>JADMNL010000023.1:517132500-522132500 GCA_016271365.2 Neoceratodus forsteri | reverse complement strand
TGCTCCAGACTACGCTGGGCAGTATTTTTTGTATGCAACAACATATGGTGCATACACTTGCTGACCCCAGCGGAGCCAACCAAGCAGGGGCAATCCTTGACTTAGTCCTTATTGACAGGGATGATATTAGGAAAATTGTAGTGTAGAGTTGGGAACTGGTGACCGTGCTTTATACTGTCATATTAGATGTGGAAAGAAAGATGTCATAGGCAAAAGTCCTGGACTTCAGGAGGGCGGCCTTTGGCAGGATATAGGCATCGTTGCTGGAGAAGCTAGAACTGGTGAAGGTAGTGTAGGACACAGAAGAGAAATAGTAAGGGATAAAGTCACGAATCATTGTATCATGGCAGAAGGGAAAAACAAGAGGGTCAGGAAACCACTATGATTCACGTGGAACGTAGAAGAGGCTGTTCAGGGGAAGAAGGCCTTCAGAAAGTACAAAAACAGCCAGGGCAAGGGAGATAGAGGGAAAAGCTAAGTAAGATGAAGGAGGTCAGAAAGAATATGAGGAGGGCAATCTGACACAGAGTGAGAACAGCAAAGGGGATGAGGAAAAGAGATAAAACATTCTTTTGGTACATATGCAAGAAATGCAAAACAAAAAGGGACAGCCAGATTTAAGAAGTGGGAAGGATGAGATGAGGATAAAGGGACTGCAGACATACTGAATCCATTTTTATGTTGATTGCGTGCAGCTCAAGAAACATATTGGGGCAACTTTCTCAGAAGCAGGTTGTGGAGGTGTGGCACTGTTGTGGCTAATGCTCCCACAGCTGCAAAAGCTTGTCCTGCTTCCCCCAATGCCGTGGCATGCTGTTGCTGACACTAGTTCAGCCAGCGTGCCACCAGCTTGTGAGAAATTAGCCGCTGCAATCAGGGGCCACCTCATCATTGCAGCGTCAGCCATCCGCTGCAATCAGGGAGTGACCCGTCATTGCAGGGCAGGATCTAGAAACACTGATATTGTTGTTCACAAATAATTTAACCCCCCCCACTGAGTTTATTTTCTGACAGGGGCCCCAATCCCCGTTGGCTTCAGTGCCCCAATGTTGATTTTACCGAAGGGGGAGCCCACTCCCTGTCGGCATTCTGTAAACAACCCCGCTTTTATAGTCTGCCAGCGGGTGACCAATCCCGTTGGCATAATCTAAGCCCCTTTTGTTGTGTGACGAGGGTGCCCAATCTCCTGACAGCTACTGCTACCCCCCAAAGAAAGAGTTCTGGGCATGCTGGGAGCCCACTCCAGCATGTCACATGCCCCTGTGAAACAAAAACCGTCCCGCGAACTGTTTTTTTTTTTAACCTTGTAAAAAAGGAAACTGTCCCTCAGTGATCTCCCTGCCCACCTGCAACCCGTGTCCACCCACTGCGCACCCTGCCTCCCCCCAACCTCCCACCCCATACTTACCTCTGGAGCTTGGCGCGACGATCTTAGGTGGACCAGTAACACGTCTGCACTCTTCAAAGTCAACCATGAACTGAAGAAATGCTGGTAAGCTGTATAATGGAATAAATGTTTTTTTTTCTAACTTTAATGCATGTCTCAGTCATTTTTTGGAAGTTTGGCACCAAATTTTCAACATGGGGTTTTGAACCCCTCCTCATGAATTCTTGAACTGTCATAGCGATCAGCCCCGAAAGGTGATTTTGGCGGTCACCGCGCCGGAATCACCTTTCAGGGCCAATTAACGAAACAACAGTGCCAGTGTTCATGAGGTGGGCTCTCAAAAAGCCTATGTTGCAAACTTGGTGGAAAAAATCCCCAAAATGACTGTTTTATGAGCATGCGCTGCGCAGTTGCTACGCACACTCATAACTTCATGAATTTGCAATATTTTCACACCAGATTTTCAACATTGGCATTTTTTCACACCTCCTTGTGAACAGTACAGCTGTCATTGTTCACATCCTGGTGGAAATGTATTTTCGCACTTCCGGCACAGAATAGCGCCGTCGCTGTGGGAAATCAGTGTTTGGGACAGATTAAGAAAATGACAGTGACACTGTTCATGAGTAGAGGTTCTAAAATGCCTATGTTGAAAATTTAGTAACAATACTCCATAAAATGACTGTGTTACGAGCGTGCGTTGCACAGTTTGCATGCACGCTCGTAACTTTGCTAATTTATAATATTTTCACTACAGATTTTCAACATTGCCATTTTCCCTTTCCTGCCTTATGAACAGTGCAGCTGTCATTTTTCCCATCCTGATCGAAATGTGTTTTCACACTTTCGGCGCAGAATAGAGCGGTCGCTGTGGGAAATCACTGTCCGGGACAGATTAATAAAATGACAGTGATACTGTTCATGAGCAGAGGTCCTAAAATGCCTATGTTGAAAATTTGGTGATGATAGTCCATCAAATGATTGTGTTACAAGTGTGCGTTGCACACTTTCCACACACTCTTGTAACTTCGCAGATTTGTAATATTGTCATGCCAGACTTTTAACAGTGCATCTTTTCACACCTTCTTATGAGCAGTACAGCTGTCATTTTTCACATCTTGACTGAAATGTGGTTTCACGGTTGTGGCACAGAATAACACGGTCGCTGTGGGAAATCAGTGTTCGGGACAGATTAAGAAAATGACAGTGGCACTGTTCATGAGCAGAGGTCCTAAAATTCCTATGTTGAAAATTTGGTGACGAAACTCCGTAACATGACTGTGTTACAAGCGTGCGTTGAACTGTTTCCATGCACTCTTGTAACTTTGCAATTTGTAGTATTTTCAGGCCACATTTTCAACAGTGGCATTTTTTAACACCTCCTTATGAACAGTACAGCTGTCATTTTTCACATCCTGGCTAAAATATGTTTTTGCACTCCTGCCAGAGAATAGCACGGTCGCTGTGGGAAATCAGTGTTTGGGACAGATTAAGATCGAATGAGTGAGAGGGGGGAGTGACCGAGCTCAACTGAGCTCGATTGGGACTGCTGTGGATTTGTTTGTGGGCAGAAAAAGGCCCCAACGCAAGAGCCCAGTATAAAAGGGCAGCCTGCAGCACTGGGAGAAACAGAACAAGAGAGTGAGTGAGGGAGGGGAGGAGTGAACCTCACTAGAGCGCTGTCAGGACTGCTGCGTATTTCTTTGTGGGCAGAAAAGTTGTCAGTGCAGGCAGGGGCCCAGTAGAAAAGGCCAACCTGAGCGGTGGGAGAAACAGTACGAGTGTGTGAGACAGGGGACTGAGTGAGCTCAACTGAGCTCTATCAGGACTGCTGCTGATTTCTTTGTGGGCAGAAAAAAGCACCAATGCAGGCAGAAGCCCCTTACAAAAGGGCAGCCTGCAGTGCCAGGAGAAACAGAATGAGTGAGGGAGACAGGCAAACTAAGCGACCTGAACAGAGCTCTGTCGGGACAGCTGCAGATTTCTTTGTGGGCAGAAAAAGGTGCCAATGCATGCAGAAGCCTAGTACAAAAGGGCAGCCTTCAGTGCCAGGAGAAACACAATGAGCGAGTGAAAGGAGAGTGAGCTAGCTCAACGGAGCTCTATCGTGACTGCTGTGGTTGTTTGTTGGCAAAAAAGGCGGCAAGCAGGCAGGAGCCCAGTACAAAGGCCAGCCTGCAGCGCCGCAGAAATGGAACGAGTGAGTGAGAGGGAAGTCAGCAGGCTCAACAGACCTGTGCCGGACTGCTGCAGATTTCTTTGTGGGCAGAAAAGCCACCAACAGAAGCAGGAGCCCAGTACAAAGGGCAGCCTGCAGCGCCAGAAGAAACAGAATGAGCAAGTGAGAGAGGGCGGTGAGCCACCTCAACGAACTCTGTCAGGACAGCTGCAGATTTCTTAGTGGGCAGAACAAGATGCCAATGCAGGCAGGAGCCCAGTACAAAAGAGTAGCCTGCAGCACCGGGAGAAACAGACTGAGCGAGTGACAGAGGGGCAGTGAGTGAGCTCAACACACCAACGCAATCAACATTCGGTATTGACAAATGCTTGTTCTGTTTGGTATTTACTGTGGAAATAAATTAGGGCCATTACCACACTGTACAGTCACAGCTAGGGAGAAGGGGTGGGGGTATCAGTGGAGTTACAATGACAGAAGAAAGGGTGCTGAAGAAATTGAATGCACTGCTGGTGGAAAGTCCATTAGGCTCAGATGGGTTGCATTCTGTCAGTGCTAGGAGATGAGGAGTACATCCTAGCTGCACCTCTGGCTAAGATCTTTATTAAGTCACTGGCGATGGGGTTGGAACCTAGGGACTGGAGGACAGCAAAAATAGCTCCTCTGCAACAGCAGAAGTAGGTAGGATCCTTGGAACAACTGACCTGTCAATATAATGCCTACTTTTTAACAATTTGTGACCAGAAAAGAACAGATACAGAAGCAAATGGTTTGATACCTTTTATTGGACAAACATAGATGTAAAAACGAAAACAGTGCCTAAGCTCGGACCAACCAAGTCCTTCCTCAGAAGCTTATGCCAGTTTGGAGCTTCACATTCTATTAACACCCAGAACATACATAAAAAAAGAAATGGAAAGTATTCTCATTGGTTTAATATACTGACTAGGAAAGATGCACTGAGTCAAGGCTTCTTTCCAGGTGCATCCTTGGAGCAAAGGGAAGTTAAGTATCTTGCTCACAGCCACACAGTATCACGAGTGGTGGGTGTGGATTCAAACCCAGGTTTCCAGGTTTGCAGCACAGTGCTCTTAACCACTATGCAATACTGCCTCCTTAGACTAATGTCTATAGTGGAAAACATACTAGAAACCCTAATAAGGGAGGCTGGTGGAGTTCCTGGAGCTGAATGGACTTCAGGATGTCAGACAACATGGGTTCACATGGGGAGGGTCATGTCAGATGAACCTGACTGACTTCTTTAATTAGGTGGGTGGATGTGGTGGACAAGGGGCAGAAGTGGACATACTGTACCTTTATTTCAGAGTAAAGCCTCTCGCTCAAGAAGCTAGGGGACCTGGTGACGGGGAGTACATCACAAGGTGGGTGAAATATTGGCTATTTGTGATACTGGAGTGAGGATCAAGGGAAGATCTGCCTCCTTGCAGAGTATGCAAAGGTGATGCAGTCATGCACCTAGGGGCACAAAATCCAAGGATTAAATACATAATGGGAAGGCATTGCTGTGGTGAATATGACAGAGGAAAGGGACCTGGAGAGTAAAAATATTAGACCATTTAAAGACAACAGCATATAGTAGTGAGGAGGATGTTAGGATGTATAGGTAGGGGATTAACAGCTGGACAAAGAAAGTGAATGTCCCACTGTGCAGGTCCTGGTTCATCCTCACCTAGAGTTCTGTGTGCAATGCTGAAACTGCACTGAAGAAATGTATGCACAGGGGAAGCAGTGCAGGGAAGGGTAGCCAGAATGATCCAGGGCCAGCCACAGAACATGTACATGGAGAGGATAATGAATCTCAACATCTACAGGCTGGAGGCAAGAAGAGAGACAGAGACATAATAGAAATGCACAAATAACTTAGTGGGAGTAAGAGAGTAGATAGTGGAGAGTGTTTACTGAGTGGAACACTGTCACCAGAGGAAATCAATGGAACTGATGGTCAAGTGTGTGCGTGTGTGTTTGTGTGTGTGTGTGTGTGTGTGTGTATTGTGTGGAGGGGGTGGCATTTAAGAGGGGCACCAGAAAACATTTCTTCATGGAAAGAGTGGTTGGGGATGGAACAGGCTGCCAATGGAGGAAGCCTGTGCAAAATCAATGTGGGGATGATTCAAGCATGGGTGAGACAAGTATGTGGGACTGGTGAAGACAGTGGAAGAAGTGGAGGGAGGAATGGGAAAGAGAGAGATGGGCCACTGGGGCCATCACAAAATCATCATTAGATTCGGTTTGATTCAATTTCAGTTTTACTCAGGATAAAAACCATTCAGAAGAGCTGGTTTGCAATGGTGTCCTGTAAAGACAAAACTTCTGATGACAAGTGTGATCATCTGCGGTGCTCCAAAATGAAGATGGAATGATGAGTGAATGGAGCACCAAGGTCCAAATTGTTGTGGATAAGATAAAAGTTACCCAGACAAGGAAAGGCAGGAGTTGTCCAAGAGATTCAGTACCTGCAGGGCATTTGTTTAGTACCAGTGGGTAGGGAGACACAGTCACAAGAGAAGGTAGGCCCCACAACAATAACAGGGCGATAGATAGGACAGAATTACTTTTATCTAATACTGCTAAAATGATTACAAACAATATTTTAAGATGCACCTGGCCTATTGCCACTTATACTTCTAACATGTCTTAGCAGTAACCTGTAAGTGAAACTAGTACCTAGACGGAAATCAGGTGTTATTCACTACCCACAATACAATATTTGGTTTTACAATGACCACAGAATTATCACAAAGTCCAAATGTCTGTCGTCTTTATGTGCACCATCATTCTTCATTGGTAGCTACAAGGGAAGTAAAACAGAACTGTAAAACCCGAAACCCAATTCCCAGCAAGGACCTAGTTAAGGCTACTGGGGTGGTGAGAGGTTTTGTGAACAGACCATAGGTTTTTTGGCAAAAGCCCACTCTCTCCAAGGTTGCCGGAAAGAAAGAACCAGAGAAGCTGGTTCCTGGAATGAACCCACTTATGGGCTGTTGGATTTCACACTGAATGCAAAGGATCCCTCGGCCAAAAAGAAGGGAAACCAGGAGATGCGTGGCGACAAATCCACTGCAGGACTACCGTGACCTGGACAATGCTGCAGCACTCCATGGGCCAGCAAGACTTCGAAGGATCTGAGGCGAAGATGGATCTCTGATGCAACCAGGAACCAGAAAGATCTGAAGTGAAGATGGTTGATTCTGTAGCCTTATCACAACGAACTAGAGCAAAATAAGGAAGCGGCAGATGCATCCCGAACTGGGCTTTGGCGGACTCGACTTGCAGCAAACGACCAGAGGTGCAGACCAGGTTCTTCCAGGATGTGCACACTCTTCTGTGGAGGCGACCAACCGGGACATCTGGAACAGGAACCATACGAAATGACACTAGCTATAGCGGTTGTGATGTGCTTGAACTTATTGACGTAACTGAACTGCAGAACAGAAGAAAGCGGGTGACACTTATCTGAAGCGGTGGCGAACTCACTTCGGCAAATGACACAGACGTAGAAGATGATCTGATGGTCGGACACTTTTCTGGTGAGGAATGATGATGAAGATGTCTTTCTCCTTGTAGAGACTGATTCTGGACTTGTAGAACAACAGATCACAGCATGGAACATCAATGTGGTAGAAGATTGAGACAGTCCCCAAATGTTGGCAACAATGTAGCTATTAGATACACCTTTCTGTAATGACAAGAGAACTGTGTAATGACCAGATAATTTGCCAGGAGAAGGGCAAATTATAAATTTTGGGGCAATTATTTACTTGTGGGGCAATGATTTAGATGTATTGGGCAATAGTTCAGATGCCTAGGCAATAGTGCAGATGCACAGGGCAATAGTTTAGATGCCTAGGCAATAGTGCAGATGCCTAGAGCAATAGTTCAGACAGCCAGGGCAATAGTTCAGACAACCAGGGTCAAATAACCACAATCCTAATGTCACAATGCAGTCTTGGTGCTTCTAGCCAATACACAATTGTTTAGATGCTTGAGCAATAAGCAGTGGCATAAACCGTACAGTGGTTAAAGTTCCTTTGTAGCATATTGTGAGCTAAGCACCCTTAAATGGACCCTTTCTGACTATGGGCCTTCCTTAAAAGGATCTGGCTACCCTGAACATTTTGCTATGAATGCCCCAGTCACTATACTAGTGTGTCTCCTTGCCCTATATTAGTTGCCGGAACACTAGAGGCCTAAATGCCTTATTTGCTATGTGGTCTATATGCCCTACTTACTACTAGGCTGGCTTGCCTTCACTGGCTAGGCCTGGGCTGCCCTTACTACCACTAGGGTGGCTTGCCCTAATTCACTAGGCCAAGGCTGCCCTTACTACCACTGGGCTGGCTTGCCCTAACTCACTAAGCAGGGGGCCCCTTTTATTCAGGCCAGGAAACCTTGCTTTACCTCGGACCTCGTGCCCTACATTTACCTCGGGCCTGATGCCCTACCATTACTCAGGGCCTGATGCCCTACCTTGACCTCGAGCCTGGTGCCCTTTTTTACTTGGGGCCTGGCGCCCTAAATATTGTGGGCCTGGCACCCTCCAAAATGGGCCTGGTGCCCTGCTTTAAACTTATGGGCCTGGTGCCCTCTCTATTCTGGTCCTGGTAGCCCACTTTATACTTATGGGTCTGGTGCTCTCTCTATTCTGGGCCTGGTAGCCCACTTTATATATGGGCCTGGTTGCCCTTTCTTCAAACTGGGCTTGGTGCCCTCTTTAAACTGTGGGCCTGATACCCTTTTAAATTGGGCCTGATGCCCCTCTCTAGCACTGGGCCTGGATTGCCCTTTAACTTTTATGTGCTCAGAAATGGCATGGCCCTTTAACTTTTTTTGCTCAGAGAGACAGCTGCCACTCAGAATATCTCTGCCCCTCATCCAACTCAGCCCCCTGCTGAATATTTATGAGGCCTTTACTTGGCCTTGCTTTCTTGGCCCCTCCCTGTGGGCGTCACTACACCTGCCCCATTAAATAATTAATTTGGGTCCTTCTGACCCGAGCCTCCCCACGGTGCTCAGACGCTCCTCTTCTGTGCTATTGTGCGCTTTTAAATAAATTAAAAAAAAAACACAGCCTTTGTTTTTTTTTTTTTGGGCGGACAGCACAATGCAGGTGCTGCCGCCAACTCACCACACCAGCAGGATGCTAAAGGCTGGATCAGGAGGCGGGAGGTGCTCTGGCAGTGGAAGGAGATTCAGCAGGTAGCGGGAGGACCTCAGGGGGACCTAAGACAGCCGACCAAACAACCGGCGATCGGCACTTCTTGAGCTGATGGACTGGAATTACTTTAAAATACTTGGGAGGGCCAAAATAAATAAGCGAACAGAGCTTTAAGCCCAGACCGTGGCGGATGGCCATTTACTCTTTTTGTGGTGCCCTAATGGCACCACCGACCGCACACACAGCAGTTGCAGGAGTCTTCAGGCAAGGGAGGCAGAGCAGGCATACAGATAAGTCCTCAGGGACAGCTTCAACACACAGGTAAGCCCTTCCTTGTCCCCTCAATTTACTGTGTCCTCTCTCCTGTACAGCTGCACAGGATCAACTGAACTAAAGGACAGTTTAACTTCAAACTTGAACCCCCAGGGTTCAAGAATGGCTGGAGTGGAATGCTGTGCATGAGCAGCTCAGCACAGCATTCCATCCAGACCATTGTTACCAGAGTTGCATGAAATCTATCTTTTACAGTGTTTCAAGTGCACAGGGCACTTTTCATTATTATTTACAGGTGTTTCCCCACTATAGGGAGGGGAATTAACTTGTGAGGGACCCCTTTTACCTATACCCTGCAGTCTACACCTGTAATAGGCACCCTGGGCACCTGTAAACCCTAATAGATATATGTAATTTTGTTTTCTGGGATGCCCCAACTTCGGGCATTACACAAGTGAACATGACAGACATAATAGTGCTGGATACAGTGTACAGCTTACAAGGCATCATATGATAGGCAGGGCTGGGAAGACTCATTGGGCAAGGGTCTTTTTCTACCAATGTCTCTGTTTCTAAGCATTATGTAAAACTGTGCACTAATTTAAGACAACTACTTAGTTTTGGACTGAAAATGAAATGGCTGCACGTAGTGTCTTTTCAGGGCTACCAGCTCAGTCTATCAAACCCTCTCTCTTTTTTTTCAGTTTTTGGACTACAAAAGCACACTAAACCTAAAATGCTTTCCAGATGTGACCCAGAAGATAGAGAATACTGGATGGGCAACTATGCACAACCAATGTGTTATGCCACAGAGTGGTTCTGATTCCCTCTGACCTTGAGGAAGCCCGGCTTCGAGAGGTTTAATGAGAATCAGAACTCGAGTGGCTGAACTCACTAGTTATGCATAAAGTTGTTCATCCTGTATTTTTAAGTGTATAGTATTATGTGAAATGTGTGCATTGTTTTTTTTCTCTTTCACAATGAAACTGACATGTGCAGTCTCTAGACCTTCTAGAATGCCGTTCTACCACAGAAGGGTACAATCACATTCCATAACCTTTTGAACTGTGGCACAACAGCATTTTGAAAAGGATGGATTTCTACATAGAGCAATGCTCTACTGTACACTATAAAGGAATATTAGGCAACTTGCTCAGGGTCACACAGTATGGAAGTGGCAGTTGTGGGATTCAAATCCGGGTCTGCTGGGCCTCCAGTTTCACAGTTTGATACTATCATCTCTAATCTATAATGCCTCCCAAAGAAGCCCTTTCCTCAGTCAGTATGTCTGCATGGTGAATCTGGGGTGGTAAAGGCAACAGTAGGGCACTTGCATGTGCCTTGAGCACCAAAATGCAGATGTCCCGAGGGAGGGGTTTATGTGGGAGAAAAGATTTCCTAGTCATTCAAGAGAGCACGGGGGGGTAGGGGAGAAACACTGACACAAGCAGCCCACCCTAGAAAAGAAGGAAGAGGACATCTGCTGGGAGGCTAAATCTGCCCCTCTCCCCACCGGCCTACTGAGAACGTCCCAATCCAGTGTATCTCACTTGGAGAAAAATGGGCCAGTCTTTATGGAACCTCACACTAAATCTAAAAGGCCAAAAAGCTGAGGGAATATTTATAAAATATGTGCTTTGTCTTAGCTTTGAGGTCCGAGCCTTAACCACTCTCTGTCCTTATGTCCTTTGTAACCTTTCAGGGTCAAGCTGCTGGTAGGGTGGTGTCAGGTGTCTATTTAACTTGACTTGAGAGTTTAAAAGTGGGGTCTTGGAAGACAGAAGATGGCAGCACATTAAGGCAGGCTGCTAATCCCCTGATCTGACCTCTTCCCCCCCAAAATACTTTTTTTTAAATAAACTAGCTTGACCCCCTCAAACAGTGTTGGGTTTTAGCATGTATAACAGTACTGCTTTGAGTGTGTGTGTGGGGGGAGTTCAAATTACCTATGCATTATGCCCACAGCGGGTTAGCAATTATGATGCAGAAAACATCTCTGTCATTCCTAGATTCTGATGATATAGGTGAAGGTGTTTTTAAACTGGCTAAATTGACTGTAACCCCACCTCCAAAAGACAAGAAAAATACTCATATTTCATTTTAGTCGTCATTTGGGAACACAGCCTTGGTGTGTTTAATCTAGCTGTTCATTAGATTAAGGAATGCTAGACTGGCAGACAAAAACACCTGGATAATGTACAGCTCTACAGATAGCACCATATGGCACAATATACAGTGGTCCTTGATCAGAGACACCATCCAGCCATCTTCCTGCCACATATGTCTCACACTCAAAAGAACAACAAGATGGAACAGAGAGATGCTTGATCTAGTGCGCTCCTGCAGAATCTGTGGGACAAACCCTGAGGCTCAGAGGCAGTACATTTGGGGTAACATTAAGAAGCTTTTCTTCTCCCAGAGGCTGGAGAACTTATGGAACAGTCTACCATTGGAAAATGGTAAATTTCCAAAAAAGCTGAGTGTTTTCCAATCTGGCGTCTTTTGTCCAGGCCATATATGTGCTCAGAACTCAAGTCAAGACTGTGCAGTTTTTTTTTTCACCTGGACTGGAGTATTCAGGGTATAGGTTTGAGCTGGCAGTATAGCCTAGAGGTGAGAGTAATGAGCTGTGAATGAGCTTGATACATCCAGAAGACCTGGATTTGATTCCCACAACTTCCACATGCATACTGTGTGACTCTGAGTAAGTCATTTAACCTCCCCGGTGCTCCGGGGTCACCCGTCAAAACAGGCACTTGTGCCTAGTTGGCCTTAACCAGTTATCAAAGAAAACAAAAAGCACTGGAAGTGTTACTGACCGATTCAGGTGAAATTCAGACACCACCATAGGTAGGAATTTCCTATTGGTCAATGGTAGTAAATAGTGGAGTAGCATTAGCAGGCTTTGCTTCTCCCACAGGTGGCTGTACTTATGGAGCAGCCTAGTGGAGACAGTGGGTATGAAGTCAGTGACAGTCTTCCAGGTAACCCTTGACAAATTTCAGCTTATCAAGAAAATCACAGAGTATCCCGGGTAGTAGAGTTTTGGGAATCCCTATTTTTAAGTAATATGTAGCTATTACAGCTGGATGATACAGGTGCAATATATATATATATATATATATATATATATATATATATATATTATATGTATAATTTTTGTATATTTATGCTGAACCTGCCTCAGGGAACTCTCCTCCTACATTTTACCTCTTGTAGCAAAGCCCTGAGCCTGGCCACTTTCTGTTGTGGTAATCTGAAGACTTGTTCATCTACAGTACATCAATCTCAATCCCCAGGAATTTCAGCTTCCTGGCTGGACCTTCTGTTTAATCTCCTGCCAAAGGCACTCCTAACTGCTCGCACATCTCCTCAAAGTCCACAAGCATTGTTCTTACCACTTCCTCACATCCCCTTATCATGAGGAAATCATCCAAATTGTGCACCATTGCCTCGTGCCTGTATCTGTTCCCGAATGCCCATTGTATCCAGGAACTGAATGCCTCGAACTTGGCACAGGCTGTGGAACAGTCCATGGGCATTGCCTTGTTAAAATAGAAGGACCCTTGGAAGCAGAATTACAACAGGTCCCAATCCTCCTTCCAGACCGGTAGTAGCCGAAAGCTGACTCTATATCGGTCTTTGCTAGACAGGCCCCCCTTTGCTCTGATCAACTCCACTGCTTGATCCAGGGTTGCATATGAAACTGTGCTACACTCATCTGGAATAATGTCATTCACGAGGTCCTTCTGGGTAAGACAGGTGATGAATTAGCCTAAATTCCTTGTTGCTTCTTGGGCACTAGGCCCAATGGGGAAACTCCGTAGGTTGGGTAATGGGGGCATCCGGAATGGCCCCTCCATTCTCCTTGCTTCTATTTCTTTTCTTATTTTTTGAAAGCTATGTCCTCCTCCCTTAATGGACGACAAGTTTTTGGCTCTCGTGCCTTCCCTCTCCCTTGATATTCTAAACTAAATCTCTTTTGAAGCCTTCCACTAACATCTGTCCTGCCTTCGTCTCTGGGTATCCCTTCATCCATTCTTTTAGCACCCCTACCCTGACCGGCGTTCTGGCCAGCCTAAAACCTCCCCCCCAACCTCTCCTACCCTCTCATTGGTTCCCCATACCTCTATTCCCAAACCCCCCTCTTCCTTGAACTCTCTTCCCTCTCCCCATTTGGTATCCTCCCCTTCCCCATTGAAATGGCTGCCCACTTCCCCATTGCCCGTTCTTTCTGCCCCCATTGCTCTGCACCGCGTTGCTGGGTGCTGACCTACACATTTTGAACAAATGTGCCTGAATTTGCAATTACTGCAGGAACATGATGCCTTGTTGAAACCCCAACATGCTTTTTCTTGCAGCCCACCTCCTCCTTGTCTATTCCCTTTTTCCGTTCCTGTAAAACCTGCTAGGCTTCTTACCCATAGTTCAGAATGGGTCAAATCCCACCTCAGATCACCTCTGGCTGCCATTCTCTGCCAGAAGTCCTCATCAAACTTTAGTCAACCTATCCCCATCCTAGCCTTGTAGGCATCTTTTATAGTGGTGGCATACGTGAGCAGCGGGATGGCCAGGTCTGTTTTTTCTCCAGCATGATGCCACTGAATATCGAGAACCCTGGCTGCCAGGCCTCTATACTCTTCCCCTTGTAACTTGTCTCCTCTACCTTGTTTCCAGCGATCGTCAAAGCCACCACCATCTCAGATTTTCCTACAGTCTCTTTCTGTGCATACATCTTCGCCGACTCCTTATCCACTAGTGCAAATAAATCCATGTACTCCCCTTTATATATCTTTTCTTTTATCGTTAGGAGGACGAGATCCCCCATTGTCATGCCTGGTATCCCCTCGTTACCCACTCTAGTTTTTGCATTCCCTTCTACCCCTGCAGCCTTAATTTCCTGCAATGCCTTTTCCATTCACTGTAAGCCCTTTTCTCCCAAGTCCCCCAGCAAACTTGCTAGATGTTCAGTCAAATCCCCCTCCGAGGTCTGTTCCCATATCCTTACCACTCGTGCCCTCATCTGCATCAAGTCCACCAACCACTCCAGATCCAGCACTTCTCTTGGGGCTCTCTTTTCTGATGGGCTCTTCCCTGATCCTCCAGCCGGTATCTTCCATTTTCCCACTGAATCATTGGCCTCTTTCTGCTTTGCTGCCTCTCTCAGCTCATTTATTTTATCCATCAGGCTTTTTCCTTGGCCTTTTTTGCGCCTTGCCCTCTCTGCCTCCTCTTCCACTTTCTTTCTTGCCATATCCAGCATCTCCGTCGCCTTCTTCATCATTTCTGCTGCCTGCTCCATCATCTGTGTGCTTGAGACTTCTGCCATCCTGGATAATTAAATACTTAAAAAAGGGGGTATACAATAAACAAAGTTATCCCTTGTCCTGCGCTGAAATTCACCCATAATATACCTTCTACAGTTGTTTTTACCCTGGCTCACTAACCATTCCCAATCAAATTCTTAAATTACATTTTAACTATATTATAGATACAAAACAGGAGAGAGAAAGAGATAAATAACTTACTGCTCCCTTTATTGCCTTTGGAGACATTATATACGGCTGTGCAAATAAAACACCTTTTGCCCATAGAACAACTGTACAGCACAATGTGCAGGATCAACCTCTTCTGTGGGTGGTCTATTAATCACTGACTTCTGTAATCCAGCTTAACTTGCCAAGACCATATATCATGTGAGACTACCACTGGAATGTATTTTGCTGTGCAACTGTGCACAAAGGCAAATGCCCCATTTATCTCCTAGCCCACACACACAGTCACCAAGTGCCTACTCATTACATTGGACAGCAGCACTTACAGTCTTCCTATTACTGTAACTGTAACATCCTTGATGCAGGTCTGTAATTCTCTCTATTACATCACGCACAGACAATTGCACAGACAGCTATAAAATCAGCCCTGTCTCTCATACAGAAAGACTTCCCTACCTTGCCGTTCCAAATGTAAATATACATGTAAGTAGGGAGCTTCATTTATCGATTTATCGAGTGAGAGACAGAGAGAGAGAAAACTAAGCACTATATTGTTGCAGTAGTGCTTAAAATGCCATATCCTTGCTGCCTTTCTGTAAATTCCCCTACCGTGCCTGCATAAAATTATTTTGAATCTACCCCCTTTGTGTGTGTGTGGGGGGCTGTGACTGTCGGCTGTTATATCTGTTCCCCCCTTTTCCTCCTCTGTTGCTCTTCATGCTTGCCCTTCCCCCTGGCTACGCAGGCGCAAATGCCTTCTGTCTTATACCCATGTGCGGCCCATGCAGTTTCCGGCATCCCTCCTGTTGCTCACAGCCTAGATCCTTTACTGCTGCCCCCCATGGCACGGGCTCCTCCGGCCTACAAGGAGTGCCTCCCCAAGTGTGGGCCTCTTCAGCTCCCTTTGGGAGCCATGAATCCTCCAGTGACCAGCGAAGTGCCAAGCGAGACCCCCGCCTGCTCCTCCGGTGGAGCACCTGGCTCCATGGCCTGTTTTTTATGTGGTGCCCCCCAACCCATAAGGGATTTCCTGCTGAGCAGTCCCTATCTGAATTCTCCTCCCATGCAACCTATGGCAACCGGTGAAGACCAAACGTGAGACCCCCGCCCGCTCCCCCGGTGCAGCGCATGGCTCCATGACCTACTTTTTTGTGTGGCGCCCCCCCGACCCACAATGGGCCTCCTAACTCAGCAGTCCCTATCTGGATTCACCAGGGACCGCAAGACAGCGTGACACCCAGAGATCCTCTGTCCCCTAGCCTGGATGTGACCACACAGCCTCCCTTCCCTTTTTCTGCTGGCATAGGCCTCCTCCCCATCCTTTGGTCTGCTTCCCCAGCCACCCACCGGCTCCACAAGCCCCACCTCTCTTCTCCCTTCCCAGCGCCACACCCCTCGATGGCCCCTAGCCTCTCAGGGCCCCCGCTGAATGCCCAGGCCAGGACAGACTGTCCCTTGCCCCCCTCAGGGATCGCCGACCTGCTGGATGCACCAACTCTGCAGAGAAACTCATCACTGTAGCGGAATAGCACCAAGCCCAGTCACCGAATCAGTAAGTGCCTTCTATTCTCTTACCCAAAACTAAATTTTATGTATTTATTTATTATATATATATATATATATATATATATATACTTTTTTATGCTAATCAATCTCTGGTCCTAGGAAGCTCTGGATGCACCAAGCTCCCCACCATGCCATCCATACATTTTTCACCATCAGCAATTGTACCCATTGCAGCATGCTTTGTAGTACCCCATCCCTAACCACCAAACTGCCAGCCCCCATGCAGGCCCTGCTAGCCTCTGACCAAAACAAAGCTCCCACATGCGGCCAGCCTCCTACTCCCACACCAACCTTACCTTCTATAACCCTCCTGCCAGTGGAAGTGCTGAGCTCTGTTAATCTTGAAAACCCAGCAAAAGAGAAACCCTTCCTCTGCTGGCTCCTAAATCCTCAAGACCCCTCCCTTTCCTTCCGGCCAATCCTCACCTGGCCTACATGCCTAGTCATATTGGTCATATCCAGGTATGACATCATGCCCCTTCCTCCTTACCTGAGCCCTCCCTCCCTCCCCTCCCCCTTCTTTCCTCCTACCTCCCCGCCCCTGATCTGACCTATCTTTGACTTGTCTAGCATTCCTCCCCCAACCCCCATGCCCCCTTTTCTTTAGGGATCCCCTGACAATTTAGGTTGTCCCTTAGGGACAACCCGCACTAAACAAACTTATGTTGTGGCACGTTGTGCGGTTACACGCGCGCTCGTAAATTCCAAACTTATAATATTTTCACGCCACATTTTCAACAGTGCCATTGTTCTACACCTCTAATGAATGAAAATAGCTGCTATTTTTCACATCCTGACTAAAATCTGTTTTCGCAGTTCAAGCAGACAATAGCGCTGTCACTGTGGAAAGCCCATGTTCAAGACACATTATGAAAATGGCAGTGAAACTGTTCAATAGCAGATGTCCTAAAATGCCTGTGTTGAAAATTTAGGGACAAAGTTGATAAAATGAGTGTTTTTTTTTATAGCGGCGCACTTTTCGCGTTTACGCCTGCCTTCAGTGACTTTCTGAATTTGTAATACTTTACTCCAGCTGTTCATCATTGCCATTTTTCCATACCTCCTTATGAACAGTACAGCTGGCTAAAATGTGTTTTCGCACGTCCAGTGCAGAATTCCACGGTCACTGTGCGAAATCATTTTTTGGGACACTGAGGAAATGACGGTGACACTATTCATCAGCAGAGGTCCTAAAATGCCTATGTTGAACATTTGGTGGTGAAAGTCCAGACAACGGCTGTGTTGCAAGCGTGCATTGTGCAGTTTCCATGCACCTCTGTAACTCGTCAATCTGTAATATTTTCATGCCACATTTCCACCACTGACATTTGTGCACACCTCATTATCAACAGTCCAGCTGCCATTTTCCACAGCCTGCCCAAAACACGTTTCGCAGCTTTGCCGCGAAGTGGCGTACTCATGCAAAATCACCTTTGGGACACATTAACAAACTCACAGCGCTATGCCTCTCCACCTCTGCCACTGCCAATGCCAGCATGACAACATTCGGCATTGACAAATGCTATTTTCTCTTTCACAATGAAACTGACATGTGCAGTCTATAGAGGTTCTAGAATGCTGTTCTACCACAGAAGGGTACAATGACATTCCATGACCTTTTGAACTGTGGTACAACAGCATTTTGAAAAGGATGGATTTCTATATAGAGCAATGCTCTACTATATACTATAAAGGAATATTAGGCAACTTGCTCAGGGTCACACAGTATGCAAGTGGCAGATGTGGGATTCAAATCCAGTCTGCTGGGTCTCCAGTTTTACAGTTTGATGCTATCATCTCTAATCTATAATGCCTCCCAAAGAAGCCCTTTCCTCAGTCAGTATGTCTGCATGGTGAATCTGGGTGGTAAAGGCAACAGTAGGGCACTTGCATGTGCCTTGAGCACCAAAATGCAGATGTCGAGGGAGGGGGTTTATGTGGAAAAGATTTCTAGTCATTCAAGAGGGCACGGGGGTGAATGAAGCACTGACACAAGCAGCCCACCCTAGAAAAGAAGGAAGAGGACATCTGCTGGGAGGGTAAATCTGCCCCTCTCCCCACGGCCCTACTGAGCGTCCCAATCCAGTGTATCTCACTTGGGAGATGGGCCAGTCTTTTGGAGCCTTTCTAAATCTAAAAGGCCAAAAGCATGGCTGAGGAATATTTATAAAATATGTGCTTTGTCTTAGCTTTGAGGCCCGAGCCTTAATCACTCTCTGTCCTTATGCCCTTTGTAACCTTTCAGGGCCAAGCTGCTGGTAGGGTGGTGTCAGGTATCTGTTTTAACTTGACTTAAGAGTTTAAAAGTGGGGTCTTGGAAGACAGAAGATGGCAGCACATTAAGGCAGGCTGCTAATGCCCTGATCTGACCTCTTCCCCCCAAAAAGACTTTTTCAAATAAACTAGCTTGACCCCCTCAAACAGTGTTGGGTTTTAGCATGTACAACAGTACTGCTTTGAGTGTGTGTGGGGGGGAGTTCAAATTACCTATGCATTAAGCCCACAGCGGGTTAGCAATTATGATGCAGAAAACATCTCTGTCATCCCTAGATTCTTGATATAGGTGAAGGTGTTTGTAAACTGGCTAAATTGACTGTAACCCCACCTCAAAAGACAAGAAAAATACTCATATTTCATTTTAGTCGTCATTTGGGAACACAGCCTTGGTGTGTTTAATCTAGCTATTCATTAGATTAAGGAATGCTAGACTGGCAGACAAAACACCTGGATAATGTACAGCTCTACAGATAGCACCATTCGGCACAATATACAGTGGTCCTTGATCAGAGACACCATCCAGCCATCTTCGCTGCCACATATGTCTGCACACTCAAAAGAACAACAAGATGGAACAGAGAGAGATGCTTGATCTGGTGCGCTCCTGCAGAATACAGGACAAACCCTGAGGCTCAGAGGCAGTACATTTTGGGTAACATTAAAGCTTTTCTTCTCCCAGAGGCTGGAGAACTTACGGAAGTGTCTACCATTGGAAGCGGAAAATTTCACAAAAAGCTGAGTGTTTTTCAATCTGGCGTCTTTTGTCCAGGCCATATATGTGCTCAGAACTCAAGTCAAGACTGTGCAGTTTTTTTTTTCACCTGGACTGGAGTATTCAGGGTAAAGGTTTGAGCTGGCAGTATAGCCTAGAGATGAGAGTAATGAGCTGTGAATGAGCTTAGTACATCCAGAAGACCTGGATTTGATTCCCACAACTTCCACATGCATACTGTGTGACTCTGAGTAAGTCATTTAACCTCCCCGGTGCTCCTGGGTCACCCGTCAAAACAGGCACTTGTGCCTAGTAGGCCTTAACCAGTTATCAAAGAAAACAAAAAGCACTGGAAGTATTACTGACCGATTCAGGTGAAATTCAGACACCACCATAGGTAGGAATTTCCTATTGGTCAATGGTAGTAAATAGTGGAGTAGCATTAGCAGGCTTTGCTTCTCCCGCAGGTGGCTGTACTTATGGAGCAGCCTAGTGGAGACAGTGGTATGAAGTCAGTGACAGTCTTCCAGGTAACCCTTGACAAATTTCGCTTTTCAAGAAAATCACAGGGTATCTCGGAGTAGAGTTTTGGGGAATCCTATTTTTAAGTAATATGCTGCTATTACAGCTGGATGATGCAGGTGCAATATATATATATATATATATATATATATATATATATATATATATATATATATATATATATATGTATATATATGTATATGTATATATATATTTTTGTATATTTATGTATATGTAAAGTATTCAAATACAAATATATATTTGGAAATAACCAAGGCTAAGGGAGTAAGTAAGAGAGGTGTAGGAAGTACTCCATATATAACATAGCTCTATATATAAGGTAAACCTTTTGGGTTCAAGTCCAAGGAAACTAGGCAGATAGAGGAAAATAAGCTACTGACAATAGTTTAGGGGTCATTATAGGATCAGTACTTTGATTTTTATTTTCCTGAGTATTGTTTTTTCCCGTAGTAGTGTAGATTTTATTTTATTTTTCTAAATATTGTGCAGTAGGTAAATTGGGACACTTTCTTTGTGTTTGATTTATGTCTTTACCCATTTATTTAACTTGATGGCCATGCTGAACAGCTAAAGTTTCTTCTACCTGAGCTGTATTAGCAGCTACATCCATCTTTAGCATTAATATTACTTCTCAAAACAATCTATTGCTCCATTGAGGCTACACTAGCAACATGAGGATCCTGTAAAGCTTCAATTACATTTGGATCCATAGATGGGGTATAAGCAATATGTCTGGCTACTGTTTCTTCAATTTTGCTCTCTCTTTCAGCCAGTTCTTCAAGTCCTAATATTGTTTCTTGCACCCCTGTACTAATTTGGGACAGATCAGATTCCTTGTTCTCATTTATATTTATGTTTTCTTCAACCAGGCTTTGATTAGCTTGTTTAGTGTCAATTGCCGCTACTGTAATTGGAGACATCTGCGATTTCCCTACAGATAAAGCTTCCAGTCCTTTGGCATCTAAAGTCACTGTTTCTTCCCAACCAAGTTTAGGAGTCAATTCCAGTGAATTGTGCTGTATTAGCTCTATTAGTTCAACTTGATTAGGGGTGGATACATCATTGAATTTTGTAACTTTTCTCATATGTTCTGTAATCAAAGTTTGGCTACTTCATTCATTTTAGAGACCTCCACTTTTATGTTTGCTTGCCATGTGCAAAACATAAATGCCATCATCGGAGATTTCGGGGTGTTCACCTCCTCCTCCTCCAATTCAGTCAGTGTGCTGGGCAAGCGTATTCTGTAAGCCAATGCATGCTGTAGCTGTTTATGACAAGCTCCAAAATGCAGTGGCATAGTTGAAAGGGGAGCTACACTTGAGTGAACAGTGATAAGATATCACCTGCTCATGCGCAGCTCCCCCAACACACACACACACACACACACACACACGGTCACGAGTGTGCGCGCCCCCACGCTGTATAGCCGATGGGGTGCCCAATCCCCGTCGGCTGTGCTGCGTTCCCCCCGCCTCCCCCCCAAAGGCTTCCAAAATGCCATGCTGGGTGCCCACCCCAGCATGGCAACTAATAATATAGCCGACGGGGGTGCCCAATCCCTCGCCGGCTCCACTGTCCCCCAAGTAGTAAGTGCCACGCTGAGGCCCACCCCAGCGTGGCAATCGATCTTAGGCCGACGGGGTGCCCAATCCCTGGGCTGAACGCCCCCAACCGTTCTTGTGCCATGCTGGGAGCCCACCCCAGCGTGGCAAATGTCCCACGCTCGTCCTTTTGTTGTTTTTAACCTGGAAAGAAAAACGGTCCAACGTAGTCTCCCTGCCCCTCCCACAACCCGCACCCACCCACTGCGCCCCTGCCTCCCCACACCCCCACCCCATACTTACCTCCGGACCTCGGTGCGACAATCTTGAGTGGACCGGAACACGTCTGCACTCTTCAAAGCTGACCGTGAACTGAGAAATGCTGGTAAGCTATATAATGGGCTAGATGGGGTTTTCAACTTTATTACATATCTCAGGCATTTTTGAATTTTGCAAAATTTTCAACATGGGGTTTTGGGACCCCTTCTCATGAATGATGTCACTGTCATGGCGTTATGTCGGTCCAAGGTGATTTCGCAGTCACTGCGTGAAATCCCCTTGAGACCTGTAACTAACGACAATAAACATCATTCATGAAAAGTCTAACTGATATTGATTGATATAAAGTCAAAAATCGACTGTTCAATTAATAGTTGCGCGGTTCCTCGCGAGCTCGTAAGTTCGCCAATTTTCAATATTTTCACTCCAGATTTTCAACATTGCCATTTTACCACACCTTCTTATGAGGTAGTACAGCTGTCATTTTCACATCTCACCCAAAACGTGTTTCTGCCCATGTAGCGCATAATGGCGCGAGTCGGTGTCTTGAAATCAATGTACAGGACAAATTAAGAAAATCACAGTGACACTGTTCATGAGCAGAGGTCTTAAAATGGCTATGTTGAAAATTTGGTGAAAAAATTCCTTAAAATGACTTTTACGAGCGTGCGTTGCACAGTTCCTATGCATGCTCGTAAGTTTGCAAATTTAATATTTTCACTCCAGATTTTCAACATTGCCATTTTATTAAACTTCCTTATGAACAGTACAGCTGCAATTTTTCATATGTCGCCCAAAATGTGTTTTCGCACATGTAGCGCACAATGGTGCTGTTGGTGTGTAAAGCAATGTTTAGGACAGATTAAGAAAATCACAGTTACACTGTTCATGAGCAGAGGTCTTAAAATGGCTATGTTGAAAATTTAGTGACAAAGATCCATGAAATGACTGTATTACAGTGAGCATTGCGCGATTCCACGCACCCTCGTTAGTTCATGACTTTGTAATATTTTCAGTCCAGATTTTCACCAGTGACATTTTTCCACACTTCCTTATGAACAGTACAGCTGTCATTTTTCACAACATGGCTGAAGTGTGTTTTCACACTTTCAGCGCAGAGATGCGTGGTCGCTGTGGGAAATCATTGTTCGGCACAGATAAAGAAAATCACAGTGACACTGTTCATGATCGGAGGCACCAAAATGGCTGAGTTGACAATCTGCTGTAAAAAATCCCCAACCTAATTATATTACGGGTGTGCGTTGCACAGTTTCTATGTACGCTCGTGACTTCACCATTTTTTTAAATATTTTTACTACAGATTTGCAACATTGCCATTTTTTACACCTCCCCATGAAAGAGTACAGCTATCATTTTTTACATCCTGTTCGGAATGTTTTTGCACCTGTGGTGCTAAATGCCGTAGTCACTGTGCATAAGCAGCTTTCGACTAACAAACTGATATTCCCCCTGTTCATGAGGTGGGGTCACAAAACAAACATGTTGAAATTTTGGAGTGAAAATACAACGAATGCCTGAGATAAGGTTTCCAACTATAGCACCAACCCTGTAGAGAATGACAGGCATCAGGGTGTGACTTGGGATTCTTGCCTGTGATGCTCATACCATTCCACCCTGCAGTCAGTGAGAGGCATTGAGGTATGCCTTGGACTCTTCAGCCCCAAACTTCACTCCATTCTCCTATATCGCACCCATCTCGCCATATTTTCTGATGGAATTGGGTGAGCATAAGGGCCAAAGACCACAAGGAACGCCATGACTCTTGTCAGTGTCTGCAGGGTGGGGTGTGGTGAAATGGCATGGCCGTTATGCCTGACGACCCAAACACACACCCCAATGCCTGTCACTCTCTGCAGGGTGGTGGTGGGGTTGGCTTCAGTTCAATACTTCACTGCCATTCCTATTACGCAGCTCTGTAACTTCTACACTACCACTGCCAATACCAGCAAGCAAACATTCGGCATTGACAAATGCTTGTTTATATTGATTGCAGCATGGCCCATAATAAACATATTAGGACAACTTGCTTAGAAACGGTCTGTGGAAGCAGGGCACTGTTGTGGCCAATGCCCCACAGCCTGCAAGAGCTTGTCCACTTCCCCAATGCCGTGGCAGGCTGCTAGTGACACAAGTTTGGAATGTTTGTCCAACTTGCGACAATTTAACGCTACCAGTGGGGCCGCCTACGTCACTGTAGCACAACCATCCGCTGCAATGAGGAGCGACCCATCATTGCAGGCGGGATATAAAACCCTGATATTGTTTGTGAACACGGCGGCGGGTTGCGCCATGTTTCTGAACAATATAACTCCTCCACCATGTTTCTCTGCCAATGGGGAGCCACTCCCCATCAGCATACTGTAGCCTACCCCTGTTTAACTGTCTGCCAGCGAGGTGCTCAATCCCGTCGGCAAAAAGGAATCCCCCCTTTTGTTGTTTGCCGATGGGGGTGCCCAGTCCCCGTTGGCACAAAGGAATCCCCCCCTTTTGTTGTTTGCCAACAGAGGTGCCCAATCCTCCGTCAGCTACAGCTGCCTCCCCCAAAAAAGAAAGCCCCAGCGTGCCACATGGCCCTGTAAAGGGAAAAACAGTCCCGCAAAGTCTTTAGTTTTTTTTTTACCTGAAAAAAAGGAAACTGCCCCTCATAGTCTCTCAACCCTGCCACCCGCAACCCGCACCCACCCACTGTGAACCCTGCCTCCCCACCCCACCCTCTCATACTTACCTCCGGAGCTGGGCGCGGCGATCTTTGGTGGACCAGGAACACGTCTGCACTCTTCAAAGCCGACCGCGAACTGAGGAAATGCCAGTAAGCTGTTTAATGTAATAAAAAGGGGTTTTCCAACTTTGCTGCATATCTCTGGCATTTTTTGGTATTTTAACACCAAATTTTCAACATGGGGGTTTTTGGGACCTCTCCTCATGAATACTATCACTGTCATGGTGTTAATCGGGCCCGAAGGGTGATTTTGCGGTCACTGTGCAGAATTACCTTTGGGGGCTGATTAACAAAATGACAGTGCCAGTGTACATGAAGTGGGCTCTCAAAAAGCTTATGTTGCAAATTTAGTGAGAAAAATCCCCAAAATGACTGTTTTACAAACGTGTCTGCGCAGTTATACATACGCTTGTAACCATTAATTTGCAATATTTTCATACCATTTTCAACATTGCCATTTTGTCACACCTCCTTATGAACAGTACAGCTGTCATTGTTGACATCCCATGGGAAATGTGTTTTCGCACTTCCGCAGAATAGCACGGTCGCTGTGGGAAATCAGTGTTCGGGACAGATTAAGAAAATAACAGTGAATTGTTCATGAGTAGAGGTCCTAAATGCCTATGTTGAAAATTTGGTAAGGATACTCCATAAAATGACTGTTACGAGCATTAGATTGCGCGGTTGCCGCATGCCTTTCGTAACTTTGCGAATTTATTATATTTTCACTCCAGATTTTCAACATTGCCATTTTCCACACCTACTTATAACAGTGCAGCTGTCATTTTCCCATCCTGGCGAAATGTGTTTTGCAGTTCACACGCAGAATAGAGTGGTCACTGTGGGAAATCACTGTCTGGGACAGATTAATAAAATGACAGTGATACTGTTCATGAGCAGAGGTCCTAAAATGCCTATGTTGAAAATTTGGAGATGATAGCCCATCAAATGAGTGTCTTACAAGAGTCGTTGCACTTCCACTCACCTTTTGTAACTTTGCAGATTCATAATATTGTCATGCCACATTTTCAACAGTGGCATTTTTCACACCTCTTTATCAGCAGTACAGCTGTCATTTTACACATCCTGACTGAAATGTGGTTTCACAGTTGTGGCACAGAATAACGCAGTTGCTGTGGGAAATCAGTGTTCAGGACAGATTAAGAAAATGAGAATGGCACTGTCCATGACCAGAGGTCCTAAAATCCCTATGTTGAAAATTTTGTGACAAAACTCCATAACATGACTGTGTCACAAGTGTGCGTTCAACTGTTTCCACGCGCCCTTGTAACTTTGCAAATTTGTAATATTTTCACGCCACATTTTTAACAGTGGCATTCTTTCACACCTTCTTATGAATAGTACAACTGTCATTTTTCACATCCTGGCTAAAATATGTTTTTGCACTCCTGATGGAGAATAGCACGGTCGCTGTGAGACATCAGTGTTTGGGTCAGATTAAGATGGAACGAGTGAGAGGGGGGGAGTGACCGAGCTCAACTGAGCTCGATCAGGACTGCTCTGGATTTGTTTGTGGGCAGAAAAAGGCCCCAACGCAAGAGGCCAGTGCAAAGGGCAGCCTGCAGCACTGGGAGAAACAGAATGAGAGAGCAGAAGTGAGGGAGGGTGAGGCGAACTCACGGGCGCTGTCAGGACTGCTGTGGATTTCTTTGTGGGCAAGAAAGGCATCAATGCAGGCAGGGGCCCAGTAAAAGGCCAGCCTGCAGCGATGTGAGAAACAGTATGAGGGAGTGAGACAGGGGACTGAGTTAGTTCAATGGAGCTCTATCAGGACTGCTGCAGATTTCTTTGTTGGCAGAAAAAGGCTCAATGCAGGCAGGAGCCCTGTACAAAAGGGCCACTTGCAGCACCAGGACAAATAGTATGGGGCGTGACAGGCGGAGACTGAGCAACCTCAACGGAGCTTTGTTGGTACAGCTGCGAATTTCTTTGTGGACAGACAAAGGTGCCAACGCAGCCAGGAGCCCTGTACACAAGCGCTGCCTGCAGCGCCAAGAGAAACAGAATGAGTGAGTGACAGAGCGGTAGTGAGCGAGCTCAACAGAGCTCTACTGTGACTGCTGTGGATTTCTTTGTGGCAGAAAATGCGCAACGTGGGTAGGAGCCCAGTACAAAAGGCCAGCTTGCAGTGCGGGCAGAAGCGGAATGAGTGAGTGAGAGAGGGGGTGGCGAGCTCAATGGAACTGTGTCAGGACTGCTTCAGATTTCTTTCTGGCCAGAACAAGCCACCAATGCAGGCAGGAGCCCAGTACAAAAGGTCAGCCTGCAGCGGCAGGAGACACAGAATGAGCGAGTGACAGAAAGGGAGTGAGTGAGCCCAATGGAGGTCTATCATGACTGCTGTGGATTTTCTTTGTTGGCATGAAAAGGTGGCAACACAGGCAGGAGCCCAGTACAAAAGGCCAGCCTGCAACCCCGGCAGAAACAGAATGAGTGAGTGACAGATGGGGAGTCAGTAGGCTCAGCAGACCTGAGTTGGGACTGCTGATAATTTCTTTGTGGCCAGAAAAAGCCACCAACAGAGGCGAGCCCAGTACAAAGGGCAGCCTGCAGCGCAGGAAAGCGGAATGAGCAAGTGAGAGAGGGGTGAGCCACCTCAACGCAACTCTGTCGGGACAGCTACATATTTCTTAGTGGGCAGAACAAGGTGCCAACACAGGCAGGAGCCCAGTACAAAACAGCAGCCTGCAGCAGCAGGAGAAACAGACTGAGCGAGTGACAGAGGGGCAGTGAGCGAGCTCAACACACCAACGCAGTCAACATTTGGCATTGACTAATGCTTGTTATTTATTAGATTTTGTTTTGATGGGAGATTTGTTTTCCTGTTCTTACCCTTTTTCTGTTCCCCCTTATCTGAGAGCACATTCTCTTCTCTGTCTGAACAGTTAAGGGTAGCTGGTTCTTCCCCAAGATGCTTTTTACTTCTAGTCCTCATGTTAAACTCACACACCAGATATGCAGAAGTAAATTCTTAAAATGAGTATTATTAATATGCAATATAATATAAAACATAGTTGACTTATGCAGAGTGAAAATGCCTGACTAATTATAAGTAGTATCAAATGTTACCTTCAGCCTTATATGTCAATTATTATATTACAAAATTAATCAGTTATGCCACACAGCAACCATCTCTGGAGAGACAAAATAAGAAAAGAAAAACCCAGTCTTTCCAGGAGGTCTCCATCATGCCAAATTCCTCTTTCCACCTTTCCCTCCTTCTTCACAGTACAGATCTCCAGTTACCAGAATCAGTTTAAACTCTAACAAGTCAGCTATTGAGCCAAACGACTAAATGTGAAGTCAGTGCAGGACCAACCAATGAGGGGGACACTCAGTTCATTGCAGCAGTGTCTGACCTCTCTGGTCTCCCAGGATTCCCAGAAAATTTCCCATAGGATTCCACTCCCAGGTCCAACTGCAGGTTAAAAAAATAAATACAAGCGGTGACCTCCATATTAATAATAGGTCCCCCCAAACCCCAATCACCAAACCCTAATCCCTGTCCTTTTTATGTTGATTGCATGCATGCGCAAGAAACATGTTGTGGCAGCTTTCCAGAAGCAGGTTGTGGAGGCACAGCACTGTTGTGGCCAATGGCCCCACAGCCTGCAAAGGCTTGGCTCGCTTTCCCCAATGCCGTGGCACACTGCTGCTGACACTAACTTGTAAGTTTTCAGCCGCTGCAATCAGGGGTCACCTCATCATTGCAGTGTAAGTCATTCACTGCAATGAGGAAGTGACCCATCATTGCTGGGCAGAACCCAGTTACAGTGATACTGTTTGTGAACATGGCAGACGCTTGCCGCCGTGTTCACAAACAATATTAAGACCCCACTGATGAGGGTGTCAATTCCCCTCAGCATGTGCCCCCACCATGTTTGTTTGCCGACAGAGGCCCCAATCCTCTTGACTGTACTCCAAGGTTGATGCTGCTGATGGGGAGCCCATTCCCCATAGGCATTATGTAACCCCACTTTTGTGTGCCAGCGAGTGCCCAATCCCTGTCGGTTTAATGTAACTCCCCCTTTGTTGTGTGCGATGGGGGTGCCCAATCCCCGTCGGCTACAGCTGCCCCAAAAAGACTCCATTGGCATGCTGGGAGCCCACCCCAGCGTGATACATGCCCTGTAAAACAAAAATGGTCCCGATTTTTTCCCTGTGGAAAAGAAACAGTCCCTCTTGGTCTCCCTGCCCCTCTCCCACAACCCACCCTCTGTGTACCCTGCCTCCCCCACCCCACTCCCATACTTACCTCCGAGACGGTAGCACCATCTTTGGTGGACTCAGAACACGCCTGCACTCTTCAAAGCCGACCGCGAACTGAGGAAATGCCGGTAAGCTGTATAATGGAATAAATAGTTTTTTCAACTTTGATGCATATCTCATGCATTTTTGGAATTTTGCACAGAGTTTCAACATGGGGTTTTAGGATCCCTCCTTATGAATTCTGGCTCTGTCATGGCATTATTCAGCCCAAAAGATGATTTCGCAGTCACTGCGTGGAATCCCTTTCAGGACTGATTAATGAAATGACAGTGCCAATATTCATAATTGGGCTTTTAAAAAACCTATGTTGCAGATTGATTGGAAAAATCAAAAATGGCTATTTCAAGCTTGTGTTGCGCGGTTGCTATACCGCTCATAACTGTCCAATTTGAAATATATTCACACCAGATTATCCACATTAGCATTTTCAGACCTCCTTGTCAACAGTCAGCTGTCATTGTCCACATCCTGGCCAAAATGTGTTTTCACACTTCAGCGCAGAAGTGCCGCGATGCGCATAAGGAAATCAGTGTTGGGACAGATTAAAGAAAATAACAGTGAACTGTTCATGAAGATTAAGAAAATAACAGTGAACTGTTCATGAGTAGAGGTCTGAAAATGCCTATGTTGAAATTTGGTGACGATACTCCATAAAATGACTGTATTCTCATGTCGTTGCGCGGTTTACTGCATGCACTCGTAACAGGGAATAATAATATTTTCCTCCAGATTTTCAAAATTGCCATTCTTCTGCACCTCCTTATGAACAGTACAGCTGTCATTTTCACATCCTGGCCGAAATTGTGTTAGCAGTTCTGGCGAGAATAAGCGTGGTAGCTGTGGGAAATCCGTGTTTGGGACACATTATGAAAATGACAGTGACACTGTTCATTATGAGAGGTCCTAAAATGCCAATGTTGAAACTTTGGTGATGAAAAACCATAAAATGAGTGTATTACGAATGTGCATTGCGATTTCCACACAGGCTTGTTCCTTTGCAACTTTCAATATTTTCACTCAGATTTTCAACATTGCCATTTTCCGCACCTCCTTATGAACAGTGCAGCTGTCATTTTTCACATCCTGGCTGAAATGTGTTTTCACTCTTCCGGCGCACAATAGCACGGTCACTGTGGGAAATCAGTGTTCGCAACACATTAAGAAAATCACACTGACACTGTTCATGAGCTGAGGTCCTAAAATGCCTATGTTGAAAATGTTGTGATGAAACTCCATAAAATGACTGTGTTATGAGCGTGTGTTGTACAGTTTACACGCACCCTTGTAAATTCGCAAGTTAGTAATATTTTCACGCCAGATTTTCAACACTGGCATTTGTTCGCACCTCCTTGTGAACACTACAGCTGTCATTTTTCACATCGTGGCCGAAATATGTTTCCTCGCTTCTGGCGCAGAATACCGCAGAGTCACTGTTGGAAATGAGTGTTTGGGACAGATTAGGATCAAGTGACTGAGGGGGGAGTGACCGAGCTGAACTGAGTTCTGTTGGGACTGCTGTGGATTTCTTTGTTACCAGGAAAACTGTGAAGGCAGGAGCCCAGTACAAAGGGCAGCCTGCAGCGCCGGAGACACAGAACAAGCAAGTGAGGGATGGGGAGTAAGTGAGGCTCAACAGAGCTCTGTTGGGACTACTGCGGTTTCTTTGTGGGCAGGAAAAGCCAACAATGCATGCTGGAGCCCAGTACAAAAGGGCAGCCTGCAGCTGTGAGAGAAACAGAAGGAGCGACTGAGAGAGGGGAGTGAGCAAGCTCAACAGAGCTCTATCGTGACTGCTGAAGATTTCTTTGTCGGCAGAAAAGGGCGGCAATGCAGGCAGGAGCCCAGTATGGAAGGGCAGCCTGCAGCGCCGGCAGAAACGGAATGAGCAAGTGAGACGGGGGAGTGAGTGAGGGTAACGGAGCTCTGTCAGGACTGCTGCAGACTTCTTTGTGGGCAGAAAAAGATGCCAATAGAGGCAGGAGCCCAGTACAAAAGGGCAGCCTGCAGTGCCAGGAGAAACAGAATGAGTGAGTGAGACAGGGGGAGTGAGTGACCTCAACAGAGCTCTGTTAGGACAGCTGCAGATTTCTTTGTGGGCAGGAAAAGGTGCCAATGCATGCAGGAGCCCAGGACAAAAGGGCAGCCTGCAGCACCAGGAGAATCAAAATGAGCAAGTGAGAGAGGGGGACTGAGCGCGTTCAACGGAAGTCTATCATGACTGCTGTGGATTTCTTTGTGGGCAGGAAAAGGCAGCAATGCAGGCAGGAGCCAAGTAAAAAAGGCTAGACTGCAGCGCTGGCAGAAACAGAACGAGCAAGTGAGAGAGGGGGAGTGAGCGACCTCAACGGAGCTGTGTCAGAACTGCTGCAGATGTCTTTGTGGGCAGAAAAAGCTGCCAGTGCAGGCAGGAACCCAGTACAAAGGCAGTCTGCAGCAGCGGAGACACAGAACGAATGAGTGAGGGAGGGTGGAGTGAGCTCAACAGAGCTTTGTTGAGACTGCTGCAGATAGATTTCTTTGTGGGCAGAAAAGGCAGCAATACATGCAGAGCCCAGTACAAAGGGCAGTCTGCAGCGGCAGGAGAAACAGAACAAATGAGTGAGAGAGGGGGTGGTGAACAAGCTCAATGGAGCCTCATTGTGACTACTGCAGATTTCTTTGTGGCCAGAAGAAGGCACCAACAGAGGCAGGAGCCCACTACAAAATGGCAGCCTGCAGTGCCAGGAGAAACAGAATGAGCAAGTGAGACAGGCAAACTGGCGACCTCAACAGAGCTACGTCAGGACAGCTGCAGATTTCTCTGTGGGCGAGAAAAGGTGCCAATGCATGCAGAAACCAGTACAAAGGGCATCCTTCAGTGCCAGGAGAAACACAATGGCGAGTGAAGAGGGGGTGAGCGAGCTCAATGGAGCTCTATCGTGACTGCTGTGGATTTGTTTGGGCAGAAAAGGCGTGGCGCAGGCAGGAGCCCAGTACAAAGGCCAGCCTGCAGCTCTGGCAGAAATGAAACGAGCAAATGAGAGAGGTGGAGTGAGCTAGCTCAATGGACCTGTGTCAGGACTGCTGCAGATTTCTTTGTGGGCAGAAAAGGCGCCAACAGAGCGCAGGAGCCCAATACAAAATGGCAGCCTGCAGCAGCAACAGAAACAGAATGAGCGAGTGAGAGGGAGATACCCACCTCAGCGAACACTATCGGGACAGCTGCAGAGTTCTTTGTGGGCTGAACGTGCCAATGCAGGCGAGAACCCAGTACAAAAGAGCAGCCTGCAACACGGGAGAAACAGAACGGCGGTGACACAGGGGCAGTGAGCGAGCTCAGCGGACCAACATTCGGCATTGACAAATGCTTGTTACAATTGTTACAATGTTGTTCTATGTTCTCTATCTATGCTGTTTTCAATTAAATCTATCAGACCTAAACAGTATTGATATGAATATATGTAAAAAAAAGCAATATTGACAGAATAGCATAATGTCCATACAGTACAGTGCTCCTTTGGATAAGGGCAAATAGTCTTCCCCTATCACTCACTCCTTAGAAAACTCTTTACTTCTTACAAGATGGTAGCCATAATCTTCTCCCTCTTCAGAGATAAAGCATCGATTTATCAATACCAAGAGTTATCTATTTCCCCAAAGATTCCATCACAAAGGCATGAAGTATATAAAAATATTTACTACTTTACAGTAGTTACACAGTCTATAGCATCTCATTCGTACACAAGACTATGGGATTACAGGATTACGAACATACGAACATACAAGATTTGCCAGCAGATAAAGGCCTAGAGGTCTATCAAGTCTGCTCGAATGTGCAGCTAGCACCCCTTATTCTGCAGCTGTCCCTCCCTTCCACCCTTCCCCTTCATTAACCCTCCCCGTTGTCCTGTCCCATCCTCGTTTGAAGCAGTCCACTGTTCTACTGCATACCACTTCAGCAGGTAATGCATTCCACCCAGCCACCACCCTCTCTGTAAAAAAGTGTCTCCTCATCTCCCTCCTGAACCTTCCTCACTCCCGTCTCATATCATGGCCCTCTGGTGCCCTCCCTCCTTACTGAACAGCCCTCTGTACCGTCTTGTTTATTCCTTTCATGTATTTAAAGGTTTCAATCATGTCACCCTGTCTCTCCTCTCCTCAGTGAGTACATATTCAACTCCTTCAACCTCCTCTCCTTATGATAAGTTCCCCAGCCCCTTGATGATCATCTTTGTAGCTCTCGCTGCACCCCTTCCAGTAACTTAATGTCCCTCTTCAGAATCACGGATGCCAGTACTGCACGCAGTACTCCAGGTGTGGTCTAACTAATGACCTATACAGTGGCAGAATCACCTCCTCCCTCCTCGAGGATATATCCCTTGCAATACAACCCAGCATTTGTTGGCCTTTGCAGCTGCCTTCCTACATTGTGCCGAGTTGTTCATTGACTCTGTAATGAGCACACCCAGATCCTTCTCCTCCTCTGTCTGGGCTAGCTGCACTCCCCTAGCTGGTAACTCCTCCTTGGGTTCTTCATCCCAAAATGCAGCACCTTGCACTTTTGGCATCAAAGCCCAGCTGCCAGTTGTCTGACCAGGTTTCAAGCTTTGCCAGATCATCCTGCAACCCTGCCATCCCCTAGGTCATCCACCACTGTGCCTACCTTGGTATCATCAGCAAACAGACTGATCTTGCTCTTGATGTCCTATGATATGTCTGCAATGAATATCCCAAACAACACTGGTCCCAACACTGAGCCCTGTGGAACACCGCTCATCACTGCCCTTGGGTGTGAGAGCTCCCCACCCACCACCACCCTCTGTTGCCTTCCCTGCAGCCAGTTTCCTACCCATCTCACCAGCTTTGCACCCGCCCCTGTGCCTACTAACTTCCTGCCCAGCCTTCCATGTGGCATTGAGTCGAATGCCTTACTGAAGTCCAGATACAGAACATCCACTGCATGGTCCCTGTCCAGTTGCCTAGTTACCCAGTCATAGAACTTGACCAGGTTGGTTTGGCAGGATCTGCCACGTATGAAGCCATGCTGTCTGCTGTCCTGTAGTCCTTTGGCCTCTAGGAGGGCCACCAGCCTCTCCTTCAGGATAGTCTCCATTAGCTTACCCACGATGGATGTGAGGCTCACTGGTCTGTAGTTTCCCGGTTCATCCTTAGGGGCCACTCTTGTGGAGGGGCACCATGAGCCATCCTCCAGTCCTAGGGTACACACCCCAAATGTAGTGGGGCATAAATAGGTCTGCCAAAGGTCCTGCAAGGACCTCTGCCAGCTCCTTCAGTACCCTGGGGTGGATGCCATCTGGGCCTGGCGCCTTGTCCACCCTCAGTGCCTTCAAACCCTCTTGAACTCTGCTCTCCATGATTTCCCCATCTGTCACCACTTCCCCCCTGCTTCTGCCATTTCTCCCACCTTGGGTGTCACCCCCCTCTTCTCTTTAGTAAATACTGAGCAGAAGTACTCATTTAGTGCTTCCGCCTTATCGCACCCTGCTTCCACCCAACCCCCCTCCTTCCTAATCCTTACTATGTGGTCCTTACAGCTCCTTTTCTCCCTGATGTACTTAAAGAAGTCCTTCTCCCCCTTCTTAATGCCTTGTGCCAGCCTGAGTTCCGTAGATGCTTTGGCTCCCCTTACTGCCCTTGTCACCTCCTTCGATTCTGTCAAGTACTCCTCCCTGTCCTCCCCCCTCCCTGTTTTCTTGTACTTCCTAAAGGCAGCTCTTTTCTCCTTACCTTTTCAATGACCTCCTTGCTCAACCAGATCGGTTTCTTAGCCCTAGTCTTCTTGCTCTGGGCTTTGCAGCAGGTTTTGGTTGCCTCCACTATCCCCAGCTTTATGAGCTCCTACCTCTGTTAGTGTCCATAATAGATTGAATTCTGGCCAGGTACCCTTTTACCACTTCCCCCATCCTCCCAAATTTGGCCCTCCTGAAGTCCAGCACTATTGTGCCAGATTCCACTCCTTCCTTGCCCATATCCAATGTGAGCCATACTGAGTGGTGGTCACTCCCTGACAGCGGTTCCTCTGCTGTAAGTTCACTCAGAAAGTCCCCATTTGCCAGCACAAGGTCAAGGGTATTTCCTAACCTGGTTGGTTCACTGACCATTTGCAGCAGGAAGCTGTCCTGGAAGGCATCCAGCAGTACCTGCTCTCTTCTGTTCCTGGTTGTTGGGGTGCTCCAGTCCACTCCTGGCATGTTGAAGTCCCCCACAATCACCACACTACCCTTCTCGTAGGTCCTCCTGATCTGTCCTGCTAGTTCCCTGTCTAATTCCTCCATCTGAGATGGTGGCCTGTACACCACTCCCATTATAAGAATCCTATTCTTGGAATCCTGGATTTGCATCCAAAGTGACTCCATGCCTACCTCCCCTTCCTCCCTTACACATTCAGTCCTTCCTTCACATATAGTGCCACCCCTCCTTTCCCAGTCACCCTGTCCCTACAGGAAATAATCTGTACCCTGGGTACAGACAGGTCCCAGTCATTGTATTGGGTGGCCCATGTTTCCATGATGGCTGCAATGTCCACCTCTCCCTCTGCCATGAAAACCTGTAACTCTGCAGTTTTCCTCCCAAGGCTCCTAGCATTAATGGTAACCACCTTCCACCCTTCTCCCCCTCCCATCCTGCCCTCCTTTCCTAGCATCATCAACAGTACTTGCCATCTGTCCTTTGTCACTGTTGTGGGGGGTAAGCTCATATGGTTTCCCAACCTGTGGTCTCTGCATATCTCTTCCCCAACTGCCACCCCACTCCTAGTTTAAATTCCTAACTTCCTCTATGTACTCCTCCATCCTCTGTTTCCAACTTCTTTCCCTCCTCACTCAAGTATAGTTTGTCCTTGGCATACAGACTATTGTCCTCCCAGGTTCCTCCCACCCCCAACAGCCCATACCCTTTAGCACAACACCAGGTTCTTAGCCATCCGTTAAATTCCTCTATTCTCAGCTTTCGTGTTGTGCTTGCCTTTGGCATGGGAATATCTCTAAAAAGTTACTGATCTTCCTGCCCCTTACATAATTGTGCTAGTTCCTCAAACCTCCTCTGGACTGTATCTACTGTCTTGTCAGCCAGGTCGTTTGTCCCAAGATGTATAATTAAATGAGGCTTGTCCCTACCCTTCTAGCATATTTCAGAACAGACTGTCCCACCCTTTCCGCTGTCATTCCTGGCATGGCCTCCACCCAAATGCGACTATGCCTCTCCCCCTTGCTACCCCACCTAACTCCTCTTAGTATTGAGTTCCCCAGCACTAAGATTCCACCCCTCTTAATTCCTGCTTGCTTCCATTCATCTCCCTCTCTCATTTCCAGGTCCTCTTCTTCCTCCTGCACATTATTTCCCCCTTTTACCCCTGTTGCAATTCTCCCAGCAGAACTTCCCCCCGCTCCAGTTTGGTCCAGGCATTTATCAATTACTCCTCTAATTTCATAATTTCCCTCCTCCACCTTCTTCCTCTCTAGCAGTGCACAACTATTTTCTGAAGGCCCTTCACAAATCCCTCCCCTCTCTCTTCATAGTAACCTGTTCTCTCCTTTCCACTCCATGACTTTTGCCACTTCTTCACCTCCCCTCACAAGTCCCTATCTCCTCCTTCCATTTGTCTTTTGTCTCCTGACCTGGTTTCCCCGACAACTGTTCTTCCTGGCCTGGGCCCCTTTGTCTTTGCTTCCCTTCTTCTGACCCTCTCCTCAACACTGTTGGCTTAAATCGCCCTTCCTCATCTCCCCTTCTTCCTCCCTCCAGTATTGGGCTAAACCCACCCCCAATATGCCTTGCCTGTCTTAGTTCCTCCTGCAGACCCTCAATCTCCTTTCTAAGTTTTCTATGTGGTTTGCACTAAACATCCTCCACACTCCAGGCAATTTTTAGAAAGATTGGTGCACGCAATTGTTGCAGCCTACCACCCTACCCATTGCTGTCGTTGCCCACCAGCGACCCCCCCACCCTTCCAGATGCAGGATACCAAACACTCCCTCAAGTCTCCCCTCTCCCTCCTCTATCAGTGCAAAACATTTTCTTTATTTCCCTTACCTCCTTTGTTGCACATGTTTAGATATATTGAGCAACTGCTTTTTATATTCCCATCCTTCCTATCCACACTCAAAAACAAACTTTAAGTAGCCATTGCACAACCTTCTTCAAACTCCTACTCCTCCTTTCCCCAATGCAATACAATGCGAAGAAGTAATAATGAAAGCACCTAGATTTGCATTTACTTCCCTTCCACTGAGAGAGCAGTCACCTCTTCACTTGCTGCCGTTCCTTTCCTGGATGTCTGCTTTTGCTATGACAGGTGCATATTCTTTTGCCCGTTTGAGGAAGTGATGTCAGAACCCCTGGTATAAAGAAATAATGGACCAAGGGTGGGACCAGCCCAAGTCTTCCAGAAACAGTCAGGTAGCTGAGGCCTCTGGTCAGACCATTAGCACCCTTCCCCCACTCTGCACTCAAACTTTGCAGCTAGTGAAGCCAGCAACAATGAATCACAATTCTACTCAAAGCCCCCAAAATAGGTTTGCTACCCAAAGAAACAGGACTCCAATTCAAACAGCTTCACCAACAACACATCAAAATAGGCTTGGAATTAGAAGATATATGTCTCCAATTCAAAGAAACAGACCTAGTTAAATCACACCAAATTATGTTTTAAAACATAAGAAATAGGCCTCTACAAATGCAGCCTGCCACACAGTGAATCAAACAAAAGAGCCCACTTATAGCTACCAAAACAGGTTTCAAAATTCCAACAGCCCCAAACAATACCCTGCTAGCCCCTTAGTAGTAAGAAAGAAAAGAAATAACCTTCTACCAAGTAGAATCCACAAGAAACAATGTAAAACAACAATAAGCTACTGTACTGTAGATCTGATCCTGTCCCCCTTCTAGTTCCTTCTGAGAAGCCAAAGCACTGAGTTCCAAACTCTGTGACTTCCCTTGTGCTGCTTTCAAAATCAGACAGTTCCACACTCTGTGATATCCCTTGTGCTGCTTTCAAAATCAGAGTTCCAAACTCTTTGACTTCCCATGTGCAGCTTTCAAAATCAAACAGTTCCAAACTCTGTGATTTCCCTTGTGCTGCTTTCAAAATCAGAATTCCAAACTCTGTGACTTCCCCTGTGCTACTTTCAGAATCAAACAGTTCCAAACTCTGTGACTTCCCTTGTGCTTCTTTCAAAATCAAACAGTTCCAAACTCTGTGATTTCCCTTGTGCTGCTTTCAAAATCAGACAGTTCCAAACTCTGTGACTTCCCTAGTGCTGCTTTCAGAATCAAACAGTTCCAAACTCTGTGACTTTCCTTGTGCTGCTTTCAGAATCAAACAGTTCCAAACTCTGTGACTTCCCTTGTGCTTCTTTCAAAATCAAACAGTTCCAAACTCTGTGATTTCCCTTGTGCTGCTTTCAAAATCAGACAGTTCCAAACTCTGTGACTTCCCTAGTGCTGCTTTCAGAATCAAACAGTTCCAAACTCTGTGACTTTCCTTGTGCTGCTTTCAAAATCAGAGTTCCAAACTCTGTGACTTCCCTTGTGCTTACTACAGAAATGAAAAATAAATGGTTTGCGCACACAGAAGAAATAAATAGAAAAACCTCCCTATAGTTTCTTAACTCTAGCAAATCAGAAACATTCTTACCGCACAGGATATCTTAGTGCGCCATGGCAGACTCCAACTTTTAGATGAGTCCCAGCACTGACTGAGTTGTTAGTGTCTTGCACAGACCTCAAAAGCCTTCAACTTCCAACCCCCCTATGCTGCATCATCAAATATATCACTCTCACACTATAGATTCCATACTTTCTTTGTCTCCTGGGAGTACGGGAAAGCTGGACCAAACTGAAACCTTGGATTTTGTGGAATTACAGACCTCTTCTTTTGTTCTGACCCATATCTTTCTCTGCAGGGGGTGGCTGCATGATCAGGACAGTTTCCTGATATGAAAGACCTTGGGCCTTTTGAAGTTCCCTTGGTAATTGACCAGGGGGTCCCATAATCAAAGGACAAAGGGCAATTACCTTCCAGGAACAGCTACTCTGTCTCTGGCAACATTTTTAATCTAATTTCCCCAGCCCATCTCTGTCCCCTCATCTGATTAGATTCTACTGTTCTACATCCAGACAGATGGAGATAAATAAAAAACAAAAAAAGTACAAAATTACAGTTACAACTATATGTATATAAAATGCAGTAGCAACATGCTGTTAAATATATCATGTGTGGCATTAACTCATCAGTCATATAGAATGCATACAGCTGGTAGCTCTGTCACTTCTGGGCCTGAAGACCATGGTCTTAAGTGCTGCACCAGGAATGTAGGGCCATACCCAGCTCTGATTCCTCAATCCTGTATGGGTATAGGTCAGGGATGTTGCTCTATTAGAAGGGCCTTCTTTTGGATGAGAAGTTAAATTGAGATCAATAAAACTATGAATTTAGGAAGATCATTGACCCATGCAGTTCTTGCCCCCACCAGCTCATTGGGAATGACCTTTCACCCTTTTCCTAAGACGCATAGATACAAAAATGGCTGATGACAGATAAAAAGAAGAGCCCATCCAGTTTGTCCTGTTTTCCTTAGCTCGACTTTTAATCAGCTAAAATCTCCCATTGTTCCCTTCGAACTTCTGCTTGTTTCTAATTACCCCCCTCCCCCCTTAGCTATCCCATTGAGTTCTGAACCCCAAGAATGTACTGGCATGGACTATATCTTTGGGCAAATTGTTCCAGTTGTACTAAACCCTTTTTGTAATGAAATACTTCCTTATGTCTTTCTTGATTCCTGCCTAGCATCTACATCAGTGTGATGAAGAAGTAAATCAGATTGGTTTGACATACCAACTGGTGTTGTGGCCAGAAGTGAGCTTTAAAAAAAAAAAAAGTCTGAGCTCCTATGTCTCAGAGCTCCTCTTAAACTGTGCTCAGGACTTTTTTTGTTACCACTTCAACTCTGCACAGGGTGCAGGGAGAGTCAGTTTGCAATATAGTGGCTCTCCCCCCCCTCTGACTGCCATATCACAGCACTCCAAGACCCTGGGTCAGTGGAAAAGCAATGGTGGCTATCCCCACCCCCAATGGTAGGAAACCCACTTCCTTCTCATACCCTTGATTCGGTGCCTTGATAAGCGGTCCTTGCTTGAAGGGCTGAGAGTTAAGGGTAACAAAGAGACTGCCAGGAATCAGCCTAGAGTCAGCCGTGGGCTGTCCGCTGCCTGGTAAACCAAACAGTACTCTGTAAGTTGGTGTTCATTTCTGCTGTAATCCATTAGGATGTAGAAGCTAAATGCTCAAACATACTATATTGTAGATGGCCAGAGCAGATTACTATCTGCTGTGCTAATAGTAGTGCATTAGACTGCGTACTTGTTATTGTCCAATAACTCCACATGTTGCATTCACCTTGTAATCTGTTATACTGCTAGGGATATTACTTAGGCATTGCATATCTCAGTTGGGGTGACACACCCCAGTAGTCCCCACCATACCTCTCAACCTCCTGTCTCATAAATCAGGGACAACTTAAAAAATCAGGGACAAAGGACCAAAATCAGGGCCACATTTTAAAACTTGTGATATACACTCAGGAAGCTGGTAGAATAAGGGGCTTAGTGTAAAAAGTGTTTTCTAATGAAGAACAAGTCTGTAACTTTAATGTTTGACATCTTTTTGTGCTTACAACCCCCACTGTTTTGGCACGGAAACACAATTTTTAGGAGGGACAGGGTAAAATTTTGAGGCAAAATCAGGGACGTCCCTGAAAATCAGGGACAGTTGAGAGGTATGGTCCCCACTGAGTATAAGCATATATAATGACCACTTTACCAGTGAAGGCCTGTACCTCAGGTCTTATGGCCTTTGTTATTTGTCACTAGTCACTAACACACTTTCAACAAATGCTCATTCCCTCGCCTACCATCTGCCTAGTTGGCTAAAACTGTAATCCCTTCCACTTGACATACAGGACTGTATAACTGTAGAGCACCTTGTATAACAAGGGCTGTTAATAGAGAATTCTGCACCCTCCCTAAACTACAAAACTACAGAGGTCCTGCTGGAGATACCTTACTGCAGTTCCTTTGACAGTCTTTCTACCCGACACAGAAGGTCTTGGATAGAAGCAGTACCTTCAAAACCATTTTAAGCTGTACCTTGCACTTAGACAAGGATATTGCTGCAAGGAATCATTGGTGGCAATGTGCATTTGAGTTCTAGCCATGATGCACCAGTCACATCCTTCAGTGGGTACCTGGAGGTAGCCATGTGAACACGAGGGGCCTCATACCTAAACTGGATGAATTTAAGCTCTGAGTGACAAATTCTCAATTTGATGCTGTGGCTGTCACTGAGACTGAGGTCACTAATAGGATTGTGTCCACACTCCAAAACGCCTTCAGTCAAACTGAGCAGTGGTTTGGTGCGCACAGGCTGGTCATGAATCTAAAAAAAAACTAAGGCCCTCTTATTTGAGCACCACCAAAGCAAGCTAAAAAATGCCTGGCTACAAATCCAAGCTATGTCACTCTACACCCTAGAGCAGATCTCATCCTATAAATATTTAGGGGTTATCTTTGACTCTACCCTCACTTTCCACACACACCTCAGCACCCTTTCATCTGCCACCAGTGCACACATTGACTTCTTTTATCTCCACAAGGACTGTCTGCCACCAGAAGTCCTAAAACTAGCTATCACCTCCTCCATAATGTCCATGATTGACTATGGGCTACTGGTCTATGCTGCAGCCAATGCCACAGCCATCAGTAAAATAAAAGAGACATTTAATAAAGCCTGCAGGCTACTCACTGGTGCGGACCAGATGACACACACATGCACCTTGCTCTCCCTCGCCCAGATCCTTAACTTCGATGAGAGAGTCCAGTACCAGGCCTACCTCATGGCCAAAAAATCCCTGCTGGGCCTTACCCCCCGGACTATCATCCTCCATGACCTCCACCACCCCAGCCATGAACACACGAAGCTCCGCCATGGCTGTATTGGCTGTTCCCAGAGTATGAACAACACTATCCCAGAGATCCTTTCTTGTCAGGGCTCCCACCTGGTTCAACTACCTTCCCTCTCCACTCACCAACTACACAAAACTTGAGCCTTTCAAAATGGCCCTTAAGATCCACCTCCTGGCCACCCACAAGTGCACCTGCCTGAAATAGGCCCTCCACGTGTATTTCTTTGGCGGCCCCACACGGTCTGCTGTCCTGCCTATCTTCGTCTACAGCCCAGATCGCTAGGCCGATTGCACTGACAAAGTCTGTCTTAAGATTGCTTATCCCCTTTGTACCCAGCATATCTACTGTACTGTTCTCACTTATTATTCTCTTAGCTACCTCACTGTATATGACTCAACTGTTCACTATATTCAAATATACTGTTAGCTACCTCTCTGTATAGGACTCAATATTATGTCTGTATTTGTAATACTGAGCTGACTGTATCAAAACGCCTTCATATCTGTATGGTTGTTAGTTTGTCTATGAATGTCACTGTGAATTTGATGTAGAGCCTTTATAAATGAGTCTCTGACTCAAAGGTTTGTAATTCCCAATATATTGAATAAATAAATTGATTCATACACCTTATTTAGACAAGACAGGGGTTCTGAAAAGGGGGGTGGATGCCTCCTATACATTAAGTCCTTCCTTAATTCTTGCAGAATCCCCTCTACTGTAGAACCTTTTGTCTGTGAACTCATTGCAGTTAACTTAAGGCTGGGCCTCATGGGTGAGGAAAAACTTCAACCTACTTGCGGCTTATATTCCAGCAAAAATTGTCCTGGCTGACCCTGACTGCTTCGTTAGTGCTGTATCAGGTTTAAATCTGCAGCACGAGAAAATTGTACTTCGAGATTTAAACTGCAACTGGCGTGCAAATAATGATAAGGCATACAAGGACAAGTTGGCCAATGTGTACCTGACCCACACGTTATTTCCACTCCTACCAGGGTAAATTATAAAACAGGCACCACCACTCTTCTAGACTAGATCCTAGTCAGTCATTCTGATAGGATAATCTCAAGTGTAGCCTTGCCTGACGTCCTTAGTTACCACTCCTCTGCCACCTGTAGATGGTCTGCCAAGGTGTCCAAAAGTCAGCCCTCAAACATAAAACTCGAGTATTTCACACACATAAGCTCTCATATTTCTCAGCCCTATTGCAACAAGCTGACTGGTCTTTCTTAACTAGAACATGTGAACCACAGATCCACTCCTCATAGCCGATTGCCTTAACACTGCCTTCTCTGACCTAAGCTCGGTCCTCCCCAGCAGCTTCTTTGACCCAATCCCCACCTCTCTCCCTCCGGTCCTGCATTGCCCACCATTCTACCTGTGCACCCTATTCCCCCAAGAAGCCAGGCCACACCTGCTAAAAGCCTTAGGCAGCAATAACCCCCAGCAGTGACCCTCGACTCCAGGATCCACCTGATGGTCTTGGACCTAAGTCCTGGTCTCCCTGACTGACCATCTAAACAGGTCTGTATGCCTGGGTCAGTTCCCAAGTGCATGGAAAGCTGCTTAAATCACACCCACACATAAGAGTGGGGACCGATTCACCCCCAACAATTACTGGCCCATCTCCATCCTCCCCCCACTCACTAAAGTCCTTGAAAAAGTGATGTTGATCCAGCTCTCTGAATACCTAACCAAGTATGACATTATGTGCCCAGAGCAGCACGGTTTCTGCCCAGGACACAGTATGACCATGGCTCTCCTGGAATTCTCCCAACACCTGCATGCCGCTCTTGACTCTGGCAGCCTTGCAGGAGCAGTGTTCATTGACCTCTCCAAGGCCTTTGACACTGTCTGTCATCCCCTTCTACTCGACTCTCTCCACCAACTTGTCTTCTCTGGTGGTCTCATTTCCTGGTTCTCTAGCTACCTCTCTGCTAGATCCCAGAGTGTCAAGAGCAGCGGTTCCCTCTCCAGTAGTCTTCCTGTTTGCTCCGGGGTCCCTCAGGGCTCCATCCTGGGTCCAATACTTTTTAGTCTCTACCTCAACACCCTTCCCAGCTCATATACTGGTAAAATGCTCCTCTACGCTGACCATGCAGTCCTCGTTGCCTCACATCCCAATCCCACCTCCCTCAATTATCCCTCCAGCAAGCTTACAACCAGCGAAAGGTGGTTCGGAGACTGCAGACTGGTCATTAGCCTAAAGAAAACCAAATCAATGCTCTTCCCACCACCAAAATAAAGCTAAAAATACCCCTCTTGATTATCCCCCGCACTCTGCACCTGCTAGAACAAGTGACCACATACAAATACCTAGGCATCACGTTCGATACTGCCCTCTCCTTCCACACCCACATTAATGCCCTGTCTGCCGCCATTAACTCTCGGATTGGCCTGCTAAACCAGCACAGGGACTGCCTGCCTCAGGTTGCCCTCAGGCTAGCCATCACCTCCTCCATCTTGTCCCTCATGGACTATGCTTGCTCATCTATGCTGCAGCTGACAACACTACCTCTCCAAAATCCAACTCGCCATCAATAAGGCCTGTAGGCTCCTGACGGTGTCCCCAGACTCACACCTGCCTTCTCTATACTACCACCAATCTTCTCAACTTTGAGGAGCAACTGCTGTACCAGACCTGCCTTCTTGTTAAGAAATCTCTGCTAGGACTCTCCCCAGGGATCTCACCTCCCCTACAGCAGCCATCTTCGTCCGTCACCACCGTAGCTCTGTTAAGGCCACTTTCAAGGTGCCCAGAACCAAGACCTCTCTTGCCCAGAGATCCTTCCTCCGCCGAGCCCCCACCTGTTTCAACTCCCCCCCAGCTGCATCTCCAACTAGCCAAAAATTGGCTCCTTCAAAACATCCCTTCGGAACCATATCTTTAATACCCACTATTGTAGGTGCAACTAACCCCCTGTTGTAACCTGTGGTTCCTGCCCGCCTTGCCCCCTGGCTTGACAATGTCCACTGGACAGCCTCTCCCTCCCTCAGACCTACCTCTTTCCTACTTGGTCCAAACAGGGATGTAACCCACTGTCTTCTCTGAGGACCTACTATATCCATGAGTGTAACTCACAATTTTGTAACATTATGTAACCAAAGTAACATACAAACTGCTACATTATGTAACCTAAGTGTATCTATGTTAAATGTTCCTTATACTGCACATGTAATGTTATCCTCTGTTTTAATCTGCACTGTAATAACTGTCTTGGTGTCTGCCCCCCTTCCGAGGTGCCTTTGTAAATGAGTCTCTGACTCAAAGGTTGTAAACCCAATTTGTAATGAATAAATAAATGAAAATAAAAATGTCAATGCAGCCCTGAAGTTATTTCATTTTCCAATTCAACAGGGTCTGTGACACTGTTGCCTGCTTCAAGAACTTCACTAGAAAGGGAAACTCTCAAGCCTGGTTTAATCCTGCTATCAAATCCTTGTCCCGGGAACATGATAGAGCACGGGCTCTTTCTAAAGTATTGGGCCGCAGCAAATACATCCTAGACTACAAGCAGCTGCCAAACACTGTAAAACTCTGCATCAAGGAAGCCAGGCTGTGTACTACAAAAACAACAAAAAAAACGTAACCATCCAAAAAAGCTTTGAAGTAGCATCAGTGAAATTATGGGCAACTCAAAACAATCATTGCACTACTCCATCATAGCTGGTGACTCCACAATTAATGGGGCCAATGGTATTGCTGACACATTTAACAGCACCTTTAGTGACCTGTCGGCATATATATCTGCCCCTAGTACCCACCCTACCTCAGTTGTAGGTACACCTGATGAGATTATTAGACCTAAATTCTACTTTAAAATACTTACTTGAGCTTTTGTGCATGGTTACCGAAACATGACCAACATAAAAACTAGACTTGGCCAAGACAGCACAGATATGATATGAAGTTGCTCAAATTGGGTATTAAGGAAGTCACCTACCATTGCAGCTAATCTTCCATCTGTCCCTTACTACCGGTCATGTACCAGATCTTTGGAAAAAGGTTTCTGCGACCCCTGCATGTAAATGGAAAGCTACAAACCTGCCATCTAGTTACCACCCGATTTCCATCTTACCTCCCTTATCCAAAACTTTAGAAAGAGTAGTGAAATATCAGCTTGTTGACTGCCTTAATCAGCATAAGCTTCTGGCAAATAATCAGCATGGGTTCAGGAAGAACTTCGGCACTGTGACAGCACTCCTGGAATTCACTGACCCAGTTCATTGTGCTCTGGACAGGGGAGAAATGGCTGGGTCCATATACATAGACCTTATCAAGGTCTTTGACCTTGTTAACTATGCTCTCCTCTGCCAGAAACTACTTAGTTGGAGCCTTTGTGAAGACTCTGTCTATTGGTTTAAGGGCTACTTGGCAGGTAGATCCAAGCTGTAACATGCCACAATGTTCTATCTGAGGGTAAGTCAATCAGTGTGGGTGTTCCCCAAGGGTCAATCCTAAGATCTTTACTTTTCAGTCTGTTTATCAACATTCCTGCCATCAGCAGTTTGACCAATAGAATACCCTATGCAGATGATGCTGTCATCTTCTCCAGTGACAAGAGCTTGGAGAAACGGAGGCTCAGGCTTCAGGCAGACTTTACTACCATCCAGGCATGGTTCACTTACAAACGAAAAACAGGCAGGCACTCAAAAAACTCCAGTGCAAATTTATTTGTCGGCAGAACGCCTTTCCAGACCAAGCCCTGCGCTTCAACTTATCAAAACATTACATTCTTGAACATTTCCTTATCTCTAGAGAGTGAGTTTCCTATATGTAAAAATATACTAAGTTCATAAAAGAAATTATATATCTGATGGAATTAAGCTAGTACTGTTTTTTTTATTAAATATAAGACATATAGCATTATGCTGATAAACTGAATATTGTATGTTCTAACAAAAATGTAATACTGAAATTTTAGGTTTTTCTATAATGTTTTGATAAGTTTTTTACTATTCTGTTATGTGTCTCTTTAAATTTTCATGATCACTTTAATTTGAGGTGTTTTGAGTAATATAAATTATGTCATGTTTGTGGGTGTTTCAGATCTGCCCCTAAGGAAGACCCACTCTAGGGTTGAAGTGCAGGGCTTGGTCTGGAAAGGCGTTCTGCCAACAAATAAATTTGCTCTGGAGTTTTTTGAGTACTTTGAGTGCCTGCCTGTTTTTTGTATGTTATTTTGAGTTGGCAAACTCTGTAAGAGCACCACTGAACTTCCAGAGTGCACGGTACCACTTGTTTGTAATGGTTCACTTACAACCTACTAGTAATGAACAAGAAAAAAACGAAATATTTGCCATTTGGCACCTATAACAAGGCCCACACCTCCTCTGTCTTAATAATTACCTCCTCAACCGGGATCACCCTTGTACAGGTACAAACTTTTAAATATCTTGGCATTATCTTTGAAAGTGCACTGTCCTTTAATGCACACGTTGACCACTTAGTTAAAGCAGTCAACTCTATGCAAGGGCTCCTATACAGATAAAGAAGTTAATTTTTGCCAAAGATAAAGAAACTCCTAGTACAGTGCTTCAACACAAGCATTATTGATTTTGGGATTGTGGTTTATGGCTCTGTGAGGTGATAGTATGATGTCCAAGGTCAGATATCTCCTCAACAGGGCCTGCCGCTTTGCACTAGACCTCAAATATACAACAGCCTGAACTGGATAAACCTCAGTTCGAGAGGCGCTACTCCACCCTGGTCACAGTCAGTAAAGCTCTACAAGGCTTGCTATCCCTGGCCTACAGTCTATGTTCAATTATGTTGATATTAAATACAGTAATAGGGGCGTGGTATGTCACACCTTACTGCGATCATCAAAGATAAACCTCCCTTGGTCAAAGCTGTTTCTCTTATTGTTTTACTAAACAATGGCATGAGTTGCCTGACATGTTAAGATCTGACAGCTTGGCTGAATTGTTTAAATCCCAGTTGTTATGCTCATTCACTTCATCTGGAACAAGTGACTGTTACCGTTGATTATCTACTTTATGCCCAAATTTATATTCACTATATACACTGTACTTTAATCATTAGCTTATGTATGTAAGTCCCCCTCCCCAAATGGGGCTTACCTTGTGGGCTACAACCCAGCACTGTCCCTCCAGCATCCTGCAAGTGGCCCTGGTGGGATTCGGCCTGGAGGCCCTGTTGTGTTCACTAGCTGTGGCCCAATGTCCTGTTACTTGGCCCTTTCTGCTGAAGGGGGCCGAGTTCAAAAGATGCTCCTGTGCCTCCGGGCACTAAGGAGGATACTGGTCCAGGGAGCTGCCAAGAATTGAACCAGCAGATATAAATAAAAAACATGGCTGCTGCACGTGTTGTGACATGCATGACTGGAGCGGAGCAGAAATTTAAAGGAGCTGCAGCTCCACTGAGAGAAGCGCCTAAAAAAGGGTGCGATCCAGGGGAGTATGTTTGGGAACCCGGTGGGCATATAGGGGCTCCCACAAATAAAGGGTGTCCAGACTCCATTAGGCAAATCAGAGCCAGGACAAATAACTGTCAATCCTTGAAAGGGTTTTAAACATATGTCATGGGGCTAAATTTGTAAACAAACATGGCCGCATCCACAGGACTACAAAACAGAGGTGGCTGCTGGGAAAGTTCAGAGGCCACTGAAAAAGCCTGGGAACAATGCAGCCAATCAGAAGGGGACTCTGAAAACTATAACTAGAACTGCATGCCTGCCCCAGGGGGAGTTCAGTCTGAGCCTAGGGAGAGAGCAGTCTGCAGGAAAGACTAGCTGTCCAGACCCAAACCTACACCTTTGCATCTTGGGCTTGTTTGGTCACCAAGCTAAAGACTAGGCAGAGGGCCTGAAAGAGCAGTCTGCAAGGGAAGGACATCAGGGAGTTGCTGCAGCAGAGGACATTTGGAAGTTTGCTGCTGAAAGGGAAGCTGGAAGTGTACTGAAAAGAAAGTGAAAGGAACTAGGCTGCAGTGTAAGAGCAGGGACTGTAAGTGCGCAGCCTGGGAGGAAAAAGCGCTGCAGTCTTCAGCAAAGACTGAGCTACTGTGTTTCCCCTCCTCCCCGGTAGGGTAAATGCTGCTGGAGACTGCATTTTGCTGCAAGCCTGATAGGCAGGAGTGCTGATGCCAGAGACTAAGGTGAATCACAGCTCGTTTGTGCCTATAATGGGTGTGCAACAGAGGGGTCTGGGGACTATGCTATTCAGTCCCTGGACTGAAGAGGATGGAGGCCAGCAGAGAAGATGGTGAGAGGCCTGTCTGGTGAACACTGTCTACAGAGGCCTCTGAGGCAAAGATTGAAAAGGCCAGGCAGGTGAAGACCAGCATTCTTCACTATTGTCAGTCAGCTCTTCAGCCTTGTGGTGCACCACCACCAAGATACCTTCACAGTACCAAAATACCTCCAGCCTGCTGAACCTCCTTTTGAACTGCTGAAATGTAAGTACCCTGAGCTGCGGCTTTGGGAAGTCTTTTTTTAGCTAGGTAGCTAGGTTGAAGTTAACAGGGGTTAAGCCCCGGGAGGGACTCTGTCAGAAAACTGTGCCAGGCCTAAAAGTTAAAGTTAAAGTTAAAATTTGTGAATTTAGAGTTTGGACCCTGGTGAAAGATTCCCCCATTGACTTCTGTGCCATGGTGAGGTACCCACTGAAAGGACTGTGTAGACTTCCTGGGCAGCTGCCAAGGGAAAGATGGATACACTTGCAGGTGGGAGGTGGGGGATTGTTTGGGGCAGAGTTGTTAGCCAGTTGTTATTGCTGTTTGATCCCCTCTTTCCTTTCCCGCACAATAAAACACTAACTGGTGTTCACGTTAACTGCTGCTATAGTGTTTCTGTAAAGAAGGGAGATATTGTCGGTGTGTGTGGGGAACTGTTTGGGGGCAGCTAATATATTTTTCTGGAGGGGTGGTAACCTGCTATTTGTCCACAGGTATTCCCTACCACTTCCTCGAGTGGAGGCACCGCGTCACTCTACATCTACCTATCCTAACCCAGGCCGGCCCCCTCGACAGTGATTGCTGTGAGGACCTGCAGGGCCCCGGAACAGCCAAAGGTAAATCAAATGTGAGGTTAAATTTAAATATAATACCAATGCACTGTAACCATTGTACTAGCACCAGCTGCACAGCACTGTGTAATCATGTCTGACATTGTATACTTGAAGTTTCCACTCTATTTTGTAGTTTTCTGTTGTACCTGACTCTAAACCCTTTGAAAATAGACTCTGCCTAAAGGGTTTTATGTGAAATAAAACTAAAACCAAGCCTCCTCTTTACCATGCTGATTTCTTTCCATGAGACAGTTTTCTGTCAGGAGGTCTACTAGTAACCCAGTAACTTTCCCACTATTGAGGTCAAACTCAAACCCCAGTGTAAGCCCCACCCTATTCTAGGATTTCCAGCTATAGTACATGACTCTCAGGGAGGATGCACACCACAAACAGGAAAGCGACCACCTATCGAGAACTGGGGTTCTTCCTGAGGGAAGGGCTGCTGCACCTCGTGGTGCGGATGTGCTCCCATATGCTCCTGCCACAGACATCAGTTGTTAATTCCAAGTCTCTAATAAAGTCTGTCCCCAGTATCACATCTGCCACAGAATGATTAAAAATTAGATCAGGGCCCCACCAATTTTTTTTCTAATGCTCCAATCTCAACCTCGCCATGTCCCCATGGATGACAGGCCTCTTCTGAAGCAAGCCTGACTTCCACCTCTGTCCCTTTCTGGTACCAGATCCATGCATCCAGGTAACTCCTTCAGGCAGTATGTGAAATAATGAAGGAGGCTGCTTCTGTGTCAACCACAGAAACAGAGAATTTGACAGCAGATAAGGAAAACGTGGCCCATCCAGTCTGCCCATTTCATCACCTACTGTATTACTGCAGACCATACCCGATCTACAGCTCTTTCTCCTTTTTTTTTTAACCAGGAGAGACACACTAAGCTGAAGCTTGTTTACAGGTGCGACCTGGGAGCACAAGGAAATTAAGTGACTTGCTCAGGGTCACACAGTATGCAAGTGTGGCTGTGGGATTCAAATCCAGGTCTCCAGGTTTGCAGCTCAGAGCCTTAAACCACTGCACTATATTGCCTCCTTTCTAATATGATTCCCCTGTGCTTATTCCACAAATTCTTGAACCCTACCACTGTTTTTTCCCCCCACCACCTCCACTGGAAAGCTGTTCCAGGAATCCACCACTCTTTCTGTGAAGAAGTACTTCCACACATCTCTCCTGAGTCTGCCTCCCTCCAGTTACATTGCATGTCCCCAAGCTTGTTCTTGAGCATCTTTTCTCCTGAGAAATACTTCCCTCTTGTATCTTATTTTCACCCATGAGGTATTTAGTGGTCTCTGTTATGTCCCCCCTTCCATGTCTGTTCCAGGGTGTACATGTTGAGGTCCTTTAGTCTCTCCTTGTAGGGCTTCTGATGCAGACCCTGCACAATTTTAGTTGCCCTTCTCTGGACAGCCTCCACTCTATCGATTTCCTTCCAGAGATGTGGTCTGCAGAACTGGACATAGTACTCTAGGTGAGGTCTTACCAGCCATCTATACAGAGGCAACATCACATCCCTCTTTCTGCTGGTGACACCCCTCCCTATGCACCCCAGCATCCCAAAACCCTCCCTACTGCTTTGTCATACTACACCTGACCAGATCTTGCACTAGAGTCCTTCCTTCGTCCTCACTTCTTCCTGTGGACCTGATGCACCCTCTGTGACTGATGCATTTTCTTCTGGACTTGCAATGGTAGCTAAATTGTTCCCCTCCACTGGCCTGGTAACATTTACAATATTAGCTCCTGGTCCTGCTGGTGATTGTTGTTGACAGCTGTGACTGAGGTGTCTTGGGCTACCACATTTGAAACACCTCCTTTCTCCTGATGATAGCACCAATCTCCAATCTGGGTTTGGCTGTGGTTTCTAGTCTGACTGCTCCTCCAGTCCTCTGACTGTCGAAAGGCTCAAACCTGGGTAAGCTCTGGTATGTCTTCAGACTGTCTGCCAGTTTTTGGGGCTTTTGGACCAGCTCCTAAATATTTATGGTTCTTGGTGCACACAAAGTGATTCTGCAGTGAAGTTCCAAGGTGGTTGTGATGAAATCCACCCCTTCATCTTGTGTTGCTATTGGGTACACAAATTGGTACAACTTCCATTTGCCAAGGATAAAGTCTTCAAGTCTGTTTGTTGGCTGATAGAGCATATTCAGTTCCCTCTGAGATGATGCCTGTTGTGAATCATAGCAAAATACTCCAAGAAGTATATCTTGCATTGCCTTCAGTTCTGAGTGTTCTTATATTGCCACCACTTGCTGACATGTCTGCACAATGTGCCCTCCCAGTGCTGTAGCCAGTTATTCTCAGGGATGTTTGCTTGCCTGAGTATTCACTTAAAGCCTCTCAAGAAGTTCCTTGGATCTTCTTTGGAGTCTCCTGCAAGGTTAGGTAGATTACTTCCCATCTGTGGTGTGAAGATAAGGACAGTGAGTGGCATGGTGTTGTCATGAAAAGATCTGCATTCGCTTCTGATGGGGTCACCATAGTCCTGTTCCACAGCTTTCAATTTCCCAGGAGTAGATGTGTGATTTGTCTACTGTGCCCTCTGCACTTGTGGTTCTGTTCTTCTCTCTCTCTCTCTGTTCTCCATTGCCACACTCAGGTATTCCAAAAAATGGCAGCTAAAGGGAAAGTACTACTGGTGGGGGACTTCAATTTGCCGGTGGTGACTTCAATCTGCCGGATGTTGATTGAAGCACCCATACTACAGCTACAGCAAGGAGCAGAAACATCTTGGATGCCCTGCAGAGGGTGTACCTCAAGCAGTTAGTGGAAGAGCTCACCTGCGAGGGAGTGATTTTAGATCTGGTACCCACCAACATGGACAAAGTTACAGATGTAAGGGTAGGTAGCCACCTGGGGTCCAATGATCATCGTATGGTGTGATTCAATGTGGGAACAATGGATGAGTTAAACCACATGGCAACAAGGGTCCTGGATTTCAGATGGGCTGACTTTGTAATGATGGGGGGATGTCTCAAAAAAGCCCTGCCAGGGGAGGGGGCAATGGGAGGTGTAGAGGAACAGTGGGAAAATCTTAAGGGAGCCATAGCAGAGGCAACAAACCTCTACTTTAGGGAATTAATAAAATCAAAGAAAGAGAAGAAAAAAAAACACTATGGTTCACAAAAGGAAGTGACTGGGAAGGTAAGGGTGAAAAGGCTGACATTCAGGAGGTACAAGGAAACACAGAGGGAAGGAGAAACGAGACTATATCTGGAAAAACAGAAGGAGCCAGGGAAAGCAATCAGGAGCACAAAGGTACAAATGAAGGAAAAAATATCCCAGGCAATAAAGAAGGGGGACAAAACCTTCTTTAGGTACATTACTAAAAAAAAAAAAATAAATAAAAAACAGAAGAGGGGTTGTGAGGAAAAAAAGGGAAGAAGGGGTGCATATGGAGGGTGACCTAGAGAAAGCAGAAATCCTAAACAAGTATTTTGTTCAGTATTCACAGAAGAAGGGGAAGGAGAGAGACCACAACTAGTTGATAGAAGAACTTGTGTAAGGGGGAGTGGACACCAGTCTTTTTATGGAGGAAAGGGTCCTGAAGGAACTCACAAATCTGAAGCTGGACAAAGCAATGCAGCCAGATGGGATACATCCCATAATATTAAAAGAACTTAGAAAGGAGCTGGCAGCACCACTGATGGCCCTATTTAACAAATTTACTAGAAACAGGTTTGGTTCTGGAAGACTGGAGAAGGGCAGATATAGTCCCTCTCCACAAAAGTGGGAGCAGGGAGGAGTCTGGAAATTACAGGCCAGTCAGCCTAACCTCAGTGGTAGGGAAACTAATAGAATCACTGCTAAAGGAAAGGATTGTGAAATATCTTGAATCCAGCGGTGCGCAGGATCTGAGGCAGAATGGATTCACAGCAGGAAAGTCATGCCAAAAAATCTAATAGATTTCTTTGTCTGGGTGACCAGGGAAATAAATAGGGGAAGGGTGGTGGATGTGGCCTATCTGGATTTCAGCAAGGCCTTTGACACTGCCCATAGGAGGCTGCTAAACAAGCTGGGCAGCAGCCAGAGTGGTCCCAGGGTGGTAAACTGGGTCACAAATTGGCTAAGTGGTTGGACACAAGGCGGTGGTGAACAGAGTTCAATCTGGAGACAGGAGGGTGACCAGCGGGTGCCACTGGGATTGGTGCTGGGCTAATCTTCTTTAATGTCTTCATAAGCAGCAGTGCACAGGGCCTGGAAGGGAAGATATACCTCTTTGCAGATGACACTAAGATCTGCAACAGGGTTGACACTCCAGGGGGTGTGAAGAAAATGAGAAGGGACCCAGGTAAGTTCTTGAGAAATGGTCAAGCATGTGGCAGCTGAGATTCAATGCAAAGACATGCATGATCATGCATTTGGGGCACAGAAATCCAGGGACAGAGAACTTGATGGGGGAAAGGGACCTGGGGTAATCATATCTGATGGCCTGAAGGTGACCAAGCAGTGTGAGAAGGCTGTGGGGAGAGCCAGTAGAATGCTGGACTACACAGGGGATCACCAGCAGAAAAAAGGAAGTGATGATGCTACTGTATAGATCTTTGATAGGACCTCATTTGGAGTACTGTGTACAGTTCTGGAGGCCACGTCTCTGGAAGGACATAGACAGAGTGGAGGCAGTTCAGAGAAGAACAACAAAAAATGGTGCAAGGCTTGCACCAGAAGACATATGAAGAGAGACTAGAGGACCTCAATATGTATTCGCTGGAAGAGAGAAGAGGGAGTATGATAGAGACATTTAAATATCTCAAGGGTACTCCTGTACTTTGACTTTTCTCACATTTGAAAGACTGTAACGTGTACTTGACACTTAATTGACAGATCCCTCATGAGCCACATCAAACTGCTTCAGGAGCAACATGTGGCTCACAAGCTACAGGTTGGCCACCCCTGCTCTACTTATTATCTGTTTTGTTTGGTGAACTGTAATGGTGTGGCTGCACCCATTATAGTATGGTGGTCACAGTGATCAAGAAGGAAAGAGATCAGTGGGGAGGGGGGTTACAACCTTACAACATCTTCCCAATGCAGTAAAGCAGTTGGTAAGGTAAACAAAGTTCTGGGATGTATAGGTAGGAGGTTCAGCAGTGGGAGGAAAGAAGTCATTTTGTCTTCGTACAGAACCCTGGTGAGACCAAGCCTCAAAGACTGGGTGCAGTTTTGGAACCCACATTTGAAGGACATCAACAGTTTGGAATCAGGACAGATCCTGTCTGCCTCCAGGTTTGGATCATGCATCTGTGTGTTTAATAAAGAGTTATTTTTGGCCACTACAAGGGTCCAAATTTCACTGGTGTCCCGGAGTGCTGGAATCTGTTCATCTAATAAGTAATCTTTTCATCTGATAAGTAATCTTTTCATCTAATAAGTAACAGAGGGTGAGCAGCCCTTTTTGTTAGCACCCAAATTACACTACCCATATTGACACGATTAACTCGCCTGAGAATTATGTTTTAATTCTTGACTGTAACCTTGTCTATGAGTTGTGTTATTCTTGTCATGTTTACTTGTTTGGACGCATTTGTAAAAGAGAATCTTTTCTCAATTATGCTATCCAATAAATATGATGAAGATGATCCTCAGTTTGTGTGTGATGCACTGAACTTTTGTGCTTTGGAATCAGGGTTGAGCAGTGTGACCGCAATGATACAAGGTCAACAGGGGAAAATGTATGAACAGAGACTGGAAAGCCTGATTGTAGACCAGGAGGGAGAAGATGGACATGACTGGAGCATTTGAATACATGACAGGCATACATAAGGTGAAGTCAGGTGAACCATTTAAGAGCAATAGAAATTAGACCACTAGGGTTGTTGGAATAGCAGCAAACTGGTGGTGGATAGATTAATGAGGGAACATTTTTATTTATTTATTTAAGAATTTTACCAGGAAGGCACGCTGAGCAGAGTACCACTTGATTCCAGATGCATCCTGGGGATAAGTACATGAAAATAAGGAGGACAACAATAAAGATACAATTTATTTATTTATTTAGTTTTATTGACTGGGTAAGTGCATCAGACATATTCTGACTATTTTCAGGGGAAGGGGGATACAGATGAATGCCAACTGACTTTGAAGCAGATTAAACTGTTAGTGGTATTTTAGTGAATGAGGGGAAATTTGGCCAGGGGACTGGGGAAATTCCCCTACTCTCCAGTAGGGGGAAACTCTGACTGTTCTGCATGATGGCCAGTCTACCTGAGTCTGTGGAGGAGAAGGTTGTGTCTCTGGAGGGAGAGAAGGCCTCTCCCTCGGATGTTTCTTCACTGCCTAACCCTGCTGATTTACCTTCGGAGCCTATGGAAGGCGTAGTTATGAACGACTTAGTGGACGCTGCTTCCCATTCGGTTCCTGTTTTTTCTCCACCCACGGTACAGCCTCAGCCTTTTCTACACCCACCCGATACAGTTGATAGAGACAAAGTATTGTCCCACCTTTCTTTTCTCCATCTGGAAAAAGCGAAACAACTAAAAAAGTTACAGGAGCTTGATGTGGCTCTCCATTTGTTTTCTACTCCTCTGGATGATTCTGCTATGGCCCCGGATCCACGGGGTATGGATGTGTCTGCTCGACTCTAGCCTTTGGTGAACCATAACAGCCAGGTTCATGTACACACCGGAGAACATCTTGTGGGAGGCTGGCAGTAAGATGGGTTTGTTCCTGTGTGCCTACAGTCTCAGGACTCTAGCACTGGGGTGTCACACCCGCCGCCTGTAGGGCAACGTCTCGGACTGGGAAAACCAACTCTGCCTTTTAAGAGAACTTCAGCAGAGCATATTTGTACAGATACGACTAACCTGCCACAGCATCCTTTGAATTGGGATGATCTTATGGATTCCGAGGTGGGTTCTATTGAGTGGACCCCTGAGAAAGCGTTGCAGGATGCAGGATGGGTACAGGCACCTTCCGGATCTTGGACCCCCGATGCTCAAAATCAGTTCTTTCAAGACCAGACAGAGCCTTTCTCCTCTCCTGTAGCAACAGACGCTGCGAAAGGCCTGAGCTCCAACTCACTCCGGGGTAATGACTCTGTTTTTCCTCATACTTCTAATACACTGTCTCCTCAACCTGTGTCTGTTATACCCCCCGCAGCCAGCTGCTCCAGCAGCGGTCCCCACAGTTGTAGAACCCGTGGAAGTTTTGCCTAGTAAGCCGGTCCCTGATCCTTTGTTTAAGTTGGCTGACCTCTTTTCGACTCAGGGCGAGCCGGCCCCTTGGTGCAATGCGGTCCGTCTTCTTTAAAAAGGAGGCTTGGAGGATCCTCCTAATAGGATATATATTGCTAGGGACCTATTGAAGAAATCAATACATTATTTTTCCTCTGAGATTTATGCCCTTATAGGTTTAGGGAATGGGAATTTTGACATTAGTTTCAAGCATATTTCCAATTTAGATAGATTCTGGGCTCAATACCATAACCTAAAGAATACACCTGTTTGGATTCCTTTTCATGCGGTTCCCCTCACTAAACCCTTAATTAAAACAATTACGGTTTTGTTTAAAAATGAAGGGGTGCAGCTAGAAGATATATTGTTTTGGTTGAGACAACGTTGTGAAATTTTGGGTAAAACTTTTCCGACTTTGGATAGTGAACAAATCTAGGATGGTGGTTGGAAGGTGAAAGTAAAGTTGCACTCCATCAATATGGGCCCAGTACATTTACCCAGTACTTTTTTTCTAGGGAAGGACAGGTGTTCCATCTTTTACAGTGGGCAGCCCAGGTCCTGCTTTAAATGTGGTTCCAGGTTACACCTTAGCTCTGCTTGTGATACCATGCGATGCAGTCATTGCTTGGATTTTGGTCATGTTTCCTCTGCTTGTGTTAATCTGTTTAAGTGCAATCTGTGTGAACAGACGAGGCATGCTTATGGTCGTTGTCTCTGGGCTGCACATAACAGGGATGACTTGCCCCAACCATGAAGGCCTTATTAATTTGGCCCAGCACCAACAAGCAATGCGAGTGTCCACACCTGAGAACAAGCCAGGAACCCCTGACCAGTCTGGGCAAGACACCTCTATCCCTCTGGCTCCAGACCCCTGCATGACTGTAGATGAGGCCCCTGCAGCGTCAGAACCAGACACAGTAGCATTGGCCCCTGCTCCGGCTGTTGTTTCCTCTCCTGAGGTTGGAAACACTATGACTCCCCCCCACCTCCAGGGCCAGAGGCTGTTCCCTTCCAATTGGTCTCTACAAAGAAGTGACCCAGGCAAGGGCAAAAGGGTTCTCAGAAGCTTAAACAGGCGGGGGTTGCTCAGCAGGCTGAGTCTTCCTCTTGGAAGAAAGGAAATAAATTTGCGGCTCTTCCTTTAGAAGAAACAGAGGGGGAATCTGATGATGATGGGACGGACGCCTCTTCTGTGACCTTGAATACTGACAATGAGCAGGGTAATGCAGGCTCCACTGCCAAAAGGACTAGGCAATGGTGCAAACCACCTTAAACTGTTTCCTTTAGTTCCGTCTTTTTTTTTTTTTTATATAGCCCTTATGCACGTTCTCACTTTGAGCACTGTCAATCTCAATAGCATTAAGACTCTGCGAAAGAGAGGTGGTGCTATGCTTTTTTTGCTTACTTTACACAGTGACATAATATGCCTTCAAGACACTCATCTTAAATCCTTTTTGGATCTACATCAGGCCTCCTGGGAATGGAACCTGGTTCCCTCCTTTTGGTCCACCGGAACGGATACCTGTGATGGGGTGGGAGTTCTGTTTGCCAAATTAGATCTCAAAGTCTCCAGATTGTTAGATATTCACCCGGGTAGAGCCCTTTTATTAGACATCTCCTACTTTACCATATGCCTCTGTCTCATTACAATTTATGCCCCACAGACTAAAGTGTTGAAAGTTGCTTTGTTTAAAGAAATACAACCTTTCTTATACACTTCTCGCCTTCTCTTCTGGGCTGGTGATTTCAATTGTGCTCTCTCTAGAACTGATAGGGGTCTACAAACTGATAAAATGTTTAGTGACTCCAATTTTTTGAATGCCACTATAAGCTCCTCTGGACTGGTGGATGTTTATAGGGCCACATATCCATCCAGTGGATACCTTTTAAAGGTCCTCTTCGGACGCATATATTTTATTTTGCATCCTCAGCTTTGGAGCTTTCTGCTGTGAGTTTACTGCCCTGTGAATTCTCGGACCATTTGGTTCTTAAGTTGACATGTACCTGGGACTCTGCACCTCAATGCAATAAGAATCAATGGAGGCTGAATGAATCAATGCTTTCCAATGCCTCAGTACAAACAGCATGGAGAGAGAGTTTCTGGTTAGGATCTCGGTAGTTGCGTGTTAATCAGATGTACTGGACTGGTGGGAGTACACCAAACAGTCCTGGCACACTTTTTTTCAGCATAGAGCATACCTCCAGGTCTCTGCTGCTTATTTACGTTATCTATGGCTTAGACACCAATTACAGTGCCTCATCTCTCTGTCCAATAGTACTCATTTTGATTATGGGGAGCAGATTACAGTTATTAAACAACAGATGACAGCCTTACAATATGATAGGGCTCAGTCATTGCAGCAAGAACTTCATTTTGGGACTAACACCCAGAAAGGTTCTTTAGACCCTTTTATGGAATGTAAGAGAAGGATGCAAAATAAGGTTGTCACAGCATTGACTACTCCATCTGGGCAACTTGTTACTTTTCCCCAGGACCTATTAGGAGTTGTGGATTCCCATGTTACGGCCTTTTTGGTACCCCCACTCCTGAACCAGATGTACATGACATTTTTCAGTCTTTACATCTACCCCAAGTCACAGATGCAGACTGCCTCTCCTGGTTGCAGAAGTCTCTCTAGCGGAGGTGGAGTCTGCAATTTCTCGACTCTCGAGTAGTACCGCTCCTGGGTCTGATGGTATCAGCAAGGATTCTATAAAACCTTTAAACCAGAGTTGGGCCTGGTCCTAGTAATCCTGTTTAACTATATGCTGAGTACCAATAAATATTCTGAATCTATGCTGGAGGCAATATTGATTTTGCTTTACAAGAAAGGTGACCGTCGGAATATTTGTAATTGGAGACTCATAAGTCTTTTAAATTCGGATTTTAAAATCTTAAGTAAAATCCTATTGAATAGACTGGCTGTGGTTGCCCCTTATTTGATTTGTCTGTTCCAGACTTGTGCTGTTGTAGGTCGCATGCAGCATGATAACTTGGTTATTTTGAGGGAGCTATTTTTTCAGGGGGAGCATAATAAGGCTACGGGTTATGTTTTGAGTTTAGACCAGGAAAAGTCCTTTGATAAGCTTTCTCATCAATGTTTGTTTTCTGCATTCTTGGCCTTGGTGTCCCTCCTGTTTTTGTGTCTTGGATACGGACTATATATGGGTATTCCTTCCTCTGCCCTAATGTCAATGGGTGGTTCCCTAGGAAAGTTAAAATAAGATGGGTGGGGTAAACCAAGGATGTCCCCTAATCCCACTTCTTTATGTGTTCGGCATAGACATCTTACTGAGGCTTCTGACTATAAATGAACACCTAGTTGGTATACAGATTTCCCCAGTTCAGCATCCTATTAAGATACAAGCATACGCGGATGATTTGGTTTTGACATTGGCTCCTACCTCTTCAGAGAAATCTTTGGTATCCATCTTGGATCAATTTTCTCAAGTATCTGGATCAAAAATTAATTTAGATAAGTGTAAAGGGTGGTGCTTGACATACCCCATTGCCTGCTGATAACCATTTGGCAGGCATTTTGTATCTAATGAGCCCATTTCTATTTTGGGGTGACATTTGGTCCTGGGGGTTGGCATTGCTGAATTGGGAGGATATGTTGAAAAGGCCTCTAGGTTAGTAGATACTTGGAAGGGGCAACAACTCTCTAAAAGAAAAGGCTAGTTCTTATTAAAACTTTGTTCTTTCCGATTTTCTTTATTCATGTTATGTATACCTCCCCACAAGCTGTAGTAGCTAGATTGTTTAGTCTTTTTTTCAATCCTTTTGGGGCTCCTGATTGAACCTGCTCAAGAGGGAATTGACTTATCGCCTGATTTCTGAGGAGGAGTTAATATGGTTAATCCAGTAGCTTTTACTTTAGTATATTCATTTCTTGTAATATTTGCACAACCTTGAAAACCGGGTGACAAGATTTGAAATCGTTTGTGCATGTCTGGCTATCCCATTGTTTGGCCCCTTGGACGCAAGGGTCCATTAGGGCACTGTTGCATTCCTTGCCCATACCATCATATGGTAAGGATTTTTTTAAGAATATCGTTAAATGGGGTATTTCCCCATCTCAGATAGTTACAATGACTAGGAAACAAATTTACAAATCCATCTTGGCTTCAGAACAGCAAGGTTTTCCGGGGTTTCCAAATTGCCCTGGGAGAGGGTTCTTTAGTGATTCAGCAGTTGAGTAACCCAAGACTTTTTGTTTGGGACTGTACATGGCTTAGTAATTATGGATGTCTGGGGTGAAAGCAAATAGTAAACATAAGCAGCTTTCTTAGAGATATTGTCCCCGGATACTTGTATGCAGATTTAGACAGATACACATTTCCTTGAATGTCCATATCAGGGCCTTCTGGCAGACCTGCTACCCGCTGGTCTGTCCTCAACTCTAATCTATATCAGTTATTATGGACCTTTCAAATGTACCAACGTATTCTGGTTATTTGTTTTTGCAACAGCTTGATATTAATTATTAAACAGAGGTCTATTGGTATATGATATTATCGATATTTTAGCATCAAACAAGTTCCCTACCTGTTGACCCAATGATTGACTTTCTAGGTCCAGTTGGTCTCTGTTTTCACCACTGCAAATTCGTCATGGTGGGTCAAGCAGCACCTGTTAGATTCCCTACTAACTGTTTCATTTTCTTCTCATCTGACTGTAAGCAAGTGTCTGACATTGTAGTGTGATTGCTTGCTTGCAGTGCATGCTAATCAGGAAGTGCCTTCAAGAGCAGGGCACTTAAAGAGCCAAATGTGTCCCTGTCTGCTCAGTTGTCACTCTAACTTCACACCAGCAAACTGGAAGATTATTCACGTGAAGGGTAAACAATACCACCTTAATTAACACCTTTATTTTTCTGAAACCAGACAGGCACCACATTAGGTAGCTTCTGTCCCAGTATGGACTGTACAATGTGTTTCAGAAACCTTATCTGCTAATCCAGTTTTATTCAGAGGTAATACTTTTCAGTCATTTTAAATGCTCACATGCTTGTAAAACAGATTCTGTTAAATCCTTCATCATTTTACTTGCTCTGGTCAGATTACAAACAAATTCTGATGTCATGCAGACCTTTGTTTGTATACCAGTCAGTCTGAGATGTAAAGTAGGGCTATTAAGATCATTAGCAGCAAATCAAACTAATCCTTTCCAGGCTGCATTGTGAGTATGGTCTTTGACTGCTGTGATAAGGAATACTTTTATACCTTTAAATGTTCATCATTTTTTCTTTTAGGGTCTGTCCTATATTTTAATATTTGTTACCCCTTTTGTTGTTAAATTAATAATCTAATATTTTATTTCATTTCTAGCAATACTATGCCTCTCTCTCCTCGGTAGTTATTGTTGTCAATTTTCATACTACTTGGATATTCCAGGAAGACCAATCCAGGCCTTTCAGATGAACAGCACAGAATAATGTGGCTAATGTCATGCTAAGCTACAGAAATGAGAAAATGAAGAGCGAGAGCAGTAGCTGATGAGATGACAGGAACACAATCTAGATTTGATGGCACTGCAAATTTAAGCAATTTATCAAACATTTTTCAAAACATTATAAATTTTTTTACCAGAAGAGACACACTAAGCTAAAGCTTGTTTACAGGTGCAACCTGAGAGCACAAGGGAATTAAGTGATTTGTGTAGGGTCACAAAGTATGTGAGTTTGGGCTGTAGGATTCAAACCCTGGTCTCCAGAATTGCAGCTCAGAGCTTTAAACCACTACGCTATACTGCCTCCATGCTATGTATCACATATCATGCTATCTGCTGTGTATGACTGACATGGAAAACAAAATAGGGTATTTAACAGCATAGAATAGCTCCTACCACTTTTAAAACTTCTGACATTGCAAATAACTTTAGAGTAGGAGCAATGGAGGGACAGTAGCACATCTTAAAATGGCAGGTGATATTTGTAATTACATCTCGTCCACCATTACTGGTGTAGTTTATTTATTTATTGAAAGAGTTTTACCAGAAAAGACCCTGATCCAAACTAGCCAGTTGTCAGAGGTGTCCTTGTAGTCACTCAATTTGTCAACTAAGCTGTGTACACAGGATGGAAAGTCCCTGAACCCCTGTCTAACCCCTACCAAATGTTAACACACACTGAAATTTAAAATATTTAAATCTAAATCAAATAAACCAAAAATAATAATCATGATGTAATTTAAGAAGTTGTACACAATGTTATATCAGCAGCAATTCTGAATAAATCAAGTGAATCAGAGTCCAAGCGATGCCCTCATTAGTCATAAAAGGGGCGGGGTTAGGGGTGGAGTTTGGGGGTGTGGTTTAGTATTCGGTTTTCATCTCATCCAAAGGTGGCAACCCTGCATCAAACTCTTGGACTTCCAGTGGTTTTCCCTCTGAAAAAGCTCATCATTTGTGGATCCATTGTGATGCCTGGTTTCTTTCTGTCTAAATCATGTTATTGGACTCATTATGCACTTGCTGACTGTTATTTCCTCATTGTTTGGAATGCTTGGTTTGTATTTTCTTTTGTTTGCTTCGTATTGAAGCCCAATTTTTCAATAAAATTCCCCTACTCACTTTATAATAGAAAGGAAAATTCATAATAAAATCAAAGATATACACTGGCTAAATTGCCATGAAAGATTAAATATTAAAGCTAACCAGAAACATAATAAAGTAGAGGAGAGAATTTGTTCTAGGCCCTTATGCATAAATCAACTAGAAACTATTGAGCATCTTTATTTTTCTTGTTCTTATGTACTTGACTTTTGGGATTTTTTTATACCAGGAAACTAAAGTTTCCCTTTTCCAACAAGTTTCTTATCAGTGTTAATGATTTAACAAATGCTCGATGCTGTTAACCTTAGCCTATGTGTGATGCTCTGGCTCGTTTTTCCTCTCAATGATTAAAGTGCTGCTAAATCTGTAACCTGTTAACACAATATGTTATTGCTACGAGGTGAATTCAACTGGTTATGACCTATTTATTGTACTACCACTGTATATCCTATTCTCCTTGTAATTCCGGGTCACCCTGAAAAAGGGACCCTAGGCTCAGTGGGCCTACCTGGTCACCAAAATGTAATAAATAAATAAATAATGTATGGACGTAAGCTCATGAACCAAATGGGAGAAGAGCACTTTGCATGTTATTTTAGTGGTGATTAAATGGTATATCTGGAATTCAAGGTGTTTATTTACATTACAGCAAAAAGATATTTCATATGTAGAGCTCTCTGGTAAAAATTTTAAAGAATTGCAAGAGATTTATTTTCAGGAGACAAAACATATGGATAGGAAGAAGTTACAGCAGATGTGGAGAAACTTACCATGGGTTACAGATAGTGATGTTCCTGTAACATAGATGTGTAAATAATAGTGTGCACAGTAGTTATTTTTTCTTTTTCTTCCCTCTTCCCTTATTTTTCTACTTTAAGTATGGAATTGTATAGAATATTGAAGGAAATAAAATTGAGAATGACTTATAATTCCTCTATATAATGTTTATTTTCTTTTGTCTGGTTTGTATGATTTCATAAATAAAAAAATTCCCTACTCACAGGTAGGGGAACCTCTAATATCCTGGTCCTTAGCCAAGATGACGGAGCCTTTGGATCCAGGAGGAGGTGGACAAGTGTGTGCTAAAGAAGTAGAGGCGATGGCCTCCTCCTCTACTTTAACAAAACTAGAGGTGACAACTACTGGGAAAAAGACTCCTGGGGAAACACTGCAGATTGCTCAGCCAGCAAGGGATAATATGGCATGACAATGAGAAACAGTAACTGCATTTCCCATGCAGTGTGAATCAATGAAAACTTGGCAGACTGAAAGAAGTTTTCCATCCAGGATTGAGTATCTGAGGGTGTTATTGGCTGAAGAAGAATGCCGTGAGCAAGAGATGACAGCGGGTAACCTACACGATACGGATGAGGTGATGGAAGTGGAGACAGTTGGGGAAGCTCCTTCTGCTGCTGTGATTTCCCTGACAAAGAAGATAAATGCAACCGCGAGAGAGATGGTTACAATCGCGGAGCAGTCCAGTCTGAATGAGGATGCAATGCAGGAGGATGCGCCTTTCGAATCAGAAAAGTAATATCTTGTTTACTAATGCTGAGGCTAATGTGGGAGGAAAAAATGTGATGGGCCCAGAAGGGGTTGAAAAGGGACATGTTATTATGGCAGAACTTGAAGGAAATGAAAAACAAAATGTAGGCATTGCAACACTAGGCACCACTGCTGCTGTAGATGGGGAAATGTAGCAATGCCGGTCTCAAATCAACCAGATTATGATGATAATGTTCTGATTACAGGGGTAACTGTGGCAGAAGCTCTAAAATCAGCAGGATGGGTGAAGCATTCAAAAGGACAACCATGGGTGTCTCCTGAAAGTCCCTGTATAGATGACACAGACCCATTGGAATTACCTCCATCTTTAGAGCTTACAAATTCCCCTGTATTTTTTCCTAACCCACAGAGGAATCTTTTATCTTCCCCAAAGGTCAATCAGAGACATGAACAAAATAACCTCCCGGAAGGGACAAAAGGTACATTTAGGGCCCCTGTAACTCCCGATATCAGCAACCCAATTCGGAGCCTCGGCCATCTGCTTCGGGGGCACAACATTTTTTTAATAATGAGTCTCAGCCAACAGAAACTAGGGTCCGTCCTTCCACAAACAAAACATATGCAGGCCTCTTTCATGCACCTCCAGAACCTGCCAAAAGACGGAATGCTGTCTGTATTAAGTACAAAGGAAGACTGGACATATATCCTGACTGTATTTATGTGGGCCGCACACTTATTAAAGAAAGCCTAGGTTTCTCTGCTCAAGAAATATATGCCCTAATTCATACCTCTGGGGACCCCAGTTTTGATGTGAGTTTTAAAATAGCAGCTAGCCTTGAAGTCTTTTGGCAAATATACCAATCAGTGAGAAAAATCCCTGAATGGAGTCCTTTTATTGTCATTCCACTCACAAAGCCGCCTACCGCACAATAACGGTGCTGTTTAAAAATGAAGGGGTTGCTATATCTGACATTTTGTTTTGGTTACATGCCAAATGCACAGCACTTGGTTTACCTGACCCTATTATTGATTCAGAAGACATTTGGACAGGGGATGGCATATTGGGTCATACCACAAGAGAGGGGAACAATCCAACATTTACCTAACTGATTTTATTTGGGGAGAGGCCGAGGTTTTATTTTTCACTCAGGGCAACCAAAATCATGTTTCCACTGTGGAGTTTATACACATCTTAGCAGCACGTGTGATAGAATGAAATGTTCTCTATGTGGAGGGATTGGTCATGTTGCAATCAGCTGCCCTACCCCAGTGGTATGTAACTTGTATGAAGAAATGAGTCATACTTATAAAGATTGCCCTTGGGCTTCACATAATGCCACAGATGATGGATCTGAAGATGAAGATTCTACCCCCCCCCCGAATCAGCAGGGCCCTGAAATGACTTCTGGGCTGAAACAACAGGCCCCAACACAAACTTCCTCAGTAACCCTTCAACATATGATATCCCCACAGAGTACACCTATGGAAAGGGAACAATCTCATTTCTCTGCCCAGCTGTGAGAGACTCAGAAGCCATGGCAACTTCAGAAGGGGACACCGTGTCAGATAGAGGATTCTCAACCATCTCAGCATTTATTTTCCAGGAACGAGGTGGGGAAGAAGATATTCAACTAGAGCCAGCAGAGGGGCACACGCAAGTTATGCCCCCCAAAAAACAACTGAATGGGAGCAACAAAAAAACAGAAGAGTGACTTGTAGCCATGCTCAGAAAACAGGAGAGCTTCTCACTTCACAGAAGAAAGAGGCTATTTGTACTAAAAATAGATTTACATTACTGGCTAAGAGGAAACAATGGGAGGAAGATGGTGAGGACTCAGATACATCATCTCTGATTTCCTCACAAACAGAGAATATGATAGACTTGGATGTGTCCCTTAAAGAGACCAGAGTACAGAAAGAAAGAAGAAATCAAAAAGATCTACAGCAAAATCTCCAGAACTAAAAAGTGCTGAGGGTCGTACAAGTGCTATCACATAATTATGGAGCTCCACCTTATGCTTGGGTCCATTAATGTGAATAGTATAAAGAATCAGAAGAGGAGACAAACCACCTTTTCTATTATTGAAGACCACCATCTGGACATTTGCTTTTTGCAGGACACATGGCTTCATACAGTTAGAGAAACTCACCGAGCATCTAGAAAGTGGTTTAGAGGCCCCTCTTTTTGGTCTTTGGGGAGGAACCATGCTCTGCGGTGGGGTTTCTCATTTTGACACCTGATCTCAGAGTGTCATGGGTGATTAACCTGGTGCCTGGTAGTGCCTGTATTCTGGATGCAAGAGTAGGCTCTCAGGATCTTCACCTAATCAATATCTACTGTCAAACAAAATACCAAAGAGTTGAACTTAAGAAAAAAATCAGCCATATTTATACACCTCTAGATAAGTTTTTCTAGGGGGTGATTTCAATTGTATACTTTTGTTACCGGACAAAACCGGAGTGACACAAAAAATGTATACTGACTCAAATTTTTTAAATAGACTATACAAACAAGGACAGCTTATAGATTATGCAGCTGCCAACAGCCACACACCAGGTCATACGTATTTTAAGGGAAGACTTTCAACACGAATTGACCTTTGGTTTGCCTCCCATTGGGTACCAGTAATAGCCATTTATGTGTCCCCTTTTGAAAATTCTGACCATAGATTAATCAAAATGACAGTAGGAACACCAATAAATAAACCTAAATCCAACCCTGTATGGAGGGTCAATGTTGCTGCACTAAACGATGCCAAAATATGGCCAGCAATCAAATCTGAGTTGGAGGCTAGGTGTTCAGTATTCGAACTTTATGACAATTCTTTATTTTGGTGGCAAGACACTAAAAAAGATATTAAGGTGCTATGTAGTTCATTAGCTAAAAAAGCATCAAATAACAAATATTTAAATTATTTAAGGTTAAGTGCGAAACTTCAGACATTATTATCCCGAGCAGTGGAAACAGGAGAAGCTCTTACTGAAGTGATTTAGAATATCAAGAAAGTGATGTGCAACTACCAGTATGATAGAGCACAAACACTGCTTATTGAACAAAAGTTTGGAAACCAGGGTAAAGCAGAAAACATAAACCTGTATGATAGTTGTGCACAGCCGGTGGACTCAAAATATATAGCCAAACTTAGAACAAATGCAGACCTAGTGGTACATAAAGGGGAAGAAATTGAGCATACAGTTCAAGAATATGTAGAACAATCCTTTGGTAAACAGGAGCCACAATCAGTAAATGTAACTGAATTTCTTCAGCAATTGAATATTCCAGGCCTGTTAGATGCTGACAAAAAACAGCTAGTGTCCCCTATAACTAAGGGAGAAATGGAGGAGGTCATCATTAAACTAAAAAATTGGGTATCACCTGGCCCAGATGGGCTACTGGGGGAATTTTATAAAAAAAAAAAATGGACATATTAAGTGATTTTATGGTAACCATTTTTAATGATATCCTAGTGGGATCTCTTCCTTTACCAGCAGCATTGACAGACAGCTTATTAATATTTTTATATAAAAAAGGAGATAGGTTGGACATACGAAACTGGAGACCTATAAGACTAATCAATGCAGACTGGAAAATACTATGTAAAATATTGTGAAACAGACTCACAAAGGTGGCACAGGTAGTGATCTCTTTTGGGCAAGCGTGTGCCATCCCCCAATGATCCATGGGTGACTTAGTGAAAACCATAAGAAAAGTCTTTGACTGTTCAGACACTTCGGGATATTTGATTTCCCTTGACCATGCTAAGGCATTTGATGGAGTTCCACATGAATATCTGTATGAAGTATTGTCATATTGTGGAATTCCTGATACATTTCTTCAATGGATCACAATTATCTATAAAGGGGCTTCTTCAAGTCCTTTGGTCAATGGTAGAATGGGGAAACATGTTAAAATTTGTAGAAGGGTACGACAAGGGTGCCCTTTGAGCCCCTTGTTGTATGTATTCTCTTTAGATCCTTTACTTCAAAGTTTGAATGGGAGAGGCAGAATATCCCTTATTTCAGGACCTAGCCATTTGAACTTCCCAGTTGCCTTGGCCTATGTGGATGATACTAACATCTTAGTGGCTGATAGAGCCTCAGGGGAAAGGGCATGGAGCTGGTTGCTTCCTTTCCAAGATCTCAGGATCTAAAGTTAAATGACAAAAAGTAAAGCATTGGGAATTCATGTTCCAGAGGAGAATACGCTGCAGCTAGGGGAGTACAAATAGTTGATCCACCTTTAAAGATTCTAGGTATACTGTTCGGGATTGAGGATGCGACAAACATCAATTGGGAAACAGCCATAGCTCAGGCTGAGGAGAAAGTAAGTAGATGGAAAGGATATCTATGAGAAAAAAAAAAGTGGATGTACATGTACAAAACTTTTATTGTCCCTCTTTTTCTATTGGTTAGTAAACTTTTTCTCTTACCGGTAAAATTGGAGGTCAAAATGTATTGTGTGGCATTTCGATTGATTTGGTGGAGCCGCTTGAACCCCATAAAATGAAACAGTACATATTGGCCAATTAAACAGGGAGGGCTAAATATGATGAACCCTGCAATATTCTTTTTTTTTCAATGTATGTTTATGCAAACATTTTGCCTATATTGACTGGGAAACAGCTGGAGTGGGCACGTTTGTTTCAAGAGAGATGTTCCTACTTTTGACAAAGATGGGAGAACCAACAATGGGGGATATTTCAGGCAATACCTGAGGGTATGTCCAAATATTTAATGGAAATATGTAGGAAATTAAAAGATTGGCATATAACTACTACAGATGTTTTACATATTACAAGGAAAATATTTTACCATAAGATCTTACAAACAGAGTGTTTTGGGACTCCATGTGTCTCATTACCAGATAACAGCAAGCTCTCTGATGTAACCGCAATGTTAATAGAGCCTAGAATTCCACCAAAGGTATAGGACTCCCTTTGACTAGGGTGCCACTCCAGATTGAATGTAAGAGGTAATCATTTCCACAAAAGTTTTCAGGATATGTCATGTTTAAGGGAGGGATGTGAGGTAGCAATTGAAACCATGTCACATTTATTTTTTGAATGTCCACATATGGAGGGCTTTTGGCCACTGCTAGCTAGTACATGGAGTATCCCTCAACTTCAAAATATGACATATGACATATTAATCTATGGGCAATACGATGGGAGGGAATGGAGGAATTATCATAAAGGTACACTTAAGAGTAATTATGGCCATATTTAAATGGGTAATATGGAAAACCAGGTGTCAATATGTGTTGCAACAGAAACAAATAACCTTGTTATGTATGAAAAGTAAAATAGAACAGGAGATCCATTCCTTATATATCAAAGAGTGTGCAGCTCTACCCCAACCCATGATTAAGGTATGGTGGAAGGGTTGACTAGATGCCCCTTTTCTTCAGTCTACTGTATAAAATAGCAATGAATAAATACACAGGTACTGACTGTATAATCTAGAGAATAAGTATAAAGGAGTATTTAGGTAAAATAAATAAATTTGTTAGGTATCCATATGATATACTAACATACTAATTGCCTGCAGATTAGGCCTTACGGTCTATCAAGTCTGCTCAAACATCAGATCCCTAGTTAGGTGCTGAGGCCCTCCCCCCCCTTGTGTTCCAGAAACCACTATCACCTACTCCTCAGACCCACCCCCTGAGGAAGACCCTGTGTTAGGGTTGAAGCAGTGGGCTGTCTGGTGACATAGCCACACAGGAAAAGGTATAGTGGCAAGTAGATGACTAAGTTGAGAAATACCCAGAGACTAAAAATGGGGAGTCAAAATATAGTTAGGATAAGTTAGTGTGTGCAGTATACACAGAGATGTAGAGTACGTATAAGAGAAATTTTGTGGGATGGAGCCCATAGGGTGTGAAAGAGGATCGGGGGAAGTTTGTACCACATTAAGGGTGTTTTGGGATGATACTGATATAAGTTTTCTTTCACATGCATGAATTTAGTATGGATTTTTTTTTCCTTTTTTTCTTTTAGGAAGAAAATGTTTGATGTGATGTTATGTTATGTACAAATGTTTTTTTTGTGAGTTTTATTGCAGTTTTGTCCAATAAAAAATTCCCCTCTTCTCATCAGTAGGGGGAGCGCTAGGCTGACTAAACTATGATGGCCACTTCCCTTGAGCCAGTGGAGAGGGTGGATGTGGAACTGACAGGGGAGAAGGCCTCCCCCCCTCATGTCGACTCAGGAGGCCGTTGATCTGGCAATTGCAGTGGCAGACTTTTCTGGGAGCGAGACTGAGTTGGAAGTAAATAACCCAGATGGTAAGCAAACTTCCAAATACATCTTAGAATTGGAGCAGCAGAATGTGGAAGAGATGTCCCCTTCTCATGAGGAACAATGACGGCAATTACTGGCAGAAAAGGAAAGATGCAGCGCTACAGGAATTGACACCGTGAATGACTGTCAGAACTCCCAGTTCGGCTGTCAATGTGCAGCCGAGTCAGGTGAGGGATGACTCAGTGATAAGGCCCAAGAGTGCAGGGCCCAGTTCAGTACGTGAGGAACTGGACCTAGAGACAGCGAAAAGTTCAGACAATAGTGTGGCTGGCAGTAAAACAGATAAGAAATCTGTCGGCCCACAGCCGTTGGAAATGGACATTTCTCCACCAAAAAAACAACAAATAAAAGGTAAAAACTCCAAACAGCGACTTGGTGCTGGGAGACAGGCATCCATTACACAGCTTGAGAATTCTAGGAAAGACACAGCACCTGGAGTAGGAGAAAAATGTACCTTTACAAAGAGAGTTTGCGCTTAAAGATTGAGTTGCTATGATACTGCACAGGACAGACAGCCAGTGACATCATCTGCATCCAAGATACCAGGGTTAAGACCCACTTGAAATTTTGTCAGTCAGCAAGGGGGTGGACTCTAGGGCCTTCTTTTTGGTCAGCCAGCATGGATACTTGTGATGGCATTGACATCCTTTTAGCAAATCCTCTGATCTCTTTACCCGATTGGTGGACATCCATCCTGGTACAGCTATGCTCCTAGACCTTTCTTACCTACCTGAAAGGTTCCGTATTATAGAAATTTACACCCCCCAAACCAAAGTCCAGAGAGTGGCCTTATTCAAAGAAGTGCAGCTGTTTCTTCATACATCTAGACTTTTTGTGTGGTTGGGGGACTTCAACTGCGGGTTAAATAGAATGGATAGAGGTTTACAAACACAAAAAATGTTTTGTGATTCCACCACATTAAAACAAATAATTGATACTGCTGGGTTGGTAGATGCATACCGGAAAATGCATCCCACAGGGGGTTTCACATAGTTTAGAGGAATTTATAAAACATGCATTGATTTTATATTTACTTCTTCAGTGTTAGATATTATTGAGGTCTCAACCCACCCATTTGAGTTTTCGACCATGTGGCATTAAAAGCATGGACTGCATAGAATTCACCTCCCATTGTAAAAAAAATAAATGGAGACTGAATGAGTCTCTCTTAGATGACCCTTTCATGCAGAAAAGCTGGGCACAGCACTGCACAGCTAGGCTATCAGTTGTAGAACTCTATGAAGAAATACAGGAATGGTGGGAGGATACAAAAAAAACAGTACAAAATATGTTTCAGCAGAGGTCACAATACATGGCAAATAAAGACTATCTTCATTATTTACGCTTTTTACAACACCTGGTCTCGCAATCAGAACTAACAACACATGACTATAGTTCTCTAATTAAGACCACCAAAAAAGAAATGATAGAGTGTCAGTACAACAGGGCCAAATCATTAAATCAAGAACTCAGATCTGGAACACAAGTTCATAAACATTCCTTGGACTCGTATAAGAAGTGTAAGACAAAAGTAGAGAATAGGATCACAACAGAACTTATTGCGGCAACAGGACAGTGGGGTCATACCCCACAGGAATTATTGAAAATAGTTGAAGAACACATAGAAAATCTTTTTGGTCACCTCCGCCCCCCTTATTATGACCCTTGGGACCTCCTATCTGCGCTAGGACTCCCTCAGGTGTCTACACTGGATATGACAGCATTGACTTGGATGTATCTTTAGACAAGGTACTGTCAACTATATCTCAGTTGCCCTCTCATTCTGCCCCAGGTACAGATGGGCTGAGCTTGGGATTTTATAAAAATTTTAAGATTTAGCCCTGGTTCTGGTTATACTTTTAATCACATCCTTGCATCTGGGGAATATGGAGCTTCTATGAGGAAGCTATACTTGTTTTAATCTACAAGAAAGGAGACAGGATGGATAATTGGCTTTCGCTGAGTCTGCTGAATGCAGACTTAGAAATCTAGTGAGTACAGTTGACAAGACTCACAAGTGTTACACACTATTTAATAAGTTCCCCACAATCTTGTGTCATCCCAGGTTGAAGACAGCAAGACAACTTAATATTATTAAGGTAAATATTTAATAGAGGCAATCTGAACAATTACAAGGGTTTGTGCTGGGACTAGACCAGGAGAAAGCCTTGATAAACTTTCCCATGCCTTTCTGTTTTCAGCCCTGGAAGCTTATGGGATCCCAAAGGCATTAGTCAGTTGGATACAGAATATGTACCAAGGGCCACTATTGTGCTCGATGTTAATGGATGGTACAGTAGGCATATTAAGGTCTCCAGAGGAGTTAGGCAAGGATGCCCATTGAGTCCCTACTCTACACCTTTGGAACAGATATTTTAATTAAATGCGTTGCTTTCATCACGGATTTAGAAGGGGTAGTAGTGGCACCAAGATCACCCCTATAAGGTATTGGCCTATGCTGATGATTTGGTCCTGATTTTGGCACCCATGGTTGCACCTGACATGCTTTCTGCTCTCTTAAATCAATATTCTGAAGCATCTGGATCCAGAATTAACCTTGCAAAAAGTAATGGTGTTATCATTGGGAACACCCCCCAGATAGGCAATTGGCAGGGATTCAGGTATCAGCAGAACCCATATCCATTTTGGGCATAGATTATGGGTCGGTGAAATCTCCAATCCCTAACTGGAAAAATGTTTAGTAAGGGCAAACAGGCTAGTTGGAGGATGGAAGGGCAACTGTTATCAAAAGAGAAGGATGGTACTAATTAAACCCTTTAGTCCATATTTTTGTACCTCAGTTACGCCCCCCACCCAGGAGACAGTGACAGCTTTATACAGTGTGTTTTTCTAGGCCTTCTGGGATCTAGGCTGAACCCGCAAAGAGGAATTTACATATCTGCCCATTGATGAGGGAGGGTAGATATTTTCCATCCAGTTGCCTTTGATTTAAGTATTTTTAGACTATCATTTTAGTGTGCACTAAAGCCAGGAGAATAGATATGGAATATTCCTGTGGAAACATGGCTCCTACATAGTCTTGGGCCCTGGGGATTCAAGAAACCTAGGAGTTTGACCAATATAACCAGCTTACCCAGATATGGGATAGATAGTATAAAATTAGCCATGAAGTGGGGTATTACTGCAATACATCTCCAAACAATGGACAGAAAGTCCATATATACTATTATTTTAGCTGCAGAATGTAAATCAGAGATAGTCTTCCTGGCTGTTCTAACACAGAAACCAGGTATTTTAGCTCAGTTGTCCAACCCTAAGTTCCTCCCTTTGCTTGGGATTGTATCTGGCTAAGTAATTTTGGAAGATTAAGCACCAAAGGTAACAATAAACATAAAGAGTTAGATGAAAGGTATTGTCCAAGGAATGGGTATGGCAAACAGTGGAAACTCAGCAACACTTGTGTATTGATTGTGCATATACTACTCCTTTTGGTCATTACTTGCTGAGGTCTGAAAGAACCCTATTTTCAGGCATTGATTACCAAACTCTGGTGTTTGGGCCTTCAGGTTCCACTTTTAGCAGGTATCATGCAGACACTGTTTATGTAGTATTAGGACTAATTAAGTATTATATTTGGCAGGCTAGATGCATATGGGTGTTGCAGCAAACAGTTATAACACATACAGAGCTTCTGCATGATATACAGAAAACCTTAAGTACTATTAGAAGGTTGGATGAATTAAGATTTTCACAGAGAAGACTAAACATTTATGGATAAATTGTGATTTATGGTTTCTGTGAAAGAAAATAGGGACAATAATATTTGTGTAATGGGTCTACCATGATTGTTATAACTGGCTATAATAGTTAAGTTTAAATTCCTGTTTTTGTTTGCAGAATTTAATGTATATGTTCAGTATGAAATGTAATGTGGCTATATTTTTCTTTGATATGCATTGTATTTGTATGTAATGAAGTCCATTTCTTCAATAAAATTCTCCTACTCTTTCCAAGAATTGCCATGGGATCTTGAGCATCCACCTGAACTACCACCAGAACAGGCAGATGGGACCTCAGTTTAATGTCTCATCTGAAAGACGGCATCTCAGGAGTGCAGCACAATAACACAGCAGTGGTAAACACTAAGAAGTACTATTTTACAGAATGGTGGTGGAGAGGTGGAGGAAGCTTCCAGATATTCCAGCCAATACACAAACTGTGGAGAGCTTTAAGTAAGGATGGGATAGGAATAGGGGGCTGGTCAGGGAGCAAGTGGAAAGAGCGGATGGACATGAACCTTCACTCTGGTCAGATTTGATAGAATATAAGGCCTTCTTCTGCCGGCATGTTTTCATGTTTGTATTAGTCTAAACCAAGTGGTTTCACAAATGTATCATAGTCACATGGTAGAAGACAAAGAACTTCAGCGCAAGCACTGAGGCAATGATTGCCCCAAAGGGTACTGACCAGGAAGCCAAGTTTCAAAGAAAATACAAAATCATCACATACCCCATAATGCAAAGCATCATGGGCTATATATGTAAATCACCACAGAATATTATGCTGGTTCAACTTTAAGCAGAAATGCATGGTGCCAAAAGGCCTCTCGCACAGTCTGCAAAGTGCAGAACATAAAACACATACACGTGTTTCATCCTACCAGGACTCACCAGTGTGCCTCATCTGTGTGACACTCGGCAGAATGAACCAGCTACCCTAAAATGGTCCATCTGGGTTATGTTGTGGTGAACCAATTAAAAAAAAAGCTAAAGGCAAAGAACCTCAGTGCGCAAGCACTGAGGCAATGGTTACTCAAAGGGCACTGGCCAGGAAGCCAAGTTTCAAAGAAATACAAAATCACACATACCCCATAATGCAAAGCATCATGGGCTGTATATGCAAATCACCACAGAATATTATAAAATCACACATGCTCTCACAATACAAAGCATCATGGGCTGCATATGCAAATCACCACAGAATGTTATGCTGGTTCAACTTTAAGCAGAATTGCATGGTGCGAAAGGCCTCTCACACAGTTTGCAAAGGGTGCTAACAGAATATTATGCTGCTTCAACTTTAAGCAGAAATACATGGTGCAAAACGCCTCTCACACAGTCTGAAAAGGGTGCTAACAGAAGACATACATGTGTTTCGTCCTACCAGAACTCATCAGTGTGCCTCGTCTGTGTGACACACCAGTGGAATGAACCAGCTACCCTAAAATGGTCTATCTGGGTTATGTTGTGTCACATGGGACATGAGGTACTGTAGGAGAAAGAAGAGCAATACAAACATTCAAATATGGAGAGTCCCAGGTGGCCATAAAACTAGTAAGTAAATTTAGAAAAAGCTCCTAACAGCAAACAAGGGGAAGGACACACTAAGACTATATACACAAATCAAAACATTCTGCACAACATATGTTTTGCAGATTTTAACTATGAGTTCTCCTTTAAAGGGGCAGTCAACATTAATAGCCCCACACCCAAGTGTGAGGCTATTCCCAATTAACACTGTATTACGTAAAATAAATTTTATTTTACTTATTTGATTGTATGTCCTCTTAGATTTTGTCTGATTGGTCCTGCTGATTTCTGCCCCAATTTCCCTGAATCAGCTATCCTAGAACCCCCTGCTGCTGATGTCAGAGACAAACTACAGCCACGGGTGATTCAGTTCTATTCTAACAAGATTCTAACATGACAAGCTTTTATCCAAAGGGGAGCTCTGTCAATGACAGTAATAGTGGCAGTTAGTAATTTGATGCACCTTAGATTTGCCATAACAGAGCATCAGTTTTAAAGTACGTGTTACTGTGGGGGTCATCAGCTGTCAATCTGTTAACACTGTCTTATTGGGGCTAAGTGCAATCATAGAGGACTGTGCTTAGTTCCGAGGGGACAGATTTAGTGGTGAACAGCTGATCAGAAGTTTTAAAAGCTCTAGCAGGATCATGCAAGTTAGAATAGAGCTGAATCACCTGCAGCTGTAGTCTGTCGCTGACATCAGTCGGGGGTTTCTAGGATGTCTAATTCCAGGAAATGTTGGGGTAGGAGTCATCAGGATCAACCAGATAAACTCTAAAACAATACACAATAGAGTACTTAAAAATACCATTTATTTTGTAAATACAGTGCTAATCGGAACAACTCCGCCTCGGGTGTGGGTTGTTAATGCTGACTGTTTCCTTTAAGTACTTTTTCTCTGTAGGCTATGTGCTTATCTCAGGTGTAGCCCACTTCAGCGCTTCATACTTTAGCACTGGGTAATAGGCAGTCACTCTAGCGCCACCCGATTGAGTGCTGTCTTAGTACAGCGCCATCTGATTTCAGCGCCAGCAGTTCAGTGAAATAAATACATGCCTCAGCAGTAGAAGTCATTTCCACTAATCTATTTTCTGCCTGAAAAGGTGTCATTCACTTTTGATTAATCAAAATAAGCTCTCAAGCACAATTTAGCATCTCTCCTCTCTGATCCCCAAAAAGCACTTTCCCTTCTAGTGTAGTGGACCCCCGCCCGCCTCATCCCCAATGCTGCCCCAAGTACTGTATGTAGTAAAAAAAACACTCTCCCCATCCCCAATGTCTCCCCACTATTTCATTAATAAAAAAAAACACTTTCTCGTAAAATGGATCACATCCTGCGTGGTGGCAAGCCTTTTCTTCACACCAAGATAAGTCAGCTGAGATGCAGAATCTTTTGGGGGGGGGGTGAGGTGAGCGGGAAAGCACTGAAGCACTGAAATGATCAGCACTGAACTGAAACACCTGCCAATTGTGGAAGCGCTGAAACGAATGGGGACTAATTGAAAAGCGCTGAAGAGTACATCGCTGAAATGAAATGCGCTTAACTGAGCCGCCCCCCTTATCTCTGCTCTCCCAGCACAGGGTCTCAACTAACTAGCCACTTGTCCTAGCCCATGCTGGAATGCACAGAGTTTGTTCAGCACCCCTTCAGTCACCTAACTGCTTCACAGGTATTAACCACTCAGCTCACTATATAGTCTGAAAACTGTGTTAGAATCCAACAAATCCAATTCCATTCCACAGATTCTGGGTAACCGTAGTATGTAATATAAATTGATTTATTATACTGTGCCATGCTGAGAAAGTGCACAAGGGGCATTGCAGGACTAGGTCAATAAACCTCTGTAATGGCATTACATTTCCATGGTGTTAATTACCATAGTGTACTGTTAATTGAAGGCAGGGATAAAATGGGTAGGGGGCCACAATGGATCAATCTATCAATCTGGGGGCTCTAAACATAAGGCTACCACTGTCCTGGATAACATTCCCCTTCTCAGCAAAACGACTTCTACTGCATTGGTGAGTGGCTCTGTGGGAGATCCTGTTTAGTGCATAGGTGTAAGAACATATATGCCAAGTAAGCCATGGTGTACACATTTATTGGAGTGGGGGTGGCATACATCCTGGACCCTGATTTTGGTTACTCTCACTGTTTGATATCACTCCTACTGATGTTATGATTATTATGCTCTGTGATTTAATCATAATGTGAAATGCATAAAACTAAGCAGTATGGGGTAATCAAGGGGTTTGAATAACAAATATGGGCATGTCTGTATTTGGGAGGGGCAGCAAAGAAGCATCAATGGGTTCTGGCTTGCACTTTATTTTCCTAGCTACACCACTGGTTTTCTGCATGGTAATATAGTTCCTTCTGTCTGCAGACAGTTATTGCAGCTTGGGAACTACTTTGAGATGCTTTGTGCATGAAATGTGATATTTAAGTCCAGATTCCATTCCATTCTGTTCTATCGCCCGCCCAGCTCTCATCTAACATTCTTCCACAGACCCATTATTCTTATTGATTACTAAAAAGTTGGCAACTTGGTCATGCAAATCCCAACGGTGAAGGAGAGCCTGAGTTTACTGAAAGTGACTTAAACAGTTGTCTTTGCCCTAACAACTGTACGGTAGATGGTGCTAAAGAGAAGAGTTCAAACAGACCATTTCATCTCAGTCCAGATCCCCCACCAACTCCACCCCAGGCCTGACTTCAGATGTATGCCGAACATTTCACAACATCACACCACGCAGCAAAGGCCAACAGGTTTGGATTTCTGTCTGTATAATTCATCCCTGCAGGACCGTGTTGTGACAACTGACAAACTGAGACTCCTGTTGGCTGAAAGATTAGCTGGGGCTTTTTTCTTCTTCTTTTTTTTTGATGGGAATGCTTCATAACTTAAATATGTTTTCCTTGAGATTTAGACAAAGAATCAGACAATAAAAAAGGAATGGGTGAGGTCATCCCAAGGGAGAAAGAGAAGGAGATTGAAAAGTCAAAAGTTAATTTGTTCTTAACTTACAGGAAACGATTACAAGATTTTGTCTTTGAAGCAGCTAGCAATACCTCAGGCAGGAGGCAGCGTATACAGTACATCAATTGTCTTGGCTGATTGGACCTTTCATTGCAGAGGCCCACCAAAGGCATACACCAAATGGAGTAGGCGAGGTCTGAGGAGACTAGATAATTATTGAAACAGTAAGACTGGGGGGTTGAGAGACAGAGAACCTAGGGCCTTGATCTTCCTTGGGGCCCAAAAGCAGTCTATGGAAGTAAAAGGAAAGGAATTTGGTTGTATACAGCACGATTCATACACACAGGAACAGATTTTCAGTACAGTGGACACTGGCAAACAGGTCAATTTTGACCCGTCAGCATCCTCTGATTGATCCAAAACTCACCTGGCTCATTTTCAGAGATGCATACATTTAACATTTGCCATGATCTGCAGCAGCTTGTCAAATGGATGACACATGCATTATTTTGTTTTGCATATTTGCTGTAATTTTACGCAGTTGCGACAAATGTTTGACTGGAGTCATACCATTTTTCTGGTGGTATAACTCTTCCTAGCTAAAAGAAAATGGAAGTGCACTAGAACACCCTCCCCAGCTATTTCCTAGTTAAGCAATAAGTCATGATAGAGTGTGCATTTTTGTGGAATAATAGCACACCTGTGGAAATGAGGCATGAGGCAGTGCTGAGTGCCTAGCCACCTGAGAAGTAGCTATAACCTCGACAGGTGTATGGGGCATTACTGCACATCTCAGATGCGGTGTGAGGCACAAGGCCAAAGACCAAGTGACTTGCCACCACCCAGGAAGTAAGAGTCAAAGTTAAAGAGCATCCTTGCTGGTACTCATCTTCCACCCCAGAAGGATCCTTAGGGATCCAACTTGCACGCTGGATAAAAAAAAATTCTAATAGCAGGCTTTAGGAAGGGAAGGGATTGTATTTTTGCTCCATGGAACTAAGAGCCTGATGTCTTCCACTTCCATATTCAGAGCAATGCCCCTATGCTAGCATTTTTTTGTGATGTAATAGTCGGAAGAGGGTGGGGTGCGCTGCATTGACTTCAGTAGGGTTTCTCTTTTAGTGATTAATTTTGATATTTTAATGGACTGACTGGAACTAAGCAAGGTCACTGCTCAACTAAGGAGGCTCTTCTTAGTCCATCGCTGCCGGCAGATTTATCTGCCTTTAGCTGTTTTAGCAAGTTACAGACTTCTTTAAAGAGCACCTTTCATACCCTTTCTAAAATTGCCCCCAGAAGGATCCTTACCCCCTCATACTGTAGATTCAAGGGTACTGTGTTGCAACGAGTCTTCACCACATTTGGTATTGGTTTCAGGCAAAGTACTATGTGGATGCAATACAGTGGTTGCCATAGAATGGGACTGGCAGGCACCACACACCCCAGGTGCTCCTTATGGGATGGTAGAAGTTCCAAGTCTGTTTTGGCCACTCAGGAGTATGCACTCCATGTCTGGCGATTAGCCTAGAATGTGTTGGGCTGGGTGTGGACAATTCCTTCTTCCTTATAGCTTATTTGGAAAAACCCTAGACTCACAATAGGGGGTAAAATGTTTCTCTAGGCTCACCATAGGGGGTAAGATGTTTTCTTGGACTGTGCGGGTAGATGTGGTATAAGGAGGGTGGAGGGCCTGTTTTCTTTAGAATCTGGCTTTTTTAAGTCTTTTCAAGAGCTTCAACAGCAGTTCTCCTTGTCCAGAGACCATCATTGGAGGTTTCTGCAGCCGAGACATTTAATTGGTTCTACACTGGCGAATGATGGTAAGATGCCCCCTGGTAGCAAGTGGGAGGGAGTTTTGGGAGGCAGATAACCCAACAAGGATGCGTGTGCCTCTGAGCTGGGAATTTTCTATGCAGGGTTACAAGATTACATGGTCCCAGACATAGGAAGGATTCAGCAGAAATGGGAACATATGCTGAGCAGCACTATGGGGGAAGAGGAGTAGAAGGTGGTTTGGCAAACTGCGTACAGGAGGGTCCGGGATTCAGGGGGGAGATTGATGCATCTTAAAACCTTGCTGTTATGGTTAGGACACCCACAGTGCTGCACTCCATGAGGCTGCTTTCTCACTCGAGATGCTGGCGCTGTGACAAATAAAAGGGGATGCTATTGCATGTGTTGTGGGGGTGCCCCCTGCTATCGTCATGGTGGAAAGAGGTGGTACATATACTGGCTAGGGTGTTGGGTAGACCTGTCCAAACTAATGCTTCCTTATTCATTTTGGGGAACACTGTTAGGCTGGGTCAACTTGAAGCCTGTCAATGGGCATGGTTTATGACAGCAATCACGAGGCTAAACTCTTCTTGTTGCAATGGCGGAGGTCAATGAGTTTCCAAAAGTTGAGGAATGGTTCGACTGTATGCTTAAAGTTGTTGGTTATGAATGTTTGTCTTATATTGCATGTGACAAATATGATAGGTTTGTGGAGGTTTGGGCCCCATTCCTGAGCTTTTTAAAGTTGCCTGTTTCAAAGGGGACGGGTGGGGTTACCTTCCGCATGCAGTCCAGATGTCAGGGCTCATGGGGTCCTTGAGGGTTTTAAAGAGGGTATTTATTAACTAAAGAAGTCAGGGGAAGAGAGGAGAGGGGGCATCTGGTGAGATGCTGTCTGTCTATTGGGTGAGTAACTCCCTTATTGAGCTGGGGGTCCCTTAGCTGTTAGTTGGGGTTCATGAGCCCTCCACCCCTCCTCCATTCACCTTCCACTCACCTTTCTCCCTCCAGTCCCTCCCCCTTCACCTCTCCTCTTATGGGGGGGGGCTTGGGGGGAGAGGGTAGTTGTAGTTGTAGTGAACCTGTCTTTCTGGTATGATGGAGGGAAGGTTATGGGCAGACTGCTGGCTTTTTGTTATGAAGATGGCTTCCTGTATTGCTGTTTACATTATCGTTGTGAGTTATGTGGGGTAATTGTTTGGTTATACTCAAGGTGCTCTTAAACTGTATTTCCATAGAGTTTTTATTCTGGCCAGGGTCCTCAGTTGGAATTATGGACTGTATATGTTGTTTGATATGTTCTTATTAAAATAAAATATTAATACAAATAAATAAATACTGCAGGGACCGGAGGGAGAATCCAGTGGCAAATGGAGACTCGGGCCAGGACCAAGAGCATCATGGGGAAATGACAGTATGGGCCAGCCCTGAGGGGCAACAGGTAAGCCCCCGACAGGGGGGTTACAAATGTGTCATCAGAAAGGACCAATAGACCCGTCTTGTCTGCCCTGTTTTCCTGCCTACCATATCACAACAACCTGGACTTTATTTTTCAACAGTGTCCCCCTCCTCCCTTATCTGTTTATTATACCCACTCTACCTCACCACCTCTTCTGACAGGCTGTTCCAGTTGTCCACTACCATTTCAGTGAAGAAATGTTTCGTATAGCCTCTTAAGCTCCCCACCCCAAGCTTCATAGCATGTCCCCATGTTTGGTGCTCCTCCTACTGTGAAAGAGACTCCCTTCCTGCACCTTGTTCACCCTGTGAGGTAATTATAGGTCTCAATCATGTCCCTCTCACTCTCTCTTCTCCAGTGGATACATGTTGAGCTTCCACAGCCTCTCCTCATATGGTGTCTCGTGCAACCCCACACCATTTAGTAGCCCTCCTCTGGACCACTTCCATCCTGTTGATGCTCTTGCAGATGTGCAGTCTCCAGAAATGGACACAATACTCCAGGTGGGTCTCACAAATGAGCGAAACTGAGGCAACACCACCTCTGTTCTTCTTCCAGAAATGCCACTTCCTATGCACCCCAGCATCTGGGTCACCTTACCTACTGCCTTGTCGCACTGCCCTGCCACCTTGAGATCATCAGATATGATTACCCCAAGGTCCCTCCTTTGCTTGGTAAATGTAGGTACCCCCCTCATCTTATATACAGCCCCCAGGATTCCACACTCCAGGTGCATGACTTTGCAATTTTTGGTATAGAAACCCAGATGCCGCTCTATAGACCACACCTCTAGTTTCCTCAGATCTCTTGCATTCTTTCTACTTCCTCCTGGGTGTCCACCCTGTTGTAGATTTTTGTGTCCTCTGCAAAAAGACAGACATTCCCCTCCAGTTTATCAGCGATTTCACTTATGAAGACACTGAAGAAGACAGGACCCAGTACTGATCCCTGTGATACTCTATTGGTCACTCTTTCATCCTCTGAGTAACTGCAATTTATCACAACCCTCTGCCCTCCTATCTGTCAACCATTTATATACCAAGCTTATCCCCTTCTCCCCCACCCACAGTCTGCTAAGTTTATCAGCATACCTCTCAACTGTCCCTGATTTTGCCTCAAAATTTTACTCTGTCCCTCCTAAAAATTGTGTTTCCGTGATCAAACAGTGGGGGTTATAAGCACAAACTAATGTCAAACATTAAAGTTACAGACTTGTTCTATTTAGAAAATGCATTTTACACTAAGCCCTTTATTCTACCAGCTTCCTGAGTGGATATCTCAATTTGAAAAGTGTCCCTGATTTTGGTCCTTTGTCCATGATTTTTTTCAAGCCTTGTCCCTGATTTATGAGGCAGGAGGTTGAGAGGTATGTTTATCAGCCTACGGTGTGATGCAGTGTAAAGGCTTCACTGAAGTCCAGATAGGCCATATCCACTGCTCTCCCCTGCTCCACCTCCCCCGTTACCCAGTCAAAGACATCTCTGAGGTTTGTTTGACATGACTTTCCCCTGTAAAGTCATGCTGTCTGTTGTTCTGCAGCCCATTTGTCTCCAGATACGCCATCTGTCTCTCCTTCAGAGGGGACTCTATTAATTTCCCCAGTACTGATGTGAGAGTGACTAGTCTGTAATTGCTAGCCTCCTGCTGCCATTCTTGTGCAGGTGGAACATATCAGCCCTCCTCCAGTTCTCTGGAACCACCCCCCTCTACAATGATGTGCTGATAGTGTTCCCAGGGGGGTGGCTAGCACCGTGCTCAGTACCTTTAGTAGCACTGAATGGATTGAATGGATCCCATCTGGCCCCATTGCCTTGTTTTCCTTTAGGGCTTCCAACCCCCAGTGGATTCTCTCTTCCGTAAATGGACTTGTATCCACTCCTTCCAGTACCTCTTTATGCATGTTAGTCCCCCCACACACAGTGAAGATCGAGCAGAAGTATTCATTTGAAATCTTAGCTTTTTGGGGGGGCTTCCTCTGCAGAGTCCCACAGCCCAGTCTCCTGATCCTCATTATACCACCCCTTGCCTTCCTCTTTTCACTCACATACCTAAAGAAAGTCTTATCCCCATTTTTGACCTCCTGGGCAATCCTTTCCTCAGTCTGAGCCATTGCTGACCTTACCCTTTTTCCTGACTCTTTTTGTTTATCTAGATATACCTGTACATACATGAGAGAAAATACTGTTCCAGTATGTAGCATGGCAAGAGATCAAGAGGAGAAGCAGCAAGAGGGCTGTTGTGGGGTCCATAGGAGGGACCACAGCCAGGTGTTAGGCTGTGACTGTCAAGAGGGATTAAAAGTCATGACATGGGTCAGTACAGATGTAGTGGTCAGGGAGCAAGAGACCCAGCTGAACCTCCAGCAGGAACCAGTGAAACCGGCATTTGAGGTGAGGTGAGACCAGAGGTGGTCCAGCTGTTCTAGAGGTGCTGGAGAGCGGAGGTCCAAAGGCCCTTCAGAGCGAGGAAGGTACAATCTGATTGGGAACTATTAGTAGATCAGTTCCTGCCCTGGTCCAAGGGATGTGAACTGTGCAGTTTAAGAATGTGTGCCTGCATGGGCGTTAGATCAGGATTTTATACATACCTTATATTCAAGGCTTCTCAAGCCATTTAACAACTGCATGGCCTTTTTGGTTACAGGAGTATTGTCTAAGCATGATGCTTGTTTAAGTTAAACACACCATCACCAGCCATCCCATATCAGCATCAATAGATCTGCAACAATCCATCCCATTTTACCCAGGAATTGGGTTAAAAAGAGCACTCTGGTACCTGGTGGGAGAGGATAGCAGGAGGACCATAGGAATAACTGTACTGCAACATTGTGGTGAGGGGATCAGCTGAGTGCAGGGCTACACCTGGGTGGGCATTTTGGTGGCACCCCAAGGAAAGTATTTAATTTGACCATGTCTGCATAGGGCATCTATGGGAGTTCTGGGTAGTCACGCCTAGAGGCGGGGTTCGATTTTAACATTGTTTTACTAGCCCAAAACCTAGTGCAAATTGACCAAGGCTAGTCAGAACCTCTACTTGTCCATCTTGACTAGTGCAGGTTTTCCATAGCTGTAAATGAAGTTAAAATTGCCCTACTTTAGCAGGCTCCAGTCCTTGTGCTAACTCTCTCTCAGTATTCCAGATGGCCTGGTGTGATTACCACCTCATTAACAGCTGCAGTTATCTGGCTGTTCAAGAGGAGATCCATAAAAGGCTCAATGTAAGTAATTATCACTCCACTGTTAGAACTTTTAGAACTTTCAGCTGGTGTCCAGGGTGTGATCAAGGTAAAAGCTGTTAAGTCACTAGCTTCCAGTTTTCTGAATGTGTTTCTATCTGACAATTTGTCTCACATTATCAAGACCAGTGTACCTCATTTCCTCACATTTTGAGTGTCTGTATCCAACATTTCAGTGAAAAAATGCTAAGGGCATATAGGGTCTGCTCTGCAGGTAGTGAGTTTATCCCAGCCTCACCTTATCTGCTCCCTCTATCTTTCAAGTACTTTTCCTGGACACCACTGCAGACCATACTCTGAAATGACTATCCATAGACCCATAGCTGCCATTACCGCAAGTGTAGGCATCCCCAGCTCTTCTAAATGGACCAGCCAGCCAACGCCATCCATCCAGTCCCACCCTTATCCTACTCAGCATGTCCTTTCATCCCAAAACAAAGCTTTTGGAGCATGTATGGTACAAAATACTTTAATAAAACACATAATTTGAAAGGTTAAAATAAGTATTCTTGTGGTGCATAAATCATCCTATACAGAAACAGAGGAAGTATAGTACCTGTGCACTGTTTACCTGGCCTGATGAAAGGAGAAGGTTTAAAAATATGTTACTGTTGGGGCATAGCATGTTAAAATCAATACTTTTAAAATAAAAATGTCATAAGATTTTCTGTTTCCCAAGCCCCTTGGTTTATGTAGCCCCTCCTCAAAGAAATTCTAGATGAGCTTCTAGCTCACTTTACACTAATAAAACTTCCAAGTGCCAGTTTCCAGTTGATCACAGGGTGGGGGCTGAGAGTGTCTTTCTCTGCCTGACTGTTCATTGCCCTGTGGCTGGTGGTGAGGTACATGATGATACCAGCTATTGTGTGTGCAGAGCTAGGTCTGCTTGACTGAAAATTGCTGCTGTGTTATCCTCTGGTTTGAGGATGCAGAAAGAGGAAGAGGAGGCCATGGTACCAAACAATGGGGGCACACTGTGTGTGATGGCATTGCAGTCTTTTCCTGCTGAGTCTGGAAGCAATGTGGGAGTAGGTAAATGTATAATAATCAGTATTTTCTTGGCTTGCATTTTTACTGTATAAGTGATAACAATTTATCATTACAATTGTGGGCTAGTGCAACCATCTGCGGGCTAATGGAGTTTTGAATCAACAAGTCCTGCTGGCTAGTGCAAAGAAAAGTTAAGGTTGACCCCTGTACAGAGGAACGTGATGCAGCCACTGTGCCATGTGGACAAGGCTGAGCCTGCGTAGAGCACTGGAAGAGCAGCCATAAGCTGGAATCTACACTAATTCTTTTTCCCCTTTTTATGGCAGAGTTCCCCTTTAAAGAGACTTACCAGCCTTGGCCCCTGCACCTGATATATAGGTGCTGTACCTCATGGGGCTGCTTCTAAAGTAAATCTTTCCAAAAAAATCCTGTTACTAAAAAATTAGAGCACTCGTAAAATGACAAATACTGGGTCCCAAGGACTTCCCGGTTTCTGGCTCCACCCCTGCGCTCAGCAAATTTGTAATGCGATGCCAGAGAGAGCGTGGGAACATGCTCCATTATACTATATGGGTGGCACCTTTTCAAGCATTTTTATAAATAATAATGGTCATTTGGTCATAAAACGTGGGCACGGATCAACTAACAAGGGCCTTGTTAGTCAACCTATGCCCATGTTTTATGACCAAATGACCATTGTTATACATAAAAACGATTGAAAAGGTGCAGCCCATATAGTATAATGAAGCATGTCCCCATGCTCTCCCTGGAATCGCATCATAAATTTGCAGAGCATGGGGGCACAGTGTGGGCAGCACCAGAAACCGGGAAGTCCTTGGGACCTGGTATTTGTCGTTTTATGAGCGTTCTAATTTTTCAGTAACGGGATTATTTTCGGCAAGATTTACATTAGAAGTAGCCCCATGAGGTACAGCACTTATATATCAGGTGCAGGGGTTGCTTCAATTAACTTGGTAGGTCTCTTTAATAGCAGATCTGTGTTTGATGTTGAAAGCCATATCTCATTACTGACTCCAAAGTTGGGATGCTCGGAATCGTCCAATTCCGATCCAATTGTTGGATACAGGATTTTAGGAAATTCTGATTCCTAATCCAGTTTTGATTCAAATCCTAAAAGGACCTCAAAATCGGATTTGCATTTGAAGTCCTACATCCCTATACAAATATAGGTTTTAAGATTTAATTTAGCATTTAGTATTTTCAGACTTCAGTCCCAGAAATCTGAAATCCAAAAATCAGAGCAATAAATCAGATTCCATTCGGTGGATTCTGAGCAACCTACTCCTCTTTCTTTTACCTCTCCGCTCTTTCCATACCTTCAGATGCCTGCTCAGGCACATTTGTGCTCCCCAGTACCTGTCTCTCTTCCCTCTTGATCCTTCCATCCTTTATCTCACAATTTCTCTTGTCCCCTACCTGTCTACTGTCTACCAAAATGAAAAGGTTTCCGGCCCTCAGTCTGCTCTCCTGTCTATTGATCAACATACGCACTTTAGCAAGCCTTGTTCAGTGTATTCCATGTACCGAACCCTACGAGAGTTTATTGATCTGAACTGTATAACTTTGAACTAGTGTCTTCTCTTACAGTGCTGACTATTTAACTTACCTCAGATTGACTGCCTGGACTGAAGCTCTATTTGTATTTGTATGGTGCACTTGTATCTTTCGCATCTGTATGTTCTGAATTGCTGTCTGTACCCCATCCATCCTTCCCCAGGTTGCACCTGGAAATGAGCCTTGCTCACTATGACTTTCCGGTTACCAAAATTTTAAATAAAATAATATTTCAGTGCATCATTGTTTGGGGAGAGTTATATATGTCTGAGGTCTGTGGGAGGGTTGATCACACTGGGAGGTGAAAAGGCACAGCATCTCAAGGGGTTGTACTGGCCAGTCAGCAGGCAAATTTAAATCTCTGTTCGATGGAGACACCAAGTTATTTCTTCTTTCTGGATATGAACCCCATCATTGGTGAAGAGTAAAAAACAAAAGCCAGCATAAGCATCTACGGCAGCCGGTGGCAGTGTAAGGTAGTGGTGCCCTTACCTCTAAGGCATCTGGGAGGATTCCTGCCCTACAGATGGTTTACATGCACACTGAGCAAGAACAACTTTCTGGAAGGCCACATGACCTGCAGCAGCCAATCTGCAATGCAGGTGATGGAGACATCCGACTACTGCGCACTTCTTAGTGCCATTTCCAGCTTTCTCGCTCATCAGAGAAGGGTCTGGTTCTTGAAAACAATTAATTTCTTCTTAAGCAGAAAAATTTTGAGCTTGTCAGAAAATCATGCACTATCATTCTAGTTAGTTAACAGCACTGATTTCGTTTCAGACAGGCAGGTCAGTGAAATTGTGCTGCTGCAGAGGAGGGGCAGAGTGCAGAGTGCCACATTTTTCAGCAGCAGACCTGCCAGCAGCAGGTCATAAGTGTACTATACACCCCACTTCTCCTTGCTTTTTGGCTACTTGCACTACATGGTAATAACCCTCTCTTGGTGCTACCAGGAGCTTTGCACACTATTGGTGCAAAAATGAGTCACCTTTCTGGATTGCACCTTTAATGTCACAGCTAATTTTAATTTTTAATCTCTCACTTAGCCTTGTTCAGTTCCCCAAGAGATGGAAATCAGCCATGGTAACACTGGTACACAAAAGCGGTGACAGGTCTCTCCATGTGAACTACTGGCCCATCTCCTACATCTGCCTCTCCAAGGCACTTGAGCGCATTGTAGCCAACCATCTTACAGCTTATCTTGATAAGCGTAAGATCAAATGTACCAACAACAGGGATTCAGGAAAGGACACAGCACCTCCTCAGCTCTCATGGAATTCACTGGTTTCATACACAAATCTCTGGACCATGGACAGATATTTGGGGCCGCATTTATTGACCTGACAAAAGCGTTCAACACAGTCCATCACCCCCTACTACTGGAACAGCTAAGCAACGTTGGAATTTCTGCTAACTGTAATGCCTGATTTAAAAGCTATCTGGAGAACTACATTCAACAAGTAAAATTGCTGATGTCATCTCGGACTCTAAACCAGTTGGCTCAGGTGTCCCACAAGGGTCCATTCTTGGCCCTCTACTATTTAGTCTCTTCTTAAACAATCTCCCAAGATCCTGCCCTGAACAAATCCTACTATACTTGGACGATGCTGTTATCTGCACAAGTCACACAGACCCCACGCCTCTTGAAAGCCAGCTGCAGCTCAGATTTGCATCAGTAGAGAAATGGTTCAGTGATCACAAACTAGTGCTAAACTATAAAAAAACTAAGCTCATGCTTTTCAGCAGCTCCCACAGTAAACACATGCATCAACCCCTGACTATCTCTAACCACCTTGGTACCACTCTTGAGCAGGTACAATATTTTAACTATCTTGGCGTCACCATCGACAGCAACTTATCCTATGGGTATATTGACAACACTGCCAAAGAGTCAATACTGCATCGGCCTCCTTTACAGACACAGGAACTCCTTACACCAGAACCCTTAAGGTTGGCTGACAGAGCTGTGTTACCTCCATTATTGACTATGGATTGGTATCTGTGGATCTGCCACTGAAACTGCCCTCTGGTGCATTTCCACTGCTCTAAACAAGGTGTGTCGCCTAATCTCAGGAGCCCACCGCTCACCCTCTTGCGACTTCTATGCCCAAACTGGTTGGCTCCAGCTCAAAGATCGCATCAAATATCAAACATGCCTAATGGCCAAGAAAATAACCCTAGGCCTCCTACCACCTGGAATTCAAGGTCTTCTCAGCCCCTCTCTTAATACCCACCATACCTGTGGCTCTGAATCCCAGCTCATTCTGGTCCCTCACTGCCGTACCTCCCAGGGACAAAGATCGTTCGCCTACAGAGCCCCTCTTTGGATGAATGCCCTCACCTGTGACATCTCCTCTGAATCCAAATTGGGCCCTTTCAAATCCAAGCTACAGTGACTACTCTCTGCCACTCACTCCTGTGACTGTTTCCGCTGAACCCTTTTTGGCAATCTAAACCCTAGCACTTGATTACTGTTAAATCTCCTTAGCACCATCTCTGACATCCTCTCCCCCCTGCTACCCTACCCCTTCACCTTTTTTCCCCTCTACCTAATGCCCCCCCCCATTCAACTTACCTTATGATTTTACCAGTAACTGACAAAGCTTGTTTTGGCTGATTTTCAATTTACTGTATGCATTCCTGTGTATGAAACTGCTTAGCGTTACTTGTTTCTATTCTTTAATTCACTGTGAATGTCAACTATTGCTTTCTTTTCTTATTTACAATTATTTTACCATACCCTGTTTAGTCTGTAAACCTGTTGATCTCCTTTCTCTATGTATACTGTTTTTCCATTCTTTTTGTTCTGTTAACCTGTTGTATTATGCAGCTGACCTGGAACCTTTGTAAAAGAGCTCTAAGCTCAAAGGTATTTGTAATCCGAGATTTAAATAAATAAAAAAAAATAATAAAAAAATGCTATGTCCCCAGTCATCCATTTCGATAGTCTCAAGGTAACTACTGAGGGTTGTGTTTGGTCACCAGAAACCATCAAAGGTGGTTGTGCAAAGGGAGCATAAGCACTATGACAGCATCCCCCAGCTTAGCAGTCTCTCCCTCTTGCAGCCCATTGCCACAACATGCCACAAAACCCTCCTTCCCTCCCTTCTGCCATGCTTGCTCCCCCCTGTGCACGTGTATGTATAGCGACAGGATGTCACTACCTGCAGTCGCCCACCCCATCCAGTAGCTGTATGATAAGGCACCACTACTGAGTCGCCCTTTTTGGTGTGCACTCAATAGTGAGCGTCCTTATCACTGGATACCTTGCAGCCCTCCCCATCCACTGCTGAAGCCTAATCCCACCCCAGTGTCCACTTGATCTGGCTACCTGTATAGCAGAGTGGGATCTAGTGCAATGCAGAGGGGATGCACATCAACCACTGTGACTGCTGTGGAGCACCACACATGTGTGGAAGAGGTGCTCCGTGACCTTATCTAGCCCTCTGCACCTATGAAGTGCAATTTTCCTTTTCATGGATTGGGCCCTTATTTATACCTGCTTATGAATCATGGGGGTGGACATGATGGACCTAGAGTCCTTTCTCACCTAAAATGACTTTATAAACTATATTTCTAATGTTGCTTCTTGGTATTGCTGTTCCTCCCTCCTCTTTTCTTTTTCTTCCCTGTCAGTAGGTTTGCTGCAATACCACCTCCCTACCTGAGTTATTGCTCCCTTCTTGTTTAATTTTCATCCCTCTTTACCCAGGACCCTTATATGTATTTTACTGCTCTGTCCCATTCCTCATACTCTTCATGGTTACTATATTTTGTTACTCACTGCACTTTTGCACATTGTCATTCTGAGTTGCTCCTGTAAGGTGTGTGTCTTGATGTTACTTTCCATTATATTTGAAAGTTTGTATAGTTCTGTCTCCAATTTTTTCCCCTTATGGTCTGACATAGTGTGCCTGTCAAGGATGTGAGGACAACAGTTTTAAATAGATAAAAAGTGTCTGCATCTTTAGTGGAAAAATGCCACTTGCAAGCATGAGCTTATGCACGCCACAAACTATACGTGATTTATGATAACAACAAAACTCCACTCTAAAACATAAACACTTAGCAGAGCTAGACATGATCAGATCATTGCACAAAGCTGAATGAACTGTGTCAGAACAAACACGTAATCTCCAGGAAAGCGAGAAGCTAATACATCCCTGATAGGTATTGGATAATAATCCAAGTAAGTGTAAACTCACCTATTATGTAAAGTCTAATTGCAAACCCTGACCCTTTTTTAGGTTAAAAATATCCCTTTTAGGGGAGATCACTCCCTTTACAGTAAAATGTTATCAACACCAGTCTCATCCTGTCATAATGAACCAAAATAGTTGGACAGCCTTTACAATGGTAGAAGTAACTTTTCACATGACTATGCACTGGGGTAGAGGGTGGTTGGGGTTATCTAGTCAGACAGGAATTCCTGGAACAGCCATTGGGCTGACAGGGTGTGGTGCTGGCTGCCTTTCACCTTGTCAAAGATAATTAGTCTTGGCTCTGATGAGAGGTGTAGCATTTCATTTCTGTTTGCCTCTTGGTTCCGTTGGGGTGGGGGGCGGGGATAGGTGGTATAAACAGAACAGACAGGTCTTCTTTAACACAGACACTGTAATTATCCCAGGATCTTCCAAACAACCTGTTCTCCGCCCCATATCAAGTAGAAATATAACGTCCTGTGGACATGCAAACATTTTCAGATAAAAAGTCCACAGTCCAGAACTTGGTAGTTAAATTGTGTCTTAATGTAGGGGCTTATCTGCTGTTTGACTATTTTCTTATTAGTTTGTTATACCCAAGTATCTCAACTATGCTCCCTGTACTCTGTAATTACACTGTGTTGGCATACTGCCTTAATTGTATCAACCGATTGCCAATGTTGTTTTACCAGCTTGTATCCTACCCACTAATAACCTGTTTATTAATTGTACTGTATAAACCTGATGTGTCCACCTTGTATGTACCTTGCTGTAACTACCTATTGTTGAATCTCTGTACTGTTGTATCCTGTAACCTCCCGGGTCGTGCCTGAAAATAGTCATCTCTATGGCTAGTGCACCTACCCAGTAAACAAAAACTAAGTAAATAAAAATAAATAAGAGATTATGCTCAGTGTGAGCCAGAAAGTGTCCTCCACATGCATATCACACAGTGTAGTTGTCTGTATCCTAATATCATAAAAAACAATAGCATTTGAACAGAAAAGTCTCACCCCACAATGTGTGTGTGTGTGTGTGTGTGGGTATCTGTGCGTGTGCAGTGTGTGTATGTGTGCATGTGCTATGTGTGTGTGTGTGTATGTACGTGTGCAGTGTGTGTATGTGTGCATGTGCAGTGTGTGTGTGTGTATGTGCATGTGCAGTGTGTGTGTGTGTACATGTGCGTGTGCAGTGTGTGTATGTGTGCATGTGCAGTGTTTGTGTGTGTCTGTGCATGTGCAGTGTGTGTGTGTACATGTGCAGTGTGTGTGTGTGTGTGTGCAGTGTGTGTATGTGTACATGTGCAGTGTGTGTGTGTGTGCAGTGTGCAGTGTGTGTGTGTACCATGTGTGTGTGTATCTGTGCGTGTGCAGTGTGTGTATGTGTGCATGTGCAGTGTGTGTGTATGTGCGTGTGCAGTGTGTGTGTGTGTGTGTGTGTGTGTGTTTGTACAATGGGAAGGAGAAGAGAACACTGCCACTAGAGCTCACAACTTTTTCTACTTAGAATGGCACCCTGATAAAGTGCCACCGGAGTGAGGTGCCAGGGTACCTGGACTGTGATGGGTCTCCCATCGCTCACCATGTTAGCCTGTTTTGAGGTGTCTGGATTTGCCTGTGTAGTAGGCTACATCCCATACAGCCCAATGGAACTATAACATGGGGATGGGGATCAACAATAACAACAATCAGTAGAGCCAACAACCGTTACAAGGACAGGCAAGCACGAGTCTGGATGTTGTTTAGAATGGATGTTTATTCTTGTTCAGCAAACAAGCATCCGTCAACTTATGATACACAGTAGTTTTGTCACAAATACAACAGATTCTATAAGGGACTTTTATTTTTATTTATTTAGCTTTTGTTAACCGGGTAAGTGCACTAGCCATAAAATAACTATTTTCAGGCACGACCGGGAAGTCTGGACATGCAGAAACTTAACAGGATAACAATTTACAAGTGCTTTACATACAATGAGTTAAAGAGGATACAATATATCAGAACATACAAAGTAAAGTGTTTTACATACAATGAGTTAAAGTGGATACAATATATCAGAGGCGTGCAGAGTAGACCATTCATAAGTTCATAGGTGCCTACCTATGCAATGAATAGAGAGGACCTTGGACAATAAATTATCAGGTGACATATCATATGAACAGAACAAGGTACACAAAAACAAAAACAGGTAATACAAAAGGAAGAAATAACCATTGAGAGCAGGGGGTGTCATTAAGGAAAAGGTTGGTAAGTGAGGAAGAGGGGAGCAAGCCATGAAATTAGATTATATGAGTGTATGTAAGTGTAAGGGAGATGCCTGCAGTGCAAGATTGTATATGGGCAGGGAAAGGGAGCCGGGACAGGCTGAGGCAGTAAGAGGGTTATATAGAGATGAGGAAATACTATTGTATGGCCAGAGACATCAGTCATTAGGTAGGGTGAAAGCAGGAACAGGTATCAGCAATCAGCAGATTCGGCGCAGTTTTCTCTTAAAGCATGTGTGGGAGCTAGAAGTCTAATGTCGGGGAGGGAATTCCTCAGCTGTGGAGCCACATGCTCAAATGCAGCAGTTCCTTTCCTAGTGCGGCACCTCGGCAAATTCAAAAGGATTTAGCAGCTGATCATAGACCATGGAGTGTGTCCTGAGGAACAAGCATAGCTGCAAGACACCTAGGGGTTTGATTTGAAATATCGAATCAATAAGAGAGCCAAGGTAGTATTTCCTACTAGCTAATGGAAGAGCCAACCAAGATCATTATAAAGTTTACAGTGGTGTTTAAGCCAAGGAGCAGAAGAGGCATAGTGACATGTGTCGTTATACGTAATATCCCATCTGAGTAGGTCAGTTTTATGAGCAGCCCCAAATAAGGGAGCCCCACAGGTTAGGGTGTGGATCAGAAGCCCCCTCACAATGGCCATTTTAGCCGATGGCATGAGCATATAACTGGTCTTATATGCAACATCCAGTTTAGAGTTGACAGCTCTGCAAACAGACTGTACATGAAGATTAACTCCCTACTTGTATCCAAACTTACAATGGCCGGGCTCTCGGGATGTGCCACCAGTTGGTTTAGTTCGGACCTGTCTGGTAGATCCCAGGTGGTAAAGATTGGTACTCACACCTCTAACCCCCTCCCTGCCACTACCGGCGTCCCCCAAGGCTCGGTCCTAGGACCAGTACTCTTCTCCATCTTCCTGAATGATCTGCCCTTTGTTTGCCCATGCACATCCATTCACATGTATGCTGACGACACCATCCTGTATGCTTCAGGCCCCTCCTGTCGCAGTGGCATCTACACCCCAGGAGGACTTCAATGCCATTCAGCACTGGCTCCGCAAACCAACTGCTTCTCAATACTAAGAAAACTGTCTCCGTGACTTTCAGCTCACGGCAAAGACTTGTCCGTCTCCCCTCGTCCCCCACCTTTCTCACCATCGATGGTACCCCCTTGGAGGCTTGCACCTCCTTCAGGTACCTAGAAGTCTAGCTTGACCAGCACCTTGACTACACCACACACATCAATTTAATCCATAAGAAACTGCATCCAAAACTAGGTGCCTTATATCGCAACAAGGACTGCATCCCTCAACTACCGGAAGGAAATTGTTCAGAAGATGATTCTCCCTGTACTGGACTATGAGGATGTAGTTTATGGAACTGCTCCCAAAACCTCCTTGCTAGTCTTGACACACTCTTTCATTCCTTCTGTTGCTATATCTTGGGCTGCCCCCCCACAACTCACCACTACGACCTCTACAGTTCCCTTGACCTGCCCTCACTTCATGACCGCGAGGCAGATTCACTGCACCAGGGCCACAGTGAAATAATGGACACAGTCCCTCCCTCCCTCCCTATCTTGAACCCACCCTCACAACCCAACCTCTGCCTACCTACTCCCTCAGGAGCACTGACTCCAGGCTCTTTCAAGTCCCATTCATGGGTTCAGCCAGGGGCCAAGCTGCCTTCAGGTACTGCATGCCCAAGCTTTGGAATACGCTGCCGGCTACCATCAGACTCACCACAAACTCTCAGCAGCTCAATCACGTCCTAAAGACCCACCTCTCCTCTACTTGTGCTTGTGCCTAGGCCCAGCAAGTGGCGTGCCTCCACCACACATGCCACAACCTAGACTCTCACTCATACAGGTCCCGTGCACCTTGTATGCGTTATTGCTGCACAACCTGTACAAGGGCTATGGTGTCAACCACTCTTGCTTGCACCGCTGCTACCACCTTCCTAGTTTACAACTTCCTGAGTAGTGGTAGGGATATCTGTTATCTAATTTGCGATTCAGTACTACTATATTGTGCAACCTTGCTCTGTAATGTTGTTAAGTATACTTTGGTGCTCACAGTCATGCAAGCTCTGCTATCCATTAACCTATGCATACGATGTGATATCTGCATTGCATAATCTGTATACTTATACAATTATTCATCGTCTGTATTTACTCATCTCCCCTTCCCCAGGACGCATCTGGCTCGAGCGGTATCTCTGCTCAGTATGCCTTCCTGGTAAAACTCTTAAATGAATAAATAAATAAAGATCAAGAAATTGATCTAGCAGGATGCCTTGGTACTTGAAAGAGGTCATACATTCCAGTAATTGACCTTCTAAGTCCTGCACTGTCAGTGCTGTTGTGCAAGCCCGGAGCTTTGGGGCCGATCCAAGCAGCATGGTTTTAGTTTTGCTAGTGTTGACAGCCAGTTTGTGGTCGTATAGCCAGATTTGGATATTGTTAAAGTCAGAGGAAAGGGTTGTATTGATAGTGTCTATATTAGTAGAACTTGTATACTGTAGATGACAAGATCATCAGCATATAGAATAGCAGAGCAGGGTTTTAGAGCAGCTCCAGTGTTATTTATATAAAGAGAGAATAGGAGGGCCTAGGATGGAGCCCTGAGGTACACCAATGTTAATGGTGGTACTGTTCGATAGAGAGGAATTAAATTTCACCACTTGAGTTCTATTTGTCAGGTAACTTTCATAACCAGTCAACAAGAGGAGAAATGCAGGTGTCGAAGCGAGGAGAGAAGCAAAGTGTGATCAACAAGGTCAAAAGCCTTTGTGAGGTCAATAAAGACAGCCCCAATCAGATTGCGGTATTCATTTTTGAAAGAGTGTCTGTGGTGAATTTAAAGTGCAGTCGTTGTGCTATGTTCTTTCCTGAAGCCATGTAAGGTATCCAAACTTTAATGAACTTCTAAAAGCCTTTTCCTCTATGTCAAAAGACTTATGCTATGCACTGTATCTTAGTAGAAGCTAGTTTTAAGTACTGGTTGCAGAATTCTATTATGTTCCATCTCTATTGCATTTTGGTTATCCAAGTGGGTGTTTCTGATCCACACTCAGATAGTAAGTACCATTTAGAACAGCATGATGTAGTTTATATTCTAAGAAATTATTTAACTGCCCATGCGAGCACCAATTCAGGTAAGAGAGCTCCCTACTTAGCTGTATAAGCACCAGGACAGATGCTCTAACCCTTAGAAGACTGTGGGCATATATATACATCCAGAATCTATATATGTCCAAACATATTCAACACTCAAAGAGTAAGCTCTATCAGTCTATACTTTAATCAGCAAACATTATGCTCCATCAGAATTCTCATACTTTAAGCAAGTGATCTTAAGCTCTATTCCTATTGGATCCAGCACACACATTTAAAGGGCAATCAGTTCTGCGCTCTGATTGGCTGTGGCTTCAACATTTGATATGCAGGCAGAGCCTTGTTACCGAATGGTGCAGGAGATGTTGTAAACAATCAGATTCTGCAGACCCTAAGCCAGCTCCTGTCAGTCCACTGCATGGTTTGGTTTCTGGGGCCAGAGGCAGTACACAGCAACAACAGTCTGGTCCAAGCCAGAGGGCACCAAATAGTCCCCACACCTTTTTTTCTTGGGGTGGGTTACATGTACTCCATGTAAAATATACTGCAGCATCATGTCAAAGTGCCAAAATGTCAAAGGGAAACCAAGTGCAAAAGTGCAGAATTTCAGCATGTTCATCAAATGCAAGGTTGGTATTGACTCACCTGGAGTACAATAAGCAGTTCTGGTCTCCTTGTTATAAAAAGGACACTGAGGGCTTTGAGAGGGCACAGTGCAGAGCCACCAGCATGATCATGGGCACAGTCCTCCGGAGGACAGTTAAACTGGAAGACCTTATTTTGTTCATACTGGAGAAAGGAGACTGGGAGTGGGAGGTGACATGGGATCAGGCAGGGTCTGTGGTAGCAGTATAAACAGGTAAAAACTGGGCAGACTTGGTAGGCCAAAAAAAGGTCCTTATCCACCAACAAAGTCTATGTTTCTATGTATCTCGGTCTACCTATTACTCAAGGGTTTCAACAAGATGAGACCCACTGCGATATTTGATGTATAACACAAATAAGGCACAGGAGGAGATCATTGTTCAGAGGAAAAGATGCACAAGAGCAAGGGACATGCAATGAAGCTAGAAAGGTAAATTCAGGAGAGAAGAGGAAGTACTTATTCACTGAAAGAGTGGTGGATGCCTGTGACAGTCTTCTGGCAGAGGTGGAGGGGGAGAAAACAGTGGTGGGCTTCATGCATCCATGGGATAGGTACAAGGGAATCTTGGTGGGAAGCAAGTTGGGGGGGGCATAGCTGGAGATCAGGTAGTGTCTGTTGTGACAGTATAGGCAGGGAAAAATGGACTGGCTGGGTGGGCCAAGTGGTCCTTATCTGCTGTCAAATTTTATGTTCTCGATCTGGTATGTTAAAAAAAATCATAAAAATAGAATCATCAGGTAGCAACAAAGAGAACAGAGTTGTGCTAGTCCCCTTTGTTGTACCTCAATTTCAACAATATATTTATTTTAGACTTTTGGCTAGGAAAGGCACCCTAAGCCACAGCTCCTTTCCAAGTCTGTTCTCGAGCACAGAGAGGTTAGACAACTTGCTCAGGGTCACACCCTGCACACTAGAAATAACCCTGCAATACCAGGGGTCTAAACTACAGATCCTGCAAGTTCCCACTGACACACAACACAAGGTCAAAGAACTTTTGCTTGTAGGGCACCTAGCTGGCTAAATGGGCTCTCCGGTGACATCTCCTCCACTTCCACTTGGTCATTTAAATCAAGGCTTTGTCTCTCTCTCTCTTTCATTGCCTCCAGCTCCTGTGACTGCCTCAGCTAGCTGACCCCTTGAATATTGCTCTAGCATCATTCATTTCACTTTCCTATGTAGCACTTGGTCCCCCTCCATGCCCTCTCCCCCCTGCCTGCACTTCCCTGTTTATCTTGACAATGCCCTCGGCTGCTCTGACTCCCCTTGTTCCCCCTCCCCACTCTCTCCCCCTTTTACTCTCTTCCCTTCCTGTTTCCCTTCCCCTCTCCTCCTACTCTTTTCTCTCTGTGCCCCTAACCTCTTCACACCTCTTTCACTATCCCCCCTATTACCACCCTCTAAACTCACTTGTTTTCTATATTTTTTGTAACTATGTTTTCTGATTATTGTTCCTGTTTTGCTCATACTGTTGTCTTTTTGTCTTACTATATTCAAAATGTTAACCAACGTGGAACCTTTGTAAAAGAGCTCCGACTCAAAGGTATTTGTAATCCTATACATAAATAAATAAAAAAAAATAAAAACACAGTCCACAAGTGACAGTTGTGGAGCTCAAACCCAAGTTTTCTGTGTTTTCAGTGTATCTAAACTAGACTGCCTATACATTGCACTGAGAATAGCTTTTCATAGTTACACTCTAGTCAGCAAGGTCAGAATGACCTAACAAAGACAGTATAATCCTGGAAACCTAGTGTCAAACCATTTACAGTTAGCACAACACAATCCCATTACCCACAGCGTTTGCTGCTTTTATTCAAGTAAAATGCATGTGATCAAAAGTGGGTCCCCAACCACCTGTTTTTGTAAACGTCAACCATGCAAAGATACATTATCTAAGAGAGGAAAAAAGGTAAGTTAGATGAAATGGACATTTATTAAAATGTGTAAAATAGAACATTGAAAGCATACTGAATGAGAGATGATTGGGCCAGATATACTGAATGAAGTCACCCAGTTCAGACGATTTAATCCACGTTGTATTATTTTGCCCATTCTTCAAATCTAGGAGATGTTTAATACCAGGTCCTGTTTTGAGACATGTGTATATGTCATCTGAACAGTTAAGGAGTAGAGTTTGTCATTGGTTCTCCTCAGAACTCAAAACAGCACTGTTGGGCAGAGGCAAGCTCTGGAAAAAGCATGAAAACTAAGGCTCCTATGGACTGGTGTCACTTTAGAAGAGCTGGAATACATGTACTAAGATGACAAGAGAAGCTAAGGCCTCCTTTACGCTCAGAACTGGACTCTGCCCACAGGAGCTCATCTAAATTTTGGAAATCTATTAAGGACATGTTGGGCCATACACAGGAACCCTCTGCCTGCAAAGATCACCTCTGGCAGTGCCACCATCTGTGGCAAATGGAGATCCTGGATGCATTTAACAACCACTTTGCCACTGCATGGCTAACATTTGACAACTCCCCTACATGTTCGTTATGTTCCCAGATTGGTGCACAAAATACTGAACCTCTTCTTACCAACTCAGTCTTTTCCCTCCAGTCTGCTTTGCTGAAAGAGACAGAAGAATTCCTATTACAGTTGGATATCAAAAAAAGCTGGTGCTGACCCCTTGACCCATACTTTCTAAAGGTCGCCACCATGTTTTAGCTGTGCCAGTACCCATCTATTCAATCTCTCACTGTTTCAGGAATCCTCCCACCTTTATGGAAAATAGCCCATGTTATCCCCTGTTTAAATCAGGGGACCCCTGTGATCTTAACAATTACAGGCTGATTTTTCTAATCCCTATACTGTCCAAATTGTTGGAAAAAATTGTAAGCAAACAGTTGAGAACCTATGTAGAAACTATGAACCTACTAAACCCAATGCAATCTGGCTTCACAGCAGAGCATAACACCATTACTGCCCTAGCCAAAATGACCAACAATTGGCAGCGAGACTTGGAGAACAGGAACTTTGTCTGTGCAGTGTTCTTAGACCCAAGCAAGGCCTTTGACACTGTCAACCATGGTCTGCTCCTTTCCTCCCTGAGGGCAATAGGCCTGGACCCACTATCCCTGCATTGGTTTGCTGACTACCTCTCTGGCCGGTGACAGCAAATTAAGGCAGAAGGTGAACTTTCTCCCCTTAAACCCTTGCAAAGAGGGGTGCCCCAAGGATCGATTCTTGGTCCCCTACTGTTTGCAATTTACATAAACAACATCGATGTCAACATAACTAAGGCCGATAGCTGATGACACGGTACTTTATCTAAGTCGCCCATCACCAGAAGCTGCCTGTGGAAACCTATGTTTCTAATTCAATCTACTTCAAAGCCAACTTCTAAATAAAAAGCTCTTAATAAATGCTAAAAAAACAAAGGCAATGCTGTTTTCACCACTTCTCTATGTAGCAAACCTGGCCAGTGCTGGCTGTATTCCACAGATCACCACAATCCTAGGAGAAAACCTAGAATTTGTCAATACATTCAAGTTTTTGGGAGTGTGGCTCGACCACAGACTCTCCTTTATGGACCATATCGAGGATCTGCTAAAAGAACTGAGGCAGAGGCTTGTACTCTTTCAGGATTAATAACCTTCTCTACTACAGATGTATTTATTTATTTAGCTTTTGTTACCAGGTAAGTACACTAGACAAGACATTTGCCTATTTTCAGGCACGACCCTGGAAAGTACAGGAAATACAAGTTCAAATACATAGGACAACATGATACAGATTCAGTCAGTTTACGGAATCAGGAAAGCATAACATATTCAATAGGTACACACAGTAGAACATATGCATAGAAATACAAACAGTGCAATATATACAATTAGAGGTGCAATAAATACTATATATACAGCTTTAGAGCCCCAGAAAAGTGGAGCCACAGTCAGAGCCATGACCAAAACATAGGGTGGAGGCATTATATATACAGCCAATCCCAAATGGTCCGGCAACACATGAAGAAAGTAGGGGAACAGTGCGGGGGCCAGGTGATATGGAGGTTTAGGACAACCACAAGCTGAGGAGAGCTTCAGGTGATTCCATAGGGAGGATTGAAGGCATGCTATGAGGGGAAGGAGCAGACCTGGACAGGAAGGGGTTCCACAACCTGGATGCACATGAGGCAAAATCTCTGTCTCCCATTAGAGTGCGAGTGGCAGGTATCTTAAGGACAGCAGGGCCCAGGGATCTAAGGGAATAGCAAGAGGAGACAGCAGGTACGAGGAGCTCCGCCAGCCCATGGGGGTGCCAGTGCCAAAGATCTTGCCCAGTGAAACACCACAGGACAAAGTCTAAGTAATTGGATGGAGTGAGCCAGTTTAGCTTGCTATACAGGTCACAGTGGTAGGTGAGACGAGAGGCAGTAAGAGCTGAACAGCAAATGTTATTGTAAGCAATGGTCCACCTAGAAAGGTGAGCTTTGGAGGTGCAAGCAAACAGAAGGCGCCAATAGCAGAAAGAGGGAGAAACACACCTCTAGCCAGTGCAACATGTGCAGCTGAAATAAGGTTTCTCTTTGCTGTATAATATACCCAATTTGCAGTTAACAGCTTTGCCTACTTTCTGGATATGGCACCCAAGGTCAAGCTGTGGGTCGAGTGTCACTCCAAGCTATTTGAAGGTGTCAGTAACAAGGACCGGAGCACCATCAAGACCAGTGATACACAAAGGGGCAGGGGAGGCCTTAATCTTAGCCAGGAACCCAAAGAGCATAGCCTGAGTTTTTTTAAGGTTGAGAACCAGCTTATGGGACATAATCCAGGATTGGCTGCTCCTGAAATCCTCACTCAGTTGGCGGTTAATGACCCCAATGTCCCGAGAATGAGTGAGGATGACAGATCATCTACATACAGATTGATCTGCAGTGAAAAGAGGTAGAGGGTAGGTTGTTGACAAAGATGGAGAAGAGCAGGGCCCCAGGACTGAACCCTGGGAGACTCCGTGCAGATACGGTAGTAGTGCCAAGAGCACCTTACTGTATTTGATAAGCTGCTGTCTGCCTTGTAGGTAATTGGAAAACCAAAGGAGCACAGGAGGGGACAGACCAAAGGACCTAAGCTGAGAGCAAAGCAGGGTATGGTCAACAAGGTCAAAGGCCTTGGAATGGTCTATGAAGATGGCACCAGAGAGTTTACCCTGGTCCATAGCTGTTCTGATCCCGGAGGAGACAGTGACAAGGGCAGAGGATGTACTGTGCCCTTTCTGATACCATGCTATGCAGGAGACAGCAGTTCATGAGACTGAATATACTCCGAAAGTTGCCCAGCCACAACTTTCTTAAGTAATTTACTGACCGCAGACAATATGGCTATCGGACGGTAGCTGCCTAGCATTTTAGGGATGTCCTGCTTTAGAACAGGGACCACCCTGGGTACCTGCTATATGTCAGGGATAATCCCAGATGTTAGGGACAAGTTCAAAATATGGGCCACCGGGGAGGCAATATAAAAGGCACCAAGACGGAGGAGCTTAGGTTCCATACCGCCAGCACTGGAGAAAGGGGAGAGACCAGAGAGCAATCTCAGCATATCTTGTGCCATCACAGCCTTAAAGTAGAAGAGTGGGTGGAAAACAGGGGTCAATGATGGGGCAGTGACCTGATCATGACTAACACATCCACTAGAGGAGAACAGAGAGATAAATGTAGATGCCAAGCTGCGGCTGGTACAAGCAACGTTTCTCTCCTTGGTTGACTATGCTGACTTTCTTTATAGTCGCTTCCCTGCCTCTTATCTCACTAAATTGGATACATTGCATCACAGGGCTCTGAGATTTATTACTGGTCTACCTTTTTCCACTCACCATTGTGCCCTTTACACTGCCGTGGGGTGGCCCTCCCTTCAGTATAGGAGAAATAGAAATGTTGTACTCTGGACATCCAGAGCTATTATCAGAAAACTTCCCGATATGTCTCTGATTGTCTTCCGCTATCTGAGTTGGAAATTATGCAGTGAGAAGTTACTCCTTTATTTCTTTAAAGGTACCTAAGCTTAAAACACACTTTGGAAGAACGGCTATAAGCTATGCACTGCCATCTCTATGAAAAAATACAAAACACTAAAGCGGAGTACTTCAGTCAGTCTATCCTCCTTCAAGACACTATATGCCCATTTGGTTAAGGAATTTTGTGACTGCTTCCCTCGATCCTAGACTTCCCTTGCACCTGCAGTGCATCTTGATGGCATCTGTCTTCTTTGCTATGCCTGGCCTAGTGGCCTCTCCTTCACACTTCTACTGTATTTTACCACTCTGTTATCTACTTGTGCTCTCCATCCCCCCATCCTGTGTCCCCTCTACGGCTTTTATCTCTTCCCCTTGGTACCTAAACCATTCTGCCTGTACTCCCCATCCCCCCTGCCTGCCACATCCCTCCCTTCTACCCTGATTACACTGACTGGGAACACACTGACTGTCTTGTCTCAAAAGGCAATGTATGTAATATACCTGTTGTCCTCACATAGTTCACCCAGCTACTGTTATAGACACATTTCTATGTTATGAAGGAATTGAACCAATGTTCTCCAACTGTTCACCATTTGTGTCACTGTTAAACCATTGTGTCACTGTTATTGTATAGTATTATTTGGATATAATTAATGGGTTGCATTTTTTCCCCATTGAAAAAGGCGTGTATTAAATGCCATAATACACAATGTGTATTATGGCATTTTTTTAATACACGGCTCTTTGAGTCAGACTGTCGGTGGGATCTGAGAAGAGCAAGTGGTCTGGATCCCTGCTGTGTGCTAAGTTTCACCATTTTTTTTATTATTTTAAAAATAGCTTTGGTCCCTCGTCGTCAATCTCACACTCTCCACTGTGCCGGAAGAGACAGAAGCATTGAGAGCAGCAAGGCCCCCAAGTCTTCCCTCCTACTGCCTGTCTCCAGCACCCCTTGCCAGCCAGCACCTCTTGCCTCCTTGTCCTCTAATTTCACCCCAGGGCGGTGAGTAGGCAGTAGCACCACTGGCCAGGTGCTCACTGCCTGGATCAAAATAATTAACTTTTTATTTCCACACTGCACAGTGAGGGCAGACAGGAGTCAGCAAAAAAATGCAACCCCTTAAATTATATAAAACAAAATATGGGGAACAGTGTATACTCTCAAATTTAATACACACCCTCATTGTTGGATGGCTACCATAAACCCCTCGGGCTTCACCCTTGGGGTTTATGTGCCATCCAACAACTTGGGTTTGTATTAAATTCTTGTAACACACTGCACCCCATACTTTATCCTACATGTTATGTTGTGACTGTCTATAAATTGTATATCCTTTGTTCCTGTGCTAACCAGGTCTGTCTTGTAAATGAGCTATGCTCAATGATGTTCGCCTGGATAAATAAAGATTCTGATTGATTGATTGATTGATTGATTGAAAGCATTGGCTTTTACATCTGATAAAGTTGTGTTGAAACTGTTTGTAGATTTCTGAAAAAAACCCTACTTTTCTGTGATGGGAAAATAGAACTATTTTTTTTGGCTTTAAAAGAAAAGCCCTAGCTTGTATAGATAGTCTGGCAATAAAGTGTTTAGGGAACATAGGTAATCAGGCTTGAACCTTTCACTTTTTGTTGGTTACATGATTGTAAGGTCATTAGCAAATGGCTACTACCCATCTCTTACTGTTATAATGTTAGGTGTGGTTAGGACACTTTATAAACTGGATCTAAAATCAAAGAAATTTAATTAAGTAAAACCAGTCAGGTGATCATGCATTATTTGATCAATAATACAAGACAGGGTGTGGTATGTCATAGGATATCGGCATGCTTCAGGTGCATTGTGAGTGCCTCTTACACTCGAAAGTGACAATATCCCATGATATACCATACATTGGAGTGTATTATTGCTATTACAAATTGGTTTTCATTTTTGTATAAATAGAACTTTTTTTACAATCATTTAAAAACTGTTTTGTTAATGTTTTTTTAATGTGGGAGGATAAATTGAAAAAAGTCTGCATTTGGTTGTGTCCACTAGGTGGAGTTCCTACAGTGGGTGCTGATGAATCTTTGAGTCCATGACATCTGCCACCTTTGCAAGTAAGTGCTCAGTGACAAACACAGAGAAGGAGAAGGCAATGAGTGGATTTTATTTATTTATTTGTTTATTTTGAGCACCTTGGTGAGTGGTATTTGGAATGGCTTATGTTCAGTGCACTGATTTTAATTCAGTTTCAACTTCTGTTTCCACTGGTGAGCAGCAGTTGTGTTGTCTCGATGGCTGTGCGTGAGAAATGATGGTGAGTGGCAGTTGCGGTCCGATCGGGTAGCTGCAGTTAGTTGTGCCTAGTATTGGACATGTTGTGAAATGCAGTGTCTTTTTTTGTTGTTGTTTTGTATTTTAACAAAAAGCCACACATTATGAAGGTGTGCATAGGATGTGTGAAGCCACTCGAATAAATATTGTTGTGAGTGGCAGTCAGCCGAAGTTGAGGTCAGTGACAGCATGTAAAAAAATGATTGCTGCAGGAAGTGGTGTTTGCTGTGAGAAGACAGAAGTGCTGCTGATGTGGCTGGTAAGAGGAGGAGGAGGCAGGCCAGTATGGATCTGGAAGTTGTGGTGTAGGGCTTTGAAGTAAGTGAAAAGACTTGTTGGCTGGTACCTCTTCTTACTCATTATTAATTTTGTGGATTGTAATCATGGGTAAGAAGAGGGCTTAGCCAATCAGGCTGCTGGATTTTCAGAATCCAGTTTATAATATGACATAGTTCACAATCATCCTGGTCTTAAACCTGACCAGATTTTTTTGTAGCCACATCACATAATGAGTAAATTAGTCCCCTTACAACCAGAACTGATCTTTCATCACAAACATGGTTGCTACCTTTACTTACAAAAACCTTCAGCTAGGTCCTAAAACAAAACTACCCTAAATAAACAAGCATTTGTCAATGCCGAGCGTTAGCTTGCAGATATTTGCAGTGGTGTTTGGCATGTATGGTGCTTTACCCTAATGCCCTGTGCGATTGCTGGTATTTGCACAATAAATTGTCAGCATGACCTTTTGTTACCCCCATTGTGCGCTACATAGGCGGAAACACGCTTTGGGCAGGATGTGAAAATGACAGCTGTACTGCTCATCAGGAAGTGTGGTAAATGGAAATGTTGAAAATCTGGGTGGAAAATGAAAATTCGCAAACCTAGGAGGCGTCGCGTGGGAACTGTGCAATGCACGCTCGTAAAACAATCATTGTTAGGAATTTTTTCACCAAATTGTCAACATTGGCATTTTAAAACCTCTGCTAATGAACAGTGTCACTGTGATTGTCTTACTGTGTGCCATACATTGATTTTGCACACCGACTGCGCCATTGTGCACTACATGGGCGGAAACACGTTTTGGGCAGGATGTCAAAAATGACAGCTGTACTGCTCATAAGGAGGTGTGGTAAAATGGCAATGTTGAAAATCTGGAGTGAAAATATTGAAAATTCGCAAACTTACGAGTGTGTGTAGGAACTGCACAACGCACGCTCATAAAACAGTTATTTTTAGGAATTTGTTCACCAAATTTTCAACATAGCCATTTTAAGATCTCTGCTCATGAACAGTGACACTGTGATTTTCTTAATGTATCCCATACACTGAGTTCACACAGCGACTGTGCCATTGTGCACTACATGGGCGGAAACACGTTTTGGGCAAGATGTGAAAAATGACAGCTGCAGTGCTCATAAGGAGGTGTGGTAAAATGGCAATGTTGAAAATCTGGAGTGAAAATATTGAAAATTCGCAAACTTACGAGTGTGTGTAGGAACTGCACAATGCACGCTCATAAAACAGTCATTTCTAGGAATTTTGTCACCAAATTTTCAACACAGCCATTTTAAGACCTCTGCTCATGAACAGTGTCACTGTGATTTTCTTAATGTGTCCCATACATTAAGTTCGCACACAGACTGTGCCATTGTGCGCTACATGGGCGGAAACATGTTTTGGGCAGGATGTGAAAAATGACAGCTATACTGCTCATGAGGAGGTGTGGTAAAATAGCAATGGTGAAAATCTGGAGTGAAAATATTGAAAATTTGTAAACTTGCGAGCGTGCGTGGGAACTGTGCAATAACGCACGCTCATAAAACAGTCATTTTTAGGAATTTTTTCACCAAATTTTCAATATTGCCATTTTAAAACCTCTGCTAATGAACAGTGTCACTGTGATTTTCTTACTGTGTCCCATACATTGATTTCGCACACCGAGTGCGCCATTGTGCACTATATGGGCAGAAAGACGTTTTGGGCAGGATGTGAAAAATGACAGCTGTACTGCTCATAAGGAGGTGTGGTAAAATGGCAATGTTGAAAATCTGGAGTGAAAATATTGGAAATTCGCAAACTTACGAGCGTGCATAGGAACTGCACAACGCACGCTCGTAAAACAGTTATTTGTAGGAATTTTTTCGCCAAATTTTCAACATAGCCATTTTAAGATCTCTGCTCATGAACAGTGACACTGTGATTTTCTTAATGTGTCCCATACACTGAGTTCGCACACCGACTGTGCCATTGTGCGCTACATGGGCGGAAACATGTTTTGGGCAAGATGTGAAAAATGACAGCTGCAGTACTCATAAGGAGGTGTGGTAAAATGGCAATGTTGAAAATCTGGAGTGAAAATATTGAAATTTCACAAACTTACGAGCGTGCGTAGGAACTGCGCAACGCAGACTCAGTGAAACAGTCATTTTAGAATTTTTCACCAAATTTTCAGCACAGCCATTTTAAGACCTCTGCTCATGATCAGTGTCACTGTGATTTTCTTAATGTGTCCCATACATTGAGTTCACACACCGACTGCCATTGTGTGCTACATGGGCAGAAACACATTTTGGGCAGGATGTGAAAAATGACAGCTGTACTGCTCATGAGGAGGTGTGGTAAAATGGCAATGTTGAAAATCTGGAGTGCAAATATTGAAAATTCGCAAACTTACAAGCGTGCTTAGGAACTGCGCAACGCATGCTCGTAAAACAGTCATTTTTAGGAATTTTTTCACCAAATTTTCAACATAGTCATTTTAAGACCTCTGCTCATGAACAGTGTCACTGTGATTTTCTTAATGTGTTCCATACTTTGATTTCGCACACCGACTGCGCCATTGTGCGCTACATGGGTGGAAACATGTTTTGGGTGAGATGTGAAAAATGACAGCTGTACAGCTCATAAGAAGGTGTGATAAAATGGCAATGTTGAAAATCTGGAGTGAAAATATTGAAAAATCGTGAACTTACGAGCCTGCATAGGAACTGCGTACGCAAACTCGTGGAAACAGTCATTTGTAGAATTTTTTGCAAATTTTTCAACATGGGGTTTTGGGACCCCTTCTCATGAATGATGTCACTGTCATGGTGTTATTTGAGCCTGAAGGGTGATTTCGCACAGTGACTGTGCAGTGCCTGCGAAATCATCCTTCAGGCCCGAATAACGCCATGACAGTGACATCATTCATGAGAAGGGGTCCCAAAACCCCATGTTGAAAATTTGGTGCAAAAATTCCAAAAAATGACTGAGATATGCAATAAAGTTGAAACCCCCCTATGTAGCCCATTATACAGCTTACCGGCATTTCCTCAGTTGCGATTCGCCTTTGAAGAGTGCAGGCGTGTTCACGGTCCACGAAGATCGTCAGCGCCAGAGTCGGAGGTAAGTATGGGGTGGCGGGGGGTGTGGGAAGGACTGGGTGTGCAGTGGGTGGGTGCGGGTTGTGGGAGGGCTGGGAGACATGCCGTGGGACCATTTTATTTACAGGTTTAACAAAAAATGGACTCGTGGGACATTTGCCATGCTGGGGTGAGCTCCCAGTGTGGCAGAAGATGGTGGGGGGCGAGGGCCGACAGGGATGGGGCACCCCCATCGGCAAAAATGCGTGGGGGCGAGGAGCCGACGGGGATTGGGCACCCCGTCCCGGCAAAAGGAATGTTTGCCATGCTGGGGTGGGCTCCTAGCATGGCAACAGAATCAACTTCAGGGGCCGTGAAGCCCGGCAGAGTTGGGCACCCCGTGCGGCAAACAACTTTTGCCACGCTGGGGTGGGCTCCCAGCGTGGCACCAAAGCTTTGGGGGGGCGGCATGACATGCGTGGGGGACGAGCGCGTGACGCGATGGGGGGACGGCGTGATGGCAGCGCTCAGTATGGCAGCGGTGCTTTCCTTTGAAGCAGAGGAACATCGCTGTCATACAGAGCTCCTGCACCCATTGGTGCAGGACCGCCACACCTGCTCAAGGGAGCAGTGCATTGGATGGGAGAGGCACACCTCCAAGTGTGCTACTCTCCCAAAAGCGTTCACTTGCGCATGCGCATAATGACGAAAAACTAAACAAATTAACTAAATATTGTTTCCCTGATCATCACAGTCGCCTTACACACATAAACAAGTTAGAAAACATTAATTATTGTTCATAGTTTGCATTACTAGTGTTTCTTTGCTGAGAATGAAAATAATACTCTTATCTTTATGTAAGCCCCCTACCCATGTTTGAGCTTACCTTTGGATGTCGCAGTGACTCCATGGGGGTTTGAGCCTGTTGGCGCCCATTTAGTCTTTCGGACTATGACCACCAAAATGTCCTCTCGGCCCTCTTGCAAAGGGCCACAGTATAAAGTGCTTTTCTGCACCTTTGGGAAGTGTGGGAGGCAATGACCAGTTCAGGAGTTTGGACCAGCGAAAATGTAGTCAGCACTAGCAGCACACGCTTCCCACATGCGCAGCTGCCGAATGGAAAACATTAAAGGAGCCATGGCTCCAATTGTGGGCACAGTAAGAAAGGCGCAAACAGGCGCCTCTTATATTGGGAGCCGCGGTGGACTAAAGGGGTCTCCCATGGATAATCTGAAAGGTGTCCAGGCACCATCAGGCTATGCAGAGCCAGGACAAGTTGCTGTAAGCCCCTGAATGAGCTTAAAATAAAAGTTAAGGGGCTGTGTCTGTTGGGGAAAAAAATATAAACAAATATGGTGGCCCCCAAAAGACTCTGCAAAATGGGAGGCCACTGAAAAATGTCAGAGGGCAGCCTGATAGCCCGGGAAGCAGGCAGCCAATCAGTGTGGAAGCTGCAAAAAGTTATAAAAAGGACTGCTTGCCTGCCAAACCTGGAATATTCCAGAGGATCCAGAGATGAGGAGAGGAGAAAGACTACTGTGGGCTGCTAGCCCCAAGGCCTATTGTTTGCTCAGTGGCCTTGCTGGCCCTAGAGGCTCATCTGAGGAACACAAGTGGTAGCAGGAAGAAAATTGTGCCCACTTCTGAGAGTGGAATCTGCTCCTGACAATTGAACCTGCTGCTGAGATTTAGACCTGTGGCTGTGGGTAAGCACAGCCTGACCACTAACAGCATGAGAGAGACAGCGAGAGACACTGTTGAGATTTTCTGCCATGGAGGTTTAAATGCCCTGCAGCCTAGAAAGAAAAATTGGGTTTGCAGTGAGAGGCAGAAACTGTAAGGCAGCAGCCTTAACTCAAGCAGTGTCTGCAGCTGAGAATACAGTGCCTTGCAACCTGTGCTTCCCTTCAGTGGGGGTGAGTGCATTAGAGACTATTATTGCTGCAAGCCAGAGTAACTGTGTGTGCTAGGGCTAGAGACTGAGCCAAAGCCCAGCTATCTTGCTGCATCAGAAAAAAGTGTGTGACAAGTGGCAAGTCCAAGTCCGGGGACCACCCAGCCTGCCTTGTCCTCCAGGCAAACAGAGAAGAAGACCAGCGAGGAAGACATGGAAAAGCCTGCCTGGTGAACACTGCACAAAAAGGCCTCAGAGGTAAAGATTTCAAAGGCCAGGCAGGTGAAGATCAGTGCTCGTCAACTCCTCTACCAGCTGCTGTTCATCGACAGCCTGCTGCTGTGGTGCACCAACAACAGATTTCAGCATGGTACTGTTGAAACAAGTTTCTGCAAATCCCCCTTTGAATCACAAATGGTAAGTTCCTCTGAGCTGCAGCTCAGGGGAGTTCTTATTCAGCTAGTTTGCTGGTTAGGCAAGGGGTTATGTCCTGGGCAGGACTTCAGCCATGTATAAAGCTGTGCCCAGGCAGTAAAGTTACAGTTTGCATCTGTTTAAACATTATTTGGGCTGCAATGAAAGATCCCAGTGTTGAAATCTGCACCGAGTATGGTACCGACTGAATGAGACTATAGGCACTTAGCAGCTACCAGTGGGAAGACGGGTACACTCACAGGTGGAGGTGGGAGGTGAGGATACTGTGTGGGAGTAACATTGTTTGAGCCAGTTATTAAAGTTGTTGCACTGTTTCCCCCTTTTTGTCCCCTCCCTTTAATAAATCTTGTTATTTGTTCATGTTATATACTGGTATTGTGAATTTATGCAAGGGAGAGTTGTTATTGTGTGTGGAAGTGTGTGGTGGCAATTACTATATTTTCATGGGGGGCTGGAACCTGTAGTTTATCCCACAGTTATCCCATATCACTACCTCAGGTGGAGGCACCTCACCACTTTACTCCTGCATGTGCATATGATTGTCCACTTCTGAATCCAGGCCGGACTCCTCAGAGAAGTGTGCAGTGTGCAACTGAGGGCCCTGGAAGTAGCCTAGGTGAGTCAGGGTGCTGCTACATTTGCCTGCTTATCAGGGAAATCTCTGTTGCATACTCTGACAGAGATGAAATTGAGACTCTGGTTCCACATGAAACCTTTGTTGTTTGTGTGTGTACAGTATGTTGGGAGAGGAATATTCTGTCAGAGGAATTGTGCAGAATTTTGAATCCTTGTATTCCATGGTAAACATTCCATATCTTGAATGTGGGTAAAGCCAGAATAAAGGAAACAGGATGAAGAAAGGAGACAATAAGTATAGATTATACAACAAGGTAAATCAGAACAGCAAAATCCTACAATCTGATTGGTTGGCTGGCACCTTTAAGCGTGGTAAATCCACCAGTATACCAACTGAAAAGGTGCCAGCAACCAGTCTGCCAAATAAAATTATCCTGAAATCACTCCAACTGTCACAGCCCAAAAGTTGCAAACACTGTGATGGACTGCGAACTGTCTCTTTCACCATGTACCCACCCTAAATTGCCACGCTCACCAATCAGTTCCAGTGAGAACTCTGTTTAAAAAAAATTTGTAAACCGATAAAATGATAAACTTAACACAATCATCAACCGCTCTCGCTTTCCACGCTTAAAGGTAACCAACAGAAAGTACAAGGCATCAATCACACACGTCCGGATCGTCCCACTGCCCTTGCAACTACAAACCAATTGGAAAGAAACTGTCTAATCCACTTCTGTGCCACAATACCTGGTGTTCTCAGCATGGTCTCTCTCCCAAATATCATCCTCCTTCTACTTTAGTGAGGCTGTCCCTCTCAAACTCACTCGTGCTCACTGACTAAAACACACTCACAGCTTCAACCCCAGCTGCAGTTCACTTCACATATGAAACTCCAAATACCGGACGCAGTTCCAGTAATGCTCCCATGCCACATAACTAAAAAAAACGGCTCCCAAAACACAAACAGCAGCTGAAGTCAGGGAGCCGCACACCATAAACTGTCACTAACTGAACACCGCAGTAGCTTATGCCACTCTCTCCAGAGAAACACACAGATCCCACTTTACTATTATAAAACACAACAAACAAAAAGCCCGTAAAGTTTGCATGTGTTTGGAGGAAGGGGGGAATCTGCTGTATGTGGGGGACAACATTCACCTGCAAATCCAGAGAACTGAGGAACTGAAGCAGCATCTCCCAAGCATTAAAGAACTATTTTTATCTGGTAGATGAATAAAAGCAATAAAAAATAATTTAAAAAAAACTATTTTTCTTTATTTCTCTTGCTCATCAAAAAAAGGTGGATATTGTATAATAGCAATACACCACTCCAGGGTGTGGGTATATGGGTGGATTTACCACTTCTGGTATGGTTAAGTCACCCAGCCCATGGCCTTGTGATCAAACCACACCAGGTGTGGTAAATCCACCCATATACCCACACTCTGTCGTGGTATATTGCTTACTTATAAAATGGAAAGGGAAAATCCTGAAATCTGATTGGCTGTTGTTCATGTAGCAAATATGTTTCACGCATGGAAAATAAAAAGTGCTGCCAAATGTGCACTGATCACCACTGGAATCACTACGCTAATAGAATGTGAAGAATTCAACTGCAGCCATTGTTTTTGCCCTGTGACTGTAAGCATCACATTTACTTGCACTGGGCCCCAAAAAATAAAACTACCTGAAATACAAAATAAACAGATTAATTAAATGTTGTTTCCTGATCATCACACTCCTTACACACATAAATAAATCAGAAACATTAAGTATTGTTTATAGTTTTCATTTCAACTGTTTCTTTGCTGACAATGAAAAATCCCCTTCTATCTTTACCTGCTCATCAGGGAAATCTCTTCTGCTTGCCCTGACAGTGAGATAATTGAGTCTCTGGCTATAGCAGAGGCCTTTATAGTGTATAGTGGAGTGTTATTCTGTATAGAATTTCATCTCTTTCAAAATGCTGTTCTACCACAGTTCCAAGGTCATGGGATGCTGTTCTACCCTACTGTGGTGAGACAGGTCTACTCTAGAGACTGCATGTGGGTCAGTTTCATTCAGAAAGCAAAATAACTCACAAAACACATTTTTTACAGTACTATACTATAAAAAATACCGGATAAACAACTATACTTAACCAGTGTGTGTTTGCCACCTCGGGGTTCTGATTCCCATGGACCTCTCAAGCTTCGCTCTCGAGGTCAGAGGGAATCAGAATCCCTCTGTGGCAGAACACACTGGTTCTGAATAGTTGCTCATCCAGTATTCTGTACGTTGTGTGTGTGTGTGTGTGTGTATAGTATGTTAGGAGAGTAACATTCTACCAGTGGAACTGAGCAGAATTTTGAATCCATGTATTGCATGGTAAACATTCCATATCTTGAATGTGGGTGAAAAACAGAGAAAAAAAACAGGAAGAAGAAAGTAGACAACAATACAATGAAATCATTAATGAAATCATTTGTAGTGGGTGGAACAAGAACTATTTTATCATAAAGGCACACAAGTAAATCTAATGTTTCTACATATAAATATGTTTTTCCCCAACAGTAAAAAGTTTTAAAAACAGGAGCCCATTTTATAAGCGCAATAAGGCACTCCGGGATGTGCATGTAACACATTTAACCACATGGCCAGCAGCTAAAGTCACTTGACCTTGACCCCATGCCTTATTACACCCCTGGCCTTGTAGTAAATATGTTCCCACCTCCGTCGCTCTGTGCTTACATAATACGTAAATTGGTGTGTTTAGCGAGATTTTACACACACTTCTCTGTGTTGAATGCTACATAAATCCCAAGAGCTAAGCTTGAGTGGTTTATTTAAACATCCAAAACCGAGGGGTGTGTAAATCGAGTTAAACCCACTAATTACATGCTTTTTTTTTATAATTGCTGGGGAGTGTTTTCACCACAGCAATTATATAAAATAAAAATACATCAGTGTTGTTCAGCTGAGGTCAGGATGGCATAAAGCATGGTCCGTCATCCTCGGCTGCTGGAAAACCTTCTTTTTTTTCTCTTGTATTTTTAGTTTTATTCAAGCAGCCAGCTGTTTAAGGAAGGATTGGTGGTTACTGGTGAGAGCGAGTTTTTATTTACTTACTGCCAAGAGTGCTGTTGGTGGCAAAGTAGGAAGCATCGAGAAACAGAGAAGTGGAGGTTTGCACAGGCATGGGCGATGGAAACCCAGCGTGTGTTCACCATTATAACCTGCAGGTTATAATGGCAAAGTATAACCATGTTTTCCTAAGGAAGGAAACACTCCCCAGTTATTATATAGAGGATAAAGTATGGGGTTGTATTAGTAACCACGCTGTAGTCGCTTCAAGAAGTCATCATGACAACTGTAAAACCTCGAGGCGCAGCTCGAGAGGTTTAAGTAATCATAATAACTCCAAAGCGATTTCAGTGAGGTTACTAATTAAACTCCATACATGGGTATAGAAGCATAGGTACCCTCCATTCATTCAAATTCATTTACAGATTTTGGGCTTACCTACAGAAGTCGGAAAACAAGCTGTTTGTATTCATCTCCCAAAATTTCATTTGTATTCGTGTAAAATGCCAATCAGTGTCAGAATCAACAAGAAGGGAAACAAAACACAGCATGAAAAAAAAATTGCCTGTTTTTAAAAGAAATCCAGTATGAAAGATCCGGTTGATCGGTAGACAACACGTGATGTTAGGCAGCAGGAAGTGCTGGGAAATGTCTATGCGTTGTCTTCATGCACATCAAAAAGGCCCAGCAGTGAGCAAAACTTGAAGGTAACTAGAATTAGGACAGAAAAGGGAAACTTTTTGCGGTCAGACATTGTTTGAAAGTGCTGCAGATGACATCGCGATCGTTAGTTCCTGCAAGCTCTAACTGGCAGAGTGAATTTCAGATTTGAAACGCTTGCAAGGGCTAGCGATCAGCATTCTATCAAATGAATACTGATCACTGCTGGTGTTCCATTTTGTAATCTCATCGCTATGATACACTCAAGAGAGGTTTATCATTGAAGTTACAGTGATAAGATTACAAAAATTATCTGTGTGTTTTCTATATGTAACAAGCATCTCCACACATTATTACTATATAATTACTTGTGACCCTATTTATCAACTGGGTTACCAGTGCTGTGAAACTCTGTAATACCCAGAAATCTGGTTATTTCTGCATTTTCAAAAGTTTGCCCTTCAGTAGCATGTTCCGGTGTCAGTTACCACAAGCACAAACTTGCTCTCAAACTGTTTACTAAATTCTGCCACTGGTCTTTCCTGCACAGACCTACCACCTCGGACACTTCTACTGAGGTCTGCCCTTCCACCGTATCTCAAACTCTGTGCTGTGGTCAAGGCCTCACTCTCTTTGCCTTAATTTCCCAAGTGTCCTGTTTCTTCTCGCTGGAGGACTCCTGCAGACTCTTGATCTCTCTTCCACCTTTTCACTGCCTGCCTACCCTGTCTACTACCACTGTCCTCTAAATTCCGTTTCTCTATGCACCCCTATCTCTCATTTATTATTACCTCCATCTCACTGTCAAGCTGCTCTCTTTCCATTTCTCCCTCGCCCCCTTCCTATTAGACTTGATTTCTGCCCAAACCGACCCACCCAGCCGGCGCCAGTGCCATTGATCTCAGACTTGATCGTTCTCTGGCTGCTACCCCCACCCCCCACTAATTCCTAAGGCTACTCCTTTGTTATTTACTTTTTTTTTCTCTCTCTCTTCAAACTCCTGTTTACTCCACATCCCGCTGCAATCGCTGCCTGTTCCCCCTGCCCCCATGACTTAACGATCTTTCTGCATCACTACTCTGTTGTTTTGCTCTCTATTCATTCCTGTTAAAACTGCATACTCACTCTGCCTCTCTCTTTTACTCCAGATCTGACTCCAGGACTGGCCAGCCGTGTGCCCGTGAGCGCGGTTTGACCCCCGATGCCTCCACCAGCACGCCTCAAAAACCCTCACTCAAGCGGGTAAGGACTTCCACTGGGCAGGGAAGCTGTAATCAGCTGCTATTGGCCAACCAGCGCTCCGAGCATAAACCCATTGGCCACGGTTCCAGCCACTGTATTCCGATTGGTGCTGCTGAACTTGTGCTTTGCTGGGCTCGCACCCATTCACTTGCACTGCTCTGTGCCGAATTTTACGCCCACCCCCGACCTTTATTAAATAGTCTCTTCGCTCCGCCCCTGCCCTAAGGACCTACCCTCTATCCTGCCTCCCATCCTGTCCTACAGCTTATACACTCCCCCTCCTCCTCCTTTGCCCTGTTAGATTTTCCCTACAGCACTAAGCATACCTCACAAAGCCCCTGATTCTCAAGTTTCCTCCTATTTCTTTTTCTTCTCTGTCCTTGCCTCACACTACCTCGAGCACATCACAGTGCTGTCTTCCCCTAAAATGCCTCTCCTTAGAAACCTCCTCATGTCTCTTCTAGCCCTCTCCCTCTTTCTTCCACTATGCCAACTTCCAATTTCCTCCTACCCCTCCCAACCTCTCACACTAACCATCCAAGCTTGTTACCTGTAGCTTGGCACCATAGCAAATCCTCCCCCCCTCACTTGTGTCATCCCCCTACTAAGGACTGGGTGCAAATGGCAGCACACTCCACGGAAAGATGACAAATCGACACCTGCCACTAGCCATCACCCTCTGCTGGGACCCAAAATGACTACACTGTACCCAAACCCGTAAGCAACAGAGGCGTAGCGTGTCATACCATGAGCTTCGGCAGATGTCCCTAAAACTCCTGCTCCTCCTCCTTTTAATGTCAGGAGGGGTCCATCCAAACCCTGGCCCTGTCTCTAACAGGTTAACAAATCTAGCAAAAACAGAGGGGGGGGGTCTCACCATCGCCACCCTAAATATCTGCAGCCTCCTTCCTAAGCTGGCATCCCTTCAAGTCTTTGTCGGTCAAAACAATCCTGACATCCTAGCCATTGTTGAAACCTGGCTGTCACCAAGCACTCCGGATATGCCATCTCACTTCAAGGCTACAATCTTTTCAGACTCGACAGGTCAAATAAAAGGGGGGGGGTTGTGCTATTTACATTAAGGACAACCTCTCTAGTCACCCTGTCAGATTCTCCTCCACAAACACCACAGTGCAATTTCTCCCTGTCAAGCTACTACTTGGTGCCCAAAATAAAGTGCTTACTGTGGCGCTGTCTATATCCCTCCTAAAGATCCTGGGTCCGGCCTCCAGACAGTTCTTGAATTTTTAAGATCGTAACCACCTGACACTGAGCTCCTCCTCCTTGGTGACTTCAATATAAATTGGCTCGCCTCTGATGTTGGGTCCATCAAGGATGCTGTCCTAACACCTAACCTAGCAGATGGTTAGCTCCCTACAAGAAAAACTACAAGACTGGAACTTGCACTCTCATTGACTGGATACTTTATTTATTTAGTTTTGTTGACGGGTAAGTGCACTAGACAAATCCTGCCTATTTTCAGAGCACGACCCAGGGAGGGATACAGATGAATGCCAACTGACCTTGACCAGATTAAGCTGTTGGTGGTATTTTTAGTGAATGAGGAAATTTGGCCAGGACACCGGGAAATTCCCTACTCTGTTGCAGGCAGAGGGCGCTGCTACTATGAGATGAACTTGCTCAGTAGTTGTGGAGCGCTGAGTGTGGAGGTTGTGTGGGATGCTAAGGGTGAGTCTCCTCCTTGGCTCCTTTGTGTCATTTGGAATGGACGCTCAGATGGAAGAGGAGCTGCAACGGGAATCAGATATAGGAAATGTTTTACATACCACAGAAAACGTATTGCAACCTGCGATAAACCAGGAACTGGCTGCGGGTCCACATAATGATGGAAACTGGAAAGATTTGGATTTTACTTCACCATCTTCTTTGCAGGAAGCAGAACAACAACAGCAGGAGAGGAGGAGGAATTTTCAGGACGGACAAGAGAGTGGGACCGTTTCTATGCAGGTACAGGAAGCGGAAGTGATTTTTCGTTTTGAGGGAAAAAATGGAGACTGAAGATGCCAAGAGAAATGAAGGAGAGTATCATGAAATTGTGGAGAAAGCCGATGTTGCTGTGAATGCTGATGAGGTTTTTCCAAGGAAAGAAGAGGCTACAGATGTACATAATGAGGTTACAGGAATTGGTGCTTTGCATCCCAAAGAAAATCAGAGTGACCTAACAAACTCAGGTACTGTTGCACTGCAAACTGTTGTGTTACATACGGACTCCATTTTGTTGCAATCTTCTGTAGAACAACCATGTGCGAACTTTTTCTGAAGAGGTAACAAAGGACTTACAGGATAAGGTTATGGAGGGCAAAAGCAGCAACAAGCGCAGTTGTAAGTAGGAATGTCTGAAGGTGACTGGGTAGCTACGGCACTAACAGCTGCAGGATGGGTTAGAAATCCTAAGGGACATGGCTGAGATGCTAACGTTAGTAAAGATGAGTTTGTTTCATTATTGAGAGTTCTATTTCGTTTCTGGGGCACGCGATCCTCCCTTACCCCAGGACAAATTACTCCTGTACTTGACACAGCCATTTTGCAACATGATGACTCTCATCCCCTATTACAACATATAAGGGAACAGGAAGGTGATGTTTCTATGGATTTGGGAACCGGAGAGAGAGAAAGAGGGACAATATACAACAGGTTAATGTTTCCAACAACTTGCAGGTGAACTCTTCTGAGAAGGGAACTACAAACAAACCATGGCATGGGAAAGTAACTGAACATTTATTTCCATCTGAGGAAAGCCGGCTGTTAGAACCGGCAGAAAGAAGAAATGCAGTTTGTTTAAAATTTAGGGGTGCTATGGAGGACCTTCCAGATAGAAAGTTTGTGGGGTGGGTTCTGTTGAAAGATAGCATGAAATTTTATGCTTATGAAATTTATGCTTTAATACATGTACCGGGGGATGTTATTTTTGATATTAGTTTTAAGCATCCAGCTGGTCTTGAACGATTTTGGAAACAATATCTTTTAATGAAGCTTTCACCTTTATGGAAACCTTTTCTGGCCATTCCATTCACTAAACACCTAACGAAGAAAATTACAGTGCTATTTGGAATGAGGGGGTAAATGTAGCTGACATTACCTATTGGCTAAGACAGCACTATACGGTTCAAGGTCCTCCTGAACCAATTCTAGATCAGGAACAGTTGTGGACAAGGGGATGGAAATATCAAATAGTTTTGAAATTAGTAAATGGCCAAACAAAGCATCTACCAAATTGTTTTTTTTTAGGCAGGGATAGGGGGGTAGTCTTCTATCCTGGCCAACCTAGGGCATGTTATAAATGTGGAGATGTGGGTCACTTAAGTAATGTATGTGACAAACAAAAATGTGGCTTGTGTGGGGATTTTGGTCACATAGGGGCTCATTGTAGGCAACCTTTAAGATGTAACTTGTGTAAGGAGAAAGGTCACTCTTTCCGCACTTGCTCTTGGGCCTCCCACAATAATGTAGACAGTTCAATAAGGGCAGAACAGGATGTATATGTAGCTTCCGCACAAAGGGAGAAAATGAGAATGGTGGAACTACTTTCAAAAGGGCCCTTACCTGCTCCATTACCTCATGGGGACTCAGGGGCAGTAGGGGTAACTGCTGCTTTTGAGAATGTTGAAGGACATGAACAGGAGGGGGTAGTGCAGCATAGACAAAACGCGGGAGTGGATGGTATGGAGAGAGAGAGGGAGTATTGGGAATGGACAACTCTCAAGAGCCAGGTCAGGTAGGGACAGAAGGGAATGCAGGAGTTTCAATGCCCCCCAACTGTCAAGGTGAGACAGTTTTCCAAAGGGTTATTAGGTCAAGGCTGGAAAACTGACTGATTCTACTGCAAAACAAGTAAAACCTGCAGAAGAAGTGGTGGTGCACAATTCTTATGCACTATTATTTGAAGAAGACCAGGAAGAGAGGGTGGTGATTCTGATATGTCTCGTAACTTCCTCTCAGGCTGATGGTACCTCTGAAACTATTTTCCCAGAGAAACAAAAACTAGGAAAAGGAAAAAAAAAAGATGATAGGGTTTTTGGTAGTTTTTCTTTCTTCATGCTCTTTACGATACTCCTTGTGGTAATGGCTATCTCTATTTGCACTATTAATGTAAATAGTATAAAGGTGCATGGAAAAAGGCAAAGTACTTTTTTAAGCCTTAGTCTAGGTAGCGAAACAATCTTCTTCTTGCAAGATACTAGGCATCACTCACTATATGAAATCCAAATAGCACAAGATTGGAGGTGGGGGGTCTCTTTTTGGTCACTAGGAGAAGAGCGGTGTTCAGGAGTTGGGATACTTTTTAAAGACACAGTCCAAGTATTACATGTCTATGATTTGGTGCCAGGACGAGTATTGATTATGGATGTAGTCTTAAAATGTGAAGTTTTCCGGCTTATTAACATTTATGCACCACAAACTAAGGCAGAACGATCAGAGATGTTTAGATGTATTGACCCTTATCTACACACATCAAAGTTGGTTTTGTGGGGAAGGGATTTTAACTGTGGGCTGTCGCACAGAGATAGGGGGACACATACAAAAAAAATTTATAGTGACACTAATGCACTAAAATTAATAATGCAAAGGAATGATATAAAAGACATATATGACATCTTACAAAAAGAGCCTAGTCGTACTTTCTTTAAAGGGACTTTATCTACATGGATTGACTTGTGGTTAGTATCTGCCAGACTCACCTGTCAGGCAGTGGGTGTTAGGCCTCTGGAAACTTCTGACCACCTTATGGTGATTTTAACATTAGGTGAAAGGCAACGACTACTTATAGGGAGAGGATACTGGAAAATGAACATTTCTCTTTTGCAGGATGCTATTATAGAAAAGGAGGTTAAATGAGTTATTCAAGCTAGGAAAGATTTATGTTTTCTGTATCCTAGTCCAATAGAATGGTGGGAAGATCTGAAAAGAGATTTGCAGGATTGGTATGGGATGTTTACTAAAACAAAAGCAAGGAATGAATATATTCAATATCTTGGCCTACGGGCACAATATTTACATTCCTTAGCTAAAGGAGGCCTTAAGGAGGATGACAGGAAAAGGATGTTACATTTAAAGAATCAAATGAAACAATACTTAGAAAACTCAGTTAAGAAAATGGCTTTTAATCAGAAATATAACACTAAAGGCACTAGAGCAGATGTAAATCCCTGTGAGGAGGAATTACAGGGGGTGGGAAGGAGAATTTTGTTAGTCTTCGTGATAAACAGGATGCATAAAACCCAGAACCAAGACATTCTGCTTATAGTACAACAGCACATGGTAGAGATTTTCAGAAAACTAGAGTTGGTGCATTAAACTGGAAAATGGATTTTGAGATACCAGCTTTAAATACACAGGATCAGGAAAGTTTAGTTGTCCCATTTCAGAGTTAGATATTTTGGAAGCCATTTCACAGTTATCTAAACAAACAACACCAGGACAAGACGGGATACTGAATGTTTTTACAAACAGTATAGTGAAGTTTTGGTTCCGTGCCTAGAGGTTCTTTTTAATGCTATTTGGGAAGAAGAAAGATTGGCTCCTCAATGCAGAAAGGAATACTGTTTTTCTCTTCAAAAGGGGATCCCTTGAGATTAAGAATTGGAGACCAATAACACTATTAAACTCTGATTATAAAATATAAAAATCCTCACAAAACGACTAGCAAAAGTAGCACAAACAGTGATCATACAGGAACAGATTTGTGCGATACCGGAGACAGAATATAATACAGAACTTAGTATTGATCAGAGATTGTGGAGCAAAGTTTGGGAAGCAATTAGGAGGATACTTAATGACTATGGATCAGGAAACTGCTTTTGACTCAGTATACCAAGAATATCTTTGGGAAGTTCTAGGTTACTATGGGGTTCCTTCGAAGTTCATAGAAATAGTGAAAGTTCTATATAAGGAGGCCCAAGCCATACCTTTGGTAAATGTTTTTTTAGGAATTCCAATTTTTTTAAAGAATGGTGTCAAACAAGGTTGTCCAATGAGCCCTTTATTGTATGTCTTTGGTCTGGATCCTATATTGCAGAACACAGGACAATGTTCTGAAATTGAAGCAATAAGCAACAAAGATGGGCATGTTTTTTCTAAATTCACAGCTTATGCGGACGATTGTGTTTTCGCAGTAGCAGATGGAGCTTCAGGTCACAAGGTCTTAAGTATAATACAAAATATGTATCAGGCCACAGGCATTAAGATTAATATGAACAAAAGTAAAGTCCTAATTTTAGGGGATAGTGAGGAAATAAAAAAACTTTCCAATCCTAATGACAAAAGATCAAGTTAAAATTCTAGGTGTGTATTTTGGTACAAAAGACTCAAAGATTCAAAATTGGGATGAAGTTTATGATAAAGCCCATAGCAAAGTTCAAACTTGGTTGTCTTGGAAAATGTCTAAAAGGAAGAAAGTTTATCTCCTTAGGGCCTATATAGCGCCTATCTTTTTGTATATCTCACATATATTTCCTTTGCCATATTGTATGCATACTAAAGTTCTGGGCTTATTTTTGTTCTTATGGGAAGCAGGCTAAACCCTGTCAAAGGAATCATACATACAGACCAAGAAAGGAAGGCGGTTTAAATATGTTTACAACCCACAGTATACTTGTTCAGTAATTTTTATTTAGCTCTGTACTTCCTTTAATAAAGCTGACACCAGGGACGGCAGACCTGTATGCAGTTATGAGGGCAAGTCTTTTTACGGCATGGGTAAAGGGAAGTGGACTCCAGCAGGCGTAAATTACCTGGATATGTTCAAAGTACACTTAAATATATTAGGACTTGAAATTAGACTTAGCATGGTGTGCGGGGAATGGGAGAAAGTTTTTATAAAACAATTTTGGATACATGGTATCCTTGAAAATCCTGTCTTTCAGGTGCCTAACAGCATTAATGTTAGTCTATTATTGGATAACATGTTAGAGCCGGATACCTTGGAAAGCATGAATTTTGCATGTGGCTTTGTGGTCTACCAGAAATTGCAAGTGAAACATAATCAGAAGCATAAGCAATTACAGGATAGGAATGTGGGGAAAATCATGTGCTGGGGTTGTGGAGACAATGCAGCACCTTTTTTGAATGTGTTCATATGCAGGGATTTTGGAATTATTTTCAGATATGTGGGTGAAAAATTAATTTTATTAATAAATTATGATGTCTTGGTTTTAGGGCAAATTCCGCCACCTGGGCAAAATGGGCACACAGTACAATTCATGTTATGCTGGCATGTATTAAATGGACCATATGGCAGGCGAGATTCCAAAGATCTTTGCAAGGTAAGGTAATTTTGCAACAAGATGTTTTGTTTACTATTCAGAGGAACTGGATAGCATATATACATATAAATCATGCAACTTGAAACAGATGTGGTTGTAAAATTATGGAAAAATTTTGATTGAGTGGGAAAAACTTTCTAAGCAGGAATAGGATTCTATTTTCAGTTTTATGTGTTTCCTTTGTTTATTATTTCTTTTGTATAGATTTATTTTTGATCTGTGGATAGGTTTCCTGTAATGAGATTTCATTGTATGTAATTTTGTTGGACTGTTTTTGAATATGAATAAAATTTCCTCTACTCTTTCGATAAGTGCCATGGGATCTTTAACATCCACCTGAACTACCACCAATCCAGGCAGATGGGACCTCGGTTTAACGTCTCATCCGAAAGGCGGCACCTCAGAAGTGCAGCACCTCTCATACTGCACTACAGTGTCAGTACTGGGATATTAATCCAAGTGCCAGATGTGGGACCTGAACCCATAGCCCTCTGATCTTCCAGCCTCAGAGGTGACTGTGCTATCTACTGAGCCACTGACACTGACTATCTACTTGCTAGTCACCCGGTCCACATAAAAACACAGCTGTTCTCCCGGACTCTCAGTGACCACTCCCTGTGATCTGTACCTGGTCTAATAAATTCCAAAACCACCCCCAAAACCATCTCAAGTAGAGTGCTACCCATGGAAATCTCACTAAACTCTAGACTTGTCTTTTACAACAAGACTGGTCCCCAATTTACAATACTCTAGATGTTGACATAGCCCTAGACTATTTTATCACAACCTTCAACACTGCCTGTGACACCTACGCACCAGTAAAAAAGCATGAAATCAAACCGCTCTCAAATCCCTGACTCACAGCTAAACTACTGGCTCAACTCAAAGCTCAGGACCACCTCTGGGCCATAGCCAGAGCTACAGACTCCTTGACGGATATACAGAAGTATAAGGAGGCACGAAACCAATGTACCACACAAATCAGGCTAATGAAGAGCTCCTATTTTAAAAAAGCCCTAGCAAACACTTTGGGTGATGGGAGATCATTCTGGGACAACATCTGAAATATTACGGGAAAGTAGTCCAAATCCTCTCCCACTATAATGAATGTTGATGGCCCACTACTCTTGACCCAATGGTCATGGCGACCCTAAATAAAACTTTCACAGACCTCAGTGGGGTCCTCCCACCAGACTTCTTCTCTGACACGATCTACGCCAAAACCAGTACCCCTACTGCCTCGCTTGACCAACCGCTTTTCACTTTAAAATAGTTAAGGCACGTGAAGCCTACAAATACATAAAAAGGCTATCTCTAAATCCAGAACAAGCAGTGATACTATTGATCTTAAAATTCTGTCTCTACCTTGCCAGAAGTGATCCATCCTCTCACCAAAATTCTCAATCTCTCCCTCTGCCTTAGTCAATTTCCCAGCAAATGGAAGTCTGCTATAGTCACACCAGTGTTCAAAGGGGTGATAAATCCATGCCAGGGAATTATCGACCAATATTAATAATTCCACCCCTCTCTAAGGCCCTTGAATGCATCGTGGCTGACCAACTCACAGACTACCTGCAGAAGTATAACATACTCTGCTTGCAGCAACATGGATTTAGGAAAGGACACAGTACATCGCGGCCCTACTAGAATTCTCAGGAGAAATTCACAATGCCTTGGACAAGGGATATCAAACCGAGCTGTTTTCATTGACCTTATAAAGCGTTTGATACTTTACACCATGGCTTACTTATTACAACTACACAGTATTGGGCTCTCTGAAGGACCAGGTGCCTGGGTTAAAAGTTACTTGGCACAACGCTCACAATCAGTAAAAATCTCTGATGTTCTCTCAGACTCAAAACCGGTCCTCTCAGGTGTTCCACAGGGATCAATTCTAGGCCCTCTCCTTTTCAGCCTGTTCCTAAACTCTCTCCCTGAATCCTGCTTGGAAAAAATAATCCTATATGCTAATGACGCCGTAATTCTCTCCTCTCACAAGGACCCCAAACCATTACTCCAGAGCCTGCAACTTGCTTTCTCCAATGTAGAAAAGTGGTTCCTAGATCACAAGCTGGTCCTAAATCACAAAAAAACAAAAGCTGTGCTTTTCTCCAGTCCTCAAAACAAAAAAAGACAAATTCCACTCACAATAAAAACATACCCTGGGAATACACTTGAACAAGTGTCTACATTTAAATACCTTGGAATCACTTTTGATCAAGGTCTTACCTTTGCAACCCACATTGATAACATAGCGAAAACAGTGAACCAATGCATTGGAATCTTGTTCCGGAACTGGCAATTCCTTAACCAAGCTGCTCTGAGGATTGCTATACAAAGCTCTGTCATCTCAATCATAGACTATGGCCTAATTATCTATGGCTCTGCCACTACCACCGCACTAAGGTGCATCTCAACTGCCCTAAACAAGGCCTGTCGACTTCTCACTGGAGTGCAAAGACGGACTCATACATGTGAGCTCTACATGGAAACCGGTTGGTTGCAACTCTTAAATCGCTTAAGGTACCTCACTTGCTTGATGGCAAAAAAATTAATCTTGGGCCTCACTCCGCCGTGTATCCAAGACCTACTCTGCCCGAATACCAGCATCCGTCCCACCAGAAGATCTGAACACCAGCCTCTCCTGGTCGACCAGATGCCAGACCACTCAGGGTCAAAGATATTTTGCCTACCGTGCCCCTATCTGGTACAATGCCCTGAGCTCGCCCGCTATATCCTCCACATCACTAGGAGCTTTCAGATCTATGCTTTACGTTCACCTCTCAGCCTCTAGCTCCTGTGACTGCCTTGACAAATGACTCTTCCCTCTTGGCCGCTCTGACAGTTTTTTATCCTCTTTCTCAGCCCCTCTCTTGACAAAGACATTCTGAGTACCTCTAACTACTTCATCATCATCAAATCTTTATTTATTCAGGCGAACATGATTGAGCAAGGCTCATTTACAAGATGGACCTGATAAGGTCAAGGTTCAATAGTTGATACACAACAGATACATCATACACTTTATAAGACAGATATACATACAGAGGAAAATAACGTTTATAACACAATGATGTACAGTAAATTCACATGATAAAACTCGGTTACAGAAAGGTTAAGCTAATATTTACAGTATGTACAGTACATACATATCCCAATGGGGCCATGGCAGACACACAACATAATGAATACTAGGATGGTGAAGGTATTATTGGGTGCCATAAGATGGGGGTGTCTGTCTGGAAGTAATATGCCATATATGATTTGGAAGTCAGATTTGTAAGATGACTATTCTAGCTCTAGCAGTAGCAGCTGCATTTCTCTGTAAAGTAGGCTGTACAGTGCTGTTTAAAGGATGCAAATGGAATGATAATGGACAGTTTTAGGGATTTTTGTAGGGTGTTCCATGCTATGGCTAGAGAATAGCTGATTGCTGCCCTCCCTAGCCTGGTGTTGAATTTGGGCAATTTGAGCAGGATGATATTGTTGCTTCTTAGGGCATCAGAGCTAGGAGTGGTCTGGGTGAAGCAGTCCAGGATATAGTTTGGAAGTTTTTTTGATAAAGCTCTGTAAATCCATAATGCTGCATTTCTGCTCCTCCTGATATGAAGGGAAACCCATCCAACTGCATTATAAAGAGATCAATGGTGGGTATTATATGGCAGATCTGTAATGAACCTTATTGCTCTATGATATAAGGTATCCAGCTTGTGAAGGTAGGAGATGAGGCAGTGACCATAAAGGAAGTCTGCATAGGCAACAACTGATAGAAAAATGGTCTGGACTAACCTCATCTTTGAGTCTCTGTTAAGGAAGGGTTTTAATCTATAGAGAAGGCCAAGCCTTTGGCGAAGCTTTTTTAACAGTTCTTCTAGATGATGAGTGAAGTCGAGTCTGCTGTCAATCCACACACCTAGGTATTTGAAGTTTTCAACATACTCCAGATTTTCTCCAAGTATAGTGCATAGCTGGGGAGAGTGATTGAAGAGGATGTGCTGGTGGAGTTTTGATTTGTGAACATCATTGCTTTAGTTTTCTTTGCATTTAACAGAAGCTTTTCTCGAGTAGCTGATGTTGTAACAAGGAGAATTCTGTTTGTAGGATTTCACGAGCAACTGCAGGCAATGGGTTGCTGACATACAGAACAGTGTCATCAGCAAAGAGGTGTACTGAGGAATAGTGAAGGTTGAATCAATGTTATTTATATAAATGGCAAAAGGATAGGACCAGAATAGAACAGCTGGGACTCCTCTTGACAGTGGTCTTAATGGGGTTAGTCCCCTGCAACTTTTACCTGCTGTGACCTACCAGTGACTACTCTAAGTCTGCTGCCGTTCCCCCTTAATCTCCTCGGACTTTTCCCACCTGACCCTTCCTTAAATGTTCCTGAGTTTCTTTTTTTTTTCTTCTCTTTTTTTTCTCTCTAGGAAGTAACTACATTATACTGACTTATTGCAGCCTTTGTAAATTGCTGACCATTTATTGTAACATGTCTTGTTTGTATGTACATTTGTTGACATGGAGCCTTTGTAAAAGAGCCATTGGCTCAAAGGTGATAATTCCTAGAACAATAAACTAAAAACTAAAACCTCACTGGCTCTTCAGCTGTGCATGGGTGGGCCGAACATCAGAAAAAAACATAACAGCTCCATTTTATTGCTTTTGACTTGTGCCGAAAGATTCACCCTCATTCTCCTTTGAGGTAACGTGACTTCTTTTTTATAATTCATCTGGTTGATCCTGCCTTTACAACCCCACCCCAAATAAAAATTGCCTGGTTGATCCTGCTCGTGAAACACTTCTACCGGGTGGTGCTTTGGTAGACAGCGAGTCAAATCGGGAATGAACCTCACTGACAACTGTCTAACTATTGTGCTTCCTGTGCTGGCTCCACAGAGTACATCTTAAAAAAAAAGAGCACAAAGAAGAAAAAATGTCTCTAGAAAGAGACAGCGTGTGTGTGTGTGTGTGTGTGTGTGTGTGTGTCTCCACAAAACTGCTTCACATCTGCATGTCTCTTTCAAGTCAGGCACTGATGGAAAAAAAAAACCCTCCCTGCACAGTAATTATAAATAATAAAGTATAGGTAAGTCTGTGTTTATGGATTTTAGCGATATCTCTTTTCGGTGTGTGATGACTATAAATCTTCGAGCTTGCCTCAAGCAAGGTTTATTGGTCATCACACACCTCGTACAAAACCATAACACACTTACCTATTTATTATTCTCTATGTAATACATGGGTCCCATTGTTTTTCAATAGGAATTCTGCAGCACTGAAAACTCATAATAGCATCGTTCTGATGTCAAGACATCATAATTGTATTGATTTGACATGAGAATTATGTCATTGTGGTTTTGATCATTGCTTCACTGCATGCTCCTGTCACAGAAGCTGCAGAAATAATTGCAGATGAGCAATTGACAGGTGAGCAGCCTGCAGATGAATTAATGTTACAACTAATCTCAGCAGAAATGTTCTTGTTATACAGGTAAGAGAAATGGGGGGAGGAGATGTTGGCAAGAGTAATTGAGCAGTCCACACTTGTGGGGGAGCACCATGCTGTGAAAGTGTGAATGAATCATGCTTCTGGTTGCAGTGGTGGTGGTCAGAAATAGTGAGTGAGCTGAAAGCAGTTGGAGCGGTGGTGGTCAGAACGAGTGAGTGCTTTGAAAACACTTTTTGTTTTGTTTGTTTGCTGTTTCTGGTGAAAGAAAACAGAAAACAGAGAGCCATGTATTACAAAAAACAACAGATGTCTGTCTGTCTGTTACAGAGCAGCAACTCCATCTCAGGATTCTGATGATGATAAATCTCTTGAGCGTTGCCCTCAAGTTTTATGATGTCATCAGAATCCCTTGATGGAGTTACTGCTCCATAACAGAAAGAGAGCAATCCATTATTCTATTTCTAAATAAAGGGAGAAAAGGTGAAATAAACAGTTACATAGGCAGAGGCAGACCAAATTGTTTAAATACATTTCCAAGTTCATAAAAGTACAAACATTTGAATCATATATGAGTGTTTTCATGTGAAATCTACCACCTCACTAAAAAAGCAGCCTGACAGGTTCAAAGGTTTTGAACAAATTTGCATTAAAATACTATAACTGTATTTATTTGAAGTGCAGATAAGGTAACAGTTTTTTTCTTAGAAAAATGTGTGGGCTGGGTAGAACTCACTTATTCAGATATTTACTGGTGAGATCCTATGCTCGAGAGTTGCATGGGGAGGATGGAATCCACAGCTAGACCCAATAGAACAGCTAATATATGCATGGAAGGACCCGAGGGGTATTATGTGCAGGATGGCTCAGCTGGCAACAGCAACTCAAAGACCTCACACAGAAAATGAAAGGGCTATGGGAGAGGGACTTAGAAATACAGATTGGGGAAGACAATTGGAACCTTTACTAACACTGCACAAAGGCATTTTGACATGTAATAAATACAAAGAGTCATATTTTAAGTTTGTTCATAGGCTTTTTGCCCACCCAAGATAGTTAATAAATATAACCTGCAATTTCCCTAATCTGTGGTAGGTGTGGAGGACAAAGGCTCATGTTATCGCTGTTTCTGGGAATGTGTCAATCCTGCAGAAGTTCTGGAAGGCAGTACTAGCAGAAATAGGGATGGTGATGAGGGCTCTGTGCCAGACCTCCTCTTGTGGGCCTGTTTGGCGTTGAGGATGGGGGAGGGGAATGGTCTCCCTTTCTAGATGGAGCAGGGTGCTGCTCATCATGGCCCGCCACTGTATCCATAATACATGGTCTCTAATAGTGTGCCCACATTGAACCAATGGCACACTCTAGTGCTTGTGTGTTGGCTCTGAGCAGCTCACGTTAGCAGTGAAGGAAAGGAGGATACATTTGTAAAGTTTGGGAACCTTTCTGTCATCCCTAATGGAGGGAAGGGCCCACATCTTGAGAGTGGGATTGAAGGAGAAGTAATGTTCTGTGTAGAAGAGAGTTTAAACATAAGCCTTGTATATGCTAATGCTTTGGAAGTGTGTGCCAATTTTTATGTTTCAAGTCATGTATGCATATGAAATGTATATGTAGCGTGTACTTCAATCAATCAATCAATCAAACTTTATTTAACCAGACAGTTACGTCATTGAGCAAGCTCATTTTCAAGATGGTCCTGGACACAGAGGTCACTTTTGCTTACAGTAGACAACACTTCATACAAAAGTAGACATAAGTACAAGCAGTTACAATATACAAAGTCAGTACTTGGATGACTCAGACATGCAAAGCAAGTACAAATATAGGCATTTAAAGTGCAGCATATACAAGTTGTAGCTTATAGAGTACAAGTGTGAGAGGAAGGAGGACGAGAGAAGGAAGAGGAAAAAGGTACCAGGCACATAGTAGAGAGGGAAAAATAGGGCAGCCTAATAGAATGAGGCCCCCCTCCAAAGCTAATTGATGAGAGGGAGGAGGTGGTGGGGGGGAGATGGTTGTCCTAAAGGGATGCTGGCTGACATGGGAAATAGGCAGCCCAGGATTACAGAGGTTAAGGGACTCAGTTGAGCGGGGTAAGGCTTTACCTGAAACAATCACACACCATTTTCAGGCATCTATAGAGCAGCCCCCTAAATATAAAATGGTTGGGCAGCAGGGAGGTTTTAAGTAATTTTTGCATGTTATTCCAAAGTGTTGGTAAAAAGGAGCTAATGGCAGTTGAGCCAAGACATGTCCTTGTTTGTGGTAGCTTAAGGAGGACAAAGAAGGAGTTCCTTAGTCTGTAGGCACCCTTTGAATGTTTAAGCAGGTCAGAGATATAGGGTAGTAGTTTGTTGGACAAAGCCCTGAATAGCCACTTTACTTTTTAGATGCTGTCGCAAAACGGATGTAAAGATGTCTTTGTAACATATGTATCTGTTTATTTTACCCTTTCTTTCTCAATAAAAGATTATGCAAAAAGAAAAAAATGTGCCACACATGATTTTCATTGCCTTTATTGTTTTCAGCTACCCCCTTAACAGAATATGGACTATGTTTGTCTTCAAAGTTAAAATGGAAGCATATTTCAGTTAAAGATCCTATTTTTTATCTTTTTAAAATAATTTCTTTTCATTCATTTTAAGTCAAATATCTTAATACCATTTTATAAGAGCAATACGCTATTCTAAGGTGTGCCATTATGGTGATATAATTGTACTTCTCAGGTGCAGTTAATGGCACTCAGCTACACCTCATGCCTAACTATGCACCTGAAGAGGGCAATTATATCATCATATTACACACCCTGTCATGTCTTTTTGCTTACATAGTAGGTTGATCAAGTATTATCAATCATTTTCCCACTGATGCAATGATTAATGAAGTTTTAATATTATGTTCTGAAACATTTCACATTTTTTGTGCCTAATTTTAACATTTGTAAATTGTTATAGCTTGTGCTGAACGATAATGAATGAATGAATGATGTCACTGTGTAAAGGTAGTCTAAAGAAAATGATAGAAACCCTTAACAAGCAGTTTCTTGCAGATTTGTTGGATATGAAACAAGTTTCATTTCCAATTTTTAAAGGTAAGTATACTAATATGTTATAAGTCTGTGGGGGAAAACATAAACCAACAGTGGACCTGAAGACAGTACAGCCCTTCAAGGGATGCCTGGACACAATTCTGATTACCATGGGAATTGTACGGTAACTGGATAGTAGAGTGTGAGGGGTATCAGTATAAATTAGTGCATGTCGGCACAGCACACTTAACCCCTGTTTATGAAACGGGGGTAGGCTAATGTATCTAGAAATACAAAATCACACATGCCCCCATAATGCAAAGCATCATGGGATGTATATGCAAATCATCATGAAATTTTCAGCTGGTTCAGCTTTAAGCATGAATGCATGGTGCTTTGCATTATGGGGTAATTAGTGATTTTGTATTGCTAAACACTGGCTTTATTGCAGTGCCCTTTGGGTAACCCTTGCTTCAGTGCTTCTGCACTGAAGTTCTTTCTTTTGCTTGTTTTTGTTTTTTTTCGGAACTCACATGACCCAAATCCATAAGACCTACTTAGGGCTATGGTTCATTTTGCCTGGGATGTGATACAGACAAGGCACACCGATGAGTCTTGGGCAGGATGAAATATGTGTCTATATCTTTTGTTTGTTCCCTTTGGCACCATGCATTCTTGCTTAAAGCTGATCCAGCTGAAAATGTCATGGTGATTTGCATATACATCCCATGATAATTTACACTATGGGGGCATGTGTGGTTTTGTATTTCTTTGAAACTTGGCTTTATTGCTAATGCCCTTTGTGGTAACCCATGCCTCAGTACTTCTGCACTGAGGTTCTTTGTATTTTAATGTACCTAGAGTCCCTTTGCACCTTAAATCACCATGTTACTATTTATGTTAGATAAATACAATTCAGCCTTCATGCTACTGTCCTGCAAACATAGGCCGAGAATGTGGAAATGCACTGATTTACTATGTACAAATTGTCATTTGTCATTCAAATAGAGAAGGATGAGAAAATTGACATAATGGTATAACTTATTGTAATACATGGGTACTGATTTTTCTCATAGAAACTCCAGAGCTAGAGAAACATGTAATAGCACTGTTGTGAGTTTGAAAAGTCATAATACCATCAATCTGATGTCAGATCAATGGTATCATGATTTTGAATCCTGCTTCAGACTATGTTTGTGCTAGTTTTCAAACCACTGGTCGCAACTTCCTGAAAGCCAGGCTGGTAATTGAACAAGAAACTGGAACTATCGAGACCCACTGCCATTGCCATGGTGATAGGGAAGGGGGAGCTAGTGCATGTGTATTCATGGGGGAGGGTTGCCTCACATATGAACTTCAACAGCTTAGGGAAAAATGGACTTCTGCACAACTTTGGTGGTTCAGAGATCCATCTTTCATGTTATCGCTAATGGTAAATGTCTATGTGGGGGGGGGGGGTTCTGTGGCAATGGTAATTGACTTTGAGAAATCAGAGCCAGATAACAGATAAGGATGCCGTGTACTACAAAAAATAACATATGGCTCCCTATCTGGTACAGAAATTGTAACTCAATCTCGTGATTCCAGTGGCATCATAAACCTCTTGAGCTACGCTCTCGATGTTTATAATGTCACTGGAATCCCTTAATGGAGTTACCGCACTGTAACTGATAGAGAGATATATGTTATTCTATTTATACTGTATGGGAGAGCCCTATTATACATGGCATTCAATGAATTCCTTATGTTGTTGTACCATCAATCGATGTGACATTACGAGGTTGTTGTACCATTTTGAGTATGTCACATTGATGGTATAACAACTTTGAATGTCAGTGCATGCTGCATTTCAAACGCAGAACTATAAAAAAGAAAATCAGATGAAAATGGCAGTGCCGATTAGCGAGCGGCAGGTCTGAACACGGACATGGAGAGTTGAGGCATTCCCATAAGTCTGTACTAAACTGTACCAACTAATCAACCTCTGCTGTAATTTATTTTTAATAAAAATGTGCCAGACTTACATGGTGGACACGGAGACTTGGCACAGGTGGCTCTAGGAAGTGGAAAGACTGGAGCTAGCCCAGGAGCAAGTAGACATGCCGTCAATAAGAGCTTGCTTACAACCTCTCAAGAAATGCTCCATTATTGTTTAACTGCTGCCCATACACTGTAAAGTATAATTGTACATTACATTGTATTGCATTTGAATAGTCTTACCTACCTTGGATGTCACTTCTGTAGCCATCTAGCAGCATGTCTGGAAAGCACAGTGGCATCTCCCTCTCTCTGACTTGCAGTAGAATAGTGGCAGGAGATCCCTTCAGATTGAAGCTTGCCGACAAAAAAATGAAGCTGCGTTTAGAAAGTACACCACTGGACTGAAGCGGCAGTCATTCTGGATTCTAACGAGAATTAAATAATGTTCAGCCAGCTGTAATGCAGAGTGCCTAGTCTATCATCTACAGTATCATAGACCACTTATAAAGTACAGCTTCATAAAACAGCAAAAATCACTCTGGTTTTAAATGTTTTATGTATTTTATCTGTGTTTGTGTCACAATACCATGTTTGTCATGCACATCACTCCTTAGTAAGTAATGAGTCTCCCAAGTCCTCAACAATACAGTCTAATGATTTACCAGACACTGCCTATATCAGACATATTGTTGGTAGCCGAACATGTCTGGTATCAGCAGTGTACACTTTATTAAGATGCAAGGGCATCTTGCATTACCTGAATGATTTCCTTATGGTTGGGAGAGCAGAAGCTGGTGATTGCCTGCACAATTTGGAGGCATTTCAAAGTCTGTGCAAGTTACAGGTGGTAGCCTTAGCAGAGGAGAGAACTGAGGGACCATCCCACACTATCACCTTTCTGGGGATAGAACTGAACTCTGTAGCCACAGAATCCAGAATCCTGGCAGAGAAGGTGGGAAGACTGCAGCAGTTAATAAGGGAAGTCAGGGAGGCCTGACGGGTTCCATTGAAGAAGATGAAGAGCGTCATAGAGCACCTCAATTTTGCATGAAAGGCCTTTGCACCAGGGTGGAAATTCACAAGGAGGCTAGCAAGGGCAACAACGGGAATCAAGCAGCAGCACAACTGGATCAAAATAGGAAGGGGTATCAGGTTGGACTTAGAAGCATGGGATTGCTTCCTGCAGAATTTCAATGGCAGGTCCATGTGGCAGGCAGAATGGGTATACAACACAGATTTGCAGTTGTACACAGATACAGCTGGTGTCATAGGAATGGGATCTTTTTGGGCAGGTAGGTGGATGGCCATGGAATGGCCAAAGCAGTGGAGACAGGCCTATGTAGGGACATCACACTCCTAGTGTTTTTTCCTAGTTTAGCAGCATCTGAAGTGGACAAGGGGTGAAACATGAGCAAATAGGAAGGTATTGATTTTAATGTGACAATCAGGCAGTGGTGGAGGTTCTGAACAGGCAAACAGCTAAGTCGCCCTCAATCATTTACTCAGACATACAACTAAATTATACATTCTGGGCAAAGCACATTCCAGGTTATCATGACACAATTGCTGAATGTCCTTCTTGTTTACAGCTGCAGACGTTCAAAGAGTTGGTTTCCTATGTGGAGACAGGCTGGATACCAATACCATGAATATTCTAAGAAATTGGACTGCAAGAGCTGGGCTCCTTTCTTCAAATTCCTGGGCACCTAGTATACTGAGGTCCTTATGAGTCATCCCACAGGGTATTCCATGCATTTTTGGGGAGCGCCAGCTCCCAGAAAGTTGGCCGATACCAGTTTGGTAGGTAATGTAATTCATCATTCACCTGGCAGAGGAGGTGATGGCACAATCCAGCATGGCTACCCACCTTGCAGCCATTTCAATGGCCTGTAACCTTAGGGGCATAAAGGATAGATGCAAGTCCAAGGTAGTGATGGGGATGATGAAGGTGTGGGCCAGACTGAGGGGGAAGGTACAGGACAGAAGGCAGCCTATGACCATGAGTTTGATGAGGAAGGTAATTGGAGCTCTGCCCATCTATGTTCAACACAATATGAGGCACGGTTATTTGCCACCACATTAAATTACTATTTTTTTGAGCATTCGGTATTAGTGAGGAGACAGCCAGGGTGACATCAGACCAAGACACAGATGTGGCACAGTACAGAGGAAGGACGTTCAGATAAGGGATGAAGGGCTAAGTATACATATCAAAAGATCCAAGACAGGCCCAAGGGGCAAAGGGGTTTCAGTGCAGATAGACAGAGGCACAGAGGTATGGCTGTTCCCTCTGAGAGCAGTGCAGAATTTGCTAGAAATCAGACAAGTCAAGTGATAGAAGGGGAACTTTTAATGCATGGAAATGGTAGGCCATTGACTAAGTACCAGGCCTCTGTGGTGTTACAGAAGGTAATAGCTTTCATGGGTTTGAACCCAGCTGAGTTCAATACACATTCTTTTAGAATTGGGGCAGCATCAGAGGTGGCCACTGTAGATATTTCAGGAAGGGGCATTCAAAAAATTGGTAGGGGGGCCTCATTCAGGTAAAGGGCATACATCTGTACACTGCAACATAATGGACATTGTTCCCTTTTATCTTGCAGGCAGGGGCTCTACATGGGAAGTGTGGGTGTGTGGAAAGTTTTGTTTATTGAGTGGAGAGACAATGGGCAGTTTCACTGGGAGGATGGCCCCTTCAGCAGAGGGAAAGTGTCCTGGTTTGGGTTGAAGGGTATGCGCTGAACGTAGTTGTTACCATAGGTATGACCTTTGGGAAAAAACAGTGCAAGGCCTGTTGTGCTTGTCTCATGTTCTGGAGGAAATAATTTTGCACAGATGCCATGGATAGAACTCCTTAGGTAGATATTGAGGGACATTAACAGCATCCTGAAGATGTGGGGTGGGGTAAAAGTGATATAGTCAACAATGATTACCAGGTGAGTTTGGAGGAATTGGAGTAATCCAAAGGGTTTGGGTCTCGAAAGGAAGGCGCTAAACAGGTGTGTGAGGGCAATGAATGGCTCAAGCAGGAAATTTCATGGTAGCATTGCATCAGAGATCACATGGGACTGCCTGGAGTTGTTCAAGCCAAATTGGGTACGTCTGTCAGATGTACACCTACATATTTTCAATGTGCAAAAAGGGGAGGCTATAGAGAAGACAATTGGCTAAAGTGAGGGGTGGGATAAGAGTTTTGGGGAAAGGTCACCTTCCATAGCAAGCTGGAGGTGGCCTGGTGACCAAAAAGATGGGGGGGATGCAGTAATTCAGGTGCAGGGTAGCCCGCTGAGAGGTAGCATAGCCTGATTTACACTGAGCATGTGACATGATCAGAGCTGTATTATGCACACTGTAGATAGTCAAGAGACGGGGGGGCTCACAGGCAGTGATGACATGATTTACATCAGGCTAGCCCTGATCCAGTTAAGAGGGAGTTTCAGGACCTGATTTACATCAGACCTGGGTAACAGGAGGCATGACCTAATTTACATCCGGCATGCAGGCAGGGACAATTTTTGACATAATGTGTAAATAAAGTAGTTGGACAATTTGACAATTTGAGCAACATTGTAAATATAGCATTATGAATTTAGAGTTGTACAGTGAGGATGTTTGAGTGCAATAAAGCTGTGGAGAGCCACCAAAACAATAAAGAGGTTTTGTCAAGTTGTTGGAGGGAGAAGCCACTGACAATGAAGCCCACTGCTCACTGGTGGATAAACAATTTGGTGGGATGACTCTGCCAGGGGCAGAGCCACAGCCTGTGTCCAGCATGGAGGCAGCCCCCAACCCTTCCCCAAAGCACTGAGCAGTGTGCATGCATGGGTAGCAGGTGCCTGTGCACTGCTTATGCAAGAAAATGGGACAAAGGTCGTTAGGTGGGGAAACGAACAGTAGACAGCTAACAGGAGGAAAACTCATAACTGGCGGAGAGGAGTAGGGAAACAAGGGGTAGGGGATTTATTTAGGGTAGTTGGAACAGTATTAGAGCCACTTTGTTTCAGCTGATTTCAAGCCCAGGGTAACAGGGCCGTAAAGCAAATGTGGTGACTCAGGTGCAGGGGTAGCCCGATGAGAAAGAATATGGCCTAATTTACACTGGGCATGTGGGCGTTATCCGATTTACATTAGGCACGCCTTAGGCAATCAGTAGACGGGGTGGGGGGTTCATGGAGAGCACACGATTTACATCAGGTTAGCCCACAGCCAGGCAAGAGAGAGTGACAGGACCTTATTTACATCAAGCCTGGGTAACAGGAAGCATGACCTAATTTGCAGCAGTCATGCAGCCAGGGACAATTTCTGACATGATATGTAAATAAAGTAGTTAGACAAGTTAACAATCTGAGCAGTGTTTTACATATGTACATATGTCATTCTGAATTCAGAGTTGTAAAGTGAGGATGTTTGAGTGCAATAAAGTCATGGACAACCACCAAAACAATAAAGAGGGTTTGTCAAGTTCTTAGAGGGAGGAGTCACTGACAAGGTAAATGCAGCCTGTACCAGAGACAGATGCAGACAGACATTTGCAGATGAATGACATGCATTCCCTGTTGTCCTACTGTCATTTGAACTGATGGCAGTGCAGGTCTCTGAAAGGATAACACTTTTGAAATGCCATGAAAACCCACTGAGCTGTCTGGAATTTAAGTTGGCTGTCTGGTATTAGTCCTGTGCTGTTCATAAGACAATTTTTATTCCTGTCACACATTGTCATGTATCACAAAGCAACTTTTCACTGGTGAATCAAGATATCCTTTCAGGTCCTGAAAGATCATGAGCCATTTAAAGTCTGGGTTATTTTGTTTTATCTTAGCTGGTAACATGTGTTAAGAGGAATAGAAACTGAGTTTTATTACAAATAAGTTCCTCAGACTTACTATGGGGTAGTGACAGCATCATTTTTTGTCAGTCATACCCAGTTCCTGATCTTTCAGGTCCATGTTGAAGATGTCTGTAGTCTTTAATTATTTCTACTTCAGCCCTTTAGGAAGAGTTTTTCTTAAAAAAAAAAAAGACATGGATTTATATATTTATTTATTTTAATTGTATTTATTTGTAATTTTTGACCAGTAAAAGCACACTGAATGGTGATAGCTCATTTCCAGGTGCATCGTGGTGGGGGTATATACACCTGTTAACTGGGAAGATGTTGGCCATGACACTGGCAAAAACTATTCATATGCCATAAGTAATAGAAACAGTTTGCTTGGCATTGAGGGACAGCGGATTAGCCCAGAACCTGTGCTAGATGTTATTGTAGTCTAGTTGGATTTGGGCCATGGGTCACAGAAAGAGGAGCCAGCGGCATAGAGAACAGTGTCCTATGCATACATATGAATAGATGTTGAAGAGCAGGCAGAAGGAAGGTTATTCAGGAAAATGAAGAACAGAACAGGGCCTAGGACAGTCCCTTGGGATACACCAGAACAGATAGGGAGTGGAGGGGATATGGCGTTACTAATACAGACGGCTTAAGACCTGCCTTCAAGGTAGGAGCAGAATCACTCAACTGAGAAGACAGAGAGGTAGTGGACCTTAAGCTTGTCTAGAAGGATGGCATGGGCAACAGTTTTGAAGGTTAGGGCCAGGTTGAGAAAAATGGCTGACTGAGGTAAGCTGACCACAATTATGACTGGGTGGACTGTTCTGTTTGAAATCAGAAACCTGCCCCCCAGATCCAGCACTTACCCATGAACTCAGATAAATAAGGATTCAGTCAAACCCCAATAAAGTAATTCTGATAACTGTAAAGCATCATCTTCCAAGCAAATTGTGGGTGAGTGCCTAAGGAATGCACTAGCAAATGGGCAGGAATGAGGGGTGGAAGAATAATGAGGAATAATTAAAACTGCCATTGATCACAGAGTCAACAAGCCTTTGTGTGAAGCAAATAAACAAAATAAAATAACGTAAGAAACCACTATGGTTCTCAAAGGAGGTGGCAGGGAAGGTTCGAGAGAAAAAGAAAGCATTCAGGAAGTACAAAGAATCACAGAAGGAGCAGGACAGAGACTTGCATCAGTTAAAGCAAAATGAAGCTGGAAAGGCAGTCAGAACAGCAAAGGCCCAAACCGAGGGGGATAAAACCTTTTTATAGGTACATCGGGGAGCAAAGGAAGACCAAGGGAGGGATAGTGAGGCTTAATAAAGGGTAGGAGGATGGGCAGAGGGTGACTGTGAAAAGGCAGAGATACTAAACAAATATTTTTGCTCAGTTCAGTATTCACAAATGAGGAGGGGGAGGTACCTAAACCAAACAATAAAAACACTCTGGATACAGGAGTTGATACCAGCCCATTCACAGAAGAAAGGGTTCTGAAAGAACTCTTAAAACTGAAGGTGGTCAAATGAATGGTGTCTGATGGGATTCATCCCAGAATTCTAAAAGAACTAAGGGTAGAACTAGTGACACCACTGACTACCCTCTTTAATAAATTATGGGAGGATGGGGTGGTACCCGAGGACTGGAGGAGGGGCAGATGTGATTCCACTTCACAAAAGTGGGAGCAGGGCAGAAGCAGGAAACTACAGACCTGTTAGTTTAACCTCAGTGATAGGGACAATGATGGGATCACTTCTGAAGGAAAGAATTGTCACGTACCTAGAGGCAAGAGGTGCACAGGACCCAAGGCAGCATGGATTCACAGCAGGAAGGTCATGTCAGATGAATCTAATGATTTTCTTTGACTGGGTGACCAAAGCAATAGATCAGGGAGGGGCTGTGGACATGGCCTACCTAGACTTTAGCAAGGCATTTGATATAGTCCCACACAAAAGATTAATATACAAGTTAGCCAGCCTGGGACTGGGTCCCAAGATGGTAGCCTGGGTTAAGAATTGGCTGAAGAACAGGACACAGAGGGTAATAGTAAATGGAGTCAACTCTGAAGAAAGGGAGGTTACTAGTGGGGTACCGCAGGGTTCAGTACTAGGACCGGCCCTCTTCAGTGTCTTTATAAGCAACATTACAGAGGAACTGGAAGGAAAAGTATGTCTCTTTGCAAACGACACAAAGATCTGCAACAGAGTTGATACACAAAGTGGGGTGGAAAGGATGAGAAGGGAGTTGGCAAGGTTGGAGGAATGGTCAAATGTATGGCAGCTTAGATTCAGTGCTAAGAAGTGCAAGGTAATGCACTTGGGAAACAAAAACCCAGGGGAAGAGTACACAGTGGGGGGTGAGATACTAACAACAACAAAATGGAAAGGGACCTGGGGTAGTCATATCAGATTACTTAAAGGTGGGCAAGCAATGTGAGAGGGCAGTAAGGAGGGTGGGGGATACTGGGATGCATAGGAGAGGCATCACCAGTAGAAAACAGGAAGTTGTTATCCTCTGTACAAACAGCTGGTGAGACCCCATCTGGAGTACTGCATGCAGTTCTGGAGACCCAATTCCACAAAGACATAAATAGGATGGAGGCAGTCCAGAGGAGGGCACTAAAATGGTGCAGGGTCTGCAACGGAAGACATGGAGAGAGACTTGAGGAGCTTAATATGTATAGCCTGGAGGAAAGGATGGAGGGACATGATAGAAACTTTCAAGTACCTCAAGGGAATCAAGAAAGTCCAAAGGGTAGCATCTTTCAGAAAAGAGGTGTGCAAGAACAAGGGGCACAATTTGAAGATTGAGAGGCGGCTCCAGAGGTAATGTAAGGAAGTATTTTTTCTCAGAGAGGGTTGTGGGATGCATGGAACGGCCTTCAGAAGAGGTTGTGGAGTCAAAAACAGTGGTGGAATTCAAGGATGCATGGGACAGTCAAAAGGCAATTCTAGGGGGTTGGGGTAGGAAGAAGTAGGCTGTTGGTTAACTAGGATCTGCAGCTTATCTATTAGGTAGGGAAATGGGCAGACTGGGTGGGCCAAGTGGTCCTTATCTGCTGTCAAATTCTATGTTTCTATAATTTATTAAATCCAATAAAGGTGCATCTGTTGGATCAGTCCCAATTAAAAAAAAGGTTTTTTTAATTAAAACTAAAGGGTTGATGGGTACCACCTGTAAAGGCATTCCCAGATCTGGAACAATTGAATACTATGCTAATGTTAGCCACCCACAGACCACATCTGATTCCTCTGAAGCTGACTCTGATAAGGAAAAAGATAATGATTGGGCACAAGGTGTACCGGTGGAGGATAAGGGGATGGAAATTGCAAATAAGGAAGAAGTGGAAGCACATGTCTTTATGGTGAATGAGGATGATGGGTTGGAAGTAAGGAACACAGCATAACAGAAACAAGCCTAAGAAAAGTACCAGTAAAAACTCCAGAAAAGGAGACTGAGCTGCAGTACTTACCTGGCAAAAAAAAAAAAAAAAATCATCTTTTGTTGGGTCATACTTTTGGTTAGTGTTTTTTTTTTTAAACTTCATCAGTTTTATTGACCTCTTGTTAATACAGTACAACTGATCCATCTTCTACAAGAATATTACCAGTACCTTATTATTACCGGTCCAAAATCTTTTAACATTTCACAATGTATATTTCAACAACCTTAACACATCATGAATATTACCTCTCATCTTTTAAGGTTGGTTTAGAGACTCTATATAGATCTGAGGGAATTGTAATCACTGCTTGAAGTCTAAGGCCTCCAAAAGATGGATACAGTTTTTTGCAGTGTTACCAAAATTTGTATCCCAGTCTTCAAGATACTATATTGTTCCTCAAATTTAATTCAGTCTATAATTATCAGTCCATTCTGAGAGGAAAAAGAGAACAAAAGTTAAAAAGATCATACTATAGCTATTATATTAAAACTGTAAACCAAGTGTGTACACATATGCACCATGATCCTTCCACTTATAAAATGCACATAATGGCTGCAGACTGTAAATGTTCTATTCCCCTTTTCTCAAAGGTTTGATGAAGACCTGCCCTTCCTTATAGAAAAAAAAACAAACAAACAAAAGAATTAGAAAAACTTCTACTCATTTGACGGTCCAGGTACTTCTTCTCCCCCTATCTCTCCCTCTCCATTCCAGGCTTCCCTCCATACTCGCCATGGACTCCAAATTTCCAGAAATGTTTCTTTCTTTAAATGTATAGTGTGGGTAATGTTCTCCAAGCGTTCTATTTCTTCTACCTTAGACACCCATTGAGATACAACTGGGGGTTCAGGGGCTAACCACTTAGTGGTAATACATTTCAAGGCTGCAACCCTTAGAATCTGACATAGTTCTACTCTTTTCCGTTGCTTAGCCGATAAAGTGGGGAGGCCCAGAATTAAATCCTGAAAGGAAAAAGGGATGGTAATACTCCCCACTTGTTCCAGAATTACATGAATAGATTGCCAAAACCTCCTCAACTTCTCACACCCCCAAAATATGTGATAATGTGCGCCCCTATTCCCCCCACACAGACACCAACATTCCGACGAGGCCGTGGGTTAAGGTGTCTGGTAATCACCGGAGTCCTGAAAAAGCAAATCAGGACTTTCCAGATAAATTCCCTCCAGGTAGTTGCTGATGTCACCTGCCAACCCCTTTGGAGTCTACGGGCCCAATCCTTCCTAGAAATGTCCTCCTCTGCTTCCACTACCCATTTCTGTCTAACCCCCTCTAATACAGTATCTGCGCCTCCGGGTGGGAACTAAGGAGTCCATTAAGGATGGATACATATCTCAGTCTGTCCCTAATTTTAATGGAATCCCACCAATAGGTTTCCAAATTTGTTAGCTCTCTCCCAACCCTCTGAAAGTTGTTTCCAGTATTAATAAAGTGTCGGGCTTGAAGAAACCTGTAAAAATCTTCTCGGCAAAGAGAGAAGCTTTCTTTAAGGGTAGTAAAGGAGAGACACCCCCTCCTATCAATTATCTGCCTAATGGTGGTTAGGCCCCTAAGCTCCCAAAATGTGTATCCCATATCTGTTATAGGTGGGGTGAAATCCTCCAGGTGGTGTATTAAGGAGAGTGGGCTCAAGGTGTTTGGAGAGTGTGTGTTAGTTTGTGCAACTTAATGATAATGCGTAATGAGTGTTTTACCCATGGGTTGGAAGTGGAGTGCCACATCCTGGAGCTTATAGGACTTGTAGGAAATGTCCATAACCTATGATTTCTAACCGTCTCAGATTCAATGAAATACCAACCCGAATCGATATGCTCTTTAGCCCAGGTGATTAGTTGCACACCCTGAGCCGCCAAAGAAATAACGGTATATATTAGGGAAGCCGAAACCCCCTTCTTCCCTTGTTTTCATCAAGGTGCCCAGAGCAATTCTGGGATGTTGTCCTGCCCAGATAAATTTGGAAATGTCTTTCGACAATTTAACCCAAAAATGGCGTGGAATAGAAATGGGAAGTGTCTGAAATAAAAATAACAATCTGGGTACCACATCCATTTTTATAACCTGAATTCTGCAGTATAGGGTAAGGGGTAATAGTTTCCAGCGGGCAAAGTCCGCTTGTAAGGTGTGGTATAGTTTAAGAAAGTTATTTTGAAAGAGTTTTGATGTATCCAATGAGACCTGGATTCCTAGATACCTAAAGGTACCTCCCTTAGCCCACACAAAGGGGAAAGAGTCCCTGAGTTGTCTAGGGAGAACACCACTTAGCACCACCACCTCTGAGTTAGACAAATTAATTTTATACCCTGCCAGAAGGCCAAATTTCTTTAGGGAGTCCAATAAGTGGGGTAATGAGGTTAGGGAGTCCTTCAAAAAGAATAGTGAATCATCTGCATAAAGTGCCACTTTTTGGTCGATCCCTCCTGCCCAAATTCCCTTGATCTGTGGATCATTTTGTATCCAAATGGCTAGGGGTTCTAATGATAAAGCAAAAAAGTAGTGGGGAAAGGGGGCAGTCCTGCCTGGTTCCCCTCTGGAGAGGTATTCAGTCAGAAAGAAGGCCATTTACCTTGACTTGTGCTTCCGGTTTGTGATATAATGCCGTTATAACTGAAACAAATTTGTCCCCCAGCCCGAATTTTGACAGGGTGGATGACATAAATTGCCAGTCCACCCTGTCAAAAGCTGTCTCTGCATCCATACTAATTGCCACCTGCAACGATGTGGAACCTCTCTGGTTAGTGATAATATTTAATAGGTGTCAAATATTGTCTTGAAGAAATCTCCCAGAGATAAATCCTGTTTGGTTGTGGTGGATCAGGGTAGGAATGCACTTTTGCAACCTGTCTGCCAAAATCCCTGTAAAGATTTTTAAGTCTACTAGTAAAAGGGATATCAGACGATATGAACTACACAATTCTAGGTTTTTGTCTGGTTTAGGGAGCACTGAGATTTGGGTCAAATTCCAAGAGGGTGGGATGGGGCTTTTATTTATCAAAATCTCATTACAGGTGGCTATCAGATGTTCTAGAATGAGGGGAGAGAATCCCTTATAGAATTCGGTCAGAAATCCATCCAAACCTGGCACCTTGCCATTTTTCAACTGTTTAATTTTTACCTGGATTTCCTGAGTGGAGATAGGTGCGTTAAGGGCCTGAGTAGCCGGGTTAGCTAGAGTAGGGATTGGAAGGCCATCTAAAAAAGCCTGCACTGCTTCCTGATGTCCCTCGATAGTCTCAGACTCATATAGCCTGGTGTAAAATGTTTTAAATCTTTGTAGTATTTCTTTTGGGGAAGTGGTAACTGATACCCCTCCCTCATCTTGTAAATGTGTGACTGCTCTGTTGGCTGCCTCCCGGCGGAGTTGCCAAGCCAGTAATCTCCCCGCACGGTTCCCGTGTTCAAAATATTTTTGTTTTGCATACCTCAGCTGGCACTCAATCTGGATATCTAGAAGCTGATTTAAGTCCTTTCTAGCTTTATCTAGGTCCTGTTTTATTTGCAGATCTTGCTGAGTTTGATGTGAGGCTTCTAGCCTTTCTATTTTTTGCTCTAACTTTACTCTATGATGCACTCGTTCTTTTTTGAGTCTGGCTGAATAGCTAATTATTTTACCCCTGAGGCAACACTTAAGTGTGTCCCATCTGATAGCGTCTGTTGTGTCCCCCTTGGGGTTCTCTCTTTCAAACTGTTGGATTTTCTCTTTAACTAAATCTTTAAAATCCTCCCTATTGAGGAGGCTCACATTAAGTCTCCAGCAGGGCTGTGAGGAAGTATTGATTGTGTGTAATTTAAGGGTCACCGGAGCATGATCAGATATAGTAATAGGACCTATTTCACACCTCTCTATCTTCTGCAGCCAGTTAGAGGATACTAGAAAGTAGTCTATTCTAGAGTAGCCCCTGTGATGTGGTGAATAATATGTGTAATCCCTCTCCCGTGGGTGCAAAAACCTCCAGCATTCAGACAGACAGAATTCCTCGTTCAATCTAAGAATAAGCTTTCCTGTTCTGGAAGCCGGCCCTTGGATTTGCCCTGATCTATCTACCGCTGGGTATATAACTTCATTGAAGTCTCCTCCGATGATCACTATACTAGATGCATCAGAGACTGTCTCTTTAATAATTTTTTCAATGAATGGCAATCAGGAAGATTCCTCATTCGGTGCATAAATGTTCACCAATATACAAGGTTGACCCCTGTAATATCCCCAAACCTGAACAAAACGACCTTCTGGGTCCGTCCTTACCCTTGAAACTACCAGAGGTGCGTTTCTTTTAACTAAGATCACTACTCCTCTACAATGTGGATTAGTTTCAAAATGAGAAGCATATACATTCCCCACCCATGAGCATTTTAGTTTCAAGTGCTTGTCAGCAGTCAAATGGGTCTCTTGCAAAAATGCTACCATCGCCCCCCTCCTGTTTAATTCCTGCAATATTTTAGCCCTTTTTGCAGGGCTGTTTATTTCTCTCACATTTAGTGAGACTATCTGGAGATCATCCATCTATAAATAGGAGAGTCTGGTACCTTCTACTAATGCAGGGAGAAACTGAGGGGCGCCACCCTCTAATACAGGGTAAAACTGAGAAACGACACCCCAATTTCAATCTCTCTATTTTCTCGTGCATTGTGTACAGCCAAAAATATAAATCTCTAAACAAACTTTATAGCATAACCAAAACTATAACATCTGTAAAACCCAACATAACATTGTGATCTTCAAGGTGTAACTACCCTGTTGCCACCCTCTATAAGTTATCCAACTCTTTTTTTAGAGGTGTGGTTGGAGGGCCCCAAACCACTGGGCTCTCCAGCTGGCTCAGATAGCAAAGCTGTCTGATTGCCAGAAGGGCAAGGATGTATCACCGTACCAGCTAATACCTGACAGTGTTAAGTGAAACTGTCTAGACTAGGTACAAAGAATAAAGTGTCCTATCCCGCCATGATTCGTAAGCTATCTATTAGTTAAACTCCTTAGCTCCCTCCTTTTGTTCTAATCCAAAGGGAACTTGGTCAACCTTAGTAGGGAAGTTGTGTATCTTACCTATCTACGATCAGGCTGTTCTTGTTTTTCCAAACATTACATGTGTTATTAGGTCCCAACTCAGTCCCCCAGCCTGTGCTCCCTCCTGTGAGGAAAGGGGGACACCGCCGAGATCCAGGACAGTATACTTCTCCCTGGCCAGACACCAGCTTAACCAGGTCCCTGGTTAACCAGGGGGTAGTGCAATTGACAGCAAGGGTTAATTTTCCATGGTGAGCTTGTCATACCCACTGCCCTTACTCAGGGTTGATTCAGAGATTAGGGAGATATGATTCTATCTTATTTTTATAAGTATTATTTTTAATCAAACCCCTCGCCAGTGGTCTCACCAAATGGCCCACCAATCTGGCCTCTGGGGTATATATTTATCAGAAGCTCTCCCTATCCAAGAGTTTATATAGCAGCCTACCATTAGTGTCAGTGTTCTCAAGCCACAACCTAATCACTGAGGCTACCAGGAGATGTACTATGGTGTGGGTAGTTGCCTCCATTTTGGTCCCCCTTTGCTGTTTTAGCACCCTTAGCACTGGCAGCCTTGTCCTAGAAACTGTCTGAACTGCAGCATCAGAACTCCCCGGGGCAGGCCAACACCAGGCCGTGTGCCCAAGCTGCTACCCCCCACTCCCTTCAGTTCAGAGGGAGTTAACCATCTTTCCACCCTGTATATTACCCCCGTTTCCTCATCTCGTTTATTGGATGTGGGAAATTCAGTAAACCTTTGTCATAATCAGCCATACCCTCTCCTCCCCTTCCCAATACAAGTGTTGCTATAATATTTGCAAAAAGTCAAGAACTCCTGACTGTGTCCTTCGAAAAGAGTCACTCACTGCCCATTTCCATTAGTTGCCCATAAGAAAGTTCGGGGTGGTTCTCTTCAGGTCGGTGGTTCATTCGCCAGCATGTTCTGCCCCGATGTAAGTTCTTCTGCACCACTGATTTCAGTTGAAACTGAAGGCGAAGGGTTGTTTACTTCTCTGCGTCTGTTAGGTGAGTCCCACTCCCCCAAAATGGTCGGTCTATCCTGGGGATGTTTTCTTTTGGTTCCCACCACTTGCCAGGCCTTCTCAGATAATCTTTCTCTTTGCTGTTGCCTTGGATCTAAAGGGATTGCTATGTTCACAGAGGACTAAAATGATAGAGCTGCCATCAGGTCAGAAAATCTTTTAACTCCCTGCTCTGTTGAGATTTTTAATCTGGCTGGATATTCCAAGAATGCTTTCATTCCTTTTTGCTGAAGAAGGCGTACCACTGTCAACACTTTTCTGCACTGGGCGAGTAACTGGGGGGTATAGTCTTGTTCAAAGAAGAGCTGGGTATCCCTGAAAAGCACCTCTCTCTTGGACCAAGCTAGCTTTAGGATTTCCTCCTTAGTACAAAAATCAAGAAACGCTATTACTAGTGAACGTGGTCTTGCTTTAGGGTCTTTAGGCCTATGCACCAGTGATCTGTGGGCCTGAATGATGTGAAGAGGTTTGTCTGTTGGCCATCCTAGTATTTTGGGGAGAAAAGTTTCCAAAAAGGTCGGTACCGGACCCGATTCTGGCCCTTCAGGTAATCCGTGAATACGGACATTTTTGCGCCTGTTCCGATTTTCTAGTTCTTCGAGTCTTGCCTCTAGTTGTTGCTCTCTGTGATGTAGGTCCAGCAAGGCAGTATTATGAACTTCAGTTGTAGTTGAGTATTCATTAAGGCTCCTTTCAAGTTGGTCTCTCTTTTGTACCATAAGCTCAAGTTTGTTGTGATCCTCAGTCGCTTTTGTTTCCAGTCTTTCCAGCGTAGCACTCATGCGTTGAAGGGTTGCACATAGCTGCGTAGACGTGATCATGCATTCCTGCTCCTCTGGCTCCTCTAAGGTGGGAGAGTGCTGTGGTGAGGCCGTGGTTGTACAGGCCGCGCTAGGCTGTGCGTAGTCCAATAATGTTTTACTCTGTTTGGCACTTTGGGAGCCAATTTTATCCTTCGATTTGTGTCTGGAAGACATCCTCGTTACGTCTTCTGTTTCCCCGAGGGTTGGAGATATCGGCTGATTTGAGGATTGTGGTGGATTGTTTGACGGCGAGATGGAGCGTCTAGATTAGGCTGCCATTAGGTTGGTGCACCCACCGGAAGTCCTGGTTAGTGCTTTTAATGAGTTAGTGGCAACATGCTCTGTTTGTAAATCGGCAATCAGCAGGAGCAAAAGAAAGCTGCAATGGGAACTTAGCACTGAAAAGGTACCTAGACAGATGCAGGGGTTAAACTGGACAGGAACTCACAGGAACTACATTTTCTGCCTCCTCTGATCCCTTTCTCCATTGAATACTATTGGAGAGTTTCACCTCCTATGACAGTTCCACCTCCTACAAATCTAGACATTAAAGCTCCATCTCCTAAGCATTTCCAATTAAACTACTGGACGGATGTTATAACATTAATGAATTCAACTATAGAAATGAAAGGAAAAGTGTGACTTCCACTGGGATTGGAACCCAGGACCTCAGCAACCAATGCCTTAACTCTCAACCAGCTGAGCTATGAGAGTGCAGGGAATTAAGGCCGCTGTGTTTTCCCATGTGAATCACACATACATTCCTTTCTGGTGTTGCAATGAGCAACCAGAGTCTATAAAATAACATTAATGAGAAATCCATTTTTGAGAATAGAAGATAACGTGACAGTGATGATGCTAGCTCACTATGCTCAGGGGTATCTTCAATAGTTGATAGCAGTGGCAGCCCTCACAGCAATACTTAAACACCTCCAATACTTCCTTCCATTCAAATGACTCCTAGTGTTACTGATAGCAGACATTTGTTCAAACCTCCCCACTTTCAAGGAAACAGCTTGCCATCTCTGAAACATAGAACATAAAGCCAAATATCCGTCTATCTACCCTGTTGCTGTTACAATAACAAAGATAATTTCAGAGATGATAGCTGTTAAGTTGCTGTCATATGATGTGGTAGAACATGTAGGATTCAAGTGGCTGCTAGAGAACCTTGACCCTCAATATAATACACCATCGAGAAAATATTTCTCCACAACAGGGATTCCAGATCTCTGTGATGTTGTATGAAAAAAACTCAGGCGAGTTTTGGCCAATGCTGTTGGGAGGGTGGTGCATCTCACAACAGCTATATGGACAACTGTCAGCCTGAACCCTTAATGTCTATCACTGCACATTGGGAATGTTTTGCTGATGATTCTTTTGGGGGCAGTGAAACACAGTTTGCTGTTTTAAGAATGTATTATTTTCCACCTGAATACATTGGGCCTGATTCCAGAACTGTTACGCATGGCGCTGAAACAAATGGCACAAGTAGCACTTTCTACCATGAGTTATGACAATTGGGATTCCAAAATGCAGCCTGCAACATGTTGCAGGCAGCCAGCTTTGAAGTGGTCCTAAGCCACCATGTATGTCATAAACCCCCTGCGACATGGTGCAAGGGGGTTTATGGCAGCAGTTGCACCCTTTTCCAGGAGGCTGACTGCTGGAAGAGCACACTTGCTATTCCAGGAGAATCCCTGGAGGACATTGGTCAAAGTACAGTTAGACCAGCTATTAGCTGGTCTAAGTGTACTCTGCATCCACCGGGGGTGCACCACTGTGCCATGTACACCCAACAGCCACCCCCCATGATCCCACATAAGCCCCCCACCCATCTCCCATTGTAGACTACACATAAATGCCCTCTGTGGGCTAGACCCCAAGCCCTGATCCCATGCTGTGCCCACAAACCTAATCATGCCCCAAGCCCGATCCTGATGGCAGCTCACCAGTAATTGTAATATGGCATAACAGCACAACCCATACACACTGGTAGTCTAGTGTCCCCCACCTCCCCACTCGGCAGTGCCAGACCACCCAGCCCCCTCCACTGGTCCCCAGCCGGTGACTGGCACAGCCCACTTCTCCCACCACAGCCAGCTGCTGACTGAGCACTGTATGAGTGCACTCAATGAATGACAGCTCATTCATTGAACACATACTGTATAGAGTAGTATGCATTCATACAGAGCTCAGTCAGCAGCTGGACATGGTGTTGAGAGTGGGCTGTGCCAGTCACTGGCTGGGGATGGGAGGGGGGAGCAGGGTGGCTGGCACTGCTGAGTGGGGGCGTGGGGGCCAGTGGACTACCAGGGTGTATGGGTTGTCCTGTTATGCCATATTTCAATTACCGGTGAGCTGTTGATTGGGGATCGGGACTTAAGTGGGCATGTTTAGCCCTGTGGGGCATTATTCGGGGATCAGGGCATGGGGCTCTGACAGCCTGTGGAGCTTTGTATACAGTTTATTGGGGGATAGGTGGAACTGGGTCCCAATGCCCTGTGGGGAATTAATTACTGTGTATTGGGGTATCTGGAGTTGGGGGGCACTTTTGACCTTCTGAGTCCCATGCCGCTGGCTTGCGACACCCTGTTCAGGTGTACCCTCTGTCATACCTGTCAGGTTGATGCAAGTAATGGACATAGCTACCAGGGATCCTGGGTGTTCTGGAATCAGGCACAGGGTCCCCGGCTCATCGGCATTTGGCGCAAGTCACTGCTGTCGGAGTCTTGTGCCATGCCTTCAGAATTGGGCCCATTAACTCATACAACATCACTTAGGAGCTGAAACAACCAGTACAGCAATTAGTCACTTCTCAGACTGCTAGTTGGCTTTATAGTTGCAAATAATGGGTCAAACATAAGGAAGGCCTTGGAGGAAGAGGGTTTTGTTCACATATGCAGCTTTACACATTGCCTGAATTTAATAGCTCATGCTTTTCGTGATGAAGACAGAGACATTAAGGCTCTTGTTAGCATGCTGAAAGAATCTGAACTCATTTCAGTCACTCAAGCAAAGCCCATTAGTTATTTGAAAAAATACAGGAGGAGCACAAATTACCTCTGCACAGTCTGATCCAAGACATTCTGCTAGGTGAAAGTTGACCTTTTATATGTTTCAGAGGCTGCTGGATCAAAAGAAAGCTGTCAGACAGTACACCTTTGAAAATAACATTTTGATGCAAATGTTTTTATTACTCTACCACAGTGGACCATGCTGGAGTTTGCAATTTTACTGCTCCAGCCAGCTGAGGAAGTTACCAGAGAGGTGAGTGCAAACACAGCAACACTTATCCAGGTGATACCCTTAATAAAAATGTTAAAATATCACTTGAATCTGATTAGGAACAATTTAGATAGTGTGGACAATCTCATCCCACATGCTGCCTGCCACTTCTGCTGACAAATAGGTTGCCCTTAGCTGGCCCAGTGGTGCTGAGGGTTGAGGTGCTGGATGCCACACCTTGCTCCATGCTGGTGACCCGGGTTCGGGAACGGACTCATGTCACCAAGGGTCAGCAGGGGCGGAGAGGGATCGAGCATCCGTGGACTGCTCTCCCTCTCCAGAGGAGGGAGGCTAACAGTTGTCAGCACACTACCGACCTCTGGCGGAGGCTGGGGGTTGGTGTGCTGGCACTGTATGGGAAGAGGGTGCTCTTGGGACACAGCACCGGGAGGGAGCGCCTCAGCCCACACAAGTCAGCAAAGTGGAAAAACATGGCACTCAGTCACAGTAGCTTGATGGCCGTCCAAGAGAACTGCCTGGCCCTGGGGGCACCATCGCCCAATACTGGATCCTGTGTCAGTGGGGAGTAAGGGAGCCTCTCTGCCAACCCACCATGGGGGGCAAGCCATGGGGGTAGATGGTGATGGGGGCTTCACTGGGAGCCTGGCAGGACCGGATGGCAGCTGGAGGTGAACGGATGCTGGGACATGAACAGCAGACCAGAGCACCACACAGGTAAAAAGGATTAAGAAAAAAAAAAAAAAACAGGTTGCCCTCCAGAATACAAAAAGTTCTGACCAAACGTATGATCAAAAAACTTGATGAAGATGAAAAACTGTAAAATGCTTCAGTCAGACCACTATATTAAAGCAACAATTCTGGACCCACAATACAAATCAAAGCAATTATTAAATGATGATGACACTTCTTTTGAGATAAACAGACAATAAATAATTGATGAAGTCCATGTTATTGTAGAAGAGAGTACAGAATAAGATTCAGAACAATCTTCTTCATAACCCAGCACAGTATCAAGTGACCCCTCCTCTGGTGTTCCAGTGGTTTAGCCGTCTTCCTTTTCTTTGCCCACTGTGCCAGGGTCTTTTTCTTCTTCATCATCATCACAAAACAGCAGTGTTTCATGACTGCACAGTTCAGCTTTAGGTCTCTGGAGTCATTTGCAAGATATCATTGTGACTTCTTCATCTACTTCTTCTAACACAGCCTCAGAACAGGCTATTGTTGAAATGTGCCTGGCGGAGCCCAGTACTGATTGAAATGCAGATCCTTTGAAATACTGAAAATCCAAACAAAATATGTTACCTTCTTTAGTACAGACTGTTCTGAAGTACACGAATTGCCCTCCTGCTAGCATTTATTCAGAACATTTGTTTAGTTCAGCTGGTAGTGTTATTATTAACAGCAGATCCTATTGTCACCAGAAATTGCTGAGGGTTTGACATTTCTGAAAGTCAGCATTCCTCACTTTAATTTCTCAAAGTATGTTATAACTGAGTATCTTTATTTTTTCTTTCAGTTGTTTTGGTTGTTTATTGTGCATTCTTTTACTACCTCTGTATGTATGTTGACCCTCATCCTTTGACGTGGAACCTTTGTAAACGAGCAGTTTCTGCTCAAAGGTATTTGTAATCCGAGAATTTAATAAATTAAAAAAAAAATAAATAATTTCAAATGTGATACCTGAATGAAACATACTGACTTGGAGCAGGCCATCTCCACAAAACAGTTTCTCCCATTGTGACTGTGGTGAAAATCTTTTGTGAATAGGGTTCACTTATTAATACATGTGGCACGCATGAGATAGTGGCAACAAGCCGGGTCTGGACAGGCCAGGCCAGGATTACTAGAATTAACACAATGAGACAGAGAAATTAAAAAAAAAAAATAATATCAGTGAGTCCAGAAAGTTCATATAGCAACTGTATTTCATGTTCCAAACATGCTTGGTAGTACTACTAATCTGATCTGGGTGATTGGGTACTGCATACTACTACTACTTGTCATCAATTGCGTACAATATTATTTTACCACCTGTATTGTAGTATGATGTTAATGCTATAGTTACTGTTTTTCTTACAACAGATGGCTTAGCTGAAGACTAAAAATTCTTCGAGTAATACATTTTCCATACCCCTCCATAACCATATTTGGCTGCGATTATGTTACAGAGAAATAAAATGCTAATATTCACTCATTAATTAATTCATTCATTGCTTGCAATATGATGTAATGCTGCATCTTGGTTACAGTGACTAGCTGGTCTGAGATGATATGTTATTATATATACTGATAGTATATGGTTTAGCTTTATTATACATGAAAAACAGTGGCTTCTCAAAAGTTGTTGTGCACATTCAAAATGTAACGTTGTTGTGCATGTTTTAAAAGTTATTATGCATGTTCCACCATTAGTATTCATAAAGGGCTGCACTCCTCACCACCTGATTGTACTGGACAGTGCTGTTCAGGCTAGCAAACATATCAGCGCAGCTTACTGATCGCTTTCCCAGATAGTTTGGACACGGAGATGCCTTACTCAGCTCCGTATTTCCAAACCATACCACTGTCACTTCTTTTTGTTTAAAAAAAAAATGAACTCTGGCCAGGAATATGGAAACAGTAAGCACGGAAAACTGAACCACAGAAAATGGAATTCAGAGCAGACAGCTAAATGTCTTAATTTCTGAGAACCATATACTATAAAAAATAAAATGTGGATGTCCATTCACAACTCGACCTGTGTTTCTATTTTGGGGTTACACTGATATCTCAACCCCTCAGTAGAAACACATATAGGATAGTGCATGGGGAACAGTTGACAACAGGGCTATTCTTTCACTGAGTTGGCACTATGACGACGGATTGATTACCTCGAGAGTGCAGCTTGAGAGGTAATCCGTCGTCATAGTGCCAACAAGGTGAAAGATGCCCTGTTGTCAACTGTTTCCCATGCACTTTTCTTTATAGTGTCTGATGGAACGTCGTTTTTTTTTGGGAAAAAATCAGTTACTACAAGGAAAAAAGAACTTTACATTTTGAACGTTTTCACGCTTGATATTTTAACTGCTGAAGAACTTTACATTGTGAACGTTTTAACGCTAAACATTACTACTGCCGCCGACATTGCTGCTTTCAGTATGTGTCCTATGGAGTGAGCCCTAACTGTCAAATGCTGCTCAAGGACACAGTGTGATGTTCGCAGTGTAGTAGAAAACATCATTCTGTTGCACTGCGAACGTCACTAGTGTGTGACTACAAGGTTTCGAAAACGATGGATTTCGGTGGAGAACGACATTCCACCATACACAATAGACTAGTTGTGAATGGACATCCATACTTTATTCCTTATATAGTACTTGCCACTGGCAGCAATTGTTTCTTGGAAGTGGGAAGGCTGTATAAGGTGTGTTGTCAGGTGCTCACAACACACTGTTCATTTTAATATTGACTCCACTTGACTAATGGGACTGCCTGGTGGTGGTCAGTAAGATATCTTTCGTTTCTTGTTTAAAAGATGTTGTTGAGTAGAAGAAGTAGAAAACAGTATCATCTGTTGGACCTAGTAGTGTACCATACCATGAACACTGGGACATGAAATGCAGCTGCATCACATGGGTAGGGTGGGTAGGTTCTAACTCCTGCTCATTTGATGATTAGCTGTGGGTTTTTTTTGGCCTGGTCTCCTCTGGAACAGCCAGCAAAAGAAAATACCAGCATTAATACAAAACATCTTAGCTTCTTGGTATTGGTAGGTAGTAGGTACTTGCATCTCTCTGTCTCTGTCTGTCTCTCCCCTCATCTCTTTCTCTCCCAGCACTCACAAGGGCCCAAGCAGATATACGACTGAGGGAGGCCATGAAGGTGCTACTGATCGCTTTGCTTTAGCAGTTTTACTTTGTTTTTCATACAAATAATGACTTAAATTATTCCCTTTGGGCCTCTGTGCTAAATATTGCAGAGCATGGCCCCTTTGTATGCATTTTATCACATTTATTCAAATATTTATAAATAATCATAACTAATAAAGACCAATCAGAATCCCACTGTGTTCTGATTCTAATTTAATAAGAGTCAGAACTTCACCAAATTCTACCAGCCTAACCTAGATCCATAATTTATAGAACAGAGTCAGCGGGCTACAGGGGTGAGGTGGAGGTGTAGTGGGACTTTATAAAACCAGATTGGTACTGAGTGAAGTAGGAGGAGGAGGAGTCAAAGAAAGGGGAGAGTTGGGAGACAACCTGGTGTTTCTGGAGTTTAGCTAGAGTGTGGAAAAGGAACTAGGACAGCAGTTCCCATGGATGGAGAAATCACCACCCACTTTTGGAAGAGGGATCACCGTAGCCTATTTACATGTGTCAGGGATGGAAGCTATGGAAAACAAGGGGCTAAAAAGGTGGGTGATATGGAAAGTAATGGCAGGAGCAGAAAGAGAGAGACAGAGACAAGAGACAGGGGTCTAGGCAATTAGGGCTCCCACCCTTGTGTGCGCTTAGAGCCAGGTGAGTGGGGGGAAGCAAAAGGGGTGGAGGAGAGGGGGAGGTGAAGGAAAGCAGGGAGTAGGCAGAGGAGGCAAAAAAGTAGTTGAAAGATGAGACGCCAGCAGCAGGGTATGAGACAGGGGTGTCACCCACTTTGAGGACTTGGAGGTTGGGATGGAGTGGAGAACAGGGTATGAATGACTTTCCAGAACTTAGAGGGGCGGTTAATGTTGCTCTGGATTGTGGATGCAAAGTAATCAGACTTTGCAAGCCTAGTAGCTCTGGTACAGGCATTTCAGACAACTCTGTAACTAATAAGGTTAGTAGAGAAGTCAGTTGACTTGTAGGTCCACCAGGCAAGGTCACACACTTGGTGATAGACCAGCATCTCCACTGCGATCCTAGGGAGGTGTGAACCTTATGTCCTAGTCTTCCTCAAAAGGGGCATGGTGGTCCCAGACAGACATAAACTTAGAGTTAAAGAACTCGAGGGCTGTGTTGATGTTGCTAGCAGCTGAAATGGGGGACCAGTCAGTAGTCACCAGGTCAGCATGAAAGGAGGACAGGTCCAGATAATAGAAAGACTGGATCTGGATGTATTTGGTGGAGATGAGGGATGGTGTAACTTGTGCACAAGGTAGACCATATGGTGGTCACTGAGGGCATCGGGAAGGGTGTCCGCATCCACAATGCAGTGGGGGTGAGATGAGAGGACCCATCCCAGGAGGGATGGTTGAGGAACTTGTGATTGGGCCATGTGGGGTGGAGCTCAGTTGGGAGACAAAATGTTTCATGGGATGGGGAGAGCCAATTAAGATTGAAGTCACCTGGGATGAGTAGTACCCAACCAGAAGAGGCATGACTCGATATGGTGGTGAGTTGTTTAGTGACTAAGGATGGAGATATGCCAGGGCAACAATATAGTCCAGCAATGAAAATGGGGACCAGGAAGGGGAAGGAAAGTTTGAGGAGGAGCATCTGATAGGAATAATGGGATGCTTCTGACAGCAGAGGTTCAAACTGGATGCAAGACTAAGGGTAGATAGCTACTCCGCCATTCCTCAGCGCATGATCTTGTCTGCTGATAGAGAAACCTAGTATGGCAACAACAGTATCCAAGGTCTCGGGGGATCACCAAGAGTCCATGATTACCAGTACATCAGGTTTAAGGTTGCATAAGGTCAATTTTGGGGACGAGACTGCGGAGGTTGACATGAACCACCCTCAAGCCTTTGGTGAGATGAGAGGGGGATGGCAGGAGCAGGACTGAGCTTAATGTCACCAGTTGCTATGAGCAGCAAGGAAACAAGGAGCTTAAGGTGGCCTATGAGCTGCTTGCATGAAGCAGAGGAGGGGGAGGGGGAGGAGGAGGTAAGAGAACAGTGGAGGGAGGGGGATGGAAGCTCTTGCATGCTTCAAGGTGGATCAAAGTGAAGGAAGGAGGCTGCACCCAGGAAGCCAGGAAGAGTGGTAGAGGGAAGGAAGGCAAGTGGAAGGGAGCATGGGAGAAAGGGAGGTGGAAGGGAAATGGAAGGGAGAAGGCAATAGTAGATGGGGAGAAGCAAACTAGGAGGGTGAGGAGAGAGAGTAAAAAAGAAGCATTATGTGGAGCAACAAGCAGTTCCCCAAAGTTAACTGATAACAGGTGAGAAGATACTGCAACAATCAGCTATAATAGAACTACTGTACACTATACATCAAAATTTAATAGGTTATACCTGGAAGGACTCTACCAAAGAAATGGGGGAGGGAGGGCAGGAGAGATTGACTGTACCAGAAAGAGAGGAGGCTCAGGTAGAAGGACTTGGATGACACCTTGAGAGGGTGGAAATACTGACTTTAGATAGGGATATAAGCTACACTCAAATAGGGAGTATGCTACCAACCTGGGAAATTAATGCAGTGGAATGGGATGTGAGCTACACCCAGAAAGGGAGTATGATACAAACCTGGCAGATTAGTGAAGTGGAATGGGAAGTGAGCTTCACCCAGCTAGGGAGTATGCTATCAACCTAGGAGATTAGTGAAGTAGAATGGAAAGTGAGCTACACCCAGATAGGGAGTATGATACAAACCTGGGAGATTAGTGAAGTGGAATGGGGATATAAGCAACACCCAGATAGGGAGTAAACTAACACCCTGGGAGATTAGTGAAGCAGAATGGGTATATGAGCTACATCCAGACAGGAGTATTCTATAAAACTGGAAGATTAATAAAGTGGAATGGGATGTGAGCTACACCCAGATATGGAGTATACTACACAACTGGGAGATTAATGGGGAGGCAGTATAGCGCAGTGGTTTAAGGCTCTGAGCTGCAAATCTGGAGACCTGGGTTTGAATCCCATAGCCCCCACTTGCATATTGTGTGACCCTGAGCAAGTCACTTAACTTCCCTGTGCTCCCAGGTTGCACCTGTAAACAAGCTTTCAACTTCGTGTGTCTCACCTGGTTAAACAATTTGAAACAAATAATGAAGTGGAATGGGATGTGAGCTACACCCAGATAGAGAGTATATTACAAATGTGGGAGATTAGGGCAGTGGAATGGGATGTGGGCTACATCCAGATAGAGAGTATTCTACCAACCTGAGAGATGTTGGTATTTGAAATGCCCTACTCTTCTTTAATAAGTGCCATGTGATCTTTAACCTCCACCTGGACTGTGTGACCAGCCATGGACACAAAGAACCTTAATTCACTGGCTCACCCAAAAGGTGTTACTTCACTAGTGCTGCAACCCCCGTCAGACTTCACTACAGTGTCAGTCAGGTGTATGACCCCAAGTACCTGGTATGGGGCTGAAACATATAACATTCTTGCTGCCTCCACCAAAGCAGGCAGCTTAGGTCGATGTCTGTCACAGAGTGACAAAAACTCAGGCTTTCTTTGTTTTTTTTATGATGCAACCCCTAGTCAGTGCTAAACTGAGAGGGCTACTAACCCTGCCTGTGTAGCTATTGAACAGGTTGAGGGGCCTGGGTCCTATGACACAGTGCCTCCATTTTTATAAGTTGAAACTTGGGGAGAAAGGTGTCACTCGGCATGCTGGCTAGGTTTAGCTACTCTGCACAGGGGCCCCCAAACAACTCCAGACATGGGAAGCAGTAACTGTAATGTCCAATACCAGAAGTTGGGATTCTAAAGTGTGGCTTTTATTCACATCCAACAGAATAACAAAGCATAGATGGACCCCCACAGGGCTACACTCCTGGTAATGCAGATTTATGGAGATCAGAACACATCCTCTTTACACTGAAACCCTCAGGTTTCGAAACACTCTGGGCATTCAGCCCTAACTCAACTCTTTTTTGGTTTCCCTGGCTTGGCTCCCTTGCCAGTCCTCTGGACTACCTTCCTTCCATGGCTCGGCTCTCATGCCAGCCCTTGGACACTTTCCATGTAGCATGGAACATTTCTCGGTGGCTCCCTAAACCACCTCTGAGCACTTCTGGCTCCATCAGGGAATCTTCTTCATCAATCCCATGTCTGGGTACTTTCCTCAGGCACTGGCCAAGTACCTGAGAGAAAGCAACAGGTGTCCCAAAGCAAACCCATAGAGGTGAATTTGGTTACTACTGATGGGGGGTCTCCCACCTCTCGCTCCCATAATTCATACCTGTCCATTTCTCTGGACTTTAACACCTCATCCTTGAAAACACTGTACTGTGTAGATTCTCTTTAAATGTATATCACATTTAATCTACTGTTCTTCAAATCCCACTTGTGCTGAACTCGAAACTTACTTAAATAGTGGCTGTGTCCATTGCTCTAGACTCCCACAGAGTTAAGCAGTCCAATTCCCACAACGTTAAAAACTGTACTTGGCTGTCTTTTCCTGACCCCACAGTAACAGTCACTTAACTTCATCTTGTCCATAGTGCCTTTGGAGACTATTGGTGGTGGTCTGTGCTTGGGAGTTGTCCTTGATGTGAACTACCCAGCACTGGTGATAGCTGTCTAGATCCACACCGGCCAGGACTCACCAGATGGAGCTCGTTGCATGGTCTGGTGCCCTGCCTTCTCCCTGTGACCTACACCAGAAGCATCATCGCAGTCTTCAGAGGAGCAAAAGTCACAGGCGAAGGACACATCACAGTACAGATCATAACAGCTACACCCAAGGGTCATTAGTACGAGGCAAAACATCCTAAGGCTTCAGGTGGACGACTCTACTCCACGGGGGGTTCTGACATGCTGAAAACTCTTCTTCCCACCTTACAGCTGACCTGGGTCACGCAGTGAGTACGGGACATGGGGAATAGGCAGCCCTTACTCCAGTGCCGCTTTTTAGCTCTGCTTTTATGGCAGACACAGGCCTAAAATTGCTGTTTGCAAGAGGCAATGTCATTTGACTTTGGTGCACAGGAACTTCCCAGCCAGTTGCCATCTTCGAGGTGCACCAAAACTACCACTTCTGGCTGCACCTGCAGCTTGGAGCGGTCAGTGGTGGTGCTCACCACATTGGCCACTGCTATCAGCATTTGGTCACTGCTATCACCGGTGCTCATTCCAAGAAGGTTCTGCACAGGGGGATATCAGTGCTTGAATTATGCTGAAAAAAGTAGGGGGACCCAAAAGGACATATACTGTACAGAGGTGTGTGCAGAGTTAGTCAAAAGCGGGTGTTGAAATCCAAACAAAGCTGGGGAGTCTGGGTGCATACCCCCCCCAGGAAATGTTTAAAAAAGCACAGTAAATTGTGCATTTTCCTGCATTTTAGAGCTAAGTAAGATGTGTTAAAGCCTACCAGGATGAAACATTCTGTGATAAGGATGCTACTGTTTCCAGCAAGAATATTTAACAAGCATTTGTCAATGCTGAATGTTGATTGCGTTGGTCCGTTGAGCTCACTCACTGCCCCTGTGTCACTCGCTCATTCTGTTTCTCCCAGAGCTGCAGGCTGCTCTTTTGTACTGGGCTCCTGCCTGCATTGGCACCTTTTTCTGCCCACAAAGAAATCTGCAGCTGTCCCGACAGAGGTCTGTTGAAGTGGGCCACTCCCCCTCTCTCACTCGCTCATTCTGTTTCTGCTGGCGCTGCAGGCTGCCCTTTTGTACTGGGCTGCCGTCTCTGTTGGCGGCTTTTTCTGCCCACAAAGAAATCTGCAGCAGTCCTGACACAGGTCTGTTGAGCTAGCTCACTCCCCCTCTCTTGCTCGTTCCATTTCTGTCGGCCCTGCAGGCTGGCCTTTTGTACTGGGCTTCTACCTGTGTTGGCACGGTTTGCTGCCCACAAAGAAATCTGCAGCTGTCCCAACAGAGCTCCGTTAAGGTGGGTCGCTCCCCCTCTCTCACTCACTCATTCCATTTCTGCTGGCGCTGTAGGCTGGCCTTTTGTACTGGGCTCCTGCCTGCATTGCCGTCCTTTTCTGCCCACAATGAAATCAACAGCAGTCATGATAGAACCCCACTGAGCGCGCTCACTCCCCCTCTCTCACTCGCTCGTTGTGTTTCTCCCGGCGCTGCAGGCTGCCCTTTTGTACTGGGCTTCTGCCTGCATTGGCACCTTTTTCTGCCCACAAAGAAATCCACAGCTGTCCCGACAGAGGTCTGTTGTGGTCGCTCACTCTGCCTGTCTCACTTGCTCATTCTATTTCTCCTGGTGCTGCAGGCTGCAATTTTGTAGTGGTCTCCTGCCTCTGTTGGCACCTTTTTCTGCCCACAAAGAAATCTGCGGCAGTCCTGACAGAGCTCCGTTGAGCTCACTCACTCCCCCTCTCTCACTCACTCATTCCATTTCTGTCAACACTGCAGGCTGCCCTTTTGTACTGGGCTCCTGCCTGCATTGCCGCCTTCTTCTGCCCACAAATAAATCTGTAGCAGTCACGATAGAGCTCCATTGAGCTCGCTCACTCACTCCCCCTCTCTCACTCGTTCATTCTGTTTCTCCTGCTGCTGCAGGCTGCCCTTTTGTACTGGGCCCCTGCATGCATTGCTGCCTTTTTTTGCCCACAAAGAAATCCGCAGCAGTCCCAACAGAGCTCCGTTGAGTTCACTCACTCACTCCCACTCCCTCACTCGCTTGTTCCGTTTCTGCCGGTGCTGCAGGCTGGCCTTTTGTACTGGACTCCTGACTGCATTGGCACCTTTTTCTGCCCACAAAGAAATCTGCAGCTGTCCTGACAGAACTCTGTTGTGGTCGCTCACTCTGCCTGTCTCACTTGCTCATTCTGTTTCTCCTGGTGCTGCAGGCTGCAATTTTGTAGTGGTCTCCTGCCTCTGTTGGCACCCTTTTCTGCCCACAAAGAAATCTGCCGCAGTCCCGACAGAGCTCCGTTGAGCTCACTCACTCCCCCTCTCTCACTCACTCGTTCCATTTCTGTCAACGCTGCAGGCTGCCCTTTTGTACTAGGCCCCTGCATGCATTGCTGCCTTTTTTTGCCCACAAAGAAATCCGCAGCAGTCCCAACAGAGCTCCGCTGAGTTCACTCACTCACTCCCACTCCCTCACTCGCTTGTTCCATTTCTGCTGGTGCTGCAGGCTGGCCTTTTGTACTGGACTCCTGACTGCATTGGCACCTTTTTCTGCCCACAAAGAAATCTGCAGCTGTCCCGACAGAGCTCTGTTGCGGTCGCTCACTCTGCCTGTCTCACTCGCTCATTCTGTTTCTCCTGGTGCTGCAGGCTGCAATTTTGTAGTGGTCTCCTGCCTCTGTTGGCGCCTTTTTCTGCCCACAAAGAAATCTGCAGCAGTCCCGACAGAGCTCCATTGAGCTCACTCACTACCCCATTCTCACTCACTCGTTCCATTTCTGTCGGTGCTGCAGGCTGCCCTTTTGTACTGGGCTTCTACCTGCATTGCCGCCTTCTTCTGCCAACAAAGAAATCTGCAGCAGTCATGATAGAGCTCCATTGAGCTTGCTCACTCACTCCCCCTCTCTCACTCGTTCATTCTGTTTCTCCTGCCGCTGCAGGCTGGCCTTTTGTACTGGGCCCCTGCATGCATTGCTGCTTTTTTCTGCCCACAAAGAAATCCTCAGCAGTCCCAACAGAGCTCCGTTGAGCTCACTCACTCAATCCTCCTCCCTCACTCATTCTGTTTCTCCTGGCACTGCAGGCTGCCCTTTTGTACTGGGCCCCTGCCTCCATTGGCACCTTTTCCTGCCAACAAAGAAATCGGCAGCTCTCCTAAAAGAGCTCCATTGAGGTCGCTCACTCCCCTTGTCTCACTCACTCATTCTGTTTCTCCTGGCACTGCAGGCTGCCCTTTTGTACTGGGCTCCTGCCTCTGTCGGCATCTTTTTCTGCCCACAAAGAAATCTGCAGCAGTCCCGACAGAGCTCCGTTGGCCTCACTCACTCCCCCGTCTCACTCGCTAGTTCCGTTTCTGCCGGCACTGCAGGCAGCCCTTACATTCTGGGCTCCTGCCTGCATTGACACTTTTTTCTGCCCACAAAGAAATCTGAAGCAGTCACAATACAGCTCCATTGAGCTCGCTCACTCTGCCTCTCTCACTCGCTCGTTCTGTGTCTCCCACCGCTACAGGTTGCCCTTTTGTACTCAGTCCCTGCTTGCACTGCTGCCTTTTCCTGCCCACAAAGAAATCCGCAGCAGTCCCAACAGAACTCCGTTGGGCTCACTCACTCCCCCTCCCTCACTCACTCGTTCTGTGTCTCCTGGCGCTGCAGGCTGCCCTTTTGTACTGGGCTCCTGCCTACGTTGTTGCCTTTTCCTGCCCACAAAGAAATCTGTAGCAGTCCCAACAGAGCTCAGTTGAGCTCAGTCACTCCCCCCCCAAGTCACTCGATCCTAATCTGTTCCAAACACTGATTTCCGACAGTGACTGCAGTATTCTGCGACGGACGTGCGGAAACACATTTCGGCCAGGATGTGAAAAATGACAGCTGTACTGTTCATAAGGAGCTGTGAACAAATGCCAGTGCTGAAAATCTGGCGTGAAAATATTACTAATTTGCAAACTTATAAGGGTGTGTGGAACCTGCACAACACACTCTTGTAACACAGTCAGTTTATGGAGTTTCATCACAAAATTTTTAGCATAGGCATTTTAGGACCTCTCCTCATGAACAGTGTCAGTGTGATTTTCGTAGTATTTTTTTTTATTTATTTATTGAAATCTAGGATTACAAATACGTTTGAGCAGGAATTGCTCATTTACAAAGGTTCCACGTCGAAGGAATGGGGGGTATACATACCTACATACATACAAAGGTCAACATAATAATACATAGTTACACAATAAAAAGAAGTAAGAGACTGAGGCTTAGGAAATTCCAGTAATTCAAAATGTGCCAAATGTTAGGTAGCATGACATACCAGCCAAGGGCAATCTTAGAAATAAGCACTGCAGGTGAGAGGGAAGGGGGTATGCAGGCAGGAAGGCCATTGTCGGAGGGTAGAGGGTGAGTGTAAGAGCTCTAAAGGGAGGGGAGGATAAAGTCAGGAAATGCCTGGGGGGAGGAAAGGGAGAAGGGGCAAGGGGGTAGGCAGGTAGAAGGGGGCAAGGGGGAGAGGTAGCTGTCAAGACTGAAGTGGAGGGCAGTGAGCGGTGGGCCCCTGATTAGGCGAGGCAGTCACAACAACTAGTTGAAATGAGATGAAGTCAGAGTTGTCTCTTAAAAGGGCCAAGAGCAGCAGCAGTAAGAGTTGCTTTGTTGAGAGTATTGTACCACTGTGGTGCTCTGTGGGCAAAGGCCCTCTGGCCCATGGTAGTCCGGCATCTGGGGACAAGGAAGGTTAGTTGTTGTGAACTTCTAGTTTGTTGGGTGCTGTGGTGGTCAGTGAGGATCTTTTCAATGCCCGGGGGCATGACCTCGAGGAGGACTTTTTTGGCTAAGAGGCAGGTTTGATACTGTATCCGGCTGATGAGAGGAAGCCATCCTGCCCGAGTGTACAGGTCACAAGTGTGTGTAAGTCGGTCAGCCCCAGTTAGCAGCCTGCATGCTTTGTTGAGTGCAACTGTAATTCTGCGGAGGGCAGAGGCAGAGGCAGAGCCATAAATTGCTAGCCCGTAATCGATGATGGAGGTGACAGAGCTGTTGATAGCCAACCGGAGAGGGTCAGGAGTCATGCAGTGTTTGTGCCTGTAGAACAGGCCTATATGGATGTTGGTGGCTTTGGCGACAGAATCTTTGTGCCGATGGTAGGAGAGTGAACTGTTCAATGTGACACCTAGGTATTTAAAATCAGGAACGTGTTCAAGTAAGGTCCCTGTTTGGTTTAGGATGGTGAGGTCACGGGATTTGTACTTGACTCCTGGTGTTGTAGAAGGTCATAACCTTTGTTTTGCTGTAGTTCATGATCAGTTTGTATGACTTGAACCATTCTTCGATGTGCATGAATTGAAGCTGTAATTGTTTCTCGAGGAGCTCTGCATTTTGGTGGTCGGTGAACATGACTGCATCGTCGGCGTAGAGCAGTAATTTCTGGTGGCAGACACTGGGAAGGTTGTTGAGGAAGAGGCTGAAGAGTAGTGGCCACAGGATGGACCCCTGTGAGACCCCTGAAAGGACTGGCTTTTCTTCCGAGGTGACACTGGCAATCCTAACCCGCTGGACCCTCTCCCCAAGGTAGCCTGAAAACCAGAGCAGCGCTTCATTGGAGAGCCCAATGTTTGAAAATTGCTTGAGTAGGAGTGGGTGGTTCACAGTATCAAAGGCTTTCGTATGGTCGATGAATACTGCCCCTACACAGTTTCCTTGATTGAGCGTGGTATGGATGAAGCCCATGAATTCTAATAATGCAGTGGTGGTACTGTGCCCTTTTCGGAAACCATGTTGCTCAGGACACTGGATGTCATATTTTTCCAGGTACTTGACTAGTTGGTCTGAGGCGATGCGCTCCAGGGTCTTAGACAATGGAGGGAGGATGGAGATAGGTCTGTAGTTGGAGTGCAGTGATTTGTCTCCACTTTTGTGTACCAGTGTATTGGTTACCTGTTTCCAGTGAGATGGGAACTGGGACATCCTTAGTGATAGGTTGAGGACATTTGTCAGGGGTTCAAGGACAAGTGCTAACAACTTCAGGTCAAGGGAGTCATTGCTGTAGCCTGCATTGTGAATGGCCTTCCGAATATAGGTTCTGGCTTCATGCACTGGGATCTCCTTGAAGTAGAATTGTGGGGCAGGGTGTAGGAGAGGAGTAGTTGCAGGAGGGTTACTACCAGAGGGGGGCATCAAAGAAATTAGAAGGGAGAACACTATTCAAGTTAGAGAACGCATTGTTAAAGGTGTTGGTGATTGCGTCCAGGTCAGATGTTGGTGTTCCATTTATGTTGAGCATGGTGGGTGGTGACTTAGGGTCCTTGCCTGTAAGGTCTTTCAAGTTACTCCAAAATTTTTTTCCATCACCCCAGGAGCTGGAGAGAGCTTCCTTGAAGTATTTGTTTTGGCGCTCCTAACTGCCCGCGTGCACTCATTTCTGGCAGCTTTATATTTATGAATATCCCCAGGTTTGGATGTTGCATGGGCACAGTGCCAGAGATGATCCCTATGTTTGAGTAAAGTGATTAGATCGGGGGTTATCCAAGGGTTAGCTCTGCCCCTGACCTTCAGCTTTTTGAGAGGTACAAAGATATTGCAGGCCGCAGTGAAGTGGCTGATAAAAGGTCTAAGGCTTGGTTTACATCAATGGCAGAGTCAACTGGTGTCCAGTCCAGGTGGCTTAGGTGTGTCTTCAGTATCTCAAGGTACCCCTGCTTTAACACTCTGGTGTGGATTATTTTAGGAGGGGGTTTAATGAATTTGTTTGTCCAGGTACATGTGACCGGTGAGTGGTCACTGATCCCATCAGGGAGCACTGAGACTTTTGAGATTCGTTCAGGGTGATTAGTAAGGATCCAGTCTGGAAGTGTGTGCGACCCTGTCCTATAGTTGCATCTGGTGGGGGTGGTAACAAGCTGGGTGAGGTTCTGTGACGTGACAGCATCCTTGTAGTTTCTGGCCTCCAGCGATAGCCAATTTATGTTGAAGTCGCCTAGTACTATGAGTTCAGAGTTATGGTGTAATCCTGTAGGCTTTCCAATATGCTCATAAATCCATTGGGCTGATCTTTGGAGGTAGGTACACAGAGGCAATGGTGAGCTCCTTGTTGTGCGCCCCGAGTAGAACTTTAATAGCAAGAACCTGCGAGGGTGGTTTAGGGTTTGAGAATGGGAAGACTTGACCCAGATAGGAATTCCTCAGGTAGATGGCACAGACCCCACCTCATTTGGAAACCCTGTCCTGCCTGAATATAGAGTATCCAGGGATGGTGACTGCAGCATCTGGTATCTTGGGGTTAAGCCATGTTTCGACAACAGAAAGTACATCAGGGCTATGTTGCTGGACCCAGGTTTGCAAGACATCAAGTTTGTTAAAGAGGCTGCAGACATTGATTGAGGCTAATTGTGGCATGGGTGCTAGGCTGGTAGGCCCCGGGTTAGGATGAACATTTCCAGATATCAGAAGTAGCATAAGTAGTATCCTAAGAAGGTACGCTTTAATCATTTTGCAGATTAGTTTTGTTGTAGGGCATCTAGTCCTCTTGGCCTTGCTGGTCTGCGTTTGCCCCGTGATATTGCAGAGCACAATATATAAAGTCATGTTCTCAGAGGTGCCACGTGATTGATGAAAAGTAATCAAACCCACAGGAAATGGTGAACTACCAGGGACCAGAAAACTGTTATAGTAGCTCAAAGACCCAGCATGTGATAAATTCCCGAAGGGGTTAAATTCCTGAAGGTGATGAACATTAGCCTGGGGCATATGCAGGATGTAAAAATCCTTTGTTAGTATCTTCCCTTTGTTCTCCAAAATAGTTGTGAATAGACCTCAAAGACAAGTACACATCCTTTAAGAACAAGTCAGACGGAAATGTGGATTCAATGCAGCACTCCACAACTCAGTGCTTGTATAACAGATTTACTTACCTTACTTTTGGCTTTGATGGCTTCCAAAAAAGTTGATTTATGATGAGAATGCCAATACCTGGTGGTGAGTTGCAGTTTCTTAGTCCAGGAAATGTTCATAGACGTTATGTCCAAGAATGGTCCAGTTCCTCCAAGCAGAAACACGTGAAAATCCACAAAAACTAAAACTACTGACAGAGACAAACACACTCAACCAGCCACACAGGCTACTCATCTGCATCTGATATGTCCCGAACACTGATTTCCCACAGCGGCCACGCTATTGAGCGCCGGAAGATCGAAAACACATTTGTGGGATATGAAAATGACAGCTGCACTGTTCATAAGGTGGTGTGGCAAAATGGCAATGCTGAAAATCTGGAGTGAAAATATTGTGAAGTTGCAAAGGTACAAGCGTGCGTGGAAACTGCACAATGCACATTTGTAACACACTCATTTTATGGACTTTCATCACTAAATTTTCAACATACACATTTTAGGACCTCTACTAAAGAACAGTGTCACTGTCATTTTCGTAATGTGTCCCAAACACGGATTTCCCACAGTGACCATGCTATTCTGCACCGGAACTGCGAAAACAATTTCGGCCAGGATGTGAAAAATGACAGCTGTACTGTTCATAAGGAGGTGAAGAAGAATGGCAATGTTGAAAATCTGGAGTGAAAATATTATTAATTTGTGAAGTTACGAGTGTGCATGCAAACTGCACAACGCATGCTCATAACACACTCATTTTATGGAGTATCATCACCAAATTTTCAACATAGGCATTTTAGGACCTCTGCTCATGAATAGTGCCACTGTCATTTTCTTAATCTGTCCTGAACTATGATTTCCAACACTGACCACTCTATTCTGCGCCAGAAGTGCGAAAACACATTTAGGCCAGGATGTGGAAAATGACAGCTATACTGTTCACAAAGAGATCTGAAAAAATGCCATTGTTGAAAGTCTGGTGTGAAAATATTGCAAATTCACAAAGTTACGAGCATGTGTAACAACTGCGCAACGCACACTCGTAAAACAGACATTTTGGGAACTTTTCCCACCAAATCTGCAGAATAGGCTTTTTGAGAACCCGCCTCATGAACACTGGCACTGTCGTTTTGTTAATCAGTCCCGAAAGGGGATTCCGTGCAGTGACCGCAAAATCACCTTTCCGGGCCCAATAACGCTATGACAGTGCCAGAATTCATAAGGAGGGGGTCCCAAAAAACCCGTGTTGAAAATCTGGTGCCAAAATTCCAAAAATGCCTGAGATATGCATCAAAGTTGAAAAAAACCTATTTATTCCATTATACAGCTTACCAGCATTTCCTCAGTTCGTGGTCAGCTTTGAAGATTGCAGACATGTTCCCAGTCCACTGAAGATCATTGCGCCGGACTCTGGAGGTAAGTATGGAGTGAGTGGGGTGTGGGGAGACAGGGTGCAAGTGGGTGGGTATGGATTGTGGGAGGGGGGCAGGGAGACCGCTGAGGGACCGTTTCCTTTTTTACAGGTTAAAGAAAAAAAAAAAAGACATTGAGGACCGTTTCTGATTTTACAGAGGCATGTGGCACACTGGGTTGGGCTCCCAGCATGCCAACGGTGTATTTTTTTGGGGGGGCAGCTGTAGCCAATGGGGTATTGGGCATCTTCATCGGCACACAACAAAAGAGGGGGGGTTACATTATGCCAATGGGGATTGGGCACCCCCGTCGGCACACAACAGAAGGTTGGGTGACATTATGCCGATGGAGATTGGGCTCCCAGTTGGCAGACAACAAAAGTGGGGGTTACACAATGCAGATGGGAGTGGGCTCCCCGTCAGCAACATAAACCTTGGGCCACTGAAGCCGGCGGGGATTAGGGCCCCCATCGTACAACAAACATTGTGGGGGACATGCTGCTGAGGATTGGACACCCCTCAGCGGGGGAGTTAATATTGTTTGTGAACATGACAGCAAGATGCCGCCATGTTCACAAACAATATCAGTGTTTCAAGGTTCCGCCCTGCAATGACAGGTCGCTCCCTCATTGTAGCAAATGGCTTACGCTGCAATGACGAAATGGCCCCTGATTGCAGCGGCTAAATTTTTACAAGGTTGTGACACGCTGGCTGAACTAGTGTCAGCAACAGCATGCCATGGCATTGGGAGAGTGGGCCAAGCCTTTAAAGGCTGTGGAGGCATTGGCCACAACAGTGCCACGCCTCCACAACCTGCTTCTGGAGAAAGCTGCCGCAATATGTTTCTTACGCATGCGCGTAATCAGCATAAAAATATAACTGTTTATGAAATTGCATTCATTGCTTCTTTTGCAAAGTGAATTGCTTCTTACTCCCCATTTCTCTCACACTCTGTGAAACAGATACCCCAGATCACACTTACCCCCTTTTTTCACCAAAAGCAACCCCCTGATTTTTTTGCCAGCCCACTGCCTGTAAGACATGCACCATACCTCAATCACAAGATGTGAACAAGCAAGGCAGACTAGTTAAAGACTTATTATCATACAGATAGAATACATAGTAGCATATTAGTAATGATAGTTCAAATGACAGTCAGATTAAGTAATATAGCAAGACTGCTACCTCTTGTAATTGCTAGCTCAGTTCAGTTTGTGCTACAGTTAAATGATCACCATATTACCTGGAAAAAAAAAATGTAATATCGTGGAGGTCGTTTAAATGGTATTTTGTGTACTTTCATGGAGCTTCACAAGAGTAAGAGACAGCCAAGATGAAAGATGAAACAGATGAAAGGATAAAGTGAAGCCAAAGTGTCCAGGAAACTAAGTCCCCCTTTCTCCCCCAGGAGCTGCAAAATTGTGAATCTGATCTGGGGGCTTTACCATTCCAAATAAACATGGAAAATAATATATTCTAAGATCTAAAAAATAATATGGAGCAGGCTTCAACAACAGGGTCTGTAAAAAAAATATACAGTAACAATCTGGGTAGTACATTCAGCCACTCTAGAGAGTAAGCGAGAAGCAAGTGCATCCACGCTTGTAAATCAGTCGTTAAGCCGTAGGGACTCCAAATTCAGCAGTTCCAGATGAGTTAGATTCTGAGGGAGCATTACTCCTAAGTATTTAATAAGCATTTTATTCCATTTAAATGGGAGCATAATTTTGATTTTGATATCTTTGCTAGGGTAATAAACCCGCTAATAAAACTTTGCCAAACTGCTGATCGACCCCTGCCATGCAGAAAAAAAGGCATGCAGAAACAGGGGGTTATAAAGTAGTTTATTAATCCAAATACTGAATAACCCCTATTTCTGCTTACTTTTTTTCCAAATGGTCAGGGTCGGTCAGCAATTTGGCAAACAACATTTTATTAGCGGGTTTTGGACAGCATGTGTTGTTTTGCTACCAAGAGCACTTTTTTTCATATATTTATTTATTTTTTTTAACCAGGAGAGACACACTAAGCTTAAGATTGTTTACAGGTGTGAGCTGGAAGAACAAGAAAGTTAAGTGACTTGCTCAAGATCACACAGTATGCAAGTGGGGGCTGTGGGATTCAAACCCAGGTCTCCGGGTTTGCAGCTCAGAGTATTACACCACTGTGCTACACTGCCTCCATATATGTACTTCATGTATTTTTATTCTGTTTTTCTCCCCAACCCTGGCCTGTGGCAGACACACACGTGCACAAGCATGGAGTCACATGCGCTTGCTGGGTACTGGCTCAGCCCCTTTCCGCCTCACCTTTGGCTATCACTGCTGCCCCCTCATGCCTATGCTTCCCACTGGACCTCCACCCGGTGGGAGTGGAACTACAGAGGGTGCAGGCATCCACCTCAGAAAGGGGAGAGCTGCCTTTCAGCTTAATCCTGCTCCCTCCCTCCTCCACGTTGGCTCCCCGATGAGCTGAGGTCATTCCCGCACCGAGGTCACTGGTGTAGTGCAAGGTAAGGCATCCAGCATCTCAGCCCTCAGTGCCACCAGGCTGGCTCACCAACGGCACTTTCTAAAGTCATCTTCCCCCTCCAACACCGATCAATGCTGGAAACAGAATTCATTCTCTGGGAACCCCTCACATAGCCATGCCTCACCTGACCTGCTCCAGTCAATCAGGGAGCAGGTTTTACAGATGTGGATGGTGATAATAAGCCCATCAAAATTCAGACTGTGCTGTGGTCCCACTCCGACTTTTCCATTCCTCCAGATTGCCACAGGAGATGCTAAAGGGGACATGAGGGCACTTTTTATGTTTGCTTGCACACATGTGCAAGAAACATAGTGCCATCATCGGAGTTTTCGGAGGTGTGTCACCCCCTCTTCCAATTCAGTCAGTGTGTTGGCAGGCACGGCCCCTGTCCGTAAATGCATGCTGGAGCTGTCTATGACAAGCTCCAAAATGCAGTGACATACAGTTGAAAGGGGGAGCTATGCTTCAGTGAGCAGCGATAAGATATTGCCTGCTCATGCACAGCTCCCTCTACACACACACACACACAGAAGCATGCACGCATACTGCGTGCTGCCCCCTCAGGCACACATGTATAGCCGACAGGGTGCCCAATCCCCGTCGGGCTCCACTGTCCCTGCCACCCCCAGGCTGGGTGCCACGCTGGAGCCCACCCCAGCTTGACAACTGATCATATGGGCCGACGGGAGTGCCCATCCCTCATCAGCTCCACGGCCCCCCAACGCTGGAGCCCACCCCAGCGTGGCAAGCGTCCAGCGTCATCACTGAAAAAAAAAACCCTGAAAATTAAAACATCCCTCGGCGCTTCTCCCTGGCCCCTCCCACAACCCGCACCCACCAACTGCGCACCTGCCTCCCCACACCCTCACAATTTATACTTACCTCCGAGTTCAGCACGACGATCTTCGGTGGACTGGAATACGCTCTGCACTCTTCAAAGCCAACCGTGAACGGAGGAAATGCCGGTAAGCTGTATAATGGGATAGATAGGGGGTTTTCAACTTTGTTGCATATCTCAGACATTTTGGGGAATTTTTGCCAAATTTTCAACATGGGGTTTTTGGGACCCCTCTTCATGAATTCTTGCACTGTCGTGGCATTCACGGGCCTGAAGGGTGATTTCGCAGCCACTGTGCGAAATCACCTTTCGAATGATTAACAAGCGACACTGCCAGTGTTCATAAGTGGAGCTCTCAAGAAGCCTATTTGGAAAATTTGGGAGAAATCAAAAAATGACTGTTTTATGAGGCGGCGTTACAGTTCCTACGCACACTGAAGCTCAAGAATTTTCAATATTTTCACTCTAGATTTTCAACATTGCCATGTTACCACACCTTCTTATGTGTAGTATAGCTGTCATTTTCCATCTCACCCAAAACGTGTTTCTGCCCATGTAGCGCACAATGGTGCAGTTAGTGTGCGGAATCAATGTACGGGACAAATTAAGAAAATCACAGTGACACTGTTCATGAGCAGAGGTCTTAAAATGGCTATGTTGAAAATTTGGTGAAAAAATTCCAAAAATGACTGTTTTTACGTGTGTTCTTGCAGGTTCTTGCGCCGTGGAAGTTCGCAATTTTCAATATTTTCACTCCAGATTTTCAACATTGCCATTTCACCACACCTTCTTATGAGTAGTATAGCTGTCATTTTCACATCTCACCCAAAGCGTGTTTCCACCCATATAGCGCACAATGGCGCAGTCAGTGTCTTGAAATCAATATCTGAGGACACATTAAGAAAATCACAGTGACACTGTTCATGAGCAGAAGGTTTAAAATGGCTATGTTGAAAATTTGGTGAAAATTCCTAAAATGACTGTTTTACGAGCGTAGTGCAGCGCAGTTCCTATGCATGCTCGTAAGTTTGCGAATTTAATAGTTTCACTCCAGATTTTCAACATTGCCATTTTATTACACTTCCTTATGAACAGTACAGCTGCCATTTTCATATACTTAAAATGTGTTCGCACATGTTGCGCACAATAGTGCTACATTGTCTTGAAAAGCAATGTTTGGGACAGATTACGAAAATCACAGTTACACTGTTCATGAGCAGAGGTCTTAAAATGGCTATGTTGAAAATTTGATAACAAAGTCCATAAAATGACTGTGTTACGGTGAGCATTGCGCAGTTTCCACACACCCTCGTAAGTTCATGACTTTGTAATATTTTCAGTCCAGATTTTCACCAGTGGCATTTTTCCACACTTCCTTATGAACAGTACAGCTGTCATTTTTCACAACATGGCCGAAGTGTGTTTTCACACTTTCAGCGCAGAGATGCGTGGTCGCTGTGGGACGTCATTGTTCGGGACAGATAAAGAAAATCACAGTGACACTGTTCATGATCGGAGGCACCAAAATGCCTGAGTTGACAACCTGCTGTAAAAAATTCCCAACCTAATTATATTACGGGTGTGCTTTGCACAGTTTCTATGTACGCTCATGATTTCACCAGTTTTTTTAATACTGTTACTGCAGATTTGCAACATTGCCATTTTGTACACCTCCCCATGAACAGTTCAGCTGTTATTTTTTACATCCTGTTCGGAATGTTTTTGCACCTGTGGTGCTAAATGCCGTAGTCGCTGTGCATAAGCAGCTTTCGGCTAACAAACTGATATTGCCACTGTTCATGAGGTGGGGTCACAAAAACCATGTTGAAAATTTGGGTGAAAAATACCAATGAATGCCTGAGGTATTTGGGTTTCCAACCATAACGTAACCCTGTAGGAATGACAGGCATCAGGGGTGTGACTTGGGATTCTTGCCTGTAATGCTCATACCATTCCGCACCTGCAGCCAGTGAGAGGCATCGAGGTATGCCTTGGACTCTTCAGCCCCAAAGCTCACCCCATTCTCCTATATTGCACCCATCTCACCGTATTTCCTAACAGAATGGGTGCGCATAAGGCCAAAGACCCAAGGAACACCATGACACTTGTCAGTGTCTGCAGGGTGGGGTGTGTGAAATGGCGTGGCCATTATGCCTGACGAACCAAAGGCACACCCCAATGCCTGTCACTCTCTGCAGGGTGGTGGTGGGGTTGGCTTCAGTTCAATACTTCACTGCCATTTCTGTTATGCAGCTCTGTGACTTCTACACTACCAATGCCAATGCCAGCAAGCAAACATTCGGCATTGACAAATGCTTGTTACAGTTGTCTTGCTCTTCTCCTCATTACCAGTTATGGCTGGAAATGGACATCATTCTCCAGAAGTTCCCATACCTGCATTTCACAGTACCTTGAAAGAGCCAGTAGCACCACTGGTAGCTACGGAACAATAGGACATCAGCATGTAATTTTATTTTTATTTAATTCCAGGTGGTCTATCAAAGGTACTGTATATTGCCACGTGTCTTTTCTCAGTGACCTTGAAGACAGCAGGGTTAACATATGCAAACTACCATTTAAAGAAATCAAGAGATGCCCTTTTTCTAAAGGTTATTTTCTGCCAAAAGACTGTCCAGTATGTATTTGCTACTGATTACGCTCAATTACATTCGCTGAACTTGTATGTATGATTTGGCCTCTGTTGTGATCTTCTTATCCCCCCAACTTCCATTGTTTGCCCTCGCTGCCTTTTGTGCCCACTTAACCTCAGTGCCAAACTTCTAATCCCCGAAGCCTTTGACTTGCAAGCCCAGTAACTGACCCCATGTTTTGCATTTTTATTTCCAAAATACTCTTTGTGACTCCACAAAACACAAGGATTGCAGGGACATGGGAGCGCTCCCATTTATGTTCTTCTAATCTGGGGTTTTGCTTCCTCTCTCTGGGTTTTTCTGCTTGGTCTGTCTATGAGAAAGACAGTGTGATCCTTATCCTTTTGTGGTTCATATGTTTTGCTGTAAGAGAACCCTGGAATCTGGTGGTGGTGGTGGTGGGGGGGGGCCGCTGTCTGTCAGTGTCTCCTCAGAGACTCAGTTTGCAGCTCATCAGAACCAGCAGCAGTTTTAGCCACAGTCTATGGCTCACCAAAGTGGCTGGTGTGCACCCTCTCACCAAGGCATCAGTACAACAGAGGTGAATAGAAACATAGAATTTGATGGCAGATAAGGACTACCTAGTCTGCCCATTTCTCTACCTAACGGATAAGCTGCAGATCCTATTTAAAGAACATCCTACTTCCTCCTACCCCCCCCACTAGAATTGTCTTATGTCTGTCCCATGCATTCTTGAATTCCCCCACTGTTTTTGACTCTACAACCTCCTCAGAAAGGCTATTCCATGTATCCACAACCCTCTCTGTGAAGAAATACTTCCTCACATTACCTCTGAGCCGTCCCCCCTCTATCTTCAAATTGTGCCCCCTTGTTTTTGCACATCTCTTTTTCTGAAAGATGCTACCCTCATGGACTTTGCTGATTCCCTTGAGGTATTTGAAAGTTTCTATCATGTCCCCCCTCTCCCTCCTTTCCTTGAGGCTATATATCTTTAGTTCCTTTAGTCTTTCTTCATATGTCTTCTGATGCAGACCCTGCATCATTTTGTTTGCCCTCCTCTGGACAGCCTCCACCCTGTCTATGTCTTTGCTGAAATGGGGTCTCCAGAACTGTACACAGTACTCCAGATGTGGTCTTACCAACTGTCTGTACAGAGGACCAACAACTTCCTGTTTTCTACTGGTGATGCCTCTCCCTATGCATGCCAGTATCCCCCCAGCCCTCCTTACTGCCTTCTCACATTGCTGGCCCACCTTTAGGTCATCTGATATGACTACCCCCAGGTCCCTTTCCATTTTTGTTGTTGTCAGTATCTCACCCCCATTGTGTACTCTTCCCTGGGTTTTGTTTCCCGGGTGCATTACTTTGCACTTCTTTGCATTAAATCTAAGCTGCCATACATTTGACCATTCCTCCAACCTTGCCAAGTCCCTTTTCATCCTTTCCACCCCACCTTGTGTATCAACCCTGTTGCAGATCTTTGTGTCATCTGCAAAGAGACATACTTTCCCCTTCCAGTCCCTCTGCAATGTCACTTATAAAGTCATTAAAAAGGACAGGCCCCAGTACTGAACCCTGCAGTACCCCACTAGTAACCCTCCTTTCTTCACTGTGGACTCCATTTACCATTACCCGCTGTGTCCTGTTGTCCAACCAGTGTTTTACCCAGGCTACCACCATAGGATCCACTCCCAGGCTGGTTAATTTGTTTATTAATCTTTTGTGTGGGACTGTGTCAAATGCCTTGCTAAAGTCTAGGTAGGCCATGTCCACAGCCCCCTCCCTGGTCTACTGCTTTGGTCACCCAGTCAAAGAAATCAATTAGATTTGTCTGACATGACCTTCCTGCTGTGAATCTATGCTGCCTTGGGTCCTGTGCCCCACTGGCCTCTAGGTACTCAACAATTCTTTCCTTCAGAAGTGATTCCATCATTTTCCCTACCACTGAGGTCAAACTGACAGGTCTGTAGTTTCCTGCCTCTGTCTTGCTCCCAGTTTTATGAAGAGGAATCACATCCTCCCTCCTCCAGTCCTCAGGTACCACCCCATCCTCCCATGATTGATTAAAAAGGGTAGTCAGTGGTGTTACTAGTTCTTCCCTTAGTTCTTTTAAAATCCTGGGGTGAATCCCATCAGGCCCCATTGCTTTATCCACCTTCAGTTTTAAGAGTTTTTTCAGAACCCTTTCTTCTGTGAAAGGACTAATATCAATCCCCCTATCCAGAGTGCTTCTATTGACTGGATTAGGTATTTCCCCTGCTTTTCCATTGTGAATACTGAGCAAGTATTCGTTCAGTATCCCTGCTTTTCATTGTCGCTCTCTGCCCAACCACCTTCCTCTTTGTTCAGCCTCAGTATCCCTGCCTTAGTCTTTCTTTGCTCCCTAATGTACCTATAAAAGGTTTTATCTCCCTTCTTAACCAAGTTAGCTATCTTTTCCTCGGTTTGGGCCTTTGCTATTCTGACTGCCTTACCCTCTTCCTTCTGCTTTAACTGGTACAGTTCTCTGTCCTGCTCCTTCTGTGTTTCCTTATACTTCCCGAATGCTATCTTTTTTTCCTTACCTTCCCTGCCACTTCTTTTGAGAACCATAGTGTTTCTTTCATTTTGATTTGTTTATTTGCTTCACACAAAGACTTGTTGTCTCTGTGATGGCGGTTTTGATGTTTCCCCATTGTTGCTCCACCCCACCTTCTTGCCTGTTTGCTAGTGCTTTCCTGAGGCACTCTCCCATTTTGACAAAATCAGCCCTCCTGAAGTCCAATACCTTCACTTTGGTGTGGCTTGACTCTACAGCTAAGTTTATCGTGAACTTCACTGTTCGGTGGTCGCTTGTTCCCAGATGGCTACCCACTTCAAGATCAGAGATCCTCTCTACATCCCCATTTGCGAGTACCAGGTCTAAGACTGCTCTCTCCCGAGTGGATTCCAAAACTAGCTGTCCGAGGCATGCCCTCTGTTGGGCATCGAGAATGGCCCTGCTCTTGGATGTGGCTGCAGCAAAGCTGCTCCAGTCAACATCTGGCATATTCAGGTCCCCCATCAGCAATATCTCCCCTTTCTCTGCCATCCCAAGGATGCCTTCTATTATTTCCTTGTCCATTTCCTCCCCCCTGAGATGGGGGTCTGTATACAACCCCTGTGCAGATTGTGGAGCCATTTCCAGTCTCCAGTGTGACCCACAGTGCCTCCTCTCCTGCCTGTTATGAATGAAAACTGGACAGTATTCACACAGACACAAGCAGTCAAGTTGTGTATTTTAATTAATTAAGCGATCAACCTTCAAGCTTTAAACTAAGATTCACAGTCATGGTAACAAACAGAAACAAAACCTAAATAAGTTTTTTGTTATTTTACTTCACACAGACATGTAAAAAAGCAACCTTCTTTAGGGTTTGTTCCCACCCCTCAGGGCCTGCCTTAATCATTCTGGGCCCCTGTGCAGCCCCCTGCTGGGCCCTACCACTCCATTTCCTGTGAGGCCCCCCCACACATCCAACATTTACACCTAACTGACCCTCCTGTCCTGTATTACTAAAGCAATAGCAGGTCTACTAGTTTAACCAGCATCTTTTCATTAGTGCCATTGACTGCATTGAATTATTTGACGTCACCACTGGAAATTAATCTGACTGAGCCTGGAGACAGAACTTAAGTAAGTATTGTACTACTACCGTATTCGTTTATGTAAGGACAGGGACATCATCACTGGACACTCACACCTCAGTTACTCTGATTTGCAAAAAAGTTAAACAAACGTAACTTTTCTGCAGGTGTGAGAGAGAATAGAGAGGATTATCATAGCAGACAGCATAGTGCAGTGGTTTAAGGCTCTGAGCTGCAAACCTGGAGACCTGGGTTTGAATCCCACAGCCCCCCCTTGCATACTGTGTGGCCCTGAGCAAGTCACTTTACTTCCTTGTGTTCCCAGGTTGCACCTGTAAACAAGCTTTCAGCTTATTGTCTTTCCTGGTAAACAAATAAATAAAATCACTGGACACCTCGTAAGGTGGCCACCTGTCAGGTTTTTTACCTGGTGATCAGGTTTTCAGGGTCCCTATCAGGAAATCCAATTTTGCTCTGTACTGGTCAGGTTTTTGAGCCATTGTGAGCAGGGATCAACTGTAAAAAAAATTTGTACTAGTCAGCAGGACAAGTTGATTCAAAATTGCACTAGTCCGTAGATGGTTGCACTAGTCCTCAATTATAATGGTAAATTTTGATCACTTATACAGGAAACAATGCAAGCCAAGAAATACTCTGATTGCACATTTATCCTGCTCCCCAGCAGGAAAAAAAGACTGCAATGCCATCACACACAGTGAGCTCCACCCCGCATTGTTTTGTACCATGGCCTCCTCTCTTCCGCTTCTCTTTCTGCACACACACACCAAACCAGTGGATATCACAACAGCAAATGTTCAGTCAAGCAGCCCTAGCTCTGCACACACACACAATAGCTGACATCATCATGCACCTCGGCACACTGTCACCACCACCCACAGGGCAATAAACAGAGTCAGGCAGAGAAAGACACTTTCAGCCCCCACCCTATAGTCAACTGGAGACCTGCACGTCTGGAAGTTATTGTACAGTCTCAAGTGAGCTAGGAGCACATCTAAGATTTCTTTGGGGTGGAAGCTACACAAACCTAAGGGGCTTGGGAAATAGAAAACTATGACATTTTTAATTTTAAAAGCATTGATTTTAATATGCTCTGCACCAACAATAACAGATTCTTCTTTAACATTGTCCTTTCATCAGCCATGGGGAAATAGTACACAGGCATAATGCTATATTATCTCTATTTCTATATAGGATGATCTGTGTACCCCAGGAATGCCTATTTTAAGTTTTCAAATGATGTATTTTATTAAAGTATAGTTTTGTACTGTACATGATCCAGAGTTTTGTTTTTAGGATGAACGGACATGCTGGGTGGGATATGGATGGAATTGTATGGCGATTGATGGCTGGCATGGTCCATTTAGAAGAGCCGGGGACCCCCTACACTTGCCAGTAATGGCAGCTATGGATCTGTGGGTGGTCATTTTATTCATTTATTCATTACAAATCGGGTTTACAAACTTTGAGTCATAGACTCATTTACAAAGGCACCTCGTCGTGGGGGGGCAGACATCAAGACAGTTATTACAGTGCAGATTAAAATAGAGGATAACATTACAGGTGCAGTAAAAGGAACATTTAACATAGATACACTTAGGTTACATAATATAATAGTTTGTATGTTACTTAGGTTGCGTAGTGTTACAAAATTGTGAGTTACATTCATGGATATAGTAGGTCCTCAGAGAAGACAGGGGGTTACATCCCTGTTTGGACCTAGCAGGGAAGGAGTGGGTCTGGGGGAAGGAGAGGCTGTCCAGTGGACATTGTTGAGCCAGGGGGCAAGGCGGGTGGGTACCACAGGTTACAACAGGGGGTTAGTTGCACCTACAACAGCGGGTATTAAAGATATGGTTCCGAAGGGCTTTTTTGAAGGAGCCAATTTATGGCAAGTTGGAGATGCAGCTAGGGAGGAGGAGGAGTTGAACCAGGTGGGGGCGCGGTAGAGGAAGGATCTCTGGGCAAGAGAGGTCTTGGTTCTGGGCACCTTGAAAGTGGCCTTAACAGAGCTATGGGTGGTGACGGACGATGATGACTGCTGTAGGGAGGTGGAGACCCCGGGGGGGGAAGAGAGTCCTAGCAGTGATTTCTTAGTGAGAAGGCAGGTCTGGTAGAGCAGTCACTCCTCAAAGTTGAGCAGACTGGTGGTAGTATAGAGAAGGCAGGTGTGAGTGTGGCTGGGGGCACTGGTCAGGAGCCTACAGGCCTTATTGATGGAGAGTTGGATTTTGGAGAGGGCAGTGTTGTCAGCTGTGGCGTAGATGGGCAAGCCATAGTCCACGAGGGAGAAGACGGAGGAGGTGATGGCCAATCTAAGGGTAACCTGAGGCAGGCAGTCCCTGTGCCAGTATAGCAGGCCAATCTGAGAGTTAATGGTGGCTGACAGGGCATTATTGTGGGTGTGGAAAGAGAGGGCAGTATCGAACGTGATGCCTAGGTACTTGTATGTGGTCATTTGTTCTAGCGGGTGCAGAGTGCTGGGGATAATCAGGAGGGAGGTATTTTTACCTTTATTTTGCTGGTGGGAGAAGAGCATCGATTTGGTTTTCTTTAGGTTAATGACCAGTCTTTGGTCCCCGAACCACCTTTCAGCTTGGTTGTAAGCTTGCTGGAGGGATAATTGGAGGGAGGTGGGATTGGGATGTGAAGCAACGAGGACTGCATTGTCAGCGTAGAGGAGCATTTTACCAGTACATGAGCTGGGGAGGGTGTTGAGGTAGAGACTAAAAAGTATTGGACCCAGGATGGAGCCCTGAGGGACCCCAGAGCGAATGGGGAGAGTGCTGGAGAGGGAGACGCTGATCTTGACACGCTGGGATCTAGCAGAGAGATAGCTAGAGAACCAGGAAATGGGACTGCCAGAGAAGCCAAATTGGTGGAGAGAGTCGAGTAGAAGGGGATGACAGACAGTGTCAAAGGCCTTGGAGAGGTCAATGAACACTGCTCCTGCAAGGCTGCCAGAGTCGAGAGCAGCATGCAGGTGTTGGGAGAACTCCAGGAGAGCCATGGTTGTACTTTGTCCTGGGAGGAAACCGTGCTGCTCTGGACACATATATCGTACTTGGTTAGGTATTCAGAGAGCTGGATCAACACCACTTTTTCAAGGGCTTTAGACAGTGGGGGGAGGATGGAGATCTGCCGGTAATTGTTGGGGGTGGACCAGTCCCCACTCTTATGTATGGGTGTGATTTCAGCAGTTTTCCAAGCACTTGGGAACTGACCCAGGCATAGAGACTGGTTTAGAAGGTCAATCAGGGGGACTAGGACTTTGTCCAAGACCATACGGAGGATCCTGGAGTCGAGGGGGTCACTGCTGGGGTTATTGCTGCTTAAGACTTTTAGCAGATGTGGCCTGGCTACTTGGGGGGATAGGGTGCACAGGTAGAATGGTGGGTGATGCAGGACCAGAGGGAGAGAGGTGGGGATTGGATCAAAGATGCTGCAGGAGAGGACCAAGCTTAGGTCAGGGAAAGCAGTGTTAAGACAATCGGCTATAAGGAGTGGATCTGTGGTGGGGGTGCCATTGATGGAGAGCTGAGATGGTGGAGGGGAGCAGGACTTCCCATTTAGCTCTTTCATATTATCCCAGAAGGTCCGGGCTGAACCCCAAGTGGAAGCGAGGGTGGTCTGGTAGTGCTCTGCCTTGGCCCGCCTAATGGCCCAAGTGCACTTATTACGTTCTGCATTATAGGCCTGTCTATCAGATGCCTTTCCAGATTCTACAGCAATGTGCCAGAGATTATCTCTGTTTTTGAGTCTCTGGAGGAGGGGTGGGGTGATCCATGGGGCATTGCATTTTTTGGAGTGGATCCTGGTGAGGGGGTGAAAGGTCACAAGCCTTACAGAAGGCATTTGTGAAGTGGTCAAGAGCTGAGTCAATGTCAGGGGTGTGCTGGATAGGGGACCAGTCTAGCTGGGCTAGGTATTGTTTTAATTTTCTGAGGCTGCCGGGGTGTAAACGGCGGTGTAGAGTGGCCTGGGACACTGGCTTCAGAGTGGAGGATGACCAGAGACAGAGGACTGGGGAGTGATCGCTAAGAGAGTCGGGGAGGACAGTGACATCCCAGACTTTGTAGGGGCAGTTAGATATAACAACATCTAGGAGAGTGCTGGTGCCAGTAGAGTTGTTGAATCTGGTGGGCTGGGTGACTAACTGGGACATATCCAGGGCAGCAAAGGAGTCCCTTATATGGGAGGCAGTGGAGGCAAGCCAGTTAACATTGAGATCACCTAGGATGACTTGCTCCACTTTGTGAGGGAGAGATGTGAGGTAGTCAGTGAGGGACTGGACTGCTTGGTTTTGATTCCTCGGGGGTACGTAGGAGACCGTGAGGAAGAGAGGGCCTCGGCAGGGGTCAGGTGTGATTTTTAAGGTAAGGGCTTGGGCTCCATAATCAAGTTTAGGAGCTGGGAGTGCCTGACCTATAAGGGAGTCCCGTACGAGTAGTGCGCAACCACTACCGTGTTTGCCTACTCGGTCTTCCCTGTAGATGGTATATCCAGGGAGGGTGATAGCAGAGTCAGGGGTGGATTTGGAGAGCCAAGTCTCTACCAGTGCAATTATGTCAGGTTGATGTTGAACGACCCAGCACTGGAGGGCAGCAGATTTCTTTAGGAGACTGCAAATGTTTAAGGATGCAAAGCGGAGGCCAGTTGCAGTACAGGGTTTAGATGGGCTGGAAGCCATAGGTCCTGGGTTTGGGTGTACATTACCAGATAATAATAATAGCAGTGTAATTATTCTGATTAGTGGCCAGTGGCGATGAAGACCCTTGGGTCGACACCCAGCTGAGGACTTTACAATCAGGATGCATGGGATAGATAAAGTGTGAAGGGTGGGAATGGCAGGGGAGAACTGGATAAAGGTCGGGACTTGGAGGGCAGAGGGAGTGGGGGTGTTGACAGGGTGGGGTGTTGGGGGTCATGGGTGTGTCGAGGGTGGGGGAAGGCGGAGTCACTGTGGGGTAGTCTGGGGATGAGGTGCCTAGTGTGGAGGAAAAGTGCTCCGGTCGGTGTGAGGTCTGTACCAAGAGGGTGAAGGAGAGCAGACTTAGTAATGGACTGTAGGTACCCATAGCAGCTGAGCAGTAAAGGAAGAGTGTCCAGAAGTAGTAGAGAGTAAGGAGATGTAGAGCAGCTTTGTCATGGTTGGGGGAAAACCCCTCTAGTGGGTGAAGAGTATAAGCTGCAATTGGGAAAAATCAGTATCAATCAGTAGAAGAGGGAGGGGGCAAAGACTGATGAATAGTGATAGACTGACCACACAATAAGTGAGATGAGACAGGAACTGTATTGTACTGGATTGGATAAGTGTGCTTATAACTGGGTCCTCTAGTGGCTAAAAGATATAATCTGCTGATGGAAAAGTCAGCACAACAGGCAGGGAGGTTCTGAAGCAAGTTTTTTTGGTGGGGCACTGCAGCAGCCTCAATGGGACACTGAGGTCAAGGGTGCAGCCCACAGACTTACAGATCTAAGAGAAGGGGCACAGGGCAGACAGCAAAATCACTCTACCTTAATAACATCTCTCAAACTTAAACCAACTCTTAAGAAACCTCTACATCAGACTAAACATTACTTGAAGTGAGAAATCAAGAACATGTTAAGCAGAGGTCAGTCCTAGCATTAATTTCTTGGCAGCAGTTCCTAGAAGACTTCTGGATTGCTGCACATAGTGTGAGAAACACTGACAAACAGGGGCAAGTGAAATTCCTCCAGGGGTAGATGCCAAAGTTCAGAGTTCCAACCCGTACCTTGCTTGGAGGGTGAGCGTCAGGCAACTTCTCCTTAGTCTGCTAACCAAACTGCACAATGCAGTTTGTTTGAGAGGAAACAGTCCTGAAAGGGCACAGTAGTCCCCTTGCTTGGAGGGTGAGCGTTGGGCAACTTCTCCTTGGTCTACTTACCAAACTGCAGAATACAGTTTGTTTGAGAGGAAACAGCCCTGAAAGGGCACAGTAGTTTCAGAGTCTGGTCTGCAGCGGTGTCCAGGGAAAGAACAAGAGTTAAGAGATTTGGAAGGGAGAGGGAAGTTATGGTGAGGCTGGGATAAACCCCCCCACCTGCAGGGCTGACCCTGTATACCTTCTCACATTTTGTCACTGGAATATTGGATACAGACACTCAAAATGTAGAAAAATGAGGGGCACTGGTCTTAATAATATGGGACAATTTTTTAGACAGAGATACATTCAGAAAACTGGAATCTAGTGACTTAACAGCACTCTACCCTTGATCACACCCTGGACACTAGCTGACAGTCCTAACAGTGGAGTGATAAGGCACTTTTACACACAGGTTTTTAAAACTAAATGAGCGTTACCTGTGTGGCACCGTTGTACTCTGCTGCGTTCTGGTTTCCTTTTACACCCTGCGAGTATTCCAGCCAACCCCGCCTCCATTTATTTCGTCTCCCCCGGAGTTTGCTGCTCTAATGGCTGTTTGTGCAGTGCTACCGGAATGGCTGTTTCACACCTGCCAGATGAAATGGAACAGGTCGGTGCAAACTGCAAGAAGCAGAGATTGCGGTTTGGATGAACATTCGCCTAGGGAACGAAACAGATGCACTTTACATACAAGGGATGTAACGGAATACTGTTTCCATAACAGTTATTCCATTACATAAACCTGTGTGTAAAAGCACCTAATATGACTCACATTGAGTCTTTTGTGGGATCCCCCTCTTGAACTGCCAGATAATTGCAGCTCTTAATGAGCCGTGAACCATACCAGGCCATCTGGAACATTGAGAGAGATAAATATGAGGACTAGAGCCTGCTACAGTACAGACTTTTTTAACTTCATTAACAGCCATGAAAAGCTACACTGGCCAGCCCGGTGGCGCAGAGGGTTGAGGCACTGGACGCCATACCTCAAACCATGCTGGCGACCCGGGTTCGGGAACGGACTCGAGTCATCGGGGGGCTGGCAGGGGAGGAGAGGATCGAGCATCCGATGAACTGCTCTCCTCTCCTGGGGTGGGTGGGAGGTGGGAAGCCTCGCTCTCATAGTGGCCCCCAGTGGAGACCGGGGTACTACATGTAGCGGCGCAGGAGGGAAAGCCAGAAAGCCGGAAAACAGCTTCGGTGCCACCAGATGACAATCTCTGTGCTCCTTGTTCCCCAGAACCTCCAGGAGCATCCTCCACCATAGCTGCGCCTCCGAACCATAGAAAAATAGTGTGCTGGGATTCCCCTGCCACCCGGTGCCTTCCCCCTCAGAGGAGGGAGACCCACCCGGTGATGGGATATGTTGGGGATAAATCGGGGGTCAGCTGTGATGTATGTGTGGAAAAGCTCCAGAAGAGGACAGCTGAGGCATGGGAAGACCTAGGTGGCCCGAAGGAGAGGTGGACACCGGAGTGTGAGGGGAGGTAAAAAGATTACACACACACAAAAAAAAAAAACACACTAGTTAAGATGGACAAGTAGAAAGTTAGATACATTAGCCCTGGACAATTTGCACCAGTGTTTGAGCTAGTAAAACAATGTTAAGATAGATCCCTGATTGTGAGTGCTCACATAGTTTTGAAACAGATTTTGTCATACATTCATTGTTTCAGCTACACGTCCAGGTTACGAACAAGTTCTCTTGTCAATATAGCCCTTTGTTTGTGAAAGCAGTCAACCTGGGAGGTGTAAAGTATGGCCATTAACACCATTAGCACTTACTTAACCTAATCTTTTCCACTGCAGCAAAGCTGATCCCACCTATTGTAGCAGTAGCAGAGTTGTCTTCCACTGTGATTTGCTGGTAAACATTTTCATTTATAACAAAATGTAGGCATTTTTAAATGTGCTAAATTATTTGTGCTTCCTCAAGATAAAAGTATGGGCCCCCAAGGTGCAGGGGCACAGTTTGCACCTAGCTAAGGCTGGCCCTGCCATCCCTTCCAGTGACAGTGTGTTTTACTTTGAAGGGTAAGAAGGTTGATCACTTGATTATAATTCTCAGCTGCTCACTGCTTGTGTCACTGCAAATAGTGTTCAGTGAGTAAACTATTTCATTCATCACATTTAGGGCAAGCAGCTGCTATTGGTAACATTACAACTGGTACACCAACACTCGTTACCCCACCAGTCACTATGCTAGTAGTGCCAGCTATGCAGTGTATGTCATTACTAATCAGTGATTATCATTTACTCCCTCTATCTTTCCATGTTTGTTGCCAGTATTGGTGAATGGTTTTTAAATGAAATGAGAGCTGAGAAACTAAAGGCACTTTTACACACAGGTTTCTTTACTAAAATATTCAGTACCTGTGTAGCGCCGTTGTAGTCTGTTCCATTTCGTGCTGACTTTACACACACTGCACTCTGTCAGAAAACTCGTCTTCCGTTCTCTAAAAGCATCTTCTGCTTCCCCAGAATTCCATTCTAGGTAATGACTGGTACCGGAATGGCCATTGCACATAACGTAGTGAAACGGAACACATCACCACGAACCATGCCAACCAGGGAACGCAGTTCAGGCGAGCGTTCACTGTGGAATCGGAACACTTGCAGTTTACACACCAACGGAGGTAATGGTAAACTGCTTCTGCAATGGTTATTCTGTTACAGAAGAGGTAGTGTAAAAGCACCTTAAGTCACTAACAAGTTCTTCTGTTACAGGCACTAACACCATTTAATGTCTAATAAGTGTGAGGCAGAGGCACAACTCTTGACAGACTGTGACGCGTAGAAGCGAGACTCCCTTGAACTAACAGCCAATCATTTAGTATTACACCTGGGCATGAGCGTGACGTTCTAGCTGCCAGATGAGGAGAATTGGCACATCTGGCACAGACTGACAGGTGTCAGTTCTCATTATCTAGCAACTAGATGGTCGCGCTGCCACTTGTGCTTGATGCTAAATGCAGTTCTGCTCTCCTTGACTGACTGGTATGTTCACAAGTCCATCTGCTTTCCAATCTTTTAACAAAAATAAATCAGATTGCAGTCAGCAGGGAGAAGTAAGGGGGCCAAAACATGGCCCACCAGAGCCTTTTCTTTACACAGATCTAGGGGGCCCTCAAAAAAAGTAAGGGGGCCTGGCCCCCCGGACCCCCTGTAACTCAAGCATTGGAGGCTAAAATTCATCAGAGCTCTCTCCTGCTAAGAGCTGTCTGCAGCAGTACCAGCCCTCTCTGCCCCACAGCCACAGGCTCAGTCCAGTGGACTTCTGTACAGCTCAGCTATTTGGGAGGTTTCAACCACTTTGTCCACAACCACAGTGAAATATCTGGCTAGGGGCTGTTTGCAGGAGTACCAGCCTTCTCTACCCCATTAATTACTTGTTAAACATTAATTCAAGTACCTCAAGGGAATCAACAAAGTCCAAGAGGGTAGCGTCTTTCAGAAAAAGAGGTGTGCAAGAACAAGGGGGCACAATTTGAAGATGGGATACAGCTCGGAGGTAATATGAGGAAGCATTTTTTCATGGAGAGGGTTGTGGATACATGGAACAGCCATGCTGAGGAGGTAGTGGAGTCAAAAACAGTGGGGGAAGTCAAGAATGCATGGGACAGACATAAGGCAATACTAGTGGGGGGGGTAGGAGGAAGTAGGCTGTTGGTTAACTAGGATCTGCAGCTTATCCATTAGGTAGGGAAATGGACAGATTGGGTGGTCCAGGCAGTTCTTATCTGCCATCACATTCTGTGTTTCTATGTTTCTAACAAGACTAGCCAATTTCTTCAAAACTTGTGTCAAAATAAGAAGGAAAATATTATGCTAAACTAAAAATACATAGTGAGATAAGATGCTCTCCTCAAAGGTCTATAATAAACATGATCTAATACTTACCTTTTTAATCTAAAATAATGCAATTTTTTTTTGCTGAAAACAAATCTATTCATTATAGGAATGAAATATACTGAAGAATGTACTGTGACGCTATGACATACAGAAATAGTTTAGTTGCCATATTGGTCCAGATCCAGAAACAAATGGTTTGATATCTTTTATTGGACCAACATAGGTGTAACAAAAGAAAACAGTGCCTAAGCTTTCAGACCATCCAAGTCCTTTCTAAGAAGGCATAAGCTTCTGAGGAAGGACTTGGTTTGTCCGAAAGCTTAGGCACTATTTTCTTTTGTTACATCTATGTTGGTCCAATAAAAGGTATCAAACCATTTGTTTCTGGATCTGCTCTGACACTTTAGAACTTTTAGTTTGTCACTTGTATATGTCGCAAAAGAAATGTAAACAATTGTGTTGTGTTTTTTAAAGATTGTAATGATGACAGAGGGACGGGCAATAAAACTTGTGAACATGAACACGATGTTCAATTAACCTGTTTTTAGGAGCAGGAGGAGAATTGTGCTGAGACTAGAATGACATCATATGTTTTTCACAGGGATTTATGGCTCTGAGAACTTAGGTCAGAAACATCAGTGACAAGAATGTAATTTAGTGTCACACTTCAACATCATTTTTCTAATAAAGAATATTTTTTTATGGATATACCTCAGCAGTGAAAGTAACACAAATAGCATTTTATATTTCTTTTGATCTTTAAATTGAAGATCGGAGGAATCCTTTCTGTACCTAACCTCCAGACTATGGAATGGAACAATTTGCACTTTTTATTTGTTTAAAGATGGATAATGCAATATCTCCAGGAGTTAGGTGATGGATACAGTTCTTAGTGATTGCATTTATTGATGAGAACAGTTTTATGTGTTTGCAATATCTTACACCATGCTATTTGTCGCTGTGGGCCTCTCATTCTGGGTCTGTTATGAAATAGGTTTGTTCCCATGAGCCCTCACCCGGTAACTAAAGATTGATAACATATACAGTATATGTGGTAATGTAAGATATCAGAAATACCTTTTTGAGTTGTACTTGACCTCTAACCTCAAGAGTGGCAAAGCCACGTGTAGGTCATAAGAGATCAGGTACAATAAAAGAAGATATTTCTGATATTTTGCATTAGCTCCTCTCGTAGTTGATGTATACAATAGAACCTGAATGTTTTATGAATAAAGCTGTGAACAGTGATATTATTTTTCATTCACTGTTTTTATGGTTCTTTCTATGAATGGATTGTCTCTGGAGAATGTGTGATGTAATTGTTCTCAAGGAAGCAATGCTATGAGCTAATGTGATATGTCCCGTTGTTGCTGATCGATTACCAACAGCTCAATTGTGATGTATCTAGTAGGTGATATCTTGGTAGCTAACAGGTGGTATCTTGATATCTTAAAACTTAGCTGAAAGATATCACTAGTTACCTTTATAAATTTACACCCACACCCGTTGTATACACATATAGTAATAAATCAACTTGGAAGGTGAGTGTGCCTAGGGCCTCAAATTCTTAAAGCCCATATACCAATCCTTCAGACCACGTATTGGGCTTAACTTTTGGTGCCAGCAGTACTGCGAGATTTAAATATCAAACTCATGATGTAAATGAAATCAACGCAGCAGCTGTTTCATGGAATCTTGAGATACAAAGTGATATCACTGAGGGGCAAGCCATTTTAATGACATACAGCTTGTTCCTTAGTGACATCATGGGGCTCAATTTTCTAAGAGCCACTACACTGGCACATGATGTGCCAATTCTCAGCTGTGGCAAACTCTAGGTGTGCCAGGGACCCTGTGCCTGATTCCAGTACAACAGGGGTCCCTGCACTGAAGACCCCAGAGTTGCCATAGTTGGAGTGTTATGGCAAAGATTTGGTGTACCAGAGGGGTTTGACAGAAGGTCCCATCAAGCCCTCTCGACCCAGCGCAACACTGGCCTGGGGGGAAGAAGCCTGCAAGGTCGGGGCACAGTGAACATGGACAGGGGAGCCATAGTGGACAGCGTGGGCACAGTGGGTGTGGCAGGGTACACAGGTGGCACTGGGCAGATGTGTTCTGGACAGTTGTACAGATCCATGGCCCTAGTACTCCCTAGCATTCATCCACAGACCCTGTCCCAGAGCTCTTGTGCCACCAGACAAAAAAATAAATAAATCCAGCACTCCAGACTGCAATCAATTCAGTGAGAGTATTTTTTTATTAATAATAAAATAAACAAATACTTACAGATAGTAAACATAAAAAAATGATAATCGCATAAAATGCAGTTTAAAGCTCCAACAGCCGACAAGCTTCTAGCCTCGGCACTTCGGGGTACTAACTCCCCTTCATCAGGAGGGGTGACCAAACCTAAATTCATGTGATTTAACTACATAGTGGCTGAGGTGAAAATCATTACACATAGTGAAATTCAAAGTGACATTCAGTGCATTTTGAGTAACCTAACCTCTAAAGGTGGGTGTCCCCCCCCCCCCAGATCAGCTCTCCTTAGTGATAGAGCACATCACTTAATGGAAGTTTCCTTTTAGCACCTTCACATCACTGCTGAACTGGGCAGGGAACAGCCACATAAATTAGTTATGGCTAAAAAACTGTTTAAACTAATCCTATGTACTAAAACTATGGCGTCATAGTTTTTGAACACCTGTTGATTGCTGACCTCCCTCATATCAATATCTTCATTTTTATTTACACACACTACGGTATAATTCTTAAACATCTTAGAAAATCCCCAAAACAGAGAGTACAGTGGTTACAGTATTGTTTCCATCACATAAATACTGCATAGACAAAAAAATACATGGAAAGAAGCAAGTGAAGGACTGAGTAATATACATTTTATGAACACTGTGTTACATGGGCAATTCAAAAAATGAAATTAAACCATTTATGTCATATTGTGCATTTAGCATGTGTGACTTTCCTTTGGTGTAATATTTGTTTCATCAACCCTATTTATAAAAAAAATAAGGGAAGATAAAAGACACTGCTGGTCTATTTGTCTACATCTTCTGTATGTTTCTCTTACGGGTGTCAGCGTGGCTCAGTTGGTAGCACATTTGTCTCTGGACCAGAAGGTCATGGGTTCTTGTCCCACACTGGGATTGAACTTGCACCTAAATGCTGGAATCCGAGTGCAGTATTGGGGGGTGGTGCTGTACTGCTGGGGTGTGCTGTCCTTTGGATGAGACGTTAAAACAAGGTCCCTTCTACCCATCCTGGTGGGTGTTCAGGTGGAAGTAAAAGAACCCAGGGCACTCTTTGCAAACAGTAGAGGACATTCCTAGTGTCCTGGCCAACATTCCCCTTCCCATAAACTGGTTCATGCAATTATCCAGGCTGTGTGTGGGTGTTGATGTGTGATATGGCTGCCACTACACATTCAGTCACTTCACTACCAATCTAGCATTGCTTGTAAAGCACTTTGGGATACACTTGTGTATGAAAAGCGCTATATAAATACTGATTCTTCTACAGAGAATTTTCAGTAAACCAAACTCTAATATTACTTAATGTATATGAGTTTGTCAGTTCATCTGTTCTTTGAAGCCATGTGGTGCCACCAGCCCTGGCAGTTTTTCCGGAGCATGCACGGTGCCCTACATGCAGAGATAGTCCATGGTTACAGGCTACTAGGTGACACTGGTGGATGGGGACATACTCCAGGCAGCGCAACATTCCCCTACTACATAGCCTGCTGTGTGGTGATGTACTCCAGGTACAGGTACCAGTGTAGCCATTGCACAGTGTGAGGGCACCCCAACAGGCAGGTACCACACAGGGGTGTGACAAACTGGGACAAAGGACAAGCACCACATATACTGGAGTTGGGTAGCTCTGTCCCTGCCACTATACCCTGCTTTGTTGAAGCAGTACAGGCAGATACATGCAGATGCAGACCTGGTGGCACCAAGGGGTCTGGGACAAGTTTCTGCAAGAATGCCAGAGAGTACCAGGGCCATGGGTCTGCACAACTATCCAGAATACATCTGTCTAGTGCCACCTGTGTACCCTGCCACACCCAACATGCCAATGCCACCCATTACATCAACCCCCAGGACTATGTGCAGTGTCCCCCGACCTCACAGCCCCCCCCCCAAGTTAAGCACACTCCTGACCCATGGCACAGGGCTGCTAGCCATCTCATGGCTGGTCTAACAACAGCTCTGACTTGTGGCCATGATGGGGCTTCCAAAATCCCAAATAAGGGGATGCTGCAGCCCTGCCATGGCACAAGCCCCCCCTCCCATCTTTCTAGGTGCACCACCACTTTCAGTGCAAGGGTGGTGCAGGGCAGGTTTGGCACATGGCCTCCCATTTTTAATACAGCCTGCGTTCAAAAATCAGGAGTGCTGCAACCTTTGAAGCGAGGTGCCACTTGTGTCAATTCCCTTTGATATAGGCACCTTGCATCATGAATGGGGCTTTGAAAATCGAGCCCCATGTCTTTCCTGAGGATTCCGTGCAGTGGCTTCCTCTGGCCATGGGAGATTCTGAGCAGCACTGCAGCACGTTATTTTGCACAGGAACAGGGAGAGGAGCACTGTTCCAGTAGGCCAGTGACTTGTGGTCAGAGTTCTGAATCCATGCAGTGATAAAGGCGAAACTCCAAATTACTGGTGCCATGAAGAGGACAGTGCAAAATGTTCTCTATAATTAAAAAAAAACAATACAAACACAGTTTCTGATATCAACTGTTATTCAGCTGGGAGAACTGATATTTCAAAAAAGAAGGAACATTAACAACAGCTGCACCTTAACACAAATGTCCTGTCTCTTAAGTTCACACTTCTGTCTCAGTACTCCTGGAAATACTCAGGGACCCCAATCCAGTACTAGGAGGTGTTTTGTGATGTGGATGACCAACTGCCTCAAAAAATGGAGCTGACACTGCTTTACCTCCAGTCACGAGCACCTGACAATGTGTCTGCACCAGTGATACAGTGTGTCTTTCTGGAAGTCGACAGATGTTGCCTAACTTGACATTGTTTACCCTGTGACCTACAAGGTGTTACGATGTTCCCACACCTGCACTTGGCAAGTGTCAGTGAAGTAAAAAGAGCTGTGCAGTCCTCAATCACTTGTTATCACTAATAAAATACAGAATGAGATCAATTACCTGCGGAATCAAAACATCCCCTTTTGCTTGCTTGGGCAGTTGTCAGCAGTGTGCCTTACTCAGGTCTGGTACTCGGGTCCGGCACTGACATTAGGGGTCTCATTCTTTGACAGGACAGTGGAGACTATGTGCTTTAGAATGTAGGAAGGACAACTGTCAACTCTGTCACAGAAATATGCAACAGCGGGGAAAAAATTTTTTTTTAAACAAACCTTCTCAAAATGAGAGGACAGCTGCTTTACTGGGTTTTGTATTCTTGAATCATCGGTTTGATCAAGCTATTTATTTGTAGTTTTTGACTAGGAAAGGCCCACTGAGCTGTGACAACTCGTGTTAAAAATTCCCTACTCTTATACATACAATGGGATCCTGAACTTCAATCTGGACAGACACGGGAGATGAACACAAGGGAACTATAATGACATCCTTTATATTACACTGTTTTCCGAGTTCCCTTCCATACACGCTCATTTTTCTTGGACTGCTGTCTGTCTTTCTGTTTCAGATTTCATAAAGGAATGGTTAGAACTTTTAGACAATGTGAAGACTGTACAACCTCGGAGCTCTCTTTTTGCCAGGTCAAAGGTCAGCATTACTCTCTGTCACCAGTTATCCAGTATGATTTTTTCACCTTAGGGTTGTTACTGTCAAGTTTTAAAGGGATGTGGGGCAGTGGTGTGTGTGAGAAAGCACACAGGACATGACTTTATCATTGTTGGCCATTTCCCGGGTCAAATACCCCAATCACTGAGCATCACGCCATGCTGTGGCTATTCCATCTAAGGTGTGCATTTGTTGGGAGGGAGGGAGGCCGGCCCACAGTATTTCAGATAAGCAGCACTTAAATCAACTCTGACTAAGCTGTTGAAGAGCTAGAAAGACAGGTGACACAATTAATGCATCATCCTTTCAGGCAGGATGTTTCCCCAGCTTCTTTGTTCTCCCAAATGACAGAAGCCTTGGAAAATTCTTTCCCCATCACGACTCTTGGGTGGGACATAGACCCTGGGGGGTGGCAGTATACTTTACGGAAGGATACCATGACAGGTTTTCTTTGTTGCGCAGGCAAACTGAATCACCCAGCGTTTAAAACATTTCACAACAGCAATCTGATCCATCTTGAAGGCAATGAATTGAACAGAATAGAGCTTGGTTTTAAATAGTGCCTTTCATGCACACAATATCTCAAAGCGTTTTATAAAGCAATGCATCATCTCTCCAAAGAACAGTTGGGCTCAAAACATCAGTTTTCTTTTTCTACTAATTGACCATCTCCTGACAAATCAACCCTTCGTTCCCCAGGGGCATCTAAGAGCCAGTTACCTGCCTATGCCACTTGCCCTATTTTGTAGATTTTGTGAAGCATTGCATCAGATTTGTGCCAATATTGTAGTGGCTGTGTAGAGGAAAATTAAGCAGTTATTATCACCTCACTCTCATGGGCATCCCACAAAGGGTCATGGAGAATTGCATCAGGACCTGTTTTTGGAGACAGGATAATCACATACTGTCTTCTAGAGGAGCCACAGGACAGGTTGTGAACCAATACCGTTAGATGCTGAATGCTGGATTTCTTAACCTCACAGTGGCTGATAGAATACTAGTTACTATCGTCCAATGTCTTAGATGGACTTTTGTTTTGCTTTTGCCTTCTGTTGGGACGCTAGCTTCCCTGACTATAGAGTTGGTTGGCTCCAACTTTCAGCAGAAAGAGACAGGGAAGTCTGAAAAAGCTTCTGGGGAAGGTCATTGGGGCTGAAACTGAGAGGGTTCAAATGGGGATGGAACAGGAACATGGGACTAGTGCATAAGAGGGCATATGGAGGAGAGGTAGGAAGGGCTGACAGAACCACAGTCACAAAATTAGACAGGCTTGGCAGACTGAATCGGCTGCTAGACCTTTATCTGGCATCATTTCCCATGTTTCACTGTTTCCATTCCATTTTAGATTACTGTTTTTCCTTCTTTCTTGCAAAACGACCCTTTTACCCCTTTTAAATCTGATTTAAACATTAAAAGTAGCTCTTTCTCCAGGATGCAATAAACCATGATGGGGTGTGCATTAAAGAATTAATGATGCATGCCACAGGGGTATAATAAAACCTGAGGCCAAAGGCTGAGTGTCCTTACACCTGTAGAACATGCATCATTAACCCTTTAATGCACACCCTGGAGTGCCTTATTGCCCATATAAAATGACTTGTAATTAATGAGGTTTTCCAGCCTTTGTAGTGAGATATGGTTTCTGACTGTGCATTGTCAGTAGTTTAATACATGGTCATGTGACAGCTGGCATCCAATGAGGTCTCTGCATTTATCCTTGCCATTTTATAACTATGGCTATCCTCAGGTTTACATTTGTAGCCTCCCTCCTCCCCCTTAACCCCAAAGTCTAAGGATATGTAAGGGTATCTGTAAAAAAAGAAAACTGTCCAGTGTTGGAGTGAGATATCCCTTTTCAGTAATCAGTTTCCTGCAATCAAATTAATGAAAAATGATGTCCTCCTTCAGTAACACCTGATAGTCTGACAAATGGCCAATCAGGTGTTACTATAGGAGACATAATTGGTCATTATTCTATTGCAGAAAACTGATTTGTGAATAGAGCATCTCACTCCAAAGCTGACAGTTTCTTCTGAAGTATATATGTCTAAAATTGGGACTTAGGAAGGAGGAGTTCGGGTGCTAAAGGGTGTGTGTGTGTGTGTGTGTGTGTTGGGGGGGGTGTTCTGTGATTCTTCCTCAAGGCCTGGTGCTCAAGTAAAGGGTAGGACAAAGTGGGTAATGTGGTTTTTATAAGTCATAATCTTGTGATTTGGCATGGATGGGGGGGGGGAGGGATGTGGGATATTCTTCTCTTTTTATTTATGGGAACTTCCCCAGGACACTAGGGGTAGGGGGTGCTAGAGGATGGGAGGGTGGAGGTAAAGCATTTTGTTTCTATGTAGCTTATTCCCATTTGCCATTAGTTGGGAACACTCATTGGCATAACCCATGTGCAGGGAGCTGTCTGGTCTATGCGAGATGGCTGCGGACCAGACTGCCAAATGGACAGTCAGCGTGGTTCGTCTACAATATAAGAATAGATGTAAAAAGTACTTTAAAAATGTTATTTATTGCTAAAAGGCCTAATTGGGCATTTCTGCAGCAGCTGCTGCACTTTCTCTGTTATGCACTGTTTTCCTTTAGGAACACTACTTTATTTTGGCTTCACCAGTGTAACTTATTTAATGTGCATATGTATCCTACTGCAGCCCCCCGGAACACCATCGAAAACAAGATGCAATGTCATGAACTAAAGTTTAAATAAATAGTCACTAAAACAGGCATTCAAAGCAATAAGCCTTACGCTATTTGTAGCAGTTTATCAACCCAGGATAGCTCAACTGAGATATAGTATCTCATTTTCAGACAGGTCCTGCTTGCTTCTAACATTTTCATCACTGGGTGAATTGAAGCACTTGGAGTTAATACAGTCATCTTTATTAAAAAAAAAAAGATTTACCAGTGCTTTTCTGCTGAATTGAGGCACACTTGAGCAGTTGGCATGGCAACAGTCAATTTAGCATGTGAGACACTCTTAACTATATAAGAGTCTTATGTGCCAAGTAACCAATGATTCTGATTGACTAATGTATGTCTGAGGATGTATAATCTAACTACTGGAGCATACTCTTCAGTTACAGGGGTTTTCCCAAGGAGTTTACTCAGGGAGGAAAAGAATTCGAATACAGAATTATGAGAAGTGGTGCTAGGATAGTGCTTTTGTGGATCCAACTACATTCTGTTAGATAGAATTGGTGTTTGTCTTCAAATCCAGCCAAAGTTGGATTATGGATCCAGTGCTGGATAGTTGTGGATCTAAGGTCAGATCCAGGCATCTGAGGTTGGAGCAATCAGATACAACCTTACATAGTTAGAGCTGGTGGTTGGAAACTGTTGAACCCTGGTTGGATTCACAGCTACCTCAGACACTTACTGTGGATCCTAGGTGGTCAGATCCTTTGTCAGATGTCTATGCTATCTGAGGCCATCTGAAATCTGAAAAAACTGATGGTGTCCAATGATAACCGACCTGGTAGGAGACTATCTGAGCACCACTAATTATGAGTAGAGGTTATGGCACTAAATTCATTACAACATCATTAGTGGTAAGGCTATGGTTGCTTACATTATAACTGACACAAGACTAATGATATCATATGAATTAACTGTAATTCCCTGGTGCTAGTGGTACCCCCTTTCACCTCATCAACATTTGCATGTGATAAAATGTCTTTGGTACCCAATGATCCTTTCTCCACCTGGTAGTCTCCTGCCCCCCCCTCCATAATTCTACTTCCCCTCCAACAGGGCACCAGCACTTATCCTCCTCTCACCTCTCTGGCTGGCCACATCCCCCAAACACATCCTGTTTCAACATACAAAGCTGTGCATCGATACAGAACGAGTGGCAAAAAAAAAAAATAAAACAATGTTCACATACAGTAGTACTGCACATGCATGCAGACTTGGTTCATTTTCGTAAAAAAGTACTTCTATTACCGTGAGAAAGCACACACGTGAAAAATGTTGGATGCTGGGGCAATCACTGTGGTTGCTGTTGAACTTTGGTACGTGAGTAAAATAATTTTTACAAGCCTTATATTTGTCCAGACTGGTCTTTTGAAATTCTGTTCTGCACAAATGAGTAGCTGAGATATTTTCATTTGTCTGTATTCTGTGCACTTTGGCTCTGAGTAATTTGCACTTGGGAGCCACTTTGTTTACACTGAAGTACTTCTATTGGGTTCTAATTATTTATGGGCAGGACTTGCGCATGAAATGAGTGTAACCTTCCCATGCAGCACTGCACCCTGGCACAGGCATGTGCTGATTGGCATTCACAACCACCACCCACCTGTCCATGACCCCACCTCCCTGGTGTGCAGCTGTGTGACAGAGGAACGTGATGGTGCAGAGGCAGGGTGCAGGATGCAGGGCAGCATCCAGTGGGATGCTTGTCCTGGTCCCCACAGTGGAAGGGCAACAGTGCGGCAGGGGTACTGATGCCAGTGTCCAATAGGGATGTGTGTAACCATGCAGGATGATTATGGCAGGGTCCCACTCATGCAGCTATCCAATGCTGGCATAGCATGTAAGTGCCTCCATAAATTTGCACTAGCATGGGCACCCACATGTTACGCACCTGTCCTGTCTCTGGTAAGGTGCTCCACAGCCGGTGTGGGATCCAGAGTACAAGGCTCCAGTGTGCATGCAAGTAAATGCTGCAGGTGGTGCGCAGAGTACTGCCACATGGCAGTCAGGTGTTGGAATGCCTACATGCCGCCCTTACAAGGCACATAGGCATTCGTGAATATAGCCCATTGTGTGTAATTTTGGCAAACACCAAGCTTTGTCACCAAACATCATGGATAACTTTTGCACCACTCTCTCATGACCATGAGTGGTACCATGTAACTCCCACCCAAAATGAATGCACAGAGGGCAAGTGCTGAATGCTCCATTTGGGTGGAAAGTATGTCGAACCACTCATATAGTCATGAAGGGGGTGGTGGTACACAAGCTGTTATCCAGCTTTGGTGACAAAATTTGGCATTTGGCAAAGTTACAGGTAATGGTAGTAAAGTATGTGAAAATAAACAAAGTCTGTTTGCATGCACAGTACTGTTCTATGTGGACTGTGTTAATTTTCAGCCACAAGTCCTGCACGTCTGCCCCACTCCAAGGTAGACTACACAAAGCAATTAGATAGTAGGGGACTTAAGGAGGGATTTCCTCAATCGGGGGCAATCAACTACCATCTCAGGTAAACGACATGGGGAGAACAGCAATGGGGAGAGTGGTGGGAAGGGAGAGGGCTAGGGGTGACTGAAAAGGGGGAAAGAGGGGAAGAGCAGACCATTAAGCAGAGGGGGTTGGAGACATTTGGTCAAAAATGAGGGGAGAGAAGCAGGAACGGTGGAGGGTAGTGTCTTTAATGTTAGCAGTCTCAGGAACAAGATGGATAATCTACAGGCCATGATGGCACAGGGAAAGGTGGGTCTGGAAGTGGTCACCGAGACCTGGCCTTCCCTAAATCATGACTCGAATCTCTCCATTCCTGGGTATGCTCTCTATAGAAGGGACAGGGAGAAAGGGAAGGGGGATGGGTGGCACTATACATCAAGGAGGGCATTACTCTCACTAAGGAGGACAATGCGGATAGGAAACTAGAGGCACTGTGCGTTCAAATGCAAGTGGCAGCAGGAAGGAGATTAAGGTTGGGTGTAGTTTATAGGCCCCCTAATCCAAGTGGTGGTGCTAGGAGACTTCATTTTTGTCCAGAGTGAATTGGAGTGTCCCATACATCATCTGTTCCAGGAGCCATCTGTTACTGGACTCAGTCCAGGATGGGGTCCTGATTCAGAGGCTGACCAAACTGATGCAGGAGGAAGCCATCCTCGACCTGATACTTTCCCCCCCCAGCTAGCTCCAGATCATTCCACCATCCCTGCCACCTCACCCCATCCTTCAAAACTTACCTGCTGCCATACCGGAGTGACCACTGGATTGAACCCCAGGGTGGGGCCATCGGGGCACCCCTGTACTAACTCCCTGAATGATGCTACATGTTGATCTGGTGGCAGAGTGCCTCAGTCAGCTGCAAGGGAGTCAGTGGGGAAGGGCAGACTTCCTCCATGCCTCAGCCAGTCTTTTTCCTCCATTATTGGAAAGTGTGGTGTGTAATGACGTAAGGTGCAATGTGCTGACATCTGGCACACCTCCTGGAAGCTGCAAGCCTTAGCCATGACACGCACAGCCTCCTTCAGGGGTCAGTCAAAGCACTGAATGCTACTCTCTACCCACCCAAGGGGGAGAGCAGTCTGTTGGCTGCTCGAGCCTCCATCCCCCCAAGCCGGCCCTCCAACTCCCAGAGCTTGGATCTGAACCCAGGTTATCGGCATCACAGGTGGAAATCTAACTGCTGTGCTGGCAGGCTGGCCATTCCTGGACCTGGTGCTTACAAATGGGGATCATGTCTGGAACATCACAGTGGAGGAACCCTTGGGGAAACAGTAACAGACAGTCAGTTTAGTTCTGAGTTGACATTGGGAAAGAAACGCCATGCACAAAGATAAAAGTGCTAATTTCAGGAAGGCTGACTATGAAAGGATGGGAGAAATTTTGAAGGGACACCTAGCTACCCTGGAGGAAGATATGGTTGTGGAACAAAGGCAGACAGTGAAAAGGGTGGCGACAGCAGCAGCAATTAACACAGGCCAAAAGAAAAGGGAAAGAATTCCAAGGCCAGGAAACCCTAGTTGGTTCAGTGGGGAGGTGAGTCAGGTAGTCAGGGACAAGAGTGCCACATATAGGAATTTTAGGATGTTTCTAAAGGACAAGGATAAGGGTGTTTTCTTGGAAAGAGAGCTTGGGAGGCCAGTTGGATAGTCATGCTGGTCAAGGCTATGAATGACCTGCAAACTGCAAAAGAGACTAAGGATGAGGAGAAAGCCTTCTTTAGCTTTTCCGGTGAGAAGAGGGATAGAAAGGCAGCTCTAGACTAGTTAAGCTAAAAATGGATGGGTGGGTGGGTGGAAGACATTCAAGAGAAAGCAGAGATATTGAATGACTACTTTATCTATATTAGTAATAACAAAACTACAAATGTATCCGGTTATAAATATTCAGGTCTCTGGCTGGATGAGAATTTAAAATGGAACTACCACGTAAAAGTCCTGGTAAAAAAGGTTAATACTGGGATTGGATTTCTGTATAGGAATAAATCATAGTTTTCACAGGACATAAGGCAGAGACACTAGTACAGACTTTGATTCTGCCACTGTTTAATTATGGTGACATTGTATATGCTGTTTTGTCAAAAATCTATTCTGAGAGGTTAGATAGGTTACATTACAAACTGGCTCGTTGTGTTGTTTCTGCAGCAAAACACATGCATCATTGTCCTTTGCTTAAATCTCTCAGTTGGCTAAATTTGGAACACTCAAGGCAGTTACACATGCTAACTTTTATGGGAAATGTGCAAAACTAAAGCTTCCAGCATATATTTCTGACTTACTATCGCTTTGTTGTATTAAAGCAGGTTTAAGGTTAAGTGACAACTTTGAATTTACTATTCCTATGGTAAATTCTCAAAATGGGCAATTGTCCTTTTCATGTTGTCTTGCGCACGTGCAAGCAACATCTTGTGGTAGCAGTAGTAGCACAGTGAGAGGTGTGTCAGTGCTGGCGAATGCAGGGCACACTTTAGTAGGTGCGTTCCTCATTCCCCAATTGGCCAGCATGCTAGTGCTGATGCAAGAATTATGTAAAGTGCCACCAACCTGAAAGAAATGTGGCACTGCAATCAGACACAAGCTTGCCATGCAGCAGCAGAGATGACACACCTCCCCTATGTGTCTTTCTTGGTGGAATATTTCAATAAACGTGGTGGTGGCACACAATCTAAACAAAGCCGACATTGGGGTGCAATCCTGTCGGCATGTCCCCATTGTGCGGCACAGGGCCCACCCAGTGTGCCACCACTCTACAAAGCCAACCCGTGTCGGCATGTTCCTCCCCACCCACACCCCCATTGTGTGGCAAACTGGGAGCCCACCCAGTGTGCCCAAGAAAGCGTCACGCGATGTCCGTTTTGTTTACCTGAAACAAGAAAACAATCCCTCATTGTCCTCAGCACCCCCCTCCCAACCCGCACCACCCTCTCGCAACCCACCTCCCCACACACCCCACCCATAGTTACCTCCGGAAGTCTGGCTCTGCGATCTTCGGTGGAGCGGGAACACGTCTGGACTCTTCAAAGCCAAACTGCAAAATGAAGAAATGCCAGTAAGCTGTACAATGGCATACATTGGGAGGGGTCAACTTAGATGGATATTTCAGCCATTTTTTTGAATTTTGGCTCCAAATTTTCAACACGGGGTTCATGGCACCCCACTTTATGAACACACGCACTGTTATCTCGTTATTTGGTCCCGAAAGGTGATTTTACGGTCACTATGTGGAATCACCTTTCGGGAATGATTAATGAAAGGACAGTGCCACTATTCATGAGGTGGAATCCCAAAAAGCCTACGTTGCAAATTTGGTGACAAAATTCCAAAAAATAACAGTATTACGAGTGTGCATTGTCCAGTTTCCATGCACGCTCATAACTTTGACAATTTTTAATATTTTCACTCCAGATTTTCAACATTGCCATTTTTTCACACCTTCTTATGAACAGTACAGCCGTCATTTTTCACATCCTGTCTGAAATGTGTTTTCGCACATCTGGCACACAGTGGCGTGGTCGCTGTGAGTAATCAACTTTCAGTACAGATTAACAAAATCACAGTGCCACTGTTCATAAGCAGAGGTCCCTAAATGCCTATGTTGAAAATCTGGTTAAAAAAATTCCCAAAATAATTGCATTACGGGTGTGCATTGTGCAGTCTCTACTCATGCTTGTGACTTCACCAATTTTTCATATTTTCATTCCAGATTTTCAACATTGCCATTTTACCACACCTCCTTATGAGCAGTACAGCTGTCATTTTTCACATCCTGCCTAAAACGTGTTTCAGCATGTAGTGTACAATGGCGCGGTCGGTGTGCAAAATCAATGTATGGGACACAATAAGACAATCACAGTGACACTGTTCATTGTGAGAGGTTTTAAAATGCCAATGTTGAAAATTTGGTGAAAAATTCCTAACAATGACTGTTTTCTGAGGCATGCACAGTTCCCACAACGCTCGTAGGGTTTGCGAATTTTCAATATTTCCACTCCAGATTTTCAACATTGCCATTTTACCACACTTCCTTATGAGCAGTACAGCTGTCATTTTTCACATTCTGCCCAAAACGTGTTTCTGCCTATGTAGCGCACAATGGGGGTAACAAAAAGGTCATGCTGAAACTTTATTGTGCAAATACCAGCAATCGCATAGGGTGTTAGGGTAAAGCACCATACGTGCCAAACACCACTGCAAATACCTGCAAGCGAATGTTCGGCATTGACAAATGCTTGTTATTTTTGCAGTTGTAATTAATTTATGATGGATTCATGCTTAATTTTTTTATTCATTGTTATCAGGAGGGCATTGAAAATAAGCATTGATCAACTGGTTATACGTCAATACCCATTTGCTAACACCTTCCAGCATCATTTCCGGTCATAACCGCTTCAATGTTCAACATGTGTTTGTCCCTTACCCCAGCCTAATGCTACCCTTCCAGCCTACACCTGTCAGCTCATCAATGCCCAGTTGCTAACACCTTCCAGCATCAGTTGTGATCACATCTGCTTCAATGTTCAATGTGTTTGTTCCTAACCCCTACCTAGTGCTATCCTTCCAGCCTACACCTGTCAGATCGTTGCACTTAGCTACTCCACTGTTGGTAGCTATCTGCTTCCTTCTACTTATCTCTGCTTTGTTTCCCTGCATTATTCTGGCAACTGCTTTGTTGTAGTTTTCTTCCTTCTCATCCTCTACTTCTAGTTTTAGCAAAACTTACAGCTTATTGTGAACTTTATGTTTTGTACACCGATGAATCTCCGACATGTTTATTGTATACCCCTGGTTCTTTCATTGCCTCCAATAGCTCCATATGAAGTTGGAACTATCCATTATTTACCTGACACAAAATGGCTGCCCAGGAAGTAATGAGTTAATGCTTTGTGTTACTCAACTCATGTATTGTGCACCTCTCGTTTTATGTTAATGCTTTGTATTGTTCCCTGAGTATTGTAATGTTCCACTGATTTTACTTTCCACGGTCGTGCCTGAAAACAGACAGATGAATGCCTAGTGCACCTACCTGTTAAACAAAAATGAAATAAATAAATGTCATCTTATCCTATTTGAAATAAAAATGTGAACCTCTGCTCTGTCTTTACTAAAGAAAAGGATGGACCAGTGTCTCAAAGGAGGACAGCAGGAGTAGGGGAGGCATGACTGAGGACAGGCTAACAGAGGACAAGGTTAGGAAAGGGCCCATGTCCCTTAGGTAAACATATCCCAGGACTCAGATGGCATGCACCCAAGGGTGCTGAGGGAATTGGTGGAGGAGCTGGCAGGACCACTGGCAGACCTGCTCAACAGTTCCTTGGATATGGGGTTGCTACAGAAGGAATGGAGATCTATGCATCTGGTACTGGTCCACAGGAGTAGGCCCAGGGAAAACCCAGAGAATTGCAGGAAGGCCCATCTGACCTTCATTTTGTGTAAGCTCATGGAGACCACTCTGAAGGAAAGAACAGTGGAGTTCCTTGAAACCAAGGCCCCTACTTTTCTGCAGCACTTTGGAACCAAGTTCTGTGGCAGGATTACCATTTGCCGCAGAACTTCTGAGGCAGTGGTTTGTAACTTCTAAGTTCTGTGGCACCAATGAACTGCCACATCACAGCATCAGCTTGTCATCCTGACTTCATGTTCATGGCAATAGCTATGGCAATCGGGATGGGGGAACACTAGTTAAAAAAAAAACACACAATAGAAATAATTTTATTTTTAAAAAAGCTAAAAAAAAATCTATCACTTAAGGTCCTATCCCATTGCAAAAATGAAATATGCAGAGGGGACCTTACGTGATAAATAAGTTATCTACTGTATATACTCATGCTGTTTACACCACTCGTGAGGCCCCCCCCCCTGTGCATCACTTATATATTTATATGCAATCTGTAACAGTTTTTTTTTTTTTTTTATTAATGTCCCTTTTTGTGACCATAAAATTGTATCCTCATTCATACAGGTCCCTTTGGAAATGGAATAAACAGACTAGAGGAGATATTGCAAGACTCATTTTTCATGACAACCCACTTCTCCAGACACATTATGAAACACCATCAGGCCATGACATGCGTGTGAACTCTTTGTGAGAGAAAGCTCCCCGGTCCGGCACAAGGTATCACCTGTGCGACAGAACACTGCGCCATACCTTCCCAGGCTCAGAGTGGTGGTCGTCGACAGGGCTGCCCCCCCATCTTTGTGCTACCCAGCCAGCTCCCAGAGCTCGTCCCCGAACCGGAGTCACCGACATGAGAATACAACATGTTACCTGCTGGCCCAATGGCTGGTGCTGCACACAACATTTCTCTGTATCTTTTAGGTAATTCTATCAACCCGTGCTAAAATGTAATCAATAAGCCTGGCAAAAATGCATACAGCACAATTATTCATTTAGTAGGTCTGTTCTTTCAACAGGTCTACACGTTATCATATTCCACCTTTCTGGGCATAATTACTTTTATTTTTCTTAAAAATGACAGGTTAATTCATTTACAAGTTATTCATTTCAGATGACATCCCTATACCTCAAAGGCACAAATAAATCTGTACAAAGTAAGGTATGGAGTTACCAGGTATATGCTATTGTCAAGTATTTGTTTAAGTTGGCCCCAGTGTAATAACTTAAGACTGAACATTTTATTAGGCTGTAGTACAGGTTGAGCAAACATCACAGTACCTGATGTGCTGTGCCACTTCCTCTGGGAGTGGAAGCTGTGGCAGATAATTGACTATTCATTTCTGTGGCAGAATGCAGCCTGTCATTAGCTAATGTACGATGTGTTAGCACTGATAACATCACATGCTGAGCATAGAAGGGTTTAGGATATAAAAGAGGGGAAGGGAACCAGGTGCTACAGATAAATAGGAAATTTTAAGAAAGAATCACCAAGAACAGTGAATTCTGCGGCATTGCAGATATTCTGTGGTAGGTTGCAAGTTCTGTGCAAAATTCTGAGGCTGCAGAATTCTGGGAGCCTTGCTTGAAACCGTCAGGTTATAGGATGAGAGACAACATGGATTAATGTTGGGAAGGTCCTGTCAAATCACCCTGATTAACGTCTTCAGCTGAGTAATGAGGGTGGTGGACAAGGGGCAGGCTGTTGACATTCTGCATTCGGATTTCAACAAGGCCTTTGACTGGGTGCCACACAAGAGGTTGACCAGGAAGTTGGAGAAACTAGGGGCAAGGAGCAAATTAACTGGGGGTGGCAAATTTGCTCAGTGGTAGAACCCAGAGGGTAGTGGTGATGGTGGGTGACTCTTAGGTTCAAGGGAGGTTACAAGTGGTGTCCAGCAGGGATCAGTGTTTAGACCAGTGTTGTTTAATACATTCATAAATGGGATTGGGTATGGAAAATCTCCCTCTCTGTGGATGACAGCAATCTCTGTGGGAAGGTAGACTCAGGCAGTAGGGTGTAGGACCTAGAGGAGGGCCTGGCTAAGCTGGAGAGATGGTCAAGCATCTGACAGCTGGTGTTCAATATGAAAAAGTGCAAGATATTGCACATAGGGAAGAATCCAAGAACAGAATACAGTCTAGGTGGGGTCAGGGTCACTGAAACAGAGGAGGAGAAGTACTTGGAGATAACCATCATCAGTGACCTTAATCTAGCCATGCAGTGTAGGAAGGCAGCCAAAGCAAACATAATGCTAGGCTGCATTGCTAGAGGGGCCACAAGCAGAAGGGAGGAGGTTATATTGCCACTGAGCAATTCTTGGTGTGACTGCACCTAATGTATGGCAGGCAGTAATGGAGTCCTTACCTGAAAAAAAGCTATCAACCTTCTGGAAGCAGTCCAGAGGAGATCAACAAAGACGGTGCATGGTCTGCAGGGCAGGGCATATGAGGACAGGTTGAAAGAGTTTAACATGCCCTCACTAGACAAAAGGAGAGAAAGAGGTAACATGATTGAAAACTTCAAGTACCTGGAAGGTATAACAAGGTGAATATTGATGAACTTTCTTGTCTGTATGATAAGAAGACCACTAGGGAGCACTGTCTTAAGCTGGAGGGGGGGAAGATTCAAGAAGGAGTTCAGGAGACATTTCTTTACAGAAAGGGTAGTGTTGGGATGGAATGAACTCCCATCTGAGGTAATCAGCCAAAAAACAGTGGGCAGGGCAGGGGTTCAAGGGAGGGTGGGATAGGGGAGAAGAAGAAGGTCAGGGTTTGGGGGAGACCCACTGCAATCTCTGGATCAAGGGCACAACTGTTGAGCAGATTCGATAAATCATAAGGCCTGATTCTGCTGGCAAATATAATGTTTGTTATGTTCATATACTGAAATACTACTTTGTGTATCGAAACAGGACATGTGCAGGCAGCCAGTTGCTAGCCCGGTAGGTGAGGGGAAGGTAAGTGCTGGCTGCCCTCTGTGGGGTTAGCAGTGGGGAGAGGGGTCTGTAAGCTACCAAGTTGGAAAGGGAACAATGGACAACAGGAAGGTTTTCTGTTATTCAAACAGGGATCAGGTGAGGGAAGGGGGTACCACTAGCACCAGGGAATTACAGTAATTGTATATACAACGGGAGATCAGGTGAGGTTGGCATGCCACTATTACCAGGGAGTTTTCTAGGATGAAAATGGGGTTCAGGGGTGGGAACAAGCACTGCATGACTATGTATGCAACAGTGTGGAGGCATTGCATTGTGATGAAAATGGCCAACTAATGGCAGACAAATGGCCTCGCAGTGCCTTGCATGCCTTGTGTGGTCATTTGTGGGGGTGCAGGGGTTTAGGCTTAATGGGGTGAGTCTTTGTTTTTTTGTTGCTTGCATGTTTGTTGATTATCTTGTTTCATTAAACACTGTCCATATACCTGTCTGGTTTCATTAGCCTTATTTTGGAGCATGAGTGCACTAAGTCTTTTCTGGTTCTGGTTCTTATGTGGTTATTATTAGTATGCTGGCATTTGAATATGGCAGCTAGGAGCAAAGGCACCAACCCATTTGGCGCACACTTCCCCCTTTGCTCCTGGGTGCTGCTGCCAGCTGGGAGCTGTGGTGTGCTGCATCACCTCACTTTGCACAGTGCTACCACAGCCCGCTATTCATACATGCAGCACACACTGGACAGCAGCACAATACATGCACAAGTATTGCCCAGCTGCCGGCACACTGTGCTATACTTTGCGTTGGGATGTTGACCACGGATTAATATAGGTCCCCCCCCCATCTTGACTTCTAAACCAACAACAAATACAACAAGAATGAAGAAAACACTTTCTGTAAGGGAAAATGTATTCTAATATACTATGATAAACAGCATATACAGTATGTGTAATAGGTATGTGTCTTAAAGCTGCAGGGTCTGTTAGTCAGCAACAACATTCATAATATATTTTTTTTAGCAATGTTTTCCTGACAAGAGCATCAATATAACTATTTTTCTTTTCACTGTTCTTCATTCCTGAACTGAGATATGTAGCTTTGAATTGCTTAAATGTTCCTACTCTTTTGCCATACACTGCCCACCATCATGAAACAAAGCATCTTTGTCTAGTGTGACACTAATTGCCATCAGAAACTTGTGAGTACCAGGAGTCTGCACCAAACCGAATCATTTTTCTGAATACCACAAATATTGGGCTAGTCATTATTTGGAACTGAATAACCCACAAGAGCCACTGTTCATGGCTTTACTACTATATTATTGGCCAGGACAATGAGAACAATCTATCTATCTCTTACAGTAAGTGCCATAGGATCTTTTTTTACTGTACTTGTCTCCTCCTTTCTCCTTGTTGGCCCCCATATGGATGCCCCCCCCCAGTCCAGTTACCCACCTGGGACATACCCCTTTTTTCTACCCTAGAACTACCCCTCATGGCGCTTGTCCCTCTGAAGCAGGATCCAATTAGTTACCCAATCAGGGATTACAGGCCTGCAGGGAGGCATCCTTCATCGTGCCAACAAGTGATTTTCCTTCAGAGCCTTCTGCCCCTGTGACATCGACGTATACAATATCCCATGCCTTTCTGGGCCTCCCAACTGCCTTGACACTCAGCCTCCACTAGCTGTCAGGCATATTGTGAGAGGTGCAACCCATCTACCCTTTGAGAGGAGAGCAGTCAGTCGGTTGTTTTATCCTCTCACCCCTAGCCAACCTCCAGTGACTTGAATTCACTCTTGAACCTGAGTCACCAGTGTAGCTAGTGGCAGCACAACTGCTGCACTACTGTGCTGGCATGCCATGTGATCTTTAACTTCCACCTAGACTGCCATCAGAGATGGGCAGATGGGACCTCTGTTAAATGTCTCATCATCCTCCTAAGTGCTACACTACATGGTCAGTATCAGGTATTATTTTATGTTTTATTTTTTATTAAAAATTTGGTAAACAGCTAGCTCCAGGAGTATCAGTTGTCTATTTTATTTTGGGGGCCCAAGTGATTAAACTATTTAAACAATACATAAAAATACAGAAAAACATTGCATACATTATGAAAAACATTTACAGACTGAATTGTCAAGGCAATATTTTTTAAATACGGCAAGTAATGTATTATCTGCTATTGTATTTCTTGCCACCTTGCATCACCCTTCCCCAGTAATGTAATTATAGCCCAAGTTCCTGGTGTGGGACAAGAACCTAGGACCTTCATGACCCAGAAGCGAGTGTGCAATACCAAAATAATACCATATATAAATAACATGCCCACATGGAAACAGAAAAAACTGGTTTACTCACCCCATGTTTTGTTAAACACACCTGTATGTTTATGTATATGTGTTTATTAAATGACATTTAAACAGGATATCCCAGTTAAGCTAGATAGCTGGTTTACAATGGGTTACTGCCCATGGGTGGGTGGCAGACACAATACATTACTCTGAGCTTGACAATACAGACACATTGTATAGTACAACATACATTCACAAATTAGAAGGCAATGTTGTATAACAAATGCCTGGTTTCACTGAGCGTAGTAATAGGACTTAATTCCTTTTTTCAAGGGAGGTGAAGCACAGACATCACCAGGAATGTGTAGCAGATGTAGAGACAGGATGCCCCTCCTCCGATTGACAATATACTGTATTTATTTATTCATTTAAAATTTGTTATCTAGGAGAGGCACCCTGAGCCAGAGATCATTTCAGGTGCAAACTGGGGATGGGGGTGGGTGGAGGGTGGGATTAGAAGGTGGCAATGAATACAATAACAAAAAGAATGACAAACTCAAAGTACAATATTGAATAAAGTGACAACTGCAATGTGCAAAAGAATATCAGATGGCACTAGGAACAACATTTATAAACTTGCAAGAATTAAGAATGGCAAAAAGTGGCACGTGCGGTGCAACCACTGCTGTAGCCTCCCATTTGTGCAAAAACATAAGCGCCTTATTTTCAAAGGTGCTCACATTTTTACAACACCTTCCATGATTTGCAGCAGCTTGACTAACAAAAATGATGCATGTATCATTTTCATGGTACAAGCAACACCGTATTTTCAACAAATCATGGCAACTGTACCCGAAAGCATGTGGTCCCATTTTTGAGCACAATTTCAGGAAATGCAGCTGAAAAATGCTACCAATCCTCACAAGGGTTCTAACAATTCTGCCCCTAACTGTTAAAATATGAGTTTAGTTGGTTTGCTTTGAAAGTCTGCAAATGTGATGAACAACTAGATCTTCCTTCTATATAGTCATTGAAATATTTTTTTTTGGTTAAGCTCCCATAAACTCACACATGTATTTGAGCCATATCTGTATCTTTCAAAAACTAAGAAACAGAGGCAAATATTTTAAGAGTGCATTATGTATTTTCTGATGTTTTGCATGTGTAACTATTATAAATGTTCTCAGTTTGAATGTAGCACTGCAACAAAATTGGGCAAAAAAATTGACCCTACTTTTTTTTTTTTTCACTATAAAAGATTCCAGGCATCTTCCAGTTTTTTTGATGGTACAGTTGTATATTTCCAGTTTTATTTGGTGGTGCAGTTTCCTAATTCCACCAAATTTGACTATTTTATAACTGTTTTAATTTAGATTTTTTCTCAAGAAAAAAGATGGCTGACACATTTGACTTAGAAATAGCACTGTAGACCTGGCAAAGGTTAGAATCTAGAAAATAAAAGCCGCTGATGGCACACAGCATAGACAGCACCTAGAAATGCAGATTTGACAGGTATGCGAATATTTTTGTTAACTGTAGCTGAAACTAGCTTTTTTGAAAAACATTTTTTGTTGCACTGCTGCTTTAAGTATTGTTTTCTAACAATTATGACTTTTTTTAGAGGATCAATAAAACACTGCACTGAACGGCACTGAACTGAACTGAACAAGTGAAGCTCAAAGCACTGGGGTGTTTGTTTGAAGATTGCCTGCTAAAATGTTTGTCAAATAAATTTACAAGACATACACTACTACAAGACTTATTACTGAGTTGATCTGTTTTGCATAAGGCAGTCTCTGTCTGTGTGGACATGTTTCATGCTTCTGTGTTGCTTTGAAAGTCTGTTTTCCCCCAAGGGCTGTTCATTTTATTTAATTTATTTTAAATTCCGTTCAACAGGAGAGGGTCATAGGACCCAATTTCTTGTTTTTGTGAGGGTCCCAAGGGTCAGCCGCAAAATATAAAGGCATGTTACATCATTCACACCTGCAAAACCAAAATATATTCAAGGAGGAGTGTGCATACAGTACATACATACAAACAGTGCGGCACAGGAGCAGGGCATAGATAGGTAGTTAAAGAGACTGGGTGCTACCTGAAATTAATATTAACTTTCAAAAGTAGTAAACAAGAACTTCTTATATCTTTTTATTCTTTGGTAACTAGTTAAGGCCCACTATGTACAAGTGCCTGTTTTTAGGGGTGACACAGGAGAACTTGGGCAGTTAAGTGACTTGCTCAGAGTCACACAGTAAGCAAATAGAAGTTGTGGGAATCAAACCCAGTTCTGCTGATTGTACTAAACTCATTCATCTAACCTCTAGGCTATACTGCCAGCCCATTTAAATATTTTTCTTTTCCCTTTTGAAACATAAAAACAGAATTTGCTAGCAGATAAGAACCACTTAGCCCACCTAGTCTGCCCATTTTTCCCTGCCCATAGTATCACTGCAGATCCAATTTCATCTCTGGCCCATTCACCCACCACCCATCCTTCCCTTCCCCTAAGACTGCCTTATGCCTATCCCATGCAGCATTCTTGAACCACACCACTATTTTCTCCCCCACCATCTCCACTGGAAGACTGTTCCAGGAATCCGCCATTCTTTCTATGAAGAAGAACATCCATACATCTTTCCGGAATCTACCCCCCTCCAGCATCTTATCATGTCTTCTTGTCCCTGAGAACCTTTTCTTCTGAAAAATACTTCCCTCCTGTACCTTATTTACCGTATTGTTCCCTCTGAGGTATTTAAAGGTCTCTATCATATCCCCCCCCCCCCCAGGGTGTACATATTTAGGTCCTTAAGTCTCTCCTCATAAGGCTTCTGATGCAACCCTTGTACCATTTTAGTTGCCCTCCTCTGGACCGTTTCCATTCTATCTATGTCATTCTGGAGATGTGGTCTCCAGAACTGGACACAATACTCTAGGTGAGGTTTTACTAGTGATCTATACAGAGGCAATATCACTTCTTTCTTTCTGTTGGTGATATCCCTCCCTAGGCATCCCCTATCCCACTAGCCCCTCCCAACTGCCTTGTCGCATTGCCCAGCCACCATTAGGTAATCCAATATGATTTGTCTCTCATCTCTTTCCTGCTTAGTAGTCGTCAGTACCACTCCTCCAATTTTTGGCTCTGCCTCTGGGTTTCTGTGGCACCAGTGCATTACTTTGCACTTTTTGGCATTGAAGCCCAGCTGCCATATTCTTGACCACTCCTCAAGATTTCTCAGGTCTCTGCTCATCCATTCCACCCCTTGGAGTGTCCACCCTATTGCAGATTTTGGCGTCATCTGCAAAGAAGCAGATCTTCCCTTCCAGCTGTTCTGCAGTATCACTTATAAAGACATTGAAGAGGACCAGTCCCAGCACTGATCCCTTAGGCACCCGACTGGTCATGCTCATTTGCTCTGAGTGAACTCCATTTACCACCACACTCTGTCTTATTGTCCACTGCTAATGGGAAGATTCTCTACCTGGCAATACTTAGTGTGATATGTGGAACAGTACTCTATCTGGAGGCCAACAAACCTAATTATGTTTCTCCTCTTCTGTCATCAGCCCTCTGACCACATTGTCTGTGACATCACAACTAACCTACAAGAGCCTATAAAGTGCTGTCAGATCCCTCACTTGTGGTGTCACAATGAGTGAGGTCACAATACTGCTGAGTTATAAAGAAGAATAGTACTAGATATGTTAGTCTCTATGCAAAGTACTACTTTTTGTATCACAGCTTGTACTATTAAGTAGAAAGATTTCTAATGATCAGAAGTAAAAAGTAACTATTGACTAGTTTTAAAAATTAATAAAATTTTCTGGCTACTATTTGTGGTGCTACTGTTTGTTAAATGAGTTGTTTTCCAATAATCTAACAGGGCTCATGGTTGCATTTAGTTTCATGGGGAGGCTGTTTTGTTTGAGAGGTCCACAGTGTGCATCAGCTCATAGGCCACCACACCACAAGTTCATCTCTTGTCAGGTCTGGAAAAATGACACATTTAACAGCGTTACACCCTCAAGGCAGGGGAAAGGTGACAACAGTCCTTAGTTCAACTTTCCTAGCAGAGACTGGTAAAGTGAAAATAGTATTAGACATTTTTATTTATATATTTATTAATTATAGGTTTTACATTGGTTGTGCGCATGTGCAAACCAACATATTGTTGCAATATGGGATTTTAGGTGTGTGTCGATGCCGAGCCCATTGTAGTACACAAAACCAGAGGCTTGTAATGGGCTCAGCATCGGCACGAATGACCACTTGGTGTGGTTTTGATGCAACTCTCTGCTAGGTGGGCTGAACAGTCATGCACTTCAAAGGGCTGAAGCCGCTCCATTCAGAGAGGGCTTCAGTCCTTTGATTTGCATGAAGCCCACATCAGTAAACAGCTGATCGGCTTGTAGAGTGAAAGGGGAAGTCTCATAACAGCAGCTTCCAAAAAAAAAAAAATCTCTTCCCCAGACCAGCAAAAACAGGCCCCCCCATCCCCTTCACTTGATCTAAGGTTGCAGACAGAGGGGTGCCCAATCCCCTTTTTGGCAGTAGCCTCCCTCTCACCCAGCAGTGTGTCCTCTTGATCTAAGGTTTGTTGACAGCGGAGTCTTGCAACAGCGGCTTCCAAAAAAAACCCCACACATCTCCTCCCCAGACCAACAAAAACAGGCCCCCCATCCCCCCTCACTTGATCTAAGCCCCCTCTATCCCAGCAGTGTGCCCTCTTGATCTAAGGTTTTCTGACAGCTGGGTGCCCAATCCCCATGTTGGCAGTAGCCCCCTGACAGTGTGGGACACTGAGCAGCCCACTCCCAGTGTCCCCAGTTGTGTATAAAATCCCTATTTATTGCTATGGAATGCTGGGGAGCTCACTCCCAGTGTTCCCAGTATGTCCCCTCCCAGCAGTGTTGCTGTTTTCCCCCCTTATGTTTGTGGATAGCGGGGTGCTCAATCCTCACAACAGCAGTAGTCCCCTCTCTCTGACAGTCTGGGACACTGGGTAGCCCATTCCCAGTGTCCCCAAATGTATATGTACCTGTAAAAAAAGCAGCTAGCATCTTTTTTTTTTAAAACCTGGAAAAGAAAATGGTCCCTTGTGGCTCCCCATTTCCACCCCATCCGGGCCCTACCTCTGCACACCCACCTCCCTGCACCCCCCACCCCATACTTACCTCCAGAGGTTGGTGGCAGCAATCTCCTCTGGACTAGGACACGTCTGCACTCTTCAAAGGCAAATCACGAACTGAAGGAATCAAGGTAAATTGTATAATAGCTGTCAATGGGGCTTTCAACTTATCTTGATATCTCAGCCATTTTTAGGAATTCTGACCCCAAATTTCCAACATGGGGTTCTTGATACCCCACCTCACGAACACTGACACTGTCATCTCATTAATCGGTCTCAAAAGGTGATTTCGCTGTCACTGCATGGAATCACTTTTCAGGACTGACTAACAAAATGACAGTGCCAGTGTTCATGAGATGGGGTCTCAAGAACTCCATGTTGAAAATTTGGTGCAAAAAGTCTCAAAAATGACTGTGTTACCAGCGTGCGTTGTGCAGTTTAAATGCACACTCATAACTTTGCTGATATTTAATATTTTCACTCCAGATTTTCAACATTGCCATTTTTTCACACTTCCACATGAACAGTACAGCTGTCATTTTTCACATCCTGCCCGAAATGTGTTTTCGCACCTGTGGTGAAGAATGGTGCAATCGCTGTGCAAAATCAACTTTTGGGATGGATTAACAAAATCACAGTGCCAGTATTCATGAGGGGAGGTCCAAAAAAACCCATGTTGAAAATCTGGTGAATAAATTCCAAAAAATGACCGTGTTACGAACGTGTGTTGTGCAGGTTCTATGCACGCATGTAACTTTGACAATTTTTCATATTTTTACTCCAGATTTTCAACATTGCCATTTTTCACACCACCTCATGAACAGTATGTAGCTGTCATTTTTCACATCCTGATGAAACATGTTTTTGCACCTGTTGCGCAGAATAGTGCAACCGCTTTGTGAAATCAACTTTCGGGACAGATTAATGAAATGACAGTGATAGTGTTCATGATGTGTGATCCCCAAAAGGCCATGTTGACAATTTGGCAAAAAATTCCTGAAAATGCCCAAGTTGTGTGCATCCATTGAATTAATCTGAATTCTGGGCTCCCACAGTGCAATCAGAATACTATTATGCTATCTCAAAAAGAAGGGAAATTCATTGCAAAAAACTATATTAATGCATCAGTTAGAGTTTTTATTAAATTGTCAAAAGCTGGGAAATTCGATATTATGGTTCCTCCTACCACCCCCACCCTCCACACACCAACAGGCGTCGGGGTGTGCCATGGGGTCATCAGGCCTAACTCTCACCCCATTCTCCTATACTGTACCACGTCAGCTTGTTTAAACATGGAATGAGGTGAGAGTTGGGTCTGATGAACCCATGGCACACCCTGCTTGGTGTGTGGAGGGTGGATGGAGTGGTAGGGGTGGGAAACCTAACATTGAATATTCCAGCTTTTGACAATCTAATAAAGACCATAACTGATGCATTAATGCACTTTTTTGCAATGTGATCTGCTGGCTGTACTATAGCAACAAGCAGTGCAGTTTCATTCATTAGAAGCAGGCACTCCGCAGTGGAAGAGGGAGGGTTGTGCTGTGCTGGACTGGTGCGTGGCAGCAGCAATTGCCTTCTCCTAATAAGAAGAATTGGGTGCTGGGTGCTGAGTGCGGGATGTGGGGGGGTGGCAATGAATGGATGGAGTGCTCAGGTCACTGCTTGTTGTTGCGGGGGGTACTCTGTATTCTTGGTGCTGCTGCCTCTCGCTTAAATTTGGGGGATTACTCTGTATTCTTGGCACTGCTGCCTGCCACTTAAATTTGGGATTACTCTGTATTCTTGGCACTGCTGCCTTTCACTTAAATTTGGGGGATTACTCTGCATTCTTGGTGCTGCTGCCTCTCACTTAAATTAGGTTATAAGATGGGGGCCAGACGTGGAGGCAGGCAGGTTCTGCCGGTCCCCATTAATTTTTTTTTTTTTATCCCAAAAAAAAATGTGTGGGTGCTGGGTGCATGGGGGTGGGATTTAAATAGGTGTTACTGAAATAAGTTGCAGCCTTGAAAGTACAAAAGGCTATGGGACCAGATGAGATACAGTGCAGGGTATAAAGGGAGCTCAGGAAAGTGCCAGCATTAAACAAGCAATTAATGTTCGGCATTCACTAATGCTTGTTGGTCTAGAAAGAACACTGAGCCAAGAACAATTCATTTCCAGGTGCGTCCTTGGGGAAGAGAGAAGGGAACTAGGATACCAAAAATCAGATAAGTACAATAAATGATGCAAAAGAATCAGCCAATTATAAGTAATAGACAATCCACTACTGGGCGTGTGGTCATGCTCTGATATACACATGTCTTGGGTGTGTTGTGAGGCCTGAGGCCAAAGCTCTAGTGCATTCAACCACCCAAGATGTGCATATATCAGAGGAGGACCACATGCTCTGTAGTGGATTATCTGTCTCACAAAATGACCAGAAGATTCTAAGGGATGAATAGAAGGGCGGCTGTGTGGTCATTATGGAATAATGCACGGTCACATGGTGTGTTTCATCCAATCTGGCAAATGGATTTTCACAGATTTTTCTTACCCATTTTATAAATAGATATAGCCAATAGTCTAGTGTGAATAGAACATGTACAGTAGAAGGCAAACTAAGCAGTAACTGCACAATTATAAAATTATGTAATATTAATTTCTGTTTTTTGGGGGGAGACATTATTTGAATCTGTGATGGCAATGCGTGTAGCTGGAAGATGGAGGATTCACATAGAGTCAGATTTTCAAGGAGGCCTTTGCATGGCAATATGCAACAGCTATGCAATGTATTATTAATAACAAGAGATGAAGGAGGGAAGACAGGCACAGGAACTGATGCATATTACCTTATACTTCCACAGTGGAATTTAATTATGTCAGTATTATTCATGAGATGCCTGCTATTCTGTGTCTGTTTGTGCCTCCATCACCCCTCGCCCCCTTGCTCCTACCAGATCTACTTTATTCATGAATCTAAGGTTGTGGCATTTTTTTTGTTTTCTGTGCCACCTCTGCAGCTGGATCAATGCTGCTGACTACACGCAATACTTAACATATCAAGAACAGGTGTCACTGACTGAAGAATAACTCTGTCATCAATTAATGTAGCTCTGACATAGGAGAAAAAATGTTTTTTACCTCCACAATATGTAGTTGTTAAAAATGTTATTGTTCAGCACAAGCCATCACAAAAGACAAACATACACATAAAAACATCAAAATATTAAGTTTCACCAAGTGTTCATTATACAAACAATAAATATGTTCCCTATCTACAATGCATATGGAGAACATTAAATCATATACAATTGTACAATATACGAGTATTGTATCAAATAGCAGCATTACAATATGCAGAACTTTTCAAGTATCTAAGCAATAAATACAGGATAATAAACATGAACCATGTACAATAGCTATTCTATAGTCTGGGAAAATGCTCCACAAACAGCACGTAAATGGATAATTCAACTCCCATAATTGCAAGTCCTAATGAATAAAGAGTCAATGTGGACATAAAATGGGCATGACTTTTGGTGGCATAGTACAATGAGATAAACATGAAAGTTGGTGCCATTTAAGTCAGTTCATTAGCAGATGCAGAAAAAACTGCATGTAATCTTGTCTAACCTGAAGTCTGCAAAACAATGAAGTCCCAATTTGACTCAAACCAGATGTGTTATAAAGCATAAACAGAAGTAAATGACCACATTTCAAAAGACCAGCCATACAAAAAAAGAGGACAGGAATGGGCCTTAAATAGTTAATTTGTCAGTGTACAAAAAGGATTTACTTTTCCTGATACATTCAATGATACAAAAAGAGTCAGCAAGTTGATTATGAAGGCATCATGGACCATACATAAGAAAGTTGCAGGGTCATCTGGTACCTAGGAAAACCCTGCCAAAATTGGACTAATCCAGATCTTTCTCATTTTATTATACCATGGATAAGTGAAAAGAACATGTACCAATTTTTCTGCACCTCCAATTGAACAAGAACAAGGAGTCACGTGGGCATTATAAATTTGTGTAAATCTTGCATATAAAATATTACTTGGGAATGTCTCAAATTTATTATCACATAAACGCATGCCTTTTATCATGATTATGATACTGTAGTCCAAATAATACCTGTAACCAAATCAAATATCACTTGAAATGTTTCACAGAGAAAATCAAGATCTGGAAATTGTATCCAGATCAACACACACTCTGTATAAACTAATCTTATTCTTGACGTGTTTCTTATATTTAAGGCTAATGAGACTCCCCTGCTTAACATAATCATTCAGATATAAAAGTACATCCTCTTTCAAAAGAGCCATAATATGTGAAAGCCATGGGGACTTCATATTATTCTAATGATTTCTCCTTTTCCAAGAGTCCTTTCCTCAATAAATTGTCCTTGGGGGGTATAGTGATTTATCCAAGTATTAATGAGTCTGCAAGAGTCTTAAAGCTATCTAAGCCTACCTGAGCCCAAATGCATCATGTAGGTATAGATTTATTTAAAAGAAGAGAAGATTTAATTAGCTGAATGGAGAGTTTCACTAACTCTGAGACCTTATAGAATGCCCAAATTTCAGTACCACATAGGCCATGTGGATTCAGTTTTGAAGTAAGAACCTGAAGCAGTGGTCAGATACTATTTCCATTATACAGTATTTAAAGTGAAATTGTTTCAATACAAGAAGTGCTTTTTTTTTACTTTGGTTACAGTGTATACTAAATGTGAATTCCTAATCATTAGATGCAAAATGTATACCCAAATAAGTGTATTTGGAAACAAAGAAAATAGGATGATTATCCACCCACAACTTAGAAGAAGATTTTATACCACCAAAAACTATTACCTGGCTTTTGTGAACATTAATAGACAAAGCTAGTCTTTCAGATTTTGCTACCAAACAATTATGTTTTTCTTTTTTTTTTGTAGATCCCACTGAGACAATGAAAGAAGAACTAAGTTGTCAGCATATGCAAGGGTCGGAATCTCTATTAACTCTATCTTAGGTGAATCTGAAACAGTTTTAGTGTCCTTAGAATATAATCAGTATAAATATTAAAAAGAGTGGGAGCTAAACTACAGTCATGGCACACTCCTTTATTGATCTTAAATTCCTGCGATACACTGCCACCCACACCCAGCCTCCCTCTGGCCCAGGATAATGGAAATAAGATCATGGTCGATGCATCTATCTCCCATCAATTACCATAATTTTGCCTGTAATATAGTCAAATGCTGAAGTATAATCTGTAAAAGCTATGTAAAGTTTTTGTCTATGAATCAATACATACTTCTCTTATTAGTGTCTAAGAATATAAAAAAGTTGTCTTGTGTAGAACAATTCTCACTAAACCCAAACTGCAGAGTTGACAAGCCCCCTGATACTGTAATTTGTTCGTGTAACCTTTGTAGGATAATTTTAGAGACTATTTTAGAAGATATATCCAAAAGGCTAATTGGCCAATACATACAGGGATCCAATTTATTCTCATTTTTAAAAATTGGAACAATTGCCATCCCATGACATGAGCAGGAAAGAAGTACTCTATAATACAATTATTGATTCCATGTCATAATAGCGATTGCTATTATGGCAAGTGTATATCATGGAAAGGCAAATGAGCGATATACACTTGCCAGTGACCTAATGCTGGCAAAAGAAAAAGTGTTTTTTGCGGGTGGGGGCTGCACTCCCTCACACCCCCCTTGGGGAGGCATTGCCCCTCAAACCTTCTGAATAAAGATTACTAACTCCAGGGAAGTGCATGTTGGGGAAGGGGCACAGCCTGCATTTCAGGGAAAAATTAAGTGCCGCACCCACAAGTGGTGGCAAAATTGTAACCCTACCAGTCCCCAGCCCCGAACCACTTATCTGCTCAGCCAGAGCTAGCCACCCTCACCACCATGCCACAAGGCTAGCTTGGCTGGAGCAGGTGCAGCAGTCCCCAATGGACCCTTCCCCTATCCGTCCCCTTCTCTGCGCTATCCCCCCTTCTGGTTGCTCTCCCTACAGTGTCTTTCACTGTATGGTCACTACCCTTGCAGGGCTGCCCTTGATGATACCACTGAAAATGAGTCGCTGTTTCAGCAGTCACTCATTTTCAGTCACTATCATCACAGGATAACCAGTTATTGAAGAATAACAAGAAAAAATCAGACCACAGTGGGGATGACTGCAAATATACCTCAACAGGTATTAGGTCAGGACCAAGGGCCTTATTGCATTTCAAAGAGATAAGTGCATCACCTACTTCAGTGATGGTGAAAGGCCTAATTCTGTCATTAGATGAAAAAAATTATAGAATCATTGAGTAATGCAGAATCATAAAGAAATAGACAAAATGAGTTACCCATAACCCAGGAGAAATGTATGAATCAATATTATCTAAGAAATTGGAGGTGCCTTTAGCAACAAGTGGCCAAAAGCTGGCCTGGTGGTGCTGAGGGTTAAGGCACTGGACGTCACTCTTCATGCCACACCGGTGACCCGGGTTCGGGAATGAGCCTGGGCCATCGGGGGTCGGCAGGGGAGGGAAAGGATCAAGCATCTGGAGGACTGCTCTCCTCTCCCAGGGTGGGTTTGGGGAAATTCTCAGCTCTGTTGTGGTCTCTGGTGGAGACTGGAGGAAGCATAGTACACAGGGACATTGCTGGGGTGGAACGACAGCATTTTCCAGCGGCCAAAGACTGGAGGGAGCCATGCAGGAATCATTGCATGCCGCATTCTGGGGGAAACATACCAGCTAAAACCCTGTTGGACTCAGAGATGATGGAGGCCTCAGGAGCTATGACTCACATCCTGAAGCTGGACCAGCCTTTCTCCTGGCTCTCCCAAGCCCCTCGACTGGACTAGGACCATTCCTCTAATAACAGAACAGGCTGCCAAGTAGGTGAGGTGAGCCCTCCCTGGGGGGAGTTATCCAGGAGGCTGAACGGATCCGTGGGTCCAGTGAGGAGGGCTCAGCAATGTGTCTTCCAGGTGGTATAAGGTGGTCTCAAGCTAGAAGTAGAGGTGGTAGGTTGCGTAGGCACTCCTGAGAGATGCCCAGGTCCCCAGTGTATAAAAGAAGATACAAAAAAAAGAAAAAACAACTGGCAAAAAAGCTCTGATATCATTTCTAGAGACCACATCAAGCTTAATTTCACACTGTCTATAGTAATATTCCAATCTTTTACTGTGTAATAGGATTTTATAGGTGTTTCTGTCTGTATTAAGTAACTTACAATTATCTCTGGAAATATTTTTCCTAGTTTTCCTAGTTTTATTGAGCAGCTTAGACTTCTCTTCTCTACACTGTCCATAAAACCAGACTTTTTTTGCTTACCATTAGGGTGTGAGGAAGTACATAAGATAGACTGAATTTGAACAGATAGAAAATCTAGCCAAGCATGCATTTCTACCGCACCCTAGGAGGAAAGGTTCTGTTGCAAAAGAAGTTCCAAGTAAGATAAAGACAGCTGATCCAGCTTAAGAAAGAGACACTCATTCCACAGTACTCTCTTTCTACACCTAATATCAACATCCATGGGAGAGGGCACCACTGTATTAATCCTTGAAGATAAGTTCTGATGAGTACCAAGGTGGGCCCATTTGATTGCTATAGGGAGGTGAACTCTCTGCCTTAGCAATGACAGAGAAAGCATACCACATGTCAATAGGACCGTCCCATAAAGCAAAATCAATAATGGTTACTCCAAGGAAAGAGATAAAGGTTAAGTCACTATTTTAGTCTCCTGGGAGCCTACCATTTAATGGCTAGAAACTGTAATTTTGCATAAACTCAATAAGACTAAGACTAGCTTTGTTTGTTTTATCATCATGTGATACCCTCACAGGGAGGGGAGAATTTTTACAAAGAATCCCAACTGTTGTATTGTCCAAGACCCCATCAAAGTTACCTATTCTAGCGTTCAAGTCTCCTATAATAAGAACTGGGGAGACCAGAAATTTTCAGAAAAACATTCAATCAGCCCTCCCAGCAACATCCATGCATCATTAACCAAGAATTTCAAAGAGACGGTGTGTGCGTGTGTGTGTGTGGGGGGACTCCATGTACCTTATGGGTTTTGAGACAATGTTATTATCAATTTTGACAAAACATGCTGTCCTCTAGAGACCATACCAACTTTATTATCTTTTTTTAGCTGGTACTTCAAATATTGCAAAATTATTAATCCTAATGCCATGGCTCTTTAACTACCAGGTTTACTGAAAACATATAATGCCAAAGAGAGTCAAAAATTTAGCCCACTCCTGATCTCGCTATTTGGATTTAACCCCAGCAACATTCCATGAGATGAAATAATCAGAAAAGGCCTCTCCAATTTTTTCTTGATGGACTACAAGATTAACCAATTTAGTATTCATCTCATTTAGTAGTCATTGATATCCTGCAAGTAGATGAAATCTATTTGTAGTAGGGATTATTATATAAAACAGACTGAGCAGCAGGGATTAGAGATGTTGCAGAGTTTTAATGTGCTTTGGAAGTTTGGGCAAATCCAGGCAATCTGCCTCCGCTGAGCATTTCGTGAAGAAATGCATTTATATGATTTCGCCTGTAATTTTGCTTTAATTTCACCGGGGAAATTCACCAACAAAGTGCAGTTTCTGCTGGGCAGAATCACATGATAGACTTTGTGCAGGACTGCGGGTCACATGGTGAGACTGAAGCAGGCAGGCAAGAAGGAAGTGAGCAAGTTAGTTTCACTTTCTCACAGTGGTCGAGATTGCAGACAACTCTCTGAGGTCTGTGGCTAATCGCCTGTTGGAAAAGCACCAAACATTCTTTATATACTTACTTTAAGCAGTTTTTTTCAGTACTTTTACTTATCTGTCTTGTGGTTTCATTTTGTCAGTGTTTATTGTTTGGTCTTTTCATTTTTTTTCTCTCTTTTTGTTGTATTTGAGCTTGTGTGATTCAAATCTTTTTTTTTTGTGGTAGTAGTTATGAGTTGTAACTTTCTAGTATGTCAGAGGTGGGAAAAGTGGGCTGTGGTACTGTAGGATGTAATGGGTGGCATCTTAATTGTGTTGTGTTTTGGACTGGGAGGGAGGCACCTGGTCAGATAGGTGAAATGCAGCAGGAGCAGCAGCAGACTAGGAGGCAGGCAGAAGTTGCAGAACAGCAGCAGGTGGAGCCGGCAGCAGTGCAGCAGCAGCAGCTGGTGGAGTAGGAGCAGGCAGTGATGGTCCAGCAGCAGTAGGCGGAACCAGACCCTGCACAGCAGCAGCAACAGCAGCCCACAGTAACTGCAGGATCCCCCCCATTTTCTAACCATGTATCCCCAGTGTGGGAATTCTTTGCATGGCACAGTGAAGACCTGAGCAGTGTCACATGTAAACTGTAGGGAAGAGCGGTAAGGAGGGGGGAAAAGGGGCGCCATCTCAGTACTGGTGGGCAGCAAACCCACCTGAGAGTCCACCATGTGCATGAGTGGGAAGCAGGCTGTAATGTGAGCCTACAGCTCCTCAGAGGGATGTAGTACAGCAAGGGGGGGGGGTCCAAGGCCTGCTGTAAGAAGACAGACACGTAGGCATGTGCATGGAGAATCCAGCAGGGAAAAGGAGGACATAGCAGCAGTGCAGGCTTCAGCAGCCCATCCCCCACTGCCACCATTCAATCCCCAGTCAGTGGCAACACAGGCAGAGCTGGCCTCCTGTGGGATGAAATGTATCACATGGGGCATGTGGTCATGGAAGCTTTGCAGGAGAGCAAAAGCATAAAAGAAAATCAGACTAGAGTCATAGAGAACCAGGAGAAGCTGCTGAAGCTTGTGGAAGAGATTAATCATCATCTGGGTAACAGTGGCAGTACTCCTTAATTTGTTTCCTGTCCTTTTGTTCATTTCTGTATGTTGTAACTTGCAAGTGTATGTCTCCAAGTGTTATTGTCCTCCCAAAAAAACCAAAACAAAAATAAAAAAATGATATAAAAAAGCTAAAAAAAAAAATGTTTCTATCCTCGTCTCCCTTGTCTAATGTCTTATCCTACTATTTTGTATTCCCTGTGTAACCTTCCTCAGGAAATAACTGTTTTCTTCATATCCTTCTTGATATCCTATATATTTTTTTACATTCTGTACTAATCGTCCTAGGTTTATGGTAGAGTTGTCTGTACTGTTTGTCAGTGTTGTATGTGCCCCCCCCCATAAAGTACAAATTCAAAAACAATTATCAAAAATGACACGAAAACATAAACACAACCCAAAAATCTTTCCTATCTTAGCAAAACTGTGCAGGCCTGAGGCCATTACATCCCGCTGCCTGCCGTTACATAGTTGACAGTGTCTAACAATAAATTCTCAGAGCATGATTACTTACTGGATAGAAGATGACTCCAAAAACATAGCAATATAAGTCCCTTAGTGTTGTTTTGAAAGGTTTTGTGATATTCATACAGGTGAATTAAATACTGACCTGAAGTCATAACACACCGCTGTAATACTGCTTGGTCACTGTTTTGCACTGGTGCCTGGTGTGCAACTGCCCAGAGAAGTTACTAAGAGTCATATGAGAAAATATTTAAGTCAAAAACTACTATTCTTTTGCTACGTCTCTCTCTTGTTTGTTGTGCTGTATGCACACTTCCATGAGAAATCACCCAGAATAAAACAAGAAAATATTTATGCTAAGGGAATATGCCTGTTGTTGTACCACCATATGAGGCTGCCAAAAAAACATGTCACATAGTGGTGAAAGTGAAAAGTGCTATCCTGCTGCTACATCTCGCTCTAGTCTGCTGTGCTGTATGCGCACTTCCATGAGTAATCACCCAGAATAAAATTTATTTAAATTTTTTTAATATTTTTTCCTTTTTATTGTTTTTATATAGTTAGTTATATATATATATCTATATATATATATATATATATATATATATATATATATGACAGCAGGTACATCTATACAGTATTGCTCTTTTGTCTTACAATACATGGAATGTTCTTTGGGTTGGCAATTCATGTTTCTATAACATCATTCTGTTATATATCAAATGACACTTGATCAAAATTCATGTCTTACAAAAATTGGTCACTTTCAAATGGCTCTATCAGGGAACAAATGTTTCATCTAGAGGTCAGATATAGAAAACCCAAGGTCTCCATTGGAGCTCAAATTGTGACATCCTTCCAGCTCTAGAAGCTACTATTCTCTCTAGATAGTATATCTCAGTCATCAATGAATGCCAATCAGAGAGGGTGGGTACTTTAGCCATTCGCCGTAGGTGAGTTATAACCTTTTTAGCTGCTGCCAGGTACAGGTATAACTTATTTCCACCTGATGGAACTTTTCTGTCTTCCCCAATATAAAGCAAAATTATCTGATTGGATAAATTAATTTCTGGTCCCACAATATTTTGTATACTCTTCTCTATATCTAACCAGTATTCAGTAACTTTCGGACAGGTACAAAAAATATGTGTTATATTTGCCATTTTTTCTCCACATTCTCTCCAACAAAGGCCATACCTCATAGATACAAATTTAGCAATTTTGTCAGGGGTATAAAAATGTCTACTACGACATTTCCATATATACAGTATTTTGACCAGTATGATGACTGTGATACTTTCATTGAGCGAGGAATAGGTTCCAACCATTTCTTATAAGTTATCTGAGTCCCTAATTCTCTATTCCATCTCCCTAAGATATATTCAGTGGATTCCTTCCAAAAATCTCTTATTGCTTTATATATTTGTCCAATTAAATCACTATTTTACATGTTACTGCCTTATAGTAATCTCTAAGGTTTGGAAGATTACAACCCCCCTTTGCCACAGGTAACTGTAAAAGAGACCATCTGACCCTAGGCTGCTGTCCTGCCCACACAAATCTCAAAAAGATTCTAGCTCAGGATGCAAAGTAGAATTGTGACAGAATAATCGGCAAAGTCTGGAAATAATATAATATCTTAGGAAATAAGGTCATCCGATTAGCTTGTATTTGAGCTGAAAAAGAGAATACCTGATGTGTCCAATTCCAGACTAAATTCTCTATCTCCATCGATAAGGGCTCTAAATTAAACAGTTCCAAATGTTCCAATTTCTGGGGAATATTTACACCTAAATATTTAATCTTATTATTTCTCCATTTCAGAGGGATCTGGTTCTTCAGAGACTGACAGGGGATGAAATTTAAAGATAATAACTCTGTTTTTTGTATATTTATTTTGTATCCGGCTATCTCTGAGAACTTATCTATCACTTGTAAAGTAGCAGGAAGACTTTTCTGGTTCTAAGAGTGTTAATAATATATCATCTGCATATAATGATATAGTAAAATCCCTCCCTCCTAAAGGGACCCCCTGAATATTAAGATGTTGCCTTATGGCTTCAGCCAATGGCTCAATGTATATGGCAAACAGTAAGGGGGGAAGTGGGCGACCCTGCCTAGTTCCCCTTCCCAGCTATATCATTGAAGATAACTGTCCATTCACTTTAACATGTGACTTCGGAGAGGTATAGATTCTCTGTATCATGCTAGAGAATTCCCTGGAAATCCAAACTTGCACAAAGTTTCCCATAAAAAAGACCAACTGACACGATCAAATGCTTTGTCTGCATCAAGGCTGAGCAACACTGCCTGTATCTGTCTCTGATTTAAGTGGTCCAACAAATGGATCGTTCTACTATTTATTTAAATTTTGATAAATCAGAAATTATTTATGTGAAAAAGTGCTGTACACTGCTACATCCCACTCTCGTCTGCTGTGCTGCATGTGCATCTTCATACTTTGCCAACAGAGCAGTACCACACCGTAGACTGGAAGGAATACCACTGGTGTTCTCAAACATGGAAAAATTCAATCAAATACAGGGAAATTCAGTGTAGAAAACTGGTACATTTGGACACTATTTCCTGCAGCAATTAATTTGTTAGTGGGATTTCTAGGGTTTTAAGTGTAACCATGTGCCTGGGATGGGGTCCCTTAAGGTGTAGCCACTCGGCATCCTCCCTTCAAGACCTCCATCCCTTCGAGGTTCTATCACTTCCTGCAGATGTATATAATATAGGAAGTGTAGGGCATTAGGGATAGCTCAGAGGGGGGTCCAGAGGGGGGCATGTCCGAGTGGCTACCAGGGTGTCCGGGATTCAGGTGGTGAGGCTGAGGAGATGCCCTGGGATGAAATGGGAACTGGAGAGGGGTCCACCCTGTTTAGTTCCCATACCCAAGGACTCCACCTTGGGAGGTGGGAAGATAGCTGATCCAGCAGCCTTCCCTCATCCTACTCGGGCTGTGCTATGCAATGCCAGGTTGATGAGGAACAAGACTGCCATAATGGTGGACTTAATATCCTCAGAAGACCTGGCTTACATCACGGAGACCTGGCTGGATGAGAATGCTGCCCCCATTTTGGATGCGGCAGCACCAGCCGGGTACTCCATGATACACACCCTGAGGGAGGATCGCAGAGGCGGGGGGGGGGTCATTTGTTTTAAAGCTAGCCTGAACCTCATTGTGCTACCTGTTGGTTCCACAAGGTTTTTTGAGTGTGTTGCTACACGGGGCGTCCTGGTGTGGGTTTCAGAGTACTCCTGCTTTATCGCCCTCCACCAAGGGCTGAGGATTTTTTATGGGAGATTGATGAGCTCATTGCTGGCCTGGTGTTGGAGTTCCCCAGATAGTTGATTCTGGGAGACTTCAACTCCTGGGTTGGTCATGGGCTCTTGGTATTTTGGGATGATCTCCTTAGAAATATGGAGGCTCTGGACATGTCACAGAATGTCATGGCAGCGACCCACTCATGCAGTCACACACTGGACTTTGTGTTTTCACCGGGTCTTGATGTTATGGATCTCAGAGTAGATCCAGTAGTTTGGTCAGATCACAGCACCATGGGGTTCACATTTGGGCCCCCCCGAATGGTCCCGCCTCTGTGGAGATGGTCCGGTACCACCCTTTATGAGGGTGTCCTTGGTAGGACTACAGGTGGTGCTGGATCTATTGAGTGTGGAGGCTGTTTGTGCAATTGGGACAGAGGAGGGAGTGGCAGCTTATAATCAGGCTGTCACTGCAGCTTTTGATTCAATTGCACTCGTTCATGTCCGGCCCCTGTCTATCGGTCGGGGACCTCATTAGTATGATGAGAAACTCAGGGAGTTAAAGACTAGGGGCCAGAGGTTAGAGAGATGTTGGAAGAGGTCTGGTCTGATGGAGGACAAATTGTCTCTGAAGTCGCATTATGTTGACTATCAGGGGACAATTTCTTGAAAGAAGGCTGAATTTTTGTCCAGGGAGATTGCTGTGGCAAGGAGCAGACCAGTTCAGCTCATACTGGAATCACTGCAGGGAGCGGGCCTCAGGCAGTTGGTGTCTGAACCCACTAAAGAAAGATCAATTTTGGACCTGATCCTAATGAACAGGATCACTGACGTGCGAGTGGGGAGTCACCTGGGGTCAACTGACCAGAACACTGTGTGGTTTAATATAAGCACAGAGTCAAAATCAAGCCATAGTAAGGCTAAGATCTTAGACTTCAGGGGTGTAGATTTCAACAAGATGAGAGAAAACATCAGAGGGGCACTAACAAGGGTGAAAACAGGAGAGGGAGTTGAGGTACGATGGGAATGCATTTAAGGGGCTATAGTGCAGGCAACAAGCCAATGCATCAAGCAGAGGAGCAAGGGCAAGAGGAGGAGAAAAACAATATAGTTCTTGAAGGAGGTGGCAGAAAAATTTAGAGCAAAAGGCAGGAGCTTCAGGAAATATAAGGAATCCCAGAGTAAGGAGGACAGGCAGGAGTACCTTGAGTGCCAAAGACAAGCGAGTAAAGCGGTTAGGGGCGCTAAAGAAAAAAACAGAAGACAGATTATCTCAAACAGTGAAAAAACAGGACAAAAAATGTTACAGATATATCAGTTATAGAGGAAAAACCAGGGGGGGATTGTAAGACTTAGAGGGGATGGGGGAGTGTGCGTGGAAGAGGACAAAGAAAAGGTAGAGATACTGAACAAATACTTTTGTTCAGTATTTACCATGGAAGGGGAAGGGCAGGGTCCAAGGCTGGATATCAGTGGCAAGATTTCTGTGACTGGGTAACCAGAGTGGTGGACCAAAGGGGAGCAGTTGATGTCGCCTACCTTGCCTTCAGCAAAGCTTTCGATACTGTTCCGCATAGAAGATCGATTAATAAGCTGGGTAGACTCGGGGTGGGTCAGAAGTTGGTCAGCTGGGTGGCAAACTGGTTGACGGGCAGAAGACAGAGAGTGGTGGTAAATGGTATACTGTCAGAAGAAATGCAATTCACAAGTGGGGTACCTCAGGGATCAGTCCTGGGGCCCGTTCTCTTCAATATCTTCATCAGTGACATTGCAGATGGACTGAAGGGTAAGGTTTGTCTGTTTGCAGATGACACCAAGATCTGCAACAGAGTAGATGATCCAGACGGGGTGGGCAGAATGAGAAGAGATCTGGATAAACTGGCAAAACGGTCAGAAGAGTGGCAACTGGGGTTTAATGCAAAGAAGTGCAAGATCATGCACATAGGGAAGAGAAACCCTGAAGCCACCCATAGGCTGGGAGGGGAGCTGCTGGCAGTCACAAAGGAAGAAAGAGACTTTGGTATCATCATCACCGATGACCTGAAATCATCCAAGCAGACCACTAAAGCAGTAGGTAAGGCTAGAGGGATGTTGAGGTGTATTAGTAGGGGTATCACAAGTCGGAAGAGGGAGGTAATAATCCCTCTTTACAAGACACTGGTTAGGCCCCATCTGGAGTACTGCATGCAGTACTGGAGTCCACACCTTCACAAGGATGTTAACCAAATTGAGGCAGTCCAGAGAAGGGCAACCAAAATGGTGCAGGGACTGCATCAGAAAACATATGAGGACAGATTAACGGAGCTCAATATGTATACCCTAGAGCAAAGGAGGGAGAGGTGATATGATCGAAACATTCAAACACCTTAAGGGCATTAACAAGGTGAAAGAGTCTAACATGTTTCAATATAAGAAAAATAGCAGGACAAGAGGACACAGCATGAGATTAGAGGGAAGTCGATTAAGGGGTAATGTGAGGAAGTTCTTTTTCACATAAAGGGTGGTGGATGTGTGGAACGGCCTACCTCAGGAAGTGGTGGATATGAAAACAGTGAAGGGCTTCAAACAGTCATGTGATAGGCATAAGGGAGCAATACAGATGAGTATGAATAGATAGACCATTGACAGAGCAAAGGCCGATGGCACATTTATAAGGTAGAAAAAGAAATGGGCAGACTGGATGGGCCTTGCGGTCCTTATCTGCCATCAACTTCTATGTTTCTATGTTAAGGTTCAGGAGGAGGTTAACACCAACCCATTTTCAGTGTCAAGAGTACTTGAAGAGCTTGCTTCACTAGGGGTGAACAAGGCTATGGGGTCAGATGGCATACATCCCAGGATTTTAAAAGAACTGAGACAAGAGCTAATGGCACCACTGGAAGACGTTTTCAGCGAATCCTTAAATACAGGGGTGGTTCCTGCCAACTGGAGGAGGGCTCATGTGGTTCCACTGCACAAGAGTGGGAGCAGGGAGGAGGCAGGGAATTATAGGCTAGTCAGCCTCACCTCTGTGGTAGGCAAGATCATGGAGATGATGCTGAAGGAGAGGACTGTGGAACACTTGACTGAAATAGTGAGATAGATCCAAGGCAGCACTACTTCACAAAAGGAAGGTCATGTCAAAAAAATCTTATAGATTTTTTTGACTGGGTGACAAAGGCAGTGGACCAGGGCGGAGCAGTCGACATTGCATATCTGGACTTCAGTAAGGCCTTCGACACCGTACCACACAGGAGGTTGGTGAGTAAGTTGGCCAGCATTAGGGTGGGCAATAAATTGACAAGCTGGATTAGGAACTGGCTACAGGACAGGAAGCAGATGGTGGTAGTAAATGGGATATAGTCAGAAGAGAGGAGGGTGACCAGTGGGGTACCTCAGAGGTCGATCCTGGGCCTGGTCCTGTTTAACATCTTCATAAGCGACATTGCAGAAGGACTGGAAGGGAAAGTATGCCTGTTTGCAGATGACACTAAGATCTGCAACAGGGTAGATACACCAGAAGGGGTGGAAAGAATGAGAAGGGATCTTGAGAAATTGAAGAACTGGTCTGTGGAGTGGCAGCTAAGGTTTAATGCCAAGAAGTGCAAGATCATGCACGTGGGAAGGAGGAACCAGAGGGAGAGCTACAGAATTGGTGGGGAACTGCTGACAGTCACTAAGGAGGAGAGGGACTTGGGCATCATTATCACAGAGGACTTGAAGGCCAGCAGGCAGGTAGCCAAAGCAGTGGGGAGGGCCAGTGGGATGTTGGGGCGAATTTGGAGAGGAATCATGAGTTAAAGGTGGAAGGTAATAGTTCCACTGTACAAAACTCTGGTGAGGCCTCATCTGGAGTGCCGTGTGCAGTTCTGGAGGCCACATCTGTGCAAGGATATTGATCGGATGGAGACAGTGTAGAAGAGAGCTACTAGAATGGTGGAGAGTTTGCAGCATAAACCATATGAGGAGAGAGTGAGGAACCTCAATATGTACACACTGGAGCAGAGGAGAGAGGGGGGATATGACAGAAACTTTCAAGTACCTCAAGGGTATAAATGAGGTTAAGGGGGAAGGCATGTTCCAGCTTAAACAGTGTGCAAGGACAAGACGTCATGACATGAGACTGGAGGGTGGCAGGTTTAGGGGGAATGTAAGGAAGCATTTCTTCACAGAGAGGGTGGTGGATGCATGGAATGGTCTGCCCCAGGAGGTGGTGGCGGCAAGGACAGTAACAGGATTCAAGCATGCATGAGACAGAAATAAGGGAATCTTAAAGATGGGAAGGAGTAGCTATAGCAGGTGACCAGGTAGGGTCACAAGCCCCTCATGCAGGTAATACAAAGGGGCAGACTAGATGGGCCTGGCAGTCCTTATCTGCTGACAGTTTCTATGTATTTATGTATGTATCTATGTTCCACACAGTACTTAGGTTATTACGTCCTGCCTGTCTCCGTGTTGGTGAGGCAGGTTCAAGAACTAGGTGCAAAGAGCTTGCTCTGTTCTTTGCCGACAAAGTGTCCTCTATCAGGGCTGAAATCTTCTTCAGCACCACTCGAAGGGGGTTCAGGGTCCATCCTGAGTCATGTTGAAACACTCCTCCAGCCTGTGCTGAGTTTGAGCTAGTTGGGGTGGAGGAGATGGTGAAAATAGTTTCGAGGCTGCTACCAGCACAGTGTGATCTGGGCCCAGGTCCGAGCCACCTTTTGGTTGGATGTTTGGACCTGATTGGACCTGTGGTGGCTGAGTTAGTTCAGAGTTCTCTGAAGAGTGAGATCTTTCCACCAGCCTTGAAAGATGCCATGGTCAGACCCCTTTTGACCCCTTTTGAAGACACCCTCATTGGAGTGTCTTGGCAACCACAGGCTGGTCTGTAACCTCCCATTTTAGGGAAGGTTATAGAAAAGGTGGTGGCCATCCAGCTTGAAGAGCACCTTGCCTCTTACTCCACCTGTGAGTCTTTCCAGTCTGGGTACTGGGCTGGGCATAGTACTAAGACTGCCCTGGTGAGGGTGCTAAATGATCTCCTGATGATGAGGGACAGGAGAGAGCGTACCATCTTAGTCCTCCTGGACCTCTCAGTGGCATTTGACACTGTGGACCACAAGGTGCTACTTGACTGTCTGCGGTTTTGGTGTGGCCTGTCTGGTAATGTCATCAACTGATTCAGGTCATACCTGACAGGCAGAGTGCAGAGGGTGATGATGGGATTGATGTCATCTAGCCCAAAGCCTCTGCTATGCGGAGTTTCACAAGGCTGCCTTGTCGCCCTTGCTGTTTACAGTGTACATGCTGCCATTGGGAGACATTATCAGGCTGGGGTTTCACTGTTATGCAGATGATACACAGCTATACCTGTCCTGTGCACCTGAAACCCAGATGGTGGCCTCTGTGTTTAATAACTGCCTAGAGGAAATTCAGACTTGGATGACCCGCAACTGACTTAGACTTAACCCAGACAAGACTGAGATACCAATGGTGGATCCGGGTCGTAGGGGTGGTGGTGATGGGGAGCAGGGGGAGTCCCCGGTTTAGTGCTGGGGGGGCTTCCCTTGCCCCATCCAGTCGGGTGAAGGATTTGGGCATGATCCTTGTTGATGGCCTGACACATGATGCTCAGGTGTCGGACATTGCTAAAAGTGGATTTTTGCATCTCTGGAACATTGCCTAGATCCAAGCCTTGATTCCGCCTGAGGACCTGACCACATTGCTACGTGCTTTCATTACATCCAGGTTGGACTACTGTAATGCCTTGTACCTGGGGTTATCTGGAGGCAACCTCCACTGGCTGCAGTTGGTGCAGAATGTGATGGCAAGATTGTTGATGGGAGTGTAAAGGAGTGAGCACATCACCCCAGTCCTCAAACTGCACTGGCTGCCAGTCAGGAGTAGGATTGTCGGCAAGGTAGGGCTCCTGGCCTACAAGACCCTACATGAAAGGGGGACAGTCTATCTGCAAGATCTCCTTGTCCCCTACTGCCCACCCCAGGCACTCCGTTCTGCCGAGGGTTGTCTCCTTGGAGTTCCCAGGGCTAGGTTGCGGCATTCGGGGGACCGTGCTTTTTCTGTAGCCGTACCTACCCTGTGAAACTCATTGCCTAGATATCTTAGGGAGGTTCCCTCGGTAAAAGCCCTTAAAAAGGGTCTAAAGACTTTTCTATTCCTGCAGGTCTTTAATGGTTAAAATGATTTTATGCTGTTATAGATAGTTTTTAAATTATTGCTGACTCCCTGTCAAATATTGCTATATGATTGCTATTATAATATTTGTTTTGGTTGTTTTTTAAATGTACAGCTCTCAGAGTCCCAGGAAAGGGGTGCTTTATAAATAAAGTGTCTGTCTGTCCATCCGTCTGTCCATCTGTCTATCTAGCTACATGATGGGGGTACAACAACAGATCGCGTAGGGTACCCGAGTGATTAGATGGATTTCTAAAGCTTGTGCTTTGCCAACAGAGCAGTACCACACCATAGGCTGGGAGGGATACCACTGGTGTTCTCAAACAGGAGAACATTAAGTCAAATACCAGAAATTGCAGTTTGGAAAACTGATATTTTTGGATGTTATGTCTCACAGCACACGATGGGGATACAACAGGTCGGGTAGGATACCCCGGTGAATAGCTGGATTTCTAACACACAAGCTGGGACAGATACCACACTGCTGCTATTCTGTTCAACACATGTGTGGGGGTAGGGGCAGCAACAAGGCATAGGACAGGCAGGTTTTTCTGTTATTTTCAAAGCACAATGGATTAAAAGAGGAAGGGGAAGGAGACTGCAAAACACAAGGGGTGGGGGTGGGGGCAGGGCCCAGGGGTATTCAGTTTGTTTATTATGTATTTTGTGGTATTGGATCATGACATGAGCCACTAATATGTGGAGGAAAACACTGGCTGAAAAACAATATTTTAGGCAGACAACATTAGGTCCCAGGTGCAGGAATTGCCATGCAGTGGTGGCTGAACTGGACTTTAGTTGGCTCTTTTTTTTTTATTCACTCAAGATAAACAATACATATGATGACACATACAATAAATCATTTACAATATATAAAAAGTTCCATAATACAGAAAATAGAAAAGATTATATCTTTGACATTTGTCACATTTGCTGCATTAGATTAAACTTAAACTTATTATATATATATATATATAAGGGTTGAAGCCTGATTGCGTTATTAAGTCTAGGCTATGATCTTATCAACCTCATTCCTAAATTCCTGAGGTTCTTAAACATTCTTAAATGTTCCTGTATTGACAGGGTACATAGTAGTCTATAAGTTATTCCTTCAATTGAGTTTTAAAGCCCCCTCCCCGCTGATACAAGCTTATTCTTAAAGGGAAGCCATAGCTGATAACATTTTTGCATTTGTTTTATAGAGGTATAATGAATACATTCTAATGCATGTATCGTCATGGAATTTAACCATACATTAAATGTGGAGGCTCTGGGTCTTTCCATTTTAGCAAGATTTGTTTGAAAGCAAACACCAAACTCATATTTATCAAGCACTGGTTTGAAGAGGAAAGGTCATTCAAGGGAGGACCAATCCGTAATAACCTCCAGGCAGGATTCTTATCAAGAGGTCTTTCGATGGCATCAGATATGAATGATAGAATTGAGCTCCACCAAGAATTCAGTTTAGGGCACTGTAAAAGCATATGCTCGAGCATTCTAGATATGGGATTACATCTTGAGCACTGTGATGAAATAGTAGGATTCATTTTATGTAGCTATTGAGGGCTACAAAATAGTCTATGATGAATATTAAATAATATTTGTTGTGATCTTATAGATCTCAAACCCCAAGATTTGATATTGGGTATTTTCGTCCAAGCACTGGGGGATATATAAGCAAATTAAGTTTCTCTTCCCATTTCTGCTTTAGTTTGCATGATAATAGATTAGTTTTAGGTATGATGATTTTATATATCTGAGATATCAGTTTTGCATGAGATGGCTGTTTACAATAAGTTCAAGGTTTCTTAAAGTCACATTAGAGGATTTATCCATATTTTCATTGATGAAATCTCGAATCTGAAGGTAGCAAAACAATTGTGAGTTTGGTAAATCAAATCTGTCTTTCAAGGTTGCATAATCTAAAATATGTCCTTCCTGGAAGAACTGGCTAATTTCTTTTAACCCTTTATTATACCAGCTTTTAAAAATGGGATCCAATAGAAACAGAGGAAAGTGGTTATTAAGATAGATCGGTGCATTTTTTGGAAAAATTATTTTATGAGATTTTAGCAGAAACTGTTTATTCCAAATATGAAGTATGATTTTGGAACATGATGCCAAATTATTACGTTTGGATTTATGGGTGCCTATATATGGCAAATGCTTAATATAAGTATAACGACAGCGATAGGTTTCTATAGTAAATGAATAATGAAGATGAGCTTGCTAAATTAGCTGCATGAAAATAATATCATCCCTGTACTTCACTTATCTTTTTTAATTTTTATTTTTTTAAGTTGTTTAACCAGGAATAGCACACTAAGCTGAAAGCTTTTTTACAGGAGCGACCTGGGAGTACAAGGAAGTTAAGTGACTTGCTCAGGGTCACACAGTATGCAAGTGGAATCTGTGGGATTCAAACCCAGGTCTGGTCTACTGGATGTCACCAGATTTGCAGCTCAGAGCCTTAGACTTATAGCTGTACTAGCCCTCTCATTGCTACCCCTTTTTATTGGATATGTCCCTCTTCCCCCCAACAATCCCTCCTAAAACATAACCCCTTGCCTTTTCTCTTAACAAGTGAACTACCTTTCTAGTTTCATCCATTACTAGGTCCTATTAGGTTACTAGGCCTCTACCAATTGACTTTCGACAACCACTACTCTTTATTATCCTTCACAAATGACTCCTCCCCAGCCTCCTGGTCTTCTTTCCCTCCTGCCCCTGTTCATTACCATCCTTCTCCCTCAGTCCATGTCTACTATTGACCCATCTCCTCTCTCTCCTTACTGCCCCCTATTTGGTTACTTCCACCATCCCGTACAGTATGTCTTCACTTTCTATCTCACCTAGATCCAACACTATACAACATTTTCTTTTCCACAAATTCTCATTAATTTGGGGCCATGGTCCTAATCGTTGTAATACATGTTTCATTCTTTGATGACAAGAATGGTTTTCTAACATGTTTGCTATAAATTGTTGCCTTAATGTTTGTCTATTTCAATGGTTCCTACATTTTCTATGTATGTAATTTTCTCCTCATTGTAATGCCATTAACAATGTTGCTTGTCTCACTTTTGCCTTGATGTAGAACCTCTGTAAATGAGCTTCTGGCTCAAAGGTATTGTAATCCGAGATTTAATAAATAAAATAAAATAAATAAATATATAAAGTTAGGGAAATCTATTCCTGCTTCAGAATAGGGCATATATAGTTTATCTAATTTAAGTCTGGGCTTCTCACCCTTCCACAGAAATTCTTTTATAATACTTTCTAATCCTTTAAATAAATTGTCTGACAGTATGATAGGCAAACATTGAAACAGAAACATGTATTTTGGTGAAACAGACATTTTTACCACATTAACCCATCCCATAAGTGAGAGTGGGAGAGTCTCCCAATGTGCTAATAGTGATTTTGTTTCTTCTATTAATGGGTCAAAATTTAAATTTTGTATTTTTGCTAGCTTGTTATCAATTTTAACTCCTAAATATGTAACTTGGGAAACTATTTGAATATTTAAATAAGGTGGGGGTACAAAGGGGTTAGAATGTGTACTGGTTTCTAATACTTCTGTTTTTGACCAATTAACTTTATAGCCAAATAATGATCCACATTGATTTAAAAGTTTCAGAATATGTGGGAAGCTGGGATTTAAATTTTTGATGCAGAAAAGAGTGCCGTCCACATATAGACTAATGCAGTGTTGTTCATTATTAATTATGGGTCCTTATATTTTGGTGGAGGATCTAACAGCAGTGACCATAGCTCTATCCCTGAGGGCCTGGAAGGGTCAGGTGACCTACTTCAGTTCTTTGAAAAGTTAGTAACTGTGGCTCTGAATTGCAAATCAGGGGTGATAAGGAGCAGCCCTGGAGTCTGGTACTTCTTTAGTAAGTGAATAATAGGAGAGAAGTCAGTATTGGTCCTAACCCTGGCTACCAGACTGGAATATAAAAGATTGGCCCACTCATGAAATGAGGGACCAAATCCATATTTATGCACTGTGAATTTTATATATGGCCATTCTACTCAGTCAAATGTTTTTTCTACATCTACCAGCATCATGGACAAATCGGAGTCTCATAAATAATCCATGATGTTAATGGTACACTGAATCTTTGATTTCAAAGACTGACCCTTAATAAAGCCATCTTGATCCAGGTGAATTAAAATGGGTAATATTTTTTCCAGTCTGGTAGTCGGGGTCTTAATTAATATTTTAGCATCTGAGTTCATGAGAGAAATCTGTCGATAGGATGCTGGGTATTGTGAATTCTTGCCTTGTTTGAGGAAAAGTAATATACTTGCCTCCCTAAAGTACGGTATAAGTGAGTGGAAGGTAAACATATAGTCAAACACCATCTTTAGATGTGGAATTAGTTTATGAGAAAAAAAGCTTATAGAAGTCTATTGAGGGCCCATCTGGGCCAGGAGCCTTGCCTGAGGAAGGGATGCAATAGCCAAACCTATTTCCTCACAAATAATATCCTCATCCAATGAATGAACTAGGTCAGCAGCTATGGTAGGAAATGTTATAGTGGATAGAACATTAGATTGTAGATTTGAATTTGCCGATTGATCCCATGAATACAAGTCCTGATAAAATTTATAAAAAAAATTATTAATATCCTGAGGAGAGGAGTGGATTTGACCTTTGTGATCCACTATTTGGGTTAGCATGTGTTTTTGTTGTGCAGTTTTAAGCTGCCAAGTCATTAACTTATCTGTCCAATCTCCTGTAATATAGTGGTTGCTCCGAGTGTAAAGCAACTGTTTTTCTACATGCTCAGCTGTCAAGCTATTGTATTCATCCTTCAGGGAGGCAAGTGTTTGAAATAGTTGAGGGTCATTTGTTTGCATATTTGCAAATGTGGTTTCACTAATATGTTTTTCAAGGTCCCACAGTTTATTTTATTTATTTTTGTTATGCTTAATCGTGTATGTGGCAATACAGCCTTGTAAAAACACCTTAAATAAGTCCCATACATTAGCTATGCTAGTATCTTTAGTAGTATTGTCTGTGAAAAAGAAATCAATCTCTCTATTTATGTAGTCCACAAAATGTATATCTTTAAATAATATTGGGTCACTCTTGAATGAAGGGGTTTTAGTATAATTTGAGACTTGTAAATACATTTGGGTTGGGGCATGATCACATATTAATATATCATAATATTTAATTTCCATGACCTGATATACAATAGATTGTGATACTAGAAAATAATCTATGCATGAATATGATTGATGAGGGGAGGAAAAATAGGAATATTGTAGCGTAGTGGGGTTATGGGAGCACCACAATTTGGTTAAATTATAGTTACCCATAAATTGTATTATTTTATTAGCTGCTGAGTTAATTCATTCCGGACGGAGGCCTGACCTATCTAGCTTTGGATTTAATACTACATTAAAGTCTCCACCAATAATATAAGGGGCCAGGTAGTTGGCTAATTCCAAAAAAATATGTGTAAAAAATTGAGGCGAATTCTCATTAGGGTTGTAGATATTGCAAATTATATATGTATTCCCTGAAATGCAGATCTGGCATATCGAAAAGTGACTGTTTGGGTCTATTCAGTGTTTAATAATTTTTATGTCAAGTGTTTTTTTTTTGGAAAATAGCTACTCCTCTTGATGCATTGGTGTGTGGAGCATTCAGCCCATTTCCTCATCTTTTAGCATGAAATTCAAATTCTGCTTGGATTAAATGAGATTCTTGTAAGAGAACATAATTTGCCCTCACCCTATCAATATAGTTAAATACTTTTCTGGCCATCTTTTGATCTTGAATACCCCTCACATTCCAGGAAATAATTTTCATTTGTTGTGCCATCTTATATATCTAAGAAGATAATGCATAATTAACTCACATATAAGACATAACAATTTCATGGTTGTCTTTTTAACTTTTGAGTCACACATTTCAAATACTAGCAAACAATTTCTTAAGCATGTGCTGCACACATAAACAACTATCATTTTTTTATTTTTCCCCATTAATGCTATTACCCTCCATCCTCCAACTCCACCACCTCATTTAACAACCCCCCATCTCAAACTACACTACAGATTCTTCTGTCTATATCCAGGGAACAAAGGGTAAGAAAAGGTTGGGATACATCAATAGATCAACCTTTTGATATTTTAACATTAGGATTAAATGACAGTGTTGTTTAAGTTTATAATCCCATAACTCTAATAAATCCTGAGACCATTCCATTGCCTCAATAAATAAGTTAGTCACTGATATGGAAATGTTGCTCCTCCAGGTATTTTGTGGTTTTAAAATCCTCCTATAAACCCATCGCCCAAATGGACAAACCTGTTTCCTTGTTTTGTTACATAGATCAGTTTTCAGTGCTAAATTTATTGATATATATATATATCTAAAAATCCATATCGTATCTAAGCAGGTCATCCTCCTCCCCCTTGTTCCTTGTCCCAATGGTCATGCTGAGGATGTTGGTGTAGTGCACATGAAACTCGACCCTTCGAAAAACATACAGTGTTTGTCAAGTTTTGTATCTCATATTTCATTATCTGCACATTCCAACAGGCCTAAAGAAAAACAAAAGAAAGAAAATAAAGCCAGAGAATGGTTCACTTACCCCAATAATATTCCTTTTTCTCCCCTCCAGCCCCCCATTAACATTCAGTGGGTCAGACCATCCCTATTGTTACACTATAGATCATAAATGAAGTAACTTGAACTAGCATTCAAGTTCTGGTTCATAAGAAAATGTTCAGCTTTCTTGGGATCTGAGAAGATCCAAGTTTTTCCATGTAAGAAGACTCTTATCCTGGCTGGATATAAAAAGGAAAAGTTAATATGTTGTTTAAGCAAATCATTTGTTTTGTCAAATGCTTGGCGTGCTTGTAAAGTGTTCATAGGGAGACCAGGAAAAGCTGAAAACCTGATTTGTTCATATTGGAGGCCCCTATTAATCCTTGCATGATGAAAAATCAGATCTGTGTTTTTGTAGTTGCGTGGCTTGATAAAAATGAGTCTAGGAGCTAAAACATTATTGGAATGAAGTTGTATTGGTTTTGCTCCCCTGTGGGCCCTATCCAAACAGATATGCTCCTCTGGGTATTTGCAATTCAGAGCCACAGTTGTAAACTTTTCAAAGAACTGGAGTGGGTCACCTGACCCTTCCAGGCCCTCAGGGATGCCAATTAATTTAACATTAGGTCTCCCAGATCAATCTTCTTAGTCAGTTATTTTGGCTTTGAGATCCACCAGTTCCTTTTCCCAGCTTATTTGCTTTTCTATAAGAAGAGTGACTTTATCTTCTAAAGAGCTGATTCTGACTTCAGCCTCAGTTGTCTGGATGGTTCCATTTTCCATTTTATTTTGAATAGTGGATAGCATTATAGAAAGTCCTGAGATGGCCATAGAAATGTAAGCAAAGCCAGTTTTAATCTTGTTTTCAATTTCAGAAAGTCCTGGACTTTTAAGCGCTCTGTAGAGTTTGATATTAGTGCCCCTCCTTCCCCTGCTTCTGTGACTAAGACTGAATTTAGGTTAGTATCATAAATTACATTTTCTGTGAGGTTGGCAGTAATATTGCACCTAGGCTTACTTAATTCATTCCCACATCTCAGAGATATCAGAGCAAGTCTTTTCCTCCATATTGGAGCTCATATAGTGACTTTCAGCACCGGGTAGGTTGTTTGAAACAACAGCACTGACCTTTATTTGTAGTTTATTCTGTAGAGTTTCCGTAGCAGTATGAGATAAAAGTAGATTGGGGCCTTCATCTTCTGTCATTGTGTAGCCCATCTCGTCGGGTTCTAAGTCCAGTGTGTTAGCCACAGCAGCTACATTAATAGCCAGTTGAGAGTTTTTCAGAGAAGCTGGCAGCTGGGAGAGGGGCCTTCCAGAGAAGATTGTTGAGTTTCCATAAAAGCTATTTAGCTTCTGCTGCTGTAATCTTGTTCGGCCTGCAGAGGGTTGACTCAGGTTATGAGGGAGGTCACTTGTTGACCCACTACCCGTTTTAGCAGTGCATTTCTTTTTGCAGCATTGCTCATGCAGCGTTTTCTCATGCAAAGTGTTGCTGTTCGGAGAGGAAGACATAATCCAGAATATAGATATTAACGAGTCCGCCGTAAACTTATGCCCGTGGTTTCATTCATAGCAGGCCAATTGATGAAATGGGAACAAAGCAACAAACATCAAGAGGGCCGAACCATGAGCACTGCAATTGCCAGACCACCATGGAGCTGCTACCTCCATGTAGCTCCACCTCCTCTCCTCAACCCAGGGGTATCCAAATCAAAACACACACACTCACACACTCAATCAGTCACAATCATCACACTCAGACTAAATATAAAAAAAATAACCTAACACAGTAATCTAGCACACAGGAAAGCAGGTTTGAAAATGTTTAAACAGGAAATACGTATTTAAGTTTATCCTCCACAATCTCTCCAAATCCAGTAGTTGCTCTGTCCTCTCTCCTCTGAACACTGCACAGAGAAATGTCCCCCTTAGCTTTTTTATTGGCCGTTCAATCACATAAGACATCCAGTCCCACAATACTTTACAAACTTCTCCTGTTTTTGGTAAATTTTGCCTGCGAAGTCAGTACCGCAATGGGACTTCACATTTTTGCCTCAATGACTTACAAAATTTGCCCCACCTGTGAAGAGGCCAGACTTCATGAAATGCAGACTTCACACTGCAGAGTATTTCGTGAGGTTGGGCTGCTCCATGAAATAATCCACAGAGTGAATTTTTGTGACTTCGCATACCTCTAGCAGGGAGAAAAATAGCATGTAAAGCGATATTGGTCTTACAACAGCTATTCAGTACTACAAAGATTCCCATACTGTCCAAGAGACTACACTTAGCTAATGATTTCTTTGTGACATCCTGAGATCTAAATGTAACATTGTTCTGTGCTCAATCAAAATCCTCCCATCTTGTGGCACCAGTTACCCCTTTATTACCTAATGGTATTTGAAGATAAGTGAAGAAAAAGAGCAAATTGACCTGGTTAGTTTCGTATTTGTGTCACCAAGTGGTTTTTTAAGCCCAAAACTACACAAGATAAGTGGTGATTTATCAGGAAAATATGAATTATCACTACAGCTGGATCTCTGCCTATTTAAATACTATACATCAGAATGAGATTGTATTTCTGTAGCAGATGCCCATTATTGCACCCTGTGAGCCACACACAAGATTTGTACACAGTCTAAATTGTATTCATCCTTAGTAACACTTACTTCAAGGGTATCTCCTTCATTTAACCTAAGCATGCATTTTTGACTTGAAGCAACTGTATAACGGAGTCCAGGGGCAGCATTTCTACAGCAAGAACTTCCTTGTAACCATATAAACTAAGGATACCAAAACTATCCTCCTTTGAGGTAAAGCCTGGACCCAAATTATTATCCTCTTTGTTAAAGACTAGTCAACAAAAAACTTGATCCATCATACAGTTGTCATTAGAACAATTATTTATTTGTTTATCTCTTTGATAACCAGGTAAACACACTGGTCCCAGGAACCGTTTTCAGATATGGTTAATGTATTACCAGGAATCAGCAAGAAACATACTCTAGAAGAGTCCCTAGCCAAGCCATATTTTTCTCTTTTTTTTCATTTGAGAATTTGGGATTACATGGACTATCCTTGAAATCCACCTCAGTAATTTCCTTTTTAACCAGTTTATTCAGTAATAAGTCCCAATCCTCTTTACTAGTGGCCAAGCCTGCACATGTAGCTTGGAGCTTGAAAGCCACGGAACTACCTCCCTGTATGTCTGGGACCTTTAGCCCCGTGCCCTGATTCTTAGAACTTGTGTGTTCCATAATTTCATTTCCTTGGGAAGCTGAAGGGACCACATTATTACTGGAGGGAGCAGAGTCCACCACCATTAGCTGACTCTGATCCTTCTTTGTGAACTTCTTGTTTTTTTTCTTTGCCACAGTCATACTGTTTTTATCTCTTTTGATTTTACTAAGTTTCACAGAGCCTTGCTCTGGGAAGATTATAGAGCTGAAATCAGGCCTTATACAAGGTACTGGCTGATCTGGTTCAATAACCTCCACAGACGAAGACTTCTTCAGCGGATGTACTAACTGAAATGTCCTAAGAATATTATCCATCCCAGAACCATTAACGCTTATGTCCTCTCTAGTAGTGTCCAAATCGCTTATTGTAATAATCAACTGTTCAGTCAGCATAAAACTGACTACATGTTGATTACTCATCATATTAACAATATCCCCACTAAGATATGACGGAAAGTATGAAATGGGTTCTAATTTCTCATTATGTAACTGAAACACCTTAGGAGACTCTGCACTATTAGTCACCATTTTAAGTTTTAAATGCATCATATTCAATTGAGACATAGTAACATTCACAGGTTCCTTTTTTGGCAATTTATTTTGTCCAATTTCTTTTTAGACCATGATGGTATTTTATAAGTCTGAGAGAACCTCAGCCATTGAGTTAGAAATATATCCGACTCTAAGTGGGAGGGGGAAGGTAGAGACAATTGCAAATAACTGATGGATAGTGAAACAGCATCAGCTTTATCTTTGTTTTGCAAACTGCTTAACAACGCCTCCTCACATCCCTCTAACACAGTTTCCTCAAAATGTAGTACCGGGGATTTCAAAAGAGAATAAGGTACTAAAAACTAAGTTTTGAGGCTGAACTGACTCACTGCAGACAGGGTCAGAAATCCTGGGCATAGAGGGTAAGTGGCATTGACTATGGCTCAACAAACAACTATTTAATCCAGGCATACCGTTATCCATTAGCCATGGGCTTCTCCCTGGTTTTGTTAACAAGATTGCTCTGTCATTTTTGGTTGGTCATTAATATCCACAAGGGAATTTTTTTTTAATTTTCTGTTTATTAATTATCTTAGATATTTTTTCAGCTACTATGTTGGGGCTGTCCAGCATAAAAGTAGGACTAGCCTTTTTATTTTCCCACTTTTATTTTTACTTTTTGAACTAGCAATATTTAATTCACTCAAAGAATTGGGGGTGGAGGAACACTAGGATTTTTTTTTCATTTTGAATCACTTTGAGAAAGGTAAAAAAAAATACTAAACACAAAACAGTAACTAAGTTCAATATTAAATGCAAAATAGCACACATCAATAAACTTCAAAACCATTTATTTTTAAAAGGCTTTATAAACAAGCATTTGTCAATGCCGAATGTTGTTTTGCTGTCATTGGCAGTGCAGGAGTTAGAGAGATGCATAATAGGAATGGCAGCGAAGTATTGAACTAACGTCAACCCCACTCCCACCCTGCAGAGACTGACAGGCATTGGGGTGTGCCTTTGGGTCTTCTGCCATAACGCTCATGCCATTTCACCTCACCCTACCCTGCAGACACTGACAAGTATCTCGGTGTGCCTTGGGGTCTACGGGCCTTATGCTCACCCCATTCCACAAGGAAATACACTGAGATGGGTGCAGTATAGGAGAATGGGGTGAACTTTGGGGCCGAAGAGTCCAAGGCACACCTCAATGCCTGTCACTGGCTGCAGGGGTGGGGTGGGGGTGGAATGGCATGAGCATTACAGCTGACAATACCAAGTCACACCCCTGACACCTGTCAGTCTCTACAGGGTGGGGTGTTATGGTTGGAAACGCTAACACCCCAGGTGTTTCTTGGTATTTTCACTCATAACTTTCAACATGGGCTTTTTGTGACCCCACCTCATGAACAGTGGCACTATCATTTCATTAGCCAAAAGGTGATTTTGCATAACGACTGTGCCATTGTGTGCCAGATGTGTGAAAACACATTTGGGTAGGATGTGAAAAATGACAGCTGTACTGTTCATAAGGAGGTGTAAAAAATTGCAATGATGAAAATCTGGAGTGAAAATATTAAAAATTATCGAAGTTACAAATGTGCGTGGAAACTGCGCAATGCACACTCATAATACAGTCATTTTTTGAAATTTTTAACCAAATTTGCAACATAGGCTTTTGGGGAGGCAGCCTCATGAACAGTGGCACTGTTATTTCGTTACTCAGTCCCAAAAGGTGATTCTGCACAGTGACCGTGAAATGACCTTTTGAGACTGAATAACAAAATAACAGTGACTGCATTCATGAGGTGGTGTCCCAAGAACCCTATGTTGAAAATTTGGGATGGAAACTCCCAAAACTGGCTGAGATATCAACCTAAATTGAAAACTCCCCATTCAGTGCCATTATAGGACTTACTGTCATTCCTTCAGTTTGCAGTCAGTTTTTGAAGAATGCAGACATGTTCCCAGTCCACTGAAGATCGCTGCTCCTGACCTACGCAGGTAAGTATGGGTGAGGGGGGTGCAGGGAGGTGGGGTGCACAGAGGGAGGGTGCGGGTTGGGGGGCTTGTGGCAACAACAGAGACCATTTTCTTTTTTTTCAGGTTTATAAAAAAATGCTGTGGGTCCGTTTTCTTTTTTACAGGTAAACCATAGATTTAGGCACACTGGGGTGGGCTCCCAGTGTGCCAAAGTACTGGGGGAATCACTGCTGGCCTGGGGGTTGGGCACCCGGAGGTCGGAGGATATGTGGGGGGAGGTGCATCCGACACCAGGAGTGACCATCCCAGTGTCAGAAAGAAACACCACAACATGTTTTGGCACACTGGGGTGGGCTCCCAGTGTGCCACATTAAAGGATGAGGGGGATACAGGCTGACATGGGGATTAAGCACCCCGATGTCGGCAGGCGGGGGAAGGGGCTACCATCATGGTCGGATTGCACTTACAGTAAAAGTGCTTTTGGGCACTGACCACTCCCAGCCCATATGAAGCTTAGGCTGTGGCCAGCTCCACATGGCTGGGAGAAACTTTTGTGCCAGAGACAGTGCGACATGGAGGAGGCAGGCGATGAAAGCGCCTCCTTCCACCTTTCAGGCAGGAACTGGTGGGGTGGTGAGGTGGAGATGTTAAAACGCAAACAGCTGTTTGCTCTCCTGCCACCGGGTTGCTGCCATGTTCACTGAAATGTTTCACCATGAAAGGCATGTATGGAAGGCACGTCATCTGTGCCGCTGCATGACGAGCTTGTCTCTGATTGCAGTGGCACATTTCTCTCAACTTGGTGGCACCTTGCGTAATACTTGCGTCAGCGCTAGCATGCTGACTAATTGGAGAATGGGGGACGCACCTTCTAAAGCATGCCCTGCATTTGCCAATGCTGACACACCTCTGCATTTCTCATACTACCCCAATATGTTATTTTGCACTTGCACAAGACAACATAAATATGTAAGTCTTCTAGCAACTTCACAAAAGTGCTATATAAAGTCACCACTCCTTGGAGAACACTGTATTGTAGTAGAAGATATGAAGACAGTTCCATACAGCTATGCAGGAATCTTCTATATTCTGACTCTCATTTTCTGCTTTCTCTGGGTTCACATGCTAAACAAGCAGAAACTCCTTGACTCTCCATAGACACACTTCCACTTGAAACTGCCGTTAATGACACCAGAAAATTTCCAGACTCCATATGCACTTACTTTTGTCAGTCTGCAGTAGAAAACACTCCAAACAAATTTCATTCAGCAGCAACCCATAGACAGGAAAAATAAACTTCTCCAACAGTGACTGAAAGGCATATAGCTTGATAGGTTGAGATTTACTCAGGCCTGCATTTAACAGGAAAAAGGAATAGTGCAGCTCAGGTGAATGGCGGAGTGCTTGAACTTTTTTAGTTCATCTGATTTTTTATTTTTAGTCTTTTGGTAACTGGGTAAGGCCCACTAGGCACAACAGCCTGTTTTCAGGGGTGACCTGGGAGCAATGGGGGGGGTGTTAAGTGACTTGCTCAGAGTCACACAGTACACAAGTGGAGGTTGTGGGAATCATACCCAGGGCTGCTGGGCTGATGGATGTACCAAGCTCATTCTCAGCTCATTACTCTAACTTCTAGGCTATACTGCCAGCCCCATTCATTTGATTAGTTTAGCCCAGATTAGTTTGGCAGTGCTTGAATTACCAACTCAACTGGCATGATGTGCGTACAGCTTACACCTAGATATAAACAGCTTAAAATTTAGACACAGTACAATCTGCTTCATAACACTCAAAACTAAACCTGGCTAGCTGATGCTGTCCTATATTATAGCTCACAAATGTTCAAACATGTGCTCTTGCACGCTCAGTGCTTCCTCATCTGCTACTCCCCACAGTATGTACTGAGAGAATAGACAAATGGTGGAGAGGAGTATGTTCTGATAGAACAGACAAATGTTGGAGAAGAGTAAGTACTGAGAGAACAGGCAAAAGTTGGGGAGGATGAGACAGAGACAGGCAGTCATTATGCTGATGACTCCAATTTACATAGGTACTGTATGCAGAGAGTGGCAATGTAAACTGAAATCTGAACGGTGGTTTGAACTATTCCACTGTTGCCTCTAGCTGAGGCTTGCAGCAAAAAAGCTACCTAGTTCAGCTCAGCTGCCTAAAGGGAAACAGTCAATACAAAGGGCCCCTCGATCAAGTGTGGAGTTGGTCCCAATGTACACTGTGGGCCAAAACATTTTGTTTTGCTTACTCTTTACTGTAGTATATAAGTAGATTGTATCTCACTAATTTTGCTTGGTTGTAGGCTGACATCTTCCTATTTATTTATTAGCTTTTGGTGACCAGGTAAGTGCATTAGGCAATTGGACCTGCCTATTTTCAAGTACGACCTGGGAGAGTACAGAATACAGAGATACAAAATTACAGAGAGCATAAACAGTAGAAAATGGTACGTTAGAGCTTTTGTTATCTCTGATCAGATGTTTTCTGGGTCTGCTTTTATCAAGGGGGTAAGTACAGTCCTCTGTGACAGTACATGGGTTGTGGAGGACCTTGGTGGTAACTGTTCCCCTTTAAGGCTGTGGATGTGGCATGGATCATGTCTGATCCAAGAAGCTCTACCACTTTACAACTAAGGCTGGTCAGTTAGACTGTGATTGCAGCATGTCAGATACCTATAATCAAGGAGCCATACCAATTCAAGACCATAATACGTATGTTAAGGTGAGTGATACCTTTTATTGGACCAACAAAATTGTTTTTGAGACTAGCTTTCGAGAGTTAAACGTGCTTCGCTTCAGCATGTCAGTGGCCACTGACCTGATCACGGGAGTTTAACTCTTGAAATCTAGTCTCAAAAAAAAAAATTTGTTAGTCCAATAAAGTGCATCACCTGCAACACAGAAACATAGAATTTGATGGCAGATAGGGACCACTTGGCCCATCTAGTCTGCCCATTTTCCCTACCTATTTCATACACTGTAGATCCAAAATGACTTGGTGCTTTTCCTCTCTTTCCTATTGCTAGAGTTTCTTATGTCTGTCCCATGCGTTTTTGAATTCCCCTACTGTTTTTACCCCTACAATCTCTGCTGAGAGGCTGTTCCATGGATCCACCACCATTTCCGTGAAAAAATACTTTCTCACGTTACCCCCAAGTCTCCCCCTCTATTTTCATATAATGGCCCCTTGTTCTTGAACATCTTTTTTTTGAAAGATGCTACCCTCTTGTACCTTATTTACACCTTTGAGGTATTTGAAAGTCACTATCACATCCCCCTTCTCTCTCCTCTCCACAAAGGAATACATATTGAGATACTCCAGTCTCCCCTCATATGACTTTTGATGCAGCCCCTGCACCATTTTTTATCACCCTTCTCTGAACTGCTTCTACTCTATGTCCTTGTGGGGATGTGGCCTCCAGAACTGGATACAGTACTCTAGATGAGGTCTCACCAATATTCTATACAGCAGCATCACCACCTTCTTCCTTCTGCTGGATATACCTCTCCCTATGCCCCCCAGCATTCCACTGGCTCTCCTCACAGCCTTCTCACATTGTTTGGTAACCTTTAGATCATCAAATATGATTAATCCCAGGTCCCTTTCTTGTTTGGTGGCTGTCAGTACCCCCCCATGTACTTCTTCCCAGCATTTCTGTGCCCCAAGTGCATGATCTTGCACTTCTTTGCATTGAATCTTAGCTGCCACACACTTGACCATTCCTGAGGTTTGCTTAGATCCCTTCTCATTTTCTCTATCCCTCCTGGAGTGTCAACCTTGTTGCAGATCATCATGTCATCTTAAAGAGTCACACCTTCCCTTCTAGCCCCTCTGCAATGTCACTTATGAAGGCATTACAAGATGACTGGACCAAGCACTGATCCCTGCGGGACCCCGCTGGTCACCTCCCTCTCTTTGGATTGAACTCAGTTTACCATCACCCTCTGTGTCCTATTGCTCAGCCAATTTTTGACCATATTTTTTTTTCCTTTACATCATAGACTGGACTAGCACTGCTGCTTCATTTCTTGATCAGAATAGGCCAAACTGTTTTACTCAGCTCCCATTAAGATACTAATGCTGAAATCACTTCTTTGCTTGTATCCACATTTAATGCACAATGTCCTCTGCAGAAATCAGAGGTGGTGGGACAGGGGCAAAGAAAGGATAAAAAATTAGTGTAGTAGGTTTGTTGGGTAAGTGCACTTCAACACATTCGCCTTAATAAAGGCAGAGCAAACCCCAGTTTAACCTTTTGCAAAATGGTGCACTGATTCTGATGTCTCATGGACCTTGCTCTTATACTTACAGCTACTGCAGCTTGCTTGGGGTAACAATGGCTTTGGTGGGATTTGATCCTGACCTTGCTGGTTCCCAAGCCTGTGGTCTAACTACTGTCTACTAAACCCCAATACCATCCCTCTGTCTCATTTGTAAGGCTGCTTAGGCTTAAAGTAGACAGTACTGGAAATGGGAAAGAACTCAAGGGAACTCTGTTCCAGGAGTGACATCAGTAGTCTGACTCAGTTCCAGGATTAAAATGAGGAAGGACTGCTTCTATGCAAAAAGCACACCAAATAGGCATAAAACTGACTAAATAAAGTGTAAAAATGCAGCATATATTGAAGAAACATTTCCCCAGATCCCTGTCAGGTATGTTCAATACTAGAGCTAGGGTGATGGGTTTCCTCAGTGAATTCCTTCCATTTCCAACACTGAAAGCAGACTTCTTGTTAACAGTCTGCTGGGCATAGCCAAAACCAGAAAAGGTGAACACTGCTGTTTGAACCTCTCTGAAGGAAAATGTCAGTGGGGTACCCCTAAACACAGCAGAGCTGTAATGCAATGCTATAGATAGCACAGGAATCTATACCATTGCATACCATCTGCTTGACCCCCACCCATGTCACGTAGTTCCAGAGGGTAGCTGAATCCATATTCCATAAACATTTTAACAGGGAAAAAGAGAAAGGGTTGCAGCACTTTCAGTAAACCCTGGTGCTTCTCAGAATGTTTGCAACAGTCCACTCCAAAGAAGAACAAGTATTTGTCAATGCCGAATGTTGTCTTGCTGGTTTTGGCATTCGTAGTGCAGGAGTTAGAGAGACACATAATAGAAGTAGCAGTGAAGTACAGAACCAACATCAACTCCACCCCACCCTGCAGAGAGTGACAGGCATTGAGGTGTGCATTTGGGTCACTGGCCATAACGCTCATGTTATTTCTCCTCACCCTACCCTGCAGAGTCTGACAAGTATTGCTTTGTGTTTTGGGGTCATCTGGCCTTATGCTCACCCCATTTCATAAGGAAGTACATTGAGATGGGTGCAGCATAGGAGAATGGGTTGAACTTTGGGGCTAAAGAGTCCAAGGCACACCTTGATGCCTGTCAGTGGCTGCAGGGTAGAGGTGGAGGACCAATGGCGTGAGCAGTACAGCAGACAATCCAAAGACACACCCCTGATGCCTGTTAGTTTGTACAGGGTGAGATGTAATGGTTAGAAACCCTAATACCCTGGGCGTGTGTTGGTATTTGCATGCCAGATTTTAAAACATGGCCTTTTTGTGACCCCACCTCACGAAAGCATTTGGGACCTTGGTTCATGAACAGTGCCCCTGTGATTTTGTTAATCTGTCTCGAACGTTGAATTCCCACAGTGACCGTGCCATTCTGCACCACATGAAAATGTCAGCTGCACCATTGATAAGGGGGTGTGAAGAGATGGCAATGTGGGAAATCTGGAGTGAAAATATTAAACATTCTCAAAGTTACGAGCGTGTGTGAAACCTGCACATCGCACACTCGTAACACAGTCATTTAGTGGAATTATTTCACCTAATTTTTAACATAGCCATTTTGGGATCTCTGCTCATGAACAGTGGCACTATGATTATCTCAATCTACCTGAACGTTGATTTCCCACAGCGACCGTGTGATTGTGCGCCAGATGTGCAAAACTACATTTTGGGCAAGATGTGACAAATGGCAGCTGAGTTGTTCATAAGAAGGTGTGCAAAAATTACAATGTTAAAAATCTGAAGTGAAAATATTACAAATTCTCGAACTTACAAGTGTGCATGGACACTGCGCAACACACGCTTGTAACATAGTCATTTTAAGGAATTTTTTCACCAAATTTTCAACATAGGCATTTTGGGACCTCTGCTCATGAACAGTGTTAGTGTGATTTTCTTACTCTGTTCTGAACACTGTTTTCTACAGCGACTGCGCCCACTGCTTTGATGCCAAACACTGTTCAGGTAGGATATGGAAATGAAAGCTGTACTGTTCATAATGAGGTATGAAAAATGGCAATGGTGAAAATCTGAGTACAAATATAAAAATTATCGGTTATGAAAGGCATGGAAACTGCACAATGCATGCTTGTAAAAATCATTTTATGGACGTTTGTCACCAAATTTTCAACATAGGCATTTTAGGACCTCTGCTCATGAACAGAGTCACTGTGATTTTCCTAATCTGTCCCAAACACTGATTTCCCACAGCGATCATGCTATTCTGTGCCGGGAATGCGAAAACACATTTCGGCCAGGATGTGAAAAATGACATGGGTGCGTGAACACTGCGCAATGCACGCTCATAGCACAGTCATTTAATGGACTTTCATCACCAAATTTTCAACGTAGGCATTTTAGGACCTCTGTTCATGAACAGTATCACTGTGATTTTCTTACTCTGTCCCGCAGCGACCACGCTATTCTGCGCCAGAAGTGTGAAAACATATTTTGGCCAGGATGTGAAAAATGACAGCCATACTGTTCATACAGAGGTGTGGAAAAATGGCAATGTTGAAAATCTGGAGTGAAAATATTACAGATTCACGAAGTTATGAGCATGTGTGGAAACTGCACAACGCACGCTTGTAAAACAGAAATTTAATGGACTTTTGGCACCAAATTTTCAACATAGGCATTTTAGGACCTCTGCTCATGAAGGGTGTCACTACAATTTTCTTACTCTGTCCCGAACACTGATTTCCCGAGGTGACCACACTATTCTGCGCCAGAAGTGCAAAACCTCATTTCGGCCAGGATGTGAAAAATGACAGCTGTACTGTTCATAAGGAGGTGTGGAAAAATTGCAATGTTGAAAATCTGGAGTGAAAATATTACAGATTCATGAAGTTACAAGCGTGCATGGAAACTGCGCAATGCACGCTCATAAAGCAGTCATTTTTTTGATTCACCAAATTTGCAACATAGGCTTTTTGAGAGGCCATCTCATAAACAGTGGCACTGTCATTTTGTTAATCAGTCCCAAAGGGTGAGTCTGCACAGTGATTGCAAAATTACCTTTCAGGACCAAATAACGCCATGAGAGTAACTGAATTCATGAGGAGGGGTCCCAATAATCCCATGTTGAAAATTTGGTGGCAAAATTCCCAAAAATGCCCGAGGTATGCATCAAAGTTGAAAAAAACTCTATTTATGCCATTATACAGCTTACCGGCATTTCTTCAGTTCACGGTTGGCTCTGAAGAGTGCAGACATGGTTCCGGTCCACAGAAGATCATCGCTCTGGGCTCTGGTGGTATGTATGGGATGGGGGTGTGTGGGGAGGTGGGGCATACTGTGGGTGGGCACGGGTTGGGGGAAGGGACTGCAGACTGTGAGGGACCATTTTCTACTTTACAAGGGAAAAAAAAAACATCGCGGGAAGGTTTTTGGTTTTACAGGTACATTTGATACACTGTGGTGGGCTCCCAGCGTGTCACCTGCGTGTTTTTTATTTGGAAGGGGACTGGAGCTAATGGGGATTGGGCACCCCATCGGCAAATAAAAAAGAGTGTTGAGGGGGATGATGCCAACGGGGATTGGTCTCCCCCATCAGCAGATAAACTGCGGAGGGAGGCATGATGATGCTGCCGACAGGGGGATTGGGCACCCCCCTAAGTTGGCTTTTCTGAGGACTGTGTGAGGCAGACGTCACACAGCCACTGCCATGTCGCACTGAAGCTACACTGGGAAAGGCATGCCCTGCAATGAGGTGGAGTGCCTTTATTGCAGTGGCTAAAACCTTTCAAGGTGGTGGACATGCTTTTGCACTGCTGCCATAGACAGCGTGCAATCTAATTCATGCCATGGAGCCCAGCCCCAAAAAGCATTGGTGCCACAGGCCACAACAGACCGCGCCTCCAAAACCTGCTATTCCAAAGTTACCACAACATGTTTCTTGCACAGGAGCAAGACAACATAAAAAGCACTCTTGGTCCAAGAGTGCTTTTTATGTTCATTGTCCATGCACATGCAGCAAACATTTTGTTAGGAGAGTGGCTTTTGGGGTGTGTGACACAGTCAGTCCAAGGTAGAGTGGTCTGCAAGAGGCTCATCAGTATCACACATATCGTCATCCACGCTGACTATGACATTGTTCTGGCTTGGTGGATGGGAACTTCGTATAGGTCAAAGGAGAGAGTTGACCCAATTATAGGTCAGCTCTTTCCTTTGATCTATGCCCCCCAGCAAGCACAGCTGACCTGTCATGATCAGCCTGCTGAGGTTGAATTACACCCTGTAACAAAGAAAACCACCCATCAATGTCTGTTGCTGCCACCACCATTACTGTTCCCCACCCGACCCTCCCAGTCAGCACCAACCACCCCCCTGCAAACATAACACCAACACTGGGGGTGCCCAATCCCCAGTGTTGGCACTTGAAATCAAGAAAACTGTTCCTCTCATTTTTTACATCCCTCCCTCTCTCTCTCTCTCTCTATATATATATATATATCTATATATATATCCTGTAATAAAGAAAACTGTCCATCATGTCTGTTGCTGGTGCCACCATAACTGTCACCCCATCCGACTCTCCCTCTCAGCACCCACCACCCTGCCCCCCCCACAAACATAACACTGACAGTAGGGATGCCCAATCCTCCAGTGTCACCACCTCAAATAAAGAAAACCATCCCTAGTAATTTTTTTTTTAATTAAATATACCCCATAAAAAAGAAAACTGTCCATCGATGTCTGTTGCTGTTGCCGCTGTTAGTCCCCCCACCTGACCCTCCCAATTGGCACCTCCCCCCAGGCCCTTACTTGCCTACCAGGGTCCAAACACTGTAATCCTCTTTGGACCACAGACACATCTTCACTCTTCAATGCCCGGCTGCAAATTGAGTAAATCAGGTATGTGGTTCAAAGTATTTCAATGGGGTTTTGAACTTAGGGGCATAATATGGTCATTTTTTAATAGTGTAGCCCCACATTTTTAATGTGCCTTTTCTAGGACCCCACCTCATGAACAATGGCATTGAAAGTAAATAAATCTGTCCTGAAAGGTGATTTCATGGTCATTGCGCGAAATCATCTTTTGGGCAGAAGTTGAACATTTTCTTCATCTGTGTTCATGAGGTGGAGTCATAAGAAGGCTATGTTGAAAATCTGGTGTAAAAATATGTAAAAACAACTAAGTTATGAGCCTACATTGAAATTTGTAAATGCAGGCTCATAACTTTGGTAATTTTCAGTATTTTGACTCCAATTTTCAACACAGCCTTTTCTTCACAGCACATCCTGAATGTGCAGCTGTCATTTTTCAAATCCTGGCCAAAATGTGTTTTCGCGCTTGTGGAGTGAACTCACTTTTTAGGCAGGATTATAAAATGTTCTCCACTCTTGTTCATGAGGTGGGCTCATAAGAAAGCTATGTGGGGTCATAAGAAGGCTATGTTAAAAATCTGGGGTAAAAATATGAGAAAACAACCAAGTTATGAGTCCACATTGCAATTTTTCAATGCACGCTTGTAACTGTGGTAATTTTCAATATTTTGACCCCAACATTTCAACATAGCCATTTTTCATACCACCTCATGAATGTGACAGCTGGCATTTCTCAAATCCTACCCAAAATGTCTTTTAACACTTGTGGCACAAAATGACATTTCTACCATTGTTTTATAAATGACACCTGTCATGCTCAGAAGGAGTGGTCATAAAAAGATTATGTTGAAAATGTGGGGTAAAAATGTAAAAAAAAACCAACAAAGATATGAGGAAACGAATTGTTCTAACATTTACTCATAACTTTATTTTTTGCTGATTTGGGCCTCTAATGTTCAACATATCCCTTGTGTTACTCCACCTCCTGAACATGGCAGGTGTCATTTTCAAAACCCCTTCAAAACTTGTTTCTGTAGTCGCACAGCGAAGTCTCCTTTTGGATGGTATTTTAAAAGTTCCACCTGTCTTGATCATAGTGTCAGGTCATAAAAAAGACTGCTGGACATTTGGGGTCAAAATATGTGAGCCCACTTAAAAGCTGCCTCTCAGCTGCCCTATCCTGGATAATTACAATCTATCAATGTGTCAAAGCAGGACACAACTGAAAATGAGATATTGCATCTCATCTGCTCTATCCTAGGTAAAAATATAGTAAAACTATCTGCAAGCAACATCCAGTACAACAGCAATACCAGTAGCAGACATTCACCATTGACAAATGCTTGTTCTTTGGAATGGTCCATAAACCTTTTCCCTGGTGTCCAGTGATTTTTGCATCACAATAATACAAGTAAATTACAATTAAATCATACATTACTATATATTTTATCAGGCTAATACATTAGCAGCCATATTGACTTTGATCAGAACTTGAGTGTGTAAAGTGTGACTGCTGCCATTTTCTTTTATGCCATAATTAGTTACGCCTTACTCAAAAGTTAAAACACTGCGAGTTTTAAATGGTAGATGGCATTATTCTCATCCACCATAGACACCACAATCAGGTCTTGAAAACTGACAAACTGCCCCAGAAAAAAGGGGGTTGAATTATTTGACATGGCTGAGCTAAGGGAGTCAGTCCGACCTAGTGATTAGAGTGCGGAGTTGTGAACCTGAAGACCCAGGTTTGAATCCCACAACTGCCACTTTCTCACGGGATGACTCTTACAAATCACTGCACCTCCTTTTGCTTAACTTCTCTCAACTCTATCCTTGTGCTGTAGTAATCTATGTCTGTAGTGCAAATTAAGGCACAAATTCCCTCCATCATTTTAAAGGGGAAAGGTGACCCCCTCTTAGGTCAGGTGTGGAAACCCTTCTTTTGCTGTATTTTTTTATACTGTGTGCTGGTGCTGCTACAAAATTTAAATAGAATTTATGAGAAAAGTTATTAAATCTCAGCAAATTAGCCAGGCCTGAGTTTGCTAAACCCTTAACACTGTATCGAAGAACAGGAGAGGGTTGGCCTTCTCCTAATTATTAAGCTCCCAGTGGCCAGCTGTGAGCCTCTGACAGGCCAGCACATGGTATCAAAAATGTAGCCAGAGGGTGGGTTTCAGACAAGAAAAAGAGTGAAAGCAGTGAGACCTCAGCTCCCATTGGCATGTTAAAATTTAAAGCGTAGGTACCTAACCTATGAGGGGAGCACCTTGCCTTCAGTGGTCTGAGTAATCATGACTTGGCCGAATGATGAGACTAAAACCCCATTAAAATGATGGAATGAAGACATAAAGTAAGAAAATGGAATTACTTTAAATGATTTGCTGACTTTTGAATAGCTTTATGGTTTTTTTTTTGGTTGGGAGGGGGCATTGGTGCAATAACTAAATTCACTTGTGCTCCAGTCCATGCAGTTGGTGAAATGGGTAGAAGCAGAGTCATGTGATGACTAGGATTGGGTGAACAGCTCCTCTAATCAGCTCCTGCTCCTCGTCACTTTAACTCATCGAATATTTAAGCAATAATGCCCGACAGGGTGTGTGTCGTGCTGGGGTAACGTCACACCTTAGGTGGTTGGGCACGAGGCCGCAGGTCGAGTGCATCCAACAACTGAGGCATGACGTTATCCCCAAGACACACACCCTGAAGGGCATTATTGCTATTATACAATGGCTCATTGTTATACAGAATAAAAAAATAATTTTAAAAATGTTTTTGTGTGGAAAAACATTTTAGTTTTTTAAGAGAAGATGAAACAATCAAGCAGAAACAAATCAAGCAAACAATCATCTCCAGGTTCACAGTGAGGCTGAGACTAGACCCGTGATGTTGTACTGGGATAACATCACGGGTCCGGCCCAAGACTGACCAATCAGAGTCCAGGATTTTTTCTTGCCATTGTGTAATATATCAATCTACCTGTTTCTTGCTACTGCTGACTTCAACAGCTTTCTACTAACCCTAGAACTACCAACTGTTAAGAAATTGTGGGAAAAGATGGATTCTGAAATGCATGCTGCTTTACCACACCACACACCGCCTAATACACTAGGCAAACAGGCCAAACGTTCCACAGCCCAGCCACAAGGAACCAGTCAAGATTCCACTACTACCTCGGGGACTGTGCCACTCTTAGAAGAGAAGTTTCTGGCTGAATTTGTACCTATGAAGGATGCCTTACAAACATTAACAGCTGAAATGAAGTCTCTGTGATCAGACCTTTCTGACCTGGGTAGGAGAGTCAGAGACAATGAGGTGAAGATCTTCTCAAATGAGAAATGGAAGGACAGAACAGAAAACGACTATGCGACACTGAAGCAAAAGCTTGTTAAGATGGAATCCAAGTTGGGGGACTTTGAGGGCTGCAGTCGGAGATGCAATGTCATTGTCCTCGGGCTCTCAGAAAAAGTTGAAGGCACTTCACTCCTACTATTTGCACAAAGCGCTGCACAAAGCTAGTCGTCCCATCCCCGAATGGAACAACATATATCACAGAGCGGGCCCACAGACCTCTCCGCCCACCACCTCCTGATAATGCTCCTCCTAGACCCTTCATTTTCAAATTCCTAAGCTACTTTGACAAACAGCATTTGCTCTCCAAGGTGTGGGACCTGAAGGCCAGAAGCTCCATATTTTACAAGACATGCCAGCTTCAGTTGGACAAGGGCGGGTGGCATATCACCCGTTAGTGACTAAGATCATTGTGGCTGGGTTCCGTTTCAAAGTGTTATATCCCGCCTGCCTCCAGGTTTTAATTGCGGACACCTAGAAATCTTGGGATTCTGCTGAACAAGCTTTGTTTGCCCTTTAGAAAATGTTTCCCACTCTATTGAAGCCTCATTGAGCTCCTGAAGGGTCCTACCTCAGTGTCTAACTTGGTCTGATCCTAGACTATATCCTGCTCTCTGTTTACGACATGTTACTTTTGGACCTTTACTTTCAGCCATGAAAGGTGTACAGCTGACTGAATTGTCCAATGTTGGGAGTCAAGCAAGCTACAACTTGGAGTCCTGCACCTGCATCCCCTCTTGGATGAGCGAGCTTATCTTCGACTAAGGTTCAAATTAAGGCCGAGTATGCTCGCTCGTTCCTTCAACATGATGGCTGTCTGATAGCCTGCTTTTTCCGCTGTCTCTTCACTGTCTGCTCCTTCAGTATCCAGCGATCTATGTCACTGACTTTGACTTTCCTGATAAGATCTCCTGGTCATGACTCCCAACACTCCTATCTATCTGACATGTGTGCACTCGGCAGGCTGCTTTCGCATTAGTGCTGCGTCATGGACTGCTACTTCGAACTTTGATTTCTAGCAGCAACTCGCATTGGAAGATCTTTTCTTGGGACAATAGTTTATCCCTTTCGTTGCTTCAATATCAAGGATCTTATGGATTTGGGGCTCAGCTACCTGTTTGGATGCCTTCTCTTCCACCTTTTTCTCCATGGTAACTGTTGGCAGTGAGTGCACAAGTGGACTGGGTAGGGTGTCTCACTTCTTGCCCCGGACATTTAATTTATAATATTATGTTTTACACCCAGCAGGATCATGCTTCTTGAAAGACTGTATGTTACTTCATATTGTGGGAAAAGCCTGTTTCTTTTTCTCTTTTCTTTCTTATTTGCATTTTGGCCTACCCTAGCTGCTGAGCCCATTGAGTGTTTACATTGTACGGGGCTTGGACTCATTTTGTTATCATTCTTCTATGTGTTAGTTCTCCTATAGTTTCTCCATTTTTTTTTTGTTTAGCACCTGAGCTTAATAGATAAGTATTTGCACAGTTTACAAAGCAGCCTCAGATTTATCTCCACTTCTTTTCTTTATGGGATAGAGAGGGGCATATCATATATTGATTTATCCTGGTGAGTATGTGGTTCATGATTTAGCTGGGAGTGGCCAGCTGTACATCTACACTTGCCAGCTGTGCCCCTTTGCTTTGCAATGCTTTGTATGTGAGTTGATCATGAGGCTAAGGTTTTTTTTTCCTTCTAACTGGGTCACAGTTAGAAGGGTCAGCAGTGTACAATTATTGCACTCGTCCCTTACCTATGAAATGAAATGTTATTGCAATCCTTCCCCGGACAGTAATAGGCAGCGCTTTCCGTCACATGTTCCCTAAAATACTCCCTGAGTACTTTTTGCAACAGATCTGTAACAGTCCCTATTTTCCTAATTCCTAAGTTCCTAATTATTGCAGTGTACAAGTATTCCGTGTTGAAATTGACCACTCCGTGACGTACCATTGGCCGCAATGCGCATGCGGCCCTATTTCTCAGCTGCACACTCGAATTCACAGACTTTCCCTTAAAGTAAATGAATGCCCACAGTTTCACTGGCAGCCCCTCTTGCCTTGCAAGTTGCAGGTAAATAATACTATATATATTATACTGTACTCAAGGCTGCTATATGTAAAGTTTGGTAGAGCTGATAATTTATTGCATTATTGCTGTTGTTATAATATCCTTTTTCCCATCACAGTTGTCTCTGGGTTGGGGAGTGGGGGCTGGAGGTGTAATATCACCATATGCCCTTGGTGATCACGCACCAGATTGATGGCTGGGAGGGAGGGAGGAGGGAGGAAGGGGTGGGATTTGGGGTTCTGTTATTGGTTTGGGATGGATCCAGTAGTTTGTTGTTTTTATCATTTTGTAGTGTCACTGTTAACAGTTTTTGGGAGGGGAGGGTGGGAAGGCCATCTCTGGAAAAGGGTTTTATCTTGATTGGGGTAGCCCATTTTTCTGTTAAAAGTTTTGTGTTCCCTTTCTACTGTTTTATGCAGTCAGAGACTCATGGCACTTAACTGTCACTTCTGCTCTTGGAATATTAAGGGTGCCCGGACCCCACTGAAAAGAGCTGAAATACTTTTACACCTTAATAAATTACAAGTGGATGTGGCCTTTCTGCAAGAAACCCATCTCTCTCCCAACCAGGTCCTGGGTGGGACAAACTTTTGGTTAGGATTTGGACTCCCGCTCCAGAGGGGTTGCCATCTAAGTTGCCAGGAGGACTCCTTTTCATTTACTTCAGGAAGTCAGTGACCCCTAAGGTCAATACATTTTTCTCTGTGCACTACTTGGCCACATGGAAGTAGTGCTGGGTTTGATATACAGCCCTAATATTGATGATCCTGGTTTCTTTGTTAATTTATTAACATTGTTATCATCATGGTCATCCTTTCCCATGCTTCTGGCTGGGGACTGAAATCTGGTACTTAATAATGCACAAAATAGGTTGGGTACCTCTCGCACAGCCCTCTCCCCTGGTCAGTTGGCCCTGATAGACATAGTCTTTGGGGCTTACAGACCCTTAGAGGGCTCTCAATCCATCTACTCAAGATTACTCATTTTATTCTACACCACATGCTTCATACTCTAGAACAGACTATTTCCTTCTGGGGATAGAACACCTCTGACAGGTCCACCTCTGCCATTACAGTGCCAAGGTTCTCTCGGATCACCACCCAGTCCTTCTTCAGGCTACTTTTTCAGCCATGTCGGTAAGAGATAAAACATGGAGGCTGAACAATCAGTTGTTAAAATCCCACGAAATAAGTGACCATATCCAGAGATTTGTCACCTCCTTCATGGAAGTTAATATCCCATCGATAGCCAAGTATGATATTTTATGGGCCACCCTTAAATGTTCTCTTAGAGGTGAACTTAGTCGTCTGGCCTCTAAATGGAAACAACTGGCTATGCAGGACATTACCACACTCTTATCACAAATTAGAACATTGGAGACCAATATTGACTCGGATTCTCCCCTGGTGGACTGGTTCCATTTGGAATCATTACAGGCAAATACAACCAGGCCTTGGGGAAAGGGCAGAGCATATGACCTTATGTTCTACAACTAAATATTTCAATCAGGGTAAAAAGGCGGGCAAACTCCTGGCACTTCGACTGCGCACCCAGGCAGCCGATAGGATTGTTCTGTCTCTTCACTCCGATTTGAATACTTTGCTAACCACATCGAGGGATATTGTTGGACACTTCAAATCTTTTTACCAGGCTCTATATACCCCCCTTCCCATCCATTCCTTTCTGTAATGCCTCTCTGGAGGATTTTTTGATGGGAGTTCCTCTTCACCAGATAACAGACCCACAATCTAACTTTCTGATTCAACCGTTTACTGAGATGGAGATAGGTTTGGCCATTGATTCTCTGACCCCTGACAAGTCACCTGGTCCTGATAGTTAAACCCCTAACTTTTATTAAAAAATTCAAAACCCTTTTTGCCCCTATCTTGCTTCAGTTATTTAATTATCTGATTACCGAGGGCCTATCTGATCTCTCCCTCACAGAGGCCCTGATTGTGGTTCTGCCCAAGCCTGGCAGGGATTCACTTCTGGCTAGTACTTATAGGCCCATTTCCCTGATAAATGTCAATTTTAAAATGTATGCTAAACTCCTGGCCACTCATCTAAACCATGTATGGGATTCCTTGGTTAGTCTTGAACAAGTTGGTTTTGTGGCAGGCAGGCTCTTCTCTGATCATGTACGGACACTCTCTTACCTTATTTCCACATCCAGGGACTCTCCTACTCCTGCAGTTTTGGCATCCCTGGATGTGGAAAAAGCTTTTGACAGGGTTTCCTGGGATTACCTATTTCATCTCCTGCCCATACAGTATTTCCCCCATGTTTGTTCGCTGGATAAAAGTGTTGTACACACATCCATCCGCTCAAGTGTTTTGCAAAGGGGTCCTCTCACAACCTTTTACCCTGTGTCAGGGCACTCATCAAGGCTGCTCACTTTCCCCCTTTCTTTATAATTTGTTTCTAGAACCTCTTATCAGGAAAATAAATATCATGGCTCAAATCTGTGGCATTCAGATGGGTCCAGATCAATATCAATTGTCAGTGTATGCTGATGATATTCTTTTACATGTGACCCACCCAGAAATCTCCCTCTCCATGGCCTTAGGTCTAATAAATGCCTTTGACCTTCTCTCCAACTATAAACTTAATGTGGCTAAAACAGAAGTTATGCCACTGAACGCTGCTATGACTAAGGCTAGCTTGGCTCACTTAGGTCTAATGTGGATCAGGGCCAAACTTAAATATTTAGGTATCTACTTAAGCACCTCCCACCAAGCACCAAAAGAATGAACCAATACAATCTAGACCCCTTAATTAACCAACTGAAGATGGATTTGAACAATTGGTCCCTCCTGCTCATTTCTCTCTGGGGTCACAGCAACATTTTGAAGATGAATGTGCTCCCTCGTATATTATACCCCTTGCAAATGCTTGCATCACCTCTTCCATTTACTTGGTTTTCTCAGGTACATAGACTAATGTCTTCCTTCCTGTGGCAGGGAAAACCAGCCCAGAGATACTTTGCTAAACTGATGCAGCCTAAACCAAAAGGTGGGCTACATGTCCTGAATATTTTCTTGTATTATATGGCCATTCACTGTTCTAGGACTTCCCTCTGGCACCATCCGGTTCAAATTAACCAGAATATGATGTATTCCCTACAATGATTGGACACAGAGAATTATTGCTTTGCCCAGTTGAACCTTAATATTACCTCGTTGTTATATATCTTACTGAAGGAAGCCCCCCTCTATGCTGAAAGGAAAGGTACACCGCTTGAATTCTCTGTCAGAATTCATAGGCAACTTTTTTCTTATTTCAAGGTTGATCCCTGTTTTGATGTTTCCCAACCTTTACTTAAAAATCTGAAGTTTAAGATTGGCAGACATATGTTGACCTCGACCTTCTGGCCTTTACATGATGGATCCAAGGTGGATTGTCTTTTGGAACAGGGTAAACTGATTACCTTCTGGGCAGCCTGGGAGTGATTCTCACTACCCCCTTTCTTTGCTTTCAAGTTTTACCAGCTCTCTCACATGTTGATTAAACATTTTGGAACAGAACAATGGCACAGTTTATATGGGCAAAAGATCAATGCCATGTTAATTAGCGTACCTGAGAAACATTCCATCTTATATTTTTATTCCAAATTGGGTGATGCTTACACTGATTAAGAAGGTGATTTCCATTATTTATTGGAATCAAGCCCTCCCGATGATTCATGGTAACCATAATTGGTCTCGCCTTTGGGACAATAACTATAAATTTGTAAAGTGGGACAAGTATCACCTTATGCAATTTTATGTATTACACAATTTATATTATACTCCAGTGAAACTGCACAGGATGGGCAAGCTACCCACAGATATTTGTTCCAGGTGTGGCAAGGCACCTGGTAGCCTATTTCATATTTTATGGACTTGCGATAAGGCTGCTCCCTTTTGGGATAATGTACAGTGCACTCACTTTAGACCCTCTATTGGAATTAAGCTCCAAATTCACTCTAGAGGTGTGCTTACTGGGGGATGTCTCTACAGAACTACTTGGTAACCAAAGGTATCACATGGCATTGGTCTTGGCCTGTGCTAAAAAAGTCCTTCTAAGACATTGGTGTGATCAGATGATCCCCATGTTCATTGAGTGGCATAGGGAGATTTTGTTTGCACTACAAGCTGAATGGACTATTGCAAGTTTGACTGATCATTTCGACAGATATAAGAAGATATGGGAACCCTTATTAGTTCTGTTAACCATTTAATTATCTAAGTTATATAATAGTCGGCCTGATAACCCAACTACTTAAATATACAATGTTTGGCTTTCTATACCATAGGCTGTACCAGAACTAGCCATGGCACAGTCTATGTACATACATAAACCCCAAATCTTTTTATTTTTATGACCACCGGTAGTAATACTGGCACATAATTGTTTTCTCTGCAGGTGATTTCTTTCTGGGGCTTTTCCTTTTCTGAGATGGCAGGGGTGGGGGGTGGAGTGGGAAGGAGAGGAAGGGGATGGTTATGGTTTGGGGGAGACAGTTGGGTGGGTGAGTTATCCATAGGGTTTTTGTTTGTTTGTTTGTTTTGTCACATTGGCCATTGTTTTTGGTACTGACGGAGCTCTTTTGTATAGCTGTTATATGGTTAATCTTCACCTAAGCTAAGGTATCCATCGTTCTATGGTTCAGTATTGTATGTTTATGGTTTCTTTTCATAAATTCAATAAAGCTTATTCAATTTGAAAAAAAAAAGACATGGGTAGAAGCAGAACCCATAAGGAACTGATATGTTGCATCTCTGCTGGGCTATCTTGGGTAAATAAATTGTAAAAAGGAGGCAGATATAAGACATTGCAATACCCACTAGTAACTCTCCTTTACATGGGGTTGACTCCATGTTACACACGTATAATATGAAAGAATATGACAAAAGGTTCAATACTGTAGTTCAGCACCCTGCTATTCTTGCAGATAAATCCAGTCATACTGTTCTTCATAGGTATATAGGTATAATGGGATGAAACAGGGTAGTTAAAGAAACATTGAAAGACAGATAGCATTTGTTGGCAGAAAAGACTGCTTGGCCCACCCACTCTGCCCTGATGGTCCCTGATAAGTCTGTCTCTGCAGACCCTAACTTGTCTCTGGCAACCCTCATTCCTCCCTGTCTATTTACTAATTTCCCCCTATGTGTATTCTATGCATGCTTGATGCTTGCTAGTGCTTTTGCCTCCTCCAGTTCTGCTGGCAGTCTGTTCCAGGCACCCACCACACTTTCAGTGAAGTAGTTCTTCCTCACATTCCTCTTAAACTCCCCCCCCCCAACACAAACACACATACTTCATCACATGCCCCCTGGTCCTGGTGCTCTTTTTTGTTTGAAAGAGATTTCCCTCCTGCACCCTCTTCACCCCTGTGAGGTATTTGTAGGTACCTATCATGTCCCTTCTCGCTCTCCTCTCTTCCAGTGTGTAAATGCTGAGATCCTTCAGTCTCTCTTTGTAGGGCTTTTGATGTAAACTCCTGCACCATTTTAGTTGCCCTCCTCTCGACTGCCTCAAACTCCCTATGTCCTTTCTGAGGCGCAACCTCCAGAACTTCACACAGTACTCCAGGTGAGGTCTCACAAGCAAGTGATATAATGGCAACACCACCTCCCTTCTCCTGCTAGAAATACCTCTCCCCATGCATCCCAGAATCCCACTGGCCCTACCCACTGTTTTGTCACACTGTCCTGCCACTTGCAGATCATCAGAGATAATAACCCCAAGGTCCCTTTCCTGCTTAGTGACTGTCAGTGTCTCCCCAATTCTGTGCTCATTTCCTGGGTTCCTATGCCCTGGGTGCATGATTTTGCACTTTTTGGCATTGAACCCCAACAGCCAAGCTCTTGACCACTCCTTGAGTTTCCCAGGGACTCTATGCATTCTCTCCACCCCATGCTGAGTGCCCATGCTATTACGGACTTTGGTACCATCTGCAAAAAGGCATACCTTCCCTTCTAATTCTTCTGCAATGTCACTTATGAAGACATTGAAGAGGACCAGTTGCACTACTGAGCCCTGCGGCACTCCACTGGTCACTCTCCATCATTAGAGTGAGTGCTATTAACCACTAACTTCTGTTGCATATCCATTAACCAGTTCCTTACCCAATTCACCACTTTGAGTCCCATCCCTAGGCTGCTCAATTTCCTTATTAGTCTCCTGTGTGGCACAGAGTCGAAGGCCTTGCTAAAGTCCAGATAGGCCACATCCACTGCCCTTCCTGATATCTTTTCCTGGTCACCCAGTCAAAGAAATTAATCAGATTTGTCTAGAATGACCCCTCCCCATGTATCCATGCTGCCTTTGGTCTTGTAGCCCACTGGATTTAAGATAGTCTTCCAACCTTTCCTTTAACAGGGTTTCCAGCAATTGCCCCACCACTGATGTAAGAGTAACTGACCTATAGTTGGTAGCCTCCTCCCTGCTGCTGCACTTCTGGAGATGGACCCTATCTGCTTTTCTGCAGTCCCACGGAACCATGCCTGTTTCCAGTGAACTATTGAATAAGGCCATCAGTGGGCAGCTAGCACCTCCCTGAGTTCCTTTAGTGCCCTTGGGTGTATTCTGTCCAGTAACATAGCCTTTTCCACTTTCAGAGATGCAAGTACCTTTAGGACTCTTTCCTCTGAAAATGAAGTTGTGTCCACCCCCTCCTTGCTCCTGCTTCTCCCTGGTGGTCCATCCCTCTCCCTGCACTGTGAAGACTGAGCAGTTCAGGATGTCTGCTTTTTCTCTTCCTTGTCTGTGCAATCTCCCCTTGCCCCCTCCTTATCCTCACTATTCCTCCCCTTGCTTTCCTCTTGTCACTTATGTACCTGAAGAAAGTCTTATCACCTTTGACTACCCCTTTGGCTATCCTTTCCTTTGCCTGTGCCTTTGCTACCTTCACTGCCTTTCCTGCTTCACTCTGTTTTACTTGTTATACCTCCCTGTCTTCCTCCCTCTGTGTTTCTTTATACCTCCTGTATGTCATTCTCTTTTCCCTCAACACCTTGGCCACATCCCTAGAGAACCATAACAATCTCTTTTTTCCATCTATTCCCAGGGTGCACATAGCTCTACATACCCCACTATCTCCCTTCCTGCTTCCCTGTCCCCCCACTTGTGCTGTACCTTGAAGTGCCATGTGGCTCCCCTTCTCTTGTTACCTTCTCATTACCTGTCTCCTTTACTCTTTTCTTCTTGCTTTCCTGATTTACACTTCCTTGTCCTCTGCTTTGTTCCCACCCCTGTCTTCCTGCACCCTTGCCATGGGGTAGCTTACTCCATTGGGGCTCTCCCTCCCAGCTGCTTCATTATCTGGGGAGACAATTTTTGCCTCCACTGGTATTACAGCCTCCCCCCGACTATTTTAAATTCTCATTCAAGTAGCATTTAAACCTTCCACTAAGGACTGTGGCCCCATTCTAGAAAGTTGTAGGCTGTCTCTCCCACATAGGCCCCTATCCTCCCAGGTTGGCCCCCAGTCTCCAGTGTAGCTGAAACCCACTTCTATGCACCATGCCTTCAACCAATTGTTAAAAGCCTTTGTGGGAACTGTCCTATCTTCTCCCAAGTCATGTACAGGTAACACTTCAGCAAAAGCCACCATGTGTGCTACGCGCTTGAGGCCGCACCCAAGCTCAGCAAAATTCCACTGCACTACCCCTGCCCTGTCTCTTGCCAGGTCATTTGTCCCCCAGTGGACGATGACAACTAACTCTCTCCCATCTTCTGCTGCCCTAGCGATCTTCTGGATCTGCTCTCCATTCCTCAAAGCTGAAGCACCAAGGAGGTACTTCACCTCTTTTTCCCTTTCTACCCCTCCTCCGAAGTCTATGCCCCTAACAACAGAGTCCCTCACTAGCAACTGCTTCCTCCTAGACTTGGAACCTCTTCCTCCCTCCTTGGAGCCTCACCTTCTGAGGATACACACTTTCTCCCTTCCCACTGTTACATGTGCTTCCTCCCTGCTGCTCCATCCCACCCATATTGCAAAGAAACTGTGAAGCTATATACTGAAAGAATGTATCCAGACTGATGGATAAGTAAATAGAATGATATCCTTTATTGGCCCATGCAAGCTTTAGTTTCACAAGTATCGTCGCCTGAAAAAGTGCCTTTATAGACTTGATAGCTTGTAAACTGAAATTTATATGTTGGTCTAAAAAAAAGATATAACACCGCCTACTTTGTCCATCTGTAGAAGGACCAGTATAACTACAAACACTCCAGTATTAAAGCAGCAGTACAATTAATTTGGGGCCTACTGTACTTGTATAGGGATACTGCCCTATTTGTTGCCACCTACTGATCTGCTCTATTTTTAACATTTTGTGACAATGTTAGCTTATAATTAGATGCTAAATACCTTGATTAGTCACAAGTTAAAAACAGCACACAGGGGGACGTGACCTCCCAGCAGTAGCATGATGTTCAAGCATGCATGTGGGTCACTTGGGTTTGGGAGCAAAACTGGTCTCTCTGCAGTCTGGCATCCTACAATCTGTTGGTGCTGACAGCTCTTCTCAGCCTGGGGAGGATGGTACCACTTCCTACTACTGCGGCAATCCCAGTGGTTGCCCAAGGAGCTCAGTCATTCCAAGAGACACTGCAAATCTTGCATCATCTGGTCAGATGTGACAGGTCAGGGAGTGAATATGGAGAAAACTTGGTACTCTATGTCCTCACTTGGCAGGTGGAGCTTTTTCCATGGTGTGAGGGGTGGGAGGTCACTGGCCGTGCCCAGTCAAAGACAAACATGACAATAAAAATGAATAAAGAAAAAAAAAAAGATGGCACTAGCCTTCAACCCTGTGGCATCCAGCCTGCTGGCGCACACTCCTAATAATGACTTATTACCTGCTGATCTGCTCTATTTTTAACATTTTGTAACAATGTTAGCTTATAATTAGATGCTAAATACCTTGATTAGTCACAAGTTAAAAACAGCACACAGGGGGACGTGACCTCCCAGCAGTAGCATGATGTTCAAGCATGCATGTGGGTCACTTGGGTTTGGGAGCACAACTGGTCTCTCTGCAGTCTGGCATCCTACAATCTGTTGGTGCTGACAGCTCTTCCCGGCCTGGGGAGGATGGTACCACTTCCTACTACTGCGGCAATCCCAGTGGTTGCCCAAGGAGCTCAGTCATTCCAGAGAGACACTGCAAATCTTGCATCATCTGGTCAGATGTGACAGGTCAGGGAGTGAATATGGAGAAAACTTGGTACTCTATGTCCTCACTTGGCAGGTGGAGCTTTTTCCATGGTGTGAGGGGTGGGAGGTCACTGGCTGTGCCCAGTCAAAGACAAACATGACAATAAAAATGAATAAAGAAAAAAAAAAAAGATGGCACTAGCCTTCAACCCTGTGGCATCCAGTCTGCTGGCGCACACTCCTAATAATGACTTATTACGAATGTACACCCTTTTGCTGGCCATCATGGGGGTCAAAGGTCAGTGTGCTCTTTAACACACCTAAAATAAGGCCATTCAGATTTAAATTTAAGGTATTTAAAGTTATAAAATACAGTATGCTACTGTTACACAATATGCATGTTCTTTGCTTTTGGATTGCCAATGCCCTTGATTGAGGTATGATTTGTGAGAAAAGGCTCAACCCTATCATACAATTACAAATGTTTTCCTTTTGGGGACAATTTAAACTGTAATGATACTTTCAAAATCAAGAAAAGTTAAATAAAATAGTATTGATTAGCAGGGTTATTTACCCCAGATAGCCAAACGCAGATGCTATATATACGTATCCACTTTTACAGTAGGGAGAATGGAAGCAAGGGTGGGGGATACATCCTCCTCAGGTCACACAGTAATCCAATGAGTGTGATGCCACTGGAGCCTGCAGTCTCATGTTTCACAGCTCAATGTTCAAAATGCCTGATCACACTGATTGTGAACTTGGGTTCCATACCCAGGGACTGGAATGGACCCTGGTGTGTTGTGAAACAGAGGCAGGGAAGTGGAGGGAGAGAGAAGAACTTGGGTAGTGCTGTTCAGAAATAAAATTATGCCAGCAGAATTACCAGGAAAGTCAGAATTTTGCTTCTGCGAAACTTCAGAATGCATTTTGGCAACTTTTGTGAAATTGTATTTTAGAACTGTGGAATGATTGCGGATCGATGTATTCAATTTCAGATTAGAATTCAGCAGAATTGACCAGTCTTTTATCTGTTACAAACTTTGTTACACTGACACCTTATTCAATATTCAGTGATATCCTTTCTATTCATTCTCAGAAGTGCTTAGATAGCTTGCTACTATCCACTTCAGGTGCTGTGCAACCTGTGGAAGCTGCTCTTTGAGGAGTGATATCCTTCCCAGTGTGTTATATCTACACAGTAGTCCTTCTTAATAAATGACTGAAAGTCAGAACCAGCTGTGTTTGAAGAGGATCTCTGCATTAGTACACAAGTAAATATGGTGAGCCACTATATGAAGAGCATCCCATATAGTAGTAGTAGCAGATCTGTACATTAGCACAAGTTCATTGATGGTGAGCCACTGCACTAGGATTGAACATCAGGTTCAACACCATCAATGCTAGTAGGAGATCTCGATATTAGCACACGTGTAACAATAGCTACTGCACTTGGATAGAATGCAGCAGAGGATCTTTACACTGGCACATGTGCAAAACTGATGATTCACTGCACTAGGATAGAATGACATACTAGGCATAGCAGAGGATCTTTGCCCTACCACAAGTGCATCTATGGTGAGGCACTGCACTAGTACTGAACATCAGGATCAACATCAGGTATGACTGTAGAAGATCTCAGTATGAGCATGTATGCAGCAATGGTGAGCCAATGAACTAAGATAGAATTTCAGAGCCATCGGGGTAGCAGAGGATGTTTACACTGGAATATGTGCAACAATGGTGATCTGCTACACTAGGATAGAATTTCAGAGCCATTGGGGTAGCAGATGATGTATACATTGGAACATGTACAACAATGGTGAATCACTGCACTAGGATAGAAAGTCAATCATTTGGGTAGCAGAGGATATTTACACCTGCACACATGCCCCAATGGTGAGCCATTGTACTAGGACAGAAAGTCAAAGTCATTGGGGTGGCAGGGGATATTTAAGCTGGAACATGTGCAACAATAGTGAGACACTGCACTATGATAGAAAGTCAGAATCATTAGGGTAGAAGAGGATGTTTACACTAGAACACATGCAACAATGATTAACTACTACACTAGGATAGAAAGTTAGAGCCACTGGGGTAGCAGGGGATGATTACACTGACACATGTGCAACAATGGTGAGTCACTGCACTAGGACAGAAAGTCATAGCCATTAGGGTAGCAGAGGATGTTTACATTGGAACATGTGCAACAATGGTGAGTCACTGCACTAGGAGAGAAAGTCAGAGTCAGAGTCAGTAAGATAACAGAGGATATTTACACTGGAACATGTGCAACAATTGTGAGTCACTGCACTATGATAGAAAGTCAGAATCATTAGGGTAGAAGAGGATGTTTACACTAGAACACATGCAACAATGATTAACTACTACACTAGGATAGAAAGTTAGAGCCACTGGGGTAGCAGGGGATGATTATTCTGGCACATGTGCAACAATGGCAAGTCACTGCACTAGGACAGAAAGTCAGAGCCATTAGGGTAGAGAGGATGTTTACACTGGAACATGTGCAACAATGGTGAGTCACTGCAGTATGACATAAAGTCACAGCCATTAGGGCAGCAGAGGATATTTATACTGGAACATGTGCAACAGTGGTGGGTCACTGCACTAGGATAGAAATTCAGAGCCACTGGGGTAGCAGAGGATGTTTACATTGGCACACATGCAACAATGGTGAGCCACTGCACTAGGATAGAAAGTCAGAACCACTGGGGTTGCAGAGAGTGTCTACATTAGTACACATACAGCAATGGTGGGCCACTGTATAAAGACTGAAAGTTAGGTCTGTTGTCTTTGTTTTTAAATTTTTAAACAGGCAAGACCAATAGCAAAATCCCATTTAACATGGGGGATTCATCTCAGACATGTTTCGAATACAGTCAATAAAATATGATATACATATCTTACAGGTGTAATCAATGCCATTATGCAAATATACAACTTACTGTTAAAATACAATACAGAAAATGTAAATGTTGTGATAGCAGGGAATCTTTACATTGGCACATATGCAACAATGGTGAACCACTATACTAGAGATGAATGTCAAGACTCTGGCCATGATGGTAGCAGGGAATCTCTACATTACCAGTCATGCAACAGTAGTGAGCCATCACAGCAGGATTGAAAGTCTGGGCCATCAGCATAGCAGATGATCTCAACATTAGTATTTGTGCAACAATGGTGGTGGTGGGGGGTGGGCAACAAACTTGACCCTTACAGCAACATGACAGTGACATGATCAGAGTTGGCCTCTACAGTTCTAGGCCTAGTGCAGAGGAATGAAGCATTGTATGGGGCTAGGCCTGACTGCCCGCAGCTCAGTTTGCCATGGCAACCACAGCATTTCATACCTGAGTGAGAGCTAACTGATCCATAAAAACTGATTCAGTGATGTCTGGGGGCAACGGAGCAGAAAGAAATGGGCAGGGAGCCCTTTTAGACCACAGTTTATTGCATGAATTATGTCACTGGGAAAAATTACATATTAGGAAACTCCTCCTTCATGATTCCATTTTGTTTCATTTATTTTTCTCTTACCTGGCTTCTTTTATAGTTCTGTAACCCTTACTATATGTTATGTTTTAGCATAGGCCTTCTTGTTCCAGGGCTCACAGTGTTGGTCGTGCAGAGCCATGTGATATCTGTTGCTACATAGCTATGCTGACTTCTGCTCCAGCAGCAGTCTCAATTGGCACAAGTGTGTGCCAGGGCTAAATATCATAGTGCCCGTGGCTACAGAAAATATTAGTTAGGCTTCCAGAATGCCAAAGCTGATAGTCTGACAGTCTTCTCAGAAGAGTCAGTTCCACTGCTGTTGTTGTAAAGGAAATGTGGTGGAATGAATCTGGTTTTAATGTTTTAAAGGATCTGTCAGGCAGTGGAGCATACAGGTTAGAGCACCAAGCTATGACTGTGGAGATCCCGTAGCTGTTGGTTTGAATCCCACAACTGCCTCTTGCACACAATGCAACCCTGAGCATATCACCTAACCTCTCTAAGCTCCCAGGGTGCATCTTTAAATGAGCTTTGACTTTGCCTTTTCTGGTCCCAAGTTCTAAAATAAATAAATAAATTATATACAGTGCCTTTCATACACAATGGTCGCAGTTTCTAAAAGTCTGATGCACCTGTCTTCCGTGCTGCACCCTCCCCCTCTCTGTTCCCAGTATGGAATGGATGCAGTGGGTGCCAGTCTGTGACAATGAAATGCCATTTTCCAGCAGCATACCACCAGCTCTGGAGCAGAATAATCTGCCACTGGGAACAAAGTCAGGGTAGATCATTAGTTCTCACACTTGGTGAAAGCGAGCCCACCCCCAAGCCATGGAAAAGATTTCGAGGCTCCATCAAATTTGGAAAAAATCTTTGGCCTCCTCATAGAAAAAAACATCATACTTTGCACAGTAAACCAGGAATAAAGTGAGACTAATAAAGCTGATTGAGTATATTCTCTTGTTATTCAACTTATTGTTCTCCAACCCCAACCCCACACCCCAGGCTATCCTGGTCACTCCACTTTTCTGACTCATAGATACATAGATACATAGACAGTGTCGGCAGATAAGGGCTATGGCCCACCCAGTCTGCCCATTTGAGCTTGTAAGTTCAGTTTGTTTTTCTAGAAGTCTGTTGCACCTTACCCCTGACTCTTGGGCCCTTGTTACTCAGTTTCCTCTCTGTCTAGAATAACTATCTAGCCACCTTCATCTCTCCCCCTCTTACCCTGTTGTTAAGAAATCCTGTGGTAGCACTTTGTGGACATTGAGGTACGCTTTTGCATTGGGCAAATCAAGGAAAAGGGAGGGATTGTAATTGGCAGATCGCAGATGCTTGTCTCAGTGTTTTTCTGTATAGGGCCATTTTTATGTTTGCTTGCACGCATGTGCAAGAAACATAGTGCCATCATCCAAGTTTTCCAGAGGTGTGTCAGCCTCTTCCAATTCAGTCAGTATGTTTGCAGGAGTGGTTGTAGTGTGTCAATCACTGCTCCAGCTGTCTATGACAGCTGAAAATGCAGTGACATACAGTTGAAAGGGAGAGCTCCGCTTCAGTGAGCAGAGCTCCCTCCCTCAACACGCACGCATATTGTGTGCTGACGTGCACCCCCCACGCACAAACTGTATAGCCGACAGTGGTGCCCAATGTCTATCGGCTCCATGACCCCCAAAAGCTTTCCTGGTGCCGCGCTAGAGCCCACGCAGGCGTAACTGTTGCAGCCCGTATAGCGACAGGGTGCCCAATCCCTGTTGGCTCCAACCCCAAACAGCCTTACAGCTGCCATGCTGGGAGCCCACCCCAGCATGGCAAATGTCCAGCGTCATCTTAGTAATAAAAAAAATTTTTTTTCAACATGGGGTTTTGGGACCCCTTCTCATGAATACTGTCACTGTCATGGCATTACTCGGGCCGAAGGTGATTTCGCAGCCACTGCGCAAAATCACCTTTCTGGAATGATTAATGAAATGACACTGCCAGTGTTCATAAGGTGGGCTCTCAAAAAGCATATTTTGAAAAATTGGTGGAAAAATTCCTAAAAATGACTGTTTTACGAGCGTGCGTTGCATAGTTCCCACACACGCTCGTAAGTTTGCAAATTTTCAATATTTTCACACTAGATTTTCAACATTGCCATTTTACCACACCTTCTTATGAGCAGTACAGCTGTAATTTTTCACATCTCACCCAAAATGTGTTTCCGCCCATGTAGCACACAATGGCGCAGTCGGTGTGCAAAATCGATATACGGGACACATTAAGAAAATCCTGATGACACTGTTCATGAGCAGAGGTCTTAAAATGGCTATGTTGAATTTATGAAGAAATTCAAAAATGACTGTTTCACGAGCATGCATTGTGCAGTTCCTACGCACGCTCATAAGTTTGCGAAATTTCAATATTTTCGCTCCAGATTTTCAATATTGCCATTTACCACACCTCCTTATGAGCAGTACAGCTGTCATTTTTCACATCTCACCCAAAACGTGCTTCCGACCATGTAGAGCACAATGGCGCAGTCAGGGTGCGAAATCAGTGTATGGGACACATTAAAAAAATCACAGTGACACTGTTGAAAATTTGGTGAAAAATTCCTAAAATGACTGTTTCTGACGTGCATTGCAGGTTCCTACATGCGCTTCGTAAGTTCCCTAAATTTTCAATATTTTTACTCCAGATTTTCAACATTGTCATTTTTCCACACCTCCTTATGAGCAGTACAGTTGTCATTTTTCACATCTCACCCACAAGGTGTTTCTGCCCATGTAGCACACAAAGGCGCAGTCGGTGTGCAAAATCAATGTATGGGACACGTTAAGAAAATCACAGTGACTCTGGTCATGAGCAGAGGTGTTAAAATGGCTATGTTGAAAATTTGGTGAAAAAATTCCCAAAAATGACTGTTTTAGGAGCGCATGTTGTGCAGTTCCTACGCACGCTGGCAAGTTTGCAAATTTGTAATATTTGCACACCAGATTTTCAACAGTGCCATTTTATCACACTTCCTTATGAGCAGTACAGCTACCATTTTTCATCTAGCTTCCAAAATGTGTTTCCGCTTGTATAGCGCACAATGGTACAGTTGGTGTCGAAAACAATGTTTAGGACAGATTAAGAAAATCACAGTGACACTGGTCATGAGCAGAGGTTTTAAAATGGCTATGTTGAAAATTTGGTGACAAAACTCCATAAAATGACTGTGTTCTGAGTGAGCATTGCGCAGTTTCCATGCACCCTCGTAAGTTCATGAATTTGTAATATTTTCAGTCCAGATTTTCACCAGTGGCATTTTCCAACCTCCTTATGAACAGTACAGCTGTCATTTTCCACAACTGGCTGAAATGTGTTTCACACTTTCAGCACAGAAATGCATGGTTGCTGTGGGAAATCATTGTTCGGGACAGATAAAGAGAATTACACTGACACTGTTCATGATCGGAGGTCCCAAAATGCCTGTGTTAACAATCTGCTGTAAAAATCCCAAACTAGTTACATTACTGGTGTCGTTGCAGTTTCTATACTGCGCTCGTGACTTCACCCAGTTTTTAAAAGATTTTATAGCAGATTTTCAACATTGCCATTTTACACCATCCATTGAACAGTACCGCTGTCATTTTTCACATCCTGTTAGTAATGTGTTTTTGCACCTGTGGAGCCAAATGCCATAGTCGCTGTGCAAAAGCAGTTTTCGACTAACAAATTGATATTGCCACTGTTTATGAGGTGGGGGTCACAAAAAAAACATGTTGAAAATCTGGAGTGAAAATACCAACGAATGCCTGAGGCGTTAGGGTTTCTGACCATAACGCCCCACCCTGTAGAGAATGACAGGCATCAGGGGTGTGACTTGGATTCTTGCCTGTAATGCTCATACCATTCCACCCCACCCACACTCTGCAGCCAGTAGGAGGCATCAAGGTATGCCTTGGACTCTTTATTTAAAGTTCACCCCATTCTCTATACTGCACCATCTCACCATATTTCCTGATGGAATGGGGTGCGCGCATGGAGCCAAAGACCCCAAGGCACACCGTGACACTTGTCAGTGTCTGCAGGATAGGGTGTGGTGAAATGGCATGGTCGTTATGCCTGATGACCCAAAGGCACACCCCAGTGCCTGTCACTCTCTGCAGGGGGGTGGTGGTGGGGTTGGCTTCAGTTCAATACTTCGCTGCCATTCCTATTATGCAGCTCTCTAACTTCTACACTACCAATGCCAATGCCAGCAAGCAAACATTCGGCATTGGCAAATGCTTGTTTTCACTGTTTCTGTAGTTCTCAGATCCTTGTTTCAAGACATAAAGGAGGGGCAGGGATCCGAGATGCATATGATGCCTGATATGATAGTATCCCAATCAGGATCATTCCGAGTATCTCTATATATTTTATTTTTTTTTTTGTCACTGTTTGCGGTGTAAATCATCACCAGTGCTTCCCTATTGAGTGCCTGTGCATTATACCTTAGTATTGGTGCCAACGTGGTGCACCAAACCCTGAGCAACAACACTGCTGGCAATGCCTGTGGCCATCAGCGGGGAAACCATTTCATAGCTGCAGTCCCCAGTCGAGCTCCTGGCCACAGCTGAGCCATACACTGAGACCATGCAGCATGAGCCCTGAAGTTATTACAAGGTAACTGGCATGCCAGCCTTCCAGAGCCCTGCTCTTGAGCCTTTTCTCCAACACCCTGGCAAGGCACTACATCTTTGCTCTCAGGCACAGCCTGTATCATACCCCTAACTTAGCCTTGTCTGCACCCTGGCACTCCAGCTGGGACTACACCTCCATGAGTCTAACCCCAGGGGCTGCATCATGAGCCTGCACTTCTCAAAGCAACACTCCCCAGTTGGGATGTGACCCAGACAGCAACAAAAACCCGAGCAGCAGAAAAATCATTAGCCAGACCAGCAGAACCTGGGAGTAAGATGCAGGCAAGTCATCATGCCGGCCAATATGGAAAGCAGTTAGGAGTAGGTCCCAGAGAGAGAAAGTATACTTTGGGGAGTGGGTTGACACATGGTGATAGTACCTGCCAAATACCATATTATTTTTTTTTCTAGTCCTTTCACTTATAGTGGGGGGAGTATGCCACTATCTAGTGCTTTAGCTTGGATGAGTCAGTGGTTTTGCAGGGATAAGCAGGGAGTCTAATGGCATTAGTTAGTGCTTCTCTTGTGCTGATCTAGTAATTCAGCAGGTATTAGTTTGTGATTTTGCTGGAATAGGCAGTGGTTCTGCTTGGATGTACTAGTTGTTCTGCTGGAACATGCTGGTGGTTGTTTGGGGAATACTCTGGGGCATACTGGTTTTGCGACATGCTGTTTCTTTTTATAGGTTGTATCTTAGAGCCGAAATAAATAGTTGTTTGAAATAAAAATTCAGCAAACTGTTCAAATGTTTTCTGCTGCTGTGTTTATCTGCATCCCCCCATCAAAAACATATATTTACATCAAGTACTGAATCTCTAAATGATACACTGACATTGTAACAGTAGTTTATATGTAGGCTCTTTTGCAATAAATATGGGTTTAACCAGGGCTTCCATGGCTCAGAGGCCAGCAATTACTTTGGTTAAGCATGTCTACAATGTCTACAGTAACCATGTACTTGGAATTGCCATGTGGTTTCTCACTTTTATGAAAAAACAGAATTTTACACACACCTGAAGGATGGGATGCTACTGTTTTATTATTGAGTGGTTTTAATGCATGATAGATAGAATTTTATATTGATCTCTGCATTATGTTTTGAATGCGTGTTACATGTTATGTATGGATTGTTTTAGACATTACGTGCTCTGAGCCTCCAGGAAGGAGTGCTATATAGATAAAGTTTCTATCCATCTATCTATCCATCAGGGGGCGTGTTATAGCATAAGTGTCTCCTTGTTTTTACAATCAAAACAGGGTGAAAAATTGTTGTAAGAACTAGGAAAGGGGGTCTTTTTAAAAAGCTGACACAAGCATGGGTACCACTTTTCACAGAGTGCCACCACTGGGTTAAGCAACTTCCTGTACCCTTACCCCAGGTGACACCTGAAAACAAGCCTTGGCTCCGTGAGCCTTTCTCAGTCACCAATTTACATACAAACACCTACTGTAGAAACAAGTGTTGGCTCCCGTGTGCCTTTCTCAGTCACCAATTTACACATAAACACCTACTGTAGAAACAAGTCTTGGCTCCGTGTGCCTTTCTCATCACCAATTTACATATAAACACCTACTGTAGAAACAAGTCTTGCTCCGTGTGCCTTTCTCAGTCACCAATTTACATATAATGTATGGAGACAGTCAATTAACCTGTGTTTTCTGCAGTATTACAACTGATAATCCCATCAATGTGACATCACATGCTGTAAACCTTGCATAGAGACGTCACATCGATGGGATTACAGAAGAGAACAAAGCAGCTGACATGATTCCAAAAATGGAATGCCAATCAGTTAACATTCAAAAAGTTAACAAACCCACTCATTCAGTCCGTAAAGCACCACAGCACACGTCACGATGGCTACCAGCACAGCCCCCCCACAATCCTCCGACGAATCTTAGTATCAGGCACATCGCACACTAAAAGAACCTTCTTAGTTAATATATTAAATGTGTACCCAGTTTAAAAGCTCAATTTTCTGCTTATTTTATCTCCCCAGGCCTACCTCCTGCTGTTCCCACAATCTCCATGTCTGCCTCACGCACATCAAGAGGTGAAGTCGCAGACGACTCACGTCACAAGCACATCACATGACAATAACTGACCAACCAAGAAAGTGCTGCATGTAACTGACTCTTTAGTAACCCTTTAGTGATTTTTAAATAAAATCAAACGTTGCAATGTCATCCGTTGCCGCCATGAGTTGCATGTTCATAGTGTTTTGAATAAGCGTAATGGTAAGTTTTACATTCTATCAGGTTCAACGCTGTGTTTTCTGGGATGATGTTTTCACTCCATACACTATAAAGAAAAATGCCTAAGAGTAGTTTGTTAACCACGGAGGTAATCACCTCGCGGTTGCCAGGACAACTATAAACCTCTAGAGCTGCACTCTCGAGGTTTACTTAATTGTCCTGGCAACCGTTCTAGGTGATTACAGCGTGGTTAACAACCACTTCCTAGGCATTATCCTCTATATAAACACCTACTGTAGAAACAAGCCTTGACTCAGTGTGCCTTTCCCAGTCACCAATTTATATATAATTACACACACAGAAACAATCTGTGGCTCAGTGGGCCTTTCCAGGTCACTAGTTCGTGCATAAGAAAATAAATTCACCTGCCATTATACGTATTTAGTTTGCTTCATCCCTTCACACAAGACACACAAAACTTAAAATTAAAATACTCAACCTTCTCAGACTTGACTGGGCCTCCACTAGAACAGTTTGGAGCCTCACCATTTGAGAACCACTGGGCTAGATCATTGAGAAATGTTCTAGCCTACTCAGTTCCTAGCCGCTAGCATCCATCAGTGGATAGGGGGACCTAGTTCTGGGCCATCTGCACTCACCAAGAGGGAATTGAATCCTGAGACACAACGTGGCTGATGCAACCCATTTGAAATTTTTTTCTTTTTTTAGCTCTTTCAAATCACCAAGTCAGGAAGCCGCACTAAGCAATATTTTAAAAACACTGACTAATCTGCAAAGAGGAACTGTATACCGCACTGTGCAAGAAACCAAAAGCATTGAGGTGAACTTGATTTCTTCCACAAACCGAAGTGGTCATGCTCAGATTTTCATCAGGAGTGAAAAATAATATGAGAGAGAGACATAAAAGCGGAGTTTCGTCAGGATAGAGCTGAAGGGTAGGCTCAACCAGATAGATTTTAGATTGTTACGGTAGGATCAACCGAGTGCTTGGTAGCAGAGCAACAGAGCAGCCATATTGACTGAGATGTTTGGCCAGCCCTCATGGAGACTAAAAGCCAATTAGCTTTTTGTAGCGTGAGGTTGATTGACAGGCACTGATTACAACTCCCTGGTTGTAATGCAAAATATCAACCAGGGACTCGTAACACATTTTAAATATCTAGTTATCCAGACATAAAAACTAAGGACCAGTATTTAAGTGTAGAATAATACATGGGTGGGTGTGTGTAGCCAGACTTTTACACATACACGAGGTGTGGGATGCTACATAAACCCTGAGAGTGAAGTTTGAGGGGTTTATACAAGCATCCCACATTGACAGTGTATGTAAAATTCTGATTCTACACACATCCACCCATGTTTTATTGATTATAATTACTGGTGCTAATTTTAATCAGTGCATGCTTGAGAAAGTGAAAGCAGCAGTTCTTCTGGTAGTGCTCGCATCTATGTGAGTGCGAGAGTGATTGACAGGTGATGATTACAACCACCCAGTTGTAACGCAAAATAACAACTAGGTGGTTGTAACCTGATTTTAAGATCTGTATATCCAGATATTAAAAATGATTACCAGTAATTATATATAGAATAATGGATGGTGTGTTGTACATTATGAGTTTTCTTTTACACACCCAAGGTGTGTAATACTACATAAAACACAACTGTGAAGCATGAGTATTTCATAATTGTATTACACACCGAGGGTGTGTGAAAAAACAAATAATGTGACACCCCATACTTTATTTCATATATTTTCTGGTCTGTTTAGTGCTGAGTGGTAAAAAAATTAATAAAAATTGGAATCCTTTCTATGGCATTTCATTTCTGAGAGTGCAGGATGGCAGCAGCTTTCAGTCTGATTGGCTGACTCCCATGCCATAATATTAGGACTGTGCATGGGCTGAATAGTATTTCCAGAATACCATGAATAGTAGGCTTCCTGAATATTCGGATGCCCTTCCTGAATAGTTTACTATTTGGCCTCTATTTGGGAATGATTATTCAGTGAGATCTCCAGGTCTCACAGAGCTTCGTTGATCAATCAAAGGCTGTTTCTGGTGCTCATAGGCAAGCAAACCATGTGCCTTCCTCCCTCTGAGTTGGTAGAGGACAGGAGACAATTGTTTCTGAAAGCTAGCTTTGGAGTACTTCTGAGGCATTAAACTTGCCAAAAAATAAATCATTTTTGGCTCACAGGCTTTTCTGGGTCAGTATTATTTGTTTGATTAGTGTCAGAAAAGCTTATTTGGCTTTCTGACTGGGTATTTTGTCCTTGTTGCTGTGTTCAGTTACAGGGGCCAGCAGGGCTGTCTGCTAACACCCCTCCTCTGCTGCTCTCTGACACACAGCTCCAGTGTGATTTTTTTTGGTGAAGCACATTTTGTTTTTGTGTTTTGTTTTTTGCTATCGGCTGGTTCCAGGCTCAGTTCCCTGCATGACTGAAGCGGGTGTTTGCTAACTCCTTCTCCTGTAGCTTACTGCACATGCTTTGCCTATGTGTCCTTAATATTTGATTCTGCGATGCTGGACCTTGTATGTGCAGCTCAATGTGCACAAGTTGCATGTGCATGTATATATTTTTTCATGAGGCTGGGCCCTCCATGTGCACAGCTGTGTGCACTCTGTTTTTGAAATAAACTTCTGCAGTTCTCAGCCAGACAATCTTGACTCACTGAATTATTATTGTTAGCCATTTGGTTCTGGGCTTGGATCCCTGTACAACTGAGGAGTATGTTGGCTTACTCCCCTCTTCCACAGCTCACTACGCATGATTAATCTGTGCAACTGAAATATATTTTTTCATGAGGCTGTGCCTTGTGTGTGCATGGCTGTGTGCATGCCTTTTTTTAAAGTAAATTGCTGCAGTCCTTAATGGGATAGGATTGACTCGCTGAGTTAAGTGGATGCCATCTGTCATTTCCTTGTCAGCTCCATGTTCGACTGAAAAGGCTGCCCTCTTCTTCCCCCTCCCTCGTCCTCCCCCTTCTTAGTAGTAGTGTTTTTTTTATTTACTGCTGCTTTTTTATGGTACAGTTTACTTGCTAGGGTTGGCATGTGTATTATTGTTGTTTCACAAGCACTAACTAAAACATCACATGCAAAAGCACTACCTAGTAGTAACTTGTGTTTTACACAGTAACCACTAGTGACCTGATTCGTCATGTCTTAGTAACCTCGCAACCATGCTTGGTTCAGCCTCAGCAAAGCATCTGAACTGCCATCTCCAAGCGGTGCAGGAGAATGTGCTAGACCAGCAAAAGTACAGCACATTCAGGAGATTGCTGCTGGTGCTGTTCTTGGGCTGCCAAACCCCAAAACAATCTCTGCAGAACAAAGGAAGCATGGGGGGGGGGTGGTAGTAACAAAACATGACTAAGAGCCGAGCATAAAGCTGCCAATACATTTATTTGTGGTAAGGCTAGAGGATGCCAACAAAATCACAATGCTTTGATGGGAACCTGGTATTTGTCAGGGGGCATGTCAGCAACATACAAACACTATGAATATACAACCCTTAAAGAAACACACACCATAGATAAGTGAAGTCATAATAAATGGGACTGAGATGCCCTTCTAACAAAACAATCCTGAAGTAACATACCCAAGGATAAAACACAGCATCAAGGTAGCAAAACATTGTAAGATCAGTTCGTAAAGTGGTGCCAGACAGTATGCAATGCAGTATCCTGCAAAATTACTGCAAAATGCCTCAGTATGCTGCAGGGAGCAGTGTAATGCAATGGCAATTAAGCCCTCTTGTCATGCAATATTTTGTGGCATGCCCTTTACTACAAAGTATTGAATTGTGTCCTGTCTTGCTCCATTGTATATTATTGATATGTAATCTAATTCCAGAGAAGAGGATGAGTTAGAATGCATAGACAGACTGGTGCATCTCTGTATTCAGCAGGCTCAAATATTTTCCTCTTAAATAAGCCTTTTAGTTCTGGTAGTGCTGGGAATAGTACTACTACTGTTAATACCACCAGTAGTACTACTAGTACTAGTGTCATCACTTATTCCATCTGCACAGTCACTGTCACATCCTTATGTGCCAGTAGAAGGAGGGCGTTAGAAGGAACATGCCTTGGGCAGGAAGCAGCAGACACAACCACCAGGATTCCCACTACTTAGGGAACAGTATAGCATAGTGGTTAGGGGCACTGAGCTGCAAACCTTAAGACCCAGGTTTGAATCACATCAGCCCCCACTTGCATACTGTGTGACCCTAAGCAAGTCACTTAACTTTCTTGTGTTCCCAGGTCACACCTGGAAACAAGCTTTGGCTTAGTGTGCCTTTCCTGGTTAAACAATTTCCCCTCTCCCTTTTCCTTTACTACCACTATGACTGCTATATCCACAGCCAGTGTACTTCCCACCACCAGCAGTGCCATTCTTGCAGCAGCCATCCTTTAAGTTGTCACCACCACTGCAGCCAGTGTTACCACTATTCCTATGCCCATGGCCACAGCACCTTCTTCCCCATGACTGTGACCATGTGACCTGTGACTATGAACAGTGTTGATCCAATGCAGTGCTCAATATAGTTTTCACAGTGCTATGTGTATGGTCTGGTGGATCGAGTGTGCCACATGTACCTTGTGCAGCATCAGTGACAGGTCTATGTTGGTCATTGAACTGTTATTGAGGTGTATTTAGTATGCCAGGTTCGAAGGGGGCATAATGGTGTTATTGAAGTGCTTTTTAGGCTATCCTTAAAAAGCACCTTTCCTGGCTGAATACCAAATATTCAAATACCCAGAAACCGAATACTGAATAGTCAAATGAATATTTGAGAAAAGGTATTCACACAGCTCTAAGTAATATTTGAGTTCCATTCAATAACCCAGTAATGATCTGGTTATTAATGGCATTCAAAAGCAGTATCAGTTCAAACAATAAATGAGTTCATCAGTAATTATTTTTTACAGACAACATTCTGCACAGTTCTCTTTATGGAACCACGAGATATGCAAGTCCAATCAACGGTATCATGTACTAGGCATGGGAGGGTCGACTGTGACCAAGTTCTGAGTCAGACTGATCTTTTCCCAAAAGTTTCTCACTTACTCTGGTTTGAAAACAGATAATTTTGCAGAATCAGGTCATAGAGCGATCTGCATCAGGTCAAGTAACAGAACCAGGCCCCCCCCAATAAGTCTTTTCTTTAGGTCGTTTAATATTTCAAAAAATTATTTTATGTTTTCCTTCCAGCAGTTGCCTCATCTTTAACATGGATAAAGACCCCAGATCTCTCCTATTATCTGAACTGGGTCAGAAGCAGGCCACTGGCAGGTCTGAACCTGGCCAACTGACTCGGCTGGGTGAAATCAGAATCAGTTCTTTGGGGAAAGCTTTGGGCTTGGGAAGCCCCCATTCCAAAGGTAATTACTCCTAAAGTCATAAACAAAAATTTTAGATTAATTTCACTCACTTGTGTTATATCTAAAATGTTTGAAACTTTTATTACTAAATGGATTATGGAATGGGTCCTTGATAAGATTGACGTAGATCAGTTTGGGTCTCTGAGGGGAACCGCCACCACAGACACTGCCCTGAAATATTTTTAATTCATTATGAGAGCATGGGACAATGAACAGTTTGTTATAGTAGTTTTAGTGGATTACAAGGAAACTTTTGATTTAATACACCACAAGACACTAATTGGCAAACCAGAAGCATTTGCAATTCCCAGTTGTATTGTAAGGTGGGAGTTCAATTTTTTAGAGGGAAGAACACAGTGGATTGAAACTGAAGGGGCACAAATCTGAAGTGGATCGTGTGATAGGAGTTGTCCCTCAGGGCACAAAATTGGGTCCTCTTTGATTCTCACTTATGATAAATGATGTGCAGACCTGAGGGCTGTGTATAAAATACGTGGATGACATGACAGTTATAGACGTCTTTCTAAGTAAGGCAGAAAGTACTATGCAAAATGACCTTAAGCATATTGAAGAATGGTCAAACATAAATTATATGCAAATAAATCCTGATTAAATGAAGAAATTCATTATGGCAAGCAAAGTAAATGGGATACCCCCTTCCCCCCTCTCATGTTACTGTTTATCCTCATGCTAAGTATATTCTACTTGTTGTTCCTGAATGTGCCATGTATTCAAAATTGTCATGTGTTACTGTATTTTCCTTCCAACTAGGTGTTTTGTATTCTGTTGTGGACGCTATGTATCTGCTGTTTCTGAAGTGTAACCCTCCTGGGGCATGCCTGAAAATAGGCAAAATCTCTTGTCTAGTGCACCTACCTGGTTAACAAAAACGAAATAAATAAAATAAATAAATGTTTGATGAGGTACAGGTGGAAGTAGTCTGTAGGGATTATATTTTAAAATGATTTTGGATGAGGGGATCAAGTTGATAGCATGGTAAAAAAAAAAGCCAACATCCATTTGTACTGGTTAGGAATGTTAAGAAGAGAAGGTCTTAATTGGAATAATCTGATCTATTTTAATGTAACTATTGTGAGATCAGTGTTAGAATATGGGGCAATTGTGTGGCACAGAGGATTAACTGTAAAAGAGAGGGAAGAAATTGAGAAAGTACAGACAAGGGCGCTTAGGACTATTGATAGCAAAGACAGTGGTGATGCTGAGTTATTGGGAAAGTGCAAATTGAAAAGGTTAGAGAAAACAAGAAAAAATGAGCGGTGACACATTTAAAAAAATATAAGACCCTACCTATACTCTACACAACCTATTACCACCAAAAGAAACTGTGAAACATAAGTTACGAACACAGTATACTGTAGGTGGCAAAAGTCAAAGATCAGAACTCAGACTCATGAAATCTTTGTTCATGCAATACTTTGAAAACAAATTAGGATATATATATATATATATATATATATATATATATATATATATATATATATCCTCTATTGCAGTTCCTCCATGAGATGGAACTCAATAAACTTACCGTATTCTAAAACCGAGTGGCTCGCTTCACCACAAACTCCTCTCCTAGGAGGCGCCATTGTGAGGCACTTAAGGAACTAAACTGGCTCACTCTTCGGCACAAACTAGCCTACCCCATTGCCTGCCTTGCCTTCAAGTTCTCTACCCTTGGTCCCCCTCCTCATCTTAGTGGACTACTCTCCCCCAAAGTACAATGCCGAACCCTGCGATCCTCTGCAAATCACTGCCTGGACATCTCTCGAATACGCTCCAACCAAGGCAAACGCTCCTTCAAATTTGCGGCCTCCCACCTATGGAACTCCCTACCAGCTAGTCTGATTGACTCACCCACCCTTAACCAGTTCAAGACTGGACTCACACTATATCTTTTCAATCTCATCCCCTGTGGCTGCAACCATTAGCTCCCTAGTCCAGGTCTCATTTCCGTCACACTGCCCTGAACCTCCCTTCGTGCTGGAGGTATCTCCAAAACTATGATGTCAATTTTCTGTTGTTGTCTTAATTCCCTACTAATTGGTGTGTAATTTGACATCACATATTGCTTATAAGAGCCTGACTGTGAACCTGATTCTACCCCTGTAAACTGTTGCTAATGTATATTTGTGTAACTATTGTAACTACTGTAAATAATGCTATTATGTGTCTTTTTCTGTAACTAATTCTGGGTCACCCCTGAAAAAGGGATCTCTGGTCTCAGTGGGCTTACCCGGTTACCAAAATCTAAATAAATAAATAAATAAAATAAATAAATATATATTTATTTATACAATGGGGGTGAGACATATTCCAGTGAGATAAAAAACAAGTTATTTTCACTGCAGTGAAATAAATCCTAATGACACCAGCAGAGTTAAAATAAATGCCATTTATTACACCACCAAAACCTGTGCTAAACCCACGTAAAGTCGTGCAGTCACACAAAGCCGCTCAAACTGTATATTTTGCAACAGTGAGGCCCCATTGTATAACTAGGATACATGATGTGCACTCGTGTGATATAGGAAATATGTTCAGTCCTGTACAGTGACTTCTGAAACCTCACTCATGGCTTCGCCACTCATGAGTATTCAGAGGTCACTCTAGAGGAGTGAAAATATTTTCCATATCACACTCATGCCCATCTTGTATCCCCTATTTATATATATATATATATATATATATATATATATATATATATATATATATATATCAATGAGTACTGCACCAAACATTGCTCTCTTAACCAACTGTGTGGAATCTTGAAACAATTTGTTACTATAGACCTCTAATGTAAGTCAGAGTACATGTTGTTTTAATGAGATGGATTATGCTTTGTACTACTTTTAAATGGCAAAGGATGAAGAGAGTACACCATAGTAGTGAAGTTATGTGTTTTTGTATGATTGTGTAAAGACTATATATTTTTCTATTATTGCATAATTTGTAAAAGTAATATATGTAAAGGATGTAATCAACTTTATTTATTTATTTAGCTTTTGTTAACCAGGTAAGCACACTAGACAGTCAAGTACCTATTTTCAGGTGCGACCTGGGAAATTACAAGGTACAGGCAAAGCCAGTCATTACAGCTCAACATCCCTTTTGGGACTGTTGCAATAGTAGCTGAATGAAATTAAATCAACAAAAAATGTCACAAAAGACTGATTTCCAGAGTCAAGCCTAGGTGGGCTGGTTTGGAGAGGTCTTGATTCTACACAGAGCTGGTCCTCCAATCCCTATCACCCAGCGGAGTTGTTTTGTTTTGCTCTGCATCACTAACTAGACCATCATGGCTACCACATTTCTTTGTCTTCATGGAACCAGTAATTCATAGTTTGGGCTATGTCACTGCATGAATGCAGAACTCTCGTTACGAGCCTTTTATTTTTTTTTTATGCACAATCCTCCCTCCCTGACCGACCACTCCTTCGGATCTTCTGGGTCCTCCATCTGCTCACCCTCCCTGACACAGGCCCCTTAACTCACATTGTGACCCCCAGATAACCCAGTGTATCCCTTCACCGGATGGATCCCCCTCCTCTGAGAGGGAAGGCACTTGGTAGAGCGGCCAGTGCACTCTTCAATTGGCCCAGGTGCCACTGAAGTGGGGTTGGTTATCAGGGCTTGGTGGCAGCAGGGGCAAGGGACCATCATCTGGCTGGCTAGAGAGCAGTTTCCTGGTTTTCTCCCCAGGGAGTGGCATGCCACAGACATCAAGGTTTATTCTGACGTCCGCCACTCCCCAATCATCTGGACCCTTGATGTCCTGCTATGCTCCCAGCCTCCACCAGGGGCCAGCAGGTGCCAGACCACATCCCAACCTTCCCTCTGTGAGCCATCCCTGGGACAGTTCATCTTTCTCCCCCAGCTGGCCCTCCAGAGACCCAGGTCCATTCCTGAACCTGGGTCACCGGCGTCGCAGATGGAAATCCAACCTCTGTGCTGATGGGCCAGTTTGCTACAAGCCTTTGACCTATCAGAACAGCAGTCTTGAGTTCCAAATATATGCAGTGCCAGAGTGCAAGCTCCAAATTAATGGCTTCAGAAAGGGAACTGCACTGAATACTGTCCATAAAAAAAAAAAACCCACAAAATTAAATTATTCACATCAGCACTTATGGAGATACACTGTATCATATGGAACATTTGAAGATCTGAATAACATTCCTAACAAGCATTTGTCAATGCTGAATGTTTGCTTGCTGGCATTGGCAGTGGTAGTGTAGAAGTTACAGAGCTGCGGAATAGGAATGGCAGTAAAGTATTGAACTGAAGCCAACCCCACCACCACCCTGCAGAGAGTGACAGGCATTGGGGTGTGCCTTTGGTTCGTCAGGCATAATGGTCACGCCATTTCACCACACCCCACCCTGCAGACACTGACAAGTGTCACGGTGTTCCTTGAGGTCTTTGGCCCTTATGCGCACCCCATTCCATTAGGAAATATGGTGAGATGGGTGCGATATAGGAGAATAGGGTGAAGTTTGGGGCAGAAGAGTCCAAGGCATACCTCGATGCCTCTCACTGGCTGCAGGGTGTGGAATGGTATGATCATTACAGGCAAGAATCCCAAGTCACACCCCTGATGCCTGTCATTCTCTACAGGGTTGGATGTTATGTTGGAAACCCTAATACCTCAGGCATTAGTTGGTATTTTCACTCCAAATTTTCAACATGTTTTTTTGTGACCCCACCTCACGAACAGGGGGAATATCAGTTTGGTAGCCGAAAGCTTCTTATGCACAGCAACTACGGCATTTAGCACCACAGGTGCAAAAACATTCGAACAGGATGTAAAAATGACAGCTGTACTGTTCATGGGGAGGTGTAAAAATGACAATGTTGCAAATCTGCAGTAAAAATATTAAAAAACTGGTGAAGTCACAAGCGTACATAGAAACAGTGCAATGCACACCCGTAATATAATTAGGTTGGGGAATTTTTACAGCAGATTGTCAACTCAAGCATTTTGGTGCCTCTGATCATGAACAGTGTCACTGTGATTTTCTTTATCTGTCCCGAACAATGATTTCCCACAGCGACCATGCATCTCTGCGCTGAAAGTGTGAAAACACACTTAACATGTGAAAAATGACAGCTGTACTGTTCATAAGGAAGTGTGGAAAAATGCCACTGGTGAAAATCTGGACTGAAAATATTACAAAGTCATGAACTTACGAGGGTGCGTGGAAACTGCGTAATGCTCACTCGTAACACAGTCATTTTATGGACTTTTGTCACCAAATTTTCAACATAGCCATTTTAAGACCTCTGCTCATGAACAGTGTAACTGTGATTTTCTTAATCTGTCCCAAACGTTGCTTTCACACACCAACAGCACCATTGTGTGCTACATGTGCGAAAACACATTTTGGGCAACATATGAAAAATGGCAGCTGTACTGTTCATAAGGAAGTGTAATAAAATGGCAATGTTGAAAATCTGGGTGAAAAATAAATTTGCAAACTTACGAACATGCATAGGAACTGCGCAATGCATGCCTCGTAAAACAGTCATTTTTAGGAATTTTTTCACCAAATTTTCAACATAGACATTTTAAGACCTCTGCTCATGAACAGTGTCACCGTGATTTTCTTAATTTGTCCCATACATTGATTTCGCACACTGACTGCACCATTGTGCGCGACATGGGCGGAAACATGTTTTGGGTGAGATGTGAAAAATGACAGCTATACTACTCATAAGAAGGTGTGGTAAAATGCTAATGTTGAAAATCTGGAGTGAAAATATTGAAAATTCGCTAACTTACGAGTGTGCGTATGAACTGCTCAACGCACGCCCGTGAAACAGTAATTTTAATTTTCCACCAAATTTTCAAATAGGCCTCTTGAAAACCCACCTTATGAACACTGGCAGTGTCGTTTATTAATCAGTCCCAAAAGGTGATTTCATGCAGTGATCTGCGAAATCACCCTTCGGCCCGAATAATGCCATGACAGTGACAGCATTCATGAGAAGGGGGTCTCAAAACCCCATGTTGAAAATTTGGTGCAAAAATTCCCAAAATGCCTGAGATATGCAACAAAGTTGAAAAACCCTATCTATCCCATTATACAGCTACCGCATTTCCTCAGTTCATGAGTCGGCTTTGAAGAGTACAGATGTGTTCCCGTCCACGAAGATCATCGCACGGACTCGGAGGTAAGTATGGGGTGAGGGGGTGTGAAGAGGCAGGGTGCACAGTGGGTGGGTGCGGGTTGTGGGGGCAGGGAGACTGCGTGGGACCATTTTTTCTTTACAGGTTTTTTTTTTTTACATGACAACACAGGACATTTGCCATGCTGGGGTGTGCTCCCAGCATGGCACAAGGACGGCTGGTTGGGGGGGCCTGGAGCCGATGGGGGATTGGGCACCCCCATCAGCCATAGAAACTTTTGCCACGCTGGGGTGGGCTCTCAGCTTGGCACCCTGTACTCGGGGGGGAAGGACAGTGGAGCCGACGGGGGATTGGGCACCCCATCGCTATAACATGAGTTGCCACACTGGGGTGGGCACCCAGCGGCATGTGGAAGGCTTTGAGGGGGAGAGCAGCACAGCCGGGGATTGGGCACCCCATCGGCTATACAGTGTGTGCGTCGGGGGGGGCAGCATGCGTGCGTGTGTGTGTGTGTGTGTGTGTGTGTGTGTGTGTGTGTGTGTAAGGGGAGCTGCGCATGAGCAGGTGATATCTGATCGCTGCTCACTGAAGCATAGCTCCCCCTTTCAACTGTACACCACTGCATTTTGGAGCTGTCATAGACAGCTCCAGCATGCATTGGCGGTCTGGGGCCGTGCCTGCCAACACACTGACTGAATTGGAAGAGGGGGATGACACACCTCTGAAAACTCGGATGATGGCACTATGTTTCTTGCACATGCGTGCAAGCAAACATAAAAATGGGAGTGACATTACCATCAGCTGCCATGTCATAAGGTTTTTGTTACTTTTGAGTGCTTGTCATCCACAGAAAGAACATGGTCAATTGTGTGGTACAACCTGATTTATGGATAGGTGGAATGTTATACTAGAAATCGTGGATTGATTCCTTATCCTTAAAAAAATGAAATACAAAATAAATAAGAACAGTTCCTGATAGTACAGTACCATGGAAGCTTTATTTACACTTGGACAACAACCAGATGGCCAACATATCTCATCTGAAGAGCAGCAACTAATGCAATTATTTGGATCAGCAAACACCTCTGGTAAAATAAACAAACACAGTCATTAAAAAAAAAAACTCTAAATGAAGGAAAAATCATTATTTTTCATCAAGAGTAGACAATTAGGTCAAGCCTCTTTACAATGGTGTCTTAAAGCCCAGTGTTATAAATATGCATAAATATTAAAACTCATAACCCAAAGACAATGCAATGAGAGACCAGGGTATAAAAGATTGTTCACTTATGACAGCTGCAAGAGTACACAAGATTCAAGAGGAATTTGAACATTTGAATTTGAAAAGGGTGAAAGGTTTTAGAGGGATATCAGGAAATACTACTTCACAGACAGAGTAGTGGAACAAGTTACCAAAAGAGACAGAGACAATAAATGCACTGAAGACAGAGGGTATGGGCAGTAAATATGAAGGTGGGGAGAGGTGAAGTAGAGTTGATGTACTAGTAATACAGGTACTAGGCCTGCATGCAATAAATAAGTTATAATAGTAAAAGTAAACAGCAGACAAGATGGACTGCAAGTCATTTTCTGCTGTCATCTTCTATGGATCTCTGTATGTACGTGTCTGTGTATAACCTGGACAAAAATGCATTAACTTTTGGTAAATTTCTAATTCTGTGCTATACCCTTTTCCAAGCCTCTGCAGCATCAAATGTTCACTTCCCAATAATGAGTCAACAGTTTAGGAATAATAAGTCCCCAATGGGGGACTGATCCCAAAATAAACATTTGGGTTGCCACTGTATTTTAAGTCAACTGTAATAGACTGCCAACTGTGTTGCAGGTGCTTTTTGATTTAATAGCTTACAGATTGTTGGAAGTCGTTTTTTTTTCCTCTCGGCAACTGCAGAGGGATTCAGTCTAACTGCATTAAAAAAGTGGCACAAACAGGCACCCACAGCAGAAAATAGGACACATCTCTTTATTCCGAGGTATTTCCCATCTAATTGTTTGTAAAATACTTTTGGTGGCATACTTATATGTTGCTGCCATGGTCTATAAATGTTTACTGCTGTTTGAAACTATACCTTTCCTGACAGTGCAGGCTGTCTGCCTGAGGGCCCCTACTCTAGCATTTTTCCTTTTACTTAGAGTATTTATCAGTAAATCAAAAGTCAATGTTTCATCAAACATTATCCCCCAAGTATTTATAAGAACCTGTTTATTCAATAATTGAACCGTGTAAAGACCGAATTGCAGATTATGTTTATTTGAACCTGGACGTAGGAGAGAAATTCATAACCAGAGTTTTTTGTGTTTTTTTTAATATTCATGACCAATTCAGAATCTTTAAACCAGTGTTACATTAAGTTGAAATCTTGTATTTTTTTTTTTTACCTTTTGTTATCTGGAGATCTGTTTAAAAAGTTAGGGGTAAGGAGAACTTCTGAGATGTTCTAAGGCATAAAATGTTTATGTGCAAAAAAAAAAGCAATGTTCTGAGACGCACTCATGGACTGAAAAGGCAGAGGTCCTATGGGGGTTTGGCTAACGTTCAGAGGTAAAAGGTAGAGTTAGTGGAATCCAAACAGTAGGTTTCCTGAGGGGAGGCACATGGTGCATTGCACTGATGCGTGCAGAACAAGTTGAATAAACGAATAAATGAAAGGAGTTTAGTTTTATACAGTACTTATTTCAATGTCTCAGAATAGAGCTTTACAATGAATTGCATTTATAAACTTGTATAGGAGCCATATTCAATTATTGGCAGCTACTAGACTCTTGGCATTCACTCAAGGACATGTCCGGCTGTATTTTACAACTCACAATTTTATGGGTATGAAGAATATTAACCAGAAAACTAGGTAGTAATCACCTAATTTTATTAAAAGCCACAATAGTTGTACATTCCTTGGTTCTGATAAGAAACACAGAAACTAGAACTTATGCAGGTTCTACAAGTTCTTTTTTTATTTTTAATCCTCTTTTCAATTCTAGTAATTCTGATATACATTTTGCATACTATTCATATTCCCTTTTGATTGCAAAAATATTAATCCTCAGATTGTAATTTGTCTCCTTGAGTACAGTAAAAATGAAATAATATCTTTATTCATCATGTTAGCCAATTTAAGGGTTCAGCCACTTTGCAGTATGACAGGGAAAAATGCTGCAAAATTCTGCATTGTGTGAGTTTTTATACAATGTGAAAAATAATCCATCCCAAGATGAAAAGACTGTGACCAGGCAAAAAAAAAAAAAAAAAATCCCACAACAAAACATTTTCCTCATTCTACTTCCTACATGGCAGGGTCATCACTCTCTGAATGCTCCATTCCACACATCTGGAGGAGAGTAAAGGGGCTGGGGGACATTCTGGGAGGGGGGGTGCAGATGGGAGCCAGTACCAGGCATACACGCATACAGTTAGATGCCTGTGATCACTTCCTTTGGGTGGAGCATTGGACTGTGAGATATCCTGTATGGGAGTCTGATTTCTTATAAAACCAAAAAATGTGGCATTATCTGTCACCAAAGCCTCCGAGCCATATCAGAGAGCACAGGTGAAAAGGTGGAGGAGAGGAGCCATTGGTGCCTCACAAATGCTGGAGGAGGCCATGTAGGAGGGATGCAAAAATGTTACAGCAGGGTCCCCCTGGCATAATGTTGGTGCCCTCTGCACTCCTTCTCCAGTGTGGAAATCTGTTTGCTGGTCACAAAGAGGGTGACTCTCCGCGGTCCCACCTCTGACCTGACCACCTAAATAGAAATCTAAATCAAGTTGGAGCTGGCCTCTGTGAGGGTACACTTCATGCTGGGTATGCAAAAAGTATTCTGCATTTACAATGAGGTTGCCTCCTGGCCGTTATAAACTGTATACTGCTTCATAGGGCTCAAAATTCCCCTTGTGGATGATGTCTTTTAACACAAGAGGTATCTCACAGGTGAATGTGGCCCCCCCACAATCTCTAGGGGTAACATGGAATGTCCTTGTTGGGGGTGACCACAGCAGCAGACACTAACCCAGAATGGCTGCATTTGCCTGGTTCACTGATCTTCTCTGTGGTGCCCCAACGTCACAGGGCACTGCAGCTAAGATGAGAAAAGGATTAGTTCCAATACAGTTTAATAAATAAGTCCATTGTCCACACAACAAACAAAAGTTCATAACACAATTTAATTAAGTTGGGGCAAATCACAAATCCAATCCATGGAGCATGGAGAGGAACAAGGGCAGCAATTAAGGCACACAAGTACCCTAACACAGTGGTACACTCATGTTTGGCAAGATCTCCCACTAGCTTTTCCTCTTGAAACCGAATCAGGCTTCCATGTTTCCTGGTGGCAGCAACATATTCGGAGGCCAAATAAGGCCTTAGCACACTTTTTGGCAGCTCAGCTTCTTCCGTTCTTCACTCCTGCTCAAAACTTTAATGTGAACTGGAACAAGCCCCATACATGACAGACTACCAGACTGAACCACCATACTTTCCAGCCACAAATTAAGACCGGCATATGACGGGGCTTGAACCTCCATACTCTGTATCTGCAATAGACCTTCCATGGCTGACCACTGCATATGGCTCATGGCTGTTGGGCACCAAGAACATGGACAACATGGTGGGCACACTGGATACACAGCATGGACAATCTCACATGGAGCAGCTCACAAAGACTTATGCCCAGGCTCCCTGCACCTTCTGCCCATTTCCACCCACTCTCCTCACTTGGCTCTCTCCAGTGCCATCATACAATCACTGAAGAAGGGCAGGACAGGCTCTCATCACTGCTCCGCCACCTCTTCTCTCTCTGCAGCATGGCTGAGCATTCTACTGGTAAATTTATTCGATCCAGCCATTCCCCCCCTCCATGGAATGCTCCCATATTTGTTCCCTAACTCTGTCATTCTGCTGATAGCTGTGGGTCGTGATGGCAACCACTCCACCCCAGCTCCGAACCATGGTCCTCCTGCTGGACCAGGCGCCTGATCTCCTCTCTCCTCTCTCCTTTTTGTGGCAAACCTCTCAGATTTATACCTCCCAGTGTGAACCAGGCTGCCGACCTGCGGGCAGTCCCCAGAAGGCTCAGAAGTTAACCCTTTTGACACTCGTAAGCTCCAAGGTGGGCTTACACTCTCCACCCACACAAACACTCACGTCCTGGTGAGCATTTGCTCCAGTTATACAGAATAGACCCCTCAGGGGGAGATATGCACACTCTCTCCCCAGGTGCCACTGACACTGCTGGCATCACCGCCGGAATGGTGAAAATCCCAAAGCCTATCATTGCACTTCCCATACTAACTAATGCTAGAAGAAACCGAAGTTACACAGGGGACTTGGCGACCCACCCACCGCACCCATGGATGGATTGCCTAAACCATGGCAGCGGTGGCCCAACACCAGCTCTCTTGCTACTTAAACCCACACACCTATCCCTATGCTTCTGCCACCAGTTTAGGTAGTTAAAGTTTACACCTACCCCATAGAGCCCACCAAATATTAATAAAATGCAATGAACACATCCTGTAGCTCTAACGGGGTGAAGGTAATTTTTTCAAAGAATACAAATATTTAAAACAAGCCAACTGCAGGACTGATGGGCACTTATTTTTGCACACACACACACACACACACACACACTCACACACACACATATTCAGCCTCCCTCCATGTTTTCTATTTAATTGCAAAGAGGACCATGGTGCTCAGTCTCTAATAGCAAAAGTTTGCGATCTTTCTCTTCCTTTTTTCTTTTTCTCTCCAAAGCACAGTCACTTCTTTGCTGATCAGCTAGTTCATAACTCCCCCTAAAGTCCAACTTTGAAGGCCAACCCCATAAACTAGTGAAAGACAAGAACTTTACAACAATAACTGAGAACAATAGGATTGGAGGATTGGTCTCACCACATTGTTTCAGTGGGCTAGCAATCCTTATTCAATGTCCATACAGCGGGGCTTCCACAGTTGCACAATAACAGTCCTGCAGTCACGGTGGGTGATGGATCTCATTGGGAGCTGGGCCTATGACTTGCAGTCTCCATGAGCATAATAAAACTGGGGGTCTGGCTTGATCACCTCCTCTGCAAAGGAATCCTGGCTGATCACATAGTATTTTGTGCACTTCCCTTCGATGTCCTGGATGACGACAAAAGGTTTGAACAAGGTATGCATGCATATGACACATGGCAACGTGCATGATGCTGGGCCTCTTGAAGCTGTACTGCAGTTTTGGAGGGGCTAATCTGCCACAGTGCCATAGGGAAGGGTGGGCTGGTGGTGCCCGCCCGGCACAAGCCTCTGAGGCTGAAAGTCAAGTCTAAAGCTCACTTTTTAATTCACTTGCACTGTCGCTTTAAGGTTTCTTTTTTTTTTTAATATATATATTTTGGTTTTGTAATTACAACTGGCTGTCAGCAGAGGCGCATCTGTGGACCAAAGATCAGCAAATCGGGGGAGGTGCATCATGGTTGCGCCATCTGCTGCAGACAATATAATCATGTGGTGGTGGTAGAGAGAAAGAGAAACTGTGGGTGGGCCACTGCCACCCAACCAATTAGTATAAAAGGTACTGGGTGGAGCGCCGTGAGCACGTGGCACTGAGAGGCAGTTAAATAGAGGCTGGAGATACAGTAGTTTGTTGAGATGAGACAGAAAGAGACTAGCAGCAAAAACAGCAATAAACTATAGAGTGTAGAGGGAAGAGATGAGACCAAGAGACAGAGAGATATTGGATTTGTGTAAGCAATGCACTAGTGTCTTCTGTGATGTCTATAATGTAATAGTCTGACTGGACTGCATTAAGTAAAAGCAACAGCAAGCATTTTTCATTTCCATCCACGTCCACCCTGTGTGTGACCCAAAATGATTTTTTTAAAATGAGAACTTGTGTCATATTGTGTGTCAGTGAGATGAATTATGGTGTATGTGGCAGCAGTGGCGCCAGGTGGGGGGTACTAGATTGGAAAAAATGCAAACTCAGGAAATCTGCTTTGAATTTGATTACTGGGCTGCCTCAGCTGACTGGCTGGTGGCTGCTGTGTATTATTTCATGATTGAGGAGTGCATTCAGTTCACTTTGTGACCGTCGCAGAAAGAAGTTCTAACTTGTACTGTCCACAGTGAATTTTTTTGCTCAGCATGTTGTTAAGCTAAGTTTATAATCACACTCCCATACAGTGCTTACTCGTGAGTTTCTTTTGGGAGTGACTGGGAGTGAAGAACAGAAGTCGTTGCCTTCCTAAATTGGGCTGACTTTCTTGGCGCGGGGCACCATCCTCCCACCCACATGTTACACGTTTTAATTTTTCTTCTCCTCTTGACCCATCCCTTGCACTCCCATTCCATTGCCATTGTTTTTTTTTTTCATGTCTTCCATTATCCCCACCCCACCCATACCAGTCTTGCTGTAGAAAATGAAGCATTGCCTTGCCTTGGATGGAAGTTGTTAGTTGGTCTGCTGGCAGGCCTGGCTCTGGCTGCTCCAGTTACAGGGCACGCAGGCTCCCGCACTGCTTTCCTAATACTCTAGGTGGGTGGCTGTTGGCAGTGGGCCTTCTCATCCCAGTCCCAGGGCAGACAGAGCCTCCAGACCTGAGACAGTTATTCATTCTGACTCCACTACCCTGACTCCCCCTCAACCAGGGACCCTTACTACTACCCTAGTACTCAATTCCTGCTAGGCTGCTACTGAATGAAGAATCAGCTGCAGCAGGTCAGGCAGCTAGCACTGGGAAGTAGCACTTATAGATACTGCAGTCAGTTGTATTTAAGACGAGCATAGATATACAATACCCAATACATACAATACAACTAAATAAATCAAGATTTGTTTCTTCTTATTCAGTTAGCCTCCCTCTGCCACCTTAGCTGGCATCAGGCAAGTGTAGACTAGTACATTGTATTTGTTGGTTGATCAGCAAAAAGAGAACTTCATTTTACTGCTCACACTCCGATGCCAGCCAGCCAGAGTCTCACGCACCTCAGATTCCATGGGAGCAACATTTTCCCTGCAATTAGGGGTAGGGAACATATACCAAAACTATGTTTTTACCTCATGAAAAGCCCCAAAACTCACCACAGAGCATGTAAACCCCACAGGACTTCTGGGGGCTGTGGGGGGCACTAAATTAGTCTCTTGCCCAGGTCACCGGAAATGCCTTCCTACGGCTCTGATCTGCCATTTGGTGTACACTTTATCTAACATGGCATAGAAAACTCAGTTGGCACAGTGTCCCTCAATTCCTTCAAACACACTCAGGGAGATAGGGTTAGCAGTGTCTAGGATACTCCTCATGGATGTGATGCCTGATGAATCTCTTAGCTTGGGACCACTCTGGGATGGCACGTACACTGGTCCAGGAAGCCTGTCAATCTGGTAGTCATACTTCAGTTTGATAGGTGAGAACCTTAGGGTCAGTGGGACTAAGCTGGTCCAGTTTCTCCCTACGTTGTCAGCATACCTCAGGCAGGGTGGGAGCCTTATCAGGGAACCAGGACATAAGTGACACATATAGCTTAGGTATGTCTCTCTCTCTCTCTCTCTCTCTCTCTCAAAAATTTGGTAATTGAATGTCAGCTTATTGCTTAGGCTAGCCATAACAGCTCCCAGCTCCTTTTCTTCCTCCCATGTGTCCGACTCTGAGCTGCTCCCTCCTTTCTCTATCACCTCCTCAGTCTCAACATCGGGCCACACTGGACACACAGCAGGGACAACCACACACAGAGCAGCTCTCAGACACTTATGCCCAGGCTCCTGGAATTATCTGCCTGTTTCCACCTGTTTCTTGCTCAGCTGTCTCTGGTGCCATCTTACAATCACTGGGGAGGTACAGGACAGGCTCTCACCATTGCCCTGCCGCCTCTTCTCTCTCTGCAGCATGGCTGAGCATTCTACCAGTAAACTTCTTCAATCCGGCTAGTCCCCCTCCATGGAATGCTCCCATACTCACCACCATGACCCAGATGTGGAGGGTGAAGAGGGAGCTGCCACTCCTTTAAAACTGCTCCATTGGGGGGAGGTGAAAGGGAAGGCCCACACTGTGTGAGACTGAGAGCCAAAATGTGAGGGAGGGAAGACCCACAAAAATCCTGCTGGTGACACCTGGTGGACTTTTCACCACCATAACCTGAGTCACACTTCTTTGAGAAGCTGACTGGTGCTGCAAAACAGAGGGATTGACCAGAGTAAGTGCTCCCACTTCAGCCTGTTCAGGTAAGCCACTTGGGTGCCCATTGAAGTACTGTTCACTCCCCCATCGGCCCAGCTTACAATAACCCTCAACTGCTGCTCTCACTCTATTTTGAAGGCTGAGCATTCCATATGTGAACCCTGAGCTCACACTCTAAACTGCCTAGGCATTTGGATTTTTGCCACGCGCTGGACAGAGGCTACAGTCCCAGCGCTCAGCCACTGTATCCCTTTGCATTGCCTGCTTGAAGTACATCTGAGCAGGGGCAGTCAGCGTGACTTTCACCAGAAAAAAATTAAAATTAATCCAAGCTCGCTACTTAAATGGAGCCCTACTTTGTGAGGAGGGGGGTCCCAGCTGCATCAGGGATTGAACTGGTTCAGTGATTACTGACGATGGCTGAGAAGTGGAGGGAGGAGAAGGTGTGCATGTACAAGCTGGACAGGATAAGGTACTGAAAGTAAGCAGAAGATTCTAATGCTTCCTGGTGGCTTCCCTATGTTGTGCCCTGGGGCTTGACTATGCATCTACCCCCAACACTGTCCCTACCATCTCCTGGACTCCTAGCTGGGCTCCCTGACTGCCCTTACATTCCCAAGGTGGGCGGTGGTGTACAGTTCAATTTTCTGTAGGGCCCTAACTCTGGGGCACCACATTAAAACTTTTGAAAATCCAGGCCTGAGCTATGAAAACTGTGAAGTGTTGGATATGCTCTTGGTTTCTGTATGAACTGCGCAACACAGGCACAGAACCCTCTCAGTGGTATTGTGCATGCCTCCTGCTTCCCCAGGGTTGGACAGAGGCACAGGGGGCCCACCCAGAAAGCTGGAACTGGGGGACCACCTATAAAATCAAAGTGGGGGAGTGGGGTCTCACGGGTGAAACACTTACAGTTGCATTTCACTTACTGTACATTTTGTACATGGCTCTTCTTGCAATGATCAGAAACCCCCTTTAATTAGAAAATAGCAATATATGCAAGGAGTTTCAGAGTTTAGAAAGTAGGGAGAAGTCCAAATGTAGGGGGCCAACCTGGAAATTTCCAGGCGGGAAAGATAAGACACTGTGCTCCCCCCCCAAAGCAAAGGAGACGTCTGTATGTCACATGCCCCAGTAAATCCAGTTTCAGGTTTCATGCTCTTTTGAGCGCTAGCACTGTTTTGGTTCTGCTCTAGAACTGCTATCAGGTGACCACAGCTGTTGTACACATGGTGTGTGCCACACCAACATGCCTGTCCCATAGTAGCAGTAGTCGAAATGCAGAATGCTTTTTCTTTTATTGTTACATTAGCTCAGTATTAAAACCAAATGGCAGTCTGGTATTGCTTACACTCTGGTTTGTTTGTTTGTTAAACAATCACATCATTAAAGGAAGAATTAAAATGAAAATAAACACATATGTATCCTGTATTTCATTGACTCATATCTCTTTTATTGCCAAGAAGACCATTTAGGATCTGTTGGGGGGTGTTTGATTGGCATCTTCTTAAAGTGATAGGAACCATGTACATTTTATACTGTACACACTGCACTACTGTACATACATACTTACAGAAGACCAGTGACGTTTCTAGTTTCTTGCTCCCACCAGCTCAGTGGGACTAGCCTATTACCATATTTTCTTTGATGTACATTTTGAGTCTTAGCCTGAACTTCATTACAGCACTGGCTGGTGCCACATGCGCTGGCAGTCTACTGCAAGTATTCACTTGTTCGTTGAAGTCATTCTTGTTGTTTTCCTTGACTCTTCCTCTCTTCAATGAATATTGAGCGTCCACTTGTTAATTCTCATGCATTTCAAAGATCAACATTGATCTGATGGCATTTTCCTCCTTCAGATGCTTGAATTCTGTAACCATGTCTCCCCCAAGTCTTTTCCTTTCCATGGAAAACAGTGTCAATACATAGGCCATGAGGACCGACTAGCACAGCTGGGACTGTTCTCCATGGAATGGGAAAGACTTGGGAGAGACATGGTTACAGTGTTCAAGTATCTAAATGAAAAAACACCATTAGACCAAGTGCTAATCTTCAAAATGCATAGAATGGACAAGAGGATGCTCAACATCACTGAAGAGAGGAATATTCAAGGGGAATCAGAACACTGGTTCATGGAATGTGGCAGTCAGCCCTCATGGCCTAGGTTTTCCAAGCCATCAGCCCTCATCTTTGCTTGCCTCTGTACTATCTCTATCATGTCAGTACTCTCCCTCTGATATGGGGCCAGAGCTGTGTACTACACAAAATGTTGGGCCTGCCTGGGAAACGGTATAAGGACATTATAATTATAATGTTGCTTGAGCTACTTACCAAGTTTCTGTTAATGTGTGTCATGCTTTTGTTTGCCTTGCTAGCTGACCACCCTTTTAAAGTTGCTGCTGATCAGTACTCCCAGGTCTTTTTCCTTCTTGGTTTCGATATTCTGTGCCATATAGGTAATATTTTACATTTATGGTCCTTTTCCCTTGCTGCATCACCATGCATCTCTCAACATTGAAGCTCACATGCCATCTTGCCACCCATTTCCCTATCTGCCATCTTGCTGCCCATTTCCCTATCTGCCATTTTGCTGCTCATTTCCCAAGCTGCCATTTTGTTGCTCATCTCCCTAGTTGCCATTTTGCCACCCATTTCCCTATCTGCTATTTTGCTGCTCATTTCCCTAGCTACCATTTTGCCACCCATTTCCCTATCTGCCATTTTGCCGCTAGTCTCTCTAGCCACCATTTTGCCACACATTTCCCTATCTGCCATTTTGCTGCTGAGTTCCCTAGCTGTCATTTTGCCACCCATTTCCCTATCTGCCATTTTGCTGCTCATCTCCCCAGCTGCCATTTTGCCACCCATTTCCCTAGCTGCCATTTTGCTGCTCATCTCCCTAGCTGCCACTTTGCCACCCATTTCCCTATATGCCATTTTGCTGCTCATTTAATTAAAGAATATAGGTCTGAGGTGAGACTCCTGTGAAACTTCACTGGTCATTTGTTTCCATGTTGATAGAGTAGCAATAATTATGGTTAGGGCTGGACTTTTGTCTTTGTACATTTTGGAGAAAATCAAGGTACTGTCATGTTTAAAATTACAGATTTCATGGAAATCATAATAAAAATTGCAAAATGTCATAGATCCATTCCACGTTAAATAAATAATCTCTGTTATGTCTTATTTTTCTTACAGAAGCCCATCAACAAAGATTTAAATGTTTTTGAAATTGCATTTTTGTGCTGCCCTTGTGGTGAGCAGCAGAACATCATGTTGTCATCTGTGAGATCATGATCTGTGGGGCAGCCCTGTAATTCCACACTTGGGCAGATTGAGGGACCAAGTGACTAGCGGCCTTGAAGTGCGATACTGTATTATGGGTTTGCCATTTGAAATACTAACCACTAAGGTGTTTTCTTGAAAAATGCAAAAAATATTTTTTTGTTTTGTTTTGCATTTTTGCTATGCAAAATGCTCCAAATCATGGACTTTCATAAAAACTGGAAACATCATCCGCTCCAGTGGTGCAAAGGGTTGAGACACTGGATGCCACACCTCATGCCATGCCAGCGACCCGAGTTTGGGAGCGAGCTCGGGCCACCAGGGGTTGGCCAAGGGGGGAGGGCGAGGAGACGGGATTGAGCAGCCACAAGGCAGCTCTCCTCTCTGGGGAGTGACAAGAAGTTTCCCTAACTCATGGCTACCACCTGGTGGAGGTCAGATGGCACTGCCAGGCCAGGGGGAACCAAGATGCTAGACTGGGAGGGAGGATGGGGCCGTCACCAGAACTGTGGGATGCATGCGCGCCTCCACATGCATGTGCAACCATGTACTGGGGTCCCAGGAACAGGAGAGAAAATACAAATACTATGTCTTCTCTGGTGCTGTAAGGTGGGGGAAGGAACTGGGGGAGCCCCAGGTTAAGTTAAACAAATAAAAAATGGAAAAGTTATGGTATGTATGACTTCCATGGCCATACCTCTCAACCTTTTGTCCCCCAAATGTGGAACATTGCCTCTCAAAATGTGGAACAAATGAGCAAAATGTGGAACACCTAATCAAATCTTTACCTAGGAGGCTCAGAACACTGTTAAAATGTTTGCATTTATGTTAAGAAAGTCTGTTATTAATTGAATAACATATTTTTTGCATCATTTACTATAGATTTTTGCTTTAAAACGTTAATACTGAATGTGGAACAAGTCCTCACAATGTGGAACAGGGAGCTTTTGAGAAGTAAAATGAGGAACGTTCCTCGTAATGTGGTACAGTTGAGAGGTATGTCCATGGCTTCTGAGACAAAAGTACCACCCTAGAACCCCGAGAGAGGCCCTGTTGGTGGAGGTCTTTAAAAGGGGACTGAAATGTATTAATTTTATTTTAAATTTGTTAACTGGGTAAACCTCCAAGGGATCAAATGCTCATTTTCAGGGGGACCTGGAAGATGTTATAAGTATATAACAAAAAAATACAAACATGATCAGAATTCAGTAATTATTTAAAGCATTTACAAATTTAGTTATCTATGTAATTTTGTTTCAGTTTGTTTTTTTTGAATGATTCATAATTTTATCTGTTTAAAAGAGGTATTTTGACAATACCCAAGTTATCCCACAGAATTCATCTAGTACTGGAACTGCTGCTGGCCATTTTTATGTTGATTGCGTGCATACGCAAGAAACATATTGCAACAGCTTTCTCCACAAGCAGGTTGTGGAGGCACGCCACTGTTGTGGCCAATGCCCCCACAGCCTTTAAAGGCTTGTGCAGCATCCTCCAATGCCGTGGTACACTGCTGCTGACACTAGTTCAGCCAGCATGCCACCAACTTGTAAAAAATCAGCTGCTGCAATCAGGGGCTGCCTCGTCATTGCAGTGTCAGCCATTCGCTGCAATGAGGGAGTGACCCATCATTGCAGGGTGGGATCTAGAAGCCCTGATAATGTTTGTGAACATGGCACAAACAAAATTAACCCCCTCCACCATGTTTATTTGCCAATGGGGGCCCCAATCCCCATCGGCTTCAGTGTCCCAATGTTAATTTTGCTGATGGGGGAAACCACTCCCCGCCGGCAGTATGTAACTCCTCCCTGCTTTTTTTGTCTGCTGACGGGTGCCCAATCCCCGTGGGCATAATGGAATACCCCCTCTTGTTGTGTGCTGACGGGGATGCCCAATCCCACGTCAGCTACAGCTGGCTCACCCCCAAAAGTAAGACTCTGGTGGCATGCTGGGAGCCCACCCCAGTGTGCCACATGCTCCTGTAAAATAAAAAAACGGTCCCGTGACGTCTTTTGTTTTTTTTTTAACCTGTAAAAAAGGAAACTGTCTCTCGGCGGTCTCCCTGTCCCCCTCTCCCACAACCTGCTCCCACCCACTGCATACCCTGCCTCCCCACACCACCCCCACCCCATACTTACCTCCAGAGCTCGGCGTGACGATCTTTGGTGGACCAGGAACACGTCTGCACTCTTCAAAGCCGACCGCGAACTGAGAAAATGCCGGTAAGCTGTATAATGGAATAAATGGTTTTTTTCCAACTTTAATGCATAGCTCAGTCATTTCTTTGGAATTTTGGCACCAAATTTTCAACATGGGGTTTTTGGGGCCCCTCCTCATGAATTCTGGAACTGTCATGGCATTAATCGGTCCCAAAAGGTGGTTTCGCTGTCACTGCGCAGAATCACCTTTTGGGGCTGAGTAATGAAATGACAATGCCAGTGTTCATGAGGTGGGCTCTCAAAAAGCCTATGTTGTAAATTTGGTGGAAAAAATCCAATAAATGACTGTTTTATAAGCGCAGGTTATGAGTTGCTACGCATGCTTGTAACTTCACGATTTACAATATTAATATGCCAGATTTTCAACATTGGCATTTTTTCACACCTCCTTGTGAACAGTACAGCTGTCATTGTTCACATCCTGGCTGAATGTGTTTTCACAGTTCCGTGCAGAATAGCACGTTACTGTGGGAAATTAGTGTTCGGACAGATTAAGAAATGACAGTGACACTGTTCATGAGTAGAGGTCCTAAAATGCCTATATTGAAAATTTAGTGACAATACTCCATAAATGATTCGTAAGCGAGCGTTGTTATGAAGTTTATAATACACACGCCAGAACTTCGCTAATTTGTAATTTTTTCAGTCCAGATTTTCAACAATGCCAACAATGCCATTTTCCCACACCTGCTTATGAACAGTAAGTTCTTTTTTCCCATCCTGGCCAAAATGTGTTTTCACACTTCCGATGCAGAATAGGGAGGTCGCTGTGGGAAATCACTGGTCGGGACAGATTAAGAAAATGACAATGATACTGTTCATGAGCAGAGGTCCTAAAATGCTTATGTTGAAAATTTGGTGATGACAGCACATCAAATGACTGTGTTACAAGTGTGCATTGCACACACTTTCCGCATAACCTTAATAACCCATGAATTTGTAATATTGTCACACCAGATTTTCAAGAGTGGCATTTTTTCACACCTCCTTATGAGCAGTACAGCTGACATTTTTCACATCCTGGCTAAAATATGTTTTTGCACTTCTGCCGGAGATTAGCACAGTCGCAGTGGGAAATCAGTGTTTGGGACAGATTAAGATCAAGCGAGTGAGAGGGAGGGAGTGACCAAGCTCAACTGAGCTCTGTTGGGACTGCTGCAGATTTGTTTGTGGGCAGAAAAAGGCCCCAATGCAAGAGCCCAGTACAGAAGGGCAGCCTGCAGCACTGGGAGAAATAGAATGAGAGAGCGAGTGAGGGAGGGAGGTGGCGAACTCACCAGAGCGCTGTCAGGACTGCTGCAGATTTCTTTGTGGGCAGAAAAAGGTGCCAATGCAGGCAGAAGCCCCATACAAAAGGGAAGCTTGCAGTGCCAGGACAAACAGAATGAGCATGTGAGAGAGAGAGAGACTGAGTGACTTCAACGGAGCTCTGTCGGGACAGCTGTGGATTTCTTTGTGGACAGACAAAGGTGCCAACACAGCCAGGAGCCCCGTACAAAAGTGCAGCCTGCAGCGCCAAGAGAAACAGAAGGAGCGAGTGACAGGACGGTAGTGGGCGAGCTCAACAGAGCTCTACTGTGACTGCTGCAGATTTCTTTGTGGGCAGAAAAAGGCAGCAATGTAGGCAGGAGCCCAGTACAAATGGCCAGCATGCAGCGCCAGCAGAAACGGAATGAGTGACTGAGAAGAGGGGGAGTGAGTGAGCTCAATGGAGCTGTGTCGGGACTGCTTCAGATTTCTTTGTGGCCAGAAAAAGTCGCCAATGCAGGCAGGAGCCCAGTACAAAAGGGCAGCCTGCAGCAGCGGGAGACACAGAATGAGCAAGCTAGGGAGGGTGAGTGAGTGAGCTCACGGAGCTCTGTTGGGACTGCAGCAGATTTGTTTGTGAGCAGAAAAGGGCAGCAATGCACGCAGGGCCCCAGTACAAAAGGGCAGCCTGCAGTGGTGGGAAAACCAGAATGAGGGAGTGAGAGAGAGGGGGAGTGAACAAGCTCAACGGAGCTTTATTGTAACTTCAGCAAATTTCTTTGTTGGTTAAAGAAGGCGGCAATGCAGGCAGGTGCCCAGTAGAAAAGGGCAGCCTGCAGCACCAGGAGAAACAGAATGAGTGAATGAGACGGGGTGGGGTGAGCGACTGCAATGGAGCTCTGTCAAGACAGCTGCAGATTTCTTTGTTGACAGAAAAAGGCGGCAATGCAGGCTGGAGTCCACTACAAAAGGCCAGCCTGCAGCGCTGGCAGAAACGGAATGAGTGAGTGAGAGAGGGGGAGTGAGCAGGCTCAATAGACCTGTGTCAGGACTGCTGCAGATTTCTTTGTGGGCAGAAAAAGCCACCAACAGAGGCAGGAGCCCAGTACAAAAGGGCAGCCTGCAGCTCCAGGAGAAACAGAATGAGTGAGTGAGAGAGGGGGAGTAAGCCACCTCAACAGAGCTCTGTCGGGACAGCTGCGGATTTCTTAGTGGGCAGAAAAAGCTGCCAATGCAGGCAGGAGCCCAGTATAAAAGAGCAGCCTGCAGCACCAGGAGAAACAGACTGAGCGAGTGACAGAGGGGCAGTGAGCGAGTGCAACAGACCAACGCAATCAACATTCGGCATTGACAAATGCTTTGTTTGTATTGTTATTTATTTATTGGAAAATGGTGTCTTTGAGATATCTCTTGAAACCTATTTGCATTTCAGAACTGCAAAATGACACTGAGTAGTTCTGGAATGCAGCAATGTCTTAGAGAGGACACTGTTGATTAGCCAAGAGACATCTCAAAATCTTTCACATACAGCCTTCCTACCTTGCCAGCTGGTGTGCTATGTCTTATTCCTTTTAGCAGCAGAAGTGATAACGGGTCATGGTTTGTTTACACTTGGATCATACTGGGCATGCTAGTCCTTTCCCTCTCCCATTTATAAGAATGGTGATCAATAGGGAAATGAGAAAGCAACATTAAAAAATATATATATATATATATATATATATATAGTAAAAGAATATATTAATCCATTAAAGCAACCTACCATCATGCCCCACCATTACTGGCTAACGCAGAGGCTGTCAAACGTAATCAGATGTAATCACAGCATTTGAAACTCCAGCATTAACAAATAAGCATTTGTGGTCAGGCTGGTGGGAGCAGCTGTTTGTAAGTGAGGGACGTACAGTACAGAAAGCCGCCAGATCTGAGCCTTTAATTTTCCTGCAGAAATTTGTGATAATTAAATATACTGATCACGACTCTAATAGATGGGTAGTGCAGCAGAGAGAAACGCTGAGCAGGACTAAAGACCAGAAGTAAAATAAAGAAAAATGTAAGACTTCAGAATTTCAATACAAACCATGAAAAGATGAGTCTAATGTGTGTGAAGACATCTGTGCTCTATCCTATAAGATGTCATCAAGTGCATCACTGACTCCAATGCATTTTATGGATAAAAAAAGAGAAATGTGGTATAGTTATTTGATGACTGCTGAATTTATGCTGTTTTAATGTATACTGTGTTTGAGATCGTTATGTAACCTGAGCCTCTCAGGAAGAGTGCCTTAGTATATAAAATCTACTCTGCTACTTGTTATGACCCTTTGCTTCCAGTCACAACCAATTTTTTTTAACTCTTTTTATTGAAAAATAAACAATGTAACAAACATAAAATCAAGTAACAATTGTCTGCAGTTAATCACAGATAAGCATATACTGTATCTTACAGTAAAAATGAATACCAAAGAATTGTCCATATGTAATGTAGTTACTTGTCAAAAGAAAAGGGAAAGAAGAGGGAAACCCTTACCTTCTAAAATCAACAACTAATCAACAGATACACAACTCAAGGGGATGGAAGATCTGGCTGGGGTAGGGGGCTTCCCATCCCCTGGTCCTCGTGCACTACAATGGCTAATCTCATATAGGTCCTGCACTACCCCTTCATGAGGTAGGGTTGAACAGGGAGGGGAGGGAGGGAGGGAAAGAAGGGAGAGAGTTCCATGGGGAGGTGGGGGTGGGATAGGGCTAAGGACAGAGGGGAAGAGAAGGTGAGGGGTAGGAAAAATGGGAAGGGGAGTGGGGAGGGAAGGAGAAAATGAATGGAGGATGGAAGGGAACAGTGCAAAGCCTACCTTCTCAATTGTAAAGGGGGAGTCAAGAAAACATTGGGTATGGAGCCAGCTCACGAATGGGTCAACCAGTCTTCTAAACTGGGATCATGCCCCTCTCTATGGTGCCAGTTAGGGGGGTACACATCTCGTGGAAGGATTCTCCATCCCCAGAGGTAAATAGCTGTATCCTCTCCAAGGTCATACATTGCTTAAGGTTATTGGCCCACTGCTGAATAGAAGGTGGGGAGGATGACATCCAGGACTGAGCAATTGTTTTCCAGGCTGTCACCATATTTTGAACCTCTTTTATCACAACACCAGTTCTACCTAGGTTCTCTATTAGGGCTGTGCGAATACCATTTACTGAATATTCAGCCGAATATTTGTTATTCAGTACCCATGCATCCAGATATTCAGCCAAATATTCGTTATTTGGGTCTTCTATTAAAAATAAAAATAAACACAAACCCCCACCCACCTCCTCCCTATCCCAGATCCGGCAATTATATAGAAAATCCCCCTTCCCCCACCTCAGTTGCACTTAAAGCCCCTTCCTTCCCCAACCACATTTTCACGTTATATTTGTGAAAAGAAAAAAAAAATGAAACCTACTACAATGGGTGACCAGCACAACCCACCTGCCTCCATACCTTGCCATCAAGTTTCAAGACTGTCCCCACCCCGGTAGCTAGTAGAAGCCCCCCACCTCCCCCACACCCTGCATCTAATCGTAAATTAATGCAAATGCAACCGGCACAGCCTGCCCTCCTCCACGGCTGGCTGCCGTCATGTGAATGAAGCCATTCATGCATGCGCTTACTCATATGGCAAAACCAGCTGATCTTGTGATCAGCTGGTTTCACTATGCGAGTACAGCGCACGAGTGGTTTCATTCCAAGCTAGCAGCCAGCCGTGGAGGAGGGGTAAGCCAGTCGTGCTGCCTTCTGTATTACTTCTCTACAGTTAGGGCGGGTTGTGAGGGAGGTGGGGGCTGCTGCTAGCTACTTAGGGGGCATAGTCTTGAATTTGGTTGCCGCCGGGAGGCAGGCAGGCTGTGCGTCGCCCATTGTAGTAGTTTTTTTTTTTAATATGTGAAAATGTGGTTGGGGAAGAGGGGGTTGGGTGTTAAATGAGGGTGGGAGAAGGGGGATTCTCTATATTTGCCAGATCTGGGTTTTTTTGGTAGTTCCCAAATAGGGGACAAATAGTGCACTATTCATTATTCGGGATCCGAATAACGGATAGCGCATTATTCGTGGTATTCAGGAAATAATATTCAGAGCCTGCACAGCCCTATTCTCTAGTTTATTAACTTCACTCATGTGTCATACTGTATCAAATGCTGTGGTGAAATCCACAAATACAGCATCAACAGGACTTACCTCATCTAGTTCTTTGGTGAGACTCTCGGGTGGGGGGGGGAAAAGCAATGAAGTTCACTTGGCATGATTTCCTGTTTCAGGACCCATACTTTTTTTTTATTCTTTGTTAACTGGGAAGGACCCACTAGGTACAAGTGCCAGTTTTCAAGGGTGACCCAGCAGCACTGGGTGGGGGTTAAGTGATTTGTTAAGTGTCACACAGTATGCAAGTGCAGGTTATGGGACTCAAACCCAGGTCTGCTCAATGTACCAAGCTTATACGCAGTTTGTCATTCTAACCTCTCGGCTATACTGCCAGCCCTGTACTTGACCATCAAGTCACATTTTACATAGAAGGGCTTTCCCCCATAGAAAACTATGTCAGTTACTACATATACTCATCAATTAAATCAATACAGCCATCAATTAACTTGCTATAACACTGCAAATAAAGTTGTGCACCACAGCAGTTAAATCCATATACCCATCAATTTAAAATATAATAATGTATGGGGGGAATTGTACATTACGATTTCTTTCTAACACACCAGGTCTGTAATATCACAGAAACCATGAAAAAGAAACATGAGTGGTCTGTGATGGTATCACACACTGAGGGTGTGTAATAAACATGAATAATGACAATGCCCCATAGTTTTTGATATATAATTGCTGATACACAAATCATAGATCACAGATGTCACTTTTATTTTTTTTTTTATGTCTAATCAATCCACTTTGCCTCAGTGCAGTTTCACATTTTAGATGCCTCATTTTTGTTTTGTTCAGGAAGCTCAGAGTACCATTTATTACACTTTAGGAATTCTGTGTGTGTTTTGTGGGGGCATCAAAGACACCATTTGTTTTACCAGTAAGGATACCCGTTGCTGGACAGTATTTCATTTTATTGTGCAAACATGGAATTTCATGCTTTTAAAATGTACCTTTGTGATGTTAAATTTTTTTACAAAAAATGAAGACCTACAGAACTTGGAAAATATACATAGTTTATGACTCGGGAAAGGGGTTGTTGTGCATTATATTTAAGATGGACATTTGTGGATGATGCTGAAACAGCACAACATCAGATAGGACTGTTTATAAAATATAATGTCATGCAAAGTTCGTGTTTCTTTCTTGCTCCTTCTTCATGTCCACCATTTTTATTGCGGTTTGGGTGGAAACCAGTGTACATGTATTTGGAAAAGCCACCAGTTTGAAAGATACAAAAAAACAAAGACAATGGAATGCATCTGACTTGATTGACACTCATGCCATATTAACTGGCCAGTTAATGTGGATAGAACCCAGTTAATATAGCATTTGAAATGAGAGTCAGTCCAGTCAATAAACACAAGTAACCAGTAATTACATCTATATACCACAGCAATTAAAGCTATGTACCACAGCAATACAAATAATAAATTAACCATTACTTAAACCAATTACATTACAACCTCGATTATCTGAATACTTTGGGAGCTATCAGATTTATTTGGATAATTGAGAGTTCAGATAATCAGGGGTCCATAACATTAGGCACTTGAGAGCTGGGGGACAATGTCAGAGTTCGGATAATAGGGAGATCTGGATAATCTGAATTCTGATAATCGAGGTTATACTGCAAACCTACTTGTGGCATGTGAAAATGGGCAATTATGCCCATCTACCAAGCACAAAAAATAAAACAAAAAACAAACAGCAGCTTATTAACAATCAATTTGAAATAAATGAACATTTAATTAACAAATTAGGGTTAATTATCAATGAAATGAAAGTATTTCTGCACTGCAAACTTTGTCTTGACCACCCTTATGTAATATATAAAACAAACACTAAGAAAGTGATGTGGACTTGTGAAATAATGCCATCTTGGGATAAAATGTGGTCAAAATGCCACTCAGCCATAATATCCCTTGATGGTATTATTTTCTTGTACACCACACTTTCCAAGTATTTCGTATATAGACCTGACTGCATAATCAGATTTATTTTCATGACTACATGCAGCAAGCCACTTTACTCATGAGTGGCATAACCACAGGTGCATAATTAGGCATGGAGGTATGACTGAAAATTAACCTGACTGTACAGTCAGGGAAACAGTAATTGGTTTAAACAATAGAAAGATGTATTGCTGTTATAACTAAATAGCCACTCATGACTGGAACTCCTGAAATGGATGTTTCTGTTGTTGCTGCTTATCTCTGGCAACATACACCCTAACCCTGGCCCCTTCAGCTGAGTCCCAATTACGAAGATAGATCTGGACTACATAGAAACATAGAAACATAGAATTTGATGGCAGATAAGGACCGCTTGGCCCACCTAGTCTGCCCATTTTCCTGCCTAACAGATAAGCTGCAGATTCTAGTTAACCAACAGCTTACTTCCTCCTACCCCCCACTAGGACTGCTTTATGTCTGTCCCATGCATTCTTGAATTTCCCCACTGTTCTTGACTCCATGACCTCCTCAGGGAGGCTGTTCCATGCATCCACAACCCTCTCCATGAAAAAATACTTCCTCATATTACCTCTGAGCCGTCCCCCCTCTATCTTCAAATTGTGCCCCCTTTTTCTTGTACATCTCTTTTTCTGAAAGATGCTACCCTCTTGGACTTTGTTGATTCCCTTGAGGTACTTGAAAGTTTCTATCATGTCCCCTCTCTCCTTCTTTCCTCAAGGGTATACATATTAAGCTCCTTTCGTCCCTCCTCATACGGCTTCTCTTGCAGACCCTGCACCATTTTAGTTGCCCTCCTCTGGACAGCCTCCACTGTGTCTATGTCTTTGCAGAGATGGGGTCTCCAGAACTGCACACAGTACTCCAGATGGGGTCTTACCAACTGTCTGCACAGAGGGATAACAACTTCCTGTTTTCTACTATTGATGCCTCTCCCTATGCATCCCAGTATCCCTGCAGCCTTCCTTACTGCCTTCTCACATTGCTTGCCCACCTTTAGGTCATCTGATATAATTACCCCCAGGTCCCTTTCCATTTTTACTGTTGTCAGTATCTCACCCCCCATTGTGTACTCTTCCCCTGGGTTTTTGTTTCCCAGGTGCATTACCTTGCACTTCTTTGCATTGACTCTAAGCTGCCATACATTTGACCATTCCTCCAACCTTGCCAAGTCCCTTCTCATCCTTTCCACTCCATCTTTTGTATCAATCCTGTTGCAGATCTTTGTGTTGTCTGCAAAGAGACATACTTTTCCTCCCAGTTCCTTTGCAATGTCACTTATAAAGACATTAAAAAGGACCAGTCCCAGTACTGAACCCTGCGGTACTCCACTAGCAACCCTCCTTTCTTCACTGTGGACTCCGTTTACTACTACCCTTTGCGTCCTGTTGTCTAGCCAATTTTTTATCCAGGCTACCACATTGGGACCCACTCCAAAGCTGGCTAACTTGTGTATTAATCTTTTGTGTGGGACTATATCAAATGCCTTGCTAAAATTTAGGTAGGCCATGTCCACAGCCCCTCCCTGGTCTACTATTTTGGTCATTCAGTCAAAGAAATCTATTAGGTTCGTCTGACAAGATCTTCCCATCGTGAATCAATGCTGCCTTGGGTCCTGCGCCCCTCTGGCCTCTAGGTACTCAACAATTCTTTCCTTCAGAAGTGATTCCATCATTTTCCCTACCACTGAGGTCAAACTAACTGGTCTGTAGTTTCCTGCCTCTGTCCTGCTCCCACTTTGTGAAGAGGAATCACATCCACCCTCCTCCAGTCCTCAGGTACCACCCCATCCTCCCATGATTTGTTAAAGAGAGTAGTCAGTGGTGTCACTAGTTCTACCCTTAGTTCTTTTAGAATTTTTGGGTGAATCCCATCAGGCCCCATTGCTTTGTCCACTTTCAATTTTATTAGTTCTTTCAGAACCCTTTCTTCTGTAAATGGACTGGTATCGACCCCCGTCTTCGGAGTGTTTCTCTTGTTTGGTTTAGGTATCTCCCCCTCCTCTTCTTTTGTGAATACTGAGCAGAAACATTCACTCAGTATCCCTGCTTTTTCACTGTCACCCTCTGCCCACATTCCCCCCCCTTATTAAGCCTCAGTATCCCTCCTTTGGTCTTTCTTTGCTCCCTAATATACCTATAAACGGTCTTATCCCCCTTCTTCACAGAGTTGGCTATCCTTTCCTCAGTTTGGGCCTTTGCTATTCTGACTGCCTTCCCTGCCTGTTTCTGCTTTAACTGAAAAGTTCTCTGTCCTGTTCCTTCTGTGTTTCCTTATATTTCCTGAATGCTATCCTTTTCTCCTCTACCTTCCCTGCCATCTCTTTTGAGAACCATAGCAGTTTTTTCCTTAGTTGTGTTTTGTTGATTTGCTTTACACAAAGGCTTGTTGCCTCTGTGATGGCTGTTTTGATTACTCCCCATTGTTCCTCCACCCCTCCTTCTTGCCTGTTTGCTAGTGCTTTTCTGAGACACTCTCATTCTCCCAAAGTCAGCCCCCCTAAAGTCCAATACTCTTGCTTTTGTATGGCTTGATTGTATAGCTGTGCTTATCGTGAATCACACTGTTTGGTGGTCGCTTGTTCCCAGATGGCTACCCACTTCTAAATCTGGGATTCTTTCTCCATCCCCATTTGAGAGTACCAGGTCTAAGATTGCTCTCTCCCGAATGGGTTCCAATACTAGTTGTCTGAGGCATGCCCCTTGTAGGGCATCAAGAATGACCCTGCTCTTGGATGTGCCTGCAGCAAAAGTGCTCCAGTTAACATCTGGCATATTCAGGTCCCCCATCAACAATATCTCCCCTTTTTCTGCCATTCTAAGGATGCCTTCTATCATTTCCTTGCCCATTCCCTCCCCCTGAGATGGGGGTCTGTATACAACCCCAATGCGGATTGTGGTGCCATTTCCTGTCTCCAGGGTGACCCATTGTGCCTCATCTGCTCCCTGTTTACTCTTTAGTTCTGTTGCTTTGATCTCTTCCTTTACATATGTAACCCCTTGTTACCCAGGGTTACTAGAATCCCAGTAAGACCTAGTGGTAGGCAGGGAAGGCAGCTTGTGAAACTCCAGTTAAATGGATTTCACACTGTCTCACTCTGTTCTCAGTCTCAGCTGAGACTGAGAGATGACATCACCAATAGAACTGTCACAGCTACATAAGCCACATTGGAATCTGCAGCAGAGGGAGTGAGACAGAACATTGGGAGTTTTCAAAGTCAGTCTCCTGTTTGTTTTGAAGCAAGAAGGTCAGTGTCCAGTGTTCAAGTGGTGGAGACCGCTGTCCGGGTCTCAGTGCCCCCCTCCCTCTGGGGGGTAAAGTATCCCCATGTAGATTCCAGGGGCAATCCCTTAATTTCTACGGAAGAAAGAAAGCTGCCTATTACAGTTTCAGTTTGTGCTTGAAAAGTGGAAAGAGTTGTACTTCGCCTGTGGGGCACCTGCAACAAAAGGGTGAGTGTTTGCTCTAGTTTGAGAGGGCAAAAAATGTGTTTCTTCAGCCTGGGAAATGTGAAGAAACCTGGGATTTGAACTACTATTTGGGAGGCCTATAGTACTAGGACAAACAAATGGAGTAGTGTCAAAAGTAAAGTGCTGTGTGAATTTAAGTAATCTTGTAGAGGGGGTGCGACAGTTCATCCACCGTTTAATCTACATTTCGCAGTTTCAGTTTGTCCAGAGAAATGGCCGGGTATGGGCTGTGGGAGCTGGTATCTTTAGTAACCAGGTCCACCTCTACGGATTTCTGCTGTGATTGCTACTTGCCTCATGCGCTTGGCCAGTGATGAGGGAAGTACCCAGACGTGGGTTGCAAATGGGAAAATCTCTCTAGGAGTCGCAGACTCTAAGTGGTGTGGGGAGCCACAACAAGGGTAAAGAATTCTCTTTGTGAGATGGTAGTCAGAAGAAGTAAGAAGGAAATCTCTCTAGGAGTCACAGACTCTAAGTGGTGTGGGGAGCCACAACAAGTAAATTGGGTTCATTCTTCCAGTGGACCGTCAGTCAAGTGGCCGGCAGGGGAGCCGGGCCAGTCGGGCTGTGTACCCAAAGCGCGTGCAAGTCCAGGCTGTGTGCCTGGTGGATCCAGAGCCTGAAAACAGTAGAATTGGTTCATTCTTCCAGTGGACCACCTTGTAGTCTCTAATCTGCATTATCAGTAAACGTAGCCCCATGGGGGTCCATCTATGCTTTGTTGTGTTCAGCTAGTTGTGAATAAAAGCCACACTGAAAAATCCCATTCCTGGTTCTGGACATTACAGTTATTGCTTTCTGTGTTCGGATTTACTGGGGTGCCCCTGTGCAGAGTAGCCAAACCTAGGTCCCCTTGTGCCAGGTAACCTAATCCTCCCCGAACCCAGGTCCCCACCAGGTATTGCTGCCAGCACCAACAGCATGCCACCTGTCATTTTGGAAAAAAGGCAGGGGTGGGGGTTACAAAAATGGAGGCACTGCTTTGGATTTGTTCGGGAAGGAAGGTGCTTGGGCAAGGGGGCTAGCGTTTTGGCTATCTGGCAGTGGGTAGCCCAAAAAGCTGAAGCAATTTCCCTAGTGTGTTGCTGTGTGCTGTGAATCTTGTGCTGCTGTTTAAAAATGCCAACTGTTTACCAAGGAGCTGTAAAGCCAAAGAGTGTGCCCTTGTCCTGCATCAAAATTGTTTACAGCATTTTTGTCAGCTTTAAAAATGAACTATGGTAAATAAAAGTGTGGAAAACTAGGGGTAGCAACAGAGAAATTATGCCCTGGACGTTTGAAATGCTTTTAAAGTGAATTCTTGTGAAGGAAAGTATGGAAAACTAGGGGTAGCAATAGAGAAATTATGCCCTGGACATTTAAAATGCTTTTAAAATGAATTCTGTGAAGGAAAGTGTGGAAGACTAGGGGTAAGAACAGAGAAATTATGCCCTGGACATTGGAAATGCTTTCTGTGTAAATGGAGAGACTGCAGAGTTAATGGCAATGTTACATGGTTGAAATGGGCTCCCGCCGTGGAGTCAGTTGAAGAAAAAAAAAAAGTGCATTTTACAGTTTAAATTTGTCTGCTCGACGATCGCCATGAGGAGAGGAGCCCTCGCGAGGAAGAAGAAGCTCATTTACATGGCGTCGTGTGGTTGGTCAGATTGCCATTAGTCCTGCCCCTCAGCCAGCTTTTCAGAGACTGCCTCAGCATTCGAGAGGGAGACAGAGTGTAGTGCATGTACTGGCAGTGGAGGAGCATCGCGGAGTATTCAAAGCACTGTAAACAGTTAAAAATAGACTTTTGAGTTTAAAATTGGGCTCAACCCGCAAATCGATCGTGGAAATAGCGAGTTTGGTGGTTAAAATGACGATCGCTAAGACTGCCCACCAGTTTGTGTTCCAAGGCCTTCAAAAGCTGGCTGCAGGCCGTTTTACCCCATCGCAGCAAGTTGCTACTAATAACAGTGAGTAAACCTTCATAAAACTGCTCAAACAATGATTTTCAGTAATGCCATATAAAATGTGTGTGCAGAAGTGTAGTCGCTTTGCAAGTAACGACTGTGTGAAGTCCTGCCAGCAAGTACAAGTCTGTAAAGCCATTGAATGTGTGCATGGAAGTGAAAATAGCCTCAGTTTAAAGTTTGCAGCCAGAGAGAGACTGTGGGTTGTAGCAAAATGCAACACTAGTAGAAGCAGGCAATCCTGAGCTAAAACCTGAAGCTTTTAAGGGACTGTGAATTAAATGAATGTTAGCAGCTTGTGAAAAGTCCAAGGAAAATCCTGCAAATGTGTGTAAAGCCAGAACAGAGCAAGTTGTGCAGTTTGAGTAAAAGTTATCAGTAGCTGGTGTAAATCGGGTACGTAGTGGCTTGACCCAGATTCTAAATGTTGATGCACAGGAGTGCTGCCACCACCATTACAGGGTGGGGTAGTAAAGTAAACACAGCAGCAGAGGAGCCATTTTAAAGCTACAGAGTGTGTTCATTAAAGTGGGACTTTCAGTTACAGTGAACTTTTGTTTATTTTTCTGCAGTTATAGCCTCAGGACCAGCTCGTTACCGGATCATGCCTGGGTTGCAGTAACAGCAGCAGTAAATAGACTGAGAGATATTAAAAGTGGTGCTATGGAGGGCAACTGCCTCCTGATGTGGCAATTGCTAATTATCCAGTGCGTGTATGCCAAATATGCTTGAGTGCTGGAAGGGACGTCTTCATGATTCCTCACTGTGCTGGATGCCTACAAAAATATGGCTTGTATAAAGCGCCTCAAATTTGTTTGGCCCCCACATGGACAAAAATTCAGGAATCTGCAGTTGGCAGCACACAGCACCAGGCGGAGCCTGTGGAGGAAGGTCCTTCGGGGGAGTGTGGCAGAAAGCTAGAGGGTGTAGAGTTACAGACTGAATCAGAAGTTGAAGTTTTGGATGCTGGATCCCAGAAAGAAAGTTCGGATAAAGCATCAATAGACCCCTGGGTAGGGGGGCCTAGCCCAAGTCTCTTAGGTGAAGATGAGATGCGGGAGGCCTTTGAATGGGAGGTGTCGACCTCCACGCCTAGTGATGAATGGATAGTCTCGGGGTGAGAACTACTGCTCACTCCTGGGCTCAGATCCTCAATGAAGAGGAAGATGAGGGGGAACCTATGTGGCCTTGTGAGAAAGGAACGGGTACACAGCCTCAAGATCTTGCCTCGGAGGAATGTGTTGAAGAAGGTGGTGATGCCACTGCCCTGGCTTTACAGGAGGAAGAAGTCAGGAATCCGTTTCTAATTTCCTTGAGGATACATAGCTGGCAGAACCAGGACTGGCCACCCCCAAGCTAGGCCAGCAGTCTCAGATTGACCAAAGCAAGTAAAGAGGAGAGACTGGTTCGTAGAAAGGCAAATGAGATCTATGGTATGACCTTTCCTACCTTTCCTCGGAAAGTCTGGGAGGAGATTGAAGACTGCAGGAAATCTGGGATCTGGGATGAAGCAATGAAAAGTGTGCATCCTGGGGCCATCCAGCATGTAAAGAATAGACTGTTCCACGAAAAGTATACCCAGTGGAAGAGAGGCAGGACACTGTTTATGGACAGAGTGAGAGTGGTGGACAGAGAGGGACGTGAAATCTCCCACCGTGTGAATTATGTGCACCCAGACGGGGTAATAATTCAAGCCCCTGACCCCCGGTACTATTGGCCTCAGTGCAAGGACCTCCCAGCAATTAAGCCCGTGCCTACAAAATGGAGAGCCGAGCAGTGGTAGTCAATACTGCCACACCAGACTGTGAAGTGCCCTTATTGATCCGCCAATATGAATAACCAGGACTCAGGTGCCCCACATTCATCAGTCTACAGTGTACTGTACTGTCCAGCAACCATCCACTGGCCCACCAGATAACTTCAGATCCAGAGAGGACACCAGCCCAGCTGTTTCCTGTTCATCGTCTGGTAATCGGATGACGTTGGACCAGCTGTTTTCTTTTTGTTCCTGTTCTAAGGTTCCATCTCCAGAGATGACATCAGCCCAGCTGTTTCCAGATGTGCCCTCCTGTGGTTCCCGGAAGATGTCCACCCAGCTGTATCAGAAGAAATGCTGCCAGGGAGAGTCTTTGGCTGCGGTGCAGGTTGGGTGCCTAGTCTTGTACTACAAGTGGTTGGTAAGTCTGAACTTTTCTTTCTTTATGACATTGCAGTACACACCCTACACTACAGACTTCAAAATGTGTGAACTGTCTGCAAAGACTCTCCCCATCGGGACTTTGGCCTGTCAGAACTGTGCTTTATCGGGCTCCAGCCCAGGAGAGACTCTTTATTGGACTAGCCTTCGGGCCTTGTTGTCACTAGTTGGGACTTTTAGGGCACTCCATCCCCCCAAATGTGTATTGTAAATAATGTCATTATTGTACTCTAATGTAAATACTATTTTTCTACCTTTTTCTAAAAAAACCTTTTTGGGATTTTTCAGTGTTTTGTATGGTAGGGGTTTTAGATAGACTGTGTATGCAGATTAGGAGTGTGTTTTGTCTTTCTTTTTCTTACAGGTGTTCCTGAGAAGACAGAAGAGAAGACAAGAAGAGGAGGAGGGGCTCATCGGAGTTCCTTGTTCAGTGCTTTATTGTGTAGAAATTTAAAGTATGGTGGTGTTATTGCTGTATTAACCCTTTCCTTCCACAGGTGTGGTTGTGGGGGTAGGGAGGAGGCAGTAATTGGTATTTTAATGGCTGTGGTTGCAGGTTGCCCAAGGTGGGGGAGGTCCCCGAGTTGTTTTTTGTTTTGGAATATTATGTTAGAGGCAGATAGGTTTTCCCTAGAGGGTTAGAGGGGATAGACAGGCTATGGTCCTGAACGGCCATAGGGACTGCAGTGCTGATCTATCAGGGCTATGCTCTGGATGGTTCTACCAGAGCCACTAGGTGTCCATAGTAAGTGGATAGTGTAGAGGCTGACATGTCAGCTACAGGCCTCTAGGCCCTTAGTGTTGCCTGCCTGTGCTTGCACATGGTAGGAGGGGGCCTGATCACCCCCTCTGCAGGTAGCACATAGGGTGGGATGGCTAAGGCCAGGTGTATAATGACTGGGGACAGTCATTTTCCTGGTCAGGGATGTAACCCCTTGTTACCCGGGGTTACTAGAATCCCAGTAAGACCTAGTGGTAGGCAGGGAAGGCAGCTTAGAAACTCCAGTTAAATGGTTTCACACTGTCTCACTTGTTCTCAGTCTCAGCTGAGACTGAGAGATGACATCACCAATAGAACTGTCGCAGCTGCATAAGCCACTGGAATCTGCAGCAGAGGGAGTGAGATAGAATGTTGGGAGTTTTCAAAGTCAGTCTCCTGTTTGTTTTGAAGTAAGAAGGTCAGTGTCCAGTGTTCAAGTGGTGGAGACCGCTGTCCGGGTCTCAGTGCTCCCCTCCCTCTGGGGGGGGTACAGTATCCCCATGTAGATTCCAGGGGCAATCCCCTAATTTCTGCTGAAGAAAGAAAGCTGCCTATTACAGTTTCAGTTTGTGCTTGAAAAGTGGAAAGAGTTGTACTTCGCCTGTGGGGCACCTGCAACAAAAGAGTGAGTGTTTGCTCTAATTTGAGAGGGCAAAAAATGTGTTTCTTCAGCCTGGGAAATGTGAAGAAACCTGGGATTTGAACTACTATTTGGGAGGCCTATAGTACTAGGACAAACAAATGGAGTAGTGCAAAGTAAAGTGCTGTGAATTTAAGTAATCTTGTAGAGGGGGTGCGACAGTTCATCAACCATTTAATCTACATTTAGAGTTTCAGTTTGTCCAGAGAAATGGCGGGTATGGGCTGTGGGAGCTGGAGATGGAACACCCCATCTTTAGTAACCAGGTTCACCTCTACGGTTTCTGCTGTGATTGCTACTTGCCTCATGCGCTTGGCCAGTGATGAGGAAGTACCCAGGCGATGGTAGCAAATGGGAAAATCTCTCTGGGAGTCATTGAACTCTAAGTGGTGTGGAGAGCCGCGACAGGGTAAAGAATTCTCTTGTGAGATGGGAGTCAGAAGAAGCAAGAAGGAAATCTCTCTAGGAGTCGCAGACTCTAAGTGGTGTGGGGAGCCACAACAAGTAAATTGGGTTCATTCTTCCAGTGGACCGTCAGTCAAGTGGCCGGCAGGGGAGCCGGGCCAGTTGGGCTGTGTACCCAAAGCGCGTGCAAGTCCAGGCTGTGTGCCTGGTGGGTCCAGAGCCTGAAAACAGTAAAATTGGTTCATTCTTCCAGTGGACCGCCTTGTAGTCTCTAATCTGCATTATCAGTAAACGTAGCCCCATGGGGGTCCATCTATGCTTTGTTGTGTTCAGCTAGTTGTGAATATTTTATAGGATCAAACACTACCTGACCAGAGATTCCAAACAAAGGCTAATCCTGGCATCATTCCTATCCCTCATTGACTATGCTGACTTCTCTATGGCCACTGCTCCCTCTTCCATTTAAATAAATTAGACACCTTGTATCATAGAGCTATTAGATTCATTACAGATCTTCCCTTCAGCACCCATCATTGCTCTCTCTACAATGCAGTTAGTTGGACATCCCTGCAACACAGAAGAAACAAAAATGCTGCTGTCTGGATCTACAAAGCTCTGACAAACAAACTCCTTCCTACATCTCAGACTGTTTCAACGGATCACATCCAGGCCTTACACCCTAAGGATCAATAAACTCATCATGCTGAAGATTCCTATCACCTGCACCCGGTATGGAAGGGCTGCAATCAGCTATTCCTAGCACTTATCTGGAATTCTCTTCAAAGACCTTGAAATTGGATACCTCATTCCTTTAACATCCTTCAAAAACTGTACATTAGTCTATTCCCAGAATCATGCAACTGCTTCCATAAGGCCTAGTCCTCCCACACCCTCCTTCCCCACCTCCCTTTTTTATGCTACCCCTATTTCTCTATCGTTCTTCTAGCATGTTCTCCAACCAACTTCATACAAAAATGCCCACCCAAGTCCAACTATCCGAGCTTTATCCCTACTATACTGTTTGTTTCTTTCCTTTTAATATGATTTAGGTTTACTGTCATTTTGCCTTGTATATATGTAAATATTTGTATATCTGTCTCATTCATAAATCATTGTATCTGTGTTTATTCAGTACCATGTTTGTTGTGTAAAACTTGTAACCTTATATTGTTATGATCACTCAGGTCCATCTTGTAAATGAGCTATGCTCAATGATGTTCGCCTGAATAAATAAAGATTTTGATTGATTGATTGATTGAATAAAAGCCACACTGAAAAATCCCATTCCTGGTTCTGGACATTACAGTTATTGCTTCCTGTGTTCGAATTTACTGGGGTGCCCCTGTGCAGAGTAGCCAAATCTAGGTCCCCTTGTGCCAGGTAACCTCATCCTCCCCGAACCCAGGTCCCCACCAGGTATTGCTGCCAGCGCCAACAGCATGCCACCCGTCGTTTTGGAAAAAAAGCAGGGGTGGGGGTTACACATAGAGAGCTACTCCTCCTCCTCCTCCTCTTTTACCCTCCCTGTCCCTCCTGTAGATTGTGTATCCTGGTATGTTGACATCCCAGTCATGGTTCTCTGTGTACCATGTTTCTGTGACTGCCACAATATCCAGACAACCCTCTTCCATCAAGTCTACTAGTTCAGGGAGCATGTTACACAGACTATGGGCATTGGTTCTCATCACCCTCCACCTTTTGATGGCCTTACCCCTTTTAGCCCCATCCCTGCCCTTACTGCCGTTGCCTTTTTTACATTTACCTCTGTCCTGTTCCCTAATGACTTCTCTACCTTGGTGTTTACCTCACTAATTACTGTGTTTTGTGGGGGGAGGCTGGGATTTCCCTGCTCCTTTTCAGTGCCTCCCCCCTTGGCTAGTTTAAATGCTTGCCATGAAGCATTTAAACCTCTCACTCCTAGGATCCTGGTCCCCAGACAGATGCAGACCATCATGCCAGTATAGGTCTGCATCCCTCCAAGTGGCTCCCAGTCCCCAATGAAGCCAAAACCCTGAGCTCCACACCAGTTTTTCAACCATTCATTGAATTCCCTGGTGAGAGAGTACCCTAGCATCACCTTGCCATAGAGCAGGCAGCACCTCTGAGAAGGTTACCATATGTGCTACTTGTCTAAGACCCCCCCAACCCTACAAACTCCTCTTGCACTGCTCTGATCCATTCCTAGCTAGGTCATTTGTCCCTAGGTGGACAATGACATCCAGCTCTCTCTCGTGCAGCTGCTCCCACACATCCTGAGGATTCCTCCTGTCCCTCCAAGCTGTGGCACCAGGCAGGCCCCTCACCTTCCTCTCCCCTTCCTCCCACACTTCACCCCTAATGATTGATTCCCCCACCAGGAGTTGTTTCCTTCCCCTGTGGGGTCCCATGACACCCTCCTGTGGGTCTCCTTTGTGAAGGTTCCCAGCATCCTCCTTGGTCTCCACTGCAGGTGCCTCCATAGAGGAACCACTATCCACCAGAAGAGTGTATGAATTGTGGAGAGGTACAGATGGAGGTATGCAACTCTGTTCCACCACCATCTCCCTCCCTGAGCCCACCCTGATCCAGCTTCTCCTCTTTCTTGGCGACCTCTGAGGTAGTGGAATTGGCCCTGGTGGTCCCTGGGTGGGGGAGGAAGTTTCACAAATCCTAGCCAGGTCAGCCTGGAGATGGGCAACCTCCTCCCTCAGACCAGAGAGGTGTCTGCAAATAGGGCAGCATCGCAGCCTCCAGAATGTCTCCCGGAACACTGCCGCCCCACAGCCATTGCACTGCACTGCTCCTATCATGTCTTATTTTGTGTCCCCTCTCCTGTTTCTCTGTATGCTTACTCTCTCCTCTCCTTACAACTCTCAACCTTCCTGTTCTGGGACAGCAACTTCCTATATTCTTCAGTAGCCTCCTTATTCCTTGCTCAGTGTCAGACCACCAGCAGCTGGGGGGGGGGGGAAGCGCAAGCTACTTTTTTCCTTTAGGGTTGACAAAACTAATGTTTCTCTATGATCCTTCCTTCCTACTGCCAAACAGAAAGTTTCTGTTGTCAGTCAAATCCAGTGGCTATAAAAGTAGAACTGGCTTAGGGTGGGTGGGGAAGGGTGATGGAGACCAATTAGTAAGAAAAAGGCTAGCAACAGGAAGTTGTAATTGGAGTCTCCTGCTTTTATATAGTCTAAGCCACACCCCCAATTAAGCTCTCTCTCCTCCTACTGATTTAGCAAAGTAAGTTGATACAGTACCCTGCCCAGCACAGAACGCACACTGACTTTCTTTCTTTTCTTTTTTAACCCTAAATAAGACCCCTTCTACTTCTAATAAAGTATCTGTCTGCTTAATCTCAGCAGACACTGACTCCTGCTGAGATAGAAGTGTTAAATTAGTAAGAAATGGTAGCTTCTTTTAGTTAGCTGCTTTCTGCTCTACAAGGCTAGCAACAAGAAGTTGCTACTCTCCCTGGCAAGCATCAACATCTGCAGCCTGTCCTCAAAATTTAATGCACTTACCGCATGGGTCGCACAGCACAACTCGGACGTTGTATCAGTGGTTGAGACGTAGTTATCACCCAAGATACCTGGTACCACCATTGCAATACCAGGATACACTATTTTCAGGCAAGAAAGATTATCTAAAAAAAGGCAGTGGTTGTGCTTTATACCTGAAAGACTCTTTAATGGGGCATGCTCTGTCATTACCTAGAACTGAGCTTGACATGCAGGTCCTTGCCATCAAGATATTACTTGGTGCACATAACAAGGCGATAATCATTGCATCAGTTTATATTCCCCCCAGGTTGATGGCCCCTGGCCTAAACTCTCTTCTTGATTGCATCTGCAACCTAGGACACAACTCTGAAATCATAATGCTAGGGGACTTCAACGTAACCTTGTTCTCTCACAATGCGAGTAGCTTTAAGGATGCTTTGGCTGCTGTAAATGTCTCACAACTAGTTCAGTCCCTGACCAGGACAAATAACAGAACAGGGACTAGTACACTCTTGGACTGGGTGCTCACCAACTGCCCTGACCATATCACAGTCAATCAAGCAATCAATCAAAATCTTTATTTATCCAGGCAAACACCATTGAGCAAGCTCATTTACAAGGTGGACCTGTGTCACACAAGGTCAAAGAACAATACATTTATGTACAGACAATAAATAGACATAGTTATACATTAAAAAAATGATACACACAGAGCAAGAGCAACTAGGTCTAGGTAATGGGTTAACGAAGTTGGGAGTGAGTATAACAGTGAACTGTATGAGTAAGGGAAAATAAAACATTCTCACTATCAGCACAGCTTAGCATAAGTCAAGACATAGGATTCAAGCTTAAAGAGGGTGATGGCAGGAAGTTGACATGGGAGAGGCAGGATACAGGGTAGCAGCTGCTCTAGGAGGAGTGCTAGGACAACAGGGCTGGGGACAACAGATGGTATAAGGTCAGAAGGGTAAGGAGGGTAATGGAGTAATAGCAGTGAATTAGAGGGATATAAGCTGAGACAACCAGGGGCCAGATTTAGGTAGTAATGCAGAGGGCAGGTAAGCAGTAGACACCATAGCATGCTAAGAGTGGGGAAGACAGCTGCAGAGTTCCTTAACAGCCTTGGCATACAAGGTCTTGAAGATGGTAAGACTAACGGGAATGCTCAGTTTTATTGATTTCTGTAATTTGTTCCAGAGTGAGGGCAACACAAAGTCTATGGCCGCTCTCCTGAAGCGTGTGTTTGCCCTAGGCACTTTCAGTGAAATCAGAGAGTAACTTCTCAATGCATAGTTGCCTAGCAAGCTTAGTGGCAGGCAGTCAGAGATGTAGTGGGGAAATTTGTTGGTAATAGCTCTGAAGGTCCAGAGAGACGCATTTCTATTCCATCTGTACTGAAGGTAGGTCCACCCCTCAGCTGCAGATAAGGAGCAGTGGTGTGTGGTGAAGGGTAGGCCAGTTATGAATCTCAAGGCTCTGTGATACAGGGTGTCCAGTTTAGCAAGATAGGAGGCAGTGCACTGAATACAAATGAAGTCAGTGTAGTCAATTAGAGAAAGGAACGTGGATTGAACTAACTGCATCTTAGCATCTTTGGCCAAGAGGTGGTTTATCCTAAAGAAAAGACCAAGCCTCTACCTCAGCTTTTTCAGCAGATCTTCGACATGATCCATGAAGAGAGTCTCTGGTCCAGCCAGACCCCCAGGTACTAGAATTTTGTAACAAATTCCAGCCTTTCTCCTAATAAAGTGGTAATTGGAGGTACGGAACCAATAATGGCAGAGTATGCTGTATGAATAGCAGGTGAAAACAGCATTGCTTTTGTTTTTGTCACTGAGTAATAATTTTTTATTTACGAGCTGACTCTGCAGCAGGTTGAAGTCGATTTGCAAGTCTCCATAGGCAGCTTCTGGGGTTAGGCGGCGTAGGTAAAGCACTATCATACGCCGACACTAAAATACTCTCTGGCTCTATTAGTGACTATTTCCCCCTCCTGTGCTACTGGTCAAACAAATTCATCAAACTACCGGTTAAAACAATTAATAGTGGGGTACTGATCCGTGGACACCTTGAGCCACTAAAGGCACTTCTGCGACAACAGAACTGGTCACAAACTGATACAGCTGCTGACGTAGACACAGTCCTGGATTATTTCATCTCCCGTTTCAATGCAGCATGCGATGTCCATGCCCCCTATAAAAAGCAGAAGATCAGAGGCCTCTGTAATCCTTGGATTACACCTGAACTATTAGAACTACTGAAATCCTGTGATCACCTATGGTATCGGGCAAGAGCCACAGGCAGACAAGTCGATATCCAGGCCTACAAAAAGACTAGGAATGCCTGTACCAGAGCAATCCGCTCAACAAAAGCCCAGTACTACAGAGATGCCTTGGCCAATTGAAAGACGAGAGACAATTCTAGAGTAACCTCAAAGAAGTAACTGGGAAGAACCCTAAAATGGCACCTTCTATGCTCAACATCAATGGCATAGTTACCCTCGACCCCTTAACCTTTGCCAATACTTTTAACTCTGCTTTCACAGACTTTAATCATGTTCTTCCTTCAAACTTCTTTGATACCCCCCCTCCGACACTGAACATAATGCAAATCTGGAAAAGATGCAGGAACATCCACCATTCTACTTCAAAGCGGTGACTGAAGCTGAAGCTAAAAAATACAGTATATACTCAAGGTACTTGGAAAAATTAGATCAAGTGGGGATTCGCTTGATCTTAAACTCATTGCCCTTACTCTGGATAAAGTCCTGTCCCCTCTGACAAAGATTATAAACCATTCCCTCATGCTATCACAATTTCCCCTAAAGTGGAAATCAGCCTTGGTGACCACAGTCCATAAAAGCTGGGACAGAGCTCAGCACAGAAGTTATAGGCCTATCTCCATTCTTCCACCTTTCTCCAAGGCTCTCAAATGAATAGTTGCTGACCAACTGGTAGATTACCTAGAGGAATACAACCTGCAATGCCCCTATCAGCATGGTTTTAGAAAAGAGCACAGTACTACTGCAGTCCTACTTGAATTTACAAACTACATCCACAGTGCTTTGGACAATGGACAACTGGTAGGTGCCATGTTTATTGACCTTATCAAAGCTTTTGATATGGTGAACCATTCTCTGCTGCTTGAACAACTAACCTTGTTAGGGCTATCTAAGGACACCACAAGCTGGTTTGATAGCTATCTCTGTGACCATTCACAATAAGTGAAGATTGGAGACATCATCTCAACCAAGCAACCTGTCCGATCAGGCGTCCCCCAAGGGTCAATCTTGGGTCCCCTCCTTTTCAGCATTTTCTTAATGAAGCTCCCAGCCTCTTGCCAGGACCAGATCCTTTTATATGCGGATGATGTGGTAATCTACACCAGCAACCCAAAACCCTTACTTCTGGAGAACCAACTACAGAGTAGTTTTGCGAATGCTGAAGCCTGGTTTAAATCTCAGAAACTCATCTTAAATGACAAAAAAACAAAGGTAATGTTATTCCACAGCTCACATAGGAAGCATAAATCCCAGCAACTAACAGTCAGAAACCACTCGGGTGTTGCCCTTAAACAGACTCAACTGTTCAAAGACTTAGGAGTAACCTTAGACAGCACTCTATCCTACATCAATCACACAGACAATGTTGCCAAAGCTGTGAACATCTGCATCAGTCTATTGTTCAAACACAAGCACTATCTAAGTACTGAAGCCCTCAATCTGGCAATCCAAAGCTTGGTGGTCTCCATCATCGGCAATGGGCTGGTGATCTATGGATCAGACACTGACACTGCCCTACATCACATTGCCATAGCTCTTAACAAGACCTGCTGACTCCTTGCAGGGACTGTACATCTCTTGCACACCTGTGACAACTGTGCAGGATAACGGGCTCCAGCTCAAGGGTAGACTCTCCTATCAAACCTGCCTATTAGCAATGAAAGTTTCTCTTGGACTTATGCCCCCAGGGGTTCAGAGGATCCTCAGTCCATACTGCAGCTCCCCCTTGAAATAGAAGCTCCAAAACCATAACTTTATAAGTGCCACACTGTCATTCTTCCCAAGCTCAGCGGTCATTTGCAACCAAATCCTCTAAGTGGTTTAACTCACTTCCTTGCAGCATCTCCAACACTGCCACACTTGGCCCTTTCAAATGCAAACTACGGCAACACCATGTGGAAAGTGCCATCTGTGATTGGCTCAACTAATTTTGTAGAAGGACATCTCCATTTAGCCAATGTCTTCCTCCAACTGTCCTCACCTTATATTTCCCCCTACCCCATCCTGCCCTTAACCTGTCCCTCCTACTTTCTACACATTATGTCTTTTCACCATCCTCCCTATTTCCATTGGCTCCACTATGCCATGGCACAAGAAATGTGTTGAACATCGGCACAGTGACAGCACAACACCATCAACTGGTGTTGTGCCGTCGCTGGGGGAACAAGTGTTTTCAGTGGAGGGCTTCACCCCAACACCCCCTGCACTAAGGATTACTAACTCCAGTCAGAGTTAGTTCGGGGAGGGGGGCAAGCACCCCCATGGCAACAGCATCAAAATACATGGAGACCATCATAGTGACCTGCCGAAAATGTCGCTGTGATGGTCTTCATGGTATTCCCATTGCTGTGCTGTCGATATACCATTTCCATCCTCCTCCCCATTCCTGCCACACTCCACCTCCCACTTCCTATGCATAATTTTCTGTCCACTGTCCCCCTTACTTCCATCCCCCTCCCCACTCCCAGCCCACTTCTCCTCCCATCCTGCTCCCACTCTGTTATTCAATCTAATCTGATTTCCCTCCACCTTCAACTAACACTGCACCCCCTTCCTCCCTCCTCCTCCACTCATCTCTCTCCCTCACCTAAATCTTCCCTGCCCTATGTCTCTTCTCCCACCTTGACAATGCCTCCGGGGTGCATGTTTCTCCTTATGTACAGTAAAGAATGTGAGCACAAGTACCAGTAAATCCTTATCTTAGCACTAGTCCAGGCATACATTGTCCAATGCCTGTTAACAGAGTGTTTGTTTGTCCATAGTAATCTCTTTATGTTTGCCTTTTATTTTATCTTTTTTCTATTGTTCTTATTTCATAATTTGTATTGTACTTTGCCTACAGTATGTATTTTGACTTGGAACCTATGTAAAAGAGCTCTTAGCTCAAAGGTTTAATCCGAGATTTTAATAAATAAATAAAAATAAATGGTTGATGGCACACATACATGGAAATAAATATTTCTTTTTATGGACTTAAATTAAAATAAATGTTTATTTTCATGTATGGCTGCCTGTAGATGAAAATAATAGGAGTTTTGGTTGCCCCTCTGATTATGGCCACCCCATATCTATCAGTCTGTCCATACCTCTCAACCTTTTGTCACTGGAATGTGGGAAGCTGTTCCCACAGAATGTGAGACAGATCATCAAACAGGGAGATACAAGTTTAGAACATAGTGGAAGCAAGTGCCTTTACTTGTGTCATTTAATTTTTCAATGGCATTGCACTGTTTTATGAATTTCTGCTTTCAAGTCTGAATTTTCAGCACCTTCCTTGCATGGGCAGCACCTTTTCCATGCAAGATGGAGCAATTCTGAGGGAAACAATGATGGGTGGCCCTATTAATGTGGGCTGATTGAGAGGTATGTGTCTGTCACCTGCAGAAATAAATGTGTGAAAATAAATGCAATATTTTGGTTGATGATGCATCTAGAATGAGAATAACTTTAAATATCCTCATGCTAGTTGCAGTACCATGTGATATTCTCAGTCTAGATCTGTCACAATGTACTACTTAAAGAGTATCTGACATCATAGGGGAACCATAACATTTAGACACAATTCAACTTACAGTTCAGAGCTTTACTATGTTTACCCTTCCCTTACTCTAGATTGATAAGGGCATTCACATGGAAACAGATCTCTGCCACTTGAGTTTTCATCTACCCCTGCTGCTTGTCTACGTGACTTCATAAGCCTCTGCTTCTGACATACCAAATGGTCATTAAGGAAGGTGAGTGTAAGGGAAATAAGTTAAACTGAGTCTGCTTATTATATATATATTTTAAATTGTCCCAGTGGTGTAGAATGCTTTTTAACCAGAGAAGGAGTAGACTTTACAATACTCAATGACATCACAAAACCCTGGGCTGAATTGTCACAATAGCAGTGAACTCATGCAGAAACAGTTACATTTTCATGTAGCCATCTAACTGAAAAGTTATACCTTTAACATGGTGTTGTATTAATCAAGCATGCAATGGCTTGACTTGGAATATGCAATTTATTGTACTTGTGAGGGGAAGGGACTCTTTTACTCATGATGGTTTTGTCACTTAAAAGGCATTGTCCCCTTTCCTCACTCTTGGAAGCAAATACGCACTCCTAGTCTGACCAATACCTTTCCAACACACACACACACACACACACACACACACACGCACACGCACACGCACGCGCACGCACACACGCACACGCACGCACAGTACCAACTTCATTGTTTCTGAGGCTGGGGCTCCTGTCCCCAAAAAAGCAGGGATACTGGACTGAAATGTACCGTAAGTGTCTTGCTAAGTTTTCTACTATATCAAACCAATTCAGCAGGCCAATGGCACTGTGGAAACAGGAATGTTGGAGGGCATCAGGCACTGCCAGCAACACATCTCAGGGATGCAACATATGGCAAACATCTGTTTATTTATTATACAATTTATATTTACCCAGGACAGGCAAAGCAAGTCAAGACAACTTTTGTTTAGCATGGCACCTTATCCAGAGGGCTCTAAGCACTGTACAGAGATCAAATATCAAAATAAGATTGAATGAAACGAGCAACTGCGGAATACATGTGTTAAATTAAAAAAGGTAAAATATATACATAATTAAAATAATATAAGAGCCCAGCTGAGATGCAACATCTCATTTTCATTGAGGTCCTACTTTGTACCCCTTTCTGCATCTGGGTGGACAGGAGCACTTGGAGGTTAACTGACATGCTCAAGGTCACATAGTGAGTATTTGACCCTAGCAGAGTTTGAACTTTTGATCTCCAGTTTGTTAAGCAGGTGCTCTGTCCACCAGACCATACTGCATCCACAAACCTTGTGCCTTGAGCTTCTGCTGGCAAATAAAGTATATGTGAACCCATGGTCCCCAAGGGGCAGGGCCTTGTCAAATACGGATTTATTTTTTTTCTGGGACTGGATATCTCACTGGATTGGCAATGAGCTAATGAGCCTTTCTGCTCAAGGACACTGGTGTGAATGCAGCCCGGCTAGTAGTAACTGAAAGCTGTTACTATCTCCCAGAGAGTGTTGTGGTGGCCTGTGTGATATCTAGTGCCAAAAAGTATTTAGATAAAAAATTAAAAATAATAAATAAAACAATGCAACTGACAAATTAACTTCATCATTTTCAGACTCATATGAGAGGTAGGACTGCATAGGTGTAGTGTCTGAATTACTCTTACCTGTGTGGTGGTCCCAACAGGTTTAGGTACATTAGCGTTGTAGTGTGTGGAAACTTGCATTGTGGTTGGCCAGATGTAGTATAGACACTGGATCACACCTGGAAATGTGAGTGGCCAGATATATTATAGACACTGGGTCACACCTGGAAATGTGGTTGGCTAGATGTACTACAGACACTGGGTTACACCTGGAAATGTGAGTGGCCAGATGTACTACAGACACAGGAACTCACCTGGAAATGTGAGTGGCCAGATGTATTATAGACACTGGGTCACACCTGGAAATGTGGTTGGCCAGATGTACTACAGACAGGAGCACACCTGGAAATGTGAGTGGCCCTATGTACTATAGACACTGGGTCACACCTGGAAATGTAAGTGGCCAGATGAACGATAGACACAGGAACTCACCTGGAAATGTGAGTGGCCAGATGTATTATAGACACTGGGTCACACCTGGAAATGTAAGTGGCCAGATGTACTATAGACACTGGGTCACACCTGGAAATGTGAGTGGCCAGATGTACTATAGACACTGGGTCACACCTGGAAATGTAAGTGGCCAGATGAACTACAGACACAGGAACTCACCTGGAAATGTGAGTGGCCAGATGTATTATAGACACTGGGTCACACCTGGAAATGTGGTTGGCCAGATGTACTATAGACACTGGGTCACACCTGGAAATGAGCTTTAGTTGTGTTTACATTCCCTCCTCTGCACCTTTGTGAGTGGTGCACATCAAATGTAATGGTGCCAGTCTGTTACATTATATGGGTGAAAAGATGCAACATTATGACATTACTGATGGCAGATTGACTGGCTTTTTAAAATCTCATTCATATGCTACAAAGGTTTAATGCCAATATGCTACAAAGGTAAAAGAGGACACTAGTGACTCAGGACTGCAAAAATGGCAATGGCATGCCCCCTCGCTGGTCCCATATCCCACTGGTGAGAAGAGAAACAGCCCCTGTAAAACTGCTCGCCTCCACTCAGGCTCCAGCTGAACCCATTTATTACAACTACCTTTGCTGTCAGTGCTGCTGCTGTCCCCCGATGGACATTCAGTGGATAGCCAGAAATTCACTTGCTTGAGTTGGCACTAGTGTAGGAATCTGTAGTGTAAATGCACAGCAGTGTTGCAGCAGATTGAATGGCAGAGCATACACCACAACTGAAACACAAACCTGACTTAAAAAGAGATGTTCCTGCCTCTTCCTGTGACCTTGAACTCCGAATCATCCATTTTTTCTTGAGATACCCTAGGAAAGGAAGGAAATTATTTGGCTTTATATATCACCTTTAAACAAACGGTATGCAAAAGTGATTTACAGTCCAGCAGAGGGAGGGGAGAGAGTGTTATTGCTACATCTCAGGCACACTGAGAGATTCAAAGGGCACAGAGAGATCAGAAATACAGAGCTAAACTACCTCTCATCTCTTCTCTTCACCCTGGAACCTAGGTATGTCTAGATACCTAAAACACTCGCAGGAGGGCTGCCAGATCTGCTGAGAATCCTATATTTTACAGGGAAATTGAGTCATCTACAGGGAAACTGATGCCATAGACTTGCACTGTTATACAGAGTAAAATGGACTTAAGCTTCCAGAGGAAATGATTCAATCTACAGAAAAACACAGGAAAATGGCCCTGGAGGAGTTGCAGGAAAATGCAAAATCATTCTGTGCATTCACAGTGTCACTGTCTTTCTTTTGGAAAGAATGAGGAATTTTCTCAGATTGGAAATGTACTTTGAAATAATTAGCAGAGATCTGAGGACTGGCAATCGCAACAAGGTGTCGTGTTTAAACAACATTGCCAAGAGACATGTCCATCCAGTTGTTTGTTGTGCATCAGATATAATAAGACTGCAAGTTTGGAAGTGGAGATCATGTTAAACATTGAAAAAACTCTTTTTTGTAATAAAATATGTGTGCACCTAAAGTCTGTAGATCAAAGAAAGTCAACTTTGAAGCCCAACTTGAAAAATTTACTTCACCTTTGTTTCTCTTGGTAAGCATCAGTATGTTTTTCATTTTTTATGTTGATTGCGTGCATGCACAAGAAACATGTTGCGGCTGGTTTCTCCACAAGCAGTTTGTGGAGGAGCGGCACTGTTGTGGCCAATGCCCCCACAGCCTGTAAAGGCTTGTCCCGTGTCTTCCAATGTCGTGGCACGCTGCTGCTGACACTAGTTCAGTCAGCGTCGACCAACAATGAAAATTTAGCGCTGCAATCAGGGGCCACCTCGTCATTGCAGCGTCAACCATCTGCCGCAATGAGAAAGCGACCCGTCATTGCAGGGCGGGATGTAGAAACACTGATACTGTTTTTGAACATGGTGGCAGCTTGCCGCTGTGTTCACAAACAGTATAACCCCCCCATCATGTTTAGTGGCCTACAGGGGCCCCAATCCCCATTGGCTGCAGTGCCCCCAGTATTTATGTTGCCGACGGGGCCTACTCCCCATCGGCATTATGTACCCCCACTTTTATTGTCTGCCGACGGGTGCCCCAATCCCGTGGGCACAATGTCATACCCCTCACCCCTTTTTGTTTGTGTGCCGTGGGGTGCCCAATCCCCCATCGGCTACAGCTGCCCAAAGACAGACTACGGTGGCATGCTGGGGCCCACCTCAGTGCCACATGCCCCTGTAAAATAAAAAACTGTCCCCTGACCGTCTTTTTTTTTTTTTAACCTGTAAAAGGAAACTATCCCTCAGCGGTCTCCTGCCCCCACCCACAACCACGCCCACCCATGTGCACCCTGCCTCCCCACCCCCCCACTCCATACTTACCTCTGGAGTCCGGTGCGAGATCTTCGGTGAACCGGGAACACATCTGCACTCTTCAAAGCCGACCACGAACTGAGAAAATGCCAGTAAGCTGTATAATGGAATAAATGGGGTTTTTCCAACTTTAATTCATATCTCAGTAATTTTTTGGAATTTTGGCACCAAATTTTCAACATGGGTTTTTGGGACCTCTCCTCATGAATTCTGGAACTGTCATGGTGTTAATCGGCCCCGAAAGGTGATTTCTCGGTCACTGCGTGGAATCACCTTTTCAATGCCGCTTAACGAAATGACGGTGCCAGTGTATATGAGGTGGGCTCTCAAAAAGCCTATGTTCAAATATGTTTGAAAATCCAAAAATTACTGTTTTATGAGCGTGCATTATCAGCAGTTGCTACGCACGCTTGTAATTTCTAGGAATTTGCAATATTTTCATGCAGATTTTCAACACTTCCATTTTTTCACACCTCCTTGTGAATAGTACAGCAGTCATTGTTCACATCCTGGCTGAAATGTGTTTTCGCACTTCAGGCGCAGAATATCGTCGTTGCTGTGGGAAATCAGTGTTCGGGACAGATTAAGAAAATGACAGTGACACTGTTCATGAGTAGAGGTGCTAAAATGCTTATGTTGAAAATTTGGTAACGATACTCCATAAAATGACTGTGTTACGAGCGTGCATTGCGAAGTTTGCATGCATGCTCATAACTTCGCAAATTTGTAATATTTTCACTCCAGATTTTCAACATTGCCATTTTCCCACACCTACTTATGAACAATACAGCTGTCATTTTTCCCACCCTGGCCAAAATGTGTTTTCGCAGTTCTGGTGCAGAATACAGTGGTCGCTGTGGGAAATCACTGTTCGGGACAGACTAAGAAAATGACAGTGATACTGTTCATGAGCAGAGGTCCTAAAATGCCTCTGTTGAAAATTTGGTGATGAAAGCCCATCAAATGACTGTGTTACTTGTGTGCGTTGCACACTTTCCATGCACCCTTGTAACTTCGCAGATTTGTAATATTGTGACACCAGATTTTCAACAGTGGCATTTTTTCACACTTCCTTATGAGCAGTACAGCTGTCCTTTTTCACATCCTGAACGAAATGTGTTTTCACACTTCTGGTGCAGAAAAACTCGGTCGCTGTGGGAAATCAGTGTTCATGACAGATTAAGACAAGCATTTGTCAATGCCAAACGTTCGCTTACAGGTATTTGCAGTGGTATTTGGCACTTGGACATGGCTTAAAAAAATCAGTGACAAAGAAGTACAAGCATTTGTAAGTGCCGAATGTTGCTTGCTTCTATGTGCTGTTTAGGTATTTGGAAGTCATTGGAGTGCAAATACTGAAAATTCGTGAACTTACGAGCGTGCGTAGGAACTGCGCAACGCACGTTAAATAAAACAGTCATTTTTAGGAATTTTTTCACCAAATTTTCAACATAGCCATTTTAAGACCTCTGCTCATGAACAGTGTCACTGTGATTTTCTTCATGTGTCCCATACATTGAGTTCGCACACCGACTGCGCCATTGTGCGCTACATGGGCGGAAACACATTTTGGGCAGGATGTGAAAAATGACAGCTGTACTGCTCATAAAGAGGTGTGGTAAAATGGCAATGTTGAAAATCTGGAGTGGAAATATTGAAAATTCACAAACTTACGAGCGTGCATAGGAGCTGCACAATGCACACTCGTAAAACAGTCATTTTTAGGAATTTTTTCACCAAATTTTCAACACAGCCATTTTAAGACCTCTGCTCATGAACAGTGTCACTGTGATTTTCTTAATGTGTCTCATACATTGATTTCACACACCGACTGCGCCATTGTGCGCTACATGTGTGGAAACACGTTTTGGGTGAGATGTGAAAAATGACAGCTATACTACTCATAAGAAGGTATGGTAAAATGGCAATGTTGAAAATCTGGAGTGAAAATATTGAAAATTTGCAAACTTATGAGCCTGCGTAGGAACTGCGCAACACATGCTCATAAAACGGTTATTTTTAGGAATTTTTCCACCAAATTTTCAAAATAGGCTTTTTGAGAGCCCACCTTATGAACGCTGGCACTGTCATTTCATTAATCAGGCCAGAATGGTGATTTCACGTAGTGACTGCGAAATCACCCTTCGGGCCCGAATAACGCCATGACAGTGACAGAATTCATGAGAAGGGGTCCCAAAAACCCCATGTTGAAAATTTGGTGCAAAAATTCCCCAAAATGCCTGAGATATGCAACAAAAGTTGAAAAAAACCCATCTAGCCCATTATACAGCTTACCGGCATTTCCTCAGTTCGCGGTCGGCTTTGAAGAGTGTAGAGCGTGTTCCCGTCCAGCGATGATCATCGCGCTGAGCTCTGGAGGTAAGTATGGGGTGAGGGTGTGGGGAGGCAGGGTGCACAGTGGTGGGTGCGGGTTGTGGAGGGGGCGGGGACTGCGTGGGACCGTTTTTAATTTACAGGTTTTATTTTTTCTAAAATTGTCGATGCGGGACGTTTGCCACGCTGGGTGGGCTCCCAGCATGGCAGAAGGATGGCTGGGGGCACGTGGAGCTGACGGGGATTGGGCTACCCTGGCCGGCAGACGACGCGAGACGCTTGCCACGCTGGGGTGGGTTCCCAGTGTGGCAGCAGGGAAAGCTGTTTGGGGAGGTGGAGCCGATGGGGGATTGGGCACCCCCGTTGGCAGATGATGCAGGATGTTTGCCACGCTGGGGTGGGCTTCCAGCGTTTCACTAAAGATTTGGGGGGGGACGTGACGTGCTGCCAGCACACAGCGGTGGTTTTCTTCGAAGAGAAGACCACCGCTGTCATACACAGCACCGCATCGATTGGTGCAGGACCGCCATGCCTGCTCAATGGAGCAGGGGATTGCACAGGACAGGCACACCTCCAAAGTGTCCCATTCACCCAAGACGTTCCTTGCGCATGCGCGCAAGTGAACGTAAAAATGACATTGGCACTGTTCATGAGCAGAGGTCCTAAAATCCCTATGTTGAAAATTTGGTGACGAAACTCCATAACATGACTGTGTTACAAGCGTGCGTTGAACTGTTTCCACGCACTCTTATAACTTCGCAAATTTGTAACATTTTCATGCCAGATTTTCAACAGTGGCATTTTTTCACACCTCCTTATGAACAGTACAGCTGTCATTTTTCACATCCTGGCTAAAATATATTTTTGAACTCCTGCAGGAGAATAGCACAGTCACTGTGGGAGATCAGTGTTTGGGACAGATTAAGATCGACCGAGTGAGAGGGGGGAGTGTCCGAGCTCAACTGAGCTCTGTTGGGACTGCTGCAGATTTGTTTGTGGGCAGAAAAAGGCCCCAGTGCAAGAGCCCAGTACAAAATGGCAGCCTGCAGCACTGGGAGAAACAGAACGGGAGAGCAAGTGAGGGATAGTGAGGGATGGGGAGTGAGCGAACTCACCAGAATGCTGTCAGGACTGCTGTGGATTTCTTTGTGGACAGAAAAAGGCATCAATGCAGCCAGAGGCCCAGTAGAAAAGGTCAGCCTGCAGCAATGAGAGAAACAGTACAAGCGAGTGAGACAGGGGGACTGAGTGAGCTCAATGGAGCTCTATCAGGACTGCTGTGGATTTCTATGTGGGCAGAAAAAGGCGCCAATGCAGGCAGGAGCCCCGTACAAAAGGGCAGCTTGCAGCGCCAGGACAAACAGAATGATCGCGGGACAGAGGGAGACAGAGACCTCAGCAGAGCTCTGTCGGGACAGCTGCGGATTTCTTTGTGGACAGACAAAGGTGCCAATGCAGCCAGGAGCCCTGTACAAAAGCGCAGCCTGCAGCACCAACAGAAACAGTGAGTGACAGAGTGATAGTGAGCGAGCTCAATGGAGCTGTATTGTGACTGCTGCGGATTTCTTTGTAGGCAGAAAATGCGGCAACACAGGCAGGAGCCCAGTACAAAAGCCCAGCTTGCAGCACCAGCAGAAACGGAATGAGTGAGTGAGAGAGGGGGAGTGAGCGAGCTCAATGGAGCTGTGTCGGGACTGCTTCAGATGTCTTTCTGGCCAGAAAAAGGCAGCAATGCACGCAGGGGCCCAGTACAAAATGGTAGCCTGCAGCGGCGGGAAAACCAGAATAAGCGAGTGAGAGAGGGGGAGTGAGCGAGCTCAACGGAGCTCTATTGTAACTGCTGCAAATTTCTTTGTGGGCAGAAGAAGGCGGCAACGCAGACATTATCCCAGTAGAAAAGGGCAGCCTGCAGCACTGGCAGAAACGGAAAGAGCGAGTGAGAGAAGGGGAGTGAGCAAGCTCAATGGAGGTTTGTCAGGACTGCTGCAGATTTCTTTGAGGGCAGGAAAAGGCACCAACAGAGACAGGAGCCCAGTACAAAAGGGCAGCCTGCAGTGCCAGGAGAAGCAGAATGAGTGAGTGAGACAGGGGGAGTGAGCAACCTCAACAGAGCTCTATCGTGACTGCTGTGGATTTCTTTGTTGGCAGAAAAAGGCGGCAACGCAGGCAGGAGCCCAGTACAAAAGGCCAGCCTGCAGCACCGGGAGGAACACAACGAGTGAGTGAGAGAGGGGGGAGTAAGCAGGCTTAACAGACCTGTGTCGGGACTGCCGCAGATTTCTTTGTAGGCAGAAAAAAACACCAACAGATGCAGGAGCCCAGTACAAAAGGGCAGCCTGCAGTGCCAGGAGAAACAGAATGAGCGAGTGAGAGAGGGGGAGTGAGCCACCTTAAGGGAGCTCTGTTGGGACAGCTATGGATTACTTAGTGGGCAGAACAAGGTGCCAATGCAGGCAGAAGCCCACTACAAAAGAGCAGCCTGCAGCACCAGGAGTAACAGACTGAGCAAGTGACAGAGGGGCAGTGAGCGAGCTCAACAGACCAATGCAATCAACATTCGGCATTGACAAATGCTTGTTTTAACTTGGCTTTATTCAAAGCACATCAATAATACAGCATAAAAAACAAAACGGTGGAGCAAAACAGCACTCCAAAACACCATAGATGCCTTATTCATATAAAGTGTGCACTGACATTCACTGATCATTATAAGTCTAATTAATTATTTATATGTTAAACTAACTCTGTGATTGGTTACTGTACTGAAAGTTAATCTCTTGGAAATGCCTGGCACAGCCACAACACTCAACTGATAACCCGTCCTATACTGTCACTACTGGTGGTAGAGTGACATTGTTTAAATAAAACACATCTTCTAAGGATTTTTAATTTAATTCTTTTTATTTTTTAAGTTTTATTCTGGCTCGGTGCTTCTTGCCAAATGATCACAGAGACATGCTCAGGGTGAGCTGTAGGAAAGAACAGCATTGAGTGGATGACACTGACATAGCACAGAAAAAAAACAGTAAGTTTGGAAAACAAGCTGTGTACTAACTCGTTATTGTGATTAGACATATAATTGCAATAATCACCTCACAGCCTGTTATTTCCTGGGGATTAGTGCCTGGCTATGGGGAGGGGTGGTTCAGCCATTACTGCTTAAAACTAGTAGTAGACGATTGGAACTTTTAAACTCTTGCTTTCTGACTCTGGTGCCTAGCTCCGATATCTAATACCTCTTCTCTGCCTGCTGCATTATTTAAATACAGCTGCTGACATCTCACAGTCAGTTTCTCCTTTGCTGTCAGAAATGCTCTTGTACGTAGAAAGAAAATTTATTGTAATTTTGTTTTTGGGGAAGGGGGTTTGTTCAGTTTTTCTCACTGGCAAACCCCCTTTATGGTGCAGCATCACCCCTGAACCTGACTGTACTTTATGATATTCCTATCATGTGCTCTGTAAGCAGCTGCACTGCAGGAGGTCAGTCCTTCAGACTGGGGATGGACAAACCAGCTGGAAATCAGATCTGTATGTCCTTGTGGAGGCAGGTGCCTTGTGTCAGGTCATACCCTCCAAGTCAATATCTTGGGAGACCTGAGTTGCTCCAGACTGAGATCGGAGTCAGGCCACCGAGGTGTTGCTCGTACCATAACATGTGTCCCGTTTCACCATCTGGATCAAATTTCAACAGATCTGTAGGGCTGGAATCCAAATCACATCACTAATGTCATGCCTCTACTTCAGACGAGACAATAATCCAAGGTCCCTTCTGCTCATTGCCTGTCAGAAGGATATAGAGTTCAGGAATGCGCATCTGCCACGAGCGCTGTTCCGAACTGCATTTTTTTAGAAGCACGGTTTAAAAACATGCTCCGCCGGTCCATTATGTTAATCCCAATTGTTCTTGGGGGTCATGGAAAAGAAACCAAGCAATGGAAGTTCTGCAAATAATATATATATATTTATATATTTTTTTATATTTCTTTTTTCCCCACCTGCTGCCCCACTAGAGCCGCACCATCAGGAGTTGCCCATTAAGCTTGCCCCTACCAGTGCAAATAATATTTGTCACTCAGGGCCAAAATCCCATGCATGCGCAAGAGCAACATACTCTTGTGCATGCGCGGGATCTTTGCTAAGGCTTCTCTTGAGCATGTGCAGGATTTCAGCCCTGAGTTACAAATATTATTTGCAGTACTTCCAGTGCTCGATTTCTTTTCGGTGACCCCAAGAACAATTTGGATTAACGTAACAGACTGGCAGAGCATGTTTTTAAACTGTGCTTATAAAAAAAATGCAGTTTGGAACAGCGCTCGTGACAAATGCATGTTCCTGAGCTCTATATGCTTCTGGTAGGCGCGCAGTTTAAGCTTGGCCCAAATTCTAAACATCTGATGTAAAAAAACAGCAAAACAGTTAAAAAGTCTGACTTTTCAGACATAGAGGGGCATTCTAGAGTAATCATTTGATAGGAGGGTGCCAAGAGGCACACTGATAAGATGTAGAAAAAAAACAGAGAGGCAAAGCTGACAGTGCCCCTTTAAGGCTTGTTTGTTATTACTAAGGATGGAATTTCATCCCAGATGATACATTTTTTAAGAAAATCTCAGGCTGGTCATGGAAAATGATAAACATTCATGGCATTGCAGTGTCACAGTTGTTACTCTTTGGTGGGTGCACAACATATACAAGCAAGCATGTCTTGCACTTCTTTGTCAGACTAAAGTATGAGCATCAGTGTGAACACATATGTCGATTGCCCTCTTATTTTTTTCATTTATAGATGTCACATTTCACCACATTCAAACTTAAAGAAAATTATGTGAAACTGGGAGATCTTCCAAAAATCTGTCTTCACTATTGATTCCCTCTTATGGATCAGGCATGTAGGCACTAGGACCCCACAGAAGCAAAGCTTTTACCAGAGGGCCACCATGGCTACTGGGTATGGTGCCTGTGCACCCCCTACATGATGCCATGCATCATCCAATAACTGTTGCCTACTCTCTCGCTAACCTCAGTTGTGTTCTTTCTGCCATTGACTGTGCACCGTGGGAGTACATTGCCTCAGTCTGACTCATTGCTGCTTTTTTCTGTATGTGTCAGTGCTACTTTCCCTTTATTTGTAGTGTTGCTTCTGTTTGTTATTTTACCGCAGTGCCATAGTCTTAAAAAAAAGGGGTGAAACTGTCAAAGAAATTCTGATAGCCACTCATTATGCGTTGTTGCCCCTGTGGGAAACCAATGGCTGTTACATACTGGCATAAGAACTGTGCGGCTTGTCTTGGACTGGGGCATGACATGGATGCATGCGATACCTGTTTCTCCATGGACTGCTGTACCTTTGAGAAATGTGCATTGAGGTGGGGTTGTTTGATCCCCACCTTAGGAGGAAGGCCTTGCATGTATGAGTCCAAGTCCAGGTTGTTAGGCCTTTCCCCTGGCCCTCTTCCAAGGACCTCTGGTTCCAATCAAGTACCAAGTTCTCCTTGACCTCACTGAGCTGAAATGTCAGAGACTCCAGTGGGTGGGTCTGGTTGACAGTCGACTCCATCTGGGTAATCAACAGTGAACCCTCCACAGCCTTCCTGCCCTTAGCAGCAGATGTCCCCGGTGGCAAGGCTGCAGTTGTATGCTCAGTCTACACCAGTGGACATCTGAACGTCATCCTCTGGCTCTGCCTGTGTTGTTGTTACTATTTGCAGTGATGACGTAGCAGATGGCACCAGGGATGCTGCTGGACCTCTCCTGACACTGTTTATAGTGTCAGGAGAGGGACTCACACCGAAGATGTTGCCTGCACTGTTGCCAGTTCGAGTGCAGTCACAATCCATGGTGTTGCTAGTGACACCAAGGAGGGTGATGACTCTGGACACAGTGACAGAGGCAGTGATGGTCATGGTACTGGTCCTGGCTCTGGTTCTGGGCAAGGTGCTGGCAACAATGTCTCCTCAGAGGTCCTTCCCTGACTTTTGTGTCATTCACGACACCAAGGAGAGTGATGGCTCTTTGCATGACGTCAAAGTCAGAACCAACTCAGGAGCAGATGGCAGTCCAGAGATAGAGTTTTCTCCAGAGCCGTATTATGTCACTGCCACCGGTGAAGACCAGAGTCTCCCTGTGGGACCTGTATGGTTCTGCTCCCCTCACCTGGGGGTTCCTGCCATTGACACCTATCAGCTCATTCCTTGGGTACATGAGGACACCCTTCAGGTGACTCTGTGAGGCCCTTTCCTCAGGCGAGGCCCCCTACCCTGTTCTGCTGCCCAGGATGAGGCCCAGAGACCTGCAGTCTCAACCCCATCTAGAGGAGCTTTATTGATTCCTGGAAAAGATGACCCTGTTGAGAGGCCCCGAGAGTCTGCCTACATGGGAACAACTCCAGGCATGTGTCAGTGCCTTAGATGATTTGTATAAGGAGTCAGACCAGGCCCAGTCCAGGCCCTTCTTTTCAGTACCAACCCTGCCCAGAGGCGGCACCTCATCTTCTTCAATATCCTCTGGTGAGGACAGAAAATCATCAGTCCACCTCCCTTCTGCTGATGAATATGCCCTCTTCCAGTGCTCCCTGGTGGAAATGAGCCAGGTGCTTGATGCTGAAGCCTATATAAGGCACGATTCAGTAGCCCTGCCATTTGGACCTCTTGGAATTCTCAATGTCGACACTGTAATCTAGGGCAGTGTGGAAGCATCCCCTCTCAACCCAGCCATCCCCAGGGATCTCTTCATGTAGTATCCTGCACCCACGAGGGTCCGCAGGTGAGGTACGTTACCACTTCTCAAGGCCTGAAGTACTAAAGATCCCATCAGGGCCATGTCACCTTGTGCATGACTGGCCACCTGAGGCATGTTCTGCTCAGATGGATGCTCTTGGGAGGCAGGCTTTTTCCTCTGCATGTACCTTAATGTGACTCTCCACACATCAGGCACATATATTGACCTATAATTGTTGCTTATGGTTGCAGATACACAGCCTGTTAACTACACTGCTACCAAGCAAGACAGTCAGGTAGGCCATTGACCTTTCTACCTAGGATTGGGAGGTAGCATGGCACCAATAGCAGGTGATGCTAAAGAGGTGGCTCTAGACTGGTAGGAATCAGAGTCTGCATTATGCAGATGACATGGCTTCGCCTCTCCCAATTAGTACCTTTGGCTCTGCACAAGGTGCTTAACTCTTACTTCTAGGCGGCTTGTTTCTTCTCCCCCCAGAATCAGGCAGGAACTCTCAGGGAACCCTTCTGCTTTTGTGCCACAGGAGCCCCTCACCTATCCCTGACCAGTCTCAGGTCTTATCAGACCTCTAAGGAGCCCCTGCTCTCAGGTGTTCCCCCCCATGCAGAAGGCTGAGGATATCTGTTACCCTCAGCCTGGGACACCACGATACACAATCTACAGGAGGGACAGGGAGGGTAAAACAGGAGGAGGAGTAGCTCTCTATGTAAAGGAAAGGATCAAAGCAACAGAACTAAAGAGTAAACAGGGAGCAGATGAGGCACTCTGGGTCACCCTGGAGACAGGAAATGGCACCACAATCCGCATTGGGATTGTATACAGACCCCCACCTCAGGGGGAGGGAATGGACAAGGAAATGATAGAAGGCTTCCTTAGAATAGCAGAAAAAGGGGAGATATTGTTGATGGGGGACCTGAATATGCCAGATGCTAACTGCAGCACCTTTGCTGCAGGCACATCCAAGAGCAGGGTCATTCTTGATGCCCTACAGGGGGCATACCTCAGACAGCTAGTATTGGAACCCACTCGGGAGGGAGCAACCTTAGACCTGGTACTCTCAAATGGGGACAGAGAAGGAATCTCAGATTTAAACATGGGTAGCCATTGGGAACAAGCGACCACCAAACAGTGTGGTTCACTATAAACACAGCCATACAATCAAGCCATACAAAAGCAAGAGTATTGGACTTTAGGAGGGCTGACTTTGGGAAAATGAGAGAGTGCCTCAGAAAAGCACTAGCAAACAGGCAAGAAGGAAGGGTGGAGGAACAATGGGAGAATCAAAACAGCCATCACAGAGACAACAAGCCTTTGTATAAAGCAAATCAACAAAACACAATGAAGGAAAAAAACGCTATGGTTCTCAAAAGAGGTGGCAGGGAAGGTTAAGGAGAAAATGATAGCATTCAGGAAATATAAGGAAACACAGAAGGAGCAGGACAGAGAACTTTATCAGTTAAAGCAGAAAGAGGCTGGGAAGGCAGTCAGAATAGCAAAGGCCTAAACCGAGGAAAGGACAGCTAATTCTGTTAAGAAGGGATAAGACCTTTTATAGGTACATTAGGAGTGAAGAAGACCAAAGGAGGATACTGAGGCTTAATAAAGGAGAGGAGATATGGGTGAGGTGACAGTGAAAAGCAGGGATACTGAACGAATATTTCTGTTCAGTATTCATAAAGGAAAGAAGGAAAGGTACCTAAACCAAACAAGAGAAACTCTCTGAAGGCAGGTGGATATCAGTCCATTTACAGAAGAAAGGGTTCTGAAAGAACTAATAAAATTGAAAGTGGACAAAAGCAATAGGGCCTGATGGGATTCACCCAAGAATTCTAAAAGAACTAAGGGTAGAACTAGTGAAACCACTGACTACTCTCTTTAACAAATTATGGGAGGATGGGGTGGTACCTGAGGACTGGAGGAGGGCAGATGTGATTCCTCTTCACAAAAGTGGGAGCAGGACAGAGGCAGGAAACTACAGACCAGTTAGTTTGACCTCAGTGGTAGAGAAAATGATGTAATCACTTCTGAAGGAAAGAACTGTTGAGTACCTAGAGGCCAGTGGGGCACAGGACCCAAGGCAGCATGGATTCACGATGGGAAGGTCGTGTCAGACTAATCTAATAGATTTCTTTGACTGGGTGACCAAAGTAGTAGACCAGGGAGGGGCTGTGGACATGGCTTACCCAGATTTTTGCAAGGCATTTGATACAGTCCCACACAAAGATTAATACACAAGTTAGCCAGCCTTGGAGTGGGTCCCAAGGTGGTAGCCTGGATAAAAATTGGCTGACAACAGGGCGCAAGAGTAGTAGTAAATGGAGTACAGTGAAGAAAGGAGGTTACTAGCGGGGTACTGCAAGGTTCAGTACTGGGACGGGTCCTTTTTAAATGTCTTTATAAGTGACACTGCAGAGGAACTGGAAGGAAAAGTACGTCTCTTTGCAGATGACACAAAGATCTGCAACAGGGTTGATGCACAAGATGGAGTGGAAAGGATGAAAAGGGACTTGGCAAGGTTGGAGGAATGGTCAAATGTATGGCAGCTCAGATTCAATGCAAAGAAGTGCAAGGTAATGCATGTGGGAAATAAAAACCCTGGGGAAGAGTACACAGTGGGGGGTGAGATACTGACAACAGTAAAAATGGAAAGGGACCTGGGGGTAATTATATCAGATGACCTAAAGGTGGGCAAGCAATGTGAGAAGGAAGTAAGGAAGACTGGGGGGATACTGGGATGCACAGGAAGAAGCATCAATAGTAGAAAACAGGAAGCTGTTGTCCCTCTGTACAGACAGTTAGTGAGACCCCATCTGGAGTACTGTGTGCAGTTCTGGAGACCCCATCTCCACAAAGACATAGACAGAGTGGAGGCTGTCCAGAGGGCAACCAAAATGGTGCAGGGTCTGCACCAGAAGACATACGGAGAAAGCCCAAAGGAGCTTAATATGTATACCCTTGAGGAAAGAAGGGAGAGAGGGGACATGATAGAAGCTTTCAAGTACCTCAAGGGAATCAACAAAGTCCAAGAGCATAGCATCTTTCAAAAAAAGAGATGTGCAAGAACAAGGGGGCACAATTTGAAGATAGAGGGGGGACGGCTCAGAGGTAATGTGAGGAAGTATTTTTTCACAGAGAGGGTTGTGAATGCATGGAACAGCCTCCCTGAGGAGGTCATGGAGTCAAGAACAGTGGGGGAATTCAAGAATGCATGGGACAGACATAAGGCAGTCCTAGTGGGGGATAGGAGGAAGTAAGCTGTTGGTTAACTAGAATCTGCAGCTTATCTGTTGGGTAGGAAAATGGGCAGACTAGGTGGGCCAAGCGGTCCTTATCTGCCATCAAATTCTATGTTTCTATGTAAGTTGAGCCAGCTTGGGATTTCCAGTGACGTCATGATGCTGTAACAGCCCACTAGCTGAGCCCCTTCTGGGAACCAGGCAAAATCCTCTAAATTTTTTATATTTCCAAACTAATAATTGTAAAAAGGTACTGGGATGTAACTACAACTATGAAGCAATATGGTAGGGCTTCCTTGTGCCCCCAACTTGGCAGATAAAAATCGATATAGTGTCATGGCCTCAGAAAGTGAAAGCTTTCAGGCCCCACACAGCACTCAGCAAATCGGAGAGATGCAGAAAAACCAAGTTCCTCAACCCTGCAGCAACAGATGGACATTTTATTAAGCAAACTTTATGGGTTTAAGAAAGAAATGAAGCTGACCACCTCTGCTCTGAGGACAAATGTAGGTAAATTAGAGCAAAGATTGACCAGCTTGGATGACCAGATTACACAGCAGGATGGCCGCATCGATACCACTAAGCGGGCTACTCTTCAACTGCATACTGCGGTAGAAACCTTGCAAGACCACATTGATGATGCAGGGTGCCAAGTGAGGCAGAACAACCTACATCTCTATAATCTGCCTGAAGCTGAAGAAGGATCGGACATAACAGTGTTTATGTTTCCGACCCTTAGACCAACCCTTTACACCCCGTCTGAATGTAACCTGGAACTCGTATGGGCCCACCAAGCCCTCGGGCTGAAATCTACTGGGCCTGGGGCGTGTCCGTGCTCTACAAATCTCCAGTTTCTCAAGTTCCAGGAAAAGCATAAGGTGCTTCATCTGGCATGGCAGCAGGAAACAGTTGCATATCAAGGCACCAGTTTATATGTGGAAGATGACTATTCTAATAATGTTATGGCCCAATAGAGAGCTTATAGTCCTGTAATGAAAGCCCTACAAGTTCAAGAAATCCATATTAGAACATTGTACCTTGCTTGGATGCTAATTTATTTTTGAGATGGGATTCAATCATTTGACACACCGGAGGCTGCAATTTCAGAACTCAAAAAAGAAGGATACTAAGGTCCCTCTTCAACCACAATGTGAACCTCCACAGCAGTTGATTGCCTCAAAACTAGCAAAACAGATATGGAGCAAACTCAGCCCCAAGCAACAGAAGGCTCAGACATGACAGCAGTTAGCGGACCCAATACAGGACATTATCAGGCACCTCAAGGCATCTACCTCTGGCTCTGACAATGTGAACATGGGACCAGCTCTGACAACTTGAACCTGTAGGCACCACTCTTCACTAAGGTAGATCTGTTGAGTACTTGAATTTCCCCCTCTGACCCTGCCCTCCCTGACCACCTGGCTCAGGTTTAGCTCCTGCCCTTTGCTCATGGGGTCTGCGCCTATATGGCCAGCTTCACTGCACATTCCACATATCTTGGCTTGGGCCCCGGTTGGTGTTTCCACTGAGGTCCCATCATGCTGATGGTTCTCCTGATATAAGCAGCATTATGATGCTCTCCAGTGCTGTACTTGTCTTGACCCCTGGGTCCTAATATACTGTTTCTAGCTGGGCCTGCTCCTGGTGGCAGCTCCTATGGGATCCAAATTGTTAGTACTTCCCTCATGCCTGACTGTTATTCTGAGCCCACTAGGCCCACATGCAGAGTGGATAACCATGGCCAGATGTGCGCCATAATTGTGGGCCTGAAGCATGATAAGTCAGCCTGTGTATGCGAGTTTACCAGGGCAGGCGAGCACACTTGTAAAATAGCCTATGGGGTCTGAGCTGGGGTGGCACACAAGAGACATAAAGAGATGCCCTCAGGTGGCTTTAAATAGATGGCTGAGAGGCCAGGTGGGTGCGGGCCCTGTGTTGTGGAGGCTGGGGGTCAGGACCGGGAGTGTTGGAGGAGATGCGGATGGGAAGAATTAACTCTTGGTGGGGCTCAGACGTGCCCATGGACCAGTCATCACTGAGTTTCCATGACAGAGAGACCACGCAGCTGATGGACACACAGGGGGAAGATGACAAACTTAGCAGTAGTCTCTTAGCAGAAGCTATACTGTTCTGGGTAAACTTTCTAGAATCCAGTTCAGAATTTTCTTTTGAACTGGGACGAATCTGTCTAAATAGACATGGTCAAAGACAGAAACATACTTGTGCCCCCTATTTGAGGCACAGTTTTAGTAAAGATGGGGCGTTGGAGAGTGGTAGGGCCCATGTCCTAACTTCCTGCTAATACATATCTGTATTGTTACTTATAACCAGCTAATAGCTCAACATCTCAGTGGGAAGACATAGTTTAGTAGCTTCAAAGTCCTATCCAGTAGAGCATCTATAATCCAGAAAAACCTGCGTTTATTCTCTGTGTAAATTGGATTTTTAAGTTCTGTCTGATGTCACCAGTGATTTGGGTGGAGGGGGACTGGAAACCATTTTTATTTAATATTAACACCTGTCTTTTCCCCACCATTTCTAGGTCACCTGATAAGATCAGTTCCCGAGGGAGGGTCTGAATTCCCTGACCTAAAATGAACAGATGTGTTAAGAGGTTCTTGGCCAGAGACATGATATCTGCCCTCTCCACCCTGTTCTTAGTCGATTTCAACTGGAGGCCCCTCTTCATGAGCCATAACCTCCAGATCAGCTATTGTCTGGTCACAGGGTTTGCAAGTAAACCCTACCCTGGAAGCTGCAGCTATAGCCCAGTTGGCTAGAGAAGGTTAAAGTGCTTTTTTTTTTAAAATATTTCCTAGTTGCCTCGTTGTAGGTGCTAGGCCTCAAGTGTACCTTGATACGTGGTCACTGGATAGAGTGGTTACTCTCCTCTTCCTAATTGACTCCTCCTTTTCCTTTTCCCCCCCAGTTAAAATGTGGTCAACTACCAGCAGAGGATGGTGCAGCATGGTGGGGGGGGGGGTCCTGCAGACTCCGGCATACATTTTTCATAATGTAGTATACTAGCAATGGCTACCCAGAAAATCCACTTCTATTCTTTAAATGTGAATGGGCTCACCAGTCCCATCAAAGGGTCCAAAACACTCTCCCAAATCAAATGAACCAAACTGGACCTCTCATATTTACAGGAGACACATCTTTCCACCCCTGAGTATACCAAGTTTCTTAAATATGGATTATCAGTGGTGTACTTCTTCTCCTACTCAGAGAGACTGAGGAGTGTGGCAATCTTATTTCCACAACAGACTCCATCCCAGGAACATTGGCTCTGGTAGGACCCAGAGGGACACTGGATTTTGGTATGGGGCACTTTGTCCAATCAGGAAGTGACCTACTGTAGCTAATATATATGTTCCTCCTGGATCTAATACTCCCATGATCAAGTATCTCTTAGATAAGGTGGTCTCCCATACTCATGGAAACCAGCTGTTAGCAGGGGACTTCAATATTGCCCCAATACCAGCCTGGGATTCCTTCAACCCGAGACTGCCTCCGCAGCAAGCAGTTCATATATTTTTCCAACACTTTCTGCAGGAAGTAGGGTGGGTGGATGTTTTTGAAAACTCTCCACCCTTGAAAAACACATCTTTTCTTTTTACTCCCAGATATATTGGACATATTCGCTCATTGATCATCTTTACAGGCAGACAGAAACCCTTTCCCAACTCTGCTCTTGTACTATAGGAGATATTTATATGTTTCCAGTCATGCTCCCCTCAGTTACTGTTGGGGCTGGGGGCTGGAATGCAGGGATTCAAGATGGCGCTTTAATGCCTACTACTTTAAAATGCTAGATTTTCAGAACTTTCTCTGGAAAAAGATTGACGAGATCCTTACAAAACATCTAGTGACAGAAATCTCCCCTTCCATCAGATGGGAGACACTGAAGGTGGTCCTACAGGGGTTGATCATCCAATATACGGCCACAGATATAAAATAATAAAAAAAAAAAAAAAGAGAGGCAGGCATGGCAAATCCTTTCAGAAGACAAGCTGCATTTCTTACAATCTGCCCACTAGCAAGGTGACATCTCCATGACTCAACAACTACAGTAGGTGAGGGCAGAATTAGAAGCGCTCTACCTCCAGTGCAAGAAAATTTCACTGATGTTCTTCAGGCTGAAGTACGACAAAATAGAGGGCCCAAGTCACACGTCTACTAGCTGATTAGATTTGGAAGGTGAGATGGCAGGCAGGTATTGCCTCACTGCTACATATAGCCACAGGCACTAGACACATGAAATTCTGTGAAATAGCATACACCTTCCGTTCCTACCTTATATTATACACTCCAGAGTCCGAGGCAGCTTTGCAGAGGATATCTGCCTTTCTGGATGCTACCTCTGTGCTGAGCCATTCCCCTGACAGGCAAGAGACTTTGGTGTGCCCAATCACAACAGATGAAATACACAGAGGTAGTCATTCGTAAATCAAAACACTTTGAAGGCCCTGGGCCCAGATGGATTTGGGGTTGAGTTTTACACATTTGCTAGAGAGCTCCTTGTATTGCCTCTCCAGGCCTGTTTTGGGAATACTATATGGGTGAGGGAAGACCTCCCCTGTCCTGGTCCCAGGCAGTTATTTCAGTAATACTAAAACCAGATACCCCCCCGGCTTTGCTCATCTTGCTGGCTGATATCAGTTTAAAATACCAATTATAGATACTTTATGACCATATTGGCACACCAGCTGGATAGCTGACTCCCTACCCTTACTGGTAGAGATCAAACTGGGTGTATACAGTCCAGAAACACCATGGATAATATCAGATGGACCTAACACCTACTGTAATAGATACATAGCACTCTAATTTCCTCTGTTCTGTTCAGTTTAGATGCTGAAAAAGGTTCGACTGGATGTTTTGGCCATTCCTGTACTCAGTGCTGGGATGACTGGGACTCCCAGTCTCTTTTATACATCTCGTGCAGAAGATTTGTGCATTCCCTCAGACTTGTGTGAAGGTGAATGGCCACTATTCTGTGGACATTGGGCTCCACAGGAGCACTTGCACCCTGAGACTGTCCTCCCATGGATCTTTTCCCTGCTCAGGCACTATGGGGAGGTCTCGGGATGCTGAGTAAATACTAGCAAAACTGAAACCCTTAGCTTCCATTAAACCCCATCCCCTACAATGCTATCACAATTCCCTTTTAACTGGGAAAAAAATGAAATACTTGGGGAAACAGGAGGCTCCTCTGCCCACAGCTGCATACAGGGATAATTACCTTCCCTTTAGGTAACAGTTGACCCAGGACCTCTCCCACTGGGGAACTCTCTCAAGTATATCCCAAAGAGTAGAGATGATTCGCATGGTTACCCTCCCTCAGGCCTTATATTTATTCCAACATGTGCCAATAATTTTTCCTGCGGCCTTATGGAGACAGTGGAACAAAGAAATTACCCACTTTACATGGACTGGTCAGCACCCACACATTAAATTTAAGATATTGACCCTTTCAAGGCAGTCTGGGGTATGAGTGCTACCCAATATGTGATTATATTATTGGACCGCTCAGCTCTGGTCCATGATGTATAGGCACCTGGGGTCTAACCAACAGTATGGCTGGAGGTGGAGCAGGAGTTCTTATCAAACGCGGACTATCTCTGGAATGTGTACTATGTTTCTCCCTCTTATGAGGCATTCTGGGGAGGTAATCTCTGGCTATACTATCAAACCCAGATATGTATGTCCATTCGGAGGAATCTACATCTCATCCCCCCTTCATTAAGTTGCTCTGCCCGATCCCCCTTCTGGAGGGTTTCTCGCCAGCCACATTAGACACAGGCTTCCATCATTGGAGCATATATTCCCAGCAGTATCTCTCACAAGTAATCAGCCTCTTCAGAACAACCTCTTCAGTTTTGCCGCTGCATCTTCACTGCGAGTGCACATCACCTTTTTTATTTTTCGGCAATGTGCACTTGCTGTAGCGGTGATCGCTATTCCACAATTGCCATTATGACATGGAACCGAAGGGATATCCTCCATAATGTAAATACAGACACACACACACACACACACACAAACACACACACACACACACACACACTCTTTCTCTGTCTAGCCTATTTTTTTGATAAAGTTTGTAGTTGGGTAGAGTGTTCATCCATGTGGCTGAGTCATCTCGCCACATTTCTGTGATAGATACAATATCAATATTGTCCCAACCAATAAGGCCTGTAATTCCACCAGTTTGGTTAGATTTAAACTTATGGTGTTTATCATAAGCATTTTACTTTTGCTCGGTTCATTACTTATCAAATTACCCTTGTTCAGAGATGGGTTATATGCTCCCCTCTCCCCCCTTCAGTCAGTTTAAATGAGTTGATATCAGTTTATCAAATGTCCTTTCCAGCATATTGCTCCCCCTCCTACTGAGATGAAGACCATCCCAACTATATAAATTATATCTATGTTTAAACGATTCCCAGTTTGTGACACACATGAATCCATTTTTTTAAGCACCGCTTTCTTAGCCATTCAGTCACAGCCTTGATTTTAAGTATTTTAGTCGCTATTGCCCTGGGGACAGGCAGTATTTACGGGAAACTTATTTCACAACAATTGTCCCTCAGGAGTTCACTTAGGGCAATTAATTCATTTTTCATTTCTTCATTGTCTGCAGAATTTATATTATTAGTGCCTGCATGAATAATGACCAAGGGTTTATCACCTGCACTGCATAGGATATTGTTCATCATAGCCGCTAGATTTTAGATCTTTGTGCTTCTAAAACAACAGCAAGTTTTGTTCTCTTTGTCACGATTGCAGACCAACCTGTCAATATGTTTGATCATAGAATCCCCCAAGACAACAACCTGACATGTTTGATTATTGACTTGATCTATATTACTGATTTCTGAATCAGTTTGAATAAGTGGGGGATCTACTAATGCCTCCTCTAACTTATTTGGTTTAGAGTGGTTTGTGCAATAAACCTTTGTTGGATCTGAAATAGTTGGAACAAGATTTGGTGATGAAATGCCACGGTATTGGCCCCCTATAATGGTCTGTGATATTACAGTGGCATCAGATGTGACCTCCAGCATAAATGAGTCATTACATACTTCAGGTCTCGAGCAGATCATAGATACTTCGGCTTCCATACTATTAAGAGGATCTGTAATTACAGGTATATTTCTGAATCCTTCTTTACCTTGTTGGGCACAGTGGAAAATGATTTTGGGTCATCACTTCCACTTGGTTGTACATTATCTTTATTACTGAAGCAAACACTAGTTGCATCTTCAAACAGCTGGAACCAATTTGTGACTGGTATGGTAAATTGGTGTGCTATCTGTTCTTTGTTGTATCTATGTCTGTCCTCTACAAGAGTCTAGACTGGGTCTGCATTAATCAAGTTATCTTCCTCGTCCCTTCCTCTTTTTTTTTTACAATAAACTCGATATTTTGTTTGGTGTTTGTCTCAAGTATGGTAGGTTGATATTGTCCCATAGAACTATCACGTGTGGTTTTATTGAGATTTAGCTTGCTATTACCATTTGGTGTGGTGGGTTTAGTAATGAGTGACGCCATCTTGGTTTTGCCAGGGACATTCAAGGAACTTAAACATTTGGCCATAGCATATTGATTTTTTTTTTCAGTAGACTCAAGTTTACTATAAAAGGTGTTAATTTCCAGTAGTAATTCCACATTGGTTTGCATTTGTCACATGTATAGCCAATGACTGACATAACGTTGTCCACCATTTTATACATTTGGTAACTACTGCATTTAATGCCTGTTTCCCTGTCTAAAGTGATAATTGTGTCAACCATACATATACATTTGTAATAGCAGTGCTAATAACTGCCAGATTACCCAAATTGAGTTAAATGTACAGCATGGCTCACAACCCACTATTTTAAAAGACAGGGCTTTTCAGTGCATCCCCACCGGAAGTGCCATTCCAGTACTTTCGGTTCTTCGTTTTAACAAAAACTTGAATTTAAATGTTTTTAAAACACTGCACATATATCCAGCCCTTAGATGGGCAAAATAGGTGTGTCTGGAGATGCTAAAGGATCTTCCAAACAGCAAAGAATCTACAGTAGCCAAAAGACTTTGCCTCACACACCCAGGGAGGTCAAAGATTAAGTACAGTCCCCAGGTCAATAGAACACCTTGTTAAATGTAAAACCACCTCTCATATGAGGTTTTTAAATAATAAAAATCAGCTCCTGTGCCTCAGTAAGAGGTATCAGTATGTACTTTTTTGGTTGTTTATAATTTGTCTGTATCATATTCTATGATTCCTTTAAATGTTTTATTGTAAGTGTAACCCCTCACCCCTGCCTTTTTACTAAAATGACAGGTGGCATGCTGTTGGCATTGGCAGCAATACCTGGTGGGGACCTGGGTTCGAGGAGGATGAGGTTACCTGGCACAAGGGACCTAGGTTTGGCTACTCTGCACAGGGGCACCCAAGTAAATCCAACTACAGGAAGCAATAACTGTAATGTCCAGAACCAGGATTGGGATTTTTCAGTGTGGCTTTATTCAAAACTAGCTGACACATGACAAAGCATTGATGGTCCCCCAAGGGGCTACGTTCACTGTATATGCAGATAGAGACTAAAGGCGGTCCATTTGAAGAATGAACACATTTTTACTATTGTCTGGCTCTGGACCCACCAGGCACTCAGCCTGGACTTGCATGCGCATTGGATACACAGCCCGATTGGCCCGGCTCCCCTGCTGGCCATTTGACTGATGGTCCATTTGAGAATGAACCCAAACTTTACTTGGAGAGACTCCCATCACACAAGGAGTATATTTTCCCATGCTGTGGCTCCCCACACCACATAGAGTCTGCGACGCCTAGAGAGATTTGTTTTCTTACTTCCATGAACTCTCATCAAACAAGGAGAATGTTCCCATCCTGTGGCTCCCCACACCACATAGTGTCTGCGACTCCTAGAGAGATTTTCAAGTTGCGACCCACGTCTGGGTACCCACCTCATCACTGGCCAGGCGCATGAGGCAAGTAGCAAATCACAGAAGAAATCCATAGAGGTGGACCTGGTTACTAAAGATGGGGGGATGTTACCGCTTCCAGCTCCCACAGCCCATACCCAGCCATTTCTCTGGACAAACATAAACTTAAAACTTTCAAAATGTAGATTAAACGGTGGATGACCTGAAGCACCCCTTCTACAGCATTACTTGAAATCCATTAAACTTTAGACTTTTTGACTGCTCTATCTGTTTGTCCTAGTTGAAATAGTCCTCCCAAATAGCAGTCCACATTCCAACTTCCTTTATATTTCCAAACTGATGAAACAATTGAGTTGCCCCTTCAAATGGGGCAAAACACTCACCCATTCATTGTAGGTGCCCCACAGGTGAAGTACCACTTCTTTTACTGTTATACAAGAACAGAACTGAAAACAAGCAGCTTTCTTCCATAGTGGAAATAGGGGATTGCCCCTGGAATCCACAGAGGGACTTTTCTTCCACCCCCCCCCAGAGGTAGGGGGCACGGAGACCTGGACAGCGGTCTCCACCACTTTCAAAAGGTAAACAGAAGCTTCTTCCTGCTGGGAGGTAAACAGACAACTCCTTTGAAAACTCCCAAAGTTCTAAACTCACTCCCTGAGCTGCAGATTCCAATGTGGCTTATACAGCTGCGACAGTTCTATGGTGATGTCATCTCTCAAGTCTCAGCTGTGACTGAGAACAGAGTGAGACAGTGTGAAACCCATTTAACTGGAGTTTCACAAGCTGCCTTCCCTGCCTACCACTAGGTCTTACTGGGATTCTAGTAACCCCGGGTAACAAGGGGGTTACTCTCGCCCTTGACCAGGAAAATGACTGTCCCCAGTCATTATGCACCTGGCCTTAGGCCATCCCACCCTATGTACTACCTGCGGTGGGGGGTGATCAGGCCCCCTCCTACCATGTGTAAGCACAGGCAGGCAACACTAAGGGCCTAGATGCCTATAGCTGACATGTCAGCCTCTACACTATCCACTTACTATGGACACCTAGTGGCTCTGGTAGAACCATCCAGAGCATAGCCCTGATAGATCAGCACTGCGGCCCCTACTGCAGGTCAGGGCCACAGCCTGTCCATCCCCCCTAATCCTCTAGGGAAAACCTATCGGCCTCTAACATAACATCCCAAACAAAAACAAAACCCAGGGACCTTCCCGACCTTGGGCAACCTGCAACTACAAAACAGCACTTTAAATTCTAACACAATAAAGCACTGACGAGGAACTCCGATGAGCCCCTCCTCCTCTTCTTGTCTTCTCTTCTGTCTTCCCAGGAACACCTGTAAGAAAAAGACAAAACAAAACACACTCCTAATCTGCATACACAGTCTACCTAAAAAAACAACAACAACCCCTACCATACAGAAAAAATACTGAACAATCCCAAAAAATAATTTTTTTTTAGAAAAAAGGTAGAAAAACACAGTATTTACATTAGAGTACATTAATGACATTGGTTACAATACACATTTGGGGGGATGGAGTGCCCTAAAAGTCCCAACTAGTGACCACAAGGCCCGAAGGCTAGTCCAATAAAGAGTCTCTCCTGGGCCGGAGCCCCGTGAAACACAGTTCTAGAAGGCCAAAATCCCAAAGGGGAGCGTCTTTGCGGACAGTTCACACATTTTTGAAGTCTGTAGTGTAGGGTGTGTACTGCAATGTCATAAAGATAGAAAAAAAATTTTTTTCGGACTTACCAGCCTCTTGTAGTATAAGACTAGGCACCGACCTGCACCGCAGCCGAAGACTCTCCTTGGCAGCATTTCTTCTGATACAGCTGGGTGGATATCTTCCGGGAACACAGGAGGGCACATCTAGAAACAGCTGGGATGATGTCATCTCTGGAGAAGGAACCTTAGAACAGGAACAAAAAGAAAAACAGCTGGTCCAACATCATCTGATTACCAGGCGATGAACAGGAAACAGCTGGGATGGTGTCCTCTCTGGATCTGAAGTCATCTGGTGGGCCAGTAGATGGTTGCTGAACAAGACAGTACACTGTAGACTGAAGAATGTGAAGCACCTGAGTCCTTGGTTATTCATATTAGGCGGATCAATAAGGGCACTTCACAGTCTAGATGTGGCAGTATTGACTACCACTGCTTGGCCTACCATTTTGAGCACGAACTTAATGGGGAGGTCCTTGCACTGAGGCCAATAGTACCGGGGGTCAGGGGCTTGAATTATTACCCCATCTGGGCGAACATAACTCACACAGTTGGAGACTTCACGTCCCTCTCCATCCACTATTCTCACTCTGTCCATAAACAGTGTCCTGCCTCTCTTCCACTGTGTATACTTTTCGTGGAACAGTCTATTCTTTACATGCTGGTTGGCCCCAGGGTGCACATGTTTCATTGCTTCATCCCAGATCCAGGATTTCCTGCAGTTCTCAATCTCCTCCCAGACTCTCCGAGGAAAGGTAGGAAAGGTCATACCATAGATTTCATTGGCCTTTCTACGAACCAGTCTCTCCTCTTTACTTGCTTTGGTCAATCTGAGACCACTGGCCTGGCTTGGGGGTGGCCAGTCCTGGTTCTGCCAGCTTCGCATCCTCAAAGAAATTAAAAACAGATCCCTGACTTCTTCTTCTTGTAAAGCCAGGGCAGTGGCATCACCACCTTCTTGAACACATTCCTCCGAGGCAAGATCTTGAGGCTGTGTACCCGTTTCTTTCTCACAAGGCCACATAAGTTCCCCCTCATCTTCCTCTTCACTGAGGATCTGAGCCCAGGAGTGAGCAGTCGTTCTCACCCCTGAGACTATCCATTCATCACTAGGAGCGGAGGTCGACACCTCCCATTCAAAGGCCTCCCACATCTCATCTTCACCTTCGAGACTTGGGCTAGGCGCCCCCACCCAGCGGTCTACTGGTGCTTTATCCTAACTTTCTTTCTGAGATCCAGCATCCAAAACTTCAATTTCAGATTCAGTCTCTAATTCTGCACTCTCTAACTTTGTGCCACACTCCCCTGAGGGACCTTCCTCCACAGGCTTCACCTGATGCTGTGTGCTGCCAACTGCAGATTCTTGAATTTTTGTCCATGTGGGAGCCAAACGAATTGGCGGCGCGCTTTATACAAGCCATATTTTTGTAGACATCCAGCACAGTGAGGAATCATAAAGACATCCCTTCCAGCACTCAAGCACATCTGGCATACATGGACTGGATAATTAGGAATTGCCACATCAGGAGAGAGTTGCCCTCCATAGCACCACTTATCAATATCTCTCAGTCTATTTACTGCTGCTGTTACTGCAACCCCGGGCATGATCCAGGTAATGAGCTGGTCCTGAGACCATAACTGCAGAAAAACAAACAAAATTCACTGTAACTGAAAGTCCCACTTTAAATGAACACACTCTGTAGCTTTAAAATGGCTCCTCTGCTGCTGTGTTTACTTTACTACCCCACCCTGTAATGGCGGCAGCAGCACTCCTGTGCATCAACATTTAGACTCTGGGTCAAGCCACTGTACACCCGATTTACATCAGCTACTGATAACTTTTACTCAAACTGCACAACTTGCTCTGATCTGGCTGTTCACACATTTACAGGATTTTCCTTGGACTTTTCAGTTGCTGGCAACATTCATTTAATTTACAGTCCCTTAAAAGCTTCAGGTTTCAGCACAGGATTGCCTGCTTCTACTAGTGTTGCATTTTTTTACAACCCACAGTCTCTCTCTGGCTGCAAACTTTAAACTGAGGCTACTTTCATTGCTATGCACACATTCAATGGCTTTACAGACTTGCACTTGCCAGCAGGACATCACACAATTGCTACTTGGCAAAGCGACTATACAGCTGCACACACATTTTATATGGCATTACTGAAAATCACTGATTGAGCAGTTTTAATTGTTTACTCACTGTTATTTGTAGCAACTTGCTGCGATGGGGTAAAACGGCCTGCAGCCAGATCTTTGAAGGCCTCAGAATGCAAACGGGCAGGCAGTCTCCGCGATCGTCTTTTTAACCACAAAATTCACTGATCCCACGATCGATTTGCAGGTTGAGCCCGATTTTAAACTTAAAAGTCACTTTTTGAACTATTTCACAGTGCTTTGAATCCTCACGACGCTCCTCCACTGCCAGTACACGCACTACTCTCTGTCTCCCTCTCAAATGCTGAAGCAGTCACAAAAGAGCTGGCTGAGGGGCGGGACTAATGGCAAACTGACCAACCACTCGACGCCATGCAAATGAGCCTCTTCTTCCTCGCGAGGGCTCCTCTCCTCACGGCGATCGTCGAGCAGGCAAATTTAAACTGTAACATGCACTTTATTTTTTCTTCAACTGACTCCATGGTGGGAGCCCATTTCAACCATGTAACATTGCCATTAACTCTGCAGTCTCTAACTTTGCACAGAAAGCATTTCCAATGTCCAGGGCATATTTTCTCTGTTGCTACCCCTAGTTTTCCACACTTTCCTTCGCAGAAATTCATTTTAAAACTGACAAAAACACTGTAAACTTTTTTGATGATGCAGGACAAGGGCACACTCTTTGGCTTTACAGCTCCTTGGTAAACAGTTGGCATTTTTTAAACAGCAGCACAAGATTCACAGCACACAGCAACACACTAGGGAAATTGCTTCAACTTTTTGGGCTACCGACTGCCAGATAGCCAAAATGCTAGCCCACTTGCCCAAGCACCTTCCTTCCAGAACAAATCCAAAGTGGTGCCTCCATTTTTGTAACCTCTCACCCCTGCCTTTTTACTAAAATGACAGGTGGCATGCTGTTGGCGTTGGCAGCAATACCTGGTGGGGACCTGGGTTCAGGGAGGATGAGGTTACCTGGCACAAGGGACCTAGGTTTGGCTACTCTGCACAGGGGCACCCAAGTAAATCCAACTACAGGAAGCAATAACTGTAATGTCCAGAACCAGGATTGGGATTTTTCAGTGTGGCTTTATTCAAAACTAGCTGACACATGACAAAGCACTGATGGTCCCCCAAGGGGCTACGTTCACTGTATATGCAGATGGAGACTAAAGGCGGTCCATTTGAGAATGAACACATTTTTACTATTTTCTGGCTCTGGACCCACCAGGCACTCAGCCTGGACTTACATGAGCATTGGATACACAGCCCGACTGGCCCGGCTCCCCTGCCGGCCACTTGACTGATGGTCCATTTGAGAATGAACCCAAACTTTACTTGGAGAGACTCCCATCACACAAGGAGTATATTTTCCCAAGCTGTGGCTCCCCACACCACATAGAGTCTGCGACTCCTAGAGAAATTTGTTTTCTTACTTCCATGAACTCTCATCAAACAAGGAGAATGTTTCCCATCCTGTGGCTCCCCACACCACATAGAGTCTGTGACTCTGCAACTCCTAGAGAGATTTTCAAGTTGTGACTCATGTCTGGGTACCCACCTCATCACTAGCCAGGCGCATGAGGCAAGTAGCAAATCACAGAAGAAATCCGTAGAGGTGGACCTGGTTACTAAAGATGGGGGGGTGTTCCCACCTCCAGCTCCCACAGCCCATACCCGGCCATTTCTCTGGACAAACATAAACTTAAAACTTTCAAAATGTAGATTAAACGGTGGATGACCTGAAGCACCCCCTCTACAGCATTACTTGAAATCCATTAAACTTTAGACTTTTGACTGCTCTATCTGTTTGTCCTAGTTGAAATAGTCCTCCCAAATAGCAGTCCCATTCCAACTTCCTTTATATTTCCAAACTGATGAAACAATTGAGTTGCCCCTTCAAATGGGGCAAAACACTCACCCATTCATTGCAGGTTCCCCACAGGTGAAGTACCACTTCTTTTACTGTTATACAAGAACAGAACTGAAAACAGGCAGCTTTCTTCCATAGTGGAAATAGGGGATTTCCCCAGGAATCCACAGAGGGACTTTTCTTCCACTCCCCGGAGGTAGGGGGCACGGAGACCTGGACAGCGGTCTCCACCACTTTCAAAAGGTAAACAGAAGCTCCTTCCTGCTGGGAAGTAATCAGACAACTCCTTTGAAAACTCCCAAAGTTCTAAACTCACTCCCTGAGCTGCAGATTCCAATGTGGCTTATGCAGCTGCGACAGTTCTATGGTGATGTCATCTCTCAAGTCTCAGCTGTGACTGAGAACAGAGTGAGACAGTGTGAAACCCATTTAACTGGAGTTTCACAAGCTGCCTTCCCTGCCTACCACTAGGTCTTACTGGGATTCTAGTAACCCCGGGTAACAAGGGGGTTACATAAGGCTCTCAGAGCCTCTTGGATTGGGCACCATATAAATAAAATTGGCATTGGCACTGAGTTGTGTGTGGAACCATTACAGGGGTGTAACATTTCTGCATTTATTTATCCACTATGACCATGTCACATCAACATGAAATTTATCGATTGGCATTACAGCGATGGCACAATGCCAACAATCGGCATTGCGCCATCAGGAGCAGAAGGTGTGTTTTGTGGGGGGCTTTTCCCCCACACCCTCCATGAGTGGGGATCTGCCCACTGCACCCCCCACATTTTAGATTATCAACTCCGAGTCAGGGTTGTTTCAGGGAAGGGGCAAAATCATGGCAGACAGCAGTGTAGGCAATACTGTTACAGTGAACTGCAGATTTTGTCACTGTAATGGTGTACGCGGTATTGCTGTCACTGTGCAAATGGTATACCGTCATGGCCCAATGTCACCATGCACAGGTACATCCAGCAACTTGCTCCCCAATACAGCACACTAACTATGGGCAAGCTCAGAGAGGAAGTCCAAGGGGCATGCTACAGGGGAAGCATGCTCCACGGGGTGTCTCCATGTGCTGGATGTCTGGGACAAGAGCTTGGTGGCCAGCATATGAGGCAGATGGGCAGATAGACAGTCAACTGGTCTACAGGATTGGTTGAAGAGAAACGTTTGTTATAGGAGAGAAAAGAAGAGACATTGAAAAAAACTGTATAGGAAACGGCATTCAGACTTGGAAGGATGCTTCACTGACCATGGTTGTGAAAAGTATTTAACCCAAACCTTCGGATTAGTCTGGCCAACTGACTCTGATGCAATGTATTACAGCTCACTCTGAGTCAGTCTGGAGACCATAACCATTGACCACAGCAGTGCCACTGAATGATGAGTGTCGGGCCCTCCCTAAGCAAATTGGAGTCTTATGCTTTCCCAGGGAGAGCCCAGCACTCATTGTACTGTGACACTGCTGTAACCTATTCATGCATGGAATTTGGCATCGGGTGCTCAATGGAAGATCATGTGCTGTACTGTGACATGTCCAGAACAGTTTGGCTGGTAATTTGTCATGTCAGTTTCATTCCAGACTGCACACACTGACAGAGGAACAGTTAAAATGTGGAAGCGTGTGCTTTTATTTGTTCACACCTAACAGTTTTATTTATTTAGTACCACATTGTGCAGGGTTAGAACTTACATAAAAAATCTGTCTTGAGGAGGATAGCAAAATTCTGAGTGTTGCAGTCCACCAAAAATGTATTCTTCTTCTTCTGGATTCTACGCAATTTAGAATAAAGTGTTTTAAGGCCCTCCTGCTTCCACTGTCATCGTCAATATAGAAAAGCCTATCCCCTTGCCTATCTGAACCACATTATCCTCCTCACCCAGTTCAAAGGCACTCTTTCATTTTACATTTAGTCGCTGTAACTGCCCAGTTCAGGCATGTAGCACAAAGAGCCTCTTCCTCCGGTTTGTCTTGCTGTTTGGCCTACCTGATGGTATCATGCCTAACTGCATAAAGCACTACTGGGGTGAGATACAGGCATTACAGCCAAGTGATGACACAAACAGCAAGAGGATCTCTGTACTTAATTTGACTGCTGTATCTAAATTTATGGTGAACTGGGTGTTTTTGGTTTTAGGACTGAGGGAAAGTGGTTGTCGGGATAAGATGGGCAGTAGGAGCATTTTATGTTGACAAGGGTGATTGTTTGGTGGAAAGAGGCAGAGTCTGTTAATCCAGGTGGACCACCACAGGGGTAATGTATGCTGTCATGAAATTATGTATTCCAAATACACTGTAACACTAATAAATTCCCGGCCAGCCAAGTTTCGTTCGTCAGTAGCTGGACTGATGTGTTTTTTTTTCTTTAACAGAAGCATCAAAATACACCACAGAGCATCAAAAATCCCAGAGTTATGAGGGTCTAGTCATTTGTTCAGCCCCCCCCATTACAAAATAAAAGTTTCCTCCAATGGATGGGTAGCAGTATGCAATTTCTTGTGTAGGGAACATTGACAAGGTTGCACAAAAACAATGAAGTTAGAAGCACAGAAACTAAGAAAGTTGCTGGAGAGCCAAGGTTTGTTAAATCCGACTAGACTTGATGGAAATTACCCGGAAACATGCTTTTGCTAGTGGTGCTCAGACGGTGCCGTTTGGGATCTGATTGTCCTCTAATGGACAGTCCCACTATCTGCCCTGGAGAGAGTATATTGTAAGACTGAAACTTGGTTGCCTGACACTTGAAATGCTGACGCTGCAAGCCCGACACCAAAAATTGTGACAGTGGGATTTTGCCTGTGGCAGAGTTTGTTATAATGATTAAGGGGGGGTGCAGTGGACGAAGCTCCCCGAAACATAAAAAAAGCATCAGCCACCACTGTCAGGATTATCTGTGTCAGGCTTGCGGCATCGGGGTAATAACTGTTGGGTAACTGCCTGTCAGTCTTTCATAGTAAATCCATCTGGGAACCTAAGCTCCATTCAATTAAGCAAGGATCTCAGATCGCCCAGTCAAATTTTCTGGTTCTAAGGTTGGATGTTGTGATCTAAGGGTTGGATTTTTGGATCCAACCCTCAGTTGACTAGGATCTGACAGGATCTAACCACCAGATCCCTTGTACTGTATTCTATAGATTTGATTAGATTCATACTTGGGACCCAAGGTGACTAGATCCATGGTTGGATGCCATCAATATCTGATTACATGTGACGGGGCTAGCAGTATAGCCTAGAGGTTAGAGTAACAAGCTATGAATGAGCTTGGTACATCCAGCATACCTGGCTTTGATTACCACAACCTCCACTTGTATACTGTGTGACTGAACAAGTCAATAAACCTCCCCAGTGCTCCTGGGTCACCCCTGAAAACAGTAATTTGTGCTTACTAGGTCTTATTCAGTTGCCAAAGAATAAAATAAATAAATAAAATCCAAAAAAGGGGCGGTATCTGGTGGTATCCTACTTTGGTGAAAATTATCTGAAAACCACTAGCTTTTACATTTGTTCCAGTGTAGAGCAACAGCAATAAGCCCCAGTCGCTTTACCAGTTGCCAGCGTTTTGGTGATATACACAGTCACAATCATTAATATCATGCTTGTTTTTTTTATCAGATTATGTTTTTGGAATGGTGTCTCATATAATTCAATGTGATCTGCCTTTAGGTCTCAAATTATACATATTACTTTTTTATCATGAAATATTTTATTAAGAGATTTCATATCGCAATTTTTTTTATTGTGAAATATTTTATTTAGATTTCATATCACAACATGATATCTTGAAATATTTTGTTGACATTTCATATTACAACACTTTTTAATGAAATATTTCATCAAGAGATTTCATACATGTTTTATCATGAAATATTTCATTGAGATTTCACATCACGTTTTTGTCATGAAATATTTCAAGAGATTTGATATCACATGTTTTTGTCATGAAATGTTAAATTAAGATAATTCATATCACGTTTTTTGTCATGAAATATTTTAGTGAGAGATTTCATATCACATGTTTTTATTAAATATTTTAGAGATTTCATATCACATTTAGTTTTCATTATTTTATTAAAAGATTTCATGTTACAAGATATCATTTTCTACATTACTTACTGTATTAATTGTGAATTTCCTATTTTGTCTTCTGTAACATTGGATACATTGTGTCTTACCTGTGCTTCATTTTAAAGCCCAGCTCATGCCTTAAAATGAGATCTTGTATTCCAGTGGACTTACCTGGTGATCAAAAATAAAAAAAAGAATGAAACTACTGTAAACAACTGAGTCAAGCATGCAGAAATGTTCAAAATTGTCTTCCTTTCAAAGAGTGCATAATGACACTGTGCAGTTCAACATGGTTGGACCAAGCAGAAATGCAAATGCTTTGTGATTCTCTTATCTGACCCCCCACCCCAAATATCACCATCTTCACCAATCTTCAGTTGAAAAGAATAAAACCCATGAAGTCAGAGAGGTCTGATCCTTCTTCAAACAGTAAACAGTGTGTTGTTGCTCTAATTTCTGTTTACTGTGCTTAAATAAAATAGCCATTGTGTAAACATACATTCAGAGCAACTCCCCCATAAAGAAAGCAATGTGTCAAAAATCCTATTGTTTGGGCCAGCTGCCCAGCCCAGTGGCGCAAAGGGGTGAGGTGCTTGCACCACACCTGCCACCATGCTGGCAACCTGGGTTTGGAAATGACCTTGGGTTGTTGGGGGTCAGCTGCAGGACAGAGGATTGAGTATCCGAGAGGCTGCTCTCTTCTCATGGGAGGGAAGGCTAAGCCATCTCTGCCTTTGACTGACACTGGGGGGAGACCCTGGAGTAGTGCAGGCTTCGAGTAACTTCCGTGTGGGGACTACGCTTCTGCAGTGCATGTGCACCTCCACGGGCATGCACCTGCATGCCACTGCAACCAGGAAAATGGAGAGAAAGTGAAAAATGGAGCCAAGTAGGCTCCATGAAGCCCTGTCTGCTCTCCCTAACCCACGCTGCCACGCAGTCTCTGGGGCACTTCTGCATTGTGCATAAAGGTGGATGTCCCTCCCTCTTCTGACCCTGCTCTGGGGGAACTACATGGGGGGAGAGACTTAGAGACTTTTTGCTTGGCTGGTGTGGTGAAGAAACTGATGTTGTTGATTTTATGAAATAAAGGACCTTAGCATCTTAATTCATTGGATGCCTTCTTTCCTTGTATGTGTGTGTGTGCCACAGCTTGTGGTTTTGAATAGTGTACTTGTTTTGCTGTGTGCACCACAGTCCGTGAGTGGCTCTGGCCATTTGTTTTCAACATAGCCTTCTTATGACCCCACCTCATGAAGAAGGGCAGAGAACATTTTTCAACTCCTACCTAAAAGGTGATTTTGTGCAGGGACCAGAAAATCACCTTTCTGGACAGATCTGCCTAATGTCAGTGCAATTGTTCATGAGGTGGGGTCTCAAAAAAGGCATATTGAAAATTTGGGCCAAAAATATGCAAAAATGGGCAAGTTATGATACTAAGTTCAAATCCCCATTGAAATACATTAAACCGCATACCTGTTTCTTCAGTTCACAGTCCAGCTTTGAAGAGTGAAGACATGTCTGAGGTCCAGAGAGGAATATGGCTTTGGACCCCAATGTGTAAGTAAGGGCTTGCGGGGAAGGGGTGCAGAATGGGATGGTCAGGTGGGAGGACAGTAGTGGCCACAAAAGACATCAATGGACAGTTTTCTTTTTACAGGTTTAAGAAAGAAAAAAAGAATGAGGACTCCAGATTGTGACATTGGGGGATTGGGCAACCCAGTGTCACTGTTATGTTTCTGAGGGGGGAGTGTGGGGTGGTGGGTTCTGAGAGGGAGTGTCGGGTGTGGGAAAAAAAATATATATAATGAAAACTTTTGCATCAGTCACAGTGGAACACAGCACAGTCCTGCATATTCAAGATGAAACTGTCTTTGGACCTGTGTAGAGGCCAAAAGCTGTGGGACAGGGGGAGGCAGCCTTAGTAGAAGCTGGACGTTGTGGAACTGCAGCTATATGCTGGTTGGCAATTATAACAGACGCTAGCAGGATAGTCTGCAAATTTTAACTGGGGCACTTATTGGGCTAAGTGATAATTTTGCTGTCAGGAGTAGCCTGGGTGCACATAGGGATTTAAACTGCCATTTAAACAGTTAAGCAGGTGTAGTCTTGCTGAGTCTGTCCATGATTGGTGTCCGTACTTCCAGGTCACAGCACATAAAGGACACCTCAGGAGCGAGCGTCAGCAAAACTGAGACTGTCTTTGGACATGTGTGGCAGCCAAAAGCACCTCAGGAGCTGGGGGGAAGGGGACTGGGGGGCCTGGGGTTAAGCAGTATATAAGTTAGGATTTAACCTGTGTAGGTCATCATCTAGGAGAGGCAGTCACAGGAGCTAGAGGCAATGAGATGGACCCGGAGTCTGGTTTTGAACAGACCTAGTGTTGAGGCAGAGGAGATGGTGTGACTGAGACCATTCATCCATAGAGGAGCCCTATAGGTGAAGGAGCATTGGTCCTGCATAGTTCTACAGTGAGGAACTTGTAGAATCTGGGTTGTCGAGCTCCTGGTGTTCTGTCGGCTGGTGTTTTGATGTAACAAGGCAGTAACACCGGGGGATGTGAGGCCAAGGTTGACTTTTCCCGCCATAGCACATGTGAGATACTTTATATGGTTGGAGAGCTGAAGCCATCCGGATTGTTTATAAAGGGCACAGGTGTGGGTGAGGCGATGGGCACCAGTTGTGAGTTGACATGCTTTGTTAAGAGCAGTTGTTATATGTCAGAGAGCGGATGTCATGGCGGAGCTGTAGATAATGAGACCGTAATCAATAATTGACACCACAGAGCTCTGGACGGCAATCTTTAGGGCCTCTGGGGTAAGGTGCTGCTTGTAAAGTAATCCAAGGCTTGTGCTGGCAGCTTTAGCCATGCTGTCAGTGTGAGCCGTATAGGAGAGATTGGGGTCAAGCAGAATCCCTAGGTATTTGAAAGAATAAACTAGTTCAAAGACAGTCCCCTGCTTGGTGGAGATGGCAAGGGGGTGTTGCTTGTAATGGTTATGTGAACTGAAGAATAGCAAGGACTTGGTTTTCTTGTGATTGAGGACTAGTTTGTGATTGGAGAACCATGTTTCAACAGCACTGAATCCAAGTTGGAGGCTGTGTTGTAGTGGTGAAAGGTCCTTGTGCGTAGAAAAGACAATAGCATCATCCTCATACAGGATGATTTGTTCTGAGCAGGATTATGGTAGGGGGTTTAAAAAGAGACTGAAAAGGAGAGCGCCCAGTATGGACCCCTGAGGTACTCTGGAGCGGACAGGCAAGGTGTCCGAGATAGCATTGGCAATTTTTACTCTTCGAGAGCGGTTGTCAAGGTAGCTTCTGAACCAGCGGGCTGAGTCCGGTGTGAGGCCAGCAAGGAGTAGTTGGTCATACAGCAGCCAATGATGGACCATGTCAAAAGCCTTCGAGAGGTCAATGAAGACAGCCCCTGTAAGAAGTCCTTTATCAAGGGAACTATACACTGCAGCGGTAAATTCAAGCAGGGCAGTGGTGGTACTATGCCCTTTTCTAAAACCGTGCTTTTGTGTGCACAGAATATTATATTTGTCCAAACAATCAGTGAGCTGGTCCGCAACAATACACTCTAGGGCCTTGGATAGTGGTGGCAATATGGAGATCGAGCGATAGTTAGAGTGGCAGATCTTATCCCCAGTTTTGTGGAGCGGGGTCACAGTGGCAGTTGTCCATATTTCAAGGAATGTACTGGTGTGGAGAGAGAGGTTAAGAATTTTAGTTAGGGGCTAAGGACCTCGGCAAGTGTAAGTGATAGCAGCTTAAGGTCCACAGTGTCACTGCTGATTCTGGAAGTGGAGATGGCTGAGGTGATGTGGTGATGAGCTTCATTCATCTTAATCTCCCTGAAGTAGAAATGAAGGTGAGGGTTAATGGGTGAGGAAAAAAGGGAACTGGAGGAAGACACAAGAAAAGTGATTGAAGTGAATGGATATCAGAAAACTGAAGGGGTAAATTGTATGGGAGTGGTGGAGGAGGTGAAATTAGAACATCATAATGCTTCAGAAGCTGGCATGGATGACAATAGTCCAGATGAAGGGATAGATGGAGAATCATGTGATAACTGGGACAGTACATATTATTGGAGCTTATATTGTAAGATATACAGACGCTTATACAACTAAGGGCCTGAAAGAGATAATCACAAGTCCATATCTACCTGGCACTACCTTAATACAGTAGATATAGATATGATGATCCCAAAAATGGTAAAAAAAAGATGTGGACACCCCCCTGAGTATAGCACATGCAGGGACAAATGATTTGTATAGAACCCGGGAAGATCAGATGATTCTTCGGTTAATGAGTATAGAAAAACAGTCCAAAACATAAGTGCCAAAATGGTCATTTCAGAGATCCTACCTGTACCCAAAGCAGGAAATAGAATTAATCAGAAAATAAAAAGGGTAAATAACTAGATCGGAAGGTGGCGCACTATGAATGGTATTGAGTGCATTAAGACATGGGAGGAGTTTGACCTAAATACAGTTTATTTTGGTCAAGACGGTAGACAGCTTAGTAGGAGTGGATCTAAGGCATTAGGTCTGGCTTTTAGGAAATATATAGACAAGCATTTAAACTAACTACTGGGTAGGCAATGAAATGGGCATTGAATGGTCCGGGGAGGGGGAGAAGTAATCAGGAAATAGGTAAAATGATTAAGACTAAAGGATTAAACCTGTTGCTTGTTAATGCAAGGAGTATCAAACCTAAGATGAATGAATTAAGATATGTTTTACAGAGAGGTAAGATTGACATCTGTGGGATAACTGAAACCTGGCTAACAGAAGATGACTGGATAGATAAAATTGATGGATTTGAATTCTATCACAAACCCAGAATAGGTAAAATTGGTGGGGGGTAGGGGTATATATAGCTACAAACCTGAGAGCAAAAATTATTACCCCCAATAATGGCGTATGGATACAGGTTGAACAACTTTGGCTCTCAGTTTGAACAGGAAGGAAAAGCATCAGGTTGGGGGTTTGTTATAGATCCCCTAACATGAATGAACAGGAGAATGACTTTTTCTTGGACTTACTTGATAGTGGAATGATAGTAGATGATACTATTGTTATGGGAGACTTTAATTTTCCCCAGATATGCTAGGATCCCCTGGGTGCGGATGGGACTCTTGAGGAAAGGTTTTTGGAAATCTGTATGATGAATTTTTTAGTCCAGATGGTAAGAGAGAAAACAAAAAATCAGAGTCTCTTGGACTTGGTATTATGTAATATAGTAGGTGTCATAGAAACTATGGATGTGATTGAACCATTAGGGAGTAGTGACCATAATATGGTCAGGATTGCTTTGGATGAAGAGTTCCATGACATCCAGGAGAAATCCACCATTAGGAATTATAATAAGGCAGCCTATACCACTATTAAGTGCATAATAGGAACGTACAACTGGAAGGAATTGGATGGGAAATCTCTGGTCCGTACTTGGGAAATAATTGATGATGTTTTGCAGACATGCATAAAAAAGCATGTCCCCATCACAAACAAGTATAATAGGAGGGGGAGGGTTCCCAAATGGATGACTAAAACGATCCGAAGACTGATAAATAAAAAGAATAGGGCATATAAGAAGTTAAAAAAAGGATCCATCTGATGCCTGGTTGTCCACATATAGATCTCTTGTAAAAAAAATGTAAATTGAATATTAGAAGAGGAAAAGCAAGGGCAGAATTAGATCTGGCATTAAGTAAGGGAAACAATCAAAAATAAAATAATTTTACAACTACGTAGGCAGTTTACGGAAAAATCAAACTCAGACTGCTGTATTAAGGGATCAGGAAAAACAAGTTGAAGATGAACAGGGTATAGCTAATATGCTTGGAACATATTTTCAAAGTGTGTATCTTAGGGAGAGCAGCTGCTCCTTTGAAGAAGACAAGACAGGGGGCAATGTGGAAATAGGATTCCCTATCATAACTGCTGAACAGGTTAAAGCTAAATTGATAAAATTAAAGAGATATAAGTCAGGAGGACCGGATTTGTGGAAACAGGTATATCTTAGATTAGATTATCCTCCACCTGTAGGCTATTTGTGCATTTGACTGCTCATTTTAATGAATATACCATTCTTTCTGTGTTTTTCTTTTTTTTGTTCCAGCTGTAATTGTCTTTTTTTCTCTGGTAGTAACTCTTGTCCTTGTAATCTTGCCTCTTGTTCTATTATGGTGATGTGAAAAATGACGGCTGTACTGTTCATAAGGAGGTACAGAAAAATGCCAATGTTGAAAATCTGGAGTGAAAATATTGCAGATTCGCGAGTTGATGAGGAATTGCGTAGCAGCTGCACAATGAGCAGCAAGTAAAGCAGTAATTTTTTGAATTTTCCTGGAATTTGTAACATAAGGCTTCTTGAGAGCCCAACTCATGAACACTGGCACTGTCATTTTGTTAATCAGTCCTGAAAGGTGATCATGAGGACGGCAAAATCACCTTTTGGTCTTAATAACGCCATGACAGTGGCTGAATTCATGAGGAGGGACCCCAATAACCCCATGTTGAAAATATGGTGCTAAAATTCCAAAAATGCCTGAGATATGCACCAAAGTTGAAAAAAACTATTTTGCTATTATACAGCTTACGCATTCCCTCAGTTAGTGGTCGGTTTTGAAGAATGCAGATGTGTTCCTGGTCCACTGAAGATCATCACGAGGCTCCGAAGATATGTATGGGTGAGGGGTGTGGGAGGCAGGGCAAGCAGAGGTGGGCGGGTTGAGGAGAGGGCAGGAGACCACGGACCGTTTTCTTTTTTTAACAGGTTAAAAAAAAAAAAAACATTGCTGGACATTTTGGTTTTTCTTCAGGGGCATTTAATATGCTGGGGTGGGCTCCCAGCATGTCACCTGAGTGTTTGGGGGGGATCTGTAGCCAATGGGGAATTGGGCACCCCTGTCGGCACATACCGATGTGGGGCACAAGAGCTGAGGGGGATTGGACACCCCCCTCGGCACAGAATGAAAGTGGGGGGGGACTTATGCCGACAGGGAGTGGACTCCCCCATCAGCAAGGGGAAGGGGGGACCGAAGCCAACAGGGATTGGGTGCCCCATTGGCAAGCTCTGCAATGAGGGGTCACTCCCTCATTGCAGCAGATGCTGCTGCAATGATGAGGCGGCTCCTGATTGCTGCGGCTAAAATGTTTCAAGGTGGTGGCATTCTGGCTGAACTAGTGTCAGCAGCAGCGTGCCACCCCATTGGAGAATGCAGGCCAAGCCTCCAAAGGCAGTGGGGGCATTGGCCACAACAGTGCTGCACCTCCACAACCTGTTTCTGCAGCAAGCTGCCGCAACATGTTTCTTGTGCATGCCCACAAGCAGCATAAAAAGGAGTGACTGTGGGGGTGGGGGGTGAGGGGAACTCAAACGGCCAGCAGTTTGCCTTTTTTCCTAAATTCATATGCGGAGTATGGCATCCAGTTTTCATCACCCCAGAACAGAAAAGACATTGAAAAGACTGAGGGGTTGTTCAGCATAGGCTCACTAAGCTGATAAGCAACTTAGGGGACAAGAACTTGGAGGAGAGGTTTTACATACTCAGATTGTTGAGCCAAGAGAAGTGAAGGCAAAAAAGGGACATGATGCTTGTTATAAATACTAAAGGGGACTGACAGGATCCATAAGCACCAATCCATGACAGGCCATGCAGTATAACAGATATTACTGTATGTCCTAGGTGTATTGTGGGCTACCTAAGAAGCATGGTAAGAGTGGGTTATTATGATTATAAAATGGTTTAGAAACATAGAAACATTGCCAGTGCTGGCAGAAGAAGACCACAGGTCCATCTAGCCTGCCTGAAGTTCATTATCTACCCTGGGACCTAGTGTGCAGACAGGGTTTTATTCCTTCCCATCCCCCCCTACTCCCCTCCCTGGTAGTGCCAAACTGAGCAACCACCAAACCCTTCACTGTGTCCCAGCCATGCTTGAAACCATTTATGGTCTTGGTGCCCACCACCTCCCCTGGTATACTGTTCCACAGCTCCACCACCCTTTCTGTAAAACAGAACTTCCTCACATCCCTCCTAAACCTTTCTCCCATCAGTTTCCATTTGTGACCTTAGGTTCTTGACTCTCTATTCATGTGAAATAGTTCCCCACAGTTCACCTTGTTTATTCCCTTCAGGAGCTTGAAGGTTTCTGTCATATACCCCCTCTCTCTCATCTGGTCTCCAACAAGAACAAGTTCAGTGCCTTGAGATGATTTTTGCAAGATCTGCCCTGTTGACCCTGAATCATCTTGGTCACTTTGCGTTGCACTGTCTCCAGTCTATCCCTGTCCTTCCTTATGTGGGTACACCAGAACTGAGCACAGTTTTCCAGGTGCAGCCCACCAGGGACCTTTGTTGACAACAGTTTGTTGAGACAAAAAAATGTCTGAGCAAGATGTTTTGTAAGTTTTAAAAAAACTGCTAGTTTGACTGACAACGTGTCATGCAAGTAAAACATTGTCATGTGATGTGATTCAGCAAAGCTCTACCCCTGTCTTACCCTCCAAACTGCTATTAAATGACACAGAAATCACGGGCAAGCAAGAAATCTTAAATACCTTCAATGACCACTTCACCACAGCTGGCCTAGCATTCGACTCCTCACCTGCAAGTCTCTTGAGATCATCTTTAAACCTTCACTTCACTGTGGGACAAAAGGCTACTTCAACGTTCTCCTTCAATCCAATATCCTTGAAAGAAGTAGAAGACCTCCTATCTAATTTAGATACTTCTAAGAGTGCAGTACAGACTCCCTGGATCCCTACTTTCTTAAAATAGCATCACCGCCTTATCTGCCCCCTCACTCATCTCTTCAATCTTTCCTAGCTACTGGATCCATTCCTCCACTTGAAAACAGCTCAAGTAGTTCCACTACTTAAATCAGTTGATCCCATGGACCTTAACAATTATAGGCCCATTTCCATCCTACGGTACTATCCAAGATGCTTGAAAAATTAGTAAATTCACAGTTAAGGGCCTATCTGGATAAAACAACCTCCTAAATCCAGCACAATCGGATTTAGATCAAGGCATAACACCATTTCCACCTAGCCAAAGTAATAACGATTGGCAGATTGCCTTGGATAAGAAGAATAGTACCTGTGCTGTGTTCCTGGATTTGAGTAAAGCATTTGATACAGTGGATCATGAATCATTAATCACCTCCCTTAGCTCTCTAGGCCTGGATTCTCTCTCACTCAATTGGTTTAAGTGCTATCTATCTGATAGGTCACAATTGGTAAAAAATGAAAAGTACCTATCCACCTCTAAACCACTGCTAAGAGGTGTACCGCAAGGCTCTATTCTTGGCCCCATCCTCTTTGCCATTTATATTAATAATATCGATGCCAACCTCTCTCAATCTAACATTCATCTGTTTGCTGATGATACTGTACTATATGTCAGCAATCCCTCATTATCAAAAGCCTGTGAACTGTTACAGTCAGAATTCTCCATCCTACAACACAATCTATTGGAAAAAAAATTACTTCTAAATGCCAAAAAAACAAAAGCTATGTTCTTTGCCACAAAGAGTTGCTCTGCCATTACCCCATCACCCATCATCCCACAATTATCCACCTTACTTGGAGAGAAGCTGGAATTTGTGGACAAATTCAAATATCTTGGAGTCTGGATTGATAATAAGCTTGACTACTCTGTCCATATTGAAGAGCTACTAAAAAAGTTGAGACAAAGGCTTGGCCTATTTTTCAGAATAAAACACTACCTTACCAGAGACTCCAAACAAAGATTAATCCAGGCATCATTCCTATCCCTCATTGATTATGCTGACTTTCTCTATGGCCATTGCTCACTTTCCCTCTTAAATAAGCTGGACACCCTGTATCATAGATCCATCAGATTTATTACTGACCTTCCCTCCAGCACCCATCATTGCTCTCTTTACATGGCAGTTAATTGACATCCCTACAACACAGAAGAAATAGGAATGCTGCAGTCTGGATCTTCAAAGCTTTATCAGGCAAACTCCCTCCTATATCACAGACTGTTTTACCTGAATTACTTCTAGGCCATACACCTTAAGGATCAGTAAACTCATCATGTTAAAGGTTCCCAATGCCTGCACCGGTTTGGGAGGGCTGCTATCAGCTACTCCTAGCAGTTACTTGGAACTCACTCCAAAAATCTATGAATCTAAATATCCTCTTACCCTTATCATCCTTCAAAAGATTATTCTCCACCCTATTTCCAGAGTCCTGCAATTGCTTCCATAAGGCCTAGTCTCCCATCCAACCTACATCCCCCTTCCGTATTCCATTCTGTTTAGTTCTCCTTCTATTATCCAGTCAGTTGCTATATTCTTATAAAAGCCATAAAGACCCTATTATTTGTACATTATCCCTGCTATATCTATTATTATCTCCATTTTTTTTTTACAGGTTAAGTGATTTTTATTGTTCCTTGTATATATGTAAATTTTTGTATATTCTCAATTTATGTCATTGTACTATTGTTTATGTTATTGTCTTGTCCATGTAAAAATACTTGTACTCTTATTTGTATGACCACTCAGGTCCATCTTGCAAATGAGCTACGCTCAATGATGTTCGCCTGACTAAATAAAGATTTTGATTGATTGATTGATTGAAAGCACATTCTCCCTTTTCTCACTGCCATTATATACAGATATACACACACATATATATATATATATTTTTTTTTTGGTTGTTTTGTTTTGTTTTTTGAAGCTAATTTTTTTTTTTTTTATGAAAATACTTTTTTTACAGCACATAACAAATAGGCAAAGTGTAACATAACATAACTTGATTGTAATCTACAACAGAACTAGGACAGGTTATCTTGGCAAATAGGTATACATTATAGAGTCCCAGAATAGGATATAAAATTGATGTGGGTGATAACCAGAATACGATATTAAACTACTGCACTAAATTCATATACTAACCAGCAGATCTTGATGCTGTGATAACATTTGAACCCTTACTATCATCCCTTCACTGCATTCCAAGTCTGAACTATTGTATTTTATTTATTTGAAACTTGGTGACCGGGATAGGAACACTGAGCTGAGGCTTGTTTCCAGGTGCAACCTGGGGGAAGGGGTACAGCATGGGAAATTTACAAACATTTTATAAAACATCACGTGGATAAATACACATTAGGAGCATCACATGGATAGTTACAGCCGTGTTATGGAACATTGAATACACTGAACAGAGTAGTGTGAACAGTACAACAGTACAAGAGAGACATCGGATGGGCACCAGGTGTCAATACTAAGTAGTAAATTGGGTGTTAGTATTCAAGTAAGTTCTGGTGGAGGGCAGCAACTGCATGAAAGCTGAGTAGAAAACCTTAGTAAGCTTTTCAGTGAATGGAGGGGGGGGTAGACCCAGAGGGGAGTGGGAAGCTGGTTCCAGAGATCGGGTAGGCAGTGCAAGAAAACAGCCTGACCAGCACAATAATGTGGGTGGGAGATGGATAGAGTGCATGAGTCTCTGGAACGTAGTTCATAAGCAGAGACCACAACAAGGGGAGAGGAGGAAGGACAGGTATAGTGAGCCAAACCAATATTTGGCAATGAACATAGAGCAGCGTGTCTGGCGATGTAAGGGTAGTGGATATAAGGAATGTGTAGAGTACAGACAGCAATGGTGGGTGTGGATTGGCATGTTAATGGCAAAATGACAGAAAGTGTTGCAGAGGCTATGCAATCTGGTGAGTGAAGGGGGGTGAGCTGTAGATCAAATGGCATAATCAAAAACTGGGAGAATCAATTTTGAGACCAGCTCCCGCCGTATTGGTAAGGAGATGCTGTCTTTGTTGCAGTACAAGGCTCCAAGCTTGGGTAAGAGCTTGGTGTGGATCACATCAATGTATGAGGAGAAGTCCAGTTTGCTATCATGACAAACTCCCAAGTATTTAAAGGAGGGGACTACCTCGAGCTGTGCCATCAAGGGTGTGGAAGACAGGGGAAGATGAGAGCCTGACTAACTTCTGGCTAGTGCCAAAGGTCATGATCACAGTTTTTTGATGCTGATTTTGAGTTGGTTTACCTGAAACCAATGCAAGACATTTAGGAAGGCACGCTGGAGTGGTTAAAGGGCCAGCTGCATATATTACCATGTCATCAGCAAACAGTACATATGTATGAACAAGAAGACATAGGCTGATGGGAGGACATTGAAGAACATGGAAAAAAGTACTGAGTCCAGGATGGAGCATTGGGGAACTCTAACCAGGATGGGGGGGCAGTGTGCCATCCACTTGTACTGATTGCAGGCGGCCCGTTAGGTAAGAGTGGAACCAGTTCACAGTGGGCGTGAAGAGACCTGCTGAGGTCAGCTTGTTAATGAGGAGGTGGTGGGATACCGAGTAGAATGCTTTGGCCAGATCAATGAAAATGGCTGCTGTGATGCGACCATTGGCCATTTCTGTCATGATAGAATCTGTCACTCGGAGGAGAGTGGAGGTGGTGGAGTGGTTCTTTCTAAAACCAGACTGGAAGGGAAGAAGGGAAGGAGGAAAGATGAGGCATCAAGTAAAGTGGTGAGTCTGGTGAGCACAAGCAATTCTTGGAGTTTCACAAAGGAGGGGAGCAGAGAGACTGGCCTGTAGTTACCAGGGGAGGAGGAATCACCTCTTTTGTGGAGTGGCAGGACTTCTACCATTTTGAAGGCTTGGGGGACAGTGCAAAGAGAGAATAAAAGATTTAGAGGGTGTGTGAGAGGTAATGTTATGGCTGAGGTGGATAGTTGGAGGAGTTTAGGGTCTAGCCCATCAGGGCTGTGTTTTGAAGGGTTTAGGGACATAAAAGCCTGAAGGGCTTTCGGGGGGGGGGACTTGAGGGAAGCTAAATAAGTCAGAAGGAAAAGGTGAGGCATCTGAGGGAAGGACAGGGTAGGATTGACTTGGTAGGGCACAGGTGGTAAAAAATTGATTGAAGAGAGAGCAATGGTAAGTGATCAGAGGCCAGTGAACCATTAACTTGAAGGGAGGGGAGACGAGGACTGGGTTGGAGAGTCAAGAGAGGAGTGCAGCACTTTCCAGAATTTGGCAGGGGAGCTTAGATTGATGTGAAGGTTGGTCTTATAGTAGAAGACAAGATTTTTATTACTTATTCAGAATAAACAAACATTAGAACATGATGTGAACAGAGAAAGAAAACAAAAGGAAAACAAAAAAAAAACAAACAGAGAACAAAAACAAACACAAGGTCCCCCCCATGCACCGCTCACCGCCTTTTGTTGGAGTGTGTCAAACTAAGCAAAATAACTGCTCACAGTAGAAAGTAAGACTAGACAAAGGCCAGTTGGCTAGGATAAGAGGAGGAACCAGTAAGAGCAAGACTGTATTGAGTGCAGGTAAAGTGTATAAAGTTTACACCATTTTTTTCAAAGAGAGGGCGCTCACGATGCACACTGGCAATCATATGCTCTGTTCTGAGACAAAAGGAGACTTTGTGCAACATTCCCTGTGTGAGAGAACAGATTGGTCCATCCAGTGCTTAAGGATCAGCTTCTTAATGGCTGGGGAGATTAGGGCAATATGATATTTACGCTCTTCAACCTGGATCTGACTACAATCACCAATAATGCAAATATTTGGGGGGAAAATCCCCTCCAGGCCCAACAAAGGGTCAATCTTTGATTTAATCAAGGCCCAGAGTGGGGTGACCTTTTCACAGTGCCAAAAGATATATAGAAGATTGCCCTCCGATTCACCACAATGAGTACATGAGGGTGAGCTAAGCCACCCCATCTTGATCAGTTTCACTAGCGAATAGTACATATTATGCAAAATACGAAATTGGGTGAGCCTTAGGTGGTCTTGGGTAGTGTACCTATATAGGTCTCTCCAGATATGGTCCCAGTTAAAGTTGCTGTCGGGTAATAAAACATCCCAAATCTTCGAGGCCCCTACCGGAGAAGGGGTGAGGCTGTCTAAAAGTAAGGAATAGCAACCAGCTATACCATGGCGTTTAAAAGACAGGTCACTTAACTTGGACAGGAACTCAGAGAGACCAAAGTGGTTAGAGGAGGACCCAAACTTTTGAAGGACTAAATGCCTGAGTTGAAAGACTTTAAAGATTAGTGAGGTACCAACTTTAAGGTTCCACAGTATTTTGGGGGAAGATAGTTGGGAACCCTGAGAGTAAAAATCAGAGACCCTGAGGTCTGATAGTTGCGGCAGCCAAGATGTTGGGAGGTTATTACCCCCAATTCTAATATTGTTGTTGAGAAGGATTGGTTTTGAAATATCCTTGGTTTGGCAAAGTTTGAGAAAAGTGTAAATCTGAGAGAGAACATGGATGGAGGTCCCTATTACCAAGTTACAGAGGGGAACTGAGAGAGAGCTCAGGTGAGAGAAGAACATTGTGGGGCTAGTAATGCCGAACTTAGCCATTAAAGAAGTCTCAATTGCCAACCATGGGGAAGATAGTCCATTTCGTTGTGGATAGTCAGGGTGAGTAACCATTTGCTGCACTTGTATAGGTGTCTAGACCAGTAGTAGAAAAGAAAGTTAGGGAGCCGGAAACCCCCTGACCTCTTGAGGAGACCTAGTTTGCTGTAGGAACACCTGGGAACCTTATATAGCCAGATAAAGCTGTTAATCATGGCATGGAGAAGTTTAAAGAAAGAGAGGGGTAGCCAAAAATTCAACATATTCAGTGGGTAAAAGAGGTGGGGAAGAATATTAATTTTAATGATGCTGATTCTCCCCATAAATAGAGTGGCAGGGCCTTCTATCTTGAGAGATATTGTTGAAGAACAAGGGTTAAGTCTTCCAGGTTGAGTTTCTTCATAAGAGAAGATTGAGTAGAAAGATGAATACCAAGATATTTAATCGAGATGGGGGTCCATTTCATGCCGAATTTCTCAAAGTCTGACCTGTGAGTATGAGCGTTGAGGGGAAAGATTTGTTTTACTACAGTTGAGTCAATAATTAGAAAGAGAGCTGTATCATTCTACAACCTTCAGGACCTCGTATAAGGAGTCACAAGGCTGCGCAAGATGGAGAAGAATATCATCCACATAAACAGATGAGGTATAGGGGATGCCTCCAATGGAGATTCCGTAAATGTTAGGGGAGGATTTGATTTGTCTAATGAGGGATTCTAAGTAGAGATTGAATAGGAAGGGAGATAAAAGGCAACCTTGACAAGTGCCAGAATGGAGGGAAAATCAAGAAGAAAAAACTCCACTACACTAATTTCTGATGGTAGGAGAGGAGTAGATTACTTGAATCCAAGTGATAAAGGATGTGGGGAACCCAATCTGCCGCATTGTGGCCTGTAAGAATGCCCAATCTACCCTGTTGAAGGTCTTCTCTGTGTCAAGGGAAATCAGGGCTATGGGGTAGGGTGATCATTGGCAACAGAGAAGATATGGCTGAGCTTGTGAAGGTGGTCAGATGAGTTACGACCCAGGACCAATCCCACTTGTTCTGGACTGAGGAGGACCGACCATACAGTGCTTAATCTAGTAGCCAGGATCTTAGTGAAGATTTTAATATCATAATTAAGAAGGGAAATAGGACAATAACTAGATGGGTGGGAAGATGGTTTGTCTGGCTTCAAGAGGAGGGTAATGGTAGCCTATAAAAGGCTAGGGTCTAGGGAGTCAATAGAAAATATGTAATGAAAGAGGTGCAGCAAAAGAGGTGAACGCTCTTTGGAAAAAGTTTTATAAAAGTTTGATGGAAACCATCTGGACCAGGAGATTTGTCCAAGGCAAGACTATTGATGGCCCTAGAGATCTCAGTAATGGTTATGGGGGAAGATAGGGTGGCCTGCTGAGGTTCTAATAGTTTAGGTAGGGACATAGAGTCAAGGTATTTAAGGATATCCTCTTCCAGAGGAGAGGAAGACTGTTTCCTGTAAAGGTTATTATAGAACCTTTCAAAGATCTGTGCAATTTCTCTGGGATGCGTTTGGAGGGATCCGTCCTGGGAAAAGATAGCAGCAATTACTCTGGAGCTTTCTAACTTTCGCAGCCCAAGGGCAAGTAAGCGTCCCACTTTTTCCCCCTGGTCAATGTATTTCGATTGAGTTGTCAAAATGGGGAATTTGTCTTTCTCCCTAAGAATATCGGTGTATTTGTCTCTTAATTTTAGAAGAGAGACCAAAATATTGGGAGGTGAAGAAGGGAAAGAGGGAATTTTCAATGTCTCGTATTCTCCTCAGTATGGAGATAGCTTCATGTTCCCGTTGCTTCTTCCTTCTAAAAGCAAGATGAACAAACTCCCCTCTGAGAAAGCACTTAAGAGCATATCACTCTTGGTCCACATGAGGAATTGAATTTAAGTTAGTCTTTATAAAGGACTGGATAAAGGCCTTAATTCTGGAGACTACGAACTCATCCTTAAGAAGTTGGGTATTTAACTTCCAGGAGGTATCCCTCTGTAGGTCAGAGAGGGGAGAGAGAGAAGAAGCCAGGCCGCATTATAGTTCTGATAGTAACAGGGGTTCGAAACCAGCATCACAAATGGTACACAGAGGCTGAGAAGAATAAAACCCAGAGGAGACGAGGTATGATGAACTGTGGATGTAAAGGAATAGGTCCAAGAGGTGGGGTTGAGGACTCTTCAGGGATCACTTAGACCAAGTGAGTCCATGAAATCTCCCAAGGCCCATTGAGACGGTGTGGTAGGTTTGTGGGAGAAGTGAGAGTGATCTAGGTCTTGTGTAAGTGGGATGTTCCAGTCCCTACCAAGGATCAAAGTGGAAGACAATAGGGCAGCAAGTTTGTCAGTTAGCACCATAAAAAAGCTAGGGTCTTCACCCACTGGGCCATAGATGCTACCAAGGACCACCTCATTCTGATCTAGGATACCCTTGGCCAAAATGTAGTGGCTGTGAGGATCAGACACTACCAAACTGACTTGAAAGGAGACTGGCCTGAGAATTAGTATAGCCACCCCCCTACTCGAGGTAGAGTCGACGGAGGCAAAAACTTGAGAAACATTTTGTCTACGTAGCCAAGTGGCTTCATGGATAGTCAGATGGGTTTCTTGTAAGAAAACAATTTTACCCTGTAGTAGGGAGATGAGCTTTAAAATCTGGTATCTTTTGTTCTGCTCCCTGATTCCTCTTATATTCCAAGTGAGAAACTTAGTAGTCATATTAGCCATGATCTAAATGTATAAAGATCAACCAGCAATGTAAAAACAATTCAGAACACAGTCCAACTCCCCCCCCCCACTTTAGAGAAACAAGTTATCAACACTCCAAGAAAAGATAAGCTCACCAGAACGGGGAACATCATTGTTGAAAAATAGAGAGGTGTAGAATCAAGCATCAACCGAATAAATCTGGGTGCACAAGGGTAATTGAGGGCTACATACACTTTCACCCATTCTCCCCATTGTGAATTGGAAATGGAGCCCTCCACCCTTCCAGTGATGTGCAGTCTCTGATGCAGGCAGTGTTAATAAATCATTGATAGCCCCCAGTCTCCCCATACACCAAATTCTAGACCAGAAAACCAGCCCTTGACACCCACCCATCCCCCAGCCCCTCCCAATTTCAAACTAAATACAAAGTTGCAGCCAAACCCTTTTATCTACATAGGATATCAGAAGACAAAGTGAAAAAGTAGGGTAAGTCCTAACATTCCATAAACCCCCAAACCAAACAACTAAAACCAATGAACTATTTACACAGGCCTGTTCAGAAAACAGCCAACACAAAGCATACGCCATAAAATGTCCTACAAATACCCATACCCCTATGAACCCCTGCTCCTGCGAAAGGTAATGAGGATCCTGCTGGGGCAATACTCCATAGTTCACTAGTGGTATATAAATGCAGAGAAACCCCAGGAAAGCGCCAAGATAAGGACGCAATGTTACCCCAGGGGAACTTTCCAAATGCCAAGCAATATTAAGGGATTGAAAAACAATCAAGTAACAGCTTGTTAAAAAGTGGAGCAGACCCCACTGCCCATGAATCCCGGACATGATGTCAATCAAATTTGGTATAGCCCAGCTACAGACAGGAGCCCCCGTCACCTACTAGAAATCAAGAAAATATGTAAACAATATGACTAACCACCATCTGGTCAGTATAGCCAGCCTAGAATGCTTTTGGGTCATCGGGAATGATAGAGCAAAAATAAAACTACAGCCACTCATATATAAAAGAACAACAAAATAAAAAGAGAGAGGGAAAACTCCTGATATAGCACAAACTGGCAGTTCCCCCAGCACAAATGAAGAAACAGCTGAGCAAACTAGGAACTTGCCAGACCCTGTGAAAACAATGTGGTAATCCAGCTAGGGGGGTGGGTAGACCAACGAGAAGCAGCTCAGAGGTCTATGGGTTCTGGGTCCCTGAGACTCAACAGTATATATGACTAAGATGACTTGTGGTGTGGCATGCCAAAAAAAAGAAAAAAGGGAGAGTAAAGCCATCCTATCTTATGTATCGGGCGTAACTGTCATAGATGAAGGTAGCGACCAAGTTAAACTCTCCAGGCCAAGCTCCAGTAGTGGAATTTGGGCAGAAATGATCAGGACCTGAAAGCAAGACGGACTGGAACTGGTACCACACTAATCTCTGTCCTCCGGAACCCATACTCAAGCTCAAGATTCCAGGGACTGAAGGAAGAAAGGCCCAATAGGCCAAAAACAAAAATTAGGCTGCACCCAGGGCAAGCCAGGAGCCCACCACCAGGAGCATGATTGAGCAAGGAGGAGATCCACCTCAGCAGAAGGCCGGCTACTCTAGTGTGCTGATGGACCACACATCTGGGGGTATAAAATGAAACAAAAGCAAGACAACAAACAAACCAGGTACTCTAAACAGTGACATCATTAATCAAAGTCTGGATTTCAGAAAGCAGTCATGGTGTTTTAAATAAGTCAGGTAGTCGAGCCGTAAGATCCTTGGTAGCTTGATCGGGAGAATCAAAAGTGAGCCATTGGCCATTGATCAGAGTTTGCAGTCTAGCTGGGTAGAGCATTTTCAACTTAAATCCGGCTGCAATTAGTTTGCTGACAGTAGGGTCAAATGCTGCCCACTTCTGCCGAGTTTCACTCGGTAAGTCCTGGTAAATATGAAGAGGTTTCCCCTCCCAAGAGAAGGACTGCAGCTCTCCCGCTCTGGTTAAAACATGTTGTATCTCTGAGTAGCTTAAGAACTTCGTAATGGTAGGTCTTGAAGGGGCTCCGGCTGGAGGTTTCGGGTGCAGGGATCGGTGTGCCCTTTCGATCTGTAAGCAGTGTTGAAAGGCAAGGGCCCAACCACCTTAGCAAGAAATTTACATAGATACATACATAGGCAGTGTCGGCAGATAAGGGCCTATGGTCCACCCAGTCTGCCCATTTGAACTTGTAAGTTCAGTTTGTTTTCCTAGAAGTCTGTTGCCCCTTACCCCTGACCTCCAGAATTCCTTTATGTCTATCCCATGCATTCTTAAATCCCGTGATTGTTTCAGCCCCCACCACTTCCTTTGGCAGGGTGTTCCACTTGTCCACCACCCGTTCTGTGAAGAAATTCTTCTCATGTTTCCTCTGAATTGTCCTCCTCCAACTTCATCCCATGCCCTCTAGTCCTGGAACATCTTTTCGCTAAAAATAGTGTTTTCCTGCACCCTGTTCCTCCCTGTAAGATACTTGTATGTCTCTATCATATCCCCTCTCTCCCTCCTCTCCTCCAGGGAGTACATGTTCAGTTCCTTCAACCTATCTTCATAGGACTTGTGATGCAATCCATGCACCATCTTTGTTGCCCTCCTCTGAACCTTCTCTACCCTGTCTATGTCCTTATGTAGGTATGGTCTCCAGAACTATACACTGTACTCCAGGTGGGGCCTCACTAGTGTCTTGTATAGCGGAATTATGACCTCCCTTTCCTGCTGGTGATGCCCCTGCCTATACATCCCAGCATCCTATTTGCTTTACCGCTGCCTTGTCACACTGTTTCCTCTACCTGGAGGTCATCAGAGATGACAACCCCAAGATCCCTTTCCTGCTTGGTGCATGCTATATCCTCACCCCCCAACTGATATATTGTGCCAGGGTTTTTGTGCCCCATATGCATTATCTTGCACCTCTTTGCATTGAATTTCAACTGCCAAACCCCTGACCATTCTTCAAGTTTCTGCAGGTCAATTTCTGAATAAAGGTAACTGTAGAGGGTCCTTCTTCGGTTTCTGGTAGACCAAAAAGGAGAAGGTAGTTCCTACGGCTGCGCCCCTTCAGGTCTGCAGTTTTAAGCTGAAGTTTGCTTATTTGTTGCTGCAGTCTGGTGATTTCAGGATCCGTTTTCTCTTGCCACCTCTCAAGGGAAGAGGTATGGGCTTCAGCGTCTCTGAGCCTCCGGCCCAGATCGGTCATGTAGGACCATAGAGATTTTATTTCAGCTGAGAAGGCTGAGTGGGTCTCCCGGAAAGGTTGGAGTTCTTGTAGGAAGTGGTCTTCAATGAGAGATACATTAGGTGCAGGAAGGCCTATCTGCTGGGAGGAGTGAGCAGGCTGAGGTTTAGATTTTTTGGAGGCCTTTTCAGGAGAGGCAGGCAACGTCTGTATTGATGGGGCCTGTTGCATATCTGCATCTATCCTTCAAGTGATAAATTCAGCTGGATCGAGAAACAGTCGTAACAGAAGCAGCAAGTAGGCAGCTGGTAGGACTGAGGTTTATCTGCTGGTTTAAGTCGTATTGTAGAGAAAAATTAGGCAAAGTTGAGGCAGGGAAGTGGGAGCTCCAGAGCTAGGCTACCATACAGCTTCAGGCATCATGTGATCTCCCTGGTGCAGGAGTTCCTGAGTGCTCTGTACAGCTGTAAATAAATCGGCAGTGGTGAGGATAGACTTAAAGCTAGCCCAAGCAAGATCATGGGACTTGAACATCACGATACGGTTGGAGGTGATCCATGGGTGGTGCATATGCTTGAGTCTCAGCTTTTTGAGCTGAGCATGTGTGTCCCAAGCCTTGTTGAAAATGGTTGTAAAGAGGGACAGGGCTTTGCTTATGTGGTACTTAGTGTATACAGGGGACCAGTCAGAGGAAGCTAGATCCTCAATGAGGGCCTCTGTGTCAAGGGACCTGAGGGGCCTATGCCAGAAGTATTTTGGAGATGATAGAGGAGGATGAACCTTCCTAATGCAGTATGTTAGGCAGTGGTCACTGAAAGAGTCAGGGAGTGTTCCAGCAGCTGTGATCCTATGGAGGTGGGAAGACAGCACCCAGTCCAGGAGGGAGTGATGGCTGAGCCTGGTGGGTGCGGTGATTAGCTGTGTGAGGTTTAGGGATTCAATAGTTTGGATGGTGGGGTTTGAGGCGGGGGACAGACAATTTAAATTAAAGTTGCCAAGAAGAATGAGCTCCCCTGAAGTGACAAGGGAGACAAGAGAGGAAATGGTGTTAGGAAGGAAGGAGGGGGAGGATTTTGGGGGAGATGCAGAGGACTCCTACAAAAATTGGGGAGTAAGAGGGGAGGGAGAGTTTAGTAGGAGTAGTTCATGGGAGAAGGGGAGGACCTCCTTGGGGATGATAGAGGAGGAGAGGGACTGGCGAGTGTATAAGGCAACTCCACCTCCACACTTGCCTCTATCCTGGTGAAACAGGTGGTAATCTGGCAGTGCCAGCTGGGAGTCCATGGATCATTTCCCCATTGTGCCCCTCTACTCCAAGGATGGGGGGTTGGGGGCTACGTGTGTCATACCTCACTGCAGTTTTATAACAGATGTGTCAGTTGGTGAGTGCAAGGAGATTCGAAAGACATGCACTCCAACTTGGGGAGGGGACAGGGCAGAATAAGAGGATGCATTAGAAAGCTTTACTTCACACAGATGGTGGTTAACATGTGGAGTAGCCTACCTAGCGAGGTTGTGGAAGCCAGCGCTGTTCTGGCTTTCAAAGCAGGGCTACAGACATTCCTGTGGGAGATGGCATCAAGGTTACATAGCATGTGTAAGGGTAGCTTTCTGGCTGATAAGACTGAATGTGTGCCCTTACAAAAAATGGGTACCATCATTGGCTGCTGTGGGGCAGGAGGGGTGGACTAGATGGACCCTAAGTCCTTTCTGTCATCACAATACTCTGTTACAATATTACATGTCATTCCTAGAATGCAGCGATGTCTTGTGCTCTAATGGTATGCACCAATTCCCTTGATAAAGTATACAGGAACCAGGCACAGCAAGGAGGTGAGAAATGTTGGTGGGTAGCACTTTCAGAAGTCTTTTAGTCTACATTTCTATAAGAAGAGACACACCACAGAGATGATGAGTGTGATTGATTGCTGACCTGTAGATATTTTGCGCTCTCTGAATGATGGTTTGTTTGACAGCTTTCTGAGGAAGATGTATATCCCAAGGCGACACTCCTACAGATCATCTTTGGGAGAACATTCTTTCTCTAGATATATTGTCTCTGCACTGCATTCGTTAATGTTTTGACTTGCCTAGGTGCATGAAATATGTTCTTGACCTGCAACATTTTTCTTCTGTCATTTTTTTTTGTCTCTCTTTTTGCATGGTCAATAATTTAAAAAAAAGGGTTTTATAAAACATGGGAGCAGTGAATTGTGATGTGAACCAATAACAGTTTAAGTCTGGGATGTGTGGATCAGTTAGGAAAAGATACAGGCCCCGCTCTCTGCCCCTGAAAATGAAGGTTCTGAACCAAAACAAAACATTTTTGTCAAAAAGGGCTTGTTCAGCTAAGAAGGAAAAATTAAATGGAATGGGTGGAGCGGATTCCTAAAACATTTTAAATCTGAAATGAACCCTCAATTTAAAAACATTTGTTTTGTTTGAAATGCAAATGGGAATTAGCATGTTATTAGCAAATGTACCGCAATTAACGTAATTTACTTATCAAAGAGAAAACCTTTTTAGTTTCTAATTTCAGTAGATTTTAATTAGTACCAGGTAAGATTGCTCACCCTTTGTAATTAGCCTCTATTTACAAAAGCATAGTAACATACATACTGCAGTAACATAGTAATATGTGATCAGAAGGGACTCTAGGTCTAGCGGCTCACCTTCCAGTATCTTAAGCAGGAATAAATAATTCTGCTGTGCAAACATGTACTAATTTGTAAGGATGTTCCGCCCGCTCTGTTACCCAGGGTACCTTGTGGTTCCCTTGGTAATCAAAAATTTGTCCAAGCTTCCCTTGAAGATCGGTGCTGTCTCTGTATCCACTGTCTCCACTGGTAGGCTGTTTCATAGATTTACTCTGCCCTCTAGGAGAAGAAGTGCCTCCTAAAATTACCCCTCAATTTAGCACCATGGAGATTTAGGGCATGACCCTTTGTCTTGCCAGAACCCATTAGATCAAACCAGGGGTGTAGCTTGGAATCTTAAACTTGTTCTCAACAGTTGATGGAACTGTTGCCCCCCCCTCCATAGACACAAACCAGTGTGTTGCCCTGTCAAACAAACATGTAGTAAGCCAATGATCCTAATATTTTCACATTTTATTTCCTCTAACACACACACTACCAATCAAGCAGAAGTTGGCTGGCTTTTAGTTATAATCTTAAGGGTACATGGGGATAAGCCTCCTCTGTAGCCAGCCTTACAAAAGTCCATTCACACCAACACTCATGCACACATATTCGAGCGGGTCACTCATACAATCATGCCCTCTTAAGTTTGGCACCCACACATCTTTCAAAGATCCTTCACAAACTCACACTGAAGCATCCAAGAAGGAGAAAAACAGTTCTTCAGGTACACCAGGCTCTATGGTGTATGTACGTGATTGTGTATGGAGATCCATACACTGTAAAAAGTCATTCTGCTGCAGTAGTGATGTTCATGCTAACACAGTATGACTTTTCGTTCTGTTAGTATGAATATTACAATGTAAGCTACCCCATCAGTGCTATTGACAGGTCTAGCAGTGGTTGAAGCATTTGGTGCACGAGCTGGGAGGCGGGTGGATGGTCGAGAAGTGTAGGTCTCAGTAGGCAGAGGCTGACTGCTTGAAAAAAAAAGCAAGCGATTTGGGTTTTGTTTGGACCATACACTGTATAGAATAGTGTATGATAGCCCAAATACATAACATCACTCCTCTCATACCTTGTGGTTACTATGATGTGAAAGAGACCTCTCGAGCTTCACTCTCAAGGTCCTTGATGTCATAGAAACCACTCGGTGTAAGTATGGCGTTGCTGTGAATGGGCTACCATAGACTATCCTATAGGTCTGTGTTTGTTGCCATTGCCTGAGACTCATGTTGCCCCTGGACTTTCCAGATTTTACTGTAGTCAGCAAAGTACACCGAGTATGCCAGTCAATGTCCATGGATCAAACAACTCTTATCGTTTTAGTCTTGTCAATAGCTTGTGTAAGCCCCCTAATTGGGCTTACCTGAAAGGGCTATGGCCCTCTGCTCCCTCACCAGTGTCCCTGTAAGTGGTCCCTGGTGGGACTTGAGCCTGCTGGCCCTGCTGGTGCTTCATGGCTGTGGTCACCAAAATCCCACTACTCAGCCCCATCTGCTGAAAGGGACCGAGCTCCGTTTGATATTTTGCACCTCTGGATGCCTGAGGGGTCTTCTGGCTGGTCTGGAAAGCCAAGGGCCAGACCGGATAAAATGTAAACAATAAAGATGGTGGCTGCACTTCAATTTAAGGGCAAAGGGTGCAAAAAGGGGGGTTAAGGTTGCGTGAGCCCCGATGAAAAAAGGGGGCTCCCCAAAATAATCAAAAGGCATCCTGGATCCTGTTTGGCATGCGGCGTCAGGACAAGTTACAAGCAGCCCCTGAAGTGGCTTAAATAATAATGTATGGTGTTTCTTGTGTGCTGGGACTGAATATAAATGAAGATGGCAGCCCCCATAGTGCTACAGAAATGAGGGGGCTCCTGGGTGAAGTTGAAAGGCATTGAATTTGCCTGGGAAAGTGGTAGCCAATTAGAGGGGGAGCTGCCAAAAGCTACAAAGAGGACTGTTTGCCCAGCAAAAAGGGAGATCAGCCAGAATGGGAGTGCAAGAGAGACTGTGTGGACTTCTCAGCCCTGTAACTGCACTCAGGCCCCAATGGCCTTAAAAACCCAAAGATACTTGAAAAGACAGCAGAGAAAGAGCTTGGAGTTTGCAGCAGGAACAAGAGAAAGGTTTTTTAGTTTGCTGCAGATGACAGGGAGCTAGAGTTTTCAGCGAGAGAGAGAGAGAGAGAGAGCTGAAAGCTGCAGTGAGAGCTGAGAGACTGTATGTATATGTGTGTGTGTGTGTGTGTGTGTGTGTGTGTGTGCTGCTTGATTTTCCTAGACCTGAAACCCTTACATCAGAGGCTGAGCTACTGAGTTCCCTCTTGGAGGAGTAATCATGGTGAGAGCAAAAAAATGGCAGTGGGAGAGCCTGAAGTGTGTTGTGACTAGATGCTGTGACAGGGTCCAGCACCTCTGTGAATAGAGAAACCAAAAGGGAGAGTGCTGGGGTAAGAGACTATGCAAATAGCCCAGTTATAATTGTGTGACACGGGTGTGCAACCGAGGGGTCTAGGGGACCATGTCTGTCATCCCCCCCAGATCGAAGAAGAGGAAGAAGACCACAGGCAGAAGACAACGAGAGGTCTGCCTAGTGAAAACCATCTATAAAGACCTCTGAAATGAAGTTTGCAAGGCCAGGCAGGTGAAGACCAGAGTTCTTCATTTTCTCCAGAACTCCAGTACTGTGGCTTAGAGGTGAACCACCCTCTGGATAACTCCCTGGTACTGTGCAACTGCCAGTTTGACTGCAACTCAGCTGGCTAAAACCCCCCTTTTTGGACTTCTAAATGGTAAGTACCCCAAGCTGCAGCTTTGGGGAGTCTTTATTAGCTAGCCAGCTGATTAGGTTACAGGGGGTAAGTCCTGGGTTGGACTGCACCAAGTGTAAAGCTGTGCCCAGGCGGTAAGTTTAAAACTGAAATTGGTTAAAAGTTATTTGGGCCCCAACGGAAGACCCCAGAGCTGCATCACCATCTGGTGAAGTACCCATCGCATCAAGGGACATTTCTAGGTGCACCCAGGTGATTGGGTTATTAATATGGGGTATCATTGATCTGCAAAGTACTGAGCTGTTTCATATTCTTCCCTTCCCCCCCTAATAAATATTTTCATTGTTTGCCTGTTAACTATATTGGATGTGATTTATTGTGACAGAGGTATGGTGGGTGGGAGATTGTTATTGTGTGGAGAAAGTGCCTTGGGGGCAGTTTATGTATTTTCCTGGGGGATGGTAACCTATTCTTTGTCTGCAGGTATCCCTTGCCATTTACCCCAGGTGCAGGCACCGGACCATACTTATTGTCCACTCCGGAACCCAGGCCGGCCCCCTCAGAGGTTTGTACAGAGTTGGCCCAAGGGCCCTGGAGCAGCTGAGGTGAGTCGCAGGGCTGGTACACTTGAGTGAGCCAATAACTGAGATCATGGCCTCTGCTTGCCTCCTTTTCTCCAGGATGAACATATTAAGGGCTTTCGTCCCACCTCTGTTCTCCATACGTCGGATCAGTTTGGTGACCCTGCCTTGCACTCTTTCAGTTGCCTCATTGTCTTCTTTATATTGAGGAGCACAGAACTGCATGAACTTTATTTACTTATTGAAACATTTCACCAGGAAGGCACTTTGAGCAACAAGTCGCTCATCTCCTGGTGTGACCCGGGGGAAAGGGGTACAACAGGAGTGAGGCATTAAACATTCAAATTACAAGATCAACATTAACATACAGTAGTAAGGCAGGTGTTACAAGCAGTGTTGCAACAGTGTTACACATAACGTGTAGAAAGAGTGGACAATAATAAGTGCCGGGTTAATATGTAAACAAGTGCTTACGTGAAAGAGAAGAGGGGGAAGGAGAGGGAAGGGTGAGGTGGGGGGAAGGGGAAGAGTCAAGTTTAAGTAACATTCAAGTTACAAGATCAACATTTACATACAGTTGTAAGGCAGGTGTTACAAACAGTGTTAAAACAGTGCTGCGCATAATATGTAGAAAGAGTGGGCAGTAATAAGTGCTGGGTTAATAAGTAAACAAGTGCATACGTGAAAGAAAAGGGTGAAAAGGAGAGGAAAGAATGAGGTGGGGGAGGGAGGAGAGTTGTGTCCCTGAAGACCCCTTCAGGATGCAAGGAATCCTGCGAGGGGGCTATGGGGCTAGACAAAAAGGGGAGAAGGCTGTAGGAATTAAAGAGGGAGAAGAAAGAGAAGAGGTGTGACTTAAATGCTAGGAGGGGGAATAGAACCTAACCCAAGACAGGACTCTTCAGGATGCGGGGTACCTTGTCAGGGGGTTGGGGAAGGTCAGTAGATAGGGATTAAAAGAGTGATAGGAGAGGGAGAGAGGAAGGATTGAATCCTTGAGGGGGACAGAATTTGCACCTTGGAGGGGATGGGGCGTACATCAGGATGCATGGACCCATGGGGAGCATTCGGGGTCCCTTTACATTCTGTGAGAGATCAAGGGAGGCCAGAAAGGAGGAGCAATTTGGGGGAAGGGGAGGAAAACTAGAAATTTTGGGAGGGGGTGGGTGCACAGGGTACAATGAAGGTGACGGTAAAGGAGTAGGGTTTATGGTCAGGTGAGGCCTGACCAGCGTCTTGTAATGCAGCCAGATTATTTCCCCCTGACCTTCTGGTCACCACCCCCACTTTTGATGCACCCCGGCATTTTTCCAGCTTGTTTGACACTGGCCATATACTACATGTCATGCTTCAGACCCACGGTCTATTATAAACTAAAGATCCTTTTCTTTTTCTGCTGCAGCAAGAGGAGTTTTTCAAGTGTAAATCCTTCTTCTGTTTTTACTCCCAAAGTATAGCACCTTGTATTTGGCTACATTGTACCTAAGACTCCAGTAGTCTGACCAGTCACTGAGCTTGTTCAGGTCATTCTGAAGTGTGTCCCCATCCTCAAGGGAATCCACCACCCTGGCCAGCTTAATGTCCTCTGTCAAACTTAAGCATCCTCCTTATGTGGATATTCATTAAATGGACATTGAATGCTAGTAGCCATGTTAAGAATGACTGTCCATTCAAAAGTTTTTGTGCTCTTAACCTTTGCCCCCTAAAGTCACTTTTTCAGGATCTGTCAGTGTCTCGTCTTCCATCAATGGGACCATGGGCAGAGCTGCCTCATCTTCAGAACCCTGAGAGATCTATGCCACCCCAGGATTTGGGTCTACCCATAATGGGGACCCCTTCCCTCTGAGTGGTGGATCCAATGGGTAGAGGTGGGAAGCCAGGAATTTTTCACCAAGAGAAGAGTCAAGCCAAGCAAAGGGTCTTGCTTTACTCTGTGAGCCAATAAGCATGAGTCAAGCCATTGCTGCTGCAGGCTGTCCTCTACAATACTGACAGTATCTCTTGAGAGTTGCACAAAAGAAGGTAAGTGTTCCCATTACTGTACTCACTTCTCAGGCTGGCTAAAATGCTGGCTTTGATCATAACTGGCTTGGCCTGACCTTGGCTCACAATAACTCTTAAAGGTCAAGCAGAGCCAGAGCCAGACACCACGCCTGAGCCTGCCTTGGCTTTACCACCTCTGCCCCAAGCTGGTAATTTGGTATACATTGTAAGTCCTGCTATGCAATCTATAGAGGTATATCCTTGGGCATGCAGAGTTAGGCAGAGGCACACAAATACAGTCCATGATGGAGGGGTGTCTTAACAGCCATGTATACTACTGAGTGGGTAATGGGGTATCTGACAGCTGAGAGCAGAGAGCAGAATGCATACTGATGAGTGGTGACAGGGGGATGGGGATCGTAGTGCATAGCGTAAACGAGTGTAAGTGAATACAGTGCATACGAGCAGGACTGCAGTGCATGGCATAAGTGGAAGTGGGTCCACAGATCTTCACTGACACCCACCAGCACTCTATTATAATAATAATTATCTTTATTTGTTAAGCACAATTCAAAATGTCAACGCACTCTACAGAAGCATTAAACATAAAAACTTTAACATCAATAACAATTAAAATACTGACACATCATATCAGCTGATCAATCTCAAGTAGTAGCAAAGGCAAGATTAAACAAACGGGTTTTCAGTGCCGTTTTGAAGCTTTCCACAGTCTGGCACTCTTGAACCCGATGAGGTAGAGAATTCTACAGGGTGGGCACTGCAAATGCAAAAGAACAGGCCCCAGATGTCTTCAATTGAACCCTGGGAACCTCTAGCAATCCCTTGTTGGTGGAACAGAGTGGACAGAGGGGGCAATAGGGGCAAAGGAGCTCTTGCAGGTAGCTTGGACCCTGTCTGTGTATGGCTTTATAGGTCAGCAAGCTGATCTTAAAGGTGATCCACCATTGCAATGGCAGCCAGTGGAGCTTGTACAACACAGGAGTAATGTGGCTAGATCGAGGAAGCCCAGTCAGTAGCCTGGCTGACACATTCTGCACTAGCTGCAGATGGCGGATATCAACCCCTGGTAGCCCTAGGTAAAGGGCATTACAGTAATCCAAGCGAGAGGTCACAAAAGCATGGACCAATGTTGGAAGATTGTCGGGCAGAACCAGATGCCTAATCCGGATGATATTCCTCAGATAATAAAAAGAAGGTCTTGACGACGGATGACACCTAAGGCTTCAGGGTCAATCCCTCGTCAAGAATAATGCCAAAACTGTGCACCTGTTCAGATGTCCTCAGCTGGCAGCCTCCCAGCACCAGACTGGATGCTAGCCCTGCCGAAGACCCCTCTACTCGGTGACCTGGATCCACGACCAAAACCTCAGTGTTGTCAGGGTTCAGCTTCCGCCAGCTGGCACTCATCCAGTCTTGGATCTTGGATAGACAGCTATTAAATACTGAGACCACAACATCCTGACTGGGTGCACAGGACATGTACAGCTGAGTATCATCTGCATAGCAGTGAAAACTTAGTCTGTACAGCCTCACAATGTCCCCCAGCAGCAACATGTACACTGCAAACAACATGGGGGAGAGCACTGTGCCCTGCAGAACCCCATATGGTAGGGAGAAAGTATCAGAGGAATAAATCCCTGACACTACTCTCTGAAACCTGCCAGTGAGAAAAGAATGGAAACATCTGAGGACTGTACCAGACAGTCCACAGACCAACTGCAGGTACTCAAGCAGTACCCCATAGTCCATGGTGTCAAATGCCGCTGAGAGATCAAGGAGGACCAAGATGGTACGGTTCCTCCAATCTCTCACAACAAGGAGGTCATTGAGCACCCGAACAAGGGCAGTCTCAGTACTGTGCCTTTTCCTAAATCCCAACTGGAAGGGATCATAGATGTCAGGGATTGCAAGATGATCCTCCAATTACAGTGCAACCGCCTTCCCATTAACCTTACCCACAAAGGGAAGATTAGAGACAGGCCTGTAGTTGGCAAGACAATCTGGGTTGAGAGAAGATTTCTTAAGAAGGGGAGTCACCACTGCCTTCTTCAAGGAGTCAGGGAACTCCCCAGTCTCTAACAAGCACCAGATTAACTCAGCCAGGACCTGGCCGATGACCTCCACACACCCCACAAGAAGTCAGGTTAGGCCCGGGTCCAAACTACAGTAGGTCTGCCGCATACTCTGGATGATCTTCATGACATCCAAGATTGCCATATGGCTGAAAGCCGACCAATCAGACTGAGGTTCTGCGACCTCCCACTGGTCACTGAAACCCCCATTAGAGCATGCCAAACAGATCTCTGCCCTGATGCCGTCAACCTTATCTGCAAAGAATCGAGCAAACTCGTCACATATATCTTGTGACAAGGTTCTCCGCGACTGCAGACAGGCTAGATTACACAGTCTGTCCACAGTGCAGAAAAGTTGAGCAGGTCAATTCAGTGCAGCAGAGATCTCCCTGGACAGGAATTTTGCCTTCTTAAGGGAGATCACTGATTGATAATCCGCATAATGCACCATCAATCTAAGCCTGTCGGCATCAAGGCCAGATTTCCACCAGCATTGCTCTGGCCTACGCCCTACTTTCCTCATGTCCCTCAAAGTCCCATCAAACTATGGGGACAGAGGATGAAGGGAGAGAGGACGAACCTGGACAGGAGTTATGTAGTACAACAGCTGCCACCACGGCCCTATTATAGGCCTGTAGTAGGTTCTTTGGACCCATGCTTGCACTCATACATCCCAACAGGTCCAATATCGCCATTAGCCTGTCTGGGGTTACATCCCTCAATGGGTGGTACTGGATCATCTCCAAAGGGACAGGCCTATAGGGGGTTGCCTGGAAGCTGAAACTGATAGTGTGATGGTCAGACCATCCGACTGGTTCCACCAGCAAGTCAGCACTTTCTATACCCAGTAAGAAGACCAGATCCAATGAGTGGCCCAAAATATGGGTCACAGTGGAAACAACCTGTGTGAAGCCCAATGCATACATGAGTTGGAGGAAGTCCTGTGCAAAATTCAAAAGTTTGTCATCAATCCAGGCATTGACATCACCCAGCACCATCACTCCAGGCAACTCCAACAACATGTCAACAATAAAGTCCGCGACTTCCTGCAAAAATTGCTTCCCAATACTGGGTGGACGGTAAATGAGAAGAATTTTGCACCCCATACCTGCGCTCAGGATACACTCAAAGGACTGAGTCTCCCCCATCAGCACATCTTTCAGGCCCAGCTCCATTCTAAAACAGATGGTAACACCCCTGCCCCTATGATCCAACCTCAGGCGATGTATCATGGAGAACCCAGCCAGCACCACTGCCTCAAGAACTGGGCCAGCATTCATGTCCAGCCAGGTCTCAGTGATGCATGCCAGGTCCGATGACGCAACAAGATAGGCAATCAATGCCGTCTTGTTTTTAATGGACCTGGCATTACATAAAACTGCCTGGGTAGGGTGGGATTCCGAGGCCGCTCAAGGAACCTGATCACTCAAAGTGGAGCCCTTGGGTATGGGACTAGACAGGGGATCCCTTTCCAGTCTCCATTTTGCCTCAGGGCATCTTCTTGTCCCTACTTCCCCAATCCGGCCACTCTGGTCCTCTCCTCCCCATTGTCCGGGACCCCTCCATCCACACCTCCTACCCACTATCCCCAATGCCCGACAATGGTCGTAAACCTTGGTGGGCACAGGAGGACAATTAAAGGGGAGGAGGCCCCGAAGCTCCGAGGAGGAGTAGCGCCTGACCAGGAGAGCCACCTGCGAGCACATACTACCCTGCAACCCAAAGCCAGCACCAAAAAGGAATAAACTACAAATAAACAATCCACCATCCCTTAAAAAACTATCCCCTAACCCCTACTCTTATAACCAAAACCCCAACCCAAAATAAACCAACCTAAAAAAATCCCAACAAATTAGGTACCAGAATGCTGAAGGAAAAAATCAGTGCAAAGAAAGTGTTGATGCCTACAAAGCACACCAGGGCTTTGGAAAATGTCTTTAGATGGGACAAGGCTCTCACCCTCCCCAGTCCATATAGTCATATACCAAGGTTGTTACACTCTGGCCAGCAAACAGCAGAAATTAATTCAGTTCAAAAGTCAACTCTTGGAGGTATTCTCACTACCTCCCTCAATAAAATATAGAGTCCTATTTACTGTGTAAAAACCACAGGATGGTTGTTCAAACAGCCAAAACCAGATCTTGACTACCAGGCACAAAGTCAGAGGGTAATAGGCAGATCAATAACACAGTCACAGTTGCAATGCACTGAACAAACTGTTATCCAGCAGTCTCCCAATCTTCACCCGGCTCCAAATTCCACAATCCTTGGGATCGCAAATCATGCCTCCCGTAGGCCAAGACCCAGACAGCATGCCACCAGTAATCTGAGGTCCCCAGAGAGAACATCCACCAGCCCCCACCAGAGTATAGACCCCAGGATCCTCAAGGAGCAAACCACCCTCCAGTCTGTGCTCCACTGGAGTCCCACCTGGGCACAGGCATCTCCAGGCATTAGCCCCTGTTCAACACCATGACCACAAGCTCAGAACACATTGCCCCTACTCCTGCCCTGGTGCGACGGATAGTAGAATCACAGGCCAAGGTAAGACAGAAAAATAGAGGGGCAATGGAGCCTGCTGTCCGCCAACCGTTGGAATCACCACCACCAATACAGTGGACCAGGAGCCAACCCTCCAGTCCGAACCCCCCGCCACTGTCCTCCCCACAGCCACAACTCGACCCGCAAACCACCCATCATCTCCCAAGGACTAAGAGAAGCAGGTACCTAGAATACCTGGAATTTAGGAATGAGCCCAGGCAATTCCACAATCAGTCCACTCAGCAACTGAAGTCGGTCGCACTCTCACCACGCCGACTGGTGGATCACTGAAACTGGAGTGGTTACGGTGGCAAGTTCAAAACTTCATGTCCCATGGTTCTCCAAGATAACTAATAGTTCTCTTCCCTCTGAGACTCAAACAGACTCAAGGCTCATACATCCAGATAATCCAGTGGTTTGAACAGAATTCCACACCTCTCCATTTACAATGTGAGTTTGTCCACAGAGTTCACTCACGGCGTAACTGCTAATGGGCAGTAGTGGTAAAAAAAAGTAAAATGACCAAACAACTCCCAAATGCAATATGGAGTAAATAACTAACCTAATTAAAGTTGGAAAAATGAATGCTAGCCGTGTCAACAAGGCTAGCAGTTTGGTGTCTGAAGACAAAGCAAACACAGTTAGGCACCAAACTTAACAAACCCTATCTACTAAGCCCTGAAAAATATCGCTCACCTCACTAACTGCCTTACTGTATTACCCTGACTACCTAAGCTATAAACTACAAAATAAAACTAAAATAGGCAGACATTCAACCCCCAAGGAAACCACAACACACAATCATGACGTTTCAGGGAACTTTTCACCCTAATGATCCATTGTTCTAATAAATGCTGTTACTTTTATTTTGATTGGGATTAATACCTTTGAGTCAAAGACTCATTTTCAAATGTTCCAAGTCAGGGACAAAACAGAGCAACACAAATACAATACAATACAATAAGTACAAATTAAAATAACAGTGAAAAGAGAAAAACATGGTAGGCATCATGAACATCATTAAAATGACACGAGGTACAAGACTTGTTAGTTTCAGGTACATCTTAAAAGTAGAGTAAATTACATTACATCAAGTTGTTGCAGGGTAGGGATACACTGGAAATAGTGAGACATGTCAATAATAGGTCCATGTTAAGCTTTGGGGATGATGGGGGGAAAAGGTAAGCAGCCAGACTGGCATTTCAAAGTAGCTAGAGGTGGTGTGGGACAGGAGTAAAGGGGAAAGTGGTGTAGGAGGGTTGTAAGTCGAAGGGGGGGAGAGTGGGGAGGGAAAGAGGTGAGAAGGTGGGGGATAAGGCAAGAGAATTATGTCGAATTATTTTCTTGCACAGTTACAGGTGGTTACATTCTTTTTTTTTTCACTTAATCTTTTTATTGAAGTTTATATTAACAAGAAAAAAATAACGATTCAGACTTAAGATTACATCTCCACATGAAACTGCATTAGTCACATTAAATACAGTAATAAAAGAACAGGTTTATAAATTGGACGCATAGTCTAATGAGTCCTGGAACATTTAACAGTATCTGTATAAGCACCGTAGTAAGTAAATAATGTGCTACTAGTAATGATTCAGTATATCATTATAATAGAGGAGAATGTAACAAGGAAGACTATATTAAAAGGAAAGTAAGAACATCAAGAATAAGTAAAAAAATAATAGGAAGGAAAAAGAGAAGAAAGAAAAATGAGAGACATCAGAGAAGGTGAACAGATATAATAGATGTATATAAAAAATTAATGTAAAAATAATGTCCATATAGCATTATATTGAGGTCTGGAACTACCATAATTGTTGATAAATCTGTGATAATCCTGCCAACAACTATTATACATAAAAAGTCGGTCAGAAATGACATTAGATAATCGGTCCTGTGAAGCATAATGAAAAAAATTTTGGAAAATGTCTGAAAGAGTTGGGATAATAACAGATTTCCAGTTCATAAGGATAAGACGCTTAACCGAAAGGAAAAGTATATTAAGCCATCTAACATGGGCATGCAATAGAGTGACACAGTTTGAGGGAGAGATACCTAACAAAACAAGTTTGGGATCGAAAGGAATTTGTTGCCGAATAACTTGTGAGGTAAATTGAAGGACTTTATGCCAGAGCTTATTAATAGGCCTGCACGACCATAAAATGTGAAATAAATTGCCATTAGTGGAGCCGAAGCGCTAACAGTTGTTGTTTAGCAGACCCATGCTATATAGAACTGAGGGAGTCCTATACCATAAATGTAATATTTTGGTTTGAATTAAGGAACTATGGGAATCTTTGAATGTGTAATGAGACAGGCGCCAACATTTAGTGGTTACATTCTTAAGGTGGGACCGTAACCCCCTTTTGAACAGACTCAGCTTTGTGTTTCCTGTCAGCGTTTTGGGCAGCTCATTAAACTATTTGGGGCCCTTAAAAGTAATGGATTTTTGGGCCAGTGATGTGTGCTTGAAAGGGACTTGTAGTCCTCCTTTTGTCGCATTTCTTGTTTGTTTAGTGTGCACAGCCTTCTTGAACAGACTGCTTATGGATTCCGGCATGAGGCCTAGTTGCAGTTTTTTTATGATCAGGCATGTTTGATATTGGACTCTTAGGTACAGTGGGAGCCAGCCCATCTCAGAGTAGAGTGCACAGGTGTGAGTTCATCGATCTGCCCCAAGTGCCAGACAACAAGCACTATTCACAAGTTTTTGTATCTTGTTTAGGGCAGTGTCTGATCCTGCGATGTATACTGGTAAGCCATAATCAACAGATGATAATACTGTGCTGCCTGTGGCTAATTTGAGGGCCGCAGGTGTCATTGAGTGCTTGTTTCTATAGAGGATGCCCAGTTTCACGTTGGTGGTTTTGACAACTTGATCAATGTAGTGGGAGAAATTGAGAGTGTCATCAAGGTAAACACCCAGACATTTAAAGGAGGAGACTTGTTCAAGTGTGACGCACTTTTGGTTCAGAATTCAAAGGAGGCCGAAATTCCTTTTGTTCTGTGGGACCGAGAACAGCATGCTTTTGTTTTTTTTTATGGTTTAGTAGCAGTTTTTGTTGACAGAACCAGGTTTCAAGTTTGTGGAAACTATCGAGTAGGCCTTCCTTGATGGTCAAGTGGTCCCTACCTGGGACCGATATAATGGCATCATCTGCATATAAAACAATGCTAGCTGGACAGGCTTCAGGGAGGTGGTTAATGAACAGACTGAAAAGGAGCGGTCTGAGTATAGACCCTTGTGGTACTCCAAGGGCCACTGCCTTAGGGTCAGAGAGTGAGTCGCCAATTCTAACGCATTGAGTTCTTTGCGTCAGATAGCTACGAAACCAGGTGACTGTATCAGGGGCCAGTCCCATTGAGAGCTGTGTGTTTAGTAGTAGCTGGTGATTAACAGAGTCAAACGTTTTTGTAAGGTCAATGAAGACTGACCCCACCGCCATCCCTAGGTCAAAGGCGTTGTAGAGCTGAGTGGTGTAGTCACCAGTGCGGTGATGGTAGAGTGTTTTTTGTGAAAACCATGCTGATTGCTGCAGAGTAGTTGGTGACTGTCCAGCAAGTCAGTAAGTTGTTCAGAGACTACTCTCTCTAGAGCTTTGAAGGGGTGGGAGGATGGATATTGGCCTATAATTAGCGGTGAGTGTTTTATCCCTGGATTTGAAAACTGGTGTAACCAGGGTAGATTTCCAGGTGTCTAGGAACACACCCGATTTTAGGGAGGCATTAAAAACCTTGGAGATTGGGTCTGCTAGTACATCAAGCGTTATGGCAACCAACTTCATATCTATCAGATCACTCCCCCTTCTGGTCTTTTCGAGGACCCTCTTTACTTGCTTGATGGTTTCAGAGGTTGAGACTTGCCTGAAATAGAAGAGTGGCAGCCCTTCCCTCTCTGAAGAGGGTATGGTGTTTCTGTGAGGTTGGTTATCCATTGGGTTTAGGAACTCACTGGGAAGCACCCCTGATAGATCAGTGAAAGTGGTATTGAACTCACTAGCAATCAGTAGTGGTTCCTGGAAAGACCCATAGCCAGTGGTTAATAGGTCCAGTGATGCCCTGGATGTCCTTCCAGTAAGGGATTTACATGTGTTCTAGAACCCTTTAGAGGACCCCCAGTTTTTGTTGAGGAGGTCCTTGAAATAGCAAGCTTTCGCTGAGTGAATGAGCCTGGCACAGGAGTTCCTTGCAGCTTTGTATGCGGATACATCGTGTGGCGTTTATGAGTCCTTAACTTTGTGCCACAGGTTGTCTCTATTATGCATGTGATCTAGGAGTGAGGTATTAAGCCAGGGGGTGTAGGTTCCTTTGACTTTTTTGTTTTTTATGGGGGCAAAAATATTGCATGCCTGAGTAAACAAATTTTGGAAGAACTCAAAGGCGATGTTGCCATCAGTTGCATGGTCGGATCAGGGATAAGTGGAGTTTGAAATCATTTAGTAGTCTAGGTCTCAGCACCCGATTGGTAGTGACCTTCGGCTGGCACTTTGTGAACCTGTTTGCCCAGGTGCACATGACTGGCGTGTGGTTGCTGAGGCTATCAGGCAGAACCTTAACTTCTAATATGTGATCCGGGTTGGAGCAGAGTAGCCAGTCAATGAGTGTACTGGTACGTGTTTTGTAGTTATGCCTGGTGGGAAGGGTAACCATCTGCGTAAGATATAAGCCAGCTATTAGGTCCCTGGCTTTGTTTTCCTTGTTAGAGTGCCAGTTAATGTTGAAATCACCCACAATTACCTGCTCCCACTCTTTTTCCCAAATGCTGCAGATTCTCCTCAAAGAGCTTGAGCCCTGTAGCCTGCTTCCCTGGGGGTATGTAGAGTGTTGTTAGCAGCAGTACTTTGTTTTGTTGCCCAATGGTAAGTTTGAGGTGGAGGATTTGTGCCTCGCTAGTGTGTAGGCTGCAGTCCATCATCTGTACTTTAATGTCATTTCGGACATAGACTAGGCAGCCACCACCCCGTTTGGTGAGCCTGTCTTGGCGGAAAGAGTTGATACCTTCCAGTGTTAAGGATGCATCTTTGATTTTGGATGATAGCCAGGACTACGTAAAGGCAATGATGTCCAGCTTTAGCTGTTCCACCCTTGCTTGGATCTGGGGTAACTTAGGTAGGAGGCTGTTTATATTGAGTGATATATTCTCAGCTCTCCTTTTAACAAGGGCTGCATAGAGGCAGTTTCAGTATTAGGATGCATACTACCCTGTCGTACATTGCGTGTGGGTGGCCCCGGGTTAGGGTTAGGTCCTTTCTCTGGTCACCGACTGTGACCTGCTCCCCCACTGCTGACACAGCTAACAAACACAGAAATGCACAGTCTGGTTTCTTTCTGTGCCACCTGGGCTATTGGTACAATTCATGACAGAGGTCACCCAGGGTCACAGCTAGGCAGGGATTTGAGAAGAAGCTTTGGCTATGCAAGAGCTTTCAGGCATGCACTCCCCTGCCCCATTCCACTGATAGCCTGGGGCACACTTACTCAAGTACAGGATGTGAAATTCTTTTGTCCTTATGCTTCCTTTGTTATTTAAAGATGTTACACCACTTACGTTATCTGTCTATCTAGACATTAAAAGGGCAGTTTTGCAATTTGGGGTTTAGCCACCCTAACCAGCTTCAGTCTCAATGTCTGAGGCAATCTAACCTGATTGGTACTAGTTCAAGATACAGATAGATTTAATTTATGAACCGAAGTCCTTAACTTTAAAAGGGCAGACTTCGATAGGTTGAGGGAACAGGTCAGGGATAAGTTAGTAGGGGTGGAGGAAATAAGAAGGGTAGAGAAGAGATGGGGGCAATAAAGAGAGCCATCCTCAAGGCATCAAATGCAAGCATAAGAACAGTATCTAAAAAACAGGTTTAAGAGACCACTGTGGTTCTCAGCTAGGCTGAAGGAAGTGGTTAAGGCCAAAAAGAAGGCCTTCTATAAATACAAGGAAAAGCAGGGGAAGCAGAAGGGGAGGATTATCTACAGAAAAATAGGGAGGCAAAGAGGGTCGTCAGGGAGGTGAAAGAAGACATGGAGCAGCGTATTGCAGAGGGGGTCAAGAATGGAGAAAAACAGTTTTTTAGATATATCAGTGAAAAATAAAAAAGGGGAAGCATAGCATGGCTAGTTGAGGGGGGTAGAATGATAGAGGAGGATGAGCAAAAGGCCGCCATTCTGAATGATTACTTTTTCTCAGTATTCACTAAGGAGGACTGCAGGTCAATGCCAGAAAGTGGCATCAAAGCGTTTGCTAAGGGAGTCCTGGAAATGAGACAGCCAATACTTACTAGGGTGAGGGTCCTGAAAAGGCTGGCAGCCCTTAAGATAGATAAGGCCCCAGGACAGATGGGTTTCATTTGAGCATACTTAGGGAAGGTTCTATGTGATAATAGCGACCTCACAAAGTCAATCACTATTATCCCGACTTGCAATACTCGCTGAAAACAATTTACGTGATATACTGCTCAAACTACTGAAATTGTGCACAGCGAGAAGTCTGTGCCCCCTGCACCACAGCGTGGGGCTATGCCTCACATCCCCAAATAAAGATTCTTCAACCCGGGTGCATGTTGGGGATGGGGCAAATCCCGCTGCAAAAATTTAAATCCCGCAACTGTGGGAATCGCGAAATGTACCACACCCGCCCCCAGTCCTGAAGCCGGACCTGCTCCATCGGAGCCATGCACCCTACCCACCACACCACATGGCTGGCTCGGCAGAAGCAGGTTCCCTGCTGGTCACATCCCTGTCCCCCATCCCTCCATATCCTGTTGCCCACTCTCCCTTCCCATCACCTATCCTACAGTTGCCATCCCCCTACGGTCGCACACGAGGAAAGTGTCGTTATATGGGTCGCCATTATGATGGTCACCCATATTTGGTCACCTTCCTCATGTGCTACCCTTAGGGAATTAGCAGTAGAAGTGAGTTAGCCATTGGCTGGGCTGTTCATCAGTTCACTTAGGTCCGGGGAAGTTCCAAGAGATTGGATTGGCAGACGTACCACTTCATAAGGGGGAAGGGATAGGGAGAAACCAGGGAACTACAGGCCTGTCAGTCTGACCTCTATCATGTGGAAGCTGATGGAATCACTAATCAAAGAGGACCTCCTGGACTATCTAGAGAGCAATGGGCTCCAGGATAGTAAACAACAGTTTCGTGGCAGGAAGGTCTTGTCAGACTAACCTGATTTTTTTCTTTGACTGGGTGACCAAGGAAGTAGACAACGGCCACAATGTGGATCTGCTGCATTTTGACTTCAGCAAGGCTTTTGATATGGTACCGCACAAAAGGTTGTTCAAAAAGATAGAAGACCTGGGTGCGGCTAAAGCTGTAGTGAACTGGGTGAATAGTTGGCTAGAAGGGAGGCAGCAGAGGGTGGTGGTCAACAGGGTTAATTCAAAGGAAAAGGAAGTTACAAGTGGGGTTCCACAGGAACCTATCCTGGGTCCGGTCCACTTCAACATGTTCCTTAGTGACATTGATGAGGGAATCCAGGGCAGGCTGTTTCTTGTTGCAGATACGAAACTAAATGGGAGGGTGGATAGTGATGAGGAAATAAGGGATATGCAGAGGGACTTACAAAAACCAGAGGGGTGGTCAAAGGTCTGGCAGTTACAATACAATGCCAAAAAGTGCAAGGTAATGCACCTAGGGAAAAGGAACCCCAAGACGGAGTACTGGATGGGTGGAGTGAGACTTAGCACTACAGAAGAGGAACATGATCCAAGGGTTATCATCAGTAACTCTCTTAAACAAACAAGCCAGTGCAACAAGGCCTATAGGAAGGCTAACAGGATGATGGCATGTATTGGGAGGGGTACTAATGGCAGAAGAAAAGAGGTAATACTTCACCTATACAGATCAGGTGAGGCCTCACCTGGAATACTGCGTTCAGTTCTGGAGTCCTCACCTCAGAAAGGACAGGGATGGTTTTATGTGATAAGGGCAAAATTATAAGAGTGAATCTGGAATCGTGAAACCAGTTGGGTGAAACCTGAATTGGCGACTCTTTTTTTTTCTTGAGTGAGGTTTCACCCCCACACCCCCCTTACTAATATTACAAACTCTAAGATCATAGCACCTCGGGGAAGGGGTGAAACCTTTGACGCTGCTTTGGTTCCCCCTTTTCCCGTCGCAATTCCGGGTGTTGCCCTCTCGGGTTTCACCCACTTCACTGCACGCCACAGGGATAGGTTAGAAACAGTGCAGTGCAGAGTAACAAAAACATTTCAGGGCCAGCAGGGAAGATCCTATGAGGAGCACCTCAAGGCACTAAATATGAGCTCACTAGAAACCAGATGGGACAGGGGAGATATGATAGAGACCTTCAAGTTCCTTAAAGGAACTAACAAAGTAAACTGTGGGGAATTTATTTACCCTGAATACCAACTTAAGGTCACGTAGTCACGAGTGGAAATTAGCAGGAGGGAAGTTTAGGAAGGACGTGAGGAAGTACTTCTTTACAGAAAGGGTGGTGGAACCTTGGAACAGTCTGCCAGCCAAGGTGGTAGGTGCAAACACAATCTGGGGATTCAAGCAGGCATGGAACAGAATGAAGAGAATAGTGGTTGCCCGAGGTGACAAGACCAAGAGAATGGGGATAGGTCAGGGAGGGTTAGTACCCTGGAGGAACAATAGGTTCCAGAGAAGGTTCCAGGGATTATAGGGATGTGGGCAGACTGGATGGATCTCTGGCCTTTTTTAACCATCATGGTCTATGTTTCTATGATTTAAGTCAAGCAATCTTCATATCTGTTCAACAGACTGACGCTTCTCACCTCCAAGAGGTCGGAAGGTCTTAATTCTTTCCTGAGCTGTGGATTTCAGGTCTATTGATCATAAATTGTTGCAGTAATCCTACATCTCTGAAGGTAGCTTAGACCTCAGATTTTGCATCTTATATCAAAGGACAGGCCCTCAGTAGAAAGACACGTATTTTTCAAGAGGGTCCTGGGGGAATGGTAGTCCTGTACAGCAGCAAAGTCAGTACTGAACAGTTACAGAGTATCACAGAAAAAATGAGAATTTGTCAATGCCGAATGTTGTCTCGCTGGCATTGGCATTGGTAGTGCAGGAGTTAGAGAAGCATAATAGGAGTGGCAGTGAAGTACTGAACTGACACCAACCCCAGTCCCACCCTGAAGAGACTGACAGGTGTTGGGGTGTGCCTTTGGGTTGTCAGCTATAACGCTCATGGCATTTTACCTCACCCTACCCTGCAGACACTGACAAGTGTCGTGGTGTGCTTTGGGGTCCTTGGGTGTTATATTTACCCCATTCCATAAGGAAATAGCCTGAGGTGGGCGCAGTATAGGAGAATGGGGTGAACTTTGTGGCTGAACACTCCAAGGCACATCTTAATGCCTGTCAGCGGCTGCAGGATGGGGGTGGGGGTGGAATGGTGGGAGCATTACAGTTGGTGATCCCAAGTCACACCCCTGACGCCTGTCAGTCTTTACAGAGTGGGGTGTAACAGTTGGAAACCCTTACGTCATAGGGGTGTGTTGGTATTTTCACTCCAAATTATCAACATGGGCTTTTTGTGACCTCACCTCATGAACAGCGGCAGTATCAGTTTGTTAGTCGAAAGGTGATTTTGCACAGCGACTGTGCCATTTGGCGTCACAGGTACGTAAACACATTTTGGGCAGGATGTGAAAAATTACAACTGTACTGTTCATGAGGAGGTGTAAAAAAATGGCAATTTGAAAATCTGGAGTGAAAATATGAAAAATTGGTGAAATCATGAACATGCATAGAAACTGCACAACGCACATCCATAACCCAATTATTTTTTTGTTTTATTTAAACCACATTTTCAACATAAGGATTTTGGGACATCTCCTCATGAACAGTGGCACTGTGATTTTCTTAATCTGTCCCAAAGGTTGATCTCCCACAGCACCATGCCATTGTATGCTACAGATGCGAAAGCACAATTCAGGCAGGATGTGAAAAATGACAGCTGTACTGTTCATAAGGAGGCGTGAAAAAATGCCAGTGTTGAAAATCTAGCATGAAAATATTGCAAATTTGCAAAGTTACAAGGGTGCGTGGAAACTGTGCAACACATGCTTGTAACACAGTCATTTTATGGACTTTCATCACCAGATTTTCAACATAGGCATTTTAGGACCTCTGCTCATGAACAGTGTCACTGTCATTTTGTCAAACTGTCCCGAAAACTGATTTGCACAGTGACCACGCTATTCTCGTCCAGACATACGAAACGATTTTGGCCAGGATATGTAAAATGTCAGCTGTACTGTTCATAAGGAGGTATGGGAAAATGGCAATGTTGAAAATCTGGACTGAAAATATTACAAATTCATGAAGTTAAGAGCGTGCATGGAAACTGCGCAATGCACACTTGTAAAACAGCCAGTTTTTGGATTTTTGTCACCAAATTTGCAACATAGGCTTTTTGAGAGCCTCCCTCATGAACAGTGTCACTGTCATTTCATTAATCAGTCCCGAAAGGTAATTCCGCGCAGTGACCACAAAATCACCTTTTTGGACCGAATAACACCATGACAGTGACTGAATTCATGAGGAGGGGTCCCAGTAACCCCATGTTGAAAATGTGGTGCAAAATTCAAAAATGGCCGAGATATGCACCAAAGTTGAAAAAAACTATTTATGCCATTATATAGCTTACCGGCATTTCTTCAGTTCATGGTCGGCTTGAAGAGTGCAGACGTACCCCAGTCCACTCACTTACCTGGGTCGCCGGACTACTGGAGGTAAGAATGGGGTGAGGGTGTGTGTGGGAGGTGGGGTATGCAGAGTCTGGGTGCAGGTTGAGGAGAGAGAGCAGGACAGTCCGCTAGGGAACGTTTTCTGATTTACAGAGTAAAACATTGTGGGAGGTTTTGAAGGGCATTTGTACGCTGGGTTGGGCTCCCAGCATGCCACCTGAGTGTTTTGGGAGGTGCTGTAGCCTGTGGGGGATTGGGCACCCCATCATCACATACCAAGGCAAAGGGGGACAAGAGCCGAGGGATTGGGCACCTCCTTCGCACACAACAAATGGGGACATTATGCCGATGGGGAGTGGGCTCCCATGTCGGCAAATTAAATTAGGAAGGAGGACTAAAGCTGATGGGGATTGGGGCCCCCGTCTGCAAGAAAAGACTGTTGGGGGTGTGATGCCGAGGGATTGGGCACCCCTGGGCTTTCGTGAAATGAGAGGGATGGGGCATTATGCTGATGGGGAGTGGGCTCCCCCATCGGCAAATGAAGTGGGTCGGGGCATGCCGACAGGGGGATTGGGCACCCCTGAAGTCGGCGCTCTGCGCAGCGGCAGTCATGTTTATTGAACTGCTTCACGAGGAAAGGCACACCGCTGTATGACGAGCTTGGCTCACATTGCAGCGGACCTTTTCTTAGATCTGGTGGCCAGTTTACGTGTTGCTGGTGTCAGCGCCTGCTGCTGGCTTATTGGGGAATGAGGGATGCACCAACTGATGTGTGCCCTGCATTCTCCCAGTGACTGCATCTCCAAATCTGCTACTACTGCAATATGTTGACTGGCACGCAAGTGCGAGCCAACATAAAAATTACAAAACTGGCCCAAGATGAGCTTGATACTTACTAATATGAATGAAATTCTTAGACTTTCTTGGGAGAATTGTGTGTGTGTGTGTGTGTGTGTTGTTTGTTAAATCCCCAGGCAAAAGAACTAGAATGGAAATGGTCTAGAATGCAGGTGACTAGGTGAGAACCTTTAGGATCATCTTGAAAATGAGCTCTGGAGCTTAGTGTCAGTATCCTGAGGTGAGCATACCCTAAACGTGAGGGGCTGTGAGAGCAGGACAGTCCGCAAGGGAATGTTTTCTGATTTACAGGTTTAAAAAATAAAAAACATTGCAGGACTTTTTTTTTTTTTTTTTTTACAGGGGCATTTGGCACACTGGGTGGGCTCCCACCATACCACTTGAGTGTTTTTGGGGGGGTTCCTAGCTTGGCTGATCCTGTTTGTGCCCTGCAGGAAGTTGAGGTTGCCTAGTTTTTCATTAACATCAGATGTGTTACTCTCATATATGACTGGTTAAAGGATTGCAATATACAATGGATTTGGCTGTTTGGGACTACTGCGGGTAAGTGTGTGAGAGTACAGCAGACATGGGGAAGGACCTTGTTGTGGTTCTCCTGCTTAAGTCTGTTTGATTGCGTGAATATTTTTCTTTTTAGTGTGAATAAAAATCTTACTGTTACTGTTTACATCATTCAAACTCTAAAATCTGCAGTATGAGCAGTTCAGAGATCCATGTCAATGACTATCCTCCAGCTTGAACTCCATTTCTTATCCATCCCCCATATTAACTGATTTGTGTGGATTGCTAGCACCCACCATCCTTTCACTTTTCGTAGTGCTTACAGGTACAGAGGCAACCCTCAATGCTTGTAGCTATCTTTTCATTAGCCACTGTATGAGTACAGTAGAAGTCACTTAATGGGAACAAAATACAGTAGAATGGTATGCTCTGAAGAATTTGTAGGTGCAAAGGCAAGGGCTGTCAGCCCAAACATAACACAGTCACCGTACACCTTAACACTCCACCGCAAATGAAGATAGTAACTCAGAGATACATATCCATAATGGTTTAATGTGGCTGGATAGCCAGATAACAACCTTACATCCCCAGAGCTTAAGCCCAACAAAGGGCCTTCCTCAGGGGGGCAGGTCTGGACTATCCAGTCTCATTAAGTAATTTTGGATACTTATATCTGAGTTACTAGCTTCATTTACGGTGGAGTGCTAAGGTGTACTGTGACTACTGGTACTTAATGGAAGCACCATGGTGGATGAAGGTATTTCGCAACCAGATTTGGAGATAATAGACTCACTCACCGAATGCAGTTTTAATAAATTGAATACTATTTTCTTGTTTGTATCATGGATGGAGGTATTTCCCCACTGAGCGGCTGTTTCCTTTGTCAGAATTTGGCACCATTTTGAGAATCGTGGTCATGGACTGTGTAACTGCAGAACTGTTTACTATGCAAAACTCAAGTCAAACTTAACAAGCATTTGTCAATGCCGAATGTTTGCTTGCTGGCATTGGCATTGGTAGTGTAGAAGTTACAAAGCTGCATAATAGGAATGGCAGCGAAGTATTGAACTAAAGCCAACCCCACCACCACCCTGCAGAGAGTGACAGGCATTGGGGTGTGCCTTTGGGTCGTCAGGCATAACGACCATGCCATTTCACCACACCCTACCCTGCAGACACTGACAAGTGTCACTGTGCCTTGGGGTCTTTGGCCCTTAAGCGCACCCTATTCCATCAGGAAATACGGTGAGATGGGTGCGGTATAGGAGAATGGGGTGAAGTTTGGGCCCGAAGAGTCCGAGGCACACCTTGATGCCTCTCACTGGCTGCAGGGTGTGGGTGGGGGTTGAATGGTATGAGCATTACAGGCAAGAATCACAAGTCACACCCCTGATGCCTGTCATTCTTTCAGGGTGAGGCGTTATGGTCGGAACCCTAACGCCCAGGCATTTGTTGGTATTTTCACTCCAAATTTTCAACATGGTTTTTGTGACCCCACCTCATGAACAGTGGCAATATCAGTTTGTTAGCCAAAAACTGCTTTTGCAAGCGACTTACGGCATTTGGCACCACAGGTGCAAAACACATTCAAACAGGATGTGAAAATGACAGGTACTGTTCATGGGAGAGGGTAAAATGGCAATGTTGAAATCTGTCTGAAAATCTTAAAAACTGAGTGAAGTCCGCGAGCGTGCATAGAAACTGTTCAATGCACACCCGTAGTGTAACTAGTTTGGGGATATTTTTTTACAGCAGATTGTTAACACAGGCATTTTGGGACCTCCAATCATGAACAGTGTCAGTGTGATTTTCTTTATCTGTCCCGAACAATGATTTCCCACAGCGACCATGCATTTCTGTGCTGAAAGTGTGAAAATACATTTCAGCCATGTTGTGGAAAATGACAGCTGTACTGTTCCTAAGGAGGTGTGGAAAAATGCCACTGGTGAAAATCTGGACTGAAAATATTACAAATTCATGAACTTACGAGGGTGCGTGGAAACTGCGCAATGCTCACTCGTAACATAGTCATTTTATGGAGTTTTGTCACAAAATTTTCAACATAGCCATTTTAAGACCTCTGCTCATGACCAGTGTCACTGTGATTTTCTTAATCTGTCCCAAACATTGTTTTCGCACACCAACTGTACCATTGTGCGCTACATGTGCGGAAACACATTTTGGGTGAGATGTGAAAAATGGTAGCTGTACTGCTCATAAGGAAGTGCGTAAAATGGCACTGTTGAAAATCTGGTGTGAATGTATACACCAAGAACTTGCTAGCTGCAGTAGAGGAACTACAAGAACGCGGCGCCTAAAACAGTCATTTTTGGGAATTTTTTCACCAAATTTTCAACATAGCCATTTTAACACCTCTGCTCATGACCAGTGTCACTGTGATTTTCTTAATGTGTCCCATACATTGATTTTGCACACCGACTGGGCCATTGCGCGCTACATGGGTGGAAACACGTTGTGGGTGAGGTGTGAAAAATGACAGCTGTACTGCTCATAAGGAGGTGTGGTGAAATAGCAATGTTGAAAATCTGGAGTGAAAATATTGAAAATTATGAACTTATGAGCGCATGAACTGTAATAACGCGACGAAAACAGTTATTTTTTGAATTTTTTCACCAAATTTTCAACATAGCCATTTTAAGACCTCTGCTAATGACCAGTGTCACTGTGATTTTCTTAATGTGTCCCATACATTGATGTCGCACACCGACTGGGCCATTGTGCGCTACATGGGTGGAAACACGTTCTGGGTGAGGTGTGAAAAATGACAGCTGTACTTCTCATAAGGAGGTATGGTAAAATGGCAATGTTGAAAATCTGGAGTGAAAATATTAAAAATTTGCGAACTTACGAGCGTGAGTAGGAACTCTGCAACGCATGCTTGTAAAACAATCATTTTTTGGAATTTTTTCACCAAATTTTCAACATAGCCATTTTAAGACATCTGCCCATGAACAGTGTCACTGCGATTTTCTTAATGTGTCCCATACATTGATTTCAAGACACCGACTGCATTTAATGAAGCTACATGGGCGGAAACACGTTTGAACAGATGTGAAAAATGACAGCTGTACTGGTCATAAGGAGGTGTGGTAAAATGGCAATGTTGAAAATCTGGAGTGAAAATATTGAAAGTTCATGAACTTACGAGCATGCGTAGGAACTGCACAATGCACACTCGTAAAACAGTCATTTTTAGGAAATTTTTTCACCAAATTTTCAACATAGGCTTTTTGAGAGCCCACCTTATGAACACTGGCAGTGTCATTTCATTAATGGGTTCCGGAAGGTGATTTCGCGCAGTGACTGCGAAATCACCCTCCGGGCCGATTAACGCCATGACAGTGCAAGAATTCATGAGGAGGGGTCCCAAAAACCCATGTTGGAAATTTGGGCCCAAAATTCCCCAAAATGCCTGAGATATGCAACAAAGTTGAAAAAACCCTATTTATTCCATTATACAGCTTACTGGCATTTCCTCAGTTCGTGTTCGGCTTTGAAGAGTGCAGACGTGTTCCCGGTCCACCGATGATCATCGCGCTGAGCTCCGGAGGTAAGTATGGGGTGAGGGGGGTGTGTGGGGAGGCAGGGTGCTCAGTGGGTGGGTGCGGGTTTGGGGCGGGGGAGACTATGAGGAAGGTTTTCTTCTTTACAGGTTTTAGACGATGTGGGGCCGTTTGACACGCTGGGGTGGGCTCCCAGCGTGACAGCTGAAAGGCTGTTTGGGGGCTGGAGCAGCGGGGTATTAGGCACCCCAGGCGGCCACTTTCCAGCTTTGCCACGCTGGGGTGGGCTCTCAGCGTGGCACATGGAAAGCTTTTTGGGGCGGTGAGCCGGGAGCCGATGGAGGATTGGGCACCCCCATTGGCTATGACAGTTCTTGCCACGCTGGGGTGGGCTCCAGCATGGCACCTAGACAGCTGCTGTTGTTGGGGAGGCATGGAGCAATGGGGATTGAGTAAATCGGCCGCCACACAGCGCAAAGGTGGGGAGGGGAGGGGATGATCAGCCCGCAATATGCGGCTTGCCTGTGTGTGTGTGGGGAGAGCTCGCCTCCTCAAGCGGAGCTCTCCTTTCAACTGTATGCCACTGCTTTTTCCTGCTGTCATAGACAGCTGCAGCAGTGATTGGCACACTGCAACCGCACCTGCAAACACACTGACTGAATTGGAAGAGGCTGACACACCTCTAGAAAACTCATATGATGGCACTATGTTTCTTGCACATGCGTGCAAGGAAACATAAAAATGCAATGCAAATATACCTTAAATAACAAAATACACAGGAAACAAGTGTAATTTTATTTACTTGCCTTTATTAAAGTTTTGGCGTTACGATCTGTTTGTGATCTGTTTTTTGGACTCTCTCTCTCTCTCTCTCTCTCTGTAGCTTCTACCACACATTTCTTAAAGTCTCATACAGTATTCTCCATTTCTCTCCCTCCTGCAGAGGTCTTGGTTTAAAAGTCTCCCTGTTTCTTCACCTGCACACATTCTTGTTTAAAAATAGCTGCTTCATCCAACATAATTCTTTTCTGGCATTACGATGTCTATTTTTGTATCAGTCATGAATTCTGTCACTGTAGTTTGTCTTGACTGCCTTGCAGATGATTTTAGCCTTGATTTGCAGCATTTGTTTCCATTCAGCAGCCAATCCACATGCCAAATGCTATCGTGTAACCCGGGGCACCATCCACCGTGGACTACTACCCCAGCCTTGCAGGTCTGGACAAGGTTGAGGAGCCTGGGTCCTATTTCTGATGTTAAGGGAGGGGGAGGATCTTTCTCAAGATAGAATAATAAATAGTGTGGTGCCTCCACCCAGAGTAAAATAATAAGTGGGTCTGATATTTAACAATACAACCCTGGGATGCCGTATCAACCCACCTCCCCATATGGTCACCCTCACACATGGATTATCATAAACCAAACCTCATTTTCAATAACTTGTAATTATTGACTTAAGCTCACGAGTCAAATTTTCCAAAACAGTTGAACCATTTACATGGGGAGGGTTAGGAAAGGGTGACTGGAGGCAGAGGTTAAGCATCATTCACAAATTTCGCAATTGGCATTTAGTAATTGGCATCAGCGCACAGTAATAATCATTTTGCATTTTTTGAATCAAAACACCTTTTTAGTGCCAGCCACCCACCAACCCTTTGATGGATTAAAGCTAAGCTCTCTGACTAACTAGCTGCCTACATTGTTATAATTACACAAACCCTCAACTGGTACCAGTCCCTAGTCCAGATAAAGCCTCCAAAATTCTGTCCCTGGGTACCCAGTACTAAATCGTTGCAGGCCTATGATGCAGCTGGTTGGCCGGTGTTGGCGCACGTAAAACAAATCAAATTAACTTTTATCTCTCTTTGGGCAACCCCAACATTCTTGTTGGGCTTGATACTGAAGGTAGGCTGATGAACTTAAAACTTTGCACCAGTACCACTTGTCCACTGAACTTGGCAGAAACTTGTTAGCAGCTATTTACAGTTTCTCAGATGCAAGACAATCCCTGCTTCTACTCATGGTTCTGCAGACAGTCTCAGGTGGCATTCAGATTGTAGCTCTGGAGTAGTTGGAACAGCAGAACTCTGGATCTTGAGAATCTTGAGATGAGTAGCAGGCACCTTGCAGCTTGGACCTTTCTTTTGCAACAGGCTCTTGCAGCTTTAGAAGGCAGGCACCTCTCTCAGCACCTCTAGCAGGTGAAACTCTGGTTAGACTGAAGTCACAATCTGGAACACAGACCAGCACAGGGACTTGGGCCGGCACACCTCAGACCCCCATGTCCAGGCTTGACCCCTCGGGGGAGGCGCAATGGCAGTGCCTAGCTGGTGACACTACCAGGCTGGTTCCCAATGCTGACCTTGATAGAAGACCTCTCTTTTCCTTCCTCCTTCTGGAAACTCAGACACATCCAGATACTATTTGCACCTTCAGCCACAATGCCAGCCTAGCAGCTGTGACCCTTTCGCATCAGAACACAGTCTCTAGATGTTCACTGGAGACACAGGTGCGGCAAGACTGGGATACACACAATGGGTTCCTCTGAGGACCCATCACAGACCTTTATTTGAACAGTCCCTTGGTACTGGACATCACTTTCCTCACTGTGCAGTTGCTTTCAATAGAAGAGCCTCTCTCTTCTACATTATGAAGACAAACCTTGGCAATACTGGCAAGCCCTGCACATCAAGAAGACTGCCATACCATTTTCCGCAAACCAGAATGCATCCATGGCCATTCCTTTAGACAAACCCATTCCCAAGCCATTCCTTCAGACCAATGTCCATCCCCTTCTTTGTGACATTGAGTCAAACACAGGGTAGCAGACAGACTTTAGTACCTCCTTGAACCTTTAGGCAGAACTTCTCACCACTGAAGTGTAGATTCTTACTGCCCTTTTATATACTTGCAGCTGTCTCACAGCTGAAGCTGCAAAACAGGCTTCCTTGAACAAAGTTCCTCCAAAATGGGGAAAGGCAAAATGCAGGCCCTGGGGGATAGGTAGCTGGCAACGCACAGGCAGGCCCTTCTCCAGCCTTGCAGCCCCATCCTTCTGCAGAAGGGCAGGACCCCCCCCCCAAGGGCTCCCACCAAACTGAACTCAGTACCAAAAGTCCCCCTTGGGTTTTGGGGGCTCCAGGCAGCTCGCGATTGGCTGAAACAACTGTCCCAATGAAGAATTAATATTCATTAATCTCCTTCAATGGGGCGTGGCTTGGACCCAATGGAAATGGCAGCATAAGACTCTCGCTGTGCCCCAGCCTGGCACCTAATCTTATGCAATCTGCTGAAATGCCGGATTGAAGTACTTCAAAAGCAACTGGAAAACCCCTCCCCACCTCTGCTGTCTTCATGCTAGTGATTTTTATTCAGAGAGCCACGCTCTGCTAGTAAATTTGTAGTGCTCACATCTCGGGCCTTCACAATCGGGACAGGCTGCACAGGCCTGAGCGGGGGGATATGAGTCTGTCTGAGGTATGATCACTGGTATTTTTGCGCCTGACTGCAATCCGACAGGTCGTGATCGCTGGTTAGCCACAAAATCTTGTAAGAGACGCACACGCTGCTGATCCACAGTTCTTCTTCTTAAATAGAACCGCTGTGCCAGAGGGAGAGATGGACCCCTCCGGAGACAATGCACAAGAGCCCAGTGCACAGGCTGCTCAAACACCCCATGAACAAGCCCAGCTTGGGGACTATCTATCTAACATTACAAAGATTTTAGAAGCCCTCCTAACAAGGGTAGCTAGCTAGCATTGGGGCATCCTTGGCGGGGAATGTTGACGATGTGCGCAAGTTAGAGGATAAACAAAATGTTTTAGAGCAGAGAACTGAGGAGCTGGAGAGGCAGCATATTAATGTACTGCAGCGCCTTAGAGATCATGAAGCCAAACTCTCCAGACTTTGGTACAGAGCGGAGGACCAGGAGAACAGGAGCCAGAGGAATAATACTAGAATACTGGGAGTCCCGGAAGGGGCTGAAGGCCCAAACATGGAACGCTTTCTGAATGATTATCTGCCCCAGCTACTAGGTGATAGGTTTAGAGAACCAATTGGTGTGGAAAGGGCTCACAGGGTAGCGGGCAGGCCGGACAGCTCCAACACCCTCAGAACCATAATTGCATACTTTCTAAGGTACTCAATAAAGGAAAAACTGCTGAGGGTTACCAGAGACATGGGAGAGATTATATGGAGGGGTGCTAATATCTCTTTCTATTGGGACTTTACTCAAGAGGTAGCCTCCAGGAGGAGGGCATATGGACCTCTAAAGAAAATGCTGATGACCAACTCCTTTCAATATCAATTTAAGAAGCTTACCGCATTACACATCTCCAAGGATGGGAAGTTTTTCCTTGCAGAATCACCAAGGGAAGCTGAAACTTGGATCAACAGTCACTGGCCAGGCCTCTTCAATTGGACTACATCCCCCAGACGCCTCTGGGCCCTGCCAGACCGAATGGGGAGGGGAACAGATAAACAAGGGGCACGCTCTTTTGGGGAAGACAATTTTAGCTGGACTGGTCCTAGTGCAAAAATATCCCCCACGCCTTCCTCGCAGGCCTGTCAACATTCCAGGGACTACAGGCATCACTCTTCTGATAGTCCGCCACTTTCTAATGGGTACCCCTCCACACAGCTAGAAACAACAGGCAAACAGAACTGGACCAGATATTCCCATGCCAACCCATGACGGCAGCGCTCCAGAAGCCCAGGACATATATCTGCAGGCAAGCCTTCTGCCTCACCTCCTGCCAAGCTCCCACAGGCAGAAGCATTATCCCCAACAGATGTAAATGTGTGCGACTCCCCCAAATGAAGAGCCAGAGGAACCCATGGATGATATCGGCCTGCTGGATTGGGCATCCTCAGTTGAAAAGAGCAAGGAAGAAATTGCCCTGGTGGCCGGCCTACTCAAACCGGGCCCTAAGTCCTTCGCAGAAGCCTTGGCCCTCCCCGACATGGCAGAGCTGAAAAGAATTGGGTGGAAGACCATGTGAAATCTGGATCAGATGGATGACTTGCAGGACTTTCAGAACTTGACTAAGACTTGGTCTTTATTCTAACTATTCAGAGCGTTTAGCGTTTGGAGACACAGTTTTGTTTAATCTGGCTGGCAAACTCCCTGGTTGATACCTGGCAGCATGCAGGAGCATTTATCTCTCCTGTTGAGCCTCCCCCCCCCCCCGTATTTGCAGCCATTTGGCTATAGTTAGCAGCCGACTGGAGAAGTCTACTAATAGGGCATGTTTCCTCCCTCTCCCAGAAGCTGGATGATCCTAATCTCAGCATATTCCTCCGGGATGATACCTAGCAATGGGGCTGGAGATGGATAATTAGAGGCATATTAATTTAGGAATACTTGGCAGCCAAGTAGAGCATTGACTGTGTCCCCCGTTTTATAACTCATATGGCTCGCTGAAACTATCAAGAAGATATTCTTAATAGCTGGCTGATAGATGCCCCCCAAATGCCTCCCTCCCACAGGCTTTTTCCAAGCATTGAAGGCATCTCCCTCTCCTTTGTTCCTGTCCTCTCCTCCCTCCCCGCCGTTAGGAATACCTAGATACTCCGAACCTAGTTCAAAATGGTTCATCGAGACCAGGTTGGGACAGATCACCCATGTCAGGTGTGATCTTCCCCCGCTCTCTTTGGTGCTTGAAGCAATGTGGCGTGGGATACTTGAGACTCCTTCACACGGTCACCTCAGCATCATTAACCTTGATCTCTTGATCTGTGTGTTTTTTCCTTGTTTTTATACTTGTTTTTTTGGATATTGTTACACTGCTACCCTGTAGAAGTACAGTTTCATTGGGTGTATTATTGTATTGTTATAACAGCATAGCACATAAACTTTCTCCTTCTATTTGATCAGGTTGCTACTAACTACTGACAGTGACAGCAGCTCTTCTCATATTTGTATCTACACACTAGCTCATCCTCCTTGTATACCAGGTTGGGACCCCCTCCATTTGAACTATTAATCAGGTGCTTCCCCCCCCCAAAGTGTTTAACCAGGTGAGACACACTAAGCTGAAAGCTTGTTTACAGGTGCAACCTGGAAGCACAGGGAAGTTAAGTGACTTGCTCAGGGTCACACAGTATGCAAGTGGGGGCTGTGGGATTCAAACCCCGATCTCCAGTTTTGCAGTTCAGAGCCTTAAACCACTGCACTATACTGCCTCCCTCACTTGCCCTTCTTTACTTGCTTCCTCTTAGCTACCCTTTCAAGTACCTTTCAAGTACCTCAAGGGAATCAACAAAGTCCAAGAGGGTAGCATCTTTCAAAAAAAGAGGTGTGCAAGAACAAGGGGGCACAATTTGAAGATGGGGGGGCCGCTCAGAGGTAATGTAAGGAAGTATTTTTTCACAGAGAGGGTTGTGGATGCATGGAACGGCCTTCCGGAGGAGGTTGTGGAGTCAAAAACAGTGGTTGAATTCAAGCATGCATGGGACAGCTATAAGGCAATTCTTGGGGGTTGGGGTAGAAAGAAGTAGTCTGCTGGTTAACTAGGATCTGCAACTTATCCATTAGGTAGGGAAATGGGCAGACTGGGTAGGCCAAGCGGTCCTTATCTGCCGTCAAATTCCATGTTTCTATGTTTCTATGGGTGAGTACTTCCTTTTCATTTTCTGGCTACGAGCAAACTGATAACAACGGCGGGGAACTCTTCTTCTGCTCAGGGTTGGAGGTGCGTCTCCTGGAATGTCAAAGGGCTTAACCACCTGGCTAAGTGCACAAAAGTTTTGCAATTTTTTAATTCTAAAGGTACAGACATAACCCTTTTCCAGGAGACACACCTAACCAACAGGACTGTGCAATGGCTCAAAAAATTATGGGTAGGCTCAGTAATTGCTAGCTGCGCCACCACTAAATCCAGGGGTGTTGCCATTTTGTTGCACAAAGTCTCCCCTTGGGCAGTAGAAGATACCCAGACAGACTCTCAAGGAAGATGGGTGGCAGTTAGACTGTCCTACCCAGGGGTAGAGTTTTGATAGCCAGTGTATATGGCCACAACACAGACTCGGAGAAGTTTATCCTGAACTCAACCAAGCTTTTACTGATCTCACCAGTGGCTCCTCGGATATCCTGATCTTGCTTGGAGGTGATCACAGTCTGGTTCTGGATATTTTTCTCGACAAATCCCTTCCCACCCCGCAAACCCATCCCAAGGTGCTAGCAGGCCTTACTAAACTTATGACAGAATGGGGGCTATGCAACCCATGGAGGAGAAACAATCCAAAGGGCCGAGATTATTCCTTTTACTTGGCAGTCCATCACACCTATAGCAGGCTGGAGTTTTGGCGGCCAACTATGTAGCTGCACCTGGGGTTGTGGAAACCTCAACTGGTAGTATTATTATTTCTGATCATGTCCCTGTGTCGATCTTGTTCTCTCCTCCTGGCCAGGGGGCTCATGCCACGAGGTGGCGCTGCAATCAATTAGTGTTGCAAGATAAAACTTTCCAGGCCTTCATCAAAGAAGTGGCTCACTCCTACTTTTCTCTCAACGCACCTGATGAGGTTTTGGCTTCCATGGTATGGGAAACTTTCAAAGCTGTCATTAGGGGGAGAATTATCTCCTTTACAGCAGCCAAGAACAAAACCCATGAGGAGACTCTACACAGTTTGCAAACTGAGCTCGCAACTTTGGAGAGACAATTTAAAGCCTCGTCACAGCACACGCTTCTCCCCCCCCCCTCTACCCACCATTATAGGACTGAAATACCAAATAAATACACTGTAAACAAGAAACTTATGCGCTCCAAACATAAGTCATGGGCTGGTGGAGACAAGGGAGGCAAGCTACTATCTCATCACCTCTGTAAGCAACAGGCGTCATCCAGAATATTAGCACTTAAGAACAAAGAGGGTAAAATAATCTTGGAACCTAAAGAAATAAATGAAACAATGCGACTATATTATCAGACTATCAGTCCCAGTCTAAGCTTTCAGCTGGTGAGCTCTCTGCACACATGATGGAGCTATGCAAAGGGATTTCTCTCCCTAAACTCTCACAACTAGACAGTGATACCCGGGCGCCCCTGTTACCTCAGAGGAACTACAATCTGCTCTTTCCCATTATTTGTTTGCTGACTAGTGATAGTGAAGTTCTTTAGTTTCAAATTGCCTACCTGGTTCTCCCATGGTCGCCATGCTGAAGAAACTGCATGCACATGATGAGGGGCCTATGTCCGGACACCTTAGCATGCGCCAGTACAGGGTTGTCTTCTCTCTCTCTCTCTCTCTTCCCGCTGCATATTAATCATTTTCTTTGCTTCTGCTCCCTTTTTAGGCTGTAACCCCCCCCCCAAGCACACTGCCGACCGCGGCAGGGACAGACTAGGAAGTGCTCCCTCCAGGAGCTGAAAACGCCAAACACTGCAACCTTAAGAGGTAAAGGATACCTCACTCACCTGCTGGACTCCTCTTGTGGGGTGCTAGCCCGACGACGCTATGCCGTCTGCCCCACCCGCGCCACCCACCCACCAAGGGGTGGCCCACAATTTATTGACCCACCCCATGACATCATTTCCTGCTTCTGAAATTCTAACGCCCCACTTTCCCATTTGCAGGTTATACCTGCCAGCCACTAGAGGGACCCAGTGCTCCCTCTATATATTTCCTGCCCAGATAGCCCTTTTTTCTCCATTCTCTGGTTCACCTCTACTTATCTGCCTCAACTCTCCTCTCCTTCCCCAGGCCTCTGCTACCCTGCGTTCACCTCCTGCACATCCTACCTTGTAGTTACCACCTACTCGGACCCCCTATTCTCCCTTCTAGCCCTCATCTACTGACCACTAGGAGTCGCTACTGAGCACCCTATTTTCAGGCCTAACCACTGCCTCTTTCTGGCACCTGAACCGTGGATTACGACCCCTACCCAGGTCTATTCTCCTAATACCCCGGGAGAGTCTTGAACCTGGTACCTTGTACACCAGAGGCGGTGTCGCTACCACTGAACCAAAGTGGCACTAACGCTTACTGGCAGGCAACTATCTACTTCTTTCTACCTTGCTTTCTGAGCTCCTTAGCATAATGCATGCTCTCCTCCTATTGACATGCCTCACTTGCATCCTCTGTCTGATGCCATTGTCCCACCCATCTGTCACAGTGCTACTGCAGACTTGTCTAACCGATGCCCCCACTTGTGCACTGGTACTACCCTCCCCCTATGTACCTGAGTTAGCACTTGCACACCCTGACCTCACTATGTGCTCCTGCTCACCCTGCCCACCCTCCAGCCTCCTCTGAGCTCCCCCCTCAGACTCCCATGGGAGGCTTAGCGTTCTAGCCTTCCCAGCCTGTGCTACACTGCCTACCCCCTGTGCCCTGAAGCTCCCCTCCTCTTCCACTCATGTCCGTCTAGCATTATCTTTTCACCGCCCCCTGTCCAGGGCTGTAGTTATTCTACTACTCCTGTCAGGTAACATACATCCCAACCCTGGCCTGGTTCACAACAGCTCAGCTGCTGGGTCTGCCGATTGCTTCAATGAATATCTGTAGCCTCCTGAAAAATTTGACTCATTCCAATGCTGGGTCACATTCCATAAACCTGATATTTTCACCCTGGTGGAACCTAGCTATCAAAGTCCACCCCAGACTCCTTTGTCTCCCTCCTAGGTTACTCCCTTTACTGGGAGGACCGGGTTGGAAGACGGGGTTGGGGTTGTGCTATCTACACCAGAGACTCCCTCACTGGACTAGCCCTCCCAGCACCTGCCCTCGACTTTGGGGCGCAGGCTCTAACCCTGAAACTGACTCTGGACCCCTCAAGGCCCACTTATCTAACTACAGCCTACATACCCCCAAAAAATCCAACACTGGCACTGGTCTCGCTAACGGAGTACCTTACTTTGCTACACCACTCCTCTGACCAAATCCTAGTGGGCGATCTAAACATAAACTGGCTTAGCCCTCTTCCTCTGCTACCCATGACCCTTTGCAGCAATTGATCTGACTCAACTCTTGCCCATCCTGCTAGAATAAATCAAGAGGGCACCAGCACTCTACTGATGTTGTCCTCACCAATCGCCCAAACAAATCTGTGATATCCAAGTCCTTCCTGACTCACTTAGTGATCACTCCTGTACTTTTCGCTGGACTACCTCAGTATCCAAACCCATAGCACAGTCCACCCTACGACGGCGCCTAAGACCAGGTGGTCTGAAAAACCTTAAGGAACTTCTGGCCCAAATTAATTGGTCTCCTATACAGTATGCCCCTGACATCGATACGGCGCTAACCTTCTTCACCCAAACCTTCAATAAAGCCTGCGACATCTTCGCACCTCTGACAGCCCTCCGCTCCAAAGTGCAGAATGCTCCCTGGGTTACCCCCGCTCTGCTTCAACAACTTAGGCACAGGGATAATTTATGGCACCTGGCTACTGAAACTGGCCAGCCCACTAACAGACAGGCATATGCTGCTGCAAGAAACAAGTGTACCTGGGCCATCAGAAAGGCTAAGGATGATCACTATCAGTCTTCGCTCACCTCCTCCTGGGGGAATGCAAGAACCTTCTGGGACAATATCAAACAGTTAAATGGACACTTCCCCCCACCCCCAGATCAATATCAATGGCACTATCTCCACTGACCCAGCGCTTATATCTAACTGCCTCAATACTTCTTTCACGGATCTTAGCCCAGTCCTCCCTAGCAATTTTTTCGACCCTCCCCCCATCTGCCCCAGTCCTCACACGCCCTTACTTCCATCTACGCCGGGTCTCTGCCCAAGAACTCAGACCTCACCTAATCAATGCCCTAAAGAGCAATAGTACTGGCAGTGACTTCCTGGATCCTGTATCCTTCTCCGGGTATTGGATCTGGTCCTCGCCCCAATCACTAGTCTCCTTAATAAATCCCTCTGTCTGGGGCAATTTCCTTCAGCTTGGAAAATTGCCACAGTCACATCCATTCACAAAGGTGGAGACAGGTCCCTAGCTGGAAATTACCGGCCTATCTTCATTCTCTCACCGCTCTCCAAAGCCTTAGAAAAAGTGGTGGCCACTCAAATTTCAGATTACCTAACCAAATACAATATCCTCTGCCAAATACAATATCCTCTGCCCTGGATAGCACGGTTTCTGTGCAGGTCATAGCACCAGTACTGCCCTCCTAGAGTTCTCATATTTTCTCCACTCTTCACTGGGCTCAGGCTCTCTGGCTGGGGCAGTGTTTGTAGACTTATCAAAAGCCTTCGACACTGTCTCCCATCCCCTCCTACTGGATGCCCTCAGCCACTCTGGATTTGCCACTGGGCCTGTCTCCTGGTGTGCCAGCTGTCTGTCTGCCCGCTCCCAACATGTTAAAATTAACGGGACTCTCTCCAACACCTGTCCCATCCACTCTGGTGTTCCCCAGGGCTCCATCCTTGGACCCTTACTCTTTTCACTATACCTCAACACCCTGCCAGGTTCCTGTACTGGAAAATTTTGCTGTATGCAGATGATCGTCATCTTTGCTTCTGATCGAACCCTATCGCCTCCAGGACTCCTTACAAAGATCATATAATGATGCTGAAGCCTGGTTCAAGGAGCATAGACTTGTAATAAATCTCAAAAAACAAAACCATGATCTTTGCCCTCCCACAAAACAAAACCAGCAATTTCAAACTCTGTGTCCTCTCTAGCACCAAGTTTCCACTCGAGCAAGTCTACTCGTATAAGTACCTTGGGATCTACTTTGACCCTGCTCTCTCTTTCCATGATCACATCTCTGCCCTAGCCTCAGCTTCCAATATTCGGCTGGGCATCCTATACCGGTACAAAAATTGTCTCCCCCCTGAGGCCCTCCAACTCGCAATCACATCTTCTATACTGTCCCTTGTGGATTATGGGCTACCAGTGTATGGTGATGCAGATCAGACCGCCCTCAACAAAATTCGCATTACACTAAGCAAGGCCTGTAGGCTAATTACAGGGGTCCCTAGGTTAATGCACACTTGCCAGCTATACACAAAGGCCATGCTGCTTGACCTAGCTGAACGTCTCAGATATCAAATCTGTATCATAACAAAAAAAACTCTCCTTGGTCTATCCCCACCAGATTTGACAGCCTCCATCCACCATACAAAATCCCTAGTACAAACTCGAACCTCCTGCAAAACCACCCTGTCAATTCCCAGGGCTAAGACCTCGCACGGTCAAAGGGCCTATTGCTACAGAGCCCCATCCTGGTTCAGCACGCTTCCCCCCTCTATCTCTGATGCTCTCCACGATCTCCAGTTTCAAAACCTCCCTTGAAATCACCTATTTAATACACGAGCTGTGACTGTTACTAAGTTGGTCTTGCTCAAATGCTATGACAAAGCTCCCTGACTGGCTGCACCCAACCTACTACCAACCACCACCCGTTGCGTCTTCAATCATCGCCCTCACTTTTCTGAACCCCCCATGCATGTAAACTAACTCCATTGTTTTGCCTATCAAGTAATAAACATCTGTACCTACCTTTCTCTACTGAACCTGAAACCTAAAATTTCTATAACTAATAGAAGACAGCTTGATTTTTCTAATTTGTTGTATACCACATTGTTGATACAAACTTGTTGTACTAATTTGTTGTAAACCTCATTGTTGTAACATACTGGTTGTACTGTGTTTGTCATTTTTGTGACGAGGTACCTTTGAAAATGAGCCCATGGTTCAAAGGTTTGTAAACTGATGTACAAATAAATAAATAAAATGGTGAAGGGGAAAGCCCCAGGACCTCGCGGAATGACGGTAGAGCTCTACCAACTTCTCAAAACTGAGATCACCCCTCCCCTCCTGCAAGCGCTGCAGGAGGCCCAAAATACAATTATACTCCCACCTACCATGCGGGAAGCCCTAATAACTTTAATTCATAAAAAATCATCAGATGCATTAGATTGTGTCAACTTTAGGCCAATCTCCTTACTTTCAGTGGACACTAAACTGTTAGCCAAAGTGTTGGCAAATAGATTAACTCAGATTCTTCCCACCCCAATACACCCTTCACAATCTGGTTTTTCGAAGGGCAAGTTGGGGGCGGATAATCTGTGCCTTGTCCTTAATTTGAAATGGCTAGCGAACCAATCCTCGACACCCATGGCTGTGCTGGTGATTGATTTTGCCAAGGCATTTGACTCGTTAGAGTGGAATTATCTCCATAGTGTTCTAAATCTTTATGGATTTGGACCCCATTTCTGCTCCTGGGTCTCCACACTATCACCTACCAATGGCCAGAATTGTCACTAATCAAGATATTTCCTCTCCTTTCCCTTTACAAAGGGGCACTAGGCAAGGGTGCCCCCTCTTCCCCCTTCTTTTTATCATAGCCCTTGACCCCCTAATTAGGACATTTCTGGATACCCCGGGCATTAGAGGGATCTCCATCAGAAAACAAGGTTTCATAGTTAGTACCTATGCTGATAACATGCTACTTACATTGTCCAATCCAGAACTCTCCATACTGACTGTTCTGTCAGTACTACAGGAATTTGCCCTTCTCTCAGGTCTACTCATAAATCAAAAGAAAACAATTCTCTCCCCGATGAACACAAAATGTAATAGAAACTGCCTGGCAGGCACTGATATCACCTGGGCCTCCCAAGGTTTCTCATACCTCTGGATTTTTATCTCCTCAGCATGGAGCGACCCAGAAAAAGCCAATTTTTCCCCTCTGTTAGTGGTCCTTACAGTGGAAGTTCTGCAATGGCGAAAACTGCAGCTTTCTCTGAAGGGGAAAATAGAAGCAGTGTGCATTTTCATACTATCCAGAGTCTCATACCTCTTAAATAACCTCCCAATTCCCTTATCCTCTAAACTCTTTTCTTCTCTTGACAAGCTTGTCTCCTCCTTTTTGTGGGAAGGTAAAGCAGCCCGCTGGGGGTGTATGAAGCTAAGAGCTCATTGGTCTAAAGGAGGGCTTGGACTCCCATGGTTCAGTGGCTACCACTTAGCCTTCCGTATGGTCCAAGCCACTGTGTGGTTTGTCCCCCACCTCGCTCCCCCCCCTTCGTAATGGGTACTCTTAGAATCAGCCCTTATTCTAGGTAATTGTCTCTCCTCCCTGCTAAACAGCAAGAAACCCCCCAAAATCAGTTTACTTCAATTATGGAGGACACTTGCAACACATGACGCTGAGCAGTGGCTCTCACAGGGGTTCCAAGCATGGAGTACTCCCACCCCCAATCTCCTATGCCTCTATCTGGAACAATAAGTTAATCATGGTGGACCATAGACCTCTGAGCTGGCCTCACTGGGCCTCCAAGAGGATTTGCCTCATGAGAGACCTCCTCCTCCCAAACAGTAAAACTCTGATGTCCTTTGAGCAACTGCGAGACCGCATTGATCTCAAGGTACAGGACTTCTGGAGGTATCTGCAGTTACGAAGTGCCCTTGCCCCACTACTGACCAAACATACTAAGCACGAGGGGTGGAGCTGTTTGGCCATGCTCCACAAGCCAAGAAAAGGGCAAGAACTGGTGGGAGTCTTCTATAATGTACTGAGAGATTCCCAGCCAGATACCACTGCCTCATGCCGAAGGGCATGGCAGATAGAATTCCAGCGTCCCTTGCCACCACAGCTATGGTCCAACTGCTTAAAGGCAGTGCGTACGGCATACGAAGATGCCAAGAGCCAATTAATACAGCTCAAAATCCTTCTTCGATGGTATAGGACGCCCACTGTGCTTCATAAACTTAAAGTATTGAATCACGACGGATGTTGGAGGTGTCAATTCTCCCCAGCCCATTTACTCCATATCCTTTGGACATGCCCTGCCCTACAAGTTTTCTGGTCACAGGTACTGAATGACTGCTCAAGGATTGTGGGCACAATGATCTCGCAGTCACAAGACCTCCTGTTGTTAGGAGAGGTTTCCACATTGGATCCCATTCCAGTCCCTCTTCAAGTATGGACTCTTGCCACAGTCATGGAAGCCAAGAGGGCTATCCTGATGAGATGGAGGCAATCCACCGTCCCCTCAATATCTGCTTGGCGAGCAGCTTTGGCTAGATTGGCCATTTTTGAGAGGCTTACTGTGGTAGGGAAGGGCAACCTACCCAAATTTCACAAAAAATGGAATGCCTACCTGCACTCACATATCTGTGCAGTCCCACCTCCTCTGTCAAACAACCCCCCAAGGCAGTGATACACAACTGCCCCCCCCCATTTACTCAGTCCTGCTCTTACCTTTAGAAAAGGATCCTTACCTCACTAACGGGAAAATTTTCCTATGACTCACCCAGTTTCATTTACTGATCCTCTTTCCTATCCTGTCTTTTAAGCTGGCACTTTTACTATACGTTATGCAAGGAGAGGGAAGATAGATAATAAGCTGCTCTGCCTTACTTCTCTTTTCATACTGGGGCAATTCAGAACCTATACACTCCCTTTGGATTAGCAGTAATGGCCTCAACGAGTATGTAACTGCTGCTTAAGGGTTAAGATGTACAACAGATTAGAGATGTGTATTAGAAGAGATATTCTACTGTATCAAACCTGGTGAACTATGTATTTATTATGTGGATACTCCTTTATGATAAACACCCTGTGGTTTTCTGCTCTGCTGTATTAAAAAAGGAAAAACTCAATAAAATATTATATGATAACAAAATGTAATCTCCTTCGACACCTGATTGGTCCTTTGAAAGGGCACCAAGAATTTCCCCATCTTTGTCCCCCATAAGTCCAGCAAACAGTGCCAGAAACCTTGGGAAGAATCCTGGCCTTCCGATTGACTGAAACTGGGGTCAAAGGCTGCAACATGGCTGCTGTGCAAACAGTTTACACACAGTCCACACAGTGTCGCAAACTTTAATGTTCTGATGCATCCAGAATATACATTTTTATTTAACATTTGTTTCACTGTCTGTTAGAGTCCCCACTGCCCTGTTTCACCATTGCACCTTTTAGCATTTTTACTTGGCCCCCTGCCTGTCACTGCTGCCATTTTAGACTGTCCCTAGGCAGCAGGCATGCTTGTACATTGCTATTGGCATTCTTTAATCAAACAGCTTCTTGGCTACTCCTGTACCTCTTCCTGGCCTCCGGTCCCTGATTAGCTAATTTTGGGGACTGGGACCACCGGAGAGGTGCCTAGTTCACCACAATCGCAGCAAGAAAATGGACCTGTGCCACTGTACATGCACGGGATGCTGCTACTCATTTTAAACTTCAGGCAGCATGGCGGCTCTGCAGTTTAGCTCCTCTGGCCCCATTCTGAGCTAAAAACAAAGCAGGGGCCAGAAGCAAGCTCAAGGGACACAACAGGACTTGGTCAGGTGGCGGGGAGCACTCATGGGGGAAATGGAGCAACAGAAGGCGAAACAGGGTAAGCTACCACAGGCCAGTTATAATAGCATTGCAGCAACTACGCCGGGCAGTGCTTCATCTTTTTTTCCACCAGTCAGTTGTTGGTCATCTGGAGCATGCCCACGATCGAGGTATCCATGGTAAAAATCTCCCATTTCATCCACGTTAAAAACATTTTCAGCACTTACACTGTGGATGATTCTGGGAAAGACATCAATAAGCCAAGTGAATGCTGACTCTGCACTGGCATCTGCCTTTTCACCATGTTCTTGTTAGAAGACAAGTTTTTTCTGCTATTCCAGTGTGCCAGTCAGCCATCAGTGAGGAGACTTGTGCCCCATGTGCCCTGCGATCTCCATTGCTTTTTGCTTGAGCATGGGTCCAGACACACTGGTACCTTTGCTGGGGGCCTATTGGATGCAGAGAAGCAAGCTGTCTTCAACATCGGTGTCCTTCCCCTCTGCCCACTGTTTTCGTTGTGAGTTGACATTGCTTCGTGACTCAGTCAGTGTGTCCTCCTTGAGCTGTTTAATTTGCCAGGCTTGGCTTTTCAATATGCAGAAATGAGCAGCCACTGAGGATAATGTTGCTGTTGTTCCTCTAATGCCTCCACAGCTTTTACCTGTCCGCAAGACATAAATCGACTCTTTTCATCATTTTTGCAGGACACACAAATCAAGACACAGGCAGTAAGAGCTTACCAGATAATCGAAACACGCACCTTAATTATACAGTGGAATGGATTCAGCTGTGATAATATTAACTGGACAGTTCATATAAAACATGCCAATTAACTAGTTAAGGGGGCCATTGAAATGGACTGTGCTGAATCTGTTTCTGAGGGAACGTTCTAACTAAGTGGTAGCTCCCTTTAAGCGGTTCCGATTAAATGGCATATACTCTAATTGCCCTCTGCTGTTGCTACAAACATTCTTGCACTGTATAAATAACTTGCATTTATCTATCCTCTTGGAATGAACACTTGTGCATCCTATTGTACCGCAATATAAAGTAAGCCCTTTTTGTTTCATGGTGTGTCAGGAGGCCCCAGTGTTCCCCATTCATCATTTTAGCATGGTAGGCAACCCTTCCAACGCCTTTCTATATTTTTTATTAGCAACCCATATTTTTAGCTGTCACCCTAATTTGTTATTAGAAAAATCATAGACAACTGTCTTTTGCAACCATCCTTTATTGCACTAGTACCCCCATTTTGATACCAGTACTCTATACCTTACTTAAAACAATGTATTTATGCACGTACACAGTATACATAGGAGGTCCAAGTAATAATCTACCCTCAGCCCCAGTCACCACAACCAGTGCCCTACATTTCCAGCCCATGGGGGACCCTACACATCACCACAAAAGCAAGATCATTGATAAAATGTGCCATGAAAATCCTGTAACCTCACTGATCGAACTATTATTTTCTGACAACTGTATACCTCACCTAAAATACATATTTTTCTACAAATAAAAGCTCATTTTATAAGTTGAGTAACACACTCCAGGGTGTACTATCATGAGGGCACAACACAATTTTCAGGAGGTTGTGGCACTTAGCTGAGTCTTGTGCCTAACAGTCACCCCAGACATGCATTATCCCCTTACAACTGCACACCCTGTCGTGTGTTGGCCCTTATGTATCTCATAGGGCCATCCTGCCATCTATTTGATGCAAATTGCATCTGCATAAATTTATGTTGGGTGCCATTTCTCTCCAGATAATTTCTACAGGACCCAGTTTTTTTGTAGAGTGACACAATTTAAAAATGCTAGGGCTTGCGGACAAAATGTGCTGATGGGCAGTGTAAGCAATGCTGACATTAACATGTCACCCATTCTTTTTGAAGCTTACATTTTTCTTTTCACTTTTTTAAAGCAAATTAAGCCAACGCCCAGAGATCAAAAGGCACTTTCCACCTTGGTGAGTTGATCCTCCTTGACAGTACAGCAGACAGCCTGAGAGCAACAGTATCGCTTTCTGACAACTTTCATGTTTACACACAGGTGTAAATTAGAGTAATTATGTCAATTACCCTGCTGTGCAGACCTGTTCCCTTAATTCCCTGCAGGCTGCTCTCCCCACACCTGAAACAGCATCGCTCTGCACACATGGCACGAGGAGAGACACCAGCCAACATGCTTGGTTGAGCTTCTTGAAAAGAACTTTCACCAATCTGGCTCTGCTGAGGTATTTCTGCTCTGCTGGCCTTCTGTGTGTGTGTGTATGTGTGTATGTATGTGTGTGTGCTTCCAGTTCCATTCATAATGGAGTGGGGGAGCAGCATTGTTGGCTACTCTGTCCATTCTTGTTTTGCTCATGCAGTAGGCAGCTCTGGTGGTCTGCAGATATTGAGATGGCTGCACTATCCTGTCTGTTAGAGGAAGTCTTCCTTGGAGTCCCTTTGTGATGTTTCTCACAAATGAGAGGTACTTTTTCAGCCAGTCTAGCAAACTTCTATCTTTAAAATGGGAAAAAAGGTCCAACACGGGTTGTAAATGCCTCAGAGCATTTTGCTAGTTCACTGGTGTCTTGTCACCTTTCAGAAGCCGTGAAAGTGCAGTCACTGTTATGTGTATGTAACAACCCCTCCTTCCAGCAGGGGGAGGTGTTTGATTACTAGAAATGCCAATACTGAAATTGACGTTTGATCTGCAGTCTGGCAAGGCTTAAAGAAGGAGGTGGAGCTTAAATTTGGAGTTGGATACATTAGAATGGGCAAGAGGGAGTGACCCCCCCCCCAAAAAAAGGGCCAAGGTATACCCACCTTCAAAGTAACACTTCAACTAATGTGGTACTTTAAATAATACTGCCATAAGGGGAAGTGCTGTACTGCAGTACCTAAATGTGGTAGCCTTTTCTGTGGTAAAGGTGGAAGGTTAGGATGGGTACCACCATATGCTACAATAGCATAATACCCACTCTGCTGTGTCTTATTCGTTACATAACCCACCCTGGCCTATCATACCTCTGATTACAAATCCTTCTGCCAATCCAGATAGACTAAAAAATCCAGTATATTCCATTTTGCTAGGAGATTCAACTCTTGTTAACAGCTTCAAGATTAGGTAGTTCAACGTTCCATTGGTATATTCCATTTCCCCCATGGGTGAGGGGCTTTTTTTTACTGCAACATTACTTTTAATGATAGAAATTAATCTTTTATAAAAGTATTTAATGCAGTCTACGTGATGTGTTTACCCTACCTTTTACAGTAGAAAACGATATTGCTGTCTAGTATCTGACCAGGTGTACTTGGAACAATTGCTCACCAAGATTGAGCCTAATTTTCAGTTAGGTCCTTGGCCAAAAGGCAGCAAAGCAGTTTTTTTTTTTGTATGCCAGAACTGCTACTTGAAAGCTCATGAAAAGATACTCTTACAACCTCGAGAGATGCTGTAACTGTACACATCAATCCATCAACTATATATCTATTGCAGTCTGCTTGGAATAGAAACTGGAAAAATGGAGACCCCTTATGGTAGCTGAAAGCAGACCAAGCTGGCATTTTGTTATCTGCAGACAGTGACAGATAAGTAATGACATGTGTCTTGTTTACTGTAAAAGAGCCAATACTCGTGTCCAGGTGTCTATTATTGCCTTCTGTGCATGAGGTAGGTAGGCCAAGGAACCCACTCTAAATGTAAATATTGCACTTTGAGTCGTGTCCTTTAAGTAAATGTTGACTTCATTGCCTTTCAGTTGCAGTTATGTTTGTGCAGCCATACACACGGAATCATTTCCTGCAGCTGTTTCGGGCTACGTGGTACAGAAATATAAATACCGATTGGCTAATAAGAACTCTAACCCACTGTAATGTGTAAATCATGGCACAATTTTTCCACAGTTATAAGTTATACTACTTGAGGTATTTCTCCAGTAACTTTACAGTGTACATATAAACAGAATGGGGCTAAGTTTGTACTTTTCATTTCAAAGTTTTTGTGAAAGATAAACATTTTTATGGAATTCAATACATTTTACAGAGATCTTTTAGTGTGTAATTTTGCATTTTTAGAGGGGAACAGTCAGAACCAAGGACCCCACACTCAACTGTGGGGCTGATCCCAATGTGCAATTTGTGTGCAAAGGCATTTTGGTTTACTTTCTGTTTTCTGTAAGTAAGTAAGTAAGTAAAACCTTTATTTTTATACAGAAAAACATGTCATTAAGGTTATGCAACCATGTTTTCAAGACAGTCCTGTTTATACCTAAGTATATATAGATTGTATCAGATTCAGTTTGCTTAGCTCTAGAATGACATCTTCTGTTACTACAAATCCCAGAATCCCCTACATCTGACATCAGAGCAGTACGGGTGGACTGGAGGAGTACACACAGTCTTGGGGCAGACATCTGAATTCCGAATTCTGTAAGCTTCCCACAGGATGCTTCATGTTAACGTATCTTCTACAAGATCCCAGGCAGGCAGATGCCCCCTCAGGCCCCAGTGCCCATATTCAACACACACAGTAAGAGCCACCTCTAGTTAAGGACACAACATAAGGTGCACTAAGGGAGATTACCCTCCCCCCTTCCCTTCCTGATCCATGCAAACAAAGGTGAAAATACCACTGAGGGCCATCACAACTTTGTTACTTTAGAAGGTGCCCTATAATATACTTCACTACCTGTATCAGCACTGTTCCAAAGCTGAAACCTGAATGTCTGTGTTCCTATAGATATACTGTCATCAATCTGTATTTCCATGGGGACCCCCCGCCCCCAGCTAGGAAGCTGTTGTTCCTATACAGAAGGCATATTCTTACTTTTTGAAGATTCTTACCTGATTTGAGACAATTGTTTCTATTCTGGTCTGTATCAAGTTCTTTGTAAATACTGACACATTTTCAATAAAAACTTTAATTATAAAAAAGAAAAACATTATTCACCAGAAGATACTGAGCTGTTAGCAGCCTGTCTCCAGATGCACCCTCTGGGTAATAAATAATGAAAATATCTGGACTCAGAAGGTACAGAAGATTATCCAAACAGTGCAGATAGTTATAACGCAGCCTCAGATTTTCATTCAGTCAGAATGGAGAACCACCATACCCCTTATTGAGCATATAGATGCTGCCTCGTGCAACATGCTCAACTGTCCTAGTCCACTGCTTCCCACTGTCAACTGCTGCTTGCTGCTCACCATTCTGCTCTGCTTTTGCCTGCCTCTAATAAATCAATCAATCAATCAAAATCTTTATTTATTCAGGCGGGCACCATTGAGCAGGGCTCATTTGCAAGATGGACCTGGTCATACAAAATCATAGTACAGTAACACGGTAAAACATAATGCAATATTATACAAAGAAGAAAAATATACATAAGTACATCAACATTTGAGTGAGAGGGCCTTTACAACAGATAGGCTCATAACTGGGTACAGCCGGAATGTTCACTTAAAAGGAAAGAGAAAGGCAAGAAGAGGGGTACCAGCTTAGGAAGAAATGCCTGTTTGTTTTGAAAATACTTAAGAAATATCCCGATGCCAAGGTTTTAGTTGGAGTCTGCTACGTTCAATCACCTTTAACTCTGTAATAGATTGTAAAACTCTGTTTATTAAGTTTTGTATTGTTTTCATTAATTATTGTACTGTCTCTGTAGCATTTTGTTCGTTGCATTTAGTCCTCATATGATGTGGAACCTCTGTAAATGAGCTTTTAGCTCAAATGTGTTAATCTGAGATGATAAATAAGTAAATAAAAGAAAATAAATGCCTCCTTTATTTTTTTCCCCCTAAAACAAACAGTGGGAAACTTAATTTTATCAGCCGCTGCTCATTACCATATTAGAGCGATGTCTGGACTGTACCACTTCTCAGTATTACTAGAGAGGGGACAGAAAACTATAAACTCTAAAATCTTTAACTACTTCATAATGTATTAATATGTAAACTGGTGTGTGTTTCTTACTGCATAAGAATGTTGTCTTGTGCTGTTTGGACTGACAGAACCACTCCGCTTCACGGTTCTCTTGCCCAAATAGAATGAGATAACATTTTTATGCAGTAAGAAACACACACACACACACATAAGTATACATATTAATATATAATACAGTTCAGGTTTATTGTTCTACTGCTATAGTCATTACAATTTTTAAACAACATAAATTAAGCCAAGGTAGATGAGATATATATAAAAATACAGTGCTACATTAAGCCTCTTTTATACAGTACAAATAAATAAACAAGCATTTGTCAATGCCGAATGTTTGCTTGCTGGCATTGGCATTGTTAGTGTAGTAGACAGAGAGATGCATAATAGGAATGGCAGTGAAGTATAGAACTGAAGCCAACCCCACCACCACCCTGCAGAGACTGACAGGCATTGGGGTGTGCCTTTGGGTTGTCAGGCATAACGGTCACACCATTTCACCACACCCTACCCTGCAGACACTGACAAGTATCACTGTGTGCCTTGGGGTCTTTGGGCCTTATGCTCACCCCATTCCATAAGAAATATGGTGAGATAGGTGCAGTATAGGAGAATGGAGTGAACTTTGGGGCCAAAGAGTCCAAGGCACACCTCGATGCCTGTCACTGGCTGCAAGGTGTGGGTGGGGGTGGAATGGCATGAGCATTACAGGTGACAATCTCAAGTCACACCTCTGATGCCTGCTAGTCTCTACAGGGTGGGGCATTATGGTCCCAGGCGTTCTTTAGTATTTTCACTCCAAATTTTAAACATGTTTTTTTTGTGACCCCCACCTCATGAACAGTGGCAATATCAGTTCAAGAAGCGGAAAGCTTACTCACGCATTTGGCACCACTGGTGCAAAACACTTTCAAACAGGATGTGAAAATGACAGCTGAGCTGTTCATAGGAGATGTGAAAAATGGCAATGTAGAAAATCTGGAGTGAAAATATAAAAAAAACTGGTGAAGTCACCAGCATGCGTAGAAACTACGTAATGCACACCCGTAATGTAATTAGTTTGGGGATTCTTTACAGCAAATTGTCAACACAGGCATTTTGGGACCTCCTCTCATGAACAGTATCACTGTGATTTTCTTAATCTGTCCTGAACACTGATTTCCCACAGCGACCACACATTTATACACTGGAGGTGCGAAACCACATTTCAGCCAGGGTGTGAAAAATGACAGCTTTACTGTTCATATGGAGGTGTGGAAAAATGCCAGTGTTGAAAATCTGGACTGAAAATATTACAAATTTGTGAACTTACGAGGGTGCATGGAAACTGTGCAATGCACGCTCATAACACAGTCATTTTATGGACTTTTGTCACCAAATTTTCAACATAGCCATTTTAAGACCTCTGCTCATGAACAGTGTCACTGTGATTTCCTTAATCTGTCCTGAGCATTGATTTCGCACACCGACTGCGCCATTGTGCGCAACATGTGCGAAAACACATTTTTGGCAAGATATGAAAAATGACAGCTGTACTGCTCATAAGAAGGTGTGGTAAAATGGCAATGTTGAAAATCTGGAGTGCAAATATAAAAAATTTGCGAACTTACGAGCATGCGTAGGAACTGTGCAACGCATGCTCATAAAACAGTCATTTTGGGGAATTTTTTCACCAAATTTTCAACATAGGGTTTTGGAGGCCTACCTCATGAAATGTGGCACTGTTGTTTCATTACTGGGTCCCAAAAGGTGGTTCTGCACAGTGACCGAGAAATCACCTTTCAGGACCGAATAACAAAATGACAGTGACTGAGTTCATGAGGTGGGGCCCCAAGAACCCCATGTTGACTATTTGGTGAAAAAAATCCCCAAAATGGCTGAGATATGCACCAAAGTTGAAAAAAACAAACATTTATGCCGTTATTCAACTTACCTGCATTTCTTCAGTTCACGGTCAGCTTTGAAGAGTGCAGACGTGTTCCCGGTCCACCGAAGATTGTCGAGCTTGCCTCTGGAGGTAAGTATTGGGTGAGGGGGGTGTTGGGAGGTGGATGCACAGAGGGTGGGCGCGGGTTGGGGGAGGAGGCAAGACAATCAGTGAGGGACCGTTTTTTGTTTTTAGGTGTTTTTTTTTTCATTTTAGGAAGACGGCGCAGGGCTTTGCCAAGCTGGGATAGGCTGAAAGCATGGCAGCTGGAAGTTTTTTTTGAGGGGCCAGTGGAGCTGACTGGGGATTGGGCACCCCTGTCAGCCATATAGACATTTAACATGATGGGGTGGGCTCCCAGCGTGGCAACTGGAAGTCTATTTTTGTTGGGGGAGTTCAGTGGAGCCGACAGGGGATTGGACACCCCATTGCCATTCTGACATTTGCCACTCTGGGGTGGGCTCCCTGTGTGGCACCTAGAAGTGTGTTGGGGGGCAGCAGATGGACATTTGCCACACTGGGGTGAGCTCCCAGCGTGGCATCTGGAAGTGTGTTTGGGGGGGCTGTGGAGCCGATGGGGGATTGGGCACCCCCGTCGGGTGTACAGGAAGGACAGAGAGTGCATAAGCACGCTGGGGTGGGCTCCCAGTGTGCACGTATGTGTTCATGGGGGGGTAGAACTGCCTACGACAGTTCAGATGCATTGCCAATGTAGGCAGTATGCAAATTGTCTGCGGTGGTGTTTTCCTTAGAACTATACACCACTGTGTATGGCTGTCATGGACAGCTTGGACATTCATTGGCATGGTGCAGCTGCGCCTGCAGAAGGGAGCAGGGCATTGGAAGTGGGGGAGGCACACCTAGGAAAACTCGTATGGTGGCACTGTGTTTCTTGCACATGCGTGCAAGAAAACATAAAAACAAAAGTTGTTTTAATATATAACCCTATATCCTTTATTTATATCGCCTATACATAATTCATATATCAAAGGGGCATATAGGAATAAGCTTTAGCTAATTCCAATATTCTTTGTACCACATTGTAAACTGGGTGCCGCTGTGTTTGCATCTGGGTGCCTACATTACCGGTTAACGTATTGAAACCAGTAATACCAAAATATCTCAAAAGAGATAAAGATAAGCAAAAAAAGGCCATAAAAAGGTGATGCCTTTATGATGCCTTGAGAGAATGAGATTCAACTATACCCATTAAAATGGTGATATACCTACAGAGTTAAGTAACTTGCATTCAGGTAAACAGGTGTTTTAAAACATTAGGATAAAGAAATCTTTGCATATTCAAGCACTCTACTTTTTGCACAGTACAAAAGGCGTAGGTAGAGAAACTGTAATAGCAGCATTTAAATTAGCTTAATTGGAAATACATTGTCCTAGTTTTGTTCCTTTTTTCCTTGGTTTCCATTCTTTTAAGTAAAATTTTCAAGAATTCTGATACATCATTAGCAACCAAATCTATAGGTGATAATAACCTTTCACAGTGCCATCACTAACTGCATAGAAATAGCTGATGTAAGTATACAGCCATTTTGCTCTGATATCAGCGTACAAGGGATAACACAATAATGTGTAGTAGATTTTCTGTTGCTCCTAGATCACAGTAACAAGGAAAAACATTTACAGTATTCCCCATTTTATGTTTTGAGTATCTGGCCTTTAGAATTTTAGAGGGATAGATTTCCAGATGAAATGTAGTAAAAGTTCTGTCTATATAATTTTGTAAAAGAAATACAAATATGATTCCATTTGGGGGGGTCTTATTGTTTAAGACATATCATAGACAGATTTTAAGTGATCTAAACCTTTTTAGATCGTCTCCCGCTGCAGGCAACCACAATCTGTCTTTATTATGTTTATATGTCGCATAGTCATTGCATTTTCAAGCACTCTACATATTGCACAGCACAAAGGGCAATATCTTATTTATATAGAGAATAATGCATATGTAGGTGGTTGATATGGATTTTTTTTACACACCCAAGTCGTGTGATAATATGTAAACCTTGAGAGTGAAGCTCGAGAGGTTTCACTATTATCACACAACAAGGGTGTGTTAAAAAAATCCATATCAACCACCTACATGTGTTTTATTTTTTATAATAACTGGGGCAAAAACAAAAACAAAAAAACTGTTAGCTGCATCTTAACCAGTCACCCAGCGCTGTTGCGTTGTCTCGATGTGTCTGGATGAAAGTACATGACACAAAACTAAACTGCATAAATAGGGCTGCAACAAAACGGTTCTCCATTGTGTTTCTTTTGATTAGAGTTGTTGATCACTTAATTTGATTTTTAGTGATGTGAAGGTTCACGAGTGTGTGTTTACGGTTGGAGAACCATCTCGTGCTGCCATTGACTCTCTCATTTGTTTGTGATACTTCTCGGCGCGAGGATGTGAAAGTCATATCAACCCACAGGTTGATACGAGTTTTTTCATATCAACCTGCGGGTTGATACGACTTTTGAAAGTTGCTGAAAACAAGTTGATATTAAGCATCACCAGTTGTTATTATGTTCTTATAAAATGGCAAGAAAACAAAATCTAGAAATCTCATTGGCCAAGAGACATCAGCTGACTGTATGTTAAATCTCTATATACGCACTGTCATCCTGGTCCTAAACCACATCACACAATGAGCAAATCAGTCCTCATACAACCATAGATACATAGATACATAGACAGTGTCGGCAGATAAGGGCCTATGGCCCACCCAGTCTGCCCATTTGAGCTTGTAAGTTCAGTTTGTTTTCCTAGAAGTCTGTTGCCCCTTACCCCTGACCTCCAGAATTCCTTTATGTCTATCCCATGCATTCTTAAATCCCGTGATTGTTTCAGCCCCCACCACTTCTTCTGGCAGGGTGTTCCACTTGTCCACCACCCATTCTGTGAAGAAATTCTTTCTTATGTTTCCTCTGAATCGTCCTCCTTCCAACTTCATCCCATGCCCTCTAGTCCTGGAACATCTTTTTCGCTTAAAAATAGTGTTTTCCTGCACCCTGTTCCTCCCTGTAAGATACTTGTATGTCTCTATCATATCCCCTCTCTCCCTCCTCGCCTCCAGGGAGTACATGTTCAGTTCCTTCAACCTGTCTTCATAGGACTTGTGATGCAATCCATGCACCATCTTTGTTGCCCTCCTCTGAACCTTCTCTACCCTGTCTATGTCCTTATGTAGGTATGGTCTCCAGAACCGTACACTGTACTCCAGGAGGGGCCTCACTAGTGTCTTGTATAGCGGAATTATGACCTCCCTTTTCCTGCTGGTGATGCCCCTGCCTATACATCCCAGCATCCTATTTGCTTTACCTGCTGCCTTGTCACACTGTTTCCCTACCTTGAGGTCATCAGAGATGATAACCCCAAGATCCCTTTCCTGCTTGGTGCATGCTATATCCTCACCCCCCAACTGATATATTGTGCCAGGGTTTTTGTGCCCCATATGCATTATCTTGCACTTCTTTGCATTGAATTTCAACTGCCAAACCCCTGACCATTCTTCAAGTTTCTGCAGGTCCCTTCTCATTCTGTCTACACCCTCTGGTGTGTCTACTCTGTTACAGAGCTTTGTGTCATCAGCAAACAGTGAAATTCTGCCTTCTAGGTCCTGCGCCATGTCACTGATGAAGATGTTGAATAGGACAACCAGAACTATCTTTCATCAGTCCCCCTTCAACCAGAACTGATCTTCCATTATAAACATGGCTGCTGCCTTTATACTGTAAGAAAACCTTCAACTGGGCCCTAAAAATAAAACTACCTTAAATTAAAAATAAAATAAATTAATTAAATGTTGTTTCCCTGATCATGACACTCTCCTTACACACATAAACAAATTAGAAACACTGAGTATTGTTTACAGTTTTCATTACAACTGTTTGTTTACTAACAGTGAAAAATTCCCGTTCTGTCTTTATCTGCTCATCAGGGGAAATCTCTTATGCTTGCCTTGACAGTGATATAATTGAGTCTCTGGCTCTAAAACAGGCCTTTGTTGTCTGTGTGTACAGAATGTCAGGAGAGTAACATTCTACAAGTGGAATAGAGCAGAATTTTGAATCCCTGTATTCCATGGTAAACATTCCATGATAAACATTCTATGCCTTGAGTGTGGGGAAAAACAGAAAACAAAAAACAGGATGAAGAAAGTAAGCAATACAGTAATACTTTATAAACAAAAAGAAAAGGTGGGAAAACACAGTTAAATAGGTAGAGGCAGACCCAAAGTGCCCAAATACATTGCTAATGTTAATAAAAGCACGTACATTTGAATCTTATATAGCGGAGTTTTCAGGTGAAATCTACCCTCCTTGCCCACCAAAAAAAGGGCAACCTGGCAGGTTTAAAGTTTTTTTTTTTTTCCTTACTAACCTTTCACCTCAATCCTATAGCAGTTTTCCTTTTATGTACTAGACCACAGTACATAAGTAAAAAACAAAAATAAAGAGAAGTTGCCTTCAGTGATACTATATAACTACAGTACAGTGTAATGAAAATTAAGTTTTAAACACAGCTTATGTCTTACAAATTTACAAATGTTACAGTGTATTTATATGATAAAATTTACATGTGACAGAGAAATTATTTATTTTCAACCAACTCTACTAATAAATTCTTATACTGCAAAGTACTGTACTAGTTAATCTATTGCTGACATATCCTATTTTATGCATTAATAGGTACTCCTTTTTTCAGTTTTTTAGATGTTTTAGAGGTGTAATGCATTATAAAATGGTCAAGAAAAATCACTTCTCCTGATTGGTTGACAGGGCTTGGAATCCAGTGGTATAAGGAATAACAACCACCGGGTTGGGAACATATTCCAGCCAGCTGTGCAAAGGCCACCCCAAAATAAATGCTTTCCCCACATTCTGTAATGGAATGCCCGACCTCCATGTTAATAAAGAATCTGACTGGCAAGTGAAATCATCAAAATTTTAAAAATACCATGATCCCATAACACAAACGAGAACAAAATCTCACACAATAAATCAAGTAAACCTTAGTGGCCATTGCTAGCTGCATCACTGTCCCTCTCCTAAACTGAACTGCAGCGTTTTTCTGAGTAGGCCACATATCCCGCAGTTCGCAGTAGATGAACAACCTGAGCATCCAATCTCAGCTTTGGGAAACTGTCCTAACAGCTGATTGCACGCTCGTTCACCCTTCTCTCCCAAAGCACTGACAAATAATTGAAACCACTTCTCTCCCACATTCACTAAGTACTTTCCCCCTCAGCATACACATGATAAAATGTAGGAATCATAGTGCAATCCAGCCCTAGCTCCACCCCTGTCATACCACACACCAGTCCCCACTGCGACACACAGCTCACATTCGTAGTCTGGGTGTATAGGTGAATCGCCGCAGCAGCAGTAAAAAAAAGAAACTGATACTTATCATTGCACTGCTTTAACTCATAATCCATAGAGGTAATCGGCCAGTGATATGGGCTATCAGTTAACTCAAACGTACAACGCAACGCGAGTGCAGAGAGGCACTGAAAAAAAAGAGCTAATCGCTTCCCGAGATGGCAGTCACTGCACGGAACCACCTTTCCAGAATGATTAATGAAATAACAGTGTCACAGTTCATGAAGTAGGCTCCCAAAAACCCTATGTTGAAAATTTGGTGAAAATATTCCCCAAAACGACTGTTTTATGAGCGTGCATTGCATAGTTCCTACGCACGCTCGTAACTTCGAGCATTTTTAATATTTTCACTCTAGATTTTCCGTATTGCCATTTTACCACACCTCCTTATGAACAGTATAACTGTCATTTTTCACATCTCACCCAAAATGTGTTTTCTCCCATGTAGCGCACAGTGACGCGGTCGGTGTGCGAAATCAATGTTCCGGTCATATTAATAAAATCACAATGACATTGTTCATGAGCAGTGGTCATAAACTGGCTATGTTGAAATTTGGGGAAAATATTCCCCAAAACGACTGTTTTACGAGCGTGCATTGCACAGTTCCTACGCACGCTCGTAACTTCGAGCATTTTTAATATTTTCACTCTAGATTTTCAGTATTGCCATTTTACCACACCTCCTTATGAACAGTATAACTGTCGTTTTTCACATCTCACCCAAAATGCGTATTACATGCAGCTAGCATACAATGACGCTGCCTGTAAAGCGTAAATCAGTGTTCAGGACAGATTAAGAAAATCACAGTGAAGTAAAGTGCAGTTCATAAACCATAACAAGTAGACTGTTGTTTGCTAATGTTGTTGGTAATTGCTATTTTTACCATTCAAAAAGTTTACCAGGGACTATTTTATCTCAATGTTTCAATTAATTCTCTATTCTGTATTTAAATAAATGTTACAAAGTTTTCAAAATATAAACACCTTGTCAGTGTCCTTTTTTCCATAGTTATTTCCCATTTTATAAGCGCAATAAGACACTCCAGGGTGGTGGTTGTTATGTGATAACCGCACACCTAGGTGCGGAAGGACACTCGGCCTTCGGCCTCGTGCCTCACCATGCACCTAGGTGTGTGGTTATCACATAACAACCACCACCCTGTCGTGTCTTATTGCTTACATATATGAGTCCCCCCCACCACTTGTATTGCCTTGACCATTTTTGCTCCCCTCATCCCTCAGCTATAGCTGTATGAGTAGTTTCCCCCTACCTATCAACACTCAATTTCTATCTACTACATGCATCTGTTGCACTAATTTGCCTTCAGTGTTTATGACTTTGCTCTTCTGATATACTGTATTGCTGTGTGTGCCTTCAGCCTCGTGCCTCACCATGCACCTAGGTGTGTGGTTATCACATAACAACCACCACCCTGTCGTGTCTTATTGCTTACATATATGAGTCCCCCCCACCACTTGTATTGCCTTGACCATTTTTGCTCCCCTCATCCCTCAGCTATAGCTGTATGAGTAGTTTCCCCCTACCTATCAACACTCAATTTCTATCTACTACATGCATCTGTTGCACTAATTTGCCTTCAGTGTTTATGACTTTGCTCTTCTGATATACTGTATTGCTGTGTGTGACTTCAGTTTTGTAATGTTGTTCTTACTATTCAGTTTTTCAACTTCTTGAACTATCTCCACTTCCCCTCACCCCAGGACACATCTGGAAATGAGTTGTTAGTGGCTCAGTGTGTCCTTCCTGGTGAAACTTTTGAAATAAATAAAATTAATAGATAGATATATAAAGGACTACTATTAATTGTTTTTTTTTCCAGTCTGTCCAGATATATTCCAGTGATATCTCTTTAAGAGTTTCCTGACATTCTATAAGCCATGTGGATCCTTTTCCATAAATTGACCAGTTAAATAAATACACAATACTGAAAGTGCAAGTGAGTAGGGAGCAGTACAACAGGAAATTCAAGTGCAAGAATGTAACAAACAAAAGGCGTTCAGTAAAAACTGCAAAAAGTATATACATTGAGAAATTATAAAATGATGCACATGTGTAAAGGAACTGTGCAAACGGTATCAAAATGTAATGTATTACTAGTACTTCGCCTGCTTATCAGATCCCATTTCCTCTGGTCTGGTTTTATTTCATGTGCTCTTCTATTAGATCCATGGATATTTTGTTTCTATTTTTATTGTGACCCACCCGCCCACAAATATGGTGTTGTTAGTAGCATCCAAAATCCTCCCTATGGCAGGGGCTGGCCTTGAAAACATGTGTTCCACAGGGGGTGGGGGGGGTTATAAAGATCCTTGGTGGGAATGGCATGGCATGGGGATTCTGTGAGGGAGGAGTTGTTTGGAGCCTAAAGCTCAAAAGGGATCATTCCAGCCCAGTGACTGATTGTGACTGGCTAAGAGGGTGGCACCATGGGTCCTGAATCTAGGATGTAGTACAGTTTTTACATCAGGTCAGGTCTCTGGTATGCCTGCCTGTACAAGAAAAAGAAGCAAGACCCAAGGTATGGTGAGAGGCCTATGAGGAAATTCTCACTCAAGGGGTTTGTCTCAATGGCTACACTGTCCACATAAGGATGGCTACACTATTGCTTCAATCTTGCTGGCATGACAGTACCGGTCAGGGGCTTCAGTCAGTTTGTGAGACATGACAGGGATTAAGGAACACAGGCTGCCCCCTTGGAAAAAAAGTCCATATCCCAGATATGTAGGCGTATATCAAGGTTAATGCTGGGATTGTGAAGTGAATATCCACTGGAGCTATTTAGCATCTGAAATCTGAGGATTGTCTTCCTGGTAATCTGACAAAGTGAGACCATATGTCAGGCCGACACCAAAGAAAGGATGAAGGAATATGTAGTGAACTGGGAGTACTAGGTGGAATGAGGTGCTATTAGTGCCACACAGGATTATTACTGAGGAAGGAGATGGGTTCCCTCTGGATCATTGACTATTTGGGGTTATCTATAGGTGTAACAGGAAATCTGCTAGGCTTGTAATTTAAAAACTGCCCCAAATCCCAAATGAAATTTGTCACATATTTATTTTATAATTTCCCCATTTACAGAAGAATTGCTTCTACTGTACCTCACAATTGAGATCTGAAATAAAGAGACGCTCAACAAGTTCTTCCCAAAGTCCCACCACGGATTACCCCACAAGTTAATCATTCTCCTGGTACTGCATTTTTGGGTAAACGGGGGATGCGGCAGGGTTGTCCCCTGAGTCCCCTTCTGTACCTTTTTCAGCTTGATCCTTTGTTGAGGAAGCTGACTTCCTGCTCTGCTGTCCCTGCCTTGTTTCTTCCAAGCGGTTACTCTGTTCTGACTGTTTTTGCTGATGATTTATGTGTTTGTACCATCCTCCTTCTTTCTTCTACAAGTTTTACTGGGTTGTTTTCAAAATTTGGGTCCTTTTCAGGTTCTCAATTAAATCTTCATAAAAGTATGTCGAAGGTTTTTCCGTGCTCTGTGCCCTCTTCTGCCTCTGCTTCTGTGGCTGAGATCCCTGTCATACATGGTCCACTTAAGATTCTGGGACTCTGTTTTGGAAGTTCTGATGATTCCCTGTATAACTGGAATCTAGCTCTTGATAAGGGTCTCCGTCTCATTGCTTCCTGGAAAGAAAGGCCTATTGCTAAGAAAAAACGTGTCCTGCTTTTAAAAACTTTGGTTCTCCCTTTATTTTTACATGTGGCTATCATCTTTCCCCTTCCTTTTGTTTTGGAAACTAAGGTCAACAATGTTTTTTCAGGGTTTTGGGGGTTCTAGGTTGAGTCTTGTCCAGAGGGTTTTTCTACACCACGATTATTGTATGGGTGGTGTGCGGATGTTGAATCCTGTAGTTTTTTTTTATTGTTTGTTTCTGAATTTTTTGTTTCCTTTTTTGTTGCAACCTCACTCCCCCCCCCCCCGGGTTTCTATTTTGGTTGACTGGGTGACCCCCTTGTGTACGAAATGGCTTGGTCCTTCTTCAGAGATATCTAGAAACTTTGGGACTTATGGTGTGCCCTCCTTTTTGTTTCCTACATTTCTTAAGATCCGGCAATGGCACTTAACCCTCAGGTCCTTTGGTCTCAGTCTAGGAAGCAACTGTATCACACTGTTTTGCTCTCCTCCTCCTTCTTAGATGCCGCTAGATTGCTGAATAATGTTGGTACTGAGTTGGATGGAGCTGTGATTTTTCGACAGCTTACCGACCCCAGGCTTCCTGCAAAATTGTGGTATGTGAATGGTTATCTTGTCAAGGGAGGTTGCGGGTGCGTGGTAATCACCAGCATAAGTCTTTGGGGGAGTGGTTGTGTTTTCGGGATACTTGTCATGGTGTGCTTGAAACTATGCAGCATTTTTTTCTTAACTGTCCTTTCAGTAGAGCTTTGATTTACTGAGAAGGGGTTTCTTTTGCTGTTTTCACAGTATGAAACAAATACTGTATGATCTCTGATTGTTTTTTTGTTTCTCCATTTTCTCCTGTGCTTTGTGACAAGTCTTGTTTCATTGTTTTTTTTGAAGTTATTAATGGAAATGTCCCCTACTCTTTTAGTGGGGTGGGGGAAGGACTCTGATTCTGATATGTCTTTCTTATGTTTGGGATTCTTGTATAATGTAATACCTATTTATGTTTTGATTTCCTTTTCTTATGATTTTGTGTGATGCAATTTTGCTTTGTATATGATTTGTTTTTTGCTTCCAATAAAAAAATTTCCCTACTCTTTTCGAGAAGTGCCATGGGATCTTTAACATCCACCTGAACTACCACCAGATGGAACCTTGGTTTAATGTCTCATCCGAAAGATGGCACCTCAGGATTGTAGCACCCCCCTCATACTGCACTGCAGTGTCAGTATTGGGATATTAACCCAAGTGTCTGGTGTGGGGCTAGAACCCATAGCCTTCTGATATCCCAGCCTCAGAGGTGAGTGTGCTACCTGCTGAGCCACTGGCACTGCATGAAAGATGAGAGGTAGGGAGGAAGTTCACCAAGCCAGAGTTTGGAGGTTAGCTTAGCACAGTGGAAGATGCATTTGTTTGATAGTGGGGTGAAGGCAAGGGGGCGATAGAGTTCACAGTGATGGGTATGGGGGGGGGGAGTCAAGGGCAAAGCGACAGAAGGAATTAAAGAGTGTGTCTAATTTGGCCCAGGAAGATTTGGGAGCAGAACCATATATTACATCACAGTAGTCAAAGATGGGGAGTATCATCTTCTGGACAAGTTCGTGCCTCGCAGTCAGCAGGATGCAGCTACGATTCCTGTACATGGTGCTGAGCTTGGGGCTCAGTTTTTTCAGGATGGCATCGATATGCATACAGAAGCTGAGGTGTTGGTCAAGCCAAACCTCAAGATAACTAAATAAGGATGTGTCCTCAAGAGTTGTCCCATCAAGGGTGTGGAAAGAGGGCAGGATCATGAGCCTAGAGAGTCTCTGCCTGGTGCCAAAGGTCATGTAGACTGTCCTTTTGGCATTGAGCAAGAGCTGGTGGAAGGCAACCCAGAGCTGAACTTTGTTGAACTCAAGTTGCAAGCTGGTTTCCACAGCAGCAGGGTTTGTTCCAGAACTGTACAAGACAGTATCATTAGCATAAACATGGATTGAGGAGGTAGATCAGGCTGTGGGGAGATCATTAAGGAAGATGGAAAAAAGCAGGGGGCCAAGCACCGAGCCCTGTGGGACTCCAGCGGTGATGGGGTGCGGAAGGGAGATAGAATCACTGATTCTTACTGACTGGGACCCACCGATGAGGTAGGATTTGAACCAGTTAGTAGCAGACATTGCAAGATCTGCTGTGGAGAGGGAATCAAGGATCACGGTGTGAGAGACAGTGACGAAAGCTTTGGCTAGATCAATGAAAATGGCTGAAGTAATCAGGCCATCATCCATCCCAGTAAGGATGGAATCGGTGAGCCTGAGGAGGGAGGTGGTAGTAGAGTGATTCTTCCAAAAGCCAGATTGGAAAGGGGTGAAGAAGAAGTAATCAGAGGAAGGAAGAAAATTGGGAGAGAACCAGGTGCTCTTGGAGTTTAGCAAGGGAAGGAAGAAGAGAGATAGGGTGATAGTTACCAGGAATGGATGGGTCGTCACCCTTAGGGAGAGGAAGGACAATGGCGTGCTTCCAGAAGGAGGGAACTTGAGCAGATGAGAAGGAGAGGTTTAAAATTACAGAGATAGGATAAGCAATAGCAGAAGCAGAGAGGTAGAGAAGTTTGGGATAGAGGTCATCGGGGGAAGAACCCTTAGAGGGGTTAAGGGAGAGGAATATGCTTGAAGCTTCCTCAGGGGAGATAGTGGAGAAGGAGAAAGGGGGAGAGACAGATGCTGGAGGAGGTGCTGAGACTGGTGTAGAAGTTTGAAGGGGAGGGAGCAGAGAAGAGAAGTGGCGCAAGAGGTGTAGTAGGCATTAAATTCATTAGCCACCAAGCTAGGGATGGATACCAGTGAATTGTTTACTTTAAGAACTGGAGGGATGGGTGGGAGGAGGTGTGAAAAGGGCATGGGCCATCCTCCAAAATTTGAATGGGGAGTTTATGTTTGTAAGGAAAGAGGATTTAAAGTATTCTGACTTAGCCGATCTGGTAGCTTTTGTACAAGAGTTGCGTAGCATTCTGTAAGTGGCATAGTCACTAGTACGCTTTGTGGATTTGTGTTTTTTCCAAGCCCGGTCACGCTCCCTGAGGCAGGCCAGTAATTCTGGGGTGATCCAGGGGAGGTGTATCCCATGGACTCTGGTCCTCTTGAAGGGAGCAAATGCATTCCAGGTGGAGATGAATTTGTCCTTGAAATAGTCCAGGGTGAGGTAGATGGAAGAGGCATTGGAGAAGGGGGCCCAGTCTATAGAGGTAAGTTCAGATTTGAGTGGACTAAGATCGAGGGATCTAAAGTAGTGAAGCTGGATGATTTTGGGAGGGGGGTTGGGACGGTGGACCTTGCATACCATGAAGATGGGGTTGTGCTAAGGGCATCTGGGAGGATACCTGCCTTAATGATACCATGCAGATGAGTAGTGAGATCCCAGTCTCGCAGGGTATGGTTAAGCAATTTATGATTAGGACGAGTGAACCATATGAGTTTACACCAGAGACCCACCCTAGGAAGGGCCAAGTGCCTCTGCATCAAAAAAACAGTTCTGAGGGGCAGCACCACTTAGAAAGAAGTCACCTTGGGAGGAGTCCCTGCTGCACTGGAAACTAAATTTTACAACCAGAAGCCCAAGACAATGTGCCTGAAGGACAGGCCTTCTAAGTTCCTTAGGATGCCTATCATGTTGGGGCTCAACCCTTGTATGCAGGGGTTACAGGTTCAAGGAGGAAAGGTGTCCCAGAGTTGTTGCAGAAGACCTGAAAGCAGTGATGCAGGGGAGAGCAAATAAGATGATAGGCTGTGTAGGGAGGCAGATAGCAAGCTTATACTCCCCGTTACAAGTCATTGGTTCACCCCACCCGTCATCTTAGAAAGGACATTGACAGCACGGAGGCTATGCAGAGAGGGGAACTGAGATGATATATGGGCTGCAGGGGAAGCCCCATGAGGAAAGGCTGAAGGGCCTCAATGTGTGTTCCTTAGAGAGCAGGAGAGCTGGGGGGGGGGCATGACTGAGATCTTTAAAAAACTCCAGGGGATAAACAGGGTAGAGTGTTGGGAGCTTTTTAGGTTGAGAACAAACGTGGTTACAAGAGGGAACACAATGAAGTTAGTCTGAGAAGATTTAAGAAAGAGGTGAAGAAGCATTTTTTCATGGAAAGGGTGGTGAATAGATGGAACAAGCTAGCTAGGGAGGTGGTGGGAGCAGAGCTAGTGCCAGGATGGAAGCATGCATGGGACAGGCATATGGGTATCATTAAAAAGAAGAATTCCCAAGAAAGGGTGGGGGAAACTGGGGCTGCATAGGGCCTCTTGCCACTAAATATGATAGGTGGGGTTGGGGCAGACTGGATGGGTCTTTTGGTGCTTTCCTGCGGACAGAATCTATGTTTCTATGCAACCTTCTCCACTGTAAAGCGTTTTGGGTTACATCTGTAGGTCATCCTTAATAAAATGTTAGCATGATGTATCCAAGACTTTCCTGAAATTCCCACGGAGTTGCATTAGTCGGTTTGGTAGATTCCCAGGAGGTGCTGGAAACAGGCAGAAAAGAAACAGATTAACCATCCAACAGTGCTACAGTGGCAATTGAAATGGCTTTTTGGGAGAAGCAAAGAGCTCCTCCCCAAGTCAGAACCAGAACTGTGAACCAGGAGCCACAGGTTCAAATCCTTCCAGAGCCACTTACTGGCCATGTGACTTTGAGTAGGTCTGTTACTCCCCCAGTGCTCCAGTCCATCAGATGTAAAATTGGGTAGGAGGTGAAGCAGGACCACCCACAGAAAATGCCACATCTTCTCAGGGCTAGCCTTAATAAATAAATTATCAAACTCTATGTGAGTAATCTCTACACCACACACACACACACACACACACTTGATATTGGGTCTTTGTCAAAGTAGCATTTGGGGTACTGCTCAACTCCACTTTCAGTGAGCCGGCATTGGTATAATACAGTGATTGTTGGAAGAACATCCTCCAAGCAGCGTTCCAGGACCAGAAGGTTATAGGACACAATTGCGACATTGTACCCAACCTGCAGTATCTATTCATACCCTTTCATTCATGTAATGTAAACATAACTGACACAGTACTGTGCATTGTATTCTGAATCCCTCTCATTCAGAAAAAATCCTATTCACAGTTTGTGTATGCCTTCTCTCTCCGAGCCCACTGTATGTATGTCTTGCAGAATCAGTACTGTCCTTCCTTGCTAAACACTGTCGTAGCTATTTGTAATGCAGGGCTGGGGTTAGCTGTGATCAGCAGACACAGTTTCGTTTAGCAATTTACCCAGTATCGGCCAACTAAGATGCAACCTCTCATTTCCCGTGGTGGGCTCACTTCTACCTATGTTTCTTTTGTTATTCTGTTTCTCCCCTCCAGCCAGCCCCCATCCTCTGGACACCCCAGCCCCATCACCCTGACATCTGCCCAGACTTACCCACCAGCTATCTTCCCTCAGCGTTTGCCCTCCCTGGCAGGGCAGGTGGGGGCCCTCATACCACAGGCATCATACAGGACCCAGTTCTTGCTGGCAGGCCTGGCTAGTGGGATGCAAGGCCTGAGGATGTCTGCTGTCATCCTGCCAGCAAGCATTTTGCTCCATTTTCTCCCCAAGTGGGCGCAGCATGCAGTGACATCATAACGCATGCCACATGCTCTCTTGCAATAAGTGTCAATATCCACTGTGTCCCCTTGCTCTCTGGCACTCCCAAACAGCCTTTCCCCCAGCTTCCAGTAGGGGCCAGGCATTCACAGGTCTCAGCAATCCCCCTCATAGGAGGACAGCAGTCCTTCAGATGTTCGATCCTCCTCCCCCCGGCTGACCATCTGATACTCTGAGTTCACCTCCAAACCTGGGCCATTGATGCCACAAGAGGTAGCACTATCACTGTGCTGGCAGGCCAGCAGCTTCTACCCATTTTTAAAACCAAGCAGGGCGAAAGGACAGGGATGCCTATATAAGGCTGCTTACTTTACACTTTATATGCACTTTACTTGTTACGTGCACTTGTACCAGTATTTCCCATTCCTCCCCCCCCCCCCCAGAGTCGTACTGGAAACCAGCCTTGCCTCAGTGTGCCATTCCGGGTCACCAATTTTCTAATAAAATATTCTTATGATAAAACTGGAATGGCAGTGTTTGCATGTCCATGACATATTACGCTGCAGCTTGCTCAGTGTGCATGGCCTTTTGGGAAGGCTCTTTATATTGTATGCAAAAGATGCCTTACTGTATCATGTAGTCTATATGAAGAGGACCCATCTGGTGAAAGGTAAACAAAACATTCACTTTTAAAGCCCTCCCCTCCCACCCCAGTTCACTTGGAAACAAGCTGCCACAGTTCTATTTATTTATTTGAATTTTGGTAACTGGGTAAGCCCACCGAGACCATGCAGTCCCTTCTTCAGGGACAACCCAGGGAAGGTACTTAGGGCAAAATAGTAGACAACATGCATAGACACACAGAGCTATAAAAAGTCACAGTTAGCATGAAAAATGTTTGTATCAAGGTAGTACAATTTGACAGGGCTAAAGGTACAAATTGAGAGTCACAGTATAATGTATTATCTACAGCAGTGTTCCCCACGACAATTCAAATAACTGTAAAAAGTTATGGAGGACAGGAGAACTGAGTTAGAGTTATGGGGGTGTCAGGGTAAGAGCAGGAGCCTGCGAGTCATGTGAGGCATGTACAGGTTCCTGAGGCAACAAGGTGGTTATACAAAGCAAGTTTGAAGAGAGGGAGGGTAGGGCAGGAGAGGATAGATGGTTAGGGGGAGTTCCAAGCCAAGGGGGCAGTATAAGCAAAGGATTTTCTACCTGATGACAGACGTGTCATCATAGGTAAGTCAAGAAGTGGAAGAGAGGTAGAGCAGAGGGACCGTCTGGACTGTTTTCATACAATGATGTCAGATAGGCTAGGAGGAGTAGGGAGATGTGTGAGCTTGAAGGTAAGGCATAGTGAGATGTACTAGAATTTGAGTTTGAGCTGTAGCCAGCCCAGAGATGCTAGTACAGTGCAATGGTGTTAGCGTGGGGCTGCTCCCAGTGCAAAGCTCCCAATTCTATGGTAAAGTTGTTTGAGTTGGTTTGTTAGAGAAGCCTTGATTGACAGGAATAATGGAGCCCCATAGAATAGCAGAGGTAGCAGTGAGGCAGAAGCAATTTTAAGACGGGATGCAGTTCTGTGAACATTTCTTGGTAAAAACAAAACAGAAATTACAAATAAACTAAAAGGGGGCAGTGTTGTAAAGACATATGCTAGTGTTCTTGAAACATTTAGTGTAGTAGGGACTAAGTCAGTGGGTAGTGCAGAATCCAAATTCTGCAAAAAAGAATGACGCCATGAATGTCTAACTGCCATGGCAGTAACTGTTATAAAGGGCCCATGGCACTGGCAGTCATGCATTGCACAATAATTCACAAAAGGTATTCCTTGTCCATACTTCAAATGCCTGTGCCCTGTCAACACATGTTGTAGGTATCTGCCTTCAGGCTACAAAATAAGTTTAAAAAAACAATCAGGAACCTCCTTTAGTCATTTGTCGAGTTCACGCTTCTTTTTCGGGGGGTTGGGGTGGGAACTAGCAGTTACAGCCTTTTTCAGATCCCTCCTTGCCCCTTGTTGCCCTGCATCATTCTAGGTTTTATAGTGTGACTCCCATTGTGATACAGGGTACCATGACTTGTAGAAATAAGTATAGCTCTGTGCAAAGTGAAAACACCTTGCAGTTTGTGAATTTTGCCACAAAGTGCATAACTTCATGTAGCAATAGGATTAGCAAAGTTTGCACTTTGCATGCCCATGGAATGCGACTCTCATACATCCCTCTCCAACTTGATTGCATGACCCCTGGTGAATTTGTTTTCACTCAGCCTGAAAACGCTACCTTCCCTCACTATATTTCTTCCCTTCAGATATTTGAAGGTCTCTACATATTCCCCCTCTTCTGCCTCATCTCCAGTGTATACAGATTCATTTCTTCCAGGCTCTCCTAATACGACCTCCTGTGCATCCCTTGAACTATCTTGGTTACTCTTATCTGGACCCCCTCCAGCTTACCCTTGTCATCCTGCAAGTGTGGCCTCCAGAACTGGACCCCATATTCCAGCTGTGGTGTGACCATTGTTTTGTATAGTGGCATGATCACCTCCTTTTTCCTGCTTGTAAAGCCCCTTCCTATGCATGCCAACATTCTGGTTGCCTTCCCCACTGCCCTATCGCATTGATTCCTGACTTTTAGGTTATCCGAAATTGTGATCCCCAGGTTCTGTTCCTGTTCTGTAGCCTCCAGTTCTTCCCCCCAACCCAGTATTTTGCCCTAGGGTTTTTGCACCCTATGCATGATTTAAAAATTTTTTTGTGTTGAATTGAAGTTGCCACTTCTCCAGCCTGATCAGATCCTCCCTCATATTTTCCATCCCCCCCCCCGTGTTTCCACCCTATTGTAGACCTTTGTGTCATCTGCCAACACACACACCTTCCCATTTAGGCCCTCAGCAGTGTCCCCAATGTATGTGTTAAACAATATGGGTCCCAACACCGACCCCTGGGAAACTCCATTCATCACCTCTCCTTCCTTTGAGTGCACCCCATTTACTACCACCCTGTGAGTTCTCCCCCCCAGCCAGTTTTCTACCCAGTTTGTTAGTTTACTCCCCACCCCAAACTACCCAACTTGCTTATTAGCTTCCTGTGAGGGACGGTGTCAAAGGCCTTCCTGAAGTCCAGATAGGCCACGCCCACTGCCCCATCTTGATCATATATCTCCGTAACTCCCTCAAAGAATTCAATCAGGTTGGTCTGACACAACCTACCACCTGTGAACCCATGCTGGCTGTTGTCTCGTATAGATAGCTATTTATGGGAGGATGGGGTGGTACCCGAGGACTGGAGGAGGGCAGATGTGATTCCCCTTCACAAAAGTGGGAGCAAGGCAGAAGCAGGAAACTACAGACCTGTTAGTTTAACCTCAGAGGTAGGGAAAATGATGGAATCACTCCTGAAGAAAAGAATTGTCGAGTATCTAGAGGCCAGAGGGGCACAAGACCCAAGGCAGTATGGATTCACAGCAGGAAGGTCATGCCAGACAAATCTGATAGATTTCTTTGATGGGGTGACCAAAGTAGTAGATCAGGGAGGGGCTGTGGACATGGCCTACCTAGACTTTAGCAAGGCATTTGACACAGTCCCACACAAAAGATTAATATACAAGTTAGCTAGCCTGGGAGTGGGTCCCAAGATGACAGCCTGGGTAAAAAATTGGCTGGAGAATAGGACACAGAGAGTAATAGTAAATGGAGTCCACTCTGAAGAAAGGGGGGTTACTAGTGGGGTACCGTAGGGTTCAGTATTAGACCGGTCCTCTTCAGTGTCTTTATGTTTACATTGCAGAGGGACTGAAGGAAAAGTATGTCTCTTTGCAGATGACACAAAGATCTGCAACAGAGTTGATGCACAAGGTGGGGTGGAAAGGATGAAAAGGGACTTGGCAAGGTTAGAGGAATGGTCAAATGTATGGCAGCTTAGATTCAATGCTAAGAAGTGCAAGGTAATGCACCTGGGAAACAAAAACCAGGGAAGAGTACACAATGAGGGTGAGATACTAACAACAACAAAATGGAAAGGGTCCTGGGGTAGTCATATCAGATGACCTAAAGGTGGGCAAGCAATGTGAGGGCAGCAAGGAGGGTTGGGGAGATACTGGGATGCATAGGAGAGGCATCTCCAGTAGAAAACAGGAAGTTATTATCCCTCTGTACAGACAGCTGGTCAGACCCCATCTGGAGTACTGCATGCAGTTCTGGAGACCCAGTCTCCGCAAAGACATAGACAGGATGGAAGCTGTCCAGAGGAGGGCAACTAAAATGGTGCAGGGTCTGCACCGGAAGGCATATGAAGAGAGACTTAAGGAGCTTAATATGTATAGCCTCGAGGAAAGGAGGGAGAGGGGGGACATGATAGAAACTTTCAAGTACCTCAAGGGAATCAACAAAGTCCAAGAGGGTAGCATCTTTCAAAAAAAGAGGTGTGCAAGAACAAGGGGGCACAATTTGAAGATAGAGGGGGCGGCTCAGAGGTAATTTAAGGAAGTATTTTTTCACAGAGAGGGTTGTGGATGCATGGAACGGCCTTCCGGAGGAGGTCGTGGAGTCAAAAACAGTGGCGGAATTCAAGCATGCATGGGACAGTCATAAGGCAATTCTAGGCAGTGGGGGTAGGAAGAAGTAGGCTGCTGGTTAACTAGGATCTGCAGCTTATCCAGTAGGCAGGGAAATGGGCAGACTGGGTGGGCCAAGTTGTCCTTATCTGCCGTCAAATTCTACGTTTCTATGTTTCTGTTTTAGATAACTCTGTCCTGAAATCCTTCCAATGCGCTATTGTTTCTTTTATTACTAAGCCCTCATCTGCTATGGAATTTTATTTATTTATTTAGTTTTTGTTGACTGGGTAAGTGCACTAGACAAATCCTGCCTATTTTCAGGCACGACCCGGGGGAGGGGGATACAGATGAATGCCAACTGATCTTGAACCAGATTAAGCTGTTGGTTATATTTTTTTTTAGTGAATGAGGGAAATTTGGCCAGGACACTGGGGAAATTCCCCTACTCTTTTCGATAAGTGCCATGGGATCTTTAACATCCACCTGAACCACCACCAATCCAGACAGATGGGACCTCGGTTTAACGTCTCATCCGAAAGACGGCACCTCAGAAGTGCAGCACCCCTCTCATGCTGCACTACAGTGTCAGTACTGGGATATTAACCCAAGTGCCAGATGTGGGAACTGAACCCACAGCCCTTTGATCTCCCGGCCTCAGAGGCGAGTGTGCTACCTATTAAGCCACTGACACTGCACTAATGGAATGAAATGGAATGAAAGTGGGATCACTAATGGAATGAAATGGAATGGAATGAAAGTGGGATCAAGCTACATAGCATAAAGGAGCCATGCAGTCCATCTGGAGTTAAACCAACCATCCGGTCAGTTAGCCCAAAGGTTTTTGATGGCATCATGAGGAGGGAGGAGGAGGAAGGAAGGAAGGAAGGAAGGAAGGAAGGAAGGAAGGAAGGAAGGAAGGAAGGAAGGACCCTGAGCAAGTCACTTAACTTCCCTGTGCTCCCAGGTTGCACCTGTAAACAAGCTTTCAGCTTAGTGTGTCTCACCTGATTAAACAATAGAAGGAAGGAAGGAAGGAAGGAAGAAGAAGGAAGGAAGGAAGGAAGGGAGGGAGGGAGGAGGGAGGGAGGGAGAGTTGCTCGGATAGTATCCTACCAGGTTGATGCCATCATTTTGGTCAGATATCAGATAGCCCCGGATGGCGTAGACATCTGACTAAGGATCCTATCTCCCAGGATCCACTGCAAGTATCTGAGGTATCCGTGGACCTGACCTAGATCTGATGGATCCGACCATCGGCTCCAGCTATCCAAGGTTGGATCTGATGGATCTGCCCACCAGATCTGACTATCCGAGGTTGGATCTGATGGATCGGACCTCAGATCTATTGGCCAGATCCTAGGTCAGAGACCAACACTATCCGATGGAGGATACTCGGAGCCACAAAAGCACTATCTGAGCAACACTAGAAGGAAGGAAGGAATTTGGTTCAGTGTACTGTAGCAGCTTTCATAACACTGTGTTCCAAAGTTTTTTTGTTTTTGTTTTACAATCCAGGGACAGTTTCAGGGTCATACACTGAAAAAGGGGCAGCAATGGGACTCAAACCTGGGTGTCTAGGCTCACTACTCTGATCTCAAACCATTGCACTTCACTGCTTCTGTATCTATATATTTGTAGTTTATTTCAAATTTTTACACATCTGGATGGACTCCGTTATATCAACTATTCTTCAAGATGGTCCCAGGGATACAAAAAAAGTAGCAAAGACAATACATATTAAAATAACAGTTACAATCAGAAATATTACATATTATTCACAATAGTGAAAAACACACATAATATAATTAACAGAAATGTACACAATAGATTATTACAATATACATCTATAGGACAGGTTTGGAGCCTTAATATGTATTCACTGGAAGACAGACGGGAAGGGGGGGACATGACTAAAACTTTAAAATATCTAAAGGGTATAAACAAGGCAGATCAGGAGGACATGTTTAATTTGAATGAGAACAAAAACACAAGTCGGGCACAGTTACAAACTGGCTGGAAGGAAGTCAGAAAATACTTCTTTACAGAGTGGGTGGTGTCAAGGTGGACAAACTGCCAACAGAGGTTGTTAACTGTGAGGCAGTCAGAGGATTCAAGAGGGTGTGGGAAAGATTCAAGGAGAGGGTTGCTGTTAAGGGGGAGGGGCGGGACTCACTGTAGAAAATACACAGTGTATCTGTATCGGGTAGACTCAATAGACTGTATGTCCTTCCTCTGCTGGTATTTGTGTATGTTCTTATGTCTGGATATATATTTACAATTTCTGTATGCGCAACTGTGATTAAATAGTAATATAAGTATAATGGAAGACTGCCCATCCATTTAATAATGCTCAGGACTAGCAAGGACATTGACAGACTTGCTTGCATTTCAGGATCTGCGTGCCTGGAATAAGTTCCCCATCCTTCAAAAACAAGTGTCCACCTACACCTTCAGAAATATAGACACCTGCTACCTTCAGAAACTGCAGTACAATTCACATTAAATGGTCACACCAGTGAGTTCGTTTTGCATTTGTAACCCTACAGGGGTTCCTTGATAGATTCCTTTTGTACTCTATGGAAACATTTTCAAGGACTTCTAGTGCTAGTCTCCACTCCCTTGCTTCTTCTGATACAGGATTCTGGGGCTACAGCCACTATATCTCTCTCTCTCTCTCTGGGGACCCTGTCTGCTGACACACTACAACCCTCCATACCTTGTCACTATCTGAGGTCCACCCTGACCCCCTCCACCAAGCTAGGCTCTGCAACACCCCTGGGGGTGCAACTAGACTGAGTACCACACTGTCACGGGGCATATGCACTCACTGGGTATGGGCAGATTTAGTTCTTTCTCTCACCTGACTTGGGCTTTCTGTGACTTACACTCTAGGACATGTCAAAGTTTTATTGGCCAAAGCAAGTGTGTGCTGTGTGATTTCATTTGTTGGTTGTCATGTCTGTAAGAGCAGCAGAAATATTAATTGGTTGTGAAAAGGAGAGTGTGGAGAAACTGTGGCAAACCGCTCTAGAACCAACACAGTACACATGCATCGGCCTGGTTTATTGCCTTTACTTCAAGTCTGAAGCAAAAATTTTGCCCTCCAACCCACTAATGAAGCATAAAGAGCACAGCTTTTTAAGGAAGCTGTGATTCATTTAAAGGGGGACAATCCGCACAAAGGACCCCACACTCAAGTGTGGGTCTGGTCCCAATGTGCACTTTATGTGCAAAAACAGTTTGCTTTACTTACTGTTTACTGTAGTTTAGTAGAGTGTGTCAGACTACTTTTGCTGGGTTGTAGGCTGACATCTTCTTTTACTGCAAATCCCAGAATCCTCTGCAGATGACATTAGAGCAGTAGGCAGCAGTTGGAAATTCAGTAGCATGCAGTATGTGTGAGAGCTTTTTACAATCTCCATCACATGTTTGCTGGGACTGCTTTTCTCCACGGGCTAAGTACAGTCTCTGTGACTGTACACCACACATGGAGGACAGCGAGACTAGCAAACAAAAGACCAGAGCTTATATAAACTGTAACATGCATTGCAGGCTATTTAAACTTCTTACAGCTACCCAGTGCTCTAATGTCATCTGCAGGGGATTCTGGGATTTATAGTAACAGAAGATGTTGGCCTATAAGTAAGTAAAATTAGTCTGTTACAATCTACTATACTATAATAAACAGTAAGTAAATCAAAATGTTTTTGCACATAAAGTGCACATTGGGGTCAGACCCACATTTGAGTGTGGGGGCCCCTGATGCTGACTCTTACCCTTTAAGGGGAGGAAAGGCAAGTGAGCCTCACAATCATAGATATCTTAAAGGAGGGCACATGCCCTCGGTTTATCCACAGGGTCAGCAAACATTACCAGCACCCAAAAGAGTGGTCTATTATCTGTCAAAAATAACATCCAAACGGCTACTAACCAACTCAGTTTACTTTGTTTCTGGCAAAAACTAAATTAAGTTTTTTTGCCGTCAGAAAATTTATAAATTGGGTGGAAATTTCTGGATTCTCTTTACTGTGAACAAGCTCATTTAGCACTGGTGAAAGGTGAGGAAGTGACATTACAGAAGAAGGAACTCTCTCTCTGTACAGTGAAGAGCAAGGACAGTGCAGGTCTCTCCATACAATGATAGATTTATTGTTGTGGAAGGTGAGGCACTGGCAGCACTGGAGACTGAACCATCTGTTTCTCCACAGGCCAGGAACAGGATGGGATCTTTCATCTTCTTTTTTTTTTCATACTTGTAAGCAAGATGAGCAATTCTGCCCTTTTTCACAAGCGACAAGTCTCAATATCAATCAGTCAATCAATCAATCAATCAATCACTTTATTTAACCAGGCATAAACACCATTGAGCAAGTTTATTTTCAAGGTGGTCCTGGGCATAAATACAATACAGTACACTTCATAAGATTACAATTACGGTGGACAACGGTGCAAAAAAAAAAAAAAAAAAAAAACATTGTGAAGGTGCCGGTCAATATGGGCCTATACATACCGGTCAACATAATTAACATGCAAAGGTACATAATGATAAACTTTACTGAAATGAGAAGAGACAACAATCCCATATAGTCTCCGCTGAGTAAGAGCTTATACCTAAATGATAAAAAATAAGGAGGTAATAAGGAATAGGGTAGAAATTGGGGTGAAAGAGCAGGCAGCCAAGAGGGAGGCCAGAATAGGTAAAAGGTAGAGAATAGGCAGGGTCATCTCGGATTAAGGGAACTAGGCTTGTAGGTCCTAGGTTTCTGTTGTTAGGAATGTGGGGTGGATGAGATACTTAGGCATAGGATTTGAGAGTGGCACCCGAGGCTTAGGGGTCATCGGCATCTGAAACAGTTGCATGATTCCTTCAGATAATCCGTTAATAGAGCTTTGAATGTGAAAATGCTTGGAAGCGAGGATAATTTTAATGAGTCTTGCATAGTGTTCCAAAGCGATGGAAGTGAGAAGTTGATTGCTGCTGAGCCAAGGGTAGTTTTCGCTCTAGGAATCTGGAAGCAGATTAAGGAGAAGCGTCTCAGGCCATAGGAACCTTTAGCCCGTTTGAAGATGTTGAGATGTATGCAGGAGGAGTTATCAGATAATGCTCTAAAAACCAGAGGAGAGCATTCCTTTTCTTCTAGTTGAGAGTGAGGTCCATCCTGAAACCTGGTATAGACGACAGTGATGTGTACTACGGGGTAGATTTAAGATAAATCTTAAAGCCTGGTGGTAAAGGGTGTCCAGTTTGTTTAGCATTGTTGATGGGCAATGACTGTAAAGGAAGTCAGCGTAGTCCAGTATGGGTAGGAATGTAGTTTGTACTAGTCTCATTCTGGCTTCTAACGTGAGTAGGTGTTTAATGCGATAGAATAAACCTAATCGCTGTCTTAGTTTCTTCAAGGTTTCATTTAAGTGGCACAGAAAGTTGAGCTTGTTATCCAGCCAGAACTCTAGGTATTTAAAGGTATCAACTACTTCAAGGGGTTAATCTAAGAGTGTTCGGATCTGTGTGATATGTGGACATCCGGAAGTAGACTTTGGTGAGAGAATCATTGCTTTAGTCTTTTTGGCATTGAGGAGGAGCTTATGAGTGAGAAGGTTGTATTGGAGGGTGACGAAGTCTTTCTGTAAGTACTCATGGGCCAGATCCAAGGATGAATTTGTGGTATAGAGTACAGTATCATCTGCGAATAAGTGCACATTTGCTGTGCCCAGCTGTGAGTCCAGATTATTGATGTATATTGCAAAGAGGATAGGGCCCAGGATGGAGCCTTGTGGGACTCCTCGTAACAAGGATTTTTGTGGGGACAGATCTCATATGGCTTTGACTTGTTGTAACCTATTGGTTAGGTAGCTGGTGAACCATTTAATGGCAGAACTATCAAGTCCAATGTTACTCTGTGCAGTAAGCATGATGGTATGATCCACAGTATTGAAGGCCTTACTTAGATCAAGGAAGAGGGCAAATACATGCTTCTTAGAGTCCAAGGCCATTTGCCAGTCTGTAGTTACTTTGGCAAGAGCCGATATTGTACTGTGTTTGGCTCTGAAGCCGGACTGAGCTGGGTTTAGCAACTTTTGTGAATCCAAATGTTCTCTAAGTTGGACGTTGACAATTCTTTTAAGTACTTTAGAGAGGACGGATAGTATAGAAATAGGCCAGTAATTGTGCAGATCACTCGGATCCCCAGTCTTGAATAATGGTAGGATGTGGGCAGTTTTCCACAAGACAAGTAGCTCACCTTGAATCAGAGAGGTGTTGAATAAGTGTGTAATATAAATACAAATACATACAAACAGTTAATAACAAACATATTCAAAACAGCACATAAAGTACATTCATGTTTGTCATATAACCATTGCTTGAGTTTTGTTTTAAAAATACAGACTGTATTGCTGTCAATGATTTCTGCTGGAATAGAATTAAAAAACAGCGGGGCTTTATATAATAAAGATCTTTGCCCAGATTCTTTTTTATGCTTCCTTGCATGCATGTGCAAGAAACATGTTGTGACAGCTTGCTGAAATAGCAGGTTGTGGAGGTGCGGTGGTGTTGTGGCCAATGCCGCCACTGCTTTTTGGGGCTTGTCTCTGTGGCACCAATAAATGAGCACGCTGTCTGTGACAGCAGCTCAGAAGTGTGCCACCAACTTGAAACAGTTTTGCCAGTGCAGTGAGGGAGTGCCCCCTCACTGCAGGGCGTGCCTTGCTTGGTGTAACCTTTCACTAAACGTGATGGCGGCTGTCGCCGTCCGCCTCTCACTGTCCCACGGAAGCTGAAGTCGGGGGTGCCCAATCCCCCTGTTGGCATGCCCGCTCCCTGTAAAGCCCAATCCCCGTTGGCATAATGTTCCCTGTTCCTCCTCCTGTTAGTTGTCTGCTGAGGAGGGTGCCTAATCCCCCTCGGCATTATGCCCCCCAAAACACAGACATGCTTTCTTTGCCAATGGGGGGCCAATCCCCATTGGCTTCTGTCCCCCTCCCCCAAAAATACAGGTGGCACACTGGGAGCCCACCCCAGTGTGCCAAATGTATCTGTAAAAAAGGAAACCATTCCACAAAGTTTTTTTTTTGACCTGTAAACAAGAAAATGGTCCGTCGTTGTCTGTGATGGCCCCTCCCCCAACCTGCACCCACCCTCTGTGCATCCCTCCTCCCCACCCCACACTTACCTCCTGAGCCTGGCGCAACAATCTTCGGTGGAGTGGGAACACGTCTGCATTCTTCAAAGCCGACTGCGAACTGAAGAAATGCCGGTAAGCTGTATAATGGCATAAATGGGGGGTCAACTTAGGTGGATATCTTGTCCATTTTGTGATCTTACACCAAATTTTCAACATAGGCTCTTAGATTCCCACCTCATGAACTCAGTCACTGTTATGTCGTTATTCGGTCCCGAAAGGTGATTCTGCGGTAACTGTGAGAAATCACCTTCTGGGACAGATTAATGAAATGACAGTGTCACTGTTCATGAGGTGGGCTCCCAAAAAGCCTATGTTGCAAATTTGGTGAAAAAATTCCAAAAAATGACTGTGTTACTGCCCAGTTCCCACACACTCGTCACTTTGCGAATTTTTTATATTTATATTTTCACTTCAGATTTTCAAAATTACAATTTTTCCACACCTCCTTATGTAACAGTAAAGCTGTGATTTCTTCACATCCTGCCTGAAATGTGTTTTCACACATCTGGCACACAATGGCGCAGTCGCTGTGCGAAATCAATGTTCGGGAAAGATTAAGAAAATCACAGTGACAGTGTTCATAAGGAGAGGTCCCAAAAAGACCATGTTGCAAATTTGGTGAACAAATTTTAAAAAAATGACTGCGTTACCAGCGTGCATTGCGCAGTTTCTACGCATGCTCGTAACCTCGCCAAACTTTTTATATTTTTGCTCCAGACTTTTAACATTGTCATTTTTAGACACACTGCCTTATGAACAGTACAAATGATATTTTTTCACATCCTGACCGAAACATGTTTTCGCACCTGTGGCGCACAATGGGCGCGGTCGCTGTGCAAACTCAACGTTTGGAACAGATTAAGAAAATCACAGTGCCACTGTTCATCAGCAGAGGTCCCAAAATGCCTATGATGAAAATCTGGTGTAAAAAATCTCCAAAATAATTGCAGTATGGGTGTGCGTTGCACAGTTTCTACGCATGCTCGTGATTTCACCATTTCTTTTATATTTTCACTCCAGATTTTCAATATTATCATTTTTTACACCTCCTCATGAACAGTACAGCTGTCATTTTTCACATCCTGTTCAAAATGTGTTTTTGCACCTGTGGCGCCAAATGGCACAGTCGCTGTGCAAAATCACCCTTCAGCTAACAAACTGATAGTGTCACTGTTCATGAGGTGGGGTCACAAAAAGCCCATGTTGAAAACCTGGATTGAAAATACCAAGAACCACCCAGGACATTAAGGTTTCTGACCATAACGCCCTACCCAGTAGAGACTGACAGGTGTCAGGGGTGTGACTTGGGACTGTCGACAGTAATGTTCATGTCATTCCACCCCCACCCTGTAGCCAGTAGCAGGCATTGAGGTGTGCCTTTGACTCTTCGGCCCAAAAGTTCACCCCATTCTCCTATACTGCACCCATTTCAGTGTATTTTCTTATGGAATGGGGTGAGTGTAAAGCCTGAACACCCCAAGGCACACCTCAACACTTGGTGTCTGCAGGGTGGGGTGAGGTGAAATGGCATGAGTGTTATGGATGATGACCAAAGGCACACCCCAGTGTCTGTCCATCTCTGCAAGGTGGGGGTTGGGTTGGTGTCACTTCAATGCTTCACTGCCATTCACTGCCATTCCTATTCTTCATCTGTCTAACTCCTGCACTTCCAATGCTAATGCCAGCAAGCAAACATTCAGCATTGACAAATGCTTTTTATAGTTCACTGACCTATGCAGCCAGTATAGTGTTATGCTTGTGCAACTGTGTTAGTTTGGTTTTGGCTGTTTGCACTCTCTATTCCAGAGGAATTACCACCCTGTAGTGGTATGAATGCAAGGAGCCCTTGGATAGGGTTCCACCCCTAGAGGTGCAACGGGATGGTTCCCATGGCTAAAGGTACCTTAGGAATCCCCCTAAGGAGAGAGTGCTGCCACTGGAGGATGAGGGGAGGATGGTGAGGCAAAGAAAAAATGCTTCACAGTGAGGCTTAGAGGAACTGCTTATATAGCTCAGGAAGTGGGAGTGGCTGGCTGCTTGGCCACCGAACTACAGGCAAGCTTTTCAATTGAATCCAATGAAAAAAAAAAAAAAAAAACAGCCAAGGCCAGTTTGTGTATGCCAAGAATCATGACTTTCAAAGTGAAGTGCAGATGGACTTGAACTGTTCACAACAATTTAAATTTACAGAAAAGTCTACAGATTGATATGGTACACACAAACACACACGCTGCATAGATATTCTTTCTCTGTTGATAAAGCAATTAAAATAACTAGCACAGGACAAAATTAATTTGACACATTTTTTGCAATATTGAGCCAGTTTGGAATAATTTTGTACACAAGTTCATGAACCAGAGTAGTGTTTGTTGTGCCTTTTTTAAAAACAAATCACATTAAAAACAAGCATTTGTCAATGTTGAATGTTGTCTCGCTGGCATTGGCATTGGTAGTGCAGGAGTTAGGGATGCATAATAGGAATGGCAGTGAAGTATTGAACTGATGCCAACCTCACCCCCACCCTGAAGAGACACATTTTCAACATAGGCATTTTGGGACCTCCCCTCATGAACAGTGGCACTGTGATTTTGTTAATCTGTCCCAAAGTTGATTTCCCACAGTGACCTCGCATTCTGCGCCACAGGTGCGAAACACATTTTGGGCAGGATGTGAAAATGACAGCTGTACTGTATAAGGAGGTGTGAAAAAATGCCAGTGTTGAAAATCTGGCATGAAAATATTGTAAATTTGTGAAGTTACAAGGGTGCGTGGAAACTGCACAACGCATGCATGTAACATAGTCATTTTATGGACTTTCACCAAATTTTCAATATACGCATTTTAGGACCTTTGCTCATGAACAATGTCACTGTCATTTTCTCAAACTATCCCGAAAACTGATTTCGCAGCAACCGCGGTATTCTGTACCGGAAGTGTGAAAACACATTTTGCCCAGGATATGTAAAATGACAGCTATACTGTTCATAAGGAGGTGTGGAAAAATGCCAGTGTTGAAAATCTGGAGTGAAAATATTACAAATTCATGAAGTTAAGAGCGTGCATGGAAACTGCGCAACGCACGCTAGTAAAACAGTAATTTTTTTGAATTTTTTCACCAAATTTGCAACATAGGTTTTTTGAGAGCTCACCTCATGAACAGTGGCACTGTCATTTCGTTACTCAGTCCCGAAAGGTGATTCTGCACAGTGACAGTGAAATCCCCTTTTGGGACTGAATAACGCCATGACAGTGTCTGAATTCATGAGAAGGGGCCCCAATAACCCCATGTTGAAAATCTGGTGCCAAAATTCCAAAAAATGCCCGAGATATGCACCAAAGTTGAAAAAACCCTGTTTATGCCATTATACAGCTTACCGGCATTTCTTCAGTTCACGGTCAGTTTAGAAGAGTGCAGGCATGTTCCTGATCCACCGAAGATCATCGCGCTGGACTCTGGAGGTAAGTATGGGGGTGAGGGGGTGTGTGGAAGGCAGGATGTGCAGAGGATGGGAGCAGGTTGGGGGAGGCAGTAGGACAGACCGCGAGGGACCGTTCTCTTCTTTTACAGAGTAAAAAAAAACAAAACATTGCGGGCCCTACAAAAATGAGATATTGCATCTATCGACAGGCAGTCCTGAATAAAGAATGAAAAATAAACCAGAACAACATGACTGAGACTTCTCCACTTTGGGTTTACAATGCTACCTAAAGTGCAAGGAGGACAAGAAAATTGCTCAAGGTCAGACTCTGAGCCACTAACTCTATGAGGGGATCTAAGTTTATAGCTCCTGGCTCACAGACTCTTAATCTACTCGTTGTACCATCCTTCATTTTCCAGTCAACACAGGGATTTTTTTTTAATTTATTGTACATAGGTTCATAGATTTATAGGCAAAAGTAGGCAGAAGGCCCTTTATTTTATCCGTTACTATCTCAGTGAATGATATCTCTTGATTTCCCATAAATTCATATGACAATTCATGCTTGCTTTAAGCACCCCCAGTGTTTCACAACTCAACACTTCATGGAGGGTCATTTTTCTTGCAGCCACCACTCGCTGTGTGAACCAAGAGATCTCCTTTCAGTTTTTATAATATCTCTCTTTAGCTGCTGTTTATTTCTCCATATGTTAATTTTCTTCTCTCTCTCTCTCTCTCTCTCTCTCTCTCTTTTATCATAAAGGTAAGGCATTACATCAGTCCAACATCATTAGTTGCCTTATCCTCTTAAATAAGGTCTCTTCTCCTATTGTGGTTATGCTACCCAGTAACCACCCCCATTGGGTTCTTATGTCACCCACTTCCTAGCCCTCACAAACTGCTTCCTCCAGTTGCTGTTTTCCAATGCTCATTTTCTGTGGTACAACTTTCAGGGCTGTTCCACCACCCAGAATCATTCAGGCAGTGCAGGAAGAGACAGGGCATGGGGACAGCAAGTGCCAGTTACTGCAATCCACAGTTGACCCACTTTTTACATTTCATAGACAAATAGAATTTGATGGAACATAAGGACTGCTTGGCCCACCCAGTCTGCCCATTTTTAACTGCTGCAGTAGGCAGAGCCTGCAGACATTTTGCATGTACAAAAGGAGTGATGTCATGTTTTCAGTCCGTGGAACTGACTGAAGGTGTAAATAGTCTCTTCTGCCTTACCCTCCTCCAAGCAATATTTTCCACCCTCAAATAAATACACTTTCATGTTAGTCAATGGCTGCAGGGTACTATTTTCTTTCTTAAATGGGTGGTACAAGAACTGGAACCTGAGTAGTGGGAGGCAGCAATAGTTTTTTTTTGGGGGGGGGGATAAGATCCACTCCCACCTCCACCTGAGAAGTTCCTAAAGTTTCACCCTCACCTTTTTTTTGATTCATGAGGGGGGGAGGCATGAGGTGGCTCTATCATGCTATAACAAGACACATTAGTTTGGGACCTGTATCAACCAACAGAACAAGTCTGTGCAGTGATTAGGTTATGGATACCCTGCATTTTATTAAGGACTAGGTGAACAGAAGATACTTAATGCCTTTATTAAGGACTAGGAGAACAGAAGATGTTTAATGCCTTAAAACTGACTTAAAAAACCTTTGGAACAAATGATCATCAGAGCCACCTGGGGCCTCAGAAGGAGACAGTAATTAAGGAGTGAAACTACAGCTCCCGATGAAAACAATAGACACAGCATTCTAATTTACAGTAAGTTGAAAGAGCCACAGGTTTTTCTTAAACATTTATATACTAAAGACATAATGTTCAGCTTTTGGGATTAACAATATTTGTTTACCATATTCATATATATATATATATATATATATATATATATACATACATATATAGTAGTTTCAAAACATTGAAAGCATTAGGGTTAGTAATGCATTTAGAAATACATTTTTTAATTGTCTTTACAGTTAAACAAGCAGTTTCATGTCAGGGCACATTTTTGGGGGAAGGGGGTTCAAATTATTTTAATCATCACACATTGGTGTTAGTAATGCATTTAGAAATACATTTTTAATTGTCTTTACAGTTAAACATGTAGTTTCATGTCAGGGCACATTTTGGGGGAAGGGGTTCAAATTATTTCAATCATGGGCACAGTACTTGGTAAACACAGCCTTTGATGATAAAGTGTGTTTTTTCTTTTAAATTTGAGAAGTACGTATTAGAAAACATTGAACAAGAAAACAGTTGGTAATTTTAAAAGCTATTCTGATCAGAGCTGACATTAAAAATAATCTTAACAGTATTTTTTTTTTAATTTTATCAGGGACTCTAGAAACAGGATGTTAACATTTACTCCCTGGAACCTGCTATTCAGGTTTTTTTATTGCATCTTGTCCTAGGCAATCATCCCAGAGTGCAGTTTGTCAGGGCACATTTTTTGGCGGAGGGGGTTCAAATTATTTTAATCATGAAGCATTGGTGTTAGTAATGCATTTAGAAATACATTTTTTAATTGTCTTTACAGTTAAACATGCAGTTTCATGTCAGGGCACATTTTTGGGGGGAGGGGTTCAAATTATTTTAATCATGGGCACAGTACTTGGTAAACTAAGACTTTGATGATAAAGTGTGTTTTTTCTTTTAAGTTTGAGAAGTATGTATTAGAAAACATTGAACAAGAAAACAATTGGTAATTTTAAAAGCTATTCTGATCAGAGCTGACATTAAAAAAAATCTCAACTGTATTTTTTATTTTATTTTATTTTATCAGGGACACTAGAAACAGGATGGTAACATTCCTGGTAGTTTAATATTCCCTGGAACCTGCTATTCAGTTTTTTTTTATTGTATCTTGTCCCAGGCAATCTTCCCAGAGTGCAGAATGTGCTTAGAAGATAGTGCTTGTAGACAAATCTAATAATTTTTCCACTGTGTTCTGGTGTGTAGTTTGTCTTTTTAGTAGTTTCAAAACTTTGAACTATTTCTAAAACAAACCTGCATATCACATTTGCCTGCACTCTGAGCACATACTTATGCAACTGTACATATTTGTACTCCACTTCTGTGTCGGCATCATAATTTCTTAATATTCCCATTATCACAAGCATAACTACCTTGCCCTTATCAAAAGTGACACCCTCTGAAAGTTAATATCACATTTTCTCTAACTGTCCATCATCATTACACCTGACTTCCTGACATCAACACATTGCTTAAATATAACTTACTGTACATTACCTCATGGACAAAACCTTGTTTCTCTTAAAAAATAAAACAAAACAAAAAAAACTGTGTAAATAGTCCCAAGGCTGAACATATGCCAGCCATTACTTTTTCATATACTGCCACCTTCTGTACCATCATGGGGATTTGCATATGTTTCCCTTGATGCTTTGCATTATTGGGATATGTGCAATTGTGTTTTCTTTAAAATGTATCTGTCTGGCCAATATCATCCGGGATAACACATACATCAGTGGCATTTGTGCTGGGTTTTTTTTGTATGCTTCATATTCCTTCCATTAAAATGTACACCTCCATATATTTTCCTAATAATGTGTATGATTTCCTTAGAACAGAAACTAAAACAAATCTTACTACTTGTAAATCTTTGTGTTGTTTCTCCATACTTCCTTAACAATTCCACACAACTTCACTAACTTCATTATGCCGCTGTGGTGGATCTGACCAGAATTTGTTAACCCTGCCTATACTGTCACTGCAGACTCGACTTGATCGCCGTCTCCCCCATGCCCATTGCTTTAAGCTAAGATTCCTTTGTGCATACCCCATGCATTTTTGAAGCCCACCACTGTTTTTGCCCCCACCACCTGCACTGGAAGACTGTTCCAGGCATCTGCCACTCTTTCCATGAAGTACTTCCTCACATCTCTCTAGAGTGTACAGCCTTCCAGCTTCATTGCAAATCCGCTTGTTCTCATACATCTTTTTATCTGAAAAATACTCCCCTCCTGTGCCTTATGTACCTCCATGAGGTAGTTATCGGTCTCTGTCATATCCTCCTCTCTCTCCTCTTTACCAAGGTGCACATACTGAGGTCCTTTAGTCTTTATATGTGCACCCTGGAAAAGAAGAGGTTCCTGTTTCCCCTAAGGGGCACCAGCAGCAAGGGTCCCAGGTGTATTCACACATTTGCGTACAATACATGGCCAACTGACATCTCATCCATTTTTCATGGTGTCATGACAGCTCTGTCCTGTTGGGCAGAGGCTGATCAGAAGAACCTTCAATACTCCCCCAGAGACTGAGAGTGTGTGGGTGGGTGCTACCACAGCCTCTGGAAGATACAAAGCTGTGACCCAGTCTTGGTTTGTAAACCCAGGATTGTCAGCATAGTGTGACCCTCCAGCCTCTGTGCTAAAGTTCTGCCCCAACACAGGGGTATTTGCCTCCATCTCTTGGTTTTATTGTGCCTGTAACTTTTCTGCCTGAGACTGTACAAGCTGTAAAATAAAACTTTACAGAGCTAGTAGAACCAAAAATAGCAGACTGGAAAATGCTACAAATTTTTAAGAAGAAGTCACTTGTATTTCTTCATTTCTGAAGTATTTTTAATTTTCCTTTTGCTCTTTGGAAAATCAAGTGATAGTATAATGCTGGATGTTTGTAATAGCTCTTTTTCTGGCAGCTGAAATATCTAGCTCTATTTCCTCCAGTGCATCATCAGCATTGGGACCTCACTGACTGACAGCACAGATGACTGACCTGGCAGCTACTGATTGGCTCTTCCAGAGCTGCTGTGATGTCACCTCTAGTGAGGTCACAATGCTGATGGTGTACTAGGAGGAACATAGCTAGATATGTCTGCTGCAGGCAGAGTGCTATTCCACACATCACACCTACCAATATCAGGTAAAAAATCTTCTAATTAACCAAAGGGAAAAGAAGAAGCACCTCAGATATAAAAAGTAATAGCTGACTGCTTTTAAAAAAATAATTTTAGTTATAGGCAGTACACAAGCTATTTAAGTTGATCACGAAGCATCATCATGCTCTAATGATAATGAGTTAAGGAAGTGGATATATGGCATTCGTTAACAGTGTTCCCACTGTGAGTTGGCAAAATAATCTTACTAATCCACCAGCAGGTCTGCTGTTCACATTAATACATGTTTTTACCCCAGGGAGATTACATACAGGTTAACCACATGGTTTAGTGACTTGCCCAGGGTTCCACAATCAGGGATTATTGGTTTGATATTCAAACCGGGATCTCCATGTCCTCCGCTCTGCACACTAACAGCACTGTGCCAAACTGCCTCCCTTAAAAACCCATCTAGGTCAGCGACGGTCTCTATCTCTACAACTGGCTACCCTTGGTTATATCAATCATTACATTGACCCTCATTGCACTTGACCAGCAGCACACATCACTTTAACTTTGTATTATTTGTATTTGTTTTATGTAGACGTTTAGGCTGTGTTTTGATTTCAGAGTCTGCAGCTCAGGGGGTACCTCACTGCAGCCAACCATCACACATTTTGATTTTAATTTGAAACAAGGACAGCAGAGAAACAAAAAGAGAATTGTTTTGCTGGGCAAAGGTAATACCTTTATTAAGCTAACAAGAAGTTAGAGATACACACTTTCGAGAGCCTAAAGTGCAGCCTCCTCTTCAGGTATATTACTCAAAGCATCTTATTATAGGGGTTTGATTCTTTCAAAAACACAAGTACAAAACTACAGAAACTTTGAAGTGCTGATCATATCAAAGGAGTTGACATAAAGCCACTATTTACATTCAAGCTGTTGTCACAGTAAAAACAGGAAGGTGTCTTTCATAAGCAGAAGCCAATATTTTAACCCATATTTGCTAAAACACTAGGGATAAACACAAACTTTGTAATGCTGGTTTATATCAAACAGGAGATGAGCAGAAGGCATTAAGAAATTATTTACGTATGCTTTTGTTATGGCTAATCTGGGCTAAAATATTAACCTTTGCTTATAAAAGACACCTTCTTGCTTACACTGTGACAACAGTTAGAATGTGAATAGTGGCTTTCTTCCAACTGCTTTGATATTATTAGCATTTCAAAGTTTTTGCAGGTTTTATGCTTGCATTTTTAAAAGAACCAAACTCCAATATAAGGTGCTTCAGTCTACACTGTGTAATATTATATACCTGAAGAAGAGGCTGTACTTTAAGCCTCAAAAGCTTGTATTTCTAACTTTTCATTAGCCTAATAAAGGTATCTTTACCCAGCAAAAAGGTTCTCTTTGTTTCTCTCCTGCTGTTGTGTGGGTTAACACGGCACAATCCTATCTGAATTTGAAACAACAAAGGTGTTGTAGCCAATCTTAACAAGAACTAGCATTTGTCAATGCCGAATGTTGTCTCACTGGCATTGGCATTGGTAGTGCTGGAGTTAGACGCATAATAGGAAAGGCAGTGAAGTACTGAAGTGACGCGAACCTCACCAGCAGAGGGTGGGCGAGGTTGTGGGAGGGGCAGGGAGACCACGAGGACCATTTTCTTTTTACAGGTTACAAAAAAAAAAAACATTATGGGGCGGTTTTTATTTTCAGGGATTTAGCATGCTGGGGTGAGCTCCAAGCGTCCCACCTAAGTGTTTTGGAGGGGATGCTGTAGCCAACAGGGGGATTGGGCACCCCCGTCAGCACACAACGAAAGTGGGGGGGCAAGAGCCGAGGGGGATTGGGCACCCCCCTCGGCACATAACAAATGGGGCATTGCATTATGCCAATGGGGAGTGGGCTCCCCCGTCAGCACATACATTGCGGCAGGTCATGCCGACAGGGGGATTGGGCACCCCTGAAGTCAACATTATGGCAGGCAGTGTGCCACCATGTTACATTTTTTTTCTCACCAGGGAAAGCACGTTGGGAAGTCCATTGCGTATGACGAGCTTTGCTCGCATAGTAGCGGACCTTTCCTTAGATGTGCTCACCACATTATACATACTAACATACTATTTGCCAGCAGATTAGGCCTTATGGTCTATCAAGTCTGCTCGAACCTAGATCCTTAGTTGGGTGCCGAGAGCCTCCCATCCCTTGTGCTCCAGAAACCCCTATCATCCATCCCCACCCCCCCGGGACAGGCCATCATCTGATACATTCACTTTCTGTGTCTGTCCCACCCTCTCTTAAAGCTCTCCACTGTGGATCTCTGAACCAGCTCACCAGGCAGAGCATTCCAAGGGTCCACCACCCTCTCAGTGAAAAACCTCCTCTCTTTCCCCTCACCCTTCCACCTTCCAACTTCAAACCATGCCCTCTGGTGATGCCTCCTGCTTTAGTCTTAAAGATCCTCCATGTTTACTCTTATTTATTCCTTGAGGTACTTCAAGACCTCAATCATGTCCCCCTGTCTCTCCTCTCCTCCAATGAAAACAGGCAGAGCTCCCAAGTCTGTTCTCGTAAGTCAAATCCCCAGCCCTCGTATCATCTTTGTTGCCCTCCTCTGTACCCTCTCCAGGAGCTGTATGTCCCTCTTCAGTGTGGTCTCCAGTACTGTACACAGTACTCAGGTGTGGTCTAACCAGTCCATTGTACAGCGGCAGAATCACTTCCTTGCTCCTAGAGGTGATCCCTCATGGTGCATCCCAACATCCTGTTTGCCTTGCTAGCTGCCTCCTGCACTGCTCAGTGTTATTCATACATGTATCCACCATGACCCCTAGGTCTTTTTCCCTGTTGAGGCTTCCAGCACCTCCCCTCCCAGGGTGTACCTGTGTTTAGGGTTTCCCCGACCAAGATGCAACACCTTGCACTTGGTGATATTGAAATTTAATTTCCATGTGTGAGCCCAGCTTTCCAGGGTGTCCAGGTCCCTGCAGGGCCATCCTCCCCTCTTCTCCTCAACTACTGCTCCCATCTTGGAGTCATCCAAAGAGACTCATTTCACACCCTATACCATCCCTGATGTCTGATATGTATGCATTAAACAGGATTGGACCCAGGACCGAGCCCTGTGGTACCCCATACCAACCTCTGTAGGGTTCGAGAGCTCCCACAGACCACTACTCTCTGAGTGCATCCAGCTATCCAGTTTTCAATCCATCTGACCATCAAAGGGCCTACTCTAACCCCATCAGTTTCTCCACCAGACCATTGTGGGGACAGAGTCAAACGCCTTGCTGAAGTCCAAGAATAATACATCCACAGGCTTACCTCTGTCCAGTTCTGATGTTACCCATTCATAGAACTCCACAAGGTTGGTTTGACATGATCTACCTGGCACAAACCCATGCTGCCGACTATCCAGACCTCCACCTCCTCCAAGTAAACCCCAATCATTCCTTTAGTATACTCTCCATTAATTTTCCCACCACCGAGGTTAAACTGATGGGTCTATAGTTTCCTGGTACTTCCTTGACCCCTTTGTGGATTGGTACCATGCCTCTCACCAATCCCTAGGTACCCTCCTGTCTCAAGTGACCTGTTGAAAGCTCCGCCAGAAGTGCAGCCAGTATGTCTGCCAATTCCCATAGTACTCCGGATGAATGCCATCCGGCCCAGGAGATTTGTCTTTCTTTAGGGCCTTGAGGGCAAACCACACCCTTTTGGTGGGGATGGCATCATCCGTCCCCTCCACCTTACTGGTCTTTTTATCCTTATCCAGATGTGACACCCCTGGGGTACCTTTCCCTCCCTTTTGCTCCATTTCTGTTGCTCCCCTGATCCCACTCCCTGCCACTTCTATCCCCTTTGTGCCTTGCTTTGTAGATATTATGTATGCATGGTGTGGCGCCAGCATGCAAGCTTATTGGGAAATGAGGGACGCACCTACTGATGCGTGCCCTGCATTCGCCCAACAAAGACCGCACCTCCAAATCTGCTACTACCACAATATGTTGGCTGCACATGTGTGAGCCAACATAATAACTCATTGCCATAGCATGCTGTGCTCTATGTATTGTTTTGTATAGAAACACAGAATTTTATGGCAAATAAGGACTGCTTGGCCCATCCAGTCTGCCCATTTTTTCCCTGCCTATAATGTCACCACAGACCCTACTTGATCTCCAGCCCCCCAATTTCTGCTAGGATCCCCTGATACCTGTCTCATGCATTCTTGAAACCTGCCATTGTTTTTACCCACAGCCCCCCCACTACCTCTGCTGGAAGACTGCTCCAGGCACCTATCACACTTTCAGTGAAGAGTACTTCTTCACATCTCTCTTGAATTTACACCCTTCCAGCATCACTGCATGTCTCCTTGTTCTTGTGCATCTTTTTCTCTGAAAATACTCCCCTCCTGTACCTTATTTACCCCTATGAGGTATTTATAGGTCTCTGTCACACCCTGCCTCTTCTCTTCCAGGGTGTACATACTTAGCTCCTTCAGTCTCTCCTTGTATGGCTTTTGATGCAGACCCTGCACCATTCTAGTTCCTCCTATCGACTGTCTCCACTCTGTTTATGTCCTTTCTGAGATGAGGTCTCCAAAACTGGACACAATATTTCAGGCAGGGTCTCATCAGCGATCTATACAGTGATAACACTACCTTCCTCCTTCTGCTGGTGATATCCCTCCCTATGCACCCCAACATCCCACTGGTTCTACAAACTGCCTTTTCACACTGCCTTGCCACCTTGAGGTCATCAGATATGATTACTCCCATGTACCTTTCCTGTTTGGTGACTATCAACACCTCTTCTCCTATTTTGTACTCTGTTTCTGAGTTTCTGTACCCTAAGTGCACGATCTTGTATTTTTTTGCATTGAATCCCAGCTGCCATGCCCTTGACCACTGTTCGGGTTTTCTCAGGTCTCTGCGCATTCTTCTCCCCCCCAGGAGTGTTTGCTGTATTGCAGATTTTGGTGTCATCTGCAAAGAGGCAGACCTACCTTTCCAGCTAGGACCGGTCCCAGTACTGAGCCCTGAGGCACCACACTGGTCACCCTCCTTCACTGGAGTAAACTCCATTTACCACCACCCTCTATCACCTATCTCTTAACCAATTTCTTACCCAGTTTACCACCTTAGGGCTCACCCCTAAGCTACCCAGTTTCCTTAAGAGCCTCCTATGCTGAACAGTGTCGAAAGCCTTATTAAAATCTAAGTAGGCCACATCCACCACCCCACCTTTATCTATTTCCCTGATTATCCAGTCAAAGAAATCTATCAGAGTTGTCTGACAATTCCTCCCCCAATAAATCTGTGCTGCCTTGGGTCTTGTAACTTGCTGGATTTAAGATACTCCACATTCCTTTCCTTTAGAAGTGACTCCATTAACTTCCTCACCACCAATGCCAGGCTGACTGGCCTATAGTTGCCAGGCTCCTCCCTGTTACCACTTTTGTGAAGCGCAGCTACATCTGAACTCCTCCAGACCTCGGGAACCATTCCTGTTTCCAATGATCTGTTAACTAGGACTGTTAGAGATGCAGCCAGTATCTCCTTGAGCTCTCTTAATACCCTTGAGTGTACCCCATCTGGTGCCATAGTTTTGACCCCCTTCAGATTTGCGAGTCCCTTCAGGACTCTCTTTTCTGTAAAAGATCTTGGGAATGATTCAGAAAGCCGAAGGTTTGATGCAAGGTGCCTGCATCAATTGGATTTTATGCAAGTGGCACCTTGCGCCAAAAATTGTACCACCCAAGATTCAGCAAGGCTGACTGTGATAATGTTGGGCTCAGTTGCAGCAAACAGGGCCTATGCCAACCCTGCACCATATCCGGGGGTGCACCATGATGATAGAGGGATTGCTCCAGATGCAAGCTGCAGAATCCCTTTTAGAGGGATTCAGTAACCCCCACATATGTCACATGGGCCAGGACAGTTAGACCAGCCAAAGGCTGGTCTAACAGTGTTGCGCCACCCTGAAGCTGTTGCTGTGTGGGACAGACCCTGTGCCACCACCCACCCATGATGTCCCATGACCTCACAGCCCCTGGAGACATCGGGGTGCGCTGCCCACTAGGCCACCCCCCCTTGGTGCCTGGTATGTGACACTCCCCCAGGCAACCACAGGCATGGCAGCAGCTGTGAAGTGTCCCCATCAAAGAGCTGTTGATACCCCCTACCTGTCCTCCTCTTCCCCTGGTGCTGCCCGCACCACCCCACCAGCCTCCAGATGGGCGTGCAGCACTGGGTGCTGATGCTGCCCAACCTTGCCACAGCTTGCAGCAATTCTCTCCCATGCACATTACATTTGGTGCACAGCAATATGTGCCACAAGCTGTGGGAGTTTGGTGCTGGGACCCTTCCTGATAGTGAATCAGGCGCAGGGTCCCTTGCGCACTGGAGATCAGCACAAGCTGCTGTTTGATGCAGCTTGCTCCAGTCTACCCAGACATTCCTGAATCAAACCTCTTGTGTCTGTCTCCCTCCCTTCAGTGCTCCTCTTGCTTTTATGTAGCCCACCCCCTTTCCCTTTCTCAGACTACTGAACAAAAGTATTTGTCCAGGATATCTGCTTTTTCCTAATCCTCATCTGTACAGTCCCCTCTGCTCTTCTTAACCTCACAATCCCTCCCCTATGCTTCCTCTTGTCACGTATTTACCTAAAAATGTCTTGTCCCCGTTTGTTACCCCCGGACTATTCTTTCCTCAGTTTGCACCTTTGTGCTCCTCACCACTTTCCCTGCCTCCCTCTACTTCTCCTGATACACCTCCCTGTCCTCTTCCCTCTGCGTCTCTTTATACCTTCTGAACACTGCCATTTTTTCCTTTACCTTTTCATCTACTTCCTTCAAGAACCATAGCAGTCTCTTTTTTTTCTTGTTTTCCTCACTTCCTTTGTGCAGAGTTTTGTTGCCTTCACTATGCCTTCTCTTAGCTTAGCCCTCAGTTCCTCCACCCCACCTAGGTCATCTCCCTGCTAGGTCGTCTCTGAAGCGTTCGTACATTTTTTTTGAATCTGCCCTCCTGAAGTCCAGAACCCTTGTCCTTGTGTGCTTTGCTTCCACCACTGCCCATATGTTGAACCACACTGTACGGTGATCACTGGTCCCCAGCTGACCTGCCACCTTGATGTCTGCAATACTGTCCCTATTACTGAACACAAGTACAGTACTGTCCCCATTCTGAATGGGCTCCCTGACTAGTTGCGTGAGAAACACCTCCTGCAGGGAGTCCAAGATGTCTGCTTCTAGCTGAAGTTGGAGCTGGGGGGTTCCAGTCTACATCCAGCAGATGGAAGCCCCCCACCAACAGAGCCTCCCCTTTCTCTACCATTGTAACAGTGGCTTCCACCAGTGCCTTATCTAATTTATCCTCCGTGTTGGAGGTCTGACAATCGAACCAGTGCATACAGGGGCTCCATTTCCCAACTCCAGAGTGACCCACAGTACCTCCAAGCCCTCCATTTCCTTGAGAGCCCCTGTGTCTCCTTCACTTTGATATCCTCCCGTACATACGGCTCCACCCCTCCTCCCCACCTGATCTTACCTGAACTGAGTATAGCCTGGTATTGCCATATCCCAGTTATGGTTTCCTGTGAACCATGACTCAGTAATGGCCATGATATTTCGGTCTGCCTCTGCCATGATGGCCTCTAGGTTTGGATTTTATTTCCTAGACTTTTTTGTGTTTGCACACATGGCCTTCCACATGCCTGTTTTCTCCCCGTTTTCCTTTTTTGCCCTCCCTCCTTTTCCCGTCTCTTTTTACAGCACATGTTCCCATCCCCTTTCATTTCTACCACTCCGCTTTTTCCTTTATTTTGCACCCTGGGGGGTTTACCTCCCCCTGAGTCCACCCATCTCTCTGCTCCAGTCTGTTGGGGTGAATACTTTATGCCTCTCTGATTTCTTCTGCCACCCCTGTTGGCTAGTTTAAATGTTAATCAAGGTAACATTTAAACCATTCACTGAGGACAGCAATTTCCTTCTTAGATGGATGCAGGCCATCACTCCAGTATAGGCCCTTATCCCTCCAGGTTGGTCCCCAGTCCCCAATGTAGCCGACTCCTCTCTACACCATTCCTTCAACCATGAGTTGAAACTCCTGGTGCAGAGAACCCTACACTCCCTTGTGTTGTAGATTGGCAGCACCACAGCAAAAGCCATTGAGCACGCTATCTGCCTAAGACCCCTCCCCAGCTCCCTAAAGTCTACCTACACTATCCCAGCCTTGTCCCTAGCCAGGAAACTTGTCCTCAAGGTGGACAATGGCATCCAGCTCCCCCTCTTGTCCCGGTACCCTATCGATCCTTAGGATCTACTTTCCATCCTTCACTCCACAATGATTGGAACGTTTCCCGAGTCCTGAAGGGAGTGAACTGTCATGGAGCAAACTGCCTGTGATGAATTGTTATGTAGCCATGATTTGTATGCATTATGTTGCATCTTGTACTGAAATTGCCAGTCATTAACAAAACAAGGTGGCATGTTAGGTTCAGAGTCATAGAGCACTGAACTGTAAAAACAGAACACAGATTCAGCTCCATCCCAGCACTGCAACTACAGCACTGTGTGACCTTGAGCAAGTCACTTGACTTCCCTGTGCTTCAATACTGATTCCACATTTATTTATTGATTTAGTTTTTGTTGACTGGGAAGGAGGACTAGATAATTTTTTGCCTATTTTTAGCCTCATTGGGGTGGGAGAAACAGATAGATGCCAACTGAAACTGAATCAGATTTTAAGCTGTTGGTGGTATTTTTGGTGAATGGGGAAAATATGGCCAGGACACCGTGGAAATTCTCCTACTCCTTTTTCGAGAAGTGCCATGGGATATGTACAGTAACATTCACCTGAACTGCCACCAAAACAGGCAGATGGGACCTTGGTTTAACATCTCATCCAAAAGACGTCACCCTCATACTGCATCACAGTGTCAGTATTGGGATTTAACCAAAGTGCCTGGAGTGGGAATAGAACCCATAGCCTTCTGATCTTCCGGCCTCAAAGGAGAGTGTGCAACCTGCTGAGCCACTGACATTGGCTAAATGTAAAATTTGGGGGAAGCCAAACCCCACTGAAAATACGATGTTGCATTTGTCTGTTGTATTTTGCTGGGTAAAAAGGAAAATGTAGTTCCAGGCTGCCCCCTCCTGTATTGAGAGGTAATAAAAGGAAGGAATTGTGGAGAAACTTGACTCAGTTTCAGAGACATATAAACATAGAAAACTAGAATTTGCCAGCAGATAAAGACCACTTGGCCCACCTAGTGTGCCCATTTCCCCTTGCCTACAGTATCACCGCAGATCCTACTTGATCTCTGATCCGTTATCCTTCCATTTTTCCCTTCCCCTAAGATTCGCTTGTGCCTATCCCATGCATTATTGAATCTCTCCACTGTTTTCTCCCCACCATCTCCCCTGGAAGGTTGTTCCAGGAATTCACCACTTTTTCTGTGAAGAAGTACTTCCTCACATCTCTCCTGAATTTGCCCCCATCCATCTTCATAACATGTCCACTTGTTTTTGGGCACTTTTTTCCTGAAAACTACTTTCCTCTTATACCTTATGCACCCCTTTTAGGTATTTAAAGGTCTCTATCATATCCTTGCACCCCCTCTTCTCCTCTCCTCCAGTGTGTACATATTCAAGTCCTTAAATCTCTCCTCATGGTGCTTTTTCTTTTTTTTGCTTTCTTGTTTCTCCCCCACCCTGGCTCTTGCCAGCCCTCATACAGCCGCCGTCTGTCATCTCCACTCCCCAAGCCCTCACCCCTATAACCCCCATGGCTTACCCCCATGGTGGGGCAGCAGGGACCCCCACCCACCGACAGGATCCAGTTCGGGGCATTACCTAGGGAGCAGAGCACGATAGGAACAGCCATCAAGCCGCAATGACCTGCCACCAGGGTCTTTTTCGGTTTTTCTCTTTCCCCTGTGGGAGCAAGGCCTGCAGTGACACCTGCGGCAGGCCCATGCATGCTCCTGCAAGTGTCCCTGCCAAGCATCTGCACTTCTGCGCCCCTAGTGTTGTGGCAGCGTAACGCCGAGCCCCATCATCTGCCGGGGTCAGGTGTGCACCGACCGAAGTAACCCCCCCCCCCGGAGACGGAGAGATGTCCATCGGATGCTCGATCCATCTTCTCCCCGCCAACCCCCGGTGGCCTGTGCTCGTCCTCGAACATGACTCGCCGGCATGGCATGAGGTGTGGCATCCAGCACCTCAACCGTCAACACCACTGGACCAGCCTCCTCATAGGGCTTTTGATGCAGACTCTGCACTGTTTTACTGTAGTTGCCATCCTCTGGACTGCCTCCAGTCTGTCTATGTCCTTCTGGAGCTGTGGTCTCCCGAATCATACACAGTACTCTAGGTGAGGTCTTTCCAGATATTTATACAGAGGCAACACCACCTCCTTCTTTCTGATGGTGCTATCCCTCCCTATGCACCCCAGCATTCTGCTAGCCCTCCCAACTGTTTTATTGCACTGCCTGACCACCTTTAGGTCATCTGATATGATCACCCCCTGATGTGTTTCCAGTTTGGTGGTTGTCAGTACCACCCCACCGATTTTGTACTCCACCCCCAGATTTCTCTGCCCTAAGTACATTATTTTGAACTTTTTTGCATTGAAACCCAGCTGTCATACCCTTGACAACTCCTCAGATTTTCTCAGGTCTCTGTTTATCCTTTCCACTCATCTGGAGTGTCCACACTATTGCAGATTTTGGTGTCACCTACAAAGAGACAGACATTCCCTTACAGATCCTCTGCAATGTCACTTGTAAAGATATTAAAGTGGACTGGTCCAAGCAATGATCCCTAAGGCACCCCACTGGTCATCCTCCCTTCCTCAGATTGAACTCTGTTTACCACTACCCCTCGCTGCCTATCCCCTAACCAATGTCTTACCCAGTTAACCAGCCTTATTCCCACTCCTAAGCTACCCAACTTGCTCAAGAGTCTCCTGTGTAGAATGGTGTTGAAAGCCTTACTGACATCTAGGTTAGGCTATGTCCACTGCTCCACCCTGATCTAGTTCCTTGGTCACCTAGTCAAAGAAATCTATCAGATTAATTTGACGTGACCTTCCCCCATGATTCCATGCTGTCTTGGATCCACTGGATTCAAGATGTTCCACAGTCCTTTTCTTCAGAAGTGATTCCATTAACTTTTCCACTACCAAAGTCAGGCTGACTGGATTAAAAAAAACGAAATAAAATAAATAATTGCCAGTCACTTCCCTGCTACCACTTTTGTGTAGTCGGACTACATCCACCCTCCTCAAGTCCTCCAGAACCACTCCAATTTCCAAAGAGCTGTTAAATAGAATTGTCCGAGGTGCAGCCAGTACCTGCCTGTGCTCCCTCAATACTCTTGGATACACCCCATCAAACAGCAGACGGAAAAAAGAAAGAGTCCAAATCCTGATTCTTTCTTCAGTTTTATTTATTTTATTATTCCACTATGTCAAGGTAAAAAGCCTAATTATTGTCAGTTTTCAGTTTAGAGTTTTATAGTTCGGTTGTCATTATAAGTGATCATTACAATACAGAAAAAAAAACAATAACAGATCAATATCACATAAATATACAATCAAAGTTTCCTTTCTAGTTTATAAATATCATATAAAATGCCAACAAAACATGCCTCTCTGTCTGGGCTGTATTGATATCTCCTCAGTTGCTAGCATCTGGCATTGAAGCATATGGGGTTTACTGTACAACGTTACAGTTACTTACACAATCCTGCTTGGTTGATTTAAAGATTTAATGGCAGAGTTTTAAATTTGTGTGCATTCAGATGAGTTCTTGGTTCTGGCAATCATATTAAATCTTAGGGTATAAAACTGACTTAAGCAGTACTGCATGCTAGGGAGGTGGGGGTTTGCCATCAGGTAAATCCTATATCCTATGCGACAAACTTCATGAGCCAGAGGCCAGTGCTCTTTGGCATAGGTGTGGTATTACCTTTATTTACAGAATGTTATGGATAAAGTTGTTTGGCTGAGACATATCACATGATGATGTAATTATTTACAATAGTTAAATTGGTGCACTTTCAATTTTGTTTCCATGCTTGATAAGTCATTTATATATGCAATAAGACACTTCAGGCATGTGTAATTATGGCCAAAAGCACACATCTGGGATGTGTTTAAAGGCATTTGGCTGTGCCACAAGCTTATCAACACCCAAGCCATCTGGTTATTGGCCTAAAATTACACATCTTATTATGTTGAGTTGCTTACATACACCTCTCCCCTCAGGAGTCACCTTACTCCTATTAGAAAATGCAGTAAAGTGCTGTCACTTGTTTTACTCATTTTTATGTTGTCTTGCACCCATCTGCAGCCAACATACTGCAGTACTAGCAGATTTGGAGGCGCAGTCACTGTTGGGCGAATGCAGGGCACGCATCAGTAGGTGCATCCCTCATTCCCCAATCAGCCTGAAGCAGGGGCCGACACGCTGCATACCTAATGCGGCCACCAGATCTGAGAAAAGGTCCGCTGCAATGAGAGCGAAGCTCTCATGCAGCGTGACCACAACATGCCTCCCGATGCTCAGGCAACATGGCGGCACCCCCGCCTGTCACAATGCCAATGGGGGAGCCCACTCCCCATTGACATTATGTAACCCTCCTCCCGCTTTTGCTGTGTGCTGACGGGGGTGCCCAATCCCCATCGTCATTATGTAACCCCCCCCACTTGTATTGTGTGCTGAAGGGGTTCCCAATCCCCGTCAGCATAATGTGTCCCCGCCTTTGTTAGGTGCCAATGGGAGTGCCCAATCCCCCATCGGCTACAGCTGCCCCAAAAAAGACTCTGGTGACCAACGTGCTACATGCCCCATCAAAGAAAAAATGGCCTAATGTTTGTTTTTTTTACCTGTGGGAAAAGAAAAGGTCCTCTGCAGTCTCCCTGCCCCTCCCACAACCTGGGTGCTCCACCCACTGCGAACCCTGCCTCCCCACACCTCCCTCACCTCATACTTACCTGCGGAGTCTGGTGTGACGATCTTTGGTGGGTTGGGAACATGTCTGCACTCTTCAAAGCCGACCGCGAACTGAGGAAATGCCAGTAAGCTGTATAATGGAATAAATGGGATTTTTTCAACTTTGATGCATATCTCAGGCATTTTGGGGAATTTTGGCACCAAATTTTCAACATGGGGTTTTTGGGACCCCTCCTCATGAATTCTGCCACTGTCATGGCGTTAATCGGCCCCGAAAGGTGATTTCGCGGTCACTGTGTGGAATCACCTTTCGGGACCACTTAATAAAATGACAGTGCCAGTGTTCATGAGGTGGGCTCTCAAAAAGCCTATGTTGCAAATTTGGTGGAAAAATAAAAAAAAATTACTGTTTTACGAGCGTGCATTGCCCAGTTTCTACACACACTCATAACTTCATGAATTGGCAATATTTTCACCCCAGATTTTCAACATTGCCATTTTTCCACACCTCCTTGTGAACAGTATAGCTGTCATTTTTCACATCCTGGCTGAAATGTGTTTTTGCACTTCTGGCACAGAATAGCGCGGTTGCTGTGGGAAATCAGTGTTCGGGACAGATTACGAAAATGACAGTGACACTGTTCATGAGCAGAGGTCCTAAAATGCCTATGTTGAAAATTTGGTGATGATACTCCATAAATTGACTGTGTTACGAGCGTGCATTGGGCAGCTTGCACGCATTAAGTTTGCGAAGTTATAATATTTTCACTCCAGATTTTCAACATTGCATTGATCTGCACCTTCTTATGAGCAGTACAGCTGTCATTTTTCACATACTGGCCAAAATGTGTTTTCGCAGTTCCGGAGCAGAATAGCACAGTCGCTGTGGGAAATCTGTGTTTGAGCCACATTATGAAAATGACAGTGACACTGTTCATTAGCAGAGGTCCTAAAATTCCTAAGTTGAAAATTTGGTGACGAAAGTCCATAAAATGAGTGTTTTACAAGAGTGCGTTGCGCAGCTTCCATGCACGCTTGTAACTTCGTGAATTTTTAATATTTTCACTCCAGATTTTCAAAATTGGCATTTTTCCACACCTCCTTATGAACAGTACAGCTGTCATTTTACATATCTTGGCCGAAATGTGTTTCTGCACATCTGGCGCAGAATTGCACGGTCACTGTGCGAAATCAGTTTTTGGGACAGTTTGAGGAAATGACGGTGACACTGTTCATGAGCAGAGGTCCTAAAATGCCTATGTTGAAAATTTGGTGCTGAAAGTCCATAAAATGACTGTGTTGCAAGCGTGCATTGCGCAGTTTCCATGCACCCTTGTAACTTTGCAAATTTGCAATATTTTCATGCCAGATTTTCAACACTGCCATTTTTCCACACCTCCTTATCAACAGTACAGCTGTCATTTTTCACAGCCTGCCCAAAATGTGTTTGTGCAGCTGTGGCACACAATGGCGTGATCGTTGTGGGAAATCACCTTTTGGGACACATTAACAAAATCACAGCGCCACTCAGTGTTCATGAGGGGAGGTCCCAAAATACCTATGTTGAAAATGTAGCTAAAAAACTCCCACAAATAATTGGGTTACGGACATGTGTTGTGCAGTTTCTATGCATGCTCATGACTTCACCAATTTTTTAATTTTTCACTCCAGATTTTCAACATTGCCATTTTTTTACACCTCCTCATGAACAATGCAGTTGTCATGTTCCACACTCCTGCCCAAAATGTGTTTTCGTCCCTGTGTCGCCAAATGGCATAGCCACTGTGCAAAACCACCTTTCAGCTTACAAACTGATTGTGCCGCATGAGGTGGGGTCACAAAAATCCCATGTTGAAAATTCGGAGTGAAGGCACCAACGTACGACTATGGTGTTACGGTTTCCAACTGTGGCATCCCACCCTGTACAGACTGACAGGTGTCAGGGTTGTGACTTGAGATCATCAGCTGTAATGCTCACGCCATTCCACCCCCACCCCCACCCACACCCTGTAGCCAGTGACAGGCATCATGGTGTGCCTTGCAGTGTTCGGCCACAAAGTTCACCCCATTCTCTGATACTGTGCCCACCTCAGCATATTTCCTTATGGAATGGGGTAAGTATAACGCCCAAAGACCCCATAGCACACCACGATACTTTTCAGTGTCTACAAGGTAGGGTGAGGTACAATGGCATGAGCATTATAGCTGATGACCCAAAGGCACACCCCTAATGCCTGTTGGTCTCTACAGGGTGGGGCTGGGGTTCGTGTCCCTTCAATACTTCACTGCCATTCCTATTATGCATCTCTAACTCCAGCACTACCAATGCCAATGCCAGTGAGACAACATTCAGCATTGACAAATGCTTGTTATGTTTGCTTGAGCGTGCAGCACACAAGAAACATATTGAGATAGTAGAGCATTGCAGAGATGTGGCAGTGTTGTGGCCAGTGCAGCAGATGCTTTAATGGGCGCATCCCTTGGCCACCAATTAATGCTGAAGCTGCCAATGACGGCAGTTTCAGAGCGAGCGCCACTCTTGAAAGAAATCTGCCACTGCAATCTGGCAGTTTCATCATTGCAGCAGCAGCCCCCTCTCCCTCCCAACTAGGCACACAGCAGGACAACAAATTTAAATGTTAGCGCCCTCTCACTGCTGCTGCCTGCCCTGTACCCTCCATTCTCCATCCCCTGCCAACATCCCCATGTCAGCATGTATCACCCCTCCCTCAATTAATGTGACACACTGTCAGCCCACCCCAGTGTGCTAAAAAATACTTCTTTGATATTTCCAACACCGGGATGCCCACTTCCAGTGTCGGATGTACCTCCCCCTACACCCCTATGTTCTCTGCCAACCTTGGGGTGCTCAATACCCGGGTCAGCATTGATGCCACCCCCAGAACTCTGGTACACTGGGAGCCTACCCCAGTGTGCTGAAATCCATTTTGTTAATATTTCACCTGTGTAAAAGAAAACAGTATCACAATGTATTTTTTTTAAACCTGAAAAAAGAAAACGGTCCCTCATTGTTCCTCCGGGCCCCTCCCCAACTCACGCACCTTCCTCTGTGCACCCCACCTCCCCACACCCCCAACCCATAATTACCTCCAGAGATCGGGAGCAGTGATCTTCTGTGGACCAGGGACATGTCTGCACTCTTCAAAGACCAACTGGGAACTGGAGAAATGACAGTAAGCCCAATAATGGCAGTCAATGGGGGGGGGGGGTTCAACTTAGGTTGATATTTCAGCAAATGTTTGGAATTTTGGTCCCACATTTTCAACATGGGGTTCTCGGGACCCCACCTTGTGAACACTGGCACTGTCATTTTGTTTCTCAGTCCCGAAAGATGATTTCGCAGTTGCTGCACAGAATCACCTTTTGGGACAAATTAATGAAACGACAGTGCCACTGTTCTTGAGGTGGGGTCCCAAAAAGCCCTTGTTGCCAATTTGGTGAAAAGCCTCCAAAAATGACTATGTTAGGAGTGTCCATTGCTCAGTTTCTACGCATGCTCCTAACTTCATCAATTTTTAACATTTTCACTCCAAAATTCCAACATTGACATTTTTTCACACCCCCTTATGAACAGTACAGCTGTAATTTTTTGCCTCCTTCCTGAAATTTGTTTTTGCACCTGTGGTGCAGAATGGTGTGGACAGATTAACAAAATCATAGTACCACTGTTCATGAGGGGAGGTCCCAGAAAGGCCATGTTGAAAATTTGGTGAAAACATTTCAAAACAAACATTTGTCAATGCCGAATGTTGATTGCGTTGGCCCGTTGAGCTCGCTCACTGCCCCTCTGTCACTCGCTCATTCTGTTTCTCCCAGTGAAGAAGAATAATCAGCATTTATGTAGCGCTTTTCATACTCAGTATCCCAAAGCACTTTACAAGCAATGTTAGACTGGTAGTGAAGTGACTGAATGTGTGGTGGCAGCCATATCGCACATCATCACCCACACACAGCCTGGATAATTGCATGAACCGGTTTATGGGAAGGGGAATGTTGGCCAGGACACTGGGAATGTTCCCTGCTCTTTACGAAGAGTACCCTGGGTTCTTTTACTTCCACCTGGACACCCACCAGTACAACACCAGGATGGGCAGACGGGACCTTGGTTTAACCTCTCATCTGAAGGATGGCACACCCCAGCAGTACAGCACCCCCCCAGTACTGCACTCGGATGCCAGCGATTTTTAGGTTTAAGTCCATCCTGGTGTGGGACGAGAACCCATGACCTTCTGGTCCAGAGGCGGATGTGCTACCAACTGAGCCATGCTGACACAGTGCTGCCGGCTGCTCTTTTGTACTGGGCTCCTGCCTGCGTTGGCACCTTTTTCTGCCCACAAAGAAATTCGCAGCTGTCCCGACAGAGCTCCGTTGAGGTGGCTCACTCCCCCTCTCTCACTGACTCATTCCATTTCTGCTGGTGCTGCAGGCAGGCCTTTTGTACTGGGCTCCTGCCTGCATTGCTGCCTTTTTCTGCCCACAAAGAAATCTGCAGCAGTCATGATAGAGCTCTTTTGAACTCGCTCACTCCCCCTCTCTCACTCACTCATTGTGTTTCTCCTGGTGCTTCAGGCTGCCCTTTTGTACTGGGCCCCTGTGTACATTGCTGCCTTTTTCTGCCCACAAAGAAATCCACAGCAGTCCCAACTGAGCTCCGTTGAGCTCACTCACTCCCTCCCCCTCCCTCACTCGCTCATTCTGTCTCCCTGCGCTGCAGGCTGCCCTTTTGTACTGGGCTCCTGCCTGCGTTAGCGCCATTTCCCACCCACAAAGAAATCCACAGCAGTCCTGACAGAGCTCAGTTGAGCTCGGTCTCTCCCCCTCTCTCACTCGCTTGATCCTAATCTGTTGCAAACACTGATTTCCGACAGCGACTGCAGTATTCTGCGCCAAAAGCACGAAAACACATTTCAGCCAGGATGTGAAAAATGACAGCTGTACTGTTCATAAGGAGGTGTGGAAAAATGCCAGTGTTGAAAATCTGACATGAAAATATTACTAATTTGCAAAGTTACAAGGGTGCGTGGAAACTGCACAATGCACGGTCGTAACACAGTCATTTTATGGAGTTTTATCACAACATTTTCAACATAGGTATTTAGTACCTTTGCTCATGAACAGTGTCAGTGTGATTTTCTTAATGTGTCCCGAAAACTGATTTCCCACAGTGACTGCGTTATTCTGCGCCGGAACTGCAAAAACACATTTTGGCCAGGATGTGAAAAATGACAGCTGTACTGCTCATAAGGAGGTGCAGAACAATGGCAGTGTTGAGAATCTGGAGTGAAAATATTGCAAATTCGCGAAGTTATGAGCGTGTGTAGCAACTGGGCAACGCATGCTTGTAAAACAGTCAATTCTTGGATTTGTTTCCACCAAATTTGCAACATAGACTCTTTGAGAGCCCACCTCATGAGCACTGACACTGTTATTTCATTAATCAGTCCCGAAAGGTGATTCCTTGCAGTGACCGCAAAATCACCTTTTGGGACCGATTAACACAATGACAGTACCTGAATTCATGAGGAGGGTTCCCAAAAAACCCGTATTGAAAATTTGGTGTCAAAATTCCCAAAACTGCCTGAGATATGCATCAAAGTTGAAAAAAAACTATTTATGCCATTATACAGCTTACCGGCATTTCCTCAGTTCGCGGTCGGCTTTGAAGAGTGCAGACATGTCTATGGTCTACTGAAGATCATCGCGCTGGACTCCGAAGGTAAGTATGGGGTGAGGGGGGTGTGGAGAGGCAGGGTGCCCAGAGGGTGGGCACGGGTTGTGGGAGGGTGCAGGGAGACTGAGAGGGACCGCTTTTTGCACAGGTTAAAAAAAATCGCAGGACTTTATTTTTCTTTACAGGCTTGTGGCATGCTGGGTGGGCTCCCAGCATGCCAACGGAGTGTTTTTTTGGGGCAGCTGCAGCTGATGGGATTGGGCACCCCATCTGCCAACGGGGGCGCAAGAGCTCAGGATTCGCACCCTCAGCAAAATCTAGTGTTTTTTGTGGGGAGACATTATGCCAACGGGGAGTGGGCTCCCCATCGGCAAATCAAACTAGGAGGGACATAAGCCAATGGGGAGTGGGCTTCCCGCAACTTAAACTCAGATGAGACAGAAGCTGAGCGGGATTGGGCCCTCGCCTGCAAACAAAAATTGTTCTTGGGGGGGGGCGCATGCTGATGAGGGGGATTGGGCACCCCCTCAGTAGTGGGGGTTAATTAATATTATTTGTGAATGCGGCAAGCCGCCGCCATGTTCACAAACAATATTACACTTGGCAACGTTACGCCCAGCAATGACGGGTCGCTCCCTCATTGCAGCGGAATGGCTGATGCTGCAATGACGAGGTGGCCCCTGATTGCAGCGGCTGAAATGTTTCAAGGTGGTGGCACTCTGGCTGAACTAGTGTCAGCAGCAGTATGCTACGGCATTGGGGAAAGTGGGCCATGCCTTTAAAGGCTGTGGAGGCATTGGGCACAACAGTGCCGTGCCTCTACAACCTGCTTCTAGCAAGCTGCCACAATATGTTTCTTGTGCATGCATGCAATCAACATAAAAATGATTGCATTACGAGCGTGCGTTGCACAGTTTCTATGCACATTCTTAACTTTGCCACTTTTTCATATTTTCACTCCAGATTTTCAACATTGCTATTTCTTCACACCTCCTCATGAACAGTACAGCTGCTATTTCTCACACCCTGCCCGAAATGTGTTTTTGCACCTGTGGTGCCGAATGGCACAATTGCTGTGCAAAATCACCTTTTTGGGGTTGAGTAACAAAATGATATTGCCACTGTTCATGAGGTGGGGTTCCAAAAAGCCCATATTGAAAATCTGGAGCAAAAATACCAACAAACGCCCGGGTGTTTTGGGTTTCCAACCATGACTCCCACCCTGTACAGATTGACAGGCGTTGGGGGTGTGACGTGGGGTCATCAGTTGCAGTGTTCACACCATTCCACCCCCACCCCCACCTCCACCCTGCAGCCACTGACAGGCATCAAGGTGTGCCTTGGGGTCTTCGGCCCTAATGTTCACCCCATTCTCCTATACTGCACCCATCTCAGCTTATTTCCTTATGGAATGGGGTGAGCTTAAAGGCTGAGGAACTCAAGGCACACTGTGACACCTGTCGGTGTCTGCAGGGTGGGGTGAGGTGGAATGGCATGTGTTATGGCAGACGACCCAAAGACACACCACCAACGCCTGTCAGTCTCTGCAGGGTGGGGGGGGGTGGTTGGTGTTACTTCAATACTTCCCTGCCATTCCTATTATGCATCTCTCTAACTCCTGCACTACCAATGTCAACACCAGCAAGCAAACATTCAGCAGTTTAAAACAAAATTTACTTTGTGATCTAGTACTACGTGAACTGGTAGATATAGGGAACAGCGCATGGACTGCTGCTGGGAGTAAACCACGAATCCCCCTTAAACAGAAGAGTACCCATTCTCAAATGAACCCTATTCTCAAGGGATAGAAAACTGGATTGTTTTAACAATAAACAATGGTGTGTTCAGGTAGGGACACTCAGCATAAATCTAAGAATTGAATTATATGTAACCCTTAATCCATCAAAAGGTTTACCAATAGTTGCTGCATACATAGAGAGACCATAGTCTAAAACACTTAGCTGGAATCCATGTGAGTAATTTTCTAGAATCAGCAGTTAAATATGGCTTTATCCTATATAATAATCCTAACCTTTGGTGGATTGTTCTTTTTCAATTATTAATGTGAGATTCAAAAGTCAAACATGAATCAAGTGTTATCCACCAATTCAATAATTTCCCCTTTTTGGTCAACAATAGGTATGAGTTCTTCAGCTTTTTTTCTTTTACTAGTGAAAAGCATGACTTTTTTTTTTTTTGAATTCAAAACCACACAGTTAGATACCAGCCAGTTCTGAAAGAAGTTAAAATCAATCTGTACCTTATCTGCGGTGGATTCAGGAGTGAGCAGGCTAGACTCTAGAACACCAGGAGAGAATCACACTTTGTATGCTACTAGGGTTGTGCAATGCACACCCTCCTGCCTATGAAGGGTCGGGGATGCACCTGTGGCCACTGTGGGGTGGGTAATTGACACTCACAGGAGGTATACTCCTAGGCTTGAATGACAGATAGAGACACCACAGGGCCACAGGGACTGAGGGACATGGCAGATACTAAGTGCTCAGGTATACTGAAGACTTCATCCCACTATGATGAAATCAGTGCTGGCGAAAGGTGAGGGACTGACATCACTGTATTCTGGAAAAACTCCAGGTAGTGAGTGGACAGGCACACTACAGGCTTCCCAATACTGATGACATTGGTGCTGGTAGAAGGTGAGGGACTGATATATTTTTTTAGTAGGTCCAAGGAGCGACGAGACCAGGCTGCCATAGCAAAAAAGAGGAGGGAGGGGAGAAACAGAGGAGGGAGTTGGCAGGAGCCGTCTCGGAAGAGAGAGAGGGTTTTCTTTGAGCACTGCCGCACTGAGCTGTGGCATCCAGGCTGCTCCAGGAGAGAGCCAATCCAAGGGTATAAGCGCAACCTATCCCAAGGACAAGATAGCGTGACGTGGGCTCCTGGAGGATCCAATCAGTGTGGGAGCAGCAGGATTTGAGCAGAGTGGCCAGCTTTAAAAAGCCTGCGGCTGCCAATGACTTTAATTTAGTAGGTCCAGGGAGTGAGGAGAGCAGGCAGAGGTAGCCGCAAAGAGGAGGGAGAGGAGAAGCGGAGGGGGAAGTCAGCAGGTGCTTTCTCAGAAGAGAGAGAGAGAGGGGTTTCTTTTGGCCCACCCTGGCCCTGACCTCTATTAAATATCTGAAGGAGGAGGAGGAGGAGCCAGTACCGGGGTGAACCTGAAGACCTAAGAGGGATCGCCACCCTCTAGTGGGAAGAGGTGGAGGAAAGCAGAGCAAGAATATCAAATAAACAAGCATTTGTCAATGCCGAATGTTGTCTCGCTGGCATTGGCATTGGTAGTGCAGGAGTTAGAGATGCATAATAGGAATGGCAGTGAAGTATTGAACTGATGCCAACCTCACCCCCACCCTGAAGAGACACATTTTCAACATAGACATTTTGGGACCTCCCCTCTTGAACAGCGGCACTGTGATTTTGTTAATCTGTCCCAAAAGTTGATTTCCCACAGTGACCACGCCATTCTGCGCCACAGGTGCAAAAACACATTTTGGGCAGGATGTGAAAAATGACAGTTGCTCTGTTCATAAGGAGGTGTGGAAAAATGTCAGTGTTGAAAATCTGGCATTAAAATATTGAAAATTTGCGGAGTTACAAGGGTGCGTGGAAACTGCTCAATGCATGCTTGTAACACAGTCATTTTATGGACTTTCATTACCAAATTTTCAACATACGTATTTTAGGACCTCTGCTCATGAAGAGTGTCACTGTCATTTTCTCAAACTGTCCCGAAAATGGATTTCGCACAGCGATCGCGCTATTCTGCACCGGAAGTGCGAAAACACATTTCGGCCAGGATATGTAAAATGAAAGCTGTACTGTTCATAAGGAGGTGTGGGAAAATGGCAATGTTGAAAATCTGGAGTGAAAATATTACAAATTCATGAAGCTACAAGCGTGCGTGCAAACTGCGCAACGCACACTGGTAAAACAGTCATTTTTGGGAATTTTTCTCCAAATTTGCAACATAGGCTTTCTGAGAGCCCACCTCATGAACACTGGCAATGTCATGTCATTGTTCGGTCCAGGAAGGTGATTCCATGCAGTGACCACAAAATCACCTTTTTGGACCGAATAACGCTATGACAGTGACTGAATTCATGAGGAGGGGTCCCAATAACCTCATGTTGAAAATCTGGTGCCAAAATTCTGAAAAATGCCCGAGATATGCACCAAAGTTGAAAAAACCCTATTTATGCCATTATGCAGTTTACCGGCATTTCTTCAGTTCGTGGTCAGCTTTGAAGAGTGCAGACATGTTCCCGATCCACCAAAGATCGTCGCGCCGGACTCTAGAGGTAAGTATGGGGGGGGTGGGGAGGCAGGTTGTGCAGAGGGTGGGTGCAGGTTGTGGGAGGGAGCAGGACAGACCGCAAGGGGCCTTTTTCTTCTTTTACAGGTTACAAAAAAAAAAAAAAACAAACAAACATCGCAGGACTTTTTTTTTTTTTTTTTCCACAGGGGCATTTGGCAGGCTGGGGTGGGCTCCCAGCATGCCAAGTGACTAGCCAACAGGGGACTGGGCACCCCGTCAGCACATACTGAAGGGGGGGCAAGAGCCGAGGGGGATTGGCACCCCCCTTGACACACAACTAATGGGGGGGGGGCATTATGTCGATGGACAGTGTGCTCCCCCATCAGCAAAGGAATTGGGTCAGGGCATGCCGACAGGGGGATTGGGCAGCCCCAAAGTTGGCATTGTGGCAGGCATGGCGAAAGTCACTGCCGCCATGTTTGCTTGAATGCTTCACCAGGAAAGGCACGTCGGTAGGTGCCGCTGTGTGACGAGTTTGGCTGTCATTGTAGTGGACCTTTTGTTTGATCTAGTGGCCACGCTATGTGTTGCTGGTGTCAACGCCTGCAGTTGCCTTATTGGGGAATGAGGGATGCACCTACTGATGCGTGCCCTGTATTTGCCCACAGTGACCACACGTCCAACTCTGCTACTACTGCAATATGTTGGCTGCACAAGCGTGAGCCAACTTAAAAAGGGCTGATCACTATTGGTCATCAGAGGAGGACAAGAGGAGAAGTAACCAGCAGGTAAGGGCAGCTGGAGGAGCTCGAAGGAGAGAGTGACCCCAGGGTGAGCTGTGGAGTAGGAACTCAACCGACTGGAGGGATCCAGTTTTTGGATAAGGTATGGTGATTTCGTATTCTTAAGTTCCAGCTGAATTCAGAGTTAAGGTACTGTGGCTGTTCCAGTTCTGGTCTTTGCCGTCAAACTGGACCACTGTGGTTGTTCTGGGTCACTTGGAGCTTAGGGGGTGATTAGGTTGTGGTGAACTCTGTTTTGTTGTTTTTCTCTCGGGGGGGGGGGGTTGGCAGTTGGAGACACTGCTTGTAAAGGCACTGGGGCTGGAGGGACTGTTCAGATATAACTTTCTCAGAAAGGGACATTGTTAGGATTGTAAAGTCTTTCATAGTTACCGCTAATAGTGCATAGACTGCTCTGAAGAAAGCAGTGCAGGATTGCAAAGTCTTGTATAACTACTACTAATAGTTCATAGGTACTACTAATAGTGCGTAGACTGCTCTGAAGGTAGCAGCACAAGGACTGTATAACCATTGTGGGTATCTCGAGGGGTAGAACATCACTGAGGAGGACAGATGGAGTGGGCTAGGCATGGACACACCAGAGGATGGGGGAGTCTAGTGGGGATGGTTGGGGTCAGCGTGGGGCTGGTGGTACAGGGGGAAGCAGGATGCAAGGTGGGTCAACACGGGAAGAATTGCAGGATGCAATGGATGTGGGGCCGCCGTTTGGATGAACATATTGTGGAGGCTAGGAGGGTGTCCAATCTGTAGCAGGTTGTGGAGGCTGGAGGAGGAAGTGCTGTGTCTTGATAGGGAGATGGAGAGGATGGGCACTGAGGTAGGAGGGTCTCATCCAGGGAATAACATGAGGACACCACATGGGAGGAACAACAACTCAAGGGAAGGGATGGGGAGGGAGGCAGGAGCGAAACAAACAAGGGTCTAGCACAAGTGGGCAGGCTAGTGTCGGGGGAAGGGCCAAAGCACAACCAGGCAGGAAGGGCAGGAAATAGGTTTGCTGTGTTGGTGACATAGGTGGAGGAGGAGGGGTGCGTGATCTCCGGGGAAGTGTGAGGAATCCACAAGGGAGACAGGAGCCAGTCAGTGGAGGGTGACAGGAGTGAAGGGGAGAGATGTACTGATGGCGGGGAGGACAACAGGGGACGAGGGGGGGCCCCTGGGTGGAGGGTAGGGAAGTGGTGGATAGGGAGGGAGCAGGGAAGGGGGTTGGAGACAGGAGAAGACAAGGGAGAAGGGGTGGAGCAGCAGGGGGGAAGGATGGAGTTAGTGAGGTGGCATGCTCTAGTAATAGATACTTTGGGAAAAGGGTGGGGCAGGTGATAAAGAAAGAGGAAGGGAGTGTGCTAGTGCTTGGCGACTTAAAGGGATCAGATGGGGTGGCAGGGTAGAAAGGCATAGTAGGATATGGGTGGAGACTATACCCAGGTTAACAGCAGACAGGTCGGGGCAGGCTGTTCTTAAGTGCACAAGGAGGGGCAGGAAGAAACTGCATATAGTGGTGCATGTGGGCACTAATGACCTGGCGGGGGAGATGGTGAGAGTAGTGAGGAGGAGGTTTGAGGAACTAGGAGGGCTATTTGAGGAACCGGGGGAATCAGTGGCCTTCTCAGAGGTGCTTCCAGTACCCTGCATGAGTATGGGAAGGAAAGGGAGGATTGGGGTGCTCAACACTTGGTTGGGAGAATGTTGTCGGTCTAAGGGGTATGGGGTAGTGGGGGATTGGGGCAAAACCTGGGACAATAAGGATCTATATGCAGGAGATAGGCGGTACCTGAGTGGGAAGGGGAAAGGGGTATTAAAGCAGAGGCTGGAGTGGTACATAGCATCAAGAAGAGATTTAAACTAAGTGGGGTGGTGGTGTGAGGACAGCAGGTAGGCAGGGATCCCAGAGGGGGGAGCCGACCATGCCTACCGCCCAAACTATAGGAGAGATATTTGGGGTGGGGGCACAAGGAGGGTGTAGGAGGGGGGAACCAAGGTCGTGGGAGACACAGGTTGGAGGGTGGTCTCGCTGAATGCGAGTGCAACCCCCAGGTGGAGCTATCCCAAGGGCTACTACCACTGCCTGCTTGGCTACTGACAGGTTAAGGGGCCTGGGTCCAGTGACAGGTGCCTCCACCCAGAGGTCAGGGTTGGTAGTGGTTAAACTAGCTCGGGTACAGCCCTCTGGGACACTGTGACCCCTCTTTGTTCCCACTAGTGGCCCACACAGTACAAAGGAGTTACCTTCCCAACACTCCACAAATGCACACTTCTTACACATACAGTAACACTTACCCTCAGGACTGATTGCAGCACGTCGCTGAGGACCCCCTGTAAAACAAGGTTAGGCAATATACACAAACACAATGCAATGCTTTTTCTACATGTACTGACACCACAGACAGCATATAGTTCAATAACAACAAATCTGATTTATTAGAGGGGGCAGTAACAAGGAGGGGGCAATCAGGTTGATTTGGCTTAGAAATATTCAAATCACAGTGCTGTGCATGCATATAGGGTCCAAAATGTAACTCTCTGGGTACCCAGGATGGTGGGGGGCTAGCCAGGGTCAGTGCAGCTGGTTGGTGCCCTTTGATGGAAAAAACACATGCACATACAAATTGTAATCTGGAGCCCTGGGGCTCAGTTCGTGAAGAAATGAAACGGCAATAATCAGATGACACACTTGTAATCAATAAAAGGCTGCAGGGAGATACCCTGATTTGTACTCACAATACCAAAGCTGAAAGCTGGATGGAGGATGTTCTAGCTGGATTGCCAAAAAAACAAGGTATAGAGACAGGGTCCTTGTGGCTGGACCCAACTGCAGTTGATAGCAAGTGGATTTAGTCCGACTCAAGCTGGGGTCTGCTTCCAGCTTTAGCACACAGCTCACAGAAAAAGGGAAAATAACATCGCAATCCCCCACAAGCACTATACACATTTATATGTAAAAGGAAAGTACTATACCAGGCAGGCTGCTCCTTGATCCCAATTGCAATTACTGCAAAAATACCCGGGAGCACACACAGCATCAGCAGTCCCTGACAGGCCGATCGCATTCAGCAAACTTTCGGTCTTCTTCAGGTTAAGCCTGGCTTCCACACTTCTGGATCCTCTTTCTCCCCACAAACTTGGATTCAGTCCGAACTGGCACTTTCAAACGGCTGCAGGCCGAACTTCAGTGCCTCCCACGCGCTTCCTGCATGAATTACACACTGCAGCAAGAGCGGGGCTCCTTCTTTCTTCACTGTCACTACTGATCTGGCTCCCCAGCAGACAGCCTGGGGCTTTCTTTTAGATCCACAAGGTCCTGGTGGGCTGATTCTCCTTGTCACTCACAACAGGCTCCCTCTATAGGTGAAAAAAGGCACCAAGGTCTAAACTACATTTCCCAGAGTCTCTGGCTATACAGTACAGAGGTGGCTGGCTCCACAATGAGAGTCCAAGTTCTGATTTGCCAGCAGACTCCATTTTAACAATCCCCCTTCACACTGATTGGTCCAGTTCAGCAGTTCAGTACCAGAATGGAGGGCTAAGCCAAAACAGTCCAGACTGCAAAGAAAAGCAGGTTAGACAAACTGTATTTTCATTATCACTCTAATTTCTGGTAAACAGTTACATCTTTCAAAAGAGCTCCCTCTGCGCTCTTAGTGACTGCAGAAATGGAGCGATTTGGAAGTAGCTAAAGCGGGACTCAAGCAGGGAAACACAGAGACCCCCATCCAAATTAATTATGTCTGCAGGCAGACAGCTCTTAAAGAGACAGTACGTGGAGGCTCAAATAGTACTTACATGGAACCACATTTAAACAGTTTAGATGCCGAATGCCATCCAGACTTGGAGCACTCAGACAAGCTCCTGAAAGACTTTTGGGAACCCCCATTTGTAGGGGGGTACACCCTTCCTGGCCTGGAAAAACTTGGTGTTCACGTCAAGTAAGTACCCCCATAACTTCAGTACAAAACCATATACATTTACATCATTAACACATTAGACTTATTCGTGTAAACATCAGTCAACATATCACCTTTACCATAAACACATTTCTGATACTTTTCAGCACATTACCTTTTGCACAGCATTATACACACATTGTACCTTAACTCAGGTTATTACCTCCTGTACGTGAAACCTGAAGAGAGGGGGCCCTTCCCTATCAGCTACCTTATGGCTGAATGGGGCAGGGACACCATACCTAGAGGGTGAAACAAGTAACCTGGAGTCAGCACTTATGCTCAGTTTGGGCAATGAGCTCGGGGACACATATACTCCTTTGTGGACCACATGGAGAGGCAAGTCTACAGGCCTCCCAGGAGAATCATAGCTGAGGTGCACCACAGGCTTTACAGCTCGACCAGTCTTTCTAGGGGTAACTGTTACAGTCTCTGCACTCTGAGCCTCATTTTCAGCATGTCCTCACTTGTCAGGGGAGTCTCCACTGGGGTAGAGAGGCTAGAGCTTGGGGCACTTTCAGCTCCAGGATTTGCAATCTCTGAGTGCACAACACTTGGCTCACATGGAGAGCTTTCTGACACTGGCAGTGAACCATTAGGACACTCAAAATACTCTTCTTGCTCTGGTATATCACCAATCTGTCCCATTTCATCATTTTCCTCCTCTGAAAGCTCATACAGTTACACCATGCACAGTGATTCCAGGTCATCTGATTTGATACTCTGCACTTCATTTTCTGGGAGCATTGGCTCCAAGGACAAAGCTGTGGGCTTAGGCGGTCCAGGAGACCCAGCTTCATCTCCATAATTGACTACGGGATTGCCTTGAAACAATTGACTCAGTTCAAAAGAAGGGTAGTACACAAAGTTGCACTCACTTTGCTTGGAAATAGACTGACAGTCATTCTCGACTGGGCCTTGCTGTGGAGAACACTTTAACTCAGCATCTGTAGGTGCAGACTTTCTTTGCTTTTTGCTTAGCAGCAGCTCTGGTCACTGGTCCAGAGGGAGCACTTTTTGGGGGCTCAGACCCAATCAAGATTTGGCCAATGGGCAGCAAATGATTTTGATGCATTGTCTTAACATCTTTTGAATTAGTCTCAGGCCTTACTTTGTACACTGGCAGATCTTCTAGTTTGCCCACTACAATGTGAGGGAGATGGTGCCACCTGTCAGCAATCTTGTGTTTGCCATGCAGTCCCAGATTTCTTAGCAATACATGAGCTCCCTCCTGGAGTTCCTGTGCTTTCGCCTTTTTATCATACCTTTCTTTGTTGGCCAGATTTCTTTTGGCAGCCATGGTTTGAGCCAGTTGGTACGCATGATTCAGCTGGGCCTTTAACTTTTGCACATACTGTAAATAGTTATCAGCTCGAACCCCATCAGGAGAAACTCCAAAACAAACATCCACCGGTAGTCGGGCTTCTCTGCCAAACATAAGGTGGTAGGAGGAGAACCCAGTGGCATCACTTTTGGTGCAGTTGTATGCATGTACCAAGGTGCTAATTTGTTGGCTCCATCTAGGCTTGTCCTTTGGGTGTAGAGTACCCAGCATATCCAACAGAGTGCAGTTAAGATGTTCAGGCTGTGGATCCCCCTTGGGGTGGTTCTGGACTTTCGCACTCCCCACAGAGAAAGCATCTCTTTGATCAAATGACTCTCGAAGTCTCTCCCTTGATCAGAATGGATTCTTTGTGGAGTCCCATAGTGAACAAAAAAGTTTTCTACAAGTACTTTTGCCACAGTGGATGCCTTCTGGTCCTTGGTGGGGAAAGCTTGGGTATATCTCGTAAAATGGTCAGTGACCACCAGCACATTAGTAATATTTCTTTGATCTGGCTCCAGACTCAGAAAATCAATACAAACCAGCTCCATGGGGGCACTGGTGGTGATGTTAACAAGGGGGCAGCCCTCTGGGGCAAGGCTTTCCTCTGTAAACAGCGACTACAGGTTCGAATGTGTTGCTCAGCATCAGCCCCCATCTGAGGCCAATAGAATCTGGATCTCTCCAAGTCAAGTGTTCTGTCTATACCAAGGTGCCCCATGTGGTTGTGTAGGGACCTCAGTACCAAGTCTCGGAAGACAGGGGGCAAAACTAGTTGTTGTTTGTCTATTTGTCCCCCTCTGTCTACTGTTTCTCTGTATAACAGTCTATTAATCAGTTTCAACTTAGGACCTTCCTTGTATAACAATGCAGTTCTCAAATCAGTGGCGCGTAACTTGGACACGTCTTTCCCTGCGTAGAGGGCTTCTAAAGCTGGTTTGATCATAGGATCTCGGGATTGAGCCCACTGAAGACTGCCATTGTCTAGCTGAGGCAATGCATCAATGTCTAATGCAGAAAAGTGGCAATAAGCAGCAGGTATGCAATTCTCAGAGGGCCCCAGACAATCCACCAGACAGTCCACTGTATCCGTGGACATTTGTTCCTCTCTGTCAAACTTCTGGCAGAGTGCTCAAATATCAGGTTCTGACAGTCTGACCCAGTCATTCCGGGAAACAGGCCTCCGGGAGAGAGCATCAGCGTCTATGTGGTTCAGGCTTGCTCTGTATTTCAGAGCATAGTCATATGTAGATAATGCAGAAAGCCACCTATGGCCAGTAGCATCCAACTTAACTGAAGTCTGCACATAGGTCAAAGGATTATTGTCAGTTTTTACTAGTATCTTAGCCGCATACAAGTACTCGTGGAATTGGTCAACAATGACCCACTTCAAAGCTAGGAACTCTAACTGATGTACAGGATAGTTCTTTTCGGATGGGATCAGGCTTCTACTGGCAATGGCCACTGGTCTAAGTCCATTCTCGTGCTCCTGGTACAACACAGCCCCCAAACCTTGCAGGCTAGCATCAGTGTGTAGGACATAGGGTTTTGCTGGATCTGCATATGCAAGGACAGGAGCGTGAGTGAGTTGGTATATAATCTCATGAAAAGCAGCTTCACAATCAGGCATCCATCTTGCCCCAAAAACTTCATTGGGATGGAAAAACACTCTCTCAGTCTCAGGAGAAGCCAACCTTTTATATTTTTTGTTAGTAGGAGGGTAATCTTGAATAAGATTAAGCAGAGGATGAATCACTCTTGAATAGTCCTTGATGAACCAGCGATAGTAACCACAGAATACCAGGAACCTTTGCAGTTCTTTTAGATTGTGGGGCTGTGGCCAGGTGGTCGAGGCCTCAACTTTACTCGGGTCTGTTTCTATTCCCTCGGTGGACATTATGTGTCCCACATACTTTACAGAGGTTTAGAAGAACTGACATTTATCGATGGATAGTTTAAGGCCAAAGTCTTCCAGTCGGTCCAACACCTTGAACAATCTGCTCTCATGTTCTTCCAGTGAGCTGCCAAACACAATAACATCATCTAGGTATACCAGGCACTCTAATAAGTTCATGTCCCCCACTGCACGCTCCATCAGTCATTGAAAAGTGGCTGGGATGCCTGAAATCCCTTGAGGCATCCTCATGAATTCATAGAAACCAAGCGGACAGATAAGGGCTGTCTTCTCACGGTCTTCTAGGGCCATCGGGATCTGGTAGTACCCACTGCAAAGATCCAGCAGAGAGAACCACTTGCTACCATTCAGGCAGTCTAAAGCATCCTGGATGCGGGGCATTGTATACTGATCAGGGATAGTCCGCCAGTTCAAGGTGCGATAATCCATGCACATCCTTACTGTCCCATTCTTTTTTCTCACTACCACAATAGGTGAAGCATATGGGCTCCTGGATTCTTGTATTACACCAGCAGCAAGCGTCTCTTGCAGATGCCATCTCACATCATCTATGACAGCAGGTGCCAGGCGTCGAGCCCTCTCATGAAATGGCCTTTCATCATGCAGCCAGATGTGGTGCTCAGCTCCTTGCACACATCCTACGTCCCATTCCTTTAAAGAAAACACCTGGTCTATCTGGGCAAGCTTTCTACTGATTCTCATCTTCTATTCGGCTGGCAGCGGGGAGTCACCAAAATCAAACAAGTCGGGCGTCACTCTGTCATTTTCCCCTGAACACTTGTTACTGGGTAGCACTGCAGTATCTGCACAATGTACATTAGCCAGGGTGCAACCTCTGTTTACTCAAATCTCTCTATCAGACACATTATGAACTTGGACCATTACCCATCTGGCATAAGCATGGGCTCTGGCAGGCAAAATACTTGGCTTGACCAGCAGTCCTTCCAGCAATTTCCCATTGCCTGGTGCATCCAGCATGAGTATTTAACTTTTGACATCCTTTCTGATACGGACTTCGCCCTGTAAGGTACACTGGGCATTTGGAGCCAGGATCAGAGACTCAGGATACTTCTTCCAAACAATTCCAACCGGTTCCTCTGAGTCCACTCCTTCAGCATCTCTCTGTGCCTCATAGGCCTTCTTGATCAAGGCCAGAATTCTCAAAGCTCTACCAGTCCTTGACCCTTGTTTCTCATAACACAACTGCGCCAACCATCCAAACATATGAGCATTTGTCCCAATTAGTAGAGGAATCCCATCATACAGTCCGGTAGGGGGACACACTAATGCCAGGGTCTCTACTTGCTCGGCCACTCCAGCCACGGAGATGGGAAAAAACAGCCAAATTCGGATATACCCGGAATAGAGGTAGGCCTTCTCACTTAACCCCGAGACATGCAGTCCTTCCAACAGTTGTAAGAGCACATCAGACAGGTGCTTCTGATACCAGTCCTGGAACATAATTGTCACTTGGGAGCCACTGTCCAATACAGCTCTTGTAGACACTCCATTCATCTTCACAGTGGTCTCCATGGAGGGACCCACTATTCTGGACCAGTCTGGAGAGGCAGCAGCAAGGGCCTGGGCAGATGATCTAGCCACAAAGGGAAGTGAGTTAGCATTTCTGGGACCTTCGCTGTGGTCATTTCGTGCATCTCTTAACCACTGTTTTGTGCTCCAAAGCTCTTCTTGTAGCTGGCTCACCACTCTCTCTAAGTCTTTCCAGTCTTTCCAAGACTGGCATTCCCTCTTCATGTGCCCATCCTTCCCACAATTATGGCAAAATATGTCTGCTGAAGTTTGGGGTGACCAAGGCATCACACTGGGGGCTACAGCATTGGTACTATCAATAGAAAACCTTGGTGCCACCTCAGCCGGGTGGGTTGGACATTTGGAGACATCTTCTCAGTTCCCTCACTTCCATAGTCAAGACATCAAGTTTTGAGCTGCTGTCAGCCAGAGATGCCTGGATGGGCACCCCCATCCCCATAGCAGAAGCAGTTGGACAAGAGTCAGTGCCCGTACTCATAGGAGCAGCCTTCATGATGAGACTGTCTGTTGATTTCCTGATCTCCCTCAGCAGATCCTCCCAGAGTGGGGTATTTACAGCCATCCCCATTTGGCAGGCACTTAATCCTCAACTTTCATCATGGGCTTTCGGTGATCCCTGGCCGTCAGCAGCTGACCCCGCACTTGGAGCAGAGGTTGTAGCAGCTACAACTGCACGGGGCTCTGGGAAATCTTCCTCCTCCTCAAATTCCCAGATTTCTTTTATCAAATCACAATGATCTGGCAGGTTACCCCTCCTATCTTGAAGTCTCAACTGAAGGAACTGCAATTTTGAATGCTTTGCATGATGCAGTATGTGCCCCAACCTCACATGGTTTAAGTCACTGGCGGCCACCCCACCTTTCCGGTAGGCCTTCTGCAGCGCTCTTTCCAGAAGAGTAACATATGCAGATAAACTTTCCCCTGCCCATTGTTTTGCATCTTGAAACTTCCACGTCAAGCTCTCCCCTGACTCAATGCTCCCAAAGTTGCCTTCAAGTGCAGTTAGGTACTTTTGGGCAGATGCATCAGGGTTTGTGGATCTCAAAGACTTAATGGCTTCCAGAGCGGGACCTCTCAAACTCTCTAGGATTCTTTTCTGTTTCTCAGCCTCTGCACACTGCCACTCAGATACCAAAGGGGCAACACAGTCTATCCAGGTCTCCAAATCATCCTTCCCTTGTGGGGTTGGGAGGGTGCCGGAGAAAATTCTCTACCTGAGGTAAGAGTCATGACTAATGGCAGGTACAGACATAGGGGCTAGCATAGGCACAGAAGGATGGGCAATAACGGGTGCTGGAGGGGGACATGATGTTGGGGGAGGAACGTTCCCAGGTGGCAATAATAGTTTCTTTAAATCTTCCACAGTTTTCCCTTCCTCCAGCAACAATTTAGCAAATTTCTCCTCAAAAGTTTCAGATAGTGGGGGAGGCTCGTACTCCCCAGGGTCTTTACTGTCTTTAGTTATCACTCTCCAGACAGTGAAGTCTTCCCCTGGGGTAATAGTCTGTGGCACTTTAGAACTGTATACAGGGTCCTTACACTTTATTAGGGCCATGAAAGTTTTGGCGAGCAGATTAGCATGTCGACCCGCCACCACAGGGTTTCGTAAATATTCGGCCTTGGAAAGTACTCCCTCTACAGTGTCCGTACTGGTACCCAGCAGGATATCCAAGATAAGTATAGCATTTTGGGGGTCGATCTCCTGCCCAGTACACCACCCCACCAACTGGTGTACAGCCACTTCTGTTGGAGTATCCATTTCTTTTTAACAGTAATTCATAAATGTGGCCACTAGAGGATGCTAATCCCAGCAGTGCCTCCAAGATGTAACCCCCAGGTGGCACTATCCCAAGGGCTACTACCCCTGCCTGCTTGGCTACTGACAGGTTGAGGGGCCTAGGTCCAGTGACCGGTGCCTCCTCCCAGAGGTCAGGGTTGGTAGTGGTTACACTAACTCGGGTACAGCCCTCTGGGACACTGTGACCCCACTTTGTTCCCACTAGTGGCCCACACAGTACACGGGAGTTAACTTCCCAATACCCCACAAATGCACACTTCTTACACATACAGTAACACTTACCCTCAGGACTGATGTCTTGTAGCACGTCTCTGAGGACCCCCTGTAAAAGAAGCTTAGGCAATATATACAAACACAATGCAATGCTTTTTCTAAATGTACTGACATCACAGACAGCATATAGTTCAATAACAACAAATCTGATTTATTAGAGGGGGCAGTAACAAGGAGGGGGCAATCAGGTTGATTTGGTTTGGAAATATTCAAATCACAGTACTGTGCATGCATATAGGGTCCAAAATGTCACTCTCTGGTTACCCAGGATGGTGGGGGGCTAGCCAGGGTCAGTGCAGCTAGTTAGGGCCCTTTGATGGAAAAAACGCATGCACACACAGATTGTAATCCGGAGCCCTGGGGCTCAGTTCATAAAGAAATGAAACAGCAATAATCAGATGACACACTTGTAATCCATAAAAGGCTGCAGGGAGATACCCTGATTTGTACTCACAATACCAAAGCTGAAAGCTGGATGGAGAATGCTCTAGCTGGATTGCCAGAAAAACAAGGTATGGAGACAGGGTCCTTGTGGCTGGACCCAACTGCAGTTGACAGCAAGTGGATTTAGTCCAACTCAAGCTGGCATCTGCTTCCAGCTTTAGCACACAGCTCACAGAAAAAGGGGAAATAACATTGCGATCCCCCACAAGCACTATGCACATTTATATGTAAAAGGAAAGTACTATACCTGGCAGGCTGCTCCTTGATCCCGATCGCAATTACTGCAAAAATACCCGTGAGTACACACAGCATCAGCAGTCTCTGACAGGCCGATCGCATTCAGCAAACTTTCGGTCTTCTTCAGGTTAAGCCTGGCTTCCACACTTCTGGATCCTCTTTCTCCCCACAAGCTTGCATTCAGTCCGAACTGGCACTTTCAAACGGCTGCAGGCCGAACTTCAGTGCCTCCCACGTGCTTCCTGCATGAATTACACACTGCAGCAAGAGCAGGGCTCCTTCTTTCTTCACTGTCACTACTGATCTGGCTCCCCAGCAGACAGCCTGGGGCTCTCTTTTAGATCCACAAGGTCCCGGTTGGCAGATTCTCCTTGTCAGTCACAACAGGCTCCCTCTATAGGTGAAAAAAGGCACTAAGGTCTAAACTACATTTCCCAGAGGCTCTGGCCATACAGTACAGAGGTGGCTGGCTCCACAGTGAGTGTCCAAGTTCTGATTTGCCAGCAGACTCCATTTTAACAATCCCCCCTTCACACTGATTGGTCCAATTCAGAAGTTCAGTACCAGAATGGAGGGCTTAGCAAAAACAGTCCAGACTGCAAAGAAAAGCAGGTTAGACAAACTGTATTTTCATTATCACTCTAATTTCTGGTAAACAGTTACATCTTTCAAAAGAGCTCCCTCTGTGCTCTTAGTGACTGCAGAAATGAGCGATTTGGAAGTAGCTCGAGCGGGACTCAAGCAGGGAAACATAGAGACCCCCATCCAAATTAATTATGTCTGCAGGCAGACAGCTCTTAAAGAGACAGTACATGGAGGCTCAAATAGCACACACTTGGAACCACATTTAAACAGCTTAGATGCCAAATGCCATCCAGACTTGGAGCACTCAGGCAAGCTCCTGGAAGACTTTTGGGAACCCCCATTTGCAGGGGGGTTACACGAGAAGCTTAGGTAACAAATTAGTAGAGCTACAGTCTCTCTTGGCTGTGGGGAGGGTGGACATTGCGGCTATCACTGAAACATGGGCCACCCAGAACCAGGACTGGGATATGATGATCCCAGAGTACAGGATATTCAGGAAGAACAGGCTTAGGGGGAAGGGGGGGCGTGGCGATCTATGTGAGGGAGGGGATAAGGTGTATAAGGGAGGAGGGAGTGGAGTTCCAAGACTCCAACAGAAGACACTGAGGGTGGGGGTAGTGTGCAGACCACCAGCTCAGGGGGATGACCTGGACAGGGAGCTGGCCGAGCAGATTAGAAGGGTCTGTAGGTAGGGAATACAGGAGTGGTAGGGTACTTCAACCTCCCTGGGGTGGACTGGAACACCCCATCCGCCACTTGTGAAATGGAGCAGGTGTTACTAGGTGCATTTCAGGACTGCTTCCTGGTGCAATTGGTCCTAGAGCCGACTATGGTGGGAAGGACTCTGGACCTGGTATTAATAAATGGGAGGCTGTAAGGGATCTGGGAGTGGAGGACTCCCTGGCTGGGAGTGACCATCACACAGTGTGGTTCACACTCAATATGGGCAGGCAACAGGAGATACGGGTACCAGGGTGATTGATTTTAAGGGAGCAGACTTTAGAAAGAGGGGGGAAATTTTGGTTAAGCACCTGGTGGGAATTCAGACATGCATGAGTGCTAGCCAGAAGTGGGCTATCATTAAAAATGGGCTAGCAGAGGCAACTGAGACTTGTACCATGACATGGAGCAAGAAGGGCAGGGCAAAGAAGCCAAGCTGACTGACTCGGGAGGTCATGGAAGGGGTGAGGGCCAAGAGAAAGGCATTCTGGAGGCATAGGAAATCGGGAGGGTAAGGGGACAAAGACAAGTTCACAAAGGAGTCCAGGGAGGTTACCAGGTTAGTCAGAGCAGCCAAGGCTTCCAGAGAGCTGAGACTGGCACAGGGAATCGAGGATGGGGAAAAGGACTTCTTCCACTATATTGGTGAGAGAAGGAGGAACAAAGACCAGATTGTAAGAATTAAGAAGGATGGGGGTGGGTGGAGAAGGAGGGAGACCAGGCAGAGGCACTGAATGAGTACTTCTGCTCTGTGTTCACGAAGGAAAAGGGGGCAGATACCCCATGGGAATGGTGGAGTGGGCAGAGGGGGCCGGGAGTGACTGATATCAGGATTACAGAGGACAGGGTGCTGGAAAGGCTAAGGGCGCTGAGGTTGGACAAGGCACCGGGATCAGGTGGCATTCACCATAGGGTACTGAGGGAGCTAGCGGAGATCCTGGAGGGACCACTGACAGACCTGTTCAGTACATCACTGGACACAGGATGCATGCCACAGAACTGGAGGATGGCCCATGTGGTGCCCATTAATAAAAGTGGCCCAAAGGATGAGCCAGGCAACTACAGACCAGCGAGTCTCACTTCAATCGTGGGGAAGCTCATGGAGTCAATCCTAAAAGAGAGGCTGGTGACCTTTTTGGAAGACAGTGGTCTCCAAGACGGTCATCAACATGGTTTGTCTCAGGCAGATCCTGTCAGACAAACCTAGTCGAGTACTACGACTGAGTTACCAGGAAACTGGACAGAGGCCATGCAGTGGACGTCCTGTAATGGACTTCAGCAAGGCCTTTGACTCGGTGCTGCATAGGAGGCTAGGGGGGAAAACTGGAATACATAGGGGTAGGAACAAAAATGGTCACTAGGATCACCAACTGACTGAGGGATAGGCAGCAAAGGGTGGTGGTGGTGGGGGACTCTCATCACCAAGGGACACTATGAGTGGGGTACGCCAGGGATCGGTACTGGGACCGGTGCTGTTTGGGATATTCATAGCCGCTATCTCAGACGGGATCCAGAGTAGGATTAGTCTGTTTGCAGAAGATACTAAGGCTGGAGCTGTGGTAGATGACATAGAGGGGGTGGATTGAGCTGGAGGAGGACCTGACCAAACTACAGGAGTGGTCAGAAACATGGCAGTTGGGGTTCAGTGCCAAGAAGTGCAAGGTCCTCCATCTCGGAGCAAGGAATCAGGGGAGGAAATATCAGTTCAAAGGGGTACAGTTAGAAAGCCCCATGGAGGAAAAGGATCTAGGGGTACTAATAACAGGGAGTATGAACCACTCAGCTCAGTGTAGGAAGACAGCTACAAAGGCAAACATGATGCTGGGGTGCATAGCGAGGGGAATCTCCTCCAGGCACAGAGAGGTGATCCTTCCCTTGTACAGGTCACTCGTCAGGCCGCACCTGGAATACTGCGTATAGTACTGATGTCCATTCCTGAAGAAGGACATCAGATTGCTGGAGGCGTTGCAGCATAGGGCAACAAAGATGATCCAGGGACCGGAGGGAAAATTCTATGAGGAGAGGCTGGGAGAACTGAACATGTATTCCCTGGAGGTGAGGAGGGATGGAGGGATATGATTGAAACCTTTAAATGCTTAAAGGGAATATACAAGGCTAATATGGAAGAGATTCTTCAGATCAGAAGGGGGAAGGACACGAGAGGACATCGACTGAGATTGGAGGGGGGAGATTCAGGAGGGAAATCAGGAGACACTTTTTCACAGAAAGGGTGGTGGACAAGTGGAATACTCTGCCCGAGGAAGTGGTATCATGTAAAATGGTGGGGGATTTAAGAGGGGGTGGGACAGAGTTAGGGGGGATTGTTAAGGGGAAGGGAAGGTGGGGCAGTTGCAAGTTGAGGGGCTAGCTACACAATCGAGCAGACTCGATAGACCACGGGGCCTATTTCTGCTGGCATTTCATATGTTCATATGACAGCACTGTAATCTGAAATTATAAAATGGACAAGAAAAATCCTGTTATCTAATTGATCAGTTTGGGTTTTTATCCATGTGTAAACCACACAATGTACTTGTGTGTAAACTCCCAGCTATTAGTTTAAACCTAATTAGAAATTTGTTTTCCTATTTTTTCTTTGTCCATTTTATAATTACAATAATGCACTCCAGGGCATGTGTTGTTGGATTTACTCACTTCTTGTATGTGGTGCATGCCACTCAGCTGTGCATCGTGCCCCACCACTTGAGGCATGGGTGCATTACTGCTTACATATCTGTTTATTCAGAGACCAGGTACAGTGTAAGCAGGTACTGTGCAGACTTCTTCACTGTGATGTGTTCAGTCATTCAGAACTGGTAAAAGGTGAGGGCTTGACAGCACTGGAGACTGCAACCCTCTATGTATCTACCTGCCCAGGTAGAGAGTAAAGAGCAATAACTTCACTGGGATTCTGCACACCAACCAGCACAAATAGGTATGGGGGTAACTGCACAAGCAAGGGCAATATGCACTATGCCCCATACTAGTTAATTAATGTTGAAAATGATCGCTGAAGAAAGAAGTTTTGACACAAGACTTTTGAGCACAGTGAAAAAACAAGCATTTGTCATTGACAAATGTTGTCGTGCTGGCATTGGCAGTGACGGAGCTACAGATGCATAAGAGGAATGGCAGTGAAGTATTGAAGTGACGCAAACCCCACCCCCACCCTGTAGAGAGTGACAGGCATTGGGGTGTGCCTTTGGGTTGTCAGCTATAATGCTCATCCATTGTACCTCACCCTACCCTGTAGACACTGACAAGTGTCGTGGTGTGCTTTGGGGTCTTTGGGCATTATACTTACCCCATTCCATAAGGAAATATGCTGACTTGGGTGCAGTATAGGAGTGTGGGGTGAAGTTTGTGGCCGAACAGTGCAAGACACACCACGATGCCTGTCAGTGGCTGCAGGGTGGGCGTGGGGGGTGGAATGGCGTGAGCATTACATCTGATGATCCCAAGTCACAGCCCTGATGCCTGTCAGTCCGTACCGGGTTGGGTGCTACAGTTGGAAACCCTAACATCGTAGGCGTGTAGTGGTAGTTTCACTCCACATTTTCAACATGTGCTGCTTGTCAGGCCACCTCATGAAAAGTGGCACAATCACTTTGTTAGCTGAAACGTGGTTTTGCTCAGAGGCTGTGGCATTTGGTGACAGAGGGACAAAAACACAGTTTTGGGCAGGATGTATAGAATGACAACTGTATTGTTCATGAGGAGGCATAAAAAAATTGCTACATTGAAAATCTGGAGTGGCAACATGAAATATTGGTGAAGCAATGAACATGCATACAAAGTGTGCAACAGATGTCCGCAACCCAATTATTTGTGGGAGTTTCTTAGGCACATTTTCAACATAGGTATTTTGGGACCTCCCCTCATGAACTGTGGCATTGTGATTTTGTTAATGTGTCCCAAAAGGTGATTTCTCACAGCAAGCACGCCATTGTGCGCCACAGTTGCGGAAACATGTTTTGGGCAGGCTGTGAAAAATGGCAGCTGTACTGTTGATAAGGAGGTGCGCACAAATGTCAGTGGTGAAAATCTAGCATGGAAATATTGCAAATTTATGAAGTTACAAGGCTGCGTGGAACTGCGTAATGCACGCTTGCAGCACAGTCATTTTATTGACTTTCGGCACCAAATTTTCAACATAGGCATTTTAGGACCTCTGCTCATGAGCAGTGTCATCGTCATTTCCTCAAACTGTCCCGAAAACTGGTTTTGCACAGCGACTGTGCAATTCTGTGATGGACGTGCGAAAACACATTTCAGCCAGGATATGTAAAATGACAGCTGTACTGTTCATAAGGAGGTGTGGAAAAATGCCAATTTTGAACATCTGGTGTGAACATATTACAAATACACGAAGTCACGAGCGTGCGTGTAAACTGCGCAACGCACACTCGTAAAACACTAATTTTATGGACTTTCAGCCCCAAATTTTCAACATAGGTATTTTAGGACCTCTGCCAATGAACAGTGTCATTGTCATTTTCATAATGTGTCTTGAACACGGACTTTCCACAGCGACCATGCTACTCTGCGCCAGAAGTGCGAAAACACATTTCGGGCAGGATGTGAAAAATGACAGCTATATGGTTCTCAAGAAGGTGTGAAAAAATGCCAATGCTGAACATGTGGCATGAAAATATTGCAAATTCACTAAGTTATGAACGTGCGTAAAAACTGCGCAACACATGCTCGTAAAAAAGTCATTTTTTGGATTTTTTTCCCACCAAATTTGCAACATAGGCTTTTTGAGAGCCCCCATGAACACTGGCACTGTCATTTCATTCCTTGGTCCTGAAAGGTGATTCCACGTAGTGACTGTGAAATCACTTTTCGGGACCAAATTAACGCCATGACAGTGCAAGAATTCATGAGAAGGGGTCCCAAAAACCCCATGTTGAAAATTTGGTGCCAAAATTCCAAAAAATGCCTGAGATATGCAGCAAAGTTGAAAAAAACCCTATTTATTCCATTATACAGTTTACCAACATTTCCTCAGTTCGCAGTCGGCTTTGAAGAGTGCAGACATGTTCCCGGTCCACCGAAGATCGTCGCGCTGGACTCCGCAGGTAAGTATGAGGAGAGGGGGGTGTGTGGGGAGGCAGGGTGTGCAGAGGGTGGGTGCGAGTTGTGAGAGGGAGACTATGAGGGACCATTTTTGTGTTACAGAAGTAATAAAACAAAACATCGCAAGACAGTTTTTTTTTTCTCAGTGGATTTGGCACGCTGGGGTGGGCTCTCAACGTGCCACCTAACTGTTTGGAGGTGCTGCAGCCGATGGGGGATTGGGCACCGCCAGTGCACTACAAAGGGTGGGGTTAATTTATGCCGATAGGACAACTTCAGCACACAAGGAAAGCTGGGGGCAAGAGCTGATGGGGATTGGGCACCATCCTCAGCATATAACAAATGGGGAAGTGCTTTATGCTGATGGGGGAGTGGGGTTCCCCATTGGCACATACATTAGGGTCACGGGGAAGCTGTCAGGGATTGGGCAATTTGTCGGCAGTTGGACGGCCGCCATGCATAGAATGTGGATGAGCACATTGGGAGGTCCGCTGCATTTGATGAGCTTTGTTCGGATTGCAGCGGACCTTTCCTTAGATGTGCTTGCCACATTATGTATGCATGTTGTGGCACTGGCATGCAGGCTGATTGGGGAATGAGGGACGCACCTACTGATATGTGCCCTGCATTCGCCCAACAGTGACCGCGCCTCCAAATCTGCACTACCGCAAGATGTTGGCTGTGCACACATGACAACATAACAATAACTACACTGCCAGCACATTTCCTACTACAATGATCCGTATAGTACACACATGGCAAAACTGATTTCTGAGGAGTGTTGGAAATACACACTGGGTGCTACATTGCAGTCACAATGATTATTGCTGTGACCTGCCCAACAGACATCATAATGTTGAAAGGATTCTCCCCTCCAACATACAGTATATACCACATTGCCATCACCATACCAGCCTTGTTGGCACAAGCCTCTTCATTTGACAAAACAGCTCAGTCTCTCTCTGCTCCTAACATTGAAAGGTGTCCTTTTTCTGCTAATCTCACACCTCTCTGCAAACTGTGAGCAGCACATGGGCTGCATGTTCTCCAAGTCTGCCTCCTGCCTCTCGTCTAACTTGCCAGACAGACTCTTATGGAGGCTCCTCAGCCACTCACACTCTCAAGATGATAATTAACTTCATGGGGGGGGGGGCTCTCTCCCACCCAGATCTCACATGCAGGCTCAGTCTGTTTGACACCAAGATGAATTGTAACTGTGCTACAGCCCGGTCTTTATATGAGTCCTCAAGTGAATCTTAAACACCATGGGCTCCATTTTCAAAGCATGGTGCAGGACTTGCATCAAGCCCTATGTCATGACAATTAGGTTCTGGTGGTGCACCGAACCCCTTTGTCTCAACTGTGCCCAATTTTCCAGCCTCGGGCACAGGTGTGACAGTTTTCATATATTATGGCAGCTTGCACCAAATACCTGGCATAAGCTCTGCAAAAACAGCCCCCATGATTGCCGCAAGCTAGACCAGAAAAAGTTGGTCTAATTTGTGGTATCTGGTGCACAGGGTCAGGGTTACAAATCCTGATCGTTGGCCAAGCGATTGCTATACGCCTCATGTGCCATGTCTTCAGCGCACATGGGGCTTGCGGCAATCGGGGTCTTTGTAAATCGAGCCCCATTTCTTTCAATTTCATTGTTCCCTGGCTAAAAGGACCTTATGGAAACCAATGTCCCTGCTCAGGATTTCTAGCTGACCCATAGACTTCAGGTGCTTCAAGGCCATTCATCATATTTGGGGCTAGCTAGGATTCCTAGGGTTTTTTGGGGGAGAAGGGGGCCAGAAGCAGGCAGCAAAGTACAGGGGCACCTTGAACACTTTAACCTAACACACTAACTTCATTGTCCACACCAGATCATCTAGTGAAGCAGCGGTAGGGGTTTATTAAACAAGCTCAAAAACCTCCTTTTCCTTCCTAAGGTGCTCCCCTCATGGGAGACGGCACTGCATGCTACATTTCCAGTAGAAACATGGAAACATAGACACTGCCAGCAGAAAAAGACCATCCAAGTCCATCCAGTCTGGCCTGTTTCACTTAGATAGATGATATACGTGAAGCTTTGAGACTGATTTTTTACTGTACCCTGTCTTCATTCTCAGTTCTCTATGCAGACAAACTTTCTTGGAAAACTCTGGGCAATAAGAACAGTCTGTCAGTAGAGATCGGTAAACTTGTGTAACCCCCGCTGGCATACTTGCACCTCAGATAGCTGGTGGATTTCTTTTTAACTCCCCATCTGCTCTGTTGAACTGCTCCCATAGGGCACCATTTTCCATCCTCTCTGGATCAGAATTAAAGCCCCCGAGCCTCTGACCTGCTGCTTTAGCTTTAATTACTTTCGTAGAATCCCATTGAAGGTTCTAAGCAGTTATTTCACTGTTCTTGTGTCCTTTCTATTTCATTTCCTCTCTTTCTCTGTACAGTTTATGGGGACCCAGTCTGCGGGCCCACACCGACCCTCTGTAGCTTGTATTTCAGGTTGGGATGATGCATGACTCTGATTGCCTTCTGTCTCATCTCTGGTACACCAATCTGGGTGACCTGCATCTGTGCCAAGGAGGGCACACTTGAATACAGCCTCTGGCACTTCAGCAACCACCCTGCAGGATCTTCGCTATCAGCGGCAATGCAACTGGAGAGGCTAGTGGGAGGGGGGACACATCCTGATTCCAGTGCATAGCCCTGCAACAGCATCCGTTAATGCACCATGGAGCCCCGACTTGCTGCATCCTGATGGTAGGGAAAAATACAATCAAGAAAAAAACCAACGTGCGACAATAAGAAGCTGCTCCCAACTGATCGCTGGTCCCCTTGTACATAAGACTGGCTCACCGGAGGATATGGCAGACAATGCTCTGACAGGAACCTACCGGGAGGAAATATATTCTAGCAAGAAAATGCTCCCTGTCAGTCGCCTGGGGGGACCAGGTAAGTGACTGAGAAGGATGGTGGGTGAGGCTTGGAGACAGCCTGGCAGAGGTGGGCAGCATCAGAGATTAGGGAAAATTAATATGAAAAATAAGTGCCATTATGTGTGTTTCAGACATGCCCTTGGTATGACTTGATTGAAAGGTCAGGGTGTCTTTCAATAGACAGCTTGAGTGTTTCAAAATGCAAATAAGCAATTAGCATGTTATTAGCATTCAATTAATAAGGTGGTATGCAAAAAAATATTTTTTTGCATTTTATTTTACCCAAGATATCATAACTGTGATGTAATATCTTGTTTTCTTTCTTGAATGTACTTTTTTATCCCATTCACCACCTGTAACCTGCACTTTCCTTCCTTCTTCAGTTAATGGCATCATAGTTTCCTGCCATCCTTACAGGATGTACCACAACTGCACCCCCATGGGCCCCAGGGCCCTAGGTTTACTCCTGTTTACTCCCATCACTGAGAAGAGCTGAGCAATTCTTGGGGCTGTTGGCATGGGGACATCCAGTCAATGTCATTCACACTGAAGGTGGATCAGCGGTCTTTCCTGTTTTGCAGCACTCTCACTGTCTGCAGTGTCTGTTGGCATTCTTCACCCATGTTGATTGGAAGGGAAGCAGGATATTGTGTTGTCACCCATAATATCCGATGCTACCCAAACCTACCACAGAAGGTGCTATTACTGAGGAGTCCTTTACCCTTCCCCCAGAGCCTGAAGACACTGCTTTCACTGCACATCTTAAAGAGGAACAGTTAGCACTAAGAACCTCACACACACACTTGTGGGTCTGGCCCCAATCTGCCCTTTGTGTGCAAAAACATTTTGTTTATATTTACTGTTTACTGCAGTGTAGTAGACTGTATCAGGCTGATTCTGCTGACATCCAAGATGACGTCTGCTATAAACAGAAATCCCAGAATTCCCTGCAGCTGACATCAGAGCAGGGCTGAAGCAGTAGGAGACTCAATAGCCTGCAGTGCATGTTAAAGCTTTCATAAGCTCAGATCAGATGTTTACCAGTCCCACTGTTCTCCCAGGTCCCAGGAAAATAGGAGGATCAGCAAACAAAAGATCAGACCATATAAACCTGCAACATAAAACGCAGGCTACTGAATCTTCTGTTGCTGCAGCCCTCTTCTAATGTCAGCTATAGATTTAGGGATTTCTGAATACAGTAAATGTCAGCTTGGAAGTCCGCAAAATAATCCCAATAATCTACTATACTGCTGTAAACAGTAAATAAAAAAATGTTTTTGTACACAAAGTGCAAACTGTGACCAGCTCCACACTTGTGTGTGGGGCTCTTAGTGCTGACTGTAACCCTTTAAGTTCCACCAGCTCACAGGTTTGGGACTCGTCAGGGACAAGAACCTGGGTCGCCCATACTGGAATGTAACATGCTCGACCAGCACCACTAGGCTGAATCCAGTCTCTCATTTTTAGTGGGGTACTGCTCTTACCCATGTCTACAGATGGGTGGACTAAAGTAGTGTGGGGTCATGCCTATTACGTTATTAATATAAAAAGAAGTTACGAAACTGCCACGTTTTAGAACCTTTTTAGGTCCTAATTAATGTTGAAAAGGTTTGCCTATCCCTCCATGGTCCCTGAGCAACAACACTGGCATCCTATCAGAACAGCCATGCATTACCCAGTTCATTCGTTCAGGCTTCAACAAAGCAAGGTGCAGTATGACAGAGCCGCTGCACTCTGGGTCTGTGTTGTTATTTGACTCTCCAGTCTATTAGGCGCCGGAAGAGAACACAAGCACAGCTCTGCTCTGTCAGCAATGTCACTGGACCATGACTGGAGACAGGGTGTTGGGTTGGGGGGGAGCCATTTCAGAATGCTGGTGGGGTGAAAACACTAGCTCTGCCATGTACAATGAAGCTTTAACACAATGGAGAACAGAAGGCTGTCAAGATGAGTAGCTTTCGGCTGTCTAGCATTCCACATGCCTGTCTGAGAGAAAGAGCAGGAACCTCGGTCTGAGTTCACAACATGTTTTTGGCAGTGTGCTTTACATGATTTGCTCTGATGTGTCCCTGTTACCTGCTGTGCCATTCGTCACTAACATACGCAAACCCATGAAAATGACTTTGGGTGAGGGAAGGGGGAGATGGGGATTGGGCTGCTGGGCCATGCCATGGATAAGGATTTCATCAGCAGGGATCCAGGCTCAAATCCTGGCTCAGGCTAAAAGTACCATCCTCTGCCCACCTTGGCCCACTTCCCAGTCCATAATGTTGCAAAGATTCCACACAGTTGGCTTTGCACTGGCGATAAGCACGTTTCTATTGAACACAGAACACAGCCATGGCTGTCAAAGTAATCCCTCTCCGAAGCTGGAGCTTCATCAGGTATGAAGAGGTGTGCAATCCTTGCTGTTATTGTGCTGCTGATGCATTTTTGTACCGGGCAAGCAGGTTGCACCAGGGGGCTGCCTCCTCAGGTTCTAAATAAGCAGGTTTTAAAAAAGATTCATAGAATAATTAATTAGGAACCCTTGCATGGCCTGCTTGCATACAGTAGGTGTTGTGGTCCCAAGCTATAACTTCGCCCCATTCCAGCATTTCAATAATGCTAAGTGAGGGACAGTGCTGCAGTATGCCCAGTGTAAAGTGTAGCAGCATGAGTGGCGGTGGCCTCATTACTGTAACTTACACAGTTTAGCAGGCCACCTTTCATGTTTGGGGGTAGTGTGATGTTTAATATACCACCCGCAGAAATGAAAGCTGGGCTGCTAAGCTGAGGAACATTACTATAAACAACTCTTTCCCCATTTTACTACACTTCACTGAACAGACTGTAGTCTGGCCCCTCTCTCAGCATCATCAAAATGTTGTTTTCGTGTGCAGGAATAGCTCGAGACCCCAAAGCTTACTGAACACAAGCTGACCCTGTAAAGGTATTTGATGAATGATTTGATATGTTTTTAAACTGCTTGTTTAGACTGTGAGCCTGAGGTGGGAAGCACCCTCCTGTGATTTGCCTAGTCTGATCGCGTCAGCTTTTTACATCCAGAATATAGAATACAGAGAACTTTGCCAGGCACACAGACTCCAGTATTAATATGATGCCATTTATTAGTGAAGATATAAAGAAAATGAACTGTGAATGTTTTAATAAAATATTGACAAAGGCATCCTTTTCCATATTGTTAACAGTCCATTTTTTTTTTTTTATGGTAGTACTGTATCACTAATAAATGGATTAATAGTAATTGATAATACTGAAGCCTCCATGCCTGGACAATTTTACTGCCATTCTGATTAGCAACCTTTCTTTTCCAGTTTAATTTTGCATTAGTTCAAATATGATATTGGAGCCAAGAAGACTTGTACAATTTGGAACCAATTTTTAAACGTTTTATGGCAGTTCATGTTGAAAATTGTTTTTATATGCTCCGTCGCGCACTCCTTTGCAGCTGCTGAGGTCCCATCCACAGTTGCACTTTGGTGCCGCAGGGTGATTGCAAGGGCCACTTTACTTCATATTTCTGCAGTGTGTCTCTTTGCACTGTACACAAAGAGGTCACAGACCTTTCCCAGTGCTATTATACAAGTCAGTGTGACAGTACATAGAAAGGGGCAGGGGAGTCCTAGTTAATGAGGGCGCCAGCATACGTGGAGGCACTGTGCTGTACTGTGCTATTCACTTCAGCTCCCTGGCATCCTATCACCCCCAACCCCGTCACAAGGTGTAGTGACTCCAGCCACAGAAGAACTGCTGAAAGCAGTTCATCAGTGGGTCACTGTCTGGCAAATTAGAACATCCATTCTGTCAGTGAGAAAGCTTAGGCTATGTAGAGAACCGCCAAACAATGAACTGTTTACTAGCACTGCTGTGGAGGGGGGCTTCACAGAACATCAGGAAAAACAGGGACAATATCCACCAGTTTTGGGGTCACTGAACCACCATGGTAAGTCCACTGTAATGCCCTTCTTCTTTCACCAGATGGACCTGGACATTGCCAATCCTCAGGGGCATACTAACCTGATCTGTTTTTACAAAAGAGTTAACAAGCACTTAGATAAGGGCGACCCCTATGATGTAATATTGTTCGACTACAGTCAGGCTTTTGATTTAGTACCCCACTGGGCAATTTGAGAGAAATTAAAGAAATATAGTGTTGATAACTACATTATTTGCTGGATAGTTAACTGGTTAGAGGACGGAATGCAAAGAGTGAATAGCGTGCCCCTATGCAGCAGACAGGCAATCCATCCGAGTCCTGATGTTTACTGTCTGGTGCAACCAGGATAATTATTTTATTTAAATCATTTTCCCCCTAACACTAGCCCCCTTTAGTGTCCTTGCAGCTGCTGCCTTTAACACACTATTATTTACAACTTACATTGGCAGCAGCAACCGAAATATGCAGCCCCCGTCTCCAAATGCACCAGCTCATGAATATTAATGTCTCTTTCTCATTAATACTCATGACACTGGGCTAGGACTTTCAGTGTACATGGTGCTAATTATTTAATTAATTTAGTGGCTCCCTCTGGGCCACCAGCATCACCGGCCTGCTATACCAGCCTATTTAGGGTCTGGGACCACCGGAAGAGCCACCCATTGATCACAGTTGCTGTCCGAATCTAAAGTGCATTTCTTTGCATGTGACCAGAGCCCACCAGCCTGCCTAAATGCTGGTGGCTCATGATCCTGCTCCATGAGCCCTTGAGGGCCGAAACAGCACAGGAGGATAAAGTTGGGGAACCTGGGGGCACATATGGGACTGGGGCTGTGGCGATAAGAACGGGGACAAATACAGGGAACAGCAGGCATCAGGAGACACTCCAGAAGTGACAGCAGAACAGGAGAAATGGGCAATTAAGGTAAGCCCCTATTTTTTTTTGGGAGGGGGCGTTACATCCATGTAATGAAGATGCTGACTTGAGAAGGCTTGTTAGGAATGGGATGGTGGCAGAGTCCAGAGTGTGGGTGTAGCACTTATCCTTACCATGTTAAGTCTCCAGGGTACAGAAACAGAAAAGGAATGAAGAGGAATGGCACAGAGGTTACCACAAGATATCACAATCAAGTGGTAATGTGAAAGAAAGACACCGAGACTGCCCCCAAACTCCAGAAGAGAAATATTAAACACGAAGGGCCCAATTAACAAAAGGCTATACAGGGTTTGTGCCAAGCCCTGTGTCAACCCTGGAGGTGGGCACAGCTGTGCCAAACTCTTCACCTCAACCTGCACCTGATTCAAGAAGATCGGGTGCATTTGCGACACTCTTCCCGATTTACAGCACTGAGTCCCATAAAACAGCTACTCAAGACTGCCGTAAGCTATACCAGAAAAAGCCAGTCTAACTTGCAGTAATCAGTTCATGGGAATTAGGGAATACTGCTTCTGAAGGAATTCTGTACAATTTGGAGGCCTTTCTGAAATTCTGCAGAATTCTGATGGAAGCGTAATTTGAAAATTCCACACAGTTCAGTACTGTGATCCAGTAACTGGACTACAAGGTTAGATTGAACAAATGTCTTCCATAACCATGACACATACCTTTTGAATAGTACTGCTGGGCAGTGTGGGATGGCATCCGTTTTGTGGACAGAGACTCAGGGTGGGAGTTGCTAGGATGTCTGTCACAGCACAACTTGACTGAATAGAGTGCAGTGATGCTAGTAAGAATAGATAAGTCCTTGTAAATAATAAAGGAAAATATTAGCTTCCCTTTTCAAATGTTATCATAAATAAACTCCAGTGCTTATTGTTCATCATAGAACATGATTCTTGTTGAGCTGAACATTTTTCTGGCCTTGCTCATGCAGTAAAGGTAGGTGGGGCTGTGACATTACTGGAACACCAGGTCTTGCAGTCCACAAAGTGGACATGTGCACATCATAGCACTGAGAGCCACTATCACTTCTAGGAAAGCTTCAAAAATTATAACATTTAGACAGTTTGGTTTATATTTCTGCAAATGTCTTCACCTCAGTCTTTTTTTTATTACTAAGAATATTTGCATTAAAAGACACAGTCTTTACCCAAAGCACATGATGTTATAGCTTCAATGATGCCTTAATCTGTTGATGTAGAAATGGTTATGATGTCACAATCAGAGGATTCATTCATATGTAGACAAGTGGCATGGGCATATGAAGTCTAAGGGGCTCCATTAATCTGCTCAGCCTCTTCTCCCTCTTGCCTGAATGCCCTCCTCCATGGCCATACCACTCACGTCTGATCATGCCCCTAATTCCCCCCAACTCCATTGCTTGTCATTCTGTTTTTCTGTAAGTATATCACTGTGTATATTTTCCTGCCCCATATTTTTTGCTAATGCCTGTTACAGCTTTTGAACCTTGTACTATTGGAGAGTTACTGTACTGTGCACCATGTACGAAGTACTGTGTTGTTTTTATTATATTAGAGCCTTATTGCACACTTATTTATATTGCACACTTGCTTATATTGCACACTTGCTTATATTACACACTAGTTTATATTGCACTTGTTCATACTGCCCACATGCTTAATATTACACTGTTGAATTGCCTGTACTGCTGTTTTCTCTCCTGTGCCCTACCCTCAGAACACATCTGAAAATGAGAGCTGTCCTGAGCACAGTAGGATGTTCCTAATGAAACTTCATCAATCAATCAATAACTCACTCACTCACTCAGTCCATCCATCCATCCATCCATCCATCCATCCATCACTCGACAAGGAGCCTGTTATGTAAGTGTCCCCATGGATAAAGACTGGGAGACACTATAACTTTCATTTTACCACTTAAAAATCCACTTATCAAACAGAAACAAGACGTGGTCCATTGAGGATTTAAAATTTATATTAAAGTAGCAATTCATGCTAACCAGAAACAAGCATTTATTAATGCCGAATGCTGTCTTGCTGTGACTGGCATTGGTAGTACTTGAGTTAGAGAGATACATAATAGGAATGGCAGTGAAGTATTGAACTGATGCCAACCACACCCCCACCCTGCAGAGATTTACAGGCATTGGAGAGTGTCTCTGGGTCGTCGGCCATAACGCTCACACCATTTCACCTTACCCTACCCTGCAGACACCGACAACTGTTGAGTTTTTGTGCCTTGGGGTCTTCAGGCCTTACGCTCACCACATTCCTCAAGAAAATATGCTGAGATGGGTGCAGTATAGGAGAATGGGGTGAACTTTGGGGCCAACGAGTCTAAGGCACACTTCGATGCCTATCACTGGCTGCAGGGTAGGGGTGGGGTGGAATGGCATGAGTATTAAATCTAACAATCCCAAGTCACACCCTGGATGCCTGTCGGTCTCTACAAGGTGGGGCATTACAGCTGGAAACCTTAATGCCCTGGGTGTTTTTTGGTATTTTCACTCCAAATTTTCAACATGGCTTTTTGTGCCCCACCTCATGAACAGCGGCACTATCAGTTTGATAGACGAAAAGTGATTTTGCGCAGTGACTGTGCCATTTGGCGCCACAGGTGCAAAAACACATTTTGGGCAGGATGTGAAAAATGACAGCTGTACTGTTCATGAGGAGGTGTAAAAAGATTGCAATGTTGAAAATCTAGAGAGAAAATATGAAAAATTGGTGAAGTCACGAGCGTGCATAGAAACTGCACAACGCATGCTCGTAATGCAATTATTTGGGGGATATTTTTAACCAAATTTTCAACATAGGCATTTTGGGACCTCTGCTTACCAGCAGTGTCACTGTGGTTTTGTTAATCTGACCCAAACATTGATTTCCCACAGCGACCACGCCATTGTGCGCCACATGTGCGAAAACACATTTTGGGCAAGATGTAAAAAATGACAGCTGTACTGTTCATAAGGAGGTATAAATAAATGGCAATGTCAAAAATCTGGGATGAAAATATGAAAACTTGGTGAAGTCACGAGCATGTGTAGAAACAGTGCAATGCACGCTCGTAACACAGTCATTTTTTGGAATTTTTTCACCAAGTTTACAACATAGGCTTTTTGGGACCCCACCTCATGAATAGTGGCACTGTCATTTTGTTAATTGGTCCTGAAAGGTGATTCCGTGCAGTGACCATGAAATGACCTTTCGGGACCAAATAACGAGATGACAGTGCATGTGTTCATGAGGTGGGGTCCCAAGAACTCAATGTTGAAAATGTTGAAACAAAATTCAAAAATGGCTGAGATATCCACCTAAGTTGAAACCCCCTCCATTTATGCCATTATACAGCTTACGGCATTTCTTCAGTTCGTGATCGGCTTTGAAGAGTCAGACATGTTCCTGCTCCACTGAAGATTGCAGTGCCAGACCTGTGGAGTAAGTATGGGGTGAGGGGTGCGTGAGGAGGTGGGGTGTGCAGAGGTGGGTCGCCGGGTGGGGAGTGGGTGCTGTGGACAACGGACCATTTTCATTTTTTCAGGCACAGAAAAAAAAATTAAAAACTGACACTGCGCTGTGGGACAGTTTTCTTTCTTTACAGGTGAAATACAACAAATGGACACACTGGGGTGGGCTCCCAGTGTGCCCCATGACTTTCGGGGGGTATGTTGACCACACTGGGATGGGCTCCCAATGTGACACACACAATGGGGGTGGGGCGGGGGAAAGAACAGGAACATGCCAAAGTGGTCAGCTTTTTATGAGTGGACGCACACTGGGGTGGGCTCCCAGTGTGCCACACATAATGTGGGTGGGGGTGGACATTCCAACATGGGGATTGCACCCCTGATGTCAGCTTTCTTTTGGGATTGCATGGTGGACAGCAGGAGCCACCGCCATGTTTATTGAAATGGTTCACCATGAAAGGCATGCACAGGAGGCATGTCATCTGTGCCGCTGCATGACGAGCTTGTCTCCGATTGCAGCGGCACGTTTGTTTCAAGTTGGTGGCACTTTGCATATACTTGTGTCAGTGCTAGCATGCTGGCTCCTTGGGGAATGAGGGACACATCTTCTAAAGCATGCCCTGCATTCGTCACAACACTGACACACCTCTGAAACTGCTGCTACCCCAGTATGTTGTTTGTGCGTGCACACAAGCCATCATTAACAATTGGCACTCCCTGACTGAATTTAATCTACTCTAATCCAAAACTTTGGTAAAGTTTTTTTATAGCATTTTTTCCTTTTCTGCAAGTCCAATTTATGCAGTATTAAAAATCCAGCTGTGTACTTTGTACAGAGTTCAACATGAATTTCTATGTTTGATGATGAGTAAATCAAAAAAATAGATTTCTTGTAGGGTGGATATAATGGATAGCAGCAGGACCCTACAGCAATGAGATGTTGCATCTCAGCTAGGCTATCTTGGGCAAATAAATTCTAAACATTAATTACCTCTGTAATAAAGCCACTCAGTTTGCTTGTCTGAGTGGGAAATTTCCTAGAAATCACCCATACTATATAAAATGTATTTATTTCTTATGTAGATTTCGTTAACTTTGCATGAGGAGCTTATGACTATGAAAAGAGGGTGAAGCTGCCATCTTGGTGGTTGGTCCTCAGGGAGCCTCATAAGGAAGAGGGTGCTGGACTCCAGAACCAGTGAGCTGAGTGCTTGGACTCCTGGGGTAGGTCACGAACTGCAAGCTGGAGAGGCAGAAACAGAGTTGAAGTTTATCGTCAGAGTGGCAATGAATTGATAGGCCTGTAGGGTCTATGGTATGCTCACACCTTTGTATCTGAGGGGGGAATAGGTGAGGAACTGGGGCAACAATTCAAGGGATTACTGACTGCTGTTCTGGAAGCACTTGAGTCTGAAATGTTCTGGGAGTGGGAAAGGTTATTTCAGTGTGGTAGTGTTGAGATGCAACGGGACTACATTTCAGGTCCCAAGAGCCCATGTTGCCAGAGAGACAGGTGCCGGAGCACCATAGAGGGATTGCTGTATTGATTATGAGACAGGTGTTGCAGACCCACAAAATAAAGTATTTAGACACGTGTACTGAGATGGGTGTCATCACCCCACAGTGCAATTACAGTAAAACATTGTAAGAGAACAATTGTAAGTAAAGGCTATGTTTGACACACCTCAGCCATATCTCTAGCCTTGCATGTGAAATGTTAACGCACTTGGCTCCCTAGCAATGGTGAAAGACTCAGAAGAGGTTTGAAAAGCTGAAGATTGTCCTGGGGCTGTATGGATGCCAGAAACCCCCCATGACGGTGTGACAGAAGCCCATGAGGAATCGAAGTCCTAACCCAGAGGGGACCTACAGTAGGACGCAGTGCAGCATTCAGCAAGTCCCCCTACTCTCAGACCCATTGATAATGAAATATAAATGTTCATGGTATGCACCCTTCCTTGTGAGCCATGTACCATCACTTGAAATCCTGTCAATCAGGGGGCCGGGTGCTGAACTAACCTCAGTAAGCATGTCCATATTGTTTACATTCTACTTGCTGTTGTCATTGATGCTGCTTCAATCAGTATGTAAATAACTTATTTGTGTAACACATTTGTTAATGAAGCCTGCTGCTGCAACTGGGGCCCTCTTGGAAACTAGTCTTGTTACCTAACTTTACTTACAAATGGGGCTTCAAAATCCTAGCAGTTTCACTGGCCTAAACATGACACCTAGCCATAGCTTAATCTCTGGTGTATGCATAGTTAGTAACTAACCTTCCCTAATCTACCTAGCAACAGTCTAAATTAAAAAAAATCCATGAAAAAACTTTCCATTTTATAAATGTAATAACCCATGACAGAGCATTAATGCACTTCTTGGGTGACTGGGAGGACACTCAGCTTTCGGCCTTACCTCACGACCACTCACGGCATGCAATGCCCAGTTTACCTAGTCATGGGTTAGAGCTTACTTATCCTGACGCGAAGAAATTCTAAATCAATAAATCATGTCTGTCTCCAGTTGTTAAACAAACAATGATCCAAAAAAATTGTGTATATCTTCTGAAATGCTGTTTAGTTCCTCGACACCTGATGAAGAGACATTAAATTGTAACAGCCTCATGAATCACTTTGGCTGTTCCTGAGCCCTCAGGTCTCACCAGGACACACCTCCTCAGGGGGCCAGCCTGGGTTCACTGGTTGACTAGGTACACAGGACTAAAATGGCGTGGTGCCTCCTCCTAGGGTAGTGACATTGGATGCCTGTTGAATAAATTCCAGGTTACTACCCCCCAGGAAAATACAACAACTGCCCCAACAGGATCTTCCCCACACAGTAACAATGCACACTTTGCAATAATCCACGATATCAAATTGCGATATAAACTAACTTCACTTTTATTATAGGAAGGGGTAAAGGGGGGAAGAATAGCACATCAACAGTAAAGGACAGCAAACAATGTTACCCAACACAGTCCCTCACCTCCCACCTGTGAGTGCACCCAGCTTTCCCGGAAGGCGGTTAGAAAACAGTCTGTTGCTGTGGGTACCACACCGGGGTACTGATGACCTGCCATTGGACACTAGGTGATACTCCGAGATGCTGGGATGCTACGAGGATAAATAGTGTTTTACTTGAACTAAGGTACTTTCGTAGGGGCCCAATAATCTTTAATGCAGTGAACTTTTTACTTTGCTGCCTGGGCTTAGCTGGAAGCTTGGCACAATCCTGGCCAGGACTTAAACCCCTCTGATGAAGCCTAACTAGCTAAATGCAGGAAAAGATCCTCAGAGCCACAGCTCAGAGGTACTTCAAGTTTAGAGCTTCAGGAGGTTGCAGGTAACTTAGTTCAAATGGTACCATTCTGGTATCAGAAGCTGGTGGTGCATCACAGCAGTTGGTTGCAGAAGAGCAGCAGCTGGACTTCACCTGCCAGGCCTTCCCACAACTTCGCCTCTAAGGCCTTTATATGTAATGGTCACCTGACAGGCCTCTCGATGTCTTTCTCTCCGGCAGTCTTTCATCAATGGTCTCTTCCTCTTCTGGCTTCTGTTGGTCTTGGGGCTTTGGCAGGCTGGGTGTCCCCTGGACTTTCAGCTAGCATGCAACTTTCCTGGAGCAAGATGTGGCTAGGCTCTGGCAGAGTCTCTAGCCCCAGCACACACAACTTCTCTTTAGCTAGAAGCAGTCAATACAGTCCCAGATACTTGTGCCTCTGAGGGGAACACAAGCTACAAAGTCTCTCTATTCTTCAGCTGAAAACTAACAGTCTCTGGATTCAGGCTGCAGAATAACAGGCTCACAACACAGCGTCAAATCTTGCTCAGGGAAATCAATTAGCAGCTTAACTCTCTTCCCTGCTGTCTCTTTATTTTGTCAGACACTCTGCCCCTCATTTAAGCTCTGTGGCCAGGAAAGGTGTTGGGCACCAAGCAGGCCTTTGGGATGAGTAGCCCAAAGCAGTACCTTCTGCATGGATTCTCTGGGGAATCTCCAGATCTCTCCCTTTTGGTGGGCTGTGCACCCATATTTATATCCTTTACCCACTTCCCCTTTCATTGGTTGTTTCCTTCCCAGGGTCTCTGTGTTGCCCTCTGACATTTTACAGTGGCCCCCTGCTGCAGGAATCCCCTGGGGGCCGCCATTATTGTTTACTCCCTCCCCCCCAACAGTAGAGCCCTTATTCTTTATTGTGAGCCCACTTTATGGCAGAGTCCCCATATATTGCGCCCAGAAGTGCTCCCCAGATGATCCCCAGCTCCACTGCCTGCCTTCCAGCCGGGAATCCATTTTAATCAGCCCGCACTGCCCAACCCACTTCAGGATCCATGGCTCCTTTAATTCCCCCAGCCGTGCAGTGCATGGCGGCCATTAATGTTTATATTTTACAGTCCACTTTCTTTCACTCCCCGGACCAGCCAGCTCTCTCTCCCAGTGCCTGGAGGCGCAAAACATCCCTCAGACCTCGGCCCTCATTACTAAATGGAGCCGAGACACAGAAAGTCGGTGACCATAGCCGTGGGGATCACAAGGGGTGCCATGGCCTGAATCCCACTAGAGCCACTGATGAAGGATGCCCGTGGGGCCATAGCCCCATAAGGTAAGCCTCAAATGGGGGGGGGGCTTACAAGATGTTCTGAAATCTTGGGTAGAAATTGTTCAGTTAGTCTTATGAACGTTGACACAGTAATATAGTAATTTAAGTTCAGAAGAGAGTTTAGGTTCATCATGTCAGTCCCCCTTATTCACAAGCAGGGAGGTAATTAGAATGCTGGGTAAACATCAGTTCATAGGGTATTACCCCAAAATGTGGAAGTGTAACTTGCTAGTATTACCCAAGCAATAATGCAACATTGTCCCTAATTAATCCGAACTTTATCATTTCAAATGTTACAGTAGAAAAACATCCTGTCTGCTGTGCTTAGATATGTCTGGCAAAGAACTAGCATACAATAATTTGAAATAATCATGAAGACAAGTTTTTTAAAAGTACCAGAAAGCATATTCTCAAATCTAGTGAAATTTGCCAACTTTTTTCTTGAGTTTATCAGCAAATCGTTTGCCAGGGAGTCTTTTACAGTTCACAGCCTTACAAATATCAGCATGTGCCTGCTGGATGACTACAGCCAGATTCCTTTCCGGAGTTTTGGGGGAATTTTTTAAACAGTATTGCCAGGGCTCTGTGGATGTTTTAGTGTTATTTATATAAGGGATATGAGAGTTTTGGGGAATTATTTAAACTGTATTGCCAGGGGTCTGCAGATGTTTTAGTGTTATTTATATATGGAATAAGAAACGGGCTAACTTCTCATTGAATGAGAGAGGACAAGACTGTAACTAATGCACGACTGAGGCTCGCAGAGCAACAAGTCAATGAAGAAAGTTCTGGCTCCTCACAAGTGACAATATACTATGTATTTTGAGTCTGACCATTGCATTTTTGCTTTATACAGCATCAGTATACTAGCTATAACTGAAAGGCTAGGCTATAGTGTGATGGGAGGTTGCCAGACTCCTTCCTCTATCACTGTGTAAACCCTTAAAGGAAAACTCTGTGTTAAAATCAGAAAAAGATATGTAGTATTCTTTTTTCTGCGTTATGACCTCTTCCCGATATTTTTTATTTCCTCTGACTGTGAGAGTTGTTTTTTCAAACTTTCCCTGGCTGTTTTATTGCCCTTGGAGGTTGCCATTCTGGTTTCTTTTATGGCCTCTTGTTCCAGACTGTCTTCCCAGAGTGCCCTTTGGTGTGATGTCTAATCACCCCTGCAGGAAGCCAGTGACTTGTTACAGGGTTTGTCACAGCTCATCCACAGAGAGAATACTTCTTCCTGAGAAATCACACTGCTAGACTTTGGGTGAGTGTAATCATTATTATTTGTTAATATTGGTACCTTGTACTGCTCTGTGTGTGTGTGCGTGTGTGTGTTTTAATCATGTCACTGTTTACAGTGGTTGTGTCTGAACTCATCTGGCTATTCCTCTCAGTTCCTTTCAGTTTTTGCACCAGTACTAAGCAGCAAAAATTGAACATCACCTTATAGGTTGTAACATAGCAGGACACGGTACCAATATCAAAAAATAATAATGATTACACTTACCCAAAATCTAGTAGTGTGTCTTCTCTGGAAGAAGTATTCACTCTGTGGCTGAGCTGTGACAGACCCTGTAACAAGACACTGGCCTTCTGCAGGGGCAATTAGACAGCACACCAAAGGGCACTCTGGGAAGACTTTCTGGGACAAGAGGCCATAAAAGAAACCAGAATGGCAACCTCCAAGGGCAATAAAACAGCCAGGGAAAGTTAGGAAAAATAACTCTCACAGCCAGAGTTAAAGAAAACACTGGGAAAAGGTTATAACACAGAAAAAAGAATACTGCATATCTTTTTTTGATTTTAACATGGAGTTTTCCTTTAACAGCCACACAATCACTACCCAGTGTTTCTCACTCCACCTCCCCACCCCTCCTACTTCTCTGGCATGCTTTCTCTGGTATGGGTGTTTCACCTACCTATTTCCTTCAACCTCGAGAAATGGCTCCTGGCACCTCTACTGAGGGTGGAAATCCAGACGAAAAGAGTCAAGTTAAATAAACATCTAAGTTACAATGCACAACCACATACATGGCAAGCAGGAGCACACTAATTGGTGGAAATCCAGATAAAAAGAGTCAAGTTAAATAAACATCTAAGTTACAATGCACAACCACATACATGGCAAGCAGGAGCACACTGAACTTTCTGATCAACTGTTTCTGTAAAGATTTAACTGTTTCTCTTTGATTTGAACTGCTAGCATCAGTACTACACGAGGCTATCGAGATGTCATTAAATATTGTGAAAACATCTCTCGGATTGGTTATGTAATCTACTGTGATGTATCAAACAGAAAACAAGCATTTGTCAATGCCGAATGTTGTCACACTGGCTTTGGCATTGGCAGTGCCGGACCAAGAGATGCATAATAGGAATGGCAGTGAAGTATTGAAGTGATGCCAATCCCACCCCCACCTTGTAGAGACTGACAGGCATTGGGGTGTGCTTTTGGGTCATCAGCTATAACGCTTGTGCCATTGTACCTCACTCTACCCTGTAGACACTGACAAGTGTCGTGGTGTGCTTTGGGGTCTTTGGGCATTATATTTACCCCATTCCATAAGGAAATATGCTGATGTGGGTGCAGTATAGGAGCATGGGGTGAACTTTGTGGCCAAACATTGCAAGGCACACCACGATGCCTGTCAGTGGCTGCAGGGTGGAGGTGGGGGGTGGAATGGCATGAGCATTACATCTGATGATCCCAAGTCACACCCCCTGATGCCTGCCAGTCTGTACCGGGTGGGGTGCTACAGTTGGAGACCCTAACACCGTAGGCATGTGATGGTAGTTTCACTCCACATTTTCAACATGGGCTGCCTGTCAGGCCACCTCATGAAAAGCAGCACAATCACTTTGTTATCTGAAAGGTGGTTTTGCACAGCTGCTGTGTCATTTGGCAACAGAGGGATGAAAACACATTTTTGGGCAGGATGTGGAGAATGACAACTGCATTGTTCATGAGGAGGCATAAAAAAATTGCAACGTTGAAAATCTGGAGTGACAATATGAAATATTGGTGAAGCAATGAGCATGCATACAAACTGTGCAACACACGTCCGTAACCCAATTATTTTTGGGAGTTTGGTAGCCACATTTGTAACGTAGACATTTTGGAACCTCTCTTTATGAACAGTGACATTGCGATTTTGTTAATCTGTCCCAAAAGTTGATTTCCCACAGCGACCACGCCATTGTGCGCCACAGGTGCGGAAACTCATTTTGGGCAGTATGTGAAAAATGACAGCTGTACTGTTCATAAGGAGGTGTAAAAAAATGCCAGTGTTGAAAATCTGGCATCGAAATATTGCCAATTTGCAAAGTTACAAGGGTGCGTGGAAACTCCACAATGCACACTTGCAACACAGTCATTTTATGGACTTTTGGCACCAAATTTTCAACATAGGCATTTTAGGACCTCTGCTCATGAACAGTGTCACTGCCATTTCCTCAAACTGTCCCAAAAAGTGATTTCGCACAGCGACCGTACTATTCTGCGCCGGATGTGCGTAAAAACATCTCGGGCAGGATATGTAAAATGACAGCTGTACTGTTCATCAGGAGGTGTGTAAAAATGCCAATTTTGAAAATCTGGAGTGAAAATATTACAAATTCATGACATTATGAGCATGTGTAGAAACAGGGCAATGCACGCTCATAAAACAGACATTTTTAGGAGTTTTGTCACCAAATTTGCAACATAGACTTTTGAGTGCCCCCTCATGAAAGTGGCACTGTCGCTGCTTTGTCCCAAAAGGTGATCCCACGCAGTGACCGCAAAATCACCTTTCGGGACAGAATAACACCATGACAGTGCCAGAATTCATGAGGAGGGGTCCCAAAAACCCCATGTTGAACATTTGTTGCCAAAATTCCAAAAAATGCATGAGATATGCATCACAGTTGAAAAAACCCTATTTATTCCATTATACAGCTTACCAGCATTTCCTCAGTTTGTGGTCGAATTTGAAGAGTGTAGACGTGTTCCCGGTCCACCGAGAATCGTCGCGCTGGACTCTGCAGGTAAGTAGGGGTGGGGGTGGGAAGGCAGGGTGCGCAGTGGATGGGTGCTGGTTGTGGGACAGGGCAGGGCAGGGAGACTGCAGAGGGACCGTTCTTTTCCACAGGTACAAAAAAAAAAAACATTGTGGGACCGTTTTTCTGTTTACAGGGACATGTGGCATGCTGGGTGTGCTCCCAGTGTACCAGCAGAGCCTTGTTTTTGGGGGTCATCTGTAGCTGGCCAGAGTTGGAGCACCGTTGAACACACAAGGACAGCATGTGGCGGGGAAGAGCTGAGAGGGATTGTGTGCCCCTCGGCATATAACAACCTGTGGGAGGGTTCTTTATGCAGATGGGGAGTGGCTTCCTGTCAGCACATACATTGGGGGCAGGGTGTCTGATACAGGGATTGGGCACCCTAAAGTTGGCAGTTTGGCGGCAGTGTACGCTTGTTTGTGTTTCTGGGTAAGCACGTCAGGAGGTCCGCTGCGTGTAACGAGCTTTGCTGTCATTATAACGGACCTTTCCTTAGATGTGCTCACACGGATGGTGTGGCACCGGCATGCAGGCTGATTGGAGAAGGAGGGAAGCACCTACTGATGCATGCCCTGCATTCGCACAACAGTGACAGCACCTCCAAATCTGCACAACCACAAGATGTTGGCTGTGCAAGCACGCCAACATAAAAATGGACACTTACTCCCACAGTCCACAGTCCACAAATAATATAGTCTAAGGCTGACAAGGATGAATTCTCAAAACACTTTATTTTAGGTGTATATTCATGCTGAAACTGCAGTGCAAATCAAACACACCAGACTGAATCGGGTGCTGTGACCTTAACAAAGGGCCTAATTTGGCCTGAAATGTAGAGCATCTCTTCTGGGCTGGTGTGTTTGCTCTGCCCTGCCATTTCAGCACAAATATGCACCTGAAATAAAGCATTTTGAAAGTTCCTCTTGGTCAGCCTAAAACTTGCATTACTTGTGGACTGTGGGAGTAAGTACCTTTTTTTTGTTTGTTTGTTTGGTTCCTTGATGTAACCAAATGCATCCTGTGGCTCTGAGCAGCCCTGCCTGTGGAGAACTGTGATGTATCCAACCTTCAAGATACATAAATTCTGTAAATACTGTATGTTGAATCTGATGGCAGAAAAGGCCCAGTGGCCTAGCTAGTCTGCACTCTGCCTATATAAGACAAGATGGTGATTGTGACATATCTAACTTGTAAGCTAGCATGTTTTCTGGTTAGATTGATGTAAATACATGTTTATGTTGCACTATTCAGTTTTGCAACTGTTATATAAACAAGGATTCACAGTCTAGATGCATGTGTTCTTTGTAGTGTGACTCTGTTAATATAAATGCCAACCAAAGCTGGTTCTGGACCTCTCTGGCACACTGGCGACCCAAGTTTGTGACCCCAGCCAGGGACACCAAGAACAGAGGCTGGCAAGAAGGGTGCAGTATGTCTACGCTGGTGCCCTCCTCCTGAGGAGTGACTCAGTGTTGTGCTCCTCACTGAGCGACGCCTGGTGGGGCTTTGCATAGACATAGTTGGGGAGCTGGGTGACCACATGTTGCCTGGCATCTCCCCTTCCCTCCCAGGAACATCATGGGTGTGCATACTTACACTGGGGAGGAGGGCAGGATGAATATTGGGGAGAAAAGCCTTCATTGGAAGCATAATGATGTCAGACCTGAAGCAACCCATGTCCACCAAGCACGCTGAAAGGATGGCTCCCCTCAATGTCCATGGTATGACAATCCTGAATCCCCCTAGGAGTATGCTGTATAGGGACAGTTGAAACAGGGTCTCTGTCCTTGGGACAAGCCAGTTGGGCAAGAGCAATGTCAAGCAGGTAGACCGTGCCAACTAGGATGGCTACCCCAGAAGAGAAATGGAGGAAGGCACCAGTGGAAACATTGCATAGTGGAGAATAAAGCAAGTAACACCAATATAAATAAAAGCCAACCATAGGTGATATACTGTATTACACAATACTATAAATTGTACAATTATCCACTCAGAAACATGCACAATAATTTGGCACCAACACAGTTTAGTGGACAAATATAAAGAGTACAGAACTGCAGGAATCCATGTCTGTTTTTAGGCAATGCAGTAGTCTACAGGAAATTTGATGCTGTTGGTTTTATGGAGAAGCATATGAACATCTGAAAATAGCTAGCAGAAAAAGGCCTATTGATCTATTGGCCTATCTAGTTTGCTTGATTTGAGGAGCTCTTTTCAGCAACTACTGTGGCCCCCCCACCCCATCAACTCTGACCCCCCCTTTGCACTTTTCTTGCCCACCCAGTGACCCTGACTGACCCTACCTTTCACCCTGTCCCACCCCCTCTTGAATCCATCCACTGTCTCCAGAGAGACAACCTCCTCTCATTCTGTGAAGTTGTCTCCTGAGCCTCTTCTTGAACTTTCCCCTGCCAGTTTATAGCAGTACCCCCTTCTGGTTTCAGTTCCACTAAGATGAACAAGGTCCTCTGTATCACCTTGTTGATACCTTTTAGGCACTCGAAGGTTTTAATCATGTCCCCCCTCTCCCTTCTCTCCACGAGCGAGTGCATGTTGAGTTCTAGTAGCATGTCCTCATATGCCTTGCCCTGTTGTTCCAGGATCATTTTCGTCTCCCTCCTCTAAACTGCCTTGAGCAGGCTTATATCCTTTCTCAGGTAGGATCACCAGTATTGCGTGCCATATTCCAGGTGCGGCCACACCAAGGATCTGTACAGCGGCAATATGTCCTCCTCCCATTTGCTTCTGATCCCCCTTGCAATACACCCAAGCATTTTGTTTGTTTTAGTGATTTCCTTCCTGCACTGTGTCAGTTGTTTCTGGTTGTTGGTGATTGTCACTAACCCACTCAGCAGGTCAGCTCTCTACTCCCAAAGTGCCAACCTCTGAGCACAGTCTAGTGAACAGTTTAACAGAACAAGGTAACCCTCTTGTCTGTTTTGTGAGTTCGGATCAACATTTGGTCTCCAGTCTTGGAGGGATTCAAACTGTGAACCTCTTGCTAGCGTACCCAATGTACAAGCTCAGATAATCCTGTCTTCAGGGGGCCAGATATCTTTGCCTACAGACAGCTAACCAGGTGTACAGAAATTAACCCTTAAAAACTTTAATAATGACCTCAGATTTAAAACGCTTCTCTTTCCAGTTTGGTATCACTATTCAAGCTTATGCCTAGTGTCAACTATAACCATATATACTTTCCTTGCAAATGAAAGAAAATCAAAGACAGTCCAGGTAAGCTCTAAAAAGAGTTTTACTAAAATAGATAAAGAAGAGGAAGAAGAATCAGTATTTATATAGCCCTTTTAATACACAGTATCCCAAAGTGCTTTACAAGCAATGCTAGACTGGAAGTGAAGTGACTGAATGTGTGGTGGCAGCCATATCGCACATCATCACTCACACACAGCCTGGATATTTGTATGAACCGGATTATGGGAAGGGGAATGTTGGCCAGGACACCGGGAATGTTCCCTGCTCTTTTGCGAAGAGTGTCCTGGGTTCTTTTACTTCTACCTGGATACCCACCAGGGCAACACCAGGATGGGCAGAAGGGACCTCGGTTTAAAGTCTCATCCTAGATCTATAACACCCAGCAGTACAGCACCCCAATGCTGCACTCGGATGCCAGCGATTTTTAGGTGCAAGTCCAATCCTGGTGTGGGATGAGAACCCATGCCCTTCTGGTCCAGAGGCGGATGTGCAACCAACTGAGCCACACTGACAACAGATAATAATATGTAAAACATACAATACATACAATGTCACAAGACATACAAATCTATTAAAAGAACAAGGTTTTAACAGTGCAATTCCTACTACAGTACTTAGTCTCTAAATACCTGCTTAAAGTGCTCACAGATGTTTCTTTGTCAGAGTCTAGATAAAAGTGTTCTGAAGGAAAACAGAATTAAAGTTTAAAAGCTGGCTTTCTCCACCTATTTTGCATGAGCTCAACTAGCTCCTCCCTGTCAGAATATATATAAAAAGTATCTATATAAAAACAGGATGTCTTTTTCAAGAATTAAATTCTGCAATCCTCAGCATGACTCATGTCCTTCAAATGACATTTGTTTGATCTATTCATCAGCTTCCCCTCTCACACAGACATCATCATTTATGATTTCGCACTAGTTTACTAAACCTGGTTTCCTCCTGTTGAAACGTCATAAAATGGATATGCTCAACTCAAGCCTCTTCCAGCCTGTAATTAGCTTCTGACCTACCACATCACACCTTGTATCTAAAACCTGTGTGTGTGTGTGTGTGTGTGTGATCTCACATACTGTTTTAGCATTTTCTCATGGCTTTCATCTTTCAGCTGAAACCTGGGGGGGGGGCGAGGTCACTCCAAGAGCACCACATCTCTCAGCATCTTTCATGACAGACAGTCCATAACCCATTTTTATTTTAAAAAAAGATACAGTGATCAGAACTAGCTGTCGAAGCGTCACATTCCTCTCCACCTAGACTGAATTTGGGGGGGGGTCTGTCCCCTGCATGGGATGAGCTTCCCAAATCAGTTCACTCCTCATAGACCCTAGACAGATCATCTGAGTTCTGATTTTGTTTTCCAGCCTAATGTACAATTGTCAGATCATACCCTTGCAAAGCAAGACTCAATCTTAGCTATCTACCATTGTTTTTCCCCATCTGCGTCAGCCAAACCAGGGGGCTGTGGTCAGTCTGCACCACAGAATGCTGCCCATATAAGTATGGCTCCAGCTTCTTTAGGGCCCATACTATGGCAAGACATTCTTTTTCCACCATGGAGTATGCCTGCTCCATGGGAAGTAACTTTTTACTCAGGTAGGCTATTGGATGATCTGTCCTTTGGCTGGATGTCTGACTCAGTACTGCCCCAATACCCACATCTGAGGCGTCAGTCTGAACTATAAAGGTTTTGATACAGTCAGGACTTGTCAAAACAGGAATACTGCACAGTGCCTCCTTTAATCTGGTAAAGGCTTCCTCACAGGCTGGGCCCAAGATAATTTTCTTTGGCATCCTTTTTTTTTGTCAGGTCAGATAGGGGAGCAGCAAGGGCACTGTAATTGGGTAAAAATTTCCTGTAGTACCCTGCTGTCCCTAGAAAACTCTGGACCTGCTTCTGGGTTTCAGGTCTGGGCCATGCCTGGATCACCTTATCTTTATTTGGTTAGGACAGAGCTGTCCCCAGACTACCACATGCCTGATGTATGCCACTTCTCCCATGGCCACCTGACACTTCTCGGCTTTGACAGTGAGCCCGTCCCTCTGTATCCTGCCCAGCACTTCCCTAAGGTGGGATAGGTGTTCCTGCCAGCTGGCACTAAAGATGGCAGTGTCATCCAGGTATGCCATGGTGTACTCCTCGACACCATTTAACACCTGGTTCACCAACCTTTGGAAAGTGGCCAGGGTGTTCTTCATTCTGAAAGACATTACTTTAAACTCAAATAAGCCTATCAGAGTGATGAAGGCCAGCCTCTCCCTAGCTTTGTCTGTCAACTGTACCTGCCAGTACCCCTATGTCAGGTCAATGATCGTAGGGTCGGTCGTCCCTCCCAACTTGTCCAGGAGTTCATCCATCTGAGGCATTGGGTGGGTGTCTGACTTCATGACTGCATTTAATCCACAATAGTCCACAATGAAATGAGTAGCGCCATCTGGCTTAGGCACAAGGACTATGAGTGAGGCACAAGGGCTGTGGGATCTCTGGCTTAACCCTAAATCCAGCATCTCCTCCACTTCCCTCCTAATGTCCTTTTGGACAGCCTCTGACACCTGATATGCTGTCTGCCATATGGGCGTCTGTGTTCCTGTCTCCACATCATGCGTCACTAAGGGGGTTAGTCCTGGCTTGGTTCTAAACAAGGGGGCAAAGTCTGCTAAAACCTCCCTTTCTTTCTGGATCTGGTCCAGGGACAGCTGGGGAGACAATTTTGCTGCCTCCACAGAGGACTCCCACTTGCTTTCTTCCAGCAAATCCAGAAGGGGGGGTCTCCTTCATCCATCCCCTTCCCTTGACTACACACTGCAAACACCATGTCAGCCCTATTTGCATATGGCTTCATCATGTTGACATGGTACATCCTTTCTGTCTGTCTTCTGTCAAGTAACTCCACAATGTAGTTTATGTCATTTACCTTCCTAACCACCTTGTATGGTCCTGCCCACTCAGCCTGCAGCTTGTCTTTACGGACCGGAATTAGGACCATGACTTCCTGACCCACCATGTACAAGCAAGCTCTGGCTCTGTGGTCATGCCACACTTTTTGTTTCTGTTGAGCAGTTGCTAGGTTGCTCTGGGCTGTCCCCATAAGCTCCTTTAGCCTTTCCCTAAACCTAAGGAGGTAATCCACAATGGGAGTTCCCTTGGTGGCGTGCTTGCCTTCCCAGTCCTCCCAGATCAAGTCTAGGGACCCACGTACTCGGCGTTCATAAAAGAGTTTGAAGGAGGAAAATCCTGTTGAGTCTTGGGGCACCTCCCTGTATGCAAACAACAGGTGGGAAGGTATTTCTCCCAGTCCTTCCCATGCTGTTCAGCAAATGCCTGGAGTATTGATTTTAGGGTACCATTGAATCTTTCCACAAGTCCATTAGCTTGTGGGTGATATAGTGTCGTGCATCTCTGCACCACCCAACACTTCTCCCATAAACATTTCATCAGGTCCGACATGAAGGAACCCTCTCGATCGGTGATAACCTCCTGCGAAAACTCAACACAGGAGAAAATCCCAAGTAAGGCATCTGCCACTTTGTCCGTCCTCAGTGAGGATAGGGCAACTGCCTCTGGGTACTGGGTGCCACCACAGTCAGGATGAATCTCTTCCCTGAGGAGCTGGGGGTATTTAAAGGCCCCACAATATCCATTCCCACCCTCTGGACTGGCTCCTCCACTATGGGCAACGGGATCAGGGAGGCTTGGGTCTTCTTGCCCTCCTTCCCTATTGCTTGGCACTGGTAACAAGATTTGCAATACTCCTTTACCTGCTGGGTGGAGTTAGGCCAGTAGAAATTCTGGGCCAACCATTGCATTGTGCGCGCAATTCCCAGATGACCAGACAAGGGAATATCATGTGCAATCTTGAGCAACTGCTCACGATACCCCTGGGGAATGACACGCTGCCTGCCTAGCATCCCTCCCTCTGTCTGTACTGCCTGAGTATACATAAGTCAATTTTCCTAATAAACCTTATGTCTGCTGTCACCTCCCTGTGTGCCATCTGAGTCTGCCTAAGCCCTCAGCTTCTCTAAACTAGGATCACTTCTCTGAGCAGCTGCAATCCCCTCACACATTCCCAAGGCATGGGACAGGTCCCCTTCAGTCACTAAACTAGGGTCCCTAGCACTAGCGCCAGGCACTCAGGATCACTGTCAATCCCAACCCTCTGACAATGGGTCACCCCTTCCTCTTCGGAGTAACCCTCTGTAGCTGTATGGTTGCTTGCTACTGGGGAAATTTCTACCCCCTCTTTATTAATCTCCATATCAGAAGACACAGGCTGGGGAACCAGCCTCAGTGGTTTCCACAATGGCTTCTGTGGGGTTAAGGAACTACAATTTTCCCTTGCCGCTTGGCTATGGGTAACTGCACATACCATCCCTTGTTTTAGATTGTTGCCCAGGATCACATCCACTGCTAATGTTTTGGCTAGAGCCACCTGTTGCACAGTTCCCCCTGTTTCACCCCAGTCTAGGAGAACACTAGCGAGGGGCAATGTTTTTGCCTCACCAGTGAAGTCCTGTACAGTGACGTATTTATTCGGTATAAGCTGACCAGGCTGCACCAGATCCCCCTTTACCAAGGTCAGGGATGCCCCTGTGTCCCTTAACCCCTGCGTCTGTACACCATTCACCATGACTGGGTGCATGTGTTCCCTCATGTTCACTGGCATGCTTCCAGTGACACACAAACAGCCCACTTCTTTTCTAGCACCATCTTGAATATTATTGCTCACCTTTTTGGGACACTGTCTGGCAATATGCACAATTTCTTTACATAACCAACATTCACTTCTCTTTTCAGAAAAATCTTTTCTCTGAAACCTGGGGCTAACTGGTTTTGGTGGAGGCAGTGAGGGTTTTAGCTGCCCTGAAGATGCACTTTTCCCTTTCTGCACTGCCGCACCCACCCCATTTGCTCTCAGAGCAGGCCTACTCTTGGCATAGCAGTCCAAGAGTTCAGCAGCCTCTTGCACTGTTTTGGGATCTCGGTTCTCTAGTCAGGTTTTTAGCTTGGCTAGGCATGTCCAATAAAACTGTTCTAATAAAATCACATTTTCAATTTTATCAACAGAGTTTGCCTCAGTTCCTTCCCAGCAACATTTTAAAAACTGATGTTGTTTAGTGGCTAGCTCCTCAGCTCATATCAGGACTTCTCCTGAGCTTACAGAATTTAGCTCTGTATGATTCAGCAGTTAAGTCAAACTTTTTTAACAGTGCAGCTTTTAGTTTGCTGTAATTATTACTGTCCTCATTGTCGATTTGATCCAATGCATCCTGAGCTTTCCTGGTAAGTAGCGGGGATAGCTGGAAGTTTCAGGACTCTAGGAATTTTAGGCTGAATACAAATGTTTTCAAAAGAATTTAAAAAGGCATCCATATCCTCTCCCTCTTTAAATTCGGCTATTAATTTGGAGTTCAATTTGCAACCCAGTCCTGCAGTCCCAGTTAAACCCAAGCCACTTACCTGCTCTGGTGCCCCTGGTTGGAGTCATAGCTTCTCCACTTCGTGTTGCCTCTGGCACTCCTCTATCTTCTCCTCTGCAGCTCGCTGGCACTGACGCTCCTCACGGACTGCGTCTCAGTGTTCTCGCTCTACCTCACAGTCTGCCTCTCGTTTCTCTCATTCTCTCTCTTCTCCTGGAATTCCAGCTCCATCTTGCGCAACTCAGGTTGCAGCCTGAGTACCTCTGGATTCAGGATACTGGTGACCTTCCCATGCTGCTGTGCCCTTCACTGACAGTAGCCCTGTTGCCCTCCTCTTCTGATCCAGATACTGCACTGGTCATTAGCCCTGCCACACTCGAAGTTTGGTCCTTTCCAGTCATGATCCATGACTCGCTGCTCTGAATATCTGCTACCATCAGGGCATCTATGAGGTTCTGCTTTTTGGCTGTCACCTCAAACGGGACTCCTCTGTCCCCGCACAACTGCTTCAAGTAATCTACAGTGTGTCTGCTGTAGTCAGAAGCCATCTTCTTCCCTGACTACGGCTACTCTGACTTGCACTTTAGGGAAAAAAAATAAAACAGGTAGGAACTTGACTGTACACCAAGTGATATAGTTCTGTTTCCTTTTTAAAATAAAACTCTGCCTTTTTCTGTCTTTGCAGGTGAACTTACAGTCTCAAGCTGACACAGAACAATAAAAGCTTGTAATACTAAAATTATCCGCACCACTGCCAACCAATCTGTCACAAACCCACTCAGCAGGTCAGCCCTCTACTCCCAAAGTGCCAACCTCTAAGCAAAGTCTAGTGAACAGTTTAACAGAACAAGGTAACCCTCTTATCTGTTTTGTGAGTTTGGATCAACCTTTGGTCTCCAGTCTTGGAGGGATTCAAACTGTGAGCCTCTTGCTAGCGTAGCCAATGTACAGGCTCAGATAATTCTGTCTTCAGGGGGCCAGATATCATTGCCTATGGGCACCTAACCAGGTGTACAGAAATTAACCCTTAAAAACTTCAATAAAGACCTCAGATTTAAAATGCTTCTCTTTCCAGTTTGGTATCACCATTCAAGCTTATGCCTAGTGTCAGCTATAACCATATATACTTTCCTTGCAAATGAAAGAAAATCAAAGACAAACCAAAAAAGCTCTAAAAAGAGTTTTACTAAATTAGATAATAATATGTAAAACATACAATACATGACTATTATATCACAAGACATACACATCTATTAAAAGAACACGGTTTTAACAGTGCAATTCCTACTACAGTACTTAGTCTCTAAATACCTGCTTAAAATGTTCACAGATGTTTCTTTGTCAGAGTCTAGATAAAAGTGTTCTGAAGTAAAACAAAATTAATGTTTAAAAGCTGGTTTTCCCCACCTATTTTGCATGAGATCACCTAGCTCCTCCCTGTCAGAATATATAAAAAAATATCTATATAAAAACAGGATATCTTTTTCAAGAATTAAATTCTGCAATCCTCAGCATGACTCATGTCCTTCAAATGACATTTCTATGATCTACTGATCAGTTTCCCCTCTCACACAGACATCAGCATTTATGATTTCGCACCAGTTTATTAAACCTGGTTTCCTCCTCTTGAGATGTCATAAAATGGATATGCTCAACTCAAGCCTCTTCCAGCCTGTAATTAGCTTCTGGCCTTCCATGTCACACCTTGTATCTAAAACCTGTGTGTGTGCATGTGATCTCACATGCTATTTCAGCATTTTCTCGTGGCTTTCATCTTTCAGCTGAAACCTGGGTGGGGGGGTGGCAAGGTCTCTCCAAGAGCACCATTTTTCAGCATCTCTCATAACAGACAGTCCATAACCCATTTTTATTAAAAAAAAAAGATACAGTGATCAAAACCAGCTGTCCAAGCATCACAGTGATGGCTACCCCCAAGTCTTTTTTCTCCTCTGATTTGGTGACCTGGACCCCTCCAGCAGGCTGTAGTCAGTCCTTGGGTTCCTATTTTCTATGTGCATGACTTTGCCCTTCTTTGCATTGAACCTGATTTACCTTATTCCATATGACCTTTCTAGCTTGGCTAGATCATCCTTAAGGTTATGCATTCCCTCATTAGTGTCTACCTTCCCACAGAGCTTAGCATCCCCTGCAAAGAGGCAGATCTTGCCCTTTATGCCATCTTCAATGTCACTTATATAAACACTAAACAACACTGGGCCAGTCACATGCCCTGTGGTATCTCACTGATGACTTGCTTCGAATCAGAGAGCCCAACCTACTATCACCATGCTCTGAGTCATTCTACCCAACAAATTTTCCACCCACTTAGTTAATTTAGTCCCTGCCCCTAGGTCCTGATCAACTTCTTATGGGGCACTGAGTCAAAGGCCTTGTTGAAGTCCAAGTACAATATGTCAGCTACTTGGCCTTTGTCTACTATTCTTGTAACCCAGTCAAAGAAGTCAATCAGATTGGTTTGACAGGATCTTCCTCCATGAACCCATGCAACCTCTCACCCTGGAGACCATTCACCTCCAGAAACAGTACCAGTCCTTCCTTAAGGATGGTCTTCATAAGTTTACCAACAATTGAAGTCAGACTGACAGGCCTGTTGTTGCCAGGTAGTCTCAGGGCCCAGTTCTGTGGAGTGGCACCACGTGTGCAGTTCTCCAATCCTGTGGTACCATCCCTGTGTCCAGTGAGTTATTGAACAGATCTGCCATTAAACCTGCCAGGTCCTCCTCCAGTTCCCTCAACACCCTCGGGTGAGTACCGTCTGGACCCAGGGACTTATCAGCTTTGAGGGCAATCAGCCCTCATTTCATCATTTCCTCACGTGTCCTGTTTTCTCAATATCCCTCATCAACCCCGCTTCTTCCCTAGCAGCAGTGGACCATCTTTTTTTATTTCATAAAGACAGAGCAGAAGTATTCATTTAATACTCCTGCCTTCTCTGTGCTACTTTTCACCTACCCCCCCATTTGTAACTTCACTTTTCCCCTCCTTTTTGTCTCTTTTTGCATGGTGTACTGGAAAAAGGCCTTCTTCCCCTTCCTGACCCTCCCCTCCTGCTATCTTTAACTCCTTTCTGGCATTGGCTAACCTGACTAACCTGCTTGCCTCCTTAGCTTTCCCCAAGTATTCCTCCCAATCTTCATCCCTTTGGGTCTTCCCAGATTTCTCATATGCGGTGCTCTTCTCCCTTACTGCCTGAGCCACATCCCTATCGAATCAACTTGATTTCTTGTGTGGTAGGGCGCAGGAATATGTGGGCAATCAGATAGCATAACACAGTGACTATCTTTTATATAGTTCAAAATTTATTATAGAAATTCACATTTACTTCCAAAGAAGGACATTTTCCATCAACAAGCTCCTTGGAATTCACTTCAATCCTCTGATGGACACATTTTATATAACAGTTTAACATCGCTCCCTGGAGTACTTTCCAGACCCTCCTTTCTCATCTCTCTCCTAGTCGCATCTCAAATCCCTAAGGGCTATCTATTCTTTTATATCATTCAGCAATTAGGTGATGCATTAACTCCACCCACCAAAACATTTTCAAATTAATTTCTTTAAACACTGCATCATTATTTAGTTTACATAACCTAAACACATTTTTGTTACTCTAGCTACTTTCATGCTATCAGCAAAATAAATTATAATAGTTTTAAATGTGTTTGTATTCATTTTCTAGTATGAAAAAGAACCACCCCTTTAACAACAGTATAAAGGAATTCAGGGAGCGGCTGGCCATCTCCCAAAATAGCACTAAATGCCAAAGAGTTTGGACACCAGGAACTCCCAAAACGCCAACCACAAAAACTATCCTCGCTCCCCAAAAACCCCAAAACAGCAGGAAAACGCCTCACCTCGACTAAGGAGGGTATGTAGAATTCCATCATCTTTACTTAAATCTAAAACCCTGCATCTAAAGTAAATTAACAGGCTAAATACCCTCACAACAGTGTGCATATCCGAATGGGAAAGGGATTAATAGCGCTACATTGTAAACTAAAGAAAATTGTCTAAATGAGAAATGCCACTTTGCAACACACCAGCCTTTGTACTAAACGGCTGGATTATTAGCAGGCAAAAGTTTAAAATCCGTATCTGGAACCCACAAACAGAGACACAGACCGAGGGGTTTCTAAACAAAAGCAAACCTTTTATTTAAGCTCAAAATGAACCCCTGGTCATGTCCTGAGTAAATAAAAAGTTTATTCTTTAGCCCTCTCGCACGTTCAAGAGGTAAAATTGCAAAAGGACATTAAAAGAAAATCTCCCTAGCGGGAGAACAACATGGCTGAAAAAAAGGACGTGATTTCCCCATAATAAATTCCACCTCGCTTGTTCGCGAGGTAGGATTAAATAAACAATCCGGACTGAAAAGTGAGTTGAACAGAAGATAAAGAACAAAAACTATAAAAATACAAATGACAGGGATACTCGAATAATTTAACTCACTCGCTACTTTGAAGTGCCGAACGAAAGGGGGGGGGACGTTTTGACACAGAAGCTAACTAAACAATTAAAGGAATACAGCAAAGCAACAATTACTCTCCCAAAGCGTGCTATGTAGGTGGCCAGTCTACACACACGCAAGGATGCAGTTGTTTTCTACCAAAAAAGAAATGAACACAAAAGCAAACCGTTGCACAACCAACTTTAAAAGGATAGCACATAGCAAACCTACTACAACTGCAACCATCCCCTCATTCATTATCATTTTTATTTTCTATATTTAAACATAAACTCCCTTACTTAAACACCTAATTTTAAACTTTACCCCATGACTTCTCCCAACACAAAAGCAAAAAGGAAAATATCTAACAAATTCTGAGGCCCCCTTTTTATCACAGAGGCACTCTGTGACGCTCCTCTCCACCTAAGAGGGCAACCATTCCTTTGGTTGACCTACCCTTCAAACCCACTTAAACTCGGGATTTATGGAGTTCTGGATCACCCGAACAACAAATCTACTCAACAGCCCCAAATGACCGCGACATTATAGTCCAGCCCTGGGTTCTATCCTTCCTTCTGTTAACTACTATTACATTCCAGAAGGGAGTACACACTTATTTCCAGAACGGGAGAATTTCAGCTCCAACTCTCACCTTCCCCACTATTAATCTACCTTTGTAGACTTACAAAAATATAATGGTATCAGAGTTAGTGACAGTGCAGAGCAGCGGCAAACATTTACCGCTCGAACGCTCGCACTATCACAAAGGAATGCCCAAAACACAAGGCAACAAAGGGCGTCTACAGCCTAACCATGTCCCACTACAGAGACACTCCATGACACTCCTCCCTACCCAAGAGAGCAACCATTTATTTTATTTGTCCTAATACTAAATACAGTATTATGGGGGGGGAATTTATGTAACTCCAAACCACCCACACTCTCGTGCTCCATCCCCAGCTCCCATAGCAAACCAATCCTATCACTACGCTCTGTACAGAACACTACCCTGGGGTTACATTTTAAACAGAAGTAACAAAATCACCATAATAAGTGTTACTTACAAGGCATAGTACTGTTACATTTCCATTTCCATTCCCACATTTACCACTTCTTAAGCAGAATACATTAGGAAAACAAATAAAGCTACATCAGAATAGAAGTATAAAAATGAAATAGAAATATATGAATAATGTTTGGCAACCCTATTATATTCATACAGTATTGCAGCACACCATTCAGACTTCAGTACTTTATGTCTTATCCATTTAATCACTATTCAGACAGTTTTCCCACCTAAGGGCATTTTAACATCCCACAAAGCAACTTGTACCTTAATATCCTTTATACTTTCTCCCCCCAATGGTATCCAAAGATATAATACCTGTCTTCTAAGGAAGGATAACCCACACCATCCTAACTGGCATTAACCCTCGGACAACTGCCATCTACTACCCATACTACCTAACAACTTCCCTTTTCTCCATGGTAACCATTTATTTAAACTGTCATCCCTCTGTATATTGCCTTTCCCATACTTTTTTATAAACCCCCATCGTTCCCGTACATAAATTGCCACCTGCCGATACATACCCGGCCAGTGGTAGTAAGAGACAAGTTGTTCCAAAAGTTTCCCATGTTCTAACTGCTTACTTCTATTACAAATGTCATTTAAAACCCCTTCTCTATACTTATAAGTACTACCACCCTTGCCTGTACCTGTTTAGTATGAGGGTTTGGTTTAACATGGTAGAGGGTACCTCCCTTAACCTCATACCACCATAAGGGTTTATCCCTTGTAATCCCATGATTCTGAACAGCATATTTGCTCAACTGAGTAATTTCAGGATCCCCTTCCTGTAGTAAGCCCCAATCAACCTTCAAAAATCACATTTATCATCATCAGTTTTAATATAAGTTCCTTCATCAGTTTTAATATAAGTCCCTTCAGCAATTATAGCCTCTTCCGACTTGGCAGGTAGTTTCACCCAATAATTCATACCAATCTCACCTGGGGACTTATATATATTCTGCTGTCCTTCATCCTCTATCCAATACATCCCATCAAATAGAGGTAAAACAGGGAGTTCCACACATGCTACAATCTGCTTCTCTGTCTTCACCCCAAAGTTCAAAATAGTCTCACCTGGGGACTTATCCGTAGCTCTCTTTCCATCCTCTGTCCAATATAATCCATCGAATAAAGGTAACACAGGGAGATCATCACCAGTTGTACCAGGCCTCTCTTCCTCCAGTTTTAGAGTCCCTTCAGGGTTAGTTACTTCTGCCAATACTGCCAGGCATCTCAATATTTCCTGATACCGTTGTTCAACAATTTTCCACCTGTTTTCCATATCCTTCCAATGGGAAAACATCCACCGAAATAACTGCACCTGTGCCAGTCCATAAATACACCAGGCCCTTTCCTCATCCATCAGCTTTGGTGCCTCTGGTTCCATCATTGGACAGCACACAAAAACATAGCCTCTCCGGTCAGAATACTCACAACTCCAACTCTTGACCTCACTGTGTCACAGATGGCACTGCCCACTTGGTCCTTGGTCAGACCCGCTATTCAGCATCCCACTTGTAACACCTAATGTGGTAGTGATGTGGTAGTGTGATAGCCTCTGTGATATCTTGGCTTTGAAATTTGTTCCCTTCTGTCTGATACACTCTTTATTGGCAGCTGCTTTCCCTTCCTTGATGACCAACCACCTCTGATCCACTCCCATACCTTCTCTGAGGCTAGCTAGGTGAACTCTTAGTAGTTGCCCATCATCTTGAAGTTGGTCTTTCTGAAATCTAACACCTTCATCCGAGTACTTGCAGATTCCTTACCCATTTCCATTCTGAACCAGACTGTTCAATGGTTGCTACCCCAAGGGGCTCCTCCACCTTGATGTCCTGAACATGCTCCCCATTCATTAGTACCGGATCCAGGATTGTCCACTCTCTTGTGGGTTCAGTAACCCTCTGAACCAAGAACCAACCCTGGTCTACATCCAGGATCAACTGACTTCTGGCACAGGTCGTGGATGGCACCCTCCAATCCACCTTGGGCAAATTGAAATCCCCCACTATCACAACCTTATCCTTACTCACCTCCATCTGGATCAAGGTACCCAGCTCCCTGTCCCTTCCCTTGTCTTGGTTTGGTGGTCTATATACTACCCCTAGCTTCACCTTCTTTTCTTTTGTAGTTTGCAGTTGCACCCACAGTGTCCCCATTTTCCCTTCAAGGCAAGTACAGAGAGATCTGTGCTCTGCAGTGAGGGATAGGGGGTGCTGGTACTGGGTTTACCAAACCCTAGATAAAACATAGGTAGACAAGGAGGCACAACACTCACTTTGAAGCAGCTGAATGCACCTCAGAATCACAAGCTTAATACATAAAGCAGATGTTGACAATGTATTTTTTGAAAACAGTCCATTACCAGATCAGACTATTCAGATCTCAGTGCAGTTTAGACCAGTGGCCCTAGTGCTTCGTTTGCTCGAGCTCTGTCAGGGGGCTTGATCTATAGACTCTTCCTATTTGTACCACTCAGTGACCATCCAGACCATTCAGTTGGAGGACTGGTTAAGGAATTACACTGGTCAAAGGCTAGAGGCAGTGGAGGGATTCAAACTTGGTTACAACAAATGACAAAGGTGATAAGTAAACATATAAACAGAAGAAAATATTTCTTGACTCTTAACATGCATACAAGTAGGAATAAAACAGAAAACCACACTCCAGAGTCAAAAAATGCAACTGTGCGTAGTTTGTTGTGTAAGAAGTAGCCAAAACTGCGGTACCCCCACCACAGAAAAGCTCCAACGTTTCATGCTTGCACGATTTGTCAAGAAGTCAGCTTCTTTGACTCTGGTGTGCATCTTTTTATTTTCTTCCAGTATGGTATCATGTGTTAAAACTATGCACCATGGTTGCTGGAGCTGCCCTTGCTCTTGCTCTCCTACACACACTTAAAGGTTGCACTTATTACAAACATTCAGAAAGGAAAGGCAGAATGAATGCAGTTCACATCTTTATCACTCGAACCAAATATAAAGGCAATGGTATTTCATTATTATTTCCAGAAGTTGGCTGGTGAAATGTTTACGTCCTTGGTGAGAGAAAGAGAAAACAGGTATTCATATGACCTCCTGCTGGTGCAATCTCCCCAGTGAAGTTATTCAGGGTTCCACATAATGGCTAGAGATCTGCTAGGCTCACTATCACATAAGGTTCTTCCTAACTACTGTGTAAGTGGGCTTCTCATTGGGCACACCTGTTCTGTCATCATTCCCAGCATGCAAACCACTCTCCTGTTTTGTTAAGGTTCCTCCTTCTTTTCCCATCTCACCCCTTTCACTATTGAGTCTAGCAGTACTATGACCTTGCCGCCTCTTCCCACCATCCTTTCTCCCCACCTAACACTATTTTTCCAATATTACCCTCCTTAATACCCTTCCTCTGCCTTCTGGTCCCCTGTTACCTCCATTTGTGCTCCTGTTCCTGTCTGCTTGGCTTCTCCCTGCCCTTCTCAGTTACCCACATGTTGTCCCTTCCTAGTTGTACTCTGTCCTCTGTCTTCCCCCTACCCTTCTCAGTTGCCCCTCCTGCTTTCCTCTCCCTAATTGCACTCTGTTCTCCCATTCTTTCTCCTTCCCCTTTCCCCTACTCCCCTTCTAGCACCCTTTTCTACACCAGCTTCCCGTACCACTGCCCCTTCCACTCCCACTCCACCCTTGTAATCTCCCTTGATCCCACTCCATGATTTGATGCTCTATCCCTTCTCTGCATTCCACCTTGGCCCCCCATCCCTTATCATATCCAGTAATTGGAGTCTGTTCCACACTGATACCCCCATTGGTGCACCCATTCCCATCTCCCACTGCCTAACCCCACTTCCCTTCCTTTCCACGGTACTCTACCACCCCTCCCTAGGCTTCCTCTCCCTCTGGGGTACAGGGACCCAGTGCATCTGGACTTTACCTCCCCTGCCCTCCCACTACAGCTTATTCATCTCTCCTGTACAATTCAATTACATTTTCCTCCTCCCACCTGGTCTGTCCTGCTCTTCTCCCCCCTCCACCAGTATTCCCAACTCCCACTTCAGCATCTGTACTTCTGCCATCAAGAAACATAACCTTCTGCACACTGGGCACCCCCCTGCCTCCCTCAGTGTCCACAGGAATACTGCTACCACCACATCCCCTATGGCACACTACCCAGTTCCTGCTCTCCTCTCCCCATAATTACTACCCCCCCACTACTTCTTGGAATAACCCCTGCTATGCTTTTGGCAGTCCTGTACTGCCCACCTTCCCTTCCCTATGTAGTCTTATGTACTCCTGTCACTCTCCTTCACTACCTAGGGTGCTGTTCCCCTCTCCTAGTTACACTCATCTAAGCAACCAATCTCTGTAGGCACACTCCAGCTAGGAAGTAACTGTAGTCCCTAAATTTATCCTGCCTCTGCAGACCTACCCAAGATAGGGAGTAGCTATAGTATCTTCCTTGTCCTGCCTCCGTAGGCCTACCCCAGATAGGGAGTAGCTATAGTACCTACCTTGTCCTGCCTCTACAGGTCTACCTCAGTAACTGTGATCCTACATTTACCCTGCCTCTGCAGGTCTACCACAGTTAGGGAGTAGCTATAGTACCTACCTCGTCCTACCTCTGCAAGTCTACCCCAGACAGGGAGTAGCTGTAGTCCTGCATTTATCTTGCCTCCACAGGCCTACTCCAGATAGTGAGTAGCTTTAGTTTGTACTTTTCCCTGCTTCTGCAGGCCTACCCCAGATAGGGAGTAGCTATAGCCTCCCTCTTTATCCTGCATCTGCAGGCCTACCATAGATTGGGAGTGGCTATAGTTTCTACTTAGTACTACCTTTGCAGGCCTACACCAGTTATATAATTGTTATACCTCCCTAGAACTCCTACTTCTACATGCCCACCCTGTTTCTATTCCTGCCACCCCCTCCTAATCTATCCTATTCACATACCTCTGTTAGCTTAAAGGGTTTACCCCACTACCTCATCCGTATCCTCCTGGGCAAAATCCCCTGTGGCCTGTAGTGTTTCCTGTGGACACCCTGCTGATCCACAAGATGTATGTAGACACCACACTCCTGCTTTGTGGCACTCACGCTTTGGGATGTTGCTTGGCCCTCTGGGAAAATTATATCGATTACAGTCTCCCAATTGTCCGTCTGTAGCCACATGGTCCATGGGAACTGCTAATAGTGCCAATTTCAGCTGGCTTAACTCTCACCCTCAATCCACCCTCTGCAGGCATCCTCTTTCCTCTCAACTCCTTCTCCCAATTCCCACAACAAAGCACATCATTTAACCTGTATAAGATTTCAAGAAGTGAACAGAACCCCCTCCTCCCCACCAAAACAAGCATGCTTACCTGTTCCTTGGCCAATTGGCTCCCTCTCAACCACTCAGTGGTGGTTTCTTTGCAGTGAGGGAGCAGACTACAAAACCAAGCCTTATAATGCAAAGGACTACAGCTGCTATTGGCTGGCTGTAGCCACATGGTTTGCAGGGACTGCTAATGGCACCAGCTTTGGCTTGCTCAATACCCTCCCTCTGCTGGTGTCCACACGAATCCCTCTCCCAATCCCCAAAATAAATTTCAGCACATCAGTTAATCTGTACAAGATTTCAAGCAATGTACAAAAAAACAAACATACATGCTTATATGTTCCTTGGCTGCTCCACTCCCCCTCAACCGCTCAGTGGTGGTTCCCCTCCATACTGGATATTTAGACTGGGGGGGAAGCATAGCAGGGCTTGACTGGATCATTTGATTTGTCAGTAATTTTGTAAAATGCAGAAAGGATCTTAGGAAATGAGCTTAACTGATGCATATAAATTCAATCTGAATTAGTCAAAAATAATAATCTCTGAGAAATATTTACCTGTCAATTCTTTTGTGCTATCATCATATTAATATTGAGAATGTTTACGATAACAACTGAATGCTCCCCCTAGCCTGAAAAACCTGGTAACCGCCAAACCTAACAGGTGATCACTCAGATCCTCTGAACAATTGCTTCTCCATGTCCCTAGAGTTAGGACCATCCTAGGCTATAGGTCGTTTGCCACATCCATTCTGTCCCTGTGAAATACCCTCCCCAGTAGCCTCTAAGAAAGCGCTTCACTTGGAGGCTTTAAGAAGGAACTAAAGACTCACTTGCTGGAACTTAAGTGTTTGTACCTGTAATCACTGACCTACTGCCACTTATGAAGGATGAACTGACTCATTTGGCTGCTCCCATTTAATTACTGCACTTGCTAACCTAAATAATCTCTGTGTTTCACTTGCCTAAATTATGTCACCTCACCACACCCACTTTTGTCTTAACTGTTCTACAAAAATGTCGTTTTACACATTGTAACTCACAAATTTTCATTGCATGAAGCCTCCACTGTTTTAAGCTGACTCAATGTGTTATCTGTAATTAATCCAAGGTTGCCCCTGAAAAAGGGTCTGTAATGGTCCCAGTGGGCCCACCATGTTATCAAAATTAAATAAATATTATTGTAGGGCTTTTATCTTGTAGGAACTATGGAGCATAATGGCTGAAAATGAGTAACATCAGAATCTGACATCTTTAATGGACTATTTGCATATGAATTTTATTGTTTTTAACTGTAAATATCACCACGCCATTGCATTTTTTTTTATTATGGTATGTTTTTCATGCCCCCAATATTGCAGCCTGGATATTGTGGAAGAGAGATCACTTTAAATGTTGCAGTACAAAAGGCTTACATTATGTGGGAGGTGTGTCCTTGGCAAAACATCCGGTGCAAAGAAAAACATTGGGTTCCTTTTTTATGTTCCCAACAAGCTAGCTGTACCTGTTAGGCTGTGGCACCTTCACATGGACAAAATGAAGAGTGTTTATTAAAAGGCTATATCTTTTGGCAGCACAAGATACACAAATCCAATTCACCCAGTTTAAGATTCTTCACTATTGCCGCAGGAACCCCTCAATGGCTACACAAGTGGGTACTAACAAGATCCAATCAATGCTGGAGATGTGACACAGCAACCAGCACCATCACTCACGTACTTTGTGGCTATCCTGTCTTACGACCATTTTGGACAGAAGTTTAAACCACACTAGGCAACATATTAAAACAACAAGTTGACCTCACTACCCCACTAATTATGCTGGGCCTCCAAGCTGAGTGACAAGGGCCAACTGCCCTGATGCCCATGGCTCGCAAATGGGCCCTACGGGCTTTCATCACAGCCAAGCACATTATGCTTAGGCACTGGAAAGAAAGACCCCACTCCAGGCCTCTGAATGATTACTGGAACTCAGCAAAATGGCCAATTATGAATGGGTTTACCATTACATGCTCAACAAAACTGACATATACACCGCCCTGTGGAGAACATGTCTGCAATCTCCACATTGCAAAATCCTACAGGGATGCTACATACCCCAATACCTCCTAGGCCAGACAGGAACCCACAGATCCACCTCCGCTAATCCATAGGGCAGGAACAGCCTTCTCCCACAACACTCCCCATCACCCTCCACACTCTAACCCAGCAGTCGCCTACAGTTTCTCCTGCTCAAGTCTCCTTGAACAACTCACTGACCCCCATTAGACCATGGTATAAGTGAATGCTTACAGAGAGGAAATCTTACATCCTTTCACATCCTGAGCCTGATTTTTAAGCTCAAATACTTAGAACACTAGTCACACCCCTCTGTCAAATGGACTTAGGGATAATGAACATTAATTTCATATTTACTCCTGTTTATCTAGCTCACCACTCTGCCTGGGACTCCCTTGTCCAGCAGCAAATTTACTCTTTAGCTGACCCCTTGTTCAGTCATGTTATTATTCTCCTTTGTACAATGTCAGTATTATGCCTGTTTACATGTTAACCTGTTAATGTGTAATATCATGACTTTTTGGTTAACTCATTCTTTTATCAGAGTTGTATTTCCAAGGGGATAACCCCGGCCAGGACAGTTGCTGAATCTTGTTCTTGTTATTCTTATACTCTAAAATTCAATAAACTATTAATTATAAAAAAAGATTATATCTTCTTTGGTGAGGGCCATTTTTGTTTGTGATTACCGGCACTATGATTTTCTTTGACTTGCATGGAGTGGTCTACAGGAAATGACCAGTCACAGACTTCAGTAGTTACTACAGGCTAATGCAACAATTTACTTTCAAGATAGTAAGGGATCCAAAGCCATGAAAGCCCTCAAAAATTGGTTTGACCTGATACCTCTTGCTATACTTTGCTAGCCACCATTTTTGAAAAGAAGAGACCCCCAGTACCATAATCATGAGGCCTGCTCTGTCATAACTCTTGTTTAAGTTATGAAATACATTGAAATAAGTACAACGTGTACGAAAAATATGAGAAAAAATGGAAAAGTGGAAATTTGATCAAATATGATCTGGAACCTTCAATATTGCTCATATTGGTATACAGTTTGTACCAGTTATGCACATTGAGGCTATTCACATTAAACAAGACTCATTGTCATCATGCCTTTTCAGTACAGACCAGTATATGCAATTATTGATGGAAAACATTTCCAAAATTGCAGATTGTTTGGCTAAATTTTTGAATAGACCTTATGGCGTTTCTTCTGAGAAAGTAATCATTGCATTTATATAACAATATACCATATTTCTATCTTCTACAATATTTTGGCTTTCATTAAAAAGATTCCCGACTCAAATACAATGATTTATTACTGAAATATTCTATTTTATGTACCCATATCCCCAATGAACGCGGTTACCATCCTACCCAGCATTTGTCAGTTTTGGCCTTATATACATTTCTAGTTTGATTTTGGTTTTGTTTGAAATACTGTATAGGAGTCTTATGATATTAGTAATCTGCCTATTTAGAGAATTCTCTTAAAAGTAATCAATTTGATGTTTTGTGCCAAGTATTTATAACATGTATCTTTCTATTTTGTATAGGTGTTTTATGATATTAGTAATCTGCCTGTTTAGGGAATGCTGTTAATGTAATCGATGTGATACTTTGTGCCGAGTATTTATAATTTGTATTTTTGTATTTCAGATTTATGACTGCTCAACCATGGAACAGGCATTCCAAGTCAACACTAAAAGGTGGCGACCAAGCACAAATTATTCCTCCTGCCTCATTTGTCAGCAAGATGCAAAATGTGTCTCTTTACAAAGACTGGCAGAACTTAAATATTCCACCTTCTTGTATGCAATTCAGAACCATGCTGATGATGTCACTTTTCAACTGGAAAAGGACATGTTATGTAAAGATGAAGTCCTAGCAAAGATCCCAGTAATGCATGCAAGTTGTCACAATGCATACACCAACAAAAAAAACTGTTAAACAAAAACACCACAGAGTTTCTGAACAGGACAGAAAGCAACCAGGTCCATCTCATGTGTTCATGGGATCTTCGGTCAACAGCCTATTTGATTACAAGAGTAAATTTTGTGTGTGAAAAGGAGTGGGATTACAGGGAGAACAGGAAACCGTTGATGATTGCAACTGTTGATTGCCAAAAATGTGTGTGGCAAAAAGCCAAAGAACTCATTGACGGTACCATGTTACATAAGTTGCAAGGGTTTGGGGATAAATGCCTAGATCTGATGACACATGGTTTTTGATACCATAGATCATGTCTTAAGAACTATATAAATAAAAGAACAGTCATAGAAGGTGGTGACATCTATGATGTAGGGTTCTGTTGGCTAATTTCTCAAACTAATACGCCAATGTTTGATGATAAAAGTATCTTCTATATCACTAAACTTTGTGACAGATATCGCCAGTGGTTAGAAGATCACGGTGTAGATGATGCAGCATCCTACTGGTCAGCAAGTCTGAAAATACACCTACTGACATACTACACTAGTCCCAGTGGCTTTAGGGTAACCATAGTTCCTCAGAAAGGTACATCGAGTCTCTTCTGTTCAGCACAGTTGAATGTCAGACAGTTGCTTTTTGAAGTTGCCAAGTTAATGCAAACTATGGAAGAATCAGAATATACAGAAGGAAGTAAAGATGAATTTGATGATACTCAGACTCAAAAGGATACAAACATGTTCAGTTACTATGCAGAAAAATTAATAAGGTCTGAACTGAAAGAGTTTGGCAGAGAAGAACGTCAAAGAATTACATCAGCTAAAATGTGTACATTACAAGACCAAGACACATGTGAAACAACCTGGATGTGTCTTATGAAGTAGCTTTAAAATGTGTGGGTACTACTGTCTACAGTCACATGTCTTGGATGCTTATCGATGTTACTCCAGAAGTAGGCAATGATGGAAAAGTTCAGCCAAACCCAAAACAACAGGAGTGGGTACTGAATCTTGGACAAGACATATGCATACCCGTTGCTGGTGTATGCCCTACATATACAAAAGGCCACTTGGATCAAGGAGACTATAACCATGCTAAATAGATTTGAAAATAGCATTAGCTACCAAGATGCCAAATGTTATATTGCTACCATGGCAGCACCTGCTGATCTGCAGGAAGCTCAAGATAGGGTTTTCATACCCACGAATCTGAAGTCAGGTTGCTTCACACAGTGTGCAATTAACAAACTAGACTTCCATGAGAGTACAAAGAATGGTAAAACTATGCATGGAACTTTGCAGGCAATATATCAGTATGCTGATGAAGGTGAGGATCAACTGTCAATGGCTGTTAGGGTGCCCCTAGTTAAAAAAATGCGAGTCTTCTCACACATATCTTCAACAGTTTCAAGCAGGGGAAAGCAATCTTACCCTTAAAGACCACCAGAAGAGTCGTTCACTTGCTGGCATGGCAATAGCACCACAGCAGACCAGAGGACCACTCCATCCTGTATACTGGCTTTGGCATTTAGTGAATATGGGTCCCACACTTTATTTAGATATCATAGAATGATCAAAACCTGTTACATGGTCTTTCTTTTATGAATTCATTACCCAACAAGAAGTACAGGCCACTGTAATTGGGTACAGGCCTTTCTTCCCAGAATCTCCTGTAAACCCTGATGTGGTTGAAGCATCAGTTCAGTACTGTATGAAGGTCACACAGAAAACTGGGCAGGAATTCTACATAATTACCTGTGATGAAGCAGTCTAAGAGATTGCTCTTGACCTTCAGAAAAAGAAGCCGGAGAAGTATGGCAAAGTCATCCTTCATATGGGTGGCTTCCACATTGCACTGAATTGCATGGGGGCAATTGGGTATTTAATGAAAGAAACTGGAATACAGGGTCTTCTTGCTGAAGCTGATGTTTGCCTCTGGAACTGCCAACAAAATCATGTCAGGTAAAGACTATTATGCTATGTTGAGAGCCCATAGACTAGTTCATGCTGCCATGTATGAGCTACAGTGGAATGCATTTGAAAGTTGGCTCACTGGTGAATATGACAAAGACATGGAGTACATGGTATTGCTCTCAGAAAGTGTTCAAAGTCAGAGGTGCCATGGATGCCAAGGATGTACAAAACAGAAATGATTCATACATCCAAACAACTAGGCTACTGGAAGAAGTAGACATGTTAATGAATGAGTTCCATGAGGTAAAGTGTAAATCCCAATAACAAGGCTCTGCTTTATGTACATGGACATGATTTGGATTCTGAATCACAACATCTATGTTGAGCAAGCTGGATACTGGGAGCAGCAGAAAATGCTTCCATATCTTGTGGCTGCTGGTCATCACAAATATGTTTCCTGCATTCCCCATAACCTGTCTGCTATGAAAGACCTGCCAGCCACAGCACCAGACATCACTGAAGCATTCAGATTTGGCAAATTCACAGTGCACTGAACAGTTAGTAAGCTTAATGGTGTGTGGACTGATATGGCCCTTGAGCAGATGTATAACATAGATACCAAGACCCAGCTTTTCCATGGCATAACTCTGCAACCTGCCACTATGGAGAAATACCTGCATTCATTACCAGCACTGACAGCAATCTCTGAACAAACAAAGGTTTAATGGCTCATCTTCATGGCACTGATGATCACAAACACCATGCAGACTGAGTATACAGCACATAAGGACAGTACAGCAATTAAAACAATGATGAATGTGGTCACTGGCAGAATGATCAGTCCATTCACCTGTGATACCAGTGATCTTCTGAACATTTCTACTGGTCAAAAGGCCACATCAAATGACTTCATTGAAGCCAAGGAAATTGGCATTGCAGCCTTAACCACAGCACAACAAAGTGGTAGTGAAAAAGTTAAAACTGTAAAGCTTCAGACATTCGTGAATAACGCCATAACACCTTCACGCATTCAGAAAGTGAAAGAGGTCTATGAAGTGGAGTGCAATAGGATCAGGAACTTGTACTTTATCTGAGATCTGGATGATGACAAAAAGGTAGAGGCCTTCAGTCATGAATTGACAAAATATCCCTCGGCTATTTTTGAGAGATATGCTGACCTTCCCCAAGTTTATGTCATGTGCAACAGCAACCAATCTGATTACCTGGCTGCCCTAAAAAGTTACCTTGGTGAACTGTGGCCAGGAGAAGGTAACTTGCCATCTTCAGATGAACCTACTGTACTAGTTGTTGATGGAATGGCATTTGTTCAACAATACAAAAGCCTTGACATTTGATGACTTGCAGGAGAAGTACAGTATATAGATACACTACTTTGAGTAAAGCCAGAGAGCTGCAACTGCATCACATTGTAGGAAACAGGTATGATGTTAGTCTATCAGTAAGCCTGAAAAGTGAGGGGTGAGAAAAATGGAAGAAGCTTCATTGCACAAAAAGCAGAGCATATGAACCTTGGGAATCCCTGCCCATCCCCTATTGGAAAGATTTCATTTCCAACTCCCAAAACAAGGCCAGTCTCCTTGATTTCTTGGGAGGTGCTTGATTAAAGCACAACACTCGGCTACCAAGAGGGACGGATATTGTTTCTTGGTGGATTGTTCAAGGATCCAGGTCATTCCGTTCTTCTCTTAAAAGATGAAGTGGTAGTAATTCCTGAATTTTCTTGCATAAAACATGAAAAAGCAGATGCTAGAATAATCTTCCATATCGCACATAGTGTAAACATACTTAGATATCAGAGAGTATTAGTGGGGGCCACGGGCACTGATGTGATCATAATGTGCATCTACCATAGCACTCAGATGGCTGGTCTAGAAGGAATTATGAGTTCAGAAGATGGGTGCGCAACTGCCATACCATTCAGTACCAGCTTCTCTTAGATCTATGTGCAACACAGATGCATCACAACTCACATCAGTTGTTTTCAGTGCTTACATCTTATGTAGCTGTGATACTATCAGCTATCCCTTCAAAAAAGGGGAGAAGTGTGCTCTAAACATTGCCCTTGAAAATGCAGCCAATTTTCATGCATTAGTAGATTATGGCAATCCTAGAGTAAGTCTAGATGTCACTGATTAGGTCATTTCAGCAGCACATGAGTTCTTCATGAAATTATATTACAGAGACAAGTTCAGTGGTGGCCTGGATGCACTCCAAGCTCACATGTATGTGAGAACAAAGGGTGACCTATGGACTCTGCCACCAACAGAAGATGCCTTTAGACTTCACGTGCTGCACACTCTGCACCAGATAGCGGTCAGTAAAAGGGTTCTTGGGTCAAATCCTGTGATTCCTGACCCTACATCATTTGGGCAAACTCTTCAAGAAGGCAAGCTAGTCCCGCATATGAAGGAACCAAAGCCAAAAGTGGCCATGCAAACCAAATACTGTAAATGCAAAAGAAACACATGTCAATGAGGCTGCATTTGTGCTAGGGCATACGTCAAATGTGTTATTGCATGTGTGTGTGTAATGCTGACCCCATGAAATGTAGTCTAATTCAAATGAGTCTGACTTTGGAAGACAGTGACAGTAACAGTGATTAAGTGACATTGAAGGTCACATCTGTATAAGACTGGTGAAAGTCATGAACTTGATGATTAGTACAGTGGTGATCTCATTCAACTGAATAAGTAGCCATTTATCAATGTAATACTAAACAGAAGATTCTACAGCCTTTGATCATTGACTAATAAGTTTTATATATGCAGTTAACTAAATCTTAATTAATCATGATTATTTCCTTAATTCTAAACCATACTCTTTGTATTGAATTTGTAATTTTAACACTGTTTAGTGTGATGCACCATTGTTTTGATTCTTTCCTTACATCAATGAAACAAAATAAAAAACTTTTTTGTGCATAAATAAATGTTTTATCTACCTGTATGTCTATAAATTTTGACCAGGTCCATTTGGGTATGGGTACAGCAAATGGAATATCTGAGTCAGATTTATTTTAATTGAAAGCAGAAACATTGTAGAAGATAGAAATTATGGTATAATGTAATATAAATGCAATGATTACTTTGTCAGAGGAAATGCCATGAAGTCTATTCAAAGATTTAGCCAAATAATCAGCAATTTTGGAAATATTTTCCTACAGTAATGACATATACTGGTCTGTACTGTAAAGACATGATGACAGTGAGACTTGTTTTATGTGACTAGCCTTAATGTGCATAACTGGTACATAGTTTAGACCGATCTAAGCAATATTGAAGGTTCTAGATCATATCTGGTAAAATGTCCACTTTTCCAGATTTTTCATTCATGTTTTACTTATTTCAAGGAATTTCACAACTTGTACAAGTGTTGTGACAGAGCAGGCCTCATGATTAAGGTACCGGGGGGTCTCTTCTTTCCAAATACGGTGGCCTGCAAAGTATAGTAAGAGGTGTCAGGACCAACTCCATTCAGGAACCCTGGATCACTGACTAACAAGAAACATGAGCATTTCCAGGAACAATGTAGGAACATCCCCATGGAGTTACCTACAGGCAAAAGATCAAGCTGGTCTAGGAGTCCTGTAGAGCAGGATTGCAGATAGATTGTTCCTCCTGACCACTGATCCAGGATCAGTTTATAAGCCAATCAAACTGATCCAGGATCAGTTTCCGAGAGGAAGTTATCCATAATATGTTTCCTAGCCAGCAATCACCAAGAGGGAGTGTTGTGACAACTGTGGCCCCATGCTACCATATAGAGAGGATCCTCAAACTATGAGAAAAAAAGTGCCAGATTCATAGGGCAAATTGTGGAGGTCCTTTTTATTTACAAAAATCAATCCAAGTACAAGGTTAGTACAAAAATAGGGACAGCCAAGTTCCCTCTGTGTCTCACTGACACTTTCCAAATAAATTAAACCTACACAATTTTCCCTTTGAGTGCCTTTGTTTTGTTCTCTCTCTGTTTCCCAGCCAAACTGCACCAGGATCACTGTACCAGTCATACTAATCCAAGATTAGCTGACCAGCCAGATTGATCCAGTATCAGTTTACCAACCAGAATGATCAAGGATCAGCTTACCAACCAAACTGCTCCAGGATCAGTTTAGCTAACTGCTCCAGGATCAGTTTACCAGCCAGAGATCCAGGATCAGTATACCAGCCAAGCTGCTCCAGAATCAGTTTACCAGCCACGTTGATCCAGGATTAGTTTTCCAGCCACACTAATCCAGGATCAGTTTCCTAGCCACACTGATCCAGGATCGGTTTACCAGCAAAGCCAAACTTATCCAGCAGTAGTTTTCCAATCAAACTGATCTGGGCCCAGTTTGTTTTGGAGATGTGTCTTACCACTAGCTGCAAAACTGCAACTAGCATGTCATGGTGGTTAGAGTACATGGCTGTGGGCCAGACTATCTGGGATTAAATCCCACCAGAATCACAAGAAACATAGCATTTTCCATTTCACTCACATTTTACCAGAGTGTTGATCCATAGTAGCAAGTCTACACCTAAGGGAGTTAAAGTAGTACAGTCAGAATCTGCAAAAACAGGTGTTGTGCAGAGTGTTTTGCTTTGTGCGTGTGGTCCTTGAGCGTTCTTCCCTTTGTCTGCTATTAGGAGTTTTTTTCTAAATTAGCCTGCTAGTTTTATGGTACTTTTATGGCCCCAGGGGATCTTCATCTCAGCATGGTTTATTACTATTCTTGTTCCTACGATGCCGCATGTCCCATGTGACAGTGATGTATCCAGGACCACAGATTTAGTAAGCACTTGTTTAGGGTCAATTTTACAACTGCAAAGTGATGATATTAAGTGACTTTCCTTATCCAGTGAGCACTAATGGCTATATTTCCAGTTTAGTAAATACTTGAGGGTTAAATGATGGGTTTCTGCAAGAAAACAACTGCAGTCTTTATTAATTATAGCCCTGATGATCTGGGATGAACTGTGCTTTTTTTGGTTGTGTGTAGTTTGATGAAATGAAAAGTTTTAAATGCAAAATATTTACTCTTGCAGACTAGACCTGTTACACACACAGAAAACAAAAATATTGAATTAGAGCTATTTAGTGGAGGATAGAACACCAGGCTCCTATATCTAGTACTTGCTGAATCAGTGATCCCATACACATTGCTGTCACATGGGACAGGAAGCATTATAGGAAAAGGAAGAGCAATAAACCTTGCTAAGATAGGGGACCCAGGGGCCATAAAACTACCATATGACTAGCAGGCTAATTTAGAAAAAAACTCTTAATAGCAAACAAAGTAAAGGACTACACACACAGATCAAGACACTCTGCACAAAATGTTTTTGCAAATTTTGACTGTGCTACTCCTCTAAGTCCAAGAAAGAATAACTCTAACCTTGAGGTTAGAGCAATGACCTATAAATGAGCTTAGCATATCCAGCAGACCTGGGTTTGATTCCCACAACCTCCACTTGCATATTGTGTGACTCCTGGATTGCCTGTGTAAACGGGCATTATGCCCAGTAGGCTTTACCCAGTTACCAAAGAATAAAAAAAAGCAAGAATTTTGTCAATAAACTGATTCCAGATCAGACTGGCTGGTAAGTGATCCTACATAGGTTTGTTGTGATGAATTAAGACCAGGTGGGGAATCTACAGTACAATTTGTAAACACTGTCTTGCCAGTGAGTTGGTTTTACATTGTTTGTTAGAGTTGGCAATGCATGACGACTTACATGGTGTTATTTTGTAACACTTAACCAGCTCAAGGGTAACTTTTATAAAATGGTTTTGCAACTCAACTGAAACACAGCTGCAGTTCGTTCACAATGCAGTGCAATTCACCGGTCAGTCATTCAGCAATAGTGTTACTGCTTGTGACAGGGAGATCATGCCATGCTTGAGGACCGACTGTTCTTAAATCTGTTGCAAAAGTTCTTCTGTTTCTTAGCCTAATCTATCGTTCACAATTTCTAGTCCATATGGCTGGCCATCTCTGGGCCCCCTTCCCTTTCTTGACTATGCTATAGTGTCCTCTTTAATTTCTCTTTTCCCTCTCAGGTCCTCGTAAAGGGAGGTTATTGTGGTGACCTCCAAGCTTATGTAAAACAACAGGCTGTGTTTATAATTGCTGGATTTAGTATGTAATAGCACTATGTCATAAAATATTTTGATGTATATACCTCATGTCTATGAAATTTGTAAATGTTGACAATATCATGGCACTAATATACCAATACTGCTGAGCTACTGACAATACAGGGAGCTGCCTATGAATGTCAAGGGGGGAATATACTTGATAAAAGCAAACTGTGAATGAAACTGGTGTTATTTTAATATTTTTAATAGCTACTAGAGGAGCCCTGGTTGCTACCACGTGAGGTATCCAGGTAGAGAGACCTTGAATCAGGTCTATTTTCACTCGCATCGCGTTTTATTTAAAACGCTTGTTTCAGACACACTGCAGCTCTAGTTGATGTTAGCACTAATATTGTGCTTTTTCTAGATCATTTTTTGGGCAAATTCTACCGAAATAACTCTGCAATCCAGCCCTAACCTGTTCTTTACTTCCGGGTATCTGACTATATAAGTGATCCCTGCTGCGAGCGAGGCGACTAATATACCAATACTGCTGAGCTACTGACAATACAGGGAGCTGTCTATGAATGTCAAGGGAGGAATATACTTGATAAAAGCAAACTGTGAATGAAACTGGTGTTATTTTAATATTTTTAATAGCTACTAGAGGAGCCCTGGTTGCTACCGCGTGAGGTATCCAGGTAGAGAGACCTTGAATCAGGTCTATTTTCACTCGTATCGCGTTTTATTTAAAATGCTTGTTTCAGACACACTGCAGCTCTAGTTGATGTTAGCACTAATACTGTGCTTTTTCTAGATCATTTTTTGGGCAAATTCTACTGAAATAACTCTGTAATCCAGCCCTAACCTATTCTTTACTTCCGGGTATCTGACTATATAAGTGATCCCTGCTGTGAGCGGGGCGAGCAGAGTGGGGCGCATGTTGCAGCGTGCCGAGACGCGCGCAGAGACACGCACGTCTGCGCGTGTCTGCTGTGTCCGCTGAGATGCTGTGACCTTGACAGGGCAAGCTAGTGGGGTAAATTATAAATGTAATTTGTGTGATTATTATCACAATCATGGCACAAGTAAAGCCTAAAAAAGGTAGAAGTATAAAGAAAAGAGTATGTATACAATGCCTAATGTACGTAGAGGATACTCCAGATTTAGAATTTGTTTGTGATAAATGTAAAATGATTGCAACATTACAAGAAGAAATTTGCAATCTAAAAGAAAAGTTAGAAACACATAAAGAAATAACGCTTCTTGAACAATTTATTGACAATGCAGTTAAAGAAGCAAGTATTAAGCATTTTGAAACACAAAATAAAAAAACACCTAGTAATATATCCCCCCAGGCTAAAACATCTTATCACTCAAATGTGAATGATATAAATGATAAAAGTGATGATACTCTTGCAAAATCTATAAAGAAAAATCTACCTGATGCCTATAAAACTCAAGCAGCCATTACATCCACTCCATATCCGAAATCAAACATACAAGAATGAGCAAGCTAAACAATTAAATTCCTGGCTAAGATACTTTTGCATGGTGGAGAATATAGGATTTATGGATAATACCCAGACCTTTAAAAATATAAAATGTTATAAAAATTATGGTATACATCTCAGTCAGATTGGTATTAGGATATTGGCTAAAAAAATTAACAAGGTAACATCGTTTCATTTAAAATGGGTAAAGAGGGGGGGAAGCTCAATACTTTACCCCTTTAACAATAGATTATACTTGTAAGGGTGATAAAATTGAAGATTATGGTTGGAATGGAGTCCTTTTAAATGCACGGAGCCTAGCTAATAAATTTGATGAGTTTAAATTGTACCTCGGGACGAATGATATACTTATTGCCCTCATCACTGAGACTTGGTGGGGTGACAATGATTCTTGGGATAAAAATATACAGGGATATAAATTATATTATAAAAATAGGAAGTATAGAAAAGGGGGAAGGGTAGCTATTTATATCCACCAATCAATTGATAGTGAAGAAATCATGGATGATATTGATCTTGAAATATTACGGATTAGAATGAAACCACTGATAGGTCCATCATTTATTCTGGTTTTAGTATACAGACCTCCTTCTATGAGTCCTGAGAATGATGCAAAATTATTACATTTCCTTAGTCATCTTGATACATCAAAAAATTACATAATTATGGGAGACTTCAATTTGAAGAGTGTTAACTGGGAATATGTAACTGCAATAGACAAAATTGATAGAAATTATATGACACTATTTAATGAAATAGGTTTGGAACAACTAGTTAAAACAAATACTAGAGGTAATAGAATATTGGACCTTATACTAACTAATGTTGCACATTGTATTACTAGGATTGATGTTAATGCACCTTTAGCCAATAGTGACCATAATATTGTTCAATTCCAAATATCAAATAGTAAATACACGCTAGCTACAGGTACAACCAAAATCTTAAATTTCACCAAAGCTAACTTTGAAAATATGAAACATATTATTAGTTGTTGGGATTGGCAAGCATCGTTCATAAATTTATCAGTGGAGGGGAAATGGTTATTATTAGCTAACAAATTAAAGGACCTGATTAAAACTAATATTCCAAATAAAAGTAAATATAAATCAAAGGATAAACCTACTCCAGGATGGATGTCCTCTAAAATTAAATCCCTAATTAATAAAAAAAATAAACTTTATAAACAAATCCAAAAGGGTTTTATACATCTCAAACACAAATACTAACATACTAACATACTAAAATGCCAGCAGAATAGGCCTAACGGTCTTTTGTGTCTGCTCATTTGGTCAGTCCCCAACCTGGGTGCTGACCTTGCTGTCCCCCTCGCCTTCTCTGGCTTCTCCCTTCCCAGTTCCGGATATTCTTGCTGCATTGGATTTTGCTTCCAGAACCCTTCCCCTGTACCTGTCCCACCCCCTCTTGAACCCCTCCACTGTCTCTGCCTCCACCAGCCCCCTAGGCAGTGCATTCCATGGCTCCACCACCCTCTCAGTGAAGTAGCACCTCCTCCTTTCTCCCCTGAATCTTCCCCCCTCCAGCTTCCAGCCATGCCCTCTAGTGGCCCCTTCCTCCTTCCTTCAAAGCACCCCGACTGTTCCTCCCTATTTACCCTCTTCATGTACCTAAAACTCTATCATGTCCCCCGTCCCTCTCTCTTCCAATGTGTACATATTTAGCTCTTCGAGCCTCTCCTCATAGGTCCTGTCCCCCAAGCCCCAAATCATTTTGGTTGCCCTCCTCTGGACCCTCTCCAGGAGGTTAATGTCCCGCTTTAAGTGTGGCCTCCAAAACTGCACGCAGTACTCAAGGTGCGGCCTCACCAAGCAGTTATCTTACTCTTGCACAGGTGCTGGTAGCATCCTGCACCCCTCTCCTGATGATTTCCCACCTACTATCAGTGTCCATGTCTGACTCAATCCCATCCAAATGCTCCTTAAGGATCCTTCCCATTTCCTTAAAGTCCGCCCCCCTGAAGTTGGTTACTTCCATCTTTGTGCAGTCTTCTACCCCTCCTAGGTCCAGGCAGAACCAGACCGTGGCATGGTCACTCCCCGCCAATGGGTCCCTTACCTCCAGGCCCCCAATCTGGTCACTGTCTGCCAGGAACACATCCAGTACCCATGCCTCCCTGGTCGGTTCCCTCACCTGCTGAGTTAGGAACACGTCTTGAAAGACATCCAACAGCCTCTGTTCCTTGGTCACAGAGGGTGTCATAGTCTCCCAGTCTGTTCCTGGCATGTTTAAGCCCCCCAACACCACCACCGTTCCTCTGCCCAGTCTGCAGTGTCTCCTAACATCTGCCACCAGACTGTCCTCCAGCTCCTCCGCCAGGGCAGGGGGTCTATACACCACTCCTATTTTTACTCTCTTGCCCCCCCTTGTTATCAAGGTGACCCAAATCGCCTCCACGGTTCCCTCCACCTCCTCTACTCCCCCTATGCCAATGCAGTTTTTGACTATCATTGCTACCCCTCCTCCCTTCCTCCCCCTGTCCTTCCTGAACATAGTGTATCCTTCCAGGTTCAGGTCCCAGTCATGTCTTGCAGTGGCCCAAGTCTCAGTGACCGCTGCCACATCCACTGCTCCCTCAGTTAGCATCGCCTGGAGCTCAGGCATTTTATTGCCCAAGCTCCTGGCATTTAGCAGGACTACCTTCCACCCTTTCCCTATAGTTCCATTTCCCCTGCTCATGTTCCCATGGGGATTCTGTTTTCCTGGTCTGCACTTTGCCAGTTGGCCTTTTCCTGCAATCCTCCTGGTCCTCGGGGTGGAGACAGAGTTCCTCCTTTATCGGCACCCCTGACAGCCTTTTCTCCCATCCCACCCCTTCACAAGTTTAAACCCCACTTTTCACCAATGAACTCTCTATTTTCAACTTAAGGATTCCTCCCTCCAAATTGAGATGTAGTTCATCTCGCATACAGCTCCTTATCCTCCCAGGTCTCCCCCAATCCCCCATCAACCCATACCCTCTGGCCTCACACCACTCCCTGAGCCACTGGTTTATCTCCCTAATTTTCCTTTTGTGTTCCCCACTAGCCCTTGGCACTGGCAGGATTTCTGAGAAGGAAACTGTGCATCCTATGTCATGACAGACCCTGGCGAGCTCCCTGAATCTTGCCTGTATCTCTAGCTCACTATTTCCCTCAATGTCATTTGTACCCAGGTGGACCAGTATGTCTGGGGAACCCCCACAATCCTTTGCCAGCTGATATACCTCATGCTTAGCCCTGTGCACCATTAGTCCAGGGAAGCATCTTGTTCTAACTGGCCAGGCTTCTCCCTCCCTATCCCATTTGATACCCCTGATCATAGAATCCCCCAGCAGGAGCACTCTGACCACTCCTTTTCCTCCATTCCCCTTCCATGTCCCTCATCCTTTCTACAGGCCCTCCACCCAGCTGGCTCGTGCTCCTCCCCTTCTGGGTGCCACATGCCACCCCTCCTCTCCAACCTATGCCTCTCCTCCTCCTGAGTATCCTTCTGTTCCTTGCTAATTCCCCCCTCACTGCTCGCAACTGGTCCTTCTCCCCCATCTGCTAAACTAGCCAGGCTCATCCTCCCTTCCTTCCTGTCTCCATTTAGTTCCTCCTTGCTAGTCGTGCTCCCCTGGCCTAAACCCTCAGCTCCCTTTACTGAATCCTCCTTGTACTTCTGGTCCTTCTCCTTTACCTTTCCTCCCAACTGGTCCTTCTCCTTGTGCTTTCCTCCCTCTTCCCCCTGCCCCTCCTGCTCCAATTCACTGCTCCCCCCATTCTCCTGCATTCCAGGTCCCCCCCTGTTCTTCCTGCTATCTGGCCCCTGCCTCCTGCCTCCCACTCCCTTTCCATCTCTAACTACCCCTGTCATGGCTACATCACCCCCCTCATCCTTGAGCAGAAGAAGAGAATTGAAGCGGTTACTGAGTGTAAGGTCTGATCCACTTCCCGCCTTGCTTCCTTCTGTCCAGCCCTGGCCATCTGCCTCACTTCCCTGAGAATGTTGTCCCTCCATCCCCTTTGTGAGGGCCCCAGTTACCTGCCTGCTTCCTTGGTAGTGTCCTTTGGACCCTCTGCCAGGTTCCCTATGTGACCCTGGTATTCTCCTGCACTCCTTTCCTTGTCCCCACCCCCAGTGCTTGGTGCAACCCTGTGGGAGATTCCCACCCCTTCCCCAACCATACCACCCCCTTCCCCCAGCTTTCTCCCTAATCCCCACAATCCTCCTCCCTAAGCTGTGCTAGCTGGTAGCACACTGGGCAACCACTTGAACTTCAAGCCCAGTCCAGTATCATGGCTGCTCCACACCCTGTGCACCCACCACCCTCCCAAAGATGCTGCCCTAATGATGTGTGGTTCCATCCCCTTCCAAATAGGTTTCCTTGGGTGAGCTACCAGGTTCTCCCCTAGTCCAAGATACCCCTACTGCCTAATCAGGTCACCCACTAATCTTACAGACAGTCCCACTGTACACCAGTAACCCTGTTACTAGGTGCAGTACAACACATTAAACTTATAAGGGAAATGAACAACTCCCAAAACTCCTCTCTCCCAGCCTTTAAATCCTACCACCAGTGGCTAGAACTACATGAGCTGCACCTGCAGCCTTTTCCTCCAATTGCAGGGCAGGTGTTCCCCTATAAATTTGCAGACTTCTGGGGAGGGAGGGTATTGGGCAGACACCTGACTCGAGAGAGACAGAGTGTATCAGCCCTGTGTCTCCCCTCCAAGCCCAGCAGCCAAAGAACTAGGCCCAAGCAAATCCCACCAAATAGAGGCCTATTTCTTCTGATTTAAACCTACCAGCGCAGCCTTTTACACAGTGAAACATCCACAAAATAAGCTCCACTTACAGCCACCAAATCAGTTTACAAACATCCAACAGCACCCAAAACAATACCCTGCTAGCCCCTTAGAAGTAAGAAAGAAAAGAACTAACCTACCAAGTAAAATCCACAAGAACCCTGTGAAAACAGCAGCAGCTACTGTCCTGGAACACAACTGATCCTGTCCCCTTCCAGTTCTTTCAAATATAACGATTTATTAAAAATAATAAAAACTAAAATAAGATTAGAAAAAACACAATTTGAATTTAAACTAGCATCAAGGGTAAAAGATAACAAGAAATCCTTTTTTTCCTATATAAATAAAACCAGAAGTAATTCTACGACTATAGGTCCATTTACTACACTATCTGGTTGTGTAACTGATAAATATGAAATAGCTAACATACAGAATCAATATTTCTCATCTGTATTTAATGATAATTCATATGATAAATTAATCAAAAGAGATAGCTCCATACCTGGTACTTTAATAATTAACCCTAAAGAAGTATTAGATAAACTTAATAAAATAAATACCAACAAGTCCCTGGGCCCAGATGATATTCATCCGAAGGTAATAAAAGAACTCGCTAATGAAATATACATGCCCCTAACTAATATATTTCAACATTCGTTAGATACTGGTGCAGTCCCAAATGATTGGAGAATGGCAACAGTCGTACCTATTCACAAAAAAGGACCTACCAATAAGCCAGAAAATTTTAGACCTATAAGTCTAACATCAGTGATTGGCAAAATATTTGAACAGTTTGTTAAGGAAATTATTTTGGAACATCTTAATAATAATAAACGTACTGACAAAAATCAACATGGATTCACAAAATCAAGATCATGTTTAACTAACCTCTTGACCGTTTATAATAAAGTTATAGAAGAAATGGATAATGGCAATTCAGTTGATTTAGTGTTTCTGAATTTTGCTAAGGCATTTGACAAAATCCCTCACTTTGAACTTATACATGCTTTAGAAGAGGTTAGATTAAACCATAATATAATTAATTGGATAAAGATGTGGCTTAGTAACAGGAAGCAGAGAGTGGCCATTAATGGAGAGTTGTCAGAGTGGGTTAGCGTGACTAGTGGTGTCCCTCAGGGGTCAGTGTTGGGACCATGTTTATTTAATGTTTACATTTCCTCCCTAGAATCAAATAGAAATGATATTTGGCTACTCAAATTTGCAGATGATTGCCGTATAGGGTCTATTATCAATAATAGTAAGGAAAGCAGTATTCTGCAAAACTTCTTAGATGAAATTTCTAACTGGGCCCAAAAAAAGAAATTGGTGTTAAACAATGACAAGTGTAAGGTGATGCATTTGGGCAAACGTAATTCTAAATTTACATATAAACTAGGGAACCAAACATTACATCAGACCACTGAAGAAAAGGATCTTGGGCTTACTATTACCCCAGATATGAAATTTAAATTACATTGTAACAAACAAATCAAAAGGGCAAACCAGAACCTAAATTATATATTTAGACATGTGGCAAGTAGGACCAGAGAGGTTATGCTGCCATTGTATAATGCTCTGGTGAGACCTCACCTTGAGTATTGTGTCCAGGTGTGGTCCCCATATACAAAGGAAGAAATTAGTAATATTGAAAGAGTCCTGAGATGATTTAGCAGGACAATAGCAGGAATGAAGGGAAAGGACTATGAAGATAGACTAAAGGATTTAAAATTGTACTCTTTAAAATATAGAAGGCTTAGGGGAGACTTATGTCTAATATATGGTTTATTACAAGATTCTATACTCCTAAATGGAACAGGTTTATTCTTATCTAAATATAGACAAAGTAATCGTAGACATAGTAAACAATTATTGATTGGGAAATGGAATACACTAAGGAGAAAAAATTGGTTTAGCATAAGATCGATCTCAATATGAAATAATCTTCCTACAATTGTTATGGAAAGTACTAACATGGATGCATTTAAAACAAATTTGGATTCAGTAATGACAGATGTTGACAAATATACCTAATACACAAAAATACGAGGCAAGCATTATGGACTATGTCCTCTAGCTTGTAAAACCTATGAAACTAGGTGTTTTTTGATTAAGGTAAAAAGTACTAGGGGACTGTATTACAGAAAATAAGTTGGTTGAGTTGTTAAATGCATGTAAATTGGTACCATGCATTCCTGCTGTAAACTGAGCCAATCTGAAATGTCATAGTGATTTGCATATATCCCATGATGCTTTGCATTATGAACATATGTGTGATGTTGTGTTTCTTTGAAACTTGGCTTATTGCCAATGCCCTTTGGGGTAACCCTTGTTTCAGTGCTTCTGCATTGAGGTTCTTTGGCTAAAGCTTGCTTTTTTTCTTTCTTTTTGAGCCCCCACCACCCAAGCAAACAAGGCAACCACAGGGATGAAGGGTTTTCACAGAAAAGTATAGATCAGTAAATGCTAACAAGTGCAGAGGAAGGACATACATAGCCTGTTGCTGCAAACTGCTGCACTGAAGAAGGAATATGCCATTTCTGAAGGTTTTCTGCTGTATTTTGAATAAACAACACACAGAGATTGTGTATTGAAACTGAAGTTCGGTGTCTGGTCCATGTGTCATCTCACAACCCCTCCACAGAATTGGTGTTGGAAGTGGGATAATTGGCTGGAAACATCTGGACTGGCAAAAGAAGGGACATTTTCTGGTAGATATTGCCCAGATATCCCAGGTGGACTGATGCACCAGGAGTTGCCAGAGGAGAACCTGGAGATGAAAAACTGTGGCATTCTGACCAGAACCATGGCTGACAGACAGAGAGAAGCTGCTGCCTGGACTGGACCTGTGAGCTTGGTAGAAGACCAAGCCTGAAGATGACGAAGCAATGTAAGGGGACAAGGAACTACCATGGGGTCAAGGCAGACCTACTATGCAGAGAGGAGGAACACCAGTGTCAGGTGCTCGAGAGGTCCCTGCCAGAGAGTTTGAATAAAGAATTGGAGGAGGATTTTTCATGGGCTCAGCTGGAGGAGGACCCCCCCTGACTGAGCAGGATGTTCCTTTGTTGCCTGTGTTCCCAGGATGTTACTTGTTGGAGGTCAGAGATGCAAGTATGGAACTTGAATGTGAGACTCCAGGTAAGACTGTACCTAGTGATATTGTGCTGGGGTTGAAGACTCCAAGCAAGCAAAAAGAAGCCAATGAGGCTGAAGGGACTTTTTCTTGTGTTAATACAGCTTAATCTAGTGACAGTATTGACTGGGGCATACTGCAAGCTAAAGATGCTAATGTTGCCAAACTGTACCATTAGTCTCTGTTGAGAAATGTGTCAACACCTCAGGGTAAATCATGATGATATCCAATGTGGCTATGATGGAATGTTGATCGTTAATAGGGACCATGAGACAGAGCCTTCTGAAAATGGATTGGGGGAAGCTCCATCCCATCCTGGGACAAGAAGATGGTAAGCAGTCTGAGATGACTGCTTCCCTCTTAAGGTGGGGAATATGTGACAGGGAGATCCTCCCACTTTTGAGGACCAACCCTTCTTAAATCTGTTGCAACAGTTCTCCCCTTTCTTAGACTAATTTATCCTTTACAATTTCTAGTCCATAAGGTTGGCCACCTATGGGCCCCCTTCTCCTTTCTTGATTATGCTATAGTGTCCTCTTTAATTTTCCTTTTCCCTCTCAGGTCCTCGTACAAGGAGGTTATTGTGGTGATCTCAGAGCTTATGTAAAACAACAGGCTGTGTTTATCATTGCTGGATTTAGTATGTAATAGCACTATGTCATAAAATACCTTGATGTATATACTGTACCTTATATTTATGAAACCTGTGAATGTTGAAAATATCATGGCATTAGGTGTTTTTGACAAAGGTAAAAAGTACTAGAGGACTTTATTATAGAAACTAAGTTGGTTATGTTGTTAAATGCATGTAAACTGGTTCCATGCATTCCTGCTGTAAACTGAGCCAATTTGAAATGTCATGGTGCTTTGCATATGTCCCATGATGCTTTGCATTATAGAAGTATGTGAGGTGTGTTTCTTTGAAGCTTGGCTTATTGCCAGTGCCTTTTGGGGTAACTCTTGTTTCAGTGCTTCTGCATCGAGGTTCTTTGTCTGTAGCTTGTTTTTTTTTTCCTTTTGAGCCCCCACCACCCAAGCAAACATGAAAAGTTTAGATCAGTAGGTGCTGACAAGTGCAGAGGAAAGACATACATAGTCTGTTGCTGAAGACTGATGTACTGACAAAGGAATATGCCTTTGCTGAAGGTTGTCTGCTGTATTTTGAATAAATAGCACAAAGATTGTGTGTTGAAACTGAAGCTCAGTGTCTGGTCTATTTGTTATCCCACAACCCCTTCACACTACTCACGACACTGGTGTAGCCCACCCCCTCTCCAATGTATAGGGGTATGCTGGTGAAATGTCCATGGGGAGGAGGCAGCCACAACAGAAACTGCATGAGATGACTTACGATTAGAGTCTTCGGGACAGGGTGCAGGCCTCTCCAGTGGGGTGCTGGGCTAGGAGGAAAAGTGGATTAGTGTAAACAATAGAATATAATATTTCTGAATAAATAGGAATAGCCATTACACAACAAATGAGGCTCCTTTAATAAAATATTTGATGCTCCATGGAGTTCAAGAGATTTAATGTGGCATCATCCCACTGGAAAAACAATGTGGCATGGGAATCCGATGGTCCAGTAACTCAATGTCTCAGCATTGTCCATATCAAGTCCATCTCTCAGAGTTCATAACTTCTATTTCAGCAGCTCAAAATGCAGGTCACTTCTTTTCCCACACTCAGTACAGTATTCACGCAGAATGATCACTTGGCAGCTTGCTTTCCCAAATTCAGTACAGTATTCTCCCCGCATGATAACTTGGCAGCTTACTTTTCCCACACTCAGTATACATGGTACGGCCTCCCTCTGCTGTCTATATGGTTGATACATGAACACTCTCTCTGTCTCTAATTTTCTTTATACACCAGTTCAGCTCTTCAGACCACAGTCTCTACCAAGGATTGCAATCCTCTGTTCACTCTGTCGGAGCTTCCCCAGCTCACTGGGCAGAGTCGAGTGGCATTAAACCCCAGGAGTGCCTGTCTTCAACACCCTCTGATGCCTGTTAATATTAATAGTTTGATTGTCTCTCCTCTAATGCCAAAAGAAGTCCCTCTCTTCTCTAGCTGCACTAGCCTTCTGAACAGTGGCAGGCTCCACATTGTGTCATGGATGAAATATCCAATATAAGTTCATGGTGTGGACTAAGCAGTCCATTCTCCCTGGGTGAGATCTTATCACAGAGCACCTCTCTCCCTCAAGGGTGGGCAGCCCTAAGCAGGGGTCTCAAAGGCTACAGCCACTGCCACATCCTTCCCACGCTTTATCCAGCAACTCCCTTCCAGAAAAAAAACAGCTTGAAGACTGCAGAGGTGGGAAAGTGGTCCAACTCCCTCCTTAGAATTGACTCCCCAAACCCGTGGTCTCCTTCATGGGCCCACGAGTCCCTTCCTCCAGGGACACCACCAGCCAGTCCCTGCCAGCTTCCTGAAGGAGATAAAATTAACACTTTAATGGATCCGGGCATGGAGCCTCTAAAATGTAGAAGAGGGTACTTTCTCTACCCAAAGGGGGGGGTTACACTGCCAACCCAGGTGAAGGTATGAGCCCGAGTAATCAGAATGCTGACCAGTGGAGAAGGATCGAGCATTCCACAGGAGGCTATCTTCCTTGGTGAGGGAGGATTTCCACTACAGCTGTGCGACCACCACCTTGGTGACTTTGGATGGCAGTGCAGTTAAGAGTGTGATTCAGGAGGGAGGAGATGCCAATTGGCTGACTCACTGTGTCACTCCACTTGCCTGTGTGCATCCACTCTCAGCCCTGCTTGGTGTCTCTGTGGGAGGGGAGAAAGCCAATGGAAGAAAACAGCCTAGTAACGTGGCGGGATGATGAGCTATCATGTCGTTGAGGCACAGGTCATGGAAGCATAGGGAAAACCCAGGAGCAGTTGTAAAAATCACCAAAACTTTATTTATTGTAGCAGTAACATAAAATAAAATAAACCTGTTCAGAATAACTATATACAGAAACAAAAATAAAATATTTCTTGTAAAAATTAAAATCGCCCTTGCAGCTCAGCTTAGCTGGTTTTATAAGTCTTTTTCAACCCCCATCCTTTGCAAGTATCCTGTTCTTCATAAATTTCAGGAGCTGCTAGAACACTGAGAACTTCCTGAGGTCCCCACAGCAACTGCAAAAGGCTCAGACATTTGCACCCAAGTAACCTCTAGTTTTTTACAGTTATCTCAAATTATAAATATATATACATTTCAACAGTAACACCATATTTTCTAAACAAAAGTGATCCCATTATCAGTTTAATTTCCATATATTGATTTGCACATATTCTTATATTACCAGATCTAGATATGCAAGGGAGGAAAAACAGGAAGCAAGAGAAAACAGAGACAGTGAGAGGCAAAGGATTGCGAGACTGTTCGGGTTGGTCAAGTCCGAAGTCTCACAGGAAAATTTGGCTGCGCAACCAGACAGAGGAGAGAGAAAAGGAAAGAATACAGATCCTTGCATTTACACACTTTCTCCAACAAATGGGACAGGGTTCTATTCTACCCTGTCACATACCGGTACACTCAAATTGCAGATTACTTCCCCCCCCCAATTATACACCAATGGAAAGCCTAGGCAACTCCACCATTGCTACACTTCAAAGGGCAAAATATCCAAGGTAATTAAGTCATGGAGAAGGCTGGGGGCTGGGGGTTGCCAGCTAGAGCACAGATTGGAGCAGCTACAGGAGGGGATAAATCAAAAAACAAAGAAAACAAACAAACAAAAAAAAATGTAATGCAAAACTGAGTTGCAACAGTTTTGCAAGGCTTTGCACTGGATGCAGCAAGACCTGTATGACTTACAGAGAAAGGCTAAAGCAACTTATTGGTGAGACAGTTTAATACAAACTGTACTGTAGTTCCCTTCTCTGTTATCCTAACAGCAGTAACCTGAAATGCCTTTTCCTTTCAGGTAGCTACGGAGCCCAGTCTTGAAACTCTGAAATTATTTGCATTGATTACCTCCTCTGGATCAGTTTGGCTGATAAACTGATCCTGGAGCAGTGGTCAGGTGTGCAATGTGCTGGAGCCAATGCAGCATGCCAGCTAGCATAGCAGCTCTGCTGTGTTCTGACCTGATGTGTTTACCCACTGCTCCCCTGTCCCCAGTTAATTCTGGTAGAGACAACATCTAAATAGAGTCAGAAAAGTAAGTCAAAGACTCTGAGCTCAAAACCTCTCATCTACTGGGAAAATACTAAAGCAGCTGGCCTGGCCTGAAGCGGCCTGCAGCTTTCAGGGCTGTGACTCTGAATGGCTCTAAACAAAAGGTCATTCTTTTCAACAAGGTTAAGTTGACATTTCAGATGGCTAGGGAAAAGGCACCTCTTATGAATTTTATGGCTGCCAGACAAAAAGATTTGTGAAGGGGGGGGAATGGGGGGACTGAGCATGGAAAATCCCTTTAGTACCTTCTGGGCCTTTCACCTTTTAATGGACTCTGAATAGAGAGAGCCTGTGATACTGTGAGGTGTTGCAGGTCAGAGCACTTGCTCTCTGTGGCATTTGTCTTGCAAATAACAAAAAGCTCAGCAGAATTTCCAGCTCTGTTCCTTGAAGTGTGACTTCTAACAGAGTCTGTTACCCTTCAGGCTGGAACCTATGGTAAGAACAGCAGTATATATCTTTGAATGGGGGTGGGGGTCGAGCTGAGGAGGAAGGAATGATTTCACTGTGGTGGCATCTACAGGAAGAAGGAAAGACTTTAATAACCACCATTGCTGGGACCATAATGACTGCATTAATAAATACATTAAGGTAATGTGCTGCAAGTAACTAAAACTTGTATTAAAAAGGTGGGTAAGGTGAGGAGGCATAGGAAATCAATCTGGTACACTAAGGAAGTGGAGAAGGTAGTCAGGGAGGATGGCATTGGTTGTTCAGTTCTCACCTCCCCCCCTTCTGATTTCCCATGGAGACAATAATCACACCAGTTTGGGATTTGAATGTCCACAGCCATATGTTTATTAATCCAGTTCCTAATACACACTAGATGTGTGCCAAAGGGAGTCTCTCCAAGGTTCATATCCCAACCCCCTCCATACCCCTCCATGAAGGAAAGGGCTCTATCTCGCCCGCTGCCTGTCCCTCCTTGGCTAAGCTGTGGGCTTCTGAGCTCTTCAAGGGGGTCAGACCCTCAGGGCCAAAGGCCTAGTGCCCTCCATGCTGGGCGTGGCCCTCTGCCTCTTTCCCCCATCCGACCCCAGAGATCGTGAACCTCCACTATGGAAAACCTGCCCTCAGGGGCCCAGCACAGCAGCCCCCCTACACAGGCCTGGCATGACCAAGGGGTATTATCTGGTGACCTTGGCCTGTACATGCTGGGTGCAGGCCGGGTTCCCCCTGACATCACCGGAAAGAGAAGCTCCCATTCCATGCTGGGTGCTGGAGGCCCCTCTTTTCCCCCAGGTCCAAGCTGGGCTACCTCGACTCACCCTTAGACAACCTTGGAAACACTCCCTATCCATTTAAAGAGGCTGTAACAGTATCACTATCCCCCACCAGTTGGCCGAATCCAAGAACTAGTCTGGCGGAGGCAAAAACCCAGGCAAAAACCTGTTTAGCAGGAAAAACTGAGAAAATACTCTGCAACCCCTTCCAGCGGTTCCCTCAGTAGAGGGCAGCGTTCTTGCACTATGCTTTTGGGTGGGTGGGTGAATGGGTTCCTGCCTTGTAGGGTGCAAGGGAAAAGACGAACGCAGCTTGTCTGCTTCTCCTTATACCCCTTGCCACCACTCTTCCCCTGGCTCCTGGCCACCCTATCTCTAGTCTGTGGCCACTGAGACCACCCCCTGATTTTCCCTCCCTCACCCATGGAGTCTCCAACCCCTGACCCCTTGTTGTTCCAGGGTGCAAGGAGGGCCTGAATGGCATTTGGCGATCCTGTTGGCTCCACGGGAGTTCCTTTGATCGGGGGGGGGCAGCCCAGACACCGGGAAGGTCTCTTGGTTGTCCAGTTCTCACCCCCCCTTCCGATTTCCATGGAGACAATAATCACACCAGTTTGGGATTTGAATGTCCACAGTCATATATTTATTAATCCAGTTCCTATTACAAACTAGATGTGCACCCAAGGGAGTCTCTCCAATGTTCATATCCCAAACCCATCCCTACCCTTCCATGAAGGGAGGGGCTGTATCTCGCCGCTGCTCGTCCCCCCAGCTAGGTTGCGGGCTGCTAGGCTCTTCAAGGGGGTCAGACCCTCAGGGTCGAAGGCCTAGTGCCCTTCATGCTGGGTGTGGCCCACTGCCTCCTTCCCCCTGTTTGATCCCAGAGATTGCAGACCTCCACCATGGGAAACCTTCCTTCAGGGGCCCGATGCGGTGGGCACCCCCACAGGCCTGGCATGATCCAGAGGCATTGTCCTGTGACCTCAGCCTGTCCATGCTGGGCGCAGGCCGGGTTCCCCCTGAGATCACCTAAAAGAGAAGCCCCCATCCCATGCTGGGTGCTGGAGGCCCCCTTTTCCCCCACTTCCGAGCCGGGCTAACCCGACTTGCCCTTAGACAACCTTGGAGACACTCCCTATCCACCACCAACCTGATCCCCATCAGGTCCCCCACAGCGAGTCATATCCCCTTACCTTCTCTCCCAGACTCCTTATCAGGTTCTCCCCCCATTATCTCCTTGCCTATTCTGCTAATTATTGGGGTTAAAACCATTTGAATGTCCCTGCAAAATAAGTCCATGCCTACGTCGGACAGGTGTATTCCATTTGTCTGATACAGTTCATGAGAGTTCACTGTAATGTGGTCGTGCTTAACAACAACTCCTGGCAGTCAGGCCATGAATGTTCCCATTTCTCCATTAATCTTCATTTGAGTTCTTTTTTTTTTTGTTAATCCTTTTTCTCCTACCTGGCTCCCGGTCTGCCTTGGTCATCTGCGCCTCCTAATCCTCTGCCCGCCATCCAGTACATCTCGGCTCCTAGGGACCCTTGCTTTCTACCCCCATGGCTTACCTCTCGTGGTGAGGTGGTGGAGACCCCCCCCACTCTCCTGCCATATCCAGATCCAGTATACAGCAATGCCCCCCGAACTGGGCGCCCTGTAGGAAAGCCGTCAAGCTGCCGTGAATGGTCACCATTTTCCTTTGCTCTGTGTCTCAGAGTGAGTGGGGCATGCAATGGTACCAAGGGAAGGAGCGTACATGCATCCACATGCACTCCTTCCTGGCACTGTGCCCCAACTTATCCCCATTACACATTGCCAGTGCACCACCCCCCAGCCTCCGCTAGGGACCGGAAGTGCACTAACAACTGGGATCCCCCTACCCCGGAGAGGGAGAGCAGTCACTCGGATGCTCAATCCCTCTCCTCCCCTGCCGAGTCTTTTCCCGAACCTGGGTCAACAGCATGGAGTGAGGTGTGGCGTCCAGCACCTCAACCCTCAGTGCCACCAGGCCGGCCATCTTCATCTGAGTTCTGTCCAGACCCTTGTTCATTAGCTCTCCCCACCAATGCTTTCTCTGAATAATGTGTGACTATATTATTCTAGTCTCTGGCATGCTGTGCTGGATAGTGGCTATGTCTTCGTTCATGGCGTGCAGTAGCGCTATGGACTTCATTGCCCCCAAGTCACTATCTCCCAGGTGGATGACTAGGATATGCAGATGTGCATCCTTCCAGCACTCCTCCCACAACTTGGGAACCAGCTGATCCCCACACATACCCCTGTGCCCCATCTATCGCACCTCAACAGCGATATCATTGAAGCTCAGTACTGGTCCCCCAGATCAGGACCACTCCCAGACAGTCACCCAATGAATGAAAGAGTGTCCACATATCCACACCCATCTCTTAACTCCCCTCCAATCTGCTTAATAAATAAAAACAAGTTAAAGCATGTTCAGCCATACATATCTTTTAAATGCCTGTGACTTCCACCTTCCTAATCCCTTAATCTCTGCCTCTGTCATGCCCATGCTTGCTGCCCAAGTTGCTGCCCCATCCACAGGGAATGGGTCCCATAATCCCCCAATTCCTTTTCCACTTCCTGCAAAGCTTTCTTAAACATCCTTGTAAATTGAAACTGTGTCAGTGGTGTCCCATCCCTGTGTCTGAAGTACACCCACCCCTCATTCCATGTCCCTGCCTCATACCTCCCTAATTCCCTCCTAATCCTCCACCACCATCCCCCAATCCCAAAGTGTTGCCCACAAACCCTGTGCCCATTGATCAGATTTTGACCTCTGTATCCTTACCAGGACCCTGTCCCTCGACAACACCATGTCCCCTATCTCCAGGCTCCTCTTGGAGGGGTCCTGGCCCCTAAGCTTCCATGACCTCCGAGACTGTAAATACCCTAGAGTAGACCAGCAAAAATGCTGCCCTGAACAGCCATTTCTCCTGTAGGCCTATGCAGATCATTGGCAGGATCTCCACCAAGCGTTCAAACAACCAGGGCCTCACTGGTCTTCTTTTGTCTGGAACTCTAGGCTGTGACCTGTCCCACCCCTCCAGCAGTTTCCTGACCCTAAAAGCCTGAGTGTGGTCCTCCAGCCCCATTGCCCTGCTAAACCACCCTAACCCTGCCAGGTGGTGGCTCATTGCCCCTGCTGAAATACCCTCCTTTTTGAGTGCCACCACAAACCAGCACAGCTGCCTCTCAGGAATAGGCCAGGACTCTTCCCAGCCATGAGAGTCCAAAATTGTCATGAACTCCTCCACCCCTCTAGTGTATGCTTTTCGGGAGCTGGGTGCCAATGACTAGCACATCAATGCCCAGTCTTCAAGATCCCCAGTTTCCACAAGAAATGTGGGATCTCTTCTGGACTGTTGATTGCTCCATGTGCCAGGGTCCTGAACTGGTCCCACTGCAAACGAGATAAAGCATCAGCTATACCGTTGCATTCCCCAGGCACATGTTGGGCCCTAAACTGTATATTGTTCAGTAAACACCTTAACACAAACACCCAGAGCAGGTCCCCTATTGGCCCAACTGCCCCCCACTGTTGATTAATTATATGTACCACTCTGGTATTGTCTGACATAAATAGCACCTTCCTATCCTGCAGTTTCCTTCCCCACACTATCAAGGACACCACTATTGGAAAGAATTCCAAGTACGTGATATTCTTGGTTAGTTCCTGTTCTTCCCAGCTTGTCTACGGCTCCTTATACCCCTTGCCACCATTCTGCTCCTGGTTCCTGGCCACCCAATCCCTAGTCTGTGGCCACTGAGACTGCCCCACCGATCAGCCTCCCCTCGCCCATGGGGTCATTGACCCCCAATCCTTGTTGTTCCAGGGTACAAGGAGGGCCTGAAGAGGATTTGGCGATCCTGTTCTTGGCTCCGTGGGAGTTCCTTCAGTCAGGGGGGGAGCCCGGACACCAATCCCCATTCACCATCAAGGCCTCCAGGAAGGTTCATTCAAGCAAAATATAAGTTAGACAGCAAAAACTCAAAGGGAGAGATTCTGTATATTTAGTAAAACTAAAGGAGGCCAAGAATATCATCAGGAGAGCAAAATCAAACACAAAGCTAAGGATAGTAATGGGAGTGAAGGATAATGTCAAGACCTTCTTTAGACACATCAGAGAGAAATGGAAATCAAAACAAGATATTATTAGGCCAAAAAGGGAGACCAATGTGTAGAGGAGAATAAGGGGTAAGCTGGTATCCTTAGCAATTTCTTTTGCTCAGACTTTGTCACTGAAACAGCAGGCCCCTTCTGGACTGCAAAGTTAAACCTGGGGAAGGAATACTAAATAAACTAGAAATGGAACCAATATTAGTACCAAGGGTGTTAAAGGGACTCAAAGCACACAGCATGGATTATTCCCCATACCAAATGACTTACATCCTAGAGCGTTAAGGAAACTGAGCAATGAGCTGACAGAACCACTGGTGATCTTGCTCGTGATTTTTTTTTTCACAAAGGTTTTTAATCCTCCTCTAGCAGACCTGGGCAGCTATTTGCCCTGTCCCTGTGCTCAGTGATCATCCCTTGCCTCTTTCTGGTCCGGGAACTTGCTCCCATTTAGATTCTCTCCCATGGGAGGGGGGGAGGACCATCCTCCCCACTGCCCCGAACAGACATATCTAGATTCCACTTCAGGACTGTAGTGGCAGGGTGAATCACCAAGACACGGGCAGGGTTTCACAAAGACCAGGTCCCTAATTTTCCACATTTCTTTGCCCCTCCCAGTGCTGCGGCACCAGGACATGTGCAGGGACGTGCACCTGCCATACACGGACACAGGTTCACTCTTTGAGTCGCTCACATCTGTATTACCAACAGGCCTCTGTCCACTCAGTGGTAGTCATGGGCTGAGATGGCTTGGCCACCCTCCATGTGAGAGGACAGCAGTCCTTGGGACGCTCAATCCTCTTCCACCTCGCCGACCCCAGCAACCCATGATCATTCCCAAACACAGGTCACCAGTGTGGCAGGAAGTAAGGTGTGTAACTCCTCAACCCTCCACACCACCAGGCCGGCTTCCCCATGATTTTCTCAAGCCACTCACTAGATACTGGAGTAGTCCCAAAGAACTGGAGACAGGCAGATGTAATCCCACCGCAAAAATCAGGGAAAATAGAGAAACTTGAAAATTATAGGCTTGTTAGTTTAACCTCAGTTGCATAAACTCATGGTGCCTATCTTCAAAGAGACCCTTGTGAAATACCTAGAGACAAGTGGAATACAGGATAATAACCAATATGGGTTTGTGAAGGGTAGGTTGTGTCAGACAAACCTGACTGATTTCTTTAAAGATCAAATGCACATATTTCATAAAAAGCTTGATTTCCCTTGAATTCACATCCCTGTATCATGATTAGTTTCCTGAAAACATCATGCTATTTGGTTTTGTAGTTTTCTTTAAATCAGCATCTATTAATGTGCTCTGCAGTAACTGAAAACAGTGAAGAAACAGTGGAGATGTTTCTGTTCCTATCAGTGAGCAATGACATCACAGCTGTCCAGCCTGCTGCTTCACCAGTTAAGCCCCTGATTGGCTGAATAAGCTGTTGCAGTTCCTAGTTAGAGCAGTCTGTAGAGTTAATCGTCTTCACTCATAGTTTATTACTAACCCATCTAGTTTGTGTTTAGAGAGATCAGCTTAAAATCATTCTGTTCTCGTAAACAATTGATAATCTGGGGTTCAGTGCTGAACTGAAGTGGTATGAATGAATGCCTGTGAGAAATTACCTTGTCTGTATCACAAATGTCAGTTCTCTGTCATCAAAACTATGCATTCTATTCTGGCTATATAACACAGGGTTGTTTAATGGATATAAAATAAATCTACATTCCATTAATTCATAGAAGCAGTGCGTCTTTGATGTAGTCTTAATAAATATGTTTATGTGATAACAATGTAGTTTACATGTCAGATTGACAAACCTGTGTCTCACACTCTATTTCAGGAACATGTACTGTATGAATTAATAAAATTCAGTTCTTTGAGGGTTTCTGTGTGAAAATACATCATGTATGCATATAACTAGAAATACTATATGGCATACTGATGCCCCTGTCTCCTGCCAGACAGTTGAAGCAGCAGCTCTCTGTTCCCCCCTTTCCACTGCCCCAAAAGCCCCCTGTCTCCTGCCCTCAAATAAGGCTGATGCAACCTACTGCCCACTGTCTTCTCCACACAGTCAGGGCTGATGCACCCTGCTGCCTCCTGCACAAACAATTTAGGCTGCCACACCCTGCTACCCTCTGTCTCCCACCCTATAACATAAGATGAAAGTATTTTTTGTATTTTCTATCGGGGAGTTTTGGGCAGTGTACCAAAGGATCTGACTCTAGTGGCAGGGAGCAGCATGGTGCAATGGCTCTAACTGTGGGGTCAAGAGGCTCTATGGTGCAGCAGGGTACAGTGGTGTCAGGGGACAGAGGACAGCATGGTGCAGAAGCCTTGACTGTGGTGCAAGACACAGTGGGGAATCAGGGTACAGAAGCCCTGACTGTGTGATGGGGTGCACCTGGTGTAGCAGCCCTGCCCATTTTGGGTAATGGAAGTGGGTAGCAGGGTGCAGCAAAAGCCCACCTTTGATGGCCTGGGGCAGCATGGTGCAGCAGCCCCAACTGTGAAGGCAGCGGCCCTGGGACTCTAGGGCTTAGCAGAGCACAGCAGCCCATCTGTGGAGAGGAAAAAGGGGCAACAGTGTGCAATGGCCCTGACTGTGGGGGTGGGGGACAGAGGGAAGCGGGGTGCATCAGCCTCAACTGAGAGGCAGGAGACAGGGGCATCAGGATGCCATTTCATATTTCTAGTTATACACATACATGATGTTTGTCAATCTGACATAAAAACAAAATTGTTCTCACATGAACTTGTTTATTGAGGCTACATTAAAGACACACTGTTTCTATGAATTAACGGAATGCAGATTTATTTTATATCCATTAAGCAACCCTGTGTTATATAGCCAGAACAAAATGCAGAGTTTTGATGACAGAGAACTGACATCTGTGATGTGGACAAGGTAATTTCTCACAGACATTCATTCATGCCACTAAAATTCAGCACTGCGCCACAAATGATCAACTTTTTATGAGAACAGAAAGATAGATTTTAAACCTATCTCTCTCAAAACACAAGCCAGATGGGTTAGTAACAAACTCTGAGTGAAAACAATTAGCTCTACAGACTACTCTAACTAGGAATTGCAACAGCTTATTCAGTCAGTCAGGGGCTTAATTGGTGAAGCAGCAGGCTGGACAGGTATGAAGTCATTGCTCACTGAAAGGGACAGAAACATCTTCACTGTTTCAGTTACTGCAGAGCACATCAGCAGATGCTGATTTAAAGAAAACCACAAAACCAAGCAGCATGTAATTTTTAGGAAATACTAATCACGACACAGGAACATGTATTCAAGTGAATTGCAGCTTTTTATGAAATAGGTGTGCATTTCATCTTTATTTATTTATTTTATTTTGTTTTTGTTAACCAGGTATTTGCACTAGACAAGTGATTTTGCCTATTTTCAGGCACGACCCGGGAGGGTTACACATCACAAACAGCAGATACACAGTGTCAACAACAGAATACAAAACAAATAGTAGGAAGGAAAATACAGTTAAATATGACAATTTTGAATACATTGCACATTCAGGACCAACAAGTAGAATATACATGGCATAAGGATGAACATTAATCACAGTTACATATACTTTTTAGAATTTAAAAACAGTATAATTGATCGAAGAAATCCATATACAACAAACACTAGGGGTACATAAGTGCTGAGAGGAAGTCCCGCTCTCAAGGTGCAGGATCAGTGGTAGTAGTGCAAGCGAGTGAAGACAAGCAAGAGGTAGGGCAGGAGCAGAGACCTGAGCTCATAAGGTGAGTTCTTAAACTTTTTTGAAAGGCTCGTTGAGTAGCCAGTTGTTTAACATAGAGTGGTAGGGTGTTCCACATTCTGGTAGCAGATACGGCAAATGCAAGTTCGCCTTTTTGGTGAGACATCTAGGAATAACAAAGGAAGCGTTTTCAGAAGATCTTAGAGTATAAAGCAAGTCAGGTTGTTTTAGCAGAGTTACAAGGGACCTTGGAGTACTAGTCCGGGTTAATTTATCGACCAGACAACCAGCAGTGTATTGATGATAGGAGGATCTTTAACTTTGTAGCCCAAACAGTGGACAAAGGTCAAGCAGCTGGTGTGCTGTATCTGGATTTCAGCAAAGCTTTTGACTCAGTCCTGCATGGGAGACTAGTAAAAAACTAGGAGACCTGGGGTTGGGTAAGAAGAACACCAGATGGGTGGACAGTCAACTTAGATGGAGGACACAGACAGTTGCAGTTAATGGGGAATTCTGTGGTATCCGAAATATCACTAGCAGGGTGCCAAAAGGGTAAGTGTTCAGACCAGCCCTGTTTAATATCTTCATGTGCGACACAAGTGTAGCTATAAAGGACAAAATTGCTCTTGTTGCAGATGACACTAAACTTTGTAGCAGTGTTGACTCAGAAGAGGGGCTATGGGATTTGAAACAAGATCTAAATAGTAGAGGTGTGCAGAAACTCTCCCACAGAAACCGAGCTGCCCTGGTTTTCATGAGACCGAAGCTGAACCTCTGATCTAACACTTAATAACAAAATAAATCTCCAATTAAAAACTATACCTTGGGAGACAGGGTGTGGAATTGCTATTGCAAGTGAGCTGCAGGCAAGCCTCCTCTGCTACTCAGCTATAACTAGCCCTTCCAAGTCACTGAGTGGGGACAGCACCCCTGCCATGACCGCTATGTGGGCTAATCCTCCTAGGGGGCCCTAGTCCACAGCAGCGTACCTTAAAACAACAAAGGCACCAGCAATGGCAGTACTATCTCAGACTGGTGCTGCAGATCCTATTACTATGATCGGGTAACATCCACCACAACCCTGGTCCACCCCAGGGGGTGAACTCGGCCAAGGCCCCCCAGGTTACCTTAAAAATTGCATCCCTGAACATTGGTAGCCTCCTACCAAAGATGGCTCAGTTTGAAGCCTCAGTGAGACAAAACCAGCCAGACATCATCTCACTCAATGAGACATGGCTATCCTCTAAAACTCCCAACACCTCTATCTCCCTACAAGGGTATAACCACCGTATAGGTAAACGGGGAGGTGGATGCCTAGTCTACCTACGAAACACCTTGCAAGGTTATAAAATCACCCTAGATGGAACCAGTGATAGCTGTGAATGTCTAGCAGTACACCTAATATTAGGGAGGGGGAGGAAGAACCTAACCCTTATGACCGTTTACATTCCTCCAGGAAAGCAGCTAGTTGGACTAGACACTTTTGCCTTGCATTACAAGCAAGTAAGCCAGAATTGAGAAACTGTAGTAGTGGGTGATTTTATTGTCAAATGGAAGGCAAATTCTAGCACAGGTTATGAAGACCAAATACACAATTTTTACCTTACACAAGCTGTTACAGAAAGCACCAGAACTAATGACAAAACAGGCACTTCAACCCTTTTCGACTGGGTCCTCACTACCCACCCAGATAGGTTGAAGGATGTTACTATGATGCTTGATGTTCTGAGTGACCACTCACCAGTTATGTGTAGTTGTTCCACCAAACTAACCTGGCCAGCTCCCAAAACAACCTACAATAGGGTACTCCGCAAAGGGGCACTGAGTGCATTCAAAGCCCACTTGTCCCAACTAAACTGGAGTCAGCTAGATTCCACCACCAACACTGATGCAGCCCTCAATCACGTTATAACTGTGTTTAATGCTGCTGCAGATAAATTTGGCCCTTTCAAGAAGCGGGCCATCCGAGGGGACTCTGCCACATGGGTTACACCATCATTGCTTGCGCAAATGCGGGACAGGGGCAACCTATGGCACAAAGCCAAGGAATCCGGCATGCAGATACATTGGCAGGAATACAGGGCAGATAGGAATAGGTGTACTAAGAATATTAGACAGGCTAAGGCTAACTTCTATAAAGAGCAGCAAACTAGCTGCTGAAGAATGGGGAAGGCATTCTGGGAATTGCTAAAGGATCTCCTGAGCAGGGGTGATAAAACGTCACCAACAATGCTCAACTCAAATGGAAGCATCACACTCAACCATATTGAGATAGCCAATTCATTCAATAAAGCCTTCATGGAGCTTAGTGCTGTCCTGCCCCCTGAAGACAAACCCACTGCCACCACTGTATCCCATGACGACACCCAACAAGACCAATGTAGGCCACAATTCCACTTCAAATCTGTCTCGGTAAAGGACACAGTCTGCTATGTTAAGTGAGTACTGGGGAAAACAAGGATGGGAAGTGACTCATTTGTCATGAAACTAGTTGTTCTGGTCCTGGATGAGCTCACCGTCCCCCTGCAAAACTTTTTAACCTCTCCCTCAGATTCTTACAGTTCCCCAAGGAATGGAAAAGTGCCCTAGTCACCCTGTCCATAAAAGTGGAGACTGCACATTAATTGCAAACTACAGGCCTATATCCATTCTCTCCCCACTGTCCAAAGCACTAGAGAGAATTATATCTGACCAACTCATCTCATACCCTGGCAAGCATAATGTCCAGTGTGAACAACAACACGGTTTCCGTAAATTGCACAGCACCTCCACTGCACTGATCGAATACACAAGCATACTACACAAGGGTCTTGACAAAGGACACCTGGTGGGCTCTATCTACATAGACCTCACCAAGACCTTTGATTTAGTAAACCACGCGCTACTTCTAACAGAGCTACCTACATTAGATCTCTCTGCGGACACTGTGCTCTGGTTTAAAAGCTACCTCTCAGGCAGAGTGTCACAGGTTAAGATAAATGGGGAGCTCTCTGATGCCAAGCCTGTCATATCGGGTGTGCTGCAAGGCTCCATCCTGGGGCCCCTTTTGTTCGGCCTCTTCATCAATAGCCTTCCCGGAGTTTGCCCTAGTTCCACTGTCATATTTTATGCAGATGATGCAAGTACCCCTGACAGGACTTACTTACTCGAGACCTCCAATGCAACTTTGCATCCCTTAAGAATTGGTTCCAGCAGAACAAGCCTGTGCTCAACTACAAGAAAATCAAAACAATGCTCTTCTCAAGTGCACAGAAGAGAACTAATGTACGAGGGCTCAACATCCTCAACAGTAAGGGTGACCCTCTAGAACAGGTAGAAATGTTCAAATACCTCAGGGTCACCATCGATCAGACTCTAACATTTGCACCACATGTTGACCAAATCATCTGTAACATTAACAGGAGACTAGGAGCACTACATAGACATAGGCACAACCTTAGCCCTGAAGCTAAAAAAGTGGCAGTTCTAAGATCCATCCTCTCCATAGTTGACTATGGCCTAACAGTCTATGGGAGTGCCATAGACACTGTGTTAAACCTGAACAAAGCCTGCTGCTTTGTAGCTAGGGCTGACAAACTCACGCACACCTGCACTCTTTACTCTCTCACAAACTGGCTTCCCCTGCAGGACAGAATAAAATATCAAACTGCCTTCCTAGGCATGAAAGACCTCATGAGCCTGACCCCCAGTGCTGCAAGGTCTCCGACAACCTGCCTCAAATCCTTACCCAACCAGAGGCATGACTATCGGTACATTGGCTGTTCCATTCAACTGAACAGCTCTAGCCAAACGCTCCTTTTTGCAACCAGGGCACCAAACTGGCTTAATGAACTTTAGCTAATACAAAAGACACCAGCTAAGCTGGATCGTTTCAAATGGAAACTTCTAAATTTACTCCTACCTGGCTCCAAATGTAGCTGCTTCTCCTAATGAAACCCCATCCCGTGCACTGTCACTTGCCAGCTGCACCCCTACCCAACCCTTGCACCATCTGATCATGGTGTTTCTGCCCCCTTAGGTCCCCTCTTCCATGTGCGCATGATGCCAGCACCTTACCCACCACATGGTCTCCTCATGCATGTGCCTCTTCTCCATTCCAGTGCGCCATAAAAATGCACAGACTTAACCTCGGACAATGCCCAGATGAGCTGCTACCTTTGTATAGCTCATAGTGCCTATGTTATGCTTTGTATTATTTGACCTGTTAAATGTTAACTTTTGTTCACTCTGTATTGCTGAAATGGTACTTACGTTACTCATTCTGTTTTGTTATGTCACTGACACAATATTGTCCAGCCTTTATTAATCAGTTTTTAATACTGTCTTTGACCTGGTATGCACAAATTGTTATTCTGATGAGGAAACTTTGTAAATGAGCATTTCTGCTCAAAAGCATATTTCCAAACTTTGAAATAAATAAATAAATAAATAAATAGCGTGGGGCAGAGGGGGATAATACCCTCCTTGTCCCAATAGCAAGAAACCCAGAATTTTTACCAGGTCTGGAAGATTCTGGCTTTGCGCTATGGGAGGAAAGAGGAGTATTGTGTTTGGGTGATCTCTATGATAGGAAAGGTATATACCCTTTTGAGGTGATCAGGCGGAGCCTGGGGATACCAACCTCTCATTTTTATGAATTTCTACAGATAAGAAATTATGGGAGGGACCTGCAAAGAACAGAAACATAGAAACATAGAAGTTGATGGCAGAAGGAGACCACTAACTCCATCTAGTCTGCTCATTTGTTTTAGACCTATTTTGATACTGTAGTCACCCTTTGTAGTCAGGGCTCCCTTGTGTCTATCCCATGCATTCTTTAATCCCCCTTCCCCAGTGTTGACCCCCACAACCTCTTGGGGCAGGCTGTTCAAAGCGTCCACCACTCTTTCTGTGAAAAAAAACTTCCTGGTGTTGGTAGAGAACCTCCCTTCTTACAGCCTGAGGTCATGTCCCCTGGTCCTGGAGCTCTTCTTGAAGTGAAAAAGTTCCTGTGCCTGTATTTTGATAATGCCTTTTATGTACTTGAATGTTTCAAACATGTCCCCTCTCTCTCTTATCTGCTCCTGGGAGTACGTATTCAGTTCCCTAAGTCTTTCCTCATAGGACATATACTGCAGACCCTGAATCATTTTTGTTGCCTTTCTCTATACTGTTTCCACCCGGTCAATGTCCTTCCTGAGGTGAGATCTCCAGAATTGGACTCCATATTCCATGTGAGGCCTGACCAGCGATCTATACAGTGATAGTACCACCTCTCTCTTCCTGCTCATAATTCCCCTCCCAATGCAGCCCAGCATTCTGTTGGCCTTAATTGTTGCCTTCTCACACTGCTTACTAACCTTCAAGTCATCTGAGATTATGATTCCCAGATCTCGTTCCTGGTTTGAGGCTGCCAGTCTTTCACCTCCTAGGTAATACTCCTTTCTTGGATTTTTCTTTTCTATGTGCATGACCTTGCACATTTTGGCATTAAATCTCAGCTGCCACACTCCAGACCATTCTTCCAGTTTCTTGAGGTCAGCTTCCATCTTGCTCACTCCTTCTGGGGTGTCCACCCTGCTACATATCTTGGTGTCATCTGCAAACAGACACACCTTCCCTTTCAGTCCATCAGTGATGTCTGCTATAAAAACATTGAAGAGCACAGGCCCCAGCACTGAGCCCTGGGGCACCCCGCTGGTCACCCTGCCTTCCATCGATTGTGCTCCATTAACCTGTACCCTCTGGGTTCTACCTTGTAACCAGTTTTGTACCCATCTGACTACTTCTGGACCAACCCCTGTGTTGTCAAGCTTCTTTACCAGCCTTCTGTGTGGAACCAAGTTGAAGGCCTTACTAAAGTCTAGGTATACCACATCTACTGCCCCACCGTCGTCCACCATTTTTGTAGCGTAGTCAGAAAACTCGAGCAGATTTGTCTGGTATGACCTGCCAGCTGTGAAACCGTGCTGTTTGGGATCTTGTTGGCCACTAGTTTCGAGGAATTCTATGATCCTCTGTTTGAGTAGTGTCTCCATTAGTTTCCCTACTATAGATGTGAGGCTCACCGGTCTATAATTACTAGCCTCTTCGCAACTGCCTGATTTGTGAAGTGGAACCACTATTGTCTTTTTCTAGTCTTTGGGTACCACACCACTCTTCAAGGATTTCATGAATAGAAGTGCCAGAGGGGCTTCTAATTCTGCCCCCAGTTCCTTAAGGATTCTGGGGTGCATCTCGTCTGTTCCCATGGCTTTGTCTGCTTTTAGTTTATTTAGCACCTCCCATACTTCGGCTTCTGTAAAGGGACTCATGTCTACCCCTGGTCCTGGGGTGTTGTGCTTTTTCAGGGCTGGGCCATCCTCTGGGTCATCTTTGTTAAACACCGAGCAGAACTATTTGTTAAGGATTTCGGCTTTCTCTGGGTCATGTTTGGTGCATTTCCCTTCTTCAGTAGCAATCTTTACTATCCCCCCATTTGTCTTCCTACGTTTCCTAATGTATCTAAAAAAATTATTTGTCTCCTCTCTTTGCCTCTTCTGCTATCTTTTCCTCTGTCTGGGCTTTTGCCTTTCTAATTTTTTTGTTTGTCTCTCTCATGTTTTCCTTGTACGACTCCCACTCTTTCTCAGTTTTGGTTTCCTGGTATATGCTGTCCGCCTTCTTTTTTTCTTTGACTGTGGTAGCAACTTCCTTGGAAAAGCACAGAGGATTTATTTTTCTTTTTGCTTTGCTGACCCATCTGACACATTGATCTGTGGCAATCTTTATTGCTCTCTTGAGCCTCCCCCACATGACCTCCACCTCCTCAACCTCTATTTCCATTAACTGGCTACTTATGTTGTTCCTCATTTTTTGGAAGCCAGCTTTTCTGAAATCTAGCACCTTTATCTTTGAGTGGCTGGTGTCCTGTGTTATGTTTACCTTAAAGCTTACCATGCAATGGTCGCTGTTGCCAATATGACATCCCACTTCAATGTCCTTGATCCTTTCCAAGTTTGTGAGGACAAGCTCAAGAATGGCATCATCTCCCCTTGTTGGGGTTTTAACAAGATGTCACAGTCCTGCGCCTTACAGTGACAATAAGAAGTCCCTACTTCTTGTTGTTGCTGCTGTTAGTGAGCTCCAGTTAATATCTGGTAGGTTGAAGTCCTCCACCAGTATTACTTCACCTTTATCAGACATTTTGTGGATTTCCTCTATTAGGTCTTTGTCTCATTTATCTCCTTGATTTGGGGGCCTGTACATGACGCCAATTCTGAAAGGTTTTTCCTTGTCCGTGTCTACTGTTAGCCACAGTGACTTGAAGCCCACAGGTTGCTCTTTTACTTCTGTGGCTTTTATTTCCTCCCAAATGTAAATGGATATGCCCTCCCCCTTTTTTTGTCCTGCCTATCTTTCTTGAACAAATTGTAACCAGGAATGGCCGTATCCCATCTGTGGTTTTACATGAACCGTGTTTCTGTTACAGCCACCCAGTCCAGCCTTTCTGTTTCCAAGATGGCTGTTAGTTCATGAAGTTTGTTGGTTAGGCTCCTAGAATTTGCAACCATTGCCTTCCAGGAATGTTTATCCTCTTTTGTGTGAGGTTGTACCTTCTTCCTGGACTGCTCCAGTTTGCTCTATCTGGTCAAGAGTTAATGGAGGTTGCTGGTTCGGGCGGATGTTGGCTCTGATTTGTTTTCTGAGGATGTATGTGCACATTTGGCATTTTAAGGAGTGTTGACCAGCCCACCGATGGCAGCGGTGTGAGCTGCATAATTCTCTCCTTTATTTAGTTTAAACTACCTGTATAGACATCAAATTTTTGTCCAAGTGCTCACACACCTTCTCTGTTTTGGAACAATCCATCATATTTAAAAAAAAGCTCTTTCCCAAAAGTTGTGCCAGTTCCCTATGTAGTGGTATCACTTGTCTTGGCACCAATCATGCAGCCATGAGTTGAATTCACCTACTTCAATCTCTCTGACTCGCATGGTGCTTTTTTCTTTTTCCCACACTGGCAGCACTTCTGAGAAGGCTAATTTGGACGGAAGGGAAGAAAGTTTGTCGGCCAGGTCCTCAAAGTGTTTCTTGGCCTCCTGAACTGTGTGATTTGCCGAATCATTGGTACCAAGGTGTATTGTCATATGTGTAACCTCCTCTGATTCCTGCACAATTGTCTTTATGCAGTTAGTGTCTCTGCTTGCAGAGTCTCCTGGTAGACACTTTGCTACAATGTCACTTTTAACATTTTGTGTTAGGTGGTGTTCCACTTCTCGGACCATGGAATTCCCAATTATAAGAATTTTGCTTTTGTTTGTATTTCTGTCATTTTTATTTTGAGTTTTAGTATTTTTGTTGTTATTGCATTTGGTTTTGGTATTGTTATTGGTTATATTTTGAGTATTAGTATTTTTGTTTTTGTCGTAGTTTGTATTGGTTTTAACTGGCGTGTTAGCCTTTTTGGTGGTTTGATTTCTTTACCTTGTATTACTTTGTTTGTGGTTGGTAGCAGTGGAGCGAACCTGTTTTTTGTTTGGATGGCTGGGAAATGCTCCTGGTTTTTGGCTTCCTTCCTGGGCCTCCTATGATGCCTCTTTTTTCTTACCACCGGCCAGTCTCTGGGCCCTGCCTTGAGTCCTGTTCCCTGGCTGACATGTTGGTACTGGTGGGGGGGGAGGGTTGAGGAGGTGTGCTATAGAGTTCCCTGTATTGGAGGGCGTATATTATAGTCCAAGTATCCTGTAGTTGGACTGCAAGCTCTGCTGTGGCGCAGCATGCATGGTAGGGTTCTGGTTGCTGTTTGATGATCCTATTGTACAGTGCACCGAAGTTTTCACAACTGACAAGATCCATTATTTTTTGCTTTATTTTGTTTTAGTTGAGAGGTAGTGCTGATTCCTTTTTCTTGGCAGGAAGTGTGGATGAAAAAGAAAACAGAAAAGTGAGGGTTTTTTTTTGGTTTTGTTTTTTGCTTTTTTTTTGTACTTTACTACCTCCTATCGGGTGTTGTGGAACCTCTGTTACTCCTTCCTGCTGAAAAAACAATCAGTTTGTTAAGGTCTGCCACTTAGTAGCACAACTAGAGACTGGAGGAGAGAAAGTCTGTTTCCCAGTCGGTGAAGATCAGTGAAGCTCAGCAGACAGTAAGGCTAGGGGCTGGACCGCTCTTGGGGTATGCCTCCTAAGAGTGCCTTTTGTGTTTGAGATGTTGCTTCCAGCTGAGAGCTTTCTATTAGTCGACCACTATTTCAGTAGTGGTACAGCAATACAAATGCTGATTTACATACAGCAGCTAGGAATTCTGGGTACGTGTTCCAACTGCTTCTTATGCTGAGAGAGCAGCCGCTGGCAGGGTCTGAACAGAGCGATCGAGGAGAGAAGTCACCTCAGCAGAGATAGGAGCCCAGACTGTGCACCCCAAGGGGGATTCAGCCAGGTAGAACTGTTATCAAGGAATCCCTGCTTCTGCACCTGTTGGAGTCTGCCTTCCCTCTGTGATTGGTCTCTCTCCCAGTCAGTGAAGATCAGTGAAGCTCAGCAAACAGTAAGGCTAGGGGCTGGACTGCACTTGGTATATGCTTCCTAGGGTTGCCCTTTGTGTCTGAGCTAACTAACATACGATGACCCTTAACAATGGTGGCGCAGGAAATTCTCAGAGCTAAGGGGCAGGAACAGGGGCTAATAGATAGGGTGGCTAAACAAGACAGGACTTTCTTCCTACATGTTTCAGGGAATACTAAGATAAAATGGGAAAATGACTTAAACATGCCCATCTTGGATGAAAATTGGAAAATTGTAATAATGTCACATATGGGGTTGCTGCTATGCAACAGATTTAAGGAAATCCAGTCTAAATTTGTCCATTGCCTCTATTATCCCCCCAGTACAGTCCACACATTTCACCCAGGGGTGCCTTCCATGTGTGGTGGGTACTCTACTGAGAGAGGCACATACTTTCATTATTTCTGGGACTGTCGGGTACGTAAGGGCTATTGGAGGGATGTTGCAATCGATATCACAGCTATTTGAGGAAGGTTGATTGAGTTTTTCCCCTGTCATTGTTGCTTGGAATAGAAAAAGATGAGGGAGGAGACTGGAGCCTGTATCCCAGATGGTTAAGGATAATGCTAGTTATAGCTAGACAACTGATACTTAACAGATATGCTTCCTGTGCAGATCCCACATTGGCGATGTGGAAGACCCTCTAGCTTACCACTTTGGCCATGGACAGGCTCATATATACTTTAAAGAGTAAGGAGGAACAGTTTCTGTTAGAATGGGATAAGTTTCTGGCCTCCCTAGCTCCCATGGAAGCACAAAATCTGAGGAAGGGGGCGAAGTATTAAATGGTTGTCTATTACCTTTCATATTATGCTGAGATCTGCTAGGGACTCCTGCCACTGGGCTCACAGTTTGGGTTGTAGATGCCTAGGTTCTTATTATGGATATTGCCAGCACCAGTAAGCAGTAGGCCTAGCATGGACATAGCTTAATTCATTTTTGTCTTTATTTTTGTTAACGTATTACCAAGATGGCAGAGTGTAATTTTTCTACTTTACATTCTGATTCTTTACTCTATTGATTGGCTCAGAGTTGTGATGAACAACTGAGCATCTTCTTCTTTTCTCATCACACGTGTTTACTGTTGTAAGCTTGAAATCTGGGAGGAAAGCATAGTTACCTTTCACTGATAGAATCCTAAATGCTGGTTATGTCCTTAGTGAGTCAGATTTCAACTATGATATTTGAAGATTTATAGTTTTATGCAATGTACCCATAAATTTTAATGGATTGTATACATAGATACATAGATACATAGACAGTGTCGGCAGATAAGGGCCTATGGCCCACCTAGTCTGCCCATTTGAGCTTGTAAGTTCAGTTTGTTTTCCTAGAAGTCTGTTTCCCCTTACCCCTGCCCTCTAGAATTCCTTTATGTCTATCCCATGCATTCTTAAATCCCGTGATTGTTTCAACCCCCACCACTTCCTCTGTATAAGTTTGTTACCTATGATAAGCTGTGACTGTGATGGCATGTGTGTGCTTGCTGTTTTTTATCTGCTCTCTGTCTGAAAATTGCAATAAAAATATAATAAAAAATAAATAAATAAATAAATAAAATAAATCTTGCCAGAAAGGCTTGTATCTTGGCTCTGTGTTCTTTTTTTTCCAGCTCACCAGCCTCCCAACTTGCATGCCTGCCTATCATCTGACAGGCTTAAGGCATGCTAGGAGAGCTCAGAGGGTGTGCAGCATAAATACTTTGGTTTGAGCATGTGCAAACCTCCACTTCCAACCTTTCCACCACCAAGAGAAGGAGGAGAACATGAGGACATAAAAAAATTAAATGAATTCTGAGATAAAAAAAAAACCATCAGCGAGAGATTGAGGAGGAGTAGGAGATGAAGACTATGTAGGGGGTGGTGGGTGCCATGTGCCAGACAGAAACGGACTTTGCAGAAAAAAAATAGAGCTTTTAGGCAGCCAAATTAAGTTAAAACTTGAAGATGAAAAAAATTAAAAAATAAAATAATAGGAGATTGTGTGTGTGGGAGAGGGGTGGGAGACTGCAATGCTCAGACTAGAAGCTGCAGTCAGTGTGTCTGTGCACTAGTGCTCAGCAGACCAGTACTGTCTTACAGTGCACAACTACAGAGAAAATAAATAACTGGGAGGACAGAAAGGAAAACAAAAACAATCTGAGAAAAGAAACATTAGTAGCAGCTGGCACAGGGGATTGGGCACTCCACACCAGGATTTTAATGGTACAAGGGACAATTTTCTTTATTTCAGGTACTGACATTGGGATTGGGCACCCCAGTGTCAGTGATATGGCAGCACTAGGAGTGGGCTTCCTGGTGTTGCATAATCAAAACCAGCAGGGTGGGGGTAGCAGCTGGCACAGGGGATTGGGCTCCCCAGGATTTCAGTGATACATGAAATGGTTTTCTTTATTTCAGGTACTGACTCTGGGATTGGGCACCCCAGTGTTGGTGTTATGTTTGGCAGCACCGGAGGTGGGATCTCCGTCATCACATAATAACATGGCAGGTTGGGGGGTAGCAGCCAGCACATGAGACTGGGCCACCCCATGCCAGAATTTTAACATGGAGGGCATGGGAAAGATTGGGGGAATTGCTATGTTTGGTGGCACCAGTCCACTCAATAAAAACAGGCACAGTGGGGGGAATGCTGGAAGATGGCATCGGGGATGATGTTGGGGGTGGCACCACAGTGACAGATCAGCTGTGCTTGCTGAGCAGCATTATGTGGCTCAAAGGAAAGAGCCGCCGTATGATTGGACTGTCTCTTTCCTTTGAACTACATGAAGTTTCCTCCCAGCAAGCCAGAACAGTGTCATGATCAGCCTGGCTGATGATTGGTGTGACACTGACAATCCCCTTGCAGACTGCTCTGCATTGGGCCAGAAAGAAACAGTTAAAGTTCAGTACTCCAGTACTCACAAAAGCTCACATAAGCAACAGACGCCTTCACAAAATTCAAATTATTTATTGAAGCAGGTTCTCAGAAGTACACAGACTAAAGTGAAGCATGTCCCAGTGCTTCAGTCTAACACTAGGGCCTTCGTCAGTGGGTGTGTCTTACAGGATAAACCACCTCCTTTTTAAACTCTTACAGTTAAAGTTACATCCACATAATCACTTAGGAAAAAATGTTTAAAGGTCACTGACCTGACTGAAAACTGCTCTTTTATATTTAAACATATAGCAATTCAGTTCTATAAAAATTATCAAATAAAACATAATTTTTATGCTCATTAAAAATATCAGTATTTAGTTTACTTTCTTTCTTTCATTTCTTAGGGTAGCTTCATCATTTCTGAAGCTTTTCTTTAAATTTATTTTGATTGCCGCATACAAGTTTTCAATGTAAGAAGAAAAGGCAAACGAGGGAAAACAAAAGGATGGGGGAGAGGGAAACATAAAATAAGGTAAAACAACATACAAATAAAATGGGAAAGGGGTGGTTTTGGGGGTGAAGGGAAAGTTACATGTGGCATGTTTTGGAACACAACTATTTTGTGTTCAACAAAGTATACTATAAACAGAAAAGTGGCACGTCAACGGGTGCCTCAAGGGCACCCTCGTATGCAAATCTATTTATGGGTGGATGGGAGGAGGAACACATTCAGAACCCAGGTAATAATCCATTGTTCACCAACACTGTACATTGGCACAGGTTTATTGACAACATACTGCATATATGGAAAGGAGACATAGGATAATTCACTTCCTTCATGGACTACATTAATTCCAGCAGTGAGAATCTGAAATTTACACAAGAATGCAGTAGGGAGTCCATTAAATACCTAGACAAAGAGCTACGAGCAATAATAAACTCATCAATACAGAACTTAGGATATAGAAAATCCACTACTGCAAATAGTATATTACATGGTAGGAGTGCACATCCTGGTAAGCTGATAGAGTCCATACCATTCAGACAGTATACTAGAATAAGGAGAAATTGTTCACCAGAAGATGAATTCAAAGAACAAGCAAAAGAGATGACCTGTAGATTTCTGGAAAGAGGATATAAGAGAATACCCTGTCCAAAGCCCTAGATAAAGTTCTTGAATTGGACAGGGAGACACTTTTGCAACCCAAAAGAAAGGAAAGTGAAGACCCTAAATGTGTAACTTTTTCCACCATATACAGTGCAAAAGCAGGCCAGATTGGCAACATTATAACAAACACTGGCCAGTACTACACACAGATAAAACCTTAGAAAGAGTCATAAGTGGGCTGGCCCGGTGGAGCAGAGGGTTGAGGCGCTGGGCACCTTACCTAGCTCCATACCAGTGACCCGGGTTTGTGAAAAGACTTGAGTCACTCGGGGATTGGCTGGGTTGAGGAAGGATTGAGCATCCGCTGTCAGCTCTCCTTCTTGGGGGGTGGGGAGTCTCAGCATCACGTTGTAGATTGACACCAAATTTATTTATTTATTTAGTTTTTGTTTACCGGGTAAGTGCACTAGCCAACAGGTGACTATTTTCAGGCACGACCCGGGAGATACAAGACAAAACATAGTGACGGTGATAACAAAACAGTACAGTTGCATAGACAGTGAAGCAGGCTTACAAGTCAAAAGTACAACGAATATAACATTGTTCTAAAGTAGTGGATAGCAGGAAAAAAATGGGTACTGGTGCATGGACAGACCTAATTGATTGCCCCAGGCAGACATGGTGTAAAGAAGCAAGGGGGAGACGAGGGAGGAGGGGGCTGAGGATCCGAGGAGAGTAGCTAGGATTTATGCCGAGAGACCCGCTGTCTGCAGCTCCGAGCCCAGAAACAATTTACGGCTTCGGCGGCTCAGGGTATTATCATGCAGCTGGGCTCATGGTACTCCTGCTTGGGCACGAAACACAGCAGGCAGCCTCAGAATATCTGGGACTTCTGAGGCTATACTTGGTTAGTCCGTGCCTGGGCTGGGGTGGCAAGTTATGGCTTTCTCGGTTGGAGGTAGGGACAAGCAGCCGGTCTCTTGGTTCTGTTGCCGGGCATACGAGCGGCGTTCGGTCAGGGCTGTCTGGGCAGGGACATTACAGCAGTACATCAGTGACTCGGCGAGGTTACGGATTAGCATCTAGAAAGCATAGACAAGCAACCAGCCACTTTGTCCCATAGACGGGTATAGCAGCGGCAAGTTGACAGGGTTAGAGGTTTAAATAGGCAAGAACTTACGGCAAATGGAAGCTGGGGGTCAGCACAGGTGCGATGCTAGAAAGGGGTGGACCCATCCACAGGGCATAAGACTGCCTCCACGGAGGTGGAGACAGTCATCCTGCCCATTGCAGGTGCTTGGGTCCAGGGAGAAAATGGAAAAAGGAATCTGAGCTGGCAGGCTCCATGATGGTGGGCTGTGCCTGCGCCTCTCCCCCGGCAATCCGGATGTTGGCTTCAAAGGGTGGGGGGAGGCTGGCACCCCTCACCACTGGCCCTGTCATGGGGGGGGTAACCCATGGGAGATGACTGGTTGGGGTGGGTGTGGGGAAAGCCTGTTGGAGAGAGGATTCCACTCTGATGGAGAGGCTGGAGCCGCCTGCCAGCTCTGTTGAAGGAGTAAACTACATATGGAAACAAACAAACAAAAAAGAGTAATAGGGAATGCACCCCTGTGTAACTTTTAAAAATGCTAGAAATTTAAGGGATATGCTAACATCCAGTCACTTTAAAGCCACAAAGGTGGAGAACCCAGGAAATTGTTTACCAACAAAACCACATGGGTTGTTCAAATATGGGAATTGCAACATATGCAAATATGCCCACGAAGGGAGGATGCTTAAATACCCTAATTCAAACAAGAGAGTGGTATTAAAAAATGTTATTTCTTGTGGAACCACCTTTGTGGTATACATAACATGGTATAACTGCCCACAACATTACATAGGAAGGACAATTTGACCACTCAAAACACGCATCCAAGAGCATATAAGGGCAGTCATCAGTAGAAGTGACAGAAGTGCAATAGGAACTCATTTTGCCCTATGCCACAACTCTGACTCCTCAAGTTTGAGATCCATTGCTCTAGAATCTGTGGGCCCATTAGAAAGGGGTGGAAATAGAGTGAACAGATTACTTCAACAGGAGACAAAGTGGATTGTTACTATGGAAAAAGCATAGCCAGCTGGCCTGAATGAGGAGGTAGATTACTCACCCTGTATCAAAAGTGATTAAGAATGCATATACTAAAAGAATAAGGGCTGTGATAGTAACCGTTACTATTGTTATTTTCAGTATTTGTGTCTTTTTGTATCTGACTGTGTATTTTATGTCTTTTTATTCTTTTGGCCCCACAGGTATAATGCCACATATGCACCAAGACCTCATGTAGTTAACCTACATCCTAAGGCAGGATCTAGAGGGACACTTGTAACCACCCAGTCCCCTGGGGTTACTAGAATCCCATTAGTAATAGTCTACAGGCAGGTAAAAAGGCGGCTGGTAAAGAGCTTATTTAGGGGCTTTTTACATAATGACATCATTGTTTACTCAGCTAGCCTGAGTGAGAATGATTATGTCATTTAGAACTCTGGCAGCAGCATAATCATTTTTGAGTCAGCTGCTCAGGGGAAGTTTAGAATGTTCAGTTAGTCTGCGTTTGGAAGTGAGAGTGGCAAGAGGTCTGCCAGTTGGGGCTCTGTCACAGACAGCCCTGTGTTTCTCACCCTAGTTTGGATTAAATCTACAGTCACCAATGAAGTGGTGGAGACCTTTTCAGCAGGATTCCTTGATTTCACTCCAGGGGGAGTGAGAGGGATTGCCAGTTCAGTGGATCCAAGGGGCAATCCCCGGAAGGTCCTAGAGTGTGTACAGCTGCCTTTGAGAAGGACATTTGTGTGAGAATTTCTGACAATCTACCATGGAAAAGGGTGCTTTCTGGGTCGTTTCCATGCCTAAAGGAAGGCGCAACAGATTTGTGAGTACAGATGCAGTAACTGTTCTCATTAGGGAGTTGGCTGAGGAGTGTGTGCCCAAGATAAGGCTAGATCACACCTTTCAGGACCCTTCATACACTTCAGTGTCAATTTAACGTTTAAAGTTTGAGTCTTTAGCAAATCATTGGGGATTGGAGGCTCGTTTGGTGTAACCCTGAAGGAATGGCAGAGACTGTCGGTTGGGGCAAAGGGTGGGAGAAACGCCATCTGGAGTCTACAAGGCAGGGTTAACTGGTTTGTTGATGGGCACCAGGTTTTCCTGGGAAAAGGCCTTTGCTACAGGAGGATGTTCTGAGTGTGTGGCAGCAGTCCACAAGCATACACTCTCGGGAAAAGGAAATATTTTGAGTATGTAGCAACAGTCCAAGAGCATAAACTCAAGTGAAAAGGAAATGTTTTGGGTGTGTGGCAACAGTCCATGAGCATACACCATGGAAAGAGAAATGAAATGTTTTTGTGGAAAACTCTACTGCCTAGCAAACAGTGTCTGGAAAAGGAATGTACTTATTTGCCATAACCAACCATTGGGGGTCCACTTGTGCTTTAGTTACATCTGTGAATAAAGCCATACTGCAGAATCCTAGCTGCTGCATTGGACATTCTGATCATTTCTTTCTGTGTGGAGTTATTAGGGCCCCCTCAGCATTTAGGTCTAGCATATGCCTAGCATCCTCTCCCCTTGACCTGGTTATTTTTTGCAAAGGTTCATTGTGGTAATTGTACCCCTGGCCCTTTCCTTCAGATAATGAGCCTGGTATACACTCTAAAGCTAGGGGTGGTACCAGTCTGAGTATTTCTGCCAAAAGTAGATGGTATACCATGTGTGGGTACTAGTTCTTGTAAAGGGGGGGTGCCAACTTGCCAAAAGTGGCATGGGGGTTACACATTCATAAAGTGAACACCTGAGCACCTAAGGAGAAGACTGATAAAACAATAGTACTACTAGTTAAAGTCTTGGTCAATGGCAACTTGGACCATTTAAGCCTCTCTGCCTGGATTTGCCCAAACAAAAATACCCACATTTTATGATCTAAATTTGCACTACGTGTAACTTTTCCTTCACCCCCCCAAAACCACCCCTTCCCATTTTATTTGTACATTATTTTGTTTTACCTTCTTTTATGTTTTCCCCTCCCCATCTTTCTGTTTTCCCTCATTTGCCTTTTCTTCTTACATTGAAAACTTGTATGCTGCAATTAAAATAAATGTAAAGGAAAGCTTCAAAAATTATGAAGCTGCCCTAGGAAATGAAAGGAAGAAAGTAAACTTAATATTGATATTTTGAATGGGCATAAAAATTATGTTTTATTTGATAATAATTTTTATAGAACTGAATCGTTATATATTTAAATATAAAAGAGTAGTTTTCAATCAGGTCAGTGACCTTTAAACATTTTTTCCGAACTGATTATGTGGATGTAACTTTAATTGTAAGAGTTTAAAAAGGAGGTGGTTTAGGCTGTAAGACACACACCCTGATGAAGGCCCTAGTGTTGGACCGAAGCACTGGGACATGCTTCACTTCAGTCTGTGCACTTCTGAGGACCTGCTTCAATAAATACTTTGAATTTTGTGAAGACTTATGTTGCTTATGATAGCTTTTGTGAGTACTGGAGTGCTGAACTCTAACTGTTTCTTTCCGGATTATTGCCTGGAGGGCTAGCCCCCTCTTATAACAGCACCCGCCAACAGTACCTGAGACACACCACCAACCCCATTTTGCTTTATCTGCATTGAACCGACAGTATCATACCCCTCTAAATCCACTCTTATAGCAAAATATTCACTGTGCATGCACGCATGATGAACACAAAATATAGATGTGTAAGCAGAACTAGTGAATGCTTGTGTGACATATGAAACCATTTGGGGGGAGGGGCAGTCCTTGGCAGTTGAGTAGCATCTGTCTGCAATGTCACCAGCCATTTGTCCCCAGCCATTTCCATTTCCCGCTCAAACAGGACCATTTTTTTGTGTAATCCAATAAAAAATAAACTGTGCAAGCTGAGCTAGGAAAGGCTTGTGCCACATGTGGAACCTTTTTGGAGTTTTTGGAGGAAGGGGGCAGCCCTTGGCAGTTGAGTAGCCTCTGTCTGCAGCATCACCAGCCACTTACACTTCCCACATAAGTAGGACCATTTATTTGTGCAGTCCAATAAAAGCTTAATTTTGCAAGCAAAGCCAGTAAAGGCTTGCATCACATCATGTGTGAAGCCTTTTTGGAGGGAGGTGCATCTCTTGGCAGTTGAGCAGCCTCAGTCTGCAGCATCACCAGACATTCCCCACACCATCATGACCATTTCCCTTTTGCGTAGTCCTTTAAAAAATAAACTGTGCAAGCAGATCCAGTAAAGACTTGTGTCATGTATGAAACCTTTCTGGAGGGAGGGGGTAGCCCTTGGCATTTGCATAGGAGCCCCAACTTGTAGTCTTTCTAGTTAGCCTATTCATATTCATACCTTGCCTTGAGACGTGCACTACTCATTATTGCCACCTATTTCCCCAAGGTGACTGAGGAAGGCAGAACGGTACTGTTTTTTTGCTTGGAAGGGAGCTGGCTTACTTCATGATCAGCAACTGTTATTTTTGTATATTACAAATAAAGATGGAAGGCTGTAGGCCTGTGATACAAGTTTCCAAGATAAAGACAGCAATTCAGAAGCAAAAAAAAAAAAAACAGTCACAAAAGTGCTTCTTCTACTGCAGTAGATGCATCCGCTTTACCTATTGAAACTTTCTCATTCTCCGAGTCCTTATTGTCTTTTGAGATCCCATTATGTTTATCTGCTGCTGCTGCAGGTTATAACCAGTCAACAAATACAGGCAAAGCAAAACCATCTGCACCATCTCATTGGAATTCACTTCCAGCTGAGCTGCAAAACTCCTCTTCTCTTGGGGGCTTTAAAAAAATGGCTGAAAACCTTTCTACTGGAAAGCTGCCGCTGTTCCTGCAATTGTTGAATAAGGGCCATACCTCCCTGTTTTTTTTTTATCATGTTGCTCTTAGAGATATTTTGTTGCTAATCCTTGCTGCAATCTGTCTCCTCGTATCATGTCATCTCTGCCTTATTCTGGGTGGCTCTGTGTGCTTCTATTATGTTCTTTAGTTCCTGCAGTTAATTGCATTGTCTTGTATGTTCAATGTCTGTAGATTCAGTAATATTAATATACTCAGTACCATGTAATATATTGTATGCATCATACTTGTCTATTGGCTGCATATCTGCCTGTAATTAAGCCAACAATGTGTCAGTCAACTGTCTGTATATATGCCTGTAATTAATTCCCAATCAGCCTTGAAAAGGTACCTGTGGTTCCAGTTGGTCTACCCAGTTACAAAAATTAAATAACGAAATAGACACATAGAAAGATAGATAGATAGACAGATCGATAGATAGACAGACAGACAGATAGAAAAAAGGCAGCAAGAAAAACTTGGGTGATGAATCACCAATTAGGAAAAGTAGATTTGGAAAAGGTACAGTTATTAAAGAGCCACTGATGCCTCAAAGAAAACTTTAAAAAACCTAATAATTAGGTACAATTCTGCCAACATTCCATCTATATTTTTTATATTTCTCCTCCCCATTATTTATTACTAAGGACAGTTGCATGAATATATTATCTTTATCCCATAGTCCATCTGCCTCTGTAGCTTATTCCCTGCATCGAGTCATAATCCTCTGTTGTGACATCACAGAATGTTGCTATGGGAGTAACTGTGATACCACAAGCAGTGATTTATGACTTCAGGTAGGGAGAAAGCAGCAGGAATAGATAACCTCTTCAGGAGCAAAGATCCTGTTTTCGTACAAATAACCTCAGTATTAAACAAGCATTTGTCAATGCCGAATGTTGTCTCGCTGGCATTGGCATTAATAGTGCAGGAGTTAAAGATGCATAATAGGAATGGCAGTGAAGTATGGAACTGATGCCAACCCCACGCCCACCCTGCAGAGACTAACAGGTGCTGGGGTGTGTCTTTGGGGCGTCAGCTATAACGCTCATGCCATTTTACCTCACCCTACCCTGTAGACACTGACAAGTGTCATGGTGTGCTTTGGGGTCTTTGGGCCTTATACTTACCCCATTCCATAAGGAAATATGCTGAGACGGGTGCAGTATAGGAGAATGGGCCTCACCCTACCCTGTAGACACTGACAAGTGTAGTGGTGTGCTTTGGGGTCTTTGGGCCTTATACTTACCCAATTCCATAAGGAAATATGCTGAGACAGGTGCAGTATAGGAGAATGGGGTGAACTTTAGGGCCAAACACTCCAAGGCACACCATGATGCCTGTCACTGGCTGCAGGGTGGGGGTTGGGGTGGAATGGCATGAGCATTACAGCCAATGATCCCAAGAAACACCCCTGATGCCTGGCAGTCTCTACAGGGTGGGGTGTTATAGTTGGAAACCCTAACGTTGTAGGCATTTGTTGATATTTTCACTCCAAATTTTCAACATAGGCTTTTTGTGACCCCACCTCATGAACAGCGGCACAATCAGTTTGTTAGCTGAAAGGTGGTTTTGCACAGCGGCTATGCCATTTGGCAACTCAGGGATGAAAGCACATTTTGGGCAGTATGTGGAAAATGACACCTGTATTGTTCATGAGGAGTCATAAAAAAATGGCTACGTTGAAAATCTGGAGTGAAAATATGAAAAATTAGTGAAGTCCTGAGCATCCATAGAAACTGCGCAACACACGTCCGTAACCCAAGTATGTTTGAGATTTGTTTAGCCACATTTTCAACATAGGCATTTTGGGACCTCCCCTCATGAACAGTGGCACTCTGATTTTGTTAATCTGTCCCAAAAGTTGATTTCCCACAGCGACCACGCCATTGTGCACCACAGGTGCATAAACACATTTTGGGCAGGCTATGAAAAATGACAGCAGTACTGTTCATAAGGAGGTGTGAGAAAATGCCAGTGTTGAAAATCTGGCATGAAAATATTGCAAATTTATGAAGTTACAAGGGTGCGTGGAAACTGCGCAATGCACGCTTGTACCACAGTCATTTTATGGACTTTCATCACCAAATTTTCAACATAGGCATTTTAGGACCTCTGCTCATGAACAGTGTCACCGTCATTTTCTTAAACTGTCCCAAAACTGATTTTGCATAGCCACCGCGCTATTCTGCATCGGACGTGCGAAAACACATTTCGGCCAGAGTATGTAAAATGACAGCTATACTGTTCATAAGGAGGTATAAAAACATGCCAATTTTGAAAATCTGGAGTAAAAATATTACAAACTCACGAAGTTACAAGCGTGTGTGGAAACAGTGCAACGCACGTTCATAAAACAGCCATTATTTGGATTTTTGTCACCAAATTTGCAACATAGGGTTTTTTTTTTATTATTATTTCTATATTTTCTGCTCCTCCGGTCAGCAGCCCCATTCCAGCCGACCCCCCCAGCCCCGTTCCCCGGAATATCCGGCGCTTACCTTAAGCCCGGCATGAGAGCGGAGCCTGAGGGAAGTCGGTCATCATCCTGCTGCCGCCGGCATTTTCTACCTCCAATTTTCACCCAGGAGTAGGAGAGCATGCACGTGGAGGCACGCATGTGCCCTACGGCCCCGGTTATGGCTCCTTTCCCCCACCCCATGGCCTAGTGCCTGGCCCCCTCTGAGCCCGTGACACTCCTAACCTCCACTAGGGATCACCATCGGCCGAGGGGTGCCGCATCCCCTCCCTGGAGAGGAGATCCTGCCTGCCGGCTGCTCAATCCAGCTCCACCCCCCGCTGCCGACCCTCCGGCGCACCGGGCTCGTTTTCACCGGGCGTGTCACGAGGCAAGGCACGCCTCAACCTCAGCACCACTGGATGGCCCTGCAACATAGGGTTTTGAGAGCCCCCCTCATGAACAGTGGCACTGTCATTTCGTTACTCAGTCCAGCAAGGTGATTCCACGCAGGGACGGCGAAATCACATTTCGGGCCTGAATAACACCATGACAGTGATTGAATTCATGAGGAGTGGCCCCAATAACTCCATGTTGAAAATTTGGTGCAAAAATTCCAAAAAATGCCTGAGATATGCACCAAGGTTGAAAAAACCCTATTTATGCCATTATACAGCTTATCGGCATTTCTTCAATTTGCAGTCAGCTTTGAAGAGTGCAGACATGTTCCCGGTCCACGGAAGATTGTCGCGCTGGACTCTGGAGGTAAGTATGGGGTGAGGGTGTGTGTGGGGAGGCAGAGTGTGCAGAGTGTGGGTGCGGGTTGGGTCAGAGAGCTGGACAGACCTCTAGAGACCGTTTTCTTCTTTTACAGGTTAAAAAAAAAAACATTGCAGGACTTTTTTTTTATACTGGAGCATTTGGCACACTGGGGTTGGCTCCCAGCATGCCACCTGAGTATTTGGGAGGGCTAGACGATGTGGGATTGGCACATACCGAAGGGGGGGCAAGAGCCGAGGGGGATTGGGCAACCCCCCTTTGGCACATATTTTTATTTAGTTTTTGTTGACCGGGTAAGTGCACTAGGCAGATTCTGCCTATTTTCAGGCACAACCCGGGGGAAGGGGATACAGATGAATGTCAACTGACCTTGAACCAGATTAAGCTGATTGGTGGTATTTTTAATGAAATGAGGGAAATTTGGCCAGGACACTGGGGAAACTTCCCCTACTCTTTTTGAGAAGTGCCATGGGATCTTTAACATCCACCTGAACTACCACCAGGAGAGGCAGATGGGACCTCGGTTTAATGTCTCATCCGAAAGACGGCACCTCAGGAGTGCAGCACCCCCCTCATGCTACACTGCAGTGTCAGTATTGGGATATTAACCCAAGTGCCTGGTGTGGGGCTAGAACCCACAGCCTACTGATCTCCCGGCCTCAGAGGTGAGTGTGCTACCTGCTGAGCCACTGACTCTTGACATAACAAATGTGGGGGGGTGCATTATGCCGACGGGGAGTGGGCTCTCCCATCGGCACATAAACTGGGTCAGGGCATGCCAACAGGGGGATTGGGCACCCCTGAAGTCGGCATTGTGGCAGGCAGTGTGCTGCCATGTTTACTCTAATGTTTCTCTAGGGAAGGCACATCGGGAGGTGCCACTGCGTATGACGAGCTTTGCTCTCATTGCAGCGGACCTTTCCTTAGATGTGCTCACCACATTATGTATTCTTGGTGTGGCGCCTACATGCTGGCTATTGGGGAATGAAGGACGCACCTACTGATGCGTGCCTTGCATTCGCCCAACAGTGACCGCGCCTCCAAATCTGCTACTAATGCAATATGTTGACTGGCGTGCAAGAGCGAGCCAACATAATAATGGGGAAAAGGAATAGAGCATTAATGGGAAATGCAAGCTGAACTGTATCTAAATATTAGGTTTTGTTAAAGTTCTCCTGAATGTGTCACCAGCTCTTTAAACAACTTACCGATTCACCAGCTAAAACAAGAAGTTGCCACTAGGTGGCACTGCACTTTTTGCATGTTGCAGAGGCTCCAAAAATAATGCAAAGCAGTGTATCAGTGTATCATGGACCATACAGTAGGGAAAGGGGATGTCATACCTCACGTCTGGGCAGTGGAATCTTATACCGTATCATACTTATGTCAGCTGCTATAGCCATTTGAGGAAGCAACACATGAAGCGAGTGCTGACAGGGCAACCATTAGTCAGATCATTCCACTGATACACCATGTTGTACAGAGATTGGAAAGATTCTGAGAAACATTTGAACAGCAAGGTGCAAGCACAGGTGTTGCTCTTGCTCAAAAGCTGTCTGTCTTTGGAAATGGACCACAGGATTGCCATGAGTTTGGAATCTGAACATTACATTATAGCAACAATGTCGGATCCACATTTTCAAACCAGTTTGCTAGGTCTTGTCCAGTCTGATAGCATAGACCTCAACCATTGTGAAGAACTGCTCATTAATGAAGTTACAGTGTATGGTGAGGGCTTGTTCTGGATGGAAACACATTCTAGCTGAAATGCTGTTGTACCACAGTTCAAAGGTCATGGAACGTGGTCATATCACACTGAGGTACAACAACATTTCAGCTTGTTTTGACAGAGCACGTGCTGTGCTGTTCTATAGAACAGCTACAGTAACAGAAATGGCAGGATCAACCAGATAGTAAGTGGGGTTGGCAGCACCGATCACTTGAACCCACGACTTTAGCAGGATCAGCCAGATAAGTCTTAAAAACACAGGATCAACCAGAAAATAACTAAAAAATACACCTGCAGGGTCAACCAAATATTTAACAAAATTATTCACATTAAAGAAGGTGATGCAGCCACGCCACTAACCCTAGCAACCAATGTTGAAAACTGGAATGAAACACAGCAGAAAAATGTACTTTTCTGTTAAAAAAAACATAAAGCTTCTTCACTTTATTTTTAGGGGCGCCATACAGTATAAAAATTAGTGGATGGGCAACTTAATGCCCAACCAGCGTGTTATGCCACCTCGGGATTCTGATTCTCACAGACCTTTCGAGCTTTGCTCTCAAGGTCACTAGGTGTCAGAACCCATTGGTGGTAGAGATGCAGCAAAATTTAATTTCGTCAGCAAAATTACAGCGAAATCATGACTTTTGCCATGCAAAATACTTTTCACGGATGCAAAATGTGGAATTTTGCCAGCGAAGTGTGGAAGTGTGCCCGCGAATGGCAGAATTTCACCTGCAATTGGCAAAATTCCACCTTTCATGGGTGAAACTCCACATTTCACCAACAGATGTTTGCATTTTGCACCCGCAAAATATTTTACAAAATGAGTGAATTTTGCAAAATATTTTGCGTAATGAAATTTGTGGATTTCGCCCATCTCTACTCAGTGGCACAACACGCTGGTTGTGCACAGTTGCCCATCCACAATTTTCTATGTTCTAAAAATGATAACAGAGACTCCAACTAAAAGTGATACAGCTACTAATCACAAAAGCAGCCATGCTCCCTTCCAAGGAACAGATCTCAGTGAATCTAGCAGGATAAAAATATCGTTGCATTAGGAATAGAAACCCGGGGCAATATTTCTGGTGCCTCAACGAACAACATTTGGGCAGGACTGGATGACATAGAGAGAGGCAGTGCTGTTAAAGGAATAATGCACGACAGGGTGTGTGTCGTGCTGGGATAACGCCACGCCTGGGGAGGTTGGGCATGAGGCTGCAGGCCGAGTGCGTCCAATGCCCCAGGTGTGGCGTTATCCCAAACGACACACACCCTGGAGTACATTATTCCTATTATACAATGGCTAATGTTTAACTACAAGAAAATTAAATAAAAAAAGTATTTCTGTAAACTTTTTTACTTGTTTATTTTGTGAATGGAAGTGTATTTATAGGAAAAAAGTTCCTTTTTATGTGTATCCAACAGGTGGCGCTGTCTGTACAATAGATGAATTTTATTGGTCACCCCCGGCTGCTAGTGCTTTTCTACGGAGGTAAGAGGAACTGCTTTTCTACGGAAGAACAGAATGCTGGCTATATTTTTAAAAATGGATGCACGTTGAAAAGCGAGAAGAGAGCAGCCGACGTGACTGTTGACAGATGCGGTTTCCCCGCTCACTCGCTTATCGGTTTGGAGAATGGTGTGTGAGGCAGAATGGGGTTTGCGATCGTTGTGGTGCTTCTACGACTTTGGTTTCCCGCCCACTCACTTGGTGGGTTTGGAGAATGGTGTGTGAGCCAGAATGGGGTTTGCGATCCTTGTGCTGCTTCTCCGACTTTGAAACGGGAGATGATTTCTTAACTGATTCAGCGGGTAGAGTGTGCATGCTCAGAGTGATGACTGTAAGCAGTGAAGCTGCTCTCAGTGACGGCTTAGTTTTACGTTAATTTTTTTTTTTTTTACAGATCAGAGGAATAATGTTGTAGGATTCTGGTGGTGGCTTTATCTTTAGGCATTTTTTTGGTTGTGTTGTTGAATTTGTGAGCTGTGGGGGGGAAGGGTTTGACAGAGAAAAAAATCATGAAGTACTGGCAAAGTTCATTTCAGCCATGCCGAGTGTGGGCAACTCGGACATGGCTTGCGTACTGATAATTTTAACATTTTATACGGTTTTGTGTTACCTGGCACTATGCCCGTGGTGATATGCCAGGATATTGCCACAGGCATAGTGTGAGATTGACCAATCACAGAATAGGAATCTTTCTTGCCATTGTATAATACTTCTTCCATCACAAGCTAGTCAGCAAGCAGTATGGTGGATGACTTCTTAAAGTACCCCAGAAAGATAAATGTTCGAGATGACCCGCTTCCATATTGGCATGAAAAGGGTGCGGTCTGGCCAGTATTGCAAAAGTGGCCCCTTACTATTTAAGTTACCCAGCAATGAGTGTCTATTCAGAAGGAATATTTAGCACTGCTGGCTATGTTGCTATTATTAGGAGGAGAAAACTCCCTCCTAGAAAATGTTGAAATTCCAACTTTTATTAAAGGGGCACTGTCAGCTTTGTCCCTTTGTATTTTAAGAAATGCAAGCAGTGTGTCTCTTGGCACACATCTGTCATACATTTACTCCAGAATGCCTCTGTGTATATAGAATTTCAACCTTTTTAGTGTTTTTCCTACTTTTTGCTTAAATACTGGCTCAGTATGATATTAGAGTTTGCATCTGAAAAAAAAAACATTTCGGGACGGCGCATGGGGCAAATGCATGTTCCAGACCTCTATGTACTTCCAGGATGTGGGTGAGTTACTGTCAGATCAAGTGTCCAAATAGTTAGGCAAAAAATAGGAAAAACACTAAAAAGGCTGAAATTCTATATACATAGAGGCATTCTGGAATAAATGTATGATAGATGTGTGCCAAAAGTCACACTGCTTGCATTTCTTAAAATACGAAGGGGCAAAGCTGACAGTGCCCCTTTAAATTCAAGTATGGTGTATTTGCAGGATATCCAGGGACACTTCCAAAACACTGCTCGTACAGTAATGATGATGAGCCTATTGACAGTGACGAAGAATAGTACTACTGGGGGAAAGGGAATGTTGCTTCAGCCAGTCACTCATGTCCTGTCTCATTCCAGTCACCATTTTGCTTCTTCCAGTGAACTACTGTATAGCAAGACTAGAAAAGCTGGAGTCCACTTTCTGAGTTTGTGGGATATGCAGTGTGAAAGAATTTCACAATCACAATTCTTAAATATTTTTATTTATAAGGTCAACTTAAATGTGTAAATGACTATTGATGGCACTTTCTGATAGACATCTTCCAGTTATGTACCCTATGACAAATATCTTTATTTCTTGAATAATATCGAATTCCATTCTGAGTTCTGACTGATCTGCTGTTCTCCAATGGACAGTCATCTAAGAAAGAAAAAAATACAAATAATATACCACATAATAGTGGGTGTTCTCTTTCACAGTGCTACCTCAGTCTGTCTAGATAATTAAACCTGTTCATGGCATCGTACTAGAAAGATAAAAAAAAGTGTAGTGTGAATGTGTCTCATAATTAATGAGAGTAAAAACAGTTGTTGAAACTCTGGGGCCAATTGCTGGTAGTGCAAACAACAGTCACCTTATTGAAAAAAATAACATCAGTTCAAAAAGGGTGGGTGGGAGGATCCAATATACTGTCTGTATGTGCATAATGCTACTCTGTTTTTAGAGAAAAGCATAAAATACATATCTTCTCTAGATCATCACCTGTCATTTACTGAGTCTCCGTTACCCTCCTTCAGTCACCAAGTTACTTTTGTTAGCAGTGCACAATTGGCTTAACAGACTTAACTAGGTAGCCAGGGGTTACTCAACTGTTACATTGCCTCAGCCTATGTCCCTTTATTCAGTATGTCTTGTCTTCTGTCATTTACAGCTGTGAACTCGACTGTAAGCTAATGAAGCTATGTGTCAGTCAACCATTTATGGCACTGGTAAAAACACTGTTGGTTAACTAGGATCTGCAGCTTCTCTATTAGGTAGGGAAATGGGCAGGCTAGGTGGGCCAAGTGGTCCTTATCTGCCATCAAATTCTATGTTTCTATGTTTCTTACAAGATTTCCTGTGAACTTACTGAATGCTGGGCATTGTTAGCTGCCATGCTACTAAACTGTTTTCCTACAGAATGTAACCTGTTCTCCTTTTTATGTTGGCTCGTGCTTGCGTGCCAGCCAACATCTTGCAGTAGTAGCAGATTTGGAGGCGTGGTCACTGTTGGGCGAATGCAGGGCATGCATCAGTAGGTGTGTCCCTCATTCCCCAACAAGCCAGCAGCAGGAGCTGACATGATGCATCCCCAATGTGGCCACCAGATCTAAGAAAAGGTCCGCTGCAATGAGAGCAAAGCTTTCATGCAGCGGGACCATAACATGCCTCCCGACGTGCATGCAACATGGCGGCAGTGACTGCCGCCGCCTCCTGTCACAATGCCAATGGGGGAGCCCACTGGCATAATGACCCCCCTCCCATTTAAAATGTATGCCGAGGGGGTGCCAAATCCCCCTTGGCATCATGCACCCCTGAACAGTTTTTCTTTGCAGATGGGGGGCCCAATCCCCATCGGCATAATGTCTCCCTCCCCCGCTTGTGTTGTGTGTCGAGGGGGGGGTGTCCAATCCCCCTCGGCTCATGTCCCCCCCTTTGGTATGTGCCAAAGGTGGTGCCCAATCCCCCATCAGCTACAGCATCCCCCACCTCCCAAAATATTTTAGGTGGCACGCTGGGAGTCTATCCCAGTGTGCCACATCCCTGCAAAAGAAAACCATCCCACGATGTTTTTTTTTTTTAAACCTGTAAAAGAAAATGGTCCTCATGTCTCCCTGCCCCTCCCACAACCCACGCCCCACCTTCATGCACCCTGTCTTCCCACCTCCCACCCCATACTTACCTCGGAATCCGGCAGATCTTGTGGACCGGGAACACGCCTGCACTTTCAAAGCCAACCGCGAACTGAGGAAATGCCAGTAAGCTGTATAATGGCATAAATAGGGTTTTTTCAACTTTGGTGCATATCTCAGCCATTTGAAGGAATTTTGGCACCAGATTTTCAGTGTGGGGTTATTGGAACCCCTCATCATGAATTCAGGCACTGTCATAGCGTTATTTGGCCCCTAAAGGTGATTTTGTGGTCACTGCATGGAATCACCTTTTGGGACCAATTAATGAAACAAAAGTGCCAGTGTTCATGAGGGGGGATCTCAAAAAGCCTATGTTGCAAATTTGGTGGGAAAAATCCAAAAGATGCTTGTTTTACGGGCGTGTGTTACACAATTTCCACGCATGCTCGTACCTTCATGAATTTGTAATATTTTCACTCCAGATTTTCAAAATTGGCATTTCCACACCTCCTTATGAACAGTACAGCTGTCATTTTACATATCCTGGCCAAAATGTGTTTTCGCATGTGCGTCGCTGTATGAAATCAGTTTTTGGGACAGTTTGAGGAAATGACAGCTACACTGTTCATGAGCAGAAGTCCTAAAATGCCTATGCTGAAAATTTGGTGATGAAATTCCATAAAATGACTGTGTTGCAAGTGTGCATTGTGCAGTTTCCACATACCCTTGTAACTTTGCAAATTTGCAATATTTTCACGCCAGATTTTCAACACTGGCATTTTTCACACCTCCATATGAACAGTACAGCTGTCGTTTTTCACATCCTGCCCTAAATGTATTTTTGCACCTGTGACACACAATGGCTGGTCACTGTGCAAAATCAACGTTTTGGACAAATTAACAAAATCACAGTGCCACTGTTCATGAGGGGAGGTCCCAAAATGCCTATGTTAAACATGTGGTTAAAAAAATCCCAAAAATAATTGGATTACAGACGTGTGTTGGACAGTTTCTATGCATGCTCATAACTTCACCCATTTTTCATATTTTCATTCCAGATTTTTTAACGTTGCCATTTTTTTACATCTCCTCATGAACAATACAGTTGTCATTTTCCACATACTGCCCAAAATGTGTTTTCATCCCTGTGTTGCCAAATGGCATAGCCGCTGTGCAAAACCACCTTTCAGCTAACAAACTGATAGTGCCACTTTTCATGAGGTGGACTCACAAACAGCCTATGTTGAAAATTTGGAGTGAAAATACCAACACACACCTATAGTGTTAGGGTTTCCAACTGTAGTATCCCACCCTGTAGAGACTGATAGGCATTGGGGTGTGGCTTGGGATCATCAGCTGTAATGCTCACGCCATTCCACCCCCAACCCCACCCTGCAGCAAGTGACAGGCATCATGGTGTGCCTTGCACTGTTCAGCTACAAAGTTCACCTCATTCTCCTATACTGCACCCACCTCAGCGTATTTCCTTATGGATGGGGTAAGTATAATGCCCAGAGACCCCAAAGCACACCACAACACTTGTCAGTGTCTACAGGGTAGGGTGAGGTACAGTGGCATAAGCATTATAGCTGACAACCCAAAGGCACACCCCAATGCTTGTCAGTCACTACAGGGTGGGGGGGTGGTGTTGGCGTCACTTCAATCCTTCACTACCATTCCTATTATGTGTCTCTAACTCCAGCACTACCAATGCCAATGCCAGCGAGACAATATTCGGCATAGTCAAATGCTTGTTATTATTATGTTCGACGTGTGCGCAAGTGCAGATGAACATGTTGATATGAAAGTTGCTATAAAGGGGTGTGGGGGATGCATCCAGTGGAGAGGTCTGTTCAAGGGGCAGGTTTGTTGCAGGCAAATCTGTAAGCAGGCTGCTGATGACACACTTTCAGTTTTTGAGGCGGAGCAGGCAAAGATTTCAAAGGACAGAGCCAAACCAATAGTAGCATGGGCTCAGTCCTTTAATCTTTAGATAATCCGTGGTCCCTGTCAGCAGCTGAAAGCTCCTCTGCAGTTAGCAATATACGCAGAAAGCACTACAGTGGTCAAGCATTTCAAAGGACAGAGACGATACAGTAGCAGAGCAGCTCAGTCCTTTGAAGTGCGAGTCGACATCAGGGTGCCCAATCCCCATATTGGTATTCCCCCACATTACTGTGGCACACTGGGAGCCCACCCCAGTGTGCTCAAACAATTGTTTTTTTTCTCTCTCTTTCTGACATCAGGATGCCTACTCCCGATGTGGGACGCTCTCCCCCAGCTTACTTTCATTACCAACGGACGGGGGTGCCCAATCCCTGTGTCAGCATTATTTATCCCCCCAACTCATGTGGCACAATGGGAGCCCACCCTAGTGTGCCCAAATGTATTTATTTTATTGCTGTACCTGTAAATAAAGAAAACCATCCCCGTTTTTTGTTTTGAACCTGAAAAAAAGAAAATGGCCCTATGTCATCTCCCCAGTCCCCACCCCCATCCCCACCCTCCTACTGAGCACCCACCTCCCTGCACCCCCCTTACCCCATGCTTACCTCCAGAGGTCAGCACTGTCATCTTCTCTGGATCCAGGACATGTCTGCACTTTTCAAAGCCAACTGGCAAACTGAAGAATCAAAGGTAAGCACGTATAATGGCTGTCAATGGGGGTTTCAAGTTATGTTGATATCTCAGCCATGTTTAGGAATTTTGGCCCCAAATTTTCAACATGGGGTTCTTGGGACCCCACCTCATGAACATGTCACTCTCATTTCGTTACTTATCCAGAAAGGTGAATTTGCATTCTCTGTGTGGAAACACCTTTTGGGACCTATTCATGAAACGGCAGTGCCACTGTTCATGAGGTGGAGTCCCAAAAAGCCCATGTTGCAAATTTGGTGAACAAAATTCCAAAACATGACTGTGTTATGAGTGTGCATTGCACAGTTTCTACACATGCTTGTAACTGCGCTAATTTTTAATATTTTCACTCCAGATTTTCAACATTGCCATTTTTTCACACCTCCTTATGAACAGTACAGCTGTCATTTTTCACATCCTGCCCAAAATGTGTTTTCGCACCTGTAGCGCAGAATGGCATGATTGCTGTTCAAAATCAACTTTCAGGATGGAGTAACAAAATCACAGTGCCACTGTTCATGAGGAAAGGTCCCAAAAAGTCTGTGTTGAAACTTTGGTGAAAACATTCAAAAAAATTATCACGTTACAGGCGTGTGTTGTGCAGTTTCTATGCATGTTTGTAACTTCACCAATTTTTCATATTTTTACACCAGATTTTCAACATTGAAATTTTTTCACACCTTCCCATGAACAGTACAGCTGTCGTTTTTCACATCCTGCACAAAATGTGTTTTCGCACCTGTGGCACCGAATGGTGCAGTCGCTGCGCAAAATCACCTTTTGGAATTGAGTAATGAAATGATAGTGCCACTGTTCTTGAGGAGGGGTCCCAAAAATCCAATGAACATTCAGAGCAAAAATGCCAACAAACACCTGGGGTGTTAGGGTTTCAACTGTAACGCCCCACCCCACCCACTCCTGTAGAGATGACAGGTGTCGGAGGTGTGTCTTGGGGTCATCAGCGTAATGCTCATGCTATTCCACCCCACCCTGCAGCCAGTGACAGGCATCAGGGTGCTTTGGAGTCTTTGGCCCTAACGTTCTCCCCATTCTCCTATGCTGCACCCATCTCAGTTTTATTTCATTATGGAATGGGGTGAGCATTAGGGCTGAAGACCCCAAGGCACACCGCAACACCCGTCAGTGTCTTCAGGGTGGGGGTGGGGGTGGAATGGCGTAAGCATTATGGGCAATGACCCAAAGGGACACCCCCAACGCCTGTCAGTCTCTGCAGGGTGGGGTGGGGCGTTAGGGTTGGAAAGCCTAACGCCTCATAAAAATGACCAAACTAGACACTTATACTGCCCAACATCATCACTTCTAATTTGCATTATTGAATGTTAATACACTTCTTTCAATGAAGCAGTTTTCAACCCCCCCCCCATGCCACCAGTGCACATGACGAACATTTGCCATTGACAGATGCTTGTTATACTTTAAAATGAAGGTACAGAGCAAGTTGTATGCTGAATGCATATTGGCTATAAATCCAAAACCAAAACCACAACCAGGGGTGATTTGGTAAAACCAAAACTAGAACCTCCCTGGTTTTGTACACCACTACAAAATAGACTGGAAAGATGATAAAAGTTGTAGCAGCTAAAGTTTAATGCCAAAAAATGTAAGGCTATGCATATAGGAAAATGGCACCCAAAAGATCTATCAGCTTGGGGATGTAGACTACTTTTTGACCAATGAAGAAAAAGATGTGGGGGTAATAATTAGTGATCATCTCAAAACATCAGTGCAGAGCACCATGGCATTAGGAAATGCCAATAGCATGCTGGGTTGCATAGGGAGGGACTTTGCCAGCAGAAGGAAGAAGGTGGTACTGCCTCTCTACAGGTCATTAGTAAGACCTCACCTGGAGTACCGCATCCAGTTCTGGAGCTCGTGCCTCAAGAAGGACATAAGTCAACCTGCTTCTGTCCAGCGAATGGCCACAAATTCAGCAGGGAATGTCATAGAAGGAGAGGTTATCCAGTATGAATATGTACTTGCTCTAGTGGAGAAGTGGAGAAGTGAAACAGGGATATAACTGATTAAGTAAGATTGATTATGTAAGTGTAAGGGGTGAACAAGATAAATCAAGGGAGTCTATTCAAGAGCTACAGTCATGCCACTACTAAGGGCATGAATATAAACTGGTGGGGGGTAGTTTCAGGAGGGACGTGGGGAGATATTTCTTCACCAAAAGAGTAATGGAGCTGGAACAGCCTCTCAGGAGAGATGATGAAGGCCAAAACAGATACAGGCTTCAAGACACAATGGGATGTGCATAAAACTAATGAAACCACATAGCACAGTAGTAAGTGTTTTGTAGATAGGTAGCAAATGGGCAAACTAGGTGGACCTTGGTCTTCTTTTGCACTCAGCTTTTATGTTTCTATGTAGTCCCACCGTCAGCCCACTGAGGAATTTATTAGGTACTTTAACATCTCCTGCTTCGACCAAGGGAGTAAAACGCTTTAGTGAACTTTTTAAGGGAGTGGGATCAATATATATTCCTGTACTCTCTGCGTGGTGCACATTGTATATACCATTTATTGTATTTTCTAATTAATGATTGGGAAGGGACTATCCACCCAAGTCTATTCCCAAGTATGTTTTTATTTCACCAGGAAATAGTATACTGAGGCAATACATTCTCCTTTTCAAAACATCCTTTAATACAACAGAGGAACAAGATTAGCAGCAGCACAGACATTTCAAAATATTTCAAGATATGGTGATTTACATATGCTTCCCAAGATGCTTTGTACAATTGGGGTATGTATAATTCTTTATTTCCTCATATCTTGACTTCATTGTCAGCGTCCTTCCATGTTAACCATTTCTTCAGTGTTTTTGCACCGACAGCTTTGTCTTTTAAATTCCTTTTCTGTTTTTGGCTCATCATGACCCAAACCATGGAGATCATATGGTTTCCTTCCCCCTCACCCTTAACAGAACTACAGAAGTAGCACCCCAATGATCTTAACAGGGAGGAAACACATGTCTGCGTCTGCTGTTTTTTGCCTTTGAAGATTGTTTGTAAGGCCTTTTAGTGCCATTCAGTCCTGCTATAAGCCTAGCTAGGCTTCGTTCCTTCCTGGTGATTTGCATACACTTCTGATGCTTTGCATTAGCTAGGTATGTGTAGCTGTACATTATTTCAAGACATACTGAGTTAAATATCACTGTGGACAGTCACATTTCTGCTTCACAAGGCCTTCCAACAGCTTTTTAAAATTTAAATGATAAACCTGCATTAGCAACTGAACTAGGGAGATTGTTCCATTTAGTAATTAAAAATTTAAGAGGCAGTATTACATCTATGTCAGAAATAAGCAATAACACATGACAGGACATGTGGTCATTGGGGAATATATGCATGCCTCTGGGTGTCCTCATGACTTTAAGCACCTAGAGAAGTTCTTTTTTTTTTTAAATTCTCTGCCTATACTGGGCAAGCCCAATTTACCTTCAACTTTTGTACTCTAAGTGCTGCCTTGGCACTTTTCATATCCTGCTCCTGATACAGCCCCTGAGTGTCCTTCCCACAGCTTCCCCCCAGAAGTGGACCTAACCTGTCCCCAGGATTTAATGGGATGAGTTTTGGCACTGCCATGACTCATCTGGCCATCTGAGCAGGCGCTCATCCATGGGAAGGCCCAAGCATTACTTGTGCCTGGCCAGGCCACGTATGATAGTGTAGTGAAGTAGTCAGAGCACAGGCCTGGGAACCAGTAGGCAGGCTCAAATCAATAAATGCAGGTCAGTGTCAGTGGCTCAGTGGGTGGCACACTCACCTCTGGGCTGGAAAACCAGAAGGTAGTGTGTTCTAGCCCCACACCGGGTACTTGAGGTAATACCCAAAACTGACTAAGTTGAACAGTATAAGGTGGGTGCTGCACTGTTGAGGTGCCATTCTTCAGATGAGATGTTAAAACTTGACCATTTTCTGACCATCTCTCGTCACTGCCTAGGTGGAAGTTAAAGATCCCTTGGCACATACAGAAGAAGAGTAGGAGGGTTTCCCCGGTGTCATGGCCAAGATTCCCCATCAATAAAAAGGTCCATGTAACATTTCCACAAGATGCACCTAGCAACAAGCTATCATAGCTTACTGTGCTCTTCCTGGTCAAAAATTAGACACAGAAAAATACCACCTGGGCCAATTACTTACTGGTTGACATACAGCAAGTAATTTAGCCTTCCAATGTTTCAGTTACCTACAGTTACCCTATCTGTATAATTAGGTGGATGCAGAACCTTACTAAAAATGAGATTTTTTTTTGTCAGCTCTTTTTTCACCTCCCAGGGTCTCTGATCAGGTCCTCCTTCAACTTAACAGCTGGGCTAAATTCCTGTTCTTCAGAGATTCTCAGAAAAGATCTCCAGGAACACCAGGACATCCACCACACCACTGCGTTAAACTCCTTGGTCTGCCCCCTTCCCCAAAGCAAGGTCATCCTACAGCTTCATGACAATGTGTTCTTGTAATCTGGCTGCCCACAGTGGAGGTGACCCCCGGTGTCTTGTTCCTAAAGCTGGGGGATGAAAACCAAGATGAACATGGAGGGCAGGCAGAGTACAATGCTACCAGATTCACAGAGATCATGAGTGTATGCAACCCTTACCCCAGCCAAGAGCAGCGTCTGGTACCCAGGACCCCCCTAACTTGTAACACAGACAAGGCATCATGCCATAAGTTATCATAAACAATAGGTATCACCCCTAGCACTGATGCGAATACCTGGCTCGACATCTAGAGGGCAGGGGGTTAGAGTGCAAAACAAACATTTATATTTGTTCCAAGTTCTGGGAGAGAGGTGCTCGAGCTATGCTAGGTTTAACCTCTGAGAGGGCCCATAACAAATTCACACAGGGAAGCATGAATCAATTGTCCACAACTAGAACTGGGATTGTACAGTATGACTTATTCTGACAACAGATAGAAAACACAGAATGGGGTGGTTCCCCCAGGTTGGAACTGATTTTTCAGGGCAACACACTTTTCTTTCCTTACTGACTGACTGAATTACTCCCATCTGAATATTATAAACTGCCCCAGAGCAGCCGATTCCAAAGTGGCTTATGCTGCTGTGAGAATTCTAAATGACATAATCCCATCTCCCCTCAGACTAGCTGAGTAAACAATGATGTCATGTTTGGAGAGCTTCTAATAAGCCCTCTACCAGCTGCCCAATACCTTCCTATGGCTAAATCTGATGGGATTCTAGTAACCCCAGGGGACTGGGTGGTTACATGTAGAAATGGATACGCCAAGTATGCCATGGCTTACAAGTTTATTTGCAAGGGTGCAGTATTCTGGGCCCAGACCATTGAATTTGGTTACTCCTACTGTTTGATATCTACCCTTATTGATGTTATGACTGTTGTGTTCTGCTTGAATTAAACATAACGTTAAATACATAAAACTAACTACTGCTGTATTTTTTACCCTTATTACGCAGTTCCTGAAATACAATATGGGGTGTGCAAGTGGTCTAGGCAACACATATGGGCATGTCTACAATGGGGGTTCAAAAAGGTTCCATAGGGTTCTGGCTTACTTACAAATTTTATTTTCCTAGCTACGCCACTGACAGAGATTACAGTATTTTACAGGGAAATGGAGTAATCTACAGGAAAACTGGTCCCATTGACTTGTGTTGGTTATACAGGAAAATACAGCAGTTAGGTTCCACAGGAAGTAATGCAATCTACAGGAAAACACAAAACAATTGCCCAGGACATACAGGGAAAATGCCAAATCAATCTGGGAGCACTAGGAGTGCCACCTGCCCAGTTATCACCATTTTTCCCCTTACAATGTCCCGCCAACTGGGTGTGAGCACTGCCAGGGTGCCAGCAAGCCAGATGAACTGACAGGCACGCAATCTCCACCCAGTGCATGCTGCAGGCTCCCAGCTACATAGCTGTCAGTAATTACCAAGCGGTGGTAAAACAGCAGGTTGTACGACCCCCACATTGTATTCGTGTATAAGACTGGGTTGGGGATAGTGTGGTGTTGGGAATTCAGCTAGGGTAGGGGAAAGGGTTATTTAAGCAATATGGAATGATTAGGGGTTTTGTTAATGGTCTCTTAATCAACCTCTAGGGGTGTAATGTGGCATGAAGCATAACTGAGTGCCACATGCCCTCGAGGGTGATTAACTGACCATTAACTTAACCCCTGGGAATGTCTTATTGCTTTAATAATAACAATATATTTTTTAAATAGTGCTGTACCTACTTCAGCATGTGATTAGGCTCTACATGTATGTTAATCAAAGATTAATGTAAGGCAGATAGAATGCTTCCAGCCAATTCGGAAGCTCTATTTCTCAAACCCTTTTTATAACTAATGAAAACTTCACTGGGAAAGTGTGGGGGGGGAGAGATGGGGGCTACTGTGCATGGTGATGGGTAGGGTATACATATAGATATTTATGTGGTTGGAGAGGGATGGGACAAATGGCATGTGTGAGTGGGTTTTTTTTTAATCAATTAAAAAAAAAAACTTAACTGTGTAAAGTTGAGGTGCATTTAGGAAACTTTGTCCCATTAAGCATTGTGCAAAGTTCCCAGATTTGACCCATTTTTACTGCCATACTTTAAGTGCATTACATCTCTAGTTGGGGAGGTAAGCACCCTGACCCTCATATTTGGAAAAAAAAGTAAAAAAATTAAAAAGTTACAGATGACTGAAAAGCAAAAGAAGTTATGGGTGACTGAAAAAACCCCTCCTGAAAAAAATAAGTCTCACAAACATGAAATGCACATGCATACAGACTTTGTTTTTCAGTGTTTTTTTTTTTCTATCACCAATAACTTTAAAAATCTTTTATTTTTATTTTTTTCTGCCCCGCCAATAGCTTGCCACTGCAGGGATATACCCTGGTCAAGCTGCACCCAGTCGTCTTTCAGATGGCTACTGTTTTTTTTTCTCCCTCGGTTTTTTTCCTCCCACCTCCTCTGGGAGGAACCATGCCTTTGTCAGCTTTGTAGTGCTGCAGGAGCAAGCTCCCTGACCAATTGCAAAGATTGCTGTGGTGGAGGAGTCTGCTGCCAACCCTTCCCAACTGAAATGCACAGCTGAATGGCAGTTGTCATGGCCTGCCTCCCGACATGACTTCCCGGGCTCACTTCTGAACCTGGGTTGTTAGCACAGCAGCATAATGTGCTGCTGCTGGGCCTCTGGGGTGGCCAATTTTAATATTTTTTAACATTTGTAATTCAAATGTTGGGAATGGGCTACTTACAGCTCCCCCAAACCACCCAAGTGGCAACTTTCAGACCTAACTAACAGGTTTTTTGTTTCACATTGGGCCTGCAGAGCCCAACACAAAGCATCCTATAGATCCAGCAGAGTTCCATATAGGTCTACTGCTTCACCTAGGGCCTAGAGGGAGCTGTGCAAAGTTATCCATAGGTTCAGCACTGTGCTTGATAGGTCAGCAACTTTGTGTATGGTCCCCAGAACCTTGTGCAAACCAAGCTACAGGTCAGCTCCAATGCTCAGGGGGTCTGTTGCTTTGCATATGGCCCACAGAGCCCTGTGGTAAGCAATATACAAGTTCATGCTACTGCATAAGGGGTGTGTTGCTTTAGGCAGGGCCCACAGTGCTAGCCAAGCTACAGATCCAGTGCCATGCTTGATGGGTTTGCAGTTTGTGTAGGGCCCATAGGGCCCTGTGTAAAGCAAGCTACTGGCCCGGTACTGTGCCTAGCAGGTCTACTGCTTCACATAGGGCCCACAGGGCCCTATATGAAACAAGCTACAGCTCTGGTGCAGTGAACAATGGGTCTGCTGTGGACCCTGCATGAAAAAAGCTACAGGTGTCAGTGGTTATATGTGTTTTCCAGAAAGTAAGGAAATAAAATGCAAAACAAAAAAAAACTACCTACAGTAAACGCATCTGTTAGGGTTGAAGCACAACACATAAAATGTAAGGAAATACAAAATTACTGAAAAAAGTCCCTGGAGCCTTGATTACTCTTTGGTGTGCTCCTCCTCAGGGTTTGAATGGTGACACAATGCGGCGTTAATGTTACCCTAACTTCAAAACTGTCTTGTCAGACAAAGAAAAATACCGACACAGTAATGTTTGGATAAAGGTTGCCAAAGACAGGGTAATGTCAACGCTGCATTAATAGATGCATTAATGTTGTAAAAGGACAAAAAAGCTGAAGCACTCATGGAAGAAAATCAATCCATGTTAAGTATACCACTCATTAGCTGATGCTGCAAAAACATTTATTTTAGAAACAAAACATGTAAGTAAGTAAAATATTTATCAAGCGCCCCATCCTGAGGCTCTGGGTGTTGTACAGGCGAGCAAAATAGAAATAATTACATACATCAATTTTAAAACAAATTCAAAAGTGAGAACAACAAACAATAAACTTGGGCTGAAGAAACGAAACAGGAAGCTCCTCTCAGTCCCAACAAGCCACAGTGCTTTGACCACTAGGTCTTCGGCAGGGGGCTGGGTTTGTTGGACTGATCCATCCTCTTTTAAACTATGACATCACAGCCCAGTGTTTACCAACTGGTTACACTAGTTACAGGGTGAGTGGTGCTAGCCAGTGTCTATGGCAGGAGTCTAGAATGGGAACACAGTAACAGGTAACAGTGCAATACAAGCTGTGCATTTTTAAACAAAATGAAAATATGTTAATAACATTTAATATAAGACATAGTAACATGTAGTGCAAAGACAGTATGTGCATATAAACTAGGCTAGATTGTGAGGAGTACAGGGGTTTAACTTACAAATCTCAATTTGTACTACTATTTCATACAATGAAACAGTCAGTGGGTACATAAAAATGCAATTTTAACACATGCTAGGTCAACAAAAAATGAAAATGCCTCATGTAAAACATGGAGCTGAAAAGATAGAGATTAGGCTTAAAGGAAGACCTCCTGTTCCTGCGATTTCCCCTGTACGATCCAAGGATCCATAAAAGTTAAGCTAGCAGGGATCAGCTGGTTCATGGTTACATCCAGCCTTGTAGCAGCTGAAAGAAAAAAGAGAGAATTCCCAAGGCATTAATGATTATATTAGATGCTGAATAGTACCAGCAAACAAAGTAAAGTAGTAAAATATACAATTTTACAGAAAATCAAAGGTATATTTCAAGCAATTCAACTCACAGGATTATATATAGGAATAGTTTAAGGTCCCACTCCAGGATGATGCCTTTGGGTTGTGGGTAGTGCTGTGCAGAATGCAGAATTCCACTGGCAGAATTAGTGCAGAATGACCATTCCGCCAGTGGAATTTCTATCAGAATTCCGCTTGTTCGCCTGCGGAATTCCACCTACTGCGATGCGTGGAAAAAACAGTATTTTTTCCATAGAAAATTATTCCACAACAATTTCCACAGAAAATATATCTGCAGAATATTATTCTGCAGAACAGTGATTTTTCTGCAGAAAATCATTCTGTAACTATTTTATGCTGTGGAATTCCACCATTCCGTTTCTGGCAGAATTTCAGCGGAATTTTGAATATTCTGTGGAATTTCGTTCTGCCGGAATTTGAAAATTCCACATAGCACTAGTTGTAGGGAACCCAGAGAGACTATCATAAACCCTCATAAGAGCAGACAGTGCCCACCCTACATCTCTGGTGAGCTCCATTCCCTTTGGACAGTTTCTGCATATTTGCAGAAATTGTTCCAATGACACAGACTTTGGACTATGCTGATGATCTCACTGAAATATTTCTTTCAAGGGGATATGATGCCAATGACACAGACTTTGAGGACCAAGCTGATGAACTCAAGATTCCTTTCAAGGGGCTGTGATGCCAGCCTCCTCTTGGGAGCACAAGACAAGGCAAGAAACCTGGATAGGAACACTTTGCTGACCATAAGAAGAAGAAGAAATTTGATGACAAAGAACCAGTGTGCTTTGTCACCAAAGGTACACGGGTCTCTTGTCCAGTTAGTGGCATCATTAAAAAATTCTAGCCTATCCTTCTTAATAGTCCAACACTGGCTAAAGAGTTAGGATAAAATCCCAGGATAGCATTCTCCAGAGTGCCCCACTTAAGGAATAAACTTGTGCATAGCCAATAGAGATCTGTTAAGGAACAGCCAGAGTTTAGAAATTGGAACAAAACAAGGTTGGGCATAATTATGCCATTAGCATGCATTTCAGTTCTACTAAGAAAAGGGGCAGATAAAACAAGCAGTCATAAAATGTGGGTTTTAATTAGAAATAATATGATTCAAAGTAGGTTGACAGTGTCCCTTTAAACTATTAATGAAATTAGGTTGTTGGGTATCACGACAACAGCCCCTATTTTCTTTACTCACAAACCTGTTTTTTTTAGCTATAACTTTGGCTTTCATGACACAGTCTCAAACAGGAGAAATAGAGATGGCTTTGTAGGACCATGTGCAAAACAAGCTACAGATTCGTGCTAGCTGCAGCACTGTACACATGTATAAAAATGCTGCTGCTTCAGGCCACTCGCAGATTCCACTACAGCACTGGTGCAATGAAGGCCATTCGTAAAGCAAACTACGGGTTCTGGACTATGTCTGGCAGTGATACCAGGGAAATCTTTCCCAGGGACCTGGACTACCCAGGCCAGAGCATACCAAGGAAAAAACGAGCCAAAAAGGACCTTGAAAACTGACAAGACTAAAGCACTCTTAATTTTAGTTATGAATGAGACAGGCTAAAGGTCAATTAATTGGAACATTAGAAAAAAATATATTTGCAAAACATTTATAATAAGTATTCAATAGAACTCAAAAGAAACATCTTGAGCTACTGACCAGAGAGTGATACAATCTTATCTTCTCTGACTAAAAAGGAGATAAAAAGGAAAATGACTCAGTGTTAGAGCCGTTACTAACCCTGTGCCTGCTAGCAGCATTACAAGTAGGTCCCTGGCTCCCTCTGGAAAGTCCCCACTGAAAAATAAAATGCCCCTTAAAGCAGACTATAAAAATCCTAGACTTTCTGTAAGCAGGAAGACACTCCGAGCAAGCTCTTGGGAAGAGACTGCCAGTTGTCTTAGTGGGTATTGACTGAATTTGTTGACAGGGCCCCACAAAGTGGTAAGAAATTGGATAAGCTCTTTGCCTCTAGCACCAACAGCTTCTCATGCAAGATTTAGTAGTTAGGACTATGGGTTCACTAAGGCTACTGTTTGGGGATAGCTTTGGAACATGCATGCAGAAGTTATGATATAGGTTAGGTTTGAGTAACTGCTTTGTGATAGGAATACCAACACTGTTATGCAGTTCAGTTAGGCTAACTTGTTCTGTACCTCAGATTGGAAGTCTGTGTTAGAAACCAAAAGGCTGCTGGGCTTAGAAAATAGTTCTTTGCTTATTGCTTTTGCTGGGGAAAAAATTTTTTTCATGACATTTCTAATTAATCTTTCTGATATGAGATTGTGAACGTGTTTTCTTATTCAGTTTAGTGGTACAGAAATACCTTAATAATAAAAAACACTTGAGTTATGCCAGTACACCCCAGGTCTGTTCTGTAAAATACATATACAACTGAGTATTCATATTTTGTCAAAGCCTGGTATCGGCATCAGTTCTGGTACAGGGTCTGGTTCTGGTACTGGTTCTGATGACAACAGGGCACTTGTTTTGCCTATGGCCTGGCTGTAGGGCCATTTCAAAGCAAGCTACTGTGGCTGTATATTTCAAAACATGAATAGACTGCAGCCAACAATGGCTGCTTCTACATTTACTTGTGAAGTATACAATGTGACCTGAATGACCATTCCAACAGGTGGGAGGGTTAGGCAACACTGACAACAGAAATGGTAGGGAACATGACTACTGAGGAGGAATCTGCTGGACTCAAGGACATAAACAGCTAACTGACAGGATTCCTTGGCCACTGGGCTACCAGAAATGGCAAGAAATGGTATCAACACATATTGGCATAGCCATCAAGATACTGTATGCGGTGAGGCAAATGACTTTGATCATAATGCCATCTGCCCAGGGCATATACCAGTGGCCAATAACTGTAAGCATTACAGTCCAGTATGGTAGTGGTCACACCAGCTATATGTAACCATTAAAACCTGTTATAAAAAGACAGAAGATACACCAAGAAATAAAGTATGCAACCTAATGACCTCCCCTAATCTCAACAATGTCCTCTGGACTGCCAATCCATCTTTTCCCCTACTCCTTTTTACCTACCCCCTTAGGTTTATACAAGGATATATTCCACTGCAACTCCAGAGAAATTGTACATCTTTAATTGTAAACTTGTATTTTATACCACCATGTACCTAAGTGTATTCTGTGTTCAATGTCTGCACCTGTAATGTTGTATCTGCACAATGTTCTATTGTCTTGCCCTCCCTGCAACGAGGTGGCTTTGTAAATGAGTCCCTGACTCTAAGGTTGTAAATCCGACTTGTACAAATAAATAAATAAACCAAACTTACAACTTCTGAACTAGTCTATTCAAAACAGCTGAATGCAATAAAGACCTTGGGGTTATTATTGATGACAAAATTGATCTAGACAACCAATGTACAGAGGTGATTATGATAGCAAACAGGGTGTGGTGGAACATAAAGAAATTAATTAAGAGTAGAGCTATAGAAGTCATTTCCCTGCTCTAAAAAGCTTACATTCATCCACTCATGGACTATGGGACACAGTTTTAGGCACTTTACAGAAAAAATAAAATCCAATGCATTAGCAAAAATATAAAGGAAAAAAATTAAATCCTTTACTGGTATGAAGGAAGTAATCTATGAGGTAAGGCTATGGGGAAAGTAAGCTGCAGTAATTAGAGAAAAGATAAATAACGGGGGAATTATTGTTTATGTTTGACGTCATCAATGACCCAGAATTAATGACCGCTTTGGACTTCGACTTTAAACAAGACATCAAAGTCACACATGGACACCCACTGCATGTTAAATATATTAAGATTCAAAAGCAAAAAGAGGAACTTTTTCTTTGCACAGAGAGTGGTGAGGATATGGAACAGTCTCCCACGAAACATGGTTAACAACTGAAAGTAAAGTGCTGTTTAAAAAAACTTTGACTCCTTTATGGCCACAACAAGTATAGAAAAGTACCACTGAAATAGTGTGGAGCAGTTTACATGGGTCAGTGGCCTTTATCTGCTCCCAGTAACTGTAGTATGAACCACAGTACACTGACCAATTGTAGGAGGAGTAGACGGAGAACAGACCCAGATGTCCTGGGATACTGCAAATAAAAAGAAGAATGTATATATTAATAACCTGCCTTGTCAAACAGGGTGTAAAAGAAGGTGGGCACTTCAACTCCAGATTGGTGCACATGCCTTTCCCATTCATTAGAATACAACAGAGATCATGAAAAGATAAGGTAGGAAATCCTGCTTTCTGTCACTAGAACCACAGCTGGGAAGCCATTGGCTGTCAAACGTACCCACAACAACTGCCTCACTTGAATGCCAACTGCACTCTACCTTTATACCTCAAAAAAACACAGGTCCCCCCTTGCTCACTCCTAGCCTCAGCATATTAATGTTTATCTCCACTTTAAAACTACAACAGGTGCCTGATCACCCCTGTCACTACAAGCTTAGGCAGCAGAAGATACAGGTCAAAATAAGCATCTACCTCTCGGCCAGGAAGGTAATCTTCATGCTTTTGCTCCTTTCTGGCTATATCCATGCCAGCCCAGGCCCAACAACTTTGACAGGCTCTGGTGATTACAAGGTTAAAGGCCTGAAAATAGCTTCACTGAATATCTGCAGCCTAACTGCCAAATCCGTGCAGCTCTAGGCATGCATGGCCCACCATGCCCCCAACATTCTATGCCTGACAGAGACCTGGCTGTCTAGCAGGATTAAAGAAAGTGAAGTAGCTCTCAGTGGATACCAAGCCCTCAGGATAGACAGGATAGGCAAGAAGGCGGAGGATGCCTCATCTATGCCAGGGAATCCCTGCCATGCTCCATCCTCCCCATCACTAGAGTGGCTGAGGATCATGAGATACTAGTGGTAAAAGCACAGGTCGGTCAGCATGGCAAGACTCTAATCCTTGCCACGGTCTACCTACCTCCAAAAAAGCCAAAGAAGGCCTCCCTAAAACTCTGGATGAGATTGCCATCCTCCATAAGGGCACAGAACTCATCATCACAGGTGACTTTAACATTAACTGGGTTGGCAAGGAGGCAGCCCCTTTCACGGATATGGTAGCTACCTCCAACCTAACACAACTTTTCCCCTGCCCCACCAGGCAGAACTACAGGACAAGAAATGACACCATCCTTGACTGGGTCCTATCAAGCTCACCATCCCGGATCTCTGAGCTCAAGGTTCTACCGGATACATTAAGTGACCACTCTCCAGTCACTTTCCTATGGTCCAACAAATTTACTAAATGCCCACCCACACTAATTGAAAGTAGGGTCCTGAGGAAGGGCAAACTTGGATCCCTCACTTCAGCCCTCACCCTTCATGGCTGGTCCCCTATTGACCTGGTACCCACTCTTGACCAGGCCCTCAGCTACTTTATTGATGGTTTCAACAGCATCTGTAACCTCTTTGCCTCACTCACAAAAAGGAAAATTTGGGGACATGTAAATGGCTGGATTACAGAGGAGTTCCTCTTCCAAATGAAAGAAAGGGATAGCTTCTGGGAGAAAGCCAGGTCCACACATAGCATGCATGACTATCAGTGCTACAGAGCAGCAAGAAACCACTGCACTAAATTTATCCAGCTTGCAAACTGGCCCAGTGGAGCTGAGGGTTGAGGCACTGGATGCCATACCTCGTGCCATGCCAGTGACCCGGCTTCAGGAATGAGCCTGGGCCATTGGGGGTCAGTGGAGAGACAAAGAGAAAGGATTGAGCATTCAGAGGACAGCTCTCCTCTCCTGGGAGGGAGGGGGTGTTCATGCTCAGCATTTGAGTGGCCTCTGGTGGAAGTTGGAGGCACAGCAAGCGTAGATCATATAGTAGGGGATGGGGAATGGTGATGTCGGCAGTGACTCCATGACATTAGGGTGCATTCCACTCCCCCAGAACAAGGAAAAATGCTCTCCAGGCTCCAGGAAGATAGAGCACTAGAGCAGACCCCTCACTGCTTGCACCTGCCTGGTCATTCAGTTCCAGACAAAACATGAAGTGTTCAGGGTGTAGCAGCCCCACCTCATCCCCGCCCGTGGGGAAGAACCGCGGCTCCATGGGGTGAATAGGAAGGTCCAGGTAGGTGACAGAAGCAGGGTCTGGCTCCATTGGTGCTCCCAAAGAACCGGAGCCTGGGGAGGTGGGGGTGGATAAAAATATTATTAAAAAATAAATACAATTTATTCGGCTTGCAAAAGCCAACTACCACAAGGCACAGCTTAGCAATTCCTGGGGTGATGGAAAGAGGTTCTGGGACAACATCAAAAACATCCTTGGGAAGGATGACAAGAAGCACCCTCAGCTGTTTGATATCAGCAACTCCTCCACAACTGACCCACTACTTATAGCAGACTCCTTCAACACGGCCCTCACTGACCTGACCTTAGCATTACCACCTGACTGCCTGTTCCCTGATGCAAACCATCCCATTTGCAAGCCACTCAATAACACACAGCCAGACTTCCACTTTCAGAGGGTGATGGTGAAGGAGACCCTAAAACTTGTAAAAAAAGTACTAGGTGTCATAAACGTACTCCCTAGGTCAGGCCCTCTGCTCCCACAGTGCTAAACCTCGAAGTGCAATATGTGAACAGGAGACAAACAGGGTAACCCTCCTGTTTGGTTTGGGTCTGAAACACCTGCTAGCTTTGAGTCCTGAGGTAAGATAAGAAGCCTTTTTAATTAGCACACCCAGTTAACAGGATCAAATATCGTACCCTCTTTGGAGAAATTCAGTGCAACACTTAACCCAGTGGGCACCAAGCCTGGTTCACAATTCTACCCTTTTGACTCAGTCTGAGAGCTAGGTATATTCTTACCTTAGCAAGATAGTAACATATTTAAGCTCTTAACAGTTTTGTCAGAATTATCCAATACTGTTTCAGCATTCACATGCAAAAGAAAATGAGAAAAGGCACAGGCAGAATTTCAAGAAAAATAATGTTTACTAAAAATTAAAAACAGATAAAATACAAAACACAAAACATATAAAATTGGGTTTACAGTCTTTTAAAGTAAATGGATAATTATACAAAACAAAGCCTTATTATTGAATTTCTACCACCCTAGGTCTTAAGTAATAAATAGGTGGTTGAATTTACCTAAAGTGCTGTGAGAGTTTGTCAGGAGTCTCACCTCAGAATCAGAGACAAAATGACAAAAGCCAAAAACCAAATGCCAAATGCAATGCTTTTCTCCTAGCTGGCTGGTAATATGTATCACAAAACTCCTCCTCCCTGATGACCCAGCTCACAGATGCTGGCTGTAAGGTCACTCAAACCTGAGAACTTGAATTAATTTATCAGTGGCATGTCTCAGCCCACTGCTCAAACATACCAATAATATATATATATATATATTTTTTTTTTTTTCTTCTTAATTAGTCAGGCATTATGACAGACAGAATTATCCCATTGATGTCTTCAGAAGCTTCCTGAGGAACTGTGTTCACCTAGTTGTGAAAGCTAACAGAAATCAGTTAAAAATGGCCTTTCCCTCAGAGGTCATAAAATACATACTTTGTCCCTGCATTTCAAAGTAGAGGGATAGTTTACAATGTGTTATAACCTGGTATAAAGGACGTCTTTATAGCCACAGGAAGGCTTGAAACTATGTGTCAACACAGAGAAGGAAACTAACTATTAGCTACTGTAGCAACTGTTTTGGGGTCAAAAGGTCAGGCCTCTTTAAAACACTGTCTTCCAGCTAGCCTGCTGACCCTGCTATGTCTTAAAGCAGAAATTTTAAAACATATATTTATAATGAAATTATACACATAGCTAATAGATGAGTATCATGTTACACTAGGCAAGACCAGAATGGGCAGTGATGGGACAGACATGAAACTCCTATCCCTCACACTTGATGTTCTCATAGTGCCTACAACAAAGCTATTCAACAAGTCACTGGCCCTGGCTCAATTCCCAGAGATCTGGAAGCAGGACCTTGTTACACCTGTGCACAAAAATGGAGACAAGACACTGATAACCAACTACAGACCAATCTCCATCTTCTCCCCCATCCCAGGCACTGGAAAAGATAGTGGCGGGTCAACTCACCGACTAACTCAACAAGTACTATCTGTTATGCCCTAACCAGCACAGCTTCAGACAAAACCATAGTACCACCATTGCTCTCCTGGAGTACATGGATTACGCGCACAAGGCTCTGGACAAAGGCAAACTGGTAGGGTCCGTGTTCATTGACCTCACCAAAGCCTTCGACACTGTTAACCATTCTCTTCTACTGACACGGCTGCAAAACCTGGGGGTGGCGGCCAATGCTGCATGTTGGTTCCAGAATTGCCTGACACCAAGAAGCCAACACGTCAAAATTGGGCAAACAGTATCCAGCTCCAAAGTAGTATCCTTAGGGGTCACCCAGGGGTCAATACTGGGGCCCCTACTTTTCAGCCTCTTTTTAAGCAATCTTCCTAAAGCATGTGACACTAAACTCATCCTATACACCGATGATGCTGTTCTCCTTAACAGCAATACATCCCATGGTGCCCTCCAATCTGAACTACAGAACTCCTCCAACAAACTTGAGGACTGGTTCAGCAAGCATAAACTTCTACTAAACCATAAAAAGACCAAGGCCATGCTTTATATCCATCCTCCAGTACAAAAAGAGGTTCCCCCCTCATCATCTCCAACAAAGTCAGTGAACCGCTGGAACACATGCACTCATTTAAGTGCCTGGGGATCACACTGGATGACACCCTCACATTCATGCAACATATTGACTCAGTAGTTAGGGTAGTAAACACCAAAATGGGTGTCCTATATAGACACAGGTAATATCTCACACCAGAGGTCCTCCACCTCTCAGTCTCCAGCTCCATCTTATCAACAATTGACTATGGACTGTGGTCTATGGGGCAGCAATGGAAACAGCACTCAAGAGGGGTCAGACTGTGCTCAATAAAGCTTGCAGGCTTACCCTGGCTGTAGATCGCATCACGCATACCTGCTCTCTGTATGAATGGAATAATTGGCTGCCGTTAAGGAACAGGATCAAGTTCCAAACCTGCCTCTTGGGGAAGAAGGCATTACTGGGCAAAACCCCGCTCTGTGTAACTAACATCTTCATGCTGACTGCCACCATGCATATCATCAGAGATAAGATAAGAGGTGCCCTGTCTACACCTTTCCGCTGAACCACACTTGGGCAATGTGCCTTCGCCTATCAGGCCCCCAGTGGCTTAATGAAATCCCTGCACCCATTATTGCCTACAAATGCCTGGCTCAATTCAAAACTGGCCTCAGACAGCACCTTAAATCAATCACAGAGTGGTGACTGCCTCTGATGGCTAGCGCCCCGACTCCACAGTCCTCCTAGTTTGCCCTAAGGCAGCACTGCAGCACCTCTCCCCATCGATCTGCTAGTGTCTACCCACCGTAGCAGATACCCATACTCCTTTGGCACATGCTCACCCCATTTTTTCACACCATGCCCTGTATGTCCTTTTTTTAGTTCAAGCACCTTATCACGCCATGCCCCTACCTTACCTTTTAGTCAAGCACTTCTCCACCATGGTTCCCCCTTCCCTCTCTCACACCCCCCCCCCGCACCCAACAGCCACAGTTTCAACCTTGTATCTCGACAAGGCCCCAATTTGAGGCTACCCTCCATGTTCTCCACCACTGCTCTCTATCTCACTTACTGTCGCAAAACCTAACCCACGAAAGCACTGATACTCACTATAGTATTGTAAATGTATGAATTATAACTGTGTCATGCACTGTACTTCTTCTAGCGATAAATACTGTAGTATTGTAACTTATTGTATTTTTCAATGTGTTTTGTACTGTAACTCATCTACTGTTTTGTTAATCTGACGTTGAACCTTTGTAAAAGAGCTTGCGCTCAAAGGTCTTTTCCAAATACCAAATAAATAAAAAAATGAATAAAATATAAAGAAAATTCCCTGGTGGTCCAGTGGTCAGGGGCTGTTGTTCATTGCACAGGCAGCTTGTAATACATATAATTTAAATCTGAATGCCTGTTTTCAAGGCCACTGATTTTTGGTTTCTATCAGACAACCTGGTAAAATTTCAGAATTTGGACTGCCTGCACACCAGCAAAAACAAAGAATTTCATGGAATTTGGCATTTTAATTGCTTCCTGTCGAATATGGCATCCATACCTCTCAACCTTTTGTAACTGAAATTAGGGACACAGGCACTTATAATGAGGGACAATGACCCTCAAAATTAGGGGCATGTTCTTAAACATGGAAATACAAGCTCAGGACACTTTGAAAACCATTACGCTTACTTGAAAAGTTAATTTTTTTACTTTGCATCTTAGAATAATATGAATTTCTTCTTTAAAGTCTGAATCTATAGCACATTCTCTGTGTGGGCAGCACCTCTTCCATGAGGGACGGATAAGGGACAGAGCAATTTTGAGGAGAAAAATGAGGGATGTCCCTCATAATCAGGGGCAGTTTAGAGGTATGATTTGGTATCATTTTTTCACTATAACATGTGGTGTGCAGTCAGGCACCTGGGGCACACAGTCAATCAATGAAAACAAAACAATATCAGCATATAAGTTATAAAATAAACTCATGAAGGCATAGTCCCATGCCTTGAGACTTAGGAAGAGAAAGCAGCAGCAGTCTCAGAGGTTTAGTTATAAAAACAGAAATAAATGAAACCAAAGAGTCAGCAGTAAAACACACAAACCTAATTAAAACAGCAGAAAATACACTATTTTTCTCTGAGAGGAAAAGCACCCCAAACAGCGATGTTATTTGCAACAAATCTAAAACACAGTGAGATTGAAGAGTGTGCTTACATGTGTGGGGGGTTCAGGGTCTAGGAGTCATGGAAAGGGGAGTTACTAATAGCTATCCCTGAAAGGAGTAGTGTTCCAGTGAAAGGGAGGAGTTAAAATCAACCACCTTGATTCAGGGAGAAGTCTTAGAGAAGGAGCCTAGGAGAGGTGCTGCATGCCCGCACATAAATTTGATAAAGAGAGCCTTTGCACAGCTTCTGGGAGGAGTTAACTTGAATAAGTAGCTCATTTAAGTAGTGTTAATGTAGCTTCACCCTAAAGTGCATTACAATAGGAAAAGTGTCAGTTGTATTATAATGTTCTCAAAGAGTTTATGATGGGAAAGTGCGACAGAATAAAACATAGGCCCTATCTACACTGGCAGTTTTAAAACATTATCATCGTCCTGTAATGATTTAAGATTGTTAGACGTGGGTCATGTCCAGGGCCACTGGAAAATTGCACCTGCAATTTTTTTGAGGAATCTGCCATTTTCACTATTCTCCACAAAAAACTACATGTTCCGCAATTTCTTGCAATTTTTGAGTTTTTATATTGAACTGTGTAAAAAGTATTAACATTTTTAATAAAATGCTGTCCAATATATTGACAATTTTGCATGCAGACTTGGGTTTGGCCAAAACAATGTGGTGCAAGGTAGGGCAAGGGTTTTATGTCACTCTGATTTCTTTTAAAGCCTTGTCTTGTTTGGTTTCAAAATCCACTGGCCAAACATAAGTACACTTAAACACTTAACATTTGTTTTGTGTTGAAGCAGTCTATCAGAAAACTTTTTGTTGCCACACAAACCAAAACAAACGATGGGATATAGGCCGATAGTTCCCAGGTAAGGACTTGTCACCACGTTTGAGCACTGGTGTGACTATAGCAGACTTCCATTTGCTGGGAAATTGACTAAGGCAGAGGGAGAGATGGAAAATTTTGGTGAGTGGGTGCACCACCTCTTCCAGGGTAAGGGACATAATTTTAAGATCAATAGTATCACTGCTTGCTCTGGATTTAGAGATAGCCTTTTTTATATATTTGTAGACTTCATGTGCCTTAACTATTTTGAAGTGGAAAAGTGGTTGGTCAGGTGAGGCAGTAGGAGATGTTGGTTTTGGCGAGTCCGTATCAGAGAAGAAGTCCAGCAGGAGGACCCCATTGAGGTCAGTGAAAGTTTTATTTAAGGCCTTTGCCATGACCATTGGGTCTAGGGTAGTAGTTCCATCTACAGTCATTATAGTGGGAGAGGATTTGGACTGCTTCCCTGTGACATTTCTGATGTTGTCCCAGAAGGATCTCCCGTCACCCCAGGAGTTTGCGAGGGCATTTTTGAAATAGGAGCTCGTCATTAGTCGGATTTGTTTGGTACATTGGTTTCGTGCCTGTTTATACTTCTGGATATCCGTCAAGGATACTGTATGATGCAATAAAAATATATTGGTATTTTTGTACATTTTTTGATAACTGCATAAGGCCCACTAGGCAGAAGTGCCTGTTTTCAGGTACAACCCAGGAGCACTGAGGAGGTTAAGTGACTTGCTCAGAATCACACAGTATGCAAGTGGAGGTTGTGGGAATCAAACCCAAGTCTGCTAGATGTTGTCAGCTCATTTAGTTTGTTACTCTAACCCCTAGATTATACTGCCAGCCCCAATAACCCCCAGATTTAATGTTTAAATATAGGATTTCAAAAATAGTGTACAGTATCTACAATATAAATTATGTCCATTGAACACTTTAACAACATTTTACTAAAACTCAAATATTCACCACTCTATCTGCTTATTTTTTCTTGTACCAAAGTGGGTGAATAGCTGTCAGAGCACTTTAAACAGCTGTTGATTAGGCTTCATTATTCTACAGCCAGAAACAAAAAAATATTTCTTCTGGCTTTATTTAATATTGATTTGCTGTGGCTCACTTATATAATCTATTTAGCACTGTATGAGGCAGATGCTTTTAAATTTTGGAAGATAGACAACACTTACGATAGCTTATCAGTTTAGTATTCTTTTTCCGAACATAAACATTTCTTTATGTTTTAAACATATTCAGGTGTCAGTGTATCCATTTAGCAATTTATATTGACTAATATATGCTGCAGAAAACATTAAAAGATTTATTGTGAAGCACTCGGGGTCTACAGTAGAACCCCCGCAATTTCCCGCAATTTTTGCGAAACGCTCTGTAATTTTTAGTAACCTTTTCCGCAATTTTCCAGTGGTCCTGGTCATGTCCAGACTTGAAACATTTCTAAATTTTGCTTTAAAACTAAGTTTAAACCTTGTTGCAATAAAGGTTTTAGCTTGGTTTTGAAAACAGTTTGGTATCTAGCACAGTTCTAGTTCCTGCATGGACAGGAGTCTGTTTCATGCGCCATACTGTTTGTGGGCCAGTGGAGCTACTGTGAGGCAACACGGTTCAGGCATGATGTGCAAGCTTATTAAATCGTGCATTAACTTTCACTCTTGTGGACAGATGCATACCATGTTAAAACAAGATTCAGAAGTGTGTGGGCATGGCAGCACAGTAAGACCCATAACGGTTTGAAAACCGTTACCACCTTTTTTTTGTAAGTGCAGACAGGGCCATAGAGACATGGGGATCTTCAGAGTAGTGATGTAGCATTCCATGGGGCAATGCCACAACTATTCAGCAGAAAGCCTAGAGAGATAGCGTTCTAACTTTATATGTGAATAAATTCTTTGAGGACCTTTTAAGTGTGAGTTTGTGTTTAAACACTTATACAGAGTTTTTACTGTTTTTTTCCAGGAGGGAAAAGGGGTAGAACTATAAAAAAAAACAGTTCCTCAGGAGCTTCAAATGGAATACTCCAATATGGCTTTTGCTGCTGCAGAATTCCAAAATGGAATGGGATCTCTCACAGACCTGGAAATTAATTCCCCACTATTCTGAATATTCTGCAGTTTAAAGGAGAAATACAGTCAAAATCTGCAAAAACATATGCTGTGCAAAGTGTTTTGATTTGTGTGTGTAGTAGGGGTGGGCAAATACATTTTTTTGAACATTTGGGCTGAATATTATATTTGGTACCCCAAATATTTGGGTATTTGGTATTTGTATTTGTTACTCGTGTAAGAAACAACCACCTACACGCTTTCCTATCCCAAATCTTTAAATACAAGCCCCCATCCTCCACCCTCTGTTAGAATCCCAATCCCACCCCCACAGCATCAACAATTTGCTAATTTGAAGTATATTTTAAAGAAAACTGCTACAATGAGCTACTGGCACAAACAACCCACTTCCTCAGCCAGCTGCTTTCTAAGCACTAGTCTGCACTAAAACAAATTAAAAGTCCCCCACCCTGGCAGCACCCTCTGACCAGCTTCCTCACCCCCAGTACCCAGTTCTTCTTATTAGAAGTGACTGACTTAAGCCAGTATGCCAATGCAGTGGTAGCACTACCGCTTGCGATGCCAACAACCCAGATTCAGAAGCGAACTCAGGACATCGGATGGCCAGCTGGGGAAGAGGACTGAGCATCCGTAAGACTGCTCTCCTCCTCCAGGGGGAGGGGTAGGCAGAGCCCAGCACTTGCCAGGCCCCTAGCAGAAGGTAAGGGCACGGCAGCCTGGGCCAACACACTAGAGGGTGCATGGCAGACATCGACACATATTGGATGGAAGAGCATAGCATGTGTCATGACATCACTGCATGCCACACCTCCCAGGGGCTAGTATGGAAGAAAATCTGGCAGCAGGATCTTGCCAAGCACCCACAGACCCACACCTATCCGGCTGAGCACACCAGCCAGAACTGGATCCGGACCATGGTGGGGGACTGGAGAACCCTGCCAACCTCACTGGGGGGGCAAGCCCTGGGGAAAGACAGCTGGCAGTATGTCCCAGTGGATGTAGTGGTGACTAGACTGGGGTGCTCACAAACGGGAGGTGCAGAAATAGAATACAAAAAAAAGGAAGTAATTGACTTTTCATTTAGATGAGAAGAAGGTGAACAACAGAAACCGGCCATCCTCCACAGCTGGCCACCTTCTGCTGAATTAAAACGTTTCCGTGCTTGCTCACTCTGTATGGTAACACTTGCTGATTATGTGATTTACTGGTTTTACAATACAGAGCATGGGAGCACTTTCATGAGGTTTGGGCAGCCAGAACTACTCTGCTTCACTGCATGGTCCTCTCTCCCTAACAGCATGCTTAGTGTTTAGTATACTATAAGAGATACACTATGGAGGTCCTATTAACTTACACAAAAGTATCTCAAATAAAGAGATTCCAAGGGGCTAGCAACAAACTGATGCAAAAGCAGTCTCTCTCTCTAGGAGGTGATGCAATCTCTTTCTATGGGCATTTGTAGTGGTTGTGCAGTCCACGCCAAATCAATCAATGTTACTAAGTGGCAACTCCCCAGCAAATTATTGGGGGCATCTTCCCTGCTGCTACTGCAAACTGCCTGGTGCAGTGGATCTAACACTTTTTTCCATTACAAAAGGTGCAGGCCATGTTGAATCCTGTTGTGCTTTAAGTCTGGTCTCATCACCCTTTGGGGGGGGGGTGCTTTTCTTCACCATCCCAAATGCAGATAGCCACACAGCACAGTAGGTATCTAATCCTTCTATAGTACAAGGAGCAATCTCAACAGCAGGATTTTCCTGGAGAAATCCGATGAGCTTCTACCATAGATGTGGAGTGATGCAGGGCAACCTCTGATGACTGACTAGCCATTAGGTGCTTCAGCATTCTTCTTGTTACTGAACAGGCAACCCTAGTGGGAAAAAAAAGGTTGAGCTAGCATGTTTGTCTCTCTCACTCTCTCTCTCTCTCTCTCTCTCTCTGAAGAGAAGGCAAATATTGCTGTCTAGAATACTTCTGCAGCGGTCACTGTCTCAAAACCCAGCTTCATTGACCAAAACTGTCACTGTAGGCACTGTCATTTGTCCATTTGTGCAGGCAAAAGACTTAGATAGGATATACACAGTGCGTATGCCTTGTCCACATGCTCACCAGCTTATTGGCTCATGGGCATCCCAGTTTTCTAATGGCCTCTGACCCCTTTCCGTAAGTCCACGGGCTAAAGGAAACTAAAGATGGTGGCTTCCTTGTCTATTGAACAGTTCTGTAGCGCCACACAAAATGCATTTCTTGCAGTGACTCCTGGCCAAGGTGTGCCTACTGGGCACCACATAACTGTGCAGCAGTCCTTTTCACTCCCCAAACCCCAACTGTCCACTGGGAGCCAGTCCAGCATCTGAGAGCACTTCTGTGTGCTCCAATCTCTGGCACTCACTGCTGTACTTCCCAATCCCACAGCTGCAGTCCATCGGGGTATGGCAGCAAACGTTCAGTATGTCTGCCAACTGATCCTCATAGGCTTCGAGCCTCTTTTCTATTCCTTGAAAGCAGGAAGGGTAAGTCCTCCTTTTGGGGAGGGGGAAAGAGCTGTGGGGAATGTGAAGTTCCACCAGCAGAATTCAGGCAAATTGAAAATTCCACTTCCCAAATGCTTTTTGTAATTTTTCAATAAATTCCTCAGAATTCCCAAAGTCTTTTAACTGAATTTGCGGGTTTGTTTTTTGTGCATTACAAAAACTATAGATTAGATTTCTGCAGTTTGAGGAAACCTAATCCAGAGTTTCTGTGAACTGTAGATTACTATTCCATGGTTTAAATTCCACTTTCTGAAGTGTGGGATTCTGCTTCCAATGGAATTAGTTGGAATTTTATGAAATTACACAGCATTCCATTCTATCAGGATTTGAAAATTCTGTACAGCACTGGGGAATGGGTTGCACAGCTCATAACAATTGGTGATTATACAATGGGCAAAAAAAAAAAGACAAAATCCTGCACTGTGATTGGCTGGCTGGCACCTTCTCAGCATTGTAAATCCTCCCATGTACCAATTGTAGCCCAGGCACCATGTGCCAGTGGGCTACTACCCCTGCCTGTTGGCCCTCTAACAGGTTAAGGGGCCTGGGTCCTGTTACAGTGGTTTTCAGGGGTTCTATCCCAAAGATAATAATAACAATAGCACAGTACCTCCACCCAGAGAAAAGTAGAAGTGGGTCAGGTGACTGGCTGGCACAGCCCTCTGGGATGCTGTACCTACCCACCTCCCCATACCAACCACCCCACACTCTGAATACCCAGCTGGTCAATAACCCCATAAACCATGAACAGTACTGATCTAACAGATTCAGAGAATTCCTGTATACACAAGTTCAAATTATAATTCACAGCTTTATTGGGGGTAAGGACTAGGGAAGGGATGACTGTAAATAAAAAGATGGTTAGAGAAAGCAAGTAATAACAACTATATGGGCCCATAGGCCAAGCCCACCCCCATAGGCCCACCACCACTCCTGGTACCAGAGTCTACCCTGATAGCCCTTAGGGGTACCCACAAGGTGCAGGCCTGTTCGTTGCTGTGGGTAGGCTGGCTGTTGGGGCCCTGAAACTTGGTAAAAGTGCTTTGTTTATGAAAGTTAAATTTCCCTTTACCCTTTCCAGGAGCCAGGTCCTGGGAACTCACTGTTCGTAGATCTCATATGCCTGGAGAATGGAGCTCCTTGGTCAGTGCAGCACAGGGCAGAAGAAGGCTGGCCTTGGTTTCTCTGGCAGGATGGAGCTTGCTCGAGGATCATGCAGCTGGTCACCTCGATTGTAGTTCTGGCCGCTTGTCATCTTCAGCCACTTCTGGCCCATCGCAGAGCTCTGTGGCAGGATTGCACCAGCCCCAGAAGGCCCAGACCCAGGAGTGGGTCCACAGCCTGGCTCCCCACAATGGATCCCAGGTGCCCTAGCACCCCAGCAAGCTCCAGTGACCTCCTGAGATGATGAGTCCCACTTGGAAGGGGTCAGCTGATCCCCCCCCCCGGCTCTGGGTGAGAACTCCTGAATGGTGAGGTCCTCCTGCAGTCCCTGCACTGAATTCAAAACCAGCAGAAATCACAGGCAGTTACTCAAGCAAAGTCCAGTGCCAATTGGAGTGGGTTCTAGCCCTAGATCAATGAAGCACAGGTGCAATTAACAGGAGATCCACAAACAACAGGCCCCTGCCCACCAGTCCGCACTTTCCAGTTAGAAGATATTCACAACCTTTTCTTCAGCTGCAGCTGGGACACAGCTCTCAGCCACTTCGGCCAGTTCACTCAGGAAATGTACAGCACCTGGCGAGCACCTGAGGTCCAGAGATGCTTTGCTGCTTCAGAATCCCAGTAACAGTCACACACAGGTAAACTGAACTCTCAGCAGCAGCTGTGGCACTCAAAATGAACAGCTCAGCCCTCTCATCTCAATTCAGTCCATCAGTGCAGGGTTTATGATGCACTTATTTTCTCCAAAATAATCAAACAGCTCATAGTATGTGGGGAATCCACAGCACTCTCCACTAGAGACCTAGGAAAGGCCTCTCCAACACAGATCCACTCTCACAGGATACCTCTGACTCATACAGAGCCTGGGAACAGACTGAGACAATCCCAGAAAGTCCACTGAGTTTCAATTGAGAATCCAAGGGTCTGATTGGCTGATGGAGCCTATCAATTATCTATATAACCATAGAGATCAATATTTCCAAATGGCTTATTAGGGCATGGTTTAGGCACCTGAATTAATCCCCTTCTTTTCCCAGGAGTCCATCTGGTTTGGTTTTAGGCATCTATGTGACTGGCTGCTGTGTAGGGTCATAGTATCATCAATATGTCTGCTCCCATTAAGATATATGCAGTCCAACACAGTTCCCCAACTCCAACCGTCTGGTGCAGCCAAGGAAAATACTTTATTTAACCATATACCCCACTGTGTTGTAGTCCCTTTTTAGCCCTCTTAAGTGACCCCACTCTTGAATATTATTTCCCCACTGTTTCCCCATCACTGCTGCTGAAACTCAGACTCCCCAGGCAGCAGCAATACCTTCATTAATATTCACGATGACTCATGAATTATTCATGAGCCCTCCCCAGGTGCTCAGTTTTAAACTTTATTTTTCAAGGAACTGAGGCTTCTCTGTCACCTCATCTATGTCTCCGGTCATCACCCAGGCAAACAAGGGGACCGAGACCATGGGAAAGAGCACAGATGGACCACAAATCGGGTGGTCGGCGCATCAATGCGCCTTCTCACACATGTGTGATTGCCACAAGCTCCGAGTAGCATTTCCCATAGCAGCGATTGCACCCAGCACTACCAGCCCAAAAGGGGCTAAAATCAAGCGCAGGCTACTCAGTGGAAACCTAAGGGCACCAGCGGACTTAGCAGGCACTGGAAAAACCACGCAGAAATAGGAGGAAAATGGGACAAACCAGGGGCAATAAAGATAAGCCCCCAGAGGGGGGTTACACAACTGAAATTGGTGCCAGCCACCCTCATCAGTTAAAAAAAATAAGGTTTGATAAGTACATCTCTACCATAGCAAGCAATAAATGGTTATGCCCACTGCTTTGGTGTGAAGAGAACTCAATAGACAAGAGATCTTCTTTCTTTCCTATTTCCGCATTCATATGTTCTTTCAAATTTTTATTTTTTATTTGGCAGAAATCGGCCTGCCTAGATTTTCATAGGCCATTGTTAGAGTTTATAGTTTTTGTAAAAGACTTATGCTTTCCCCTGCAAATCCTGGACTGACAAATTATCGCACTCTGGAAAGGCTTTTAAAATTTTCACAAGCAGCCAAATTTTGCTTTTGAGTAAGAAGCCCAATGTACTCACATTATGAAGTCATGTCAGGTGACAGCTTTGGTCATAGATGCCAGAAGGGAGGGGGCACTTGGCCATAACCCTACCACTGTCATAAGTGGTAGGGCCTGGCTCTATCATTTTTTGCAATCATGTTAATTTATTACTATGGAGGACTGTGTCTTTAAAATGCAATGTGTGCAGTAAACAGTATTACTCACTAATCACTCCCTTTATGGAAGCAGGATGTCAGCAGAATTTTGGAGCATAAAGGCCTTCGTAGTGCTGGTGGGGGTGTGCTGGGTTCATGGTCAACAAAGTTAAGGCACAATGGTCAAACTTTAAAAATGAAAATGAAGGGCCAGGCTTTCTAGCGGTGGGGGTATCGAGGAACTAGGCACAGAGTGATGCTGTCAATTGTTGGTGGTGGTGGTGATGGGGTGTTATTCCACCTATTACACATTTGAGTGAGAGCAAGATAAGGGTGTGAATGAACCCACTCTATGTGTGTGTGTTGGGGGGGGTATTTACCATACTTAGCCCTACCACTTTTCAGACTCTTCTGCCACCTATGACTATGGTGCCATTCGTGCAAAGCCTGTGCTTGGTCAACAATGCTCTGGTAGCCCTTCCTTGATGAAGTTGTCAAAGGCTGCTAAACTTTACCATACAGTACCTGATCGAGACTGAAAACCCAGGTCTCAGCTGGTGGCCAATGTGATAATTCAGTGTGTTCACACAGCCTCCATTGTCAGAGGTTGTTGACACCACTCAGTCTCGAGGGCAACGTTTCCTAAAGAGGTCTAATACAGCCAGGGATGCGCCAGTAAGGTAAAGAACTTCTAATTATTCTCAGAATGTGGCACCTCAAGTGTATGACAACTGCATCTGATTGGCTGCTGGTGATGTCACCCTCTTTAATGAATGTTGCTAAGTGTGCAAAGGCCCTTCTTGTTGAAAGAGACTGGGAGTTGAATTAACAGCACAGAAGAGCTTGGTCTGATACGGCCAGCAGCATTTGCTTTTCAGAGAGCAAAGTGATTCACTGAACATTTTTAATGAGTTTTCCATATCCCAAGCCACTATAACAAATTATCTTTTAAAAAAAAGTAAAACAAGGTGGTGCAAAGGGAGTTCATATTAAAGCAGATCAATCATGCCTGAACAGTGAGCATGTACAGCAAATGGATGCTCCTGTCATTAATTTGCTTATTAAGATGGAGGTAAGTTACAACACACACACACACACACACACACACACACACACACACACACACACAGACAGTTTACAGTGCAGTCTAGCAGGTGCTCTTGTAGAAGGAATGATGCAAAGGAAAGAAATAGCAGTTAGTTTTTCCTTTTACAAAAGGATGCATTCTCTTCTGGGTGAAAGGAGTCTCCTTAAAGTGACTCTCCAGTCTCTGTGAAATCTTTTTCAAAATATAGTATTCAGGCACAGCTCTGCTTCTATTTACATTTTCCCCCTCAGTGTATCCCCATTATTCTTTATTACTGGGGACAATTGTACGAGAATGGGATATTTGTGCCTCAGACTTCTGCTCCTCCAGCTTTTTCCTTCACTGGCATCGTAACCCTCTACTTTTGACATGGTAGTAATTTGCACTGCAATAGGTTTTATGTTAATACTGCCACTAAGACCACTCTTACGGTTGAAAGAGTCGTCTCGCATGCATTCTTAGGGTATGGGAATCGCAAACCGTAGGTCAGCAGTTCTGATATCCTTTGAATGTAAGTCAAACCACTCTTACAACCATAAGAGTGGTCTCGGTGATGGTATTAATATATTATTGATCAAGCTTGATCAATGATACATTCATTTAAAGAAAAAGTACCTGAAAGTGTCCATTTCCAGGGCAGCTGTGCGTGAAACACTCTTCACAGAATAAGAGTATGTCACACACAGAGTAAAGGAGCACTGAGATTGGTCAGGAGCACTCCCTCGATCTATAATGTGATACCTACCACAAACTGAGGATTCTGATTTCAGTGCAGTGATAAGAAAGAGAAGCAGAGTAAGTCTTGGGGAGAACACTCCTGTTCCTTTCCTCCTTAACTCTATACCCCTCTTCCTGCTTCAGTCCTCCAACAGCTGCCCTTCTTACTATGCATTTCTGCCTGCTGCAGAATTACTCCCACCCTTACTGCTTTTACCTGGCTTCTTTTTGATTCCTTCTGCTGCCTCCCTTGACACCCATTTCCGCAAAAGCCAATCATGCCACTCCCTTTCTTCTATGACTAATCACCTGACCACGGTTGCACTTCTTAGAGTCATCGACACTTTGCTACTTCCTCAGAGTTGCACCAACCCGTTTAAAAATTTTTTGATGAATTTTTCACCTGCCTTTCTTTGCGTACAGTACTGCACTTGTAATATGTTTGTCCTTCTACTCCTTGCCCCGAGTTACACCTGGAAATGAGCAATAGCTCAGTGTGCCTTTCCAGGTTAACAACTTTTAAATAAATAAATATTCCCAGTAAGGTGGTGTGGGATGCTAAATTTTGCCGATGGAATTCATGTGGAAGAATTCATGTGGAATAGCAGTTCCACTTCTGAAATGCTTTTTTGGAATTTCTTTTTAGATTTCACAGAATTCTGAAAAGCCTTACTGAGTAAACCATGGAATAATATTCCATGGATCACAGAAATCGCAGGATAATCTTCTGCAGACTGAGGAGAAACAGTCCACAGTTTATGCAAACTGCGGTGTATTAATAAACAAATTAATTTTGCATGCAAAATGTTGGAATTCTGCTACCAATGGAATTTTGTGAAATTTTCAAAATTCCACAGAATTCTGTTCAGTCAGAATGTGACCATTATTCACAGCACAAATCCTTAGTATCAAAAAATAAGGGGAGCTAAATACCCGGGACAGGAAAGAAACTCAAAGTCCAGATGCCCACAAGGTATCCAGGGTGATTTTATTTGTCTGTTTAGGCTTTCACCCAGCAGAATAGCTCCATGAGTGGCAGCATCTTGTTTTCATTGAGGTCCCAGGGAAACATGATACAGAAAATGAACAAGTAGCTCCAGAGAACACAGGTAATTTATTAGAAACTTAATGATAAAGCTAAAAATGGACAGCACTGGTCCTGCTCAGTGGTGTAGTGGGCTGAGGTGCTGACCACCTTACCGCCTGCCACACCGGTAAGCCACGTTCAGGAATGGACCAGGATCACTTAGGGGCAGGCTGGGAGAGGGATGATTGAGTGTACCAAGGACAGCTGTCCTCTCTTGGGGAGGGAGATTTCTGGCTTCTGCGACTTGCCTGCCATCTGGTAGAGTCCGGGGGGCAGCAACAGTGGGACCATCGGGGGGTGGGAGGAGTCTACTGATGCAACTCGCAACTGCGTCAATATGCACATGTGTGGCTAGGTCAATGCAGATGTTTCAGGGCTGAAAATATGGAGGGGAAAAGCCCTAGCATGCTCCACGTCCCCTGTATACACTACACAACCCTACCTGGCAGGCCACTCACCAACATGGCTCTGTGAAAGTGGTGATTAACCAGGAAGTCCATGAGATGGGTTGGTGACATGACTGGAGGGGATGCTGTTGGGAACAGGGATGTAAGGAGTGAAAACTAAGTGGGGAAAAAAAGGACAGGATTTTCTAAACATTATATTTGCTGCAGTTCACCATGCATTACAATTGTGATGGACGGGACATGCAGAAAATAATTGGGATTTTCCACTGGAGCATCAAAGGGACCTACTGCGCGGTGTAGAAAAACAGCTACCAAGGCTAACAAGATGCTGGGTTGTATTGCCAGAGGCATATCCTCCAGGAGGGGGGAGGTGATCCTACCACTGTACAGGTCACTGGTTAGACCACACCTGGAGTACTGTGTGCAGTTCTGGTGGCCGTACCTGAGGAAAGACATTTGGTTACTGAAGGCAGTACAGTGCAGAGCAACAAAAATGATCCATGGGTTAGAGGACTTGTCCTATGAAAGTAAGCTGAGGGAGATGAACATGTACTCCCTGGAGGAGAGGAGGGACAGGAGTGACATGATTGAGACCTTCAAATACATGAAGGGGATAAATAGGGCAGACACTGGAGGACTTTTCCAGTTAAGAAGGGGGAGAGTCACCCGAGGGCACAATCTGAGATTGGAGGGGGGTAGGTTCAGGATGGAAATGAGGAGACAATTTTTCACAGAGAGGGTGGTGGCAGGTTAGAACGCACTACCAGAGGAAGTGGTATCCTGTAATACAGTGGGCTGCTTCAAATGGGGATGGGACAGGGTAAGGGGCAGGGTCACTGGAGGGGGAGGGGCAGCTACAGTATAAAGGCTGCTAGCTGCGCATGCGAGCAGACTCGATAGACCGTAGGGCCTTTAGCTGCCTGCAGGTTCATATGTTCATACATCTGGGGTCTTGAGTGTGTCAAAGTTGAAGCCACTTGAGAGCATCTTTGCTGCTTGTGCCTACATGTTGATGCAAGGTTCCTGAGAGCATGCCCACATTCTGCAAAATCAAGCTGTTTGAAAACTGGGTGCAGGTACAATACATCAAAAGGAGAAGAACAAGCATTTGTCAGTGCCGAATGTTGCTTGCTTCTATGTGCTATTTAGGTATTTGGAAGTCATTGGAGTGTAAATATTGAAAATTTGCTAAACGAAAGGTGAGGAACTGTGCAACGAAGCTTGAAACAGTCATCTTTAGATTTTTTGCACCAAATTTTCAATATAGCCATTTTAAGACCTCTGGTCATGAACAGTGTCACTGTGATTTTGTTAATGTGTCCCATACATTGAGTTTGCACACCGACTGTGCCATTGTGCGCTATATGGGCGGAAACACGCTTTGGGCAGGATGTGAAAATGACAGCTGTACTGCTCATAAGGAGGTGTGGTAAAATGGCAATGTTGAAAATCTGGAGTGGAAATATTGAAAATTGCAAACCTACGAAGCATGCATAGGAATCATGCAACGGACGCCAGAAACAGTCAATTTTAGGAATTTTTCACCAAATTTTCAACATAGCCATTTTAAGACCTCTGCTCATGAACAGTGTCACTGTGATTTTCTTAATTTGTCCTGTACATTGATTTCAAGACACTGACTGCGCCATTCTGTGCTACATGGGGAAACACATTTTGGGTGAGATATGAAAATGACAGCTGTACTACTCATAGAAGGTCTGGTAAAATGGCAATGTTGAAAATCTGGAGGAAAATATTGAAATTTCGCGAACTTACGAGCCTGCGAGGAACCGCGCAACGCACATCAGAAACAGTCATTTTTTTGATTTTACATCACATTTTCAACATGGTTTGGTTCTTCTCTCATGAATGATGTCACTGCCATGGCGGTATTTGCCCAAAGGGTGATTTCGCAGTCACTGCGCGAAATCACCCTTCAGGCCTGAATAACGCCATGACAGTGACATCATTCATGAGAAGGGGTCCCAAAAACCCCATGTTGAAAATTTGGTCTAAAAATTCCCAAAAATGGCTGAGATATGCAATAAAGTTGAAACCTCCCTATCTAGCCCATTATACAGCTTACCGGCATTTCCTCAGTTCGCGGTCGGCTTTGAAGAGTGCAGACGTGTTCCCGGCCCACCGAAGATGGCCGCGCCGGAGTCCGGAGGTAAGTATGAGGTGAGGGGGTGGGAGGCTTGGTGCGCAGGGTGGGTGCGGTTGTGGGAGGGGGTCGGGACGATGACTGAGGGACCGCTTTTGTCTTACAGGTACACAAAAAAAAAAAGACTTGTGGATCATTTTGCCACGCTGGGTGGGCCCCAGCATGGCACAAGGACTTGGGGGTGTTCAGCCGACGGGGATTGGGCACCCCTGCCGGCAAAAGACTGATTGCCACGCTGGGGTGGGCTCCAGCGTGGCACCAATGACTGGGGAGGAGACCTTGCAGCTCAGCCGACGGGGACTGGGCACCCCATCGGCTATACAGTGAGTGCGGGGTGTGCACGCCTGCGGGAGTGGGAGCTGCGCGTGAGCAGCTTCTTATCGCTGCTCACTCAAGCGTAGCTCCCCCTTTCAATTGGGAGTACATTGCATTTTGAGCGCATAGACAGCTCCAAAATGCATTGGCTTACAGGGGCCGCGCCTGCCAGGACACTGCCTGAATTGGAGGAGGAGGTGGCACACCTCCGAAATCTCCGATGATGGCACTATGTTTCTTGCACATGCGTGCAAGCAACATAAAAATGAATCAGCATTTATATTGCGTTCTTCATACAAAGCCTTATCCCCTTCAAAGGTGAGAATTCTCTCCCTCTCAAGGGTTCAGTTCTCACTCTCTCCTTCTCCTATCACTCTCTTAATCCCTATCTACTGACCTTCCCCAACCCCCTGACAGGGTACCCCGCATCCTGAAGAGTCCTCTCTTGGGCTAGGTTCTATTCCCCCTCCTAGCATTTAAGTCACACCTCCTCCTTCTCTTTCCCCTCTCTCTTTAAATCCCTACAGCCTTATCCCCTTTCTGTCTAGCCCCAAAGCCCCCTTGCAGGGTTCCCCACATCCTGAAGGAGTTTCTCTGGCACACTGTCTATCCCCCTCTCTCTGGTCCTCCTGGTCCCCTTGCAGGGTTCCTCGCATCTTGAAGGGGTCTCCAGGGACACAACTCCTCCCTCTCCTCCACCTCACCCTTGCCTCTCCTTTTCCCCCTTCTCTTTCACGTAAGCACTAGTTAACTTATCAACCTGACACTTATTATTGTCCACTTTTTCTACATATTATGCATAACACTGTTTTAACACTGTTTGTAACACCTGCCTTACAACTGTATGTTAATGTTGATCTTGTAACTTGAATGTAATTTGAACTCTACTCTTCCCCCTTCCCCGTCCCTCTCCTTTCCCCTCTTTTCTTTCACGTAAGCACTTGTTTACTTGTTAACCCGGCACTTATTATTGTCCACTCTTCTACTTATTATGCGCAATACTGTTGTAACACTGTTTGTAACACCTGCCTTGCAACTGTATGTTAATGTTGCTCTTGTAACTTGAGTGTTTAATATCTCACTCCTATTGTACTCCTTCCACCCAGGTTGCACCTGGAGACATGCGACTTGTCGCTCAGTGCGCCTTCCTGGTGAAATATTTCAATAAATTAAAAAATAAATATAAACACTGTATCCAAAAGCCCTTTACAAGTAAAGAGAAACTGGTAGGGAAGTGACTGAATGTGTAGAGGCAGTACCTTCGCACATCAACACCCACACACAGCCTTGGACAATTGCATGAACCAGTTTTATGGGAAGGGGTATGTTGACCAGGGAATCAGGGAAAATCCCTGTCTCTTGTGAAAAGTGCCTTGTTTTTACTTCCACCTGGACAGCCACTAGGAATGGGTAGAAGGGATGTCGGTTTAATATCTTATTTGAAGGATGGCATATTCTGACAGTACAGCACCACTCTAGTACTGCATTCGGGGACCAGTGTTTATGGCATGAGTGGGATGAGAACCCATGGCCTTCTAGTCCAGAGGCAGTTGTGCTACCAACTGAGCCGCACTGACATAAGGATTGAGTGCACTGCAAGCCTCTGAGTTGCTGGCCTCATGAGGTTGTCATAAGCATGCCAAAAATCATGGAGTTTTCATAAAAATGGGACAAATTATGAACTCCATGACTTCCATAGCAAAGGTACAGCCCTACGTATTATGGATGAATGTTGCCTGATGTTTACATATCTTGTTCCCTCCCCATTATAATGAATATCCTTATATTTTTTTATGATTTTAGTTATTTATTTAAAATTTGGTAACTGGGAAAGGCACACTAAGCCAAGGCTCGTTTCCAGGTGTGACCCGTGGGAAAGGGGATACAGAGATAAATACAATAAAACATTAATTGAACATGTAAAACCAATACAGAAAATAAATACAATTCAAGGTCAGCTAACAGGGACCTGAAAACTGTGTTACAAACATATGGTCATCATTTTGCAAGTAATTTAACACATTCAAAATAATAAATGAAACATAGTGAACTTATGGAGGAAAAAAGATAAAAACTGACGTGGGCTGCAGGGGATTCGTAGAAGGGATAGTATATTAATATTATGCAGGGGTTGGGGGGGAGAGAATCGTGGTAGGGGTGGTGATATTTGAGTTGTGCAGTGTAACTTTAAACTTGTGATTTCATTGCTGCAGTAATGTCCATGGCCCTCTTGTGAAATAGGTCCTGCAATACAATCAGGCCATCCTGGTGTGCAAAAATTCTAAATAAAATAACAAATGGTTGCAGTGGCAGTTTGCAGCTAAATACTGGGCCTAATGTTCAGAGGTAATTTACTATGCAAATTGGTCTCAAATACAGCTTCGTCTCTATGCAAAGTTTGTGGTCCATGGATCATTGCTCAAACAGTTCTTATGAATTGGCAGTAAAAACCTAGAAATTTCATTGGTCGAGAGATGTCACCTGACCGTGCATTAAATCTCTATAAAAGTATGGTCAGGTGCCAAATCTTATTTTCATCCTCAAGAAAACCCTACTTAGAGCCTGGAGCGCATCATAGGATTTTAATTAACTTTCTAGGGCCAAAAGGATACTTGGCCTTTGGCCTCATGCCTTATTACCATAATTCACACCCTTTCATGGCTTATGACTTACATAAACTATTCCCATGGGCCTACAAATTGCATTACAAGCACACAGGAATGGAGGCACAACTGCAAGGCACTTGGCCTACTGATTCATTCTTGGTACAAGGCAGCCCTGCTTCACAGCTTGCAGTCAGCCATGCTCACTCATCCACACTGCCTTATTTCTAAAAGCAACAAGTTAGGCTATCAGTGCTGACAACAATGAGAACTGGGGGGGAGGGGACAAGTAAGACTGGTAAGAAACAGGAGGGTGGACTACTGGATGTCATGGATTTGGTGATATTGAGATCAAGGAATGGGAGGTGTGGTCTAGCATCACAAGGAAGGAGCAGTGTTTGCAGCTTTAAGGAAGGCAGGTTGCCGCTAGCCAGTCAGCTAGGCTATGCCTATGGGGGAAGGGAAGCCACTAGAAGCCAGATGCTTTATAGAGATGTGTTGTGCTTGCTGAAACTGATTCCTTCTTGCATCTCAGCATGCACTGGGTGCATTGCTTTATTGTGCCGTGTCTCCAACCCGTAGGTTTTACTTCATGACCTTACAGACAGGCAGTAACCTTATAGATTTCATGGTCTCCATCACAATTGTTATCTGCATCTCACCAGGGAACACACCGGGCCCTGATGAGTTTCAGTGTTTCAACATGTTGAAGGTCTGGCCAAACTATCAACAAACTGATTTGCTGCAGTTGGAGCCTTAAACTGCCAACCTTTAGTGCATTAAAACAAACCCCCGTGAATTTTTGTGTGAAATGCTGAAATGGAAAAATCAATCATTTTGGTTTATGTATCAGTAAAATTTTTAAGATTTGCAACCATCCTAAACATTTTACAGGAGGCTCACTCACACCCTAGCAATGCATCCATCTTGTCTCCATATCCATTAAAGATGGGCAGAACTTTTTCCAGTGTCAGACTCATCAACCATCAAGTGGCAGAGGCTCAGCAGGTTGCACACGTGCCTCTGAGTCTAGGAGGTTGGAAGGTTGTGGGTTCTAGCTCCACACCAGGAACATGGGGTAAATCCTAACGCTAACAGTGTAGTGCAGCATGAGGGGGATGCTACACTCCAGAGATTATGTCTTTCAGATAAGATCTTAAAAACTGAGGTTCCGTCTGTTTGTTCTGGTGGTTGTTCAGATTGGTGTTAAAGATCCCAAGGTATTTCTTGAAACAAGAGTGAATTGTCCCGGTGTCTTGGCCAAATTTCTCCAGTTTACTAAAAATACCACCAACCTGATTCAGTTTGCATCTGCATTTCCCATGCTGGGTGAGGCTGGAAATAGGCCGAATTGCCTAGCCCTCTTTTCTCGGTCAACAAAAACAATATAAAAAAGAAATGAACCTGAACACTTGGGTGTGGACTCCTCGCTACCTTGCAAACCCTGAACATCATTTTACAAACATTTAATTAAATCAGATTGTTATTGTGACCTGGGCGCTGTGTCCCAATGGGCTACTACCCTGCCTGGGTGGCCACTAACCATGTTTGCCTGGGTTCCTATTTTTGATATTAAACTGGTTCCTTCCCAAGATAACATCGCTGTGCAGTGCCTTCACCCACAGTGCACTTTAAGTGGGTCTGGTAATAACTGGTACAACCCCCTGAGATTCTGTACCCACCCACAGTACCATTTTGTCACTCCACATATGGATTAACATTTTTGCAGACCCCAGATACCACAGTTTAGAATTAATGACTCACTCTAATAATATGCTCACAACACCAGATTTATAAAAAAAATGGTTAACCAACAATTTATTTACAAGAGGTTGAGGGATAGGATTAGATAATTGGAATCAGAGGTTAAACAACAGATTGGCTGGCATTTCAGGCATTTAACAATTGGCACTGGGAAACAATCATTTTGCATTTTAAATTCAAAGAGCTGTTACCATTGGCCACTCATCAACCTTCTGATGGATTCAGGAAACTTTTCTGTCTATCTAGCTGCATAGATGTCTAATTTTACACATCACATTACCCCCAGCTGGTACCAGCCCCCAGTCTATAATAGAACCCCTCAGTTCTATCTCTGGGTACCTAGTACTTCTATTAGTTATAGGCCTGATGCAGTTGCAGCTGGTTGACCAATATTGGGGCCCTTAAAGAAAATTAGATTAGCATTCTTTATCCCTTGAACATACTTTAGACTTGAATTCTGAAGGTGGACATGCAATTCTCACACTTAAACTGTCTGGGCCTTGAATACTGAACTTAGCAAAACAGAACAATAACTATTTACAGTCCCCTCCAAGTGCAGAGCTAGGTCTGCTTACTCATGGTTCTGAAGTCAGACATTTTGTAAGTGCAGAAGGATTCTCTCAGGTAAGCATGAGGTAGACGTAGTTTGTGCAGGTAGCTTCAGCTGAGGTGCAGGCAGGAGCTTGAGCTGACCCCTTTTCTCAAACAGGATCTTGCAGCTTGCAGACTGGAACTTTCTCAGCTTCCTTGCAGGTGCCCCTTTTCTTGGGCTTGAAGTCACATTCTGGAACAGACCTGCACTGCGACCAGGGCCAGCACACCTCAGACCCCCACGTCTACGCTATGCCCCTCTGGGTGAGACGCATATGGCAGTGCCTTGGCTGGCACACTACCAGGCTGACTCCCAAGCTGATCTAAAAGCCAGTCTCTCTTCAATTTTCTGACATTCAGTTGCTTTAGTCCATCACAGGCATTTCAACCACTCTGACCATATAGCAGACATGGTCCTTTTACAACACAGGTCACAATTTCAGGAACATGTGTGCAACCCCGTGGGCTAGGGAAGACCCAGAACCCTTGTTCAGTCCTTCACAATAGGCACATTCTGGCAAAACTGGAGCTTAAGGCATGACTCTCCACCAAGACAGACAGCGGACCTTAAGGCATGGCTCCCAACCAAATTAGGCACTTCATTTGTCAGCAAATATGTTTCACAGTATTTTCTCACAAGCCAGTTCACAACAGCACAGTTCATTTTGGCCAGCTGGCTGTTTGCAGCTCCAATTAGAACATTTACAAATTCCTCACAGGCAACTTCTGGCAAATCTATGACCTCAGGATACTTTCCTTCCATCCCTGTAGGCACACTAAATTATCACTTCAGGTGTTTCACAGACACAGGACCATTCACAGCCATTCACATAGATGTCCACCCTGTCCTTGGCGCTAATCAGACACAGGGTGCAGACAAAACACAGAGCACCTCTTCTGGCTTTGCCCAAAGCAGGTCTCTCACTTTTTCTCTTGAACTCTCAAAGTTGACTTTTACTCACTCAGGATCAGACCAGTCAGCCTCACCTCAATTGTGTGCAATAGAAACACTTGTTGTCGAACAAAATGGCGACCGGTGTGGGTCTGCCTGAAGCAGCAGCAGTATAAAAGATTTTATTTTAGATTTAGCCGCCACTCACTTGTCTTAGTTATTTTAGTCAGGGAATTTGTGAGTCAGTAAGATTAATAAGGTTGTTGTGTCTTTTCAGGGCTTATTCATAGTTTTAATAGTGGTGCGTTATCAGAGTTCGTGCTATATTCGTGCCAAAGAAATCTTGATGCCGTATCACTAGCACTTTCAACTACCCCTAGCGCTTTTCATCTGCTGCTTGTTTTGTTGAGTTTCCGTGATCAAATAACCTACTGTGATTACTGGGCTTTATCTCATCTTTTTGACTACTTTCTTGCCAGAGACTGTGACTTCCGCACCTCCTGATTCACCGAGGACCTCCTCCCTGACACTGCAACTTCCGAACCTCTGGATTCATCGAGGAGCTTATTGAGGATTTCTGCGAGCTGTGAAGAGAGGACTGTGGCCTACACTGAATGCCTCCGACCAGGTAGACTAGGAGGTGATGAGTCCACCTGGTTTCGGTGTTGCCGTACCTCTGCTTTCACTGAATTTATACATCAGAAGTTGGTTGTTGACTTTGCCAGGGCCCTGTTCACCCAACTGGGGAGTGATGGTCTGGTCTGAGTTTCCTGTGGGCGGGGGGCAGCGGGAGCACTCACTGGAAGGTGTAGCACTTGTGTCTGCCTTGAGGGGCTATCCATAAGCCATTCATTGCAGTACGACTTCTTCTCTGGGGCCCTGATCCTCAGGTGGCCCGGGTTGGATTATCTGCGAACCTGGTCATGATTCAGGGGCTTTGGCTCTGCTTTGGTCTCTTTGAAGAGCTGCTGTGGACTGTCTGGCCTTCTCTGTTTTGGACTGCGGCTGCTGACTGGGGGTGGCTGTTTGGGGTGGATGGCCTAGCAGAGGTGCATTGGGGATCACTTGCCAGTGGGCAGTGTTGCCTCGATTGCCTAGGGGTGTCCCCGAGATGGGGGGCTGGTGGGCTTGTGCCTTTGGGACCCCTGATTTCGGGGGTCTGTTCACTCTGGGTTGCCGTCCTCTAGGGGTATCACATTTGCGGCTATTGGTGCAGTGGTGCTATTTTTACATCTGGCTGTGGAAGACACCGTGGATATCTGGAAAAGTGACGTGGTCTTTGAGAAGTCTGAAAGTTTAATACATTTCTGTCTGTTGTGTCTGTGAGAGGGTCTCTGGAATTTGTACCTCATCTACTTTTGACTGGCACATATTGACTGCTGTAGTGAGAGTACAGCAGTTTTAGATCTGAACTTTGTTGGCTGATGGTGGGGGTCAGAGCCCCGTCTCTCCCATATACTAATTTTGAAGTGCTGGCATGCTTAGCCCCATTCCCAAACACTAACTATTACTATCAGTGAACCTGGACGTTACATTGTTTTAAGGGGTTGACTTTCTTTTTGGGGGGTGTGAGGGACTGTGGGTATAGTTTTTCTTATTTTTGTGTATTTGTTTTGGATTTGTTTTATTTTGTATGTAACCAGCCAGGGCTCGGGTTGATGTTATTTTTGTTTTTATTGCGCGGTGCGGTTCCTCCATTTTGTAACCCACTACCTGGCTGCCTGGGTTTGGGGAGAAAACTGTTGCTTGGCATTTTGGCTAGGTTTGAAACCTCTGCACAGGGGCACCCAAGTAATCCAGACACAGGAAGCAATAACTGAAATGTCCAAACCATGAGTGGGATTCTAGAGTGTGGCTTTTATTCACAACAACAACAGAATAATAAAGCATAGATGGACCCCCACGGGGCTACACTCCCTGGTAATGCAGATTAACGGAGACAAGAATGCATCTTCTCCACAACACTGTAACTCTCAGGTTCTGAACTCACTGGACTCTCACCCAAATTGGTACTCTTCTCTTGGATTCCCTGGCGTGGCACCTCGGCCAGCACTGGAACATTTCTCCATATGGCATGGATATTTATCTGGTGGCTCCTTCTACCACCCAGGAGCACTTCCTAGCTCCATAAGGGAAAACATCTTCCTCAATCCCACGTCTGGGTACTTTTTTGTGAACACTGGCCAAGTACCCGGAAGAAAGTTGTAGGTGCCCAAAGTGAACCCGTGGAGGTAAATCTGGTTAATCCAGATGGGGGGGGGTCTCCCACCTTTCGCTCCCAAATCCACACCCGGCCATTCATTTGGAATCAACACCTTTCTTGTGAACCTCTCTGGTTGTAGAATACTATCTCAAAATGTATATCACATCTAACACTCTACTCTTCGTGAACTGGTGTCCTGACTTGTAATGTTCTTTAAGTGGCTATGTCCATCCCTGTAGACCCCGAATATTTAGAAGCATTTTTAGTCATACACGAACTTCAAGTACTGTACTTGGCTGTCCTTCCCTGACCCCACAGTAGCAGATACTTTGCATACTGTCTCGGTGAACACAGGGACACTATAGCAGAGCTGACTCACCAACTGGTTTGCAGGTGCCCCAGGGCTTCTGGCAAAGAAAAACACATCTTGGTACCTCAGTACTTGCTCTACAGATCATCAGGCAGTTTTCCCTCCTTCAGCAGGGCCAGGGGATTGCCCCTGAAATTGCTGGTCTCTTCCCCCCATCCCTCTAGGGATGGGGCACTGTAACAAGCTGGGGAGCGGTCTCTTCCACTATGTCAGGTTTCTTCTGTGTCTCTAACTAGGACGAGAACACACACCCTCTACCTCTGGGTAGCTCTATAGCAGAGCTAGACTCTGAGGGGCTGCCACCTGCAGCACACCTCCTTCACTCTCAACCCTTCTCTGCAGACTACTCCTCAAGACTGACTACAAAACCCCCAACATTCTAAGCTAACCTCTTGCTGCAGCATTCCAATGTGGCTTATGATGCTGCAAGAATTCTGTATGATGTCATCCCTCCAGCTCAGCTGAGACTGAGGACAGAGTGAGACAGTGTGAAACACATTTAACTGGTGTCTCACAGGCTGCCTTTCCCTGCCTGCCACTAGATCTAAATGGGATTCTTGTAACCCTGGGTGATGGGGAAGGGGGGTTACATGTATTTGTTTTGTATGTTTGTTGTGTGACTGCTGTGGTGAGCGCTCGTAGGTATGTGTTGGCAGAGATCTCTCCCAGTCAGGCACTACTCTCCCTCTGAGCTCTGTGGTCTCTGTCATTTTGACTGTCCCCCTTTGCCCACTGAGGTGTATGGGTGATGTCGAACTTTGGGGATAGTAGGGAGAAGGCACAGGGGAGGGGGGCCTTGGACGTGGAGGGAGAGTGGAGCCGGGTGGGCAGACTGGGGTTGTGAGGACTAGAAGACACCCTGGGGTGAAATGGGTTCCCAAGAGGGGTCCTCCCTGTTTGGTTCCCATTCCCAAGGGCTTCACCCTGGGTGGGCAGATGACATGGCTGGCCTCGGTGGCTCATCCTACTCGGGTGATGTTATGTAATGCCAGGTCTAATAAGAACAAGACAGCAGAGATTGCTGATCTTGTTGATTCATCTGACCTGGCTTGCATCATCGAGACCTGGCTGGATGATAATGCTGGCCCCGTTCTTGAGTCAGCTGTTATGGCTGGATTCTTGGTGATACACTGCCCGAGGATGGATCATAGGGACAGGGGTGTAGCCATATGTTTTAAAACAGAATTGGGCCTTGTAGCTGTGCCAGTGGCTGAGACGAAGTCCTTTGGGTGTATTGTAGGTGCAGGTGTGGGATGCAGGATTGTTCTCGTCTATCATCCACCCGGGGGTGGTACACAGTTCCTGCAGGAAATCATGGACTTCATCATCGATATGGTGTTGGAGTCCTCCAGATGGATGGTTCTGGGGGACTTCAATTCCTGGGTCGATGACAAACTCTCGCAATTTGGTCAGGCCTTCCTCCAATTTATGGATTAGTTGGGCTTCACACAGGTTATTACCTCTACGATCTATACTCATGGTCACTCATTGCACTTGGTTTTCCTACTGAGTATGGAGACCTCTGACCTGGTGGTGAGCTGGTCGGATGGTCAGACCATCATACTATAAGGTTCAATTTCCAGGCTTCCCCCTATAAGCCTGCTCCTATGGAGGTGGTCCAGTACCGCCCTTTAAGAAGTTTGATCCCAGATGGCCTGGTGGTGGTACTGGACCTATCGGGCTTTCCGAGTGCAAGCACAGACCCAGAGAATCTGCTGTAGGCTTATAACAGGGCTGTGACTGAGGCTCTGGATTCCATAGCTCCTGTCCGTGTTTGCCCCCTCACCCTCCACTCTCGGTCCCTTTGGTTTGATGGGACCTTGAGGGAGTTGAGGCGAGTGGGAAAAAGGCACTGGGCCTTGATGCCGACAGGGTTAGATTGATGATTCATTATACAGACTATCAACTGGCCATCTGCAGTAAGAAAGCAGAGTTTCTGTCCAGGGAGATCGTCGCCGCACAGAATCGACCAGCTCAGTTCTTCCGAACTGTTGACAGACTGTGCAATCCAGCCTGTCTGCAGTTTTGGAGAGCATTGTCACAAGAGAAGTGTGATGAGTTTTCTTGATTCTTTGCAGATAAGGTTGCCAACATCAGATCTGAGATCTGCACAGCTCATTTGAATGGGTGTGGTGATGGTCGGTGGCATGTTGCAGCCCCTCGGTTTGTCTGGTCCAACTTTGACTGGTTGGTGGTTGTGTTTATTGCGAGGATCATCCAGAGTTTACGGCCAACCTGCTGTAGTTTGGACCCTGGCCCAACCTGCTTCCTAGTAGGGTGCATTGATGCCATTGGCTTGGTCCTAGCTGAGATAGTCTGGTGTTTGTTAGAGATAGGTGTGTTTCTGGATACCCTGAAGGAGGAGGTGGTAACAACTCTCCTTAAGAAATCCTCTCTTGACCTGGATTGTCTCGTTAACTACAGACCTGTCTCTAACCTTCCATTTGTGAGTAAGGTTATTGAGAAGGCGGTCGCGTTGCAGCTGGAGGATCACCATACCATCCAAGATATCTACTATCCTCTCCAGTCTGGATTTCAGAAGTGTCACAGTACTGAGATGGCCCTAGCTCGGGTACTCAACGATCTCCCGTTAGTGAGAGATCAGAAGAGCCATTACATCCTGTTTCTCCTTGATCTCTTTGCAGCATTTTGACACTGTGGATCATGGTGTGTTATTAGATTGCCTGCGGCTGATCTGTGGACTGTCTAGTACAGTCCTCAAGTGGTTCCACTGTTTCCTCACTGGCAGGTTTCAAAGATTGGTGTCGGGGATTTATTTCTCTGACCTGGTCTCCCTGTTTTGTAGGGTGTCGCAGGGCTCTGTTTTATCACCCATGTTATTTGCGGTGTAGATGCTGCCATTGGGAGACATTATAAGGTGGTATGGGCTGAGTTTTCACTGCTACACAGATGACACTCCGATATACACGTCCTTTGTGCCCGAGAGTATGGAGCTGTCTCGACATTCAACAACTGCCTCACTGAGATCCAAGACTGGATACGTACCAGCTGGCTGAGGTTGAACCCTGACAAGATCGTGGTGTTGGTTGTGGACCTGGGTCATTGGGCATAGGATCTTTCAGCTGAGTGGCCTTCTGGGCTTTGACTTGCAGGCAGCTAACTGATGACCTCTGATCGGGTGCGAAACCGGGGCATTATTTCTGATGACGGATTGACACTTAGATCCCAGCTGCCATCCGTTGTCAAGACCTCATTCTACCACCTGAGGAATATCACCTGGATTAAGCACCTGGTCCCTCCTGATGACCTTCCAATGTTGGTCCATGCCTTTGTGACCTCTCACCTTGACTATTGCAACTCCCTGCACCTGGGGCTACCAAGGGTTGATAGCTGCTGCTTGCCACTGGTGCAAAATGCAGATGCCAGGCTGTTGACTGGTTTACCTTGATCCTGCCATGTCACGCCTGTGCTCCATGGAGTGCACTGGCTGCCCATTCAGTGGCAGATCACCTTCAAGGTTCGGTTTGCTGACCTATAAAGCCCTACACAGACTGGGACCGTGTTACCTGCAAGACCATCTTTGCCCCTACCGCCCCCTCAAGCCCACTCTGCTCTGTCGACGAGGGATTGCTAGAGGTTCCCAGGGTTCGTTTGAAGACCTTTGGTGCCAGGGCATTTGCATTTGTGGCCCCTACCCTGTGTAACTCTCTACCTCATCAGATAAGGGAATGTCTGACTGTGGAGAGTTTTAAATCTGCATTAAAAACACATCTTTATAACCTTGCTTTCCTGGAGTTTGGATGAATTATTGATATAGATAAATATTTTTTACTCTTTATTGATAGTTTTAACTTTAGAGTTTTAATTCATTGTACAAGAGCTTTGATACGTTGCAGAACTGTGCTTTTTATAAATAAAAACAGTTGAGTTAAAGGAGAGGGTTATATCCTTTCTTGAAGAAAACAGCAAATTAGACACAAAACAGCATGGCTTTACCATGGATAGATCATGCCAAACTAATTACAGACTTTTTCAACTGGGTAACCAAAATAGTGGATCAGGGCAGTGCAGTAGACTTTGTATTCCTGGATTTCAGCAGAGCCTTTGACTTGGTCCCACATAGAAGGCTACTAAATAAGTTAGACAGCATGGGGGTAGGGCAACAAGTGGTGAAATGGATATGGAGCTGGCTTAGCGGAAGTACCCAGAGGCTACTAGTAAATGACTCCCTATCAGAAGAAAGGGTGGTAGATAGTGGAGTGCCACAGGGGTCGGTGCTAGGTCTGATACTCTTTAATATTTTTATTAGTGACACATCTGAAGGTCTGGAAGGTAAGGTGAGTTTGTTTGCAAATGACAGGAAAATGAGCAACAGGGTAGACACTCCAGGAGGAGCAGAAAAGAGGAAGGTTGACCTAAGGACTCTGGAACTATGGTCAAAAACATGGCAACTAAACTTCAATGCAAAAAAAGATGCAAGATCATGCACCTTGGAAGAGGAATCCCAGGAGAAGAATACTACCTAGGAGGAGTAAAACTGGAATCCACTAAGTTGGAAAGAGACCTAAGAATAATTATAACAGATGATCTGAAAATTTTCAAGCAATGTGAAAAAGCAGCACTAACGGCAAATGGCATGCTGTGCTGTATAGGAAGGGGGATTACCAGCAGAAAAAGATAGAGCATCTTGCCACTCTGTAGATCACTGGTGAGGCCATATGTGGAGTACAGCGTCCAGATCTGGTGCCCACACCTTAAAAAGGATATGCACAGACTGGAGACAGTGCAAAAGAGAGCAACAAAAATTATACAGGAAATACACAGCAAAACATATGAAGAAGAGCTGTGGAACCTAAACATGTATTCCTTGGAGTAGCAAAGGGAGAGGGGAGACATGATAGAGACCTTCAAGTTCCTAAATGGAATAAATAAGGTACAGGTTCATGACCTCTTTTGGATCAAGAATCACACCAGAGCCAGGGGGCATGATATGAGGCTGGATGGGGCAAATTCAGGGGCAATACACACAAGTTCTTCTTTACAGAGAGGGTGGTAGAGGCATGGAACAGCCTTCCACGGGGAGTGGAGGAGGCAAAAATTGGAACTTTCAAAAATGCTTGGGACAGGTACAAGGGCACCATAACACTGAATAGCTGTTGGGGGTTAAGAAAAAGGGCAGACTAGATGGGCTGTATGGTCTCCTTCTGCCATCACTTTTGATGTGTCTGTGTATATTTCAGACACGCAACTTTGTCTTAGCTGGAATTGTGAACCCTCACAGTGGTCTCACCGCTGAGGTAGAAACATTCTTGCAGCCTTCTCATAGCTGAAGATAGGTCAGGATTCTCAAGCAAATCTTCCCAAATGAGGAAAGACAAAAGCTAGTCCTGGGGGGACATGTATCTGGCAACCCCAGCTCAGCCACTCCAGTGTCCTTGCAACCACATACTCTTAGCAAGGTGCCAGAGCCCCCCTCCCTGAGGAGGGGTTCCCGCTGAACTGAGCCAGAACAAAAGTCCCTTTGGGGTTTTGGGAGATCTTAGCAGCTCCTGATTGGCTGCTTCAGTTGTCTCTCTGAAAAAATTAATATTCATCAGGCTCCCTCGATGCCTGATAGGTTTCTTAATTAGGTGCCAAACACTGTCTCTGCTTTTTCCCCATAAAGTAGGAAAAGCAAGAAGCTGCATTCCTCATCCTTCATGTGAAAAAAATGTTTATAATTTATTTAAACAAAGCATAAATGCTTAAAACAGCATACCACACTGGAGCATACAGGACCACGCAAGTACCCCAACCGGTTTCGTATTCACTACATCATCAGGGGGTGGTTCTGTGCTCTCACAGTACTGGTTAAATAGGCATATATTTAAAGTGACAGTGCTTGTATAAAAATCAGTTGTGCAATGAGTGCACCCCAGTCAGTTCTTATATACAGAGCTAGTACAAATAAGTGTGCATATAAGTAATACATACCACCTCCTATACATAACTTATTAAATTATTAACCTCTTTAGAATACTATAATACCTTAACCACACAGAAAGCAAAAAAAAAAAAACACACAGTTTAAAAAAAAAAAAAGAGTACCACAGCAGTTCTTATATCAGACTAGTAAAGTATCTCATTAATTACTTATAACTGTAAGTAGACAAAAAGGACTACAGCTGTAACGAAAAGACCGATACTTATTATTAGGTGGAGTCCAAAGGTAGGTAACTAGTGGCAGCAAGGCAATCCCATCCAGTCCTAGAAGAGAAAAAAAACATTTAGAGTTAAATCTCTAATTCCAATAATAAGGTATTTATCTATACAGTCTAAAGCCTAGTGATCCACAAATTAACAGTATAGTATATCTAAGCATTAGAGATAAGGCAAGGCTATTTACAAGTAACAGCATACTAGAAACTGGAAATGCAGAATTCTTTCCTAAGGCAGGGCACAAGATCTATTTTGTCATTAAGTCCTGGAGGATGCAAAGCACCCAACATAAAGATTCAATAAGTCTCTGTCTCTTTGATAGTTTGTCCTCCAAACAGCCCCCCCACCCTACCCAGGACCATGTTTTACTTTTCCCAGACCACAAAATTTGAATGAGTGGGTAACATATCTTAATCTACTATTCTGACAGTGTATGGCCGGGGCACTTCTTGTGTCGTTATGAGCTATAGACTTTAAGGGCTTCCCCACTCTGTTTTTCAAGGGCCTAGTGGTCTTACTCACATAAAAAGCTCCACTTTGGCAAGTGGCCATATAGATCACAAATTCCAACACACAGTTTATAAAGTCCCTTGCCTCAAAATTCCTGTTGCTGTTACAACTAGTGAAAGTATTACACCTAATCAGAGAACTGCAAAACCTTGCAGTTTCCACATGAATAAGTACCATGAGGTAGGGGAATTTTAGCCCATGTATTATTGGGGGAAATAGATGGTTGATAGCTGTGTACAAGTCAATCTCTTATTTTCTGCCCCTGTTTGTACACCATCCTGTGTTTCTTTTAACAGTGGTTCAGCCTCCAGTACAAGCCAATTCTGATGGATAATTTGCTCAATCCCCTTGCTGTGTCTAGAATATTTTGTCATAAAATTAATCCTAGGCTAATTTTTTCTGTGGAGTTTTCTTAATCAGTAAAGTCTCCCTATCTGATTGTAAGGCTTCATCAAAGGCTTTCTCCACAATATCTCTGGTGTATTCCTTATCTAAATCTATCACACATCTCAAGGCCATTTTTCACACAGTCACACTCCTCACTACAGTTTCTTCGCACTTTCAAGATTTGGGCTTTAGGGATGTTGGTGATCATGTGGCGTGGATGACAGCTAGTGACCAATAACAAAGAATTCCTAACTGTCTCCTTCCGAAATAGATCAGTATGTAGTGTACTATCTTCATTTTTATAGATCATTAGATCCAGGAAGGAGACACAATAGGAATCACATTGTACTGAAAATCTAAGATTGGGGTTACCGTCTTCCAGAAACTGAATTAATTCAGTCTGTTCCTCCCTGCTGCCACGCCACACCATAAATATATTGTCTATAAAGCAACACCAGATATCAATCCTATTGTAAAATGGATTGTTCTGGATGTCATAGGCTGTTTCTTTTTCACATAGCCCAATATAGAGATTGGCGTAACTGGGGCAAAGGTTGCCCCCATCACCGTGCCTTTGAGTTGCAAATAAAACTGGTACTGGAAAAGAAAGTAATTCTGGTTAATACATTTTCAGCACATTCCAATAAAAATCTTTCTCCCCAACATCTAGTGTCTCATCAAGTTCAAACCAATATTTGAGTGCTGCCAGTGCCCCCTCATGGGGGATATTCATATACAGTGACTCGATATCTAATGATACCAAAAACCACTCAGCTTCAATCTGCATGTCTCCCACTATCTCCAATATCTTTGTAGTATCCCTGATATAGGATGGTAGCGCCTGCACATAACCTCTTATACGTACATCTACATACTTGGAGAGCAGCTCCACCAGAGATCCTATTCCAGCCACAGTGGGTCGACCAGGGAGATTGTAAAGATCCTTATTTACCTTAGGAAGTACATACATACAGGCTTTTACAGGGTTAGGCACAGTAAGAAATCTGCATTCCCCTACATCTATCACCATCCCACACTCAGCATCATACAAGAAAGAGTCAATGTCAGTTTTAAAACCAATGGTTGGATCTGATAGTAATGGTCTATAAAAGTTGATATGCTCCAGCTGTCTATTAATTGCCTTTATATATTTATCAGTTAACATCACTACTACCGATCTCCCCTTGTCTGCTGGCTTAATAGTGATTTCTTGATTCTGCTCTAGACTTTTTAATGTTTCATATTCCTTTCTAGTAATATTAACAAAGTGTGGTCTTTCAGTCTCTTCCAATAGTAATTTAAACTGTCTTTCACAGAGTCTCTGAAACACCATTACTGTCTCATTCTATGGAGGCATAAAATTAGAAGAAGGTTTAAATTGTCTTACCTCTACCCCTACGGATAGATCCGGCTCCTCCTAGCAGGTGTTCAAGATGGCTATATTCCCCCTGCACATTTTGTTTTTCTTGAAGTGTGCCTTAAGATTGAGGTTCCATACAAATCTATGGAGGTCAATAAAAAGGTCAAATGGGTTGGAGTCTTGGGTGGGAATAAAGGATAATCCTTTCTGTAACACTGCTATCTGATCTTCATTCAAGTTACTATTTGAAATGTTAATCACAATATTGTCTCTTCTCAAGGATTCTTCCCCCTCTTGCCACGTCCTCTTTGCACTGTGCTTGCGGCCACCTCTGCTGGTCTTCTTGTGCCATTCTGCTGTTGTCCCTGTTGCCTCTCCCTCAGTATCCTCTGTTCCTGATGGAGTTCCTGGAATTGGACCATTCTATCTAAATGTCATTGGTGTAGTCTCAGTCCTTCCTCCAATAAAGTGTTATCTGACTCAGAACCACTGGTACTGTAGTGTGGTGAGGAATTACTGTGTTTGAGAATAGATTTTATTGTGGTCCCCTGCTGGTTTCTCCCTCTGGACCTTCTTCGGTTCTTAGTGGACTGTTCTGAGTTCTTACTCCAGTCCCAGACCCGATCATGTAAATAGTCCTGTCTATCTCTCTCAAATTTAGTAAATTTAACTTCCTTGATTCTGTTTTCCTCTCTTTCGATATTCCCTTTTAGTTTTCTCTCATACACAGTATATTCCAAATTTTCTTTAAACTGTAGAACAACAGCTTCCTTAGCTATGATGTCATTGGTAAAGCCTTGGCATAGTCCCAAGAGTCTCTGCCCGAAATTCTAGCTTTTCCATTGGCTCTAAAGGGGGTCAAAGGCCAATAATATGGCTGCAGAAATTCACAGTTCTAAGGAAGTCCATACAGCTCCCACTTCACATTCCTGGTGCAGCCAGAATAAATACTTTTTATTTACTAAAGCCCCACAAAATGCTTTCATTATTTGACATTTATTTATAGTCCTGTGCCTGTCACTAGCACTAACTTCAACAGTCCCCAGGAGCTATACAGGCTTGCTTATGAGTATTAATGCTGCTGCTCATTAATATGCATGAGCCCAAACACAGTGCAATTGGCACTCCTTATGTACCATTTAAAGAGGTCTCTCACCCACCTGGTTCAGGTCTCTGGTCCACATCCTGCCATAACCGGGAACTGGGACCATTCAGGGGCCATCTGTTTTACTACAATTGCTGTTAGAATACGAAAGCAAACTTCTGTGCATGCGCGAGCCGCCGGCCAGCCAGACGCGTTAAAGAAGGAATGCTGAAGGCTCACAAATGCTCCTCCAGACCCTACCCAGAGACTACAAGAGAAGCAGGGGCCAGACAGAGGCTCCAGGCACACATTGGGGGTACCAAAGGACTCAGGCTGTGACGGTGCATGAAGGAGGGAGAACAGGGGACACCAGGGCAAACAGGAGGCAAATAAGGTAAGCCCCACTATAGCCACTGCAAGTGAATACAAAATGAAATTGCATAACTAGTATACAATTGGTATACAGAACTGAAATGGTATGCTGATACGAGTGTGGACAAATTAGAACAGGGCAGCTCCTCATGGATACTTGTACCACAGACACAACACAAGTATCAGAACAAAGGCCAGAATGTCTGACAACAAGAACCACAAGATACAAAAAGACTGTTGCAAAAGGCTTTATTAATTGCACATACCACAGCCCCGGGTTACTCCACCAGTCAACCAATATTTCATGCTGGAACTTGGCATTGGTGGACTGGTGGAGTAATTTAGGACTGTGGTATGTGCAATTAATAAAGCCTTTTGCAGCTATCTTTTTGTATCTTGAGGTTCTTGTTGCCAGACATTCTGGCCTTTGTTCTGATATGAGTGTACCAGTCACAGATCCTCAGCACCCACTTTCCTGTGAGCCTCTAGTACCAACTTTGCAGAAGGGCCTACTGCACCACAGCCAAACCCTTTCCTGTTTGGTTCAAACAAATTACAACTAGTTCTTGTTTTTAAAACACCATGAACCTAATGATTATCCTGCATTTTCATACTCATTAGATGCAAATTATGGGCTATTTATTCATTTTCATTTCTGACCTTACAAACTACTTCTGAAGGGAGGCTCATGTTGGTTTCAAATTCTAATCCCAGCCAAGTGCTGGGGGGGATCCTTTCTTTTTAAAAACTGGTTCTGCACATCCTTTCACGTTTTTTTAAAAGCACTATATAATCTACGTGATATGGGACATGAGTGATGGAGCATAAGAAAGATTCCTGAAACATGAAACTAATGGGCTTTCCTTCAGGTGTCAGACACTAACTGCACAGTCAAGTGAAAATGAAAAGAGAAATCAGAAGATGATATTCCACCTAATCTTTCTTTGATATTGTGTTTTTCTTCTATTTTAGAGTGTGCCTCATGGTGATTTTCTCTCTTCTTTCTTCTGTTCCCTTTCTGACACATGAATAAATGCCATGGTTTCATGTTTGGGTTTTTCAGAAATCGCATTGTCGGGCTCCATTGTATATTCCAAACGAGGCCTGACGCTCCCAAGACTGCATGGCAGTCAGATGACTTCTCATAGTCTCATTGTTAGGAAATCCAGTTCCGTTCTGCTTGAGAGCCTCCCGACACCTACAAAGCTGTGATGTTTTGTTAGGGGTAGGGGGCTGTAAGTAGGCATAGGGTTTCAGTTTAACAACCCATGTCAATCTTCTCATAAACATCCACAGACATGTCATGCAGTTAAGGAGGAAAAAAAGGACTGCACTTGCAGCATTTTGCAGTGAATGGCAGGTTCATTGTTCCCAGTGGTTAAATTGGAAATATTTAGGTGGGACAACTCTCAAATCAAATTTTTTTAAGTGGGGGAACCGTTATCAACTGGTGGTGGAACTCTCCTATAGTAGTCAATGGAGGAATATGACAGAGGTGCACAAACTTTTGTGTAATTTTGCAAGAGGTGTTAGAATTGAGTTCCTGTGGGTTACTGACCATTGTAACCCTGAGGAATGAAAAAGGCTTATCTGAATGTAACCCCCAAGTGGCGCTATCCCAAGGGCTACTACCCCTGCCTGCTGGACCACCAACAGGTTGAGGGGCCTAGGTTCTATGACGGGTGCCTCCACCCAGAGGTCAGGGTTGATAATGGTTGGTCGAGTTTGGTCACAACCCTCTGGGACACTGAGACCCCCTTTTTGTCCCCTCTAATGGTCCACATGATACACAAGAATTGCAATGCCAATACTCCACATGTACACTGGATCCAATCATAAGGTACCACTTACCCTCGAGGCCGATTCTACAGTTTGTCTCGGAGGACCCCCTGTGAAATAAGGTTGGCCAATTTACACAAAATAATGCAATGCCTGCTATATAGGTACTGACACTCTAAACAGGTTAAAGTCAATAACATCCAATCTGGTTTATTTAGGGGAGTGAAACACTGGGAGGGGGAGATCAAGCTGAATAGCAGAAATAAATCACAGTACTGTGCACTCATACAAAGTCATAAAAGTCACACTCTGGGTACCCAGGTTGAGGGGTTAACCAGGTCCACTGCCTGGAGTTGGCCAGCAAGTGCAGATGGAAAGGGCCCTGTAAGAGAGATATGCACAATACCCAATTGTAATCCGGAGCCAGATGGCTCAGTCCTTGAGGAAATGAAAGAAAGAAAATCAGATGAAACACTGGTGATGGTTAGCAGGTCACAGGGGGATGCCTAATTGGTATTCACACTACCCCACACTGAAAACCTGGTGCAGATGGTGGTTCTGGATTGCCAGACACACAAAGCAGGGAGATGAGATTCTACAGTCCAGGCCACACTGCTTTGATCAGCTGACGGATTCAGTCCGAATACATTCAGCTCGACTTTCAGTTTACACCGCACGGTGACAAGAGAACTAGATTAGCTATTCCTCACAAGCATGCCACACATTTATATGTAAAGAAAATTACTATACCAGGCAGCTGCTTTCAGGTCCCGATTGCACTTACTGCAATCACCTGGGAGTTCACACTGCAGCTTCAAGTCCTGACAGACCGAGCACGATTCAGCAATTTCTCCAGTCTTCTACAGAGTGAGCCTGGTTTCCACTCTTTCAGCCTTTCTTCCTCTCCATATTCTCAGATTCAGTCCGAGTCGAGTTGGCAACGTAACTGCCCAACTTTAGGCCTCTCACGTGCTTCCCGTGTGAAACTATACAATGCAGAAGTACAGAGCTCCTTCTCTCCTCACGGTCACAACTGATCTGATCTCTCAGTCGCAGGGCAGAGCATTCTCTTCAGGCGCCACCCGGTCCAGTTGGTGGACTCAGTTGTCAATCACTCAGAAACTCTCTCCATTGGTGCAAATAGGCACCAAGGTCCAGAACTTCACTTCCCAGAATTACTAGCTATACGTCCCACTGTAAACCGGCTCCTAGGAGAGTCCGAATTCTGGTTGGTCCTAACAGTCTCTATTTTACAGCTCCCTTAATTCCATTGGCCCTCAGAACAGGAGTTTGGGTCCAAAATGGAGGGGCAATGCACACAGAGTCCCAGCTGTAATAAAAGCAAGTTAGACAAACTACAATATTATGAATGCTCTAACTGTTTATAGGAAAAACAAGCATATCATTCAGATGGGCTCCCTTTGCACCTCTAGCGACCGCAAAGTGAAGCGATTGCCCCGCAGTTCAGGCAGGCTTTGAGCAGGGAAATACCAGGGCCCCCCCCCCACAGAAAAGCAGTAACTGTGTCTGCAAGCAGACGGCTCTTAAAGAGACAGTATGTGGAGGCTGTACCAGCACTCACAGTGCCAATCTAACAGCTTAAATACCGAACACCAGCAGGCAGGGGAACACTTAGGTAAGCTCCATGGAGGCTTTTTAGGAACCCTCATTTGTAAGGGGGTTACATGAATATAGATGATCATATGGTTAGTAGCACAAAAGGAGGCTGCACTGATGGCACAGAAGCTATCATAGTAACACTGATCACCCCCTGCCCCAAAAAACAAAGCAGCCTAATTATGTTTTTTTTTTTGGGGGGGGCTAATCATAATTCCAGCCTCAATCATTTGCATCAAGTTTTCAAATGTGTTTTGTAGTGTCTGCTGACAACATGCCAGTATGATCTCTGAAATTACCCCAGCTAGTTGAATCTACTGACATGGAAAGCAATCTTCCACACTATATCTGTCTATTACATAGATGGCCCACTGACCATGCACCCATCTACCTAACATCTAATGCTGAGCCAGCAATAAATCACTGTAGCCCAACATCTGACCATGTAGCTGAGAGGAACAAAAGACATCAACTCCCTGAAATTAAAACTGATTGGGATGAATCTTACTCTTGGTGCCAAATCTGTGGGTAGAGGTTCCACCCAAAATACTGAATCTTCTAAATTCTTAGGAAACAAAAGCTCTTTACTGACCACTGCTACTAAAAAACACAGTGATAGACTTGGGGTGACAGAAGGTATTTAGAGTCTCTCTTGCCCACCCCTCCTGCTGCATAGCAGGGACTATCACCCAACATGACTTGGACACACATTCAAACTTATTAGTAGTGTTGTTTCCCTTACTCATGATGTGTAAGCCTCAATGTCACACTCCCTAATAAAATTGTTTACTCCTGCGAGTGCTAGCTTCCACAACATTGCTGGATAGAATATTCCTCATGTTAACCACCTTCTTTATGATTAGTGTTTTCTAATGTTGTCTTGTATCCTGCACTCCCACTGTGGTAAACTAACTGAGTACTGACCACGAAGACTGCCTGTCTCAGCTGCACCACCAGCATCGCCTCAAGCAGGTGGACTGGCGAGAGAACGCTGTGGTTCGAATGGGGTTGGGTGGATGGAGGCATCCGGTAAGGAGAGGCAGGAGACAGTCTATAAGTTTGATGCCCAATGGGCTCTATTCATACCACAGGAAAAGGTAGATACGGTCACAAGGAAAGAGGGGAACCAAACCAAGCATGAACAGTATATAAGGTTCTATAATGTCCCTAAGAGGTGCACCTCAGCCTAAGGCCACTATCTGTTAAGCTCTATACTATGCTTTCACTGAACGATCTGGTAAATAAATTCAAAACACCTATTACTCTATAATGATATTAGACAATCACTGCAGTGAACAATGGATACCAGTTGCAGACCCTGAGGGGCTGGGCGGAGTAACAATCACTAAGAGTTTATGGGTGTTAAAGGAAGTCCAACTTTTCCTGCCATCTTCGTGCACACAGCTGAAGAGTGAAAAAGCAATGGGGTAAAAGGGAAAATGGGGTTCCTACTTAGTACCAAGCTACACCTATGTGAAAACCTAGGAGAGGTTTGAGGGGATGTGAGAGATTTTTAAACAGATCCTGATTCTTCAGCCAACCCACTCTTCAAGGTTGATAGAATACTTAAGCACAAGAGCACTGAAATCTGCTGAACTCTTTCCCAAGCACAAACCCTCAACCAGGACTGCCAAGGATGAAGGAACAAAGACTTGGCATTCAATCCACTTGGAAGGATTGCCAAGGGTGAAGAGCCATTGTAATTTCCCTGGCACAAACCCTCAACTAGGGCTGCCAAGGATGACAAAGTAAAGACTGGATGAAATTCCCAGGCACAAACCCTCGACCAGGCCTGCCAAGGATGAAGGAACAAGTACTTGATGTCAAATCCACTTGCAAGGATTGCCAAGGATGAAGACCTGCTGCAGTTTATCCCGCACAAACCCTCGATCAGGACTGCCAAGGACGGAGGCACGTTGAAGCTTCTTTGGTGAAAGAGGCTGAATCCCAGAGGACAACATGGTGCAAGCAAGGCGAGACAAGCAGGAAAAGTAGGATACAGGATGACGATCAGAGACATGTACTGTTCAGAACCAAAAAAATAAGCAAACCAGCAGACGTGGATACACACTGGCCACATTGGACTTGATTCGGTGAACGACTAGGAGTGATGCACAAGGCTTCTTCCAGGACATTGCATTTCCAGGTTGACCAAACCACAGAGAAACCAGGAGCCAACAGTCGTGAGTCACACAGGGTGGCATCGGTTTCGACCAACAGTGGACGACAGGGAAGGGTGTTGCTGTGAAGTTCTTCACTGGCTGGAGACTTCTTTGGTGAAGAATCAGCTGTGAACAACCCCACCAGGGGTGTTGTGGCAGAATATTGAGTCCATACACATTCAGTTGGCACTAAGAACACTGGCAAATTCACTTTTCACTGCACCAAGGTGCTTTGTTTAGTTGTTGCTGGGGCAATTTGCCAGAAACAGGGGCAAATTGCTGGAATCTGGGGCAATTGTTCATTGTAGGGGCAATTTGCCAGAAGCAGGGGCAAATTGATGGAATCCGGGGCAGTTGTTCATTGTAGGGGCAATTTGCCTGGAACAGAGGCAAATCACCGAAGTCTAGGACAATTGTTCATTGCAGGGGCTATTTGCCTGGAACGGGCAAATTGATGGAATCTGGGGCAGTTGTTCATAGCAGGGGCAAATAACCACAATCCTAGTATAACACAGTCTTGGTACTTTGCAATCAACATAAAATTTCAGATACTAGTCAATACACATTTTCATCAGATGACAGTCACCAGATGGCAGTTGTGTGCTAAGCACCCTTTTCTTACTGACCCTTCACAAAAATATACACTTGCGGGTTACTTATGGTACTAGGACCAGGCTACCCCTGAACGCCCTTAACACGGTGTCCTCTTTCACCTATAGGCCTACGTTTCCCTTTTAAAACCTGTGACTATCTTGTTGCCCTTTTAATCTCTGGGCCCCTTTTCCCTATGGGACTTTCTTCTCTTGGCCCCTTTAATTATGTAGGGCCTTTGTTGCCCTTTAAACCTTTCGTTGGACTACCGACTGGGCTCCTTTATCTCTCTGGGGCTTGCTTTACCCCTTTAAATTCCTTGGGCTGGTTAGGTCCCCCTTTAATTCTTTAGGCCTATCCAGGCCTTTCTTTCAGTCAGTTCCCCTTGCCCCACCTCAGTACCGTCCCCACCCGATGAATATTTATTTACCTCCCCTCAGGCCTTTAGGCAGGTCCCTCCCCGTGGACATCACCACACCCAAATTATTTAAGTTAAAGAAAGGGCCTCTCCCCGATTCCCCGGTAGCGCTTCTAGTGCTAACATAATTTAAAACTTTATTTCCACAGTAATTTGGGCAGTCAGCACTCTTCTCTGTGCTGCCGCCGACTCACCACCCCAGCCCAGGGTGAAGCTGATGCTGGGTGGAGGGAGGTTCTCTGGCACAGGGAAGGGAAACCGGCACAGGAGGCAGCAGGCAGTGCAGCGGATGGCAGGGGACCTTGTGGGTCTTTGCGATGCCTGAGGGCTGTCCCTCTTGAAGATGCAGCTCTTCCTATGCCGCCAATGAGGGACTGGACACTTTACAAATAAAAAATTAAATGGGGCTAAACTGAGCCCACACCACCATAGGGAACTGGTCTTTTTTCTGGCACCATTCCGCCAGACTTGACCGCAGGACCCACGGTGCACAACAGGAGCAGCAGACATTGGGAGTCTTCACTGGCTGGAGGAGGGGGAACACCATGGAGTCAACAGGACCAGCTACACAACACCTCAGGTAAGCCACAAGTCCCTGTTGCACTCCTGTGCCCCTCTCCACTCCACAGCCTAGTTTGATCTGCCAAGGAATGGCAGTTTTTGCTTTGAAAAGGTGCTCGGGTTCTGATTCTAGAACCCTGAGCCCGTGCTCAAACCAATGGCCCACGAATTCAAACGGGCACCACGTACCGGCCAGGGACAGCAGTTCCGGTGCGTAGGTGCCCATTCTTGTGCTGCCTGCTCCGGGGTTGAATGGAGCAGAGCAGGCAGCAGAGGGAAAAATCTTTTATTTTCTTTCCTGACGTGCCCTGCCTCGCTATAGTGGGGGGGGGGACACTACAAAGGAGCCCCTTTTACCTACCCCATGACACAATGTGACATGGGGCACACTATACAATTAATTAAAGAAGCCCCTCATTTCTATAGTGCCCCCATATTTTGAGGCATTACAGATTCTGGCCCACCCAAAAATACATGTCCCCATGTATTCCCTCTTAACATTCTATAAAAACATTTCTTAACTATTACTTCTATAGGTGTCTATAACATTTCTTAACACTTTGTTTCACTTAAATCTCTAGATAATCTTACTTTAGTTTAAAACATTTTTAAAACATCGATATCTTTCAGTAGAATTTTTTTATTTGCTAAACTAAGTGACCGTGTCTTTTAATTACTCTTCTAGGGACTGTCTATAAAAGGAAGGTGCTACTTGAAGGGCTCCCAGTATGTATCTCCTAGGAGGGATCCCAAAAGTGGATCTCTGTGACATACAAGGCTGAAAAGCTACTGGTTCTACAGGTGTACGGTCTGGTTCTAAAGAACTACCTGCTGGTTCCAGTAAATTGGGAGGTTCTAAATTTACTACTGGTTCAGCTAAAGGGTGATTAACTGAGCTTACATGGGAAGACCTAACCCAGGGATCCATACACCTTTTTGTCGGTGATTCCAGTTCCAACATTTTGCAGATAGGGTTCTCCTGCCTCTCCTCTGGCGTAAAGTCCCTTGTAGTCTTGGTTGAAGCAGTGTCTCTGATGGTACAAGGTTTAAGAAAATTTCAGTGCACTGTTTTTGTGCCAGTGTCAGTTTCTTTTTGAGTCTTGTACACACTTAAGTCAGAGAAGGGGATTTCAACAATAAGGAAAGGTTCTGTTTCCTATCTGGTAGCTAACTTGTAACATTTCTGAGTGCTTCTTAGCAATACCCTTTCTCCAATCAGCAGTGGGGTCACATTGGCTTCGGCATCATATGTCATCTTTTGCTTTTGTTGCACTTGATCCATGTTTTGGCTTACAATCTGACCAGCTTCCTGCAATCTTTTGGCTGTGAACTTGTACCCAATCTGTAATAGGTGGTTCATCTGGTTGGACTTGAAGCACTAGATCCATGGAGAGTCTACCATGGCATCCAAACATCAGGTAATGTGGGGTATATCCAGTTGAACAGTGGTGGACAGTGCTGTTGTAGAAGTAGGCGAGTTCCGAAAGTAAGGCTGGCCAATGCGGACACTTGTGTTCAGGTAGTGTTCTTAACATACCCAAGAGTGTCTGATTCATTCTTTCACATAGTCCATTGCACTGAGGGTGATAGGCAGTGTTGTCTACTCTGTGACTGCCATACAGGGCAGAGAGTTCTTTAAAGAGCTGTGATTCAAAAGCAGATCTTTGATCGGTCAAGATCTTGGTTGGATACCCATGTGAGCGAACAAAGTGTTTCAAAAATCTTTCAGCTGTGGTTCAGGCAGACAGATCATTGACAGCACTGACAACCATGAACTTGGAGTAATGGTCTACCATTGTCAGGACATACATTTGACCATTAGCACTGGGTTCAAACTTGAGATGATCTAAAGTGACTAATTCCAGAGGTGCTTTGTTGACTATGAGATGGAGGGCAGTTCACTGATTGCTCCTGTTAGGACATTTTAAACTACAAGCCGGGCATTCTTCACATAATTTTATGACATTAACTCTCATCCTGATCCAGTAAAATCTCCTCTGTATGATGGCCTCTGTCTTTTTGTGACCAAAATGTCCAGAGTGATCATGATAGGTCTTGAGTACCACTGGCGCACTTCCTCTGGGAACATTGTCTGGGAGATCTCATAGTGGGTAGTCAGATCTTGGCTTACTTGAATGAGTCTAGAGTTCTTCATGATCAGGTGGGTTCTGTGCCTGTACAACTTCACTGCTTCAAGATCCATCCTTCTACTTTCTTGGGGGGCCAGACTCTGTCCTGTCAAGATCTATGTCTTTATCTGTTTGACCACTGGGTCTTGGTCTTGTAACTGCACCCATAAGTTTTTTGTTCTGCAAATTTGTCTAAAAGTTCTGGTTCTTGCTCCACCTCTGTACACACAACTGCACTGGTTTGACAACAGGCCTGCACTATTTCTGTCAGTACTCGAAGGAAAGGTGGCATCTCCACATTTTCCAAAAGCGTATCATCAGTCTCACTTTCTGTTTGGATTTGCACTCTAGATAGTGCATCTGCATTGACATTGGACCTGCCTGACCAATAGTTTATGGAGAACTGGTAATTGGCCAATCTTGATGCCCATCTTTGTTCAAGAGCTTCCAGCCTTGCCATGGTTAGATGTGCCAGCAGATTATTGTCTATGAAAATGGTGAAGGGAGTGGCTACTAAGTAATGCCTGAATTTTTCAGTGACTGCACAGACCAAGGCCAAAAATTCCAACTTGAAAGAGCTGTAGCATGCATCATTCTGTTCTGACCCTTTCAGACCACAACTTGCATATGCTATCACATGCTCGATGCCTTCTTGCTCTTGTGCCAACACTGCGCCCAGTCCTTTGTTGCTCACATCCGTGTATAGCCGGGATGGTCTGGAGTAGTTGGGGTACTGTAGTACAGGTGCTTGAGTTAGAATCTGCCTCAACTTGTCAAAAGCCTCTTGCTGCTCTGTGACCCACTTGACAAGCCTATTTATGGGTATCTGCCCTGCTTTTGTTTCTCAGAGAAGTTCATTTAATGGCAACGCTATCTTGGAGAAATCTTTGGCAAACCGCTGATAGTATCCAATGAAATCCAGGAATCTTCTGATGTCCTGCACTGTTACAGGGACTGGCCATTCTCGCTTCGCTTCCAGCTTTTCAGGGTCAGGTGACACACTGGTGGCTGAGACTATGTGGCCCAGGTAGTTCACTTGAGATTGCAGAAGATGGCACTTGGAGGGTTTTACTTTCAGACCGTACTGGGTCAGTTGAGCAAAGACTTCATCTAGGTGCAACATATGCTCTTGATGGTTCTTAGAATATGTAATAATGTCATCCAGGTGTATAACAACAAAATGGCAATGTTTCAGCTTCCCAAACAGCACTCCACTAGTCTTTGAAAAGTTCCTTGGGCATTGCATGGGCCAAAGGGCATACGGGTGAATTCAAACAGGCCCATGAGTGTTATAAAGGCAGTCTTCTCTTGATCCTCCAGAGCCATAGGCACTTGCCAGTACCCACTTGTCAAGTCAAGAGTGGAAAATACTGCAGCAGATTGTAGGGCTGTAAGAGAATCCTCAATTCTGGGTAAAGGACAAGCGTCTTTGTGAGTGATATTGTTCAGTTTTCTATAGTCTGTTGGTAGGGATGTGGTGCTGCACCTCTTGAGCTAACCCAAAATCTACTGGATGTTGACTGAAAGCCTCTTGATTCTTTATCACTACTTGGATGACATCTGCCTTTTGTTGTTCTGTAGTCTTGGGGGTACCCAGGTTGATCTCCCGTATCCACGCTGGTACACTGGGGTCACAGTGGTTCTTAGTCTCTTTCACCCCGATAGCTGGTGTTCTTTGGTCCTCCTGGATTTGATCTTCCAGTTCCAAAATGTGCTGGAGGGACACGATATGTAAGTGGGCAGCCAGCTGGTTGTGATGGAGTTGCATGTCACGATTCCCATAACTGATAACCAGGACAGGGATTCTTCCCTTCGTGACCGTGGCAACACTTCTGACCAACAGAATGAGTTCTTTCTTTCTCAGTAGGGTAGGGTTCAACCAGGGCATCGCAGTCCTGGCCATGAGGGCCCACCTTGGCCTTGCACCACAAGGTGATCTCCATTCCCGGTTTCAGAGTAATAGATTGGGCGTCAGACACCTGGACCTTTCCAATCTCACCAGTTGTACTTGCAAAACGTTGATGGCACTGAAGAAGATGGATCATCTACTGCAACGCTCATTTTTCTACATAAGGAGACCTTTTTACTTGGGTCTGTAGGATCTGCACCAAATCTTCAAAGCAGTGCTGGAGAAAGTTCATTCTGAGAAGGAGTGGTGGCAAGTTGTCACTCTTCATGTCACTTGATGATTATTCCTTGACAGTCTTGTACATTCTTTCCCAACTGGATGCTCACTTCAAAATACCATAGGTATGGAACCTTGGCTCCACTGCTGGCGATCAAAGTAATCCAAGACTTTGGAGGTGGCTGAAGATCTTCCATTGTCCAATGCTGCCGGAAATACCAAATCTTCGACAAATTGGCCTTTCTTGACTGTCGAACTGGTTGGTTGGACACTTTCTTTCTCCCCTTCTGGGTTGGGACTGAGGGTCATCGAACCACCTTCCTCATTCGATCTGAACCCAGGGTGTGTCTCTCCTCCAATCTTCCTTAAGTCTTTTTACTTCTTGACAGACCTCTGTCATTTTCCACGTCAGGGTAGCTATCTGTTCCACTAATTCCAAATTCAGGCTGGCGCCTGAGCCATCTCACCGCACAAGGATCAGGAGTCTAGGAGAAAACCTGGGTACCCACCCATCAGTTCTTCAACAGTACACCCTTTCTTCATTGGACAATCCCTCATTCAGTGGTTGCCTGCACCATGGGTCTTCTCATGCCAATCCTTCCATTGAATACCCTTGTCATGCTGCACCTAGAGGCATCGCCATTTGGGGGTAGGTCACAATATCTTCTCCCACTCAACCTGGTCCCAACACGTTTATGGTTTTCTCTTTAAAGTCCAAGAAATCTGCTTTAGGATTCTGGAGCTGTAACATACGAAGCTCCCTCCTCAGGGCTTCACTATGGGCCCCTTCCATGAATTTTTCTGTTAAGACATGGTCTGGATCTGTAATCTCCCTGGCATCCACTCTCGCAGTTGCCCTCAATAGCTCCTGAAGACTCAGTGCATACTCTCGGAGAGTTTCTTGAGGCCTCTGGGTACTTGAGAAGAATTTCATCTTCAAACTGGATACCGTGCAAGTATCAAATATCTATCGCAACCTTTATAGTATCTGATCAGCTGTGGTCTTTACACCTGTGGGCCAGGACAGAACTTCTCTGTGGGCCACACCTTTAAGTTGTCCAATGAGTATTTCTACTTTCTATCTTTCCAGGCTTTGATATAGCCAAAACATGGCTTGCATCTGAGAGCAGAACTCACCCAAGTTATTAGCCCCACTTCCATCCCTTTCTCCTGTAAACTGGGGAAGCCAAGGTGCCCCAAACTAGTATGGCATTGTCAGATGTGAGGGGGTATATTCTCTCAGTCTTCCATCCCAGTCTCTATGGATTTGTTACCTATAGAAGCATTATCCCCTCTGGACAATCCACTACTGCAACCTGGTACTGCTTGCATCTTACTTTAGAAACTCCAGCTTTGGACTCCTTAAAATTAATCCTGCAGACCATGGCAAACATTTTTTTTTTAGGTGTGGTGAACTACTTGAGTGCTGACCAAGAAGATCGACTATCTCAGTTGCACCACCATCGTCGCCTCAAGCAGGTGGACTGGCGAGAGAACGCTGTGGTTCGAATGGGTTTGGGTGGATGGAGGCACCCAATAAGGAGAGGCAAGAGACAATCTATAAGTTTGATGCCCAATGGGCTTTATTCATACCACAGGGAAAGGTAGACACAGTTGCAAGGGAAGACATGAACAAAACCAAGCATGAACAGTATATAAGGTTCTATAATGTCCTTAAGAGGCGCACCTCAGCCTTAGGCCACTATCTGTTAAGCTCTATACTATGCTTTCACTGAATGATCTGGTAAACAAATTCAAAACTTCTATTACTCTATAATGATATTAGACAATCACTGCAGTGAACAATGGATACCAGTTGCAGACCCTGAAGGGCCAGGTGGAGTAACCACCTCTAAGATTTTATGGGTGTTAAAAGAAGTTCAACTTTTCCTGCCATCTTCATGCACACAGCTGAAGAGTGAGGAAGCAATGGGGTAAAAGGGAAGATGGGTTTCCTACTTGGTACCAAACTACACCTATGTGAAAATCTAGGAGAGGTTGGAGGGGACATGAGAGATTTTTAAACTGATCCTGATTCTTCAGTCAACCCACTCTCCAAAGTTGCTAGAATACATTAGTACAAGAGAACTGAAATCTGCTGAACTGTTCCCCAGCACAAACCCTCAACCAGGGCTGCCAAGGATGAAGGAACAAAGACTTGGCATTCAATCCACTTGGAAGGATTGCCAAGGGTGAAGATCCGCTGTAATTTCCCCGGCACAAACCCTCGGCCAGGGCTGCCAAGGATGAAGAAGCAACGACTGCCTCAAATTCCCCTGGCACAAACCCTCAACCTGGTCTGCCTAGGATGAAGGAACAAGTAGTTAGTGTCGAATCCACTTGCAAGGATTGCCAAGGATGAAGATCTGCTGCAATTTCCCCGGCACAAACCCTCAACCAGGGCTGCCAAGGATGGAGGCACATTGAAGATTCTTTGGCAAAAGGTCCACAGGAGAACCACCAAGATCAAGTTGAATCCCAGAGGACAACATGGTGCAAACAAGGTGAGACAAGCAAGAAGAGTAGGATACAGGATGAAGATCAGAGACCTGTACTGTCCAGAGCCAGAAAACCAACAAACCTGTGGACGTGGATACACACTGGCCAAGTCAGACTCAACCATTGGCGAATGACTGGGAGTGATGGACAAGGCTTCTTCCAGGATGTTTCACTTCCAGGCTGAACAAACCACAAGAAAACCAGGAACCAGTGGTCACGGGTCACACAGGGTGGTGTCAGTTTCGACCAACAGCAGACAACAGGGAAGGGTGTTGCTGTGAAGTTCTTCGCTGGCTGGAGACTGCTTCAGTGAAGAATCAGCTGTGAACAACTCAACCAGGGGTGTTGCGGCAGAAGATTGAGTCCATACACATTCAGTTGGCACTAAGAACACTGGTAAATACACTTTTCACTGCACCAAGGTATTTAGTTGTTGCTGGGGCAAATTGCCAGAAACAGGGGCAAGTTACTAGAATCCAGGGCAATTGTTCATTGCAGGGGCAATTTGCCAGGAACAGGGGCAAATCACCTAAGTCTACAGCAGCTGTTCATTTCAGGGGCAATTTGAAAGGAGCATGGGCAAATTGCTGGAATCCGAGGCAATTGTTCATTGCAGGGGCAATTTGCCAGGAGCAGGGACAAATTGCTGGAATCCAGGCAATTGTTCACTGCAGGAGCAATATGACAGGAGCAGGGGAAAATTGCTGGAAACCAGGGCAGTTGTTCATTGTAGGGGCAATTTGCCTGGAACATAGGCAAATCACCAAAGTCTAGGGCAATTGTTCATTGCAGGAGCAATTTGCCAGGAACAGGGGCAAATTGATGGAATCCGGGGCAATTTTTCGCAGCAGGGGCCAAAAACCATAGTCCTAGTATAACACAGTCTTGGTGCTTTGCAATCAACACAACATTTCAGATACTAGTCAATACACAGTTTCATCAGATGATAGTCACTAGATGGCAGTTGTGTGCTAAGCACCCTTTTCTTACTGACCCTTCACAGAAGTATACACTTACAGGTTACTTATGGTACTAGGACCTGGCTACCCAACGCCCTTAGCACGGTGCCCTCTTTCACCTTCGTGTCTACTTTTCCCTTTTAAAATCTTAGCCTATCTTGTTGCCTTTTTAATCTCTGGGCCCCTTTTCCCTATGGGTCTTTCTTGTCTTGGACCCTCTTAGCTGTGGGTCTCTTCTGCTGGGCCCCTTTAATTATGTAGGGCCTTTGCTGCATTTTCAACCTTTTGTGGGCCTACTGACTGGGCCCCTTTATCTCTCTGGGGTTTGCTTTACCCTTTTAAATTCCTTAGGCTGATCAGTGCCCCTTTAATTCTTTAGGCCTGTCCAGGCCTTTCGTTAGACAGTTCCTCTTGCCCCTCCTAAGCGTCGACCCCACTAATGAATATTTATTTACCTCCCCATGGGTGTCGCTGCACCCAAATTATTTAAATTAGAGAGGCCCTCTTTGCTCGTTTCCCCGGTAGCATAGATAAGATAGCATAAGATAATTTAAAACTTAATTTCCACAGTAATTTAGGCAGTCAGCACTCTTCTCTGTGCTGCTGCTGACTCACCGCCCTGGCCCAGGGTGAAGCTGATGCTGAGAGGATGGAGGTTCTCTGGCAGAGGGAGGGGAAACCAGTGCAGGAAGCAGCAGGCAGTGCAACGGATGGCAGGGGACCTTGTGGGTCTTTGCGACACTCAACGGCTCATTCTCTTGAAGATGCGGCTCTTCCTATGCTGCCGACGAGGGACCGGACACTTTACAAATAAAAAAATAAATGGGGCTAAAATGAGCCCACACCACCATAGGGGACCGGCCTTTTTTCTGGAACATGATCCTTACTAGTCAAGTGGTGCCTTTCGTTAATCTGTTAGTGGCCATTCTTGATGTTAAAAATTAATGAAAAATCTAGCCTCATTCATTTCAATGGGGCATGCCCCCGTGCACTCCCTGGCCACATGTCATTATGTGCTTGAGTGCGGGGGTGTGGCAGTTGGACTGGGGCTCTTAGAATGCATCAGGCAGCTAATGCTAAAACTAATTTTATGAGGAAAATATCCAAAATATGGGCTGCACATATTTTTTCTAACCTGGCTAGAATGACTACCTCAGACGGCAGCTACCACACATTGCGAATGGTAGCTGCCGTAGGGTAAGTTAGAAATTCACTTTAAACTAAGTGGAAGGAAATAAAAGGAGCAGCCAGAGGCCTTGTCTATGATTATGAAACTGAAAAAAAAAACCAAAAAAAACACATGGCGTTGGAAAAGTGGGCAGTAAGAAAGCAGTCAGTGGCTAACCAGAGCAGAGAGCAACAGGCTAGCCAGATTGCTTGGGTTTAGCTTAAGCTGCCTGCTGCTCACACCCTTCTGTAAGGCATTAATAAATATGTTAAAAAGCAAAGGACCTAGAACTGACCACTGGGATACTCAACTCCAAACATCACTCTACTCTGAATAGCTAGTGACCCTTCTCCACTGCCCTCTTCTTCCTACCTGTCAGTCAATTAGCTGTCCACTTTCTGTACACTTTTTGGACTCCATATTGTCATAAAAACTCCAGAGCTGAGTATAAGATGGAAGGAGTACTAACAGACACTAAACAAGAAAGGGACTTGAGGGATATCATATCCAAGGATCTCAAGGTGGTGGGGCAGTGTAACAAAACAATGGGTGAGTGTAGTAGAATGCTGAGTTGCGTAGGGAGGGGTATCTCCAGCAGGAGAAGGGAGGTGGCTTTGTTGTTATTATATCGCTCACTGGTGCAACCACACCTGGAGTGCTGTGTACCATTTTGGAGACCATACCTCAAAAAGGACACAGAGTAGAAGTGGTCCAGAGGAGGGCAACTAAAATGGGACATGGTCTGCACATGAGGCCCTGCTATGAAGACATAGTGAGGGATCTCAACATGTATACCCTAGAAGAAAGAAGAGCGAGAGTGAGAGAGAGGGAGGGGGAGGGGTGGAGTATGATAGAGACTTACAGGTACATCAAAGAAGTAAACAGGGTACAAGTGACGAGTCTCTTTCAAATGAGAACAGCCACCAGGACTGGGGGCATGCAGTGAAATGGGGGAGGGGCAGGGAATTCAACAGCGATGTCAGAAATATTTCTTCACTGAATGAGTAGTCGATGCTTGCAATAGATTGCCAGCAGAAGCACTGGACACCAAAACAGTGGGGAGCTTCAAGCATGCATTGGGTAGTCATGGGTGCCTATTAAATAGGATAGTGGGAGGTGGAAGGGTTGCCAAGAGTACAGATAGGGGCAGACTAGATGGGCTGAGCAGTCCTTTTGTGGCATAAAATTCTATGTTTCTTTTGCAATATTTTATGCAAAAGTTTTCCATGTGATTCAGAGTAAAAGCCTTGCTGAAGTCTTGCTAGATTACATCCACTGCATGGCCCTTATACACCTCCTTCATTACCTACTCAAAGAAGACAGTTAGTTTGGTTTGGCAGGATCTTTTTTTTTGAAGCCATGCAGAGTGTTCCAGAACAGCCTAAGCTCTTTCATGTGTGATGATGAAAGGGTTTTAGGGTCTATCGTGTCTGCACCTCTTGTCACATGGTAGTACCTGTACTTAGTTTGAAAGTGGACCCACACCGTAGCTTAACAGCCAGAATGTTACCCCTACTCATGTAGTGTAACCCTAAATGTTATTCCCTATCAGGGATCTGTCTAGTCTTGTTTTTCCCCTAGTCATGTAACTCTTACATGCCATTCTCCCTCTTAGCAATCTGTCTAATCCTTTTATCCCTTTTATTTTGATACCAGTGTCATTGGCTCAGCATACCAGTGTCAGTGGGTCATCACTGCAGGTTGCACACCTGCGTTTGTGACTGAAAGATCAGTTTCAGATAATTGTTTATACTGGAATGCCATGCGAGCAAAATTACCTGTTTTCACAAGCGTCCAGTAAGGACAAACAAACAGAGGTTACAGTAAATATATACAGAAGGTGCATTACAAAGGAAGCAGTATAACAAGGAACAATAGATCACTGTGTGCAATTATGCAATAATAACAGTTATAGCATGGAACAAAGTGCTTTCAGTGGGTGCAATTATGCCAATAAACTGAGGAGGGATATGAGTCAGGAACACATACTGTAGCATCCAATAGGGAGGAACAGTTGGGCTAGACAGACTATTGTTGGGCAAGTTATAGCCAGGGGCATTTACATGTCATGGAGCAGGAAAGGTGACCCTTTAGATTGTATCTGAATGGAGTAGTTAAGGGACATTGGATGAACGCTGGGGGTGTGAAGAGGTTTCACAAGTTTGTAGGAGACAGTGTTTTGGCTTTGGGTGGTCCAACAGAAAGGGACAATAAAGAGGGGGAGAAGCGCTCTGGTAGGCCACGTAAGAGTAGAGTTAGAGAAGAGGAGATGATGCTGGTGGTAGAAGCCCCAGTGTGAGTTTGTGGGAAAAAGTGAGAATTTTGCTGTCAAACCTGTCCTCGGGGGGCAGTGGGCTGATTGTAGAGGTCACAATGGTGGGTTAGTCTGGGAAGGCCAGTGGCAAAACCAGACGACTTTGTGGTAGGAGCTCCGCAGCCTACTCAGGTTTTTTTACGAAAGGGAGGGGTAGTAAATCAAAGCTCCATAGTCAAAAAGGGGGAGAAGGAAACTGGTGGTGAGTAGTGTCCTGGATTTGGGAATAAGGAAAAGTCAGACTCGATATAATATGCCAAACCTTTGGTGGGCTTTCTTGATTAGTTGAGTGATGTGATGATCATAGGTCAGGTGGCAGTCGAAGAGCAGGCCAAGGTATTTATATTCCGTGGCATGCTCTATGTGGTTGCCATCACTGTCCAGGAGTGGGAAATCAAAGGTTGCAGGTTTTCTGGAACCAGAGAAGATCATGGATTTAGTTTTTTTTTCGAGTTGAGGACAAGTCCTCTAGATGAGAACCAGGAGTGTAACCTGTGGAAATCAAGTTGGAGTTTGACATGGAGGTAGGAGGGGTTGCTATCTTTACAGTACAGGGCAGCATCATCAGTGTAGAGTATTATGTTGGAGTGCTGGCAGATCTCTGGGAAGGAGTTGACCACGAGGGAGAACAGGAGGGGTCCCAGAATGGAGCCCAGGGGAACTCCGTATATGATAGGGGAAGGGTCAGAGAGAGTACCTTCTATCACACCCGAGGAGAAGTTGAGACTGGACAGTGTGCCGAGGAGAACTTTGTGGTTCATGAGGTCAAAAGGTTTTGCGAGGTCCACAAACACTGAGCCAGTGTAAAGGCCTTCATCATTGACCTTATCGATGAAGTGTGTAAATGTGACTAGGGCTGTCTCAGTGTTGTGGCCAGCTCTGAACCCATGCTGGGCATCTATTTGTAGGTTTTACTTCGCCAGGTATTCTATGGTTTGGACAAGGGCGATTTTTTCCATAATTTTTAAGAGTGGTGTAAGGAGGGAAATGGGCCTGTAGTTTGCAACATTGTTTTTGGGGCCCGATTTGTGGAGAGGTTTGATGGTGGCACATTTCCATTAAGGGCGAAAATACCAGAACAAAGGGAGTGGTTAAAGATGTTGGTTAGGGGGAGGGCAATAGACTCACAGACCAGCTTAAGGATGCGGTAGTAGATGTTGTCTGGACCTAGGCTGGATCTGGGGTCATTAAATTTGATGAGTCTGATCACCTCCTGGGGTGTAAGGTATAGGAAGGGGAAGCAGGAGTGTTGGCTGGTAGAAGGGGGGGGCCAGGGTCATACGGGGGAATGGGCTTGTACTGGCCGAAGTCGCTGAAGTAGGAGTTGAAATGGGTGGTGACTGTCAGAGGGTTAGTAATGGATTGTCCATGAGTTGCGAGAGTGATTAGTTCATTATTTAACCTTCTCCCAGTAAGGTCATTTAGAAACTTCCAGTTGTGTTTAGGGTTGCCCCTGGAGTTTTCTTGTTTTTCCCTGAGGAAGTTTATTTCAGCGTTGCAGACTGCCAATTTGCATTTATTGCAGAGTGTTTTATAATGTTGTAGGAGGCTGGAGAGTTTGAGTTTTCCTATATGTCTTCCAGGCCTTGTCTCTCTTGGGCAGTACCATTACTCTATGGTCTGATGCTTATTATTGGTTCTTACTGCAAGCACCCATGGTGGCTTAGTTAGACCACATCCCACATGGTAGGTAAGTAAGTAGGTAAAATTTTATTCATATATCAAATATGGAAAGGAGACTCTCACTTGGATATGGAGATCAATCAGCTATTGAATCACTTCCTTTGTCTGGTGTTCCGAACAAGTTGGAAATTTCGGTCTCATGGCATTAGAGGGGTATAAGATAAACTGATAAAGGCCTTTAGTAGTGCCATGTAACAAAACATTTTCTTGATTGTTCCATTAACATAACAAGCATTTGTCAATGCCAAATGATGTCTTGCTGGCATTGGCATTGGTAGTGCAGGAGTTAGAGAGATGCGTAATAGGAATGGCAGTGAAGTATGGAACTGACGACAACCCCACCCCACCCTGCAGAGACTGACAGGCATTGAGGTGTGCCTTTGGGTCATTGGCCATAACACTCATGCCATTTCACCTCACCCTACCCTTCAGACTCCGACAAGTGTCGCGTTGTGCCTTGGGGTCATCGGGCCTTACGCTTACCCCATCCCATAAGGAAATACATTAAGATGGGTGCAGTATAGGAGAATGGGGTGGACTTTGGGGCCGAAGAGTCCATGGCACACCTTGATGCCTGTCACTGGCTACAGAGTGGGGGTGGAATGGTGTGAGCATTACAGACGACAATCCAAAGTCACATCCCTGACACCTGTCAGTCTCTACAGGGTGAGACATTATGGTTAGAAACCCTAACACCCTGGGCTTTTGTTGGTATTTATACGTCAAATTTTCAACATGGACTTTTTGTGACTCCACCTCATGAAAGCATCTGGGACCTCCGCTCATGAACAGTGGCACTGTGATTTTATTAATCTGTCCCGAACGTTGATTTCCCACAGCAATGGCGCCATTCTGCGCCTGATGTGCGAAACCACATTTCGGGCAGGATGTAAAAATGACAGCTGTACTATTCATAAGGAGGTGTGAAGAAATGGCAATGTTGAAAATCTGGAGTGAAAATATTAAAAATTCTCGCAGTTACGAGCATGCGTGGAAACTGTGCAATGCACACTTGTAACACAATCATTTTGTTGAATGTTTTCACCAAATTTTCAACATAGGCATTTTGGGGCTGCCACTCATGAACAGTGTCACTGTAATTTTCTTAATCTGTCCCAAACATTGATTTCCCACAGCGACCGCGCCATTATGCACCAGATGTGTGAGAACACATTTCAGGCAGGATGTGGAAAATGATAGCTGTACTGTTCATAAGGAAGTGTGAAAAAATCTGGAGTAAAAATATAAAAAGAATCTCGAAATTATGAGTATGTGTGGTAACTGCGCAATGCATGCTGGTAACACATGTAATTTTTTTTTAATTTTTTCACCAAATTTGCAAAAGAGGCTTTTTGCGAGCTCACCTCATGAACAGTGACACTGTCATTTTGTTAATCAGTCCGGAAAGGAGATTCCCCGCAGTGACCACGACATCACCTTTCGGGACCGAATAACGAAATGACAGTGACTGAGTTCATGAGGTGGGATCCCAGGAACCCCATGTTGAAAATTTGGAGCCAAAAGTCGCAAAAATGGCTGAGATAGCCACCTAAGTTGAACCCCCCCCCCTCCATTGATGCCGTTATAAAGCTTACTGTGATCTTCTTTAGTTCACAGTTGGCTTTTAAAGAGTTCAGACATCTCCAGCTCCATTGAAGATCATTGCGCCAGGCTCCGGAGATAAATATGGGGTAAAGGGCGTGCGGGGAGGTGGGGTGCGCAGAGGGTGGGTGCGAGTTGGGGGGGCATCGTGATGAGGGACCATTTTCTGTTTTACAGAGAACAACAACAAAAAAGGATGTCGCGGGAAGGTTTTTTATTTACAGGTTTCTTTGGACACACTGGGGTGGACTCCCAGTGTGCCACCTGTTTTTTGGAGAAAGGGGACTGAAGCAGATGGGGATTGGGCTCCCATTGACAAAGAAAGCGTGTCTGTGTTTGGGGGGGGGGAGCATGATGCAGATGTGGATTGGGCTCCCCCATCGGCAAATGAACTGGGGAGGGGCCATCCTGACAGGGGGATTGGGCACCCCTGACATCAGCTTTGTAGGGACTGTGAGAGGCGGATGGCGGGACTGCTACCATGTTTATTGAAATGTGGTCTCCAACTTGGGGGGGGGGAGATAAATGTAGCACAGGTACAGAAACGTTAGTAGGAGGAATGTTCTAATCACACATACCCTCTTTTTTTGGACATTTGATTCTGTTTCCATCTATCCATTTTTGTCCTGCCAAGTGCCAATAAATCTGACCAATTATCATAGGCTGAGTTCTGAGAATCAAAAGTAACCCCCAAGATTTGTACTGGAATCTGTGAATAGGGACTTCCCCTGGCTGAACAGGGTAAGTGGTTGAAGGGCTGCGATAAAAAGCACTGCTTTTATTTCTGTTTATTTTAGAGCCTGATACTTTCTCAAATTCATCGAGATGACTTAAAGCTTTCATGCAAGAGGTCTCACCCTGGACAGTAGCACACATATCATCTGCATAGGTGAGGACTGATACTGGGGCAGTTTGAGGGGAAGGGGCAATTCTCTAATTTGTGGGTCTGCCACAATTTTCCCTGGGACTAAGTCCAACAAAAAAGTGTACAAGACTGGACTCAGAGGGCACCCTCGTCAGACACCCCAAGTTTTATTAGTGAGATTATGCTGCTCCGATAACCATTAATACTTGTCTGAAAAGTGGCAGTTCTGTACAGCGTAGGGAATCCAATTTACAGAGGTTTCAGGGAAACCAAAGTGACGCGAAACAGAAAATAAATATGTATGCAAGATTGGATCAAATCCTTTCTTTTGAGCAACTGTCATAATTATACCTGTTAACTCTTTCTGTTTTCCTGCCTCAGACATTTCCCTTGACAGAAAAATGTTATCCTCAATTTTCCTTATAAGCACTGAGCTGGCCTGATTGCAACTTAACAAGTGCCCTGCTATGGTAATCAATCTAGTGCGTAAGAGTTTTACTAAAATCTTACTGTTCATATTAATGAAACTAATAGGGTTCTGATTTTTGATTTCTTCCAGTGAACCTTTTTTGTGTAGGAAGATCGTGAGATAATAAGACGTTGAAGAGTATATTTGTCCTTCATCAAGGCATCACCGGAACACTAATGCCAGATCATTACAAGTATATCTAAAAAACGTTTTATAAAAGCTGTAGTTAGCCCTTCACTCCCTGGGGCAGTGTCCTTTAATAAAGATTGAATAACCTGCATTCCCTCTTAATGGGTAATGTCTTTAATTAGGGTTTGTTTTACATAAGAAGAAAGTGGTGACGGCCATTTGCCTGCCAGAAAGGCATCAATCGTCGTGGAGGATGGACCTGCTGTCCCAAATGAGGACCACACATATTGCTTAACATAGGCAGACATATTAGAGCCAGTGGAGCGCACAACTCCCATTGAGGATACCAGTGATGACATGATAATCTTCCATAGTCTATCCTGACAACTTTGAAAGAGGTCTGCTGTAAACTTCTTTTCCTGTGGGCCAAACCATTGCTATGCCTATAGGGAAGAAATTTGCTTTGTTCCTGTATGTTTTTCTCCCCGGTCCCCCTTGAAAACGGACAGTTTTTGTCCTTGGGTTCTTACCCACTTAGCAAAATATAACCTAAAATAAAATAAATAATATTCTGTCACATTGTCATTTCTGCATCTCTGTATTTAGAGATTGAATTTCATTTGAAAAATTCCCCACACCACTGTGATGCTTTGAAACTAGTCTGTACAGATGAGATTGCAGTGAAACTTATTTGTGATATGTTGTGATTTTCAGTTTGGCAGACAGGGACTGTAAAGTGGGTTTAAGTTTGTTTTTCGAATCTTTCCACCACATAAGGGGATAATCATGCACACAAATTATGTATTTATGTGTTGCCCATTTTTCATATAGGATTTGTTCAATAGGCCTATGCAATCAGAGTAGTGTTATGCTAGTGCAACTGTGACAACTGTTTGGTCATTTAAACTCTCTATTTCACAGGGAATTACCACCCTGTAGGGGTACCAAAGGCAAGGAACCCTTGAAGAGGGTTCCACCCCTATAGGTGCCATGGGAAGATTCCCTTAGCTAAAGGTACCTTAGAGAAGGAACCCCTCGAGGAGAGAGGCGTGCCACTGGAGATGGAGGGGAAGATGGTGGGGCAAAGGCAAAATGCTTCAGAAGGAGGCTGTGAGGAACTGCTTATATATCTCAGGAAGGGGGCATGGCTGGTTGCTCACCCCATTGAACTACAGGCATAGCATTTCAATTCAATGGGCCTACACAACCAGAGCAGTGTTATGGTTGTGCCACAGTAATAACTGTTTGACTGTTCACACTCTCTGTTTCACAGGGAATTACAACCTTGTAAGGGTACCAAAGACAAGGAACCCTTGAAGAGGGTTCCACCCCTAGAGCTGCCCTGGGAAGATTCCCTTGGCCAAAGGTACCTTAGGAAGGAGCCCCAAAAAGAACATTAAACAGTAAACATTGACTGTGAGGTACAGAAGCAGATTGACAGCATTGAGACAGCTTGATGAAACACAAATGAGATGCACAGATTGTCAGGATTGCACTGATAAAATTGATTGCACTGATGACATCAGGGGCTTCCTAAGGAGAGAGGGAACGAGTAGAGCCACCATCCATCTCCATCCAACAGCGGAAACATGCCTAAGGAGACATGGGAATAGACTATTAACAGCTAACTACATATTATGACCTTTGGCATGGAGGAAAGGAAGAAACCTTTTAAAGGAAGAAACTTCTGGGGATCCAAGGCCTAGGTCGCCTTCCCTCCAAGCTAGGGATAGTTTATTTAGTGATGGCTCTGCTGCAGCAATTTAGAAACTCAATTCAAGGGGAGAAACAGTTCAATTTGGTAGAAAGGTAATGACCATGGTTGGCGTGTCTCTGATTTATGAATGAGAGCATTTTCCTTTGAATGAGAGCATGATGAGTCTCAAAGTGCTAGATAGGAGGAGGTCGGGTGAGGCCAGTGGCCATTGATTAGGTAGCAGGTTATTGAAGAGGAGGCCAGGTGAAGCCAATGGCTGTAGATAGTGATTTGGAGTGCTAGGCAGGGAAGCAGCAGGCTGAGCTCAAACTTACAGATAACAATGCAATGAACTGAGGGTTTGAAAAATCAGGTGAGTAAATGCGAGCCTGAGAGCACAGGACAAGCACAATACAAACAAGGAGCAACAGGATGCTAGGAAAACTAGTAAGCCCCCAAAGAAAACACAAAATGAGAAACACAAACCAGCAGAACAGAAAACAAGCAACACAAAGAAGCACGCAGCAGCCAGAGGCAGCAAATACTAACCAAAGCAGGAGAAACACAATGAACAGAGGCCAGCATAATCAAGTGGTGCCCAAAGCACAAGCAACACTGGGGCAGGGCCTCTGGACAGCAAAGAAAAAAAATGCTTCAGAAGGAAACTACGAGGAACTGCTTATATAGCTCAGGAAGGGGGTGTAAGTGGTTGCTCATTCCATTGAACTACAGGCATATTTCAATTGTACCTTATTTTATGATAATAAGTTATTTAGTCTCTGTGATCCTTTTTTGGGTGTGGGGGGACTGAATTACCCTAATACTGCATCTTAGTAAAAAAATAATTAGATCTTTCTACCTGAAAGGTACTGTATCAGCTGACATAATGGGTGAATACCTGGATAGAAATAAATCAGCAGTTCTGGTTGATAGTGCACCCTTACTGAAAGTGTGCTTGCCACCATTTTGAGTTGATATGCATCCACCTATTAAACCAGCATCTTTATAAAATCCAGTCAAATGGTTTGAATCACAGAAACTTTTTTTTGTGGTAGCTCTTTTATCTGCTTTGGTTAGCCCACAATTAATATCTCCCCCTAATGCTAGGTTATGGAATGTGGTTATGGTTTGTATCACAGAGAACAGCGTTATACATGCAGCCTTAGTTTGGGGGGCATAGATGTTGATTAGCCATAGTTGTGGACCATGGATACTGCCATCCAAAATAAGCCCTCTACCTGGAACCAGGTCCACATTTATAGATACTGAGAAATGTATGCCATCGAAACATGCCTAAGCTAGCACGTGTCTTCTCTGATAGCAGTAGTACACGAGAAAGGGTCCTGAAGGAACTGGAAGTAATAAGAGTTGATAAAGCAATGGGGCCAGATGGAGTGCACCTCAGGGTCCTTAAAGAACTAAGAGAGGTGGTGGCTGAACCTCTGGCTATTCTGTTTAGCCGATCACTGGAAACAGGGGAGGTACCCAAAGACTGAGGACAGCAGATGTAGTCCCCTATACAAAAGTGGAAACAAAGAGGAAGCAGGGAACTACAGACCAGTCAGCCTCACTCGGTAGTGGGAAGATCATGGAAACACTACTGAAGGAGAGATTGGTGGAACATCTGGTTGTCAATGGACTACAGGACCCAAGGCAGCATGGTTTCACCAGGGGAGGTCATGTCAGACCAACCTCGTTGAATTTTTGACTGGGTGACTAGGAGGTGGATCAAGGAGGGCAGTGGACATGGCCTATCTGGACTTCAGCAAGGCTCTCTTGACACTGTGCCACAGAAGACTATTACACAAACTGGGGAATATGGTGTGGGCAGGACAGTAGTGTGGTGGTAGGTAACTGGGTGGGTGGCAGGACACAGAGGTGGTGGTAATGGCTGTCACTCCAATAGAGGAAGAGTGACCAGTGGGTACCATAGGATCAGTGCTGGGACCGGTCCTATTCAACATCTTCATCAGTGACATTGCGAGGACCTAGAAGACAGAATTTCACTGTTTGCTGATGACACAAAGCTCTGTAATAGAGTAGACACACCAGAGGGTGTAGACAGAATGAGAAGCGACCTGCAGAAACTTGAAGAATGGTCTGTGGTTTGGCAGTTGAAATTCAATGCAAAGAAGTGCAAGATAATGCATATGGGCACAAAAACCCTGGCACAATATATCAGTTGGGGGATGAGGATATAGCATGCACCAAGCAGGAACGGATCTTGGGGTTGTCATCTCTGGATGACCTCAAGGTAGGCAAACAGTGTGACAAGGCAGCAGGTAAAGCAAATAGGATGCTGGGATGTATAGGCAGGGGCATCACCAGCAGGAAAAGGGGAGTCATAATTCGCTTATACAAGACACTAGTGAGGTTCCCACCTGAGTACAGTGTACAGTTCTGGAGACCATACCCACGTAAGGACATAGACAGGGTAGAGAAGGTTCAGAGGAGGGTAACAAAGATGGTGCATGGATTGCATCACAAGTCCTATGGAAGACAGGTTGAAGGAACTGAACATGTACTCCTGGAGGAGAGGAGGAGAGAGGGATATGATAGAGACATACAAGTATCTTACAGGGAGGAACAGGTGCAGGAAACACTATTTTAAGCTAAAAAGATGTTCCAGGAAAGAGGCATGGGATGAAGTTGAGGGAGGACGAATCAGAGGAAACATGAGAAAGAATTTTCACAGAAAGGGTGGTGGACAAGTGGAACACCCTGCCAGAGGAAGTGGTGGGGGCTGAAACAATCACGGAATTTAAGAATGCATGGGATAGACATAAAGGAATTCTGGAGGTCAGGGGTAAGGGGCAACAGGCTTCTAGGAAAACAAACTGAACTTACAAGCTCAAATGGGCAGACTGGGTGGGCCATAGGCCCCTATCTGCAGACACTGTCTATGTATCTATGTATCTATGTAAAAAGGTTTATTTTTAGACAGGATCAGATGACTTGTAACACGCACCATTAAGACAAATCTTATTTACAAGGTGCTCCTGTAAACAGTACAACATATCTAAGGTTACTAAAATTACATAATTCTAGACTAATAACATTTACATGAAACAAAACATTTGTATTACCATTCTGTCAATTACAAAATAATAGGCAACAATACTATTTATTATATAAGCATATGTTACAAATTGTAGCATACTAGTCGAGAAATGTATACCATCAAAACTGATGCATCTCTTGCCTCTCTTGCCTCTGCTACCTTCATCAGCACTGTTGTAGCTGCCACAGTCTGGGAACTCTGACCTCCCCCCACTCACTCGACCTAAACTCTCCTCTTGGTCCCCCTACCTAATCCTATCCCTTATTCCCCTTGTCCCCCTCTCCCTGCTTAAATCCCTATTATCCCCATTACCATTCCCTTGTACTCCCCACTCACTACCTAACTCCCCACTCTCCTATCTGGCAGTGTTTGACAATGCCTCTGAGGCAGCTACACATCTATGTCCTAAGTTTATCATGTATTTTATACAATATAAATGTATCCCTCCCTCTCATCCCCTTACTCACTCCTTCATACTCCCATCTCCCTACCTAACTTCAAACTCACTTATCTGGCAGTGCTTGACAAAGCCTCCTCGGCTGCTTCACATTGTCTGTCATTAAGTATATGTTCTGTTATATTCATTGTAAAGTTATTGCATGGCATACATTGTACAATGCCTACTACTTTTTGTTTGCTTGTTCCTGATTTCTCAGATACATAGTTTAGTTCTTTGTTCCTCTTTTACAACTTATGTTTAATCTGTTGACGTGGAACCTATGTAAAAGAGCTTCTAGCTCAAAGGTGTTAATCCAAGATCAAAATAATAAATAAAATCAAAGGATGGGCATCTTACTGCTAGTTCTTGCTTCAATGCAGTGTGAAACTTTCTCAGACTTTCATCTATATTTATAGTCCATATATTTAATTCATTCCATATTTTGAAAGCTGCAGATGAGAAAGTTATTTCTCTGTATTTATTTTTGGGCATGTTGATTTGGTATTCTCTCAATGTTTTAGCTTTCCTTAAGTTGTGTGTATGTCCAGTTCTTTTCAATTTTTCATATAGGTAAGAAACTTTTGTCAACACTAGTGTTTTCCTTACCTGATTGACCCAAACCATTTTCTGTTTATTTTCTTATGTAAGCCAGGTTTAGGTTCCCATATAGTTTACAGTGGTGTGTCCATCTATTGGTTTTTAATTGAAACCTTGCTAGTCGATTGTAGGTAACTTCTACCTTTTTTAAGGAAGAGGTGTTTACAAACCCATAAATATGAATTCCATAGTCAATAATTGGAACCAAAAGTTGATAGGGACCAAAAAGAGGTACCCCATGTCCAAGCTCATATGGGCTTATGTACATCAAACAGTGTCTGATGCCTAATGACTTGTAAGAAAATAATGGATATGCTTAAAGAACTGCTGACGCCTCAAAGAAACCTTTGAAAAACATAATATTTAGGTACAATGCAGCTTGCATTCCATATATATTTTATAGATTTCTCCTCAACATTATTTATTACTGAGGAAACTTGCATGCATACATTATCTTTATACCTCAAAGTTCCTCTGCTTGTATAGTTCAATCCCTACTTCAAGTCATAATCGTCTGCTGTGACATCACAATCTGTTGCCATGGGAGTAACTATGAGGTCACACGCAGTGCTCTATGACTGCAGGTAGGGAGAAAGCAACAGGAACAGATGAACTCTTCAGGAGCAAATATCCTATTTTCATGCAAATTACATCAGTAATAAATAATGAGGAGGAGGAATAGAGAGTTAATGTGAAATATAAGCCACACTGTGTATAAATGTTATGTTTTGTTAAAGTTCTCCTGAAGGCATCAGCTGCCCTTAAATAGCTGTAAGATGGAAAAGGTGATATACCATCATGTCTAATTCTTAATCCTACTGATATTCAAAGCAGCCACAGAAATAGGTGGCATATGAGTTGCCATATGATAATAGAGGGGAAAAAAGACTTGTGGACTATCACAAACTCTACCAATTTCTTCCTCTATTGTGGGCCATAGCAGATTTCATCTTTTGGTTTTTGCCCAGGCTGAACTAGAAGTGTCTTTCACTTCAGAGGACTGTTCCCTCTGTGAAGAATCCATGGAGGAGGCATTTGAGAGTTCCCTCTTGTGATTACCCCACTGTTTCTCACCTTGCAAAATCCCATACCTATTTTCTCAATTATGTGTTTATTCCCATCACTGAGCAGCCTGCTACTGGTGACTCCAGCCCTATCACCCAACCTCCCAGACCTTACCCAGTTTTACTTACCACTATGGGTGAATGGGTACCACATGTGGTGAAGTGGAGCCACTGGGGTCACTGGCCATCATCCTGATGCTCGGGAGTTTTCCTTGAGTTTTCTTCTCTGCCCTTGGGGTCGGCAATGTGTGCCCTTGTGTAGGCGGACAGAGTGAAGATGCTGGACATACTTAGTACCAGCACCCAACCCTTCAAGATACAGCCACTTATGCTGTGACACCTAGTCTCCACTGGGTGTCAGGCAAGCAGTGGCATGCACTGTCCCCCCACCTCAAAAGGAGAGCTGTCTGCAAATACTCAATCCTCCTCCTTCGACCCAGCTGGCTCCTGACAACCCTGGTCCTTTCCAGAAACTAGGTCACTGGTGTGGTGTGGCACCCAGTGCCACAGCCCACTGCACAACAGCGCTGGCCAAATCAATCCATACCTATTGTCTATCAGCAATTCATCTGTTCTCAAAACTTTACTTTTGGGTTGGGAAGTTAACCTTTTTCTCTGGTTATCATTTGCATCCCCTCTTCTTGGGCTGTTGCACCCTCTACACGATTTGAAATCACCTCCTCTGGTGCATTAAACTCCTGTTCTATCCCCTGTGGAATATTATCCATAGGAGGGTTACATTTTCATTTAAGGAAATGGGGCTTGCTGCATTGTCTGTAAAATTACTAGAAGAAAGCTCTTTTCTAGTCTGGACTTCTATGCTGTGCTCTAGGCCTTGAGCAATGAAGTTCAGGTCCTGGGGGATGTTTTGTTTCTCCACGTAAGTTTCCCTAGTAGAATAATTATTGTTGGCTCTATGTGATAACGGCGATCCCGGAAAGGCCATCGCCATTAGGGCGAGTGTACATCAGCGAAAATAAATTTTAGCTATGTACACTCATGGCACAGACCAAAAGGGCACCGAAAACAGCTTTTTTTGTTTGTTTATGCAGGGAGCTGTGACCCCCTCACCCCCCTACTAAAGGATTCTCAACTCCAGGGGGTGCATGTCACGGGGAGTGAAAACACAAAAAAATGTATCCCAGACTGGCACAAAAATACCGACACACTCAGAATATAACCCGGTACCCTCCCAACCCTAACCTGCCACAAACCCACCATGCCAAATGGTCAGCTTGGCACTTGGCAGCACACCACCATGCTACACCTCACAAACCCTCCCTCCCCTTCTGCCCATCACATGGCATTCTCGTCCCCCCCCATGTGTGCACGTTTAGCGACAGGGCGTCGCTGTATTAGTATTCACCCCCATCAGTAGCCCTGTGAACAAGCGCCGCTATTGAGTCGCCCTTTTTGTAAGCACTCAATAGCGGTTGCCCTTATCACAGGATACTGTTATTGTTTGTTTGCTGCCAAACCTCCTGGACAGCTTCAATATTTATTACAGAATGTTGCACTATGTTCATTTTTACAAGAGGTTCACCTGCAGTAGCAGGAGAAATATCCTCCTCCCCTTTTTCAGCAAACTTATGCTCTGCAGTAACTAGCCCCTTTTGTACATCAGTCATTATTTTACTCTGTGTATTCAAGGTGTGCACCTGTGCTATTGCAGTCATTACTGTAGTAGATTCCATCCTCTGTCCCTTTCTTCTCATTGGAAATGCACCCTTAGAAGTAGTTTTCTGCGGGCTGCTGTGAAGTGTAGATTCCTTCTCTGTGTCAGGTAGCCACTATCCTTTGAGAGACTTTGTCCAACCAGCTCCCTCCAAGGCTTTCTCAACTGACCAGTCATCTGGATGTGTTGTTCTCAGTATCTGAGAGCTGGAATGCCTTGTGCTTCTCAGACCAAGAGATTGGCTTCCCTGTTGGCGTTTTGAAGCAGTGTTCACAGAGCCTGCATGTGGCATCGATGTGTACACTCTTAAATTGGGTCCTGCAGCTGTACCTTTATTAGAAAGTTCCGCTTTCTCCAGTACTTTATTCCATATTCCACAGTTCTTTGCAGAATCAGCTGACATCTCTTGATAGACTGCAGCTTTACTGTCACCATTTTGCTTTGATGTTCCCTCCATTGTGGAAATCACCACTTTAGGCTGACTAGCGTCTGGTAAGGATTCCATTTGTAAACCTCCTTGTTTATAAGAGATTATTCTCTGCTACTAGCTGTTCTCTCTTTTTTAAAAACATAACTTCTGCATTCAAAGCCGTAAGGTATTTTTTCCATTCTTTTATTGCCAGCTGAAGCTATTGTTTTTTTCCTCCATATGCCAGATCAGAAAATTCTTCTGAGGAGTAATACTCCTCAATGCTCTGTGCACCATTACCAAGTTCCATTGTTTTAACCTCCTTAGCAGTAGCAGCAGGGAGGGAGTTTGACTCATCTGCTTGCTGTGTCAGTTCCCCTCCACCTTTGTCTCTGGGGTCTGCCATAGATACATAGATACATAGACAGTGTTGGCAGATAAGGGCCTATGGCCCACCCAGTCTGCCCATTTGAGCTTGTAAGTTTACTTTATGTTTTCCTAGAAATATGTTGCCCTTTAACCCTGAGCTCCAGAATTCCATTATGTCTATCCCATGCATCTTTGCTAGATGGTCAGCATCTTCCTCCTATTCTCCGGCACCTGGCCAGATTTTCCCCATTCACTAAACAAAGCAAAACAAAAACACAGCTTAACCTGATTCAATGTCAGTTTGTATCTGTTTCTGTCCCCTCCCCAGGGTGAGTCTGAAAATAGCCAGAATTCTCTAGCCCACTTTTCCCAGTCAACAAAAACTAACTAAATAAATAATAAATCTCTACTCATGCTGTGTAACCCTCAGTGTCATTCTGCCTTAGGAATCTTTCTAATCCTGTGTTACCCCTACCCATGCAATTTAACCCTAAATGCCATCCCCCCCAAGGATCTGTAAAGCCTTATGTTAACTCTGTTCAGGCTGTGTAACCCTAAAGGCCATTGTCCCTCAAGACTCTGTCTAGCCCTGTGTTACCACGATTCCGGCTGCACAACTCCCAGTGTCATTCTCCTGCAGGACTCTGTCTAGTCATGTGTCACTACTACTTATACTGTGATCCCTCAGTGTCTTTCTCCTGCAGGACTCTGTCTAGTCCAGTGTTACTCCTACTTACTGTATACTGTGATCACTCAGTGTCATTCTCCTTCAGGAATTGAGTCCTTTTACCCCCTACATATGCTGTATAACCCTTGATTTCACTTTCCCTCAGGAATCTGTTTAGTCCTATGTTATATCCCTACTCATGCTGTGTAACATTCAGTGTTATTCTCCCCCCAGGAATCAGTCTAGTTCAGTGTTACCCTCTACTCTTTGTGAGTAACCCTCAATGCTGTTCTTCCTCAGAAATATGTCTAACGCTGTTATCCCTACTCATACAGTATAACCCTCAATGCCAATGTGCTGCAGAAATCTGTTTAGTCCTGCTTCAAAAGCCTGAACACTGCTAATTTCCACAATCTTACTGGGTAGGATATTTCACATGTTAACCACCCTCTGTGTGAAGTAATATTTTTAAATATTTCCACTTATTCTTTGCCCCTTCCACAGAGAGAAGGCGCGTGCTCTTGTTCTGCTTGCATTGCACTCATAAGCTCAAACATTGGTGTATATTCTATGTTGCCTATCCTCTTTAGTATTCTGAGAACTATGATTGACATGTCTTAATTTTTCTCTTTTCTTGGATAAATAATTTGAATAAGTCTGTTTCTCTTCATATTCTTTCCTCCTAAGCCACAAATCAGCTTGGTGTCCTCATGCTGTTCCCTCTAGATCTCTTCAATGTCCTTTCTGTACAGCGGTGACCAGAGCTGAACACAGTAGTCTAGATATGGTCAACCCAAGGCCTTGAAAGGCTGGACCCACAATAAAGATTGGCACAAACACTTTACCAAGAACCGAGGTGAGGCTTAAAGCTCTGTAAATACTTACTGTAGGTCTGACCTTGCCCCCTTCTCAAACAGAGTGATGACATTGGCCGTTTTCCTGTCATCTGCCACTATCTCTTTCTGTAAGGAGTCCTGAAAGATACAGTATCAGTGCTGGGCCCAACCAGAACCTTCTTAACGCTACTATTACCCTTTGGTGGGTACCATCCAGACACTGTGATTTCCCTGGGGTTACACTCTTTCTAGATACTTGGCTTTTAATTTTTGTGTGGTCAGTAGCTTTGCCTTTAGTTCAGCCTATGACTCTCCCATAGCATCCTCCCCCAGTTTGACATTCCCCCTGACTCCCTGGCAAAATACTGACTCAAAATATTTAATGCCTCTGCTATTCCATTTCCCGACTCCATAGTTCTCTCCTCATGTAACCTGAAGCCCTGCATATTTACAATATTTATTTTCTAGTAACAGGGTAACATTAAAGAGCTGCTGATGCCATCTGGTCAAAAGTGCTACATTGCAGAATTAGAATAAGCATATCCACAGTTAATCTCATACCAAAAAGTAGATTTCTGTGTTACTTCATTTTAAAGTTATTAGCCATTTTGTAACCCTGATTTCACTACCTGTTCAAAGAAAGCCTGTTCCAGTGAAGAGCTGCTGCTTATGTCATCTAGGGACCTTACGGTTTATTCTTCCATATCAGCAAGCTTATAGGACCTGTTTCTCTAAAGCTGTAAAGATCATGTGCAATGGTTTTCATAAGTAAAACAAGCAGCATGAGTTAGTAAACACTGCTTTAAAAACTTTGTGTTTCAGGCTTTGTAACAAAACTGACAATATTTTGTCTGGATGCCTTTTTTATTGAGGTCCTTTTGCTGAATACTGGACCACAGCACACTGTAAGGTTTGCAGACTGAATAAGTTTCTGATGAAAAGCTGAGATCATTCATACCTATCAGTCAATTGAGGCAACTTCTAAGAATGGAAATTTAAAACAATTATCCCATCTCCTTGTTAATGGGGGTGGGGCAGACTCATCTATGTTCTATTCTAAATTACAATGATCATTTTACCAGAGCTAACACTTCCACCCCTGGTAGGAATTAACACATATAAGGCCATTATTAAAACATATTGTAAAGCAGACAATGACAAACAGTAATAAAATTAGTAGCACTCTAACTGGCTTCAGCAGTCTGGAGGCATGCTGACTTAGGGCATGATTCACGTATTGGGGAGAAGGACCCGCAGCTGTGGGAAAACCTCAGCGCTAGTGGGAAACCACTTGCGAAGCCGCAGATCGCCAGCAGCTGTGGTTATTCATGTAGGTGGAACCGGAGTACGACAGGCTCCACGGAATACGGCAGCTTGTGGATGCTGTTGTCATGGACAGCACCACAGCTGCAGTAGGCTGCTACGGGCAGCGGAACCCGCCATAGCACCCTCTGCAACTGCTGTGGCTGTGAATCACTACCGCCCAGGCTGCGGGTGATTCCAGTCTGCAGTGGCAGTTGTGGAGGGAAACTTTAACGTTTCCTCATTGTGGATCCCACCCTTAGTATCCAGCAACCCTGGTGAAATGGACCACACAAAAACAGCATTAAATAATACAATTTTATCAACTTTGTTACAAAACCTGGAGCATACATAATATTACAATGTTTATTGACTGGTGCTGTCTGTTTTACTTGTGAAAACCATTGCACATGATCTTTACAACTTTGGAGAAACGGGTCTTATAAGCTTGCTAACAGTCTCATTACTAGACTTTGAGCTCCCTACTTGACATCACCATTAGCTCTTAACTGACACCTGCTTTTATTACACAGGTAGTGCAATCAAAGTTACAAAATGGCTAGTAACTTTAAAACCAAGTAACATAAAAATCTAGTATTTGGTATGAAATTTACGGGAAGTATACTTATTTGGATTCTGCAAGGTAGCACTTTTGGCATCAGTGGCTCTTTAAATGCATGCTAAAAATAGAAACTAGAGACAGCATTGACATTTCAGCCATAGGTCTTTTTTAGGAATTATCCATAAAGAAAAAAAAATGAGCAAAGTTAGTTTTTAATGGTTTCTTCACATTCAATTCCTGGAGAAGGTTTACAGTCAAAATGTCAGTTCTAACTCTTTTTTTTCGGTTTTCAGTGTGATTTTACTGTAATCTAACCCTTTTGTTTTTTTCTGTCTCCGCTCCCCGCAGCCAGTGTCTGCTTCCCTGACCCACAGGAGCTGAGTCTCACACAGATTCAACCCCGCCCCCCACGGCAGGGTCAGGAAGGGGAGGCCATTCTTCCCACTGGTACATTATCCAGATTGGCTCCATAGACAGGCGGCACAGAGTTTGGGAGTGGGCAGGGCTTCATGAAGCCTGCTTTCCAAATTCTCTATTTTATTCTTTCCCCTGCCCTGGTGACACCTCAGGATTTGTGTGAGGAGGCGCGCATACCCTGCAGAGCCATGGGTCCGCCCTTTGAGCCACTTGAGCCTGCACTAACATTGGGCCTCCACCCGGTGGCAGTCAAAGGCCAAGACAGCTGGTCACCCTTCCCTGGGAGAGGGGAGCAGTCCCTGAAATGCTCAAGCATCTCCCAGCCTGGCTGATCCCCAGTTACCTGAGTCCAATCCTGAATCTGGGTTGCCAGTGTGATGACAGATATAGCTCTAAGTACCGTAGTCCTTCGCACCACTGGGCTGGCCCCCTTGTGTTTTATTTTCAGCCAGCAGACTGACACAGCTCTCTGTCATTTTGTTCTTCTAGTTATTTTTTCAGAAACCTCGGCTAGGAAAACACACGTTGAGTCTATGCTTGTTTCCAGGTGTGACCTGGAGAGGGGGGGGTGGGCTACAAAAAATAAAACAGACTTTACATAGAAAATAGCACCAAATACAATGAAAACATATCTGAGTGGCAACAATTGGGAAGAAATAGTATATACTAAATAACTATATGCACATGAAAATAACATACAGAAATGGTTGCTTGCAGGAAATTGAGGAAGGTTAAATATAATGAGAGAGTATAATGACAAATACATATTTGTAATGTAAAATACTCCCTCCACAGCCTCCCTCTCCCCAGTACAGCCAACCAAGCTGGCCACCATATTCAAGCCCTGTTTTTATGTTGATTGCGTGCATGCGCAAGAAACATGCTGCGACAGGTTTGTAGCAGGCTGTGGAGGCGCGGCACTGTTGTGGCCAATGCCTCCACAGCCTGCAGAGGCTTGCCCCGATTTCCCCAATGCTGTGGCACACTGCTGCTGACACTAGTTCAGCCAGCATGCCACAACTTTCAAAAAAACCAGCCGCTGCAATCAGGGGTCGCCTCATTATTGCAGCATCAGTCATCTGCTGCAATGAGAGAGTGACCTGTCATTGCAGGGCGGGATGTAAAGCCCTGAAATTGTTTGTGAACATGGCGGTGGCTTGCCGCTGTATTCACAACCAATATCGTTCCCCCACCATGTTTGGTGCCGACAGAACCCCAATCCCCGTCGGCATTGTATGCACCCGGTTTGTTCCTGCCGATGGGGTGCCCAATCCCCATCGGCTGTAGTGGCCCCACTTTCCGACGGGGGAGCCCACTCCCCATCAGCATTCTGTCACCCATACCCACCCCACTTTTTGTTCCTGCCGACGGGGGCACCCAATCCCCCATTAGCTACTGTTGCCCCCAAATGAGTCACCCACTGGTGGCACACTGGGAGCCCACCCCAGTGTGCCAGAGGCCCCTGCAAAGTTGAAAAGGGCCCCGCGATGTCCGTTTTTTTTTGTTTGTTGTTTGTACCTGGAAAGCAGGAAACCGTCCCTCGGCGCTCGCCCTGCCTCCCACCTGCACCCACCCACTGCACGCCCTGCCTCCCCACACCCCCCTCACCCCATACTTACCTGATAAGCTTGGCGCGATGATCTTCGGTGGACCGGGAACACGTCTGCACTCTTCAAAGCCGACCGCGAACTGACGAAATGCCGGTAAGCTGTATAATGTAATAGATAGGGTTTTTTCAACTTTACTGCATATCTCAGGCATTTTGGGAATTTTTCACCAAATTTTCAACATGGGGTTTTGGGGCCCCTCCTCGTGAATTCTTGAACTGTCATGGCGTTAATCAGGCCGGAAAGGTGATTTCGCGGTCACTGAATGGAATCACCTTTCGGGACCAGGTAACAAAATGACAGTGCCAGTGTTCATGAGGTGGGCTCTCAAAAAGCCTATTTTGCAAATTTGGTGGAAAAAATCCAAAAAATGACTGTTTTACGAGCGTGCGCTGCGCAGTTGCTATGCACACTCATAACTTCATGAATTTGCAATATTTTCATGCCATATTTGCAACATTAGCATTTTGTCACACCTCCTTGTGAACAGTACAGCTGTCATTGTTCACATCCTGGCGGAACTGTGTTTTTCGCACTTCCAGCGCAGAATAGCACAGTCGCTGCGGGAAATCAGTGTTTGGGGCAGATTTAAAAAATAACAGTGACACTGTTCATGAGTAGAGGTCCTGAAATGGCTATGTTGAAAATTTGATAATGATACTTCATAAAATGACTGTGGTACGAGCGTGCGTTGCGCAGTTTGCACGCATGCTTGTAAGTTCGCAAATTTATAATATTTTCACTCCAGATTGCCAACATTATCATTTTCCCACACCTACTTATGAACAGTAAAGCTGTCATTTTTCCCATTCTGACCGAAATGTGTTTTCGCACTTCCAGCGCAGAATAGAGCGGCCGCCGCTGTGGGAAATCACTGTCTGAGACAGATTAAGAAAATGAGAGTGATGCTGTTCATGAGCAGAGGTCCTAAAATGCCTATGTTGAAAATTTGTTGATAATACCCCATCAAATGACTGTGTTAAAAGTGTGCATTGCATACTTTCCATTCACCCTTGTAACTTCGCAGATTTGTCATATTGTCACGCCACATTTTCACCAGTGGACTTTTTCCACACCTCCTTATGAGCAGCACAACTGTCATTTTCCACATCCTGACCAAAATGTGTTTTCACAGTTCTGGCACAGAATAATGCAGTCACTGTGGGAAATCACTGATCGGGACAGATTAAGAAAATGACAGTGGCACTGTTCATGAGCAGAGGTCCTAAAATGCCTATGTTGAAAATCAGGTGACAAAACTCCATGAGATGACTGTGTTACAAGCGTGCATTGACCTGTTTCCACACACCCTTGTAACTTCGCAATATTGTGATAGTTTCACCCCACATTTTCAACAGTGGCATTTTTCCACACCTCCTTATGAACAGTACAGCTGCCATGTTTCACATCATGGCTACAATGTGTTTTTGCACTCCTGCGCAGAATAGCACGGTCGCTGTGGGTAATCACTGTGTGGGACACATTAAGATCGAACGAGTGAGAAGAGGGGAGTGACCGTGCTCAACTGAGGTCTGTCGGGACTGCTACAGATTTGTTTGTGGGCAGAGAAAGGGCCCGACGCAAGAGCCCAGTACAAAAGAGCAGCCTGCAGCACTGGGAGAAACAGAGCAGAGAGTGGTGAGGGAGGAGCAGTGAGCAACTCACCGGGCTCTTTCAGGACTGCTGTGGATTTCTTTGTGGGCAGAAAAAGGCATCAATTCAGGCAGGGGCCCAGCACAAGAGGCCAGCCTGCAGCAGTGGGAGAAACAGTTCGAGCGACTGAGACACGGGGGCTGAGTGAGCTCACCGGAGCTCCGTCAGGACTGCTGCGGATTTCTTTGTGTGCAGGAAAAGGCGCCAATGCAGGCAGGAGTCCCGTACAAAAGGGCCACTTGCAGCACCAAGACAAACAGAATGAGCATGTGAGAGAGGGAGACTGAGCGACCTCAACACAGCTCTGTCGGGACAGCTGTGGATTTGTTTGTGGGCAGAGAAAGGGTGCAACATAAGAGCCCAGTACAAAAGGGCAGCCCACAGCACTGGGAGAAACAGAACGAGACTGCGAGTGTCAGAGTGGGAGTCAGCGAATTCACCGGAGCTGTTTCAGGACTGCTGTGGATTTCCTTGTGGGCAGAAGAAGGCATCAATGCAAGCAGGGGCCCAGTACAAAAGGCCAGCCTGCAGCAGTGGGAGAAACAGTATGAGCGACTGAGACAGGGGGACTGAGTGAGCTCAACAGAGCTCTGTCAGGACTGCTGCGGATTTCTTTGTGGACAGAAAAAGGTGTCAATGCAGGTAGGAGTCCCGTACAAAAGGGCCGCTTACAGAGCCAGGACAAACAGAATGAGCATGTGAGACAGGGAGACTGAGCGACCTCAACAGAGCTCTGTCAGGACAGCTGCGGATTTGTTTGTGGGCAGACAAAGGTGCCAGTGCTTGCAGGGGCCCAGTGCAAATGGGCAGCCTGCACTGGCGGGGACACCAGAATGAGTGAGTGACAGAGGGGCAGTGAGCGAGCTCAAAAGAGCTGTATTGTAAGTGCTGCAAATTTCTTTGTGGGCAGAAGAAGGCAGTAACACAGGCAGGAGTCCAATGAAAAAGGACAGCCTGCAGTGCCGGCAGAAACGGAATGAGTGAGTGAGACAAGGGGACTGCATGAGCGAGCTAAACGGAGCTTTGTCGGACTGCTGCAGATGTCTTTGTGGGCAGACAAAGGCGCCAACAGAGGCAGGAGCCCAGTACAAAAGGGCAACCTACAGTGCCAGGACAGACAGAAAGAGTGAGTGACACAGGAGGAGTGCACGACTTTAGCGGAGCTTTGTCATGACTGCTGCAGATTTCTTTGTTGGCAGGAAAAGGTGCCAACGTAGGCAGAAGCCCAGTACAAAAGGCCACCCTGCATCACTGGCAGAAATGGAACAAGTGAGTGAGAGAGGAGGAGTCAGCAGGCTCAACAGACCTGTGTCGGGACTGCTGCAGATTTCTTTGTGGGCAGAAAAAGCCCCCAACAGAGTCAGGAGCCCAGTACAAAAGGGCAGCCTGCAGCACCAAGAGAAACAGAATGCATGACTAAGAGAGGGTGACTGACCCACCTCAATGGACTTCTGTCGGGACAGCTGCAGAACTCTTAGTGGCCAGAACAAGGTGCCAATGCATGCAGGAGCCCAGTACAAAACAGTAGCCTGCAGCACCGGATGAAACAGACTGAGCGACTGACAGAGGGCCAGTCAGCATGGTCAACACACTAACGCAATTAACATTCAGCGTTGACAAATGCTTGTTTATTTCAGAGCCATTGGCCATAGCATTACTGGCAAACTCCTTAAGACACTTCCTGCCAGGGGCAGCCCAGGTGGCGACGGTCTGTATCCCACCTTCCTGAAATTCCTCTCCTCTACCCTTGTAAAGCCACTGACCTTCATATTTAACCTTGCTCTCTCATCATCTACTATGCATGGATCATGGAAGCATGCACACATGGTGCCAATTTTCAAATCCAGTAATCCCGCTGTCCTGGAAAACTACCGGCCTATTTTCCTCCTCCCACATCTCAGCAAACTATTAGAAAAAATAATTCACCATCAGCTATCTGAGCATCTAGATAACTACAGCCTCCTGTGCCCTCTCCAACATGGCTTCCGCAAACACCACAGCACCTCCTCAGCCCTGGCTCTCTTCTCCGACCATGTCCTTAGAAACATGGACATGGGTAAGGTGCGGTGTTTGTAGACCTATCCAGGGCCTTTGACCTTGTTGACCACCACCTCCTCCAATCCACCCTGCTAAACCTAGGCTGCTCCCAAGACTTCACTGCTTTATTCAGCAGCTACCTTGCAAACAGATCCCAGTCTGTTATAATAGGGAAAGCAATATGTGCCGCATTACATATCCACACTGGTGTTCCCCAGGGCTCCATACTGGGGCCTCTACTTTTCTCACTGTTCATAAATGATATCCCAGCAGAAAGCATCAACTGTAACACGCTCCTCTATGCAGATGACCTCGTCATCTACCACAGTGCCAGGTCACTTGAATCAATACTGCTACCCTCACATTAAACTACGGAGTCACTCATAACTGGTTCCTTTCCGAAAAGCTTCTTGTTAATGAGAAAAAAATGAAGGCCATGCTCTTTGGCTCCAAGCCATACCTTGCGAAAGCCACCAAGTTGGAAACCTTGCTAAACATATTTACCCCTGCAGGCCCTCCTCTCGATATTGTGTCCTCCTTCAAATACCTAGGAATGACACTTGATCCCACCCTTACATACAGCGATCATGTTTCTAACACCATAAAGAGAGTCCACCAGAAGCTGGGGGCAGCCTACCATGTTAACCACCTCCTGACCCCAGAGGCACGCCTCTCAATTGCCCAGGGTAATCTTCGGCCCCTTATTGATTACTGCTCCCCAGTGTTCTCCTCCTTGTCCTCCTCACTTTGTTCTTGCCTATACATCACATACAACTCAATTTGTCACTTTTCCCTTCAGGTCCCCTTCTCCACTCATCACTGCTCACTATATCAGTCCCTAGGCTGCCTCTCGCTGCAGGGCCATTTTGAATATGTCTTGGGCTGTCTAGTGGACACCTCCCTCAGGAAGCCACAAAAATCCCCTTACTCCTCCTTTCTCACTGACTGGGTGGTAACTAGGTGCCTCAGGGTCTCTTCTGCTCTCCCCCGGTTGTTCCCCATGTATCCACTGTCATGGGGAGCAAGGCTTTCTCTGTCTCTGCTCTGTCTTTTTGGAATAAACTACCACCTGCCATCTGAATGTTACCCTCTCATCAGTCTTTCAAGCTGAAACCAAGAGATTGGCTTATATCTCAGGCCACCAGTACCTGCTCCCTAAGAAACACTCTTGCCAATAAACCACCTTGAGGGGATCAGTGTACCTGTTGCCTTATTTCCTGTGTACTGGTTACTGCATGGAAATTATCTGGTTTTACTGCTCTGTGTTGATTTTGTTGCAATAATCTTATCTCTTATGCCCTATATTTCATCCCTTGATGCTGTACAATGTCTGGATCTAGTGGTAGTGTTATGTCCTATTTCTCTGCACACAGGGAAACATTGCTTATTCTGTAACTAACTTGTTTTATGTTAAACCGCTATCTTATGAGGTGATGTTTATGTATCACTATTTCTGACACCTCTGCATGCACTGTACTATATGTCATTCCACTGTACTATAACTTGCACCTATTTTGTCTGTGCCACTATATGGCACAGGTCACAACTGAAAATGGTCCCTTGGATCAGCTTGCTTACCCGGTTACCAAAAACATAAATAAATAAAATAAATAAAAATAGATAGGAGAAATCCTGAAAGCTGACTGACTGAAGCAGTCTTGGACCCATGATGATAGCTCAGTATATGTGGTGCTCAAGGGGACAGTAACAATCATGGATGCTGCGAGGGGAAAAGAAGTATGAAGGATGGAGCTTCGACCAGGGAGTCCCTGGAAAGGAGGGAGGAGGACTGTGAGGGGAAGTGGATGGTGCTCAAGGGGTCAGTAACAAACATGGATGCTGTGAGGGGGAGAGTGGTATGAAGGATGATGATGAGAGGGGACAAACGCATTCCCCTGTGAAGTGGGGGGGGTCATTTGTTCCTGAGGGGGATGCAGGGATGGACTGTAGAGCCATGGCAGGAAGGGGGGGGTTTGGGGGAGAAATGTCGGTGAGGAGAAGGAACTGGAACAGAAGGGACAAGATAGTAACCGGCACTCCGACGGAGGGTGTGGCCAGGAATGTGGACGAGGCAGTGAGGGGGAAGGGGGGTATCCGAGTTGGGGGGAGGACTTAGGAAAAGGAGGCAGTATGAGTGCTCCTGTTGGGTGACTCCATGATTAGAGGTATTAAGTGGGAGGGTCAGGGGGAAGGATCACCCTGCAGCGTCAGGGTCAAGAGTGTATCTGGCTTGACTGTGCATGAAGCCAAACACTTGATCTATGCACTGGCAAAAGATTGCAGAGGAACCCCTGATGTATTGGTGCACCTGGACATGAACGATATTGAGAATAACAGTGTGCTGGAGATCCAGGCTAGGTTCCGGGAACTTGCCAGGGTCTGTCATGCCACTGAGTGTTTGGTCTCCTTCTCAGAGATCCTACCAGTACCTAGAGCCAGTGTGGGGAATAAACAAAGTATTAGGGAAGTAAATTAATGGCTCAGTGAGTGGTGTAAGGCCAGGGGATACGGGCTGGTCAGGGACTGGGGTGCGACCTGGGAAGACAAGGGACTGTATGTAATGGACAGGCTCCACCTCAGCTTGGGTGGGAAAGAGGTTCTGAAACAGGGATTTTCAGGGTTCATACAATCTAGGTGGGTTTTAAACTTAAGAAGGGGGAAGGAATGGGGCTTATGGTGGGCCCTAGCATGTCCACCCAAGGAGACCATGACCTCCTCCCACAAGCAAGGACGAGGGAGGAAAGGTCAAGAGCACCATATAGTACAAGCTGGGGCCTCTGGCAGGCAACTACCTGGGAGCCCACAGGGTGGGGAGGGGGTAAGGGGATGTGTTGGAGAGTGGTCCTAATTAGTGCCAGGAGTATGGTGAACAAGATGCCCAAGCTCCAGGCACTGCTGTTAGAGGGGGGAGTGGATGTGGTGTCTGTCACTGAAACCTGGGCCTCTTCTGGGCGTGAATGGGATCTGAACATTATAGGGTACACTACATTCAGAGAGGACAGGGCTGTGGGCAAAGGAGGGGGAGTAGCTTTCATCATTAGGGATGGCATAGGGATTAGCAGGGTTGAGGAGGCAGAGGGGCATGTGGAGGCTTTATGGGCTACCCTGCAGGCTCCTGGGGCAGAAGGTGAAGCTGGGAGTGGTATACAGGCCTCCTGGGCAGACAGAGGACCTGGAGGAAGGCCAGGTGGCAAACCTTAAGGACCATTGTGGGCGGGGGGTGGGAGGTAAAACTGTGGTGATGGGGGACCTAAACATGCCAGGAACTGAGAGGGAACTTGTGTTTTTTTTTTTCAGACTGAATCCAAATTTGGAGAGCGAATTAAGCCACTGAATTATGACCAGGCTTTAACCTGAAGAAGACCAGAGATTTGCTGAATGCGATTGGCCTGTCAGGACTTCCAACTACCTCTGAACTCCCGGATTGTGCAGAGACTCTGTAATTGCGACCAGAGAGCCATTTGCCTGGTATAGTGGAATTTCCTTACATGTGAATGTGCTGTGTGCTAATAGTGGGTCATGATTTGGTTCCCCACTGTGTGTCTGAATTGTGTTTTGCTTGCTGGAGGCTGTATCCAGCTCCACGGACTGAATCCATATCCATTTCTGTTTGTCTGGGCCCTGCTACACTGGCCCAGCCAGAATACCTGCTATGCAGAGAAAGTTATCGACGAGTGACCAGCCTGGGGATCAGCCCCCTGCTCAACACTTGAACAGGAATGATGCCTCGGTGATTCGTGTGGGCCCTGCTTCTCTGGGCACTCCAGCTCAACAGCCTGCAGTCTCAATTTCATCCTGCCTGTGTCCAGTATTGGGTACAGTGAGTAAACATCAGGGTAGCTCCCTGCAACAGCAGCTAAATCTAAAAGTGTTGTCATCTGACTGTCTTTTCTTTCATGAACTGAGACCTCCGGCTCCAGATTACAAATAGTGTGTGTTGTGCATGTTGCTTTCTTGCATCACAGGGCCCTAACCAGCTGCAACGTTCCTGGCTAGCCCACCGTTTTCCTACCTGGGTACCCAGGGTGTGTGACTGTATAGGGACTCTGAACTGCATATGTAACTGTCTGATTAATATAGCTTTTAAGCAAATCAACCTGATTACACCCTCCCTTGTTCAAGTCCCCTGAATAAATCAGATTTAACTTTGTTTGCATTTAACCTGACTGTGGTTCCAGTTTGTGCCAAAAGTATTTTACTGTTGCTATTTGCTGTGCTTAACCTTGTTTTACAGGGGGTCCCCAGGGTCAAGCTAGAGGAACCAGCCCTGGTGGTAAGTGCAAACAGTGTGGGTAATTGCCTGGTGAATAAGGGTCATTGTGAAAGTAATTATTGTATATTGTTCAGGCCACTAGAAGGGAAAGGGGGGGGTTACAGTGTTCCAGAGGGCTGTGCCCAGGTTAGCTTGACCACTAACAACCCTGACCTCTGGGTGGAGGCACCCGTTTCATTACCCAGGCCCCTTAACCTGCTACTTGCCAAGCAGGCAGGGGTAGTAGACCTTGGGATAGCGCCACCTAGGGTTTACACTAAGGGCTGCGAGCCAGGGATCATATTACAACTTATTGGATTTACTGCACTTAGAGGAGTGCTTATTTTTATGTGTTCCAGGTATAATTGAAGAGACCTGTCTAAAAGAAACTCAAAGAAATGCTTTCAATTTTGAGAGCTGAGGAAGTCATACAGACACACAGATCGACAAGGGATTTACAATGTTGAGTCAAAACCTTGATAACCCCATAAGCAATGCATGCTGAAGAAAAATAACATGAGAGGTAAAAGGGAACTAAAATATAGCAGACTAAGGTACTGCTTTAATATTTAAACAAACTCCTCTGTATACTTGCTGACCAGGCTTTGAAGCTATAAGACTTTTTATTTACTTACTAAAATTCTTAAACTTCCTTAAAATGGTGTGGAACATGACTTAAGATCAAGGTGTTGCATCAGAATGCACACTTAAGAAGCGAAGGAAGAATTCTTATAATGTTGAGGAGACTAACATTTAACTTTTTTTTTACTTTTATAATGTGCTGAATGTGTCCATTTTCTAAATGGTTATAGCAACATTAGTATTTATTTATGTTTGCTTGCGCGCATGCGCAAGAAACATGTTGCAGCAGCTTGCTGCAGAAGCAGGTTGTGGAGGTGCGGCACTGTTGTGGCCAATGCCCCCACTGCCGTTTGAGGCTTGGACCACTTTCCCCAATGCGGTGGCATGCTGCTGCTGACACTAGTTCAGCCAGCATGCCACCACCTTGAAAAGTTTTTGCCACTGCAATCAGGGGCCACCTCATCATTGCAGCGTCAACCATTCTGCTGCAATGAGGGAGCGACCCATCATTGCAAGGCGGTACCTTGCATGCCCCCAACCCATTTGCCGATGGGGAGCCCGGTCCCCATCGGCATAATGTCCCCAACCCCAAGTTTCTGGTTGTATGCTGAGGGGGTGCCCAATCCCCCTTGGTATCATGCGCCCCCCCGTCTTTCTTTGCTGATGGGGCACCCAATCCCTGTCGGCTTCAGTGTCCCCTTCCCAGTTGAATTTGCCGATGTCAGGGCTCACTCCTCATCAGCATAACACCCCCCCAATGAATTGTGTACCGAGGGGGTGCCCAATCCCCCTTGGCTCTTCCCCCCATATGTGCCAATGGGGGTGCCCAATCCCCTGTCGGCTACAGCCCCCCCAAAAAACACTCAGTTGGCACGCTGGGAGCCCACCCCAGCATGCCAAATGTCTCTCTAAAAAGAAAAGCCATCCCGTGATGTTTTTCTTTTTTTTAAAACTCTGTAAAACAGAAAACAGTTCCTCTTTGCATTCAGTGGCCCTCCCCCAACCCGCGCTCACCCTCTGCGCAGTGCACCCTGCCTCCCCACACCCCCCTCACACCATACTTACCTCCGGAGCCCAGCACGACGATCTTCGGTGGACCGGGAACACGTCTGCACTCTTCAAAGCTGACCGTGAACTGAAGAAATGCCAGTAAGCTGTATAATTTTGGAGAATTTTAGCACCAAATTTTCAACATGGGGTTATTGGGACCCCTCCTCATGAATTCAGACACTGTCATGGAGTTATTCGGTCCCGAAAGGTAATTTTGCGGTCACTGCGTGGAATCACCTTTCGGGTCTGATTAACAAAATGACAGTGTGACTGTTCATGAGGTGGGCTCTCAAAAAGCCTATGTTACAAATTTGGTGAAAAAATTCCCAAACAATGACTGTTTTATGAGCGTGCGTTGCACAGTTTGCATGCATGCTCGTACCTTAGCAAATTTGTAATATTTTTACTCCAGATCTTCAACATTGCCATTTTTCCACACATCCTTATGAACACTACAACTGTCATTTTACACATCCTGGCCAAAATGTGTTTTCGCACTTCCAGCACCAAATACCGCGGTCGCTGTGGGAAATCAGTTTTTGGGATAGACTGAGAAAATGACAGTGGCACTGTTCATTAGCAGAGGTCCTAAAATGGCTATTTTGAAAATTTGGTGACGAAATCCATAAATGACTGCTGTTACAAGTGTCGTTAGCGCTTCATCACTCTTGTAACTTCACACATTTGTAATATTTTCATGACTGCCCTTTTTTCCCACCTCCTTATGAACAGTACAGCTGTCATTTTTTACATCCTGGCCAAAATGTGTTTTCGCACTTCCGGTGCAGAATAGTGCCGTCGTTTTGGGAAATCAGTGTTTGGGACTGGGAGCATGAACAACTCAGCCCAGTGCAGGAATGTAGCAGCGAATGTTAACAGGATACTGGGGTGCATTGCAAGGGGGTTCTCATCCAGACACAGGAATGTGATCCTACCTCTGAACAGATCAGTGGTCACACCACACCTAGAGTACTGTGTGCAGTACTGGAGACCATACCTGAGGAAAGATATAAAGTTACTGGAGGGGGTGCAAAGGAGGGCAACAAAAATGTTAAAGGGGTTGGAAGGAAAAGAATATAAAGTTAGGCTGAAGGAACTGAACATGTACACACTGGAGGAGAGGAGGGATGAGGGATATGATTGAAGCGTTTAAATACCTGAGGGGGTAAATAAACCAAGCACCAAGAGGGTGTTTAAACTGTGGAGTGGAAGAGAGATGAGGGGATATGGACTAAGGTTAGAAAGGGGACGTTTCAAGAGGGAAATGAGGAAGCACTACTTCTCTGAGAGGGTGGTGTCTAGTTGGAATGCTCTGCCAGAGGGGATGATAACATGTAGAGCAGTCACTAGCTTTAAGGAGGAGTGGGATAAAGCAATAGGAAACATCAGGGGGGCAGGGACTGGGGCAAGTGGGGGAGGAACTGAGGGTGAGGAGGCTGGGGCAGCTGCAATCTAGGGTGCTAGCTGCACACTCGCGCAGACTTACATAGACCGATTGGTGTGTTCTGCTGGCAGATTCGTATATTCATATGTTCGTATGTATGTTCGTGTGTAAAATCACGGTGACTCTGTTCATGAGCAGAGGTTCTAAAATGCCTATATTGAAAATTTGGTGACAAATGTCCATAAAATGACTGTGTTACAAGCTTGCATTGTGCAGTTTCCATGCACCCTCGTAACTTTGCAAATTTGTAGTACCAGGTTTTCACCACTGACATTTTTTCAGACCTTCTTATAAACAGTACAGCTGTAATTTTTCATATCCTGCCTGAAATATGCATTTACACATCTGGTGCAGAATACCGCAGTTGTTGTGGAAGATCAATGTTCAGGACAGATTAAGAAAATCATAGTGATAGTGTTCATAAGCAGAGGTCACAAAATGCCTGTGTTGAAAATTTGGTGAAATAATTCCACTAAATGACTGTGTTACATGCATGCGTTGCGCAGTTTCCACATACGCTTGGAAGTTTGAGTATTTTTTTATATTTTCCCTACAGATTTTCAACATTGCCATCTCTTCACACCTCCCTATGAATGGTACAGCTGTCATTCTTTACATCCTGCCTGATTTGTGTTTTCGTACATCTGGGGCACAATGGCACGGTCGCTGTGGAAACTCAAATTTCGGACACATTGACAAAATCACACTGCCACTGTTCATGAGAAGAGGTCCCTAATGCTTTCATGAGGTACAGGCCACAAAATGGGCATGCTGAACATTTGTACTACAAATACCTGGAGCATTACGGTTTCTAACCCTGTACCGACTGACAGGCATCAGGGGTGTGTCTTTCAATTGACAACTGTAATGCTCATGCCATTCCAACCCAACCCTGCAGCCACTGATAGGCATTGAGCTGTGCCTTGGACACTTTGGCCCCAGAGTTCACTCCCTTCTATATTGCATCCATTTCAGCTTATGTCCTTATGGAGTGGGGTGATTGTAAAGCCAAACACCCCAAGGCACACCTCAACACTTCTCAGTATCTGCAGGATAGGGTGAGGTGAAATGGCATGAATGTTATGGGTGACAACCGAAATGCATACCCCAATGCCAGTCCGTCTCTGCAGGGTGGTGGTGGGGTTGACATGAAGTTCAATACTTCACTGCCATTCCTACTCTGCATCTGTCTAACTCCTGCATTTCCAGTGCTAATACCAGCAAGCAAACATTCAGCATTGACAAATGCTTGTTTTTATTGTGGTACAGATAGTCTATTCAAATAATATATTAAGCTTCTGAATGTTATAACTTTTGCAGTAATTGGCTTGTTCCCTGAGGGGGCTGCTCAGATGAGTCGGAATTGGGACTCATAGAATAGAGGGGTCTAGGAATTGTGTTACTTTACACAAATATTTGACTGTTTGGACCCCTGGGATCTTTTGCACTACATTATGCAGCCATGTGAGAAATAGAGGCTGGATGAAGGTGGGCACCTGAAGAGATATAGTCCTAAGAAGGCCATTCCTAAATGTTTTGACAGATAACGTTTGGTTGTAGCAAAGCAATAAGTGAGCCACAAGTAAGTATGATGGTGATTACTTAAACTGAAGTGTCTCACTAAAGTTGAAAGCTCATTTCTGGCTATGCATTGCCTGTCAGTATGGAGAGGCCTTATGAACAGACCCATTGGTCCTGGTTACAATAGGTCACTATAGTATGTACCCATGAGTTGAGAGAGAGAAATAGAGACTGGATATATGCTAGCACCTTTAATGAATGGCAATAGTCCTAAATAGGCCGCTACTAAATGATCAGGTATTCAGGGGCTGACAGCAGCAACAGTAAGTTTGATGGTAACGACCTAACTAAAAGTGTGACACTAAATTTGCAAGCTCAATTTCACCTAACTGTTATTTGCATTGTGGAGGGGTCAGATGGACGAACCTTTTGGTTCTGGCCACAATGAGCCACTAAAGGATGTACTCATGCAGGGTGCATGGCTGAGAAACCCAGGGGTAAAAGACAGTCATGAATGGGCATTGTGATGTAAAATGGGGCCCTACAAATTAGCTTGAGGATCTTCTTAGAACCGCTGGGCAGTGTCCCCAGACAGGGATAAAATCCAAATGATGGAATTAAAGTACCAGGCATAAGATACTGTATTAAATAAAAAGCCATTACAAAAATACATAGATCAATGGTGGTAAGTCTTAGAACTCTAATGTACTACCTTAGTTAGGAACTATTTGCCTGCTAGAGTATATGAAATATTATCTGAGAGCTGACTGTAAGCATTTTATGATGATCTGAAATATTAGTAATACTTCTGCTAGGATATATACATATGTATATAAAACATATTTATTATAATTGTTTGAGGAAAGTATTGAAAGAAAGTATCTATAATAAGACTGTAGTTTAAGTTTTACCAAGCCAGACACTGTAGCATTTTGGACACTTCTAGATTAATAATTGTAATGGGTAAGGAATAGTATATTTTATTGTTTTTTTAATTTCATCAATATTCTTGTAATACTGTAATGCTATAATGTTGTAATGGTTTGACCAACCGAACAACAATAAACTAACTGAACTGAACTGCTGACAATATACTTTTGCTGTACTTGCAAATATATTGTCAGTATATATATTGTGATTTGGGTATGTGCACTGTGTACCTCTTCCTGACCTTTCTCAGTCCTGAGTCAGCAATGAGACGTCTTGTTAAAACACTTGCTCCTTTACTACAAGTAGCACACAAGAAAAGTTAAAGTCCAGCTAAAGCATCTACAGAGCAAGTGTGACAGCAGCTAACTGTACTCTGCTCTGTTCAGGGTTCTGTTCTGAAGGAGTCAGGTCGTGTCAGTGTTGTGGCCACTGTCCAGGTTAAGGCAGTCAGCATGTGCCTTCATAATTCCTGCCAAATTGAAGCCCCTGATGCAGTCTTCACCACAAGCACAGAGCTAGTTAAAGCCTTATACCAGCAACTGTGTGTGTTTATTCTTTATAGACTGCAGTCTCAGATCCACAATAATGATGTGCAGTAACACTGCTCTGACTAAACTGACTCTTAATCTCCTCAGCATTCCACAAAGTAAACTATTCTTTCAGGGCATCCTTGAAAAGTTTGTTTACAAAGATGTCAAGTGGTCGCAGGCAGTCCACAAAGGACGTGAGGACAAAGGGATAATGCAGTGTGATTCCAATTTCACAAGCACCTCTAAGAAATTAACAATGATTCTGAGTTTATTCGAATGCATGTTTACAAATACACTGTGCTTTGTGTTTTGGTGCCTGTTAGAAAATGGACTTTATAGTTGGAGGCATCTGATTGGCTGGTACCCATTCCACAGGGTACATTAACTTTCCACAGACGCCCACCAAATAAAAAGCCCCAGCCCAAACCTACCTGATGGCCAACCAAATATCCTTGTGCCCAGCAGCCTGCTTCCTCATTAGCTGAAGCACTGGGCACAAAATTTCAATCTGATGCCATTTTTCACCCTCACTTAGCGACAGGAAAGTACATCAACAGTCACTCCCCCTGCTCTGTACAAATAATGAGCACAAAATACGTTCGGCTGTATTTCAAAACTGTTCAGCAAGTCACTTTTATTTTTAACCACGACTTCCAGCACCGTGTAAAATATTTTCCATATCAACTACCCCTGCTCCACTTTGGGCAATCCCCACCCCCGTGTCGCAAAAGCACAAAACTACCAGTAAACAAAAATATATATTTTATATAAAATGTTTCCATCCTCAGAAAAGTGCTGTTATAAAGCACAGTACCAGCACCCCTCACTCTTACAAAAGCCGGCCAACCTAGGAAATCCTGCAAGCCGGTAGTGCATCTACTTCTTCGGGGGGGGGGGTACCTTAGTAGATGGCCACCACCATTATTCGGTCTGATTCTCTCCCATACAGTCATCTTCTGCAGTCTACCCTAATAATTACCCCCCCCCCACACTCAAAAACCACAACAAAGGCACACTAATCGGTATAGCAATATACCTGTTTTCACTCCTTAATGTTTTTTTTGTCTTCCTCCAAGTTCTTTCAACCTCCGATGCATTGAAGCCCTGGGACTTTTCTTTGCCTGACTGAGACACCATGCCATTTTTGTTTTAACTTTATTTTAAACATTTTATGATAGTACAGCATGAACTGTATCTTACACAGAAAGAAAATGTTGTGAAGGTCGCAGACCTCCATAGTGAGTGTACAGAGAGAATATAGCGCTTCTATAAAGAATACATAGGTTTATAAGTCCAGACACTGTAGAGATTGCTATTATTTTATAAAGGAGAAAAGTCTGAACTAGTTATTATGTAGAGCTTTAGCACTCTCACCACTAAAATAGACTACCAATCAGAAGAAGTCCAGAATATATGTTCTCATGCGGAATTATTCTATTTGTGGTGGGCTGAATGACAAGTATCCATGTAGACAGGGTAATAAATTGAGAGCATGGTCCCAGTTAAGTTGCCTTGAAAACCCACATACCAATGCAGAGCAGAGCACCCTGCCTTGTGGATACAGGAAGATACAGGATTTCTTCAATGTTCACAAACTGAGTGGTGATCATATTCACCATCTAACATCAACTACATTACTTGTCATTTAGGGTATATTAACTAAGGTTATTTAGCTGGAGCAGTCTTATTAGCAACCTAGCAAAATGTACATTACTAAATAAACTGTTAGAACTATCTTAGAATAGAGAAGAATTGGCATCAATTATATGATGGTTCAGGTTATGAGAAAACTAATAACAGTGAACACTATCTGATAAAGCCAATTATTAGGGCTGTGGAAAGCCCCAGTCCCAAATGAGTACGTTTAAACAATCCAAGTGAAGTTCAGTACTTCACCCATCTTCATCAGACAAGACATCAGGGGGATTCAGTTTCCCGATAAGCTTTACTGCAAACTTAGCAGCACCACAGGGTCCAAAAAAGCATGCAATTTCCCTTCATGTCGAATCTGTAACCTCGCTGGATAATTCAAGTGGGCTTCCACACCACACTGCAAAAGATCCTTTTTAACAAGTTGCAACTCCTTCTTGCATGCTGACAAGTCGGGAAAGAACCTCAATCGACTATTCTCCCAGACTATCTCTCCACACAATCTAGAAGCTTGTAGGGGCGATAGCCGAGCTTCAGGTGTGGACAAGGTAGCTATTGCAGTGAGCAGCCTACTTTGCGAGTCGCCTCGTGGCCTGGTGCATTGGAGTATCACAAACACTTTCAATATCCTGACTCCAGAGTCTATAGGCAACAGTTTCAGGTCCTCAAAGATTAACTTAGTGACTGCTGGGTGGATATCCAAGACTCCGGCGAGACGAGGGGGCAAACCCACTATCCGGATATTTGCCTGGCATTGTGTGTTTTCTAAGCTCTCCACCTTAGATTTAAAAAACATGAGGTCCTGAATATAGGCTGCATTACTCTCAGCCTGTCGACCTTGTGCCTCCTGGAGATCTTTGATAGCCCCGGCATTGCCCTGTATTGTACGATCGTTGTTTGACAGTTTAGCTTTTACTGCCACTAGTCTCTTATTTGTCTCCTCTCCATTTTCTTGAATCTTGGAGAATATTGCCAGAATTTGGTTAGTCGGCAACTTTGATGCAGGCATACCACTCACTGCTACAGGCCCCACTCCGGCACTGGAGCTCGCTGGAGACAGGAATGCTTCCATGCTGTGTGCTGCCCGTTTTGAATCCTTTTTTGGTCCCATCTTGTGTTGGGCAGTTTCCGACAGTTTCCTAACACTGTTTCAATATCTAATGATTGCCAAATCGTAGGTTTTTATACTATTTTTCTAGATAGTGAACAGGAGCTTCTCTAAGATGTTGGCACCATCTTGTTGCTCCACAGTGCCCCACCATGTCATTTTTGATCACCACTGGGACAATCGCTCACAGCACGCAACAAAATCCACTTTTGTAATGAATATTATAAAAAAAACTGTGCACCACTAATCCTGTCACTAAACTCATTCGGGGCCGGGAACAGAAAAATATTGTAAATGAAGACAGATACAGTAATCTGATATAAAAGGGGTGTCATATGCAGCAATTCCCTCTAGTGGAAATTCAACCACTACATGGACTATTTTGCAGAAGCTGCTGTTTCTGATCATTGTTATTATTATTTTACTTTCTTTTTTTTTTTAATGAACTCATTACACAAAAATAAAATTAAGCTGATGCCCATTTTCTAAGCACAATAATATCCTCCAGGGTAGGTGGTATGGGCAATACCAGACCTTCTAGGGGCTTTAAGGCCCTCCACCTGTGGCGTCGGGCCTCATTATGCCTCTGGGCATTGTCCAATACAGCCCATCCTGTCAGGTATTATTGCTTAGTATGTGCCTGGAAAAACATCCATCATGAACAGTGCTTTCTGCTCATTTTTTTTTTTTAGTTGTTTAACCAGGTATAGCACACTAAGCTGAAAGCTTTTTTACAGGAGCGACCTGGGAGCACAAGGAGGTTAAGTGACTTGCTCAGGGTCACACAATATGCAAGTGGAAGCTGTGGGATTCAAACCCAGGTCTGGTCTGCTGGATATCACCAAATTTGCAGCTCAGAGCCTTAGACCACTGCGCTATACTGCCTCTTATACTATATACTATATACAGTATAGCTGTATACTGCCACTATAGTGCCATTTGGGAGGTCATAGTCTGCAATCACTTTAACATTGGGAGCTATCACGATGTCACTGTAACAAATGAGAGTATTCAAAATGGCCCAATGATTCTCTGAATGCGTTATGCACCAATTTGGGGAGAGCACAAAATCTGGGTGGCTCAATAATGTTTTGCCCTTATGGATGACTTGGGGTGGGAGGAAACTGCCAGCTGCAGTACGGGATGGGGTCAGTGTCACTTACCGTTTGTCTCCCAGCCCAGATACCTCAACCTTTTGCCCCAGTAATTTCCAACAACCACTGGGAGCAGGATATGAGGTTCACATCATCTCATACAGGCAGATGATGAGCTCTGGAGGAATTAGCTCTTGCTTGCAAGTTTCACTCACAAGTGACAGGAATTTGTCAGACAGCAGAGAAATCGGATGGTGTCTTGCGAGTAGCTTCAGTGCCTTTTCTTTTTACATAACTCATCCAACTTAAAACAAGCATTTGTCAATGGCGAATGTTTGCTAGCTGGTATTAGCACTGGAAATGCAGGAGTTAGACAGATGCAGAATAGGAATGGCAGTGAAGTACAGAACTTCACGCCAACACCACCTCCATCTTGTAGAGATGGACAGGCATTGGGGTAAGTGTTTGGGTCATCGCCCATGACGTTCATACAATGTCACCTCACCCTATTCTGCAGACAACGACACATGTTGAGGTGTGTCTTGGGGTGTTTGGCTTTACAGTCACCCCATTCCATAAGGACATATGCTGAAATGGGTGCAGCATAGGGGAACGGGGTGAACTCTGGAGACTAGAGCCCAAGGTACACCTCGATGCTTGTTGGTGGTGGGGTGGGGAGGGATGGCATGAGCAGTAAAGCTGGCAATCCAAAGGCACACCCCAATGCTTGTCAGTCTGTACAGGGTGGGACATTATGGTAAGAAACCCTAATGCTGCAGGCATTTGTTAGTATTTGCACTACAAATTTTCAACATGGCCTTTTTGTGACCACACCTCATGAAAGCATTTGGGACCTTTTCTCATGAAGAGTGACAATGTGATTTTGTCAATGTGTCCCAAACTTTGAGTTCCAACAGCGACCGTGCCATTCTGCGCCACATGTATGAAAACACAGATTGGGCAGGATATGAGGAATGACAGCTGTACCATCCATAGGGAGGTGTAAAGAGATGGCAATGTTGAAAATATGTAGTGGGAATAGTAAAAATGCTCTCATTTCCGCGCATAAGTGGAAACTGCGCAACGCATGAGCGTAACACAGTCATTTTGTGGACTTTCATCAGCAAATTTTTAACATAGGCATTTTAGACCTCTGCTCATGAACAGTGTCACTGTGATTTTCTTAATGTGTCCTGAAGACTGATTTCCCACAGCGAGCATGCTATTCTGTGCCAGAAGTACAAAAACACATTTCAGCCAGGATGTGAAATATGACAGCTGCACTGTTCATAAGGAGGTGTGGAAAAATGCTAATGATGAAAATCTGGAGTGAAAATATAACAGATTTGTGAAGTTATGAGGGTGCGTGGAAACTGCGCAATGCACGCTCGTAACACACTCATTTTATGGACTTAACTCACAATATTTTCAAAATAGGCATTTTAGGATCTCTGCTCATGAACAGTGTCACTGCGATTTTCTTCATGTGTCCCAAACACTGATTTCCCACAGCGACCATGCTATTCTGAGCCAGAAATGCAAAAGCACATTTCGGCCAGGATGTGAAAAATGACAGCTGTACTATTCATAAGGAGGTGCAGAAAAATGGCAATGTTGAAAATCTGGAGTGAAAATATTGCAAATTCACAAAGTTATGAGTGTGCGTAGCAACTGCGCAATGCAAGCTTGCAAAACAGTCATTTTTGGATTTTTCCCACCAAATTTGCAACATAGACTTTCTGAGAACCCACCTCATGAACACCGGCACTGTCGTTTTGTTACTCAGTCCTGAAAGGTGATTTCGTGTAGTGACCGCGAAATCACCTTTCGGGACTCAATAATGCCATGACAGTGGCTGAATTCATGGGGAGGGGAACCAGTAACTCCATGTTGAAAATTGGGTGCCAAAATTCCTAAAAATGCCTGAGATATGCATCAAAGTTGAAAAAACCCTATTTATGCCATTATACAGCTTACCGGCATTCCCTCAGATTGCGGTCAGCTTTGAAGAGTGCAGACCTGTTCTTGGTCCACCGAAGATCATCGCATCAGGCTCCGGAGGTAATTATGGGGTGAGGGGGGATGTGGGGAGGCAGGGTGCACAGAGGGTGGGTGTGGGTTTGGGGATGGAGCAGGGCAGACTGTGAGGGACCGTTTTCTGCTTTACAGGAAAAAGGAAAAAAAAATATTGCGGGACAGATTTTTTGTTTACAGAGGCATTTGGCACGCTGGGGTAGGCTCCCAGCATGCCACCCGAGTGTTCTTTTGGGGGGGCCGTAGCCGATGGGGGATTGAGCACCCCTGTCGGCACATGGGGAGGCAAGAGCCGAGGGGGATTGGGCCCCCCTCGGCAGAAACCCAACGTTTGGTGAGGGGGACTTATGCCGACAGGGAGTGGGCTCCCCCTTCAGCAAATTACACTGGGGGGATGAAGCCGATGGGAATTGGGGTCCCCATCAGCAAAAAAAAAACTGTTTTGGGGGAACATGATGACGAGGGGGATTGGGCACTCCCTCAGCACAGGGGGGTAATATTGTTTGTGAACATGGCAGCTGCTTGCAGCTGCATTCACAAACAATATTATAATAGGCAAGGTTCCGCACAGCAATGATAGGTTGCTCCCTCTTTGCAGTGGAATGGCTTACGCTGCAATGACGAGGCAGCCCCTGATTGCTGCGGTGAAAACCTTTCAAATTGGTGGCACTTTTGGAGACAGTGTCATCAGCACACTGTGCCTCCATTGGTCCTCCAAGCCCCCAAATGCAGTGTCTCTGTTGGCTGCTACAGTGCCACACCTCTACAACCCACTTCTCTCCTAAGCTGCCACATAATGTTTCTTGCCAATGCATGCAAGCAAACAAAAAAACAAAAACATGCCCACTATCTGGAAAACTGTAGTGATCCACCGTATTCTATAAGCTGTGGAGGGTTTGGAGCTTTAACAATCCTCAAGGCTTCAGCTGTGAAAACATGGACATTTCCAACTGCCCTTTTATTTCTTAGACTTCTGATAATGTTATTGACAGAGTTCTCTACATCCTCTAATGAAAGTGGTGGTCTCCCCCTAAGTAGTTTTGGCAGCTCTGGCATCAGCTTGGAGGGGTCAGGGGTTTTCTGTAGTTGAGCCAGATAATCAACTTTAAACTTATGCACAGTACTTTCATTGATGGTCTCCTGGTACCGCGCGAAGTAATGATGGACAGCCTTCATGACCCCATGCTCCACTAGGTACTTGCCAGTTTCAACTCTTACAGGCGGAGGTGTACGCAGATTTCCTCCTCTTGGCTGGCAGAGAGGTAGGAAGCTCTTAAACTACTGAGTCTGCCACTGTCAAAAGAACTGAAACACAATAAGTTGCTCTGGATCAACACTGGATAAATCCCTTTTTATGGCCTTTTGCTGTAACTATGAAACGAGTGGCATGTCAGTGACAGGTATGCTGAGACTTGACTTGAGCAGAGTGAAAACAGCACAACACATTGCCTCCTTTTTTTTTTAAACTGTCTGTTCCAGTGCAGATAATTGAGATATGGATTGTCCTGTAATTACTGTAGCTTGGATAGCCAAGCAACTAACAGCTGAGTGATTAAGCAGGCACTCACAGACGAGATCAGCTATCTGCCAGTGTTCCGACCATTCAGATCTGTCAACACTGTCAAAGAGGTGTCATCTTGCTCTACTCCTCTGTCCCACAAAAATGAATTCCAACTAACCAGTCTGCAAAGCTAGTAGCATGAAATTTAATTGGCATAGAAATTACTAGTTTTACAGTATGGGTGTGTAAACACAGAAACTTGCCTCAACAAGATACATGACATGACATGACATACAGTACGAGGAGAGGATGGATGACTTAAACATGTACTTTGTGGAAGAGAAGAGGGAGAGGAGGGACATGACAGACATTAAGTACATGAAGGGAATTAACCAGGTGAATAAGGAGACCCTTTTCATTGTTAGTGGTAGTATAACTATGAGGGGACATGGTCTTCAACTGTAAGGGGGAAAGTTCAGGAAATGATACATTTACATAGATACATAGATACATAGACAGTGTCGGCAGATAAGGGCCTATGGTCCACCCAGTCTGCCCATTTGAGCTTGTAAGTTCAGTTTGTTTTCCTAGAAGTCTGTTGCCCCTTACCCCTGACCTCTAGAATTCCTTTATGTCTATCCCATGCATTCTTAAATCCCGTGATTGTTTCAGCCCCCACCACTTCCTCTGGCAGGGTGTTCCACTTGTCCACCACCAGTTCTGTGAAGTAATTCTTTCTCATGTTTCCTCTGAATCGTCCTCCTCCAACTTCATCCTATGCCCTCTAGTCCTGGAACATCTTTTTCGCTTAAAATAGTGTTTTCTTGCACCCTGTTCCTCCCTGTAAGATACTTGTATGTCTCTATCATATCCCCTGTCTCCCTCCTCTCCTCCAGGGAGTACATGTTCAGTTCCTTCAACCTGTCTTCATAGGACTTGTGATGCAATCCATGCACCATCTTTGTTGCCTGCCTCTGAACCTTCTCTACCCTGTCTATGTCCTTACGTAGGTATGGTCTCCAGAACTGTACACTGTACTCAGGTGGGGCCTCACTAGTGTCTTGTATAGCGGAATTATGACCTCCTTTTCCTGCTGGTGATGCCCTGCCTATACATCCCAGCATCCATTTGCTTTACCTGCTGCCTTGTCACACTGTTTCCTACCTTGGGGTCATCAGAGATGACAACCCCAAGATCCTTTTCTGCTTGGTGCAAGCTATATCCTCACCCCCAACTGATATATTGTACCAGGGTTTTGTGCCTCATATGCATTATCTTGCACTTTCTTTGCATTGAATTTCAACTGCCAAACCCTGACCATTCTTCAAGTTTCTGCAGGTCGCTTCTCATTCTGTCTACACCCTCTGGTGTGTCTACTCTGTTACAGAGCTTTGTGTCATCAGCGAACAGTGAAATTCTGCCTTCTAGATCCTGCGCAATGTCACTGATGAAGATGTTGAATAGGACCGGTCCCAGCACTGATCCCTGTGGTACCCCACTAGTAACTCTTCCCTCTGTGGAGTGACAGCCATTTACTACCACCCTCTGTGTCCTGCCACCCAGCCAGTTACCTACTCACCACACTACTGTCCTGCCCACACCCATATTCCCCAGTTTGTGTAATAGTCTTCTATGTGGCACAGTGTCAAAGGCCTTGCTGAAGTCCAGATAGGCCATGTCCACTGCCCTCCCCTGATCCACCTCCCTAGTCACCCAGTCAAAAAATTCATCGAGGTTGGTCTGACATGACCTCCCCCGATGAAACCATGCTGCCTTGGGTCCTGTCGTCCATTGATAACCAGATGTTCCACCAATCTCTCCTTCAGTAGTGCTTCCATGATCTTCCCCACTACCGAGGTGAGGCTGACTGGTCTGTAGTTCCCTGCTTCCTCTTTGTTCCCACTTTGTATAAGGGGACTACATCTGCTGTCCTCCAGTCTTTGGTACCTCCCTGTTTCCAGTGATCGGCTAAACAGGATGCCAGAGTTCAGCCACCACCTCTCTTAGTTCTTTAAGGACCCTGGGGTGCACCCGTCTGGCCCCATTGCTTTATCAACTCTTATTATTTCCAGTTCCTTCAGGATCCTTTCTCGTAAAGGACTTGTGTCCATTTCTGCACCATTCTCACCCTTGTACTCCTTCAGACCCATTACCCTCCTCTTCCTCAGTAAAGACTGAGCAGAAATACCTGTTCAATATGTCAGCTTTACTGTTGTCATCCTCCACGTGGCTCCCATCCTCCCCCTTCAGTCTCACATCCCTCCCTTTGTCTTTTTTTCACTTATGTACCTGTAGGGTTTTGTCCCTCTACCCACTGATTTTGCAATGTGTTCTTCTGTCTGAGCTTTGGCTTCCCTTACTGACCTCCTGCCTCCCTTTGCTTCTCCTGGTACTTCTTCCTATCCCTTCTGCCTGTGTCTTTTGTATTGCCTGAATGCAATCTTTTTGGCTTTCTTTTCTTTGATACCTCTTTGGAAAACCATAATGGTCTCCTCTTCCTTTCCTCTTGCTAACCTGCTTAATGCATAATTCTGTTGTTCTTGTAATCCCCATTTTAAATACTGCCCACTGTTCCTCAACCTCTGATTCCTGTCCCATTCCTTAATGCTTCTTATTCTCCCATTTTCCCAAAGTCTGCCCCCTAAAATCCAGGATACGTGTTTTTGTGTGGTTTGGTTCTGCTCTTTCTGTGATTTCAAACCACAATGACTGGTGGTCACTGTTTCCCAGGTGCTCCCCCACTGTTACCCCCATCACACTGTCCCTGTTTGTGAGCACAAGGTCCAGTATTGCCTTCTGCTGAGTTGGTTCCATGACCAGTTGCTTGAGGAAGGCACCCTGAAGAGAGTCCAGGATAAATCTGCTCCTAGTTGATGCTGCTGCTGGGATGCTCCAGTCCACGTCTGGAATATTGAAGTCTCCAACCAGTACTACCTCACCCTTGTCTGCCATCCTTTGGATGGCTAGCATCAACTCTATCTGTTTCTTCCTCCTGGGCTTGTGGTCTATAGACCACACCTGTGTGGATAGCTGTCCCCATTTTCCTTTCCAGCTTACCCACAGTATCTCTCCCCATTTTGTTCCTCCTGGATCTCTGTTGCCCTTATGTCATTTTTCACATACAGTGCCACTCCTCCTCTCCTGCCTGCTCTGTCTCTTCTGAATATGTTGTAGCCAGGTATGGCCATCTCCCAGTCATGGTTATCATTACACCAGGTTTCAGTGATGGCCACAATGTCCAGGTCTGACTGTACCATGACGCCCTCCAGATCTTCCATCTTGTTGCTAAGGCTCTGGCATTTGCACACATGGCTTTCCGTGATTTGACCTCCCTAGACTGCTTCACTGTTCTACTGCAGCCCTTCCTTGGTTGTCATTTATCTCTGGTTCTCCTTGCTGTCTGCCCTTCTGCTGAATTTTGCCCTTTCTGCTTATCCACCTCTGGGCACTAATCTCCATCTTTTGCACACTGCTTTGCAGAGATAGCCACTCCTCTGGTTCACTGGTTCAACTGCTAGCTGTGGGGTGAGCAAGTAGGTACCCTCCTTGCTGGCCTGCCACCCCCCTTTGCTAGTTTAAATGCTTGTCAATGTAGGATTTAAACTTATCATTGAGTGCTTGGATTCCCTCCCAGGATGGATGCAGGCCGTCAGGCTTGAACAAACCTCCATCCCTCCAGGTGGTCCCCAGTCATCAATGAATCCAAACCCTTCCTCACAGCACCAGTTCTACAACCATGAGTTAAAGTTCCTGGTGCATGCACTCCTATGCTCTCCCTTGCCTCTCACAGGTAGTACTTCTGAGAAAGTGACAGAAGTAGCTACTTGTTTGAGACCCTCCCAGTTTCCTAAACTCTTCCTGAACTTCCTTTGGCTCCCCATTTGCCAGGTCATTAGTACCTGGGTGGATAATGACATCCAGCTCACCCTCCCATCTTGCCTTCCCAGTGATCCCCAGGATCTTCCTTCCATCCCTCCATGCGTGGCACCTGGTAGGCACCTCACCTCCCTGTCCTCCCCCTCCTGTGTTCCTAGCTGGATCCCTCTTATGAGCGAGTCCCCCACCAGGATTTGCTTCCTCCTCCTCCTCTGGGGTCCACTGCTTTCCCCGCTGCGGTCACCTCCTTGGCTAACCTCCACATCCTTTCCTTCCACTTCTCTGGGTACCTCTATTTGGTTGTCCTCATTTGCCAGTGTGGCATATGAGTTCTTGAGTGGAATAGGATCTGGGATGTGCCTCTGCCTGACTGCTCTAACCCTCCCTGAGCCCACTGTCATCCAAGTGCTCCTCGTTCTCGGCATCCTTTGAGGCAGTTGCATTGGACTGGGTGGTCCCTGGATAGGGGTGATGGTACTCCTGACCCAGTTTACTTCCACTCTGAGTCTGGCTACCTCATCCCGCAGTCCAGAGAGATGCATGCAGGTAGGGCAACACCTCAGTGTCCAGAAGGTCTGCCTGAATATGGCTGCCCCACAGCCACTGCATTGCACCACTCTCCACATTATACTGCAGTTCCACTACTTGTCTGCTACTGAAGCTCTCCTAGTTCTCTTTTTATTAATTTACTGTACTAAAAATCCTGTCACTGATCCTCAGATAATTTTTTTTTTTTAAAGAAAAAGAAACCAATAAATAAATAAATGAGTCAAAACACTTGTTGTGCTGAGGTGGGCTTCTTCCCCTTACCCCTCTACTTCACACCCTTACTATACCCTGTGTTTAGCTCCTGTCAATCAGAATTATCAAGGCATATAATTAAGAGTTGGGGAAGGAGGGAGGGAGGAAAATTTGCAGCAATTAAAGACAGCACAGAATTACACCACCACTATGTTTTAAATTTTCAACAGCCCAAAACAATTATAAGTAAAGACAACAAAGAAAGTATAGTGTCACTAAAAGCCCACAATCTAAGTTTAAAAGAAAAATAGCAATTACCAGTTACTGTAAAGCACTGAATTGAATATGTTTCCTTCCTTCCCCTTCTGGCCCCTTCATTTCTTCACAGAGATGGTGGTCACAGGATGGAGCAACCCCCCCCCCCCCAAGGTGGTGGTCTCAATGGAGACAGTGGAGAACTTCAAAAGAGGGTGGCACAGGGTAAAGGGAAAGGTCATGGTCAGGGGGAGTGGGCAGCAAGGGGAGGTAGAACTTGGGCATGGAGCGAAGCCATTAGTTGCCACTTAGGACTCAGCAACACAGGCAAGTTTGTTAGACCACTTGGCCTTCTTCTGCTGGCAATTTTCATGTGTAGAAACATAGAAATTGAAGGCAGACAAGCACCACAAGACTCACCCAGTCTGCCCATTTTCCCTGCCTTCTGTAAAAGCCACAGACCATACTTGATCTCTGGCTTTACCATCTGATTCCTTTTGCTAGGGTTCCCCTATGCCTGTCCCATGCACGCTTGAATTCTCCCATTGTGTTAGTCCCTACCATCTCTGCTAGGAGTCTACTCCATGCGTCCACCACCCTTTCTGTGAAGAAATTCTTCCGCACACTACCCCTTAGTCTACCCCCTTCCAACCTCATGTCATGTCCACTCGTTCCTGGACATTTCCTTTTCTGAAAGATGCTACCCTCCGTTACCCTATTTATGCCTTTTAGATGTTTGTAGGTTTCTTTCATATCTCCCTGTGATAGGGTGGCTCCTGTCATGAAAGGGTGGCCTGATGTTTTTACCCTCCCCAAGAATTAATGAAAAGCTTAAAGAGTGCTGCTAAGTTAATAAAATAAAGGCAATGCAGGACAGGAATAGCAACCCCTTATTTTGTTTAGGTGCCCCTTTCCCTGCATGTCCCATTCTGTCCAGTGGCTCTGTAGCCAAAAGAAAAGCCACTGAGAAGAATAAGTATTCAGCGGCTCTTGCCGCCTTGATTTGCAAAATGCCCCTATTTATGAAAGAAAGCTCGTGTTGCGCTGAATGCAATCATTTGGAGTGGGAGCATACATGGAAAGCACAGGTCATGCTTTGTTAAAGATTATACTGGTGCCCCATACAAAAATCTAAATGTTTAAAGTGAAGAGAGAGAGAGGAGAACAGTTGAAATTAGGAGCACGCTCGCTTCTTGCAGTCCCTCTCTCTCTCTGTTATATTGCAGCACTCGAAGTGGAGCAGGTGGCTAGCAGAATACCAGGGACATAACCACCAGAGACAAAGAAATAAAATAAAACAAAATTGTGCCCCGAGAGGTGCGCATTGCACACAATGAGGCACCTCTTTTCAGATGCATTGAGAAAATGAAAAATAAAACAGAAAGCAGCAAACGTATGTATGGCGCAAAGGCATGCCCCAGACAACCGCACTATGCTGCACACTGATAAAGTCGACAGGATTTAAATGTTAGCTTTATAAATGCATAATGGTGAATGAAAGCAGCATGTAGTGCAGTCATAAAGTGGCTGAAAATAAAGGAGAGATAGTTACAAGGTGGAAATGCACTATATGGCTGTATAAGCCAGGAGGGCCCATTTGAAATGTAAAGCCGATGGGCTGAGATTTCAGCTGTGAGAAGAAAGAAGAAAAGGGCTCCTTAGCAATAGGAGCCTCCAAATGAAACAAGCATTTTTCAGTGCCGAATGTTGATTGCTTATATGTGCTGTTTAGGTATTTGGAAGTGAAAGTACCTTGCCTAAGAACTGTCATGTGCCCCCACCCCCCCCCCACAAAACATCCACTATGTCTTTCTGTTCAGTAGTCACAGAAGAGGGGGAGGGGCAAGGGCCACAGCAGTTGCAAAGGCGTGAAGAGGTGGACAATAGTCCATTCAGAGGCAGAAGAATCCTGCAGAAGGTAAGCAAATTAACGGTGGACAAAACGAGGGGACCAGATAGCAAACATCCAAGGATATTAAAAGAACTGTGATCGGAAATAGCAGTACTTCTAGTAGCCATGTTCAGTGAGTCATTCAACACAGGGGTAGTACCATAGAATTGGAGGAGGGCACATGTGGTCCCTCTATAGAAATCCTGCAGTAGGAAGGAGGCGGGGAGCTATAGGCCCGTCAGCCTCACTTCAGTAGTGGGGAAGGTCATGGAGACATTGGTTAAAGAAAGGATAGGTGGGCATCTAGAAGCCATTGGAGGCCAGGACAGACGCAACATGGATTCACAGTGGGGAGGTGATGTCAGACAAATCTGGTTGATTTTTTTGACTGGGTGACAAAGGAAGTAAATCAGGGTGGGGCAGTGGACATTGCTTACCTTGATGTAAGCAAAGCCTTTGACACCATCCCACATAGGAGGCTGACAAACTAGCTGAGTAAGCTGGGCATGGGGGAATGGGTGGTAAAGTGGGTTTAGAAACTAGGTAAGAGACAGGTAGCAGAGAGTGGTGGTAAATGGGGCGTAGACTGGGGAGAGGGGGTGACCAGTGGGGTGCCGCAGGGATTGGTCCTGGGGACAGTGCTGTTCAATGTCTTCATTAGTGAAATTGCAGAAGGGCTGAAGGGAAAGGGCTGCCTGTTTACAGATTACACCAAGATCTATAAGACAGTGGATACCCCAGAGTGGGTGGAGAAAATGGGGAGGGACCTGGGGAAGCTTGAGAAATGGTCTGAGGACTGGCAACTAAAGTTTAATTCAAAAAAGTGCAAAATTATGCACCTGGGAAACAGAAACCCTGGGGAAAGGTACAGGATGGGGGAGTTGCTGACAGTCACAAAGAAGGAAAGGAATCTGGGGGTTCTTATTTCAGATGACCGGAAAATGTCAAAGTGGTAAGGCAGCTGGGAGGGCCAGTGACATGCTGGGGTGCATAGGCAGGGTATGACCAGCATAAGGAGGGAGGTAGTGATGCCATTATATAAAACCATGGTCAGGCTTCACATGGAGTACTGTGTGCAGTTCTGGAAGGCGCACCTTCATAAGGATATTAACAGGCTGGAGGTGGTCCAGAGAAAGGCGAATGAGATGGTACAGAGCTTGCAACACAAGACTTATGAGGAGAAATTAAGGGACCTCAATATATACTCAGTTGAAGAGAAGAGGGAAAGAGGGGTTATGATAGAAACATTAAAGCATCTCAAGGGTATAAATATAACTACTGAGAAGCAGGAGACAGCTACTATAGGCACATGTGCCAGCTTCTGTATGATATTCTTTTGTTCTTATAAATCTGTAATCTCCAGTATTTCAGTAACCACATGACCACACTGCCTTCTTTAGGCAATTTTATGCTGGCTGATGCCTGGTGTCAGATGGCAGACAGAGGGCTTACCAGCTTGTGTTGCCATTTGAAAAACTTCATAGAGTGTTCTTTTACTGGTAAGCATTTTGGAAAGCTGGTGAAGGTCTCACAATTTTTACTATGATTTTATCTCCTTATGTCTGTCCTCTTTGGTCCCCCCATCCCCACACCTGAACAGTCATCAGTGGCCACAGCTGCAGCCTTCTTCTTGCCAAGATGGTGGATGAGAAACATAGAAACATAGAATTTGAAGGCAGATAAGGACCGCTTGGCCCACCTAGTCAGCCCATTTCCCTACCTGATGAATAAGCTGCAGGTTGTAGTTAATCAACAGCGTACTTCCTCCTAACCCCCAGTAGAATTGCCTTATGTCTGTCCATGAGCAGTTGCCTTCACAGTCTGTGAAGTCTGATGTCTTTCAGTGCCACTTATTGCTCATCTTACAACACAGGCAAGGTGCTGCCAGCCCAAAACTGATTCAGGACAAGCAGTTTTCAAAGTGGGGAAGAAATGGATTGAGGAAGAATCAAGCAGTCATTCAGATGCGGCGTCGATTTTAAGATCAGCATACTGGTGTGGACACTGCAAATAGAACCCCAGCTCTTTAAGCAGCCTTATGAAGCATAAAGGCTTTTTGAAGCACTGGGGTTCTGTTTATTGTACTGTAAGTGGGCTGCATCTACCTCGGTAATTTACTGTACCTTACATCTGGATGTATGGTAGGCCCAACTTTGAATAAACACTGCACCTGAATTAACACATGATGCCATAGAAACATAGAATTTGTCAGCAGAAAAGGACCGCTTAGACCATCCAGTCTACCCAAGTGTTCTCTACCTACTTGTAACTCCTGCCTGTATATGTTACTGCATGTCTTATTCTGCCTGTGTCTATCAGGACCTCCTTGTGAATGAGCTTGCTTAATGGATTTTTCCTGCAATGAACTTGAACCTACTCCACTTTCATAGCCCTGTTGATCTCCGTTGACCCCCTTCTTCCCCTTTTTCCTAATATACCCCTATGTTTATCCCATGCATACTTCATGCCCCCTACCATTTTAGTTTCCACCACTTCTCCTAGCAGTCTGTTCAAGGTGTCTATCACCCTTTCCGTAAATAAATGTTTCTTCACATCTATCCTGAATGCCCCCCAGCTTCATTGTATGTCCCTTGGTTTGGGTGCTCATCCTCATTTGAAGGAAACTACCCAACTGTACCCTCTTTACCCCTGTGAGGTACTTTGTAGGTCTTGATCATGTCACCCCTCACCCTCCTCTTCCAGAGTCTACATGCTGAGATTCTTCAGCCTTTCTTTGTAGGGATTCCTGTGAAAATTCTGAACCATTTTAGTTGCCCTCCTCTGGAAAACCTCCACCTTATGTCCTTTCTGAAGTGTGGACTCTAAAACTGGACACAGTACTCCAGCTGGGGGTATAGCAGGGAGTGATACAATGGCAGCACAACATCCCTTCTCCTCCTCCTACTGGAGATGCCACTCATTATGCACCCCAGAATCCAATTTGCCCTGCCCATAGCCTTGTCACACTGTACTGCCATCTTGAGGTCCTCCGATATAATAACCTCAAGGACCTTTTCATGTCTTGTGAATAACAGTACCTCCCCCATCCTATACCCAGCATTGGGGTTCCTATGCCCTAGGAAGATGATTTTACACTTGCTGGCATTGAACCCCAAGTAAGTAAGAAAACGGAACTGATTTGAATGAATTGCAGGCTTTTAAGCAGCTTTTTAGGGCATGTATGTGTGTGTGTGTGGGGGGAGCTCTTCTACTATAACTATTTGCTTTTGATTTGGTATAATGTGTGAACAGACTAACCCTGCTCCCCATTCCGTGTGCTATATCGGAGAGAAAGAGCCCAAATAGCATTGGGCCAAGCACTGAGCCCTGCAGCACCCAGCTTGTCACTGCTCTGGGTGCCGAGAGGTACCCACCACTACCACTCTTTGCACCCTCCCCTGTAACCAGTTCTCTATCCATGTAGTCAGACCACCTTCCACCCGTAGCCCTCCTTCTCCTCATTGTTCTCCTACTTGGCTTGTGTCTGTGCTCCCAGTAGTCTTCACCCTTTCTCCTCCTTATTCTTACCTGGTGGTGGTGCCTTCTGCATTACACTCAGACCACTCTGCCCGCCCCCTTCCAGGGTTGCTATGCCTCTGCCTTTACCTATATCTAGGGCGGTGAGCTCATCAGGCTCCCCTGTCTGGACCTTTCTACTAACTTCAGTCTTTTGGCCACCCCCTCCCCCCTACCTGCCATTTGTTTAAATCCATCTTAGTAGAGATACACCCTTCTAATCCTGTCTTTTTTTTTATACATATTTTCTCACTGGGCTATGGTCGGCCTGGTCATCCTGACAGACCCTCCCTAGCCCTGCCCACAACATCAGGCTGACCTGCTTACCTCCACGGATTACCCCCGTGGTGGGGTGGTGAGGACCTTCCCAGGTCGACCCATCGGAGCAGGATCCGGTTGAGGAGGCTTCCTTTTGGGGCAGGCGGGGGGGGGGACGGAAGCTCATGCTGCCTGACCGTAGCCCATTTTCCACTTTTCTCCCATTTGTGGAGTGCGGCCGTGCAATGATGCTTAGGCAAAGCGTGCCAACATCCACCACAGTCTGCCACACTTTACTACACCTCTGTAGTAGTGCCCGTGGTTGTCACCAAGGGCCGCTACAGAGCGGTGGGTCCCTGGATCCTGCCCCAGGATAGGACAGCAATCCTCCGGATGCTCAATCCTATCCCTCCCTTGCCAACCCCTGGCAGGCCAGGCTTGCATCTGAACCTGGGTCACCAGTGTGGCATGACATGTGGCATCCAGTGCCTCAACCCTCAGTGCCAGTGGCCTGGCAGCAATTCTGCCTTTAAGATGCCCCTCCCCTTCCTGCTCCAGTGTACCATCTCCCCTGTGTTTAAGTCACTATTCCCCCCACCCTACCCCCAGTTAGTCACTAGCCCATAATGTTTCATGTGGCACCAATCCCTCAGCCACTCGAACTCCTCAAGCCTACCCTTCCTCTCCACGCTTGTACATGGTACCGGCAGTACCTCAAAGAATGCCACTGACTTCCCCACCCCCTCACACTGCCTGCCAAGTACTCAAACCTCCCCCTCACTACTTCCACAGTGTCCCTTGCCAAGTCGTTTGTACTCACATGCAACAGTAAATGAGGTTTCTTCCTCCCCCTCAGAGCACGCTTCAGCAGTGCCTGCCTTGCCCCTCCTGCAGCAAACTTGGGGACAGCTTCAACCCAAATATGGCTGTGCCTTTCCCCTTTTCCGTCCCATCTCACCCATTTCAGTATAGAATCTCCCAGGACAAGTATCACCCCACCCCTTACCCCCTTTCCCTTCTAATGCCCCTTCCACCACCCCAGTATTCATTCTTCCCTGTCCCTTACCCTCACCAACTGCACCCTCTGTGACTTCTGTATCTGTACTCCCTGCTTCCGCCTCACCCCTTTTCTCTGCCTTATTACTCCTATCCCCCTTGAACCCACTTCCCAGCCTGACTACTTCCTACTGGGCTTCCCATGTCGACCTCCCCTCCTCCCCTGCTGATTTCCAACCCCTCTCCAATCCCGGCTGTTGTCGATTTAGAGCCCTCATTCCCTTCTACCCCGATAGTGATCCCCCCATCCTTCCCCCTTCCCGTAGCCTTCTCTCCTTCAGTTACCACTCCCTCCTTCCTTACTAGCTCCCCTTCTACCCTTTTGTCCTTGCTGCCTCTTCCCCCACCTGTTGCCATCCCTCTCATGCCCCACTTGTCCTCCTCCCTTCAGTATGTTCCTGCTCCCCCTCTCTGTCCCATAGCAGAAGTTTGATTCTATTCGTAGTCGATACCAGTCCTACATTTCTTTCCCCTATTGGTTCCCCCCCCCCCACATGTTCCCCTCCATGCCACCCCTGGTCCCTCCCTACCCACAGCCATCTGCTATAGAAAAATAGAAACATAGAAGTTGACGGCAGATAAGGACCGCAAGGCCCATCCAGTCTGCCCATTTATTTTTTTACCTTATGAATGTGCCATAGGCCTTTGCTGTCAATGGCCTATCTAGTCATACTCACCTGTATTGCTCCCTTACGACTATCCCATGCCTATTTGAAGCCCTTCACTGTATTCATATCCACCACTTCCTGAGGTAGGCCATTCCATGCATCCACCACCCTTTCTGTGAAAAAGAACTTCTTCACATTATTCCTTAATCGGCATCCCTCTAATCTCATGATGTGTCCTCTTGTCCTGCTATTTTTCTTATATTGAAATATGTTAGACTCTTTTACCTTGTTAATGCCCTTAAGGTATTTGAATGTTTCAATCATATCACCTCTCTCCCTCCTTTGCTCTAGGGTATACATATTGAGTTCAGTTAATCTGTCCTATGTCCATATGTTTTCTGATGCAGTCCCTGCACCATTTTGGTTGCCCTTCTCTGGACTGCCTCAATTTTGGTTAATGTCCTTGTGAGCTGTGGCCTCAGTACTGCACACAGTACTCAGATGGAGCCTAACCAGTGTCTTGTAAAGAGGATTATTACCTCCTCTTACGACTTGTGATACCCTTATTACTACACCCCAACATCCCTCTAGCCTTACCTACTGCTTTAGAGGTCTGCTTGGATGATTTCAGGTCATCGATGATGATAAGACCAAGTCTCTTTCTTCCTTTGTGACTGCCAGCAACTCCTCCCAGCCTATGGGTGGCTTCAGGTTTCTCTTCCCCATGTGCATGATCTTGCAATTCTTTGCGTTAAACCCCAGTTGCCACTCTTCCGACCATTTTGCTAATTTATCCAGATCTCTTCTCATTCTGTCCACCCCATCTGGATCATCTACTCTGTTGCAGATCTTGGTGTCATCTGCAAACTGACAAACCTTACCCTCCAGTCCATCTGTAATGTCACTGATGAAGATATCGATGAGGACTGGCCCCAGGACTGATCCCTGAGGTACCCCACTTGTGACTTGCATCTCTTCTGACTGCATACCGTTTACCTCCACTCTCTGTTTTCTGCCCATCAACCAGTTTTCCACCCAGTTGACCAACGTCTGACCCACCCCGAGCCTACCCAGCTTATTAATCAATCTTCTATGTGGAACAGTATCGAAAGCTTTGCTGAAGTCAAGGTAGGCAACAACAACTGCTCCCCCTTGGTCCACCACTCTGGTTACCCAGTCAAAGAAATCTATGAGATTAGTCTGACAGGACCTTCCTATTGTAAACCCATGCTGTCTTGAATCCTGTGCTCCTAAGGATTCCAGGTGTTGCACTATTCTTTCCTTAAGGATTGACTCCATAATCTTGCCCACTACTGAGGTAACACTGACTGGTCTGTAGTTCCCTGCCTCCTCCCTGCTACCACTCTTGTGGAGTGGGATCACATGGGCCCTTTTCCAGTCTTCTGGGAGCTCTCCTGTGCTCAGAGATTCACTAAACAGTTTTTAAAATTGCTCTGCTAGTTCCAACCTTAGCTCCTTTAGTACCCTGGGATATATGCCATCCGTTCCCATTGTCTTGTCCACCCTGAGCTTAGCGAGCTCTTGTAGGACCCTTTCTTTTGTGAAGGGATTAGTGCACACCTCCCTCCCTCTCCCCTGTGTCCATGGTGCTGAGTTGTGGGCCCTGCCCTACCTTCTCCTCAGCAAATACTGAGCAGAAGTATCTATTTAGGATAGATGTTTTTCCTTTGTCCTCCTCCACACACGCCCCCTTATCCCCTTTGATTTTAGCAATACCCCCCTCTGGACTTTCTCCTTTCACTAATGTATTTATAGAAAATATTGTGCCCTTCTTTTACTGTTCATGCAAGTGTTTCCTCAGTTTGGACCTTTGCCTGCCTTACTACCTTCCCTGCTTCTCTTAGGGAAGTTTGGTATGCCTCCCTGTCTTCATCCCGCTGTGTTCCCTTCAATTTCCTGAAGGCCAACCTTTTGGCTCTGACCTTTTCTGCTACTGTTTCTGAGAACCAGAGTGGTTTCCTCCTTCTTTTGCTCTTGCTTTTCTCTAACACAATGGGATGTTGCTTTCAGTATTGCATCCCTAATGCTTGCCCACTTTGCCTGTATGCCCTCACCTATATTTACTTCTTGCCAGGGCTAGCTTAACTCTGTTGGCCATCTTATCAAAGTCAGCTCCCCTAAAGTCCATATTTTTGCTTTGAAATGGGATGATTTAGTTCTAGTGGCCAAATTGAACCATACCACGTGATGGTCACTGGCCCCCAGGTGACCTTCTACCTGGAGATCTGTGATTCTTTCCCCATTAGTAAGTACTAGATCCAGGATAGCCCTGTCTCTTGTGGGTTGTTGTACCAGTTGTTTGAGGCCCTCCCCCTGCAGGGAATCCACTATGATAATTTGGTTACCCATCTACAGAGGGATAGGTGCTCAGGTTCCAAAGGACCATGCACTGCCACATGAAAGTAAGGAACATTTGGGAGTATGGGAGCGCAGGGCCTGAACAAACTAACAGCATTTCAGAGGTGTGTCTCTGAGGTGGGATGATAAGAAGACTATGTTCAACATTTGGGGTCAAAATATTAATAAATGGCAAAGTTATACCCATTCAATGCAGTTTCAATACACACCCTCATAACTGAGAAAATCCTACATGTCTTCACTCCACATTTTCAGCTTAGCCTTCTTATTACTCAGGCTTATGTATGTCACAACTGTCCTTTTTAAAATCCTGTCCAAAATGTGTGTTTCCACCCATGGCACGGAATGGTGTTCAACTTGGCCAGAATTATGTTTTGGTGAGGATTTGAAAATGTTGTCTGCTGCCTACATGTGCTGGGGTATTAGATGACTATGCTGATAATTTGGTCACACATCTACAGAGGGATAGGTGCTCAGGTTCCGAAGAACCCTGCACTGCCACACGAAAGTAAGGAACATGTCGGAGCATGGCAGCTCAGGGCCTGAACAAACTAACGGCATTTCAGAGGTGTGTCACTGTCAAGCCAATCCCAGCTGAAACTGCTATGAGCTTGGCAGTGTTGACCAATGAGCAGGCACTTTGGTCATGACAGTAGTTCTACTTGCTAATGTAGCATGTTCTGTAGTTGAAAGAAATGAACAGCTCCAGCGAGACAGCACTTCATTTCTTTCTGTAGCCGTAACTCCAGCCATGTGCATTGCAGTTGACACTGTTGCACATGGCCAGAGTTATGATTATTGTCAGCTCCTGCCATTCACCGCACTCTATCTCCTTCTGATCTTCGCTCCTCTCCCCCCACACCCCAGGTTCTACATTAGCTGCAGTGTGTCTTCACTTATTGGCAGCTCATGCCACCCACTGCAGTCTCTCTCCTTCCGGTCCTCGCTCCTCTGCCCCCTCCAGCTACCATTGGCAGCTGTGCGGCCTTTATTATTGAGGCTCCTGCCACCCATTGCAGTCTCACTCTCCTTCTGGTCCTCGCCTCTCTGCCGCCCCCCAGGCTTATACATTAGCTGCAGTGTGGCTTTACTTATTGGCAGCTCATGCTGCCCGGCCCACTCTCTCCTTGGTCCTCCTCCTCTGAACCCCCCCAGGCTTACACATTATCCACAGTGCAGCTTTACTTATTGACAGCTTCTGCCACCCGATGCACACTCTCTCTCTCCCTGGTCCACTAAGGCCAGTGGGACCGGCTTCTCCGAGTACCAGCTCCTTGCTGCATTTATGGTGCAGCTTCCACCGTGCGGTAACCGCCGCTCTCACTGCTGCCTCCTCGTCCCTCTGAAGCCACTACCAGTACCACAGACCACTTGAAATACCTGCAAGTAAACATTCAGTATTGACAAATGCTTGTTTCTGGCTACCCTTCAGTTTTCTCTGAGTGCTTGCTTATAGCGATGCCCCCAGAATTATGTCATGCAAGGGAGCCATCAATCACTTTCACTAGCTGCATGGTCTATTGAAGAGGGAAATTTTGGTAATGTTTACAGCAGTATTACAGTTAACATACTGATTTACATACAGCAACAAGGAATTCTGGGTAGATTATAAAGTTGACTTAAATGTTCCTTACTCAGAGCTGCGGTCTCCTATTTTGGTAGTGATGACTGCAGTATAGCACCTATTACATACATGTACATAGCAAGGCATTGTGGGTACAATAAAGTATTTTTTCCCCAATTTTCCTTACTGTGAGGTGCAGTCTCCTATTTCTATAGTGGCTACAACAATATAAGATTTCATATGTTTATTTTCAAATCAAAGTACAGTATCTAGCTGACAAGATTCATTTATTGAAAGATGTACTCGCCTATTTTTGTAGTGAGTACAGGAATATAGTAGCCTGTATACTAATTTACATAGTGAGGCGTTGTGAGTACAGTAAATTATTGATAACTTTTTTCCCTTGCACAATATAAAGGTTGGGAGTTGTAGCACTGAGGAAAAAAAGTGGTGGGACTATGCAAATGAAATGTAGCAGAGAAACAAAAGGATTTTTTTTCATGGAAAATAGTACTTTTTGGCAGTTTGAATGGTAGGAGACTGATTCACAACTTCTACAGGTTACCATGCGCATTTGCTATGGAAACCTTCCATAAATCACTTTAAGAATAGAAGCTAGAAAACAAAATAGTGTTGATTGGCAGGGGAGAGACATATGAGTGGATGAGATGTGGGTTCTCAAGTAGGGCTTTATTACCTAGACATAGTAAGAAGGCTGAATGGTGACAAGTGTTGGGAGAATGAGATGGAAACCTGCAGAAAATGAGAAGGAAAATGGATATGCACACATAGGTGAAATGCCCACACTTGCTTTGAATGGATATATGTGCACTGTGTAGGCATACCTACACACACACACATATGCCATCCGTGCACACATAAACACAAAAATAAAAGTGGGGTACAAGGAATATGTTATGGTAAATCATAAACACAAGTCTGTTATTTAAAGTAAAGGTGTGACTTTTAAAAAAAAAAGTTTTGTGCTTCGTAGCCCGCTACCCTGGGGTGGCGATAACCCCCCTGTGTTAAAATGATAAAATGTAATGCACTCCTGTCAGTCTGGGAAGGGATCATAACTCTGTCCAAACTGCTAGCCAGCCAATCCCTTTCCACCTCCTGGTTAGCCTGCTCCATCCCTACGCTCCCCCATTTTGTGACATGTAACCAAGGAGAGCGTGGGGACATGCCCCATACAAGTCTATGGGGCTTATTTTAAGAACGTTTTTACAAAACTTAATCTACCTGTAACCCCTAGGTGGCACTTTCCCAAGGGCTACTACCCCTGCCTGCTTGGCTAGTAGCAGGTTAAGGGGCCTAGGTTCTGTAACAGGTGCCTCCACCTGGAGGTCAGGGTTGGTAGTGGTCAAACTAACCAGGGCACAGCCCTTCGGGACACTGAAACCCCCCTCTTTCCCTTCTAGTGGCCTGAACAGTACGCAATAATCACTTTCACAGTACCCCTTGTACACCATACAAGTACCCACACTGTTTGCACTTACCACCAGAGCAGGTTTCTGTAGCTCAACCCTGGGGACCCCCTGTAAAACAAGGTTATGCACAACAAATAGCAACAGTACAGTACTCTTAGCACAAACTGGAAACACAGTCAGGTTAAATGCAGAAAAAGCTAGATCTGATTTATTAAGGGGACTTGAACAAGGGAGGGACGTAATCAGGTTGATTGGCTTAAAGACTAATTCAATCAGACAGTTATGTGTGCACTTCAGAGTCCCTAAACAGTCACACACTCTGGGTACCCAGGTGAAGAAGAGGTGGGCTACCCAGGATCGTTGCTTGGAGTAGGCCAGCTTTGCAGCTGGTTGGGGCCCTGTGATGGAAGAAAACAGCATGCACATCACACTAATTGTAATCCAGAGCCAGAGGACTCAGTTCGTGAAGGAAAAGAAACAACAAGACAATCAGATGACACTCGTAGATTAAGCTGTTGTTGCAGGGAGCTACCCTGATTATTACTCATGATACCCAGGACTGAACACAGGCTGGACTAAAATCGAGACGGTAGGGGGTTGATCGGAGTGCCAGGAGAAGCAGGGCCCACATGATTCGCCGAGGCATCATTCCTATTCAGGCATGGAGCAGGGGGATGATCCCCAGACAGGTCTCTCATTGATGGCTTTCTCTGTGCAGTAGGGAAGTCTGGAAGAACCAGTATAGCATGGCCCAGGCCGAGTGGAGAGGAACGCGGATTCAGTCCATTTTGGCTGGATACAGCTTCCAGCAAGCAGAACACAACTCACACCATGGGTAACCAAATCACAACCCATTATACACACACAGCACATTTATGTGTAATGGATTCTACAGTACCAGGCAAGTCGCTCTCCGGTCACAATCACAAAGTTTCTGCACACACCGGGAGTTCAAAGGTAGCTGGAAATCCTGACAGGCCAATCGCATTCAGCAAAATCTTCGGTCTTTCTCAGGTACGAGCCTGGTCTCAAGTCGGTGGCTTATCTCGGTCTCACTACTGTGATTTAGTCCGCAATTGGTTCTCTCTTCTCCATCGGGGCAGCAGGCAGACATACAGGCCAAAACTTGGGCCTTTCCCCAGTTCTCCCACGTGAACTATGCAGATGGCTGCTCGACTATCACAAGCTGTTGCTTCTTCAATTGCCAACATAGATCTGCCCTAGACAGCAGGCAGCCTGGGAACCTCCCCAAGGTCCAAAAGGTTTGGTTGGCTGTTTCATCTGTCAGTCATGACTAAGCTCTTCCTCTAGGGCTGTTTAGGCACCAAAGTCTAAAAACTACAATGCCTACAAGTTTTGCCTCCACAGAGCCCCTGTAGGCAGGCTCCATTTTAGAGTCCCAAAGTACTGATTGGTCCAGTTCGGCAGTTCAGGTCTAAGATGGTGGAGATAAACAGAACAATCCTTGCTGCAAAGAAACAGGTTACTTCAGACTGATATACATTTACTGCTCTAATAAATGATCAGCAAACGGTTACATCTTTTAACAGGACTCCCTCTGAGCAATTAGCAATGGCAGAAACGGAGTGATTATCAGGCAGCCCGGGCGGAACTCGAGCAAGGAAACACTCAGCCTCCCTCCCAGATCAATTATAACTACAAACCAGGCAGCTCTTAAAGAGACATACACACAGGCTTTACAGGCACTCTTTAACAATAACATTTAAACAACTAGAATACAGGACACCAGCCTGGCAGTGATCATTTAGGCAAGCTCAAGGAAGACTTTTCATGAACCCCCATTTGTAGGGGGGTTACATACCTTTTGATGAAAGTGAAAGCCACCGCTCAACTAATAGGGTCCCTGTTAATTGAGTGGTGGCTTTCACTTTTATCAAAAGGTAGCTTAAAGTTCTGTAAAAACTTTCTGAAAACAAGCCCCATAGACTTATATGGAGCAGATCCCCACACTCTTCCTAGTTACACGTCACAAAATGGGGAAGCGCTGGGTGGAGTAGGCAGACTGGGAAGTGAAAAGGGATCATCTGGCTGGCAGTTTGACCAGAGTTACATTCTCTTCCCAAACTTACAGGAGTGCATGACAATTTATCATTTTAACACAGAGGAGCTATCATTGCCCGAGGGTAGTGGGCTATGAAGCCCTATCACACATTTCACACCTTTACTTTAAACCAGAGGGCTGCTGGGCACCAAAGTGGATGATAATGTGGGTTTTTATTTGGGTTGCAAGTTCAGTTTGACCTTAATCCATAAAAGGTCGAACCCCAGTTGTTCAAAGGGTCAAGAACACCAGTGAACACTTTACTGTTTTGCAAACTTTAGTTCATTTCTTAATTCTCTGGTGTGTAGTGCCCCCCCACTGATAATCGATTGCTGACCCACACTATTAAATTCCCTGGTTTCTAGTGCCCAAGCCCCCTGCTGATAGATGATAACTGGCCCATTGTAGTAAATTCCCTAATGTCTAGTCCCCCCACTGATCCCCACTAGCCTGATGAACAAATAAATTCCCTGGTGTCTAATGGTCCCCTCAAACCCTCACCCCAACAGGTAGTGCCCCCCACCCCACTCCCCCCGACCTCAAGTGGGCGACTGGCACAGCCCTCCCTCTCCACCATGCCAGCCACTCAACTGAGCTGTCAGTGAATGAGCGTGCAGGTGTACAAGCATGTGCTCATTCATTGCCAGCTCACGCTCATGCATTGAGCTTTTTGAGCTCTGTCAAGTCGCAGACAAGAGTGGAGGGTTGCTCCGGTCACTGGCGGGGTGGAATAAGGGGGAAAGGCATTGCGGACCCCCAGGAGGAGGTCCATAGTGCCCTTCCCCTATCCCATCCCTCAGCCCATGACCAGAACAACCCTCCTCTGTTGTCTGTGCCCCTGACAGAGCTCACAGAGCTCAATGCATGGGTGCAATCTGGTGGTCTGTCAATGAATGAGTGTGTGCCTGTACAAGTACGTGCTCATTCATTGACAGCTTACTCGGGCGGCCGGTGTGGTGGAGAGGAGAGGCTGTGCTGGTCACCTGCTCAGGGTCTGGGTGGGGAAGTGGGGGCACCACCGCCGGGTGGAGTAGACCACTAGACACCAGGGAATTTACTTGTTCATCAGGCTGGCACCAATTGGCATGGGGGAGAAGGACCACTAGACACCAAGTAATTTACTTGTTCATCAGGCTGGCACCGATCGGCATGGGGGAGAAGGACCACTAGACACCAAGGAATTTACTACAGTGGGTCAGTGACTGCCTATCAGTGGGGGGGAGGGGACTACTAAACACCAAGAATTTAATTTCTTCATCAGGACAGTGATCAGTGGTGGGGAGGGGACCACTAGTCACCAGGGAATTTAATACCATGGGCCAGCGATTGGCTATTGCCGAGGGGGAAGGGCACTTGTGTGTCCTAAAAAGGTAGAACCTGGTCAGATTTAAATGCATCCTATTGTTTATTTATTTGGTTTTTGTTTACCGGGTGGGTGAGCTAGCCATAAAATGACTATTTCCAGTCACGACCCAGGATGATAACAACATGAGAAAGAAAAAAAACACATCACCATTACAGGCACTGAGTGGAGAGTATAGAAAAAATACAAGAAAAAAAAGGAAAGAAAAATTACAAATTGTCAGTGAAAGTGTATGTGGAGAAGATAAGAGAAACAATGCACATATAAACCATGAATAAGCTAGATCTAACGTTTAAGGGGAGCTAGGAACAGTTATAGTATGCAAGTGATGTACATAGCAGGTGCAAAGCTAAGCCAAATACAGTGTTAGTTACAGTAGAGATGAGGCAGGAAAAGCAGTCATTCTTTTGAAGCATACTGTAGTGGAATCACCACAATCCTGTAAGAGGAAGGATAAGGCATTTTAACTGGACGTGGCAGTAGGGAGTGATGTGGGTAGGGACGAAAAGCAACCATTTATGTAGGGGGGAGTAGAAGAACAGTGACAGGCTAATCATTAAGAGCGCAGCAGGCATGGGAGGTAGGCAGAGTGAAGAGATCAAGGTGGTTGAAAACAGGTGCAGGAGTTTGAGGCAAATAGGCTGGCACAGATTTTTTTTTTTAAAAAGTGCATGGGATGACATTTGACGAAGTATTAATGGCAGGGCATGCCATTGCTGTGGGGCATAGTGGGAGAAAGTTTGGGAGCCTTTTGAGGTTTTGCACCTAGGCACCTGCAACAGGGACTTATCAGTGGAGCGTAGGCCAAAGGAAGGAGTTTGAAGGGAGAGTGTGCCATGATAACATTGTCCACCAGGGAGCCAACTGAGTAGAGTCTCAGTGCAGTAGGTGACAGCCAATTTAGGCCTGAATAGAGTTTGCAGTGGTGTTCAAGCCTGGGGGATGAGGTGGCACAGTGGCAGATATTATTGTAAGTGGTGTCCCAAGCATGCAGTGATGACTTAGGTATGGCCGGATACGTGATGACTCCATAGGTCAGGGCTGGTAAAAGGATGCTACAGGCAACAGCCAGCCTAGCAGATGGAGTAAGTGTATAGCTAGCTCTATAGGCAATGCCTAGTTTTGAGTTTACTGACTTACAAGTGAATTTGACATGGGGATCAAAGCTAACAGACTGATCAAGGACAACCCCAAGATATTTGAATGAGGTAACTGTATTTATGGGAGGGGAGCCAGGGCAGAAGACCGAGATGCTATTTTTGCATGCTTTTAGTCTGGGGACAGACCCAAACAGCATCTCTTGGGTTTTCACTACGTTGAGGACTAGTTTATGGTTGGAGAGCCAGTTTAGGGTTTTCTGGAGGTCGAAGGAAAGGAACGAGTTTAAGTCGGTCAGGCTTTTGGAGCTAGCATATAGAACAATATCATCCGCATACAGGAGGGACGAACAGAAGGAGAGATCTAGGGTGATGCTGTTGATGTATATAGAGAAGAGAAGGGGCCCTAAAAGTGAACCCTGAGGAACCCCAATGTTTATAATGGCCTGATCCAAGAGGGTGGAAGTGTATTTCACAAATTGGGCACAGTTTGACAAATAATTATTGAACCGGTCCACAACATCCACCGAGAAACCCATAGACTTTAGCATTGCGAGGAGAATGGGGTGGTCAACAAGATCAAATGCTTTGGTCATATCTATAAAAACGGCCCCTGTGAGAAGGTCTACATCCATGGCAGACAGAGTGTCAGTGGTGAATTTAAGCAGGGCCGTGGTGGTGCTATGGCCCTTGCTGGTCTGGGGAGAGAAGATTGTTTTTGTGAAAAAAAAGCAGTGGTTTGGGTAGCAACAATCTTCTCGAGAATTTTGCTTAGTACGGACAATATTGCAATGGGTCTGTAGTTGGAGGGGTCTTTAGAGTCACCTTTCTTGAATACTGGAGTGATTCTGGCAATTTTCAAGATATCGGGAACATGGCTCTGACAGAGGGACAAAGTAAAGATGCAGGCAAGGGGAGATGCTGTGAAAGGGGCAGCTATCTTCAAGAGTCTAGGTTCAATCCCATCAGAGCCAGTACTAGTGTTATTGGAGATAGAGTTTAGAAGTTTTAGTACCTCTGCCTTGGAGATGGTTTTGAAGTAAAAAGATTGTTTTGACGAATCCATGTGTGCTCGGAGTGTATGCCTAACGGTTGCTTAGTGTGGAAGGCTGAGGTGTAATTGGTCAGGTCCGAGAATTATTTGTTGAAGAAATTTGCAGTTGTCTGCGGATCATTACAGTGGGTCCTGTTTAGGATCATATAATTTGGAGTAGGGGACTGGGTAGTACCCAGAAAGGACCTAACATGTGTCCAGAATTTTCTAGGCTCTTCTGTTGCATTAGCAAGAAGATTTTTGCAATATTTGCTTTTTGCAAGTCGTATATGCTTTTTACAATCTTTACGCTGTGCCCTATAGAGATCAAAATCAGCTGGAAGACCTGAGAACTTGAAACGTTTCCAGCTCTTGTCTCTCATTTTGAGTTTGGAGCGGAGGTCCTTTTTTAACCATCTCATTTGTCTTCCTTTCACTCTACGTGTAGAGTAAGGGTTATGGATATCCTGGAGAGTCAGGAATTCATATAGGAAGAGATCTAGGGCTGTCTGGGCATCTTTAGCTCTGTATATTTTGTACCAGTCAATTATAGAGACATCATTTAGAAAGTGTACTGGATCAAAACTTAAGAAGTTCCTAAAGGTGATAAACCTTGGAGGCGGGGTAAGATTTGTAGAGGCCGGATACCATAGACAAAAGATAGGGGAATGGTCCGTGAGTGCATCAGTGAATATGCCAGCAGTATGTATGTGTTCTGGTCTATTTGTTAAGGCCCAATCAATTAGGGTACTAGAGTGTGTGTATAGCTGTCCTGGTGGGTTCAGTAATTAGCTGATGTAACTTATGTAGCATGATTTGTGATTGAAGGGTGGTTTGGCAGTTTCCCAGCCAGTTTAAGTTGATATCACCCATGATAACCACTTTGTTTGACCCAGCCACCAGAGATGTTTGTTCAAGTAGCTCAACGAGACCAGCGAGGCCACTGCGGGGGGGTTATAGGCACATACAATATGCAGTCTTGTTGTACCCAAGGAAAGTATTGCATGTAGTGACTCACAGTGGGGGACGTCAGGTGTGGGGAGGACGGAGAGATTTAAATTGTCTTTATAATAGATAGCAACACCACCACCCTTTTTAGAAGAGGTTCTATCTCTCCGGATGAGGTTGTAAGTGCCTAATAGGCAGGAGGAGTCAGTGACTGTGGGTTTCAGCCAGGTATTGTGAGACCAAACCTCTCTTAAACGTTATACAGAACCAAAGTAAAGGCCCGAATAAATGGGATCCATTTTGAATTAACAAGTCAATGCATGTATAAAATGGAGAATTATTGCATTACATGATCACTTTAATTTGTCTGCAAGGCATTTTTTTTTTTGTGGTGAGCCAGGAGGTCACAGTTTAGCAGGAGCTGAGGTCTTCTTGCTCAATGCTTCAAGAGCATTGTGGTTTGGGAAGAGTTCCAAGCTCTTGTTAGTTGGAAATATATACTTTACAGATTTGTAGTGATATAAATGGCGCAGATTCCAGAAGCCAAAAATGTAAATTAAGACTACAAGCTGTGAGACAAAGATGCCCAGATTTTCAGTTGTTTTGTTTCACTTTATGTCAAAAATTTATTTTGTACAGAATACACAATTATATATATGTATATTCCTACGTTTAAGGGCTGATACTAAAGACATTTGACTAGAGATGTTTTTATGTATCTCTGGGCATAATTCCAAGTGTCAGAAGGCAAAAAAAATACATTTTGAGTACAGAAGCTGAGCCAGTCTTAACTGAATTTTATTTTGTGGTCTCAAAAACGAAATAAACATATGTTTCTTGGAATCAGATGCTTAATGAGGTCTGTAAAATCATAAATGATAGTAAGCAACACTGCATCTTTCCATCTAATGCATGTCTATTTTGATGCATAGTAATATCATGTACATCTAGTTCATGTTTTTGGTTTTTTTGTCTGTGAATCCCCTGTTCTTTATTTTGGTTTATTAGTCATTCTATAAACTGCTTGTTCACTGATTATTTTTTTAAGTTTGCTTGATTTTGCTACTTGAGAGGACAGCGGCTGCAGAAGTGTGTCAGTGTTGCAGCCAGTACAGTTCAGGCTGCATGAGTCTCACCACTGACAGTCCAACCAGGAGCAAGCAGGCTGATCATGATGGTATTAAGCCTGGATGATTGGCGGAAACTTTGTATAGATGAAAGGAAACAGTCACACCTATCAGAGTGCTGCTGCATGCTTTCATCTATAGCACGCCGTCCAGCAGTCAGCTGCCCAACGTCACGATCAACCAGCTGCTCATCCTGTCCCCACAACATGATGGCTTTCTCTGGTGCTCCCTTTGTAGAAAAACAATGCCACACCCTCTGCCATAGCCCCCCCCCCAGTCATTTCATTTGGTGCCCCGAATGTAACAAAACAATCCCACCTTCTGCCACAGCCCAACTCCTTCCTGATCACTTCCCTTTGTGTCCCATGTGTGAAAGAACAGTCCCGCCCTCTGCCATAGCCCCCCCTCCTGACTGTTTTCCCCAGTGCCCCAAGTGTGACAAAACAATCCCACCCTCTGCCATAGCCAGCTCCATGCTGATCGCTTCCTGTAGTGTTCAATTTGTGACAAAACAATACCACCCTCTGCCATAGCTTGCCCCCTTCTACTTGCTTCCTCTGGTGCCCTGAGTGTAACAGAACAATCACACCCTTTGCCATAGCCTGCTCCCTCCTGATTGCTGCTCCTGGTGCCCCAGGTGTGACAGAACAGTCCCACCCTTTGCCATAGCCCTCCCCCTCTCGATTGCTTCCTCCAGTTCCCCAAGTGCGACAGAAAAATCCCACTCTCTGCCATAGCCCTCCCCATTTCCAATCACTTCCTGCAGTGTCCCAATTGTGACAAAACAATAACACCCTCTGCCATAGCCCACCCCCTCCCACTTGCTTCCCCTGGTGCCCCGAGTGTGACAAAACAATTGCACCCTCTGCCATAGATCACTTCCCTTCCAAGTGCTTCCCCCAGTGCCCTGAGTGCTGCAAAACAATCCCACCTTCTGCTACAGCTCATCCCCTCCTGATCATGTCCCCTGGTGCTCCGTGTATTAAACCTGAAAAAAAGAAAATGGACCAGCAATGACTCCAGATCCCCACTCTCCCACACCAATCCCCTATCAGCACCCACGCCCTCATCCCTTACTGACCTATCCGGAACATCAAAAGCATGTCCTGCTGCTTTCACAGCCATGTCCTGCTGCTCCAGAGCTCAATTGGGAAATCACTGATACAAGTTGTTCAGTTAATGGCTTTGTAATGCATTTTGACCTTTTACTCATAACTTTATAATTTTTTGAAGTGCCAACAAGTGGAGCTTGTAAGCGCCTATTGTGGTCATGCATATTTTTTGTGCATTTCAGTCAAGTTTGAGACCTCTTTTGCTTCATCTGCTGAGCTGTACTGCTGGGCTGTGGTTTGCAAAAGATATTCATGTCACCCTACTTGCAAGTGGGAGCGAGCTATAAGGATGTGGTGGGGGGGATGGTCTGCCAACATGTCTCCCACGTGCCAGCAATTACATCTTGGGGGGACAAGTTATACAGAGCAGATTTTTTTACATCGCATTGGATCCCCTTACCTGGTACTTGCTAGCCTGCAGTTACAGTCTGAGATGCATGACAATTCACTCCCCACCAAGTCGTCTCACCAGTGATTTTCATGCATTATAATAGGGATTTCCCTATCAAGGTATATCGACAACTTACTGCCTGTCTCAGCAAACTTAGGCTCCTGCCTGCCACTGTAATGTCCCACTAATGACCTGGTAAACTCACCAATCATCACCGATCGTCTGCCGTCTGTTATCCCATACCCTTCAGGACACTGGATCAGCCACACCCCCTTCTGGCTGCCACTGTAATCTTGCCCTGCTAAGGACCTGATAAGTTCAGCATTTATTCTTTCCCTCAAAGAACCACGCACAGTACTTGTTCATGCCCCACTGTTCTCTTCTCTTATTGGAAGCAGTTCAATGATGACTGTGAGTGTACAGTGTCTGGCAGGGAAGGAGCAGGCAAAGGAGAGATGGGTGGATCAAGGACAGCTGTACCATACAGATTAAAAAAAAATGACCTCAGAGTTTATTCTTTCTCTCAAGGAGCAGCATTCAGTAATTGTTCATTCCCTCATTGTTTTCATTTCTTATTGACAGCAGTTAAATTATGGCCATGAGTGCTAGCAGGCAAGAAGCCGGAGAAGGACAGGTAGGTAGAGCAGTGACAGCTGCACCATTAACTTAGATGTGATCAAGGTATTATATATAGTGGGTAGCCATGTAGAACAAGCACAGTGTGGCATAGTCAGGTAAAAAAACACTGACAAAATATGTTTTAGGATACAATGACACCCATTATAAGGGACAGATTGGGGTTACACCAACATGTCCATTATAAGCAAGTTCCACTGTATATCAGCAGATTGTCACCCGTCTCAGTGAACCTGCAGAGGAGATATTTTACACTGCATTGGAACCCCTTACCTAGCACCTAACTGGTCTGTGATTAGAGTATGAGCCACATGGCAGTTGCCCTCCAGGTAATCCCGCCAGTGATGTTTGTGTTTTATAATATGGATTGCCCAGTCAAGGTATCTTGGCAGCTTACCACCTCTCTCAGCAAACTTAGGGACATGGGGGAGATACAGTACGTGACACTGGGTTTAAGCAACTGAACACAAAAGAAGAGTGCAGAACATGTAAACGCCTGGTATTAGGTCAGTATTTGGACCTTTTAGTTGCTGGGTCACCATTTAGTAACACCAGAACATTCTGTCTATGTGTACAATAAAAGCTGCTCAAACCATTCATAATACAGAAGTGATAAGGTATCAAAACTAACAAAAGATAGCTTTCAGTATCTTAGGCTCATAAACAAGTCTAGTTTAGGAGTGGGTTTGTGGTGTTCCATGACTTATTGTCTGTAGTAGTGCCACAAGTCTGTATGTAAGCGAGACAAGGCGAGCAAGAGAAATGCTGAGTCAGAAATATATTTATTTTATTTAAAAGTGGATAACTGGGAAAGGCACCAATGAGCCGAGGCTCGTTTCCAGGTGCGACCTGGGGAAGGGGTTGCAGTGGGCTAGAGACTGCATAAAAACGTGATAGAATACAGTTATGGACAAATACCAGTCATGGTTACAAGACCCAGAATGATAGGCAACAACCAGATTGCATGGACACAAATAAAATCAGATATGCAATACAGCGTGTGCATAGCAAATAAAGTCAAATATGCAGATATATGAAAATATGAGAAATATATGAGAAATATGTAGTCATGCTGGGCTTCCAAGGCTGGTTCATGCACAGTCGGGCCTTTCAGGTCACAGGGTGCTCCAGGAGTGACAGAAAGGTCAGTTGAGGGGCAGATGCCCCAGCTACATCCTGAGACTGTACAATGTTGGCCCATTTGGTAGGTGGTGCCTGCGATTGTGATGGGTCCAGTATTCCAGGAGTTACGGTGCCTTAGGGGTGTCCTTCATCTGTGGAAGTAGGGGCATTCTGAGGGCAAATCAACCAGCGAACTCAAGTTCTGTGGGGATGGCTGGGAGCCTCTGCTGATGATTCAATGTGTTGGCTCTATGTAAGGAAGAGTAGGGGAATTTATTGACAACAAAGGACTACACAGTTAGAACTCTACAAGAATTAAGTTTAAAGGCAAAAAGGAAAAGAAAACATTTTTAAAAGTGTATATACAAAGAAATAAAACAGAAATGTATACAATTCATTAAATTAATCAATATGTACAGCTTCTGCCATTTGTTAAGAAAAACAAAATTGATCCAAAAAAGAAAAAAAATACATTATAGAAAATAAATCAACATCTCAGTATGAAGCAAATCATAATCAAGTAAAAAGTACAACTCAGCAGAAGAAAAATAATAAATGTTATGTTCAGCATCACATCAGGCTGGTCTGAATCTGTAATCCAAGGCATATTATCCTACCTGTCTAACAGCATATTAAGAGAATACAGCTTAGTGTCAGCAAGGTAAATCTGAATAATTGCATGCTCTTTTTCTTTTTCAGACTGTTTTTCTATTTTTTTTAAAGACAGATAAGAAAACAGAAAATACAAGTATCGCATTCAGTGTTTAAAACAAAGTCCAGTATCATATGTAGTGTCACATAAATACAGTGAAAAGTTAATATCTCAAAGCCCTCTGAAGTCCATTAAGTGCTTGATCTTCAGTTCCAAGTCAGAATGTCCAGAATGTAGCAGTGATATTCAAGGTCCGCATACAAGCTAACAAAGTACTGTAATTATGAGTTTATCCATCATTATCTGATGTAATTCAGAGTAACTCAAATAAGAAAGCATATATCTATCTATATATATATATATATATATATATATATATATATAGATATGTAATAGATAACCCACTCTTAGGTGTGTGGTCACGCTCTGATATATGCACTCCTTGGTGTGTGTTGTACACATGAGGCCGCAGGCCAAGTGCATCAACCACCCAAGGCGTGCATATATCAGAGTGCACTTACACGTTCTAGAGTGGGTTATCTATCTTATAAAATGGTAAAATTGTTTTTTTGGGGGTAAAAGTGCAGGTATGTGGTCACGCTCTGATATACGTATTGTTTTATACAATCAGAACACTGGATTTGGAGGAGATGTCCTCCTCCATTTTATAAATATATATATATATATATATATATATATATATATATATATATATATATATACACACACAAAATGATTGAAATGTGTGTGTGGAAAGCCAAGGGTTATCTATAAATATAAGAATCCAAGGGCATATAATAAACCAATATAAAAACAATACAGGTGGTACAAAGATATTTTGAACTCCATTTAAGAAAAAACAAGAGAAAGTTTGAGAAAGAAGAAAAAGTGTAGAAGAAAGACAGTGGGTATATACAGTAAGAAGCAGAAAAGGGAGAAAGCTAAAGAGAGTGTAGGGTTCCACTCCTATGGCACAGAATTGGAGCAGTGGGCCAGTTGATGAAGCATTCATTTTCTCCAACATATTTCAAAGTAAGGTAGTTTAATCAGAGAACTGTATGTCATATGTTCCATATTATAAATATCAATCATGATGGATCATCAGCCCTCCAGTGCTGGAATTTTGGGGGTGTACAATATCCCTGTGATTGCTTTTTTTGCCTCAGTGGCTGATATGAGAATCAAGCAGAGACTCGTGCAGTCAAGCTTGGAGTCTTCTGGTGAGACGACTAAGAGAAGTAAGGAGGGGGTGAATGCCCCAGGACAGTCGAATGCAATCTCCAGTTGTCATGTGACATCCTGCCAAAAGGGTTGGATAGATGAGCAAGCCCAAGAAATATAGGTCATATAGGAGGCAGCATAGCACAGTGGTCTAAGGCTCTGAGCTGCAAATCTGGTGACATCCAGCAGACCAGACCTGGGTTTGAATCCCACAGCTTCCACTTGCATACTGTGTGACCCTGAGCAAGTCACTTTACCTCCTTGTGCTCCCAGGTCGCTCCTGTAAAAAAGCTTCCAGCTTAGTGTGCTATACCTGGTTAAACAACTAAATAAAATAAATTATTATTAAATAATAATAAAAATATAGGTCGTATTGATTGCAGGATGCCACATCCTCTCCAGCAAGCTGCCAGGGGTGCACCAGTGAATTTACCAATGATGTCTGATGATCTGAAAAATCGAGAGTGACACTTCATGAAAACTCTCCCCAATAGATTGATGAAGTGAGTGGGTATGCATAAGTAGTGAACTTGTTACATACGTCAATGGTATGTGTAGTCTGCAGTTCTAAGCGCCACTGTTGTAAGATGGATAAGGTTGAATTCATGGGGTCTCTTGAAGAGCTTTACAAGCACAGCCAATTATATGATCTCAGGTGTTACCTTGCAGATAAGAGATTAAAAGTTGTGTGAGTGTAGGGAGTTTAGTCATGAGGGTGCTCTATCTTTAAGAGATTAAAAGTTTTGTCAGTGTAGTGAGTTTAGTCGGGAGGCTGCTCTTTTTCAATAAATCAAACAAAGGGTGGGAAAACTTTAAAAGAAATAAAACAATTACTCAAAGACATATGACAATAAAATGAAAAAACAAATACACACAATGAAAAAAAGAAAAGAAATCTAAGAGTATAAACAACCTCAGATCACCTATTAAGAGGTATTGAAATATCAGACTTATTCCATTCCCCTACTATACATAACCACATTCTAACATACAGTGAAAACGAAAAGAAAAAAACTTGACATGTCTTTTATATAACATTCTTAAATTTGTCCTTCCCACTAAAAAGCAAAGTTAAAGACAAGTAATAGCTTTCCAATACTTCATAAATTGTGAGTGTGATAACCAATCTTTGTCCATTGCCTTAATATCTTTCAAAGCAGTAGCAACAATATTAACAGTTGCAATATACATAGGCTGGATCTGTTGCACCACATATTGACGTTTTGCCAGCCACAGGTAGAAATTAGGCTGGCAAAAATCACATGTAACATGTTGAATTATAGCATTTCCTCTGGGGGGATAGTCTCCTGACACCAGATTATTATATGACAATCTTTGCATCCATGGAAAATGCCATCTCCCTGCTAAGAAAGACTAAGATTGGGTCACAGAACTACATTCCAATCAGAAATCTTCTTGTGTTTCTACCATGTGGACACATTCTGGCCTTGGACACCTCTGTTCTTCTATACTTTTATGTTTTTGGTTACCATTGAACCCCAGCCTCCCGTGGCTGATGAGCCACAAAACATCACACATACGATGAGGGATTCTAATATCTGATAATTGAGACAAACTAATGAGATTTTACTTGGATCACGCAATGGAAAAACAGGAATCTCAAATTGATTTGGACCTAAGACAGTTTGATACAGCTGTTTTCCGGATAATTCCAAAATGGATTGTTTAGTCAATTTCCACTGTGTTATTTTTCTAAGAGTCCCTTTTACATACTGAGGAACACCCAAAGAAACCACCAATTTTGGTGGAACTTGTGTTAATTTTTTAGCAGTTAATCTTTTTTATTGTTTTAAACAAATACAAAAAGGAAAGACAGCAGTTTCAAAAGAGGACAATTTAAGTCCTAAATCTGTGATATAATAAAGCCGTAAGTATAAATAGTATGATAAGAATAAACAGAGCTAACAATAATAATAAACAGTATGATAAGAATAAACAGAGCTAACAATAATAATAAAGTGTCATGTAAATGTGCAACAAATATCTAAGAGACATAACATCAAATAAACTGTATAGTACAGAGGATTATGCTGGACAGTAAGAGAAGACCCTACATAATTCAAATGTACTGTATGTTGATTTCACGTAATTATAAAAGGGTTGCCAACATTTAATGCATTCTGGGAGAGAATCTGAAGCAATATGAGACAGACGGTCAAAATAAGCAGTTTGGGATAGACCAGCCAAAAGTTCAGTAATGGAGGGGATATTTGAAGATCTCTAATGGGTCAAAATTAATTGTTTGGCTTGCATACAAAGGAGTGCTAGCCATTTATGTGCAGAGCGGAAGAGATATGGAACATAGTCAACAATTCCAAGGAGTATTGGGGGGCAGATAAGGATACATAATATCTTAATACAGCTTGTGCAAGTCATTGTATTTTCTGCCAAAAAGGTTGAATTAGGTGACAGAACCATAGTATATAAATTAAATTACCAGTAGGAAGTGAACATTGCCAACGGTTGTCATTTGGGAGAAGTTTTAAATGGTAAAGAACTGAAGAGGTTCTATACTAGAAATGCAGAATTTTTATTTTGAGTAAGTATACTACAGGCATCCTTGAAAAAAGTATAACTAAGTCTCCAACATTGTGCCCATGTATGCTCTGTGATAGAAATGTTGAGTTCTCATTCCCAATGAGCCCTAGAAGTAAGGGACTGATCAGGAATATGCTCTTGGATAGTTTTATAGATCTGTCCCGCTCTATGTGAATGTAATTTAAGCCATTGTAACATAGGAGGGGGATTCTAGATATTGTTAGATATAGTGGCTAACAAAGGGTGGATTACAGTACGAATTTGTAAATATTTCCAATGATCTTGTTGTGGTAGGTCCCAAATAGTTTTAAGATTTGTGTATGAATTTAAATAATAAGTATCAGGTATAAGAAGGTCTCTCAAATGCTGGATTCCCTTAGATTTCCATGGATGCCCAAAAAAGTGGCTTGCCAATAAGTGTAAGATGGTGGTTACCCCATAAAGCAGTAAATGAAACAGGCTTAAGATCAGCTTTTAACCGCTTATGTAGTTTATACCAGTAATAAATGGAAGGACCTGTAGTGGGATGAGATTTCATTTTTTTAGGAATAGAAATATTTAAACAATTAGCCACAACACCACCCGGTATCATTGAGGCCTCCATATGTACCAATTGTGGAGTCACCTTAGTGTGATGGTCAAACCAATGCAATGTTTGTGAGGCATGGAAAGCCCATAAATAGTACCAAGGAAGTCCTAAGCCTCCTTTTGACCAGTGCGATCAAAGCTTTAAATGGCTGTAATGAGGGTGGGTCCCCTCCCATAAAAATTCTCCCATTATATGGTCAAGTTTAGCTAATGAAGAACTAGGAAGAAATAAAGGGATTTAAGAAATTACATACAGAATTTTAGAGGTTACCATCATTTTAATAACTGAAATGTTTCAGATAATGGTCAGTTTCATGTTTTCCAGTGGTCTAAAGAAATCTTAAGATCTTGAAGTAAAGGTAAAACATTCACTTTCCAAATTTTATCTATAGTAGGTGTAATTTTAATACCCAAATAGGTAAAGATGGAGAGAGCCCATTTAAATCCCAGAGAAGTAGCTACTTGAGGTTAACACATGCTGTTCAGCTGCATTATTAAAGTTTAAGTGTAATTAATGGTAAGCCCAGATAGATTGGTAAATAAATTTAATAGGTTGTGGAGAGATAGAGAAGAGGTAACAGCATCTTCCGACAAAATTAACAAATCATCTGCATAGAACATTGATATATATTGTACTCCACCTAAGGTAATACCTCTTATATGCAAATTCTGATGAAAGGCTGCAGACACTGACTCAATCGCTATTATAAATATAAGGGGGAAAGCAGGCATCCTTGTCTGGTACCTCTAGTTAGTCGAAACAGAGGGGAAAGAGGGGAATTAGTAAGGATACGAGCAAATGGTGAGAAGTAAAGAAGTTTAACAAAGGAACAAAAACATTCACCAAGTCCCAGATGTGATAACACACAATGCAAATAATCCCATTCTAAAGAATCAAATGCTTTTTCAAAATCTATCGCTATCCCAGCTGCAGGGGTTTTAAGGAATTTGGCATTATGCATAAGATTTATTAAAGAACGAAGGTGATTGGAACCAAGATGACCTTTAACAAATCCCACCTGGAACTGATGAACCAAACAGAGAAGAAGGGGTTCCAGACGGGATGCCAAGATTTTTGCATACACCTTGCTGTCAACATTAAGCAACAAAATAGGTTGATAATTAAGTGGGAGGGTAGGGTCCTTACCTTTCTTGGGTAATATAGTAATAATAGCTTTGCATAACTTAGGGGGGGAGAGTTCCAGTATCTATTGCCTCATCATATACTTGGCACAAAAGAAGACATATAATGTCTGCCACAGGTTTAAAAAATTTTAGCAGGGAAGCCATCCCCTCCAGGTGCTTTACCTGAGTTTAAGGACTGAAGAGCTTGACTCACTTCATTAACGGTAAAGAGATGTTCGTGAACATCAGCTTCTTCATATTTAAGGCGCTGGAGTCCTAGTGAGTCCAAAAACTGGGTGATATTTGTCTGACTATTGTGGGGATGTGAAGCATATAGCTGTTTATAATATTCAGCTATGATGGAATTAATACTGTATCTGCAGCTTTTGCATGCACCGAACCAGAGGCATCGCGTAACCCAACAATAAAATGCCCCATTTGTTGAGTGTGGAGCCAATATGCTAAAAGTTTGCCACCTTTCCCTCCCCACTCTCAGTATTTCTGTGTGAGTTTTAGAATTACTACTTCAGCTTTCCAAGCTCTTAAGGTATTTATAAGTAAGTGTAAAATTTGTCTGCAAAGAGCTAAGTGAGGGTCATGGTGAGATAAGGTGGCATACTGGGCTTCTTTAGCCGTAAGAGTGGTTTCTAGTACAGTACATTTAGCTGATGTTCTCTTTGTTTTCGATGGTGGGCAGCATAACTAATTATTTTCCCATGCAATGTGGCTTTCAATGCTTCTCAAACAGTCCCCGCTGATGTAGCAGATGTGTAATTGTACAAGAGAAATTCCTTCATCCCATTTTTAATCCAAGACACAAATTCTGGATCTTTCAATAAAAGTGGATCGAGGCGTCAGGTTGGTGAATATGTTTGAGAACTACCCCAAAGTAAATGCAGTCTTACAGGGGCATGGTCTGAAATAAGTATCAATAAAATACTGGAATAAATCACTATTTGAATAATAGGAGGGAGAAGTTAATAAATAATCTAACCTACTGTAAAAATGGTGAACTGGGGAATAATAAGAATATTCTCTGGGCTGGATATTCAAACTGCACCATTCTGTGGTGCAAGCCCTTGCACTGCTCAAAAAAGTTGTGCAGGGGCGTGGCCCGGGCGATATTCAATGGAGTTACACTATTGAGCAACTCCTTTGAATATCGCCCCCTGGCCACAGCCACTGTGCATGGTGCAGTGGAACTTGCGCCACCGCAAGTGGTCAGAGTGGAGCATTCAAGATGCGGTGGCGCAAGTTCCATTGCGCCATGTGCAAATTTCTGATATTCAAAAGGTGACATGCAAATGGTGCCATAAGTTATCAAGGCACGGGGGTCCATTTGCATCTACTTACAGCCCCATTTGCATGCCATTAGCATGCAGGTGTGCCGATCCCCGACAACTTGTGCCTGGCGCCCTGCCAGGCAGCAGCTGTCGGGGACCGATGCCTCCTGCAGCCCGATCACGGGCATGAAGTAAATCTTCCCCCCCACTGGCCCGATCGCAGGCATAACAGAACGGAACCCTCTGACTGGTCCCGATCAAGGGCATAACAGAACTGAACCTCCCGACTGGCCCGATGTAGGCATAACAGAACTGAACCCCACCCCTGACTGGCCCAATCGCGGGCATAACAGAAATGACCTCCCCACTAGCCTGATCACGGGCAGAATGGAGGTCAACCCCTAAAGACCAATATCCCTGGTGGTCCAGTGGGCTCACGAAGCCAGTTGCGGGCATTAGAGTCAAACCCCCAAGGTCCAATTTCCTGGTGATCTAGTGGCCCCACCCCACCCACCCATGGAGCCCCACCACTCCACTCCCTCACCGTCAGCGGTGGGTGGCAGCTTCCTCTCCGCCTGCCGCCTGCTGCCGCATGTGACTATTCGGTAGGGCTGCACGCCCATTGGTTCAGAGAAGGAGCCAAGGCGGTGCAGCCCATACCGTACAAGGCAGTCCAGATATGTGAATGAATTGAATATCGAGCTGTGCAGTTTATGCATGGTTCCTCCCCCTCCAGTTGAGCATGCCTTCATTAGCATTGCGTTGTTGCTCAGCAAGACTTGGGGGCGCAACTGCCTCCTGCAGAATGGCGTAATTTCAGACTTGCGCAGGCGCAACCCTATTGCGCATGGTGCAACCCTTTTGAATATCCAGCCCTCTATCTCTAGGATGAAAAACTCTCCAAATATCGGAGAACCCAAAATCTTGCATTAGTAAAGAAAGTGCAACAGCACTTTTATGGTGTGGTTCAGCTAAGGAATTATTCCTGCCCATAATGGAATCAACTACAAGATTAAGATCACCATTTATAATTGTTGGTAGATTATCAACCAGATTAGATGATAACTGGTGAGCTAAATTATGAAAAAATCCTGGATTATCAGAATTAGGAGTATAAACCGAATTAGGCCTAGCATGGAAATCGGATTCCTTGATTTACCTGGGAATTACACTTGCAAGAAACTCAAACCGTATTCAAAAACTAAATCTAGATTCCCTTCTCCAGGTAATAACTCAGGATTTAAAAAGATGGTCTCATCTACCAATTTCTCTTTGGGGGAAAGTTAATCTAATCAAAATGAATGTGTTTCCCCATCTTTTTTATCCATTAAATCTTTTAAATATTTGGCTACCTCTCTCATGGTGTAAAAAAGTCCACAATTTGGTCACTAACTTTATTTGGGTGGGCAAGAGACAGAGTATCACAAATTAACTGTCCCTAAGGATAAAGAAGGACTGAGCTTGCCGCATGTGGGCCTTTATTACTGGGCAAGTCACACCAATAAATATCTCTGATGGCAACTCTGGGGAGAAACACAAACTGCCCCTCCTTTCATTCCTGTATGGCTTAAAATAGAGCTAGATATGCTGAGAGCCCATGGGCTTTCCCCTTTGGCACTCTTACACATGAAGACCGCCTCCTTCCCACCCCAAATTAAAAACACACCCACTGCAATGTCCGTTAGAGTTCACTCACAACTTTGTAACTACTTAAAATACAAGCATACCCTAGATTTGACACAACCTTTGAAGGGCAACCCCAATGTCAAATTAGGGGGAAAAGTTATTTCGTCTAGATGGCTCCTGCAGAGAGGGGACTGCCCTCTCCTCTATTTTGTTAGGGAGGATAGAACCTGGCTCCTCCCCCCCAGAAATCTTGGTAACAGCTGGTCTTCCAACAACGGATATATTTAAAGCACTCCAAATACAATCCTCCTCCTTCTACTCCACTTGATTTTCTGGGAAAATTAAGTCCACTAGCAGGCTTTCCACATGCGGTCTCTAGAATTTATAGCATGGTGCATAACTGGGTATGTCCAGACAGTTTCGGTCCTACAAATTATTGGACCACATTATTCCCAGAGACAGTATTTAACTGGCCCCAATTATGGAGCTCCTGTCACAAAATAGTTACTCAGGACAGACTCCATCTTATGCAATACCAAATTTTACACAATCTTTATTATACGCCTCAAAAACTGGCCAAGTTTTGAATTGTGGGATCCCCAATATGCGTAAGATGTAAGCAAGTAGAGGGTAATTTGTTGCATATATTCTGGTCTTGCCCCAAAGTGGCTCCCCTGTGGACCCTAATCCAACAAAGAGCGGATCCACTCCTGGGCTTGGCTGACCTATTCTCAGCTGAAATATGCCTGCTAGGTGACTTTTCAACCATTTCAGTATTAAATTGGAAGTATTATATGGTAATCTCTCTCTCGTGACTGCTTTGTCTTGCTTGGTGGGTGCGAATTTCAAATGATGCAATGGCATCCAATTGGACCTCACCTGCTACTAAAGGCAGGAATTGGAGCCCAGCGGCTCGCTAACAGCCGAGAATTGAACTTTCAGTCTCAGGGGCGGTGAGGGAGACATCTCTGCAAGCGGGTCCCCTCCCCCGCACAAAGGAGCTGCTAGTCCGCTACTGGGGTTGAGGTGCCGGCTTAAAGAGCTGAGCTTGGCAGACCTCCCTCGCAACTCCAAAAGAAGAATTCTGTTCCCCTGCCTGGTGCAGGAGCTGCCTTTGACACAAAGAGAACTTTTTGCTGTGCTTCTGCAGAATCCACTTACCAGACACAAAGGGCTCCGGTGCTGAGCAGCAGCTGCACATCGGAGAAAGTTTTCTCACCCATCACCCTGCTCTCCTACCCTTAAAATCTCAGAGGCCATGCCCACCCGCAACACAGGGCCTCTCTTAGAGCGAGTACTTCACTCTGTATTCTCAAAAAGGGGTTGACCCACTGACTGAACAAAGAACCCCAGTGGCTGCTGGCTCCTATATATCTCCGGTTGCCTGTTCAGGTGACACACAGGTAGAACCCCGGGATTATTTGTATCGAAAAAGAGGACTAGGAGAGCAAACTAACACTTCAAGGCTGTCTTTACCCAAAGGGACTCAATACAAAATGCATTGTGTATATTCGCTTACAGCTTAACCTTAACGTCCTAAATCAGTGAAGTCTTGCGATTGATGCTAATCTTGCTCCCTTTCTTTTCTCCCTATGTAAAGCTGATTTTTCTAGTTGTCAGAATCTATGCTTATCTTGCTCCCTTTCTTTTCTCCCTATGTAAAGCTGATTTTTCTAGTTGTCAGAATCTATGCTTGTCTTGCTTCCTTTCTTTTCTCCCTATGTAAGCTGATTTTTCTAGTTGTCAGAATCTATGTGCTACTACCTGCTCAAAGGCTAGGAGTTACCCCCTCCTCTAGAATAGGCTTATAAACTGATTTCCCTGCTGGAACTGATGCCCATGTAACTAATATCGAGCATCCTTAAGTAATCACAGCCTGCAACTTGCTGAAGACAGGGGACAAGAACAGTGTTCCTGGATTTAATGAACACTTAACAAATAGATCTGTATAGCACACTCGTCTAATAGAATTTATTATAGGTGCTGAACTAATTGTTAGCACTGAGTGACTGAGCAGCAGCACTCTTATTTCTCTTGTTCAACCCTGTTTAACCCCAACTATCTGAAACAGGGCTAGGTGAGTGTGATGTCCTAGTGATGGCTGAGACCTCTTTCAGTAATACACAGGGCACCACTGCTCTCCGAACATCTTCGACCATGAGACAGACCCGGGCCCCCCACCCACCCTGTCCAGGTCTGTGTGGTGAAAAAAAGCCAGGAACTCTACTCCCTAACAAGGGAGTACTCCTGGCAGTACTCTACATTCTATCCCTTCTATGGGTGGACATGATGGTAGGTCGAGGAGACCCAGACATTAGGGGAAGGCATGATAATGTTACCCCACTCTGGGACCTACACCACACCGAGTCCTACACGAGCTTGCAAACCTTACTTATAGCCCATGAGCTAGTGAGATGGGGTGTCTGCTATGAGTCACTCCACTTCACAAGTAGGAGACTCAGATACAACCTAATCTTATCAGCCAGCCCCAAGCTACTAAGCCTACTGGTGGCGCTACTTCTCCTGGCAGGGGACATTCAGCCCAACCCGGGCCCTCCTATCACCAATATCTTAATATCCTCCCCACAGGACCCCCAGTGGGCACTCTCCAAAGGTTTGAAGATTGCACACATGAAGGTCTGCAGCCTCAGACCGAAAATGCCAGAGGTACAAGCCTGGCTTGACCTTTACAAGCCAGATATACTGGCCATCTCTGAGACCTGGCTTAAGATCAACATCCTCGACCATGAGATCATGGCACAAGGTTATAACTCCTTCCGCAAGGATAGGGACAGAAAAAGAGGGGGAAGTGTGTTAATCTACACGAAAGACAACCTAACGGTGTCAAACCTAACCATTAAGCCTGACCCTGCCCCAGACAGTGAATCAATATTTATACAAGTCACCCTCGGCAAGTCCAAGTACCTCATTATAGGATGTGCATACAATCCCCCAAAGACGGCTCTCCAATCTCTAGAAACTATCACCAGAACCACGGCCAAAGACATCACCACGGAGCTCCTCATTCTGGGGGACTTCAACCTAAATTGGGCCCATGACCCCAACAAAAACCTCATGTCCCTAATGCAGGAGGCAAATCTGGTACAGGTTATTTCAGAACCCACTCAGTTGAACCAGAAGTCAGGGAACCACACCATCCTGGACTGGGCTCTGGTGACAAACCCCACCAATATCCACAAAGCGGGGCTCATGGCAGATGCCCTGAGTGACCACTCCCTAATATTCTGCATCTGGAGGAACAGTGTGCCTAAAGTCCAACCAAGAATATTGACCGCCCGAGATTACTCAAACTTCTCAGAGGCACAATATAATGACTACCTCAATAGTCTGGACTGGAGACCTATCAGGCTCCTCCCTCCTTGGATGAGGCACTAGAATACTTCCAAAACTCATTAACCAAAGCAGCCAACCTCTTTGCCCCACTAAAGAAGCTCAGAGTAAAAGGTAGCTGCTACAAGTGGATCTCTCCAGCTCTAAAAGTCCTGATGATCAGCCGGGACAAGGCCTGGAAGAGGTTTAAGAAGTCTTCTCTCCCGGCTGACCTTGTTGCATATAAAGCCCTGTGAAACAAATGCAAGAGCACAACAAAACTGACCAAAAGGGAGTATGTCACCCGCCTTCAAAAACATAGCTTAGGTACCCCTAAGCTATTTTGGTCTCATATCAATGAGTTCATCAGAGGTAACACCAAGGCCAAACCGGGCCCTATGGAAGTCAATGGTAAGCTTGTGAAGGATGGACCACAAATTGCAGCTACTCTTAACCTCCACTTCACCAACCTTCACTCATATAAGGCTGGACACCCTGGCACCCAATGACACCGAACCCACAATACTACAGCGACCACTATTCCACTTCAGGCTGGTCAGGACCAAAGAGGTGCAAACTCTCCTGAGGGCCCTGAAAATCAAAGGCCCAGGTGGACCTGACAGAATACATCCCAGACTACTCAAGGATGGAGCCAAATCCGTCTCCAGACCCTCGACCTGGCTCATAAATAGGTCCCTACAGGAAGGCACCGTTCCACACCAGTGGAAACAAGCAAACGTGGTTCCCATCCATAAGGGTGGCTCCAGGGAACACACTAGCAATTACAGGCCAATTTCCCTGCTCTGTCTGCTTGCCAAACTGCAGGAAAGACTAATATACAGTCAACTCCACAATTACCTGGAGACCCACCAAATACTGGCCTCCTCTCAACACGGTTTTCGAACAAACCATGGCATGGACACTGCCCTCATGAACCTCACGACAGACCTACCCAGGGCCATGGACAAGGGCCCCCCACTGGTGTGATATTTATTGACCTGTCCAAGGCCTTTTTCCTTGTCAACCACTACCTCCTGCTAGCAAAACTCAAAAAGTTAGGCCTAGACCCCCTGGATCTCAAGTGGTTCAAGAGTTATTTATCAGGCCGCACCCAGAGAGTTAGCTGGAAGGGTGCGCTATCTGACCCGTTATCCCTAAAACAGGGAGTACCACAAGGTTCAATCCTTGGTCCCCTACTATTCTCACTGTTTACCAATGACCTAAAACTCCACTGTGGGGAAAGCACAGTAATACAATATGTGGATGACACCGTTATATATCGCTCATCGGATAACCTGGGGGCTCTCGGCACCTTACTCTAATCTGACCTAGCATCCCCAGAGAGCTGGCTAGAAATAAACAGAATGGTCCTGAATGCTGGGAAAACAATATCCATGCTGTTTGGGCCCAGATCCCTGGGGCTAGACAGGACCAGCTCCCTACAGCTTAAATTGCTGGCTGGGACCAGCATTGAAGTTGTGCCCTCTTTAAAATACCTAAAGCTTACGCTTGACCAAGGTCTCACCTACAAGAACCATGTGGAACAAGTCACCAAGACCATCCTTAGGAAGCTTGGCATTCTGTATCGGATTAAGGGTCAGCTTATCCCGGAAGCCAGGCTCTCCATTGCCTCAAGCATCCTGCTCCTCACACTGACCTACGCAGCCCTGTAATTCAGGGAATGGCCAAGCAGGAGGTCCACTGGCTGCAGATCCTATACAACAAGGTAGTGCGGTTTGCTACCCAGGATAATTCAAGAAGCCACCACTGCGACACACTAGCCAAATTTCAGTGGCCTTCTTTTGAAGCACGTCTCCAATACCCTCTTCTCTGCCTAGCATTTAAATTACTCAGCCCCACAGCTCCTCCCAGCCTCTCAGCTACCTTAGTCCCAAACATAACCCCCGAACCCTGAGGACCTCTGGGCGGATTCTGCTAGAAACCCCCAGGGTCAGGACCTGCGCAGGCCAGAAATCTTCCTCCGTCACAGCCCCCTATCTGTGGAACAAGCTTCCACCAGTGATACAGGAAGACCCCTCACTCATGAACTTCCGTACCAGGCTCAAGGTGCACCAAATTGAGGCAAGTACTTGCCAGTGTCATAGCACCTGACAGTCTCCCCCCAATAGACTTATGTCTTTCACCTTACCTGCTCCAACTTCTTACCTTATCTCGGTAACTCACCTATGATCAGGAGTTGCGCCAAACCATTATGGATAGTATGCCTCTAATGTTGTAATTCAATGTCAAAAAGCTGTAACTATTGAACCTGTATGTTAGTTAATACCTGACTACTGTCTGTAACACTCCATGTAGTGTCTCTCCGGGTCGCCCCTGAAAAAGGGACCTTCGGGGCTCAGTGGGCCTACCCGGTCATCAAAATTTAATAAATAAATAAATAAATATGGCAATAATTTCCATGTTAGTCAAGAAGATAGTCTTGAAGCATTGGAAAGATGACATACAACTTACCTATATTGAATGGCTCCAAGAGTTTCTAGCCAATCTTCGCACAGAGGAAACTATTGCAACTCTCCATAATAGGATTAAAAGATTTTATAGGATATGGGGACCACTACAAGCTCTTTATGCCATCCAACCTGTAACACACTTAAATAACTAGGTATAACCTATAAACTATTAATCACCTTTCTCTGCAAGGTGTGGGAGGTGGGGGGTATAAGGGAATAAGAAGGGGGAGAGGATGGATTATGTAATTTTGGTGCTGTAAACTGTTTGGTATACATGTATCACTGATCTATTCTCTGTATTGGAAAATATCTAATAAACTTTCAATTGAAAAAAAGAATTAGGAGTATAAAAATTAATCAGTTGAAGGGGTCTAAAATAACAATCAGCCACCTGCTCTGGGTATCATGGGCAATAGATGGTGGCTTCCAGTTTAACTGCTTATGTATCAGAATGGCAACACCATGTCTCTTAAAGGATGCAAAGGCAGCAATAACTTGACCAACCTAGTCCCATTTAAGTCTATCTGTATCGACTTCTCATAATTGTTTCCTACAAAAATGCAATATGTGCTTTATTGTGCTTAAGATGTGATAATACTTGCTTACGTTTACTGGGTGCATTGAGACCCCTGACATTCCAGGTATATAAAGAAAGATCAGCCATTATGAAATGTCAAGGATGATGGCCGGCCCGATGGTGCTGTAGGTTGAGGCACTGGTTGCTACACCTCATGCCAAGCTGGTGACCCGGGTTCGGGAAAGAGCCCAAACCACCGAGGGTCAGCAGGGGTGAGAGAGGATTGAGCATCTGGAAGACTGCTCTCCTCTCTCAGGGGAGGGAGGTCTTGTTGTCCCACTCATTGACTGCCCTCTGGTGGTGGCTGGAGGGTAGTATGGGCCAGGAGGCATGTACCGGCATTCTCGTGTCAGTGGGAGGGGATGGGAGTAATGTGAAAGGAGCTGGCAGGCTCCATGATGGCCCATCACATCCCTGGCTGTCCCTGGCTTCGGATCATGCTCTGGGGGGGAGCTGGCGCTTTCCTCCCTGGCTTCACGGGGGAAAACTGCAGGGGAATTACTGGGGGTTGGTCTGAGTGAGGGCACATGGGTAGGAGGATGAGTCCTTCTGAGGGAGGACCATAGCCACCTGCCAAGCTCCAGGGTGCAAAAATAGATAATAGAAAAAAAAAATGCCAAGGATGAATTATTGAAAAGAAACAAATGAAACATGTCAGAGGACCCAACACACCCAGCCAAAACAGACCAAGAAATAATGTCTAAAGCAGGAACACAAGATATACTTGAAATTCTCATGCACATATAATTGCATATGATAAAACTATTAACTGTCCAGCAATTGAATCTCTCAGTAGACAAGTGTTCGACCGACATCACAGTGACGTATTTTTGTCCACCACAAGTTGCGATCGGCATAAATTCATCAGCTAAACTGCCTTTTTTTTCCAGGGGGCTTTGCCCCCCAAACCCCCATACCTATCCTTTAAGATTATCAACTTCGGGTCGGACTTGATTCGCGGTGGGGTGCAATACCCGGTCAAAGCAGTGCCGGGGTCCTGTGAGTACATTACAGTGGCAACAGCTGTACTGTCATTTGCTGTGCAATTGTCGCAGTTCAGATGGCATACCAGTTTAAGTAATAGATAAGCCATTTAAGGTGAATGGAGGGAATAACAGTGGACTTACAAATGAAGGTCTTAGGCCACCTCTCTATGCACCAAAGTGCGCTCCAAACATAGTGCAAACAGTAGAAATACCTTTCAACAAACAAGGTAATAAAGAACAGTATGTAAGCAATAATACCCAACAGGGTGGGCTTTGTTGGGAAATACTGGGCCACTCAGGGGCATAATGAGGCCTGATGCCACAGGCAGAGGGCCTTATAGCCCCTGGAAGGTCTGGTATTTCCCAATAAAGCCCACCCTGTCAGGTATTATTGCACTTAGAAAATGGGCACTGTAAAAAATATAGAATAAAGTATGGTTCTCAGTGTGTAACGAGAATTTACACACACCCAAGGGGTTTATGCATAGCATCAAATCCCGAGGGTGTGTGTAAATTCGAGTTTACACACCGACTCTATATTTTATTTTATATAATTGTTGGGCTTCTCTTTTTTGCCTCAGCAATTATATAAAATTAAAAAAAAGACTGCTGTGCCGGCGCAGTCAGATTACCTCGGTGCGCGAGGTCCACTTTCACTTTATTTAAAATATTGTCATGGGGGTCCATCCGGTAGCCATGTGGAACATCTGAAGTAATTTTAAAAATTACTTACTGCCAAGTGTCCATGGCAGTTTCTCTCCATAGTTGGTTTGCGTAGGGGGAATGGTTTCCTGTTTGGGAAGGACACAGCGAGCGAGGAGTTCGAGCATGAGCAGTGTGGGGAAAACCGTACGTGTGTTTGCCATTATAAATGCTCCTTTATAATGGCAAATTATGCCACAGTTTTCCAATGGGAAAAAGGGAAGCCCATTAATTATAAGAAGTTTAATAAAATAAATGTTAGTAAAAAATTTCCTTTAAATAAGTTTTATAAAAAAAAATAGTTGTCCACCTGCATTGAATAGATTTTTTTTTGTTTGAGGTGGGGATTGTTGTCTTAGTGGAGACTCCTTAGTTTAGGCAGAAAAAAAAAGCGGTTTGCTGATGCTGACCTGGAAGTATGGGGGGATGCAGAGCAATGTGGTTATTTATTTACAGTCTTTTAACTGGTGCTCCCCACTCGAATTGCTTATAGTTATTATTTTTATTGTTACTGTTATACGACAGTGGAGACGGAGATTTGCTTAGTAGATGTACCACAAGTGGGACCCAGAAGAAAGGTTGGGAGCTGCAGACAATGGAGGTCAACCAAGCCGGCACTGAGAAAGTCAAGTAAGCATGAAGGGGAAAAAAATGTTTTTTCTTACTGTGGCGATGAATAAGAGAGGCAGCCAGAGAGGCAGTATTAGTTGGTGGGATTTGTCTATAGAGTGGTTGGGGAGGGGGGATGGGGGTAGAGGTAGAGGTAGAGGTACTATGAACGGAACTCAGAAGGAAGGTTGGAATTGCAGATGAGGGAGGTTGACCAAGCCAGCACTGAGAAAGTAAAGTAAACACTGGGGAAAAAACAAAATGTTTTTGTGTTTTTTGATTGTGTGAATAAGAGAGGCAGCCAGTGAGGCAGTATCAGTTTGTGGGATTTGTCTACAGAGTACTGGGGGGGCTAGCCACTTGCTAAGCAAGGAGAAAAAAATGGCACCTGGCCAGTTTGGAAATTTGGAGTGCCCAATGATACTCTAAGTAATGGGGCACCCCGAATTGGCACTTGTTATTTAACAGTCATCTATTGAAAAATATATGCATGCTGAGTATGGCTTTCAGCCCATCAGCATGCTTTATTTTTCTAGCCCATTTTCTAACAAATTCTAATATACTATAGAATATGTATTAGCAATTGAAATAACAGCTAATGTGATAGAGGAACCTACTCTTGTCCCTCAATCCTTCAATATTTAAACCTTATCCATGAATATAATTATATCTGTTAGCAGAAAATAAGCATGGCATGTACATACACAGACAAAAAGAAAGAGCATGTTTAGCTTCTGCATATAGAAATGCATATAGAACTGCAACTGCCACCATTCCAATAAGAGAAAACCATCACCTATAAAACAGGAGGTAAAATTCCTCTTAACGCATATACTATCAGTTAATATAAAATTAGCTGGTGCAAGCATCACAAATAAATCCAGTAACAATATTATAAAATGTAATACCTAAAGAACAAAAAGTACCCCCTCCATTCAGCCACCAAGAGGGTATCATACTAACTATATATAAACTATATATATTTGTTGTCCAACAGATTAACCAATGAAGTCAATGGATACAATACAAAACAAAACATATACTGTAGGACTATCCAGTGTCTAAGATGTATTAGCAGTCTGAAATATTTGCGCATCTCCGCTGGGTCAAGAGCAGTACAATTCATGCATCCCCATAGTGTGCTCACCTGGTTATCAAATAAATAACATTTAAAACAAAAAGACTGTGCTGCACCAAGGCAACTAACTGTACGGCGGGTGCAGTTTCATTTATTTACTGTGCATAAACTTCTTAACAGTACACAGTAAGGACAATTCTGTTGAACTCGCAGCAGATTACGCTAGACAACTGGGGATAGCTGCATTAATAATAAAATGAATTAGTAAAAAAAAGTGCTGATAAAACCTTTACTGTGCATGGGTTTCTTAGCAGCACACAATAGGAACAACCCCGTTGAACTGAATGATAATGGTAATATGGTTGACAGTTGTTATATTTTAAATTTGGTCATCTAGTTTGAAGTTTGGGAGATTTTTGGTTTCTTGTTGAAATACAGCTGATTAAGGGCCGTTTAATATGTGCCTGTTATTGAGGTTGTTTTAATTACATTTGTGCATGTGGCTCAATTAAGTGGGATCAATTAAACTAAAGTGGCCAACTATAAAAATCTAGTGGTAAATGTTTCCCCCAAGCTCATTAACATGCTGAAGTATAGTAGCTGAATAGGAGGCACTGTGTGTGAATATCCTATAAGCTGTTTTAGCATTTCACATTAAATTACAGTGCTGTCCTTCTGGCATTTGCACAGTATAAGTTAATATTTTTAATGTAGTGTTTTTAACATTCCTTACCAGAAGCAAACTGTGGCCCTGTGTGTAAACGTCCTGAAACTGCGTCTCACACTACTGTTTATAAATGATGTTGATGCTAGCCTCACTGAGTCTCTGATTTTCAAATGCTGTAAACATTCATTTTTCAACTGTTACTGAAAACAGGCACAGTAACTTTAAAAGGCAAATGTAGTAGCTACTGTCTCTGGTTGCCAGGGTTGCCAGTGTGTCTCATTGTTCATCACTGAGATTTCCAAATGCAACACCTGGTAGCAGTGTACTTCCAAAGGCAACACTCACTGGCAGTGAATGTTGCAACAATTCACCATGGAGACACCTCATTGCATTGACACTTTTGCGGGAGTGCCTCAGATTGCAAATACAGCAGCAGTAAGTGAAATAAACCACTTCTACAGCACAATAAAGCATGCAGAGCCACTGAAAGCATTACCAACCAACACGCCAGTGCATCAAGAGCAGTCCCAATACCAAACATCGGGAAGTACAGGCAAACAGCTGAGGCATACAGGCATAAAATGTGTACAAACAATTATTTAGGCACTCAGTACTTCCACACATGTGTTGCCACTTCCACTGCTATTAATAAGTGATGAGAACAGTATGGCATTTACAGAAAAAGTAGAAATTAAAAGAAAATGAGTTTCAGTCTCCCAGTCAGTTAAGACTGTGTGCTGCAGGTCCTCTTTGAGAATGATGATTGGTTAAGTTTCTGGTTTTGCTGTGAGCTTTCTTTGAAGATTCTGCCCCATGAGGAAGAGACTTTACAGCTATGTAAGCCCATGAAACATCTGCCACTGGTTTTACCCCTGCTAAATCCAAAGATGCTAAAGCTTTTGAGGTTGTCTGCTGCAGCTCAGCTGTGATGACAGAATTAGCACTGGCATTCGAGGAAGGTGGTGGGGTAGAGGATTGTAATGGAGTGTATTTATTTTTCATTAGTGGAGACTCTGTAGGCTCCAAGATATCATCTGAAGTTTTGTTCCTCATAGGGCTGTGGCTTCTGCTACGACCCCGACTTCTTGCTTATGAGTGGACAGAGGAGTCTCTGGATTTAGCCTGCAGTTGGGTTGATTGCCACCAGTGATTATGAGCTGCAACAGTCCATGATTCTTGATCAGAAGAAGTAATTGCAGGGGAAGTAACTTGAAGCATGGAAGAGGTAGAGGGTGCAGTATCCATAGGCGTAATGGATGTAGTAGCTGTAATAGTAGAAGACTCATCAAAAGCTTGAGGCCAGTGTAATTTTAGAAACTCCATGAGAGCAGTTGGAGTAATAAAGTCAACATTCTTACAATTGTGCATAGCTATCATGATAGCTGGGTATCGGAGGGTCAATTTCAAATCCAAATGATGCATGATCTGTTTAGCCTCTGTATAAGCCATTCTTTTGAGTGAGGTCTCTTTTGAAAAGTCTCTAAAAACATGAATACGGTTATTTTGCCACATAAGAACTCCTATGTCTCTTGCTCTCTGTATCATCAGTCCAGTTGTGGCGTACTTCAGAAACTTCACTAAAATGGGTCTAGGCTTCTAACCAAGATGCGGCTTAGGAGCTAGTGAGCGGTGCGATCTCTCTATTATAAAAGTTTGATCACTTGTAAATTGGAGAGGTTGAGGCAATTCCTTCTGTAGAAAGGTAGCAGTATCATTTAATTCTACACCCTCAGGAAATCCAAGAAAACAAAAAAGCAGGTAAAGCAGGAGCACCAGGAAATGTGTGGTGCTGTGTTCAAATTACAAACAAGCATATAATATGTGAATAATGCCTACACTGTTGCAGGAACAACCAGAACACCAGCTTCTTGAGTAGAAAAATGTTTTTTATACAAACATTTGTCAATGCCGAATGTTTGCTTACTGGCATTGGCAGTGGTAGTGTAGAAGTTACAGAGCTGCGTAATAGGAATGGCAGTGAAGTACTGAACTGAAACCAACCCCACCACCACCCTGCAGAGAGTGACAGGCATTGGGGTGTGCCTTTGGGTCGTCAGGTATAACAGCCACGCATTCCACACCCCACCCTGCAGACACTGACAAGTGTCACACGGTGTGTCTGTAGGGTCTTTGGCCCTTATCACCCCATTCCATCAGGAAATACGGTGAGATGGGTGCAGTATAGGAGAATGGGGTGAACTTTGGGGCCAAAGAGTCCAAGGCATACTGGCGCCTCTCACTGGCTGCAGGGTGTGGAATGGTATGAGCATTACAGACAAGAATCCTAAGTCACACCTCTGATGCCTGTCATTCTCTACAGGGTTGGGCGTTATGGTTGGAAACCCTAATACCTCAGGCATTCATTGGTATTTTCACTCCAAATTTTCAACATGGTTTTTTTGTGACCCCACCTTATGAACAGTGGCAATATCAGTTTGTTAGCTGAAAGCTGCTTATGCACAGTGACTACAGAATTTAGCACCACAGGTGCAAAAACATTCCGAACAGGATGTAAAAAATGACAGCTGTACTGTTCATGGGAGGTGTAAAAAATGGCAATGTTGCAAATCTGCAGTAAAAATATTTAAAAAACTGGTGAAGTCATGAGTGTGCATAGAAACTGTGCAACGCACACCTGTAATGTAATTAGTTTGGGGATTTTTTACAGCAGATTGGCAATTACACAAGCATTTTGGGACCTCCGATCATGAACAGTGTCACTGTGATTTTCTTTATCTGTCCCGAACAATGATTTCCCACAGCGACCATGCATCTCTGCGCTGAAAGTGTGAAAACACATTTTGGCCATGTTGTGAAAAATGACAGCTGTACTGTTCATAAGGAAGTGTGGAAAAATGCCACTGGTGAAAATCTGGACTGAAAATATTACAAAGTCATGAACTTACAAGGGTGCGTGGAAATTGAGCAATGCTCACTCGTAACACAGTCATTTTATGGACTTTTGTCACCAAATTTTCAACATAGTCATTTTAAGACCTCTGCTCATGAACAGTGTCACTGTGATTTTCTTAATGTGTGCCATACATTGATTTCACACACCGACTGCGCCATTGTGCGCTACATGGGCGGAAACACGTTTTGGGCAAGATATGACAAATGACAGCTGTACTGCTCATAAGGAAGTATAATAAAATGGCAATATTGAAAATCTGGATTGAAAATATTGAAAATTCGCAAACTTACGAGTGCGTAGGAACTGCGCAATGCGCTCGTAAAACAGTCATTTTTAGGAATTTTTTCACCAAATTTTCAACATAGCCATTTTAAGACCTCTGCTCATGAACAGTGTCACTGTGATTTTCTTAATGTGTCCCATACATTGATTTTGCACACAGACTGCACCGTTGTGCGCTACATGGGTGGAAACACATTTTGGGCAAGATGTGAAAAATGACAGCTGTACTGCTCATAAGAAGGTGTAGTAAAATGGCAATGTTGAAAATCTGGAGTGAAAATATTGAAAATTCGCGAACTTACGAGCGTGCGTAGGAACTGCGCAACACACACTCGTAAAACAGTCATTTTTAGGAATGTTTTCACCAAATTTTCAACATAGCCATTTTAAGACCTCTGCTCATGAATGGTGTCACTGTGATTTTCTTAATTTGTCGCGGTGACATTGATTTCAAGTACCGACTGCGCCCATTGTGCACTACATGGGCGGAAACACGCTTTGGGTGAGGTGAAAATGACAACTATACTACTCATAAGAAGGTGTAGTAAAATGGCAATGTTGAAAATCTGGAGTGAAAATATTGAAAATTCACGAACTTACGAGCCTGCGTAGGAACTGCGCAACGCATGTAAAACAGTCATTTTTTGGAATTTTTCCAGCAAATTTTCAACATAGGCTTTTTGAAAGCCCACCTTATAAACACTGGCAGTGTCATTTCATTAATCAGTCCTGAAAGATGATTTCGCGCAGTGACTGTGAAATCACCCTTCGGGCCCAAATAACGCCATGACAGTGACAGCATTCATGAGAAGGGGTCCCAAAAACCCCATGTTGAAAATTTGGTGCAAAAATTTCAAACAATGCCTGAGATATGCAGCAAAGTTGAAAAAAACCCTATCTATCCCATTATACAGCTTACCGCCATTTCCTCAGTTCACGGTAGGCTTTGAAGAGTGCAGACATGTTCCCGGTCCACCGAAGATCGTCGCACCGAGGTCAGAAGTAAGTATGGGGTGAGTGGGGGGGTGGGGGAGGCAGCGCGCAGTGGGTGGATGCGGGTTGTGGGAGGGGCTGGGAGAAGTGCCGAGGACAGTTTTTATTTGCAGGTTTTTTTTAAATGATGATGCGGGACATTTGCCACGCTGGGGTGGGCTCCCAGCATGGCACAAGGATAGCTAGTTGGGGGCATGGAGCCGACAGAGGATTGGGCACCCCGTCGGCCATAGCATCTGTTGCCACGCCAAGTGGGCTCCCAGCTGCACCCTGTACCTGGGGAAGGACAGTGGAGCCGACGGGGATTGGGCACCCGTCGGCTATATAAATGATTGCCATGCTGGGGTGGGCACCCAGCATGGCATGTGAAAACTTTTGGGCGCAGAACGTGACGAGTTAAGCACCCCGTCAGCTATACAGTGTGTGCGTGGGGGGGGCAGCACACAGTATGCGTACGTGTGTGTGTGTGTAGGGGGAGCATGCATGAGCAGGCGATATCTGATTGCTGCTCACTGAAGCGTAGCTCCCCCTTTCAACTGTACTCCATTGCATTTTGGAGCTGTCATAGACAGCTCAGCAGGCACTGGAGAACTGCGGCCGCACCTGCAAACACACTGACTGAATTGGAAGAGGGCTGCCACACCTCCGAAAACTCAGATGATGGCACTATATTTCTTGCACATGTGTGCAAGCAAACATAAAAAGCAGACGTGCAAGTAATTACACTGTGGTGGCTAGCAAAATGAAACTGCTAATCCAAGAAAATGCAGATTATTTCTGCGGCTTCTATCTTCTAGGTCCTCTATTTTACCTAGCAAATCTTTAATCACCCAGTCCTGCTGCCGTACCACAGCTTGAAGCTCTTGTAGTGCAGTTTCAGTAGCGGCTGTTCTATTCTCAGTATTTGCAAGACAACAGTCTATAGCCTGTAAAGTTTGTGTAGTTTGCAGTGATACCATTTTTAAATCACTCGTATCTTATACTAATTTCTGGAACATTCCTTCAGTTGTTGTAGGATCACTGCACTGGCCTCCACGCATAGCCATCTTGAAGTAAGTAATGGAGTTCTAGTAGTACCAGACCTACTGAGATAATCAGCAGAAGCAGTGACTAAGGTAGGGACAAATTAATACAATCAAATGTATTAGGGTTCAACACTTTTTAGCCATGTACAGTTGCAGAAATAATGGCTGTGAGAAGTGAAGAAAAAGAAAGGATCGAGGGGCTTAGGGCAGAGCAGCCAGATTATGCGTCCATCCTGGTCTGGGCCAAGCCATACCCCCCCCCCCAACTTGTGTCCATTTGATAAAATACTTTCCCAAGGTTCCCTGTAACCACCTATGTCATGGCAGTACACTTTTGTCAAGACCCTGTTTAATAAAAAAATGTATGAATATAGTATAAAAAAACACCATGTTAATTATATTAATACCACCTTTGGTACCGGTAGGTAAGTAATACCTCTTTTTATGGGGTTCAACCTGCTGCCCCACAACATGTGTAAAAATGTACTAAAAAGGTGAGCTTCAAAATCCAAAGGTAGAGGAAAAACAAAACTATGACAGATGAATAATGGGAATAAACATGTCTTTATAATTGCTACCCTCTTTTTTTTTTAATGTTCATGCTTTCAAAATGTTTACTTTCCTTTGTCCAATATCAAGACACACAGTCCAATTAAGTTGGGACACATTTTCTGTCCCACTTCCAAACCACAGTTTTAAAATTTTCACACTTTTTTTCACACTGCCTTATGAACAGTAAAGCTGTCATTTTTCACATCCTTCCTGAAACATGTTTTCAGACCTGTGGCACACAATGGGCACGGTTGCTGTGAGAAATCAACGTTCGAATTGAATCAACGAAATCACTTGTAGCATGTCTTGGGCTGTCCTGCGTAGAAGCAACCCCCTCCCCATCTCTACCCAGAAAGAAACTATTAGGTAGGTGCACTGTGCCAGTATTAGTCTGGTGTAGTTTAACCCTGAAACACCATCCTCCTGTTCATATGTTTTCAGAGTCTATAATAGCTTCACGAAGACCCCAAATGTTACTTTTTTTCCCAGCCAAAAGTGAATGTCACTCACATTCACCCCTTCATTATGAAACATCACTGTTACAGTTTTGATTAAAGGTATGGTGAGAGAGAGACAGCCAAAAATGATATCCAAAGAGGTGTTTCTTTCAAAGTTTGATATTTGTTCCAGAATATATTTGGGCATTGTAAAGTCTTAAAACTTATGTCAAAAGTGTCCTCTCCAGATATATGTATGAGAGCATATATCTCCAATCCAAAAAATGTCATAGATTATTTTATTAAAGTTCTGGCAACATGTAATCTATTAGCTAAGACTGGCAACCCCCCTTTACATTTTAAATGCACTGTGTTGTGTCTTGGAGCTGGTTCAGCTCTTTACTTTAGAAACGGATGTCCACAATTGGCCGGGGTGATGGGGTTTAGGGGAGTCAGTCTCTGATGATGGAGTTGGCCTAGAGGAGGCTAAAACAGTACTAGTTGCAAAAAAGAAATTGCTGGTGTCTAGAGGCATGCCCCCCCCCCCCAAACACTCATCCTGTTGCAGTAGCAATCTCTCTGGCATCTAGTGGCACCATCCACCCCACAGTACCCATCACTTTGCAGTATAAATCTCCTTGATGTCTAGTGGCACCACTTAAACACTTCAAACACCTGTCCTGTTGCCATATAAATCTCCCTGAAGACTAGAGGCACTCCTGGTCACCTTTTTTCCTATATGATAACCTTTTCCCTGGTGCCTAATGGTTCCCCACACCACCTTGAGCACCTGTTCCATATATCAACAACCCCTCCCTAGTGTCTAGTGGCACCCCCACCCCCAATCACCCATCCCATATATGATAACTTTTTCCCTGCTGTCTAGTGGCACCCCAACCCTGATTTCCTGGACCATACACCTTATAATATCCCTGGTATCTAGTGGTATCCCCATTCCCACCCCGTAAATATTGGTCAACAAATGGAATGGAGAACATTGTCAATCCAGTGGCCCCCCACCCATCCTACCTGCACCCAGAACACCACCAATCCAACCCCTCACCCTTACGAGTCAAGCCAGGGATGTGCATTGCACCCCAATATGGTGATCAGCACAGCTGACCACTCACCTCCTCAACTGACTGCCATATGAGCTGATAATACTACCCCTACTACTACTGGGCAGGGTAAACTGCTTTTTGGGGGAGGCTGTTCTATGTTCAATATTTTAGAACTGGCCCAGTAGGTTGTAGAACATAATGTGTGTTTTTAGATTTAGGAACTTGTAATGTTTCAGAGTTGAATAGGTTTAGAGACAAAGCAAAATAGTGTCAACGTGGTTCAGTTGGTAGCACATCCACCTCTAGGCCAGAAGATCATGGGTTCTAGTCCCACACTGGGACTGGACTCATACCATCAAAGTTGGCACCAAATTGGTAATGAGGGATGCTGTACAGTTGAGGTGTGTAGTTCATCTGATAAGATGTTAAACTGAAATCTATTTTGCCCATCTCTGGTTCTTTTGTGGTGGTTGCCCAAGTAGAAATAAAAGAACCCTAGACACTTTTTGCAAGAATAGAGGGTTCCCCCCATGTCCTGGCCAACATTCTCCTTCCCATAAAACTGGTTCATACACTTGTCCAAGGCTGAGTGTGGGTGTTGATGTGCAAAATGGCTGCCATTACGTGTTCACAGTCACTTCATTACCAGTCTCGCATTGCTTGTAAACTGCTTTGGGGTGCAATGTATATAAAAAGTGCTATATAAATGCTCATTCTTCTTCTTCTTATGCATCTGCTTACTGTAATAGAACTTATTCTAATAACGTTTATCTACATAAAACTGCTTTCATAATTGACAGATATGAATATGACTGAAATATGGTACAAAACAGTTAAGAAATACCTGGAGAAATTAAATGCAGTTCAGAATTCATTTACTGTTCTGCATATTTTACTGTAAGACTTTCTGTTACTTTTTTATTTCTTTTTTTTTTATTTAATTTTAAATACATATTTTAATGCTCACCACCTCCACCCCAGAAAATGAATGAGGCAACCATTGAGAACGTTCTCTGTAATTCTCTCTATTCTCCCAGGTCAATATGTACCTCCAAATAGACAGTTTCTAAGAAAAGGGACAGATAATGTGTATTTCTCTACAAAATTGTCAAGAGTCTCTATGGCCATATTTGGAGCTAAGACTTGCTCCTGGCTCACTTTTATTGGACTTCTCAGTGCCTTTTCCTGTGAAATGTATCAAGTTTTAATTACTCTCTCCCTCGCACTCACACACCAGTCAGAAGTGTTCAGCATCTGTGGTGCTGATGAGAAGATCTTCTGTCTGGTGTGGGGTCTGTTTCAGCCAGCTGGAAGAATTGGCAGGAGAAACTCCTTTGGCTGGCCTGATGCTTCACAATCACATATGCAACAAAGACCTCCAGCTCCATCCAATAGTCAATTTTAGAAATAAAACATCCATCTTTTATGAAACAGGAGGATGGTCAGAGTTTTGTTGGAAATGTAATGCAAGCCTGTACAGTCAGGGCAACATGTTGTGTAGCACAGTGCATTCCTGTTTGTACCTGTTGTGAACTGCTAATCACTTGTAACTTGTGCACTGCACACTCCACAAAACATCAATGCATTGTGTCACTCACTGAAGCTAGGCAGGCCAGTCCCCACTCTGCCTCCCCCCCATAGCTCTCAGTACTGCTGATACTGCGGGAAGGTAAAGGGGGGCTGGCTGAGCTGCTGAGATTTCAGGTATTACCCCCGCTCATAATGTATCAGGGTTCAGGGAGTAGCTATGGGACTAGCCCTAAATACCTAGGCCGGGGACAAAGTCTTAATTTTTTTAAACAGGTGTGACCAAATAGATATTTTTGGAACCTGTGCATGAATTTTCGCTGAATATTTGACTGAAAGCAGAGCTGGCCTTCGGTCCCCTTCAATCCCAGCAGACACTGAAGGCCCCCTACTCATAGGGGCCCCCTCACAGAAGCTGTGCTTGGTGACCATAACAGAGTTGTGGTGCACTGACCACAATGACTGGCATATGGCCATACTTGGCTACCCTCTGTTCTGGAGAGACAGAGCAGAAAGGAGAGGTTGTGCTATATATGTGAGGGAGGGAATCAAGACCATGGAGGTGCAGGGGCACCAGGAGGAAAATGAAGGGCTAGAAGTGCTGCAGGTCATCCTGCAGACAGGCCTTCAGACCACTGTCCATACCAGGATGGTGTGTAGACCCCTAGTACAGGGAAATGAGTGGGATGAAACACTTGGAGAGGCCATAATCAGAATGGCATACAAGTGCGAGGTGCTGTCTTCAGTCCATCGGACATGAAGTGGAGCCTTCCAGCTGTGGCTTTGGCAAAGAACAGGGCCATCCTTGGCTCCCTACAAAGAGCTTTTCTCAAACAGCTAGACAAAGAATCTACTAGGGATGGAGCAGTGCTGGACCTGGTGCCTACAAGCAGGGACAGCATTGCAGATGTCACAGGGAGCTGTCCCCTAGGTACCAGTAATCATCATACACTGTGATTTAACATAAAGAGAGGAGCAGAGGCAGCTCACACAAGGATGGGGGGGGGTCTGGATTTTAGAACAGCAGATTTAAAGAAATGGGGGACTGCCTCACGGGGGAGCATCACCAGGGAAGGGTAGAGGCACAGTGGGGATAAATAAGGGAGGGCATAATTAAGGCAACCGCATTCTACGTGAAGGAAGTGAATCAAAGCAGAAGGAAAAATAGAGTGTTATGGTTTTCTATGGAAGTGGCTAAGATGGTGAAAGAAACAAGGGTGACATTCAGGAGATACAATGAAACACAGAGGGGGGAGGACAGGGAGGTATTGCAAGTGAAACAGAGGGCAGCAGAAAAGGTGGTGAGGGGAGCAAAGGTGCAGACAGAGGAAGGGATAGCCAAAGGGGTAACTAAGGGTGTAAGACTTTCTTCAGATGCATAAGTGAGAAAAGAAAGCAAGGAGAGGGAGAGTGATGATTAGGAGGGTGGCAGGGGGAGATTGCACAGAACAGGACAAAGAAAAAGCAGTCATTCTAAATAGGTACTTCTACTCAGTCTTCACATTGAGGGGGGTGCCAGTTCACTAGGGAGGAGCAGCAATGGGGCGGAGGTGGGCACAAGTCCAGTTTCAGAGGAAAAAGTACTGAAGGAACTTGCAGCTGTAAAGGTGAACAAGGCTATGAGACTGGATGGGATATATCCAAGTGTACTAAAGGATCTCTGGGAGGTGCTAGCTACCCCACTGATGACCTCATGCAATAGTTCACTGGAAACAGGCATGGTTCTGGAGGACTGGAGAAGAGCAGACCTGGTCCCTTTACATAAGACCAGCAGCAGGGAGGAGGCTAGCAACTATAGGCCAGTCAGTCTCACTTCAGTGGTGGGAAAATTAATGGAAATCCTGTTAAAGAAAAAGCTCGTAGAGTATCTTGAATCCAATGGGCTTCAAAACCGCAAGCAGCATAGATTCATGAGGGAGGTCATGCCAGACAAACCTGATTGATTTCTTTGACTGAGTCAATCAATCAATCAATCAAAATCTTTATTTATCCAGGCGAACATCATTGAGCAAGCTCATTCACAAGATGGACCTGGTTAGCTCCAGGTCAAATGGTACAATGCATACAGAGTTATTTATAGTAGAGCCAAATAACACAAGTAAAAAACAGTTAATGCAATTAATGCAAGTAAGTACTCAATGTTACATCAGTCATATCAGTTCAGAGTGCTTCTGTAATATTTAAGGAGGACATAAGATGAGGCTTAGTAGGAACTTCAGTAGGAAGAAGTGATCGTCCGCTAGTGTAGGGAGCTGACGCAAGCACATAATTTCAAAAGTAGTGTAATCACACAGTATCCCTAAATGTAACACTCTAAACAGAAGGATAAGGGTCTTAACAGTCAAGGAGAAAAGTAATTACAGCTCTTTTTTGGCAAATTTTGGCATGGAAATCAGAATTATGCTTGGTTTAGAACAGACACAGAAGCAGACTGCAGGAACCAATCAGAAGCCAAAGCCGAAGAGTGCTCATGTTCCGAATGGATGGCTGCTAATGCCGTGCTTTGCTAATGGGGAGTCTGAGCTTAGGTTCTCAGGTGGCAGTAGAGGCAGCGTCGACCGCCTGGTGCCCAGGTTTCCCACGCCTACGGGCCGGGAGCCTGTGGAGAGAATATCCTTGGCAGGGGATGGAGGAAGGGGTCAGTATTAAGTACTGGGCCACAGGCAATGGAACATCTGAACCAGCGGGAGGACCAAAACAGCAGGACAACAGAATTGGATATTCCTTGACTCCTAAAGACTGGCCCAACCACAGAAATTCAGAAAGGAGTATAATCAAATAGAGTCCCAACTCTTGACACTCTAAACAGGAAAAAATAGAGGTCATAACTGTTAGGCAATAAGTAAGTACAACTCTTTTTTTGTGCAAGTTTTAGACAGAAAATCAGACTTTAGCTTAGTATTGAGGGAGACACAGGAGCAGACTGCAGGAGCCAATCAAACGCCAGAGCAGAAAAGTGCTCGCATTCCGATTGGGTATCGGCAATGCCACACCTCACTAGTAAGGAGTCCGGTCTAGGTGTCTCAGGTGGTGGCTATGGAAGTGACAACCGCCCGGTATCCGCATTTCTCCCACCTGAGGGACAGGGAGCCCCTGAAGGGCTAGTCTATGGCAGGGAAGAGAGTTAGGGGACAGAGAAAAGAGCTAGTAAGTGTGGAATACAGCGGAAAGGGAATACTCCGATGAAATAGGGCAGTTAAATGGTACAGGGTAAGGGAATAAGAGCCACAGATTAAGCAATATATAAAAGACAGCAGGGTGAGTAAGTTGTAGTGGCCGCAAAGCCATGAAGAGATAATAACCCTACAGGGATTTCTAGAGGGGAAAAACATTTAAGGCATAAGATGCTCACAGAGTTAAGGTCACCAAAGGTTACAAGCGATCATAAATTCAGCTATGCTGAGAGGGCAGCAGCCTGCTAATTTGGACAAAAATTAGGGGCTGGGGTAGCAATTGCATGGCTCACACACATACCGAGCATATAGAGATTTAAAGGCATTCATACTGCGGGGGCAGCTTAATTTCAATAATTTTTGTACTTTGTTACACAATGTTGGCAACAGAAAACTAATGGCCACTCTACTATAGCAAGAGGAAGCCTTGGGGATACATAATATAATGTAGGATGTGCTTCTTAGGGCATACGTTCCTGGCTCACTTAGTGGGAGACAGTCTATTATATATTGTGGAAGCCACTTCAAGAAGACTCTATAAGTCCAAAGGACTGTGTTTCCTATTTCGCCTAAACGTAAGAGAGGACCACCCTACAGCTTTGTACAAGGAACAATGATGGGTAGAGATGGGGAGACCAGTAATAAATCAGATGGCCCTGTGGTAAAGCGTATCTAACTTTGCAAGTGAGGCTTTGGGACATTGACTATAAAGGGAATCTGCATAATCGATCAGCGAAAGAAAAATAGTTTGGACAAGGTGCACTTTTCCATCTTTAGTAAGAAACTGGTTAATTCTAAAGAATAGCCCCAGCCTCTGCCTTAACTTCTTTACAAGGTCCTCGACCTGCTCAGTGAATGATAGATTATGGTCTAACCACACACCTAGGTATTTAAACTTTGAGACAAACTCCAGTTTCTCTCCAAGAATTGTGGTAATCTGAGGTAGTACTCCAGAGCCGGCCGGATTCATCACACGGCTATAGGGTAAGAACAATATTGCTTTTGGGTTTTTTAGCATTTAGAAGAAGTTTTTATGGAGGAGCTGGTTAAATTGGTTAAGGTTTGTTATCTGATGATGTAATAAATAAATAATAAATAAATAAATAAATTCCTCCTGGAGGTCAGCACAAGCGGCTTCAGGTGTCAGACAACTTATATATACAACTGTGTCATCAGCAAACAGGTATATGTTGGCCTTGTTAATACTCTCATCAATGTTATTAACATAGATAGTGAATAGTAAGGGACCAAGTATGGATCCTTGCGGTACTCTGCTCAGTAGAGGTTTGAGCGGGGATAGCTCACCCTCAGCCTTAATTTGTTGATGCCATCCTACAAGGTACTCAGTAAACCAATGCAAAGAAACTGAGTCCAGGCCTATACTCCTCAGAGAAGAGAGAAGCAGGCTATGATCCACTGTATCAAAAGCCTTATTAAGGTCTAGAAATACAGCACAGACAAAGTTTCTGCTGTCCAGTTCTCGGTACCAATCATTTGTTACTTTGGCAAGGGCTGAAATAGTGCTATGTTTAGTTCTAAAGCCAGATTGCATAGGGTTTAGTAGGTTATTGGATTTGAGGTAGTCCCTTAGTTGGTTGCTGACAATCTTCTCCAGAAGTTTCAGCAAAGTTGGGAGGAGGGAAATTGGTCTATAATTGTTACAGTTGCAGGGATCCCCTGATTTAACAAGGGGATGACATGAGCAATTTTCCAGATCTGGGGAATAAGCCCTTGGGACAATGATAGGTTAAATAAGTGGATGATAGGAACAGCTAGGACACTGATGAGTGACCAGGGAATAGATCAGTGAAGGGTGTGGACATGGTCTACCTGGACATTTGCAAGGCCTTTGACACTGTGCCACACAGGAGACTGATAAAGAAATTCAGCAGCCTAAGGGTGGGATTCAAAGTGATGAATTGGGTAAGAAAGTTGTTAATGAATAGGTAACAGAGGATGGTGGTTAACTGCACTCACTAAAATGATGGGAGAGTGACAGGGTTCGGTAGTGGGACCGGTCCTTCTCAATGTCTTCATAAGTGACATTGCAGATGAACTGGATGGGAAAGCATGCCTTTTTGCAGATGACACCACAATCTGTAATAGGGTGGACACTTCAGGAGTAGAGAAAATGCACAGAGATTTTTGAAAACTCGAGGACTGCTCAAGAGCATGACAGTTGGATTCAATGTCAAAAAGTACAAAATTATGCACCTAAGGCATAAGAACCCAGGAGCCGAGCATAGGATGGGGGTGGTACTGGCAGTCATGAAGCAGGAAAGGGACCTTGGGGATATCATAACTGATGTACTCAAATTGGCAGAGCATTGTGCCAAAGCAGCAGTGGGTAGGGCTAGTGGAATGCTGAGATGCATGCGGAGGGGTATCTCCAACAGGAAGATGGAGGTGGTGTTGCCACTGTATCACTCACTTGTGAGAACCCACCTGGAGTACAGCATTGTGTCCAGTTTTGGAGGTCACACCTCAGAAGAGACATAGACAGGGTGGAGGTAGTCAAGAAGAGGGCAGCTAAAATGGTTCAGAGGTTGCATCAAAAGCCCTACAAAGACAAACTGACGGATCTCAACATGTACACTCTGGAAGAAAGAAGAGTGAGAGGGGACATGATAAAGTCCTACAAGTACCTCAAAGGGATGAAGAGGATGCAGGAGAGGAGGGGGAGTCTCTTTCAAATGAAAAAGAACACCAGAACCAGGGGGCATATGATGAAGCTGGAAGGGGGAGTTTAAAAGAAATGTGAGGAAGTACTACTTATTTTATTTATTTATTTGGAATTATAAACCTTTGAGTCAGGGACTCATTTCCAAAGGCTCCACATCAGATTACATACAGATTCATAGGCTTAGGAATACAGGGTGCAGCAAGATATATAAGACAGTGTACATGGGTATAGGAACAAGAAAACAGGAGAGTAATAGTGTACAGATTACAGTCTTAGCTGGCGGCAGTACAAAAAACAAATACAGAAAAACATGGGCATCTTACAAACCTTGGTCATACAGAATAATAACAATAATAATGAGGAGGTCCTATACAGGATATTAACTAAATTTGGTTCACAGACAAGTACAAAAATGTAGATAGGGCAGCCTGGAGAAGGCTATTGTCATCTGGTCAAGTAAGAACCTGGGAGGGAGAAAAGCCCAGAGTGACAGGGCAGTACCCGTTAGTTGCATATGCAGCTGCGGGTGGATAGGAGGTGGCTCTTTAGAGCTGCCTTAAATGGACCTATTTTTGAGAGTTGGGTAATCGAGGGGGGGAGGGCATTGTACCAGTGAGGTGCCCTGTAATGGAAGGATCTCTGGGCAAGTGAGGTCCACACCCTCGGGATTTTGAGAGTAGCCCTGTGTACACTGCAAGTAGAGGCAGTGGGAGAGGCCAAGTGAAGGGAGGAGGAGACTCCTGGTGGGGAGAGGCCTAGTAGTATTTTTTTGCCAGGAGGCAGGTCTGGTAGTGAGTCCTTTCATCAAGATTGAGCATGTTGGCTAGGGAATATAGGGTGCATGTGTGGGTCCGTCTGTCTGCACCAGTGAGAAGCCTGCAGGCTTTGTTTAGGGCCACTTGGATTCTGCTGTGGGTGGTGGCATCAGATGCAGCATAGACTGGGAGGCCGTAATCTATCAGCGATAGAACAGAGGAGGTAACAGCCAATCTGAGGTCCTTAGGGGGAAAACAGTCCTTATGGCAGTAAAGGAGGCCTGTACGCATTTTAGTTGCTGAGGAGAGGAGGTTGATATGTGAGTGAAAAGTGAGGGCAGTGTCAAAAGTGATGCCCAGGTATTTGTAGCTGTAAAATTGCTCAAGGGGGGGAAGTGAGCTGGATCGTATATGGAGGGGTGCATTTTTAGACTTATTTTGATGGTGGACAAATAACATTGCTTTAGTTTTTTTAATGTTAATGACTAGTCTACGGTCACTAAACCAATTTTCAATTTGGCTAAACGAGTGCTGCAGGGTGGTCTGAAGAGAGGAGGGGTCAGGGTGTGAGGAGAGGAGAACCACATCATCTGCATAAATTAGAACTTTGCTGTGGCAGGAGATTCGTAGCGCATTAATGTAGAGACTAAAGAGAAGAGGGCCCAGGATGGAGCCCTGTGGAACATCGGAGCGGACTGGGTGGGTGCTGGAGAGGGTGTGGTTTATTTTGACACGCAGAGAGATTGCTAGTGAACCAGTCCAGCGGGCCTTGGGAGAGACCGAATTGTTGAAGGGTGTCAAGTAGGAGTGGATGGCAGACAGTATGAAAGGCCTTGGAAAGGTCAATAAAGACAGTCCCTATGAGGTGGCCTTTGTCGAGTGTTTCGTGGAGGAAATTTGAGAACTCAACCAGAGCAGTGGTCATACTATGACCTGGTCAGAAACCGTGTTGCTCTTTGCATAGTAGGTTGTGGGAGGTGAGATATTCTGATAGTTGGTCTGCCACTATTTTTTCCAGGGCTTTAGAAAGAGGGGGAAGAATAGAGATTGGTCGATAGTTGCCAGTGGAGGAGGTGTCACCACCTTTGTGGATAGGGGTGATTACAGCCTTTTTCCAGGCAAGGGGGAACTGGCCCAGGCAAAGGGAGTGGTTTAATAAATCAGTCAGGGGGTTTAGCACTACATCAAGGACCTGTCGAAGGATCTTGGGGTCCAGAGGGTCTGAAGGGGGGCTGGTGCCCAAGAGGGCTTTTGCTAGGTAGTGCCTGGCTTTATTTGGTGAGATGGTCCTTAGGTGGAAGGGAGGATGGGGAAGGTGTTGTGGGGGGGAGGTAGGATCGAAGAAGTTATCTGGGAGAACTGCACTGAGGTCTGAGAATGCGGCATTAAGGCAGTCAGCAATGTTGGCGGGGTCTGTGACAGCGGCCCCATAGAGGTTGAGTAGGGACAGGGGATGGGAGTTGGACTTTCCATTTAAATCCTTAATGTTGTCCCAGAAATTCCAGGCAGATCCCCAGGAGGAGGCAAGTGAGGATCGGTAGTATTCTGTTTTTGCCTTATGACTTGCCCATGTACATTTGTTGTGCTCAGCATTGTAGGCCTGCCTATTGCCAGGCTTGCCAGAGGAGATGGCTCTGTGCCAGAGATTGTCTCTGTGCTGGAGCTGTAAGAGCAGCAAAGGTGTGATCCATGGGGCATCTCGTTTTCTTAGTGCGGGTCTTGGTTAGCAGAGTAAAAATGTCACACACCTTAATGAAGGTGTGGATAAAGTATTTGAGGGCTTCGTCTATACTAGGTGCACAGTTGATAGGTGACTAGTCCCATAGGGCAAGGTGCTGCTTACGTTTTTTGAGGCTCCCAGGGTGGATTAGTTGGCAGGAGACCATGTTGGGCACTGGTTTAGGTAGCTGACAAGACCAGGAGAAAGTTATGGATGAGTGGTCGCTCAGGGAATTTGGGTGAACAGTGATATCCACTACCCTGTGCAGGCGGTTGGTAAGAATGATATCTAGTAATGTGTGGGAGCCATTGGAGGGGTTCCGGTGAGTTGGTTGAGTTACCAACTGAGTTAGGTCCAGGGCCACAAAAGCGTCCTTGATATGGGTTGATGAGCTGGCCAGTCAGTTGGTGTTGAGGTCACCCACTAGTATCTGCTCAACCTTGTGAAGGAGGCTGGAGAGGCAGTCATTGAGGGATGCAATTGCTTGGGCTTGTTTACGAGGGGGAACATAGGCTACTTAGATAATCAAAGGGGCCCTGGAGGGGTCTGGTGTAATCTTAAGAGAGAGGGCCTGGGTACCATGGTCGAGCTTTGGGATTGGTAGAGCATGACCTAATAAGGAGTCGCACATGAAGATAGCGCAGCCACACCAGTGCTTACCAACTCTATCTTTCCTAAATAGTGAGTAACCAGGGAGAGAGACAGCAGAGCCGGGTGTGGCCTTATTGAGCCAGGTTTTACTGAAAGGGTGATAGGTGCCAATGGAAGTGTTGGAGTGAAAACAGTGAGGGGCTTCCAGCATACATGGAACAGTGTGATAGTGTTGAATGGGGCCCTGCCCCATTTGTTATGCAGAAGGAGTTTAAACACAAGGGTCTGTTCTGTACTCTCCTTTTCTGTCTCTTGTGTGTGGTTGCCTTGAGAATTGATCACTCCAATGGTTTCGCAATTCTCCGCCTCTAGCTATCTTTCTCCCTTCACTTGCTTTTCTGTCTTTTCTTCCCCCTTGCATATCTGTGGGTATAAAAATATAGAAAACTGATCACTCCAATGGTTTCACAATTCTCCGCCTCTAGCTATCTTTCTCCTTTCACTTGCTTTTCTGTCTTTTCTTCCCCCTTGCATATCTGTGGGTATAAAAATATATGTGAATTTTTATGTGGAAATGTCACTGATACTGGGATCCCTTTGTTTAAAATTGTATATAGTTATACTGTTGTAATGATTGCAGAAAGCTACTTGGAACTCAAGGAGTTAACCTGAGAATGCTGGATGTAAAATCTCTGCAGAGCTGGCTACAAGAGGTTAGTTCTGGGTCATTACGTTATTTTTGCTGCACCTGCAAGAACACAGAAAACTTACTAGAATACTGTGTGAGAAGCATGCTGTTTTCTAACAAGGTTTCCAGGCACAGACTTATAAAAAGAGCAGCAATGCTTGTGCAAGAAACTGAGATTGAAAATTGAGATGAAAAACTCAGAAGAAGGACTCTGCTTTCTATGTTTGTACTGCCATTGTAAATAGTTATACTGAACAATTTTTATTTTTTTATTTTGCTGTTATTAATAATAAAACGCTATTTGCGAATTTTGAAACTACTCCTGGTCATCCTATGCTTCCTGACGTGTGCCTCAATGACAGACTTAAGAGAATATTAATAACTAGGCAGGAAGGAGGGAGGATCATCGGAGACTAGTTAGAGTCTGAGGAGACAGATTAGTCAGGGAACATATGCGCAGACTGGGCAGGACAAGCAGTCTTTTTCTGCCAATAAATACTACAGTATGTTTCTGTACATGTTAGCTGTCTTTGGAATTTTAAGTTGTTTTAAATTTACTTATTTCACCACCAGGGTCCTGTTGAACAAAAACACAAGAGACATCATCAGGCTGGACAGAAAGTCACTAAATGGCACTATAATGCTATAAGAATACTTGCTATGGTACACTCTAGGGCCCCAAATGACTGACTAACTCTACTGGGGGCCCTCAGATGAATGAAGCCAGCAGTTCTGAGAGTACTTACACACCTGTACTACATGGCATGTTAATGCAGATATTCCTCTTTAAACATAATCATGTTGTTCCTTTGTAATGCTGCTTTACAAGGGTGTTGTATGCAAATGATAGTTTAGCATATTCCAGTGGACAGGGACTTTTACCAAGAGTAATCGGTATCCTGCTGTTTTTCATTTAGGCATCGGGACTACCAGTAGCTCTTCCAAAGAAGAATCTTAGGATCATGTTGGGACACATATGCAGGGCTGGAGGGCCCCTTATGTTATCACATTTTCATGGGGGTCCCCTTAACATACCAGTGTGCAAAAGTGCAAGGTATAGGTAAGTAATAAGCCACAACAGGGTGTGCATGATAGTTTTTTAATGCACATTCTGGAGACATCTCTTGGACAATGACATTTCTACATTTTTTTTCTTGCCCTTTTTCTTTTTCTACAGAGGGTTTTTATCCTCCAGAGCCCTGGCAGGTGGCTTCAGCCCTCCTGATGGAGGAACTCTCTCTCCAGTCCCGCCACTCCCATACTTTGTTGATACCCCGTAGTTCCCCTGTGGATTGCCCTCCGTGACAGGGCCCACCGGGCTGGCCATTTCTTGCCATTTTATAAAAGTAAATAATGATGTGGGTGCTAGCAATAAATAGAATAATAGATATGGAACCATGTATAGCAAGGTTATAATTTTATCCAGAGTTTCTGGTGACATGCTAACTATGACAGCAAAGCTTCGAGTAGTTCAGTCATGTCACTAGAATCTTGATATGGAATTAGCCCCAAGTAAACCATGGTTTCTATATGGATCCAAGTATGTTTAAAACATAATAAAAGTGCACTTACATTTCCTGGCATGTTTTTGTGTAAAAGCCAACTTGAGCTGCTCACAAGGAATTTCATGAATGCTTGATCTCGTAATACCACTGATGTGACATTAGATTGACAGTATTATTAGACTGTGAGGTGACAATAACGTCATTATGGGGTTTGAATGTCACTGTTTCCCAATGAGAGGAAGGGATCATCTATATAATACAAGGAGAATTCACATTGTAAACCATTTGCAAGGATCTGTGAGCTGATGAAAAAGCAACCTTTTAAAGCTGGAAATGTTTGCAGTTTGACAAAGGTAGTACTGAGTCCATTCAGGGCCTTTTACTGTATATTAAGACAACCTTCTAATCCTCAACAGTCAGAACCAACTGGATGTCAAAAGCACAGCTACTACATTCAGCATCCAAAATGCAACTGAGAATTGGACACCTTGTCTGTAACATTTAGTTTTTCAAAAAAACACAAACAAAGCACTGCCAGCTTTAGCATGCACGGAAAATACATAGATAATGTATGTAGATACATAGATGATAAATGACTAGGAAGATTAAGGGTGGATAAGGCAATGGGTCTGGACACCCTATACCCCAGAGTGCTCTGGGAACTAAGGGAGGAGCTGGTTGCACCTTTGGCGAGGCTGGTCAACTTGTCCCTGGATATAGGGTGGGTGTCTGAAGACTGGAAGAGGGCAGACGTGGTGCCACTTCACAAAGGTGGCAGCAGGGTGGAGGCAGAAAATTATCATCTGGTCAGCCTCACCTCAGTCGTGGATAAGGTGATGGAGGTGCTATTAAAGGAAAGGGTAGTCAGTTACACTGCAGACAGTGGACTACAGGATGACAGACAGCATGGCCTCACACAGGGGAGGTCGTGCCAGATGAACCTAATCAATTTTTTCAACTGGGTGACGAGGGCGGTCAATCAGGGAGGGGCTGTGGACGTGGCCTACCTTGACTTCATAAAGGCTTTTGACACTGTCCCTCACAGAAAGTTGGTAAATAAGCTGGAAAGTTTAGGGGTGGGATTGAAAATAACATGGTGGGTAAAGAACTGATTGAGAGACAGAAACCAGAGGGTGAGGGTAAATGGGGTACATTCCAGGGAGGTAAGGGTGACAAGCGGGGTGTGCCAGGGGTCAATACTGGGACCCATCCTTTTTAATATCTATATAAGCGATATTGCGGAGGGACTGGAGGGAGGGTGTGCCTATTTGAAGATGATACGAAGATCTGCATTAAGGTGAACACACTGGGGGGTTGAAGGCAATGAGGGCAGACCTAAAGATCCTGGAAGGGTGGTCGGAAATATGGCAGCTGCAATTCAATGCCAAAAAGTGTACAGTAATGCACATTGGTCATAATAACCCTGCAAGCCATTTATACAGTGGGGGGGGGGGTAGAGATTAAGGCAACTGAGCAAGAAAGGGACCTGAGGATTATTGCTTTTTTTTATTTATTTTATTTTATTCAATCTGGATTATAATACCTTTGAGCACAAGGCACTCATTTACAAAGGTTTCCCATCAGTGGGGAGGGTGAACAAACATACAAAGGCGGTAAGACAAAGACAAGGTTTAAACAATGGCATTAGTACATACTTTGTATATATAATAAAACTTTAGAACAGGAGTTGAAACAGAGTGAAGGAGGTACAGAAGAGAGAGATAAGGGGGTAAGCAGCCCTCAGAACACGAGTAGAACAATGTGGTGTGGTGTTAGAACTAGTTGGGTGACTGGAGAGGTGGGGGCTGGAGGTGGGAGGAGGGGAGGGCGAAGTTAGAAGGGTAGAGTAAGGGTAGGAAAGGTAATGCTTAGAGGTAAGGGAAAAGGGTTGGTTGAAACACACAGTTGGTGGTAGCATTAGGTGAAGCAGTCGCAGGAACTGTTAGCCATAAGATGCTGACAGAACATGTGCTTGAAATGGCTAAGTTTTGGTATGGACGAGATTTCTTTGGGAAGAGCATTGAAACCAAGTGTTCTGTATGCAAATGAGCACTGCCCTTGAGATGTCCGGCACCTAGGAACATGCAGAGATTGGTGGGCTAAGCTTCAGGTGTACTGGGAGCTGCAGTGAAGGCTTAGGAGGTTGATGGTTCCAAGGGGTAAGAAGCTGAGAAGTGCTTTTTTAGCTAACAAATATGTTTGGTACTGTATCCTTATGCTTAGTTGAAGCCATCCAGTTTGAGCGTACAGGTCACAAGTGTGGGTGAGGCATGCAGCACCAGTGAGAAGTCTGCACGCCTTATTTAATGCAACAGATATTCTACAGAGATGAAGTAATAGCAGCACCATAGATAACCAGGCCATAGTAGACAGTGGATAGGACAGAGCTGGCAATTGCAATTCTGAGGGCTTCGGGCAACAGTGTTTATGATGGTGGAGCACATCAATCTTGATATTGACAGCCTGAGTGACATTATCAATGTGCTGTGCATAGGAAAGTGAGCAGTCCAGGGTTACTCCTAGATACTTAAAATATTGATGTCTTCGAGGGGTACTCCCAGTTTCTGATGGTGAGGGGCTGAGATTTGTGTTTATTGTGGGTGCTGCTGAAAATCATGACTTTAGTTTTTTTGTAGTTCAGGGTCAATTTGTGAGAGCTGAACCAGGCCTCTACTTCATTAAAAACATGCTGTAGTTGACATTCCAGTTGCAGGGGGTCAGGGTTACTTGTAAAGATGACAGCACCATTCGCATACAAAAGAATCCGTTGGTAGCAGACCTGAGGGAGGTTGTTAAGGAAGATGCTGAAAAGTAAAGGTCCTAAAATAGAGCCCTACAGCACTCCAGAGCAGACAGGCTGCTTGTCAGAGGTAACATTTGAAATCTTCACCTGTTGGGAGCGACCATCCAAGTAACTATTGAACCAATGTATCGTGTCAGAGAAGAGACCAATGGAAGTTAGTTGCCGGAGAAGTAGAGGGTGGTGAATGGTATCATAGGCCTTTGTTAGGTCAGTGAAGGCCGCACCCACTAAATTACCTTTGTCAAGTGATTGATGGATGAAGCCAGTGAATTCCAATAATGCTGTGGTGGTGCTATGCCCTTTCCAGAACCTGTGTTGCTGAGGGCATTGGATAGAGTATTTTTCAAGGTAATCTATCAATTGGTTGGCCACTATGTGCTTGAGCGCCTTAGAGAAAGGTGAAAGGATAGCTATGGGCCTATAATTTGCACGCAGGGCTGGATTCCCATTTTTGTTTACAGGGGTTACTAGGTCAGACTTCCAAATTTGTGGAAATTGAGCCAAATTTAGCGAGCGGTATTTCAGACAACCTTAAGGTGGGGTAACAATACAGTAAGGCAGTGGGCAAAACAAACAGAATGCTAGCATGCAGAGGGAGGGGCATAACAAGCAGAAGGACCGGAGTACTGATGCCACTTTATAAAACCTTGGTAAGGCCTCACCTGAGGTATGGGGTCCAGTTCTGGAGACCTCACCTATGCAAGGATAAAGATGGGATTAAAAGGGTTCAGAGGAGGGCAAACAAGATGGTTCATGGTATGCATAGGAAACCCTATGAGATGAGATTGAGTGAATTATATCTGTACCCACTGGAGACTAGAAGGGAGCAGGGGGGGACATGATAGAAACATTTAAGTATATGAAGGGGATGAACAGGGTGAAGGAGCAGAGCTTATTTACAAGGAAAGCAGGTGCTAAAACTATGGGTCATAGTCTAAGATTGGTAGGAGGAAGGTACAAGGGCAATGTGAAGGGGTGTTACTTCACTGAGAGGGTGGTGGAGTCCTGGAACAGACTGCTGGAAGAGGTAGTGGGAGCTGAAATGGTGGAGGGATTCAAGAAGGCATGGGACAGACATAAGGGACTGTCCAGGGGGCGGAGTGGGATGTCTCCGGACAAAGGGGATGAGTATGGTAAGGGGGGATAAGGAGCAGACTCGATGGGCCAACTGGGTCCTTTTCTGCCACCAGATTTCTGTGATTCTATGAAATGACAGCAAAAAACTAGTAGTCCATCTGGACTGTCCTGTTGTTCCTATGTAGCTTTACTTCGTCATTTCAAAGCTTTCCACTGCCACCTACTTCCCTCATTATTGTTTCTAATGATCTCCCTTGAAGTTATCTGATTGGGGTTTGAATCCTGAGGTAGTCCTAGCATTAATGACATTGCTGGGTAGCTTGTTCCCCTCTATCCACCATCCTTTCAGTGAACAAATATTTCCTGATACCTTCTTAAATCCCTCCACCCCTTCTCATTTAAGGTTATGCCCACTGGTGGCTGTATTTTTCCTTAGCTTAAGTAAATCTGAGGCATTCACCCTATTATGTCACTATATGTATTCGTAGATTTTTATCATAGCTCCCTTTCACTCCCTTTTTCTTCCAGTGAGTACATGATAAGACTGCTCAATCTTTCCTGATAGTTTTTGCCTTGCTGGCCCTGGCTAATTTTTGTAGTACTTCACTAAATAGCCTCTAACTTCTGCCTGTCTTTCTTCAGATACAGGTTGGCACTGAAACCATTTTTCACTTCTTCTGTGCAGCACAGTGGGGCTACAAGATTAATAGTCAGTGTGGGGCCTGGTCAATGGTAGGTTGAGAGACCTCCAATGAATACCAGGTGCTACAGGAAGTGATGCTTCTAGCTTTGCAGGTGGCATGCTCCCCTTGGTTAAAAGTAACCATACCGATATACTGATGACCCAGCATGGTGTTTGGAGGACATTGCTGTGGGAGTAGCTGTCTTTTGGATGGGATGTTAAATAGAGGTCCTGTCTGCCTGTTCTGCTTGTTCAAGTGGACCTGAAAGATCCAATGGCACTTCTAAAATAAAGAGTAGGGGAATTTGCCCTGGTGTCATGGGGCTAACATTTGCACTCTCTGTGCCTCCACTTTTGTTATTAATTAGTTACCGTATTGGTCCTTATAAGAACAGTTCCAGAAGCAAATGGTTTGATACCTTTTATTGGACCAACATAGATGTTACAAAAAGAAAACAAGGTCTAAGCTTTTGGACCATGGTCATAAGTATCCGAGGAAGGACTTGGTTGGTCCGAAGGCTTAGACATTGTTTTCTTTTTGTAACATCAATGTTGGTCGAATAAAAGGTATCAAACCATTTGCTTCTGCATCTGTTGTTATTAATGAATACTTTTTGGCACTTGCATCTTTGGAGTCTGAGTGCACAGTTTCTCCTGTGTTCCTGCCTTGGTGTCTTGGCTGAATTTCCCTCATTCACTAAAAACCAAAACTGTTTAACCAGGTTCAACATCAGTCAGCTTGCCTCTGTATCCCTCTTCCCCCAAGAGAAAGCTTAAAACATACATTTTCTAGTCTTCCTTTCTCGGCCAACAAAAACTAAATAAATGGGTATGTAGCCCCCGGGGAGCTTATGGCTCCCCTGTAGGTCTAAGGACCTCATAGGGTTAACTTCAGCCTGCTTATGAAAGTTCCTGCCAGCTGGATCAGCTCAGAGTTCTCAAGGGGTGTAGCCAGCTGCCAGCACTGATGAGTAACCAGCAGCTGTTTACTTAGTCCTGGAGAGGCTGCAAACTGTTTCAGGAACCTGTGGGTACCTCTCTTCGTGTAATAAAACTGGAGTTCCAGACTATGCAGTTTTGGCTGCTGGTTTCCTGGTGGACAAAGCCCATATAGTCATATTGATCTTGAAGTTGCCAGATCCTGTACACTTTAGTAGGTGTAAGGCTCAGAAACAAGGCATGAGATATGAGAGCAGATTCGGGGCCAATGAGTGCCTGAGTCTGAAGGGATACTTGGGCTTTCTTACTATGTGCAGACCCAGGGTTGTATCTGCAGAAATTCTTTGGGTTTCTCATGCTGCATTAAGTTTCCTAATACCCTAAGGATCCTAATGCTGGCTTGCCTGTTCTTCTGCAGGACTACTTGAGTAAAGAAACTGAGAGGACCATAACTGTCCACAGTATATTTCCCATCACAGTATGGCTATGAGAGAGCTTGTGGGGAAGGATCCCAGAGGCTAGAGAGAAGCCTCACAGGGTAGTTGTAGAAAGAACCCTGAATAAATGGCTTTAAATCCCTGCATGCAACTGAATAAATGATTCCTGTTTCCCCTGAGTAACTGCAGTCATAAAGCAAATATCACTTTTGAACCTTTTTCCACAGCAAAAACATTGGACTTTCTCCAAAGGAGGATACCTCAGGTTGGAGGCTTTGTATTTAATTCAATGATGATATTGGTCCCCTACTAAATTGTGCATTTAATTCACCGAGGATGTGTCCACCTACTAAATTGTGTCACAATCCACACTCATCCCTTGTTACACTGGGTCAGAAGCGAGGACTTTTGGAGTATGTAGTACTTCTAAGTGCCCCTGGATGACTGCTGTAAGTCCAAAGGAAGATGGGCAAATGGGAACCTAGTCCTGGCTGCCATGTACTCTCCCTTGGTGGGTAGTTAGGCTGGTAGACATTGGAGGCTGGATTTTAAACCCTCCCAGGACTAAGTCCCACTCTGCAGTGGCTGGTGCAGACTGAAATCTCTGCAGGCGTGTGTAACCCCTAGGTGGCGCTATCCTAAGGGCTACTACCCCTGTCTGCTTAGCTAGTAGCAGGTTAAGGGGCCTGGGTAATGAAACAGGTGCCTCTACCCGGAGGTCAGGGTTGTTAGTGGTCAAGCTAACCTGGGCACAGCCATCCAGGACACTGTAACTCCCCTATTTCCCTTCTAGTGGCTTGAACAATATACAATAATTACTTTCACAATGACCCTTATTCACCAGGCAATTACCCACACTGTTTGCACTTACCACCAGGGCTGGTTCCTCTAGCTTGATCCTGGGGACCCCCTGTAAAATAAGGTTAAGCACAGCAAATAGCAACAGCACAATACTTTTGGCACAAACTGGAACCACAGTCAGGTTAAATGCAAACAAAGTTAAATCTGTTTTATTCAGGGGACTTGAACAAGGGAGGGCGTAACCAGGTTGATTTGCTTAAAAGCTATATTAATCAGACAGTTATGCATGCAGTTCTGAGTCCATACACAGCCACACACTCTGGGTACCCAGGTAGGAAAACAGTGGGCTAGCTAGGAAAGTTACAGCTGGTTGGGGCCCTGTGATGGAAGAAAGCAACATGCACAACACACACTATTTGTAATCTGGAGCTGGAGGGCTCAGTTCATGAAAGAAAATGCAACAACACAATCAGATGACAACACTTTTAGATTTAGCTGTTGTTGCAGGGAGATACCCATATGTTTACTCACGATACCCAATACTGGACACAGGTAAGATGAAATCAAGACTACAGGCTGTTGAGCTGGAGTGCCCGGAGAAGCAGAGCCCACATGAATCACTGAGGCATCATTCCTGTTCAAGGAGTTGAGCAGGGGGCTGATCCCCAGGCCGGTCTCTCGTCGATGACTTTCTCCATGTATCGGGTATTCTGGCTGAGCCAGTGTAGCAGGGCCCAGGCAAACTGAAATGGATACAGATTCAGTCCGTGGAGCTGGATACAGCCTCCAGCAAGCAAAACACAGTTCAGACACAGTAGGGAACAAAATCACTACCCACTACAAGCACATAGTACATTCACATGTATGGAAATTCCACTGTGCCAGGCATATGGCTCTCCAGTCGCAATTACAGAGTCTCTGCACAATCTGGGAATTCAAAGGTGCCTGGAAGTCCTGACAGGCTGATCGCATTCATCAAATCTTCGGTCTTCTTCAGGTTAAAGCCTGGTCACAATTCAGTGGCTTAATTCGCTCTCCAAATTCGGATTCAGTCCGAAAAAAAGCACAAGTTCCCTCTCAGGGACAGCAGACAGGCATGCAGGCCAAACTCAGGCCTTTCCACAGTTCTCCCACACAAATCCACTATGGATTGCTGCTCGAACTATCTCGAGCTGTTACTTCTTCAATTCCTAACTCAGATCTAACTGAAACTGCAAGCAGTGTGGGACTTTCCCCAAGATCCAAAGGGTTTGGTTGGCTGATCTGTCTGTCAGTCACAACAAGGGCTCCTCCTCCAGGTTATTTAAGGCACCAAAAGCCCAAAACTACAATTCCTACAAGTTTTGGCCCCACCTAGCCCCTGTAGGCAGGCTTCATTTTAGAGTCCCAAATGTACTGATTGGCACATTTCAGCAGTTCAGGACCAAGATGATGGAAACAAACAGAACTGCCCATGCTGTAAAGAAGGCAGGTTAGAAAAAACTGCAATATTATTACTACTCTAACAAAGGATCAGCAAAAAAGTACATCTTCTAACAGAGTTCCCTCTCAGATTAATTATGACTGCAAACCAGGCAGCTCTTAAAGAGACAGTACACAGAGGCTATACAGGCACTCTCTGGCAATACATTTAAACTGCTAAAACGCAGGACACCAGCCTGGCATTGAGCATTTAAGCAAGCTCAAGGAAGACTTTTCAGGAACCCCCATTTGTAAGGGGGTTACACCCTTCCCTGCCTGGAGGGTCTGCGTCAAGTCTGTACCATCACACTACTGAAAATGCAATATAAATGAGACATATATATCATTAGCTTGTTACATTACTATACATTTCAATATACTTTGCATTACTACATCCATATTGACAATACTTATGCATGTTTCATACAGATAATTCTGATTCCACTATGATTAACATATTAGTAACATCACAATACTGATTTACATAATAACTTCTTGTACATTAAACAATGTAAGAGAGGGGGCCCTTCCCTATCGCTAACTTGGGGCTGGATGGGGCAGGGGCACCATGGTGAGAGGGAAAAACGAGTAACCTGGAATTGGCCGTCAAGCTCAATTTGAGCAGTGAGCTTGGCGAGACATAAACCCCTTTGTGAACCACATTGCGAGGCAAATCCACTGGCCTCCCAGGGGAATCATAACTAAAGCATAGTACTGGCTTGACAGCTCGGCCAGTCTTTCTGGGGGGGGAGCAGCCACAGTCTCTGTACTTTCAGCACTAACTTTGGAGCTTTCTTCACTTGTGAGGGATGCCTCTGTATGGAAGAGAATGTCCAAACCGGGAGCACCATCAGCCCCTTGCTCTGTAGGCTCTGTTTCTACAACACTTTGCTCATTATTATCCTCTGACAAAGGCCCAGGTTGCTCATTTTTAGGAGGCTCTAGCAAAATTAGGCTTTGCGGCACTGAAGGGGGGCTGTCAACACTCTCATATTATTCTTCAGGTTCTGGTGTATCACCAGGGGGACTCAGACCTTCAGCCCCTTCTTCAGGCAATTCACACAGTTCCACAAAACACAGAGAGTCAGCAACCTCAGATGTGATGCTTTGCACTTCACTTTCAGGGAGCATTGGCTCCAAGGATGAAGTTGGGTGGTTAGGCAGTCCAGAAGGCCTAGCTTCATCCCCACAATTAGTCATAGGGTTACCTCGAAATACCTGGCTCAATTCATAGGAGGGGTAATAGGCATTGTCACACTCACTATCATCAGAGGTAGACTGACAGTCACTATCATTCTGGGCCTGCTGCGCGGGAAACCTTAACTCTGTAACTACTGGGGTAGGTTGACTCTGTCTCTTTTCTGCAGCAGCATGAGTCACCGGCCCAGGGGAGGCAATGTATGCTGGCTCAGCTTCAATAAATAACTTGGCCGATAGGCAGCAAGTGGTTATGGTGCATGGTCTTGACTGCATTGGAGTTATTCTCTGGGCGTACCTTGTATACTGGTAGATCATCCAACTTTCCAGCTACTACATGAGGAAGATGGTGCCACCTATCAGCAATTTTGTGCTTGTCATATAGTCCCAAATTGTGTAACAACACACATTCTCCGAGCCGTAGCTCTTGATTCTTTACTTTCTTGTCATGCCTCTCTTTGTTGGCAAGATTTCTTTTAGCGGCCATTGTCTGGGCCAGTTGATATGCATGGTTCAATTGAGCTTTCAGTTTCTGTAAATAATGCAGGTAGTTTTCAGCTCAGACCCCGTCTGGAGAGACCCCAAAACAGATATCAACTGGCAGGCGGGCCTCCGTCCCAAACATGAGGCCATTGGGGGAGAACCCAGTAGAGTCATTTTTGGTGCAATTGTACGTGTGTACCAAGGTGCTAATCTGCTGGCTCCACTTATGCTTGTCTTTTGGGTGGAGGGTGCCCAGCATGTCTAAAAGGGTGTAGTTAAAACGTTCTGGTTGAGGGTCCCCCTGTGGATGCTAGGGAGTGGTTTTTGACTTCCGTACCCCCCACAGAGAGAGCATTTCTTTGATTAGCCGACTTTCAAAGTCTCTGCCTTTGTCAGAGTGGATGTTCTGGGGAGCACCATAGTGGACAAAGAAATTTTCCACTAGCACCTTGGCCATGGTAGAGGTCTTTTGATCTTTAGTTGGAAAAGTTTGTGCATACCGTGTGAAATAATCTGTAACCACTAACACATTGCCAGTATTCTGCTGATCAGGTTCTAAACACAAAAAGTCTATGCAGACCAGTTCCATGGGGGTGCTGGTAGTAATATTGACAAGGGGGGCAGCCCTCTGAGGCAGGGCTTTCCTTTGCAGGCAACAACTGCAGGTCTTTACATGGTGTTCAACATCGGCCCCCATCTTGGGCCAGTAGACGCGAGATCATACCAGGTCAAGAGTTTGGTGCCCCATGTGATTGTGGAGGGACCTCAGTACCAAATCTTCAAAGGCTGTGGGTAGGACCAATTGCTGCTTGTCTATTCGACCACTGCGATCCACTGTCTCTCTGTATAAGAACTAATTGTGTAACTTCAACCTGGGGCCTTCTTTAAACAATAGGGCAGTTTGCAAATCAGGGGAATGCAACTGGGACACATCTTTGCCCACACACAGGGCATCAAGTACTCGCTGAATCGCAGGATCTTGGGATTGAGCCCACTGGATGTTGTCATTGTCAAACTGAGGTAGTGCACTAATATCTAGAGCAGAGAAATGGCAATAGGCAGCCGGTATGCAGGTATCAGAAGGGCCCAAGCAATATACTAAACAGTTCACTGTGTCCGTAGACATCTGTTCATCTCTATCAAACTTTTGGCACAATGCTCTGATGTCAGATTCAGATAACCTGACCCAATCACTCTTGGAGACTGGCCTTCGTGACAGGGCGTCAGCATCAATATGGTTCAGTCCTGGCCTGTATTCGACAGCATAATCATAGGTTGATAAAGCAGAGAGCCACCAGTACCCAGTGGCGTCCAACTTAGCTGAAGTCCTTTCATAGGTTAATGGGTTGTTGTCGGTCTTCACCAATATCTTTGCCCCATAGAGGTACTCATGAAACTGGTCAACAATGGGCCATTTTAGGGCAAGGAACTCCAGCTTGTGCACAGGATAGTTTCATTCTGACGGGGTCAAGCTCCTGCTGGCAAAAGCCACTGATCTCAAACCATCCACATGGTCTTGATACAACACAACTCCTAGGCCCTGCAGACTAGCGTCCATATGCAGCACATAGGGCTTGGTAGGGTCAGCATAGGCGAGGATGGGGGCATGGGTGAGCTGGTATATGACTTGGTGGAAGGCTGCTTCACATTCGGGTGCCCAGCGGGGCCCAAAAGTTTGACCTGTTCAGAAGTATACTTTCTTGGGTTCTTTGACAGCCTCTTTCTTGTATTTATGGTTGGTAGGGGGATAATCCTGGGAGAGATTCAGGAGCGGGCGAATCACCTTGGAATAGTCTTTTATGAACCTGCGATAGTAGCCACAGAACCCCAGAAAACATTGCAGTTCTTTCAAGTTATGGGGCTGGGGCCAAGTAGTCAGTGACTCGACCTTACTGGGATCGATCTCTATACCTTCTGCAGATACTATGTGCCCCACATACTTCACGGAGGTTTGAAAAAACTGGCACTTGTCAATGGACAGCTTGAGGCCGAAGTCTTCCAATCGGTCTAGGACTTTAAACAGCCGGATCTCATGCTCCTCTAATGTGTGTCCGAACACAATGACTTCATCTAGGTACACTAGGCATACCAGCAAGTTCATATCTCCCACCACACATTCCATCAGTCACTGAAAGGTGGCCAGGGCACCCGAAATCCCCTGTGGCATTCTCAGGAATTCGTAGAACCCCAAAGGACAGATGAAGCCTGTTTTCTCATGGTCCTCCGTGGCCATCGGAATCTGGTAATATCCGCTGTGAAGATCCAATACTGAGAACCATTTGCTCCCATTCAAGCAATCCAGGGCATCTTGTATATGGGGCATGGTGTATTGATCTGGGACAGTCCGCCTGTTCAGGGTTCGATAATCAACACACATCCTCACCGACCCATTCTTCTTATGCACAATCACAGTGGGAGAGTCATATGGGCTCCTTGATTCCTGTATCACACCAGCAGTGAGCATTTCCCGCAGGTGTCTCCTCACATCATCTATGTCCACTGGGGTGAGGCGTCGGGATCTCTCTCGAAATGTCCGGTCATCGTGCAGGTGTATATGATGCTCTGCATCCTGGACACATTCTTTTAATGAAAACACTTGCTCTGTCTCTGGGTGAGTTTCTTGCTAATCCTAGCCTTCCATTTAGCTGGCAGCAGGGAATCACCAAAGTCAGATAAGTCCGGGGTCACTCTCTCCTTCTGGCCACAGTACTTGTTATTGGGTAACACTGCAGTGTCTGCACAGTGTACTGTAGCTAGGGTGCACCCTCTGTTCACCCGGACGTCCCGATCTGACACATTTCGAATCTGGACCATCACTCATCATGCATAGGCATGGGCACGGGCAGGCAAGATGCTGGGTTTAATCAATAATCCTTCTGGCAACTTTCCATCACCTGGTGCATCCAACATTAATATTTTGTTCTTTACGCTTCTCTTTAGGCGGACTTCTCCATGGATTGTGCACTGGGCATTGGGGGCCAATATCAAGGAGTCAGGTTCCTTTTTCCACACTATCCCCACTGGCTCATCTGGGTCCTCTTCATTGGGTTTCTGTTGTAAGTCATATGCCCTTTTTACTAAGGCTGGAATTCTTAGCGCCCATCCAGTCAGTTGCCCTTGTTTCTCATGGCAGAGTTGTGCTAGTCTCCCAAACATGTGGGCGTTTGTTCCAATTAATAGGAACACCATCATACAGTCCGGTGCAGGGACACACTAGGGCCAGTGTCTCTACTTGCTCCTCTACACCAGTTACAGTTGCAGGAAAAGACAACCAGAGGTGGACATATCCTAATTAGGGATAAGACTTGTCGCTCAGCCCCCACACTTGTAGGCCTTCCAGGGATTATAATGGCACATCAGATAAGTGTTTGTCATACCAGTCCTGAAATACAATGGTCACTTGTGACCCACTGTCAAGCGCAGCCTGAGCAGGAATACCTTTCACAGCCACAGTAGTCTTCATTGAATGGCCCACTATTTTGGATCAGTCTGGAGGGACAGCAGCAGGGGCCTAGACAGATGATTTAGCCACAGAGGGATTTGAGTTAGGATGGCTGAAGCCCTTACTGCGGTCATTTCGTGTACCCCATGACCACTGACTCATTTTCCGAAGCTCTCCTTGAAGCCGGTTCAACACTTTCTCTAAGTCCTTCTGAGACCAGCATTCCCTCTTTATATGGCCATCCTTGCCGCAATTGTGACAAATGACAGGCTCTCGGGACAACCTTGGGGAAAACATAGCAGGGGATGCTGGAGCATCAGCAGGAGATTGTGATCTGACTTCTACTTGTAGTGTACCATGTCACAAAAGTTACTTTAAGGTGGCAGTCAATTCCTTGAGCACAGCCGAGAAGCCACCCTCAGAACAGGATGCCTGAGGGTGCACTCCCAACCCCATAATAGTCACGTCCTGACAGGAGCCTGGGTCTCTGTCAGCAGGGGATACCTCAGCGAATGCACCCGGTTGTGCTTTTCTGACTTCCTTCAGCAACTTCTCCCCACCGTTTAGCCCATGGTGGGACACTCATGGTGGTCTCCATTTTGGAAGAGCTTTCCAGTGCCATGATCACTTGAGCTGCACTCACCTCATAATTACAATCTCCCTCTTCACCTTCTACCTCCCGGAGTTCTTTTATCAAGTCACAGTAGTTAGGTGGGTTACCTCTCCTATCTTGAGCCTTAGCTGGATGATCTGCAGTTTAGAATGCTTGGCATGTTGCAGTATGTGCCCCAATTTCACACGGTTCAAATCACTGGCAGCTACCCCACCTTTCCGGTAAGCTTTCTGCAGTGCTCTTTCTAGGTGAGTAACATACACAGACAAACTTTCCCCCTTCCATTGTTTGGTACCTTGGAATTTCTACATCAAAGTCTCCCCTGTCTCAATGCTCCCAAAATTGCCTTAAAGTACAGATAGAGGTACTTCTGAGCAGATGCATCAGGGTCCATGGACCTCAAAAATTCAATGGCTTCAAGAGCGGGGCCCCTCAAACTTTCTATGATTCTTTTCCGCTCCTCAGCCTCCGCACACTGCCACTCGGGTACCAATGGGGCAACATAGTCGATCCAGGTCTCCCAGTCATCCTCCCCCTGGTGGGTGGGGAGGGTGCCCGAGAAGATTCTCAGCCTTCAGTAGGAGTCATGACTAATGGTGGGTACAGATATAGGGGCCAGCATTGGCATTGGTACAGAAGGCGGGGCAGTAACAGGTGCTGGAATGGGAGGGGGTGTTGGGGAAGGAACACCCCCAGGTGGCAGGAATAGTTTCTTAAAGTCTTCTACGGTTTTCCCTTCCTCCAGCAACAACTTAGCAAATGTCTCCTCAAAAGTCTCAGATAATAGTGGGAGCTCATCCTCCCCAGGGTCTTTACTGTCTTTTGTTATCACTCTCCACGTGGTTAGGACCCCTTCTGAGGCAAAGTCTGTGGTACTGTAGAGCTATCCACACGGTCACTACACTCTACCTAGGCTACGAAAGTTTGGGTGATCGAATCAGCCTGTCGACCCACCACCACAGGGTTTTTTAAACATTCAACTTTGGGAAGTACTCCCTCTACAGTGTCCTTACTGGTACCCAGGAGAATATCCAGTATAAGCAGAGCATTTTGGGGGTCGATCTCCTGCCCAGTACACCACTCCACCAACTGGTGTACAGCCATTTCTACTGGGTAGCCATTAATCTTTACCAATAATTCATCATTTTTGGCCACTAGAAGGCACAAAATCCCAGCGGTGAGCCTCCAAGATGTAACCCCTAGGTGGCGCTATCCCAAGGGCTACTACCCCTGCCTGCTTGGCTAGTAGCAGGTTAAGGGGCCTGGGTAATGAAACAGGTGCCTCCACCCAAAGGTCAGGGTTGTTAGTGGTCTAGCTAACCTGGGCACAGCCCCCCAGGACACTGTAACCCTCCTCTTTCCCTTCTAGGGGCCTGAACAAAATACAATAATTACTTTCACAATGACCCTTATTCACCAGGCAATTACCCACACTGTTTGCACTTACCACCAGGGCTGGTTCCTCTAGCTTGACCCTGGGGAGCCCCTGTAAAACAAGGTTAAGCACAGCAAATAGCAACAGTACAATACTTTTGGCACAAACTGGAACCACAGTCAGGTTAAATGCAAACAAAGTTAAATCTGATTTATTCAGGGGACTTGAACAAGGCAGGGCTGTAATCAGGTTGATTTGCTTAAAAGCTATATTAATCAGACAGTTATGCACGCAGTTCAGAGTCCCTACACAGTCACACACTCTGGGTACCCAGGTAGGAAAACAGTGGGCTAGCTAGGAACGTTACAGCTGGTTGGGACCCTGTGATGGAAGAAAGCAACATGCATAGCACACACTAATTGTAATCTGGAGCTGGAGAGCTCAGTTCGTGAAAGAAAAGACAACAAGACAATCAGATGACAATACTTTTAGATTTAGCTGTTGTTGCAGGGAGCTACCCTGATGTTTATTCACAATACCCGATACTGGACACAGGCAGGACGAAATCAAGACTGTAGGCTGTTGAACTGGAGTGCCCAGAGAAGCAGAGCCCACATGAATCACTGAGGCATCGTTCCTGTTCAAGGCGTTGAGCAGGGGGCTGATCCCCAGGCCGGTCTCTCGTCGATGACTTTCTCTGCGTATCAGGTATTCTGGCTGAGCCAGTGTAGCAGGGCCCAGGCAAACTAAAATGGATACGGATTCAGACCGTGGAGCTGGATATAGCCTCCAGCAAGCAAAACACAGTTCAGACACACAGTGTGGAACCAAATGAGGACCCACTACAAGCACACAGCACATTCACATGTAAGGAAATTCCGCTGTACCAGGCAAATGGCTCTCCGGTCACAATTACAGAGTCTCTGCACAATCTGGGAGTTCAGAGGTAGCTGGAAGTCCTGACAGGCTGATCGCATTAATCAAATCTTCGGTCTTCTTCAGGTTAAAGCCTGGTCACAATTCAGTGGCTTAATTCACTCTCCAAATTCAGATTCAGTCCAAAAAAAAGCACAAGTTCCCTCTCAGGGACAGCAGGCAGGCATGCAGGCCAAACTCAGGCCTTTCCACAGTTCTCTCATGTGAATCCTCTATGGATTGCTGCTTGAACTATCTTGAGCTGTTACTTCTTCACTTCCCCAACTCAGGTCTAACTGAAATTGCAAGCAGTGTGGGACTTTTCCCCAAGATCCAAAGGGTTCAGTTGGCGGATCTGTCTGTCAGTCACAACAAGGGCTCCCCCCTCCAGGTTATTTAAGGCGCCAAAAGCCCAAAACTACAATTCCTACAAGTTTTGGCCCCACCAGGCCCCTGTAGGCAGGCTTCATTTTAGAGTCCCAAATGTACTGATTAGCCCATTTCAGCAGTCCAGGACCAAGATGATGAAAACAAACAAAACTGTCCATGCTGCAAAGAAGGCAGGTTAGAACAAACTGCAATATTATTACTACTCTAACAAATGATCAGCAAACAAGTACATCTTCTAACAGAGCTCCCTCTCAGATTAATTATGACTGCAATCCAGGCAGCTCTTAAAGAGACAGTACACAGAGGCTATACAGGCACTCTCTGGCAATACATTTAAACTGCTAAAACGCAGGACACCAGCCTGGCAGTGAGCATTTAAGCAAGCTCAAGGAAGACTTTTCGGGAACCCCCATTTGTGGGGGGGGGGAGGTTTACACGTGGACTTCTGTATTTTCAGTCTGTGCCGCTATGGGAGATGGTACACCTGATTCCACTAGGTGTATAATTTCAGTTTAACTGCAGCAAGAAAACAGCCAAAAGCTGCCATACATCGGGGAGCTGGTCATAAACTGTCTCCTGCTTTGAGAATACTGTGGCAGTGGGGAAAACTGCGGCTCTGCAAGTGGTGACCCACTTGTACCAGTTTCTTTTCCACAGCTGTGAGGATTTCAGGGACTCTGAGAATCCAGCACTCAGTCTAGGGGAAGAGAGGTAGGAAGGCATTCCCTGAGCAGCTCTGCAGAGCCATATGCTCCATCACTCCCTCATTTACTCTGGCTCTAGGACTGTTTCAAGTACTGAAGAATCTGTTTTGCTGTAATCAGATTCACAGTACTGAGAGTCTGATGACTATTCAATGTTTTACCGTTAATAACAAGCATTTGTCAATGCCGAATGTTGTCTCGCTGGCATTGGCTTTGGTAGTGCCAGAGGTAGAGATGCATAATAGGAATGGCAGTGAAGTATTGAACTGATGCCAACCCCACCCTCACCCTGTAGAGAGCGGCAAGCATTGGGTTGTGCCTTTGGGTCGTCAGCTATAACGCTCATGCCATTCTATGTCACCCTACCCTGTAGACACTGACAAGTGTTGTGGTGTGCTTTGGGGTCTTTGGGCATTATACTTACCCCATTCCATAAGGAAATATGCTGACATGGGTGCAGTATAGGAGAATGGGCTGAATTTTGTGGCCGAACAGTGCAAGGTACACCATGATGCCTGTCAGTGGCTGCAGGGTGGGGGTGGGGTGCAATGGCATGAGCATTACATCCGGTGATCCCAAGTCACAGCCCTGGCACCTGTCAGTCTGTACTGGGCGGGGTGCTACAGTTGGAAACCCTAATACCTTAGGGGTGCGGTGGTATTTTCACTCCAGATTTTCAACATGGGCTGTTTGTGAGGCCACCTAATAAGAAGTGGCACAATCAGTTTGTGAGCTGAAAGGTGGTTTTGCACAGTGGCTATGCCATTTGGCAACACAGGGATGAAAACACATTTTGGGCAGGATGTGGGGAATGGCAACTGTTTTGTTCATGAGGAAGCATAAAAAATGGCAACGTTGAAAATCTGGAGTGAAAATATGAAAAATTGAAGTCATTAGCATGCATAGAAACTGCGCAACACACGGCTGTAACCCAATTATTTGTTGGAGCTTGTTAGCCACATTTTCAACATAGGCATTTTGGGACCTCCCCTCATGAACAGTGATGTTGTGATTTTGTTAATCAGTCCCAAAAGTTGATTTTCCACAGCGACCACACCATTGTGGGCCACAGGTGTGGAAACACATTTTGGTCAGGATGTGAAAAATGGCAGCTGTACTGCTGATAAGGAGGTGTGAAAAAATGCCAGTGTTGAAAATCTGGCATGAAAACATTGCAAATTTGCGAAGTTACAAGGGTGCGTGGAAACTGAGCAATGCATGCTTGCAATACAGTCATTTTTATGGACTTTCAGCAGCAAATTTTCAACATAGGCATTTTAAGACCTCTGCTCATGAACAGAGTCACCATCATTTCCTCACACTGTCCCGAAAACTGATTTCGCACAGCGATCATGCACTTCTGCACCGGACATTCGAAAATACATTTCGGCCAGGATATGTAATATGACAGCTGTGCTGTTCATAAGGAGGTGTGGAAAAATGCCAATTTGGAAAATCTGGAGTGAACATATTACAAATTCATGAAGTTACGAGCGTGCATGCAAACTGCGCAATGCACACTCGAAACACACTCATTTTTATGGACTTTCATCACCAAATTTTCAACATAGGCATTTTAGAACCTCTGCTAATGAACAGTGTCACTGTCATTTTCATAATGTGTCTCGAACACGTATTTCCCACAGCGACCGCGCTATTCTGCGCCGGAAGTGAGAAAACACATTTCAGCCAGGAGGTGAAAAATGATAGCTGCACTGTTCATAAGGAGGTGCAGAACAATGGCAATGTTGGAAATCTGGAGTGAAAATATTATAAATTCGTGAACTTATGAGTGTGCCTGCAAATTGCGCAATGCACGCTCATAACACAGTCATTTTATGGAGTATCATCACCAAATTTTCAACATAGGCATTTTAGTACCTCTGCTCATGAACAGTGCCACTGTCATTTTCGTAATCTGTCCCAAACATTGAATTCCCACAGCGACCATGCTATTCTGCGCCAGGAGTGCAAAAACACATTTCGGCCAGGATGTGAAAAATGACAGCTGTACTGTTCACAAGAGGTGGAAAAATTCCAATGTTGAAAATCTGGTGTCAAAATATTGCAAATTCACGAAGTTATGAGCATGCGTGGAAACTGCACAATGCGCTAAATAAAACAGTCATTTTTTTATTTTCCATAAATTTGCAACATAGGCTTTCTGAGAGCCCACCTCATGAATTCTGCTTCTCATGGCATTAATCGTCCTGAAAAAGTGATTCCGCACAGTGACCGCGAAACCACCTTCTCGACAGATTAACGCTTCATGACAGTGAAAGAATTCATGAGGAGGGGGGTCCCAAACCCCATGTTGAAAATTTGGTGCCAAAATTCCAAAAATGCCTGAGATATGCATCAAAGTTGAAAAAAACCCTATTTATTCCATCATACAGCTTACGGCATTTCCTCAGTTCATGGTCGGCTTTGAAGAGTGCAGGCGTGTTCCGGTCCACGAGATCATCACACGGACTCCGGAGGTAAGTATGGGGTGGGGTGGGGAGGCAGGGCGGCGCAGTGGGTGGGTGCGGGTTGTGGAGGAGGGCAGGGAGACAGCGAAGGACCGTTTTGTTTTACAGGGTTTAAAAAAAAAAGACGTCGCGGGGCGGTTTTAATTTTTCAGGTGGGATTTCCCCAGTCTGCCACCTCAGTGCTTGTGGGTGGGTGGGTGGGGGTGCTTTAGCCGACAGGGGATTGGGCACACCGTCTGCACATAACAAATAGGGGAGGGTGCATGATGCCGACGGGGAGTGAGCTCCCCCATCTGCAAAATACAGGGAGTAAGAGCTGACGGGGATTGGGCCCCCCGTTGGCAAAGATAAACTGTTGGGGGGGATGCATGATGCCGAGGGGGATTGGGCACCCCCCTCGGCAATCAACAAAAGTGGGGAACACAGTATGCTGACGGGGAGTGGGCTCCCCCGTCGGCATTGTGACAGACAGCAGCGGCGGCAGTCACTGCCTCCATGTTGCCTGCACCACGGGAGGTGTGTAATGGTCACGCTGCATGAGAGCTTCGCTTTCATTGCAGTGGACCTTTTCTTTGTTGTGTTGGCCACATTAGGCATGCATGAGGTCAGTGCCTCCTGCTGCCTGATTGGGGAATGAGGGATGCACCTTCTGATGTGTGCCCTGCATTCGCCCAACAGTGACCGTGCCTCCAAATCTGCTACTACCGCAATATGTTGGCTGCGCGAGCGCGAGCCAACATAAAAATGAACACTCCTCCCTCTGGTCCCACTTCCATGTTGTGTGGGAGGAACTGTGAGAATGCTCCTGCGTAGTGTGGTGCAGGAAACAGCTGCCTATTTAAAAAAAAAATGACTTTCTGCCCGGAGTGCTCCAACATGTGGATTCTGCCTGCACCCACACTGGCTAGAAGCTGATTGTGCGAAGAAAGCCACAAGCATGAAAAGGACATGATGCTGTGGGCTTATATCCCTGGACTCTGTACATGGCTTTGCTGGAGATTGGTAACTGTGCTGTGAGGGACCTGAGGGCGTGCGGTGTGAGCCACAAGAGAACGTGAAGCCACATCAGAGCAAGGACTGGTGCTTTGTGCAGCAGGGCCACCAGGAGACTGGAGTGCCGAATGAAAGTACTGCTCCAGTTGGGCACTGTGAGGAGTGTGCTGGCAACAAAGAAAAATGGACTAAGCACCACAGAGAGCTTTGTGGGAGGTGTGCTGAACCCAGAGACCAGTCAGGCTACATTAGGATCTGTATGTCACCTGACAATATAAACAAATAAAAAAAAAAGAAGAAAATGGATTGAGGTTGGGAATGGAGGCCTGAGGGTGAGGCTGTATGTGAGGAAATGTTGGGGGGGGGGTCAGACAGAACAACAGTATTGAGCCCAGGCCCTTCCTCAGCTATAAAAAGACCTGTTACCAACAAATGTGGGGAAAGCTAGTGACACCTCTGCATGGGAGATGTGCCCCTTTAGTTGTGCTAAAAAAAAATAAAAGAAGACACAGAGATATACTGTGCTGCTAGTCAATGAAAAATACCACTGAATACCTACAAATACAAAAATGCACTGTATAAAAATGCACATTTGAGACTGCATTATGAGCCAGCAAAAACTCTGAGCTTGCAGTCTGAACCCAATGTTCCCTAAAACTGCTGTTTAAATCCTGCTGCCATTAGAAAAGTGAGACTCTGTTCAAATAATCCCTCTGAACTGAACTGCTAAGCAGAATGGGGAAAAAGTGACTTTTCATTTGAAATGCCCCCACTGCTAGAACTGTATTTATGGACAAATGGAGAACAACTGGACTGTGTGGGGGTTTGGCACCCCCCAGTGCATATTCCACAGTGAACCCAGCTCAACTGTGGGACTGTGCCTTTATGGGGAAAGTGACTGTCAAATTTGACGTCCGCTACCTGATCTAACTGACTGTTGCCCAGTGTTTTTCCCAGTGCATGACTTCTGCCTGTGCCTGTGCTGGGGGGGGAGAGGAAAGGTGGTACTATAACTTAGAAAAAGAAATGGGCAGACTGTCTGGGCCTTGTGGTCCTTATCTGCCGTCAACTTCTATGTTTCCATGTTTCTATGTATGAGCCATGAAGAGGAGCAGCTGAAACTTGGTAACTGAGCTCTGCAGCAGCATGGAGGCAAGAAGTAGCTCCAATCAGCAAGAGATGACTGGCCACTTGAACTTGGCAGATGGTGACTAAGTGGGATTCAGGGAAACGCCGGCGCTGATTTGAGTGTTGGGGACTGTTCACCTGCCCTATAAGCCATAGTATATGACTAAACATTTTGTGTCTCTAATCCCCCTGTCAGAGGCTTACTTATGAGCCCCTGAGTTCGGCTCCCACTTCCCCTGGGGTTTGGTCCACCCTCTCTCTCTCTCTCTCTCTCTCTCTCTCCTCCCTCTCCCGGTGCTGGCTGGACCCCCCAGCCCTGTGGTGTCCTGGATCTCCCTCTGGCTTCCTCATTGTTTTTCAGAGAGAGGAGGGCTGAGGGAGTTGGAGTGTAGAGATGCCGCCCATTTATGGCACTTTGGTGCAAGGCGACACTCTGCGCATGCATGAGAAGCCCATTTTTGTTTCGCCCATTCGTGGCCATTTTAAACTGTCTTGCTGCCGATCCCAGTCCCACTGGTAAAAAAAAAGGGGATTGGAGACTCGGGGGAGACTGAAGAGGTGGCCGTGAAGGAGAAAAAAGCATTTTTGTGAGTGACAGTCGGGCTTGAGGATCGGGAGCCGCCTCATCAATATTCATTGAGTGGCTCATGAATAAAAATGGATGTGGCCTGTCCAGGGCCTAAGGGCACAGTGTAACGGTGCTAGTGACAGGCAGGGAAATAAATGTAAATGTTAAAGAGTGCACTGGTGAGCAAGGGCAAGGTGTGCACTAAAGAACCATGGGGCATCAAATAAATAAATGTGTACATTTAAGCAGCAACAGAGTGGGAAAGCTGGGGCATATACAAATGACCATGGGACTTTGTGTGGTTGCCTGGGGACCCTGTACAACGGCAGCGGCAACTGAATGAGGGCTGGCTAGAAATGTTAAAGAATGCAGTCAATTGGGAGAACACAGGGGAGGCTACAAATATGTGGGGAAATGTCAAAGTAAAAATAAACCGTTTGGTCACATCAGGTTTAAAACCTGGGACACTGGGAAAACTTTTAGGACTGCTTATACAGTCACCATGTTTCTGCAGCCATGTGACACCTGCCAACCAATCACCAAGCCAGGATTTCACAGGAGGATTCTGGGACTTCTGAATAGACTCTGGGGGAAAATAATGGGGAAAATCTAGGCACCAATTTGCTGCACCAATGAGGCATTGAGGGAGCCTCATACATATTAATTTTTCTTAAGGACAGTGGCTCCATCCAATGGGGAGCTGCCAGAAGCTCTCAAAAAATACAGGACTTTTGGACTCTGAGTCATTCTGGGGAGAGCCCTCCACAAGGAGGAGGACTCTTGCCCCTGGTGAGGAGGTGGGGCTACAAGGCTGGGAGAGGGCCTTGCCTGGGGGCTGCCAGCAAATCTGTCCTCCAGTGCTGGTTATGCTTTCCCTCACCAAAAAGAGAATGGATTGTAGAGAAAAGAAGTTAAGTGAGCAGCTTTGCTGGAAGAGACTGGAAAAATATGCAGGTTCATGGAAGAGTCTGCTATGGCAGGAGAATGCGCCACAGTGGTGAAAGGAAGACAAGGGTGAAAATGCACCACAGCGGTGAAGATAAGAAAAAGTTTGTGTCCTGCGCCTGGGAAAGGGACAAAGGTTGTGTCCTGAACCTGGAAAAAGACAAAGGCTGTGTCCTGAGCCTGGTAAAAGGACAAAGGTTATGTCAGAGCATGAGAAAAGATGGATATTCTCGTCTGCACCTCTTTGGTGGGACAGGAATGGGAAAGGAAACTGGATACCGGATTTCTCAGAAATTGAAGAGAGAGCCTCTTCAGGTCGAAAAATTGCTATGCACCTGCATGGTGAGAAATGAGACTTTCTGATGTGCCGATGGGAGAACGAGTTGCTGAAATTGTGTGTGAGCCAGAGCAAGTGGCTGCTGTATTTAAAGGTGAGAGACTGTGAAAGCAGAAGGATGGACAGGTGCCTATCAGGGCAGGGTGTCTGTTATCTACTCCTGAGATACAGCAAGAAATAGACTGTTGTGGTAACCCCGGGTTTTCAGACTCTCCACCCCCTGGAGTCTGGGAGACAGAGAAGAAAAACACTGCTTGGCTGCACACCATAGCTGGTTTCAGAGTGAAAGAAGAAAAGTTGATCTATGGATTCCATCCTGCATCCAGGGCCAGGTGGGGAACTCACTAACCCCAGTCAGGTGGGGTCTGCTGCCTGTAGAGGATTGCAGGACTTGTCCCTGAGTGCACCCACACTCTCATCCGTGGAGGAGCCTGGCCAAGGGGGCCACTCCTGGGTCTGGTCCCTTGACGTTGGCAGGCCTTGCAGACGTGCCTTGCAGCGGGTCTGTAATAGGCCAAAGGGGACAAGCTGCAAGATCTCTAAGCAAGCTGAAGATACAGGCTGCAGCCTCTGTGCCCCTTCCAGTGTGATCAAGCATCGAGCCCAATTCTGCAAGTGCTGTCTCCATCCACCCCCTTTGACTCTAGTCATCTGTGCTATTCAAGGACTGATTCTGCAGAACCATGAGTAACAGCAGGAATTGTCCTGCAATATTCAGGGGACTGTATATAGTTCAGATATGCCCTCTGGCATAGAAAGTCAAGACAGTAATCAAGCCAAATGTAAAAAAGGTTATTTAATTCATGAAAGCGCACCAACATCGGCCAACCAGCTGCACCTCAGGCTTACAACTGTGAGATCTGGGTACTCATGGACAGAATTTGGGTTGTCATTTGGGACTGGTTCCAGCTGGGGGCCCTGGGTATGGTATCACCTGCAGCAGTTAGCTAGCTAGATAGATGCTGGTGGTTGCACTCATTAAAATAAGTGTGTTTGAATACAAAAAGAAGGGAGCTGAATGTTGGGGAACTGTCAATCTTTAAAATGCAAATTTAAATCTTTAAAATGTTTTGCATAACCTCTACTCCATTTTACCCCATCCCAACCCTCCCCATGTTAATAAATGTTGTTGCTGTTGTTGCAGAAAACAGCTGACTCCAGAGCCTAATTTTAGTGAGTATGTTATTATTTAAAATGTGAAATGCCAATTGACTGAACGAGGAGGTTTGAATTTTGGCAAGTCCATGTCTGGAGTAACTGTTTTGGGGAGGTGGGGGGGGGGTTGTACTGCAAGTGATCTGACCCACTAAATATGTACTCTGAGTGGAGGCACCACCATATTTATTTGTTATTTTGTATCTTTGGGAAAGGACTCCCAGTAACAGCTGTATGGGAACCCAGGCCCCTTAACCTGGCTAGTGGCCACCCAGGCAGGGGTAGTGGCCCTCTCTAGGATGGCGCCAGAGAGGGGCTACATGTCTAACAAGGGGGACTGAGCAGTTTCAAAAGCTGCCGGTACTAACTATAGCAAATGAGACTCTGCCCCTGTTGATCCCCACTTTTTCTAACCCACCTTCCATGCTTGTTAGAACCCCACTTCCATTTGGAGCAGCGTGTTTCAGCCTGTAAAGACATCACACCTCCACTGGATGACCTTAGCCCAGCAGGAGACATCCCAGAGATCACATCATCTTTCTAGCTCTGATGAAATCAGATGGCATCTTTTTCTACAACTTTCCTGATGATGTCTAAGGACTGTCAAGGAGTTTGAAGTCACCACTCGGAGTTCAGGTGGAGAAGGAGGCTCAGAAGCAAATACCATTCTGCTGCCAGAGGGATGAGGCTAAACCTGGTCCACCTGACTCTACAAGACTGCTGAGACTATTCCTTTAATTATGTTCTTGTTTGCAGTTGCTCAAAGTGAACATATTGCTAGGATAGTGGGTTTAAGAGGTGTGTCACTGTCGGTCCAATGTAAGGCAGTCTACAGGGGGCTCAACAGTATCAGAGCAATCATCAGTTAGGCTGGTTATGGCACTCTTCAGTGTGTGCTAGACAGAAACTTTGTGAAACTGAAAGAAAAGAGCTGCATGAATCGTAGGGTGACTCTTTGCTTTGATCTGCATGATGCCACCCAGCCAGCAAACGGCTGATCAGCGTCATGATCAACCTGTGCCATTTCCCCCTTTTCAGTTTGTTCGGTGTCCCCGATGGTAAGAAGCAGCTCCTTGTTGATCTATCTGTGAGGAAGAGGAGGAAAGAGAGAGAAAGAGAGCCTGCCATTTGTTTTCACTACATCTCGTACTCTTCCATTTCCCTGGGAGCTCATGCTATTCCCCCTTCCTCTCAGCCCACGGTGTTTCACGCTGGTCTTGAGACACACCCCCCCCCCATCACTGTCAAACTTGCCACCCCTGCATGCCTTTGTCAGGCCAGAATTCAAAGTGTGGCTCTCACCCCCACAGACACCAGCTGCTCCATCCTGACACTCCTTTCCATCAAATGAATGATCATCCAAAGGGCAAACTGGACCTCACAACAGAGCAGTCCCATGCAGCATCTCCAAATCCAACATGATCCAGGCAGGATGCTGCCATGCTAGCTGCTGCTTTTTGTTTTCTGGATTCTGAGGAGATTATGCTGTCTGTCCAGCCTGGGGAAGTTGGCGTGAGAGTGCCACAGAGGCTGCAGGGCCAGGATCTGTTTCTGTTCTGTAGCAACTGTCAGTCGGTCTCCTGAGCTGATGCATCTCCACTGAGAAGACGAGCCCTCCTCTTGGTGGTAGTGGGCATCTTTGTGTAGTGCTGGGCAAGGCTCCAGTGGGGAAGGGCCCCAGTAACAGGCCTGAGACTTGCTGCACACTTCTGCTGACCTGGGAAAACCTGAGACCTACCACTGTGCTGGGTATTTGGTGCATACTTCTAACAGCAGCCATAGTAACCCATGCAAAGCTTAGCAAGCACATGGGCAGGCAAGGGACATCAATATGGAACAGCTGTGCATTTTGGCAGCACTGGCCTTAGCTATCTCAGGGCCCTGTGTGAATCTTCTTGCTGGGTCCTGATATTAGAAGTTAAGAAGCCAGCTTCCAGGGAACATCATCATCCCTACCATGGTCTCCCTATATCATCAGTTTCAGTTAGTTTTGTGTCATTCTTTGCACTTTCCTTGAATTCAAACATAATCTTTTAGCAATGGGGAGATGCATACATCAGCAATAAATTCTGGAGGAATTTGGACTGAGACACAAAGGAACAGGAAGAAAGAAGGCCAACTGGACAGCTGAAGATTTTGGGAGGCCCCTCTGCTCTTCGGGGTTTGTGCGAATGCAGTTTGCAACATGCTAAGTCCGGGTCTGCATTTTGAGTGACTTGGTCAGATCTGAACTGTAGTACTGTTGGCGCTTGAAATTAGGTACCCTGCTGCTAACACAGGTCTTTTGTCTTCTAGTAATTGTATAAAGCGGCTGCAGAGGCTATGTGGTGAGTTTATACAGTAACACTGAAGAACAGACTGCAGACTCAATACACAGAAGTAATGAAAATTGACTGGTGTAAACTGATTGAAACCACAGTGTTAGCCAGCATAAGACATCACGGTGACCAGATTAGCTTGATGAAGCTTTATTTTCATTTAACAAGAAGCCCTCTCACTGTCTTCTATTGGTAAAACAAATGTGAGATTTGGAAGAGATTCACTCTCACTCTGGAGAGGCCACCTGGACACCAAGACAAGCCCTGCTGACTTGTACTGAGATTTAAACTAATCTGGTGCAAAGAGATAACTGTCCAGGTATCCTGAAGAGGACTGCCTAGCAGCAGACACTAGGCTGGGTCACATCTGATCACAGCACACACATCAGAGCTGCTTGCACAAGCGAGCTGCTACAGTACTGACAGCACCCTTGCTTATATCTGGCCCCAAGAAGTTTTTGGGCTGAACAAGTTGAAGAAAAGTTTCAGATGTTTCAAGGAGTCTTTCTACATAGAAACATAGACTTTAACAGCAGATAAGAACCAATTGGCCCATCCAGTCTGCCCATTTCCTAACCTATTGAATAAACTGCAGATCCTAGTTAACAACAGCCTACTTCCTCCTACCCCCACTATAATTGCCTTATGTCGATCCAATGCATTCTTGAATTTCCCCACTGCTTTGACCCCATGACCTCCTCAGGAAGGTCGTTCCATGCATTCACCATCCTCTCTGTGAAACATACTTCCTCACATTACCCCTGAACAGTCCCCCTCTCTATCTTCAAACTGTGCCCCCTTGTTCTTGCACATCTCTTTTCCTGAAGATGCTACCCTCTTGGATTTATTGATTCCCTTGAGGTACTTGAAAGTTTCTATCATATCCCCCCTCAACCTCTTTTCCTTGAGGGTATACATATTAAGCTTCTTTAGTCTCTCTTTTTTAATAGCTTCTGGTGCAGACCTTGCACCATTTTAGTTGCCCTCCTCTGGACTGTCTCCATCCTGTCTATGTCCTTGCGAAGATGGGGTCCCCAGAACTGCACGCAGTACTCCAGATGGGGTCTCACCAACTGTCTGCACAGAGGGATGACAATTTCCTGTTTTCTACTGGTGATGCCTCTCCCTATGCATCCCAATATCCCCCCAGCCCTCCTTACTGCCTTCTCACATTGCCTTCCTAGGTCGTCTGATATGACTACCCCCAGGTTCCTTTCCATTTTTGTTATTGTTAGTACCTCCCCCCACATTGTGTACTCTTCCCCTGGGTTTTTGTTTCCCAGGTGCATTACTTTACTCTTCTTTGCATTGAATCTAAGTTGCCATACTTTTGACCATTCCTCCAACCTTGCCAAGTCCCTTCTCATTCTTTCCCCCCCTTGTGTATCAACCCTGTTTCAGATCTTTGTGTCATCTGCAAAGAGGCATACTTTTCCTTCCAGTCCCTCTGCAATGTCACTTACAAAGGCATTAAAGAGGACTGGCCCCAATACTGAACTCTGCGGTACCCCACTAGTAACCCCACTTTCTTTGGAGTGGACTCTGTTTACTGTTACCCTCTGCGTCCTGTTGTCCAGCCAATTTTTTTACCCAGGCTACCACCCTGGGACCCACTCCCAGGCTGGCTAACTTGTTATTAATCTTTTGTGTGGGACTGTGTCAAATGCCTTACTAAAGTCTAGGTAGGCCATATCTATAGCCCCTCCCTGGTCTACTACTTTGGTCACCCAGTCAAAGAAATCTATTAGATTCATCTGACATGACCTTCCCATTGTGCATGCATGCTGCCTTGGGTCATGTGCTGCACTGGCCTCTAGGTATTCAACAATTATTTCTTTCAGAAGTGATTCCATCATTTTCCCTACCACTGAGGTCAAACTAACAGGTCTATAGTTTCCTGCCTCTGCCTTGCTCCCACTTTTATGAAGGGGAATTACACCTGCCTTCCTCCAGTCCTCAGGTACCACACCATCCTCCCATGATTTGTTAAAAAGGCTAGTCAGTGGTGTCACTAGTTCTCCCCGTAGTTCTTTTAGAATTCTGGGGTGAATCCCGTCAGCCCATTGCCTTGTCCACCTTGAGTTTTAGGAGTTCTTTCAGGACCCTTTCTTCTATAAATGGACTGGTATCAACCCCCCTATCCAGAGTGCTTCTATTGTTTGGTTTAGGTATGTCCCCTCCTCTTCTTTTGTGAATACTGAACAAAAGTATTCATTCAGCATTTCTGCCTTTTCACTGTCACCCTCTGCTCCCCCCTCCCTTTATGAAGCCTCACTATCCCTCCTTGGTCTTTCTTCACTAACTAATGTATCTATAAAAGGTTTTACCCCCCTTCTTAACTGAGTTGATTATCTTTTTCCTGGTTTGAGCCTTTGCTATTATCACTGCATTCACTGCTTTCACCTGCTTTAACTGATAGAGTACTCTGTCCTGCTCCTTCTGTTATTCCTTATACTTTCTGAATGCTATCTTTTTCCTCTAACCTTCTCCACCACTTCTTTTAAGAACCATAGTGTTTTTTTCTTTTGTTTTGTTTATTTGCTTCAAACAAAGGCTTGTTGCCTCTGTGATGGCAGTTTTGATTTTTCCCCATTGTTCCTCCTCCCCTCCTTCCTGCCCTTTTGCTAGTGTATTCCTTAGGCACTCTACCATTCTGCCAAAGTCAGACCTCCGAAAGTCCAGTACCCTTGCTGTTGTATGTCTTGACTCTATGGCTGTGTTTATTGTGAACCACACTGTCTGGTGGTCACTTGTTCCCAGATGGCTACCCACTTCTAAATTCCAGATCCTCTCACTGTCCCTGTTTGAGAGTACCAGGTCTAAGACTGCTCCCTCCCAAGTGGGTTCCAACACTAGTTGCCTGAGGCATGCCCCCTGTAGGGCATCGAAAATGACTCTGCTCTTTGATGTGGCTGCAGAAAATGTGCTCCAGTTAACATGTGGCATATTCAGATCCCCCATCAACAATATCTCCTCTTTTTCTGCCATTCTAAGGATGCCCCCTATCATTTCCTTGTCCATTTCCTCCCCCTGAGACTGAAGTCTCTATACAACCCCTGTGCAGATTGTGGTGCCATTTCCTGTCTCCAAGGTGATCCACAGTGCCTCCTCTCCTCCCTGTTTCTCCGCTGTTACCTTTCTGTTCACTTTGTCTAATATATAAGGTGTTTCAGGGCTTGTGAAATCACAGTGAAAACTTTTAAAACAATAATATTTACACACAATTCTGGTCTTATTTCACATTTTTCTCTATTTCTTTCCCTTGTTCTTTATTAAGAGCATCTGCTTGAGAATAAGATCCTTGTCTCTCTGACTCCCATCTGCTCATGCTTGTACACGTGAAGTCATAATCCTTCATGTCGGACTCATAATTGGTTGTCTTGGTAATGATGATGCCACAAACAGGATACTGGCATCACCTGTAGACATGCAGCAGGATCAGAGGGCATGAATCCTGTTTCCATACATGTTTCCTTCATAATAAAGAAAAAGTGGGAGATAAAAACAGAAATGATCGAAAATATGACTAAAATGGTGATTAATTTCCCAAGTTTTCTCAGGCATCACAGGATCCTGAAATAAGCACGTGCGTTTTTCCTTTTAGTAATTGTACTGATACACATTAAGTGGTCACCATACAAGTCTGCCATTGCTACTCATTCCATACCAGAGTCCCAGTTTGCTAGACTCCCTGGTTGCCAAAATTGTCATTGTCCAAGCCAAGAAAGTGGCTGCATCTAAACTGCTGGGTGGCTTGGTCTTGTTGGACCAAGTTTATTGTTCGCTCTGGGTAGAAACATGCCCTTTGTGAACTGTGCTACTTTCTGATTGATGAAACGGGGAAGGGGTGCGGTGGTTAAGCTGACGCTAGCCAAATCACATTTTATTAAAAATGTCTGTATTTGGTTTCAAATAATATCAAGTAGCCAAACTGCTGCAGATTACAATTCATTGTTTTTTTTTTTAAGATTTATCTTAGAGTTTTGTCATTTGGCTAAAATGTTCAGGTGACCATTACCCAAAATGCAATACAGTTTTACACTTCCAAGTTGAAATGGAGTGTGGTTGGTTGCAGAATGGGTCATAATAATCATGTATTGTTTTCTTTTCTTTGATTTCTCTCACCTCTGAGTCTCTGCACTTTCTGTTTTTTCTTGCCTTGTTTCATGTTTTTTTTTTTTTTGTCCTGTTCTTACAGATGCATACCTGTAACACAACTGGGGAAAAGGTAGTCCGTGAAGTGGGGAGATGGCAGTATTGCAAAAGTGCAGGGCTCAAAATGATGGCATGGGGACACCCTCTTGCATAAATGTTTTAGAGAAACACTGAAATGTCATTTTTAGAGCTGCAATGGGCGGAGCTCTGCAGACCTCCTGCAATCGGAAAAAGGGAGACTTTTCCAACCGAACAACAGTGTGGAGTTGCTTCCCAGCTACCTCTGCATCTGTGAAGCACTCTGCACTGTTCATTAGCAGTGGCACTGCACTATTTTTCTTCAGGCGGTCATGGCAGAACACAGCACAGTCTGCCATGTCCAAGATGGCCACCAAACTGCACTGCGCATGCACAACTACTTGCACATGCACAGTGTAGGTCTTTTTCTATTTTATTTATATTGTTTCTTACCCCCCACCCTACCCTCTGTTTCAGCACCCACCACTCCACACCCCCACCAGAAACATAACAGCGACACTGGGGATACCCCATTCCCCAGTGTTGTGATCGTGTTCTGCCGTGATCTCCTTTCATTTTTTAATTACATATATTCCCCTCTCCTACCTGACCCTCCCTCTCAGCACCCACCACCCCACCTCACCCCCACCCCCACAAACATAACACTGACACCGGGGGTGCCCAGTCCCCCAGTGTTGCGACCTGAAACAAAGAAAACCTTCTCTTGTTTTTTTTTTTAAATTAAATAACTCTGTAAAAAGAAAAACATCCATTGATTTTTTTTGCAGCCATTACTGTCCCCCCAACCGACTCTCCCACTCAGCACCCAACATGCCACACCCCCACAAGCCCTTTCTTACCCATTGGGGGTTCAACGCCATAATCCTCTCTGGACTGCAGACACGTCTTCACTCTTCTAAGCTGGACCGTGAACTGAAGAAACAGGTATGCAGTTCAATGTATTTCAATGGTGTTTTGAACTTAGTGGTATAACATGGCCATTTTTGCATATTTTTGGCCCGAATTTTCAACATGCTTTTTCTGGGACCCCACCTCATGAACAATTGCATTGACATTAGGCAAATCCATCCCGAAAGATGATTTTGTGGTCCCTGCATGAAATCACCTTTCGGGTAGGAGTTGAACATTTTCTCTGCCCTTGTTCATGAGGTGGGGTATAAGGCTATGTTGAACATTTGGTGTAAAAATATTAAGCAAACAACAAAGTAATGAGCCTATTTTGAATTTTGGGAACGCAGGCTTGTAACTTTGGTAATGTTCAGTATTTTTACCCCAAATTTACAACATAGCCATATCTTTACAGGACTGCATGAATGTGATAGCTGTCATTTTTCAAATCCTTGCCGAAATGTTTTTTTCTTACATCCCGAATGGTGATTTTGTGGTCCCTGCACAAAATCACCTTTCTGACAGGAGCTGAAAGTTTTCTCTGCCCTTGATCATGAGGTGGGGTCATAAGAAGGCTATGTGCTAAATGTGGTGTAAAAATATAAAAAAAAATGTATGCAGATATATTGAATTTTGCAAACACAGGCTCCTAAGTTTGGTAATATTCTATATTTTTACTCCAGATTTTCAACATAGCCATTTCTTTACAGCACCTCATGAATGTGACAGCTGTAATTTTTCAGCTCCTGCCCAAATTGTGTTTTTGCATCCGGAAAGTTGATTTCACAGTCCCTGAGTGAAATCACCTTTAGGCCAGGACTTGAACATTTTCTCTGCCCTTCTTCATGATGCAGGGTCATAATAAGGCAATGTTGAAAATTTGGTGTAAAAATTTTACAAAACAACAAATTTATGATTTTATGTTACATTTTGCGAATGCAGGCTTGTAACTTTGGTAACTTTCAATATTTTATCCAAATTCCTCAGCTACAGCCCTATCAGCTCTGGCCAGAATTTGTTATATTTGCTGCCATTTAGAACAATAATACCTGTGGTGTATCATAGAGAATTTCCCCCATCTTAAAGCTGTTTGAACTCATGGGTTATCTGTAGGAAATTCCTAAAATAGTCACTGGGACCTTTGGTTTCTGGGTGGGGCTTTTTATGTTTGCACTTGCACTTGCACAAAGAGAACATATTGCTTTGATAGTGGATTTCAGTGGTGTGTAACTGTCGGTCCATTGCAAGGCAGTCTGCAGGGGGCTCAACAGTGTCACACCAATCATCAGCCAGACTGATTATGATGATTGCGCTTGCTGGGCTGAAACTTCATGAAGTTCAAAGAAAAGAGTCAACCGAATCATAGGGCATCTCTTTACTTTGATCTGCACAATGCAACCCAGCAAACAGCTAATTGCCTCATGATCAGACTGTGCCTCGTCCTCCCCCACAGCACAACCTGTCACTGCCAAGGATCCCTCCTGCCTCCCCATTGCTTCCCATCCCCCACTCCTAGAAAACAACAGCTAATCATGTCATGATCAGACTGCACCTTGTCCTCCTCCCCAACAGAACCTCTCACTGCCAAGCATCCCTCCTACCTCCCAATTCTACTCCTTCAGACTTCCAAGTACACCTCCCACTTCCCCAAAACTTCCTGTGCCCTGGTCCATGAAAGCAACTCCCTCCCACTGCCAAGTATCGCCTCCACCTTGCTGTCACTTCCCTTGTCCTGTAAATGTTAAACCAACACTGGGCTACCCAATCCCCAGTGTCAGTACCAGAAATACAGAAAACCATCCCTCATAGTCTTTTTTTTATACCCTGTAAAAAGAAAACAGTCCATCAATATCTGTTGCTGCCATCCCCTGCCACCATTACCCACTCCCCACTTGTCCCCCCCTCTCAGCATCTACCTCCCCCCACCCCCACCCCTTCCACACGTACTGTGGGTCCAACACTGTAAACTTCTCTAAACCACAGACATGTCTTCACTCTCAACACCAGACTGGAAACTGAGGAAATCAGGTAAGCATGCCAATGTTTCAATGTATTTTGAACTAGTACTCATAACTTGGTCATGTTTTAATATTTTCCCCCAAATTTTGAACATTTTGGGACCCCACCTCATGAAAAAGGTAAGTAAAATGTTTCAAATTCTGCCCAAAAGGTGATTTTGCAGTCATTCTGTGCAATCATCTTTTGGGAAGAATTTAAGTTGTCATTTACTGTGTTCATGAGATGGGGTCATAGGAAGATTATGTTGAAAATCTGGGGTCAAGATATTAAAAAACAACAAAGTTATGAAAGTACATTGCACATTTTCAATGCTCGCTCATAACTTTAGTAATTTTCAGTATTTTGACAGTACATTTTCAACACAGCCATGTTTCACACCACCCCATGAACGTTATAGGTGTCATATAAAATAAAATAAAATCCCCAACCCCCCTCCTAAAATTATCGAATCCCATAACCTACCTTTGATCGCTCCTCCTTCATCAGTTCTCTATCTAATATCAACTGGAGCCCTGTTCACACCATACCTACCATTGGTCAGGCCTTGAACTACCTGATAGACTCTGTATGCACAATTATCAATCAACATGCCCCCCTCACAAGGTGTAGGTCCAAAGGAAAACTAGTCCCCTGGCTGACTAAACACATCAGGAAATTTGTGGTTGAACAAGACATGGCCTGGAAAACTTATGTAACCCCCCTATAAATGGGGGTTCCTTAAAGCTTCCCCGGAACTTGGGTAAATGCTCCGCGCCTGTCTGGTGTTCGGCGTTGAAGCTGTTTAAATGTGCCACCAGTGAGTGCTTTGAAGCCTCCGGGTGCTGTCTCTTTAAGGGCTGCCTGTTGCAGCCATAAGTAACTGAAATGGAGGAGTCTGTGTGGTTGTATGCCCGAGTCCCGCCCGGGACACTGGAAAATTGCTCCGCTCCTGCCATCGTTAAGCTGTGCAGGAGGAGCTCTGTGGGGGATGTGATTATTGCTGAAAAAACAGTAAAATGATAATGATAATGGGGTTGTTCTGACCTGTTTTCCTTTGCAGTAAGGACTGTTTCAACTGTTTTCTCCATTTTGTTCCAGAACTGCTGAATTGGGCCAATCAGTACCTTGGGACACTACAGAGTTGGCTGACCAATAGAGGGACTGCTTGTATTTGGGAAAGGTATTATGGGCTATGGCACTTTTTCGCACCACTGAGGGCAAGAGGAAATGACTGGCATGTTCAGCCAGCCAATGGAAATGGGTAGCGCCCAACCTGTAAGGAGTGCTTAATGCTGGCAAGGTCAGATGCGTTGTGGCTGAGGAGAGGAAAGGAGCTGTGTGCTCCTGCGCTGTGTGAGTGTTCATGCAGGAAGCGCGTGAAGGCCTGAGGCAGCCGTTTTTGCCCTTTTGAGCGAGTCGGATTAAATCCGCTGGCGTGCGGTCAGAGGAGGCTGGTGCCAGCCCAGCTACCTACCAGGCTCAACCTGAGAGGACTGGAGAAAATTGCTAATTCGCGCTCGGTCCGCCCGTGATGTTGAAGCTGCAGTTTGCTGCCCGAGATCTTCTGCAAGTTCGTGTGGGGCCTGAAAGCAGCTGCCTGGTATGGTACCCCTCTGTTGTTTGCCATATAAATGTGTGAGGAGGCTGGTGAAATTCAGGCTCAGCCCTGGCAGTGTTGAAGGAATCGTTATTTTCTGGAGTTGTGAGTACTGATTCAGGGTAGCTCCCTGCCGAGTGTGCCAACAGTGGTTTCCAGTTGTATTGTCATACTGCTGACTGCCTAATTAAACCTTCTTCTCAGGCCGACCTTCTTAGGAGTTTAACGGTTATCTGTGTTAAAGGCCCCAACCAGCTGCCATGTTTGGACTAGCCGCTAGGGCTTGAGTACCCAGGGACAGCAAATCTTAGGGTTAGGCCTGTGCACAGAGCCCTAGGTAGATAATTAAAGTGATACACCAATTGACTTGATTCCCCCCTTCCCTTGTTATCCGCCCCCTTTAATAAATCAGATTGTTGTGTTGCAACTGCACCCTGGCTGGTTTGTGCATCCTTGGTGAACTGCTGCATAGTGACTGTGATTTAACTGTACCTTACTTTACAGGGGGTTCCCGGAGTGAGCTGAGAGATACTGCCCGGGGAGTAAGTGTACTGGTGAAAGGAATTGTTGGTAACCAGTGTGAGCCACTAGTGAGACAAGAGGGGGGGTTGCAGTAACCCAGAGGGCTGTGACCAAGGCAGTCTCGACTGCATTAACCCTGACCTCTGGGTGGAGTTACCCGTCAATGGATCTGGGCCCCTTACCCTGTCTCAGTGGAGGCAGGCAGGGGTAGTAGCCCTTAGGGTAGCGCCCCCTGGGGGTTACAAATTGGAGGCACCGCTGGGATCAACGTCCCCTAGTGGCCAAGTGGGGAAGCACATAAGAAATGGAAAAAGTGGAAGGGGATATGTTGGGAAAAATTAAGCTGGGACCTATTAAGACCATGGTACACAGACTGATGGGGTGGGGTGAAGCCGAAGAGCTAGACTCCCAGAAGATTATGTTACTGTTAGATGTGTCTTTGGGGACCCCAACTGCTGACATCATTTCTGCAGCAGAGCGAATAAAATGTTTGGGCAAAGTGGAAGTAAAGGGGCGTATGGCTGATTTGCTTGACCAGACGTTGCAGGTGTTACTTCTATGCAGCGTGGCCATCGACCCTGAGAAGGTACCTCCTGAGATTTATCCGGAGGGTGCTTCACAGGGATGGAGACTAATTCATATTCGAAGTGGGTCAGTCACTTCTGGGGGGTCTCCTCAAATGAACAGTTTTAAAGACAAACTGCTTAAGTTGTTGGCTGTGGAGGGGAGAGCTACCCAGGAGCTGCTACAAGCCTTAGAGTTATCCAGTGATGCTACCCCCCAGGGCTCCCTTGGCACCTCCCCTTGTCCGCCCAAGAGTTCTGTGCTGGTCTCCCTACCCCTGGTGGTCCCACCCATACAGCTCGATTCTTACTATAAGTTAAAACTTTTCTCTGGTACGGTGCCAGTGCCTCCAGGGGAGGATGACCTGGAGGCTTGGATGGATTATGCCACCCCTTTAGTCCAGGAATGGCAATGCTCTGAGGGGAGAAAAGGAAGAGGCTGATGGAGAGCTTGCGGGGTCCTGCTTTAGAAGCCATCAGGTTCTTCTGGGCCACCAGTCCGGAAGCCACCACTGCAGAGTATCTCTTTGCTTTAGAAGGGGTTTTTGGGAGTACCAAGACTGGTGAAGACTTATTATGGAAATTCAGGTCTGCTAAGCAGTGGAGAAATGAGAAACTGTCCGCTTTTGTCACTAGAGTGGAGTGGGCCTTGCAGAAGGCCTATAGAAAAGGGGGAATCACTGCTGCAGCCCTGAATCAGGTCCGGTTAGATCATGTTTTAAAATCTGCCAGATTTTCTAGTGTAATACTGCTGAAACTTAAGTTATATGATCGGCGGGCCACCCCGCCTGAATATTGTCAATTAACGAGGGAAATTAAGGAGGTGGAGATGGATGAAGAGGGGTGGGAACCCTGTGTGGGACGGTAAACCCTAGTGGGACCCCTGAGCCTAATACCCCCGAGGGGGCCGGCCTGTCCGGAGGACCTGAGGGATCTCCAGATTTTCCAGGTACTGTGGGAATGTGAGTTATTTCCTCTGACCCCCATGTAGAGAGTGAGTTAAGGGCCGAGGTCAGGAATTTACAGGAACTGGTGAGGGACTTGAAGCAATCTACTACGTACCCTGTCAGGTCCGGGGCCCCTGAGTCATGCAGACACCTGAACCCTGGCCAAAGAGAGCCCTCTCACCCCTCTCAGAACCCCCCCAGACAAGGTGCCCACCGCCAGATAGTGACCCCTGGGACCCCAAGTTCTGTTACCATTGCGGGGAAGATGGGCATTTCCAACCCAAGTGCCAGAGGCCAGAAAATTTGAGGAAGGTCAACAACAGACTGATCACCCGACATCGCCAGGCCCAGTTGCGGGCCCCCAGGAAAAGTTTTGTGACTCAGGCCCATGCCCAGCCGACTATCAATGCTGTGGCCCCCGACTGGTCTGATGTGGTCGGGCCTTCAATGGAGACCCCGGTGCGGGTAAATGGAATTCCCACCCGAGCTGTGCTGGACAGTGGCTCTCAGGTAACCATCATGTTCCAGGACTGGTACCAGGCACACTTACCTGAGGTGCCACTGCAACCTTTGAATGGTCTACATGTGTGGGGGTTGAGCGACAAGGCCTATCCGTATGTGGGGTACATCCGAATCTGGTTATCTTTCTCTGCAACTGTGGCTGGAATGGATGAGCAGGTGGAAACCCTAGTTTTAGTTTGCCCACCCACTGGACTGTATGATGGGGTGCCTTTGTTGATCGGGACGAATGCACATATGTTCGGACGATTGCCCAAATTGTGTTCAGAAAAACAAGCATTTCAGACCAGGAGAGCTTTAAGCATACCTGCTGTGGTTCAAAAGGCAAGCACCACTCAGAAGAAGGTTAGTTCAGAGGAACCTGAAGGCCCAGTGGGTGTGGTGTGGAAAAAGGATCTGGCCCCGGTGATACTTGCCCCGAATGCCCAATGTGTCCTGCATGGAGAAGTATGACTAAAAACCGATGTTAAGAATAAGTTGTTGATGTTGGATGCGCCTGTGGAGGGAAGATTACCTGAGGGACTGTTGGTCAGACCCAGCATCTTACCGGCTAGAGCCCATGCTTATGTTAAGAGGGTGATGGTTCAAGTGCATAATGTATCCGACAGAGAGATTCAAATAAGAAGAGGGTGTACCTTGGCAAGCATGTATTGTGCAGATACTGCAGTAATACCAAACAGCAAGGGTTCCAGGACAGCTGATAGAGTTAATCCTGATTTGTTTGACTTCGGTGACTCCCCGCTGCCAGCTGAATGGAAACAAAGGGTCAGTGAGGGGCTTGCCAGGAGAGACCAGGTTTTCTCCCTGAAAGAGTGGGATGTGGGATGTGTACAGTGGGCTGAGCATCACATTCGGCTGCATGATGAAAGGCCTTTCTGAGAGAGATCCCGGCGCCTGTCCCCCGCTGACATAGATGATGTGAGGCGGCATCTGCAAGAGATGTTGGCTGCTGGTGTAATACAAGAGTCCAGGAGCCCTTATGCCTCCCCCATAGTAGTAGAAAAGAAGAAGAATGGGGCCGTTCGGATGTGTGTAGACTATCGCACTTTGAATCAACGGACCATTCTGGACCAGTACACCGTGCCACACATACAGGATGCATTGGATTGTTTAAATGGTAGTAAGTGGTTCTTCGTGTTGGATCTTTGCAGTGGATACTATCAGATCCCGATGGCCCCAGACAACTGGGAGAAGACTGCATTCATTTGCCCCCTAGGCTTCTACGAGTTTGTTCGGATGCCTCAAGGGATTTCAGGCGCCAGCCACTTTTCAGCGCCTGATGGAACGGGCTGTGGGAGACATGAATCTACTCGAGTGCCTGGTCTATTTAGATGATGTTATAGTGTTTGGCCGAACGTTGGAAGAACACGAGCAACGATTATTCAAGGTTATGGATCGGTTGGAGGATTTCGGCCTCAAGTTGTCTATCGACAAGTGTCAATTCTTCTAGACGTCTGTGAAGTACATGGGCCACATAGTGTCCACTGAGGGCATAGAGACCGACCCTAGCAAAGTGGAGGCTTTGACCACTTGGCCTGAGCCCAGGAATTTGAAGGAGCTGCAACGATTCCTGGGGTTTTGTGGATATTATAGGCGGTTTGTTAAGGACTATTCTCGAGTGATTCACCCCCTCCTCAACCTCACTCAGGGGTATCCGCCTACGCACAAAAAGTATAAGAAGGTTGTGCGTTCTGAGACAGAAAAGAAGTATGTCCGGCTGAATGATGTGTTTGGGGATCGTTGGACTGCTGAGTGTGAGGAAGCCTTCTATGACATTATATATCAACTTACCCATGCCCCAGTGTTGGCCTATGCTGACCCGGCCAAGCCATACACTCTTCATACTGATGCCAGTCTACAAGGATTGGGGGCTGTGTTATATCAGGAGCACTCAAATGGTCTGAGACCTGTAGCGTTTGCCAGCAGAAGCCTGACTCCCTAAGAAAAAAAAATTATGCAGTGCACAAGCTAGAGTTCTTGGCTCTGAAGTGGGCCATTGTTGATCAGTTTCATGACTATTTGTATGGTGCCAAGATATTGGTAAAGACTGATAACAATCCTCTGACCTATGTACAGACCTCTGCCAAGTTGGATGCCACTGACCATAGGTGGCTCTGTGCTTTGGCCACCTATGACTATGCTGTTGAGTACAGGGCGGGCTTAAACCATATAGATGCAGATGCTCTCTCTCGGAGGCCTATGCCACAAACTGATTGGGTCAGGTTGTCAGCACCTGACATAAGAGCCCTCTGCCAGAAATTTGACAAAGAGGAACAGGTGTCTCCTGACGCGGTGGACTGTTTGGTGGATTGTTTGGGGCCATCCGAAAACTGCATACCTGCTGCCTACTGTCATTTCTCTGCATTGGACACCAGCTCACTGCCTCAATTCAACAATGATAGTCTCCCAACAGGCTCAATCCTGTGATCTTATGATAAAAACGGCGGTGGAGGCGTTGCAGGCAGGGAGGGACGTGTCCAAGTTACGTTCCACTGACCTGAGGACTGCCCTGTTGTATAAAGAAGGGCCCAAATTGAAGCTGATTAACCAACTGCTATACAGGGAGACCATGAATAAGGAGGGCCAGGTGGACAAACAACAACTGGTGCTGCCCTCAGCTTTTAGAGAACTGGTATTAAGGTTCTTGCGTAATCAAATGGGGCATCTCGGCATAGACAGAACACTTGATCTAGTACGGGCCTGATTTTACTGGCCGAAAATGAGCACGGATGTAGAGCAATATGTCAAGACCTGTAGCCGTTGTTTGCAAAGGAAAACTCTACCCCAGAGAGCTGCTCCTATGGTCAACATTACCACTAGTGCCCCTATGGAACTGGTCTGCATTGATTTCTTGAGTCTAGAACCCGATCTGAAAAGTGTCAGTAATATATTGGTGGTCACTAATCATTTTACCCAGTATGCACAGGCTTTCCCTACTAAGGATCAGAAAGCAACCACGGTGGCTAAGATACTTGTTGAAAATGTTTTCGTCCACTATGGGGCACCACAGCGGATCCATTCCGACCAGGGAAGGGACTTTGAGAGCCACTTGATCAAAGAAATGCTGTCGTTGTGGGGGGTGCAAAAGTCAAGAACCACCCCTTACCATCCTCAGGGAGATCCTCAGCCTGAAAGGTTTAACCGTACCTTGCTTGACATGTTGGGCACATTGCAACCACAAGACAAATCAAGATGGAGTCAGCAGATTAGCACCCTAGCTCACGCTTATAATTGTACAAAAAGTGACGCCACAGGATTTTCCCCGTATAGACTGATGTTTGTGAGAGAGGCTAGATTGCCAGTGGATGTGTGTTTTGGGGTTTCCCCTGATGTGGTGCAGGCAGAGAACCATTTACAGTATGTACAGAAATTAAAGGCCCAATTGAACCATGCCTACCAACTGGCCCAGACCATGGCTGCTAAATGAAACCTGGCCAACAAGGAAAGATATGATAAGAAAGTGAAAACAATGGAGCTAAAAGAAGGGGATAGAGTGTTGCTAAGGAATCTGGGACTACATGGGAAACATAAAATCGGTGACAGATGGCATCACCTCCCCCACATTGTTGTGGGAAAATTGACAGACTTGCCTGTATATAAAGTGCGGCCTGAAAACAATTCCAAAGATTTGAAAACTGTACACAGAAATCATCTGCTGCCAATCGGGCAAATCCTGATTGAAGCTGAATCTCCAAATGCCCCCCCTCCAGGCCTATGACTAGATCTGCTGCTAGGAAAAGCACTAAACCTGTTGATTCGTCAACTGGCCAACCAAGAGGGCCTCGCTCAATGTCTGCAGAGGGAAATGATCAACCCTGGGTGCCAGAAGACGACGAAGATGATATTGAATACTTTCCCTCTTATGAACTGAGTCAGTTATTTCGGGGCAATCCCCTTGTTAACTCTGGAGATGAGGTTGGGCCTTCTGGACTGTCTGAGCCCCCAGCTTTGTCTCTGGAACCCATGTTTCCAGAACTTGAATTGGGTAGCAGCAACGCCCAGGGGGTGGGATCCTTGAGCATGGCCGAACTGTCTGGCCTGGCTGAATTATCTGACTTTCCAGAAGAAGAGAGTGAGATGGGGGAACAAGCAAGTGATATGCCAGAACCGGAAGAATATTTTGAATGCCCTGATGGTTCCTCACCTGTACCTAGACAGCCCCCAGCTGAGCCCAGTGGGGTGGGTCCAAGGGTAGAAGGTCAGGCCCCCAATAGTACTATGAGTGCTGAGCCCTTTTCTTCCATAGAGACTCCCGTTACTAATGTCCAGGAGACTGAAGTGGAATCAGGGCCTGTTTCAAGGTCTCCCGAGACCCCTAGGCGATCCGGCCGAGAAATATGGCAGGTAATAAAATTGAGTTATGAGTCCCTGGGTCAGCCGGTGGACCTGCCCTTAAATGTGGTCCACAAAGGGGTGTATGTGTCCCCAAATTCCTTGCCTAAGTTAGCCTTGGGGGATAACTCCAGATTGTTAGTATTGCCCTTTGAGTGTGGTGCCTCTGCTTCAGGTGACCCACCAGTAACTAAAAGGGAGGGGTTTCCCCGTACTGGTGTCATGAGTAAGAACTAATGACCTGAGTAAAGGCGAACGAGAACTTATATGTATAATGTTGTATAAACCATAATACAATGTGAATGTAATATTCAGATATGTAATGCAAAGAGTGATATAGTGTTAACTAAGCTGATTGCCTTAAAGGTGATGTAACGGTAACTACTTGACACGGACGTCAAGCTTTTCCTGGCCAGGAAGCGTGTAATCCCCTATAAATGGGGGTTCCTAAAAGCTTACCCAGAGCTTGGGTAAATGCTCCGTGCCTGATTGATGTTCGGCGTTGAAGCCGTTTAAATGTGCCACCAGTGAGTGCTTTGAAGCCTCCAGGTGCTGTCTCTTTAAGGGCTGCCTGTTGCAGCCATAAGTAACTGAAATGGAGGGGGCTGTGTGGATGTATGCTCAAGTCCCGCCCGGGACACTGGAAAATTGCTCCGCTCCTGCCATCGTTAAGCTGTGCAGGGGGAGCTCTGTGGGGAATGTGATTATTGCTGAAAAAACAGTAAAATGATAATGATAATGGGGTTGTTCTGACCTGTTTTCCTTTGCAGTAAGGACTGTTTCGACTGTTTCCTCCATTTTGTTCCAGAACTGCTGAATTGGGCCAATCAGTACCTCGGGACCCTACAGAGTTGGCTGACCAATAGAGGGACTGCTTGTATTTGGGAAAGGTATTATGGGCTATGGCGCTTTTTCGCACCACTGAGGGCAAGAGGAAATGACTGGCATGTTCAGCCAGCCAATGGAAACGGGTAGCGCCCAACCTGTAAGGAGTGCTTAACGCTGGCAAGGTCAGATGCGTTGTGGCTGAGGAGAGGAAAGGAGCGTGTGCTCCTGGCCAGGTGAGTGTTCACGCGGGAAGCGCGTGAAGGCCTGAGGCAGCCGTTTTTGCCCTTTTGAGCGAGTTGGATTAAATCCGCCGGCGTGTGGTCAGAGGAGGCTGGTGCCAGCCCAGCTACCTACCAGGCTCAACCTGAGAGGACTGGAGAAAATTGCTAAATTGCGCTCGGTCCGCCCGTGATGTTGAAGCTGCAGTTTGCTGCCCGAGTTCTTCTGCAAGTTCGTGTGGAGCCTGAAAGCAGCTGCCTGGTATGGTACCCCTCTGTTGTTTGCCATATAAATGTGTGAGGAGGCTAGTGAAATTCAGGCTCAGCCCTGGCAGTGTTGAAGTAATCGTTATTTTCTGGAGTTGTGAGTACTGATTCAGGGTAGCTCCCTGCCGAGTGTGCCAACAGTGGTTTCCAGTTGTATTGTCATACTGCTGACTGCCTAATTAAACCTTCTTCCCAGGCCAACCTGCTTAGGAGTTTAACGGTTATCTGTGTTAAGGGCCCCAATCAGCTGCCATGTATGGACTGGCCGCTAGGGCTTGGGTACCCAGGGACAGCAAATCTTAGGGCTAGGCCTGTGCACAGAGCCCTAGGTAGATAATTAAAGTGATACGCCAATTGACTTGATTTCCCCCTTCCCTTGTTAGCCGCCCCCTTTAATAAATCAGATTGTTGTGTTGCAACTGCACCCTGGCTGGTTTGTGCATCCTTGGTGAACTGCTGCATAGTGACTGTGATTTAACTGTACCTTACTTTACAGGGGGTCCCTGGAGTGAGCTGAGAGATACTGCCCGGGGGGGTAAGTGTACTGGTGAAAAGAATTGCTGGTACCCAGTGTGAGCCACTAGTGAGACAAAAGGGGGGTTGCAGTAACCCAGAGGGCTGTGACCGAGGCAGTCTCGACTGCATTAACCCCGACCTCTGGGTGGAGGCACCCGTCAACGGATCTGGGCCCCTCACCCTGTCTCAGTGGAGGCAGGCAGGTGTAGTAGCCCTAAGGGTAGCGCCCTCTGGGGGTTACACCTACAAGAAAACTGATCTCCTCTCTGACTGGCACACATACAGATGTCTTTGAAACACCTGCAAGTCCAGTATAACTAGTATCAAGCAGAAGTATTATCGCACCTTACAAACTGACAAACTCAGCAACCCAAAGAATTTTGGCCTGAGATAAGTTCCCTCCTAAAAGCAAAAATCACCTCCATTCCTGACTTGCTTCATGCCAAGGATATAACATTCTCCTGTCCTTCCTCCATAGCCGAGGGTCTTAACAACTTTTTTACTGATCTCAGCACCTGCACTTTTCAATTTACTACAGTGCTACAAGGCCACCCATCACCTACCACTAACCCCTCTAAGACCCCTACAGGAACTTTCCATATTAGACTAGCTTCATACAAAGATGTTCTCAAATTACTGTGCCACCTCAAGGAACACGGCTTGCCTGGTCTGACTCCCTGGAGCCCCAATTTTTGAAATGGGGAGCGCCTGTACTGGCTTTTCCGGTCAGGGATCTGATCAACAGGTCCTTCCTTGAGGGTAAAGTTCCTACCAAATGGAAATCAGCCTTGTTCATCCCCATTCATAAGGGAGGATCGAACTCACCAATTAAAAATTACATACCCATCTCTATACTTTGTCACTGAGCAAAAGTTCAAGAACGTATTCTCTACAATCAGTTACAGGATTATCTTGAACATCACCAACTCCTATCCCCTTGCCAGCATGGGTTCTGCAAAGATCATAGCACTCTCTCTGGCCTTATCAAGATCACCGTGGACATTCAACTAGCTTTTGACGTGGGCCAAGTGACAGGGGCCATCTTTGTGGATATCACTAAAGCCTTTGATTTAGTGAACCACAGTCTGTTAATACAGAACCTAACCTCTCTGGGGCTAGATCTCCTCTCCACAACCTGGATTCAAGACTATTTCTCAGGCCACTCTAAGTGTTACATGGTCCAACTGCCACTTGTCCTTCAGACCCATCTTCCTTGGAGTTCCCCAGGGTTCTATCTTGGGACTACTTCTTTTCTCACTATTTATTAATGAGCTGCCGAATTCCTGTGGTTGAGCTTCGGTTCAGCTTTATGCAGACGATGCCATCATATACAGGTCCTCTACTGATCTTTCTTGGCTCAGTCACCACTTGAACTCTGATTTCCACAAACTGGAGACATGGTTCCTGTCTAATAAAATGCTCCTGAATACCAAAAAAACTAAATCTATGCTCTTTGTCCCGCATACCCACAGAACTGATGGCTCTTTCCTTCTTACCATCTCCACCCGAAACGGTGAAGCCCTTGAACTAGTACACTGTTTTTTAAATATCTTGGCATCCTCCTTGACTCGAGCCTCTCCTTTGAGGTACATGTAAACAAAACTATCTCAACTCTCCATCAGAAGCTAGGCCTGCTCTACCAGATCCATCCCCTTCTGTCGGGAGCATCTAGCCAAAAAAATTGCCACAGCCTCCCTCCTCCCTGTTTTTCTCTATGGCTCCCCCCTATTCTTGGCACTCAAGTCCCCCCCTGATGAATCAACTAAAGCAACTTTATCATAGGATATGACGTTTTGCTCAAGGAGCTCCCTCACAGCAACATTACTGTTCTGTACTTGCATCTCTGGGATGGTCACAGCTAGAATATAAATTCCAGTATACCTCCCTCTGCCTTATCTATAAGTTCACCAACCTATACACACACCTCCAAGTCTAACTGATATTGTGGTGAGAAAGGCAGCCTGCCAGACTCTACAGTCCTCCTCTATCTCTCTACTAACTGTGCCATCCACACGCCTAGCTGCAAGAAGGAGATCCTTTGCCTATGTAGCACCCTGGGCCTGGAATTCCCTCCCTCCATCTATCCTCATCCCTCCCCAGTTTCAAAAGTGCCTTGCTCAACCAGCTTCATGGCCTTGGAGCATGCTTCTGTTTTACCTAACTAACTCAGTCAGACTAGATATGTTTTGGTACTTTTGCTCTACAATTGACTGTCTAATCTGATGTACCTATGAGCCCTCACTACTGCACATAACCTGCTGTATATTGCATTGATCATAACCCTCATCTGTATCAGCCTTCCTCTCCACCTTCCTCACCCCCCCCCAAATCCAGTAAATCTATATCTTTGTATATACTGTATTGCATTGTTTTCACTATGTACTGCGCTTTATGTGATTGTCTTTGTATTTCTCTGTTGGATATCAATGCTATTTTTGAATGTACAGGTCTTTATATGTATTGATGTATGCTGCTTTAATCTGTATTCCTTTATTGAATTAGTGTCATATTGTTTGTTCATGGCTGGACTCGTACGTTTGTATTTCTTCCTGTCTTGTACCCTCCCCCGGGTCGCCCCTGAAAAAGGGACTGCATGGTCTCAGTGGGCTTACCCAGTTAACAACATTCAAATAAATAAATAAATACATTTTTCAAACCCTAACCAAAATGTGATTTCGCAATTGTGGCTTGAAATGACATTTCGGCCAGTATTTTATAAACGTCACCTGTCATGTTCAGAAGGAGGGGGTCATAAAAAGACTATGTTGAAAATTTGGGGACAAAATGTAAAAAAAAAAACAATTAAGTTGTGGAAAAACATTTAATTGTTCTGATGTTTACTCATAACTTTATTTTTTGCAGATTTTGTCCCCTAATATTCAACATATCCCTTGTGTTACCCCACCTCCTGAACACGGCATGTGTCATTTTTCAAATCCCCTCTGAAATATGTTTTCACAGTCACACTGCAAAATCATCTTTTGCATGGTGTTTAAAAAATTCCACCTGTTTCGATCATAACGTCAGGTTATAAAAAGACCATGTTGGAAATTTGTGATCAAAATTGGGAGCCCACTGAAAATTAGATATTGCCTCTCAGCTGGCCTAGCCTGGGTAAGTATAATCTAAAAAAATGTAAAAGGAGGATGCCACAGAAAATGAGATATTGCATCTCATCTGGTCTATCTTGGGTAAATACATAGTAACAAGCATTTGTCAATGCCGAATGTTTGCTTGCTGGCATCGCCATTGGTAATGCAGAAGTTACAGAGCTGCATAATAGGAATGGCAGTGAAGTATTAAACTGAAGCCAACCCCACCACCACCCTGCAGAGAGTGACAGGCATTGGGGTGTGCCTTCGGGTCGTCAGGCATAACGGCCACGCCATTTCACCACACACCACCCTGCAGACACTGACAAGTGTCACGGTGTGCCTTGGGGTCTTTGGCCCTTATGCACACCCCATTCCATCAGGAAATATGGTGAGATGGGTGGTATAGGAGAATGGGGTGAACTTTGGGGCTGAAGAGTCCAAGGCATACCTCAATGCCTCTCACTGGTTGCAGGGTGTGGAATGGTATGAGCATTACAGGCAAGAATCCCAAGCCACACCCCTGATGCCTGTCATTCTCTACAGGGTGGGATGTTATGGTTGGAAACCCTAACAGCTCAGGCATTCGTTGGTATTTTCACTCCAAATTTTCAACATGTTTTTTTTGAGACCCCCACCTCATGAACAGTGGCAATATCAGTTTGTTAGCCAAAAGCTGCTTATGCACAGCGACTACGGCATTTAGCACCACAAATGCAAAATCACATTCCGAACAAGATGTGAAAAATGACAGCTGTACTGTTCATGGGAGGTGGAAAAAATGGCAGTGTTGCAAATCTGCAGTAAAAATATTAAAAAAACTGGTGAAGTCACAAGCGTGCGTAGAAACTGTGCAACGCACACCCGTAATGTAATTAGTGTGGGCATTTTTTACAGCAGATTGTCAACCCAGGCATTTGGGACCTCCGATCATGAACAGTGTCACTGTGATTTTCTTTATCTGTCCCGAACAATGATTTCCCCACAGCGACCACGCATCTCTCTGCGCTGAAAGTGGCAAACACATTTCGGCCATGTTGTGAAAAATGACAGCTGTACTGTTCATAAGGAAGTGTGGAAAAATGCAACTGGTGAAAATCTGGACTGAAAATATTACAAAGTCATGAACTTACGGTGCGTGGAAACTGCGCAATGCTGACTCGTAACACAGTCATTTATGGAGTTTTGTCACCAAATTTTCAACATAGTAATTTTAAGACCTCTGCTCATGAACAGTGTAACTGAGATTTTCCTAATCTGTCCCAAACATTGCTTTTGCACACCAACTGCACCATTGTGCGCTACATGTGCGGAAACACATTTTGGGTGACATGTGAACGGCAACTGTACTGTTCATAAGGAAGTGTAATAAAATGGCAATGTGGAAAATCTGGGTGAGAAATATAAAAATTACATGAAACTTACGAGCATCGTAGGAACTGCATAAGCTTCCTTTAAATAAAACAATCATTAGAATTTTTTCACCAAATTTTCAACATAGCCATTTTAAGACCTCTGCTCATTAAAAGCATCACTGTGGTTTTCTTAATGTGTCCCATGCATTGATTTCGCACACAGACTGCGCCATTGTGCACTACATGGGCGGAAACACGTTATGGGCAAGATGTGAAAAATGACAGCTGTACTGCTCATAAGGAGGTGTGGTAAAATGGCAATGTTGAAAATCTGGAGTGAAAATATTGAAAATTCGTGAACTTCAGGAGTGCGTAGAACTACTGCATACGCTTTCAAGTAAAACAGTCATTTTAGAATTTTTCACCAAAATTTCAACATAGGCTTTTTGAGAGCCCATCTTATGAACTGTGGCAGTGTCGTTTCATTACTCAGTCCCGAAAGGTGATTTCGTGCAGTGACTGCAAAATCACCCTTCAGGCCTGAATAACGCCATGACAGTGCAATAATTCATGAGGAGGGGTCCCAAAAACCCCATGTTGAAAATTTGGGCCCAAAATTCCCAAAAATGCCTGAGATATGCAAAAAAGTTGAAAAAACCCTATCATTATACATTATAGAGCTTACCGGCATTTCTTCAGTTCGCGGTCGGCTTTGAAGAGTGCAGACGTGTTCCCGGTCCACAGAAGATCGTTGCACGGGTCTGGAAGTAAGTATGGGGTGGGGGGTGTAGGAGGCAGGCGCAGTGAGTGGATGCGGTGGGTGCAGACACAGCGAGAGACCGTTTTGATTTTCAGGTTGTTTTTTTTTAATGATGTTGACGGGACGTTTGCCACACTGGGGTGGGCTCCCAGCAGCGTGGCAGAAGGACGGCTGGTTGGGGGCATGGAGCCGACAGGGATTTGGCACCCCGTCAGAGTCTAGCTATTTGTTGCCACACTGGGTGGGCTCCCAGCGTGGCACCCCACTGGGAGGCAGTGGAGCCGACGGGATTGGGCACCCCGCCGGCTATACGAGGTAGTCACACTGGGGTGGGCACCCAGTGGCATATGGACCTGTGTTTCGGGAGGGGTAGCACAGCCGACGGGGATTGGGCACCTGGCCGGCTATACAGTGTGTGCGTGGGGGAGAGGCAGCAGCATATGTGTGTGTGTGTGTGTGTGTGTGTGGTGTGTGTGTGTGGAGCACGCTTGAGCAGGCGATATCTGATCACTGCTCACTGAAGCGTAGCTCCCCCTTTCAACTGTACGCCACTGCATGACAGCTCCAGCAGGCAATGGAGAACTGGGGCCGTGCCTGCAAACACACTGACTGAATTGGAAGAGGGCTGACACACCTCCGAAAACTCAGATGATGGCACTATGTTTCTTGCACATGCGTGCAAGCAAACATAAAAATGTGTACAAGCAGGACCTGGTAGAACAATACAAGCGGTGAACATTCGGCATTGTCAAATGCCTGTTTCTATCAGGGGTGGTCTGGGACAATGTTATGGATGCTGCTGGGGTGCTGAACTGTTTCACTCTGAAGTGACTTTCCTGGTGCTGCTCAAGACCCTGATGGTGACAGTAATAATTGTAATGCCATGCCTCTATATGGATAGTTAGGGTTTATCCCCTGGTCCTTTTGATCAATGCGGTGCTAATGTGCCTGAAAATATTTTTGGCTTTACCTGTGCTCATTACTGTTTTTGACTATAAAAAAGGTAAAGTCTAGCCACAAATGTTTTACCTATTGCAAGATATTTAAATTCAGCCTTGCCCTTTAAATATTTAAATTTAAAAGGTTACCCCTGCAGGGGTTAAAGCCAGTACAAAAATGTTTTTTGTTTTTTTTCTGGGGAAATTTAAAATGTTTAAAGTGTCTGAAATGTTTACATTTGGTATAGTGGTACTTATCCACGCATACCAATGAGGTGTCATTTTGCTATAGTAGGCAAACTGGGTTAGTGACGCACAGCATTTTATGGCTGTTTCACAATTTATAGACCTGTTGGCATCACCATGGGTCACCCAGGCACTATGCCCCACAGGCTCTGTAATAAAGGCTACCAGGGTGCCTGGATGTTAAGACCCCCAAGTGTTAGGGAGCTCACAATTTTTTTCAGGTTTTGAGTTCATTTGCATAACTCTCATAGTGCTCTCTAATCACAGCTGCATTTCCCCCGTGTCCGGTGGGACGGTGATGCACAACACCATCCTCATCATGGGCCTTGCTGGAAGGCTAGCCACGGTGAGGACCGAGGAATTGCTAAGGATGTCAATTATTCAGAGTGAGGGTATGTGTAGCCCCCAGGAGCTACTGCTCCCTTGTAAGTCTAAGAGCCTCACAGGGTTAACTCCAGCCTGCTTGGGAAACTCCCTGCCAGCTGGATTGACAAAGAGTTCTCAAGGGGTGTGGCTAGCTGCTGGGAGCTGATGAGTCACCAGCGATTGTTTACTCAGTCTTGGAGAGGGGATTGAAGAGACTGCATCCTGCAGCCTTGGGAGCTGAGAGGCCTAGCTGGAAGTTGTACCCCCACCAAACCATGGGATCATGGTAGAGGCCATTTTACCATGCCCCTGATTGGGTGAATCTCCATGGCATGTGATCCTAATGGGAAATAGTTTGCTTTCACAAACAGATAAGTGCAACCTCTAAGGAAAAAAAATTAGAAACTGTCTAAAATAAAGAAACTTATCTAAGGTCCCCTTGGTGCCTCCCACCTTGTAATAAAACTAGAGGTCGGTGTACCCCCCTACAAATGGGGGGTCCTGAAAAGTCTTCCTTGAGCTTGCCTAAATGCTCACTGCCAGGCTGGTGTCCTGCATTTTAGCAGTTTAAATGTGACTGCTAGAGAGTGCCTGTATAGCCTCTGTGTACTGTCTCTTTAAGAGCTGCATGGATTGCAGTCATAAGTAATCTGAGAGGGAGCTCTGTTGAAAGATGCAACTATTTGCTGAAAATCATTGAGAGTGATAATGATAATGTAGTTTGTCTAACCTGCCTTCTTTGCAGCAAGGACTGTTTTGTTTATCCCCACCACTTTGGCCCGGGACTGCCGAATTAGACCAATCAGCACTGGTGGGACCTAAAATAGAGCCGGACTACAGGAGCTGTCTGGAGTCAGAATCTGTAGGAATTGTAGTTTTGGGCTTTTGGTGCCTTTTGCACCTGAAGGGGGAGCTTCTGTTGTGACTGACAGATGAATGAGCCAACCAAACCTTTTGGATCTTGGGGAAATTCCCAGGCTTGCTGGCAGTTGAGTCAGATCTAAGTTGGGAGCTGAAGAAGCAACAGCTCAAGACAGTCTCTGTGGAAAGGCCTGAGTTTTGGCCTGCATGCCTGCCTGCTGCCCCTGAGAGGGAGAAAAGTATCAGTTCGGACTGAATCCGAGTTTGTGAGAACGAAGTAAGCCACTGAGTAGTGACTAGGATCAACCTGAAGAAGACCAAAGATTTGCGGAATGCATTGGCCTGTCAGGATTTCCAGCTACCTCTAAACTCCCGGTGTGTGCAGAGACTGTGATTGTGACCGGAGAGCGGTTTGCCTGGTATAGTAGAATCCCTTACATCTAAATGTGCTGTGTGTTTATAGTGGGTCGTAATTTGGTTCCCCACTGTGTGAATTGTGTTCTGCTTGCTGGAAGCTGTATCCAGCTCGACTGGACTGAATCCACGTTCATCTCTATACGGCCTGGGCCTTGCCACACTGGTCCTGCCAGACTACCCCACTGCACAGACAAAGCCATCGACGAGAGACATGCCTGGTGATCTGCCCCCTGCTCCACGCTTGAACAGGAATGACACCTTGGCGAATCGTATGGACCCTGCTTCTCCTGGCACTCCAGATCAACCACCTGCAGTCTCAATTTTCGTCCAGCCTGTGTCTAGACTTGGGTATTGTGAGTAACCAGCAGGGTAGCTCCCTGCAACAACAGTTTAATCTAAGTGTGTCATCTGATTGTCTTGTTGTTTCTTTTCTTTCACGAACTGAGCCCTCATGTTCATCTGGAACTTACCAGGTCTTGTACTCCTTAGTAGGTGTATGGCTCAAAAACAGGGTATGGGGTATGTGTGCAGACTCAGGGCCAGTTACTGCCTGATTCATTTTTTTTTTTAACCAGGAGAGACACAATAAGCTGAAGCTTGTTTACAGGTGCGACCTGGGAGCACAAGGATGTTAAGTGACTTGCTCAAGGTCACACAGTATGCAAGTGGGGGCTGTGGGATTCAAACCCAGGTTGCTAGGTTTGCAGCTCAGAGCCTTAAACCACTGTGCTATACTGCCTCCAAGTCTGGGGGAATACTGAGGGAATACTGGGGCTTTCCCACTATGTGAAGACCCAGGGTTGGGTCTGTGTGAATTCTCTGTGTTTCTCAGTGTGCCTCAAGTGGCCCAATGCCCCATGACTCCTTATGCTGGCCGATCTATTCTTCAACTGGACTAATTGAATAAAGCAACTGAGAGTACCAAATGTCCTGATAAAAGAGTAATTGCCTCCAGCATATTTCCCATCATAGTATAGCTGTGAGCGAGCTTAACCCAGGGTAATTAGAGGGCTGCTAAGGGTTGTGAAAGATCCTTTATAGGGTAGTGGCAGAACTCTGAATAAATAGCTGTAAAGCCCTATGAGTAACTGCAGACAAATAATTCCTGTTTACCCCACGTGACTGCAGCTCTAAAGCAAACATCTCTTTTGAACCTGCTGGGAAGTTGTTCGCAGCAAGAACTCTGCTTTTTACAACATAGAAACAGAATTTGTCGGGAGATAAGGACTGCTTGCCCAACCAGTCTGCCCATTTTGTTTCTGCCTATACTGTCACCAAAGACTCCACCTGATCAGCTACTCCCACCCTTTCCTACCAAGATTCCATTGTGCCTATCCCATGCATGCTTGAAGCCTGCCACTATTTTTACCCTCATCACCTCTGTTGAAAGACTGTTCCAGATGTACTCCACTTTTTCAGTGAAGAAGTACTTCCTCATATCCCGCCTAAATTCTCACCTTCAGCCTCATTGCATGCCCCCTTGTTCTCATGCACCTTCTCTTCTGAAAAAAACTCCCCTCCTGTACCTTATTCACCCCTGTGAGGTACTTATAGGTCTCTGTCATGCCCCCCTGTCTTCTAGGGTGCACTTTATTACAGTGTATTACTGCTTCTTCCTATGTTCCCCGCCCCCGGATTACACCTGGAAATGAATTGGCTCACTGTGCGTCTCCCAATTAACAATTTTCAAATAAATAAATATTGAGATCCCTCAATCTCTCCTCATATGGCTTATTATGCAGCCCCTGCACCAGTTTAGTTGCCCTCCTCTGGACAGCCTCTACCCTGTCCATCTCCTTCCTGAGATGTGGTCTCCAGAACTGGACACTACTCCAGGTGGGGTCTCACCAGCAATCGATACAGTGATAACACCATATCTCTCCTTCTGCTGGTGATTCCCCTTCCTATGCACCCCAGCAACCAATTGTCCCTGCCTACTGCCTCATCACACCACTCCGCCATCTTCACGTTATCAGATATGACAACCCCAAGGTCCCTTTCCTATTATGTAACCATCATTATTGCTTCCCCCATTTTATACACCACCCCTGGGTTTCTCTGCCCTAGGTGCATGATTTTGCACTTTTTTGCGTTGAACTCCGGCTGCCATATCGTCAACCACCCTTTGAGTTCTCTCGGGTCACTGCACATTCTCTCCACTTCCTCTGGATTATCTACCCTATTGTAGGTTTTGGAGTCATCTGCAAAAAGGAATACCTTCCCTCCAGCACTTCTGCAATGTTGCTTATGAAGACACTGAAGAAGACTGGTCCCAATACTAAGCCCTAAAGTATCCTACTGATCACTTTCCCCTCAGTGGAGAGAGTATTATTTACCAACCGGGGGTTTAGCCAGGAATTTTAAATTTGTACTCAAAAGATGACTGTTGCCCCTGTCACCCGGAGGGCAGTGAGGGCGCTGTTGCCCTCCATTACGTAAACATAAACCAAACTATGTGGTGCCATGCCACAAAGTACCTAACAACAGCATACAATTACTGACTGCCTTTACAATACACCAACAATTCAATTCAATTCAAGTTTATTGCAGGAATACTCCAATGAGCAGGCTCCTTCACAAGGAGGTCCTGAACATGACGTAAAGCAGAAACATGTACAGTACAAAAAACATCGACTGGGAGACAAAAACATCAATATACAGTGCAAATACAGTGAATACAAGAAATTGGATTGATAAATAACAGTGATAGAATTTACAAAGCAGTACATTCAGGTGCATTGTGAGGAACAAAGCCACAGGCCAAGTGCTTCCAACCACCCAAGAAGTAATGTTATCCAAGCGTCACATGCCCTTAAGTGCCTCACTGCAATTATAAAATGGATCCACTTAACGTGTTTACAGTCCTAAGTAGGCTGTTTCATGAGCACTAGTTTCACCTGTGAGGAGATGCTGGCACTCAATATGCGCTTTTATGGACAATAAGGGTGTCAGGCTACCAAGCAGGCCCTCCAGGTCTGGAAGCAGACTCAGGTCAATTGCGGCCAAGCATCTCAGCTCTGGGTGGGATGGCAACCAAGCCCGCCACAACTGTGACCCTGTATGATGGGCTGGGGAGCTTCCTCCCTTCCAAGGGATCTCGCTGTGTGCAAGATCTGTCACTGGCTAGAGCAGTGCGGTATTAGTGAGGGGTGAGAGGGCATGGGGCATGCACACACGAGTGCAATGACCCTCCAAGATGAGAATTCCATGGGTAAAAATTCCCTCAACGCCATGCTCAGTAATCTCAGGCACCACATTGCTGACCTGCCACAGCACCAGATGAGTTCCTAAAGGGAGGGGCCAGGGTGAAGACTCCTGACATGATGCAAATTGCAGAGGATGCCTGGTGTGAGGAAGCATTGTTGGGGGTTGGAGACCACCAGTCTGAAGGAGTACACGAGTGAGAGGGCAATAAAAAGAGAATTAAAAACAATATGTAATTATTCATAAAAATAAGTTACTGTAGTCACCATTTTACACCAGAAACCAGGAAGTGAATCTAGGAAATAACATCCTGGAACTTGCTACTAGCCAAGCTGTCGAGCTAACTAGCTAGCCTGTGAGTTCCATTGTCTACTGTCGTATATATTAGCTATATATTAGACATCAAACTAAGTGTATGAGAAAGGAAATATGAGGGTGAGCTAGGATCATTTTAAACCCAGGCCTCCCTCTGAAATTCCCCCCAGGTGCAATTGGCCGACCCACATAGGTCTTGCAAACCACATTGTATTTCAAAAACTATGGAACCAAACCTTGTGGGTCGAAAAAGAATGTTGTGGGCAGTTTAAATTTGCCATGAGAATGAATGTTGGAAAAAAGTGTGACATCTCTCAGTTTGGCTGGTGCAGCCAAACTGAGAGATGTCACACCCTTTTCCACCAATCATTCTCACAGCAAATTTTAAACTGATCACATCATTCTTATAATAATAATGTGCTTTATTTTTACTGCACCTTTCTAAAATCAAGGCACCTTAACAGTAAAATGTAAAGAGATAAAACAGGATGCAGTAAAAACAATAAATACAGGGTTTCATAAAATTCAGAGTAAAATACCATCAGATAAAGTAGGCTTGATGCCACAAGTGGGTTTTTTAGGGCCTGTTTAAATCCCTCCATGGTCATGCACTCCCGAAGCTGACGGGATAGAGAATTTCAAAGGGCTGCGGCTGCGTACATAAATGCACAGGCCCCTGAAGATTTTAAAGAAACCCTTGGGATCTCTAGCAACCCCTCATCAGCTGAGCAGAGTGATCGCTTGGGGCAGTATGCCACAAGAAGCTCTTTCAGGTAGTCCAGGCCAAGTCCATGTAGGGCTTTGTAAGTCAGAAGTCCAAATTTAAAGGTGATCTGCCACTGTACAGGCAGCCAGTGCAGTTCGCGCGCAGCACCAGAGAGATATGACAAGTCCGGGGATTACCCGTCAGTAGCCAGGCTGCAGCATTCTGCACTAGCTGCAAGTGGTGGATATCAACCCCAGGCAGCCCTAGATAAAGGGAGTTACAATAATCAAGGCATTAGGTCACAAAGGCGTGGACCAATGTAGGCAGATCACAGGATGGAACTAGGTGCTTAACCCTGGAGATGTTCCTCAGATGGTAAAAGGAAGATTTGACGACTGCTGACACCTGTGATCGCAGTGTCAGCCCATCATCAAAAATCACCCCCAGGTTTCACACCCATTCAGAGGTAAGGAGCTGGGAGCCTCCAAGAAAATGTCCTGAAGGTAAACCCACTCCCAACCCCTCTATCTGGTGACCTGAGTCCACAACCATCACCTCAGTATTCTCCGAGTTCAACCTCAGCCAGCTCGAATTCATCCAATCCTGGATTTCAGTGAAACAGTTAAATACAAGAGAGCTCTATCCTGGTCAGGTGCAAAGGATAGGTAGAGCTGGGTATCATCAGCATAGCAATGAAACCTCAGCCCATACCTTCTTACAATGTCTCCGGGAGGTAGCATGTACACTGCGAATAGCATGGGGGACAACACCGAACCCTGAGGTACCCCACATGACAGAAAGACTGGATCGGAGGAGTAAATCCCTGACACCACCCTCTGAGTTCTGCCAGTGAGGAAAGATCTAAACCACCCAAGGACTATACTAGACAGACCACAGATGAACCTCAGGCATTTGAGAAGAACCCCATGGTCCACAGTGTCAAATGCTGATGAAAGGTCTAAAAGAACCAAGATGGGAGTGGCTCTTCTGATCTCTCACCATCAAGAGATTATTGAACAATTGAACCAGTGCAGTCTCTGTGCTATGCCTCTTTCGAAAACCAGATTGGAGAGGTTCATAAATGTTATAGATGGTAAAATGGTTCTCCAGTTATAGGGCCACTACTTTCTTAATCACTTTCCCAACAAAGAGAAGGTTAGAGATCGTTCTGTAGTTAGCAGGAGAGTCTGGGTCCAGAGAAGCTTTCTTCAGGAGGGGCGTTACCACCGCCTCCTTCAGGGAGCTAGGTAACTCACCCGTCTCAAGGGATTACCAGACTATCTGGTGGACAAGGCCATGGGGCCAGATAACATGGACCCAAGAACCCTGAAGGAACTGGGAAAAGAACTAGTATAACCCCTAGCAGAACTCTTTACCAAATCGCTGGTGAGAGGGGAAGTTCCCAAGGACTGGAGAAGGGTGACAGTGGTTCCACTGCACAAATCTGGAAGCTGGGAGGAGGCAGGAAACTACTGCCCAGTGAGTCTAACATCAGTGGTGGGGAAAGTGATAGAATCATTACTAAAGCAGAGGATAATAACATTCCTGGAGGCCAGTGGACAGCAGGACCATAGACAACATGGGTTCACATCAGGAAGATTATGCCAAACAAACCTGATTGAGTCCTTTGACTGGGTGACTAGGGCTGTGGATAAGGGAGGGGCCATCGATGTGGTCTACCTTTACTTTAGCAAGGCCTTTGACTCGGTCCCACACAGAAGGCTGGTAAAAAAGTTTGATTGCATGGAGGTAGGACAGGAGGTAGTAAGATGGGTAAAAAACTGGCTACATGATAGGATGCAGGGGGTGCAGGTAAATGGTGCGTTATCTGCAGAACGTAAGGTAACCAGTGGGGTGCCCCAGAGCTCCTTTTTGGGACTTCTACTTTTCAACATATTCATAGTCGACATTGCAGAGGGGCTCAAGAAAGGTGTGCCTGTTCGTAGACAACACCAAAATATGCAACAGAGGGAGTGACAAAAATGAAGTCGGACGTACAGAAACTGGAAAAATGATCCACAGCATGGCAGCTGATATACAATGCAAAAAAGTGCAAGGTTATGCACCTAGGAAGGAGCAGCCCAAGAATTGGCTACTATCTGGGGAGGAAAGACTAGTAAAAACTAGTGAGGAATGTGAGCTGGAGATCATAATAACAGACAACCTAAAGATGGGAAGACAGTGCGAAAAGGCAGTACTAAGAGCTGGTGGCATGCTGGGGTGCATTGGAAGAGGAATCACAAGTAGGAGGAGGAAGGTGGTTTTGCTGCTGTACAGGGCATTGGTCAGGCCCCACCTGGAGTACTGTGTACAGTTTTGGAGACTGCACCTTAGAAATGACATAGATAGGTTGGAAACAGTACAAAGAAGGGCAACAAAAATGATCCAGGGATTGAACCAGAAGCCCTATGAGGAAAGGTTAAAGGATTTAAACATGTACTCTCTGGAACAGAGGAGGGAGAGAGGCGACATGATAGAGACATTCAAATACATTATGGGTGTAAACAAGGTTCAGGTACATGAACATTTTCACTTCAAAGAAGGTAGAAGAATTTTAAGAGCATGATCTGAGACTATGAGGGGACAGGTTCGGGACAAATGTCAGGAAGTTTTTCTTCGCGGAGAGGGTGGTTGATACCTGAAACAGCCTGCCCCAGAGTCCCTCAGGGCCAAAACTATCGGGGCTTTAAGCAAGCATGGGACAGACATAGAGGCATCATTATCCAAAACAAATCATCAGGGAGGGGGGTAGCAACCTGTGTTGTGTGTGTCAGTGGCTCAGCAGGTAGCACACTCGCCTCTGAGGCTGGGAGATCAGATGCTGTGGGTTCTATCCCCACATCAGGCACTTGGGTTAAATCCCAATACTGACACAGCTGTGCAGCATGAGGGGGGTGCTGCACTCCTGAGGTGCTGTCTTTTGAATGAGACGGTAAACTGAGGTCCCATCTGCCTATTCAGGTGGATGTTAAAGATCCCATGGCACTTCTTGAAAAGAGTGGGAGAATTTCCCTGGTGCCCTGGATAAATTTCCCTCATTCACTAAAAATACCACCAACAGCTTAACCTGGTTCAAGGTCAGTTGCCATTCATCTGTATCCCCCTCCCCTGGGTCGTGCCTGAAAATAGGCAGAATTTGTCTAGTACACTTACCCGGTCAACAAAAGCTAAATAAATAAATAAACTTACACATCATGGGCAGACTAGATGGACCTTATGGTCCCCTTCTGCCATCACCTTCTATGCATCTATGTAGGACTACATCTGCCCTCCTCCACTCCTCTGGAACCACTCCTTTTTCCAGTAAGTTGTTGAATAGTGCTGTCAGAGTTTCCTCCCTGAGCTTCCTCAGCACCCTTGGGTGTACTCTGTCCGGACCCACAGCCTTATCCACTTTCAGAATTGCAAGTCCCCTAATGACTCTTTCCTCTGTGAAGGGACTTGTGTCCAGCTCCCTCCCCGAAGTATTCCTGCTGTTTCGATGTGATCCGTCCCCCTCTCCCTCCACTGTGAAGACTGAGCAGAAATATCTGTTCAGGATATCTGCTTTTCCTGATCTTTCCCTGCACAGTTTCCCCCTGCCCTTCTTAACTTCACAGTCCCTCCCCTTGTCTATCTATTTTTCCTTATGTATCTGAAGATGATCTTATCCTCTTTAGTTATCTCTTTGGCTGTCCTTTCCTCTGTTTGTGCCTTTGTGCCCGTCACTGCCTTCCCTGATTTCCTCTTCTTTTCCTGGTACACCTCCCTGTCCTCTTCCCTCCGCATCTCACTGTGCCTCCTGAATGCCACCCCCAAAAATGCAAGATGGCAATTAAACGTGCAAAAGTACAAGAGGAGCAAATAATCACCAGTTTAACTAAAGACAATAAAAAATGATTTTTTTAATTACATAAATAATCAAATGAATGGGACGGTTAGAGTGGGGCCATTACAAAAAGAAGGAGAAATAATAACTTGTGAAAAACAAATAGCAGCTACAGTTAATGATCTCTTTGTAAGCACCTTTCAGCCTAAAAACTGTCAGACTAGCTGCATAGATAAGGGCTCTGATACCGATAACATTATGGAATTTAAGATAGATAATGTATTTGAGAAACAGAACAACATAAAAGTAAACAAATCACCAGGGCCTGACGGCCAACACCCACGTTTAATTAAGGAATTGGCAAAAGAACTAAGTGGTCCAATTAGGTTCCTATTTGAAAGATCAATAAATGACGGTGGTGCCTGATGAATGGAAGTGGGCTACAGTGACACTAGTTCATAAGGGGGGTGTAAAGTCTGACGTGAGTAACTATAGGTCTATTAGCCTGACCAGTGCTTTATGTAAGGTTATGGAGAGTTGCATTAAAGAACATCTGGACAAATACAGAATCCAAGGGTTACTCAGACGTTACTCAGCATAGTTTTACTTCAGGGAGGTCCTGTCAGACCAGTCTGTTGAGTTTCTTTGAAACAGTGAGCAAGGCTCTGGAAGATGCTTTACCGGTAGATGTAGTGTACCTCGATTTTTCCAAGGCTTTCAATTTAGTGCCCCACAATGGTCTTATTAATTGCCTACACACACTGGAAGTAGAACCCCATGTTGCTAAGTGGGTAGATGAATGGCTTAAAAATAGGAGGCAGAGACTGTGCATTTAGGGATATCACTCAGACTGGGGAAAGGTGACCACTGGGGTCCCTCAGGGCTCGGTTCTGGGCCCGGTATTATTTAACATCTTTGTAACATCCATACAGGCATCTAACAGAGTGTAGATTTCTAAGTTTACAGACAACAGTAAAATAGGGGCTATTGTAAGATCAGAAGTGGATGCCAAGAATTTATAGCTTGAACTGAATAAAATAAGCTCCTGGGCAATTAATCATAAGATGAAATTCAACATGGCTAAGTGCAGTGTTATGCACTTTGGCCATAACAATCTTAAATTTGCTTATAGTCTGGCTGGACATATCCTAAAAGAAGTAGATTGTGAGAAAGATCTGGGTATCTGGGTCTCAAATGATCTTTCCTTTAAACAGCAAACCACCAAAGTAGTTAATAGAGCTAATAGGATGATGCATTGTATACTGCATAATATTAAAAGCAGAGATATATTGGTCTTGTTGCCCTTGTACAGCACACTGGTGAGGCCACTCATGGAGTATGGGGTTCAGTTCTGGAGCCCTCACCATAGAGCAGGCATTGCAAACATTGAAAGAGTATAGAGAAGAGCAAAAAGAGAATTGCTGGTCTGCAAAATCTCCCCTATGAAGAGAAACAAAGAGACATAAATTTATACATGCTCGAGTATAGGTGACTCAGGGGAGACTTGCATCTGGCCTACTCTGCCCTTCAAAATAATGACTTATGGGAATGCATGGGACTGGATTTGAAAATCATAACTAAAACTACCAGAGCACATGAATACCATCTCCAAGGCCAATTATATAAATCTAACAAAAGGGGTCGCTGGTTTAACCAAAGGGTTGTGTCCCTATGGAATAAACTACCACCTGAAATGATTAATAGTACTTCTATCACCTCCTTTAAGAATAACTTGGATAAATTTTATGTAGGCATAAGGGCATAGTTGTACTAAAAGAGATTGCTTGGCACAAGCTATTATCTCTTACCTAACTTATGAAACTTAAACCTTTAGCTTTGCAGCCACTTTCCTGGAGAACCATAGTGGTCTCTTTTTCCTCCTGTTTTTTCTCATTTCTTTTGTGCAGACGTTTGTTGCCTTCACAATTCCATCCCTTAATTTGGCCCACTGTCCTCCACCCCACCCCAGCAATCCCCCCGCTAGGTCGTCTCAGAGGTATTCACCCATTTTTTAAAAAATCTGCCCTTCTGAAGTCCAGGACCCTCATCCTTGTATGTATCTCCTCTGTCACCATCCTTATGTTAGACCACACTGTACAGTTCTCACTGATCTCCAGGTGGCATCCTATCTTCACATCTGCAATACTGTCCCTGCTAGTGATCACCAGGTCCAGTATTGCCCCATCTTGAATGTGGTCTCTGACTAGCTGCCTAAGAAAGGCCCTTGCAGGCAGGAACGTTTCCTGAAGGAGGACGCCTCAGGTTGGAGGCTTCATACTTACTTCCGGAGGGATCTTGGTCTCCCTACTAAACTGAGCATTTAATACAGTGGGGATGTACCCACCTACTAAATTGTGTAGCAGTCCACACTGGTCCGCTGTTACACTGGGACAGGAGCAGGGACTGTTGGAGTATGTAGCAGATCTAAGGGGCCCTGAATGACTGTCATAAGTCCACAGGGAGGCAGAGACAGGGAATCAAGTCCAGGTTACTATGGACCCTTCCTTGGTGGGCAGTTCAGCTGGTAGACACCAGATCTATGGGAAGAAAGGTAAAAAGTCATTCTCTGGGCAGCTCTGTGGAGCCATAGGCTTCATTACTACCTTAGGTGTCCTGCCCCTAGTACTGTTTGAAATGCTAAAGACCTACTTTGCTAAATCTACCTCATTCTGGGTCCTGTACAATTACTGCATGCTTAAAACCTATTCTTGCTTTTTAAATAAAGAAGTCCCTGGATTGTACTCAGCCTCTAAATTATCTATAATTTGAGATCTGTGAGTGACCGCTTCAAAGAACTGTGGAATATGGACTTTAATATGCTCCCTTACTTCATGCATTACTGTGTAATACCAGATCCCTGAGAAACAAAACCACAGTGATGGAAGCATTTATTGTGGATTTATCGGTGGAGCTGGTATACATTACAGACACCAGCTAAGGAGATGACTCTGGCCCTGTGCTATAGGCATCTATCCCTCTGGGTTACTCTGAGGTGCACTGAATGAGATGGGGGTGCGGGGGAAGTGAGTTGGCCATCTGCTTGAGATCCACTTTGGAACTCCTGGCACACCACATGGTGGAACCCACTTCATTTGAATGCATGGCCCTTAAAGGAGGTCTGGGTACAGGCTGCAGAATCATTCTCATGTACCGTCTGGGGCATGAGAGTGAATTCTTGCAGGAATTGGAGAATTTTATGGCTGACCTGGTTGTGGACTTGTCCAGCTTGTTAGTGCTGGATGATTTCAATGCTTGGGTTAATGATGCACCCCCCTGGAGTTGATAATCCTTCAGTAGGGGGGGTGCGGGGGCACAGCCCCCCCACATTTACATGTAAAAGTTAAGTTCTCTGCACCCTATTGTTATGCGCGGGGGTCTGCATTGCCGAAATATTATAAACCCGAATTAGAGAGATGCATAATAGGAATGGCAGTGAAGTACTGAACTGAAACCAACCCCACCCCCACCCTGCAGAGACTGACAGGCATCGGGGTGTGCCTTTGGGTCATCGGTCATAACACTCACACCTTTCACCTCACCCTACCCTGCAGATACCGACAAGTGTTGCGGTGTGCCTTGGGGTCTTCGGGCCTTATGCTCACACCATTCCATAAGGAAATAAGCTGAGATGGGTGCAGTATAGGAGAATGGAGTGAACTTTGGGGCTGAAGAGTCCAATGCACACCTCGGTGCCTGTCACTGGCTGCAGTATGGGGGTAGGGGTAGAATGGCATGAGCATTACAGCCGACAATCCCAAGTTACACCCCTGATGCCTGTCAGTCTCTACAGGGTGGGGCGTTACAGTTGAAAACCCTAACACTCTGGGCGTTTGTTGGTATTTTCACTCCTAATTTTCAACATGGGCTTTTTGTGACCCCACCTCATGAACAGTGGTACTATCAGTTCATTAGCTGAAAGATGATTTTGCACAGCGACTGTGCCATTTGGCGTCACATGTGTGGAAACACATTTTGGGCAGGATGTGAAAAATGACAGCTGTACTGTTCGTGAGGAGGTGTAAAAAAATGGCAATGTTAATAATCTGGAGTGAAAATATGAAAAATTGAAGTCATGAGTGTGCGTAGAAACTGCGCAACACACACCTGTAACGCGATTATTTTGGGGATTATTTTAACCAAATTTTCAACATAGGCATTTTGGGACCTCTGCTCATGAACAGTTGCACTGTGATTTTGTTAATCTGTCCTGAAAGTTGATTTCCCACAGCGACCACGCCATTGTGTGCCAGATGTGCAAAAACATATTTCAGGCAGGATGTGAAAAATAACAGCTGTACTGATCATAAGGAGGAGTGAAAAAATGGCAACGTTGAAAATCTGGAGTGAAAATATTAAAAATTGTCGAAGGTATGAGCGTGCGTGGAAACTGCACAAAGCACGCTCGTAACAGTCATTTTTTTGAATTTTTTCACCAAATTTTCATCATAGGCTTTTTGGGACTCCATCTCATGAACAGTGGCATTGTCGTTTTGTTTATCGGTCCCAAAAGGTGATTCCACACACTGACTACGAAATTACCTTTCAGATCGAATAACGAGATGACAGTGCATGTGTTCATGAGGTGGGGTCCCAAGAACCCCATGTTGAAAATTTGGAGCCAAAATTCAAAAAAGTGGCTGCGATATCCACCTAAGTTGAACACCCCCCATTGATGCCATTATACAGCTTACGGCATTTCTTTTTTTTTTTTGCAATTCAAAGTTTATTAATTTTTAAAAATAGGGGAATAAATCCCGTGGAACAATCAACATCAAAAGCTATCATAACATACAAAATGCATTGGAGCTGTTCCCCATCCACCAACCACTCTCCCAACTCTCCCCATCCTCACACATCTAGACCATCCCCTCCCTCTTCAACACAGTCCATTAATACAACCAATAGAAACTAGGAATTGAACACCTGTTAAAGATATTACATTAAAGAGCATATAGGGTATGCAGGGGATCCCATATTTTTATATATTTTTCGAGTCTGTTATTGAGGCTTGCTATAGCTTTCTCTGTCCTGAGATTTGCAAGGAGCTCAGCAAGCCATTCAGAGTAGGAAATATCATTACTGTCTTTCAAGTGGCATAGAACCACCTTTTTGACAGACATGGATATAAGAGCCATGTGGTATCTTCTTATGAGCACTGGGCTTTCACTATAATCAACTAATAGATAAATTTCTGGGGTGAAGAGGTCATCTAGACCCAATAGGGTGTCTATTTTCTGTTGTATAGTAAACCAGAGTGATGTAATTTTGGGACAGAAGCTTACCGGCATTTCTTCATTTTGCAGTTCAGTTTTGAAGAGTCCAGATGTGTTACTGCTCCACTGAAGATCGCAGTGCAGGACCACCGGAGGTAAGTATGGGCTGAGGGGGTGCGCAGAGGGTGGGTGCGGGTTGGGGGAGGGGGCGCAGCAAACAACGAGGGACCATTTTCTTTTTTTCAGGTACAAAAAAAACAGACAAATCAGGACCATTTTCTTTCTTTCAGGTGAAATGAAACAAACGTTGGGAACACTGGGGTGGGCTCCCAGTGTGCCCCATGACTTTCGGCGGGGGGAATGTTGGCCACACTGAGGTGCGCTCTAGTGTGCTACACACAATGGGGGTGGGGGAGGAACATGCCCGACGGTCAGCTTTTTTAGCGACGGCACACTGGGGTGGGCTCCCAGTGCCACACAATGTGGGGAGGTGGGGGACATGCCAACACGAGGAATGCACCCCCGATGTCAGCTGTGTTTGGGGATTATGTGGTGACAGCTGCCGCTGGCATGTTTATTGAAATGTATCGCCAGGAAAGGCACGTACGGGAGGCATGTCATTTGTGCTGCTGCATGACGAGCTTGTCTCTGATTGCAGCGGCACATTTCTTTCAAGTTGGTGGCACTTTACATAATTCTTGCGTCAGCACCAGCATGCTGGCTAATTAGGGAATGAGGGACACACCAACCAAAGCGTGCTCTGCATTCACCAACACAGACACTCTTCTCACTGTGCTGATACTACCACAAGATGTTGCTTGCGCCTGCACAAGACAACATAAAAATCAAGACCCAGATGCAGTAACGAGGGCTTGTCTTACCCACTCGATCATGACAAGTGCGTTCTTGTGTCAGCCATCAATATCACAGCATTAGACTAATAGCACGGTGCACTTAATATGATACAGTTCATCCCAATCTGTCTCAAATCAATGTTACGTTATTGTCAATATTGTCAGTTTGGTCTGAAAAAAACAAGCTGTGGGTAGGGAGAAAGGGCAGACTCATCGGAAACAGTAGTTCGCCTCTAACACCAAGCTAGGCAATAAAGCTGATTACAGATGCAGGCTTCCCTGCCACAGATCTCTTTGATGCTGTCTAAACTGACCACAAAAAAAGGCATCAGGGGCCTGTTTGCCATGCAGTTTAATTAGCCTGCTTGTGACAAAGCTTCTCTGGTTTCATCATTTACAAGAAACCTACAGTGAGAGAGAAAAAACTCATGTAATTCATGATGCAACTTGGTTAAAAAAAAACAACAGAAAAATACCCAAATATTTAATAGAGTGTCTCTAATTAGGATACATTTCATCTGTCTGAGTTTTCTGAGACCGCAATCGAAGTCTGATTAAAATTCCATCTGTCGCTTGCCTCACTGGTTACATGCAGCTGGAGATATTTCTGACTCAGAGTTGCCGGTCCAGGCTGGTGCTGGTGAACAGTTGGACCCCCACACACACACACACTCACACACACACCCTTTCTGTCCCTATAAGAATAAAAAAAATTCTCTTTTGTGAGAAAGATCCTGCTTTTCAGCTAACTGATTTATTGCACATAACAGTGCTTGAGACATCCAAAAGTCTATTTGTCAGCCTCTTCCCCAAAACAAGGGGCGGGGGCTAAGTTGCTTAGTTGGCGCAGTACATGACACATGATGAAGTGACTCCAGGGTGTTCCTGTTTTGATGTGCAGGGAGATATATCACATGTGAGTCAATTTATTTTATTTAGTTTTTGCTGACAGGTAAAGGAAGGCTAGACAATGCTGCCTATTTTCAGACTTGTCTGGTGTGGGGGTTACAGATGCAAAGTGACTGAAATTGAAACAGATTAAGCTGTTGGGGGTATTTTAGTGAATGGGAGAAATCTGGCCAGGGTACAGGGAAATTCCTGTACTCTTTGCAAGAAGTGCAATGGGATCTTTAACATCCGTCTGAACAGACACCTGACAGTACAGCACTCCCATAGTGCTGTATTCAGGTGAGAACATTTCTGGTCCAGGTGTAGGACTAGAACCCACAACCTTCTGGTGCAGAGGCCAATGTGCTCCCAACTGAGGTATATTGACACCTCTCACTATGAGCTAATCACTAAGAGCACAGAGCTGTGAACTCTGAAACCCAGGTTTATATCCCACCACTGCCACTTAATGTGTGACCCTGAGCAAGTCACTTAAGCCGATTTTTCCAGGTTCTAGGAAAACTTTTTAAAATATTATAGTCAGACACAAAGCAGTGTATATTGCATTAGTTTTCTGCATTTATCTCCCCCCATTCTTTATTACTGAGGATATTTGCATGAAGGTGGGATCTTTGTTCCCCCACCAAGGCTTCATCTGTTCCTTGGGTTTTTTCTCCCCTGAAGTCATAATCCTGTGTAAGATCATGGTCATATCAACAGCAACAGATGGTGTTGTCACAAACAAAGAATTATGGCTTCAGCTGAGGAAACAGCAGGAGGAGCAGACACCGTTTGGGTGACAAAGATCTCACTTTCATGTAAATGCCATCAGTAATAGACAAGCATTTGTCAATGCCAAATATTTACTTGCTTGTAATTGCTGTGTAGCTGTTGGGCATAGATATGTAACCCCCCTACAAATGGGAGTTCCCAAAAGTCTTCCTTGGGTTTTCCTAAATGCCCACTGCCAGGCTGGCATTCTGTATCCTAACCATTTAAAAGTGGTTGCATGTAAGTGCCCTGTTAGCCTATGTGCCTGTCTCTTTAAGAGCTGCCTATTTCATAGAGTATAATTAATCTGTGTAGGAGCTGAGTAATTTCGAGAAAGACTCCTGCCCGAGCTGCTTTATTATTGCTCCATTCTGCCATCGCTATTTGCGCAGAGGGAGCCCTACAAGGAACTGTGACTGTTTACTGATTATCTGCAATAATAATAATGATATCATAGTTTGTCTAACCTGCCTTCTTTTGCAGCATGGACTTTCTGTTAATCACCACCATCTTGGTCCTGGACTGCCAGTTTGGACCAATCAGTGCCTTTGGGGACCCTAAAAACAAGACTGTCCCCAGGGGTCTTGTGGGAGTGAATTTCTGTAGGAATTGTAGTTTTTGCATTTTGGCACCTAAATGGACCTGGAGGGGGAGCCCTTACTTTGTCAGACAGACAGATGGATCAACCAACTGAACCCTTTTGGATTAGAAGGAAGTCCTGGTGCTGCCTGCAGCACAGTGTCAGTGTGGAGATAGAGTTGAAAGACTGAACAGTTCAAGAGATTCGAGCAGTTGTTCCTGCGAGGTGCGCGGGGGAAATTGGTGGGAAGCTGTGTTTGGCCTGCCTGCTACCATCTTCCAAAGTGAAGAGACCTTGAGCCTGAGATCGGACTTCATCCAAAATTGCAGCTTTTGTGATTGGAACCTGATTTGTGACAAGTTGAATTTCTCCTGAAGTGGACTGAAGATTTGCCTTGGTGTGACTGGCCTGTCAGGACTTGAGACTGCTGCAGAGTTACGGTTTGTGCAGAGACACTGTGAATTGCAACCGGACTGCCAACCGAACTGTGGTATTTTCTTGCTTTACTATAAGTGTGCTGATTGTGGATTATGGGTCGTGATTTGGTTCCCCACCTTGCTTAATGTGTCACGCTTGCTGGAAGCTGCATCCAGCACTTCACCAGACTGCATCCAAACTGTTCACCTGGTCTGGGCCTTGCCATCCCAGCCCACACAGCTGCTCAGGCTGCAGAGAGACAACTGACTAGCGACCCGCCTGTGGATTCAGCTCCCTGCTCAGCACCAACGAACAGGATCAACACCACGGTGCTTCCTGTGGGCCCTGCTTCTCCTGGCAATCCAGTTCTTCATCCTGAGGTCTTCATTTCGTCCATCCTGCATCCTGTACTGGGTAGCATGAGTAAACACCAGGGTAGCTCCCTGCAACAAAGCTCAAATCGAAGTGTGTCAACTGATTTATTTGTTGTTGCTAATCATTTTGGACTGAGCGCTGGATTACAAATTTAGGTTAGAAATGCAAGTTGTGTTTTCTTTCCTTAAGAGCCCCAACAACAGCTGCAACGCCAGCCTACCCCGGGCAATGCTTCAGGCTAGCCTGTAGTTCCAACTGGGTACCCAGAGTGTGTGTGCGACTGTGCTACAACGACCTTTGAGAGCATGCCTTATAACCTGAATCTTTCAGATCTCGAATCAACCACTAGATTTTGCCCCTTCCTTGTTACTGCCCCTTAAATAAATCAGATCTAAATCTTTTTGCATTGAAACTGGTTGTGGTGTACCTCCGTATAAATAGCATTGAAATATTGTTGGTTGTTGTCCTAAATCTTATTTTACAGGGGGTCTCCAGGGCCGAGCCAGCTGAACCAGCCCTGGTGGCAGGCAAGTGCAACAAGTGTGGGGTTAAAACTGTTGTAAGGTGTAAATTGTAATTGTGTATTCTGTGAACTATTTAGGCCACTAGAGGGAAAAGAGGGGGGTAACAGTGTCCCGGAGGGCTGTAACCAGGTCAGCTATGCTACCACTATCCCTGTCCTCTGGGTGGAGGCACCCGTTTTCAGTACCCAGGCCCCTCAACCTGCACCTGGTCAAGCAGGCAGGGGTAGTATCCCTTGGGGTAGCACCCCCTAGAGGTTACAGATAGCACAGAAGGGAAGTTGGCAAATTAATAAAAAAGAGTTGTAACAGTGAAATTATCATAATTGAAAAAAGAAGAGGGTGTCTGCCTTGTCAATATCCCACCTGACACATTGCTCAACCCCATACTCCTCCTAGGGGGGCAAACCAAGGCTCCATGGGGAAGTGCAGAGATTGAGGTTAGATGGAGTCTTACCAGTTGTGGATGATATGTGGAGAAGGCAGTGGTGGTGTGCAGGGGGTATAAATTCTTTAAGTAAATAATACCGGAAAAGAATCACAAATACAGTAAAATATTAAAAGCATTTTTTCTTACCTGTGTGTCAGTCTGTGTTTCTGACTCCATTCTATGTGTTTGTCTGATAGCTATAGATAGTCCATTTGTGTAGTTTTACCATGCCCTTTGTGTGCCATGTATGGTATCTCTGATTAAACTAATTCCAAGCCCCCCATCCTGCCCCAGTAATTATGCATATCCCCAGCCTCTTCCCTCTGATGACACCCTACCCATCCCCAGTATGCAGAACATCCTTGTTCCTCATCCTGTCTGTTGACACCCACACTGGCCCATTATGCACACCCTTTCCCAATACAAATACCACTGTCCTTCCTCCCATCTGCCAATAACCACCATTTTCTGAAATGACTATTCCTACCCTCTTCCATGTACTGATGGCCATCCTGTCCCAATACAAATACCCATACCCCCTCCCATCAGCTTACACCTACCCTGTGCTCCAATACAAGTACCTCTACCTTCCCTCACATCTGCTATACTCACACTGTCGAACTATGGAATACCCCTAACTCCTCCTCCCAATGGCTGATACCTACCCTGTCCCAGTATGAATACCTGTATCCCCATCTCCCATCTGCTGATACCTATCCTGTCCCAATACAAATATCCCTACCCCCCTCCCATCAGCTTATATACCCACCCTGCTAATATGAATACCTCTACCCATCCTCCCAACTGCTGATACCCACCCTGTCCAAATATGAATACAACTAAATCCTCCTTCCATCTGCTGATGCCCACCCTGTCCTAATACAAAAACCCCTACACCTGCCATCTGCTGATACACACCCTGTCCCAATACAAATACCCCTACCCCTCCTCCCATCTGCTGATATCTACCCTGTTCCACTACAAATACCCCATCCCTCCTCACATCAGCTGATAGTCATTACCCACCCTGTCACAGAATGAATAACCCTATTCTAGTTTCCATCTACTGATGCTCACTCTATCCCAAATGAATAACCCCACCCTCTCTGCTGATACCCCTACTGTTGGCTCCAAATGTGACCAATATGTTTCCATTTAATATGTTATTTCCCCATTATGTTTTATGTCATAATACATTAAGCAGCTGACCAGAGTGGAGCGGAGAATATAGCTGTTACTGAAAAGAAAGCCATATCTGGCAGCTTCCATTGCTGCTCCCTCTTGATCACGCTGCTCACCCTCCACTTTCAGCCCTTCCCTCTCGAGTTGGCCACCCTGACAGCTGATGTTCATGGCTCTGAGGGAATGTTCATTATGGAGTTTACCAAGTGAGACATTCAAAAGGGCTGGGGGTACTCTATCTTCAAATAACAACCTGAAGTCTGTTAATTTATGACTGGCCACCTGCCCTGTTAATTTTCTGGGGTGAGGTGAGACCTCACAGTAAGCAGAAACAGAAAGTTGTGTGGAAGACAAAGGGCAGGAGAGAGAAATTGCTTTCTCTCATTCTAGCCAGATGTGACTTCAAGATTTTTGTTAGACCACACGTGAGGAAGCGTGCCACCTCGGGTGGCCAATTAAGGCCTCTGCAGCATGGGGAACATTGCCACTGTGAGCAGGCAATTAAGGAGCATGGGAAGCATGCTGTCACAGTCAGCCAATCAAGGAGTTCACTGGGTGAGCACAGGAAGAGTGCCACTGCAAACAGCCAGCTCAGGAGCTTGCTCAGCAGGAATGGGAAGCATGGTGTTGCTCGGCAAGCATGGGAAGCAGGGTGTTGCTCGGCAGGCATGGGAAGCATGGTGCTGCTCGGCAGGTATGGGAAGCATGGTGTTGCTCGGCAGGCATGGGAAGCGTGGTGTTGCTCGGCAGACATGGGAAGCGTGTTGCTCGGCAGGCATGGGAAGCATGGTGTTGCTCAGCAGGCATGGGAAGCATGGTGTTGCTCAGCAGACATCAGAAAAGTGCTGCCCACTGCCAGTGGCCAGTTAAGAAGTCCCCTTGGCAATCACGGGAAGAGTGCCACTGCAGGCAGCCAATTCAGGAGGCTGCAAGGTGGGCATGGGAAGAGTGCTACCACAGGCGACCAATGAAGGAGCCCACTTGGTGGGCTTTGAAAAAGTGTTGCCCACTGCAGGTGACCAATTAAGGAGCCTGCTTAGTGATCATGGGATGAGTATAGCCACAGGTGGTCAATTTACCCATTTTTCTTCCCTTCCACCAGCCAAGAATCAGGCTTGCTAGATGTAGTGCAAAGTGTGCAAATACAATTCCTCACCAGGAAGCAGGCTCCCCGGTCCACCAAGAAGGGTTTGTGTGCCATAGTTCCTGATGTCATCCCCTCTAGGCTGGCTCACTCTGCCCTTGGCAGCACTCCCCAGCCCTGGCCTCACCTGATCCCCTCTGCTCCCATTTCAACTTCTAAAGCCAGCTCACCAGCACGCAGACAGAATGCATTTATGCTGGGTCATCAGGCAGCCCAGGATAAGAGAATTTTTGAGCTGCAGAGCCTCACCCATGTAGCTCTCCTTGTGGACCCTTGAGCATTTCAGAATGTCCAATCAACATCCTCTCTCATTTCTATAAACTGCACCTCCCATTTCACCCCCCTCCACACACAAACAATTTTAAGGAAATGGTGGTGGTACACAGGGTCCTGAGACTTCACAAAAGGGCCAAGTATTTCCAGCCCTGCAGTACATATCACCCGTGCTAGCACTGACACAATAATTATGTAAAGTAGACACAACTTGTAAGAAAAGTGCCGCTGCAGTCAGAGACAAGCTCGTCATGCAGCAGCTCAGATGATACGCCTCCCGATGTGCCTTTCATGGCGAAACATTTCAATAAACATGGCTGCTGGGCCACCGCCACACAATCCCCAAAGGAAGCCGATATCAGGGGTGCAATCCACGTGTCGACATGTCCGCCCCCCCCATTGTGTGGCACACTGAGAGCCCACCCCAGTGTGCTGCCACTCACAGTAAGCTGACCGCATCAGAATGTTCCTGCTCCGGAGCCCCACCCCCATTGTGTGGCACACTGGGAGCCCATCCCAGTGTTACCAACATCAGGACCCCCCGAAAATCATGGGGCACACTGGGAGCCCACCCCAGTGTGCCCAACATTTGTTTTCTTTCACCTGTAAAGAAAGAAGACTGTCCCGCAGTGCAGTGTCTGTTTTTTGTACCTGAAAAAAAGAAAAAGGTCCATTGTCCACGGCACCCCCCCAACCTGCACCCACTCTCTGAGCACCCTATCTCCCCACACCCCTCCTCACCCCATACTTACGTCTGGAGGTCTGATGCTGTGATCTTCAGCAGAGTGGGAACACGTCTGGACTCTTCAAAGCCGACCGCAAACTGAAGAAATGCTGGTAAGCTGTATAATGATATAAATGGGGGGTATCTCAACCATTTTTTTGAATTTTGGCTCCAAATTTTCAACATGGGGTTCTTGGGACCCCACCTCATGAACACATGCACTGTCATCTTGTTATTCAGTCCCAAAAGGTCATTTCACGGTCACTGCACGGAATCTCCTTTCAGGACCAATTAACAAAATTACAGTGCCACTGTTCATGAGATGGGGTCCCAAAAAGCCTATCTTGCAAATTTGGTGAAAAAATTTCAAGAAGGGACTGTGTTATGAGTGTGCATTGCGCAGTTTCCATGCACATTTGAAAATTCAACAATTTTTAATATTTTCACTCTACATTTTCAACATTGCCATTTTTTCTACACCTACTTATGAACAGTACAGCTGTCATTTTTCACATCCTGCCTGAAATGTGTTTTCGTGCATGTGGCGCACAATGGCGTGGTCACTGTGGGAAATCAACCTTCAGGACAGACTGACAAAATTACAGTGACACTGTTCATGAGCAGAAGTCCCGAAATGCCTGTGTTGAAAATTTGGTTAAAAAATCCCCAAAATAATTGCGGTACAGGCATGCATTATGCAGTTTCTATGCACACTCATGACTTCACCAATTTTTCATAATTTCACTCCAGATTTTCAACATTGCCTTTTTTCTACACCTCCTTATGAACAGTACAGCTGTCATTTTTCAAATCCTGCCCAAAATGTGTTTTTGCACATGTGGCACACAATGGCACGGTCACTGTGGGAAATCAGTGTTCAGGACAGATTAACAAAATCACAGTAACACTGTTCATGAGCGGAGGTCCCAAAATGCCTATGATGAAAATTTGGTTAAAAAAATCCCTTAAATAATTGCATTATGGGTGTGCGTTGCGCAGTTTCTTAGCAAGCTCATGACCACCAATTTTTCATATTTTCACTCCAGATGTTCAGCATTGCAATTTTTTTACACCTCCTCATGAACAGTACAGCTGTCATTTTTCACATCCTGCCCAAAATGTGTTTTTGCACCTGTGGCGCCAAATGGCGCAGTCGCTGTGAAAAATCACCTTTTGGCTAACGAAATGATAGTGCCACTGTTCATGAGGTGGGGTCACAAAAAACCCATGTTGACAATTTGAAGTGAAAATACCAAGAATTGCCTGGGGCGTTTTTCCAACTGTAACGCCCCACCCGGTAGAGACTGACAGGCGTCAGGGGTGTGACTTGGGATTGTCGGCTGTAATGCTCAAGTCATTCCTCCCCCACCCTGCAGCCTGTGACAGGCATCGAGGTGTGCCTCGGACTCTTCAGCCCCAAAATTCACCCCATTCTCCTATACTGCACCCATCTCAGTGTATTTCCTTATGGAATGGGGTGAGCGTAAGGCCCGAAGATCCCAAGGCACACCGCGACACTTCTTGGTGTCTGCAGGGTAGGGTGAGGTGAAATGGCGTGAATGTTATGGCCAATGACTCAAAAGCACACCCCAATGCCTGTCAGTCTCTGCAAGGTGGGGGTGGGGTCGGCGTCAGTTCACTGCTTCACTGCCATTCCTATTATGCATCTCTCTAACTCCTGCACTACCAGTGCAATGCCAGCAAGACAACATTCGGCATAGACAAATGCTTTTTATATATAGACACTTCTGCTCCACACAAGACAGCAACGTGTTTCAGTCCACTCAGCTGAGAAATAGGGTAAAAGTACAGTTGGATGTCACTGACAAGGAAATGGTGCAGGCCAGCCTGTCAGCCCAGTGGTAGCATCACTGCTCGCAACACTGGGGACCCGGGTTCAGGAGTACACTTGGGTCGTGGGGGGTGGCCAAGGGATAGAGGATTAAGCATCCTAGGGACAGATGTCCTCCTTTGCAGTGGGAGGGAAGTGTGGCCTGCAACAGGTTAACTTCCTAGCAGTGGCTAGAGGAAGATCTTAGCTGGGGCTACCGGAAGGAGAGGGACACCATCAGACACCAGCACAGCCACCTGTTGGTGCAAATGTGTCACTGCATGATGGAATTCCATGGTGAGAAAACCAGAGGGGAAAAGTCTCCAGTCTGGTGCGGACAATGTCGCCAGCACATCCCCCCAACAGGCCTATGCACTACCATCCTGGCACCCCACCCACCACGCTATGGTCCTGGGCAAGTGGTGGTTAAGCATGTCCATAAAAGGTAGCTGATGAAGCTGGAGAAATGTGCTGCCAGGATGAGAAGACAGACTGGGGAACGGAGAACAAGCTTGATGGCAAAAAAGGAGATGAGGCTGGCAGTATAATCTAGAGGTTAGAGTAATTAGCTGTGAATCAGACTGGTACATCCAGCAGACTTGGGTTTGGTTCTCACGACCTCCACTTGCATACGGTGTGACTCCAAGCAAGAGCAAGTCACTTATCCTCCCCAGTTCTCCTGGGTCACCCCGGAAAACAGGCCTTGGGTCTAGTGGGCCTTACAAGGTTACCAAAGAGCTAAAAACAAGATGTTGCATCCTTCTAAGCTTGGTTACCCTGAGATGAATAAGTTGTAAATCCATATTTGTCTCTAACACCATGTTCCCAAAAGGACCTACTATCTGTGTGAATTGTATGCATTTCCACCTGGCTTATCTTATAGCACTGTTATTTATTAAATTAATAAACAAAAATATTTGGGTCACTGTCTCTTCATGCAGTTTACGAGGCTGCCACAAACTGCCCACAAGCTCAGATCTGAAATGCCGCAAGCCTGTAGAAGAATGGGAGTAACACACAGAGACAATCACAGTAGATAAACTCAGCATACTTTCTGCAGGTTTGCTCTGAAATGAAGTTGCAATAAGCTGTAATTGTATAGTGCTTAGGAGATGGATATACACCTGCTTGTTAGAAACCTGACTCAAGTTCAGTTGGCTTTTTAGGAAGTTACTGCTAGGTTTTTAGCTGATCAGACAGCTAACGGAAAGCTGGCATTACGTCTTGGCATGCTAAATGTTCTATTAAGGGCACGTCCCCTGATGTCCATCCCAGTGTTCTGCCAGCAAAGACACACTATGCCAACTGTTGGTTTGATCCCTCATGACACTTTCCTTTTTTAATATTTCAGAGACACACATGGCTGTCCATTAAATAAGTTTTCTGCCTGAGGAACAGCTGTGTGTCTTTTCCATTAAAAAGAGAAAGTTACCAAGGACTCATCGTAAAGAAACTATCAAATGAGATTTCCATACTGCACTTACTTGTACCAAATGACTCATTGTAAAGGTTGTCAGTCATGGTTATTATTAGTCATATATAGAGGCCTATACATGACGTCGGCCCAGGCACATGCTAAAGGCATGTACCTTGGTTGTGTCAGCTCACATCCTCAGATAGATGTGCACCAAGCGCCATGCACTAACACAGTCCACCCATCTGAGGTCCCTCCTCACGTGCCCGTAGTGGCACAGAGGGGTTGGGGAGGATGCGGGTGGAGGGGTGGACACTGGTGGGCATCCAGATGGATGCCTGTCCTATGGGTGGATTGGATTGGATCCATGACTGGTCATTGACAAAAATGTTGTCAAACGACCAGACAGTGAAACCAGCAGGTCAACTGCTTTTCACAGTCGGCTGCCAGTTCCAAACAACACAAAGTGTTTTCTTCGGGGGGCTTTGCCTCCCCAATCCCCACTAAGGATTATCAACTCTGAGTTGGAGCTGATTTTGGGGGGGGTGCAAGACCCCCGACAGACAGTGCCGGGTTCCAGTGCGGACACTACAGTGACGTGGTGCTGTAGTGTTGTTCACTGCGCTGGTGTCACTGTCAGGGGGGTATATGGACTGGATCCACTGTGCCATGTGGAGCTGGAGATTGCAGGTACTTGCATACTTTAGTCACATATGGGGCCCATGTAAGAAGGGAATATAATAACCACCCCTTGATTTCTTTTATTGCTTTTTCCCTGAATAATTTAGTTCCTAGTTTATGTCAATTACCAAAGATGTGGTCTAATTGAAATCTATGGTAGAAAAGTCAATTTCTTTGAATGTGGGAAGCTAATGCAAAGAAACGCATATAGTACAGACAATTACCTGAATGGGAGAGGCTATTGCCTGAAAAAGTTTAAAATATGGAAACTCCTTCCTGACATATACTGTTTGGGATATTGCCCCAACACATCAGCCTGACATTATGGCACACCTAGTGTATAACAGGATTACTCCCCCAGGATGTTACGTGGCTCAGCAGTCATGGAAAATTGGGGGTCTGGGACAATATGGATCATAGCAGCCTGGGAGAAAGATTCTGCCCGAGACCCTGCTGCCTGAGCTTTTTCAAACTGTAATTAATTTGATTCCTTACTTTACCCAGACTTTGTGGGCCAGGATAACATTACAATGGTCGGCCCAAAAACAGGAACGTCACATGTGGGAAAAGAATTCAGAGTCACTTTCTTTCTACTGCAGGAAAGCATGAAATAAGCACACAAATGTTTGCATGTATGAGGTTTTTCTTATGGTAGGCCAGATGCCGTTTCATGTTTCAACATAAAATGCTGGATCATACCACTCTACTAGGAATAATTGAAACAGAGTTTTAACACTGTGTATATCCAGGAACATTGTCTTTTACACTTTTCCACATTTTCTAAACACTGGTCTGCAGTTATTTAGTTATGGGGTGCAAAACAGGTCTGGTCTTTCTTCTGCACACACAAGATCCATCTGATCTCATTTTGTATTTGTTTTCCATATGGCTTTTCTATTGTGTGTGTAAGGATGTTGTTTTGCTTTAAGTTTTGATTTTTTTGTTATAGGTTTAAACTTTTAACAACTTTTCCTACTCTTCTTATGATAAGTGCCATGGAATCTTCATCTTCGACCGGAACAGTGACCAGAGATGGGCAGAAGTGACCTCAGTTTAATGTCTAATTTGAAGCACAGTACCTCAACAGTGCAGCGCGCCCCCCCCCCGATACTGCACTACAGTGTCAGTTATAGGCATTACCCACATACCTGGTGTAGGGCTAGAAACCATGGCTTTTCACCTTTCCAGACCCAGTGGCAGGTATGCTACCTACTGAGTCACTGGCACTGCACTGAGGCATTATAAGCCACTGAGCTTCTGGACAGATTAAGGAGGGAAAAGGTCAGGCGTGTTCATGCCAGTGGGGTGCAGAGCCTTCATTTTTTTAGGTTGATGGTTCCAAACCAGCTCGTGTGACACATTCCAGTCATTTACTCTTTCATTATTCTTTGACAGTATTAATGATGCTAGTCTAGCAAATGAAATAAACATCACATTTAAGACCATTTAAGACCACAAAGATCAGGACAAGAGGACACCCATTACAGGTGAAAGAGGCGAAGTTTAGAGGTAACGGGAGGAAGCATTTCTTTGTTGAGAGAGTGATTAATCTGTGGCATAACCTCCTGGAGGAAGTAATTCTCAGTAAAAAAAGACATTTTCAAGATGCTGTTCGATAAATATATAAAACATGGAGGAGTTTTAGAGTATTATTCCAGCTAATAGGAGCTATTGTGGGCCTTGGGCCTTTTCTTGCTCCTGCGTACACCAGTGACAATAGTGACAATTTGCACATGCTGCTTGCTTGCTCCTGCAAATTTGGGAACATTTTGAGGGGGAACAGAAAATATCTTTCCAGACATTTTCAGTACATTATCAGAACTGGCGCTAGTGCTACAATTTTATTTATCTCAAATTTTGCACTCCAGGGTGGTCTCATGAGATACAGCATCTCATTTCCCTGATGGTCCCTAAGAAGTTTAGGACAGTGGACACAAATGCATTAAAAAGAAAAGAACATTAACACAAAAACATTGAAGCAAAGAGTTTGTGGAAAATTAAGCCAAATTTAGAAGGAACAAAAAATGATGCGTGCATTCCATCATGCATAGCATCATGGGTAAGAAAAGCAAATCCCCATGATGGAATTTTAGGATGGCTAGGCTATTTACAAATCTGTGATGTCATCAAGGAAAAAGCTGTGGCTTTTTCCTTGATGATGTCACAGTTTTCTAAAAATGGCTGCAATGTAGTATTGATATTGAACAGACGTAGTCGTCTATATCCTTGGACAGCTTTCAGCTACAGGTGAGTCCAATACCTCATTTGAAAGAGCTTTTCATGGGTTTTCAATCTATGATGGCCACTGAGCATGAATGTGTCCCTTTAAGTAGGACTGTAAGGTGCCAAAAGCCCTCACAAACAATCTGGAAAGGCTGACAACAGAGAACTACAGAGGCACAAATGTGTTTTTGCCCTTTTTTAGGACGCATCCATGTGATACAGCAATCATTTCTGGCAGGATGGAAGCGGCTATAGGATGGAGAATAGCCTAGTGGTTGGAGCACAGGACTGCAGAATAGTGAACTTGAGGCTCCAGGTTTGAATCCCTCAAGTAACACTGTGACCTTGAGCAAGTCACTGGACCTCCATATGCTCAATTCACTCTCATTCTCTGTACCCAGGCCCCTGACTATTACATAACTTTTGTGTGTATCTAATACCTGCTATCAACTGTTCATTTATTGTAACATGCTTTGGGATGCAGCATATATGAAAGGTGCCATAAAAAACAAATTATTTTCCTTTTTGTGAGACCTTTTGGAACCATACAGTCCTGCTTCAAGCACAGCCATCCTAAATTCCTTCATAGTAGTTTGCAACACTTTCACATAATGCTTTGCATGACAGATGTATTTAGTTACATCAAATGCATATGCACAAGAAAACATAGTCATAGAAACTGTAGCACTAGCAATTACAAGACTTGATTTCTGATGAGGAGAGGATGAGTAGTACTTTCTGGAGATGTCCTTAGGAATTATATGAAGGCATTTTTGTGCACCCCAACCCATTTAAACAAGCACTGGCCAATGCCAGTAATAATTGCTTGGACATTTTAATACTGTAGTGAAATTGCTATGCTTAGTAAGTGACAGAAGGGAAATTAATTAATAAAACTAATCCCGTTTCCATGGAGCTGGGCAATCCTGAGGACATGAGAAATCCACAAGGGACCTGAAAAGCAAGATAAGAAGAGAAATAGGAGATGCAAAGGGCTGGAGGTGCTAAAGGAGGGAACTAGCAAGTTAGAAACCAGTATAAATAACAAGGAAACTGATCTGAAAATTAGATAGATGCCATCTGGACAGAGCTCATAGGTTCATAAGTAAGTTAAGGAGGTCAGGGACCTATGTGAAACTCATCACTTGTTCAGTGGTAGTGTCTACATTTGTCCCTGCCCATGTAGGCATCCAAGGAAGTCTTGAATTTTTCCATGGAGCTACTTGTCACCACATTTTCTGGCAAGGAGTTCCATGCTGAGATGACCCTTTAACTATACCATTTACTTCTCTTTACAGTACTAGAAACTTCTTCTTTTATCTTAAAGTTGTGTGACCTAGTTGGTCTACTGTTACAATGCCTACCCAGTCCCATACATTCCCAAGTTATTTCATTTTTTGTGGCACTGCATGCAAGACAGAGACCTCCTCTCATTCTTCTGTACTCCATTGAGTACAGCCCCAAGTCTCTCAGCCTATCACCATATAATTTATGATGCGTGTTTTTATTTTTTGTTTTCCTTTATACCCTCTCAATCATTTTTATTCTGCTCATCATGCGTGCAAGTGCAGATGAACATGTTGATATGAGACTTGCTAGAAAGGGGTGTGAGGGATGCCAGCCCAATGGAGAGCAGTGCTGTAGGGGCTGGTCTGAGGCAGGAGAATCAGCAAGCAGTGTCCTGATGACACTGGTTTTGTGAGAGGGCTGGTCTCAACAAGTTTTTAAAAGGACAGGGCTGATGCAGTAGCAGCGTGGCTCTGTCCTTTGAAGTACATGCAGACTGATCAGTTGGGCAAGTGGACAATTCTCCCACTCCCGCCCACTGTGTGCTGTCCTTCCCACTCCCATCCCAGCCCCTGGCAACAAATAAAACCCTCCCCTCTTTCCCACTATGTGCTGTCCACCCTGCACCCTCCAGTACCCATTCCTGTGTCCCGACATCGGGGTGCCCAATCCCTGTGTCAGCATGTCCCTCCCCACCACCATCACCCTTTTTTAAATTATTTGATTGTTTTTCATTTTCCTGCACTTCCCCCTTCATCATGCTCTCTTCCCTACAACTTCTGTACAGTTTGCACCATCTTTACTCTCGTCATTTTTATTTTCAGCCACTTTTTGTTTACCAAGTAATCGTTTGATGCATTTCAGTTCTACAGTACTTCCAGTTCTATAAGTTTTACCCTAAGATCCTTTACATAGATTACATAGATATATATAAAGCTTTTTGAAGTCCAATGGTCCATTATAGCTTGCTATTATTATCAGTAGTACTGTGTTATATTATTTGTAATTAAATGGTTATCCAAACTTAATTTAAAGTCAGTCATATTTCTGCTTGCAACTACTTCAACTGGTAATCCATTCCAAACCCTGACCACTCTTGAGATGAACCAGTGCTTTCTCTTATTAGTGTTGTATTTCTCCACACTTAGTTGTAGAGAATGAGATCTTGTGTTGTATATCTGTTCCCTAAGAACCAGGCCTAATTGATTCCAAAGTGTAATATCTGATAGTGCTGTGAAGATGAGACACATATCCCCCCCTAAGACTACGGAACTCCAAAGAGTACAGCCCCAGTACTTCCAGTCTCTCCTCTTACGGTTTGCCTGATACCTCCTTAATATAGCGGGTTGCTTTTCTCTGGACCTCCTCGAGAGCTTTTATTTCACCCTTTCCACCGGGTGCCCAAAACTGGGCACAATACTCAACATGTGGCCTCACCAGTGAAATGTAATGTGGAAGCTGTACCTCTTTGGCCTTGCTTTTGATGTGTCTGTTGATACAGTGCAAAATACCACTAGCCTTCTTAATTACCTGGTTACAATGCATTTTAAAGTTAAGGTCATTACTAATTCTTATGCCCAGGTCCCTTTCATCCCGTGCTACCTTTAAATCTACCCTCTCAGTATGTATTTAAACTTCAAGTTGTGCTTACCCAAATGCATCACAGTGCATGTGTCTGTATCGAAGCTCAATTTATTTAGCTTGACCCAATGTTCCAATTCGCACAACACAGTTTGCAATGTACATGCAATCTCCTTATTGTTAACCACTATCCCAATTCTCGTATTGTCGGCAAATTTAGAATGCCAAACTCATTTACTGGTGTTCATGGATGATATATAGATGTTAAACAAACATGGACCCAGAACAGAGCCCCGAGGTACCCCACTGGTCACCTCAGTCCACTTTGAGTATGCGCCTTTGACACATACCCTCTGCTTCCTGTTGGATAGCCATGACTATCCATCAGGACAGGTTTCTATAGATTCCATGATCTATTAAAGCATCAACCAGTTCCCCATGTGGGACTTTGTCAAACGCTTTAGCAAAGTCCAGAAAAATAACATCGACCAAGTTCCTGTATTCTAGTGCTTTGCTAACCTTGCCACAGAACTCTAAAAGATTTATTTGGCATGATCTTCCCTTGGTAAACCCATGTTGTTCAGCATATTGTTTGCATTTATACAGTGGATTCTGCTTAAATGCACACTCGTTTTGCATAGCAAAATCATTCATTTAAGCGGAACGTGCATTTATCCGAAGTTGCCATTTTGGCCATTTACTAAGTTTTTGTTGACCACAGTTAAGACAAAATAACATTTATTGGAGAAAACAATAAACAGTATAAAGCACAACTCTGTTTACCATCTAAAAAAAAAGCACAGCTCCATTTCCCCAGCAATATTTCACCCGAAGCCCCCGAATGATTAAAAGAAGCCCATTTCAGAGTTTAAAGCACAGCTCTAATTCCCCAGCAATGTTTTCACCTGAAACCCCTACCCCATCCCCATGACTGATTAAACAAAGCACAGTACAGGCACAGCTCAGTTAACCAAGTAAAAAAGCAAATTTCAGAGTTTAATCACTGCTCTAAGTCCCCAGCAATGTCCGCACCCGAATCACCCCCCATATTTACTGCTCAAAAAAATGAAGTGACTTTACTTTGTTTTGTGCTCTGAATAGCAAGTTGTGTAATGTAGTGTTCAAACTCAAACAGCTTGGTCAGATCTCTTTTCTCTTGAGTGCATACAAACAAGCTTACTCATTCAAGGCATTGCAGAGCTTCTGCCTTGTGTACCTCTTGCTCTGCTGTTTGGTTTTCTGGCAAAATTTGTTCCTTGTCCTCCTCGGGTCATCCTGTGACCTCATCACAAATTTTGGCACCAGAGACCATACTGATTGTCCCCAGGGTCTCATCAATGTCCTGGTATGAGTTAAAATCATCATGGTTCATGTTAGGTAGTAGCGTTGGCGCAGGATCCTCCTCAACAGCTTCCTCCTCCACCTCCAATGATGTGGCTTAGTCAACAAAGTCAGTTTTTTTGAAGCAGTTCTATATTGTTTCCAGTTTCACCTGTTGCCAAGCACAGTCAAGCATTTGGATAGCATCAAGAACAGAAACCTTCTTGGACATTTCAGTTACAGGTGGGGGTGGGACTGAATGCTCACCTGACTCTGGTAGTGGTGTTTCACATTCCTGATGATCCCCATATTAAGGGGTTGAATTAATGATGTGGTGTTCGGGAGTACAACAATCAGCCTAATATGGATGAAAGGGATGTTAGGGTGGGCCGAACAATTGTCCAGCAGCAGGGCAATCCTTTTTCTTCTGCGGCACATGACAACGTTAATCTTTTTAAGCCAGGAACTGAATATGGCACCCATCTTCCATGCGATGCTGTTGCTCTCATAGTCTACTGGTAGAGCTTCCACTGACAGCCCAGAGAAGCAATAGGGTTTTTTAGATTTTCCAACAAACAGTGGACTGAGCTTTTCAGTCACAGACAAGTTGCAGCAAAACAAGACAGAAATGCATTCCCTTGCCTTTTTACCACCACAGGCTGCATCTGATTTAAATGACAGGGTACCATCAGGTGTAGCTCTAAAATAGAGGCCTGTCTCAACACAAATGTATATGCAGTCAGGTGCAAAGTCTTTTAAAATTTGAGGGAGCACAGTGGTTAGCCAGCAGTCTGCCGATTCTCTGTCGGCATCTTTTTTTCTCCCCATGACACCTCTTGAAAATTATGCCATTACGCTCTTTCCAGTGGCTCAGCCAGCCACTGGTTGCAGTAAAGTTTAGTCCCATGGTTAACATTAGGTCTTCTGCCCTTTCTACCAAAACCGGACCATTGACAGGTGCATCGATACCTCAGGCTGCAGTGAACCATCTTAAAAGAGCAGTTTCAACCTCCTTACTTTTTCCTGCTCATCTGCATTTTCATGTCTGATAATCACAAGGCTACCAATCGGACAGCAGACGGTCTTGTTTAAAACAATTTGTGTCACAGTGGACACATCTACCCAGAATCTGCTGCAACATTAACATGTTTAACATTCTGTTGTTCCAAGCGCTGGAGCACTTGGATTTTTGGGGCCAAGGTCAGTGTTATTTTTTATCATTCCATGTTGTTCTGCCTGCTGCTGACTGAATGCAGAGAAGCATTAACGGCTTGAGGGCAGGTGTTAAATATAACTGCAACACCTCGTTAGAGCAAGTGCACTAATCCTGTGCTAATTAGACATAGTTAAACGTGTTAGTGATCTGGCGGTTGATGATTTAACTGAAAAGTGCACTTATACAGAGTGCACTTATGCAGAATCTATAACACAGAAAGCATATAAAAAAAATGGGAAATCGAAATGTTGTGCACTAAAACAGAATATGCACTCAACCAAAGTGCACTTAAGTGGAATCCACTGTACTGATTAAAATCCACACTTTCTTCCAAGCTAAATTTACCACAGCTACTGCACTGAACTCTGATTTCACCCCCTGTCAAGGTACATAATTCTTCTCCATAATTACTTAGTGAGATTTGCTATTCTCAGAAGTGGTCTTCTGATCTCCTCTGTTATGTTGACCTATGTTGTAGACAGTTTTTACTTAAGGACTACTTAATGCTACCAAGTTTATTTGTGTATCTGTTTTGCTTTGCTGTCTCAGTTCCCACCTCATCGTTCTGTAGTTCCTGTCCCCTCTTCCATCACCGACACCGACAGACACCGCTGGCCTCTGCCCACATCGCCTCTGCTCCACGCTCGCCTCTGCTTACTGGACCTGAGCTATATGTAGCACCCTCTAGTGATGTCACCTGTTGCTATGATGATGTCTGGCCTGATCTTTCAATGAAGGGGTGGAGCTGTGGAAATACCTCTGCCTTTAAAAAGACAGGTTATATCCATGTGGCAGAACACAAAGGCTTATCCAGAACACCAGCAGCAGTGTCAGTCCTGTCCCTGTAACCCTCAAATAGTGGGAGGTCACAGGAATGCCGTCCTCTGAAAACTCACAGCACACAAAAAGTAAAAACAGAATTTAAAACGCTGCCTTCCCCTGCAGCCTCTGAGTTCCCGGTGACCAGACCCTTGTAGTCCTTTCAGTCACTGACTATCCATCTCGCTCACTGGAGCTGAGTTATATGTAGCGCCCTGTAGTGATGTCACCTGTTGCTATGGTGACATCTGGCCAGAATCTTTCAATGAAGCAGCAGAGCTGTGGAAATACCCCCAGCCTTTAAAAAGACAGCTTATATCCACCTGACAGTACACGTGGGCTTATCTAGAACACAGGCAGCAATATCAGTCCTGTCCCTGTAACCCTCGAGTAGCAGGGGTCACAGGAATGCCATCCTCTGAAAACTCACAGCACACAAGCAGTAAAAATAGAATTTAAAATGCTTTCTTCCCCTGCAGCCTCTGAGTTCCCAGTGACAGGACCCTCATAGTCCTGACAGTCACTGACTAACCACTAAGGATGGGCGAACCGGTTCATCAAAAATACAAACCGACCTGAACATGCTGACGTGTTCATAGATGAATGGCTTCTGAACACTTTCAGCTGTTCAGATCAGTTTGGGAAGCTGCTGTATCATGGGAAAGTGGTTCGAGAAGCACCAGAGCAGGAGGAAACCACAGGAGGGACCAGAGACAAGAATCTGGTTCCTCACTGGATGGCCGAGCTGTCCATCTTTCTAAGGTGGCACCTGATTTGGTTTGCTCTAGCAACCCATATGTTCCACCTTAGGAGCTATGCAGAGGAATACAGGCTAGAGAAGGAGCAGCAGATACTATAGGCTGCTCCATGATTCTGTGCTTGTGCTGCTTGCGTTTGCCTGTTGGGCAAGAAAGAAGTTGACTCACAGAGTCTTAGAAAAAAAAAAACCTAAGGAATTCAATTTTTTATAATAAAATAAAAAGAACTAAAAGAAAACTTGAGAGTGGGGAGTCTGGGACTCAGGACTGGGAGGGGATTAGAGCCAAGGACTGAGTCAGATGTGGGAGTTGGGGATTGGGAAGTTGGGAGAGAAGACTTAGGAAGGGGAGTAGGAACTTGGAGTCTGGAGGCAAGTGATTGAATTAAGAAAGACAAGAACAGAAAAAACGAAAGTGCCAGAGCAGAGCTGTGGAAATACCCCTGCTTTTAAAAAGACAGGGTATAGCCACCTGACAGTACACATGGGCTTATCCAGAACACTAGAAGCAGTGTCAGTCCTGTCCCTGTAAGCCTGGAGTAGCAGGGGTCATAGGTACACCATCCTCTGAAAACTCACAGCACACAAGAAGTAAAAATAGAATTTAAAATGTTGCCTTCTCCTGTAGCCTTCGAGTTCCCAGTGACCGGGCCCTCGTACTGTAGTCCTCACAGTCACTGATTGACTGTGACAGCTGGGGAAATAATATGAGAAAGGGATGTGACATATATTTCTCCAAAATACTTCCCATTCCAAGAGCCCCTCCTCATATTAATCAGAAAATCAAAATAATTAACAAGTGGATGAGGAAATGATGCCTCACACAAAATCACATATGTAACTCTCACCGGGAAGTGTTTATTGATAGACATGACTTATTCTTTGGTGATGGACTACATTTGAGCAGACTTAGCAACACCCTGTTGGGGAAACAATTTCTTGCTACTATTAATTCTTGTTTAAACTAATATCCCAGGACGAGAGGCAGGAACCGCCTGCCCCTCTTAACATAACTAATGCTAATAAAACTACAGTTGTCTGTAACCAACTCAGATTTTTATACTTTAATGCTAGAAGTATTCTCAAACAAGACAGACAAACTTAATTTTAAAGTAGCATAGGAAAACATACTGTAGATGTTGTCTCTGTCACTGAAACATTGGAAGACAATAGATACATTTGGGAAAACATGATTCCTGACTGTCATATATATAAATTAAACCATTAAAAAGGGAACAGGGGGCAGGATTGCTATTTTCATCAATAGCAGATTTGAAACAGTAGATATTTCTAACAAAATAAAAATTTACAATTTTGATACCGAAACATTATGGATAAAACTACTGCTTAGTGAGACTCTGAGAGTATAATCATGAAACATGTTATAGGCCCCCAAACTCTCCATCAGATATTTACTGTATGAGTCCATCTTACTGGAGTTGGAGCTCGCGCATGAGGTAGGTGACTTTATCATCATGGAGGACTTTAACTTAGGAAAGATATGCTGGACTAACTTTACATCAATTTCAGGAAAAGAGAATAAATTCATAAATTGATGCCAGCAACTAAAGTTAAACCAATCTATCTCAACACCCACTGGGGTGATAGAATTCTTGATTTGGTATTTCATAATGACAATTTACTCATAAATAGCATTAATATTGTGTCCCCACTTGGTGGTACTGACCACAACTGTATACCATTTACTGTCAAGAGAGAGTACTGTGTTAGTAGCAGTACCACTAGACTGTATTTATATGATAAAACTAACCTCTATGAGTTAAAATCAGCACTAAATAAAATTGACTGGGACACCCTATTCTCTGACAAACCTGTGTCTACATGTTGTGAAATGGTGATGCAGAACTTAATATATTTAAGAGATATGTTCATTCCAGCAAAATTAAGAAAAAAGAATAACAAACATACCCCAAAATGGCTGGACAGACCTCTGAAATGTTTGCTAAAATTTAAAAATAAAAGACATGCCATCTACCTAAAATGTAAAACATCTACAAACTGGGCATCTACCTTAAGGTCCAAAGGAAATGTAACAAGCACATTAAAAGAGCAAAATCTAGATGGGAATACAACCTGGCTGAAACTGCCAATAAATCAAACAGTAAACAATTTTGTGCATATATCAACTCCCTGAGAAAACCCATCTGTCATGTTGGTACCCTGCTAGTGGATGATAAGCAGATACACAAACCTAAGGATATGGCAATGATTTTTAACACTAGGTTTTGCTAAGTATTCCACACCCAGGACAGGAGATTAAACATTGCGCCAACCTCAGATGCCCCGATTAGTATTTCTGAAAATATACTTTATGAGAAATTACTCTCCTTAAAGGGTAAATACAGGCCCAGCACCAATGACATTGCTGGGCACCTGTTGTAGCTCCTCATGGATAGCATAGTTCACCCACTTAAATTACTATTTGATGAATGTTTGTTAACTGGTTTTGTTCCCGATAATTGGCATACTGCATATGCTGTTCCTATACAGAAAAAAGGCCTTAAAACAGTTGGGAAAATTACTGACCCATTAGCTTGACTTCATCTGTTTGTAAACTGCTTGAAAGCATAATCAAAAATTTAATTTCCCCAACCATACTCGACCCAGATATAGAACAACACAGATTTAAAAAGGGAAGGGGGTGCATTACCAACTTATTCTGTTTTTATGAACAAGTAAGTTCACAATTAGACTCTAGGACCCCCTATGACATCATTTATATTGACTGTAGTAAAGCATTTGATGCTATGCCACATTGGGCTCTACTAACAAAGTTACATTCATTCAGTATTAATAAACATCTAGTTAATTGGATCAATAGTTGGTTACATAACAAAACTCAGAATGTCCTTATCTCAGGCACCCTATCAGGTGTGGGTAGAGTTACTTGTGGGGTCCCCAAAGGATTCATCTTAGGTCCTTGTTTATTTTAGGCCTTTATTTCAGAACTAACAAAAAAATTGTATTTCAGACTCAGTCAAATATGCAGACAATGTAAAGATTGGCAGCCCCTGTCTTACTTCAGAACAATCCCAAACAAATCAAAATTATTTAAATAAAATATACAATTGGGTAAACTCCTGGGGTATGAGATTAAACAACTGAAAATGCAAGGTCATGCATCTAGGTGCACAAAATCCACTGAATAAGTACCATCTAGGGGAAATTACCCTAGAATTCACTACCGATGAAAAGGATCTGGGGGTATTTATTAGTAATAACTGGGGGTACAATAAATAGATCAATGAGGTAGTTAGCAAGACCAACAGAGTAATTTGGTCTATAAAAAGAAATACAATAGATCACCTGTGGTTATGCTGCCTCTGTTTAGGGCATATGCTAAGCCCTATCTAGAGCATGCTTCTCAACTTTGGTGCCCATTCAAAAAATCTGAGAACATGTTATTGGAGAGAGTACAAAGAAGATTCACTAAGAATATCATTGGCTTATACAACCTGTCCTACAATCAGAGAATTGCATTATTGAACCTCATGTCCCTGGAGACACGTTGCCTTAGAGGGGACCTTTTGTTAATCTATGATATTATGCATGATCCTTTTCTGTTCACGGAACTGGGTTTTGAATTCAAAAACAACCTTCATAACACTTAGAGGTTACCCACTCCAGCTTTCAGGTAGAAGATTTAATCACGTACATCGTAAATATTTCTATACTCTCAGAGTGGTTAATCTATGGAACAGACTCCCACTGGAGGAGGTTATAAGTAAAACAAAAAAAATGTAAAAGATGTTTAGATAATTTGATTTTGAGCGATCTTAAGTTTAGGTATTATTATTAATGACAATAAGAGCACTTAAGGGCTGCACAAGCCTCCTTGCTCCTTTCTAACTGTAGTAGGAACCGTAGTAGTAGGAGTACAAAGAGTATGGATAAGAGTAGAGCTAAAGTAAAGCATACCGTAAAAGAAAAGGTACAAGTTAAAGTAAAAAAGTGTGTAAAAGAGGAAAAGAAAGTATATTTTAGAGAATGGAGAGACAGAAAATAAATGCAATGGTGTGGGGGTATTGTAAACTCACATTGCCAAGTTATCCATTTTAATAATCATTGTGTGGTCCATGGTATCCTAATGGCTTTTATTTAATTAAGGAGCCCTGGTGGTCTAGTGGATTAGTATGAAGCCGAGCATGTCACCAATAGAAAAAGTAAAATAGTCTGAAACAAGCATGCCTACAGCAATAGTTGGCAAGAAAGTTAGGCTTTTGTCCTACACCCCTTATTGGCTAACCCCTGACACACTTACAGAGCCCTGTCACCATCCCAATATTTTTGCATTGCAATTTGCAAGCAGACAACAAAAAGGAGGGTGACTAATGCAAAACCTGCTAGCCTGGGGGTTGCCAGAAGAATGTCCTCCAGGGGCTAGCTCAAGCCTTTCCATGTTTAGGAAACATGTGAGTCCTGCAAATTCATGCCAAGCTAGCTGTGAGAGAGCTGAACCTGCCCCAGCAGTGAGAGTGCTGATGTCTTCAGGAACCTCAGATGAAGGAGAGCCATTCCTGTGAGGATGCCTGAGTGAGTAAACTTGGATCTGCAAGCACAATTAGAACAAGAGCTTATTGGGGCACTGAAGCCCATAGAAAACTGTTTGAAACTGTTTGTCTGCACCCTGCACCTGTTTGAATGCTCAGAGAAGGTGGACCCTTATTAGTTAAGTGACTGTGGAATGGTCCAGATAATGTATAAGTGTGCTGAATTGCAAGTTAAATTGAGAAAGCCCATGTGAGGTAATGGGACCGTTATGGCCAAGAGCACAGTCTGTTTCAAGAGAGGTATAAATATTCTAGAAAAAGTAAAATATGTCCTCAGTTTGGACAATGTTTTAAATGGATAAATGTGCTGAATGTAAAGTTGAGAAATTTAAATGTGCTAGAAGAAGTAATCTAAATGTCCTTGGATTGGACTACTGTTTTAAACCGATAAATGAGCTGAATGCAAAATTGAAGAAATATAAATGTGCTCGAAGGAATGAAGTGATATCCTCAGTTTGGACGATGTTTTAAATGAATAAATGTGCTGAATGTAAAGTTGAGAAATTTAAATGTGCTAGAAGAAGAAATCTAAATGTCCTCAGATTGGACTACTGTTCTAAAGAGAATAAATGTGCTGAATGTATACTGGTAAAATATAAATGTGCTAAATGTGATTTAACCAGTCTGGTTACACTGCAAGTGTTTTTAGCCCAGAAGAAGGGTTCAGTCTTTCAAGATTAAAGTGTTGTTTCCATCATCAGGTTTTAAAATCTCTGCAATCAGTTTAGGTGGTACTGGCTGTTGGCCTGCCTGCAGTTTAACCTCCAGGGATTGTGCCTGCTTGCTAAGAGCACTTAATTTCAACCTGTTTACAGAGAAGCTTTCTGTGAGTAAATGCTGGGCTTCCCCTGCACCATCTAAAAAGACTGTACATGGTTAAAATGTTTAATATTTCAAACCTAAGCCTTAATCTTCCTAACTAGCCAGCCAGTGTACAGCTGCAATGTTCTTCAGGCCTGCACCATTTCATAGACTATGGTTATTGGGTGCCTAGGTTAAGGTTGGGATTGCTGGGTCTCATGCAAATTATGGGAACTGGTACCAGTGTGGGTATAATGATGACCATGTTAACTGATTTTTCGCAGCCAGTTAGATAGCCAGGGCTTTGGTTATTCATAGAGGTTGCTGAACAATTTTATTCGAATGTGATTTAAAATGTAATTTGTTAATCTTCATCCAAACCAAATCAAATCAATCAAGCTGAATGTAAATATTGTAAATGTCAAAACCTCTATTCCTTTCTTTACCCATCCTAACCCTCCCCATGTAAATAAACTTTGTTATTCTTGTTTTGCAGATACCTGTGTCATGAGCATATTATTAGTATCCAGTTAATAAATGGCAAAAAAAAAGGTATCAAATATGAAGAAGTATTTGTCGGTCATTTTTTTTGTTTGTTTGTTTAGTTTTTTGGTAACTGGGTAAGGACCACTAGGCACAAGTTCCTGTTTTCAGGTGTGATCTGGGAGCGCTGGGTGGTTAAGTGACTTGCTCAGAGTCACACAGTATGCAAGTGGAGGTTGTGAGAATCAGACTCAGGTCTGGTCTGCTGGATGTACCAAGCTCATTCGCACCTCACTCCTCTAACCTCTAGGCTATACTGCCAGGGTGGTTTGGGGTGGCTTTACAGTAATGTGGGTGGGTACAACAATCCAGAGGGTTGTACCAGGTTAAAGCTAGCCCACTTAAAACTATACTCTGGGTGGAGGCACTGTGCAATATAATATCTTGGGTAAGAGCCAGTTTAAAGTTACTCTCAGGATTCCAGGCCCCTCAACCTTGTTGTGGCCAGGCAAGGCAGGGGTAGTAGCCCTTGGAGTAGTGCCACCTAGGGGTTACACAAGAATATCCATTTTTGGGATCATACTGGCACCAAAGTTATTTTTAAAAAACAAAAAGTATTTCCCAAGAAAATAAGGGGTGCAATCGTATACTGGTCATATGGTTTATGTTTGTTGAAGCAGCAGTGCAACAACATTTTTTTTTCTTTCCAGAAAGCTAGTTTCAACTACCATTAATAAAAATATTAGCATACCTATCAAATCTGCTTTTCTAGATACCTCCTATGCTGCACACCATGAAGTTTTTTTTTCTTTTTTCTAGACCCTAACCCATACCAAGTCTACAATGCTATTTGAAGCCACATGTGGTGGTCATCCTTTTTCTTGAGAAAAAAATTAATTAAAACATTTATCAAACACTTAGATTTTAGTGGAACTAGAAAATGTGTCCATGAACTACAACTAGAAGATAGAAAAAGTAAAACAGTCTGAAACAAGTGGGCTTGCCAGTGACCCTTTTGTTCTTCTACAAGCCTCAGAGCGGTAACACTCTGAAGGTTTCACTGAAACTATATTCATCATGCGTAGAATATTAAGAAGTCCACAGCTGCATTTCCAAAATGGATGATCTGGACAATGAGAGAACAGCAACATCCAAGGAGGTACCTTTTAGTTTTTCTAACACCCGGTTTGCCAGTAATGATGAGACTGCCACATTTTCAGTACCAAAAACTAGTGTAGCAGGGGTAGCCACTGGAGGAATAGCCACTGGAAGTGCCAAATCACTTATCATCAAGAAGGCATGTCAAACATATGAAAGACTGGCATTAAAAGCATAGCAAATATTTTTGCAATGAAAAACAATGCAAGCCTACCTTGATGTAAAAAGGGTACCAAGGGGCTTGAGGCTATTGAAAAACTCAGCCTCTGGTAAAGACAGATCATTCTTCATAACAGAGCGAAGAGAAGAATCACAGAGAGGCTCTATGGGACTGATTAGATGCATTTTAAAAGATTCAAAAAGATCACAAGATGAGCTTACATCAGAACTGCTGGAAAAACTGAAAGTAGTACAACAGTTTAGTAGTTCCCCAGACTTTGAGCAATATAAAATGTGCCTAGAGGACTCCACTGACAAATATGATACAATTACAAAAGCCAGAAAATTGAAAAAGCTCTTAAGAGATGAACAAGATTATTTAAACAACAGTGTGCTTGACTGGGCTAAACAACCACAGTCCATTCTAAAGACAAGGGTACATGATGGGGCAGTTCAGAGTGGGGAAGGCATTTCAATTGATTCTGACACACAGTCTATGGTTTTTTTAGAAGAACAGGAGGAAGAATCATGTCACACCTGAATGCCCCCCCCCCCAACGAGAAGTTCCAGAAATCAACAAAGAGGAAGAGGAGGACAAGGAGGGGAAGAGGGGGTCAAAGAGAGAGAAATCAGAGATTCAACAATTACAGATGGAAGATGAAACAAGTGAAGTTCCAGCTGAATTTACAGTGGATACTGGTGTAGCTACTAATCAGAATGATTTGGGGGACACTGCGGTGGATAATATAGAGGATAATGTATGGTAAACACTTTGAGAGGTTGCCATGACATCATTGTAACCTCAAGAGTGCAGCTCGAGAGGTTTTCAGATGTCATAGCAACCTCTCTAAGTGTTTTCAGTGCGGTTGTTAACCAAAGACCATACATTATATTTTACATTGTATGGGCTACCAAGATTGTGTAGTCACAGATTGAACTGCTTTACTGAACTACTTTATGGAACATTGATTATTGTGAGTATTCCATTTTGTTATACCATTGATATGACATACTCAAGAAGGGTTAACAACAGAGTGATGTCATATCAATGGCATAACAAGGTTGTAAGCTGCTTGATTTCAGTTAACAAATAAGTGAGCCCCATACATTATATAATTAACGTGTCCAGTATAGAACTTACGGACATTGAGAGACAAGCCCTAAATAAGGGGCTTAAGCTTGTTCCATCAAGATGTATCAACAGATTTGAAATCTTTTTGGACCTGAATAAGTTTGTGAGAGTATTGAATCTGAGGTGTTTTTTTCCATCCAGGTGATGTATATACATGGACTGAGGCTGGGGGACAATCCCTCAGCTTTCAATTATCTGAAGAAATAAATGCCTTTTTTGATAATATGTCAGAGGGACTAAAGTTGCAAAAACCTTCTATGTTTATTCCACTAACAAATTTCACTGTCTTAACTATTTATAAATCCTGTGAGCATGATTTAGAAATGTACTGTAAAAGTGAAGGACATTGTAGTAGTTTTAACAATTGTTCAAGTGCAGAGACAGAAGCTGTAAGAAATTTAGCCAGCAAGCAATACCTAATGATTAAACAGGCTGACAAAGGGGGAGAGGTGGTAGTTCTAAATACCTGTGACTATATAAAGGAGGTGGAAATGCAACTGTCTGATGAAAAAATATATAGGAAACTAACTAATGATCCTACCTCACATTACAAAAAGATGATTGATTTGATAAGAAAGGCTTTTGATTAAGGTTGAATTAATTAGAAGGAGAGGGATTTTTTGGAGGTGTAGTATTCCTTATGCTCCATGTTCTATAAACTCCCTAAAGTACACAAATCAGTCATGGACCACCAGGGCAACCCATAATCTCTTACAGAACCTATTTCATGATACATAGACTGCCATGTTAAGCCACTAGTGCTGTGTCTTAGACCTTTTTTTATAAGATACAAAGACATTATCAATTTGGTGGAAGTTATCTATGTAAGGGAGGGTAGCCTTTTGGTTACCCTTGACATGGAATCTTTATACACCAACATTCCACATAGCTTTGGATTGGAGGCTTTACAATACTTTTTGGACAAAAGCATGAATGTTAATCCTCCCATATAATTGTTAATAGAGATGGCAAAGGTAGTCCTTGATAGTAATGATTTTTGTTTCATGAGATCTCACTATTTATAATGAGGTGGGATGGCTATGGGAGCAAGTTTTGTCCCCAACTATGCAAATTTAGCAATGGGCTGCTGGGGCGGGGATATGGTACTCTATGCTGATTCAAACCCATATAGGGACAAGATGGATTTTTTTAGATGATACATATTCATAGATGATTGCATTATGGTGTGGTGAGGGTCAGAGGAAGAACTGCAATTGTTTAAAAAATATTTGGAATTACAAGATCCTGGATTTCAATTTGCTATTATGTATAGTTTAAAAAAAATTCAATTTTCTGCCTCAAGATCTTGGCCAAGTTCCTAGCTAACCGGATGTTACAAAGTTGGTCAGACTTGGTCTTACAGGAGCAGGTGTGGTTTATGGTGGTGCAACATTCTAGCGATCATATTTGCAAACTCATGTACTTGATCTCAGCGTCTGGGGAAGGGAGTACCCCTGTGGTCCTGGTTTCCCTGGACGCAAAGAAGGCCTTTGATAGGGTCTTCTGACCCTTTTTGTTTTTGGTATTGAAGAAGTTTGACTTCCTGGATAAATTATGTTCCTGGGTCAAGGCTCTGTACACCTCTCTTATGGCTAGGATTTGGTGCAGTGGAGTCCTGTCAACCATGGTGTCTCTTCAGTGGGGTACATGGCAGGGATCTCCCTTGTCCCCCTTTCTTTTTAATTTGTATCTGGAGCCCCTCCTCTGGTGGCTACAGGAGAATCAAGATGTTCTCGGGATCCAAGCAGGGGGCTCTAGATATACATTTTCTACTTATGATGATGACCTCCTTTTGTACTTGGAGTCCCCGGCCTCCTCTCTCCTGGTGATGTTGAAGGAAATATGAGAATTTTCTGCATTCTTGGGCTACTGACTTAACCTAGACAAATCCCAAGTATTGCCATTAAATTCCTTGGTAGTGAAAAATATATTTTAGATTTGGGTTTATGCTGCACCCCTGAGGCTATTACCTATCTTGGAATTCGTATCTCCCCCACGTTTGCTGACCTTTTCAGATTAAATCTTACTCCCCTCTTGTTCCACATTAAGGAAGACCTTACAAGGTGAACTTTTCTCCTTATGTCACTATGGGGAAGGGTCAACATTATTAAGATGAATATCTTACCCAGAGTCTTATATCCCCTGAGTTTGATTGGCTTATACCTCCCAAAGGTTTGGTTCTCCTGGCTTCATGGTGTCATCTCTGAATTTTTATGGCAGAAGAAGGCACCATGAAGGTCTTACTTTAAGTCAATTCAGCTGAAGGCCAAGGGCAGTCTCTGCTTGCCAGATTTCTTTCTCTATTATTGTGCACTTCACAGTACTAAACTTTTCAGGTGGGCCCAAGCTTTGGAAAATCCAGGGATGGCAGGGTACTACCCCCTTTGGCTCCGGTTGAAATCTCAACTGTGTCTCCAGCATGGCATTCAACTGTCTAGCCGGTTATATTCTAAACCCTCTCTGCTCCTCCCTCAGCTTTCTAACATGCCCTTAAAGTGGTCCTTGCAGGCCCTTAAACAGTTGCATTTATCTCTTAAGATAGATTGGACTTGGGACGTCTCCCAACCTATCTTGAGGAATCCCAATATTAGAACTGATAATCATCCTATCCCGACTAGTTTTTGTCCTTTAATGTGGACCGCTTCATTGGAGGATTTTATATATAATGGTAAGCCTGCCCCTTCGCCACAATTCAACAACATTTTTCCCTCCAGGTATATCACCCTTTTAAACACTTACAGTTGTCGAGTGCTTAGACTAGTTTCTTGGGACCTCAGCTTTGGTTATCACCCTTCCCTTCTCCCCTCCCAGAGCTCCTGCTGATTGTTCAAGCCCCACATTCTGCCTCTAATTTTTATGCTTCCTTTCTGTCCAATGACCCAAGGGGTTAATTGGGTATAGGATTTTATTGTCAGTATGCCTTGGACCTCCAGCTGGAGCTCCCTGATCGGAAGACAATTTGGATACAGCTGTATAAATATATTAAACAAGATAAGTATCGCTTTAGCCAATTTTGTATCCTCCATGATATGTATTATTCTCCACTTAAACTACACCATATGGGACAACTCCCCTCACTGGTCTGCTCCCTCTGTGGCAACGGCATAGACTTCCTCCTTCATATATTATGGGAGTGCCCTAAAGTGGTCCCGTTTTGGTCTAGTATTAACGCTTCTCTAAACCCGGTCCTGTCCTTAGATGCCTTTTTTACTCCTGTAGCTTGTCTAATAGGTTATTTCCCCAAAGAGCTTTTTGGACCCCATAAGGCTTACTTGTCCTAAATTGCAATTACTGCTAAACTAGTCATTCTTCGTCATTGGAAAGGCGATTGCATCCCATAGCTTGCGGAATGGCGACAAGAGATTTTACAAGTCTTAACTATTGAGAAACACATTGCTACATGGAGGATGAAACTAGCTAGGTATACAGATTTTTGGAGACCCTTGGAAGCTCTTCTCTAACATTGCCCTTGTTTAGTCCAGCATAGTCTTTCTCAAACCTCACCGGCAAAGTTCTATAAGGTTGTCTGTTTCAGCCTTCCCCTTCCCCCCCCCTTTTGGTCTGGCTGGCTATCTTTGCGCTTAGATTTTTCCCTTTGGTCCTTCAGCAGTGCTCAGGGTTAGGGTGGGGTGTAGGATATGGGGAGGGTTGGACAGTGGTGGATGGTTTCCGGGGGGGGGGTTGGTTGATATGGTTGTGGTTGCTATTTTTTTTTTTGGTTTACTGCATATCACTCAGTATATGGCTATTGTTTTATGGTTGTTACCCTGTGGTTATGATGTTGTTCCTATTTTTATTTGTTGTTCTGGATTATAACTCAACAAAGTATATTAACTTGAAAAAAATATATATTTCTAGATTTAAGTATTTCCAGGACTGCAGATGGGAGTCTAATAATGTCCCTCTATCATAAGGATATGGATAGGAACATGTTACTACAGGCTAGCAGTTGCCACCCATGTCACACCACAATGAATATTCCCAAAGGACAGTTTATGCGTACCAAAATAAATTGTTCCAGACAGGAAGATTATGTAGGAGCAGCAAATGTATTGGAATATCACCTGAAACAGCATGGCTATGGGTCAGACATTATTGAAAAGACAAGACCTGAAGTTGGAGACATGCATAGCAAAACTTTGCTACAAGATCACGTGACCTTGGGTGTGAAATTCTTTCCCATTTGCAAGTTATACTCTGTCTCCACTAGGGATCAGTCTTTAGCTGCTGGTTCACCCTCACTTTACTGTTCCTTCTACCTCCCCTCTAACCTCATCTCTTTCTTCTTCAACCTGTATCCCCTACTCTCTTCCCCCTTCTGTCCCTTTTTTCCTCTACTCTCCATCCTTCCTGTCCTGAGTTTTGAACCCTGCACCTTCTGCACCAAAGGTAACAACCTTTCCCCAGTGCCACCTGGTCTGCCTAATTGCTTCAGGACCCTTTTGCAATCTTATGCTTCTATACTCTCCCCCTCCTGTCACCCAGCCCCTTCCCCACCTCTGCACTCTGCACCTCCCATTCACACCTTCAGGTATGGGGCTTCCAGGCCTGGTCAGTCTCCCTGTCCTGCTACTGCTTCTTTCCTCCTCCCCTCTATCCCTGCCACAATGCCTACACCCCACAGTTCAGCCTATCTGCACGTTCACCCACACATGGTGTACTGGCACCAGTTGAGATATTCCACTGCCCTATGAACTACCTAGGTGTTCTCCTAAGCACTCTCACATACTGTCACTTCTACTATCTCCACATGTCCACTCCCTTCCAATCCCAACCTGTGTCTTTAAGCCCACTTTTCTCAAACTTTCTGTTGAAGCAAAAATGATGAAACACGTATTCTATAGGCTAGCCATTTTACTCCTGCTCCTATCGGGTAACGTGCACCCTAACCCTGGGCCCACTGCACAGCCCAACCCCTCTATCCTCACAAAGCGCCATGCTGGTGGCCTTGTTTTGGCTTCAATAAATATTTGTAGTCTGCTTCATAAACATGACCTCCTCCAAGGGTGGATCCTACAGCACAACCCAGATATATTAGCGGTGGTTGAAACCTGGCTGTCCCCAAAGTATCTGACTCTGCCATTGCCTTGAGTGGCTACCTGCTCTTTAGAGAAGACAGGTTGGGAAAAAGGGGTGGTGGTTGTGCCTTCTACGTTCATGAGTCTATTAAAGTGCAGGTTTGCCAGACTACACCCCCCCCCACCTATGATGCTCAGATCCTGTCTGTGAAACTGGATATTGGCAATTCTGGCAAATAACTTATTGTGATGTCTGTTTACCTCCCTTCCTGGAACACCAAGCCTGCCTTCCCCTCCTTCTTAGACTGCATCTCCCAATTTCCCAGGAATGCTGAGGTCATTGCATTGGGTGACTTCGACACTAACTGGTTGACCCCCGCAGCTGCTTAGCAAAGGGGTGCTGCAGCAGCCATTAATTTAACACAGGTTGTCACGTCTCCAACCAGGATTAAATATAAAATGGGCACCAGTACCCTTATAGATCTAATCCTTACCAATCTCCCACAGTGACTCTATAATGTTACAGTACTACCTGATGCATTAAGTGACCACTTCCCTATTCTCTGCACATGGACACATCACTCCCAAAAAACACCTCCTAAATTCTTTTACTATCGCACCCTTAAAAAGGGTTCACTATGGAAGTTCTCAGATTATCTCCTGAACTGTGACAGGACTCCCCTGTACACCGCCTCCAACATAGATAATGCCCTGGCTTTCTTTGTCACAACCTTTAACACCGCCTGTGACATCTTTGCCCCATTCTCTAAATGATTCATAAAAGTCTAAAACATACTGTGGATTACCAGAGCCCTCCTGGGTCTCATGCATGCTTGTGATAATCTCCTGCACAAGTGCTAGCCTCTGGTCTCACTGCTGACAGGCAATGTTACAGGGCTGCTAGAAATGTGTACACTTGGGAACTTCACCGTGCCAAGGTAGCCCACTTCCAAGCCTCACTCTCTTCCACTTGGGGCTTGGGAAAGAAGTTTTGGGATAACATAAAGGACCTTACAGGTAAATCCAACACTTTCCACCCACATTATTAAACATCAGTGGTGTTACTACACAGGACCCACTGCTCATTGCTAACACCTTTAACACTGCATTTTCCAATCTTAGTGGGATTCTACCCCCTGATTTCTTCAACACATCTTCATACCCCCCTTCTTCCCCCCATAGGTGTTCCCCCATTTCAGTTTAGGACTGTCTCCCCTCTAGATGCTAAATTATACCCCTCTAAGGTTCTCAGGAAATCTCGCTTCAGTGGAGATTCCCTAGACCTGAAGCTTCTGCATCCGGTCCTAGATGCGGTTCTATTTCTCCTTACCAAAATTCTTAATCTCTTCATGTTCTTTGGCCAATTCCCCTCTCAATGGAAATCTGTTGCTGCGACACCAGTCTTCATGAGCAGTGATAGAACTTCCCATAATAACTACCGACCAATCTCTGTTCTCCCCCCTCCCCACCTCCAAAGCCCTGGAAAAAGTAGTTTACGACTAAGTCTCCGATTATCAGATGACACAAAGATCTGCAAAAGGGTTGATACACAAGGTGGGGTGGAAAGTATGAAAAGGGACTTGGCAAGGTTGGAGGAATGGCCAAATATGTGGCAGCTCAGATTCAATGCAAAGAAGTGCAAGGTAATGCATCTGGGAAACAAAAACCCAGGGGAAGAGTACACAATGGGGGGGGTGAGTTATTAACAGCAACAAAAATCAAAAGAGACCTAGGAGTAATTATATCAGATGACCTAAAGGTGGGCAAGCAATGTGAGAAGGCAGTAAGGAGGGCTGGGGGGATACTGGGATGCATAGGGAGAGGCATCAACAGTAGAAAACAGGAAGTTGTTATCCCTCTCTCCAGACAGTTAGTGAGACCCCATCTGGAGTACTGCGTGCAATTCTGGAGACCTCATCTCCTCAAAGACATAGACAGAGTGGAGGCTGTTCAGAGGAGGGCAACCAAAATGGTGCAAGGTCTGCACCAGAAGACATACGAGGAGAGACTAAAGCAGCTTAATATGTATACCCTTGAAGAAAGGAGGGAGAGGGGGGACAAGATAGAAACTTTCAAGTATCTCAAGGGAATTAACAAGGTACAGGAGGGTAGTATCTTTGAGAAGAAGAGATGTGCAAGAACAAGGGGGCATAATTTGAAGATAGAGGGGGGACGGCTCAGAGGTAATGTTAGAAAGTATTTTTTCACAGAGAGAGTTATGGATGCATGGAACAGCCTTCCTGAGGAGTTTGTGGAGTCAGGAACAGTGGGAGAATTCAAGAATGCATGGGACAGGCATAAGGCAATTCTAGTAGGGGGCAGGAGGAAGTAAGCTGTTGATTAACTAGAATCTGCAGCTTATCTATCAGGTAGGGAAATGGACAGACTGGGTGGGCCAAGTGGTCCTTGCCTGCTGTCAAATTCTATGTTTCTATGTTTCTCTCTCCACTTATAGCCTCCAATACTGTCAGCAACATGGTTTCAGGGAGGGTCACAGCACCACCACAGCCCTCCTAGAATACACAGACTTCATACATAAAGGCCTTGACCCTGGTCATCTAGTTGGGTCTGTGTACATGGACCTGACCAAAGCTTTTGATACCGTCAGTTAAAAGCCTCCCATCATTGGGCCTCTCACTTGATGCTACCTCCTGGTTTGCCAACTATCTCAGTGGGAGGACCCAGCAGGTAAAAATCAATGATACCCACCGCACCAGTCTGCTGGTTCAGTCTGGGGTCCCCCAAGGATCTATCCTTGGCCTACTGTTGTTCACTGTATTCCTCAACACCCTCCCATTTGCTTGCTCTGGGCGGATGATACTGCATGCGGATGACAGTTATCTACTGTAGTCGCTGACCTTTCCCCGCTACTATACGAACTACAAAGCTTCTTCTCTGAATCTGAATCTTGGTTCTCCCAACATGAGCTCATCCTCAATTACTAAAAAACAAAAGTGATGGTGTTTGCAAATCCCCAAAACAAATACAGAGGCAATTATTTACTAATTCTCAACTCTCATAACTTACCCCTAGAGCAAGTCAACACATTCAAATAACTTGGCATCACCCTTGATTCTGCCCTCTCCTACCACGAACATATTAGCATAGTCTACTCGACAGTTAATGCCAGGTTAGGACTTCTCTATAGACATAGGTCTTGCATGGCTCTGAAAGCCCTCTGCCTGGTGGTAACCAGCTCCATCTTGTCTATAGTAGTTTATGGAATAGTGTTCTATAGTGCAGCCTCAGACTCTGCACTAGGTAGAATTAGGGTCACCTTGAACAAGGCGTGTTGGCTAGTAACTGGTTGTGACAGGCTCACCCACACCTGCCACCTCTATCAGCGTACCAACTGGCTTAATTTTGCAGGGAGGCTCTCTTACCAAACCAGCTTGTTAGCTAGGAAGATTGCCTTGGGTCTGTCCCCCTCTGTTACCCAGCATCTCTTAACCTCCACACCCATCATTTGGACCACCAGAGGCACCTCTCAAGCCTCCTTCATGATCCTCCACTGTAGGACTTCCTCAGGGGCAGCAGGCCTTTATGAACAGGGAGCCTTGCTGTCTGAATGGTTTCTCCCAAGAGACCTCCTCATTTGCCAAATTTGGTCCTTTCAAGTACAATCTCTGACAGCATCTTCTTGCCTATGCCCACTGAGATTCTCTCTAGCCCATTGTATAATCCCTCCCTCTTGTTCTCCCCTCTACATAACTCCTCTTCTATTACAATATCACCTTGACAACCTTGGATCACTACTCCCCTCAACTCCCTCTCTCACCCCTATTCTGTCCTTCTTCTTTTCTCCTGTCATCACTCTCTTTAGTGTTATGTACAGCAGGGCCTTGATTAAACCTGCCTATTGTGTCCTGTATTACTTGGCTTGATTGCCAGATTTTTAGTACTGTGCTGATTGTATAGTGTTCCAGTACTGTTCTGTGGTTCTTTGTCCTGCAACATCTGTGTAGCTCGCCACAAGTTTCGACTTTTGTCTTATGGCTCCTATGTGCTTGCACTTATTTATTGTTGCCTGTAACTGGATGTCTGTTTGATCTCTGATGTGGAGCCTTTGTAAAAAAGTCTCTGACTCAGAGGATTGTAATTCCAATATCTCTATTAAATAAATAAAGGAAAACTAGGTCTGATGGGGTTGCTGACAAAATAAATTGTGTTACTACTTTCTCCACAGATGCAGAAGCAGTCCAAAGAATAATTTTTAAAAACTGGGACATGTTGAGTGTAGAACCCAAGCTGAGAGACACTGTGGTGGAACTTCCTCGTATTACTTATCACAGGGCAAGGAATGTGGAAGATATGGTTGTACATAGTGTACAGCCTAAGGAGAAAAAATATTGTTTTTCTCCTCCCCCAAAACCACGCTGTAAACGTTGTGGACATTGTAAATATTGTCAGGAGGTAAATAAAGCTGATGATTATTTTGGTCCACTTAATGGTAAGGGATGTAAGATATTGAGTCTCATTACTTGCGATACAATAGATGTCATATATTTAATTTTATGTAAATACTTTTTTTATGTTGGGAAGACTAAGAGAATGTTCAGGGATCATGTGAGAGAGCATGTGATGGCAATTGCCCCAAATAGTGATAAATATGCAATGGCAACCCACATATATCAATCTGGAGGGTGCAACGCACACTTTCCAATGTTTATGGGCATAGAGAGGGTCTGTCCCGGCCCCAGGGGTGGGGACATAGAGAAACTTCTCACTAAATGGGAAGTGTATTGGATCTATGAATTGGGAGCGCTGAGTTGGCCAGGTCTGAATGATTAAATAGAACTGGTGAAATTTTTGTAAGATTTTAATAATTATAATGAATATTTCCCCTTTTGTTCCCTTATCTTTGGTTTTGCCCCCCCCCGTTTTCCATCCCATATCTGTATCCACCTTCCCCAACTCCAACATGACTGTGTTTTTGGTATTGACATTAAGAATACTGGAATGCAAAGGGTGTTCAATGATTAATTAAGTGTGGCATTTCAGGTTGCATGGCATCGTCAAATCATAGCAGTTGGCGCTGCACATTTAAACTACTGTATTATGTTCAGCATAAGGAATATGAACAAACATTTTGGCAGATTTAATAGGATGATTTGGCCAAATAAGTAAGCTATTTTTGAGGGCAGCACCATCATTATAAGGGGCCATTCTGATAAGTAAGTGCTTACCCTGGGAGAATAGATAGCAGTTCCCAAGGGTAAATTAAATTAAGCACTACTTTAGAGATTATTTTGAGCAGTGATTGATGGTGCTTGGTACAAAGTGCAATAGGGTGTAATTAAGTGATTGTTTTGCAGACATTTTCACATTTTTTTTAAGCACTGTTTCTTATGTATAGATGGTTGTACTACTGGGGGTGCTTGTCACCTTGACAAAGCACCTGTGAAGTAGGTGCGAAACGTTGGGCATAGTGGGATATGCCCCTTGGCTCTGCACTGTCTCATGTCTTCATAGTGATCAATAAAATATGCATTTGTTAACACTGAGCCATGGTGTTGTGAATCTATCAAGAGTGAAATGTGAGTGCTGAGTCCTGTTTCTACAGCAAGACTAGAAGATGCCTGGAATTTTTAATAGTGAAAAAGGTAAGGTCAATTTTTTTTGCCCAGTTTCATTGCACTATTGCTTTAAGGCAGCTTCAATTAAACTGGTTCAAGGCTTTTCAATTCACTTAAGTTCAATCATGGAACCATAAAAGTGCAAAAGATTAGTTCAGAAGTCTTTGGTCCCACAGATACTATATAAACTAAAACAAAGGGTTAAGCTCAGTGTCATATCAAGGAACCTCCAGCATCATGGGACCAGTGTTCCTGGAATAATTTGTTTCCAAAGGGAAGTTCATGTTACAACTTGAGCTGGGAGAAATGAACAGGGGGGGATTGGCCTATTCGAATACCACTGCGATCTTGTCACAACAGCATGTAGTATTCACACTGGCCTCTGGAACACCATTGAAAACATTAAAATAAAGATACAGGGCAGTGTGTGTGTGTGTGTGTTTCCGTGGAACAGGGAAAGGGAGAGAAAGAGCAGTTTTATGTTTGTGCTGCTGAGAGTTCCTATCTCTACCCACTCAAGACCTTGTCTCATCCTTTTAACTCCAGTGGCTCACCTTTTGGGCTGTCGGGTCTTTTTGGCATTTCATTCACGGGATTGCAACAGAAAGACCACTTTTCAAGAGAGTAAGATCTGCAAGGAAGGACATTTTGGCACCCTTATTGAATCCAGTCCTTTCTATTCACTTCCATGGTACCATGAATGATCAGAGCCAGAAATAATGGGGCACATCCCATTAAACCACTTGAATAGGACCCTTCATCTAATAGGTAATGGTGCACAAATTAATTTTCAAGGCTTGTTTACGATGTCTTCCATGATATGCAGCCAGTCACATTGACAATATTGTAATTTAAAAGGATTCCTCTATGAGGGTATTTGAACGAAAGCCTAATATGTATCGCTTGGAGTTCCTCAGCTCCTGAAACTTTCTTTCCACGAGGTCAGAACAATTTCCATAGGTTGTTATGTCTTAAACTGAAGATAATGACCAAAGTATTAAGCTCAACAAATAAGGAGCACAGTACCAATCAGAGACATAGGCTGAAACAGGAAGTCCAGCCTGGGGGAGGTTCCTCCTGGTATATTTTTTTTATTTATTTTATTTATTTAGCTTTTGTTGACCGGGTAAGTGCACTAGACAAATCCTGCCTATTTTCAGGCACGACCCGGGGGAGAGGGATACAGATGAATGCCAACTGCCCTTGAACCAGGTTAAGCTGTTGGTGGTATTTTTTTAGTGAATGAGGGAAATTTGGCCAGGACACCGGGGAAATTCCCCTACTCTTTTCGATAAGTGCCATGGGATCTTTAACATCCACCTGAACTACCACCAATCCAGGCAGATGGGACCTCGGTTTAACGTCTCATCCGAAAGACGGCACCTCAGAAGTGCAGCACCCCTCTCATGCTGCACTACAGTGTCAGTACTGGGATATTAACCCAAGTGCCAGATGTGGGAACTGAACCCACAGCCCTCTGATCTCCCAGCCTCAGAGGCGAGTGTGCTACCTACTGAGCCACTGACACTGACAAATATATAAAAGCAGACACTCCTAATGAGTCCCCATACATGTTCATGTCCCATCATATGAGTGGAACAGGGGTAAGATTGGGATCTTAGACATTGGCAGAGGTCAGCAGAAAGAAGCAGGATCTCTGTCAGTCAACTAAGATAAGATACCTTTTTGGTCCTGTTTTTGCATGCTACTGGAATGGGTGGAAGGTAAAGGGTAAGCCAGAACAGGGAATAGGAGCAACACCATATCTAGGGTAGGTGTATAAAGGTTCATAACACACAACAAAAGGTGAAAAACTAGAAACACCCAATCAGGGGCAAGAGTATATAAGGGATGGGTGGAAGCTAAAGGGTAAGCCAAAACTGAGAATAGAAGCAACACCCTATCTAGAGTCAGTGTGCAAAAGGGACATAACAAACAGCACAAGGGGAAAAACTAGAAACACACTATCAAGGGTAAGGGTACATAAGTATTTGGAAGTAACACAGAGACACTAGGAACTGGGAATGCTGGGGAGTAGTGCAGTGCAGTGGCTGTGGGGCAACAGTTTTCAGAAAGACCTTGTGGAGACTGCTGTGCTGCTCCATCTGCACACACCTCTCTGGGTTACGAGTGGAGGTCACTAGATTCCAGCCCAAGTTGGCTAGGATTTCGAGTGTCTCCTCCCCCACCCAAGGGCCACCAAGTCTGCCACTGTTACCCCAGAGGAGGCCAGGGAGGAGGGAATAGCTGGACTATTGTGGGTTCTGGAAGAGTGGGGTGGTGGATCAGAGGCGCATTCCTCAACCAGTATCACTACAAAATTCCTGCACCATTCTGGTGGGGAAGGACTGCCGGGACGAGCCACCAATGGTAGTGGTCATGGAGGATGTGGGAGTCCTCTGTTGTGGAGATCCCAAGAAGGGTGGTAGAGGCCCACAGAAGAGGAGGAGGAGGAGGGGGAAGCAACTTCTGGTGGTGGACTTGATTGTGAGGGGCATAGATTTGGGAATAGGAGTTAGATGAGGGAGGTCAGGTACCTATGTGGTGCCACAGCCAGGAGGGATGGGCATTGGGTCCAGGGGATCACTAAGGCAGCAGGACAGAAAGGAGAGCTGGACTTCATTGTCCACCTGGTGACCAATGACCTAGCTAGGGATGAGGCTGAGATAGTGAAGGAGGAATTTAGGGAGCTGGGGAGGGGTCTTGGACAGGTAGCATGCTCAGTGCCTTTTGCTGAGGTGCTGCCAGTCTATGACAGGGGGTGGGGATCTCATCACAAGAAGCCTCAACCCAGGGTTAAAGGAATGGTGCAGAGATTAGGAGTCTGGCTACATTGAGGATTGGGGATCCACCTGGAGGGATAAAGACCTATACAGGGGTGATAGTCTGCATCAATCTGTGATGGGACACGCAGTCTTTGGATAATGGTTTAAGTGCTACTTTGACTAACATAAAACTAGTTGAAGGGGGTGGCAAAGGAAATCAGGGAGGCAGAAGCTGCCTCCCCTACCCCCACAGGCTGAAGTAGAGAGTAGGAATAACCTGAGGGGACAGGAACACCCCAGGCAGTGCAAGTTGATAAAAGAAGCAGTGTTATAGAAATTAAGGGGGATGGGAACAGGAACAAAAGGAGGGTAACAAGCAGAGTGCAAACAAAATCTGGAAGGCTGTGTGTGTGAATGCTAGAAGTCTAGGAAATAAGATTTCAGACCTAGAGGCTACCATGGCAGAGGCCAACATGGATACTGTGGCAATTTCCAAGCCATGGTGCACTGAAAACCATGACTGGGACAAGGCCATATCATGTCATACTTTGTTCAGGAAGGAGATGGTGGGAAGGGAAGGAGGGGGTGTGAAGGAAAGCATGAAAGTGACAGATACAGGGACTACAGGGGAGGCAGAGGTACTATGGGTCACCCTGCAGATGGGGAATAGAGCCACTATTCACACTGGCATGTTCTACAGACCTCCAACACAGGGTGAAGAGATAGATAAGGTACTGGTAGAAGTCATTGGCAAGATGCAGAAAAGGAGGAGGTGCTGCTGGTGGTGGAGCTTTAATGTGCCCGATATAGATAGGAGCCTACCAGCTGTAGCTTCAGCTAGAAGCAGGAACATCCTGGACTCCCTGCAGGGGGCATTCCTCAGGCAACTAGTCAGTGAACCCACTCATGATGGGGCAATACTGGAGCTGGTACTCATTAACAGGGTCGTGTTGCCAACATCTCAGTGGGAGGCCACCTGGAGAACAGTGATCACCATACAGGGTGGTTCAAAATAAGGATGGCTGTGGAATTAAACCACACAAGGGTGAGGGTCCTACACATCAGGAGCACAGATTTTATAAAGATGGTGAATGCCTGGAGGCTGGCCGAGGCGGGTCTAAGATGGCATCCACACCCATAGCTGCTGCACTCTGGAGCTCCATGGCTGAACAAAGAAATGCTGTGCCTGGAATGCAAGTAAACTAAAGCTGTTGCAACAATGATGGACCCTATTCATGAATGTGCTGGGGTGTCTACCTGCCATGTAACTCGGGTGCATAGCCACCCCGCACCCATTTGCACTCACTGCATTCCCTTGGCAGCATTCACTGTCCACTTATGCCCCCCCTCCGTACTGGATTCCTGGCTGAGCGGGAGCTCCACGCATGGGTGGGCCGGGGTCTCCATGGGTGTGTGTGCTGGCACTCTGCACCATTCATGAAAGTGCAGTGTGTCGTATGTGGGGGCCAGTGGCTACACATCTGGAGGGTAGCTGTAACGGATATGCACCCCTTCCAGATGCTGCCACTGGACCCGCTGGTGCAGGCAGGGGTTCATCGGACCCACTCCTGAAGGTGCTGCAGGTGTTGGGGGACAATGGTCGTGCCAGAGCAAGCAGACAGCAAATGCCCCACCAGCAGCATTACCCATGCTCTACACACCCCCCTTCAAGATGGTATCATACCAGCACAAGTGATCCAGTGCAGATCCGGGTAGAGCAACTGATTGGCTGCAAATCCAGGTCTGCAACCCTGCCCCCAAGAATCACCTTTCCGGGGGAGGGGGGGTGAGTATGCAGAAGGGAGCCAGGTGGGGACTGCTGCTTTGTGAATGTGGTCCCCATGTGGATCTCCTGGGGGTGTGGAGCTATGTGCATCTTTATGCACTAGCTCAGCACATTTTTGTGAATATGGGCCAATATGTACAACAAAGGATGAAAGAATGTGTGATATATTCCCTTGTCCTACTCTTCTTAGCTTCTAAGGTATTTCTTAGAAACTGTAGCTGGGAAAGCAGCAAGTAAGTAAGAAATTTATGCCTGAATGCTATCTGAAATGTTCGGCCCCCTATCAACTTCATTATGAGTAACAAACCAAGAAATGTGGAAGAAATTAAGAGTTATTCTGTTAAAAATGCAAACAAAAAATTGGATACAGAGAATCACTCTCTGCAGTGGAGAACACGTAGTGCCCCAGACTCCCCAGACAGAAAAATGCAGGAGAACTCCTTTGATATTTTTGCTGTCCCGGCTAAGACCCAAGGGAGAGGGAGACCACTAGAAGCTGAAAAATCAAAGCCACCCACAGTGGGGAGTGGTCTTTTGGTCAGGTGTCGGTCATCTGAAAAAGATTTGGGAATGCTGACAAATGAGGAAAAAGATGCAACTCTTGAGCCAGAAGAGGTCAAAGTAAATCAGGCTGGCACAAGGAAAAGTCCTGTAGACTTTAATGAAATGGTGGCTCATGGCTTGAAGAATACAGATGGGCTACACACTCATTTGGTAACAGAGCCACTGCATGGAAATGATAGAATGGAACTGGTTGGGTTGGAGGGGGGTTCGGAGCAAGGTATGAAAATAACAATTGGACCAGAGGAAAACAACACCCCCTGTGGGAGGCCATGGAACAAAACTTGGAGAAAAATAATGAAACATTCCCTCCAACTGTTAATACCTCAGGGTGCACGTCTGGATCTAGATAGGATTTGATGGGGACTGCAAGCGCATTGCAAATACATAACATTGGGCCAATAATAAAAGAAAAAACATTGAAATTGCATACTGAAGCACAGGGGAATAACAGTATGTCTCAGGTAACAGACCTAGAGACGGTAACCTTCCCCCTCTATTCAACAAGAGCCAGAACCAGATCAGAGTTCAAAATCTCAGCCTCAGAGGGACCAATATAAAGATCAGGGTGCTAGGCCCAAAGGAAAAAAACAAGAAACAGCAAGGCCATGCAAATGAACATAATGATACATCTGGGGACTTTACACAGGATGTTCTAGAGGAGATCAGGAAAGGTTTTTCTAGTCTGGTAAGTCAGATATCTGGGATCCAATAAGACATGAAAGGCTTTACAAGTGAAGTACAGGGATTACATAACCAAATTACTGAAAATGAGCAATGCACATCACAGTTAGATGATAAATGACCAGACATGGGGAAAGATATTAAAGAACAAAAACAAGAACTGGCTAAAATTCAAGAAAAAGTAGCAGAACTTAAATAGTACTCCAGGATAGAAATGAAAACACTTGGCCTCCCAGAAGGGATAGATAGAGACAATATCCTGGAGTTTTGCAAAAAATGGTTTACTGAGCTGGTGGAGAGGGTATACCCTAGAAAGAAAATAGAATTAGAAAGAGTCCATAGGACTTCAGCCAGAAGCATCCCCAATGCTAGATTCCCCAGGGTCGTATTTGTAAAATTTTATAGATTCCAAGAAAAGGGACTAGTGCTACAAGAGGCAAAAAAGGAAAAAATCCTTGATGATTCAAGTGTCACAAATCTCAATTTTCCCAGATATAGGCCCTAATCTTCAAAGGAAAAGAAATGCCTATAAATAAATAAAACCATATCTCTGCAATAAACAAATACCTTTTTCACACCTAATCCCGGCTACACTAAAAATGCAAAGGCAAAGGCAAGACTTTCTTGGCCGACTCCCCAAAGAAGACAAAATATTTTGTACAGCAGATGACAAACAATGAATCCTATTAAGGAAAAGTATGAAGAAAATAAGAAGGATGAGAGGGAAAAAAAAGTTTTTTTTTTACATCACACATATAGTTCTTTATATTCACAAGGGTAAGTGTTATAGTTTAAAAAGGAAAAATTAAAGTAAGGCACAGAAATACAAAAATATTTTTCTTCTTTTTTAGGAGCTACCAGAGCACAGGCAGGGAGGTTTAGACTCAATTTTGAATGGAAAATAGCAACTCTGGGCTCTACAACAGTGTAGACTCTCAGGTAGGAAATGGGGGGTTGGGTGGGAGGAGGTTAGAATAGCTAGTGTGAGGGAAGGGACAGTTAGGGTCCATAAAAAAGTTATATTTGAATTTAGGATGGCTGCACTCTGGGAGCAAAATCAAATCTCTCCAGGTACATTCTATCGGATTTGTGTCAATGACTATAAAGGAGTATATCAATATAAAATGGTTTGCAAATGTAAAAGTTCAAGTTTGTGTCATGGAATGTTAATGGGGTTAAAAATCCAATTAAAAGAAAAAGAATTGGGGCATATGTTAAAAAACATATGGTGGATTGCTTAATTATACAAGAAACACATCTTACTGACAAAGAATTTAACAAATTCTGTAGATTTTGAAGGGGGCAGGCATATTACACTGGATCTAATGGTAAAGCAAGAGGGGTAGCTATTATATTTGCTAAAAAACATAAAATAGAAATTATTAGAACTGTACTGGATATCAATCATAGATACATACTCATTCAGGATAAAATTAATAAATTCAACTTGACCATTTCAGGACTATGTGGCCCGAATGAAGACAATCCAAACTTTTTTATGGAGTACTTTACAACCCTAGATGAGTTCCACCACCTGACGGTAGTGGGAGGGGGCATTAATACAGTCCTTGACCCTACAAAAGATAGATCTGGTTCCCACTCGACCCTGTCAAAGTCAGCAAACATAATACTAAATAGCCTAGAAGTATTAGACTTATATGGCATATCGAGATATAGGAATAATAAAACCCTAGAGTTCTCCTACTTTTCCCATAGACATCAGGCCTACTCCAGAATTGACTGGATGTTATGATCTTTGAATATTATTTCAAAGACACAAGAAATAATGTACTGTATGAGGGCATAAGTATCTCAGACCACTCAGCTATTTGTTGTGCACCGGAACTTCCAGTCTACACTTGTGAGTAATGGTTGAAAAATGGATCCACTCTTGTGTAAAGATATAAAATTTCAGGAATATATCAGAGATCAGCTAGATACATACATTTCTTTCAGCTGGGGGAAAGAGGCCTCCACAGCTATTACTTGGGATGCAATGAATGCCACCCTGAGAGGTCAAATAATTAACTATAAATCATGGGTAAATCAAAACAGGTAAAAAGAAACTTCTAGTTTAGAGAAAGAAATAAGAGTGGAAATGAGACACATACCTGTACACTGCCAAGCTGAAAAAGATCTTATAAGTTTATAGAATTTAAAACGGAGATATGAAGACCTACTGAATGGCAAAATGGAGAGAAATATCCTTAGATTTAAGGCTGGGTATTATGCTCAAGCAGACAAATCAGGTAAAATTCTTACATATCAGCTACAAAAGGAAAGGGCTGAGAGACAGATTAAAGAAATTAAAATAGATAACATAATAAATGATACAGAGATAATTAATAAAGAATTTAGTAATTTCTATTTATCTTTATATACCTTAGAATTGAATATGGATATTGTTAATAACAATTTTGTAACAGAAATTCCTGAAATTATAAACTCTGAGAAAGAAATATTGGATAAACTCATATCTCAGGAAGAAATAGAAAGGGCCATAAAGGACTTGTAGAGTGGAAGTGCTCCAGGCCCGGATGCTCTACCAATTGATTTCTATAAAATTTGGGGAACAAAATTTATAGGTGTATGTTAGAATTAAATCTTTTAGTGTCAATAAAGAAATATCTCAGACATTTAAGGAGGCAAACATTCATGTACTACCAAAGGAGGGAAAGGATCCAAGATGTTGTGCCTCATATAGGCCAATATCACTTTTAAACTCTGATTATATAGAGAATAATCGTTAGTCACCTGTTAGTAACAAGTTGGTTAGTGGGTCGAGAGGTTGCCTTGGCAACTTCAGTAACCTCAATAGCAAAGCTTGAGAGGTTTGGTCACCAATGGCAACCTCAAGAAGCAACTAACCAATCTTGTTACCGAAAAGTGACTAGCGACTGTTTTTATAGTGTATGGCCTTTTCTGTTGTTTTTTTTTTAAGGGAATGGCAGTAGAACAGGAGTGGATACCATTTGGGGCTCTTGTTGCTCCACCCCCGACATTCTGACGCTAGTCACTGCCGCAGTCCAGCTTGCTAGCAGTGCTGTCACTTGTTTGCTTTTTCTTACGGGCATGTTATATTTAAATAAAATGGGGCTAAACAGATAGAACCATCAGAGCATCTGCAGGATCCCTCCTAACAACCACCTACACTGGGGACTGCTGTTCACCTAACTGCTGCCACACAGCGTGACCTGCTGAAAGAGTCATTTAAGTAAAGTTTTTTTTCTTTTCAAACTGTAGAGCATGAGAGGGAACACATTCCATGTTGTTATGCTGCAGTAGCTACGTAGCTAGTGCAGCATAACAGCTACGGTGACATAGCTACTGCAGTATAACAATATTTAGAAAGTGATGGATTTTCATTAATAACAACATTACATCATACACTATAAAATTTTTATGAAAATGTTGGCCTCCAGGTTGGAGAAAATCCTCCCTAAGGTAACTGTAGATGACCAAACTGGGTCTGTTAGACAAAGAAGATGCTTTAAAATATTAAAAATGCTATGTACATTATAGACATAGAAACAATTTTGTTATCCCTGGATGTTGAGAAGGCCTTTGACAGGGACAAGTGGGATTACCTGTTAAAGGTACTGGAATTGATGAGAGTAGGCCCAATTTTTCTGGAATGGATTAAATTGATTTATAAAGACCCAAGGGCAAGAGTATTCAAGAATCAAAATATTTCACCTCCTTTCAGACTTTCAAGAGGCACTAGAGAGGGGTGCATGCTGTCACCTCTCCTTTTTACACTAATAATAGAACCTCTGGTGAATAGAATAAGAGCCAGAGAAAACACTGAAGGTATACAAACAGGGGAATAGAATAATAAAACTTTCCTTATAAGCAGATGATGTACTGTTATATTTAAAAAAAAAACAGCAAAGGCTTTTCCCATCCTAATGGATATTATAAAAAATTATGGGCAGGAACCTGGGTACAAAATGAATTGGACAAAGTCAAAATTACTAAGATTATGTACCAAAAACCCTCTGCCCCAGCAGTTGAACAAGGCGGTTAAGAGCTTAAACTAAATCAAATATTTAGAAACACACTTAATTAGAAACTTGAAAACTATTTTGGACTACAATCTAAAACTTACAATACAAACAATTAAAATAGACTTGGAAAAATGGTCACAGCTACCGATCACTTTGATGGAAAAAGTACAATTTGAACAAGGAGGATAAGTGCTCTTAGACAAAATCAAATATTTAGAAACACACTTAACAAGAAACTTGAAAACTATTTTGGACTACAATCTAAAACTTACAATAGATACAATTAAAATAGACTTGGAAAAAGCTACCGATCACGTTGATGGAGAGAGTATAAGTAATTAAAATGATGGTCTTATCAGAAATCTTATATATTTTACAGTCTAAGACATTACTCATTTCTGAGTTAAACCTTAAAACTTTAGAAAAAAATATCCTAAAGTTTTTTTATGGAAAAACAAAAAACCTAGAATGACCATTAATAAGTTAATAGAAGGGGAGGAGCTAGGAGGCCTTAACCTCTCCAACTTTAGAATCTACCAATACGCCACAATTCTTTCTCATAGCATGGAATATTATTCGGATTCCCCACCTTGGTGGGTGGAATATGAAAAAAAGTATTTTAAAAACAAAAGACATTACCACCATTTATTTACAGAATATATTAATACAGATCTGAAAAAAGTTCAGAATAATTTTATTAAAATTATCTTATTGGCATGGAATAATCATAAAGAAAGAAAAGAAAGCATAAGAATTATTATTAATAGTCCCATAACCAATGTCTTGGAAAACCAAGTGAGCATGGAGAGAAAAGAGATAAATCCATGGGAGATATTCTCCATAGTGGGTGTTGGAGATCTATATAAGAATAAAAACCTTATGTCTTTTGAGGAATTAAAACAAAACTATGGACTTCCTGAAACAGAGTGGTGTAACTGTAATCAAATTAAAGATGGTCTGAAAAGATACCTAAACAGACAATTAGAGATCCCGGGCTGAGTATAACTACACTGCATGAATGGATCTCTTCAGTGGACCAGAATTCTTAACTTATTTCAAAGATCTATAAGAATCTAAATTTGAATCAATCAAACCATCATTTAAATTTGAAGAAGAGCTGGGAAAAGGAGTTACAATATCACATTACGGAGGGGAGATGGAAAAAGGTTCTTAAGTTAATGAAACCTACCAGAAGTAATCATCTTCTAAATCAAATTCAATTTAATATTCTCCACAGGATTTATTATACCCCTCATCTATTAAATAAATGTAATTCAAATATATCACCCATATGCAACAGATGCAGGGTTTATAGAGGAACACTGAAGCATGTGATTGCCTCCTGCCCTAAAATAAAACCATTCTGAAATAAGATATTTTTAACCCTAAACAAAATTCCTGGAATGAATATAAAATTTGATCCAGAACTCTGTTTCTTGGGAACCTCAAATCTTCAACACTTGCCTTCTGAAAATCTCAAAATAATTATGAATATGAGTCTGATCAATGCCAGGCATTGAACAACTTGCCTTTGGAAAAACGCGAATTCACCAGAAATTTTACTGTGGAGAAATTTGTTCCTGGAGTGCATCCAGCTTGAGAAAATATATTGTTTAGACTTAAATGCACTGGCTAAATTTGAGAAAATATGGACACCAATCATGCTATTTATAAATACAAATCAGATTTAATATGGGTTAGTTGGGGGTAGGCTTATGTTAGGTTTGGGATAGGCTAGTTAGATTAGGATAGATTAGAGGGAGGGGGAGGCACACTTTTCCCCAGCTAAGGATGCTACAGTTAGTTTGAGATTGTTGCCCAGGATCACATCCACTGCTAAGGTTTTGGCTATAGCCACCTGTTGCACTGTTCCCCCTGTTTCACTCCAGTCTAGGAGAACACTAGCGAGGGGCAATGTTTTCTCCTTACCAGTAAAGTCCTGTACAGTGACATTTTTATTGGGTATAAGATGACGAGGATCTACTAGATCCCCCTTTACCAAGGTCAGGGAGGCCCCTGTGTCCCTTAACCCTGGCGTCTGTACACCATTCACCATGACTGGGTGCATGTGCTCCCTCATGTTCATGGGCATGCTTCCAGAGACACACAAACCCACTTCTTTCCTAGCCCCCTGTTGTGTATTGCTCACCTTTTTGGGAGACTGTCTGGCAATATGCCCAGTTTCCTTACACAACCAACATTCATTTCTTTTCTCAGAGAAATCTTTTCTCTGAAACCTGGGGCTAACTGGTCTTGGTTGAGGCAGTGAGGGTTTTAGCTGCCCTGAATGCACGCTTTTCCCTTTCTGCGTTGCCACACCCACCCCATTTACTCTCAGGACAGGTCTGCTCTTGGCATAGCGGTCCGAGAGTTCAGCAGCCTCTTGCACTGTTTTGGGATCTCGGTCCTCTAGCCAGGTTTTCAGCTCTGCTGGGCATGCCCAGAAAAACTGTTTTAACAAAATCACATTTTCAATTTTATCAACAGAGTTTGCTTCTGTTCCTTCCCACCAATGTTTTAAAAACTGATGTTGTTTCTTGGCTAGCTCCTCGTAGCTCATGTCAGGGCTTCTCCTGAGCTTACGGAATTTAGCTCTGTATGATTCAGCAGTTAATTCAAATTTCTTTAACTGTGCAGCTTTAAGTTTGCTGTAATCATCACTGTCCTCATTATCCATTTTACCCAATGCATCCTAAGCTTTCCCGGTAAGTAGTGGGTATAGCTGGAAGCTCCAGGACTCCCTTGGAATTTTAGCCTGAATACAAACGTTTTCAAAGGAATTTAAAAAGGCATCCATATCCTCCCCCTCTTTAAATTCAGCTATCAATTTGGAATTCAATTTGTAACTCAGTCCTGTAGTCCCAATTATACCCAAGCCACTTACCTACTCTGGTGCTGCTGGTTGGAGTCGTAGCTTCTCCAGTTCATGTTGCCTCTGGCGCTCACACACCTCACGGTCAGTGTCTCACTGTTCTCACTCTGCCTCTCAGCGTTCTCACTCTGCCTCCCTCTGTTTTTGTTCCCTCTTCTCCTCTGCAGCTCACTGGCACTCATGCTACTTACGCTCAGCCTCCCTCTGTTCCCGCTCTGCCTCTCGTCTCTCTCATTCCACCTCTCACTGTTCTCGCTCTATCTTCTCCTGGAACTCCAGCTCCATTTGGCACAATTCAATCTGCAGCCTGAGTACTTCCGACTGCAGGATACTGGTGACCTTTCCCTTTTGCTGTGGCTCTTCACTGACAGTGGCCCTGCTGCCCTCCCCATCGGATCTGGGCACTGCACTGGCCGCTAGCCCATCCACATTCAAAGTTCGGTCCCTTACAGTCACTGTCTGTGACTTGGTGCTCTGGGTATCTGCTACCACCAGGGCATCCACGAGGTTCTGCTTGGTGGCTTTCACTTCGAACTGGACTCCTCTGTCCTTGCACAACTGCTTTAAGTAGTATACAGTGTGCCCGCTGTAGTTGGAAGCCATCTTCTTCCCTAACTATGGCTACTCTGACTTGCACTTTAGAAAAAAATATAAAACAGGTAGGAACGTGACTGTAAGCCAAGTGATATAGTTCTGTTTCCTTTTAAAAATAAATCACTGCCGTTTTCTTTCTTTGCAAGTGAGCTGACAGTCTCAAGCTAACACACTGAGCAATAAAGCTTGTAATACCAAACTTATGCACACCGCTGCCAACCAATCTGTCACAACTCCACTCAGCAGGTCAGGCTCTCTGCTCCCACAGTGCCAACCTCCGAGCGAAGTATTGTGAACAGTTAACAGAACAGGGTAACCCTCCTATCTGTTTTGTGGGTTTGAATCAACCTTTGGTCTCAAGTTCTTGGAGGGATTCAAACTGTGAACCTCTTGCTAGCGTACCCAATGTACAGGCTCAGATAATTCTGCTCTTCGGGGGGCCAAATGTCTTTCATCTATGGGCACCTAACCAGGTGTACAAAAGGAACCCCTAAAAACTCTATTAAAGCCCTCAGAATAAACTCTTACCTTTTCCCAGTTTGGTATTACCATTAAGCAATGCACAGTGTCACTGTAACCATATATGCTTCACTTGTCAAAGAAAGAATTTCAAAGGCACACCAAGTAGTCTCTAAAATGAGAAATTTACTTAAAAGTAGATAAAAATGTAAAATATAAATACAGAACCATATATCACAAAACCATACAATCTTTTAAAAGAATAAGGTTAAAAGTGCAAACTCCTACCAATAACACACTTAGACTTGCCTAGCTAATGTATTCTTATATTCTTACAGTGCTGAAAGATGTAGTTTTCAGAGTCTAAACATGTGTGTGACTAATGGTCAGTTACAGCATAATTAAAAAACTGCCTTGACCCTGCCTTCTCCATGATGTCACCCAGCTCCTCCTCTGTTTATTAAAAATTGTACAATCAGGATATCTTGTGTCAGGAGGTAACTTAATAGGTGACATCAGCAAAAAAAAAATTGTTTCCCCATATGACTTCCCAATTAAGTCTGTAATTTTCCCAGTTCTTTCTTTCATTCAGGAGCAATTTCCTCTCTCAAGGACATCAAAGGATCTTTTATGACTTCGCACCACAGTGACATAACCTGTATTCTTCCTCTAAATGTCATAAAAGTTTATGATTTTCCAACCTAGCAACTGGCAGCTACAATTACACTAGATAAACAGGAGATCCTTAATTTAGGTCTCTTCTAGCCTTTAATTATCTCCTGGCTTTTATCTTTTAGCTGAAACAGTATGTCTCATGAGAGACACTCAATAACACATTTTTATATTACAAAAATCATAGTGTAATTAGAACCAGCTGTCCAAGTGTCACAATAACAATATATATATATATATATATATATATATATATATATATATATATATATATATATATATATATATATATTTTAAATACCCTATTTTCTACCAGTGACCCATTTAATAATTTCAATAAGGCATTCCAGGGGGTGCGTCATGATGGGACTAGGAAAGGTGCAATAAGCTAGGACAGCTCATTTTCCAGGATGTCCTGTAGATGGAGTCAATGGACTTGTTTGATTGGCAAAGGGAATGTAAGCCAGGACACAGAGAAATCCCCTATAAAAGTGCCATATAATTTTTAACTTCCTCCTGGACAGCCACCAGAAATGGGCAAAAGGAACCTCCATTTTAGATCTCATTCAAAGGATGGCACCTCAGCTACAATGTCAGTACTGGATATTATCCCTGCTTTCTGGTGTGAGAGTAAAAACCACAACTTTCTGATGTTCTGACCCCAGAGGTGAGCAGACAACCCGCTGGACTGCTGACACATTGCAGAAGATAGGTCACATGAGCAATTTACCTCCCACTGGTCCTGCTGTCACTGTGTCTCCCATTTTGTACCTAGTAAACCTAGTTGAGAATAGGGCCTGATATAATAATTAATTTATAACAACAGATTGGCACCCCACTTGGCTCCAGTTTTGCAACCTTTGCAAGATATTGCACCTCATTACAAGCAAGCCCATATTGTTCTTGCACATTCACAGACATTGAAACTGTTTCAGATGAGTGGCAAGTACATAGGCTGTGAATCGCTGAAACAAGAAAAGGTTCACCTACACACTATGATGAGGAGGGGGGAGGCAGAATCACAAACAAGTTACCATTTATAGAGATCATCTGTTGATGATAGATGAGCTCTTGACACTGTTCTTAGAACTAAATTTACCACAGTAAGCATGCTATAAATCCTCGTAGCCAGCTAGTATCACTTGATTTACACTCCTTGATTGCCAATTTAAAATAAAAGGAGAAACTTTTTTTTTATATTTATATTTTATGCCCCCTTCCTCTCCACTGCCTTACCTGGCTCTTGGGACCCCACACTGTGGCCAGTCACTGGCAGTGTTTGGCCCCATCCTGCTGTAGAATGCCCCCCCAGTGGGAAAGGGGATGGGGGACAATTCTACCAATCACCAATTGTGTCCAGCCTCCTGCCACCGGTCCCGATTGCCGAAGGGTCCTGTCATGAGGCTTGGCAGCAGGGTATTTTCTGTTTTCTGGTCCACTCCCGAGACTGTCAGCCACCAAGGGGATCCATGGAGATGAGCGCATCCAAAGATGTAACACCACTCTGGATCCCAGCTGACGCTCTCCCCTCCCACTTGGTGCTCCGTGCTGCACCTCCACCCATGTGCACCCAGGTGGTGGTGCTGCAACGGGAGCGGCAACCCTCCCTCCCAGGAGGAGGCGAGCATCCCTTGGATGCTCAATCCTCCTTCCCCTGGCCAACCCTCCAGCAACCTGGGCTCACTCCCGAACACCGGTCGCCAGTGCCACGGGCTGGCATAAAAGGAGAAACTTAAGTGTAACGTGATATAGCTATATAGGGCAATGATGATCTGATGGAGCTGCAAATGCAAATGGCTGGGCAGGCTTTTTACACTGATAGTACAAGGTTTATAAGATGGCAACTTCTGAAAATGAGTTGGGACAACAAAGTAAAAAATAAACACCCACCAAGCTGGCTGCAAACAATATTGTAATTACAAGGGCTCCACATCATTAAACTTGCAGGGCACTTCTTAAGAGGCTTGTCTTTTAATGCAATTAATCAGATGAGTTCTGCAATTGAAACAAATAAAAATTGTGATTATTTATTTTCAGGGTCCCCAGACATCACTAACTCTACTGTTATCAGCCCTTGACATCACTTCATTCTTTAGATTCGTTTGCATTTTTGGGGCACAGGTAACCCCCCTCTTTCCTTTTTTTAATGGGACTGTCCAAGTCATGACAAATTTATAAAAGAAACCAACATTCATATCACAAATAATATATTTTAAATACCTTATAAGAAGTAGCTGTTATGGACATTCTTCACATATAACATCTGCAGAAAGTTCAAAATGGCCCAATGTTAAAACACTTATCTATGTATATAAAAGCTTATGTTTTTAACATCCACGACAGAGGCAAAAGAATACCTTCTAACACACAAGAACTAATCCAGAGGCAAGTTTTCACTATTAAGTTAACAACCACAGTATATTTTTTATTCAGTACCTCCTTTTACAACTGAAACCAGGAAATCATGGCCATGTGGCAAAGTGAATAATTGAACTCAGATCTTGACATATTTTCATATCACTGTGGAAGTTATGATTTGCTACTTTGAGATCTGTGCTCAAAACCCTTCATTCATCATGTGTTAAATGACAGCAGTCTAAATATCTTATTGTCCAGACAATCAGGTTAATGAGTTGGATTCAGGAGTTACAGAATTATCAATTGTATTTAATTGTGTGGACAGCAGAGCCATGGATGTGTTTGTGATGCCCCCCCTTTCTGAGAAGGGTAGGGCAGAAGTTCCACCAAGCTAACACTGTGTTTACAATGCCCCCCTCTCCTAATCAATCAATCACTTTATTGTTATTATCACCCCTAATGGGGTGGGAAGGAGTGATGCAGTGACTGTGGCTTTGTTAATGAGGCCTCACTGCCCTGAGGGGGTGGACAGAAGCACCATCAAACCAGGGCTATGTTTATGATATCCGCTTCTCCTGAGGGGTGGGACAGACAGGAGCACTACTGAACTGAGGCTATGTTTATGATGACCCCCCTCTCCTGAGGAATGTGGGCAGGAGTACTGCCAGGCCTTATCTGTATGCCCCCTCACCCAATAAGACTGCTCAGCAGCACCACAGACCCACGGTTGTGTTTAAATGCAAAACAATCAGCCAAGTCTACAGAAGCCACAATAACTTAAAGAGCAACTGTCATGGTAGACTTACCATAATTTTCCTCTATTTGTGTGTTCCTGGTATCCCGCAGTGTAGAATCGCCTTTTCATTGTCCATGTACAGTCCCCATTTCTACCAAAATAAACAAAAACAACGAGCGCTCATGAACACGTGTCCACCCTGCAGCCGCAGGCTCCCGCTACCTCGACACAGCAGTGTGATGTAATGTTAGGATCACACTGCTGTGACTCAGTTAGGCATCATGTGATTGCTTCTGACAATCTTCACAGTGTGAAGTGCAGACGTGGTCAGTGTGAATCAACTAAAGTGTGTCCTTCTGGGGTCAGTGCTTGTTGCTGCTTTCTGCTAACCTGAATGCAGAATGAAAGCATGATGAAATCTTTGGAAAATGTGTTTGGCAATGTATGAGCCATAGTGTGTAACTGGTGTCAGGACATACAATACTACCTCTTTCACTTGTGGTATTCAGCTCATTACTAGCCACCGACAGTTGTCCGATTACTGCTTTATATGAAGCGTTACTAAATAATAAATTGAAATACAGCTTTTTATGAATTGGAAAATCGGCACAGCCAGCTATAAAGAGGTGTCATGTGTATGTTGTACAACTGAATGTTACAGAACCGTGAGGAATGTACATAATTCCTGTGGGAGAAGACAGTGTAATACAGTGTGTTACCAAATATTTGCATATACTACACACCATGCAGCATGTCTATAGCAGTGTGCAAGTAACAGCATGGTATAACAACTCTGTGTTGTGATTTCAGTGTACGTATTTCTCCTATTTCACGTGCATGTCATGTAGCAATGTCAGTTATTCAATATTGCCACGTATATTTCACAGCAACGTCACTTGTCCTGCATCTTAAAACTTGATTGTGCTGCTATGTCTAGCACACCCTGTACCAGTATGTGTCATGTTGTCCTCTTACCCCCAACCCCCACCTCCCCACCCCACTCCCAGACACACAGTAACCCTCTCTGGTCATAATTCATCCCTGCCTCCGTGTTTAATGGAAGTAGTTGTGGACATCCTCATCTCTGTGGTATGTATTCAGGAAATGATTTCCCATAGCACATTATGCTGCAGTGATCATGTTACTCACAACCCTGTCAGTGGTGTAATCTCCCCAGATGTGTCCTCTAAGTCACCTACTCACGCCTTGCATTCATGTGCTGTACTTATATTGAAGATGACATAACCCATATGTTGTTCATACCACTTGACTAACACAATGTAGAGGTGGCACATTGTTATGAACAGCACTGCATTCTTTTGCAGCAACTGTACTGGCAGCACAGTACACAGGTGTGAGTTATGTGTTTCTGTTCAATACTTGCAGCAGAGTCTTTGTTGGGTGCTGTGCAATGCATGCTGTGTACTGACTTGGTAGTGGCAGCACACTCTTGGGGTTGTGTATCAGTTTTGTGCAGCATGTTTACTGTTTGCATACGACAGTGGTACATAGTGCACTGCTAATATCCATCCCTCATCTCCACTGATACAGCACTGTGACCGTTCCACCACAGTATATTTCTGCACTGCTGTACAGCTTTTATATAGAATTAGAGGTGGATGTCACCCAGTGGTTGACTGTATCTGTACTGTAATCTTTCTCGCCAGTCTGTGTGTTTACATTGCAGCGTTTCATTAGCACTATTATTTGTCCCACTTCGACTGCACCTGCTGACTCGAATGTTTCTCAACCTGGGTCATGGTACTTCAGCAGACACACCAACATTGAATGGTCACAGAACAGTGGTCACTAAACATTTATGTGTTATCTCTGTGTGTAACCACCACCACTGCCACCTCCACCACCTGCCAAAGCTTAATATATAACAAACGTGACATTCCCCATATATCAATCTGAATCAGCATTTTCCCCTAACAAATATGATTTCGGAACAATGTGTCCCTCGTACCATTTTCTTATCCGTTACACTGATATCACAGCCCACCCATTTTTTGCATTTTTCCAGATATTTTGTAGGTCGTGCTTCCTCAGCACTCCCCTGAATCAGTTTTCTGTTGCTTGTTCAACCACTGCCTCTGTGATAGTATTGAAGTCATGCAATACCCTATAACACGACTTATACGTCCAGTTGATTATAGTTCCATTCTTCATTCTAACACTCTGTCAAGTGATTGATCATTGGGTAACTGTTGGCAAATCATGTGTTACTTTTACTGTTCAGTATGTGTCTGTACTTCTCTATTTGTGAATATTTGTCCAGTTCTTTTTGACTAACATTTCTCTTTTTGAGTTTGATCAGTGTCTGTGTGGAAGAGCCTTGTCGTGGCTGCACTGCTTTCTACTAACACTTCCACGGTTGCATATTCCTTTTTTCATTGAACTCTGGTAAGTGGTGCATTCCTTTCTAAGTGTTCAGTAATTGTCTTTATATTTTTGGTTTATTGTAATAGCTCTGTAAAAGCAATGTTTCCATCAAGGTGTTTAGGTGATCGCATAGGAACCATGATATTGAAGGTCGACATTATCTTCTTGTCATCTCAATACCAAGATGGAAAACATGCCAAGTTATGTGTGGTTGACAATTGCTACATTTTTAGTTTATTATTGTTATGCAAAACTGCTATTCTTGTCTGTCTATGGTCTTTAACAGAAAATTAAGTTATTGTGATTTATTTTTACAGGCGAAGTCATGGATGAGGATAATTCAAGTGTGAGCGACTACGTCATGGACTCGGCCTCGGATGACTACGAACATGAGCATGATGAGTCTGATTCTGCAAATGAGCAACCTGTTTTTGGGGTGCAGCCTTATCAATTCGAGCCAACAATGATGCCTGAAGAGTTTGATGCCTATTCCAACTCTGTGCATGTTCCTGATGAACAGGAGGACTTGGCCCGTATTGGCAACACTGACTGGTATGGTTTTCATGCATTGTTGCAGTCTCATATACCATAAACAGTAATTCACACATTGCCCTGATGATGTAATTTTCTGGGGAAACCAGTAACATGTGACCAGTGAGACATGATGTGGTTTGCATAAGACACTGCTAGCGCATTTCTGGAGTGCATACTGAGTCGCCTTGCCCATGGTTGCTTTGCTCTTGTACCCTATCTGTGCATAACACAAGCAATATTATAGAATGTCAATAAATAATCTTGGTCTCTGATTGGTTAGTCTGGGGCTCTATCTGTGATGTTATCCCTGCATAACACCATTGCTCCAGTCTCACCCTCACTGTGACCAGGTTCATTGTTTGGAGCTTCATTTGTTTTTTTTGTATCTTAAGAAACAAAAATATGCGTCCCTAAGAACAAAAACATTTTTTAAAATGCTGTTTTTTATTCTGTATAACAGCAAGCCTTCATCTAATAGCAATAATGCCCTCCAGGGTGTGAGTTGTCATGGGATAACATCACACCTGATGTACTGGAGGCACTGCCCACGCGGTCTCAGCGCCCAGCCACCCAAGGCATGATGTTATCGAAGCACAACACAGATCATGTTGGGCATTATTGCTGAAATAGCTGTCAATGTCTCTGTCTACTTTTGTATGACTGCTGGTGCACTACACAGTTGTAATGTATTCTCATGGGGTGTATTAAGGCAGGAGGCTACTGACTGTTTTTGTGCAGAAATTTGCAGCACAATTGAACCCCGCGTACCATCCAGCCTGCCCGTACCTACAAATCTCCTTTTATGTCATCCTCCTCTCACCTTGGTCACGTCACAGTAACACCATGTTCATGACCCATGCTATTTTCAGTTTACCACAGTGGCTCCCCAAACACCTTATGGTGTATAGCGGACTGTTGTCATGCATTGAATTCCACGTGTTGAATATTCTTGTTATGCTGCAATAGTGTCATTTTGTTGTTCTGATGCATTAGCATTGTCAGTATTTGCAGCACAACCACCTGTAGTGCTGACCCATTGTTGCTTTCCTCTACTTAGGTGTGTTGTAAGACAGTATTCTTGAACTTCCACTCACTTGTCATAGAGGATACGGGATAGTGAACTCCACTATACAGTATGAATGACTTTCATTATGAATGATATAAACAAGACAATCAACACATTTTGCATAATGATACTATGCACTAGAAGAATACAGGATTAGAAACTTGGGATATTCAAAGGGTTTCGCATGCGCAAGTCCGAAATTGTGCCATTCTGTGATATTCAGCAGGAGGCAGTTGCGCCACTGAAAACAGGCGGAGCAACAGTGCAATGCAAATTAATGCATGCTCAACTGGAGGGGGAGGAACCATGCATAAACTGCACAGCCCGATATTCAGCCGGGCTGTGCAGAGTTGTGCAGGCGCAACCCTCAACCTGTGCCTGCACGACTTTGAGCCAAAAAAAAAGGCTTAAGTCGAGGGCCACCCACAGGTGAGCTGCTGTATTGCAGGGCGCAACACAGCAGCTGCCACCTGTGGCTGGCCCCCAACCCAGTCCCTGTGCCCCTGCAGCCCGATCGTGGGCAGCGACTGTAAATCTCCCCACCACCCCCACTGGCTTCGTCGACGGGCAGCAATGTGCCCCCAACATATCCCTGGTGGTCCAGTGGACGAAATGCCCGATCGCGGGCCGTAAGTTTAATAACCCCCAACATAGCCCTGGTGGCTAGTGTCCCCCTCACCCCACCCACCCACGAAGCCCCACCACCCCGCTCCCCGGCAGCCAGCAGGCGGCAGCATCCCACCCACCTGCCGCCCCGCGCCCACTGACTGACTGCCCTGTAGGGCTGCATGCCCATGGTGCAGAGCAAGAGCCATGGAATAGAAGTTATATCAAGATGATTCAGACAGATTTGTGAATGAATTTTCATTCACAAATCTGACTGCCGCGTACGTATGGGCTGCAAAAGTTATTTGAATGGTACAATTATAAATGCCTTGTGCATTCCACAGCGTGCTCCATGCTATCCACCCACTTTTCATAATCGTACCTTTTATACAGCATTGCTGATGTTGTTATGTCGTGGTGCTACATTACTGCTGTCAGTACAGCAGCACAACCACGTGGAATGCTGCACTGTCCTTCATTGCCCATGTCCATGTAGCGCAGTGTTTATTTGGTTTCAAATGTGAATTGACATACAGTTATGCCTTACATTGAGTCACAGATTGTCAGCCTACCACAATGCATGGCCTCCAACAGCCACTGTATCACTTCATATTTCAATGTGTGAAATATGCATGGATGCCATTGTTGCACTGTACATACGCTGTCATTTTACCAAAATTAGGCACAACCAGTGTGGTGTTCCACATTCTGCACACGACACAACATCATCTCTCTTAAGTGAGTTTAATGATGTATTATTTTTTTCTTGATGCCCTTAGGTGATATCATTGCACTGCATACAGGCAATTAGTTCAAAGGTCATGGGGTTATCTTGGACATCAAGTATATGTTCCACTGCCAGCTTGTGCTGTTCACAGGATCAGGAATACATTCCCATCTCTGGAATATGTTGGTTTCAAGTATCCAACCTTGGATTAGCTCATGCCATGTTTTCAGCATAAAAAGAGTAACAGTACTGTTTATTAATCAACAAACATGTTATAAAAGTTGTAATTTTTATTATCTTGAACAGTAATGAACGTGTGCAAACAGTTCAAGTAACTAGCACTAAAAACATTTTTGAAATCATTGGTCACTTATGTGTTTGGCTTTATATCATTTGAATAAATGAAATGAAGGGGCTGGAGGGGGTTATGCACATCAACGGGTTATCAAGGTAGGAGAGGCGGGGATGGGGGCCTGTGATGGAGTACATAGTTAGTGCCATCATCTGGGTCTGAAAGAGAGGTCGGGTACCAAAGTGTAGGTAACTTTATTGCCAGGAATGACAGCTGAATTGCTCATTCACTGAATCCTGTCATGGATACATAATCAGGCTAATAGGTATAGTGGAACGGGTACAGAGGACAGCAACCAAGATGGTGAAAGGTGTCAGTCAACACCCATATCAGGCGAGGCTGGCAGCCATGGGCATGTAGCCTGTGGAGCTGAGGAGGGAGAGAGAGGCAACATGATACAGACCTTCAAGAACAAAGAAGGGATAAACAAGGTGACTACTGACAACCACTTGCAATTGAAGAAGTGGTACACAAAAACACATCATAATATCAGACTACAGTGCTTCAGGTTTAGGGAGAACATTAGGATGTATTTGTGTGCTGAGATGGTGCGTCACACCTATAATGGGCTGCCAAGGTATCACTTGTCCATTTATTCATTGGGGGTGGGCAAGAGGGCGTGGGACAGACGCATAGTGCTGTTGACAGTGGGATGATTGGGGAATCAGGGGAATGCATAATGGATACTAGGCAAATGGCCATAATCGGTGTGCCCCTAGAACCTTTTCTGCCGTTAATGTCATAAGTCCCTAACTTCATATTTTGGGATGTTCAGTACCCAAATGAAACTGTAGTCACCTTATTACGTCACAGTACAAATGGTACAGACAAACTGAGTGCTACACATAAGTCAATCTGTGGTTCCCGCCATGTCTGTAGTAATGGTCATTAAACCCATACACTGTTATTCTTCAATGTGTCTCTGTACAATGGTCATACTGTGATGGTGTTCAGAACTCCAATATAGCACATCAGTGTTCTGTAATGGAAACACAGTAGAAAATGAACACAAACCACAGTGCTACAGGGTGGCAGACATTCAATAAAATTTTCATCGGTGACAGGTTAGCCATGCAGTACTTCATCAAATGGCATGGACTGGTATCAGATCCATTCTTGTCATTTACTGTGGTCCATGCACTGTTTTCTTGTAGTACAGTGCCTAACACAAAGTCTTATTGAATCTTGATTTATGACCTTCCACTGCAGATTTCTTATCCGGATGTACAAATGAAGCACAGAGTGGTGCGGGTTTGCTTGTATCATCAGGTTTGTGTTCATCACTGCGATTTTCACAGATCTGTAATACCTCATCATCCAGGTCTTTGTAATGAAAGAAAAATATATGTTTCACAATAACAACGAACCATTGTAAAATAACCAACACCACAGTAGTGTGATTATACCCTGAAATGAATAGGGTGAAAATTACTTTTAAATCACCAGTGGGAGAGTGAAGGAAGTAATGGGAGATGAAGCACCGGTCACAGAGGGCATATATTCAAATAGAGGTACATATCACAGGTTGCTTAATGAGATGGCTGATATCTGCCAGCACCACTGTCATGCCTATGTAACTGATTCATAACTCTCAGGGTCACCTACACGACTGACAGCATTACTTCGTTGTTAACCACTATTTGGTGGAAAGGCAACATGTAAATCAGAGAGGAAAATGGTTCATTGAAGCCATGGCTGCAGTCATACATACCTCTACGGGTAGCTTTAAATTAGGTACGGAGTGTGACAAGTGACAACATTGCAGAAAGTTTTCTATAAACTGGCCAAATAAATGTCAGTGTCATGATTGGCTGACACTTGCTTCTAGCCATTGCATTTGCAGAGTGCCATCACTGGCTAAAACTAGTGTCTGTCAACCAGGGCTAGTCGCAGAATTCATGCATTCCATGTTACCATTCTGTGCGTGTGAGTGTCTGCGTGTGGGGTGGTGAACATTTATGTTAAGGAATACTGCAGATCTTTGAATTCTTGTACTCCATGGTAAACAATCACACAACATATTATGTATGAAGAAAGACAGATGACTGTCAGGTGAAAAAACATACATGGAAGCACTACTTAACATCATTTAGCAACATTTTACCCTATTTTATTGTGACTTTGAAAACTTTTTGGATGCTCTTTTTTTCAAATTTGCCGATGAACACATTTTATATAAGCAGTAAGACATGGATGGGTGTTGGCAGTACTGACATACCCGCACACCCAGAGGAGCTGTTAGGAATGAGACCATAGTACTTGCAACACCCATCCATGTCTTATTGCTTACTCAAAAGACAGGAGTGAGAAGGCCCCCCCAAAAAAAGATACTGTAGGGCATAACGGTACGAGCAACAGGTGCTGGTTTCAGCATAATGGCGATCATAGTGATAAAACAAGTCCTTGCCAACCAGGGCAAGCCACAGAATGAATAACCCGCCTATTTCCTAGGTTCAAACACAAACATGGCTATATGATGGATTATGGTATTGAATCCCTTCTTATTAGCCTGTGTTATTCCTTCCTCCATTCTTGCCTTACCCTCTGTTACATCTTTCCCGGCTTCTACCTGCTTGTCAAGATCATTCACTGTGTTAGTCCCTGGGGTTGAAATGGAAAACAGTACCAAAAGGTGCTGATATCCCTTGATGCTTACCATGACTTGACTGCACTTGTATGCTCCTCACCACGTAACCGCCCTTCTTATACTTCGGATAGTGGATCGAGTAGCGCTTCTCCCCGTCTGTAGTTCTTGCCTGTTTGCGTTCTGAATTTTCATTGTAATGCATAGCTGCTAGCAGTGCACTGAGAAGTATGAAAAATTACACGTCATTACATGAACCAGCATAAGGTGAGTCACAATCCTACAGTGCATTACGCCAACACACAGTTCCCCGATTCCAAGTAATTTCAAAACTGTTATCACAGATAATTCCAACTATGAGCCATTGACTACGATTTGTACAAAGGAAACCTGACCCGTTCCCATAGTACTGTGGTAACGCGAAAATACAACACACTATCTTCAATAACATTTGTAAAAACAGGTACTCAGTGTATGACTCTGTTGTAAACAACAGAAGATACACATGCTTGGCTAAATACATGCACACTGTAAGAATTGAGCTATATAATTTCACATGGCTGTTACCGGCACCTCATTCCTTCATAGGAAAACACAACCATCTTTGGCGCAAACTGAAGAAAAAGGGAATGATATGGCTCGAGGTCAGACATCTGGTATTCAGGTGACAGTCTGGAGATGTCATTACACAGACAAGTGTTGTTCACCAACTTGTCCAACTCTACAGACACCTTTGAGGCTATCACAAAAATGACAAAATTACTTATGATATCTCAGTGTTGCATATGTCATTAGTGAAGTTTATGTAGCATCGATCAGTATTCAATGTGTAATCAATAAGACATGTAAGGGTGTTGTTATTACCAAGATAACTGCAAACAAGAGGTGTGGTTATGCCCTATCAAGGATGTTGACTGACTGTAGCATGTGGGTGTACAGGCATTTCACTACTACCAATACTAAGACATATGTCATCTGTCTTTCTGCACATGCAATACAGTGTGCGATTCTTTATCATGGAATTGAGGATTTCAAAACTAGTCATTGCTCCTCTATTACAATTCATCCACCACCAACACCCACATAACTTTATATAAAGTACAAAGAACAGTAGTTCATATCAGTATCACACAAGGAGATGGGTGCTTTACTTATGTTGAGTTGAACACAGTGAAAGTGCTGATATACATTCCAACCGTACTTACGTACTATCCACCGCTTCATTTTATCAGTGTCAGTTAGAGGTCCATGTGTGCATTCACTGAATTCTGCAAAGCTGAAAGCCTGTGAATGTTTTGTACATGAGAAGCCACAGATCTCCATTTGGCAATGACGGTGTCTTCATCGCCATCGGGAGTAGATCCAACGCACCAGTACAGGTGATTTGAGATGGAGGTAATCCATGGTTGAAGAGCATCACAGTCCTTTGTATTTGAAATTGTTGTTAGCCTTTTTTTAATGCCTACATGTCGGTAATGACAAACAATGTTACTTGTGGGATGCTGATTTGTCTTGGCCACATGCAATTTTCACAATATTAAATGGGTGATAAACCTTCATACTATTCTTTTCATTCTCAAACTTCTTTGTACGCACACTCCAAAAAATGTAAACCAATACTCCCTTTAATACATAACAAGTATGCATTGGGCTAAATTATCTTTTAACACCTAAAAATGAAGTGGATTGATGATTTGAAGTCTACGCAGTGATATTATAGAAGTTATAATTCATGATATGTGCCTTAGAACCTCATACTGCACATTTACATTTCTGTTCACCTTGCAGCATGTTGATAGACATGCAACATGATACTCACACAGAAAGATGGACATGTGAGCAGGCCCGGTGGAGCTCAGGTGATGCACTGGACACCACACCTCGTGCCACACTGTAGACCTTGGTTCTGGAGCAAAGTGGCATGCTGGCGGTTCACAGAGGAAGGGCTATGGGAATGTCTGACATCCTGGTGAACTCCCATGGAGATCATAGGTACTACAGGATGGCAGACTGGCAAGGAGGGGTGAGCATGGTAGATGACCGCAGGATTGTCATGCGTCATGGCATAATTACACGCCACTGATCAGGTGAACGGGGAAGAAAAGTGCAAATCCACCTCACCCTGGGGAGATGAAGAGTTCACCAGTGGACATATGGCATACTTCTCCACAGGTGCCACCTGCTGCTCTGATACACATTTCAGTCTGTGTTGTGCAGGTCTTCCATCAGGGGAAAGCTATGGATGGAGGGACTGACCTGCCTGGGGTCGAGTGTGAAAGGAGTACCAATGAGCGAGGCATTCAGGCTTGGAGTGCAATGTGAGGCTGAGTGTGCACCTCAGAAGGATGACATGGTCTGCAGGGGTGCAGAAATAGTAATGTAAGTCAATTTAAAAAAAAAAGACATGTGCAGTGATGAATTCTGACATAAGGGTGTCAGTGGTTACATACCTTTCAAGACATGCCAAACATCACAGCGATGATCGGTATTTGGCATGTTTTCACGCATCCATTTGGATACCTGGCAATGTTTATCAGTAATTAGTTTGTCAGTGTCCATGTCCCAGTCTGTCACGCCCTTCACACATCGCCGCAACCCTTCCAGCTCCATATGGGTACTGCCAGCACACTCATTGCTCTACGGGATTTGAAGATGAAATGAAATTGATTACAAAGCTGTGAAGTATTTCCCTTTTTTTATTTAAAGTTTTGACACATTCTGTGAATGGGGTAATAGTGGTGGAGCATGCGGTCAACAGCATCCACACAACAGAAAATTACATACCATTCATTTTTGTGATGAAGACTTTGCAGAATTTGTTACATGCTTGAAACTTACCTTCATGGGAAATAAAGTGGGTCACTGTGATTGTGGTGTACTATGCACTATATAATGAATATGGGACAGGGCAGCACAGTACTGTGATGTGCAGTTATTTGATTAGGCATCAGGACACACGGTGGTTGTGCATGTGTGTCATTCGAGAGAAATAAAGGTGGCCTGTGGTGTGCCACAGGGACCAGTGATGTGAAGGTTCCTCTTCAGTGACTTCATAACTATTGCGAGACTATCACAGTACTGCACTATCTCCGCACCATTTCCCAACTGTCACTGTACTGAACATAGAGGATTGTGCATGAGCAGTCATACACATCAAGGATATTCTTGTATCGAGAGGTTTCCTTGGTAACAGGTGACTTCGAAAGAGCAGCTCGATAGGTGCTCCGTTACCAAGTGAACCGTGAGCCACACAAATATCCTTGTTTGTGTATGACTGCTGATATACAATCTGTTGTTGTGAATGGGCAGTCACATCATAGAAAATCACACAAAACCAACTAGTGAGGACAACGGATAATAGAAATGTTAACATTTTCTTTTTTTTTTAACTGACAGACTGCTGCAGATGTTTCTGCAAGTTCAAGTTAAAATAAACAACTTCCAGCTGAACTGGATAGAGAGGAAAGCAACTATGTGGCAGCACTCCAACTTGTTCTGCTGCATTAGTGACACCAGTACTGCAGCAGAACAACACAAAGATGGCACTACTGCAGCAGAACAAGCATATTCCAGGCATGGAATTCCATTCATAACAGCATTCCACCATAAACTAGATGAGCTTGACAGCTAGTGAAACAAATGAGGGCCCTGTCAGATGCACAACATTGTGGACGCAACAGATATAATGCAACAGATAATGGCAGTGACATCTTCATGGCACTCATTGAAGTAATAATTAGTGCGAAGTGACTTGTACTATCAAAAATCTTAAGAAACACATATCTGGCCATCATTGCTCATCAAAATGAACAGAACCATTTATGTGCAACCATGCATGGACATACCTGCACTAACTGGACATCAAGAACAATGCCTGCAGAAAGTTCCATCATTGAGTAGGTGCCATACTTAGCACTATGTCCGGGACTGTCTGACCAACCATCACCACCACAGATTTATCCACGCTGTTCCGAGTGTAGTGCTGTAATCAACCACTCCTGTTTCTATTTCCAAACTTTACTGATACACGGCAGTAGGATGTTACTTTGGTGCCTGAAGAAAGTCCTAGTGGAGCAGCATTGAAGTCCAACAAATGTAAGCAGACAAGTTACTCTTGCTGTTGTAGAACCAGAGAATAATGTTGCTGTGGACAGAAGTATATTGCCAGCTGGAATTGATCCCATGTACGGTTGGCTATGCCACACCGATGTTTCATGACATGCTTGGCATGCTGTTGTCAAAATCAGCAGACTTCTAATGACGCGTTTACGAATCACAAGACCAGTTTCTCCACAGTGCTGACAGTGGCACCATGACAGCAACTTTATAAGGCAAGACTGAAAAAACAGAAATTTAGCTTCAGACCGCAGTGTGTCTTCCGGTTTCATCATGAATGAGGAGTCCATATCCTCCTCATCGTAACTGTCTTGGCAGCATGCGCTGTCATCGCTACTGCTTTGAGACGATAGTACATAGTCATCATCATCTTCATCCTCTGAGTATTCAACATCTTCTTCCATTTCACTGATGTCTGTTCCAACATCTGCATCAAAGTCATTCATACATTTACCATCCAGTGGAACACATTGGATGCCAATGTCCCGCTTCAGTGGTCTCACCTGAACACCTGTAGATTTGGAACGTAGGAAACGACTGAGATGTCTATCCCTGATGGGGATCTTAATCTTAATTGCTTTATCATATACCATACAGTATCAACAATAAAGATGGACTGCAAGTCACCGTCATACTGTGAAGACACTATTGTTTAAGGAATGCAGTTCAACCATATAAGGGTGAACATACATTCATTCACAAAACCATAAGGAACAGGATGCATTTATAAGTAAGCAATAAGACACAACAGTGTGTGCAATGAACATAATAACAGATTATGCTATTGTCCATATTTTACCGAATGGGATAGGATAGGGTGGGTGTATGGTATGTCGGTAGAAGGCTACTGTAAGGGAGGAGCTATGGAGGTTATGGAGGAGCATAGGAGGCAGGACAAGCAAGGATGAAATTCATCCTGGCAGGAGGGGGGTGGAGTGAAGGAAGGTTGAAGAGGTGAACAGGGACATTGCAAATACAGCCTGTGACAAACTCCAGTAAAAGTGGCAAATGCAGACTACAGAGGATAGTGGGGAGAGGGGCCAGGTTGGAGTGTGACAGAAATGTTACATGGGATGCAAGAAACTGACTATGAGGACAGGATAAAGGATATGAATAGGTACATAGTGGAGGAGATTATTGGTAGGGGGATATGATTGCAACACTGACTGTTAGACGGAGGGGATCAATAAACCTTGCACAGAGGTGGTGTATTAACTGAGGGAGTAATGTGATAAAGCAAAAGAAAGGATAGAGGCAGCGGGGACTGTGACAAGTAAAGGAGGGTCAGTGCTGTAGGACGCTGTGTCAGGTGCACTCCAGGTTGCTTGCAGCACATACTTTGACAGACCACTTTATTTCTGAAGTAAGATTTGTATGTTGGTATGCTTCCCTCTGACATCAGCTGGAAAGCTACATAGGACCATGGTAATCAGAAACCGTAGATACCATGATACGAACATACACACTTGACAGTACATACAAGTCATATGGTCTATGTGGTCTGCTGGACTGTGCATCACTTCAGCCCATTAGGATGCAGCTGTCCCCCATGCCAATAACTGTTTCCTCACCCAACTGCCCCCCCCATGGTATGTACTTTCCCAATTAATATGCACCTAGCAACCTGTTAGCCTTGTCTGCTGCCTTCCTACACTAGGCCTAGTGGTTTCATTGCCCAGTCACCAGCGCCCACAGATCAACCTCATCGAGTCCAAACCATCATAGATGTAAGTGTCATCGTCCAAGCAGCAGAACTTATTCTACATCCCAACCAGTAGGTGTGCAATTACAATTTTAAACAGGAATTGTCACATTACTGAACACCACTTTTTGCTGTCCTAGGGTGCAGTGGTTCTCCACCAACAACTACCCTCTGCGATGCCTGTCCCTCAGCATCTTTACTTACCATCGGCTTGCTTACACCATATAGCAAGACTTCTCAAGTTGCAGGTCAACCATCCATGTGTCACTGAATCGAAGGCCTTGCTGAAATCCAGATGGACTACATATATCACATGGTCCTTGTCCACTACCCTCATGACCCAGTCCCAGAAATCTACAAAGTTTGTCTGACATGATCTATCAGAGATGAACCCGTGTGGTCTGTCATCTTGCAGATCATTATCCAGAAGACATTTCATCAGAGTTTGTTTGATGATCAAGTGGACGTCTCGAGATACAGTCTCGAAATCATCGTAATCATGGACACAACTCCATATCACACATACGTGGTTCTGTATGTGCCACCATACATAATCATAAAAGTAATGTATGGTGCACTATTGTTCTGTGTAGAACTGCAGCCCTTTAAACATGGTCTTGTACAACAATGCCAACATCAGGGAATGTGATTCCACTGTACTGTGGTACAACAGCATTATACAACCACTACAGAGTATTGTAGTCACTTTCATCTTGAAAACAATCAAAGTCACCAAGCACACGTGTCAAACAGTACTGTACACTACAAAAATTAAATGATGAACAACTATATGTGGACCCAGTGTGTTTTGACACCTCGGTGTTGTGATTACCATGTATATCCCCAGCTTTGCTCGCAATGTCATAGAGAATCAGTAAAACTGTGAGGCACAACAGAGTAGTTCTGCAGAGTTGCCCACCCAGTACACATTATATAGTGTATAGTGCTGTATAAAACATGTGTTTTTGTCTTCTTTTGCTTTCAAGATGAAAATGCCTCAAGCAGTATTGAGAGGTTGTACAATGCTGGTCTCTCAGAGCAGTGTGGAGCCACCTTCCATGACTTTTGCAGTGTGGCACAACAGCCTTTTGAAATGGATGGAATTGTATAGTGAACAACAATGCACCACACAACACACCACTGTACTATACAGTACAGTACGCTGTTTGCTTAATAGAGATTTCAAAGTTGTACACCACACTGCATTATTGAAACAATAATGACCATGTGTGGATGACAAATCCTTAAGAAAAAAACAGCATGACACCAAAATAAACATGTCTGTAAATACAGTACTGAGTGATCTCAAACAATGAAGAGTCAGAACAGGTACCAAAATTACATTACTGCTGCACAATACATACCTTGATTTACTCCACAAACGTGCACCTGAATCTTCTTATTGCATGTATTCAGCACATCCCTTGGAGAAACCTGCAGTTCCACATCTTTCTTTGCTGGTGTGTCTTCAACATCCATCATGACACAGTGCATGTCGTCAAACTGTTGTTCAACAATGTCATCTTCAAATACTTCTTCTCAAATTCTTTTACTGGCCAATTCTTTGAGAAGCATGCCAATAACCTGCAGTGCAGATGAAACATTATGTGGGTTATGTGTCGGTATCTGTCGACGTTGTGAATTTCAGTAAATTACATCAATGTATGCTGAATTAACATACACGCACATGCACTACCACCATAGCAAAACCAGTTGAAGATATCAATAACTATACCCACAAATGCATGTCATGCAGTGAATTTAGCGCTTCACAGCTATGCTGTGTACAGTTGCCATGTACTACAAGCATATACTGTAAGTTGTGTAAATTGTGTCAATATAGTTGTACAGCAAAACTATGCTGAACTGATATGTGTTAACAGGCATAATATAAAGGAGCATTGATTAACTCACCCATCGATGTCACCAGTCAGGCATCGTCAATTAAATGTCGGTGTTGTGCATCGTATCTACATTTAGCTTCATTGTGTTTGTTGTGGTCTATTGTTGTTTCAAACAAGTTATCACGGTTGAAGAATGCAACATGAAGTATGACAAAAGACTGCTGAATATGTGTGAGGATGCAATATTTGACTTGTAACTATGGGTGACTCATAACACCTCAGTGCCATTACCGGCTTGTTACGCACAGTTGGCAAGCAGTTTTTAAATCTATATTAGGTTCAATGACCAGAGGTTGCCAATCACCATACAGCACTTATTTGGTGATATCAGCAACATAAGTGTTGTCGTATGTATCCAAGACACACATACTACCAGTGCTGTACCAGCACAGAGATAGATATGACTGTGCAGCGTGATGCAGACACTGTTGAACTGCAGTCTGTAATAAAATATTTCGGAGTACTTGTGCTCATTCTTAATGTTCTGCTGTTTGCGTGTATCTCACATAGTGAAAAAAATGAACAAGTTAAATAAAACGGAGGTGTTAGTTGTAATGATTAAATTATGCAATGCTGTGTGAAAGTCCTGTACACTCAGTGGCGTAAACATGTAACATAACTGAGAGGAATTCACGCATTGTCCACGGCTGATGAATGGCATGTATAAAAAACATAATAAAGCACATTATAAAATTAATGTCACACATGGGTCCATTGTACCATAGCATTAAGGAACTACAGGATATGAGTTACTGTGCATTTTACCCACTTGTTCGGCTGTTAAGTCACTCTGCAGTGCACCATGAGGCACAACACAAGGCATGGATAAATCCACAATAACCCACACCCTGTTGTGCCTTACTGCTTAACTAATTTATCATTACAGAAGCCCAACGCCACGGCAAGGCCCCTCCGTGGGTTAGGTTGAAGTAAGGCTCTAGTGAGTCACAAATCAGAGAAGAAAAATGTGTGTTTTACAGTTCAATCGGCAACCTTAGCTGATTCTGTATTCACAAAAGTTGAGGTGTATTTCCACCCTCCCACCATGATATTAACACCTCATTGTCTAACACACATGCATAGTGTCTGTGCAGTATGGCATTGCAAAAACTTGCATCCGTTCATGAAGTAGTGAAGAAAGACCTCATTAACAAAAAAGTTTTACATGAATATTTCACAGACAACAAACAGCAACTGAGGAGAGAACGACACACAATGGGAGTAGTTCAGCACAGTCTTTCTGAAGCAGCTATCTTCTGAGAAGTGAAAATTACTCCACATGGGTACAGCAGTTACAGGTTGCTTGGGGATGTCGGGGAAGGGGGAGATGAGTATGACCAAAGTGTGAAACAACATAGGAGTCATCATCTCAGATGACATTCAGGTATAACATCAGTGCATGTAGTATGCAAAGAGTACCACTGGTATGATGGAGTGCATAGAATGGGGCATAAATATCAGGAAACACAAAGCAGTGATACAATTGTACAAAACATTGGGAAGGCCTCACCTACAATAATTCTGTATGCAGCACCTAGGCAAGGACATATATTAGGAGAGGAGACACTGTGGTGCGATGATTGGAGGTTTAAAGTACCACAAGGACCTAAACAATGTACACATGGTGCAACTTGTGAAATGTATAAAAAGGACTAGAACACACATACAAAGCAGAAAATTTAAAGTGGGTACATCAAGATGTACTGGAAGAAAGGTTTTTGAAACATAAATGGTACTTGACTGATGGAATACTGTGACACAAGACATAGTGGGGACAAAAACAGTGGAGGAGGTTCCTTAAGCATCCTCCGGGCAGTACAATGAGAACCTTTTGTTTTTTAAAAGTTTCTTTATTCACCAGACACCCATAGAAATCTCTCCTACTACCAACCTGCGACTGGCTTTACATCACAGTCTGAAGATTTACCATTGCAAGGACACCACAGCGCAGTGCGAGTCCAGGGTCTCTGAGCCACCAGAGGTAAGGCCGCACACAGTGGTGCTCTATGTATAATGTGATGCGCCTGGAACTGGAGTAGGTGAGGACACAGGCTGCAGAGTACGGTACCGGTATGTGGGCAGTATGCAGGTAACACCTTGGCCTATCCACCGAATCAAGGTTTTTCTGGCTTGTTTGCCACCCCACCCAAACAGCCCATAACTGCGATGCACTCCAACGAGGTGTGTGCATGCTCCTCTGCATGCCAGCAGGAAAGCTGCAGTGACAAACCAATCCTATTTTTGATCCAGGCAGCTGCTTTGACCTCCAGTCAACACTAGGAGTCACTAGATGGCAGAATCGTGACCACCCTACATCACAGGAAAGGAGAACAGTCCTCCAGATATTGAATCCTTCCATTCAACACCTAACCACGACAGCACTAGTCCACTTACAAACAGGGGTCGCAGATGCTGCAGGAGGTGTGGCATCCAGTGCCTCAACACTCAGTGCCACCATGCCCAACACTACAAGGGTAACTTTTACAGGAAATGGAGTGAGGTTAAACCATTGACATCATCGGGTAACATGACACATACAATACAGTACAGTACATATACATACAGTACAGGGGACATACTGGGAAACAGGATGGGAAAAGAGAAACTTATCGGGTGACGTTGTCATTACCATGTCATACACTAAAACTTTTGAGAGCATACCTGTTATCTTTCCCTTTTCTTCACTGCTTCAGACTTCCGTGGTTTCTTTGGGACATTGCACAGGTTACCCAGAAGTGGGGCACGTGCAAACACAGTTGGCACAGCATCGGGTTTTAAATGCCTGCAGACATGGCCTGTAGTGATACCTAACTCCATCATGAATGCATACATTGGTTCAAAACTGTCAACTGTAAAATGAGCACTGCATAGTGCACTACTTTTAAATGGCCCTCTCCAGTCAAGACGGGCAGCAGCCACTGCATGATTCAACCTACACAATATTGCTGGATCTGATGGGAATCTGTGCATACTGACCTGATGCTTATGAGTACATGAACACCCATATGCAACACATGTGTTTACCATGTTAGCCACTGTTTTCTGACAAGTAAAAGAAAAGGAGAATGACCATGAGAATCAAACATTCATCAAATACTATTATTGTGCAATCACACCTCTAGCCATGACCTGCACCACCCACCACCATCAGCACTCCATGACTACAGTCAAACTCAATCACATCCACACTGTGAAAACCACCCTCTGCTATGTACATGTCTTCCACCATGTCACTGATAACCCGTTCCCTTTTACACCTTCCTCCCTATCATGCCAGACTGCACTACATATTGAGTTCCACTACAAAACACCCTTACCGTCCTATCATGGTGATGCCACACCCCCAAACCTACTGCAAATTACACAACACAAAATATGTATTCACTACAACATATGCAAAGCTGTGCATGCTTGCCTTCATTCTGCCTTGCTCCTTGCCACAATGCTAGGCACCTGGTTCATGTACAGCACACACTAACTACACATCCCCTAAGTAGAGCAAATACTATTACATTTCGCAGGCTGCACACAAACAGAAGCCTCCACCCACACCCCAACACCCCACACCAAGTTACTAAAACCATGTCTTGCAAACCACAGCAGTTCTCCTGTCTTTGCAACACATTCATCACCCTAGCAAACACTGGCCATGCTCCTACTGTCCACATGACCCTTGTGTACTGTACACATCAGCCATCACTAAAACAAGAACGTAATCTACCATTTCAATACCATGCACACAACATATGACTGCTCATCTGTCATTGCAAACTTCATAATACACACACTACTTACACATAACACATACCTCATGTATTCTCGAAACATCCAGGTGTACACAGTCGTAGAGTACAGTGTACCTCACTGCCACATTATAGATTCCTCCCTCATAGCCTCTACACCTTATACATTTCCCCAGTCTAGCATGCAAACTGTCACCACCAGAGAGCTTCAACAACATGCAGACTGCTTATAATATATATTTTTTCCAGTACAATTGTACATGCCAAGCACAGTTCAGCACAGGGGGGCCATAGACAACTGCATTCTGTGCTCTTCAGCAGTGGTATACAGAACTGAGGAAGTCCAGTTGTCACATCATGTAGTGATGGTAGTAACATTTAAATCGCTGGAAAACATTACATCCATTACACCCACACTAAGATGCATTGTTTTGTGGCTTAAAAATAATGATTTTGTACAGGTAGTGACATCTATAACTCTGCTATACTACAGTGCTGTACATAAATTAGGTACCACACTCACTGAATGGACAGGATAGTTCCTTACCACTACTACTAATAATTAGGGAAATAATTACAGAAAGGGAAAACTGCAGTTCATCACTTCCCAAATGCACAAGTACACCAGATGATCTCCACACAGGCCCATCAGCAAGCACTGACATATTCACATCTCACAGATTCAATGGATCAGTGCTAATGATATAAATGTGGCAAGTCAAAAAATAAGAAAAGCACACATGACTGTCAGCCACAGTGTCACAACCTTCGATATAGATCCAAGCAGTACTGCCACGTTCACAACGCTGCACTGTGATGGTAATCCATGGGGATTTACAGCAGAACCGCTACACAGCAGCACATCAGTGACAGAAAATCCTACTTATTCCCAGCACAAACACAAAGCTTACATTCAGTGCAGAACTACCTCAGTACTGCAAACTGTCCTTCAATGGATATGTGACTGCACGGTCCCCTCGCAAATTAACACAAATGCTTTCAGTCTAATTTACCGCCACTGTTCTAGCGCTATGCACAAGAGCCAATGAGGACACATATCTCCCAACCTGACGTCACAGCACTTGGAGCTCGGACATCAGCATTTTTCTCCACAGCGCGAACGCGCTTCAAGAGCTTTCAGCCTAAAAAGCTGATTTTCACATATTTGCAACTGAAACTGCAACATTTTACCACTGCTTAAGTGAACGAATGTTAGAAACTAGTGCATGACATGACAGTGGCTCTTTAACACTTCAGCATCTCTGCTAGTTCCACAGTGCAGAGAAACAAACTGCTAATCAGTTCCCGAAGAGCAGTGCTGAAAGCACAAGAAACACTGCTAGTAGGAACATTAAGGTAACAAATAAACAGAGGATATTCTGTTTTACATTTTCCAGTACAGTGATTGTCTAAGTGGATAAGCTTCTCAAAAGGAATAATGTCTCTGGACACAACTGCTAGGAAATCAGGGGATGGGTGCAATGGTCTACTAGTCTTTCTACCATCTCAATAATTATCTATGTACCTAGAAGAGAAACGGCTTGAGGGCACTTCTATTAATATTATGTCAAAATCTATTTTTTTGAGGCTGCTTAGCAAAACCTAAAAGCATATTTATTGTCAGCAGACGAGTGGGTGTGGCCAGAACAGGAAAAGGCTAATTACCCAATTGTGCGCCCACCAAAGGATAGCAACTCACCAGGAGGTGACCCGTGTGCAGCTGTAATGCAAAGTTATAAAAGGTGTAGGGATCTTAACACTAAACAGCAGGAAGTTCAGGAACTATTTAACGAAAACATACAGCTGGGTACTGTATTTTTTCCCCTTGTAATGAACTGTTTTCATCAGCTAACTACTTTTCCCAGAATGCTGCTAGTTGTTTTCTTCACTGTGACGAATGTGATCCTGTATTACTCTGGACATATCTGATTGCTCTGACAACTTAATTACCTATATTGCCCTTGCTTGTCACCTCTTAAATGCTTTTTTTTGTACAAATCAAATTTTATCATGGCTCATCAGCATTCAGACGCAAACAATGGTGATTGATTCACGTAATATTCTACTAACAGGAAAACAAATTTATTCATCTATGACAAACTCAAACAGTGATTGACCTTATAAGATACAAAAACACAGTGCTGTTGTGCTCTGCTGACACATTTTATTATGTCTATAGAAACCCTCAATGGAATTCAGTGGTTAACACTTTTCGTAAAGCCCCAAGTAAAGAATGATGTTTTTTTACAGCCCCAAGTAAAGAAGGATAAATGTTTACATACTATAAGTCCATGTCAAATCTGGCTACGCCATACCAATGCTTTTTTCAAGTGACTAGATTAATTCCCTTTTGAGTTGCTAAGTTATTTTCTTAACAGAATTAAGCAGTCTAAAGTAGAGATGAGCAAAGCTCTGGGTTCTGGTTTTGGATTCAATTACTCCACCCTCAACACCATTTCTAAGAATACTCTCTCCTCATGAACTACAACCAATTTTTTCCATCTATGGGGTGACAGTCCCATGTCAAAGGTCTCTCCTGATTCTCCCATCGCATATCTGGCTCCTGCCAGTCTCTCTCTCCTCCCACCTGACACGTTTAGTAATACTTCCCCTCCCTAACCCCACCCCTAAAGAAAAAGGAAAGTACCAGTTTTACAGGACCTTTCATACACACTATATTGCAAAGTGCTTTAAAAAGCAATGAGTAGATACTGGAAGATGTCGTGAGGCTGTGTTTGGAGAGTTTCTTTACCATTTTTATCATAAGTTTTTGTAAGTTTTGCTGTTGTGTTTTAAATGTAGCCTTAATCCTTAAAATCTTTCTGTGGCTAGAGGGACAGAAATCCTTAAATTTTAAATCTTTCTGTGGCTGGAGACTGTTGTTGTGGGGGAGGGTGCTTTGGCCAGTAATGCAGCCAGCCAATCAAGGTTGTTTGCATTTCAGTTAATCTCTGTTTAAATGCTCACTGAGGCATTTTAAATCTTCTTGCTGTAGGTAGTATTAGCAGTGGAGTTTGAAGATGTGGTGAGGCTGTTTTTGGAGAGTTTCTTTATCTTTTTTGTCATAAGTTTTTGTAAGTTTTGCTGTTGTGTTTTAAACGTAGCCTAAATCCTTAAAATCTTTCAGTGCCACCCATCCCTTGCAGTAACCTTTCTTAAATATGGAAAAGCTACTGGGGGCTGGGTTTAAAGGCTGGGAGGGAGGAGCTTAGGGAGTTGCAAACTTTCCCTATGAGTTAACTCTTAAGGCTAATAGTCAGGTAGGGGAAAGTTCAGACACTCAAGCGTTGCAAGTTTGAAAATCTGTATGCTGTATGGGGGGGATCATCTAGGTATAGGTACTGATACCACGAGAAACTGAAGAGCCACTGACTTGGTAATTTGCCCTAGAAAACATTGCTATGATGGGTAAGGGACCGCATGTCACTACAGCAGGTATCTTTGGGCAGGTGGCTGGGTGCACAGGGTGTGGTGCAGCCATGATACTGGACTGGGCTTGGAAGTTTAGAGGATGCCCAGTGTGCTACTAGCTGGCACAGCTTAAGGAGGAGGTAGAGGGGATCCAAAGGCAGCTGGGGGTGCTGGGGGGGGAGGATTGAAGAGGTTGGAGGCAAGTGGTCACCTGTGTGGAAGCACTAGGTGCTGGGGCCTCCCACACTAGGGGGAAGAGTGAAGGGAGGTGCTCACACTAGGGGAGGAGGGAAGGGAATACACAGGGGACTCTAGGAGACCATGGCAGGTTGGCCCAAAAGGTAGAAATTTCCACAGCAGTAGTCAAGAGATGGGGGGTGTCAGAGGAAACAGAGAGGGGGTGGTAGGGCCGGGGGGCATGGGGATGGGTTAAGTCTCACAATTTGTTTTAATCCTCTATGCCCATTGGTGAAAGATGGGAGCGTGGGGGGAGGACGATGAGGATGATGATGATGTTGCTGCTGGTGAAGCTGGGGCAGGGACTGATAGAAAGGATGAAGGGGCAAGAGGCAAGGGAGCAATGGGGGGGACCCGAACAGGATGGAGGAAGAGGGATGGGGAGAAGAAAAAAGAGGATATGGGGAACAAGGAGGAAGCTGAGGGTATGGAACAGAGGAGCATGACAGGCAGGAAGGTGCAGGATGTAAATGGAATGGTAGTGAGCAGAAAACAAAGTAGGCAAACAGATAGGGTGGATAGATTAGTCAGTAGTGGGGAAAGAAATACAGAGAAATATACTCGGGTTGGGGGGGATAAAGAAGGCCAGGACATGGGTAGAGGGGGTGACCAGGGAAAACAGTGAAGGGGCTACCTTCGACACCCAGATTGTGGGAGGTGCGAGGAGCTGGTTGGGGGAAGAACCCGGACAAAGGGATGAGGAGGGGCATGGAAGGAGGGGAAACCCGAGGCCTGAACAGGGAGGCAAGGGGAGGTTAGAGTACTGCTACTGGGGACTCCATGATCAGAGGCATCCAGTGGGAGGGGCAGGGGGAGGGTAAAACCTGTCTGATCAGAACCAAATGCCACCCTGGCCTGATGGTGCACAAGGCCAAGCATGAGTTGTACGCACTGGCAAGGGAATGTGGGGGGACCCCGGACATTCTACTGCACTTGGGGACAAATGACATAAATTGTAATAGTGAACTAGAAATTCAGGCAAAGTTCCGGGAGTTGGCCAGGCTATGCTTTTCCATAGGCTGTAAGATCTCCTTTTTGGAAATCCTGCTGGTGCTAAGACCTAGTGGGGAAAACAAGAAACATAGAAACATAGACTTTGACGACAGATAAGGACCACTTGGCCCACCCAGTCTGCCCATTTCCCTACCTACTGGATAAGCTGCAGATTTTAGGTAACCAACAGCCTACTTCCTGCCATCCCCCACTATAATTGCCTTATGTCTATCCCATTCATGTTTGAATTCCTCCACTGTTTTAGACCCCACAGCCTCTCCAGGAAGGTGGTTCCGCATCCACCACTCTCTCCGTGAAAAGAATTTCTTCACATTACCCCTGAACCGTACCCCCATTATCTTTAAATTGTGCCCCTTGTTCTTACACATCTCTTTTTCTGAAAGATGCTACCCTCCTGGACTTTGTTGATTCCCTTGAGGTACTTGAACATTTCTATCATGTCCCCCCGTCCCTCCTTTCATCAAGGGTATACACATTAAGCTCTCTCAGTCTCTCTTCATATGGTTTCTGATGCAGACCCTGCACCATTTTAGTTGCCCTCCTCTGGACTGCTTCCATACTGTCTATGTCCTTGTGTAGATGAAGCTTCCAAAACTGCACACAGTACTCCAGATGGGATCTCAACAACTGTCTGTACAGAGGGATAGCCACTTCCCTTTTCCTACTTGTGATGCCCCTTCCTATGCATCCCAGTATCCCCCTGGCTCTCCTTACTGACTTCTCACATTGCTTACCCACCTTTAGATCATCTGATATGACTACCCTCAGGTCCCTTTCCATTTTTGTTGTTGCTGTTAGTACCTCCCCTGCTATTGTGTACTCTTCTCCTGGGTTTTTGTTTCCCAGGTGCATTACTTTGCACTTCTTTGCATTGAATCTAAGTTGCCATATGTCTGACCATTCCACCAACCTTGCCAAGTCCCTTCTCATCCTTTCTACCCCCTCTTGTGTATCAACTCTTTTACAGATCTTTGAAGAAGAAGATTAGGGAGATAAATCAGTGGCTTAGGGAGTGGTGTGGGGAATTCAGGTTTGGCCTGTGGGAGACTGGGGGGAGACCTGGGAGGATAAGGGGCAGAATGCTAGGGACAGGCTCCACCTTAATTTGGAGGGGAAGGAAATCCTTAAGTTTAAACTATCTGGGTTCATCAGCAAAAGGTGGGGTTTAAACTTGTGAATAGGGGAGGGATCAAAAAACAGGCAGTGCCAGCAGGTATGATAAATGAGGGACATGGTCTTCACTCCTCTAGGGAGCAAGGGAGATATGGAAATAGGTCACCAGGTAGGGTGCAGGAGCTGAGAAATGAGAGCTCATGGGGGGGAAGGGGTTGAGAGCAGTCCTGATAAATGCCAGGAGCTTAGGAAATAAATGCCTGAGCTCCAGGCAATGCTAATTGAGGGGGTGGTAGATGTGGCAGCAGTCACTGAGACCTGAGTCACTCAAGGGCATGAGCGGGACCTAAATCTTGTTTATTTATTTATTAAATTTTGGTGACCGGGGAGGCCCTCTGAGCCCTGAAGGTCCCTTTTTCAGGGGCGACCCAGGATAACAATACATGTTGTTAATCAAGAGGAAGACTTGGGTTACAGAAATTTTCTGGTTTGCATGCAGTATACAGTAGTGGTTATCAACATGATACAGTTCTTACTAGTATGCCAGGGTACAATTGTGGCCATTGCTATGCAATATTCGGAAGAAAGCTGTAAGTAGGTCGGTGACAAGAGCAAACAAATAAAGGGCTATATGGATAGGGTCACCTCAAGTGGGTGGAGGTAAGAAGGGGGGCTGTCATGAGCCATGACAATGGCAAGTGCTTCCATCAGTTATATGGGCCTTGAGTCTGATGAGGAAGTTCAACAGTGAGGCGGCTTCCTGTACTGGAGGTGGAAGTTTGTTCCACAGGTAGGGGGCTAAGTAGGAGAAAGACCTGCCACCAGCTTTGGTCCTGACTCTGGGAACTTCCAGCAGTGTTTGCCCCGATGTCTGCAGGCTCTGAGGGTTGTGTTTGACTGTTGTAGTTCCTACTATGCTGGGAGGAGCGGACAGCCTGAGTAGCTGGAATGCTAGGCAAAGTAGATTGTACTGTAGATGTGTGGTTAGTGAGGGCCACTGTAGCTGGGCTACTGTGTCACAATGGTGACTTTGTGAGTGGTCTTGGGCAGTGAACTGGGCTACCTTGTTATACAAATATTCCCTATATTCACTAAAAATACCACCCACAGCTTAATCTGGTTCAAGGTCAGTTGGCATTCATCTGTATCCCCCTCCCCCGGGTCGTGCCTGAAAATAGATAGGATTTGTCTAGTGCACTTACCCGGTCAACAAAAACCAAATAAATAAATACAATATTTGCATCCTAGAGACCTCTTGCTTGGCCATGCCCTGTATAACCAGTGCAGCACAGGTTAGGGTGGGAAGCAGGACATTTGTGACAACTGAGATCCTGGCCTCAGGAATGAGCTGGTCTTTAAGTTGGTACAGAGTACCAAGCTTATGGTGTATGGTCTTAGTAACCAGATCCACCTGGTTCTTGAAGGTAAGACATTGGTCCAGTGTAAGTCCTAAGTATTTAAAGGAGGGCACTATCTCAATACCGCTTCCCAAGAGTGTGGTGAGTTGCAAGGAATTAGACCTGTCAAGACCAAGGGATCTGTGCCCAAATAGCATCGCCTTAGTTTTGCCTGCATTTAGGACCATTCTATTTGCTGTCAGCCAGGGCTCAAGTGATGTGAGATCAGCTTGGAGGAGGGGGCCAAGATCTGTCATGTCGCCCAAGGATCAGTAGATGACTATGTCATCCACGTATTGAATGACCCAGCTACCCTAACAGTGGAGATTTAGGTCATTAGTGAACAGGAAGAAAAGGAGAGGGCCAAGAATTGAGCCCTGCGGTGCTCCCTCTTTTAAGGGTAGGGGACCTGATATGGCACCCTTCCAAATGACCCTCTGTGTATGGCCAGATAAGTAACTCCCAAACCACTTAAGTGCAAGGGTGTCTAATCCAATGTTATCCAGTTTTTATAGCAGGAGTTTGTGGTCAATAAGGTCGAGTGCCTTGGACAGGTCTATATGTGGGTGTTCCATTATCCATTGCTCTGAGTACATCATTCGTAAAGTTGATTAGGGCTGTATCAGTCCATTGGTTAGTTCTAAAACCATGCTGGGAAAGGGCTAGAAGCTGATGAGACTTCAGGTAGTCATGGAGTTAGTAGTAGACTATCCTTTCTTGTAGCTTTGCGAGAATACAGAGCAAAGAGATAGGCCTGTAGTTACTTACATTTTCCCTGGAGCCACCTTTTTGGGTGGGGACCACGTTGGCCTGTTTCCACTGGTCAGGAACGATTTCTTCCAGTAGGGATCTATTAAAGACCCAGGTCAAGGATCTGGAGAGGGCTGAGGCTCCAGCCTTAAGTAGTCAAGGGTTTATCCCATCTGGTCCCCCTGAGCCTTTGACTTTCAGGGCCCTTAGGAGGGTTTGGACCTCTTTTCTCTTTACCAGTCTTAGATGGAAAGAGGGTCAGTCTTGGCATGTGGCCTTGCCTACATTCGGAGCTGTGGTCGGAGATGATAGGCCGGCCTTGTAGACCTCGAGGTTCATGAAGTGATTGCTAAGGGCAGTGGCTATTTGAAAGGGGTCGCTAACTAGCTGACCATTGATCTCAATGGGGCCAGGTTCTGTCTTGTTGTTGTCCCTGATCAGATCGTTGATGGGACACCATCATAGCTTAGGGTTGCCAAAGTTGTTTCTCTGTAGGTGAGTGAGATACTCCCTTTTCGTAAGTTTGATGGCTCTCTTGCTTTTGTTTTTTAAGGCTTTGTATGACGCAAGGTCTGCTGGAAGAGAGGAGAGCCTGAACTGCCTCCAGTCCTTGTCTCAACTGATCATGAGGGTTTTTATGGATGGGGAGATCCACTTGTAGCAACTTCCTTTTGTTCTCCATTTTTTCAGAGGGGCAAATAGGTTAGCTGCAGTGCATAATGATTTCTGGAAGTAATCCAGGGCTTCAGCCGGGGGGGGGGAGCATTATTGGGTTCCAGTCCAGACTGTGTAAGTAGTCATTGAATCGCACTTCAGAGAAGTTTGTGTAGTCACGAGCAGTAAGTATTCTATATTGTACCTTAGGTGCTCTGTTCTTCCAGATGCAGAATATGGAGGAGTGGTCACTTAAGGTGTCCACCATTATGCCGGCTTTCTGGATGTTGGCAGGGTTGGACAGCAGAGCCCAATCAAGGGTGGTGTGGTTCCCCGTTTTGTAATTAAATATAGTTGGTTCATAAATGACCTGTACCAGATTTGCCTCTTGGGTCAGTGCCATTAAGGCGTTGTTTGGGTCCTGGACCCAGTTCAGGTTGAAGTCTCCAAAATAATGGGCTCAGAAGAGACATCCTGGGTTGTGACTTTTGTGATGGCCTCAAGGGATTGGACTGCAGACTTGGGAGGGTTGTAAACACAGCCTATAGTGAGCTGCTTAGAGTGCCCTAGGTTAACCTGGATGAATATAGATTCTCCATCTGGAGAGCTATACTATGTTCAGAAAAGATAGGGGAGGGATGGAGGGTGGTGTAGCACTGTTAGTCAGAAATGGCATTGGTATTGGAGGGGTATAGGAGGCTGGGAGAATGTGGAGGCTATTTGGGTCACCCTACTGATGCAGGGGGTAAGAGAGTAAAGGTTGGAGTGGTATACAGACCAACAGCACTGACAGAGGTTCTGGAAAAAAGTTTGGTGGCAAATCTTGAGGGACACTGCAGATTGGGAAAGGGAAGAGTAGTGGTAATGGGGGACCGCTACATGCCGTGAACAGACTGGGGGACTATGACATCACCAGTGGCCAGGGAGCAGAGGCTGCTGAATGTCTTCCAGGATGCGTTCCTGACCCAGCAGGTGGGTGAGTCAACTAGGGAGGCCCAGACACTGGATGTGGTCCTGGCAGACACTGATCAGATTATGGGCCTTAGAGGTGAGGGACTTGTTGGCGGGGAATGATCATGCCACAGTCTGGGTCTTCCTGGACCTAGGGTGGGAGGAAAGCTGAATAAGGAAGGTAGTAACTGACTTTAGGGGTGCAGACTTCAGGGAGATGGAAAGGATCCTTAAAGGTTGTTAGGACAGGATAAGGCTGGCTATAGATGCTGACAGCAGGTGGGAGATCACTAGGAGAGGAATACAGGAGGTTACCAGATCCTGCACAAGGGAAAGGCATAAGTTCAGTAAGGCCAGAAAACCCTGCTGGTGGACCCAGGAGGTACATGAGGTGGTGATGGACAAGAAGGCAGCCAATAGGCTCTTCAAAGTGCTCAAGGAGTAAAAGGGATCAGGAGGATTATGAGCTGACAGCCAAGAGAGTCACCAGGGTGGTGAGAGCAGCTAAGGCAAAAAAGGAGCAGTCCTTAGCCAGTGGGACCCAGAGTGGGGACAAGGGGTTCTTTAGATACATAGGGAAAAAAGGAAAGTAAGGGGGCAGATCAGCAGGATAAGGATAGGGGATGGTTGGGCATAGCAGGTGGGGGAACAGGAAGAAGTCCTAAATGAGTACTTTGCTTCAGTTTTTACCAGGGGGAATGGACGGGCTATATCTTGCTGGGGGAAGCAGGGGCAAACCGGAAGATTGGGTGGCACCAGTAGAGATCAGGGGCCCTGACAGTTCTGGGGAAAGGGAGGGGCAACCACAGACAAGTGGGGGGCCAGCAGCACAGGGTGAAAAGGGGGAGGAAATCGAGGCCAAAATCCCGGTAGAGAGAGTAAGGGAAGCTCTCAGGTCCCTTTAGATGAAGAAAGCACCTGGGCTCATAGGTGCCGACTCTGTGGATGCTGGAATGCTCAAGCACCCTCAAGTTGACTAAAGCACCCACAACATTTTGAGGGAAACCTGCAAAAAACAACTACCAGAGAAACTGGCCAGAGGAAAAATGCTACCTTCTGGCTGTGAGCATCCACAAAGGTTCATAATAGTTGACACCCCTTCCTAGGCCAGATGAGATACATCTCAGGGTGCTGAGGGAACTGGCGGATGTCCTGGCAGTCCCCCTAGGGGAGCTCTTCAACATCTCTCTGAGGACTGGGTGGGTGCCCCAAGACTGGAGGGTGGCCCATGTTGTGCCGATCCACAAGGGAGGATCAAGAGAGGAGGCGGGAAATTACAGGCCCATTAGCCTAATGTCGGTGATCAGCAAGGTGATGGAGGGTATTGTCAAGGAAAGGCTAGGGGGGTTACAGGAGCAAACTTAGTATTTGGATGATAGGCAGCATGGCTTTGTCTTGGGAAGACTGTGCTAGACAAATCTTGTTCAGTTCTATGACTGGGCGACGAGGGCCCAGGACCAGGGAAGGTCAGTGGACGTCCTCTTTCTGGACTTCAGCAAGGCCTTTGATTTGGTACCCCACAGTGGTCTGCTGGATAAGCTGAAGGAAATGGGGGTAGGGAGACAGTTGTTAAGATGGATAGGAAATTGGCTCTCTGAGCATACTCAGAAGGTGGTGGTGGTTAGAGGGCTAGCCTCATCCCCAAGGTGGGTTACTAGTGGGGTGCCCCAGGGGCCAGTGCTGGGGCCACTCTTATTCAACACCTATGTCTCAGACATAAGGAAGGGGATCAGAAGTGAAATGAGTCTCTTTGCAGATGACGCAAAGCTGGGTGCAGTGGTGGATGAGGATAAGGGGAGGGTGGCCTTTCAGGAGGACCTGGAGGCTCTGGAAAGGTAGTTGGGGAAATGAAAACTAAAATTCAATGTGGGGAAGTGCAAGGTTCTGCACCTGGGAGTCAGAAATCCAGGCCAGGGGTATACCCTGGGAGGAGACACGATTCAAGACACGGAGGGTGAGAGGGACCTGGGGCTAGTGGTAGATGTCAAATAGAACAACTCAGAGACCTGTAGGAGGGCAGCAGCAAAGGCAAATAGGATGCTGGGATGCATCACCAGGGGGATTACTTCCAGAAAGGTGGAAATGATCCTTCCCCTGTACAACTGCTTGGTTAGGCCACACCTCAAGTATTGTGTGCAATTTTGGAGACCGCATTTAAAGAGGGATGTTATACTCCTAGAGAAGGTCCAAAGGAGGGCAACCAAAATGATCAGGGGCCTGGGGGATAGAACCTATGAGGAGAGGCTCAGGAAGCTCGACATGTACACCCTGGAGGAGAGGAGGGATGGGGAGACATGACAGAGGTCTTTAAGTACATGAAATGGATCAATAAAGGAGGCCCAGTCAGGGTACTCCAAAGGAAGGAGGGGGGCAACAAGAGGTCACAAGTGTAAGCTGGAAGGGGGCAGGCTCACAGGGGAGAGTAGGAGGTATTATTTCTTTGCAGTTAATCTTTTTATTGTAATTATTGTGATTATACATACAAATGCACTACATTCTCCAATATACACTTACATAAATTCTTACTGGAAGAAGGAAAAAACATGGTGTCTGAAGTGTTATACAATGATATTAAAGGGGAAAACAAATGTTGAGAAAACAATATGTAGCAGTACAATCTGTATGATAGAGAGAAAATATGGCAATTTATGGTTCAAGGGGTAAAAGGAGTAGATACAAACAAGAAATATGAGCAGTCGTAATTGTACTTCTATTATGCTGTAATTTAATACAAGTATGTGTAAGATTATATAAAGGAAGAACATAAAAAAGAGAAAAATATCTAAGAAAGTGAACAAGAAGGAAGAGGCAAAGGGAAGACAAAAAGGAGATAAAAAGATAGAAAGAAAGGAGATGAAAGAGGAATGAAAGAGCTAGAAGTGAGATTCCAATGTGAACATGTAACAACCCATTGATTAAGTGACGCTATGTGTAGACGTGTTTAAATATTTAAAATAGTTCTGCCAGCATTTATTATATAAATTAAGTCGGTCAGAGGCCAAGTGTGACATACGATCAAGGATGGCGTATTGAGATAGTTGTTTGAGAATATCCAGGGGGGTGGGAATGATCTTGGATCTCTAATGCATTAGTATAAGGTGTTTAACTTGAAGGAATAATAGGGATAACCACCTATTCTGAGAATGGGATATTTTGTATGCATGAGCATTGAAAATACCAAGTATGCAATGTTTTGGATCTAATGCAAAGGATAGACCAAACACTTTCATTGAAAAGAAATGAATATGATGCTAATGATTGTGTGTGGGAGGACAATGCCATAAAATATGTTGCAAATTGCCATTGGGGGAGTTACAGCACCAACATTTATTGTTGTTCATTAAGCCCATGTTTTGCAAAATCTCAGGAGTTCTGTACCATAGATTCATAATTTTGGTTTGTATGAGTGAACTGTGATTATCCTTGAAAGATTTATGGCAGGATAGTCAGCAGTTATGCCATTGTGAATTGGTTATGTTATAATTTAAAAGGGTACTCCATTTATTTTTTGCAATGATAGATTGATCTGTAAGTGTATTTCTGATATGTTTGTAAATGATACTATTTAATTTAGAGTTTCTTTTAATCCATTTAGAAATAAAAGTATCATATATAGATTGATGAGTAATAGTAGGAAGATAAAGGTTCCATGCCGTGTGTAACTTTAAATATTTCCAGAAATCGTGCTGGGAAAGATTCCATTGTTTGCACAGGTCAGAAAAGGATTTTAATTTGAGAGTCTGCGGTATAAGTACATCCTGCAAGAAAAAAATGCCCTTGTTTTTCCATTACAACAAAAAATTGGGTGATTATCAAGAGTGATGTTGCTGTTCCCACAAACGGGGGCATATATGAGAGGCGGTTGGATTTAAGGCATTTATGAATTATTTTCCAGTAGTATATGGATGATGCTATAGTAGGGAGAGATTTTAAATTGGGGGGGAGAGGGTTATAAATGAAGGAAGGGGTGACATTGCCCGGACATAGAGATGTTTCCATATTGAACCACAATGGTGATTTATTGCTGGGTTTATTAAACTATTTGACAGTTTGGGCAGTGTGGAAGGCCCAAAAATATGCTTGGAACCAGGGGAGCCGGAAGCCCCCTTTGGACCAGTGGGAACGCAATTTGTCACGACTAAATCTGGGAATTTTCCTTCCCATAAAAAATTGCAAATTATATCATCAAGTCTGACAAAAAAAAAGTAGGGTGGGTTAAAGAGATATTAGAAAATAGAGACAGTATTTTCGGAGCTACGGACATCTTGATAGCAGAGATTTTCCCATTAAAAGAGAGGTTAAGCAGTTTCCATCTGTTGAGAGTGTTTTTAATATTTGCTAATAATGGGGAAAGATTGGCATCCCATATCTTGTCTAATTTAGAGGTGATCTGTATCCAAAGGTAAGAGATACCTTGTGGGGCCCAAAGAAAACCTAATATTGTATTCATAGAAGGGTTACAAAAATTGTTCAATGGCATTGTTTCTGATTTGTTTAGATTCAGAGTGAGCCCAGAAAGTGAAGTAAAGTTGCTAAGTAACTTAATTAAGGGTGGTCCCAAAATTTCAAGATTTTCGAATAGAATGAGGAGGTCATCAGCATAGGAGAGTGAAGTATAGTGGAAATTACCGATAGGGATACCTTGGATTATGGAGGACTGATGGAGAGCAGCTGATAGGGGTTCCATAGCTAGAATAAAAAGAGTGGGGGATAAGGGGCACCCTTGCCTGGTACCTCTTGCCAAAGGAAAGGATGAGGACAGAGTAGAGTTAGTAAGAACCCGGGCAGAGGGGAGGGTGTATAGTAATTGAATCCATGTACAAAATTTATTAGTGACACCAAAGTGGGATAGAATATGGTACAAATAAGTCCAGTTCAGATAATCAAATGCCTTTTCTAAGTTGATGGCTATAGCTGTGGCAGGTGATTTAAGAGATTTAGCTTTGTAGGTTAAATTAAATAATAAGTGGAGATGATCAGAACCAGTTCTATTTTTGATAAATCCAGCTTGGGAGGTGTGGACAAGTTTAGAAATTATTGATTCTAAATGAGTATTTAATATTTTGGCAAAAATTTTCCCATCCGTATTAAGTAATGATATCGGTCTGTAACTGGATGGGAGAGAAGGGTCTTTATCTTTTTTTTGGTAGGACGGTTATAATGGCTTCTGTCATAGAATAGGGAAGTTTACCTTGTGAAGATGCCTCTTTGAAGACCTTAAACAGTAAGGGGCATAAGATGTCAGCTAAGGGTTTATAAAAGTCTACGGAAAAACCATCACTCCCAGGAGCTTTACCAAATTTAAGGGAAATTAGCACTGCTTGTATCTCTTTTAGGGAAAATGATTCATCTAGCAAAGCCATATCTTGTTGGGAGAGGTGTGGTAACTGTAAACTGTCCAGAAATTGTTGTATATATTCAGGTTGTGGGGGAGTGGGGTGAGAGTATAATTGTTGGTAGAAGGATTGCATAATATGGTTAATTGAGGGATTATCTGTATGGATTTTGCCTGAAGGATCTTTCAAATGGGCAATATGTCTCTCCATCTGTAGATTCTTGAGATAAGCAAGCAGCTTCCCGCATTTATCCCCTTGTTCCCAATAACGGTGTTTAAGTCTAAGGAGGGTGAATTCAGCTTTCCTGGATATTAATTCATTGATTTTAATTCTAAACTGAAAAACTTCAAGGTGAAGTTGTGAGTTATTATCTGGATTTTTTGTTTTATAATATTGGGTTTCTTTTTCTTTAAGAGATTTCTCTAAATCGGCCAACTGCTGTTCCCTTAGTTTTTTCTTGTGTGCTGCATAGCTTATAATTTTCCCTTTAACTGTTGCTTTAAGTGCTTCCCAGATGGTACCTTAAGATACATCAGGAGTGTTGTTAAAGGAAAGAAATTCTTGGATTTGGGATCTAATCCAAGGTGAGAAATTGGGGTCTTTCAATAAAAGTGGGTCTAGACGCCAGCAGGGGGATTTAGATGGTGGCGGGCCCCAAATAAGATATAATTTTGTAGGAGAATGGTCTGATATAGTAATCGGGAGGATAGTTGTGTCGATAATTCTTCAGTGATGAATGGGGAAGAAAACCAGTAGTCAATTCTGCCATAAGATTTATGAAGCGGTGAGTAAAAAGTATAGTCGCGTTGTCTAGGATGGTGTAGTCTCCAAATGTTAGTGAGACCGAAGTCTTTCATTGGCATTGAGAGTGCAAAAATACTTCTGGGGTGGGAATCACATGAAGAGTTACTTCTGTCTAAATGTGCTTCCAAAGCTAAATTGAAATCCTCACCTGTAAATATAGGAGAATTGTTAAAGTTACTGTTTATAATTTGTTGGGCCATATTATGAAAGAATTCAGGTGAATCAGAGTTAGGGGCATAAACATTGACTAACATGAGGGGGCCTGCAGGGGTATTTAAGTGAGCTATAATCCATCTGCCATCTGAATCGGAGATGGATTTGATAAGGGTCCAGTTAAGGGATTTATGTAATAGAATAGCAACCCCCCATTTTTTTAGAAGTAGAGGAGGACACATATACTTGACTGACCCAATTCCTTCTGAGTCTGTCGACATCCTCTATTAAAAGTTTTGTTTCTTGTAAGAAATCAATTTGAGTTTTATGCTTTCTGAGGTAAGAAAGTATTTGCTTTCATTTACAAGGTGAGTTGAGTCCCTTAACACTCCATGAATGTAGAATTAGATCACTCATGTTAATGGGGAGATGAGTATGAAAACACAAACAGGAAGTAGGGACTCATATTGAAAGGGCTAGAGGATGTTACAGACCCAGAAGGGAGAGGGCTAGCACAGTCAGATGCATGCAGGATATTTAGTTTCTGGAAATACTTAAATCCTGGGTGAATGCTTCCATTGGCTCTCACAAGGAAGAGAGGTAATAAAAAGAATATAGAAGACATATATATATATAGTTACTAAACAAAACCTATGCATGTTAAGGAGGTGTTATTTCACTGAAAGGGTGGTGGAGTCGTGGATTGCACTGCCTAGGGAGCTGGTAGAGGCAGAGACTGTGGACAGGTTTAAGAGGGGATGGGACAGGTACAGGGGGAGGGTAAATCTGACCAGGCCCAATACAGGTGGAACATCTGGGACTTGGGACAGTATAACCCAAGGGGGAAGGGGGACACCAAAATTGGCCCTCAGTGCAGGTGCTGAAAATAGAGCAGACTTGAAAGACCATTAGGCCTATTCTGCTGGCATTTTAGTATGCTAGTGCAGAGCTGTTGAATGGAATACAGTTAGTTTTATATTGTGTATTTAAATGATTGCTACAAGATGAAAACAGCAGATAGATTACAGAGAGGTTAAGCAAAGGGCAGTTAACTGAATCGGTCAGGGTCACAGTAAGTGGCAGTGGTGAGATTAAAATCTGGGTCTCTGGGTTCACAGCTGTTTTCTGACAACTAGATCAAATTGCTTTTGCAGGGCAAACTCACTCTCCAATCTGCCTTTACTGGGCACCCCCTCAAGTAAGATGCATAGCTGACCTCCTGCAAGTGTCTCTTTCTTTCCTCCCTCCTGCCAGCCTGCTCACATATACTTTTTGAGGCAAGAGCCACTGAAGCCTCTCCCCTTCTCCCACACCACCTCAAACAATGATAATTGATTGGGAGAGGGTCTGATGGGCAGCAAGCTCAGTAGTCCTTCTTTAGTTTACTTTTTATGTTGTCGGCGTGCAGTCACAAGCAATATCTTGCAGTAGTAGCACATTTCAAAGGTGTGTCAGTGTTGGCCAATACAGGGAACGCTTTAGTGGGTGCATCCCTCAGCTCCCAATTAGAGAGCATGCTAGCGCTGACATGAAACTTCAAAGAGTGCCAAAATCTTGACAGAAATCTGATACTCCAGTGAGGTGCAGTTACCTCATTAGAGCGTCAGATGACAAGGATCCATTACGTGCCTTTCCTGGTGAAATATTTCATTAAATATGGCGGCTCCTACCACCCGCCACACACAATCCCCACAAAGCTGACATCAGGGATGGCCAGTCCCTGTGTTGGCATGTTCCTCCCTTACAGTTTCTTTGCCAGCATCATGCCCCCCCACACACTTTCTTTGCTGAGAGGGCCCAATCCCCATCGGCATCGGTCCCCCCCAACACTTTCTTTGCCAACGGGAGCCCAATCCCCATCGGCATCAAGTTCCCCCACCCCACACACTTTCTTTGTCAATGGGAGGCCCAATCCTCGTCGGCATCAGTTCCCCCCGCCAAAATCATGGGGCACACTGGAGCCCATCCCAGTGTGCCCAATACTTTTTTTTATTGTACCTGTAAATAGAGAAAACCATCCTCGATGTCCATTATTTTCCCTATAAAAAAGAAAATGGTTCCTCGTCATCCCTGGTGCCCCCTTCCACAATCCGCACCCACCTTCTGGCACTCCACTTCCCCACACCCCCACCCCATACTTACCTCCAGAGGTCTGGTGCTGCGATCTTCTGTGGACTGGCAACATGTCTGAACTCTTAAAAAGATGACTGCAAAATGAAGAAAATCATGGTAAGCATTATAATGGCATCAATTTCAACTTAGGTTGATATTTCAGCCATTTTTTGGAATTTTGGCTCTAAATTTTCAAAATGGGGTTCTCAGGACACCACCTCATGAACACAAGCACTGTCATCTCGTTACTCGGTCCTGAAAGGTGATTTTGCAGTCACTGCACGGAATCACCTTTAGGGACTGATTAATGAAATGACAGTGCCACTGTTCATTAGGTAGGGTCCCAAAAAGCTCATGTTGCAAATTTGGTGAAATAATTCCAAAACATGACTGCATTATGAGCATGTGTTGTGCAGTTTCCACGCACAATCATAACTTTGACAATTTTTAATATTTTCACTACAGAGTTTCAACATTGCCATTTTTTCACACCTCCTTATGAACAGTACAGCTGTCATTTTTTGCATCCTGCCTGAAATGTGTTTGTCGCACATGTGGCACACAATGGCGCGGTCACTGTGGGAAATCAACTTTTGGGACAGATTAACAAAATCACAGTGCCACTGTTCATGAGCAGAGATCCCAAAATGACTATGTTGAAAATCTGGTTAAAAAATTCCAAAAAATAATTGTGTTACGGGCTTGCTTTGCGCAGTTTCTATGCATGCTCATGATGTCATTCATTTTTTTATATTTTCACTCCAAATTTTCAACATTGCCATTTTTTACACCCCCTCATGAACAGTACGGCTGTCATTTTTTATATCCTGCCCAAAATGTGTTTTTGCACCTGTGGCGCCAAATGGCGTAGTCGCTGTGCAAAATCACCTTTCAGCTAACAGACTGATAGTGCCACTGTTCATGAGGTGGGGTCACAAAAAGCCTGTGTTGAAAATTTGGAGTGACAATACCAACAAATGCCTGGGGTGTTAGGGATTCCAACCGTAACGCCCCACCCTGTAGAGGCTGACAGACATCAGGGCTGTGACTTGGGATGTCGGCTGTAATGCTCACTCCATTCCACCCCCCCCCACCCTGGGCAAGTGACCGGCATCGAGGTGTGCCTTGGAGACTTTGGTCCCAAAGTTCACCCCATTCTCCTATTCTGCACACATCTCAGCGTATTTCCTTATGGAATGGGGTGAGCGTAAGGCCCAAATACTCCAAGGCACACCGCGACACTTGTCGGTGTCTGCAGGGTAGGGTGAGATGAAATGGCACTAGCGTTATGGCCAATGACCCAAAGGCACACCCCAATTCCTGTCAATCTCTGCAGAATGGGAGTGGGGTTGGCATCAGTTCAATACTTCACTGCCATTCCTATTATGCATCTCTCTCTAACTCCTACACTACCAATGTCAATGTCAGTAAGACAACATTTGGTATTGACAAATGCTTGTTTTTTTATGAGTTAGCTCAAGTCACACCTTTCATTTGCAGTGTGCCACTATAGCAGCAGTTGAGCAGCGCAATGTGGAGTTCCGCACTGTATACATGCATTCTTGTAGATAGTAATATGCAGTAGGAGTTAATTTATTAAAACTTCGGGCAACATATCATTCTGCATTTCATTTCACCAGAGGACAGCCTAGATCAACACACCACTGTACTCTGTATAAATCCCTTAACTGTCTTTCATTTGTGGAACATTTTAAAGTCCCTGATCTTTTTATATAAGATTTAATTGGGTGTACTCCCCTAAAAGTATCTTAAGTTTGTTTCCAAGGATTTCTAAACTTGGCTACACACGATTGCAAGGTAAAAACTCTTTCCAGATCTCATTATATCATACTGTCTCAAAATTCTCTGACTTTTTCAGCCTCTAAGCTATATGAGATGCCGAGAATTATAGGTAGTTGCTGAACGATAACAACTTTTAAGACAGCCCTTAGAAATAATATGCTTATTAATTCTGTCTGTAAGTGTTTTACACAAACCTAGTAGCTCCACTGTTATTTTAAGATGTTTGATGATACTGTCACAATGATTTGTATGTATATTGTATATGTCTAAACTGGCCATCTGTAAAAATGGATTTTTAGCCCATGGACTTTTCAGAATAAAATCAAAAATGAATGAATGAAACGAATGAATTTATGAACATGGGCATCCGAAGAATGAATTTCAGAGAGAAGGCAAGTTTGTGAGGCAAGTGTGACATTGCCCCCCCCCCATACCCAAAACTATAAGGCCAAGGGTCTGGGGGCCACCAGGGCCCAGAAGCTCTGGGGGTCTAGATGCTCTGCAGTGAGTTTTGGGGCTTTTATTGATGATAAAAGCACAGTTCTGTTACATCTTCCCTATCCCTGACTCCAGGGAAAACATTAATTAACCCCCCCATGTACTTATGGGTGTGGACTTACTGTCAGGAAGGTCCATTACAATTACAATACAGCAGACTGACAAAAAAGGCCCAACATATTTTAGGACATTATTCCTTGAACAGGAATTGGAGTCTCCTAGCCTCTAGGCCAAACTGATCCACTGCTCTTCCAACAAACCTTTCCTTCCCCAGGTTAATTTTGCCCCTGTGCACACTCATCACACATACACCAGTTAACTGCTCATCACTCATTGTTGACTGAAGCCATGTTTTTACCCTTTGCAAGGTGCTGAAAGAGCATTCAGTTGTGCATGTTGTTACAGGGAGGGCAAGTGTAATATGAATGGCTGTTTTGATGGAGAGAAAGAGGTTTGTATGGTCCAAAACCTCGATGAGACTCATGTCATCTGTGTTCGTTCTCTTGTGTTGTCTGTTTGCCAACACGTCTTACCAAGTACTGGATTCCTCCACAAAATTGCCAAACTGGTAGAATTCGTGAATCAATATGGCCAGGTTCCTGAAGTCAATTTGTTCTGTTTTAGCCATCTGAGAAGGATGAAGCTTCAACAGACTGTAAGCAGGCTTGTTTTTGTGAGCGAACCGAGTTCTCAGTTACAAAAGTAGTGAGTCCAGATAGGGAATATAAATGGCTCAGCGGTAATACTCTTTGGTAGTTTGACTAGGTGGATTGGCTCAGTTTGTCTGCCTTGTGGCCTGTCTTGGTGCCCTGAGCTCCACGCCAGCTTCATTTGCCAGTTTCTCTGAGTCCTCTAATATTGCCCTGAAGTTGGTCTCACTTCTCCCTGTAATCACTGATCACAACTATTAGCTCTTGGATAAGAGATTGCACCTTCAACAGGTCTAGCTGCTTGGCCTGCAGCGCCTGGGCAACTGGCTCTAGCATTGCAGAATACTTCTTTATCAAGACTAGACAAACAATAAATGTTGGTGTCTGTGATGCACACAGCAACTGGTATGCAAGTTGTCTTGTTTTGGTGTTGCTGTTGCTGTTGTTTGTTTTAGCCAGGTTCTCCAGTTCTGTTACAATCTTTGTGAAGTGTTCTGCAAAAATTCGGATGCTCTTGTACTTCTGAGTCCAGCGTGTTTCACACAACATAGAAACGTTTGGAATGAGTTGTCTCCGTTGAGAGCTCTCGAGGAAGAAACTGATTATGGATTTTATTGTGCCGACTGCATTACAGACATCACTCACATTACTGGGGTCATTTATGATGAAGCTGAGTTGATGTGAAGAGCAATGTACAAAAGTAGTTCTACGGTAATTGTCTTTAATTATGGCATGAACACCTGATTCCCTACCAGCCATTGCTGAGCAACCATCATAACCTTGACCTATCTATTCAGATTAAGTCCAAATTCTGAACAAGCTCTCAGAATCTTGATTGCTAGGCCTTCCATGATTCGGATGGAAACCAGCATAAAACCAAGGAGCTCTTCAAAGTACACATGTATTTCCATTATGTTCCTCAGTAAATCTCACCCCAAGAGACAACGGTTCCATGCCTGAAATATCTGTGGCTTTGTCTGCTAAAATTGAACCCCCCACTGAAGTATTAGCTGTATGGACAATGTCCTCTCTCAAAATTTTTACCATGGATTTCAATCAGCTCATTCTGCATTCTGACAGAAGTATACCAGGCATTGGCAGGTGCAGCTTCCAAATAATTTTTCAAAACTTCATCTCCTGCTTGTGAAACTCCATCAGACCTTACATATTGCCCAAAGAACTCATCTTACAGCAGAGAGATATGTCATAGATTCCACAAAATACAATGCTTGTGTCTATCAGGTAGAGCTTTTTGCAATTTTCCTCTATAGTTTTTCTGTGGGATTCATTAAGTTGTTCAACTGAAACAGCTTTCTTTTTCATGCTCGCAAAAAAGTTAGTTGTGTTCTCATGTGATCCCTGATACCAACAACTTTTGCTGTGCTCTTTAGCAGCTTCATGAAAGTCTTTGTATTTAATAAAACCTTTGGTAATGAAAGCACCTTGCATTTCATGCATTACCTTCTGAGGAAACAGAACGCAGTACCGACAGAGAGCTCCTTTCCCAGAAAGAGAGTAGGCTATCCAAGGAGAGTACTGGGCTAGCCAGGCATAGCGAAAAGTTCTTTGGCTTGTACTATCATGTTTAAAGTCATACAGTGCATGTCAGTAAGTGTCCAACAGTTGGTAAGCTGTTGAAATTTCAATTCCTCAGATATGTGTTTCACGTGGCTGACATACTGTCCAATGACCAGTGTTTGGGTTTCCACTGTCTCTAATTGCCTGCACGAGTTTGACAGTGCTATGCTGTTATCAGCATATGCTGTAGTGCTGTCTTCCGGGTTTGGTTCTCTTGCATCTTCACAAATGGATGCTTGCTGTATATCAGCCAGCTGTGAGAAACTAAGTTTTTTCAGGAATATGAATGTGACTTGTTTTCTGTTTCTGGAAATAACTGCAGATGTCCATGGCTAATATCCCATTTGTTTGGGCACTGCTGCCATTTTCCTTTTGTTCCTTTGTATTCTTCTGTTAACCTGTTTAGTCAATTCAGTAAGCCACACACTTTGGCTAGTCAGACAGTCAGTGAGACAAGACACCCTCACCTCCCAGCCAAGGCTTGCCAAGCGGTGATCTTCTCCCTTTATTTCCTCTTTTTATGTTTGCTTGCACGCATGTGCAAGAAACATAGTGCCATCATCCGAGTTTTTCTGAGGTGTGTCAGTGTCTTCCAATTCAGTCAATGTGTTTGCAGGCACGGTCGCAGTTCTCCAATCACTGCTGGAGCTGTCTATGACAGCAGTTGAAAATGCAGTGGCATGCAGTTGAAAGAGGGAGCTACGCTTCAGTGAGCAGCAATAAGATATCACCTGCTCATGCATGCTCCCCCCTTACACACATGTGCACACATACTGTGTGCTCACTCCCCCCATGCACACACTGTATAGCCAACAGGGGTGCCCAATCCCCCATCGGCTGTGCTGCACTTCCCCCAAACAGAGTTCCAGATACACATCCGAGCATGGCGGGGTGCCTAATCCCGTCAGCTCCAGACCCCCCAAACAGCCTTTACAGCTGCCATGCTGGGAGCCCATCCCAGTGTGGCACAAGCCGGTATGGCTGACAGGGTGCCCAATCCCCATCAGCTCCAGACCCCCAAACAGCTTACAGCTGCCACGCTGGGAGCCCACACCAGCGTGGCACAGTCTCAGACACAACGGGGTGCTCTTGGTAATCCTGCCGGCTCCAGCCCTCCCAACTGCCTTCAGCTGCTACACTGGGAGTTTCCACCCAGCGTGACAATGTCCCGCCGCCGCCTTCCTATTAAAAAACTGTAAACAAGAAAATGTTCCTCATGCTCACCCAGCCCACCCGCCGCCCACCCACCGCGCACCCTGCCTCCCACACCCCCACCCCTCCATACTTATCTCCAGACCCGCCGACGATTTGCGTGTGGACTGGGAACACATCTGCACTCTTCAAAGCCGACCGTGAACTGAGGAAATGCCGGTAAGCTGTATAATGGAATAGATAGGGTTTTTAAACTTTGCTGCATATCTCAGGTATTTTTTGGAATTTTTGAACCAAATTTTCAACATGAGGTTTTGGGGACCCCTTCTCATGAATGCTCTCACTGTCATGGCATTAATCGGGCTTGAAGGGTGATTTCGCAGTCACTGCGAGAAATCATCTTTTGGGACTGAGTAATGAAATGACACTGTCACTGTTCATAAGATGGGCTCTCAAAAAGCCAATGTTGAAAACTTGGTGGAAAAATTCCTAAAAATGACTGTTTTATGAGCGTGCATTGTGCAGTTCCTACGCATGCTCGTAAGTTCACGAATTTTCAATATTTTCACTCCAGATTTTCAACATTGCCATTTTACCACACCTCCTTATGAGCAGTACAGCTGTCATTTTTCACATCTTGCCCAAAACATGTTTCTGCCCATGCAGCGCACAATGGCGCAGTCGGTGTGTGAAATCAATGTATGGGACACAATGAGAAAATCACAGTGACACTGTTCATGAGCAGAGGTCTTAAAATGGCTATGTTGAAAATCTGGTGGAAAAAGTCCATAAAATGACTGTTTTACGAGCATGCATTGTGCAGTTCCTATGCACGCTTGTAAGTTTGCGAATTTTCAATATTTTCACTCCAGATTTTCAACATTGCCATTTTATTACACTTCCTTATGAACAGTACAGCTGCCATTTTTCACATGTTGCCCAAAATGTGTTTCAGACATGGCGCATAATAGTGCAGTCGGTGTGCAAAGCAATGTTTGGGACAGATTAAGAAAATCACAGTGACACTGTTCATGAGCAGAGGTCTTAAATGGCTATGTTGAAAAATTTGGTGACAAAGTCCATAAATGACTGTTCACGAGTGAGCATTATGCAGTTTCCATGCACCTCGTAAGTTCATGGCTTTGTATATTTTAGTCCAGATTTTCACCAGTGGCATTTTTCCACACTTTCTTATGAACAGTACAGCTGTCATTTTTCACAACATGGCCGAAATGTGTTTTCACACTTTCAGCACAGAGGTGCGTGGTCGCTGTGGGAAATCATTGTTCGGGACAGATAAAGAAAATCACAGTGACACTGTTCATGATCGGAGGTCCCAAAATGCCTGTGTTGACAATCTGCTGTAAAAGATCCCCAAACTAACTACATTACAGGTGTGCGTTGTACAGTTCCTATGCACGCTCGTGACTTCACCAGTTTTTTTAATATTTTCACTGCAGATTTGCAACATTGCCATTTTTTACACCTCCCCATGAACAGTACAGCTGTCATTTTTGACATCCTGTTCGGAATGTGTTTTTGCACCTGTGGTACTAAATGCCGTAGTCGCTGTGCATAAGCAGCTTTCGGCTAACAAACTGATATTGCCACTGTTCATGAGGCGGGGGTCACAAAAAAACCATGTTGAAAATTTGGAGTGAAAATACCAATGAATGCCTGAGGTGTTAGGGTTTTCAACCATAATGTCCCACCCTGTTGAGAATGACAGGCATCAGGGGTGTGACTTGGGATTCTTGCCTGTAATGCTCATACCATTCCACCCCCACCCACACCCTGCAGCCAGTGAGAGGCATCAAGGTATGCCTTGGACTCTTTGGCCCCAAAGTTCACCCCATTCTCCTACACCGCACCCATCTCACCATATTTCCTGATGGAATGGGGTGCTCATAAGGGCCAAAGACCCCAAGGCACACCGTGACACTTGTCAGTGTCTGCAGGGTAGGGTGTGGTGAAATGGCATGGCTGTTATGCCTGATGACCCAAAGGCACACCCCAATGCCTGTCACTCTCTGCAGGGTGGTGGTGGGATTGGCTTCAGTTCAATATTTTACTGCCATTCCTATTATGCAGCTCTGTAACTTCTACACTACCAATGCCAATGCCAGCAAGCAAACATTTGGCATTGACAAATGCTTGTTTTTTCAGTTTTGTTTAGTTCAAAATGAAGCTTCTGCAAGCAACAGCCAGCATAGTAACAGTAAACCTAAACCACTTAGGCTGTGTTTTAGACTACAGTCACAGGCAGTAGGCAAATTACCTCAGATGCCCCCCAGCAGCCCTGGCTGGCCCCTGCGGTAAGTGAGCCACCATCCAGTCAGACCCCCTCCAGCCAGGCCCATGTCGCTGATCTATGCTCCTTTTGTTTCCTTGGCTTTGTCCTGTTGGTTCTGTTGTTTTTTTTACTATATTTTTTTTGCAAATTACAATTTAAGAATTTTTGTTAAGTTTTATTATTTTCTGTTTTTTTACTTTTGTAATAATTGCTGCCCAAGTACTCATCCACTTCTACTCTGTAGCCAGACTGTCAGACACAGTAGAAGGCTAGCAAGCAGCTTAGAATGTTGTTGCTGATTGAGAAGATTAGAGACTGTGATGTTAGTGAGAGACTAGAGACACATAGGAGGTGATCAGAAGTTGAGAACAACAATAGTCCAGATGCAAAAATGACTGAGTGAACTGATTTTGAACACTGTGTAAGTGGCAAGCCTTTTTACGGCTGCAGTGGGCATAGGCCTGCAACCATCTTGAAAGCAGAATAGAGAAGGGAGCTTAACCAGATACTGACCAGACTTTTAAATAGTGGAGGTGAATGACAATTACTGTGCATTCACCGCACTATTTAAAAGACTGATTGGTAGAACATGGCACTGTTTGCTGTGTTCAAGATGGCCACCAGAGTTTTCTGCGCATGCGCGACAACTTGCGCATGCACACTGAACTCTGGTGGCCATCTTGGACATGGCAGACAGTGCTGCCATGCCATCGGAGTTCAGTGCACATGTCCAGGTTGTTGCCCATGTGCAGAAGACTCCGGCAGCTGTCTTGAACACGGCAGGCAGTACCATGTTCCTCCATCAGCTCAGCAGCAGCTGTACCAGCTCTAGCCAGAGTATGCTTTTATCCTGCTAGCCCTGGCTCATTAAAAAAAAAATCAAATGCCCAACTACTTCTTGTCTGTAGCCAGACTGTCAGACACAGTGAAAAGCAAGCAAAAGTTAATTAGAACATTGTTACTGAATGAGAAGATGAGAGACTATGATGTGTGAGTGAGAGACAGACAATTAGAAGGTGATCAGATGTTTAGAACGACACTAGTTCAGATATAAAAAAAAGAGTGAACTGAGTTTGAACACTGTGTGAGTGGCAAGCCCTTTTAGCCTGCCCGTCCCTACTTCAAAAATATTAAATTCAAATTGTATTTCTTCCTCTGAGAGAGTGAACTGATTTTGAAAACTGTCGTCCTGCTTCTGAAATATTAAATTCAAATTCTTCCTCTGAGAGATTCTAGAATGAACTGATTTTGAACACTCACTGTGCAGTGTAAGTGGTAAGCCCTTTTATACTGCCTGGCCACTTATCAAAAATATTAAATTCAAATTGTTCCTCAAACTCAATCCTTTATACTTCCCACCGAATGCATTTCAATTCAATGAAGTTTTTGATGCCTTCCCCCTCCCCGACCCCTGCAAGGTAATCTCTCTTCTTCCCCCCTTCCCCTGCCCTGCCTGGTTTGCCTTTGCCTGTATAAGATCTGTTCTTTCCAGGTTCCACCCTTTCTCTCCTGGCCTCTTCAATAAATGTTATTCAAAAAACAAAACTGTATTTTTCTGTGTGTTGTTGTACCTTTTAATTGTTCTACAATTTTTTTGAAGTTGTTGCCGATACCGAGAATTGTCTCCGGAGAGCAGATCAGCAAGCAAGCAAAAGCAAGCACCGCCACCAACATAACACGACTGTCTGTTTAGTCTAGCAGCATTCACACCTGTGCACCGATGACAGCAAGTGACATGGGGATTGCCAATCCGCTCCTTCACCAGCTCAGGTCCAGCAAGACTCGGTTCCCTTCCCAATCCCTGCCTCAGCCACCTGACCGAAATTGAAACTCTGCTGGTCAGGTGATATACACAAGCACAGAGCAGCTCACAGGGTCAATTCACGCCCTCCCTGATGAGCAGTCAGCCATGCGTGACCACCATTATCTATCTAATGGGAAGTGGACACATGGAAGTGCAGGAGAGCCGAGACAGTCAACCTGAGTCATAGGACACCGTCACAAAGCAGCAAGAGAAACAGAACGGATCGGGAAAATGATGATAACATTTTATTTTTATACAGTAAGAAACAGAGGAAAAAAAAATATTTTCAATAAGAATGTCCTGTACCAATACACATGTGACAAAACAAATATATTAATAAAAACAACAGTTGCACATTTAAACAATGTAACTCGTGTCTCGTGTTCATGTGTAGCAATTACAAAATGATTTAAAAGTTTTTCTCAGATCTGTTTGAAATTCTTTAACAGAGTTTTTCACTCTTAACTCCACTGATACTGTATTCCATGATTTAGCCAAACATGTTTGAAGCATCATATCAGCAAACCTATTGTAGACTCAAGGACAAGAACTTTTCAGTGTTTGTTCTCTAAGTCTATACTTTTCATTTCTCCAGTCTCTTGTTATCACCATGTGACGCAATGGGTGTATCATTTTAAAATGCAGTAATTTAAAGCACCATAACAACCAATTTAGTTGTCATTATCCATTGGGCCTAACTAGTTCAATGCCTGATAAATGATACAGTGATGGATCCCAAATTTACTCGAATTTGAAAATCTGGTCGATCTATAATATGTTTGGTCAATCCTTTTTAAAGCAGATTTTGGTGCATTTCTATAAACTAGCCCTCTGTATTCCAGTAGTGGGATAAGCAATTGCTGAGTTAGCTTCTGTTTTGCTTCTTTTGTTAAGCAGATTGAAATCTTTCTTACTGCTCCCAGTTTCTTATTTATTTTCTTTACTGTCAAGTTAATATGCTCTACATACGATAGTTCCCTATCCACTAATACACCCAAATATTTAAAGCTTGCTGCATTTTACAATTCTTTTCCATCTTTAAATATAATATCTAATTTCCTATCTGTTGTTCCCTTTGCTCCATTTGTGAAATATATAGATTGTTTTTTTTAACATTCATAAGCAGCCCAGACTCTACAAACCATGATTCCATTCTGTTTAAGTCTTTCTGATGTTTATTTTCAAGTGCACCATGACTGCCCGTGAGGTCACCAAAACGGTGTCGCCTATATACAGCCATACTCCACTCTCTTTCAACACCCCTGGCAATCTGTTTACAAGTACATTAAAAAGTAAAGGCCCTAAAATAGAGCCTTGAGGGACTCCTCTCTTTACTTCCCTCAAAGTTGAATTTTTAGCTCCTAGTGACACACTGCATTCTGTTTGCTAGATTTGGCTTGAACCATGCCAAAGGTTCAGAATGGACTCCCTGTTCATGCAATTTATGTAACAATAACCTGTGGTCCACCAAATCAAAAGCTTTACTGAGATCCACAAACACAGCTGCAGTCCTTTCTCCTTCATTCATGGGTGTTGCAAACAAGTTGTTTAAGTCTACTAGTGCTGTGTTTGTGGATCTCCCTGCCCTAAATCCATGCTGGCAATTTGTTAGCAAATCATACTGTTCCAAATACTGACAAAGCTTCCTGTGGACAAACTTTTCCATGATTTTTGATATTATGGGCAGCAAGGCAATTGGTTTGTAATTTGTTGATATTAAAGGGTCACCTCCCTTAAAAATGGGGACTATTTTTTCTAGTTTCCAAGCATCAGGAAATATAGCAGTATACAAGCTCTCATGAAACAAGTAAGTCACTATGGGTGCCAATATATCTGCCCACAATTTCAAAAATCTTGCTCCAATTCCATTTGAACCTCCAGCTTTGTTAATCTTTTGGTCATTTAATTCCTTATTAACCTCTTTAACCATTAATGCCCTGACTCTAAACCACTGATTAATGTTGATTTCTGATTCTACAATACTTTGTACTATTTCTTGTACTGAAATGTCTAAGGTGCTTGTTTTTGGATCATCACGTCCCAAATAAGGTAATTCTTTGAAGTACCTGTTTAACATATCAGCTACTTTTATTTAGTCTTCTACTATTTCCTTATCTACAGTTAAATTAATCAGAGTTTTGGGATTTACAGATTTTGTAGCTGTTACGCGTGATGTCAGATTTTTTTTGATCATTTGCCTCCATGATATTAGTTTTGTAATACTGAATCTTTGCCATTTTGATTATTTTTATACATTCATTTCTCCATGTTTTATATGTACTCTAATCTTACTCATTTTTTGATTTCTTTGCTTTTTTCTATAACCTTTTTTTGATTCTTAGTTGTGTTTTGATTTTATCATTTACCCATGGCAGATATTTTTTGTGCCAAATTTTTAATATTTGGGGTGCATGTTGGTTTATAATTGATAGCATTGTATTATTAAAATCATGTGCAGCCAAATTTAAGCCTGGTTTCAAAGTTATTCTTTTCCAGTTTGTATTATTAAGACTATCTCTATATGCTGTTGTATTAAACTTTTTCCAACATGTTGTCCAATATGATGGTTGTTCAGTCCTGTATGATTTTCTCCAGTCCAATTTACATTTAACTGTGCAATGATTACTGTGCAATGATCCCCCACAAGAACAGGTATGGGTACTCACTCGCAAGTCACAACCCACAGGTTGCACACACTCACTTAAAGGGCATGCAGCTTTTTATATATATTATATTTAATTGGTTTGGGCTTGGGGACCCAATTCTGGGGGGTGGGGTGGGGCAGGATGTCCATGTTGACGAAAAGGTATTTATTTATTGGTTGATTGATTAATTTCAAAAGTTTTACCAAGAAAGGCATACTGATCTGGTAGCAGCTAGTTTCCAGCTGGGTTGGGGGGGGGATTCTGGGGGGAAGGGATTTTGTAATTACAAAATACAAAGTTGTGAACATGCAGTAAGTTGTAAATAAGTACAACAAAATGGGCAATTGACATGCAGTGCTCCCGAACATGAAATACGCAATACAATAAAAGTGCAGACAAGGAACAATATGAACAATATGCAGTGTGCAACAGTGCAATGCTAAGTAGTGGTGGGAGTTGTGACTGAAAATTGGGGGGGTTGTAGTAGTGACAGTGCAGGGTAGAAGCCCTGTGCCAAACCCTGCACTGCCCCAAACACATTGCTGCACCATGTGCCCGATTCACAAAGGTTGCATGCATTCATGACACTTTACTTCATTTACAGTGGCTTTTGCCACTTATGTGACACAAACCCCATAAAAAGGACTGCAAATTTAGACCAGCAAAAGTTATTATAACTCGTGGCATGTGGCACATGGAATCAAGAATCCCGATTGCCGGCCAGCGAATGTCGCAAGCCCCATGCAAAGTGTGTTCAGCCCACCCGGGGCTTGCAGCATTCTAACTCATTTAAGAATTGAGCTCCAGGACTCAATGTCAAGGGTAACTGCAGGAGTGAGTAGTGAAATCATGGAGGACAGGTTTTAGAGTCTGAAGCACTAAGTAGAATGAATGGAAGGGGGGGGGGAGAGCCCTAGAGTTTACAGAAGTGAAAAGACAAGACTTCTTGACCAGTCAAGGTTTCACTGGAATGAAACAGTGAGACCAGAATTGCAACGGTAGTAAGAGTTAGTAGACATGGAAGCGAGGAAAGAGGCAAGGCAAAAAGGGAGGGAGCCAAGCCAGAATTTGGACAAAAAGGATGCAAAGTGGACAAGGCATCTGGCATTAAGGGAGGAGGAGGAGACATGAGCTGTACAATGAAGAGTGATTAGTGCATGGGGTACTGTTGAATGCAAATGGACAGAATGAGTGCAACAGGGGATCCAGTCTGGCTAAAGTGAACTTGGGAGCAGCACTGTAAATGATGTCATCATAGCCAAAAACTGATGAGAATTTTCTTCAAGAGGATTTCTCAGTGGGCAGGAAGTGGGATGCTCCTCTTATTCCAGTAAACTACATTAAGTGTGTGTGGGGGGAACTTCTGGTGGATTGCATCCACATGAACTGAGAAATCAAGGTGATGGTCTAGCCAGACCCCGAGGTACTTGAAAGAGAAAACGCCATCAAGTACTTCACCATCAAGTGTATGGAGGGAGAGGGGTGAGTCTAGCAAGCCTCTGCCTAGTGCCAAAAGTCATAGAGACCTTTTCTGGTACTGAGGGACAGCTGGTTTTCATGGAACCAGTGCTGGACATTGCTAAAGTCCAGCTGGAGCTGGTCCATGAGGTCAGAGACAGAGGAGTCAGAGGTAGAGCTCTCTGTTATCTACGTACATGTGAATGGATGCAGAGGAGCAGACAATGGGGAGAGCAGTTAGAAAAATGGAGAAAATAATTTGGCCATGGATGGATCCTTGGGGATGCATGAACAGATTGAAAGTGGGAGGCGAGGGAATCTCCAATTTGTACAGCTTGAAACCTGCCCTCAAGGTAGAAATAGAACCACCCAGCTGAGGAGGCAGAGAGTCTTGCTGCCCTAAGCTTGTCCAGGAGAATGGGATGGGCACTGGGTAACAGTGCTGAAGGCTTTGACCAAGTCAACAAAGATGGTGGTGGGGACTAGGCCCTGATCCATGCCAGAGAGGATAGTGTCAGTGAGCCAGAGAAGGGAGGCGGAGGTGGAGTGGGACTTCTGATGCAAAACTGGAAAGGAGTGAAGAAGGAAGATGAGTCAAGGAAAGGGGAGAGTTGGGAAAGAATAAAGCGTTCCTGAAGTTTAGCCAGGAGGGGAGTAGAGAGATGGGATAGTAGTTTGCAGGGGAAGAGGAGTCACACCATTTTGGAAGGGGGATGACTGTAGCCAGATTTCAGAAGATGGGACGGAGGATAATGAAAGGGGAGGTTGAGGAGGTAAGTGATAGGGAGAGCAATGCAGTGAGCAGACATAAATGGGTGTTTATGGTCAAGACCATCAGGGTTCCCACTCTTGTGGGGTTTTTGAGCTAGAAGGGCCTTAGCAGAAGCAGCAGGAGTGGTGGAAGAGAAGGAGAAAAGAGAGGAGAGCAGTGGAGAGGGTAGATAACAAAAGTGAGGGGAGGCACGGAGAAGGAAAAGAGGAGCAAATGGGCACAGGATATGAAAAAGGAACTGAAGAAGGTGACAATTGCAATGGGGTCAGAGATAGGAGAGTTGCCCACCTTAAAGGAAAACTGTCTTTATCCCAGATTTCCCTCGCTAGTTTCATTTCCCAATTCAGTTTTCAGAATAGCACTTTTCAACCTGGTTTATTTTTATTTTTTTTTTTACAAAGTCTGGCATTCAGCAAAATGGTGCACACTGCATGTCTCCATCTCATAGCAAAGTGCAGCGCTGCACTGCTCAGCTCCAAAACAGGAGTATTGGAGCTGATAGGTGCGGCACCACACATTGCCATGAAATGGAAACGTGCAGCATGCGCAATTTTGCCATATGCCGAACTTTTTAAAAATAAAAAAAAGTAAGTAAACTAGGTTAGAAAAGGGTGCTCTATTTGCGAAACCCCTAATTGGGGGGTAAGGCTTGCGAGGGTGGGAAATCTGGGACAAAGACAGTTTTTCTTTAAGAACAGGGAAGGGACTGGCTCAGCAGTTAGAAGAAGGTATAGATTACTTTCTAAAACACAGAGGGTAGTTAAGGTTGTTTTGGTGTGCGGATGCAAAGTGTTTGGACTGTGCAAGCCTAGTAGCACTAGTACAGGCATTAGAAGGGCCCAGTATTGATAAGGTCAGAAGGGAAGGCAGTGGACTTGTAGGCCTGCCAGGCAAGGTCATGTGTGTGGTTACAATTAAGCCAGCAACTCTGCTGAGAACTATTTGGAGGTGAGAACCTTGGACTCTGGTTCTTCTAAGGGGGAGCATAATGATCCCAGATAGACATGAATTTGGAGGTGAAGAATTGGAGGACATTGTTAACATAGCCAGCTGTTGAGCTAGGGGATCAGTTAGTAGCTACCAGGTCAACATGGAAGGGGACAAGTCCAACAACTAGAATGACCAGATCTGGATGAATTTAGGGAGAGATTTGGGGCGATGAATCATATGCATACTGTAGACCATATGGTGGTCACAGAGGATATCAGCAAGGGTATCAGCATCCATGATACAACGTGAGTGGGAGGAGAGGGCCCAGTCTAAAAGGGAGTGATTGAGAGATTTGAGATTGTGAGTAGTGAGGTCAGAGACCAGCTGGGATGGTAAGGGGGATTTTAATGTTCAGCAAAATTTATGTAGGAAGATGGAGAACCAGCTGAGGTTGAAATCTCTTAGGATGAGTAACTCATCAGAGAAGGTATGGTAGGCGTTGATCATGAGTAGCTCAGTGACTGATGGTGGGGAAATGCCAGGACAGAAGTAGACACCAGCAATAAATATGGGGACAGAGAAGGGGATGGAAAGTTTGAGAAGGAGCATATTATAAGCAGAGGGGGTGGAGGCAGAGAGCAAAGGCTCAGGAGGCAGTATAGCACAGTGGTTTAAGGCTCTGAGCTGCAAACCTGGAGATCTAGGTTTCAATCCCACAGCCCCCACTTGCATACTGTGTGACCCTAAGCAAGTCACTTAACTTCCTTGTGTTCTCAGATTGCACCTGTAAACCAGCTTTCAGCTTAGGTGACTCTTCCAGTAAAACAAAGGTAAAAAAAGGAAAAAGGCTCAAACTGGATGTTTGAGGAGAGGTAGGTGGCTGCTCTATTACCCCTCTTCACTAAATATTGATGAACAGTGGTGAAAACGGGGATGGCATCAGCGGTGTCAAGGATCCTGGGTGAGAGCCCAGACTCCAAGATTACCAACACGTCAGGCTTGAGGATAAGCATGAGCGTTTGCAACTGGTCATGCTTAGGGAGGAGGCTGCAGATGTTGACATGGGCCACTCTCAGACCTTTAGGGAAAGGAGATGACAGAGCAGGGCTGGGGCTGAGCTCAATGTCACTTGCAACTATAAGCAGCAAGGAGATGAGGAGCTTGAGAGAGCTTATGGGATGCTTGTGGAGAGAGGACAGGTGGAGAGAGGATAAGGAAGGCTGGACGACAGAGGCATCTAAGTGCTGCAAGGTGAAGCCAAGCAGATGAGAGGAGACTGTAACCAGGATGCCAAGGAGAGTGAGATAGGGTCAGGCAGCTGGTGGAGGGAAGAATGGGTGAGGATGAAGGGGGAAGAAGATAAATGGGAGAAGGTTAAGAGAGGTAGTCAGGGGAAGAAGGGAGGATAGGATAAGCGAGAAGGGGAGAATGGAAAAGGTTAGGAGCAGTATAGTGGAAGATCAACAAAGCAGTACTTGCCGTACAGTTTACACCAAAAACTATTGACGGGGGGCAAGCTTCACTCAAATGGAGTGAAAGATGAGTAAGGGGGATGGGGGTTTCACCCAGAAAGGGATGAAACCAGAATAAAATGAGGGAATGTGGGCTTTGCCCAGATAGAGAGGAGACCAGAATTTAAAATTTAGAAATGAGAGGGAATATAGGCTTCAAACACTGGGAGTATGGCAAGGAATGCATTAACAATACCCTTCCACCCTGCTCAATTTAAAAGATTGCTTCAGGTATCGCTTTCTGTACAAGGATGCTATAAATGTTATTAACTATTTCCTGTAAATTACTGCTTGCTGCTCTTTTCCTGTATAATTTTAATGGGATATATAGTTTTTACTGTGTTGTATTGTATTAGATGTGGAACCTTTGAAAACAAGCACTTGTGCTCAAAGGTATTTTATTAATAAATAAAACAGAGAGAGGAAGGTAGAATTAAAACAAAATATAGGAAATATGGGCTTCACCCAGACAGAGAAGCTGCAGTGACAGATCTAAAATGGGTGACTAAATTAGGATAACCCCCAGAAAAACAATTCAGACAAGTACCCTTACCAAATGTGACACAATGGCAATACCATGGCACCACAATGGCAACACAGTGGTGAGCTACAAAATGTGCAATGGTACTACCCAGTGGTACCATGGTTGTACTATGGTAGTTTGTTTTTTGATTATTTTTGTTGATATGGTAGGACAGTGGTACAATGGTATCACAATGGAACTGAAACAAACCACTGTGATACCATGAAAACCTTAATGGTAGTACAGTGGTAATCACAGTGGTATTGCAATGGCAAATGAGTGGTATTACAGTGGTATTCTGAAAAACTTTTTTTTTAAGGGTAGGCTGTACTAGTTAACGCAGGAACAAATGGGTACAACCCAAAGACAAAACAAAAATACAAGCTGGGGTGCTGATAGCAACAAGACAGCAGACTGTTTAAACAGGTATATGAGTAATGGAATCACCACAAGCCTCGGAATATAACAGTTGTAGCAGCACAGCCTAGGAAAATAGCAATCAGAGCAACATAAGTCTAGAGTCTCTGGGGCACTGCATTACCAGGAGAACCAACACAGTACTTACTGAGGGCTGGAGTACTGACTCCCCCAGTGTGACACCTTATGCTCTGCCCCCCTTGTGTAATGCCCTTATGAACTTGCTATTTGGCTCTGGAACACAGCAGAGGACTGCTAAGACACAAGCACATAAATTGGAAACTGCTGACTCTGCCCCTCACGCAATCCACCTCCTGACTGGAGAAAAGGCACACAGAAAAAGATAAGCTGAGACTGAAGAAAAAAAAACTGCTCTGCTACAGCAGTCAATAACATCCCCCAGACAGTTCTGAAAGAGCATGACTGGTTCTCACACAGTGGCCAGCTTCCACACAAATTTCCTAAATGTCAAAGTCAAAAGTACAGATGTCTGACTATGAGTGGTGTTTGAAAGTCGCTCAGACTGTTACTGCTGACTCCTCCCCCACACACACAATTTACCACCCATCTGCAGGAAAGGCGCACAGAAAGAGGGAGGCCGGGACTGAAGAAAAGACTGCTCTGCCACAGTTAAAACACAAGTTCCCCAGACAGCTCCAAAAGAGCCCGACTGGCTATCACACAGGTGCCAGCCCCAGCACAAATGTGCATGCAAGAATAGAAGATATATGAGCTCCTAGTGCTTATTGCGGTCTACAAGAATGCATACGTACAGTGCAGAACCCTTCAGCGCACTGCTCAACTACCAACATAGTGGAATGCTGCAGGGGAAAGTGGGGCAACTAAGTTGGCCTGGAAAAAAGTAAAGTACCTTTTAAGGGGAACAATCAGCATTAAGTACCCCACACCCAAGTATGGGTCTGGTTCCAGTTTGCGCTTTGTGGTGAAAAAACTTTTTTTTTTTTTTCCTTTGTGTTTACTGTAGTATAGTAGATTGTACCAAACTGATCCTGCTTACTTGCAAGCATACATTTTCTGTAACTACAAATACCTGAATCCCCTGCATCTGACATCAGAAAAGGGCTACAGCAGTGGGAGATTCAATAACCTGCAGTGCATGTTAGAGCTTTTATAAGCTCTGATCACATGTTTGCCAGTCCTATTGTTCTCCTGGATCTAACTGCACTGCAGTCTGTTGAATCTCCCACTGCTGCAACCCTCCTCTGATGTCAACTCCAGGGGATTTGGGGATTTGTTATTACAGAAAATGTCAGCTTACAAGTAAGCAGAAGGAGTCTGATACAATCTACTATAATGCAGTAAACAGTAAGTGAAAAAAATGTTGTTATTTTTTTATACAAAGTGCAAATTAGAACAATTCCACACTAAGTGTGCAGGGCTCTAAGCTGCGCCTTAAGCTTGCTGTCTGTCAGTCCCCAGTCAACTATTGGCAATCAAGGGAGGGAACTTAACTATTTTTTTTTTTTTGCACTGCACACTTTAATTAGCTTTTTATTAAGCTTACAACTATCGGATTTCAAACAATTATGTTCATCATTAGTGTTTTCTCCTTGTCTTTTAGCTTTCTTTGTTCTTGATCTTCTGAAGATTTCAGATAATGCTTCACATATTTCATTGAGTGTTTAAAAATGCATCTGAATGTATCTCACTGATCTCACAATTGCTGTTTGTGACTTCACAGTCTGTTGTCATGGTGAACATTATGATGCCATGAACAAAAGCACCATGAGGTAAATAGGGTATAAGGCAATACTCTTTATACAGGCTTATTGGATAGACTATGAAAATGTGCTAGAGACTCTGGAAAGGAAATCTGAAAATTAAAAAATATATATTCTCGAATAAACTGTTATAGCTGAAACACCATGTTTATGAAAGTACATGCTGAAGTGCAGAGTTCCTCTTTAAGGTAAATTTTATTGTTTATCTAGAAATTCTGGTACTACCCCCTGTATATGGTATTACACTTTTGTTATTTAATTTCCCAGCGGCCACTTTATCATTGTTTATTTTTAATGATGTTCCTTCTGCTGTTTGATGTATTGTTTAGTTTATTTAGTTTTTGTTTACCAGGTAAGTGCATTAGACAATACAATGCCTGTTCTAAGGCATGCCCCAGAAGAAATACAAGGAGTCAAAAACTGTTTTCATGATATGGTAAAGGTTACAGAAAACCATTCTGATAATGTTATAAAAATAGACATCAAACATATTGCTAGAAAATGCAGGCAGTATGATGAAGCGCAAGTAAAATGCACACAATTATATATGATGTAGAGGGTGTCAGACTAATGAACAGGTCAGTGCTTCACGGTATCATTACTGTAGTGCTCCAGTAACTCTCCCAGGTTGTGCCTAAAAATAGGCATCTGCATGAGTAGTGTACTTTAATTAGTATTATAACATGGGGCTGCAAATACAGAGAAATAATTGGTGGAATCTGACTCCATGACTGTTCGTTAATGACTGTTAATGAACAGTGATGGTGAGAAGTCCGGGAGGCATAAGCTGTGTGGCAGTGCCGAACTTGTTCACTGTTTAGGAGTAGTAGATGTATTTTATCACCACCATTAAAATGGCAGTAAGCAAGAGCTGTACATTGTAGTGAAGCTGCAGTCAGAAGTGTAGTTGTAAGCACATTCAAGCTGTGAGTGAGAAAGACACTAGTTAGTGATAGACATGTATTGCAATTTCTTTCTTCAGTGTGATATGAGTGCTTCAAGCCACTCACCCACCCCATGGAACTCAACTGACCCGCACAGACAGTCACTGCAGTGGTATACATAAAAGTCAGTCATGTAGCTGGGAAAACCCCATGTATCTACACCAAGAAAGTATTATGCTATTTTGAAAACCCACCCACCCCGTGGAAGCTGCACATGGCACCACCAGTCTCCACTCACACAGAGACGACGGGGTGTCAGAGAAAGTTGTAGCACACCAACAATGAAAGAATATGTCTGATACATAGTTGCAGTAGACAGTGTCAAAAGACATTGTCCACATGTTGGTAGAGCTGTGCTGCTGCTGCTATTAATCACCAGCCTGCTAGTATCAGCATCGGGAGGGGGGGAGTTCACAAGCCCCCCGGTGATAACTTGCTGGAATAGTGTGAAGAAAGCACTGTCGCTGGCCATTCCTCCACCAAAACATCCATCCTGTTCTCCACAGTTACTCCCATGGCACAGAAGCAGCAAAGTGTGCTGGATCTGATCAAATTATAATGGGATACTGCAGCTCACCATGGTCCATGTCAGTGCTCCTCTGCAGGCTAGAACCCACGACTAGCAATACATGCATCAGCCACCAAGCCCAAAACACACCATGTCGAGGGTGTCGCTGGTCACGATGGTACCTGCACAGAGGTCTGTTGTCTATGAGAGTGAGCGGCTAAATGTGGCTGTCCCCATCATGCACCCTCAGAGCTGGGATGTCACTACTAGGTAGCCACAAAAGATTGGTCATTGCCACGCCCTCTCCTCATTCATTAGGAATCAGAACAGCAGGGTCTGGGAGCCAGACTGTCACAAGAGCAAGGAAAATACATCCATTTCTTGACTGCTTCCTCCTCACTTTTTAACACAGCATGGCAGTCCCAGATGGGTAAGAAGTTCTGTGATCCCGGGGATGGGGACTCCATGAACATCAGAAATAAATCCTGCCAAATGGTCAGCGTGGTAAAGTATGTGAGTGTCTTGCACTGTAACATTTGTTGCTGTAGTCATTCTCCTAAACTATACACTTGTGTTCCACTGTTGTTGGTGTTCTGTTTTTTTATATGCACTTATGAAACGCATCCCTCACGCTGAACTGAATTACTAGTGTCAGACAGCAATCGCCTAACTGAATTACTAGTGTCAGACAGCAATCCTAGTACATTATATCATAGCTCTTTCTGTCTATATATGTGACAGTGCCGTGTCCTTGACACTGAGCATTGTGCTACATGCTTTGTTGTCCTGCTAGTTGTTTCTCAGCTCTCCTGGCGGCAGGACACATGATAAAATTCCAATGTTGGCATCAGATTTCTATGTATTTTGTCTGTTTTACAAACTGTAGAGGTACCTCATTTTGCCCTTTGTTATAAGCACAGTAACTCACTTCAGGGTGTGCGGTTATTGGGGATTAATGCACACCCAGGTGCTGTGAGGACACTCGGCCTGTAGCTTTCGTGCCTCTGGCCACTCGGGTGTCGTTGATCACAATAACCGCACACCCTGTCGTGAGTTATTGCTTACATCAAAAACAAAATAAATAAAAGGTACAGGCAGGTAGGCTGGGTGGTAGGATGGTTTCCACTGCCTACCTGCCTTTAATGTTCATGCCTCAGAAAAAAGCTCTGAGCTGTTTCTGAGCAAAATCAGGAAGGTTTGGTTCAGACTCAGTTTTTGATGGTATGCCGATAATACAGCGACAACTTAACAGCGATCTTGTTGATACCAAGACAGACAGATCACTGTAAAGTCTACTTGGGACGATACTACTTTCATCCAGTATTGCATCCCCTCCCTGCATCAGCTCTGACTTGGAGATGATTATAATAAGTTACTGGAAGTGCGGGGGGGGGAGCGCAATACCCCCTTAAAAAAAACACTTTAAATTCTGACAGCACAATGCCAACTGCAATTGTGGTTGATGTAGTACCATCGATGTAACCTGGGATCGAACTATTAGTGCAGCTATGGTGTCGTAGATCCATTTTTGACAAGCTGAGCAAGTTAGCACAGTGCCAAATTTTGCACTACAGATGCACTTCACCAACAATTTGCAGTGGGGAGTAAGCTTTATTTTTCTTTTTGGAAAAAGAAACTTAAAAGTCTTAAAAAGTTAAATTGCCAGACCCCAGAATCTTGTAGCACCCTATCCCATTCTCCTACCCCCCAGCCCTAACTAGTATCATACTGACCCTCCTACCCCACCCACTCAGCAGAACCCAATCCACTCCCCCAGCCTCAGAAAAAATAATCATTAGAACATCACTTCCATCATTCACTCAGCAACACTAAATTCCACCCCCTTCCCACCCCACCAGGTCCAGCCAAGAAAGACAATCACAGCTCCCCCAATCACTCAACACCCAACCCACACACACCAATGCCAGAAAACAAATGGATACTTGCTCCCGTAGGCCTACTAGCCTGCTTGAAGGAATGAGTACTTAGTGTGTCCTTTAAGAGCTCAGACTCAGCAGGTCACTGACTGAAAGTTCTGGGGTGGAACCAGCTGCTTCGGTTTAACCAGCCCAGGAAGCTGTGGTTCAGTTGGGTCTGGGATAGAGAAGCTACAGCATCTCCCGAGAGTAACTGAAAGTTCCAGCTGTTCCAACTCTTGGGAAAAAATCCTTGGGAACTGTAATGGTGGCCATTTTTGCATCAGTATCTCCATGGGATGGATTTCTCCACTTGGAAGGATTCCTGTGGGACAGTATAGCACTAAAAGAAATGAAATAAAAGAGACTGGAGGCAATCTGGAAGCATCAAGGGAACTGACAAGGAGACCTGATATAATCTGGTGACATGAAGTTGTAAAATGTAACTGCTAAAGCTTGAGAAACAGCATTAATTGGCATTCAGTAGTGCCCTCCCCCCGTGAAAGGAGCTTGTAAAGTCATAAAGTAAATGTCTAATGGTTAATTGCCTGTATTTCTTAAGAGAAGTAAGGGAAGGTTGGGTTAGAACAGTATACAGATCAAGGACCCCTTGAGGGTACAAGGTGTGGAGGAATGAGCTGGCAGCTGTAAATGTATGGCCATATGCTCCTGAGCCCTTAGCCATCTGATCCCCTAGCTCTTGTGAGAGCTATATTTATGTACCTGCAAGAAATCAGCGACTGCATGTCCTCCAGTTGGCTGTGTCTCAACTCAGACACAACAGAGGCTATGAATGTTGATCCAAGACAGCATGGGTCAGCTATGATGAGTGGAGGCTTAACATTGCCATCTGTGAATGGTCTACCACTGTAAGCTGTGGATGTGGTGAAGAATCTGGGTGTCATTCTGGACTGCAAGCAGTCATTAGAACAACAAGTGTCATCGGTAGTCAGGAAATGTTTTACCATCATAATAACATCACCCGGGTCAAATCACATCTTGAGCAAGCCTATCTGGATATGATAGTTCACACCTTTGTCACTTACAGACTTGATTATTGTAATGTTCTTTACTTAGGCATGACTGGAGGATTGATGTGATACCTGCAGTTTGCCCAGAGTCTGCAGCCCAAGTGGTGATGAGAATGTCTCGAATGGACCATATCACGTCGTTGATGCGCGGTCTACAATAGCTGCCTGTGCGGTCTGTGTATGAGCTACCTGAAAGACCTCTTGATGCCCCACATACCTTCCTGCTTTCTCCGATCAACCAATACTTGTGCTATGTCCCCAGTTCTCACTTGAAGCAATTGGGAGACAGGTCCTATGGGGTTGCTGCCCCACTGGTTTGGAGCAATTTGCCAGATGCAGTTAGACATGCCTATAAAGTGGAGGCCTTCAAGTACAAATTGAAGACTTATTTATTTGCTCAGGCCTTCCCTGAATAATTCAATAAGATTGCATTTGCCTATTTATAGAAACTGTTTTATGTTATGTTATTGTTGTGAGGCACACTCAGCTTTTGGAAAGGGCACCATATCAATAAAATTGCCTTGCCTATAATGTAAATGACCCACAGTGTAGTCTCAAGAAAATACTGAATTAACCTGTAAAAGCTAACTTTAACATCTGCTGTGAGAGAGCATACATGGGTAGTGAGAGAACCCTGCATGGTGCTGTGAAAGAGCCCTAAATTTATTGAGAGAATTAACTTTAGGTTCTGTATAACCTGGACCCCCCGGGTTGCCTGCAGCCCCAACCTTAACTGAAGCACCTGGACCTGACCGGACAACATCCCATGTCATGAAAACTTGACTCCATCCTTCCACCCCTGCCCCCTCTCGGAAGTGAATTTGTTTACTATGGGGTGAACTTTGGTCTGTGCATTTATAGTATGCTTTTGCACCAGTGCAAATAATGATATGGTCATGAAACTAAGATCAGTAAACCCTCTAGATGGACCTTTATGTGTTGTATGGACAACAAACTACTTCAGGACAAATGTTGTTTGCTAACCCCAATTGATTTTCAGCCCTGTACCTGCCTGAAAAAGCCCACACCCCTCGGAGGTCACTGCAGACTATGAATCAATCAGGTAAGTGGTTTTGACATTCGTTACCTTCCCTGAAAATAAATTGTGCCATCCCAACCTCTAGATTGGGGCAAGGGCTTACACAAGAGCAATGGCAGAAAGAGGGATCAATGGGGAAAGGGCTTACACAAGAACAATGGCAGAAAAAGTGATCTACTGTTACAGACCCTCTTCTCACCACTTTTGCCAGCTGCACAGATTACATCTAAATTCTCCCAGGATCACAAAGGCTGGTAGGTACCTCCACATCACATAATGGCAAAATGCTGTCAAACAGAAATTGATGTGGGAGGGGGGGCTGGGGCATGGCATCACCAACTGATAGGCACATGGGTAATAAACAAAGTTGATAAAAAAATGCAATTAGCTGTGCAAGTTACAAAAAAATGCAGTTCACTGTTCCCTGGTCCTTATGCCCTTTCAAGTCTAAGCAGACGTTACACAAATCTTGCTCCAAGTAATCCCTGGCATCTAGCTAATCCCCATCCCTCTCCCTGACCTGTGGTGTAGTGTAAGGTCCAGATCATGCAGCTGCAGGTAAATTAAATGAAGAAAGTGGCTGCAGAGGGAGGTAGAATAGAGGGCCAAAGAGCAGATTAAATGAGGTATCTACAGTGAGGTTAACTATAAATGTCAGTTTTCATTTGCTACAGGTGAACGAATGGAAACACTAGTCAAAGAGGACTTAGGACCTAGTGGACTACCAGGAGAAAAACATGCTCTTCTGGAATAATAAACAGCATGGGTTCAGGGCACAGAAGGTCTGTCAGACCAAATTGATAGTATTTTTTGACTGGGTAACTAGGACAGTGCATAAGGGTCATGCAGTGAATTTACTCTACTTCGTCTCAGCAAGGCAGTCAACTTAGTGCCTCACAGAAGGTTGTTGCAGAAGGTAGAGGATCTGGGTGCAGCAAAGGACACAGATAGGTAGTGAGTTGGTTGGAAGGGAGACAACAGAAGACAGCGGTAAACAAAGTCAGATCCAAGGACAGGGAGGTCACCAGTGAGGTGCCACCAGGATCAGTCCTGGGTCCAGTCCTTTTCAATATGTTCACCAGTGGCACAGGAGAAGGAATTTGGGGCAAGATGTGCCTCTTTGCCAATGACACTAAGTTTCTGTGGTAGCATAGACAGCAATGAGGGGGTAAGGGAGATGCAGAGGGACCTTCAAAGGTTGGAGTGGTGGTCCAAGGTTTGGAATCTGAAATTTAATGCCAGAAAGTGCAAGGTGATGCACATAGGGAAAAAAAACATACAGTTTGTTGGCAGAAAAGATTTGCTTGGCCCACTTAGTCTGCCAGGAGTTCCCTTCCTATTCTGCCTCCTCAGATATTTAGTTGCCGGTAACCCTCTCACCTCCCTTCCTCTTTCTTAATATACCCCTGTTTATCCCATGAATGCTTGAAGCCCCCATTATCCTAGCTTCAACCATTTTCACTGGAAGTCTGCTCCAGGTATCAACCACCCTTTCAGTGAATAAATATTTTGTAACATCACTCTTGAAACTCCCCCCATCCCTTCAGCTTCCTCACATGCTCCCTAGTCCTGGTGCTTGTTCTCATTTTAAAAAGATTCCCTGCCTTCACCCTGTTCAGCCATGTGATGTACGTTTAGGTCCTGATCATGTCACCTCTCTTTCCTTTTTTCCAGGGTGTACATGTTGAGATCACCAAGTTTTTCATCATAATGCTTCTCATGCAAATACTGCACCATCTATGTTGCACTCCTCTGGACCATCTCCTCCCTGTCTATGCCCTTTCTGAGGTGTGATCTCCAAAACTGTACATGGTACTCCAGTTGGAGTCACACCAGCAACAAATACAAAGGCAACACCACCTCCCTCCTCCTGAATATGATACCCCTCCCTATGCACCCTGGCATCCCACTAGCTTTAGTCACTGCCTTGTTCCCTGCTGAAGTCTTGTGGCAAAGCACTGGGGTTGATACCTCCTTTGTGATCAGCATAGTTTGTGCACCTTGAGACATTTTGTGTGCCAGGTTTGGCAATAAATGATGGCAATGGCAATTTTATTTATATAGCACCCAATTCCTGAGGCTCTGAGCACCTTACAGCACAAGTGAATAGAACAATAGTTAAATAAAAGCTGAAAAAATTAACAAGCAAGAATCCAAGCCAAAACATAAGCTAAAAAAGGGAGTTTTCAAAGATTTTTTAAAAATGACCAGTGAAGGAGCTTCTCTCACTTCTTGGGGGAGGGCATTCCAAAGAATCAGGACAGCCACAACTAATGTCCTATCGCTTGAGGATATTAACCAGTATCTGGGAACAGAAAGGAGATCTGCCTCCACTGACCAGAGGACATGACCAGGAGTGTTTGGCACCAGGAGGTCTTACAGGTAGCCTGGACCCAGACCATTCAGGGCCTTGTATGTCAACAAGCACACCTTAAAGCTGATGTGCCATCTGACCAGAAGCCAGTGGAGAGCACAGAGAACCAGCTCGATGTGCTCAGATAGAGATGTTCTGTTACATTATATTTGAGGTATATTACTTGTGGGCATACATTCATTCATTTATAGCTCTTACCAAGTGCTGCTGTTTCCTAGATCTTTGGACAAAGCGTTGGGTTAGCCGCCCCATTCAGCAATACCACCTGGGATTTACTGTAGCGTAACTGTTTCCTTGGACACTGAATCTTATCACACTGCCCTGCAGTCTTTAATTCCTCAGCTTTGATAACCAAAAGGTCCCTTTCCTGTCTAGTGTCTGCCAGTACATCCTCCCCATCTTATAATCTGTGCCTGGGTTCCTTTGCCCTAGGTGCATAATTTTGCACTTCTAGGTATTGAACTCCAATTGCCATGTTCCTGACTACTCCTCAAGCTTTCTAAGATCTCTGGGCAATTTCTCACCCCCCCCCCTCCGCATGCCCACCCTATTGCAGACTTTGGCATCACCTGCAACATGCATACCTTCCCTTCTAGTTCTTCTGCAATGTCCCCTATGAAGACATGGAAGAGGACTGGTCCCAATACCGAGCCCTGGGGTAACCAGCTGGTCACTCTCCCATCATTAGAGTGAGTACCATTAACCTCTACCCTCTGTCTCCTATCTGTTAATCAGTTATTAACCCAGTTGACCACTTTGGATCCCACTTCTAAGCTGGTCATTCCTTTGTCAACCTCCTGTGTGGCACAGTGTTGAAAGCATTGCTAAAGTCCAGATGGGCCATGTCTCCTTCTCTCCCCTGATCTTTTTCCCTGGTCACCTAGTCAAAGAAATCTATCAAATTCATTTGGCATGACCTTCCCCCCTTGAATCCTTGCTGCCTCTGGTCTTGCAGCCCATTAGATTCAAGATGCTCTCCCGGTCTTTCTTTCAGCATGGTTTCCATTAATTTCTCCACCACTGAAGTAAGACTGACTAGTCTGTAGTTGTGAGCCTCCTCTCTGCTGGTGCTGTTCTAAAGAGAGACCATGTCAGCCCTTCTCCAGTCTTCAGGAACAAAGCCTGTTTCCAGTGAAATGCTGAACAAGACCATCAGTTTGATAACTAGCATCTTCCTGAGTTCTTTCAAAATCCTGGGGTGCTTTCTGTCTAGTCCTCCCCAAAAAACTAGAATGGATTGTGGCTGGGCACTACCTCTAAGGAAAGGGACCTAGGAGTCATCATAAGTGATTTTGTTTTGATAGCAGGATGACAAAGGTAATATTGCCTCTCTACAGATCACTGGTCAGGTCCCACCTGGAGTATTGTGCCCAGTTCAGAGTTCAGGAGTCCTCACCAAAGGAAAGACAAAGACTGGCTGGAAACAATGCAGCGTAGTGTAATCAAAATGATTCAGTACCAGCAGGGCAGATCCTATGTGGATTGGCTTAGAGTACTAAACATGTTCTCTGTCGAAGCAAGATGAGAGAAGGGTGATATGATAGAGACCTTCAAGTTTCTGAAAGGAATGAAGAATGTAAACTGCAAGGAGGTAGTTGATACTAATAGCGAATCTAGAATACGAGGACATGAGTGGAAGCTAGGAAGGGGCGGTTCAAGAGAGATCAGAGAATGTTTTTTATTTTACAGAGACAGTGGCTGAGTCATGGAATAGTCTGCCAGCGGAGGCAGTGGGCGTCAAACCCATTAATGGGATCAAGCATGGTTGGGACAGATTTAAGTGCTTAGCAGTTACTCGGTGGGGGGGGTAGTATGACAGGAAGCAAGAGGGCAGATAGTGTAGTCAAAAATCACATATTGGCAAAAGGTTTCAGGGTATGATAGGGTGTTATGGGCAGACTGGATGGAACTTTTATCTTTTTCTGTTGCTATTGTCCATGTTTCTATGAGGTTACCGTTTATTGTGGTGGTGGGGTGCCAGGGGGGCTAGTGATGGAAAGAAGGTGAAGTAGGCTGGGTGGGGGGCATAAAGGGTGGAGATGAGGGACAGGGGAGCTGTCAGGAAATAGTGGGTATGGAAGTTGGTACTGGGGAAGGAGCTGATAATTGGTGGAGGGCAGAGGATGTTTGTGGAAAGCAAGTCATGGGATGGAGGTACAGGTAGCTGAATGGCAAAGATGGGGAGCTGGTAATTGGGAGGTGCAGATAACTGAGAAAGGGGGCAGGAGACATGGTATGGGCAAAGGTTATGGAATATACAACTGAGAACAGGGAAGCTGGCAATGCAGGAGGGCCAAGTAATGTATGTGCGTGTATATCCTTTATCAAGTAAATTAGTAGCCATTTTGGCTCTGATCAGAGCTTCATTTAAATTTTGTAAGTTTTACTTATAAAAACAAATAAATAAATGTTAAGAGCTTCATTTAAAGATAGTCATCAGATGGTAAAAAAAAATCAGGAGACTATGTATCCTCTCTTTTCTGTCCTGTTCTAGAGAGTAGTCACTGGTGCAACAGCCTGCCAGATAAAATATGGATCCATTTACCTTTCCGAGTCACTGTGAGGCAAAACTGAATTTGAGTCACAGGGCTTGGATGCCAACTCTTCCTTCTCTCCGGACGGTTGCACCCTTCATGTCTACAGGTCTAAATTATATTTGACATTTAATTTTCAACCCCGAGGTCCCTTAATGTAAAACATTACCAATATAATAGTGATAAAACAGCGTGGCATCTTAGTTGACAGAAAGTATTTTTCTAGTTCTGATGTACCGTATTTAATGAACTAGAAGGGCTCTTTATTTGCATCTGGTGTGAGACTAAGGGCAAAACTTACAAAAAAAACAATAACTAACCACTAGGAACAAGTGGACATAAAGGGGCGAACAAACTTTAAATACCTGTTTTAAAAAGATAAACTGTATGCAGCAGATAAACTGCAGAGGAATGACTGCCAGTCTTTTCCTGCCACACTTAAGCATTTTTGTGGCAGTTTTAGTCAGTCCTTGTGAAAGGTCAGCCCAAAGTTCTCCTGTCATTGTTGAAAAATGACTAGAATTCTGAGGGCAGTACCCAGATATTGCATGATCTCCAGGGTTATTCCAAAACAATTATCATATTCTTATTTATTTTATCATTTTCAGCCAGGAAAGACACAATGAGTCAAAACTCATTTTTAGGTGTATCCTTGGAGCACAGGGAGGTTAAGTGACTTGTTCAGGGTCACACAGCATGCAAGCAGAGGTTGTAGAAACATAGAAGTTCAAGGCAGATAAGGGCCTCCAGACCCAACCTGCCAGCCCTGTTACCCTTACCTATAGTGACTCAGCAGGCAGTCCCCTTTCCTTACTTTTTCAAGATCCTTTTGCGTCTGTCCCATGCATTCTTGAAACCAGTAACAGTTTCTGCCTCCACCACTTCTGCTGGTAGGCTATTCCATTTGTCCACTACCCTCTCTGTGAAAAAGCACTTCCTCACATTTCTTCTAACCCCCCGCTTCATATTGTGCTCCCTTGTCCTTGAGCATTTTTTTCTTTAGAAGATGATACCCTCCTGTACTCTGTTTTTCCCCTGAGATATTTGACTGTTTCAATCATGCTTTCCCTACTGCCATCCAGGGATTACATATTTAACTCCTTCAGCCTTTCCTCATAGGGTTTATGATGCAGGTCCCCTCACCATTTTTGTTGCCCTCCTCTGTACCGCATCAACCCTTGTAATGTCCTTTTGAAGTTGGGGTCTCCAAAACTGGATGCAGTGCTCAACGTGAGACCTCACCAATGATATATAAAGTGGGATTGTTACCTCCTTCCATCTGCTGGTGATTCCCCTACCTATGTGTCCCAAAATCCCACTGGCCTCCCTTCTGCCTTGTCACACTGCTTTGACATCTTCAGGCCATCAGAGATGACTACTCCCGAGACTCTTTCCCGTTTTAAGCCTATTTCCCGCCTGTTCAGGTGGTAAATTGCCCCTGGGTTTCTGTGCCCCATATATGTTATTTTACAGTTTTTGGCACTGGAACCCAGCTGCCAACCCCCCTGACCAGTCCTCCAACCTTTTTAGGTCTCTTCTCATGTTATTCACCCCCGCCCTGGATTATCCACCCTGTTGCAGAGCTCCACGTCATCTGTGAACAGGCATATTTTCCCATCCAGACCTTCTGAAATGTCCTTGATAAAGACAATGAAGAGTACTGGACCTAGCACTGATCCTTGGGGTACCCCCACTGGTCACTCTGCCCACTTCAGAGCATGTGTAATTTACCACCACCCTCTGGGTCCTATTTTCCAGCCAACTCTCCACCCATCTCACTTCTTTAGGACCTGCTCCTAGGTTCCTTAGTTTGTTTATCAGACTTCTTTTTTCCTTTTCAAATGTACTTTACTCCTTCCGCAGGCTGGACAGGAGCTATGACCCCTCCCTCGGAGGGGTACATCCTCCTGCCTCGATCCCCAGTCTTGATCCCCAGCTCATCCACTTACAGGGGGTTCCCCCGCAGATTCCCCCTCTGCAGCAGGGGCAGGGCGGGGGGGGTGCCAGCATCCCCACACCCTGGTACATCATATCTGGTGATGGTGGGTGGACTCACCGGCGTGATCGGGCCATCACGGGTCCTGCTGAGCCCCAGCATTTTTCCTCCATTTTCACCTGCATCCATGTCCATGCAATAGGTTGGCAGGCAGTGTCCACCTCCACAGAGGCAACCAGTTGCCCTGGATGTGGGCCAACCCCCTTTACTGGCCACATGTGTGCACCAACCCCCAGCAGCTGCTAGGTGTCGGCCAACAGCATGCGGTGCAAATCCCCCCACCCTGAGGAAGGAGAGCAGTCCTCAGGATGCTCAATCTTTCTTCCCCAGGCCAGCCCCCAAATGACCTGAGTCTGTTCCCGAATGCGGGTCACCAGCGTGGCACGAGGTAAGGAGTCCAGCGCCTCAACCATCAGCGCCACTGAGCTGGCTGTTTATCAGCCTTCTATGTGGAACTATGTCAAAGGCCTTGCCAACATCTAGGTATGCCACATCCACTGCTCCTACCCGATCCACTTCCCTGGTTACCCAATCAAAGAACTCTATGAGATTCATCTGGCATGACTTCCCCTCTGTGAAACCATGCTGTCTCAGGTCTAGTAGACCACTAATCACCAGGTATTCCACTATCATTTCCATCAAAGATTTTTCCATTACCTTGCATACCATGGAGGTCAGACTGGCTGGCCTGTAGTTACCCACCTCCTTCTTGTTCCCATTTTTGTATAGCGGGACCACATCAGCCCTCCTCCAGTCTTCTGGTAGCTCCCCTGTTTCCAATGACAGGTTAGACATAGCTGCCAGTAGTGCAGCCAACATATTCTTTAGTTCCCTCAGTATCCTGGGGTTTACTTCATCTGGTCCCATTGCCTTATCTACCTTTATTGCTGTCAGTTCTATAAGGACTCTTTCCTCAGAAAAAGGACTTGTGTCTGCCTCCCTCTCTTTTATGCCTTTCTCCTTTATTGATGGCCCGTTACCTGCTCCCTCCTCCATGAATACTGAACAAAAGTAATTGTTCAATATATCTGCCTTATGATGGTCTCCTTCCACACAACCCCCCCCCGAGTTTTCAGCCTAACTTCCCCCCTCTTGTCTTCCTTTTTTCACTTCTGTACCTTAAAAAGTTTTATCCCCATTTTACGCTTCTTATACAGAAGCTGCAAGAACATTTTGGGAGAGTAGTACACTTGGAGGGTGTGTCTCTCCCTTCAATCCACTGCTCGGCTGAGCAGGCGTGGGCGGTCCTGCACCAATGGGTGCGAGGTTAGGCATGACAGCCGTGGTCTTGGCTTCCAAACAAACCACCACTGTCATACAGAGCACGCCACGCCCGCCTCCCCACATCACGCTGTCCCCCGTGTCACGCCCGCCCCCAAAGCTTTGGTACCACGCCGGAGCCCACCCAGCATGGCAAATGTCCTGCGTTGTTTGCTGACGGGTTGCCCAATCCCCATCGGCTCCTCGGACCCCTCAGCCATCTTCTGCCATGCTGGGGCCCACCCCAGAGGTGGCGTCCACGTAGTCCGTTTTTAAACCTGTAAAGAAAAATGGTCCCGTAGTCTCCCAGTCCCCCTCCCACAACCCGCACCACCCACTGCGCACTGACCTCCCCACACCCCTCACCCCATACTTATCTCCGGAGCTTGGTAGCGACAATCTTCGGTGGACAGGAGCACGTCTGCACTCTTCAAAGCCGACCGCGAACTGAGAAATGCGGTAAGCTGTATAATGGACTAGATGGGGTTTCAACTTATTGCATATTTCAGGCATTTTTGGAATTTTGCAAATTTTTGAGATCTTTCTCATGAATGATGTAACCGTCATGGCGTGATTCAGTCCGGAAGGGTGATTTCACAGTCACTGCGCAAAATCACCCTTTGAGCCGGAATAATGCCATGACAGTGACATCATTCATGAGAAGGGGTCCCAAAAACCCCATGTTGAAAATTTGGCGTAAAAATTCCAAAAAATGACTGTTTTACGAGCATGCGTTGTGCAGTTCCTACGCAGGCTCGTAAGTTCGCGAATTTTCAATATTTTCACTCCAGATTTTCAACATTGCCATTTTACCACATCTCCTTATGAGCAGTACAGCTGTCATTTTTCACATCCTGCCCAAAATGTGTTTCACCAGGTAGCGCAACAATGGCCGCTGGTGTGAAATCAATGTATGGGACACAGTAAGAAAATCACAGTGACACTGTTCATTAGCGAAGGTTGTAAAATGCCAATGTTGAAAATTTGCTGAAAAAATTCCTAACAATTACTGTTTTACGAGCGTATGTTGCACAGTTCCCACGCACTCATGAGGTTTGCGAATTTTCAATATTTCCACCCAGATTTTCAACATTGCCATTTTACCACACTTCCTATGAGCAGCACAGCTGTCATTTTTCACATCGTGCCCAAAACGTGTTTCCACCTATGTAGCGCACAATGGGGGTAACAAAAAGGTCATGCTGAAAATTTATTGTGCAAATACCAGCAATCGCACAGGGCATTAGGGTAAAGCACCATACGTGCCAAACACCACTGCAAATACCTGCAAGCGAATGTTCGGCATTGACAAATGCTTGTTTATTGAATTTGCAATATTTTTCTTCTGTTTGTGTCTTCACGCTCCTAACTGCCTTCCCTGCCTCTCTTGCAGGGATCAATAATATCATATAATTATTGTTCCAGACTGTGGTGAAACCATTCTAGCAGTATAACTGTGTCACTTCTGAAATGGCCCATGATACTGGTGTAGGATTTCCAGAGCACTACCACTAGTCATAGAGATTTGGTCAGCTTGGCATCACTGCCTGTACATATTCCCCAGGACGCTATCAGCAAGGTACTTGAGAAAGCAGTAGCTGGCCAAATCTCCCACTACCTGCAGGAGTATGCAGTTCTCTCTCCTGCTCAGCATGGCTTCAGGAAGGGGCACAGTACCTCCACCGCTCTCGCCACGGTCACCTCCCTGGTCAGAGCTGCCACCGACGCAGAAAAACTGACTGGGGCCATCTTTGTTGACCTCTCAAAGGCCTTTGACCGAGTTGACCATCATCTCCTTCTCTCCACCCTACTTGGGCAAGGCTTCTCCCCCCAAGCGCTCGAATGGTTCACCAGCTACCTTGAGGGGAGACAACAATACTCCTGTTTTAACCGTGCCCTCTCGGGCCTCTCCCCAATTAAATGTGGAGTACCCCAAGGGTCTGTTCTCAGGCCCATTCTGTTCTCCCTCTATGTAAATGAACTCCCCTTAGTCACGACCTTCGGGTCCACCACTCTATATGCGGATGATCTTGTATTACTATCTAGCACCCGGAACCCCGCTACGTCAACTCCCAACTCAATTCTGATTTTGGGCAGATCCAAGGCTGGCTCTTGGGAAGTAAGCTTACCGTTAATCTCAACAAAACACACGCCATGGTATTCGGGTTGGCGGTAAAATTGCTTCATGCCTCCCCTCACCATATTTGGGGCAGCCTCCTGCCTGTCTTGAACTCTGCCAGGTATCTAGGGGTGACCCTTTACCCCCAGCTTGAATTCACCGAGCATATCCGAAACATTTGTAAGGCATCAAACTGTAAGCTTGTCCTAGCCTATAGGGCCAAGGACTGCCTCACTCCTGCCGCTCGGCTCGCCATAGCCAGGGGGATCCTCCTACCTACGCTCTGTTATGGGCTTGTCGGGTTCACGCCTGTCCCGAAGACCTCCCTAGCAAAATGAGACACGGCATATAACAACGTCTGCCGCTTTGCCCTCTCGGCTCATTGCCTCACGCATCGGTGTGCCCTCTATGCCCGCCCGGAGTGGATTCCCCCTGACAAACACCGAGCTTTTGTTTTTGGTAGCATGGTAGACAGCATTGTATGTACTGCTTGCCCCCCTGCACTTGCCCTCCCCTTACTGCCCTGCACTCTGGCCTATCAGCTTAGGCCTAGCTCGGCTACTGCCTGCAAGTCCCCAGGACCCGCCTCCTCACTGGGATCGGGCCTCCGCCTTTTCCCCAAGATTTTGGAACTCCATTCCTTCCCTGTGCATGCTGCCCCTTCACATTCTGGCTTCAAACGACTCTCTGAAATTCCCCAAAGGCCTCCACCCTCCATGTGGAAACATGTAGTTGTCACCCCTGGCTGCCTGACTCCTCTTCCACTTCGCTGGGCTCGGCCCCAACCTCTTCTACTCCCCTGCACCTATTTCGCTCCCCCTGTCCTCTTCCAGCTCCCTGCCCCTCAGTTCCCTCCCGGGTGCACCCTCTTCCCCCCACCATGCTGTCCTGGATCCCCACCCTTGTGGCTCCCGAGGGGGTCTCCCCGCCATCTCCAGACCCGCCCACTGGGGCCGGTCCCTGGACCGGCCAGTCCTCCTGCTGCAGTGCTTGCCCTGCCTAGTGGCTCCCCTGGTTCTAACCCATATTGCCCACTGCTAATTCTTGCTTCCTACCCTTCCCACTACTGCTTCATTATGCACTTTCGCTTTTGAGCCCATAGTCGCTTCAGTTTGTTGACCAGAATATGAATTATTGTCCTTATGCTGTTCCCACCTGTGTGTGGTGAGATTGTTCCTTGTCTATACATTGTGCTGTCTACTGTACCCCATCCTGGCCCACTTGTAGTTGCGGGCCTGTATGTCACCCTGTAATGTACTATTGTTCTTTGTACTGTAACCTCCCGGGTTGCACCTGAAAATAGGCACTCGTTGTCTAGTGTGCTTACCTGGTTAACAAAAACAAATAAATAAACATGAACATTCAAAAAAGGCAGCAGAAGAAGACCATTTGGTCTATCTAGTCTGCTCAGTAAATGATGCAGGGCCATAACTCATGCCAATGACCCTGTTCCACCCTTCTGTGTCATCTCTTCCTTGCTACCCCTCCACCACCATATGGATTCTCTTTGTGCTTGTCCCAGGTCCTCTTAAAAGCCCCCACCATCATTACAAAGACCACCTCTTCTGGCAGCACATTCCATATGGTCACCTCCCTCTCTGTAAAACAACATGCTTCCTAACATCCCTCCTAAACCTCCCCCATCAACTTCAAGCTGTGTCCCCTCATGATTCTGTTGCTACTCAGTTTAAAGAGACATTCCTTTTCCATTCTGTTAATCCCCTTCAATTATTTGAAGGTCTCTGTCATTTCCCCCCTCTCTCTCCTCTCTTCCAGGGAGAACATCCATATGGCTCCCATCCTCTCTTTGTAGAACCTATTCTGTTGACCCATGGTCATCTTGGTTGCTCTTCTTTGGACCCTCTTCAGCAAGCTGATGTCCCTCTTGTGGTACGAATGCCAATACCTTACATGATATTCTAAATGCGGTCTTACCATTGACCTATACAATGGCAAAACGACCTCGTGCCACCTACTTCTGAATCCCCTGGCTATACACCTCAACATTTTGTTTGCCTTTGCAGCTGTCTTCCTGCAATGTGTGGAGTGTTTCAGGCCTCTGGTAATCACCACAATTGGATCCTTTTCATCCTCTGAAGCAGCTGTCTGGCCCCCACCCCCCCCCCAGGTAATACACCATCCTAGGATTCCTGGCCACGATGTGCATCACTTTGCATTTTTTGGCATTGAAGTCAAGTTGCCAGATTCCTGACCATCTCTTGAGTTTTCTGAGGTCCTCCTGCAGGTCCAGTATCCCTTCCTTTGTGTCCACCCTCCCAAAGAGTCTGGTGTTGTCCGTAAACAAGCACAGCTTGCTCTGAATGCCTTCCCCAATGTCATTTATGAAGACATTGAACAACACCAGCACTAGCACCGATCTCTGCAGGACCCCACTGGTGACCGCCTTGGTGCTGGAGACCCCCCCATCACCACCACTCTCTGGGTTCTGCTTCTAAGCCAGCTGCCTTCCCACCTTACCATTTTCTCAGCCACACCTAAATCCATCAGTTTCTTAATCAGCCTCCTATTTGGTACAGAATCAAAGGCCTTGCTGAAGTCCAGTTGTATGATGTCCACTGCCTAGCCTCTGTCCACTGCTCCAGTGACCCAGTCAAAGAGTTTGAGCAGGTTTGTTTGACATGATCTGCCTGCCACAAACCCGTGCTGCCTCTCATTCTGAAGAGCATTCTTTTCTATGTACCTCACCAGCCTTTCCTTAAGTATGGTCTCCACAGGTTTACATACTAGCAAGGTCAGACTGACCCGCCTATAGTTTCCTGGGTCATCCTTGGGTCTGCTGCTGTGAAGAGGCACCTCATGTGCCATTCTTCAGTCCAGCGGCACCACGTCTGACTCTAGAGGTCTATTAAAGAGATCCGCCAGCGGCCTCACAAGCTCCTTTGCTAGATCTTTTAGCACCCTAGGGTGTATGCTGTCTGGTCCTAGGGATTTGTCTGCCTTTAGTGCTAGCAGCCCCTCCTTCACTCTTTCAACATCTATTGCTGTGTCTGTCTCCCCCCCCGTCCCTCCTCCTTTTCTCCCCTGGGGCATCGTCCCATCCTTTTTCTTATAAAGGCAGAGCAGATGTATGCATTCAATACCTTCGCTTTGCTCATGTCTTCCTCTACCCATCCAACCGCTTTGCTCACTTCTTCCTCTACCCATCCCAGCCCCTTCATTAACCTAACTATTCCACCCTTTTTGTCCCTCTTTTTGCTCATGTAGCGAAAGATGGCCTTGTCCCCCTTCTTGATCCCTTCAGCTATCTGAAGCTCTTTTTGCACCTTAGCATGCTGCACCACCCTTCTTGCCACTCCAGCCAACCTCAGGTACTCTTCCTTATCTTCTTCCCTTGCGGTTCTCCTGAATTTTCTGTAGGCTGTCCTTTTTTCCTTCATCACTCTGGCTACCTCGTAGTTCATAAAGTATAAAATAGAGCCAGCCACATCCAAAAGCTTCTTCGAACCGTTTCTTGCTTTATTTCAAATGCATAATCTTAGATCCTGAACAACCCAATGATTCACCTATAAAGGCTTCTTCAGGGATTAGGATCTAATATTCAAAAAAAATCTGGATATTTTCAGTAATATGTCCATCATTAAATGAGAAATATATTCCTGTGAAATGTGGTTTAATACATTTGGAAAAGTGCCTTATAATGTGATAAAATTTAATCTAACCAAGATTTACAATACAACCAGAAGGAATATATTTAAGCAATATTCCAAGACAGGGAGTGGGTAAATGGGTGGATTTACCACAGCTGGTGTGGTTCGGTCATGAGATGCAGCAGAGTGACTTAACCACACCAAAAATGGTAAATCCACCCATGTGCCCACTCCCTGGAGGGGTACATTGCTATTATCCAATTTACTCCTATTTCTTTGAGGTAAAAAAAGAAAGAAAAAAGGGTTGTTTTTATTTGAAATTGTTTATTTTTTTCTAATTTATTATTATGCCATATAAAGTAGTTCTGTGTTCTTATGGAGATGCTGTGTGTTAAGGAGAGGTGACGGAGCTCCACATTTTAAATCACAAACAGCACTCCATCTTCTGGTGGCACAGGCCGTGAAACAATGATGCAGGTTATGTGATCGAAAATTAGGTATTTTTAAAAGAGAAAGAGAAGTTTGTTTAGGAGTTATGCAAGACAGGGGGGGACTGTACTTGACAGACGGAGTTGAAAAGGACTGGTTGAGAGCAGAGAGTTGAACCGAGAGGTTAGGTGGGTACAATTTGGGAGTGATTGTGTGGTGGTGAGATTAAAAAATACTTTTTCCGGTTATAGTGGGTTGTGTTTTTGTTTTGTGATGCTGCACTTCAGGTTTGGAAGCCTCCCATTACTGTTGTGGTTTAGCACGGGTTGAATGTGGCCTGTTACCATCGTGGTTTAGTGGGGTTCAACATGATGGGTTCTGCTGTCAAGTTTGAGGGTTCGGATGGATTTCAGAAATGCGTCTGGCTGGCACCTTTTCCAGTGGGTATCCTGGAGGATTTATCATGGTGGTAAAGGTGCCAGCCAGCCAGTTGGATTGCATGGTTTGTCACTTTGGATTTACACCACTGTATAATTCTTATTTGATGATTGAAATATAATTGAAAATATCCTGATTTGCTTGACTATTAGATCCTAATCCCTGAAGAAGCCTCATAGGTGAAATGTTGGGTTGTTCAGGATCTAAGGTTATGCATTTGAAATAAAACAAGAAACTGTTTGAAAAAGCTTTTGGATGTGCCTTGTTTTACTTTATATGTTATGAAATGTTGCCTACCAACCCCCACAGAATCTTTGGTTGCACCTTTGAAGGCGACCCACTCGACACTCTTTCTGTTCATACCTCATAATTAAACCAGAATGGTGATTTGGCCCTTGCTTTCTTCCCCCTAAGCCTGATATAATCCACTGTGGCTGCTAGAATTGCCTCTATGATGATGGTCCATGTTTGGTCCCCCCCCATGTCCTCTTTAATGCCCACTCGGTGTGACCTTAGCACCTCTTCCATCATCTTGAAATTTGCCCTCCAGAAATCTAGTGTTTTGTTCTTGGTGGGGATGTCATCCCTGCTCATGTCCAAACTGAACGACACCATACTGTGGTCCCTACCGCCCAGAGGTTCCTTCACCTCTTTCTCCTGTACATGCTCCCCACTGGTAAGCACTAGGTCAAGGATTGCCCCTCCCTGGTGGGTTCAGTAATACCCTGGGTTATGAGCCCTCCCTGTACTGCACTTTGTATCTCTTGACATCTGGCACAGGATGTGGCCAGTATAGCCCAGTCCACTCTTTGCAGATTAAAATCTACCACCACTGCCACCTTCCATTTTCTTGCTGCTGTCAGCATCTATGAACATAGTTCTCTGTCCCTTTTTTCATCCTGGTTAGGCAGTCTGTAGACCACCCCAGCCTGATCTTCCTCCCCCTCTTAGTCTGTAGTTGGATCCACAGTGTTTCTACCTTCACCTGTTCATTGTCTTCCCTCATGCATGTTATTAACTGCCTGAGGTAAGCCGTCACCCCCTCACCCTTTGCTTAATTTTCTGTTCGTTTTGTAGAGTTTGTATCCTGGGATCGCGAGGTCTCAATCATGGTGTGCTATAGCCCAGGCCTTGGTAACTGCCACTATGTGTACCTTCCCCTCCACTAATAGGGCCTGCATGTCTGCCACTTTGTTGCTGAGACTGCAAGCATTAAGTGGCACCACCCTCCATCTCGACTCTGTACCTCCTTGCCTCTTTCTTATATTTGCTTTGTCATGTCTGTCCCCCATACTCTCCTCTTCACCCCCTTTCTTTGGTTGCCCCCCTTTTCCCCCTCCCCTCCCACTTGATTGCCACTGCCTCTGTGTGTGTGTGTGTGGGGGGCACTGACCTCCCCATCTCAATGTTTTTGTGTCTTCTGGCCCACTCCTTCACCCTTAGCAGTTTAAATCCAAATATTTTTCTGTATATTCTCATAGCTTGCCACTAAGTATTTTTACTCCCTCTCGATTAAGGTGCAGTCTATCTGGGGAATATAGCCCCTTGTCTGACCATGTATCTCCCCTTTCCCCAATATAGTTTTACCCTTCCACCTTACATCAGTTCCTCAGCCAGTCATTGAATTCAGTTATTCTCTTTTTTCTAACTGTGCTGGCCCTGGAGACTGGAATCAGCTCTGAAATAGCCAAAGAGCTCACTTGATTCCTTGCATGATCTTGCTAACTTTGTGAATCTGTTAATTGATTTATTCAGTATTATTTATTTATTTTCATTTTCTTAACTGGATAGGCACACTGGGCCCAAAAGGTCCTTTTTACAGGGGAGATCCAGAATTAGTTACATAAAGACCTGTTGGATATAGGACATTTTGGTGGGACAAAACAATTTTAGTAACAATCATGGCAATTCAAAGTGCCTTACATTTTAGAGGAACATGCCATTACAGAGCGAACAAGACATCTTACAATCACATTAGACCATGTTTTGCACCAACCCCACCTCCTTCCCTGCCAGACCATTGGTTCCCAGGTGGATGACCAAGTTAGGCTTTCCACCAATCTCCCTTACAACTTCCTTGATCCTTGGTCCTGCTCTTCGCGCCTCCATTCCCAGCATACAAACTGCCACCTTTCTATTCTTTGGGTCCCCTTTGTCCTTCAGTGTATACCTTTTATTATTGAATCCTCAACGATAACTACCCTTCTGTCAACCACAGGCCTGTTCTCCTGACCCCTCTTCCTCTCCTAGTAAACTAGCCTCCCCCCTCCCCAACTGCTCACAGTCTTTTTTGGGAGCCCTCGTGGCTTTACCAGCACCCCCCTTTCTGTTTCTCCACCCCCCTTGATCCCTCCTCCTGGTTAACACTGCTATCATTGCTTGCTACTGCTGCACCTTCTATTTCCTCCTGTAGCTCTACCTCCCTACCCTTCCTCCTTCCACCCTGGCTTCCATTCCCTCCTTGTTTCCTGAACTACTCACCTGTATCTCCCCTTGGTCTCCATCCTTCGTTTCTGTGTTTCCATGAACCTGCCCCTCCCTCCCTCCCTCCCCCATTAATCTCCTGTTCCCTACACTGGCCATATTGCAAATCTGTTCGATGCAGGCATGTCAATGTGAGAACTTTCCTCCATTCTCCCACTACCCCTTTGTGTTGTCCCTCCTACCCCCTGCCCTTTCTCCTTATCACTGGTCATTCCTCCACCTTGGTTCCTCAGGGTCTTAGGGGAGGATAGGTCCCTGGACCATGTGGTATCCTCCCAGCATCTGTTCTATGCCTGCTGTCAATTTGCCCTGAGGTAGCTGTTGCCCGCCCTATCCCTGCCTCCGCCCATCTTTTCAACTCCCATCCAAGCCACCCTCTCTCTCTCCCCTTATCTGCTCCATGCCCCTGCACACTGGACATCCCCCTGTTTTCCACACCATCCCCATAAGGACTTGGTCCCCACATCCATTACAGCTCACAATCCTGCCTCGCCAACCTGACTATTGCATAGCTATTGCGGGATTCGCCTGTCCGGAAGAACTCTTTGAAACTCCCCTTATTTTTCATTATTTGTAAAAAAAAAAAAAAGTTTCATCATTTCTGTTTATTTTTACTGTTACAGAGTGCTAATGCACATGATGAACCCCAGCACTTTCTCTGCATGCACCCCCTCCCTCCTTCTGCTGCAAATCAGCTCCCTCAGTACCAGTAAGATGACTGGAGCTGCTTTGAGAGTCTTTCTCTGCACCCTCCCCTTATGACTGGCTGGCCATTTGGAGCTCACATCAGCACCGTGAATGTGACCTCAATACAGCACGGCCACTGCCTACAATTCACACTGTCAGTTAGCACTAGAGGAAAATGGAGCACGGTGGAAGGCTCAGAGATGACGTCAACAGAAGAGCAAAAAAGAAGTAGAGGACCTCTACTTATAATATTATCAGTCACAGGCAGGTAAATTTTGCTGCCCACTATTGCCGAAGATGTGTCCCTTAATAACTGTATATTAAGGGATAGGCTGTGCAGTTGGGCAAGAGAGCTTTTCAGGTGGTGGGCTGAAAATGTAGAAATAAATTACTTAAATTCCCCTCTATACAAAAAGCAAAGTTGTCATGTTTCATATACCTGTTTTAACTTTTCATAAGTAAAGCAAAAGAGGTACTACAGTGGAAAGGCAATGCAAGTGTTTGGAAGGGTCTGGCTGGCTTCTGCACTGCCACCTCATTAATTGTGCTGTTCAGAGAGGTCTTCACCGTGGTCCCATTTTCATGGACATTCTGTACCACTTTGGTCTGTGTCATCTGTGCCAGATGCCGTTAAATCAAATAAGTTGTGATGTGTTTTCTCCAGATGACCACGCACCAGTAGAATGACATTTGTTGCTACAGTTCACTGTTTTGAACATACCCACTGTACTTTTGGAAGCATGGTGGGTGGGGTTGGGGGTAGGCATTTAGGTGATGGTAACTTTGCACTGAAAAACTCTCGCCGCTGTCAATTACTCTTCCCTCACTCCCTTGTCATACCTACCACATTGGAGACTGGAGTGGGGCAACAATTGTAGTACTCAATATTGAACTAAGACTTATGTTATAGATTTTTTCCAAGCAGGGTGCCTGGAATGGAAACATAGAAATATAGATAATGATGGCAGAAAAAGACCAGAGGTCCATCCAGTCTGCCCAAGTTCCCTATAATCCCTGGAACCTACAATTTCTCCAGGGTATTAACCCTTCCTGTCCTCTTTCTAGTCACCTCCTCGGTCCTGTTGCCTCCGGTAACCACTATTCCCTTCATTATATCCCAGCCCTGCTTGAATCTTCTGACTGTTTTTACACCCACAATTTCAGCTGACAGACTGTTCCAAAGTTTCAAAGTACTTCCTCACATCTCTCCTGAACCTACCTCCTGTTAATTTCCACTAGTGTCCATGTGACCATGAATTGGTGCTCGGGCTAAATAGTACCCCGTAGTTCACTTTAATTCATTTCAGGAACTTGAAGATCTCTATCTTATCTCCTCTCTCCCTTCTGGTCTCCAATGAGTACATATTTAGTGCCTTGAGGCACTCCTCATAGGATTTGCCCTGCTGTCCCTGAATCGTTTTAGTTACTCTGCGCTGCACTGTCTCCAACCTATCCTTATCCTTTCTGAGGTGAGGACTCCAGAACTGGGCACAGTACTCTAGGTGAAGCCTTACCAGGGATCTGTAGATGGGAGGTATTACCTCCTTTCTTCTGCTATCAATACCCCTACCAATACATCCCAGCATCCTGCTAGCCTTGCTATAGGCCATGTTGCACTGACTCAATTACTTAAATGGTATATAGAGTTGTGGATGGTGGCGGTAACAACAAGGGGTAGAGAGAGTTCAGATATGAGTTATTTAGACTTAAAAATAAGCCACAAAGGTGCACCACTGAGCATACCATAGTCCATGGTTTCTGGGGCCTATCAGACCCAGACTCCTGCCCTAGTAGCAAGCCAGCACTGCAGTAAGTTAGTAGTGTACAATACCCAGCCAAAACCAGCTGCAAACTTTGTATTGAGATTCAGTGCATTAGCATTTGCTCTCTCTCTCTCTCTATCTATCTATATATATATATATAGCTATCTATATATCTACATATGTAATAGATAACCTATTCTAAGGTGTGCAGTCGCGCTCTGATATACGCATGCCTTGGTGTGTGTTGTTAAGCATGAGTCCGCAGGCCGAGAGCATCAACCACCCAAGGCGTGTGTATATCAGAGGGCGACCACACATCTTAGAGTGTGTGATCTATCTTATAAAATGGCAAAATTGTTTTGGAGGGGGGTATAAGTGCAGGTGTGCGGCCACGCTCTGATAGATGCATGGTCACGTGATGTGTTTTATACAATCAGAATGCTGGATTTGTTATTTACTTTGCTTCCCATTTTATAAATACACACACACACACACACACACACGCACGCACACACAATGTGATCCACCCAGATAGTAATAATTGTCCTTAGAGCAAGAGGTGGAAGGGAGCTCATAGATGAGTTATTCTAGTTTAAAATAATCTACAAAATTAGCCACAGAGTATCTAGTACCTCAAAGCTTCTGGGGCCAAGCAGCCCCCAGACCCCTTTCCTACACACCAGTAGATACAGCTACAGATATTAAAACTCATGACATAATATATCTGAGACAATGTTTTAGATATATTACATTAACAGTATCTTGCTGCCCTCCGGTACTGAATACATATGTATTCACCCTGCAGCCAGCCAGAAAATAATTTTGTTTAGAGCAAGGAGTGTAGGAGATCTCAGATAGGACTTCTTTAGCTTCAAAACAAGGCACAAAATGCACCACACAGCAATTCTAGGATTCCATGGCTTCCGGGGTACTAGTGGCCCTAAGACCCACAGCTTTTTTTAAAAAGTTGCAGACTGCATAAAAAGAACCCCCCTTGTGAAAATCCTGGCAACGGCCCTGTATTGTGTCTTCTTGCATCTACCCCTCCTCCCATCTGTCCTGCTTCCAGTAACAACTCCTGGCCCCTCACATCTTCCGTAGTTAGCCTATACCAGCCCAGCTGTATGTTACTGCTTTCCCAATTAGTATTTCAAAACAAATAGGAGACCCTAGATAGGGTTTAACTGTTTACTCTTATTTTAGCTGGTTATTGAATGGATTTGTGCTAATATTATTCCAGTATGCATTTCAAAAATGGTGTGATCATAGATAAGGTGCAGCTGCTTTCGACTGTTTTACCTTATCAAGGGTTCCTTTGCTAAACCCTTACAATGCTAGTTATTTTCAGCAAGGCTGTCGCTAATAAGGTAATGTTGTTCCCTTACTTTGCTAGAATATAAATGTTTATCAGTTATTTTATCCTACACGATGACATAGGAGAGGCTAATGGTAAATATTTTTCTTATCAATGTTCTTAACAAGCTACTGACACACTTTACTGGCACTACCATCTGAAAGAGAAGAGAAAGAGAAAAAGTTACCTGCCCTCAGTTGCTTAGATGTACATGGGGTATACATATTGGTTGCAGTGGAATAACACATTTATCTGCACTAGTGAGTGGTAAAACTTCTCACTCAGGAAAGAAACAGTGAAACAGGGAAACATACAGCGTGATGACAGAATAAGACCTCTGACCCATCCAGTCTGCCCATCCCTATCTATTACTTGTGCGATGTCCATAATGACCATGCAACCCCCTTTACCTTCCCATGATGCACCACATCTTGCACTTATCAGGCCTCTGTGCCTATCCTAGCCATGTTTGAATCCATTCACTATTTTGGCACAGACCACCTCATCCAGCAATCTGTTTCACTTGTCCACCCCGCCGTCTGTGAAAACGTACTTTCGAACATCCCTCGGGAATCTACCCTCGCTAGATTTACTGCATTCCTCCTTGTACTACTGGTTATATTTAGGGTGAAAAGTTATTTGCAGTTTACCTTGTTAATCCAAAGGAGATAGTTGTACATGTCTATCATGCCCCCCCCCCCCAGTCTCCAGGGTGTTCATGTTAAGGTCCCTCAACCTATCCTGATATGATTTGTCTCCCAGCCCATGGATCATTTTGGTCACCTTACTCTCCGCACTGCTTCTGCCCTATCACAGCCCTTCCTCAGGTGTAGGCTCCAGAACCTCACACAGTACTCTAGGTGAAGACAAATCAAGGACCTATACAGGTAAAGGGTCACCTTAGGTGAAGCAATGAGTTAGTAATGAAGATCTCATGACTCAAGTGTGGAGATAAATGTATTACTCCACAACATCCCATTATGTATTTTATGTATACCATAATATTTGTAATGCTTCTTTTAGTGTTTTACCTTGTTTTAGCTTAAAACTGCCTTTCTTTCTACAGTGAACTCTTGATCTGACCCATTGTTCTCTTCATTCTATTTCCAAATTCTAAACAGAGCCAACATGTTCTAAGGGAAACTATGTGTTCTAAGTAAAATAACATGTTCTAAGTAAAAATAAATATTTATCCCAAAATAGCATGTTTATTTACCTAATGTATTCACCACTAGGGTAGTATATGTTTACTGTTTATGTTTTGATCTCATTTGTAGCCTTTGTAACCTCCCAGGCCGTGCCTGAAAATAGGCAGGTCCTTACCTAGTGCACATATGGTACCACTGGTAAACAAAAACTAAATAAACACATCATACATTTATAATTACTGGCCAGCATTTTTAATAGCTAAATAACTTACTGTATAATTGTTGGTTCCAACTGATCATGTGTAACTGTGAGCTGTCAGTAAAACTCACACTGCTGAAGCTGCCCACGCGCACCCCTGTAGTGTTACTGCCTTTTATTAAAAACAATTACTGTCCCTCACAGAAAAGCAGTTGATTTTTTTTAGTTTTAAAACAAACAAGTTAAAGTTTACAGACCCGAACTATGAGATCCACAATCAATAAGTTTATATAACTGAACACTTACTTTGTCTTTTTAAATCCCACCTTCATTAAAAATACTTGACAGTAATTATAAACAAGCATTTGTCAATGCCAAATGTTTGCTTGCTGGTATTAGTATTGGAAATGCAGGAGTTAGACAGATGCGAGTAGGAATGGCAGTGAAGTATGGAACTTCACACCATCCCCACCTTCAACCTGCAGAGACAGACAGGCATTGGGGTGTGTGTTTGGGTTGTCACCCATAACATTCACGCCATTTCACCTCACCGTATCCTGCAGACACTGACAAGTGTTGAGGTGTGCCTTGGGGTGTTTGGCTTTATAGTCATCCTACTCCATAAGGACATGCACTGAAATGGGTGCAATATAGGAGAATGGGGTGAACTCTGGGGCCGAAGAGTTCAAGGCACACCTCAATGCCTGTCACACTGGCTGCGGGGGAGGGGGGACGGCATAAGCATTACAGTCGGCAATTCAAAGGCACACCCCTGATGCATGTCGGTCTGTTATGGTTAGAAACCCTAACGCCCCGGGTGTTTGTTGGTGTTTGCACTAAAAAATTTCAACATGGCCTTTTTGTGACTCCCACCTCATGAAAGCATTTGGGACCTCTTCTCATGAACAGTGGCACTGTGAGTTTGTCAATGTGTCGTGAACTTTGAGTTCTCACAGTGACCATGCCATTATGCGCCAGATGTATGAAAACACAGATTGGGCAGGATGTGAAGAATGACAGCTGCACCATTCATAGGGAGATGTGAAGAGATGGCAATGTTGAAAATTGGTAGTGAAAATATTAAAAATGCTAGAACTTCTAAGTGTATGTGGAAACTGCGCAATGCATGCGTGTAATACAGTCATTGAGTGGAATTATTTCACCAAATTTTCAACATAGGCATTTTGTGACCTCTGCTCATGAACACTGTCAGTATGATTTTCTTAATCTGTCCTGAACATTGATTTCCCACAGCAACAGCGTTATTCTGCGCTAGATGTGTAAACGCATATTTCAGGCAAGATGTAAAAAAATGACAGCTGTACTGTTCATAAGGAAGTCTGAAAAAATGCCAATGTTGGAAATCTGGAGTGAAAGTACTACAAATTTGCAAAGTTATGAGGTGTGGAAACTGCACAATGCACGCTTGTAACAGAATTATTTTATGGACGTTTGTCACCAAATTTTCAACACAGGCATTTTAGGACCTCTGCTCATGAACAGAGTCACTGTGATTTTACATAAACATACGAATCTGCCAGCAGAACAGACCAATTGGCCTATCTAAATCTGCTCGAGTGTGCAGCTAGCACCCTAGATTGCAGCTGCCCCAGCCTCCTCCCCCTTAGTTCCTCCCCCGCTTGTCCCAGCCCCTGCCGTCCTGACTCTTCCTCTTGCATTATCTCAGTCCTTCTTAAAGCTATTGACTGTCCTACATGTTACCACCGCCTCTGGCAGCGTAGACACCACCCCCTCAGTGAAGCAGTGCCTCCTCATTTCCCTCTTGAAATGTCCCCCTTCCAACCTTAGTCCACGCCCCCTTGTATCTCTTTCATTCCTCAGTTTAAACACCCCCTTGGTGCTAGGTTTATTTACCCCCTCAGGTATTTAAATGCTTGAATCATATCCCCATCCTTCTCTCCCTCCAGTGGTGTACATGTTCAGCTTGTTCAGCCTAACTTCATATTCCTTTCTTTCCATCCCCTTTAACATTTGTGTTGCCCTCCTTTGCACCCCCTCCAATAACTTTATATCTCTCCTCAGGTATGGCCTCCAGTATTGCACACAGTACTCTAGGTGTGGTGTGACCAATGATCTGTAGAGAGATAGGATCACTTCCCTGTGTCTGGATGAGAACCCCCTTGCAATGCGTCCCAGCATCCTGTTTGCCTTCGCTGCTGCTCTCCTACACTGGGCTGAGCTGTTCATGCTCCCAGTTACCAACACCCCTAGGTTCTTCTTCTCCTCCTCTGTGATCCTCAGCCTCAGCCCCCAACCAATAGTCCCTCTTCTGGTTCTTAGGCCTGAAGTGCATCACCTTACACTTGTTTGCATTGAATCCTAGCTGCCACTCCACTGACCATGTCTCTAGTTTGGTTACGTCCCCCTGCAGTTTTTCCCCATCCGTCCTTTTTGTCCACCATTGCTCCCAATTTGGTATCATCTGCGTACAGACTAACCCTGCTCCTCACTCCATGTGCTATATTGGAGATAAAGAGCCCAAATAGTACTGGGCCCAGTACTGACCCCTGCAGCACCCCACTTATCACTGCTTTAGGTACCGAGAGCTCCCCTCCCACCACCCTCTGCACCCTCCCCTGTAACCATGTCTCCATCTATTTAGCCAGGTTTTTTCCCACCCCCACTGCCATCACCTTCCCCCTAGTCTCCCATGAGGCAATGTATTAAAGACCTTACTGAAGTCCAAGTACAGGACATGTACCGCATGACCCCTGTCCAACTCCCTTGTCACCCAGTCATAACTCTATTAGGCTGGTTTGACAAGACCACCTTGAGATTAACCCGTGTTGCCACCCATCTTGGAGGTCATTACTCTGTAGGAGTGCCACCAGCCTCTGTTTCAGTATCGTCTCCATAAGCTTACCCACTATGGATGTGAGACTGACCGTCCAATAATTTCCTGGCTCCTCCCTAGGTCCAGTCTTGTGTATGGGCACCACATGGGCCACTCTCCAGTCCTGGGGCACACACCCCATTTCCAAGGAGGTGTTGAACAGATCTGCCAGTGGCTCAATCAACAGCTCCACCATCTCCCTCAGCACCCTGGGGTGGATGCCATTGGGACCTGGTGCCTTGTCCACCGTTACTGCCCTCAGCCCCTCTAGCACACTAGATCCTGTGATCACTTTGTCCATCACCTCCTTCCACCTTTCTTGACCCCCGCAGCCCATGATGGTAGTGAACAATCCCTCTCTTTAATGAAAACAGAGCAGAAGTACTCATTTAGAATTTCTACTTGCTCCTCCACCTTTTCCACCCAATCCGCTCCCTGCTTTATCCTCACAAAATGTACCTTGCACTTCCTCTTTTCCCTGACATACCTTGAAAAGTACTTTTCCCCTCCCTTTATGCCTGTGCTAACCTTAATTCCCTGGAGGCCTTAGCTTTTTTCACCCTCCTGGCCACCTCCCTTGACCAACTCCCATAAGCCTCCTTATCCTCTCCCTTCCCTGTTCTCCTGTACTTCCAGTATGCAGCCCTCTATGCCCTCACCCCTTGCAGCACTTCTTTGTTCAGCCAGCATGGTTTCTTGGCTCTGCTCTTCTTACTCCTGGGCCTGCTGCAGGCTACTGTGGCCTCTGTTAGCCCAGTCTTTATGACTCCCCACTTTTGTTTTCCATCCATCCCTGGCCTTATATCCTGGAGTCCCCCTCACAGTATTGCTCCCATCCTCCCAAAGTCCACCCTACTAAAGTCCACCACCTTAGTGCCTGTGCCTCCTGTCTCCCTACCCAGTGCGAGAACGAGCCACACTGTTTGTTGGTCGCTACCCGCTAGTGGGTCCTCCACCCTTACCTCCCTCACTGCCTCCCCATTGGCCAGTACTAGGTCCAGAGTGCTACCAAGCCTTGTAGGCCCACTTACCAATTGCATCAGAAGGTTGTCCTGGAATGCATCAATGAGCACCTGCTCCCTGGTACTGCTAGTGGCCGGGCTGCTCCAGTCAACCCCGGGTAGGTTAAAATCCTCCACTATCACCACACTCCCCCTTCTACAGACCCTCCTTATCTGCTTTGCCAACTCCCCATCCAGTTCCCCGGATTGGGCTGGTGACCTGTACACCACTCCCAGCCTCAGCTTTCTGCCCTTGGAGTCCAGGAGTTGCACTCAAAGTGCCTCTGTCCTCTCCTCTTCTCCCTCATCCATTACACATTTGATCCCATTGCTCACACAGAGTGCAACCCCCACTTCCAACCCCCTGGTCCCTGCTGTATATCCTGTATCCTGGGATTGCCGAGTCCCAATCATGGTACTCTGTGACCCAAGTCTCTGTCACTGCAGCAGTGTCCACCTTCCCCTCTGAAAGGAGCACCTGAAGCTCTGCAATTTTGTTCCCCAAGCTTCTTGCGTTGAGATAGACCAACTTCCACCCATACCTCTCCTCCTCGCTCTTCTCCTTGGCCTGTGTCCCTCCTCCCGGTAGTCCACACTCTTTCTCCTTGTTATTCTTATCAGGTGGTGGTGGTGCCTTCTGTATTACACTCAGACCACTCTGCCCGCCCCCTCCCAGGGATACTGTGCCTCTGCATTTACCTATATCTAGGGGGGTGAGCTCATTAGGCTCCCCTGTCCGGACCTTTCTACCAACCATAGTCTTTTGGCCACCCCCACTAGTTTAAATCCACCTTAGTAGAGATATACCCTTCTAATCCTGCCTTTAATACTCCTGCCCCCTCCCTGCTCAAGTGTAGCCTGTCCGCCGTGTACAAGTCACTATTCCCCCAGACCCTACCCCAGTTAGTCACTAACCCATAATTATTGATGTGGCACCAATCCCTCAGCCACTCGTTGAAGTCCTTGATCCTCCCTTTCCTCCACATGCTTGCACATGGTACTGGGAGTACCTCCGAGAATGCCAACGACTCCCCCATGCTCTCACACTGCCTGCCCAACTCCTAGAACCTCCCCCTCACTACTTCCACAGTCTCCCCCGTCAAGTCATATGTACCCACATGCAACAGTAAATGAGGTTTCTTCCTTCCCCTTGCTGCACATTTGAGCAGTGCCTGCCCCCTCGTAGTCAACCCAGAAATAGCTTCAACCCAAATAAGGCTGTGCTTTCCCCCCTTCTGCCCCATCTCACCCATTTCAGTATAGAATTCCCCAGGACAAGTAGCCCCATCCCTTACCCCCTTTTCCTTTTAATGCCCCTTTCACCACCCCAGTATTCGTTCTTCCCTGCCCCTACCCTCGCCAGCTGCACCCTCTGTGACTTCTATATCTGCACCCCCTACTTCTGACTCACCCCTTTTCTCTGCTTAATTCCTCCCATCCCCTTGAACCCTTCCCAGCCTGACTACTTCCTACTGGGCTTCCCATGTTGACCTCCCCTCCTGCCCTGCTAATTTCCAACCCCTCTCCTATCACATTGTTGTCAATTTAGAGCCCCCATTCCCTTCGACCCCAATAGTAATGCTCCTCCCATCCTTTCCTTTCCCATAGCCTTCTCTCCGCCAGTCATCCCCCTCCTACCTTACTAGCCTCCCTTCTACCCTTTCATCCACATTATCTCTTCACCTACCTGTTGCCATCCCTCTCTTGCCCTGCTTGTCCTCCCCCCTTCAGTATGTTCCTGCTCCCCCCTGTCTCCCACTGCAGAGGCTCAAATCTATTCCTAGTAGATACCCCCCTCCACATCTCTTCCCCATCGGTTCCCTCCTACTTGTTCCCTCTGTGCCCCCTGATCCCACCCCTGGTTCCTCCCTACCCGCAGCTATCTGCTCTCTCCCCTGGTACTCCTCGTGGTCTCTTCCTCCCTCATCAGGAAGCCCTCTCCCTCACTTCGGGCACCCCTTCCTTCTCCTCTCTTTTCTGCTAGTGTCTCTGATACTGGGGTCAGTTTCAGTCCCTATTTGTTCTTCCCCTGTCCCCCCTTGCCATCCCCTATCCCCCTCCAGCCAGGATGCCTACCATACTCATCAGCTCTGCCACTTAGACTCCTCCCTAACCTCCACAGTTCTTCCCTCAAACTAGCCAATTGTCTACAGAGCATACACCCCCACATCTTCCAAGCCCAGTCCAGGATCATGGTGGACCCACACCCTTTACACCCCACCACCCTTCCAAAGATGCCCGCTCTATTGACACATGGCACCTGCCCCATTTTGGCCCCCATCTTATGTTACGGGCTCTTACTCCCAGTTTCGGTACACTGCTACAACTGTTAGGGCCCTATTAACTCAAATTCCTGTTTCCCCCACCACACTAGTCCTCCTACTGCCCCCTTGCCGACCGGGTTAATTCAGTCTCAAATCTCATCCATTAGATACTGTATTACTGTAGCAATTCTAAAGCCTCCCTGTCCATTTTTCACCCCTCAGTTACCATACTTTTTGTTCTCAGCCCTCATAGTTTCAATTAGCCCAGTTAGAAATCCTATTGCACTCCAAGTATTAATCAACTCAGAGAAATGAACAGAACAGATACGTGTAACTATGTATTATTACAGCAATCCTAACAGTATAGCTCAGTACTTAGCTCAGTTAGAGAAATAAACAGAACTAAATCTGTATTATTACAGCAATCGTAAAAGTATCCAATCATTGCTTTGTCTCCACCCCAGAGACCCTGCTGTAATATAGGACCACACAGGACCCTGGGCAGGTAGGTGGGCAACTCTAAAGTCCCGACAGAGCTCCGTTGAGCTTGCTCACTTCCCCTCTCTCGCTCACTCATTCTGTTTCTCCCGGCGCTGCAGGCTGCCCTTTTGTATGGGGCTCTTGCCTCCACTGGTGCTTTTTCTGCCCACAAAAAAATCTGCAGTAGTCCAGACAAAGTTCCGTTGAGCTCACTCACTCCCCCTCTCTCACTCACTCATTCTGTTTCTCCCAGCGCTGCAGGCTGCCCTTTTGTACTGGGCTCCTGCCTGCGTCAACGCCTTTTTCTGCCCACAAAGAAATCCGCAGCAGTCCTGATAAAGCTCCGTTGAGCTCGCTCATTCCCCCCTCTCTCACTCATTCTGTTTCTCCAGGTGCAGCAGGCTGCCCTTTTGTACTGGGCTTCTGTCTGCATTGGCGCCTTTTTCTGCCCACAAAGAAATCTGCAGCAGTTCTGACAGTTTCGTTGAGCTCACTCACTCCTCTTGTCTCACTCACTCATTCTGTTTCTCCCAGCGCTGCAAGCTGCCCTTTTGTACTGGGCTCCTGCCAGCATTGGCGCCTTTTTCTGCCCACAAAGAAATCTATAGCAGTCCCAACAGAGCTCCCTTGAGTTCCCTCACTCCCCTCTCTCACTCACTCATTCTGTTTCTCATGGTGCTGCAGACTGCCCTTTTGCACTAGGCTCCTGTTTGCATCGGTGACTTTTTCTGCCCACAAAGAAATCTGCAGCAGTCCTGATAGAGCTCCGTTGAACTCGCTCACTCCCCTCCTCTCACTCGCTTGTTGTTAATCTGTCCCAGACCCTGATTTCCCACTGCAACCGTGCTATTCTGCTCCGGAAGTTTGAAAACACATTCCGGCCAGGATGTGAAAAATGACAGCTGTACTGTTCCTAAGGAAGTGTGAAAAATGCCAGTGTCAAAAATCTGGCATGAAAATGTTGCAAATTTGTGAAATTACAAGGGTACGTGGAAACTGTGCAATGCATGCTTGTAACACAGTCATTTTATGGACTTTCATAACCAAATTTTCAACATAGGCATTTTAGGACCTCTGCTCATGAACAGTGTCACTGTCATTTTCTTACACTGTCCCTAAAACTGATTTCCCACAGCAAATGTGCTATTCTGCGTTAGAAGTGTGAAAACACATTTTGGCCAGGATATGTAAAATGACTGCTGTACTGCTCATAAGGAGGTGTGGAAAAATGCCAATGCTGAAAATCTGGAGTGAAAATATTACAAATTTATGAAGTTACAAGAGAGTGTGGAAACTGCAATGCACACTCGTAAAACAGTCATTTTTTTTTGGATTTTTTTCACCAAATTTGCAACATAGATTTTTGAGAGCCCGCCCATGACAGTGGCACTGTTTACAGATCAATGTCCCAAAGGTGATTCCACACAGTGAGTGCAAAATCACCTTTTCGGGACCGAATAACACCATGACAGGACTGAATTCGCGAGGAGGGGCCCCAATAACCCCATGTTGAAAATTTGGTGCCAAAATTTCCAAAAATGCCCGAGATAGGCACCAAAGTTGAAAAAATCACTATTTATTCCATTATACAGCTTACTGGCATTTCTTCAGTTCGAGGTTGGCTTTGAAGAGCGCAGACGTGTTCCCGGTCCAAAGAAGATCGTCGCGCTGGGCTCCAGAGGTAAGTATGGGGAGAGGGGGTGTGGGGATCATTTTCTTGTTTTACAGGTTAAAAAAAAAAAGACTATGTGGGTCGGTTTTCTTCTTTCGCAGGTGTTGTTTGGTACACTGGGATGGGCTCCCAGTGTACCACCTGCATTTGTGGGGAGGGGGACCAAAGCCGACTGGGACTGGGCCCCCTGTTGGCACAGAAATTGGAAGATGATGCTGAGGGGGATTGGGCACCCCCTCAGCACACAGTAGAAATTGGGGGATGGGGACATTATGCCGATGGGGAGTGGGCTCCCTGTCGGAAAATTGAACTGGGAAGGGAGGACTGAAGCAGACAGGGATTGGGCCCCCCCATCAGCAAAGAAAGACTGTTGGGAAGGGGGGCACATGATGCTGAGGGGATTGGGCACCCCCATGGCACACAACAGAAACTTGGGTGTGGGGAAATTATGCCGGAGGGGACTGGGATCCCCATCAGCAAATCGAGGGGGGTCGGAGGCATGCCAAAAGGGGGATTGGGCACCCCCCCATTGGCTCTGAGGTGGCTGCATAGAGCTGCCATGTTCCTCATGCTGTTACACCAGGTGAGGTACCGCCCTGCTAAGACGGGTCACTCCCTCATTGCAGCGGAATTGCTAATGCTGCAATGACTATGCAGCTCCTCATTGCAGAGGCAAAATCATTTCAAGTTGGTGGCACTTCTGCAGAACCAGTGTCATCAGGACACTGGGCCTGCATTGGGTGCACACCGCCAAGGCCACAAATGCAGTGCCAGCACTGGCCACCACACTGCCGCACCTCCACAACCTGCTTCTCTCCTAAGCTGCTGCATAATGTTTCTTGCACATGCGCACAAGCAAACATTAAAAGTCAGTTGGACAACAGTGCTGGCTATGTCAGACAAAATGCATGTGGAGACGGCAGTGGATCTGGCTGAGTCTGCCAGGACAGCTTTGGATGCCACAAAATACCAGTTCCATATGGCAGTAAATGCCAGTGACACTGCTGCCAAGCTCATGGCCCTCACATTCTGTATGAGGAGATTTGCTTGGCTTAGAGTCACAAGCCTCTCAGGATACCCAGGCTAAAGTAATGGATTTCCCCTGTGAGAATAATTCTCTTTTTGGGGACAAAACAGAGGCCTACATGAAAAAGGTAGAGGAGTACAAGGCCACTTATAGGAGTAATGCGGCCCAAGATAGACCCTCCACTTCCTATAGGTCCCAGACTAGGGGAAGCAGGGGTAGGGGATCCTACTCCAGGCCTTTCTTCCATGCCCAAGCCCTGTCAGACTACCAGCAGACCAGAGGATACTTCAGAGGTAGAGGCAGGAGGGAGCGAGATGTACAGCACCAGCCCCCCAGGCCAAGACTCCACCGAAACAGAACCCCTGACGTGTTGGTACAGGTTGTCTCCCCCCTTACCAGTAGGTGGCAAGCTGGCTCACTTCCTCCAACTTGGCAGTCTCTCACTACAGACAAGTGGGTCTTGGAGGTAGGGAGCCAGGTCTGTCCCTAAGCTTCAAAACACTCCCCAAGCTAAGAAGCAGAATTTTTTTCTCCAGTTACCCCATCAGACAAGGTGCTTCTGGAAGCAGAAGTTGCCAACCGTTTGCTCATCAGAGCAGTGGAACCTGTTTCTCTATCTAAGATGGCCAAGGGGTTCTACTCCAGGTAGTTTCTAACACAAAAGAAGAATGGGGACTGGCGGCCCATACTTGATTTCAGACTCCTGAACATGTGACAAAGCCAAAGTTCAGAATGGTCACCCTGGCTATGATAATCCCCACTCTCCAGCTGGGGGACTGGCTGGCATCCCTGGACCTCAAGTATGCCTATTTACACATCACAATCCAACCCAGCCACAAAAAGTACTTGAAGTTCAGACTGCTCTCAGGTCACTATCAGTTTACAGCCATGCCCTTTGGCTTAACATCAGCCCCAAGGGCATTCAAAAATGCCTAGCCATAGTGGTAGCTCACTTGAGAAGGCAAGGAGTCACAGTATTTTCCTACCTGAATGACTGGATAGTTGTAGGACAGTCTCCCCAGCACACCAGAGACTACCTTGCTCTAGTTCAGAGCACTCTGGAATCTCTGAGATTTCTGTTAAATGCCCAAAAGTCCCAAATGGAACCTTTTCATGTACTGGACTTCATAAGGGCAGAGCTGGACAACCTACAAGGAAGGGCATTCCTGCCCCAGGACAGGGTAAACAGTATCCTGGAGCTGGCAGGGTCTTTCAAACTGAAAAGACCCAGGCCTGCAAGACACTTCCTGCAATTGCAAGGCCACATGACAACAGCCACGACCATCGTACCAGGCTCAAGATTCCAGATGAGGGACATTCAGTTCCACCTGAGGGCTCACTGGTCTCAGAGGAGGGATCCTCTGGCCTAGCTGGTACCTGTCTCAAAAACTCTTATACAGGCCCTGCAGTGGTGGATGGAAATGGACAATCTCAGAGAGGGATTCCTTTCCAAAAGGAGAATCCCTCATTAGTGCTCACTACAGATGCCTCCCTCTTGGGGTGGGGGGCACACATGCTTCTTCTCATGGCCAGTGGTACATTGTCCCCCAGGAATCACTTATGCACATCATAGAGGATTGCGTATAAGCAAGCATACACAGCAAGGCAGTTGTGATCGAGAGGTTTCAGTGGTAACCAGCGACCTCGAGAGCACAGCTCGAGAGGTCCATTACCATGGAAACCTCGAGATCTTTCTACTGCCTTGTTTGTGTATGATTGCAAATACATAATCTTTTGTAGTGTATGGGCAACCATAATCAGCACTCCATGATCCCCCAAACAAGTCTAGAAGTAAAAATAAGGCTTACTTCGGGATCTGTAGCAGCGTGCTGACTTCCACGTTGCTGGGAACCGCTCAATTGCACATGTGCGAATACGTTCGATCTTGTTGTTCTGCACCAGTGACGTACTCGGTGCAGTACAATAAGATCATGACGCACCAAGTGCAGCACAACAATGCTGTTCCAGGCATGGATTTCCATGCAGAACAGCGTTCCACCATACACTATAATGTGTTAGAGCTCAGAGCAGTATACTTGGCTCTTCAGTCATTCGCACCTTAGCTAGAGGTCAAGGTGGTGCAGGTCAGAACAGACAACACAACCACCATGTACTACATCAACAAGCAGGGGGGCACCAGGTCAACCTTGCTGTGCACATAGGCTATATAGGTCTGAAACTTGGCCTACTCCCTGCAAGTTTCCCTGTCCGCCATCCATCTACCAGGCAAGGACAACATTCTGGCAGATTCTCTCAGCAGGATCAGCCAGAATCAGTATGAATGGTCCATAAACACACAGATACTACAATCAGTGTTCAGAAGGTGGGGCACTCCAGAAATAGATCTCTTTGCCTCCTCAGACATCCACCAGCTGCCACAGTTATGTTGCAGACCTCTAGCTAAGGGGGCTGTGCCAATGGATGCCCTTGCACTGCATTAGTCAGACAAATTTCTTCATGCCTTTCCTCCCTTTCCTCTCCTGCTCAGGGTTCTGTTCAAACTCAGGAAACAACCAGCAACAATGATACCAGTAGCACCAGATTGGACAAGACGACCCTGGTGCTCCCTTCTGTTAGCTCTGTCAGTGGCATAGTCAATTCACCTCCACAAGACACAATCTGCTGACATCCTTGCCAGGGAGGATACAGTACCCCAGCCTCAGATTCCTCTGTCTGAGGACTTGGTTCTTGAAGACTTAGAATTTGCAAGTCTATACCTCTCTGAAGAGGTCCTGACATCCTTTGGGGTTCTTGAAAACCCCTAACCAGGAAAACCTATGTTTTCAAGTGGAAGAGGTTTTCTATCTGGTGTGGACAAACTGGTATTCATCCTGCTACTGCTGGGTCGTCTGTCCTTCTGGACTACCTGACCCATTTAAATTCACTGGGCCTTAGACTTTCTACCTTGAAGGTACACCTAGCTGTAATCTCTACTTACATTTCAGCCAGTAAAGACAGGTCCCTGGCATCTTGCACTGTCTTTAGGAAGTTTTAAGGGTCTCCTTCACCTTCACCCTCCATTGAGGGTTCCATTAGCCTGGGATCTGAACATTTGCATTCCCAGGCTAATGAAACCCCCAATTGAGCCCATGGCAACTGCAGCTTTAATTTACAGTATGTTACCTGGAAAGCTGTTTTTCTAGTAGCCATTACTTCAGCTAGACAAGTAAGTGAGCTTCAGGCCCTGTGTACAGATCTGAACTGTATCTCCTTTCACGAGATAAGGTGGTACTCAGGACTAATAGAAAATTCTTACCTAAAGTCATCTCAGATTTCCACCTGAATCAGTTTATTACATTGCCAGCCTTTTTCACTGCCAACTCCAGCTCAGGAGAGTGGAGATTGCATAGCCTGGATGTCAAGAGTGCACTTAGCCACTGTCTTGATTAGGACCAAGGCACACAGGCCAGAGGTTACACAGTTGCTCCTCACCCATGGGGAAGTGGGGAAAGGTAAACCAGCATCTAGAAGAACCATTGAATGCTGGATAGTGGCCTGCATTCAGTTCTGTTATAGCAAAATTGGTAAGCAGCTCCCCGTGGGCCACAGGGCACATTCTACCAGGAGCACAGCTGCATCAGTAGCTGCAGCCAGGCATATTACCCTACTGGAAATTTACAAAGCAGCTACATAGAAAACTGTCCATACATTCACCAAGCACTACTGCTTAGACATACAGGCCCAGATATTCAAACTGCACCCAAAAAGTGTGCAATAGCAGGAGCAAGCGCAAGTCCATTGCGCCCATGCGCAAGAGGCGCGATATTCAAAAACTGAGCCAGCCAACCTGCGCCTACAGCCAACGACTGAACATCGCACCACATGCGCCATAGCGCAACAAGGGATGTTCAGCTGAGCAGTCCAGAGGCACCATAGCGCAACCAGGGATGCCCCCCAGCAGCAGGACAGCAATGCAACTGCACAACCAGGGAGGTAGGATCCCATCACCCATGCCACAGATGGGCAGAGGAACACACAGCAGAACAAACATCGTCCCCCTACACCCCATGCACTGCACAACTGGGGGAAGGCTGGAATAACCACTGTCCCATGGAGACAAGCAACCAACCCACAGCCAGGCCATGGTGCCCCATCACACCCCCTGGCAAGCTGTGACTGGCACACAAGGAGGGTTGACCACCCTATGCCACACCATCCTCCCAATGCAGAGCACACACTGCACCGTGACCCCTAGACACCCTGCCCAGGAGCAGCGTCCACCACTGCAGGAAGCCCCATGCATGCCACCACCCCCACTGTGACAATGCAACCCTGTGCAGCACAGAACCATGCAAGACAGCCCCACCATGAGCACCCATCAGTGGGTGGCAGCACACAGCAATGCAATAACAGCATACACAGTGCGACCACACACAGCCCCCCCCAGGTACAGCTGAGAGACCGACCATGCGTCGGCACACGAGGTACCCCACATGGGACAGGGCATGCCCCAGACATCACCACCAGTGGTACAGCACCCTGCACACCCTCCCAAGGACACACCCCAACCCAGCACTGGCCACAACAGCCATCGCAGACACCCACAGTGGTGCATGGAAGCATGCACAACACCGGATGCAACACAGTGCATGGACAAACACCCACCCATACCCAAGGGCACAACAACACAGGGACGCAGTAGCGGGGCAACCAAGCCCCCAGCGTGGGCCCATGGAAACCGTGTACACACAGCCTGCAGTCCTCCATGGCGCAGGAGTGCCAGCCACCCTGCGCAGGCACTGTGGACCTGTACGCCACCATCATTTGCCCGGAGCACAAGTCACAGACAGTGGTGCACATCCCCTGCAACACACACAAGCCACAGCATGGAGGTGGGACAACAACTGCAGAGGCCACAGTGTCACCCAAGGCAGACATGCACCACACTAGTGACAGGAGGCAACCTAGCATTGTAATGGGTACAGTGGCTGCCCTGCATGGACAACCACCACTGACATGCCAGCAGATCGTGCAGGTCACAGACATGCAAGGGTGACAGCTGCACAGGCTATGGATGGGCTGACAGGGGTGCCATGGACACAGAGCATGCACCATGGACCACTGCACACAGTCATCCAGTGCACAGGTCACAACACACACACCACAGACACTGACTGATAGCTACCCCCACACCATAGTCACCTCCCCACAGACACACACACACACATACCCAGGACTGCGCCACCCCTGACGCCATGCACACCACTGCAGCTGAGCACCTATAGCCCACTGCAAATCAGAGACCACCACAGTATTCATATCAAAAGATTTGTATTCAAAAAAACACATCAAAAGGAACTATCTACAAAACTATGTACAAAGTTGGGGGGGAGGGCCACAAACAAGGTGGGGTGGGTAGGGAGCAGAGGTGAACAAATGGGACAGGAAAGGAGGGGTGAGGGTGGGTCCAGGGGGGGTAGGGGATATTAGGGGCAGAGGGATGATCAACGGGAGCCCCACTCCCCACTCTGGCTGCTCTGCCTCCAGTGTCTTTTCAAGACCCCAAGCCGGTCAATCCTTTGCAGGATCTCCAACGCTGCCTGGCCCACATTGAGGATCTCCTGCAATGCCTTCTTATCTCCTGCAGCTGGCGGACACCTAGGACAAGGAAGCACAGTCTATAGGTGTGAATGCACAGCCCCATACAGGCCATCCACTGTGCATGGCATACGGCCGTGGGACATGCCTTTGGGATGGTGTGTGACCACCCACAGTGATCATGTCCACAAGACCTGCCCACCCAGGCGCATATAGCCATGCGGACCACTGCACACACCCACCGGCCAAGTCGTGCACAGCACCACCATGGCCGTTTAGTGACATGGCTATGTGGTGTGACGGCAGTGGCACAGCATGTACCCACTGCACGCATGGACCACCATCAACGCACTCCCAGATATGCAGTGCCACTGGACAGTGCTGAGTGTGACAAGTTATGTGCATGGCAGTGGTGTCAATGGATGGTGGCCATGCCCTGCTGCCCACCCTGTTATGCAGCATGCAATAGTAATCATGGAGGTATGGCACTCACCATCATCAGGCCGGTCCCTCAGGCGCTGTTGACTGTCGCCCCTCCTAGCGGCCCTGTCGTCCTGCTGGCGCCGCATCTCCCTGGCCAGATGCCTCTCCTCCAGCCCTGTGGTGCAAACATGGAGAGAGGAACATCAGTACAATCCTGTAGCAAAGTGTCCCTGCCCCCATGTGTGTGCACTCCCACCCAGCCAGACTCACCCACCCCACACCCTGATAACACCACCACAGCCAATACCGGATGGTCCCTCCCCCATGTTCCGGACATATACAACCATGATACCTATATGGAATATAAAAGTATGTGGACGTAAAACCTACCTGGCTGTGACACCATGCCCATCCTGGCACGTGACCGCAGGCGGGCAAGCAGGTCTGGTTCCCTCCTCCACAGGTCGCCATACCTGTGGCAGCACTGCTCCGCTGTCCGCCCCCTTCCTGTGGCCTCCTCCTCCTCCAGGGCATTGGCCACCTCCTCCCACACCTGGCTCCTGGACCTGTCCAGGGGTGCCTCCCCAAACAGTGGGCCATAGAGTGGCTCTACAATGGCCACTAGGTTGGCCAGTTCAACTTGGGTCCACTGTGCAGCCCTCCTCCGCGCCATTCCACTTGCTCAGTTGGCTCAAAATGGCACTCTGCAGTGCGGCTCCACCACGTGCAGATGCTGCGTGGTACAGTGCTGCCATTCCCTATCGCACTGTCACCGACCAGCGCGATAGTGGTGCACCCATGCCTGATGCATGGTGCCTAGGGGGCAAAGGTCGGGCACAGGGTCAAGGGTCTGTGGCACACGGACAGGCACAGCACCACTGGAACCCAATGCTTGTAGCATGATTGGATGCCTGTGTGCTACCTCTAGTAGCGGCCTACCACGCTGTTGCCCCAGTGTGCCTATGATGGCCCAATGCCACAGCGCCATATAGGTGAACATCGCTGTAGCGCCACTGGCACAATGGTAACCATGCCCTGCATTGCTTCCTGCACACAGCATGTCAGCAGTGCGGCAGATGCCTGCGTCAGCAACCCGGGCATGCGCAGTGAGGTGTGTACTGCGCATGTCACAGAACTGTGCCCTTGGCTCAGCACGTTCAACACAATTGTGCAAATCGCAACAGCGCGATATTCAGTGGTCATATGCAAATCAGATAATCAGCCATTCAATGGCGCAGCATTGCAATTTGCATCCACTTAAAGTTGTGCCTCGCCTCATTTGCTTGGGTTGCACTATAAAAGTGCGACATTGGGCTGCACTGGCTATAGTCGGTTACTACAGTCTATTGGTGAGTTGCATGCTGTTTGGGAGTGTGGACTGTGGATTCTGGGACATGCATGGGACTGCATAGTCACAGGTAACAACTTTCATTCTCACAGGCTAAATAATGACCGAGCGAGTTGTGGGAGAGGAGGAACACAGTGGTGGGAGGAGGAGGAGGAGGCCTAATTTTACCAAGGCTGAGACTGATGCCCTGTTTGAGGCCTACCTGGATCAGGAGCCACTTCTCAGTGGATGGCAGGGGAACACCACAGGCCCATGATGCTGCATGTGAACCCGGTGTCAACAAGGAGGGTGCCGCACAATGCCGGGAATGGGGGGTGGACAGTGCACTGCGTGGTGTCTGCGACGCATGGGCACATGACTGTGTGCCCATTGTGGCCATGACAGCAGTGAATGACTGTGTCTGCCTGTCAATGGCAGCGGTCACATCCTCCCACAACTGGTCCATCCCTGCCAGGATCAGAGCGGTGTCTCTGCTGCGCCGCTTCCTCTGCCCGTTCCAGAGCCGCACGCAGTGCCATGCAGTGAACCTGCATAGCAGCCACCAGCACTCTGTGCAGGAGTGCAAGAAGAAGATGGGCACAGACAGGAGGGGATAAAGGAGAAGGTGGCTGCCATCAGGGCAGCACAAGCTGCGACAGGTGGGGGACAGCCGGAGGTGGTACACCTGACCCCATAGGAGGAGAGGGTTGCTGGAAGCATGCAGCGTTGTGCCATTGAGGGTGTTCCGGGTGGTGGCTTCCAGACGGGTGGTAGTCCATCACTGCATGGTAGGTCATGGTCTGTCTTTTGGGGGGGGCAGGGTAGGTCACATGCAGTAAGGCAACTTTGTTTTCCCTTACAGATCCTGAGCATCTGCATGGGTCAGCGGTGGTGGACCTGTCCACTGAGGACAGTCAGCTGGAGATGGAGGAGGGCCCATCCACCTCCACAGGTATACGTGGCTCAGTGCGACAGTGGGCCCGCCTGGCTGTCCAGACTGATGTTGTTGGAACAGGTGCGGAGGAGGCCCTACCCATGTCCCAGTGTGCCAGTGTCCACAGATGCCAGCATGCTGTGACTTGGGCTGGTGCTGGGTCCATCACCAATGATGATGTCGCTGACAGCAGGGGCAGTGACACAAGTGTGCCACGGGATGGACACAGATGCGACCGTGGAGGCCTGCGTGTCATCACAGTCCCAGCCTGGGTCTGTCAGCACCAGTGGGGCAGCACTGGTGTGTGTACAGGACAGTGGGACTGTTGCAGCCACTGCGGCGGCACCAGTGAGCCCTGGTGAGCAGCAGCCGGAGGATCAGCATTAGCAGTTGGCCAATGGGCTTGGGGGTACAGGGTCAGGGGGCGGTATCAGTGCACCACCTGTGGACATGCCCAGACCTGGTCCTGGTGTGCAGCGCCCACCCTCAAGGGGTGCTGGGCATCAGGACCATGCACACCCTGAGGGACAGGATGCCAAGGAGGCAGATGACCTCTTGGATGAGCACACCCGAATACTGCAAGCATCAGTCAACCAGCAGATATGGCTTGCGACGTCAGTGGATGCACTGCGTGTGGCTCTGAAACAAAAGAGGAACATCGCAGCAGACACCGCTCTGATGCTGGCAGGGATGGATCGGTTGCAGGAGTATGTGACCACTGCCATTGACACGCAGACACAGTCATTTACTGCTGTCATGGCCACAATGGGCACACAGTCATGTGCCCATGCGTCGCAGACACCATGCAGTGCACTGTCCACCTCCCATTCTTGGCGTTGTGCGACACCCTCCTTGTCGACACCGGGTTCAGCTGTGGGAATCCTGAGCATGCCTGGCGCAGGCATGTTTGGTGTGCTGCAGACTCATGCACGAGCATGGTCGCGTTCATGCAGTGAAACGCCTGGGGGACCATTGGTGCCACCCCATGAGATCAGTGGTCAGCCTGTCAGTGCTGGTGGGTCTCAGCGGGACCGCCCATGCATCTGTGGTGGCCAGGGCACTGTGGTGCATGACTGATCTGTCTCCCAACATGGCTACTGTCTGGTGCTACCCTGTGTGCATTGTGTCATTCAGTGGGCATTGCATTGGTGGGTACCCGGCCCTGCATGCGGACACACAGTCCATCTGCACACCCTCCCAGCTGCCATCCACAGTTGTGTGTGCATGATGATGCCTGCATTGCGCTGTTCACCAATGTGCAATGGTGCTCAGCATCTGACACATGCACAAGGACAGGCAGTGGGCGTGGTGGTCTGTGGACATGTGTGAGGCTAGGGGTGGCATTCTGGGTCGGTGTTCCTCCTACCCTTTGTGCATGTCTGGTGTGTTTTGTGTGTGTGTGTGTCCACGTGGCATGTTAGACCTCACCCATCCCTGGTGGTGTGTGTGGTTCCATGCCCGGCCACTTCCCTTGATGGCATGCACCCCTGGTGTGTGTCCATGCATGTTTGTGGGTTGTGCCTTAGCCACTGTTGGTTGCACACGGCCCCATGACTTACCTGGGTTGGCTGAAGTGCTCCTCTGTGATGGTGTCCCGGTGCAGCTGTGCCAGCCAGAGCATTCGGGGGTCCCGTTGCCAAAGGGAGGGCTGCCCATCACCATTGTCACCAGCATCCTCATGGTCCCCATCGCTGTCCCCCTCTTCGACCTGTACGGTTATCCCACATTCGTTGGCCATGTTGTGCAGGATGCAACAGGCCCGCAGGCCTTTGAGGGGCTGTACTGTAGGGCACCGCCGGAGGTGTCCAGACAACGGAAATGTGCCTTCAACATCCCGAACACCCACTCAATGACATTATGAGTGGTGGCGTGTGCCTCATTGTAGCGTTGCTGCGATGGGGTCGCAGGCCGCCGGTAGGGTGTGAGCAGCCAGGGATGGAGTGGGTATCCACTGTCACCTGTGTGTAGAGGTTGGAGGTTAGTTTGGTGATCAGCATCACCCTGCCCCGGGCCATGTAGGCCACTACCCATGTCACCTCTGACCATGCCCCCCCAGGCCCTATGATTGTCCATGTGGTTTGCATACTCACCCACTGGGTGGCCAGTGGGGATATCCCCACTCTCGAATCTGTGGCGCAGTGCCAACTGGTGCCAGATGAAGGCATCATGTGCTCCTCCAGGGTGTGTGGCACAGACATTGATTATGCGCCCCCCGGCATCGCACACCACCTGTCAGTTGATGCTGGCATAGCCCTTGCAATTTATATATGCATCCCCCTTGGGGCCAGGCGGTGTGCGGATGGCTACATGGGTGCAGTCTATTGCCCCTAGTATGCCAGGCATACGTGCTACCCTGTGGAACTCCTGTATGTTTGCTGTGCGCTCTGCCGGTGTGCTGGGGAAATGGATGTACTCCGCAGCATGTGGCAGCAGTGTGCTGAGGAATTGGGTGAGGTGGCGTGACGTGGCCGACCGGGTTATGCCTGTGGTGTTCCCAGTTGGTCTCTGGAAGGTACCCGTGGCAAGCAAGCACATGCAAGCTGTCACTTTTGTCTCCACTGACAGGGCATGGCTCTGTCGTGTGGGTGCCTGCATCACATCACTGCACAGCTCACAGAGCCACCTCAAAATTGCCTGATTCAGGTGGTACTGGCCCACAATCTCAGTATTACTGTACACCTCGAAGCTGGTGCAGGCTCGGTACTGCCTGTTGGGGGCATACCACTGATGGGCCCTTCCACGGCCAAGCCCCCCTGCTGCCTGCCTTTTCACCCTCTTCATTATGACCTCCATCTGGATGGTGGCACTGGCCATGTCCCTGGCTTGTGTTCACCCCCCTGGCAGCTGTTTCTGTATTCCCCCTGCTGTTCTGGCTGCTACTTCCCCTGCACCAGGAACACCTGCCTGTGCTGGCCTCACTGCTGTGTGGTGTACTTCCTTCTGCACTGTGGCTTCCCACACCTTCCCCTGTGCCTGTTGATTCCAGGTGCCCTTTCCTGGCCTGCCCTGTGTGTCCCTGCTGCCCAGTTTTCCCTGCTAGACTTTGCCCTCATGTGGCTTCCCTGTAGCATTCTGGCACCTCTCTCTTGCTCCCTTTTATTTTGGCTCATTTCCGCTATGGCGCAACTTCCGCTTGCTCCTCTATTGCACATGGCACATGTTGTTAAATATTGCACTGTGCCATTTATGCATGGTTCCTCCCCCTTCAGTTGCGTATGCAATCATTATCATTGCACTGTTGCTCAGTGTGATTTGGAGGCACAACTGCCTCCTGCTGAATATCGCAGAATGGCGCATTTTCAGACTTGCGCAGGTGCAACTCTATTACACATGGCTCAACTCTTTTGAATATCTGGGCCACAGTCTAGAAGTGAAGCCAGGTTTGCCACAGCAGTTCTGCAAAGCCTTTTTCCCAAATAAGTTCTCTGCCCAACCTCCAAAGGTACTGCTTGGTAGACTGCATTAGTTAAGCATACTGAGTGATTCCTGGGCTTTGAAGAAAAAATTACTCACCATAGTAATTATGTTTCTTCCAGGGAATCACTCAGTATGCTTAGATCCCACCCTGCCTCCATTTCCAGAACCAGGAAAAAGGGATCCTATATATTGCATCCCTGCTGGTCACTATATGTCCTGTTGCTTCATTAGGATTAATGTTTGGAAGTTTTTAAAACCAGTTGTGTTTAACTATTGTCACTTCTTACAGGGGCCATTATTTAAGGGGCTCATGCATGGGAATAGGGTTGCACAGTTTAGCTAGTTAGGGTGCCTTCACTTCGTTAGGCTTCGTAATTAATCTGAGCACTTCAGAGTGCAGCAGTTACTAGAGGCAGCGGTTTGAAATTGGCCCGAGCCAATGTCAGTTCCATCATTTGCATGCATTCCATTCTCTCTCGTGGCAGTTCAACAGTGAAGACTAACTGCATTAGTTAAGCATACTGAGTGATCCCCTTGAAGAGATGTAATTACTATGGTGAGTAATTTTTTCTAAGTAGTATTGTAAAATTCCAATGTACATTTCTAACTTTTTAAAAAAATATATTTTTACCCCACATTTTCACCATTGCTTTCCTATGATCTCAACTCATGAACCCAGTAGATTAAAATGTTCAAATCCCGGGCAAAAGGAGATTTTGTGTAGCAACTGTGAAATCACCTTTTGGCCCAGTGTTGAAGAATTTCACCTACTTGTTCATCAGGTGGGGTCTCAAAAAGGCCATGTTGAAAATTTGGGGGAAAATATTTAAAAAATGACCAAGTTGTGAATACAAGTTTAAAATGCATTGAAATATACTGACTACATATCTGATTTCCTCAGTTCATGATCCAGTATTGAAGAGCAAAGTCGTGTCTGGTCCAGAGACGATTATGGCATTGGTCCCACGGTAGGTAAATAATGGGTAGAGAGATTGTGGGGTGGTTGGTGCTGAGTGGGAGGGTCAAGTGGGGGAGGGTAACTGTGGTATCCCATCAAATGAGCGACTCAATTTAAACAACAGAATAATAGCACATGTCATGTCAGCGAGTTGTGCTTAATAGCGAATGTCATTTCAGTGATGGCTACTGATGTTTGAATAGTGTTTACCCTGTATTAGTGATTAGTATGTAGTTGGAGTTGGTTATTTATAGTAAAGGGTGTTTGGGGGTGAACTCCCTTATGAAGAATGTGGGGGCATAGCCCCCAAAGAAAATATAGTGCAGTTTTATATAACCCTCTTCCCCAAATGTGGGCTTACCTCATGGCCCATACACCCATGTTCCCATTCCTTGGAGCATCCCCCTGCATGCCTGCTGGGCCTTCCCCATAACGTCTCTAAGTTCACCGCCGCAGTCTGAGTCCAAACATGTGTCCTGCAGGCCCTGTGGTGTTCCTTCCTTTGATTTTGCCCTCCTTGGGCTCATGAAGCAGGATCGTGAGCCGACAGTGTTCTGTGGCTAGCTGGAGAGCTTGCGATGAGCAAAGAGGTGTGCTTTTGATGTGGACTGCATCCGCGGTCTATAGGTGGCTCCTCTGGTGGTCCATTCCCTGTGGGATGCTGGGCAGGGACTGGTGACACCGGTGGCCCAAAGGAAAACACTAGTTTAAATAAATAAGGCGCTCCACAAAGTGCTAAAGATTGAGGGTTCATTCATAATAATGAGCCCTCATTAATATGCATGAGTGGGTCTGCCTTGTGTTTTGGGGACAAGTTTTCAGTGGCTGCTGCATTTCTCTGACTGTAAATAAATGTATAATAATAGCAACAGCTGCCAAATAACTAAAAGGGCTATTAAACACAAGGGGGAAAGTAATTAAAAATAAAATACTTTCTGGCTGCACCAGTTTAAGACATTTGGGACAAAGAAGAATTGCCTCTCTGCGGCCTGGGGGCACTTGATCACAGCAGCAGCGACAGGTTAAGGACTTAGGGTAAATGTTAAAGATGTGCGGCATTCAAGAGGGCACAAAAGCAGCTATTAAATATTGGTGCAAGCAATTTAATAAACTAAACTTTCTGGCTGCACCAAGACTTTATTTGGGACTGTGAGAATCTGCAAAGGGACTGTAAGCTTTGCAGCCATTTTAGAGCAGCAGCAGCTAATCAGAAAGCCAGGATTTCAGCTAAGGCTTGTGGGACTTTTGTCTGGGACTCATGAGACATTGCAAAGTGTTCATGAGGAAGTGACAGGGGCTGACTTTCAGGCACCAAAACGGAGCTTATTGTGCATCGAGTGAGGCTAATGAATATTCATTTTCTGGACTGACAAGCAGGTTCAGCCAATTACTGTGGGGGCAACAAGTGGATTCAGCCAATGGGGAGCCTCAAGAAGCTCCATAAGACTATGCTTTTTGCTAGGCTGAGTGTGTTTGAGCAGGAGCCCCCACAAGGGTGGAGGCTCAGGCCCTTTTGCTTTCCAGAGTGGGTCTAGTGAGTCAGTGTAAGCCTCTCTACAGGGGAGGGGTCTTTCTTCTGCCAGAGTGACAAAGTGGTTGCAGGCAACAGAAGTCACTAGCCTGGGGGTTGCCAGAGATTGTCCTCCAGGGCTGACCAGCACCTTTTCAAATTTAGGGAAAATGTGGGTGTTTCTGAACCTTCAGTTGTGAGAGAGCTGCATGCACGTTCTACCTCTGCAGTGAGAGTGCTGAAGAAAAGCCCAGACCTCAGAGAAACAGAAAGCCATATCTGCAAGTAATCTGAGAGAGTAAACTGATTCTAACAAGAGCGAGGGTGAGAAGTCTTTATTGGTGGAGAAGCCTAGTATGCAGTGTTGTGACTGCACAAGCTTATGAGGGTCTGCATGGGGCAACAAAGCCCACCAAGGTTAGAGTGTGACTGTCTGCACTGTGCATCTGATCAGCGCCTAGGAGAGGGTGGACGCTTACTGACCGAGTCACCGTGGATGGTCCTGTCTGTGAAATGATGTTAGTGACTGTGTAAAGTGCCACAGGACTGAATGGGGAGTTCCCTGACCATGTGGAATTTCTCCAGACAGTGCCTAGTGGGCCAGTATCCGTCTATATATCCAGTTGGGGTCTGCAAATGCCAGTGAGAGCCAAAAGGGACTGTGCTGTGTATTTGTGAGCCTGAGAGAGCTAGTAAGAACTGTTGTACTGCCAAGTAACATGTTGTGAGCCTGAAGAGCTTCAGCAATCAGTTGCTTCCAAGTGATGTGTCTAAATCTGAAAGGGTCTAGTTTCAGCTTTGCCAAAGTAAAATCTGCTAAGGAATAGTGAGCCATGATTTAAGTTCAGTTGAGTTAAAGTTGTTTCAAATGGTAGTGAGCCATGCCTGAAGCTTAGTCTAGTGAAAGAGTCTCAAGTGGTAACAAGCCAAGTTTCAAGTTGCCTGGTGCTGTGCAAAATGTGCACCAAGAGCTCCTAGTTGTTTTGCAAGGACTGTAAGCATTTGGGTCACCCTAGACCTAGGAAGGAAAACACCCATCCTTGTGAAAGCCTGTATATGCTGGCCCAGATATTCAAACTGCACCATTGTGTGGCGCAAGCGCCTGCGCCGCTCAAAAAAGTTGCGCAGGGGTGTGGTCAGGGCAATATTCAATGGAATTGCGCTATTGCACAACTTCTTTGAATATCACCCTCTGCCCACACCCACTGTGCATGGCACAGTGGAACTGCGCCACCGCAAGTGGTCAGAGTGGAGCATTGAAATGCAGTGGCGCAAGTTCCATTGCGCCATGCACAGCATCTGCGATATTCAAAGGGTGACATGCAAATGGGGCCATGATTTATGCAAGGCGCAGGGGGGGCCATTTGCATCTAATTATGGCCCCATTTGCATGCCTTTAGCATGCAGGTGCACCGATCTGGGATGACTTGCGCCTGGCGCTTGGCCAGGCAGCAGCCATCGAGGACCGATGCCCCTGCAGCCCGATTGTGGGCATAATAATCCCGACCCCCTGCAGCCTGATCGCAGGCAGAACAGTATTCCGTCCCCAGCAGCCCGATCATGGGCATAATGTAATCGCTTCGTAGGGCCTGATCATGGCATAACTGAATAGTCTCCCCCTGAGCAGCCCGATCGTGGGCATCGACCTCCCCAAAGTCCAATATCCTGGTGGTCCAGTGGACCATGACTAGCCGATCGTGGGCAGCATCCTCACCCCAACATTGGAAATACCTGGTGATCTAGTGGCCCCACCCCACCCACCCACGAGCCCCACCACCCTGCTCCCCGTCAGCCGGCGGGTGGCAACACCACCCCACCACCACCCGCCACCACCAACTGACAGCTTGGTAGGACTGCAAGCCCATTGGTTCAGAGCATGAGCCAATGGGCATGTGAAATATACCAGTATTAAGGAAGTCGGATATGTGAATGAATTCATTCATTCACATATCTGACTGCCTCAGAGTAGAAGCTGCACGCCCATTGGCTCATGCTCTGAACCACGGGCGCGGCAGCCCTTACCGAAGTAGTCAGCGGGCGGGTGGTGGGGTGCTGCCACCACCGCTGATGGGGGGAGCGGGAGGTGGGGGTCCGGGTGGGTGGGGTAAATACTAGATCACCAGGCATTTGACGCTGGGGTGAGGATGCTGCCCGGCCGATTGGGCTACCGCAGTCCACTGACCACCAGGGATATTGGACTTGTGGGGTGGAGGTGTGATGCCCGCGATCGCCACGGGGACCACTAACATGCCCGCGATTGGGCCACTGGGGGTAGGACACTTACACTTATGCCTGCGATCGGGCTAATGGGGGGAGGACACTTACAGTTATGCTCGCAATCGGGCTACTGGGGGGGTGTTACACTTCAGCCCGTGATCGGGGCATGGGGGGTGCCGCCAGGTGCGGCGGGAACAAGTGGAGGGCCACCCACAGGTGGCAGCTGCTGTGTTGCACCCTGCAATGCTGCAGCTCACCTGTAGGTGGCCCTTGACTTGATCCTTTTTTTTTAGCATAAAGTTGTGCAGGCACAGGTAGAGGTTGCACCTGCATAACTCTGCATGGCCCGGCTGAATAGCAGGCTGTGCAGTTTATGCATGGGCACCCCCACCTGTGCCTGTATACATTACTGATGCACCCCGGTGCATTGGGATTTGTGCAGGTGCACTTTTCCCTTTTAAATATCGCACCGTGGTGCATCAGTGGGTTGTGCAAAGCACAACACTGTTGCGCCATGCGTAACCCTTTTGAATATCTGGGCCGCTGAGTAAAAGGACCAGGGTGGCTACATTGGCCCCTGGTTAAAAGATTGTGAGAGAAAATGGACATGTGCTACATCTGATAAATGTGCTGAATGCTACGCAACCATCAGATCAGGCCTGGGACACAGCCTAGTAGTGTACCACCTTGGCACTACCATATGCATTTCCCCTGGGTGGTATAGCCTAGATGAGGGGTTGAATTGTGCCAGCCTGGGTCCCAGCCTGCTCTATCCAGAGGGTGATTCCAGCCCAGAAAGGGGCACTGCCGAAAGAAACAAAGAGGGTTGCTTCCATCTGCAAATGCTACACCATCTTGCTGTCAGTTTGGGCGTCCTGGCTGTAGGCCTTTGCCAGCTTTCTTGTCTTCAGAGTCAGAGTTCCACCTGCTGTAATCACCTTAATTCTTTCTCTACCACCTAATTGTGACTAATCAATGATGACTTTTGATCTGTGAGTATACAGGGCCCATACCCTACCTCAGAGGAGACATGGACATGGTACAGGTGCTTAAATAAACTGGGAGAGCCAGCCACAGATACAATTGTTTTAAGTTTTACAGGTGTGCTGCATATGTTAATCTGCTTGCTTTCTTTAAGGGTCCCAACTAGCCGGCCAACATCCAACTGCTTTGAACGACAGGCCTGCACCTTTAAGAACTGTTAATTACTGGGTACCCAGGGTAATGTGTAAGATTGCGGAGTCTTATGCAGCTGGAAACTGGTGCCAGTGTGGGCATTAATGGGTAATGTGTAAACTAATTTATGTAGCTAGTTAGTCAGCTAGGTCTCTATCTCAAAGGTTGGTGGGTGCCTCTGTGATTTATGATCAGAGGAAAAACTGCTGATGATTATGTGATCTATGCAGTCTAACCAATCAATCCAATCCAAGCCAATTGCCTAAATTAAAATGTAAATGTTGTAAATAGCCTAATTTCTCTTACAGTTTACCCATCCTAACCCTTCCCAATGTACAGTAAATAAATTGCTGTTGTTGTTGTTTACATAATCCTGTCTCATGAGCATATTATTATAGAGTCCATAATTCTAAAACAAATTTTTTATAAGTGGGGAAATGTTATTGGATCATACGTGGGGTGGCTTATTGGAAATGTGGGTGGGTACAGCATCCCAGAGGGCTGTTCCAGGTACTAAGCTAGCCCACTAATAGGTATACTCTGGATGGAGGCACTGTACAACATGTTATCCTGGGAAGTACCAGTTTTAAAGTTATTTTAGGAACCCAGGCCCCTCAACCTTGTTTAGGCTTGCGAGGCAAGGGTAGCAGCCCTTGGAATAATGGCACCAAAATTACATTTATATTGGTGTGTCACATAGTGATTGGTTATTTTATTGTTTCCCGTACTGAATATTGCTTGATTCCCATTGCTGTTTTGACATTTGCTGTTTTGGGCACTTGCTGTATTTGCTTGCGCTCATTTGTCTTCGCCAATATGGTTGGCGCTGTTTTATTTTCACTCTTTAGACATGGAACTGGTTACAGTGGCAGGCAGCAACAGACATCGATGGACCATTTTCTTTTTTACAGGGATTAAAAAAAAAGACTACGAGGGATGGTTTTTCTTTATTTGAGGTACTGACACTGGGGATTGGGCACCCCAGTGTTGGTGTCATGTTTGGCAGAACTGGCAGTGGGTTCCTTGGTGCAGAAATGGGCTAGGTGGGGGTAATAGCCAGCACCAGGGATTGGTGAGGGATAGTTTTCATTATTTGAGGTATCGATACTGGGGATTAAGCATCCCAGTGTCGGTGTCATGTTTTCTGGTACCAAGGAAACTGGAAGGGTGGGCTGGGTACAAAGGATGAAAATAGTGATGATAGTGTGACATGCTTATAATGGAATGTGGTGGCAGAGAGAGAGAGAGAGAGAGAGAATGCTGCCTCTCACACTGCTCAGCTCGTTGGTTGGCAGCATTATGTTAGTGAAACGAGCCAGCCACTGCCTAATAGACTGGCTGCTTTCAACTACAAAGTACACAAAACAACACGCTAAATGGGTATGCTCTGTGGATCAGCCTTGATATTGGCAAAAATGATCAACGAACACTTAAAAAAGTGATTCACATGGAGCAAATGAAAAAACATGATGAACAATTTATTCAAACACACATACAATGGCTCCCCAGCGCTTCAAGGGCATAACCCTCTTCATCAGGGGGAGGAGGTGGAGTCAATTTAAATGACATACATATTTATAATCACATCAATTAATAGTTAATTCAAATTAGCCAATAAGGTGCCAGTAACAATAGAAAAAGCTCATTCAGTATTCTGCCACATTCCACCATGTCAATAAATATTAATAAATACACCTATAAGGCTAACAAGTTACCAAACAACATAAACTAATTCTAGCTTAAAAAAACACAGCTCAAATAGTGTTGTTTCTCTCTATAGACACAATGTTTATATATCTCCTATCATTTTTCTGTTTTTTCATCTTTTTGATGTTATACATATTTATATAAACAAAACAATCCCAAAATTCTATTAACTTGGAAAATAGGAAAACATTTCTGCCAGGCTGATGCGTTAATACCCTGTGTAAAATAGTATGGACAGAAATTGGATATAAGTCCATGCAAGCATTATGAAAACCTTATTTCAGAAATCACATTCAAAAGTGTCAAAATATAATAACACCTTGAAAGCCACACTTAGTACCAATATAATGTGACATATTTAAAGACACAGGGAAGAAATGCAAGTCTTAGAACCTGTCCATCTTCATCTAAATTACAAAGTGGTGTAAAAAAGAAATTAGTTTAAAGATAGGCAAGTTACATAACATACAATTAAGAAAAGTTATTACAGCTACCCTGCAAGATCCAGATCCTTACTCAAACCTTTTGGAAACAATGATTCCAATGTAAAAATCCATTTAGATTCTTTCTGCAAATAATTTTTCTGTTTCCTTTTCTCAGTAAAGGTTTCACATGTTCAATTATGGTAAACCTTAAAGACATGGGATTGCTATCATGTTGATATAAATAATGTACTGCAAGTGAAGAATCCATGCCCCTATTCTTAATATCTCTAACATGTTCCAAAAAAACATTCCTTTGCACATCTTATAGTCTTTCCCACATAAAAGATTCTGCAGGGGCACTGTGCCACATAAACTACATAATTGGTTGAACGGTTTACAAAATCAAAAATCTCCACCATTAGGCTCTTTGTTGGATGAACAAACTGTTTTTCCTGCATAAAGAATGTACAGGCCGCTGGCCTGGTGGCGCAGAGGGTTGAGGCGCTGGATGCCACACCTTGCACCACACTGGCGATCCCGGGGAGCAGCGGGTCGGCAGGGAGTGAAGAGATCAAGTGTCCGTAAGACTGCTCTCTCTTCCCAGGGGAGGGACGGGGATATGACTGCATGAAGCGGGCCGTCTGGTGAGGGGTGGCGTCGTGGCAGCACGCTGTCATGACAGCAGGGCTCCACAGGGGAGAAATAACTAAGGAAAAACCCTCCACCACTGATAGGCGATGGCGCCTTCCCCCGCAATCCACACTTCTGTAGTCAGGCCCAGTCCTCTCCATTTCTTCTCCCCTCTCTGGCACGGTGGATCAATACTGATAGAAAGAGTGCCTTGGGCGGGGACAAACCTTCCCTGGAGGGCAGACCCGGGGGATGCCCCATGCCGGGGAGAAGCGGAGAAGGATACTGAGCAATGCAAGGAGGTAGAGAGTGCGGTAAGGAAGGTCACCTGAGAGAGTTCAGCTGTGTGGGCTATAAACAGAGTTCGAAAAAGAAAAAATAATTTACAGGCCATACAGTGGCCATATTTAAAGCAGCCAGAAGGTTGTTCTGGTATCCATGTATTTCTAGCAGGTTTATCTGCTACATAATGACTGCTAGAAATCATTTTCCCTAGGTTTTTTGATTTACTGTATGTAACCCTTGGTGTCTCAGAAAAGAGTCCAGGCACACTACAGTGCTCCAACAAACTTCAATGTTTTGGCAAAATTTCCCTAACTTTTGTGGAAATACCATTACATTCCAGGACAAATTTCATCCTTTCTTCCCTTTCTTTTGATTTTACTTTTATTGGCTAATTTGAATGAACTAATAATTGATGTGGCTATAAATATGCATGTCATTTAAATTGACTCCACCCCCCCCACCACCAATGAAGAGGGTGTATGCCCTCGAAATGCCGGGGAGCCGTTGTATGTGTGTTTGAATAAATTGTCCATTGTGTTTTTTCAGTTGCTATGTGTGAATTGCTTTTTTTAACTGTTCCTTGCTTTCAACTACACACAGTTTCCACCCACCAAGCAGTGGGTAGTGTCATGACCAGAGTGCCTGGTTATTGGTCTGTTACTAGCAAGCCCATTGCAGCTTGAGCTGTAATGGGCTAGGTAGTGACACACCTCTGAAATGCCATTCTTCAGAACATATGTTTGCTACGCACGCATACAAACATAAAAAGACTGCTGCCCTGTAGTCGCACTGTCTGGATAAACTGGCTACCAGGGCAACAGGATATGCTAATTAGCATCCCTAAGACATAATGCAACAATGGTGTCATGATGACGCTGAGCTAAACTCTGAGCATGATTGCGCCAGCTATTTGAGAAGGAGCTCAGACACAAATGCATTTTTCATACCTATACAGCAATTGTCTCAAAAAATAACCTTACAAACATGATCAAGACGTAGCAAAAGCATGGAAACTATTCACATTAGTAAAAAAAGAGGAGCTATTTGTCAATACTCTTTAATGCAGTGTGAAGGAAGTCCATGGTGGGGGAGAGAGAGAGAACACACTTCTCTCACACTGCTCAGCTGGTTACTGGGCAGTGTTATGTACATGAAACAAACCAGCTGCTGTCTGATAGGAGTGGCTGGCTCCTTTCAACTATATGCAGTTTCCATCCACCAAACAGTGAGTAGTGTCATGACCAGAGTGTTTGGTCATTGATCTGTCATTGGCTAGCCCATTAGAGCTTAAGCTGCAATGGGCTCTGCAGTTGCACACCTCTGAAATGTTATTTTTCGTAACAACATGTTTGGCATGCAGTGCACGCATGCACATGCAAACATAAAAATGATAATTATGAGTAAGAGTTCAAAACCAATTGAAAATACATTGACTGCACTCACTTTGTTTCTTCAGTCCCCAGTTGCCATTGAAACAGAAGGGCATGTTTTCCTTACAGAGTGGAGTTTCAGCACTGGACATATTTTAGCTGACTGAGGGGTATGGGGGTTAGGAGTGGTGGGTGCTGAGTGTTGGGGGGGGGGTCGGAATGGAGTAGGTTAGGGTTAGGAAGTCCACAAAAGACATTAATGAATGTTTTTCTGCTTTTCAGATTTTAATTATAAAAAAAGACTGAGGGACCAAGGGTGACACTGTGAATTGGGCACTCCAGTGTCACAAGGCAGGGAACACACATCAAATATGGAGGTTCTCAGAGGGTTGTGCAGCCTCAGTCCAGGATGGACAGTTTAGGGGAGAGCATCAGCAAGTTATGCAACCTCAGCCCAGGATGGGCAGTTTTTAATAAAATTTTATGTAACCTCCTCTCTGGCACCATCTGTGAGAGGGCCACTACCCCTGGCTGCTGCCTAGGATACAGGACACAGGGAATGGGTTCCCAAAGCTGACCTATGGGGGTCCTTTCCCAAAACCTAAAATAAAATGGCAGTGCCTCCACCCAAAGTACATATTAAGTGGGTATGATAGCTGCAGTATAACCCCCTGGGATGTTGTACCAACTCACCTCCCCAATAGTTACCCCAGACATGGACTTACCAGGACTTGAACCTCCCCACATTCAGTTACAACATTTATCTTTCCAGCTCATCAATACACAGGCTCACTAAAATCAGGCTCTGGATTATCTCTGCTGTAAAACAATAACTCTAGGGTTTATTTACAGGGGGAAGGTTTAGGAGAGGGGTAGTGGAATAGAGGTTAAGGCATTTTCAATCTGCATTTCCCAAATCACATTCCCTTTGATTCATTCCCATGTATTAATCCATGTAGCCATCAGTATCTATCTATCTATCTATCTATCTATCTATCTATCTATCTATCTATCTATCTATCTATCTATCTATCTATCTATCTGCTGCAGTTGCCCAAAACCCAGACCCACAGGTCTCAGTCCATTTTCCCTTAAGTTCCACACTGGGTACCCAGATTTAGATGCAGACCTGAGGTGCAGCTGGTAGCCGGTGTTGGCGCACTTACTTGAATTAACTTTTTACTCTCTCCCTTGGCTTTCCCTCCAGCCCTAGGGGGCATACTAAAACTATATACAGTCCCCAGGTCAGGGCAGTTCCTGCCATTTACTCACAGTTCTGCAGAACCAGTCCTTGGATGGAACAGTTCTCAGGAATCCTGGGGAGTGATGGCACAGGCAGAACCAGGCACAATGTCTTTAACAGGGGCACAGAGGCTGCAGCTTGCTCATCCTTCATCTCTTGCTCATGGATCTTGAAGTTTGTTCCCTTTGGCCCATTACAGGCCTCATTGCAGAGCACGTGCGCAATGCCTACTACCACAGAGGACCCAGACTGGCTCCCTCAATTAAAGCACCCTAGCACTCAGGTACAAGACCCATGACCCCCTACAGTGGCAGACCCCACTCGATGGGGGTTAGCAAGTTCTCCACCTGGCCCTGGATGCCAGCAGCAACATTCAGCACATTCTCTTCTGCTGTTCTCTTTCTCTCCCTCTCTCTCCCCCACTACATTGTGTAGCCACAGCCATCCATTTCTCTCTTGGCTGTACCTCAGGAGCAGACCACAGGCACTTGGACCAGAAGGCACCTGTCCATCTTTCTGCTTTCACAGTCTCTCAATTTTACATGGCCACACTATTCACTCTGACTCACACATCATCCCCTGCACACACAGTCCCCTTTCTCACCATGCAGATACTGGCAATTCTCTGACGAAAAGGTTTACGCTCCGTCGTCTTCTCTCAGCACATTTATATGTCCTTGTTCCTCATTCTTTGTATTCCATCTTTTCCACTGGTTCAGATGCAACCTTTGTTCTTTTCACAGGCTCAGAACACATCCATAGTCTTCTCCAGACTCAGACGCAACCTTTGTTCTTTTATCTCGGGCTCAGCACACAACCTTTCCTGATCTGCTTCTTTAGCCTCACCGCTATTGTGCAACTTCAGAAAAATGCAGACAATTCACTACCTGCAGCTTTCCCTTTCAGCCTTCAACTTTCCTTTTTCTCTTCCAAGCTGCTTCTTTCCTGATGGGGCAGGCACTCCCTGCCCTGGGGATAGATTGCTGGCAGCCCCCAGGCAGGCCCATTCCACAGCCCTAGTCTCTCCAGGGGCAGGAGCCCCCCTCCTCCTGGAGGAGCTCTCCCCAAACTGAATGAAGTCTAACTGTCCCTCTTTATTTGGGAGCCCTTTCCTCACTTCCTATTGGCTGGAGTCACTGCCCTTATGCAAAAATGCATATGTATGAGACTTCCTCGATGCTTCATAGGCTGTTCAAAAAGTTGCCTAAACATTCCCTGGTATTTTCACCCAAGAGTCTGTTCACAAGTCCCAGAATCCTTCTGGCTAATCCTGGCTTGGAGGTTGGCTAGCTGGTGTCACATGGCTGCAGACATGGTGGCGGGATGTAAATTGTGTCCACACATTAACACACAGAGTCCCAAGTTTTATCAGTTCCTTCAGCCAAACTGTAAGCTTTTAATTAACCATTTCCCCAGCATTAAATAGCCACCCCTGTGCCCTGTGTAGTGACTGCATTTATTTACACATCCCTTTGACCATTTCCCAGTCACCTCATAGCCCCCAGGCAGCACACACATAGCCCCACTTCTGGCTGCAGTCCATAGAACACTTTTATCACATTTATTCCCATCACGGACTGGCAGCCTTCCCTTTTTCATTTTCACACCGCTCTTTATTGATTGCATTACTTTTCCCTGCCTGTCACTAGCACTACATTTTCCAAATGCTAGACAGGCTCCCGCTCTTCAAAAGGATGCTACTTCATAAATATTAATGAGGTGGCTCCCAATCCCTCAAGCACGATTAGTGCACATAAAAAAATACATTTTTCTCCTTCTCTGTTGCCTCTCCCTCTTAAGCAGGGTCTGTGGGTCCCTTTCTCATTTCCCAATGGGACAGGCACCGCTGGAGAGCACACTAAAAACAACCAAAAACAACTGCATGAATTTGGTATGTGTGATTGCCAATCGCAGTACCATTTCTAAACCGGCGACTCCACGCTACAGCGCCTCCGGCCCTGCTCTCTTTAGAAATCAATGCTGGGGCCGGCAAGATCAACCCAGGAACTCTGGGGCAAGCCAGGAAAACAGGATCTGGACAAAAAAAGAATGGGGGTGGGGCCAAACCCCCCAAGGAGACAAGCCTTTTTTGGTGGCTTTCAGATAAGCCCCCAACAGGGGGTTACATTTATAAGCATGTGCCTGGTTCACACGATGCAGCTGCAGCTTGTAAAATTAATGTAATCAAAGACTGTTGGTCTTGTAGCCTTACTAGGGGTACCAGCAGTAAGCAGCAGGGTGTGTTATAGGAACTGAGGATGGGATACGAACTGCTGATAATGACTCCACTCCACCGGCTGCTGGGTGGCATCTTGTAGCTGAAAGGAGGCAGCCACTGCCCCATAGGCGCAGCTGCCTCCTTTGAACTATAGGAAGATTCCACCCATCAACCAGCAGAAGAACAGCATCATGATCAGCCTCGCTGATCATTGCCCTGTCATTGCCAAGCCCCGTGCAGCCTGAACTGCATTGGCTGCAAAAGTGGCATGGCTCTGAAGGCTGCTACTCATGACAATATGTTTACTGCACATGCACAAGCAAACATGAAAAGGAGAGAATCAAAATCCTAACCTTTTTGTATTTTTTGCATCTTTGTATTTGAATTGTATCTGTTTAACCCCCTACCCCAAGTGTGACCATACCTGGGCATAGATGACCACTACAGACTTGGCTCACTGAACAGTTCTCCATCCTCTCCATTCATTCTGAATTTTTTAAATGTATTTACCTAGGCCAGCTGAGATGCAACATCTTGCTTCTAGTGGGTCCTCTTTCTACCCATGTCTGCAGTTGGGTGGACCAGAGCACTGAGAGTTTAAGTGACTCGTCCACTTAAAGTAATTATTTGCTAAGGAGAAGGACAGACCACTGCCAGATTGTGGGGTTAGGAAGAGAGGAAGCAAAGATGTGCAGGAAAATGTCCTGATAACAGAAAAAAGGGTGTTAAGAAAGGTAGCAGTGTTGATAGTAGATAAATCTATGGGACCTGATGGCTTACACCCAAGAATGCTACTTGGGGTGGCAGAGGTTATAGCAGGGCCACTAGCAGACTTTTTGTAAAGCTGGCTAGCCACAGAGGAGGTCCCAAGGGACTATAAGGCAGTAAATGGGGTTCTGCTACACCAGAGTGGGAACACGGATGAGCCAGGGAACTATAGACCAGTCAGTTTGTCGTCTATAGTGGGGAAGATCATGGAGTGTCTACTGAGGGAAGACCTGGTGGACTTACTAGAAGGGAATGGGCTGCAGGACTTCAGACACCATGGGTTCATGAGGTGTCAGTCTTGCCAAGTGAATCTGCATGGATTCTTCAATTGGGTTACCAGAGCAGCAGACAAGGGGCAGGCAACTGATATAGTATATGTTGACTTAAGCAAAGCCTTTGACTCGGTCCCCCAAAGGAGGTTGGTTAAAAAGATTAGGGTCCTTGGGTAGAGGAGAAGATGGCAAATCAGATAGAGAGCTGGCCAGGGATAGAACACAGACAGTAGTAGTCAATGGGGAGTTTTCAAAGGTGAGGGGAATGACCAACAGGATACCTCAGGGGTCAGTACTAGGACTGGTCCTCTTCAATATTTTCATCTGTAACATAGATGAAAGTATCAAGGGTTAGAGCTGCCTCTTTTCACATGACACAAAAATCTACACAAGGGTAGACATGAAGGAAGGTAGAAGGGAACCAAGGGAGGATCTGGGTAGGTTGGAGACCTGGTCCAAGATCTGGCAGATGAGCTTTATCGCTAACAAAAGTAAAATAATGCACATTGGGCAAAGTAACTCAAGGGTGCAATAAGAAATGAAAGGAGTGGTGCTTGATAGCACTCCAGGAGAAAAGAATTTAGGGGCGATGATATCAGAGACCCTAAAAACATCTGCGCACTGCAGCAGCGCAGCGACTAAAGCAAACAGAATGCTGGGATGCATGAGGGGGATAAGCAGTAGAAGGTGGGAGGTGATCCTCCCTCTATACAGGTCACTGGTTCAGACATGCCTATAATACTGTCTGCATAAGGTACTGGAGCTTATACCTGAGGAAAGACTGCAACAAGGAGGAGGCAGTACAGTGAATGGAAACTAAGATTGTGCATGGGCTTGGGGACTGGTCATACGAGGAGAGGCTGCATGAACACACAGGATGAAAAGAAGGAAAGGGGTGACATGACTGAGACATACTGTATTAGTACCTACATGGGATAGGGTAGATGCAAAGGAACCATACCATACTCCTTGAGCTAAAATACAGGGATGAGAGGGAGTTTACTAAAGATGGCAAGGGGGAGATTCAGAAAGGATGTCCAGAAACACTTCTTCATGGAAAGAGTGGTGGATAAGTGGAATAAGATACCAGAAGTAGCTTCAAGCAGGTATGGGACAGGCAGGAGGGTTTATTGGAAGGGGGGGCACAGTAAAAAAGGTGAGGATTTCCACTTGGGCAAGGCAGAATAGTTTGGTGGGGTGGGCAGACTAAATGGGCTAAGAACCTTTTCCTGATGTTAAGGTTTATGTATCTTTATATCTTACTCTGGTGCCATTATACTAAGGGCTACTACCCCTGCCTGCTTCCCTAATTGCAGGTTGAGGTGCCTGGGTTTGGAAATGCAAGGTACTACAGTATCTTAGTTGGTAGAACATCCACCTCTGGACCAGAAGGTCGTGGGTTCTCATCCCACACCGGGGTTGGACTTGCACCTAAAACACTGGCATCCAAGTGCAGTATTGGGGGGTGCTGTACTGCTGAGGTGTGCCATCCTTCAGATGAGATGTTAAACCAAGGTCCCTTTTACCCATCCTGGTGCTGTCCTGGTGGGTGTCCAAGTGGAAGTAAAAGAACCCAGGACACTCTTCACAAAAGAGTAGGGGATATTTCCAGTGCCCTGGCCAACAATCCCCTTCCCATAAACCAGTTCATTAAATTGTCCAGGCTGTGTGTCGGTGCTGATGTGCGATATGGCCACTGCTACATATACATTCAGTCACTTCACTACCAGTCTCATATTGCTTGTAAAGCACACTGAGATACACTGTGTAGGAAAAAGCACAATATAAATGCTGATTCTTCCTCTTCTTCTCTACCAGCAGTAGAATCACAATAATGGTGCTTCCACCCAGAGATGTGCTTAAGTGGGTCATTAACACAGTTGGTACAGCTCTCTGGGAAGCTATAACCACCCACAATCCCACCTAGTGATCTTATGAATTTAACCAAACAAGTGCAATACTTAACAGCTGACTTATAATGCGGTTTGACCATTAATGGTATGCTCATGCAACCTCCACTTACCAGCAGGGTTTGGTCTATTGCAGTCACCCTGCAGCTCCCTGTGAAAGACAGTTTCAATAATACAACATGCACTTTTCAATAGACTTTGCAATATTTCAGTGATCTCAGACCAGGTAATGATATGCTTACAAGCCAGGTTAACAGTTAAAACAGCAAATCAAATTTATTAAGGGGTCGTGAACAAGGGACGGGTGAAAATCTAGGTAAATGGTTACTATGCTGTATTTGTACAGACTTAGTTGCTTCGGGATCACTTCTAGACCCTGACTTATCAGTTTTAACAATTGCTGGGTACCCAGAGTGTAACCAGGCATGCCTGAGGCAGTGCTGTGGGTTGGTCAGTGTTGCAACTGATGTTGGGGCCCTTGATGAAAAGAAAGGTGAGTACTGGGGAGCAACACATTTAGAAATCACAAACAATTTGTATCCATAGCCAGATGGCCCAGTCAGTTTAAAACACTTTGCACTGACAAAACAAGATCAGATGGTACCTTTTAAACACAATTGATGATTTGTGGCAGGGAGCTACCCTGGATTTACTCATTGTACCAAGAAAGATGGATGAGCACTCTAGCAACATCAAGTCCTGCTGCTTTCTTGAGCTATAGATGGGGACCGAGGACGACACAACTCACCTCCGCTTCACGGCCTTTCCCACAAGGTGGTCGTGACCTGTGATTGATGACTGTGCAGGGACTGATTCCCCAGAACCGGTCCCTCCCGGAAATGATGGTGGCTCAGGAACAATCTGGCAGGGCCTCTGGTGACATAAGCCCAGATGAGGAAAAATGTCTTTAAAGGATTTATTCTGCATGCTAGTGAGTCCTCCAGCAGGGCTTTGAAAAGAAAAGTCTCTCCAGCAGTGAAGTGGCTCCTGCTTTTCTCCAGGAGTCCCAGGATCCATGATTACATACTCACAGTAGGCCACAGCTTGTGGCTGAAGAAACAGCAACTTCTATGCTCTCGGCGTCTGGCTGGTTTCCTCCCCAGTTGCTTTCAGGGAAAATTTCTTCAAGTCTGCTTGCATGCAGATTGGTGTGTCTGATCCTATTGTGGACCAAACTGGGACCACAGGAGGCAAAGCAGGCCTTCCCTGTGGTGAATCTCCTCAGCCTACACACAGGCTGTTGCCTTCTTGGTGTCTCGAGCAGGACTCCTCACACACGGGATCCCAGAGAGAGAGAGAGAGAGAGAGAGAGAGCCCTGGCTGAACTGAACTAGGCTTAACACAGTCTCAGACACGTCCTTTTTATGTTTGCTTGCACGCATGTGCAAGAAACATAGTGCCATCATCCGAGTTTTCGGAGGTGTGTCAGCCCTCTTCCAATTCAGGCAGTGTGTTTGCAGGTGTGGCCGCAGTTCTCCAATGCCTGTTGGAGCTGTCTATGACAGCTCCAAAATGCAGTGGCGTACAGTTGAAAGGGGGAGCTACGCTTCAGTGAGCAGCGATAAGATATCGCCTGTTCATGCGCGCTTCCCCTACACACACACACACACACACATGCTGCTGTGCTGCCCCCCAACGACACACTGTATAGCCGACAGGGGTGCCCAATTCCCGTCGGCTGTGCTCCCAAAACACAGGTCCATATGCCACGCTGGGGCCCACCCCAACATGGCTACACAGCCGATAGCCACGACAGTGCAATCCCCGATGTCACGACCCCCAACCAGCGGTCCTTCTGCCACACTGGGAGCCCACACCAGCGTGGCAACGCCCCGTGTCGTCCGCCATAAAAAAAAAAAAAAACCCTGAAAATCAAAAAGGCCCCTGCTGTGTCTGCACCCACCCGCGCCCACCCACTGCGCACCCTGCCTCCCCACACCCCCTCACCCATACTTACCTCCGGACCTCGCCACGATCTTCGGTAGACCGGGAACACATCTGCACTCTTCAAAGCCGACCGCGAATTGAGGAAATGCCGGTAAGATGTATAATGTATAATGATAGGGTTTTTTCAACTTTTTTGCATATCTCAGGCATTTTTGAGAATTTTGGGCCCACATTTTCAACATGGGGTTTTTGGGACCCCTCCTCATGAATTATTGCACTGTCATGGCGTTATTCAGTCCTGAAGGATGATTTTGCAGTCACTGCGTGAAATCACCTTTTGGGACTGAGTAATAAAATGACACTGCCACTGTTCATAAGGTGGGCTCTCAAAAAGCCTATGTTGAAATTTTGGTGGAAAAATTCCTAAAAATGACTGTTTTACTAGCGTGCGTTGCGCAGTTCCTACACAAGCTCGTAAGTTTGCGAATTTTCAATATTTTCACTCCAGATTTTCAACATTGCCATTTTACCACACCTCCTTATGAGCAGTATAACTGTCATTTTTCACATCTTGCCCAAAACGTGTTTCCGCCCATGTAGCGTACAATGGCACAGTCAGTGTGCGAAATCAATGTATGGGACACATTAAGAAAATCACAGTGACACTTTTATTGAGCAGAGGTCTTAAAATGGTTATGTTGAAAATTTGGTGAAAAAATTCCTAAAAATGACTGTTTTACGAGCGTGCGTTGCGCAGTTCCTACGCACGCTTATAAGTTTGTGAATTTTCTATATTTTCACTCCAGATTTTCTACATTGCAATTTTATTACACTTCCTTATGAACAGTACAGCTGCCATTTTTCACATGTCACCCAAAATGTGTTTCCGCACGTGTAGCGCACAATGGTGCAGTCGGTGTGCGAAAGCAATGTTTGGGACAGATTAAGAAAATCAGTTACACTGTTCATGAGCAGAGGTCTTAAAATGGCTATGTTGAAAATTTGGTGACAAAAGTCCATAAAATGACTGTGTTACGAGTCAGCATTGCGCAGTTTCCATGCACCCTCGGAAGTTCATGACTTTGTAATATTTTTAGTCCAGATTTTCACCAGTTGCATTTTTCCACACTTCCTTATGAACAGTACAGCTGTCATTTTTCACTACATGGCTGAAATGTGTTTTCACACTTTCAGCGCAGAGATGCGTGGTCGCTGTGGGAAATCATTGTTCGGGACAGATAAAGAAAATCACAGTGACACTGTTCATGATCGGAGGTCCCAAAATGCCTGAGTTGACAATCTGCTGTAAAAAATGCCCACACTAATTACATTACGGGTGTGTGTTGCACAGTTTCTATGCACGCTCGTGACTTCACCAGTTTTTTTAATATTTCTACTGCAGATTTTCAACATTGCCATTTTTTCACCTCCCCATGAACAGTACAGCTGTCATTTTTCACATCCTGTTCGGAATGTGTTTTTGCACCTGTGGTGCTAAATGCCGTAGTCGCTGTGCATAAGCAGCTTTCGGCTAACAAATTGATATTGCCACTGTTCATGAGGTGGGGGTCTCAAAAAAACATGTTGAAAATTTGGAGTGAAAATACCAACGAATGCCTGAGCTGTTAGGGTTTCCAACCATAATGCCCCACTCTGTAGAGAATGACAGGCATCAGGGGTGTGACTTGGGATTCTTGCCTGTAATGCTCATACCATTCCACACCCTGCAGCCAGTGAGAGGCATCGAGGTATGCCTTGGACTCTTCGGCCCCAAAGTTCACCCCATTCTCCTATAGTGCGCCCATCTCACCATATTTCCTGATGGAATGGGTAGCGCATAAGGGCCAAAGATCCCAAGGCACACCGTGACACTTGTCAGTGTCTGCAGGGTAGGGTGTGGTGAAATGGCATGGCCGTTATGCCTGATGACCCAAAGGCACACCCCAATGCCTGTCACTCTCTGCAGGGTGGTGGTGGGTTTGGCTTCAGTTTAATACTTCACTGCCATTCCTATTATGCAGCTCTGTAACTTCTGCACTACCAATGCCAATGCCAGCAAGCAAACATTCGGCATTGACAAATGCTTGATTTTTTCTGTTTCGGTGGGCTAACTTTGCTGTTAATCACAGTCTGGAAGCATTCATTGGTTAAATTAGATGCCAACCTGAAAACTTCATAGTTTCACCCATAAGGCATTGTAATGAGGACCCCTTGTTTCCAATTGGTCCAAACCAGGACGTCTCTGACCAAACAAGGTGGCTCCCGTCAGAAGAGGCTAACACTATACTGGCAGTCTAAACAAATTCATTTATTTAAACAACAGTAGTAAACTAGGAATAACCATCCACAGACCTTTAAATGGCTCCCTTTGCTTTGTTAGCAACAGCAAAGTGGAGCTGATTGGGATAACGCCTGGCTGGTCGCAAGCTCCATTGTACTCAGATCCAGCCCAGGCTATTAACACTGCACGCAATGGCTGAAGCTCTTAAAGCAACAGTAGGCGTCACAGATGTGCGCACCATGCAGAGCAATAGCAACACTCTCCTGCACATGGATGTACCTTTCCTTCTGGATATCTTCCAAGCAGTGGGCATCAGTGGAGCTCAGGGAAATACTGAAGGTAAGTCCCCCGGAATGGGGGGGGGGTTACATATCAATGTCAATCATTGAGCATTTAGCTTCTGTGGGGCTTGAACTTGCAATCACTACGTTCCCAAGCTAGTGCTCTAAACACTTGACAACACTGCTTTTAATGGATAAAGACCTGCTGGTTCCCCCCATTCCAGTGCTATACAGATTATTAGAAAAAGTTCTGAGAATCAAGGTTCTGTTGCCAAAAACAGCACAGGTTCTGGGAGATTCTGAATTTCTCTGAACTTTTTCCAATCCCTAATTTCTTCTAAGTGAAAATATATACTGTAACTGCAGCAAACTACTAATTGTGACTGCACACTAGAACTGTGCATTTTAAAAAATTAAAAAATAACACATTATTATAAGGGGCAGTGTTATTCTTTTTGGCTACTGAGTGAATCTTGGCAGGTAATCATTGCTGTAGGTGGTCAGGGACAACTGTTCTTTGTGTGGACATAATCCCTCATCTGTCGATTCCACCCCCATGCACACACATCCATGTTTCCAATTCCTCTTTCCACATGTGCAACACCTCTGTCTAATAGCCTGTGACCTCGTAAAAAATAGCAGCTGTTTGTACTTTGGGCATTTTACTCAACCTCAAAGTGATATTGTCAACACCCCCCACCCCAATTAGAATTCTTAAAGAGACGGTGACAGGTTAAAGAAAATTGAATTTCTTTGTGCTATTTCTTCTGAGGAAAACACTTCGTGAGGTTTGAAAGCATGTGTTTAAACTTTATGCCAAAGATTTTAATTTAGTTCTTATTAGTAGTACAAATATCAGACCTACAAAATAACTACACAAAATATGCTAAGTAAAAATCAAAGCATAAAAGCAAGAGCTGATGTTTCAGTCGGTGTGGAAAGGGTGAATTAAGCCAGCTGCTGGTTCTGAGTCTGTCCCCTAAATATACAGACTTCCAAATCTGAAACACAATTTTTATGTTGATTGCGCGCAGTGCAAGAAACATATTGGCACACCTTGCTGAGAAGCAGGCTGTGGAGGCATGGCACTGTTGTGGCCAACAGGGGTGTAGCCAGGGATTTCTGATCTGCACATCAAGTGGACTCACTGCTACCTCCCCCCCCCCCGTTAGGGAGAGCTACCCCCCACCCAGGGTGTAGCCAGACAATATACAAATGTACACCAGGACCATGTTTGTTGCCTCATTTGGCATAATAAATACAACTTTTGTATCTCATGATAGTGGTTGTAGCCATGCATGGGTAAATACAAATGCCATGCATTGTTCCCTAAGACACCCACATACCAGCCCAGGGCTTGTAAAGTTGTATTGTCCTTGGGATGCAAAGACAGTATTAGTGACCAGTCCTAGTTTCAACTCCTATGAATAAAATTATAGAAAGGTTCAGTATTTTCTTTGTTAGTTTTCATGGAAAAAGGAAGCAGTTCAGAGCCTATTTGCTACCCCGTTAAATAAAATTGCACACCATGGAGTGCTTGGAGTATGCCTGCCCACACCCTTAGTGGCCAATGCTTCAACAGCCTGCAAAGGCTTGTCCCACTTCCCCCAATGCCATTGCAGGCTGCTAGTGACACAAGTTTGGAATGTTTGCACCAACTTGTGACAAATCAGCCGCTGCAATCAGGGGCCGCCTCGTTAGTGCAGTCTAAGCCATCCACTGCAATGAGGGAGCGACTCATCATTGCAGGGCGGATCTAGCAAGCCTGATATTGTTTGTGAACATGGCTACGCGTTGCTGCCCTATTCACAAACAAAATAACCCCCCCACAATGTTTATCTGCCAACGGGGGCCCAATCCCCATCGGCATAATGTGCCCCGTTTCAGTGTCTGCCGATGGGGTACCCAATCCCGCCGGCAAAAAGAAATTATCCCCTTTGTTATTTGCCGGTGGGGTGCCCAATCCCGTTGGCAGAAAGGATCCCCTTTGTTATTTGCCGACGGGCTGCCCAATCCCCACCAGCAGAAGGATCCCCCTTGTTATTTGCTGATGGGGTGCCCAATCTGACGGCTGAAAGAATCCCCTTTTGTTGTTTTCTCCCGACAGGGGTTCCAATCCCCCATTGGCTACAGCACCCCCCAAAAGCGAGACTCAGTGGCACGCTGGGAGCCCACTTCAGCATGCCAAATGCCCCTGTGAAGGTAAAACATCCATGCTTGTCTTTTTTTTTTTTTAGCTGTAAAGAAAAATGGTCCCTCACGGTCTCCCAGACCCCTCCCACAACCCACGTCCACCCACTGCACATTCTGCCTCCCCACACCCCCCTCACCCCATACTTATCTCCGGAGTCTTGTGCGATGATCTTCAGTGGACCGGGAACACGTCTGCACTCTTCAAAGCCGACCGCGAACTGAGGACATGCCGGTAAGCTGTATAATGGAGTAAATACGTTTTTTTCAACTTTGCTGCATATCTCAGGCATTTTTTGGAATTTTTTCACCAAATTATCAACATGGGGTTTTTGGGACCCCTCCTCATGAATGCTTCAACTATCATGGCATTAATCGTCCCTGAAAGGTGATTTCGTGGTCACTGCGTGGAATCACCTTTGGGGGCCGATTAACAAAATGACAGTGCCAGTGTTCATGACGTGGGTTCTCAAAAGGCCTATGTTGCAAATTTAGTGGGGAAAACCCAAAAAATGATTGTTTTACGAGTGTGCGTTGCACAGTTGCTACGCACACTCGTACCTTCGTGAATTTGCAATATTTTGATGCCAGATTTTCAACATTGGCATTTTGTCACACCTCCTTGTGAACAGTACAGCTGTCATTGTTCACATCCTGGTGGAAATGTGTTTTCGCACTTCCGGCACAGAATAGCGCCGTCGCTGTTGGAAATCAGTGTTTAGGACAGATTAAGAAAATGACAGTGACACTGTTCATGAGTAGAGGTCCTGAAATGGCTATGTTGAAAATTTGGTAATGATACTCCATAAAATGACTGTGTTATGAGCGTGCGTTGCGCAGTTTGCACACACGCTCGTAACTTTGCGAATGTATAATATTTTCACTCCAGATTTTCAACATTGCCATTTTTCCACACCTACTTATGAACAGTGCAGCTGTCATTTTTCCCATCCTGGCCAAAATGTGTTTTCGCAGTTCCAGCGCAGAATAGAGCTGCCACTGTGGGAAATCACTGTCCGGGACAGAGTAATAAAATGACAGTGATACTGTTCATGAGCAGAGGTTCTAAAATGCTTATGTTGAAAATTTGGTGATGATAGCCCATTAAATGACTGTGTTACAAGTGTGCATTGCACACTTTCCACACACCCCTGTAACTTTGCAGATTCGTAATATTATCATGCCACATTTTCAACAATGGCAAGTTTTCACACCTCCTTATGAGCAGTATAGCTGTCACTTTTCACATCCTGAGTGAAATGTGGTTTCACAGTTGCGACACAGAATAATCGGTCGCTGTGGGAAATCACTGTTTGGGACAGATTAAGAAAATGACAGTGGCACTGTTCATGAGCAGAGGTCCTAAAATCACTGTGTTGGAAATTTGGTGTCAAAACTCCATAACATGACTGTGTTACAAGCATGCGTTCAACTGTTTTCATGCACCCTTGTAACTTTGCAAATTTGTAATATTTTCACGCCATATTTTCAACAGTGGCATTCTTTCACACCTCCTTTTGAACAGTACAGCTGTCATTTTTCACACCCTGGCTAAAATATGTTTTTGCACTCCTGACGGAGAATAGCACGGTCACTGTGGGACATCAGTATTTGGGATAGATTAAGTTGGAATGAGTGAGAGGGGGGAGTGACCGAGCTCAACTGAGCTCTGTCGGGACTGCTCTGGATTTGTTTGTGGGCAGAAAAAGGCCCCAATGCAAGAGGCCAGTACAAAAGGGCAGCCTGCAGCACTGGGAGAAACAGAACGAGAGAGTTAATGAGGGAGAGGGAGTGAGCAAACTCACCGGAGCGCTGTCAGGACTGCTGCAGATTTCTTTTTGGGCAGAAAAAGGTGTCAATGCAGGCAGGGTTCCAGTAGAATAGGCCAGCCTGCAGCGGTGGGAGAAACAGTACGAGTGAGTGAGACAGGGGGACTGAGTGAGCTCAACGGAGCTCTATCAGGCCTGCTGCGGATTTCTTTGTTGGCAGAAAAAGACGCCAATACAGGCAGGAGCCCCGTACAAAAGGGCTGCTTGCAGCGCCATGACAAACAGAATGAGCGCGTGACAAAGGGAGACTGAGCGACCTCAATGGAGCTTTGTCGGTACAGCTGCGGATTTATTTGTGGACAGACAAAGGTGCCAACGCAGCCAGCAGCCCCGTACACAAGCGCAGCCTGCAGCGCCAAGAGAAACAGAACGAGTGAGTGACAGAGCGGTACTGAGCGAGCTCAACGGAGCTCTATTGTGATTGCTGCAGATTTCTTTGTGGGCAGAAGATGCGGCAATGCAGGCAGGAGCCCAGTACAAAAGGCCAGCTTGCAGCACGGGCAGAAATAAAATGAGTAAGTGAGACGGGGGAGTGAGCGAGCTCAATGGAGCTGTGTCAGGACTGCTTCAGATTTCTTTCTGGCCAGAACAAGCCACCAATTCAGGCAGGAGCCCAGTACAAAATGGCAGTCTGCAGCGGCAGGAGACACAGAATGAGCGAGTGAGGGATGGGGACTGAGTGAGCTCAACGGAGCTCTGTTGGGACTGCTGCAGATTTGTTTGTGGGCAGAAAAAGGCAGCAATGCATGCAGGGGCCCAGTACAAAATGGCAGCCTGCAGAGGCAGGAAAACCAGAATGCACGAGTGAGAGGGGGGAGTGAAAGAGCTCAATGGAGCTGTATTGTAACTGTTGCAAATGGCGGCAACGCAGGCAGGAGCCCAATAGAAAAGGGCAGCCTGCAACGCCAGCAGAAATGGAATGAGCGAGTGAGAGAAGCAGACTGAGCAAGCACAACGGAGCATTGTCGGGACTGCTGCAGATTTCTTTGTGGGCAGAAAAAGGTGCCAACAGAGCCAGGAGCCCAGTACAAAAGGGCAGGCTGCAGTGCCAGGAGAAACAGAATGAGTGAGTGACACAGGGGGAGTGAGCGCCCTCAACGGAGATCTGTCGGGACAGCTGTGGATTTCTTTGTGGGCAGAAAAAGGTGCCAACACAGGCAGGAGCCCAGTACAAAAGGGCAGCCTGCAGCACCGGCAGAAACGGAATGAGTGAGAGAGGGGGACTCAGCAGGCTCAACAGACCTGTGTTGGGACTGCTGCGGATTTCTTTGTGGGCAGAAAAAGCCACCAACAGAGGCAGGAGCCCAGTACAAAAGGGCAGCCTGCAGCACCAGGAGAAACAGAGTGAGTGAGTGAGAGAGGGGGAGTGAGCCACCTCAACGCAGCTCTGTTGGGACAGCTGCAGATTTCTTAGTGGGCAGAACAAGGTGCCAATGCAGGCAGGAGCCCAGTACAATACAGCAGCCTGCAGCACCAGGATAATCAGACTGAGCGAGTGACAGAGGGGCAGTGAGCGAGCTCAACACATCAGCGCAATCAACATTCGGCATTGACAAATGCTTGTTTTATATAGTGTAATGCCTAATTACATCATCATATTCCATTACGGGATTGGCAAAACTGTCCCATATTTGGCCTGTCCTGGTGCACTCCCAGCTTGGTGGTAACCCACATTTTCAATGGCTTGTACCCCAAAATGGTGGGACTTGGGATATTTTATTTCCTCCTTTTTTTCCTGCCCCCCAACTGAGAATTCATTTTGGGTTTGTCCATTGTGACACCAGGGGGCAGCTGTGTATCATGCTAATCTGCCCCTCTCTCCTGGATATTAGGAGCATCAAGGCAGGTGCCATCTCAATCTTATGCTAAGCTGCCAGCCTGCAGAGATAATAGACTTAAGATGCAAACTAAGCCAGGTTGCCCATGGCAATCTGATCTTGAGCTGAGGTGCATCAGGTTGAATACACAAGCCTTTTTTTAACACATTTTTCTACTCCTTTGTCCATCTACCTGGCCCTCTGGGCATTGTGCCTGGGAAGTTTACAAACCCGAATGCCTCAATCCTGGTGGATCAAGGCATCTAGGGGCCATGCAGCAAGAGACCTAAGAGTGTCAGTAGCCACCATCTTCTAAATGGCATAGCGATTTTCCCCTTTTTTGCTCATTGATCCTCCCACCACCCTACTGCAGTACACTGATTCGCTGGCAGGCTCATCCACACACAGCCGAGAAAAACACATCTTGGTCCACTATCTGAGGTCACAACAAAGGTGGAAATCACCACCAATCCTCCCCAGCTGGGATGCGCTGTCTGATTTAGATAGCCTCTGAGCCTGGCCACCTGGCTGCAGATATTTGAGTCTGCTCCTTAGCCTGGCTCTCTGGCATGGAATCCTGGCAGGCTTCCTGTGGGTCACCAGGTGGCCTGTACTTGTCTTTTCTTAACTTAGTCCAAGGATTGAAACTTTGGATCCCCATGAAATGCTACTCCTGGCCTCCCAACCAGCGGTGGCCTGCTAATGCAGGCTAGACTGTGTCATGCAGTGCGAGCCAGTGAAATGGTAATACGAGTCCTGTGCTTCTTTCATCCAGAAAGGCAGCTGCTTTGCTTGGTGTGAGTCTCCTTTCTTTTATATGGAAACCTAAATTGTATGATGCAATCATGGGAAGGAAGGAGGGAGGGAGGGAGGGAGGTGGCTCAGCTGTTTTCTTCTATCACGGTGCACAATGTTATATCATCAAGGAAGGGAATCAGCTTAGTAATCCTATCCCAGCTCTCTTTCGGTCCCTCTATGATGTCATCATTGGAAGACGTTCCGCTGTGTGATCCTGTCACAGTTCTATAATGCCATCAAGTGGGCACATTCATCCCACTAGCAACACCAATTACTTCAAAAATGGTAGCAACACCATTCACGTCAAAAGACAGGATTCCTCTTTGAAGGAATGACATACCAAAACTATAACATGCAGACCGCAAACATGCCCAGATCAAATTGGCATTGCCACCGCATGCAGATGTGCCAGTCTACCCATTTTTCAGGCATTGCCCATCAGTTTGACTGCTTTCATGTTTACAGAATGAGTACAGACACACACACACACACACGCGCGCCTTAATGATTTTATAAATAGTGCTGTTTTACTGGACTCCTACTAAAAGATATGACACAAACAGACAGCCATGAATGAAGAAGTGTGTGTGTGTGTGTGTGTGTGTGTGTGTGTGTGTGTGTGTGTGTGTGTGTGCACTGAGAGTGGTGGAAGGGTGAGGTGCTGCTTTAGAACATAGCTTCAGCTGTCAAACACTGCTGCTACTGGCACATCTGCAGAAATGAGCCCGTGGAGTTTCTCATGTTACAAAAGGCCACTCTTTTCAGGACTGGCTTCTTTTCCCACCCAGCTCTTCTCTCCTGTACGTCTAGACTAGCTGACTGGAAGGGAAGAATTCTGAAGAGGCCATGTAGCAGCTCAAGCTGTCAGAAGGTTATAACAGGGGCTGACCACTTGGGGGATGGTGCAGGGTTGCTACCCTGTTTCCTCCTAGGACTGAATTTGATCAAAAGATGCTGCAAAAGGTTTGCATGCCTAGTTTACTAAAAGAAAGGCAGTTTGGCCTACTGGTTAGAGCGCAGAGCTGAGCCTATTCTGGTCGAAGCACCGGGGTGCCTATCATGCATTCTGTTAGGCACTGTCTACTCACTGAGAAATAAATGCATTCTTAAACAACATACTGCTACCTTGTTTTCAGTTCTCCATGCGTGCAAGTATATTTTGTTCTTTGTCTGACTTTGAGGCAGGACAGTTCTGCTCAGTGTGTGGAAAATGCAGTATGTAAAAGGAATGGAAAGCAATTTGGTTTTATACAGTGGCTTTCATACAAACTGAATTCCAAAGTGTTTTACACTCCAGGAGAGGGAACCTACTGATGCGTGCCCTGCATTCCCCTTTGACATCATGCGCCCCCCCACCCGTTTCTGTGCTGACGGGGCCCTGTCCCCATCGATCGCGGTCCCTCCTCATATATCGTAGGTGGTACACTGGGAGCCCACCCCAGTGTACCAAACAAACACCTGCAAAAAGAAAACTGACTCGCTCTTTTTTTTTCCCTGTAAAGAAGAAATGGTCCCTCGAGTCTCTCCTGCCCCCAACCCGCCTCCACCTCTGTGTACCCCTGCCCCCAACCCCCTTCACCCCATACTTACTTCTGGATCATGGCACGATGATCTTTGGTGGACCGGGACCATGTTTGCACTCTTCAAAACCGCCCATGAACTGAAGAAATGCTGGTAAGCTGTATAATGGTATAAATAGTTTTTTTCAACTTTGGTGCATATCTCGGGCATTTTGAGGAATTTTGACACCAAATTCTCAACATGGGGTTATTGAGACCCCTCCTCATGAATTCAGTCACTGTCATGGCATTATTTCGTCCCAAAAGGTGATTTGCAGTCACTGCATAGAATCACCTTTCAGGACCGATTAACGAAACAACAGCGCCACTGTTCATGAAGTGGGCTCTCAAAAAGCCTATGTTGCAAATTTGGTGAAAAAATCCAAACAAGCATTTGTCAATGCCGAATGTTTGCTTGCTGGCATTGGCATTGGTAGTGCAGAAGTTACAGAGCTGCATAATAGGAGTGGCAGAGAAGTACTGAACTGAAGCCAACCCCATCACCACCCTGCAGAGAGTGACAGGCATTGGGGTGTGCCTTTGGGTCATCAGGCATAACAACCACGCCATTTCACCACACCCTACCCTGCAGACACTGACAAGTGTCACTGTGCCTTGGGGTCTTTGGCCCTTATGTGCACCGCATTCCATCAGGAAATATGGTGAGATGGGTGTGGTATAGGAGACTGGGGTGAAGTTTGGGCCCGAAGAGTCCGAGGCACACCTTGATGCCTCTCACTGGCTGCAAGGTGTGGGTGGGGGTGGAATGGTATGAGCATTACAAGCAAGAATCACAAGTCACACCTCTGATGCCTGTCATTCTCTACAGGGTGGAGCGTTATGGTCGGAAACCCTAACGCCTCAGGCATTCGTTGGTATTTTCACTCCAAATTTTCAACATGTTTTTTGTGACCCCCACTTCATGAACAGTGGCAATATCAGTTTGTTAGCCGAAAACTGCTTTTGCACAGCGACTACGGCATTTGGCACCACAGGTGCAAAATAACATTCCAAACAGGATGTGAAAAATGACAGCAGTACTGTTCATGGGGAGGTGTAAAAAATGGCAATGTTGAAAATCTGCTATGAAAATCTTAAAAAAACTGGTGAAGTCATGAGTGTGCATAGAAACTGTGCAACGCACACCCGTAATGTAACTAGTTTGGGGATTTTTTTTTACAGCAGATTGTTAACACAGGCATTTTGGGACCTCCAGTCATGAACAGTGTCAGTGTGATTTTCTTTATCTGTCCCGAACAATGATTTCCCACAGCGACCACGCATTTCTGCGCTGAAAGTGTGAAAACACATTTCGGCCATGTTGTGGAAAATGACAGCTGTACTGTTCCTGAGGAGGTGTGGAAAAATGCAATTTTAAGACCTCTGCTCATGACCAGTGTCACTGTGATTTTCTTAATCTGTCCCAAACATTGTTTTTGCACACCGACTGTACCATTGTGCACTACATGTGCGGAAACACATTTTGGGCGAGATGTGAAAAATGGTAGCTGTACTGCTCATAAGGAAGTGCGGTAAAATGGCACTGTTGAAAATCTGGTGTGCAAATATTACAAATTAGCAAACTTGTCAGCGTCGCGTAGGAATTGTGCAGCGTCGCTCCTAAACAGTCATTTTGGGAATTTTTCACCAAATTTTCAACATAGCCATTTTAACACCTCTGCTCATGACCAGTGTCACTGTGATTTTCTTAATGTGTCCCATACACTGATTTCGCACACGACTGCGCCATTGTGCGCTACATGGGCGGAAACACATTGTGGGCGAGGTGTGAAAAATGACAGCTATACTGCTCGTAAGGAGGTGTGGTAAAATGGCAATGTTGAAAATCTGGAGTGAAAATATTGAAAATTTGCGAACTTACGATTGTGCGTAGGAACTCTGCAACGCACGCTCGTAAAACAGTCATTTTTAGGAATGTTTTCACCATATTTTCAACATAGCCATTTTAAGACCTCTACTCATGAACAGTGTCACTGCAATTTTCTTAATGTGTCCCGTACATTGATTTCGCACACCAGTGCGCCATTGGCAATAGCGCTACATGGTAGGAAACACATTTAGGTGAGATGTGAAAAATGACAGCTGTACTGCTCATAAGGAGTGTGGTAAAATGGCAATGTTGAAAATCTGGAGGAAAATATTGAAAATTGTGAACTTACAAGCGCAAGGGGAACTGCACAACGCACGTCAGAAACAGTCATTTTAGGGATATCAAATTTTCAACATAGGCTTTGAGATCCCACCTCATGAACACTGGCAGTGTTGTTTCATTAATGGGTCCCAAAAGGTGATTTTGTGCAATGACTGTGAAATCACCCTTCGGGCCCGAATAACGCCATGACAGTGCAAGAATTCATGAGGAGGGGTCCCAAAAAAACCATGTTGAAAATTTGGGCCCAAAATTGCCAAAAATGCCTGAGATATGCAACAAAGTTGAACAAACGCTATTTATTCTATTATACAGCTTACCGGCATTTCCTCAGTTCGTGGTCGGCTTTGAAGAGTGCAGACGTGTTCCCGGTCCACCGATGATCGTCGCGCCGAGTTCCGGAGGTAAGTATGGGGTGGGGGTGTGGGGAGGTAGGGTGCGCAGTGGGTGGATGTGGTTGTGGGGGGCGCTGAGACCAAGTAGGGAAGGTTTTTCTTCTTTACAGGTTTTAGACGACGTGCTGGACGCTTTGCCACGCTGATGGGCCTCCCAGCGTGGCAGCTGGAAAGTCTGTTTGGGGGCTGGAGCCAACTGGGATTGGGCACCCCGTCGGCCATAACATGCTTTTCCACGCTGGAGTGGGTTCCCAGCGTGGCACATGGAAAGCTTTTTGGGGTGTGTAGCCATGGAGCCGATGGGGATTGGGCACCCTCATTGGCTATGACAGTTCTTGCCATGCTGGGGTGGGCTCCCAGCGTGGTACCTGGACAGCTGTTGTTGGGGAGGCGGAGCCAACGGGATTGAGCACTCCCATCGGCCACAGTGTGTGCGTGGGGGGGAGCGCATCAGCACGCAATATGGGTGCTTGCGAGTGTGTGTGTGAGGGGGAGAGCTCTGCTCACTGAAGCAGAGCTGTCCCTTTCAACTGTATGCCACTGCATTTTCAGCTGTCATAGACAGCTGCAGCAGTGATTGGCGCACTGCGACCGCGCCTGCAAACACACTGACTGAATTGGAAGAGGCTGACACACCTCTAGAAAACTCGCATGATAGCACTATGTTTCTTGCACATGCGTGCAAGCAAACATAAAAATGACTGCTTTATGAGCATGCATTGTGCAGTTTCCACACATGCTTGTAACTTCGTGAATTTGTAATAATTTCACTCCAGATTTTCAAAATTGCCATTTTTCCACACCTCCTTATGAACAGTACAGCTGTCATTTTACATATCCTCGCTGAAATGTGTTTTTTCACTTCCAGTACAGAATAGCACGGTCGCTGTGGCAGATCAGTTTTAGGGACAGATTAAGAAAATGACAGGGACACTGTTCATGAGCAGACGTTCTAAAATGCCTGTGCTGAAAATTTGGTGATGAAAGTCCATGAAATGACTGTGTTACAAGCATGTGTTGTGCAGTTTCCATGCACCCTTGTAACTTCGCAAATTTGCAATATTTTCATGCCAGATTTTCAACACTGCCATTTTTTTACACCTCCTTATGAACAGTACAGTTGTCATTTTTCACATCCTGCCCGAAATGTGTTTTCGCACCTGTGGTGCACAATGGCGTGGTCGCTGTGGGAAATCAACTTTTGGGACAGATTAACAAAATCACAGTACCACTGTTCATGAAGGGAGGTCCCAAATTACCTATGTTGAAAATGTGGTTAAAAAAATCCCAAAAATAATTGGGTTACGGAGATGTTTTGTGCAGTTTCTATGCATGTTCATGACTTCATCAATTTTTCATATTTTCACTCCAGATTTTCAACGTTGCTATTTTTTTTACACCTCCTCATGAACAATACAGTTGTCATTTTTCACATCCTGCCCAAAATGTGTTTTCGTGCCTGTGTCACAAATGGCATAGTTGCTGTGCAAAACCACCTTTCAGCTAACAAACTGATAGTGCCGCTCTTCTTGAGATGGGGTCACAAAAAGCTCATGTTGAAAATTTGGAGTGAAAATACCAACAATCGTCTACGGCGTTAGGGTTTCCAGCTGTAACACCCCACCCTGTAGAGACTGACAGGTGTCAGGGGTGTGACTTGGGATCATTGGCTGTAATGCTTACACCATTCCACCCCCACCCCCACCCTGCAGCCAGTGACAGGCATTGAGGTGTGCCTTGGAGTGTTGGGTCCTAAAGTTCACCCAGTTCTCCTATACTGCACCCATCTCAGCGTATTTCCTTATGGAATGGGGTAAGTTAAAGGCCCAAAGACCCCAAAGCACGCCACAACGCTTGTCAGTGTCTACAGGGTAGGGTGAGGTAAAATGGCATGAATGTTTAGCTGACGACACAAAGGCACACCCCAATGCCTGTCAGTCTCTGCAGGGTGGGGGTGGGGTTGGTGTCAGTTCAATACTTCACTGCCATTCCTATTATGCATTTCTAACTCCTGCACTACCAATGCCAATGCCAGCGAGACAACATTCGGCATTGACAAATGCTTGTTTCATGTGTCACATCTTTTGGATTTTCTGATCTGTTGTGGCAACCTGTAAATGCTGAGTTGCTGTGATCTTGTCTGTTGTTTAAGGAGCTTTCTGGGCTGCTAATTTTCTGTTTTCTTTGTGTTTGTTTTTGTAAGGCAATATCATAACAGCCTTTTTTTGCCATCTGCTAAATGTTGCTAAGGGTAACTGTTCCAGCCTTGTGTTCTGGTTCTGTGATGGAATCAGAAGTAGCAGCAGGCTGAGTTGTTTGATTTCACTCAGTCCACTGAGTTCTAGAATACCAGGAATAAAATTCTAGAACACTAAGGGCCCGATATTCAAATCTGGGCAAAGCAGAGGGCAACATTTTGCACTGCGCCTTGCAGTTGCCTAGGTGTCCAAAACTGTTGTGTTCAGTGGAATAGCCCATCGGCACTATTCAACTAAATATAGGGCCACTGAGACCCAGTGCTAAGCCACCTAGCGCCGGGCAGACATGGCCCCCAAAATAGAGCGGCACAATGGCTTGGGCCCATGCTAAATTCCCCATATTCAAAAGGACCTATGAAAATGAGCCCATTGGGCATGCAAGGTGCTAAGGGGCAATTTCCATGTCCATTATGGGCTTATTTGCATTGGGAGCACTGCCCCCCCAAATGCCTGTTTCCTGAGAGTTATCCTTGATGCTAGTGGCAAGTCCCTTCCCCCCTGCCGATCGCCATCCCAACCTGAAAAAGTAATGTTACCCTGGTGGCTAGTGGTCCCTCCCCCCACCGACTGCCATCCCCATGTACAGAAGTAACACTCCCTGGTGGTCTAGTGGTCACATCCCCTGCTGATCGCCATCCCCATGTACATTAGTAAACTTCCCTGGTGGCTAGCAGTCCCTCCCCCTGCCAATCGTGGCTAGTGGTGCCTCCCCTGCCAATCACCGTCCCCATGTATATTAGTAGATTTCCCTGGTGGCAAATTGTTCCACCCACGCTGATCGCCATCCCCATGAACAGCACTAACATTCCATGGTGGTCTAGTGGTCTCTCCCCCTGTTGATCACTGTCCCCATGCACATTAGCAAACATCTCTGGTGGCTAGTCATCCCTCCCCCTGCTGATCGCCATCCCCATGTAGAGTAGTAACATTCCCTGGTGGTCTAGTGGTCCCATCCCCTACTGATCACTGTCCCCTTGTACATTTGTAAACTTCCCTGGTGGCTAGTGGCCCCCCCCACCTATCGCTATCCCCATATATAGTGGCAAACTTCCCTGGTGACTAGTGTCCCTCCCCCCACAGTCACCATCCCCATGTACAGTAGTAACATTCCCTGATGGTCTAGTAGTCTCTCTCTCTCTCTCTCTCTCTCTGCCAGTCACAATCCCCCTGTACATTAGTAAACTTCCCTGGTGGCTAGTGGTCCCTCCCCCCACTGATCGCTATCCCCATGTACATTAGTAAATTTCCCTGGTGGCTACTAGTCCCTCCCCCCACCGATCGCCATCCCTGTGTATGTTAGTAGACTTCCCAGGTGGTCTAGTGGCCCCTTCCCCCACCAATCGCTGTGCCCATGTCCATTAGTAATCTTCCCTGGAGGCTAGTGGTCCCTCACCCCACTGATTACTATCTCCATGTACAATAGTACCATTCTCTGGTGGTCTAGTGATCCCTTCCTCCTCCAATCACCATCCTGCTGTACAGAAGTAAACTTCTGTAGTGGCTATTGATCCCTCCTGCTGCTAATTGCCATCCCCATGTACAGTAGTAACACTTCCTGGTGGTCTAGAGGTCCCCCCCACCGCCGATCTCCATCCTCATGTACAGTAGTAACACTGTCTAGTGGTCCCTCCCCCTGCCGATCACTATCCCTATGTACATTAGTAAACTTCCCTGGCGACTCATTGTCCCGTCCCCCATCGATCGCTGTCCCCACGTACAGTAGTAACATTCTCTGGTGGTCTAGCAGTCCCTCCCCCTGCTGATCGCTGTCACCATGTACATTAGTAAACTTCCCTGGTGGCAAATGGTCCCTACGCCTGCTGATAACTCTATCTGTGTACATTAGTAAACTTCTCTGATGGCTAGTGATCCCTCCCCCCGCCAGCCACCATCCCTATGTACATTAGTAAACTTCCCTGGTGACTCATGGTCCTGTCCCCCACCGATCACCATCCCCATGTACAGTAGTAACATTCTCTGGTGCTCTAGCAGTCCCTACCCCCACCAAGCGCCATCCGTATGTACATTAGTAGACTTCCTGGTGGTCTAGTGGTCCCTCTGCCTGTTGATCATCATCCCCATGTACATTAGTAAACTTCCCTGGTGGCTTGTGGTCCCTCCCCCCACTAATCATGGTCCCCATGAACAGTAGTAAACTTCCCTCGTGGCTAGTTGTCCTTTCCACAGTCAATCGCCACCCCTTTGTACAGTAATAACATTCCCTGTGGGTCTAGTGGCCCCTTCCCCCGCTGATCACCATCCCCATGTACATTAGTAAACTTCTCTGGTGGCTTGTAGTCCCTCCCCCTGCTGTTGTGGTCCCCATGAACAGTAGTAAACTTCCCTTGTGGCTAGTTGTCCTTTCCACAGTCAATCGCCGCCCCTTTGTACAGTAATAACATTCCCTGTGGATCTAGTGGCCCCTCCCCCCACTGATCACCATCCCCATGTACATTAGTAAACTCCCCTAATGCCTAATGGTCCCTTCCCCCACTGATCGCCTTCCCCATGTACATTATTAGACTTCCCTGATGGTCCAGTGGTCCCCCATCCCTATCACCGAGCTGTCCATAATATACAATAGATTTTTTCCCTAGTGTCTAGTGGACCCCCCACCAGGTTCCTCCTCATCATGATCCTAAGCTGGCAACTGGCACAGCCCTCCACTCACCACCACGGTGGGCTACTGAATGAGCTGCCAATGAATGCATAGGCTGAGAGATGGGGTATGAATGCAGGTGCAACACTATATTCAGTACATTTATACTGCACAACAGGTTTAGTGCAAGCCATTTTATGCAGCACAAATACCACCTATAAAAAGCCCAACTTACTCTGGGAAACCCAAGTGGCCAGCGGAGCCACTACAGCCAAGAACCAAGTTGGCGGGTGGGAGAAAACACATGCTCACTGATGTCTAGTGGCACCCAGCACCTTCTGATCCCCATCCCAGTAGGTTTCAAGTTAGTCCCTGGTGTCTAGTGGCACCCCCCAACTCTCCAGTCCCCATCCCCATAGGTTTCAAGATAGTCTCTGGTGTCCAGCATTACCCTCCACCCCCTGGTCACCATCACTGGAAAAAATAAAACATTCCCTGCTGTCCAGTGGTACCCCCCCACCCTCCAATCCTCATCTCCATTAAAAATAAAGTGGTCCCTGGTGTCTAGTGATAGCCCCACCCTCTGATCAGCTCACTGCTATCTAATATAGTCATTCCCTGGTGCCTAGTGGCATCCCCACTCTCCAATCACTCACCACAGTTTATTAAAATAAGTCACTGGTATAGAGCAGCTCTCCCCTACACCACCTGCACTGGGTATACCACTCTGTCACCTCCGCCTTACCATAGTCCCCATCACCGCAGGGATATCATACAGCAACTGGCACAGCCCTCCTCTCACCACCTCACCAGCCATAGTATGTGATGACAAGGGGTGTGCATCATGCATACTGTCAAGGGAACACACATACTGTCTACTGTAGACAGTACACATGCCTCCTTGACAGTTTGCAGGATGCATGCTCCCTGTCATTACACACAGCAGCTGGCTGAGGTGGTGAAATGAGGGCTGTACTGCGGCCATATAGGCTGTCTGCAACACCTGTAGCAGCTTGCGGTAAGGGGGTATACCCTATGGGTGGTGCGGGGCCATTGGATTTCTTTAATAAACTGCAATGGGCAATCAGAGGGTGGGGTGCCACCAGATACCAGTGAATAACTATATGAGATAATGGCACGTGATCAGAGAGTGGTGTGTGCCACTAGACATCAGGGACTGTCTTGACACCTATGGGGACAGAAAGCAGAGGGTGGGGTACCACTGGGCAATTGGGACTGCTTTATTTTTAAGGGGGATGGGGATCAGAGGGTGGGGGTACCACTGGACAGCAGAAAATGTTTTATTTTTAATGGGGATAGGGACTGGAGGGTGAGGGGGGTACCACTGGGCACCAGGGATTGCTTTATGTGATATGGGCCAGGGATCGGAGGATTAGGGGGGCCACTGGACACCAGCAACTGCTTTTTTATGGGGCCAATGAGCAGAGGGCAGTGGGGTGCCACTAGACACCAGAAAATCTTTAAACTGTTATGGGGATGTGTGAGTGGGATGGGGTGCAGTCACAGGAGGGGCACTAACCTGCCACAGCTTTTAATAAAAATGAGCCCATAACTGGCATGCATATGGCCTCTTAGAGCTCATCATGCCCAATGGGCTCATTTGCATGGTGCCAACTGAATACTGCGCTGAGGGCCCTTGGCGTTATCTGATCTGGGGGCACTGTTCCATGCACTTCCCAGATCTATGTTAGGGCTGCACTACCTGGCGCTGCATGACATATCCCTATATTCAGCTGGATAGTGCCAGTGCACTATCCGACTGAATATAGCATCCTTTGGGTCATGGGCAAGAGCACGTGCAGCGCAAACCTTTGCACTCCAGTTTTGCCCATTTTCTAATATTGGGCCCCAGGAGACAGGTGAAAAACAACTTAAAAGTTTTATATTTTGATTTTAGGCAACAACTACAGAATAAGTGATACTAAAGCAAAGCTGGGCATCAGCTATTGCAGCAGATGTCCATGTCAATAGCTTGATATATTTTGTGCATATAGGACTCTGTTCACCAACCTGCAAAGCACGCTACACACCGAGTATCTACCCTGCATACACCCCTATGAGTGAAGCACATGCATAACCCACTTAAGTGGGATGCACAGCCGGGTTATGCAATGTGCACAGGCATGGTATGCACATACCACAGGGAAGGGTCGTGCGCATGTGCACAGGGGCATGTCATATGGACACGCACTGCAAACTGCGTAAAGCATATCTACAATGCTGTTTACACCAAAAAGGAATGTATATAGGCTGTGGCATAGTTGTGTCAGGCAGATCCCTGCCATAAACAATGGAGCATGCTACCAACAGCCACCATTTCACAGGGATGTACTTGATCATGCACTACACCCATTCACTGCACCCCTATACATGGCACACATGCTACAGAGTTGTAGAGATGTGAGCAATAGACCTGTACCAGACAACAGCCCTAGAGATAGTGTCACAGTTGATGCTCCCCTGCAGAAGCGCCTGTAGTGGTAAACATCCTGATGTAGCAGCGGCAACCACTGTCACCACTCCATAGTACGATGTGTCCCTGATGTAGGTCATGTGTCCCCTTTGCCCACTGGTGTACCCTGGAGTGTTTAGTGGCAGACTGTGGATGTGCTTGCCATTCAGTGGACCCAAGCATGGGTCTTGCAACCCCACATGCATACTGCGTGAGCCTGGACACAACATGGGGCCCCTAATGAACCAGACGAGAACTGTGCTGTACCACATAGTACAGTGCATATGAGTGATAAATATGTACCCTACTCAGAACCTTGTGGGTTCATCGCCAGAAGTCACATTCTCATGACAGCTTAGAGAACACATATTCACCAGTCACATCCTCCCGGATAGTCCCCTTAAAGGGGGTGCCCCATATGTAAATGCCCTAAGGGCCTGGCCAGCCTCATTTCCACATACAGAATCAGTCAACACAGTAGGCTTCCAGACTGTGCTATACGTTATGACAACAGGAGGCCCCAGCACAGCTGTGTAAACAGTAACAGGCCAGTTGTAATAAATAATATGGTAACATTTATACATTGCTATTGACACAACAGGGGAGGTGTCCCTAACAGTTTATCTAGGGTTTATGGTGTAAGCAAATGTTCCTGAATGGAGGAGGTGGACTCATTGTAAACAGGAGTCCCCCACAAGGTGGCCCCATCATGTCTGCCTGTCTGGTTTGCAGGTGCTCTGGATGTCACAGATCACTTTAATTGACCCCAATTTGGTGCTCCAGTTCCCCCGGTGCTGGCTAGGAATAGTACCGGGGTCCAGCTTGGTGCAGGGCTCACCAAAGAAGTTCATCACTTCCACTACATACTGTGTTCTGTTGCCTCAGTGTGCTGGTGCAGTACGCAATGTTTCGTGATGATCAGCCCCTGGTAAACAGTGTCCATGAGGGACCTGGTATGCACTGAACCTCCAGGAGATGTGGAAGTACACTGTCCTTCCTCAGTCCATGCTTTGAGTGAATTTTGTGTAAGGCTGTCTCATAACCTATTCATCCCGGTACTGATCTATCTCATCCCAGAGCACTTTGGGACATAGGTATAGGTGTGTGTGGGGTACTCCTGCTCCAACCAATGGCGCATCATCCTCTGTGTCTGTGACCACTTGAGTATCAGTCATATGTGCCCCATAGGGCCTGTCCAGGCTGCAGCACCTGCAGCCACTATCCCTTGTGATACCTGAGTAGGTAGGATGTGTCCTCTTCTGTAGCCCCCGTGGTGGTCAGTTCTCCTGTCCTATTTGCGGTTTCACATTTTTCTGCCTATGATGCACACTATTTTATGGCCCATGGTCACACAGATGGCCCTCCAGGAGGCAGTACCACCGTGACAGTCCCAGCAACCACTTTGCAAGATGTTTCTGCTGTGGCTTGTGGGGTCACAAGGGTGTCCAGGTGGGTTACCCAGTGCTGTGGCTCCTGGGGGGCTGGCTCCAAGGATCCACCACTCTGTGGCATAGCCACCCTTCTAGATCTGATTTGCAGACACCCAGGTGTACAGTTCCCAGTGACCACCACCCCTCCATCTGCACTCACTGGTTTGTTTGGCCTAGGTGGGGGTAGTGGTGGTAGCACAGACTCCTGCCTCACAAGAAGCCACCTGCTCCAGTCCTCCACATCCAGTACCTCATACTCTCTAATGGGAACAGCACTGGACACTGTTGTTTTCAGTAATATAGTCCCAGCATGTACTCTGCACCTCTTGCATAGCCATAGTATTTCAACATCGGGGCTCCTGTGGTTGCACATGTCATAGTGGTCATACACCTTTGGGGCCAGGGCTGTGCTGATCTCTCTCTTCAGCAGTCATTCCAATGCAGCTAGGGTACAATCACATCTCTTGGATCTCCACTCCGGGTCATTCTGACACCTGCAAGCAAGACACATAGATTAGTGTCCAGCACTTTGTTTACTTACAAAACCGCTGCACTTATTTCCCACTCCCCCCTCATCCTAGTACATCCCCCAAACAGCTGGCCTCAGCTTCCCCTTCTCTCACGAGCCAAAACTCCCTTGGTCTGGTCTGTCAATTCTATGTGCCAGCTACTTCCCCCATTCTAGCTCCTTTCACCTGTTAGGATCACTCTCCTCCCTTATTGTATGGACAAAACTCTCTGGGCTGCACCTCCCCTAACCTATCTCTGCCCTGCAACCTTGCTGTCTTGGTACACTGCCCTCTCCTGTTGTTGCCCTTTTCCGCCAGGCACTAACTCTCTTTCAGTCCCCCTTCCCCACTTGCCCAATACTGAACTAAGTAATTTTTTCCCCCAAGCCTCAGCATTCCCAAACTTATTCTCTTTCTTGTAACATTATACCTCCATACCAATATGGCTTACCTTGTAAAGTGCTTCTCTGTAATTATACCCTGTAATCCATCAATTATTACCTATTTATTGTATGTATTTACCTGACTTGTTTACTTGATGTACTCTTTGTTCTTGTAACCCTATGACGTGGAACCTTTGTAAAGGAGCAGTTTTGTTCAAAGGTTGTTCTATCCGAGATTCAATAAATAAAAAAAATAAATAAATAAAATACTTTACTCTGCCGTTACACACCTACAGAATATTGTTTTTGTTCTTTATGTTTAGCCAGATAGTATTGCTGCTGCTTTTCAGTATATTGTATTTTTATTTTTAGTTATTTAACCAGGAGTAGCACACTTAGCTGAAAGCTTTTTTACAGGAGCGACTTGGGAGCACAGGGAAGTTAAGTAACTTGCTCAGGGTCACACAGTATGCAAGTGGAAGCTGTGGGATTCAAACTCAGGTCTGGTCTGCTGGATGTCACCAGATTTGCAGCTCAGAACCTTAAACCACTGCGCTATACTGCCTCCCAATATATGTATTATCGTTATATGCAAACATTCCATTGTTCTGTATACTTTGTGTTTGCCATATGACCACTTAAAAGATGGAATTAACTGTATAACCAAACTGTTATTCATCTCTGTGTGGCACACCAGGTGTGGTGCACTCAACGGTCCTCTTTCCCTTGCTTTCTGATCCACCCTGTACCACACAGCCACTTTGCAGGACACATTAACATCCACCTTATCCCTTGCAGTCCTGACCACTAAACAGGTGGAAAGGGTACTCACCAACAGTCCTCCACTGCAAGCACAGCTCAGTCGCACACCTCCTTCACACTCATGGTATTGGATCACCCCGAGGGTTTCGTTATACTGATCAGAAGGGCCATTCGGGTGATGATTGCTGCGATGTGTAGGTAGTGATTCTTCAGCTCCAGGATCTGGATTCCTATCGGCTCCCTGCTCACACCCAAGATGTCTACCTAATTACATGAGCCACCTGGGTCTATGTGCATGCCACACCCTCCTTTGGATCTGCAGTCCTGTCACATACAGGGACCTTGGGAGGGTGGTGACAGTCTCTGCGTACTAATTTGGTAGGGAATGTTTACTGCTTACACCCAATCACAGCCCTCCCCTTACTGGGTACTTCATGCAGCAGTGTCCCTTTCACTCACATGTGGGGTGGTGGTCTCAGGCTGTGGTGGGCGTGGAGGACCAGACATCCCGCCCTGGCATGGCATGCCATTGCTGGGCTGGTACCCATGGCTGGGGCCCTGTGTGGCCCGTGTCTCTGCTACCATGTCTGCAACTCCCCATGCAAATACATGCGTGCACATGGGCTAGCCGTGTGTCTGTGGCTGTGTGGATCATCTTATATGGCAGGGTCAGCAGGTGTGTTTGCCTCCAGTAGTCCCTCTCACACTCTGATCTGTACCCACCAGTGTGCCCCTGCTCACCTCTCCATCTACGCATGGGGCTGTTGCTGAATGTTGTCTGTTTTTCGCCCCTCCATAGGTGTGCAATAATGCACCCACCATTATCCTCCATTCTGGCAAGTGTGGCTGTGCTCGTGAATAGATCCCATAGACACTAAATCTAAGAAGAAAAAAGGCTACTGTATGTATAATTGTTTTTACAGCTGGCATCAATAGGTATATGTAAAGAGGACCTCAAAGCATCTACTTGAAATGTCCTAGACACTCTGACTTTATAATGTCACCAGGTTATCCTGGATGTTTCATTGGCTACACCTGCCCTTGTGGGATCTACAAGGTTGATGGGCCTGGGTCCTTTTATCTCCTTTGATAAGGGTGGCTTGCTTAAAAGGTCAGAAAATAGTGTTGTGCCTCCATGCATAGAAAGGTTAAAGTGGACCTGGTGCAAGTAGGGTACAACCCTGACTGTGAAATCACCTTTCGGGACCAAATAATGCCATGCCAGTGACTGAATTCATGAGGAGGGGTCCAATAACCCCATGTTAAAAATTTGATGCCAAAATTCCCAAAAATGCCTGAGATATGCACAAAAGTTGAAAAACTCCTATTTATGCCATTATACAGCTTACCGGCATTTCCTCAGTTCGCGATTGGCTTTGAAGAGTGCAGATGTGTTCCCGTCCACCAAGATTGTCGCTCAGTGCTCAGGGTAAGTATGGGGTGAGGGGGTGGGAGGCAGGGTGAGCAGCAGGTGGGGAGGGTGGCAGGACTTGATGAGGGACATTTTTGTTTTACAGGAAAAAAAAACATTGTGGGACTTTTTTTTTTTACAGGGACATTCAACGGGACATTTGGCATGCTGGGGTGGGCTCCCAGCATGGCCTCTGTTTTGGTGGGGGCAACTAGCAGCGATGGGGGATTGGGCACCCCATCGGCATATGGAGGGTGCAATAGTCGAGGGGTTGGTACCCCGCACAAACCATCTTTTGTGTGTGTGGGAGGGGACATTATGATGATGGGGAATGGGCTCCCGTCAGAAAATTAATTGTGGATGGGGACATTATGCCGATGGGGAAGGGGCTTCCCCGTCAGCAAATGAAATTCAGAAGGGGACTAAAGCTGGCAGGGATTGTGGCCCCGTCAGTAAACAAAACTGTTTGGGAGGGCACATGCTGCGAGGGGACTGGACACCCTTGACACTGGAGGCTGCATAATACTGTTTGTGAATCGACAGAACCCGCCATGTTCACAAACAGTATTATGCTACCTAACATTCTGCCCTGCAATGATGTGTCGCTCCCTCATTGCAGCAGAATGACTGACGCTGCAATGACGAGGCAGCCCCTGATTGCTGCGGCAAAAATGTTTGTACTTGGTGGCACTTTTGGAGACCAGTGTCATCGGCACACTGGGCCTCCATTGGTCCACCAGTGCCAGCCCCCCAGATGCAGTGCCTCCCTTGGCTGTAACAGTGCCGTGCCTCCAAAACCCACTTCTCTCCTAACCTGTCGCATAATGTTTCTTGTGCATGTGCGCAAGCAAACATAAAAATGACAGGAACACACTGGAAAACTAAAAAAAAAAGAATCTACAGACTCAAACAAAATGCCAGTTCTTGCCAAAGTATTTTCCTGCTATTCAATAGATTCAGATATTATGCAGTCTTTTTTCTAAGTTGAAATTATGTCGCACAAGATGAAGGAGTGTTCATAAAGTGATTGTCCCTCCTCATTTTGACATAGAGTTGTAACTTTTAATACAGGATTTGTTTTGGCAGGAATTTCACCAACGAGTTCTGTATTACACATTATAAACTTGAAGTTTCCTCCATGGAGTTTTAATTGTTAATTTATGCAGAGTATTCCACATAAATTAACAAATAAAACTACATTGGGGATGAGTTTCTAATGTTTAATATGTAATTCATTAGGTAAATTCCTGCCAAAACAAATTCTGTATTAGAAGTTGCAACTTTTTGCAGATCATTTAGAGGGATCACTGGTTGAACTCCCGGTGGCGCTATTTTGTCTTGTGCGTCCCCTCCCCCCCAGTATTTATTATGCTATTTCTCTGCATGGACAGAGCAGCTCTTAGTCTAATATGTCCACTTATCATTTGCAACACTTTTTGACCTGTTCTTCTAACTCACTGTACTGGCTATTGTTTTAATACTACTACTACCAATACCATAAAACTTGTGCAGCCAGCAAGTGCCAGTGAAGTTAAGAAGCTGCATTATACAATGGCAAGAAAACATCCTGGACTCTGACTCGTCAGTCTTGGGCTGGACCCATGTTGTTAATCAGTACAACATCATGGGTCTAGTCTCAGCCTCACTGTGAACCTGCAGATGAGTCTCAGCATCTTGAGATTGATTGTTTCATCTGCTCTTAAAAAACAAAAATATTTTTCCACACAAAAACATTCTTTAAAATTATTTTTTTTATTCCGTATAACAATGAGCCATTGTATAATAGCAATAATGCCCTCCAGGGTGTGTGTCGTTTGGGATAACGTCACGCCTCAGTCGTTGGACACACTCGGCCTACAGCCTCGTGCTCAACCACCTGAGGCGTGATGTTATCCCAGCACGACACACACCCCGTTGGGCATTATTGCTTAATTATTTTCTGTCCATACCATATGGAACTGCATCACTCACTTCAGAACCATGAACATGATGTCAGTAACCTGATGAAAAGGTGGACTGCACCAGGGGACAAGGCCCAAGGAGGTGCTCTTTTAGTTTGCAGTGGCCAGAGTCCAGGAAGCTCAGTTACAACTGGGAGATTGGGGGAAGGGGCAGCACGGACAGAAGACATGGAGGACAGCAGTACCAGCACTGGACCTCGCAGCAGTGGACCATGGGACTCAATTTGAGAATTGCGATGCTCAGGAGGGATGGATCAGTAGTAGCAGCAGCACACTGCAGGCCAGGGGCAATGGTAAATGTCAGCGGCTCTGAGCATTCTGTAGAATAGCAGCAGGTAGGGTACCAGATGCTAGTAATCATCAGCAGCAGGTTACAGTATGGAACTGGAGTGGAACCAGTGAGCAGCTGCAGACACGAAAACTTCAACATATTAAACAATTGACTGACCGGACATATGCCCCGATAGCCAGCACATGCAAAGGGGTAACTGAACTTCTCCTGTTATTAGTAGCAGTGGCAGCGTGGATGGTAGGATAGCAAACTGGCAGGCTCAAGCAGCTTCTTACAAGAAGCAGTGAAGCAGCAAGTGACCAAAAATGAATCTTTACAAAAGGCTCACCCTAAGGCAGTCTTAGTTATACCACCGCCTTAGGAGAGACTGGTACAGCATGCCAGGGGCAGGAATCTTAAAACAACATTCCTGAGGTAAAATCCATTATTGATTGGTCCAGATCCACTAGCCATTCTGTGTGCATGAGATACATACATGAAAGGTAGACTTCTGGACCAATCGGTAATGGTAAATTGGATCGTAAACCTGCTGGCTAACACTCCAGACTCAATCGAGCCAAGCTTGACTGCCACGGCTAGCATCAATTAGCTGCTGGACTTCAATTTATGGCACACAGAGATATTGCTGGTGTGCAAGGTATGTCAGAATCTTTTTTCTTTTACAACCCTGGCTTCACAGTTACATGGCCAAGGAGGAAACAGCCCTGAACTACTGGGGCTAAAACCCCATTGAAAAAATAGGTCCCGGAGCCAAATCCTTGGCCCGGCAGCATAGATTGATTTTTATGCAGGTGCTGGGGTTTCTTGATGAGGTACCGGGGCAGAGCCCCAGCTGACTCTGGCATAATTCCACTGCTGGTTACACCACACAAGGCACTGCCCTGCAATGACGGATTGCCCCCTCATTGCAGCAGCCAAATCATTTCAAGTTGGTGGCATGCTTGCAAAACTAGTGTCACCAGCAGTGTGTGCTCGCATTGGTGACACACAGCCAAGCCCACAAAAGCAGTGGTAGCACTGGCCACAACAGTGCTGCACCTCCACAACCCACTTCTCTCCTAAGCTGCCACATGTTTCTTATGCATGGGCACAATCAAACATAAACCTGAGTAGGTGGCAAGTTTCCCTAGACTGCTGTTTGAAACATTGCCAGGTTTTGAACAGAATGACAGAAAAGGAAATCTATGATTGTCTGAACTGATTTCATGGGAGAAAATAGATGGCATTTCTATGTCACAAAAAGAAGTCTCACCTAAAAGTTTCTGCACCTATAGCCATCCATTGCTTAACATTTGAACAGAGCTATACCTGGGAACCAATTAAGCCACTGTGGGACACAGAAAACTAATGTAAGACTGCTTTGATGCTTTCACATTTGTAAAATATCAAAATACACCAAAAATAGCCCCATTATAAGCTAATGTCAATAATTAGGAACCGTAGTAAGATTTAGACAATTTAGCAGCAAGCAGGCTTATAAAAGAGCTCATTAAAGATTCAAATTTCACTCTGTGCTGATTTATAGCTTGAGCGTTTCTTATGTTGGAATCTAGTTTAAATAAACAATCTTGTTCACTATCTTTTAAAACGCCGAAGGCTTGAACTACGACAAATGTATCATGAGCTATGTGTATGCAGAAAGAGTAAAACATGCTACATAACTTTTAGATATCACGATTACAATTCAGAACGGTAGAAATGTCCATAAAAAATAGAAATCAAGATTTAGTAGTTGCCGTGTTGGTCCTTGCAAGAACAGATCCAGAAGCAAATGATCAGATACCTTTTAATGGCTATTTGTGTTATGCAGAGTCCCTTGAGAGTTGTAATTTCTGAGAAGCACTTGAGCATAATGCAGACCTGTTTTGTACAATAAGAGTGGCTATTTAATGTTAAGCAGGTGAGCAGGCAGCTGACACCAGAATATTGTCAGCAATGATAAAGAAATTATAGTCCCCTAATTTCAGTCATGTAATGGGAGCTGGGAGCTGGGCACTGGGGTGGGGGCAGATAAGATTTTGACAGTTTGATGGTGGGGTGGAGAAAAGAGCTTTTAAAATGAGATGGTGAGATACTTAGCAGGGTTGGGTCTAACCCTTCTCAGCATGGCTCCCACTGAAGGCAGATTAGAAAGGAAAAAGGATAGAAGATAGTAAGAAGCATGTAGATTTTCAAAACTTTCAAGACTGATATTTGGGTGACTCTTTACTGCAAACTGTCATGCAGCACATAGTGTAGATTTTGGAAAGTATTTCTCTCAGACCAGGAATGGGGGACGGGCAGACAGACATGCATTGAGGGGGGTTATGGCAGCCCTTTCTCCTAATTATCCCGGGCTGCACAACTACTAAATATCACACTGGCATCAACTCATGATTAATGTAAAATCACACGCAATCAAAATATAAGGCTCCCCTGCAAGTCTGAAATCGACTACTACTGCAGCCATACACTGACACTGCCTTGACACTGCCCCAAGTTCAGTGCGTTTTTAATTTTATTGGAAACAAAAACACTCAAAGCAGGTTGAACTGTGAGGTAAGACAGCCCCCGAGTTATTTAACATTGTAATTTTGTTTTTTATCTCCTGCAAAAACAACCATTCAAAGCACGTTCAGCTGTCAGGTAGGACATTACCCTGTGTTGTTTCCCTTGAAACCTAAAACTCAAAGCCGGTTCAACAGAGAGTAAAGCTGAAAAGTAGGTACAACAGGAGTGTGTGACGTGGGTAAAATACATGATCGCGATCTCAATCGCAAAACAGTTTTTTGTTTTTAAAAGATCCATGGTAGAAGCAGTTTTAACAGTAAGGCATGAATAGATCTAGTGAGTGCCAGGTCTCACTCAGCCAATTGACTGGAGGCAGGGCTGAATCAGGTTGAGGTGCTAGCTGCTTTGTCTTCTCAGAAAGAACTGGAAGGGGACAGGATCAGTTGTGTTCCAGGACAGTAGCTGCTGCTGCTGTTGTTTTCACAGGGTTCTTGTGGATTTTACTTGGTAGGTTAGTTCTTTTCTTTCTTACTTCTAAGGGGCTAGCAGGGTATTGTTTTTGGGGATGCTGGATGTTTGTAAACTGATTTGGTGGCTGTAAGTGGGGCTCTTTTTGTGGATGTTTCACTGTGTAACAGGCTGCGCTGGTAGAGGCCTATTTCTTCTGATTTCAAACCTATTTGGTGGGATTTGCTTGGGCCTGGTTCTTTAGCTGCAGGGCTTGGAGGGGAGACACAGGGCTGATACACTCTCTTGTCAGGTGTCTGCCCAAAACCCGCCTCCCCACCCTCCCTCCCCAGAAGTCTGCAAATTTATAGGGGAACACCTGCCCTGCAATTGAGGAAAAGGCTGCTGGTGCAGCTCATGTAGTTCTAGCCACTGGGGTTAGATTTAAAGGCTGGGAGAGGAGCTTAGGGAGTTGTTCATTTCCCTATAAGTTTAATGTGTTGTACTGCACCTAGTAACAGAGTTACTGGTGTACAGTGGACTGTCTCTAAGATTAGTGGGTGACCTGATTAGGCAGTAGGGGTATCTTGGACTAGGGGGGAACCTGGTGGCTCACCCAAGGAAACCTATTTGGAAGGGGATGGAACCACACATCATTAGGGCCGGCATCTTTGGGAGGGTGGTGGGGTGCACAGGGTGTGGAGCAGCCATGATACTGGACTGGGCTTGGAAGTTTGGTGGTTGCCCAGTATGCTACCAGCTAGCACAGCTTAGGGAGGAGGTTGCGGGGATGAGGAGAAAGCTGGGGAAGGGGGGTGGTATGGTTGGGGAAGGGGGCTGGAAATCTCCCACAGGGTTGCACCAAGCACTGGGGGTTGGGGTATAGGGAAAGGAGTGCAGGAGAATACTCAGGGGTCACATAGGGACCCTGGCAGAGGGGGTCCAAAAGGACACTACCAAGGAAGCAGGCAGGTAACTGGGGACCCTCACAAAGGGGGGACGGAGGGACAACATTCTCAGGGAAGTAGGCAGATGGCCAGGGCTGGACAGAAGGAAGCAAGGCGGGGAGGTGGATCAGACCTTATACTCAGTAACCGCTTCAATTCTCTTCTTCTGCTCAAGGATGAGGGGGGTGATGTAGCCACGACAGAGGTGGTTAGAGATGGAAAGGGTGTGGGAGTGGGAGGCAGGAGGCAGGGCAGATAGCAGGAAGAACAGGGGGACCTGGAATGCAGGAGAATGGGGGAGCAGTGAATCAGAGCAGGAGGGCAGGGGAAGAGGGAGGAAAGCGCAAGGAGAAGGACCAGTTGGGAGGAAAGGTAAGGAGAAGGACCAGAGGTACAAGGAGGATTCAGTAAAGGGAGCTGAGGGTTTAGGCCAGGGAGCACGACGAGCAAGGAGGAACTAAATGGAGACAGGAAGGAAGGGAGGATGAGTCAGGCTAGTTTAGCAGATGGGGAGAAGGACCAGTTAGCAGCAGTGAGGGGAATTAGCAAGGTACAGAAGGATACTCAGGAGGAGGAGAGAGGTAGGATTGGAGGGGAGGGAGGCCATGGTAAATAAGAGGTGGCATGGCACCCAGATAGGGGAGGAACAAGGAGCCAGCTGGGTGGAGGGCCGGTAGAAAGGATGAGGGACATGGAAGGGGGAATGGAGGAAAAGGAGTGGTCAGAGGCTCCTGCTGGGGATTCTATGATCAGGGTATCAAATGGGATAGGGAGGGAGAAGCCTGGCCAGTTAGAACAAGATGCTTCCCTGGACTAACGGTGCACAGGGCTAAGCATGAGGTATATCAGCTGGCAAAGGACTGTGGGGTTCCCCAGACATACTGGTCCACCTGGGTACAAATGACATTGAGGGAAATAGCTGAGCTAGAGATACAGGCAAGATTCAGGGAGCTCGCCAGGGTCTGTCATGACATAGATGCACAGTTTCTTCTCAGAAATCCTGCCAGTGCCAAGGGCTAGTGGGGAACACAAAAGGAAAATTAGGAGATAAACCAGTGGCTCAGGGAGTGGTGTGAGGCCAGAGGGTATGGGTTGATGGGGATTGGGGAGACCTGGGAGGATAGGAGCTGTATGCTGAGATAGACTACATCTCAATTTGGAGGAGGGAATCCTTAAGTTGAAAATAGAGGAGTTCATTGGTGAAAAGTGGGTTTAAACTTGTGAAGGGGGGGATGGGAGAAAAGGCTGTCAAGGGGTGCCGATAAAGGAGGGACTCTGTCTCCACTCCCTGGGGACCAGGAGGATTGCAGGAAAGGCCAACTGGCAAAGTGCAGACCAGGAGAAACAGAATCCCATGGGAACACGAGCAGGAAATGGAACTATAGGAAAGGGTGGAAGGTGGTCCTGCTAAATGCCAGGAGCTAGGCAACAAAATGCCTGAGCTCCAGGCGATGTTAACTGAGGGAGCAGTGGATGTGGCAGCGGTCACTGAGACTTGGGCCACTGCAAGACATGACTGGGACCTGAACCTGGAGGGTTACACTATGTTCAGGAAGGACAGGGGAGGGAAGGGGACGAGGGTAGCTATGATAGTCAAAACTGAATTGGCATAGGGGAGTAGAGGAGGCGGAGGGAACTGTGGAGGCGATTTGGGTCACCTTGATAACAAGGGGGCAAGAGTAAAAATAGGAGTGGTGTATAGACCCCTGCCCTGGCGGGAGAAGCTGGAGGACAGTCTGGTGGCAGATGTTAGGAGACACTGCAGACTGGGCAGAGGAAAGGTGGTGGTGTTAGGGGACTTAAACATGCCAGGAACAGACTGGGAGACTATGACATCCTCTGTGACCAGGAAAAGAGTTGTTGGATGTCTTTCAAGACGCATTCCTAACTCAGCAGGTGAGGGAACCAACCAGGGAGGCACGGGTACTGGATGTGGTCCTGGCAGACAGTGACCAGATTGGGGGCCTGGAGGTAAGGGACCCATTGGCGGGGAGTGACCATGCCACGGTCTGGTTCTGCCTGGAACTAGGAGGGGTAGAAGGCTGCACAAAGATGGAAGTAACCGACTTCAGGGGGGCGGATTTTAAGGAAATGGGAAGGATCCTTAAGGAGCATTTGGATGGGATTGGGTCAGACATGGACGCTGATAGTAGGTGGGAAATCATCAGGAGAGGGTGCAGGATGCTACCAGCACCTGTGCAAGAGTAAGACGAAAATGCGGTAGGGCCCAAAAACCCTGTTGGTGGACCAGGGAGGTCCAGGAGGTGGTGCAGGGAAAGAAAGCAGCCTATAAGAAATTCAAGTGCTCAAGGAGTGAAAGGGATCGAGGGGAGTACGAGCTGATGGCTAGAAGGGCCACTAGAGTGGTGAGGGCGGCTAAGGCAAGGAAGGAGCAGAACCTGGCCAGGAAAATTAGGAGAGGGAAAAAAGGGTTCTTTAGATACATTGGGGAAAGACGAAGGGTGAAGGGGCAGATTAGCAGGATTAAATCAGGGGAGAGATGGGCACAAGACCCAGGGGAGCAGGCTGAGGTACTAGATGAGTACTTCACCTCAGTTTTCACCAGGGAAAATGGGAATGCTGCATCATACATGGGAGGAGACAGAGATAATGAGGAGGGGGGGACCCTTACTGATCGGCAGGTCTGGGGAGGGGGCATCACTGGCAGGTGGGGGCAGGGCTAGCAGGGAGAAGAGGTACAAGTGGAAATCACAGCAGAGAGTGAGAAGCCCTCAGCCCCTTAAGACGGAGAAAGCACCGGGCCGGATAAATTACATCCTAGAGTGCTGAAGGAACTTGCAGATGTCCTGGCGAAACCCCTGGCAGAGCTTTTCACCATCTCTCTGAGGACAGTTGGGTGCCCCAAGACTGGAAGGTGGCGCATGTAGTGCCTATCCACAAGGGGATCAAGGAGCTGGCAGGGAACTACAGGCCTGTCAGCCTGACATCGTGGTGGGCAAGGTGATGGAGGGCATTGTCAAGGAGAGGCTAGGGGGGGACCTGGATAAGTCAGGGTGCCTGGACGATAGACAGCATGGATTCATCCCAGGGAAATCGTGTCAGACAAACCTGGTGGAGTTCTATGACTGGGTGACAAGTGCCTTGGACCTGGGTAGACCAGTGGATGTCCTCTTTCTAGGCTTCAGCAGGGCATTTGACTCTGTTCCTCACGTGGGCCTGTTGGATAAGCTAGGAGAAATGGGGGTTGGAAACCAGATGATCAGATGGATAGGCAATTGGCTCCAGGACCGGACCCAGAGGGTCGTAGTTGGTGGGATAGTCTCATCCCCAAGGAGGGTCATTAGTGAGGTCCCACAGGGATCAGTGCTTGGGCCCCTTCTGTTCAACGCCTACGTATCTGACATAAGGACAGGAATCAGGAGTGAGATGAGTCTCTTTGCAGATGACTCGAAACTGGGGGCAGTGGTGGATGGGGAGGAGGGGAGGGTGGCCCTGCAGGGGGACCTGGAGGCTCTGGAAAGATGGTCTAGAAAGTGGAAGCTGAGGTGCAATGCAGGGAAATGCAAGGTACTCCACCTGGGGGGCCAGAAACCCAGGCCAAGTATACACCCTGGGGGGGGAATACTACAAGTCTCAATGGCTGAGAGGGACCTGGGGGTGGTGGTGGATGTCAAGATGAACAACTCTGAGACTTGTAGGAGGGCAGCAGCCAAGGCCAACAGGATGCTGGGATGCATCACTAGGGGGATCACCTCCAGAAGGAGGGAAGTGATACTCCCTCTGTATAACTGCTTGGTGAGGCCGCACCTGGAGTACTGCGTGCAGTTTTGGAGGCCACACTTAAAGAGGGGCATTAACCTCCTGGAGAGGGTCCAGAGGACGGCAACCAAAATGATTTGGGGCTTGGGGGACAGGACCTATGAGGAGAGGCTTGAAGAGCTAAATATGTACACATTGGAAGAGAGAAGGGACCGGGGGGACATGATAGAGGTCTTCAGGTACATGAAGAGGGTAAATAGGGGAGGAACAGTCAGGGTGCTTCGAAGGAAGGAGGAAGGGGCCACTAGAGGGCATGGGTGGAAGCTGGAGGGGGGAAGATTCAGGGGAGAAAGGAGGAGGTGCTACTTCACTGAGAGGGTGGTGGAGCCATGGAATGCACTACCTAGGGGCTGGTGGAGGCAGAGACAGTGGAGGAGTTCAAGAGGGTGGGACAGGTACAGGGAAGGGTTCAGGAAGCAAAATCCAATGCAGCAAGAATATCCGGAACTGGGAAGGGAGGTAATCCAGAGAAGGCGAGGGGGACAGCAAGGTCAGCACCCAGGGTGGGGGCTGACCAAATGAGCAGACACGAAAGACCGTTAGGCCTATTCTGCTGGCATTTTAGTATGTTAGTATGAGTACATACCTATGCCATCCTGCTCTTCAATCCTTTCGAGTTGTTCAGAGTGCATGACATGCCGGTAAAAAGCACAATCAGGATAGCAATACAGTATTTTACAAATATCCACATTTGCAGCACAATTACTAATTCAACAGGCAGTAACTAACTAGGCTGATGATGTTCTCTGTGACACAATAAGCAGTAAATTGGCAACGCAGAACATAGTCACCACTGAATTTCTTTAAGTGACAGGTGACTTTCTATGAGTTTTTGCATTCAAAATAAAATCTCTTTGGGACCGAAAAGCACCTCGCTGGCTTCAAGTTGCCCACCACTGATTTCTGTGCATTTAGGGTGCTGGAACAGGAACAGAGGGAGCGGGGTGAATAGCATGCAGTGGGAGGGCTTCTTTTCATTTCATGGGACGGGAACGCAGGGAGCGGGGTAGATAGAATGCAGTGGGAGGGAGCGGAAGGGTTTCTTTTCATTTCAGGGGACGGGAATGGAGGGAGTGTGGTAGATAGCATGCATTGGGAGGGAGTGGGAGGGTTTCTTTTCATTTCAGAGGATGGAAATGGAGGGAGCAGGGTAGATAGCATGCAGTGGGAAGGAGCGGGAAGGTTTCTTTTCATTTCAGGGGGTGGGAACAGAGGGACTGGGGTGGATAGCATGCACTGGGAGGGAGCGGGAGGGTTTCTTGCAGTCCAGGATGGGAACAGAAGGAGCGGGGTGAACAGGTTGCAGTAGGAGGCAGTAGGAGGCTTTATTTTCACTTTGGGTGCTGGGTCGGGAAGTGGGGTGGACAGCACTGCAGTGGGAGGGTTTACTTGCACTCCTGGTGCCACGATGGAGGGAGTGGAGTGGAGTGTACCGAAATGTATTGGCAGGCAAGACACGCCCTGCAATGATGAGACACTCCCTCATTGCAGCAGCTAATTTCTTTCAAGTTGATGGCATGCTTGCTGAACTAGTGTCAGCAGCAGCGTGCCACTGCATTGGATAATGAGGGCCAAGCCCGCAAATGCAGTGGCGGCCCAGCACGCCACGTGCCACACCTCATAACCCGCTTCCTTCTCCTCAGTTGTTACAACATGTTTCTTGCGCATGCGCACAAGCAAACATAAAAAAATGGGTACTCGCCTCCTCCTAAAGAAAAATGGCACTTTACAGTCAAAACTTCAAAAATGCTGAGTGCATTCTTTGTTAAGAGTGCTGTAAAAGTCAGGACATCACTACAAATCCATCTGACACTTTTCCTTTGTGTCTGTGCGACCAAGATGGTCCATGGACTAGTGGGGCAAGACATAAGAGGAGAGTCTGCAGGACTTGAACATATACACCCTTCAGAAAAGGAGGGAAAGGGGTGACATGACTGACACGTATAAGTACCTGCATAGGATAAATAGGGTGGATGCCAAGGAACTTTTCTCCTTGAGTTCAGCTACAGGGATGAGAGGGAACACACAAACTCACAGGGGGGAGACTCAAAAGGAGCACCTATAAGCACTTTTTCACAGCAATAGTGGTGGACAAGTGAAAAAAGCTGTAAGAAGAAGTGGTACAGGTCAAATCAGTGAGCAGCTTCAAGCAGGGAATGGGACAGGCATATGGAGTTAGTTAGAAAGGGCGAAGGGCAGAAAGAAAGAGGAGAGAGTATTTCATTTAAGGTCAGGATTTAGGCAAAATTATGACGAAAGGGAGGACAGAGGACTATAGTATCCTGTGATGGATCTTCCGAGTCCTTCAAGGTCCAGCCCTGTTCAGTCCAATTGATCTTCAGTGCCCACCAAGGCACAGCCAAATCAGTTCTTTCCCTATGTTGTAATTAAGTGCTCTTCCAGGCACAAACCTCAAACTGTGCCTGCCCTACCATACAAGGCACAATACAGTAGCTTGCTTCAGACCTCCTATACTAGAGGTCCTACCCTGTCTCCACTGGCGGCAATATTTTACCTTTAATTCTAACCAGGAAGAGCTGCTTTACTGGTAGCCAGTCATAGTGATAGGTTAAGCTTGATGATGTTGCACGTGGCTGACCAGCAGTGGTGCACTTAGAGTTAGTAATGCTTTGCGAAACAGAAGATCCCCAAAACAAAGGATTTACTGAGGAAAACTTCAAAGTGATGTATCTGTAACTCCGGGCCAGATGGCAAAGCTCATTAAACACTTTCTGACTATTTTACAGGTTTTGTTGCAGGGATTAGCCCTGAGTTTACTCGTGATTCCAGAACCAGGGGATTTCCCTAACTGTGCAGGGGATGATAACATAGTTTGCAGTGATCCCTCTCAGGCTGGTGTTCAGTTGCTCTCTAGCTCACTTCTCTCTTGTCGGTGATGGCGGTTCATGGCTCAGGGCTTCAGCTGTCCTCCAGTCAGCCCTCTCCTGCTTCCGGGGATCAATGGTTCACATAGCAGCTTCTCCTGTGTCAGTCTTCATGGATCCATTCCCAAACTACACTTCCTGGCATCCAGTCCACAGGGATGGCAGTAACAGTACTGGGCAGTAATTCTGATCAGGTGGATTCAGTCGTATGCAAACTGCAATTCAGCAAATGTTTCTACTAAGCTGTGGCTTCAAGATCTATTTTCAAGTAGAAGCTTTACTTCTCACTTTGATTTCATGTCAGGCAAACAGAAGTGCAGGCTCTCTCACCAGTAAAAGCAGTAAACAGTACTAATCTCCTATTCAGCTAACTTAGGTTCTGAACAACTCTGTTGGTCACTGGGGAATTAGCAGCCTCAACTGGGCTGCTGAGCTGTTCATCACAACAGGCAGTCCTGAAGGGTATGTCTTTCGATAGATGAATGGCAGCTGGAGAAGCACCTGAATAAATTATGTCCATTACAATTCCAAGAGCTGTTGTCACTGTCTCCTTGCACAGCCTATCCGAATGGTTACCCAGTCACCAAGGGCAGGTCAGAGATGATGTAAATGACTGTGAAGCTGTAGTCCAAAGGCAATCTTCCAATCTTCCAGAAAAGCCCCTATCTTCAGAAACTGTGTAGTTCAAACACAAATCCACATCCTAAACCAGTCCTGCATTGGTGTGAACTCAAATTCAGTTCAGTCAATGTAATGATTATGCAATTCTTGGTCTAGTCAGAAGTATTACAAGGTTGGCTTTAGTGGTGGTGGCTAATGCTATGTCCTTCCTCATGTTATCCACCCCCTTAGGTGTGTCCACACTGTTGCAGATTTTTGTGTCATCTGTGAACAGGCATACTTTCTCTTGCAGCCCCTCTGATATATTGCTAATGAAGACATTGAAGAGGACGGGTCTCAGAATGGACCCCTCTGGCACTCCACTAGTTACCTTGCCTTCTTCCGAGTGTACACCAATGACCACCATCCTCTGACTTCTGTTACTCAGCCAGCTTTGTACCCATTTTACTACCTTTGCACCCTCTCCCAGGCTACCCAGTGTGCTTAGCAGCTGTCTGTGTGGCAGAGTGTCGAAGGCCTTACTGAAATCTAAGTAGGCCACATCTACCACCCTTCCCTGATCCACTTCTTTGGCCACCCAGTCAATGAACACATAATGAACATCGTCATACAAATTAGGCACCACAGTGTGCAAAAAGGTAATCTAGGATGGAATGTTGTACGTGGGTTTCAGAAACTGCAGAAGCCTTTGGAATCCTAGATTCTTTACAATGCTGTACGGCTGAAGGTTCAAAACCATTATATCACCAATAAGTTCAGTGGTGTGCACTGAAGTTGGATGAGTGGGAAGAAACTTTGCTCAGGACTGGAATGTCTGTACAATTGTTGGGTGTGGTGTTGCAAATGACATACCCTTTGACCTACAAAATGGGGAGGTCAATGCAGGAGAAGTCTGAATTGGGACAGAGTCTGAGGGGCTGGTCACAGTACTGTTTACTGGCATGTCCACAGGGTGTGTGTTTGATTGAGAGGAAGAATAAGTACCATCAACCTCAGCACTGAGTGGAGTCTCACTGCCCAAACCATCACCACCACCAGTACCACCTTGATCTGGCCTTTGAACTTTTCCAAACAGTGGTGAGAAGAAATTCTGCCAGCTGGTGCAGAATCCGTAGTCAACCGTGGATATCGACTCATGAGGTGGTTCCACAGAGATGTGGCTTTCTGCTTAGATAATGTCTTACCATGACTCCATGCTGGCACCACAGTATCTGCATATGGCATGCCTTTTGTCCTCTTCTAACTCTACAAAATGGGCCCAAACATTCCTTCTTGTAGTGGCTACAGTGCTCCTGTTTGTGTGTGGAGCCTGACCACTGCCTCCACCACTAGGGCCAATATGTGCTCCCGTACTGCTATTTTCATCAGAGGGTTGCTGTTCAGTATCTCCAGGTGGCATATCAGAGGATGGGGTTACAGTGACTGATGGTACATTACTACGTACAAATGGAAGTGTGGACTACTTAGTTTTCTTTGGTGCATCATGGGGAGGAGCATCAGGAGTGTCCACCTCTTTGCGTTTTTCAGTGTGAGCATCCTTTGTAGTTGAGAGATTCCTGTCAATTTATTCATCCTCTTCTGAATCAGAAATATGCCCTATCTTAATTCCTTTTTCTGGGGGAACGTATTCAGACCCAAATGATTCATGCCATTCATTATCACTGTCTTCAGATGAACGTGGAGATGAGAGCAACCTCTGAAATTGTCTGCATGTATGCTGAACAGGGGTGACGGGGAGAGGGTGGTAGGAACTAGTGGTGGTGGTAGTGGTGGTACTGGAAACAACAGGTTTAACTGTGGCAGTGCTGGTTGTGACAGTAACAGTAATAGTGGTGTCACAGACAGTGGTCACAGAAGGTACTTCAGGCAATAGATAGTGACAGTTGTAGTAGATGTACAACTTGCAGTGCTGATAAAAGTACCGTCAGATGCTGCAGAAGTTGGACTCAAAACAGTGGAAGTGGCACTGGCAGCAGGAAGCAGAGATGGATTTGCAGAAGCATGGTCATGAACGGGACCCTGGGCCATGTTACTACTAGTGTTACTTAAAGAGGAAACAATATTATTCATTCTAGAAGTAGAAGCAATGTAACAGACTTAAATGGAGTAAAAGGTTCCCATGAGCGGCGAACAAGCTCAGAACGTAGTCCCTCTTCATTATTCAGATCTGCCTTGCTGGAAGGCAAAGGAATTAGCCACAAGCACTTTCTAGTTCCAGGCAATTTTTTTCTGCACTTAAATCTCAGCCAGGACACGGTCACAGAAGAAACTGGTCTGGGCACAAGAGAGCCTGTAGATATACACCTAAACAGTCAGAAAATTTATTTAGATGACTTTTAGTGATCTAAGTGGCATACTACAAAAATGGAAGAAAATCTGCATGGTGCGCTCTCCTGTCCGACTCAGCCTGGGAGATGGACACTATACAAGGTGATCTCACAGTGGAGCGCAGAACCCCTAAGCAGTCAGACAATGAATTAGATGATTCCTAGTGATATAAGTGGCATAAGACAATAGAGTCTGCCACATTGAACTTGACATGCTCTCTGTTCGGCTATGCCACCTGTCCTCAGCAAACAGTGGTCTTCTTATGGGTAGCCCTGCCTTTATATGCTTCCACCCTTCTACTCCCCCCCCCCCCCGGAAATAATCATCTACTGTCACACCTTATCTAAGATCCTCTCATTTATGCCTACTTACAAGCCCCACGTATATTTTTTGTATATTGATTTCTAGGTATTTGACACTTCGTTCTGTGCATTGTACATTGCTTCTTGTTCAATTTATATTTGTATCATGGTTCTGTTGTAAACCTTCGTGTATGTAACGCCTTACTATGTAATGGTTATGTATTTTGTCCAGGTCCATCTAGAAAATGAGCTTAGCTCAATGGTGTTCGCCTGGATAAATAAAGATTTTGATTGATTGATTGGATTGATTGTAATACAAAACTGGAAGAAAATCAGAGCTGTGTGCTGTTATGGCCAAACAAGCTAAGACAGGGACACTAGAGAAATTGGTCTGGGCACATCAGAGCCTGGAGATATACCCCTAACAGTCAGAAAATGTATTTAGATAATTTCTAGTAATATCAGTGTGAAGTATGAACAAAACAGAAGAATATCAGTGCTGTGAGCCCTTATGTCCAACCCAGTCGGGACACGGATGACACAAACCAAAAGTAGAAAGTGAGGCAAACAAAGCTCAAAAATAAAGGCTGTACCAGCACAGAAAAAACAGTGACCTCAGCCACGGAGTGAGCTAGCCAGCAAGGCCTAGTAAACTTGCAGTTTGAAGTTCCTCTCCCCCCTGCCCTGACTCTGAATCCCTTAAAATATCAAAATGAGGATTTCTTAAAACCAAAAAAATGTAATTCTCATTTGAAATCATTCAGTCTCTGCTCTGGTACTTTTACTATATAGACTACACAATAATACCAGAAAAAATGTAGCTTCAGAAGGTTTTAATTGCAGATTGAAAAGCAGCAGCTACAAGAGCCAGATCAACACGACGACTCTCCCTCACACTGTCTCCACAGACCCAGTGACTGCAGTGTGGTCTCATCTATGGGTCACATAATGACTTTTACAGTGCAGCCAGCTTATTAGCTTAGGTGTGTCACATGCACATCAGCCAAATATGTCACTTGCATATCTCCAAATACAGTTAAGTGTCTGGAATTCGACTGAATACATGCTGTATTCAGCCATAGATTTGGATTTAGCACACACCCTAATATATATATATATATATATATATATATATATATATATATATACATATACATATTTTTTTGGGGGGTTGAGAATGTGAGGTTTATCAAGTCACACAAATCTGTTTTTGGCCTGCCAGCAACCTATAGTAGTTGATGAAAACATGTCAGCAGCCCATGTGCCACCCGACACGTCACCAGGCATCCAACTGCTCCCAGACCAATGGCCCCTCTACAGGGTGGCTTGCATTGGCGCTGAGAGGTGTCATATAAAAAGGGAACACAGTCAGCTCAGAAGGTCAGGGCAGCACTGCAGCAGACCACGAGGTAGAGCGGAGCAGCCCTGTAACCACACCTATGGAATGATCAGACACAGTATTCTGTGGCAGGGATAGGAAAAATAGATGGCCTAGTAGAGGAAAGAGTGAGTTAGAGGAGTATCAGTTTGGAGTGGAAGGAGGAGGGCTATGAGTTCATAGCCACAAGGGTTTTGCAGGTGTTGGAACAATGCCTTCCTGAAGGGTCACATGTTGTTGCTGTTTGTTGCACTTTTAGATTGTGTATTCCAGGTGGCAGGGCTGTGATGAAGAAGGCCTACATATGTATTTTTTCTTACATTTTATTTAGTCAGGAATGTTCAGCCGAACTGCAACATCTCATTTACAGTGGAGGTCCTGCATCTACCTGATTTTACATCTGTGAGGGACAGAAGCATAGGAAGGTCAAGTGACCTGCTAAGAAAGGTCACACAACATTCCCAAGCCAGTGGTGGGAACGGAACATAAAGACCTTTTGGCTCATGACTCTGTGTTCTAGCCACAAGAGCACACTGCCATCCTTAAACTGGTCCAAGTTACAGGGTTAATAACTGGAAAACATATCACGTGCATCAGGTGCCTTTCAGAAAATCTTTGTAGACTGCCAGCGCTTTCTGATTCATCCTTTTCCAGCAGACTGCCAATATGGTTTATGAACTAGTTCCTGCTGGCTGACCCCCCAACTTGAGTGCTGTTGGTATTTACTGCAGTCTTTCCGAAAATAGCCAATGAAACTGCAGGGAGGTGTGCTTGAGAAGTGAGAGAAACGTGTGCCAGGTTTATATGGAAAAAAGGTGCTGGAGCATTATAATGGAATAATAAAATAAAGAAAAGAGCTATTCACTAGAATAACTTGGCCTTTAGTTCTAAGCTAGGCAGCACCCCCCCTCTCCACACACACACACTTAATACCATGCAGAATAGTAATGGGTAATCCAGGCCACCCAGCTGCGAGCCTTGTGGGTTGAACTGTCCAGGTGCTGACTGCGATATCGTCATAATGACAAAGCACAGGCTGATTTGCTTTCAGGAGGCTGGAATGGAAATCATAATTTTTTTGTAGGAAAAATTGTTTGCATTGTTAAGTCTAAAACAAAATATGAAGTCCAAGTCAGTGTTAATATACGAAGTCTGGACTCTGCAAGCATGCATTTGTCACAGCCTTACAGAACATTGGTGGTGCTGTGGTGGGTGGGGAGGCAGAATTAACCAACATAGGACTTAGTGGGTCGTTGCTTTTTAGGGTTGGTTGGGGGAAGGGCAGAAACAGAATCCATCAGACTCATCTCTCTGGCCCACAGTTTGCAGACAGGCCAAGGTATTTTCTGCAACAGCCATCAAGTATAGCTGACACATGGTCCATCTATGTTCATTATGCTAATTATACATAATAGGCTCTAAGCACCCAACTCAAAAGGGTGATTTAAAAAGGCCCTGACATTTTCTAGGGAAACTTTGAAGACAAAAAATGATGTGAGACACATTGCTGTTACATTTTCTGTACTTGGCTTCCCTTTTTCTCTAAAACTGTGCCCTTTACCTTTTATGGACTGGAACCCCATTACTTATGGAGCACCTTCCAACCCAAACCAATGTCCAAGCCCTGAGATCTGCAGGCTGTTTCTTTGCTGTTTCCTAAATTTCAACAAAAACCTACTGGTGACTTTTCTGTTGTCGCACATCAATTATGCAAGAGCCTTCCTTTGGACATTCAGACTTCAACCTTGGTGTCTGTTTTTAAAAATAAATTAAAAGGCGTTTTTTTTAACAATGCCTTTCAGGTACCTGACTGGACTGATACTCCAAACTTCATACCATTATTTTAGTATGGTTATTGATTTAGTGTTTCCATGGATAATGTATTTGAGTTTGTTAATAAATATTATTATGTATTGGATTGGTCTTATTGTATTTTTCTTGTTTGTTGTTTTTTTGTGTACTACATCTTGGCTTTAGGAAACCATATTTATCTGGTTAAGTCCAACTAGGCACATTGCCTGTTTTCAGGGGCAACTCGGGAGCACTCAGCAGGTTAAGTGACTTGCTCAGAGTCACACGGTGTGGAAGTGAACTTTGTGGGAATCAAACCGAGGTCTGATGATGTAGATCCAAACCAGAACCAGGTGTTGGACTCAACAGAAAGTCTCTAGTCAACCTTGGCTTGCCAATCTCACTTCTGATTGTAGTTTTGTAATAAATTATCTGAGAAAAACAAAACACAACTCATTTGACACTTGTGACCTATACAGGATTTGGACCTGTGACATGGAGCAAAAATGTTCTATTGTTCCTTGCCAATCCATGGGACCCTCCCATCCTCCAGGTTTCATTAAGCAAGAAAATGAATCACATAAAAAAAGTTAGGATCTCCATGGTGGCACTTCCTGGGAGAACAGCTCATTCTGATCACAATCTCCTCTAGGATATTTCACCATACCGCTAGCTGGAGCTCACTGGGCAGCCCACTAACGACAGGCACAAGTTTGCGGAGGACATTTGGATGGAGATGGTCATTACATAAAGAACTATTTTTTTACAATATGGAACATGGTGATGCTAATGCTTTAGTATTTTTCTTGCTTTCTCTTTTGTTAACTCATATGTTAACACATCAGAATGGCTTATTGATCATTCTAACAATTATCTCTTCTCATTGCCACCAAGTGTGGCAGGGGAAAACATGCTGTACGTCTTCTTTACTCTTAAATAAACTTGAAGTTTAAAAGAAAAAAGAAGCTAGTAAACTTTAAGTAACCAAACTATTATCAATAGGTAGTGTGTGCAAGCACCGCTGCTTATCTGCACATACAGTTTTCTGGCTTCATACACAGTTTTGCTGTCTCCTGGGCCCCAGATCTACAGGTAACATGGGCCCAATTAACTGGCACACAGAAAGAAAATGCTTTAGGTCAAAAATAATCTGACAGCACTTTCCAGATTGCGGTTTGTTGCTATAAATCCTATTACCCAAAATAGATCAAAAGATACACAATATTTTGTTTCAGTACGGCTCTGGTTCTGCTCAGTTTAAATTTTTATAAGTTATACTTTCTTCCCCCAGGCCACACAACACACCACTGATCTTGTTATCTTTAGGTGGCACTCTGACCAGTTCCCCCCTCTCACATGCTGCTGATCCTGCATGATGCCAGTTCAAATCCCCACTATCCTTCATCAGGCTCTACTGCTTGGCCTTCATGGTGGGACACCGGTGGTCTGTGTCCACTCTTTGACTAAGGATGATATTAAGACAAATGAGGGAGCAGGGAGGGCTACCAAGATATCCAATGACTCTTGAGGTGAGCTGGAAGATGCACCATCATGTGACCCAATGGGTGGGGCTTTTTTTACACTGCTTAAGCCCTCCTACCATTCCATCAGCTGCCTATGGATGCCTGTGATATTATTCTATGTATGGGAGTTGGCCAACATCATATGGTCACCCACAGCATCAATACCACCACAGGTCAGGTTGCCCACTGCACTAATACCACTACCAGTGTAGGAAGCACTCAAGCAACTATCCTTAGTAAAAGAAAGTGGAAATATAAATATAGATTATAACAAGCATTTGTGGATACCGACTGTTCACGTTGTTACTGCTGTTGTACCAAATCTTGCTTATACACTTTTTTACTCTATATTTACCCAGGATAGAGCAGATCAGATGCAGTAGCTCATTTTCAGTGGTGTCCTGCTTTGACACATTGTTAGACTGTAGAGAGGCAATATTTACTTTTAAGTGGGCTCCCACATTTTGACCCCAAATGTTCAGCAGTCTTTTTATGGCCTGAGGTTTTTTTCAAGACAAGTGGAATTTCTGAAATCCCATTCAAAAGGTGATTTTGTTGTGTGACTGTGGAAACAAGTTTCAGAGAGGATTTGAAAAATGACATCCTGGCATGTTCAGGAGGTGGGGTAACACAAAGGATATGCTGAACATTAGGGGCCAAAACCTGCAAAAAGTAAAGTTATGAGTAAATGTTGGAACAATTAGTTTCTTCATAAATTAGTTGTTTTTCACATTTTTACCCCAGATTTTCAACATAATCTTGTTAAGATCACTTCTTCTCAGCATAACAGGTGTCCTTTATAAAACAATGGCCGAAATGGCATTTTACGCCACAATTGTTAAATCGCATTTTGGGTAGGATTTGAGAAATGACCGCTGTCACAGTCATGAGGTGGTATGAAAAAATGGCTTTGTTGAAAAGTTGTAATGTAGACTCATAACTTTGTTTTCTCATATTTTTACTTCACATTTTCAACACAGCCTTCTTATGAGTCCACCTCATGAACAAGGGAGGAGAACATTTTCAAATCCTGCCCAAGAGGTGATTTCGTGCCACAAGTGCAAAGACACATTTTAGCCAGGATTTGAAAAATGACAAGTGTCACATTCAGGAGGTGCTGTGAAGAAATGGTATGTTGAAAATTTGTAGTCAAAATTTTGAAAATTACCAGAGTTATGAGCCTGCGTTCATAAATTTTAATGTAGGCTCATAACTTTGTTGTTTTTTAATATTTTTCCCCCAGATTTTCAACATAGCCTTCTTATGACCCCCACCTCATGAACAAGAGTGGGAAAAATTTGAACTCCTGCCCAAAAGGTGATTTCACACTGCAACCATAAAATCACCTTTTGGGACACAAAAACACATTTTGGACAGGATTTGAAAAATGATAACTATCACACTCATGAGGTGCTGTGAAGAAATGGCTATGTTGAAAATTTAGGGTCCAAATATTGAAAATTACTGAAGTTACGAGCCTGCATTCACAAATTTCAATGTAGGTTCATAGCTATGCTGTTTTTTAATATTTTTGGCCCAAATTTTCAACATACCCTTCTTATGACCCCACCTCATGAACAAGGGCAGAGGAAATTGGCAACTCCTGCTCAAAAGGTGATTTCACGCAACAACTGCAAAATCATGTGTTGGGAGAGATTTGCCTAATTTCAGTGCCGTTGTTCATGAAGTGTGGTCCCAAAAGGCATGGGGCTAAAGAAACATAGAATTTGATGGCAGATAAGGACCACTTGGCCCATCTAATTTGTCCATTTCCCTACCTAATAGATAAGCTGAAGATCCTAGTTAGCCAACAGCCTACTTCTTCCTACCCACACTAGAATTGACTTATGTCTGTCCCATGCATTCTTGAATTCCCACACTGTTTTTGACTCTACAATCTCCTCAGGAAGGCCGTTCCATGTATCTACAACCCTCCCTGTGAAGAAATACTTCCTCACATTACCTCTGAGCTGTCCCCCCTCTATCTTTAAATTGTGCCCCCTTGTTCTTGCACATCTCTTTTTCTGAAAGATGCTACCCTCTTGGACATTGTTGATTCCCTTGAGGTATTTGAAAGTTTCTATCATGTCCCCCCTCTCCCTCCTTTCCTCAAGGCTATACATCTTAAGGTCTTTTAGCCTTTCTTCATATATTTTCTGGTGTAGACCCTGCACCATTTTGGTTGCCCTCCTCTGGACAGCCTCCACCCTGTCTATGTCTTTGAGGAGACGGGGTCTCTAGAACTGTACACAGTACTCCACATGTGATCTTACAAACTGTCTGTAAAGAGGGCCAACAACTTCCTGTTTTCTACTGGTGATGCCTCTCCCTATGCATCCCAGTATCCCCCCAGCCCTCCTCACTGCCTTCTCACATTGCTGGCCCACCTTTAGTTTGTCTGATATGACTACCCCCAGATCCCTTTCCATTTTTGTTGTTGTCAGTATCTCACCCCCCATTGTGTACTCCTCCCCTGGGTTTTTGTTTCCCAGGTGAATTACTTTGCACTTCTTTGTGTTAAATCTAAGCTGCCATATATTTGACCATTCCTCCAACCTTGCCAAGTCCCTTTTCATTCTTTCCACCCCACTTTGCATATCAACCCTGTTGCAGATCTTTGTGTCATCTGCAAAGAGACATGCTTTCCCTTCCAGTCCCTCTGTAATGTCACTTATAAAGTAATTAAAAAGGACCGGACCCAGGTCTGAACCCTGCAGTACTCCACTAGTAACTCCCCTTTCTTCACTGTGGACTCCATTTACTATTACTCCCTGTGTCCTGTTGTCCAGCCAGTGTTTTACCCAGGCTATCACCCTGGGACCCACTCCCAGGCCGGCTAATTTGTTTATTAATCTTTTGTGCGGGACTGTGTCAAATACCCTGCTAAAGTCTAGGTAGGCCATGTCCACAGCCCCTCCCTGGTCTACTACTTTGGTCACCCAGTCAAAGAAATCAATTAGATTTGTCTGACATGACCTTCCTGCTGTGAATCCATGCTGGCTTGGGTCCTGTGCCCCACTGGACTCTAGGTACTCAACATTTCTTTCCTTCAGAAGTGATTCCATCATTTTCCCTACCACTGAGGTCAAACTGACAGGTCTATAGTTTCCTGCCTCTGTCTTGCTCCCACTTTTGTGAAAGGGAATCACATCCACCCTCCTCCAGTCCTCGGGTACCATACCATCCTCTCGTGATTTATTAATGATTTAGTCAGTGATGTTACTAGTTCTTCCCTTAGTTCTTTTAGAATTCTGGGGTGAATCCCGTCAGGCCCCATTCCTTTATCCACTTTCAGTTTTAAGAGTTCTTTCAGAACCCTTTCTTCTGTGAAAGGACTAATATCGACCCCACTATCCAGAGTGCTTCTATTGACTGTATTAGGTATCTCTCCCTGCTTTTCCATTGTGAATACTGAGCAGAAATATTTGTTCAGTATCCCTGCTTTTTCACTGTCACTCTCTGCCCAACCACCTTCCTTTTTATTCAGCCTTAGTATCCCTACCTTAGTCTTTCTTTGCTCCCTGATGTACCTATAAAAGGTTTTATCCCCCTTCTTAACTGAGTTGGCTATCTTTTCCTCGGTTTGGGCCTTTGCTATTCTGACTGCCTTCCCCACTTCCTTCTGCTTTAAATGGTACAGTTCTCTGTCCTGCTCCTTCTGTGTTTCTTTATACTTTCTGAATGCTATCTTTTTCTGCCTAACCTTCTCCGCCACTTCTTTTGAGAACCAGAAAAGTATTCAAAATGACCAAGTTATGCCATTAAGTTCAAAACCCCATTGAACCACATGCCTGAATTCCTCAGTTTGCATCCGGCATTGAAGAATAAAGACATGTCTGCAGTCCAGAGAGGATTATGACATTGGACCCCCCCATGGGTAAGTATGGGCTTGGGGAGGTGTGGGATGGTGGGTGCTGAGTGGGAGGTTGGTGGGGACTAATGGCGGCAGCAGCAACATACATCGATGGACGTTTTTGTTTTTTACAGGATATGTTTTTTAAAAAACCTACTAGGCCATCATGCCTCACCTCCTGTCATGCCGGTCAACTGGGGAAGGAGAGGATCAAGTGTCCAGAGGACAGCTCTCCTATCCTGGGGGAGGGTGGGAGCAGTGACTAGCACTTGTCTGTCCCCCAGTAGTGACTGGGGGCTGGCACATTGAATCCTGAAATGCAAGGGGCGGAGTTAGAGCAGACACCCAGCGGGCTGTGTACGGAAGCATGTGCAGCTTGGCCATTGGCATTGTTACACGAGGTCCCTGCTCCCTAATTGATACCCTCAGGGGCACATCGTAGACAGCTGATTTAGGCATAGGCTATAGGTATGTTTAAGACTTAAGAGCACTCACCATATAACAGTAAATGTTAGGATTTATATGCACATGTTGTAACTCACTTTGCTTGCTAATGCAAACACATTATATTATGTACTTCTGTCTATTTCTTACTTGTCAGATGCCAAGACACCTGTCCTTGAAGTAATTATGATGTGTAAGGCAACATTGCCATCTTTTGGTGTTGAACACCACTTCACTCTTGTTATGTAAGACTTTGTATGAGAAGGTCTTTGTTCTGAAACTGATGACTTTACAAATTTATATAATGTTATCTTATACCGTGGAGCCACCTCTAATTTAGCCAATAGGGCTCATCTCTGTAACTAGAAATGTTTCTATCTTTCAGTAACCATAGTAATTATCATAGGTATATAATGTCATGCACAGGCTTTACACCTTGGAGACCCGAGAGATCCTGAGAGACAATAAAGAAACCTCGAGGTGTAGGGAACGCTTAGCATTGGCTCCCGGTTCATATTGGTAAGAACTGCTTAGGGCAACTGTGATTTATCCCTATTTTGTGGTAATAAACTTGTTTATTACTCGAATGCAACTTCTCTGTGATTATTTGCAACTCCAATATTGCCAAGAACCTGAAAGTGAGATTTAGATCTCTTACAATTGGCGACGATGCAGGCGATATTGGTTGTTGTGAATTTTCATTAGTTGCTAGAATTTCTCCCTTTCCATGGGGACTGTGAGTTATGCATCTTCAGTATCACCTCTCCGTTCCTTTCTCTTCGTTGTAGACACTTGCAAAGTCTGGCTGACTTTGGGTGTGGTCGATGCCGTCTCGACCCACTCCATAGCAGCTTTGAATTGCAAGCCTACAACCTGTACAGTAGCCCGGCTGTGCTCAAAGTACCTGTGTTGTGGATCGATACACAACGCATGGTCTTTTTCACAGTTTGAATTTTCGTTGCCTCCCACGTAAATGGCCACCGTATCAGATAGCTGCGCAGAACTGAGACTAGATGTCTCGAATTTCCTTACCTCCCATGGAGGCTGGGCTGACTTCGCACGGGACGCAAGTCAATCCGAAAACTCTGTACTGGGGATTTCAACTCAGTACACTGAGACGCGACAGTCAACCAATCGGCGTTCTGCTAAAGGGTTGATGGTCGCTGCTCTCTACGCTGCTTTGGAAGCTTCCGAAGCGAGGTTTCGAACCCTTGATCTGCAAATCGCATCTCTTAAACAGGAGATGGGTTTGCAGGAGACGGAATGTATTAAGATCCAGCAGAATTTGGAGGCTGAACTTCAAATGCTGCGTAATGAAAAGGACTCACTATTGCATCATTCTGCACAGGCTGGTGAGCAAGAAGTGTGTACTCTGAAAAGTGAATGTGACAGTCTGAGACAGGATAAGAGTCAAGTTGTACAGATGAATGATTTGTTGAGTGCTGCGAATGCACAGTTGAGTGATGAGATGGGTGAGCTACAGGACGAGATCAACCAGTGCACGAATGATTTAGAGATAGCCCATAGGGACAATCGCGAATTGAGCGCTGCATCTCGCGGTTTTGCAGAAACAGAAGCAGGATCAGGTTGATATGGATGTGTGCGTGTGTCATGATGCATGTAAAGTTAAGATGGATAAACTGCGCCATCAGCGAGAGGTTTTGACTGGCCATGTGAAGGCGATGGGTGGCGTAGCCCCCGACTTTCACTCGTCGTCGGAGGGGGAGCAATCCGATGACGACATTTCACAGTACAATGCCCAGTCACGCCCCTACTATGGCCCAGATACCCCACCCTGCCATCCACAGTATGGCGGGTCCCCACCCCCTAATCCCCAGGTCACACATTGACGACGTCATGACGCTCATCATGGGAAACATCATCATGGCGGCGCCCATGATGGGGGGGAGCAGGCCCAAGCCTGGTCCCGACGGCACCTCCGGTAGCCGTTATTGGTGTGGAAGACAGACAAGAGATTGAAACAATGATTGAAAGGGCAATAGGGAATGTTCCTCTTCCTGAAAGAAGCATGAGAGCCATTAAGAATCAAATTCGACAAATTTTTCAAGAAACTGGCACTCAGGAATGCGTTGTTCAGACGGCAGCTGAAGCTGCAGCCCATGCAGCGTTGGACAGTGCACGAGATGCGCTGCCCTTGCCTGATCGACCACCAGCCAATCCCCTGCAAATGGCCTATTCTGTTCAGCAAATTGCTGACAGTATTGGTCGGATGACCCCATCCGACAACCTTAGCTGCCATTTGGAAAAGGTACGCTCCAAGTGCGAGATGCTCAGTCTCGCTGCGGAATACCAAGTTCAAATACTACGCCAGACCATCGATCCTGGCCTATGGGCAAAGCTCCCCGAAGTTGTTTGCCAGGATGGGAATGCTACCCTTTGACGAAGTGGCAGCTGAGCTCATCTCTGCTCACAGCCCTGGCATGGTTGGAGTAATGCTAGCATACCCTGTGAAGCAAAATGCTAAAGAAAGCCCAGCGACCTACCACCAGAGACTCTGGATGGCTTATCGAGCAGGGAAACATCTGGCACAAGAGGCCGCAGATGTGGATCTCATTGAATATAAGACCCTTTTCCTTAGAAATATGATTCCAGCTGTAAGAGAAAAAGTAGAGCCCACGACCTACCCAAATACGGATAGGTTTGCCGATATTCTTCGGAAAACCAAGAGGGTGTATCAACTGTATATCCGAGATTTGGGTTCCGGTTCCAAAAAGGTTGCTGCCGTGGAACCCGCTTCGGGGACCACGACGAACTATACTGTGGAGGGACGGGCACAACAACAGCAGGCCAAACCTCCATCAGCCCCTCCAGCTAACACCCAACAAAACCCTCAACAACAACAGCAGCAGTGGAGTAGGAACCAGAATTGGAATAGAAACAAAAAGTATAAGGGAAAAGTGAAGCCATTACAAAGACCAGGTCCCTCATATAAACAGATAGCTGAAGAAAATCGGAAATTTAGGGAGCTCCTGGGGCAAGTGTGTTCCGTAGCGGATGCTGTTCCCGCACAAACGCTTGTGACAGTGCAACCGGTGATCCATGACACTACTGGTCGTGGAGACTCCGGCAGTGGGAGTGCTCAGACCCACAGCCTGAACCCAGAAGCAACGCCCTACATTGCATCAGTGCAACATGATGACGTCATCCATGCAAGTCAGGCCCAACCACTACACGCCTCCAACGATACGGATTGACAATTACAGGCCCCAGTCTGCATTGTAAACAAGCTGGTCTTGGATACAAACGGAAGGCCCTGCACTGAGGCCGAGGTCGGGGGCCGCCACCTAATTGTACTTCTGGATACAGGTGCAGCTGTATCCGTACTACACGATGATCACCCGGAAACGTCTCCATGGTCTACCGGACGGAAGACCAACATGTCAGGAGTCGACGGCGCTAGGCTTCCTGCATACCGTTCCCTGCCTTTACCGGTAGAGCTAGGTCACCTGAAGGCCTCTCATGCCTTCCAGCTGATGGTGTTGCACGATCACCCTAGTATTATCAGGATTGATTTCCTGGCACCACACGGCTGTGTGGTGGATCTGGCAAACATGCTGTTGATACAAATCCAGGGTCAATACCATACCATCTTGATTCCTGACTCACATGCTGTGGCAACCATTTCTATTAATGACAAATAATATGACGTTATAGACTTATTCAAGAACCATGAATTTTTCCCAAAACTTCTGCCCATTCTGCAACGGCATTTGGAAGCATTTGCAGTTAACAAACATGATTGTGGCAGGATGCATACTGTCATTGAAGTGCCAGGCCCGGCACATGAGAGACAAAGACAATATCCGTTTCCCCCTGAAGCCTTACCCTCTGAGAGAGACTAAGTCACTCCTTAAACAAGGAGTGATTAGAACTTGTGTCTCTACTGCCAATTCTCCAGTTTGGCCGGTAAGGAAACCCACAGGTGCCTGGAGACTTACCATTGATTACAGGAAACTAAGTCAAGGCACTCCCAGTTGTTCCCCAACTGTAGCATCAGCACCAGATGTGCTTCGATTACTAACACCAGACCAAAAGTGGTTCACGCTCTGGATATTTCCAATGGTTTCTGGTCGTTACCATTGGCTCTCAAGAGTCAATACAAATTTGCCTTTACCTTTGAAGGAAGACAATATACGTGGACTTGCTTGCCACAGGGATTCCATAATAGTCCATCCCTCTTCCATCTCCATATGATGGACGCCCTACAAGGTTTCTCAACCCCCCAGTGTCTCTTACAGTATGTAGAAGACCTGTTGTTGGCAACTGACACACAGGATCAACATCTGGATCTCTTGGATGAGCTATTGACTCTTATTCAGAGGGCAGGCTTGAAATGTAATCCTGCCAAAGTGCAATTATGTCAGAAAGAAGTACTCTTTTTAGGTTTAAAGATAACAGATCAGGGTCGGAGTCCTACGTGGAAGAAAATTCAAGGGTTACAAGACTTACCATTACCTACCAGTGTAGCTACTCTTAGACGGTTTTTAGGTATGGTAAACTACTCCAGAGATTTCATTTGTGATTTTGCACAGAAAGCTGCTCCACTGTACGACTTACTCAAAAAGGACGTCCCATGGAATTGGGGCCCTGTCCATACCCAGGCTGTGATGTTACTGAAGCAGGCCTTGGCCTCCGCCCCAGCACTGGTGAACCCCAATCCCACATTACCATTTCACCTAGAGTGTGCCACCTCTGACATCACCATGTCCGCAGTGCTGGCTCAGAAGGTACATGGCTCTTTGAGACCGATTGCATATGCATCACAGCTCTTGACTCCAGTAGAACAGAAGTATGGCCTTTGTGAAAGGAACCTTCTGGCTACCTATTGGGCAGTCAAGCACTTCTTGTATATCAATGGGTACTTCCACTGATTCTTAACACCAATCACACTCCCACCACATTCTTACTTTCAGATCGAGTGAAGGATGGGTCAGTCTCTAATACCAGACTGACACATTGGTCACTTCTCCTCCAGGATAGGGACATACAGGTTCACCAAACCAGAGTTCCATCTCTATTAGCCATGGCCTACTTTCCAGGGAGAACCACACGACTGCGCTCTGCAATCACCTGACCTTCCAGACCCAGGTCCATTTTTCCCTGCCACCCCTGAGGTGCTAGAAAACACCTCCCTGTGTTGCGTCTTCACTGACGGTTCAGCCACATATTATCAAGGTGAACAAATTGCAGGGATGGGTATCATGGTAGCATATCCCTATGGGAATACTGTCAAGATATCTAAACGTTGTACTGTAGCTTCATCACAGTATGCAGAGCTAGCAGCAGTGGCCTGTGCCTTAGAGTTTATTCAACATGGAACCCAAGACACCATCATCTTTACTGATTCTAATTGGGTTTGTTGCTCCCTTACAGAATTTCTCCCTTTCTGGCGGAAGAACTCCTTTCTCTCTTCAGATGGCAGTCCAATGAAATACAAAGACTTGGTAATTTACATACATGCATTAGGTGAGAAATACCCACATAAACTTTATGTGCACAAGGTTAAAGCCCATTCTCTACACGATCCTTATCATGCATTCAATGACACAGCAGACACCCTTGCCAAGGAAGGGGCCCGAGGGGGGGATGTTTGGCAAATGGAACACCCAGAGGCCAATGCAGCGGTCCAGATTGCCGCCCTCAAAAGGAAAACTGAATCCTTTTTCCCCTTGGACCTTTCAGCAGCCCAGCACCTGGACAATCGAGCTCAAAGAGTTCAGATTCTGACAAAGGTACTGAAGAAAGACTTCCCACACATAACCCTTACCATAGACATGAAAACAAACCCATCTATCCCCTGATGATAAACTTGTCTGGTTCCAGCCAGAAGATACCAATACTAAATTATGGGTGGTCCCTAGACATTTGAGATCTGAATTTTTGCATCAGGTACATGACACTCCCACTGGTGGCCACCAGGGGGTTGAAAATACACTCCAATGACTTAAAACCACTGTTTGGTGGCCTGGAATCACCAAAGATGTCAAACAGTACATTGACAATTGCCTTGTCTGCACAAAACAATCCCATACCCACAAAATGGAATGCCAAACTGTTGCCACAGAGACATACTGGACCTTGGCATGCCATCCAAATTGACTTTATAGGCCCTTTGACCAACACCAGTCAAAATAATAAGTACGCACTTGTAGTAACAGATTTATTTTCTAATGGGTAGAAGCTTTCCCACTAAGACTTGTACTGCAAAGACAACTGCCAAAACCTGGTGGAACAGATTTTCTCCAGGTGGGCCTGCCTCTCAAGGTAGACTCCGATAAAGGAACCAGTTTTACAGGTGAGTTGATGAAAGAGTCTCTTGAACTACTAGGGGTCCAGCAAAGTTCCACATACCTTATCACCCCAATCCTCAGGTCAAGTGAAAGAGTTAACAGACCGAATTAAGCAAATGCTTTCCAAATTCATTGAGGACAATCCCAAGACCTGGGATTCCTACTGCCTTACTCCTGATGGCAATTAGGTACACTCAACCACCACCCAGCTCACACCCTTCGAGGTGATGACTGGCAGACAAATGAGATTACCTGAACACTTGCTCTTTGACCTGCATACCCCCACTGCTGACCGAGTGTCTGCAGACCAGTATGTGGAAAAACTCAGACAAGACCTCATACACACACACTTGTATGCTGCAAATTGCATGGGCAGAGCCCAGCAACAATCCAAGATACAATTTGACAAACATGCACAAGAAGTGGATTGGCAGGTTGGAGATCAAGTAGTGGTACTCCGATTTGCACATCCCACCCACTCCTTCTCCAACAAGTGGGAAGGCCCTTATCCCATTGTCAACAAGCTTAGTCCAGCAGTCTATCAAGTTAGACTTCTCCACAACAACAAGCAGACTGACAAATGGTTACATGCCAACCAATTGAAACTGTACAAAGAGCTTAAACTTACTTTTCCTAACCCCATTGGTGGAACTGTACTAATACACTAATCTTTTATCTTCCTTTTCAGATGCATTGACAAGATGGCTATCTTGTTTCTCTCAGTACTCCTTGTAGGAGTACTCCCCAACACCCAAGGCACGTGCGGACCTCTCGCCACCTTGATCATCCATCACCTCCTCCAGAGGGAGTTTCCATCAAAATTCCAGACACCATGGTCACTGTACAGGAAGGTTCGATGCATACCTCACTGCCTCAGTTGTTGCTCCTGATAAATCTACCCTCCAGATTGAATGGCAAACCATGTCACAAGGACAAATTCTTCCTGTGGCCAAACTTTCTAAGGAACTTTCAAGGTTGGCCAACAGCTAAATTGTCCCAGAATGGTACTCTCTGTTGTTACAAACTGCATTATGACATTCTGGCTATATAACATAACTGCTTTAATTGACCCTTCCTATTGTAACTCTCTTCCCAGGATGCTGCCCGGAAATTTTGCTATTCACCACATGGCCTCTGCTGCCATGTATCTATCTGTTTTACCCCTACTGAGAAACAGCTTTTGGAATGTCCAAACATAACCCTGGCCCTCGTGAGTGGTCTCACTGCCACTGCCCTCCCAGGTTCTCTAATTATTAATTTACAATTCATGCATGTACCGTTTTGTTTAACCTTACTTATTGGAATATGAAGAATTTGGTATGTGTCACAACACTAACACATCTGCCTTTTCAGTACATTATTGCTTGATAGTTTAGCTGCCTTTCAGATACGTACTAAAGACCCCTTTACTGGGGTATATTCAACTGAACATAGAGGTAACTTTCGGAGGAAACCTCCTCCTAGCACTAGTAAATGTACTAAACGTGAAGTAGATAGTTCAGATGTTACAGGTGCCACTGGCACAGTTACAGGTCTTTTTGGCACTGCTATGTCCATTTGGAACAAAGCAGACATTGCTGCTATAAAGAGTCACTCTGCAAAATTCTCCGCTGGCTTGGTAAATGACGTTTTACCACCGTTATTGCATGGTGTGGATGGCCTTAGTCAGGAAGAAAGATACACTGTATACAACATGCACGACATTGCCAAGGCATTCACTGATTCAAAAGACAAGATCAACGCACTCATACAACAGAACAATAGAGAGGCTGACAAACAATATATTGGCAGGAAAATACTTTGCTCTGCATTGGATCATACATTATCACTACTATTAACAACCTTTTTAGAGATTTAGAAGTCGGCAGGATTCCCGACATAATACATGATAGACGTCTCTCAAAATGGTATTGTCCCAAATGTAAGTCTCAATCATGTGTTGATTTCTGTATGCAACAAACTTTGTCTATTCCTCTTTCCACAGCTCGAAACTTGGGGTTTGTGACCAGACATCCAAACACTGGTCCTTGTTTTTCTGTTCAGAAATGTTCTATAAAAGATACCATGTTTGTTTCTTTTACTGTCTCCTTACCACGCTTTGACCCTACTACAGCTTTGTTCGACAAGCTTGCACTGGCACACTCCATCGGGCATTTGGATGAAGACATCTACCGAGAACGCCTGGATCTACCTCCTCTGCTGGTCTACCATTCCTTTTTGGACGCCTGGGTGGCACCGCACACAGACTGTTGTGCGAAAAAGCAATACATCTACTTGTGCCGATGTGATGTGTTTGACGTAATACGGCCTGTATGTGGCTATTCACCAGACAGCATTGATTGGACTTTCACTATGGATGCTGACATCACTGAGAATGGCACCAACGCTTTCACACCGACGCAGACACCGGATCAACTTTATCAGTCTTATCGTGAAGAAGCTCATCGCCTGTCAACACGGATCTCGAAGACGACCTACACATGCCCTGTCCAGTTGCAAAAAATGGAGACTACCTACTGTGCGCTCTCAATATAACTCTGACGGAGAGTACTGTATTGTCACCAATATTAAAACGTACTCCTATGGTTCTGTTACTTGTCAAATTGATTACCCCAACTTCTGTTTTGTCCCCCATCAGAAAACTGTTATTGGACATACTGTTATAACCCCCGTCCCCCTTGTAGACGCAGACATCATTGATGGGAATCCTGATTATTTACTCACCTTAGAAGAATACTTACCTTACTTCAACGTACACATAGATCCACTGACACTCACACTGAAATCCCTTTTAGATAGAAAGGACACGCACCTCATCCACATCAGCAATAATATTACCAAAGCCAATGAAGCTATTCTTGATTTAATGAATGACGGAGATATGAATAATGCTTTGACTAACACCTGGTTGGAAATTACTTTTAAAGGTTTTGTTATTATACAAGCATTTTTGATATTCACTTTGATTATTATGCTTTTGCTGCCTATGACGTACCCTGCGCCAACACCGTGAGCAGCTTGAATTTCTTTACAAGGCTCGCGCCTCCGGATTGTAAAGAACCACTGCTCCTAACCACTCCTTATCTTTGCCTGTGTTGCCCTTCGAAGGTAACAAGGGGGGGAATTGTTACACGAGGTCCCTGCTCCCTAATTGATACCCTCAGGGGGCACACCGTAGACAGCTGATTTAGGCATAGGCTATAGGTATGTTTAAGACTTAAGAGCACTCACCATATAACAGTAAATGTTAGGATTTATATACACATGTTGTAACTCACTTTGCTTGCTAATGCAAACACATTATATTATGTACTTCTGTCTATTTCTTACTTGTCAGATGCCAAGACACCTGTCCTTGAAGTAATTATGATGTGTAAGGCAACATTGCCATCTTTTGGTGTTGAACACCACTTCACTCTTGTTATGTAAGACTTTGTATGAGAAGGTCTTTGTTCTGAAACTGATGACTTTACAAATTTATATAATGTTATCTTATACCGTGGAGCCACCTCTAATTTAGCCAATAGGGCTCATCTCTGTAACTAGAAATGTTTCTATCTTTCAGTAACCATAGTAATTATCATAGGTATATAATGTCATGCACAGGCTTTATACCTTGGAGACCCGAGAGATCCTGAGAGACAATAAAGAAACCTCGAGGTGTAGGGAACGCTTAGCATTGGCTCCCGGTTCGTATTGGTAAGAACTGCTTAGGGCAACTGTGATTTATCCCTATTTTGTAGTAATAAACTTGTTTATTACTCGAATGCAACTTCTCTGTGATTATTTGCAACTCCAATATTGCCAAGAACCTGAAAGTGAGATTTAGATCTCTTACAGCATCATTGCACGCTCTTGCAGCTGCATTCGGGGGGGGGGAAGTAAAATGGAGGAAAAACAGCATGACACCAATCCACTGCAAGCTCCACACCCAGCCAGCGGGACACCTCCAAAGCTACATGGGGTGAATCCCAGCACACGCCGGGGTGACAGGGCTGGGGGGACCAGTGGATAAGGACTGGTCAGCAGGGGGAGCATAAAGAAATAAGTGGGAAAAGAACTTGCTAGGGATGGTTTTCTTTATTTTAGGAGGTGACACTGGGGGATTGGGCACCCCCAGTGTCACTGTTATGTTTGTGAGGGGGGTGGTAGGTGCTGAGAGGGAGGGTTGGGTCAGGGATCTAATGGCAGTGGCACAACAGACATTGATGGACAGTTTTCTTTTTTTACAAAGTATATTTAATAAAAATAAAAAAAATGACTAGAGACAGTTTTCTTTATTTCAGGTGGCAACACTGGGGGATTGGGCACCCCACTGTCCATGTTATGTTTGTGGTGGGGGATGTGGGATGGTGGTTGCTGAGAGGGAGGATCAGGCGGGGGACTAATGGTGGTGGCAGCAACATACATTGATGGATGGTTTTCTTTGTTACAGGGTATATAAAACAAAACAACTATGAGGGACAGTTTTCTTTATTTTGGGTGGTGACACTGTTGATTGGGCACCCTCAGTGTTGGTGGTATGTTTGTGGAGCGGGTGTGTGGTGAAGGGGGCTAAGTGAAGGGTGAGGGAACAGTAATGGCAGTGGCAGCAACAGACATCGATGGATGGTTTTCTTTGTTACAGAGTGTCATTTCAACCTCAGCAGGCTGGTCATGACAGATATAGCTGTGTTTGCTGGGCAGCATAGAGCAAAGGAAAGAGCTGACCTATAATTGAGTCGGCTCTCTCCTTTGAACTACAGAAAGTTTCTGCCAGAACAGTGTCATGCTCAGCCTAGCTGATGACTGGTGTGACACTGACAAGCCCCTTGCAGACCACTCTGAACTGGACTGACAGTGTCACACCCCTCAAAACCATTCTCCTAACAAAATATTCGCTGCACGTGAGCACACAGCAAACATAAAGAAGATCTCAGAAATGCAGCAATCTGATTGGCTGTCCACATTCCAAGACCAGTACACTAATCTCTGTTACAGTATTGTGTATGGCTTGATCACCATGGCGCATGAATTCTTCCTGTCAGCCATCCATTTTCTAGCACTGCTGAACAGCTGTGATAATATATTCAGATTCGGAAAAAGCATTCCTAAACAGTTGGTGTAAGAACTACTTTCTAGAAAATCTTTCCCTCGAAGAAAACATTTAAAAGATACACTTTTGACACTTCTTTTGGAATTTTGTTTTTGTTTGCTTACTAAGGGCTAGTAAACATATTGTGATCACTCTGAGCTGTGTGCGGGCTTTTGGGGGCAGGGCTGCCCTTCTATCACAGCTTCAAAACCACTAGTCCCCTTCCAGTTCCACCCATTCTCTACCTTCATGCTGCTTTCTGCTTTGAAAGACTTGTCCAATCAGAAGGCTGGAAAATGCAAGATGGAAGTGTGTTTTCTTGTGCAGCTTGAAGTCTTGTAGGCAGTGTTTCCTAAGCTGTTCATTCCACATGTGATGCTGTACAGTGTTTTGTTTCTGTGCCTCCTGTGAAAGGCAGAAATGCTGGAGAGCAACTACAGTTTGTACCAGTGTGCGATCTGCCATTCCATTCGGTCGCACTTGTTCTGTCTCAAGCCTTATCCATATCAGCAGCACTGGTTCTGTGATCTTACCCCTTAGTGGCATTGGTTATACCTTCTCACCCGCTACCTGATGCACCGTGGTCTACATCAGCTGAGCAGGGAGAGAGCACTTTTGTTTCTTTGCTGGATCCAAGAAGTGGAGCACAGTACATCAAAGCCCTTTCTGTGAGGTGTTGCTAGACAACATCAACAAATGCTGGCAGCTTCAGAGGGAAAGGGCAATGAACTGCTGATCTGGCAACCCCCCCCACCACAGCTCAACAATAAAAACATAGAAAATGATGGCAGAAAAAGATCCATGGTCCATCAAGTCTGCCTGAGTTCCCTATTTAGCACTGACACCTACTGTCCCTCCAGGGTCCTAGCCCTCCCCAACCTCCCGCCATTCTTCTCCCAGTTTCTACCTTCCCAAGCAACTACTATACCCTTAATTTTACCCCAACGGTGCTTGAAATCATCAACGGTTTTTGCACTTACCACTTTGGCTGGAAAACTGTTCCATGGCTCCATCACACTTTCTGTACAATAATACTTCTTCATGTCCCTCTAAATCTCCCTTGTGACAGAAAGCTAGTGTTCAAGCTAAATTGCTTCCCACAGTTCATTTTGCTAATTCCTTTTAGGAACCTGAAAGTCTCTATCATATGTCCCCCCCTCTCCTTTCTGATCTCCAGAGTACATGTTCAGTGCCTTGAGGTGTTCCTTATAGGGCCTGCCCTGTTGGCCCCTGAATCATTTTCATCACCCTGCACTGCACCATCTCCAGTCTATCTCTGTCTTTCCTGAGGTGAGGACTCAAGAACTGGGTGCAGTACTCTAGGTGTGGCCTCACTGAAGATCTATATAGAGGCACTATTACCTCTTATCTTCTGCTATCAGTACACCTCCCAATACAACCCAGCATCCTACTCTCTTTGCTATATGCCTTGTTGCACTGACTCAAATGTTTGATAGAGGCACTGATGATAACTCCAAGGTCCCATTCCTCAGCTGTGGAGATAAGTCTCACCAACCCATCCAGTACTCTGTACTGGGATTCTTGTTTATTAGGTGCATTACCTTGCACTTCTTGGCATTGAATTTCAACTGCCAGACCTTAAACCACCCATCTAGCTTTTTTAAGTCCCTATGCATTTCCTTGATTCCCTTGTCACTAACCACCCTTCCACAGAGATTAGTGTCCTCTGCAAAAATACATAACCTGCCTGATTCCTTCACCAGTGTCGACACCAATACTGGGATGCCCAACCTCTGATTTTGCTGTGCTAACCCTCCCCCATCTGTCATAGTCTGACACAAGGATTCCCACTCCCTGATGCCACCAAACATACACTGAAACAAGGGTACCCATTCTCCAGTGCTGAGCCCCTAAAACTAAGAAAACCATTCATCGTCATTTATCATTTTTTTATAAATGAAAAAAGAAAACTGTCCAGCAATAACTTCTAGCATCCTCTTAACCCCCAATCCCCCTCCCAGCACCCAGCAGCCAACACCCCCATCCTTCACCTACCAAACTAAGGTAACTTGATGTAATTCTCTAAGTGACCCCCAATGCTGCCACAACCATATCCAACTGCAAACTGAGTGAAAACAAAACACTTTCAGTAAGTATTTTTTTAAAGCATATTGAACTATTGCTCATAACTGTGCAGTTTTTCAAGACTTTGGCTCCAAATTTAAACATGAGAGCTTCTACAGATCCACCTCATGAACAAGACAGGTGTCATTTTTTGAATTCCCTCTGATACATGCTTTTGTAGTCTCTCCATGAAATCAGATTTTGGTGGGATTTAAAAAAATGACATCTGTCTTGATCAAAGGTGGTGTAATGAAAAGCCTAATGGAAAACTGGGGGTCAGAATCTGAAAAAAACAAGAACACTATGAAGAAACATGGAAATCCTTTGAGTGCTTACTCAACACGTTGGTACTTTTTTCATTAAAACCCCCAAACTTTTAACATAGTCTTTTTAAGCCCACCTCATGAACATGACAGGTGACATTTTTCAAATCGTGCCAAAAACGTGTTTTCATGATCATGCCGCAAAATGACATTTTGGGCAGGTTGTCATATATGACATCTGCTAAGTGCATAAGGTGGGAGTAATAAAAATACTATGTTGAAAATTTTGGGTCAAAATCTCAAAGAACAACACAGTTATGAAGTAATGTTCTGGGAGGGGAGGGTTATATTAATTTGCTTTACTGACAAGGGGATTGTTGGCCAGAGTACCAGGGAAAATCTACTGCTCTTATTACAGGTGCCGTGGGATTTTTAAGTTCCACTTGGACAACCAGCAGAGAGAACCTCAGTTTAAAACTTCAACTGAGAGATGGTACCACACAGACACACACACACAAACACACCCTTCCCAGTGCTGCAATACTGTATTAGCCCATGTTCCTAGTGTGGGACTAGAACCCACAACCTTCCAAACTTTAGGCACCAAAGTTTAGTGTGCAACCTAGTGACTCACTGACATGGGAAATATGTGACATACAAGTAAAATTGTGTTAATTGTTTTTTGTTTTTCAAAGTGTCCCAGGGAAGCCACAGGCTCTGTAAGAGCAGGTATCCACTTAATTTTTTTTAAAATTTTATTCTTTGGTAACCAGGTAAGACTCCTAGGCACAAGTGCCTGTTTTCAGGGGCGACCCCGGAGCACTGGGTGGTTGAGTGACTTGTTCAGAGTCACACGGTATGCAAGTAGAGGTTGTGGGAAACAGAAACAAACCCAGGTCTGAGGGATGTACCAAGCTCATTCACAGCTCATTGCTCTAACCTCTAAGCTATGCTGCCAGCCACTTCACCAAGTACTTTCACAAATATTCCGTTACAATGATAACAATTTATTAGAGAACACACTTTGGATTTTGCAGTTTTCTTTTCTAGAGTTGAGTGCAAATCTTTGTAGTCTATTTCAAAAGTCTGAATAGAATCATTTGAATGTCCCCAATTGACCTTAATGCACCGGGAAATAAGTTTTAGCTTTGTGAGCATTTCTGCCCCAGTCTTGTGAATAAATAAAAATTGCAATGACCATGTTCATTTGCAATGTCACAAGCAACATCTATGAAGTCACATGGGGACATTTGAATGCTTGTTTTAAAGACAAACTGAGAAAATACTGTATTATCTGAAATATCTAGAAGGTCAATCACAGAAGAACCAACTAGAAGATGCTGAAGTTAGGCATAGTTGGAAATTCAACAGTTTAAGGTCTTTATTTTAGAGGACACTGTCACTTTAAATAACCCAACCAAGTGGTTCCACTGAGGCAGTGATATGCACAAGAGACCCCCATCTCTACTGTGCAGACTTCATCACAGTGCCGATGTGATAATCAAGCAAGGGCCCAGGGTCAAGCCAGATGTCCAAGCATCAAAAATGCACAGCTGTAGCCAGCTGTGATCCATTAATGTCTTTATCGAGACTATCCAGATGTTCCAGCTAATTGCGCTGTGCAGCACCAGAGCCATTATGTGTGCGTCGCTGTGCTTTTTAAAACAATTTGTTCTGCCTAAACCCAGCCTGAATGTTATGTGAATTAGGCTGCAGCCCTGCCAGTGGAAGATGAGCAATTTGTACTGCACATGACAGGGTGTCTGCAAACAAGATCGATTCAGCCTGAACTGCACATGGAAGGCAGATCATTCATTTGGGGTTTTGTGAGTACCAGCAGTAAGATTTACAATCAGTAACATCATTTTAGTGAATAAGTCATTTTACCTTCAGTGCTTTAGCTGCATTACACATACCTTCTCATGATTTCCCGGAATTGCTCACACAGTTCTGTGCCCCATCTTTCACATCCCCCCCACCAACGTTGGCCTCCAGACCACTAATTAGAGCCCAGATTACAGTTTTAGTCCATCTATGCCCTCCAGTGATTTAAAAAAATCTTCAATACACTAAACCACTTCATAAAACCCCTGCCTCACAGCAAGCCTAAGCATGCATTTCATTGATGGCCGTTGCTCTCCACAGTTCTCAATTCAATCTCACACCCCCTGTTCCAGAGAGCCACAAGTACCCTGGATAGTTTGTGTTCTTCCCAATTGCAGAGACAGAAGAGTTCAGAGAACTGGATTCCCCCTAAATGTGCACTCCAGCTGAGGTTCTGATGGTATATCTCCTAAATTCCTTGGATTGGGTGCTCTTGCCCTAGCCAAATCACTTACCCACATTTTAAACTGCTCCCTGGCCATGGGCTACTTCCCTTTCTTTTGAAATCATGCTACAATTGTACTTCTTCAAGAAGGTGGTGCAGCTGATGCTCCTGGCAACTACTGTCCCATTCCCCTACTGCTAATTCTTCCCAAAGTCCTGTGGAGATTAATCAGTAGGCCGCTGTCCAGTTTCTACACTAGCACAGATTGGCTTTCTCACCACACTCCAATACAATTTCTACCCAAACCACTCCACTATCACCTCCAGATTTGTCAGTGGGACAAATTTCACTGACCTGGCCAATGCCTTTGATACAGTGAATCTCTCCCCTGTCACTTTCCAAACTGGTCTCTGGTCTCTTAGACATCCCTTTCTGCTGGTTTAAATCCTACTGGTCCAGAAGAATGCAGGCAGTCAAGTAGAGTCCTTCCCTCTCCTTTAAGCTTCCAGTTGCCCTGGGACTCCTCCCGGGTTCTGTGCTGTCTGAGGACCCTGTTATTTACAGTTTACATAAATTACCTCCCTAGAGCCCTCATGTCATGCAGTGACACATGTATACTGGCGATGTCATCACCTGTCCCTGAGAGCCCTCCACTTCAGTTATTGAACACAACCTGGAACTGGACTACACCACCACCAAAAACTGGTTCCATACCAATCAACTAGTCCTAAATCAAAATAAAACTGTATTAATGCAATTTGGCTCCAAGCAATAGTTAGCCACAGTAAATCCCACCCTAGGCATTCACTCTTCATCAGCTGACTGCCTTGACAATGTAACATGCTACAAATATATTGTCCTCCTGCTTAACTAACATCTGGATTACTCTGCTCACATCAGTTATCTGGTTATGCTAAACTAATTTAGGTTCTCTGTACAGGGTGAACAGTTGCCTGCACTTTAGCACCAGAAAGAGTATTGGTGAACGTCCCTTATTCAATGCCCATTGCAGGCTTGCCCTGAACCTGCCTTCCATGCACCCATCACTAGACTATGTACAACAAATTGGGGTGGCCTCTTTCTGAATCTTTAGGTATGATCTTCACTCTGCCCTCCCGGGAGTGAAATTCTGGGCAGGGAATCTCCGTCCCAGAGTACCTAAATGGGACATTGACCCCCGCCTCTGCTGTCTCCTGTTCCCTCAGATCAGAATCAAGAAATAGGTTCTAAACGTCTCTCAACAAACACAATGCAGATCAAGCCTCCATTCACTACAGACTCCCCTTCCCCGCTTGTGGAAGGGTCTACCCATTACTCTAGCCACTTGCCTGAGCTTTTGGTCTGCCAAGGCTGGGCTCAAGGGGTATCATAGAGACCTGGTCCTGCTGCAACTGCCCTCTCTTACCTGCCACTTCACGTTGATCTTTGGCTAGGCCTGTCATGCTTAGTCCTCATACTGTTGATTTTGCTTATGGATTTTACATTCCTTATGCTGCCTTCGGTGTCCGAGGATGTTACTGTAACTTGCAAATCTTGTCAGTTCCATTACTCAGATTCTTGTGTAGTGTTATTTGTGCTTGTAGCTGTTTTATTTACTACTCATTTCTTATACTGTGCTGTATTGCTTGTTGCAGATACTTTTGAACATTTCTCTGTACTCCCCATTCAGAACCAGAAATGAGGCTTAAGTATTCACCTTGCTAACCTGATAAAATATATTTAAATAGATAAATGAATGTCAAAATAACTAAATAAAAAAAAAATATGTGTCAAAACTCAGATGACTGACATACTGGACAATTACAGTCGCAGTTCAAATAGCTGAAAAATAAAAGTAATGTACCACCCCATGGGGTATGTACATGTTTGTGCATTGTAGGTCCTTTTTTGGTCCTTTAAGTAAGTGGTTATTATACAATGCTACAAAAACAAAAGCATCCTGATTGGCTGGCTGGCACCTTCTAACCATGATAAATTCATGGTTAATTTCCCTGTGCCACACTGGCGGGAGTTCTGTAGGTCGGAATTCACTGCTGTTACACAGGGGTATACATTTTGGGTTTTGGCACCCGAATAGGGAGTGAGTGGAGAGAGCCCGGGTGTAAGAAAGGGTCTGGGAGACAGCTTTGGGAGAGCAGGGCCGATGCCCACTCTCAGGGAAGCCAGAGGTTTTCCGTGGGTTTGGGCGACCATAGAGTTCGGCAAATGACGTATCGGTGGCTGTCAATGGGGTCTGCAGAGCAGTCCATGATGTGTGCCTCAGAAATGCCCCCTCAGCATAGTAGAAAGCAATCGTGAGGAGAGGCTAGGAGGTCACTGAGCAGAGAGTTGAGCCCTGAAGAAATGCTGCAGCCTGTGGTCCCTCTGCCATATGAGAGAGAGAGAGAGAGAGAGAGAGAGACCTAAAAGGGGGTTGCTTATGCAGACCAGAGGGCTACAGCCATGCCCATATGCTCACAGGGAGAACTGTTGGGAGCCAGAATGAGAGAGGGAAAGCAAGTGCATCAGAGTCCAAGACCAATCCGGATGTGGCAGCTCCAGTGGTAAGGTTGCCGGTGAGTTCAGAGGGTGAAGTCATTTGCCTGGGCCAAAGTACTGTGACAGAAAGTATGTAGAGAGACAGAGTCAGCCCCAAAGTTCAGAATGGCAATTCGGTGTGGCAGCCATGGTGGGGATGTCTGCCCTGAATCCATGGGGGATAGCGCTTGCCAAAGCCTATCTCTTGAAATGAAGTTTGGGGAAGAAGTGGTAGCCCCATTTTAAAGGGCTTGCTGTGGAGAGCCCACTGGATCAGATTAGAAATGAGTATGGGAATGAGAAAGACAGAGAGAGAGAAAGAGAGAGAGAGAGAGAGAGAGAATTAAATTTTGCTTGCTGCCTGAATTATAAAGGCCACCCCAGCCTGATATAAAGCTGCCTGCAGTCAGTGGCTACCCAGCCCAAGAAAAGCCACCCATAGTTAATGGGGTCTTAGTGGCCACAATGGACACTAGCCATTTTCATAACCCCTGCGTTCAGGACTCAGATCGAATACTTAAGTGTGTTACCTCCATGGAGTGCATTGTTATCAGTTAAACGGAACCCCCCTGTTATTTTACTTTTATGTGGACGTCAGTCATTTTATTGAACTGTTTTTGTCTACTAATCAGAATTTATCGTAGCTCAACACCAAAGGAAGTCTGCGCCCCTACACAGTTGACCTCCAATCAGTGCCAGTCATTTCCGGTAAGAAATAACTGTGGTTTCTGCTCTGAGTGCCCCCTTCCCCACACACATTCACCACCTGGCATCCCCTAGACACCGGGGAGGGGGGCTTTCAGTAATTGTTGGGGAAATTTGTTTTTTGGTTTATTTAATTCTTGAGATATGCGTTTGAGACATTTTTTACTGAGCTAATGCTTCCTTGCTAGAACTACTGTATTGATTCTACACTGGCTGAGGTTGATGCTGCGCCACCATTCACAAGAAACTCGTGTTGACACTACTCTCCAGCCTCTCTACATCTACGTGGAACAACATGCACAGCTAAAAACAATGACCTCAGGATAGGAGGCTATTCAAAACTGTGAGGGGCTGACATGTTGTTTACTGTGCACAAACAAATTATACAACTAATGCTAACAAAACTGGTTTTAAACTAGTCAAATGAATTCAGCGAAGAGCCTCAGAATGGCAGGCCCTTAATATGCTCACTAAAAGGAGGTTAAAGCGACACTGTCAAAATTTTTTTTAAACTGAGGCTGAATTTTTTCTAGTTAGATTGTTTATGTTATAATGCTTTCAAACATGCAAACAGTACTGAAAGGCCACAGGACATTAGTTAAAACTTTGTAGTAATTATTTTTTTAACACAAGAATATATCTCAAGTGGTCCACCTCAGAAGGCCGCTGGCAGATGGTCCCGTGTGTCCACAGTGCCGAGCCGCAGGGAAACTCATTCATGTGCAAGCTTCACATAATTTGAAGTAGAAGAACAAAATATACCCACTGCTAGCATTTACCTTACATGTGATGGTGATGTATCTCTTTTCAGAAAGTGAGCTCTCTAACCTTGTTTAGTCATGGTTTGAAAATTGAAGCTGTGAATTCAAGCATGTGCATCAGCAGACAGTGTCTCTTTAAAGGGGACAGGAAATATGTGCTAACTGGCAGCAGCTGGTAATGTTCCTATTAAGAGAAATTATAAACTTGCCTCCAAATGGACAATATTTAACTGTACCTTACTAAACATTGATGTGAAAAACTGTATTTTCAATTGTTTTCCTTTTATGAACAACACTCTGAACAGTTTTTTTCCTGGAACCAGTAATTTGGAGTGTTTACTATGTCATGGTTTGAGTACAGAATGCTAAACATGAGCTATTGTCCTATCAGAACTAGGGTTGTCAGAACCCTCTGAAGTTCTGGGTTCTAGTTCTAGTCTAGAACTTTTGAAAAAGTTCTAGTGTTCTAATCTTTTTTAGAACTTTTTAGAATTCGAACCCTATTTTTTTATAGTGTATAGTCAGGTGGTGTTCTGTATAGAAATCAGAGCCTTTCCAAATGTTGTTGTACCATAGTTCAAAAGGTCATGGAATGTGATTGTAGTACACTGTGGTACAACAACGTTTTGAAAAGCTCTAGAGGTTCTATCAGAACGAAAAACTGCCCACGAGCCCTCCTGGCAGCAGCAACAGCAGCATCAACGAAACGGACTACAGCATTGGCGGCAAGATCTTCCAAACCGGTGATGCGAACATGAGCAGAAAACTGCAGGTACATCAAAATTAGAAGCAGGATTAACCAGATATTAAAAATAACTTACAAGTAATCGCTTCCTCTGAGCCAACGTCTTCTCGCTAACCGAGGCATACCGCGCCATGTTTTTTTTGTTGAAAATCCCTCCCACATCCCATTGACAGCCAATAGAAGGCTACGCGATAAACGTAACGATGTCTGCTCCCTAGCAACCATACATGTAAACCTAGTAACCAACCCCAACATCCCAGAACACGACAGAACAGCACAGCAGCGAGTCAAAAACTGTCCCTCTACTCAGAAGAAAAAAGCGAGCAGTTTAATCTTTATCTGTCACTGTACAGAATTTAAATAAATTTATTTGCCTGCTACATTCTGCCTCATTCTGTCATTAATTTGTAGGTATGTGAAATTGTTTAGTGAGCATCTCGTTTAGCGCCATATATATTTTTTGCTTGTAACCCCGCCCACACTGCAAATCTCCTAGCAGCCACACCAAGGTTCTAGCAGCCAGTACGGTGAGAGATGATCAAATAATTTTAAATCAAAACTGTTTTCTTTAGAATAACTGATTATACACTATAAAAAAATACTGGATGTGCAACTAAGTGCACAATGCTATGTAATGCCACCTCGAGTTCTGATTCAGGGACCTCTCGGAGCTCACTCTCGTAGGTCGCCTGAATCAGAACCCCCTGTGGCACAACATACTGGTTGTGCACAGTCGCTCATCCAGTATTCTCTTATATTGTGCTGCCAGTAATAAAGATAGTAATAAAATACATGTAAAGGAAAACTGTTCAAAATAGGGAGAGAAATTATCTTGTGTGACATTGATAGGAATACAACTAGGTTTATCTATAGTTTCTTCTGTTTGCTAAAGTCAGCAACTATACGTAACAGGCCCACCCACCCACCCATATGTTAAAGTTTTCCTGCTGCAGCTGCATCATAGTTCCTTAGTGAAAGAAAGAGGCACATTAGCCATTTATGTACTCAGCTATATATACTCATCGTCATGAATTAGGAGAAAAAATAACTGATATTACCTAATTTCAGCTATTTGCTGCTTTCTGTTTTAAATGAGTGAATCAAAAGTTGCTATGTTTAAAGAAAGCTTTTATAACAAAGTCGTTCAAGTACTACAGCAGCAACATGTGGAACTGTTACAAAACATATTATGTCATAACATATTCAGTCAAGACATTGAATAAAAAATATTTGCAGAAACCACAAGAGGCTTCTCCAATCCTAGAAATTGTGCCTGTGTAGAAAAGCTGAGCACCAAGAACAAAAGACACAGCACCAACACTTCCAAAAATATATACTGCGTTATGCGTTTTAACTGATAGCATCACAGTACAGAAGCATGTGCAGGACAAAAGCAATTTAAAACAGACTTAAAAGGGTGCTTTTGTCTGTTTAAACTATTTTAATCCTGCGTAAGCGTTCTGTGATACTATCAGATAAAACCACAAATACTAGTATATTTTTGAAATGTTAATGCTATGTCTTTTGATCATTAAAAAATATGTTAAATCATTGTTGCTGGCAAAATGCATACAATTTTCTAAGGTAATGCATATACCCAACATTTTTGTTGGCAAATTGAAGTAATATATACAAAAATTCTAAGATGATGCATTTTTGCAGCTGATACTTCAATAAAATCTGTATTTCAGTCACATAAATAAAAACAGTGGTTTCCCACCACATACTAATTTACTAAGGAACATTTGTGTAGCTGCAGCAGTTGGCATGTGATGTTTAAGGGACAGCATCTATCAACCCCCATTATATCAAATTATCACTACTTATAAAGCAAGAAACACTAAGATCGTCACATTCTGTGAAAACTGCTGATGCAGATTTTCTTTTATTTCTGATTCCTTTATTCTTTTTTTAAAGGGGACAGAACAATTGTGCTAGGTGGCAGCAGTTTGCAATGTATTTAATAAGAATATATATTATGTGTACAGTAGGTTCGGTCTGTCATCATTTTTTTCCTCACCATCCCCAGCTGATCACGAATCTGTAAATGAAAGAACTAAAACAACACCCACCTTTCACCCCATCACCCATTCACTTTCTTCCACCACCCTCATCTGTGCAGTAGCACCATGCCACCCATACACCAATATTAAAACCAACCCACAACCCTCACCCATGTACTAGCATCCATTTTTCGTTTATAGCCAACATTTCTGTAATTGAAAAAAATAAACAGCTACCAATTAGAACTCATTGTTTTAGCCACTCTTTAAAATTGAAAAATAGACCATCTCTCCTGTCCCAGCCCATGCTGATGCACCACAAAGTCACAGAAGGTAAATCAAAAATATATGTTTAGCACTTTAACTATAAATAATATGATACAGAAAGGATTGACGTGACAGTGTCCCTTAGTATACCAAATTTGGGCCTGTTCCCACTGATGTTAAAATTGCCTTGTATATAAAACTTGTTGACTTTAGTTTAGACACTAGCTACAAAGCAGTTTGCCATGAAATGGTGAAAGTTTTGGGGGTATATAGTCAAGGTAGTAGATCGAGGAAGAGAGAGAGCGTCAACCAAAGTCATCACAGTCCTGTAAAAGTTTCCTTTTTGGTGCAGAGCTCCGTCCCAAAAGTATTTTCAACCACCACCATCTGAGTTGTGCATCATCACCATCAACATCCACAACATCAAAATCACATCAGGATCAGTTTGTATACTCTTGTAGGGATACGAAAATCTTGACTTATTAACGTTAATAAAAGTTAACGTGTACACCATTCTGGCAGCAACCTATTTCTGGTGTCTGTCACAATATTGCCAGCTATATACTAACATCGTTCTGAAGAGACACTTGTTGCAAAAGGACTAGCCAAGATATTTACAGAAAACTAGTATACAGCTCTGTCAAATTGACTTTTTGATCTCCAGTATTCAAAAGGCATGCATCAACCAGGAATAGGCAGTTCTTGCAGGTAACTGTCTACCATGTTGGACAGAGACCGCTCAGAAGAGGTCAGCAGAAGCAGCTGGTATGGCAACAATTTGGGAAAGGTTTTAGCCACAGATTTAGCTTATTACAAGGGCTGAAGAAGTGGCAGTTGTGAAACAACTACTGTTAATGTTTGGTGACTTTTCCAGTTCTGTATCCCTTTGTGAAGATGAACCTGCATGTTGTGGTGATGACAACCTGATGGTACTGTGCGTATCTGTGTTTGACTCCTGTGAGTGCTGCAGCCTCATCTAGCAACATACATTTGTACTGCTCTATATCATCTGTTTTTGGAAGATGTATAGCCTTGAACCTGGGATCTAAAGAGTTGCAAGGATGTAGTGTCTTGATTTCGTCATTGCAACTAATTTGTCATTAGTTTTGAAGTGATAGCTCATTCTCTTTCACGAGATTTCCATGATATAGGCGACATGTCTGCGCTTCAGATCTGTCTTTTTCTATTTGTAGATTTAGAACACTAAGATGATGTGAAATGAGCATTATGGGTGGGATAACTCCGGCTCACAGATGCACCTTCAGAAGACATGTCCCTTGTAGCTGTCTCAAAGGAGCTAGGATACAGCACACTGTCTCCATTAATTTCCACTGCAGCACAGACAGCATAATGCCATCTCCAATAATGTAATTGGAGCAGTACTCATAAGTACAGCTTGCTTTTGCTCAAGAGCTGCAGCATATAAGACATTGAGTTCCAATGAGTGGAAACATTTTGAATCAGCTTTTGCTGGGGCAGCTTGTTTTTTGCAGTTAGGACAATGTCCATTATAGCCTTAGTTGAATGTGAAAAGTGAGTCACAATTTTTTGCAAAGCAGCAAATCATACCATCCACTTGTGTTTCGTTGCTGAGAAATCCCATGACAATTAAGTGTAAGCAATGTGCAAAGCAAGAAGCATGCAGAAATCCTCCATCCTGTATTGCTTTTAAGATGTTGGCTCCATTGTCACTTACTATGAAACCACATTTTAGACCATGAGAATAAACCCATTAGTCAAGGAGGTCATTTAGTTCCTGCAAGATGTTTGCAGCAGTATGACTTTGCCCAAACTTCTTTATATGCAAGCAGCACCATCTTTTGGTGTGTCTTTGTTTTGAAGAAGCACAAACGTGACCCAATAGCGGTAAAGGACATATAATCTATGTTTTGAGTGCTGGTCCACATATCTGTTGTGACATGAATAACCCACCTCTGCAGTTTTAAGTGCAAGCATCACTGTCGCTTTTAAAGCCTGATAAATGTTTAGTATTTCAACATAGGAAAAGTACCTTTGATGAGGAACATTTAGCGAGCGCTGCTAATGTCATGAGCTCCCTAAAATCCTCATGATCTACCAAAGAGTATGGGAGGAGGGCTCCGGCTAACAGTTCATAATTCGGTGATTAAGATGAAGGGTCTTTGGATGATTTCTAGTAAAGGTATTCTTCCTTTCAAATGCCTGAGACAGTGTTAGCTGTTTGCAACATGTCCTGCTGGTTTATTATACACCGTGTTTCGATGGGCAGATGGACGCAGAGATGGTGGACTAGGACTTTATACATTCAGTGCCATCACTGGATGTGCAACTGGAACTAATGGTGCTGGCATTGGTGGTAACAGTGATCCTAGGGCTGGCAGTGGTTCTGCCTGCATCAAGTTCAGACAATTCAGTATCCATTTCAGATTCCTGATCCTGACCCTTCTCCGTGCGGTCTGGAAGATGGAGGACATGGGTTTTGGTTTTGGATGATCAAGCAAAACCAATGCTTTTTCAGATGCGTTTAAGAGCTGTAGTGCCAAGGCATGACACAACTTTACCACAGCTTACACTCTGTTTACACAGGAACAAATTGCTCTGCATGGATCAGTTTTACTGACTGAGAAATAATTCCACACCTCAGATGTGACAGATTTTGTTAGAGTGCTAGAAGATAGCTAAAGACTGTTTTGTGTCTTTCACCTGTCCTAACAGAACCTGGGACATGCTCCTTGGTGCTAGAAGAGTGGACAGAAGACTCTGATGGATTTTCATTGCTAGCCAACACAGAAGTGGTGGATTCAATGGATATGTCCTTTTCATTGCCAACAGTGCTGGATGTATTTGCAAGAGCATTTTCTGATTCATTGTCAGCAGACTTGCTCATTTCACTTTGTTGAGGAAGTAATGATTTGTCACGAGACACAACAGTGTGGGACTGAGACAAGAGCTACTGTCTGAGTCAGAGAGGGACTCACTGTCACTTACATTATTGCTGCTAGTCACAGGGATCTTAACGGCATGAATGGCATACCTTATGGTGCCTCTCCGTGTGACCCAGCAGCTGTACAGGTTTCTTAAAGGTCCCCCTTTACCACACTTCTCTGTTGCTCTTTTGCTGTTTGTTGAATTTTTATCACGTGAAACATTTTGGTTATTTCTGTTAGCACCAGCAAGGTTACCACTACCACCAACACCTGCTCCAACACCAGACCAAATGCTTCATCTATGTTGGTGTCAGCCATAACAGACAGTAAGTACCAGTACTACCAGTCCAGTATACTGCAGTGAGAACACCAACACCCAAACAATTCCTGTGTAACAAAGCAATGTGATCTGTAATCGCTAGCTACAACTCCAAAATTTTATTTTGGTTGTGTGACACTGTGATACGATGGACTGAAAGTAATTGAAGAATATGACAGTTTACAACTAAAGGATCCCAGGTTCAAGGCTTACAGAATGATTGGGCTGCTGGGCATAGGCATACACATAGCAATCAAAGGCACACAGCAGCAGGGTGATGGGCTGACCACAGGAGGCGGAGTCACATATCAACCGGGAATGAGAATTATATTTCTACGTTTCTGTCATATAAGGTTAATGCCACCACACACTGGCCACTGGGCTTCTCTCGGTAACACACACACTGGGTAGGTACAATGCAGTCAAAGGGCACACAGCAGCAGGGTGATGGGCTGACCGACCACAGGAGACGGAGTCACATACGCAAACCAGGGAATGAGAATTATATTTCTACGTTTCTGTCATGTAAGGTTAATGCCACACACACACACTAGGGTTCAGAAAGATTTATTTGCCTTTTTTTGCCCCCCTACGTTTCTGTCATGTAAGGTTAATGCTACCACACAACTGGCCACTGGGCTTCTCTCAGTAACACACACACTGGGTAGGGTACAGTGCAGTCAAAGGGCACACAGCAGCAGGGTGATGGGCTGACTGACCACAGGAGACGGAGTCACATACGCAAACCAGGGAATGAGAATTATATTTCTACGTTTCTGTCATGTAAGGTTAATGCCACCTCACAACTGGCCACTAGAGCTTCTCTGGTAACACACACACTGGGTAGGGTACAGTGCAGTCAAAGGGCACACAGCAGCAGGGTGATGGGCTGACTGACCACAGGAGACGGAGTCACATACGCAAACCAGGGAATGAGAATTATATTTCTACGTTTCTGTCATGTAAGGTTAATGCCACACACACACACACTAGGGTTCAGAAAGATTTATTTGCCTTTTTTTGGCCCCCTACGTTTCTGTCATGTAAGGTTAATGCCACCACACAACTGGCCACTGGGCTTCTCTCTGTAACACACACTGGGTAGGGTACAGTATGCACACACTGGGCTTCTCTCTGTGACACACACACACACTAGGGTTCAGAAAGATTTATTTGCCTTTTTTGCCCCCTACGTTTCTGTCATGTAAGGTTAATGCCACCACACAACTGCCACGGGCTTCTCTCTATAACACACACTGGGTAGGGTACAGTACACACACACTGGGCTTCTCTCTGTGACACACACACACACTAGGGTTCAGAAAGATTTATTTGCCTTTTTGCCCCCCACGTTTCTGTCATGTAAGGTTAATGCCACCACACAACTGGCCACTGGGCTTCTCTCTGTAACACACACTGGGTAGGGTACAGTACAGTGCAGTCAAGGGGCACACACTGGGCTTCTCTCTGTGACACACACTAGGGTTCAGACTTATTTAGAATTATCAGATTTATTTGCCTTTTTTTTGCGCCCCTTGTATGCTTGTTGCTGGCAGCTGCTGAGTGTGCAGTGTGCTGCAGTTTCAAATAATCACACTTCACAAAGGTTCTTTTCTCTCGAGTCCTCCTCCAGTCCTCCTCCTGATATTGGTCTCTCATCAATCCTCCCTATTCCCCCACTCCCCAATCTTGATTAATCCTCCAGAGTCCGATTCCCTCCTTCTGTCCTGAACCGCCTCAGTACTTCCCTCCCGTCTCCCAGTCCCCCCGATTTTTAGCTTTTTTCTTGTTCTCAGGTCTCACAGGAGAAGAAGTGGCCACGACTGCTGGACAAAGTAGCAGTGGCGCTAACTGCTTTTGCTACAGTTTAGTGGGCTGCTGGTGCTGCCTGCTGCTGCTGCCTCTCTCTGATGATCCTCAGTCAAATGGCGCTCCTCCTCGTGGCGCATCTCTTTAATACCCCCACAGATCCTGCAGCTCGCATTGCTTACTTGACCCCACGTCGTCTCGCGTCTCGCGGTGATTCGAACCCTTTTGCGTACCGTTCAGTGTTCGAGTTCTAAGTTAGAACTCGAACACCAGGGTTCGAGGAGGGTTCGAATCTTTACCGAACTAGTTCTGACAACCCTAATCAGAACCATGCTTAGAGTTCTTTCCTCAAACCATGATGTAGTTAAAACTCCAGATCACTGGTTCCATTAAGAGAACTGCAACAGAATGTTGCCAATAAAAAAAAAAAATGCAAAATACAGTTTTTCATATAACTTTTTATTCAGGTGCAGTTACATATGGATCATTTTGGCTTATGGATATCATTTTTGTAATCTGGAACATTATAAACAGCTACCAATTTGAAATGATTTCCTGTCCTCTTTAAGGGGAGCCAGGATCTCAGTCTTCTGCATACTCAAGGACATCAACAAGCTTGAACAGATGGAGATGTTTGATGGAGTGGTCTCAAGCAGGAGACGAAAACACATATTTTGTGAAACTCAGAGGTGGTAGATTTAGGGTAACGTTAGGAGGCACTTCTTCAACTAGGGGGTGGTGAACCAAAGAAAGTCTAACAGCAGAGGCAGTGGATATGAAGCAGGGATGCACAGGCTGTAAAGATAAGTCTGAACAAATGTCAGCTTAACAAGTGAATCACAGGTTATTTTGAGTAGTAAGTGGACAGTGTAGGGAACCCATAAAAATATGTTGATATATGCACAGAATACATTTTTCATCCCTGCTTATCACGTGTGTTTGGGAGGAAGGACATGATGGAACTACAGTCCCTGCTTAGCTTAAAGAGCCACTGACACCTCAGGGCATCCTTTGAAAAACATATATTAATACACAATTCAGCTTCTATTTCATGTATCGTCTTGAGATTTCTACTCACCTTTTTTCATTTCTGAGGAAACTTGCGCAAAAACAGGATCTTCGTCTGTCAGAGTTCATCTGCCCCTACAGGTTATTCCCCACTTGAAGCCATAATCTCCTGCTGTGGTGTCACAGCCAGTTGCTATGGAAATACCTCTGATGTAACAAGCACAGTCTTGTGACATCAGGTGGGGAATAAGCAATATATTCTGATGAACTCTCAATGAGCAAAGATCTTGTTTTCATGCACAAGACCTCAGTAACAAAAAATATTGGGGAGACAAAAAAAGAAATATAGAAGGACATAACATTTACTGACAGAACAAGACTGGAGTCCATGGTGTCAGCTTTGTTCCTACCTAACTCGACCCCACCAGCCTAGTGCTTTATGTGCACTGCCGATTTCCATAGTGATAGCTCAACCTCCCCAACCCTCCCACTGTTCCTATCATACCTTATCCACTTCATATATCTGTTCTACTGTCTCTCAAGGACAACCATATATAGAATAATGGATAGGAAACTCTGCACAGCAAGGCTGTGCTTCCATGGAGGGGCTTGGTGACATCATAGACCTTAACAGCGAAGCTTGAGAGGTCCCTATGATGTCATGTACTCCTGAGATGGAAACATAGCCTTGCCTGCGCATAGTTTTATATCTGTTATTTTATATAGTATACGGTTTTGGAAGGAAAAAAAAGAATAAACATGTATTTTTGGGCCTTTTTTTTAAATAATTTGGTAACTCTCTTTGCCGCTGTGCCTGCCCCTACAAGCTTAGGAATTCACCCATGCCTTGGAGACTCATGGCAATGTCAGCAAATATCCCCCCCACCAGACGACCCCAATCTACCAGCACATCCAGGCCATCACCCCAATGTCCACCAGGAAATACCTGCCAACCAGCATACCCCTAGGGCTTTCCCCCCATCGGTGGGGTCAATGGGTTCCCCCTGATTCCAGTTCGGGAACAAGACCCATTTGCTGGTCTGTCAAGCCCAGTTGGTTAGGTGCAGGCCCTATGGATGTCTAGGAAACATCATGCTGCCAGTTGCTTTTCCATTTTACTGGTTTCCCCCTGGGTGGTGTGGCATGCAATGATGTCATGATGTGCACCACACACTCCTACACACTGCATCTGCCTCACCCCTTCTGTCTTTCTAGGCAGTCCCTGGTGCCTTTCTCCTAGCTTCCACTAGGGGTCAGGCAAACACTGGGCTCTGCAAAGACACCAGGAGGAGGAGGAGGAGAGCAGTTGTCCAGATGTTCTATTCCCCCACAAGCTTGCTCTCTGACACCCCAAGTTCACTTCTGAACCCAGGTCACTGGAGTCATGAGTGGTAACTTTACCACTGCGCTGACAGGTGAGCTGCAATTCTTTTTTTAGCAGGTAGGCTTTGAAAAAACTATGCTGCCACTGAACTAAAACGACCTACTGCCATGACACGTGTGAGACAGTGCTCGGACATCGAACATAAATGTTGTACTATAGTACTGACACAACTACTATAGCACAACTTTTTTGACCTCTGAACTGTCCTACAACAGCTTTTTGCACAAGATTGAAATCTATCTACAATGAAGGGCAACTATGTACTATCTTCTCCACATCCACAAACTGCCCTCGATAAACCATTGCACTTGTCCACCACCCCTCGTTCTGATGAATTATTTACTTCCGCAGATCCTGTGGGACCCTTGTTCCCATCAACACATACCCAGACTCCCTCTTGGTTGACCCCTTGAAATGCTTGAAAAGTTGCTGTCTAGCAACCCTATTTATTTCCCTGAGAAACGTTTCTAGCATGTCACCCCACTCTCTCCTAGTTTTACATAAACAGATACATAGAATTTGTCAGTAGATAAAGACTCAGATGGTCTGATTCTACCCTTAACCTGCCTTACTTTGTATCCAACAAAAATTTACAGTCAGCTAAACAAATCTGGTCTAGTGTAACACCAGACCAGATTTGTTTAGCTGCTTGCAAAAATGGCATATTAGTACCCCCCCTTCACAGGCCATTTATACTCCCCCCTTCCCATAGACGTCACTTTCCACTTGTGTCTCTCCCAGCCATGCTTCAAGTACAGAGCTGGCAGGCAGGCTGGTAACTGACTCAGTTATCAGTCAGCCTGCCAGCTCTGTATTTGTAGCACTGAGCACGATTCCTGGAATAAAGCAAGTCTGTATTTACACTACAGTGTCTGAGGAATTTATTGTTCAGCTGAGATGCGTCAGTGTTTGTATCCTTTTTTAACTCTGCCTGATGTAGTCAAGGACAGACTTCTTGGGGTTACTATTAAGAAGTCTTCAGAACCTGGAAGAGGCATTTTACTATGTCACTATTGCAGCTATTGTGTGAGGACTACTTTCTACCTAACCATGGTAACTGCAGTAGTAACATGCAGGTGGCACCTACATATCTAATCTACATTGTCATACCCGGGACACAAAACACACACATAACACACACACACAAAGCCATGATCATCTGCATCTCCTTCATCTCCCTCAGGAGAAGGAGACACTGTAAACAAGGCCCCATTTCTGGAGAAATCAGTCCACACTTAGCAGCATCTTCATAGCTGTGGTCAGTGGCATCTCATTCCGGCTCCCTAAACACAAACACCAGTTTGCAGCATCTCATCCCATCTCCCCCAACACACACACACAGAAAGAGTGGGGACACCATCACAGTTACTGTTATCTCCTCCAGTCTCCCGCCCCAACAAAAGAAGGGGGGGTACTGTCACTGTCAGAGGCATCTCCTCCTGACCCCTGCTTGTGACATAGACAGCCAGCTCTGAGTGCTCATGTGCTGTATTAATTTTTGTTATTACATATAAAATATGTGAAGGGAAGGGTCAGTTCAAGGAAAAGGCTGTCTTACTCGAACTGACACATCAAGACCCCCCAGGGATACGTTCAAAGGACAGGAGGTATTTTAAACTGCGGAGATCTGGGGTGCAATTAGCTTGTCAATTTGCTTTCATCCCAGGAAATAAGATTAGCCATTCATAATGCCCTCAGGGAGATCCTTTGACTTACATAGTTGCCAGGGAAGGACTTGTGGGGAGGGGTGTCGAAGAGAGGCCAGAATGGACATTGAAGAGGTTTGATGTCTGAGCCAGGGAGGACCCAGACGATTCTGGAAGGTCCAAAATACATTCCTGGGGAACCTTTGAATTACATCAGAAAGACGTGAGGTGTAGATTCTAAGGTCCAGATGGGATTAAAGAGGCCAATACACTTTTGTTTTGAATACAGTGACTTAAATCAAAGAAAACTTTTGAGATGTATGTGTAGCAGAGCCAAAACCAGCCCTGACCAGTTAACCTGTGGAGAGGAAAGTCAGTGAGGTCATCTGATATGTTTTTTTAAATATTTTATTGGGAGATCCTGTATTGTAAAATAGAGTTTGATACACCAAGGTGGAGTTAGTGACCTCATGAGAAGGCCGGCTCAGAAGTGTGTTTAACTGCTGAAAGAACCTGACAGAGACACACAAGAAAATATTTCTGACTGATACAAGAGAATATTATCTGACTGAGGGAGAATCATCACAGCACTGAAAAAGAGTAAGATTAGACCAATCTAAATGTATGTATTGTAGGAACTGTACTTTTTCCTGTTTGTTTTAAGGCTGTATGTGTTGGGATATATATATATATATTTTGTTCTGTAATTATTGTTCTGTTTTGATATTTTTAAAGTAAAGATATTTTTTTACAAACGAAACTGCTGGAGTGCCTTGACAATTCTTTTTATTTGAAGTGGAGCTTTTAAAGGTTATAAGTACACTGTGTATGGGCTTATTGTATACCAAACTGGCAAATGGACAGAGTTCTCTAAAAGTCTTGCATTGAGTTCTAAGGGTTCATTTGAAAGACCTGTTTGGGTGCCCGTAGACAAAGATATCTGGCCCCCCGAAGACAGAATTATCTGAGCCTGAAAATTAGGTACGCTAACAAGAGGTTATCAGTTTGAATCCCTTCAGAGCTTGAGACTAAGGTCACTTGAACCCACAAAACAGACAAGAGGGTTACCTTGTCTGTTCACTGTACACAAATCATACGCTCAGTGGTTGGCACTTTGGGAGTAGAGGGCTGACCAGCTGAGCGAGATTGTGACACCGCCCACCACTCTTATGTCCTTAGTACCGGAGTGTGGCTAGCTACTAGCTGAATATGTGTAAAGTGAAAGAGTGGAAGCTGATGGACAAGGCATGAGTATGAGAGATTTGGTGCTACTGTTTTTACCACTATCAAAGTAAACAGCATCCTTTCCACTCCTGTTACGATATGATGCATTTCCTCAGCACTGTGTCCTTCAACCTCAGAGATTTCGAATCTTAGTTCCAAAAGGAAATCAAGGGCATGGGAGTCCTAGAGGAATCTAATTAAAAACAAGTAGTAATGCATCCTCTATCCCCAAAATCAAGTAGTAATCTCCCCATTCCAGGAACAGACTGGCCCCAGGTGCCTGAGATGCTTACATCCTGGCCTGTCAGCAGTATGGCTTGTGCTGCTGGCTCCTTGTGTCACTTTTTTTAGCTACCTCACTTGCCATGTCACCATCTTTCAGTGTTTTTGGTGGGGGGATAGGTCTTGTTGCACACTGTGGCCAGGTTCACATCACACACTCACATGAGGCAGTCTGTCTGTGAGAAACACAAGATGACTGGAGTCAGCATATCCAATAGGTAGCTGAGCTGTGAGCTCTCTTACAGCTGAAACATGCCACCTTGCCTTGGAAAGGAGAGCCCAACTACTTAATTCCTCCCACCAGGCCCCAGCAAGCCAACCACAACATGATCCAGTGTCATCTGTCACAAAGCTGCTCTCTGCCCTCTCACTGCTATGTGTGGTGTGTGCATGGGGATATGGTGCCAAATGCCAGGTTCAGCAGTGCAGAAAGGAGAGAGCAGCAGCAGTAAAAATTTGCTTGGTCAGTTGGTACCGGCCACCGCAGTCCCCATTAGTCACTCACATCTTGCACCAAACGTTTGCAACTGAGGTCGGATGGTGACCAACCATAGCAGTGCAGGATGGACCTGGTGGTGGCCATGGTCCAGATGTCATCCTTCACCCAGGGGGCTGCAGCAAGCAGATTACCACACAGATTAGGACTGAGTGGCTGGCAGGTAGCTGAGCAGCTCATCGGAGGGCGGCATGGGCCATGCAGCAGACAGGGAGATGACGCTACTGATTACTTGCCTGGATCTAGACTGGGAAAACTTGGAGTCATCTCTTAGTCATCAGTGAAGTTTGGAGAAGTCCAAAGGAGGAGAACAAGAAGGACTCGTCATCACAGGTCTGGAGGCGGAGGAGGAAGACTTGTCATCACAGTTCTGGAGGAGGTGGAAGACTCGTCATCACAGGTCTAGAGGAGAAGGAGGAAGACTCATCATCACAGGTCTGTGGGGGGGGGCAGGTGTGTAAAAGACAGACACACAAACTAGAGAGAGGCAGGTTCTATTAAGTCATCATCACTCACTTAGGGCAGGGCTAGTCCTGGGCTGGGACAATGAGCATAGGAGCAGTTGCAGGCAGGCAGTTCAGAACTGGTTATGTCAGCCATGGGATGAACAGCAGTGAATAGCAAAATGATCACCCATATAAAAATTTCTGCAGCAGGGAATCGAGGCCAGAGTCAGATAGGGAAGGTTGGAGGTCCTGAGCAGCAGAACTATACTTGAGCAGCTGCTGCCAGCAGCAGCCTGTTGTGTTGGTTCTGTCCTTGAGTTTAACTGTTTGAAAGAACCTGCTCCAGTAGTTGCAAAAGGAATGAGGGAGTTTGTTGGGGAGTCAAGTGGGACAAGGACTGAGCAGAACAGAGTGGAAGAAGGCTCAGTCAGATCAGCCAGCATTGGAGCAACCTGTGGGGCAAAGTAGGGCTAAAGAATACAGTTTAGAGATGTATGCATCAGCCTGACAGCAAACTGCATAAAGAGAGCTATAAGAGAGCAAACGATACAGTAACACACCTAAACTAAAGCTGTGTGGGGTAAAAAAAAAAAATAAAAATAAAATTAGGTTCTTTTTTTTCTCTTGTAATGTGTACACAGGTCACTTGAGAGGCACACAGCCCATGTGTGCAACAAGCCAAAAACAAGCATTTGTCAATGCCGAATGTTTGCTTGCTGGCATTAGTAGTGTAGAAGTTACAGAGCTGCATAATAGGAATGGCAGCGAAGTATTGAACTGAAGCCAACCCCACCACCACCCTGCAGAGAGTGACAGGCATTGGGGTGTGCCTTTGGGTCATCAGGCATAACGACCACGCCATTTCACCACACCCTACCCTGCAGACACTGACAAGTGTCACGTGTGCTGTGGTTCTTTGGCCTTATGCGCACCCCATTCCATCAGGAAATACGGTGAGATGGGTGCGTATAGGAGAATGGGGTGAAGTTTGGGCCCGAAGAGTCCGAGACACACCTTGATGCCTCTCACTGGCTGCAGGGTGTGGGTGGGGGTGGAATGGTATGAGCATGACAGGCAAGAATCCCAAGTCACACCCCTGATGCCTGTCATTCTCTACAGGATGGGGCGTTATGGTTGGAAACCCTAATGCCTCAGGCATTCGTTGGTATTTTCACTCCAAATTTTCAACATGTTTTTTGTGACCCCCACCTCATGAACAGTGGCAATATCAGTTTGTTAGCCGAAAACTGCTTTTGCACAGCGACTATGGCATTTGGCACCACAAGTGCAAAAACACATTCTGAACAGGATGTGAAAAATGACAGCGGTACTGTTCATGGGGAGGTGTAAAAAATGGCAATGTTGAAAATCTGCTGTGAAAATCTTAAAAAAACTGGTGAAGTCACGAGCGTGTGTAGAAACTGTGCAACGCACACCCATAATGTAACTAGTTTGGGGATTTTTACGAGAGTGTTAACACAGGCATTTTGGGACCTCCGGTCATGAACAGTGTCAGTGTGATTTTCTTTATCTGTCCCGAACAATGATTTCCCACAGCGACCACGCATTTTGTGCTGAAAGTGTGAAAACACGTTTGCCATGTTGTGAAAATGGCAGCTGTACTGTTCATAAGGAGGTGGAAAAATGCCACTGGTGAAAATCTGGACTGAAAATATTACAAATTCATGAACTTATGAGGGTGCGTGGAAACTGCGCAATGCTCACTTGTAACACAGTCATTTATGGAGTTTTGTCACAAATTTTCAACATAGCCATTTAAGACCTCTGCTCATGACCAGTGTCACTGTGATTTTCTTAATCTGTCCCAAACATTGTTTTGCACACCGACTGTACCATTGTGTGCTACATGTGCAGAAACACATTTTGGGTGAGATGTGAAAATGGTAGCTGTACTGCTCATAAGGAAGTCGCGGTAAAATGGCACTGTTGAAAATCTGGTGTGCAAATATTACAAATTCGCAAACTTGCCAGCGTGCATAGGAACTGTGCAATGCGCGCCCCTAAAACAGTCATTTTTGGGAATTTTTTCACCAAATTTTCAACATAACCATTTTAACACCTCTGCTCATGAACAGTGTCACTGTGATTTTCTTAATGTGTCCCATACATTGATTTCGCACACCAACTGTGCCATTGTGCACCACATGGGCGGAAACACGTTTTGGGTGAGATGTGAAAAATGACAGCTGTACTGCTCATAAGGAGGTGTGATAAAATGGCAATGTTGAAAATCTGGAGTGAAAATATTGAAATTTCGCAAACTTACGAGCGTGCGTAGGAACTGCGCAATGCATGCTCGTAAAACAGTCATTTTTAGGAATTTTTCCACCAAATTTTCAAAATAGGCTTTTTGAGAGGCCACCTTATGAACACTGGCAGTGTCGTTTCGTTAATCATTTCAGAAGGGTGATTTCGCGCAGTGGCTGCGAAATCACCCTTCGGGCCTGAGTAATGCCATGACAGTGACAGCATTCATGAGAAGGGGTCCCAAAAACCCCATGTTGAAAATTTGGTGCAAAAATTCCCAAAAATGCCCGAGATATGCAGCAAAGTTGAAAAAACCCTCTCTATTACATTATACAGCTTACCGGCATTTCCTCAGTTCGCGGTCGGCTTTGAAGAGTGCAGACGTGTTCCCGGTCCACCGAAGATCATCGTGCCAGACTCCGGTGAAGTATAGGGTGAGGGGGGTGTGGGGAGGCAGGGTGCACAGTGGGTGGGTGCGAGTGGGGGCAGGGAGACTGCGAGGGACCGTTTTTTGATTTACAGTTTTTTTTTTATTACTAAGACAACGTGGGACGTTTGCCATGCTGGGGTGGGCTCCCAGCGTGGCAGCTGTAAGACTGTTTGGGGGGTTGGAGCCGACAGGGGATTGGGCACCCGTCAACCATATGGGCTTGTGCCACGCTGGGGTGGAGCTCCCAGGCGTGGCAGCTGTAAGGCTGTTTGAGGGGTTGGAGCCGACGGGGATTGGGCACCCCATACGGCCACTCTGGACATGTGCCACGCTGGTGGGCTCTCGTGTGGCACCAGGAAAGCTTTTGGGGGCGTGGAGCTGACGGGGCATTGGGCACCCCCGTCCGCTATACAGTATGTGCGGGGGGGAGCGCATCAGCATGCAATATACGTGCCTGCGTGTTGAGGGGGGAGCTCTGCTCACTGAAGCGGAGCTCTCCCTTTCAACTGTATGTCACTGCATTTTCAGCTGTCATAGACAGCTGAAGCAGTGATTGGTGCACTGCGACCGCGCCTGCAAACACACTGACTGAATTGGAAGAGGCTGACACACTTCTGGAAAACTCGGATGATGGCACTATGTTTCTTGCACATGTGTGCAAGCAAACATAATAAGTGCAAGTGGTCATTAGTAGTTACTATACATTATATTAAAATGTAAGCCCCCCCATGTGGGGCTATCCAGATTTTGTATGTGGGTTCCCTGCTTCCCCGATCGGCTCCCGTTTTCCCTGCTGTCCTCACTGTCGCAGTCCCGGGTTCTGGTGAGCCCTCGAACTCTCTGCCTGGCCCCAGCATGTTTTCCATGTTGATATGGGCCACAAGAGTAAAAGATGTGGAACTGCTGTGCCACAGCCACATGAATGTGTGAGCGGCGGTACGCGCAGATAGCACATGTCCATTTTTGAGCTGCTCACGCAGCAAAACTACAGCTCCCTCTTTGCTCCCAGAACCCTGAATCTGCTATTTAGGGTCCAGAGATATGGGGGAGGAACCGGAGGAGCGTGGAAATTCTTTATTTTAAGAGTGCCAGTAAGTGCTTGAGGACTCCCCTTGTAGATATTAATGAGGGCCTTGAAATATTAATGAGTCTGCCTGCTGCCTGGGGGACAGTCAGAATCGGCAGCAGTGGCTGGCTGGTTGGGAGCACCCGGAGCAGAGAAAACGGAAGCGAGGGTCAGGACAGGGACCTCCGGGGTCATGCATACAGCCGGTCTCCAGCGAGGAGTGGGAGCAAGCGGGATGGTTAAAACAAGGTATGAAACCTTGTAAAATAATGTTTTTTTAAAACCTAGGGGAACCATATACTATATAAAATAGTGGATGGCACCCATCCACAAGTAAGACTGCGTTTCCATCTGGGGCAGTTGATAACAGATTTGAACAGCTGTTTGAGCTGCGACTGTAATTGTCCAGCATGTCAGTCATCTGAGTTTTCACACATATTTTTTTTTTATTTAGTTATTTTGATATTCATTTATCTATTTAAATATGTTTTATCAGGTTAGCAAGGTGAATCCTTAAGCCTCATTTCTGGTTCTGAATGGGGAGTACAGAGAAATGTTCAAAAATATCTGCAACAAGCAGTTAGGCAAGGAATTAAATTAAAATTATGCATGGGGGCTAAAGGGCAGAGGAGCTTTTACAAAACTATGAGGGAAATATGTAGAAAAGTTAAGTGGTCTAGCTGCATGGCTCTGTGAAATTTGGGACTTTGGGACTGTGTATTCTGCAGCCCTGTTCATCACCTTTCACCCCTGCCAAAGCCAATCAGAAAGCAGAGATTTGGCAGAATGAACTTATGGGACTGCATAAAGACTCTTGGGAGAAAAAGCAGGGACATCTCTGGGTGCCCATAGGAACAGCCAATAGGGTGCCAAGTGTACCAAATGAATATTAATTTGTCTAGCTGGACAGCTGCTGCAGCCAATGAGAAGAGGCTGATGGAAAGCTAAGGAAAGGGACTGTTTTTCCTGCCAAGTTGGGAGTCCAGAGAGAGAGATCTGCCAGAGATTGAGGCAGAGGAGAGAGTCTGCAAGGGACTTGTTTGCCCAAAAGCCTTGCCTGGCCCCAGCATTGGACCAGCTGCAGAATGCCTGGAGAAGTAGATGGCCCCTGGAATCAAACTGGACTGTGTGAGAGGTTCCCAGGGCGAGATTTGAACCTGTGTCTGAGTGAATTTGCTGCTGAGAAGTTGGAAGTTCTGCTGAGAATCTGGGAGCTGCTGCTAAGATTTGAACCTGTGGCTATGGAAGAAAGACTCTGCAGCTAGAGTTGAGAGACTGTTGAGATCCTCTGCTACAGACTGACAGTAGACTGTTCTGCAGTGCAGAGAGAGAGCCAGCGGAGTTGGCAGCTGGAAAGCAGAGACTATAAAGGGTGCTGCCTATTGCCCCAGTGTCTGCAGTGGAAAGTAAAAGTGACCTGCAAGCTGTGTCCCCCCTTTTTGTGGGGTAAGTGCATTAGAGACTGGTTCTGCGGCAATCTGGAGTAAATATCCTTGCTGGGACTGACTGACAGAAATTGCAGTTTCTGTGCTGTATCAGAAAAAGTGTGTGCCAGCCATCAGTCTGGGGAATGACCAGTCCAACCTGCTTCTTACTCCAGACCGAAGAGAAGACCACTGGAGAGGAAGACGTCAAGAGGCCTGCCAGGTGAACACTGCATACAAAGGCTCCGGGGGCAAAGATTCGAAAGGCCTGGCAGGTGAAGACTAGCATTCATCACTTCTTCAGCTATCTGCTGTTGTGGTGCATCTACAACTCCTGACACCAGCACGGTACCGTGAGCCAAGTTTCTGTCAACCCCCTTGAATCTATAGAAGTGTAAGTACCCCAGGCTGATTTAGTGAAGATTTATGTAGCTAGCTAGCTGGTCAGGATTAAGGGGGGTTAAGTTCTGGACCGGACTGCACCAAGATTAAAGCTGCACCCAGGCAGGAAAGTCGAGTCTTACATCTGTTGCCACTGCTTAAAGTATTTGGGCCCCAATGAAAGATCCCCAGAGTTTTCTACAAGGCAGTGTGGTACCCACCTAAAGGACTATTTAGACTTTCTGGGCAGCTGTCAAGGGAAAGACAGGTGCACCTGCAGGTGGGAGGTGGGGATTGTTTGGGGCAGAAGTGTTGGGTAGTTGTTATCGATGTTGCTGTTTTAGCTCTCCTTTTCCCCCCTTCCTTTACAATAAACTGCTATAGTATATGGCTAGGGCTTATTGTATATGGAGAACAAAGGTTTTCTAAATCTTGTTGTACAGTAGGACAGTTCAAAGGTCAAAAAAGTTGTTGTACCGTCGTTCTGATGTCACAACGATAGTACAACAACTTTTTAACCTTGTTCTGCAACCTGATTGGTGGAAACGAAATGCCTCACAAAAAATTCAGAAAAAAATGGCGGCAGTACTAAGCGAGCAGATGGGTGAGCGCTTGAAGGAAGTTTGGACATAGACAGCCATACTTACCTCCGTGTTTCCAAACTGTCACTATTTCAGTTTTTTGTTTTTGTTTGTTATTTTTAGCACTAACTGCATTTTTTTATGGTCGGGAGCACCCGGAGCAGAGAAAACGGAAGCAAGGGTCAGGACAGGGATCTCCGGAGTCGGGCATACAGCAGGTCTCCAGCGAGGACTGGGAGCAAGCGGGATTGTTAAAACAAGGTATGAAGCCTTGTAAAATAATGTTTTTTTAAAACATAGGGGAACCATATACTATATAAAATGGCACCCATCCACAACTAAGACTGTGTTTCCATCTCGGGCAGTTGATAACATCAGCGAGACCTCTCGAGGTATCTATGATGTCATCCATACCGATGGAACACAGCCTTGTTGTGATGGTCATCCATCCACTATTCTATATGCTGTTGTTCATGTTAATTGCTGCTATAGTGTATCTGAAAAGAAGGGGGATATTGTCAGAGTGTGTAAGGAACTGTTCGGGGGGCAGCTGATATACTTTCCTGGGGGGGTGATAACCTGCTATTTGCCTACGGGTATTCCCTACCACTTCCTCAGGTGGAGGTACCTTAACACTCTACGCCTATCTAGCCTAACCCAGGCCGGCCCCCTCAAAGGCGATTGCCGTGAGGACCTCGAGGGCCCCAGAACAGCAAAAGGTGAGTCAAGGGGCTGTTACAAAAATAAAACTCATAAACCACCATATATCAGCAACATACATTGATAGTGACACTGGTCCCTCCAACACAATAACACACAATTATGCAAGAAAGGGAAGGAGTGGCGATGGGGTTTGTTGTGGGGAGTTATGAAATGACAAGCATAATAGATGTAAGACAGGTATCATGGAGGTATCCAAATAGTTCATATAAATGAAACGTGCATTCAAAAAATGAATGTTATGTACTTTTAAGTTACTCAGAGAGGCAGGTCATTTATAACTGTTTGTAGCAGGAAGGGTCACTCTGTCCTCATATGCAAGTTATTCCTCACCTTTAACATTTGGGAAGTGAAAGACAGGAAACAACAAACTTACGTGATGACCCTTCGGATTTATTTTATATAAATTCAATCTCTATGGGCGCAGCTTTCGACAATGTAGCACCAGGAAAGGGAAGGGATCGGGTGACTGAATGACATTTACAAACCCTTCTGTGCAAAACCTAAGAATAAACCAGCATTTGCATGCACATGCAAACATAATGTAACCACCCCTTCCCTTCTACCTCTACACCTACCAACAGGTGGTGCTGCCTCAGGGAATATAAGTTGGTGCCTGGGTTCGTGGTTATAATTGGTAGGGCGAGTGGTGCGGTGACTCCACCTATGTGGATCTTTCCAATAGCGTACTGCCAGGATGCTTCCCCACAGGAACTGAAATTCAGCCCCCTCCCTTGTAAACAGGTAATACAATATGCAGTCCCCCCCCACTTATAACTCTAAGCATGAAATATCACACTACACAATAATGCAATGGCTGCAACTGTTTTCAGACAATAAACTACGGGTTTATTTTGGGGTGGATAAAGAGGTAGGGAGCAGTGGAAGCAAAAGGAAATAAAAACATTCATTAATCAGATTCTAAACTCTATGTAAATCAGTAAAACAACAACACATTGTCATTTATTATTAGGCAGTACTACGCATTCCTGGATTACTAGCCCCAGTTCTACTTCCCCCACTGGTGCACCAGTTAACCCCACAGTCCCTGTGAGAGCTCTCAATTTTGGTGTGCACACAATGAGCAGTTGCAGGTATGTGACATGAAAAAGCTGGGTGCAGCACAGGTGAAATGTTGGGGTGCTGCAGTGCACAGTACCAACCACACCAGGGGGTGGAGTGAAACAGTTTTATTCCTGACTGCACTAGTTGCTAAGGGCGTTGCTAAGGTTGTGCAGGAAGCCCAGATGTAAAGTTAACAAGCTAGCTAGCTGAACAGTTAGAAAAGTATTTGTTTGGGTAAAAATCCAGTACTTACGACCTTTGACGAACAGATGCAGGTTGTTGGGGGACATCTCCCCTTTTTGGGCAACTTGGAAGAACAGGCAGGAAAGGCTTGCATGAGGGTGATGATTCTCTTCACCCCACAAAGGGACTTTTCTTCACCCACCTTGACTGTAGGTAGGCAGGCAATCTTCGCCCCACAGAGGGACTTTTCTTCACACACCTTAGTAGTAGGTAGGCAGCAGCAGATCAAGCAATCAGGCAGGACCTCAGAGCATAGGTTCTGACAGGAAACTCGGTCTCTGAACTAGTAAAGAAATGAGGCAGTTGCTTTGGTTACCTCACTCTCCACAGCAGACAAGTAATTCCTCAGCAGGCTTTGGATATTTGTGGCACCAAATATCCCAGCACGTTCAACTGAGGCAAAATCCCAGTTCTGTGGGATCCACCAGTATCTTCAGTCACCAGTTCTAGACCTGTACAGAAGGCACCAACTTCAGGTTTTTCAATCTGTCAGCAGCAGGAGCAGATAAAACAAGCATTTGCCAAAGCCGGATGTTTGCTTGTTAGCATTGGCATTGGTAGTATAGGAGTTAGAGAGCTGCATAATAGGAATGGCAGTGAAGTATTGAACTGAAGCCATCCCCACCACCACCCTGCAGAGACTGACAGGCACTGGGGTGTGCCTTTGGGTCATCAGGCATAACCGCCATGCCATTTCTCCACACCCTACCCTGCAGACACCGACAAGTGTCTCAGTGTGCCTTGGAGTCTTTGGGCCTTATGCTCACCCCATTCCATAAGAAATACAATGAGATGGATGAGTATAGGAGAATGGGGTGAAGTTTGGGGCCAAATAGCCCAAGGCACACCTTAATGCCTGTCACTGGCTGCAGGGTGTGGGTGGGAGTGGAATGGCAGGAGTATTACAGGCGACAATCCCAAGTCACATCCCCTCATGCCTGTCATTCTCTACAGGGTGGGACGTTATGGTCAGAAACCCTAACGTCCCAGGCGTTCGTTGGTATTTTCACTCCAGATTTTAAACATGTGTTTTTTGTGACCCCCACCTCATCAACAGTGGCAATATCAGTTTGTTAACGGAAAGCTGATTTTGCACAGCGACTATGCCATTTGGCACCAATGGTAAGAAAACACATTTCAAACAGGATGTGAAAAATGACAGATGTACTGTTCATGGGGAGGTGTAAAACATGGCAATGTTGAAAATCTGGAGTGAAAATATAAAAAAAGGGTGAAGTCATGAGCGTGTGTAGAAACTGCGCAACGCACACTCGTAATGTAATTAGTTTGGGGATTTTTTACAGCAGATTGTCAACACAGGCATTTGGGACTTCCGCTCATGAACAGTGTCACTGTGATTTTCTTAATCTGTCCTGAACACTGATTTCCCACAGCGACCACGCATTTCTGTGTCGGAAGTGCGAAAACACATTTTGGCCAGGATGTGAAAAATGACAGCTGTACTGTTCATAAGGAGGTGTTGAAAAATGCCAGTTTTGACAATCTGGACTGAAAATATTACAAATTCGTGAACTTACGAGGGTGCGTGGAAACAGCGTAATTCCACCTCTTAACACAGTCATTTTATGGACTTTTGTCACCAAATTTTTAACATAGTCATTTTAAGACCTCTGCTCATGAACAGTGTCACTGTGATTTTCTTAATCTGTCCCGAACATTGATTTCCTATGTCAACCCTCCTGCACAACAGAGTATTGTATGTGAATAGGCTGATCTTGCCCAGTATCTCTTTGCCTGTGTTGCAGATTAACAATGTTAACAGTGGACACACCCCAAGACTGATCCTTGAGGTCCTCTACTAGTGACAGCTCTCTCTCCTCTGAGTGTTGTCCATTCACTACCCTCTTTGGGTTCTCACTCCAGCCAGTTCCCAATCCATCTACGCTCTCCTCCAAACCCAGATCTCCAAGATGTTCACCAGCCTTTTGAGCAGAAGTCAACTGAATGCATGCTAATATCCAGACTGAGGTTGCCAATGGCTCATCCCATACCCATTGCTTGCTTCACTACACTGAAGAATTCAACATGGTTTTTCTGGCTGGTTCTCCACTTGAGGAAACCCTTTTGCTTTGAGTGTTGCAGGGCATGAGACAGCTCACTGGGGACTGGGAAGCAATGATGGCTGTTGATCTTTGACCATGCTTCACTATAGAAGACACTGGCTTTTAATGACTCCTTGCATATAGAACTGAAGCATAGATATAACATTCCATCATGATTCAAATTTTGTAGGCATGCTAGGCTCGGACAGTGTACATAGTGATGTGTGCTGCAAAGCTTATTCTGCTTCTGCAACCATATGAATCATTGGCCTTCGAAGTGCACAGTAAGCAACCCTTCTCAAGGTCCTTCCCATAGTGAGTACACTTGAATGCCAAACATACTGTTATTTACAGTTTTCTATAACACTCTAATTAAGCATAGTATTATGATATCATGGAACTATTTTGGTATGTATATACATATTAAATAACAAAGTTACAGTATGATAAATAACACAGAATAAAACTGGCTTTTCTAAACACAAAACATTCATAATCACGATCATTGTCATCTTGTCATGTCTATAAAAATATTACGTAACAATTAATAAAAGCAGATTTATTTTAGAATATTACTATCATCATATTACTATTTATGATCTAATACATAAAACATAATATAAATATACTAGAATCAAAAAGATAAAATTATAATATACAAAAATCATTGTAAAATCAGTGGTGCTTCAAGAAGAATATAGTAGTTTATATGAGGTAAAATGGAGAGTCGGAGATTACTGGGGTGATATATGGCTTGAGGTCTGCAATAAATAGTAGCTATATTTGTAGTTCACACTGGTTCATTGTTGTCTCGGTTTTGCAGACAGCAGATGCATGCCAACAGCACCTGTCACAAGTAAGCTATGGTGATTCACAATCATTCCTGACCTCAAGGCTCCCCCTGTTTGTATTCTGTTTTACCATATGCCAGTTACAGCTTTGGGAGACCAACGTGTTTTGACCAGATTAGCAAAGCCAAACCAAATTTTCAGGCCCCAACTCAAAGCAGAAGTGAATTTGGCTCTGGGTTACTTCTCTCACCCTTACTCCCTGGTGTCCATGCAATGTTATAAAGCCCTTAAAAATGTCCTTATAAAATACAAAGCTCCATGTCCCTGTAGTAGTGAGTCCCTACATCATTGCTTATTATCAGACAGTTCTGATGTAGGAACTCACCAATTACAAGACTGTAAATGGCAAGTTCCTATGTCACTGCAGCCTCATGGATTGAACTATCAGCCATACACTGGTACAGATGGTCTGGTTACTAAAACAAAATCACACAAATAAGGCACCCTTGAGTGTACATATAGGGCTAGAATGGCATCTCAGGGTCAATGACAAATATAAATTGGACCCAATTTTTAGTTGCTATATGTGGGACTGCAAAATTCGGGGGCAAGCAGCCACCTCACTGCAATTGCACACTTAGTGGCTATACACAAAGGGCTGACTTAGTCACTGGTGGAGGAGGTCCCCCAGCAAGTGAGTTGGAATGTGAATTAGGCATTCCAGATATTAGTGTGCACAGGGGTTGCCATATCACTTTTCTTTGTCCTCCCCACCTGCCCAAGCAGTAACTAAAGATTTACTTGTAGGCCAAAATCATTGTCCATCATTGGACCTTGGGGAAAAAACAAAGCAGCACCTAACCTTTTTTGGGGGTCAAGTCAGATGGTGATTGGCTGAGGTGGCCATCTTAGGGGGTTGGGGGACAGAAAGAATAGGAAGAACCAGGAAGGAAGAGCAAGTAGGCAGAACAGAGGAAGAGCAGTCAGTCGGCAGGGCAAGGAGGTAGAGAAGAGAAGCTTAAATCCCAAATTCGTCCAGTGTACCATCATATGAGCATCACATCATGTGCGTATCATGGAGTAGAAGCATGGCATCTGGCTAAGGAATGTCTGTAGGGTGGCTGCATGTGTTCTGCAGATCCATAGGGAACTCTGCATGAAAAGAGTGGGGGTAATGGCAGTAAAAGGCAAAACACAGTAAGTTGATCAACACTCTTTAAGAGTGGAGTGTCAAAGGGAGCTGTAAAAAAGGGGTCGGGCAGGTAGAGGTTAGTGCAAGGCATGGTGTATTACAGTGTAGAAAGGAGGTAGCAGATACTGAAGAAGGAGTAACAACAGGCAGTATGGAGCAGAGTGTCAGAGGGGAGATAGTTATAGGGAATGCGGGACACTAATCCCCTGGGTAGAGTTGTGCAGAATGTGAACTTTTGTTGGCAGAATTTGTGCAGAATGGCAATTCTGCTTCCAAAATGCTTTTCTGAATTTTCTGTTTAATTCTGCTGAATTCTGAAAAGCATTTCTAAGTAAACACAGAATAACATTCCATTGATATTCATTATTCTGTGGATCATGTAATCCATAGAGTAATACTCCATGGTTTGAAGAAAATGAATCTGCAGTTTACATAAACTGTGGCATATGATTCCATAATTTACATGCTGCTTTCAGAATTTTGGAATTCTGCCTCTAATGGAATTCTTCAGGATTAGGCAGAATTTATGAAATTCTGCAAATTCTGGCAGAAGCAGAATTTAACAATTCTCGCAGCTCTACCCCTGTGCTATGCTCTGGAAGGTGGGACACTGACCCATATGTAGGAGATTCAAGGAACTCCAAGCATAGCTGGCAGCAGCATGAGAAGAGATGTCCATACTGCATCCCCAGCTGAGCTGATACCCACAGCACATCCCACACTTCCACACCCCAGAGGCCCACTGGCCTAGGGGCTGAAGAGTGGTGAAGGGAGGGGTGGCAGGAGCAGTCACAAAGAAGTCATCCAAACATGCCAAATCCCAACTGCAAATCATTTTGCACCACTGGAAGAGGAGCAGGTACCTGACTCCTCATGGGGGGGTCTCTGAGCTGGTCGGGAAGGGTGAACAGGATTAACTGGTGGCACCCGGGGAGAGAATGGCAATGAGTATCCTAGTGATAGGAGATGCTATGACTAGAGGGGTGGAGAAAGTGGTGGGGGAGGTGAAAGGGTGGTTAGATGCCTTCCATGCACATCAGCCATCTGGTATATGGATTGGATGGGGAGGATGGTAGAAGGAGGGTATGGGAAACTTAAGGTTCTAGCATACTTGGTTACCAATGATCTGGCAAACCAGCCTACTGAGACAGTGAAGCATATCTTTCAAAGGCTGGTGGATAGAATGAAGGCAAACTTAGTTTCCCTGGCCTTTTATGGTGTCCTCCCTGTGGGGTAATAGGAATGGGAAGGATAGAGTAAGAAAGGAGGAAACTGAGGAATTTAACAGGTGGCTAAAGGGATGGTGGCAGTAGGAGGAGTATCATTTTGTGTGAGACCCAGGGACTTCTGGGAGAAGAGGCTCTTCATAAGTGGTAGCCTTCAAAAGGGGGGGGGGCCAGTGAGTACGTGCAGAAGTTTGATGTCTACATAGATGGATTTTTAAACTGAGAGGAGGGGAAGGCTGAGGCTGAAGGAACCACAAAGGACAAAGAACAAAAGGTAAACCTAGCTAGGATTCTTACAAAAGTGGGGGCTAAGAGTACTGGGGATAAAAACCAAAGCAGTGGTTCATAATAAGTGAAGTACCGGTGGACTCACAAAGCCAGCAGGTAGCAGGAAATCTAGGAAGTTAAAGAGAGAGAGGGAGAACAAAGGAAGTGGAACTGACAAAAAGGGGAGGTATAGGCACAAGCTGGGAGGCCATCTGCCTAAATTCCAGAAGCCTAGGAAAGAAAATTAGTGCGCTCACATTACAGAAACATGGACCACTACGAATAATGACTGGGACCTTGCATTAGCAGGGCACACCATGTATAGGAGTGATAGGGATAAGGGAAAAGGAGGTGGGTAGCTTTCTATCTCAAAGAAGGCATAAAGACGATAGAGGATGGGTCCATTATGGGAGGAAATGGGAGACAAAATTGCTGTGTTACTGCAAATGGCAGAATCAGGAAAGAAGTACATGAGGTTGGTCTCTAGACCAATGTGACAGGGGAACTAGGGTCAGAAATTGAGAAAGGGCAGCAAAGGGGCATCCAGTGGTGCTGTGGAATCTACATTTACCACACATAGATTGGCACATTCCAACAGCCAAGAGCACCAGAATTCAGGGGTTGCTAGATACATTGCAGGACTGTCTGCTGATGCGACTCATCAGGGAACCCAAAAGACAAGCTGCCATTCTTGACACAGTACTCCCTAACCCAGAAATGGTAGTAGGAGTGTGGGTTGGGGAACCACTGGGGTCCAGTGACCATTATATAATACCATATGGAATGAATGAACTGGCCAAGGGTATTTTATTTATTTATTTAAGAATCAGTTTACAACCTTTGAGCCAGAGGCTCGTTTACAAAGGTACTTCGTCACATAAAGACATACATTGCGTTTCAGTTACATAGCAAAGATTTGCCAAAAATCAGTAGGCATTCACCAGAGGTGCCACATCACATTGTGGTCAGATAGATACAATTGGGTACAGGGTACATGTAATCGATAGCAGGTATTAAAACAAGTTGGTATCAAGTGAGCAATTCTGGTAGATAAACATTGAAACAGCTGGCATGGGCCAGGTTAAACCTAGGCATGGTGTACATGGAAGTGGTGTAGGGGATGGTTGGGTGGAGAGCTGCCCGGGGGGCATTGTCAGGAGAGAAATAAAGAGGTGGAGGCTATGTTCAGAGACAGGAGCAGTTACGAGTGCTGAAGATGTGGTTCCGAAGTGCGGTTTTGAATGTGGAGATGGTGATGGCATTGGTGATGGTGGCAGGGAGAGAGTTAAACCAGGTTGGGGCTCTATAGCTGAAGGACCTCTGGCCACGGCTGGTTCTTGTTCTGGGGACCTTTAGAGTGGTCTTGTAGGAAGACCGTGTTGCAATGGTGGGAGGGCTCTGGTGGATGGATGCTGTTACCCCAGGGGGGGAGAGCCCGAGTAGGGTTTTTTTGGTGAGGAGACAGGTCTGGTATCGGAGCCGTTCATCCAGGGTAAGCAGGTTAGCACTGCCATATAGCTGACAGGTGTGTGTGAGTCTGGGGCACCAGTAATTAATCTGCATGCTTTATTCAGGGTTAGGTGAATTTTGTTTAGTGCAGTGGTGTCGGGTAGCATCAGTATACTGGTAGACCATAGTCTACAAGGGACAGAACGGACGATGTAACCGCTAGGGAGAGCATTTGGGGAAGGCAGCTTTTATGGAGGAATAGGATGCCAGCCGTGTGTTGGCGACGGATGTTAGGTGTCGATGTGGTGTAAAATGTGAGGGCTGAATCTAGGTGAACCCCAAGGTATTTGTAGGAGCAGACTTGTTCCAGTGGTTGGTTGGTGCTTGGAAGGATATAGAGTGGGTGGTTGCTAGCTTTGTTTTGGGGGTGTGAAAAGAGCATAGTTTTGGTTTTCTTAAGATTGATGATGAGTCTGGCGCCCTTAAACCAAGCCTCGGCACTGTTGAAAGACTGCTGTAGGGAGTCCTGTAGGGAGATGGGATTATGGTGGGTGGCAAACAGGACAGCTGTCTGCACACAGCAGAATTTGCCAGAGCATGCACTGGGCAGGGTGTCTAGATACAGTGAGAAGAGAAGGGAGCCCAGGATGGAGCCTGGGGACCCCAGAGAGAATGGGATGTGGAGACGGAGAGTGATAATAATCTGGACACTGGGATCGAGTGTCAAGATAGCTAGCACACATGCCAGGGGCCAGCCGAGAGACCAGTGAGGCAGAGTGCGCTCAGCAGCAGTGGATGGGAGACAGTGTCGAAAGCCTTTGAGAGGTCAATGAACACTGCACCAGCTAGGAGCTGGTATCCAAGGAGGAGTGTAGGAAGTTGAGAATTCATAAGGGCAGTGCTGGTACTGTGACCCGCACGGAAGCCATGTTGCTCTGGGCATAAGATGTTATGCTTAGCCAGATAATCAGTGATTTGAATGGCCACCACTTTCTCCAGGGCTTTAGAGAGGGAGGGAGGATGGAGATTGGCGAGTTAGTTGGCCGATGACCTGTCGCCTCCTTTATGAATAGGTGTGATAATGGCTGTTTTCCAAGCTGTGGGGAATTGTCCCAGGCAGAGTGACTGGTTAATTAGGCTTGTGAGAGGTGCAAGGACTTCATCTAGCACCAGCCTGAGGATGCTGGGGTCCAGTGAGTCACTGCCGGGATTGTTGCCATTGAGAGCTTTGGTTAGGATGGGTCTGGCTTCCCGGGTGGAAATCTTTCGCAGGAGGAAGCTAGGGTGCTGGAGGACAGGGGGAGTTTGGCTGGGGGGAGGGTCAAAGAAATTACTAGGGAGGACTGAGCTAAGGTCAGTGAAAGTGGTGTTGAACCAGTTAGCTATGGTGGCAGGCTCGGTGGAGGTTGTGCCATTTCTAGTGAGCTGGGATGGGCGTGGGGCAAGTTTTACCATTGAGTTGTTTAATATTATCCCAGAAGGTCCAGGCTGAGCCCCAGGAGGAGGTAAGGAGGCCTGGTAATGGTCTGCCTTGGCTTTCCTGATGGCCCATGAGCATTTATTTGGGCTGCATTGTATGCTGCCTATCAGACAGACGACCTGTTTCAGTGGCAAGGTGCCAGAGGTTAGTCCTGGTTTCAGTAATTGTAGGAGGGCCGGGCTAACCCAGGGTGCATTCTGTTTTTGGACCGGGTTTGGTTAAGGGTCAAAGAGATCACAGGCCATGTTGAAGTTGTGAGTGAAAAAGGCAGGGCAGTATCAATGTTGGTTGCCTGCTGAATGGGGACCAGTCTATCTGGGTGAGGAGTGCCTTGAGTTTTCTTCAGCCCACCAGGGCGGAGGCGCCTCGGAAGGTGGTCTGGGCTTTGGGTTTGGGATTGAGGGGTTACCCAGTGGAATAGGATAGGGGAGTGGTCACTCAGGGAGTCTGGGAGGACCTGGATGTTTTGGATTTCGGGGTCAGTTAGTTATAATCAACATCCAGCAGGGTGCTGGTACCACTCTTAGGTTAAGTCTCATGGGCTGGGTGACGTTGTAGTCAGATCTTGGGCGGCAAATGAGTCTCTGGTGGTGGATGAGGAGGTGCTGAGCCAATTTAATGCTAAGGTCCCCACTAGGATTTGTTCTGCCTTATGGTGGAGGGTGGCCAGGTAGTCCGATAAAGATATTAGGGCTGGGTGCTGGTTCTTGGGGAACATAGGCTGTGGTGAGATAGAGAGGGCCCTAGAGGGGTCTGGGGTGAGTCTGAGGGTAAGGGCCTGGGGCCCCATTTGTGAGGGCAGGGGTGGGGAGTGCGTGTCCAGGCATTGTGTCCCTGGTGTAGATTGCACAGCCACCCCTGCTTGCCTACCTGTCCCCTCCCGGGTAGGTAGCCTGGGAGGGAGACAAATGAGTCTGGAGTTGATTTGGACAGCCAGGTTTCAACCAGGGCTATGATGTCTGGTTGGTGAGCCAAGGCCCAGCACTGTAGGGCGTCAAATTTCTTCAGCAGGCTGCATATGTTCATGGAGTGCTACTGAAGACCAGTGGGCTGAGTGGGTGGATGGGAGGGGCAGGGCCTGGGTTGGGGTGTATGTTCCCTGTTGGAGTAGAAGGAGGAGAAGTGCTCTGATCAGAGGGAGGCTGATGGAGAGTTTACGCTGGGAGCGATATAATAAGGAATGGGTTTGGTTGCACAAGGGGTGGTAGGGTAGCACAGGCAGAGAAGGCCTGAGTGATCAGAAGTGCAAAGGGGCTGTGGGGGAGGACAGGTGATGTCTGGAAGGGGTGAGGTGGAGAGGAGCAAATGGATGTGTGGAGGAGGAGGAGGGGTAGGAGCAGTGGTAAGGAGGAGGAGGATGTAGGTAGGAACACTGGAGTAGTGAGGCTTGAGGGTTCATAGGGACAGTAGGGTATGTGAAGGCAAAGGGAGGAGGAGGAGAAGAGATAGACTGGTGAGCAGGGTAAGCATGTGCATAGTTGGGAAGGTTGGTGGAGCTGAAGTGAGGAAAGAATGGGGGGACTAGGATGAAAGAGGGGAGATAGTAGTGAGAGATCACCTCAGAGTCTAGTTGCTGCTATGGTGTGGTGGCAGTGCATATGCCTGAAGTGTACAGAGTACTGGGTTCAAGCCCTGATCAGGGCAATAGGAGAGAGCCAGACCAGTGGCTGCAGCAGCAGGTAGTTGGGATCAGGTTTGTAGAAGCACCTAGACAACACTTTAGTTGTGTCACAGGGTTAGTGTGTTCTTTATAGTAATGAGATCCTGCAGTAAAAATATGCAGGTGTTCTAGGTGAGTGGTGGAGCTGTGGACTTTGGAAATAAGGGTGCAGGGTTCAAAGGCAGCAAGAAGAAGAGTAAACTTATATTTTGGCAGATTGGGTAGCTAAGTGATTAAGAGGCTTAGAAAGTAGTAGTAAGTAGGTAGGCACTGTGGTGCAGAGGCAGAGAGCAGACTCTGACCATAAGGGTACTGGGTTTGAACACAGCTCAGGGACAGAGGGTAGAGAGGGCTAATTTTTAAATCTGGGCAGGAGGAGTGAGGTATGGTTAAGAGCATAGAAATACAGGAAGTTGTTGGCCTGGTTCATTGGCTGAGATGATAGTCAGTAGAATATAAAGAGAAGGGTACCAGGTTTGATACTAGCAGTTGCTTAGAGATAGGATGAGTGCAGAAAGTAGGTAGTCGAAGGAATCCAAGGGAACTGCAGTGACCTCTAGTGGGACAGCTGTGCAGCAGCAGCAGTAGCTAGGAGGGATATAGAGAGGATCTAGAGTGGAAAGTGCAGTGACCCCAAGTGGTTGGTGCCTCTAACCTGCAAATGGGAAAGTGGACACTTAGTAAAAAGGAGGGTGTGTCACATCACGTGACCTGCCAGCAGCAATATATGGAGTGCTGACCGTGGGTGGCTAGTGCCTCACAACAGTCAGGCTGTAGTGCAGGACACTTTACCTCTTCCAGGCTCTGGCAATCCCCAGTTTCAGTCTCTGCTGCTGGGCTGAGTTCTGAGGGGAGCGGGCTGCTTCAGGGCCTATATAGGGAGGACAAAGGAATCCCATTAGTATGCAGCGGGCTAGTACTAGTTTGTTAGCTCTTTAGTTCTGATAGCTCATTCCATTTTGTTTTTCATTTTATGATTTTTTAAATAAATCATTTTATATTCTTCATTTGTCTAAATCATTTCACGTGAAGAGCAACCTGGAAGAATTTTCCCCTCTTTCTGTTTAAATAGTTGTTTGATCTTTATTCCTCATTCCCCTTCCCTTCTCCTAACTCCTTTTCAGTTGTTTCTGCTAGCATCAGCCAGGGCGCCCATCCCTTCCTCCATGTGTGTAATCTTAGGTTTATCTTATACGTCAGTTCCTCCATGTCTTTTATTTCAGTGACAATTGCCTCCAGTCCTGAACTGTCGGTGAGTTTGGGGCAAGCCATTTTCTGGTTAATGCCTTATGTGAAGCAACAATCAGAATGTTCCATAAATATGTTTTATTTGCTCCTCTAATCTCTTCTGGTTTCATCCCCAATATCAAGTTCGGTAAGCCTAGTCGAGTTTGTAGTAAGAGTATCTTTTTTATTTCCTGTTGTATTCTCTCCCAATATTGTGAGACCACCTGACATGACCAAAACACGTGGAGATAGTTTGCTCTATTTACCCAGCACCCCCGCCAGCACCCTCCTGTACAGTTTTTATCCCACTTACTTTGTGTCTCTGGGGCCCTGAAAAATCTCACTCGTACCTTCCACTCGTACTCCCTCCAGTGTGGGGAAGAAGTAGTTCTAAGTGCTGCTATTGCCAAGGACAAAGTCCATGCTTCCTCCTCAATAGGGTCCCCCAGTTCTTTTTCCCAGCTTCTCCTAATGTGTAGTGTTTGGTCTCCCTTTCTGTCCCTCAGGGCTCCATATAGAGCTGAAATTAAGCCCTTGACCTTTGTTGAGGATAATATTTCAGCTATGATGTCTCGTAGTTTTGTTGATGAGGTGGGATTGTTATGGTATTGGCCTGTAGGGTATGTATATATATATCTATTTGAAGGTATCTAAAGTAGTCTACCCGCTATAGTGGAAAATTTTCTTTGGATCTGAGGAATTCTAGTACGGTGTTCCCCTGGAGGAACTGGTTTGGGGAATATAGACCCAGTCTGCCCCAGTTTCTAAGGTGAGGTCCTGACTAGCTGGCAGGAAATCCGAGTCCCCAAGCAAACCATTTCAACCTCAGACCTCTTCTTAATCTATGTTTACCCATGTCTTTAAGGGAGTTCAATGTATTTTTGACTGTCATTGAGGAATATTCTGATCTTTTTTGAAGTCTCTGGCTGTATAACTCTGCTCCTAATGGTTTCCATCTGATAAGGCTGTCTCTCTATTGTTTTCCATCTCGCCCACATGTTCTCGCCCACCACAGGAGTGCCCACTTTAACTGGTGGCTAAGTAGTTCTTCAAATTAGAAGGTTGTATTCTGCTTCTTATTGGCCTGCATAGCCATAATTTTAAGTCTTGGTTTTCTGTTATTCCAAATGGTTTTGTGAGCATGCGCTGCCAACAACTGAAATTGACTTTTATGTATTTTATAGAGACATCAAACAAATATAAGAACCTGGGAGTATATTCATGGATACTGACTGTATCCTTGAGTACAAAGGCATATTAAGGGCTTCCCATCTTTAATATCTTGCTTAATTTGTTTTATTGTAGATTCAAAATTACTCATGTGTCAGTATAGTTAGATTTTTAGGATTTGAATACGCATTATTTATTTTTTCCCTATTCCATTGGCTGTCCAGGGTCTGTGAAATATCAGTAGAGGGATGTAATGAAATTTCAGCACCTCTGTTTTGCTTTTTTTTTAAGTGTATAACCAGGATATTGACTGAATTTGTCAATGAGATCCCAGACTTAGGGATTGATCTGTCTGGTTGGTCAATAAAGAAGGACATCGTCTGCATATAGGGATATTTTATGCTCTTCCTCCCACCCCACCTTTAATTTCCTTCTATTCCTTATCGCTATGTAGAGGTTCTATATATATATATATATATATATATATATATATCAAAGAGGAGGGGCTACAGAGGACAGCTCTGCCTTTAAATTCAGCCAGGTTAAATCTCCGTGAAATGCCCCCATTGACCTTCACAAATGCCTGAGGAGATGCGTATAGGGCTTTAATCGCCTCCACGAATAGTGTTGGGAACCCCATTCTCCCCAGTACCAGAAAAAGGAAGTTCCAATCGACTTTGTCAAATGCCTTTTCCGAGTCCAGACTCATGAGGTAGGCTGGTATGTTTCTTTTGTTAATGATGTCTATTATGTTAATTGTTCACCTTACCCCCTCTGGGGCCTGTCTCCCTTCCACAAACCCTGTTTGGTCTGGGTGAATGAGGTCTGAGAGGAAGGATTGTAGGCATTTGGCAATAATTGCCGTAAAGATTTTGTAGTCTACGTTAAGTAAGGAAATCGGTCTATATGACCCACACTCCTTCAGATCTTTGGCCTCTTTAGGTATCACCGAAATGGAGGTGTAGTTCCAGGACAGGGGGACCACAGCTCCCTCCAGTCATATCTGATTATAAACCATATTTAACATGAGATTCAAGTCTGCCTGAAATATTTTATAAAATTCCCCCTCGAACCCATCCAGGCCTGGACATTTGCCTCCCTTTAGCCCTCCTATTGTATTTATAATTTCTTTTGGAGTTATTGGGTGTTCCAAGGTCTGTTTATGGACCTCAGTGAGTCCAGGTAGTTGCAGAGCTTTCAGAAATAGCATCGCCTCCTCAGGCCTTGTGTTTCGTGGGGTGAGTATAAGCTTTTGTAATAATCTGCAAACGTTTCAGCTATTTGCTCCCATCTACTGAGAATATAGCCCGTGGTTGGGTGTCTAACACCTGTGACGCTTGACCTAGCTGACTGTTGCTTAAGGCGATACGCTAGTAGGCGTGTAGCTCTTGGGCCACCTTCATAGTAAGACTGTTTAGTAAGTACCAACATCGTTTCAATCTCTATGAGTTGTAGCCTCTGAAGTCTTTGTGTTAGGTCTCTTATCTCCCCTATTCTTTTTTTATCAAATTTTATTTTCTGTTGTCTTTCTAATTCCTGCAACTCCGGTTTAAGTTGTTCCCTCTGTTTTTCCCTTTCTCTCTTTTTATAAGTAGCTATTGAGATCAGTCTCCCTCTTATCATTGTTTTCACCGTATCCCAGAGAATTTGAGGTGTAACCCCTGGTCTTTCATTTAACTGTATGGTATGTTTGATTGTTTCTCTTATTTCCTCCCTTACCTTTTCATCTCTAAGTAGGCTAGTATTAAGCCTCCAGTATGTGGGCTTTTTTGGAAGTTGAAGGTTTAAGTAGGGATATATCGGTTTGTGATCTGATATAGTCTCTGTCCCCATCTAAACCGAGTCAAAAACTGATACGAAACGACCATATGTGAAGTACATATCTATTCTTGAGAAGATATGATATCTGGGAGAATAATATGTGTAATCCCTTGCCCTGGGGTATTTTTCTCTCCAGATATCTATTATACCCGCGTTTTTCATTAGACCTTTCAACAACTTAGAAACTCTTTGGTTTGCAGACGGAATGCCAGAGGTGGTGTCCAAGGCCCTATCTAGAACTATGTTCCAGTCTCCTCCTGCAATCAGGACTCCTTTTGCCTTTTCAGCTACCAGTTTGAAGAGGTCTGCAAAAAAGGCAATATGTGTGGCCAGAGGGGCATACACATTTAACAAGGATACTTGAAGGTCTTGGACATGCCCCACCACCATCACATATCTGGCCCCCTCATCCTCTATCACCTCTTCCTCCACAAATGGGAGCGATGCCAAGATCATGATGGCCACCCCTCTCTTTTTCCCCTTGGGCAGAGATGCCTAATAGACAAACGGAACTCTCGAGTTTTAAGTTTAAGAGCTTCTTTTGGGGATAGGTGTGTCTCCTGTATAAATTGTATATCAGATTTATGTCTCTTTAAGAATTTCTGGAGACATTTTCTCTTTATGGGATTGTTTATCCCATTGACATTCAAAGAGATTATTTTGGACTTTATCCTATCCATGGTTGAAGTTCCTAGTCCAATTAAATGATCCATATTCCCGAATGTTCTCAGGAAGTCTCTGCCTCTCCCCCCCTCCACCTTCTTCCCCCTGGTCGCCTCTCCAGATCAATTCTTTTCCCTCGTTTACAACAGAATAAATTTTACTGTCAGTTTTGTGCCTTCTGTATTGTTCATATGATATCAACACAAAACATTCGTTGACCCCAACCTGCCAGTCAACTTGTATGTATTCAGAAACTCTCATAATAACAGCCCCCTTAAATGAGGCTTCAAGTAACCTAGCAACATGAACCCCTAGAATAGCAGGGTTCAAATTTAATAATCTGCAAACTCTGTAACACAACAATGTCAGGTAGATCTGTAGCTCCCCTGTTGCACTCTCGTATTTGGTGGCTGTTCTGTTTAAAGGTGCATAATCTTCTGGGAGCACAGACAGTTTATGGTGTGTAGTCCAACTTCCTAGGTCAGACCACCCTCCCGTGAGTGGCCTGGGTCGTGCCTCCCTTGGGGCACTACGCCCTGTATGTTTTCTTGGGCTTAACCAAGTCAGGGTTATGTTTTGGGGTCTTAGCCCCATGCCCTGCAGTAAACATGGCATCAGCAGAACTGTTAGGCAGGTGATGACTCCTTCAAAGTCCATTTTCCATGGTGTTGCCTCCAGCCTAAGTTTTATCTCAGAGGGGAGGAGATCCCCCAACCTCCTAACTCTCATTCATGGGCCTCTCCTATTAAGTTGTTTTAGCCCCCACCCCCGAGGGTGGAGGGTGGACCAAAGCATGAGACCGCACCCCCCCAGGCACCAAAGATTCCTGCACACCGAACCTCCCTCCCCCCTCCCAACCCCTCCTAATATTTATTTACCCTTTCTCAAACTGCCTCCCCCCCGGCTTCGGTGTGCCCATCAAGCATTACCTTTATGCATCAGCCCTCATATTTTCCATCTGATTAGCATTTTCCCTTGTTTCTCCCTCTTTTTTATTTCCACCCCCAATGTACCTACTAGTTCAGTACCAAACCTCACTTCATCTCCGGGGTTTCTCAAGCTACCCCGTATGCCTCAGGATCATTTAGTTTATCAGTCACTCCGGCAAGGTTCTGTCCCCTTGAGAAGCTGTTGTTTGCATCTGGTCATTCTCTGAATCTTCATCGTTTGCCCTAAGTCCATTTAATTGGATTCTTGACGTATATGGCTTAAGGAGTGCGACAACATCTGCTCTCAGACTGGTGGAGTGTGATCTCAAGTAGGACGTTGCTCCTCTGCGCGCCAGTGACCAGGCCAATCTCTTCAATTCTTTCTCCAGTCTCTCCTTTTCCAATCCTAGAGCCAAAATTCCGTTTTCTTCTAGGAAGGGTCTCGCCACCAGCAGATCTTCAAAAGTTTTTATTCCTTGCCTTGTCTCCACTCGAAGTCTCACCGGAAATAGCATTTGTGCCTTAAGATTACGGGCCCTAAGCTGCTTCACTATAGGCCATGTGGTTCATCTCGTCTCTTGCACTCCCATGGTATAGTCGTTATCTATTATAATTCTGTGCGCTCCAAGCATTAATTTCTTAGATTTCCAGGCTCTTTGAATGATCTCTTCTTTGGAAGCGTAGCTAGCCATCCACACTACAAATGAGCGGGGTCGTGCATTCGGGCTCGTTGGTCTCGGGGCCAGTGAACGATGCGCCCTGTCCATTGTGATATCCATTTCAGGGGGAAGTTTCAGCAGATCTGTTAGTAACTTCTGTAAGTAAGCTACCAGATTTAAGGTGCCTTCCTCCGACCCCGCTGGAATGCCATATATTCTTAAGTTCTGCATCCTGCTGCGCCCCTCAATGTCCTCCAGCTTGGCTTACAATTCCCTCTCTCGGGCCATCAGGTAAAGCAGCAAATGGTCATGTCGGTCTGTTTGTTCCACGACCATTGTTAGCACCAATTCCAGCTTGCCCATTCTATGCTCGATTCTTCTGATGTCCGCTTTTATTTCAGTTAACGTAGTGTCTATCTTTTGGACCGTTTTTGCGGTTTGCAGGATTGAGGCTATTAATTGTGGATAATCTTCTTCTTCTTCGGTGCTTGTCTCCATTGTGGAGAGACTGTCATCCTCGGGAGGCCTCGAGTTTTTCAGGGTTTTTTCTCCTTGTAGCAAGAGCTGTAATTTCTGTGTTGGGGTTTGGCTGTTCTTCAGGTTCCCCGCTCTCGATCTCGTGGTCTTAGCCGGGGATTGCATGTTTATTTGCAGTGGATGCCGATTGATTTTATTTCAAGGTGGAAGGCTTCTCAAACTATGCTGCCATCTAGGCTGCTGACGTCACCGGAAGTCCAAGGCAGCCATTCTAAATGACTACTTCTGTATTCACAGTGTAGGGTTACAGGTCTGTGCTGGAAAGTGGCATAAAGGATGCTGCGAAGAGGGATCCCAGAAATGGGGTGGGTGGTAATTACAAAAGAAAGGGTCAGAAATGGTCTTGCAGCCCTGAAAATAAATAAGGCTCTAAGGCTGTAGGGATGCATAGAGGGGTGCTCAGGAAATTGGCACTGTAAGTCGCTAAACCCCTGGCAGGGCTATTCAGTATCTCACTACGGACAGTAGTGTTCAGCGAGATCGGAGGATAGTGGATGTGGTGCCACTCTACAAAGGAGGGCACAAGGAGGAATTGAGAAATTACAGGCCCATCAGTCTTACCTCTATTGTAAGTAAACTAACATAGAAATACAGAAACATAGAATTTGATGGCAGATAAGGGCCACTTGGCCCATGCTGTCTATCGATTTCTCCCTACCTACACTACTACCACAGACCATGCCCAATCCACAGCTCTTTCGCCCTTCCCTCATTCCTTTCCAATATGATTCCCTTGTGCTTATTCCATGTATTCCTGAACCCCACCACTATTTTTGCCCCCACCACTTCCACTGGATGGCTGTTCCAGGAATCCACCACTCTTTCTGTGAAGTACAGTACTTCCTTACATCTCTCCTGACTCTATCCCTCCAGCTTCATAACATGTCCCCTTGTTTTTGAGCACCTTTTCTTCTGAAAAATACTTCCCTCCTGTACCTTATTTACCCCTGTGAGGTGTATAAAGGTGTCTATCATTCATATCCCCCCTCCTGTTTTAGGGTGTGCATATCGAGGTACTTTAGTCTCTCATCATAGGGCTTTTGATGCAGACCTGGCAACATTTTAATTGCCCCCCTCTGGCCCATCTCCATTCTGTCTATGTCCTTCCAGTGATGCAGTCTCCAGAACTGGACACAGTACTCTAGGTGGGGACTTACCAGAGAGCTATACAGAGGCAACACCACCTTCCTCTTTCTGCTGGTGATACCCCTCCGTATGCACCCCAGCATTCCACTAGCCCTCCCTACTGCCTTGTCACACTGCCTGGCCACCTTTATGTCATCCGATATGATGACCTCCAGGTTTCTTTCCTGCTTGGTGGTCGTCAATACCCCTCCACCCATTTTGTACTCTGATCTTGGGATTCTGTGTCCCAAGTGCATTATTTTGAACTTTTTTGTATTGAAACCCAGCTGTCATACCCTTGACCACTCCTTTAGTTTTCTCAGATTTCTGCTCATCCTTTCCACTCTCCCAGAATGTCCATCCTCTTGCCAATTTTGGTGTCATCCACAAAGAGGCAGACCTTCTCTTCCAGATCCTCTACAATGTCACTTCCCCAAAGAAATTAAAGAGGACTTGTCCCAGCACTGATCCCTGAGGCATCCCACTGGTCACCCTCCCTTCCTCGGAGTGAACTCTGTTTACCACCAGCCTCTGTCACATATCCCCTAACCAATTTCTTAGCTAGTTACCACCTTTGAACCCATTCCTAAGCTACCCAGGTTGCTTACTAGTCTCCTATGTGGAACAGTGTTGAAAGCCTTACTGAAATCTAGGTAGGCCACATCCACTGCTCTAACCTGATCTAAATCCTTTGTCACCCAGTCAAAGAAATCTATCAGATTCATTTGACATGACCTCCCCGCTGTGGTCTTGTAATCCACTGGATTCAAAATATTCCACAATCCTTTCCTTCAGCAGTGATTCCATTAACTTTCCCACCACCAATGTCAGGCTGACTGGCCTATAATTGTTAGCCTCCTTCTTGCTACCACTTTTGTGTAGTGGGACTATATCCACCCTCCTCCATTCCTCTGGAACCGCTTCTGTTTCCAGTGAGCTGTGAAATAGAACTGTCAGAGGTGCAACCAATATTTCCCTGAGCTCCCTTAATACCATTGGATGCATGCCTTGTCCACCTTCAGATTAGCAAGTCCCTTCAGTATTCTCACCTCCAAAAAAGGATTAGTGTCCACATTCCTCCCTCCAAAGTTTCTATTCTTTTTTGTGCCCCCCCGCCCCCTCCTCTGTGAACAGTGAACAAAAGTATTTGTTCTGGATGTCTGCCTGTTCCCAGCCCCCCTCTGCACAGTCCCTCTTTCACTTTTTAGCCTTACTATCCCACCCCTGGTCTTCCTCTTTTGACTTATATACCTAAAACATGTCTTGCCTTCTTTCATTACCTCCTGGGCTATTCTCGCTTCAGTTTGCACCCTTGTGCTCCTTACTGCTTTGCCTGATTCCCTCTGTTTCCCTTGATACACCTCTCTATCCTTCTCCCTCTGAATCTTATTATACCTTCTGAATGCTACCCTTTTAGCCTTTTCCTTTTCAGCCACCTCTTTCGAGAACAATAGTGATCTCTTTTTCTCTTGCTTTTGCTCACTTGATTGACACAGAGGTGTCATGCCTTTACTATGCTCCCTTTCATCTTCACCCACTGTTCCTCCACCTCACCCTTGCCATCCCCTCTCTAGGCCATCCCTGAGACATTCACCCATCTTTATAAAATCTGCTCTGCTAAAGTTCAGGACTCTCACCCTTGTGTGGTTCAATTCCACAGCCATCCTTATATTGAACCACATCATACGGTGATCACTGGTCCCCAAGTGGCCTCCCACCTTGACTTCTGTAACACAGTCCCTGTCAGTGATTACCAGGTCTAGTATTGCCCCATCATGAGTGGGTTCACTGACTAGTTGCCTGAGGAATGACCCTGCAGAGAGTCTAGGATGTCCCTGCTTATAGTTGAAGCTGCCATTGGGAGAGTCCAGTTTTCATCTGGCAGATTGAAGTCTTCCACCAGCAGCACCTCCCACTTTTCTGCTGTCTTGTCAGTTGCTTCCACCAGTACCTTATCTAATTCTTCCCCCTGTGGTGGAGGTCTGAAGATCACCCCAGTGTGAATAGAGGCTCCATTCCCTGTCTCCATGGAGACCCACTGTATCTCGACCTCCTCCTAACTGATTGAGATACTAGTCAAAGAGGACCTAGAGGACTACCTGGAGAGAAATGGGCTCCAGGATAATAAGCAGCAAAGGTTAATGGCAAGGTGGTCATGTCAGACCAACCTGCTAGTATTCTTTTATGGGGTAACAAGGGCAGTGGATAATGGACAAGCAGTAGATTTACTCTATTTCGACTTCAGCAAGGCATTTGACTCAATGCCATACAGAAGGTTACTGAAAAAGTTAGAGGAGCTGGGAGCAGCAAAGGACCTAGTTAGATGGGTTGGAACTTGGTTACAGGGGAGTCAACAGAGGGTGAAGGTAAATGGGTTCAAATTGGGGGAGAGGTAGGTCACAAGTGTGGTACTGCAGGGGTCAGTTCTGGGACCAGTCCTTTTCAATATGTTCATCAGTGATACAGAAGGAATACAGGGTAAGATGTATCACTTGCAGGTGACACGAAGCTCTGTGGCAGTGTAAACAGCAAGGAGGTGGTAAGGAAGTTACAGAGGGTCCTGCAAAGGTTTGAGAGATAGTCCAAAGTTTGACGGTTGAAATCCAATGCCAAAAAGTGCAAGGTGATGCACATAGGGAACAAGAACTTCAGGACAGAATACTGAATGGGAGGGGTTAAGCTGGGCACTCTTTCAAAGGAAAGGGACCTGGGAGTCATCATAAACGACTCCCTAAAACAAACAAATCAGTGCACGAAGGTCTACAGCAAGGCAACCAGAATGTTGTGGTGTATTGGGAGGGGGGCTGATAGCAGGAGGAGAGAGGTAATACTACCACTCTATTAATTACTTATGAGACACTATTTAGAATACTGCATCCACTAGTTCTGGAGTCCCCACCTAAGGAAAGACAGAGGCAGGCTAGAGATGGTGCAGGATAGAGTAACCAAACAATTCAGGGCCAACAGGGCAGATCCTATGAGGATCGACTTAGGGCACTGAACATGTACCCACTGGAGACCAGAAAGGGGGGGGGACATGACAGAGATCTTCAATTTCCTTAAACCAGGTAAACTGTGGGGAACTATTCAGCAGGAATAGTGGGTAAAAATATGGGGACAGGAGTAGAAGCTGGCAGGTAGGGGAACCCAGGAGGGATGTGAGAAAGCGGAGGTGATGGGCACAAAAACCATTAATGGGTTCAAGCACGGCTGGGACTGAGTAATATGCTTAATAATTACTCAGGTGGGTAACAGTAAGGCAGGTAGCGGGGGGGGTAGGTGAGGGCACAATCCCATATAGACAATAGGTCATGGGGTCAACTAGGGTAAAACAGGGTAGACATGATGGACTGGTGGTCTTTTTCCACTGAGACTATATTTCTGTTGGCCTGTTGTGTACTTCCCTGTTAGTGCAATGGCCCTTTCACTAACCCTAGCCAGAATACAACCCTTGTTCATCCAGTGGCTCTCCAGTCCCCGTGCATACCCATTGCCTTTTGTGTCCCTCACTGATCTCTGTCCCCTGCAGACTAGTACTCTGCAGGCACAGTGTTCTGCCACATCTACCATCTGCTCCAATTAGTTCTAGGGCAGGGGGATATTGGACAAGTACTGTGCCTGTGGGCATGCATTGGCATACTGTTGATACCCCTAGGTTGGATACATTTAATTTTATGGGTATTCAGTGTGTTTGGATTCAACCCAGAGGGGGGGGGGAAGGGTCAAGTCCCTTTTACAGAGAAAAAGCAGACTCATAGTTTTATGTTTCCTTGCGCTTGCGCAAGAAACAATTTGTTACAAAGAACAGCATTTCAGAGGTGTGTCTGACTAGCCCAGTGCAGAGCAAAATACTTTGGGCTCCTCCCTGACAGACTAATAACCACCCAAGCTGACTATGATGGTGGCCACAGCTTCATGGGCGTAAACTTTGTGTACTCAAAAGGACTGAAGCACTCCAGTGAAGGAGCGCTTCAGTATTTTCATTTGCATAAAGCCAGCCTGCAAGCAGCTGAGCAGCTTTATGACTTTGTGCGTAGCGTTCAATTTGTTACTCTCTCCTCCTCGTGTTTTATTTTTTCCTATCTGCATTCTGACTTCCTTACCCTTGTCTTGGCCTGCTTTTTCAGTTTTCCCGCTTCCTTGTATTGCTGTAGCCGTTTCCCGTATTGTGTGTCCCCTCTCTTTCCCACTGTTGCTGCTCCTCTTTCTTGTCTGTGTGTTGGCCGCTCCCTGGCAGTTCATGCTCATTCTTCACCCCGCCCCCTTCTTCTGGCTGTCCAGCTGGTCTCTTTGTTCCTCTGTTGTGGCTGTTGCCCCCCCACCCCATTGCTGCTCAACAGTGTTTCCTTCCTTGCTTTCATTCCCCCCACCCCATCCTTATGCCTCCTTCTGTCTTCTTTTTTGGGGTTTTCCTACATGTTCTCGCATCCTTCTGCATTTTTCCCCCTTTCCAGATGCCATCTCCTCCTTCTTTGGCATTCATGTTCGCCACTGGTACTGCTGTTCACACTAGATGTCTTAAAGGTACTTGGATATTGACTGCGAGCTGCAATTAATTTTTCACAATGTATCTGGGGTGGTGAAATGGACTGGGCAAGCTAATGCCCAGTGGTACACAATTCACAAAAAAGAAAGGCTGTCCTGCACTCAAAACATCTGAGATACACCCTGGTAACAAAAAGTGCTTTAAGCAGTATCCCAAATAGTAACAGAAAAAAAAGTTATGCATTATGAGAAAAATGTTAGCACGTTTCTGTGTTTTGCAAAGAGCCACTAGTGCATAGTGTGCTTTATAGTCACACAGCTGCAGTAACAGGACAAACATCAAGGCTCAGAACATGGCTAAATATATTTTCAGTGCAAAGTGGTGCAGACAGGTGCACTCATTGCTGCTGTGTGGTGTTTATGTCCTTGTTTTCATCCCCCCCCCCCGTATCTCACAGGGCCTGTGAGAGGGTGGGGGAGCCGGGGATAATTCCTGGGGCCCAGCATCAAGAGGGCCCGGGCTACCTGGTACAATACTGTATGCATTAAGATTCCTGGCTGACCCACTTTATAAAATGACTACCCCACTCAGAAAAGCTCTGGTGGTCCCTGAGGTCTGACTCTCAGGTCTGCACTGCATGGTGGTGTGGGGTGGGGGCAGGAGGGCTTGGTGGTGGCATGGTGTGCTCTGCAAAAGTTTCGTGGTGAAGCCCTAGAAAGACACTGACCGATACACCTTGCAGTTCCAGTTCTGGCCATCATCAGGCTCACTGCTGCACAGGCAGCATGACAATTTGTTCGGCACAGAAAAGCAGGTGGGTGGCTTTGGGAAGGATAAGCAACTGTTGCTTACACTGTGCTCTGGTCAGGTAGTGACTTTGAAGATTAATGGGATGCAATTTATCTTTTGTCTGCCATTCTGATTCGGGAACTGGCCAGCTCCAGTAACCCATAACGCATGGCTGAATGTAAGGTGTGGGGGATGACTCACTGCTAAACCACCAGATGTGCCTGAGAGACACCAAATTCAAAAGATCAATTGTTGCGCTTGTCCTCTCTCCACTGAGGAAACAGTAACTTGAAGATGAATTCACTGAATGCTTCTCATCACCCTGCTATGATCTCCTTGGGGGATTCTATCGCAGCAACAAAACACACTGTACTTGGATCTTTAGGCTCCATAAAATAAATCAGTGCAAATGATGCATGTGGGGGGGACTTCCAGCCCCCATTCACCTATGTTGTCCCAAATTCTTGTAGCAGTGGAGAAACAACAAAATGAGATGTGGGTTGCAGAAACCATTTTCAACCATATCAGTAACCTGGGTAAAGAAATGCTACCACAATACTCACAGACCAAGAACCCTCTTTATCCTTTCCATTGTGTGTGTTTTTTTATTATCCTGCTGTAGCCTCGGACATTGACATCTCAGCTTTCTTATCTTTAGGTAGTCACAGGATCTAAAGACGTCTGATGTTCTTAAAGTTAGCAGTACTACTTATTTAAAATGCTTTTATATATTGTTGTGGCACACACGCATTGGCATCCTTTTTTACGTTCACTTGCGTGCATGCACAAGGAACGTCTTGGGAGAATGGGACACTTTGGAGGTGTGCCCCTCCCCTGCAATCCCCTGCTCCATTGAGCAGGCATGGCAGTCCTGCACCAATTGGACGCGGTGCTGTGTATGACAGCGGTGGTTTTCTCTTTAAAGAAAACCACCGCTGTCACTACAGCACCGTGTCACGCCGCCCCTGTTTCATGCCACACTGGGAGCCCACCCCAGCGTGGCAAACATCCCGCATCGTCTGCCGACGGGGGTGCCCAATCCCCTGTCAGATCCATGGCCCCCCCAGCCATCCTTCTGCCACGCTGGGAGCCCACCCCAGTGTGGCAAACATCCAGCGTTGTCTTTTTTTTTTTACACACCTGTAAATTGAAAACGGTCCCACTGCGCTTCTCCCAGTCCCCCCTCCCACAACCCGCACCTACCCACTGCACACCCTGCCTCCCACCCCCCTCACCCCATACTTACCTCCGGAGCTCGGTGCAATGATCATCGGTGGACCGGGAACACATCTGCACTCTTCAAAGCCGACCGCGAACTGAGGAAATGCCCGTAAGCTGTATAATGGGATAGATAGGGGGTTTTCAACTTTATTGCATATCTCAGGCATTTTTTGGAATTTTTGCACCAAATTTTCAACATGGGGTTTTTGGGACCCCTTCTCATGAATGATGTCACTGTCATGGCGTTATTCAGGCCCAAAGGGTGATTTCGCAGTCACTGCGTGAAATCACCCTTCAGGCCTGAATAATGCCATGACAGTGACATCATTCATGAGAAGGGTCCTAAACTCCCATGTTGAAAAATTTGGTGCAAAATTAAAAATGACTGTTTTACTTAGTATGCCAGTAGTTCCTACACAGGCTCATAAGTTCGCGAATTTTCAATATTTTCACTCCAGATTTTCAACATTGCCTTTTTACCACACCTCCTTATGAGCAGTACAGCTGTCACTTTTCACATCCTGCCCAAAACATGTTTCCACCCATGTAGCGCACAATGGAGCAGTTGGTGTGCGAAATCAATGTATGGGACACATTAAGAAAATCACAGTGACACTGTTCATTAGCAGAGGTCTTAAAATGGCTATGTTGAAAATTTGGTGAAACAATTCCTAAAAATGACTGTTTTACGGGCGTGCGTTGCGCAGTTCCTACGCAGGCTCGTAAGTTCAAATTTTCAATATTTTCACTCCAGATTTTCAACATTGCCATTTTACCACACCTCCTCATGAGCAGTACAGCTGTCATTTTTCACATCCTGCCCAAAACGTGTTTCCGCCCATGTAGTGCACAATGGTGCAGTCGGTGTGCGAACTCAATGTATGGGACACATTAAGAAAATCACAGTGACACTGTTCATGAGCAGAGGTCTCAAAATGGCTGTGTTGAAAATGTGGTGAAAAAATTCCTAAAAATGACTTTTACGAGCGTGCGTTGCGCAGTTCCTATGCACGCTCGTAAGTTTGCGAATTTTCAATATTTTCACTACAGATTTTCAACATTGCCATTTTACCACACCTCCTTATGAGCAGTACAGCAGTCATTTTTCACATCCTGCTCACAACGTGTATCTATGTAAAATAATGAGACTGAGTAGAGTGACAGTCAGGTAGGCCATCCCAGTGCAGTCCAGCCCCTATGTATGTGCATTCAGCAAATGGCTGCTGCACTGCACACCACACATGGTCACTGTGGTCAGCCAATCAGGTGTCACTATACATCACACCACTGCTTCATTCATTGATGGTGCAGCTGACAAACAGGATGCCTGGTTGCCACACGGGGCATGTTGTTAAGTTTCACTGGTTTAACAACTAAAGCAGCAGTAATCTTGTAACCTCTGGTGGTGAGTGGGGGAGGAGGTGGTGTCTACCAGAGGTTAATATGGTGAGGGTCTTGTATTTTTATGGCATGTGGGTGAGGGTAAGTGTGTGGCATGGAGATATGCAACTTGGTAGGGGGGAGAGATGAAAAATACAAACTGCGCCAGAACTGGGGGATAGGGGATGAGGGAAGGTTAGGTGCTACATGGGTGGGGGTGAAGGCTATGTGTTATGCTTGGGTTTGATGGGAAAGGGTGGTAAAATTGTGCTACACGAGTGGGAGTGTTTTTTTTATTTTGTTGTTTTAAATAATTTTGGGGGGGTTGAAAATAGAATTTTACCACCCAAATTTGGCAGTGGAAGGGAGGTCAGGAAACTTCACCCTGCTATGCATGGTACAAAATTCCTGATTTTGTACCATTTTCACCAGCAAAGTTTGAATTTGTTGCATCTAGTTCTTACTTGCAGTGTGTGACTCAGAAATACAGCCGTGCATGGTAAAACAAGTATTTGTCAATGCCGAATGTTGTCGTGCTGGCATTGGCAGTGGGAGTGGTGGAGCTAGAGACACATAGTGCTGTGATTTTGTTAATGTGTCCCAAAAGGTGATTTTGCACAGCGAGCACGCCATTGTGCGCCACAGCTGCAGAAAGACGTCTTGGGCAGGCTGTGAGAAATGGCAGTTGGACTGTTGATAAGGAGATGTGCACAAATGCCAATGCTGAAAATGTGGCATGAAAATATTGCAGATTGAGAAAGTTACAAGAGTGCGTGGAAACTGCACAATGCACGCTTGCAACACAGTCATTGTATGGACTTTCGGTGCCAAATTTTCAACATAGGCATTTTAGGACCTCTGCCCATGAATAGTGTCACCGTCATTTCCTCAAACTGTCCCGAAAACTGATTTCGCAGAGCAACCGTGCAATTCTGTGCCGGACGTGCGAAACACATTTCAGGCAGCTGTACTGTTCATAAGGAGGTATGGAAAAATGCCAGTGATGAACAGCTGGAGTGAAACTATTACAAATTCACAAAGTCACGAGCGTGTCTGCAAACTGTGCAACGCACACTCGTAAAACACTCATTGTATTGACTTTTGTCCCCAGATTTTCAACATAGGCATTTTAGGACATCTGCTGATGAATAGTGTCCCTGTCATTTTCATCATGTGTCTCGAACACAGACTTTCCACAGCGACCGCACTATTCTGCACCGGAACTGCGAAAACAGATTTTGGTCAGGATGTGAAAAATGACAGCTGTACTGTTCATTAGGAGGTGCAGAACAATGGCATTGTTGAAAATCTGGCGTGAAAATATTCTAAGTTTGCGAACATACGAGCGTGCGTGCAAACTGAGCAACACACACTCGTAACACAGTCACTTTATGGAGTATTGTCACCAAATTTTCAACACAAGCATTTTAGGACCTCTGCTCATGAACAGTGTAACTGATATTTTCGTAATGTGTCCCAAACACTAATTTTGTACCGCGACCGTGCTATTCTGCACCGGAAGTGCGAAAACACATTTTGGCCAGGATGTGAAAAATGACAGCTGTATAGTTCACAAGAAGGTGTGGTAAAATGGCAATGTTGAGAATCTGGTGTGAAAATATCATGAATTCACTAACTTACAAGTGTGCGTTGCGCAGTTGCTATGCACGCTCGTAAAACAGTCATATTTTTTTTATTTTTCCCACCAAATTTGCAACAAAGGCTTTTTGAGAGCCCTCCTCATGAACAGTGGCACTGTCATTTCGTTACTCGGTCCCGAAAGGTGATTCCGCGCAGTGACTGCGAAATCACCTTTTGTGACCGAATAAAGCCATGATAGTGCAAGAAATCATGAGAAGGGGTCCCAAAAATCCCATGTTGAAAATTTGGGGCCAAAATTCGGAAAAATGCCTGAGATATGCATCAAAGTTTGAAAAACCCTATTTATTCCATTATACAGCTTACTGGCATTTCCTTAGTTCACGGTTGGCTTTGGAGAGTGCAGATGTGTTCCTGGTGCACGAAGATCGTCGCGCTGGACTTGAAGGTAAGTATGGGATGAGGCGGGGGTGTGGGAGGCAGGGTGCACAGTAGGTGGGTGCGGGTAGGGGAGGGGCACGGAGACTACGAGGGACCGTTTTCGTTTTACAGGTTAAAAAAGGAAAAACAAACATCGCGGGACAGGTTTTTTTTTTTGCAGGGGATTTGGCACTCTGGGGTGGGCTCTCAGTGTGCCACCTAACTGTTTTGGGGGGGTGTCTGCAGCCGACGGGGATTGGGCACCCTTGTTGGCAAACTACAGAAGGGGGAGGAATTTATGCCGACAGAGTTAGGCACCCGTTGGCATACAAAGAAGAGTGGGGGTGCAGAGCCGAGGGGAGTTAGGTACTCCCCTTGGCATTAAACAACTGGGAGTTCTTTTATTAGCCGGGTGGGCTCCCCATTGGCACACAAGGAAAGGCGGGGTAAGAGCAGAGAAGTTGGGCACCCCTCGGCATATCATAAATGGAGGTGCTTTATGCTGATGGGGAGTAGGCTCCCCATCGGCACATTCATAGGGGCAGGGTAGATGACAGGAGTTGAGCACCCCAAAATTCGACACAGTTCAGCGGCCAGTGTGCCGCCATGTGCATAATGTCAGCAAGCATCTCAGAAAGGTCCGCTGCATCTGGCGAGCTTTGCTCAGATTGCAATGGACCTTTCCCAGATGTGCTTGCCACATTATGTATGCATGCTGTAGGCGCTGGCATGTAGACTGATTGAGATAAGGGGCGCACCTACTGATGCGTGCCCTGCATTCGCCCAACAGCGACCATGCTTCCAAATCCCCACTGTCCCAAGATGTTGGCTGTGCATGCACGCCAACATAAAAAATCTGCACTTTTTCAACAGTTTATTCCCTATGTTCTGTTTAGCATTTCCCTGGTACTCTTTCCTGCTGCATTGTACTATTACTGAGTAATTTGCTCAGTTTTTCTTTGCTTTTGTTTACATTTCTGCCACCCTGCATGTTGCAGTGGAACCCCCTCTGCTGCCAACTGCACATGTGCATGACTGGATATTTAAGTGTGATAGTTGTATTAGTAAAAAGTGCAGTATTTCTGTGTATTTGTCCTGAATAGTATTTGTATTGCACAGACATATGTACCTATTTTTGCATTATTTTTATGTTGGCTTGCCGCAGGCAAAGCCAACATATAGAGAGAGTGCAGATTTGGGGGCGCGGCGCTGTTTGGGCGAATGCAGAGACGCGCATCAGTAGGTCGTCCCTCATTTCCCCAATCAGCCTGCATGGCACTGCCACACCATGCATATACATAATGGTGCGAGCACATCAAAGCAAAGGACCGCTGTAATCATCATACGCAGCGGTCCTTTGCTTGACGTGCTTGCAGCCATTATGGCCATGGTCGGTGAGCCAGCAACCCCCTCATGTTTGTGTGCCGATGGGAGCCCACTCCCGTCGGCATCCCCATAATGTGGAATGCCGGGGTGCCCAATCCCCTCGGCTCATGCCCCCATCATATTACGCGTTGGCAGAGGCCCTCCGTTAGCACCCCCCAACTGTTGAATGCCAAGGGAGGTGCCCAATTCCCTTAGCTCGCGCTCCCCGACTTTGTTTGCCAGCGGGGTGCCCAACCCGGTGGCATTACCCCAGTGTGTGCTGATGAGGGTGCCCAATCCCATTGGCTAATGACCCCCAACCCACTTAGGTGGCATGTTGGGAGCCCACAGCGTGCCAAAACTGTCCCGTGATGTTTTCTTTTTTCCCTAGAATATGAAAACCGTTCCTCGTAGTCTAGGTCCGCCCCCCACCCACACCCACCCACTGTGCACCCTGCCTCCCCTCATCCCCTCTCACCCCATACTTACCTCCGGACTCCGCGCGACGATCTTCAGTGGACTGGGAACACGTCTGCACTCTTCAAAGTCGACCGCGAACTGAGGAAATGCTGGTAAGCTGTATAATGGAGTGAATAGGGTTTTTCAACTTTGTTGCATAACTCAGGCATTTCTCGGAATTTTTGCACAAATTTTCAACATGGGGTTTTGGGGCCCCTCCTCATAATTCTGTCACTGTCATGGCGTTAATCGGCCTCGAAGGTGATTTTGCAGTCACTGCGTGAAATCACCTTCGGGCCAATATCAAAATGACAGTATTGATATTTATGAGTGCACTCTTAAAAGCCAAAGTTCAAATTTGGTGGAAAAAATCCAACAAATGCCTGTTTTACGAGGCAGTGTTTGCGCAGTTGTTACGCAGGCTTGTAACTTTGCGCATTCACAATATTTTACTGCCGGATTTTCAGCATTGTCATTTTTGTACACCTCCTTGTGAACAGTATAGCTGTCATTTTTCACATCCTGCCCGAAATGTGTTTCCGCACTTCCAGCACACAATAGCGCAGTTGCTGTGGGAAATCAGTGTTTGGCCAGATTACAAAAATTACAGTGACACAGTTCATGAGCAGAGGACCTAAAATGCCTATGTTGAAAATTTGGTGATGATACTCCATAAAATAACTGGGTTGCGAGCGTGCGTTGGCAGATTGCATGCACGCTGATACCGTCGTGCATTTGTGATATTTTCAGTCTGGATTTTCACCATTGCCATTTTTCCACACCTCTTGATGAACAGTACAGCTGTCATTTGACATATCCTGCCCAAAATGTGTTTTCGCACTTCCGGCGCAGAATAGCGTGATCGCTGTGCGAAATCACTTCTTGGGACACTTTGAGGAAATAACAGTGACACTGTACATGAGCAGAGGTGCTAAAATGCCTATGTTGAAAATTTGGTGCCGAACGCCCATAAAATGGCAGTGTTGCAAGCGTGCATTGCATATTTCCCACGCACCCTAGTAGCTTCACAAATTTAGTATATTTACATGCCACATTTTCAACACTGGCATTTGTTTACATCTTCTTATGAACTGTACAGCTGTCATTTCTCACATCCTGCCCGACATGTTTTCCCGCAGTGCACTACCAAACACCCAAAGGGACACCCTAATGCTTGTCACTCTCTGCAGGGTGGGGGTGGGTTGGCATCAGTTCAATACTTCACTGCCATTCCTATGATGCATCTGTCTAACTCCTGCACTACCAATGCCAATGCCAGCAAGCCAACATTCGGCATTGACAAATGCTTGTTTCTTTAATAATAATGTTTTTTTTTGACACAAAACTTATTTTCAACTATTTAGTCCAGAAGACTCTATTTATTTTGTAGTATGTTAAAGGATACAAATACTGAGGTGACTTGAGACATGATGCACATGGGCTAAATCTGAAGAAAGGCCATAGCCTGAAATTCCAATCTTCCAAGTGTTTTGGAAAAAAACGATCCCTTCTCAACTCAACTGTCATGCTCAATCCTAACCTAATACTATCAATTATTTTAATTATTGTCCGATGTTGAGGATTAAAGAATTGCTTTGGAAATAAACACAGCATGGGCCATTCCATTAATTATCAATGAAAAACAGTATGAGGGTCCCATCTGCAAGTAGAGTTCCAGAGAAGTTAAGAAGCACCCACAGATTTCTTTCTTTCTTTCTTTTCTTTCTTTCTTTCTTTCTTTCTTTCTTTAGTGGAGAACTACACTGAACCTTTAAGTACTGATTCTAAATCCACTATTTTTCTGTCTTTACTGGCCTTTTATAAAATGTGTCTCTAGGCATGGCAAAGTTATGTGGACTCTGGGTGCCCTATGGACACCAGCAGATTCATGAACCTAATTCTGTAGTAGACTAAATATGTGAACAACTGACTGCATTGAATCAGTGCACCTGCACATGCAGATGTGTGTCAGGATGGGATGAAGGCATTTTTTTATTTTATTTTCCCAGGAAGGTGGACTGGATCAAGTGACCCATTTTCAGCCATGCCTGGGGAAACAGGGGATTACAATAGGAAAACATCACAATACAAACACACAGATAACATAAAATGTAGTTAAATAATTAAACACTTTAAAAATATTATTTACATATATACAATGTAAACATGTATTCAAACATCAGACAATTTCTAAGCAATTATAAAGTGATGTGGCCTGAAAATGGTCCTTTAGACATTTCTTAAATACATTTGTCCTTAAGTCAATATCCGACACAATTTCTGTCATTCTTTTCAACATTTTGGTCCGTAATATGACAATAAGCATTTTGATGTCTTCATTGTAGTTCTGGCTTCACTGAATAACCTGATATAAATTTTACGTAAAATGTCAGTATTATTAGAAAGTATTAATGTAATTTTAATTCTTTTGGAATATTTTTCCCCTAAGTGTTTTCCAAAAATATTGACATCATATAATCAATTCTCAACTGAGGTGACAAAGTTCCAAAATTGTGGTAAAGATCACAGTGATTAACATTTTTTGTGGACTGGGTAGCAAATCTAGCAATATTATTAAATGTTACAGTGAAGTTATGGAAAGTTATAGCAGAAAGATTAAAAAACAAAACAGAATTATATTCTAAAGCTGGTAAAAGGACTTGCATAGCTATAATAGTTTTGACATATGGAGAAAGGTTGTTTTCATTTTTGTATAAATAGGCCAGTTAGATAGCCACTTTCTTTGTAATCTTCTGAATATGTTCTTGGAGCATCAAAGACCGATTCAGCGTAATACCCAAATAGTTGAAACTAGACACATCTTCTAAAGTATGCCAATTTGCCAATCCGCACAGGGGTTATATACAGACCCCCATGTCAGGGGGAAGGAATGGACGAGGATATGATAGGAAGGCATACTTAGGATGGCAGAAAAAGGGGAGATACTGTTGATGGGGGACCTTACTGTGTCAGATGTTAACTGGAGCACCTTTGCTGCAGCCACATCCAAAAGCAGGGCCATTCTCGATGCCCTTCAAGTGGCATGCCTCAGACAGCTAGTTTTGGAACATACTCTTGAGGGAGCAATCTTAGACCTTGTATTCTCAAATGGGGACAGTGAGAGGAACTCAGGTCTAAAAGTGGGTAGCCATTTGGGAACAAGTGACCACCAAACAGTGTGGTTCATGATAAACTCGGCTACAGAGACAAGCCATACAAAAGTGAGGGTTCTGGACTTCAGGAGGGCTGACTTTGGCAAGATGGGAGAGTGCCTTAGAAAAGCACTAGCAAACATGCTAGAAGGCTGGGTGGAGCAACAACGAGGAAATATCAAAACTGCCATCACAGAGGCAACAAGCCTTTGTGTGAAGCAAATAAACAGATCAAAATGAAAGAAAAAGCCACTATAGAGGCATCACCAGCAGAAAACAGGAAGTTGTTATCCCCCTGTACAGACAGTTGGTGAGAACCCATCTGGAGTTCTGCTTCCAGTTCTGGAAACCCCATCTCTGCAAGGACATAGACAGGATGGAGGCAGTTCAGAAGAGGGCAACTAAAATGGTGCAGGGTCTGCAAGAGAAGCCATATGAGGAAAGACTAAAGGAGCTTAATATGTATACCCTTGAGGAAAGGAGGGAGAGGGGGGAAATGATAGAAATGTTTAAGTACTTCAGTGGAATCAGCAAAGTCCAAGAGGGTAGCATCTTTCAGAAAAAGAGATGTACAAGAACAAGGGGACACAATTTAATGATAGAGGGGGGACCGGCTCAGGGGTAGTGTGAGGAAGTATTTTTTCACAGAGAGGGTGGTGGACGCATGGAACAGCCTTCCTGAGGAGGTTGTGGGGTCTAAAACTGTGTGAGAATTCAAGAATGCATGGGACAGACATTAGACAATTTTTGTGGGGAGTAGGAAGAAATTGGCTGTTGGTTAAATAGGGTCTGCAGCTTATCCTCTCAGTAGGGAAATGGGCAGACTAGGTGGGCCAAGCGGTCCTTTTCTGCCGTCAAAGTCTATGTTTCTATGTACACCTTCAGTTAACATGTTATGTTACTTGTTTTCATTTCTATTTTTTGTCTCATTCCAAATATCATTGTTTTGGTTTTCTTTTCATTTGTATGATTTTATTTGCAGTAAACTAATTTTGTAATGTATGATAGATCGGTTCCATCTGCAGTATTAAGTCGAACCGTTTTCCCCTCGCAGTATAATACTCTATCATCCGAATACTTTACTGTCAATGCCACCTGCAAATTCTTGGCAGGTAATTAACAAAAATCAAAAGCAGAAGCAACCTAGGACTCAGCCCTGAGGCATCCCTGTAACAGTTTCTCTAAGGCCAAATCCCTCAGAATCTGTTTTTGCTATCTGTTTCTATTTAGTTAAGTGATGTTCAAATCATTTTACTGTATAAGGCCCTACTCCTAGATTTGTTCACTTTTATGTTCATTGTGTGCGCGAGTGCAAACGAACATAATGATAATATGAGAGTTGCTAAAAAGGGGTGTGAGGGGTGCCAGCCCAATGGATAGTGATGCTCTAGGAGCCGGTCTGTGGCAGGCGAATCAGCAGGCAGTGTCCTGATGACACTAGTTTGCTGAGGGGGTTGGTCTCGGCAAACATTTCAAAGGACAGAGCTGAAGCAGTAGCAGCATGGCTCTGTCCTTTGAAGTGCAAGTCAGGGTAACAAGAGCTGTTATCTCCCCACCCCACTCTCAGTAAGGCGGCACACTGGGAGCCCACCCAAGTGTGCTAAAATTATAATTTGCAACACCAGGATGCCCACTCCTGGTGTCGGATGCCCCCCATCCCACTTTCATTTGCTGACGGGGGTGCCCAATCTCCCTGTCGGCATCATGTATCCCCTCCAACACCAACTCATGTGGCACACTGGGAGCCCACCCCAGTGTGCTGAGATAGCTTTTTTTTTTCAATTTTCCAACACTGGGATGCCCACTCCTGGTGTCAGATGCACCCCCCAACCTGTCTATCCCTTGCCGATAACAGGGTGCCCAATCCCTATGTTGGCATCCTCCCAACTATTGTGGCACACTGGGAGCCCACCCTGGTGTGCCTATTTGCCATGTTAATGAAGAAAACCATCCCCGGGCCCTGCCAGCTTTTTTTTTTTTTTAACCTGTAAAAAGAAAACAGTCTCATTGTCTCCCTCATCCCCTCGCCCATCCCCACCCTCCACTGCATCCACCTCCTGCACCCTCCCATTACCTCACACTTACCTCCTGAGGTCTGGCACTGTCATCTGCTGTGGACTGGAACACGTCTACACTCTTCAGCGCTGAACCGCAAACTGAGGAATGAAGGTAAGCGGTGTATAATAGTAGTCAATGAGGGTTTCAACTTATGGTGATATCTCATCCATTTTTAGGAATTTTGACACCAAATTTTCAACATGGGGTTCTTGGGACCTCACCTCATGAACATGTCACTGTCATTTCGTTACTCAGTCCTGAAAGATGATTTAGCGGTCGCTGCAGGGAATTACTTTTTGGGACCAAGTGCCACTGTCCATGAAGTGGGGTCTCAAAATGCCCATGTTCCAAATTTGGTGAAAAAATTCCCAAAAATTACTGCATTATGAGCATGCGTTGCGCAGTTCCTATGTACACTAGTAACTTTGTCAATTTTTAATATTTTCACTCCAGATTTTCAACATTGCCATTTCTTCACACATCCTTTTGAACAGTATAGCTACCATTTTTCATATTCTGCCGGAAATGTGTTTTCACACCTGTGGCACAGAATGTCGCGGTTGCTGTGCAAAATCAACTTTCAGGATGGATTAACAAAATCACAGTGCCACTGTTCATGAGGGGAGGTCCCAAAAAGCCTATGTTGAAAATCTGGTGAAACAATTCAGCAAAATGACCATGTTACGGGTGTGCGTTGTGCAGTTTCTACGCATGCTCGTAACTTTGCCAATTTTTCATAGTTTCACTGCAGATTTTCAACATTGTCATTTTTTCACACCTCCTCATGAACAGTACAGCTGTCATTTTTCACATCTTGCTCAAAATGTGTTTTCACACTTGTGGCACCGACTGGTGGAGTTGCTGCATGAAATCACCTTTTGGGATTGAGTAACAAAATTATAGTGCCACTGTTCATGAGGTAGGGTCCCAAAAAGCCCATGTTGAAAATCTGGAACGAAAATATCAACAAACACCTGTGGTGTTAGGGTTTCCAACCATAATGGCCCAGCCCCACCTCCCCCACCCTGTAGAGACTAACAGGCGTCAAGTGTGTGCCTTGGGGTTGTCAGCCATAATACTCACACCATTCCACCCCCACCCCAACCCTGCAGCCAGTGACAAGCATCGGGGTGTGCCTTGGAGTCTTTGGCTCTAACTTTCACCCTATTCTCCTATACTGCACCCATCTCAGTTTATTTTCTTATGGAATGAGGTGCGCGTTAGGGCTTAAGACCCCAAGGCACACTGCAAGGCCTGCAGGGTGGGGATGAAATGGTGTGAGTGTTATGGCCTACGACCCAAAGGGATACCCCCAATGCCTGTCAGTGTCTGCAGGGTGGGGTTGGAATGGCATGAGCAGTTACTGGCAATGACCCAAATAGACACCCCAATGCCTGTCAGTCTCTGCAGGGTGGGGTGGGGCAATAGCATTGGAACCCCTAATGCCTCATTAAGGAAGTAAATCAGGGAGGGACTGTTGATGTCACCTACCTTGATTTCAGCAAAGTCTTTGACAAAGTCCAACATAGAAGGCTGATTAACAAGATGGGTAGTCTGGCCATGGGGTGCAGGTTGATAAACTGGGTTAGAAACTGGCTGATGGACAAGAGGCAGAGTGTGGTGGTAATGGGATCAAATCCTGGGAAAGGGGTGTGACCAGCTGGGTACCTCAGGGATCAGTCCTGTTCAATGTCTTCACTACAACCATTGCAGAAAGGCTAGAAGGAAAGATCTGTCTGCCTGTTTGCAGACGACATCAACATCTGTAACAGAGTGAAGTGAACAGTCCAGAAGGGATGGAGAAAATGAGCAGGGACATGGAGAGCCTTGAAAAATGGTCTGAGGAGTGGCAACTGAGGTTCAGTGCAAAGAAGTGCAAATAATGCACCTGAGAAGAGGGTGTCCTGGGGAGAGTTACAGGATGGGGGGGGGGTGCAGATGATCACCAAGGAAGAAAGGAACCTAGGAGTTATCAGTTCTGATGACCTAAAGGTGTCAAAGCAGAGCAAAAATGTTGCAAGGATGGCCAGTGGAATGCTGGGGTGCACAGGCAGAGGTATCACTAGCAGAAGGCATGAGGTGGTGATGCCATTGTATAATGCACTAGTGAGGCCTCACCTACAGTACAGTGAGAAATTCTGGAGGCCACAAATATGCCAGGACATTGACAGGGTGGAGGCAGTCCACGGAAAGACAACCAAGATGGTACATGGCTTGCAATTCAGAATATATCAGGAGAAGTGGACCTAAATATGTACTTATTGGAGGAAAGGAGGGAGTGGGGGAACATGATAGACATGTTCAAGTACCTCGAGGGCATAAACAAGGTGCAGAGGCAGATGTCTTCCAATGCACCAAATGTTCGGCATTGACAAATGCTTGTTTTTTTTATCCTGAAAAACAGAAAACTGTCCATCATTGTCAGCTGTGTAACCCCCCACCCCCAAACAGTACACAGACACTGGGGGTGCCCACTCCCCCAGTGTCCTCATCTGTTCAGCAAACACCCTGAGAAGGGGTGTCACAAGCCATAGTAGGGATGTAATAATCCCTCTTTACAAGACACTGGTTAGGCCCCATCTGGAGTACTGCATGCAGTACTGGAGGCTGCACCTGCTCAAGAAAATTAACAAAACGAAGGCAGTCCAGAGAAGGGCAACCAAAAGGGTGCAGGAACTGCATCAGAAAACATACAAGGACAGATTAACGGAGCTCAATATGTATACCCTATAGCAAAGGAGGGAGAGAGGTGATATGATCAAAACATTCAAACATCTTAAGTGCATTAACAAGGTGAAAGAGTCTAACATGTTTCAATATAAGAAAAATAGCAGGACCAGAAGACATAGCATGAGATTAGAGGGAGGCTGATTTAGGGGTAATGTGAGGAAGTTATTTTTCACAGAAAGGGTGGTGGATGCATGGAATGGCCTATGTCAGAAAGTGGTGGATATGAATACAGTGCAGGGTTTCAAACAGGCATGAGATAAGCATAAGGGAGCAATACAGATGAGTATGAATAGATAGGCCATTGACAGAGTAAAGGCCTATGGCACATTCATCAGGTAGAAACAATGGGCAGACTGGATGGGCCTTATGGTCCTTATCTGCTATCAACTTCTATGTTGCTGTGTTTCCATGTAAAAAAGAAAACTGTCCATCATTGTTCGTTGCACTGTTACCCATCCTCCTACCCTCCCACTCAGAACCCACCACCCCACACACACCCCACCCCATACTTACCTACCAGGGGTCCATTGCCATAATCTTACTTGGACTACAGGCATGTCTTTGCTGTGCAAAGCCCAACTGTGAACTGAGGTAAGCACTTCATTGTATTTCAATTAAGTGTTTGGCGCCAATGTATTTCAATGGGGTTGTCAACTTAGTGGCATAACTTGCACATTTTTAAATATTTTTGGCCAAAATTTTCAACATATATTTTCCGGGACCCCTCTTCACGAACAACTTCACTGAAGCAATTTTCAAACATCCCCCTCACCCCACGACACCAGTGCTCACAACAAACATTCGGCATTGACAAATGCTTGTTTTTTATTAATATGTATTCCACTAGGTTGAAGGCCTTAGTAAGGTTGATAAAAATAGTCCCGGTGAGTAATCCTCTATCCATGTTGTCAAAAACATCACTTATCAACCTGACCAAGACCGTTGATGTGCTGCACCCCCATGAAATCCATACTGATCCTCTGTGAACAAATTATTATCTTCCAAGAACTTTAACTGATTGAATACCACATTTTCTAGTAATTTTACCAAAGACGATGGAACAGAAATTGGCCTATAGTTCATAATCATTTGTTTATTTTCAGTCTTATGTAATGGGATTACCACAGCTGTTTTTCAACAGTCAGGTAGCTGTTTTTTATTTATTTATTTTATTTTGAAGAGAGTCACCAGGAAAGCAACATGAACTGTGAACAGCTCCTTTCCAGAAGCGTCCTGGGGGAAGGAGGAATTACATAAGGAGGAGGCGGAAGCCACCAATCAGGAGAACAGTGTACAGAACCATATACGTTACAGGTTTGTACAAGGTGATAAATTAAAAAGGAATTGTAATCTGCTTAGCTGCTGTTTTTAGTCATTTTGGTGAAAGATTATCAAACACCACTCCTTTATTGCCATGCATGGCTGGATTGGGTACCCCAGTATGCCAATTCTCCTAGCAGGCTACATGCTGCTTGGGGCATGTCACTGGGGTGCCCCTCTCTGCCAAGGAAAACAGTCATAGGTGCAGAGTAGCCCTGGTATTGTATTCTGTAGGGCCCATGTTGCCTCAGCAGTAACCTGCTGGCTTTTACCAGCCCACCTCTTGGACATGGAGAGCTGGGATCCTTTTGCCAACAGGTATTTCTCCTTCTTTCTTTTTTTTTTAATTATGTAGGCTAATGGGGTTAAAGCAATCTTGGACATGGACTGCAATCTCCAATAATCACTTATTTCTGGAGAGCCACAGCTCGACTTTGGAATCTGGACAGGGCTTCCAACTAGAAGCCTGGTGTTCAAGCTACCCAGCCTCCTTCCCCTCTGCACTATGTGCTTGTAGGGAGGGGCTGCCAGGGGTAAGAATACTAGCCCCTTACTTTGCTCTGGGGCCAGCTGCATGGCACACAGTCGCATTGTCCAGTATATGACTTTTGTGGTGTGTACTGGGCTCGATCATGCAAAGGGCACTAGGAGTTTTTCTGAGTTACTCATTGTAAGCACTATTTCAGAACAGCATGATGTATTTTATGTCAATTTCAATGACAGAGTTCTACAGTATTATAGATCAAGGGAGTGCTCCCAACCACATGGCGCTCTCCTTTCTTCTGCGTGTGAGACCCTCTTATTCTGTGAAGAGTATCTCATGCACAGCTGCCCTGGAAATGGGCACGTTCGGGTAATATTTTTAAATAAATGTATATATTATTGATAAAGCTCAATCAATAATATATTAATACCACCACTGAGACCATGCTTAAGATTATAAGCATGGTCTCACTTAGATTCTTAGGGTATCAGAACTGCTCACCTTTGGTTCACAGTTCTCATATCCTAAGTATGCACAAGACCACTCTTAACAATTGTAAGCATGGTCTCGGTGTCGGTATTAATATACAGAACACAGCCAACAAACAATGTGCTAACAAGTATGAAAACTTCACTCTATAGTTCTAATATGGCCCTTAGCACCAGTTTGTAAATTGAAACATCTACAGAATTTACTAAAATGTTGGTAAAGTTGGGGCAGTAACAAAATGTGAACTAATACTTGAAACACAAATTCCACCGGGGGAAAAAAAAACAAGCTCGAAGAGTAAACACAGCTTTCCTTTAACAAAATCATGTGAAAAAGATCTATCTTTTCAGCAACTCTGCAGATTCTACATGGGATTCTTTCTTCTTTCTGTTCTCCCTTACCTCAAAGAAACTACAAGGCATCAATGACGTTCCAGCAAAGTGGCAAAATTCACCCTCACAAATAACTTTGCAAAGTTCCCATTGTCATCACCAACTTCGAACTTCACTGCTTGTGAAATGTTTTCCCATTTGAAAAAGCACCTCCTCCACAAAGTCTTCACAAAGCAGTAACTTCACGCATGAATTTTGAGAAATTTTCATGGATAGAGGACCACTTCACCTGGCAAAGATGTGAAGTCGTCACTTTGCAGATTTTGCCAGTTTTGTGAATTTCTGTCACTTCGTCCATCTCTAACATCAAGGCATTGCCAAACTTTATATGTAAGCAATAACACATGACAGGGTGTGCTGTAATGCTAAATTACCTCATGCCCTAGTTGGGCTGTGAGGCACAAGGCACAGCTGAGTGCTTTTAGCCACCGGGAAGTGCAGTAATTTATGAGCACTGCCACGCACCCTGTAGTGTGTTATTGTGCTTTCGAAATGGTTTTAAAAGTTAAAAGCAGAAAAAATAAAGTGAAATTTGAGCTGCACAGTAATTGAAAATAATGCACAGTCATAGGACCAGTTTTGACCAATCAGATTGCTTGTTTGATTCAAGCAAATTTGTAAATATTATTAAACTATTCATTGAAAACAAAAACAGACTACACTGAGTTTAAGTCAGTACATTATGGCATAATGTCTAATGTGTGGCTGGAATGCTGCTATATATACTTTGTAGTTTGCACCTATTTCTGAACTTCTCTATTTTCCCTCAGTTGAATAAAAAGCTGATCTTCTTAGTTCAGGAGTATGAAATGTGCTACTCTTTCTGATCGCTAAAGCAGAAAACATTCTCATACCCAGTTGTATACTGTATAGTGGCATACCTTGCAACCATTTGTCACTGAAATGATGGATACAGATACTCAAAATGAGGCATCAGGTGGGGTATGGGCCCTCAAAATGATGGACACGTGATTAAATAAGAAGATGCATGCTCACAACCCAGTGGAAAACAGTGCTTGTATTTGTTCAAGGTTTCATTTTTATTTAGCATCACAGTATGTTAAGAATTTCTGCTTTAAAGTCATAGTTCACAGCATCTTTTCAGTGTGGTATGGATGCAGGGCAGAGCACTTCTGAGGGGTAAAATAAGGGATACCTCATTATGATGGACAATTTGAGAGGTATACAAAGTGGAGGATGAAATTCTTTTCTGTTTTAAATTGCTTGCTTTTACAAGTGCTACAAAACTGGCCTTGTTGGTTAATTTGCCTCTGCCTACCATTATATCTAGACTGTAGTCACTGATTCTGAATTTGGTTAGACAGTGTCTTACATTTAACAATTGTAACTGTGTCATCAGTTAGTAAACCCTCAGCCTCCTGTCTTGCAGTTCTGGGACAGTGCTAAAAAAACATCAGGGACACCTTGTGCTATGCCAGCAACCCATATTTGGGAACGAGCACAGGCCGCCAGGGGTTGGCAGGGTTGGAGAAGGATTGAGCGTCCAATGGACTGCTCTTCTTCTGGGAGGGGGGGATGCCAGTGGTCAGCGTTCGACTGGCCCCTAGTGGAGGCTGGGGGGCAGTGTGCCAACACTGCAGAAGAGGGACTGGGATGGGCAGATGCCTGGAGCAGCACATGCGGACGCGTGTGTGTTCCCTCTGCTGGTGTTATTGCACACCCCTCTCTGCAAATACAGTGGAGAAAATGGAAAAAATTGGAGTCCTAACAGTGGATGATGATTGTCCACCTCGCAGTGCCGCTGGGAGGGCACCTCCCCTGAACTGGATCTGGTCTGGTGGGTTGAGGGTCTCCCCACCCCCCGGCATGAGGGGTAAGTCATGGGGGGCTGAAGGGGAGGGGGTCTCATACCCAGTCGGCGCGGAGGGATGTCAGATGGCAGGCAGGGACTCCAGGGGAAACAACACTAACAAAAAAAACCAAAAACATCAGGGACAAATGACCAAATTCAGGGACACATGTTGCAAAATGGAAATATCTGCTCTAGAAGCTTGCAGTATTGTGGGGCTTAATGAGAAAGGCATTTTCTGAAGGAGAACAAGCCTGTATCATGCAGTGCATTTCCAGCAAATGAGCAATATCTTATGTTTCAAATCCCAACTTTTCAGGGACAAAATGCCAAATTTATGAGGGACCCAAGGACATTTTTGAGGCAAAATCAGGGAATGCTGAGTGGTATGTCAGCTAGGGTAACACTTCAGTGGAATGATTATCAGGTAGAGAAAAGTTTCACTTGCTCTCTTCCATTAACATTAGCCACAGGTTTTTCTTTCTACACATTGCGCATACTCAGCACAAGTGAAACCTCTCCAGACCGTTAGCATTTCTAATCGGATTTATTAAAATATAAACCTAACGTAAGTCTCTCTGGCCTCCCCGACTCCCACCAAACCCCCCCCCCGAGAAAAAACATTCTGTTCTCCCTCAGTCAGGAGGCACCCTTTTATCATCTGACACAAAGGATATTCAGAGTACTGAAGATGAAAGCAGACCTGTGCAGTCTTAAAACAGTCATTTTCTTTCTCCCATAGCCCCACTGCTGCTGATTCAGCTGGTTGCGGTTATGTTCTATTTTAGGTAAATTAGTTTTCAGAGTCTTATTAAATAAACACACAGTTATTGTAACTGCGGTGCCCTGGCTCTCTGTCCCCAGAAGTGAACCAACGACTCCCACCCCCCAAAAGAAAGGCAGAGTGGAAAAATCAAATCTGAAAGCAATTTAAAAGAGGCACCTATGAAATTTCTGTTTGTATTCAGCTCACTAATTAGTTGACTTGTCAAATGAAGATTGAGTGTATTAGCACATGAGGTCACTCGGGGTAGGGCAGCAGTTGGGGGGACAGAAGGAAGAGGCCCAGGGCTGGAAGCTAATCACAGGTAAGGTTAAGAATCGTACAGGCCAATGATATAAAAATGAGGCTGTGTCACACTTTACTGTGTAGCAAAGTAAGTGAGTTTTCACATACTGTAATAACATTGTAATTTAAAGTCAGCAGGGACTGTAAGTCCCTCATGTCACCGGTTCATAAGCAGCAATTAAATGAGTATGGTGGTGAAAACATGTAGTAAGTTATAGGCATTTCCTACATACTCTACTACCTAGAAACATAGAAGTTGATGGCAGATAAGGACCGCAAGGCCCATCCAGTCTGCCCTAGAGTACCCAGTGATTCCCTTGATAAGCCAACATTTGTCAAGGCTTAGCTTAAAAGGCTGTACTGCCTTCAAGTCCATTGTCTCTGCTGGTAAGCTGTTCTGCATGTAGCCCTCCCTCTCCCCAGTGTCTAGGGGTATGCAGATGGTAACTGTCCATGGGGGGGGGGTCACAGCAGATACTACTACAGAAATGGTTTGCGTTTACCAGGTCTTACAGTCACGCCAGGGTACCAGGCTCTTTGGGTGCTGAGCTGAAAGCCAATCAAGGCAGGGCACAATAGCATTTGATGAAATAACTGGAGACCATAACTTTATAGAAAAAAACGTGGGGGATCTTGTTTCATAGCAAAATTATTATAACAATCCATGGAGCAAAAGATCATTGGGTTGAGGCAGGCAGCACATATCTTAGACCACTACGTTTCCATATTTCATACTGCAAACAGTTCAACATTAGCAGACAGTTCACAAACGTCCACAGGGCGTTAATTGGACATCCCCAAATTCAGGCAACTTCAATCCCAATATACACTTTGGGCTGGTATGACCCCACTTCTCCTTTTACCCACTTTACTCACTGGCATTTCTTCCCATGGAAAAGGCTGGCCTTTCACCTTGGGGCCACCACCTCCGTCCTAAGTCTCAACTTGACTGTCTCACAGCAACTCCAAATAGATCAGACCAACCTCTCAAATCGGGGCCACTAGCTCCCCTACTACTCCTCCCATGACAACTCTGTGTAGCTTTCATTGGGAGACTGTCCCCATGACTTATAGGCAACACATCCCCAAACTGTGATGAGCTGTACTTCATCTCTGCTCGATCTAGTCTAACTCTCTGTGGGGCTTCAGAGCTGGAATCTCCCAGTGAAACCCTTCTTGTTGCCTTTTGACTTGGCTCAACCTTGCAACCTGGGTGACCATTAGGCAGTGGTCCCAATGGGGCATCTTGCTCCAATCCCACCGGGGTGGCATACCTGGGGTCCCATACAAGACTTGAACTATGGCCACTGCCACATCCACCCAGTGGTTCTCTCTGTCTTCTCTTGACCAGACACCTTCTGGATATACAGAGCAGGCACTCACCCCTACTCCAGTCCTCTACCTCTTTTGAACTCCTCCTCTCACCTACATGCCCATGCTTATATATCGCCCACCCAGGGTGACCTTCCACCAGCATCAGGTCCCTGGAGGGCAGCCCAGGATTAAGCCTTTCCATGCTGGGCTACCTAATCCCCATATTTACCTACTGAGGCATAAACTGTACCCACTAATTACTCACAGGCATGAACTGTAACCTTTCTTAGGCTCTAACCCCACTAAGGGGGCAGGGGTTACACATTGGTTCACCACACTCTGGGATACAAATTGCCTCCTAAAGCTACCCTGAATTTACCACCCTTGAGCTGTAGGGAATGTACCAGCATGTGGCTGCAGGACACCAGCCAAACATCTCAGACTGTTCGATCTTGTCAATGCCCTTGAATATGCAAGTCTGTGATCATGTCCCTGCTGTAGCCTTCTTGTCTCTAGCATGATCAATGTAATGGCCTCCAGCCTCTCCTCATACTTTTCATCCCTCATACCGCTGATCATTGTAGCCGCCCAGTGTTGCGACCTATAGACTGCTTGAATGTCTTTTTTGTATTGAAGAGATCAAAACTTTATTTATTTATTTTTTGTTTACTGGGGAAGTGCACTAGACAAATTCTGCCTATTTTCAGGGATGACTCGGAGGAGGGGAATACAGATGAATGCCAACTGACCTTGAACCATATTAAGCTGTTGGTGGTATTTATAGTGAATGGCTATAAAACCGCATGTAGTACTCCAGTCAGTGCCTAACCAGGGCCTTTTTTTTGTTTAAATTTCTGTTAATGCCCCCTTCATCACAGGCCATTTCTGTGGACCCCTCAGGCCCAGCGGGATGCTCCCAGGCCCTTCCGGTTGTGGTCACACAGTTCAAGGATCCTTGGCTATGCCCCCCAGGTGGGATCAGGGTGGGGACACATTCCCCTGACATTCTTCATTTTGTCGGGGTGCACCACAATCTGGTGGGCAATGAGGGCCCGGGAAGCTCCCATGGACCATCATCATGGAAGGAGATGGGCCTTTTTCCACTTTTTCGATCTGCACCTGGGGAGCCACGTACATGGATGTCAAGGCAGGTCCCGCACACGTCCATCAGTGACGTCCCCACTCCATTCTCCAGCTACTGGCTGCCACCACCCATGGTCACCCAGGTGGCAGACTCATGGCAGAGGACAGGACCCCCCCTTGGAGGAGGCATGCGTCTATGGGATGCTCAAACCCCCTCCCCCCGGCCCCTGACTACCCGAGGTCAGCTGGATCAGGGCCTTTTAAATGTGGCAGAATTACTTCCCGTGCTCTACTAGACATCACCTTTTGATACAACCCAACATTCTGCCATCTTTCCTGATAGATGCCCATACTGCTTCTCCTACTTCAGTCCCTTGCCTTTTTAATCCCCCAAATCCTTTTCCTCCTCGAAAAGAGGAGTCTCATGCAGTCTGTAGGTCCTATAGCCCTGTTTTTCCTCACACCTTGCATTTGGATACACTGAATCTGAGGCTCCAGGAGTCAGATCAATTGCCGAGCTTGTTCAGGTACTCCTGAAGTTTGTTCCCATTCTAAGGGGAGTCCACCACCCTGGCAAATTCAGTGTCATCCATGAACGCAAGCAGCCTGCTGTACACCATAGCTTTCAACTAGTTAATGAAGAGGTTGAAGAACAATTTCTCTAGCACCAATCCCTGGGGATGCCACTGAGCACCCCTGTCTACTTGGAGAAGTGCCCATCCATCACCACCCTCTGCTGCCTGCCCCAAGCCAGCTAGCATGCCATTTTGTTTTATTTATTTGTTTCACAATCAGAATTACAACCTTTGAGTCATAGACTACTTTGCAAAGGCTCCATGTCAGAGCATATACAGAGCTAAACACAGAGTTATATACAGAGTTAAACAATTACATTGCACACAGTTTAGAAAATAAAAAGCATTCTAGGGTTGGGTAGACCCAGTGTTTAAAGAGAGTAATGCTACTGATAGAATCTAGGATAACAAGTTGACCCAGCATTAGCTCCAGTACACCACACTGGTTTACTTTGTCCAGAAACTTTTCATGCTCTTTAGTATCAAAGGCCTTGCTAAAGTTCAGAAAGACTACATTTAGGGAACAGAACACTCAAATGAGAGTGTGCACCACCCTGAGCATCTGCACAGCTATCAGGTCCAGCAAACTTTCAATTACAGAAAATAAAAAAGCAGCACTCCAGAAGATTGCAAGTAATGTATGTGCCGAAAAAACAAAGACAAGGCGCTGCGTCAGCATGTGGTCTAAAAGCAAAACAAAATGGTTATATTAAATGCACGCTGAAAATAGAGTTAAAAATCTACGTTTCGACCTTAGGTCTTCTTCAGGAAATATCTAAAAGAGAAAAAAAACAAGCTAGTGTAGCTAATGTATGTGCCGAGCAGAGCTAAACTACAGCCAAACACCCCAGCATGTTTTTGCCTCAGTGGCCCTTCTTTTTGTAGCACTTTTTTGCTGTTGTAGTCTGAGACTACATCCAGTGCCCTTCCCCTATGCAACTCATTGGTCAACCCCTCGAAGAAGGGGATCAGGTTGGTTTGACATGTTCTGCCCCTCATAAGGCCATGCTGACGGGGGCAAGGAAATCTTGACCTCATCTAAGTGCTCAACTATTTTGTCCTTGATTATGGCATCTAGGACCTTGCCCAGCACTGCTGTCAGATTGACCAGCCTGCAACTGCCGAGGTATGACCCCTTCGTTTCTTTTTTTTAAGTTCATTTGTAGTTTTCCATTTTGGTCATGACTTCTTCTGTTTCTGGACACCCCCCAGCTGGTAGTTCATGACTATAGCGACCGAGATTGAGCATCTAGAAAAATGGCACATCTATCTCGGCAACTGTGATCACAGCTACATAGGGAGGAGGGTGACTGGATACTGCAGTTAGCAAAAACTGCGACAGGAACTCGCATGTATACACGAGTGTACACTCATGGGGGAAAGAGGCAGGGGAGGGATGGCATGTGGGAGGAGTTGCGGTGAGCAGCTGCCAAGCTGGATTGCTGATATCGTGGGGAGGGTGGTCAGCTGGGAGGCATGGGCTACCCCGCTCTGGTCTGGGGTGGTGTGTTTTTTTTTTTGCAGCCTGGTGGCATGTATTTTGTCAAGTTTTCCCCCCCCGACATACACCCCCCTGGAGTTGAGAATCCATAAGTAGGGTGGTGCAGGGGGCACAGCCCCTTCATTAAAAATGAGACATGTAGGTCTAGGGCACCTTTTATCTGTGCGCTGCCAGTGTGCATCGCCGAAATTAATTTTCAGCGATGTACACTCACCATAATAGCGATCACTGTTTCTCCATCACTATTATGACATGGAACCCCCCAGCTCTGTTGCCTCATCTGTGGCTGCCAGCTTTCAACCCCTTGGCTTCCCCCTAGGATGGGCTGGGGAGGTTCCCACCTCAAGAGACTGTATGGGTGTTGGGGGGGCAAATAAAGCTGTGGAAGCCCAAGTGTACCAGGGCACCATCTGCATGACTGCAGGGTGTAATTTCCCCTGTAAGCCCACTCTGGTGGCTACAAGGGCTCCAATGTGTGCACACACTCCTGATTCCATGGCATCATGCAGAGCTGATGTGTGTCACCTTGGCTACAGTGTTTCTTGAGAGTAAGGCAGCCTCGCACCCCAGAGAAAGGTTGAAAGATTATTGCAAGAGGTGATGCCAATTGTTCCTTTAGCTCCACTATGAACCTGGGGTGTATCCCATCTGCCTCTTAGGCAGGGGGTCAACATTAACCTTTTTTTGCATTAGCCAGCAGGGCAGGTTGATTCAGAATTGCATTAGCCCACAGATGGGTGCACTAGCCCTTAATTATAATGGCAAATTTTGATCACTTATACAGGAAACAATGCAAGCAAATCCAAGAAATACTCTGATTATTGCACATTTATCCTGCTCCCACATTGCTTCCAGCTCCCCAGCAGAATAAAAAGACTGCAATGCCATCACAGACAGTGAGCCCCCCATTGTTTAGTACCATAGCCTCCTCTCTTCCTCTTTCTGCCCCCCCACACCAAACAGAGAGAGGATATCACAACAGCAAATGTTCAATCAAGCAGTCCTAGCTCTGCGCACACACAAGCTGACATCACCATGCACCTCACCACACTGTCACCACCACCCACAGGGCAATGAACAGAGTCAAGCAGAGTAAGGCACTCAGTCCCCACCCTACAGTCAACTGGAGACCCGTGCTTTTGAAAATTTTTTTACAGTCTCAAGTAAGCCAGGAGCACATCTAAGATTTCTTTGGGGTGGTGGCTAGACAAACCTAAGGGGCTTGGGAAATAGAAAACGGTGACATTTTTATTTGTAAAATCATTGATTTTAATATGCTCTGCCCCAACAATAACAGATTGTTCTTTAACATTGCCCTTTCATCAGCCCAGGGAAAACCGTACACAGGCATAACACTATACTATTTCAGTTTCTGTATAGGATGATCTATGCACCCCAGGAATGCCTATTTCAAGGTTTCAAATTATGTATTTTAACAAGGATTATTTTTGTACCATACATGATCCAAAGCTTTGTTTTTAGGCTGAAAGGACATGCTGAGTGGGATAAGGGTGGAACTGTATGGATGGTGATGGCTGGCATGGTCCATTTAGAAGAGCTGGAGACCCCCTACACTTGCCAGTAATGGCAGCTATGCATCTGTGGATGGTCACTTCAGAGTCTGGTCTGCAGTGGTGTCCAGGGAAAGAACATAGTTAAGAGATTTGGGGGGAGAGGGAAGTTATGGTGAGGCTGGGATAAAACCCACCACCTGCAGGGACGGTCCTGTATACCTCTTTGCATTTTGCCACTGAAATGTTGGATATAAACACTCCAAATGTAGAGAAATGAGGGGCACTGCTCTTAATAATATTGGACAAATTGTTAGACATAGACACATTCAAAAAACTGGAACCTAGTGACTTAATAGCACTCTACCCTTGGTCACACCCTGAACACTAGTTAAAAGTCTTAACAGTGGAGTGATAATGACTCACATTGAGTCTTTTGTGGGATCCCTCTCTTGAACTGCCAGATAATTGCAGCTCTTAATGAGCTGTTAATCACACCTGGCCATCTGGAACATTGAGAGAGATTAGCATGAGGACTAGAGCCTGCTACAGTAAACACTTTTTTAACTTCATTAACAGCCATGAAATTCTGCACTAGTCAAGACGGGCAAGTAGAGAGTTAGATGCACTAGCCCTGGTCAATTTGCACTAGTGTTTGGGCTAGTAAAACAATGTTAAGATCGACCCCTGCTCTTAGGACATACCTGGCTTGATTTTTTGATTTGTCCACTATCAAGGCAGGTAGTATGTCCAGTGGCTGCACTGAGGCTATCTCTGATGTTAAGGCCCTATCAGTGAACCTCTTCCCCCCATGGGCCCTTTGGTGATCACTGAAGCAAAGTAATCACTAAGCATCTCAGCCATCACCACTGCCTCTCTTACTCACTTACTCATTCCTCCCTCCTCTCCCTTTCTTTAAAGGCCCAGTCCCAGGCTTCAGCTTCTTCCTTCCAGTTGTGTACTGTAAGGACACAGTGGTGTTGTCCGTAGCTCCTGCTGCTCTCCTGGCTTCCAGCCCTTGGCTGTCTCAGTTTTAGTCTAATAGTTCCTCCGTGCTTTTCTGCACTGCTATCTGGTCTGGAAGCCATTCATCTCTTTCCAGTAGCCATAAACCTTTTTTGTTAGGAAGCAGCTGCCTTAGGTCCCTAATGAGCCAAGGGTGCCTTTTTTGGCCAGTTCCCCTATACAGGAATACAGACTTCTGCAGCTGCTCTAAGTACCATCTTCAACAAACACCACATATGCTTAATGCTGCTCTAAAAAAGCTTGGACTTGCTTTTCATTTTATTATTTTCTTATATATATATATATAACTATCTGTCGTATGTATGGGGTTTGAATGTATAGATATTTATTGTGTTAGTGTGTGTGCGAGGTTTGATTGGTGGCTTAGGTTGGATATTTTGGGGGTAGCCCTAAGGGATTATTTTAGGTGGTTGTGTAGGGTTTGGGGCTTAAAACTGTTTTCTCAGGGTTAAGATGTTTAAGGAAGATACAGGTGTGAGGCATGTTTATTCCAGAGACCACCTGTGGCAGTGCTGTCTTTTTGTTGGCTCCCCATTAGCTCTTCCTGCAGACGTTCTCAGCCACTGCAGGGGGTCTGGGGATCCTCAGGAGGCAGTGCAGTAACCACGATGCAAGTCCTGAGTACAACAATCAGGGGAGGGAAACAACCGGGTGGTTGGGTTCAGGAGGTGCTCCTAGGAAGGGTATGGAACCAGGAATGGGGACTGCCATGCCTGGTTCTCCTCCCTAGGGATCTGCTTAATATCAACAAGCAGGAAGCAGTGGGTCCGGCTAGTTCTACTCCTCCCCTTCGGGCCATGCTTTGCAGCGCAAGGTCACCAAGGAACAAAAAAGTGGTGCTGTATGATTACACTGCCGATTTCTTATCTGACCTTGTTTGTATTAGTGACACCTGGTTGGGGACATCTACCTTGTGCAGGAGGCATCTATCAGAGGGTAGTCAGTGGAGACACTTTAAAAAGGGAAAGTAACTTCTGAACAAAAAAATTTAACATCAAAGAGTGCTATACATGGCCTCCAAGTAGAAGTAGAAGATATACAGTACCTTTGGGTAAAATGAGATCTCTGACTGCAGTCAAGGGGAAGCAACTAAGTGCTTTGGTGGCTTTATGATCTGAAATGAAAACGCTGACTCCTACTTCAAATGAGGGAGAAGATTTGCTGGTCATCAGACTGAGGGAAAAATGATTATACAAGGCACAGACAAGGGCAGCTGTCCCGACAGAGCTCTGTTGAGGTTGCGCAGTCTCCCTCTCTCATCGCTCATTCTGTTTCTGCTGGCACTGCAAGCTGCCCTTTTGTACGGGGCTCCTGCCTGCATTGACGCCTTTTTCTGCCCACAGAGAAATCCCAGCAGTCCTGATAGAGCTCCATTGAGCTGACTAAGTCCCCTTGTCTCACTCACTCATACTGTTTCTCCCACCGCTGCAGGCTGGCCTTTTGTACTGGGCCCCTGCCTGTATTGACGCCTTTTTCTGCCCACAAAGAAATCCGCAGCAGTCCTGACAGCGCTTCGGTGAGTTCGCTCACTCTCCCTCCCTCACTCACTCTCTCATTTTGTTTCTCCCAGTGCTGCAGGCTGCCCTTTTGTACTGGGCTCTTGTGATGGGGCCTTTGTCTGCCCACAAACAAATCCGCAGCAGTCCTAGCAGAGCTCAGTTGAGCTCGGTCACTCCCCCTTCTCACTTGGTCGATCTTAATCTGTCCCAAACACTGATTTCCCAGAGTGACCATGCTAATGTCCGGCAGCAGTGCAAAAACATATTTTAGCCAGGATGTGAAAAATGACATCTGTAGTGTTCATAAGGAGTTGTGAAAAAAATGCCACTTTTGAAAATGTGGCGTGACAGCATTACAAATTTGCGAAGTTACAAGGGTGCGTGGAAACAGTTCAACGCACGCTTGTAACACAGTCATGTTATGGAGTTTCATCACCAAATTGTCAACATGGGGATTTTAGGACCTCTGCTCATGAACAGTGTCACTGTCATTTTCTTAATCTGTCCCGAACACTGACTTCCCACAGTGACCACGTTATCCTGCGCCGGAACTGTGAAAACACATTTCGGTCAGGATGTGAAAAATGACAGCTGTACTGCTTATAGAGAGGTGTGAAAAAAATGGCACTGTTGAAAATCTGGTGTGACAATATTACAAATCTGTGAAGTTATGAGCGTCCGTGCCAACTGTGCAACGCACGCTCATAACAGAGTCATTTTATGGATTATCGTTACCAAATTTTCAACATAGGCATTTTAGGACCTCTACTCATGAACAGTGTCACTGTCATTTTCTTAATCTGTCCTGAACTCTGATTTCCCACAGCGACCGTGCCATTCTGCGCTGGAACTGCGAAAACACGTTTCGGCCAGGATGTGAAAAATGACAGCTGTGGTGTTCATAAGGAGTTGTGGAAAAAGGCCACTGTTGAAAATGTGGCGTGACAGTATTACAAATTTGCGAAGTTACAAGGGTGCGTGGAAACAGCTGAATGCACACTTTAACACAGCCATGTTATGGCAGTCCCGATAAAGCTCCGATGAGCTCGCTCACTTCCCTTCTCTCACTCGCTCATTCTGTTCTGCCAGCGCTGCAGGCTGCCCTTTTCTACTAGGCTCCTGCCTGCGTTGCTGCCTTCTTATGCCCACAAAGAAATTTGCAGCAGTTACAATACAGCTCTGTTGAGCTCACTCACTCGCTCATTCTGGTTTTCCTGCCACTGCAGGCTACCCTTTTGTACTGGGCCCCTGCATGCATTGCTGCCTTTTTCTGCCCACAAACAAATCTGCAGCAGTCCCAACAAAGCCCCGTTGAGCTCACTGACTCCTCCTCCCTCACTCGCTCGTTCTGTGTCTCCTGGCGCTGCAGGCTGCCCTTTTGTACTGGGCTCCTGCCTGCATTGGTGGCTTTTTCTGGCCAGAAAGAAATCTGAAGTGGTCCCGACACAGCTCCACTGAGCTCGCTCACTCCCCCTCTGTCACTCTCGCATTCCGTTTCTGCTGGCGCTGCAAGCTGGCCATTTGTACTGGGCTCCTGCCTGCGTTGCCGCATTTTCTGCTCACAAAGAAATCTGCAGCAGTCACAGTAGAGCTCCATTGAGCTCGCTCTCTACCGCTCTGTCACTTGCTCATTCTGTTTGTCTTGGCGCCGCAGACTGCGCTTTTGTTTGGGGCTCCTGGCTGCGTTGGCACCTTTGTCTGTCCACAAAGAAATCTGCAGCTGTCCCGACAGAGCCCCGTTGAGGTCGCGCAGTCTCCTCTCTCATCACTCATTCTGTTTGTCCTGGCGCCTGCAAGCTGCCCTTTGCAATGGGCTCCTGCCTGCATGGCGCCTTTTTCTGCCCACAAAGAAATCCCAGCAGTCCTGATACAACTCCATTGAGCTGACTAAGTCCCCTTGTCTCGCTCACTCATACTGTTTCTCCCACCGCTGCAGGCTGGCTTTTGTACTGGGCCCCTGCCTGTATTGTGACGCCTTTTTCTGCCCACAAAGAAATCCGCAGCAGTCCTGACAGCGCTTCGGTGAGTTCACTCACTCCCCCTCCTTCACTCGCTCGCTCTCTCGTTCTGTTTTTCCCAGTGCTGCAGGCTGCCCTTTTGTACTGGGCTGTTGTGCTGAGGCCTTTGTCTGCCCACAAACAAATCCGCAGCAGTCCTAACAGAGCTCAGTTGAGCTCGGTCACTCCCCCTTCCCTCACTCGGTCGATCTTAATCTGTCCCAAATACTGATTTCCCAGAGTGACCGTGATAATGTCCAGCAGGAGTGCAAAAACATATTTTAGCCAGGATGTGAAAAATGACAGCTGTAGTGTTCATAAGGAGTTGTGAAAAAATGCCACTTTTGAAAATGTGGCGTGACAGTATTACAAATTTGCGAAGTTACAAGGGTGCGTGGAAACAGTTCAACGCACGCTTGTCATGTTATGGAGTTTCGTCACCAAATTGTCAACATGGGGATTTTAGGACCTCTGCTCATGAACAGTGCCACTGTCATTTTCTTAATCTGTCCCGAACACTGACTTCCCACAGTGACCACGTTATTCTGCGCCGGAACTTTGAAAACACATTTCGGTCAGGATGTGAAAAATGACAGCTGTACTGCTTATAAGGAGGTGTGAAAAAAATGGCACTGTTGAAAATCTGGTGTGACAATATTACAAATCTGCGAAGTTATGATCGTGCGTGCCAACTGTGCAACGCACACTCATAACAGAGTCATTTTATGGATTATCGTTACAAATTTTCAACATAGGCATTTTAGGACCTCTACTCATGAACAGTGTCACTGTCATTTTCTTAATCTGTCCTGAACTCTGATTTCCCACAGCGACCGCGCCATTCTGCGCCGGAACTGTGAAAACACATTTCGGCCAGGATGTGAAAAATGACAGCTGTGGTGTTCATAAGGAGTTGTGGAAAAAGGCCACTGTTGAAAATGTGGCGTGACAGTATTACAAATTTTAGAAGTTACAAGGGTGCGTGGAAACAGCTCAATGCACACTTGTAACACAGTCATGTTATGGCAGTCCCGATAAAGCTCCGTTGAGCTCGCTCACTTCCCTTTTCTCACTCGCTCATTCTATTCTGCCAGCGCTGCAGGCTGCCCTTTTCTACTGGGCTCCTGCCTGCGTTGCTGCCTTCTTATGCCCACAAAGAAATTTGCAGCAGTTACAATACAGCTCTGTTGAGCTCACTCACTCGCTCGCTCATTCTGCTTTTCCTGCCACTGCAGGCAGCCCTTTTGTACTGGGCCCCTGCATGTATTGCTGCCTTTTTCTGCCCACAAACAAATCTGCAGCAGTCCCAACAAAGCCCCGTTGAGCTCACTGACTCCTCCTCCCTCACTCGCTCATTCTGTGTCTCCTGGCACTGCAGGCTGCCCTTTTGTACTGGGCTCCTGCCTGCATTGGTGGCTTTTTCTGGCCAGAAAGAAATCTGAAGCGGTCCCGACACAGCTCCACTGAGCCCGCTCACTCCCCCTCTGTCACTCTTGCATTCCGTTTTTGCTGGCGCTGCAAGCTGGCCATTTGTACTGGGCTCCTGCCTGCATTGCCGCATTTTCTGCCCACAAAGAAATCTGCAGCAGTCACAGTAGAGCTCCATTGAGCTCGCTCACTACCGCTCTGTTACTTGCTCATTCTGTTTGTCTTGGCGCCGCAGACTGCACTTTTGTATGGGGCTCCTGGCTGCGTTGGCACCTTTGTCTGTCCACAAAGAAATCCGCAGCTGTCCCGACAGAGCCCCGTTGAGGTCACGCAGTCTCCTCTCTCATCACTCATTCTGTTTGTCCTGGCGCTGCAAGCTGCCCTTTTGTACGGGGCTCCTGCCTGCATTGGCGCCTTTTCCTGCCCACAAAGAAATCCCAGCAGTCCTGATACAACTCCATTGAGCTGACTAAGTCCCCTTGTCTCACTCACTCATACTGTTTCTCCCACCGCTGCAGGCTGGCCTTTTGTACTGGGCCCCTGCCTGTATTGACGCCTTTTTCTGCCCACAAAGAAATCCGCAGCAGTCCTGACAGCGCTTCGGTGAGTTCACTCACTCCCCCTCCTTCACTCGCTCGCTCTCTCGTTCTGTTTTTCCCAGTGCTGCAGGCTGCCCTTGTGTACTGGGCTCTTGTGTTGAGGCCTTTGTCTGCCCACAAACAAATCCGCAGCAGTCCTAACAGAGCTCAGTTGAGCTCGGTCACTCCCCCCCCCACTCGGTCGATCTTAATCTGTCCCAAATACTGATTCCCAGAGTGACCGTGCTAATGTCCAGCAGGAGTGCAAAAAACATATTTTAGCCAGGATGTGAAAAATGACAGCTGTAGTGTTCATATGGAGTTGTGAAAAAATGCCACTTTTGAAAATGTGGCGTGACAGTATTACAAATTTGCGAAGTTACAAGGGTGCGTGGAAACAGTTCAGTGCACGCTTGTAACACAGTCATGTTATGGAGTTTCGTCACCAAATTGTCAACATGGGGATTTTAGGACCTCTGCTCATGAACAGTGCCACTGTCATTTTCTTAATCTGTCCCGAACACTGACTTCCCACAGTGACCACGTTATTCTGCACCGGAACTGTGAAAACACATTTCGGTCAGGATGTGAAAAATGACAGCTGTACTGCTTATAAGGAGGTGTGAAAAAAAATGGCACTGTTGAAAATCTGGTGTGACAGTATTACAGATCTGTGAAATTATGATCGTGCATGCCAACTGCGCAATGCATGCTCGTAACAGAGTCATTTTATGGAGTATCATTACCACATTTTCAACATAGGCATTTTAGGACCTCTACTCATGAACAGTGTCATTGTCATTTCCTTAATCTGTCCTGAACACTGATTTCCCACAGTGACCGCGCCATTCTGCGCCGGAACTGTGAAAACACATTTTGGCCAGGATGTGAACAATGACAGCTGTACTGCCCACAAGGAGGTGTGACAAAATGGCAATGTTGAAAATCTGGGGTGAAAATATTGTAAATTCACGAAGTTACGAGCGTACGTAGCAACTTCATACACTATGTAAAACAGTGGATTTTGGATTTTCCACCAAATTTGCAACATAGGCTTTTTGAGAGCCCACCTCATGAACACTGGCACTGTTGTTTCAGCACTGGCTCCCGGCTGATTCCGCACAGTGACAGCGAAACCACCTTCCGGGATGATTAACAACATGACAGTTCAAGAATTCATGAGGAGGGGTCCCAAAAACCCCATGTTGAAAATTTGGTGAAAGAATTCCCAAAAATGCCCGAGATATGCACTAAAGTTGAAAAAACCCTATTTATTACATTATACAGCTTACCAGCATTTCCTCAGTTCGCGGTTGGCTTTGAAGAGTGCAGACGTGTTCCCAGTCCAGCGAAGATCGTCGCGCCGAGCTCCGGCGGTAAGTATGGGGTGTGGGGGGGTGTGGGGACGCAGGATGCGCAGTGGGTGGGTGCGGGTTGTGGAGGGGGCAGGGAGACTACGAGGGACCATTTTCTTTTTTACAGGTTGAAACAAAAATAAGACATCGGGGGGACCGTTTTCTGATTTAACAGGTGCTTTGGCACGCTGGGGTGGGCTCCCAGCATACCACCTGTGTGGGTGGGTTAGCCGACGGGGGATTGGGCACCCCCGCCGGCAAACAAGGCAAGGGGGAAGGGAGCTGCAGGAGCAGGGGGATTGGACACCCCTTGGCTACAGCAATGAAGGGGGGTATCATTATGCCGACGGGATTGGGGCACCTGCCGGCAGGAACAAAAGGGGGATAATCATTATGCCATCGAGGATTGGGCACCCCATCAGCAGGAACAATGGGGGTTACAGAATGCCGATGGGGTGGAGCTCCCATCGGCAAGTAAACACGGTGGGGGGGAAGGGGTTATATTGTTTGTGAACATGGCGGCAACCCGCCGCCATGTTCATAAACAATATCAGGGATCCCACATCCTGCCCTGCAATGACAGGCTGCTCCCTCATTGCAGCGGATGGCTGACGCTGCAATGACCAAGTGGCCCCTGATTGCAGCGGCTGATTTTTTAGAAAGTTGTGGCACGCTGGCTGAACTAGTGTCAGCACCAGCGTGCCACGGCATTGGGGTATGGGGGACAAGCCTTTGCAGGCTGTGGGAGCATTGGGCACAACAGTGCCATGTCTCCGCAACCTGCTTGTGGAGAAAGCTGACGCAACATGTTTCTTGTGCATGCGCGCAATCAACATGAAAATGTTGTGGATGCTATTATAAATTCTATAGTATAGTCAGACCATGCGGTTATATCATTGGCTATAAAGAACCAAAACCAAGCTAGGAAATTTACCCCAAGCTGGAAATGTAATAATCAGTTATTAAAAGATGAAAAATTCCATCAAAAAATTCAAGAAACCATACCTGAATTTTGGTTCTTTAATTTTGATGGTCGTGCTCCAGTAGTTTCACTACAGGACACATTTAAAGCTGTTATAAGAGGAGCCTGTATTTCATACCAGGCTCATATTAATAGGGACAAAATGAAGGTGATTAAGCGAATCAATCAAAGATTGAAAGAGCTTGATAAGTTAATAATAAAGGACTTCACTAAATATAGTAAAGAATGGTACAAACTTAAATCACAAATGTTTGAAATAGATAACCAGGAAGTGCTGGTAAATATTAAAAGATTAAAAAGGATTAAATACTTTCAAGGGGATAAATTGGGGTTCATTATTAGCAAATTTACTTAATAAACAAAGCGAACAAACTATAATAGAGACACTGCTGAATGATCAGGGGAATAACATAGTAGAGGATGTAAGAATGGCAGATCTTATTTTAAATTTTTTTTTTAATTAGACGTCTTTCACATATCAAGGCACCTAACAAAATTAAAACAAAACAGCAAATATACAGAATAACTATATCATTAATAAAATCATAATAGCTCTTAAAATGCCTGAGTCCACAAAAAAGTCTCAAGTGCCTGTTTAAAGCCCCCAATGATCGTGCACTCACGAAGGTGAGGGGGCAGAGAATTTCAGAGGGTAGGAGCCATAAACACAAAAGCACGGGCCCCAGAAGATTTCAAAATAACCCTCAGAATCTCCAGCAACCCCTCATCAGCCCACTGGAGCTGTCGCACAGGGGTGTAAGGAATCAGAAGCTCTTTCAAGTAGTTGGACCAAGACCATGTAGGGTTTTGTAGGTCAACAAACCTACCTTAAAGGTGATCCGCCACTGAATCAGCAGCCAGTGTAGATCATGCAGCACAGGGGTGATATGCGAACTTCTAGACACCCCTGACAATAATCAGCAGCATTCTGCACTAGCTGCAAGCGGCGGCTATCAAGCCCAGGAAGCCCCAGATAAAGGGAGTTTCAGTAGTCAAGGCGGGAGGTCACAAAGGCGTGGACCAACACAGGCAGATCACTGGACGGAACAAGGTGTTTGACACTGGTGATGTTCCTAAGATGGTAAAAGGCTGACTTAACGACTACTGACACCTGATGATGAAGGGTCAGCCCATTGTCAAGCACCACTCCAAGGTCATGCACCCGTTCTGAGGTAAGGATCTGAACACCCCTCAGATATATTCCAGAGGGCTGATCAGTCCTCAGCCCCTCTATCTTGTGACCCGGGTCCACAACCATAACCTCATTCTTTCCCGCGTTCAACTTTAACCAGCTTGAATTCATCCAGTCTTAGATTTCGGCAAGGCAGTTATTAAATACTGAGAGCGCACTAACCTGGTCAGGGGTGAAAGACGGGTAGAGCTGGGTATCATCGGCATAGCAATGAAACCGTATCCCATACCATCTTACAATGTCTCTGAGGGGTAGCATATACACTGCAAACAACATGGGGGACAGCACCGAGCCCCGAGGAACCCCACAAGACAGAGAAAAATGGTCGGAAGAAAAAAAACCCCAACACAACTCTCTGTGTTCTACCACCTAGGAAGGATGAAAACCATCTGAGCACTGTACTTGACAGGCCACAGATGGACCTTAGGCACTCGAGCAGGACCCCATGGTCTACAGTGTCAAAAGCTGAAGAGAGATCAAGGAGTACCAGAATGGAACGGTTTCTTCGATCTCTCGCCATCAGGAGATCATTGAGCACCAGAACCAGAGCAGTCTCAGTACTGTGCCTCTTATGAAAACCCGACTGGAGAGGTTCATAGACATTATGGATGGTCAAATGGTTCTCCAGCTGGATTGCCACTACCTTCTCAATAACCTTGCCTAAGAAGGGAAGGTTCAAGATAGGTCTGTAGTTGGCAAAAATGTCCGGGTCCAACAAAGCTTTCTTCAGAAGGGGTGTCACCACCGCCTCCTTCAGGCAGCTTGGAAACTCACCCAGTTCCAAGGAGCACCGGACAGTTTGAGCCAGAAATGGGCCTTTGATCTCATAACAACCAAAATTATGGAAGTTGGGCCCGGATCTAAACCACAGCACTTAGGGCACATCCCCTGGACAATCCGCATAATATCCACGAAGTCCAGCAGGTCAAAGGAACTCCAGGAAGTACGAGGAGTAGTGACCGAACACTGACCAACTGCATCCCCCATAGACCGAGTCACACGAATCTCCGACCTGATGTTGGCCACCTTATTCGCAAAGAAATGAGCAAGCTCATCACACCCTTTTTTTCTACAAAGGAATATATCAGTGACAATGAACTTTTGAGGACCCAGAAGTAGATAAATACTTAAAAAGAGGCTAACCTTAAAACCCTAAAATTTAAGGAGGAAGCCTTTAGTAAAGCAGAAATAAAAGAAATTATAAAATCACTTTCAAAAGGGAAACACCAGGACTAGATGGCTTTACAGCTGAATTTTATATTTCCTTTTTGGATGAATTGACACCATGAATAGAAATAATCTTTAGAGAAGTGTTTCAACAAGGTTTGTATTTCCCTCCCTCAAGGCAAGAAGTCAGAGTAATACTAATACCTAAAGAAGGGAAAAACTTAAAATTAGTAGAAGCTATAGACCAATAGCCCTATTAAATATAGACTATACAATAACAGCTAAAATGATAGTTAACAGACTAAAAGATGGTCTACATGAATCAGTACATAAGGACCAATTTGGATTTATTAAAGGGAGGTCAATGTTTCAGGCTATAAAGAGAATCCAACAGATTATCCAGGATGTCAGTTCTAAACAGGAACATTTTCATACAGTAGCAATAGATTTACTTGATAGATCTTTTCTATTTAAAACCTTAGAATGCTGGAAAATCCCTAATAAAATAATTTAATTGATCAATAAACTATATAAAAACACCTCAGTTACATTCACGGTTAATTCATATATTACTACTCCCTTCCCTGTGTTTAATGGAGTGAGGCAGGGGTGCCCCATGTCACCAGTTTTATATATATTAAGTTTGGAACCATTTCTAAATCATACCAGAAATAACACTTTAATAGAGGGGTTAGATACTGAACAGGGTGTTATTAAAGCAAATTCTTTTGCAGACAATGTATTACTAATACTGAAGGAAATCAGTCAGTCATTACCATATTTTATGTCTGAAGTCTCATGTTATGCTAATGTATCTGGATGTGAACTTAACAGGCAAAAATCAGTTATATGTAAAATTTCTAATACAGAATATGCACCGGACCATTTAATCAAACAGGATTTTGTATATGGTACATCCTTTAAGTATTTAGGGATTGATAGCTTTAAAAAACAAAATAAAACAATCAACAACAATTTTGATAAAGCAAAAAATAAAATCGTGGCTCTGTTAGACAGTTGGATAAAACTTTCAATTTCCTTATGGGGGAGAATAGAAACCTTAAAGATGATGGCGTTGCCCCACCTGATGTTTGTGTATCAAGCTGTAAGGGGTACACCCTTGCTTAAATGGTTCAGTAATATGAGGATTATATTATCAAAATTCTTATTGGGGGGACTTATAAGTGCATGGCCACAATTAATAATACTTAGAACTCTGGGGGATATAGTTGCCTGGATCCTATACAATATGTTGTATCTAACCAAATTAGAATATTATGGAAACGCCATTCCGGGACCCAGAAACAACCTAGGATAAACCCTCAAATCTAAAAGATAGAGACAAAACAAATAATATACTATTAGACATTTTGACCAACTCAAATAATTTACGAGACCAGTTTAAACCATTGTATCCCCAAATTAAGGCTAAGATAAACAAGCATTTGTCAATGCCGAATGTTTGCTTGCTGGCATTGGCATTGGTAGTGTAGGAGTTACGGAGCTGCATAATAGGAATGGCAGTGAAGTATTGAACTGAAGCCAACCACACCAGCACCCTGCAGAGACTGACAGGCATTGGGGTGTACCTTTGATCGTCAGGCATAACGGCCATGCCCTTTCATCACACCCTACCCTGCAGACACTGACAAGTGTCACGGTGTGCCTTGGGGTCTTTGGCCCTTATGCACACTCCAGTCCATCAGAAAATATGGTGAGATGGGTGCGGTATAGGAGAATGGGGTAAACTTTGGGGCTGAAGAGTCCAAGGCACACTTCAATGCCTCTCAGTGGCTGCAGGGTGTGGGTGGGGGTGGAATGGTATGAGCTTTGCAGGCGACAATCCCAAGTCACAGCCCTGATGCCTGTCATTCTCTACAGGGTGGGGCGTTGTGGTCGGAAACCTTAACACCTCAGGCATTCGTTGGTATTTTCACTCCAAATTTTCAACATGTTTTTTTTGTGACCCCCACCTCATGAACAGTGGCAATATCAGTTTGTTAGCTGAAATCTGCTTTTGCACAGCGACTATGGTATTTGTCACCACGAGTGCAAAAACACATTCCGAACAAGATGTAAAAAATGATAGCTGTACTGTTCATGGGGAGGTGTAAAAAATGTCAATGTTGAAAATCTGCAGTGAATATACTAAAAAAACTGGTGAAGTCATGAGCGTGCATAGAAACTGTGCAACACACACACCTGTAATGTAATTAGTTGGGGATTTTTTACAGCAGATTGTCAACACAGGCATTTTGGAACCTCCGCTCATGAACAGTGTCACTGTGATTTTCTTTATCTGTCCCGAACAATGATTTCCCACAGCAACCACGCATTACTGTGCTGAAAGTGTGAAAACACATTTCGGCCATGTTGTGAAAAATGACAGCCGTACTGTTCATAAGGAAGTGTGGAAAAATGCCACTGGTGAAAATCTGGACCGAAAATATTACAAATTCATGAACTTATGAGGGTGCATGGAAACTGTGCAATGCTCACTCGTAACACAGGCATTTTATGGACTTTTGTCACCAAATTTTCAACATAGCCATTTTTAAGACCTCTGCTCATGACCAGTGTCACTGTGATTTTCTTAATCTGTCCCAAACATTACTTTCGCACACCGACTGCACCATTGTGCGCTACATGTGCGGAAACACATTTTGGGTGAGATGTGGAAAAAGGCAGCTGTACTGCTCCTAAGGAAGTGTGGTAAAATGGCAATGTTGAAAACCTGGCGTGCAAATATTAAAAATTCGCAAACTTGCGAGCATGCGTAGGAACTGCGCAACGTGTGCTCCTAAAACAGTCATTTTTTGGGATTTTTTCACTAAATTTTCAACATAGCCATTTTAAGACCTCTGCTCATGAACAGTGTCATTGTGATTTTCTTAATCTGTCCCAAACATTGATTGCGCACACCGGCTGCGCCATTGTGTGCTACATGCGTGGAAACTCATTTTCTGCGAGATGTGAATAATGACAGCTGTATTGTTCATAAGGAGGTGTGTTAAAATGGCAATGTTGAAAATCAGGAGTGCAAATATTAAAAATTTGCGAACCTACAAGCGTGCGTAGGAACTGCGCAATGCACACTCGTGAAACAGTCATTTTTAGGAATTTTTTCACCAAATTTTCAACATTGCCATTTTAAGACCTCTGTTCATGAACAGTTTCACTGTGATTTTCTTAATGTGTCCCATACATTGATTTCACACACCGACTTCGCCATTGTGCGCTATATGCGTGAAAACACATTTTTGTCGAGATGTGAAAAATGGCAGCTGTACTGCTCATAAGGAGGTGTGGTAAAATGGCAATGTTGAAAATCCAGAGTGCAGATATTAAAAATTTGTGAACTTATGAGCATGCATAGGAACTGCGCAACGCACGCTCGTAAAACAGTCATTTTTAGGAACTGTTTCACCAAATTTGTCACATAGGCTTTTTGATAGCCTACCTTATGAACACTGGCACTCTTGTTTTGTTAATCGGTCCTGAAAGGTGATTTCGTGCAGTGACCACGAAATCATCCTTCGGGCCCGATTAACGCCATGACAGTGACAGAATTCATGAGGAGAGGTCCCAAAAACCCTATGTTGAAAATTTGGTGCCAAAATTCCAAAAAATGCCTGAGATATGCAGCAAAGTTGAAAAAAACCCTATTTATTACATTATACAGCTTACTGGCATTTCCTCAGTTCGTGGTCGGCTTTGAAGAGTGCAGACGTGTTCCCGGTCCACCGAAAATCGTCGCGCAGGACTCTGCAGGTAAGTATGGGATAAGAAGGGGTATGGGAGGCAAGGTATGCAGTGGGTGGGTGCGGGTGGGGCAGGGAGACTACGAGGGACCTTTTTGTTTACAGGGTTTTATTATTATTAGACAATGCTGGGCGTTTGCCACGCTGAGGTGGCCTCCCAAGCGTGGCAGCTGGAAAGGCTGTTTGAGGGGCTGGAGCTGACGGGGATTAGGGCACCCGTTGGCCACAACAAACTTTGTCATGCTGGGGTGGGCTCAGCATGGACACCTGCTACAACTTTTTGGTGGGGCATGAAGCCGACATGGGGATTGGGCTCCCGTCGGCTATAACAGTTTTTGCCATGCTGGAGTGGGCTCCCAGCGTAGCACCTAACTTTTACGGGTGGGGGCGTGAAGGCGGGGGCGGAGTTGGGCTCCCCGTCGGCTATACAGTGTGTGTGCGTGGGAGGAGCGCATGAACACGCAATATGCGTGCGTGCGCGCGCGCATCTGTGTGGGGAGGGGGAGTGCTCCTCACTCAAGCGGTGCTCTCTCTTTTAACTGTACGGCATTGCATTTTGGAACATCGCACTATGTTTCTTGCACATGCGTGCAAGCAAACATAAAAATGTATCATCAAACAGAAACATTACATGGTTACATTTAAATATATGGTTTAGTAGATCTCTATGGCCTGAACAGCATAAAGGGAAGTTGCTAAACATAAGTAAGTCAAAACTGGAAACATGGAGTCAGTTAATACATGAAGGACCGTTTTGCACTTACAATAAATGTACACAGTTACACTCTCCCCAAATTACTGTGAACTGTTTGAATTTTTTAACGATTAAAGCAAAATTTAATAAGTTAATTCTGACCTGTCAAAAAACTAAAGCAAGGGATACAGCAAGATTATTAAACAAACATAGCAAACTAGAGCTTTTGGGGAGAGAAAAGCTACTTACAAAAATATACCAGTGGTTGCTTACAAATCAAAAGGACCCATGGGAAAGAACTAATACAAAGTGGAATGAGGAAACAGGGATGGTCTTAACAAATCAACAATGGAGAAATTTAAGAATATCTGCCATTGAAGAATACCAGTATGCAAAGAATAAGACAATCCAGAAAAAAAATTCTGGACAGGTATTACTTTACTCCCCAAATATTGGGAAAGATAGGGAAGAATGTTAATCAATATTGTTGGCATCAGTGTGGACAAGTAGCCAACCTTTATCACTGTCTTTGGGGATGTACAGATAAACAAGAAATGTGGAGACAAGCTAACAAATTACTAGAAGGGGTACTGCAAATAAGTCTGCCCCTAAGTTTTGAAGTAATGATTTTAGGATATAGAACTGGATTAAACATAGATAGAACAAAAGGAAAGATTATCACAATTGATTCTACTGTATGATCACAAAAAGGCTGCTTCTGGAACATAGAAACATAGAAGTTGACAGCAGATAAGGACCGCAAGACCCATCCAGTCTGCAGATTTTTTTCTACCTTATGAATGTGCCATAGGCCTGTACTCTGTCAATGGCCTATCTATTCATACTCATACTCATATTTATTGCTCCCTTATACCTGTCCCATGCCTGTTTGAAGCCCTGCACTGTATTCTTATCCACCACTTCCTGAGGTAGGCTGTTCCATGCATCCAGCACCCTTTCTGTGAAAAAGAACTTCCTCACATTACCCCTTAATCGGCCTCCCTCTAATCTCATGCTGTGACCTCTTGTCCTGCTATTTTTCTTATATTGAAACATGTTAGACTCTTTCACCTTGTTAATGCCCTTAAGATGTTTGAATGTTTCAATCATATCACCTCTTTCCCTCCTTTGTTCTAGGGTATACATATTGAGCGCCGTTAATCTGTCCTCATATGTTTTCTGATGCAGTTCCTGCACCATTTTGGTTGCCCTTCTCTGGACTGCCTCCATTTTGTTAATGTCCTTGTGCAGGTGCGGCCTCCAGAACTGCATGCAGTACTCCGGATGGGGCCTAACCAGTGTCTTGTAAAGGGATTATTACCTCCCCCTTACAACTTGTGATACCCCTACTGATACACCCCAACATCCCTCTAGCCTTACCTACTGCTTTAGTGGTCTGCTTGGATGGTTTCAGGTCATCTGTGATGATGATGATGCCTAAGTCTCTTTCTTCCCTTGTGATTGCCAGCAACTCCCCTTCCAACCTATAGGTCGCTTCAGGGTTTCTCTTTCCTATGTGCATAATCTTGCACTTCTTTGTGTTAAACCCCAGTTGCCACTTTTCTGACCACTTTGCCAGTTTATCCAGATCCCTTCTCATTCTGCCCACCCCATCTGGATCATCTACTCTGTTGCAGATCTTGGTGTCATCTGCAAACAGACAAACCTTACCCTCTAGTCCATCTGCAATGTCACTGATGAAGAAATTGAAGATGACGGGCCCCAGGACTGATCCCTGAAGTACCCCACTTGTGACTTGCATCTCTTCTAACTGTATACCGCTTACCACTACTCTCCGTTTTCTGCCCGCCATCCAGTTTTCCACTCAGTTGACCAACTTCTGACCCAGCCTGAGCCTACCCAGCTTATTAATCAATCTTCTATGTGGAACAGAATTGAAAGCTTTGCTGAAATCCAGGTAGGTGACATCAGCTGCTCCCCCTTGGTCCACCACTCTGGTTACCCAGTCAAAGAAATCTATGAGATTAGTTTGACAGGACCTTCCTGTTGTAAACCCATGCTGTCTTGGATCCTGTGCTCCTATGGATTCCAGGTGTTGCACTATCCTTTCCCTAAGGAGTGTCTCCATAATATTGCCCACTACTGAGGTAAGACTGACTGGTCAGTAGTTCCCCTACCTCCTCCCTGCTACCACTCTTGTGGAGCAGGATCACGTGAGCCCTTCTGCAGTCTTCTGGGACCTCTCCTGTGCTCAGAGACTCACTGAACAGTTCTGATAATGGTTCTGCTAGTTCCACCCTTAGCTCCTTTAGCACCCTGGCATGTATGCCATCAGTTCCCATTGCCTTGTCCACCCTGAGCTTAGTGAGTTCTTGTAGGACCCTTTCTTTTGTGAAGGGACTAGTGCACACCTCCCTCCCCCCTGTGTCCATGGTGCTGAGCTGTGGGCCCTGCCCTACCTTTTCCTCAGTAAACACTGAGCAGAAGTATCTATTTAGGATAGTTGCTTTTCCTTGGTCCTCCTCCTCACACTCCTCCTTATCCCCTTTGATCTTAGCAATACCCCCTTTGGGCTTTCTCCTTTCACTAATGTATCTATAGAAAGTCTTGTCACCTTCTTTTACTGTTCATGCTAGTGTTTTCTCGGTTTGGGCCTTTGCCTGCCTTACTGCCTTCCCTGCTTCCTTTAGGAACAATGAAATGCCCCAAAAATAAACCCCCTGAAAACTGATAGATGGTGGTATCTATTCTGGGAAGCTGCATCTTTTGAGAAATTGTGGTCTGAGGTAGCAGAATTAGAGGAAGAGAGAGACCCATTATGGAATGAAATTTTAGCAATGTTACCACCATTAATTACCATTAAATAAATAAATTCTTTATAGCGAATGACATTTTTCTTGAGGGAATATATATATATATATATATAAAACAATATTGGTATTTTCTTTTTAAATTGTTGGTTCTCTTAGTAAGAGGACAATGTAAATTTCTTTATGAATGTGCAAACTATGATACAATGTTGCAATTAAGGAAAACTGATAAAAAATATCTTTAAAAAAAAAAAAAGAATGATACTCAGCTGTACCTGTCTGGCACTTCTGTTGGGCGTGATGCAGTTTCTGTTTTGGAGAGGTGTTTGAGTGAAATAAATGAGTGGATGGCCTCTAATTGGTTATGTCTTAATCCAGGTAAGATGGAGGTCATGACTGTGGAGCCAAGCATGCTGGGCCCAGCGATGATGCGAGGGGTTTGACTTACTTTTTTCATTGAGATGTCTACCACTCAGAGCCATAGATGTGGCTAAGAATCTTGGGGTCATCCTGGACTGCGGGCTGACACTTGATCGACAGGTGTCAGCTGTAGTTCAAGCTGGCTTTTACCATCTCTGTAACATTGCTAGGATCAAACCGCATCTAGTCCCTTCTGACCTAGCGACAATAGCTCATGCCTTGGTCGCCTCTGGGCTCGACTATTGTAATGCTTTATACCTACAGTTATCTGGAGGTTTGTTATGATGCCTGTAGCTAATCCAGAATACTGCAGCCCAGCTGATTGTGGTCTTCTCTCGTAGGGATCACATCATGCCAGTTCAGCATGCACTGCTCTGGTTGCCTATACGGTGGCACATAACCTTCAAGATATGCCTGACAACATGCGAGACCCTACACAGTTTGGGACCAAACTACTTATAAGACCTCCAAGTTCCCTGTCTTCCAACTCGCTTCCTTCACTCTTCCACTGTGGGCCTGCTGGTTGTCCCTGTATCTAAGTTACAACAATCTGGGGACAAAGCATTTTGTATTGTGGCACCTACTTTATGGAATGCCGTGCCACAACATACTAGATCTGCCTGCATGGTAGGGGCCTTTAAGACTAATTTAAAAACTTATCTTCTTGTTGAAGACTTTCCCTGACTTTGAAATTATTGCTCATATTTATGTTCTAAACTGCTCACTGTCCATCATTATATAGTGCTATAAAGCTTTTACTGTACTTATTGTAAAGTGCCCTGAGCATTCTAGAAAGGGCACTACAGAAATAAAATTGCCTTGCCTTGCTTTTAATTACAAGTCATATGCAGCTGTTTCAAAGCCTTGGACACCATTTCCTTCATCATGGCAAAGTCTGCCCTTCTAAACTTTCTAGTCCTGGTGGCTAAGGTCTGACTAGTTTTCCACATCACCGGGGAGAGGTTGCCTACTTGTGGTCACTGCCTCCCACTGGTTCCTTAACTTTTACATTGGAGATGACCCCATCCCCACTACTGAGAACAAGGTCAAGGGTGGCCTTAAATTAAATACCTTGTTAGGCATGCGGCAATACTGTAGCATTCCGTACCCGCACAAGCAGCATAGTGGTATGTCACAGATATAGCACACATTACACTATATTTCTGCTATGTCCTGTTGTGTTAAAGATGTCACTCTGTAACTTAACTGAACATCATTATGACCGATGGTTGTTTTTTTTTTTTGTCAGTTTATTTGAGTTGGGAAGCTCTACCCCTCCACAAACACCTTTTTTAACACAGGGGAGGTGTGTGTGTGTGGGGGGTGAAGCCCCCCAACTCAATAAACTGATAAAAAAAATACAGAATGTTAATTTTTACTACTTTTTTAGCTTTTGATTATTTAGTTCAGTTTGCAGTCATAGCAATAGCTGATAGTGAAGCAGTCCAGTAGCTAGTAGACATCAGTTTTTTTGCATTATGGGGGTTCTGCCCCCACCTTCCTTTTATTTAACACAGGGAGATGTGGGGGGTTAAGCACCCCCAACTCAAATAAACTGATTTATAAAACTACCGAGCATAGGAGCATCAATGTCACGACGTAGACATTGACATCATCATTCCGTAGCTTTCCATATCTTAAATAGTAACAGAGAAGTAGCATAGAGGGGGTCCAGAGAGCTACAGTATCACCAGGCATGCTGCTTTAGGAAGCAGTCCTTGAAAGTGGTCAGAAATTTGTCTCAGCCCTGCCACTACCTCTCTCAAAATGCCAAACTGTGCGTGGGAGATTGAAGTACTCCAGGATCACCACTGCATCCAGTTTGGCTGCTTTCTTGATTTCCTTGAACAGCCAGTTATCGTGCTCCACTGACATGTGAGGGGGGCCTGCAGAACACAACCAAAATGATGCTTCAGCTCTAGAGCTATACAGAATTTTCAAATTCTGCTTCCACTGGAATTCCATAGAATTTGGGGATTTTCACCTGATTATGCAGAATTCCACCAGAAGCTAAACTGTGAAATTCTGACAGCAGAGTGGTAACTCCGGAATCATATTTTGCAATTTATGTAAACTACAGATTAATTTTCCACAAACCGCAGAATATTGTTCTGTGGATTATGTGATTCATGGAATGTTATTCTATGGCTTACATAGAAGTGCTTTTCAGAATTTCATGGAATTAAAAAAGAAATTCCAAAAGGCATTTCAGAAGCAGAATTGCCATTCCACACAAATTCCACTGGCAGAATTCTGCATTCCTCACAGCTCTGGTCTGCTCCCCTTTCCCCTAGCTCAGTCCAGATAGACTCCGTGAAACTTTTTGCCCCTCTCCAATGATCTCCTTGTCCTTCAAAGTGAGCCCCTTCCTGCATAGAGATACAAGCAATCCCTTTCCCATCAGCCCTATCCTTTTTTCCTTCCACCGAGTCTTTATGAGGACCATTAAATCCTGACCTTTGAAGTACATGAGCTCATCCATGTTTCCACTGACTGAGCTTCGTTAGATCATCCATTACTGAGCAAAGGAAAAATGGGGTGCATAGATGTGGTAGGGCTTGTAGTTCTTGTGTAATGATTCCTTGAAGGAGCAGCATGTGTGTATTGATCCATGGTCAGTAGATTATCTTGTCTGTCTGTCTGCCTGCCTGTTTGTCTTCCTGTCTGCAGGTTCAGGCCAGATGTTACATTTGGTGACAGATCCTACACTGCTACAACTTGATCCACCAGTACTGTGGACAATGTGACTCATCCAATTATATCGTTAGCAGGTGACTTTTCAGTGCACTAGCTTTCTACTGGAGAGCACTCTAGGGAGGTGGGTAAAGTAAGAAGAAATACACATTCACAGAGCTTTGTCAAGAAGTGCACTACTTCACAGAGGTTTTAGCTTGACGATTTTCAAGTTGAGAAAAAGCTAAAAATAAACTCTGCAAAATATGAACTTTGTTAGCACTTTGCCCACAAGTGTAACATTCACAATGCACTTAGAGCATTGTCCTTGGCGATTCCAAGACATTTATTTTAACATGCTACTGGTAATGAACTTTTTGTAAGCTGTGGTGAGTCACTTCGAAGGTACTGACAATTTCAAGGGCTGTATGCCAGGACAACATTTCAGTGTTGTATTTGGTGGCTGAAAATAAGTACCTTAACCATATCAGGGTCTTGGTGGAAAGAAAAACATGCACCACAGAAATTTAGGCCTCCTCTGTTTACTTTCATTCAGCACAGACACAAGGGGAACACTTAACACACACAGGAAGAGTACAGTAAATGCGTTCCTTAAAGCTGTCCTGTCTAACATTTCCTAAAGCTGTACTACACATAACATGCAGTATGCAACAAATTAGGTGAACAGTTACAAGCTGTGACTAATAATGCCAAATACAAACTGGTCTCTCAATCTGAGTTTGCAGTTTGCAGAAGGAAGCAGATTCTTCAACCATGCAGCACACTCTTGGATTATTTTTTCCAGCTGCTGCCTTTGACTTCAAAACTGAAAACTTTCAGCTATCACATTTGTCGATGGTAAACAGCAGGCCCTTGGGGTTGTGAGAAGTTTTGAAAATGCAACCTCACTTGGTTTATGGGGAGAGAAAAGACCTCTAAGCAGGCCAAATGTGTTTTGTTTTTTCCTCCAGTCACTGATAAGAAAACAGCTCTTTTCAATCATCCTTAGTCTGGTTTGCTTTCAGAAATTGCTATGATCTTAATCCCGGCCAAAATGTGCCATTTTTCTTCTCTTAATTCTGTCCCACCTCATCACCAGATATTGTTGTTTTTGAAGCAAAACTACAGTCCATTTTTGATTATTGTATTACTTATATAAGTCAGCAGAACTATTTATACAGAACTGCATCTTTAAAGGAAAACAGTACACAAGGCTGTTATGTCACCCTGTCATACGACTGCCCAACTAGCGATTGTAGGAAAAAACAGAATTTTTCTTTACCTCTTAATTGTTTTTTAGCCTGTTTTTTGTAGATCGACAATTATTCCAAGTGACACAGACACCTGCAGCCATCTTGCACACAGAAGCCTTCCTGTGCACTCAGTATGCAGATTAGGTGCCGCCCTCTGCCATTAGTCAGCAGCACTAATTAGCATATTGAGTGCACAGGTAGCCAGCTTCTGTGCTGAAAGTGACTGCGGGTATCTGTGTCACTCGGAAGTATCAGAAATGTATAAGAAAAGGTTAACAAACACATTAATAGATAGATTGATAGATTTCTTTGACTGGGTGACCAAAGTAGTAGATCAGGGAAGGGCTGTGGACATGGCCTACCTAGACTTTAGCAAGGCATTTGACACAGTCCCACACAAAAGATTAATATACAAGTTAGCCAGCCTGGGAGTGGGTCCCAAGATGACAGCCTGGGTAAAGAATTGGCTGGAGAATAGGACACAGAGATTAATAGTAAATGGAGTCCACTCAGAAGAAAGGAGGTTACTAGTGGGTGCCGCATGAGGTTCAGTATTAGTACGGTCCTCTTCAATGTCTTTATAAGCGACATTGCGGAAGGACTGGAAGGAAAAGTATGTCTCTTTGCAGATGACTCTAAGATCTGCAACAGAGTTGATGCACAAGGTGGGGTGGAAAGGATGAGAAGGGACTTGGCAAGGTTAGAGGAATGATCAAATGTATGGCAGCTTAGATTCAATGCTAAGAAGTGCAAGGTAATGCACCTGGGAAACAATAACCCAGGGAAGAGTACACAATGGGGGTGAGATACTAACAACAACAAAAAGGAAGGGACCTGGGGTAGTCATATCAGATGACCTAAAGGTGGGCAAGCAATGTGAGAGGGCAGCAAGGAGAGCTGGGGATACTGGGATGCATAGGAGAGGCATCACCAGTAGAAAACAGGAAGTTATTATCCTCTGTACAGACAGCTGGTGAGACCCCATCTGGAGTACTGTGTGCAGTTCTGGAGACCCAATCTCCATAAAGACATAGACAGGATGGAAGCTGTCCAGAGGAGGGCAACTAAAATGGTGCAGGGTCTGCACTGGAAGACATATGAAGAGACTTAAGGAGCTTAATATGTATAGCCTTGAGGAAAGGAGGAGAGGGGACATGATAGAAACGTTCAAGTACCTCAAGGGAATCAACAAAGTCCAAGAGGTAGCATCTTTCAAAAAGGGTGTGCAAGAACAAAGGGGCACAATTTGAAGATAGAGGGGCGCTCAGAGGTAATTTAAGGAAGTATTTTTTCACAGAGAGGGTTGTGGATGCATGGAACGGCCTTCCGGAGGAGGTTGTGGAGTCAAAATCAGTGGTGGAATTCAAGCATGCATGGGACAGTCCTAAGGCAATTCTGGGGGGTGGGGGTAAGAAGAAGTAGGCTGCTGGTTAACTAGGATCTGCAGCTTATCCAGTAGGTAGGGAAATGGGCAGACTGGGTGGGCCAAGCGGTCCTTATCTGCCGTCAAATTCTATGTTTCTATGTTTCTATTAAGAGGTAAAGAAAAAAAATTCTGTTTATTCCTAGAACCCCTACTCTGGCATTTTTATATCATAGGGTGACATAAAAGGCCTTGTGTGCAGTTTTCCTTTGATATAGCTGCTTCTCAAACCACTCAGAGCACAGCTACTTCTTACAGGTAGCAGCAAACAGAAAATCACAACAGGATGTGAAATCTACCAGTGTTCCAAAGCTTGTTTAGCAGAAAGGAACAGTCTCATAAAGAACTTTGGTGACCTATTCATAAACTATAAAATCTCTGAAAGACAATGGCAGTAGATGTAACTATTTTATGAGGATAAAGTACATTTCTTTGCTTTAGCAGTGCTTCACGCTATTGCAGAATTCTGTATTGGGTCTTAGGACCTGAGTATAGAAATATAGAAAGATACAGACAGAAAAAGACCAGAGGTTCATCCAGTTTGCTCAGCATGCCTGACAGACACGATATACTAACATACTAAGATGCCAGCAGATTAGGCCCTATGGTCTAGCGAGTCTTCTCGATGATCAGTGCCTTCCCAGGGCACTGTTTTTAGCCCCCCCCCATGAGGTCCCCCACCTCTCAGCAGGGCTCTGGGATGCACCCTCCACCTATATCTATCTCAGCCTTTCTTGAACCCTTCCACAGTTGTAGCAGCCACCAACTCATTGGGCAGCACATTCCAGGGCTCCACCACCCTCTCAGTGAAGTAGCATCTCCTTGTTTCCCCCCTCAGTCTCCCCCATCCAGCTTCAATGAGTGTCCCCTGGTGGCCCCTACCTCCCACAGCTGAAGCACCCCCTCAAGGTTTACCCTGTTTATTCTTTTGAGATATTTGAAGACCTCTATCATATCGCCCCTGTTCCTTCTCTCCTCCAGTGAGTACAGGTTGAACTCCGCCAGTCTCTCCTCATAGGTCCTTTCCCTTAGTCCCAGTATCATCCTGGTCACCCTTCTCTGCACCCTCTCCATTAAAGCAATGTCCATCTTTAAATAGGGATGCCCAAACTGCATGCAGTATTCAAGGTGTGGTCTAACCAGGCAGTTGTACAGTGGAAGGAGCACCCCTTGACTTCTTGAGGTTATCCCCCTGGCTATGCACCCAGCATTTTATTTGCTTGGGCTGCAGCCCTTCTACACTGCTCTGAGTTATTCATTTTGGCATCCACAACCACCCCGAGGTCCTTCTCCCACCTAGAAACTTGCAGTGCCCCCCCCAGGTGTATACATGAGCTGGGTTTTTGGCCCCTAGGTGCAGAACCCTGCATTTCCCAGCATTAAACTTTAGCTTCAAGGCTTTATGTATTACACATATGCTGAATTTTCTGTTTCTGTATAGGAAGCAGTTTATCTTTCTCCCCTCCTCCCCCACCACCATATCAGCCTGTAGACTGCTGACTAGTGATTTTCAAAACAAAACTTACTGCTGTTAATATGAGTAATTTAGTTAATTTGACTGTAAATCATTTGATGATTATAGGGTATGATGGATTTGACTGTAATGGAGATTGCACAAAATGCCAATAAACAGACATTAAAAGAGTCACCTATGTAATTTATATTTGTGTTCAGCTCACTAATTAGTTGACTTATCAAATGATGATTGAGTGTATTAGCACATGAGGTCACTCAGAGAAAAGGGCAGCAGTTGGGTTGGGGGCAGGAGAAAGAAGCCCATGGCTGGAAGCTAATCACAGACTAACGTTTGTCTAGGCTAACTCATATTATCCTGAGACTGAGCCACATTTTGCTGTATAGCAGAGTAATTGAGTTTCTGTGTTTTTATTGTTCTTGCTGATAAAAAAAAAATTGTTCATGCAAGCTCTGGAACCTCACACTGTTGCCTGCTTGGGGCCGGAAGCATTGTGGAGGCAAGGCTATGGAAGAAGGGAGGGAGGGAAGGCATAAGCTGCCCAGTATATGTGACCACCTGCTGGGGCCAGAAACCTTGAGGAGGCTGGGCTCTGGGCTTCCAGGGAGCAAGGGTATTAACTGCCCAGTATTTGGCTGACTGAGGAGTAAGACTGATGTCAACTTTGAAGCAGTCCCTTGCTCAGATTCTCTGCTGGGGGACTGGTTGCAAAAAAATTTATATTAAATCACATACACACATAAAACATGCTTCAATGGCCAGATTATTTTGAAATGATTTCCAGAGCATCAGTTCTCACTAGAACATAGGAAAACCGCAGCACTGCACTAGTAAAACTCTATGACTGTGTAATGCCTGTACAAACTACAACAGCAGCATCTTATCACTGCCCAAAAGAGGAAGTCAAAAAAAAACATGGCTATTAACTAGTGCTGGGCAGAATTTTTCGCATTCCGATGCAATGGAGTCCCATGGAATTTTGGAAAAGCCCATCTAAATCCCCAGAGTTCTGTCATTAGTGAAATTCCAAAATGTCAAATGCAGAATTTTTTTCATGGCTTAGTAGAAACATAGAACAAGATGGCAGAAAAAGACCTACTGGCCCATCCAGTCTGTGCAGCCCTACTCATTACATAAACTGTGTAATGGACAATCTGCAGAAAATGTATTCTGCCATTTACAAAATCCACAGAATGTTATTCCATGGTCTACATAGAAATACTTTTCTAAATTCTGTGCAATTCAAAAAGAAATTCTGAAATGTATTTCGGAAGTGCAAATTGCAATTGCCGTTCTGTATGAATTCTGTGGGCAGAAATCTGCATTCTGTACAGCTCTGCTATCAACACCAATGTTACTCTGTGAGTTAAGTGAATCTCACACACACATACACATACACACAAACACGAGCATACATGCACGCACGCACACACACATACATACATTCTTTCTTTCTTTCCCGAACCACAAGCTAGGTTTGGGCACAGTTTCCCACTGCTTCAGAAATGACTCTTCAGTCCTATATAAAGCAAATAATAGGGCCATACAAGCCGACAAGTTTGGCCTGACAGGTCAGTTTTGAGTCAGTTTGGACCAAATCTAAATTGGCCTTATTCAGCTGGAAAGTAAATGAAGAGTTAAGAAGCTTATTTTTCAAGGCATTCTTCCAGGCCAGCAAGATGTCCTACTGGCACCATCAACAACCTCCCTATATGCTTGCCTAGGCTAGAGAGAGGATGTTGTTAGTCATAACCCCCCCTCCCCAAAATCAGGCTCTTTAAAATGTGAAACAAGGTCTGTTAAGTCCTTACCAAATAATTTCTAGCTGTTTTTCTGGTTTCTTGTAAGTGAAACATAATTCAGCTTGTTTTACCAAATCACCCCTTAACCCAAATGGTTCGAAGCTATGGCCTGACCCAATATCCAGCCCTTGCAAATAAGAAGAACTGGGGCCAGATATTAAAATAACAGACAGCCATTTTGTATGACTCACGCAACACAGCTCTGCCCACGTATTCTTCTTACAAAATGGTTGCTCCAGTTTTCCCAGTGATTGTGCCAGAAGAAAAGGGGCAGGACCAAAGAGTTGCCTGCTCGTGGAGCCCATGTTTAGAGCAGGTATAAGCATCCACCAATGTTGTGATGGGAAATGGGGGCTGTAGTCCACATGTTTGGTGGACCTTCATACATGTGTTAACCCCTGCGGGGGCTTACCTCTGATGCCTCCCACTGCCCCGGGAGCTCCATTTCGCTCCTGCTCATCCTGCTGTCTGTCAGCCTCTAGTCAAGGCTCCTGCCCTTTTCCAGAGGGTTTCCAACCAGCCCCAGTGTTGTTGTAGATCCTTTGGGGCCAGCGGAGCAGAAGTTGTGGGACCGCCATTGCCCTAATGTTGTAACAGGGCTAGCGGGGTCCAAACATGTGCACTAGGCACCCGGTATTTTCTCGCTGCTATAGCAGCTCACTGTTCACCTCCCCAGTGCTCTTGACTCCCAAAATAGGTTAAACAGGGGTCAGACACCTGGGGGAGGCCCCTGAAAAGTGGCTGTATTCCTTTGTTAAGGAGCGCCAATAGCGCTCAAGAATTTGACCAGCCTATGAATATTAATGAGATGGCCCAAATACTAATGAGCTGCCTGCTGCCTGGAGGGGAGGACAGTATGAAACAGCAGCAGCGACAGACAGGGGGATTAATAAAAATTCTGAACTATGGCATGGTGTGATAAAGAAAAGAGGCTGCCACAAGACTTGGGGGGGGGGGGATTGAAAATAAAAGTGGTTTTTTTTGGCTGCTGTAGGACAGAAAAGCTGGAACTGCTGTGTACACTGTATGGGACCGGGTGTAAGCAGCCAAGTTGTGATACTATGACCCCCAAATGGACAGCCAATCAGCTATCTAGGCACCTAAAAACTGGTTGTGATGGCTTATGGGAAGAGGTGTGAACTAATTTCAGGTGCCAAGGACCTCTGCCAATCAATAGTCAAAGTAGGCTAATGATAATTTTTTTTTTTTACTTTATTTGTTTATCCCTGGTTGGCTGGCCCCCGTCCACCAGTCTCTCCAGCCCCATCACCCAGGCGTCCACTGGGACTCACCTCTCTTTTTCTCCCTTGCTTTTCCAAGGTGCCCAACTAGCCAGGTGTGGAGCCTGTGGGGGACCAGTGTCATCCTGTTGGTCAGCCACCATTCCCCGAGTGTAGTGCAGAAGCATGCAATGACGCTAATGGCCAAGTCATGCGTGCTTCTGCACGCTGCATGCTGGGTGTCTGCTCTGCATCTGCCTCCTCTGTCAGTGGGTCCATTGTGCCAACCCCCAGCTACCGCTAGGGGCCAGGAAAGCAGTGGACTCCATCCCCACCCCTTCCTGGGAGAGGAGTGCTGTCCACTGGATGCTCAATCCTCTCCCTTCCTGGCCGACCCCTGGCAACCCTCTCACACCGTGGACACAGGTTGCCAACGTGGCAGGAGATAAGGCACCAATGCCTCAGCCCTCCATGCCACTGGGCTGGCTAGGCTAATGATTATTAATATGTGTGATTGATAACAGGATTCAGCCACTCAGAAGCCAGGATTTTTGGGAGAAACCCCTGGGACTTTGGGCAGTTGGGGCAGTCTTTGCTGGGGTCCTCTCAAGTCAAGCAAGGCGCAGGCTGTGTGTGAGACAACTCAGAAAGCCTTTTTCAGGCCTTAGTTTGGTCAAGCATTTGAGGATCTGAAAATGACTTTATTCTAGCAGAGAGCATTGTGATGTTGCATCTGAACATCTGAGATTTTTGATGAAAAGCTCCTGGCAGTGTGAGAGATCCAGGATTTTGCAGTGAGCTTGCATCGGTGTGAGGAAAACCCCAGAGCCAGTGAAAGGGGTAGTTTGGAACTGTGAGTGTCAGAGCCAAAAGTGGCACTGTTGTTGAATCTGAGGACATTGGAAAAAAGGTTAGCAGGTGTCCAGTGTTTCAGGAGTCTGTAATTTGCCAAAAGCCAGCTGTGAAAAGGTGGAGTTCATTCCAGAGACCAAAAGTCACTAGCCAAAAGTCACTGGGAAGGTGGAAAGTTCTGAGAACCTGTTTACTGCACAGTGGAGCTGTTTGTTTTGGCTCAAGAGAAAAGCGGAATCTGAGAATATTCACAACTGAAACTCAGAGCCAGATAGGGAACCTGCCAACCACTGCCAAGTGGGGCAGACTGGGCTGCAGGGGGCCATGAGTGCATGCCTGAGTGCTAGGCATTCTTGACGATTGGGGGAACCGGACTGTGGAGTCACTCCTGGCTGGGTCCCTTGTGGCCTTGTAGGCCTTGCATTTGAGCTCTGCACCAGGTCTGGAAACAGGCTGAAGGCGAAAAGTGGCTAGACCTTCAAGCAAGCCCAAGGTCATCCAACACCTTTTCTGCCCTCCCTGAAATTGATTGACAGAACCCCGAACTGCCAGAGCCCACCGTGCCAGTGACTGAATCCCCAGCTTCAGGACTGTAAGTAACCCAGGGCTTGCCCTGGCTAAACAGGGAGTAAAGGTTTAAAATTGCTAGCATTCTAGAGAGGATTATTTCAAGGGCCCCAACGTCGGCCAGCTCCTGGCATCTAGCAGGTCTGCGCAAAACCTGGTTTCTGATGGCGTGCACTCAAACTGAAAGAACACAGCACTCAACTTAATTCCAACTTTGCAAGCTTTATTGCTGGATATCAAAAAGAGGGTGCTGTCTCAATGTATCGAGACCACTACTTGCTCTGGGGCTTCAGGTCCTCAAACCCTTCATCAGGGAGTGTGGTGCTAGCAAGGCAAATTACAATTTATATGCAGTTACTGAATTAGAGACACTTGGTGTGACTTAAAATAATAAAGTGACTAATTATAAATAATCGTGATTTCTTATTATATAAACTCCAGTGATGCATAAAAACATATGAATGCTTCTTCAGACTGGAATCAATTCTTCTAAATTCTAGTTGTGCACTAAACACTTATTTATTTAAAGACATAATGTCTGTTGAATTATAGAGACCAGAAATAGGAGACAGCTAGGAAGCCTTAGTGACTGTCAGTGAAGGATTTATGCAGCTATTTTTCAAGGCATTTTTTTCTGCCTCTTAAATCCCATGTGCTGTATGGCTTAGTAATTGGATCCTGGTAAAAGAAAGAAACAAAAGAATAAAAGGTGTAGTTCATAATCTGTTATGATATTAATAAAGCAGATTTTACATTTTAAATGTTATAAAAAGAAACCATTTTCAAACATTCTTGTTATTCTGGAAGCAGGAAATATGCTGTCAGTAAGTTATTTTCAATTATATAAAGAGAACCTGCTTAGCATTCATATGTATTTTTCTGAACTAACTTTAAACCCCCTAGGAATTCATACATTCAACTCTTACTGCTAGCTTTAATAGAAGTGTAAATTAAATCTAGTGGGGTGCACTACTGACAAAGAAGAAAAAGGAAAACAAATCATACTCTATTTTCTATTTCTCAGGGGAACCATAAGGAGACCTTATTTCTTATTATGAAATGATTGCTAAAAATCTTGACTCCTGATTGGTCAAGAGCTGCTTTCAGCTGGGCCGATATCACAGCACAACAGCCCAGCTGAAAGTAACTCCTGGCAAACAAGTCCCAGCACCCAGTCGGGAGCCTTCCCCACTGATCGCGTATATCATCTTTGCAGCTCTAAATAACGGCTCCCGCTGTAACTGTTAAATTGAAGTACCTGCTGCATCTTACAACTGCCACTCAATCACTCTGTCTTTGCCTCAGGAGTTTGTCCCCGAACTTGCCACTGACTGCAGCCTTTTCTAAACCGCTCAGCAGAACCAACAGGAACAGCCGATCCAGTAATTCCTTAAACGCCACTGAAAGACACCGCAGCAAGACCAGGATCCAGAAGTAGTAAAGCAGAAGGTCAAACAATTAACAGCAGGCAACTCTTTTATTCTTTTTTTATTTGGACTTAACTGCCCATATTTCTTATGCAACAGTAATTTAAAACACACAAAAAATATTGTAATTTTTTTTAATTAACTAATGCAGTTGTGACCCATTTCATAGTTGCAAAAAATAATTCGAGGGGCATTATGAAGAGATAATGGCCCTTCTTGGGTGGTGGAAGCACTCGGCTCCGCCTTTTGCTTCAACCCACTCAAGGTAGGCCATTATCCCACCATAACACCCCACCGTTATGCCTTATTGCTTAAGCCAATGAATGTATCCCAGTATAGGTAGTTAAAAGTTGCCCAAAACCAGGGGTAGTTCATTTCTGCTTCTGCTTGCTTCAATATTTAAATTTTCTACATTTTTTGATAAAGGGTTTAATGTCCCATTGATTGTTAAGTCCTCTGGGTTTAACGCTGCAAAGTGTATAGATCCAGAAAGACTCTCTCTGTAACAATTTGTCAGTTCTGTTGCCACCTTTTGGCAATGGTGGCACATGTTCTGTGCCCATAAACTTAAGCACAGAGGCATCAGAATTATGAAAATCTGAAAAACGAATGCCTACTGGTATGTCCTGTTAACTATAAATTATGGAACAAACATGTTCCTGCAGTCTTTGTTTAAGTTTATTACAAGGGCACCAGAGTGCATACACCACAAATATGGTATCACATGTGATGCACTCTTTAATGGACACTTCAGCTGATGGTTCAAAGGGATGAATACATGTTTTTCCTGGTATTACAAATTCACAGCTGATTAAGCACTGGCATTTATAAAATCCCCCTGTTCTTTTGGGTAACCAGTTCCTGGATACTGTAGTGACTGTTTGTTTCTCCAGTCTACTGTGTACCAATTTATCTTTGAGACTGGCAGCTCTACTAAAGGTGACTCCTGGTTTTATACCCACTGCATCACTTACAGATTTGTCACTCATTAGGATTTTCCAATTTTTATGAATTATGTCTCCAATGCTACCTGCTATGTTATTAAACTCCGTGATGAATGAAACAGGCATGTTGTCATTTTTTTTATTTCTATATTATAATAATGTTTCCCTGTCCATTTGTAGAACCTTTTCTTTTGTGTTCTCTAACAATTCAGTATTGTACCCCCGATCCTTGAACCTGGATATTAGTTCTGCTGCCTGTGAATGAAAATCTTCTCTCTTGTGCAGTTACGTCTAAGCCTCAACATTTGGCTATAAGGGATGGATTCTTTTAACTTTTGGGGGTGGGCACTTTCTGTTCTTAAAACTGTGTTTGTGGCCATTTCTTTCATTTACTTATGTATCTGTTCATCTATCTATCTATCTATCTATCTATCTATCTATCTATCTATCTATCTATCTATCTATCTATCTATCTATTTATGACTTTGATAACTGTGTAGGTGCACTGATCCCAGGGACCATTTTCTTTTCTGTGGCACCTTGAGTAGCCTTTTTTCCTATCTCAATAAATAGTTCTAGGTCCAAATAAATCAAGTTTATTTTCATAAAAATTGCAAGTGAACCTAAGATTCAGTGTGTTCTGATTAAGCCAACTAAGAAATGCAGGTATTAAGTCCTGATCTCCCTGCCAGATACATAGACAGTCATCTATGTATCTATTCCAGTCTCTGATGTATTTGTAGTAAGGGTTGACTTCATGATTATTAACAGTTGTTAGTTCCCACCATTCTAAACATAAATTTGCATAGCTGGGGCCCATACTTGCCCCCATAGCTGTGCATTGTAGCTGTAAAAAATATTCTTCCTCAAATTCAAAGGCGTTTTGTCGTAACACAAAATCTAGTGCTTGTAAGATAAGTTCTGTGGGCATTTCCTTACTATATACTGAATTTTCTAAGAAGTACCTATGTGCATTAAACCCTTGTTCATGCAAAATCAATGTATATAATGATTCGACATCAATTCCTAGCCAACTCATGTTTTCGTCCCATAATATATTTTTAACCCTGTTAAGTGTGTCCATTGTATCTTTTGGGCACCCAGGTAGCTAAAGAACACATTTCTGTAAGAAAAAAATCTATAAACTGATGCAGATTATCAGTAATAGAGCAACTTTTGGATACTATTAGACATCCAGGTGGATTATTTTTGTCTTTATGAATTTTTGGAAGTGCATAAAATCCAGCAATTATTGGGTTTGGATTCCAAATAAATCTTAATTCATTTTCTGATAGAGTTCCTTCTGAAAAGGCTATACTGAGAAACCTGTGTAGTTGTTTATTATAGTCAAATATAGGGCTGTAACTTAATTTTTTGTAGTTTTTATAATTTTCTAGTAACTTTACAACTAGTTTCACATGTTGTCCCCTGTTCATGACCACAATATTACCGCCTGTGTCAGCAGGTTTTGAAGATTAGTTCTTTGTTTGCCATTAAACCAGTTAAAGCTTGTTTTTCTGCACCTGTTAAATTAAAATTTTTTGTTGTCATGTTTTGTTCAGGTAACTGTTCCACCTGTTTTATTATTGTTCTTTCAAATGCAGTGACGTTAGCATTGTAAAAAACAGGGCAAAGGTAGATCTCTCTTTAAATTGTTTCTTGCGTTCCTGACTAAAATCAGGATACATACCTTGGATGACTTGTATGGGTGCACAAAACCTGGGTACCCAGTCAGGACATAAGGAGTTTCACTGGTACCAGTGGGGGAGGGCATTCTGTTTGGGTCCATGGGCTTTGTTAATACAAAAATAAAACTTTTCTCTTCACAGCTATCCTGTCCACAGTACCCCTTTACCTAGCTCTCCCCCTTTAAAATAAAGCTGTGATTTGTTTGTTGCAAGTCCTGTGTCATGATCAAGTTATTGGTAACAGCTGTTAAGTACATGTATTTTATAGTACTGGGGTACAACATGCTATCTAGTGTGTGGGTGATTGGAAGGGCAGGTGGGTAGGTACGGCATCCCAGGGGTTTGTACCAAGCAAACACCCGGCCTACTGTTTCTGTACTCTGGGCGGAGGCACCATGCTATTTATTTATTCATTAATATCTAGTATTAACACCTGTGAGCTAAAAAGCTCATTACATAGGTTGCACATCAAAGGAATATTATACATGAGGGCAAATAATACAGGTTGGGGCTAAAATATACAATCAAATTGCTACAGATACAAATATAGATAAGATAGAAGGCTAACTACAGACAGACGACAGAAAATACAAATACAAAATCATTACGGTAAAATAAACTGTACAGTTATACAAGCATATCGGGATGTGCACACAGTAGCACAAAGGACAAGCAAAGCTGCAGAACATGACATTGTACAATGTATGCCACGGGTCACCCAAGCACATCAATAGAGTTGTTATGGGACAATGTAGCAGGACGGAGGCAGAAACAGGGGAGAGGGGAGAGGTAGACCAAGGGTAGGGATGGGGCCAGATAGCAAGTGAGGGGGAGTGGGATGTGAGGGGATGGGGGGATGCGAGGGGATGGGTGGGAAGATAAGGGTGGCAGGGAGAGAGGGAGGAGCAGTATACCAGGAGGAACAGAGGCCAGGAGTAGTGGGTCAAAAGTTGTTGACTCCTAGTGGAAACAGTCACAGCTGGCTGAAGCAATAAGATACTGCCTGAGTAGACGCTTAAAAGAGCCTAGCATTGGAGTTGGGGAGATGTCGATGTGAAGTGAATTAAACCAAAGCGGGGCCCATGGGCAAAGGATCTTAGCCCTTGGGAGGTGCGGCAGGAAGGAATTTTGAAAACCTGGTTGACTTAACTTTTAGTGTGTCGAAGATTGGAGAATGGGGTGAGGAGCTCCTGAACACCAGGGGGCATCATTCCATTTCTTGTCATTTTGTGATAGAACCCCTGATTACTACTGTAGCAGGACCCAGTCCCCTTAACCTGTGTGGCAGTCAACAGGCAGGGGTAGTAGCCCATTGGCACATGGCGCCTGAGCTACAGAGACACATGCATAAACATTTGTAACCACTGGACCATGTTAAGGTTCATACTAAGCTCTTTATGGTAGAAGAAGGCCATGTGACCCAATGAGACTACACTCCTACCCCACAGTGAATTCTGCCTCCAGTTATGTAGGGGAATGGTTGGGTGGCTACAGGACACACTGTGACGGAGCAAAGGCAGTAAGAACCACACCATAGAGCAACATGGCTCCATGTCCGGAATCAGAATGGTACCATTGTTGGGTCACGATAAAAAAGTATTTTTATTATAAATATACTTAAAACCGTAACGGGATACCATACATACATAACAAAGTAGCACCCCCAGTAAAAACTATCAATGTTTTACGTCACACTGACGCTTTTTCAAGATGAAAAGTACTTTTTTATCATGATCTAACATTGGTGCCATTCTGATTCTGAGTGTAGAGCTGAGCTTCTTTTGTTGCTCTGCCTCCAGTCATATATTTACCCAGCCCAGCCTTAAAAAGTGTGTTTGTTTCACAGTGAGCAATCTCACAGGGGTACAGATGACCATAAAACAGAACTTGAGGGAACATTGTATGGTCTGTGGGTCACATCTAGGCCACCAGGCAGGCTCTCAAGAAGAACTGGAAGAATTGCAGAACTGGTGGACCCTGGAGCACAGACAGGATCACAGAAATAACTGAATAACTGACAGAATCATCTGACTCCGGTCTGTGGGTCACCTGTACCACCAGACAGGATCTTAGAAAGAATAAGAAGCAGTGGTGAAACCCTCTGGTGCCGGTCTGTGGGTCACACCAGGACCACTGGACAAGATCTCAAAGAAGTAGATAAAAAGGAAACTGCATTGTGGGGAAGACAAACAGGGAATTGGAAAGTTTCTGGGACTTGTGGTGCCTGAAAGTACAAAGGAGTTGGGAAACTATGGGGTCTGGTGGTGCCAATATTATAAAGTGGGGTTGTGAAGCATGTGTTCGCTGGAATGTCTTTTGCTTTCAGTTCTGCTGCCACCAGCAGGCCCTTTACCAAAGAGCCGGTGCAGCAGACTTTTCTCTCAGAAGGACCAGAAAATGCCTGGAACTCAAAAAGAGGGGAGCAGCCGACGGCCCGGTGGCGCTGAGGGTTGAGGCACTGGACGCCACACCTCGTGCCACGCTGGCGACCCATGTTCAGGAATGGGCATGGACCACCGGGGGTTGGCAGGGGAGGAGAAGGATCCAGCATCTGGAGGACAGCTCTCCTTCTCTGGGGAGGGTAAGGGAGCTGGTTTCAGCATCGTTTGCCCCCTGGTGGAGGCCAGGAGAATGGCGCCGCACCCCAACATGGGTGGAGCTAGGACAGATGCTTGCCATAAGGTGCTAACATCATTGCATCCCAACTCCGAGGACTCGCTGTAAAATTCCGCTGTTGCATATGAGCGAGGGCTCAGTGCCGACCCTCCAGCCACCTTCAGTTCCACCTCTGGTGGCCCCACTTGGCGAGGGGGCATCCCTGGGTGAGGGTCTAGGTCGCCGAGCTCAGGGCTAGGGGTGCCGGCTGGGAATAAGCACAGTAAGAAAAAAAAAAAGGGGAGCAAAGTGTGTGGAGTAGGACAGCAGTAGACAAACTTGAATTTAAGATATTTATTGTGGCCAGAACATCCAGCTTACACTGTAACAGACAGTGTTTGCTCTTGCAGTCACAACATGCCTGGCGCTTCAACCATAGTCCTCGTCAGAGGGACTGAACAGCACTACTAGTTATATGAAATAGTAAGCACTCACTTCCCCAGCTGGACCACATAACCTCTCGGAGCTTCCATTCATTGCCTCAGTTTGTTTATTAGAGTTAAAGCATAAACACAGCAGTAAAGGTGACTGAGGTCTGTGCATGTGGCTGCCCTTGGTTACATTTACTGCTATGTTTGTGCTATAATTCTAATAAATGAACCGTGGCAATGAATGGAAGCACCAGAGTTTATGTAGACTGCCTGTGAAACTGAGTGGTAACCATATCATGTAACTATATTTGTGAATCTCTGGGCAAGGCACCTCTGTGCCTTAGAGCAAAGCATTTTCTTTTTAGGCTGAACGGCACATTTTCATTTTAAGTCTGGGACCACAAGGAAGGGGGAGGTGGGTGGGAAATCACCGGAATGGGAAGGGGTGGCCAGGAGTCTAGTTCTGGCCAACTGGTGAGGAGGAAAAGCATTTTATTAACTCCAGGTTACAGGCCCTTAATGAATACTGAATACTGAATACATGAATATTTGATCTCAAGTAAGACTATTTAAACTGAAATTTCTAAAATAGGTATTTGCACAGCCCTACTATTCACATGCGCATGTGTACAGGGCACAAAATCTTGAAGTTTGTCTGCTTTCTTTTGGGGAGGTAAAGCTGTGCACAGCCTCTGAGGAAAGAGACCTAGGGGTCATCATCAGTGAAACAATCAGGCCTGTGTAACAAGGCCCACAGTAAGGCAACCAGGATGCCGGGGTATATAGGAAGGGGTGTTGTTGACAGCAGAAGGAAGGAGATATTACTGTCTCTATCGAGCACTGGTGAGGCTCCACCTGGAGTACTGTGCTCAGTTCTGGAGTCCCCACCTATGGAAAGATAAGGACAGGCTGGAGACAGTGCAACTACGGTAGGGTGATCAAAGCAATTCAGGGCCAGCAGGGCATATCTGATGAGGATCAGCTCAAGGCACTGAACATATACATGCTGGAGGCCAGACAAGAGAGGGGAGATATGAAAGAGACCTTAAGAAATGAACAAGGTAAATGCAACAGACTGTTCAGCTTAAGTAGTGGATCAATAACATGGAAGAATGAGTGGAAACTGACAGGTGGAGGGAGATTCAAGAGGGAAGTGAGAAAGTTTTCTATTACAGCAAGGTGGGTGAAGCCATGGAACAATCTGCCAGCTAATATGATGGGTGCTAAAACTATCAATGGATCTTACTTCAAGTGGGAGCTCTTGCAGCAGGCTACACCATTAGGACTAAGCCACCAGGCACCAGGACCCCACAGAAAACTTCTAGCTAGCAGTCTACAGTGGGGGACCGCCCTCTAAAATTGACCCGCCCCTGACATCAGACAGTGATACAAAAGGGGCGGTCCCCAGACCCCACCCCAGTTCTTTTCCCGCAGTTGACCCGCACATATCGGCTCCAGGGACACCTTCTGGTCTTAGTCGACCACCAATTTTGCATGTATTTGAGCTTTTTTATTTTCTTTAAGTTAGTGTTATTTTCAACTCCTTTGTGCATGTCTTCCACTCTGACTTCATCATCTGAGCAGTGGAAATCCAAGTGTACCTGCAGCAAGAAAATACCATTGAAGGATGGCCATTCAGCCTGCCTCATCTGCTTGGACCCCGACTGCAATTCTAAGGCCTGCCCACACTGCTTAAGCTTCAACCATAGGACTAGGAACTGCTGCCTTAAGACCTTGAAGAGTTACTTGCTGAAAAAAGCAGTTAGCTGCCATGCAGAAGACCCCTTCTGGACATAACAGCTCTTGTCCATCAGTTCTGGGGACCTCCCCCTCTTCTTCAGCTCACAAGGAGAAGAAAACCAGTGGGAAGCATCATCACCGGGACAAGGATAAGGATAGGCCCTGGTCGGACTCCCACTCTAGGTCCATGCACAAGTCGGTGGCCTCTTTGAGTTCCTCCTCCTGTGGGAGGTCGGATGCCACCCCCTTCCCGGCAGCCCTTGCTCCTTCTGGGCTCCCACTGGTGAAGCCTCCCATCTTAGTCATACTAACATACTAAAATGCCAGCAGAATAGGCCTAATGGTCTTTCGTGTCTGCTCGTTTGGGCAGCCCCCACCCTGGGTGCTGACCTTGCTGTCCCCCTCACCTTCTCTGGCTTCTCCCTTCCCAGTTCCGGATATTCTTGCTGCATTGGATTTTGCTTCCTGAACCCTTCCCCTGTACATGTCCCACCCCCTCTTGAACCCCTCCACTGTCTCTGCCTCCACCAGCCCCCTAGGTAGTGCATTCCATGGCTCTACCACCCTCTCAGTGAAGTAGCACCTCCTCCTTTCTCCCCTGAATCTTCCCCCCTCCAGCTTCCACCCATGCCCTCTAGTGGCCCCCTCCTCCTTCCTTCGAAGCACCCTCACTGTTCCTCCCCTATTTACCCTCTTCATGTACCTGAAGACCTCTATCATGTCCCCCCGGTCCCTTCTCTCTTCCAAAGTGTACATATTTAGCTCTTCGAGCCTCTCCTCATAGGTCCTGTCCCCCAAGCCCCAAATCATTTTGGTTGCCCTCCTCTGGACCCTCTCCAGGAGGTTAATGTCCCTCTTTAATGCGGCCTCCAAAACTGCACGCAGTACTCCAGGTGCGGCCTCACCAAGCAGTTATACAGAGGGAGTATCACTTCCCTCCTTCTGGAGGTGATCCCCTAGCGATGCATCCCAGCATCCTGTTGGCCTTGGCTGCTGCCCTCCTACAAGTCTCAGAGTTGTTCATCTTGACATCCACCACCACCCCCAGGTCCCTCTCAGCCATTGAGACTTGTAGTATTCCCCCAGGGTGTACACTTGGCCTGGGTTTCTGGCCCTCAGGTGGAGTACCTTGCATTTCCCTGTGTTAAACCTCAGCTTCCACTTTCTAGACCATCTTTCCAGAGCCTCCAGGTCCCCTGCAGGCCACCCCCCTCCTCCCCATCCACCACTTCCAGTTTGAGTCATCTGCAAAGAGACTCATCTCGCTCCTGATTCCTGTCCTTATGTCAGATACGTAGGTGTTGAACAGAAGGGGCCCAAGAACTGATCCCTGTGGGACCCCACTAATGACCCTCCTTGGGGAAGAGACTATCCCACCAACTACGACCCTCTGGGTCCAGTCCTGGAGCCAATTGCCTATCCATCGGATCATCTGGTTTCCCACTCCCATTTATCCTAGTTTATCCAACAGGCCCACATGAGGAACAGAGTCAAATGCCTTGCTGAAGTCTAGAAAGAGGACATCCACTGGTCTACCCAGGTCCAAGGCACTTGTCACCCAGTCATAGAACTCCACCAGGTTTGTCTGACACAATTTCCCCGGGATGAATCCATGCTGTCTATCATCCAGGCACCCTGACTTATCCAGGTCCCCCTAGCCTCTCCTTGACAATGCCCTCCATCACCTTGCCCACCACTGATGTCAGGCTGACATGCCTGTAGTTCCCTCCACCTCCCTTGTCCCCCGCTTGTGGATAGGCACTACATCGCCACCTTCCAGTCTTGGGGCACCCACCCTGTCCTCAGAGATGGTGAAAAGCTCTGCCAGGGGTTTTGCCAGGACATCTGCAAGTTCCTTCAGCACTCTAGGATGTAATTTATCCGGCCCGGTGCTTTCTCCGTCTTAAGGGGCTGAGGGCTTCCCTCACTCTCTCTGCTGTGATTTCCACTTCCAGTACCTCTTCTCCTGCTTAGCCCTCCCCACCTGCCAGTGATGCCCCCTCTCCCCAGACCTGCCCGATTGGTGAGGGCCCCCCTCCTCATTATCTCTGTCTCCTCCCATGTATGATGCAGCATCCCATTTTCCCTGGTGAAAACTGAGGTGAAGTACTCATTTAGTACCTTAGCCTGCTCCTCTGGGTCTTGTGCCCATCTCTTCCCTAATTTAATCCTGCTAATCTGCCCCTTCACCCTTCGTCTTTCCCCAATGTATCTAAAGAACCCCTTTTTCCCTCTCCTAATTTCCCTGGCCAGGTTCTGCTCCTTCCTTGCCTTAGCCACCCTCACCACTCTAGTGGCCCTTCTAGCCATCAGCTCATACTCCCCTCAATCCCTTTCACTCCTTGAGCACTTGAATTTCTCATAGGCTGCTTTCTTTCCCCGCACCACCTCCTGGACCTCCCTGGTCCACCAACAGGGTTTTTGGGCCCTACCGCATTTTCGTCTTACTCTTGCACAGGTGCTGGTAGCATCCTGCACCCCTCTCCTGATGATTTCCCACCTACTATCAGCGTCCATGTCTGACCCAATCCCATCCAAATGCTCCTTAAGGATCCTTCCATTTCCTTAAATCCACCCCCTGAAGTCGGTTACTTCCGTCTTTGTGCAGCCTTCTACCCTCCTAGGTCCAGGCAGAACCAGACCGTGGCATGAGTCACTCCGCCAATGGGTCCCTTACCTCAGGCCCCAATCTGGTCACTGTCTGCCAGGACCACATCCAGTACCATGCCTCCTGGTCGGTTCCCTCACCTGCTGAGTTAGGAATGCGTCTTGAAAGACATCCAACAACCTCTGTTTCCTGGTCACAGAGGATGTCATAGTCTCCCAGTCTGTTCCTGGCATGTTTAAGTCCCCTAACACCACCACCTTTCCTCTGCCCAGTCTGCAGTGTCTCCTAACATCTGCCACCAGACTGTCCTCCAGCTCCTCCGCCGAGGTCAGGGGTCTATACACCACTCCTATTTTTACTCTCTTTTTGTCAACATCAGTTAATCGCCTCCACGGTTCCTCCGCCTCCTACTCCCCTATGCCAATGCAGTTTTTGACTATCATAGCTACCCTCCTCCCTTCCCTCTCCCTGTCCTTCCTGAACATAGTGTAACCCTCCAGGTTCAGGTCCCAGTCATGTCTTGCAGTGGCCCAAGTCTCAGTGACCGCTGCCACATCCACTGCTCCCTCAGTTAACATCGCCTGGAGCTCAGGCATTTTATTGCCCAAGCTCCTGGCATTTAGCAGGACTACCTTCCACCCTTTCCCTATGGTTCCATTTCCCCTGCTCGTGTTCCCTTGGGGATTCTGTTTTCTCCTGGTCTGCACTTTGCCAGTTGGTCTTTTCCTGCAATCCTCCTGGTCCCCAGGGGTGGAGACAAGTCCTCCCTTTATCGGCATCCCCTTGACTGCCTTTTCTCCCATCCCACCCCCCTTCACAAGTTTAAACCCCACTTTTCACCAATGAACTCCTCTATTTTCAACTTAAGGATTCCCTTCCCCTCCAAATTGAGATGTAGTCTATCTCTAGCATACAGCTCCTTATCCTCCCAGGTCTCCCCCCAATCCCCCATCAACCCACACCCTCTGGCCTCACACCACTCCCTGAGCCACTGGTTTATCTCCCTAATTTTTCTTTTGTGTTCCCCACTAGCCCTTGGCACTGGCAGGATTTCTGAGAAGGAAACTGTGCATCCTATGTCATGACAGACCCTGGCGAGCTCTCTGAATCTTGCCTGTGTCTCTAGCTCGCTATTTCCCTCAATGTCATTTGTGCCCAGGTGGACCAGTATGTCTGGGGAACCCCCCACAGTCCTTTGCCAGCTGATATACCTCGTGCTTAGCCCTGTGCACCGTTAGTCCAGGGAAGCATCTTGTTCTAACTGGCCAGGCTTCTCCCTCCCTGTCCCATTTGATACCCCTGATCATAGAATCCCCCAGCAGGAGCATCTGGTATCTGGTGGGGGGGGTCTTTTGGTCATGGGCCGTCATCGGCCCTCACTGCCCTGAGTCTTAGGCCTTGTAGGCCCTTCTCCAAGCCTAAGCCAGGCAGATCAGCTGGTGCTTCTTCGTATGGTGGGTCAGAGCCCTCTGTCTGCCCGGCCGGGGCATCCATGTCGTCAGACCGGGCTTCAGGGTCCAGCGACACTAGGTGACACCAGGAGCAGGAGCTTCAAACGGGAGTTCATTCCCCTCAGCAGGTGCCCTCTCAACTGACGCCTGCCATTACCCCGGACCATCATTGGCAGAAGCCTGCTCCTTTGACCACGGCTTCTCTGAAGCTGACCGGGTGACACCCTCTTCGTCATCACCCGACCCTCAGATGTCGCCGGCTCCTTCAGCTTCCCCTGAACCAACGACCGAGGACGAGACACCAGCTCACTCGGCACCCCCTATCCTGGCACCTCCTAATCCGGTGCCCACTAACCTGATGCCTCCTAACCCAGTGCCCCCTAATCTGACGCCAGATAATCTGATGCCAGATAAACCAATGCCCGCAGGGCCACAGCCAGATAGCCCTGCGCCTCCGGACTTGAAGACAGGGTCACCTGCTGTGGTGAGTCCGATGCCGGGGCCCTCTAATCCCACCCCCCCGGCACTCAGGCCCCTCACTGCTCCTCTTGTCTCATTTATAGATAACAGGGCCCTATTTAACTCCTGGCGGAACACTATCAAAGGGGACCTTCTGCCTAGGGGCCCACCTTACCCCTTGACCCCAAAACCTGCTCCTTCCAGGATACAGCCTCTGGACCCTCCTAAGCAACCTACTCTGCCTCCACCCAGGAAACCCTTGTCACCACCAAAAAAGACCACCCCTCTTCCTGATCACTCAGACAAGGGGTCCCCAAGGCGACATGAATGATGGCACCATTCTTCTTCTAGGTCCTCTTCCAGGCACCGTCATCGCTCCCATGGACACCAGCCTAGGCGTTCCTATACTCACTCATTCACCCTCATCGGAGGATTCCAGAAAGAGCTCTTTCTCCTCATCCAGGTCATTGGAAGGGGATTTCTCCCCTTCCCCTCCTCTGGATACCCACAAATATTCTCCGAGGTCTCCCCCTGATGAACCCACATTTATGGATGTAATGCGACACATCTAGTTCCTCAATGGATGGGACACTGATGACCTGGATCCAGAGAAATGACGACTTGCTAAGTTCCTCAGGATGAATCCTAAGCCTCTAGTGGTGCCCCCATTGGTGGACCCTTCCCAGGATGTTACTAAGCTCTCCTGGAGACACCCCTCATCTGCTTCAGTGATCCCCAAGAAAGCTGACAGACTCTACAGGACTCCCAGGAATGAGCCTTACTTGGGGAGCAACTTAAGGCCGATTCTATGGTGTTGACTGTGGCTCATGGTAGGACCAAATAGCCTAGACACCTTAGCTCTCAGCCTCCAGACAAGGAGTCTAAGAGGTTGGACCAGTTCGGCCACAAGGTCTTTTCTTCAGCCATCTGTACCATCTGCTCCCTTAACCTTTTGGATCATATGGTCCAATACCAGAATTCCTTGTGGAAAAAGGCTCTGGAATTGGCAAAGGCTCAACCAGACTTCTCTCAGAATTCTGAGTTGTTGCACGTCCTCAAGTCAGGTGTGGATGTAGGTAAGCACGTTCTTCGTTCTTCCTATGATTCAGCAGACACTGCCACCAGGGCGGCTGCCACTGACATTTGTCTTCGCAGGTACTCCTCGCTTAAGGTCTCTGACTTTCACCAGGACCTTCAAGAGGTCATTTTAGATGCCCCTTTCTAGGGCCTGGCTTCTTTTTGGGGAGGATACTGATAAGATTATTATGGGTCTCCAAGATTCTGGAAAGGCAGTCCAGACAGTCTTCAGGATATACAAATCAGAACAAACTCCCTCCAGATGCCAGCCTTTTCATCACCCAGCGGGCCAACAGTACAAGGGCCAGCAGCCCAGAGGGTCCTTTAAACGCAAGGCCTCTGCCCAGCCCTCAGGGTCCTTGGGCCAAAGAACTGTCAAAGCTTCCCGGGCCCCCTTGCCCACCCCAGTGCTTCCATCTGACTCCTTGCCTGCCCCCCCCTCTTCTGGCGGAGCTCCTGGGGGAGGTGGTGGGGGTCGGTTCTCACTCTCCCTCGAGGGTTGGACCAAGATCATAGCAGATCAGTGGGTTCTACAACTTATGGAGAGAGGACATGCTCTGGAGTTTTTGGAACTGCCTCTGGACAATCCTCCTGTTACCTCCCATTACTCCTCATCCCACACTGCCCTGATCCAAGCACTGATTCAGGCGCTTCTGTCCAAATGGACTATAGAACCCATTCCCCCGAACCAAAGGGAGAAGGGCTATTACTCCCATTTTTTCTTGGTCCCCAAGAAGACAGGAGATCTTTGCCCCATACTGGATCTTAGCCACCTGAACAACTACGTAGAGTAAAATAGATTCAGGATGGTGACTCTTCCAGGCCTGCTCACCATGCTCCATCAGGGGGACTGACTTTGCACTCTGGACATGCAGTGTGCATACCTTCATATCAAGATCCTACCATCCCACAGAAAGTTCTTACACTTCACCTTCAAAGGAAATCACTATCAGTTCCAAGCCCTGCCCTCTTGTTGTCCTTGGCGCCCCATGTCTTCACCAAGTGCCTGGCAGTGGCGGCAGCGGCTGTCAGGAGAAGGGGTCACTATATTTTCCTTTACCTAGATGACTGACTTCTGACAGCTGTCACAAAGGACCAGCTGCTGACAGCCCTGGAAGATACCTTTATGCTGTTCCGAGACCTGGGGGTCACTCTGAACCACCCAAAATGTGCCCCAATGGCCAAGCCAAAGGCTGCAGTACATAGGGGCAGTCTTGGACATCATCCAAGGGACAGCTTTCCTTCCCCCCGACAGGGCAGATCGCCTTCAGGTGCAAGCTCATAGGATTTCATGGTCGCACCAGGTTACATATGAACATACGAACTTGCCAGCAGATAAAGGCCTTTTGGTCTCTCTAGTCTGCTCAATTGTGCAGCTAGCAGCCCTTATACTGCAGCTGCCCTCCCTCCCCTCCCCCCTCCAGTGACCCTCCCCTTACTTTGTCCCATCTTCTTTTGAAGCAGCCTGCTGTCTTACAGGATACCACTTCCTCTGGTAGTGTGTTCCACCCTATCACTACCCTCTCCGTAAAAAAGTGTCTCCTCATTTCCCTCTTGAACCCCCCCCCTTCAATCTTAGATTGTGCCCTTGGGTGTCCCTCTCCCTCTATTAATTGGAAAAGCCCCTCCGTGCTCACCTTATTTATTACCTTCATGTACTTGAAGGTTTCAATCATGTCCCCCATCCCTCCTCTCCTCCAGGGAGAGCATGTTCAACTCCCTCAGCCTGCTCTCATAGGGCAAGTATCTAGCCCTTGGATCATTTTTGTTGCTCTGCATTGCACCGCCTCCAGTAACCTAATGTCCTTCTTCAGGTATGGATGCCAGAACTGCACGCAGTACTCCAGGTGTGGACTAACCAGTGACCTATACAGTGGCAGTATCACCTCCCCCCTCCTGGAGGATATGCCTCTGACGATAAAACCCAGCATCCTGTTAGCCTTTGCAGCTGCCATTCTACACTGTGTGGAGTTGTTCATTGTTCCTGTTATGATCACCCCCAGATCCTTCTTCTCTTCTGTTTTGGCTAGCTGAATCCCCCCCAGCTGGCAGCTCCTCCTTGGGTTTTTTGCTCTGAAATGTAGCACCTTGCATTTCTTGGCATTGAACCCCAGCTGCTAAGTGTCTGAGCAGTCCTCCAATATTGTCAGATCCTCTTGCAAACCCTGCTACCCTTCCAAGTCATCCACTACTGCTCCCATCTTGGTGTCATCTACAAACAGACTGATCTTGCTCTTGATGCCTATTGAGATGTCTGCTATAAAAATCCCAAACAACAGCGGCCCTAGTACAGAGCCCTGTGGTACTCTGCTTGTCACTGCCCTGAGTGATGAGAGATCCCCTCCCACCACCACCATCTGCTTTCTTCCTTGCAGCCAGTTGACTATCCATCTCACCATCTTCACCCCCACCCCTGTGTCTTCTAGCTTACTATCTAGCATCCCATGCGGCACCGAATCGAATGCCTTACTGAAGTCCAGGTACAGAACATCCACTGCATGGCCCCTGTCTAATTGCCTACCATGCTACCCAGTCATAGTACTCCATTAGGTTGATCTGACAGGATCTGCCTGAGACTAACCCACGCTGCCTGCTGTCCTGCAGCTCATTAGCCTCTAGGAGGGAAACCAGCTTCTCCTTCAGGATTGTCTCCATCAGCTTTCCCATGACTGATGTAAGACTTACTAGTCTGTAATTCCCCAGTTCATCTTTGGGGCCGCTCTTGTGGAGGGGCACCATGTGTGCCATCCTCCAGTCCTGTGGAACACTCCCCGACTCCAAGGATGCTTTAAATAGGTCTGCCAGGGGGTTTGCCAGGACTTCTGCTAGCTTGCTTAGCACCCTGGGGTGTATGCCATCTGGCCGTGGTGCCTTGTCCACCCTCAGTGCTCTCAAGCCCTCCAGTTCCCTACCCACTGGGATTTCCCTGTCTGTCTCTTCCTCCTCGCCTCCTGTGCCCACCCCCCAACTCCGTTGGGTATAGCTCCCCCTTTCTCTTTCGTAAATACTGAGCAGATGTATTCATTTTTCTGCCCTACTATCCACCCACCCCCATCCCTTTTTATCCTTACTATTTGGTCCTTGCAGTACTGTTTTCCCCTGATGTACCTGAAGAAGTCCTTCTCTCCATATTTAATGTGCTGTGGTAGCCCAAGTTCCAACAATTGATAGTTGAGCCTCTGGTTACTCTGCCCCTGACCTCTCACTTACTCTCACAAGAGCAAGGCACCCTAGTGCACCCAGACCTCAGATCACTGCATCTGCATGCATGGCTCCTGCAGACTTAGCTAGGGTCCAGTTCAGGGTTTCCCCTTTGGTGGCTGATGTCTTAGTGGCTGCTAGGAAGCCTCCTACCAGAGCCGTGTACGCCATGAAGTGGAAATGGTTCTGCCTGTAGACCTCTGCCTGGAACTTAGATCCCTTCACCTGTCCGGTGAACTCCATTCTAGAGTACCTCCTCTCTCTGTCAGACTCTGGACTTAGTTACTCTTCTATCAAGGTGCATCTTTCTGCCATTTTGGCCTATCATGCACCTATGGAGGGCAAGACCCTTGTCCAATTGATCTGTCCCGTACCTTTTTGCAGGGCATTTTACACCTGAAACCTCCCATAAGGGATCCTATCCCTCCATGGGATCTTCTGTTTTTGTTGGAAAAACTCACTTTGCCTCCCTTCAGTTCAAAACGCCCCAAAGTTGCGAGCTGCGCTTTCTGTCGTGGAAAGCATTATTTTTGGTTGCCATTACTTCTGCTCGAAGGATTTCTGAGCTTTAGGCTCTGATGTGCAAACAGCCTTATTTAGTTTTCCAAAAGGATCGGGTGTCCTTGAAGATTAATCCTAAGTTTCTGCTGAAAGTGGTGTCCGAGTTTACCCTTAATCAGGACATCCACTTGCCTGTCTATTATCATGAGTACTCTAATCGAGGTGAGGCTTTGCTTCACACTCTGGACATTCATAGGGTGCTTAGTTTTCATTTGGACCACACCCATCCTGTCAGAAAGGCTGACCAATTGTTTGTTTCTTTCACCCCAAGAACTGAAGGGCTCAGTTTCCAAACAGATGTTATCCAAGTGGTTAGTTAATTGCATTGTATATTGTTACTTTAAGTGTGACAAGCATTTACCGGGTCCGGTTAAAGGTCACTCTACCAGGAGTGTTGCTGCCTTTTTCGCATCTCTCAGGAATGTGTCAGCAGCAGACATCTGTGCTGCTGCTACTTGGAGTTCTATCCACACTTTCTTCAAGTATTACAGTTTGGATATCGCCTTTAGGCAGAGGTCTAGCTTTGGCCTAGCTGTCCTCCAGGGTCTGCTCTTGTGAGATTTTCTTTTGGTTTCCTTTACTACCACCCATATGTCCTTGGTTTATTCTTTGACTGCTTTGGACTCAGTCCTAATGGCGTAGCCTGCTTCAAAAGCTCCCACTCAAAGTAAGATAGTACAGTTATGTAAGAATTTACCGTAACAGTAGATATTTGAGAGGAGCTCTTGCAGCAGGCATTGTTTTCCCTTCCTCTTTCCCCCTGGTCTTTTCTTCTTCTTACCTCTGGGTTGTTAGAACTTTCTTGGTTCTCCATCTCTGTGTAGGCCAGGTCTCCAGTGGGAGAACTGAGGTGGGGCTGGGGGATTGCCCCTTTTATACCATTGGCTGACGTCGGGGGTGGGCCGATGTCAGGGGTGGTCTCCTGCTGTAGATTGCTAGCTAGAAGTTTTCTGTGGGGTCCTGGCACCTGCCGGCTTAGTCCTAATGGTGTAGCCTGCTGCATGAGCTCCTCTCGAAGATCTACTGCTACGGTAAGTTCTTACATAACTGTACTTTTCAGACACAACTGGGACAGAGTGAAGGGCTTAGTGGTAGGGTGATAGTGGTATGGTGTGGAACATGAGGTGAATGGCATGAGTTAGAATCCTGTATGAACAATAAATCTCAGGTTGGTAGGGTTTATGGGTAGACTGGATGGATCAGTGGTCTTTTTCTGGTGTCATTGTCTATGTTTCTTCTCAAAGTTTTCCCTGATCTCTCCCTTTCTCTCTCTTTCTCCCACTCCCTAAGACACCCCAGCTGTCATTCTTGTAAGCAGCATGTGAGTAAAAGGGTGTCAACATCCAGTCCTATGATGTTTCTAGCCATTGTGCCAAATAACCTGATTTCTTGTGGATGCTCCTAGTTCCTAGCTCAAATTCCTTACAGCTTAGTCTCCCTTCAAAACCCCTGTCTATACAGTAAGTGCAGAAACATAACTCCTGGCCCCAGTAGATAATTTGGTATTGCCTATTTCTCCCTCTGGCATATGCTAAATGGGTTGACTTCTGGGCATAATAGGGGAGGCCACAGGAAGGAAGTAGGGAGAGTGGGAGTAGCCTGCTGTAGATAGCAGGCTGAGTGTTGCTGCAGGTGCTTAGAAGCCCCAGGGCCTGCACTTTTTCCTGACAGACTGAGCTCCATACAGCCTGTAGCTAGAGTGACAGAGGCCATCTAAAGGGTACCCCTCCATGGTCTATGTCTCGCAGTCAGGTACATAGAAACATAGAAGTTGACGGCAGATAAGGACTGCAAGGCCCATCCAGTCTGCCCATTTCTTTTTCTACCTTATAAATATGCCATCGGCCTTTGCTCTGTCAGTGGCCTATCTATTCATCCAAGGTGCCACCTGTGTGTAACAACAAAAGAGGTAATGGTAACTAGAGGTTCTGGTTACTGTTAGATTCATTCTGTAAGATACCACAATCTCCCTTACACTCACTGTTTGTAGTAAGGAATCCTAATAGGGTGTTGAGATCAAACAGTTCCCTGTTACTTGAAGTTCCAAAGAGGCTAACTAATATGGGAAGATCTGCCCTTTCATTTTCTGCCCATTACATTGGAATGGCCTGCCATCCAATATCCATTCACAACCAAGTTACACTACTTTTAAAGTGGCACTTAGACAAGTTTATATTGAGTCCTTGAAATGTGACTGTTTTAATTGAGTTATTTTGTACTTTCTGTATTTGATGTGTATGTATATGTAACATCTTGGCTGTATTATACGGTCCCGGGTCGCTTTTGAAAAAGAGCCTTGGCTTATATTGCTTACCCAGTTAAATGTTTAAATAAATAAAAATTAAAAATAAATAAAAAGGAAAATGAGGTACTGATTTGTGTTTTGGGTCTCCCCTAGGCCTAAAGTGAGATGAGAACAAGGAGACTATGCCAGTAGTTGGGGTGGAAGGTTAGGAACCCCTTAAAGCACCCCTCAAGTAAGCGTTGGGACCCTGGTGGGTCCTTTCTGGGTGCAGGTCCTGTCTTTTGCCTGGGATCACTACTGGGCAGAGGTTGAAAGTTCCCAGGATGCCTGTAAAAGCATTACCAAGAGATTGTTCTTTTTGCTGAAGATGAATTTAAGCTAAAATCAGTTTGCTGTTGTCCCCTTCAGATCACATCCAAGAGAAATGAATTGTGTATTGTGCCTATCCGTCTCCCATGAGGGATCAGTAATACTGTACCGTCAACCGGCTTGCAAAAACCCAAAGCTGCTGCACTCGAATTACTGTTGTGAACAGTGAGTTACTGTAGACAAAAACTGTTTGTATGGCACCCCACAGCACTTATTTTTTCTTTATTTTATTTTATTAAACTCTAGGATTACAAATGCCTTTGAGCAGGAACTGCTCGTTTACAAAGGTTCCACGTCAGAAGAAGGGGGGGGGGGGCAACATACATACAAAGGTTGTCAAAGATGTACAATCATAACACATATCAAGGTTGGCAATATTTTTTTTTTACAGTTACAACACACTTTAGAAATAATAGACATACTAGAGAGCAAGTAGGCAGCTGGCTGAGGTAACAGTAAGAGATAAAGCAATTAAGAAGCAATCAGACTATGAGCATATGATAGGGTAGGAGGGGGAGAGAAGGAAGTAGGCAGGCTGAGGGGCCACTGTCAGTGGGATGGTGAGGGGGAAGGTGTCTAGTACCGGGAGGAAGGGGAGCAGGAAGGGGAACTTGTGTGCCTCATTATCCTAGAATCTAACAGCATAAACCTGTCGAGCCCCTCACGTAGCTGAGAGCCCTGTAGTAACAGCAGCCTTGTGGCCGGTTACACAAAGTCATGCCTTCATCAGCAAAATGCTGCCAGATAGGGATGCTAGCATAACAAAACACTACAAATAACAATGAAAAAAAAAAAAAAAAAAGAACACACCTTCCTAGGTTACATTATCACTACGAGTATGTCACTTTGCACTCACGGTGAGATGCACCGCAGAGGTGAGTTCAGAAACTATGATGAGGCTAGGTGGTGCTGGTGCATGATCAGTAGCAAATGCAAGTGAATTAACCTCCTAGTACTTCAGTCCATCACGCTATGGGCAGAAGCAGGATTCCACTAAAATGAGACACTACAGCTCAACTGGGCTGTCCTATATTATTTATAAAAAGAAAAACAGCTTGGACAACTCCATCAATGAGATTAGCTGAGAACTGTTATATGATGCCTGGTTATTTTAATATAACTGGACAGCCCGACCCTTGCAGTAGTTCATTATTTTTCATCTTTACATGTTATTTTGCAAATGCAATAGCACCCTCCAGTTTGTCTGGTCATGCAGAAATACACCTCCGCATATGGCTTATGAAATACTGTACAATTTTAAGACGTATGCCCACTTTCATGAGCCCAACTATTTCAGAAACCTGGATGCAAAATTATAGTTTGTGGCATGATGCAGTTTTCTGCAGAATGATGATGATTTCTACCTTTTAAGTATTGTGCGTGGCAGTATGACTCGTTCTCGTACTGTCAAGATGCATGAATTGATGTCACAATTTATATGATGCCAAAGCATTTTTTGCACAATGTGTGTATCTCTTTAAATCATTGAACTACTTAAGGGGTGATGCAGACATGGATACATTGTCTCTGACGAAGCTTTGCAGCCATCCAAGCAAAACGTGAGATGTATTGTGTCACAATGATGTATGTTGCTGGGGGAAGTGCATAGCACACTATACCTGAAAGTAATTTGTTATTCTTTACACTGCCTGTTGCACCTTTAACAGATTATTTTACCAAAAGCAGTAAAATTTAGTCTCTGTCTCATTCATCCTGTAGCCACGGGTTTGGTATTTGTTTGCAAGGATGCAGAAATAATACAGACTTCTTTGGTGGTTGATGGCACTTGGCTTCAACTCATGCCTCACAACACAACCAAGGCATCTGTTTCATCAGTGTTTTACTTATGTACATATAATTCCTTTTGGGTGGCATGCAGTGTATGGCTGTATTTTATTTCTATTTTGTTTTTATTTTACAATATTTGGCCTGGAAAAGCACCCTGAGCTGAAGCTCCTTTCTGGGTGCTCCCCCAGAACACAGGGGAGTAAAGTGCTACTGTGTCCAAACTCTGAAACTCTCTTCACCTTGCAGTCTGTAGCTCCTCCTCCCACCCTCAATTTAAAAAGCCTCCATGGCTCACCTAAAGGGCAACTCGACTTCAGACGAAGCTTATTGTAGCGAAGAGCCAAGGCTGCTGGGTATTGGTGTCCGCAATGTTGCAGTCCTACCTGGAGCTGCAGTGAATTAAATTTTCAAACTCAACATAGTCTCTTCGAGTTATTTGCCTCATCCACCCTCACCTGGAGTGCAAGACCACAAATATGTGTGTGTAGTCAGTTTCTCGGTCTGCCAGACCTGGTCTTTTGCACCCCCCGTCTTTGTGAAGCGCTAAATAACATTGATGTTTTGGGCAACTCGACTTGTACCTGCACGTGATCTTCCAGGTGCCCCCCCCCCCAGCTGTCTAGCCTTGCCACATGCTGATATAAACTAAACCAGTCTATTCACATTTTCCGTCACTGGGTAAAATGTGCTAGAAGACTGCGCATCTTGGTTTGCTGTCTCAGTTCTTGGCTACACTTTCGAGTCGGTCTGTAGCTGACTAGCTCTTCTTGACAGCTCATGAAATTTTCATGAATTGTATACTATATTTCTGGTTTTAGTTTCTGCTCCACAACATCTTTGTTGTAGTTGTTAATTTGTGGCATTGCTCCTTATTGTAGTGCAATTATTGCATTGTATCTTGCTTGTTGCTATTGTATGGAATGTCTTGTAACCTCCAGGGTCATACCTGAAAATAGGTGCAATTGTCTAGTATACTCACCCAGTCAATAAAAGCTAATACATAATTTTTAAGTGACTATAGGGTCATACAGTATGTATGTGGTGGTTGTGGGTTTCAAACACAGGTCTTCTGGGTTCTCCAGGTTCCTAGCTCAGTGCTCTAACCTCTAGAGTAAAGCTGTCTCCCCAGTACAGGGGTCATAATAGCCACAATGTAGGGCTTGTAATCACCCCAATCCATGGCCTCAGGCTAGAGCAAGTCTGGAAGACTTGTAGGCCTCTGACAATGGAAATAGAAAACAGATCTATATTTATCTAGCAGGTTCTTGAAGAACGCATAAACCTGCAGTGCACTCCTTGTAAGTGTAGCCTACTTTTTGCTCTGGAAGGAAGGTATACATTTTGCCTGCACTGCAGCATAATGGTCTTCCAGCGTAATGGTGAGCAAATGTGGAAACTGGCAGTTTCATTTTGGCTTCAATTTGGACCACCCATCTTCAGTTTAGCATCAGCACTTCTGCCAAAGACACTTCATTGTTGTTTGTTGTTAATTGTTACAATTTTTGGCAAGGAAAGGCAGACTAATCTGAGTCTTGTTTCTGGGTGCGTCCTGGGAGCACAGAGAAGTTAAGCGACTTGCTCATGGTCATACAATATGCAGCTGGTGGCTGTGGGATTCAAAACCCAGTTCCCCAGGTTTGCAACTCCGTGCTTTTAACCACTGTGCTATACTTCACCCAGACAGTGTCCTTGGTATTGGGGTTTAGCAGACAACAAAATAGAATAAGTGGCACCCTTAACCACTCCTCACCCACCCATGTCAATCCCAACCCCTTCCACCCTCTCCTGGTCATCCATTCAGATGTTGTTTGGTTAAATCTCAGCACCTGGCACACTGCCAGAAGTCATATTTTTTTTCAATATATAAACAAAACATTTCTAGTGAGGGATGGGAGGAGGGTGGAAAATGACTGGGTGCATGAAGGGGTTGTCATGGGACAAACCCTGGCCACCTGGGAAGGGCTAAATTGTTTTTTAAATAGCCAAAGGTTGACATGATCCCAAAGTGGTTCAAAGTTTGGCCGGACGAAACCGAAGTAACTGAATTTCATTCCAGCCAGCCTTTTATATCCCCCCTTGCCATCATCCCCCTCTACCCCACTACAGCAATTGCGTCACCATGGCTGTACCCTTCCTCCAGCAGGGAGGGTGGGAGGGTGAGCAGCTGTCTTCACAGCCAACATCAATACCTTGGCTAGTTGGCAAGAGGTGCTCCAATGCTGGGCATCCCACCCTCACACCCAGAGGGCCTCACACTCAGCCTCCAGATGGTCTCAGTGTGGAATTCCATGGGATCACACACAAACCCCAGCTTCCCAGGTCACAGTACAATATGCTAGTGATTCCTAAGATCAAACTCAACACCTTGTCTTCTACCCTTGTTATCGCATGCAACTGGGCCACCGGGAGTGCTGGAGAGTGTTGCACTCCTGCTTGCCAGAGAAAGTGAGAGTATTACTACTATGATGAACCCCACTTTTACATCTCCAGTTAGGGAAAGACCCAAGGCCTCTCCTGAACCTGTGTCTTCTATGTGGCAACAGAGCATGCTACTTGGTAGCCACTGGATTCACCAAAAATCTTTGTAATGAAGTTCCTGGATAGGTTAGTTGTTGAGGGCCATAAGTGATTAGTGTGTAATTATTATCCAGCGATGTGTGCCATGTCTGTGTGTGAGTATTTGTTTTTGCACGTGTGGAAGCCCTCACTCCCTGGCGTGTAGGCATAAGTTGTAGCTGGAGAACAAAACAAGGAAGACAGCAAACACCAAGCCTAGCTAGCTCACTTACTTGACTCCAGGCTGATGGTGACCTCCTGCTACTCCAGGACATGTCAGGGCACTCAGGCTACAAGGCAAGAGGGTCAGCACACAGAACACTTTTCCAAACCAAGGGGATTGTCCAAACTTGGAGTAAACTGCAACAACAGGATCCTTCACTGACAGATGCTCGTGAGCTGCTTACTCATTTCCCTTGAGGGTAGGCTGAAAATCTCCCTGAGTTTAACTTTAGGGCACTCTATAATTCACCCAGTCCAAGGATGGCAGGAAAGGCATTTTATGAGGTAGTGAAGGCCAATGGATATTATCTGAGGTCGCTCCAACAACCCCCAAAAGGCACACAGGTACTTTTTAAACCATTTTTCTCACAAATGAATTCACAATTGCATTTTCACACATGACTAGGACTTGCACTACGTATCTGGTCCCCTGTAGCATGAACCCCTAATGGCTCTTCATAACAGAGTCCATATTTACACTAGCAGGAGCTTCAGGCTTCACTCAGTACCATCCTTCTTAATACAGGCAGGGGTAATGGGCTCTGTAGAGCTCCCTTGGGAATGGGCTGCTACTTCTCCTCAACCCGGTAACCGGCACACCCTACCTGTCCCTCTGCAGTGGGTGAAGCAGGGATCCCTACCCTTAGATTCACATGTACTACAAAAGCTTTCAGCACCGATTAGGCAGGCACTGTTGCCCATTTTGGGTTGCCCTCCCCACACTATTATTTACATGGGCAAACCAACAGAAGCTAAAGGGGCATATCTGTAAACCTCCTGCCCAATGCAGGGAGGGGTGTGAGCACCACGCTGTGCATGTACAATCTTGGTAAAACAGTTTGTTACATCACCTCTCTTTTCTGGATGGCAGAAGCACACAGTTAAAATTGTTTTCTATTCTCTCCATTTCTAACTTGAGGAAAAAAGACAGTTCCCCTCTTCTGGGAATCCTTGCACTGGCCTCTGCCATGATTCAGCAAGTTCACTGCTGTCATTCATGGAGCATGTACTATTTACAGTATGCGCTCATACAGAGCTCAGTTGGTGGCTGGCCATGGTGGTGAAAGGTGGGCTGTGCCAGTTGCCGACTGGGTACGGGTTGGGGGGGAGTGGGGTGGCCTGGCACTGCTGGAAGGGGGGGTTGGGAGGCCACTAGATCACCAGGGCTATGATTAATAACAAACGTGCTTTTATTTGTACATATAGCAATACAGAAGGGAATAATAAATTCAGGAATCAGGACTTGGGGGGGCAAGGGGCTTAGGCATTACATTTGTGGTTCAGGGCTGGGAGGAGGACTACTGCAGACCAGTTGCAGGGATCAGGGCTTGGGGGGTGTAATAAGGTTGTGGGGATTGGGACTGGGGGGGCTACTTTATCATGTTTCTGGGGATTGGGGCTGGGGGGGCCCTGTGCTCCATTAGTGACCATTACCGCAGGCTTATAGCACCCTGTTCTGGTGCACCCTTCCTTTGGCACACCACTTGGGTTGCCGCAAGTCATGGAATGTTGCCATGGGGATCCTGCCTGATAGAGAATCGGGCACAGGGTCACGGTCACACCGGCATTTGGCGCAAGTCACCTATGACTTGACTTGCACCATGCCTTTGAGAATTGGGCCCCGGATGTAGATTAGTAAACAGAATTGGACTATGAGGTAACAAACCTTTTGGTCCACTGCTGCAAGACCCCCTGTGGGATTTCTGATGTAAAGTTCCTGGAAGCTATTAACTTGTTCTATTAAAGGATCCTTTCTTGTTGCTTTACATGTTGCATTCCACTGCCATTATTAGTGGAGCTGCTGATTTCGGCCTTTTAGCCTGGACCCTGCGGTGGCTGCATGCACCCTGGATCCTTCGCCTAAGTCATCTCTGTGTGTTTCTGCTGTGGTTGCCCCCTCTTCATGGACGTTACCACCAGCATACCCCTAGACACCGGGGAAGGGTTGGGCTACATATAGTAGGGCTGTACAAATATCTTTTTCTCAATATTCGGTATTTGGCAGCCGAATATTTGCTATTCAGTATTTGCAGAGTGGTACATTTACAAAAAAAAAAGAAAAGAAAAAAACAGCCTCCTCACCCTCCTCCCCAGCCCAAAACCCAATGCAAAAGGGAACAGACTCAAGTCTCACGTGCTTCTGACTATAATAGTAAAGCCAGCTGATCACATGATCAGCTGGTTTAACTATTACAAACAGAGGAGCTCAAGCACTTTTATTCATCAGAAGGGGTCCGGCAGTGGTGAAGGGCAGGTTGTGCCAGTCGCCTTCCAATATTATAATTGGGTGCTGAGGTGAAGGAGGGTGGGAGCAGGGCGCTGCTAGGGTGGGGGTGGCTTGGGGACATTAGTCATATTTCTTTTAGCACAAATAAGCACTTTGGAAGTGCTAAAAATGGTGGCTGGCCATAGAGGTGGGTGAGTTGTGCTGATCACCCATCGTAGGATTTTCTTTGCATTCCAAACAAATAAAACAATTTGTGGGTGTTGGGGAGGATTGGGCTACTGACAGAGTGTGGGGATGTGGTTGCATTCTTAACTGAATTTTGGACTGGGGAATGAGGGTGGGCAGCTGTTTTATTTTTATTTTTCCGCCCAATATTCCATATGAATACTGGAATAGTCCCCTATTAGGGACTGTTTCCTGAATATTCAGTAGCTCTACTATTCATGATATTCCAGAAATAATATTTGACCTCTGCATAGCCTTAATTTACAATGTATAATTGGCCCTTGTTCTCTATGGATTTACTTCTCATCTGAAATGTTGTTGTACCACAATTCAAAGGTCATGGAATGTTGTTGTACCCTTCTGTAGTACAGCAACATTCTAGCTGACTGGAAATCTTCATGGCACCTGGTGTTTTACTGCCATGAGCACAGCAATCAGATCAAACTCTTAACTGAAATCACTGGTGCATTCACTGGTGATGCAGAGTGCTACAAGACTACTTCTATTTAAAAAAAAAATGAAAAAGTAAAATTTAACTATACACTATATAAAATACTGGCTAGGCAGCCATATGCCCAACCAGTCTATGCTAGCACCTCGGGGTTCTGATTACATTAAACCTCTCAAGCTTTGCTCTCAAGGTCTGATGTAATCAGAAGCCCTCTGTGGACGGCATGGTTGCTCATCCAGTATTTGATATATATTTGGCAAAGATGGAATCCTGGGTCTGGTGGACTGGAACCAGTGGAGAACCAAGCACCATATTTGCAATAACAATCACAAACTTACCCACCTGCAGAGTCTAGATGTTTCTTTAGTAACACCACACACATCGGTTGATGGAATTCACAGTGGACACTTGAATCCAACTTAAGAGCTTTAGATGGCAAAGTCTCACACTGTTTCAATTAAGTCACCACTCTTGGGAGGCTCAGATAACTATATAGCTGGCAGGCAAGTCACTACCTCCAAATGAAAATGCTATGCAGTGGAGAGGCATTTTAATAACAGTTTGACTCTCTCTCATGTCCTCTCGCAGCCGGACAACTGTTGACGTAGCTTGCACCATTTTTTTTTGTTACCGTTTGAGGCCAGGAAAGACACAGTTAGCCAAGGCTTGTTACCATGTGCATCCTGGGAGCTTAGGGAAGTTAAATAACTTGCTCATGGTCACACAGTATGCAAGTGATGGCTGTGAGATTCAAATGCCATTTTTTAGGATTGCAGCTCAGTGCTCTACCAGTACGCTATACTGCCTACCCACCTTGGTATTCAGGCACCACACAGTAAAGACTAGAGTCCTGTAATCACAGTTAGTGACTGAGGTTGCTGAATATAGTAGACAATTAGTACTAAGGGTTTTGTGACTTTGCCATGCCCATGCCATGAGCATGCAGAGGAATGGTTCAGGCCCACCTGGGCAACAACATTTAACACCTGTATCCTTGATCCATGCAAATGAGGGACAGAACGTGTGCATGCAGCTCCAACCAGAGAGCAGCCACCAAATCCTTTTGGGCAGCAAGGCAACCCTCCTGACACCATCCATGGTGGCGGCCAAGGATCTACACATACCACTTCACCACAGCCTTTCTAAACCACAGTTTAGACAGGAGGTAAACAGCAAAAAATATACATTACAGTTCTTGGTGAGGATAACATAATGATAGTTCCCAGTCTCAGCAGAGTCATTCCCTATTCTAGTAAAACCATGTTCCCAAGCAACAAACTGGTAGATGTTACATACATATGACCACATGAAGAAGCCAGCAGAAGAAGGCCATTTGATCTATCAAGTCTGCTCCTATTGCAGGGTCCACAGCTTGAGCTAATGTCCCTATCCTCCCTCCCCACTCCTCCCATCCTCCCTACCTATGATCCTTACTTTCCCCCTATGCCTTTCCCAGCCTCTCTTAAAGCTGCCCACTGTCTTCAATGAGATTACCTCTTCTGACAGTGCATTCCAAGTGTCCACCACCCTCTCTGTGAAGAAGTGCTTCCTGACCTCCCTCCTAAACCTCCCACTCTCCAGCTTAAGACTGTGCCCCCTAGTGTTATGGTTGCCACTCAGCTTAAAGACACTCTCCTTATCAACCTTATTTATCCCTTTCAAGTACTTGAAGGTCCCAATCATGTCCCCTCTCTCTCCTGTCTTCCAGGGAGTACATGTTCAGTGCCCTCAACCTCTCCTCATATGCCCTACCTTGCTGACCCACTATCATCTTTGTAGCCCTCCTCTGTTCCCCAATTCATGTAGCATACTTAGGAAGCACTTTAACGTTACCCTAAATCTCAGTTGCTAGATGATGACAGGAGTAAACAGCAAATAAAAGTCTTATATTACAGGCCGTCCTGGTTAATTACAGATTCCAAAAAGATGAGCAGCTGAGCTTGCCACAGCTGCAGCTGGCGGTTCAACCCAGCAGGGAAGACACTCAGTTGCTAGACAAATAACAGCCTCTGCCACCTCACGGAAGCTTCTTAGAGGATCATAAGAAGTGAGAGAAGAATGAGACAAGGGCATATCCTTCAGTGCTCTGGCACAGGTGTCGCTCCTCTGAACTCCAGCTAACCGATCTCACTAAATCCAAAAGCTAACTGATGCTTCTCTGATTGGCAGTACACCAAATCCACCCCAAGCACATGGCAGCAGGAGCACTGAAACCTTAACCCCTGAGGTAGCAGTGGGCAATTTCAAGAAATTCAGGAACCCATAGGACTCATAGGGATATACCTGTCTGGGGGTGTACAAGCATGTGTGCATACCTGAGTGTAAGTGTCCATTTCTGTGTGTGTGTGTGTGTGTGTGTGTGTGTGTGTGTGTGTGTGTGTGTGTGTGCTTCCCACTGTGACTGTGTGCATGCCTTTGTGTGTGCCTCTGGGTTCATGTCTGTATGTATAGGCATGCCTGTGCATGCATTTGTGCATATCTTTGTATATATATCTGTGTGTGTCCATGTGCATGTGTACGTGTGTGTGTGTATATAGACAGTAACACAGTACTGAGAAGATGAAATGGACTCTAGGGTCCATCTATTCCACCCCTCCTGCTGCACAGCAGTGCTTATACCTAATTTGAAATCCAAGCTCAAAAGCCAGAATGTTACCTCCACTGCAGCTATGCAGCTCTCAATACCATTCACTCCTCAGGAATCTGTAGTTCTTCCTTGAAAGCCTGAACAGAGCTAGCTTTCACATCCACACTGGGAGGGTTTGTACATTAACCCTCCTCTGTGTATATCATTGCTTTCTTTTCTTTAGTGGCTTTATCTTCTAGCTTCCGGCTGGTCCCCATCAGTCCTGCCCCTTCACCCAGCCCATCACCCACCTTCTCCCAACTTACCTCTCTCTCTCCATGAGTGCACCCTAGCTTAGGCCTCAGGATGGGGCTGTTGGGGAGGACAGCTAATCCCAGACAGAGAGTTGGTCAGTGATCCGGGAGAGAGAGAGTGCCACAGTTGGTGGTGTGGGGCCTGCGTTGATGGCCGGATAGCCTCCTGCAGCAGCCAGTGATTTTCCCTTTTTCTCCCCTTCCCTGAGATCTCGAGGAAACTTCCCAATGCATGTGCATGCTGTGCATGCACACACATCAGAGCATGGCAGCGTCCCCCCTCCCAGATCGTTAGCTCTGATGTGGTCATCCAGGTGGTGGTACAGCAGTGGAGATCGAGCATTCGCCCTCCTGGAGGTGGAAAGCATCCAATAGGATGCTGATTTCACCTTCCTGGCTGGCCATCCAACAACTCAGGCTCGTTCCCAAACCTGGGTTATTGGTGTCATGAGCTGCGCTAGTGGGCTGGCCTAATAATTGCTTTCTAATGTTTCCCCTTATCCTGCCCCCCCCCGGCCAATTTGAGGCAATGCCTTCTTTTTCTGTTTGCATTCACCAGTCAAACAAGTGCACAAGCCACCGTTTCTGTCTACTTTAATATTCAGAGCACCATGCTCATGTTCTCTCTCAGACTTGCCTTTTATAGGCTGCATAATTTGAGAATGTCAAATCCCTCCTTGCAGGGCCGGATTAAGGGGGGGGGGACAAATGGGGCAAATGCCCCAGGCCCCCCACCATAGACTGGCCCCCCCAGTAGTCGGAAGCAAGAGACACTTTTAGTAGGTGGACTGGTGGTTTGTAAATCATGACACCTCCCCCTTGCAGCAGCGCGAGTTAAACGTGAGTCAACCTCACCCCATAGGCCCCGGCAGCTTGCTCCCTTAAAAACACTGTGAAAGAGCCTGACTGAAGAAGCATTTGTTAAACAAAATAAAAAAAACACACAAGCCCCTGCCACAGATAGGGCCTCGGCAAGCCTACATTGCAGATTTCTTTGTTCTCTTCCCCAGGTGGTACAGTACTGGTAAGGATTTGTAATAAATCATGCCCCCGAGCTTGCTCCATAAAACAAACCAAACAAAATAAATGACTTTTGGGAGAGGCTTTTTTAATTAAAAGAAAATAAAAACACATGCCCCGGACCCTCCTGCTACAGATAGGCCCCCAGCAAGCCAACATTGCAGAAGATTTCTCTGCCCCCCACCCTCCTCTCCGTTATTTGCAGCCTGCAGCTAGGGTCAGGTGACTTGCTAGAAAACAAACTGGCACTGTGTGGCACAAGAAGTGAAGAAGGCTAACTATGCAAGCACCGTGATCTACCTCCTTAGGATACTGACAGGTTTTCCATTTTGTTGAGTCTGGGACTGGACCTGGACCGGTGCAAGTTGCGACCAGACCTGGGCTGCACGCTGCATAATCGAGGGCGGCACCAGGACCAGGAGCTTTGCTGCCTAACCATCTGGGCAGCATTTTTTTAAACCACTCTTTCTTCAGGAGTTTTGAGGCTCAGCATGCACTTTGCCAGCGGCAGCACCTGCACTCGCTATCTGTACGCCACGGTCACTCTATCGCTAGCAGCATGATTAATCGATGCACTGTCCTAAAACTGCCTGCTGCTGCTAAACTAAGGAGTTTCAAAGGAGCTCCAAGCAACAGCAGACAGCTTGAGTTCAGTAAGTGGCTTAGAAGTGTTGTATATTTATTATTATGCTGAGATAATTGATCTGACCTCGTTCAAAGAAGAGATAAAGGGACCTGCGTGTGTGTATACATGCATGGATCCTCTAACTCTGAAATAAATGTAATTAATCATTCCTTTGATATCCCATGAGCAGATAAAGGTATGACATCAGTCTGTTTATTTGGAGTCATAGCATTTGTACATTGAACTGCACACTTCTGTACATTGGGTACATGCAGTAACTTACTGTTGTTTGAGTAGGATGCATGCCTCTTAGTAAAGCACTGTTTATTTTTGTTTAATTTATTTCCTTAAAATAAACTTGTGATTAAAGAGGTTACTTAAAGATTACTTTGCTTTTCTGAACAGGGTCTAGAGGAGAGAGACTTCAATAAAAGCCCCAAAACTCACCACAGATCATCTAGACCCCCAGAGCATCTGGAGCCTGGCGGCCTTCATGTCTTGTACAGAACAATAAATATAACATTACAGACTATGACAACATGACAGAGTGTTGTACTTCAAGTTACTTTTTTCTCCTGTGAATAATGGGGGTAGTCTCCCCATATGGTGGTTGTTATGGTTAATAAACAACATGCTCAGTAAATGTTGCGCAAAATAAAACATTTTGCTTTGGAAAGTTGGGCGTTTTACATGGCCACCCAAGTTGTGAGTGTCCCAGGCCCCCCATGGCTTGATCTGGCCCTGCCTCCTTGTAGCTTTTGCATACTAAGTCACTTACAAGTGTGGCAGCCCTGTGCTGGGCCCTCTCGATCCCATTTTCCTTTCTGTACTGCTGGGAGGACTTGATGCATTTCTCTAGGTGTGGTCTAACCCTAGCCACTTACAGTGGGGGATCACCCCCTTTGACCTGTTCCTTACCACTTATATGCCCCCCTGCTCAATGCAGCCCAACTCTGTATTTGCTTTTTTGACTCCAACAGCAAACTGCCTGTCTGGCTTCAGCATGCTGTGTCCACATTTACCCTTAGATCATGTTTCGCAGCTGTAATGTCCACTGTTGTACCTCACAGAGTGTATTTGTGACCCAGATTCCATGTCCTTAGTTGCAGTGACTTTCACTTCCCCACATGCATTCAAACCATTCATTTCTAAGTGCCCATGCACTAGAACTCTGCAGAATGTGGAATCCCACCTGCAGAATTCATGCAGTATGGAAATTATGTTTCCGAAATGTTTTTGGGAAGTTCTTTTTTAATTCCACATAATTCCAAAAACATGTCTATGTAAGCCATGGATTATTCAGTGGATCACATAATCCACAGAACAATATTGTACAGTTTGCTGAAAATGAATCTGCAGTTTACATAAACTGAGGAATGTAATTCTGCAGTTCACATTCCATTTTCAGAATTTTGCTTCTGACGAAATTCCACAGAATCAGGAGGAATTGCTTAAATTCCACAGAATTCCGACAGAAGTGGGATTTGAAAAGTCTGTGGCTCTACCATGCCACCACTCCAGTGTTTGCAGGTTCCCTTGTAGTGTACCCCCTTCTTTGCTGTGTCCACTCTTATTGCCAATTTAGTGTAATGACCAGATGGTATGCCATTTGATTCTGACAGCAATACCAGGTGGGCTGAGTTCTGGGAGGAATAGGTCACTCGGCACAAAGGCTAGGTTTGATTACTGTGCACAGGGGCACCCAAGTAATTCCGAACACAGGAAGCAATAACTGTAATGTTGAATACCAGAAGTGGGGTTCTAAAGTGTGGCTTTATTCTCAAACAGAACAAACAAAGCATAGATGAACCCCCACGGGGCTACACTCCTGGTAATGCAGATTGAAAGAATCGAGAACACTTCCTCAACACTTTAGCCCTCAGGCTCTGAACCTACCAGGCACACAGCCCAGACTTGCACGCTGCTTTGGGTACACAGCCCGAACTTGTACACTGTTCTGGGATTTCCCAGGCTCAGCTCCCTTGCCAGCCACTCGGACACCTTCCATATGTCATGGAAACATTTTCTGGTGGCTCCCTAAACCACCTGAGAGCACCTCAGCTCTATCAGGGAATTCTCCTTTTAATCCCACATCTGGGTACTTTCCTCAGGTACTGGCCAAGTACCTGAGAGAAAGTAAAAGATGCTTCAGAGCAAATCCGTAGAGGTGAATTTGGTTACTACTGATGGGGGGGTCTCCCACCTCTAGCTCCCACAATTCATACCCAGACATTTCTCTGGACAGTAAACACCTCATAACGTAGAGCTTGGCAATGTAGATTATTGCCAAATGTATGTCACATTTCCTCTACTTGTCTTGCTTTCCCTTTGTGCTGGACTTGAACCTACTTTTAATTGGCATTGCCCATTGCTCTAGGCCCCTCACTGATTAAACAGTCCAATCCCCACTTTACAACTGTACTTGGCTGTCTTTTCCTGACCCCACAGTAACAGTCCCTTTAGTTTCCTTCTGTTAAGGTGAAAAACACTTGGCCCTCTTTCAGAGTGAACTCACCCTTTGGTTGCAGGTGCCCCACAGGCGATTCCTCCACAGGAATTTCTCTCTCAGAGCTTCTGGTGCCGCAGCACAACTTGAATAGGCAGCTTCTTCCCTTAGCCGGAACCAGGAGGGTTGCCCCTGGAAAACAGGTAAACCTCCCCCCCAACCCCTCAGGGATGGGGCACTTGGACCAGTAACAGCGGTCTCCACCACTTCAACTACCAGTTTCTGTGTTCCTCTTACGGTGGAAACACACACCTTCCTAATCAGTAGCTCTAAGACAGAGCTTAAAGGTCTGAGAGCCTGCACACAGACAGCTGTACTACTGTCTCTCTCCAAGACTGCACACAGACTGAATTCAAAATCCCCAACGTTCTATGCTAACCTCCAACTGCAACATTCCAGTGTGGCTTCTGCAGCTGCAAAAGTTCTATGGTGATGTCATCCATCAGTCTCAGCTGAGATTGAGAACAGAGTGAGACAGTGTGAAATCCATTTAACTGGAGTTTCACAAGCTGCCTTCCCTGCCTACCACTAGGTCTTACTGGGATTCTAGTAACCCCGGGTAACAGGAGGGTTACATTAGTATTATCAGTAAACTTTAGGGGCCCCATTTTCAAAAGCCCTGAGCATGGGGGGATGTGGCTAGCAGCATAAAATGGCGGACACAGCTTAGCCTAGCTCTGTTCAGCACTCAGTCTTTTCATCATATTTACAGGAGTTTACATGGTATAAAGTGCTTGGCAAGGTGGAGCTTAATGGATGGAAATTGATGGCATCTGGCAGGAACAAAAACAAGCAGTCCAAGCTGCAATTTAACTCCTCTGACCCACTGAAGGCTCAGCAATGTGGCCCAGAAAACTCTAGCAGACCTACTGGTCCTGTGATGGTGCAGGAGGACCCCTCTGATTTTGAGTGATTGCTAGCAGTGGTCCCCTCTACACTTGCATTAATCCAGCATGACATGAAAGCAGGTTTTGACAATATTACATTGCAAATCTCTCACCTGCAATCAGTTGTGACAGGGCTTTCAGAATCGTCGGCCTCCCACACTAGTCAGATTGCTGAATTGGAGCACTGTGTAGGCCTTCTGGAGGACTAACTATCTGAAGCTACGAGGGACAATACAACATTAAAGGGACAGGTTGAAGCCCTAATAAGCAAGATGGATGACCAAGAAAATAGGTTGCGCAGGTCGAACCTAAGAGTTATTGGCCTACCGGAGGGTATTGAAGGGTCTAACCCAGAGAAAAATATCCACTCCTGGCTTGTGGAGCATTTAAATTTGCCAATGGAACTTCGGGAGTGCGAAATTGAACGAGCACATAGAGTGGGTCCAAAACCTCCGACTGGTGCTTGCCCCAGGCATTGTCTCATCAGATATCTTCGCTATCAAAATAAGGAGGCAATTTTAAAATGAGCAAAAGAAAAGGGGCCTATTATGTTTGGTAACAATTGGATGTACATGTTCCAGAACTATAGTAAAGATCTGCAGCAAAGATGCCAAAAATTCAATGATATTAAGGCTAGACTGTATCGAATAAGATGGTCTTTTGCTTTTTTATATCCAGCAAAATTAAAAGTTGACCAATTGGGGGGCCCCTCCCGTTTCTTCTCCTGCCCCCATGAAGCTTTGAAGTGGGTTGAGGAGGTTTCTAGGCACAGGGAGGAAGGCCAAGCTGATGGTACACATTCACCCGTGTGACGAGAGCCTGAGGAACGCTGAAGGTCCAGGTACTGGTGTAATTTTAGACAACACCTAATAGGTGATGGCATGCTGAAGAGGGATGGATACTATCAGTCATGGCAGTACCGAGGGGATAGTGTTCTCCCTATTTTTTCTCTGTGATTTAGGCATGATCAGAGACCTAATGGTCTAGTTTTCACTGTTGTTCTGATTTGGTCCCAAGGTCCTGTCCGGGATGATCAAGCCCTCCGTGCCTTTTTTCTTTTTTTTTAAGTTTACTTGATGAGCTAATGAGTCGGGAAAGGCTCACAACATCAGTCCCTTGTATGTGGCTTTGGGACGTTTTGAATTTAATTGGGAGGACTGCATATTCTCCTCATGGACTTGGTAGTCTGCAACAGCCATGCTCCGACCTGATCTGGGGATCAGGGTAACAACGGACACATTCTCAGCATGTTGGTGCATTTTTTTCCACTTTGGCTACTCATTGACTTACACTTTGGTATATAGAATGTGCTTGAGTAGTTATTATTGATAAATCAGAGAGAATGATCTCGGGACATAAAAAGTGGAATTCTTAATTACTGCCCGTTGGCAGAGTTTAACTTTAGGCCTTTGTTTGCCTATACAGTCTATGGTTTATCCATGCCTCATTAGTCCGTATGTCTGACTTTCCGAATGAGACACAATGCAAACTGATTTTTTCTCATGTTAATTACCTCTTTAATACATAAAAATGAGAATCCGAATCCATTTGTCTTTAACTAGTCTAATTAAATCCTATTCACTGTGTCCTCCTTAATCCATTTTTTTATTGAGCTCAGGTGGAGGTGCTAACAGTTTGTTAATCACAAGCACTCTTAATCCCTTAATCACCTCTGGCGTGTTACCTTGGTGGTGCAAATAGAAAATAAAGCCACAGTAAATCCTCACCTTTAAGTTTTACACAGCCCTGTTCTGCTGATCGGTCCAGTTTAATTTAAATCATTCAGTTCCCTGTCCTGTTTTAAAAAAAAAAAAATTAAAGATTTAAACTTTCTGTTTTAAACAGCCCCATTCCACTGAGCCACAGACTCCAACGTTCTGCTCCCCAACTAGCTGTCAAGTGACTCCCGGTCCTGGTTTTAAACAGCCCAAGTCTGTCCTGTGTCCTATGAATCCTCTTCCTGTTTCTGCTCATTCTTGCCCCCAGTTCTGCTGTAAAAAAGATTTAGTTTTAGCCTGTCCCCTGTTCTGCTCCCGGTTTTAATTTAAATCCTTCAGTTCCCTGTTCTGCTTAACACAAGTCTGTCTGTCGGCCGATTGAAACAAGTCTGTCCTGAGACTCTTCTTCGCGTTCCTGCTCCCGGTTCTGCTGTTAAAAAAAAGGAAAGATTTAGTTTTAGCTTGTCCCCTGTTCTGCTCCAGGTTTACATGTAAATCCTTCAGTTCCCCATTCTACTTTTATAAAAGATTTAAACAGCCCCATTCCACTGAGCCACAGACTCCAACATTCTGCTCTCCGGCTGTCAAGCTTCTCCTGGTCCGGTCCTTAAAACGGCAGTTCTCCTTATTTTAATGAAAATTTTTAATCAGTCTGGAGTTGTCCTCAAGTTGTCCTTCTCCTGTATGAATAAGGGGCAGAATGGCGAAGTTAGCAGCACTGAAACAAAAATAAAACAAGATTTACAGTGCACCAATCATTCCTATTAAATCTACCCGACCCCATGGTTCTGCTACCTGGCTTGCTGTCAAGCTGTGAGCCCCTCATTCTGCTACCAATAAACACTGCTGTTGTGATGGGATTTAAATTCCTCCTATAATGTGATTATCATTATGCTTTAAACATAATGCTTATTTTTGCTAAAATATTGGTGCTTTTTTTTCAAATGTACAGTACACATATGTTTTGCACTGTATTTAAAAAGTAAATTGTTTTACAGTAAGAAATCTTTGAAATCTTTTAAAGAAAAACATTATCTGGTCAATGTCTGGTTAATACGTAGATTTTTATTATGTAGAAAATTGGGCTAACACAAATGCTTACAGATTAACCAGGTCTGACTGTATATATAGTCATTGGTTTAAGTGTACTCCTGGATTCAGTTGTGTTTTCATAAGGAGTGCTGCACAATGATAACCATAAAGGTTTACCACAAGTTTGTAGGGGATTAGGGAATGGGTCTCGTTGGCCCATTGGGGGAGGGGGGTTGTTAGTGTTGCTATGAGTGTTAAGTGGGGATTATTTAGTTTTAAAATATTACAATGGGATGTTGGATGTGTTGGGGATGGGCGGGGATGGGGAGATAACTGGTACCTTCAGGTACTAAGTGGGGTTAACCATTTACTGGAGGGTGTCCGTTTTGCTGTGTGGGCTCATCTCCCAAATGGGCGGTCCAGGTATCCCTATCTGGGGCTTAAATTGGGGGGTACAAATACAGTTATTAAAAGTTAAAATTAGATGCAGAGAGGTGCAGGCACAGTTTTCAGGAATGTTATACTTCGTAGCATGTGAGAAATACTTAAGGACTGGCTCTACAAATGTTGGAATGTTTTATACATTTAAAACATGGCTAGTTTTTTAAAATAGCAACATGGAATATTAATGGGTTGAAGTCAATGATGAAGCAAAAAAGATTCACCACTGAGGTGAAGAGGGCTGGTTGGCAAGTGGTTCTGATACAGGAAACTCATATGTCAAGGGAAGAGGCCTTAAGAACAGAGTCCAATCTGGGCGGCACGTGGATTTCGGCAGCTTTTTCAGCCAAGGCTAGAGGAACAGCAATTTGGTTTCCACGGGGTTCATTGGCTGTGGTGTTGGACAGACGAGTTGATTAGGCCAGGAGATTTGTTCTGGCTAAGGTTGAAATCCCTGGACTGGGGCAGGAAAATTTGGGAGTGGTTTACGCTCCAAATGTTGAGGATCCACAATTTTTTCAGCGGCTTTCCCTGGAGCTAGTATTCTGGTCAGGTAGGTGGATACTTCGGGGGGACTACAATTGTGTGCGGGATGGAATACTAGATATATCCAGTACTAAGCCCACCAGATTGTCTACTAATGCTAAGGCGTTGGGAGTTTTGTAGAGGAGGTGGGGTTAGTGGATGCTTGGCTACATGTATATCCATCTGGGAGAAACTATAGCTTCTACTCCCATGCGCACAAATCTTGCACACGTATAGATCAAATTCTGGTTAGTTCTGTATTATTGCCTACAATACAAAGTGTGCATTATTCCCCAATTCTCCTATCTGATCATGCCTCCTTTACAGTTGTTTTTGCTTCCGGGGGGGGGGGGGGAGGTAACCCAAGGAACAGACTTTGGTGGTTTGACCCCCTCTTACCGAAGGATCCAGTCTAGATACAACAGATGCAGACCAGCATTCAGGAGTTTTTAGTGTTTAATGGCAGAGGGGACACCTCACATGAAATAAGGTGGGAGGCGTTAAAAGCTTATATCCATGGTCAGTCTATCTCCTTCGCAGCACATAAAGCATGTGCCTCTCATAAAGAAACTGAAGCTTTAAGAACTAAGATTGAGGCATCTGAACAGGCACACAGGGTCAATCCTACACTGGCCCTGTACCATATAGTACAAAAATTAAAATGGCAATATAACTCTATTAGTACTGCTAACCTGGAAAGGGCGATTTTGCTATCGCAGTCTAACCAATTCTTCGATGGTGATCAAGCCGGAAAGTTTATGATGTGGCAGTTACGTAGAAAAGAAATGGAGTGGGTGGTATATCGGTTTCATTCATCAAATAATAAACAGGTGGATGACCTGGAGCAGGTTAGTGCAGCATTTGGAGATTTTTATAAAAAGTTATACACCTCTGAGGCCTCCCCCCCTCTGGAAAGAATACAGGCCTTTTTTGAGGCAGGATCGCTGAGATCCGTTAAGGATGAACAGGCAGTGGCGTTTGAGTCTCTGCTGACAAGTGAGGAGATCAGTAGCGCCATTAGGACACTTAGAGGAGGTAGGGCTCCTGGGCCTGATGGTATACCCATAGACTTTCTGAAGTGCTTTAGTGATGAGTTGTTAGAACCTTTGAAAGATATGCTTTTGGAGAGCTTGACAGAAGGTGAGCTGCCCCCCTCCACCAGGTCTGCTGTTATCATGGTCTAGCCAAAGCCGGGCAAGGATCTGGCCTGGTGTGCCTCTTATAGACCTATCTCATTATTGACTGCTGATTATAAGGTCTTAGCTAAGGTACTGGCAGCCAGGCTGGACCCTCTGCTCCTAGCCCTTTTTTACCCAGATCAAACTGGCTTTGTGAAGGGTAGGCAAGGAAAATACAATATACGGAGAACCCTGAATGTTATTTATCAGTGGGGTAAGGTGACACACAAAATATAGTGCTGCCATTGTTGCTTTGGATGCAGAGAAGGCCTTCGACCGGGTGGAGTGGGTGTACCTCTTTGCCACCCTGGGGAGAATCGGATTTGAGTCTCAGTTTGTTTCCTGGATCAGAACCTTGTACACTAATCCCTCTGCTCAGGTGACAGTCAATGGACTGCTCTCTCCCAGGTTTACATTAGGTCGGGGTACAAGGCAGGGCTGCCCACTCTCTCCACTACTTTATATTTTGTCACTGGAACCTTTGGCAGCGGTCCTCTGAGCAGGGTCAGATGTAGGAGGGCTGATCTGTTTTGGGAGTGAGCATAAACTAGCATTATCTCTGACAACCTCTTTTTGTTCTTACATGACCCAGCACGGGTTTTGCTGAAGGTACAGGCAGTTTTGGAAGAATATGGGCAATTATCTGGTCATAAAATTAATTGGTTCAAAAGTGAGGTTTTGCCTGCTGGGGTCTTACATTGTCAATCCCTAATACAAAATCTAAATGGCTTACAATTGGTGATTAAACTGAAATATTTAGAAATTTTTATTTCAAACAGGGTGGGAGCTCTTTATGCTTTGAATTTTAAACCCCAGATGAAGAAAATTGCTGAAGATTGTGGTAGGTGGGCAGCCTTGCCTTTATCTCTTATGGGGAGAGTGGCTGTTGTTAAAATTATGATTTTGCCTTGACTGTTGTATTTATACCAATACCTTTCAGTGAGGGTGCCCAAAAACCACTTCAAGCAAACAGATGCTATTTTGCATAAATTCCTTTGGTGTAGTAAGTCGGCTAGGGTTAGTAGGAATGTATGACAGGCCCCGCAGAAAAGGGGTGGTCTTGGCCTCCTGAACTTTCTGTGGTATTATTGAGTGGCCCAGGTAGCTTCCCTTCCTCCGGGTTTGGATTATGATGCGTCCGGATGGATGAAGATGGAGGAAGCCTGTCAGGGGAGGAGTATAAAAGGGGGTCTACTAGCTGAGGAGCTGTGGACAGGGACTGTACCTGACCACCCTAATACTTTTCTAACTAATACAGTAGGGGTCTGGTATCATTTACATAGTGCCTTGGATAGTCAACTGGCTCCCACCAGACAGACCTTATTGCTTGAAGCCATTAAGTTTAAAAGTATGACCTCGCTAGCTTTGATACATAGACTGAAGGACTGGCAGTCTAAGGGCCTTTGCTGGGTGGATCAATTATATGAAGGAGATCATTTGGAAACCTTTAACTATTTATGTGAAATTACGAAGGTTCCCCAGTGATTTTTTTTTATTTATCTTAAACTCAGAAACATACTGGGTCATACACTGAATTTGGGAGATGGGTGGGCTCCACTTTCTCCGTTTGAGGAGGGACTTTCACCCTTAGCCGGGTATAAGAATTCTATCTGCATTATATGGCTCTCTGCAAGGTAGTAGTAGAGGTACCTTGCATAAGACAATAGCTAATTGGGGAAATTACTTGGGTTATACAGTGAATGCTGATATGTGGAAAAGAGCCTGTAAATCACAAGTTTGATCAAGGAGCAACACATTGAGACAAGTTCAATTTAATTTTCTCCACCAGGCTTACTATACCTCGGTTAAACTGCATCAATTTGATCCTTCAAAATCTAGCACTTGCCCTAAATTCCAGGTGGCTGATGGAAACTTTCTACATTTAGCTCTGGTATTCCCTAAGGTGGCCCCCTTCTGGTCAGCAGTACATGACATTATGAGGCAGGTGTTGGGCTTCTCTTTGCCTTTCACTCCTGTGGAGCTTCTGTTGGGGGCTGACCAGGATCACCCAACGTGAGGGTCGGGAGCTCTGTGGACCCTGGCGTTGGTCACGGCTAGGAAGACAATTGCCCAATCATGGATGTCTCATAGTCCCCCAATAATACAGCAGTGGGCTAACAATCTGAAGTTACGTATGGCAATAGAGAGAGCCCAATATTCAGCACAAGGAAACCTGAAGGTATTTCAGACTCTGTGGAACCCACTTGTTTCGGCCATGGAGTCAGGTTCCTTTCTGGTCTAAAGAAATGATGTAGCTGACCCTATGGATATCCATGTGACAAACTTTAGATAATACCAGACAATTCATATATAAGTGTTAGGGCTTTCCCTCTGTTGTTGTGATGTACATTTCCTAAAGGTCGGGTGTCCCTCCCTCCCTCCTCTTCACCTGGTATCTGGGGTAATGTTGATTGATAATAAACATTGAACCTATTTAACTTCGACCCAAATGTAGTGAATTAACTGCGACTTTATTCATTTATGCAATTTATTTAATTCTGTGAAATTTATTTTAAAAGGTATTTCCTCTGTGAATTAATGTAGAGCTTATTAAGTGTAAGATCAACTCCTTCCATTTATCTGTTTGTGTATTTATACTATGCTGCCTCCTTTTCTGTGTCTTAATAAAAATTATGTTGACAAAAAAAGCCCTGAGAGTGCCGAAAGCCCCTGGTGTGCAAAACATACAGTGCATGGGGCTTGCAGCAATCTCTTGGTGTTGATTGGGATTTTCAGTCCCGTGCGCCAAATGCCGCAAGTTAGACCAGCTACCCCAGTCTAACTTGTGCCATTCGGTGGACCCTTTTTACAGGGCTTGCGCCAAATATTTGGCACAAGCTGCTGTAAAGTGTGGGAACTGTCACAACTGCATCCAGTGTACTAAAACAGGGTACAGTTACATCAAAGGAGATTGGCACAGTTGTGCCAACCAATGGGGTTGACACAGAGCTCGACACATGCCCTCCGTCAATCTTTGAAATCTGGCCCTAGGAGTCTACTGCTGATCCTCTCCCTCAGGTCATTAGTTAGTTAGTTAGTTACATACTTAGTTACTTCGTTTTGATAACTACATTAGCCAGCTGGGACAGAATCCCTTTTACAGAAGTGACCCAGGCATAGAGGCAACATATGTTAGACAAGGCAAAACAACAATACGGAGGCTTGGGAGGGTGCTACACAGTAGGGTTGCTTGTAATCTGCCAAATAGAATTGGATTCATTGGATTCTGACCCAATTTTCCAGTCCAGTATTTTTGGAATAGAAGTCTGAAATTCCTCAATTGAATCCCGAAACCGACATTTACTTAGGAATTTAGAATTTTGGATTTCAAATCAGAATCTGATTCCGATGGTGAGGTCCTAACACTGAACTTCAGTTGAACTGAATGGAGCTTAAAATGGAGTTGACACAAGTATTCCATCACGTGGAGTGTCCCATTGGGTAAGTGGAACAGAGAATGAGTGGGAAATCTGACTTGGGACCATCTGCAGGACCACCATAGGAAGACAGTAGGACTGCAGGGGAGTGAAAATGTGGGTATCTGTAAAGCTGCAGGTGTTGTAATTTGTAGATCTGTCAGTGTAGGGAATCCCAAGAACTCTCTATCAAGGATATAATTACCATCTTGGCAATTGTGTGGCTTACCCCGCATTAGCAGTACTGTATTAAGTACTTTGCAAGTGTGTTGTATTTAACCTTCTAAGTAATTGACAGCCTTAGCTAACAGCCTGTCTAGGGTAGGGGTGTAAGGAAGCGGCCAAAGAAGGGACAGACATAAAACCATATAAGACAGGAAAATGTAGGGTCAGCAGACACTGATGCAGGCAGGGAATACGGGCATACGGGGTGGGCCTAGTGATCCTTTTCTTCTGTCAACTACTATGTTACAATGTTACTATGTAAAACTCCCTATAAAGGGTAGGCCGGTTTGGCTCTAGTTAAGGAATACAAAGAGACATACAAACTAGACATTAACAGCAGAAAAAGACCAATGGTCCATCCAATCTGCCTGTAGTTCCCCATCAAACCCCAGGACCTGTTGTCCATACAGGGTACTAGCCCTCACTATTCACCACCCTGTTGTCCTCCATACTGCTACTGCCCTGAATAACCTCTATACCCTTCACTCTGCCCCAGTCATGCTTGAGACCATTTATGGTTTTGGCGCCCACTACCTCAGCTAGCAGACTGTTCCATGGTTCGGTAAGCAAGGAACAGTGGTGCTCACTTCATACTGGTCATGCTACATGCACAAAAATCTATAACAAAGAACAGTTTTGCGGTACTCAAGAAGCAGACACAAGTGGGTGAGAGATGCTCTTAGATATTTTAATTTGCAATGGTGAAATGTGCAAGGTAGCTAATGTGCATGGAGCAGAACCCCAGTGCTTCACCTCTGGACAAACAAGGCTTCATCAAGGGGTGGGGGAAACAAATGGCATCCACAGAGGTATTGTGCAAAATCTCTGAGGAGTGTCAGAAAGTCAAACACACTCACCCCTATCTTCAGTTAAAGCTAGAATGCTATTATTGCAAGTAGATACATGGAACATAAATTTAAAAGTGCCTAGACAGGCAGTGGGAGTCAAATGATCTGCCTGCTAAAGCATCTAGATTAGTTATACATGTAACACATACCACAATGCAACACATCAAACTAATTCAACAATAACTTCATATAAATGCTGAAAAGCTACCTGTAACAGAGATTATCAAAGCCAGAAATACATAGATCATTGTGGAATATTACTTGTTTATTTTCCTTTACACTATAGTAACCACCCATGTGAGAAATGCAATTATAACAATTTGATGCATATATGTAACATATTGAAGGAGTGTATAAGCTATACAAAGCATTGAGTATTTGCGTTAAGTAAAGAGTGATGAGACCTGTATGCTGCAAATCTGTGATTCACACTTTGTAAAAGGCAAAATGCCTTATTAAAACATCCACATTAACAGGGGAATAAGCAAGGAGTGAATAATGGAGATGAAACAGACTAGAAATTAGTAGTCCAAAGGGCAGAAAAGAAAGAATAGGAAAGGAATGGTGAGTGGGCTGTAACGAAGGATAAATGCAGAAAGATGGGGAAGGGGAAAACAAGGAAAGTGAAGGGGATAGAAAAAGGGGAGAAGGAAAAAGGGAAATGGTGTGGGAAGGGAACAAAAAGGAAAAACAAAAGAAAGAAGCATTTGTCAATGCCGAATGTTTGCTTGCTGGCATTGGCATTGGTAGTGTAGGAGTTACAGAGCTGCATAATAGGAATGGCAGTGAAGTATTAAACTGAAGCCAACCCCATCACGACCCTGCAGATAGTGACAGGCAGTGTGCCTTTGGGTCGTCAGGCATAATGGCCATGCCATTTCACCACACCCTACCCTGCAGACACTGACAAGTGTGACTGTGTGCCTTGGGTCTTTGGCCATTATGTTCACACCATTCCATCAGGAAATATGGTGAGATGGGTGCAGTATAGGAGAATGGGGTGAAATTTGGGGCCGAAGAGTCCAAGGCACACCTCAATGCTTCTCAGTGTCTGCAGGGTGTGGGTGGGGGTGGAATGGTATGAGCCTTGCAGGCAACAATCCCAAGTCACAGCCCTGATGCCTGTCATTCTCTACAGGGTGGGGCGTTATGGTCAGAAACCCCAATGCCTCAGGCATTCGTTGGTATTTTAACTCAAATTTTCAACATGTTTTTTTTGTGACCCCCAACTCTTGAACAGTGGCAATATCAGTTTGTTAGCCAAAAGCTGCTTTTGCACAATGACTACGGCATTTGTTACCACAGGTGCAAAAACACATTCCGAACAGGATGTGAAAAATGACAGCTGTACTGTTCATGGGGAGATGTAAAAAATGGCAATGTTGAAAATCTGCAGTTAAGATATTAAAAAAACTGGCGAAGTCACGAGCATGTATAGAAACTGTGCAATGCGTACCTGTAATGTAATTAGTTTGGAGATTTTTTACAGCAGATTGTCAACACAGGCATTTTGGGACCTCCGGTCATGAACAGTGTCACTGTGATTTTCTTTATCTGTCCCGAACAATGATTTCCCACAGCGACCACATGTTTCTGTGCTGAAAGTATGAAAACACATTTCGGCCATGTTGTGAAAAATGACAAGAAGTGTGGAAAAATGCTGCTGGTGAAAATCTGGACTGAAAATATTACAAATTCATGAACGTACGTAGGTGCGTTGAAACTGCGCAATGCTCACTGTGAACGCAGTCATTTTGTGGACTTTTGTCACCAAATTTTCAACATAGCCATTTTAAGACCTCTGCTCATGAACAGTGTCACTGTGATTTTCTTAATCTGTCCCAAACATTGATTGCGCACACTGACTGCGCCATTGTGCGCTACATGCACGGAAACACATTTTGGGTGACGTGAAAAATGACAGCTGTACTGCTCATAAGGAGGTGTGGTAAAACGGCAATGTTGAAAATCTGGAGTGCAAATATTAAAAATTTACAAACTTACAAGCATGTGTAGGAACTGCATGAATCGACGCTTATGAAACAGTCATTTTAGGATTTTTTCACTAAATTTGTACACAGACTTTTGAGAGCCCACCTTATGAACACTGGCACTTGTCGTTCTTTAATTGGTCCTGAAAGGTGATTTTCCAGTGACCGCGAAACCACCCTTCAGGCCCGATTAATGCCATGACAGTTCATGAATTCATGAGGAGGGGTCCCAAAAACCCTATGTTGAAAATTTGGTGCTAAAATTCAAAAAAATGCCTGAGATATGCATCAAAGTTGAAAAAACCCTATTTATTACATTATACAGCTTACCGCATTTCCTCAGTTCGCGGTCGGCTTTGAAGAGTGCAGACGTGTTCCTGGTTCACGAAGATCGTCGCGCACCAGACTCGAGGGTAAGTAGGGGTGAGGGGTGTGGGAGGCAGGTGTGCAGTGGTGGGTGGGTGTGGGGCAGGGAGACTACGAGGGACCGCTTTTCTTGTTTACTGGTTTTTTCCAAGATGACGTAGGATGTTTGCCACGCTGGGGTGGGTCTCCAGCATGGCAGCCGGAAGGCTGTTTTGGGGAGCCTGGAGCTTATGGGATTGGGCACTTCGCCTAATAACAAATTTTGCCACGCTAGTGGGCTCCAGCGCGGCAGCTGAAGGCTGTTTTGGGGCCTGAGATGACCGATTGGGCACCCCCATCGGCAATAACAATTTTGCCATGTTGGGGTGGGCTCCAGTGCAGGTAACTGGAAAGCTTGTTTTTGGGGAACCGTGGAAGCCAACGGGGGATTGGACACCCCATCAGCCATACAGTGCGTGCATGAGGGGGAGACGCATGAGCACGCAATATGTGTGCGTGTGTGTGTGAGGAGGGGGAGCGCTGCTCACTCAAGCGGTGCTCTCCCTTTCAACTATACGGTGCTGCATTTTGGATCGTCACACTATGTTTCTTGCACATGCGTGCAAGCAAACATAAAAACAGAAAAGTATAAACTAAACAAGCATTTGTCAATGCTGAATGTTTGCTTGCTGGTATTAACATTGGAAGTGCAGGAGTTAGACAGATGCAGAATAGGAATGGCAGTGAAGTACTGAACTCACGCCAAATCCACCTCCACCCTGCACAGATGGACAGGTATTTGGGTATGCCTTTGGGTCATCACCTATACGTTATGCCATTTCACCTCACCCTATCCTGCAGACACCGACAAATGCTGAGGTGTGCCTTGGGGTGATCGGCTTTACAGTCACCCCATTCCATAAGGACATATGCTGAAATGGGTACAGTATAGGAGAATGGAGTGAACTCTGGGGCCGAAGAGTCCAAGGCACACCTTGGTACATGTCACTGGCTGCAGGGTGGGGGTGGGGGTGGAATGGTGTGAGCATTACAGCTGGCAATCCAAAGGCACACCCCCCTGACACCTGTCAGTCTGTACAGGGTAGAACATTATGGTTAGAAACCCTAATGCCCCAGGCGTTTGTTGGTATTTGCATTACACATTTTCAACATGGCCTTTTTGTGCCCCCTATCTGATGAACGCATTTGGGACCTCTGCTTATGAACAGTGGCACAGTGATTTTGTTAATCTGTCCTGAGCGTTCATTTCCCACAGCGACCGCGCCATTCTGTACCATATGTGTGAAAACACAGTTTGGCCAGAATTTGAAAAATGACAGCTGTCCCATTCATAGGGAGGTGTGAAGAGATGGCAATGTTGAAACTCTGGAGTGAAAATATTAAAAATTCTCGAACTTATGAGTGTATGTGGGAACTGTGCAACGCATGTTCATAACACAGTCATTTCGTGGAATTATTTCACCAAATTTTCAACACAGGCATTTTGTGACCTTTCCTCATGAACACTGTCACTATGATTTTCTTAATCTGTCCTGAACATTGATTTCCCACAGTGACCGTGCCATTGTGCACCAGATGTGTGAAAACACATTTTGGGCAGAATGTGAAAAATGACAGCTGTACAGTTCACAAGGAGGTGTGCAAACATGACAATGTTGAAATTCTTGAGTGCAAATATTACAAATTCTCAAAGTTATGTGTGCATGGAAGCAGCACAATGCAAGCGCGTAACATAGTCATTTTGTGGACTTTTGTCACCAAATTTTCAACGTAGGCATTTTGGGACCTCTGCTCATGAACAGTGTCACTGTGATTTTCTTAATCTGTCCCAAACACTGATTTCCCACAGCAACTGTGCTACTGTGTGCTGGATGTGTAAAAATACATTTTGGCCAGGATGTGAAAAAAGACAGCTGTACTGTTCATACGGAGGTGTGAAAAAATGGCAATGTTGAAAATCTGGAGTGAAAATATTACAAATTCTAGCAATGGATGCTTGTAACAGTCATTTTTTTGAATTTGTTCACCAAATTTGCATCAAAGGCTCTTTGGGAGCCCACCTCATGAACTGTGTTACTGTTGTTTCGTTAATCAGTCCCAAAAGGTGATTCCGCACAGTGACCGTGAATTCACCTTTTGGGATCGAATAACCAGATGGCAGTGACTGAATTCATTAGGTGGGGTCCAAAGAACCTCATGTTGAAAATTTGGTGCCAAACTTCACAAAAATGGCTGAGATATCCACCTAAGTTGAAAAAAAAACACATTTATGCCATTATAGAGCTTACCAGCATTTTTTCAGTTCGCAGTCAGCTTTGAAGAGTGCAGACGTATTTTTGCTCCACCGAAGAGCGTCACACCAGGCTCCAGAGGTAAGTAAAGGGTGAGGGGGGTGGGGTGGTGTAGTGCAGGTTGGGGAGGGAGCAACGGACATGAGGGACGGTTTTCTGTTTTCACGTTTTCACAGGTCTATAAAAAAGGTTGTGAAACGGTTTTTCTACCACAGGGACAATGGGCACGCTAGGGTGGGTCCTCAGCATGCCACCTGGGTGTTTGTTGGGGGGACTGGACCAGACAGAGTTGGCCTCCGTCGCTATACAATGTGTTTGGGGCTTATGAGCCATGGGGATTGGGCACCCCCTTTGCACACAACGACGGGGACATTATGCAGATGGGGATTGGGCTCCCCATTGGCAAATGAACTGGGGAAGGGGCATGCCGACAGGGGGATTGGGCAGCCCTGTCAGCTTTCATGGGGACTGTGAGAGGTGGACGGTGACAGCTGCCTCTGTGTTTATTGAAATGTGACATCAGACAAGGCAAGCTGCTATTTGCTGCTGCAAGCTGGTACCGCCCCAGCATCAGACTGTTCAGGAAAAACAACTGATTTTCTAATGACAGAGTGCTCCCTGATTGCAGTGGCGAATTTCTTTCAGGCTGGTGGTATGCTTCAAAACCGCTGTCATCGACAGCATGCTCCTCCATTGGCACCACAGAGAACAGCCCCAAAAAGCACTGCTGGCATTGGCCACAACACTGCTGCACCTCCATAACCCACTACTCCAGCAAACTGCCACAACATGTTTCTTGCACATGGGCACAAGAAAACATAAAAAGGGGGGTAAAAGGTGGGGGGGTGCTGTGGAGCCCGAGTAGGAAGGACGCAGAACGCCAGAGCTCTATAAAATCAACCTAAAATATAATTATTTCAAGAGATTGCCCTTACAAATCCAGATAAAAGTCATATTAATAGACGGCTGTATTGAAAGTGAATAATTATGGGAAATCCAAAGAAAGAAAAACACTCAGCAGAAGGAGCAAAATCAAAAGCTATTATGGGCCCGACAACTTCGCAAACAACTCTGGGCCGAGATCAAGACCACGAGGTGGAAGCCGGAGGTGAGATTCTGCAATCCCTTGGTGAGAAGCTCAATCTTTTGATCGCCTTGGTTACAAGACTTTCAAACAAGTTTGACTCACTAATGTTGAGAGTCACTGTAGTGGAGAACAGACTAGAAACAGTGTCTGAGGCAATGAACTATCGCAAATAAAACTGCAGATGCAGCTATGGGAGCGACGGTTTCTTTAGTGAAAGAAAATGTACATCTCCGATCCAGATGGAAACCCTTGAAAATCAGGCAAGGGCTGCTAACATTAGGATGCTGGGGCTTACAGAACAAGCTGAAGGAGACCACTTGATTTTGTTCTTACAAGAATGGATAGGGCAGCAATTGGGAGATGAAGCTACTCAGATCACCCAGAAAATCCAAAAAGCGTATAGAGTGGCCTTCAGGGGTAGACAGAATAACCCTGAGGCCCCCCGCACTGTGGTTATCATTTTGGATGGAGTGGGCTCCCGAGATAAATTACTAGCCCTGGCAAGGTGAAGGAAAGTTCTCCTTTTTGATGGCAATCAGATCCGTTTATTCCCTGACCTATCTTACGCTACCAGGCAACGGAGAAAATGGTTTGATGGAGTAAGGGCAATGCTACGGGAAGGAGGAATAACGCATGGTCTAATTTTTCCAGCTCGACTACGTATAGCGCATCGGAGTAAAATCTTCATCTTTTCGGAACCATCGGAGGCTTTAAAATGGTGCCAGAGGAAAGTTCCTTCCCATAGGAGAGGTGAAGGGGAAGATGAAGAAGTCGATTATTCTTCTGAAGAAGACTCCTGAAAAACTTAGGACTGTGATAATGTAGAGATATGAAAAGGGGGCATTGTTAGTGTAAGTTTTTAAAAAAAGCTTTATAATTAGAGCACACCATTTGCCTTTACTTTTGACCCAAGTCTTGGTTTTCCAGTGGGTCTGGACTGTAAAATTAAATAACGGTGGCTCATTTTAATTTGATTTTTCCCCAACAACATCTTGTTTTCTTATAAATATACTCCTTCATTTGTAAAAAGTATGGAATACTGTTCATATATTAAGTAAATAGTGCCTATGGCACTCAGTAGAAACTTGGGATGTTCTCTCATATTAGGGAATAGTAGAGTTCTAAGGGGTTCTTTTCTGTTTCTATACACATTGGCGTATAAATACTTCGTTACTGCATGAAGCTTACTCCCTAAATAAGGGAAGGACTTTGATCTACTGGTCTTGGACCTTTTTGTTATAAAATTCATGCCACTCATGGTCTCCTTTACAGCATTTTGAATGCACTGTATAATATAATAGTTATCCCCCCATAGGACGTCTCATTTCATTTGACTAACCCTTTGTGAGTATTAAGAGGAGTGGCGCCCTCATTGTATGTCGCATCTGAAATGTTGAATGAAGGAATAACTGTATGTTTATATACAAATAGATAATAAACATAAAGTTTAAAAAAAGGGGGTAAAAGGGGTAGGGCAAAAAAAGGTTGGGAAAATTAGAAACAAGAAAAAGGTGGGAAAAGTGGGGGTAGGAGATAGGAAAAGGAAGAAAAAGCCTACAAATCAAAGTCTGCTATTATGCTCAATGTAAAAAGCATATCAATCTATCCAAGTTTATCTATAAAAAAACAGGAATAAATATGGTAAATATCCTATAAGCCATACAGTTTCAAAAATGATGTAAAAGAAATGGAATTAAATTAATATGATCAATACAAATGAAGTCCCAAATAAGATTAATTGCCTAATTTCTACTGCTGGCTCCCCTGTAAAACAAAACTTTCTCACAACACTCTTGAACCTCCCTCCTGACAGTTTCCACTCTAGCCCCTGTGTCCTTGAACTGTTACTCATGCTAAATAGTTCCTTGCAGTTCACCTTTTTACTCCTTTCAAGAACTTAATGGTCTCTGTCACACCACTCATCTCTTGTCTCCAGCAAGTACATGTTCAGTGCCTTAAGCTGATTCATGTAAGATCTGCCCTGCTGGTCCTGAATCATCGTGGTCACCCTTTGTTGCATCATCCCTAGCCTGTCTTTATCTTTCCTGAGGTGGGGACTGCTGAACAGGGCACAGTACTCCAACTGTGGCCTACCAAAGATCTATAAAGAGGTAGCAATTCCTCTTGTTTTTCTTCTGTCAATACCCCCTTCAAGGCATCTCAGCATTATATTTGCCTTACTATGGGCCTTATTGCACTGACTTGAATGTTTAAAGGAGTCACTAATGATGACTCCTACCTATGTCCTTTTGCTCAGCTGTAGTGCTCAGCTTTACCCCTTCCCTCCAGTACTCTGTCCTGGGGTTCTTATTCCCTAGGTGTATCACCTTGCACTTTTTGGCATTGAATTTCAACTGACAAACCTTAGACATCTCTCTAGCCTTTATAGGTCACTCAGTATTTCCCCGATTCCCTCGCCTCTATCTACTTCCCACAGAGCTTAGTGCCGTTTGCGAAGAGACACAACTTGCCCCATATGACTTCTCCAATGTTGCTGAACATATTGTAGAAAACAGGACCCAGGACAGATCCCAGTGGCACCCCACACATGATCTCCCTCTCTTCTGATTTGACACCATTAATTACAGCCCTCTGCTGCCCCTCTTTCAACCGGTTTCCTACCCATCCTTACTATGTCCCTTTCAGCACCTAGATCCTCCATCTTCTTTGGTAATCTTCTATGAGGCACCGAGTTGAACGCCTTGCTGAAGACAAAGTTGAGTAAATCAGTTCCATGTGATTTAGACAAATTTATTTGAGTGAATGCAATTCGGGCTACTATTTTACAGCGACCATCATTTCGGCGACTGTAAACTATGGCAAGGCACATTTCAGCAACTATTTACATCACACCTGTAGCTGACCCTCCCCCCCAGTTCCCTTCCACTTCTTACCCATTGTTCTTGCCCCTACCTCCCTTTCCAGGTTTGTTTGTCCTGTTCTCCTTTTTTGTCCTGCTGGGGTTGTACTCCTTTCAGAGCCACCGCTCCATTTGTGTGCATCCATCCGGATTCTGAATACTGGTACATCCGCATGCACCTACACCTGTTGCACTAAGTAATGTCAGCAGGTACATCCTATCAAAAGTGCATGACTGTATTTATGCAGGGAGCTGAAGCCCCCCTGCACCCCCCCAATTCTAGGATTCTTACAATGCCCAGCACATTGATAGTAACTATCGTCATATCTGTGCGGTCGCTGCAATGTGCCAGTTGCTCCTATTGTAATCGCTCAAATGTATTCGCCCAAATGTATTCACTCATATTGCATCACTCAGTTGATGTGCTATTGAGTAAATCCACAGCATATCTCCTAGCCAATACTCTCATCACAAGTCAAAGAAAACTATCAGGTTGATCTGACAAGACCACCTTGCCATGAACACATGCTGTGTACTATCCTGGTGTCCACTGATCTATAGGTGGTCCATGAAGTCCTCTTTGACCCATGACTCCATCAGTTTACTCAGAGCAGACTGATACATCTGTAGTTCCCCACTTGCTCTTTGTCTCCCCCCACCCTTATGGAGTGGAACTATGTCCACTACATTCCAATCTTTTGGAACTACCCCCATCTGTAATAAGCTAATGAACAGTCGCACTAGGGGTTCAGCCAGTTCTTCTGCCAGTTCCTTGAGTCCCCACAGATGCATCCCACCAGGCCCTGAGGCCTCATCTTAGGGTTGTTATCCCTCTCTGAACCCTTTTGCTTATAAACACTAGATGCCTCATCTCTGAGACCCCCTTTATAGCCACCTTGATGCCACTCTCTGGTAGGACCTGCTGTCTTCCTTTGTGAACACAGAGCAGAAGTAATCATTAAGGATGGCTGCCTTTTGCATGTCCTCCTCTATTACCTATCTTCCTCAGATAGCCTAACAATTCCCCCCTCCTTTGTTCTTTTTTTCCCTAATATACCTGAAGAACTGCTTCTCCAAACCCTCAAACCCTTCTGCAATATGCAGCTCAGTATTTGCTTTTGCCTCCCTAACACCCTCTTTGTTTCCTTATTTCTTTGTTTGTATTCTCCTCATACATCCTCTTCTTGCATTTGTTTGTACAGTACTTGTTGAAGACCTTTTTTTGGCCCCAGCTGCTTCCTTGACCCTTTTTGAGAACCATATTAATCTCTTGTACCTGTTTCTCTTGGTTACCATTCTCATGCATAATTTAGATGCTTCAAGACTGGCCCCTTAATTGCCCCCCATCTCATCTCCACACCTGCAATGCTGTCTACCCCAACCATCTTTTCCTGGACTGACTCCCTCATCCTGTTGAAATCCACCTTCCTGAAATCAAGGAACTTTGCCCTTGATTGGGTCTTTCTTGTCCCAAGGACCAGTACAAACCATTTCATTTAATTTTCATTTCAGTTTTACGTTCGCTTGCGCGCATGCGCAAGGAATGTTTTGGGAGAGTAGCACACTTGGAGGTGTGCCTCTCCCATCCAATGCACTGCTCCCTTGAGCAGGCGTGGTGGTCCTGCACCAATGAGTGCAGGAGCTCAGTATGACAGCAGTGTTCCTCTGCTTTAAAGGAAAGTACCGCTGCCATACTGAGCGCCGCCGTCACAACGTCCCCCCCTTGCGTCAGGCGCTGCCACCTCACGCATCACGCCGCACCCCCACAGCTTTGGTGCCATAAACTTTGTTTTTGCCGGCGAGGGTGCCCAATCCCCTTGGCTCCCAGCCCCCCAAACCATCCTGCTGCCATGCTGGGAGCCCACTAGCGTGGCAGAATTTTGCCTGTTTTGCCAGTGAGGTGCCCAATCCCCGTTAGCTCCTCGGCCCCAGCGTGGTTGCCGATGGGGTGCCCAATCCCCGTTGGCTCTTTGCCCCCAGTCATCTTGTGCCATGCTGGGAGCCCACCCCAGTGTGGCAAACGGTCCCACGCCGCTTTTTTTTTAACACCTGTAAAATAAAAACGGTCCCACGGCACGCCTCCCACGCCCCCTCCCACAACCCGCACCACCCATTGCGCACCCAGCCTCCCCACACCCTCCACCCCATACCTACTCGGACTCCAGCGTGATGATCTTGGTGGACCGGGGAATACGTCTGCACTCTTCAAAGGCGACTGCGAACTGAGGAAATGCCGGTAAGCTCTATAATGGGCTACATAGGGGGGTTTCAACTTTATTGCATATCTTAGTCACTTTTTGGAATTTTGCACCAAATTTTCAACTTGGGGTTTTGGGACCCCTTCTCATGAATGATGTCACTGTCATGGCGTTATTCTGGCTCAAGAGTGATTTCCAGGGCTACCGCGTAGTCACTGCACAAAATCACCCTTCAGCCTCGGACAAACACCATGACAGTGACATCATTCATGAGAAGGGGTCCCAAAACCCTGTTGAAATTTGTGCAAATATTCCAAAATGACTGTTTTACGAGCGTGTGTTGCGCAGTTCCTACGCAGGCTCGTAAGTTCGTGAATTTTCAATATTTTAATTCCAGATTTTTAACATTGCCATTTTATCACACCTTCTTATGAGCTGTACAGTTGTCATTTTTCACATCTCACCCAAAACATGTTTCCGCCATGTAGCGCACAATGGCGGCAGTTGGTGTGCTTAAATCAATGTATGGAACACATTAAGAAAATCACAGTGACACTGTTCATGAGCAGAGGTCTTAAAATGGCTATGTTGAAATCTGAGTAACAATCTAAAATGACTGTTTCGACCGTGTTGCGCGGTTCCTATACTGGCACAAATGCGTTTTGCGAATTTTCAATATTTGCACTCCAGATTTTCACATTGCCATTTTACCACACCTCCTCATGAGTAGTACAGCTGTCATTTTTCACATCCTGCCCAAAATGTGTTTCTGCCCATGTAGCGCACTATGGTGCAGTCGGTGTGCGAACTCAATGTATGGGACACATTAAGAAAATCACAGTGACACCGATCATGAGCAGAGGTCTTCAAATAGCTGTGCTGAAAATATAGTGAATAAATTCCTAAAAATGACTGTTTTATGAGTCTGTGTTGCGCAGTTCCTACGCACGCTCATAAGTTTGCGAATTTTCAATATTTTCACTCCAGATTTTCAACATTGCCATTTTACCACACCTCCTTATGAGCACTGTAGCTGTTATTTTTCACATCATGCCCAAAATGTGTTTCCGCCCATGTAGCGCAAAATGGCACAGTCGGTGTGCAAATTCAGTGTATGGGACACATTAAGAAAATCACAGCATCACCGTTCATGAGCAGAGATCTTAAAATGGCTATGTTGAAAATTTGGTGAAAAAAATCCTACAAATAACTGTTTTATGAGCGTGCGTTGTGCAGTTCCTATGCACGCTCGTAAGTTTGCGAATTTCCAATATTTTCACTCCAGATTTTCAACATTGCCATTTTACCACACCTCCTTATGAGCAGTACAGCAGTCATTTTTCACATCCTGCCCAAAACGTCTTTCCGCCCATGTAGTGCACAATGGCGCAGTCGGTGTGCAAAATCAATGTATGGGACACAGTAAGAAAATCACAGTGAGACTGTTCGTTAGCAGAGGTTTTAAAATGGCAATGTTGAAAATTTGTTGAAAAATTCCTTAAAATGACTGTTTCTGACGTCGTTACACAGCATTCCATGCCTTCGTGGTTTCAATTTTCAATATTTCCACTCCAGATTTTCAACATTGGCATTTTACCACACTTCCTTATGAGCACTACAGCTGTCATTTCACATCCTGCCCAAAGCGTGTTCCGCCTATGTAAACGCACAATGGGAGTAACATAAAGGTCATGCTGACAATTTATTGTGCAAATACCAGCAATCGCACAGGGCATTAGGACAAAGCACCATACATGCCAAACACCACTGCAAATACAAGCGAACGTTCGGCATTGACAAATGCTTGTAAATTTTTATGTCGGTGGGCAAGATTAACTAGATAGCCCTTTTTTCACAAGTGATCAGTCGTACAGAAAGATACAGCGTACATATCAGACAATATCTCAATAAATACAGGGTACAATAATAATATTAACAAGTGGCTACAGTATATCTATATCTGTATAGATATAAATATATATTTAGATTGAACAGAGTTATGGTCGTTGGACCCTAGTGGCTCTACCACCCATACCCTTCCTACGACATCTGAGTTGGTGAGCACCACACTGAGAATGGCAGCATGCCTAGTGGTTCCTTAACCAGGTGCACCAGTAGACAGTCCTGGAATGTAAACAGCAGAGCCTGACTTTTGGTGCTTCTGGCAGCTGGAATGTCACAATCAATATCCAGCAGGTTCAGATCACCCACTACCACTACCTCCCAATGTGCCACTTCCCTTTCTAATTCTTCCCTAAGCTCCTTTACATTCTCTTCTCCTTGTCTTGGTGGTCTATAAAGTCCCTCAATAGCAGTTTCTTGCCTGAGGCTGCTGTGAGCTGCACCTTCAGTGACTCTGTACTAGGCAGACAGTAGGAAGAAGGTTGTTACAAGTGATCAAGGAGTTATTATAGAACCAGTATGGAGCAGAGGTACAGTGGGGGGGGGGAGCTGCAGGGACTGAGGGGCACTCTTCTGCAGGGTTACACTCTGGAGAGGGGGATAGTGTCCCATTTTTAGGACTTTTGTAGAGCTCCATGCTCAGCTGGTAGCAATAAGAGATGGGGTATCTCAGCTGTGACACTGGATCAGCTGGTGCACACACTCCCACTCCCACTCCCCCAGAGGTCCAGTGGTCAAGGGGGCTGGAAAGTAATGGGGAAGGGGAGAGGGAAGGGAGGCAAGGACAGACACAAGGGGGGTCGACCAAACCCATGTCATCCCAACTGTAAATCGCTTTGCACACCCAGAAGAGGCACAGGTACCTAACTGTGTCCGGGGGACCCTGAGTCAAGGAGAGGGTAGGGAATGACTTTGTGGCACCTGAGGTGGGGGAGTGGGAGGAAATTAGCAAGAAGTGTCTTAGTCATTGGGGACTCAATGATTTGGGGGTAGAGAAGGTGGTGGGCTGGGGAGATGGGGATGGGGATTGTCAGGTGCCTTCTTGCTACTTCATAGAAACATAGACATTAATGGCAGAAAAAGACCAAAGGTACATCTAGTCTGTCTGGAATTCCATATCTGCTGCGGGACCTATTGTTCATACAAGGTTTTATCCTTCCCAGTTCAGCCCACTGCCTCCTCCCTACTATTACCAACCTGAGCAACCACTAAACCATTCACTCTGTCCCAGCCATGCTTGAAACCAGTTATGGTCTTTGCACCACTGCCTCCACTGGCAGAATGCTCCATTGCTCTACCACCCTTCCATAAAATAGAACTTCCTCACATCTGTATCCACCATCCTGGATATAGTTAGAATAAAAGGGATGGCTGAGAAGGGGAGTAGGAGCTTGATGTGCTGGTACTCTTGGGTACAAACGATCTGGTGAATCAGCCTGTGGAAACAGTGAAGTATAACTTTTGAATGCTGGGAAACAGACTGAAGGCGTACTCAGCTTCCCTGGACTTTTCTGAGGTCCTCCCTGTGTGGAGATGGGGGAATGGGAATGATAAAGTGAGGAAGGAGGAGACTGGGGAGTTTAATGAGTGGTTGCATAGATGGTGTCAGGAAGAGGGATACTGCTTTGTGGGGAACTAGGGAGGTTTCTGGGACATGAGGCTTATTAAGGATACAGCCTTCATCTAACGAGAGGGTTATGATGCTGGGACAGGTTTGATGTATACATTGGTGGACAGTTATAATGACTGCAGGGGAAGCCGAAGCTAGGGAAACCATGGAGAAGGGAGAAATATAGGGGAACTAGCTTGTGATCCCCCGTAAATTGGTAGCTAGTAGCAGTAAGGAGGGAAACAGAAAGGTTAAAGCTCAAATTAGGTTAGGAGGAGAGGTCAAACAAGGACAGCTCACAAAGCCTTCAAACAATAAGAAAATTAAGAAACGATGGAGGCTAGGGAAAAATAAGGGGGAAGTTGCAATAAAAAAACAAGAGGGGGTTCAAGAGCAAGATGGAAAGTGGTCTGCTTTAATGTCAGCAGGCTGGGAAATAAAATCAGTGCACTCCAGGCAATGGCGGCAGATGGAGTGATGGGCCTCATAGCCATTTCAGAAACCTGGGCCACAAAGAATGACAGTTCCAGGCTACACCATCTTTAGACGAGATAGAGGGAAAGGTAAAGCAGAAGTAACCCACTACTGTATATCAGGAGAGACATTAAGGCAGTGGAGGATGGATCCATCAGGGGAGAAAATAGAGAAATAGAGTCATTGTTGGTTTAACTCACTGTAGCCTCAGGTATGAAACTAATTTACAAGGGTGGTCTATAGACCACCAGGACAGGGGGGAGAGAGAGAGAGACAGGGAACTAGAGGCAGAAGTAGAGAGGAGGATAGTGATGGGGGAGGTGGTAGTGGTGGGGGATCTCAACCTGCCAGATACTGATTGGGACATTCCAGCAGCTATGAGCACCAGAAATCAAGCACTGCTAGATACATTACAGGTCTGCCTTCTGGTGCAGCTGGTTAAGGAACTCACCAGGCAAGCTGCCATTGTCAGTTTGGTGTTCACCAACTTGGAATTTGTAGGAGGAGTGCAGGTTGCGAAGCCTCTAGGGTCCAGCGACCATAATACCATATGTGTCAAGCTGGCCTTTGGGACAGCCCTCATCAATGGCTGTTGTTCTTGATTTCAGAAAAGCAGACTTTAACCAGATGAGGGCATTAGTCTGGGACAAGTTAGCTGGAGTGGACAGCATCAGGGGAGTGGAGAAAAGATGTGGGGAAATTAAGAGTACCGTTTTGAGGCAACAAAGTGTTGCATGAGAATGTTAACCAAAAGAAACAGATACATGAGTCTAGAAAGAGGTACAATAGTCTAATATGGTTCTCTGAAAAGGTCAGGGAGGCAGTGAGGGCCAAAAAGTAGGCTTTCACCAGGTACAAGGAAAAACAGAGGGAGGAAGAATGGGAGGAGTAACTACTGAAAACTAAGGAAGCCAAGAGACTAGTCAGGGATGTAAAAGCAGACACAGAGCTGTTTATTGTGGAGGGGTCACAGGTGGAGGGAAAACAGTTCTTCAGATATATTATAGGAAAAAAGAAAGATGGGAGGGGAATTGTTAGGCTAACAGATGGAGGCAAAAAATAGATGAGGATGAGCAAAAAGCAACCATTCATAAAGGGGAACAGTTAGCACCATGGGCCCCATATTCAAGTGTGAGGCTGTTCCCAATGTGCACTTAGTGTGCAAAACCATTTTGGCGTACTTATTGTTTACTGTAGTATAGTAGATTTATCAGATTAATTTTGTTTACTTTTAGGCTGACATCTTCTGTTACAAAAAATTCCAGAATCCCCTGCAACTGACATCAGTGCAGTGCATGTTAGAGTATTTATAAGCTCTGATCTTTTGTTTACTGGTCTCACTGTCCTCATGGGCTACACACAGTCAAAGAGGGTTGTACTTAGCACCTGGAGAAAAGCAAAACTGGAAAACATCTGATCTGTGATTGTAAAAGCTCTAACATGCACTGCAGGCTATTGAATCTCCCACTGCTGCCTACTGCTTTGATGTCAGGTGCAGGAGATTCTGGGATTTGTAGTAAGATGTTGGCCTTGAAGTAAACAAAATTAGTCTGATATAATCTACTATACTACAATAAACAGTAAGTTAACCAGAATGTTTCTGCATACAAAGTTTACATTGGGAACAGCCCCACACTTGAGTGTGGAGCCCTTTGTGGTGATTGTTCCTCTTTAACAGCTTCTACTGCTCTGTATTCACAATGGTGGACAGCGGGCCTCTGCCAGAAAGTGGCATAAAGATGGCTGTAAGGGGGACCTTGGAAATAAGGCTGCAGGTATTCACTAATGAAAGGATCCAAAAAGGGCAAGTAGCCCTAAAAATAGATAGGGCACCGGTGCCAGATGGGATGCATTTGAGAGTGCTTAAGGAATTGGCATCAGAACTAGCTGAACCCCTGGTAGGACTATTCAGTAGCTCATTTCAGATAGGGGTAGTTCCTAAAGACTGGAGGGTAGCAGACATAGTTCTGCTTCATGAGGGGAGAGACAAAGAGCAACCAGGTAACTACAGACCTGTCAGTCTTACCTCCAATGTGGGCAAACATATGGAGAAACTAGTCAAAGAAGACCTAGTGGACTTCCTGGAAAGAAATGGACTCCAGGATAATAAACAGCATGGGTTTGTGTCAAGGAGGTCTTACCAGAACAACCTGATAGTATTCTATGACTGGGCAATGAGAAGAGTGGATAAGAGTCACACTGTGGATTTACTCTACTTTGATTTCAGCAAGGCTTTTGATGCCATGCCTCATAGAAGGTTGCTGAAGAAGCTAGAGGATCTAGGTGCAGCAAAGGACACAGTTAGGTGGGTGGGAAGTTGGTTGGAGAGTGCAGAGGACTGTGGTAAACAGAGTCAAATCCGAGGAGAGGGAGGTCACCAGTGAGGTACCACAGGGATTGGTCCTGGGTCCAGTCCTTTTCAATATGTTCATCAGTGACATAGAACAAGGGATTTAGGGCAAGATGTGTCACTTGCAGATGACACTAAGCTCTGTGATAGGGTACACAGCGATGAAGGGATTAGGAAGATGCAGAGGGATCTACAAAGGCTAGAGAGGTAGTCGAGGGTTTGGCAGTTGTATTTCAATGTCAAAAAGTGTAAGGTGAAGCACTTAGAGAAAAAGAACCACAGAACAGAATACTAAATGGGAGGAGTTAAGTTAAATTAGTCTGCTACAATCTACTATATAGTACTGCAGTAAACAGTAAGTAAACCAAAATGTTTCTGCACACAAAGTGCACATTGAGAACAGTCCCCCATTTGAGTATGGGGACCTTTGTGGTGAGTGTTCCTCTTCAACAGCTTCTACTGCTCTTTATTCACAATGGTGGACAGTGGGCCTCTGCCAGAAAGACAGCTGTAAGGGGGACATTGGAGATAAGGCAGCAGGTGTTTACTAAACTGAATTGGAGGAGTTAAGTTGGGCATTACTGTCACAAACCCACTCAGCATGTCAGGCCCTCTACTCCCAAAGTGCCAACCTCTGAGCACAGTCTTGTGAACAGTTTAACAGAACAAGGTAAACCTCTGTCTGTTTTGTGAGTTCGGATCGACCTTTTTGGTCTCCAGTCTTAGAAGTTGATCCGAACTCACAAAACAGACAAGAGGGTTACCTTGTCCTGTTAAACTGTTCACAAGACTGCGCTCAGAGGTTGGCACTTTGGTAGTAGAAGGCCTGACCTACTGAGTGGGTTTGTGACAGGTTGGTGGCAGCAGTGGGGATAAATTTTGGCATTACAAGCTTTTCTTGTTCTGTGTCAGCTTGAGATCATAAGCTCTCTTGCAAAGAAAGAAAAAGGCAGAGTTTTATTTTAAAAAGGAAACAGAACTATATCACTTTGCGTACAGTCCAGTTCCTAGCCGTTTTATTTTTTTTCTAAAGTGCAAGTTAGAGAAGCAGTAGTGAGGGAAGAAGAAGAAGATGGCTTCCAACTACAGCAAGCGCACTGTAGATTACTTGAAGCAGTTGTGCAGGGACAGGGGAGTCCCATTCGAGGTGACAGCCAAAAAGCAGAACCTCATAGATGCACTGATGGTAGCAGATACCCAGAGCAGTGAGTTACAGACCATGACTGGAAGGGGCCAAACCTCAAGTGTGGCAGGGCTAGCGGCCAGTGCTGTGTCCAGGTCTGGTGAGAAGGGCAACAGGGCCAATGTCAGTGAAGGGCCACAGCAGCAGGGGAAGGTCACCAGTATCCTGAATCCAGAGGCACTCAGGCTGCAAATTGAGTTGTGCAGGATGGAGCTGGAGTTGCAAGTAGAGGGCCTGACCTGCTGAGTGGGTTTGTGACAGATTGGTGGCAGAGGTGGGATAAATTTTGGTATTACAAGCTTTTATTACTCTGTGTCAGCTTGAGACCATAAGCTCTCTTGCAAAGAAAGAAAAAGGCAGAGTTTTATTTTAAAAAGGAAACAGAACTATATCACTTGGCGTACAGTCCAGTTCCTACCCGTTTAATTTTTTTTTCTAAAGTGCAAGTCAGAGTAGCAGTAGTGAGGGAAGAAGAAGATGGCTTCCAACTACAGCAGGCACACTGTAGATTACTTAAAGCAGTTGTGCAGGGGCAGAGGAGTTCCGTTCGAGGTGACAGCCAAAAAGCAGAACCTCATAGATGCCCTGATGGTAACAGATACCTAGAGCAGTGAGTCATGGACCGTGACTGGAAAGGACCAAACCTCGAGTGTGGCAGGGCTAGCAGCCAGTGCTGTGTCCAGGTCTGGTGAGAAGGGCAACAGGACCAATGTCAGTGAAGGGCCACAGCAGCAGGGGAAGGTCACCGGTATCCTGAATCCAGAGGTACTCAGGCTGCAAATTGAGGTGCACAGGATGGAGCTGGAGTTCCAGGAAAAGAGGGAGTGAGAGAACCAAGAGGCAGAGTGACAACAGAGGGAGGCAGACTGTGAGGAGCGTGAGCACCAGCGAGCTGCAGAGGAGAAGAGAGAACGAGAACACCGAGACACAGACCGTGAGGAGCAGGAGTGCCAGAGGCAACATGAACTGGAGAAGATAAGACTCCGACCAGCGGTACCAGAGCAGATAAGTGGCTTGGGTTCAACTGGGACTGCAGGACTGGGTTACAAATTAAACTCCAAATTAATAGCCGAGTTTAAAGAGGGGGAGGATATGGATGCCTTTTTAAATTCTTTCGAATAAGTTTTTATTCAGGCTAAAATTCTTAGAGAGTTCTGGAACTTCCAGCTATCCCCACTACTTACCGGGAAAGCTCGGGATGCATTGGGTCAAATGGACAATGAGGACAGTAATAATTACAGCAAACTAAAAGCTGCACTGTCAAAAAAGTTTGACTTAACTGCTGAATCATGCAGGGCTAAATTCCGTAAGCTCAGGAGAAGCCCTGATATGAGCTACGAGGAGCTAGCCATGAAACAACATCAGTTTTTAAAACGTTGGTGGGAAGGAATTGAGGCAAACTCTGTTGATAAAATTGAAAACATGATTTTATTAGAACAGTTTTATTGGGCATGCCCAGCAGAGCCAAAAACCTGGCTAGAGGATCGAGATCCCAAAACAGTGCAAGAGGCTGCTGAACTCTCAGACTGCTATGCCAAGAGCAGACCTGCTCTGAGAGTGAATGGGGTGGGCATGGCAGCACAGAAAGAGAAAAGTGTGCCTTCAGGGCAGCTAAAACCCTCACTGCCTCCACCAAAACTAGTTAGCCCCAGGTTTCAGAGAAAAGATTTCTCTGAGAGAAGAACTGAATGTTGGTTGTGTAAAGAAATTGGGCATATTGCCAGACAGTGTCCCAAAAAGGCGAACCATAATACACAACCAGGTACTAGAAAGGAAGTAGGTTGTTTGTGTGTCCCTGGAAGCATGCCAGTGAACATGAGGGAACACATGCACCCAGTCATGGTGAATGGTGTACAGGCACAAGGATTAAGGGACACAGGGGCATCCTTGACCTTGGTAAAGGGGGATCTGGTACAGCCTGGTCAGCTTATACCCAACAAATACATCACTGTACAGGACTTCACTGGTGAGGCGAAAACATTACCCCTTGCTAGTGTTCTCTTAGACTGGGGTGAAACAGGGGGAACTGTGCAACAAGTGGCTATGACCAAAACATTAGCAGTGGATGTGATCCTGGGCAACAATCTAAAACAGGGAATGGTATGTGCAGTTACCAGTATCCAAGTGGCAAGGGGAAAACTGTAGTTCCCTGAACCCCACAGAAGCCATTGTGGAAACCACTGAGAGGCTGGTTCCCCAGCCTGTGTCTCCTGATATGGAGATTAATGAAGAGGGGGTTAAAATTTCCCCAGTAGCAAGTAACCACACAGCTGCAGAGGGTTATTTCGAAGAGGGAGGGTGACCCATAGTCAAAGGGTTGGGATTGACAGTGATCCTGAGTGCCCTGATGCTAGTGCTAGGGACTCTAGTTTAGCGACTGAAGGGGACCTGTCCCATGCCTTGGGACTGTCTGAGGGGTTTGCAGCTGCTCAGAGGAGTGACCCTAGTTTAGAGAAGCTGACGGCTTGGGCAGACTCGGATGGCACACAGGAAGGTGACGGCAGACATAAGGTTTATTGGGAAAATGGACTTATGTATACTCAGGCAGTACAGACAGAAGAAGGGATGCTAGGCAGGCAGCGTGTCGTTCCCCAGGGGGTATCATGAGCAGTTGCTCAAGATTGCACATGATATGCCCTTGTCTGGTCATCTGGGAATCCCATGCACAATGCAGTGGTTAGCCCAGAATTTCTGCTGGCCAAACTTCACCCAGCAGGTGAAGGAGTATTGCAGGTCTTGTCACCTGTGCCAGGAAATAGGGAAGGCGGGCAAGAAAACCAAAGCCGCCCTGATTCCATTGCCCATAGTGGAGGAGCCATTCCCAGAGGGTGGGAATGGATATTGTGGGGCCTTTAAATACCCCCAGCTCCTCAGGGAAGAGATTCATTCTGACTGTGGTGGATTATGCCACCTGGTACCCAGAGGCAGTCACCCTATCCTCACTGAGGACAGATAAAGTGGTAGATGCCTTACTTGGGATTTTCTCCTGTGTTGGGTTTCCGCAGGAGGTAATCACCGATTGAGGGGGGTCCTTCATGTCAGACCTGATGAAATGTTTATGGGAGAAGTGTGGGGTGGTGCAGAGATGCACAACACCATATCACCCACAAGCCAATGGGTTTGTGGAATGATTCAATGGTACCCTAAAGTTAATGCTCCAGGTGTTTTCTGAACAGCATGGGAGGGACTGGGAGAAATACCTTCCCCACCTGTTGTTTGCATACAGGAAGGTGCCCCAAGAGTCGACAGGATTTTCCTCCTTCGAACTCTTATATGGACGCCAGGTACTTGGGCCCCTAGACTTGATCCAGGAGGACTGGGAAGGCAGGCATGCCACCCAGGGAATTCCCATTGTGGATTATGTCCTTAGGTTTAGGGAAAGGCTGAAGGAGCTTATGGGGACAGCCCAGAGCAACCTAGCAGCTGCCCAACGGAAACAAAAAGTGTGGTATGACTCTAGAGCAGAGTTCGCTTGTACATGGTGGGTCGCAAAGTCATGGTCCTTATTCCAGTCTGGAAAGACAAGCTGCAAGCTGAGTGGGCAGGACTGTACAAAGTGGTTAGGAAGGTAAATGACACGAACTACATTGTGGAGTTACCTGACTGAAGACAGACAGAAAGGTTGTACCATGTCAACATGATGAAGCCATATGAAAATAGAGCTGACATGGTGTTTGTAGTGTGTAGTCATGGGGAGGGGACAGATGAAGGAGACCCCCTTCTGGACTTGCTGGAAGACAGTAAATGGGAGTCCTTTGTGGAGGCAGTAAAATTGTCTCCCCAGCTGACCCCGGGCCAGATCCAGAAAGTGGTGGAGGTTTTAGTGGACTTTGCCCCCTTGTTTAGCACCAAGCCTGGACTAACCCCGTTAGTGACACATGATGTGGAGACAGGGACACAGACACCCATATGGTGGACAGCATATTGGGTGTCAGAGGCTGTTTAAAAGGACATTAGGAGGGAAGTGGAGGAGATGCTGGATTTAGGGGTAATCCAGAGATCCCACAGCCCCTGGGAGTCACCTGTAGTCCTTGTGCCTAAGCCAGATGGCTGTACTCATTTCTGTGTGGACTATCATGGACTGAATGCAGTCACGAAGTCAGATGCCCACCCGATGCCCCGGACGGATGAACTCCTGGACAAGTTGGGAGGGCCGACCTACCTTACGACCATAGATCTGATGAAGGGGTATTGGCAGGTAGAGTTGTCAGGCAGAGCTAGGGAGAGGTCGGCCTTCATCACTCCGATAGGCTTATTTAAGTTTAAAGTAATGCTTTTCGGAATGAAGAATGCCCCAGCCACTTTCCAAAGGTTGGTGAACCAGGTGTTAAATGGTGCTGAGGAGTACGCCATGGTGTACCTGGATCACATTGCCATCTTTAGTACTAGCTGGGAAGAACACCTATCCCACCTTAGGGAAGTGCTGGGAAGGATACAGAGGGTCGGGCTCACTGTCAAAGCCGAGAAGTGCCAGGTGGCTATGGGAGAGGTGGCATACCTCGGGCATTTGGTAGGCTGGGGACAGCTCCGTTCTAACCAAATAAAGATAGAGGTAATCCAGGTGTGGCCCAGACCAGAAACACAGAAGCAGGTCAGGAGTTTTCTAGGGACAGCAGGGTACTACAGAAAATGTGTACCCAATTACAGTGTCCTGGCTGCTCCCCTATCTGACCTGACAAAGAAAAGGATGACAAAGAAAATTACCTGGGGCCCAGCCTGTGAGGAAGCCTTTACCAGATTTAAGGAGGCACTGTGCAGTGCTCCTGTTTTGACAAGTCCTGACTATAGCAAAACCTTTATAGTTCAGACTGACACCTCAGACGTGGGTATTGGGGCAGTACTGAGTCAGACATTCAGCCAAGGGACAGATCACCCAGTAGTGTACCTGAGTAGGAAGTTACTTCCCAGGGAGCAAGCATACGCCACAGTGGAAAAGGAGTGTCTTGCCATAGTGTGGGCCCTAAAGAAGCTGGAGCCATATTTGTATGGGCAGCATTTTGTGGTGCAGACTAACCACAACCCCCTGGTTTGGCTGATGCAGATGGGGAAGAACAATGGGAGATTGTTAAGATGGAGTCTTGCATTACAAGGGAACAATCTGACAATCGTACATGGGGCTGGAGCGAAAAACCAGAACTCAGATGGGCTGTCTAGGGTCTATGAGGAGTGAACTGATTTGGGAAGCTCATCCCATGCAGGGGATAGACCCCCCAAATTCAGTCTACGTGGGGAGGATTGTGATGTGGACAGCCAGTTCTGAGTGCTGTAGTATCATTTTTTATATACAAAAATGTGTATGGACTGTGTCATGAGAGATGCTGAAAATCTGTCTGTCCCCTCCCCCGCCCGTTTCAGCTGAAAAGATGAAAGCCATGAGAAAATGCTGAAACAGCATGTGAGATCACACACACACAGGTTTTAGATACCAGGTGTTACATGGCAGGCCTGAAGCTAATGACAGAGTAGAACAGACCTTGGTCAAGGATATTCTGTTTTATCTAAAGTTAATTACAGGCTGGAAGAGGCCTGAGTTGAGCATATCCATTTTATGATGTTAGGAGAGGAAACCAGGTTTAGTAAATTGGTACGAAATCATAAAGATGCTTTCATGTCCTGGAAGGGAGAAGCTTATCATGAGATCAAGGAAATGTCATTTGGAAGACATGAGTCATGCAGAGGTTGCAGAATTTAATACTTGGAAAAGACATCCTGTTTTTTTATATAAATTTTTTTTATATATTCTGACAGGGAGGAGCTAGGTGACCTCATGCAAGTAAGTGGGGAAAACCAGATTTTAAACATTATTCTGTTTGACTTCACAGAGACACTTTTATCTAGACTCTGACAAAGAAACATCTGTGAGCACTTTTAAGCAGGTATTTAGAGACTAAGTACTGTAGTAGGAATTGCACTGTTAAGACCTGTTTTGTTTAAGAGATTTGTATGTCTTGTAATATAATAGTTCTGTATTTTGTGTTTTACATATTTTTATCTATTTTTAGTAAAAACTCTTTTTAGAGCATTCCTGGTCTGTCTTTGATTTTCTTTCATTTGCAAGAACAGTGTATATGGTTATAGCAGACACTAGGCATAAGCTTGAATGGTAATCCTAAACTGGAAAGAGAAGCGTTCTAAATCTGAAGTCTTTAATAAAAGTTTTTAAGGGTTCATCTCTGTATACCTGGTTAGGTGCCCGTAGGCAAAGATATCTGGCCCCCCAAAGACAGAATTATCTGATCTTGTGCATTGGGTACACTAGCAAGAGGTTCACAGTTTGAATCCCTCCAGAACTGAGACCGAAGGTTGATCTGAACTCACAAAACAGACAGCAGGTTTACCTTGTTCTGTTAAACTGATCACAAGACTGTGGTCGGAGGTTGGCACTTTGGGAGTAGAGGGCCTGACCTGCTGAGTGGGTTTGTGACAACTACTACTGAGGAAAGAGACCTAGGAGTCATCATTAGTGTCTCCCTTAAACAATCTAGGCAATGTAATAAGATAGATAGACAGACAGACAGACAGACAGACAGATAACAATCTTTGCTTCTTAACAGGAGATAACTTTAGGACTTGAAGAGCCTTATTTGATAAAGTTGTCCCATAGGAAGTTAGATATTATATTAATGGAGAAGACATGATTAATTAGTAAGTATCTTTACATAAGTAAAAGGCCTACAATGATGCAAACAGGATGCTGGGGTGCATCAGAAGATCACTGGTGAGGTCAGACCTGGAGTACTGTGCCCAGTTCTGGAGTCCTCAAATGAGGAAAGATAAGGACAGGCTGGAGACAGTGCAACATAGGTGACCAAAATGATTCAGGGCCAGCAGGGCAGATTTTACGGGGATCGGCTTAAGGCACCAACCATGCATTCCTGAAAGGAATGAACAAAGTAAACTATGAGGAACTATACAGCAGGAATAGCAGATCTAGAACATGGGGACAAGAGTGGAAACTAGCAGGGGGAGGAGGTTCAGGAGGAATTTTACAGACAGGGTGGTTGAGCCATGGAACAGTCTACCAGCTGATGTGGGGGGCACCAAAACCATTAATGGTTTCAAGCATGGTTGGGACAGTGTGAAGGGCTTAGTAGTTACTCAGGGCCAATATTTGTAACATGGGGAGGATCTGGACTTCAGCAAGGCCTTTGACACTGTGCCACATGGAAGGCTATTAAACAAACTGGGGAATATGGGAGTGGGCAGGATAGTAATACAGTGGGTGGGTAATTGGCTGGGTGGCAGGACACAGAGGGTGGTGGTAAGTGGTTGTCACTCCACAGACGAAAGAGTGATCAGTGTTGTACCACAGGGATCGGTGCTGGGACCGGTCCTATTCAACATGTTCATCGGTGACATTGCACAGGATATAGAAGGCAGAATTTCCCTGTTCACTGATGACTCAAAGCTCCATAACAGGGTGGACATGCCAGAGGGTGTAAATAGAATGAGGAGGGACTTGCAGAAGCTTGAAGAATGGTCAAGAGTTTGGCAGTTGAAATTCAGTGCAATGAAGTGCAAGATAAAGCATATGGGACAAAAAATTCTGGAACAACATATCAGTTGGGGGGTGAGGATATAGCATGCACCAAGCAGGAAAGGAACCTTGGGGTTATCATCTCTGAGGACCTCAAGGTAGGGAAACAGTGTGACAAGGCAGCAGGGAAAGCAAACAGGATGCTGGGATGTATAGACAGGGGCATCACCAGCAGGAAAAGGGAGGCCATAATTCCACTATACAAGACACTAGTGGAGATCTTACCTATGCAAGGACATAGACAGGGTAGAGAAGGTGCAGAGGAGGGCAACAAAGATGGTACAGGGATTGCATCACAAGTCCTATGAGGACAGGCTGAAGGACCTGTATATGTACTCCGTGGACGAGTGGAGGGAGAGAAGGGATATGATAGAGACATACAAGTACCTTACAGGAAGGAACAGGGTGCAGGAATACACTATTTTCCAGTGAAAAAGATGTTCCAGGACTAGAGGGCATGGGATGAAGTTGGAGGGAGGGCCATTTAGAGGAAACATGAGGAATTTCTTCACAGAAAGGGCGGTGGACAAGTGGAACACCCTGCCAGAGAAAGTGGTTGGGACTGAAACAATCATGGGATTTAAGAATGCATGGGATAGACATAAGGGAATTCTGGACATCGGGGTAATGGGCAACATGCTTCTAGAAAAACGTAAAGAAACTTACAAGCTCAAATGGGCAGACTGGGTGGGCCATAGGCCCTTATCTGCTAACAGTGTCTATGTATCTATGTGGTGGATAATGTGAGCTAAAACCCTGTATAGACAAAAGCTCTCGAGATATGATCGAGTATTACGAGCAGACAGGATGCACCAGTAGTCTTTTCTGCTGTCATTGTCTATGTTTCTACGTTTCCTTTTAGGATGTGAAGCAGATTAAGATTCGGAAGTTCCTAAATCTGAAAATTGGATTGGAATTGGCCAGTTCTGAGAATCCCTAGCATCATCGGTATTACAGATAGTGTTCACATTTTGGCATTTCTTGAGGTTAGCATTAAAGGCGATGTAGGATTTGATAGTATGGACATGAGGAGGCAAGGAGTTCTTGATGTTTGCATCTCTGAAGCCAATGGCTTTTTGACCCATGGTACTCTTCACAAGAATAACACTAAATATATTCATGTCTGAGTAACTTAGAGTCCAAGTTCCAGTGGAGAAAACTAGTTACTGCCTCAAAAAAGGCAGTCAGGTTAGTTTGGCAAGATCTACCTTTTGTGAAACTATGTGTGCTAGAGAACAACCTTTGTTCCTCCGTGGGCTGAACCACCACATTGTTTCGGACTGAGTTAATCTCTTTGCCAAGCACCAAGTTAAGACTCACAGGTCTGTAGTTATCGGGTCTGACCGTACCTCTTTCTTGAAGAGGGGGACTTCACTGGATGTTTTCCAGTCTCTGGCACTATTCAGATTTGTAAGGAGCCCTGAAAGGTATCAATGAGGGGCCCCACCCGAACCCCTTTGAACTCCGCTATTAACCTTGGAAGGATACCACCTGGTTTCTTGTATTTTCTGGGATTCAAAGCCCCAAAACGCTAACCTACTCATTCTGACTTGACCAGCACTGCTTTCTGTTTATCCTGACAATTTTTCAGAAATTCCACCCCACCTTGCCATTCTCCCTAACTTCCTAACTGAATACTGACACAAAGTAGTTATTCAGTGCCTCTGCTATTCCCTGTGCCTCGCTCAATGCCCCCCTCCCATGCTCTGCAGCCACACTTTATCCCTGACATTCTTTTTGTTTCCTATGTATTATAAAAAGGATATAGTATTCCCCAGAATCATACCACTGATCATACAACTGCTGTCTCCCTTTAGCTTGTCAGGAAGTTCTTTGGTCAACCACACAGTCCTCCATCTTATGCTTATTGATCTTGGAGACATATCTTGTCACTGTGTCCATTATATTTTGCTTCAGAATCTCTCACGTATCCTTACTACAGACATCAGTGTGTTCATCAGTTTAGCCACAGCCGTCTCGCTTAGTTTAGTGTCCTGATTTCATTTTGGGGAATATAAGTTTCCCCTATCATCACAAATTTAATAATTACCCAAGGACTCCCCAGCCCTTACTGATCTGACCCTGCCATCCTCACTACTTGGTGGCAGATCATAAACTGCATCCCCTCTTGTACCATGCTTGGGATGCTGAATACAGTAACGATTCTTCACAACTGACAAGGAATTTCTCCCTGCTTTCCCTGGGCAGCTTTTCATCTACCAGTCAATGTCAGGTGGGTTGAAATTTCCATGAGAATCATGGGACCATTCGTTTTTTGCCCTTTTAATTTAATTTCTCTAACTCCAATTTCTGCTCTTCTGTACTACCTGGCAGTCTGTGAACTACTTCCATAATTATGTAGTAGTAAAAATCTTTATTTTTAGTCAGGATGAAGATGGCATAAAACACCATTAGGACGAGTCATATTTACAAGGTGCTCCTGATTTTATACATAGTATTCTAAAAATCCTAGTGTTGGACGTGTACTAGTCTATGGTAGATACTCACATGACACAGAAGAACAAAGATACAAATTACATTACAACAATACATACAATCAAGTGATCTTATATTGAAAAAATGCTGAATTCAGTCAAAATGTACATCTCGTTGACAGTTCTTGTCTTAGTGCTGTATTCAATTTCTTTGAGCTTTCGTATATATTTTTAGTCTGAATATTTAGCTCGTTCCATATTTTTGTGACACAAAATTGAGAAGGTCATTTCTCCATATCTGATTTTAGGTGTGTGGATTTGATAGTCCGTAAGTACTTTATTTTTCCTTAGAATGTGTGTGTGGTTAACTTTTTTCATTTTTCCAAATAAATATGAAGGTCTCTTAGTCGTCATTGGACCTGAACACTTGGACTGACTGTATAACTGCACGCTAGAGAGGCTGAGGAGGAGCACTCCAGTAGGAGCACTAGAAACGCTAACCTCAGCTCTGTAACAGGTATGCCACCATTGCTTATGTAAACACTCGAGGATATTTTGTTTTGACAAAAATGGAGTTAATATAGAGCTAAGAGAGTCTGCGGTAGCGACCTAGAAAATTCTGGTGCCTTTCCAGCAGAACTTGTGCTGCAGAAAATACACAGCTGCCTTGAGGTGTCTGTTGCCCCCCCGGTGCAAGGAGTCTGGGTGGAGAGCCCCCACCGGAGAAGGCGATGCACAGAGCAGCCCTGTGGAGGGCTGGGATCCCCGAGGTTCAAGTTCTGTGTCTAGAAAATTTCCCGAGGTAAAAAGTTGAATTTGAAGCCAGAAAGAAAAACAAAAATCAGTACTGTGTTTTTCGTGTTTCCCTCTGGGCCATTGTCAGTTCTGAATAACTGAAGTATCAAGCAGAGAGAGGAATGCTATGTGATCCCATTTATGCTATAATACATTTTGGACTGCTAAAGAACTGCAGGATCTTTTATTATTTTTCTCTTGTTTGCTTCTTTGTATTGGCATCAGGCTCTTAGTTTTTTATGTTGCTTGCATGCATGCGCAAGAAACATGTTGCGGCAGCTTGCTGCAGAAGCAGGTTGTGGAGGTGCGGCACTGTTGTGGCCACTGCCTTTTGAGGTTTGGCCTGCTTTCCCCAATGGGGTGGCATGCTGCTGCTGACACTAGTTCAGCCAGCGTGCCACCACCTTGAAACATTTTAGCTGCTGCAATCAGGGACCACCTCCTCATTGCAGCATCAGCCATTCCGCTGCAATGAGGGAGCGACCCATCATTGCAGGGCGGTACCTTGCATACCCCCGACCCAGTTTGCCAATGGGGAGCCCAGTCCCCATCGGCATAATGTCCCCAAGCCCAAGTTTCTGCTGTATGCCGAGGGGGTGCCCAATCTCCCTCGGCATCATGGCCCCCCCACTTTCTTTGCCGATGGGGCACCCAATCCCCATTGCTTTCAGTCCCCCTTTCCCAGTTGAATTTGCCAACAGGGGAGCCCACTCCACATCGGCATAATGTCCCCTCCCCAATTTGTTGTCTGCCGAGGGGGGTGCCCAATCCCCCATTGGCTACAGGCCCGCCCCCAAAAAAACACTCAGGTGGTATGCTGGGAGCCCACCCCAATGTGCCTAAGTCCCTGAAAAAAAAAAGAGTCCCGCAATGTTCCCCCCCCAACACCTGTAAAATAAGAAAACGGTCCCTCGTAGAGTTCAGTAGCCCCTCCTCCAACCCACACCCACCCTCTGCACACCCCACCTCCCCACACTCCCCTCACCCCATACTTACCTCCGGAGCCCAGCGCACTGATCTTCGGTGGACGGAACACGTCTGCACTCTTCAAAGCTGACCGCGAACTGAAGAAATGCTGGTAAACTGTATAATGGCATAAATAGGGTTTTTTTCAACTTTGGTGCATATCTCAAGAATTTTTGGGAATTTTGGCACCAAATTTTCAACATGGGGTTCTTGGGACCCCTCCTCATGAATTCAGTCACTGTCATTGCATTATTCGGTCCCAAAAGGTGATTTCATGGTCACTGTGCGGAATCACCTTTCAGGACAGATTAATGAAATGGCAGTGCCACTGTTCATGAGGTGGGCTCTCAAAAGGCCTATGTTGCAAATTTGGTGAAAAAAATCCAAAAAATGACTGTTTTACGAGCGTACGTTGCACAGTTTCCACGCACGCTTGTAACTTCGTGAATTTGTAATATTTTCAGGCCAGATTTTCAATACTGGCATTTTTTCACATCTCCTTATGAACAGTACAGCTGTCATTTTTCACATCCTGGCCAAAATGTGTTTTCACATTTCCGGCACAGAATAGAGCGGTCACTGTAGGAAATCAGTGTTTGGTACAGATTAAGAAAATGACAGTGACACTGTTCATGAGCAGAGGTCCTAAAATGCCTATGTTGAAAATTTGGTGACGAAAGTCCATAAAATGACTGTGTTACAAGTGTGCATTGCACTGTTTCCACGCACGCTTGTAACTTCGCAAATTTGTAGTATTTTCATGCCAAATTTTCAATACTGGCATTTTTTCGCACCTCTTTATGAACAGAACAGCTGTCATTTTTCACATCCTGGCTGAAATATGTTTTTGCACTTCTGGCGCGGAATAGCACAGTTGCTGTGGGAAACCCGTGTTTAGGACAGATTAAGATCACACGAATGAGAAAGGGGGAGTGAACGAGCTCAGCTGAGTTTTGCTGGGACTGCTGTGGATTTCTTTGTGGGCAGAAAAAGGTGCCAATGCAGGCAGGAGCCCAGTACAAAAGGGCAGCCTGCAGCGCTAGGAGAAACAGAACGAGCGAGTGAGAGAGAGGGGGAGTGAGCGAGCTCAGTGGAGCTCTGTCGGGACTGCTGCGGAGTTCTTTTTGGGCAGAAAAAGGCACCAATGCAGGCAGGAATCCAGTACAAAAGGGCAGCCTGCAGCTCCGGAAGAAACAGAATGAGCGAGTGAGGGAGGGGGAGTGAGTGAGCTCAACGGAGCTCAGTCGGGACTGCTGCGGATTTCTTTGTGGGCAGAAAAAGGTGCCAACGCAGGCAGGAACCCAGTACAAAAGGGCAGCCTGCAGCACTGGGAGAAACAGAATGAACAAATGAGAGAGGAGGAGGAGTGACTGAGCTCAGCAAAGCTCTGTCGGGACTGCTGCGGATTTCTTTGTCGTCAGAAAAAGGTGCCAACACAGGCAGGAGCCCAGTACAAAAGGGCAGCCTGCAGCGCTGGGAGAAATAGAAGGAGTGAGTGAGAGAGGGGGAGTGAGCGAGCTCAACGGAGCTCTGTCGGGACAGCTGTGAACTTCTTTGTGGGCAGAAAAAGGCACCAACGCAAGCAGGAGCCCAGTACAAAAGGGCAGCCTGCAGCATTGGGAGAAATAGAATGAGCGAGTGAGAGAGGGGGAGTGAGTGAGCTCAATGGAGCTCTGCTGGGACTTTAGAGTTGCTCACCCTCCCGCCCAGGTTCCTCTGTGGCCCTATATTATGGCAGGGTCTCTGGAGTGAAAACAAAGCAATGATTGGATACTTTTAGGATTGCTGTAATAATACAGATTTAGTTGTTCTGGTTATTTCTCTAACTGAGCTAAGTACTAAGCTATACTGTTATGATTGCTGTAATAATACATATTTATTTGTTCTGTTTATTTCTCTAACTGATCTGAGTAATACTTGGAGTGCAATAGGGTTTCTAATTGGGTTAAGTGAAATTATATGAGAGCTGAGAAAAAATGTATGGTAGCTGAGGGGTGAAAAATGAACAAGGAGGCTTTAGGATTGCTACAGTAATATAGTATCTAATGGATGAGATTTGAGACTGAATTAACCCAGTCAGCAAGGGGGTAGTAGGGGGACTAATGTGGGGAGGGAACAGAAATTTGAGTAAATAGGGACCTAAAAGTTGTAGTAGGGTACAGGACCTGGGAGTAAGAACCCATTACATACGATGAGGGCCAAAATGGGGCAGGTGCCACATGTCAATAGGGTGAGCATCTTTGGAAGGGTGGTGGGCTGTACAGGGTGTGGATCTGCCATGATCCCGGACTGGGCTTGTGGGATGGGGGGTGTATGGTCTGTAGATGACTGGCTAGTTAGAGGGAGGAACTGTGGAGGTTAGGGAGGAGTCTAAGTGGCAGGGCAGATGAGTATGGTAGGCATCTGGGGGGGTAAGGGATGGCAAAGGGGGATGCAGGAAGAACAACTAGGGAGTGAAACTGACCCCAGTGTCAGAGGCACTAACAGAAAAGACAGGAGACGGGAGGGGGTGCCCGAGGTGAGGGGGGCCTCCTGATGGGGGAGGAAGAGACCACTAGGAGTACCAGAGGAGAGAGCAGATGGCTGCGGGTAGGAAGGGACTTGGGGTGGCACAGAGGGGAACAAGTAGGAGGGGGGAACCAATAGGGGAAGAGATGTAGGAGGTGTATCAACTAGGAATAGATTTGAACCTCTGCTATGGGAGATAGAGGGGGAGCAGGACTATACTGAAGGGGGGAGGACAAGCGGGGCATGAGAGGGATGGCAACAGGTAGGGGAAGAGATAGCAAGGACAAAGGGGTAGAAGGGGGGCTAGTAAGGAAGGGGGGGTGGTGACTGGAGGAGAGAAGGTTATGGGAAGAGGAAGGATGGGAGGCATCACTATCGGGGTAGAAGGGAGTGGGGGCTCTCAATCGACAACAGCAGGGATAGGAGAGGGGTTGGAAATGAGCAGAGGAGGAGGAGCGGTCAACATGGGAAGCCCAGTAGGAAATAATCAGGCTGGGAAGGGGTTCAAGGGGAATGGGAGGAATAAGACAGACAAAAGGGGTGAGATGGAAGTAGGGGGCACAGATACAGAAGTCACAGAGGTTGCAGCTGGCGGGTGTAAGGGGCAGGGAAGGAAGAATACTGGGGTGGTGGAAGGGGCATTAGAAGGGAAAGGGGGTAAGGGATTGGGGTGTACTCATCCTGGGGGATTCTATACTGAAATGGGTGAGATGGGGTGGAAAGGCACAGCCGTATTTGGGTTGAAACTATACCCAGGTTGACTGCAGGAGGGGCAGGGCAGGCACTGCTCAAGCATGCAGCGAGGGGGAGGAAGAAATCTCATTTACTGTTGCATGTGCATACAAATGACTTGGCGGGGGACACTGTGGAAGTAGTGAGGGGGAGGTTCGAGTAATTGGGCAGGCTGTGTGAGGGGGTGGGGAAGTTGGTGGCATTCTTGGAGGTAATGCCGGTACCATGTGCAAGCATGGCAAGGAAGGGTAGGCTTGAGGAGTTCAACGAGTGGCTGAGGGATTGGTGCCACACCAAACATTATGGGTTAGTGACTAACTGGGGTAGGGTCTGGGGGGAACAGTGATGTGTATGTGGGGGACAGGGTACACTGGAGCAGGAAGGGGAAGGGAGTATTAAAGGCAGCATTACTGCCGGCCCACTGATGCTGAGGGTTGAGGTGCTGGACACCACACCTCGCGCCCTGCTGGCAACCCAGGTTCGGAAGCGAGCCCAGACTGCCAGGGGTCAGCAGGGGAAGGATAGGCTTGAACGTCCGGAGGACTCCTCTCCTATCCTTGGGCGGGATCCAGTGACCCACCGCTCTGTAGCAGCCCCTGGTGATGACAGGGGGCACTACTAGAGCGGTGTAGTAAAGGGAGCGGAGTGTGGCAGACATTGGCATGCTGTGCCTAAGCATCATTGCTCTCCCGCACTCCGCAAAAGGGAGAAAAGTGGAAAATGGGCTACAGTCGCTCAGCATGAGCTTCCGACCCCTACTGACAGTTCTTAGGCATGGTACTTCCACTTCCAAATACTTAAACAGAACATATAAGCAAGCAACATTTGGCATTGACAAATGCTTGTTTTAATTGAACTTATTAAAAAACCTGAGTACTTTATCTTGCCCACATTGTAAACCAGTACTTTCAAAAGCCTTTCCTAATAGCCACCAAATTGCCACTAGACAGCCAATTTTAATTTCAAAATCTAGGTAAGGTAAATTGCATATACAATCAATATTAATGTTATTGAGGCTAATTGATCATTAAGGATAGCATATCTAGTTTATTGGATTTCTAACTAGCCTCAGTACCAAACTAGGGGCTAGTGGATTGTTAAGCTAATTAAATCAATCTTAATTGCAGCTGAGTTCCATAGAGAGCTAATCATTGTCTGGTTATTTCAAGATATAACTGGACTTTCAATGGTTAAGCTACTCACTGCAAACTCGGTGTTCTCAGATTCGAGTTCTGTCTGAGAGAAGAGATGGGTCACAGGCTCCGAGATTAGATCTCTTGAGCTGCCTTTATTAAAAGTTTTGCATTAGCTGAAGTAACAGGGAAGTCAAAAGGCAACTTTGGCTGCAATTTAGTAGCATGTTTAGTGTTTTTCACTGAGCAGGCATGTGCTCCCCTGTTGGAAAACTTAAACCAATCTGCTACGGGCCCAGAATATTGGCATTCTGCCAGATGATATTTGGTGGCTTCTGGAGGCATTGGAGTAACCGGCAGAGTGTCAAACAAGTTCCAAGTGAGTACATACACACTTTGTTTAAAATGTATGACCTGAACAGATTTAGTTATATTACACAATAGTATTGATTTTATATTAGTATTTTAAAACAGTATTTTTGTCAGTGCTGGCTTTCATACAGCTTGGTGCTGGCTTTCATGCAGCTTGGTTTAATAATTTGCCTAAAACTACTGAGAGTATTGACAAGTCTTTTGAAAGCATAACATTGATTATATAGGATTTTAAATTGGCCTCCTTTACTGGTTTCCTTTATATTTATATTTTAACGGAGGTGACAGTGCTTATTCCATTTGGAGAACATTATAAATCAACAACAAACAGAATTGGCATAAGGAGAACTGAAAGACTGGACTTACAGATTTGTAGAAAGAAGTGACCGAAGTTCCGTACTCTTAGGAACTTTCTCTGGAGCATGTGGAGCCCTGTGGCAACCTTTTCTGACTTAAAGGCATTTACTAGAACTATCCTGAGCTGCCCTGAAGTGGAATAATATGGAGGTTCGTGGTAATAGAACTCTATACTTTTAATTACTGAGCTCCTTATTTTTTAGAAAAAACAGCAAAGACTACTTCAAAAGACTTTGAAATTTATTTCTCACTTCATAGTTTATCTTGCACTATTTATATTGCAATTATTTTCTGATTCTTTCAGCTCTTCTGCATTCTTTTTGATTTGTAATTTGTATTAGACTGGCTACTATAATTTCACACTGATTGCTGAAATTAATACTGATCTTTGAATTACTAATTTTATATGCAGATATATATTTTTAGTTACTACTACACCCAGAGTAAGGGAAATATTGCAAACGTAAGATAGTGATGTTTTGACTGTATATTCAATTGCATATTGAATTTAGTGTACTGGATCTCTCTGGATTCTGAACTTGCAGATATAACATATAACACAGTATTCATGCCTTGGTTAACATACAACCAAGAACATTACAAGAGTGGGCATAGCTGCTATCTCGCAGTTTACCCAATAGCACGGAAACAGCAGATAGACCTTCATATAAAGGAGAAACTCTTGAGCTAATATGGTGCTTACTAGAAGTGGCAAAGGGATAATTCTATTGGAAGATATTTAGCAAACACAGGAAAACTTAGAAATCCAGGAAGATAAAACAGGGAATAAATAAAAGCTCAAGGAAAATCCAGAGGAAGAATAGAAAGAAGACAAATAAAAATAACAAGAAAGGACTGGAAACCATTGATATTCCACCTGAAACTGTTAATTCACCACAGAAGACCCCAAAGGGAAACAGACAATTAAAAATAACGGATTTATGGATATAGAACAAGATCCAAAGTATCTCTCTACTCCTATATATCCCTTGATACCTGACTTTAGACAAGGAAGCTGATCAGAAAATAATATAGAGCCAATAAGTAGTGAGCCTGATTCAGTTAAGTTTCAAGAACTCCCCGAAGAAATTTCTTATGATAATTATGAGTGGGAAATTTTACTTACAGGGAAAGTGGGGATGAAGGCTCAAATTACTCTGAGATAGCCTTCTCTCCAGACCCTTTTTTGACCGCTCATATCTGGATAACTTTCCCACTCCTGGTTTATCCAAAAATCAGAACTCACAGGTTACAGTGCCCCCTTTACATTCCCCGGTACTGGAAACAACTAACAGGGAAAAAACAGAACTGCAAGATATCATTCAAGAAATGAGTACAACTGAAGGCTTGAAAAGAATGTACACAGTACATAAAGAAATGTTGACGGAAAGCTCTTGCCTACATGACAATAAATCTGAATCAAAGAGTGCAGCTAAAACCTAAAAACGGCACTAATATCTATGATGGGGAACATTTTGAAAACAGGGGAATTTTGCTGCAAGCTCCTCTATTTCAAAACAAATGGAAATAATTAAAAACAGGTATTACACAGATATAGTTATTCTTGAGAATTTAGCAGCTTTAAAGGATGAACTATGCAATCTCAGAGCAGAAGTTTTTCATAACCGTGTGCTTTTGGAAAACATAAATAAGGACCAACAGTTGCAAGAATCAGATTTAAAAGAAGGGAGACTTACGCAAGAGGAAAAAAAGAACAAAGGGATCCAGGTGAAGCTTCTTACACCTTTTGATAAAAATAAAATTTGCAGATGCTATATGCAGAACTTGGACAAAACTAAATCAGGGAATTCGAAAAGCAAACATATAATGAAAAAGCCCAAGACAATAAAACCAATTAAAGATGCCAAAATAAGGAAAAGAAGTCAGGGAAGTTATTAAATCTGCTAAGCCATGTGAGACAATGAGGGATAGAAGCCAAGAAAGGGAGAATATGAAAAGAAATCAGGACTTTGAACCTTGATAAGGATCTTGACAATATAATCACATTCTCTTATGATGAAATTGTAAGTGGAGAAATACAGGAACAGGCTAAGAGGGAGACAGACCATTGGCTGCCCGCCCATTAATATGTCTGGACCCAAAAATGGGCCTGATGCTACCCAAGGATCTAGAGAAGCAGAATATTTAATTGAAGTAAAGGGAGTGCTAAAGTTAGAGAATGAAACTGAGGAGAAATTATTTGAATGGGTGACTTATCTGTTTGAAATCAATCAAAGCAAAATCAAGGAAGAGCTTTGTATTATGAGACCCCCAAACCTGGATTATCAAGATACTATGCTTTTTTATTGCCAATCTGAGGATACTGCTAAACATATATTAAATAAAAAATCACTACTGAAGACTAAAGGAATCGAAATTTGTTATCCAATGTTAGGTGCAAAAATGCATATCAAGAAAACAGTATGGCCACCATTGTGTTTGAGGCGCCTTCTCTTTTTGAACAGAATTTAAGTAAGGAAACTGAGAGAAAGGGAGAATGGGAAGAAATTGGCAACATAATGAAGGCTATTGAAGAACACGAACAAAGACAAAACAGGGGCTGGCTATGCAGAACAATTACAATATTTGGGTGAGAAATGAATAAACAAGACACAGTGACAAGCATAGGAAATGTGAATTGCTTTCTTTTCTTACAAGATCCTCTGGCTCCAAAATAACTAGGAACATGGTGGATCACATCAACACTTATAGGGATATACCTATGTCCAACCAAACTGATGTTACTTTTAAAAGCTCAGTAGTGGCCAAATCCTTGCTGGCAATAGCAGGGAACTTAGACAACTTAGGAATATATATTGTACACCCTCAGGACTTAGGAGAAAATAAATGGGGACATAAGAAAGGAGAAGAAGGCCCCATTAGTTTTAGTACTAAGAAGACCTTCCTCTTATAGACCTTGAGAAGCTGATTGATACAAATAATTTTGCACCCTTGATAAACCTGGAGTCAGAATGACATACTGAACATAGTATACCAATAAGGAATCAAAGAAAACAATATAAACAAGAATTTGTCAATGCTGAATGTTTGCTTGCTAGTATTAGCATTGAAAGTGCAGGAGTTAGACAGATGCAGAATAGGAATGGCAGTGAAGTATTGAAGTTCACGCCAACCCCATCTCCACCCTGCAGAGATGGACAGGCATTGGGGTATGCCTTTGGGTCATCACCCATAATGCTCATGCCATTTCACCTCACCCTATCCTGCAGACACTGACAAGTGTTGAAGTGTGCCTTGGGGTGTTCGGCTTTACAGTCACACCACTGCATAAGGACATATGCTGAAATAGGTGCAGTATAGGAGAATGTGGTGAACTCTGGGGCTGAAAAGTCCAAGGCATACCTTGATGTCTGTCACTGGCTGCAGGGTGTGGGTGGAATGGCATGAGCATTACAGCTGGCAATCCAAAGGCACACCCCTGACGCCTGTCAGTCTGTACAGGGTGGGACGTTACGGTTAGAAACCCCTAACACCCTGGGCATTTGTTGGTATTTGCACAACATATTTTCAACATGGCCTTTTTGCGACCCCCAGCTGATGAAAGCATTTAGGACCTCTGCTCATGAACAGTGGCACTGTGATTTTGTTAATCTGTCCCGAGTGTTGATTTCCCACAGCTACCGCGCCATTCTGTGCCAGATGAGCAAAACCACAATTTGGGCTGGATGTGAAAAATGACAGCTGCACCATTCATAAGGAGGTGTGAAGAGATGGCAGTGTTGGAAATCTGGAGTGAAAATATTAAAAATTCTCCGTGCGTGAAAACTGCACAGTGCACACTCATAACACAGCCATTTTTTTTGAATTCTTTCACCAGATTTTCAATGTAGGCATTTTGGGACCTCTGCTCATGAACAGTGTCACTATGATTTTCTTAATTTGTCCCGGACATTGATTTCCCACAGCGACCATGCCATTGTGTGCTGGATGTGTGAAAACACATTTTGGGAAGGATGTGAACAATGACAGCTGTACTGTTCATAAGGAGGTATGTAAAAATGGCAATGTTGAAATTCTGGGTGAAAATATTAAAAATTCTCGAAGTTACGAGCGTGTGTAGAAACTGTGCAATGCATGCTCGTAACACAATCATTTTTTGGAATTTCTTCACCAAATTTGCAATCCACCTCATGAACAGTGGCACTGTCATTTTGTTAATTGGCTCCGAAAGGTGATTCCATGTAGTGACGGCAAAATCACCTTTCGGGACCAAATAATGCCATGACAGTGACTGAATTCATGAGGAGGGGTTCCAAGAATCCCATGTTGAAAATTTGGTGCCAAAAGTTGAAAAAATGGTAGAGATATCCACATAAGTTGAAAAAAATCCATTTATGCCATTATACAGCTTACCGGCATTTCTTCAGTTTGTGGTCGGCTTTGAAGAGTGCAGACGTGTTCCCGGTCCACCGAAGATCATTGCGCCTGGCTCCAGAGGTAAGTATGGGTTGGGGGTGTAGGGAAGTGAGGTGCACGGCGGGTGGGTGCGGTTGGGGAGGAGACCCGATGATGAGGGACCATTTTCTTTGTTTCATGGAAAAAAAAACCAAAAAACAAAAGATGTTGCAGGAAGTTTTTTTTTTGCAGGTTTGCTTTGGGCACACTGGGGTGGGCTCCCAGTGTGCCACCTGCATTTATGAGAAGGGGGACTTAAGCTGACAGGGATTGGGGCCCCCATCGGTAAAGAAAGCCTGTTTGGGGGGCATGATGCCAAGGGGGATTGGGCAGCCCCCTTGGCACACAACAAATTGGGGGGGCATTATGCTGATGGGGATTGGGCTCCCCCATTGGCAAATTAACTGGAGTGGGGGCATTCCAACAGGAGGATTGGGCACCCATCAGCTTTTATGAGGACTGTGAGCGGACGGGGACAGCTGCCATGTGCTTTTGAAATGTTACACCAGGCAAGGCACTGCCTTGCAATTTCGAGTCACTACCTCATGCAGCGGCTAATTTATTTCAAGTTGGTGGCACGCTGGCTGAAATAGTGTCAGCAGCAGTGTGCCACCACATTGGGAAGTGAGGACCAAGCCCAAGAATGCAGAGGTGGCATTGGCTGCCATAGTGCTGCACCTCCAAAACCCACTTCTCTTCTAAACTGCCACAAAATGTTTATTGTGCATGCATGCAAGAAAACATAAAAATGAACAGTTCTGTCATGGAACATTGAGGGACTGCATTTAAACATGACAGATCAAGAGGTAACCGGTTTCTTGGAAGCCTTTAATATATAGGTCTCCAGGAAACCTGGTGCACAGAAGATTCTACCCCCAGAATGGCAGGATACACAACTTTTGTGTTTCCAGCCATTAGAGATGAGAATTATGGTAGATTTAAGAGTAGATTGTCCTTTTTCATCAGAACCAATCTGAATCGCAGTGTGACCAAACACTTGCCTAAAACTGATAATACACTTATTTTGACACTTACCGATAGTCTACAAAAAATTATTTTGTGCAATGTTTGTTTCCCTCCAAGAACCAAGAATAGAGATTCTGAGGATTCTTATATTTCCCATTTGAAGCTGGTCCTGGATGAGCTAACTGAAAATGAAGGAAACACGCCTATACTCATCCTAAAAGACTTCAATGCTAGAATTGTTTCTGAGATTTCAGAAGAGATATATTCTAATTGTGTCACCTCTTTACACATTATTAATTCTAAGGTGACAGCTAAAAGGGAAACATTGGACTTAAGGACCAACTTTAGAGGAAGGGAGCTGCTTTCATGCCTTACAAAAATACATTTTTGTATATTAAATCGGAGGATTAATAGAGACAGAGCAGGGAAATTAACATTTTAGGAGGTTGTAGGCACCTCCACACCAGATTTGATTTGGGCTAACTTGGGGGCGGTTAAAGTAGCCCACCAATTACAAATAGGTGACATATAGAATTGGCGCATTTACCACTAATCCTTTCTTTGGATGATATTTATGATGGTCCAACACAAACTGAGGTACATGTGGGGGAAGTGATAGAAATTATCAATGAAAAAAGGATTAAGTGGAGCCCAACATATAGGGCACAGTTGGAAGAAATTCTGTACTCAGGAGAAGTATATTATATCTACAATCAAATTCTTGATAAAACACAAGTTCCCAAAATCTATGATAATTGGGAAAATATGTGCATAATCCTGAGTTCATTTTGCAAAGCTAACAAAATAATAAATACTGGACAACATCCTTTTTCCAAATCATGGTTCAGTCAAAAATGTAGGAATACTAAAGCTTCCTTTGGTAAGATTCTCAGACAGTATAGATGGAAGAGAAAGAAAAACCATATGGACCACACGGTGTTAAAAAGGGAAAGAGAAAAATATAAAAAAGTATTAGAGGAAGAAAGGAATAAATATTCCTTCTCTTTACGGGAAAAATTACGACAAGTGGTACTCAATAGGGACGGCAAGCTTTTTTGGAAAATTGTAGCACAAGGATATAACAAATATCAAACAAGGGCAGAATCCCACATCTCTCCACAAATGTGGATTTCTTATTTCTCAAACTTATATTATTTCTCAGATGAAGAAGAAATGGAAATTGATATTAGGTATGGAGCTATTTGCCCAAGGCCTATTATGTTAACAGTGGCTGAACTTTTTACTGCTTTAAACTTTCTGAGGTCCAGTAAGCCCCCAGCCCAGACAAAATTATTGGTGATGTGTTCAAATCATTTCAGGAATGGTGGATTCCGTTTCCTTTTCAAATCTTTAATGGGTTTATACAAAACTTAAAATTTCCTCAGAGTTGGTCAGGTAGCATTATATTTCCAATTTATAAAAAGGATTACCCAAATGATCCAAAAATGTACAGACCCATTAGTCTGATTGATGTGTCCCAGAAAATCTTCTCCGGGATTATATTAGGTAGATTACTGGAATGGGTTGAGGAGCATTCTGTCCTCAATGAAGCACAGAATGGCTTCAGAAGTAATAGGTCGATGGTACAACACTGCTATGTGTTATAGCACATAGTTTTGAAATATCCTAAGATATGGAAAGCCAGGTTATACTGCTGCTTTGTGGACTTTTCTTCAGCTTTTGATAGTATTAGTAGGAAAATCATCTGATCTACATTGGAGGAATTGAATCTGGAGAAGACTGTCTTGGACATCTTAATTAGACCACGTGAATATACTTGGGCATGAATACAGTATAATTATTATGGGCATGTCACAGATACATTTTAAACTAATTTAGGAGTCAGACAGGGATGTATTCTGACCCCCACTCTTTTTAATATTTACATGAATCCCATTTTACAGCAAATTACAGATTTTGATTTTCATGCACCAAAAGTGAATGACTACAGAATTGATAGTCTGGTCTACGCAGATGACCTGGTCCTTTTATCAACCTCATCATTGGGACTTAAGAGGACATTAAAACTTTTTGAAACACTCTGTGGACAAACGAACTGAAGATCAATCAAAGTAAAAAGAATATAGTGATCTTTGGAAACAAAACTAGACACAGACCAAGGTTCATGATAGATGGAAATATAATTGAGGTTGCAAATAGTTACGATTATCTGGGAGTAAGATTCATGTACAATTTAAATTGGAAAAAACACTTGGAATTTATATAGAATAAAATGTTCTTGGCAGTCAATGCACTCAAAATATTTCATGCTAAAATGGGGAAGTCCTCAATAGGGAGGATCCTGAGAGTTATTAATGCCAAAATTAGAGCCAGCATAATTTATGAAACTGAAGTGTGGGGATTTACCAATTCTAATCCACTGGAAATTATACTTAACGAATTATATCAATATATTTTGATGCTACCTCAGTGTACACCTAATTGCATTCTCAAATTAGAACTGGGGCAACAATCATTGTCTTCATTAATAAAAGAAAGATAAATTATATTTTTATTAAAAAACCTTCTTACTCCTGGAACAGCGATATCCCAGAATGTGTTTAGAGGAAGGAATTAGATTGGCAACTATGGGGTAAGCCCATCCATTTATTCAATTAATTAAGAACACTCTAATGTCATCTGGCTTGGGATATTTACTATATGTATACTACCTGTATTAGACCCTGGGATGAAATTACTCACGCTGTAAAACTGAGACTAAGGGATCTGGATATTAATCAGCTATTCACTCAGTTATCTTTATTAAAACTACACGATCACTATAAACACTTTAAGACTATTTGGGGGCTCTAATCTTACCTTTCACATTTGACTTATCCAAAATTGAGAAGAATCTATACTAGATTCAAAATGGAAATATATAATGTGCAATACAGACAGTTTAGGCAAAAACAAAACAACATTCTCTCTCCACACTGTAAATGTGGGAAAAATCTAACAGATGATCTAAAGCATGTTGTACTATGGTGTCCTCTATTTGAGAATAATAGAAGAAAATGGTTGGGTGGGTTGTTAGGTGGCCTCAGTCTCCCTCCTGAAATGATAATAGCATATATTTTTAGCAACATTTTTGTTAACTACATTTTTATAGGGCAAAGGTAGAATGGGCTCATTTCTAAGAACTTGGATAATTGTACATGAGTTATTTTTTCTCTTCTTGCTTCAGAAAGTAATTCACATCATGTCTACTGATATTGCCTTGGAATTTTTAATGTATAATCAAAATCATAATGTAGTTATACATGAATGTGTGGATTTTAATACAATTGTTTACTCCTAATTTATCTTTGTAGTATATTGTAATGACTTTTAGCTGATCAATAAAAGATTTTGTACTTATAGTTGTCGTTGTATTCCTAACTTGGTTTACCCAATGCATTTTTGTTTATTTTCTATTGTATGCCAATTTAAATCCTCATAAAGTTTATAGTGGTGGGTCAGTTTTTTGTTTGCAATGCAAATCTTGCTAGTTGGTCATATGTGACAGTACTTTCTTAAGGTCTGTGGCACTAGCAAATCTATAGATATGTATACCATAATCAATAATAGGTACCAACATCTGATTTGTAAGTGACCTCATTTGCTCATCAAGGTAATGATTTGTTGTCTTAGGGCTTCTAGTCTATGGCTAATTTTATTTACTATTTCATTTATATGATAATCAAACTTCAATCTACAGTCTACCCAGAAACCCAAATATTTGTATTATCTTTTTGCCTCCTATGGATCCTAGTTGCAGCCACAGATTTGCTGTAGGGCCCCAATCTCTCTTTGCTCCCTTTTTCACACTTCCTTTAATCTCTGTATTGACAAATAGATCAACCTCTGTGACCCTCCCTGTCCCTCCTGAATACCCTCTACCCTTGCACCCTAGCTTATTCCCTCCTTTCTTCAGGTCGATATGCATCATTGCTGGACTCAAGAATTCATCCTCCAGCTCATCCATCTTACTTGTTGCGCTCCAGACTTTTGCCTTCATGCTGTGAAAAACTGTATTATTCTCCCTTCCTGCTTTGAGCCCCTTTGAGCTGACATTTCATTTATTTTGTTTCAAATGTTTTACCAGTAAAGTCATTCTGAGCTCGTATCAGCTCATATGCAGATGAGTCCTAGGGGGAAGGGGAAGAGAGGAGAAGAGAACAGATATAAAGTACAATGTACACAAATAATACAATAAAAAAAGTAAATCAAAATATGCAAACTCATGAAAGCTTAAAGAATAAATTGCCAAACAGTAAATTACCATACATTGGGGAACAGGCAAAAGCACATTAACAGTACGCAACACAACAAAAATAAGGAACAGGGAGAAATGACTGCTACTGGGGGAGCAGGGCAGTGCTGGTGTCAGTTTAGGGTGTGTTGCAGGTGAACAGGAGTCCACCCAATATCAGAAACAACTGCAGGAGTGAATAGAGAAGTCATGGAGGAGATATTTCACAGCAGGGAAGGTAGGAGCACAGTGAATGAAAGGAGGAACAGAGACCCAAAGTTTAAGGAAGCAGAATGAGAAGGCAGCTTGGCCAGCAATAAATTTCATTTGAGGGAGAGTGAGAGCTAATTTTACAAAGGGTGTAAGAGGAAGAAGGGGGAAGAAAGGAGAGAAGCAAGAAACAAGGGGAGAGAGACAAACCAATATTTCTAGATGAAAAACAGTGGATAATTCACTTGGCATCCAGAGAAGGGAGGCACTGGGAAGAGTACAACGGTGTGTTGATAGGGGTTTGTGAAGGCCAAAGTGAAAGAAGGAGTGAAAGAGATGGCTCAGTGCAGCTAAAGTGGACTTTAGAGCAGCACTACAAATGATGTCTCCATAGTCGAAAATGGGGTGGATCATCTTAGTGAGGATTCCTCTGCATACAGGAAGCATAATACTTATTTTATTTCTGTGTAGCACCCCAAGCTTGGGGTGGAGCTTCTTCTAAATAGCATCCACAGGAACAGAAAAATCAAGGTGATGATCAAGCCAGACACCAAAGTACTTGAAGGAGGACACATCTTCAATAGTTGCACCATCAAAGGTATGAAACCCTGCCCCATTTGTTATGCAGAAGGAGTTAAAAGCAAGGATCTGGATCTGTTCTATCCTCTCCTTTTCTGTCTCTTGTCTCTCTGATTGCCCAATCACAATTTCTTGTGAGACCTAGGAACGGATCACACTGACAGTCTCACAATCCCCTCCGCTATCTCCCTGCCTTCACTTGCTGTTTCTTGTTGTTTCTATCTTTTCTTCTCCCTTGCGTATCTGTGGTTATAAAAATAAATGTGGATCTTTATGTGAAACCGGGTTCTCTGGTTTGAAAATCTGTACAGTTATGTTGTTAAAATAACTGCAGAAAGCTATTTGAAACTCAGACAGTTAACCCCGAGATGCAGTTTGAAATACACAAGCTCATTTGCAGAGTTGTCAACAGGATATCAGTTCTGGGACACACTGTTCTGTTTTGTTGGACCTGCAAGGAAAGAAGCTGACAAACTTTTGGGACATTGTGTGAAAACAGGACATGTATCTTAATGAGCTCAGGTTGTAGAAGTTAATTGCTAGGCACAGAGTTCTTATAAAAACAGCAGCAATGTTTGTGTTGGAGAGAGAGAGAGATTGAAATTTAGGATTAGAGTTAGCCTCAGATGAATAACTTTGTTTTGTTTGAACTGCCTGTATACTGTACGTGCTTTTTCTGCACAATTTTATTTTTTTATTTTATTGTTATTGATGGTAATAAAACACTACTTTCGAATTTTGTATCTGCTCCTGGTTTTCCTATGCTCTCTAACCTGCACCTCAATGACACTGTGGCACTGGAGTGATAATATTTGGGCAATATATTACCTGTTATTGAAGTATCATAATGTAGCTATTATGTCACGTAATGTTTTTGCAATCTCTATCACCAGTCCATTTTCCTGACTCCATCCTGAACAGGGGAGGACATGGAGGCATGTACCTGAACCAGAACTGATGCTAGAGGAGGAGAGCTGCTGTGGGTTTGACAGGAGTCACTGAAATTAGTGCTGTGCAAGTTAAAGATGTACTGAACTTCATAATGCTCTCTCTTTGTGCTTAAAATAATACATTTGTTTTTATCTGTGAAACATATTAATTTTAGTTCAAAGTGACAAGGACAAAGTTCTTACTTGACACAGATGGTCAAAGTGAACAGTTTGTCTCCCAGTCATACAAGATGCTTTTCACAGGGATTTCCTATTGTGAGTTGTACAGCAGTATGGGTAGTTTGTAATTGTTTCTGAAAGGCAGAGAAATCCTAAGAAAAGTGATTACCATGTTGTGCATGCTGTATTTTTCTGTATCAGGTTGTGTTTTTATTTTTCAGGGGGCACGAGGAGGAGTAGTGCTGTTATATATGTAGTGAAAGGCTGGGATGCCCACAGTTGTGCATTCCATACATAGCTGGAATTTTGTACACTTGTAGACAACTCAATAGTTAATTAAATAAATGGAATCCTTTCCCATACCTGTGTTCTGCCAGTCTGTGGACTAGTGTTTTTTGCATTCGCTTGCGCGCATGCGCAAGGAACATCTTGAAATAGTATGACTTTTTGGAGGTGTGTGACCCTCCTAACAAATGCAGTGCTCAGCATAGCAGGTACAACCCTATTGGACCAATACATGCTGAGCTGTGTATGACAGCAGTTCGCCTGTGTTGGTCTTCACTTCAAACAAAAGGTCTGCTGTAATCAGCGGTTGTAGCATGTGTGAAATTAGCATATTGAAGTTGACTTTTCCCTCCATGAATTCCCTCCTGCTTCTTCCCTCTGCTGATGTCCTCCCTGCTCCATGTTGTTGTCCTCCCCAGCCCCCACGTTGTGTGCCAAGGGGGGTGCCGAATCCTCATCGGCTGCAGCCCCCCCCAACAAACAACCAGGTGGCACGCTGGAACACACCCAAGCATGCTCATGATCCCTCCCCCCATGCACACTGTATGGCTGATGGGGGTGCCCAATCCTCACTGGCTCCAGTCCCACCCCTCAAAAACGTAGGTGGCACACTGGGAGCCCACCCCCAGCGTGCTCATGCCTCCCCCACACACACACTGTATAGCAGATGGGGGTGCCCAATCCCCGCTGGCTCCAGTCCCACCCCACAAAAATGTAGGTGGCAGCTGGGGCCCACCCCCAGCGATGCTCATGCCTCCCCCACACACACACTGTATAGCAGACGGGGGTGCCCAATCCTCACTGGCTCCAGTCCCACCCCTCAAAAACGTAGGTGGCACACTGGGAGCCCACCCCCAGCGTGCTCATGCCTCCCTCCCACACACACTGTATAGCAGATGGGGGTGCCCAATCCCCGTCGACTCCAGTTCCCCCACCCACAAACACATAGGTGGCATGCTGTGAGCCCACCCCAGCGTACCAAAAGCATCCCTTGGCATCTTTGTGTTTTTTACAGTGCTGTGAGTTTTTTGCAGTGCTGTGAAAGAAGTAAATGCTCCCTCAGTGAGTCACTTGCCCTAAGCCCCAATCCACAGCCAACCTCTGTGCACCCCACCTCCCCACACACCCCTCACCCCATACTTACCTCTGGAACCCGGCGTGATGATCTTCAGTGGACCGGGAACATGTCTGCACTCTTCAAAGCTGACCGTGAACTGAAGAAATGCTGGTAAGCTGTATAATGGCATAAATTTTTTTTTTTCAACTTATGTGGATATCTCGGGCATTTTTGGGACTTTTGGCACCAAAATTTCAACACGGGGTTATTGGGACCCTCCTCATGAATGCAGTCACTGTCATGGTGCTATTCGGTCCAGAAAGGTGATTTTGCGGTTACTGCATGGAATCACCTTTCGGGACTGATTAACAAAATGACATTGTCAGTGTTCATGAGTTGGGCTCTCAAAAAGCCTATGCTGCACATTTGGTGAAAAAATTCCAAAAAATGACTGTTTTATGAGCGTGCGTTGTGCAGTTTCCATGCACACTCATAAGTTCGTGAATTTGTAATATTTTCACTCCAGATTTTCAACATCTGCATTTTCCACACCTCCTTATGAACAGTACAGCTGCCATTTACGTATCCTGGCCAAAATGTGTTTCGGCGCTTCTGGCAGAATAGCACAGTTGCTGTGGGAAATCAGTGTTGCGGTACAGAGTAAGAAAATCACAGTGACACTGTTCATGAGCAGAGGTCCTAAAATGCCTATATTGAAAATTTGGTGAAAAATTCAAAAAAATTACTGTTTTACGAGTGTGTATTGCGCAGTTTCCACGCACACTCATAAGTTCGCGAATGTATAATATTTTCACTCCAGATTTTCAACATCTGCATTTTTCCACACCTCCTTATGAACAGTACAGCTGCCATTTTTCACGTCCTGGCCAAAATGTGTTTTCCCACTTCTGGCGCAGAACAGCGCGGTCACTGTGGGAAATCAGTGTTTGGTACAGAGTAAGAAAATCACAGTGAAACTGTTTATAAGCAGAGGTCCTAAAATGCCTATTTTGGAAATCTGGGGACAAAAGTCCATAAAATGACTGTATTATGAGCATGCATTGCACAGTTTCCATGCACCCTCATAACTTCACAAAGTTTCAATATTTTCACTCCAGATTTTCAGCATTAGCATTTTTCCACACCTCCTTATGAACAGTGCAGCTGTCATTTTTCTCTTCCTGGCCAAAATGTGTTTTCTTACTTCCAGAACAGAGTAGCGTGGTCACTGTGGGAAATCAGGTTTTAGAACAGAGTAAGAAAATCACAGTGACACTATTTATGAGCAGAGGTCCTAAAATGTCTATGTTGAAAATTTGGTGACGAAAGTCCATAAAATGACTGTGTTACGAGCATACATTGCGCAGTTTCCATGCACCCTCGTAATTTCAACATTGACATCTTTTCACTCCTCCTTATTAACAGTACAGCTGTCATTTTTCACATCCTGCCCAAATTCTGTGTTTGTGCATCTGGTGCACAATAGCACAGTCGCTGTGGGAAATCAATGTTTGGGACAGATTATGGAAATCATACTGACAGTGTTCATGAGCAGAGGTGACAAATGCCTATGCTTGAAAATTTGGTGAAATTATTCCACTAAATGACTGTGTTATGAACGTGTGTTGCACAGTTTCCTCACAGGCTCATAACCTTGAGAAAGACCAGGGTGTTAGGGTTCCTAACACAGACACTTTAGAAGTATGAGGCTGAAATGTGAATCAGAGGCAAGAGGAGTTGAAGAGAGGTACTCTGTTGGGACATGGATGCTGAAGGGACATGGATACAACTGAGGGGAGGGGGGCCTGCATAAATGGCAAACACCACTGCAAATACCTGCAAGCGAATGTTCGGCATTGACAAATACTTGTTTGTTTTTCTCTGGCTTTATGTTGCTCGAGATCCATTACTGCTTATTGATATGTACTGACAGCCTATGATTCACTATGGTTCATTAAAATGATATGTGGAGGGGGTGGAAGAGAGGTGGTCAGAGTGAATCATATTATTTATTAGCATGTAGCTTAGATGACTGTGACATACCATACATGACAGCAGAGTGCCTTCTACAGAATGCTTCACCATGGATCTCCATGCTAATTTATACTGCCTATACTGCAGTGAAGCCTCATGCATGTATAACATTTTGCATACATCATGACTATTCTAAATAAAGTGATGCAAGGGTATCTTAATATTTTATTGTCACTCAAATTGGTGCGATGTGGTTTCCATGATGAAATGTCGTGTGTATGAGTGAGTAACTGCAATGTGAGATTGGAGGTGGGGCCACTATAAAGTATGGACATTTTGTTTTTTCAGTTGAAAAACCATATCACTGCCACTTCTAAATCTGATTTGCTTACTGACAGCACAAATCAATAACTAGGGAACATGTACCATGGAATATAATAGAGGAATGATTTATTGCAAATCAGACTTTTAAAATGTGATTGCTTGAGCATATGAAAAAGCATGTATATGAGTGAATGCACTATGAACTGTGTGGTGTGGGGCCCAACTATGACTGCATGTCCATGCCTTGCCACTGTAAAATAACTTGGCTGATAAATTACTGAACAGATTCACTTCCACCAGGATGTTAATATGCACAAGAGAGCTTGTGTGCATGACTGAGTTGTAAACTGTAATGGAGAGGCACACTTACAGGATTGACGATTTTTATTTTATTTTCATTTTTATTTTAAACCAATGTAAAGAATTATCAATGTCAGTTCTGATTCAGCTTTCTGTATTGATAATGCAAAACAAATAGAAATGAACAAGTGATACAGCACAAGCAATGCAAATTGCATTTAGTGACAGATTAAAGAATTTTGTTTTGCTCCTCCCATGCTCCCTGACCGGCTACTCCTTCGGGTCACCTAGGACCCCACCAGCACACTGTCCCCACTGCCAACCACCCCACATCACAGCCCTCCCTTGGTAGCCTGTCATTACCCTTCATCGGATGGGCCCCCCACTCTGAGGGGGAAGACGTCAGTGGGGCTGGCCAGTGCACTATTCTTACCTTTATTTTATTTTATTTATTTTTATTTTAGTCTTTGGTAACCAGGTAAGGCCCACTAGGCACAAGTGTCTGTTTTCTGGGGTGACCTGGGAGCACTGGGTGGTTAAGTGACTTGCTCTGAGTCATACAGTATGCAAGTGGAGGTTGTGAGAATCATACCCAGGTCTGGTCTGCTGGATGTACCAAGTTCTATTCACAGCTCATTACTCTAACATCTAGGCTAGGGTGCTGCTGAGGTGATCCAGGCTGTCCAGGCCGTGGCAGCGGGGGCCAGCAACCATCATCTGATGGCCAGGAGCTCCATTTCCCATTTTCTACCCCTGGGAGCACGGTATGTCTCTGACGTCAAGGAACAAGTCGACGTTCGTCACGCTCCCTATGTGGAGGGGGCCCAATGCATTGCTGTTTCCCCAGCCTTCACCAGGAGTCAACAAGTGCCAGGCCATGGACCCTTCCTCACCCCCAGGAGAAGGCGAGCAATTGTTGGACTCTCAAGCTTTCTCCCCTCGGCTGGCCCTTCAGCGCCCGATTCCATTCCCAAACCCAGGTCACTGGCATCACAAGTGGAAATCCAATGGCTGCGCTGACTGTCTACCTGTAGATTATAGAGCTAAACATCAACAATTGACTGCATAAAAATGGCTGTCGTATAGGACCTACAGTATCAAGCACATTAGCAGATTAGAAATACAGCAGCAGGAATACAGACACACTGACATTCACAGGCCGGCAGGCCATAAGAGTGACAGAGACCACACAAGCAGAGTGGGCAGCACTGTCACTGCCTCCTTTCCTCTCGGCACATTACTTCCTGTTTCGGTAAGTCCAATGGTAACCAGCACAGTGCTGCAGTCCAGTAATATGTAAACGATAACAAATGTGCATTTTCCACATCATTTCACATTTTTTTATAAATATGCCTATCAAACTGGTGGGGTTGCATATTAAATCACCATATCATATCCTATCCCTAAAATGCTGTTCTGTTCAAGAGAATGGGATGGGTAACAGTGTTGAAATCTTTGACTAAGTCAACAAAAATGGTGGAGGCTACGAGGCCCTGATTCATGCCACAGAGGAAAGTATTAGTGAGCTGGAGGAGAGAGGTGGAAGTAGAGTGAGACTTTCTCAAGCCAGACTGGAAAGGAGTGAAGAAGGAAGTTGAGTCAAGATAAGGGGAGACTTGAGAGACAACAAGATGTTCCTGTAAGCTTAGCCAGAAGGGGAAGGAGAGAGAGAGATAGGATGGAAAGGAGAGAGATGGAACAGAAGTTACTAAGGAGAAGAAGAATGAGAGGGACGAGAAGAAGAGAGTGGGTGAGGAGGAGTATAAGAAGTGAATGAGCACAGGAGGTGAAAAAGGAACTGAATGATTAGGCAACTGCAGTGGAATCAGAGATAGGAGTATTGTCCAACTTGAGAACAGGGAGAGTGGACTGGGTCAGAGGGGAGAAAAGTGCCTAAATAACCTTCCAGAACTTAGAGGAGTGATTGAAGTGTTGTTTTCGAGTGTAAGTGTTCAGACTTTGCATGCCTATTAGCTTTAGTAAAGGCATTACACAGGGTCTTGTAATTAGTAAGGTCAGAAACAGAGCCAATAGATTATCCCAGACAGACACACATTTAGAGGTGAAGAATTTAAGGGCATTGCCTGTGTTGCTAGCTGTAGAAACGGGGTCAGTCAGTGGCGAACAAATCAGCATGAAGGTGGAACATGTCCAGCAAATGGAATGACTGGATCTGGATGAATTTGGGGGAGATCTGGGACAATGAACCTTGCACACACAGCAGATCTGGATAAGGATAAAAAGGCCAGTAAGGTGGAGGGGACGGATGATGCTATCTCCGCCAAAAGGGTGTGGTTAGCCCTCAAGGCCCTAAAGAAAGACAAATCTCCTGGGCCGGATGGCATTCATCTGAGAGTACTATGGGAATTGGCAGACATACTGGCTGCACCCCTGGCGGAGCTCTTCAACAGGTCACTTGAGACAGGGAGGGTACCTAGGGATTGGCAAGAGGCACATGTGGTGCCAATCCATAAAGGGGGGTTGAGGGAAGTACCAGGTAACTATAGACCCATCAGTTTGACCTCGGTGGTGGGAAAATTAATGGAGAGCATACTAAAGGAACGATTGGGGGTGTACTTGGAGGAGGTGAGAGGTCTGGATAGTCAGCAACATGGGTTTGTGCCAGGTAGATCATTGCAAACCAATCTTGTGGAGTTCTACGAATGGGTAACATCAGAACTGGACAGGGGAAAGCCTGTGGATGTGTTATTCTTGGACTTCAGCAAGGCGTTTGACTCTGTCCCCACAATGGTCTGGTGGAGAAACTGATGGGGTTAGGAGTAGCCCTTGATGGTTAGATGGATTGAAAACTGGCTAGCTGGATGCACCCAGAGTGTAGTGGTCTGTGGGGAGCTCTCAAACCCTAGAGAGGTTGGTGGGGGCACCAGAGGGTTCTCAGTCCTGGGTCCGATCCTGTTTTATGCATACATATCGCATAATCAGGAGTGGTATAGGTGTGAAATGAGTCTCTTCATGATGACTCCAAGATGGGAGCAGTAGTTGAGGGAGAAGAGGGAGGTTGGCCTGCAAGGGACCCTGAACACCTGGAAAGCTGGGCTCCACATGGAAATTAAATTTCAATATCACCAAGTGCAAGGTGTTGCATCTTGGGCGGGAAACCCTAAACACAGGTACACATGGGAGGGAGGCGTGGAGGCCTCAATAGGGGAAAAAGACCTAGGGGTCATGGTGGATGCATGTATGAATAACTCTGAGCAGTGCAGGAGAGAGGCTAGCAAGGCAAACAGGATGTTGGGATGCATTGTAAGGGGGAATCACCTCTAGGAGCAAGGAAGTGATTCTGCCGCTGTACAATGGACTGGTTAGACCACACCTTGAGTACTGTGTACAGTTCTGGAGACCACACTTGAAGAGGGACATACAGCTCCTGGAGAGGGTACAGAGGAGGGCAACTAAGATAATACGAGGGCTAGGGGATTTGACGTATGAGAACAGACTTGAGGAGCTCTGCCTGTTTTCATTGGAGGAGAGGAGAGACAGGGGGGACATGATTGAGGTCTTCAAGTACCTCAAGGGAATAAATAGGGTAAAAATGGAGGGGATCTTTAGACTAAAGCAGGGAGGTATCACCAGAGGGCATGGTTTGAAGTTGGAAGGTGGAAGGGTGAGGGGGGAAAAGAGGAGGAGGTTTTTCACTGAGAGGGTGGTGGACCCTTGGAATGCACTGCCTGGCGAGCTGGTTCAGAGATCCATAGTGGAGGGCTTCAAGAGAGGGTGGGACAGACACAGAAAGTGGATGTATCAGATGATGGCCTGTCCCAGAGGGATGGGGATGGATGATAGGGGTTTCTGGAACACAAGGGAGGGGAGGGTCTCGGCACCCAACTAGGGATCTGAGGTTAGAGCAGACTCGATAGACCGTAAGGCCTAATCTGCTGGCAAATAGTATGTTAGTATGTTAGATCATATGGAGGTCACTGAGTGCATCAGGGAGGGTGATAGCATCCACAATAAGATGGGGATAGGAGGAGAGGACCCAGTCCAAGAGGGAATGATTAACAGATTTGAAATTAAAGTGAGTAGGACAGAAATCAGCTACATTAAAAGGTGGAATTTCATGTTAAGGCAACATTTTTGAAGAGCGGGAGAGAGCCAATTTAAATTGAAATCACCTAGAATGATTAACTCACTAGAGGATGCCTTACATAGAAACATAGAAATTGATGACAGATAAGGACAGCTAGGCCCATCTAGTCTGCCCATTTTCCCCGCCTACTATAAAAGCCGCAGACCCTATTTGATTTCAAGTTTTACCTCCTCGTTCCTAATGCTAGGGTTCCCCTTTGCCTATCCCATGCATGCTTGAATCCCCCTACTGTGTTTGCCCCCACCACCTCTGCTGGGAGTTTATTCCATGCATTCACCACCCTTTCTGTGAAGAAATACTTCCTCACACTAACCCTTAGTCTACCCCTTTCTAACCTCATGTCATGCCCCCTTGTTCCTGGACATCTCCTTTTCTGAAAGATGCTGCCTTCCGGTACCCTATTTATACCTTTTAAATATCTGTAAGTTCCTATCATATCTCCCATCTGTCCTCTCCTCCGGGGTATACATATTGAGGCCTCTCAGTCTCTCCTCATATGAATTTTGGTGCAAGCCCTGCACCTTCTTTGTTCCTCTTCTTTGAACTGCCTCTACTCTGTCTATGTCCTTACAGAAATGCAACCTCCAGAACTGGACACCTTATTCCAAATGAGGCCTCACCAGTGATCTGTCAGTGGCATCACCACCTCCTTCCTCCTCTCCCTATTCTCCCCAGCATCCCTCTGGCTCTCCCCACACCCTTAGCACATTGTCTGGCCACCTTTGGGTCATCAGATATGATTACCCCCAAATCCCTTTCCTGTTAGGTGACCATCAGTTTCTTCCCACTCCCCCATCATGTAATCCTCCCCTGGGTTATTATGCCTCAAACACATTATTTTGCACTTTTTCACATTAAATCTCAGCTGCCACACTCTGGACCATTCCTATAGTACCTAGGTCCCTCCTCATTGTTTCCACCCCTCCTGGAGTGTCCACCCTGTTGCAGATCTTAGTGTCATCTGCAAAGAGGCACACCTTCCCCTCCAGCTCCTCTGCAGTGTCACTTATGAAGACATTACACAGGACTGGGCCCAGGACTGATCCCTGTGGCACCCCGCTGGTCACCATCCTTTCCTCAGATTGAGTACCATTTACCATGACCCTCTGTCTTCTATCACTCAACCAGTTCGTAACCCAGTTTACCACCTTGTGACCCACTCCCATGCTGCCCAACTTGTTCACAAGTCTTCTTTGTGGAACCGTATCGAAGGCCTTATGGAAATCCAGGGAGGCAGGCCACATCCACCACTCCCCCCGATCCACAACCTTATTCACCCAATCAAAGAAATCAATTAGATTTGTTTGACATGAGCTTCCCACTGTGAATCCATGCTGTCTCAGATCTGGTGCTCCACTGGATTCAAGGTGTTCCACAGTACTTTGTTTAAGTAGTGATTCCATAATCTTCCCCACTATCAAGGTGAGGCTCACTGGTCTGTAGTTTCAAGCCTCCTCCCTACTGCCACTGTTGTGAAGAGGGCCTCAGAGGAGAAGAAGGTAAGTAACTCAGTTACTGAAGAAGGGGACATGCCAAGACAGCAGTAGACAGTGGCAATAAATAAAGGTGCAGAGAAGGAGAGGGAGAGTTTGAGGAGAAGCATCTCAGATGCAGAAGGGAATGAAATGGAGAACACAAGCTCAGACTTGTATGTTTTAGGAGAGGTAGATGGCTATGCCATCAACCCTCTTTGCTCGATCCTGATGAATAATAGTGAAACAAGGGTCGGCAACAGAGGAATCAGGGACCTTAGAGGAGAGTTAAGATTCTGAGATCACCAAAATGTCAGGTTTAAGGTTAACCATAAGTGGCTGCAACCATTCGATCTTAGGGAAAAGGCTGCAGATGTTGACGTGCCACTATCAAACCTTTGGGGAGAGGAGAAAATAGAGAAGGGTCAGGGATGAGCATAATATTTCCTGCAACTGAAAGTATCAAGGAGATGAGGAGCTAAAGAGAACCTATGAGACATTTATGAGAAGAAGAATGAAGGAGTGGGAGAATAGGAAGAATAAGAGTTAGCCAGGTAGCTAGTTTTTACCCCTTGCACCTGGCAGGGTATCTATCTATCAATCTATCTTTCTATCTAGCTATCTATCTCACTATAAAAACATGGACAATGCCAACAGGAAGACACCAATGGTCCACGCAGTCTTCCCAGTTTTACCCTACCTTACCTCATGACCTAATGTCTACATGGGGTTTTTGCCCTCACCTCCTTTCTCCCCTTATTTCCCACCTTAATGCTACTTCCCTAAGTAATTATTAAACCCTTTACTCTCTCTCAGCCATGCTTGAACCCATTAATGGTTTTTGCACCCACCACATTTGTCGGTAGGCTGTTCCATGGCTCAGCCACTCTCTTCCCGTAAAGTAAAACTTTCTCACATTCCTCTTGAATCTACCTCTCCCCAGCTTCTACTCATGTCCCCTTGTTTTTGAGCTGCAATTCCTGCTAAATATTTCCTCACAGTTTACCTTGTTTATTCCTTTCAGGATCCTATCATATTTTCCTATCTATCTATCTATCTATCTATCTATCTATCTATCTATCTATCTATCTATCTATTTGTTGTAATCCCTAGGTGGTGCTACTCCTAGAGTTACACCCCTGTCTACTACCTACGAGGCTGGCTGAGGGGTTTGGGTTCTCAAACTTACATTAGGTTCTAAAATGCGCATTGCCTCCACTCTGAGTTTAACTTTCACATGGGCTATCTGTTACCGGGTATAACCCCCTGAGATGTTATACCACCCACAGTTACCATTTTCCACCCCAAGACATGACCCATTATTTCCTCACATTTCAAACATTCAGTAATTAAAGACTATCTAATAATATACTCACGACAACCAATTTGAAAAACAGTAACAATATTTATTTAGGGGACATAGGAGTTAGGATGGGGAAACAGGAGGAATAGAGGTTATTCAGTGATTTGATTATTTACAAATGTACACGATTGGTCTGATTGGATCATGCTGGTGAACCCTCCAGCTGGGTGACTACCATCTAAGCAGAAAAGAGAATCACATTTTATTCTAACCCATAAGATATCCAGAGCCCTGGCTATCTAAGCTGCTGACTAATCAGATGGTACACATTTATTTTCCCACACTGGTACCAGTTCCCAGACACATGTGAAACCCCAGGATCTCACACTATACCCGGGGTACCCAGATACCAAAGTCCTAGATTGTTGCAGGCTTGGTAGATGTTGCAGCTGGTGGAGTTGGCCCGGCTTTGATTCAAAAGGAAAGGGGTTTAACTTTAAAGCACTTTAACAACACAACATAACATTTCCTTAGCAGAGGTGCAGGGGTTGCCCTGCAGTTGGCAGAAGAGCAGGGATTGCCCTGCTTGTCGTAGACTGAACAGTTCAGAAGAGGGTAACCAGCTGGGTTACCTTGGCTAGATCTTGGATTCGCAATCCTGAAATATTCAGCACATATATATGGTTGTCACATCTACTACATTTATATCTCAATATATTATCACATCCAATACATTTATACTTCAATACATCTCTAAGAAGGTGGAAAACTGTCATTTCCAGATATCATACACCAGACTTAATTGACTTTGAGGTCTCAGTCACTTAATGTGGCAATGTAGCCATGGCTGGCGGCTCCACAGGATAGTCTTGACTGGATAGTGGACACAGGTTCATACACAGCACATTTACATGATTTTTCCCAACACTGGTGCATCTTGGCACATTTCTGATACTACTATGCTCATGCTGTTTGGGCTCTCTTGGGTCCTCCAGCAACAGCTATGATCTGCAAAAACAGTTCCAGCACTCCACCTGCGCTGGGCACAGGGCAGGCAGGGCAAGGTGCGAACTGAAAAACTATCTTCTATTGAACAGTCACTGTGGGCAGGGTGGCCCACATTGATTAAGCTTGCTTTCTCGCACTTGAACAATTACTAGGGCACGACGGCCCATAGTTACTTAGCTTGCTTTCTTGGCACTTGAACAGTTACTGGGACATGACAGCCCATAGTTACTTAGCTTGCTTTCTCTCCCTTGCACCGGGAGGTACAAGGCTACTTACTCAAGTGCTTCACAGATGATCCCCACCATAGAAGGCTCCTGATGGTCTTCAGTTCTCTCACAACTGAGGTTCTTTTCGGTGCTCTCACTGCTGCTTGATGTCATCTGATTTCAGTTCACATATTTCCCTGACGTGGGAGGGAGGGCTAGCACCTGGAGGACATTCTAACGACCTCCAGGCTACCAGTTTCAAACTTAACTGATTTACTGTAAACTTATCTGCATTTAACAAGAAACCCCCTCCAGGCTGGAGGGACTTAGCTGGATGACCAGGCCCAGTTGCATGGAAGGGGGCCTGAGCCCCCACCCCTGTGGGGGGCTCCTGCTCAAAACTCTCTTTCGATCTCCCTCTTGAATCTAGCAAAATGCTGGAAAACACTGTCTCTTATAGGACTCTCCTGAGGCTCCTGATTGGCTGTGGCTTTTGGTTGCAGGGCCTCTGACTGGCTGGAGGACTGGTCAATCAGGAAAATGAATAATGCATGAACCTCACTTGATGCACTGTTGGTCTGTTGTTTTGGCACCTAGAATTAGGTCCCTGTAAGTCCCCATGAGCACTTGCCATTTACCCATGAACTTCTGTGAATGTCCCACAAGTCCTAGCTTTGTTATCCTGGCTTTCTGATTGGCAGTGGCTGCTATTGCAATGACTGTTGAAACACACAGCCCCTCAGCAGATATGTACAATCCCAAATAACAGTGCCCCTCAGTCCATTAGCCCTGCATGTGTACTTGCTGTTGCTGCACAGAGAAAGGCATTTGCTCAGTCCATTTTCCTGTCGCTGCTGCCAGTATTTTAGCTCCCTGACACGCAGCAGCAGACAGGCTGTCACTTCTCTGATTCACAAATTGTCTGGTGTAGCCAGGAGCAGAGCATTTATTTTTTTAAACACTTTCCCCCTTTTACCACTTTCTCCCCAAACATACAGCAGTTACAATATTTTTATCTAAACATTTCTTTTTCTTTTTGGCCAAGCTGAGATACAGCTGCCTCGAGGGCAGACAGGTCATCATGAATATTCATTTGATTTGGGCTCCTGGCTCATGAATATTAATGAGCCTCGGTCTAAATTCCCTCATGGATCGCCTTCAATTTTTAAGAGAGCAGCCTCTCAGTGGCCTGTCCGTGGTCAGTGGCTCCCACTTAGGTGATGGGATCCTGGGATCGACAGAACACTCTACAGTTTGACCACAAGTTAAAGCGGTCGGACTTCAAAGGTGCCGCTTGCTCCTGTGTGATCCCCTTTGCCCTGAAGGGAGACATTTGAGTGGGTGATCACGGTTTAACTTCTTGAGCCCTGTAGGGCTGGATTAGGGCTTCGGGCTGGATGGGACACCAATAGGCAGACGGGACCAGGAGGGACTGAAAAAAAATGCAGGCTAATTCCGGAAGTACCCGGGAAGAGAGGAGGAACAAGGGCTGCATGGTGACAGGTAAGCCCCCATTTGGCAGGGGGGTTACACTATCCATTGTATCTATCTTGTATGTCAACTCCCCCTTCTGAACTCAGCTGAGGCCCCTCCAAGACATACAGGCTCCTCCTGTCCTAGAATGTCCTCCAGTGTGTGAGGAATGTAAATCCTTGTTACCTGACCAAATCTCTAGCCATGCACTGAAGGGATTAATCTCCTGCTGCCGTAATGATCCTGCATGTGGCATTAGTAGTATCTCAGAGGATACTGTCTTGAAGATGCTGCTCCTATGGCTACTGTCTAGTTCCTGAAATCTATGTTATAGGGTCTGTTGTCTGCCTCTGACTCCGTCACTGGTCTCAACACACATTATGAAGGTCAGTTGCTCTTCTGCTTCAGTGCCTGTCCACCTTCATCACAATGTCTGCATTTACTGTATGTGTAAATGCCTCTGTGTGTGCAAAAGCAGAGGAAAAAGAGACCAGTATGGTTCTCAAGAGAGGTGGCAGAAAGGGTAAGGACAAAAAGGGCAGAGTTCAGAAGATACAAGGGGACGCAGAGGGCAGAGGACAGAGCGGTGTACCAGCAAAAACAGAGGGAAGCAGGGAAGGCAGTGAGGGGCGCTAAGGCACAAATTGAGGAAAGAATAGCCAGGAGGGTAACAAAGAGGGAAATACCTTTTTTAGGTATATAAATATGCTTTTTTAGGTACACATAAACGATCTAACTAAAAACTTAAGGCAATGTTTTGGCCTATTCTACCACATAAGACACCTACTCACCCTGGAAGCTAGGAAGAGGTTGGTTCAAACAACCTTTCTTCCCCTGCTTGATTACGGTGATTTCCTATATAGCCACTGCCCCCAAAGAGAGTTTCTAAAACTTGATGCTCTCTACCACCGCGCCCTGCGATTTGTTCTTGACTTGTCCCTAAAGACTCATCATTGCTTGTTGTACCAAGGATTAGACTGGCCACCCCTCTCCATGAAGAGACAAAAAAAACGCCCACATGTGGTTCTACTGGGCCCTGTCAAACAATCTGCCATCCTGTATCAGTGAACTGTTCGAATGTTCTAAGGCTTCCTATATCATGAGGAACTCCTTCTTTTTCATCTTTAAAATACCTCATACCTGGATATGTCTTGGCTCCTTCACCATTAGCTCTTATCTTCCTATGCTTTGGAATAATATGCAAAAAGCATTTAAACTCTCCACCTTGCCTAGCCCCCTCATGTTCAGACAGATGCTCAACCGATGCCTGAATTCTGTATGTGATTGCTTTAGATAATCACTTCCCTTCTGGCCAATCAATACCATATTCCTCATTTGACTAGACCATCGATTCCCCCGTCAGTCGGCATCCCCTTAGGGTAACTATACCCCTTGTTGCTTCTACTCCCTGGTCCTTTGTTAGTTTCCCAGGGGGTCTCCTTCAATTTAGGTTGCCTCCTCCCTCTCCTTCTTGGTCTTGTTTTACCCCCAGTCTCCCCCGTGTCTCCCTCCCTCCCTCACTTCCTCTCCCCTCCCCTCCTCTCCCTGTATTATGTTAAATTCCAGTATATGCTAAATTGCCAATGTGACCATTCACCTTCAATGTCAAGCTTAATGTTTACTGACCTGCACCTTGTCTTACTCTGTATTTAATGTCTGTCATATGTTATTTGTTAAGCCCTTGTTACTGAATATTGTCCTGAGTGTCCAGGACCATCTTGAAAATGAGCTTGCTCAATGATGTAACTGCCTGGTTAAATAAAGTTTGATTGATTGATTAAATGAAGAAAACAAGGGGAAGAATGGTGAGGCTAAGGGATTCACAGGGAGACTGTGCAGAGGATGATCAGGAAAAAGCAGGTATCCTGAACAAATACTTCTGTTCTGTCTTCACAGTTGAAGGGGAAGGGGATGGACCATTTATTTGTATTTATTTGAAAAGGTTTCGCCAGGAAAGACAACATGAGCTGTAAACAGCTTGTTTCCAGAAGCGTCCTGGGGGAAGGGTTACATTTTTTTTATTTATTTAGTTTTTGTTTACTGGGTAAGTACACTAGACAAGTTTTATGACTATTTTCAGGAACGACCCGGGAAAGTACAAAAGGGTACAACAGGTACATTGATACAGTAATTGGTTCAGACGAATACATTCAGGTACAAAAACAGGAGAAAAGACAATTTTTACAGCTTTTACATTTACGTGGAAGGTACACCCAGATACAGTGCTGGGGCAAGGCATAAGTTAGAGATAAATTCAATGACCAACAGGGCTGGTGAGGATTATGAGCATAGTAACATCATAGCGTCGGTCAAACAAGGGAGGGGGGGATTTGGACGAGGACATAGCGCAAGAGTGGTGACGCCAGAGCAGGAGAGAAGAAGCCGGCACCAGTGGACACTGGGAGGCTAAGGAGGCTTAGGACATTCACAGCGAGAAGCCACCTTAAGATGATCCCACAGGGAGGTCCGGAAACTCTTGTGAGAGGAGGCAGTATGGACTCTTTCAGGAAAGGAGTTCCAGAGCCTGGGGCCATGGACAGCAAAACTCCGGTCCCCCATGTTGGTGCGGGAAGTAGGTACACTTAGTAGGCCGGGGCCTTGGGATCTAAGCAGGTAGTGGGAGAGGTCAGCCGGAGCAAGAAACCGGACGAGTTCCGGAGGGGTGCCGGAGCTAAGTACTTTACTCACAAGGCACCTAGTGCTAAAGTTAAGGTGATTGAGCGGGGATAGCTAGCCAAGCTTCTCAGAGAGCTCAGAAAGTGATGGGTGAGGCGGAAGTGCCAGGGCAAAATGACAGATGTTGTTGCACGTTGTGCTCCACTTGCTTAGGAGGGTCTTAGAAGTATGAGCAAATATGAGGGAGTCAGAGCTGAGGGAGGGAAGTAGTACTCCCTGGCAAGAGCTAAGCGAGCCGCTGGAGTGAGGTGTACCGAGCCCTGTAGGCCATCCCCAGTTGCGGTTTACCCCACTGCAGGCATTATGGATATGACTACCAAGGTCCAATTGGGATTAGCGTCACCCAAGATATTTGAGGGAGGTCACGTAGGGAAAGGGGACATCTTCGTAGCTGATATGCAGGGGAGTTGAAGAGGCTCGATTTTGGCAGAGGAACCAAGAGCATAGCCTGGGTTTTGTTTTGATTTAGGACCAATTTATGGTTGGAGAGCCATGCCTGGATGTTCCAGAGGTCTTCAGATAAGTGACGGTTTAGTGTGGCTGTATCACAGGAGTGGGCCAGGAGAACCAGGTCATCCGTATACATGATGACATGGCAGCTGGAGACCACATCAGGGAGATTGTTGATGAACAGGGAAAAGAGTAGGGGACCCAGCACGGAGCCCTGAGGGACACCATAGGTGACAGGCCGGGGGGCAGAGAGGACTTTATTGAATTTAGTTAGTTGTTTTCTGCCATATAGGTAGTCAGAGACCCAGTTTAGGGCGGTGGGGGACAAACCAAGGGACCTCATCTGCAGGGCAAGCAGGTCGTGGTCAACGAGGTTGAACGCCTTGGATAAGCAAAAACATAATAAAATAAGATACATACAGTGCAAAATTCAAATACATAAGAAGTGAGGTACTAATGCAATACATCGCAAATTTTAGGCAACAGACAGTGTCATGTTGAAGAGTGTTATATACTAAAGTAAAAAGTCAGAGACAGCAGGTGGGACATAGAGGTAAACAGGACAAATATACAGGTATAACATATAAGGTAGCAATCCTGGAGAAGGTAACTTGCATGGTATAGGCCAGGAGGAGAACAAAAGTGTCAGGCTGAGCACACGAGTTACTAAGTGCAGTTAGATATAGGGAGGTAACTAAGTGCTAAGAAGGAGATAGAAGAGTGGAGTTGAAACATGAGACATGGAGGTGGTGAGGGAATGGGGGAGAAGTGAAGGAGGAAGAGAGGAAAGGCAAATCAAGAGCTAATTCCCTTCAGGATGCTGGTAACCCTGCAAGGAGGCAGGATCTGGGAGAAAAGGAGAGGAGTGAGGGGGTGGAGGGGAGAGGGATGTCAAGAACTAGATCCCCTTCAGGAACTATACCCCCTCAGGTTGCTGTTAACCCAGCAAAGGGACAGGGTCTGGCAGAAGGGAGAAGAGAGAGAGAGAGAGAGAGAGGGGGAAGGGAGTAGGTAGGCCAAGAACTATTCTCCTTCAGGATGCTGAGAACCTTGTATGGGGACAGGTCCTGTCAGAAAAGGGATAAAGGGAAGGGTAGAGGGAGGGGAGGCAAAGGGGAGGGGGAGCAGCGGAGGGGTTGCAAGACAGAACTGTTCCCTCCAGAATGCTGGGAACCCTGCAAAGGGACTGGATCTAGCAGAAGGGGAAAGGCAGAAAGGGGAGAGGAGGGGGAGGAGGTTATGGGGGAGGAGTGTTGAGGGGCAGGAAGAGGGAGAATATGGTGCAGCTAAGGACTGTAATCCCATAGGATGCGGAGAGCACTGCAAGGGGACAGGACCACATTGTAAAGTAGAAAGGGAGACGAGAGAGGAGGGGTGCTTAGGTGCAGTTACAGGAATGAACAGTGTGCTTGTGGAGAATGAATGAGAGTGAATGGCAGGAGTGCGCCAAATCAATTTCTAGTGGGAGGGAGTTCCAGGTATCGGGAAACTTATATGAGAAGGCAGAGCTGCCTGACATAGTGCACCAGGGAGGGAGGGTGCAGGTTCTGTGGGTGGAGGCGCAGAGGGTATAGCTGGATGGGAGTGGGGTTGCTAAGAGGGAGGACAAATAGGGTGGCAGAGAACCAAACCAGAACTTCCCAACTAAGTTGGTGATGTGTGATAGGCACCTGGCATGGAGAGAGGGAAAGGAGAGTGAGGAGTATAGGTCACAGTGATGAGTACTTTGGGGGCAGCCGAGGATATAAGGGCAGAAGGGGTTGAAGAGAGTGTTCAGTCTGGATAGGGTGGTTTTAGAGGTGGAGCTGCAGTGCCGTAGCAAGGCATTTTGGTGCCCTGGGCAAGAGACTCATTTTGCACCCCCCCCCAGAAAAGAGCTGGGGGTCTAGGGGACGCAAGGTCCACAAAAGCTCTAAGGGATTTGCATTCTCTGTGGTGAGTTTTGGGGCTTTTCTTGAAGAAAAAAAACATACTTCCAATTATGTACAGTATCATTTTGCTGTCCTCTCGGGTTCCAGAGAAGCCTACTGTACCTATTTCTTAAAGTTTAAGAAATAGGTACAGTAGTAAGAGACAATGTTCTTTAATAAGCCATATATTAAACTGGATTCAGTGTGAGAGACAGTGGAGTGGACAAGTGTATCTGTCATCAGATGGCCGGATGCCAGGTAAACCCAACCCCAGCAAATTCATTAATTTCAGATCTTTGATATTTACTGGCAGTACTAGACTGAACATACTGTATACTGTGATGCCAGTAAATATCAAAAGATGTCTAATTCTGTGAAAAAAGTGGACAACAGCATGAACAGCAGTGTCCAGCTGACTCAACACATCAGCCCCTGCCCCTTACTATATAATTACATAATACTACTTCACCACACCATGTCCCCTTTTTCCTCATGACCCCAGTCAGCTGGGATGCAGTATAATTGCAGGGCATTTGTGGAGGACATTGGACCGGTGGTGTGCTTTTCTGGAAACTCAACACAGTACGGTGGAGACGTGATCACGCTGTGGGCATGCACCTGTTGCAAAGTCCAACGTTCTCCACAATCACTGAAAACTAGCAACAAGGGAACTCATAATTATTGACGGGGGGTTGGGTCCCCCCCGATTACAAGAATTACATTTACAATAAGAGACTGTTGTTTACCCTCCCTGTATAATGTAATGCAATAATTACAACTGACTGACAATTTGCTGGAGCACATTCCGATGTGCCAGGCTGCCAAACAGGCAGAGGAGAATGAGGCTCTGCAGTAATTTAACTGCCTAACTAGTTGTGAGATTGCTTTATGTTTTGTACTATTCAGTGATATTCTTTCTGTGGGGGTGCTCTGCCCCCCCACCCCCCCAAGGTAAAAAATACAACTTCATTGGTGCAACTGAGGGGTGGAGTGCCCACACAAAAAGTATAATATCATGAAATATCACAAAACATAAGACCAGAAACCCTAAAAACTAAAAACATTGTTGTGAATTTTATTCTGATTTGCCAGTAATGTAACAGGGTCAGCTGCAGCACTTGTGGAAGATGTTGGACCTGTTGCAATTATTGCATTGGGTAGTTCTTGTATGGGGAGTTAAATAAGCAGTCTCTTATTGTAAATGTAATTCTTGTCATTGAGGGGCTCTGCTCCCACACCTTCCCCATCAATAATTATGAAATATCAATTAATTTAATTATTGACAAGGGGTTGTTGGGGGACAGAGCCCCACAATTACAAGAATGTCATTAACAAACAGGTAGACTCTCACAGGAAAGGGCATTTCAATTACATCAACAACAAGGAAATTACAGGGGTGTATGTGTGTTAGTTCTGTGCTTGTGCTTATTTCTTACAGTGCTTGTGCAGTTTATTTGCTCAGTGTTAATAATATTGTTATTGTGCCCTGGCTAGTCCTAATGCTAATTATTGCTATAACTTAAGCCACTTATTCCCCATTAAAATGAGGGTCTGCTCATCATCCATCTATGTCCTTATGAGGGAGACGGGGAGGTTATGCTACCGGCCACCTGCCTGGAAGAGAGCAGCGTGGTTGGTTTGGCAGCCCAGGAGCTTAAGAAGCACTGTGGTCACTAGGTCAGCAGTCAGAGTCAAGAAAGAATCATGTGAGGGCACTGCCCATCACCCTCCTCACAGACTCAGCCTGCCTGGCTGCTGAGTCTGTGAGGAGAGCTATGGGCGAGTGCCCTCACATGATTCTTTCTTGACTCCGACTGCTAACCCACCCATCCACTCATGTATTCCACAAAAAAAAAAAAATGAGCTAGAGATGGACTCACAGTCACTGCTGCCGGTGTGGGCTAATTTACTATGTGGAACCTGGCTGGAGTCTCAACCCAGTTCACTTGAAATCTTATCAACCAGATTGGATCAAGGGGAGAATCTGGTTGATAGGATTTCAGTGAACTGCCAGAGTAGGGGACTCAAGCCAGGTTTCCACATAGGACATTTTAGCTCCACACCAGCCCCACACCCGGCAGCAGCCTTGGTAATGAGGATATTTAAAAGAACTGACTCTACAAGCTGCTGCTGCCTTACTGTATATCCTCAGTTCCTCATTACACCATATTATAGATTTTCTCACTATCCACCCTCCTAACACAGAATTAATTAGGGATTTCAATATTGACTTGCTCAGTACTTAAGACCCAGTCAGCTACAGGAGACTGGACCACAGAATAAAATCTGGAACAAACTTGATTCTTTGAGTGATCATAGACCAGACCCATTTACTGTGATTCACCTTTACAAGGCTCATCGAGTAAGAGCTTTATACCCAGATATGAATAAAATCTCTTTCATTCTGAACTTAAAAAGTGAATAGGACAGGTAACGATCATCCCTGATGTGAACACTGCATGAGTTTATTTTATATATGAACTCAGGAGAGGATCTGCGATAGAACTCCTCACAGTAAAATTATAACATCCAAACTGGATGTGGAGGGGACTTGGGGAGAATGGGGTCAGGGAATCTGAACTTGGAAGCCGCGAACTCGGAGCAGTGAAGGTCCCAGCAGGCAGGCGCCCCGGCAAGGACTACTGGAGTGCTGCACAGGGCCGGTCGGGAAGAGTCACTTAGGGATGGGACGGTGAGTGAACGAGGGGATGCAGCCACCCCTGCAGAGACTACAGGACACGGAACGGACAAGTAGTCGACCACCATCCCCTCATACAAAGTCGGAGAACTAAGGAGGGAGCCAGCAGCCACCCAGGGAGGAGTATGGAGGTCGGAGGACACATCATGAATAATTGCGGTCGGAATCGATCAGTAAGTTCCGTAGGAAGGGTGGGCCCTGGGACGGAATCAATCACAAAAAAAAAATCCACAGTAAAATTAAAAGCAGACATTGAGTCAGAGTCTCAGTCTACCTCCCTCCGAATAAAGGAAAAGACAGTGCTTACACAATTAATTAATACAAATAATCTCAGACTCCGAGTCCCGACCCTCCTCACTCTTTTATCTATCTCTAGTCTGTCTAGTCTCTCTTCCTCCGCACTCCACCATGGCTCTCTACTCTACTCTGCTATCTAATATGCAGGCTCCAGCTCACCTCGCTCCTTTGTGTTTTCTCTCCGTCTCGCTAGTACACTACTACCACCTCTCTCACACTACAACTCACTCCACGAGTCTTCGATGCCCATTACTTTTACACTGGGACCCCACCACATGATTGTTTACTTGCAGAGACAGCTGACCATGTGACCCCCACCCACACACACACACACTTGCTGGTCCTTCCATGGGAATGCGCCCCTACTGGCAGCTATTAATAATTACATTAAAACAAATGAAAAATGTTTTTAAAGTTACAGCAGCTTGATTTGTAAGTGCGCCGAATAAACTTCCCCGAACAGTCAGTCCAGGTAGTGCAAAACACCCGCCCAATTCTTCCTACGGGACTGCGGAGCTGTATACTATGTTCCCAAAATCATGGACAGGGAGAATCATTTTTTGAATGATTTTTCACCTGGCTTGCTGTGGGAGGCAGCTACAGTTTCTGTACAAAGCACCGAGCCTAGGGAGAAGTTTATTGTGGATGGCATTGATGTGTACCCTGAAGTCAAGATTCTTGTCTAGCCATAAACCAAGGTACTTAAATGTGGCTGCATTGTCCAGCTTTGTGCCAGCGAGGGTGTGGAAGGTGGGGGAGGAGTCCAGCCTGGCCAGTTTTTGTCTGGAGCCAAAGGTCATAGAAACAGTTTTCTTAATGTTCATAGAGTTGGTTTACATTGAGAGGATGTGCAGGCGCTGGGGAGGTTATTCAGGAATATAGAAAATAAGACAGGACCAAGTACTGAGCCTTGTGGGACACCGGTGGTGATTGGGAGAGGGAGCTGCCTACTCTGATGGACTGAGACCGGCCAACGAGGTAGGACCGGAACCAGCTGGTGGCTGAATCAGAGAGGCTGGCTGCAGAAAGCTTGCCAAGGAGAAGGGAGAGGGAGACAGTGTTGAAGGCTTTGGCCAAGTCGATGAAGATGGCAGAGGTGATGCATCCCTGATCCATGCTTGAGAGAATGGAGTCAGTGAGCCAAAGGAGTGAGGTAGTGGTGAAGTGTTTTTTTCTAAGCACAGACTGGAAAGGGGCAAAAAAGGAGGATGAGTTGAAGAAAGAGGAGAGTTGTTCCCGGGCCAGATGCTCCTGAAGTTTAGCCAGAGTGGTGAGTACGGAGATGGGGTGGAAGTTACAAGGGTTGGAGGGGTGTCCACCTTTAGGGAGGGGGATCACAGTGGTGAAATATAGGATACAGAACCAGTGGAGGGAGGGAGGGAAGTAGACACAAGTACATTTGAAGAGGAAAGAGCCCTACTCCTGAAGGGACTTGCGAATCTGAGCGTAGACAAGAGTATGGTGCTGGATGGGGTACATCCAATGGTATTGAAGGAGCTCAGGGAGGTACTGCTGCACCTCTGACAGCCCTATTCAATAACTCACTAGATGCAGGGGTGATCCCAGAGGACTGGAGAAGGGCTGATGTAGTGCCTCTCCATAAGAGCAGCAGCAGGAAAGAGGCTGGCAACTATAGGTGGGTCAGTCTGATATCAGTAGTGGGGAAACTAAAGGAATCACTTCTAAAGGAAAGACTGGAAGATTAGCTTGCATCTTTCAGGTTACAGGACCCATGACCACATGGATTCATGGGACGGAGATCATGTCAGATAAACCTGCTAGATTTCTTTGACTGTTCAGAAAAATAGATCAGGGAAGCAGTGGACATGACCTGCTTAGATTTTAGCAAGGCCTTTGACATCATGCCACATTAGAAGCTCATAAAAAACTGGAAAGCTTGGGGGTGGGAACCAAGGTGGTACACTGGGTACATAATTGACTGATGGATAGGTAACTGAGGGTAGTAGTGGCACTCACTCAGGGGGAAGGAAGAGTGACCAGTGGGGTTCCTCAGGGCTCAGTATTGGGTCCAGTCCTCTTTAATGTCTTTATAAGTGACACTGCAGAAGAACTGGAAGGGAAGTTATGTCTCTTTGCAGATGACACCAAGATCTGCACACTCCTGAGGAGGTAGAGGAAATGAAAGAGACCTGAAAAAGTTTGAGAAACGTCAAGGGTATGGCAGCTGGATTTCAGTGTGAAAAAAAACCCCATAAAAGTACAAAATCATGCACGGTGAGCACAGAAACCTACAGGCAGCATATAAAATGGGGGGGAGGGGCATTGATGGTCATTAAATAGGAAATGGACCTAGGAGTAATCATAACGGATGACCTTAAGGTGGCAAGGCAATGTGACAGAGCAGAAGGGAAAGCCAGTGGGATGCTGGGGTGCACATGGAGGGTATCACCAGCAGAAAGAGGGAGGAGGTGTGGACACTGTATTAGCCATTTGTGAGAACACACCTGGAGTACAATGTCCAGTTCTGGAGACCACAACTCAGAAAGGATATACACAAGTAGAGGCCAACCAAAGAAGGATAACAAAAATGGTGCAGGGGCTGCAGTAAATGTCCTATGAGGAGATACTGAGAGATCTAAACATATACACCCTGAAAGAGAGAAGGGAGAGGAGGGACCTGATAGAGACCTTTAAATACCTCATGGGCATAAATAAGGTACAGGAAGGGAGATTTTTTCAGGAAAGAAGGTGTATAAAAACTAGGGGGGCATGCATGAAGCTGGAGGGGTGAAGTTTAGGAGTGATCTGAGAAAGTATTTCTTCACTGAGAGGGTGGTAGATGCCTGGAGCACTCTTCCATTGGGGGTTGGAGGGTGAAAACAGTGGAGTGCATCAAGCATGCATTGTCTAGAGATAAAGGAATACTGGTATCACGCGGGGGTAGAGTCTGAGGTAGAAGAATAGGCAGGGAAAAGAGGGGCAGACTAGGTGGTCCAAATGGTCCTTATCTGCTGACAAATTCTGTGTTTCTATGCACACATTCCGGTGTATGCGTGTGTGTGTGTGTGTCTGGGGGTGCGTGTGGGCATATGTGTTTGTGTCTATGCATGGGTATTTTTCTGTAAAGAGAGAGTTTATGAAAGTTTTGATCATTAGGGCAGTGGTGTGCAGACGTTCTCACTGTGGAATTTAAAAGTCGACATTCATAAAATTTCCTGACAGGGTCTGCTTTAAAAAACCTTCAAAGGAACCTCATAAATCTAATACATGCATTGAAATTCTCTGATGGATGGCTTGTAGTGTGCTTGGCATTTTGTTCTTGCAAAGCATTTCCTCTTACCTCTAGCAAAAGCAGGAGCCTAGAATGTCGGCAGGGTCAGTATGAAGAAAAGCCCCCAAGAGAAATTAAATGAAAAAAAGTGAAATTTATGCAGAAGCAAAACACAGACCATGAATAATCCAGGTGCACAATTAAAACTGAGTTTAACATGGAGTACAGGAGGTGATAAATGGATTTCAACCATAAATGAGGAGGTGTTTATTTGTTCGCAAGCCATTTATCACCTTTTACCACCATATACCATATCACAGCCTTGGCAGTCCATTCTGATTAGAAACCCTGCCCTTTTTCTGATTTGTTTGTGAAAAACTAATAGCTGTGGCCACACAAGTGCCTCTCAATCTGTCAGCGCCGAAATGTGTAGCACTTGACTTTACTGTGCAGGACAAATGGTTAGAATGCATAGCACATTTTAGAATATAAATCTTGGGTATTATATGTTTAGTGCTAAATAATGGTTCTATAAAGCCAGTTTAATGTTTTAATTGTTTGTATATCTGTAATTAGCTCCAGCCATGCGTGGAATATCAGAATTTCTTCATGGAGCAAGAATTAAAATTTACAGTAGTTATTAAAATGCATAGCACTGTTGCTGGCCTATCACTGTAGCAACAAGACTGCTGCTTATGTTGCTGGCAACCTGGATTTGCACCACAAACCTAGATCATTGGAGGGCCAGCACAGGGAATGGAATGAGCCTCCCTAAGTATGTTCTCCTCCTCCTCCTCTGACGAGGGAGGGTTTTTGGTCTCACTGAAGTACCACCGCCTGGGTGACTACAGGTGTAGGTACAGTCTCAGAAGCCTGCAGTGTGCACTGCAAGGTCAGAACGCACATAGTAGTGCATCAGGTTGGCTGACACCAGATGAAGCATGATGCACTCTTGGTTGGTGGGATGAAAAAGGGAACAATAGCAACCAGTTGGACAGATGACTGTGCTACCACCATGTCCATTGGGGCTCCTATCTCCGGACACTAGGATGGCCTTGGGAGGACCTCTGCCATGGGCAGCTGGATCACATAGGGGAAGCTGCCAATGAGCTGAAGGCAAGACCCTGTCTCAAGGGACAAACCAATGGGGCAATGCAGTGGTGTGTTGCGGGTGCCCAGAAGTCTTTAGGAATATCAGGCAAGGAGAAGCTCAGAGGACAGGTTGGTGGCACTGGCAATTGCTAAAGAAGGTCACAGCTGCTAGGCCATAGTGAGATAAACAGAATTGCATGCAAATGGAGAGCACTATGGGTAATGCAGAGCACTTGAAAGGTATGGTTGTTGTTTTTTCTTGAGGGTTTTAATGCCGTGTGGCTTGGTAACTTTTTTTGAAAGGGGGGCACTAAAAATTATGGACTTTAGTTATTTATTTGGTTATTCAAATGTTTCTAAATATAATTACTCATTAAGACTGAGTACAAGATGGCTACAGGAGGACTTGGCAATAAGCTTAAATATATGCATAAAATAGACACATACAGTATGAGATTACTTTCCTTTTTGGGCCCCACCTTGACTCAATCCAGTAAAACCAAACTATGACTGATTCATCCTTCCCATGGCTGTTATAGATGAGGCATACTGATGAGTCTTGTGTAGGACAAAGTACATGTCTGTGTTACACGAGGTCCTTGCACCCTGATTGGTACCCCCAGAGGTACACCGTAGACAGCTAGTGCTTAGGCACATGTTATACTAACATATAGGGCTAAGGGCATCTACTGTATAAGAGCAGGTGTCAGGATATGTACGCACATTATTGTAATACACTTTGCTTGCTCATACATATATATTCTCCGTGTATTTTCTGTGTATTTCTTACTTGTAAGATGTTAGGACATCTGTGTCCTTGAAATGCTTATGATATATAAGTCGGCATTGCCACCTTTTGGTGATTTGTACTACTACACTGAGTTATGTAAGACTCTGTATACTGTACTCTTTTGTTTTACAAACTGATGACTACTACAAAATTGTATAATGTTATCTTGCACCATGGAGCTACCCCTAATTTAGCTAATAGGGCTCATCTCTGTAACTAGAAATGTTTCTATCTTACAGTAACCATAGTAAGTATCATAGGTATATAATGTGAGACACCAAGTCTTATACTTCGGAGACCCCAAGAGACACGGAGAAACCTCAAGTTATAGGGAATGCTTAGCATTGGCTCCCAGTTCATATTGGTAAGAACTGCTTAGGGCAACTGTGATTTATCCTTTGGTAGTAATAAACAAGTTTATTACTCTTATGCATCATGTTTGTGATTCTTTGCATTCCCAATATTGCCAAGAACCTGAGAGTGAGGTTTTAGACCTCCTGACAATTGGTGACCGTGTGCAGGCAATATTTGGTGTTTGTAAGCTTTCACTTGTTGCTTCAAACTTTTCCCTTCCCTACAGGAACTGTAGGTGTGCATTTCCACAGCACCTCTCCCGGTTTCGGACCACTTTGTAGTCACTTGCAAAGTCTGGCTGTTTTCCCTGGGTGTGGTCGATGTCGACTCAACCCACTCTGCAGCAGCTTTGAAGTGCAAGCCTACGAAGTATACGGTAGCCCGACTGTGTGTAAAGTGTTCCTGCTGTGAATCGATACATAGCACGTCGCCTTTTTCACAGTTTAATTTTTTGTTCCCTCCCACACAATAGCCACCGTATCAAATATCTGCACAGAACTGAGACTCAATGTCTCTAACTTCCTTGCCTCCCATGGAGGATGGGCTGACTTCGCGTGGGATGCAAGTCAATCCGAAAACCCTATACTGGGGATTTCAACCCAGTACTCTGAGACGAGACAAACAGCCAATAAGCGTCATGCCAAAGGGCTGTTGGCCGTGGCTCTCTATGCTGCTCTGGAAGTCTCTGAAGCAAGGTTTTGAACCCTTGATCTGCAGTTTTCATTTCTTAAGCAAGAGATGGGTTTGCAGGAAATGGAATGTGTTAGACTGCAGCAGAATTTGGAGTCTGAAGTCCAAACTCTGCGTAATGAAAAGGATTCACTTTTGCATCATTCAGCACAGGCTGGTGAGCAAGAAATCTGTATGTTGAAGCAGGTGTGTGAAAGTTTGAGACAGGACAAGGGGCAGGCTTTGAATTTGAATGACTTGTTGAGTGGAGCAAATGAACAGTTGAGTGAGGAGATGGGAGAGTTACAGGACGAGATAAACCAGGTACGTAATGACTTAAAAGTGGCTACTAGGCACAGTCGCGAATTGAGCGCTGCATATAGTGTTGCAGAAACAAATGCAAGATGAGGTTGATATGGATGCTGCAAATGTGAGTCATGCATAATGTGAATCCAAGATGGCAAAACTGCGTCATTAGCGAGAGGTTCTGTCTGGACATGTCAAGGCGATGGGAGGCGTAGCCCCTGCCTTGACTACGTCATCTGAAGGGGAGGTCTCAGATGACAACATTTCACAATACAATGCCCAGTCACACCACTACTATGGCCCAGAGACCCCACTTAGCCATCCACAACATGGCGGAACCCCACTACACCCACACCATGTCATACATCGTCGACGTCGTGATGTACATCATGGGAGACACCAACATGGTGGCCCCCTTGATGGGGGGAAGCAGGCCCAAGCCTGGTCCCGATGGCACCACCGATAGCCATAATTAATGTGGAAGACAGGCAAGAGATAGAAATGATGATTGAAAATGCAATAGGTAATGTACCTATCCCTAAGAGAAGTAAACGAGCTATTAAAATCCAAATTAGGCAGCTTCTACAAGAGGCTGGCACTCAGGAAGGCATAGTTCATACTGCAGCAGAAGCTGCAGCCCAGTCAGCCCTGGATGGTGTCCGAGGCAACCTACCTCTGCCTGATCAGCCCAATAATCCCCTACAAATGGCATACTCTGTTCAGCAGATAGCTGACAGTATTGGTCAGATGAGCCCATCTGACAACCTCAGCTGCCACTTAGAGAAGGTGCATTCCAAATGTGAGATGCTTAGCGTCGCCGCAGACTATCAGGTCCAGATCCTATGCCAGAACATTGACCCTGGCTTGTGGACTAAACTCCCTGATGTCATCCGCCAGGACGGTAATGTCACCTTTGATGAGGTTGCAGCTGAACTCATTTCTGCACACAGCCCAGGTGTAGTAGGAGTGATGCCTGCATACCCTGTAAAACAAAATGCAAAAGAAAGTCCAGCGACTTACCACCAGAGACTCTGGATGGCCTACCGAGCAGGAAAACATCTTGCACAAGAAGCTGTAGACGTGGATCTCATTGAATACAAGACCCTGTTCCTTAGGAACATGATCCCTGCAGTAAGAGAAAAGGTAGAGCCAACCACTTATCCCACCATGGAAAGGTTTGCTGATATTCTTCGGAAAACCAACAGAGTCTACCAACTCTACATCTGTGATCTGGGCTTCGGTTCCAAGAAAGTAGCCACCGTGGAGCCTACCCAAGAGGCTGTGATGCACTACACGGTGGAAGGGCAGGCCCAACACAAACAGTCCCTCCTCATGGACAACCAACACCCCCAGCAGGCCCAACAACAGCAACCACAACTGCAGCAGCAACAATGGGGTGGGAACCAGGACTATCATAAGAATAAGAAGCATAAGAATAAGGGTAAACAACAACAGCAAAGAACAGGCCCTTCGTATAGGGAGATAGCTGAGGAAAATCGGAAGTTTAGAGAGCTCCTGGGGCAAGTGCGCTCTGTAGTGGATGCTGTTCCTGTTCAGTCCCTTGCAGCCATACAACCGGGGACTCAGGCCCCAACTGGCCATGGTGTCACCGGAAGTACAGGCACTCAGGACCACACAGGTCTGAACCCAGAGGCACCTCCCTATATAGAATCAGTGCAGCATGGTGAGGTCGTGCAGAGGAGCTAGGCCCAGCCTCTCCATGTCCCCACCAGTACAGATTGATAATTGCAAGCCCCAGTCAGGATTGTAAACAAGCTGGTCTTTGATACAAACAGAAGGCCCTGCACTGATACCGAGGTGGGGGGCCACCTACTTACAGTGTTACTAGATACAGGCGCAACTGTGTCTATATTACATGATGATCACCCAGATAGATCTCCTTGGTCCACTGGATAGAGGACCAACATGTCAGGAGTAGATGGTACTAGGCTACCTGCATACCGCTCCCTACCTCTATCTGTAAAGTTGGGTCACTTAAAGGCCTCACATACCTTCCAACTGATGGTATTGCATGATCACCCTAGTATCATTGGAATTGACTTCCTTGCCCCACACAGCTGTGTGGTGGATCTAGCAAACATGCTATTGATACAGATTCAGGGCCAATACCATACCATCTTGATCCCTGATTCACACATTGTGGCAACAATATCTGCCAACAATAAAGAGTATGACGTCATAGATCTGTTCAAGAATCATGAGCTTTTTCCAAAGCTCTTACCCATTTTGCAAAGGTGTTTGGACGCATTTGCTATTAACAAACATGACTGTGGCAGAATGCACACCGTCATCGAAGTGCCAGGCCCAGCACACGAGAGGCAAAGGCAATACCCTTTTCCATCTGAGGCCTTGACTTCTCTCTGAGAAACAATAAAATCACTCCTCAACAAAGGATTAATCAGGACACGTGTTTCTACTGCCAACTCCCCAGTGTGGCCCATGAAAAAACCCACAGGCACCTGGAGACTTACTATTGACTACAGGAAACTGAACCAGGTTACTCCCAGTTGTTCTCCAATTGTGGCATCTGCACCTGATGTGCTACAACTTTGGACCCCTGTCCTAAAATGGTTCAGTGCCCTGGATATTTCCAATGGTTTTTGGTCACTGCCATTGGCCCCCAAAAGTCAATATAAGTTCGCCTTCACCTTTGAAGGTAGACAGTACACGTGGACCTGCTTACCACAGGGATTCCATAACAGCCCATCCCTGTTCCATCTACACATGATGGATGCCCTTGAGGGTTTCTCTACTCCCCAGTGTCTCTTGCAGTATGTGGATGACCTGCTGTTGGCAACTGCCATGCAGGAACAACATCTGGATCTCTTGGATGAACTACTGACTCTCATCCGGAGAGCAGGCCTCAAATGTAACCCAGCAAAAGCACAGCTATGTCAGAAAGAGCTACTCTTTCTGGGCCTAAAAATTACTGACCAAGGCCACAGCCCTAACTGGAAAAAGATACAATGATTGCAAGACCTGCCATTACCCACCAGCGTGGCAACTCTTAGATGGGTTCTAGGTATGGTAAACTATTCCAGAGATGATATCTGTGATTTTGCTCAGAAGACTGCTCCTCTGTATGAGCTACTGAAAAAGGACATTCCATGGACTTGGGGTCCCCTACACACCCAGGCTGTGATGTCACTGAAACAGGCCTTGGTCTTGGCTCCAGCTCTGGTTAACCCCAATCCAGCACTACCATTCCATCTGGAGTGTGCCACCTCTGACATTGCCATGTCAGCTGTGCTGGCTCAGAAGGTTCATGGTACCCTGAGATCCATTGCATATGAATCACAGCTCTTGACCCAGTTGAACAGAAGTACAGCCTTTGTGAAAGGAACCTTCTGGCCACCTACTGGGCTGTCAAACACCTTCTGTATATCATTGGGTACGCTCCACTGATTATTAACACTAACCATACCCCAACTACCTTTCTGCTATCAGACAGAGTGAAGGATGGGTGGACTCTAACACCAGACTGACACACTGGTCACTTCTACTCTAAGATAGAGACATACAGGTGCATCCTACCAAAATTCCATCCATGCTGGCACATGGACTCCTTTTCCAAGGAAAACTCCATGACTGTACATTGCAACTGCCTGATCTTCCAGATCCAGGTCCTTTCCTCCCTGCCACGCCACAAATACTCGAGAATACTTCTTTGTGTCGTGTTTTTACAGATGGTTCAGCTTCTTATTACCAAGGAGAACAAATTGCAGGGATGGGTATCTTAGTAATTTACCCCTACAGTAACACTGTTAAAATCTCTAAACGTTGCAGTGTAGCATCATCACAGTATGCAGAGATGGCAGCGGTGGCCTGTGCCCTCAAGTTCATCCAGCATGGAACCAAGGATACCATCATTTTCATAGACTCTGACTGGGTTTGTTGTTCTTTTACAGAATTTCTCCCTTTCTGGCAGAAGAATTCCTTCCTCTCTTCTGATGGCAGCCCAGTGAAGTACAAAGAACTGGTAACATTGGCCCAAATATTTGCACACAAACTCTATGTACACAAAGTCAAAGCTCATTCCCTACATGACCTCTACCATGTCTTCAATGACACAGCAGACACCCTTGCCAAGGAAGGGGCCCGATGGGGGGGGACACATGGATGATGGATCATCCAGAGGCCAATGTGGCCGTACACATTGCAGCAGTCAGGAAAAAACATGAAACCTGTTCCCCCTTGGACCTATCAGCTGCCCAGCATGTTGATACTGAACTCAAAAAAGTGTTCAGATTCCTTGATAAAGGTACTGAAGAAAAACTTCCCACACACAACCCCTACTGGAGGCATGAAGGTAAGTTACATTTGTCACCAGATGACAAGCTCATCTGGTATCAACTAGATAATTCCACCACCAAATTGCGGGTGGTCCCCAGACACCATAGGTCCAAATTCTTGCACCAATTGCATGATACACCCACTGGTGGGCACCAGGGAATGGAGAATACCCTCCAGAGTCTTAAGACCACCACCTGGTGGCCTGATGTCACTAAAGATGTCAAACAGTACATAGATAACTGCCTTGTCTGTGCACAGAACAACCCCATTCCAACCAAATGAAATGCCAAACTCCTACCACAAAGACATTCTAGCCCTTGGCATGCCATACAGATTGATTTTATTGGTTCCTTGACCAACACTAACAGAAATGATAAGCATGCTCTTGAGGTACCAGATCTCTTCTCTAAGTGGGTCAAAGCTTTCCCCACTAAAACATGCTCTGCTAAAACCACTGCCAAAATCTTAGTAGAACAAATTTTCTCCAGGTGGGGCCTACCTCTTAAAGGTAGACTCAGACAAAGGGACCAGTGTTTTACAGATGAGTAGATGAAAGAATCCCTTGAACTCCTGAGAGTTCAGCAAAAGTTCCACATATCCTACCACCCTCAATCCTCAGGTCAAGTAGAAAGAGCCAACAGATGGATTAAGCAAATGCTTTCCAAATTTATTGAAGACAATCCCAAAACCTGGGATTCCCTATTGCTGTCACTCCTTATGGCAATCAGGGGTACACCCTCAGCCACCACCCAGTTGACACCCTTTGAGGTGATGACTGGAAGACAGGTGAGATTACCTGAACACCTGTTGTTTGACCTGCATTACCCCCACTGCAGACCATGTGTCTGTATACCAGTAAGTGGAAAAACTCAGAAAAGACCTCATACACACACTTGTATGCTGCCAATTGCATGGGCAAAGCCCAGCAACAGTCCAAAATACAGTTTGACAAACATGCACAAGAAGTGTATTGGCAGGTTGGAGATCAGGTGATGGTTCTTCGATTTGCACATCCCACACACTTCTTCTCCAATAAGTGGGAAGGACCCTACCCCATTGTCAACAAGCTGAGTCCAGCAGTCATTCAAGTTAGACTCCTGCAAAACAATAAACTGGCTGACAAATGGTTACATGCAAACCAACTGAAACTGTATAAAGGAGCTTAATTACTTTTCCTCACCCCACTGGGTGGAATAGTACTAACCTACTAATGTTTGATTTTGCTTTTCAGATACACTGGCACGATGGCTATCTTGTTCCATTTTCTCCTCATCTCAGAAGTTATCCTCTGTATCCAAGGCACAGTACCGAACCTCCTACCACACCTTGATCCTCCAGCATCCACTTCAGAGGGAGTATCCATCAAAATACCCAATAGTTTGATTACTGTCCAGGAAGGTTCTGACACTTACCTCACTGCCTCAGTTGTTGCTCCTGATAAATCTACTCTACAAATTGAGTGGCAAACCATATCACAAGGACAAATTCTCTCTGTGGCCAAACTCTCCAAGGGAACATTCCAGGGCTAGCCCAGTGCTAACTTATCCCCAGATGGTTCTCTGTCCTTGCTGCAAACTGCTCTTAGACATTCTGGTTTATACAATATCACTGCTTTAATTGACCCTGCATATTGTAATTCTTTGTCTAAGGATTCTGCTTGAAAGTTTTGTGCTGTACACAACATGGCTTCTGCTGCCATGTATCTTTCTGTGTTACCATCCACTGACAAACAGCATTTGGAATGTCCAAAAGCTCACCCCTGGTCCCCACAATGGCCTAACAGCTACTGCCCTACCTGGTACACTGATGAACAATTTACAATTCATGCATATACCTTTTTTGTTTAATCTTACTTACTGGAACATGAAAGAATTTGGTAAGCGTCATAATACTAACTCTTCAGCATTTTATAGTACATTATTGCTTGATAGTTTAGCAGCATTTCAGATTTGTACTCAAGACCCTATTGCCGGGGTCCACTCTACCGAGCATAGAGGCAACTTCAAGAGAAAACCCAATCCTAATGATCAAAGTCATAAATGTAATACACGTGAAATTGACAGTTCTGATGTCACTGGTGCAACAGGCACTGTCACAGGTCTCTTTGGTACAGCTATGTCTATCTGGAACAAGGCAGACATTGCTGCTATCAAGTCTCATTCAGCCAAATTTCAGACTGGTTTGGTCAATAATATATTTCCCCCATTATTGCACGGTGTGGATGGTCTTAATCAGGAAGAAAGATACACTGTTTATAATATGCACGACAATGCTAAGGCATTTACTGACTCTAAAGACAAGATTAATGCACTTATTGCACAAAACAACAAAGAAGCAGATAAACAATACATTGCTAGAGAAATTTTGTGCTCCGCCTTTGGTTCATGCATTATCACTACCATCAACAATCTCTTCTGTACTCTAGAATCTGGAAGAATCCCTGACATCATACATGACAGACGTATTTCCAAATGGTATTGTCCATGCCGAAAAACCCTTGGCTGTATTGCTATGTGTATGCAACAATCTCTAACTATTCCTCTTTCTACAGCTAGAAATGTGAGTTTTGTGACCAGACACCCTAACACTGGTCCCTGTTTTATTGCTAAGAAATGTTCTATCAGAGATACTATGTTTCTTTTACTGTCTCTTTACCACATTTTGATCCCACCACAGCTTTGTTCGACAAGCTTGCTGCTGTACACTCCATAGGGCACCTTGATGATGACATCTACAGACATCTATAGAGAGACTTGCCTCCTCTTCTGGTCTTCCATCCTTTCCTGGATGCCTGGGTTGCTCCGCACACAAACTGCTGTGCGAAGAAACAGTATATCTACTTGTGTTGATGTGATGTATTTGATGTTATTAAACCTGTATGTGGTTATTCTCCAGATAGTATTGACTGGTCATTTTCCATGGACGATGACATCAGCACAAACGCCACTGCCTTTTCGGACTCAACATTGGTTCCAGACGAACTTTACCAATCTTATCGTGAGGCGGTTCATTGCCTGTCAACACAGATTTCCAGGGCTATCTACACCTGCCCAGTATAGTTGCAAAAATGGAGACTGCCTACTGTTAAAATGCAGTACAATTCTGATGGAGAGTACTGCATAGTCACCAACTACAAGTCATATACAGTATGTATGGTACATAGACATGTGTTATCGACTTCCCAAACTTCTGTTTTGTTCCCCACCAAAAGTCTGTCATTGGACATTCCGTTATTACCCCCATCCCCCTTATGGATGCGGACATCATTGATGGTAACCCTGATTACTTGCTCTCCCTTCCTGAATACTTACCATATTTTAATGTACTCATAGTTCCACTATCACTTATATTAAAATCACTTTTAGAAAGAAAAGATACCAGCCTCATCCACATCAGCAATAATATGACCAAAGCTAATGAAGCCATCCTTTCATTAATTAATGATGGTGATATGAATGATGCACTAACACTTGGATAGAAATAACTTTTTAAAGGTTTTGTTATTATACAAGCATTTTTGATCTTTATCTTGATTATTATGCTATGCTGCCTATGGTGCACACTGCACCAACACCAACAGTGCTGGAGTTCATTTACAAAGCTTGTGCATCAGGTTTGTAGACGGCCCCTGCTCCCTCACCTTTCCCTAGATTTGCCTGTGTTGCCCTTGAAGGCAACAAGGGGGGAATGTTACATGAGGTTCCTGCACCCTGATTGGTACCCCAAGAAGTACACTGTAGACAGCTAGTGCTTAGGCATATGTTATACTAACATATAGGGCTAAGGGCATCTACCATATAAGAGTAGATGTTAGGATATGTAAGCACATTATTGTAATACACTTTGCTTGCTAATACATATATATTCTGTATGTATTTTCTGTGTATTTCTTACTTGTAAGATGTTAAGACATCTGTGTCTTTGGAATGATTATGATATATAAGGTGGCATTGCCACCTTTTGGTGATTTGTACTACTACATTGAGTTATGTAAGACTCTGTATACTGTACTCTTTTGTTTTACAAACCGATGACTATTACAAAATTGTATAGTGTTATCTTGGACCATGGAGCCACCTCTACTTTAGCCAATAGGGCTCATCTCTGTAACTAGAAATGTTTCTATCTTATAGTAACCATAGTAATTATCATAGGTATATAATGTGAGACACTAAGTCTTATACCTAGGAGACCCCAAGAGACACGGAGAAACCTAGAGGTATAGGGAACGCTTAGCATTGGCTCCCAGTTCGTATTGGTAAGAACTGCTTAGGGCAACTGTGATTTATCCTTTGGTAGTAACAAAAAACAAGTTTATTACTCTTATGCAATGTGTTTGTGATTCCTTGCATTCCCAGTATTGCCAAGAACCTGAGAGTGAGGTTTTAGACCTGACATCTGTGTCTTCTGTATTAAACCTTTGCAAAGTGTGCAAGAGGCCATTTGGCACCACTCTTGTATAAAGTTGAATCAATCTAAACTCTTTCATGGTGGTTTCCATATACTTCACATGATGCTCTGCATTATGGGGATATGTGTAATTTTACATTTCCTACAATATATTACAGTACTTACACAAAAACTAACTTTTCAATAATGAAAGCATTGCAATTACTAATAACCAGACATGAGGGCATTCAGAAGCTTCCTTGTAATGATTTAAGACTAGTTCTGCATTAAAGAGCCAGGAGGTTGAAGAAATGAGAGATGCCCTATAGTAGACAGAAGACTGAATGCTGGTGATGATGTAATAGGAACTAATAATGTAAGCAATAGCCTGTGGCAGTGCATGCGTTTCTTGAGAATAAGTACATTCCCCAGGTGCATTGTGAAGCCAAAAGCCAAGTGTTCTTTAACCACTTTGGAAGTGCATTAAATATCAATGAAATGCATTCACAGGAGTGAGGTATTGTCCTTTTACTGTAAAATTGTTAAACAGTACTTAAACCAAAACACAGAATCCTGTTGAAACTGGAGTAAAAGTGATATAAGTAGGCTTTTACTAGGCAGGAAAGTTTTAGGTTACCAACCATTCATTTCTTGGGAATTAATGCATGCTCATGTGATATGTTTTAACTAATGGAGTTTTTATGATTCTTAGGTCATTTCAGCTCATATTGTAAAAAGTATTTCTTTCTTTAATTTAGTTGTTTTCTCACCCAGGTAGCTATGTTTCATGTATGACATCTAATTTGTAAGAGGGTGCCAGGGTGGCAGCAACAACAGCATATGTTAGATATACCCACATAAAGCATGTACAGTATAATACTTAACCTTGGGCATACACATACCTAGACATCAAGAACTGCTTGAGGTTTTAGAATAATCAGGTGAATTAGGGTATTTGGTTCTCAGATTAAAAGTAGAGGTGCATGCCGGCTTGCCAGCACAGTGATAGCGCTATCACTTGTGACACCAATGACCTGGGTTCAAAAACAAGCCTGGGGTGTTGGAGGTCAGGCCAGGAGAAGGAGGATCAAGCATCTGTAGGACTGCTCTCCTCCTCTGAGGGGGTGGGGTAGGCAGAGTTTGATGCTTGCCTGGCCCCTGGTAGGAGCTGAGGGAATGGCAGCCCTGGTCAGAAGTTCTGGAGGTATGGCAGATGTTAGCGAACATCACGTGGGAGTGCGTGGCTTGCACCATGATGTCACTGCATGCCACACCTCCCAGAGGACAGAACACTGGAAAATACTGGTGGCAGAGATGCCAGCAGGTGCTCGCAGGTCCCACACCTGACTAGCTGGGCTCACCAGCTCAAATTGTATCCGGACCACAGCAGGGACTGGTGACCCCCCGACACTGCCAGGTGGAGTAAGCCCTGGGGAAGACTGCTAGTGGTAAGTCAGGGCAGAGGTCAGGGTGATGGGGTGGGGTGCTCTCCTGAAGGAGGGCCATCCAGGGGAATGAAGATAAAAAAAAAAACAAGTTCTCACAGAGCCACCACAGCTACAAATGCATTAACTTGATAAGGGCATTTCATAGGCTTAAACATAAACATGAATTGCATTTAGTAAGGCATACAATACCGTTCCACATATGACTTGTGAACAATCTGGGCAGCCTGGGAGTGGGTCACAAGGTGGTAAACTAGGTTAGGAACTGGCTGAATGACAGAAGATGGAGAGTCGTGGTAATGGTGCTCAATCTAAGGAAAGGAGTGTGACCAGCAGGGTGCCACAGGGATCAGTCCTGGGCCCAGTTCTATTTTATGTCTTCACAAATGAAATTGCGGAGGGGCTGGTGGGGAAAGTGTGCCTGTTTGCAAATGACACAAAGATCTGCAACAGTGTGGACACTCCGGGAAGCATGGAAAAAATGAGGAGGGACCTAGGAAAACTGGAGGAATGGTCTGAAGTGTTGCAGCTGAGATTTGTTGCAAAAACATGCAAAATCATGTATTTGGGTTGCAGGAACTCAGGGGAGGATTATGGGGGTGGGGGGAGAGACCGATGGTCACCAAACAGGAAAGGGATTTTGGGGTAATCATATTGGATGACTTAAAGGTGGCTAAATAATGTACCAAGACTGTGGGGAGAGCCAGTGGGATGCTGGGGTGCATATGGAGAGGTATCACCTGCAGAAGGGAAGGGGTGGTGACACCACTGTGCAGATCACTGGTTAGGACTCATTTGGAATATGGTGTTCAGTTCTGGAGGCCGCATTTCTGTAATGCAACTTTAAATCACAAAAGGGTTAAACAGTTCTATTTTAGATTTGTATCCCTCTCCCTTCTGTTCCCACTGGTTAGGCTTACTGACTGCAACCTGGAAATATCTTGGCTAGCATGATGATTCACCTGCAGAAGCTGCTTCTCAGTCCACATCACTGTATTTTTAAAATTTTAACTTCTTGTTGAAAATAGCAGTTTGCCACAGTAATACATAAGCTAAAGTGATGTCACCTGCCAGGAGCTGTAAGACATACTGTAGTTAACTTGGCTTGAGGAAGAGTGAACATGGTCAGGATCCCATAGCAACTGAGATGCACATGCAGCAAATAAGTCCAGATGCACTCATTTACCCTACAAATGTTAAATATCACAGTCTGCATAATACAAAAAGCTTACAGTGATGAATCTTCATATGATTTGGCTGGTTTGGGTTCTAATGTTTATTACAGAGGAATGAATAACCAATGAAGACACTGACTGCTGAAAGTGGTACAGTGGCAGATGTTTTGCAAAGGTATAACATAAACTATGTCTGTGAGGTATTGTTGTCCAAGAATTAGATCACATTTTCATAGCAACAGATTACATTTAGGGTATATGATTTGTGGATCCTTGCTGCTCTCTACTGCCTACCTATTGTGCCGCCATGGACCATAACTGATCTCAGGCCTTAACTACACCCCCCATGCTCCAGCCCTGTTACACCAAGGTCCCCTTATTCAAGTTTCAAGTTTATTGCAGGAAAGACTCTGTTGAGCAAGCTCATTCACAAGGAGGTCCTGAGTCACATACTCATACAGTTCACTATTACATTGACAGGAAAATTGAATGTGGAACAAGCAAAGAATGTATATATAATACAAGAGGTATACAAAATAGAAATCCGTGTGCTATTTATGCAGATACATTCCAGCTTAATCCTTGTGCCCAGTTATGCAACACATTCCAGCTTAATGAGTAGTGGGACAGTTGGTACATAGGTAATTGGCTTAGAGTTAGAAGGGGGCCTAGTAGCAACTATATACGCCTTTTATTTTAGAGACAGCTAGTGTTTTGTAGGAGTTTATTGATACGATGCTGGTTAGCTTCAGCATGGCTTGTATTCGGTTCCAAATGTTGGGGAGGGTGTATGAGACAGCTCGTTGGTCAGTTGTAGTACGAGTCCTGGGAACATCTAGTAGGATAAAGTCAGATTTCCTTAGGGAGGAGGCACTATGCGAGATGTGTATGAGAGACGTTACATGTCAGGCAGTTTATGTAGAAGTAACTTAAGGGTCCAAATACCAGCATGAAGAAGGCATCTGGTGGCGAGTGAGGTCCACCCAACTACTGCATATAGATCACAGTGGTGGGTCCTGTACGCAGAGCTAGTAATGAAGCGAAGAGCACAGTGGTAGAGTACATCCAGTTTAGATAGGCTCAAGGTTGGGGAGAAGATAAAAATAAAGTCTCCGTAGTCAAGTAGGGGAAGGAATGTTGCTTGGACAAGTCGTTTGCGAGTCGCAAGTGAAAAGAGGGTCCTATTTCTAAAGAAGAAACCCAAGCATGCTTTAAGCCTCTTCGATAGATCCTCAACATGGTTGTTGAAAGAAAGCTTGTTGTCTATCCACATACCTATATATTTAAATTTAGGCACAACTTCCAAGGGTTCACCTATGGCAGTAACTATGAAGTTCTTTGGTGGGGCAGGTAGGGCACCAGATGAGGCAAGTCACAAAAAAATCATTGCCTTGGTTTTTTTGGCATTTAAAAGAAGCTTGACATTGATAAGCTTGCTTTCTAGCTGGATAAAGTCAGCTTGCAGTCCTTCCCTGACTTCAGATAAGGTCGGGCCTGATGTGTACAAAATCGTATCATCTGCGAATAAATGTATGCTAGAGTTCTTTATGTGGGAATCAAGGTTTTTGATATACAGGGAAAAAAGGACTGGTCCTAGGATGGAGCCTTGGGGGACTCCTCTGGCAATTGGAAGGGGGGCAGATAGTAGGCCATCAGCTTTGACTTTTTGTATCCTTCCAGAGAGATAACTGCTAAACTACTGTAAAGTAAGTGGAGTGGCACCTAGGTAGGCAAGACAGGTGATCAGGAGATGATGGTCTACAGTGTCAAATGCCTTACTGAGGTCTAGAAAGACTGCATCAGTAACCTTGGTGTCCATAGTAAGGATCCAGTCATTAGAGACTTTAGCCAAAGCTGAGATGGTACTGTGTTTCTACCTGAAGCCAGATTGGGCCGGGTTTAAGAGTGAGTGCGCTTCAAGGTGATTTTTTTAGTTGATTGTAGATGAGTTTTTCCAATGCTTGGGAGAGAACAGACAAGATGGAGATAGGTATGTAGTTGTTTAAGTCACAAGGATCTCCTGATATGAAGACAGGGAGAACACGGGCAGATTTCCAGCAGGATGGAACAGTGGCTATGGTAATGGAGAGGTTGAAAATGTGAAGGATGGGAGCTGTAAGCTGGGCAAAGCCTAAACGCAAGAAAAATGGTCCAAGGTCATCATCCCCTGCACTTTTCTTGGCTTCAAGGCTAAGAATTATGTCTTCGACTTCTTTGTAGCTAAACAGGTGCAGCTGAAAGGGATGAGGTGGGGTAGCATATGCAGAGTCTGGGCTAGTGTTGCTAATCACGTGGCTAGCATACGAGGAGGAGTCGAATGTTAACCCAGCTGTGGCAAAATGAAGGTTAAGTTCTTCAAGGATTTGCAGTTTGTTTTCAACCACCCCGTCCTTGGCCAGAATCTTGGTGGGTAAGGAGGGAGCTGCAGGATGGCCTTCGATGGATCTCAGGGTCTTCCAGATTTTTTGGGAGTTTCCTTTGGCCTGCTCCAGAGTGGAGATGTAGAAGTTTGCTTTAGTAGCACATACATTTTTAACACAGGCATTTCTGGCAGTTCTAAATGCCTGCCAGTCTGCCAGGTTCTTTGAGTGCCTGGCCCTAGCCTATAGCTTGCCTCTATTGGTAAGTGCTGCTTTGAGCTCTTGGGTGAACCATGGATTCAAGATTCTCCGCACCCTCACTTTAATAAGAGGGGCATGCTTGTTAATTAGGATAGTGAGGTTGTCATTAAGACAGAGACGCTTCATCAGTAGTTTCGGCAAGTTAGAGATCTTGCCATTTGATCATAGCTAGTTCAGTTAAGAAGTTTACTGCATTGAATTTATAGAACGAGCATTTGATTCTGAATTTATGGTGCTGATGGGTTTTAGTTTGGAATCTTGTACATACAACAATACTGTGGTCACGCATGTCCTTATGGAAAACTGCAGAATGTGAGATTTTGTGGGGATGCGAAGTTAAGATGACATCTAGGAGTGAGCTATTGGCGGAGTTAGAAGTATTGTTTCTTGTGGGTTCAGTTACTATCTGCGCAGGCCCAGCTCATCACAGGTGGATTTTAGGCAGTGAGATTTAGCACTGAGCCAGTCCATATTGAAATCCCCCAAGATAATTGTTTCCATGTTAGCAGCCAAAATTAGGGATTTCAGAATGTTAAGAATTTCTGTGCCTCCAGTTGGGGGTCTATAGCCACCAATGATTGTGATGCACTCTGTGGAGGGAAGGTGAAGTTTAAGTGAGACAATCTCGTATTCTTTTGGCTTAGTTTTACAGGAAATGTTGCTAACATCAAATTTGGTTTTGGTGTATTCAACCACCCTCCTGAATCCGTCAGCCCTAAAGAGCTTAAAGCCCGGTATAGTAATTTGAGGATCAGTTGTAGTCTTTTTCAGCCATGACTCAGTAATTATAATCAAATCTGGGTCAGTGTGTGCTACCCAAACTTGGAGATGATCAAGTTTTTTGAGCAGGCTTAGTATATTAACTATCATCAGTTTCATCCCAGGAGCATGTTTGAAACCTGTTACCGTTTTGGTACCCATTACCTCTGCTGGCAGGCTGTTCCAGGTGTCCACCACCCTATCTGTGAAGAAGTATTTCCTCATATCCCCTCTAGATCTCCCCCTCCTCTAGCTACATATCATGTCCCCTTGTCCTTGAACATCTCTTTCTCAGCATAATTGTGCCTTACTGTACCATATTGATACCTTTGAGGTATTTGAATGCTTCTATCATGTCTCCCCTTTCCCTGCTTTCCTCTAGAGAGTACATATTTAACTCCATGAGTCTTTCCCCATAGGCAACAGTTCCATTATCTCTCATCTTGAGTACAAGTTTAAAATTCCTGGCTATACCCCTGCTTACATGTGTGATGTATCTTACAGCTGCGATCTTAAGAGCTGGTGCCAAGTGAGTTACTCCACACAGGTAAAGGGATGCAACTCCATCCCCAAGAGATACAAACTGGACATGTCACTTTATCAATCATTTAAAATAACACAAGTTTAGTGTCACATTCTTACTATGAGAGAAGCAAGTAAGATCAACCAGCATGGTTAGCAAACAATGAATTGACATCTCTGGATGAATGGAGGACGGGATACCAGCAACACACGTTTCTCAGTTTGCAAGTGGTTGTAAATTAAGCACTGAAACTTAACACAGAAAGAAAAGGCACATAAAACACTACAGAGGAGGTTTCAGCTTGCAAAAAAAAAGAGGCAGTACTGGGGATAGCTCAATTAAAGGAAAACTTCATGATAAAATCAGGAAAAGCTATACATGTTCTGTGTGTGCATGTGTGCACACGTGTGTGTGTTTGCGTGTGTGCAAGCATGTCAATATTTAAAGTAGTTTTGTCTGCACTCCTGTTGCTATCCCTCAGTCCCTTTCAGTTTTTGCACCACTACCAAGTAGCAGAAATGGAACAGTACTTTCTAGTTTATTAGAGTAGACCATGAATGAAATAATATATGCAGAATTAGAATGGTTTATATATGGCCCCTTGGGGCTGCCATTCAGGTCTCTTTTATTGCATCTTGTCCCAGAGAGTCTTCCCAGAGTGCCCTTTGATCTAATGTTTAATAGCCTCTGCTGGAGGCCAGTGTCTTGTTACATGGTCTTTTTGTTTCAAATTAGCCACAGTAGAGAGAACTCAGCAGCCATAGGAGTCACACTTCTAATCTTAGGGTAAGTGTAATTAATAAGTTTCCTAAATATTGGTACTTTATCCAGCTGTGTGTGTGTGTGTGTGTGTGTGTGTGTGTGTGTGTGTGTGTGCATGGGTGTGTGTGGGTGTGTGTGGGTGTGTGTGTGTGTTTAAGCATATCACTATTTAAAGTAGTTTTGTCTGCACTCCTGTTGATATCCCTCAGTCTCTTTTAGGTTTTGCACTAGTACCAAGTAGCAGAAAGAGAGCAGCACTTTATAGTTTGTTACAGTAGACCATGAGTGAAATAATATATGCAGAATTGTAATGGTTTATATAAACTAGTGTGGAAAAATCGTGGAGCACAGCTATTTGTAAAACAAATCTGTGATTGCTCCTCAACAATGCTACTTTGCACTCCATACACCCCCCCCATTGCATAGCAAGGGACACATCAGTTTATCTCAGCAGCAGTTATTGCTGCCTGCAAACTGTATATAAACTGTGTCACTTTGCCTAAAATCCTGCTCCCCCAATTTTGATCAACATGTTATAGACTTTTGATTTAATTGCTTGTGTCTTGCATAGAAAACAGTGCTTGTAGACACATCGAATCATTTTGCAGCTGTGGTCATCCATTGGCTAGGTAGGCTTTGCGATTGTTTGTGTTTATGTGAGCTCCTCCAGGAGCCCTCTGCATGATTTATTCAGGTTTTATTGTTAATACCAGCTTATATCAACTTTAAAATATTTAAAGAGATGATTGCTAATTGCATAATCTTCCCATCGGTATTAGTAGTAGACATACTGTATCTAGCTAGGCTTGAAGAAGGGTGAACATGGTCAGAACCCCATAGCAATTGAGATGCATATGCAGCAAATAAGTCCAGATGCACTAACTTAACCTACAACTGTTAAGTATCACAGTCTGCATAATACACCAAGCTTACAATGATGAATCTTCATATGGTTTGGCTGGTTTGGGTTCTGCTGTTTATAAATACAGGGATGAATCGCTAGAGAAGACATTTTTTTCAATGACTGTGAAATGTGGTACAGTGGCAGATGTTTTGCAAAGGTATAACAGAAATTATGTTTATCAGGTATTGTTTTCCAAGAATTGGATCACGTTTTCATAGAGACAGATTACATTATGGGTACATGATTGTGCTTTTGTGAATCACTGCTGCTCTCTGCACTGAAATAACTGTTAACATGTGTCTAACTTAAATCTTTAAGTTGTGATTCTAGAATTTTACTTGGAACCTCCATTTATGATTTTTTTTTAAAAAAATTGGGAGGGGGTGCCTGGTTATGGATTATCCCAATATTTAATGTCAGCATTTTAGTGGAAACTTTGCACTCTGATTTTCATATTCTGATTTTTTTTTTAGTATGTTATCTGTATTTATATTAAATTATTGCCATTCCTGGTAATGTACAAGGGCAGGGGACTGAGTTGTGATTGGGTCTGAATAAAGAACACAAATATTCATTACATTGCTTTGCTATCTCCCTGGATTTTTACTGTTTCCCTATTAATATTAATATTACTTATTATTATTTTTTTTGGTTTAGGCTATTGATGTAACTGCACAATTGCTTGCTGTTGCTTTTGTCTGCATCTGTTGCATTTGTTTTATTTATTTATTTAGCTTTTGTTGACCGGGTAAGTGCACTAGACAAATCCTGCCTATTCCATTTTATTTTTGAAATGATTACTTTTGCTTTTATGTTTCTTTTAAAATGTGTAATATTCTGACCATGTGGTTATGTCATGACTTTTGTTTTCAGATATTTTATTGCATGTTTAGCTTTTTAGTTGTTGTTGAGTAACTTTCTTCACATACTCATTAAGTCATCTTGCTTATCATTTGTTGTTATATTTCTTGATCCTTTTAATGTAAACTATTGCAAATGAGAATATGTTGCCCTTTATAATCTACCAAATATCATTCACTGTTTTGTTGTTTCAAATTTTAAGCAAATCTGTTTCTTTGATTTTTTTTGGTTGTTTTGTTCTTTTCTACTGCATCTAGGATCCTTTCCATTCCTTTTTATCCTTTTCAACTGTTTTCTATATTTAAGACCTATATTTTACTTATGCTTTCATTTTTTCACAAGTATAAAGAAAATGCTTTTCAGTGCTGCTCCTTTGCTTTATATATATTATACCCCCCACCATTGCTTTGGCTTATTTTATGCACACTTTTTCTTTTGTGTTTCTTTTTTTCTCTCTTTTTCTTTATGGTCTTGACTGCTATAGAGATACATATTTTTGATTTAAATTGACAATAGGTTGATTCCATGGATTTTGAATATTTGAGCAGTATTTGTTTATGGCATTGTGTTACTGGTTCCATAGGCTTTATATTTAACATCTTAAAATGGATGTCAACATGAATGTATAATGCTCATGTACCAGCTGTTTACTAACATAGAAACATAGAAGCTGTTGATTACTTCATGTCCTATTGTTAGTACCAGCTACTATCAACTTTAACATATTCAAAGAGATTCTTACTAATGGCATAATCTTCCGATCAATGTTAGTGTTAGACATACTATAGCTAGCGTGGCTTGAGCAAGGGTGAACATGGCCAGGAACCCGTAGCAATTGAGATGCATATGCTGCAAATAAGTCTGGATGCACTAACTTATCCTACAACTGTTAAATATCACAGTCTGCTTAATACAGAAGACTTACAGTGATGAATCATAGTATGATTTGACTTCTATTGTTTATAATGCAGGGATGAATAGCTAGGGAAGACATTTTTCAATGACTGCCAAATGTGGTACAGTGGCAGATGTTTTGCAAAGGTTTAACATAAATTATGTCTATGAGTTATTGTTATCCAAGAACTGGATCATGTTTTCATAGAGACATATTACATTTAGGGTATATGATTGTGCCTTTGTGAATCACTGCTGCTCTCTGTACTGAAATCACTGTTAGACATGTGGCTAACTTAAATCTTTAAGTAGTGATTCTAGAATTTTACCCAGCACCTGTATTTATCATTTTAACAATATACTGTATATTTTGAGGGCATGCATGGTTATGGATTATTCCAATATTTAATTTCAGCATTTTAGTGGAAACTTGGCACTCTGATTTTCTTATTCTGAATTTTTTGTTGTACGTTGTCTGTATTTATATTAATTCTGTTGGCATTCCTGATAATGTACAGGGGCAAGGGACTGAGTTGTGATTGGGTTTGAATAAGGAACACAAATATTCATTACATTGCTTTACTGTCTCCACTGGATTTGTGCTGCTTCCCTTTCATATTAATATATCTGTATATATATATATATTTTTTTTTGTTTAAGCTATTGATGTAACTGCACAATTGCTTGCTGTTGCTTTTGTCTGAATCTGTTGCATTTGAGTTCCATTTTTGTTTTGAAATGGTTACTTTTGCATTCATGTTTCTTTTAAAATGTTTAATATTCTAACCATGTGGTACTGTAATGGCTTTTGTTTTCAGATATTTTATTGCATGTTTAGCTGTTTTGTTGATGTTGAGTCACTTTCTTCACATCCTCATTTAGCCATCTTTCTTGTCATAATTTGTTGTTATATTCCTTGATCCCTTTAATGTAAACTATTGCAAATGATAATTGCCCTTTATAATCTGCCAATGAGCAATACTTGTTTATGGCATTGCATTACTGGTACCATGGACTTTATATTTCACATCTTAAAATTGATGTCAACATGCCATCCCACCGGCACAGTGGTGGCACTGCCACTTGTGATGCCAGTGACCTAGGTTCAGGAATGAGCCCGGGAGCTAAAGAACCAGCTGAGGAGGGGAAGCTTGAGCATCTGATGGACAGCTCGCTTGCCCTGGGAGGGAAGGAGGGGGAATGACGGCCTGGTTCTGGTCTGATCTCTGGTGGAGGTCAGAGGTACAGCAGCCTGATGATACAGAAGGGGAGGGAGCACAGCAGGACATTGGCATAAGCACCTTGACATCACGGTGCAGCCATGACTCCAGGGGTTATTGAGGAAAAAAAACAATTAGGACCTGGCGGAGCACACTGTCAAGGATGGTGCCTCTCACCACTCAACCTGCAAGGTTAAAACAGCAGCCTGATGAAAACAAGAAGGATTTAGGGGTTTCCTCCACTCCAGTCCCACCTGGGGGGAAAAGTGAGGCTACATGGGAGTGTCTGACCAGTGAATCGTGATTGAATGGGTCAGTGGAGCTATGCCAGGTATGGAGAATAAAATAGCAAGTTAAAAAAAATATTGATGTCAACATGAATGAATAATGCTCATATACCAGCTATTTACTAACACAGAAACATAGAATCTGTTGGCAGAAAAGGACCTCCTGGCCCCCCTAGTCTGCCTTAAGATCCCTAACTACTGCACCACCATGGACCATAACTGATCTCTGTCCTTAACCCCCCGCCCTCCAGCCCTGTTACCAAGGTTCCCTTATGTGTATCTCATGCATGTTTGAAACCTGTTACCATTTTGCTACCCATTACCTCTGCTGGCAGGCTGTTCCAGGTGTCCACCACTCTATCTGTAAAGAAGTATTTCCTCATATCCCCTCTAAGTCTTTCCCCCTTCTAGCTACATATCATGTCCCCATGTCCCTGAACATCTCTTTCTCAGCAGAATTGAACCTTCTCGTACCTTATTGATACCTTTGAGGTATTTGAATGTTTTTATCATGTCTCCCCTTTCCCTCCTTTCCTCTAGAGAGTACATATTTAACTCCCTAGGTCTTTCCTCATAGAGCAACAGTTCCATCATCTCTCGTCTTGAGTACAAGTTTAAAATTCCTGGCTACACCCCTGCTTATACGCATAATGTATCTTACAGCTGAGGTCTTACGAGCTGGTGCCAAGTGAATTTCTCCATACAGGTTAAGGGATACAGCTCCATCCCCAAGAGATACAAACTGGACATGTCACTTTATCAATCATTTAAAATAACACAAATTTAGTTTCACATTTTCACTATGAGGGAAGCAAGTAAGATCAACCAGGGTGGTTAGCAAACAATGAATTGACATCTCTGGATGTGTGTGTGTGTGTGTGTGTGTGTGTGTGCCGGGGGGGGGGATACCAGCAAAACAAGTTTCACAGTTTGTAAATGGTTGTAAATGAAACACTGAAACTTAACACTGAAAGAAAATGCCCATAAAACACTATAGAGTAGGTTTCAGCTTGCAAAAAAAAAGAGGCAGTACTGGGGATAGCTCAATTAAAGGTAAACTACATGATAAAATCAGGAAAAGATATACAAGGCGTGTGTGTGTGTGTGTGTGTGTGTGTGTGTTGTGTGTGTGTGTAAGTGGGTGTGGGAAGTGATAAGGCAGACACAACTTCAAATGTAGAACACACAAAGGCTTGTCTGAATTTTTTTGAAACAGAAAAGACAAAATTTCAAAAATAAGAAAAAACAAAGCAAAAGCAATATCAATGTTTCAGTACTTCCTTAAGCTAAGTACTGACACAGAGTGGATGAGCTTTTGTCCAGCACATCCACCATCCTCTGTGCTCAAAGAATCTCTGGCTACCCTAGGTAAAAGGTGTCTTTTATATGTACCTGGTCTAACATCATAGGTCAGCTGATCCATCCCCTATACTAATACAAGAATAATCCTATTCTAATACACAGTGTTGGAGAATCAGCATAACCATAAATTGTTTTATGTAATTATATTGATATATTTATGTTTGTAATGTTAAAACATCAAATAAATGTTTTTAGAGGGCAACGTGCCATTAATGACCCAAGCCCCTCCTTCAAAGTGCTGACATCAGACCTTAATCCTTATAAATACTTTTCAGAAGGTCGCCACTGGCCCTTAGAAATGCAGTGCTGACCCAGGAATAACCAGTCTGGAAGAGGTATGAACACCACAATAGTTTCTTTTTACACAGTCAAACAATAACAGTATTACTGGAACTAGTGTCGTAATGTACTCCTACTAATGGGAGGTTAACCATAAAGAACATGTTTCACATTCACAAGTTCTATAAAATAAATATTGATATTTGTATAGATTTTCATTTGGGGCTTGCTAATTTGCTCTCAGAACTACTCGCTACTGAGAACTGTAGACTGGGTAGTCCATCCGGGCGTCTGAGGTATTATGGGCTGTTTGGTACTATTATGGGCTATCCAAACAAAACCCAATGGACTCCTTCTACCAGTAGCCCGTGAACCTTTTGTATTTCTTTTCTGCACAGTACTCGTACTGTTGAACCCTGTAAGAGTTTCGAGGTGCACTAAGCACCTTGCGCTTATAGTCCAGGACTGGTGATAGACATCATCATTGCATGTTACCCTGCAGCCACACAGTCTCAGAAGATGCAGTGTTTGGGAGTATCCTGGGGAATGTGGTCCCGAATTTACAGTCACCAACCCAAATTAAGGACATGGGGAAAGTTTGAAGGAGTGTGAGGGGAAATAATGTGTTTTGCACATACGGGTAAGACTTTACTATGTGGTATACTTTCTTTTGCCATGCCATCTCATCACAACGCCACCATGTAACAGACACAGACCTACCGGCATAACATTTCAAATACTGGAGGGCCCAGGCATTCCTGTAACCTTCACTCCAGCTCCTGTATGCTTGCTTCTAATTTAAGGAGTGTTTTCAGCATAATGCAACATGCACTCCATTTACTTACAGTAGTGATGTAGCGTGGCTGCATTTGTACCACCACTGTGCCTATTTGCAATGGCAACTTTAACATCTCATGCAGTCACCACAGGGACAACAGAGAAAACTAGCGGGGTAGTAAAGGAGAGGTACCATGATGGGAGGTCAGCCCTTCATGGTAGAAATGTGAAAAGAGAGTTTAGTGAGAGAGGAAGGGAGCACTGCTGCAGTAGATTTGGATGAAATACAGGGCATAGAAGAGGGGAATGTCACATGGTGCTGGGGGGGGTCCAACTATCACAGTAAGCATGTCACTATTTAAAGTAGTTTTGCCTGCACTTCTGTTACTGTCCTTCAGTCCCTTTCAGTTTTTGCACCACTACCAAGTAGCAGAAATGGAACAGCACTTTCTAGTTTGTTAGAGGAGACCATTAATGAAATATTATATGCAGAATTGGAATGGTTTATATAAACTAGTCTGGAAACATAATGGAGCACAGCTATTTATAAAACAAATCTGTGATTGCTCCTCAACAATGCTACTTTACACTTCCACCCACCCCACCCCATTGCATAGCAAGGGACACATCAGTTTATCTCAGCAGCAGTTATTGCTGCCTGCAAACTGTATATAAACTGTGTCACTTTGCCTAAAATCTTGCTCCCCCTGTTTTGATCAACATGTTATGGACTTTTGATTCAATTGCTTGTGTCTTGTGTAGAAGACAGTGCTTGTAGACACATCTAATCATTTTGCAGCTGTGGTCATCCATTGGCTAAGTAGGCTTAGTGATTGTTTGTGTTTATGTGATCCAATCCTTAGTATTTGGTTACTTTATTGATGTCTCCTATGGAGGGACTCAAAATGTGCAGGATAGTTTTTTAGCAACTTCAGAGAAATCACACAGGCACCAGACTTGGACTTTGGGTGGAGTTTTCCTTTAACTTCTCTCAAGGCAAAGGAAAGCCCCATAAAACACTATGGAGGAGGTTTCAGCTTGCAAAAATACAAAAAGGCAATACTGGGGAGGGCTCATCTTATGCACTGAAACTTGACAAACAAAGAAAAGCCCCATAAAACACTATGGAGGAGGTTACAAATTGCAAAAAAAAAAGACAGTACTGGGCAGAGCTCAAGTAACTTCTCAAGCCAGAGGAAAAATAGTGCTCTCCAGCTGCCATACACATACAGGCAGCGTAGTAATGAGGCTTCAGCCGAGGACACTATTTTTAACACTCTACCATGTTGTTTGGAAGGTAATTATGCAGGTAGTCCTTTTCTCAAAGCAATTCATCTGTAGGGCTATGCCCACTACAGCTGTAAAAAAGTGAAGTGCATGAATACAGTAATTAAAGGACTATCCATTTCCTGCTATCATCAGGGATGTCTAAGGTGGGAAGTCTCAGTGGCTCATTAGGGAACTCCTTGGAAGAAAGAAAAAAAGGGAGTAGGCATGGTCGGTCTTTAAAGTCAATCCCTCACTCGCATCCTAGAATGAATATCAGCAGCAGTGGAATCTCTGCAAGCAGGTGGCCAAGAAACTGAAAGCTAGTTATCTGAAAAAATGGTGGTCACAGTGCTTGGGCAACCCAAAACAGTTCTGGTCAGCAGTTAACTTCCTGATTAAACTCATGAATAAGCTGTACTTGACTAAACTGAATACGAAGATGGGAGTACTATCTAATCCCAACTTCATAGCTAGGCCTTCAACGTTAAATTCACAGATCTGTTCTCCTCTGAGGTCTTTCTTCCCCCAAAGGTTACCAGTTAAATTGTTGACCTTCAGGGTGCTTTCCTTCTCCCTTTTCCCAGGTCTGCTCCTGTCTACTTTACCTCCCACAAGGAGATCCAAAAACTCCTCAGTGCCCTATCCAATTGTAGCAGGGCACACAATTTTTCCTTTAAATTATCTCCAGTATCATTGCAAATCTTCTTTCTCATTTTTTTCAACTTGTCTTTCTCCATATCATACATGCCTGGAATGTAGAAGCAAGCTATGGTGGTGCCTATTCTAAAAGGGTGCGATCCAGCCATGCTTAAAAACTACCATCTTGTCTCTATCCTCTCCCCCCGAGTAAGATCCTGGAGAGAATTACTGTATTTTTCAACAAATGGCTGACTACATGTCCAAGTATACTCTTCTCTCCCCCACCAACATGGTTTCTGAAAAGGGAACAGTACCACCACCACTCTGCTCAAGTTCACTGACCATGTCATCAAAAACGAATGAAGGCAGGGTGACTGGGACTGTTTTCATTGACATTTCCTAAAAAAATTGATTTGATGGACCATGGGTAAAGATTTTGGTACACTTATCTAGTTGTTAAGTATGTTTTCCTGAAATCCTATTCCGGCTATGAGTTGCTGAGCTTCCTTTGTTTGTGATGTTGTTTACTGCTGTGGCACCATAGTAGTGCTCTGAAAAGGCCTTGCTTTAGTGGACCAGAAGATACCACTGTGGTGCCGACTACAACCTCAGGTACCTGCGCACAGTGATCAATGAGGTGCCATGCGACTTTCAATCCCCTAAAGCAGCCGAATAGTTTGTCTCTCAGCACTGGCCCTCCCACCTTCCCACTTGACTAGCTCCAAATAGCAGCCACAGGGCCTCTGAACCCATCCCGATGGACATCATCCTCCAGCTGCTAGCCTGAGGCTAATGCACCCTCGCCCATGGAAGGCAGCTGGAAAACAGCACACCAAAATCACAGCTAGAAAAAGAAGCCTAAGGACCAAAGGAAAGCAAGATACAGGTGTCAAGATACTGCCAGTGGTCTGACTTCATAGGAGGAACTGCAGCTGCATTGCCAGATCGTCATCAGACAACTCTCTGCTTATTGTCAAAACCTACAGGCATCTGGCCCTTTATCAGCCCTCACCCAGCAGATTAGTGGACTGTTGTTGCCTGCACATTGCATTCCCTCCACCCCAGATCCTCTATCAACATCATGGGCAGAGGTCACAGCTTCTACAGTCCTCCCTGCAGGCAGCTCATCTGGGACAGAAGAAGCCACACTGTCTGCCACCCAACTATGTGCTGCTATTGTTGTTGTTGAACCTCTGAAACTCTGGACAGTTATGGGACACTGGAATGCTGTAAGCATGCCCTTTTCCCTCTACTGTATGTCTCACCCCCCCCTTAGATTTGTCCCGTCATCTTCAGCAAAAGCATGGACAATAGAGGGCAGTAACTAGTACAATGGAGTGCTACGGCTTCTCTGTTCCCATGGTCATATGTGGGGGTGGGGGTGGGAAGAAGGTACTGGGCTACCGGGCTGGGAAGGTTGAGAGATGGAGTTGGTGGGCTGAATTTTCTGTTCTTGTCCCCCTTCCCTTCTGGTCAAAGCCAGCACATCGGTCTCCCTCTTGATATTATAACTCCCCTATGTAGTGCACCAGTTGGAAGAACTGTTCATCCGGAAGACTGCCGAGGCCCTTCTTCCCTCCTTTCCTGGTACAGTAGTTAGGACCCTTTATCTCCATGGCTCCATGGGTCTAAAAGCCCTCCTCTCAAGGCATCCTGAGGAGTTACCAGATGCTGCTCATTAGAGTTGTCTTTTCCTCTCCCTCACAGCTGAAAAGATCTGCATGGATGTCACGGCTTCTCTCCTCTCGAACCTACGTTGGCAATATTTGCATATTCGAGAAGGCACCTCCTCGTGTTGTGGTGATCTGTTGGCATTGCAGGATCCCAATGTTTGCACACCCAAGAAGTCCTCTGGAGATCACAGCATAATGGGGCCCCACCTATAGCAGGACTAATCGGGCTGCTTGCCCCAAAATGGTCCAGCAGGCCTCTCCACACTGCGGGCAAAATACTCCTAGAACTACCCAGGACCAGATCTGCAGCTGGCAGTAAATCCTTTGCTCATATAGCCCCTACACTATGGAATAAGCTCCCCTGTCAACTCCAGGAAGCCCCCTCCCTAGTGACATTTCAGACGGGACTGCGCGCCCACCTTCTAATCCGTAGCTCCTGCGCCTGTCCCGAAGGCTAGCTAATCAGGCTCCCTGTAGCTTGGCTAAAGAAAGTCTAATGTCCTAAGTCATTAAGCCGCCACTGTTGAATTTGTGTATATGCACTGTAAATAACTGCCCTCTTCTACAAAAACTGGTCATTGCCATTGTAACCCTGTACCCTATGTCCTATACTGTATTACCTGTATATATTTCAAAACTAATTCTCTTAAGTCTAACTGCTGCCACTGTTGAATTGTTTAATTGTGCTGTATGTCACTGCCTTCTTTTATGAAAATGGTACACTGTCATTGTATTCCTGTATGCCATGTCCTACTCTGTATTACTTGCTTGTATTTGCACAGCTCTATGTAACTAACTCTGGGTCTCCCCTGAAAAAGGGACCTTCGGGGCCCAGTGGACTTACCCGGTTAATAAAATTCAATAAATAAATAAACGTGTGCACATTCAATAAGGTTCTCTTGGTACAATGCATGGCACCAGCCCTGCCAGACTTTTTACCCTCACAATGACATCCTCCCTGTCCTCCCAATCCTGTTTTAACCATGAGCATTCTCAGAAGTACATGGCAACAATGCTAGGCAAGATAGTGTTTCCTCCTGGGCTACCATTTGGCCATTATTGACCCCAGTCCATCTTGTCGTTAGCCCCCTATACAGATGGACAAAAAATGACTTTCTGTGTTACCCATGGTACTGTTCTGGGATGGGGGGGCACTAATACTTTTGACAGCTATATGACTGACTACAGTAGAATGCAGCTGTTGGGGGCTCTAATTATCAGAAAGATTTAAAAATGTTAACTTGCATGTAGCCACAGTTCTGGCCTTCACAAGCTCACCAACTGGGATCTGATGCCGCCCACTGCTTCTAACAGATTTTCTCTTCTCTGCCATTCCTCCCTTTTCCCTTACCACTCCAAACATCCCAGTGAAACCTCCTGCTGTCCTTGGCACAAAACCATACCTACTCACCACTCAGATGCCATGAGGGTAGAGGAATATTGGCCCCATATCCCAACGGAGGAGCGTAAGTCTCATTTCTACTTTATCTATTTTCACCTCTCCTTACCCACGCCACCAAAGAGGACCCATGGAGTGGATCCCCCAGGTACAGTGATTGGAGCACGCTGAGTTTGGCACCAAGACGTTATAGGTTGCTTAGCCAGCACTCCCTCACTCCAGGAGGATTTCTCTATATTTAACTCAGCGTACTGCATAATGGACTTTTTTCGACAGACAGCACCTGATTGTTCATGTTAGACACTAGCCTGCTTGCGATCACACTGTATAGCTGCCTAGTCCACTGCTACTTTAAAAGTTAGTTTTTTTGTTCTCTTCTGTAAATTAGTCCTGCTAGCATACCATTTCCAGCATTAATAAGCCTATTAGTCACTTTGCACTGTATTCTACTGCACTGCCTATGTCTGGTTTGCTTCTCTCTAACTAGCAATGCTCTTACCCCCATGACAACTGCTGCCCCAGCAGCTGCACTGCACACCATTTTCTCATTTCCAGCCTCCCTCTACCTGTGCTATTGCCCTCCGCCCATGTGAATCCCCTTGTATCCTTCCTTTCCTCTTTTCTTTTGATTGGTCTGCAACCTTACCTCCCCTTTGGTGTTCTCTGCCTTCTTACTTACCCCTGTATTTCTGTCCTGTCCCCCAGCCTCTTGGGTATTCCTTGCCTGTCCCAGCACAAAGACAGAGTCAAGAGGGCTTGGCCAGAAGCCCTCCCCACAAGACCAGAGAGGACCTGTGGAGTGGAACCCCCCGGTACAGTGCCTGAAGCACACCAAGTTTAGCGCCATGCATAGGAATTACCCACAAACTGGCCCTGGGTAAGTATGCTTAATTTATTTGCCCATCATTCTCAATCAGCTTCACAATCAAGGACCTGCACCTGTACTCAGTTGTCCTGTGTACAGCTGCCCACCCACTAGTGGCTGCTACTCACTTGCTCATTGTTTCTGCCCCTCCCTACTGGCTGTTCTCAAATCTACACTCTGGATCTTTTCCAACAGCTCTAGTTTCAGAGCCCTCAATTATTTTCTCCCTTCCACCTTGCCTCTGTACTTACTTATCAGAGATACAGTTGCTCTCCCCTAGTGACTGCTGCTCTCAGGCTCTCCCTGATGCCGCTCCTCCTCCCAGGTGGTATTGCTCTTCCAGCACTTCAGTCTCTCTAATCACTGATTCCATTGCCATCACTGCTTTCTCTATACCTTTATGCATCTTCAACACGGCTGATGCTTCCACAATCTTATCATTTCAAATAACCTTCAGATATCCTCACCACTGCGTTGCATCTGTAAATTATTTTACCAGAGTCCTAGCATTACTGTTCTTAAAATCTCTAGGTTACTCACTTATTTCTCCTCTGAACCTCCTCTGCAACTTCCCTGCATCCTCTGGTTCTAGACTTCATCATGCTCATGATAATTTTACTCACCTTGGTTCTCCCAACAGGGGACACTGAGACTGAACCACATTGCAGGAAACCACCCACCCCTCCCATAGTCTGTCACAGTGAAATATTTACCACCACTATTGACTTTAAATTCGCACTCCTTTACATCCTTCCTAGTCTCCCTGTAGGGTACTGAATCTATTTAGATATGATGATAGGTCATATCTGTTTCCAACAAAGTTGTTACTCCCACTTCAGTGTCTGTCACAGGCACCTCATGTCCCACACTCCATCTAATAACACTAAGAAACTGTACCCCATCACAAGTAGGCACAAACAACTCCTCCTGCTTCTCCTGCTACTCTCAGGTTCACTTCACCCCAACCCAGGTCATCAACCTGTGAACTCGGGTAATCTGGGTTACCTCCCAGATTACAGCAACCTTACTAAAATTGTCCACCTTAATATACAGTGCCTAACTGCAAAAAAATAAACTTCAAATCATTGATTACTGCTAACAATTTTGATATTATAGCACGAACTGAGACCTGGCTAAATGGCAAAAGTCCCTGGAGTGAAATTGATATTGAAGGGTACTCAGTTATCAGAAGGGACAGAAATGGAAAAGGTTGTGGGGAAGGGGAGAGTCTTTTCTTTATATCAGAACACCTCACATTTTCAGAGCTGGGCAACCAGTTAGAAACTCCCACCCTGGAATCACTCTTAGTAAATCTTATCATGGGAAATAGTAAAACAAACACACTGAGTGTGGCCTATCTACCCCTGGGCACCTCTAAGCCATGAACTTGACACACTCCAGGACTGAAAGAACTCCCTCCCTCGTTGTTGTGAGTGGATCATCCTGGATGATTTCAACCTGAACCAGCAGTCAGGCCAGGCTGCTGAGGTCAGAGAGGCCATTGCTGGGCTTGGTATGTATCAGGTTATCACAGCTACCACCGGAACGAACTATAACACAACCCCACTCGTGTGGTAGCATCCAGTGTTCTTTTGGACTCCCTCAGTGACCACTGCAATGTCTACTACAATTGGTCTGCAAGGGGTTTAAAAAAGGGAACCTAAATATATCTCCTCCAGACAACTAAAAAAAGTAACACTGATGAATTTGTGAAAGCCATCTGTGCTGTGGTCTGGTCCTTTACTGAACACATTGTGAACACTGACAACACCCTTGACACCTCTAGTAGGACCTTCCTGAGCATCTGCAATTCTGTGAACCCTTTAAAAATGCTATGGGTCAAAGACAAAAAAAATTAATGGGTCACATCTAATCTTTTAAAATTAATGAGGATGAGAGACAGGGCTTGGGCCAAATGTAGGAAATTTAAACTTCCAAACCTCCTACAGGATTATAAAGCACTCCACAATAAGTGTAAATCAGTGGTCCTCACAGTCAAAATAAACTTCCTCAGAGACAAGCAACTGAGAGGGGCAACTCAAAACTCACCTGGAAAATCTTGAACAATTTGATTGACAGAGGTATGAAAGATGAACACATTACCATCTCCAAGGAGGGAAGTCTTATCTGTGAGCCTCCTGAGATATCCAATCTCTTCAACTCCTATTTCAGTGACCTGGACAGGTACAAACCCAACTGCTCCCAACCCAGTGAGATTAGTTTGATTGCAACCCCTGTATTCCCCCCAAATCCTGGAGGCTCTCCAACTACCTTCTGAAAATTCCACTTTCGCCACCTCTTGCCAGCTGAAGTTATTGATTATTTAAAAAAGAATTATCCCAGACCAAGCCTGAGCCTTGATGGCATTGACTACCATATCCTGAAATTCGTATGTGAACCCATCACTCTCCCTCTCACAAACACCTTTAACTACTCACTGTGTATGGGGGTCTTCCCAAATAAATGGAAGAGAGTCACCATCAAACTCCTTCACAAATTTGGCCCATAAATTGATGTGTCCAACTTTAGGCCAATTTCCCTTCTCTCTCTCCCCTCTCCAAAATTCTCACGTAAATCATTTTGGATCAGGCCATGAATTTCCTCAATACTTATAACCTTTTAGCTAAATTGCAGCACGAGTTCCGGGCTCCCCACAATACAGAGATTGCCCTCATGAGGTTTACTAACTTTGTTGACAAGGCTAATGATGAAAGGCTCTATACTGGAGCAGTATTTGTGTATCTCACAAAGGTCTTCGATCTGGTCGACCACAATATTCTCCTCTTTACCCTGTCCCACTAAAATTTCTCAGATGAAGCGATCAATTGGTTTAGGAATTACCTGTGGAGTCATTTACACAAAACATTTATAGGAGGATTTTACTCTGATGTTAGCCCCATTAAATATGGAGTATCACAGGGTTCTGTTCTGGAACCCTTACTCTTCTCACTTGTGGTTAACCCCCTTCCTGAGATATGCAGGTATACTGAACTTATTCTCTATGCAGATGATGCAGCACTCTTCTGCAAAGATAAGAATCCCTCCATCTTCCTTGACAAACTCCAGCAAGATTTTAGCAAGTTACACACCTAATTCACCACCCTTGATTAAGTTATTAATGCCAAAAAAAACACAAATCATTAGTTTTGTCAGGCAGCAGAAAAGCCACAGACTTCTATTTCACCCTCAGAGATAACAATGGTAATCTAATTGAAAGAGTCACTGAGTTCAAATACCTGAGTGTCTACCTTGATTGTCACGTAACTTATGAACACCATATCAGTATGCTGATTAAAAACAGTCAGCCAAAAACTTGGCACTCTGTACCGGCTAAAACAATTCCTGATTCCCAAAACCAAGGCCCTGCTAGCCAACTGCTTCTTGCTCCCTGTAATTGACTACAGTTCCCTGATCTTCTCTTCCTCCATTTCCCAGAAAAATCTCAGTAGATTAAGGGCCTCCTATTACGACATTATTCAGTTTGTCACCGGCCTCTCCAGAAATACCCACTGCTGCCACCTCTACAAGGCAGCAAACTGGCTATCCTTGGAAGATAGGTTCTACAGCAAAATCCTGATGTTCTTCTACAAGATTTGTTGGGGTTGTCTGCCTAGTGGTATTGGTTCCATCTTTTAAAAGTCCATTAGAGCTAGGACCACCAGACTGTCCACATGTCACTCCTTCTCAATCCCCTTCTGTCATGCTTCCCAAGGTCAACTTTCCATCTCCTTCAAAGGTGCCAAGCTCTTCAATAGTCTACCACCACCCTGGCTCAGTGCCCATCACTGTCCTTATTTAAAACACCCTAAAATGCAACCTCTACCACAAATTTGTATGCACGTGCTCCTGATTTTTTGTCATAATCAATATGCTGTCTTGCACTAATATGCTGCAATGTGTTACTTTGCCTTTTATAATTCCTGCACAGTGTGTATATTGTTACTACTGAGTGTGCTCTGTATGTATATACTCTACTACCACTGGATGCTTGTGAAAATGGACAATTTAGCTCACATGCCTTTCCAGTATAAAAAATAAATGAAATGAAATGAAGATACTTCCTCCTTTGAATGAGCAACTGAAAGTGGGTCTCATGATATCATAAATTCCGAAATGGCATATAACTGTTGGGTAAGAATATATGGTGTAAGAATACAAAACTGCATTATAGAGCTTCTACTGTGGAGTAATTATGTTGTACACTCTATGGTAGGGTCCTGGAGCCCAGGGATCAGGGCTATACATGGGTTACAGTAGATGTCATTGGGTAGGTAGAGATGACTGTTTCCCTACTCACATCCCAGGCTTCTTCTTTTTCCACATGGAACACCTTTCTAGCTCTGTTTTCCTGGAGAACAGAGCCTACTGGATTGCTGGGGTGGGGGTTAAGTATAATCTGAACACAAGAACTATCACAGAATTGGAGGTGCAGGGGACTAGCTTCCGGCTGCATATATTTGTTTCGGCACATGTTCCAGAAGTTATTGGTATGATGGTGCAGTGGCAAGATGCAGTTTTTATCTGTTGTTACTGTGGTATAACTGTTAAATAGGGGGAACCTAGGGGCAGCATTCTGTGGGTTTATTAATGAGGATGGTCACTTATGATATCCAATGGCATGTCTTAGCCCCAGTGTGACCTACATGACCTGTAGTTTTATCTTGTAGAATTTGAAGGGCCTCCACCACCCCATTAAAAGGAAGTCAGTCTTAAACCATCTCAAGAAACAGGATACAGTGATTGCCATCCTGAAAGATACCCATCTTACATGTGATGAGGCAATGGAACTGAAAAGAGAGTGTGTAGGGATGGAAATACAAGGCACCCATGCCAGTAGGAAAAGACCCTGATAGATTCTATGCCACAAATCTGACTCCAAGGGTTGGTGGGTGCTAGTACTAGTCAAGTCTCCAAACCTGGAATTTATTTAGGCAGTGTCTGTGACCCCAATGATGGAAAGCAACAAGGAGTGTCCAGATCCTCCCCAGGTATAAAGCAAACTTAAACAAGTGAGTAGTCTGTTCCCATGAAGGCCTCAAAATGTGCAGAAAAAGTGCACAGGAACTAGTGACCAGTAACTGCTGCTATTTTAAGACATAAGAGTTTATTGTGTACACATGCCAGTAGAAAAACACCCTAAAACACACCGTTTTCAAGATGATTCTAATGGCTGTCTGGATTGCACACAGTCTTTTAAGCTCAATTTAAAGGATATGAGGATCCGAGAGATGCATAAACATTTACAGTATGCCTTTCAGAATTTAATGAGTCTTTATCAGAAGAAATATTCTGGCAAATAGTATTGGACAGAAAGAGCATGTGCAATCCACACAGTCATTAGAATCACCTTCCACTCTGAGGAAGGGGTATTTAGATGCCCTGAAATGTGATGGGTTTTAGGGTGTTTTTCTACTGGCATGTGTACAGAATAAACTCATATCTTAAAACGGTAGTGGTGAGTGGTCACTAGTTCCTGTGCACTTTGTCCCAATAAGGGAGATCCCCATTTGTTTTCTCTATCCTAGCCCAAATCCCGGGTGAGTTCAACAAGGATAACCTCTGAGACATCCTCAGGGGTGACTTCAACCTCCCCCCAAATGGACTATATGACATGAGCACCCCCACTATTCAACCACCTAGCCCGGCCCAGTGGGTGTTAAACACTCCCTCATGGAGGAATGCATCCTGGAGAATGGCTGGTATCTGCTCCAGCCTTCCTACAGGGACTACACCTTCTTCTTTGTGGTGCACAGTTCCTATAGTAGGGTTGACCACTGGTTGCTCTCCCCCATCATCATTCAGTCAAGGGTGCATGCCATTGCCAAGATAGGAATCATGATCCTGTCTAACCATGCTCCTGTACAAACTAGAGTTGTCAGAACCCACTAAACATCTGGGTTCTGATTCTGGTCCTGAACTTTGCAAATAGTTCTGGGGTTCTAAGCCTCTTTAGAACTCAAATTCTTATGACTGAAGACAAAGAACAGGTAAAGAAACTGAGAGGTGAAAAAAATATATAAATAAAAAGACCTGCCCTCTCAGCACAGCAATAATATTGTTTCACTGCTCGTGCAGAAAAGAAACACATTGTGCCTTTCAAAATCCAAATGCTAGCTGTCAAAATTCCATGCTTTTGGCACATCTAAATATGAGCAGCATGTGGAAGTGTGGGTGTTGATGAAGGACACAGCAGGCAAGAGTTTATGTAAAAGTCCCACAGGATGGCACAATTTATTTGCTTTTGACAGTTTTTAGACACTTTAATAGATGCAAAATAATAAACAGTTGTTTCAGGTCTGGCTACTTCAGAAACTGGCTTTTTTGTCTTCACCAGTGAAGCCTAGCTACTGGGTGTTGATTCCCGCTTACCAATGTTACACTAGGGAGGACCTTTGCTAAGAAGGGGTCTCACCAGTCCTTGCGCTTTCCCTAGAATCCTGTTTAGCCAGAAGCAAACAGTTCCAGTCCGTCTGAATCTGCCTCATGGCTAATTGGCACTCCCTTAGTGCTCTTTGACAGGCTTAACCAAGACCCATCACTTATATCCCTCTGTTCCAGTGGTCCATACCCCTAGACCAAGGAAGCACTGCAACTGCACAGCTCAACCAGCTATTCAGCACCAAACACTCCCACTGCTAGCTTTGCATGGGGTTGGGGTTTGGTCTGGTTTTCCTCTCTGGTGTCTCAGGCAGTCTGTCTCTTGCAGTTCTGTAGCTGACTGACTAAAAGCTGCTGAGAGAGCCTTCTTATAGCTCAGAGAATTACATGATCTGTCAGTTGAATTTGGGTTTTACATCATTAACATTCAATGTACCAAAATCACAAAAGAAAGAAATAATGAAACTCATTACAACAGAAAAACACAGTGCTATATATATTCAATAAGCACATGATTCATCTTCAATTTACAAAATAGTTTTTAGTATATTTCCATTAATTACCAGGAACCTCCCCTTAAGTGCCACTACTCTCTGCAATCCTATGTTCTCTAAAGCCATCAAATCTTGGTGGGTCCAGGCCTATAGGAAAACAGCAGTTAGCTGGATGCTCCAAGTTAAGTTAATGGAAACTCTTGTTGCACTGAAGAACTGCCCTTTAGATGAACTATTCTTTTAACAGTTAAAGGGTTACAGAAGCAAACAGAAGAAAACTGTGTTTCTTCTAACTTCAAATGTTGTCTTTTAAATGGTTATATAAACTTGTGTTCCTAGACTGATTATTTCTCCATATTAAAACTGGGCACCAGTCCTGCATGTTTTTATCTTTTAATATTTATACACAAGTCTTTTGAAGGACATTCTAATTGTAATATTCTGGTGCCCTAGACAGACAGACTCAGACACAGCACATCAGTTCAGTGGCCATCTTTATTCCTACTCAAGAGATGCTGGTCACACACTGCTGGACACAGATAAAGGAATGCCCACTGGGCATGACAGGAACTACTCATAGAAAGAACTGCAAATATCTATATGCATGAACTACAGCACTGATGGTGTTCCCTGTACTTCCTACTACCATATGCATAGATACCTACATTTATATATTACACTTCCCCCTCTAGACAGAAACTAGTCTAAAATACTTCAACAGTAGCATTTCTTAATGTCCGGGCTGAAGTAGACTATTCGGTACCCAGAAAAAAGTCCAGGGGATTATTCTGCACCTTGGGTAGAACTTGTCATTAACTAGTTAACAGTACAAGTAAGAGTTCAGTTGAATGGAGGTACAAGTTTAGTACATGACTTGAAGGTCAAGTCTTTGTGGTGGTCTTCGGTGCCTCATGGGATATCTGCGGGCTGGAACAACTATTGCTGGTGAAACAGGCATTCCATTATTATTTGGCACTGGCCCCGATGGAGCTTCATGGGCAGAAGCAAAGTCCTCTATACCTACATCTATATATTACACTCCTCCCCTTAGACAGAAACTAGCCTAAAATACTTCAAGAGTAGCATTTCCTAATGTCCGGGCTGAAGTAGACTATTCGGTACCCAGAAAAAAGTCCAGGGGATTATTCTGCACCTTGGGTAGAACTTTTCGTTAACTAATTAACAGTACAAGTAAGAGTTCAGTTCAACGGAGGTACAAGCTCAGTACATGACTTGAAGGTCAAGTCTTTGCGGTGGTCTTCGGTGCCTCATAGGATATCTGCGGGTTGGAACAACTACTGCTGGTGAAACAGGCATTCCGTTATTATTTGGCACTGGCCCTGATGGAGCTTCATGGGCAGAAGCAAAGTCCTCTATGTCACTGCCCTCATCTGGAGTGATGTTTTCTGCCATATGCATGGGAACCTCAGAATGCAGCAGGTGATCCACATGTACGTGAACAAACTGATGTCCCACACAAACTGCATAAGTAAAAATTCCACATATTTCAATCACCCTAGGAATCCAAGAAACCTTGTGATGGCTTCAATCTTGAATCATCACCCTCTGTGTACTGGCTTGGTTGACTTGTGACCCTTTTGCTGTTCTAGTTGATGTTTTGTGACAGTATCAGCTACGTCTGGCTGAAGCAATGAAAAATGGGTATGAGGTTGATGTTTTAGGAACAGTTCACCAGGTGTTCACTCTGTGAGGAGTGTTTCTGTAAGCAAACAGGAAACAAGCCAGTCTTTGAGTTGTTGGTATTTGCTATGAATCTGGTTTAGTCCAAGCTTTTTTGAATATCTGTACAGCTCATTCGGCTGCATCACTGGATGCTGGATGGTAAAATGGAGTCAAAATATGTCGGACCCCATTCTACTGTAAGAACAGTTTAAAGTCATGGGAAGAAGATTGCGAACTGTTGTCTGACACTAACCCACATGGTAGTCCATATGAGGCAAAAAGTTGTCTCAGAAGGATTAAAGTATTTTCAGTGGTTGTGACAGTCTGGGAAATAGACATCAGTTGCTACTAAGAAATGTTGTCTGTCCACTTCAGCACAATCAGCATGGATGCTCTCCCATGGTGTGGTAGCCCAGGAACAGGTAAGCAAGGGTGCGGTTGCAGGTTGGTTGCAGACAGCCACACATGACATGCATTGGTTGACAAGATGTTGGATATCTTGATCAAGTCCTGACCACCAGAGGCATCCTCTGGCCAACACCTTCACCTGAGGGATTCCAGGATGACTGTCATGTAAGTCGGAAAGTAACCACTTGCAGAAATTTGGAGGTATCACAACGCGAGCTCCGCACAGAACATAGCCTTGCTCTGTGGATAACTGGTCCTTCTTGTCCAAGAAAAGTAGGAGAGTGTAGTCTCTCATAAAGTTGAGCCAACCATTTAGGGTAAAATCTAGGACTTTAGAGAAGACAGGATCTTGTTGTGCCTCTTCTATGACATTCTGTGAATGATGGGTATTTCCTTGAGATGTGAAAGGTGGAATACTGGCCCATTGTCTTCCTTCTCTGTAGCATCTTTGCATGGCAGTCTCAATAATGCATCCACATTTGGGTGATCCTGAGAACATCTGTATTTGATGTCATAGTTGTAAGCCAACAAAATCAGGACCCATCATTGCATACTGAGTACTGTGACAGTTGGTATTGTAGCCTTTGGCACCAGAATTGCCAGTATAGGCTTCTGATCATTAGCAGAGTGACATTCCATCTGCACAAGTACGTATGGAAATTCTTGATGCCGAAAATGATGCTCAAGGCTCCTTTCTCGATCTGAACATAGTTTATTTTACTTGGGGACAAGGTCCAAGAAGCAAAAGCAATTGAGTGTTCCTCCCCAGAAGGTAACACATGAAAGATGATGGCCCCATCCCATATGGGGACGCATCGCATGCCAGCCTCAGAGGTTTTGCTGGGTCATAGTGCACTAACCACTTGCTGTTTAGAAGACATTTCTTGCACACCTGGAATGCTTCCTCACACTGTGGTGACCAAGTCCATTGAGCTTCTTTCTGTAGCAAGTCATGGAGTGGTTGTAACAATGTGGACAAATGGGCTAGAAAATGCCATAGTAGTTCAAGAGGCCTAAGAATGATTTTAACTCTGTCACATTTCTTGGCGTAGGTGCCTTGGCTACAGCATTCATCTTGCTGTCTCTTGGGTGTAGGCCTTGTGTGTCAATCCAGTAGCCTAGGTATTCACCAGAAATTTGCAGAAATTGGCATCTGGCTAGCTTCACTCTCAGTCCATACCACTACAGTCTAGACAGAACTTGGTCCAGAACTGTCAGATGCTCTTCCCATTGAGGGTGCTGTTACCAAGATATCATCCATAAAGCAGACAATATGGTCCAGTCCATGCAGTAGCTGGTCCATTGTGTTCTGGAAAATTGCTGGCCCTGTGGAAACTCCATAGACCAAGCGATGATATCAATAAAGTCCCTTGTGAATGTTGATTGTTAGATACAGTTTTGACGCTGATTCCAATTCTGACTGCTGGTATGCAAAAGATAAGTCCAGCTTGCTAAAGAAATTTCTACCCGCTAATGTGGCAAACAAGTCCTCTGCACTGGACAATGGGTATTTGTCTGGCTCTACACAATGGTTCACCATAACCTTGTAGCCACCACACAGCCTCACTGCTTTGTCTCGCTTCAGTACCACAACAATAGGGCAGCCTAATTACTCCTTTCTACTTGTGACACAATACCATGTCTTTTGAGATGGGCCAGTTCCTTCTCCACTGCTTCCCTTAAGGCATAGGGTACTGGTCAAGGTTTGTGGAAAATTGGAGCAGCTCCCGGTTGCACTTGTATCTTCACCATGAAATCTTGGATTGTGTTGTAGACATCCTGTAAAATACTACCATGTTTGTCTAACACTTTCTTCAGTGCATCTTGTAGTGCCTTGGTCAAGGCATTTAAGTTGAAGATTTTTTTCCCAGTTCAGCTTGATCTTTCTGAGCCAGTTTCTTCCTAGTAAGGCAGGTCTTTCTCCTTTCTCCTTCCTCTACCATCAAAGGCAAAGTCCATGTGCTTCCCTTATAGGTGACTGGTACAGGAATCTTCCCTAGCACAGGGATTCGGTCTCCAGTATGACATGAGTTGAATATGCGATGGTTGCAATGGCCATTGCTGAAATTTCTCTCTGTAGATGTGCTCTGACACAAGAGATACTGATGCTCTAGTGTCAGGCTTTGCAGGCAAATTTTCTCTCCATTGGCTTGTGTTGCATAGATCATGACAAGTAGTAATGTTTCATCTTCTATTTTGGTGGCTTGAGTGGCATCTGTGACATACTGTGCATGAGCAGTTTGTGCTGCAGTCTTGCACACTTTCTGTAAGTGACCCATTTTTCCACAGCCGTGGCATTTCTCTTATCGAAATCGGCATGTGCTGTTCTGATGGTTACCTCCACATATGTAACACAGCTGTTTTGACCTTGTGGAAGTGCCTCATGGTGCTGGCTTTTGAAATGTTTGGGATTGCTGATAAATGGGTGAGGGACCACTTCACGGTGTGGAATGTCCCTTAGGTTGTGATTCATCGGTGACCTTGTGAACCCCACTTCTTTGTAGTGCAGAATGTCCCACTAGTGACCTGGAGCCTTTTTGAGTGAGCACCATAATAAGTGCAATGTCACAAGCTGACTTGAAATTTAGGTCTGCTTCTGACAAAAGCCTTTTGCGATAAGCTTCTCCTCTCAGACCGCAGACAACTTGATCCCGGGGGGCCTCATCGAGGGACTGACCAAATGCACAGCTGCGTGCCAGATGCTTTAATGCAATGAAGTCATCAGCAATAGGTTTGCCCTCCTCTTGGTTGCAATGATGAAAAGTGTAATGTTTGGCAATGATAGGGGTTTGAAATGCCATGCAAGTGTCTTGGTGACTTGCGCACTTGTCAGGGTCAGGATGTCATCCGGTGCAGTTTGATTCCAGAGAAGGACATAAATCGGTGGTGGCAAAACTGCAAGGCAGACATCTTCTTTGTTGTCATCTTTGATTTTGTTCACCTAAAGGCAGCATTTGAAACGCTCTAAGTATAACTCAAACGTTTCCTTCGATTCATCGAATTCTGGTACATGGCGTCAGGTGTTTCTGCTTAAACAACAGCAAAACAGTAATTTATACAAAGAATTAATGTGTTCACTTTCATAAGGGGGGGGCAAAAGACAAAAGAGACAAATGAGTCCTCCTGGGTCATTAGTCCAGAAGAGGCAGTAAGAAATACAAACAGAGACAGGACAGAATATGCACAGCTAAAAGACAAAGAAAAAGTTTGCATGAGTTTTGCATATTTTTCTTCAGAAAGCACTCCCTAAACTGAAGCAACACCTCCTTTACTGACTAACCATTGCCTTGGGGAAGGCCTTACCATGGTAGTATTATCTACAATTTATAGCTCTAGGACCTTATTCATAAGGCTCAAAAGAATGCAGGGGCCACCATACCACACAGCACATTCTCATATTATCTCAATCAAAAACATTTTAGGATGTAATTCCCAAAAATAATTAGTTTTTCAGTCTGGCATCTCCTGTTTTTGAAATGTCTGAATAAAAAAATGTATTTAGTGTTTAGAACCCTTAATACTTAGAAACGATGGGAGTTGTATTTCTAAATTAGAATTTGAACCCCTGGGTTCTAATACAGCTCTACTCTTTTAGAACTAGTTCTGACAGTTCTAGTGCAGATCTCCTGCCCAGCTGGCCCTAACCCACCCAAGTTCTCCAGCTGGAGGCTAGACCCGCTACCACTGAAAGACCCCAAGCTTCAAAGCCAAGTGCTGCAGGAAACTAAATCCTTCTTTGAACTTAAGTCTCCAAAGGTGTCCCCAGCATCCATTTGGGAGGCCTACAAAGGATATTTGTGGGTGGGGGGTCATTATCGTTTTTTTTTTCTGCCCACAGACAGAAGAACTGATAGAAAGGAGAGATTTTACCTCTGAGTTAGACACTGGAGAAACCACCTTCAAAAATGGCACTGACATCACTGAACAAAACCTGTTGTCTACTACCCACCTGAAATACTGCCAGAATACTCTCCTCTCCAGAAAGGCCAAACTGGCCCTCTTTAGGTTGAAACACAGATACTGGGAGGCAGATGACAGGACCAGAAAGCTGCTTGCCCATTGTCTCAGAGTGTTACAAGCCAGTAGGCACATAGGCTCCCTTCACACCAAGCAGGGGCAGCTGCGTCATGCTCCAGCTGACATTAATAGCATCAAGAAGCACTTTTATGCAGAATTATACTGTTCCACTAATCCACTGGTGGAACAGGACATACAAACCTTCCTGGTATACTTGGAACTCCCCATCTTGACCCCACTAAGCAAAGGACACTAAGGCACCATATCACTGTGCTAGAGATAGTACAGGCCATCAAGGTGCTCTCCCCTCTAAAGCACCAGGAGATGACAATATCCTGGTCAGCCTCTTTCAAATCATGCCAGACTTGGCTGCCCCACAGTTAAAATGTATGTTTGAAAAGGCCTTTGACACAGGGAAGTTGTCCACTACAATGAGATGGGACACTCTGACAATTACACCCAAAAAACAAAGACCGCACTCTTTGTTCTAACTATTGGTATGGTAAAACTTATTTTTATACAGGAAAAGACATGCCATTTGGACTTTAACAGTCCAGTTTACAAGACAGTCCTGTACACTACCTAAGGTTTCATAAATTATAAAATACAAATACAACAAACACATTTACAACAATACACAAACAATCATGTAATAAAAATATATCAAATATTGACAGATTAGTACAAATCTTGAATGGGGGGATGGAAAAGATTATCTCCCAGAAATTATCTCGTACACTTACAAGTGTGAGTACAACAATTTCTTATTGCCCCATCTCGCTAATGAATTTGGACTGCAAGATGCTAGCCAAAGTATTAACCTCTCAACTTGAAGAATGCTGGCCACAGCTAATCCATCCTGCATAGGCAGGCTTTATTAAAGTGTAGCTGGGCTCTCACGACATGCGCTCCTCACTTACACTAATGAAAGTGTTACAAGACTCCAAAACCCCAGCGGCAGCAGCAGTCTCTACTGACATTGAAAAGGCCTTTGATTCAGTCATTTCAGTCATTTGGACCTTTTTATGTAACACCCTGAATCAGTTCTACTATGGTTCATAATTCTACAATGGCTTAAAAAGCAACTCTGCACTTCACCCTGTACTTTCATAAAGAAGATGTTTCAGCCATTACAATTTACTAGAGATAACATTTTTCATTCTCAGTATTCCTTTTCAAGGTTTACAGAACATCTTGGTAGTCTGCCTAAAATGTCTGCATAAAAACATTTGCCTCTCCCCTGTTAACCACACAATACCTTTGTTTATGACATCATACTGCCCGCCATGGCAACAGGCTGTGATGTCACAAAACGGCTATTTTGTGGTTAGCATGGGAAAGATCAATACATTGTGAAAGATTCAGTGAAACAGTGCTGCATTATTTACAGTATTTACTAGCCAACAGCAGCGGAAAGTAAAAAAAAATTAAAAATAACTAGAAAACAATAAAGGTAAAACATTACTGACATAAATCTAGTGTTTGTAAGCTTTTTATTGCATTCACTTGCGCTTGCACAAGGAACGTCTTGGGACTGTATGGCAAATGAGAGGTGTGTCACTGTCAAGCCAATTACAGCTGAAACTGCAATGGGTTTGGCAGTGTACACCGATGACCAGGCACTCTGATCATGACAGCAGTTCAGCTTTGCTAATGTGGTGTATGCTGGACTTGCAAGAAATGAACCGTTCCAATGGGAGCACTTCATTTCTTTCTGTAGCCCAAACTCTGGCCATGCGCATTACAGTGCACACTAATTCGCATGGCTGGAGTTACAGCCACTGTATTCTCTCTCCCTGTCTTCACTCGTCTGACCCCCCCCAAAAGCTTCAACATTAGCCATGGTGCAGCTTTCTCTCCCAGTGCTCACTTCTCGGCCCCCCTGCCTCCACATTAGCTGCAGTACGGCTTTCTGTTAAAGCCAACATTGAGGTGCACAATCCCTGTCTCGGCAATAAAACAAAAAACAGCGCCACCACTGAGGGACACTGGGAGACACTTCCCAGTGTCCCCATATCTGTACCCCCCCAATGTCCAGACTGGGTGGGCCAAGCGGTCTTTATCTGCTGTCAAAGTCTATGTTTATGTTTCCCTTAAAAAAAGAAAATGGTCCCCCAGCTTTTTTTTTTTTTGGTTTTACACCTGAAAAGAAGAAAATGGTCCCTCATCACCTCCCCCATCCCCTTCCTTGATCCTAGCCTACCCACTGTGCACCCACCTCCCCTTCCCCCCTTACCCCATACTTACTTCTGGAGGTCAGTGGCTGCGATCTTTTCTGGACCTGGACACATCTGCACTCTTCAAAGCTGAACCACAAACTGAAGAATCAAGGTAAGCACCTTATCATGGTTGTCAATGGGGTTTTCAACTTATGTGGATATCTCAGCCGTTTTTTGCCCCAAATTTTCAACATAGTCTTTTAGGGACCCCACCTCATGAACACTGGCACTGTCGTTTTGTTACTCAGTCCTGAAAGGTGATTTCGTGGTCACTGTGCGGAATCACCTTTCGCGACTGATTGACGAAATGACAGTGCCAGTGTTCAAGAGGGGAGGTCCCAAAAAGCACATGTTGAAAATTTGGTGAAACGAATCTCAAAAATGACCACATTAAGAGCGTGCATTGAGCAATTTCTATGCATGCTCATAACTTCACCAGTTCTTTATATTTTCACTCCAGATTTTTCATTGCCATTTTTGCACACCTTCTCATAAACAGCACAGCAGTAATTTTTCACATGCTGCCCAAAACGTGTTTTTGCACCTGTGGCGCAGAATGGCGCAGTTGCTTTGCGAAATCAGTTTCAGAGTGGATTAACAAAATCACAGTGTCACTGAGGTGGGGTCCCAAAAAGGCTATGTTGAAAATTTGGTACAAAAATAGCCCAAAATGCCCAAGTTACTTGCCGGCGTTGAAATTTCGCTACGCATGTGCATAGCTTTGGCAAGTTATTTTAGTTTCACTTCAAATATTCAGCATTGCCAGTTTTTAACACCACCTCATGAACAGTATAGTTGTCATTTTCACATCCTGCCTGAAATATGTTTTCGCACCTGAGGCACTGAATGGCGCAGTTGCTGCATGAAACCACCTTTCAGGACTGAGTAACGAAATGATAGTGCTACTGTTCATGAGGTGGGGTCCCAGAAAGCCCATGTTGAAAATCTGTAGTGAAAATACCAACAAACACCCAGGGCATTAGAGTTTTCAACCATAATGCCCCTCCCACCCTGTAGAGACTGACAGGCATCGGGGGTATGCCTTGGGATTGTCAGCCATAATGCTCATGCCATTCCACCCCCACCTCCGCCCTGCAGCCAGTGACAGGTATCGGTGTGTGCCTGGGGTCTTCGGACCTAATATTCACCCCATTGTCCTATAATGCACCCATCTCAGCTTATTTCCTTATGGAATGGGGTGAACGTTAGGGCCAAAGACCCCAAGGCACACCAAGATGCCTGTCAGTTTCTGCAGGGTGGGGGTGGAATGGCGTGAGTGTTACGTCTGATGACCCAAAGGCACACCCCAACACCTGTCAGTCTCTACAGGGTGGAGGTGGGGGGGTGGCATTAGAGTTGGAAACCCTAATGCCGCATTAAGGAAGTAAATCAGGGAGGGACAGTTGATGTCACCTACCGTGATTTCAGCAAAGCCTTCAACAATGTCCAACATAGAAGGCTGATTACCAAGATGGGTAGTCTGGCCATGGGGCACAAGCTGATAAACTGGATTAGAAACTGGCTGATGGACAGTAGGCAGAGAGTGGTGGTAATGGGATCCAATCTGGGGAGAGGGTGGTGACCAGCGGGTACCTCAGGGATCAGTCCTGGGACCATTTACGGTGCAGCTTCCACCATGTGGCACCTTCCACATTCATTACTGCCTTCTCTGTCCTCTGAAGCCAGAACCAGTACTAAACACCACTACAAATACCTGAAAGTGAATGTTTGGCATTGACAAATGCTTGTTATAGTAGAGAGTTGCTCTTTAAAGAGTTGAACACCGCCCTGGTGGTCAGGGTCTCCCCTAATGACTTTCTGTCACCTCCTTTCCTTTCCAGAAGGGTACGACCCAGGGTTGACCCCTCTTGCCCCTTCTCTTTCTTCTTGCAATTGAGCCACTGGCAGTGGGTATTAGATCACACCCTGACATCAAAGAGATAGAAATGGGCCCTGCTATGTACTCCACACTGATATACGCAGATGACCTCCTGGTCCTGCTGACTTTACCCACTACCTCAGTACCTGCCCTTCTGCAGACTCTGCAACAATTCTCCAAGCACTCTGGCCTTCGGGTGAACAAGAGTAGAACCTAAGTTCTGCCTTCAACAAAAATTGCTACTCCTTGCCCTTTACACAAGTGTGTTTGAAATTGGGCAATGGAGGGCATTACATTTTTTTTTCCAGTTCTTTTTCCCTCTGGTCATGGCCTGCGGAGCCTCTCTCAGGCATCCTGCATGTTCCTGCCCACCTGAGGTCCTCTCACTCCAAAGCCTTCTCTCTCCCCCCCATCTGCAGCCAGTACCCCCAGCTTAACCCCTCCAGGGTGGGGTGGCCCCACCTCTTGGATGCACTTCAAGTCAGACCCTGGCTGTAGCGGAGGGACCCAGGTGGAGGAACTGAGAGGCTGGATGAGCTGGATCTGGCAGTGGGCATGGGGGTCAAATGCCATCACCTACCCCGCACAGCTGGGTTTTTCCATGTTCTCCCTGTTGCTTCTCTCCATTCCCCTCCCCTTGTGTGGGAAGCCCTGATGTCAAGCGCACGGCAACCCTGCCGATGTCAGCTGCACCAATTTGTGCTGTCTGCGTACTGCAGCAACCCTAATCTCCACCGGGAGCCGCTGGTACACCGGACAATCCCCAGCCTTCCCCCCCCAGGAGAGGAGAGCTGTCCATTGGACACTCAATCATCTCCCTCCCCTGCCAATCCCATCTGCCCAGACTCATTCCCGAACCAGTGTCGGCGGCGTGGCGCAAGGTGTGACATCCAGCGCCTTAACCCTCAGCGCCACCGGGCCAGCTCGGCATTACATATTTAGGAATGATGAGTGCAACAAACATCTACTCCACACCAATGATCAATCTGATCCCCCTTCTGCAAGCCCTCCATACAGAATGCGATCAATGGAAGGCCTTGCAGCTATCGCAAGCTGGTAAGATTGCAGGGTTTTAAATAATTGATTCACAGTTTTTTTCTTGGGACTATACTAACTGTGCAGAAAGTATTTAAATAGATTTTCTACAAGTGCTGAGTTTGTTAAACACAGTGAGGCAAGAGCTATGAATTTTCACAAAGAATTAGCTCTTTTATGAGCAAAACGCTAATCAATTTTTTAGAGTTAAATAAACCCCTGAGATTGCGGCATTGTGGATGGTCACCTCTTCAAAACTCCTGTACCTGTTTAGCTACCTCCCTCTGTCTATACCTAATTAATAGTTCACAAAAATTTACAGAATACTGGGATCCTTGCTCTGGGAGGGAAAACCACCATGTTATAGTAGGGATAAGTTGCGTGTCCACTGGAAACTAGAGGGGTGGGCCTCCCCTGGCTCAAGGGATATCACTTGGCCTTACTAGGCACTCAAGCCCTCCTTTAGTTTGGTGACAAAACACAGTACTCCTCAGTATAGGTTCAAATGGAACATCACCTCATGGAAGGGTCCTCCCCCAGCATGTCCCTCTATGGTTGTCTGCCCAGCAAAGTTAAGACAGTGCTTACACTTGCTGCCTCCTGGTATGGGTGGAAAGCCCTAGGCAAACTCCTAAAACTAGATCTTTGTCCTTTTGAGCTTATGTCCTTATGGGGGACTCCCCTTATCACAGTTGACAAGAGAACCCTCAGCTGGAAAACCTGGAAAGAAAGTGGAATTGTTTATATCCATGACCTCCTGATCCCACATTCCAGACAACTCCAGTCCTTTAAGTATCTTGGCACTAATATGGGTATTCCCAGAAGGGACCACTGGAGATTTCTGCAGATTCAGACTGCCTTGCACTGAATCCTAAAGAATGCTCCCCTGCAGGTAATCCACCCTTCACCATCCTAGCCCTCTCATGGCTAAAGCTACCAAAAGGCAGAGCAGGAGTCATTTATAGGGCAGTCAGGGATGTCCAGCCTGATCAGACTCTGGTAGCTAAAGGACACTTGGAGCAAGACCTTTCTGTGAAAATATCCTAGGAAGATTGAGTGACATATTGGCACATGGCTCACACAGCTTGTAGAGATGACTCAAAAAGTCACTTAATTCAAAACAAAATCCTTCATTACTGGCATAGAACCCTGCATGTTTTGTCTAAATTAGGTATGCTACCCAATGGTCAGTGCTAGGGATGCCAAGCCCCAGGAGGAATGCTGCTGCTACACATCCTCTGGACATGTCCTGCAATACAGAACTTTTGGAAAGAAATTTACAATAGCTGTCAAAAGATCTTCCAGGTTCAGCTACCCCTGCCCCCTTGCTGTTCATCCTGGGGATGCCACAAGCAGCCCATCATCTCAACTCACACCAGAATAAATGGCTTGGGGAGGTTGCCATTGAGGCCAAATGCCTCATTGTCCAGAGATGGAGAACATCTGACCTCCACTATCTGCTTCTATGAAGTAAGAAGTTGGAACCCTAGCCCACAGTGACAGACTCAGCCACTTTGCCATAGCCAAGTATCAGAATTACATCCATAGCTGGCACCCTTTTTTGGCTTACATCTCCAGCACAGTTACTTGAGGTCTGATGCATGCTCCAATGTGACACATTCACACCACTGTGACTCCTGTTGTGCTCATATTCCCCCTCCATAATTGCTTCGAATATGACATGAAGCAACTGTGTACTCATAACTGCTGCCATTTACCAGTTAATTGTCCAAGTGCTGTTTTTGTTGTGTATTTTGGTGTATGGTTTCAGGTCAGGCCCACAGTACTGGTCAATCTCACTAGACTGCAAATCTACCTGAGTGTAAGATTGCCTGCAAAACTTTTCCATATGCAATGTAATGCATGCTGGTACCATGACTTGCACCTTGTCTTTATTATGCACTGTACCTGTATTTGTACACTGAAAAATGCAACAAAGATTTTAACTACAAAAGAAATTCAAATAAAAAATTTAATTTTTGTAGTATTTGATACTGAAGGGACACTATTTCTCCTCAAAGGAAGCAGTAGTAACAGTTCTTTTCATTTTCAACACATTTTGAATTTTCAGTTAGAGGTAGTGGGCTCTACTGGCTACAGCAAGGGCTTGAGAATGGGGAAGGTACAAGTTCAAACCCTGCTAGAGCTAAATACTCAATGCATGAATATTGGCAAGTCACTCGTGTCTCAATGCCCCAGTCCACCAAGCTGCAGGAACTGGATAGAAGGCTGCTTAAGCATGACCCTACTGGAAATGAAATGTTACATCTCAGCTGGGCCAACCTGGGTAAATAAATTGTTAAAAAAATAATTCTGCACAGTTCTCCACACTAGCCCATAGAGGAGTCTGATATGGGGGTAACGTCTCAAGTTCAGGGCAATTTTCATTATGCCACAGATAAGTAAATTAACATTAAAACTAACCCCTGAAAATAGGAACATGGGAGTTTTTTTATGTTAAATTTTTTATTGAAGAAATTTCTCATTGTCAAAATAACAGAAGCAAGCAAACAAACCATGAACTCGTGTATCGATACAGAAAAAATACACCACCTACGTGAGTAATTGTTTAGTACAGAATGATGCTAAACTTTATACTCTGAATAAACAGAAACAGACCAACTGGCACATTAAGGACAATCATTAGGGGTGTGGAGGAAAATTAATGAATACCAACAATAATGGGATACTCAGGACTTGGCGTGGTCAAGCTCAGGGAAAAAAGCAGGATTGGAGAACAACATATTGTATTTACGCAGAAAGGAACTAAAGGACTACAACTAGCTCAACAGCACAGCTAAATGACTTCTGTGGTAATAAATGCTTTGTGAAAGTTAAAGTGGAATTCTAGTGGCATTACCTAGTTCGCTTCCTTGAATTTTTTTTTTTAATTTTTATGTTCATGGTAGTATTTTGAACAAATGTTGCCAATTACTCACCTGCAGTATTTCCACTATAGATTTAAAACTACTAAACCAAACTAATACAACTTTGTTGCATTCCAGGACTCATTGACATTAGGCATACATGTCAAATTTCAGGTGTAGATCTGCAATGTCAGCTTTACTACAAACATCTACATTTTTGTAACATTTTCACAACATTTTAATAACTAAACTGTGAAATTATGAATCCCTGTAACTTAAAATTTACTTAAACAAATCTCACAATATTTAGCATAAGACCCTTCCAAGAGAGTTTGCTTGGACATTTTCAGTTATTTAGCATTAAAGAAGGCAAAGCTGTTTGCAGAGAAGTATTTTCAGAAAAGTCTGTAAAAAATAAATTGCCAAATCTTGAGCCCCTATAAATTCTTAAGTACTCGTTTGAATGTTGGGAAGTTTGGCATTCCCATAGGACTTCTTACAGAAAGTATGCATGCTGCATTTCAGTTGTCTAGCTGCAAGAACAGATGTATTATATCCAGATAGAGAGTTTTGCCAAATTTCATGAAATTTGCAGAATTAGCTTGTTTTGACAAGTTGTAGTGACATAGTTACTGCGGTAAAACAGCATTCTGACATCACTATGGGTACAGCAGCATCTGGCATACCTCTCAGCTATCCTTGAGTTTCAGTGACATCTCTAATTTTGCTTCTGAAATTGATTGACCCCCATCTACAATAAACTAGACATTTCTGACACTTTAAAGTAAGAATTTGAAACATAAAATAGGGTACATCTCATCCGGTCTTGGCCCTTTTCTATCTTTAGGGCATCTACCCCTTTCTGGACCCTTTTGCTTATAAATAATAGCTGCCTCATCTCTGTAATGCTATTTGTGGCCACTTTGATGCCACTCTCCGGCAAGTGCCCGGCGTTGTCCCTAGTGAAGACAAAGCAAAAGTAATAATTTAGAACAACAGCCTTTTGCCCCTCCTCCTCTATTACCCTATCCCTTCAGATAGCCTAATTATTCCCCCTCCTTTCTTCCTTTTTTTCCTAATAAACTGGCAGAAATGTTTTTCCCTGCCCATGACCCCCTATGCAATATAGTGACAGCAACATACTGCCTGGCATTACCGCACCTGCAATTGTGCCTCCCAGGACTTAAAGCACCAAAGCACTGTCCTGGGACACAGTCAGGTTATGCGGGAGGCTTCACCCCCCTGCACCCTCCAAAAATATAAATAACCTCCTCTGGGGCAGCCATGCTGTGAAGGGCACAGAAATTGTGTGGATGCCCAACACAGCATGAGTGCGGGGCGATCTAAAAATCAAGATCACCCCTGTCACTCTTGCCCTTTTTGTGGTGACAACATTACTACACTATAAGGCTCTCACATCACTAATGGTATACCTGCAATATGAAGCTGTGTCTGCTTTTGCCTCCCTAACCACCCTCTTTGCCACCTTATTTCTTAGCAATTATTCTCCTCTTTCTTCCTCCCCTTGCTTTCCTTTGTACTTGTCGAATGCTTTTTTCTTGGTCCTCACCATATCCCTGACCTTAAACAAAGACCATAATGGTCTCCTGAACTTGTCCCTTTTGGTTACCATTCTCGTGCATAACTTACATGGTCTGAGTATGGCCCCCTTCATTGCCCCCCTCTCTCTTCCACTCTTCCTATGCTGTCAACCTCTGCTAATTTGTTCTGGACCAACTCCTTCAACCTGTTGAAGTCTGCTCTTCTAAAGTCAAGGACCTCAGCTCTTGATTGGGATTTTCTGCTCCCAAAGGCCAGTTCAAACCAAATGGAGTTGTGGTCACTGTTCCTTTGAAGCTCCTCAACTCTCATCACTCTTATCACTTCTGAGCTGGTAAGCACCACATCGAGAATGGCCTCCTGCCTGGAGGGTTCCTTAACTAGCTGTACCAGTAGACAGTGATGGAATGTGTCGAGCAAGGCTTACCTTCTTTCATACCTAGCCACTTGAACATCCCAATCAATGTCTGGCAGCTTCAGATCCCCTACTGCCACTAATTCCCTCTTTACCATGCCCCTTTCTAACTCTTCCCTGAGCCCTATGCCCCTCTCTTACTTGCTCTAGTAGATCACCCCCAAGTGTAGTTTCTTGTCTGAGTCTGCCATGAGTTGCACCCGCAGTGATTCCTCCTCACCCTTTTACCCCTGATGCACCCATCTTCCACAACCTCAATGTTATCCTTGACATAGGGGCTATGCTTCTTCCTCTACCTTTTCTTCTATCCCTCCTGAATGCTGAATACACAGGGACAGGTCAGATCCCAGTCATTATTTTCTTTTTTTTTTAAACTTCATGTTTTTATTTTATCAAAAAACAAACATACAGTCGATTACCAAGCACAGATATTACACATTAATACATTTATATTCCCATAGAGGGTGCCGCTCCTCTTAATAAAATCAATATGAGCCATCTTATGCTTTGCAGATACATTATCTGGAGGGAATATGATTAAAGGACTAGAAATAGAAAATTACTGTTCCTCTAAAATAACAAATAATGCTAGTGCTGTATAGAAACCCATGAGTGGCATGGATATCATCTACAAATAATAAAGAACAATCACAAAGTCCTTCACCGTAGACTATGGTATTGGTTGACATGCATTAACCAAAATAAGCACAACTTCTGTGCAAACCAAGGTTTGATCAAGCTTAGTTTAAATTTCCCGGTGCTTAACTAGCAAACTTTAACTAAATTAACGGTCTGGGCTGATAACTAGAAGGAAACTTAAGAGTCATTAAAAGCAATTAGAGGATCTGCATGGTTTCTTGTTGTGCATCTGCCCCAAGTTGTTGGCCGAACCAGTCTAGTAGAAATAACAGAAAGCTGTCTCCTTCTGTTTCCTTTGGCATCCCTAGTATTCTAATATTGGGATCTCTGATTTGGTTTTCGAGAGTCGCTATGCAGGCTTTCCAGTGACCGCTCTCTTAATATGGATGACACTGCAGCCATGGCAGCATCTGCTCTCTTTGAAGCATCTAGGGCAGTTGTCTGAGTTCCCTCCATAGTCATTTCAAGTGTAGTGACCTGATTGCTGAGGCTGTCGAACTTATCACACAGTAGGGCCACTGATTTAATCAATTTAGACAGTTTTGCCCCAATAGTTTGCAAGGTTTCTTCTGCTGCTTCTCCAGAGTTCTGTTCAGGCCTGCTTTGCATAGAGCGAGTAGCAAGAGCTGGAGGTGTATTTTTGGTTCTTGCTCCCGAGCCTTGGTATTGATCCTTTCGAGAATTCCCCATTGCATTCAGGGATCTATCCTTTACTATCCCTTCTCACTTTATTCAGAGTAAGTTTATTGAAAAAGTCCTTTTTTATAGAAGTTTGCTAGTTCAAGCTAAGCAGTATGATCAAATAGTCGCCATCTTGCTCGGGCTCCACAGCGCCCCCCCCAGTCATTATTTTCTGAGGCCTGAGTTTCTGTGATGGCCACAAGGTCCATCTCAGTGTTCTCTATCATTGCCAGGAGTCTGCTGATTTTATTACCCAGGCTCCTGCTGTTAAGGATTTATAGACAACAGTGTGACCTTCACTAACCAACAACACTTGTATGCTAGGGATGCTCTCCACATGAACAAAAGAGGGGCTACACAACTGGGTAAACAAATTTTTAGATCACTCTACCATGGTTAATTTAAACTAACGGGAAATGGGGCATCTCTTATTCAGACAAGGAACAACAGGTCCATTAATCATTGAAAGCTAAGCAATGATAAAGGTAAATCAGAATATGGTCACGTTAAATGTATCCTACGAAATACAAGGAGTCTAACAAATAAGATGGATGAGTTAATTGTACTGAATGAGGATGAATGATTTGATATCATTGCAATTACTGAAACCTGGTGGGACATCATCTGTAATTGGGGGAAATCGTACCAGGATATAACCTGTCTAACCTGGACAGACCCAACAGATGTGGTGGGTGGAGTCACTTTATTTATTCAAGAAAGGTTAAAACTGTCAAAGTTTCTAATAAAATAAAAAACAACTCTGCAATGGAAATAATTTGGGTTAAGCTAACTATAACGTCCTCTCCTCCCATTATAATTGGGGTCTATTACAGGCCTCCTGATACTTGCATAGAAATAACATTTGACATAGTGACTGAATTAGAGAAGGCAACTGAGATGGGTGTTTTATTGTTGTTGGGTTGACTTATACCTAGGTGACATTGATTGGAGGGAAAATGCTGCCTCAACTATTGCCGGAAAAACCTTTCTATCACTAATTGAGCAGCATGGATTAATACAACATGCACTTAATCCTACCAGAGGTGATAATACTTTAGATCTTGTTATAAGTTCTGATGCAATTAATATAAATTCATACTAATGTTAGGTGATTTAAACCTAAACTGGTTGGGAACAGCTCATAGCACATTGCTGTCACTAACTTAAAACTATAACTTGCACCAGACGTTAACTGAACCCACTAGAACTACCCCATCTCACATGACCTCCACCTTCATTGATTGGGTCATGGTAAACTGCCTCAACCATGTACAAATAGCTTGTACTTCGTCAGATGTTGTTACAGATCATTCCCCAACTTTCTGTATCTGGAGCCCGGAGACTGCTCCTTCCCCCCCCTCCTCGCTATATCACCATAACCAGCTTTGCAAACCTGAATGTTGAAGCATTTCTGCACGATGTATCCTGTATTAACTGGTCAGGCATCTATCACTCAAGGGATGTTGGAGCAGCCCTAGATATTTTCCTTGATGAATTCCTGGCCATCCAGAATAAACACGCTCCTAGATTTACACGGAGGGTTAAGGGCAAGCAAACTAGATGGCACCACAAGGACCTGCTGACTAACCTGTGCACACCGAACAAACACTGGAAGAAGTACAAACTATCAGGGCTACCAGAGGACTACAATAGATACAGAACCCTTCTAAACACATGCAAAAAAAGGTTAGAACAGCAATAAGTATCTACTGCAGGGAACTGCTCACAAGCTCTGCTGGCAAGCCTAGAAAATTCTGAACCCACATCAAGACTTTTCTTGGTGCTGCTCAGTCATCCACCCCAGGGGACGTGATCCTGAATGGTGTGCACTGCAATGACTCAAGCACTATAGCTAACGCCTTCAACCGAATGTTCTTGGATCTGTCCCACTACACCTCATCCTTCAATTCACCTCCTTCAGCATCTCAACCTTCCTGCACACCCCAGTCACCTACATCCTGCTCTGCTGACTGCAAACAAACAACTACCCCACCTTTCTATTTTAAGGCAATGTCTAGGTCGGAGGTCCTAAGTCTATTACAAACTATATCTGACAACACCAGCCCTGGCTCAGACACTCTAGAATCATGCCTCCTGAAACTAGCAGCACCTTTGATTGCCTCACCACTGTCAAAAATGTTCACACTGTCTCTCTCTCTTAGTGCTGTCCCAAACCTCTGGAAAGTTGCTTGAGTTACATCTATCTTTAAAAAAGGAAACCTGAAGGATATTACCAACTACAGGCCCATGGCTATCCTCTCGGTGTTCAGCAAAATACTAGAAAAGCTTGTTGCAAACCAAACCATCAACTATCTCACAAAGAACAACTTTCTCTCTGACACTCAGCATGGATTCAGAAAAGGCCACAGTACCTCAACTGCTCTTCTTAAATTCACCACCAACACGCTTTCCAAAATGGATGCAGGTTTGCTCACAGGAGCAGTGTTCATTGACTTTACCAAGGCTTCTGATCTTGTTGATAATCCCCCGCTTCTCTCCACTCTTCATAGACTTAACTTTTCACCCACAGTGGTTAACTGGTTCAACAGCTATCTGTCAAATAGAACCCAAGCTGTTACATTCAATTCCTCTCTCTCTGATGAGACTAATGTCAACATTAGTGTACCCCAGTGCTCTATCTTGGGACCCCTTCTTTTTTCTCTCTGTATTAGTAATATAGATGATGCCCTTCTCTCCTGCTCAGCCATACTCTACGCTGATGACCTCTTCCTCTACTCTAGCACAGACAATGTCAGCATCATAAACACCTCCCTCTCCTCAGATTTCAAGAATGTGCAAAAATGGCTGAATAACAACAAACACATACCCAATACAAACAAACCTAAGCCATGATTTTTGGTACTGCCCCCAAACTCAGGGTTTGCAAGCAATCCTTCATGGTGTGTGACTCAGGAGGGGCCCACATTGAATGTGCCACGTCCTTTAAATACCTAGGAGTCCTCCTTGATCAAACCCTCGATTTCAACTTACACATTCAGTCCACCTGCAAAGCCGTGAATACCAAATTAGGAGTTGCCTACAAAATGAGTCATATGTTAACACCTTCAGCCAAGTTGGCCATTGCCAAAAGTATCCTTCTTCCCACCCTGAAAACATGGTGTTTCCACATTTGCTAATGCCCATAAAACTGCACTTCATAAATGGGACGTCACACACAATAACATATGTCGATATGCCTCCTCTTCCCAGTGCCTCAAACACCACTGCCACCTATACAGTGACCTAGGTTGGCTCTCCCCATCTGCGTGCTGACAATACTCCATATGCTCCCTTATAGATTCGGTAATTTGTTATCAAACCCCCCACTCCATCATGGCACTACTTCTACCCCTGACACCTGCCTATGGACTACTCTAGGTAAACAAGTCTCTACTTAACATACCTAGATGTCTCACATTAAAAGGCTCTGGAGCCTTTCCTCATGCTGCCCCCACCATCTGAAACTTCCTCCCCCTAGCTCTGTGGCAAGCCAGCTCCCACCCAATCTTTAAAAAGGAGCTACGTTGACATCTATCCCAGGATCCCTGCACTTGCTTTGACCCAACTAGCTACTTCTACCTCCATGTCCTCACAAACCTCAGTCCACCACCCTACTCCTCTTTCTCTTCCACTCTGAGTTCCACCCCAACCCCTGCTGGCAAACTCTTGCCTTCCATACTACTCATCCTGGCATATGTACCTACTGCTTAAATCCCACCTTGCCCACCTCTGTTACCCCTACCTCCCTCTAACTCACCTTCTCTCTGCTTACTACAATATTGTACTCTTGCTAAGCTATGCACGTCGTACCTCAGACTAAATGTATCTCTTATTTGACTGCCAGCTATGCACTTTATACTATCTTAATGTGATTAGTCTTACCTTATGTTACGTTGCTTGGTTGTATGTATTATGCCTAGGACTGTCTGATCCACATGTACTTCAACTGTATAAATGCAAAGTGTTTGTCTCTCAGTTTTGTATGTACTATCCCGGGTCGTGCCTGAAAATAGTCCATTTTTGGCTAGTGCACCTACCTGGTTAACAAAAACTAAATAAATAAAATAAATACTACGTTGGTCACCCCTTGCCAATAGTGATCATAATTCTATTCTGTTTAATTTTGACATAAATAAGCAAAAGTTGGCAGGTGTAACTGAAATATTTTTATGTTCGATGGCAGATGTAAGAAGTATAAGTACTGAACTAAACAGAATAGACTGGATCAAGAAATTACTCAATAAAAAAATAATTGAGATGTGGGTAGAGTTTTAATACACACTACTCAAAATCTGTAATGCATATATCCCAAGAATAAGAAAATGCACCACAAATGGGATGAGACCCAAATGGTTATCTAATAAAATTAAAACCATAATAAATAAAAAGAAAAGAGCTTATAAAAATACCTGAAACATAACTCCACGGAGTTATGGGACAAATATACTCTAAGTCCTTACTGAAAAAAATGAAATGTTCATTAAAAAACTCAAAACGTATGATGGAGGTTAGGCTGGAAAAAGACAAAAATAAATCAAATAGTAAGGCCTTTTACAGTTACATAACTTCCTTAAAGAAATCAAAGACAATCTGTTAGTTTAGTTTTAGCTAATGACAATATTATTTCTGACCCTCAAAAGATGGCTAATGCCTTTGATTTGCACTTTTGTAAATCCTTTGCAAACAACCCCAAGCAGGTACCTTTGATTAACATACTAGACTCTCCCGAGATTCCATCTCTGCAGGAGAAATCAGACAGGGCATAGACAAACTCAAAAAGGATTCTACATCTGGTCCTGACAACATAACTGCTAAAATTCTTAAAATGACCGGTGAGATTATCACTATACCACTTAAGATCATATTTGAAACCTCTCCGAACAAAGGACAAGTTCCAGCTGATAGGAAAAAGGTGAATATTTCTCCAATCTATAACAAGCATTTGTCAATGCCAAATGTTGTCACGCTGGCATTGGCTTTGGTAGTGCAGTGTGGAAAAACATTTTTGGCAGGATGTGAAAAATGACAGCTGTACTGTTCATAAGGAGGTGTAAAAAAATGCCAGTGTTGAAAATGTGGCATGTAAATATAGCAAATTTGTGAAGTTACAAGGGTGCGTGGGAAATGTGCAATGCACGCTTGTAACACAGTTATTTTATGGGCGTTCGACACCAAATTTTCAACATAGGCATTTTAGCACCTCTGCTCATGTACAGTGTCACTGTTATTACCTCAAACTGTCCCAAAAAGTGATTTTGCACAGCGACCGCACTATTCTGCGCTGGAAGTGTGAAAACACATTTTGGGCAGGATATGTTAAATGGCAGCTGTACTGTTCATCAAGAGGTGTGTAAAAATGCCAATGGTGAAAATCCAGAGTGAAAATATTACAAATGCACAACGTTACGAGCGTGCATGCAATCTGCCAATGCACGCTCGTAACACAGTCATTTTATGGAGTGTCATCACCAAATTTTCAACATAGGCATTTTAGGACCTCTGCTCATGAACTGCATCACTGTCATTTTCATAATCTGGCCTGAACACTGATTTCCCACAGTGACTTCGCTATTGTTCGCTGGAAGTGTGGAAGCATATTTCGGGCAGGATGTGGAAAATGACAGCTATACTGTTCACAAGGAGGTGTACAAAAATGACAGTGTTGAAAATCTGGCATGAAAATATTATGAATTCATGAAGTTACAAGCCTGCGTAGCAATTGCGCAATGCACGCTCGTAAAACAGTCATTTTTGAGATTTTTTTCCACCAAATTTGCAATATAGGCTTTTTGAGAGGGCACCTCATGAACACTAGCACTGTCGTTTCATTAATCAGTCCCGAAAGGTGATTCCACACAGTGACCTCAAAATCACCTTTCAAGGCTGATTAACGCCATGACAGTGATAGAAATCATGAGGATGGGTCCCACAAACCCCATGCTGAAAATTTGGTGCTAAAATTCCCAAAAATACCTGAGATATGCATTAAAGTTGGAAAAACCCTATTCATTCTATTATACAGCTTACCAGCATTTCCTCAGTTCGCTGTTGGCTTTGAAGAGTGCAGACGTGTTCCCGGTCTACTGAAGATCGTCGCACCAGACTCCGGAGGTAAGTATAGGGTGAGAGAGGTGTGGGGAGGCAGGGTGCACAGTGGTGGGTGCGGGTTGTGGGAGGGGGCCAGGAGACCGCCGAGGGACTGTTTGCTTTTTACAGGGAAAAAAATGAAAGACATTGGGTGACCATTTCATTTTAATAGGTGCTTTGGCAAGCTGGGGTGGGCTCCCAGCATGCCACCTGAGTGTGTGAGTGAGGAGGGTGCTTTAGCGACAGGGGATTGGGCACTCCCCATTGGCAAACAAGGAAAGGGGAGGGCAGAAGCCGGGATTGGGCACCGGCAAGCAAATGAAAAGGGGACCATTACGCCGCGGGGAGTGGGCCTCATCAGCAAAATTCAAGGGAGGGAGGGATATATGTTGACGGATTGGGCACCCCCTGTCGGCAAAGAGAAACTGTTGGAGCAGCGCATGATGCCGAGGGGGATTGGGCACACCCTTGGCAATCAAAAAAGGGGGGGTTACATGATGCCAACAGGGATTGGGCACCCCCATTGGCACACAATAAATGGGATGTTGACAGGCAACAGTGGCAGTCACTGCCGCCATGTTGCCTGCATGTAGGGGGAGGCGTGTTGTGGTCACGTTGCATGAGAGCTTCACTCTCATTGCAGCGGACCTTTTCTCAGATGTCATCACCTCATTAGCTAGGCAGGTTGTCGGCCCCTGCTGCTGGCTGATTGGGGAATGTGGGATGCACCTACTGGTGTGTGCCCTGCATTCGCCCAACAGCGACCGCGCCTCCAAATCTCTACTGCCACAAGATGTTGGCTGCGCAAGCGTGTCAACATAAAAAGGATAAGTCTGACCTTAATAACTATAGGCCAATAAAACTCACCATTATCCCAGGAAACATTCTGGAAGGTATCATTAAAAATGATATCATCTCTTCTACAAGTACCGATATGGAACAGCATGGATTTACTCCTGAGAAATCCTGTGTTACAAATATGCTATGTTTTTATGTAAAAGTAAGCAGCTCCTTAGATCAATGCATACCATGTGAGATCATATATCTTGATTTCTCTAAAGCCTTTGATATTGTACCACACTGGGCTTTAATACATAAGTTGAATGAATAAAAAATTAATAATAGGCTTATAAAATAGATACCTGATTGGCTTATCGATAGGGATCAGTGTGTAATAATTAGGAGGCACACCTCAGTTAACTGTAAAGTGACAAGTGTGTCCTGCATGGATCAGTATTGGGGCCAATACTCTTCAATATATTCATTTCTGATCTAAAGAATCTGACATCATGGGTGATCAAATGTGTCAATGACACAAAACTGGAGGGTACATGCCTGACTGAGGCAGATCATTTGTTAATTCAGGACAATCTCGATAAACTAACAACTTGGGTTTCCAGATGGGAAATGAGATTTAATACAGATAAATACAAAGTGATGCATCTACAGTAGGTAGTAAGAACAGCAGGTACTCCTATACATTATATGGTAAACCATTGCCTTAGACCAGTAACGAGAGGGACTTGGGAATTCTCATTGATGACAAATTTGATCTCAGATCCCTGTCATCCCTTACTGTCACTTGTGCTCATACTGAGTGCTAAAAAGAGGCATATACAATCAAGAGACACAGCTGTAATCTTCCCTCTATATAGAGCATATGTACAACCACATTTTGATTACGCTACCCTGGTTGGGTGCCCTTACAAATGCAAAGAAATTGATCATATCGGAAGAGTTCAGAGAAAAGCCACTAAAACCATTTACAGTATACATAATTTTATTTATTCAAGCCTTGGATTATAACCTTTGAGCAAGAAGCTCATTTGCAAACGTTCCACGTGATTCTTTTATAATACAAACAGTTAACATGAAGTCGAGTAGGGGGTACAAATGTACATCAAATACCGATTTAAAAACAGAATTTATTTATTTATTTTTATTTATTCAAGTCTAGGATCACAAATACCTTTGAGCCAGGGCTCTTTTACAAAGGTTCCATGTCAGAGGCAAAAGACATACAGGGATGGCAATGTAACAACAATAGTCAACGATAACGCACTGTAGTTAGGGAATAAAACAGAATAACATTTTAAAGCATGGCTACTAGCTGTACTGATAAGATGGGATAACCAGCAATGAGGATGAGACTTGATGAAGGGAAACAGTGGTATAAAAAACAGAAAAAATGGTGTAGAAATGGAAGGGCAACAAAGGTGCAGCCATAGGCGGTTGTCATGCGAAACAGGGGATAAGTGCTGGTGACATGGGGTGGTAGAGGGAGGGGAAGATGGGTGGGTGGGACAGAAGATGAAATAAGAGCATCAGTGGGGTTAGGGGGCAGCTGGATGGGCGGAGAAGAAGAGAGGCTGAGGCGACCCCGGGACATGTCAGCATCAGTTATGGGGGGCAGTCACAGGAGCTGGAGGCAGTAAGGTGCAGCTGTAGTCTAGATTTAAAAATGCCCAGTGTTGGGGCAGTAGAGATGGCAGGGTTGAGGCTGTTCAGCCATAGAGGAGCTTTGTAGGCGAATGAACGTTGACACTGAGTGGTGCGACAGCGGGGAACTTGCAGGAGTTGAGATTTAGAACCCCTGGTGACCTGCATGCTATTCCTATTGTTGTGTAGCAGGGCTGTGACCCCCGGAGGTGCAAGTCCAAGGCTAATTTTTTTGTCCATTGTGCAGGTTAGGTACTTGATGTGATTTGAGAGCTGGAGCCAGCCAGTTTTAGTATACAGATCGCAGGTGTGGGTTAGACAGTGTGCTCCAGAGATGAGCCGACATGACTTATTGAGGGCAGTTGAGATACGTCTGAGGGTAGTCGCTGTGGCAGAGCCATAAATGATGAGACTGTAGTCAATAATCGAGACCACGGAACTCTGAACAGCGATCTTCAAGGCTTCAGGGGTGAGATGTTGTCTGTGTCTGTAGAGGAGACCAATTCTGGTGTTAGCTGCCTTTGCCACAGAGTCGACATGAGCACCGTATGAGAGGTTGGGGTCCAACAGTATCCCAAGGTATTTGAAGTATGGAACCTGTTCCAGGGTATTCCCATGCAATGTCAAGATAGCCAAGGGGTGAAGCTTGTGCTGATTGTGGGAGCTGCAGAATAGCATGGACTTAGTCTTTTTGTGGTTACGGACAAGTTTATGCTTAGAAAACTACGCCTCAATGGTACTGAAGGCAAGTTGGAGATTCCATTGTAAGGACATGGGATCTTTGTGAGAGGAGAATACAACAGTGTCATTGACATAGAGGATGATATTCTCAGTGCAGGATTGTGGTAGAGAGTTTAGAAAGAGACTGAAGAGGAGCGGGCCCAGAATTGATCCTTGCAGGACACCCGAGCATACTGGCAAAGTGTCAGAGAGGGCATTGGCAATTTTCACCTTTTGTGAGCAGTTTTCAAGGTAGCTTTTGAACCATAAGGCTGAGTCAGGGGAGAGATCAATGTTCCAAAGTTGGTCAACCAACAGCCGATGGTGGACAGTATCTAAAGCCTTGGAGAGGTCATGAAAACCGCCCCGATAAGCAGGCCCTTATAGAGAGAATTATGTACTGCCTTGGTGAATTTGAGCAGAGCAGAGGAGGTGCTGTGACCCTTTCTGAAGCTGTGCTGTTGAGTGCACAGTAACTTGTATTTGTCCAGATGGTCGGTTAGTTGGTCAGCTATGATTCGTTCAAGTGCCTTGGAGAGCGGAGGCAGTATCTAGATCGGGCGATAGTTTGAGTGGCTAGACTTGTCTCCACTTTTGTGGACTGGAATGACAGAGGCAATTTTTCAAAGGTCTGGGAATTGACTGGAACAGAGAGAGAGATTCAGAATTCTGGTTAAGGGTCGAAGAACTTCCTCTAGAATTAGCGACAGTATCTTCAGGTCAAGGGAGTCTCCACTGGGTCTGGATTTAGAGATGGTAGTAGTGATGTAGTGGCGCACTGCATTCAAAGAGACTTCCTGAAAGTAGAAATGGGGGGGGATTGGCCTGAGCAGGATGGATGTTAGGGGAGCTGTCATCTTCTTTGAAAAAGTCAGTAGGAGAACGGCACTAAGGTCGGTTAAAGCAGAGTTAAAGGTATTGGCAATGTCCAGGGGGTCCAGGGTAGTGATCCCATCAACTGTCAGCATGGCAGGAGAGTTTTTTGGTCGTATACCTGTGATTCCTTTAATGTTATCCCAAAAGGCACGACCGTTTCCCCAGGTGTTAGTAAGTACGTCCTTGTAGAAGGAGCTTTTCATAAGTCGGATGGCCTTGGTACAGGCATTATGGGCCTGTTTGCGTTTTAGTAAGTCAGGCAGTGTGCCAGTGGCTTTAGCCACTGCCCAAAGGTGGTCCCTTAGTTTCAACTGTGAAAGGAGCTTGGCATCAATCCAGGGGTTACAGAGTGACTTGGCTTTGCATTTTTTAACCGGAGCAAAGAGGTCACAGGACTTGTTGAAAGTGGCAATGAAGAAGTCGAGGGCCAAGTTAACATTCATAGCCTTGTAAATAGGTTGCCAGTCAATCAGATTCAGGTAGTGTTTAAGATGAGCAAGTTATCCACGTGGGAGGACCCTACTGTAAATGAATTTGGGGGGGTTTGAGAAATTTATTGGGTCATTCGCATATGACAGGGGAGTGGTCACTGAGGGAATCCAGCAGTAGGGTGGAGCTGAAGATCCTGCATGGGTGGCTGCTAAGTACCCAGTCCAGAAGGGTACTAGTACCAGTCTTATAGTTAGTCCTAGTCAGTGAGACCATCATCTGTGTGAGGTTAGCAGAGGCAATAGAATCTTTCAGCTCTCCTGTATCCGAGGCTAACCAATTGATGTTGAAGTCATCTAGCAGGACAAGTTCAGCGCCTGGAGTTTGGGAGTTGATAAACCTGAGAACATCATTGAGCCCTTTGACCTGGTCCCTGGGTGGAATGTAGATGGAACCAATCATTAAGGCTTTTTGGTTTGGGCCAAGGAGAATTGTTATGGGTAGCAACTGAGCCGAGGAGTCAAGTATTGGGGTTTCAAGGGGGAGCACCAATAGGAAGTCTTTAACATAGATGGCACAGCCTCCTCCTTTCTTGGTGACCCGGTCCAGTCTAAAAATGTTGTAGCCTTGTAGTGTTATATCCTGATTAGAAACAGAATACATATGATCATACAATCAGGTAGGCATATGTTTGGGCTAACAAGACAAGGTACAGACATGAGAAGCCTCAAATATCAATTAGAGAGTTAACAGTAGTGTAATGACAAGAAAAGTAGAGAGCTTTGAGTTTGAGAGAGGAAAGAAGGGGAGCGGTAAGATTCAGGGCAGATGGCCAGAAGGACCAGGGGCCCTTTGTTGGTGTAGTAGTAGAGGTCCTGGCAGGGAGTCAGAGGACTCAAGGTTCCCGTTTTTCAGAAGGGAGGGTGTGGGATGAAAAAGGGGGGAGGGCTGGGGAAAAATGAAAGTCTGAGATAAGGTGAGAGCAGTCGGAAACGGAGGTGTGGGGGTGTGTGAAGGAGGGTGGGTGAAAGAGAGGGGGATAGAGTGTAGTTGGAGGAAGGGGTAGGTAAGTAAGGCATGGGCCAAAGTGCTTGAAGTTAGATTTGATGACCTTTACCAAGGGATAATTTGTCTAGGAGCATGAGCAGGTCATAGAGCTTATGAGGTGGGAGCAAAGTTTTATCTTAAAGGGCTCGAGTTTAGGCTCTCCTAGGAGGTCAACTGTGAGTGAGCTAAGCCACTTTGGAGCACGGTAGATATTATATTGTATTTATCATACAAATCTAGACTAGGCTGCATGTGCCTATATTCTACCCCCCCCCCCATCTGTGACGGAGAAAAGGCTACATTATTATTTATTTATTTGAATTTTGATAACCGGGTCAGCCTACTGAGACAGACATGTCCCATTTTCAGGGGTGACCAGGGGAATAGAAACAATTCCATGAGATAGTGCATTGTACAATTTGATGCTAGGGGCAAAACATAAAGTAAGAATACAATCTGAGGCAAGGGACTATATATATATATATTCATGGCAAAAACTGTTTAATGCATCAGTTAGGGTTGTTCCACAGAGACAAATGCAAGGAAATTAGTGTTAGGGTTACCACCCCTTGCACCCCACATCCACCCTGCCCCTACCAACAGGCATCGGGGTGTGCGTTGGGGTCGTAGGGCAAAATTTCCTTGCTTTTGTTGCTTTAGAACAACCCTCACTGATGCATTAAATGGATTTTTTTGCCATGAATTTCCCTTGTTTTTGAGAATGTGCAATATAAATAGTGAATGGTATGTGGTGGTGGGAGCGCAAGGCCAGATGCTGCCCATGTCTGCGTAATAACCGTAACAGTAATGCTAACACTAACAGTAACAGTAATGGTGAGTGAAATGCAAATGTTAATGGTAACTGTAACACCAACAGAAATATGAACGCAAATGCAAATGGTAACTGTTACGGTGACGCAAATGGAAATGCAAACGCAACTGGTAATGTAAACGCACACACAAACGGTAATGGTAACAGTGATGCAAATGCAAAAAGAACTGTAATAGTAACTAATATAACCACAAACACTAACAGTTACGGTGACGCAAACAAAAATGGAAACGCAAATGGTAACAGAAATGCTAGTACAAACACAAACCGTAACGCAAATGGTGATGGAAATGCAAACATAAATGGTAACACAAATGCAAGTGCAAACAGAAATGGTAACGGTAATGGTAGTACTAATGTTAATGGAAACACAATGTGAAGCAGTGATGATAATGCTAACGTTGACACAAACATAAGCGTAAATGCAAATGGTAATGCAAATGCAAGTGGAAATGCAAATGCAAATGGTAACGGTGACGCAAACAGAAATGCTAATGCAAACAGTAACAGAAATGCAAGCACAAACATAAACACAAATGGTAACGGTAACTGTAATGTTAACCTTGACGGAAATGCAAAGTGAAATGCAAACAGTAATGGTAAAGGTGATGCAAATGGAAATGCTAATGCAAACGGTAATGGAAACGCAAGCACAAAAGTAAACACAAATAGTAACGCTAACCATAACACTAACATTGATGGAAATGCAAAGCGAAGCGGTAATCGTAATGGTGACAGAAACGGAAACACAATGGAAACAATAAAGGAAATGTTAATAGAAATGCAAGCACAAATGTTAACGCAAATGGTAACGCTAACCGTAACACTAACATTGATGGAAATGCAAAGTGAAGCGGTAACATTAACGGTAACGGTGACGCAGACGTAAACATTAACGCAAATGGAAACGCAAACACAAATGCAAATGCAAACGGTAACAGTAACGGTGATGTAAATGGAAATTTTAAAGCAAATGATAGCGTAAATGCAAGTGCAAATGTAAACAATAACAGTAAGGGAAACACAAACGCAAACAGTAATGCAAATGGTAATGAAAACGAAAATGGTAATGTTAATGCAAACAGAAACACAAAAGGAAACCGTAACGCAAATGAAAACACAAACACAAGCACAAACACAAATGATAACGCACACGGTGATGCAAACAGACACGCTAATGAAAATGGTAACGGAAATGCAAATGGTAACGCAAATGCAAACAGTAACGCCAACGGTGATGCAAAACTTAACAGTAATGCAAAAGGTAATGTAAATGCAGGCGAAAACAGAAATGCAAATGGTAACGACATGGTGATGCAAACAGAAATGCTAACGCAAACGGTAATGGAAACACAAGCGGAAATGTGAAAATGCAAACGCTAAAGGTAACAGTAAAGCAAATGCACACTTTTTCTGTCCCAAACAGGTGCATCCACAAGCACAGTGAATACAAAGAATGTAGGCATAAATAGTGGCTCTTGGACCAGAAAATGAGCACTTGGAATGCTAAACTGCTTATATCTCAGGAACCGTACGATGTACAAAAAAAATTAAAATCATATTATTTATGACTTTCCCAGCTAGTTTTGTACTTAGCCCCCACCGTTGGGGGGGGGCAAACATTTGTGACAAAAGGCCATATCTCGAACCGCTTGAGATTCTGGACCCGAAAGGCGCAGCGGATGCCGTAATGTTATCTTATAGGAAAAAGTGTCAAATTTGGAGTGCCGTAACTTTGCAGCCCAGTAATATTTTGGCACCAGATCACCAAAAGGCACATATGGAGGATGTTGGCTTTCTTCCCTGCAAATTTCAGCCCAAAGGACCAAACAGTTGTTTTGCAACAGGGTGGCAAAGATTTCCTATTGTTTTGGCCATACTGTCTCAAATTACTTTTGCAAATCACTACACTTTCACAAAAAAAATCACGAAAATGTCACATTTGCTAAAGTACTTTGTGACACTACTTTTTTTTTAAATTTAAAAAACATTTCTGGGGTGTTTTACCCCCCAAAAAAGACATGGCTAGCATCCTCAGGACTCGACTAGGAGAACACAACAAGAATTGTGTCCCTAGAGGGTCCCAGATTTAAATGCCAAGCATTTTTCTGACCATGAACTGAAAACAAAAAATGGCTGAATCACGAAAGTAAAAGGGTCATTTGCGACAGTAAAAACTACATTTGCGACACTGTTGCATAATTTAACTTTTCCCATTGACTATAATGGGATTCAGTGCTTTTTGAATAACCTTTGAACTGTTTAATATTTTTTCACAAAATCTTCAAAAGGCACATCGGGGACCCCGGCTGCACGTTCCCTGAAGTTGTCAAACTGATCGTGCAAACCATGTGGGCTATAGGCGCAAGCAAAGAAAGTGCAAAAATGCATAATTTATGCTTTTTTTATGGTGCACTGTAGCTCCACAACTGTATATCTAACCATAACGCAACTTGCCAGATCCAGAGATCTATGCTACTAGATTGTGCATTCCAAAATTCAGGCAAATCCGTTGTATGGTTGCAAAGTTATTAAGGTGCAAAATTTGAGATTTAACCTTAAATGGGGGTTCAACTCTTAATTATAGTGGCTACTACCATGCCACTTAATATATATATATATATATATATATATATATATATATATTTATAAATGGGTCAAGATTTTTCTGAGTCCTGATTGACTGAGAGGCACCTTTGGCCATGTCCTTATCAGAGCATATTGTGCCAACTGGCACCTCTTCACCCAGTCAGGACAGTTCACAATACAAATCACTGTGCAGTGTGCCAGTGTCTCTAGACTAGACCTCCCTAACCAAGCGAGAGAGCGAACTAACCACAGAGACCCCCCTAAACCACCACCACACACAGAACTGTACAGCATAATATCATATAAATCAGTTGCCCAAACAAAGTAAAAATAAAATGTAACTTGAGGTACTCCAGAAAAAGGAAAAAAACAACTGCGATGATGGGAGCCATGTGCATGCTGCAACAACACAGCTTTGAAATAGCAGCCGTCAGCTGCTAATCCCTTATTGTGAGCCCCTAGTATAAGCATAACTGTGTACAAATTTTTGACACCTTTCCCCAATTTAAAAATAAAAATCTAACCTCTGCAGCATTTTTTTCTTCTTCTTCTTCTTCTTTGTATAGACAGGTCCCGAGAACCAGTGAGCCTAGTGCGTGCCATCATGAAGTGACTTTCAAATGCCAACAGAAACCCCAACATCAACTCTAACAGTGCTGTTATTATTAAACATGCTGAAAAATATAAAACTCTATCACCAATTAAACATTTCAATGCCAAGCTAGCTACCAGCTGCTTATTGCAGGTTGAATGCGCTCTGACAGAAGCACTAAGGCGGCCAGCAAGGGACTCACACAGACGGCTTTCAGATGCACAACATGCTGCTTCCTCTTTTGTTCTCCCATTCCCTGCAGTCTTCGGTGTCTTATTTTTGAACAACTGAACAGCTCTATACTGCAACACTAACTTTTTTTAGTTCTCTGATCAATCATTCAAACTGGAAGGTACCACACAATTACTGAAATATGTATTTAAAAACAAACGTGAACTAAGAAATGGCTGTGTATGGTTACCATGTAATCAAGCCACTGGCGGCAGCAATATATAACCAAAGCCTAAATAAAAATAAAAATAAAAATATGACCAAATAAAAACACGACACAAAGGAGAACCTAACTAGTGGGGTTGGGGAGGGGGGAGCACATGTAGTGGACATCACAGCACAGAAACTACCTAAATAAAGGGACTATTTCACTACTTCAGGCATTAAAACCTCAAACTCAAAATGTTTTGCCCTGTTTTCTAATCTTTTTTTTTTCTTAAATAGTTACTTGGCAGACCCATTTTATAAGCGCAATAACACACTCTGAGGTATGGGTAATCTCCTGATAAGAGCACACCCAGGTGCATAAGGCACTCGGTGCAAGCGCCTCTTGCCTTACAACGCACCTGGGCATGCTCTTATCAGAAGATAACCCACATCCCATCATGTGTTATTGCTTGCATATATATTTTGGTATGAATATAGGGATAAAAAGTGATATCTGGGGCAGGCAGTGGAGATATCACTGATATCTCCATGTTCCTATATGTCATAGTGATATCTCCATGTTCCTATATGTCATGGAACATGGCGATATCTCTATGTTCCTATACATCATTGCTATGAAAACTAAGTGTTCAAAACGTGTTCTGCCTCTCCACGACCTGCACCAGGGCACCTCTCCACGACCTGCACCAGGGCGCCCCCCCCTTCACACAACTCTGCCATCTAGGTAATGCTGCCATCATCACTTTCAAACAGTTATTTAAACAAAAAAACTTATCTGGTTGATCCTACCGATTTCCTACGCAAGCAGTTTCACTTTGTCAGGTTCCAAATTCATAGCGTGACTGAGTGCTTCAACATAGTGCAGTAAGGACCTACCAGAGAGTTTAAATAAGCATGCTCCATGTAAAACGTCGGAATCTGTGTGTTTTTTTAAGTTTTCTAAATTAGTGAGCTTTTGTAAAATATCCTGCCAATAATAGAAAGAAGAGACAGACCGAGTAGTACCTTCAGAGAAGAGACAGTGAGCCCATGCGAGCATTGCGAGTGTTGCTATAGTAACGTTGTTATAGCAACACTCTCAACAGTCACTCAGGCGCACTGTCTCTTCTGTAAAGGTGTGACTCAGTCTCTCTCTCTCTCTCCTCTGTCTTCTGTAGGCAGGATATTTCACAAAAGCTCAGCAATTCAGCAAATTAAGAAAAAAAAAAACAGATTCAGATGTTTCACAAGAAGTCTGCTTATTTAAAATCTCTGACAGGTCCTTACTGTACTATGTTGAAAGCGCTCAGCCACGCTACCAATTTAAAACCTGACAGAGTGAAACTGCTTGAGTAAGACATGAGGAAATCGGCAGGATCAACCAGATAAGTTTTATAAACAAATTTCAAAAAACATCATATTTCTATAACTATACACAGACTGTGACTTATTTTAACTCTCTGACATATCCTAATTTTATACTGAAAGAGCTCAGTCACACTACAAATTTAGAGCATACACAGAAAAACTGAACAATCACAGGATCAACCACACAACTTTTTTTTTTTAATTACAGTTGCTTTAGCAATTATGGGATGATCAGAGCCATGGGGGGGGGGGCTGCCTGAAAAATAAGATACATTTGTAATTCTGTTAAGTGGGGGATGTGACAGGTTCTCTCAGGGGGCCAAAACAAAGTGTGTGTGTGTGGGGGGGGGGGGCTTGTTTCATGGTCCCAAAACATGTATAAACAGAACATGACATGGCCTGAGTGAAGATATCATATTTATCTTCACTCAAGCCATGTCATATCCATATATATATATATATACACACACACATGCACAAAGGTATGCTATACACAGTAAGTCGGTTTCCTCTGTATCAGGACAATGATTCCATTCTGGTCAAGAGAAGTCCAATGTTGGCAATACTTTGATCAGGTGTAGAACCATGGTATTAGGGCAGGTGAACTTGCCCAATAGCAGTTACAACATAATACAATTACATAATACATTAAATTACATATGTAGAAAGTATATGAGCAGGGATAGGTGAGAGCAGGAGAGCAGAGGGGTGTAGGAGAAGATTGTAAGAGGGTGGCTGAGGGGAGGAAGGTGCACAGGGGTAAGAAGAGGGGATCAAGTGCAATTGCTGCTGCAAGTTGGAGGGGGAGAGAAGATTTCCGTGAAGCGACTTTTACACAGGGGAAGAGATGAACATGAAAGTAAGCTGTGTGGGAGAGTATTTCATTGTTGTGGTGCTGAGCAAGTGAAGGACTGCTTGCCTATGGCTAGGCGAACTTTGGGAAGGCTCAGTAACGGGAGGTGGGAGTGTCTGAGAGTCCGGGGGGAGTATCTCAGAGTAAGCAGACTGGAAAGGATAGGCAGAGAAGGAAGGTGGATGAGTTTAAAGGTGGTACATAGTACAAGGAAGTCCATTTTGGGCTCGGACAGTCAGCCTAGGGACTTGAGAACGTCACAGTGATGGGCCCAAGCTGATGCTACATCGGCAAAGCGAGCTATCCTGTGAAATGCCTGTTTAAGTTTGGTTAGAGTAGTGGACTTGACTGAGTGAATTATGGATGCACCATAGAATAAACCTGGAAGGAGGGTAGCCGAGGCAACAGTCTTCCTAGCACAAGGAGTAAGGTGGGGGCAGTGTGATAGAGGAGACCGAGTTTCTGATTGGTAGTTTTAATAATGCGGTTTACATGCGTGTCGAAGGATAAAAGTTCATCAAGTGTCATACCCAGGTATTTGAAGGATATGACCCCTTTGAGAGGCAGACCAGACGATGTGTTGATAACCAGAGGAGTCTGGAAGGTTAAGCCAAAGGCGGTATGACGGAACATCATGGATTTACTTTTCTTTGTGTTCAGCACCAGCAGGTTCTTTTTTGAACCAGGCTTCCACTTGCTGGAAGTCTTTTTCCAGGACAGATTGAATAGAGGAAATGTCTTTGCCAGACCGGTATAGTATGGCATCATCTGCATAGAGATGGATCGCTGCCCCCCCGCCCACAGTTTTGAGGCAAGTCATTAATAAAGACTGAGAAAAGTAGAGACCCAAGAATAGATCCTTGAGGGACCCCGTCCATAATTGGGGATAGGGAGGAGAGAGCACCAACCCATTTGACACACTGGAAATGGTTAGATAAATAGTTAGAAATCCAAGAAAGGGAGCTGGAGTCAAGATCTAGGGAATGGAGCTTGGAGATGAGAAGAGGGTGGTTGACAAGGTCGAAGGCCTTCGTGTGGTCAGTGAAGACTGCTCCTGTGGCACTACCTTGATCCATGGTGTGTGAAAGATGTCAGCGGTGACCCTCAAAAGAGCAGTTTCAGTCCCATGAGCTTTCCTGAAGCCATGTTGGTGTATGGTAAAGGTGTTAGTCTGTTCAAGGAAAGAGTACAGCTGATTATACAGGAGTCTTTCCTGGATTTTTGCAATGGGGCACCGGATGGATGTAGGTCTATAGTTCTTAACTAAGTTAGTCGGGTCATTTTTGTGTATGGGGACAACAGTAGCAGTTTTCCATTTGTCCGGGATGGAGTGTATGAGGAAGGATTGATTAATCAGCTGGGTGATCGGATGAGCCAGCGCGGGTGCACCAATCCTAAGGAATCTAGGCGGCAGGGTGTCAAAGCCAGGAGATCATAAACAAGGAAAAAGTAGGGCTGTTTTGAAAATAAGTAACTGGGGTGGGGATTCATTTGATTTATTTCTTTGTTGGGTTATTACACTTTGCACATACTCAAATGTGCAGTTATACTAAAAAAATGTGAGCAGAGTTTATGTTCACTTTATACTGTATCTTTAGGATACCATGGTAAATGAGTCGCAGCTCAACTGTTTTATAACACCTTTCTTGTTTTCTTACTACTAATCATAATAATAATTTTTTACAAAATAGAGCTGTTTTAGAATGCTAAGCCCATAACATCACATCTGACCCTGCCTCCAAACCTGGTGGCATGGAAACAGCAGACTACTGCCATGTGCTGGTCCCCCACCCTATCGCTCCTTTTTCCTTTGTGGCAGAACCCAGCACAAAAAAATAAGAAGTGATCTGGTTTACTGGAGATCCTGGAACTTGAAAGGTATCCACAGGATCTCCTCTCCCAACTACTGGATGCATGCATAGGATACCTAAAATCCTCCAGGCAACTGCAAGTAGATGTTGCCTTAGGGAAACACATGCACTGGCAATACTTACATAAGTGACATGCACTGGGAACATGCCTGGGACCCTAATATAGACTCAAGAAGCCAAATGAGGGCTGGCTAGGTGGCGCTGAAGGTTGAGGTGCTGGACACCACTCTTTGTGCCATGCCAGCGACCTGGGTTCGGGAACGAGCTTGGGTCATCGGGGATTGGCAGGGGCAGGAGAGGATTGAGCATCTGGAGGACTCCTTTCTCTCCTCTACTCTCCTGGAGGTGGGTGGGTTGCATCTTCTGCTGTTACAGAGGCTCTCAGTGTCAACTGGGGGCATCGCAACAAGTAGGAGAGATGCTACTGGGGTATGGAAGCAGCGGCAGATGGCTTGTGGGCGGGTGTGGGAGCATACCCATCACACACCAGCCATCATTGCATGTCCACGCCTTCAGGAATGAAAAGCAGGAAAAACCCTGGCACCTGGACTGGCGATGGTGGGGCCAGAGGATGTCCCCCATGTCCACTGCCAGGTCTAACCTAGTTGGTCACTGTCTCTCCTCCTCTCCCCGGCTGCCCTTCTTGATTCAAGATAGAGCGCTGGAGAAGTAAAGGTGGTCCCACCCCGGGTTGCTCAGAGCCAGGGGGCGGGGTGGTTGGTGGAGATGGAGAAGAGTTCCTGGGAGCAGCAGAAAAGTTCAGGAGGTCCTCCGGCTGGGTGGGAGACAAGACACTCCGTGTGCCCCACTGAAGAGAGATCTATGGGACCAGAGAGGAGATAAAGTTAAAAAAAAATAAATAAATAAAAAAAGCCAAAAGATCTCGACTCAGCTATAAGGGGCTGTTGGCCCTGGGGACAGACAGAATGGAATCCCTACACTTGAGTCCAGGTGGTGCACATTGCTAGGTTTTGATATTACACAGGGGGACTCACACAGTTGTTGGAAACATCTCTGACTGGCAACTCGGGACACATGGATCTGGTTTACCCAGTTTAATTTCCTCCACAGATGTCACAGGACTCCTCCACAGCTTCATTAGTGGGGTCTCTCAAACACAGATAAATGCTGGAAGTGTCAGGTAGAATTACCCACATATAATGGGAATGTCCTCACATACTACACTTCTGGAAGAGATCCAAAATGAAGTGTTAGACACCTTGACAGGCCTGGGCACCATTACCCTGAAACTGTCCCTACTGATGTGGGGTTGCACAATTAGGGGAATGCCATACCTGGTCTGAACTTCATGGCAAGGAGATGGCTACTGGGATCCCTCATTTCAGATAAGAGAGTCATACTAAAGCACTGGAAGGAGCAGGAACCACCCGTAATGTCTTTAGGAACTGGGGAAAATGGCAAGCTTTGAGAGAGTACACTACACCACCTAGAATAAACTGGATACATGCATGCAGATTTGGGTCCCATACCTAAAATCAGACTTCTGCAATGTCACACAAGGCCGCTACATGCCTGGCCACCTTGTCAAATGTGCTCCCCTGAGATTCAATGAGAAGCTTAAGCATATGAGCTACATGACCCTGTCCACGATGGAGTAGTCTCCCCCCCCACCATTGTCATGCCTGTGAATGAACACCATTGGAGCCACACAGGTTTGGTATATGGCTATCTGTGAATGCACGACCTACATTGGGATTAAAGACATGAGTAAGCTGCACGCTACCTGTACAGCTTTATTGAACTCTCCTACTGTGTTAATATATCACTGCTATTTGCATGATACTATATTGTAATAACTGATACACAGTTTTCTATGCCTTTCTCTCTCCCCTAGAATTGTACGTCCATGGGGCTTGCCCCTGGCAAGAATAATGATTTCATCTGAGACCATAACATAGTGTATGTTCTTGTTGTTATTATTTCTTTTTATGCAATATGATTTGAATTTCACAAAACAAATGCTAAGTCCATTCTCTTTTCCATGTTTAGCTCATATCAAGTGCAGTGAGGAGATTTTCCACAGGTTGGAATGTTCAGTAGCCAGTCAAATTCTTCCATCAGCCTTTGCCATTTTACAAATGAGATTGATATAAAACAAACCAAGAGGGGTTTGACTACAGCACAGTCAAAGACGGCCAAATGCATGGCGTCCTCCTATGCTGAACATTTAATGAACTGCAGTATGTAGTATTTCTCTGACTGTGATTCTAAATAACAAAAGGTCTCTTAAATCTGGGGAGGGCTGGAGACAATCTTGCTGTTGCCTGCTGGCTGGTGTGATGTTCCTCTGTGCACTTAGGTCCATGAAAATGCCAAGCACTCTACAAACACACTGTCAAATAAGCAAGTACTCTGAGAAAAGGCATTCAGCAGGCTTAGTCTCCTGCATGTTTTTCCAGGTATTTAATTGGTTTCCTCCTGTAAGACATTCAGTGTGCACTGTCAGAAGTGAAGAAGGTTATGAGATGTGTGCGTGTGTGTGTGTGTGGTGATGAAGGGGGAGCATGTTTGTTAGTGTTCATGTTACTCTAATGGATCACTGAAACAGCAATAGAGCTGAGATGGCAGCTCTACGTAAGCAGCACATGGGGTATGGAGATACTTGAAACAAGTATTTGTCATTGCCGAATGTTGCTTGCTTATATGTGCTGTTTAGGTATTTGGAAGTGAAAGGACCATGCCTAAGAACTAAGACCCCCCCCCAAGACATCCTTTGTATTATTACAGCAATCATAACAGCATAGCTCAGTACTTAGGTCAGTTAAAGAAATAAACAGAACAACTAAATCTATATTATTACAGCAATCATAAAAGTATCCAATCATTGTATTGTGCCCACTCCAGAGACCCTGCTGTAATTTAAGACCACAGAGGACCCTGGGCGGGAGGGTGTGCAACTCTAAAGTCCTGGCAGAGCTCCATTGAGCTTACTCACTCCCCCTCTCTCACTTGCTCATTCTGTTTCTCCCGTCGCTGCAGGCTGCCCTTTTGTACTGGACCCCTGCCTGCATTGATGCCTTTTTCTGCCCACAAAGAAATCCACAGCAGTCCCGACAGAGCTCCATTGAGCTTGGTCCTCCCCCTCTCTCACTCAATCTTAATGTGTCCCAAACATTGATTTCCCAAAGCGACCGCGCTTATTGTGCACTGAAGGCCAAACTTATTTCAGCTAAGATGTGAAAAAATGACAAGCTGCACTGATCATAAGGAGGTGTGAAAATGCCAGTGTTGAAAATCTGGTGTGAAAATATTAATAATTTGAGCAGTTACAAGTAGAAACTGCGCAACGCACACTCATAACACAGTCATTTTATGGACTTTCATCACAAAATTTTCAACATAGGCATTTTAGGACCTCTGCTCATGAACAGTGTCACTGTGATTTTCTTAATGTGTCCCAAACACTGATTTCCAACAGCGATGCATTGGCGCTCTTTTCTGACCACAAAGAAATCCGCAGCAGTCCCAACAGAGCTCCGTTGAGCTCGCTCACTCCCCGTCTCTCACTCACTTGTTCTGTTTCTCCCACCACTGCAGACTGCCCTTTTGTACTGGACCCCTGCCTGCACTGATGCCTCTTACTACCCAGGAAGAAATCCACAGCAGTCCCGACAGAGCTCTGTTGAGGTCACTCACTCCTCCTCCCTCACTTGCTCATTATTTCTCCTGGAGCTGCAGACTGCCCTTTTGTACTGGGCTCCTGCCTGCATTGATGCCTTTTTCTGCCCACAACGAAATCTGCTGCAGTCCTGGTAAAGCTCAGTTGAGCTTGGTCACTCCCCCCCCCCACTCGATCTTAATGTGTCCCAAACACTGATTTCGCAAAGCGACTGTGCTATTATGCGCTGGAAGCACAAAAACTTATTTCAGCCAGGATGTGAAAAATGACAGCTGTACTGTTCATAAGTAGGTGTGGAAAAATGGCAATTTTGAAAATCTGGAGTGAAAATATTACTAATTTGCAAAGTTGCAAGGGTTCATGGAAATTGCGTGATGTACGCTCGTAACACAGTCATTTTATGGACTTTCATCACAAAATTTTCAACATTGGCATTTTAGGACCTCTGCTCATGAGCAATGTCATTGATTTTCTTAATGTGTCCCGAACACGGATTTCCCACAGCGATAGCGCTATTCTGCGTCTGAAGTGCGAAAAACACATTTTGGCCAGGATGTGAAAAATGACAACTATACTGTTCATAAGGAGGTGTGTAAAAATCCCAATGTTGAAAATCTGGAGTGAAAATATTGCAAATTTGTGAAGTTACGAGCGTGCGTAGCAACTGCACAATGCACACTCGTAAAACAGTCATTTTTTGGATTTTTCCACCAAATTTGCAACAAAGGTTTTTTGAGAGCCCACCTCATGAACACTGGCAGTGTAATTTTGTTACTCGGTCCCGAAAGGTGATTCTGTGCAGTGACCATGAAATCACCTTTCGGGACCGAATAACGCCATGACAGTGCCTGAATTCATGAGGATGGGTCCCAAAAACCCCATGTTGAAAATTTGGTGCCAAAATTTCAAAAAATGCCTGAGATATGCATCAAAGTTGAAAAAACCCTATTTATGCCAATATAAGCTTATCGGCATTTCTTCAGTTTGTGGTCGGCTTTGAAAATTGCAGACATGTTCCCAGTCCACAAAGATCATCGCGCCAGACTCTGCAGGCAGTGGGGTGGGGTGTGTGGGAGGCAGGGTGCGAGAGGGTGGGTATGGGTTGGGGTGGGGCGATGGACTCAACGAGGGACCGTTATCTTGTTTACAGGGTAAAACCAAAAAACATCGTGGGACTGTTTTTTTTTTATTTCAGGTACATTTAGCACACTGGGGTGGGCTCCCAGCATGCCACCTGAGTGGTTTTGGGAGGCTGTAGCTGTCGGGGGATTGGGCACCCCCGTCAGCACATATGGAGGGGGTTGGAGAGCCAAGGGGGATTGGGCACCCCCCTCGGCAGACAAAACATTGAGGGAGGGACATTAAGCTGACAGGGAGTGGGCTCCCCCATCAACAACTTCAATGGGCAAGGGGAGGACTAAAGCCGATGGGGAATGGGCACCCTGTCGGCAAAGAAAGAAGGGGGCATGATGCCAAGGGGGATTGGGAACCCCCTTGGCATACAGCAGAAACATGGGGGTGGGGACATTATGCCGACAGGGACTGGGTTCCCCTTCGGCAAACTGGGTCGGGGTCATTCAAGGGACTGCCCTGCAATGAGGGGTCGCTCCCTCATTGTAGCGGATGACGCTGCAATGATGAGGTGGCCCCTGACTGCAGTGGTGAAAATGTTTCAAGGTGGTGGCATGCTGGCTGAACTAGTGTCAGCAGCAGCGTGCCATCCCATTGGGGAACGCGGGCCATGCATCCAAAGGCATTGGCCACAACAGTGCCGCACCTCCACAACCTGCTTCTGCAGCAAGCTGCCGCAACATGTTTCTTGCGCATGTGCGCAAGCAACATAAAAAGCATGATTCATGGTTAGGAAAGGCAAAACTAATTCTAAGAACATAAAGAATCCCCTATAACCAGACTAGTTCTGAAATTCAGAATTAAAAAAAGTCTCTTTAAAGGGAACTGGACATTATTTCTAATTAGCAGCTGCTTATAATGATCCCATTTTCCAAAATGGTATTAAGGCACAAATATTTCATAGCACAATTCTTTTATCATATAGCTTTTCAGCAAAATATATTTCTGACATCCTTAATGTCATAATCAGTATCTTTTCAATTTTCTCAGATATAAAAAAAAAACACTTTTATAACTAATTTTTGTCCCATCCCTTCTGAACAGTCTTTGATTTAACCAGAATGCCCCCCAGCCCCCTTTGAAACTGAATCTTCTCTGCCACACAGCATTTTCATCCATTTATTAAAAGTGAAGGTCTTAACCTTCCTGCCCTCCCCCATGAGTACCCAGCAGCAACAACTGCATGCATCCTCAGTAGGTAGCACACTCACCTCTGAGGCCGGGAGATCAGAGGGCTGTGGGTTCAGTTCCCACATCTGGCACTTGGGTTAATATCCCAGTACTGACACTGTAGTGCAGCATGAGAGGGGTGCTGCACTTCTGAGGTGCCGTCTTTCAGATCAGACGTTAAACCGAGGTCCCATCTGCCTGGATTGGTGGTAGTTCAGGTGGATGTTAAAGATCCCATGGTACTTATTGAAAAGAGTAGGGGGTTTTTATTAGCAAGATAAATATAAACATCAATACTTTTCAGGAAAAACAATCATTATCCAAACAGACAAAACCTAAAAAAAAGGAAATTTACGCATTTCATATGAACACAGCAAATAAACCAAAATAGTAAATAATTAACTTTTAAACATAAATTTTATCTAATTAAACACTTGTAAAGATAACATGAATAGATAAGCTAGAAATGCTTTGCAAATTAATTACACTCCTCTTATTTAAACTTAATAAAATGAAGAAAACCTTTCCACCATTTGCGCAGGGTTCCTGGCGCTACTCTTAATGCATCCAGAGTATAAATTTGTACAAGTTCCTTTATAATCAACCCACTAACACAAAAGTAGGGCATTTTCTTTTGATAAAGGACCCATTGAACTCTAACTTGCCATAAGTAATATCTTAAACATCCCAGAAATAAAGATAATGTCTCTTCATGAAAATCCGATAAGTTAACTGGATAACAACCTAGAATCAGTAGTTCATATGACATACTGTGTAACCACTTAAGCCCCCATAAATTTGCTAAGTATGCCCATAAACCTGTAGCATATGCACATCTAAGAAAAAAATGCTCCATTGACTCTTCTACATTAATACATTCCAAGTATGGACATAGTCTTTCCTGTAATGTCTTATACTTAGCGTTGCCTCTAACATTCAGTCTTCCATAAAAAATTAGCCACTGAGTTTCCCATTGTTTCTGAGGCATCCTATAACTATTTAGTTGTGCCAATACGATAGAATTTAAAGCTGAAGGACAATTTTTAAATCCAGGTTCTGAGGGGAGTAACAGTAGCATTAAATAATTATATAACCCCTTCATGTTATGATTCAGTATTGTTTGTTTCTGTATTTTCCATTTAAACATTTTCTGCGCCGTAGACCTAAAATACAAAGGTATATACAAATGGTGATTTAGTTTTGGGGCAAATCTTTGCCAATTCTTAAAATATTTTCCCATTGACTTTAGATTCCAAGAGTCCTCTGCCCTTGACTCTGCTTTCAATCCTTCTTTAATTGAATCTGAAATAAATAATGCATGCACGAAAATTACTGGGTCTATCATACCCAAACCTCCCTGATTTTTTTTTAGATATCTATAGCCCCTCTTTACGGGATTTAAACGATTGCCCCAAAGCATTTGGAAAAACACACTATAAATTTTAGTCTCGAATGCCACTGGAAGCGGGGAAAATCATCGCCACATACTGCACAGTGGGTAGAAGTAATTGTTTAATCACCTGCACCCTTTTTAATTTAGACAACCTCCACTGTTTCCACCTATTAACCTTGCTCTCTATTTTCAAAATGACACCTTCCCAATTTTCGTTTGGCATGTTCTGGGGACCAAACTTAATCCCTAAAATTTTAAGCGGATTCCTGGATATATGGATACCCTCCTGCCACACCTCCTCAACACCTTTTGCACCAATGAATAATCCCTTAGTTTTGTTTAAATTTAATTTCGCATTTGAAACCTTGGCAAAGGCCTCAAAAGCTACCACAAATAAGTTACTGAAGCAATGTCTTCAAAATACAACACTAGATTATCTGCATAGGCTTGTATCATTAATTGTGAATCCTTCACAGCATTAACTGGGATACCTTCCATTTCTGCACCAAAGCTACAGATTGCAAAAGGGGTCTATAGCGAAAGTATAGAGAAGGGCTAAGAGGGCACCCTGGTGAACCCTGCAGTTAATTGAAAACCTTCTGCCTAATAACCTTTCAAAAAGGGAAATACCATATAGCTATCATACAATTTCTCAATTATTTTCATCAATTGATTTGGGACCCCATAATGCACAAGAGTAAGGAAAAGAAAAGGCAGATGCACTCTGTCAAGGTTTTATCCAAATCTGCTGCTACCAAACATCTAGTCATCCCCATATCAGTGAGATGCTCAATAACATCTCAGATAACATAAGGGCAGACTGTACCCATCTATCTGGTAAGCTCATATTGGTAAGGTGAAATGACTCCACCTGCATATTTTTTTAGCGGTTATTTAAAATACAAGTAAAGATTTTATAATCCGAATTTAATAGAGTAATTGGTCTCAGTTGACAATATTTTGTTTATCCCCTGATTTAAACATGGTTAACAACCTTCTGAAAAGAAGGGAAATGACAGCTTTGTCTAAAAAATTGAAATAACATGCCCAGAGACTGACTTAGTTCTTCTGAAAACTTTTATACAAATTATTTGAAAGACCATCTATTCCGGTGAAATATTCAGTTTCAGTGACCCAATAGTGCTTAAAATCTCTGTTTCATGATAGGGCCCCACACCTCCAACCTTCCTGCCAGGTTAACTGGGACTACAATCTCTTTTAAATAGTCAGTCATTGCCGTGTTTGAGATTGTTTCTAGGGGGTTTAAAGAGCGGAAATGGTCTACTATCACCTCACGAAGTTGTACCACAGAGGTCGCCAAATTTCTATCCGCTTTTTTTAGCACCTCCAATCTCATGGAATCCCTTAATTGTTTACACATTTCAAACGGATCTCCTATGGGTGATTTTTTAACTCCATTGGTTAGAATAGCCTGCATGGTTTTGCCTCTATTATATTGAAACTCTCTCATTTTCTCTTTTAGAGAAGAGATTTGTTCAGAGTAATCCCACTTAGATGTATAAGCTATAGTCATAAGTCTCTGTAATTGTTGCCTAAAACCTAAATAATGTAAAAATTTGTAATTTTTTGTTCTTACTCCCTGTGATTTAAACCAGTTCCTTAAATCTCCTTTTGTCTCTAGCCACCAATCCCCTAAGTCTGAATATAAAAAGGCTACTGATAACCTTGCTCTCAAAAGGTATTTAACCCCTGATTGTATAAAGGAAAGTTGTAGCAAAGAATTATTAAGCTTCCATCTAATTTGTTTTTTCTCTTGTATATCTGAAAAACAAAAAATACTTAGTAAGAATGAATGATCAGAAAATTTGCAGGGAAATATTTTAAAAGACTCCACTTGCATATTAGGTGAAACTAACATATGATCAATCAGAGTAAAGTTTTTCCCCTTTTTGAAAGAAAATCGAGTTCCCGCCTGCAAAGTGTTATTACAATTCAAAAGACCAGCCTCTTTAATAATTTTACCTAGTGCATTAGAGTCGCAATATATTTTTTTATTTATTTTATGAGAGTGGGCCAGAATTGAACAATTAAAGTCACCTTCCCATAATACTCTGACTGTTGTTAATAAAAAGGGCTGTACAGCTTTTAGACAATTAACTCTACCTGCTTTTGTTTGAGGGTTATAGATATTGATAAACCGGAAACATAAACCTTGCCACTTCCCATCCACAATCAATACCCTTCCTGGTATCAGGTCAATCAAATTATGTAACTGAAAAGCGTATGAATTAAACACAATACCAATGCCATCTGCGGAATCCTCCCCAAATGACCAAAAGGAAGGGCCCCAAACCCAATCTCTTTTAAATAGTGCAAGCTGCTCTATGGAATACATCCATGTCTCCTGTAAAAAACATACTGAAAGAGGATAATCGTGAATATAATGAAAGAGGGCTTGTCTCTTAACCACATTCAATAGACTATGAGTATTCAAAGAGCCCCAAACCAGCCTCATTATCAGTTTAAATGCTCATACCATTATTTTTTTCTTTCTTTTTTTATCCTTATAATTGTCCACTGTCTGTGACCTAGTTGAAAGAGAAGATTTTTGTGAATCAGAATCTTCTACTTCTAGCTCAGTATTGCCCCATGGAGAAAAACAGCATGCATATGAGTTGCTAGTTTCAATTTGCGCTTAACTGGGGGGTTAGGATGCAAGTTTCTGAAGATCTTCTTTGGGGCAACACAGTCAATGGTTCATTTACTGAAGCTATGACACCTACCCCTCTGTGACCTCTTCCGAATAACATACTGGGGAAAACATGAGGTATTGGGAGGGCCCATATTAACCTTTTTGTTAAACTAACCATATCTGAAGTAGGTCCTTGCTGTTCCTCACTATTCACCAACATTCAGCTTATTTTATCTAGGACCTTATCTTTTAACCCCTTAAATTCGGGGTTGATTTCTAACTAAGGAAGTTTTACTTGAGTAGTAACAGGAGGAGGGGGGCAAGCAGGAGAGGGGAGTACCTGAGCAATGGCTTCCCGTGCTTTTTGGATAAACACCTCAGAATTAGAACAGGATGACTTATTTTGAGTAGCCCAAGGGCATACTTTAAACACATGTCCTTTAGTGTCACACAAATCACAGCAAGATTGATTGTTACAAAACATAGTCAAATGTCCTACCTCCCCACAATTATCACAGTGAGGTTGATCACACACACTAGAAAGGTGTGTTCTGGCCCCACATTTGTAACATGCACGGGGCTGCCCAATGTAAAAACATAACTCCTCTATCCTTCCCCAATAAAAAGGAGTTAGGTATGTGCTCAATCCCTGCCTCTGATTACCTTAGTTTAATTTTGTACTTCCATCCTCCAGTCCAGAATGGTTCTGAATCCAAAATGGGTTCTGGTTCACTCAACACTTCACATTTTTTTTCAACCAAAGTAGAGTGTCTCTACCCAAACCCCTTCATTCAAACATGACTGTAACGAATTTGATCAGAGGCTTGGACAGGGGATAACAATAAAGGGTGTCCATATAGGTGAAAACTTTACCTGACCATACCGAACCCAAAAAAGATCTAGAGCATGCTGTGAACGGAAACTTATATCATAATTATCCTCCCCTGAAATATTTATGAAGGCATAAACGTCCTGTGGGGTAAAATGCAATGAATCTTTTAACAGAGTTTTCCCCACGTAGTGCCTGTCTGGCCTAACCTCCAACCCACCTTTATACCTCAACCGCACAGCATTACGCCTGGGAGCTGCTTCCCTATGGGAATTTGAAAAAAGCTCTGACATTAAAGGCTTCTGTGGGTGTGTGTGTGGGGGGGGGGTAATGCAAAGATGTCTCATTTGGAGCCTTCTGTAAAGATTCCTGCAGCTGTGTTTCCTGATGTGGAGATGCAGGAGAATGAATGATCGCCCCAGGAGATCCCGAAGGAAGCTGTAAAACTTCCGTCTCAATTGGTTTATCCTTCCCATTGTTCATCCCTTTATGCTGCTGTCCAGCTGGAAACCACTCAGGTGAGTGTTGAGATGAAGTTAAATCAGAGTCCCAGGCAGGATCAGGCTTCCACACACCTGTGTCTGCCTGTTTCCAACCAGCCTCACATAAAGCCTTATCCGGTGTCCAAGAATCTTGAATGCCTTCTTCCAGCAAATGAGGGGATTCTGTCTTCTGATCCGGCAGATTTGGGTTTAATGTATTTTTGAGTTTTTTTACTAGAAAAATAAAAATCTGTAACCCCAGTTTGTGAGCCTTCTGATGATTGGTAAATCACTGCTGGTACAGCTAATGACTCTTCCTGACTCTGGTGCTTAAACACGAATCCCGCCACTTTGCTCAAAGGAGCTACTTCGTTTTGACAAAAGGTAGCAGTAGAAGGCAGGGCTATTAGGTCAGCATTTGAGTTTTTATTAAGAGCATTGTTTCGTTTTAAGTTTCCAAACGTCAAAACAGGCTGTAGGCACTCGCTATTCTCCGCTGGTAAAACTGCCAGCCTGAAGGAGTTTAAAGAATGCAATTGCTTTTCCGCAGAACTACTGGAGCTGTGCATTTCAACGCTCCGTTCTACATGACTTCTCACGTCTCTGAGGTCTGCCTTAGTGGTGTTCGGCGTTCTCCTCAGACGCAGTCATTCACACCAAACTGGTGGTCAAATAAAACAGCGCAGTGCTGTGGAGCTCTGAGGACTGAGGAGAGATTTTTTTTATTTAAACTAAGGCGGATTTCACTGCCTTGAAGCTTACGTCACCCGAATTACAGATCGAAGGGGACACAGTACCTGCAAGCTCTTTCTGCTCCTCATCAGGCGTCGTCGTCCAGCTAGCTGTCTGCTTAATTTCTGTCCTTCTAGCCTGACGGTTTGCTTCACTGTTGCACCCCTCGGGACCTCCCGTAGGGGCTATCTCTCCCGTTTTGCCAGATAAAATTAACATAACTTTTCCGCAGCTCTGACCACCGCTCTGCAGGTTAGTGGTTACCTTTTCTGTGTCCTGCATTGTTTCAGCTCCCGTTGACTCAATTTCCAGTCCAGGCAACACTATTTCAAGCAAAGTTTTCTCATTTTCAATTATTTTAGATGCTGAATGCTCCCAGTTTACTACTGCATCCTGGAATTCTGTGTCTGAATCCATTTCAGCCATAACCAAGGCTGAAGCCTCCATAATACCTGGAGCAGGAGTGAGGCTAACTCTCCACTCTGCAGTCTTCCTCCTCCTTCCATGGTTACTTCAGGTATCCATCTTGGAAATGGCCTGTCCCCCTACTGACAGCAATACAGCGACCGAGTAGGGGAATTTCCCCGGTGTCCTGGCCAAATTTCCCCCATTCACGAAAAATACCACCAACAGCTTAATCTGGTTCAAGGTCAGTTTGCATTCATCTGTATCCCTCTCCCCCGGGTCATGCCTGAAAATAGGCAGGATTTGTCTAGTACACTTACGCGGTCAGCAAAAACTAAATAAAAAAAAAAATTTACATTACAAAGCTTAGCTTAAGGCGACGGGCCTCTCTGCTTCCTGTCACTTGGTTTCACATCTATCTTGAGGGCAGGTCTGAAGCTGTCCGGATTGGAAGCTCCTTGTCCCCCCATTCCCCATCTGTTCGTGCATCCCACAGTGCAGCCCCATTCTCTTTTCTATATTTTTGAATGACCTCCCCTCTGCCTGTTCCTCTGCGTCTATTCCAATGTACGCTGATACAGTGCTCTTTGCATCTGGCTCCTCTGCCCATGGCCTTACTGCCAGCTACAGCTGGATTTTGACAATATCCAGCACTGGTTCTGATCAAAACAAGTGCCCCTTAATGCAAGAAAACAGTTTTTATGACATTTGGCACCTGACAGGCTTACCAGAGTCACCACCTTCCTATCATTCTATACCCTTGATGGTGCTGCAGTTGCCTCGGGGTTTGGCTCCTGCCTACCATGAGACTGTAACTTATTGGAAGATGATGCTCCCCATTTTTGACTATGGTGACATAGTCTACAGTGATTAATAGATTCATAGAAGGATACGAGTGAAGAGCCATTAGATCATTTGGACTTGACACTTTTACCCCAGGAAGGAGTATTTTCTTTCCCCCACGTGTTCATCCACTCCCAGCTCCCAAATCCTCACTTGCCAAACTGGACCCCCTCTTTCACTCCTTTTGTCATTTTGCTTTAGACTGTCCCCCTCGTACCCACCACTGCTCACTCTACTCTGCCCTTTCCCTCCTTTCACTCGGTGTCAGGTGCCTTTCCCACTGTGCTTCCTTTATATCAAATTCTGGTTTAGTTCATTTCCTTCCTACCTTAGCTCTCTCCTGTTGTCTCCCCCCTTTCTTTTATTCTCTCTGCAGCACCATTTCCCATTCACTTTCTATTCCATCCAGGAGATCTACTGCTGGTGAGGCTACCTTCTTGTATCACTTCCTTTAACTCTGGTGCTCTCTTTCCATTTATTTCCTCTGCCTCTTCTCCCTTCTCCCTTGAGTCTCTTTTCTGTGACTTTTCTACTCCCATCTGCAATTGTTCATGACCCCTTTTCTTAATTAATCCACCTTCCCCCTACACATATTGCGCTGGTCATTTTGCCTCCCCCCCATTATGTCTGGTTGGGGTAATTTTCCCTAGCCTATCAAAACTCAATTTTTATCTGCCGCGTGCAGCTTGGGTACTGTTTTACCTTGCAGTGTTGTGATTATGCTCCTTTTTATGCACTGTATTGCTTGTGTAGTCCATTAATTTTGTAAATCTGTTAATTACTATTTATTTTCTCTCCTTTTGTAATATCTTCCATAGCCCTTCCCCAAAGAACGCATCAGGAAATGAACTGTTATCAGCTCAATATGTCTCTCCTGGTAAAACATTTGAAATAAATAAATAAATAAAAAGCAATCAAAAATATGTGGACGTTTGCATGTTATACTTATGAGGAGAGGAAAGTGAGAAGGGACATGATGGAGACCTGTAAGTAGCTCACGGGGGGGGGGTGAACAAGGTGCAGGAGGGGAGTCGCTTTCATAGGAGAAGGAGCACCAGCTCATGGGGGCATGCTATGAAGTTTCAGGGGGGAGATTTAAGAGGGATGTGAGGAAAAACTTCTTCACAGAAAAGGTGGTGGAACAGCCTGCCAGAAGAGGTGGTAGGGGTGAAGACAGTGAGGAGCTTCAGACATGCATGGAATAGCACATGGATAGAATAAATAGTGGTAAGGGAGGCGGGAGGGACACCTGTGGATAAACAGAGTCCAGGCTGTAATGTTACAGAGGAAAAAGAGGGTAGACTAGATGGGCCTACCAGTCCATTTCTGCCAACACTTTCTATCCTTCTATGTTCTGTGAATCAGTTTTGTGTATATTAATACCACCTCCGAGACCTCTCTTATGGTTGTAAGGATAGTTTCATTTGCTTTTTTAGGGTATGAGAACCGTAAATCAAAAGTGAGCGGTTCTGATGTCCAAAGAATGTAAGTTAGACTAGTCTTAGAACTGTAAGAGGGGTCTTGGTGGCAGTATTTATTTATTTATTTTTTATTTATTTAGGGATTCGGATCATACCTTTGAGCTCAGAGCTCTTTTACAAAGATTCCACGTCAAACAGTGACGATGACAACAATAACAAACAGTTTACATACGATACTTGAATAGTAGGTAGTTAGTATACAATAAGGTTACAATGTCATTCATAGTACCAATGGTGATAGTACAGCGTCAAGAGCATTCAACTAGGATAAAGGACAGTGTTTATATGTAGCAAAGGAGATAAAGAGGTGTGACACCTAGTGTGAGAGTCCGAGGAGGAGTCAAGGTGAGGGGAGGGAGGCTGGGGAGAGTGGGCGGCCAAAAGAATGGCTTTGTCTAGTAGGTTGGGAGGTAGTGGTAGTAGGTTGGTTTTAAGGTTGATCCAGTGGGGGAAAAGACATAGGGGGGAGAGGAAGACAGAGGGATAGGACAAGGAGGAAGAGTGGGGGTAAAAGGAAGGGGAAGGAGAGTGTGGGTGAGTGGGCAGAATTAATATATTATTGATTGAGAACGATCAATGCTATATTATGGGGTTTTTTTTAAAACTTACCCGGACATTCTCATTCCCAGGGCAGATAGATTCAGTGGATCTGCTTGTAATGCTGGTTTTCCTACTTGTTTTTCATGGATGCCATCCCTTGAAAGGAGAGCCGCCTTCTCCTTTTTCTGTAAGACCAATTCACTTGGAGTAGCCAGACCTTCTTCTTCCTGGTGCCCCAGTTATTTTCTTCACATAACAGGTCTCTGTGAGTGCCTATAAGTCCTCGACTTCCAAGTGCATTAGTCTCTAAAACAATCCATTTTGCTGGGTGTGGTTCACATATGACCTGATTTCTTGGTGCAACCGGGGGTCTAGTATTCTTGTGTCACAGCTCTGCTCACCTCCTCTTGGTGTACCCATGCATCGAACTATTGCCACTGGTTACCACATGCACCAACTGCCTCTCCTATACTTTAGTTTAAATCCCTCTGACAGCACTTTCCATTGACATGATTGCATCACCTCCCTCTTGGCAGAACCCTAGTCTGTTTCAGCCTGGCTGTGGATTACATTTATTTGACTTGTAAATCAGGCAGGCACATTACCTTACATGTACCAACATCATGGTCCTGTAATATCCCACCAAGACTTGTGCTGCAATGATGCCCAGCAGCATGTTTCATCATTACTAAAGATATCCTGATACTTTTATCACAATGGCTTAAGTCAAAACTACAGCAGCCCCAGCCAGGATGCAAGGCAGTGCCTTGTAGTTTTACAGCAGCATAGCTGCAGAGTGCTGCAGAATGCTGTGGGAATAGTATAATTCAATGGTAATTAATCCTGTTTGTCATGCAGTATTTTGTGACATGTCATTTACTGTAGGATACTGCGTTGCATTGTGGCTGCCACCCAGTGCTGAAATTACACTTTATGAGCTCTGGGACCTAGGGGGCCCATAAGGGTCATGTCTTTAAACTGAGCCCTGCTTCCCATTATTAGACAACAGCAGTGATTTGTCAGCTACTGGGGCTTACTTCAGAGGTCGAGGGGTGGAGCTGTGGTGAGCACCCTTGTAATTCTAACACTGCTGGCACCGCTATATTTGTAATTCTTGGTGTCACTGTTTTGAAATGCCAAGAATATACATTGCCATCTGCAGGGTTGTAAAGAGTCAGTGGGTGGCATTTTACAGAAATAACGCTGCGCATGTGTGTGCTTCAAAATGCCATTTAATTGGTGAGCTCTAGTGATTAGCTGGCAAATTGCAATAAAACAGACAAGTGCAATTTGATAGCCTTGACTATTCTTGACGATTGTTCTTTCATGACATTAATTGACATGAGGGTACCTGATACTGGAAACAATTGACTGTGGAGCCCCACCCCATATAAATTCTACCTAGGATACAGCAATGTGGACAAGTAGTTTTAAAAGTAGATGGAAATAACATAACTGAAATTGAAATGTTTGCAACATGAGGACATTTTATGAAATTCACAGAAGGGGAATTGTAATTTTGTCTGAATTCCAACAGAGGAAGTTCTGTTTCGCACATCCCTAAAGAGTACATCACTACTGTGGCATGGCATAACAGCAGCAGCAAGACTGAAGACACCTCAAGTGAAGACTTAGCTAAAAGATGAACTACTAGAAGTGTTGCCAGCTCATGAAGCTATTACTTACATCACATTAACTGTTTTTAGGTGTAGCCTGTTTATTCAGTTTTCTGTTTATTTGATCACAGTTTAAAAAAGGGTTAGAAAGAAGGTAAATGAATTAAAACAAACATGCTATACAAAATAATGTGTGGGCAGCAATCGTATACAAGGATGATGCTTCCATCTTGGCATGAGATGACATCATAGACACTCAATGTTTGCTCATGAGGTTTATGATGTAATTTCAAGCCTCGATGGAAACATATCCTTGCTGTGTATAGTTGCCCAGTTACTATTCTATATTTAAGCAATATACCACTCCAGAGTGTGGGTATATGGGTGGATTTACCATGCCTGGTGTGGTTTTGCCGAGTGACTTAATCACACCAGAAGTGGTAAATCCACAATGTGTCCCTTTTTTCTGTTTTTTATAATGGGACAAAAATGTTTATATATATGTATTTAAAGTAATTTTTCTTTAGTTTGTTGCTCCACCAGAAGAAATACTGCATGGTTGTGGCTGTTATCCTGGGTTGCTAGGGCGTACTGCACATGCACAGGAGTGTTTGGAGTACTGACTCCATTTCTGCTGCATGCACAGAATCATCCCGGGCAGTGTGCACTGCTGCCGAGATGTATGACAGCCTTCCCCATCCCTCTTGCTCTTCTGGGCTGGGGAAACAATATTAAAATTTTTTGGGGGGTGTTTTTCTGCTGCCTGCCTCATTCACCATTGGAGAGGGACGGCGGCAGATTTGAAGTGTGGAGCCGCTCAGTAAAGATGACGAGGAGCAAGCGGCGAGAGAGACAGCAACTCAGCAAGGGAGTCTGTAACTTACTGAGGTGAAGTGATTTTGAATAAAAAAAAAACAGTCACTGCGATATTGTGTGTTGATGAGTTTTTTTTTTTCAATCTGTTTGAGAGAACCGGTGAGTCACTATGGTGGTTTTCCCCCCTGGCCGCTCGCTTTGATGTTTAGATTCTGGCAGAGTAAGAAGTAGGAGTTCTGCCAGATAGGGGGTTGGCATGCTCAGAGTGATTTGAAAGAGACTTCCTGATGCAGCTGAGAGATGGCTGGCACCTTTTCCAGTTGGTATACTGGTGGATTTATAATGCTGGAAAGGTGCCAGCCAACCAGAGTGAATGATTTCTCACTTTGTATTTATGCCATTGTATAATTACATGTAAATAGGATTCATGTCCCTTAGACTTCATCTTTTATAGCTGCTTATTCCCCTCCAGAAGTCATATTTCTTTGCCATTTGATGACATCGCTGTCTCTTTCTTGGCAGCAGATTGGGATGTCATAAAGAGAAGATTATGACTGCACCAGAGAATGAACTGCAAGGACAGACAGAATGGAAGGCTGAAAGACCCAGGTCCTAATTCTCAGTCCCAAGTGTGTGTGTACAAATATCCTCCCTGTTATACCACCACACATTGCAGCTAAAAACAAAAGTCTTAGCTGCCGGTTGGGGGGGGGCCCTACGACTATGTTGTAATGCAAATGAGGGTCACCAGATAAAATTAGGTTTTTGCACACAAACACCTAAAATGTGATGCCCATGGACTTCTATGCATGGCACAGTGCCAGTCTGATGATGCTATTCCATGTCAGTAGCTATGGAGATAGACAATTGTGCCTCAGTTATTTCCTCACCTCTCTGACCCGTACCTTTAGGCCTATTTCTGGGGTGAAGTCCCTAGGGTAGCCTGTGACATCGGCATCTGAATTAAGGTGCCATCCAAAATGGCGACGCAATATGGGAGAAAGCCCGAATGGCGATGGGGGGGGTGACCGGATGTGGTGGGGTGGGCGAATGCAGTGACAGGATGTCACTATATGTACACACATGCATGTGGGGGAGCGAGCATGGCCTGGGAGGGGGCAGAAGGGAAGTAGGGGGTGGTGCTGTGGTTGGCTACTGAGCTGCGCCGTGGCATCAGGGGTTGGCCTCCGCTTGCGGTGCAGGGGGTACCAGGTTCGGGTCTAGGTCCAGGCGCTACTGCATTTTTGTTGTGCCTGGCCCATATCTTGTTGTTTTTTTGCTTTGCCTCCCCAGCATGCACCCCCTGGAGTTGAGAACTTTGCAGGTGGGGGCGCAGCCCCCCAGAAAGCAAAGAACCAAGTCCCTGGTGCCATTCCTCCGTGGGCTGAGGATGTCAGGGTGGCAAAATTGGTTTCGCTGCCCTCACATTGCAATAACGTGGGTCACTGTTTGGTGCTCACCATTATCACATAGAACCATCCCAAGTTGTTGTTGTCATTCCTTTGGGTCTTGACAGTAGCCCAGTTACTCTCCAACTGCACCCTATACCGTAGTGGTCCTTTGTTCCCGACATGCATCCTTTCTAGAAACATAGATTCTGTCAGCAGAAAAGTCACATTGGCCCATTGAGTCTGCCCAGTCCTACCTAACTAATTTCAAACAAAAGATCTGGCGAGGCTCTTTACTCTCCCTGTTCCTCCTCCCTTTCTGGTTCAGTCTCTACCAAACCATTGTATCTCTCCCACCATCATTTGAATCCCTCCACTGATTTTGCACAGACCACCTCATTCAGCAGTCTATTCCACCCCTTCACCACCTCTTCATGAAAAAGTACTTCTTGGTGTCTCTGTTAAAACTTGCCTCCCAACAAGCTTCATGGAAATGTCCCTGGTGTTTGTGTCCCCACTCATTCTGAACAATTTTCCAGTATCCACTTTATTTACCCTGTGGAGGTATTTGTAAGTTTCAGTCATGCCCCTGTCTCCCTTCTTGCCTCAAGTGCATAGATGTACATATCTGCTAACCTCTCCTTATATGTCCTTTACTACTGTCACCACAGTATCTTGCTTACCTTCCTCTGTACTGTCTCCACTCTGTCTCTGTACTTCTTAAGATGCAGACTCCAGAATTGCATGCCATACTCCAAATGAGGATGAACCAGTGACTTGCTGTATATAATGGTTGTAGCACCTCCTTTCTCCTGCTGGTGATCCCCTCCTTATGCACCCCCACATCCTGTTTGACCTACTCATACTACTTACAGTATGGGTCCCATAAAATAAATATTACCCTGCCTTGACTTAAGCAATCCTTTGCTGATCTACATCCCCCACTGACTCTACATTGAGCAGGCACAGAGTTCTGACACCTCTACTACCTGTTTTTATTAGTTCTTTGGCAGGGGATGTTGGTTAACTACTGCTCCCACAAAAGCAAGAGTAGCAATACATTGAGAATGGTGCTCTGGGCATTTTGCAAGGTGATACCAACCCAGTTCTACAAAAATGTGCAAAGTAATGTACAAATGCACAGGAGGGGGTCTGCAACCCCATCTGAGCTTCACTGGGGAGGGGGGATCAAGAAAGTGGTAGGTGCAAAAGTGCCAAGCAGCACCTGCCTCATATGATTGAGAATGGGGCTCCCTGTTTTTAGTCAAATATCCTTATTAAGGAACAAGGGAAAAATAACTAAATATTTAAATTATAAGCTTTATGTTATCTATTGTATTTCTTGTTTTCAACAAGGTTTCTGCAGCTCTTTAAGTAACCTGAGAAATGCACTCTGCAGTTTTTAGGCTTTACATGTGAGCAAGTTGCTTGACATGTCTGGCCAAGAAATGACCTTATTTCTCTTCACACCAGTGAGAGGAGAGAGAGTCTTTGAGGGCTGCAAATTTGCAGCTGTCCAATCCCGGGATGGAGTCTCTTTTTTGCCAAAGTTATGAAAACACATATGAAGGGAGACTCTGTGGAAGAAGAAATATATAAATGAATAGAAAATGAGTTTGTCTACAAAGTCAAGCACTCAGCACACCTGAAGTACAATGCTTTGTGGCCTGGTTAAATCAGTCTCGCATCTCCTGACTCAACAGATTCTTAGCCCATTTCCCAGAGGAAGACTCCTCCCTCCATCCTGCCGTCCATCCTTGTAAGCTGGATTGACTACAGCAAAGCAGAGCTGCTGGAAAGAATACCTACCTATCCTCCCAAGTCAAACAGGAAGATTCAGTAGCCATAAAAATATACATGCATGCCACGCAAGAAAACACTACACGGGAGTTATTCTGTGGTGCCGGTGAGACAGACAGGAGTCTTGTGGTGGTCTGGGTGGCAGGGTGGGGTGGGATGAGGGATGTCAGAGGAAACTAGAAAGTAATGGGGGTGTGGCAGCTTAAAACAAGGTCCTGATGTCCAGGCAATTGTAGAACAAAAGGCCATTTTTTTTCCTGAGAAATTAACACCATTGTTGCCTCACAAAATGATTGATGAATATGCAAACACAGCAATCTGCACAGCACTTAATTCAGCCACCAAACGGGGAGCCTCTTGTATTTATACAGAGCCATGTGATTATTATTGTAAGGGAGAATTCTCTAATCAAAACCCCAGAGTTACACAGCAGGCTGGACTGATTAATATTACATGATAACAGGAATAGGACACATCTGGTGGAGTGGAGGTGGAGTTGGCTTTTGGAAGTTGGAGGGAGAAGGAAAGAAAGGAATTCTACTCTCTGCCATATCCATTTATTTGCCTGAGGCAGGAATAATAAACTTCTGGAGAAGTGAATGACCTCTTTTTGACTTGGGCAATTTTTTATTCTGAGCTTCCCCTAGCAACACCAAAGAGAGACTTTTATAAAAAATGACTTGAGACAACATTCATATATACATGCATTCATGCATACATACATATATACACACACACACACATTCACACATACATACATACTCACATTAAACAAAAGCATTTTTAAAGGGGAACAGACAGTACTAAGAGTCCCCCACCCAAGTGTGGTGCTGGTCCTAATTTGCATTTTGCATTCAAAAAAAGATTTTTTTTTTAGTTACTGTTTACTGCAATATGATAGATTGTATCAGACTAATTTTGCTAACTTCCAAGCTGATATTTTCTGTAATCACAGATCCCAGAATCCCCTGCAGTTAACATCAGAGCAGGGCTGCAGTAGTGCAAGATTCAGTAGCCCGCAGTGTATGTTAGGGCTTTTTTAAGCTCCAAATGGATGTTTGCCTGTCCCACTGTTCTGTTAGGGCTATAGTAGGTACAGTCCTCTCTGACTGCACTTAGCCCAGGGAGAGTGACCAGCAAGAAACAGAACTTATAAAAACTTTAACATGCACTGCAGGCTGTTGAATCTCCTGCTGGTGCAGCACTTCTGACATCAGCTGCAGGGGATTCTGGGATCTGTAGTTACAGAAAATGTCAGCTTGGAAGTCAGCAAAATCAGCCTGATACAATCTACTATACTGTAGTCAGGGCCGGCTTTAGGGTTTTGGAGTCCTCCAGCAGATTAATGAAGTCATGGGGGGGGCCCCTACTTGGCCAACCATCACCTCATATATTTGACTGTTAACAATACACACATCATTTTATTGTATTTTTAGTACTAGTGGCATCTTAAAAAAAATGTAGAGAGAGACTGCAGTGTCAGCGCATACTGTTCATTTTCTCACATCCATTGTTACCCATCTGCCTCTTATTGCCTGGGTCATAGCTCAGTAAGGCTTTTTATGAAGTCGTGATCCCACATCAAAATCTGCACAGTCCTTTGTTGCAGTTTTAAGACAGTAATAAGAAAAAATGATTTAAAATAATTAAGGTAAACTGTTCTAGTTGGGGCCCGCCATAAGCAGGGGGCCACCAGCGATTGCAGGGTTTGCTGGTGCCTAAAACCGGCCATGACTGTAGTAAAAAGTAAGTAAAAAAATAAAAATCTTTTTGCAGACAAAGTGCAAACTGAAACCAGCCCCATACTTGGGTGAGGGACTCTTAGCACTAACTTTACTGACTGTTCCCCTTTAAGGGACACACAGTAAAACAATGCCGGTGCCACCACACATGAATTAAAGCTGTAGCCACAGACATGGTCAGATATTTCCAGATATTTCCCGAAATTTCTAAAGAGTTTATCTGTGCTGCCCCTACTGTGAAAATGAAGAAAGCAGGAGATTTCTCTAGAAATATCACAGAAATTTCAGGAAATATTTGACCATGTCTTTCACTGTGACTGTAAGGCAGCTACTGCAAGGAAAAACATGGTGTCCTCTTGCTGTCCACCAAAAATAAATACTCTGCATTGGAAAGAAAATTTCTCTTATTTCATCATCCTTGCTGTGTAAGTTTGCAGAGCCACTGCTCACCTCCCTTGCTAGCTAGTATCACCCTTGAACGTGTGGTAGTATTACTGCATGAGTCGCACAGGGCCATGCTATGGCAGGAGTGCCAGGGGAAATGGTGCTGCTGCCATGGTTTTCCTCTACCCAAACAAACTTCATCTTGAGGCCCGATTCTTGGTCAGTCATCTGTCCCTTTCATTGCATCTGGTGATCCATGCTGTGGTTAAATGACCCCCCTCCAACCCCACCCCGTTAGCAGTCTTGGCATCCAGTAGTAACCCCCTAGCTACATTCCCCAATGCCACAGAACAATATGTTAGGCCCATGCCAGTTTCCGCCTTTGCTGGTTCCACGTTGGGCTGCTGCAACATTATGACATCCCTTACAGGTGGCCCACAACTCTGCAGAGCCATCTTTTAGGGCTACCATGTTTGGTGTGTATGGCTTTATATGGGCAATTAGCATGGAAACCCCTGTCCCCTTCCCCTGCAAATTTGAAAATGATGAAAATGTATGGTGAATCATAGAAAACCATGGCTGAGCATGGCTCAAGTGTTTCACAATCAAGGACTGTGTATGGGGCCTTGGGTCTATGGCTGTCAAAGTGAAAGACAACTGAACAGATCAATGGCAGTATTATTTTTCTGATATCTCTAGCCTTAAAAATATTGTGGGCCAGTAATAATGTAATATTTCTTGCTCACACTTATTTTGCATTTTTATAATGTTTCAATTTGTTTAACAAATATTTTTATTTAACATTTTATTTTTTTGTGAGCAGCTGTGGGGAAGGGTGCAATGGACTGTGATAAACATTTTGATATAGTCCACAAACCAGTATCATACCCCCAGAAAATATAGGAACTGATAAGAAATGCAATTTAAATTTGGCAAATGAGCAGGGGAAGAGCTTGCTGCTTTCTGGTGTATTGAATAGATATTTGTACCCAGTAATGGATAGCCTAGTTGAGATGCAGCATCTTATTTTTAGTTGGGTCCTGCTTCTGCCCATTGTATGGGTACTTACTGCAATTTGAACTGTTTGCTTACTATACCAATTTGGTTTAAAATAACTCAATGAAGTGTTAAGAAAGAAACTTGTCTGGAGATGTGAATCTCATCTAAACATGATGAACACTGGAGAAATGTTTTGCAGAAAAACCTTCTTGATGAATCTGACTTATGCATAGTGTATGAGTACTAAGCAATCAACTGACAACTGCACCTGTCTGTTATTATTGTAATATGTCATCTGTTTGTCACTTGTTGTGGAGAAAATCAATAAAATGTTTATAATATGTTATCTGTTTGTCACTTGTGGACAAAAATCAATAACACTTAAAATAAAAAAGAAATTAGTCAAAAGGTTAGTGTTGTCTGTGACACAGTAATTATCTACATTTGTTATGTTGCACGTCATTTATATTTATATGGCGCTCAATTTGAAAATTCCATTTATTTTTTTACTACACTTCAGTAACCAGGTAAAGCTCACTATATTTGCTTGTTTTCAGGGGTGACCCAGGAGCACTGGGGAGGTTAAGTGACTTGCGCAGAATCATACAATATGTAAGAAGAGGTTGTGAGAATCAAACCCAGGACTGCTGGATGTACAATCTCATTTTACAGCTTGTTACTCTAACCTCTAGGCTATACTGCAAGCCACCTAACAGTAGTGCAAACAGAGTCAACAAATAATCACAATGAAACAATCAACAAGGCACATTATTTGAAAAAAGAAAGTCAGTTAGCAATAAAGGTATATGCAAACATCTCTGAACAAGATCGTTTTAAAATATGAAAATAAATAGGCTTAGTGACTGGGCAATTCTGATGTTGGCTGGGTGTTTATTCCAGAATGATGGAGATTCAACTGAAAAAGTCTGTTGCCAACTACCTGAAGGCAAAAAGGAGAGATAACCAGTTGCTGTTTATTCTCTGATCAGACAATATCTTGGGACAAATGGGATCAGGTAGATCCAAGATGTAAGCAGATCACAATCCATTAAGGGCCTTTTCAGGGTTCTATATGTGGAATTTAATGCACAAATTTAAAATAAACTTCCATGAATTAAAATCAAACATGCATAGCCAGCCCATTGGCTCAGTGATAATACTGTCGCTTGAGATGCCGGTGACCCTGGTTTGGGAATGACCCTGGGCCATCCAGGCCGGATGGGGGAAGGAAAATAAAGGAATGGAGAGGATGCTGTCCACCTCCAGTGAGGGAGGGAGGGTAGCCTGCTTCACTGTGATACTGCCTCATGGGTGACCACAAAGTGGCAGTGCAGTCAGGACTGGCTTCGTAGGAGGAGGGACACTGGTTGATGACATGCTATGCATGTTTGCATGTATGCACATGCACACCCTCGCTGCTGGCATCCTACAGGCCTGGGACCAAAAAAATGGAAATATCCTAACAAAGTGAAATGAAATCTGACCTCCTGCAAGCCCTGCACTGGTGACCTTAGCTCCTCCTCCTCCTACTGGACCCAGATAATGGCGAGAGTTGGGAAAACCTGCTGCCCCCACTATGGAGGTAAGCCATGTGAGGAAAGAGTAGCAGGGTATGTGTAGGAGAAGCCAGGTGACATTACTTGGGAGGTCAGCTAAAAGGTGATATGGTCAGTGATGAGGGGAGGAAGGAAGGAAGGAAGGAAGGAAGGAAGGAAGGAAGGAAGGAAGGAAGGAAGGAAGGAAGGAAGGAAGAAAAGAATCAATCTATGCACCAGAATATAATGGTGCAATTTTTTTTTTTTTATTTTGTAGCCTGTTCATGTATTATTTATACTGTACTTCAAGCCCATGGGATGAGAAGCTTTAAAAAATAAAACTGACTGATTGAAATAATTAATCCAGCTATGCATAGCAAACCTAAAGGAAAAAAACCCATTTGTTACAATTTCCCAGTTTGCTTTCTTCAGTCTCTTCTTTCTCCATTCTAGCTGTGAGTCTGTTCCACAAGGGAAGAGGCTGATAGTGTTTTGTGGTATTACAAAAACGAGACCAGTCAGTTTCTTTTACATGTCTCTGCACACTGCCTTGTCAGTTGCAGCTCCTGTGTCAGTGAACATCAGCGTATATGGCTGGGTGCCATACTCAAGCATGCACACCTGGCTAGGCAAATGGCACCTCTGCTCCCTCTTTTCCCATGCTCCATCATTATTACAGAATGAGCTGTCCCTCAGCAATTGGCACTCTCATTAAAGTAAGCTGTAAGCATGTGTATGAGCAAATATAGGGCTGTTCAAGGTACAAGTCCCCCTGATGGCATAAACTCGGTATTTTATACTTTATAGGCAAATTTCAAGGTCAGCTTTCTTCAAAGATATATTTTTTTAAGGAGTATGAGTACCATAAACAAACTACCAAGCGAGATACTAAAGAAGACACAGGAATACTGATCCAGAAGCATTTGATACCTTTTAATGGACCAACATAGATGTAACAACAAGAACAGAGTGTTCTAGCTTTCTCGGACCAACAAGTCCTTCATTAGAAGTGTAATGACAGTTATTCAGAAAAAACAATACTTTTAACAACTAGATCATGCAGAGAAAAAACAGAAAAAAATCCACACTGGTTTAAAATACTCATTAAAAAAAAAGAAACAGAAGATGATGTTAGAGAAGTGTAACAGTACCATGTTGCCTTAAGTTGGGGGGGTCCCAGGGTCAAAGGTGCTTGGTGCAAAACACATACAAAAAATTCTACAGCATATAAATTCAACAGACATAAGATAACACTACTTGAGCAGATGGCTCTTAAATCAAGCTATGAGTGTCACTGTGTATAACAATACAATTACTGAAAAACAACCACCCCCAGATTAAAGACATACTGAGATTGTCTTAGGACTCCTAGAAGTTTCAATGTATGTATTACAGACAAGAAATTACCAATAAAGCTGTCTTAAAAAGATTAGTACACACTGTATGATGTGTAAAACTTAGCTGGACCCATTACCCAGTTAAACTCTCCTGCTAGATATTATGCCCCATACACTTCAAAAGCCTCTAGTGTAGTAACAGGACTTTATAAATGATAATATAATTATAAGTTGACAATATTAGTGTCAAACAAAAAACTCTTGTCAAGGACCACCAGGGAATTAAGACCATGTAGTCTGATATGTCTGATGTCAATAAATTCTTAGTGTATAACAACTTGATGTACCGAAAGTGTCTAAGGAATCTGAATAAGAGATAAAAATAAAATTCTCTCCTTCTCTCCACACACCCTACCCCACCCCACATCCCCATAATGCGGGGGGGGGAAGGTAACTAGTTTTAAGGACACACACACACACACACACACACACACACACACTAGTGCACCTTCATTCACATTAATCACTGCAATTGTTCCCCAAAGGAATTCAACTTGTCATGAAATCCCAAGTAAAAGGGATCATGTATCCTAATATCTACAAAGCAAAAAAGTGACATTATTTTACCTTACTCCTATCTGAGTAGTAACATCTCCATTTGGATAGAACCACAATGAAATAAAACTGCCATCCTATTAGTATATACTGTATATGGAAATTTGTAATTTTCTAAATTACCAGTCAATGTTGTAGAATTAAAGCTGGGTAGCAGCAGTAGTCCTTTTTCTCAATCTCACATGCTCTGGGTGCCTCAAAATAATACAGCAGCTTACTGATATAAACAACAAGTTATACCCATAAAAAATAAATACAATTATAATAAACAATATAGATGGCATGGTGTCAGAAATTAATTGAGATGGAAAAGCCAGTGAGAAAAGATGGTACCGTATTTCAACCCCCTTTTACTTCAACAGAGGGGCCTTCCAGATCCCCTGTGGAAGCACATTCCACAAAATAGCCACTGCTACTGCAAATGCCTGGTCCCCAACAATTTAAGCAGGGACCTGGTGACCCTTCATGTGGCTCAGCTTCAAAGAACAAAGAAGGCGATCAAGAGAATAACTCTTTTAGGTAACCATGCACAACAAGGCTGTGTTCTCATCAAGGATTTTTGATGACATCAGAGATCTTGAAGTTGACGCTTGAGAGGTCATTAATTGCAGCAGAAACCCAAGATGGGAATGCATGACTTGTATGTGTCTGGTTACCTAGTCACCTATTATTACTTATTATTTTACAAAGTACTGGATATGGTTTTTGGGATATTTGTTTTATAAAATCCCCCCCGAACCAAAATCCATTACTTTTTTTTTTAAAGACACCCACCTCGCACCCTGTTGCTTAGTATTCATCTACCCAGTGCCTGAACAGCACATCTTAATTTGTTTAAAAACTGTAAATCTGTTTCCTTCCTAGAAACATGTTATGCTAAATGATGGCCCTCCCTCACTAAGTGCTTCTGTTTGAATTAGAGTAACACTCATTCAAATGGAAGTGCCGAGTGAGCGAGCGAGGATCCTCGCTCAGTGCAGGATGTTTCCATACAAAGGAAACACATTTACTGTTTTACACAAATTAAGAGACAATGTACTATTTCAGGATCTAGTTGTTTACTAAGGAGCTACGTGTAGAGTGAGTTTATTTATTTTTTCATTAGGAAGAAAATGACAGCTTTTTAGGTTGGGGGGAGCTGGCACACATGCTAATAAAAGAAATGCTGTTGTACCATAGTAGTGACACAGCTACTGTCACTACTGTAGTAAAACACCATTTGGGAATGTATACACTTCCATGCATAGTAACCCATATACACTGAGATTGTACCTATATCTATATCTATCTATATCTATATATATATTCTTTGCAAAAAACTATGCTACTGCATCAGTTAGGGTTGCTGATAAAGTGACAAATGTAGTGAAATATGATGTTAGGGTTTCCAGCCCTGAAACTCCTGCTCCACCCCTGAAGTGAATGAGGGATGGAGTCTTCCTTGGAGTTGTCAACCCTAACGCTCACCCCATTGTATGCAGTCATGAAAAATGAAACCTTGTTGATTATTAGATATTAGGCTGAGTCTGTTCTCATTTTCCTGTAAAGGGTCATTTCATAAGACCCCCAACCCCTCTAATATGACCCTTTGAATTCCGGGTTTTAATCAAATATGCACCTTATACTGTTGTAATGTTTTGTATAATTCCTTGTTTTGTTTGTTCTCCATCTCATGCTTTTCCAATATGTATTGTTTGTCTAATGTGGAACCTATGAAATGAGCTTGTTCTTAAAGGTGTTATCAGAAATTTCAATAAATAAAAAAATAAATGAAATACACACCTGTCTTCATCACATCTTAGCTTTTCTGTTACTGCAATGGGGTGAGCGTTAGGGTCGACAACCCCAAGGAAAAATCCGACCCTCATTCGCTTCAGGGGTGAGGCAGGGGTTTTAGGGTTTGAAACCCTAACATCATATTTCCTTACTTTCATCACTTTATCATCAACCCTAACTGATGCATTAACATAGTTTTTTTGCAAAGAATTTCCTTACTTTTTGAGATAGTATAATTGTAGCCTTGTTTGCCTGTGAGAGAACAGGGTCCTCTGGGCCCTGTGCCCCCACCCATCTATACTTTTTGAGATAGAGTAATCATATCCTTATTTGCCCTTTGGGCCCTGCACTTCCATTCATAGGACAACAGTGACCACATTGTCAGCATATCCATCTTATTAATGCACCTCATGCACCCAGTACAGAAAATTTGAGAATCCCCGTCAAAATATAATTCTACGCAACTGCAATGCCACAGGTATGAAAGCACATTTTGGCCAGGATTTGAAAAATGACAGCTGTGACATACATGAGGTGGGGTAATAAGAAGGCTCTGTTGAAAATTTGCAATCAAAATATTCAAAATTTCCAAACTTACAAGCGTGTACCAAAATTGCAACAAATGGGCATAACTTTGCCATTTTTTAATTTGATTTTAGTCTTTGGTAACCAGGTAAGGCCCACTAGGCACATGTGCCTGTTTTCAAGGTCAACCTGGGAGCACTGGGTGGTTAAGTGACTTGTTCAGAGTCACACAGTATGCAAGTGGAGGTTGTGAGAATCAAACTCAGATCTGGACTGCTGGATGTATCAAGCTCGTTCACACCCCATTTCTCTAACTTCTAGAGCATACTGCCAGCCCATTCTACATATTTTGACCCCAAATTTTCAACATAGCCTTCTTATGACTCCACCTCATGAGCAAGGGCAGAAACAATTTCCAAATCCCGCTCAAAAAGCGAATTCAGCAATCAACCATGAAATGACCTTTCAGACAGGAGTTATAGAATGACAGTGATATTGTTCATGAGGTGGGGTCCACAAAAGGCCATGGTAAAAATTTGGGGTCAAAATGTCAAAAAATGGTTGCGTTATGTATAAACATTGAAACCCCCATTGAAATGCATTGAACTGCACTGACCTTAGTTTCTCATATTGCAGTTACCGGTTCCAGCAGCTAGACGTGTCTTTGATCAGAGAGGATCTTGACCTGGGACCTGTTCTGGTGAGTGAGAGTATGGGGGTGCACTGGGGGGTGTGGGGTGGTGGGTGCTGAGTGGGAAGTGTGGGGGGAGCTGATCGTCGAGGGACTTTTTTTTGCAGGAAAAAACCATTGGGGACAGTTTTTCTTTATTACAGGTCACACAGGGACAAGAACACTGATGGGGGTGATGGGGTTGCCACTAGACACCAGGGACATATATGGGAGCACAGGGATGGTGATTGGAGAGTGGGGGAGGGACCACTGAACCACAAATGAAAGAAACTTTAATATGGGATGGTGCTCGAAGAATGAGGGAGGGACCACTGGACTATAAGGCAAATCATTTTTTGCTACAGAGATGGTGATTGGACATTGGGGAGGGACCATTGGACTACCATGGAATTTTTTTTTTAAACAGGGATGTCAATCAAAGAACAGGGGATGGGTGAGAGACCACTAAACTACCAGAGAAATTATTTTTCACAAAGGGGACTATGATCAGAGAATGGGGAAGGGACCACTAGACTACCAGGGAAATCATTTTTGCTATGGGGATGGTGATCATGATCGGACATCGAGGGAGAGTGAAGGGACCACTGGACTACCAGGGAAATTTTTTTTAATACTGCGATAGTTATCAGAGAATGGGGGAGGGACCACTGCACTACCAGAGAAATTATTTTTATGTTTGCTTGCGCGCATGCACAAGAAACATTATGCGGCAGCTTAGGAGAGAAGCGGGTTGTGGAGGCGCGGCACTGTGGTAGCCGATGGAGGCATAGCATTTGGGGCTTGGCACTGGTGGACCAATGGAGGCACAGCGTGCTGATGACACTGGCTTCCAAAAGTGCCACCAACTTGTAACATTTTCACTGCAGCAATGAGGGTCCGCCTCGTCTTTGCAGCATCAGCCATTCTGCTGCAATGAGGGAGGGACCTATCTTTGCAGGGCGGAATGTTGCCTAGTGTAATATTGTTTGTAAACATGGTAGCAAGCTGCCGCCATGTTCATAAAGAACATTGCACAACCCCCAATGCTGAGGGGGTGCCAAATCCCCCTCGGCATCATGCACCCCCCCAAACTGTCTTTGTTTGCCGATGGGGCCCTATCTCCCATTAGCTTCAGTCCCCCTGCCCAGTTTAATTTGCAAAGGGGCCCTCCCCATCAGCATAATGTCCCCCAAAAAACAGTTGCTTTCTGCTGAGGGTGCTCAACCTCCCTTGGCTCTTGCGCCCCCCGGTATGTGCTGACGGCTACAGCCCCCCTGAAAAAAACAGCCAGGTGGCATGCTGAGAGCCCACCCCAGCATGCCAAATGCCCATGTGAAAACAAAAAAACGTTCTGCATGTTTTTTTTTTTTTAACCTGCAAACCAGAAAACGGTCCCTCATCGAGTCTGGTGGCCCCGCCCTCCAACTTGCGCCCACCCACTGCGCAGCCTGCCTCCCCATACCCCCCCACCTCATACTTACCTCCGGAGCATGGTGCGATGATCTTCGGTGGACTGGGAACATGTCTGCACTCTTCAAAGTTGACCGTGAACTGAAGAAATGCCGGTAAGCTGTATAATGGCATAAATAGGGTTTTTTCAACTTTGGTGCATATCTCAGGCATTTTTGGGAATTTTACCATCAAATTTTCAACATGGAGTTATTGTGACCCCTCCTCATGAATTCAGGCACTGTCATAGCATTATTCAGTCCTGAAAGGTGATTTCACGGTCACTGCACGGAATCACCTTTTGGGACTGATTAATGAAACAACAGTGCCAGTGTTCATGAGGCGGGCTCTCAAAAAGTCTATTTTGCAAATTTGGTGGAAAAAATCCAAGAAATGACTGTTTTACGAGCATGCGTAGCGCAGTTGCTTCATGCGCTCCTAACCAGCAATTGTAATATTTTCACTCCTGATTTTCAACATTGCTATTTTGCTGTGCCTCCTTATGAAAAGTACAGCCATCATTTTTCACATCTTGGCCGAAATGTGTTTTCGCATTTCTGGCGCAGAATATCGCATTCAGTGTGGGAAATCGGTGTTCTGGACACATTAAGAAAATTACAGTGACACTGTTCATGAGGAGAGGTCCTAAAATGCTTATGTTAAAAATTTTGTGACGAAAGTCCATAAAATGACTGTGTTACGAGCGTACATTGCGCAGTTTCCACGCACGCGCGTAACTTCACAAAATTGTAATATTTTCACTCCAGATTTTCAACATTGCCATTTTCCCACACCTCCTTATGAACAGTACAACTGTCATTTTTCACATCCTGGCCAAAATGTGTTTTTGCACTTCCGGCGCAGAATTGCGCAGTCGCTGTGGGAAATCACTGTTCAGGACACATTAAGAAAATCACAGTGACACTGTTCATGGGCAGAGTTCCTAAAATGCCTATGTTGAAAATTTTGTGATGAAAGTCCATAAAATGCCTGTGTTACACGCATGTGTTGCGCAGTTTCCATGTATGCTCGGAAGTGCGAGTATTTTTAATATTTCCACTACAAATTTTCAACATTGCCATCTCTTTCCACCTCCCTATGGATGGTACAGCTGTCATTCTTCACATGCTGCCCGATCTGTGTTTTCATACATGTGGTGCAGAATGGCATGGTCACTGTTGGAACTCAAAGTTCGGGACACATTGACAAAATCACACTGCCACTCTTCATGAGAAAAGGTCTCAAATGCTTTCATGAGGTGGGGTCAGAAAAAGGCCATGTTGAAAATTTGTAGTGCAAATACCAACAAACGCCTAGGGTGTTAGGGTTTCTAACCATGACGTCCCACCCTGTACAGACTGACAGGCATCGGGGTGTGCCTTTGGATTGCCAACTGTACTGCTCATGCCATCCCACCCCCAGCCACTGACATGCATCGAGGTGTACCTTGGTCTCTTCAGCCCCAGACTTCACTCCATTCTCCTATGGTGCACTCATTTCAGCATATGTCATTATGGAATGGGGTTACAGTAAAGCCAAATGCCCCAAGGCACACCTCAACACATGTTGGTGTCTGCAGAATAGGGTGAGGTGACATGGCATGACCATCATGGGAGACAACCCAAACACTTACTCCAATGCCTGCTCGTCTCTACATGATGGAGGTGGGGTTGTCGTGAAGTTCAATACTTCACTGTCATTCCTACTCTGCATCTGTCTAACTCCTGCATTTCCACTGCTAATACCAGCAAGCAAACATTCGGCATTGACAAATGCTTGTTTAATACAGGGACTGCTATCAAAGAATGGAGGGGGGACCACTGGAATACCAGGGAAATTATTGTTTGCTACGGGGACAGCGATCGGACATTGGGGGAGGCAGAGGGACCACTGGAGAAATTTTTTAATATGGGGATAGTGATCGGAGAATGGGGGAGGGACAACTAAACTACCAGGGAAATTATTTTTCACGACGGGGACCGCGATCGGAGAATGGAGGAGGGCACTTGACTACAAGGAAAATTATTTTTTTTACTATGAGGATGGTGATCGGACATCGGGAGGAGGGGGAAGGGACCAGTGGACTACCAGGGATTATAATTTTAACATGTGGATGGCGATTGGAGAATGGTGGAGGGACTATTGGACTACCAGGGGAAAATAATTTATACTACAGGGACAGTGATCTGAGAATGGGGGAACAGGGAGGGACCATTTGAGTACCAGGGTCCAATTATTTTATGTTCAGGGAACAGAAATCAGCGGTTGGGGCACCACTAGACACCAGGGAGCTATGACAGTTCGAACTGTCATGGATTTTTACTGTTCACAGTCGTTTCAGTTTGAACAGTAAAGTTTGAACTGTAAAGAACTGCGAATAGTTATTTTTCGATTCATCGATCCTTAACTAAGCGAGTGACAGGCGATATGATTCTCACCCCAAAAAGACATACTTGCCCTCAGAAGTTTAAAATAATAATAATACAATAAAATAACTAAGCATGTGACTGAGACCTAAATACCGGTCTTGGTCATTCCTTAGGAAGTAGCATGTCTTTAGAAATCAGTTTGTAGAACAGGAAAAAAACAATATGGCAAAGTACACAAACAGTATTTCTCTGAGTATGAACAGTAAATCTTTAGCAATTAACAGTTCTAATTGTTTTCATTTGCCTGCCTGTCTAGCTACTATCACAAAATACACTAAAATTAAAAAATGATGAGATTTATTTTCACCAGACTATGCAAAGGCACACCCTTGGCACAGACGCAGACACCAGCATCCCTGAAAATTTCAGGGAAAAAAATTATTTTATCTGGGCTGCAGATGACAGCAAAAACCCATGTTAAGTACAGGAAAAAAGTGGCAACTTTTCACTTTGTTACCACTCCATGGGCCAGATATTCAAAGCTATGCATCTGGCGCAAATCCATTGCACTGGAATAGAGCCGAATTTGCACCGGGCTGCAATATTCAAAGGCCAAATTAGCGCCGGCACTGTGTGATAGCACCAACACTAAAAGTTAATGTATGCAGGGGAGGGGCCATGAATGCCAGCGGATGGCATATTCAAAGAATAGTGCCGTGCTACAGGTAGTTGCACCACCTGTAGCACGGCGCTGAATATTGGCAGCAAAAAGCATATAGTACTGCAGCACAGGGGGCTGCTGGACTCCCATTCCCCCCTCACCTGCTCACAGCACACTGTTGCCCCCCTCCATCTCAATCCCCAACACCTGTTGTATTAATTTGCAAACAGTCCTCTGGTAGTCTAGTGGTCCCCCACCCCCATCACGATCCCTGACTTCCATTGTATACATTTTCAAATATATCCCTGGTAGTCTAGTGGCCACCCACCCCCACTCGGCAGTGCCAACTCCCCAGCCGCTGCCCCCCAACCATCCTGGAATGGATCCAGTGACTAGCTCAGCCCACTGCTCACCTCCACAGCCAGCCGCCGGCTGAGTGATGAATGAGGGCATACCCCATTGTGATATGAATGAGCTCATTCATAACACAGTGGGATATGCCCCCATTTATCTCTCAGTCAGCGGCTGGCCGCAGAGATGAGTGGTAAGTCAAGCCAGTCACTTGCTCCATTCCGGGATGGTTTGGGGGGCGGGGAGGATGGGCACTGCTGGGTGGGAGGGCTACTAGACTACCAGGGATATATTTGAAAATTTATGCAACGGAAGTCAGGGATCATGATGGAGGCAGGGGCACCAGACTACCAGGGACTGGGTAATCTGCTGTTGTTTTTGACGGGGGGTTGCACTAGACTACCAGGGCACATATGGACACAGGCAAGTATGGATATGTTGAAGGATATCTGTACATTGTCATCTGTGCTATCTGTGTGTAGCTATATATTTCCCTATAGCTATTTATTTACACACAGCTATATAGTGCTACACACAATCATATTATTATGTGTGAGGATATGAACCACCTTCTAGGAAGTGGTGTCCCTCATTGCCCCTCAGGCAGCATGTCTGTGTCCCTCATTGCAGAGCTGAATGGGCGAGAGGTATGCACTGAATGTGCCTGCCAATGCCCATTTCCTGCAGCACCCAGCTTGTACTTCCATTCTGACCAAAAGGTGGAGCTGTGTGCTCCATGCAATAGTGCCGAGCAAAGTACATGGGAGTGTATGCAAAGCAGGCCTTAATGAGATGCAAATGTGACTGTTTGCCCACGGATTGCCTGAGTAGGCTCATTTGCATAGGATCTTTGAATATGGCAAACTTTTGCCCTGGGCTAACATGTTTGCACCGAGCTAATGTGTCAGCATTGTACAATCGAGTTAGCTCCAGGAAAACCTCTCAAAGACATAGCACCGTTCTGCAGTGTGTGGCCTGCATTGTTATTTGCATTTGTTGTGCAACACTTCAATGCTATCACACACATTGTCTGCCCAGTGTGACTCCACCTTACTCCACCTCTGTATCCACAGAACTGCTGTTGCATTTTGGCCTTCCCTGTTGTTATATTCAAAGTTGTCTTATTTTACGGGCTATTATTGCACTACACTCCCAGCCCTGTTTGCACTTCTTCCTTTGCATGCTATATTCAGCAGGTTTAGCCCCTGGGCTATTCCTTTAAAAATTGCTTGCTACTGGTTCAGGGCTAATTGACACGCTGTGCAGTGCTACTTTTGCCCCAGGGCTAACTTTTGAATATCTTTTCCCATATCTCAAAAACCATACAAGATGCCGCTATGAAACTTTCCACATTCTGAGACACTGGCAGAGTGACTGCACATGCCAAATACTGAGCTATTTCATGAAAGAATGCCAAAGTTATTAAGGTGCAAAAATGTGAATTTAAAATAGAAGTCCTGGTACAACCCTAACTATAGGGGCAGTACCGCAACCCTATAATGTGTATCTATGTGTGTGTGTGTATATATATATATATATATATATATATATATATTATATTTTGCAATGCTTGTGAGGAAAAATTCTGGCAAATATTTTTGATATCTAGAGGGTGGTCTGACGTAGAGTGAGGATATTGCATTTATCCTCACTCTAGGTCCCCCATGCCAGTATTTATCTGCACTGTAGGTGGGATTGGTTGGAGCCGACAGCACAAGCAGCTCAGTTTCAGTTTCCCTGGCTCCACCTCACTTTCCACCAGCTCCAAATCCCCTCTCCCTCAGTCTGCCTGAACCCTTCGACATGCATAGTTCTCCAATTTCAAGTTTTCAAAATTAAAGCCAAACTGGCAGCTCATGCTACCCACGGGCAGTTTCAAACTGTTCAAACAGTTCCCAAAAAACATCCTCACTATCTCCCTCCCCCAACAGAAGCACCCCAAACCATTCGTACCTCCGGCTAGCATCTCTTGATTTTTCAAGCGGCCGACAGGATGCCCTTTTCCCAGACTGCAGCTCGAAGACTACCTCCTTTTAGACCACCACTACCTCCTCGAACCCTCACAAAACTTTGGTTTGCATTTACATGATGACACTTAATGTCAGCGTCAGCATATGCCAGCATCAGCGCTCATCAGCACTTGCTCATTTTCTGCTGCGTCATCCTGAACAAAAATGATAAAAACTTAACAAAACAATTTTTTTAAATAAAAAAAATGGCAAAACAATATACCATTACACTAAGCCTTGTATAAATGAGAGACGCTATGGCCTGAAACTGAGAATATCATTGATAGTCTCCCTTCATGCACCTTGAACTTTGAGACCACTTGTGACTCTGCCACTCGTGATGTCAAAAGTCAGGCTGCATTAGGGGAGCATATCAATGAAAGTCTCAGTCTGTCCATGGCATACCAGATATATCTATATCTAAATGTATCTTTATATATATTCATTGCAAAAACTATATTAATGCAGACATTAGGGTTGAAGAACGCAAAGCTCACAAAGTAAAAAAATGAAAAACATTAGGGGTTTGAATTTCAGGAGTCTTGGTGAATCGGTGGTGTGGTGTTTCTTGGTGTTCTAAATCCTGATGTCTACCCCCTTCCCCCAGCCCATATGAGTAGCCTCTTGTCTGAAGCACAAGGTAAAGTACAGCTCCAAGCTGGTGCCTCAGAGCCATATACTCGTTGGAGGTAGAGAGGTATGGCTTGTCACATGTGGTCAACAGAATCAGTCATAGCTTTCTTTATGCAGGGCTCTGTGGGCCCAGCATGAAGCAAGAGATCATGTATAACCTTGTTTGATCATGGGAGGGGTTAGGGCATTAGGATTTACAACCCCAAGGAACACCACACCACCGATCTGCCAAGACTCCTGAAACTCAAAACCCTAATGTTTTTTATTTTCTTACTTTTTGGGCGTTGCGTTCGTCAACCCTAATATATTGCATTAACGTAGGTTTTGCAATGAGTTTTTCTTCTTTTTGTGATAGTGGAGTCATATCCTTATTCCCAAAATGAATTGAACAGAATAGTGGAGATATTTCAATCGGTCCTCTCCGCCAGCTCATTCGACTGCTTTCAGCAGTGGTGCGGTGCCCCCTTAGATCTGTCACTGCCTGCCACACAGCCTCCCAGAATGGCTCTCCTCAACACTGTAAAGGCATAATAACCGCTTTGAATTTCTGGTGCCTTGTAACTCCCAACCTGTGATTAGCTCCTGCCCTCAACTGCCCCTCCCTGATTGGCTCTCTGCCTAGACAAGGATTCTGCGGCTTGCCGCAAACAAATTTTCAACTAAAATGTGCTTGCTGCATAGCTCACCACCCACCCTACTCAACTAATTTGTTTTATAGCCCACGGTAGTCACATGATCCATAGAGTTGTGAATATCTAAGTGTCCAATTTCTCCTTTGCTCTTTATACTTTTCTACCACTTGAGTCACTCTACATCCACCCTCCTTTAAGCACTGACACTGCTAATCTAACTTGCTCTAATGCCGGCTACCCTCTCTTGCTCTCAGCTGCTGTACGCTCCTTGTCTCTGGCATCCCCTTCCCCCATCTCAACCCTCCTTTCACAGTGCCGTCCTCTTATCCAGCTGTGCTATCTCAGCCCTGAGACTTATGACCACCTTCCTCTGGCTCCCCAATGCTGCACTCAGTTATCAACATGAAAAAACTTCTTCTCCCCTTGTGTCTGCCACACTTCTACGCACACTGCTACTAACTGACTGTTGTACCCAAGCACTACCCCATGATCAAGGTGCTCTCCTGTACTTTACCGAAGCCCTGCATCCATGTTTCTCCCTCCCCCCCATGATCAGTAAAGTAGCTCACATGGTCCACTCACTCTGGCCTCTCTTTCCAAGTCAGATCTCTGCATGCTTGGCCTCCACCTATTCTCCCTCTTTATTCCCCGGATCTGCACTGGACGACACCATCCACAACTACTCCTACTCTCCCTGCTCCTCCTGGGTGGTAACATTGAACCCAACCCTGGCCCCACTAATGCACCAATCATTTCCACTAGTGTCACCTGGACCCACCCACCTGAACTGAAAATTGCACACATGAATGTGTGCAGTCTCCCTGTGATATTCAAAAGATCTTGAGGCCCCGGCCTCTCTGCAAGCATAACCCTCACATCATCTGCCTCACTGATACCTGGCTGAAGCCATGGCACTCCAACTCTCTGTTCCAACTTGCCAGTTGCACCCACCTGCACCATGACAGGCCAGGCAAAAAACCGGGGAGGTGGTGCTGCCATATACATCAAAGAACCTCTCCATGCCTCCCTTCTCCTATGCTCCAGTGATGGTCCCCCTAGTGATTGGATTATTGCTGAACTAACACTGGGATCTGCAAAGAAACTCTACTTGGGTAGCTGTTACAACCCCTCGCAGGGGGTGTAACTGGACTCCAAAGCCTGCTTTCTGGATATAGGTCTCTATCCCCCACTAGGGATACCATCATTCTCAGAGACCTCAACCTCAGCTGGCAAGACACCCATGAAACTGATTATGAAAACACGCTAAAACTGTACAACCTGGCTCAAATATCACCCTTCCTACCCATGTCAACACTCACACCTCCTCTCACTCCCTTATTGACTGGGTAATCACCAACAGAGAGGATAGAATCACCCAGGCAGGCACCCTGGCCGATTCTCTGAGTGATCATTCCCCCACCTACACCATCAGGTCCTCTAAAGCCTCCTGCCACCCCCCCAAGTACCTAACTTTTCGGAACGTTAACTGCCATGACATGTCCCTACTCCATGAGGATGTTAATGCCATCAATTGGTCGGGCCTTTATGCTCACACTGACATTAATGATGTGGTTGATACTTAACTAGTGCTCTCCTTGGTATACAGGACCAGCACTTCCCAGTCACCACCAGGAGAGTCAGAGGCAGATGCACGCTCTGGGTAACCCCCAAACTCCTCACCCTCATGAAGGAGAGGGACCACAAGTGGTCTGTCAACAAACTGACCCCCTATCCTACCCTGTGAAATGAATACTGCCATCTGTGCAGCCATTGTAAACACTTGGCCAGATACCTAAACTGGAACTATCACTTCAAGATGCAGAGGGACAACTTCAGCAACCCTAGGAAATTCTGGGATGCAATAGGCTTCCTCCCTTCTGCACCCCCGCACTAGCAGCCCCAACATTCACCTAAATTCCCCCTCTGGACTCTCAACAATCCCTCTGACATGGCTATAGCACTCAACTCCCAATTCACTGACCTATTGGCTTTTCTCAGCAAACGCCCTCCTGGTAACCCCCCTCACCCCAGGCCCAGTACCTCCTTCCCTCCCACCTCCCCATCTTCCCCCACCCCTACTCTCCTTTCCTTCTCCCCTCCACCCTCCTGCCCCAGCTCTAACATCACCCCCAGCCCCCTTCTCTTTCCCTTCTCACACCTCCTCGCACCCCCCTTTCCACTTTAAGTCAGTCTCCCACAGGGACACCTTTAAGCTACTCCAGGGTCTACCCAACTGGGGCTGCCCTTTTGCCGATGGCCTCTCCCCAGTTTTTCTAAAACTAGTCACCCCAGTAATGTCCAGGCCACTTACCTTTATAGTCAACCTTGCCCTGTCCAGCTCCTCCATGCCTCTTGCCTGAAAGTCTACTAAGGTGGTGCCTATCTTCAAAGTGGGGGACCCCCAATAACCCAATAACTATAGGCCGATATCCATTCAACCCCACTTTAGTAAACTCCTTGAAAAGGTTATCCACCACCAGCTATCTGAATACCTCAATCAACATAACCTCCTTTGTGCCCATCAACACAGCTTCCGTAAACATCACAGTACCACTACGGCTCTGGCTCTGTTCACCAATCACATCCTCTCCAGCATGGATCGTGCCTGTTCGACAGGTGCAGTCTTTGTCGACCTGTCGAAAACCTTCAATCTGGTAAATCATGTCCTCCTCCTCTCTAAACTGCAATCTCTTGGATGCTCTGCAGAAACCACCAAATGGTTACAGTGCTACCTCTACAACCACTCCCAATCAGTCTGTATTGACTCTGTCACGTCACCTGCCATGTCCTTATCCACTGGAGTTCCACAAGGGTCCATACTGGGCCCCCTGCTCTTCTCTATCTTCATCAATATCCTCCCCTCTGGCTGCCTCAACTGCAACACTCTCCCTTATGCCGACGACCTAGTCATCTTCCACAGTGACAAATACCTTCCTTGAATATCCTCGGTACTTACTCAGAACCACAGCGCTGCACATAGCTGGTTTTCTTCCACCCGACTAATTGTCAATGCAAAAAAACTAAGGCTATGCTATTTGCATCTAGATCACTCCTAACCAAATCCATCGCTGATAATTCACCCCTTCTTATCCTCTCACCCAATGGTCCCCCCCCCCGAAATTGTCTCCTCCTTTAAATATCTGGGGGTTACTCTCGACCCCACTCTTTACTTCACAGATCATACCAACTCTGTTATACACAAGATTAACCAGAAACTTGGGGCTGCTTGCTGCATAAAACCATACCTGTCCAATGAGGCTAGCCTAGCTATAGTCAGAGGAAACCTTCTCTCCATACTGGACTACTGTTCCCCCATAGACTCTCAGGTCTCTGCCACTTTCCAAACTAGACTCGCATCGGCCTACAACAGCACTTGTTGCTTTGCACTGTCCACCCCTTTCTCCACACATCACTGTGACCTTTATTGCTCCCTTGGCTGGCTCTCACTACAAGGCCACTTTGAATTTACTCTAGGCTGCTTTGTGGACATCATCATAAGGCACAATGCTGTTTCCCTTCTCTCCAACCTCTGCAAGCTCCATACTGCGCCCAGGTGCTTCCGCTCCTCCACTGTTCCCCTTCTTGAGGTACCACACTCAAAGACCAAAATGGGAGAGAACACCCTATCAGTAGCTGTCCCCACCTTCTGGAATGGGCTCCCCATGCCCCTTAGATCCTCCAACACCCATATGGCCTTCAAACAAAACCTTATATCCTGGCTACTTACCAAACACTGCTGTAACTGTCCACACAGGCAATCCTCCTTACCTTTTTGACTACCCTAAGTTACCCTACTCTTTTCCTCCCTTCTTCACTGCCATCATGATAGGTAGTCTATGCACCTTGGCTGGTGGGGGGTGGGTAAGCTGGGTTTAACCATGCTAACTCTGTACTTCACCTGGCTGCCTTGTATTTATTATTCCTACAAATGTTGTATTTATTTCCTGTATCTCCTGGTGTACATATATTATCCTGCTGTATTATAGTATAATTATTATTCTGAAGTTCTTGACCAGCACATGCATCTCTATTGTGTTGTATTACCATTGTGTATATCATGTATTATGTTCCTTTCGCTGTTTGGCCCAGGCTGTGCCTGAAAAATGGTCCCCTGGACCAGTGCACCTACCCGGATATCAAAGACATAAATACATAAAATAAAATAAAAAGATTTATTTGACATGACCTCCCCCTTGTGAGACCATGCTGCCTTGGGTCTTGTAACCCACTGGATTTGAGATATTCTACAATCCTTTCCTTTAGCAGTGATTCCATTAACTTTCCCTACAACTTTCCCACTACCAATGTCAGGCTGACTAGCCTATAATTGCCAGCCTCCTCACTGCTACCACTTTTGTGTAGTGGAACTACATCAGCCCTCCTCCAGCCCTCCGCAACTGCTCCTGTTTCCAGTGAGCTGTTAAACAGAACTGTAAGAGGTGCAGCCAGTATTTCCCTGAGCTCCTTTAATACTCTTGGATGCACCCCATCTGGCCTCATTGCTTTGTCCACATTCTGGTTAGCGAGTCCCTTCAGGACTCTCCCTCCAAATAAGGACTAGTGCCCAACTTCCTCCCTCCAAAGCTTCTGTTACTTTTTTGTGGCCACTCCTCTTCTCCTTCCTCTGTGAACACTGAACAAAAGCATTTGCTCAGGATGTCTGCCTTTTCCAGGTCTCCCTTTGCACAGTCCCCCTTTCCCTTTTTAACCTTATAATCCCATCCCTGATCTTCCTATTTTCACATACATACCTAAAATATTTTTTGTTCCCTTTTGTTACCATCTGGGATATTCTGTCTTCAGTTTGCACCTTTGCGCTCCTCAGTGCTTTCCCTGCTTCCTGTTGTTTCCCCAATACACCTCCCTCTCATCCTCTCTCTGCATCTCCTTATACTATCTGAATGCTACCTTTTTAGCCTTTAACTTTTCAGCCACCTCTTTCGAGAATCATAGAGATCTCTTTTTTCCTCTTGCTCCCTTGTTTGACACAGAGGTTAGTTGCCTTTATTATGCTCCCTTTTAACTTTGTCCACTGTTCCTCCACTCCACCCAGGCCATCACCCCCTCAGGTCATCCCTAAGGCATTCACCCAGCTTTATAAAATGTACTCTCCTGAATCCAGGACCATCTCCCTTGTGTGGTTCGATTCTGCAGCTGTCCTTTTATTGAACCACACCATACAGTGAGCACTGGTCCCCTTGCAAAATCACATTTGGGCCAGAATTTGAAAAATGACAGCTGCTGGGTACATGAGGTGGTGTCAAAACATGGCTGTGTTGAGAATTTGGTGTTGAAACATTGAATGTTACCAAATTTATGTGAGACCATTGAAAAATGTCAATCTTACCTTCATAACTTTGTGGGTTTTTTTTATATTTTGACCCCAAATTTTCAACATAGTCTTCGTATGACCCCACCTCATAAACCTGGTAAGTGGAAATGTTCAAATCCTGGCTAAAACTTTGATTCAAGTTACAGATGCAAAAAGACATTTGGCCAAGATATGAAAAATGACAGCAGTCCCATTCATGATGTGGTATGAAAAAATGGCTATGTTGAAAATTTGTCAAAATATTGAAAATTACCAAAATTATGAGCGATGATTTTCAAATTTCAATATATGCTCATAACTGTGTTGTTTTCTAATATTTATACCCTAGATATTCAACATAGCCTTCTTATGACCCCACCTCATGAGCACAGTAGACAACATTTTTCAAATCCCATCCAAAAAGTGATTTTCCACAGTGTCTGTAAAATCTCTTGTCTGTCTGGATTTGAAAAATGCCACCACACTGGTTCATGAGATGGGTTCCCAAAAAGGCCATGTTGAAAATCTGGGAGCAAAATATTCAAAAATGACCATAATATGAGTAAAAATTCAAAATGCATTGAAATATTTATTTATTTAGCTTTTGTTGACCAGGTAAGTGCACTAGACATATCCTGCCTATTTTCAGGCATGACCCGGGGGAGGGGGATACAGATGAATGCCAACTGACCTTGAACCAGATTGAGCTGTTGGTGGTATTTTTAGTGAATGAGGGAAATTTGGCCAGGACACTGGGGAAATTCCCCTACTCTTTTTCGATAAGTGCCATGGGATCTTTAACATCCACCTGAACTACCACCAATCCAGGCAGATAGGACCTCGGTTTAACGTCTCATCCGAAAGACGGCACCTCAGAAGTGCAGCACCCCTCTCATGCTGCACTACAGTGTCAGTACTGGGATATTAACCCAAGTGCCAGATGTGGGAACTGAACCCACAGCCCTCTGATCTCTCAGCCTCAGAGGCGAGTGTGCTACCTACTGAGCCACTGACACTGACTTATATAATATATCACTTACTTTATTCTATTATATTGCAGTTGCCAGTTCCAGCAGCAAGAAGTGTTTTAGATCGGAGAGTGAATCTATGCCATGGGACACTTTTAGTTGTGTGAGGACATGTGGGGGTGGTGGATGGATGCTGAGGGAGATCAGGGTGGGGTGGGGTGGGGGCATAGTGCCGATGGACAGTTTTCTAATTTACTAGCTACTGGGAAAATAAAGCAGATAATGAGGGACTGATTTATTTCAAGTTTTAAATGGGATAAAAAAGTGAAAAAGATGTTCAGGACTGCACCACTGGGGACTGGGCACCCCAGTGTTGACTTCATACTTGGGGGCACCAAGGATTGGCACCCCAGTGTCCCAGACTGCTCAGTTGGGTGGTTTAAGTATCCTGACACCAGGGATTAGATACCTTGGTGTTGGAGATTGAAGCAGTGAGGGTGGAAAAAACAAAATGGAGGGGGGTGATGAACCAGTGCCAGGGGGCACTCTGGTGCTGGTACACAAACATATTTAATATATTTAGCAGGTACTGGGCATTGGCTCCCAGGTGTTCAAAGCAGGCCAATGTGGTTTGCAAATGGAGGTGGTCAGGGAGATGAAAAGAAAATCTGATGCACAACACATTCAGCAGAGGCAGAGCTACACACTGACATGTAGCCCCGTTCCTGCCAAACAAAAACAGCACAACGGCATATGCAGACAGGAAACCAAACCCGCCACCTGATAAACCAGCACATTTTTGTAATATGACCACATAAATTCTTGTGGTTGTAAAAATTCAGTTATCATTAGAACACAGATTTTTTTAAGCTGCAGATGCTCAGAAACTGAACTGTTTTTTACAAATATTTTAAAAACTGCTTAAGTTTGGGAGCTAAAAACAAAAAAGTAAACACCTTGAGTCAAACTATATCAGCCCTGCAAGTTTCAAGTTTCAAATCCTACCAGTTTGTTTTTATTTTTTAGTTATAGGCGAGCATAAAAGTCTTAATTTGTGTGATTTTTTTTCTTGCTCCCTGTAACTTTGGCTGTATGGGTGGTGGATGTATGGAACAGCCTTCCTGAAGAGGTCATGGGGTCAACAACAGGAGGAGAATTCAAGAATGCATGGGACACACATAAAGCAATTTTAGTGGGGGGGGGTAGGAGGAAGTAGGCTGTTGGTTAACTAGAATCTGCAGCTTATCCAATAGGTAGGGAAATGGGCAGACTGAGTAGGCCAAGTGGTCCTTATCTGCTATCAAAGTCTATGTTTCTATGTCTATGTTTCTAACTTTGCCACCCATGAACTAAGTGCCATGAAAGTATCAGGATTCAGAGATCCTGGCACCATCACTGAGGTTTCCAAAGTTCAAGTAAATCTGTTAAATGGGAGCAAGGTAATTAAGGTGCAAAAACTGGGGTTTAACATTAAAGTGCTTACTGAACCCTACTATACAGGCGCTACCGCACTTGTATGATATATATACACACATATATATATATATATGTAACCCATCTATCAATGGGGGTTCCCAAAAAGTCTTCCATGAGCTTGCCTAAGTACTTGCTGCCTGGCTGGTGTTCGGCGCTGTTGCCGTTAAATGTATTACCAGTGAGCGCCTTTAAAGCCTCCATGTACTGTCTCTTTAAGTGCTGCCCGATTGCAGATATAATTAATCTGAATGGGGGGGTCTGAGTGTTTCCCTGCTCGAGTCCTGCTTGGGCTGCTGAACAATTGCTCCGTTTCTGCCTTTGCTGATTGTGCAGAAGGAGCCCTACTGAAAGATGTAACTAATTGCTGGTAATCATTTAGAGTAACAATGATAACGTAGTGTGTTCTAACCTGCCTTCTTTGCAGCAAGGACCCAAACTGCTGAATTGGACCAATCAGTAACAGGGAACTCTAAAATGGAGCTTGCTCATAGGGGTTGTATGGATCCAAACCCATGGGATTTGTAGTTCTGGACTGTTGGCACCTCTTGCTATTGAAAGGGGAGCTCTTGTGTGATTGACCTGGGGGAAATACCACGAGCTGTCTGCTGGTGAGCCAGATCTAAGCTGGGAGTCGAGAGAGAAACAGCTCGTGATAGCTGAGCAAGCATTGAGTAGTTTCGAGCAGGAGAACTGTGCGAAGGCCCAAATAGTGGCCTGCAAGGAAGCTCTTTGTGAGACAGAGGAGAGAGAGAGAGAGAGAGCATTTTCAGACTAATTCTGATTTTGTGAGAGCTAAGCAGCCACCGAGGTGTAACCAGGCTCAACCGGTAGAAGACCGAAGATTTTGCTAAATGCGATCAGCCTGTCAGGAACTTCAGCTACTTCTGAGCTCCCGGTTTGAGCAGTGACTTTGAGATCGTGATTGGGGAGCAGTTTGCCTGATACAGTAATTCTTCCCTACATATAAATGTGCTGTGTACTGAATGGGGGTTGCGATTTAGTTCCCCTTTTGTGTGAACTGTATGCTGATTGCTGGAAATTTGTCCAGCACCAAAGGACTGACTCTACCAATAGCTCCATGTGGCTGGGCCTTGCCACAAGGGCCACGCCATCCCACCCTGCTGCACAGAGAAGAGCCATCGATGAGAGGTCTGCCCGGGGATCAGCCCCCTGCTCCATGACTGAACGGGAATGATGCCTCAGTGAATCATGTGGGCCCTGCTTCTCCTGGCCATCCAGAGACTTACTCTGTCGTCTCCATCCTCGTCCGGCCTGTGTTCAGTCCTGGGAATTGTGGGTAGTCCCCAGGGTAGCTCCCTGCAACATATAGCTAAATCAAAAGTGTGTCACCTGATTGCCTTGTTATTTTTCCTTCACAAACTGAGCCCTCTGGCTCCGGATTACAATTAGAGTGTGGTGCATGTTTGGTTCTTTCCTCACAGGGCCCTGACCAGCTGCTACGCCGGCCTACCTCGGGCAACGGTCCTGGCTAGCCCACCTTCCCTACACCTGGGTAACCAGAGAGTGTGACTGTAGTAGGGACTCTAAATACATGCACAGTAGTGTGAACTATAGAGTATTTAAGCTAATTAGCCTGATTACCCCCGCCCTTGTTCAAACCCCCCTGAATAAATCAGATCTATTCTTTTTCTGCAATCTAACTAGACTGTGGTTCCAGTTTGTGATCGCAGTATTGTGTTACGAACATACGAACATATGAAATTTGCCAGCAGATGAAGGCCTAGAGGTCTATCAAGTTTGCTCGAGTGTGCAGCTAGCACCCTTATTCTGCAGCTGCCCCTCCCTTCCACCCTTCCCCTTCATTGACCCTCCCCCTTGTCCTGTCCCATCCCCTTTTGAAGCAGTCCACTGTTCTACTGGATACCACTTCTGCAGGTAACGCATTCCACCCAGCCACCACCCTCTCTGTAAAGAAGTGTCTCCTCATCTCCCTCCTGAACCTTCCTTCCTCCAGTCTCATATCATGACCCCTGGTGTCCCTCCCCTCCCTTACTTTGAACAGCCCCTCTGTACCTGTCTTGTTTTTTCCTTTCATGTACCTAAAGGTTTCAATCATGTCCCCCCTGCCCTTTTCTCCTCCAGTGAGTACATGTTCAACTCCCTCAGCCTCCTCTCATATGATAAGTCCCCCAGCTCCTTGATCATCTTTGTCGCCCTGTGCTGCACCCCCTCCAGTAACTTAATGTCCCTCTTCACATATGGGCGCCAGTACTGCATGCAGTACTCCAGGTGCAGTCTAACTAATGACCTGTACAGTGGCAGAATCACCTCCTCCCTCCTCGAGGATATACCCCTTGCAATACAACCCAGCATTTTGTTGGGCTTTGCAGCTGCCTTCCTACATTGTACTGAGTTGTTCATTGATCCTGTAATGAGCACACCCAGATCCTTCTCCTCCTCTGTCTGGGCTAGCTGCACTCCCCCCAACTGGTAACTCCTCCTTGGGTTCTTCACCGAGGGTGGTTACAGTGTTCGAGAGGGCTGTGCCCAAGCTAGTGCGACCACTAATAACCCTGACCTCTGGGTGGAGGCACCCGTTTCAGAACTCAATCCCTTCAACCTACTGGTTGCCCAGCAGGCAGAGGTAGTAGCCCTTCGGGTAGCGCCAGCTAGGGTTTACAACTATAAAACTATATTTCACATACTGGGGAGAGAAAACGCAATGCAGACAGAGTAAGGAAATCAAACAAGTATGGTCAAAGTCTCCTGTGTCTTGGCAAATAGGTGGTCTAGTGCTCCTCAGGGGTTTCAACACTGATGTCCAACCCCCCTCCCACAGTCCACAGGCTCATAACCTATGGACAAGCCAAAAATCCAGGCCATGCCTCATAGGTCTGGTGCTTCAAACTACACACCTGTGACTCTCCACATGGGGCCCACAGAATCAGTCATGCCTTTCTTCACCCAGGGCCCTGTTGGTCCCACTTGAAGCAGGGCATCAGTCACAACTTTCTTTGCACAGATCATTCTTTAAAATAGGAGAGCAACCGTAATGTTTTTGGAGCAATGCTCAGATATCAAGATATGCTTAATCTTCACACAGTGGCCGCATGGCTTGGATCAGCAGTTTGCGGGGGGCGTTGGGGGACATTATGGTTGAAAACCCAAGGAACACCACACCACTGATTTGCCAAAACTCATGAGAATTTTACCTGTAATTTATTTTATTTCCTTACACTGTACGTTGTGTGTTTTTATAACTCTAATGTATGCAATAAAGTAGTTTTTTTAGCAATTAATGTTCTTACTTTTTGAGGAAGTAAGGTTTCTGCTTTGTGATTTTGCAACCCTAATATGTGCATTACAGTAGTTTTCCAATGACGTTCCTTCCTTAAGGTAAGTTCTAATTTGCTTCATGTATGACCCTTTTGTCCCTATGTGAATCACCAACTATGTCCTAGTTTGCTAAGTTCTAGGATAAGTACATTTTCACGAAACAATCTTTACATGGTTTTATAATTGAAAACTGGATTTGTGAGATAATGTTTTAGGTTTTGTGAAAGTTAATGGTCACAAACAAAAAATAAATTGTATGTAGGAAACCATGTCAACATGGAGAACAGTGTTTTCAAGCTTATGTGATTTAGGATGAAATGAAGATTTTTGCTTAGTTTTCATCAAGATAGATTACTATTTTAAGTTGAAAAAAAGATTTTAAACTTGGAAGAAATAAAGTGTGTAGTTCTGTGAATTAGATTTTGTGATGCACATGCCTGACATCATCATTTTTGGTGTCCCTTGAAATACAGAAACATGATTGTGCATTTAGAGTTTTGAAAGTGCGGTGGATTTCACAGTAGAAATGTGTGTGCTCAACTATTTATGGTAACAGAGTGAGCCCTCCCATGTTTTTACATTGTAACACGTCAAACATCTGTAAGCAGCATAAGAAGGGACTAAAGTAATTTAGGAAATAGTGCCACTGGGAGGGTTCTCAAAAAGTCAGCAAGGATCACGTACACCAGGAAGGTAAGGGGCAGAGAAGAGAAAAGGAACTGACATGAAGATGAAGGGTAAATGTGTGAGCCACAAGGGGATCTGAATAAATGCCAGGAGCCTAGAAAATGAAATTAGCAAGCTCTAGGCAATTGTGGCAGGTGTGGGATTAGACCTCGAGGCCATAACTGAGACACAGGCCACTAGGAATAATGTTTGGGTCCTGGTATTACTGAAGTATACTATGTATAGGAAGGACAGAGGCATGGGGGTGGGGTAGCCCTATACATTAGGGAAGGCATGGAGGCTACAGAGGATGTGTCTATCAGAAGGGTAGAGAGGGAGACACAAGTACTCTGGGTATAGTTTAAAATGACTTCAGGAAAAGGCTACACCTGGGCATGGTCTGTAGACTGCTACGACAAGGTGGATAAGGGGGATAGGGAGGTAAGTGTAAAAATGTTGAAGAGGGCTGCAAAAGGGGAGGTAGTAATTATTGTGGGGCACTCTATCTCCCAGACACAGACTAGGACACCCCAACAGCTAGGCGCATCAGAAGACAGGCCCTACTCAGCATGTTACAGCACTGCCTACTGGTGCTGTTGGTCAGGGAACCCATAAGACAAGCTGCCATTGATGATGTGGTGCTTACCAACTCAGGAATGGTGGGTGCAATGCAAGTTGGAGAACCACTGGGGTCCAGTGATGATAACATCATATGGTTTGAGCTGGCCCTGGGTATAGTTATACCCTGGTAAAAGGCAGTGGTTCCAGATTTCAGACAGGAAGATTTTGACAAGATGGGGGAAGTAGTCAAAGGAAAACCAAAAAGAATGGATAAGATCAGGGGCATGGAAGAGAAGTATGGAGAAATTAACGGGGCCATTCTTGAAGCAACAAAATCATTTTTGAGAACAGTTACCAAGAGTAACAAATGCAAGAGACCAATCTGGTTCTCTAAGGAAGTAACAGAAGCAGGGAGGGCCAAAAAGGTCCTTCAAAAACTACAAGACATACCAGGTGGAGGAGTGAAGGGAGCTCCAAAGTAAGTAAAAACATAAGAAATAGTATGGTGTATATCGAATACAATGAGTGATAGTAAAATAACACATTTATCTACACATGAATGGAAAGACCTTCATAACTAACTTGCTATCCAGTACAAACCACTAATATATACATCATATATATATATATATATATATATATATATATATATATATTATATTATATATATATATATATATATATATACACTCACGTATATATATTTATAAAATGGGTAGGAAAATTGTGTCTACTGATTTGTTGGAACACATCACATGACCGTGCGTATATCAGAGCATGACCACACACCTGCACTTTTACCCCCCCTTCAAAACAATTTTGGCATTTTATAAACTAGATAAACCACTCTGAGGTGTGCAGTCGTGCTCTGATATACGCATGCCTTGAGTGGTTGGCGCTACCAAGGACATGCATATATCACAGTGTGACGCACACCTCAGAGTGGTTCTATCTATATATATATATATATATATATATATATATTTATATAGGATACATGATGGGCAACTATGGAATATGGAAAATATTAGCATGAGTGCAGCATGAACTGTGATAATATCATGAGTGTTGAAGCCACAAGTGATATTATCATAGGCCACTCTGCATGAGTGTTAATATTTGTCATGTTCCACAGTCGCACATTATGTGTGCAATTTATACAGTAGGGCCCTTATTTTTTTAATTTTGTCATGTTGAGTGTGTTCTCTGTGTTATTTTCCTTTATGGTGTGCTTTCTGCCTTGTATTTTCATTTCTGAATGAAGTAGTGTGAGGTTACTGATGACTGGATATGTGTAGATTTCTACTGGCTTTATTTTTTGAATGGTGTGGTTTCCTGGGTTTTGATTTGGCTGGTAGTTTTGTTTTAGTGTGATGTGTGTGGCATGACTGGTTTATTTCTGTGTAGTGGGTATAGTTTTTTGTGGAACTGAGTGACGGAGTTGTATTCTTCCATTGTTTTCGGGTATGTTTTGGGGCTCATTTGGTGTTTTTGTGCTTTCTTTATTTATATTGTGTTTCATCATTTTATGTAGTGCTTCATAGTATACTTCGTGAGCACACTGTTTTTTTTTCAAATGTGTGCTTTGTGTTTTTTCGGTATTTGCCATTTTCAGCTTCTTTTGAGGACAACATGTGCTTTCTAAAGTAAACATCAGTCTGGAGGTATGCTCTGTGTTTTCTCAGTCCAAGATGCTGTCTGAGCTGATGACTGGAATTTTGTGGATGCTTGGTTTCTAGTATTGTCCACATATGGAATGAGATTTTATTTAAGTCCTATGTAGTAGAAAGCAATATTTTATTTGGTGATGTTATTTGTATGTACCTTGTATGATATTGAACATTGTTTTACTAGCATGTGTAGTAGGATAGTTAAAACCTGCTGGTAAGGTATCAGGCAATGTTATGCTGGTACTGGGAACTGGTTTGTCATAGCTGGTTGTGGGGACTGGTTTGTCATAACAGGTACTGGGAACTGGTTTGTCATAGCTGGTACTGGGAACTGGTTTATTATAGCTGGTATCTGAGGATGTAGAAGGTATATGGTCACTGCTATTACTGAGAATATTGCTGATGTTCTTATCTTTTTGGTCATTCATTTTAGCATAGTCATTGAGTGACTGCACTTTCTTGTGACCAGAAACATGTATAATTTCATTTGGTGGTAAATTTGAGTCGCTGAGTTTCTGGACTAAATGCTTTCTAATTGAATGATTTGTTAAATGTTTTTCAGTATGTATTCCTGCTGAATCTATCATATTTTGCATTATTTTGCTCAGAGAGTTTATACCCAGTGGCTGTTTTTTGTACCAGCAGGTTGGGTATTGTATTTTGTAAGTAGAGATGTTACAAAATTATATTTTTCCGGTGAAATTCTGGTGAAATTAGCAATTTTGCCATGCAAATATTTCACAAAATTCACCCACTACAGGAAATATTTTGCCAGGTGTGAAATTTGGAATTTCGTCTGCGTAATGTGAAATTTTGCCTGCAGAAGGTGAAATTTCACATGTGAAAGGTGAAATTTCACCTTCCACTGGTGAAATTCTGAATTTCTCTTCCGTAAAAAATTTCATGAAATGGGTGAATTTGATGAAATATTTCGCATAACGAAATATGCCAGTTTTGCACATCTCTATTTGTATGAGTGAGTCACAGCTAGAAAAAATGGGGAAGAATCTGTGTTGCATTTGAAAGGTCTTTTGGACTTATAGATCAAATAGTTATTTACTAGGCATTTATTTTTATCTTGTGTCTGGTATGCTCATGGTTTCAGTACTTGTATTTTTTTGGGGTTGCTTCCCATTCTAGTTTTTGTCTGCCTTTCTGTGATATGTTCTAGGTACAGGCTTCCTCGTTCATTTTCTCCCAGTTTAACATCTCCCCACTGAAGATTCCTTGTTTCAGTTGTTCCCCTTAAGCCAAAATACATAGTGACAGTTAGCCACATAGTGTTTAGAAGGGCATGTGGATTTTCTAGATCCAGAATATTTTTGTTGTATAATTGTTCTATTATTGTATCATTTAATTCATCAGCAGCTTGTGGGCGATTTCCTTTCCCCTGTTCTTCAAGGATTTTTTGTTTAGAAAGGATCACTTGCTTCATTTTTTTAAAAGCTGCTGATGTGGAGATGGAGTGAGCATAGTTCATCTCTTTTAAGTATCTTTCTAAGCTTTGTGATTTGGATCTCACTGTCAGTGGTTTGTATTCACTGCCATCCATTTGTTGTAAGGACATAAAATATTGGCACATAAGTGGGTCTAATTTCTCAGGGGGCATTTTGTGAAACAGTTAAGTTATTCCCAGTTCTTCACTTAAAACAGTTTTGAAAGTGATTGACATCTGTTTCCATTTTTTCCCTAGTGTTTTTGTTTTTGGTGCTCTGGATAAATCTGTTTATGGCATTAGTGTCTATGTGGAATTTTTTGGTAGCAGTATATCCCTTGTAGGAGTTGTTTTTGCTGATATGCCTTGTTCCATAGTATTTGGATTCACGAGTGTCTCGAGGTCAGTCTCGAACTGACTGCAGCTTAGTGTAACTTCCTCTTTGATGTTTTTCAGTGGTCTTGGTCTCTTTAGGCTAAGTTTGTTTATTCTGGGCTTATCAGGTTGTTCTGTGGATGGATTTATTTTGTTCATAAAGTTAATTTCTTTCGGCTGCTGATCTTACTTTTTTTATTTTATAGATTTTTTTTTGGCTTCGCAATGTCTCCTCTACTGCTGCTTGCAGCATGTGAAGGATCATAGCAATCACAGGCATTTCATGCGGATTGCAGGTTTGTGACAGGTGAAGGCAATTTTTGAATAATGAAGGTGTGTGGCAAGTATTTATTACTTTGAGTTTTTTGCAGTGCTTTCATGATGAAACATGTGTGGGAATATTAGGTGCTGACATAGGGAAGTTGGTATATTTGTTTGCATATTTCACTGTGCTTAAGCCAGCACTATGTTATTCAACAGCAGTGAAACTAATAGTTTTTATTGAGATAATTATTCCTTCACTCCACTGTATAAATATAGATATATATTCATGGCAAAAAACTCCATTTAATGCATCAGTTATGGTTGTTCCACAGCAACAAAAGCAAGGAAATTCGGTGTTAGGGTTGAAAACCCTAACTCCGAATTCACCCCCCAGCACCACACACACACATGCAAGTAGGAGGGAGGACCAAAGCAACACGGCCAATGACAGACAACCAGCAGCAGGTGACAGAAATAAAAAACAACTGTCTAAATGTACTACAAGACATCCCCACCCACCTGACCAGGTACTGCATGCTCAGTGGAGATCAACAGCAAAACTGAGGCCATGTACACCAAATGTACACATCCCTGATTGCAGGTGCACACAACGTACCACACCTAGTAGTTGCATGGCCTTACCTAGTGATGTCACACATCCCACCACACCTGGTAGTGCACTGTGACTGGACATCAATGATGCAAGTCTCTGATTGCAGCTGTACAAAGGTTTGTGTTGCCTTGGTTCTCCCCCTAATTCCATGTGTGTCTGTGTCTCTGTGTGCCAGTCTTGCTCATGGGGGTGGGGGCCACATGATGTCTTCACACATACTAACACAGTGCCAGCAAGCGCAAATGTTAATGCGCATGGTAGCACAAATCGAAACACAAATAGAAACAGTGCTGGAAAATACTGAATGTAATACAGCGACAGGAGTGCGGGGCCTTTCAGGCCCATGCTCCCGCCACGTGATGTCTTCAGACATACTAACACAGTGCCAGCAAACGCAAATGTTAATGCGCATGGTAGCACAAATTGAAACACAAAGATAAACAATAGTGAAAGGGCCCCACACTCCTCCCACATGAAACACAAACATAAACAGTACAGAAAAACACTGAATGTGATACAGCAGTGGGAGGGCCCCGCACTCCCACCACGTGATATCTTCACACATACTAACACAGTGCCAGCAAACACAAATGTTAATGTGCATGGTAGCACAAATTGAAACACAAAGATAAAAGTAGTGAAAAATACTGAATGTAATACAGTGACAGGAGCGCGGGGCACTTTGGGCCCCGCACTCCCGCCATGCAAAACACAAACATAAACAGTACTGAAAAATACTGAATGTGATAGTGACAGGAGCGAGTAAACAATACAGAAAAATACTGAATGTGGTACAGCGGCGGGAGCGTGGGCTCTTTGGGCCCCGCACTCCCACCACATGATGTCTTCACACATACTAACACAGTGCCAGCAAATGCAAATGTTAATGTGTATGGTAGCACACATCAAAACACAAAGATAAAGAGTACTGTGGACATAAATGGATAAAATTACATAAACACAAGTGCAAATGAAAACACAAACGGCAACACACAAGATGGCATAGACACAAAAAGTAACTGAAACAGGTACAGAACCACAAGCAGAAGCACTAAGGCTAACACTTATAGAAACATACACAATAGTTTTCACCAAATCTGCATATAGAAATACAGGGAGTGCAAAAAATGTATGCATAATAGTGGCTCTCAGAGCAGAAAATGAGGAGTTGGAATACTAAATTGCTTATGTCTCAGGAACCGTACGACATAGAAAAAAATGTAAAAGTCATATTAATTATCACTTTCTTGGCTAGTTTTGTACTTGGCCCCCTAAGTGTTTTTCTGACGAAAAGTTGGTATCTCGCACTGTTTCCGAGATACGGGCCCTGAAAGGCGCTGCGAATGCCATAATGTTATCCTATGGGAAAAAAGGAGATGTTCAGAGTGCCATAACTTTGGCTCCCTGTAATATTTTTTTCCCCAAACCACTGAAAGGCACATCTGTGGGATGTTGGCTTTCTTCCCTCCAAATTTCAGCCCAAAAGACCAAACCGTTATTTTGCAGCAGGGCACCAAAGGATTTCTGTAATGCGACGGATGCCGTAATGTTATCCTATGGGAAAACGTGTCAACTTTGGAGTGCTGTCACTTTGCTGCAGTGTAATATTTTTTCACTAAAACACTAAAAGGCACATCTGAGACAGGTTGGCTACGTCCCTTCCAAATTTCAGCCCAAAAGACCAAACCGTTCTTTTGCAGCAGAGTGCCAAAGAATTGCTGTCATTTTCACACAGCCTGGAAAAGTACTGTCGAACTTTGCAAAAGCTTTTGCAAATTCATTCGAAAGTGTCGCATGTTCGACACTACTTTGAGAAAGTGCTTTTTCCAGAAATATGAAAAACATATTTCTGGGGTGTTTTACCCCAAAATAAAGACATGCCTAGCATCCTCAGGGTCCGACTAGGTGAATACAAAAGGATTAGGTTGCTAGAGGGTCCCAAATTTAAATACCAAACATTTTCTGATCGCTAACTGAAAACAAAATGGCAGATTGCGACAGTAAAAGACCATTCTTGAAAGTAAAAACTGCATTTTCGACACTGTCAAACTTTTTGTTAACTTTTCCATTGACTTATAATGGGAACTTGTTTTTTGAATAACTTTTTAACCATTTAATATTTTTTCACGAAATCTTCAAAAGGCACATCTGGAACCCTGGCCGCACATTCCCTGAAGATTTCATACCAGTCACACAAACCACGCAACCTGTGGAGATGACCAAAGAATTGCAAAAAAGCGTAAACACGCGCGCAGATCATGCTTAATAACTCCGCTACCATACATCCGAACAGTATGAAAGTTGGCAGATCCCAAGATGTGTGGTTCTTGATCAAGCATTCCAAATTTCAGGTAAATCCATCAAACGGTTGCAAAGTTATTAAGGTGCAAAATTTTAGGTTTAACATGTAAATGGCTCCTCAACTCTAACTATGGTAGCACTACCGTGCTACCAATATATATATATATATATATATATATATATATATATATATACATACACACACACACATATATACACACACACACACAACCTACAGACCTCTAGTGTCCCTTCCTTAGTAGTTCCACGGATATCTATTTGCCCAGGGAGTAAAGCTTTCTCCTCTGTAGCCCCTAGACTGTGGAACAGCCTACCTTACCTCCCTTTGTTCTCTAGACTCACACCTAGCATTCAAGATGCACTATAAAACTACCTTGATGGCTTCTGCCATGTGTACCTGCCTCCCTGGGTGAAATGTTATGCTTCACATTTCTTGATGTGGACTCCTCTCTCTCACTTTCTGATGTATATGCAACTATTTAATCCTGTTGTACTGCACTGAATATCCCTGCTGTTAGATTGCTATTTTTTGTCTTTTACTACTCTGTAATGTTCCCTGTAATGTAAGCTGTACTTACACATGCACTTTGTATCCCTTGTCCTTCTTCTGTACCACTGACCTGTGAAATTGTATTTTTCAAACTGTATTACTTATGTGCCATCTCTATGGCCCAGGTCATGCCTGAAAACAGTCCCTGAGATCAGTGCACTTACCTGGTAAACAAATGCACAAATATATATATATATATATATATATATATATATATATATATATATATATATATATAGTGTAAGCAGATTCTGCCCATTATATGGACTGGTTGCTGTAACCAAAAACAATGATTTTTACAACAAGGAGCTTTCACTACAGTAAATCTTGTTATATATGTATGCACCCTTTGCGGGGACCGATTCTCTCTTCCTCTTGCGTGTTTCAGTTGAATACAGTACAATGATGTGGACCCACAGAATCCCCTGCTCTTAAGCTTTCCCCATATTTCCTTTCTACCCATTTTAAATCAATTATGGTCTGCTGTAACTCTGCATAACCTCACTGATCTTGTTTTTAGATATCAGTACACGATCATCTTGCTTACGAGTCAGGTCTCTCGCATGCACCCCAGAGTTTCCATCTCCAGGCAGAAGTATATTTTCACCAGCTTCTTTATTGTTTTGATTACAATTGTGGGGACAGATCATCTCTTCCCCTCACTCTTGCTACAGAATTGGTCTCAGGAAAGCCCTTAGAAGAAACCACAGCAGTGTTCGTGGGGATGGATCCTCTCTTTATCTCACTGGCGCTACAAAAAGGGTCTCAGGAAAGACCTTAGGAGGAAACCACAGCAGTGTTCACAGGGGTCTTCTTTCAAATGGATCCTTTCTTCCCTTCACTGCTGCTACATTAAGCGAGACTGATTAGCAGCTAGTTAGCGCTCAATGCCCGCTTTCTATTTTGGGCAGATTAGCTGTTAGAATGTTAACTGACACTTTGGCATGCTGGACTTTTGAAGCTGTAGCAGCTAATCTGCCTGAAACATAGGGCAGGCATATATCGCTATAACCAGCAGCTTTTACATTGCAGTCAATGTACTGGGCAAGTGGAAACAGCAATCTGCCCACAAAAAGTGACTGCCCATATAAAATGTGGGCACTATAAGTGGTGGGGACTGTGTGTGTGTGTGTGTATATATATATATATATATATATATATATATATATATATATCAAAACATTAATGCTCCAGTTTGGGTCAAAGTGACAAAAGTTGGGAAATGAGGCTTCCCTAACACCCCAGCCTCCCAAACCAGGCAGGAGAGCAGGTGTGGGTTGTGACTTGAGCTTCTCAAACCTAACACTCACCCCATTCCATCTGTAAATAAGGTCAGATGTGTAAACTTCATGAGAATGGAGTGAGCGTTAGGCTTGAGAAGCCCAAGGCACACCCCACACCTGCTCTCCAGCCTGGCTTGGGAGGGTGGGGTGTTAGGGAAACTCTAATGTCTCATTTCCCAACTTTTGCCATTTTGGTCCTAACTGGAGCATTAACAAAGTTTTTTGCTACTTATTTCCTAATTTTTTGAGGTTATATAATAGCATCCTTTTTTTTACTGTGAGATTGCTCCATAGATGTATATATACTCATTGCAAAAAACTCCATTAATGCATCAGTTAGGGTTGATGTCACAGTGACAAAAGTTTGGAAATTCGATGTTAGGGTTACCACTCCTACCTCCCCACCCCCCCCACCTTACAGTCACCAACAGATATTGGGGCATGCCATGGGGTTGCCAGGCCCAACTCTCACCCCCTTCCATGTGTAAACAAGCTGATACTCTACAGTATAGGAGAATGGAGTGAGAGTTGGGTCTGATGACCTATGGCATGCTAATGCCTGTTGAGTGCCTGTAGGGTGGGGTGTGGAGGTGAGGTGGTAACCTAACATAGAATTTCCAAGCTTTGGTTACTGTGACATCAACCCTGACTGATGCATTAATGGAGTTTTTTTGCAATGAATTCTCCTTCTATTTGAAAAAGTGTAAAATAAGTGGTTAGTGTTATGTGTTTGTGGGAGCACTGGCCCTCTGGGCCTTATGCTCCCTTCACATTACCCATATTTTGTGTAATGGTATGTGAACATGGGAGGGTGGGCCCTCTGGGCCCTGCACTCCCATTTACACTTAAATATGGAGGCATACAGCAGCTCTATAGGGCAAGGAACACTTGTAACACTAATTTGCCAGTATCTCAGCAACCGTAGCAGCTATGAAAAAAATCCAGTGCCATTGTAATCATGACAGCGAGACCTCCACATGAGATAAGTCAACTAAATCCATGTCTTGCATAGTTTCCAAGATATGGGCATCAAAAAGTGCTGTGGGTGCTGTCGTTGAGGGTGTAATACTGGCTTACAGACATAAAAATGAGCAATTGGAATACTGTTTTCCAAATATCTCCATAACCATACAAGGTAGAGAAAAAATTCTAAATTCATGACTTCCAAACCTACACTGGTGCGGGGGACTAATAATTTTTTCAATGAAAAATCTGTGTCTCAAACCGTTTTTGAGATACGAGCATTTGAATACGCCATGGGTGCTGCAATGTTATTCTATGGGACATTCCTCAATTTTCAAAATGTCATAACTATGGAACCACTCAATATTGTTTCACAAAACAAGCAAAAGGCAAAACTATGAGTCAACAGCTTCTTACCCTGTAAATTGTAGCTGAAAAGCACAATTTACTTTGTTGTAAGCAAATGCCAAACTTTTTACTGCACCCCTATTCATCTTAAAGGAATGTTGTCACGCATAAAAAAATTTTTTGCATGGTTGTTTGCGTGCTTCCCCTTGAATGTTGTTGCCCAAACAAACAATATTTGCAAGGCCGAAATATCGGAAGCTCAATCAAAAATGTAAAAAAAACATATTTTCAGATATTGGTAACAAAAACTGGTGACAGGTACGTGTTCCTAATGCCCCAATTAGGTAAACACAAGTGGTGGTATTTGAAAAAGGGCAGTATTTTTTGAGTTTTACCATTTTTTTGTCTCTCACTAACTGAAAACAAAATGGCGGCAGCAAGAGTGAATTTTCCCAGAGTATGAATGAAAAAAATGTTGCCATAAAAGTTTTCGAGCTGCCCATATACATTTTCTTTAGACTATGATGGGACATGAAAAAATGACATAACTTTTGAACAGATTAATATTTTTTCATCAAATCTTCAAAAGGCACCCCTTTGACCCAGTTTACATGTGCCCAACACAATTTCACACCAAATGGACACACCACATGGAAAAAAAACAGATGATGAGAAAATGCAAAAAAAGTGAGGATTTTTCACACTTTTTGATGCTCCACAGCTCTGAAACCATAAATCCGACCACACAAAACTTTACATATCCAGAGATCTATTGCATTACACTGTGCATGCAAAACTTTAGGCACATCAGAGTAACAGTTACAAAGTTATTAAGGTTAAAAATTTGGGGTTTAACATGGACGTGTTTGTGCAACCCTAACTATACCTGCACGATGTATGTGTATATGTGTGTGTGTATATATATATATATATATATACACAAACATACTGTTGTGTGTGTGTGTGTGTGTGTGTGTGTGTGTGTGTGTATGTGTGTAGCTGTGGAAGCATTATAGGACTACAGTGACCAAACTGTCAGCATAGCCATTCTATTATCCACCCCACCTTATGTACTCAGTACAGAAAATTTTCAAATCCTGGCCAAAACGTAATTCTGCACAACTGCAACGTCATTCCACACCACAGGTGCAAAAACATAATATGGGCAGGATTTGAAGAATAACAGCTATGATATACATGAGGTGGGGGTAATAAGAAGACTATGTTGAAAATCTGGGGTGAAAATATTTAAAATTTCTGACGTTATTAGCGGGCATAGTAAGATTGCAATGAATGTTCATAACTTTGGCATTTTTTCATTTTTAGACCCCAAATTTTCAACATAGTCTTCTTATCACCCTACTTCATAAACCTCATAGGTGAAAATGTTCAAATCAATGCCAAAATGCCATTCTACACCACAGGTGTGAAAACACATTTTCAGATAGGATGTGGAAAAATGACAACTGTACTGTTCATGAGGTGGTAAGAAAAAATGGCTATGCTGAAAATTTGGAGTTAAAATATTTAAAATTACCAAAGTTATGCACGTCCGTAGAAAAATTTCAATGAATGCATGTAACTTGCCCATTTTTTTTATTGAAAGTTTATTGATACATTTTCCACAATAAAAGGCAGTTAAGAGACAGTGACTAAGACACTCCCATACAATGTGAAGGAATAACTGCCTAACCCACCCTACCCTACCCTTACTGCAGTAACCCAACCTAATACCCGTCAATGCCAAGCTCCCTACTTAAAGTCCTACAAGACCATGGAGCCTAAGATAGAATTAGACTTGGACCAGAGAAATTAATGAGTGAAGGGGATCCCAGATTTTAGTATATGCTGCCAATCTATTATGGAGACTAGCAATCGCTTTTTCTGAGCGCAGATTGGACAAAATTTGTTTTACCCATTCCTAAATGGAAGGGGAAGACCTGTCTTTCCAATGACGAAGAATAAGCTTCTCAGCCGATAAGGCAATCATAGAGATGTGGAACTTTCGTACCTTAACTCTAATAGATGACAGGTCCCCCAACAGGCAAATCTCGGGAGTGAAGTATTCCTGAAGGCCCAGCAGGGGGTCAAGGAAAGTTTTGATTTAATCCCAAAAGGGGGAGATTTTAAGGCAGGCCCAAAACATGTGAAAAGTGTACCCTCTTCCTGGAAACATTTGTTGCACAAACTAGAATTCAGGTAACCCCACTTCTGTAATTTGACCAGGGTGTAGTACAAGTTATGCAAGATATGATATTGCATGAGACACGATCTGTCTTGAGAAATAAATTTATGACATGACCTCCACAGAGAGTGCCAATCCAAATAAAGTTGAGGGAAAAAATTATTCCAGAGTCTTGAGGGCCCAAATGGACCCACATATTTTTTGTAAAACAAAACCTGATATAATCTGGAGATTACACCTGAAGAACCAGAGAGTTGGGAAACCTCGGGTATCAGAGAAGAGATGGTCTGGGAGGGAGGAGTATTACCAAAGGTAATTACAAGTAAATGCTTTAATTGTAAAGCTTTAAAATGGGAAGAAACCAGGATGAGAAATTTCTTAATAATATCTTCCACTGATAACCAATGCCCCTCTCCATCTGTAAAAGGAAAAATCTTCCCCTCTCCCAGTTGGAGCAACCAAAGATGGGAAATCTGGTTCTTATTAATAGTGAATAATGGAGAGTTCCAAATAGACTGGGCCAGGTCCTGATGAGGGGAGTATTATAAAAAAGAACACATTTGAAAATAAATCTTTAAAGAGGTCATTATTATGGGACACTCTTCGGTCATTCATACTTGGGAAAACTTAAGGAAAAATAATGCAAGAGGGTCCAAATTCCTGGCCTTAATTGCATCCAGTTCTATTTTAAGCCAAACCAGTTGTTCTTCTTCTGGGACGGGAGATACCCATCTCAAACATTTCATAAGGTGACTAGCCCAGTGATATATGGCCAGATGGGGAATTTGTAAACCCCCCTCCAGTTTCAGGGCTGCCAATTTATGATAAGCCAAACGAGGATACCTGTCGGCCCAGATAAATCTAGTGAATACACCATGCATCTTTTTAAACCAGAGTAAAGGAATAAAGGTGTTAAGGAGAGATAACGGATAACTTGGCCATTTTTTGAAATTTTTGCACTAACTTTTCAACATGGACTTTTTGGGACCCTACCCCATGAACACTGGTGGTGAAATTTTATTATTCAATCCCAAAAGGTGGCTTCATACAGCAACCATGAAATCACCTTCTGGGCGTGATTAACAAAATGACAGTTGCAGTATTCATGAGGTGGGGTCACAAAAAGGCCATGCTGAAAATTTGGTGCACAAATTCCAAACAAAATGACAAAGATATCAGCATAAGTGCAAAACACCACTGAAATACTATACATTATACGGCACTTACCTTCATTCCTCAGTTCACAGTTCGACTTTGAAAAGTGTAGACATGTCCCAGTCAACAGAGGATGACAGCTTATGGTAAGTATAGTGTAAGGGGGTGGGGTGGTTGGCACTCAGTTGGAGGGTTGGTATGGGGGAAGGGATGGCAATGGACGTTTTTCTTTATTTCAGGTTAAAAACAAAGATGATGGGGGACTGTTTTCTTTTGCTTAGGTATGCATAAATAAAATATTTTGTGGCACTGGGGGTGGGCTTCCCAGTGTCCCACACTGCTGGAGGTGTTAAATGCCGACACAGGGATTGGGCCCTGCCAATGTTGGCACAATAATAAAACAATGGGCTGCAGGGAGGGGGTCATCCAACACTGGTGGTGGGCATCCTGGTGTTGGAATACATAAATAAAATGCAGAAGGGACTAAGGGATGGTGATTGGAGGGTGGGACTGCCACTAGACACCAGGGAATATATGGGGACAGTGATTGGGGAGTGAGGGGTGCCTCTTTACACCAGGGAAGACAGGGGCTCATAAGTTTGGACTTCTTGGTCCAAAAAATAGATATTTAGTAAAACAGGATCCATTTTCATGATAGAAAATCCTTTTCCTGGTACTCTTATGACACCCTCCACCTCTGATAAGTGACTACAGACACAGCAGACACTGGTACTAAAATTATTTATTTTATTTATTTGTTTATTTCAAATTTGTTAACCAGGTGAGGTCACTGGGCAAAGCCATTCTTCCGGACTGACCCAGACAAAAACACAATATAAAATACTAAGCATACAAAACCACATAGCGCAATTACAAAATCATGGTATCCTGTTAAAATAGCGAGTACAAAATAGCGAGTAAAGAATCGCAATTATAAAATCACTATTAAAACAGTAGCGTGTGTGAATAAATAACGTGAGCCATAACTGGTGACTTTAGTGAGGTCAAAATAGTGACTGACAGTATATTGGAGGCGACTTTAGCGACTTTAATGAGGTCACAATAGTGACTGACAGCGAAATTTGCAGTACTGTGATCGCAACTAACAAATATTTGATGGAAGAACAGCAAATCTCAAACTGAGGGAATTCTGGAGTAAGCACTGGTGGTACTATAACACAGCAAATAGTGAAACATCAAAATCACACATTTTTAAATTGTAAAAAAAAATATATATTTGATGCCAGTAATTCTTTATTTCCTTTAGTAATCCACTATTTCCTTCTTCAATCATCAGGCTCTTTCTTTCCATTATTTCTTTCTTCAGTTACAATGCTTTCTTTCTGGTCTCGATATTTTCTTTTAGTACCTCCAGTGCTTGTGCCTGAGATTAGGTGTTCTAGCTTCATCTCTGTTAGCCGCTGTTCTTCCATCAAACATTCAATTAGTTTCCAGATGCTGGGATGACATGAACAGGCAGGACACAATGCAGTCAACAGGCAGTCAGCAAGGGGGTATTCTAGAAGAGCAGAACCTAGAATGCCAGGTATGTGGGCCCTGACTGTCTTGCAACTTATACAAAGCAAAGTACTATGGGTTGGTTACCTGGCAACAGACAGTTGCTAAGGGGAAACAGGAAGTAAAGGCCATGAAAAAGAACAAGCGGGAGACACAGGTGCTATAAATGTAGAAAAGCTGTTCTGATTTTTGATTATCTTTACAAATGCTATTTTGTAGTCTTGGTTATATCCACGCTATTAATGCAAACGCAATTTTTTTTTCGCGATTTTGACAAAGAACCTAAAATCACATGCAACAGTTACATACATCTGAAGACATTAAATACGTTTTGAGTTGAGCTTTAAACGCAGACAAATAAGTAATTGATCTTAAAAATAATGGTAACTCATTCCATAAAACTGGTGCAACAGATTCAAAAGAACAAACGCCATACTTATTCTTCACTGTGCTAGGCTGCAATACAATACCCTTATTGGATCTAAAATTAACAGATGATTCTTTGATGCCCACTAAATCTAAAAGTGGGAATGAGTCTTTCGGATATATAGCTTTATGGATCAAATAACCCAGGGAGTATACAAATTTAGACTTTGGGGATAACCAACCTAAGGAAGAATACAATGTACAGAGATGAGCCTTCGGAGGGACAGCAAGTATAAAATGACAAATATTGTTATATGCCACACTCAAAACATAACACTGTCTGCCACACCCAAACAATGGTACAGAGGGGCACCATAGTCATGGTGGGGCAGTAAGGTTCCCAATGCAATAGATCTTCGGGATTCCTGGGTCAAGAATTTTTTATATTTATAAAATAACCCCAATTTTTGATTTGTGGTCCTGCTGATGATCCCAACTTGTGCACAAAAGGTTAACCCTGGTTCAAGAAGGACCCCATAATATTTAAATTCATTGACCTGATCCAGTAATATACCAGAACAGTCATGAATTTGTAAATGGAGGTTCTTCTTCAATCTAGATGAACTACCAAATACGATTGTTTTCATCTTTTTCACATTCATAACCATTAAGTTTCTGAACAACCAAGAACACAATGAATGAAAATCCTTCTGTAAAGCAATATTAATTTGATTTATGTCTTGATCATGGGAAAAGAGTATTAAGCCAGCAGCATAAAGAAGGCTATTACTTACACTAAAGATAGATGGAATTTGATTAATGTATAATGAGAACAACAGTCAGCCAAGTATGGGCCCCTGTGGTATACCACACAAAACTAAACATAAATTAGAAGACACTGACCCAGTAGCAACACATTGTGATCTACCCTTCAAATAATCCCTGATCCAGGACACAACTTTATCTGATAAACCCAGTTTAAGAAGCTTCTGACACAGCAGGGTATGAGCTATCAAATCAAAAGCCCTGGTCAAGCCCATGAACACTGCTCCCGTTAGGACACCCCTATCACATCCCTGTAGGACAGCATTCATGAACTTGACCAGGGCCACGCTTATATTTCAAAATGCTGCAATAGGTATGCTCGCTGACAATTTTGAGTATGGAGCAGCAACATGCAATACTTTTAGAGTCGCTCCTCATTTGCTTTTGTTTGTATCATGGTTCAGCGTGCCTCAGATTCTACTTTGGGAAGTGGCCAGCATTCAAAGTTTCAGCTTCAGCATTTACTCAGTTAAGGGCTCGTTTCATGTCAGACAAAACAGTAGTTTCACAGGAAAGAGCAGTTATTACCTTAAATCCTCAGAATATCAACCAGAAAAAGTCACTTATGAGTAATGAATAAGTAATATGAAACACTCTGCCACTGATAACAGGTGGAAGAGCTCCAGCATACAGGATAGCAATATTAACTTTTAAAAAGGTACAAAGCACTTTCGAGGTTATTTCATTGAAGTCAGTCTCCATGCAGGATGTAGCACACCTGAAAGGTGCTTCAGTAACTGCGTGTTAGTTCAGTAGACCCCGAGAATTTGTTTTTTTTTTCCTGCTCTTATTACCAGCATGCATAGGTTTTCCACTCTGAACAAAAAACAAATTGGGGATTTTCACGGGGGACTACTGATTTCATGACATTGAGCAAATTTGCAAATTTCATGGTAACTGTGAAATCCATGACCCCCGTGAAATAATTACAGCCTTAGTCATAAAGTAAGGCCCACTCTTCCATATAACAATGTAGAAAAACTTGAATTTCATTTCCAAATAATTTATTCATGTATCTTCCAGACAAGTATCAACATTTCGGGATATACCCTTCATCAGGAAACTGGTCAAATTCTAAAGAATAATGAACACATAAAGATACATATTAATAAATCTTTTTACATAATTCATTTTTCATACAAGTTCAAAAAAACCTCAAAATCACTATGAAGTTAAATATCAGAAGGTGTCCTTACATGTCAAGGTTTAGATTCATACATCTCTATCTTCTTGTACACAACACATTAGGTTTTAGGTTTGACTCCCCCTTACAGCCACTGTTAAACAAAAACCAGACATAACAAACATCGACTAAAACTATCAAACGTAGTCACTGTTACCATTGTTTTACTGAAGGTACAACGAGTTCAAATATCCATTCTAATTTAAAAAGGTTTTAACTCTAAATAAATGTATTCATAAGCTGCCAATTATTCATTTCATATTTAAATGTAGTTTCACTTTAAATAGGCCTAAAACCAATTACCCTTTGACTCCGTAATCTATAATTAATTCCTCAAACGCGTAATTCTTAGTTCTCTAACTTGGCACTTGGCTGAGGTGCTGAAGATCCAGGGGGCCTTGTCCTGGTTATCAACATTGAAAGTGTCCTTATTCGGAAGAGAAGCACGAAGATATTTTAACGGACTTGATATTAAGACTTTTTGAACTTATTTTGGGATTTTGAATGATCTTATTATTTAAAACTTTGGAATTAGCCACGGTTGAAAGGATGGACCCGGTATGGAATGACAATTTGTCTATATTCATTGTGAGCTTGTTATATTAACTATCTGTCTATTCTTTGTGCCCCTTTTTTGAGACCAGTTTATTATTATTATATTTAAATCAGGAAAATGAGTAATTTTGAGGAAATTGGTCTAATTACTGATAAAAGGTCTTTACCTAGGATAATAACAGAATCCGAGGAAACTGCTATTCTTGAAAAGTTTAAATCAAAAAGGCAATTTATTGGTCCTACTTTGTCCAGAACTGTACAACATGATTATGAATTTTGTAGACAGAAACAGTTAAGGTGGGATTGGCATGCATTAACCTTAATGGAATATCTTAAACAAAAAAAGAATCCCTCGGGGCTTAAGGATATTGGTAGAACCCAATTTAGGCTTCTCTACTGAAGAATTGATGGAAAAATGGGATGGGGCCAGAAACAGATGTTCCAAAGATTTTATGTTAATATTAGTTGAAGCTCTTACTAAGGAAATTGAGAAAATGGATAAAGAAACATCATACCTGTTGTGTTACCCAGTCTCTTTCTACCATTAAAAAAATCACACTAAAATTTAACACCATCTGGACACAGGGCGATGAGGAAAAAACTGTAAAAAAGTGGCAACTTTATGACTTTTTGCACTGTTCAGATCTAAGAATCCACACATCCAACTGGAATGAAACTTGCCACATCAAGAGATCTACCCCATGGGAAAGTGCATATGAAATTGTGAGCAAATCCATTTATCAGTTGCAAAGTTATTAAAGAGCAAACTTTGAGGTTTAATGTTAAACATGCTACTCAACCCTAACTATAGGGATGCTATTGAGCCCCTGTAATATAATATTATATATATTTATATATATACATATATATATATATATATATATATATACACAAAAGTGTCAGCCATGATGAAGTGTAGTAACTTGCAGTAATGACATGTCACAAAATCCTGCATGACAAAAGGGCTTAATTGCTATTGACTTGCGAGAAGGGTAGTGTGGTGATTGTGGGGGACTTCAACATGCCAGGAGTGGACTGGAGTACCCCAACAACCAGGAACAGAAGGGAGCAGGTACTGCTGGATGCCTTCCAAGACAGCTTCCTCCTGCAAATGGTCAGTGAACCAACCAGGTTAGAAAATACCCTTGACCTTGTGCTGGCAAATGGGGACTTTGTGAGAGAACTTACAGTGGAGGAACCACTGTCGGGAGTGACCACCACTCAGTATGGCTCACATTGGATATGGGCAAGGAAGGAGTGGAATCAGGCACAAGAGTGCTGGACTTCAGGAGGGCTGACTTTGGGAGGATGGGGGAAGTGGTAAAAGGGTACCTGGCCAGAATTCAATCTAGTATGAACACTAACCAGAGGTGGGAGCTCATAAAGCTGGGGATAGTGGAGGCAACCAAAACCTGCTGCAAGGCCCAGAGCAAGAAGGCTAGGGCTAAGAAACCAGCTGGTTGAGCAAGGAGGTCATGGAAAAGGTAAGGAGAAAAAGAGCTGCCTTTAGGAAGTACAAGAAAACAGGGAGAGGGGAGGACAGGGAGGAGTATTTGACAGAATTGAAGGAGGTGACAAGGGCAGTAAGGGGAGCCAAAGCATCTACGGAACTCAGGCTGGCACAAGGCATTAAGAAGGGGGAGAAGGACTTCTTTAGGTACATCAGGGAGAAAAGGAACTGTAAGGACCACATAGTAAGGATTAGGAAGGAGGGGGTTGGGTGGAAGCAGGGTGCGATAAGGCAGAAGCACTAAATGAGTACTTCTGCTCAGTATTTACTAAAGAGAAGAGGGAGGTGATACCCAAGGGGGGAGAAATGGCAGAAATGGAGGGGAAGGGGTGACAGATGGGGAAATCATGGATGGCAGAGTTTGGAAGGGTTTGAAGGCACTGAGGGTGGACAAGGCACCAGACCCAGATGGCATGCACCCCAGGGTACTGAAGGAGCTGGAAGAGGTCCTTGCAGGACCTTTGGCAGACCTATTTAATGCCTCACTACATTTGGGGTGTGTACCTCAGGACTGGAGGATGGCTCATGTGGTGCCCCTCCACAAGAGTGGCCCCAAGGATGAACCGGGAAACTACAGACCAGTGAGCCTCACATCCATCGTGGATAAGCTAATGGAGACTATCCTGAAGGAGAAGCTGGTGGCCCTCCTAGAGGCCAAAGGACTACAGGACAGCAGACAGCATGGCTTCATACAGGGCAGATCCTGCCAAACCAACCTGGTGGAGTTCTATGACTGGGTAGCTAGGCAACTGGACAGAGGCCATGCAGTGGATGTCCTGTATCTGAACTTCAGTAAGGCATTCGACTCTGTGCCACATGGAAGGCAGGGAAGTAAGTTAGTAGGCACAGGGGCAGGTGCAAAGCTGGTGAGATGGGTAGGAAACTGGCTTCAGGGAAAGCAACAGAGGGTGGGGTGGGTGGTGAGCTCTCATACCCAAGGGTAGTGATGAGCGGTGTTCCACAGGGCTTGGTGTTGGGACCAGTGTTGTTTGGGATATTCATTGCAGACATATCATGGGACATCAAGAGCAATATCAGTCTGTTTGCTGATGATACCAAGGTAGGAGCGGTGGTGGATGACCTAGGGGGATGGCAGGGGTTGCAGGATGATCTGGCAAAGCTTGAAACCTGGTCAGACACCTGGCAACTGGGGTTTAATGCCAAAAGTGCAAGGCACTGCATTTTGGGATGAAGAACCCAGGAGGAGTTACCAGCGGGGGGTGCAGCTAGCCCAGACAGAGGAGGAGAAGGATCTGGGGTGCTCATTACAGGGTCAATGAACAACTCAGCACAATGTAGGAAGGCAGCTGCAAGGCCAATAAAATGCTGGGTTGTATTGCAAGAGAGTATATCTCTCGAGGAGGGAGGGTGATTCTGCCACTTTATAGGTCATTAGTTAGACTGCACCTGGAGTACTGCATGCAGTACTGGCACCCATATCTGATGAGGGACATTAAGTTACTGGAGAGGGTGCAGCACAGGGTGACAAAGATGATCAAGGGACTGGGGGACTTATCATACGAGAGGAGGTTGAGGGAGTTGAACATGTACTCACTGGAGGACAGGAGGGACATGGGGACATGATTGAAACCTTTATATACATGAAAGGAATAAACAAGACAGGTACAGAGGGGCTGTTCAAAGTAAGGGAGGGGAAGGACACCATAGGCCATGATATGAGACTGAAGGGAGGAAGGTTCAGGAGGGAGCTGAGGAGACACTTTTTTACAGAGAGGGTGGTGGCTGGGTGGAATGCATTACCTGCAGAAGTGGTATCCATCAGAACAGCGGACTGCTTCAAAAGGGGATGGGACAGGATAAGGGGGAGGGTTAATGAAGGGGAAGAGTTGAAGGGAGGGGCAGCTGCAGAATAAGGGGTGCTAGCTGCACATTCGAGCAGACTTAATAGACCTCTAGGCCTTTATCTGCTGGCAAATTTCATATGTTCGTATGTTCGTAGGACTTACAATGGTCCCTGCAGTAAATTGCAGTATTCTGTGATATTCTGCAGCATTTCTGCACTTAATCCCGGCTTGACACATCTATATTATATATATATATATATATAAACACACACACACACACACACACACACACATATACATACACTTTGCAAAAAACACTGTGTTAATACACCAGTTAGGGTTCAAGTTAATGCCACAAAAGTAGGGAAATATGCTCCCCACCCACACATCTCCAAGCATCAAAAAGAAAAAAAATATTAGGATTTTGGGTCTCCAAAGTCTTTGCAAATTAGTGGTGGTGTCTTCCTTGAGGTTGTCAACCCTAATGCTTACCCTTCTCCACAGCCCATAGCCTCCAGTCTTAAGGAAAATGGTACAGCTTCAAGCCAGCCCCACACAGTGATATACTCTTCAAAGGTAGAGAAGTATGTCTCACCACATGCTGCCAAAACAATCTGTTGAAAGAGAGATCATGTCTGGCATTCTTTGCTCATGGAATGGGGTGGGCATTAGGTTTGACAACCCCAAAGATGACCCCACCACTGATTTGCCAGCACTTCAGAGACACAAAATCCTAATGTTTTTTTCTTTTTGCTGTTTGGGGGAGGGGTTAGGGTTGGAAACTCTAACACCATATTTCTCTATTTTTGTGGAATTAACTTGAACCCTAACTGGTGTATTATTGCAGTTGCTGCAAAAAATTTCCTTTCTTCTTGAAATGGTGGAATTGTATTCTCATTTCCACAGTTGCAGACATGTAGGGTCCTTTGGGCGTTGCACCATGGGAAGACTGCATCCACTTATGGAAGCACAGCAATGGATGTCAAGAATTCATGGGGCTGTCTGGTGAGCTGTGGAAGTGCAGGGCCCTCTGGGCCCTGCCCTTCCATGTGGCCACAGATACACATGCACAGAGCAAAGAATCCATTCCTCAGCCAATGCACAGGGCCCTCTGTCACCTAGGGGTGCAGAGGTGCAAGGCCCTATGTGAAGAAAAGAGTTGTCTTCACTATATGGTAGCTGGACCTGTGCAGACAGCCCTACTCCTTTCATTTCCTGGCTGGAGGGCATCACATAACAACACCATCCCCACAACCTTTGCCCCATTCAGCTGGGTCACTGAACTAGCTCCCAAACTCAGCTCAGTGGCATGGGATCACAAAGCACTAACCGCTGGGGTCAAGATTGGCACTATACACAAAGTGCCTTAATAATTATAATTTTATTTTTTAATTTTGACCCCAAATTTTCAAGATAGTCATTTTATGACTCCCCTTGTAAACATAACATGTGACATTTACAGTATATTGGCCAAAATGTAATTTTATATCAAAAGAATGAAAACACGTCTCATCCAGCATTTAAAAAACAACACCTGTCATGTTTATGAGGTGGTGTGAAAAAATAGCTATGTCGAAAGTTTGGTGTCCAAATATTGAAAATTAGCAATGTCTTGAGTGAACGTTGAAATATTGCAATGTTCACTTGTAACTTGATCATTTTACTATATTTGTATATCACATTTTCAGCATAGCCTTCTTATGACCCCACTGCATGAACCTGGTAGGGGAAAATGTTCAAATTCCTACTGAAATATTCTGCACCACAGGTGCGAAAACACATTTTGGCTAGGATCTGAATAATGACAGCTGTCATGGTCATGAGGTGATGTGAAAAAAAATGGCTTTGTTTAAAATTTAGGGTCAAAATATTGAAAATTACCAAAGTTATGGCTGAGCATAGAAAAATGTCAATGCACACTCATAAAGTTTTCATTTTTTAATATTTTGACCCCAAATTTTCAATATTGCCTTCTTATGCCCTCACCTCATGAACAAAAGTGGTGACAATTTCCAAATCCCACCCTAAAGGTGATTCTGCAAAGTGACAATGAAATCAACTTTTGGGATAGATTTGAATAATTTCACTACCTTTGGTCATAAGGTGAGTTCCCTAAAAGGCCCAGTTGTCTGGTGTAAAAATACTAAAAAAATTACAAAAGTTATGAATGAAAGTTCAAACCCCATTGAAGTACATTAAAACGGACTTACCTTCTTTTCTCATGTCACAGACTCCAATTCCAGCAGCAAGATGTTTCTCTGAACACAGATTGGATCTACATCATGGGACATAATTAGGTGAGTGAGTGAGTGAGTGTGTGTGTGTGTGTGTGTGTGTGTATGTGGATGTGTGTGTGTGCTGAGTGGGAGGTGGAGGTGGGGTGGTCATTTCAGAGAGGGACCATTTTCTTTTTTACTGGTTTAAATGCACACACACAAATCAATGAAGCTTTTTTTTTTATTTCAGGGGACTTTCTGACACTGGGGACTGGGCAACCCAGTGGCACCATGCATACAATGGGAAGCAGGGGTGGGAACCCCAGTCTGCTTATTAAAGTTTAAGTTAAATATTAGAAGCCAGGGTGAACAACTGGAGGGGAGGGGGGATGAAAGAAGCAGTATTGGGGTGGGCACCCCAATCTGTTACTTATTTCCATAAATAAATAGATGTGAATTAGGCTGAAAACATGCCTGGTCATTGCCTATTGATGATCACTGCTGTCAGACATGGCATTTTGGGCCACATTCTTCACCTCTAAAGTGCCTCAGAATATCTTATTCATGTGCACTCTGCCCCTCTCTGTCACCTGTTTGTTCTATAGCTTAATTAGATGCTACAATTCTCTAGTTTTCACTGCAAGAGAATTACCTGTACCAGACAAGGCTGGTGACATAAGATTCATTCATTTTTAGATCAAAGGAGAAACTTTATCAAGCTGCACCACAAATATTTTTGGCTGCAGCCAGACAGGGTATATCAGTGAGCCTGCATTTACAGAATATGATGAGGCCCCCCCCCCAGTGCCACATACAGTAGAATGCTGTCCAAGGGGCAACATATTGGGTGCAGACTTACTTGGCACCCATCAAAGTTAGCACGTTTCAGAATGTTTTGTTGGAAATGGATTAACAGGAATTCTGCATCACAGATGAGAAACTAAACAGATGAGGGAACAGTACCCCTGATTTTGGGAATAAAAAAAATGCTACAAGTAATCATCATAGGGATGAAGAAGGGAGGACCAGAGCTCTTTTGGAAGCCATTAGGGTTCATCCAAACATGACAGCAGTTTGGCTACAGCTGAATTTTTTCAACAGAAAGTATGAAAAAGAACTGAAGTGGTGTAGGCAGGCATAATCTGCATAAGCATAAGCTTAACCTGGTTCAAGGTCAGTTGGCATTCATCTTTATCCCCCGGTCATGCCTGAAAAGAGGCAAAATTTGTCTAGTGCACTTACCCGGTCAATAAAAACTAAATAAATAATAAATAATGGGTATCTTTTGCTACATTCATGTACAGCATTATACATTATACTATCTGATGTTAAGACAGATAGCTAGATAGATAACTAGGCAGATAGATAGCTAGACAGATAATTAGATAGATAGATAGATAGATAGATAGATAGATAGATAGATAGATAGATAGACAGACAGTTTTAGTTATATTCTACCGATATATGGATAGTTAGATACTATCCATAGATTGATAGCTAAATACAATCAGATACAGAAAGATAGACTGATATATTGTTAGATAGGTAGACAGACAGACAGACAGATATGGAGAGAAAGTGAGGCATAGAGATAGCAGCAGGGGACCGCTGGTTCACTGCTGTGACTGAAGCCAGCAACACGACTCGAGCTATGGCTTCATATTTCCAGAAAGTCCTGATGATCTCATATTGAGAACACAGATAAATGGCTCCTCTCACTAAGCTTGGCACCCAGGATTTGTGGGCCCCCAGGAATGTTATTTCCAGGGCAATTTTCCAAAAAGTAAACACCAGAATGTAGCTAAGTGGGTCCCGTTTATCTAGACTCAGGTGTCTGTTTTTTGAAAATGTGTCATTTTTATGTTGCTTGCACGCATGTGCAAGAAACATAGTGCCATCATCGGAGATTTCGGAGGTGTGTCACCTCCTCCTCCAATTCAGTCAGTGTGCTGGCAGGCGCGGCCCCTGTAAGTCAATGCATTTTGGAGCTGTCTATGACATGCTCAAAATGCAGTAACCTCCCCAGATTGAAAGGGGAGCTACACTTCAGTGAGCACTGATAAGATGATTGGCTGCTCATGCACAGCTCTCCCACAGGCGCGCGCGCTCCTGCACGCACTGTACAGCCGATGGGTGGCCAATCCCCATCGGCTGTGCTGCATTCCCCGCTCCCCAAAAGCCTTCAAAATGCCATGCTGGGTGCCCACCCAGCGTGGCAACTAATCATATAGTTGGCGGGGTGCCCAATCCCCATCGGCTCGCTGTCTCCCGGTAGTGAGTGCCATGCTGGGAGCCCACCCCAGCATGGCAAACTATCCTTAGGCCGCCGGGGTGCCCAATCCCCAATCGGCTAATAGGCCCCAAGTCCTTGTGCCACGCTGGGAGCCCACCCTAGCATGGCAAACGCCCCACGTCGTCTATTTTTTTTAAACCTGAAAACAAAAAGCGGTCCCACTGCGCATCTCCCAACCCCTCCCACAACCCGCACCCACCCACTGTGCAGCCAGCCCCCCACACCCCCTCACCCCATACTTACCTCCGGACTCCGGCGCGACGATCTTCGGTGGACCGGGAACACGTCTGCACTCTTCAAAGCCAACCGTGAACTGAGGAAATGCCGGTAAGCTGTATAATGGGTTACATAGGGGGGTTTCAACTTTGTTGCATATCTCAGGCATTTTTGGGAATTTTTGCATCAAATTTTCAACATGGGGTTTTTGGGACCCTTTCTCATGAATGATGTCACTGCAATGGTGTTATTCGGGCCCGAAGGGTGATTTCGCACAGTGACTGTGAAAATCACCCTTTGGGCTAATACCGACAACAGTGACATCATTCATGAAAGAACAAAACCCCATATTAAAATTAATTAAAAATCCAATAAATGACTGTTTCTGACATGTGTTGCGCAGTTCCTACACAGGCTTCGTAAGTTCGTGAATTAAATATTTTCACTCCAGATTTTCAACATTGCCATTTTACCACACCTTCTTATGAGGTAGTACAGCTGTCATTGTTCCATCTCACCCAAAATGTGTTTCCGCCATATAGCGCCAGAATGGGCGCGGTCGGGTATCTTGAAATCAATGTATGGACAAATTAAGAAAATCATAGTGACACTGTTCATGAGCAGAGGTCTTAAAAATGGCTATGTTGAAAATTTGGTGAAAAAATTCCTAAAAATGACTGTTTCTGGCGTCGTTGCACAGTTCCTCGCATGCTCGTAAGTTACAAATTTTCAATATTTTCACTCCAGATTTTCAACATTGCTATTTTACCACACCTCCTTATAAGCAGTATAGCTGTCATTTTCATCCCACCCAAAATGTGTTTCCGCAACGTAGCACACAATGGCACGGTCGGTTGTGTGAAATCAATGTATGGGACACATTAAGAAAATCACCATGACACTGTTCATTAGCGGAGGTCTTAAAATGGCTATATTGAAAATTTGGGGAAAAAATTCCTAAAAATGACTGTTTCAGAGCGTGCGTTGCAAGTTCCTATACTGCGCTTCATAGGTTTCACGAATTTTCAATATTTCAGTCCACATTTTAACATTGCCATTTTACCACACCTTCTCATGAGTAGTACAGCTGTCATTTTCACATCTCACCCAAAATGTGTTTCCAGCCATGTAGCGCACAATGGCACAGTCGGTGTGTGAAATCAATGCATAGGACACATTAAGAAAATCACAGTGACACTGTTCATGAGCAGAGGTCTTAAAATGGCTGTGTTGAAAATTTGGTTAAAAATTCCTAAAATGACTGTTTATGAGTGTCGTTGCACAGTTCCTCATGCGCTTTAGTAAGTTTCGAATTTTCAATATTTTCACTCCAGATTTTCAACATTCCCATTTTACCACACCTCCTCATGAGCACTACAGCTGTCATTTTTCACATCCTGCCCAAAACATGTTTCCGCCCATGTAGCACACTTTGGCGCAGTCGGTGTGCGAACTCAGTGTATGGGACACATTAAGAAAATCACAGTGTCACTGCTCATGAGCAGAAGTCTTAAAATGGCTATGTTGAAAATTTGGTGAAAAAATTCCTAAAATGACTGTTTTATGAGTGTGCGTTGCTCAGTTCCTACGCACGCTCGTAAGTTTGCAAATTTTCAATATTTGCACTCCAATGACTTCCAAATACCTAAACAGCACATAGAAGCAAGCAACGTTCGGCATTGACAAATGCTTGTTCTATGTATTTTCAATGTTTTTGAGTGAAAAAAAAAACAACAACAATCCACAATCTTTTTTTTTCCTTACGATAAGTAAATCATGAATATGAGCACTCGTGATTGTTTTGTTTTTTTTAACTGGTCAAGCTTGACAGTTACCAAAAAATACCTATATCTCTGGAACCGTATAATAGTTTTGACAAAACTTTCAAAAGGCACTACCTTGGCATGATTCCATGTCAACGCCACAACATCCCCCACAGTGAACTCCTCGACAGTGACGAAACCCCATTGACATCCCCAACACTGACACATCCCCACAATGACTGGCAACACCACAACACTGATGGCTACACTCAATTGTGGCAATATGGGAGCTGTACCCCCCCTGAGCAACAGATATTCCTACTCAACGCTGCACAACAGTGGAGTAAGATGTATGCCTCATCATCGAAAAGTCTGTCGCAGTGAAATCCCCATCGCTGCAAAGACAGTCGCCATTGGGGTCTCACTGTGGAGGGTTGGCTGTGCGGGTAATGCTGTCCTGATGGCATACACTTTGGCACAGGCCACTTTTACCCTGAAAGTTTCATGAAAAAATCCATACCCTCTAGCCTGTGCATGAGTGCAAAACAAAGTACTAAATATAGGAAAACAAAACACTGATTTTTTTTTTTTGCAATTTAGTGTTCCTTATCTTAGAAACCAAACAAGTTGCCATCATGAATCTTTTCACATCTTGAGATTCTGCCACCCCCACCACCCTTGTCAAATTTTTGACTATTTTGTTGAACACCAGCAAAGTTATTAAAGTGCAAAAATTGGGGTTCAACATTAAACAGTCTACTCAACCCTAACTCTGGGGGCACTACTGCATCCCTATAATATATAAATTAGGGATATGCAGGGTCCTGTGTAATACATGATTTATCCACACTACTGCTGTTTGACCTTTGTAATCTCATGAGTGGCGTAAGCCACGAGTGAGGTGTCCACAGGCAAACAGTATGAGTGTAGATAATTCATGTATCACACAATGACCCCACTGCATATTTCATTTATGCAATAGGTAAGGAGCTTGTGTATAACTCTGGTTTAGTGATAAAGTTTTTTTAAATAAAGAAATTGATTAAATTGTGTAGGTTTATTTGGTTTTTTGCCATATCACTGCACCTTTGTTGTGCTATTGCTAAGGACAGCTACAGTATATGCATGCACCGTTGTGATGTCGCATTCGCCATGGGATGTTGCAGTTGACTGAGTGATGGCAAATTCAACAACTTTTTGAAGAGCAATATGGCAGCCATGTTTAGCGAGGGATGATCTGGAGGCTGTGGCTGCAGAAGTTACTTTCACAACTGTCCCTGTTTGAATTTGCTATTGATTTTTTACTATTTTTAAAACATGCTGTTATGGAGAACCAGTGGGACTGGAGTAGCTGGACTAGGAGCAGAAGGGCACTGAACAGAATGAGCAGGACCTGGAAAGACAGAAGAGCTGCATGGAAATGATAGGCAGTGCGGATTGTGGTTGAGACTTGATGGAAGTATGCTCTGTTTTCTAGACAGACAGGAAAAAAGTTTTTATTTAAAGTGAGGAGAGGCACAGGCATTTGGGAAAGATGGTTGGCAGCAGAGCAGAGAGGTAATTGATGGACAGTGCCTTTTTTTGGTTTTAAGCAAAAAAAAAAAGGATTTGCTTTACGTTAAGGTTTATTGTTTTTTTCCGGTGCATGAAGTTGTGGTCTGCGAGGATGGTGTGCTTAGCTGCTTGTGGAGCTGAGACCAAAAGGAATGTGAAGGAGTTTCCTGATAAGACTACATTTTGAGTTGGGGTAGAGGGGCCGATATGAAACTGAGATATGTCTTGCTTAAAAAAGTGTTTTTTGTGTTTTATAACCATGCAGAGTTTGAGGATATGTATGCTGGCAAGGAGACATTGTTTTATTTAGTACCATTTGTGCAGACAGCATAGGTTCAGAGCAGGACTGGGATGCTATAGACTGTTAAACTGTATGCTATGAAATGAAAGTGTGAAGTAGTGCCAGCAGGCAGGTGGGTGGGCAGGGGAATGACATAGTAATTATGTACATGAATGAGTGATGACAAAGTAACTGTGTATAAATGTAAAATTCTACATTTATGCACAGTTGCTCAGATACACAGACTAATCACACTTCATTTACTGTATGTCCACCCCTTTTGCATATACAGTACATATATTTTCATTTTATTTTTTATTTATTGAAGTCTAGGAATTACAACCTTTGAGTCAGAGACTCCTTTACAAAGGCTCCACGTCAGAGAAGATCACAACAAAATACATGATACAATACAGGAACAAGAGCAAGAACAGATTATAAACAAAGCAAAAATATAAAGATCATGCAATACTATCATACAATGTTACAATTTACACAGAGGCAAAATCAGCATACCATTTAGTACCAGTAACGAGCAGTAGTATGAAATAAAGATGGGCATAGGTCAGGAATCAAGTGAGCAGGGGAAAGCAGGGGAGCAAGAGGCAGAGAAAAAAGGGGAAGGTGGGGGTGAGCAGAGGGGAGGAGAAGAAGAAAGTGCAGGGGGGTGGAAGGGAACTGTAATACTGGATCAGTCAAAAATGACCTTGTCAGAAAGACGGGGAAAGTTTGAAGGATGGTGGTTGAAGGAGGAGAAGAGTGCCTAGAATTAGTCGGAGAAGAACTTGTTTTAACAGAGTTGAGGATCTGGGGAAGAGGGCAGGTCAGAGGAGAGAGAATAAAGGACAAGGCCATTAACAGTAAGAGTATTAACATATATTGATTGCAAAAAGCTATGTCAATGCTCATTATGGTTGCTACTGCACAAAATGCAAACCACAAAAAGGTTGGAAATAAACTGTTAGGATTGCAAGCACAATGACAACAAAGTGTCCTATTAGGGTTCTTAATGTCTAACTCCAGATATGTACTTTGCTCATTGGTCAGCAGGGTAGGGGGCAGGGGTGTGGATGAGCATTGCTATGTATCAGATTTTTGTTTTTTTTCCCCAATTGTTTAACCAGATGAGACACACTAAGCTGAAAGCTTGTTTACAGGTGCAACCTGGGAGCACAGTGAAGTTAAGTGACTTGCTCAGGGTCACACAGTATGCAAGTGGGGGCTTTGGGATTCAAACCCAGGTCTCCAGATTTGCAGCTCAGAGCCTTAAACCACTGTGCTATACCACCTGTTTTAATATGCTGAACCTGAATGAGGTACCATGCCATTGATAAATTACCTTGTACCTGTAGAACCACCTTTGGTCATGAGGGTAGAGGACATGGTAGGGTGGGTGGGAGTTAGACATGGAGTTAGACATAAGAACATTAATAGGACATTTCCAAACTTTGTGGGCATTGTGATTGCAACCCTAATAGTTTATTTCCAACCTTTGTGCAGTTTGCATTTTGTGTGTTAGTAGCCCTAATGAGCAACAATGTAGATTTTTGAAATAAATGCCCTTTCTTTTTTTTTCGTATGCAGTTTACCTCACTGCCTCAGACCCGACATGGGCTGTGACCCCTCCCTCAGAGGGGTACTGTACATCCTCTGGCCATGATCCCCAGTTCATCCAACCCCCAGAGTTCCCCCACAGATTCTCCCTCCATGGCAGGGCCAGGACAAGGAGTGCTGCTATGCCCCGGTACATCAAATCTGGTGATAGGGATGGACTCATAGGAGCGATCACGCCATCATGGGTCCTTTTAAGTCCCAGAATTTTCTGCCATTTTCTCCCACACCATTTTCTCCCACACCCACACAATGGTCAGTGAGGCTGTCTCTGCCTCTGTGGAGGCAGCCAATCACCCTGGACATGGATCAACCCCTTACATGGCAACGTGCCTGTGCTGACCCCCAGCCACCACTAGGTGTTGTTCGACAGCATGCAGTGCAAATCCTCCCACCCCAAGGAAGGAGAGCAGTCCTCTGGATGCTCTATCGTTCCTCTCCCAGCCGATCCCCGAATGACCTGAGTCCATTCCTGAACCCGGGTCGTCAATGCAGCATGAGGTAAGGCATCCAGTGCCTCAACCCTCAGTGCCACCAGGCTGGCCAGATTTCCTTACTTTCCAAGAAACTTGCGCAGTAACTTCATTTACTCATCCATGTAACATTTTGTGCTTTATTCTTATTCTGGTTAAACCACCCTTTTTCATTTAAAAATTGTGTATATTTTAATTCAATTGTGGATAAGTTCCCTACCACTTATATTTATTGTATTACCTAATTATATAATGTACATATATAAAATATATTATAATACATTTATTTTGTGAAAACTGGGGGGAAAAGCATGTGAACAGAGCCATATAAATGATGGTTCCTGGCAACCTCAGGCAATGATCCATGTGGAGTCTCCCCAGCTACGATAGTTGAGGGGGTGGCAGACAGGACTTAGGGATTTCCCACAGAACAGACCTAAATGAGAGGTACAGGTGGTGGCTTGGAGGCCAAACAGCAATAAAAAAAATATATTAGACTTCCAGGCCACTGATGTTTCTGACTGGGTTGTGTATTTAAAGTTTAATTCATTTTTCTGATAACTTACAGAATTCCTAGGCATTCCTAATGCTGCTGGTCCATGTCCTCACAAGGTCCGGGGTTCTGCTGGATCTGGTACTCACTAGCAGTGAGAAGATCCAAAGTGTGGTAGCCAAGGAACCACTAGGATTCAGTGACCACAAGACAGTGAGGGTGGAGGTCCAAATGGAGGCCACTAAGAGGGCAAGTTCAGTAAAGGTATGAATTTCAGAAAGAAAGACTTTGGCTGGATGGGGGGGGACTATCAAGGGAAAGCACAAAGACAGTACAGCAGATAAAAGAGGTTGAGGAAAATTGGGAGGATTTAAAAACAGGAATGCTGCAGGCAGCAGCAGGCTCCAATGGGAGGGTATCAGAAAGCAAAAGACTAATAAGCCTAATGTAGTTCATTTTGGAAGAAAGCACTAACAGCCAAAATGAGGGCATTCATAAAGTATAAGGGCAGTCAAAGGGTGAAGGAGGATAGGGAAGAGTACCTAAAGGTAGCCAGGAAAAGTAGCAGGAAGGTCATGGAGGCCAAGGCAGTGACAGAACTCAGGACAGCAAAGAGAGTGAAGCAGGGAGAAAGTGCTCCTAACTTTAACCGTGAGGGTGGTGGAACAATGAAATAGACTGGCAAAGGAGCTGGTGGAGGCAGGTCTATAATAGGTTTCAAGGAAGGATGGGACAGATTCGGGGTGGGGGGAGTAGTTAAAGGAGGGTCAGGGTGCAGGGTAAGGTGAAGGGCTGTAGAGGTGGAAGTAGGAAGGGGGTATTGGAACATTGGGTAACTACTCTATCAGGCTACAGGCCACTAGGGAACAGGCAAGGTTCCTGGGCAGACTTGATGTACCTTGGATCCTTTTCTGCTGTCATGTTTTCTGTGTTTCTATATCCAGTACAAACTGAGAATAATACCTAGCAGTCAGTTTCTACAGAGCATCAGCAGATTAGAGGTTGCATTTCATTCTTAACTGGGATACTCAGCAAGAGATAATCTACCAGTTCCACACCAATTTTTGCCCATTGGGCCAGCAACCTCTGTTGCCAGTGTGCACATTTACAGGCTGTGGGGGCTACCAAAAGGGACTTTGGGGCTACTGGTGCACCATTGGGGAGGGTGTGTGGGTTGACAGAAGGTTGATGGATAGTGGGAGGCGGGAATGGTGAGAGGGGATCTCAGTTGTTTTATTATTGATTGATTTAGCCATGCCTTCACTTCCAAGAAAAGCATTTGCTTAGTAAGGTTATATATCATTAAAAATGAAGGTTTGAGGCCTTTAGATTCCTGGGTAATAATTTTTCTTTGTTTCTATACTTACTGAGCAGTCAACACCCCCAGCAGAACTTCAGGGAAACATAATTTTTATAGTCAATTCAACTCCTACTGTGCATGGTGAGCTCATGCTCCCCCCCAAAGTCATATCTTTTTGGGACTTTTCCAGTCTAAACCCCTCTGCTTTTCTTGATGATCTATCTAAGATTGACTGGTTCTTGCTTTTCACCACTGATAATATTAATGAGGCACTTGATTACTTCCAAGCACAATTCTGTTCTCTTTAGAACCAGCATGCCCCTACTACATCACTCAGGATCCATGAGACTCCTACTAGATGGCTTAGCAAAAACATCCTTACTCAACTAAATTCCAGGGACAACAACTGGTCTAAGCACAAGGCCTCCAGCCTATTGCCTGATCTGTGTGAATGCCAAGCTAGAAGAAATGCTTGCAAGAGGGCAATACGCCTTGCCAAAAGCTCTTACTGCAAGAACCTTCTTCTCAATGTCACCAGTGACTCAAAAAAATGTTGGGCTAATATAATAAATTTTATGGGGGCTAAGCATACCCAGTCCACAAATGAAATGGCGCTTAAAGGTGTGCACTGTAACAACCCGGTTACCATTGCTAACTCCTTCAATCAACATTTAACTGACATCCAAATACACTTGCCCCTTCTCTACACCTCCAGCCTCTATCCCTGACTCCACTTATGACTCATACAACACATCTCCCCCTTTCGCCTCTGTGCTGTAACTAAACAGGAGGTTTGTAGGTTGCTTAAATCCATCTCCAACTGCAGCAGTGTTGCTGCAGATAGTCTTGAGCCCAGACTTCTTAAACAGGCTGCTCCTCTCCTTGTTTCCCATCTGGCCAGAATCTTTAACCTATCACTCTGCACTGGAGTTGTTCTTAACATCTGGAAGATTGCCAGGATAGTCCCAGTCTTAAAGAAAGGTGACCCTAAGTCAATCTCAAATTATCGACCTATTGCTATCCTCTGGGTCCTAAGCAAGATGCTAGAGAAACTTATTTCCTTTCGAACTGCTGCTTTTCTTCATGACTGGAGCTTTCTCTTGACTCTCAGCATGGCATCAGAAAAGGTTATAGCATTATCACTGCACTCCTCAAATTCACCAACGACACAAAAGTTGCAATGAACAATGGCCTACTAACTAGGGCAGACTCCACTGACCTAACCAATACCTTTGATCTCATTGAACATCCTCTCCTCAAGTCCAAAATGCTATCCCACAGTTTCTCCCCTGAAGTTGTAGCCTGGTATAACAGCTACTTATTGGACAGGCACCAGGTCATCAAATATAACTCTGCTGTCTCTGATTTCTCCACAATTAGTGTTTGGGTACCCGAGGTTCTATACTTAGCCCCTTCTCCTTACCATTTTCATTAACAACATCTCTCTCATTGCACTACTTGCTCGTAGTTGCTCTGTGCGGATGACCTTGTTCTCTATACCAGTTCCAACAATATCACTGACCTTAATTCTACCCTTTCTTCTGACTTTTGCCACATCCAAAACTGTCTCACAAGCAACAAACTAGTACTTAACACCAGCAAAATTCACTCCATGCTCTTTGGGTCTTCTCCTAGACTAAAGAAATGTCCAGGACAGCTACCAACCTCCTGATGTGATGGTTCCTTCCATGAAAACGTCAGCACTTTCAAATATCTTGGCATCACCCTTGACCTCTTGCTTGACTTCAAGCATCACATTACCATCACATGCAGGGCCATCAACTCCAGCATTGGTCTGGCCTAAAAAAACAGTTATGCACAATCATCCTCCACCAGAACAGGGCATTCTTCTTCCTGCTCTCACCTATGGCTCTGTCACATATGTTGGGGCTACCAAAGCTTGTTTCCACAAATGGAACACCACTTATAATAGTGTCTGTCAATTTGCCCTGGCCTCGCATTGCCTCACCCATCACTGTCAGCTATACAGTGGTCTCAGCTGGCTGCCCCCACTGCTAATTGTCTCTCTTCTCTAGGGACCCTGACTAACAGTGTCATTTGCTCCAGTGTTCCCTCCTCACTAGTACTGATACTGAATCAGCCTAGCCCCCACTACGACCTCTGCTCAAGAGATCAGAGTTTACTACAGTACATGTCCCCAGATGTAAAACAACAATGAGGTCTCAAGCTTTTTCCCACTCTGCTCATCACTACAGGAACTCATTACCAGCAACCATCTGCCTCTCCTCTACTCATGCCAGCTTCAAACGAATGCTGTGTAACCACCTCTTAACCTCTGACCCGTGCAGTGTTGGGCATGTTACTTTTTCTATTACTTTCGAACACTTGTTCCAGAAAGCTCTGTGCAGTCACTAGCAAGGATGGAGACGTACTGGAAGATGTAATACACCTTACAGTAACATTTATTTATGTCTTTTTTCACAAAAGAAATATATAACTGTAACTGATTACATTTATTTGAAAGTAACTAGTAACTAACCTATTACTTTCAAAAAATGTAGTCTGTTATAGTTATTTATCATTTTTGTATTGTTTTTGTATTAAAAAAACAAGTAACTATAATTGTAAGGTGTATTACTTTCTCTAGTACTTCTCCATCCCTGCTAGTGACTGCACAGAGCTTCCTGGAACAAGTTTCTAAACATAATAGAAAGTAATAGAAAAAGTAACTTACCCAACACTGGACCTGTGCACTTGCTTCTTCCCAACCTTGAACTCTCCTCTGCTTTATTTTTGCTTCACTAGTCCCTTTCTTGACAACTTTGGCCTTACTCCTCTTGCACTTACAGCTTACTATCTTAAGTCTGTCCTCGCCAAACCCTCCTCCACTATGCTATTTTTGCTCTCTCTCTCTCTCTCTCTCTCCACACACTGCTGAACCAATTACAACTATGTAGCATTGGCAATATGTTGTTATGCAATTGGTTGCCAAAGTAATGTTTCTTTATTTGTCCTACTGAAGTTACTCTCTGTGACAGTGTGCATTTACTACTGTATTTTGGCTTACTGTACAACATTGCTGTGTTATATTGTGTCATTTTATTTCCCTGCCAGATCCCATGGCACTTCTCAAAAAGAGTAGGGGAATTTTTTAATACAAAACAAATCACTGTAATACTTTTGGTAAGTACAGGATAACAAACTTGCTTTAGATGAGAACTCAAAAGAAAGGTATTAATGCATACCAGAACAACAAGAAAAAAATAAAAAATACACGTGTCTGTTTTCATAAATCATATATATGATGTATCATAAAGGTCAAAACTCGGTATTTCAAACATACCCTTCTCCTACTCACTCAACCTCAAAACATATTAGAAAACAACTTTATTCCCTCCTACACAATCATGTAACAATCTATTAAAAAAATAGTTAAAGCTGACAGAAAAAAAATAAGACAGGAAACACAAAAACAAATTCATCTGTTTTCTTTTGTCTTTCTAGCCAACCCAATCAATCCCTTTCCATTGTTGACTACATGCGGCCTCACCTATAGTATGACATACATACTAATATACAGCATCTAATTCAGTTTGCAGCTTAAAAAAGAGGTCCTGCAAGGTCACCTCTTCCCCTTTTAGAAAAAAACTTGGCACTGCACTTGCCAAATAACCCACTTTAGGCATGCAAATATCACATATACTGTACTTCTGTTCCATTTTAGCCAAACAGCAGGCAGCTGGCCATATATTAACATATCATATGTCATAGCTGTAAAACATGCCGTACCCCAGTAGTCAATCAACATTTTCCACAAAGGCTGTATGAATGGGCATTCAAAGAATAAATGCTGCATCATCTCCACTACATCATGACATTCTACTTTTAAACATATATATTCGGTAACTAGCTTACATTTGTGGTTTGCCCTGTTTCCCTTGACCACATAACCACATTGTATCTTGCATCGTTGGTGGAACCCTCTTATCCAACATAGCTCCCAAGTTTTATTTTATCAGTATGTGAGGGCCCACCATAAAGACAGGGTCTTCATGATAACATGCCCCCACAGTTTCCTTACAAAACTATTTCCTGGGGACCCCCTGAAACCAGACAGACTCAATTTTCCATAAGTGAATATATTTAAGACATACTAGCACATGTTCCGGTAAACACTTAACTGAAAGGTTCCATTTCCCCCTACCCCAAGCAAAAAAAAAAAGGCTGCCTTCCATTGTTGTATTATTGGAGCCCATGCACTTAGTGTTTCATTAAATAAGGGTTTTATATTGGTGTAAAAAGTATACTAAAAAAGAAAACGATGGGTAGTATCATATCCAAATCCCCTTCTAGCTGCCCCCTATAAGTATGGTTACGTTTCACCGGGTTCAATTTACTATCCCAAAGTAGTTGAAAAAGGTGCTTAGGAGTTTTGCATGGAGTTGAAATGGTAACGGAAAAATATGTGCCACATTCAAGAAAAGAGGGACAATATAGCTACTTGACAGAAAAATTCTCTTTTTCTTGATCATAGACCAAGACTTCCACTGTTGTACTTCGGACTGCACAATGCACAATTTCCTTTCCTAGTTACTCTGGGCTGCATTGCCATCCCCAAAATATAAGCCCAATATCTTAATAGGTCTCTTAGTTATTGGTATAACAAAATCAGCTGAGGCGTCTGCACCCCCTAGTGCTAGAACAGCACTCTTTCTACAGTTAATGCTAATCCCTGTAACCTTGTGATTATCTTGAAAAACATCCAGAGCATGTGCTCCAGACTGTAAGTCTCCTACCACTACTACAACATCATCTGCATAGGCCAAGACCTTAGTGAGAGGTGTTCCTTCAGACTGTGTTACAGAAGCTATTTAAGAATCCCCTTCAATCATCCTTAAAATTGGGTCCAAACAAAACACATATAACAGGGGGCTCAAAGGGCACTCCTACCTCACTCCATTCCATAGATACATGGGTGTCTCTAAATATCCATTTACCAAGGGTTTCACCTGGGCCTCACTATATAAAAGTTGTATCATGGCAAGGAACTCTTCTGGTATACCATAACTGCGCAAAACTTGCCACAAGTATTTATGTTTAATAGAGTCAAATGCTGTTTCCTGGTCAATCATTAAAATGTAACCCTCCAGAGTCATATCCATGCTATGTGTTACTTTGTCCCTAAGAAACATTAAGTTTTGATTTAGGTTTCTTCCTGGAATCGCATAGGTTTGGGTCTCCAAAATCAAATATTTTGCTACTCATGCCAATCTGACAGTAATAAGTTAAGCCAAAATTTTATAATCTGCTGTCAGCAGACTCAAAGGTCTCCAGTTTGTGATTTCTGTGGGGCTGCCAGCTTTAAACAAAAATAATCACACCCTCCTGCATGCTAGAACCCATCCTCCCTAACTGTGATAGGGCATTGTAGATTTTGCACAGCATAGGAACCAAGGATTCTGAAAATAAAGTTTTAAATTCATTCGGTAAACCATCAAGTCCTGGTGCAGTATTGGCTGACAGGGACTTGATGGCATTCTCAATCTCAAAGCTCTGAAATGGGTCACACAATGATTCCCTATCCATCTCTAGGACCTGTGGTAAATTGAGAGAGCTCGGAAAGGAATGAGTCCATATTATCATGTTGCTGGAATTTAGCTTGGACATGCTTTTGTGCATCCATCCTAATGGATGGTATATCTGACACTATCCTACCTGTATCGTCTTATAATGAGGCCATAACCCTGTTTTTGATCCTTTCTGAATGACCATCAAAGGGGTTAACATGTTGTTTAGCTCCTTGTGTCCCAAATTTTTGTTCCATACAAAGAGATTTTTCACTATCATATTGGAACTGGAACATTTTCTGTTTCACATCATCAATCTATAGGGTGAAATCCCATCCTGTTTCCTTCGTTTGGATCAGGAGCCGCAAGTACTGTGCTCCCAACCCAAATACTGTATGTGTTGTGTGTTTTCCTAGCAATCCATTGCGAGATTTGTATCATCAATTGCTTTATGTCTCACTTAGTGTTTTGCCACCATTCTACCAGGTTGTCATAAAGACATTGTACCGACTGTCTAGCTGTTAATAATTCTTTAATTTCCCTTTGAACAGTGTCCTCCTGTAGGAGAGTCACATTCATTCTCCAAAAGATTAGTCCTATTTGCATGTGTTGTGCTAAATCAATGGTAACCCACAGTGCTGCATGGTCTGATGTTTTCAGGGGTATTATCCTAGCATCCTTAATAGGGGTTTTGTCCTGAACAAACCAAAAATCTATTCTAGAGATAGTATTCCCTTGTAAAAAGGTGTGCATAGGAGCGGTACCCAGAATGTCATATATGTCTTTGAACCCTGAATGCTGTAAAATAGAGTTGAACAAATTTGTGTCACAAAATATTTTTTCTGACTTCCTCCCCAGTCCCATTTTGTCAGCCCGCAATTAAAATCCCCCCTCATAGGGTCAGCTTAGATGTATGCAGATAAGGTTCCAACTGATGTAAAAGCCTAGTATGCTCCACCTTTACCTGCGGAGCATGCACATTAATGAGGTGCATAGTTTTTGAAGCATAGATAAGGTCTATTACCATAGCTCTCCCTGAACAAACATCAATCAGCTTCATAATTGTCACTGAAGAATTAGAAAATAAGAACCCGATCCAGAACAGGTCTCTTCCCTCACCGACCACAGCGAGGATCCCAATCTCCAGTCTTTTTGTGCCACCGTAATTTCAGGAATGATGTGTAAATGAGTGTTCTGAAAGAGAATAAAATCCCCCTTTAAGTCATTCAGCACTGAAAAAATAACCTGCCCCTTGGCTTTAGATTTTATACTGTTAACATTGCATGTTAAGATGCTAAGAGCAGCCATGAAAAGGAAATAAAAGAAAAAGGACACCAGGAACATTATTGTCTGTTAAAGTGTGTTCATCTCTTTTTTTCTGATTTTTGTCTTCTGTGGGTTACTTTTGTCTATGTCCATGGCAATGTCTGCGTGTTATGATGCCACAGAGGAGACATCCGATTCTTCCTCAGAGGTAACCCAGTCCTGGTCTTGTAATGCAGCATATTGGTTTGCACCAATATTGGTTCCCTCTCTTCTGGTAACACAGTTGGAAGCAATGGTTTTAATCCTACATTTGAGCTAGTGATCATCTTGAAAGAGTTATCTGCTGTCTGTGCAGGTGGGGGCATGACCTGTGCCTCAGTGATATCTTGTTCTACTATCTCAGAGACTACCATAGTTGTGGGCGTCACAACCTGTGGTCTGACTGCCTGAGGATTTTTGTGTGGTGTCACTTTATCAGGTGGGGGAACCAGTGCTTTGTCCACAATATGGCACTCATCTCTTACTGGAGCATGGGAGGGGGCAGACGGTGGATCATCTGCCCCCTCAGAGCCCACTTCCCTGTTATCTGTGATGTTCCTGTGATCACCCATAGTCATTGTACTAACTTCCGGTGGAGTTGTTAGCATTTTCAATCTGTCTTTCTGGGCTAATGTCACATAGACATCTTGTTCAGTCCTAAGCGATTGGTCCAGACTGTTGTGAGAGGCTCAGGAGCAATTATGGAATGTGTGTCCCTGGTCCTCACATAGGTTACATTGCATGGGGTTTGGGCACTGGTTACTACTGTGTCCCACAGTTCCACAGAGGCCATATTTCAATTTGTCACAAGCATTGCTCAGGTGCCCAATGTCCCCATACCTATAGCATGCCCGGGGTTGAGCAGTGAAAACACTACACCCCTATCCCATCCCAGAAAGAAGCAGTTGGATAGGTGTTGGGGTTCCCCATTGATTTGTTTCAGAGTGACTTTATATCACCATCCCCCTGTCCAAAAGTGCTCGTCATCCAAAATGGGCTCTGGATACCCATTAATTGTGCACTTCTGTTTCAATCAAAATGTAATGTCTGCCACATTGACCCCCTGATTATGAAACATCACTGTGATTCTTTTAAATGAGGGTTTCGTAAGGGGGATAGCTACAAATGGCTGCCAAAGTGGAATATTCTTTAAAATCTGATATTGCTTCCAAGACCGTTCAAGGCCAGAAGGGTGTTTGAAGCTGACATCATACAACATATCACCCAAAATATGGATTTAAGCATAGACTTCATATGCATAGAACTTTATACTCTCTTTGACGAGAGAGCACCTCACATATAAATGATCAGGAGCCACTTCAAGCCCCCCTCTATATTTCATTTGAACTGTATCCCTTCTATTAGCAGGTTCAGAGGCAAGTCTTCTTGTATCTGGAAACAAATGCTCCCTTACATTTGTCTCCCAGACATTTGGGGGGTGAGCCTGTGCAGGTGCTGAACCCTCACTTTGTTGGGCAGCCTGTTGTGGTGGATCCACCTCTTTCTGCCCTGAGTCCCTTGCCGGGCCCTCTGTGTCTTGTGATGGTTGTGTAGCATCCAGAGCATGGATGCCATTGCTAAACTTTTCATCCCCTTCTAAAATCTGTATTTTTTTAAAAATGTCTGGGGTACCTGTGGTACCATTTTCCTGGCCAGAAGGGCCTTCTGGTTGTCCAGGGGGGATCTGTTAGTCTGATTCTAACGCCACTGTCTCTGGCACCTCTGTGTTGAGGATCATAGCAAGTGTCTGTTCAGGCACAGCCTTAGAAGTCCCCAGAAGGTTTGCATCCCATCCCTTACCATCTAGGGTTTTAACCCAGCCAGCCTTTTCAAGGGCCATTGAGACCCATGCTGGTGTATCAGCTGTCAGCCCTGCTTGAATTGGGGGGCCTCACTCCTGTGTACCGTTTGAAGAGGGGGGTGCCACTGTCCCTCCCCCTTTCTTAAAAGACAGTCCTGAACCTTTGGATTGTCTTTTTTCCTTTACATTTATTTTAACTGCAGTATTTGATTGCAACTTGACCCTCTGAAACACAGGCCTTGCAGCAGGAGACATCTGTAGAATAGGAGTCTGCTGCTGAGCATCTCATTCAGATGCTCCGTGTTGTTTACACAGTCCTGGTTCAAACATTAATTCTGACTGGGTGTTTACCCACTGCTCTTGTCATTATTGCCCCCTGCAACCACAGTTCCTTGTATTTTTTTTTGTTTCATGCTCCATTCATCCTGGCTTTCCACAGATATTCTCCTGAGCTGTGGGTCCTTCAATTTCCATTTCCTTGACCAGCGGAACAGCCCTCTGATGTTCTGGCTCCATAGGGGCATCCGCAGCTTTCTTCCTTATTTCGGCTTCTAGTCCAGCATGACATGCCACATAGCCATGTTCCTCCTTGTGCAATTCACTTAGCAGTTCTTCTACTGAGTACTGCTTCAGTTGTAGAAATCTTATTCTGCTCGGCCAACAACTCGACTTCAGGCATAGTACCTTGTAAAGTTGGTCGAGTCTCCAAACGATGTGTAGAAACGCTGGTCTCCATTACTTCTGAGGCAGGGGAGGAGACTGCTTCCCCCCCCTCAACTGCATCTGTGCAGGTCTCCACACAGACTGAACTGGCCATCTGCTCTCACCATTATAGTGCCCTGTACTGCAGAGTAGGGGAATTTTATTGGGGCATAAGGGGAGTAGTATTCAAAAACCATCAAAAACTTTTCCAGCTCATATCTTTCTTGTATCTCTGTTCAGATCTTTTCCATGCCAAAGTTATTTGAAATCTATTATTGTATCACAGGATTGCCAAAAGCCATGTAATTTGGTTTTTGAAACTCTTTCCTTATCTAAATTATAGACTTGTTCTATTAATAACGACGTTTTCCAAAATTGTTTCTTGTGGCACATACAGTTGTTGCAAAACCCATTAGCACCTTGCTTGCTAAATATAGTATTTAAGAAAAGCAAAGATTACTTGAAAAGTGTCTTTGTTGAAATAGAAACATAGAAGTTGCCAGCAGATAAGGACCGCAAGGCCCATCCAGTCTGCCTATTTCTTTTTCTACCTTATGAATGTGCCATAGGCCTTTGCTCTGTCAATGGTCTATCTATTCAAACTCATCTGTATTGCTCCCTTATGCCTATCCCATGCCTGTTTGAAGACCTGCACTGTATTCATATCCACCATATCCTGAGGTAGGCTGCTCCATGCATCCACCACCCTTTCTGTGAAAAAGAACTTCCTCACATTACCCCTTAATCAGCCTCCCTCTAATCTCATGCTGTGTCCTCTTGTCCTGCTATTTTTTAATATTGAAACATGTTAGACTCTTTCACCTTCTTAATGCCCTTAAGGTGTTTGAATGTATCGATCATATCACCTCTCTCCCTCCTTTGCTCTAGGGTATACATATTGAGCTCCATTAATCTGTCCTCATATGTTTTCTGATGCAATCCCTGCACCATTTTGGTTGCCCTTCTCTGGACTGCCTCAATTTGGTTAATGTCCTTGTGAAGGTGTGGCCTCCAGCACTGCACACAGTACTCCAGTTGGGGCCTAACCAGTGTCTTGTAAAGAGGGATTATTACCTCCCTCTTACAACTTGTGATACCTCTACTAATACACCCCAACACCCCCCTGGCCTTACCTACTGCTTTAGTGGTCTGCTTGGATGATTACAGGTCATCAGTGATGATGATGCCCAAGTCTCTTTCTTCCCTTGTGACTGCCAGCAACTCCCCTCCCAGCCTATAGGTGGCTTCAGGGTTTCTCTTCCCTATGTGCATGATCTTGCACTTCTTTGCGGTAATCTCCAGTTGCCACTCTTCCGACCATTTTGCTAGTTTATCCAGATTTCTTCTCATTCTGCCCACCCCATCTGGATCATCTACTCTGTTGCAGATCTTGGTGTCATCTGCAAACAGACAGACCTTACCCTTCAGTCCATCTGCAACTGATGAAGATATTAAAGAGGACTGGCCCCAGGACTGATCCCTGAGGTACTCCACTTGTGACTTGCATCTTTTCGGACTGTATACCATTTACCACAGCTCTCTGTTTTCTGCCCGTCAACCAGTTTGCCACCCAGTTGACCAACTTCTGGCCCACTCTGAGCCTACCCAGCTTATTAATCAATCTTCTATGTGGAACAGTATCGAAAGCTTTGCTGAAGTCAAGGTAGGTGACATCAACTGCTCCTCCTTGGTCCACCACTCTAGTTACCCAGTCAAAGAAATCTATGAGATCAGTTTGACAGGGCCTTCCTTTTGTAAACCCATGCTGTCTTGGATCCTGTGTTCCTATGGATTCCAGGTGTTGCACTATCCTTTCCTTAAGGAGTTTCTCCATAATCTTGCCCACTACTGAGGTAAGACTGACTGGTCTGTAGCTCCCTGCCTCCTCCCTCTCCAGTCTTCTGAGACCTTTCTTGTGCTCAGAGACTCACTAAGCAGTTCTGATAATGGCTCTGCTAGTTCCACCCTTAGCTCCTTTAGTACCCTGGGATGTATGCCATCAGGTCCCATTGCCTTGTCCACCCTGAGCTAATCGAGCTCTTGTAGGACCCTTTTTTTATGAAGGGACTAGTGCACACCTCCCCCCCCCCGTGTCCATGGTGCTGAGCTGTGGGCTCTGCCTTACTTTCTCTTCAGTAAATACTGAGCAGAAGTATCTATTTAGGACAGATCCTTTTACATGGTCCTCCTACTCACATGCCCCCTTATCCCCTTTGATCTTAGCAATACCGCCTCTGGACTTTCTCCTTTCACTAATGTATGTATAGAAAGTCTTGCCACCTTCTTTTACTGTTTGTACTAGTGTTTCCTCGGTTTGGGCCTTTGCCTGCCTTACTGCCTTCCCTTAGGGAAGTTTGATATGACTCCCTATCTTCATCCTGCTGTGTTCCCTTATATTTCCTGATGGCCAGCCTTTTGGCTCTGACCTTTTCTGCTACTGTTTTTGAGAACCAAAGTGGTTTCCTTCTTCTTTTGCACTTCCTTTTCTCTCTAACATAATGGGATGTTGCTTCAAATGTTGCATCCTTAATGCTTGCCCACTTTTCCTGTACCCCCTCACCTGTATTTCTTTTTTTCAGGGCTTGCTTAACTCTGTTGGCCAACTTATCAAAGTCAGCTCCTCTGAAGTTCCATATTTTGCCTTGGAATGGGATGATTTAGTTCTAGTGGCCAAATTGAACCATACCATGTGATGGTCACTGGCCCCCCCGGTGACCTTCTACCTGGAGATCTGTGACCCTTTCCCTGTTAGTCAGTACTAGATCTAGGATAGCTCTGTCTCTTGTAGGTTGTTGTACCAGCTGATTGAGGCCCTCCCTCTGCAGGGAATCCACCATGTGTCTAGTTCTGGCAGATGTTCCTGCTGGTATTGACCAATCTGCATCTGGAATGTTGAGGTTTCCCATTATCAGAACCTCCCCTTTAGCTGTCATGTTTTATATATCTTCTAACAGTAATGTGTCTGTGTCCTTCCCCTGGTCTGGAGGCCTGTACATAGCCCCAGTTTATGGCTGTCCCATTTCCTGTTTCCAGGGTGACCCTCAGTTCTTCTGGCTCCTTATGTGTATTCTGAATTTCAGTAGCTTTGATATTTTCATTGAACATAAATGTGACCATTGTGGTGTTATCTCTGAAAGGATCAGCTCTGGATATGTTAAGTTTGTAAATTGAGTCATTTTCCATTTCTTCGCTACTTCTGTCCAAAATTCTTTACTAAAATCACAGTCTAAGAATAAATGTTCTTGTGTTTCCGGAATCTGGTAGCAAATTGGTCTTGGACAATATCTTTCTTGTATAGGTTTGTGCTTATTATTATTTTTAACCTGTAACCTCCCATGAATAGTGAGCCATAACAAATCCCATGTGTAAGTTGGGATTCTAGTATTTGTCAGTTGAGAAAAAGTGGTTTTATTTTGTGCTGGAATGCATTGTGGAAGAAACATATTTCCATGTACTGTGCCTGAAGCATACAGTCCTACAGTTTTTTTTTTAATTTACCAGGAGAGACACACTAAGCTGAAAGCTTGTTTACAGGTGTGACCCGGGAGCACAAGAAAGTTAAGTGACTTGCTCAGGGTCAAACAGTATGCAAGTGGGGGCTGTGGGATTGAAACCCAGGTCTCCAGGTCTCCAGGTCTGTAGCTCAGAGCCTTAAACCACTGTGCTATATTATATTTCTGTGTAGCATTAACGTTTCCCATGTTGTATTGCACCTTCCATTTAATTAATTTTTGAAAAATTATCTTAGCATACTGAGGAATTACTTGCATCGTCATCACTGGTCTACTTTTCCCTTTTTCCCAAGCTTGCATACTTGGTAACATCCATTCCATTAGTAATTCATTCCAAACTTTTGTTTTACTTAACATTGGTTCCATAATGTTATGGAACAAACTACTGGGTTTGGTATTCCTACCCCTCCTTCTTTATTTCCTGTAGGTGTGTGTACTTTTTAAGATGATTAAGCTGACACTTATAATGCTCTAAAATATGCTAAGCAATTTGTACCTCAAGTTGTCGGGTGGTGGAAATAACTTATGTACAAAAAAATTGGTATCAATAAGTTCTTTATCAATAAAGCCCTTTTCCTTTTAGAAATTTGTTTGTGTATCTAATCTACTGACATTTGTTCAGCCTTTTGAATTTTCTCTTGCCAGTTTAAAGTTGCTAAATCTCCTTTGCCAAATTTCACCCCTAATATGGGAAATGGGTCGGATGTTAAAGTTATAGATGCATAAGTTAGTTGAGGAGCTGGATCTTTTCCTAATTGGATTCCAATACATTTCCCAATGTTGATCTGGGACCCTGAGGCCTCTGAAAATGTTTCTAGCTCACTCACAATGTTATTCTCTTCTGTTGTTTTATCTACAATGAATACTACATCATCTGCATCTGCTAACACTGTCACATGGAGTCCTGAGGATAACAATTGGATTCCTTTAATACTTTGTGGCTGTACTACAGTCCGAAGAAACAGATCAATACAGTACACATATAACAAAGGACTGATGGGACATCCCTGTCTAACCCCTCTACGTACTTGACAAGTGTCTCCTGCCCAGCCGTTAATTCTTGATGTAATCATTGCTGCATTATAAAGGCATTTTATCCATAAACAGAACTGCTGAGGAATTCCATATTCTCTAAAGCCATATTACCATTCTAGCAGTAAATAAGTATGGTTGAACTTTTTTAAACAATTATGTTCTCTGCGCCTTCGTCTGAGGGGTGTAAATATTAATTAAATGTAACCTGATATTTCCAAAATTAACATCCAGAATTAAAGCCCTCTCAGGCTCTGTTTCTATTATTCTAGTAACTTTGAAATTAAAGTCTGAAAATAATATGCCGACCTCGTCACAGGTTTCTGTACCTAGTGACCAAAAAGTGGCACCTTTAGTCCAATATCTTGAGATGTGGGCTATCTCCTGAAGGGTCTTGATTCTGGTATATTGTGTATAAATAATACGTATATTTTGATGTAGAAGTTCTGTTAAGATGGTCATACGCATTTTATTATTTTTTATACTGTTCACATTCAGAGTTAAAAGTCGGAAAGGTGCCATGGAAAACAAAAACAAAAATGGAGGGAAGTCTTTCTGTTTACAGACCGGTTATCTTTACTTTGACCTTGTATCCCATTTCTTTTTCATTTTAGACCCTGAACTAAGCCTGAAGAAAGATCCATGGAAGATGCTATTGATGAGGAGTCTGTGTCCGTATCTTCCTCTCCTGAAACTTCTTTATTTTTCTGTAGAATCTCAAATCTATTAGAGGACGCTTTTTTTGTTTTCTTTTAATTGTTTTCCTTTTTCCCTTTGGGTTCAGTTTTAGTCCCAGTTTTGTCTCTCAGTCTTTTTTATAAACCACTTTTTAAACTTTTGAGATACATGGGGTTGGTGGGGGTTGGGGCATAACTTCCTGTATAGATATAGTGGCCTTCTCCAGTTGAGCATTCTGCATTGATCCTGAGTCATCTATGTCTTCCATAATCCATTCAATATTTCCCTGATCCAGTATCCCTGAGGCTTCTGGCTCTACATTTTCTTCTGGAACCATTTGTAGTGCAGAGTCTTCAACTCTGACTGGTTTTTGTTGCTGTTGTTGGTTTTCTTTTACTTTTTGTTTCTGGTTTTGCTCTATACTGTTTTCTTGTTCAGATTTTTTCTTTTTTCTTTTTCTCTTTCTTTTTCTTTCTCTTTAAAAATTTCTTGTATGCATTTTTCTGAGGCTTGGGTGCATCCTTTCCTTTGTGCTTGTGTCACAAGTTCTTCATATGGCGATCTTTCTTCAGCATTATGAGATGCCCATGGACATCTTACATAGGAATTACCCTTCTCCTCACATAAGTTGCATCTAAACAAATTCACTCATGTTGAAGCAGAATGTCCACTATCCAAACAGTGTGTACCTCTGGGTGTATCACAGGCATTGCTTAAATGGAGGCATGAGCCACATTTGTGGCATGATTTAGGCTGTCCCAGGTAGAACAGTGACCCTCTATCCCATCCTAAAAAGAAGCAGCTCAGTAGATTAATAATGCCATTGTTTGACATAAACAGTTTACATTTCACTCTCCATCCTCCTGTCCATATTTGCTCACTGTCGATTATTGGTGTAGGGTGTTCCAAAACTTTGCAACGCTTTTTTAGCCAAAACAAAATATCTGCAATGTTTACCCCTTCATTTTTGAACATGACTGTGATGGTTCTTACTGCCAGCTTAGTAATGGGGATGGCCAAAAAGGGAATCCACAGAGTGGTGTCCTTCAAAGAATTGTACTTTACCCAAAACCTGTCTAGGGCTTCTACCATCTTAAAACTGACATCATAATTGTGTTCACCATTATGAATGAGGGCAAAAATCTCAGAGGCATAACATTTTAAAGAGTGCTGCCAATGTAAACTCTATCAGGGGGAATTTCTAAACCACCTTTGTATACAAGCCTAATTGCATTTTGTCCTGGCCCTGGCTCTCCTTCATTTTAAACAAGTCAGACATTCTAAATAGTGGTTTGTAGAATGCTCTTTTAGTAGGATCTTGTACATTTTGTACGCCTATGCCAATGTGTAGAGTTTCCTCATTACTCCTTTCAGGTCTGTTTTGTTCCACCCTGATTTGTTTATTTATTTAGTGATTCAGAAAAGACCTTTGAGTGCAAACTTTTTTACAAAGGTTCCACATCATAGATTGCAAAACAAAGAACAATAGGAGAAAGCAAGGGTACATTACAATGAACTATACAGCTTGGATTCAGAACTTACAGAATAACTTAAAACATAGGTATAAGTTAAAATAACAAGAAAAACACTTTATAAGGGTTGGGGGGAGGGAACAGCCACAGAGTGCCTTGTCAGTAGTTCAGAGGGATGGAGATAGCTGGCAGTGGGGTGAAGAAAGGCTGTACAGGAAAGAGGTATGTACTGAAGTGGAGGTGAAGGGTGGGGGAAGAAGGGTGATAAGGTATAGGGAGAAATGGTGGGGTAAGTGGAGGCTGAGTGGAGAAGACATGCTAAAGTAAATGATGGGGTGTGAGGGGGCATGGTCAGACAGCCTGCATTAGTAGTGACTGTTAGGGAAACTCAAGGGACTGTGAGTTGGGGGAGGGTGGGGTGTCGGGTGCCGAAGGAGCATGACGCAGACTGATTTCTTGAGGTTCTTGCCATTGGCCCTCCTGTAACCCACTGGGTCCTGCTTCCTCTCTAGCTGAGTCTGTTACTGAAAGGCCTACTTCAGGCTCTATATGTTTGAACTGGTTCACAAGTGAGTCACATCCCTCTTTATTTCCCCCTGCATTACTTGTTTTGTTTATGTTTTGTTCAACAAATTTCTCTTTCCTCTTGGCATTTCTTTCATTAGTACTTTTGTCAACAAGAATCATCTTACCAGTAGCTGTAATTTCCAGGTTCGCATGTTGTACCACTGTTGGGTCTTCTGGATTCATAGACCAGGAGCTGTCATTTCCTAAAATCCAGCCTACATTTTTAAGGGCCATATCTGCTGAACAATCTTCCTCCTGTTGTGCATTCAACTTGTACTTTGCCTCCGAAAAGTGACACCCAAAGTTTTCTGATTCTATACATGATCTGATCTGTCTAAACTTCCTTGGTTTGTTTTACCAGGCTCTGTTTGTTTTTTTCCGCCAGTAGTCTGTTCCACCTTGTGAGCGGTAATGTCTCCCAGTCGTGAAGTAGTAGTGTTTTGGTCTGTGAGTTCGCGGCTCTGAGTGCAGTAATTTATATTCAATGACTTTGTTGTAGTTTTAGCATTCTGTGCTGCTGTTTCTTCTGATGATGCCAGTATCAAAATCCTCATTACAGGCGAGCTAGCAGTAATTTCCATTGCCTGTCCACTCGAATCCATGCAGTTATCATTGGCTGTTCTTTGCAAATCTTTGTCCTGTGTGGAAAACATTATTACCTCTTCCCGTACCTCTTCTCCTTGGGATGACTGTGATAACTCCAGGTTTGTACTTTCCATATGCAAAAACGTTGCAACTTTTCCCAAGTTGGCCTCTTGCAGGACAGAGGGAAGGGAGGAGGCCTGCTCCCTTTCCTCTACCACATCCTCACTCTCCGGCGCCGGACCCAAAGTGGTCAACTTCCATTGATGGCCAAAGGCTCCCCCTACCGACAGAGCAGGGGAGTTTTTATTAAATAATACACACCAAACCTTTACACCTAAAAATTTACATATAAAGACATTTATTCCAAAAATAAATATGTAACATCCAAAATATACCAATCATATGCAATTTCCTTACTTCACATTTCTTCCAACACATTCTACCCACTCCTTCCTTCTTCCTTTATTCCCTCTTTTTATTTTTTGTTCCCTTTTATTTTTCCTCCAAAACCCACCATCCTCCCCATCATTTTACAATTCTCTTTTATCCTAAGTACCCCTTTGTAGCTGTTGATCCTACTTTCCACTCCTATTCATATTTCTCAAAGTAAGTTAAACCTTTCCACCTTTTTCCTTGGGTGCTATTTACAGTCATTGTTATACACCTCTTTTAATTCGGTGCTGCACATTTTCTCTGTACCGGCATACAGAATCTCTTTTTGCTGTAAAAGTAATTGGCACCTGCCTTGCCAAAGGTAATACTTTATACAAGCAAATAGAATGTGCAATGTTGCCCAATGATAGGTAGCTAAAAGCTCGGGAAAGATTCCCAACACCACATTTTTATAATTTACCTTTTTCAACCATGGCATCTTCTACTCCCCAGCCAAAACATCCCACAAGCCTGCAGCATAAAGGCATAGGAACAAAAAATGTTCCTGAGTTTCTAAATCACATCCATAGCCTGGGTAAAAGCAGTTTCTTTCCTCCACCACTTTATGCTTATGATTTCCCCTTACACCTACCCTCCCATGAGCCATCATCCATTGGAGATCCTTTTTATGATGATTGTGCACAGTGCAAGAAACATATTGGGACAGCTTTCTCAGAAGCAGGTTATGGAGGCGCTGCACTGATGTGGCCAATGCCCCCACAGCCTGCAAAAGCTTGTCCCACTTCCCCCAATGCCATGGCAACTGCTTCTGACACTAGTTTGGAACCTTGCCACCAACTTGTGACAATTTAGTCACTGCAATCAGGGGCCACCTCATCATTGCAGCTTAAGCCATCCACTGCAATGAGGGAGTGACCCCTCACTGCAGAGTGGGATCTTTACAGAGTGATATTGTTTGTGAACATGGCGGTGGTTTGCTGCCATGTTCACAAACAATATTAAACCCCCCCATGTTTACTTGCCGACAGGGGCCCCAATCCCTGTCAGCTGCACTGCCCGCGTGTTTCTGTTGCTGATGGGGGAGCCCACTTCCCATCGGCATTATGTAAACCCCCCTTCCCCATGTATATTCTCTGCCGACTGGGTACCCAATCCCTGTCGGCATTATGTAACAACCCCCTTTCTTGTGTGCCGACGGGGGTGTCCAATCCTCTGTCAGCTTATGTGGCCTCCCTTAAAAAAGTGAAGACTCCGTTGGCATGCTGGGAGCCCACCCCATTGTGCCACATGCACCTGTGAAATAAAAAACTGTCCCGTGATGTGTTTTTTGTTTTTTTAACCCTTTAAAAAAGGAAACTGTCCCTCGGCAGTCTCTCTCACCCACCTCCCGCAACCCGCGCCCACCCACTGCTCACCCTGCCTCCCCACACCCCCCTCACCCCATACTCACCTCTGGAGCTTAGCGCGATGATCTTCAGTGGATTGGGAACACATCTGCACTCTTCAAAGCCAACCGTGAACTGAGGAAATGCCAGTAAGCTGTATAATGGAATAAATGGGATTTTCCCAACTTTAATGCATATCTCAGTAATTTTTTGGAATTTTGGCACCAAATTTACAACATGGGGGTTTTGGGACCCCTCCTCATGAATTCTTGAACTGTCATGGCATTAATCAGCCCCAATAGGTGATTTCATAGTCACTGCATGGAATCACCTTCTGGGGCTGATTAATGAAATGACAGTGCCAGTGTTCATGAGGTGGGCTCTCAAAAAGCCTATGTTGCAAATTTGGTGGAAAAAATCCCAAAAATGACTGTTTTACGAGCGTGCGATGTGCTGTTGCTACGCACGCTCGTAACTTCGTGAATTTGCAACATTTTCATGCCAGATTTTCAACATTGGCATTTTTTTCACACCTCCTTGTGAACAGTACAGCTGTCATTGTTCACATCCTGGTGGGAATGTGGTTTCGCACTTATGGCACAGAATAGCAAGTCGCTGTGGGCAATCAGTGTTTGGGACAGATTAAGAAAATTACAGTGATGCTGTTCATGAGTAGAGGTCCTAAAATGCCTATGTTGAAAATTTGGTAATGATACTCCATAAAATGACTGTGTTACGAGCGTGCATTGCGCAGTTTGCACGCAAGCACGTAACTGCGAATTTATAATATTTTTACTCCAGATTTTCAACATTGCCATTTTCCCACACCTACTTATGAACAGTGCAGCTGTCATTTTTCCCATCCTGGCCAAAATGTGTTTTTGCACTTCCGGCGCAGAATGGAGCGGTCACTGTGGGAAATCACTGTCTGGGACAGATTAAAAAATGACAGTGATACTGTTCATGAGCAGAAGTCCTAAAATGCCTATGTTGAAAATTTGGTGATGATAGCCCATCAAATGACTGTGTTACAAGTGTGCATTGCACACTTTCCACACACCCTTGTAACTTCGCAGATTTGTAATATTGTCATGCCAGATTTTCAACAGTGGCATTTTTTCACACCTCCTTATGAGCAGTACAGCTGTCATTTTTTGCATCCTGACTGAAATGTGGTTCCACAGTTGTGGCACAAAATAACATGGCTGCTGTGGGAAATCAGTGCTCGGGACAGATTAAGAAAATGACAGTGGCACTGTTCATGAGCAGAGGTCCTAAAATCCCTATGTTGAAAATTTGGTGACAAAACTCCATAACATGACTGTGTTACAAGCGTACGTTCAACTGTTTCTATGCACCCTTGTAACTTCACAAATTTGTAATATTCTCACTCCACATTTCCAGCAGTGGCATTTTTTCACACCTCCTTATGAACAGTACAGCTGACATTTTTCACATCTTGACTAAAATATGTTTTTGCACTCCTGCCGGAGAATAGCATGGTCGCTGTGGGAAATCAGTGTTTGGAACAGATTAAGATAGAACGAGTGAGCGAGAGGGGAGTGACCGAGCTCAACTGAGCTCTGTCAGAACTGGTCCGGATTTGTTTGTGGGCAGAAAAAGGCCCCAGAGCAAGAGGCCAGTGCAAAAGGGCAGCCTGCAGCACTGGGAGAAACAGAACGAGAGAGCGAGTGAGGGCGGGGGAGTGAGCGAACTCACCGGAGTGCTGTCAGGACTGCTGCAGATTTCTTTGAGGTCAGAAAAAGGTGTCAATGCAGGCAGGGGCCCAGTAGAAAAGGCCAGCCTGCAGCGGTGGGAGAAACAGTACAACTGAGTGAGACAGGGGGACTGAGTTAGCTCAACGGAGCTCTATCAGGACTGCTGAAGATTTCTTTGTGGGCAGAAAAAGGTGCCAATGCAGGCAGGAGCCCCGTACAAAAGGGCCGCTTGCAGCGCCAGGACAAACAGAATGAGTGCGTGACAGATGGAGACTAAGCGACCTAAACGGAGCTCTGTCGGGACAGGTGCAGATTTATTTGTGGACACACAAAGGTGCCAATACAGCAAGGAGCCCCGTATACAAGCGCAGCCTGCAGTGCCAAGAGAAACAGAACGAGTGAGTGACAGAGTGGTAGTGAGCGAGCTCAGCAGAGCTCTATTGTGACTGCTGTGGATTTCTTTGTGGGCAGAAAATGTGGCAACACAGGCAGGAGCCCAGTACAAAAGGCCAGCTTGCAGCGCTGGCAGAAATGGAATGAATGAGTGAGCGAGCTCAATGGAGCTGTGCCGGGACTGCTTCAGATTTCTTTCTGGCCAGAACAAGCCACTAATGCAGGCAGGAGCCCAGTACAAAAGGGCAGCCTACAGCGGCAGGAGACACAGAATGAGAGAGTGAGGGAGGGGCAGTGAGTGAGCTCAGCGGAGCTCTGTTGGGACTGCTACAGATTTGTTCGTGGGCAGAAAAAAGCAGCAATGCACGCAAGGGTCCAGTACAAAATGGCAGCCTGCAGTGGTGGGAAAACTAGAATGAGCGAGTGAGAGAGGGTGAGTGAGCGAGCTCAATGGAGCTCTATCGTGACTGCTGCAGATTTCTTTGTTGGCAGAAAAAGGCAGCAATGCAGGCAGGAGCCCAGTACAAAAGGCCAGCCTGCAGTGCCAGCAGAAACGGAACGAGTGAGTGAGAGAGGTGGCATCAGCAGGCTCAACAGACCTGTGTCCGGACTGCTGCAGATTTCTTTGTGGACAGAAAAAGCCACCAACAGAGGCAGGAGCCCAGTACAAAAGGGCAGCCTGCAGTGCCAGGAGAAACAGAATGAGTGAGTGAGAGAGGGGGAGTGAGCCACCTCAATGCAGCTCTGTCAGGACAGCTGCAGATTTCTTAGTGGGCAGAACAAGGTGCCAATGCAGGCAGGAGCCCAGTACAAAGGATCAGCCTGCAGCACCGGGAAAAACAGACTGAGTGAGTGACAGAGGGGCAGTGAGCGAGCTCAACACACCAATACAATCAACATTTGGCATTGACAAATGCATGTTTTTTTTTGGACTTCTAGGGTTATTTAACATTTTATACACTAATTTATTCTCTCTCAGTGTACTTCCTTTAAACTTTATCTCTCCAACTCCTGTTTCCATCACTATTTTCCTTTACATTACTCTTCTTATCATGCTTAATATTTGTTCCCTCGTTATTTTCCATTTCATTATTTTTTTAAGCATTTTTTCGGTATCTCCTTCCTTTTTGATATCTTGAGGACGCCGTCACTCCATCCTTCCCACCATTTCCCTAATACATTTTTCCCCCATTTCTCTGTCATATTCCCATTACCCTACAATATTTCCCTAATGTTTTTATACCAAAAAAGGGTGTGAAAGAATACAATTGGGGTTATCATCCCTAGACCACCTTGCTTTACAGATTATATGTTATCTCTCTTTTAATCGGATTGAGTCTGCTACCCCACAATAATTGAAAAAAGATCCCTAGTACCCTTGTTTCCAATGTTAGTGGTAAAGGAAAGACTCCTATTACATATAAGAAACATGACATTAAAAACTGCCTAATTACATATACTCTTTTATTTTTTGACATCTCCTTGTCCTCCAAAATCCTGTCATCTACAGGATCTTTATTTGCGGTTTCCATTCCAGAAACTATCGTCTCATTTTCCTGCTTCTTCTCCCCCCTCGAAGTCTGCTCTGCACTGGCCATCTCACACAACCATACAGGGCCCCCCTAAAGCAAAGCAAAGGAATTTTCCCAGTGTCCTGGCCAAATTCCTCCCATTCACCAAAAAAATACCACCAACAGCTTAATCTGGCCCAATGTCACTTGGCATTCATCTGTATCCCCCTCCTGTGGGACAAGGCTGAAAATAGGCAGAATTTTCTAGTCCTTCTTTCCCTGTCAACAAAAACTTAATAAAAATGGTTCTATCCAGAGAAGGGCAACAAATGTGGTGCAGGGCTTGCACCACAAAACATATGAGGAGAGACTAAGGGACCTCAATATGTACTCACTGGAGGAGAGGAGACAGTGGGGGGGGACATGATTGAAACTTTCAAGTACCTCAAGGGCATAAACAAGGTGCAGATGGGGGACCTTTTCCAATGTAGAAAAAGTACTAGAACAAGGAGGCACAATATGAAATTGGAAATGGATAGATTAAGAGGTAATGTGAGGAAGTTTTTCTACACAGAAACGGTAGTCAGTGCTTGGAATAGTCTGCTAGAGGAAGTAGTGGGGACAAGCACAGTGTAGGGGTTTAAGCATGCATGGGACAGGCAAAAGGGAAGCTTGAGGGGGAGGGAGTGATGAAAAGCCATTGATCACATAGGGTCAATGACCACATACAATGTATAGGGCCTATGGGCAGACCGGATTGGCCTAGCTGTCCTCATCTGCCGACAATTTCTATGTTTCTATGTTTCTATTGTAACTGTGTGCATTTTCTCTGTCTTGCCTTGCACCCTCCTGGGTTATGCCTTATGTCTAGCGCACCTACCTGGTAATCAAAAACAAGCAAATAAATAAATATCTCTCATTAGTTCTGACATTTTTCTCCTCATTAGTTATTGCTAGGGTTGTTATTTGCTTTAAAACAGGATCTTTGCTCAGCAAGAGTTCATCTAGTCCTATTGCTTATACCCTGCCAGAGGTCATAATACACTGCTTGTGACATCACAGCTACTCTCATAGCAATAGACTGTGATGTCACAACCGAGGATTATTTCAAGTAAGAAATAATTAAGGGCAGATAAACTAGAAGGGATAAAGATCCTGTTTTCATGCAAATTTCCTCATGAAAATAACAGGGAGAGAATTTGGTAGAAGATATATGAAATACAAGCTTAACTGCACCTACATATTTTGTTTTCTAATGTCTTCCTTGAGGCATCAGCAGTTTTTTTGTTACTTTATCATTTTCTTCTAAGTTTGCCAATTACAGCACTTGCAAAAAAAAATCCAGCAGAATCCTTCTCCCTGAGGTAGGAGGAGCAAGATGGCTGCATGCTGAGCTGCTGCTTGCAGAGGCTTGGTTTGAGACTAGCATTTTCCTCCCCATACCTTGCTTCTGCTTTTTTAAGAATTTTACAGGAGATTATAGGAGATTAGAAAATGGCTTCAAAAAATACAGACATCTGATTGTTTAATATGGCACCAAACCTGGGCAATTATTTTTTCATAATGCCCACAAAAATTCAAGTCCCACAGCATGGCAACAGAGGTGCCACATCACCCAATCACATCAATGAGATAAATAAAACATTCCTTCTCTCAGACACTGTAATCAACGTGAAACGCTGATTTTCTCACTCGCCTCACAAGACTACAGTGACCAACGTAAAGGACAGTGCCAACTGTAAACATACCTGCTGTAAACTTCAAAATGATGGCAGATGAAGATCTCGACTAATTATTTAAGGCACCATCTGAGGGAGAGGAGTCGGAAAACGATGAAAACCTGAGTAAAACAAAAGAAATGTCAGTCAGTAGAACAAAACTTCACATCTCAGTGACTACCACTCAGCTGACAGAAATTGAAGCAAACCGCGAAGAAATAAACACAAAGAAAACCACAACCTGGGCAGTTTCAATACTTCAGAATTGGGCAAAAGAAAGTGGCATCAGCATAAATTGGCAAATGGATAGCCCGACTACACTGAATGACACCTTCCGTAAGTTCTACGCAGAAGTAAGAAAATCAACGGGCGAACAATACTCGGTTGCTAGGTACTGCGCTCTACATGCAGGGCTGAACAGGCACCTAAACAATCCATCAATATGCCACAACATTAACCTAGTAACAGACCTGCAATTCAAAACCAGCAACAATGTTTTCAAAAGCATCCTAAAGCAGTACCGAAAGGAAAAAAGTTCAAGCAGCACACCACCCACCGATCTCCGAAAGTGAACTCGCAAAAGTCCGAAAATCAGCTGCACTGCCTGTGGACACTGCGCCGGGCTTGCTCAATCACGTCTGGTTTGAGATCCAATTACACCTAGCCCGGCATGGTAGAGAAGGCCTCTGAGAGCTCACTCCCTCCTCCTTCTAACTCCACAAAGATCAGCACAATCAAGAATTCCTCACCCTGGCTTATAACCCCAACAGCAAAAACCACAAAGACCCCCTAGAAAGTAACAAAGAGTTCCAGAGAGGCTGCATTTATGCTGATCCTGACAACCCCGAATGCCCAGTCACAGCATTCATGAAATACTTAAGCAAACTGCCACCCAACCCCAAAGCACTGTACCTGCACCCCGACAAGCTCCATAAGAGTTCCTAAACAGCCAGGCAACATGGTACACGCAGGAACCGCTGGATAAAAACTACATTGGCGAAATGATGAAAAAAATCAACAAAGCAGCTCACCTGAGCCACATCTATACAAATCACAGCATTCGTAGCTGTGCGGTTCAAATCTTATCGAATGCAGGTCTACAGTCTCGCAAAATTATGACCATCACTGGTCACAGATGTGAACAAAGCCTGAAATCTTACTGGAGGCCAAAGGAAGAAGACAGAAAAAACTGGAGTGCCCTCCTCTCTGGAAAAACTGCAACCAGCACAACAAGCAACCAAGAGAGCACCAGCAAACAACGACCAAACGAACCGACGCCATCTAGTGGAATAACGACAATACAGAGCTCCTTCAACCTAATGAACTGCACCTTCTCAGGTCCAATAAATTTCATTGAAAACAAAAAATAAACATCCAAAAAGAGCTGCAATTGTTTGCAAATGTTTCAAAAGTTTAAAACAGTTTTATTGTTAAAAAGTTTTAAAAAACAGTTTTAAACATTTGTATTCTAAAATGAAAAGCTTAAACAATTGAAAGCACTTTTCTTGTGCACTACTTTTTCTCTCACAGTATTTATTGATAAAAAATAAAACTTAACATTTAAAAACAATAATTTCTTTGTCTGACTATTTTTCATAATACAGTGAAGCCATTTTCTAAGTGCAATAATACCCTCCAGGGTGGGCATTATTGGGAAATACCGGACCTTCCAGGGGCTATAAGGCCCCTCTGCCTAGGTCAGGGTTTCACACGTCCTGCTGTCCGGGTATTTCCTCCTAATAATGCCCACCCTGTCGGGTATTATTGCTTACTTAGTTTTCTAATTATCTCCAGAGCTGTTGTTTCACCCAGAGTCAGTGTTTTTAACTGTTGTTAAGTAGGTAAGATGTTAGTTTTAAGAATTGTAAATTGAGTTTGGGATTTTATAGTGAATGAGAGTGGGGAGTTTGCTGTTTTATTTTTAGAGTAAGGTGGACTGCTTCTGTACCTCTGCTTTTTGTGTTTTCCATGTTGAGAGAGACGCTATTTGCTGCCCAAACCTCCATCCAGTGCAGAAGTTGAACGACAGACTTGTTTCTGCCTATTTCGGATTCATGACCTGTGGCCCTATTTCAGTTTCCCAGTCGTCTCAGGACATTGTCATGGTGCTCTGAATAGAGCAGCACCTTCAACCTCTTCTCCGAGCTCAGTAAGTTTGTGGAATGTTCGAGTGTCTGTTTCCATCTGAAGGACCTTGCTCCACAGGATACTTTGGGAACTGGACTCTGGCCTGCACTGAGGCCTTCTACAGATGGTCCAGTAAGCGGATTTTGGACTTTAGACTTACAAGAATTACCGGGGTAGAGGTTTGGCCACCTGTGAGAGAGGTGCTCCCCCTTCCTCTTTCCAGCCCGCTGAGTCATTTTATCTCTCTATACTTCTGTGTGTACCTGTCTTGGTTCAGCATGAGACACCAGTAATCCATCTTTAAAGACAATCTATTTTTGGGCTGCTCTTCCTCATTTTGGAGAACCTATTTTTATACTGTTGGCCAGCGACCAATCTGGGGAGAGTTAGAGACTCCCCAGACCTGGGGAAGGGGTTTTCCCCAATTGACTGTCCTTGCTGATGAACACCTTTGGGTACAGTCACCTTTTAACATCAATTTTGAGGGGAATTTAAAGCTTCATCTCCCCCTGTCATACCTCTCAACTGTCCCTGATTTTCAGGGATGTCCCTGATTTTGATTCAGAAATTTCTTCTGTCCCTCCTAAATTTGGCATTCCTGCCACTGAAGAGTAGGGATTTGAATCACAAAATAATTCCAACCATTGGTGTTACATTCTAGTTCTCATTAAGAAAATGCTATTCACAATAAGAAGCATGTTGTACACAGCTTCTGGAACTAATATTACTATTTTTTCAGATGTGTCCCTGATTTTGGTCATTTGTCCCTGATCATTTTAAGCCTTGTTCCTAATTTGTGATCAGGGAGGTTGAGGGGTATGCCCCCTGTCTCCAGCTGTTGTGTCTGGTGAGAGAAGGCACTACAGACTGGTGGTTTCTGGGCCTTCATTAATCCCAGAAGATTTGCTGACTAATATTATATACTTCTGTCATGAATTTTGGACTTTGCCATTTGGCAACATTGACATTTGAAGTACTCCTATCTATCTCCTGGAGTTAAAGTGTCTTAGTTTAAACATTGAGTGAGTGAGGGTTTTTTGCGAGGGGGGGTGAAATTGGATTTATTGGTGGATTTTTTTGTCTGTTTAGTTTGGATGGTAGGGTGTATGATTGGCGTGTGTGTGTCAGTTTAAAACTTGTTTATTGTGAGTGTATGGTGGTGTGAGTGGAGTATGCTTTGGTGCTTGTAAAATCTAGTACATCCTAGGTGATGGTTATTTTAGTTGGGGTTCTTTTGTCTGACTAGATTGGCTTGGTGGAGAAGTGTTGGAGCCATGGCCCAGTGAGACTTACTTATGCTACCTCGCTGCTTCGCGACTTTCACCCCTTTATTGACCTCCTGTTTCTGCTACCACAGCTAGGAGGCGGTTGATTCAGTGATGGCAGAGTGCAGCTGATGAGGGAGTGGTGAGTAGCATTGAGGTTGTCTAGTACAGGAGGCATCCTGGGTTTAAACAGAGTCTAGGGAGAGGCCAGACGTGTCTAGTCTCCATACCCAGGGTTCCCACCAAACCAGGCGGGCATGCAACTGAAGGAGCAGCCACATCCTCTAATCCTCTTCAGGCAGTGCTATGCAATGCCAGGTTGATTAGGGAACAAGACAGCCATTTGTGTGGACCTGATTTCCTCTGTCTACCTGGCTTGCATTATGGAGACCTGCCTAGATGACAATGCTAGCCCAGTTCTAGAGGCTGCTATCACAGACGGGTATTATGTAGTGCACTGCCCGAGGAAGGATCACAGGGGTTGGGAGTGACCACCGTATTTAGAGCCAGCCTGGGCTTCATGGTGCACCCAGTTGGTAACACCCGATCATTTGAGTGTAATGCCGTACGTGGGGGTTCTGGTACAGGTTGCATGATTCTCCTCATTTACCACCCTTCTGGGTTGGGGAGGAGAATTCCTGCAGGAGGTGGCGGACTTCATCATCGACCAGGTGCTGGAGTCCTCCAGGTGTTTAATCCTGGAGGATTTCAATGCATGGATTGATACTGAATCCTCACATTTTGGTTATGACCTCCTCCAGTTGATGTCTTCACTGGGCCTGACACAAGCTGTTGCTTCTGCATCCCATCAGCATGGCCATGTTCTCAATCTGGTGTTCCAGCTGGGTCTTGGGATTGACAACCTCGAGATTGATCAGGTCTCTTGGTCTGATCACTGCACCATGAGAGTCATGTTTGGGCCCCCCCCAAAGACCCTCCCCTGTGGAGATGGTCAGCTATTGCCCTGTAAGGGTCTTGCACTCAGAGGAACTATTGGGTTTGGTTGACCTATCTAGAGTTGAAGCAGCATGTGTGATTGGCACTGGAGAGGTGGTGGCCACCTATAACAGGGCGGTTTCTGAAGCTCTCAATGTCATCTCTCCAGTCCCTATGCAACCAAGATCCTCTCACTTGAGATCCCCTTGGTCTGATGGGGATCACAAGGTAATGAAGATCACAGGTTGGAAGTTGGAGTGTTGCTGGCGGAAGACATGGTAGGAGGTTGACAGGCAGGCTCTGCATGCTCACTACGGTGAGTACCAGGGAGCAATCTCCCATAATTAGGCAGAATTCCTGCCCAGGGAGATTGTTGCAGGGAAAAACAGACCTTCTCAGCTTTTTTTGGGACTGTGGACAGTCTTCTCCATCCAAACCGTCTACAGCCGAGGAAGACTTTTTCTTCCAACTTGTGTGAAGAGTTTGCTCTGTTTTTCTCTAACAAGAGTGTTGACTATCCAGTCAGGGATCCTGTCAGGGAGGTAGCAACCTCTCAGTGGTGGGGCCGGGAGGGTCAGAGGCATTCCATCTGTCTGGGAGGAGTTTAGTCCAGTGGAGGTGTCTGAAGAGACTACAGTGATCTTAGAGCTGAAGCACACTTATTGCGAACTGGACCCGGCCCCAATGCATTTCTTAATGGGATGCTCTGAGGCTATTGGCCCATTCACCAGGATTGACAGGTGCTCAATGGTGGAAGGGGTGTTTCCAGTGGCTTTGAAAGAAGCACTGGTGAGATCCCTCCTTAAGAAATCTTCCCTCGACCCATACATCCTGATGAATTACCATCGATTTCCAACCTGCCTTTTTTGAGCAAGGTTGTTGAGAAGTTAGAATCCAACAGCTCGAGGATCACCTGGTGTTCTCCGACATCTATAAGCCATTTCAGTCAGGTTTTCAGGCCAGACACAGCACAGAAACTGCTCTAGTTTCAGTGCATAATGATCTGCTCAGGGCTAAAGATAAAGGATAAGGTCAGTTCTTGTGCTCCTCGATCTCTCCTCAGCATTTGAAACTGTGGACCATGTTGTGCTTCTTGATTGGCTCAGTGAATTTTGGACTTGCTGGAATGGTCAGCAGGTGGTTTGAGTCCTATCTCTCAGTTAGGGTGCAGTGGGTAGTGATGGGGAATTTCTCCTTCTCCCCAATGCCTTTCTCTTGTGAAGTACCACAGGGTTCGATCTTGTCCCTGATGTTGTTTGTAGAGTACATGCTGCCCCTGGGTGAGATCACTGAACTATACAGTGTGGAGTTTCACTGCTATGCAGATGATACCCAACAGTAGTTGTCATTTGCACCCGGAACACCCGGAGCTGTCGATGTGCTTAACAACTGTTTGTCTAAAATCAATGACTGGATAGCTTCCAGCTGGCTGAGACTTAACCAGAATAAGACAGAGGTATTGGTGATCGAGCCTGGTTGCGGGCGTGATGGGTTGCCACCGGGGACTAACATAGACCTGGTCCTGGGGTCTGCCCCACTGGTGGCTTCCCTGAGGGTGCGAAATCTAGGTGTGATCCTGGACAGCAGACTGACCTTTGAAGATCAGGTGTCATCTGTTGTTAAAAAGTGATTTCTACCACTTGCTGAACATCACTAGGATTAAGCCCCTCATTCTACCCGATGATCTGCTTACACTGGTACATGCCTTTGTCTCCTCCAGGTTCGACTACTACAACTGTCTATACTTTGGGGTTATGGGAAGGACCATCCGAAGATGGCAGCTAGTGCAGAACCTGGTGGCCAGGTTGCTGACAGGCCTTTCGAGGTCCAGTCATGTAACCCCAGTCCTGCGTACCCAGCACTGGCTGCCTGTCAGGTGGTGGGTCCTTTTCAAGATGGGTTTGCTCACCTATCAGGCCCTATATGGACTGGGTCCTGGCTACCTGTCAGAGCTCCTGACACATGTGACCTGTACTCGTACCCTCCACTGCTTGTCGAGGGGGGATCCTGGATGTTTCCAGGGTTTGGCTCCGGACATCGTGCGACTGTGCATTTAGTGTCGCAGGGCCGACCCTGTGAAACTCGCTTCCACCTGTAGTTCAGGAGGCTCCCTTGACTGAGGTGTTCAAGCTGAGGATAAAAGCTGACCTCTTCAGCCAGGCCTTTGAAGCTTGCTGATCTGTGTCCTGACCATTAGTTTGGTTTCCCCAGTAATCTGAAGCACACTATTAAAGGCTTATGTTAATTTACTGAATTTTATTATATAAATTGTTATTGCATTTTAACACTCATTTTCTATGTATTTGTATATGTTAGGCACCCTGAGCCTCAGGAAATGGGTGCCCTATAAATAAAATTACCTTGCCTTGCCTTTACGAAGTAAGAAAATCTTTACCAACAGGACTGGCAGGGTATTTCAGTAGCAAACTGCAAATCCATTTGCTGACTTTTTAAAAGAGAAATGATGCTTTCTCCCACTCAAATATAAGCTAATTAATAGAATATGTCATTTTAATAAGCTGTCAGCTTTTATTATGATTTAGCAGGTGCCATTTTTTATCTTAACCATATTTTACTTTTGAAGAAGAGAACAGAAGTTAATTATTTATTTTTTTAAGTAAAATCTGACAGATGGATCACAATATTTCTAACATATGAAATCTATAATTTGCTAGTTAAGGCAGTATTTATTTCTTTTGAAAAAGACAGAAATAAATCTGCAGTTTGTCACTAAATTAAACTTGGCTTCTAAGCAGTTGAGATTTTCTGACATCACAATGCCAGAATTCTATTGAATTCTTCTTTATTTAGCAGTTTGAACAGCGAAGGTGAAAACCAACTTGTTTCACTGCACACATATTTTATTATACAAGTAGAAAGTAATTACTAACACATTAAAATACAATAAAGTGGCCAATTGTCTATTTTTTTTAGATGGGAACAGATGTGCTATAAATCCTGTTCCCGTACCCTAAATAAAGAACTGTTAATTTGTTTGTACCAAAATTCCTGACTCCATTGTTGTTTTTTGAGCTGTGTTATTTACTTCACTACATGTTAAACTGCTTATTGGTAAAGCTGAGAAATGTTAGCATATTATTTGGGCCCTCTGTTGCTGTGGATGGGAACTATCATTTCCAGTGGGGGATGCCCCCTGGTGACCTCCCCCGGAGAGATTCCCATAGGTGGAGGTACCGCTCCACATCTAATTCCCAAAACAACCCTGAACCTAGGCACAATCCACTTGAATGCCTAAAGACTTAGCCACTCCTTCAAACAATAAGGTTTTATCACTCACCTCATGGGTGGGGGTGGCTATGTATGGAAAAGCGTACCTGTTGGTACAGTGTACGTAAGGCAGTACAGGCCATCAAAGTAGGCCTAAATATATTTCTGTTTACAAGGGAATCACTGGATACCTTGGGTAGTAGAGTCAGTAGTGAACACTTTTAATTAGTATATGTCTGCACTGCATACTTATTTCATCTGTGCCTATGAAGCAATGAGCGGATATGATGGAGCTAGAGTCCCATCCGACCTTACTTTTATAACTCTCCACCCAAAAAAGCTGGGGGCTTACCTGTGCACCTGTGCCCTCCTCCTCCTGCTGTCTGATGCCTGTCATGGATCCCTGGCATTTTCTTCTTTGCGTTCTGCCAGCTCCAGTGTTAGCTCCTTGGAGGGGGGGCACAAGGAGTGCATATATTTTTTTTTTAGCTTTCTCTTTATACTTCCCCTACCTGCAGCATCCCCACTCTTCGGGAGACACATATGGCCTTATCAGTCCCCGCCTCTTACCTGAAACCTGGCGTGGTCCATCCCCCATGTAGCCTTGGTTATGCCTCCCAGGTGGGGTATGTGGTGGGGGCCCTTACACCCCATGGTCCTTCCTGTTCTCATTGGGATGCCATCACCAGGGCAGGTAGGGGCATTGGGGATTGGGGCCATGGTGCTCCATCTACCAGGAGCACTGCAGGGTGTTTTTCCATGTTTCTTGGTATGCTGTGTGCCCTGACGTCAAGGCGCTGAGTGCCGACATCGCGCACACCACCCTTCTCACTGGCTTGGGCTTGCTATACCTTGGGTCTCCACCACAGGTCAGACATGTGCTGAGCCCTTTATTCCCCCCCCCCGAGAAGATGAGCTGTCCTTGAGATGCTCAGGCCTCCTCCCCTGGCTGGCCCTCCAGGTCCTGTGCTCATTCCCTAACCCAGGTCACTGGTGTCACAAACGGAAATCCAACCGCTGGGCCAGCAGGCCAGCTGGAGTGCATATTTATAAAGAATTAAATCACCTGGTTGGTGAAATGGTGAAATGCATCGCCATGCAGCTCGCACCATGAATGTGTGCATTGGTGGGATGGAGCCCCTAGCCTACCTTCTCCTCCTTGGCTGTGCCCTCCATCTATCATTGGAGCCTAATATGGCCTCACAGAAATTTACAATTTGCCAGAACTCCACTACATGTCAGGATCCAGTTCTAGTAGCATTAGCTTTTCACCTATTGCCTTCCAAAGGCAGTATTCTGCTCAGTATCAGGAAATCTCACATCCTCTATTGAGCAACACCACTCAAGCAGATACCCCTTTTCCTCTCTGCTAGGGTGGTAATATTCACTATGACCTTGCTTCACTGCCCCTCCAACGCTTGCTCTACTGCCCCAGGTAGTGCCCACTTGAAGCAATCTAGCAAAGTCTTCCTGAAGTTTCTTGTAAAATGGCTTATCCTGCGGTTACTCTGTGTAGGCAGTGTGGAATTAAATCCAGCCCCCCCCCCCCATCTGCTAGCTGCTCCAGGGGAGTTCTCACAACTAAAGGGGTTGTGCTTCCTGCATATGAATGTATGCAGCCTAGTCAGCAAAACTGACCAGGTCCAGACCTGGGTGTTACATGCTATGACTGATGTAGCGATGTTCTCGGAAACATGGCTCAGAAGCCACGTATCTGACAAAACAATCAACATTCCTGGCTACAATCTACATAGGTGTGACAGGTCGACTAGAGGCAGTGGTGTTGCCATATATATTAAGGACAAATTCCTAACTACCGAGATTGTCCACACATCAGTGCCTAAAGAATTTGAGTGTCTTGCCCTCAAGTTAACACTATCGCCTGGAGTGGCCCTATTGGTAGCTGCATGCGATAGGCTGTCTGCTGCTGGTCTGAATCTACTGCCACATCTTCATTCCCTCCCGGACAATGCAAATACTTAATGCGTCATTATGGGGGGACCTAAATCTCAACTGGAATGACACCTGTGCCAATAGGCTTAAGGATTTCTGTGATGAGCATGGATTAACTCAGATCACCCCTAAGGTCACCTGACCTAAAAAAAAAAACCTTGTTGTAGTTCCTTATTGGACCTTGTGCTCATCAATAAGCCACATAACATCTCCCCACACTGGGGTCTTCCATAATGATCTGAGTGACCACTGCGCTGTTGCCTGTGTCAGGTGCTCCCCACACCTCCCTTCCACTTCTACCTTCAAATTAAAGTGCAGTCTAAAGCACTTCAGCCTCCCTGCCTTCCTGAAAGATTTTAGGAATGTCATGTGGCAGGAATTCTATCTCACACCTTCTGTGACCAAAGCCTTCTGCATCCTTCAGGATCTGTTAACAAGGGTAATAAACAAACATGCTCCCCTAAGAAAGGTCAGATCCAGAATATGGGCACCTGCCTGGTTCAGCCCATCCCTAAAAAGGGCTTTGCAGTCCAGAGACACCCTATGGAAAACGGCTAGGAAATCACAGTTTGATGAAGATTAGCTCTCCTTTTGGGTAGCCAGGAACACCTGCACTAAACTGTTCAGGGCTGAAAAAGCACGGTTCTTTCAGTTCGCCCTTGAGGAAAACAAAAATTGCTCTGCCAAGTTCTGGCAAATCCTGAGAGAGGTCGATGGACACTCCCCTGTCACCCCAATCCTGGCCAAAATCGTTGCGAACAATAATTCCTATATAGACAGGTCTGAGATCCTTGATCAACTCAATAACCATTTTGCTACTGCAGGCCTTGCATTCGATGTCTCTCCTGTCAGCAAACTGTGTGCCCCAAGGAACACTAGCATAGGTACTAGCCCTGGCCCTGGCCCCAGTACCAGCTGCCCTCCCTTCAGTTTCCAGCCAGTATCCTTTAAGCTGGTGGAGGACCTTTTCCTCTCCTTGGATACCAAAAAGAGTGCTGGTGCAGATTTGTTAGAACCTTTCTTTCTAAAAGCAGGATTCTATTATCTAATAGCTCCACTCACTCCCCTATTTAATAGCTCTCTTATGCAAGGGGAGCTACCACCCAGCTGGAAAATTGCACATATTGTCCCCTTGTGCAAGTCGGAAGACCCCACAGACTTGAGCAATTACAGGCCAATCTCGATTCTTCCTATACTGTCCAAGCTATTAGAAAAAATTGTCAATTCACAATTGAGGGAGCACTTGCATTGCAAAAACATCCTCAACTCAGCCCAATCGGGGCTTAGACCGAAGCATAGCACTGTGTCGACTCTAGCCAAAGTGTCTAATGATTGATTAAAAGTCCTGGACAGCAAACAGCACACCTATGCTCTCTTCCTTGATCTCAGCAAAGCATTTGACACGGTTGATCACTCCATTCTGCTTGATTCTCTGCGTAACGTTGGCTTAAACCCTGCCGCATTAAAATGGTTCAATTGTTACCTCACAAATAGAAGACAACAAATTAAAACACAAAGGGAATTGTCCCCATTTAAAGTTCTACCCCGAGGCATAACGCAAGGTTCCATCCTGGGGCCCATCCTCCTCGCACTCTACATTAACCACATTGACTCTGACATCATTACAGGAAATGTTCACCTTTTTGCAGATAACACAGTTCTTTATACAACCAACTCCTCATTAGATATTGCTCATAAGGAGCTACAGCAAGACTTTTCACCCTCCAATATATCCTGTTGAACCTTAAGCTTTTGCTCAGTGCAAAACAAAAACAAATGCCATGATTTTCTCCCTGCCCCCCCCTCATAATATGGGGACTTTTGGCCTCCCCAGATTACCACCCTCCTTGGTGAACTCTTGGAAATAGTGGATAAATTCAAATATCTGGGAGTCTGGTTGGATAACAAACTCAGTTTCAATGTACATCTGTTTGAGTTAACAAAAAAATTAAGACAGCGCCTTGGCATATTCTTCTGCATAAGACATCTTTTCACCCTTGAAGCCAGGAAGTGGCTGGTTCAAACAACCTTTCTACCCCTGCTTGATTACGCAGATTTTCTTTACAACCACTGCCCACAGTATGCACTTCAGAAACTTGATACACTCTACCATCAAGCCTTGAGATTTATACTTGATATGCCACTCTCATCACTGCCTGTTGTACCTGGCAATTGGTTGGCCAGCCCTCCTTCTGAGGACGCAAATAAATGCCCTTATGTGGATCCTCAGGGTGCTCTCAAACAAACTCCCGCCCTACATCTTTAATCTGTTCAAATGGTCGACAGGCATTTATGGCCTACCAAATTCCTCCCTTGTTCTCCTCAAGGTACCACGAACAAGGACTCGTCTTGGTGCAGCTGCCATCAGCTCCTTTCTATCTTCACTCTGGAATAATTCACAAAAACGTTCTTAAACTCTCCTGCCTGCCCAGCCCTTATGTATTCAAACAACTGCTTTTTAGATGCCTGAAAACCGCCTGTGATTGCCTCAGGTAATCTTTGATATACAATTTGAATATATTCCTAGCTTATGGATCCTCCTGGCCTCCTTATTCCCCCTGTAGACCGGCAGCCCCTAGGGTAACTACCCCTTCCCTAGCTCCCTCCCCTCTTCCCTCCCTGTGACACCCGGGGGACTCTAACTTAGCATGGTTACCCCTCCTTCCCCTTATGTGTCTTCTATTCCCCCCTCCCATTGTATCCTACATGCCGCTGACACCTTCTCATGCCTTGCTCTCTTACTGTCCCCAAACATTCTATGATGCAGTATTTGTGTATGTATACAACCTTTGCTATCTAAGATTAATCCCGATATCCGGTAATGTTATTTATAATTATACTGTTTCCTGTATAATATGTGTTGACATGTTGTCATAAACTGTAAATGGAAATTGTTCTGTGTGCCCAGGACCATATTGCAAATGAGTTTACTCTATGATGTAACTGCCTGGTTAAATAAAGTTTGATTGATTGATTGATATGCCCAGAAACAGTGCTACGGTGCCTAGCAGTTTTAAGCCACTTGTTGCAGCTGTGCATCTGTTTCCCTCTGTGCTCCGACCCCAGAACATCTAATTGGGGTCTGGAGACACACAGAAAGGGGAAGAAGAGTAAAAAAATAAACTGTTGTGGCACATAAAGGTGACTGTCACTTTAAATGCACCTGTGCTGCCAAAACCAAGGGAGACTGGCTGCCGCCTAGGGGGACATACTAACAGAAGCAGCATTTAATAGGGAGAGCCTCTTTGTATGCCTCTTTGGCCACCAGATGATAGGGGAGAAGGGCTACTGTTGAACTGTGGGGGTCAGTTGTGAAAGCTCCGCAAGGTTTGATGGACTGCCTATGAACTGTATTTCTGGCAGCCTTCTTTGATGCCTTTGACCCCTACCTCAGCCAATCAGCATTCTAGGAGCCCTGGAGGACTGCAGCTCTTGTTCCAGGGTAGGGGGGTATGGGCAATGGTTTGGTGCCTAAACATCCAACCAATAAGGCATTAAATGGACTTAATACATATTAATTGTAAAGATGGGCATCTGTATTCCTCCAATGGGAAACTGTTGTTCTCTTCTGAGACCCTAGGGATAGTTGCAGCTCAGAGCAGTTCTCCTGAAACTCTCCCTGAGTGAGAAGAGTGTGCAGCCACTGACTAGATCATTTGGGAATAACTCCCTCAGCACCCTGAGAAACACCTCATCCTGTTAAGAGGGGTAGCCTGTTTTTGCCAAGAGACTTAAGTGTTTGCTGGAGTCCTGAAAGCAAAGTCAGGAGGAGCCCACAGAGTTTCCCTTTGTCTGTGGGGAACTAGAAAGCCAATTGCAGTGTGAAGCCTAAAGTTGGTAAACCACCTAAAGACTATTTGCCCCTCCAGCCTGGGAGTGAATCAGAGTAGCCTGCCACAGTGTTGTGTATGCTGCTGGCAGAAAAGACAGTGATTCATGAGCTCTAGAAGAGGAAATCACCATGACCTGAGGGACAGTCTGGGGAATCAACAAGGTGTTGCAACAGTTAGGTACCACCCAACGTTTGCCTTGGAAGGGGGATGCCTGAATGCAGCTGAGTGAACATGTGGTCCTGGTCCTTGGTTCTGGCTCAATCCAGTGCCTGGAAGGTGACAAGCTGCTAGATCCTGCAAGCAAGTCAGATGGTGACAAGCTGCCAGACCATCTTGCCTCAGCCAGTAAGCCTACTGACAACCTATTTCTCTGCTTGAGGCCTCGAGCTTGACTAACAGACCCTGTTCCTGTAATCCAGACCTTGTGCAACTGTGCTTCTGAACCTTGACTAAATTCAAGGATTGTCCTGAGCCTGGGAACTGTGTTGAAGTAATTGTTAACTGTCAAGTCAGCTACAGGATTGGGTTCAAGTGTTGAAAGTTAAAGTTCAAGTTTGTTAAAGTTAAGTGCCTCAATGCCAGCCCACCAGCTGCAACTCACCTGGTCCCCACCACTTTAAATCTGTGTCCACAGTTAAGACTAAGGGCATTAGTCTGGTACAAGTTGGGAGTGGGTGTTGGGGCTACTGTGTACTGTATGCATGTTGGCGAGGGGTGGGCACCGTTATCATTGTTACTGCCGATACTTTCAGTGTTGCTGCAGCTGGGACTTGTTTATTGAATTGCCAGCTTCAAGTTGTGTTTCCACTTTCCAAATTCCCTACTTTATTCCTACCCCTTCGTAAATAAACTAACGGTTAATATTTCTTTACATTGGTGTCCTATGAGCATATTATTAGCAAAAGCCATTAACTGCATGTATAGTAATGAATAACAGTGGTTTATGGTATTTCATGTGTGGGATGACTGTGAGGGGAGGGTGTAGGTACAGTATCCCAGGAGTTTGTACCCATTTACCAATTAGCCCAATACAGTTCACTCAGGGTGGAGGCACTGTGCTATTTAATTTGCAACTGGAAAGAAAGAGCCCAGGCCCCTCAACCTTGTTTGAGCCCACCAGGCAGGGGCTGTAGCCTGTTGTTACATGGTGTCTCAGTTACACTTTACTAGAGTATGTTACTGTTTTGCTATGTGGCTGAACCAAGTCTGTCATCTATTTACATATGTCACAATTTTTGCAGCAGTTCTAGTTTGGAAGATATCACTTGAGACCCAGTACCAAAAATCTATTCTATATGCCCAGGACATGAAAATCATTTGGTGCTAGAGATGGGCAAAGTGGCCAAAATTCAGTTTGCAAATGAATTCACAAAGATGGCAAAATTCACAAAGTGCAAAGTGCTGACTTAACAATGTTTTCAACAGGCAAAGTGGCTCTTTTCTACCTTGACCTATATTTGCTGGCAAAGTTGCCAATTAACTGTAACGTCACTTGACTTCACCTGAAAAAGTACCATTTTACCAGAAAAACACTGTGAAGTGAAGTGGCAGAGTGGTGAAGTGGGAACGTCACAAAATAATTTCCAAAGGTGAATTTCGCAACTCTACCGGCACTTTGCTGTGAAGTAAAACTTTGCAACATCTCTATTTGGTGCACAAGCCTTCAGTATAGATACCACAGCTGCCTAGAATTCACTGCCAGCCAAACTCCAAGAAATTTATAACACTTCAAAAGAGCTCTGTCCCAACATCTGTTTAATCCATGTGATTATTATAAGTGACAAATGAAGTAGCTACCCAGTCACTCTGTTAGATACTCAATCTGCTTACATCCACTTTACTCTTCTTACTTGCAGCCACTTACATAGTATATTTACCCAACATTCTGACAATCTATTGGCTATCCCCTTTCTCAATATCTTTTTATTTACCCCGTTACACATGCATACACCGCTGTCTTGAAATTAACATGTCTTTATTCATCTCTAAAGCAATGGAGACACACACATACACATATGGCTCAGCAGAGGGGTCTGACACAGCATTTGGAAAAACCTAACTGTACATTCAAATCTGACTGCTCTGATAAAACTCCTGTTTTAGCACATATCATAAACTCATATAACACTGCTTTGCGCTAATAAACTAGGAAGCATCTTAACTCGAATGTATGAAAACTGATGTAGTATACAGAGGGCCGGATTTTCAAAGCCCCAGCGCAAGCTGTGACAATGGCAGCTTGCGCCGAGTGTTGTGTGCCTGGGACCCTGTGCCTGAATTTCTATTTCCCAGGGTCCTGGCACCTAACTCCAGTGGCTTGCAGCAAAGAGGGTGCTGCGCCTAACGTATGGCACACCCACCTGGAATGCCGCAATGGCTGTGGGGAGTCTGCAGCACCCATGGACAGGGTCTGGCAACTGAGCACTGCCCCCCCAACACCAACGTGCCAGCAGCACCATCCACCCTAACACTCCCGGTACCCTGGTGGGCTAGTGCCCCCCACCCATCTCAGCACCCCACCCCCGTACCCGATCCGGTGGCCGGCACAGCCCTCCACAAGCCACCCGGCCCGGCGCCAGAATGGACAGTCTGTGCTGTACTGTATACTGTATACAGTACATGCACAGATAACTCGATCGGCGGCCAGCCATGGTGGCATGTGGAGGGCTGTGCCGTGTGCGGATCAGGTACGGAGGGGGTGGAGTGCTGAGATGGGTGAGTGAGGGGTGGCAGGATGCATGGATGTGGGTGTCAGGACCATGATGGAGGTGATGGGGGACCACCGGACCACCAGGGATGGCCCACGAGGATGGATGGGGTGGGCCACATGGTGACACATACAGGACGACCCCCCAGGAGCCATCTAAGTCCCCTTAGACCTGCCCCTTGCTGGTCTAAGGGTACTTGGCACTTGGCTCCTGGGGGGGGGGTTCTTTCAAATTCCATATCTGAGGGCTGCGGCAGTCTGGGTCTGCCGCTAGTCCCCAGTGCCATGCCGCAGCCACCTTCATGGTGCAAGGATGGTGCTAGCACACCTTGGAGCAGGCAGCCTGCTGGATGATGCAGGCTGCCTTTCAAATTCCTACTTGGTGCAGCCCTTGGCACAAGGTGCCCTTGCATCAGACCTGTTTGACACAAGCACCTTGCATCAATCTCAGGCCTTTGAAAATCCAGCCCCGAGTGCCTAGTACAGCTTGCACATCACTTAGGTTTTACAGTTTTACTATTATGCTGTCTCTTACAAGTAGCAGAGATATTGTGTTATTTTGTGTAATCAAATATGCACCTCCATTTACCTCTACATAATCTGGAGAACTAGTGATCTAGGCAACTTGGCAACCTTATGGCACAGCTTCTAAGAATCTGCATGGCAGACTGCTAACTTCGGACTTGCTAAATTTATGAAAACTCTTACAACATTGTAGGATTCAAACAGCAGTTCTGCTTTAGAGTTGTAAACTGCAATAGTAGTATGCTTTTAGCATAAATCAGAGAATGTTAGTACAGTACCTGCAAGCAAAGCAATAGCAACACACACTCATGGCTCAGCAGAGGGGTCTGATGCATGATGTGGAAAAGACAGGATTTATGCTGGTCCAGTACTTCTTGGTGCCCCTAAAACACCCCACCCCTCAAAACCTGTTATAGGAGTCACTTGCAACTTAGTTCCGCAGTTTATGGAAAAGATGGGTTACTACAGATAGCTTTACTGTGGGGTCTCCCATTATCTCTTGCATGCTTTGGGATGCAAAACAGTGTTCCCACTTAACCTAAATCATATCAGATTTATTTATAAAAATATTTTCTTTTATCTACTATTTTCTGAGTGCCACACTCTTCCTGTCATCAAATAAAGATGGTCCCAAGCATTTCTAAACATTTACTGCTGGAGGTAAAAGGACCATTGTACCTGTTGCAAAGGCTATAATTTGTATTCCCTGTCACACAGAAGTACTTCTACGTCATTCACTTATTTGAGTATGTATCGTGGGGAGAATGCTTAAATGTATTTAGTTCTCTGGTGAAGAAAGGAAAAGGTGGGAATTTCAGTTGCTGTCCTGGAGAAATTGTTCTACTGCAGGGATTGTAATTATTGACTAAATTCCCTAAACGTTACAGAGTGGCCAATTCTGTACAGGTTTTTCCTTTCTTTCCTATAGATTTCAAATACTTCCGGTTATATTTCAGATTCACTCTGATACAAAATTTTTTAACATGTATTGTAGTTCCACAGCTTTATAACACACTCTGTACTGTTCCATATAAATTTAACACATTGCCTATGATTCAAACATTACTGTTAATAACCTAGGTATTAGACTGTTGTAACATCTTAACATTGGAACACATATTAATTTATTTCCTGTCTGCAGACAAAACAAAACAATACACGTGCATTGCCCAAAATAAATATTTTTTTTTGAATTAGTACTTTTATTGATTGTTCCCTTTTTCTCCTGTACCCGGGACCCCGGCAGACATGTACATGCATGGAGGTGCATGCACACGCTGGGTACCGGCTTGGCCCCTTCTGCCACACCACTGGCTATTGTCACCACACCCTCATGCCTATGCTTCCCACTGGACATCCACCCAGTGGGAGCGAATCTATGGAAGGTGCAGGCATCAACCCTGGGAAGGGAGAGTCGTCTTGCGGCTGCTCAATCCTGCTTCATCCCTCCCCACGCATGCCAGCTCCCCGATGACCTGCAGTCATTCCCGAACCTGGGTCGCTGGTGCAGCGTGAGGTAAGGCATCCAGCACCTCAACCCTCAGCACCACCGGGCTGGCTAACAGAAGTATTTTTAACCTCCTTGCCAGAACAGTCTCTATTTGATACCCAAGCTATAATTACCAACATGGTACCGTATTTACAGTTAGTGGATGTAGTACACAGTGGTAAAGTGTAGGGATACAGAATGTATGAGAAACATTAGCAGCATAATCCCAACACTAGTAACTAGGAGATGCTAGTTGGTCATAGGTAAACCGTTGCAGTCTTCTTCTTTCTTGAGTGTGATGATTTTTATGTCTGTTGTGGATAATCTCATTCCCTATTCTCTGGACCAGAATCTATTACAGGTTTCTCAAGCTGTCTGGTATTTTTCAAGCAATCATTATTTCTTGCTGGTGTCTCTCCAAGCAGGCCATCACTATCTGCATCATCTGTATTTGTAGGTTCAATAACTGCAGGATGTATGGCAGGATGAAGAGGGTCTCCTTCTGGGTTTGCACCACTGTTGTCACATCTAGGAGTGAATCTCCCTTGATCATTGCATACTGTCTCATGCTGCAATAGTGTGTAAAACGGTAATTAGTCCCCTTCACTGTCTGAACCACTTGAATCTGCACTCCACTATAATTATCTGGAGTCAGATTTGTCCCTTTCAATCCCTGTTTCCTTTTCTACCTGGGTTCATGCATGACTGAAGGTAAATGCAGGTGATCCCAGGGTAACAGGAGATTTTAGTGAAGAACACTACTGGTCCCTGTTCCATCTTCTGGTTTCAGTTCATGTACAGGATTGTTCCCTTTTCTGTTAACAACCACATGAATTATGTCTTCCTAGTGTGCTCTCAACTTACCAGGTCCACCATGTTCACACAGATTTCTCACCAATCTTCTATATCCTGACATGAGTGTTGTACTATGTACAGTACTTTCTGGTCATAATACTCCTTACTGCTGGTGGCTGCTTTTTTTTTTTGCAGTTCAATTTGTTATTGTTATTATTAGGGTATACAAACAAGACACGACATTCTTCATATACATCATGTAATCATAATGATAAGGAAGGAACCGCATACTGTCTGACAACATGTACTAGGTTGAGGTAAAGAATCATGAATTATAAATATTAATAGCTTGGCAGAAGGCACCAGGAGAAAGGACTGCTGTGTGACCGAACTTCTCTGCTGGGACTAAAGTAGAAGAACTTTTGTATTTGGACCTTTAATTTAGGGTAAAAAAACTAACATACAAAACAAAAAAAAAAGTGTGTGTTTGGGTTAACTGAACTGAATGGGTAACTGAAAAGTCATCTAGGTGTAAATCTCAGTTGACTGAAATGACTTAACTGCTGTGAAGTTTAAATTACTTGTAGAAAGATCTGGTAAGTAGGGGGAGTGGCTTAGCTAGAAGGAAGCTACATTTAAAGACTGCCTTAGAAAGATTCTGCTAATAACTTGGCAGAAGGCACCAGGAGAAAGGACTGCTGTGTGACTGAACTTCTCTACTGGGACTATATTGCCGTCCTTCCCTCCCCATCACCCCACCACCCAAAGCTAGTTCTATTTTTATAGGCACAGGATTTGACTGACAACAGGAACTTCCTGTTTAGGGGCAGGAAGAGAGTGATCACAGAACCACCAAGGACCCACCATCCTAGAAGGGCAAGAGTAGCTCTCCGGCCCCCTCTAGCTGCTGGAGGTCTGCCTCTGAACAAGTAGGTGGTCTACTGAGAAATATAGGATATTCTTGTCTCAGAACAGGACAATCAGGAGCTTAAAGGGCACACAGGCAGAAAGTAAGGAGAGAGAGAGAGAGAGAGAGAGAAAAAAAACAGAGGAAAGAGTAAGGATTGCAAACAGTTAAGGGGCCAGAAATAAGACATGATTGGAGTGGTGCAGTGGCTGTGGAGCAGCAGTCTTCCGGGAGACGTTCTGGAGGATGTGGTGTTGTCCCATCTGCAGGCACTCTCTGGGCTGAGGGAGGAGGTTGCTCATCTCCAGGCTGAGTTGGCCAGGATTTGTGGGACCTCCTCTTCCATCCAGGGACCACCAGTGCCACTGCCGCTGCCTCAGAGTGCCAAGAAAGAGGAGTGGTTGGACCACAGTGGGCTCAGGGAGGGTGGTGGTGGAACAGAGGCACATCCTCCAGTTGTACCTCTCCACAATTCCTATGCCATTCTGGCAAAGTGTGGTTCCTCTATGGAGGCACCTACAGTGGAGACCAAGGAGGATGCTGGGAACTCCCAAAGGAGACCCACAGGAGGGTGGCAGGGGACCCTGCAGGGAAGGAGACAACTCTGGTGGGGACTCCATTGTTGGAAAGGTAGAACTGGGCAAGGAAGGGAGAGGAGGTAAAGTGCCTGCCTGGCACCATGGCTTGAGGGACAGGGAGCGAATCCTCAGGATTGCCAGAGCAGCTGCACAGGGAGGGAGCTGGATGTCATTGTCCACTTAGGGACAAATGACCTGGCTAGAAAGGGATTAGAAAGTGCAGGAAGAGTTTGTGGAATTGGGAGGGCCTTAATCAAGTAGCATGCACGGTAAACTTCTCGGAGGTGCTACCCATCTATGGCATAGGAGAGGCTAGGGTGTTCTGTACCACGGGATTCAATCAGTGGTTGAAAAATCTTTGTGGAGCTATGGGATTTGGCTTCATTGGGGACTGGGGATCCACCTGGAGTGATGCAAGCCTATACTGGCATGATGGGCTGCATCTGTCCGGGAGGGGAACCAGAATCCTAGGTGATAGGTTTAAATGCTTCACTGGCAAGCTTTTAAACTAGCCAAGGGGGGAGGCACTGGAAAGGAGCAGGAAAATCCTAGACCCCCCCAAACAATCACGGTAGTAAGTGTGGCAAACACCAACATGGAGGTGTCGATAGGGAGAAGGGCAGGGGTAAATGGAAAAAGTGACAAAGGCAAGAAGGACAGGGATGAGGCAAAAGGGGTAAGGCCATCAGAAATGGAGGGTAATGAGTACCAATGCCCGTAGTCTGGGCAACAAGCCCCTGAGCTGGTGGCCTTAATGGAAGAGGGATGCCTGGATACTGTAGCAGTCACAGAAACATGGTACACAGAGAACCATGACTGGGATGTTAACATACCAGGGTACATAACCTACAGGAGAGACAGGCAGGGAGAAGAGGGGAGGAGTAGCTCTCTTGTAAAGGAAGGGATAAAAGCAACTGAACAAAAGAGTAAACAGGGAGGAGAGGAGGCACTGTGGGTCACCTTGGAGACTGGAAAGGGCACCACAATCTGCACAGGGTTGTGTACAGACCCCCATGTCAAGGGAAGGAATGGACAAGGATATGATGGAAGGCATTCTTAGAATGGCAGAGAAAGGGAGATACTGTTGATGGGAGACCTGAATATGCCAGATGTTAACTGGGGCACATTTGCTGCAGCCACATCCAAGAGCAGGGCCATTCTTGACACCCCACAGGTGGCAGGCATTAGACAGCTAGTTTCGAACCCACCTGTGAGGGAGCAATCTTTAGACCTCAGACTCTCAAACGGGACAGTGAGAGGATCTCAGATCTAGAAGTGGTTGCCATCTGGGGACAAGTGACCATCAAACAGTGTGGTTCATGTTAAACTCATCTACAGAGTCAAGCCATACAAAAGTGAGGGTACTGGACTTTAGTAGGGCTGTCTTTGGCAAGATGGGAGAGTGCCTCAGAAAAGCACTAGCAAACAGGCTAGAAAGAGTGTGGAGCAACAATGGGAATTATCAAACTGCCATCACAGAGGCAACAAGCCTTGTGTGAAGCAAATAAACAAATCAAAATGAAAGAAAAGCCACTATGGTTCTCAAGAGAGGTGGCTGTGAAAGTCAGGAAGAAAAGATAGCATTCCGAAGTATAAGGAAACACAGAAGGAGCAGGACAGAGAGCTGTACCAGTTAAGGCAGAAAGAAGCAGGAGGGAAGTCAGAATAGCAAAGGCCCAAACTGAGGAAAAGATATCCAACTCAGTTAAGAAGGGGATAAAACCTTTTATAGGTACATCAGCAAGCTTAGAAAGACAAAGGGAGGGATAGTGAGGCTGAACAGAATGAACGGTGGGTGGGCAGAGGGGGACAGTGAAAAAGCAGGAATACTGAACGAATATTTCTGCTCAGTATTCACAAAAGAGGAGGGGGAAGTGCCTAATCCAATTAACAGAAGCACTCTTGATAGGGGGGTCGATCCCAGTCCTTTCACAGAAGAAAGGGTTCTGCAAGAACTCCTAAAACTGAAGGTGGACAAAGCAATGGGTCCTGATGGAATTCACCCCAGAATTCTAAAAGAATTAAGGAAGAAACTAGTGAAACCACTGGCTACTCTTTTAATAAATCATGGGAAGATGGTGTGGTACCCAAGGACTGGAGGAAGGCGGATGGATTTCCCTTCACAAAAGTGGGACAAGACTGAGGCAGGAAACTACAGACCTGTCAGTCTGACCTCTGTGGTAGGGAAAGTGATGGAGTCACTTCTGAAGGAAAGAATAGTTGAGTACCTAGAGGTCAGTGGAGCACAGGATCCAAGGCATGGGTTCACAGCAGGAAGGTCATGTCAGACGAATCTAATAGATTTCTTTGACTGGGTGACCAAAGTAGTAGACCAGGGAGGGGCTGTGGACATGGCCTACCTAGACATTAGCAAGGCATTTGACACAGTCCCACACAAAAGATTATTAGTCAAATTAACCAGTCTGGGAGTGGGTCCCAGGGTGGTAGCCTGGGTAAAACATTGGCTGGACAACAGGACACAGAAGGTAATTGTAAATGGAGTCCACTCTGAAGAAAGGGCAGTTACTAGTGGGGTACCGCAGGGTTCAGTATTGGGTCCAGTCCTTTTAATGTCTTCATCAGTGGCATTGCAGAGGACTGGAAGGAAAAGTATGCCTTTTGCAGATGACACAAGATCTGCAACAGGGTTGATACACAAGGAGGCGTGGAAAGGATGAAAGGGACTTGGCAAGGTTGGAGGAATGGACAGACGATGGCAGCTAGGATTCAATGCAAAAAGTGCAAAATAATGCACCTGGGAAACAAGAACCCAGGGAAGAACACAGTGGTGGGGAGGTAGTAACAACAACAAAACAAGAAAGGACCTGGAGTAATCATATCAGATGACCTTAAGGTTAGCAAGCAATGTGAGAAGGCAGTAGGAGGGCCATGGGTATACTGGGATGTATAGGAGAGGCAACACAGCAGAAAACAGGAAGTTGTTATCCTCTGTACAGACAGTTGTTGAGACCCCATCTGGAATACTGTGTCTAGTTCTGGAGACCCCATCTCCGCAAGAACATAGACAGGATAGAGGCAGTCCAGAGGAGGGCAACTCAAATGGTGCAGGGTCTGCAAGAGAAGTCATGAGGAGAGACTAAAGGAGCTAATATGTATACTCCTGAGGAAAGAAGGGAGAGGGGAACATGATAGAAACTTTCAAGTACCTCAAGGGAATCAACAAAGTCCAAGAGGGTAGCATCTTTCAGAAAAAGAGACTTGCAAGAACAAGGGGACACAATTTAAAGATAGAAGGAGGGCGGTTCAGGGGCAATGTGAGGAAGTATTATTTCACAGAGAGGGTAGTGGATGCATGGAACAGCCTTCCTGAGGAAGTTGTGAGGTCTAAAACTGTGGGAGAATTCAAGAATGCATGGGACAGACATAAGGCAATTCTTGTGGGGGGCAGGAAGATATAGGCTGTTGGTTAACTAGGATCTGTGGCCTATACTGTAGGTAGGGAAATGGGCAGACTAGATGGGCCTAGCGGTCCTTATCTGCCATCAAAGTCTATGTTTCTATAAAAAAATAATGCAAAACAGTACAACCTATATTAAATTGAGATATAGAATAAAAAGAAAAAAAGATCATGGTTATATATTAATATACTATTAGTATATGACAATATGTTGAGAATGTATAGAGAGTAGGAGAATGGGAGGTATAAGAGGAAATGTAGGAGAGTGGTGAGAAAGAGAGAGTAGAGAGAGAGAGAAGAGAGAGAGAGAGAGAGAGAGAGAGAGAGAAAGGGGAGAGAAAGAGCAGAGTGAAAGGTATATAAAGAAAAAAAAATAAAAAGGACAAGAAACTAGACCACAGTGGGAAAAATGAAGAATTACTGTGAAATGAATGCAGTTTGTTTAACCTTACATTAGTTAACAGTAGGATTAAATGTTTCCAGATAATTAAAGTAGTCCTGTCAACATTTGTTATAAAGAGAGAGTCGGTCAGTGGCAATATGTGTCATGCGGTCAAGAGTAGCATAATGAGATAACTGTTTAAGAATATCTAAAAGAGGGGGGATTATATTAGCTCTCCAATGCATAAGTATAAAGTGTTTAACTTGAAGAAACAATATGTGCAGCCATCTGTTTCGAGAATGTGATATTCTATAAGAGCAAAAATTAAAGATGCCAAGTAAACAGTGTTTGGTGGCTGCTTTTCAGGAATGATTAACTGCCAGATCATATGCTTGTCTCATCTGCTGTTGCCATTTGTGTACATAATCTGCATGATTTTCTCCTGGTGGTGCTGAATCTGGAGTCAGCCTGAAAATATATACTTTTTTATTCCAATTGTTTAACCAGGTGAAACATACTAAGCTGAAAGCTTGTTTACAGGTGCAACCTGGGAGCACAGGGAAGTTAAGTGACTTGCTCAGGGTCACACAGTTATGCAAGTGGGGGCTGTGGGATTCAAACCCAGATCTCCAGATTTGCAGCTCAGAGCCTTAAACCACTGTGCTATACTGCCTCCCCAATGTCAATAGGCAATCTAGGAGCTCTTCCAAACAGCAGATGAAAGGTGAAAACCCAATGCTTCCTGTTAAGTACAGTTATGTGCAAAGACTGCTTTGTTGAGAAACTCTTTCCAGGTTCACTTCTGGTCCTATGATGTGTTCTTAGCATGGCCAGTAGTGTTTATTTCAGCCTCTCCACCTGCCCATTGCCCTGGGGGTGGTATGGTGTTATCTTGCATCTTTCTATTATACAGTAGTGTTTCAGTGTTTGGAACGGCTGGTTCTCAAACTCACTATCTTGGTCATAGTGAAGCCTTCGTGGAAAACCAGATTTTAACACAAAGTTGTTAGTGATTTTGTCAGCTACAGTTTTACCAGTTTTATTCATAGTAGGGTAAGCTACAGCAACTCACGTAAAATGATCACTCAGCACCAATATGTATTCATATCCCCTTTGCTCTTCTCCTGCTGCAGGAAATCAATTGAAACCAGTTCAAAGGGCTCTATGACAATAATGTGTTGCACTGGAGCTCTTGTAGGTTGATTTGGCTTGTTTTTGTTTCACACAGCTATATGCCTGGCTGATATGTCTTTCGATGTTCCGTTGCATTTGTGGCCAGCAGAATCGATCCCTGCCCAAGGACACAGCTTGTTCAGTTCCTAAATGCTACATTTCTTCATGCAATGTCTGGTAAACTTTTTTTGTTGTATTTTTCAGGCACTACCAGCTGACATTTAGATCCAGCTTTCCGGTGAAGTATCCCATGCTCATGCCTATATAATTTAGTTCACTCACATAACAGGGCTCTTGTCTGATTCACTTCACATTTCCTTTCTGACTCATGTGGTTTGCAAACCTTAGTTTCGTACTCAAGAATCCTTACCACTGTTGGGTCCTCTTTCTGAGCTGCCAGATGTTCCTCATAACTTAAAGGTTTGATGGTTGAGTGATTGTTCAGTGTATCACACTGCAGTGCAGCAGGATTACGTGTTTCAGCTGTGATCCATGCAACTTCTCCAATCCCTTGCATACCTATGGATTGTATTACAGAAGTTATAACATCTCTAGGAACATCCTCATCACATGCTGACATATACTGTTTCATATGCAGTGGAATCCTGGGTAGCACATCTGCAGCAACATGCTTACCTGACCAATCTTTGATAGAAAAACTGCAGTCGCTAATTCTGCCACCCATCTATGCCCAGTAGCATTTAATCTCGTAGATATCAAAACATAGGTTAAGGGGTTGTTGTCAGTATAAACAGCAAACAGCAAAGAGTGGTACAAGTGGTCTAGATATTTTTCAGTAATTGTCCATTTTAAGGCCAGGAACTCCCAATTTTCCTGAGTGCATGTGGTAGTTTTTCTCCATTGCTGTCAGAGAACTGGAACCATATGCAATGACCCTCAGTTTGTCATTCTGTCTCTGGTATAACACAGCACCAAGTCCTTGGGCTGATATGTCTACATGCAATATAGGTTTCTTTTGGTTGGGAGGGGGGCAGAGATTGCAAGCCTCAAATCACATATGTATACCCTGCAGCAAAGGAGGGAGAGAGGTGATATGATTGAAACATTCAAATCCCTTAATTGCATTAACAAGGTGAAAGAGTCTAACATGTTTCAATATAAGAAAAATAGCTGGACAACAGGACACAGCACGAGATTAGAGGGAGGCTGATTAAGGGGTAATGTGAGGAAGTTCTTTTTCACAGAAAGGGTGGTAGATGCATGAAATGGCCTACCTCAGGAAGTGGTAGATATGCATACAGTGCAGGGCTTCAAACAGGCATGGGATAGGCATAAGGGAGCAAAACAGATAAGTATGCATATATAGGCAATTGACAGAGTAAATGCTGATGGCACATTCATAAGGTAGAAACAGAAATGGGCAGACTGGATGGGCCTTGTGGTCCTTATCTGCTGTCAACTTCTATGTTTCTATGACTTTTATTTTAATATTTGACAGTCGCTAAGTCAGAGGCTCATTTTAAAAACAGATAGTGGCTTTCGGTCTTCTGTCTCATACTCAGGCGTGTTGTCTTTTTCACTGAAGGTGTTCGCATCCTGTACCTCCCAAATTTCTTAAAAGTTCATGAAGTGCCCTAGTTCTCTTTATTTATATGAAAGTTTTTTCATACTGCTGTTCACACTGCGGTCGGATAGGGAACTGGGGGCATGATGCTCATAAGAGTTCCCATCAAAAATCCTTACACATGATCATTCATTTTACTAAGCAATCAATTATCCAGACTAGATCTGAAGATTTCTTTATTATTACTAATGATAATGTGCAGAGGTAGGCTGTTCCATACCTGCACAACCCTCTGAGTGAAAAAGTATTTTCTCTTTGTTGTTTACATGCAAAACGGACCAGGTTATAAACCTGGCAACTCAACTGGAATGGATATTATTAACTGCATGCACTGCAGGACACTTTTCAAAAGGACAGCTATACAGGATTTAGGATGCTGTCCTACATGCAGGACTATTGGAGATCTAAGTGCTCAGCTCCAGGTATCATGGGCAGAGATTGCACGCCTCAAATTGCATATTCAGGAGGAAATATATTATAAGAACTGCCCACCATTTACCCAACATCCAACTGAAGCACCTCAACCGCAGAGAGTAGTTGGTCTGGGAGGTTGGCAGGTGGTTAGGAGGGGCAAATTGTGTGCTCCATCTCTCAATGCTCTCCAGTGTATCACCTCCACAAATGATATAAAAACTACAAACAGGTATCTGCCTCTATCTCTGAAATCAAACAAAGGGACAGAGGACACTGCAGAGCAGGACACTGAAGCACAGGAGCTAGTGCAACAAAACTCGCCCAAAACAGGGACCAAAACAAAAAAAGCAGAAAGGAAATCCAAAACACTTCCGATCATAGGAGACTCCATGATTCGGGGAGTTGCTACCTACCTCCAGCCAAGGTAATGGTCAGATGTCTCCCAGGTATATCAGCAGGGAGAGACACTGACTGCATTGCTAAAATCATACAGGAAGCAGGAGAAAATGACATCCTGGTACCCCTAAGGACTAATGATCTTGCCAGCCGGTCAGTTGTGGAGACCAAGGAACACCTGACCAGGCTGGGAGACAAACTGTCATCTATTTCATCTGGCATCTCCTTCTCTGAGATCTTGCTGGTCTGGGAGAGGGGGGGCAGATGGACAAAAGGTCAGAGAAGGGGAGATAGGGGAGCTAAACATGAGACTCAATGGCTGGTGCCAGGAAAAAGTATACAAATATGTAGGTAACTGGCAACAATTTTGGGAATGAAAGTTCTTTAAATTTGATGGACTGTATCTGACTAAGGAGGGAGTCAGTGCATTGGTGCAGAAGTATGACGTATTTGCAGACTATTTTAACTAGCAAATGGGGGAAGGGTGCAGCACCCGATATATTGAATGGGAAGAACACCCCTTCCCCGCAGCTACTGATCAAACAGGAGTTCAACATGTTGTAGTTCATTTGCCTCACCAGGTAAGGAAAAAGGTCTGGCTCCCCACACAACATCTAGGGTAAATGTCAGACCTTGTCCAACAACAAACACACTGAAATCTGGCCAGTGGAACATCATATACATAAATGCCTGCAGTCTGGGAAACAAGATCCCAGACTTACAGGCAACAATGACAGAGGCTAAACTGGACATAGTAGCCACTAGTGAGACATGGTTCACCAGTAATCACACTTGGGAGACTTCAGTACCTGGCTATGTACTGTTCAGAAGAGACCGAGGTGCAAAAAGGGGGGTTGGGGTGGTCCTTTATGTCAATGAAAATATCAAAGCTACAGAAATTCAGAATACACTTAAGGAGCCAGAAGAACTGTGGGTCACCCTGGAAACAGGAAATTGGACAGCCATATGAACTGGGGCTGTCTGCAGGCCTCCAGACCAGGGGAAGTACATAGACACATTACTGTTAGAAGATATACAAAACATGACAGCTAATGGGGAGGTTCTGATTGTGGGAGACTTCAACATGCCAGATATAGATTGGTCAATACCAGCAGGAACATCCACCAGAGCTAGACACATAGTGGATTTCCTGCAGGGGGAGGGCCTCAAACAACTGGTACAACAACTCACAAGAGACAGGGCTATCCTAGATCTAGTACTGACTAACAGTGAAAGGATCACAGATCTCTAGGTAGAAGGTCCCCTGGGGCCAGTGACAATCACATGGTATGGTTCAATTTGGCCACTAGAACTAAATCATCCCATTCCAAGGCAAAAATATGGAACTTCAGAGTAGCTGACTTTCATAAGATGGCCAACAGAGTTAAGCTAGTCCTAGCAAGAAGAAATACAGATGAGGGGTACAGGCACAGTGGGCAAGCATTAAGGATGCAATACTTGAAGCAACATCCCATTGTGTTAGGGAGGAAAGCAAGAGCAAAAGATGGAGGAAACTACTTTAGTTCTCAAAAAACAATAGCAGATAAGGTCAGAGCCAAAAGGCTGGCTTTCAGGAAATATAAGAGAACACAGCAGGATGAAGATAGGGAGGCGTACCAAACTTCTCTAAGGAAAGCAGGGAAGGCAGTGGGCAGGCAAAAGCCCAAACTGAGAAAACACTAGCATGAACAGTAAAAGAAGAGGGACAAGACTTTATATAGATACATAAGTGAAAAGAGAAAGTCCAGAGGGGGTGTTGCTAAGATCAAAGGGGATAAGGGGGAGTGTGTAGAGGAGGACCAAGGAAAAGCATATATCCTAAACAGATACTTCTGCTCAGTAATTACTGAGGAAAAGGTAGGGCAGGGCCCACAGCTCAGCACCATGGACACAGGGGGGAAGGAGATGTGCACAAGTCCCTTCAGAAAAGAAAGGGTCCTACAACAGCTCGCTAAGCTCAGGGTGGACAAGGCACTAGGTCCTGATGGCATACATACCAGAGTACTAAAGGAGCTAATGGTGGAACTAGAAGAGCCATTATCAGAACTGTTTAGTGAGTCTCAGAGCACAGGAGAGGTCCCAGAAGACTGGAGAAGGGCTCATGTGATCCCGCTCCATAAGAGTGACAGCAGGGAGGAAGCAGGGAACTACAGACCAGTCAGTCTTACCTCAGTAGTGGGCAATATTTTGGAGGCACTCCTTAAGAAAAGGACAGTGCAACACCTGGAATCCACAGGAGCACAGGATCCAAGACAGCATGGGTTTACAGCAGGAAGGTCCTGTCAAACTAATCTCATAGATTTCTTTGACTGGGTAACCAGAGTGGTGGACCAGGGGGGGTGCAGTTGATGTCACCTATCTTGACTTCAGCAAAGCTTTCGATACTGTTCCACAAAGAAGATTGATTAATAAGTTGGGTAAGCTCAGGGTGGGTCAGAAGTTGGTCAACTGGGTGGCAAACTGGTTGGCGGGCAGAAAACAGAGAATGGTGGTAAATTGTATACAGTCAAAAGAGATGCAAGTCACAAGTGAGGTACCTCAGGGATCAGTCCTGAGGCCAGTCCGCTTCAATATCTTCATCAGTGACATTGCAGATGGACTGGAGGGTAAGTTTGACAGCAAGATCTGCAACAGAGTAGATGATCCGGATGGGGTGGGCAGAATGAGAAGAGATCTGGATAAACTGGCAAAATGGTCTGAAGAGTGGCAATTGGGGTTTAATGCAAAGAAGTGCAAGATCATGCACATAGAGAAGAGAAACTCTGAAGCCACCTATAGGTTGGGAGGAGAGTTGCTGGCAATCACAATGAAAGAACGAGACTTAGGCATCATCAGCACAGATGATCTGAAATCATCCAAGCAGACCACTAAAGCAGTAGGTAAGGCTAGAGGGATGTTGGGGTGTATTAGTAGGGGTATCACAAGTCATAAGAGGGAGGTAATAATCCCTCTTTTCAAGACACTGGTTAAACCCCATCTGGAGTGCTGCATTCAGTGCTGGAGGCCGTACTTGCACAAGGACATTAACAAAATGGAGGCGGTCCAGAGAAGGGCAACCAAAATGGTGCAGGGACTGTATTTTTTGACTGGGTGACTAGGGAGGTGGATCAGGGGAGGGCAGTGGACATGGCCTATCTGGACTTCAGCAAGGCCTTTGACACTGTGCCACATAGAAGGCTAATACACAAACTGGGGAATATGGGTGTGGGCAGGACAGTAGTGTGGTGGGTAGGTAACTGGCTAGGCGGCAGGACTCAGATGGTGGTGGTAAATGGCTGTCACTCCACAGAGGGAAGAGTGACCAGTGGGGTACCACAGGGATCAGTGCTGGGACTGGTCCTATTCAACATCTTCATCAGTGACATTGCACAGGGCCTAGAAGGCAGAATTTCCCTGTTCACTGATGACACAAAGCTCTTTAACAGAGTGGACACACCAGAGGGTGTAGACAGAATGAGGAGAGACATGCAGAAACTTGAAGAACAGTCAGGGGTTTGGCAGTTGAAATTCAATGCAAAGAAGTGCAAGATAATGCATATGGAGCACAAAAACCCTTGCACAATATATCAGTTGGGGAGGTGAGGATATAGCATGCACCAAGCAGGAAAGGGATCTTGGGGTTATCATCTCTGATGACTTCAAGGTAGGGAAACACTGCGACAAGGCAACAGGTAAAGCAAATAGGATGCTGGGATGCATAGGCAGGGGCATCACCGGCAGGAAAAAGGAGGTCATAATTCTACTATACAAGACACTAGTGAGGCCCCACCTGGAGTACAGTGTACAGTTCTGGAGACCTTACCTATGTAAGGACATAGACAGGGTAAAGAAGGTTCAAAGCAGGGCAACAAAGATGGTACATGGATTGCATCACAAGTCATATGAGGACAGGTTGAAGTAGTTGAATATGTACTCCCTGAAAGAGTGACGGGAGAGAGGGGATATGATAGAGACATATAAGTATCTGACGAGGAGGAACAAGGTGCAGGAATATACTATTTTTAAGTGAAAAAGATGTTCCAGGACTAGAGGTCATGGGATGAAGCTGAAGGGAGGATGATTCAGAGGAAACATGAGGAAGAATTTCTTCACAGAACGGATATTGGACAAGTGGAACACCTTGCCAAAGAACATGGTGGAAGCTGAAACAATCACAGGATTTAAGAATGCATGGGATAGACATAAAGGAATTATGGAGGTCAGGGGTGAGGGGCAACAGACTTCTAGGAAAACATGAAGTGAACTTACAAGCTCAAATGTGCAGACTGGGTTGGCTGTAAGCCCTTATCTGCTGACACTGCCTATGTATCTATGTATCAGAAAACATATGAGGACAGATTAACAGAGCTCAATATGTATGCCCTAGAGCAAAGGAGGGAGAGGTGATATGAGCAAGACATTCAAACATCTTAAGGGCATTAGCAAGGTAAAAGAGTTTTAACATGTTTCAATATAAGAAAAATATCAGTACAAGAGGACACAGCATGAGATTAGAGGGAGACAGATTAAGGGGTAAAGTGAAGAAGTTCTTTTTCACAGAAAGGGTGGTGGATGCGTGGAACGGCCTACCTCAGGAAGTGGTGGATATGAAACAGCGCAGGGCTTCAAACAGGCATGGGATAGGCATAAGGGAGCAATACAGATGAGTATGAATAGATAGGCCATTGACAGAGTACAGGCCTATGGCACATTCATAAGGTAGCAAAAATGGGCAGACTGGATGGGCCTTGTGGTCCTTATCTGCCATCAACTTCTGTTTCTATGTTAAAACTGCTTAACTGTAGTGAGTGCCCTCTTGTTTCCTTTGTGTTTTGCTTAAAATCAAAACCCAGTTCCCAAAAGAGAGCTGGATCATTTACCACATCCCACATAAATAATAAGTCACCCGTTTCTCCTTGTCTCAAGTGACATGAGTTGCAGTGATTTAAGTCTATTTCCATAATCAAGGTCTTTTAGGCCAGTAATATGTTTGGTGTATCTACGTTGAACTCTTTCTAGATTTTTACTGGCTAATTTATGTTGCGGTGACCAACGTTGAGAGCAGTAATCCATGTGAGATCTGACATATGCTCTATACAGTGGTAACATTACTTTAGCATCTCTTGTAATTAAGTTATTTTCTATTGTCCATATATTTCTGTTTGCCTTTCCAATTACTGTATTTGCTCAGTAAATTTCAAATCATGTGAGACAAGAACTCCCAAATCCCTTTCAACAAGTGTTTCAGTTAAGATGATGTCCCCCAAGTGGTACTGATGTTTGATGTTACTGTACCCAAGGTGCATAACCATACACTTTTCTATACTTAATGTTATACCCAAAGCTCTTGTCCAGTTCAAAATGGTGGCCTGGTCATTTTGCAGTGACATGATATTGTCCATGGTACTACAATCTCCCCCTAGTTTTAAATCATCTGCAAACTTTATATTACCATTAACTATTGTGTTGTTAATGTTGGCAATGAAGAGATAGAAAATATACAGGCCCAATACCACCCCTGTAGGACTCCACTTGATAGTTGTACCAGATCTGATGCTGGTCGAGTTTTCTTCCGAGTACGTCCTTTGGAGCTTTGTCATTTTGGTTTGAGAGGCTGTCACAACAGTAGGGACTGGAAAACCAGAGAACTGAGGGCTGAAGAGCAACAGATGTGGAAAAACCAATACTGCACAATATGGTGCTGATATGCTCTTATTGCCTTAATTAAAGTTATGCCATTATTGCCTGGGACAGGAGGTGGGTCCAAGTATCCCAAGCAGAATAAAATTTATTGCACGCAGTGGATCGTTTCTTCTTTTTGTTTTGCAGGTGTTTCCTGCAGCTGTCCGAGGGAGGAAGATGCACAGTGAAGGAATGTTCTGTACATGAAGATGTTGAGAAATTGTGTGGAGCCTCTTTGGGAGAGTAGGACTCCTGGATTCCCATTCTAAGATATGGGTTGTAAGTTTTGTTGTACTCTGTTTGTGGTGGCTTCCCCACTGTCATAACTCTCAGAGACACTGCTTCAGCAGTGGAGTTTGTCTTTGGGGTAATTCCATTTAAGAGGTACAGCTTTTCACACTTTAGTTGATTATCTAATACCCAGTCATTCACTATGAAACATGTATGCTCGACATACATATTAACTCTTCCTAAAGTTTTAACAGCTGGATTTTCTCAGACTGAAGTTACGCTGAAGTGATCCCTTTTGATTCTCGTAAACAATGAGGCTGTGAACTGTTTTCACAGCTATGTACTTTTGCATAAAAATATTTAATGCTTTTTATGCTGCTAAGGACACCGGCATTATAAGGTGCTGAAAACTGATGTATTTGCTGCTGTATGAGAACATTTACATTTACCTATTGCCCTGATTCTGTCTTTATTATATTTTTCTTGAAACTTTTGCTTGACTCTGTATCCTAATGGAATTTGAAAAGACTTTGGAACACATTTTAAACAGAATTTAATGAACTTAGTTTGGACTCAACCTGATAAAAACTCGAGTTTTGATGAGATAACTAATCAAGGGTCCATTTCTGTAAATGGTATTTGTTATCTGTTATCTGTCCTACATGTAGTGGAAACAATGTGTAATAGTATCCAATAGCACTCCGTTTTTAAGACAGCAAGTGGATTTTTAGTGGCTGTCTTAGCATATTATTTAGTGGGTTATATATACAATTTTTTTAATATATCAGGGTAATCCTGTGGCCCACAGTCCTTAGTAAATTACTGATTGTACTAGAAGTTTAAATTTATGCTTATTAATAGAGAGGCCCTAATTGGGTGACATGATGGCCCTAGGTATTGTGTTGCATGGCTGGGTGGCCATTTATTTTGTCTCAAATGGATTTGTAAGAGCTGTAAGTAGTGTTGAGAAATGTAGATTTGTAGTATGTCAGGGGCAGGGGAACTACGAGCCAAACTGGGCCCCCTTGAGGCAATTGTGACTCCCAGCTGTGGGATGGAGCTGAAAGCAGAAAAACAGTTTGCAAGTACGTTAACGATCATCTTAACCAGTATGGAAAGTGTTGTGTCAAGTATGCAGGCTTAAATCTAGCCAAGTGCTGTCTGTCAAAAAGCGGGGGCCCTAGGGACAGGTCTCTCTGCCTGGGCTGAAACAATTTCCAAAGTATTACACATATACTAAGCAGAGCTGAAAATCTGGGAGACAGAGGTAAAGGACGGCTAGGGTATTGTGATGCTTGCTGGAGGCCTGCATACCATTCAAAGTATCCCTGTTATTAATTAAATGTATTTTAAATTAGGGTGACTCATTGAGGAAGGTCTGAGAAATTTCATTGTCTATTATGCTTGAATACACATACAACAGTGAATAACTGCTTTACGTATTATCACCACACCTGCCTCTTTCTGCTTGTAATTGTGTACTCCTGAAGCCTTTCAATCTTGATGTAAGAACTGTTTCTCTCTAGTAACGTGTTTTGTAACAGAACTTGACTCTAGATCCTTTGAAAATAGGTGCTGACTAAAGGATCTTGTGTGTAATAATAAAAAATAAATTAATTTTAAAATTTCTATTTATTGGGATATAATAATGCTCTGAGGAACTTTATTTTGTATTTTAAATAGATTAACCATATGAATTAATATGATCAATGCTTTAAGCGAATGCTTAAATAATGCAATGATTACCTGCCTTAAATTGTACTGATTGCATGCCTAAACAATGTAGCTAGAGGGCTGTGTGTTTTCTAAAATGCTAGTGGAGTTTTCCTAATAGAGGTTTGAATGGCTGCCTAGAGTCCTTATATTAGGGTTGGAGACAGTTGTATACAGACAGCAGTATAGGTTGCTTAAACTGCAATAAAATTGCATTTATGGGTACTATATTGCATTAAGATAAAAAGAATGTGGAAATCTCTGCACAGTGGGTTGTTACTTCATTGTCATCAGAAAAATCTGAGTTTATTTGCAATTTGTCATTTCTGGCACTGTATGACTAGATGTATATGTGCATACTTATCTAAATTTTAAATTTTATATATTTTATATTTGTATTGAATTGTAAAGACTTATATAGTCGAACAATGAACTTTACTAGTACTACTACATTCAATATAAATGGCAATGTAAAATCTGGATATGCCATTACAGGGGGCCTGTGTGAGACAGTCGAGTAGCTGAATTAATAACATCTGGTGTGCCTCTGTCCAGGTAATCACTTGAGTAAATGAAATTTGCTTGGATCCCTTCTCTTTTACCTTTGTTCTTCCCTTACGTGTGCCTTTAGTTGGTGTTCATTTGTACTCTGGGGCACAGATAACAAATCATACAAGGGTTTAGCAGTTTTTGAGAAGTCTTTTATATACTTCCTGTAGTAGTTATGCAGAGTTTGCAATTTCTGTAATTCACCAACTCTTGTTGGTCTTTTGTCCTTAAGGGCCTACGCTGCTGCAATATGAGCTGGGTCCATTTTGTATCCCTCCTCAGAAACTATCATACATAGATATCTGATTTCTCTTTAAAAAAGGTCACATTTGTGTGCTCTCAGCTTAATACCAAATTCTTGGAGCTGGTGATATACCTGTCTTAGGTGTTCCACATTGTCACAGGGTGCTCCTGTGAAGGGTTTAGAGCCCTGAGTTGTTACTTATAGAAAGAGGAAGAAACCTGCAATTCAGGTCTGAATTTTGTCTGAAAGTGCTGTTATGATGCTTATTGTTCTTCAGTTAGGCTGTTCAGGTTGAAGCCTGGCTATTTCTAACTCCCCCCTCATTAAAGCAAGAAATAGTCGTTGCTTAGGGATATCGTTGGAATACATGCAATGAATAAAATGAATAATAAACGAAAGGATAGTTGCTAGATTAATGTTAAAAATATTTAATGTCACTTTTCTGAATAGAGAAACTAAAGTGGAAAGCTTCTGTGGCAGTCTGCCTAAATTCAGTTCTGTCCCGAAGTTAATCATCATGTTGTTTAAAAATGCCTAGTTCTAGCTACTGTTATGTCCTTTTTCTAAAAGGTGCCTAAAAATATGTTTTCCGATGTAAAAGTGCTTTGTAGCTTCAGCACAACAGTATTTAAGTGAGCGACTGTTTCTGCTCGACTGTGCGCATAATCGTGGAAGGCATTTAGTCTTTTAGTATTGGCTATATTTTAAAACCCTTCTAAAAATTAATAGTGTTAGCTCAGTATGCCCTACGGAGTTGAAGTTGACTATTTTCGAGCTGTTTTGAGACTTTTACAAGTCGAGAGATCTTTAGTGTTCATAGACATTTCAGAGTTCGAGTTTCAATTACAATGGCTGTGGCTCTCTATTATGAGGCGTCTGGCCACAATCTTTATTTTTATACCATTACTGAAAGTGGCAAGAGACTTTTTAAGAAGGGGCTCCCGTATTTCTGTATGCCCTTCTTTCATTCCGAATAGCCATTCTGTTCATTCGGGTAAGCGTTCCCTTTTGTATTGAATTTGTTTGGTAGCGTTTTTATTCAGTTTGGATAAAGTGGAACAAGCTAATGGTTCTGTTTAAAAGTAATATATTTTAGCCCTAGGCTATTACCAAATTGAATGCCCATAAATTAGTGTTCTAAAGACACTCTGTGTATAACAGCTTTCTGTATCTATTGTTAAGCTTCTTTTCGATAGTAAGATTTTTCGCACTGTCGCAAAGATTTCTACTATTAAAACATTCTCTAAAAACGGAGTATATTAGCAAAGCAGGATTATTTTGAATTTAACAAACCTTCTAGAGATTAAGTGGGGAAGTTTGGTGTCTTTTCGAAACGACGGTGTTTCGCGGTGTTGGTAGCGTTCCGGGTTCGGATCCTGGTAGCGTTCTTTTTTCTAGGAGCCAGCCGGCCTCATTTCCCCTACCTTTATCAGGTATAGGAAGGGGCTTTGAATGATAAAATTAAGTTTAAAAAGAGTTTAAAATGCTTATAAAGGTGAAAATGTTTTTCTTCTGACCATTTAAAAGGGTAATGCGTTTATAGATAAAATAAATATTTGTTAAATAAAGATTTAAAGTATAAAATAAGATACTGGGGTGGAGTTAAATGGTCACATGACCCTTTTTTGGGTATATATGCAGACTCTTTGAGATGAAGAGAGATTGGATGTGAGAGTCAGATCATTCTGCTCGCAGTGCCAGAGAGTCAGATCATTCTGCTTACGGTGGAAAGTGTTCTATGGAGCTTATAATGAACTGTGGTATTTACTGTTATGAATGGAAGATTTTGAAATGCCAGAAGAATTTGTCTGCTATGAAGGTATTCAGTTCTGTGTTAAAACAGAGAATATACTGTTGAACTGATGCACTATAATGAGAATTGGGAATAAAATTGGGACTTTGTAAAAAGTACTACATGAGTCCTGTTCCTGATTTGCCCACATATACCCGCGCCCTCTCACACACATGATCTTCAAATGTGTTACTGTAAACCAGGATGTCATCCAAGTAAGGGATACAGATTTAATCCCTAAGGGTTCCCAGGGAGTCCTTCATGCACCTTTGAAATGCTGCTGGAGCATTCATCTAACCAAATGGAATTCTGTCTCATTCATAGAGACTCCAAGCTGTTATAAATACTGTCAGAGGATGGCTCTCATCAAGGAATCTCTGGTGGTAAGCCTTACCCTGGCTGAAAACAGAAAACCATGACTTACCACCTGAACTGTGCATGGTATTCTGGATGTGAGGTATGGTTTGTCTGTTAGGGATAATCTTTTTACTCAGTTCACTGTAATCTGTGCAATCTGTCAATGAGCATGCTTCCTGGGGAAGCACACCCCTGATGATGAACAGTGTGAGCTGGATTTTGTAATGCATTGATGGTTTATCAAATTCTGCAAGTGCTCCTTCACTTCTCTATTTAATGGACATGGTACTGCCATATAGGTTTTCTGGACTGGCTAGTGGTTATTTAACTTGAGGTGCATTTTTCATGAATTTATCTCACCGATATCATCATGGTCTCTTGAACATGCCTGTGACTCTTCTCTTAATATTTGACTGTCAATTTCTCCCCACTTTTCATTCAAACAAGTGAGGTTTATTGGTGGCTTCTACTCACCTGCATCAGTCACATGGTTCAAGTAATTACTGGTAACATTACTGATTGTTCCTTTGCACACTGTATTGATATTATAGTTCTCTGCTGGCTGGGTCTGGCAAGCTTAAATTCTCTGTACATAAGTAAGAATGGCTGACTTAATCAGTTGTAGCTCTCCTAAAATTGTCCGACCTCTACCAGTAATATCATGCTGAGTCAGGTTGCCGATAGGAACAGTTATCCTACATGATGGCCCCCTAAGATCATCAACTAGTATTTCCCTGATACTTAAGTCCAAGTCCTCCAACTCTGGAGAGGTCTTGTTAGCCTCAAATATTGTTTGCACACTCTCAATATAAAGTCCAGTGTGGGCCCAACATTTTACCTTGATAGTCTCATTTTGTAGGATAGTGACAACTCGTTTCTCAGTTTTAACTGTACATACATTATCTAAGTTGCTTAACAAGTCCATGCATATCTTTAGACATAACATGAGGTTGTGCAGCAATCAGTTTGCCAAATTAGCAGTGAGGGAGGCAAGTTACCGTGCACATCTTTGCAGTTATGTTTCACAATCTATCCAATGACGTTATAATCAATCATAGGATTTTCAAGTTCCTGTACACTCACCAAAATGGGAACAGTTACTGTTTCTTCATTTAGTATCAGGTAAAACTGGATCTCAACCCACCCTGATATGGAATTAGAGTCCCATTTGGTGCCTTAAGGACAAACTCATCCTTAACTTTTAGTACTTTGTCAAGCTTTTTGATCAGGATAGATGGGAATTGTTTTTTAATCCACTGATTAGATACCATGCATACTTGGGGCCTGTATGCATGTAGGGCTTCTGTTTTGAAATCATTAATGAGGCACTGTATTATGCATCTCTTTACAGCTAGATTAGTCACTCAAGTTCATTGCTTCAGAGTTAGATGGCAAATTTATGAGGGTTTTTCAGTCGAAGCAAGTCTCTCCTTTTTTCATTCTTTTGTCCAGCTGTTTTTTTGGGGTTTGAAAATTTATCTTCCAGATGTGGATGTGTTTGAGGCTATGTAGTACACAGGCAATTATGATGAGCTGAGGGGATTTGGGACACATGTGTCTTGTTGGTCACTCCTGGTTGTGAAAAAGTGACAACCTCTGATTTCCCTCTTTGTCTTTGTTTCTCTTTGCTTTGCTTCCATAGTGAAAATGCTCCTCACTTCCACACCAGTAGCAGTGGTTACATGTATCACCCTTCCCTGCTTTCGGGGCAACCTGGGCACCCTTGTTCTTGGGGATCTCTGTCCCCTTTCTTTCTTGTCCTAATATCACATTGATTGCTGTTCTTTTAAAAAGGGATTAAGTGCTTCTTTAATAGATGCCAGTTTGACTTTCAACTCATTAATTCCAGCTAGACTAGCTCTGACTTCCCCAATTTCATTCAGTAGGGTAGTACCTTTTTTTTTTATTCTTCTATTTATGCCTCCTTCGCCCCCTCGGCTCTGGTCTTCCTCGGGAGCACATGGAGTCATTCCCCTATGGCTCACCCTACCCGGCCATCCTCCATCGCCCATGTAGCCTTGGTTGTACCTCTCCGGGCAGGGACGGGGCGGGCCTCAATGCCCCCGACACAGCAGTAATGTCATTCGGGAGGATGCCAGGTGGGTGGCCATAAATCAGGGGCAAGCTCCTCGTGCTCCATCTCCGCCTGAGCTGAGAGGCATTTTCCCTGTTTTTCTCCGGGGAGTGGCTGGTGCCCTGACATCAAGGCGTATCCAATGTCTGTCACTCCCCACTCCTTGCTCTCCTCCACAGTGCCTGCTGTATCTTCAGCCTCTACCAGAGATCAGCAGAGCACCGATCTGGGACCCCTGTCCCTCCCCAGGAGAGGAGAGCTGTCCTCCGGATGCTCTATCCTCTTCCTCCCCTGCCAACCCCCAGCAACCCAGACTCGGTCCCGAACCCGGGTTGCTGGCGTGGCACGAGGTGTGGTATCCAGTGCCTCAACCTTCAGCACCACCAGGCTGGCTAGTAGGGTAGTACCTTGTTGTTTCTTTTTGCCCTTCTGCATGAATGGCTGCTCATTGTTATGAGTCATCTGGTGTGATGAGCTGCTGAATGACATCAACTTTTATTGTTTTCGAGTGAGCACCATTTCCATGTTTTTGTTGTTTCTCAAGTTCGATGCCCATTGCAGTGTTCCACTGCTCAAATAAGATGACATCTCTGTCCTGCAGATAAGGTTGTGTAACCGTCCGAATACTGCCTTTCTGTAGTCCTGTCAGTACAGAATGGGGAAACATGTTCTGAACTAATATTGGATCATATTTCAAGTCTGAATTTGCTTCTTGTGAAGCAAGAAGCACCTTCTGGGCAAAATCTAGGTTTCTAACCAGAAAGTCCTCAGGGGTCTCTTTAAATGCCTGCACTGAATTTGACAGTTGCTGGTAAAGTTCCGTCCCATCCTTTTCTTGATAATACGATGCCAGTATTCACCTCAGTTTTGGCAGGTTAACATCTGCTCTACCTTCCAGATAATGTAGAAAGCTCAGTACAGTGTTAACTACTTTAATAACTGCTTCTGTAATTTTAGTGTGACTGTAACCCTTCCTGTGTCCACTCTTAGTTTGGTGTGCCAAACTTGAAAAATGCAGCCTGTCATTTTGTGATGTGCTTCCACTACACCCAGAAATGAAAATATTTCCTTATACCATGTTCAGTTCTGATGGTTGTCAGGGGTTTTGTTTTGTCATATATGAGTTCACTTTTCCATGCCTCCATTTGTTTTCTAAACTAGAGCTCTATGGATTCTGTTTTCTTAGCATACGTCTGTGGTAAAACATCTGGGATATTCCCTTATCTTTCAGCTCTTCTTCCTCATCACATAAGTAATTGTTAACATACTTAATAAGGACGAAATAGCTTTTCCCTGAAACATACATAGAAACATAGAATTTGATGGCAGATAAGGACCGCTAGGCCCACCAAGTCTGCCCATTTCCCTACTGTCACAGCATGTGGGAATAAGCTTCAAATGAGTCAAATTTACAGGCTTAAAACATACCGAGGTATGATATTTATTTTTAAAAGTTAGAAAAATAAGAAATGAAAACAAAAAAAAGTTGCAAAGAAATTACTACTTAACATCAGTAGTTTCTCACATAATCTAATCCTAGATCTTAGAGCTCCTAAGACCCTTCTCATCTACATTCAACCGCTTGCCTACAGTATCACCTCTCTCCTTCACTCTCAAGACTGGACTGAACTGAAGTGAACTCAGTGAAGAGGTTTTATATCTTTTGGTGGGGTCACCTGACTGAGCCCTTTCTATTTACATGTATGGACATGGTGTTTCAAAACCAGGGGGGGGGTTTGTTTCAGGGGACTTCCTGGTTCAGTTAAAGGTACAGTGTATATCTCCACAGATATTGACTCTCTATATCTCTGATCCACAGTGACTAAGCACTTTTATGAAGCATACCACATTCTTTTGTTCAGCCTCATACATAGAACCTTATACAGTAACAGGATTATATTGTGAATTTATGAAAATACCGTAAGGATTTCTTATAACTACTAGTCCTGAAATTATTATTGTTTTATATGGCTTCTGAATCCTTTTTATTTAAAATGGCTTTATTAACTGTATGTATTTCTATTTAAAATAACCTTCATGTTTTATTTACACAAAATGCACTTATGCACTTTGCACACTTCTCTGGGTGTTTGACATCTTTCCAGGGACTGAATGTATGGAAATGGAAAAAGAATGAAAAGAGAGAACTAGTTGGACGTTTAGAAGGGGAAAGTAAAGCGCTACGCTAGGAGGCTGACCTAGGGTAGGGGGGAAAAGAAGAAAAACAAAGAAAAAAAAGTGTTAACTGTTGTGCAACAGGAGTTTTGGTAGCTTATGAACATTCAAACATACAAAATTTGCCAGCAGATAAAGGCCTAGAGGTCTATCAAGTCTGCTTGAATGTGCAGCTAGCACGCCTTATTCTGCAGCTGCCCCTCCCTTCCACCCTTCCCCTTCATTAACCTTCCCTCTTATCCTGTCCCATTCCCTTTTGAATCAGTCCACTGTTCTACTGGATACCATTTCTGCAGGTAACGCATTCCACCCAGCCACCACCCTCTCTGTAAAAAAGTGTCTCCTCATCTCCCTCTTGAACCTTTCTCTCTCCAGTCTCATATCATGGCCCCTGGTGTCCCTCCCTTCCCTTACTTTGAACAGACCCTTTGTACCTGTCTTGTTTATTCTTTTCATGTATTTAAAGGTTTCAATCATGTCCCCCCTGTCCATCCTGTCCTCCAGTGAGTACATGTTCAACTCCTTCAACCTCCTCTCATATAACAAGTCCCCCAGCCCCATGATCATTTTTGTCACCCTGTGCTACACCCCCTCCAGTAACTTAATGTCCCTCTTCAGATACGGGCACCAGTACTGCATGCAGTACTCCAGGTGCAGTCTAACTAATGACCTATACAGTGGCAGAATCACCTCCTCCCTCCTCGAGGATATACCCCTTGCAATACAACCCAGCATTTTGTTGGCCTTTGCAGCTGCCTTCCTACATTGTGCCAAGTTGTTCATTGACCCTGTAATGAGCACCCCCAGATCCTTCTCCTCCTCTGTCTGGGCTAGCTGCACTCCCCGCAGCTGGTAACTCCTCCTTGGCTTCTTCATCCCAAAATGCAGCAACTTGCACATTTTGGCATTAAACCCCAGTTGCCAGGTGTCTGACCAGGTTTCTAGCTTTGCCAGATCATCCTGCAACCCCTGCCATCCCCCCAGGTCATCCACTACTGCTCCTACCTTGGTATCATCAGCAAACAGACTGATCTTGCTCTTGATATCCCATGATATGTCTGCAATGAATATCCCAAACAACACTGGTCCCAACACATGGAACACCGCTCATCACTACCCTTAGGCATGAGAGCTCCCCACCCACCACCCTCTGTTGCCTTCCCTGAAGCCAGTTTCCTACCCATCTCACCAGCTTTGCACCCGCCGCTGTGCCTACTAACTTAATTCCCAGCCTTCCATGTGGTACTGAGTTGAATGCCTTACTGAAGTCCAGATACAGGACATCCACTGCATGGCCCCTGTCCAGTTGCCTAGTTACTCAGGCATAGAACTCCAACAGGTTGGTTTGGCAGGATCTGCCCCATATGAAGCCATGCTGTCTGCTGTCCTGTAGTCCTTTGGCCTCTAGGAGGGCCACCAGCCTCTCCTTCAGGATAGTCTCCATTAGCTTACCCATGATGGATGTGAGGCTCACTGGTCTGTAGTTTCCCAGTTCATCCTTGGGGCCACTCTTGTGGAGGGGCATCACATGAGCCATCCTCCAGTCCTGCGGTACACACCCCGAATGTAGTGAGGCATTAAATAGGTTTGCCAAAGGTCCTGCAAGGACCTCTGCCAGCTCCTTCAGTACACTAGGGTGGATGCCATCTTGGCCTGGCGCTTTGTCCACCCTCAGTGCCTTCAAACCCTCCCAAACTCTGCCCTCCATTATTTCCAGATCTGTCACCCCTTCCCCCCTATTTCTGCCATTTCTCCCCCCTTGGGTGTCACCCCCTCTTCTCTTTAGTAAATACTGAGCAGAAGTACTCATTTAGTGCTTCTGCCTTATTGCACCCTGCTTCCACCCAACCACCTGCTTTCTAATCCTTACTATGTGGTCCTTACAGCTCCTTTTCTCCCTGATGTACTTAAAGAAGTCCTTGTCCCCCTTCTTAATGCCTTGTGCCAGCCTGAGTTCCATAGATGCTTTGGCTCCCCTTACTGCCCTTATCACCTCCTTCGATTCTGTCAAGTACTCCTCCCTGTCCTCCCCCCTTCCTGTTTTCTTGTACTTCCTAAGGCAGCTCTTTTTCTCCTTACCTTTTCCATGACATCCTTGCTCAACCAGCTCAGTTTCTTAGCCCTAGCCTTCTTGGTCTGGGCCTTGCAGCAGGTTTTGGTTGCCTCCACTATCCCCAGCTTTACGAACTCCTACCTCTGGTTAGTGTTCATACTAGACTGAATTCTGGCCAGGTACCCTTTTTCTACTTCCCCCATCCTCCCAAAGTTGGCCCTCCTGAAGTCCAGCACTCTTGTGCCTGATTCCACTCCTTCCTTGTCCATATCCAATGTGAGCCATACTGAGTGGTGGTCACTCCCTGACAGCGGTTCCTCCACTGTAAGTTCTCTCACAAATTCCCTGTTTGCCAGCACAAGGTCAAGGGTATTTCCTAACCTGGTTGGTTCACTGACCATTTGCAGCAGGAAGCTGTCTTGGAAGGCATCCAGCAATACCTGCTCCCTTTTGTTCCTGGTTGTTGGGGTACTCCAGTCCACTCCTGGCATGTTGAAGTCCCCCACAATCACCACACTACCCTTCTTGCAGATCCTCATGATCTGTTCTGCTAGTTCCCTATCTAACTCCTCTGTCTGAGATGGTGGTCTGTACACCATTCCCATTCTAAGAATCCTACATAGATACATAGATACATAGACAGTGTCGGCAGATAAGGGCCTATGGCCCACCCAGTCTGCCCATTTGAGCTTGTAAGTTCAGTTTGCTTTCCTAGAAGTCTGTTGCCCCTTAACCCTGACCTCCAGAATTCCTTTATGTCTATCCCATGCATTCTTAAATCCGGTGATTGTTTCAGCCCCCACCACTTCCTCTGGCAGGGTGTTCCACTTGTCCACCACCCATTCTGTGAAAATTCTTTTCTCATGTTTCCTCTGAATCGTCCTCCCTCCAACTTCATCCATGCCCTCTTGTCCTGGAACATCTTTTTCACTTAAAATAGTGTTTTCCTGCACCCTGTTCCTCCCTGTAAGATACTTGTATGTCTCTATCATATCCCCTCTCTCCTCCTTCCTCCAAGGAGTACATGTTCAGTTCCTTCAACCTGTCTTCATAGGACTTGTGATGCAATCCATGCACCATCTTTGTTGCCCTCTTCTGAACCTTCTCTACCCTGTCTATGTCCTTATGTAGGTATGGTCTCCAGAACTGTACACTGTACTCCAGGTGGGGCCTCACTAATGTCTTGTATAGCAGAATTATGACCTCCTTTTCCTGCTGGTGATGCCCTGCCTATACATCCCAGCATCCTATTTGCTTTACCTGCTGCCTTGTCACACTGTTTCACCTTGAGGTCATCAGAGATGACAACCTCAAGATCCCTTTCCCTGCTTGGTGCATGCTATATCCTCAACCCCAACTGATATATTGTGCCAGGTTTTTGTGCCCCATATGCATTATCTTGCACTTCTTTGCATTGAATTTCAACTGCCAAACCCCTGACCATTCTTCAAGTTCTGCAGGTCGCTTCTCATTCTGTCTACACCCTCTGGTGTGTCTACTCTGTTACAGAGCTTTGTGCATCAGCTTAACAGTGAAATTCTGCCTTCTAGGTCCCATGCCACGTCACTAATGAAGATGTTGAATAGGACCGACCCAGCACTGATCCCTGTGGTACCCCACTGGTCACTCTTCCTCTGTGGAGTGACAGCCATTTACCACCACCCTCTGTGTCCTGCCACCCACCAGTTACCTACCCACCACACTACTGTCCTGCCCACACCCATATTCCCAGTTTGTGCAATAGTCTTCTATGTGGCACAGTATCAAAGGCCTTGCTGAAGTCCAGATAGGCCATGTCCACTGCCCTCCCTGATCCACCTCCCTAGTCACCCAGTCAAAAAATTCAATGAGGTTGGTCTGACATGACCTCCCCCTGGTGAAACCATGCTGCTTGGGTCCTGTAGTCCATTGACAACCAGATGTTCCACCAATCTCTCCTTCAGTAGTGCTTCCATGATCTTCCCCACTACCGAGGTGAGGCTGACTGGTCTGTAGTTCCCTGCTTCCTCTTTGTTCCCACTTTTGTATAAGGGGACTACATCTGCTGTCCTCCAGTCTTTGGGTACCTCCCCTGTTTCCAGTGATTGGCTAAACAGGATAGCCAGAGGTTCAGCCACCACCTCTCTTAGTTCTTTAAGGACCCTGGGGTGCACCCCATCTGTCCCCATTGCTTTATCAACTCTTATTACTTCCAGTTCCTTCAGGACCCTTTCTCATGTAAAGGGACTTGTGTCCATTTCTGCACCATTCTCACCCCTTGTACTCCCTTCAGACCCATTACCCTCCTCTTCCTCAGTAAAGACTGAGCAGAAATACCTGTTCAATATGTCAGCTTTCTGTTGTCATCCTCCCACGTGGCCCCCATCCTCCCCTTCAGTCTCACTATCCCTCCCTTTGTCTTTCTTTTTTCACTTATGTACCTGTAAAAGGTTTTGTCCCCTCTACCCACTGATTTTGCAAAGTGTTCTTCTGTCTGAGCTTTGGCTTCCCTTACTGACCTCCCCTGCCTCCCTTTGCTTCTCCTGGTACTTCTCCCTATCCCCTTCTGCCTGTGTCTTTTTGTATTGCCTGAATGCAATCTTTTTGGCTTTCACTTTCTTTGCTACCTCTTTGGAAAACCATAATGGTCTCCTCTTCCTTTTCCTCTTGCTAACCTGCTTAATGCATAATTCTGTTGTTCTTGTAATCCCCATTTAAATACTGCCCACTGTTCCTCAGCCCTGATTCCTGTCCCATTCCCTTAATGCCTCTTTCAAGTATCTCCCATTTTCCCAAAGTCTGCCCCTCTAAAATCCAGGATACGTGTTTTTGTGTGGTTTTGGTTCTGCTCTTTCTGTGATTTCAAACCACAATGACTGGTGGTCACTGTTTCCCAGGTGCTCCCCACTGTTACCCCCCATCACACTGTCCCTGTTTGTGAGCACAAGGTCCAGTATTGCCTTCGCTGAGTTGGTTCCATGACCAGTTGCTTGAGGAAGGCACCCTGAAGGGAGTCCAGGATAAATCTGCTCCTAGTTGATGCTGCTGCTGGGATGCTCCAGTCCACGTCTGGAATATTGAAGTCTCCAACCAGTACTACTTCACCCTTGTCTGCCATCCTTTGGATGGCTAGCATCAGCTCCCTATCTGTTTCTTCCTCCTGGGCTGGTGGTCTATAGACCACACCTGTGTGGATGGCTGTCCCCATTTTCCTTTCCAGCTTAACCCACAGTATCTCTCCCCCATTTTGTTCCTCCTGGATCTCTGTGGCCCTTATGTCATTTTTCACATACAGTGCCACTCCTCCTCCCTTCCTGCCTGCTCTGTCTCTTCTGAATATGTTGTAGTCAGGTATGTGCATCTCCCAGTCATGGTTATCATTACACCAGGTTTCAGTGATGGCCACAATGTCCAGGTCTGACTGTACCATGACAGCCTCCAGATCTTCCATCTTGTTGCTAAGGCTCCTGGCATTTGCACATCAGCTTTCCATGATTTGACCTCCCTAGACTGTTTCACTGTTCTCTCCAGCCCCTTCCTTGGTTGTCATTTATCCCTGGTTCTCCTTGTTGTCTGCCCTTCTGCTGAATTTTACCCCTTTTCTGCTTATCCACCTCTTGGGCACTAATCTCATCTTTGCACACTGCTTTGCAGAGATAGCCACTCCTCTGGTTCACTGGTTCCACTGCTAGCTGTGGGGGGTGAGCAAATAGGTAACCTCCTTGCTGGCCTGCCACCCCCCTTTGCTAGTTTAAATGCTTGTCAATGTAGCATTTAAACTTATCATTGAGTGCTTGGATTCCCCTCCAGGATGGATGCAGGCCATCAGGTTTGAACAAACCTCCATCCCTCCAGGTGGGTCCCCAGTCACCAATGAATCCAAACCCTTCCTCACAGTACCAGTTCTTCAACCATGAGTTAAAGTTCCTGGTGCATGCACTCCTATGCTCTCCTATTCTTGGAATCCTGGATTTGCATCCAAAGTGACTCTGTACTACCCTCCTCTCGGCTTGGAAATAAAGAGATAGAAAGTGGTCCATCGGTCACAGCTGAGGGTTTAGCCTAATTCTGTCACACACCTCCCTCCTTAAGAAAAAAACAGTTCTCAAAACTATACTGTTTTTTCAATAACCCTCTCTCAGTCATAAATATTCTACCAAAACAGTGCAGTAGAATGGTGATTGGTTGACACTTTCTCTCACCACTGTGAGAGCTTCACCCCAGGGTCCTTTAATTCAGCTATTTTCAGTATTGTCCACCATAACAAGTTACTGCAGTACAATAATACTTTCACAACATTACCCTGTGGCTGTCATACAGTTCAGTACAGTACCCATCTGTGCTCTCAGAGGACTTCAGTCTATAGTGACTGTCTACCCCCTAACTATCTCACTCTGGTTACCACAACACAGACATTTCGTATGTAATATCAGGTACCCATCAATAGGCATTGTTTCAGCACCCATCACTTGGTACTGTTTCAGAACCCATCACCTGGCATTGTTTCAGCCCTGTGCACCCACTATCGTACCTTCATCAGTACATTAAAAAAGAGGAAGTAATACACAGCTGTTTTATGCTGACTTCTAGCTTCCTCCATCTAATTATCATGGCTAACATACAGGCCTATACCACAACTTTCTCTGGGGCAAGTTGTACCCAGCTCTAACCAAATTCTAACTCATTGTTTCCACTCAGGGGCACAGTCATATGTTTCACCCCATACCTAGATTCTCCATGACCCTTGGTTTCTCATTTTATATCATACAGTATAGACATTTCTTTTATGTTATACATTTCTTGTAATCATTTCATACATTTCATCCCATGTCACAGAAGGTTCAAAACATGGGAAAGTCCCTTTAGCCACCATGGTGTCTTCCCTGTTGCTTGTAGTCTTCACCCCAGTATGCACATAACCTGAAACAGTCTTACCTGGGGCCTTCATCTCATTGTCCTCCAAGTAGCAGCAACCCAGAAAAATGGGCAACAATGGGATCTCAAAAGTGGCTAGTAACAAAGGTTCCATCGGAGGGTCCTCCTCCTCTAGAACCCATGGATCCTGTTCCTCTGCCTCTGCCATGAAATCCTCCTGTTGGGAACCCTCTATCAGCACCTGGTAGCAGTGCTCCACCTCTCTCCAGCACTGGTCCACCTCCGCATTCCATCGAACTTCAATCTGGATAGTAATTCCCCTCTGGTCCTCCTCACCTGGGCTCTGGGGTGCACACCAGGAAGTCCCTCCTTCAGCAGATCCTTGGCCTCCATGAGATCCTCCATCCAGCTCTTTGCACTCTATATCTGGATACCAGGGCTGGTATCTGGATACTGGTCTCCCCTTTGTTTCTCTGGACAACTAATACTATCCCACTTCTAACATCAAGTTTGTCACAGCATGTGGGAATAAACTTCAAATGAGTCAAATTTACAGGCTTAAAAAACACCATGGTGTGATATTTATTTTTCAAAAGTTCGAAAAATAAATGAAAACAAAAACAAAAATTGCAAAGAAAATTACTACTTAACATCAGTAGTTTTCTCACATAATACAGTCCTGGATCTTAAAGCTCCTAAGACCCTTCTCATCTGCATTCAACCACTTGTCCATAGTAGCACCTCTCTCCTTCACTCTCAAGATTGAACTCTACTGGACTGAACTGAAGTGAACTGAGTAAAGAGGTTTTATATCTTTTGATGGGGTCACCCGTCTGAGCCCTTTCTGTTTATATGTCTGGACATGTTGTTTCAAAACCGGGAGGGGGGTTGTTTCAGGGGACTTCCTGGTTCAGTTAAAGGTACAGTGTATATCTCCACAGATATTGACTCTCTATATCTCTGATCCACAGTGACTAAGCACTTTTATAAAGCATACCACATTCTTTTGTTCAGCCTCATACTTAGAACCTTATACAGTAGCAGATTTACTGTGTGAATTTATGAAAATACCGTAAGGATTTCTTAGAACTACTAGTCCTGAAATTATTATTGTTTTATATGGCTTCTGAATCCTTTTTATTTAAAAAGGCTTTATTAACTGTATGTATTTCTATTTAAAATAACCTTCATGTTTTATTTACACAAAATGCACTTATGCACTTTACACACCTCTCCGGGTGTTTGGCATCTTTCTAGGGACTGAATGGAGGGAAGTGGAAAAAGAATGAAAAGAGAGAACTAGTAGGAAGTGTAGTAGGGATAGTAAAGAGCTATGTTTGGTGGGTGACCTAGGGTAGGGGGAAAAAAAGAAGAAAAACAAAGAGAAAAGTGTTAACTGTTGTGCAACAGAAGGTTTGGTAGCTAGGAAATAAGGAGATAGAAACGTGGTCCATCAGTCATAGCTGAGGGTGTAGCCTAACTCTGCCACACAACTCCCTCCTTAAGAAAAAACAGTTCTCAAAACTATACTGTTTTTTCAAGAACCTTCTCTCAGTCATAAATATTCTACCAAAACAATGCAGTAGAATGGGAATTGGCTGAAACTTTCTCTCACTCAGTATGAGAGCTTCACCTCAGGGTCCCTTAATTCAGCTATTTTTTGTTGTAACATTTTATTGATTTTCAACTAAAGAAGGTAGAACAAAACTTACATCAGTAAGGCTGTGGCCTTTAAATATGAATCATTGTACAGGTGCTTGAAAGCAATAACCAAGAAATAAAAAATATATGGGGATGGATAAGTTTCTGAGGGGAGGGGGGAAACAAAATTAATTCATAGGAGGGAAGGGAAAAGGAAAGGAATCAACAGGTTACTTTCTTAAGTGTGTACAGGTGAGTCCAGATAAAGTTAGCATACATTCAAGACTGCCCAGTATAAGAGATATAGGACCTGTGTGAGACCTGTCTACTACTACCTAGAAGGCAGTAGGAATGAAATGGGATAGGTATTATGGGAGGGTCAGTAAAGATAAGGGAGTCCTGAAACAGCCCTATTGTGAAGCAGGATGTGAACCAAGAATGTATAAGTGTACCCACCAGAGAGTAGAGTTTCTAGACGGTCTTTGCTGGACATAAGCACACCAGACATATCCTCTGCATCTGTTCAAGTCAATCAAGTTCCTTTTCACGGCTTCATGAGAGGAGTTGAACTATAAGTGTGTGTATGCTCTGCTAATTCCATCCTTAATCTAGAACATGAACAAAGAAAACAAAAAATCCCAGAGAATCTAGTTCGTAACATGAATAACAATTGTGATATAAGTACAGCAATCAGGAACAGACAGTTGTATATTTTAAAAATTCTGAAAAACAGCAGGTTTGTATAGTTAAGAGAAATAGAAGTGAGAGCTTTATTAGATATGACACTGAGGAGGTATGGCAGGTAGGTGCCCTGAGTACAATGAGTGACAATTCGCTTGGGATAACAATATATTGACCCAACTGCATCCGGCAGGGTAAGAGGGTATTCGTCCTATGCCAGTCTGGGGGTGAACATAATTTAAGTAGTGTTCCCAGCAGAGTCTAAATGTGGAAATTTGGTATGCTTGAAGGGAAATTCTGTCTAGTTTGGCAAGGTCTGAGAGTGAGGCCAACACTTCTGTGGTTGAAGGGACCAGTGTTGATCACCATTTACAGAGCAAGGCTCTCTTGCTTTGCATTGTCAGAAGGGTGAGCCACCTGTATTCCGGAGGGGATAACTTGGGGAGGTCAGTGGTGATACCCAGGAGGTAGAAAAGAGGGCTAAGTGGAACTTGGTGCTTTAGTACTTTAGAGGCCACAACTTGTATTATCTGCCATAAAGGCTGAATTTGTGGGCAGGACCACAATATGTGCATCAAATCTCCCCCAGGAGCTTGACATCTCCAACATTTGTCTGATTCTAGGAGTTTAGCTTTATGGAGAATCACAGGGGTTCTGTACCATGAGTGGGCAATTTTGTTTTGTATTAATCTTGATCTAGCATCCCTCAACCAGTTATGTGTGTCTTTCCAGGCCTGGTCCCAGGCCTCAGAGGAAATAGGGAGTTGTAACATTATTTCCCATTTATGTTTCACTTCCTCTGATTGGGAGGGTAAGGAGTCATGGAGTCTAGCATAGATATGCCCTGCCAAACCTTTCGGGTGTTGGATCCAGGTTTGAAGAACTGATGGGGTGCATTGTGTCGGGAGAGGATTCAGGATGTGTTGTAGGGCTTCTCTAAGCTGTAGGTACCTCCAAAATTTGGACTGGGAGATACCCCACTTATGTCAAAGGAATTGAAACGTGTGTAATGTGTTGTTGATGGGATTCATTAGGTCTCCAATTATGGAAATCCCCAACGTAGCCCAATGTTTCCAACATATCCAGTGTCCCTAATAGAAATGGAGGGGTTCTGCCAGAGAAGAATATGGGAAATCGGGATGTAGTCCATCTTCATCCTCCAATGAGTGGCATACCAGTTGGATCTGGAAGCCTCTATCGTGGGTGAAGTAAGGCCAGGATCGGGTCTGTCGGGCGGTCTGGATTTGTTGTTGGGGCATGTGAATAGGAGTGAGGAGGGGTGTAAAGTCCTCGAGATGTCTAATTCAATTTGAAGCCACTGAGGTGAAAGAGATGGGGGGATGCATCCACTTAACCATCTGGGCCAGGAGGAAGACCTGGCGGTATCCTTCTGGCCAAGGGAGGTTCCAGCCCCCATGCTTCCAGTGGGCCCTTATCTTAGATCGGTGGCTGTATCTGGGTTTGGTACCTTCACAGAGGAAGTTTCCTATTCATTTGTCAATGGTCGCATACCAGTGTTTGGGGAGGGGGATGGGGATGTGCATGAGTAAGTAAAAGAGTTTCGAGTCTGAGACTATTTTGACGGCTGCAATCTTTCCTGCCAGGGTAAGTTTAAGGAGTTTCCATTTGTCAAATTCTGTTGTGATGGAGGAGAGAAGAGGGTGTATGTTAATGTGCCAGAGTGTATCAAGAGAGGGAGACAACATAATCCCAAGGTAAGTAATCCATTTCAGGGCCCAGAGAAGGCCAGCCATATCTGCCATCTGCTGAATACAGTATGTACTGAGGGGCATTAGTTCAGTCTTGGTCTGGTTCAGGTTTAGGCCAGAATAAGTGTAAAAGATATCTAGGAGATGAAGTAAAGGAGGTATGGAGCATTGGATATCAGCCAGAGGAAAGAGAAGGTCATCATCGTGCATAAGATTTGTATATGTTGTGTTGCCTACTGTGAGGCCAATGATGTCAGAATGGCTTCATATGGCACAGGTCAGAGGTTCAATGGATAGGACAAACAGAACAGGAGAGAGGGGACAGCCTTGTCTTGTCCCACATTCCAGTGGAAATGGGGGGGGAGAGTACAGAGTTTGTGTTAACTCTGGCAGAAGGCAATGTGTAAATGGCTTGTATCCTAGAAATACATTTTTATCCATTCCAAAGTGTGTAAGGACTAGGTATAAGCTGTCCCATTCAACTGAGTCAAATGCTTTCTCAAAATCCACTGCAATAGCAGTGGTTGGAGTGGAAAGAGATCTAGAGAAATGCATGAGATTCATAAGGGTCCTCAGGTGGTCCGAACTATATCGATCAGGGATAATGCCCACTTGTGAGGGATGTACGAGTCCAGGGAGTAATGGGGAGAGCCTGGCTGCCAGGATTTTGGCATACAGTTTACTGTCTAGGTTGATAAGGGAAATCGGGCGATAATTCCCAGGGTTTGTAGTGTCCTTACCTTTTTTGGGAATAACTACAATAGTAGCTTCTAGCATTGAAGACGGAAGTGACTCTTTAAGCTCTATTTTATTAAATACCTTGGTTAGAAGGGGAGAAATAGTAGGAGCTAGAGCCTGGTAGAAATCAGCTGTATAGCAATTCGGCTATTTTTAGTCTTGTCCTCCATACCAAGTTACTGCAGTACAACAATAATTTCACAACATTACCCTGTGGCTGTCATAAAGTTCAGTACAGTACCCATCTATGCTCTCAGAGGACTTCAGTCTGTAGTGACTGTCTACTCCCTAACTATTACCACAACGCAGACATTTCATATGTAATATCAGGTACCCATCAATAGGCATTGTTTCAGAACCCATCACTTGGCATTGTTTCAGAACCCATCACCTGGCATTGTTTCAGCCCTGTGCACCCACTATCGTACTTTCATCGGTACATTAAAAAAGAGGAAGTAATACACAGCTGTTTTATGCTGACTTCTAGCTTCCTCCATCTAGCTATCAGGGTGGCCATACAGGCCTATACAACAACTTTCTCCAGGGTGGGTTGTACCCAGCTCTAACCCCATTTTAACACATTGTTTCCCCTCAGGGGCCCAGTCATAGGTTCCACCCCATACCTAGAACTTCCATGACCCTAGGTTTCTCATTTTATATCATACAGTATAGACATTTCTTTTATGTTATACATTTTTGTAATCATTTCATATATTTCATCCTGTATCACAGGAGGTTCAAAACATGTGAAAGTCCCTTTAGCCACCATGGTGTCTTCCTTGTTGCTTGTAGTCTTCACTCCAGTATGTATATATCCTGAAACAGTCTTACCTGGGGCCTTCATCTCATTGTGCTCCAAGTAGCAGCAGCCCGGAAAAATGGGCAACAATAGGATCTCAAAAGTGGCTAGTAACAAAGGCTCCATTGGGGGTGTCCTCCTCCTTGGAACACATGGATCCTGTTCCTCTGACTCTGCCATGAAATCCTCCAGTTGGGAACCCTCCATCAGCACCTGGCAGTGGTGCTCCACCTCTCTCCAGTGCTGGTCCACCTCTGCATTCCATCGAACTTCAATCTGGATAGTAATTTCCCTCTGGTCCTCCTCACCTGGGCTCTGGTATGCACACTGGGAAGTCCCTCCTTCAACAGATCCTTGGCTTCCACAAGATCTTGTAGGTATGCCATCCTGCTCTTTGCCCCTATGTCTGGATACCAGGGCCGGTATCTGGGTACTGGTCTCCCCCTTGTTTCTCTGTACAACCAGTGCTGTCCCACTTCTAACAGCAAGTTTGTCACAGCATGTGAGAATAAACTTCAAACAAGTCAAATTTACAGGCTTAAAACACACCATGGTGTGATATTTATTTTTCACAAGTTAGAAAAATAAGAAATGAAAACAAAAAAAAATTGCAAAGAAAATTACTACTTAACATTAGTAGTTTCTCACATAATACAGTCTGGATCTTAGAGTTCCTAAGACCCTTCTCATATGCATTCAACCAGTTGTCTACAGTAGCACCTCTCTTTCACTCTCAAGACTGAACTCTACTGGACTGAACTGAAGTGAACTCAATGAAGAGGTTTTATATCTTTTGGTGGGGTCACCTGACTTAGCCCTTTCTGTTTACATGCCTGGACATGTTGTTTCAAAACCAAGGGTGGGGGTTGTTTCAGGGGACTTCCTGATTCAGTTAAAGGTACAGTGTGTATCTCCACAGATATTGAATCTCTATATCTCTGATCCAGAGTGACTAAGCACTTTTATAAAGCATACCACATTCTTTTGTTCAGCCTCATACATAGAACCTTATACAGTAGCAGGTTTATAGTGTGAATTTAGGAAAATACCATAAGGATTTCTTATAACTACTAGTCCTGAAATTATTATTGTTTTATATGGCTTCTGAATCCTTTTTATTTAAAAAGGCTTTATTAACTGTATGTATTTCTATTTAAAATAACCTTCATGTTTTATTTACACAAAATGCACTTTTGCACTTTACACACCTCGCCATGTGTTTGGCATCATTCCAGGGACTGAATGGATGGAAATGGAAAAAGAATGAAAAGAGACAACTAGTAGGAAGTTTAGTAGGGAGAGTAAAGAGCTATGCTAGGTGGCTGACCTAGGGTAGGAGAAAAGAAGAAAAGCATTAACTGCTGCGCAACAGAAGTATTGGTAGCTAGGAAATAAGGAGCTAGAAAAGTGGTTCGTCAGTCACAGCTGTGGGTGTAGCCTAACTCTGCCACACCTACCTAATGGATAAGCTGCAGATCCTAGTTAACCAACAGCCTACTTCCTGCTACCCCCCCACTAGAATTGCCTTATATCTGTCCCATGCATTCTTGAATTCCCCCACTGTTTTTGACTTCACGACCTCCTCAGGAAGGCTGTTCCATGCATCCACAACACTCTGTATGAAAAAATACTTCCTCACATTATCTCTGAGCCGTCCCCCTTCTACCTTCAAATTGTGCCCCCTGATCTTGCTCCTCTTTTTCTGAAGGATGCTACCCTCTTGGACTTTGTTGATTCCCTTGAGGTACTTGAAAGTTTCTATCATATCCCCCTCTCCCTTCTTTCCTCCAGGGTATACATATTAAGCTTCTTTAGTCTCTCTTCATATGTCTTGTGATGCAGACCCTGCACCATTTTGGTTGCCCTCCTCTGGACAACCTCTACCCTGTCTATGTCTTTGTGGAGATGGGATCTCCAGAACTGCATGCAGTACTCCAGATGGGGTCTCACCAACTGTGTTTACAGAGGGATAACAACTTCCTGTTTTCTACTGGTGATGCCTCTCCCTATGCATCCCAGTATCAACCCAGCCCTCCTTACTGCCTTCTCACATTGCTTGCCCACCTTTAGGTCATCTGATATAACTACCCCCTAGTTCCTTTCCATTTCTGTTGTTGTCAGTATCTCATCCTCCATTGTGTACTCTTTTCCTTTGTTTTTGTTTCCCTAGTGCATTACTTTGCACTTCTTTGCATTGAATCTAAGCTGCTATACATTTGACCATTCCTCCAACCTTTCTAAGTCCCTTCTCATCCTTTCCACCCCACCTTGTGTATCAACCAAGTTGCAGATCTTTGTATCATCTGCAAAGAGACATACTTTTCCTTCCAGTCCCTCTGCAATGTCACTTATAAAGACATTAAAAAGGACCGGACCCAGTACTGAACCCTGCGGTACCTCACTAGTAACCCACTTTCTTCACTATAGACTCAGTTTACAATTACCCTCTGCATCCTGTGGTCCAGTCAATGTTTTAACCAGGCTACCACCCTGGGGCCCACTCCCAGGCTGGCTAATTTGTTTATTAATCTTTCATGTGGGACTCCGTCAAATGCCTTGAGAAAGTCTAGGTAGGCCACGTCCACAGGCCCTCCCTGGTCTACTACTTTGGTCACCCAGTCAAAGAAATCTATTAGATTCATCTGACATGACTTTCCTACTGTGACTCCATGCTGCCTTGGGTCTTGTGCCCCACTGGCCTCTAGGTACTCAACAGTTCTTTCCTTCAGAAATGATTCCATCATTTTCCTTACCACTGAGGTCAAACTGACAGGTCTGTAGTTTCCTGCCTCTGTCTTGCTCCCACTGTTGTGAAGGGTAATCCCACATGCCCTCCTCCAGTCTTATGGTACCACATCATCCTCCCATGATTTGTTAAAAAGGGTAGTCAGTGGTGTTACTAGTTCTCCCCTTAGTTCTTTTAGAATTTCCTCATCAACATCTTTATAGGTGACATTGCAGAGGGTCTGGAGGGAAAGGTATCCCTCTTTGCAGATGATACAAAGATCTGTAACAGAGTTGATACACAAGGGGGGATTAGAAAGGATGAGAAGGGACTCGGCAAGGTTGGAGGAATGGTCAGACATATGGCAACTTAGATTCAATGCAAAGAAGTGCAAAGTAATGCACCTGGGAAACAAAAACCCAGAAGAAGAGTACACAACAGCAGGGGAGGTACTAACAACAACAAAAATGGAAAGGGACCTGGGGGTAGTCATTATCAGATGATCTAAAGGTGGGTAAGCAATGTGAGGAGTCAGTAAGGAGAGCCGGGGGGTGCTGGGATGCATAGGAAGGGGCATCACAAGTAGAAAAGGAAGTGGTTATCCTCTGTATAGACAGTTGGTGAGACCCATCTGGAGTACTGTGTGCAGTTTTGGAGACCTCATCTACACAAGGACATAGACAGGATGGAAGCAGTCCAGAGGAGGGCAACTAATATGGTGCAAGGTCTGCATCAGAAATCATATGAAGAGAGACTGAAGAGCTTAATATGTATACCCTTGATGAAAGGAGGGACTGGGACAAGATAGAAACATTCAAGTACCTCAGGGAATCAACAAAGTCCAGAAGGGTAGCATCTTTCAGAAAAGAGATGTGTAAGAACAAGGGGACACAATTTAAAGATAGAGTGGGGACAGTTCCAGGGGTAATGTGAGAAATCTTTTCACGGAGAGGTGGTGGATGCGTGAAACTGCCTTCCTGGGGAGGTTGTTGGGGCTAAAACAGTGGAAATTCTAACATGCATGGGACAGACACAAGGCAATTGTAGTGGGGGTGGCAGGAAGTAGGCTGTTGGTTAACTAGAATCTGCAGCTTATCCAGTAGGTAGGAAATGGGCAGACTGGGTGGGCCAAGTGGTCCTTACCTGCTGTCAAACTCTAATTCTGGGGTGAATCCCATCAGGCCCCATTGCTTTGTCCACCTTCAGTTTTAGAAGTTCTTTCAGAACCCTTTCTTCTGTGAAAGGACTGATATCAACTCCCCTATCCAGATTGCTTCTATTGACTGGATTTGGTACCTCCACCTCCTGTTTTTTTGTGAATACTGAGCAGACGTATTCATTCAGTATCCCTGATTTTTCACTGTCCCTCTCTGCCCACCCACCCTCATCTTTATTCAGCATCAGTATCCCTCCCTTTGTCTTTCTTTATGCCCTAATGTACCTATAAAAGGTTTTATCCCTCTTCTTAACTGAGTTGATTACCTTTTCCTCGGTTTGGGCCTTTGCTAATCTGACTGCCTTCTCCACTTCCTTCTGCTTTAACTGGTACAGTACAGTTCTCTGTCCTGCTCCTTCTGTGTTTCCTTATACTTCCTGAATGCTATCTTTTTCTCCCTAACTTTCCCTGCCACCTCTTTTGAAAACTATAGTGTCTTTTTCTTTCATTTTGATTTATTTGCTTCACACAAAGGCTTGTTGCCTCAGTGATGGCAGTTTTGATGTTTCCCGATTGTTGCTCCACCCCTCCTTCCTGCCTGTTTGTTATTGCTTTTCTGAAGCAGTCTCCCATTTTGACAAAATCAGCCCTCCTGAAGTCCAGTACCTTCACTTTTGTATTGCTTGACTCTACAGCTGAGTTTATCATGAACCACACTGTTTGGTGGTCACTTGTTCCCAGATGGTTAACCACTTCTAGATTTGAGATCCTCTCTCCATCCCCATTTGAGAGTACCAGGTCTAAAATTACTCCCTCCTGAGTGGGTTCCAACACTAGCTGTCTGAGGCATGCTTCGTGCAGGCCATCGAGAATGGCCCTGCTCTGGGATGTGGCTGCAGCAAAGGTGTTCCAGTTAACATCTGGTATATTCAGGTCTTGCATCAGCAATATCTTCCCTTTCTCTGCCATCCTAAGGATGCCGTCTATCATTTCCTTGTCCATTTCCTCCCCTGAGACGGGGGTCTGTATACAACCCCTGTGTGGATTGTGGTGTCATTTCCAGTCTCCAGGATAACCCACAGTGCCTCCTCTCCTCCATGTTTACCCTTTAGTTCTATTGCTTTGATCCCTTCTCTTACATAGAGAGCTACTTCTCCTCCTCTTCAACCCTCACTGTCCCTCCTGTAGATTGTGTACCCTGGTATGTTGACATCCCAGCCATGGTTCTCTTTGTACCATGTTTCTGTGACTGCCACAATATCCAAGCATCCCTCTTCCATCAAGGCCACCAGTTCAGGGAGCTTGTTACCTAGACTATGGGCATTGATACTCATTACCTTCCATTTTTCCATGGCCTTACCCACTTTTGCTCCATCTCTGTTCTTACTGCCTTTGTCTTTTTCTCAATTTACCCCTGCTTTTCTCCCTGTCGACTTCTCTATCTTGGTGATTACCTCACTAACTACCCTGATTTTTGGGGGGGGAGGCTAGGATTTCCCTTCTCCTTTTCCGTACCTCCCCCTTGGCTAGTGTAAATGCTTGCCAGTGTAGCATTTAAACCTATCACCTAGGAGCCTCGTTCCCCTCCTGGACAGATGCAGACCATCACACCAGTATAGGCCTGCATCCCTCCAGGTGGACCCCCATTCCCCAATGAAGCCCAAACCCTGAGCTCTGCACCACTTTTTTGACCACTGATTGAATCCCATGGTGCAGAGCACCCTAACCTCACCGATGCCATAGACAGGCAGCACCTCCGAGAAGGTTACCATGCATACTACTTATCTAAGGCCCCTCCCCAACTCCACAAACTCCTCCTGCACTGGTCTGATCCCTTTCACAGTCAGATCATTTGTCCTTAGGTGGACAATGACATCCAGCTCACTCCCCATGCAGCTGCTCCCATGATTCTGAGGATTCGCTCCCTGTCCCTCCAAGCCATGGCACCAAGAAGGCACCTTACCTCCATCTCCCCTCCTTCCCCCAGTTCTACTCTCCTAACAATGGAGTCCCCCACCCAGGAGTTGTTTCCTTACCCTGTGGGGTCTCATGCCACGCTCCTGTGGGTCTCCTTTTTGGACATTCCCAGCATTCTCCGTGGTCTCCACTGTGGGTGCCTCCATAGAGGAACCACACTCTACCAGGATGGCATATGAATTGTGGAGAGGTACAATTGGAGGGATGCATCTCTGTTCCACCACCCTCACCCTCCCTGAGCCCACTGTGGTCCAACTGCTCCTCTTTCCTGGCAACCTCTGAGGCAGCAGTGGTGGTGGCCCTAGTGGTCACTGGATGGGAAAGGAGGTCCCCAAAATCCTGGCCAACTCAGCCTGGAGATGAGCAACCTCCTCCCTCAGCCCAGAGAGGTGCCTGCAGATGGGACAACACTGCATCCTCCAAAACGTCTCCCAGAAGACTGCTACTCCACAGCCACTGCACTGCACCACTCCCATCATGTCTTATTTGTGGCCCCTTAACTGTTGTTTTGTATACTTACTCTTTCCACTCTTTGTTTATTTTTTTTACATAATTTTTTTTTCTCCCTACTTCCTACTGCCTCTGTGCCCTTAAAGCTCTTGATCTTCCTGTTCTGGGACAGGATATTTCTGTATTCCTCAGTAGTCTCCTTCTTACTTGCTCAGAGCCAGACCTCCAGCAGCTGGGGGGGGTGGAGTGCTACTCTTTTTCTTCTAGGATGGTGAGTCTTTTGTGCCTCTGTGATCACTCCCTTCCTGCTCCCAACCAGGAAGCTCCTGCTGTCAGTCAAATCCTGTGCCTATAAAAGCAGAATTGGCTAAAGGTGGGGCATGGAGGGGAAGGACAGAGGGCAATATAGTCCCAGTAAAGTTCTAACAGCAGCTTCTTCCTCATGCTTTTCTCTGCCAAAAGCTATCTAGATCAGTTTTTAAATGCAAACACCTGGCTTCCTTCTACCTAAGCCGCTCCCCCAATTCAGTTTCTTTCTTCACCTAGCTAACTGCACAGATAACAATTCTTTCACTCAGCTCAGAAAAACACACCAACTCTTTTTTTGTTTGTTTTTACCTTAAATTGAAGTTCCCAGTAGTAGAGTTCTAGTTCTTTAGTCCAGTAGAGTAACAAAGTTCTAGCGGCAGCTCCTTACTCAAATGATCACAAATGTCTTTGAGTTGTTCCTCCTGGAGCTTGTAGAGAAGACTCCATAGTTCATATCATATCATATCATATCATATCATATCATATCATATCATATCATATCATCATTGTTTTTTTTTATAAAAGGCATCTTTCTAAAACCAAGGCGCCTGTACAATAAAATACATAAAATAAAATAAATGATTATAAACAGACATATAAATTCCAAAAGAAAACAGTATAATAGCAGCATAACAAACTAAAATAACCACATCAATCAACAAAAGCCAGGTTAAAAAGATAAGTTTTTAAAGCAATTTTAAAACTCTGGATAGTTAGGCAATCTCGTACCCGATGAGGTAGAGAGTTGCACAGGGACAGAGCAACAAAGCTAAATGCCCTTGTTTCTGATGTCTGCAAATGTACCCTGGGAACCTCTAGCAATCCCTCATTGGTGGATCAGAGAGGACGGAGGGGACAGTAGGGACAAAGGAGATATTTCAGGTAACTCAGTCCCTGGTTGTGTAGGGCCTTAAAGGTTAACAAAGCAAACTTAAAGGTGATCTGCCACTGTATCGGCAGCCAGTGCAGACCACGGAGCACAGGTGTCATATGACTGGCTCTTAAAGCACCAATCAAAAGCCTGGCTGTCACACTCTGCACAAGCTAAAAGTGTCAGATATCAACCCCCGGCAGCCCTAGATAAAGGGCACTGCAGTAATCAAGGTGGGAGATAATGAAGGCGTGAACCAACGTTGGAAGATCATCAGGAGGAACCAGATGTTTCACCTGGGTGATATTTCTCAGATGGTAAAAAGAAGTTTTAACAACTGCTGACACCTGTGATTTTAGGGTCAGACAGTCATCAAACATAATGCCCATGTTCTGCACCCGGTCTGAGGTAGCTAGCTGGCCACCTCCAAGCCACAAACCCGAAGATGAACCTGCCAACATACCCTCCTCACGACGACACGGGTTCACAACCAACACCTCAGTTTTTTCAGGATTCAACCTTAGCCAACTCACATTCATGCAGGCCTGAATTTCAGTCAGACAGCTGTTAAGCACCAAGACAGCATCATCCTGTTCAGGCACAAAAGACATGTATAGCTGAGTATCATCTGCATAGCAGTGAAAACTCAAGCCATATCATCTGATAATTGCTCCCAATGGCAGCATATACACTGCAAACAACATGGGTGCTAGAATGGATCCCTGCAGAACCCCATGGGAAAGGGAGAATGGAGCTGAGGTACAAACCCCAGACACCACTCTATGAGTCCTACCCGTGAGGTAAGATCGAAACCATCTGAGGACAGTCCCTTGCAGTCCACAGATAAGCCGCAGGTGATCCAACAGCACTCCATGGTCCACAGTATCAAATGCTGCAGAGAGATCAAGAAGGACCAAGATGGAATGAGTCTTTTGATCTCTCGCTATCAGGAGGTCATTTAGTACCAAAACTATAGCCGTGTCAGTACTATGTCTCTTCCTGAAACTGGACTGGAGAGAATCATAGATATTGTGGCTGGTCAAATGGTCCTCCAGCTGTAAAGCCACCACCTTCTCAATAACCTTATACAAAAAGGAAAGGTTACAGACTGGCCTGTAGTTTGTAAGACAGTCAGAATCCAAGGAGGGCTTCTTAAGAAGAGGCCAAACCACAGCCTCCTTAAGGGAAGCTGGAAAAATTCCCCTCTCCAAGGATAACCAGACTATCTCAGCAAGGACCGGGCTGATGACATCAATGCAGCCAACAAGCAAGCGTGTAGGGCCAGGATCCAAACTACAGTTGGTAGGACGTAAAGTCTGGATAACCATCTCAATATCACTGATCTTAGGCTGGCCAAAGTTGCACCACTCAAACCAGGAGTCCGACATCTCCTGCTGACCATTGCTACTCCCTAGAGAAAGGGTCAGGTGGATATCAGACCTGATCATGGCAACCTTATTCGTGAAGAATCGAGCAATCTCCTCACACTGCTCTTGTGAAAAGGCATTTCTGGGCTGAAGACAGAGTGGATTGCATAGTCTGTCCACAGTCTGGAAAAGCTGAGCTGGTCGATTCTGCGTGGCAGCAATTTCCCTGGACAGGAATTCTGGCTTCTTATAAGAAATTGTTGAGTGATAGACCAAATAATGAGTGAAAACTGACAGAAGGGATGTTCAGGAGGAACATGAGGGAGTATTATTTTACAGAAAGGGTGGTGGGGTAAACCAGCCAAAGTAGTGGGTGCTCAAACAGTTGATGGTTTCAAGCATGGTTGGGATAAAGTGAAGGGAATAGTGGTCAGTCAGGTTGACAGAATCAGGAAAGGGAATGGGGAGAGTAGGGGGAGAGCTTGGACCCTGGATAGGTAAGTCATACGTTTAGATAGGGAACTTAGGTAGACCGGGTGGACCACTTGTCTTTCTCTGCCATAATTGCCTTTGTTTCTGTGATGAGGTGGGGGGTGTAATTGAGGAGAACTGGAAAGACTATGGGCCCAGGATGGAGTTCAAGAGAACTCCACACCTGATGGGGATAAGGCATCACTGGAACTAACCTGAACTGACTGTGCTGGTTGTCACTGAACCATTTAACAGCAAGGTCATATAGACCTGCCCCCCTCAACATACACACACACACACACACACACACACAAGCTTATGCAGGAGGATGGTGTTGGCCACAGTATTGAAGGCTTTGGGAAAGTAGATACAATGGAAGTGGTGACTTGGCCCTGGTCCATCGCTGTAGGAACAGAGTCAGTCACAAAGATGATGGGTATATGGTAGAATGGTAGTTACAAGAGCCAGACTGGAAAGGGGAGATGAAGAATCAATCAATCAATCAATCAAAATCTTTATTTACCCAGGTGATCACCATTGAGCAATCTCATTTACAAGGTGGACCTGCAGTTTGCAAGGACAAGGGTACAGAATAGAGTACAAATAAAATATACATAAAACAACAGTAACAAGATGTATACAACAAAATATACACAGTGTAGAAATATAGGCAGTTAGTAAATACAAAGATGCCTTTATAATCCTGTCCATCAAAAATGTGTTCATAGCCTATATAGAAGTCCCTGGGATATGAAAGAAAGCACGAGTAGAAGGCAGGGAGGCTAGCAGAAAGATGCTGGAATACTATGCAGATAGTATCGGAGGCATAAGAGTAGGTGATGGGGTGTATGTAAGGGCGGTGCAGTGAGTACATCGTACAGGTGGGACTAGAATGGACCGAGGGAGACGGGAGAAATTGTGGTATGGAAATACTTAGTTTGAATGGAAAGGACTAGGGTTGGTTATATTGGAAATGTCAGCTGGACTTCTAGGAGTGATGGAAACAGTTACAGAGCTCCACAAATGTTTTGGCACACAGCGTCTTGAATATAGCAAGACTAACAGGGGAGCTAAGTCTCAGCGATTTCTGTATCCTATTCCAGAGCGTGGGCAGGACAAAGCTTATGGCCACTCTTCCAAAGTGAGTGCCAACCCTAGGTACTTTCAGGGAAACCAGCAAGTGATTTCTCGAGGCATAATTCCCAGTCAGGCTTAGTGGGAGACAGTCAGCAATGTATTGCGGAAGTTTTTTGGTGATGGTTCAGAGAGTCCAAAGGGCTACATTTCTATACTGCCTGTGTTGAAGGGAGGGCCACCCCACAGCTGCATATAATGAACAGTGGTGGGTGGAAAAGGGGAGGCCTGTTATGAATCTCAGAACTCTACGATACAATACGTCCAATTTTGCAAGGTGTGAGGCCGGGCACTGGCCATATATGAAGTCAGCATAGTCAATTAAGGAGAGAAACGTGGATTGGATGAGCTGTCTTTTGGTGTCTATGGTCAGGAGACAATTTATTCTGAAGAAGAGGCCAAGCATCTGCCTCAGCTTTTTCAGCAGTTCTTCTATATGTTCCACAAAGGAGAGTTTATTGTCTAGCCAGACACCCAAATACTTGAATTTTGGAACGAATTCAAGATTTTCACCAAGTAATGTGGAGATAGAAGGTAAGAGATGAGCAGCAGCAGAATATGTCCCCTGGCCAGTTGGTGAGAATAGCATTGCCTTGGTTTTCTTAGCATTAAGTAGTAGTCTTTTGCTGAGGAGCTGGTGCTGCAGGATGTTAAAGTCGGTTTGCAGGTCGCCACAGGCAGCTTCAGGAGATTCACAGCTTATGTAGAGCACTGTGTCGTCAGCAAACAGGTGAATGCTTGCTTCCTTAATGCCTACATCCAGGCCGTTGATATAGATAGCAAACAATAATGGCCCCAATATGGACCCCTGAGGAACACCTCTTTTTATCAGTTTAAGTGGAGAAAGCTTCCCTTCAAACTTGATTTGTTGCTGCCTACCAGTGAGGTAGTCATGGAACCAACACAAGGAGGTTGGATCCAAGCCTATTTTTTGTAAGGTGGAGAGGAGCAAACAGTGGTCAATGGTGTTGAAGGCCTTACTGAGGTCCAGGAAAATGGCACAAATGAATTTTTTGTTTTCTAAATCCCGTTGCCAGTCATTAGTTACTTTTGCCAGAGCCATAATGGTACTGGGCTTTGCTCTGAAGCCAGACTGCATAGGGTTTAGTAAGCTCGAGTTGTCTATAAAAGATCTCAGCTGGGTATCCACAATTTTTTTCTAGGGGCTTGGATAGTATGGGGAAGAGGGAGATCGGCTTATAGTTATTGAGGTCACAGGGATCCCCTGATTTAAACAGGGGGATGACGTGAGCAACTTTCCATAACTGAGGGAGAGAACCTTGCGATATGGACAGGTTGAATAAGTGTGAGATAGGTGTGGCAAGGATGTGATAAGCAATTTTCAAGTAATATGGGTCGAAGGAGTCAGCCCCAGCACTTTTTTTAGTGTCCAGTTGTAGAAAAAGATCTTCAACTTCTTTTATGGAGGTGGGTAAGAAGGAGAAGGTTACGATATTGTTACTCAGTTCTAGGAGCTGAGTGTTGATCTGTGGATCGAGTCTGCTTACCGGTGCATTATCGAATGCTAGGCCTGCAGTGGCATAATGATTGTTGAAGGCCTGCAGGATCTTGTTTCTATCACTGATTATAGCATTGTCAGTGGTAATTTTAGAAGGAAGCACATTTCCTGGAGAGTGACCAGTCAGTTCTTTTAGGGTGGACCAGAACTTGATAGGGCATTTTGACGCAGAGTCTAGCTCAGATCGGTAAAAGTTGGCCTTGACCTCTCTGGTCATCTTAGTGCAGGCGTTTCTAGCTGTCCTGAAAAGACACCAGTCTTCATCTGCATGTGTGATTTGCCAGCCTTTTTCCAGAGATAATCTCTTTTTAGTAAGGCAGCCTTGAGGTCCACTGAAAACCAACAACATGTCCTAGCTTTTATATGTGCTTTTACCAGAGGAGCATGGTTGTTTAGGGCACTGGTTATACTTTCATGGAAGATGTCATAGGCATTACTCACTGATTTAGCTAGTTAAAAGCTCTGCCAGTGCAAGGAGTTTTTTTAATTCATTGAAGTATGCAAGAGGATCGAAGTTCCGTCTGGACCTTTTAGTGGAAAATTTAGATGCTGGTGAGGGATTGGTGTCAGTTCTTATACCAGCAATAAAGCAGTGGTCACTAACATCAGCTGAAAAAATTCCGGCATGGGAAAAGGAATGTGGTTTACTTACGGGAAGGACATCCAATAGGGTACTGTTCATTGGGTTTTTCTTATTAATGCAAGTTGGCTCAGTAATACATTGTGTGAACCCATGGGAGTCACAGAATTGCTTCGGGTTAATGAGACCTTAGTCAGCCAATCATAGTTAAGGTCTCCTAGAATAATTGTTTCAAGGGGGACAGAGCCCATAATAGTTGACAGATGGAACAGGAGCTGAGGCCCCGCTGATGGTGATCTGTAACAGCCTATGACATGGAAAGCCATTGATGGGGAAAGTTCAACTTAAAGGGACAAGCATTCAAATCCACCTGCAACAGAGGTAGAGTCTAGGATGGACACTGAAAATTTGCATTTGACATAGATGACTACTCTGCCTCCCCGGTCTGCCTATCGGCTCTGAATAGGAGGTAGTTAGGGATGTTTACCTCTCTATCTGGGGTGGATGCCCGAAGCCAGGATTCTGAGAGCACTATTATGTCAGGTGCAGTATGAGTAATCCATGCCTGGACTGAAGTCAATTTCTTTAAAAGACTGCAAACATTTGCATGCATAAAACTGACTCCTTTCAGTCTTGTAAGTTCGGATGGAGATGAGAGAGCTTTTTTTTTCCAATTCAAAGTTTATTGATACATTTTACATAACAAAAGGCAGTTACAATGAAAATGATATTGAAATACAGACACAATGTAAAGGGGTAACTGCCTAGCCCACCCTTCCCTCCCCTTGCTGCAGTAACCAAACCTAGTGTCCCTTAAATGCCAAGCTCTTTACCTAAGATCCTACTTGACCGTGTAACTTAAGATATACTTAGACCTGAACTAGGGGAAATTAGAGAGTGAAGGGGATCCCAGGAGATGAGAAAGCTTTTGTGGGGCCAGGGTTAAGTTCATCATTGCCTGAACACCAAAGTAGCAGGATCACAATTTTCCTTAGGGCAGCGAAGAGTAATTTGAAGGCACGAATCTTTCTACGTCTAGTACGAGTTTGAGTGCAGAGGTCCGGAGTCCTAAGTTTCCCCTTGTGCTGTCCTAGGGACGCGTAGCCTAGGGTCCCTCCAGTATAGCACCAAGATATGTAGGTTCTGGGTGGATGGGGTGAGGGGCCACATATTGGTAACGAAGTAGCGGTCCCACCTTGAGGAGATTCCACAAAATGAAAGGGGTGTGGAGTCATGTGGTGACAGCACAAGTTATTCGTAGTATTAATATAAAAACAGTCTAGCAGTGGTGGGCATGACTCTATGTTGGAGTCAAATCTGCTCTATTGGTCTGTCACATAGGGTACTGTACATAGGCAGGTGAGTAATTGGAGCCACACGAGGACTGCTATGATTGCCCTATGTGTTAACAGGGGGCGAGTTGCAACAAGATTCACTAGCCAGGTTCTATAAGTCCCAAGGATCACTGCTCCGTGTTGGACTAGCTGAAAGAGACAGGGATTGATAGTACGCAAGATAAATGAAAACAGCCTGGCAGCACAGGTGTTTTAAGGATTTATCTTCAACAGGCAGGGGTATCCTACTGATTACACTACATGTAGAATATCGGGGAGTTGCTTAGGGAATACAAATTTAATGATGCCTCACCACTAGGAGGGGTAGACTTATGTGAAAGTCAGTTAGGGGATCCACCTGGGGTGAAGACTATAGGATAGGCAGGGGATGGACTATGACAGTAGAGGCGGGGCAAGAGGGACTGTATACTAACACCTGGAAGGGGGATGGGTGGGTGGGTGTAAAAAGTGGCTTTGCCATACATCTGCTGCTTGGAGATTCTGTGGGAAGTGGTCTGGCGGTGGCTGAGGAAGCACCACCCGCCCGGTGGCCATGTGTCCTGCAGCGGAAGAGCTGGGAGCCCTGGAGGGTTCTCGACTAAGGAAGGAGACAAAAAGGGACACTATTAATACTGGGCTCTGGCAGGGGCTGAGCAATCCAGTGAAAGCAGCAAATTAGCAAAACAAAAGGAGAGATTTCCTTGGCACCCCAAGATCTGGCTAACGGCTGCACTAAAGAGCAAAGAGGGGCTGTGATCACTTTGAGTCAAGACAAGAAAAAGCACATCCAACAGCAGGCAAAGGCTCTTAATCACTATCCTAGGAGCTTACAAATAATACAAACAGTTGCAGTACATTATTCTTTGCAATCTATACAGTAAAAACAGCTCTTTTTTGCCCAGTTTTCAAACTAAAACTGGAAGGGGAGAGCGAGCCAGTCAGCACCTGCCTGAGAAAGGCACTCACAATCCGATTGGCGGCGGCTTTGCTGTACCTCTGCTGCTTGGAGAGTCCGGGGAAGTGGTCTTGGGTGCAGCTGAGGAAGCGCAGACCACCCAGTAGCCACATGTCCTGTGGCAGAAGAGACGGGAGCCCTGGAGGGTTCTCAGCTTTACTGCTTGCAGAGTCCAGGGAAGTAGTCTCAGGCGGCGGCTGAGCGCCGACCACCTGGTGGCAGCGTCCCTCTGACCCAGAAGTGCTGGGAGCCCTAGAGGGTTTTCGGCTCTGCTGCTTGGAGAGTCTGGGGAAGTGGTCTCGGGTGGTGGCTGAGGAAGCGCCGACCTCCCGGTGGCCACGTGTTCTGCGGTGGAAGAGCTGGGAGCCCTGGAGAGGTAGACTTGGTAAGAGGAGCAACTTGGAAAGAGGAGAGCCAAGACAAAACTAAATAGGTATGCCTGGGGTTTGGTGGGGAGCCAAATCAAGCTCAGTCCACCTTCCCTATATAACCAAGGTCCACCGATCCCCTGCGGCTCTACTGCTCACATTTCTGAGTGCTACTCAGCCACTTCCTGTTTGTTTATTTTGGCTTCTACATGCTCCTTTAAGGGCTGTTTCATCTTAATCTTACATACTATTTGCCAGCAGATTAGACCTCATGGTCTATCAAGTCTGCTCGAACCTAGATCCTTAGTTGGGTGCAGAGACCCTCCCATCCCTTGTGCTCCAGAAACCCCTATCATCCATCCCCACCCCCGGGACAGGCCATCATCTGATACATCCACTTTCTGTGTCTGTCCCACCCTCTCTTAAAGCCCTCCACTGTGGATCTCTGAACCAGCTCACCAGGCAGAGCATTCCAAGGGTCCACCACCCTCTCAGTGAAAAACCTCCTCCTCTTTTCCCCCCTCACCCTTCACCTTCAACTTCAAACCATGCCCTCTGGTGATGCCTCCTGCTTTAGTCTAAAGATCCCTCCATGTTTACCCTATTTATTCCTTGAGATGCTTGAGACCTCAATCACTGTCCCCCGTCTCCTCCTCTCCTCCAATGAAAACAGGCAGAGCTCCTCAAGTCTGTCCTCGTAAGTCAAATCCCTAGCCCTCGTATCATCTTTGTTGCCTCTCTGTACCCTCTCCAGGGCTGTATGTCCCTCTTCAAGTGTGGTCTCCAGTACTGTACACAGTACTCAAGGTGTGGTCTAACCAGTCCATTGTACAGCGGCAGAATCACTTCCTTGCTGTGATCCCCCTTGCGATGCATCCCAACATCCTGTTTGCCTTGCTAGCTGCTCTCCTGCACTGCTCAGAGTTATTCATACATGTATCCACCATGACCCCTAGGTCTTTTTCCCCTGTTGAGGCTTCCAGCACCTCCCTCCCAGGGTGTACCTGTGTTTAGGGTTTCCCCGACCAAGATGTAACACCTTGCACTTGGTGATATTGAATTTAATTTCCATGTGTGAGCCAGCTTTCCAGGGTGTCCAGGTCCCCTTGCAGGCCAACCTCCCTCTTCTCCCTCAACTTCTGCTCCCCATCTTGGAGTCATCCATGAAGAGACTCATTTCACCCTATACCATCCTGATGTCTGATATGTATGCATTAAACAGGATTGGACCCAGGACCGAGCCCTGTGTTACCCACTACCAACCTCTGTGGGTTCGAGAGCTCCCACAGACCACTACTCTCTGAGTCGTCCAGCTATCAGTTTTCAATCCATCTGACCATCAAAGGGCCTACTCCTAACCCCATCAGTTTCTCCACCAGACCATTGTGGGGAACAGAGTCAACGCACTGCTGAAGTCCAAGAATAATACATCCACAGGCTTACCCTGTCCAGTTCTGATGTTACCCATTCATAGAACTCCACAAGGTTGGTTTGACATGATCTACCTGGCACAAACCCATGCTGCCGACTATCCAGACCTCCACCTCCCCAAGTAAACCCCAATCGTTCCTTTAGTATACTCTCCATTAATTTTCCCACCACGAGGTTAAACTGATGGGTCTATAGTTTCCTGGTACTTCCTTGACCCCCCTTTATGGATTGGTACCACATGTGCCTCTCGCCAATCCCTAGGTACCCTCCTTGTCTCAAGTGACCTGTTGAAAGCTCCGCCAGAAGTGCAGCCAGTATGTCATGAATTCCCATAGTACTCTGGATGAATGCCATCCATTGGGAGAGTTGTCTTTCTTTAGGGCCTTGAGGGCAAACCACACCTTTTGGTGGGGATGGCATCATCTGTCCCTCCACCTTACTGGTCTTTTATCCTTATCCAGATGTGACACCCTGGGGTACACTTTCCCTCCCTTTTGCTCCATTTCTGTTGCTCCCCTGATCCCTCCCTGCGCTTCTATCCCTTTGTGCCTTGCTTTGTAGATATCCCATCCCCTCCCTAGTGAACACAGAGGCAAAGTACTAGTTAAATACCTCTGCCTGGTCCCTCGCCTCTTCCACCACCCTTCTTCTGATCTCAATCCTGAGATGGCCCTTAGTTTTTCTCCATCCCCAATGTGGAAGAACCCCTTTTCCCTCCATGTATCCCCTGTGCCAGCCGTTGCTCTTTACTGGACTTTGCTCCCCTCACCATACGGGTGACTTTTCTAGATGCAAGCTGGTATATTTTCTTATCCTATCCCCTCTTGTTGTTTATATTTTTGTAGCCCTTCTTTTCTCTGACTGCTACCTGGACCTCACTGGACCACCAGCATGGTTTATGTGACCTTGCTCCTTACGTTTCAACTTAGCGCAGATCCTGACTGCCTCATGAAGTCCCCGTTTATGACCTCCCATCTCCTTTCCACACTTGTCATTGAGGTAATCCTTCAAGTGATCCTTGAGAATATTTCCCATGCCCATAAAGTCTGCCCCCCTGAGAGTCACTGCCAGTGTCCTAGATCTCACCCCCCTCCCCCATGCTTATTTGAAACCAGACAGTATTGTGGTCACTCCCAGTCAGGGGGTCCTGTACAACCATGTCCCTTACCAGATCCCCATCTGCCAGAACCACTTCCAGGACATGCCCCTCCCTTGTGGTCTCCATCACATGCTGTGTTAAGAACACATCCTGGAAGCCATCCAGCAGCCTCTGCTCCTTGGCCACCTTAGAGGACATGGTTCCCCAGTTTGTACCTGGCATATTAAGGTCCCCCATCAACACCACTCCTTCCCCTTTTGGACCACACTGGGCAATGATGTTGTCCAGCAAACCATCCTCTAGAACATCACTCATCCCGGGGGGCCTATATGCTACTCCCAGCTTGACCTTATCTCCTGCTGGGGATCGTGAAGTGACCCATAAGGCCTCCACGTTCCCTCTGCCTCTTCTACCATAAATTTCTATGTCATCTCTAATGAACATAGCCCTCCACCCCTCTGCCCTCCTTTCTATCCTTCCTAAGCATAGTGTACCCCGTACATTTAGGTCCCAGTCATGGTTTTTTGTTGTACGTTCGTGACTGCCGCCACATCCACCCCCTCGAACAGCATGGCCTGGAACTCTGGCAACTTGTTTCCCAAGCTCCTGGCATTTACTAACACTAACCCCACCCTTATCCCTGATCCTTTTTGTTGAACCCCACCCAGATTCCTTATACTTCCATCCTCCCCCTGCTCCTCCTGAAACCTCCACCTCCAGTCTGTTTCCCCCCTCCCCCCCTTGGGCTTGAAGGCTACTCCCCTCATCCGGAGGGGAGGCTTTCTGGTCAGCCCCTCCCTTGGCCCCTTTTCTGCCGTTCCTGTCTGTCTGCCAATCTCCAGGCTCCAAAGTCATCTGATCTGGCCATTCTCAGCCCTGAGCTTTTTTTTCACTTCTCATAATATTCTTTATTGAGAATTCAAGAGAAATACAGGATATACAGAGACTGAAGCTGGCATTTCAAAAATAATATGACAACAGTTAAATACCACCGATTAAAACACACACACATATATATATATATATATATATATATATATACACATACACACACACATATATACACACATACCGTATATCTTCGATTTGTAGCTGCCCTCTAAAAGAAGCCGCCCTCTAACATAAGCCGCGGACAAATCTTAAACTTCCTAATATAAGCCACCCTCCAATATAAACCACGGAGATTAAAAGTTGTATTTTGCATTCTCACCTAAAATGTTTTTACCACATGTACCAGTAATTTCAGAAAGCTGTGTAGTGATGCTGCCACTTTAATCTTACCTTCCTAGTTCCTAGTACGATAACAGCACACTCTCAAGTATTTTCTTTCTCATGTTACAAACATTTTAAAGCCCCAAAATAAAAAAATTGGCAGACCCACAAACCGAGTTAAATGCTCTGATTGTTTGTTTGTTTCGTATCCAGTATCCGGAAGTTCAATACCCAGAAGTCAGTAAGACTACACTACCGTAGCTGTGAGAATTAAACAATTTTTTAAACAATTGTTAAAAGCATTTTTGAGCACAGTGAGCTGTACATTTTTAGTTTTTAATCAAGCTCTGATTCACTGCCACTGTCAATTCTGGTGTCAGAATTACTTGTGAGCTCATGTGACGGAATATCGCTCTCGGAGCTAGCACCATGCAACTCATACCAACTCTCAACACCAACTCGCACCTCTCAAGTGCTAAGCTACTCATTTCAGACTTTTAAACTGTGGTGAGTCAGTGAATAAGTGATAAGCATCTTTTAGCAATTATCCCATTAGTCCATTATGTACCATAGCTGCCAGCAGGCAATCGCTTACATAAGCAGCCCTCGATAATAAGCTGCCCTCGAAGATAAGCTGCATCGCTGAGTACCCGTTTGCTAATATAAACCATGGCTTCAAATCGAAGATATACAGTGTGTGTGTGTGTATATATATAAATATATGGAGAGAGAATTAATACACATCAACTGAATATATAGTTTCTTCCATATCTTGAGAAGAGAAGGGTGTATCCCTAGGAAAAAAAAGACAGACAAAGAGATAAAGAAAAATACATAAGCAACTAAATTTGAAACAACTAATTATTCTGGAAATAGAGACATCTTCAACCCCACTTTCTCAGCCCTGAGCTTATGCTCTTCTTCAGAGGTGTGTACAGAGGGGGCACTGTGTTGTATTTGCTGGCCCATGGCACATGCAGAAGGAGCAAATTATTTTTGTGGATCAGGCACTCACATTCTATTTCCCTAGTGGCTAAACAGTAAATGGGTAGAAGTAGCTAGAGAAAAGGGCACTCCTAGAAACTGACATCCTGTGAAATTTAGAACAAAAGAGAAGCTCCCCTGAAACAAAAACAGTTCCAGTGGTTTGAAATTCAAATGTACAGTTATCACACATTATATAATGGCAAGAACATTTCCTGCACTCTGATTGGTCAGTGTGTGCCTGAGACAGTGACAATATTACACAATAACATCACTGTGCTGATTTTTTGGAGGATTATATGGATTTTCTTTTTCAGAAACAAAGATACACTGCCTCACTAAAAATCTACTAAAAACATTTTTATTTTTATTTTTTGTTTTCTATAACATTGAGCCATTGTATAATTGCAATAAGGCACTCCAAGGTGTGTGTTATTGTGTAATAACGTCACTCCTGGGGTGGTAGAAGCACTCGGCTTCGCCTTGTGCTTCAACCCACCCCAGGAGTGACATTATTACACAATAACACACACCTTGGAGTGCCTTATTGCTTAGTTAGCATGGACATCTGTACAAAGGACTAGGATAGAAAACAAATACCTTTTACAACAGTTTTGGGTTCTGCTTAGCACCAAGAAATGTTTGTACATCCCAAATCCAAGCCAGGATAGTCTGGCTCTTAAAACTTGTAACAGCCTTTGCTCTAGCTGTAGCTGGTAGAATCTAGTGGTTACTTGCCTTCATACTCTGACTCTGTAGGAGATGCACAGCACATTTGTAATTAGTTGTTAAGAGTTTATTTATTAGGGGTTATTTTAATGTGTTTTTATAGTGTTACATTGTTGTATGTTATCTATTGCTTTTAGTTGCTATCTCTGTTTTATTGTACTGGCGCCCTGAGCCTGCAGGGAAGAGAGCCATAAATAAATAAAATCTACTATTACTACTGTTGTTTGTTGAGCTCTTCAAGCACTCAAGCCCAGGGGGGGAAGACAGAAGCTAATCTGAAGTTAACCATTCAGTTCAGCAAAAGGGTCAGGGTAAACTCTTAGCTCAGCTAGTATAGGACACTGCACTGTGCTCACCCAGAGCCATCATATACTGCTGGAACACACAATCCCCAAGCCACTGGTTAAGCTTGGACAAAAACTGGGATCTACTGGCTCACAATCCCACAGTCTTTTCTTTTTATCTTTAGAGTAGGGATGGGTGAAGTCATTGAGGCTGCAATAACCTGGTTCAGATTCTGGAATGGAATTATTTCACCTAGATGACCTGAGAGAATCTGAGGTGACTCCTTTAGAAGTTGGTGGACGAGATACTGAATCCAAACCAGGTCAAATGATACAACATAGGCAACCAATCAATGGTGTTTAATCCAAGCCAATCCATAGCAGCCTGCCGGGGAGATCTGAATCAGAACAGATTGCCCAGTCAATAAACCAGCAGGTAGCCGGCCCAGTTGCACTGAGGATTGAGGCACTGGACGCCACACCTCGCACCACGTCGGCGACCTGGGTTCGGGAGTGAACTCGAGTGCTGGGGGTCAGCAGTGGAGGAAAGGATAGAGCACCCACAGGGCTGCTGTCCTTTCCCCGGGGGGAGGGCACTGGAATGTCTGGCACTGTGGTGGCCCCTGGTGGAGACTGGGGTTGCTGCAGAGTGCTGGACTGCATGCAGACAACGTGGTCTGATGCAGGCAGGGTTGCCATGCGCCACACCATCGGGGATGTGCACCACACATGGGGGGGGAGGTGGGAATGACACACAAGGAAAAAGCCCCTCCAGCCGGATAGTCGACGGCTTCTCCAGTGCTGCTGTCACACACCCAATGCTGGTTCCCCACCACTGCCCCTTCGATATCCCCAGGGCTGTAGTCCCCCATGTCCTAGGGAGTCATAATGACTTTGCAGATGGCGGGGAACACAGCGGGCTGTAGAGCGACTCAAGCGAGCGAGGTAGCCTGAGAGTGTTCTGAGCCTGGAGGTGAAGAAATGGAACTGGAAAAAAATAAATCAACCAGCAGGTACACAAACAGGTATTGAAAACCAAGTGGTCCTAGACTTCCAGTTTTTGTGCCTTATGATGATATCTCAAAGTCAAAGTCTAGTAGAACCAAATGGTGTTGGACCACACAGTCAATGAACCAGTTGCTGTAAACCAGGACCTTACAAGTCCAGCTCTGGTGCCTGCTACTGGTAGTAATATAATTCCTGCCTTGCTATTGTAACTTATTATATTGCATGTTATATTGTGTTTATACAACATTTGTATTGGGATATCAAGACAGATAAAAAACACTAAGGCAGACAGAAAATGTATCACTGATATCGCCATGTTCCTATGTGTCATAGTGATATCTTCAATGTTCCTATACATCATACTGATATCTTGCAAGTATCGGTACATCATCCAATTTCACAACAACTCGCAGCTGTACTTGGAGCTGTGCCCCGCAAGCACCGCATGAGATAGCACTTGTCTTCCGTGTCACACAAACACAAAACTGCCCACAGTTGTGCCACTCCCCTAACTCAGTAGTGGGAGTCGTGCCATAATTTTTAAAGAAATAGTCATTTAATAAACGTATCTGGTTGATCCTGCCATTTTCAGACTGTCTTACTAGAAAAGTACTTTGACTTTTCTTCCTCTAATGTTGCATGACCAAGTGCTGTCAATAGTGGTAAATGATGTGCTGGCAGAGATTTAAAATAAGGCACTGTCATAAAAACATAGAATCTGTCAGCAGAAAAGGATCTCCTGGCCCACCCATTCTGCCCTGAAGTCTCTACCCACTGTGCCATCACAGACCCTAGACAAGGTAAAATGTGACATCTCATATCCAACTCACAAGCTATTCTATTATCTTGTGAATTGGTTATGTCAAAGATATCTTTCCCCATTAGATATATCACGATGGAATACTGAACCAATCAGAGAGCTGCCTTTACAGAGCTGATGACATCACAATACCCCTGTGCAGCAGTTCAAATCCAAAAGAAACAGCTAAATCTTCACATAAACGTCAGATTTAAAAGTTATAATTGGTAACTGGTGTTGTGCTAATCAAATATGTAAAGACCTGATTAAAGATATAGGGGATAATGCATGGGCAATCACACACAACAAGCTTGTGCTTCCATTCAGGAGATGGAATTACATTTGATGGATCTTGAGAGCAAAGCTTGAGAGGTCCATGATCTCAACCCTGAGATGGAAACAAGAGCCGAGTTGGGCATGGTTGCCCATGTTTTATTTTTTGTAGTACATCATTGGGTTTTACTGTATGTCAAAAGTGAAAATTTCAGTTGTACAGTAGTAAGCAGAACTCATCAGCTCTCCTACCATGTATCTTTTTTTTTTTTTTTTTTTTATTTAGTTGTTTAACCAGGTATAGCACACTAAGCTGAAAGCTTTTTTACAGGAGCGACCTGGGAGCACATCTTTAATTGCTCATAGTCAGTAACTATCTTAATGATGCATTATTATGTCAGTGGGGGGAACCTAACTGGAGCAAACCATACACAACAACTTATTGCGATCTTTGAACTGAGCATCAACTTGTCATGATCTTTGAACTGTACGCAACAACCTTTTATGACCATTGAGCTGTGTGCAACAACTTTTGCCCATGCACAGCAAGGATTCTGAGTGTATGGAAAACCACACACAACAACATTTAACCATATACTATACAGAGTTCCTCACCACTGATGAGGTGGCAGGACTTTCATAACCCCCTCGAGGCTCTGCCACTCATTAGTTATAGTCCTGACAACTCACATATGAAGATCAATTGAATATTTTCAGTCAGGCTATTGAATATCCCCTATTTATTCTTCTATTTCCTTTTTTAACCCCCCACATTACACCTACTAATGCACCTATTTTATTGCTGCATTGCAATGTTTGTTTCATATTGCCCCCCGCCCTCAAGATGCATCTGGAAATGAGCTGTAACCAGCTCAGTATGCCCTTCCTGGTAACACTTTTGAAATAATTTAATAAATAAACCTTCCTGATTTCATCCCTTCACTCTGTTTGCCTGCACTTCCCCTTTAAATTTCAATTCATAAAGAACTTGAGTAGTTTTTCCCCTTGAAGCCAAAGCCGCTCTTCAGCAGCACGTTAATAAATAATAATAATGAAATCTGATTGGTTCCTCTGCCTGCCCTGTTCTAGGAAGAGCCAGGGGAGCCGGCTGTGCAGATTAATGGAGCTGAAGCAACGTTTCCTGGCTCTAAAGGTGACATTGAAAGCATATGCCGTTCCTTTAAGATGGGGGCTTACTGATAGGGCTGAAACCCACTTTAAGTCATAGCTGATCAGCTATCCTGTGTGACATAGTGGGGGTGGAGTGAGTAGTCCAGAAATAAATGCAACCTGGGAATACTACGTAGTGGTGCCATGAACATTCTTTACAGAATTCAAACTTGATATAAATATATAGTGAAAACTGCCACAGGCCGCTGGAGAATCAAACCTCATTAATCTCTCATTGAACTTGGCCAAACATTTTCATTAAGTTCACAAATGGAGGGAGTGGGGTGAATCCCATCAAGTTCAGGGGAGCTAATCTGAGCATGTCCTGTGTTTGTGTTAATTTTAAAAATAAAAATACATTTATAAACATTTGTCCAGCCACCACATTTGCAAGGCTTTTGGCATTCTCAGGCTTGTTAAAATAAGCACAGGATTGTTCAGCAGCATTTTAGCATTTTCACTTTTAAATGCAGTGCAGTCACTCCATTAAGTGTCTCACTATACTACTACCCTGATACAAGGCTCAGTACCTTGACTACCATCTTGATCTAATATGCACTGTAGTTGCATACCAAGTGCTTGGCTTGCAAGAGCTGTCTTAAGGAGCTAGTGTAGCTGCCTGGAATTAATAGTAAATTTCTGAAGTAGTCAGATTAAGTACGTTTTCTTTGCTGTTTTGCTAATTAGATGATTTTCTACAAGACAGTACTAGGTGTGATGTATGGAATAGCACTCTACCTGGTGGCTGACATAGTCTGTTCTAGTCCTCCCTATACATCATCAGCCTTGTGACCTCACTGACTGTGACATCACTAGTAACCATGAGTCATTCTGATGTTTGACTAGTAACTTGTGACACATGTTACCAATCAGGCAGCAGGGCTTGTGATGTAATAGTGAATGAGGTCACATGCTGATGATGTAGAAGGAGGAACAGAACTAGACATGTCTGCTTCCAGGTAAAGCACAGCTTTTCATATCAAATCTAATACTATTTGGTAGAAAACCATCTAATGAGCACACAGAAAAAAAACACACTTTAGAAATAAAAAGTAATAAAGAACTACTTTTAAAAACATACTAAAATGTCCTTCCTGCTATTTTGGTGCTTCTAGCTCTTTAAAGAGAGGTTATGGGGTTGTTGAGCAATGGAATACATGGTAACAAACAACAGTATTACAATAGTGGAAAAGGACTCATGGTCCTTATTGCTTGCTTCTCTTGCCACATGGCAGTGATTATACCCAGTCTGAGTATTACAGACATATCTGAGTTGAACTGCTGTAATGTTACCCCTTACAGTATTCACCATCAGGAATCTGTCTACTGTAGTTCTGCTTTGAAAGACTGAACTGTGTTACATTCTACAGCCTAAGTTAATAGGTTATAACAACCACCTGTGTGAAATAAGGCTTTCTAGTGTTTCCCCATATCCTGCCCTCTCCCATGTGATGGCATGCCCTCAGTTTCTTCTTGAACTTACAGTTTAATCAACTCCACACTGTCTATGCCATTCAGTATTTGTATCACCCTTGATAATTCTCCCCTCAACTGTCTCTTCTCTTCTCTAGGCTTGCAGACTGGCTTTGCTTTGGACTGCTTTGAAGGCTGAACCATGTCTGGACTAAATCCAAACCACCCAGCCTAAAATATCTCCTAGATAAGAAGTCCACAAAGTTAGATCAACTGGCCTGAACTGTTTGAGGGGCCAAAGCCGATAGGGGCTGTAAGGGACTCAGAGTCGGGCAGGAGGCATCCATTCCACAAGTCGCTAAACTGGGACAGTTATATATTCAGATTCTGTCTCCTCCTAATTCCCAGTCAATATGACAGCAGGAGGAACATCAGTGCTATCTGGGACTGTGCTTCCTACAACCTGGGGAATTCTATGAAGTTTAGCCTGAACTGTTTGTGTGAATAGAGAGGCTAAAGCCACCATAGGTCATGAGGGAGTTGGGCAAGAGCCATCCCTCCCACAAGCCAGTGAAAAGGGACTGTTCAACATTTTAATTTTGGTGCCTCCTGCTTCCCAGCCCATTAGGCTGTAGGAGGAGAGCCACTGCTTCCAGGACTGTGTTTTCTGCAATCTGAAGCAGTCCATGAAGCTGCATGTCTGAAGCTGCTGAAGTTACTTGGGGTTAGAGGGATTCTGACAAAAAAGCCATTCCTCCTCCAAGCCACTGAAAGGGACTGTTTCTTTTTCAAATTTTGGCCTCTTCTACTTCCCAGCCAATCAGGCTGCAGTAAGAGCACCAGTGCTGTCCTGAACTGTGTTTCAAGCAACTTACTGGAGTCAGTAAGTTAGTCCCATCAGGCTTGAACTGTTTGCGTGGCTGGAGCCTTTGAAGCTACCAGGGGTTGCAAGGGAGTCTGCCAGTAGACATTCCTTCCCCAAGCCACTGAAAGGTACCTAATGTCTACAGGAGGTTTGCAACTGTGTACTATCATTCACTTAGCTACTGGCCACAGAGGTTAGTGGAGGGTCTGTGCCATTTGCCAGCAGTTGTGTGTGTGTATTTATGGTAGGTGGGGGCATGGGGTAATGTTAGTAGGAGGACTGCAGACAAGTCGGTCAGGGTGCAGGGCTTTGTTCATATGTGGGGATGGGGGGCACTGGACAAAAGGAAAATGTATTCCAGCATGTTCCAATATATGTAAGGTTTGCTCCACACAGTAATTTGCTCCTGGAGCAAACATTTAGAGGGCCCAAAATATTTGGGTCTTTAAAGCAAATACATTTGATTAATATCATAATTAAAAAACAAACCATGCAAACCATTATCAATCATCAACACTAAAAACCATATTTATCTCATGGACAATCACAGCTGATACTTGAAATAATTTAAAATGTTATATCATGACCTCTTTTTGTTCATTTACCAAATCGTAAATGCATTTATTTTATTAAGATTTGATTGACCAGGTAAGCACAACAGACAAGTACATGCCTATTTTCAAGTATAACCCAGGAGATTACAAAGGTGAGGGGACTGACAAATACTGCTGCTTTAACAATTTTTTTAGCAAACAAAAATACAACAAACTAGGAAACATTGGGACTACAGATTGTGTGGACACCAGAGAAGTGATAACAGAAGATAAATCAAAAATCAAGTCAGATACAGGGTAACTATTCAAGGTTATCTTAGATTAAGGATTTAGGATTTAGTTCTCCCATTCAGTGGTTACTGATAGCATGCATACCTCTCAACCTTTTGTTCTCCAAATGTGGAACATTGCCTCTCAAAATGTGGAACAAATGAGCAAAATGTGGAACGCTTATTCAAATCTTTACCTAGAAAGCTTAGAACACTGTTAAAATGTTTGCATTTGTGTCCAGAAAGTCTGTTATTAATTGAATAATATATTTTTTGCATCATTTACTATAGACTTTTGCTTTAAAAGGTTAATACTGAATGTGGGACAAGTCCTCACAATGTGGAACAGGGAGGTTTTGTAAAGTAAAATGAGGAACGTTCCTCGTAATGTGGTACAGTTGAGAGGTATGATAGCATGTATTTTTCCAGGCATTTGTGCATGTTAATCAATCATGGGAAATCTTATCCAGGAATCATGCACAAACTATGGATAGAGTTATTTGTGAGGTTAGCCAAATTTGCAAAGTGTCGACATCGTGAAGTTTACGGTAGGCAACATGGCACTTTTTCAAGTGGTCGTGCAAATTCAACAACAAAGTTGCAACTTCACCATGCCTGACTTTACGTGAAAAAGTGCCACTTCCCAAGAAAAACTCATTGCGAAGGGGCGAGCTGGATAATTCACAAAGTTTTTCGCAAAGGTGAACTTTGCAAATTTGCTGGCTAAGTAAAACTTTGCAACATTTCTACTTAGGAAAGCACATGGAATGCAGGTCAATGACAAGGTTGTCTTTAGGTGCATTAGCGAGAAAAGGGAAAAAGGAGGGCATAGAAAGGCTATCCAAAGGGTCAGAATAGATAGTAGATGGCCAGGGGAAAAGTGACTGTATCGAATGAGTTTATTTTTTGACTAAAGAAAAGGATGGTCCACTGCCAGACTGTGGAGTGACCAAGGTTTAAGGTATAGAGCACAAACTAGAGGTGGGGCATATTTCCGCAGACATGGTATTCAAAGGCCTTAGTGCTTTGAAAGATGGCAAATCCCCTGCCTGGACGGGTTGCACCCAAGGGTATTGAAAGAAGTAAGATGGGTACTGGCTGCACTCTAGCAGACATCTTCAACTATTCACTGTCAACAGGAATGTTCCTGGTGGACTGCAGGAGGATGGATGTGGTACTTCTCCAGAAGGGAGGGGACAATGGTGACCCCAGGAATTATACAGGCCATTATGTCTGACCTACCTTGTGGGAAAAACTGCCCGTGAGCATCTTAAAGGAGCCGAGAGCGGAGGTCAGGATGGAAGGCAGCACATCTTTGTTAAAGGGAGGTCCTGCCAGGCAAACCTCATTGATTTCTTCAATATAGAGGCACAGGCAGAAGACACGTGTCAGGGCATCAGCATCCTACAGGAGATCTTGATTTGAGCAAGAACTTCAACTCAGGGCTACATAGATGTTAAGGGAAGAAGTTAGGGGACCTAGAGCTGGAGGTGCGACTGACAAGTTGGACTGGAATGGGAAACAACATTTGTGCTAATTGGCAGCAGTTAGCAATGTTTCTAGTAAAAGAAATGAAATGAAATGCATGCCTCCAAATTATCCACATTTTATTGTACCTTAATAAACACTGATATGAAAATATGTGTTTTCAATAGTTTTCTTTTTATGGACAGCATTCTCCTCATGGAACCAATAATTCGGAGTTTTTACTGTAGTATAGGATGTTTTTTTTAGTCTTTGGTAACCTGGTAAGGCTCACTAGGCACAAGTGGTGACTTGCATAGAATCACACAGTATGCAAGTGGAAGTTGTGAGAATCAAACCCAGGTCTGGTTTGCTGGATGTACCAAGCTCGTTCACAGCTTGTTATTCTAACCTCTAGGCTATACTGCCAGCCCAGAATGCTGAATATGAGCAGATAACCAATTAGGACCATACTCAGAGTTCTTTACACAAATCGTGACATATAGTTAAAATTCCAGAACACTAGTTCCATTAAGAGAACTGTGGCAGAATGCTGCTCATGAAAACATTATAGATCGAGGGAGTGCTCCTGATCAATCGGAGTGCTCTTTTCCTCTGCGCATGAGACTCACTTATTCTATATAGAGCATCTCATATGTAGCTGCACTGGAAACAGGCACATTTATGCAAGATTTTTTTTAAATTAATATGTTATTGATCAAGCTTGAGCAATAATATAGAGTTAACCCACCTATTACTGTGTTTATTCAGGTTTTCCTCCCTCTTTAATATTTTGTGTGTCATTCAGCCCGCTGTGGATATGGCCTCCTCCGATGGTAGAGCCTCTGCAGGTCAGAGCCTTGCCCCAGGGAGTTGGCTGGCTATTTAGGGGGCTGTTTGACACCTTTTTGATTTTTTTTTCCAATGCCAGAGTTCCAGTGGGTGGGTCTGCAGGAGCAGGGCTGATCGTCTGCTCCTGCCTTCGTCAGGAGGCCTGTACGATGGTCAACAGTGGTGCGTGGCAGCAGTCTCCTGGTAGGATAAGACCAGGAGGGCCAGATTTAAACCCCCATCTTTGCAGCGATGTTGGTGGAGGAAGTGCCCAATCTCAACTGAGGGCGGCTAGTACTGCCAGTTTTAGCAGCCAGAAGGTGAAAGAGGGGGGAGTTCAGAAGTGTGTGTTATTTCCCTCCGCCCCTGATCCTGTGTTGAGTTGTGAGTCAGCCTGTTGTCTTCCATCAGAAAGAAGATAGTTTTGGGGGTGCCACGTTAAAAGAAGAGCCTGGCTGGTGGGCACTTCCACCCATACCTCCTTCTGGGAGAGTCTCCTGCTGTGCCAAGATGTCATTGGGAGGCTTTATGAGACCTGGTGTTTAAGGGTCTCACAAGTTGCCTCCTCGAATGTGCAAGGTGGTCTATGAAGTATAGGAACAGTAGTGTAGACATGCTGCCATAATTAAAGGGGTCCCAGCCTCTTGGAAGCTGCTGCTGCCTTAACCGTGTGTGACCACCCAGCCCAGGGATAGACTGAATTTTCATGGGGATCTTCACAACCACAAAAAATGTTGACACGAACTGCAACCCTCCATTGTGGGTTCTTGCAGCCCAGAGATCAAATTTGTAAATATGTTCTGCCTGGCCAGCATGTTTGAATTAAATCGGGATCCACCTACTTCGGCAAGTTTGGTGTGGACATTATTTTGTTTGAACTGTAACTGGATGATATGCTGCTAACCACCTTTTCAGCCCCACAGTCTAGCACCCCCTGGTTCTGAAGTCATCTACAAGAAGACCCGGTTACAATGCAGCCATCTGCCAGTAGGGACTGAGCTGTTGTTATTTCTAGGACCATACAAGTTACTGCTGTTCTGACCACCCCTCCCTTTTTAACATCAGGTACCCCTAGACATGGGATAGGGGGCTAACACAGAGAAAAATGCATAAGGAGCTGGGAGAGCAAAGCTCAAGAGGTTTATTAGGTCATCACACATGGAGGGTGTGTAAAAAAAAAAATCTGCATTCATACACAGTTGTATGTTTTATTTTTTATAATTACTGGTGCAAGGATAGAATTCCAAAGAAAGTCAGTGAAGCAGAAGCCTGTTTTCTACTGGCTGTTATCCCTGCTACCCCTCGCTCAGCCCCTCTCCTCCACACACAGACACAGACAGACAGACACACGCATGCACACACGCACCCACACTCTATCTCCCCCTCCCTCCCTCTCCAGTATGGACATTTTTTTCTTAACTTCTTTTTTTAAACTTAAACTGTGGAACCATGCATAGCTAATTAACTCTATAGGCAGTCAGCCATGGCCCCATTCTGGATTGCACTCGCTATGTCCTGAACCCAACACACACCAGGATCAACCAGATGTATCTTTTTAAGTTATAAAGGCAGGATCAACCTGATAAACACTAGAAAAAGTAAATAATGAAGAATGAGAGTGAATAAAGGCAAATAAGAGTAGTACTAGTGGCTCGTTGATTAGCAAGAAACAGAGCCATCATGTTTGTGGAACTGTTCAGCACACCAACACAGAACAAGAGCCAATGAGGTAGAGCTACAAAAGGAACTGAAGCGATAGTGAAACAAAACACTGAAATAACTGGGTAACCTGGTTATTACAGCATTTGAAACACTATGCCAAAGCATGCACCAAAGGGGGTCACCAGTAATTATATATTATTACTGCCACTGGGGAAAGCCCACCAGTGCAGCGGTAGGACTACCACCTGCAGTGCCGACAACCCGGGGTTGGAAGCAAACTCGGGAGTCAGAGGGTTAGCCGGGGGTGGTGGGAGGATGATTGAGCATCCCAAGAACTGCTCTCCTTCTCTGGGGAGAGAGGACCAACGGTCGATGCTGCACTGGCCTCTAGCAGTGGCTGTTGGTTGGTGCATTAGCCGACACTGCATGGGGACGGTGAGGGCAGCCATCCAGCATGCGGGGCATAGAAGTATGCATGGCACTGCCATTGATGGTATGGCACACCCACACCTGGGGGGGGAGCAAAATGGGGACCGAAAAACCAATTCTCCGATGCTTGAGAAGGCTGGTGTCCCATAGGCTTTGCACTGGGTGCATCCAGGTTGCTTCTTCGGTCCAGCCTTAGCCTTCCACAATGCGTGGTGCTCACCCATCATGACGTGGTCTGGAGAATGGAAGGAGTTGCGCACAGTGCTGCGGCTGGTGCAGCACCGTTGGATACCAACTGGATGGGGAAACAATGGATAAACCCCTGGTGAGGAGGTAATAAATACATAATAAAAATAAAATACTGCCACTCTTATGATTGTAAGTCAAGTCAAGTCAAAATGTATTTATATTGCACTTTTCAAAAATCAAAGTGCAGGTACATAACAGAAACGATCAACAACATAAATATAAATATAAGCCTAAAAACAGTTAAAACAATGGGTAAACTATCCATTAAAAGCCTGTTCAAATAAGTGGGTTTTCAAAGTTGCCTTGAATGACTCTGTGGACAGGTACTCTTGAATCCGACGAGGTTGAGAATTCCACAGGGTCGGGGCCACAAAAGAAAAAGCTCTGGCCCCCGATGACTGAAGACAGACCCAGGGAATCTCTAGCGATCCCTCGTGGGTGGAGCGGAGGGAGAGGAAGGAGTAGGGTTGAAGGAGATCTTGCAAATAGCCCGATCCCTGACTGTGTAGGGTCTTATAGGTCAGCAATGCAACCTTGAAGATGATTCTCCATCGCACCAGCAGCCAGTGCAGTTTGCGCAGCAGAGGTGTGATGTGGCACATTCTTCCCAATCCAGTCAACAACCTGGCCGCAGCATTCTGCACCAGCTGCAGGCGACGGAGATCCATGCCCTGGTAACCCTAGATATAGAGCATTACACTAGTGAAGACATGAAGAAACAAAGGCGTGAACCAGTACCGGAAGGTCATTGTGTGGAACTAGGTGTTTTATCCGGGCAATATTCCTCAGATGGTAAGAGGCAGACCTGACAATGGCTGACACCTGTGCCTTCAGCGTCAGCCTGCTGTCAAGAATTACTCCCAGATTCCGCACTGTTCAGAAGGTCTCAACTGGTTACCACCTAGCACAAGGCCAGAGGGCAACCCAGGAGTCAACTTCTCTACACGGTGACCCAGGTCCACTACCAGCACCTCAGTCTTGTCTGGATTCAGTCTTAACCAGTTAGCACTCATCCAGTCCTGAATCTCAGTGAGGCAGTTGTTAAAGAACAATACGGCGTCATTTTGTTTGGGTACAAAGGACATATAGAGCTGAGTATAATCTGCACTGCAGTGAAAACTCAGCCCATAATGCCTTATAATGTCTCCCAATTCTCCCAATCTCGGCAGCATATACACTGTGAACAACATGGGGGAAAACACAGAGCCCTGTGGTACCCCACAGGGCAGAGCAAAAAAGGAGCAGAGGAAAAAATTCCTGATACTACCTTCTGGGTTCTGCCCATAAGAAAAGAATGGAAACATCTGAGAACTGTTTCCGACAGTCCACAGAGTAACTGTAGGTGATCTAGCAACATCCCATGGTCCATGGTGTCAAATGCTGCAGAGAGATCAAGGAGGACCAAGATTGAATGACTCCTCCAATCTCTCGCAATTAGGACATCATTTAATACCCGAACCAACGCCGTCTCGGTACTATATCTCTTCCTGAAACTGCACTGGAGAGGATCATAGACTTCATGGGCAGTAAGAAGGTCCTTGAGCTGCAACGCAACTACTTTCTCAATAATCTTACCCAAAAAGGGAAGGTTAGAGATCAGTCTGTAGTTGGCGAGACAGTCAGGGCCGAGGGAAGCTTTCTTCAAAAGGGGTGTTACTATAGCCTCTTTCAGAGACTCCGGGAACATCCCTTGGTCCAAAGAGCACCAGACTATCTCTGCAAGGATTGGCCTGATCACATCCATACTCCCCACAAGGAGGCGTGTAGGACCAGGATCCAAACTACAGCAAGTCGGTCGCAAGCTCTGGACAATCTTCATGATATCCATGCTCGCTGGCTGGTCAAAGTCTGTCCAGATAAACTGAGGGCCTGTAACCTCACATCGATCACCGCAATGCTCATTTGAACGCTTACTGCGGATCTGTGACCTGATGGATGACACCTTATCATCAAAAAACCGAGCAAACTCATCACACTTTATTTGTGAAAAGGCTCTCCAACCCCGAAGGCAGGCTGGATTGCACAGTCTGTCCACGGTTCGAAAGAGCTGAGCTGGTCGATTTCTTGATGCAGCTATCTCCCTGGACAGGAATTCTGCCTTCTTATGGGAGATTGCTGACTGATAGTCCAAATAATGGGCCATCAATCTAAGCCTGTCATCTTCCAGGCCAGATTTCCATCAGCAGCATTCCAACCTTCGCCCCACTCTCCTCAACTCCCTCAATGTCCCATCAAACCATGGGGACCGAGGGTGGAGGGAGACGGGGCAAACACAGACAGGTGCTATGGAATCCAGAGCTCCCAGTATCACCCTATTATAGTGCCCCACTAAGGCATCTGGTTCCATGCACTCCGTAGGCCAACTCGATAGGTCCAGCACTGCCATTAGACCCTCAGGGGTAACTCCCCTCAAAGGGCAGTACCGAACCATCTCCAAAGGGGTTGGCCTCATAAGAGGGGCCGCAAAACTGATCCTTATGGAGTGATGATCAGACCACCCAACTGGTTCCACCAACAGCTCCGTGATCTCCATCCCCCAGGATGAACACCAGATCCAAGGAGTGACCCTGAGTATGGGTAGCAGTGGTAACAACCTGTGTAAAGCCCAACAAAATCATTAGTTGGAGGAAGTTTTGACCAAAATACGAAAGTTCATCATCGACCCAGGCATTGAAGTCCCCCAGGACCAGCCAACTGGAAGGCTCCAAAACCAGGTCGACAATGAAGTCTGCAACTTCCTGCAGAAAAACTTTCCCGTCACCGGGTGGATGGTAAACGAGAAGAATTCTGCTGCCCACACCTGCTCCCATGATACACTCAAAGGATCTGGGGATCACCACTGGAACTTCCACAAGGCCCAGTTCCAATTTAAAAGAAATAGCAACCCCCCCTTTGATCCAACCTTGGAGTGGCCTCACTTACATTCTTACGGTATCTAAACTGCTCACCTTTGGTTTGTGCTTTTCATACTCTAATTATGTACATGAGACCACTCTCAAGTGATGCTGGCAGCAGTAACAGCAGTATTGACATAAAAAACAGTGGAAAATGCAGTTTTCACATTATTTTTCTACAGGTAAGTTAAATATAGAACATTTAGGGGTATCAATATTATTTCTGAAAATAGGAACATTATAAACAGCCAAACAGCTGACAGAAATAATTTCCTCTCCTTCTTAAATGGATAGCATAAGAGGAGATGGGAGTCACTAGCTGAGTACCTAAGGGATCAGTCTTAGGACTGGTCCAATTTAACTTGTTCATCAGTGACAGTGGTGAAGGGATACGTGGCAAGGGCAGCCTGTCTGCAGATGATACTAAGCTATGTGGGAGAGTTGACAGCAAGGAGTGTGACAGTGACATGAAAAGGGATCTAGGGAAGTTAGAACAGTGGTCAAGGATCTGGCAGCTCATGTTCAATGCTAAACAATGCAAAATCATGCATATTTGGTGAAACAATCCCAAACTAAGTATTGGCTTGGTGATATCAGGGTTGTTCAGACATTTATTTTATTTAAATTTTTGTTAACCAGGTAAATGCAATTAGCCAAAGGCCCTTTCTCATACAGACCCAGGGCTTTTACAACAACCATGATGTTACAAAATAACATTCAGACTAAAAACAGAATACACAATTATGTAAAACAATTACAAGAAAGTTGATTACAATTCTTTTGCTGCACAGACTGTATAAGCTCTATCACCCATACTGATAGAAACTCTGGGAGCAGAAAGTTTAATACTTGAGTTTGACCTTCGAGCCCTAGTTTCTGTCTTAGTCCCAAGTAAGGAAAAAAGGGGAGAAAGTTTACCTTGACAGAGTACATTATCAGTCAGACAATTCAAGGTATGGGGGCGTGGCTTGAACGCCGAGGAAGATGGCCGCTTAGGATCAGAGCTCGGTCCCCAGCTAAGCTAATCCGATCTAATATACTGGCATCCAGGGAATTCTTTTGCAACTATAGCCACAATATGCCTCCTGAATAGTTAAATGATCATTTGGGGTGGGTTTCATTGCGTGCGGTAGCCGACTGATTGTTATTTGGCATCGGTCTTCTTGCGACCCGCTCTAGGCTTGCTAGGCCATTACATTTGGATTGGAGTTGGCGGCTGCCACACCACGCTATTCCTACATCGGCAGCTGAGCATCAATACCTGTCCCTGCTCTGCAAATAGCAGGCTTGCCCTCCACGCATCTATTTTTGTATAGTCTTGGGAGCCTGACCCGACCGCCGCATGGCATCCTTATCTTCCTCGCTGCATGAGCAGGCAACAGCAGCAGCAAGCTCCATCTCCCAGCCACCCGATGTCGGCACTTCCCTCCAACACATAACCACTCTCCTGGAAACGCTACTCATAAGAGTGGATTCAATATCAACCGTTTTGGAGGGCACAGTGGCTGAGGTTCATACGCTTAACGATAAAATGAATGTGGTGGAACAGAGAACGGAGGGCCTTGAGGTCAGCCAGGCAAAAATGTTACAATCCCTACAGGAACACGATAACAAACTGGCTATACTTTGGAGATGAGCAAAAGATCAAGACACTTGAGGGAGGAGAAACAACATTAGAATCCTCGGTATACCCAAGGGGATGGAAGGCCCTAACATAGAGCGTTTTCTTAATGATGAAATCCCCAATATGCTAGGGGAAAGGTGGCAGGGCCCAGTTGAGGTGGAGAGAGCGCTTAGGATACCAAATAGACCACGAACTGCCAACACACAACCACGTCCTGTTATTGCATACGTCCTCAGATACTCCACCAAGGGCGGGTATTGCGTGCAGCAAAGAGACAAAAGGCGAAATCATATGGCGAGGAGCGTCTCATTCTTCAGAGACCTTTCTGCTGAGGTGGCTTGGAGGAAAGCTTTATTCCAGTCAAACAATTCTTAGCACAGCAAGGTTTTAAATATGGCTTTCGCCATTTAGCTCACCTGCATGTATCCAGAGAAGGGAGAGAGATCGTAGCTGAAACACCCCAGGAGATCGAGTTATGGCTTGCTAAATACTGGCCTAGGATGCCCCTTGGAACTACAGCTCCTTGAAGCTCTGGAATCCAGGTCAGTGTGTGCACACTAGGGGGAACCAATCAGTTAACAACAGGATTCCTGGAGACCGAGTTAGCAGACGGACTGTCTCACACGTTAATGCTTCCCCCAGGTCTCCCAAATGCGCAGCCCCACCGGGACCAACTGACAGCAATTTCAGCATACAAGTGCAGTCTCTGCCTAATTCTCTCCTTCCCAGACTACAGTGGGAAATAAGCCAAACAATGCAGATTCGCCACCGCTCGAACAGGTAACACAGTGCAACACCTGAAGGACAAGAGGAGGCACCACCAGCTAAGCAAACAAGGGATGACACTTCATTGCAGCCTACAGTGGAACCTTTGGACATTCCGGATGATTTGCTCATGGAAGCTGTGTCGATGGGGTCCTGAGCAGATTTCCCAACGGACCTAGAAGGCTGTTCAGACGCTACCCTGTTGCCCATTAAGCCCGGCCTGCTTACATTTGTGGAGGTGCTCCACAAGGGCTCAGTCAACTCCACTGAGTGCTCAGATCTCCTCAGAAGCGATGCCCCACCTGATTGACCTGTTTCATAAGTGTTTTTCCTTTTTTATATTAAACTGTTGTTATTGATTTGTGTTATTATACAGCAGGGTTTACATCGACTCTAATGCTATATGTTTTGGGATGCTATGGTAGGTACCATAGCAAAGAAGCCTATCACTCCCTGATGTGGCTCTGCAGGACTATGCTGCTCACTACTGGGGATGTTATTCATGCCATTGAATACCAGGGATTTGGGAATGATTCTGTCTCGTGAGCAGACGTGTCTCAGTCCCACATACGTCTCCCATCTCCCTGAATTTCCCCTGAGTGGGTAGCCAAATTGAGGGACAACCTGACAGGTCCTCTGATTTATCCAAGCACTTGGTGGGGCCTCATCCTCTACCTGGCGCCATATAGGACCCACCCTAGCATGCGGTGGTATTACTTTAAACCCTGCTCCCCCAACATCTCCCCTATGGATGCCACACCTAGAAGTCCCGTCAGACAAGGGTGGCAATTTAGTAGTGCTTTATCATAGCTGGGAGCGGAGTCTCGATACTGAAATTGGTTAAAACTCTCCAACCCCCATTCTAGGTACCAGAGCAGCATGGCTGTGTGCAACCTTCCTACATAGAGGATCAGCTGTATCTACGTGCGTAAATCTAGCTACTTGTAAATTGTTGCTAAAGTGAATTAATCTAGGAAGGTGTTATTATAATTGCTGTACTTTCCTTTCTTTTTTCTAAAAAAGTGTATCTAAGTATAGGCTCACTATTGAATAGTTGCTCTTCCTGTTCTTATAGTGTTTGGAATATATTGCTATTTGCAATTGAAGTTCTTGTTTTTTTTGGTATACTGTATTTATGTATCTCTGTTTGTTTTTTCTTGCTGTCAGGGCTTTGCAGTTCTCCTTGGTTTCTGTCATCAACCTGTTCTGACTTTTATCTCCAACTGAATCCTTCAGCTGTGTTACAGGTGTTCTTTCTAATTGCTTACACTCTATTTTGCTGGACTCTTGGGGTGAGTATCTCCACATTTATTTCCCTCGGACCTAAATATGCTGGAGTCCAAGATGGGGGTTAACCTTATCTCTTGGAATGTCAAGGGATTGAACCATCCAACCAAAAGTCAGTGTTCCTCAAGCACCTATGCTCCTTGCAGACAGATGTGGCACTTATACAAGAGACACATCTTACTGCAAGGAACATATCGTGGCTCAAGAAATCTTGGGTGGGCTCTGTACTGGCCAGCTCTGCAAAAACAAAATCCAAGGGGGTAGCCATCCTTATTCATAAGTCATGCCCATGGGTCGCTGATAAGGTACTGTCCGACATGCAGGGCCAATGGATAGTGGCTTGGTTCTCCTACCCAGGAGGTCGTGTAATCCTGGCCAGAATCTATGAGCCTAATGTGGATTCTCCAGATTTCTTCCTGGATATTAATCAGGCTCTTGAATCCCTATCCATGGAGGACCCCAATATTCCCATCATGCTAGGGGAAGACTTCAGCTTAGTAACAGATATATTTGTGGATAAGTCTAAACCAACCCCACAGAAGCACCCTAAGGCTGTGCCCACCCTTCAGGAGGTAATGAAAGAGTGGGGGCTGATAGATATATGGTGGAGAGATCATCCTGCTGGGCATGATTATGTCTTCTTTTCACTGGCACACTACTTATAGCCAGTATAGACTTTTGGCTTGCTAACATCGCTGCAGCACAGGATGCTATTGCATCTGCAATAGATAACATCCTGGTCTCCGCGTGTATACCCCCTCAGGACAAACGGACTCCAGCCCTAGATGGTGATGCAACTCTCTATTGATTAAAGAACCTGTGTTTCAGGTGATAGTGCGGTCCACTGCCCAGGATTACTTTGCCCTTAATGAAGCAACTGATACTTCCACAGCTATGGTGCGGGAGGCCTTTAAGGCAGTACTGAGGGGGCGCATCATCGCCTATGTGGCCCAGAAGAACAAGGCCCAGCGAGCTGACTTATTCCATCTCCAAGCTGAACTATCTGCCTTGGAGGCCCGATTCAAACTAACCGCAACAGGGAAACCCGATGCAGAGGCCCTTTGGAATATAGTCAAGCTTAGGTACCATATTAATTCAATACTGTATCAAAAGACAGAGTGGTTGATGGCTCGGGCCAAGCATGCCTACTGGGAGGGGGGAGACAAAGGCGGCAAACTCCTAGCATACCAGCTAAAGAAACAACAGGCTGCCTCACATATAATAGCACTCAGGAACCAGAATGCAGGGACGGTCACCAACCCTATGCAGATAAATACCTGGATGAGACAGTTTTACCAACAGCTTTATAAGTCACATGCCACTCTGGAACAGAGCCAGCTGGAGACTTTTGCTTTAAAGCCAGAGCCCCATGGTTGGTAGAACACATGAGGGCCGTGCTTGATGATCCCTTCACTGAGTCAGAACTTAAGGTGGCACTATCCCAACCTGCTAAGGGCAAATCCCCTGGACCAAGTGGTATGACCACTGAGTTATACCAACTCATAAATTTGGAAATCAGTGCCCCGCTCCTTGCTGCTCTCCAGCAGACACATGCATCCGGTATCCTCCCGCTCACATGCGAGAGGCACTCATCACTCTTCTACCAAAAAAGTAGGATGATCCATTGGATTGTGTTAATTATCATCCTATCTCCTTGATATCAGTAGATTGTAAAATAGCAGCCAAGATGCTTGCCACCTGCATGATGGATGTTTTATCCTCCATTGTGCACCCATCCCAGGTCGGGTTCACCAAAGAAAGAGCTGTTGCAGACAACATACGGTTGCTCCTCAACCTTAAATGGCTGGCCCTGCACTCCACTACTCCCATGGCCGCAATGGCAGTGGATTTTTTGAAAGCCTTCGATTCAGTTGAATGGCCCTACTTACATGCAGTACTCCAGCAATACAGCTTTGGTCCGTACTTTCGGCAGTGGAGTTGGGTACTATATAATGAACCCTCAGCTCGTATTCTCACTAACAAAGATAATCTCAGCCTTTCTTTCTGCAGCGAGGCACCCAACAAGGCTGCCCACTGTCACCACTACTGTTTCTGGTGGCGTTGCATCCTCTCATCCGTAAGCTGCAGATCACTAGCGAAATCCAGGGTATCCCAGTAGGGAAGCATGTATACTAAATGGATGCCTATGTGGATGACTTGCTCATTACACTATCACATTCGCGGGAATCACTGCGCCCAACCCTGGATGTCTTGCACACATTTGCTGGCCTGTCAGGTTTAAAAATCAATCAACGGGAAACTTGTGTTACCCCCTTAAATGCAGCTTGCTCCCAAGATTGTCTTCAGGACCTGGGACTTACCTGGGCCCCCAGCAACCTTACCTATCTGGGTATTCATATACCATTTGATTGGAGGCACATTGAATCCAGGAATTTCTCCCCCCTTCTGGTGCAATTAACCACTGAAGTATTTAGTTGGACCTGGTTCGACCTCTCTCTGTCAGGGAAGGTTGCTGCAATTAGAATGCTGTTTTTGCCTAAAGTCACTTATTTACGTAACAACCTCCCCATTGCCCTGTCCAAGAAAACATTTAGGCAATTGGACAAGATTATATCACAGTTCTTGTGGGAGGGTAAGAAACCGAGATGAAGTGTGCATAAGCTGCGTGTCAATTATTCCAGAGGCGGCCTAGGACTCCCCTGGCTACAAGGCTTTCATTGGTCTTTTTAGTAGCTCAGGCAACTAAATGGTTTCTTCCCACACTCCCCCCCCAGTATCATGGGTCCAACTGGAAGCCCAGGTGCTGCGGGAGACCCCCCCCAAGCTTGCTTTTGACCAGTCTACTGATTCCTCATAGCCTGCTTACGGCAGTTATAGCTGAAACCAGGAAGGCCTGGTTTCACCTTATGACTACACCTCGAACCAAAAAGTCTGAGGGCTGGATGCCCTTTTGGTACCTCAATATCTGCCACCACTGGCTCCTAATGATACATAACTGGATGCTGTGGGCCAAGAAGGGTATACACACAGTTCAAGACCTATATCTACCTGACTCTACCACCCTCATGTCCTTTGAGCAGCTTAAACTCCACTATCTATTGCCGTCCCAATACTTTTGGAAATTTCTGCAGCTTCGAGCTGCAGTACAGTCTGTCAACTGGTCCCAAATGGCTGACCCGAAATAGCTCTGGATCTCTGCTTTGCATTTAAAACCCTCATCCCAGGGATTTGCAGCCAAGTTCTATAGTACGTGGCGAGAGGCACAACCAAACTATACAGAAGACTGTAGGCTTGCCTGGAGCAGGGATCTTGGCTGTCATCTCACATCAGATAGGTGGATATTTTGTCTGCGTCGAGCCCACTCCTCTTACAAAGATGCCAGAAGTCAGCTAATTCAGCTTAAGATCTTGCTCCACTGGTACCGTACTCTGGCTGTCCTTCATAAATGGGGTGTCCTTCCTCACTCTCAGTGCTGGAGGTGCCACAAGAGTTCAGAACACATCCTTCATGTTCTGTGGCAATGCCCCACACTGGCTACCTTTTGGGCCTCAGTGGAAATAGATTGTTCCGGGGTGTTGGGGCAACCTATCAACCTGTTCAACCACATGCTCTTATTAGGAGATGCCTCGTCCCTAGAATTGATTACATCACAGCAGAGGGAATGGGTCCTCACAGCTTTACTAGAAGCTAAACGGATCCTGTTGATGGCCTGGTGACAACCTGGGCCACCGGCTATGTCCTTATGGCATTCAGCTTTAGCTAGGTTGGCTACCTTTGAGAGGCTCACTTATACCGACAGAGGACAACTGTCGTTATATTATAACAAATAGGAGGCATACCTGAACTCAGCTCTCTGTCGTATGCCACCTCCTCCTCCACAAAATCCCCCTGGCCCAGCAGTTTGAGTAACCAAGCCTTCTAAGCACTTGGACTTATGGAGAAGATTTAGGTGAGGAATATGATATTCTTGCCCTGGGTGTAGGTACTCCTCTCCAAGACAATTTCTCTTGAAACCTCCTTACTTGCTTCTGTTCTATAGAACTTATCTATGTCAATTATTGCTTTTATTGTCCATATCAATGATGGGAGAATGCAAGCCTTAAACTACTGGTAGCTTTTTCCAGTTTAAATGTTGGATGACTGAAAATGCTATATTCAGTTATTTGTGGATAATATGTTATATGAAGGAATATTCTGCAGTATTATGTTATGTATCTGATTTACTGACTGTAGTGTTGTCTTATTGGAAAACAATAAAAACTGTTCTATGCCAAAATAATAGACAATTCAAGGTATAGGAACAACTCAGTTTTGGGGGTAACCAGTCCAGGCATTCATATAAAATACAGTGGTGAGTGTAGAATGGTAACCTCAGAACAAATCTGCAGATAGCAAGAAATGTTGTATTTAGAAGAGACAGTTCAGCCTTTGCTTGGTTAGAGAATAAAAATGAATTGTAATTTAAAGTTGATAAAAGTACATTTTTAGCAATTAATGTCCTAGCAGGCAAGGACAAAAAGTGATGACGTTTGTACACAGCACCCACTTTTTTGATTTACCTGATGACATATTGATTGTATATGTAAGGAAAAATTTAAATTCGGGTCAAGTAACACTCCCAAGTATTTAAATTGGACAGTTTTGTTTAAGTAGTTCCCCAGAATTGTTGGAAACAATTAACGGTGCACAATTAACAATTTTAGGTTTTGAGCCAAAAATCATGCACTTGGTCTTTTTACTATTCAATAAGAGTTCATGTTTAATTACCCAGTCATGGAGAACTGAAATATCTGCAGCCAATGATCAGTTTAAGGTATCCACTGATGGGGGCTATCATAAAGTATAATGTCATCTGCATACATCAATATTTGAGAAGTTTTAAATTCGGAAGGTATTGGGTCATAAACAATAAAAACAGTAGAGGCCCTAAGATGGAACCCTGGGGAATACCACATTCCATCATTTTAACATTTAACAACACTTCCCCATAGCTCACCTTCAGTGGATGCCCAGATAGATAACTATCAATCCACTCACAGGTAAAATCTGCCAATCTAATACTCCCCAGTCTCTCGAGCAGCAACTGGTGATTCACCAAATCAAAAGCCTTTGACAGGTCCACAAATACAGCACCAGTAAGCTTAGCACTATCCATTGCCCTACTGATGTGATCCATGAACATACCTCTCAACCTCCTGCCTCATAAATCAGGGACAAGGCTTAAAATAATCAGAGGCAAGGGAGCAAAATCAGGGACACATCTTCAAAATTAGGGATATCCATTCTGAAAGCTGGTAGAATAAGAGGCTTAGTGTAAAATGCATTTTCTAAGGAAGAACAACTCTGTAACATTAATGTTTGATATTATTTTGTGCTTATAACCCCCACTGCTTGGTCATGGAAACACAATTTATAGGAGGGACAGAGTAAAATTTGGAGGCAAAATCAGGGACATCCCTAAAAATCAGAGACAGTTGAGAGGTATGTCTGTGAACACTGCCAAGGCAGTACCTGTTCCATGATTCTTACAAAACCCGTGCTGCCCAGGAGACTGGAGACCATGGTAGGTGAGATACTGGGTCAACTGATTGTTAACTATTTTCGCTAGTATCTTCCCCAGTGTGGGCAATAGAGACATTGGACAGTAATTGTCCATGTTTGACATCTTACCACTTCTAAAGATAGGTTTTATTATGGTTTGTTTCCACTGAAGCGGAAACTGACCCGAGATCAAAGAAAGATTAACAATTTTAGTTCATGGATCATAAATATAGTCAGCAGTTAACTTAAAGAATCTGGGCTCTAACCCATCTTCACCAGAACCTTTATTTGTAGACATTGTTTTTAATAATTTTAGAACTTGCCTATGCTTTATTGCATGGAAATAAATAGAAGGCTGAACTTCAGTGCCATCCTTCCTTATATCAGAAAAATCATCATTTGCACATTTACTGAAACCTTTCATATAACTTGAGAAGACACTAAATTTGTTCAATAATGTTTCACTTAGTAAGGAAAGATCAGTTAATGTTCTACCATTGTCAATTAATGTTGCTGTAAATTGATTAACCGATGGATCAGCAACTGACTTTATTGCTGTTTAAAATTTTCTGGGATTATTTAAATCAGCATTTTGCTTATTAAGATTATACTCAGATTTACATTGCCTTATTTTAGATTTACATTGATTCCTAAGTTTCTGATAATCATTTAGGTCAGATGTTATACCTGAGTTTTTATAAGTTTTCCAAAGATTATCTCTCCGTTTCATTAGACTAAGCAGCTACGGGGTAATCCAATTGTTTATAACTCCCCTAACCCTTCTAACCACCTTGGGAAAATGTTTGCTCTGTATTTCAAGTAAAGCAGTAGCAAAATAATCTATAGCTTCATTGACTGATGGAATAGCATTTAAGAGACTCCAATCAATTAGTTTGGCATCCTTCTTTAGAACATCTCCAACCACTGTGGTAAATCTCCTAAAGGAGATATATCTGGGGGGGGGGGGAGTCATTCTTCTAGCCTTCAAGATGCAATAAGTGGAATATGATCACTTAAAGCATCTGGGAGTGTGCTCCTGCACTTCACTCTGTTGGTATTGTTAGCGAGGATCCAATCTAAAGTTGTATGCCGATTACCAACCAAATTCAATCGAGTATGGGTATTTATTATTTGACAAAGGCCAGCACTGGTTACAAGGGATTCCAATATGGGTTCAACATCAGGGTTCCAATTAATATGAAAGTCACCCACCGCCAGCACATCACCATTAAACTGTAAAGATCCCAATAACTCCAGGAAATATTTTAACCCATTAATGCCTATTTTAGGAGGATTGTAAACAGTGAAGTATTTCACCCAATAACACCCTCCAAGTATTAACTCCAACAGCAGCCATTCAACACCTGAGGTAGGATTGTAATTAGAACTTAGATCCCTTATTTCTAAGTGTTCTTTATAAAAAAAAAAAAAAAAACTAAAACACCCCATTCTGTTTGCCGGGATGATCTTTTCTATAGGCTTTATAACCACTTATTGCACTCAAGAAATCCATAACTAGAGGCTGCAGCCAAGTTTCTGTAAAACTTAATACATCAAAGTCCAATGAAAGCAGCCAGGCCTCAAGTTCAGGTTTCTTAGGGATAAAACTTTGGACATCAAGGTGGGCAAATCTTAAACCTGCGGACTCCCATATACATTTTTCTGTTATATCTTCTGAAGTTATTGGACCAGAATTTAACTCAACATCCCCTGATAGAAGAATCACAAGTCAAAATAAAGGGGATTATGTTTTTACTGATGTAAATAATCTGGGTGTATACAGATTTAAGTAAAAGCCCAATCCGTAAAACTCTTTTCTTTCTATACAGCCGAAATACTCAATATTCGCTGAGACGGTAAAGTGGCTGTCTACATAAGGGAAGGAATCAAAGCAACAGAACAAAAGGGTAGACAGGGAGGAGAGGAGGCACTGTGGGTCAACTTGGAGACAGGCAACAGCACCACAATCCGCACAGGGGTTGTATATAGACCCCCATCTCAGGGGGAGGAAACGAACAAGAAAATGATAGAAGTTATCCTTAGAATGGCAGAAAAAGGGGAGATATTGTTGACGGGGGATATGAATATGCCATATGTTAACTGGAGTGCATTTGCTGCAGCCACATCAAAGAGTGGGCTCATTCTAGATGCCCTGCAGGAGGCATGCCTTAGACAACTGGTATTAAAACCAATTCGGGAGGGAGCAATCTTAGACCTGGTATTCTCAAATGGAGATGGAGAGAGGATCACAGATGTAGAAGTGGGTAGCCATCTGGGAACTAGTGACCATCAAACAGTATGATTCATGATAAACACAGCAGTGGAGTCAAGCCATACAAAGGCAAAGGTCCTGGACTTTAGGAGGGCTGACTTTGCCAAAATGGGTGTGTGTCTAAGGAATGCACTAGCAAATGGGCAGGAAGGAGGGGTGGAAGAACAATGGGAAAAAATCAAAACTGCCATCACTAAGGCAACAAGCCTTTGTGTGAAGCAAATAAACAAAATGAAATTATGTAAAAAAACGCTATGGTTCTCAAAGGAGATGGCAGGGAAGGCTTGGGAGAAAAAGAAAGCATTCAGGAAGTACAAGGAATCACAGAAGAAGCAGGACAGATAATTTTATCAGTTAAAGCAGAAGGAAGCAGGGAAGGCAGTCAGAACAGCAAAGGCCCAAACTGAGGAAAAAATAGCCAACTGAGTTAAGAAGGAGGATAGAACATTTTATAGGTACATCAGGGAGCATAAGAAGACCAAGGGAGGGATAGTGAGGCTTAATAAAGGGGAGGGGTGGGCAGAGGGTGACTGTGAAAAGGCAGAGATACTAAACAAATATTTTTGTTCAGTATTCACAAGTGAAGAAGGGGAGGTACCTAAACCAAACAAGAGAAACACTCTGGATGGGGGGTTGATACCAGCCCATTCACAGAAGAAAGAGTTCTGAAAAAATTCTTAAAATTGAAGGTGGACAAAGCCTGATGGGATTCATCCCAGAATTCTGAAAGAACTAAGGGTAGAATTAGTGACACCACTGACTACCATCTTTAAAAAAATCATGGGAGGATGGGGTGGTACCTGAAGACTGGAGGAGGGCAGATGTGATTCCACTTCACCAAAAGTGGATGCAGGGCAGTGGCAGGAAACTAAAGACCTGTTAGTTTGACCTCAGAGATAGGGAAAATGATGGAATCACTTCTGAAGGAAAGAACTGTTGAGTACCTAGAGGCCAGAGGGGCACAGGACCCAAGGCAGCATGGATTCACAGCAGGAAGGTCATGTCAGATGAACATAATAGATTTCTTTGACTGGGTGACCAAAGTAGTAGACCAGGGAGGGGCTGTGGACATGGCCTACCTAGACTTTAGCAAGGCATTCGACACAGTCCCACACAAAATATTAATATTCAAGTTAGCCAGCCTGGGAGTGGGTCTCAAGATGGTAGCCTGGGTAAAATATTGGCTAGAGAACAGGACACAGAGGGTAATAGTAAACGGAGTCTACTGTGAAGAAATTGGGGTTACTAGTGGGGTACCACAGGGTTCAGTTCTAGGACTGGTCCTCTTCAATGTCTTTATAAGTGACATTGCAGAGGGACTGGAAGGAAAAGTATGTCTCTTTGCAGGCAACACAAAGATCTGCAACAGGGTTGATACACAAGGTGGGGTGGAAAGGATGAAAAGGGGCTTGTCAAGGTTGTAGCAATGGTCAAATGAATGGCAGCTTAGATTCAATGCTAAGAAGTGTAAAGTAATGCAGCTGGGAAACAAAAATCCAGGGGAGGAGTACACTATGGGCGGGTGAGATACTAACAACAACAAAAATGGAAAGGGACCTGGGGGTTGTCATATCAGATGTCCTAAAGTTGGGCAAGCAATGTGAGAGGGTAGTAAGGAGGGCTGGGGGGATATTGGGATGTATAGGAAGAGGCATCACCAGTACAAAACAGGAAGTTGTTATCCGTCTGTACAGACAGCTGGTGAGACCCCATCTGGAGTACTGTGTGCAGTTCTGGAGACCCAGTCTCTGCAAGGACATGGACAGGATGGAGGTAGTCCAGAGGAGGGCAACTAAAATGGTGCAGGGTCTGCATCAGAAGACATATGAAGAGAGACTTAAGGAGCTTAATATGTATACCCTCGAAGATAGGAAGGACAAGTAGGACATGATATGAGAAAGTGTCATTCGAAGCCTTCAGTAAATTTGAGTACTTAAAATCACTCAGAGCAGTGCTAGGCCTCAGCATGTATATTACAGGTTATTAAGCAAGACACTCCTTTATACAGTAGAACAAGTCCTTGCAATGTACAAATCATTAAAAAGAAAATGTTGCCCTTCATTTTAAAAATGTTTTAAGAAAATTAAAATTATAAACAAAAGACTACTATTATTATAAAAAGATTCCAATAGTTATCTGAACGCTAAACACTAAAGGCTCACTGTGATGGGGAATTACAACATTCCTACAGCACCCAAATCCACTTAGATTACCCTTAATATTAATAATTTACAAACAAGTTTAGTTGAGTTTACTTCAGGCACACCAAGTGTAACTCAGTAGTGGATTTTATAGGTCACAACCGCATTAAGTTATCCCGAACTGTGGAGCTGCAAGAGACAATCAATTCCCAGTCAGTTTCTCTGCTGAGTGATGCTTGCACCACTCGCACTCCCAGACCTGTGCGCTCGCGTTTGCAAGCAGTATGGGCTTTTGTGGATGCAAGCCCCGGCCTCAGACCAGGTGCTCAGCCACTGACCCACCTCCAGGTCCCCTTGCCTGCTGAGACAACAAGATGTCACTGGACTGACAAAACTAGTAAGTTCAAATAATTTGCAGTAGTCCAAATCTTTATATAATTATATACAGATTTGGGAGATTATATACAGATTCTCCCTAACCTCAGCACTGCACAATTTCCTCTCTGTCAATTGTTCTTGCAACTAATTTCTTTTGGGATCATCTGGTCCGATACTGCTAACCTTACATTGTTGCACTTGCACAGCACTTAATAGCATTGTTGCATTATGTTGTTAGTTGCCACTGCTGCTGTTGCTGTAAATCACAGCTGTATGTACACTTTGTTATGTTACACAAAATTTTTATTGGCATTCACTTGTTGTAAACTGGAAATGTGGTTGCTGTATGCATGTATTGCTGTATGTTTGTATTTATGTACTCTTCCACGTCCCCTTCCCCCAGGACGCACCGTGAGACGAGCAACTTGTTATTCAGTGTGCCCTTCCTACTGAAACATTTTCAATAAATAAATACATAATTAATTCAGGAGGGGGTTTAACATTGAAATAAACAGTAGTGTTGCGGCAGATAGAATCTTCTTGTGGGCAACAGTGCTTCTCCCATACCTGGCAGATGTAGATGCTAAAACTAGTAATACTGTTGGGGCAGACAGATCTTCGTACAGGCAGCAGTGCTTCTCCCATACCTGGCAGATGTAAACGCTGATACAAACAGTAGTGTTGTGGCAGATAGGATCTTCATATGGGTAGCAGTGCTTCTCCCGTACCTGGCAGGTGTAGACACTAAAACAAGCAATAGTGTTACAGCAAACAGGATCTTCGTAAGGGCAGTGGTGCTTCTCCTGTACCTGGACCACAACGCTGAGTTCACTACTTGAAGGCAGCACAGGCTTTTGTGGATGCAAGCCCCACCCTCAGAACAGGTGCTCAGCCACTGACATGCCTCCAGGTCACTGGACCGACGAAACTAAAAAGTTCTAATACACTTGCAGCAGTCCAAATCTGTATATAATTAATGCAGATGGGGGGTTTAACACTAAAACAAGCAGTAGTGTTGTGGCAGATAGAATCTTCGTACAGGCAGCAGTGCCTCTCTCATACCTGGCAGATGTAAACTCTGCTACAAGCAGTAGTGTTGAGGCAGAAAGGATCTTCATACAGGCAGCAGTGCTTCTCACGGTTCTGTGTCATAAGGGTGATTGCCAAATGGTGATCGTCCTAATGGCGCATGTACATCGCTGAAATTCTATTTTGGCGATGTGCAACTCCAGTGCCAGCACCCACTCCACCATGCCATGGCACCAGCTCAGCGGCAGACCATGGCACCACCCCTCACAAACCCTCCTGCTCCTCACTCGGCACTCTCGTTCCCCTTGCACGCATATATGTGTCGCGACATCCTGTTGCCATTCGCAAACCTTCCCCATCTGATCGCCATCCCTATGCCCTTGCCATCAGGGCAGTCGCCACAAGTGGGTTGCCATTTTGGTAGGCACCCACTTTCCGGGAGCTCACCTCACAGGATACTGCTTTACCCGTACTTGGCAGGTGTAGATGCTAAAACAAGCAATGGTGTTGCTGCAGACAGGATCTTCGTATGGTCAGCAGTGCTTCTCTCTTACCTGGACCACAACGCAATACTTTAAAAAACACTCCTCGCCCCTACAGGATCAGTATTTACTACAGATTTACTCTTAATTTGCTCAGATGGCTGATAACGGATTTCATCAAATCAAGGTTATAAGTCAACAAAAGCATCAGAGGCCTGGTAAAGAATGAATAGAAAATATTCTGAGACCTCTTCTCTCTTGCTCTGTACAAGCTTTAGGATTTTTCGGATCTTGTCTGATCGAATAGGAAACTGCAGCTAGCTCAGCATCTTCACTGGAGAAGTAGACAACTTGAGTCAAGTTGCTTAGGATACACTGAGTATTCTTGATTTTGCTAACAGTTCTCGATACATCTGCAGGATTCTAATTCTGGATGAAGTGCTCTGTATTGATGGTGCTGGTTTGTCCACATTACTGAAAGCTTGAGTTCCTTTCCCTGCCTCCATGCTCATCTCCTCCTTATGAATCATTAACTTGTAAGGGATGTCGCATTAGCTCCTTGCATGCCATTAATGAGAACAGCAATGGTCATGCTTCATAGTAGCCATTGAAATCCAGATAAGATGTGTTTGCTTAGCAAATATCAGAAATTCCTTTCACATCCCAGCATGTCACTCTCTGTTGCATTGTGTTACAAAAACAAAAGTAACCATCATGAGAGACATTGGAGAATAGGGACATGGAAGTGATTATAGCAAATAACTTATAGGTCATGACTCTGTCCAATAAGGCATACCGTATGTGGCCAATCTGATGGTTTTCAGATGTAGCAGCTGTCATGTCTCTTCAAGAATGTTCACCTTAGATTCTATATGTTCTTGCCGGTAGGCTATTATAGACCTCTGAAGGGGTTCATGGCTCAGATGATACAATCACTGCAATTGGTTCTACTGTTAGTGAGTTCTATCTTGAGACTTTCATCTTTTGTGATCTCAAGGTCAACTGGCTGACTCATCCAAATACAAATATGCTCTCTCCAGTACAAACCTCTCCCAAGCCATCACCCTTCCCATGAGGTCCAACCATGCTTCCAGCAATCACAGCCTCCTCAATTAGATACTTGTTAAATGGCTGGACAGAGTCAGAGCTGTTGACATATTTGCGGATTGTTTAACCACCATGCCATCACTTTTGCATCTGGAATATTCAATGCAAAAAGTCTTGTCCAAAACTGATCACTGCTTGATCATATAGGCATTTCAGCCTGGAGGCCTCCTATGCAGACCTGTTGCCATAAGATTGGACCCCTCCATAGCAGAAGCTTGTGACTTTTTGTCAATTAATTCCTTCAAGCCTGCAATAAATATGCTCCAATTACAACATACAAGGTTAAGAGCTTCTGCCTCTACGCATGGATCTCAGAGGAGATTAGTTCAAATTCAAGTTTATTTGGAAAGCTTTAACTTTATTTGGAAGGAAAACTCCATTGAGCCGCTCATTTACAAGGAGGTCCTGGTAGGACAACTTTGTACAAAGTATACACAATGTTACAATAGAATAGAACAGAATACAATACAATTCAATACAATTGGGATACATCAAGTTCGAACAGTGTTGAGACAGGTAAACTATGTACAGTAAAACAATATAGTACAGTTGTGATACATCAAGTTTGAGCAGTGTTGAGACAGGTAAACAAGGTACAGTAGGAGAAGAGTTATCGCTAAATTATATACATTTCAGGAACTAAGCTAACAGGCAGAAAAGGGGAAAAGGGGTAAACATGAAAGAAGTTTACATTCAAGTGCTTTATGAGGTTATAATGGTTTCTCCGCTAGGAAGGCTACTAGATCCTTTGGTACTAGTAAATTTCCGTAAGCGCTTTGTTGGCCAAGGTTTTAAATATGTTTGGAGACCAGTTTGGGGAGTTTTAGTATGACTTCTATCCAGTTTGTTCCTGGTGGATGGGATTACACAGCTAAATACAGCTTTACCATAAAGTGTGCAGAATTTGGGTACTTTTAGTAGTATGAAAGCATTTTCTCTAAGGGCATAGGACCTATGGTAAGGATGAAAAAGGGAGGTGATGTAGGAAGGAACTTTGCTCTGAAATATTTTAAGAGCCCAGATACTAATGTGTAACGTCCTTCTTGCAGCCAGGGAAGCCCAGCCTACAGCCGCATAAAGGGAACAATGGTGGCGTTCTGCAGGTTAATGAATTGTTCTCACAGAAGGATGCTGCCTAGCCCAGGTTCTGAAGAACATGATTGATCAGCAGTTGCATAAACTCTAGACCTGACTGGAACCAAAGTAAATCTGCAGTAGCAAAGGCCAAGGTTGGCTACTACTATTACAACTACTGTGAGGATAATAAGCAGATTTTCAGTAAATGGTGGTCTGGGGTTGGAAGCTTGTTTGAGATGGATTGTCATGAGCAAATTGACCGGATCCGGCACCCCAGAGGAGAGTCTTTTTACTTACATGCAGTACGAACATACATACGAACATACAGTATGAATCTGCCAGCAGAAATAGGCCTTATGGTCTATCAAGTTAGTCTGCTAGAATGTGCAGCTAGCACCCTTATCTTGCAGCTGCCCCCCCCTCAACTTTACCCCCCCTTGCACCCTGTCCCTTGCCCTTTTAAAACTGCTCACTGTGCTACAGGATACCACCTCCTCGGGTAGAGTGTTCCATTTCTCCATCACCATCTCTGTGAAAAAATGCCTCCTCATCTCTCTCTCTGATATCTTCCACCCTCCAACCTGAGACCACGCCCTCTGGAGTCCCTTCCTCTCCTCGGCTTAAATATCCCTTCTGTGCCTGTTTTGCTAATCCCCTTCAAATATTTGAAGATCTCAGTCATATCCCCCAATTCCTCCTCTCCTCCAGGGTGTACATATTCAACTCAGTCAGTCTGTCCTCATAGGTTTTGCCTTCCAGCCCCTGGATCATCTTAGTTGCCCTACGCTGCACTCCATCCAGCAATCTGACACCCTTCTTCAGAAAAGGACCCCAGAACTGCATGCAGTACTTCAAATGTGGCCTGACTAGTGACCCGTACAGTGGCAGGATCACATCCCTATTTCTGGATGAGATTCCTCTCACAATACACCCCAGCATCTTGTTGGCCTTAGTTACCACCTCCTGCACTGAGCTCAGTTATTCATGTTACCTGTTATGATCACCCTAGGTCTTTCTCCTCCTCTGTGACTTCTATTTGAACCCCTTCCAACTGGTAGCTCCTCCCTGGGTCCTTGCTCCGAAGTGCATAACCTTGCATTCCTTTGCATTGAAGCTCAATTGCCATTTTACTGACCACTCCTCCAGTTTGATCAGGTCATCCTGTAGCCCCTGCCATCCCTCTATGTCATTCACCACTACCCCTATCTTCCCCAGACATTGTTAATTGCTTTAAAGGGGAACTGTCAGCATTCCCATGGGAAAAAATATGGGACCTATAGGTTCTGATTAAGTAAATCGTACTGGCGGTAATTTTTAAAAAATAACTTACAAAGCTGTTATTTATCTGGTTGAACCTGTGATGCTCCACCCACCATTCCTATTCCAGAGTCCCTGGGGCAAGCCCTTTGATGACACAACTGATGGTCTGAACTGTGGGGGACTCCTATGTAACAGTTCAGTGGTTAGGAAATATGAAAAGATATACAGCGCGTGTTTCATGTTTGTGCTTCTAACTTCGGTACCAACAGACCAAGAAAAGTTCTTTCCTCACTCAGTCGGTACTAGAGCTAGAAGTGCAAACATGTGCTGTATATCTTTTGATATTTCCTAACCACTGTATTGTCCCATAGGCATCCCCTGGGCTTTGCCTGTCATTTGTGTCATCAAAGGGCTTGCGGTTGGGGACACCGGAATAGTAATGGTGGGTGTGGCTTCACAGGATCAACCAGATAAATTACAAATAAAAGCTTTATGCTGGCCTGGTGGCACGGAGAGCTGAGGCACTCATTCCTCACCTGCTGACATGCTAGCGACCTGGGTTTGGGAACAAGCCTGGGCCACTCAGGGGTTGGCCGGGGGGGGAGGAGGACCGAGCATCCCAATGGATGCTGTCCTCCTCTGGGAGGGAGGGTAGACTGTCCCACCACAGCACTGCCACCTGGGTGACCATGGGTGGTGGTGTAGTCTGAGGCAGCAGTTCAGGGTGGAGGATGCTCCCTGATGGAAGATGTTGGCATGTCCTACGATGTGCAAATGTCAGGCCATCACCTCTATGGAGCGTCTGTGGGTTGGGGACAACAAGAACAAGGAAAACATCGCTGGCACAGAATGATGCCCCATTGCACCTTGCAGACCCCACACTGCCTACCAGGCACAGGGACCACCAAAATGAGCAAGGCAATCTGAAGAGGGTTGGGAGACCCCAAATAGGCCTGCCACAGTGGACGATCCATAGAGGAACAGGTGACCCCCCGGGTAAATCCTGGAGATGGTGGGTAATGGGGTTGGGGGTGCCATGAGGGCTGAAGGGGGCTCACCAGGTGAGGTGGGGGAAACCCCAAATAAAAGCTTTGTAACTTATTTCACAAAATTACCACCAGTGTGATTTACCTAATCGGGACCTATAGATTCTGTGTTTTTGCTGGGGGAACGCTGACAGTTCTCTTTTAATGTTCACTCCACCAGTCTTGGCATAGCTGCTAAGCACATGGGTCCCTCAGTCTATCCTTTGGACAGCAGCTCAGTTTTCTTTGACTGGATAATAAAGGTAGTAGATAATGGCCAAGCTGTGGATTAACTGTACTTCAATTGAACAAGACATGTGATTTGGTGCCACACAGAAGATTGGCGAAGAATCTGGAGGACCAGGCACTGCTAGAGACATAGTTAGATGGGTAGGAAGCTGACTAAAGGAGAGACAGCAGCGGATGATGGTAAACAGCGTCAAACTGGAAGAGAGGGAAGTCATGAGTGGGATGCCTCAGGGATCTGTCCAGAGAATCCTGTTCTCTTCAATATGTTCATCAGTGACATTGGACAGGGCATCCAGGGTAAGTTGTGTCCCTTCACAAAGGAGGCAGTATAGTGCAGTGGGTTAAGGCTCTGAACTGTAGATCTGGAGACCTGGGTTTGAATCCCACAGCTGCCTAGGTGCATACTGTATGATCCTGAGCAAGTCACTTAACTTCCTTGTGCTCCCAGGTCGCATCTGGAAACAAGCTTTGGTTTAGTGTGCTACTCCTGGTTAAGCAATGTTCTCTTTCTCTTCACAGATAACATGAAGCTCGGCCGTAGAGTTGATAACAGTGAAGGGATAAGGGAGATGCAGAGCAAAGCAATCTACAAAGGCTAGAGAGGTGGTCTGAGGTTTGATAGTTGAAAGTCAACCCAGAAAATGCAAGGTTAGGAAAAAACTCCAGAACACAGTACTGGATAGGAGGGGCTAAACTGAGCACCAGAGCAGAGGACAGGGAGCTGGGAGTCATCATTAGTGACTCTCTCAAACAATCAAGCCAGTGTAACAAGGCCTATAGTAAGGCTAATAGGATACAGAGGCGTATCACAAGGGGTACTGACAGCAGAAAAAAGAAGGTACTGCCACTTCTATATAGGCCACTAGTTAGGCTTCACCTGGAATACTGTGCTCATTTCTGAAGTCCTCATCTAAGGAAAGACAGGGACAGGCTGGAGATGGTGCAATGCACGGTAAGAGGATTCAGGGCCAACAGGGCCGATTTAACAAGATCATCTAAAGGAATTGAACATGTACTCACTGGAGACCAAGTGAAAGAGGCAGATGTGATAAGAGACCTTCAGGTTCCTGAAGGGAATAAACAAGGAGAACTGTGAGGAACTATTTAGCAGGAATACCATATCATATCATATCATATCAAGTCTTTATTTAACCAGGCATTCATCGTTGAGCAGAAGCTCATTTGCAAGATGGACCTGGGTGGAGCATGAACAATTGTATATACAGGTCAACACAGGTATTTACAAGGCAATACAGATAATACTCTTTACAGAGAGGAAGAAAAAGAAGTTCATATGTACATAGAATTATACAGATATTGTACAGATTACACGGTATTTACATACATAGAAGTGTCTATAGGAAGATAAAGCAGGTTATCTAAGGTTGCAGGAGGAAGTAACGGAAGAAAAAATAAAATAAAATAAACACCAGGTAGAGGTGAAGGTAGGGGAAGAGGGAGGAAGTAGGGAGAAAGGCTAGGAGGGCACAGTGCACAGAAAGGAGTTGGTAAAGCTGGATGTAGAGAAGGTGGATGGAGAAAAGGGATATGTGAGCCCTGGATTGATGCCATAAAGCACGGGTATGGTAGGATGTCACAACCCAGGTAGTGAGCTCCTATCCGAGGTTGGGAAAAGGAAGAATAAGGGGATGGATGGGCCTAGTGTTGATAAGACAGAGGGATAAGAGAGAGAACAATTAGGCTGGTGAGGAGCAAGCGGGGGGTCAGTACTTAAAATTGGGTCTAGGCGTGGCTATATGCCAGTGCAGACACGGTGCTGGGTCTGAGTGGGTGAAACAATGATGCATACTTCTCTGATTGTATGGAAATAAAGCATCTTGAAAGCATTTATACCAATTAGAGTGCTTAATTTGAGGGGTTTTTGTAGATCGTTCCATAAGGTAGGTAGCACGAAGCTTATGGCTGCCCTGCCGAAGCGGGATTTTGCTTTGGGTACTTTAAGTGTAATAGCTGAGTAACTTCTTAACGCATATTTCCCAATTATACTCAGGGGAAGACAGCAGGAGATATAGTAAGGCAGCTTATTACAATATACAAATACATACAAAATACAAAGCCAAGAACCTGAGGTCACAAGTGGAAACTGGTGGAGGGAAGATTAAGAAGGATGTGAGGAAGTTTCATTTTATGGAAAGGGTGGTGTAACTGTGGAATGGTCTGCCAGCACAGGTGGTGGGTACCAAGACCATAAATGGTTTCAAGCATGGCTGGGACAAAGCAACGGGTTTAGTGGTTGCTTAGGACAGTAGCAGTAGGGAGGGGAGTAGGTTGATGGACCACAAATGACAAAAACCCTTGTAGAGAATAGATCCCAGGGTAGATAGGGAACTCAGGGCAGACTAGATGGACCTTTAATCTTTTTCTGTCATCATTGTCTTGATTTATGTGTTTCAGGGCCATTGATTTGTCCAATAATATAACTTTCTCACAGAAATTTAGAAATATAAGTCTCAGCCAAGAGTCCATTAAGAGAATTGAGAACTATCTGAGCAGCCATACCCAATTAGTGTCCACATAAAGTACAAACTTTTATTTAGCTGACATTAAGAAGGGAGTACCACAGGGCTCTAGTCTCAGCCCACCACTCTTCTCCAGTTTTGCAAATGATCTCTCAAGGCATAGGGGGAGGTGTCATCTTCACATGTATGCAGACAATACCTTCTTTTACTACAAAACACTATAAATGCCCCAGATCATGGCAGTAACCCACGCTAAGGTCTACTTCTGGTTTGTCAGCCAAAACATGATCCTAAATGCAACCAAAACTAATGCATTGGTATTTGGCTCCTAGAGCATACTGAGGCATTCAGTACAACCTTTCGATACGAAGACACTAGCCAGTGACCTCAATAAGCAAATCAATTATTTTTAGCCAGCCCACTGGTGTAGTGGTCTTGCTATCGCCCATGTCGCTGAAGATCTGTGTTTAAGAATGAGCCTGGGTCTTTGGAGGGAAGGTCGGGGGAGGTGAGATGGTTTTATGTGATTCCATCAAGCGCAAAACGAATATAACAAAACAGCAACCAGAAAACAGTAAGGCACAAGGGAGCGACCAGGAAATAGCAGCGATTGCCAAAAAGGCAAGAACACTGCTGAGTGAGTTTCTGTGGGGAACCTCGCCCTGAGCTCCCCCCTATGTGGGGGGCCATGCCACCCGCATCCCCTTTTCTCTGTATAATCACCTCTGGGGGATCGCTGTTTTTCTGGGTCACTGTTTTAGCGTTGCTGTTTTCCAGTTATTGCTTGGACAGCTGCAATCTTGCACTTGCGCATTTCACAGGATACCAGTGAGATGAGCGTCCCATAGGAGGCACTCCACCTCGGGGAGGATGGGTGTTCGAGTTCTCGCTGCTTTATCACCCTCTGGATGACCAGAAGGGGCTGTTCACAGGAGCCAACATGCTAGGGAGGGGTGATGCTACCACATGCTGATGTAGGGAACACCTTTATGCTCCTGAGTAATGCGTAGCTTCCTCGGAGTCCCAGAAGTCTTGAGCTCAAAAAAAAAGAGGAGAAAAAAACACCAGTATGTGCAGAAGGACATCCACCGCCACATTTTAGGCCCCACACTGCTGACTAAGGCACTCTGTCCCCCAATCAGTCCATGTGTCTGTTTGGGAAAATAGGGGATCCCCCCAATAGTCGCAACCTTGGGGTAAGCCAGAGCACACTTTGGAGAGCAGCGGGTAAGTTCCAGAGAAGGTGGGTAATGGGGTTGGGTACAGAGGTGTCCAAGAAAGTAAGAGGAGAGTAAAAACAAGTTTCATAGTTAGAGGGGTGTAGGACCAATAGGGGGCAGCCAGTAGCCAGGAGTTAAAAAAGCACAGTAAATAAAAAAAATATATATACATACATATATATATATATATATATATATATATAGTATTTTTCTCCCTCGGTCCTATTCGGCAATACCTCCTGCCATAAACTTAGCGCCATCCCCTGCCCTTCAGGCACTTACTTTTAACTCCCATGGGTTACCCTTCATGACAGGGTGGTGGGGATCCCCTAACTCTACCCACCAGGACCAGAACCAGTGTCAGGAGGTGCCTTCTCGGGGCAGTGCCTGTGGCGGACAGCCATCAAGCTGCTTGACCTGGACTGCTGTTTCCACTTTTCTATGGAGGGGAGCATGCAAGCCGACAATGGCCGAGCTGCACATGTGTCCCCATGTAGCATGCTGGTCAGCTGCGTGACCTTTGTGCCCCACTGTACGGGACCTGGCATGCCAATACCTAGCCTCTGCTAGGTGTCAGGCAGGTGCCAGTCTCTGTTCCCCACCCTCCCCAGGAGAGGAGAGCTGTCCTCCAGATGTTTGATCCTCTCCCACCCCAGCTGACCCCTGGTGATCCCTGGGTCACCAGCATGGTAGATGGTAAGGCATTGCTGCCTCAGCCCCCCACACCACTGGGCCGCCCAAAATATATATTTTTAAATATCTGGGAGTATGGTTTGATTCCTCACTCTCATACAGTAAGCACAAAAACCACATCATAGCCACTGTGGGGCCAAACTCATCTCTCTCTCTCTCTCTCTTTAGAACCAAGGATTACCTCAATATGCACTCAAGGAGGCAGCTGCTCTGATCTTCCACGTCTTACTCCCAACCATCAACTATGGGGACATGGCATTATATACAGATTGGCAAACAAATCCACTTTTCTAGCCCTAGATCAGCTGTATAAAAAGTCAATTATGGGCCGGCCTGGTGGTGCTGATGCCTGAGGTGCTGGCACCTTACCTTGCGCTAGGCCGGTGACCCATGTTTGAGAATGAGCACTAGCTGTCAGGGGTCAGCAGGGGAAGAGAAGGATTGAGCGTCCGATGAACTGATCTCTTTCTCTGGGGAGGGCTCTTGGTGGTCGGCGCTTGTACGCCCCCCGGTGGAGGCTGGAGGGCAGGGCACCACACCATAAGTAGGGGAGGCTTTGGGCCAGACGTCTGGAGGGAGCATGTGCGGATGCATGTGCGCTCCACTCCGCTGACATCATGGCATAGCCCCGACTCCTGCGAGAACAGGAGAAAAAGATACTGCTGCAGTGCAGGATGGTGAAGGGTGCCTCGCAGGCTCCGCCCCCAGCTAGCCACAGCGCTGGACACCTAATCCAGTCCTAGGTGGGGGAGTTCGACCCCCCCATGACCCCGCCAGGGGGGTAAGCCCTGGAGCCAGATCAGTGTCAGCTGGTGGACGATGGGGGGATGGGGCTGGGGACACCCTCCTGATACAAGCCAGAGGTAGGAGGAAAGGAAAAAGTAATATCCAGGGTTTTAAATAATTGATTAGCCATTTTTTTCTTGGGATTATACTAACTGTACAGAAAGTATTTATATAGATTTTCTATAAGTGCTGTGTTTGTTAAACACAGTGAGGCAAGAGCTATGCAGTTTCAGAAAGATTTAGCATTTTTATGAGCAAAACGCTAATGAATTTTTAGAGTTAAATAAATCCCTGATATCTACAAAAAAAAAAGTCAAGAACGTTTATACTCTCATGTGACCTGACCACCCATCACTCTACTCTCTTTGACAAGTTCAGCTGGCTAAGTCTTTTTGGCAGGTGTGACTATTGTCACAAACCCACTCAGCAGGTCAGGCCCTCTACTCCCAAAGTGCCAACCTCTGAGTGGAGTCTTGTGAACAGTTTAAGAGAACAAGGTAACCCTCTTGTCTGTTTTGTGAGTTCGGATCAACCTTTGGTCTCAAGTCTTGGAGGGATTCAAACTGTGAACCTCTTGTTAGCATACCCAATGCACATGCTCAGATATTTCTGTCTTCAGGGGGCCCAGATATCTTTGCCTACGGGCACCTAACCAGGTATACAGAGATGAACCCTTAAAAACTTTAATAAAGATCTCAGATTTAAAACACTTCTCTTTCCAGTTTGGTATCACCATTTGAGCTTGTGCCTAGTGTCTTCTATAACCATTTATACTTTTCTTACAAATGAAAGAAATTCAGACAGACCAAGTATGCTCTAAAAAGAGTTTTACTAAAGTAGATAAAAATATGTAAAACACAAAATACAGAACTATTATATCACAAGACATACAAATCTTTTAAAAGAACAAGGTTTTAAACAGTGCAATTCTTACTACAGTACTTAGTCTCTAAATACCTGCTTAAAAGTGCTCACAGATGTTTCTTTGTCAGAGTCTAGATAAAACTGTCTCTGAAGGAAAACAGAATAATAATTAAAAAGCTGGTTTTCCCCACCTATTTGTATGAGGTCACCTAGCTCCTCCATGTCAGAATATATAAAAAATATTTATATTAAAAACAGGATGTCTTTCCCAAGTGTTAAATTCTGCAACCTCAGCATGACTCATGTCCTCCAAATGACATTTCTTTGATCTCATGATAAGCTTCCCCCTTCCAGGACATGAAAGCATCTTTATGATTTCGCACCAGTTTACTAAACCTGGTTTCCTCTCCTAAGGTCATAAAATGGATATGCTCAACTCAGGCCTCTTCCAGCCTGTAATTAATGTTAGATAAAACAGGATATCCTTGATCAAGGTCTGTTCTACTCTGTCATTAGCTTCAGGCCTACCATGTAACTCCTGCTATCTAAAATCTGTGTGAGTGTGTGTGTGATCTCACATGCTGTTTCAGCATTTTCTCATAGCTTTCATCTTTTCAGATGAAACCTGGGGGGTGAGCCACAGATTTCAGCATCTCTCATAACAGACAGTCCATAACCCATGTTGATATAACCAAAAATGATACTACACCACTCAGAACTGGCTGTCCACTTCACAATTATCACTGATTCTTTTTGCCATACAACTGCATACATGCAAGAGACCCTTATTGTCTCTCCATGCCCCCTGTCTTCCCCATGCTCTCTTTCTTCTTCTCTTCTTCTCTTCCACCACTCCCTCTGCCCCCTCAATGTCCTCCTTGCTTTTAACCTCCTCAAGCATGTGATCCCTGATTGTCTTGGCCCCAAGTGTCTATATCACTTTGTTTCTGCATTTGTCATCCCTATTACTCATCTCATCAGCCTCTTTCTCTCATCAACTACTATCCCTGATGCCTGGAAACAGGTTGCTGTCTTCCCCCTCCACAAGAGAGATGATCCTTCCTCTCTTGCTAACTACTGACTTAGTATTCTCTGCCCCACACTTGCTAAGTTCTAGGAGAAACCTTGCTGTAGCACAGCTGTTCCCCTTCTTCAACTCCTCCTCCTTCTTCACTCTACCATTTTGGCTTCGGGAAGTCCCTCTCCACATCCATCTCCCTTCTCCAGCTCACTGTCTCCATCTTTTCTGCTATGGACCAGGCAGGGCCTTATCACCTCTGCCAGCTTTGTTGACTTGGCCAAAGCCTTTGGCACTGCTGCCCCCCCCCACCCTGGACAAGCTTATGGCTGCAGGACTCTCTGCCTCCTCAGTCAGTTGGTTTTACTCCTAGCTTGAAGGCAGTGCTGAAGCTGTCTGTACTGGAGGCATCCTTTCCCCCAACTCCCCATCTGTTCAAGTGTGCCCCAAAGGTCTGTTCTTGGCTGCATTCTCTTTTCTATCTTTCTGAACACCCTCCCTGCTGCCTGCTCCACTGTGTCCATCCACATGTTAGCAGATGAAACAGTGCTCTTTGGCTCCTCTCCCCTGACCACAGTGCCTGGCTCCAGGTGGATTTTGACAACATGGTGCCTCTTCCACCCCTGGGAACAACCACCCTCTTTCCCTGCTTCTTGTCCTAACCAAGCTCCATGAGAAACTTGATTTTAGTCAGCTCTTACTTTCTTGGAGACCTCTAACCCCCTCTTCCTGCCTGGTTTCCAGAAATCACATTCCACCATCTCCTCCCTCCTCTGAGTCACTGACTCCATCCCTTAGAGGATCTTAATTCTTTTTCGGTTTAGAGACTCAGCTGAGCTATACTGTTATATTTTTTTATTAAATGGGGTGAGAAAATCCTGCTATCTGATTGGTTATTACATAGAAACACAGAACGTGTTGGCAGAAAAGGACTGCTGGGCCCGGCCAGTCTGCCTAGCAAGCTGCTGGGTCCTTGCTATTGCTTTACACCCATCCCCCTCCCTGGGACTAACAGACCCATGTGTCTGTCCCATGCTCTTTTGAACCCCGCCCTATAGTTCTTGTCCCCACCACCTTCACTGGGAACCTATTGCATAGGTAATAATAAGTTCCCTAAACAATGACCGCAGCAGTTAATAAGGATATCAGTGTGCCATTAGAACTGCGCATTTTTGAACTGCCATCATTTTTTTGGTCCCTGACCAAGGAAATGTTTAATTCAAAGGTTTTAAACAGTTGCTCTCTGCAGTTTCCAAATCTCTAAGGAAAGCCTTACATATATATATCATTTTAAACAAAATTTAAATCTGCGTAGTCTTACGTCCACTTTCCTTCTGTTACTTCATCCCAACTTTGTCAGCTCCTGATGTCTGTTCTGCCCATAGTGCTCCTGGTTCCACAGTTAAAAATGAAAAATAGTTGTTTTTTCTGTTAAACATTAAATTGAGCTTACGGCTACTGCTCGTTAAGCTCCAGAGTACAGCTGCAAGTTCAGTTAAGGAGCGGGCGCTGCAGGAGTTCATCCCTTCTCTCCCAAAAGCCCACTCATTCTAAGGCTATTATTTTTTTGTTTGTTTTTTTCCCTTGAAACAACAAACTAAGGGGGGGGGACTATGAGCACATGGGTCGAGGGTAGATGACAGAGCTGCTGCTGTCTGTGCTGCCCATCTCGCTTCTGTTCCTGCAGTTGATATAGGTTAAATTATTGTGGGGGTCTTTTGCATGTTTTTAAACTTTCATAGAAACGTAGACTTTGATGGCAGATAAGGACTGCTTGGCCCACCCAGTCTGTCCATTTCCCTACCTATTGGATAAGCAGTAGATCCTAGTTAACCAACAGCCTACTTCTTCCAACCCCACACAATAAATGCCTTATGTCTTTCAACTGATTTCACACACTCTGTTCCCCTACTACTCTGCTGTGGAGGAAGTACAACCAGTCCAATATCTTCTCTCTCTCTCTCTCTATCTTGTCACTCTCCCCACTGTGGCAATCTGTTGCACTCCATGATTCAAACAAACAAACAAACAAACAAACAAACAACAAACAAAATATGTTTATTCAGTTATTGTTTTAAAACACATTTTTTTCCTTTTGGTGTGCACATTTCCAGATTGACTTTTTTGGGTGGTGGTGGTGGGGTGTGTGAAAAGAGGGACCGTGCTGGGGTGTATGTGTGTGTGTGTGTGTGTAGACCACTGCTGCTGCTTTGGGAAAAAAATATTGTGTCTTTCTCTACTGTCCAGGAGCTCCTTACTATTTAAAAAAAAACAACAACAACAGTACATGTTAAAAAAAAAAATCCACAACAGTACATTGGGGGGGGGGGGGGTGTAGTGTAGTGTTGCATCACTTTGTGCAGCACAAACATAATGACATCTTAAATCAACATAACCAAATCCTATTTTCCACATTTAAAAATTATTTCTAACTGTAAAAAGGTGTAAAAATGGTACATTTTATAAGCACAATAAGACACTCCGGGGTGTGCCAGGGACTGAAGTCACTCGGCCTGTGGTCTCATGCCTAACTACACCCTGGGCATGTGGTAAAATCTGTCCCATGCATACTCCATTGTGTCTTATTGCTTACATAGATGCTGGCTGTATCTGTGTTAGGACTGGGTGAAATTGAGTTGCACACTTATGTAACACTTTTGTTTTTAGCAAAAATGCCAAACTTGCATGAAAATTTCTCTTTTTACAGAAAAAAATATTGTGCAGAAGAATCATCACTTTCAAGTAAAAGTTCTCGAATCTCTGTGAAAACTGTTGTTTTCACCTGGCAATTACTGATTTTATTTGGAGTGAAGATAGAGATTTTGCTTAAAAAAGTATAATTGCAGCACTACTTCACAAATGTATGAAAATGACAAAATTCTTTCAATTTCCATAAAAATACCTATCACACGAAAAGGGTGGGGGGGGGTGGAGCGTTCTGAGGAGATATGTACAAAAAATGTTCCCACTAAACATTTTAGGGTAAAATTTCATAGGATACAGAGAAGAATACGTATAAAAAATTTGCACGATTAACATTTGTATTGGGGAAAGTACAATTTCATAGGGCACAGAAGAGAATACATATAATATATGCGCATAAAATAATGTTTTACAGGAAACTAGTTTTGCAATATACAGACAGGAAAATGTATCATACATCTGCACAGTAAACATGCAAAGTGGTCGTAGAATTGTACTGGGTAAAGAGGAGAACACTGCACAAAAATGAAATAGAACAAGAACATAGTACAGCTAGGTACAGAGAAAAAGCAAACAACAATACAAGTCTTGTAGCAAATTACTACACGAATAAACAAGAGCAATTTTTTTTTTGAGGAGAGACTGAGAGTCTCATCATGTCATCTCTGGTGGACAGTCAGGTGGCAAAGGGTTGGCAGGATAGAAACATACAAATACAATCAAGGATATAATAGGGTGGACCTTTACTGGACTGCACTAATTTGTTAAGTTGAGGAAAAGTACAGCCACTGGGGTGGAGGCACAAACTCAAGCTGGAAAAGGGAAAAATTCAAACAGGACATCAGAAAGTAGTGGACAGGTACAACAGTCTACCCAGCAATGTCATCAGTATGATTTATATTTTTATTTTTGCGTGGGAAAGGATGGAATACTGCCAACTTTCAACCTTGTCCCGGGGGTGGATATAGATGAAAATCAACCACATTAAGTTGTTGGTGATATTATAGTGAATGGGAGGAATTTAACCAGGGTATTGGAGAAATTTCCCTGCTCCTGTAAAGAGCCACAAGATCTTTAACGTTCACCCAAACAGAAAAGGTAAACAGCACCTTGGTTTAACATCTCATCCAAAGGATGGCACACCCTGACAGTACAGCTTCCTTTTATTATTGCACTCAGTTGCCTGTGTTTATGTTATTAGCCCATGCCTGGTGCGGGACTAGAGCCCATGACTTTTTGGTCCAGAGGTGGATGTGCTACAAACTGAGCCACATTGACACTTTACTGCTGAGACTATACCAGGTTCAAAACACAATGGTACATCTTCAAGAGGATTATTAGGAGCAAGAGGGGGACAGCAGGCAGGCAGAGCTCTTGTAAGGCAGAATCATTCAATGTAGGACATCAGGGCAGACTCCATGGACTCTTAGGGCATATTTTTCAAAAGGATCCACCCAAGATGCATCTGTCCCTATTTTCTAAAGGAAACTGTGTCCAATCCTGCTCAACCAGCTTTGAGATGGCCTAACAGAATCCAAAGTTGGCATCCAAAAACAGATGCAAGGACTTCCAGACTAGAGACAGCTTGCAGCTGCATCCATTTTCTGTCAGCAGTTATGACTTTTTGTTATAAATGGACACAGCTACTGAAAATGGCAGCTGGATGCAAGTGGATAGACATAGACACCACATGCATTTTTGTCTGTGTCCAAGTCTTTTGGACCCTCCCCTGACCCCCCTTCCCTGTAGTCTTTTTCTGTTCTTTATCAATGCTTCATGCAGAAATTAAATGCAACATATTACAATGCAGCAGGAATAACTGACAACATTTAAGTGCAATCAAAATAAGGGGCACAACAGCCAGCAAAAATAGGGGAGAGAGAAGCTGCAGCAGTAAAGTAGGTCAAGAAAACTACACACAACAGAAGACTAGACTTAAATTGCTCTGAAGCTATGCTTTAAGTACACTAAAAGGTGATGAAACATATTTTGGCAGGGGAGGTCCATCCCTACTATATAGATTTGCAAAAATTAGGTATAATTTCTATGAACTGTTAAGAAAGTTTTGCCATTTCCACTTGTCTACACAACAACGAACCTTTGTTAGCCCCCCACCAGACTCTCATGATGCTTTCCAATTCACTACTGGAACTGCCCTCCAGCATGGACATCCCTGACCTTTTACACCACTGGTTGGCCTTGTAAATGGAAGTGCCTTGCTGCTGCACAGCCAGGTACGAGAAATGCAGGTGTTGCACCACAAGCTGCAGTGATGTATAGCAGTGGTGAAAGGCTGAGGGATTAGAGTACAGATGGAATGTCCTTTGTTTAGTCACAAGCCAGGCACAGCGCAAGGAGAGATGCAATACAGGTCTTTCATTTCAACGAGATAAATTTAGTTCCAGTGAAAGATGAGGTATGCCTGGCAAGGAAACTGAAATCTTATCTGTTCATGCACAGGCCAGGTACAGTACTGGCAGTACACACTTCTCATATCACATACCTCTCATGCTGTACCATTAACCCAGGAGTGCCATGATGGAACACATTGAACTTTACAGTCTTCAGCTGTCTGCATATCAGGTGGCATGACTACTGAAACTGTTTGACTTATAAGCTATAGATCAGATAATTGAGTATCCATCTGTTTGTAACAAAAAGTCATGATTTGCAACAAAAAACTGACACAAATGAAATTTGTATCAATTGCTTCTTTTCTGGATGTAACAATTGGATGCAGTTAGTCTAATAGATGGTCTAACAGTTTGAACACATATTCATTTTGAAAATACTGTAGAGTTGGCAGATCTTAGATAGAGCTTTTTGAAAATCTTCCCTATATATTTATTAATTTAAAGAGCTAGTGTACTCTTGCCATTAATATTAACTTTCAAAACTAAAGAACTATTACATCTTATGTCCAAAGCATTTTTTTCCATTTTGCCAAACAGATTTTTAATTTCTGCCTTACAATACTAGCTGTGATGTGTGGAACTGCACTCTACCTGGAGGCTGATATAGCTAGATCTGTTCCTCCTCATACCTCATCAGCCCTATGACTTCACTGTCTGTGACATCACTACTAATCAAGAAAAATCAATCACCTGCTGCCAGATTGTCCACTTGTAATGTCACAATAAGTGCAGTCACAATGCAGCTGAGGTATGAAGAGGATTAGAAAAAGATAAACAAGTCTCCGGGTAAAATACTGCTCTTTACATCACGTCTAATACTGTCTAGTAGAAAACCATTTAATGAGCAAATTGAAAAAGAATGTACTTCAGAAACACAAAATAACCTACTATTTTTAAAACTTAGCATTTCAAACTACATAGATTCAGTTCACTATCCACACTAAGACAGTCTTCCACTGAGTTTACTCAGTCACCGGAACAGTTTTCAAGCTTGACTCATCTGGCTTTGCCCCTTTGCCTTCAGGTTTTTTCTTAACTTGAAAGGAATAGGACTCTTCCTTCACAGCTCTCACCAGGGAATTATGATTCTGTTAGTTCTCAGGCTTTTTTCAAAGTTTTGCTTCAGTTTTCAGATTTACCAATGTACCCTCATCATTGGCTTCCTGTTCTGTTGTCACAATTCGTATACAATGAATGAAAAAGCCAGGATTCAAGAGGCATATTTTGTGCAGGTATCTGATGTCCATGACTGTTGTACACATGCCTGTGTGTACTGTTTGGGCCTGGATCTAAAGCCCTGTTTGCACTGCCAACTTTGCAGCGCATCAACCCATGCGCATGAGTTGTTGCACTGCAAAGTTGGCAGTGTAAACACTGCCAGGAGTGCCTTGAGTGCCCTTTGGATAATTTTTTGATCTGACTTAGTTGTGGACTCAGTAGCGGAGCGAGCACATTAAATGGCAGCGTGAATGCTTTGCTGCACTCGTTCCACTACAGATGCTGTTTTACATCAGTCTCCAGTGAGTTCTAAGCCCTCCTTGGAGCAACCTGCAGTGCTGTGAGGGCAGGCTGTGTAAACCCAAGTGCAGCCGGAAGAGAGCAATATACATTCCACAGCGCTGCCGCTGAGTAAATACAGCTAAAGTGTGGCACATTGCATCTGATGTCAGGCTATGTATCCAACACCACTCAAAGAGCATCAGCAGGGGATTAGCCAGGACAAACCTGCTAAGGTGCACATACCATGGTTGTGGCGTCTGTGGTGCAGCTGCATGCCCTAGAGGTGGAGGAGGCTGGTAAGGATGTTCTGGTTTTGGACCTTTTGTCAGTAAGGTAGTAAAATACAATGGGTTTTGCAACTCCTCAAAAAGATAACAGGTTTAAGAATTTTCTTCTGTCTTTTCAATTCTTTGAAGAAGAGTCCCTCTCACTGCAGAAAGCACAAGAGTCGACACTGGTAATGGGATTGCTGTCAGTTGAAGCTTGTGCTCTCATAGTCCAGAAAGTCCACATAGTTGCTCACTTTCAACAGAGGTTGACCCACCAGTGGAGCTTATCAGTCTGCCCATGTAGTTACCACTGGAGCAGCCGAATGAGCTGATGCTGGTCGACTGGATGAGCCCATTGAAGAAGTAGATGCCTCTCACTCAGACCCTGGTGCTGACCATGTCCCAGCCCAGGCATGGTGGGCCAGGCTTGACTGAGCTCCTAGTCAGACCCGTGCTTCTTCAGCAGCCTTTGGTTTTCCTGACCCATTGCTGTCTCCTGTTCAGTCAGTACCCAGGGTCAATCCATTGATGTATCTATAATTGGAAGTTCTGGTGCCATGTTGATCCCTGAGTCAATGCTTGAGGTCAAAGTCTTGATCATGATCATGTCCTCGGCGTCAGCATTAAGCTCTTCCTCATCATTGTCCAACTTCTACTATTCTATCACAGGTTGTGCATCCTGTCACTCCTCCTTTAACTTTGCCAGCAGTGCAACAAAGACTGATTCAGGTGGAGCCCTCACCTTCATAATCAGCAGTGGATGCTTCAACCAAGGGCTATATGTCTAAATCCAGACTTCCTCATCTCCTATGAGTGGTAGTTGCCCACTTGGAGATGGTCATCCATACCCCATGTCAGCAGTCAATGATTCTCTGTCCTGACAGATTCAGATGCATTGCCCATCCCATAGAATCCACATCACTCGGAGGATAACCATCTGACAGACAGGCCCCCTGAAGGGGAACAATCCTTTTTCACCACTGATGGACCATACAGTATGTACATGTCTCTGGACTACTACTGGAGAAGGTCCACAAGAAGGGGATGTATCCAGTAATGGACATTTTTGAGTGAAACTCCTCACCAAGGGTAGACTTATTAATTTTTTATTTATTTATTAAGTCTAGGATTAAAAGTACCTTTGAGCCAAGGCTCTTTTACAAAGGTTCCACATCAATTTCAGTACAACACAATACAACAAGGAGAAATACAATGCCGAGATTTGGATAGGCTGTACAATAGTGGTATCACATATGGGAAGACAAAGTGGGAAAGTGGAAGGGGACACAGCAGGGAGGGTGGATACCATGGGAGCAGCCAAAGGTATTTGTCAGACATACAGTGGGGTGTAGGGGTGACATATAAGGAACAGAGTGGGGAAGTGCTAGAGTGGGAAAGGGGGAGGAGGGGGAAGAAAGGTGGGGGAAGGGGAAAGGGAGAAAAGGGGGGTAGGGTATAATATGCGGGGTAGAGGAGGGTGATCATAGGTGGGGATGAATATATGTAGGAGTCACCAGTGGGATAAGTGCATGGTGCTGATTTGAAGAAGAATAGGGGGGCTGGTTATATGTAGCAGTCACATGAGCTGGCAGCAATGAGATGATGGCGGAGCATGGCTTTGAAAGGGACGAGTTTTGTCATAGAGGAGATGCCAGGACTGAGTTTGTTTAGCCAGCTAGGCCCCCTATAGGCAAAGGATCTTTGTCCCTGGGAGGTGCGGCAACAGAGAACCTGGAGGAGTTGAGTTTCAGATCTCCTGGTGTTATAAGTATTCAGGTAGGCTCGCAGTAGCGCTTGGACACTGGGAGGTGCGAGGCCCATAGTAACTTTCTTAGCCATAGTGCAGGTTAGATACCTTATGCGGTTGGAGTTGTAGCCACCCGGTTTGCGCATATAGTCACATGTATGAGTCAGTTGGTGGGCACCAAGGATGAGCCTACAAAGCCTTGTTGAGAGACGTCAATATCCATCTGAGCGCAGTGGCTGATGCAGAACCGTAGATGATTAGGCTGTAATCTATGATGGAGACCACCGCACTCTGGACAGTGATCCTCAAGGCTTCCAGAGTAAGGTGACGTCTGTGGTGGTATAGCAGGCCTAGTTGAGTATTTGCAGCTTTGGAAGAACAGTCAATGTGGGAGCCATATGATAGGTCCCTCTCATCCCTGCCATTCTGGGCCTGGGGATTAGTATCTGGCAGCACCCAGCCTCCGGCCAGTCCCTGCCACTCTGTATGGTCTGCAAGATTTTTGGAGCATCTGTCACCAAAGGGGTTAGTGGCAGACATGTTTTTTTTTTGAAACGTGCAGGTGCAGGGTGAATTGCACAAACTACTTGACAAGTAGTTCAAGATGCAGGACTTACTTGACTGTCAGGACTATGCAGATGCAGTCCCTAGGCATCTGCCAGGTCAGCTATGTGGCTGTGAAGGCTCGCAATAACCACTAGCTTTTGGAGAGACTCTCCAAATTCTTCAACATGCTGCAAGAAGACAGTCAGTCAGACCAACCAATGGGAGGTCTGTGTTCTGTGACAGATGGTGGTCAACCACCAGTTGTAAGTGGCCCTGGACCTAGTCAACATGTCAGCATCAATGCTACTGATCTCATACAAGCAACAATACCTGGTAGTCTGTTACATGCATCACTTGCAGTGGGACATGGAACATTCCAGGGATCTGGGCACCTAGACATGATGGTCAGTCTGGTTATGTCTGAACTTATCCTGATACAGGTGATTCAGTCCACTGGAGTAGAGTTAGGCTCCTTCCAAGCCAGAGGTCATCTGCCCCGTCATGCTGTCCATGGCAAAGCTCATCTGCCCCCCCGACAATGTGGAGGATCTGTCCACTTTTACCTAATCATTTCAGTTTGGGCAATCATACCCAGTCTGAGATTTTTTTCTGGCTTCTCAGATTCATAGCCATCAACCCTTTCTGTGGTATATTGGGTTCACTGTCACATGTGGCCCATTCAGTGGGAAATGGGGCATCAGTGTTCCCAGGTGCACACAGCTCTGAACACAATTGACTGATGCTGGGTTCTCTCCAATAGTGGCCACCTCCTTGCACCTGCCAGACAGAATCCCATTTGTCTTTGTGAGGTCCTCATTCATGCTGATGACAGATGCATTCCTGGTGGGCTGGGGTGGGCATCTGCTTGACTGCAGAGCACATGGGTTCTGGTGGCTAAATGAGAATTGGCTACACAACTACCTGTTGGAACTACATACTGTTCACCTTGCGTTGACAGAGTTCACGTAGCTGTTTCAAGATTGGGTGGTCTAGGTCAATACAAAGAATACAACCACTGTGTTCTTCCTAAAAAAAACAGAGCAGCACACGTTCCTTTTCTCTGTCAGGATGCACTCTGGACATGGTATATGGCTCACTTCCAGGGCATGAACCAGCTGGTGGTCCATGTTGCGGGAACAAGATTGAGGATTCTCTCTGTCATGTTAGAGAGGCATCTCTCAAGTAGTTGCTGCACCCAGAGGTGTTATCCCAGGTGTTCTCAATTTGCAGACTAATGTCAGTGGATCTATTTGCTTCCTGGGAAAACAGGAAGCTTAGATTTGTGCCTGTCCCTCTCTTCAGGGCACCTTGCCACAGGGGGTGTTCTCTCTGCCCTGGGCTCAGAATTTACTGTATGCTTTTCCTCAATTTGTCCTGGTCCACAAGAGCCAGCTCTGGTATCACCTCTTCTCAGTCTCAGCTGCAGGTCTCCCTGATTGCTTCTACTCCTGCCAGGCCTGCTAATGAAGTCCAAGGGACCGATCTGGCATCCAGAGCTGCAGTCCCACACCTTAGTACCTGGTTTCTGTGTAGCTTGAGTTCCAGGCCCTTGGACTTTCAAGAGATGCCCTCCTGGTTTTGGAAGCATCCTAAAAGGAGCTGACTCACAAGATGTGCACTTGCAAGTAGACATGGTTCTCATGTTGATGCAAGGAGTGTGGATTTTTGCTTCTCTCCTGCTCTATACCGCACATACTTGATTACCTTTAGTCCCCATTTCAGGCAGGGTTGCAAGTCACATTCCTCAAGGTGAATCTGGGCACATGTTTGGCATACTGTGCCAAGGCAGGGTTGCTGATGGTGGCCAAACAAAGTAGTTAGCTATTTCTTTTATGATCTGCACCTGTCCACTCCAGTGAGGGAAGTAGCTCCATCATGGGACTTACTGCTGATGCTTGAATGGTTAATGGGTAAACCATGTGAGTCTATGGACAAATATGATCAATCATATCAGCACCAGGCACTGTCTGTGGAGTCACCATATCTTGTTTTCCACAAGTGAAAGATTGTTCTGTGCCCCCATGTGAAATTCCTGCACCCTCTACCTTGCATTTCCAGCCTTGTGATTGGGCAAGGCTTTGACAGGAAAAAGAGGAGAAAGGCAGAGAGTGGATGGAATTAAGCAGAAGATTCAGTATTCTAGAGCTGAGATAGATGGAAGAGGGGCATGCCCTCAAAAGCCTTCCCACGGTTCAGACAGAAACCAATTTGTTTGCATGCTTTGCAAGCATACATTACATAAAAATTACTCCAAAAGAAATATGTTAGAAGTGTACTTTTTGAATGTTTTCTTTGCTGAGAGGGAGCTTTTAATAAAATAGTTCATCCAGCCACTCATTTAACATGAGGGACGGTGACCCCCACAATGAGAGACACATCCATATACTTGCAGATGGAAGCTCAGAATTGCCAAAATATCACTCACTGGTTAGATCCCACCTGGAGTATTGTGTCCAGTTCTGGAGACTGCACCTTAGGAAGGACATAGACAGGTCTGAGGTAGTTCAGAGGAGAGCAACTAAAAGGGTGCAGAGGTTGCACTAAAGGCCCTATGAGGAAAGACTGAGGGATCTCTACATGTACACCCTGGAAGACAAGAGAGTAAGAGGAGACATGACAGAGACCCACAGATAACTCAAGGGGTGAACAAGGTGCAATAGTGGAGTTTCTTTCAAATGAGGAAGAGCACCAGAACCAGAGGGCATGCCATGAAGCTGGAGCGGGGGGAGGGGGGGTTAGGAAGAATGTGAGAAAGTGCTACTTCACTGAAAGAGTGGTGCACACCTGGGATAGACTGCCAGCAGAAATGATGGAAGTGAAAACAGTAGGGGGCTTCTAGCATGTATTAGATAGATATGGGGGTGCATTTTGAAATTGGCAGGGAGGGGTCCCTGGAGACCATTTAAGGTCTGCGGAGATAGACTAGGCAGGTACCATCATCATGTATTTTGGATTATCTCAGCTATTTTAAAACAGATGTTCTTACTATTTTTTTAATCAATGACTCAAGTCAAAAAATTGGGTCACCACTAGCAAGTTTTAAAAATGTGCTCCACTGAACTTACTTTTTGATTGTACATACTAGATTCATACAATAGATGTATTAGGATTGTTTCTAAAGTGAAGCAGCATAGCAACACATCAACATTTCCAGATCACCAAAATTTCTCTAAGCGCAGGGGTGAGAGAAACAATAGACCATAACTCCCATTATCTGCTGTCTCTCTTTTTTCTCTCTCTTTCTCTCTCTCTCTCCCCTTCTCTCTCTTCCCTGTTCTGTCTCTCTTCATCATCTGCATATCATCTCATATTTATTGGAAGATGGAAAAGGCAGGAAAACAGGGGTGGGTTGTGGAAAAGTCAGAAGGGGGATATTAGAAAGCTGGAAAGTTTTACATTGTCACTTTCCAAGTGAACAGCTGGGAGGGCAGGCTGCACCTGGTCTCATTTGCATATTTCCAATTAAATTTCCCCATTGCAGCATGAGAATGCCAAACACAACTTGACAGCAAGGTCTTGAGTCACCTGGGCTCTGTAATGAAATGAACTGTTTTCATACTGTCAGGGGAGGGATGACTGTGACAGAGAGGATAGAGGAATGGGAACTTTTTAACATGAAGAACAAAAAACTGAAAGACTGGAAAACAACTGCTACTACAGTCCCTTCTTTGTATGATTACTTTCTTCCTTCTCATTGCTCTCATCTTCCCATCGTTCCCAACTATGTGAAAGTCAGTGAATTCCCCTAGTGTCTGAGTGACAAAGAAAAGCACTAGACATTTGCTGCAGGGGACCTAGATTACAAGCTTGGCTTGAGACACAAATGAAATTAATTTACTGGTCCCGGCTTTGTTGAACTGCAATCACTACCACACACAGCTTGCCAAAGGTCAGCAAGGTTGGCAGTTTTTATTCAAAGAAGGCCAGTAGCCAAGTAAAGCCTGCTTGACAATGTCTCCCATTGCTTGACAATATCTCCAACTGTCTAAAGCAATACTACCCACTGATTGACAATATCTACCACTGATTGGCAGTGGGTTTCACACTGAACGATTTCCCACTGATTGATAATATCATACTGCCTGACAATATCTACCATGGCTCACCTATATCTCCAGCTGCTTGATGACAATATTGCCACTGATTGACAATATCTCACACTTATTAGTGTTGTCTTCCAATGCATGAATTTCCACTACCTGACATTTTACCCTACCTTTGGCAATACCTCTCACCATTGACAATATCTCAAAATGTTTGATGACATCACCCATTGATTGACAGTATATCTCACTGATTGCCAATGTATTCCACAGCATGATTTCCTACTAACTGATAATATATCCTACGCTTAGCCAATAGCTTCTACTTCTTGTCAATATCACCCATTGCTTGACAATATCACCCCCTGCTTGACAGTATCTCCCACTGATTAACAATAGGTCCCACTTATTAGAAATGCCATCCATTGCAAGATCTCTGGAAGAGTTGATAGAATAGACAGAAGCACCTAGCCTAGAGAACAGGTATTTAATACTCAAAGAACAGTGTGGGTAGGTTGATGTTCTTTTGTTTGTTGGGTGGCAGTTTTTTTAAGTTTTAGTAAACAGAGTAGGGCAAGTAGTTGGTTAGAATATTACAGCTTAATAATAACTGAGTCTTCCTTTTTGTCAAAGAAAAATCGTGGAGTTATTTGCTGTAATAAGGGAGTGTTTATTACAGCAAACATACACATGGTTTTCCTCGCTATGTGCATGCACCCCCCACAGCTCTTTCTCCCAGACCACTGGCCACCTCAACTTTACACAGCAGATAGAATCACCACTTGGAGTCGGAGGTAAGTCACTGAAACCAGCAAAATAAAAAACTTGAAACTTAAAAAAATTTATGGACACAGGCAACGATAAATGAATAAACAAAAAGGTGAAATAAACAAAACAACCGCTGTGGACCGCACACTCAAACCTAAGCAGACCACGGCGGCACAAGAATGTCTTTTTTTATTTTATAAAATTACTGTGGCCAAAAAGGAAGACCAAACAATTATATAAAATATGGGATGGTGTGTGTAAACTTGAAGATTACACACACCCGAGGGGTTAAATGCTTTTCACAAACCCCTGAGCTTCACTCATGGGTTTATGTAGCATCTAACCCCTCGGGTATGTGTAAACTTCTTGTTACACACACACCGGCCTATACTTTATTCCATATTTATGGTCTGAGTGGTTACTACCTATGAAGCAGGTGGTGACTGGGGAGGAGTTGAACAGGCTTGTCTTATAGTCATGGGAATCAGGACCAAACTGAGTGCTTGAAAGGGTGACACATTTTTAGGCACACTGAGAAAGGAAGTGCAGAGCAGCACTTCTGAGTCAGATAGTAAAAATGCTGTATATAAAGTTAGGTCTCCATCAGCAACTAAATGGCATGAGTGTAAGTGCCAGGTAAAGACACAAATAGGGACTTAAAGAGCTAGAATATTGACAAAAATTAATATTAGTTTTAAAATCTCAAATTAGGAGGTAGTCAGAGCTGAGCAACGGGAGGGGAAAATAACCAAATCTGCAGGACAGGCCAGAATGGTGATCATGAGGGATTTTAGCCTTCCTGGCATTGTCTTGCAAACTTATTCTGTAGGTAGCCACAAAAGTCAAAGGTTTCTGGATACAATGCATCATAAATTCCTCACAACAAGCACAGTTCAGCCAGAGGAAAGGCAAAATAAGACCAAATATTGTGCAGCCAGGATATGATCAGAAACATTATTAACCAAGATCCCTTAGGTCAGAGTGACCTGAACACCATCAGATTCAACATAGTGTTGTGGAGTTAAAAGAATAAATCCAGTACCATGGTTTCCAACCTTAGAGAGGTGGACTATAATAAAATGGATTTGATAATAGAAAAGAAGCTGAAGGACATGCACACAGTAAACAGGGGCAGAGAATAAGCCCCCCAAACAAAAAGTGCAATATTGGAGGCCACAAAATTTTGTGTGAGATTTGTGAAAAAAAGTGATGAATCAGAAGACATCACTTTGGTTCCATTCACAAAAGCAGTAAGGGACAAAAGAAAAGCATTCAAGGTATGTAAAAAGAACCAAATGGGATAAATGGATGTATGCAAAGAAACATTGTCTATTAGCGTACAAAGGAGAGCATCAAGAGAAAGAGAAAGGATGGGGTCACCTTAGAGGACAATATGGGAATTGTCAGCATATTAAATGACTATTGCAGCTTGGTGTTCACAACAAAAAGTATAGAACCACTATCTGAAAGCAAAGAAGTTCCAGGCCAGCAAGAATAGAAGGCTAGTGATGGAGATAGTTACTAAGGAAGGGGTTGCGAAGGGTCTGCATAAACTGTGACCAAGTCTCCTGGATTAAACAGCTTGCACCTAAGGTTACTGAAGATGATATGTCAGTCACTGGCAGTCCCCCTGGCAGATATATTTACAGAATCACTAGCATCTAGCGAGATTTCCAATGACTGGAGGGTGGTAAAGGTGGTCCCCCTACAAAGGAGTGGGGATCGGGAAACCTGGGCAACTACAGATCTGTGAGTTTGGGTTTTGATGTTAATAGTGGAAGAGTTGCTGAAGTCAATGATCAAAGAGCAGATAGTGGACCTACAGGAAGAAAATGAAGTCATGGACAGAAATCAGCATGGGTTAGCAAAGGGGTCATCATATCAAACCAATCTTATTGACTTCTTAGATGCAATGATGCAGATTGTAGATAGGAATCAGACAAAGGAAATCATATACCTTGACACTAGTAAAGCTTTGCATCACTGCCTCACAGAAGACTAATTCAAAACAAAGGGGAATTAGGACTCAGAAATAAACTATGTGGATTGGAAACTGGTTGTCTGACAGGACCCAGACAGGTGTCCTAAATGGTCAATTTTTAGATGTTAGGAGGTTTACGAACTGGGTGCCTCAGGGGGCAGTGCTGAGACCAGTATTGTTCCGTATGCTTATCAGAGAAATAAGAGTGGGATTACATAGCAAGATGAGTATGTTTGCAGATGACACAGAACTATATGGAAGGGTAGACCCTCATGAGGGGATAAGCAGTATGGAGATGTGGAAAGACTTGTACAGTGGTTAGGAGCATTGCATTTAAAATTCAGTGCAGAGAAATGCAAGGTGGTGCATACTGACAACCAGAATATGTGAATAGAAAACAGAATAAATGGGGACATGGTGGAACCCTACATAGAAGAAAGGACTCTCAGGGTACCAATAAACAGCTGTATGAAATCCTTATGTCAGTGTACAAAAGTGTATGGAAAAGAAAATGGATACTTGTGCATTAGACTGGGCTTCACTAGCTGAAACAAGGAGATCATGTCACTGTACAGGTCAATGACTAGGCCACTCTTGGAGGACTGGGTACAGTTTTGGAATGCTCATCTGAGAAAGTAGGGGAGAGATGGGAAATATCCAGTGAAGGGCAACAAATGATTCATCAACAGTGGAAGACAGATTGCAAGAGGCTGGAGAATGTACACATGTACTCACTGGAGGATGGGGACAGGGTACATGATAGAAACTTAGAATTACATGCAAGGGCATATCAAGGTATACACTACAGATTTAAGATAAAACTCATCGCCTTCCCCTGACTTGTCTACCTTGGATGGCACCCTCCTTGAGTGTGTCCCCACCTATAAGTATCTGGGAGTTTGGATTGACAGTAGGCTCGACTTTTCTGTCTATATTGACGGCATCCACACAAAACTTCACCCCAAACTCAAGTGCCTTATATTAAAACAAGGACTGCCTCCCCCTCCAGGTCTGCAGGAGCTGGTTACCAAAATGGTCCTCCTAGTTTTCAGCTATGCAGATGTGGTTTATGGCACCATTTTCTCCTATTCAATCAACAGACTGAACACCCCCTGCAATGCCTTGTGTCTTTTTGCCACCAGCTCTCCTCTCTGCACTCATCACTGTTCTCTCAATTCCTCCCTGTCCATCTTTACTCTACCTTTAAGTCACAAGTTCTACTGTACCTCTGTCATCGCTAAATTCTGGTTTAACTCCCTTCCCTCCTCTCTCTCTGCACTCCTCTCCCCCACTCTCTCCTCTTCTTACTCCCTGTTGTCCAGGGATTCCTGCACCTTCGCCATTCCCCATCATCACTCATGTGATGGGCAAACTGCCTTCTCCTACTGTCTCCTCTCACTTTGGAACCTTCTCCCTTCTTCCCTTTGATGCTCTCCCTCTCCTCAGGCTGATGTCTGCTAAGGATTACTCCTGCTGTCTCCTGTGTTTATCTCTCCCCCTCCTGGCCCTTTTGTCCCTCTTCTTCCAACCTCTTGTGTCCCACCTCTCCTGCCAATTTCTCCACTATGTGGACCACCTGTGTTCCTGGCCTCCACTCTGTGCGCTAGTGCTTGAGGTGCTTAATCTTAAGCTCTCTAGCACGATCAGCCTACTGCAGCCATGTAAGGTGCCCATCACCTGCCTTTTTCCTAAGCTTGATTCCATGATGTGCTAGGTCAAGTGGGCCATCACATCTATTGTTAATTGGTTTTGTCTGCCATTGTATTTTTATTTATGCACTCTGGATGTTTGAAATGCTCTTCATGTCTGTACTCCCCCTTCCCCCAACCCCACGTTGAACCTGGAAACAAGCTTCAGCTTATTGTGCATTTTCCTGGTTACCAAATTTTAACAAACTAACTAACTAACTAACTAACTATCTACTAACTAACTAACTAACTAACTAAATGGGAAGACCAGCATGGGTCACAACCACAAGCTGAAAAAAGAGTAATTTGAAGAAAGACATAAAGAAGTTTTTCTTTACAGAATGGGTTGCAGACGAATCAAACAATTTGCCCAAAGATGTAATCAATGCCAGTACAACTCAGGGTTCAAACCCAATGGGATAGCAACAAGGGGAGTAATTAGAAATAATCAGATGGTAAAAGGTAAGCTGGGACCTTTGAACTGATTCAAAGCAAAGGTAGAGAAAACAGAGCAGATTGGATGGACTGTTGTCTTCATGAGTTGTCAACCATCTAAGTATTTAAAGAATGTATTATATATCTGCAATTGCACAAAACATATCCTGTTAATTGACAATGTCTGATTGACAAGACCTTCCACTGCTTTACAACATCCTTTGCAAGGCTAAGTCTGGGGTTGGTAGAACAACAGGGGACACTTGCCAGGCTTCTCCCCAGTGAGCTCTACATAAACATGAATCTTTAGCATGCTTGTTTCTTTGCTCAGTCAGGGGCTGCTGATGTTTTTTGTTCTTTCTCTTTTTGCTCCATACCTGTGCTGCTCCCGATCCTCTTATCCCCACCTTCCCTGGGCCTGTTTGTATCCAGCTGTGATCTTGTTGTGACTTTTTTTTAAATTTCAACTTTCATTAAGCATTTCCAGAGAAGGCACAGGTAAAACACCTGTCATAGGTCAATATTAAAGAAATACAACCTGAAAATGAACAATTACAGGCAATGAATAAAAAGAGTATTATACAACAATAAATTACATAATAAAACAAATAAATATAAAGAACCAATTTAGGGCAGAATACAAAAGCATAAACTCATAAGATAAAGACAAGATACATAAGTGCAGAGACAACCATGTCAATCAAGCTCAAAGTGCTCAGTCCAACTAGAAACTCTGTATTAACACAGAAGTCATTTAACTCCATAAGAAGAGGTAGATTACCAAGTCCAATGAGATAAAAAAGGGGGTAGGAACCCAATGGAAGTCCCCCCCCCAATGCAGAAGGTGGGCCAACCACCACTCCCCAGCCCCTACAGGTCTCCCAGTCAAACCTAAAATATCCTACGTCCCTGTCCTGTGGAGTCTTGCTGTGACTTTACTCCTTCTCTGACACTGTTCCCTGCTCTGGTTGGCTGCCACTGTGTTTTGCTCTGCATCCCCTTGCCTCACTTGGTCTTGCTTCCTGCTTCCTACTGCCTTTCAAATGCATGCCCATGGCTTGGGAGCCTTCGGCCTTCGACAGTCTGTTCTCACTGGCTCCTGCGCCCTAGCTTTGGTAACTGCCACTGTGGTCCTGCTTGCTGAGACTGCCTGCCAGCATGACCATACCATTCCACTGCCTCTATTCCCTGGCACTGATTGATTTCTTGACATGCTGTCTGGGGGAGAGCTCCTGCATACTGTTGCCCTGTTGTCAGCCATGACTGCTGGTGAGGCCTGGGTGGCCAGGCTTGATTTTGTGGTGTGCCCCTGCAGCCCCCAGTGTCTGCTTGCTCCTGTGGGTTCTCTGGGGGTTGGGTCCTCTGTACTGGGGCCAGCCTGCTGCCTGGGCTCCTGCCCACCCTTCCTGCTTTTCTGGCCTTGTTTGTGGGAACACTTCACTCCTGGGGCTGGATTTTGAAAAGGGCTAGATTGCGGCAAGCCCAGTTGCACTACAAATATGGTGCACTGGGCTTTCAGCAATCTAATGAGATCTTCTGTCCTGTGCAGTGACTGTCACAAGTTAGACCATTGTTTTATGGTCTAACATGCATCAGTCTCAGGTACCCTTTTTACAGTGCTTGCACCCAAGATTTGGTGCAAGGTGCCATAAATCGAGTAAACTGTTACAGCTGCATCCAAGCTATGAAAATCAGATGCAGTTGTGGCAAATGTGTTTGGTGTACTTGCAAAATCAAAATGTTGTAGTGCAGGACTTGGTGTAAACCCTGCATCACCCTTTGAAAATCCGTCCCTTAATGTTTTTTTAGGCCTTTGATCCGCAGCTCTTTAAACCACAAACCAGAATACCCAGGCTGTTGCCCAGTTCTCTCTTCAGGGCTCAGTTTTAACCCATACTGGCCTACTCTTTCATACCTACCAACCTACTCTACTACTCTTTCTTTACTTACTACATTCTGGCATAAGTCGCTATGAAAACTGGGCACATGCCCCACCAACAATCAAGTACATGACCCCCAAATAATTAGGCACACCCAAATGACAATAATATACATACCCCTCTGACAATCAGAGACATACATCAGTGACTGCTCCTCAAGGGCATGGTACACTTTTCCCTCTATGGCTTGGTACTGTAACAAATGAAGTCCCTCAGGGACTCAGTTTATTTTTATATCCACAATCCTTTTTTAGATGAGAGTATTAGGACTCCAGACCTGTAGCAGAGTTTTCCATCTTCTCCCTTTCTTCAGGGTTTTCCAGAAACCCAATGTTCCTTTAGCACTGAGGTTCAGTCCATGTGCACTTCAGAAGGGTAAAGCTTGTTCATTCGGGGACTACTTTGGTTGCAGAACCATCCCCTGCAGCACCTTCATGAGGGTGTAGAATTTTCAGCAAGGTAGTAATATAAGCTCATTTTTCTCAAGTTACACAGTGGAATGTCATAGGTAAAACTCTGAACGTGGTGTTTAATAGCATTGCATTAAGCTTGGAGGGATGGTAACCAAAAATCTTGCATCCCATTCCCCAGAGGTTTCCTCCACGGGGGTCCTCTCATTTGTGCTGAAGGCCATAAAAGTAGTTTTAGAATTCATGGAATAGTTTCCTTCTGCTGGGTGAAATGGTATTCAGATGGTGGATCTCTCTGCCTTTTTACTAAATGTTCAGTGCTGCGGTCTTTCCTCTTTCCTTAGCGGAAGTCAATATTCTGATGGTTCTGTTTATGCCCACAGCGCTGACTCTTTTGGCCTTCTTCCATGTGATACCTTTAGCAAAGGGACCCATGGTTCTGCATTACTTAAAGGAGTGGAACCCTCCCCAAGAGGGTTCCTGTGCCACTGCTACCCCAGAAATGGCAGTAGTTTCTCTGGAAATAGAGAGCAGGAAAGGCCATAAGTACACAACACATGCTACCAACTATCTTGGTCCTTCTTTCCAATTCAGTTGCATAAGCACTATACTATGTTGCACAAGTTTTACTTCAGTATAAAGCTCGGTGAAATTAGCCAGTTCTGATTTCTCAGAATATTTACAAAATACTGCAAACTTTTGTGAAATTCTGTGACATTTTGCAAAATTTCACGAAATTCTTTAAATGGCCACAGCTTGGTCAGTGTTATAGCTAGAGATCAGAAATTCAATATGCTTTTTGCTTGGAAGATGCATGAACAGGATCTCAAGTTTCATAACATTTGAATGAGGGGCAGGGGCATTCTAGGGTCTGAAAATCTGTCAATTTATTATTCACATGAACATTTCTGAAAATATTTTTATGCTTACAATTTAGCCACCTTTGGAGCTAGATAATAGAAAATGTCTATGCATACCTTCTTAGAAGAGTCATATGAACTGGTAAATAGAGAGTAAATTGTAAGCAACAGGAGTTTAAAATGTCACAATTTAACTTGTTAAATTGTGTAAAAATGTTCAAACTAACTGGATGTTTATAGCTCCACTGCTATTGCAGGTATATACTCAATGTATACCAAAGTAAATATGCCCTGGAATCTAATTAAGCTGGATAATTGAGGTTTACTAGGTTAAAAATTATTGTGGATACTTTAGAAATTACTAATGGGCAGAATTTGTTCAAAAATTCATGAACTCAAAACAGGTGATGGCACTAGAATGTCACTTGTGCAATTTAATTTTCCCAAAGCACTTAACCACATTGTGTCACCTTACCTGCACTAGCATCATGGTCCTGCAATACCCACCCAACATTCCTGTGACAGTGGTTCCCAGCATCATGTTCCATCATGGCTAAAGATAGCCATATACTTCTGTCACAATGGCCTAAGTCACAACTAGTTGTATCCTCAGTGTCACTTGGTGCCACTGTTTTCAAACAGTAAAATTATATTTGCTATCTACAGGATTGTTAAAGAATCAGCTGGTGGCACTATACAGAAACAATGCTGCACATGCAGGTGCTTCCGCAAGTCATTAAGTTAGTCAGCTCTAGTAGTTATCTGGCATATTGCAAGAATTCAGGCTAGTGCACAGTGATATTCATGACTATTCTTCATGGTTCGTTATTCAAGATAGTGACCTGACACTTGGCACCGCTATAGTTTTACTATGGAGTCTCCTATGAAGGCTATCATTACCACCCCTACCTTTCCCCTCTATGCTTCACCAAGATGATGCCTCCCTCGGCTGATCACCCCCTGTCCCCCTCCTCTCCTTGATGAGGCCTTATCTTGGCTGACCACCCTACCCTCTCTGTCTTCTTTGGTGGATTGACCATCCAGGGATCACTAGGACAGTGTACCCCCTTGTCTCCTATCCAAATCCCTTCTATGGTACCATTGTAATTAAGATGTATATAATTTCTATGTACTTGCCTGTGTAATTTGTTTCCTTGTTTTTCTGTATTTTTTATCCTATCTGTAATGTTTTGTGTCCACCACTGACTTGGAACCTTTGAAAACGATCCTTGATTCAAAGGTACTAATCCTAAGCTGAAATAAATAAATAAAATAAAAATACCTTACTGCCACTTTACCCAGCCTTTACCTTCCTCTACAGTGGCAGCTCAAGTGCATGGCTGGGCAAAATATATAGACATGGCTTCACCAAAAGTATCACAACATTCCACAGTTTCAAAAAAGCTCATAAAAATTCAACTTTATTTACTGACATTATTTTGGATTTGTTTGCTGCTTATGATTTGGCCAACCTTTGAGCAGAGAGCAGAGAGTTTACACTTACAGACAGTTTTTTTTCCAGTGTTGTTTTTTTTCTCCCATTGGCAGCTTGTCTCTCAGGGATATACCCTATATAAAGGGATATACCCTGATCAAGCTGACCCCAGCCATAATTCAGTTGGCTACTGGGTTTTTCTTTAATATCCCCTCCCCCCCCATCTACCCTGCTGGGGGTGGTGCCTCTGTCAGCCTCACACTGCCACAGTGTCCACTGCAGCAGAAGCAAGCTCCCTGCTCCTGCCCCAGGGATCATTGTGTTGGTGGCATCTGCAACCATTCCTCCTTGACCGAGATACAATGCCTAGTGATAGCTGTCTTGGCCATGGCCTCCTTCCCGGCGTGACTTCCCGGGTTTGCTTCTGAACCCAGGTTGTCAGCATGAAAGTGTGTTACTCTGCTGCTTGTCTATAGGGGTGACATAAAGCCTAATCATTAGGGTCAATGAACCTAACACAATTGGTGGTATTCCATTTTCTAATTTTAATATTATAGGGGCATAAAATTCTGCAGTTTATATAATTGAAAAATGGAATTTTTAAATTTCTGAATGCTTCAGCAAGCAATAATGCCAGACAGGGTGGGCAGCATTGGGCTATACCAGACTGCCCAGGGGAGTAATGAGGTCCCATGCTGCAGGCGGAGGGCTTTATAGCCCCTGGAAGTTATGGTATAGCCCTTACTGCCCACCCTGGACAGTATTATTGCACTTAGAAAATGGGATTTGGGCTCAAAATAATAAGTTTAAATAGTTAATTTTAATTAATAAAAATATTGTCTGCAAAGTAGTCCCTTTACTGCTATCATTGGCAGTATAGGGCACTGTTTTTTTTTTGTGCTGCACCACTGTGTTTTTTGTATGCAAACTCATTTTTATATATTAAAAAAAAAAAACTTTGCTTATGACTTGCCTGTTTCACATTGACTTTGCTTCCTTGTTTTAATAGCCTCCTCTTGCTCGTGGAGTGGGGGAATAGTGATCACAATACTGCAGTGCTGGCTCCACTGGGAGACCAGCGGTACTCTCTGGAATTCATCTCCTGAAGATGGAGATGTTCTGCCAGCTTGACAGTGGGTGAGTAGCTGCACTAGGGGGATGTGAGACTGCAGTTGGGAAAGTGGTGCTGTTGCAAATGTGAGTGGTTTCATTGAGAAGCTCAACTGCTCTTTCTCTGCCCGGCCACATGCTAATGAGTGGATGGATCATTTCTTTTGTTTTTTAAATCAACATCACTCAGCATTCAGAGGAAGGGATGGTAATTGTAGTCAGGCAGAGCAATGTGTCTGTGGAGGTGGACTTATGAGCAGTTCTGGAGGCCGCATCTCTGTAAGGACATTGACAGGGTGGAGGTGGTCCAGAGAAGGGTGACTAAGAGGGTACAGGGCTTGCACCAGAAAACATATGAGGAGAGACTAAAGGACCTCAATATGTGGTCACTGGAGGAGAGAAGGGATAGGGAACATGATAGAAACATTCAAGAACCTTAAGGGCATTAACAAAGTGCAGGGGGGAGACATCTTCCAATAAAAGAGATGTATAAGAATGAGGGGGTGTGTTATGAAATTGGAAGGTGGCCGGCTGAGGGGAAATGTGAGGAAGTTCTTCTTCATAGAGTGGGTGGTGGACACTTGGAATAGACTGCCACAGGAGGTGGTGGGGGTGAGCACAGTGGAGGGTTTTAAATATGCATGGGACAGGCATAAGGGTACCTTAGAGGTGGGAAGGAGGGGTGAAAATCCATTGACCAGGTAGGGTCAGAGACTACAAACTTGTGTAGGGCTTTCAGGCAGACTGGATAGGTCTGGTGGTCCATATCTGCTGACAATTTCTATGTTTTTGTGTATGTTTCTATGGCAGGGATCACTCAGCAGCAGGATCACTAGGACAAAAGAAGTTTTTTTTTTTTTTAACTATTACAAGAAAGGAGTGGAGCGGAGGTGAATGTGCCATTTGTCTGGCAGTTGGCACTCAGAGTGTGTGTGTGTGTGTGTGTGTGTGTGTGTGTGTGTGTGTGTGTGTGTGAGGGGGACTGACATTTTGAAAATGAAAATGAAAATTCTTTGAATTCAGTGATGTGATGAGCTGTATATACCTGTCCGTGATCCAACTAGCCTAGGGGGTGTATACGACAATGTTATAAGTTATATTATGACCAATCCAGTCCTTGAGCTATGCTCCACTCCCATGTATGATGACCTGTATATATCTGTCAGTTGAACTAGCTAGTCTAGAGTGTATAATCTGAAATGTGCTTACTACTATATGTTTCCCCTAGCGTCAAATGATGTATTACCCACATGTTTGTTTACTGTGACAAAAAACTGTACTCTTTGCCATGTCTCCGTGACTATTGTTCCTCATGTTGTATTCTCCCGGGTCGTTCCTGAAAATAGGCATAATACTTGTCTAGTGTACTTACCTGGTAAACAAAAGCTAAATAAATAAATACTGGAATGTTATCAGGCAGCCAGAGACTGGAACTCATTATTTTTCGATCTCTGATGTCTGATACTGGACTGGCTAGTTGGTAGCATTAGCCAAACAGAAAGAAGAATTCTCCCTACCCATTTTCTAAAAGCTTGTAACTCAGTCATCTTTAAAAATAAAGATTTGAAATGGTACACTTCTATATGGACCGTGGCAAAGTCATCATACCAAATTTGGTGCAATCTGGATGACTTTTTAAGTATAACTGAAATCAAAACTCTGGCAAATTTTCACAAAATTTTGCAGAAGTGAAATCGGGAATTTTGCCAGAATTTCACTAGTAGATGATACATTTTGCCCCACCCTACTTCAGTAATTTGTCAAGCAATAAACTGCAGTAGGCACTTGGTTGTCCCCTGAATCAGTGAATTGCAAGGCTATGCCTGGGTTTCAGTGGGGCAACAGGTAAAACTCATCATGCCCCTCCCCACCAAGCATTATATGAGAATGCATACTCCTAGCTTTTCTTTGTGCCTTTCATCCTCCCCTCCTCTTTTGGTGGCTTCACTCTCTCCTTCTGGGCCGTGAGTAGCACTCACTATGCACCTCCCCAGGAATGCATACTGCAAGCATTTCTTTATTTCCACCATCCTCCCCTCCTCCTCCTCCTCTGGTGGCTTGACTGTCTCTCTTTTCTGGTCTTCTTTCCTAAGATTCCTTAAATGCAGAGGCACAAGGTCATGTGGCACCTCTGGGGTGGATCTGGAAGAGGCTCCTGTGCCACCAGTACCTTGAAAAATGTGGTAGTTCCTTTGGAAAGAGAGAGAATATGAAAGGCCACACACACACACACACACACACACACACACACACAACACATCCTATTGACTGTCTCAGTCCTCTTTTCCAGTTCAATTTCATAAGTACCATACTACATTGTGCAAGCATACGCTTCAGTAACTAATCAAGTAATCCTCTGTAGTAGCTACTTCATACTTAGTTGCCCAAAGAACCAGTGCACTACTGTTTGACAATACTGCCCTCTGATTAACGATACAGGAAATAGGAATTATATGAAGAGTATGAGCAAAGATTGGTTAAGTACCCTTTATATGCTCTCCATTTGTTCATTGTTGCATTCAAAGATAGAATTCATTAATAGATAATCAATTTCTTTTAAACTTCTTATTGTTCTACAACACACCATGGCCTCCAACAATGAGTCCCAATAGCAATCACATTCTGTGTAAACCATACTCCTCTCTTATTAGTTTTATATACACCTCCCCCCCAATTGTTTACTAGTCATTCTCCCATGATACTGTGTTTCCTTGATCTGGAATCCAAAGGAATTCCAAAGATCTTTGTTTAAGAAGGCTTTAAAAACCAACCACATATCCTCTGTATCTTCCATTATTTCACAGTATCTCGAACTGACTGACAATATCTCCCACTGATTTAAAATATCTTCCACTGACTGAAAATATCTCCCACTGATTGACGATATCTCGCACTGATTGGCAATGTCTTCCATTGCATGATCTCCCACCACTGGACAATATATTCTACTGCTTGAGGATATCTTGCACTGCTTAACAGCATCACCCTCTGACTGACAATGTCTTCCACTGCTTCATATCTCCCAGTTTGACAAGCTCTCCCACTGGTTGACAATGTCTCATACTGCTTGATAATATCTTCATGATAAGGGGGTGGGGGGGGGGTTGCTCATCCAGGAAAGGAACACAAAGCCAGAGTTGTTTCTAGGTGTGACCTGGGAGTACAAGGAAGTTAAGTGTCTTGCTCAGGGTCACACAGTAAGCAAGTGTGGGATGCTTGGATTCAAATCCAGGTTTCCAGGTTTGCAGCTCATTGCCCTTAACCACTACGCTATACTGCCTCTTCACAGTCACAGTATATCTCATATTTTCTTGGCAATAGCTCCCACTGATTGACAGTGTTTCCCTTTGCATGATATCTCACTGGTTGAAATGTAGCCTGCTGCTTGACATTATTGCCAACTGACATGAACATTTCTCCCTCTGATTAATAATTTCTCCCTATGACTGAGAATGTCTCCTGTTGACCAAAAACACTTCCCACAGACTGAGAATGTCTCCCACTGCTGAACAATATCACATCCAGGTCACTAATAAATATTTTGAAAGCAAACTACCCAGAATGGACTCCTTGAATACTCCACTCAGAATGTAACTCCACTTTGAATGGTGAATATCCACGACCACACTGTTTTCCTCCCAGCAAATGGGCTAGTCACTTCATGTTTACTTTGTGGACCCCTTACTTTGATTCTTTCACCATACATTTTTTATGTGATACAGTGTCAAAGGCCTTGCTGTAGTGTAGATATTTACTTCCTCCACAAGGCTCAATCCACTTCCTCAATTACTCCATGAAGAAGGCAGTCCATTGGTTTTGCAGGATATTCCATTTGGAAGTCATGTTGTATGCTAGAGAACAGCCCATTCTCTTTCATGTGTTAAACCACCACGTCTTTTATGTTGACTCAACCACTTTGCCAAGCATTGAGGAAGGGCCGACAGCTCTGTAGTTATCTGGGTTCTACCTCACCCCAGAGTAGATGGATGATACTGGCAATGATATAGCCCATGCCCATCCTTCCCAGCTATCCTTCTTGAACTTTCTGAACACCCTCAAACAGTCCAGATACTAATTATACATTAGTCTCCTCCCACTGTATCCTGATTGGCTATACAGTGACGGAGTGTTCCCAAGTTTCAGGAAGGATACTGTGGGATCAGATTGAGGATTGTAAACTTACAAGTTTTGGTGCAGTACACCAATATGGTGGACAGTCAGTTTTTAAAATGTTTTAAAAAGGATGCAGATAAATAGCAACCAGATAAATTATCAAACTATACAGGTCAGCCATGGGAGTATACCATTGTAACAGTGATGCTGTTACAGCAACAGCAACCTGCCAACACCCACAGTGTCGACCAAGTTACTGGAGTGATGCAAGAGTCATCGACTCCAGAGTTTGGTTGTTCTGCCCCGAGAACTGCCCCCCGGAGCTGGAATCCTTAAGTCCGGGGGGTGGAGGGCACAGCCCTCCCCCCGGATGAACACCAATCATGTGTTGATGCATTTTCTGGTCGGGGACCGGAGTCGGTGACGTCAGGGATGTAGGGGAGGTCACTGACATTCCTGTCTCTGCTGCAACATGGAACTGCCATGGGGACGGGTAAAGTTAAAAAACTTTCCTTTGTTGAGTTTTTGTCCTGAATGTCAGCACTTTGCAAAGTTTTTTGCTTCATGAAGTGCATTTTTATATAAAAAAATGAGAAGTGGAAAGGCATACAGGCATGTTTCGTGAAAATACACATTTAGGCCCCCATATTCAAAGCAGATGTGCAGCACAAATGTCAGATGTGCTGTGCATGGGAGGAAATGCACAACAGAGTGATATTAAGAAGACTGGAGTGCACCACTCAAACAGGGATGCACAGTCCCACACCACAAATGGATATGGTGCAGATAATAAGGTGTGTACATGAATATGCCTCACAACTGTGTATTGAACTGGACTGTGTCAATGGTGCATTGTGCAACACGTGTACGCAATCGCGCAAAGTTAGGTTTTCAGAAGGCAGCCCAAAATCTGCAAACCTCCCAGTGTCAGGCACAAGAACTGCACTGGGAAAGGGGGAGACAGTGTGTGGCAGAGAGCTAGAGAGAGAGTGAGATAGAGCCAGAGACTGAGGAGGGAGGGGAGACAGACACGCACACACACACACAGACACACACACACCAACTGTAGGCAACAGACGCATGGCACACCAGGTGTGTGGAATGGTTGTGGTCATGGCTGATGTGAGGAGACTGGGGGAACAACAGGCAGGCTGATGGAGGGCATGTAGGCTGTATGCCTGGCTGAGATGGTACTGTCTCTGCATCACATACGAACAGCTGACAGACACAGAGATTGTGGGGCAGTAACATCTCAACAGGCACCTCTGGTACAGCTCTAGGAGCTGCACCATGGTGAGCTGCAGGTACCCACACATAGATGCCATGCCATGGTGGTGATGACAAAGGTTACTGTGGCCATATGCCTGCTCACCATGGGTACCTGTTAATGACAGCAAGGTGTAGCACAACAGGAAGGGCTTAGACTTGATAAACTGCCAGGTGGTGTACAATGCCACAGGGAGAATCATCTATGTGTATGCCAACCACCCTGGGAGTGCTCATGATGCCTACAGTTGTCACCAGTCTGACCTGTGCCACTGGGTCATGTCTGGGGACCTGCCTGGGGGTCAACCCATGGGTGAGTACAGCACAACAGCAGCACAGGTGTACACAGTGTACAAAGGGTGCAGCCCTGGGGGATGTGCACGGGGCACAACAGGCTGATGAGCAGCAGGACGTGCAGACATGCAAGTGTGGTAGGTTTGTGAAACATGGACAGTGTGACAGGAGACTGAAGGCCAGGGGCTCAATGACAGCATAGAATGGGGTGGCTGGCCAAGGGACACCTGTGGCAGGGAACTGCACAGGTATGGCATGCGGCACACACAGATGGGGGTTCATCCCTAGTGAGGTTAGGTCACCTCTGCCTGTCAAACAACATCACTGGTGCTGTGGTGTCACAGTGACAGGCTACTGCCTTATCAGCAGGGTTTTGTGCAGTATATGGAGGCCACAAAGCATGCAGTGTGACACACACAAACAATGGGAGAAAGGCCTATCTTATTGGCTGCAGTTCCTGGTGTACACCACATCGTCCCAGTGGTGCATCCCTGCCCATCTGCTACTCTGCATGAAAATGGGGTAAATAGCCTCAAGTAATGAGATTTAAATATCCAGGATGGGCACAGACTGTGTAATGAGCCATTTGCATATGTTGGCTGAATATTGCAGTGGTCCGCGCCACACAAGCCACAACCCATCATGCATTATATCTTGTCCTGTTGCTCTGTGCATGTTGCTTTGCATGTTCGTGCATCCATGCAATATTCAGCTGATTTTGTGCGACTGCATGTTCATGCACCCCTGCTGAATATGGCATTGTTTTTCTTCCATGCATGTACTTGCGCCGCACATCTCTTTGCGTGGCGCCATGTGTCTCGCTTTGAATATGTCCCCCCAGTGTATTTTTTCCCATGAAGTGTGGACTTTGCATGAAGTTCCCAGTTTGCAAAAACTACACAGATTGCACAGCGGACACTGTGAGCACAGTTTGATTTTGCCATACCCCAAAACAACAACCCATAATTTGCATTTTTCAAATGTTTGGCAATTAATTAGCCTAAAGGGGGCTGCCAGTATCCCTTTAACTGATGCATTTCTATTACTTATTTACAGTATCTAGTCTTACAACCTCTTTGAGAAATGATTACCAATTATGTGCCGCATGGTGTATGGTAGCCTTGGGTATTATTTACAGGACTTCCATGGAGCTGAGATCACCAAATTCACTACACATGTGAACATGGTAAAAGTCCTCCAGTGCTAAAACTCCTACAGTGCACATTTTATGTCATCAAAGACTAGGGCACACATTTTTCATCAAGTGGCTACAAAATTATTTTGATTTGGAGTTTCACTCCCCCATTAAGTATCACAGATAATAAAGTACTGTATAGTAACCCTTAGACTGCCAACAGAATTAGAATGTATACAAATTCTGGACAGATATACCAGTCTGCAGCACATCAAGGGTTAATGTGTTCTCTGTCTAGCATGACTGGCACATCAACAACATTTTTTTTTTTTGGTTAGAAAGAAACTGTTTCATAGCTGTGTCTCTGGGATATGTTCTGCTTTTCAGTCTGTGTTTACTTCATTCGTGCCCTTCTGAATCAATCTGCACTGTCAGGTACACCCACGATGCATTAAAGAGACTTCTTTCCCCAGAGAAAGTGGCAGGGACTGTAGCCTGGCAGAACTGGCTTCAGAAATTTAAGGTGGCACATGATTTTATATCCCCAAGCAGTTTGCAGAGGAGAATAACTGCCTTTTGAGCCCCCACATGGTGGCAATGAGGAAGGGGATCTAGGATGTTAGATTTGAACCACAGATTATAGTAACTCAGTGTGCCCTTACATTAAGCCAGTTGTCTCCTCCTTCCAGGGCATATTCTATTCCAGCTGCCACTGCTCTAGCTAAGGGTGTGTGTGTTTTATGCCCCCCCAAATCCATGACTATACTAGCAGCAGTCCTCAGTGGAGGGGGAAGGGCTGGGTTCTTTTCACCTGCCCCTTTATGCTGAGTTCTATGATTTTTTTCATACTGTATTTGTACCATATTGTTCCCCTCTTTCAACACTGTGGAACCACCCTCACTGCAGCCCCTTGCCTTTCAGACAAGTGGGTCAATGTGTATCAATGCAGAAGACATCAAAATTGCCTCTGTTAAAGCCAATTTGGGAACACGTATGCTGCACAGCAGGCACTCCCTGCCTGCCCCTCGAATGTGAGCATACATCCCCTAGAATCTAAGTAAGCATTAATCCCTGATGAAGGAAGCTTCTACTGGGGAATTAGTGCATGGTTCGGGGGCACGAGCCTCCTTCCAGAGAGGATTATTGTGCTTGTAACATGACAGTTAGCATTTGTGGTGATCTTTAGTACTGTTAAATATTGCGACACTGGCAATTGGCATTATGATTTCATAAATGTGTTTGCTTCATTTATCATCAGTGTCAGTGGCTCAGTAGGTAGCACACTCACCTCTGAGGCCAGTAGATCAGAGGGCTGTGGGTTCAGTTCCCACATCTGGCACTTGGGGTTAATATCCCAGTACTGACACTGTAGTGCAGCATCAGAGGGGTGCTGCACTTATGAGGTGCACTTACCCGGTCAACAAAAAATAAATAAAATTAACAATGTTTTGCACTACTACAGTACATGGCTTTGCAGCACGCGACAACACACTTGCTTAGATGTCTGTGTGCTCACAGATTTAAAAAAAACTTTATGCACATATGTTAAAGATGAGAAGCTATTACTGTTGTTACCATTGCTTTGACTACGTTCTATTCAGTTAAAATCTTGCAAATCGGCTCACAGCTCACGGATGTTGCTCTATCGGCATGAAGAATGCTGAGTCCTGTGCAGCATTGTGGGAGTATTCAATATTAACTTTTAAGTCGTTATTAATTTTAGAATGCTTCTTAACATTCACGGCATTTCTTACATGAATTGCATTGTGGGATTGTTGCCGTGCTGCTAGAAACTGACTGCACTTGCACTGATGCCTAACAGATGTGAATATGTAAATTGCTGTGTTTTTTTTTAAATTATTTTTGCTTTGATCACTTACTGTTCATTGGTTTTAACATAGGTTTGTGTGTTGCTTTTCTACGGCTTCATGGGGTGATTCTCCGACTCGTCCGTATCTCTTTTCCAAATTCTTCAACATAACAGTGACCTGAACTCTATACCTGCTAAAATTATACGGGCTGCTATATCTGCTCTGCATATACTTTGTGGTGCGTGACATATTTATTGGTGGTCACTCGCCATTGGGTGGGTGGGTGCAATACTGAAAATGCATTCCACTGTGTTTCTTCCATCACTATTTCAAGATATTTACATCCTGTGCTGTGGGCTTTTTGCCAAGTTATCCATCATGCATTTTATGGTGCTGATATCGGGTACTGCTACCTGGGATGGGGATTATTGAGTTGGAGCGGGCATTACCACTGATTAATCCCTGCTCCAACTTTGGTCACCTGGTGCATTTCGGCCAATGGATTTGCATTATTGGTGGTTGGTGATTTCTGTCATGTTACAACCAGTTTTAGAATACAGAACAAAACTTTCCTGATAGAAGCTACAAGAGACTTTTAGAACTTTTGGGGTTCTTATAATTCATAACTGAAAAGATTCTTTAACCACTAACACACTCACCCTGCGCAAAACCTGTATTGACAAGGAGACAGTACTGTCTAGAGGTTAGAACAGCAGCCTGGGAAACCAGGAGATCAGAAGTTCAAACCCTGCTAGAGCCAAATACCCAGTGTGTGACTTTGGACAAGTGACTTAACTCTCAGTGTTTTAGTCCACCCAGCTTTAGAAATTGGTAGAGCAGGATCCCATTGAAAATGAGTTGTTGCATCTCAGCTTGACAATCCTGGCTAAATAAATTGCCAACAAATAAATTTATCTGTCCATTTTTTCTATTATGTTTTTAGTATTGAGGAGGGTGCATAGGCAAGGGTAACCTGATGACAGATGGCTAGGGGTGAAGCAATTAGTCTGACCACAGAGGAAAGGGATTTGGGGATCATCATTAGTGATAGCCTCCAGTCAACAATCCAGTACACCAGAACACTCTCGTTGGCAAACAGGATGCTGGGATGTATAGGGGGAGGGTTCTCTAGTAGAAGAAAAGAGGTCCTGTTGCCCCATTATGGATTACTGGCGAGGACACACCTGAAATACTGTGTCAGTTCTGAAGCAGCAGAGTAACTGCCCTAGCGGCCTGAAGTGCTACGAAGATTTCAAATCAAACAAAGAACCTTCACACCATCCACCATCACTCGAAATAAACAGAACCTATTTTGAGTGGTGGTGGATGGTGCAGAAAGGTTTTGTTTGAGATCCAATTCTGAAGCGCCTACTTGAAAAAGGATAAAAACTGCATAAAATCTGTCCAGAGGCAAGCTACAAAAATGATACATGGTCAGCAAGGAAAACCATATCAGGAGTGTTTAGCCAGCCTGAACATGTACTTGCTAGAGTCCAGATGGGGGAGGAGTGAAATAGGAGAATTCTTTAAGTGTTTGAAAGGGATAAAGAGGGTAGAGTGTCATGACCTGTTTAAGCATTGCTGTTCCAATGCTGTTAAGGTGATTTGTCTCCTTTCGTTTACCATGACTATTTCTGGGAGCTTAATGGGATGTACTGTATACTGCAGTAATGCATGAACGCACTTTGTCCTCTTGATCTGTAAGTATGAATTGTTATACCCATTGTTACAACAACCACTGTCACACTGTCTCAAATGACATTTCTGTCTTTTTTTTTTTTTTTTTTTAGTTGTTTTAACCAGGATTAGCACACTAAGCTGACAGCTTTTTACAGGTGTGACCTGGGAGCACAGGGAAGTTAAGTGACTTGCACAGGGTCACACAGTATGCAAGTGGAAGCTGTGGGATTCAAACCAGGTCTGGTCTGCTGGATATCACCAGATTTGCAGCTCACAGCCTTAAACCACTGGCTATATGCACCCTGACTTTGCATCAAGCAAAATGCCATTCTACTGTGTGTGACTTATTCCAGGTCACTCCTGAAAAAGAGCTGAAGTCCCAGCGAGCCTGTCTGGTTAACAAAGTCCAATAAATAAATACATACATACATATACACCTAAGCATAGTGTGGAGTCATCAACTAGGGTACTCAAGTATAAGTTGGTGGGGGGGGGAGTAGATTCAGGAAGGATATAAGAAAGTATTGCTTCACAGAAAGGGAGGTGGATTGAAGGAACTATTTGCTAAGGGGTGGTGAACAGCAAAGCTGATGGAAGTTTTCAAGAGAGCATGGACAGCTAAAAGGCATTGGTGAAAACTGAAACAGTGAACTGGGAAAAGGGATAAACTACCAGCCAGCATTCAGCCTAGACATGACCTAGGACAGTATGGCTCATGTAGGAAAATGAACAGACAAGATGGACTATAACTCTTTTTGCCAACACTTTTCCAAGTTTGTACGATTTTATGGGGTAGCAGATTAGTGAAGAAAGGTTTAGCGGCATGAACATGCACCACAGAGCTGACTTGTGGTCAGCTTCATACCAGCAAGGCTACCCACCGCTCACATGTGCTGTGCCCCAGTGAAATGGTGAGAGAGGGACATCACTAAAGAAAGTGGAGCATATTTACTTTAATTAGGAGGCAGTATAATATAGTGGTTATGGGCACTGAGCTGCAAACCTGCAGACCTGGGTTTGAATCCCATCAGTCCCTACTTGCATACTTGTGATCCAGAGCAAGTCATTTAACTTCCTTGTGCTCCCAGTTCACACCTGGAAATAAGCTTTGACATAGAGTGCATTTCCTGGTTAAACAATTTCTCATGTCCCTAACTTCCAAGGATAGGAAGCCTGGGGTAAAGATGGGAGGTGAGGAAAAGGGAGTATAGTGGGAAGGAAGGCACATTTAACTTTTACAAGAATAAAAAAATCCAGAGTTGGTAGAAAGGGGGAAGGAGAGGAAATGGATAAAGAGGGTATGCACTGGGGAGAATGGGACATTTCACTTTATGAGGGTAAAATGTCCATTGCTGGTCTAAAGGGGAGGAAAGGAAATGGATAAAAGGGTGTATGTTGGGAGAACAGAACATTTCACTTTAGAGGATAAAATGTCCAGAGTTGGTAGAAAGTTGTTGGTGGGGGTGGGTGGGGAGAGGTGAAGATGGTGTGTGTTAGGGAGAATGGAACATTTCACTTTGTGAACATAAAAAGTCCAGAGCTGGCAGAAAGGGGGAGCAAGATGAAATGGATGAAGGGGTTGTGTTGGAGAGGATTGAATATGTCACTTTAGGAAGATAGAAAGCCTAGAGCTGGTAGAAAGAGGGAGAGAGAGGAAACAGATGAAGAGGGTGTGCATCGAGGAGAATGGAACATTTCACTTATATGAGGATAAAATGTCTAGGACAGACAGAGGAAGTAGTGCAAGAGGGTGTACACTGGGAAAGGTGGTACATTTCCCTTTACAAGGATAAAAAGTTCAGGGTTTGTTGAAAGGGGGAGGGAAGGGACATAGATGAAGACAGTGTGTCTTAGGGAGAATGGAACACTTCAGCATATGAGGGTAAAATGTTCAGGAGGAATATATTGGGCATTCCACTTTCCTGCATGTAGCATCCATCCCTTTTTATTTACAGTCTGGTGGCCTCACAAGTGGCTCAGCAAAGCTGCAAGTTGATCTGATGGAAGGAAATTAAATTGTCATTGCCGCAGTTTTTATCTGGGCTTAAGGCTCAGCTGGCTGGGCCGATTAGAGCTCGCTTCTCTGATTACAAACACAGCTTAGGGTTAAAGGTCACATTGAAATCACATCTTTTTAATGATTAGAAAGTGTCATTTGGAGTTTGGAAGGATACATTGTTATTGGGGGCTGCAGAGGGCTTACCAGTCTGTGCCTACGGCAACTGTACTGTATCGGAAACAAATAAAAATGAACTAAATGACTAAGCTCATAAAGATAGACAAAACTCTACCTTCTGAATTGGTAATGGGGACCAAGCAAACAGGGTTCAGCTCTTAGCATAGCCTCTGGCATGTTGTGCAACTGGCTATGCAACTGAGTTACTATCCTGGTATCTTGTTTATGGTGGGATCCTGTTCCTTTTACCTGAGCCATGGAGCGGCCAAATTAAACTTGTTGTAAACAAAAACAGAACCTACACTAAAACTGACTGTTGTTTTTCATCATTATATAGAACTGAAGAAGACCCTGGACCCCCACACACAGAGTGAGTGGCTTGAAATATAAATCAGCAATTAGCATGTAGCTTATCACTAGGTACAAAAAGACATTTGAAAATAAGAACTTTTAGACTTCTCTTTTGAGGGGGGCAGGGGGGCATTCAGATTCAAACCTGTTAAAAACAGATTCAGAAGGGACGGCCTAGTGCAGTAGTTCTCAAGTCCCAAATCCTGGTGACCTCAAAATGCCTCAAAGTGCGACAACTGGTAGCCTCATACCTTATTCTGGTCGCCTCAATACCCCTTGATATACCCTAAACCTCCAAGTTTTCTCTCTCAGCTCTTGAGCCGCTGGCATTGATGATGCCATGCAGAGGCATGCATGCAAGGCATGCTGTCACATGGCATCAGTCTGTGTCTCCCTGGTCAGTCACATACCGAGTGTGCAGCTGCACCTGTGGTAACCGTGGTGCTGCTATGGCAGTCACTTTGCCTCACTCCCCAGAGATGGAAAGCATCCTTGGTGAAGCTCTGTCTTTCTTCCCCTGTGCTGGCCCCCCAATAACCCAGGCTTGTTCCTGAACCCAGTCGCTGGCTTCATGGGTGATAGCCCTACTGCTGTGCTGATGGGACACCTGTACAGTAGGACCAGAATATAACACAGCACTGTATTTTCACTTGAAATGCATCTTCCATGTATTTGTAAAGGTTGGAGCTCAAAACAGCTCTGTGGCCACAGTAAATTGTGCTGGTAGCCACATGCCACCATGGTGACCTCATTTTAGAAACACTGGCCTAGTGGTACAGAGTCAGCAGACTTCGCTACCACCAGGGAGGCCAGGGATCACATGGGTAGATGCCACTTGGAGGGGTCACATTTTGCTCTCTTGGAGGTGTGTGCAGGCTGCCCAGCATTCATGTGCCCCCCAACAAGCACTTGCAGAGTGACACTGGCAGTGATGGTGGCTGTTTGCCTGGTCTCCCCTGGGAGAAAGGACACAGTGGTGGTGACTCTGTCACTGTTTGGGATATAGGTGGATTCATAGGAAAAATAATGTTAAAACAATTAGGACCAGAAAGGTTTCCTTATTAAAGGGAGACAGCTGCTCAGGGGTCACTAAATTCTGAAAGCCAATGAAAAGATCTTGCAAATGAGGTATAAGCCTTGGCTGTGGGTATGAGAATCCTGGGCTATAAATATCTAAATCCAATGTAAACTAAATTAAGGCAACAGCCATTTCATAGAATCTTGAGACAGAATGCAATGCCATTGAGGAGCTTTAATAATTAACAACATCAGCTGGTCCCTCAGTGACATCACTTTCTATATTTAGATTCTATGAAATGGCTGCTGCTTTGAGTTTATTTACATGTGATTTTATATTTATATTCAGGACTCCTGATGTCTACAGTTAAGGGCAATATCTTGTTTGAAAGATCTTTTCATGAATTTAAAACTTGTATGACCAGGTAATAGTCTGTAGTGCCCTAGAGTTGATGCTGTACAGGAGGATTTACCTAGCAGCCCCTCAAGAGGTAGTTGTGGGTGGGTGGTGTGGCAGGGGTCACTAGAGATAAAGAAAGGGGCCCAGAGGATGTAAATGGGTGAGGGTGTCCAGTTAGGCCCTGTACTCATAGTCCGTGCCCCAGTGAATACCCCCTTTTGAAAGTATCGGGCTCTCTAGTAACCCAAAGCCTGGGCTGTTTTTAAACATTTATTTTCTTTTTTCATTTGTTTTCCTCTCATGGCCTGCTGTGTGCTTTGTAAATTGCCCTGAGCAGGCAGCAGGAGGAATCAAATGTCACATGCTGGACTGACATCCTTGCCCAGTGCATGGGCATTTTCAAAGTTTAGAGGCATGTTGGTGGATCACTTGTGGGGTTTGACAATGGAACCCCAGGCTCTGTAAGGAATGGTCAGTACAACCATTAGAGTAGTTGGAATTGTTGTGTGTTTGGGCACCAGGTGACTGCAGCAGGACTGATGAAGCAGCACGAGAGATGGACCACAAGCTTACCTGGTGGGTTGAAGCAGGTTGTGTCGGCTTCAGCTGTGCTTCACTTCTCCCATCAAAGCCTCAGCAGCATCAGTGGCCCAGTGTCACGATGGTCGGCAGCAGAACAGTGGGACTGGTGTGGGCTCTGTATGGCCCTGTTTGTTATTTTCTTTTTTAAAAAGTATCTCTGGACCCCTTGTTATCAGCAAGCGTGGTATTCAGAGGGAGGAGTAGCATGGGAAAGTGTGGGGTGGTGCACTGCGGTCCCATGTCCAGAACCACATCAGCTCTGTAGCTACTTCAACCAATGAAAAGCTCTGCAGCCTCTCCAACCAACAAGAAAAGCTCTGCAGCCACTCTCACCTCCATACTCCACCCTGCGTCAGGGCAGTGAGTCAGTGGCAGCACCAAGGGCAGGTGCTGACCACCAGTTACATTAAGAAAAAAAATGCTATATTTGGGAAAAGCACCAGATGGCACAGGGTAAGTGGTAGAAACATAGAAACATAGATTTTGATGGCAGATAAGGACCGCTTGGCCCACCCAGTCTGCCCATTTCCCTACCTATTGGATAAGCTGCAGATCCTAGTTAACCAGCAGCCTACTTCTTCCTACCACCACCCCCTAGAATTGCCTTATGACTGTCCCATGCATGCTTGACTTCCACCACTGTTTTTGACTCCACAACCTCCTCCGTAAGGCCGTTCCATGCATCCACAACCCTCTCTGTGAAAAAATACTTCCTTAAATTACCTCTGAGCCGTCCCCCTTCTATCTTCAAATTGTGCCCCTTGTTCTTGCACACCTCTTTTTTTGAAAGATGCTACCCTCTTGGACTTTGTTGATTCCTTTGAGATACTTGAAAGTTTCTATCATGTCTCCTCTCCCTCCTTTCCTCAAGGCTATACATATTCAGCTCCTTAAGTCTCTCTCATATGTCTTCGGTGCAGACCCTGCCATTTAGTGCCCTCCTCTGGACAGCCTCCATCCTGTCTATGTCCTTGCGGAGATTGGGTCTCCAGAACTGCAGCAGTACTCCAGATAGGTCTCACCAACTGTCTGTACAGAGGGATAATAACTTCCTGTTTTCTACTGGTGATGCCTCTCCTATGCATCCCAGTATCCCCAACCCTCCTTGCTGTCCTCTCATTACTTGCCCACCTTTAGGTCATCTGATATGACTACCCCAGGTCCTTTCCATTTTTTTTGTTGTTAGTATCTCACCCCATTGTATACTCTTCCCTGGGTTTGTTTCCCAGGTGCATTACCTTGCACTTCCTAGCATTGAATCTAAGCTGCCATAATTTGACCATTCCTCTTACCTTGCCAAGTCCCTTCTCATCCTTTCCACCCCACCTTGTGCATCAACTCTGTTGCAGATCTTTGTGTCATCTGCAAAGAGACATACTTTTCCTTCCAGTCCCTCTGCAATGTCGCTTATAAAGACATTGAAGAGGACCGGTCCTAATACTGAACCCTGCGGTATCCCACTAGTAACCCCCCTTTCTTCAGAGTGGACTCCATTTACTATTACTCTCTGTGTCCTATTCTCCAGCCAATTCTTTACCCAGGCTCTCATCTTGGGACCCACTCCCAGGCTGGCTAACTTGTATATTAATCTTTTGTGTGGGACTGTGTCAAATGCCTTGCTAAAGTCTAGGTAGGCCATGTCCACAGCCCCTCCCTGATCTACTACTTTGGTCACCCAGTCAAAGAAATCTATCAGATTTGTCTGGCATGACCTTCCTCTGTGAATCCATGCTGCCTTGGGTCCTGAGCCCCTCTGGCCTCTAGATACTCAACAGTTCTTTCCTTCAAGTGATTCCATCATTTTCCCTACCACTGAGGTTAAACTAACAGGTCTGTAGTTTTCTGCTTCTGCCTTGCTCCCACTTTTGTGAAGGGAATCACATCTGCCCTTCTCCAGTCCTCAGGTACCACCCCATCCTCCATGATTTGTTAGAGGGTAGTCAGTGGTGTCACTAGTTCTACCCTTAGTTCTTTTAGAATTCTGGGATGAATCCCATCAGGCCCCATTGCTTTGTCCACCTTCAGTTTAAGAGTTCTTTCAGAACCCTTTCTTCTGTAAATGGGCTGGTATCACTTCTGTATCCAGAGTGTTTCTACTGTTTGTTTTAAGTACCTCCCCACTTCCTTTGTAAATACTGAGCAAAAATATTTGTTTAGTATCTCTGCCTTTTCACAGTCACCCTCTGCCCACCCTCCCTCCTCTTTATTAAGCCTCACTAGCCCTCCTTGGTCTTCCTTCACTCCCTGATGTACCTATAAAAGGTTTTATCCCCTTTCTTAACTGAGTTGGCTATCTTTTCCTCAGTTTGGGCCTTTGCTGTTCTGACTGCCTTCCCAGCTTCCTTTTGCTTTAACTGATACAGTTCCCTGTCCTGCACCTTCTGTGATTCCTTGTACTTCCTGAATGCTTTCTTTTTCTCTTCAACCTTCACTGCCACTTCCTTTGAGAACCATAGTGGTTTCTTACATCATTTGTTTTGTTAATTTGCTTCACACAAAGGCTTGTTACCTCTGTGATGGCAGTTTTTATTATTCCCCATTGTTTTTCCACCCTCCTTCCTGCCCATTTGCTAGTGCATTCCTTAGGCACTCACCCATTTTGCAAAGTCAGCCCTCCTAAAGTCCAGTACTTTTTGCCTTTGTGTGGCTTGACTCCTGTGCTGTGTTTATTGTGAACCATACTGTTCGATGGTGGCTAGTTCCAGATGGCTACCCACTTCTACATCTGTGATCCTCTCTTCATCTCCATTTGAGAGAACCAGGTCTAGATTGCTCCCTCTCGAGTGGGCTCCAATACTAGTTGTCTAAGGCATGCCTTGTAGGGCATCTAGAATAACCCCATTCTTTGAAGTGGCTGCTGCAACTGCACTCCAGTTAACATCTGGCATATTCAGATCACCCATCAGCAATATCTCCCCTTTTTCTGCCATTCTAAGTATTCTTTATATCATTTCCTTGTCCATTTCCTCCCACTGAGAAGGGGGTCTGTATACAACCCCTGTGCGGATTGTGGTGCCATTGCCTGTCTCCAAATTTACCCACAGTGCTTCTTCTCCTCCCTGTTTTCTGTTTTGTTCTGTTGCTTTGATTCCTTCCCTTATGTAAGAGCTACTCCTCCTCCTCTTTTTACCCTCCCTGTCCCTCCTGTAGATAGTGTATCCTGGTATGTTTATGTCCCAGTCATGGTTTTGTGTGTACCATGTCTCTGTGACTGCCACGATATCCAGATGTTCCTCCTCCATCAAGGCCACTAATTCAGGAAGCTTGTTACTCAGACTACGGGCATTGGTACTCATTGCTCTCCATTTTTTGATGGCTTTACCTTCTTTTGCAGCATCCCCCACTGACCTGTCTACCTCGGTCTTTTTCTCATTTAGTACCCTGTTTTGTAGGGAGAATCATAACAAGGGATAAGCACTGGGCCAGTGGTCCCTTTATCTAAATAAAAGAAGAGGGTGAGACAGAGGCCCTTCATCTCAAAACTAAAAGGGCTCCTGGATAGCAGAGCAAGAGCAGGGCAGCCCAGCAGAAAGGGAGAACTATGCCAAGTTTTTATTTTTTTATTTTAAAATTTTTGTTTGTAGCCAGCAACTCATGCCAAGTGGCACCAAACCAGCGGCCAAGGCTGCCGGGTGGGCAGGGAACATCCCACCTCTAGGAACATCCACAAAGGTGGCCAGAGAGATGCTCAATGGGAGCTTGACTGGGCTAGCCAAGCCCAATGGAGGAATACTCATACGGCAGAAGATTCACATAGGGTGAACTAGGTGATTGAATACAACCTTTCCCTTGGCACCAGCTTTACTGCAAGCAACTGAACTGCCAACACTGTGTTATGCCCTAATGCAACTGAATTGCCAATACTGCATTATGCCTTAATGCAACTGAACTGCTAATACTGTGTTATGCCCTGATGCAGATGAAGTGCCAATCCTGTGTTATTCCCTAATGCAACTAAGCTGCCAATTCTCTGTTATGCCCTAATGCAACTGAACTGCCAGTTCTGTGTTATGCCCTAATGCAGCTGAATTGCCAGTTCTGTGGTAGGCCCTATTGTAACTAAACTGCAACTGTGTTTGTGCCTACTGCAAATGAAGTGCCCGTACTGAACTTTGCCACTAGACTGAACTGTTAACCCTGTGTGGCACCATGAAGTGCACAAAGAACTGTCCATCCTATGCTCTGCCACCAAAGTGAACTGCCAGACTGGTGCTGTGCCTTAATTGCAAAGTGAATAGCCAGCCTTGTGCTGACCTCTAATTGTAAAGGAACTGTTAAAACCTCCACCTTTTGGACTATAGCGTGGGCAGCCAACACAGCTAGAGTTAAGAGATAGTCAGGACAGGCCCTTCTGCTGTTCACCTTTGCTGTCCCTACCCCATTAAGGAAGTGAAGTCTAGGAGCCACCCTGGCTCAATAGTTAAAGCTCCGATGTGCAGTGGGGTAGAAACTTTCTTGTTTCAGGAATGATGAAAGCGGTGAGACAGGAACAAAGAAAGTGGTAAGACTAGCGATGATGAAAGTGACAAGACTAGGAGCAACAAAAGTTGAAGAAACATGGATTACAAATCTTTGTGCATGTTCAGTGTGACCCTGGTCAGTGGTCTCCCACAACCTCCCTACCAATGCCCAGAGGATCTGGTGAAAAGAGAAACTCTTGTTCTTCATTGATTGGCAGTCTTCCATGACCTGCTACTAGTGTAAGAATTGTGGAGTGCATTTGGCCTGGTGGTCTGTTATGACTTTTCCAAGCAATTGAATCCTCAGTTCAGGGGATGAGGAGCTTCCTTGGTTAGTCCCCTCTTTTGAAAGTAAGGGTCCCTTGTTCCTCCTGGTTGCACTTGCCTTCATCCCACTCTGGTACACTTGCTCCCTTGCAACATCCTTCTTGAATGCACCACATTGTTTTTCAAAGCCAACTAACAGGTCATCCTTTACTGCTGCAATGAAGGTTAACCAGACTAATACTTTGAGTAAACCCATGGCCAGGGCTACAGAGCTTTATAATTCTTTGCTATTGTTACTGAGTTTAGAATTGTTTGTTATTATCATTAGAACCTTAGAATCTTTGCAATCTCGTAGAGTTTCAGAACTTCATAGAAGTCATAGAGCCTGATACCATTGAAACCTGCTTAAGTATAATAACTTTATAGAGCTTAGAATTCTTGATGTTGTCCATATAATTAGCTTCCTGTTACCATATTTCCAGTGTTCCAGTTTGTATGTATCCTGTCATGATACTTGCACTTCTCTGTAATAAAAGATCTTCTGACTGCATGTGAAGTCATGCCTCCCTCTCCTTGCAAGTAAGAAATCCATCAGGACTGAGTGATTGAGAACAAACCATAGTCTCTTTGACAGTGGCAAGAGGTTGTAGCGACTACAGTTTCCTTACTCTTTAAAGCACAGGTCAACAGAGTGGCCTCAGGGTCCCACAGTGAGCCAGTGTATAACCACACAGTCCCCTGGGGTTACTAGAATCCCTTTATTATCAGTGCTAGGCAGGGAAAGACAGCCAGTGATTAACTAGTTAAATGGAGTTTTCACCTGCTCACTCTTTTGTTTACTTGGTTTCAGCTGAGATGAAACAGAGCAGCTCATTTGGAACTCTCGTGGCAGCAAAAAGCCACCCAGCTGTGGGAGGGGAGCTTAGAATCTTGAGACGGTAGTCAGTAGAGTTGCACTTTGAAGTGTGAAGAGTGACAACTGCTCAGCTGAGGGCTCTGAGGAGAGCCCTGCTTTCTCACCCTAGTCCTGATATTCTCCAGTTTGCCAAGAGAAGTGGTGGAAACCATTGTCTACAGCAGGGGTGAAAAGGACTGCTAGTGGATGGATCTTAGGGCAATCCCTTTTTTGATCCAGGATGTTTTGAAGCTGCCTAAAATGTCTAACAGTGAGTAGGATCTGACCTTTTTGCTGCAAAAAGCAAGTACCTGTGCTCTTGTGTTCTCTGGCTAAAAGGGAAATGCACAACTCTTCTGTGAATTCAGAAGTTTGAGAGTGCTCTCATTTAATGTTGGCTGACGTGTGCTGTCCAGAGGTATGACTATATCACATTGTTCAGGACTTTAGTTCTTCCACTACCAGTGTAGTGTTTTAAATGCTGGATGCAAAAGTTCATTCAATTAAGCATTTTCCAATTGTGTTCAAGATGTTTAAGGTGTAACTCTGAAGAATGGTTGGGTATGGATTTGGGAGCAAAGGGTGGACAGACCCCCATCTGGAGTAACCAGGGCAGGACTACAGGTTCAGTAAGGGAACCTGGTTACTTTGGACATGGGGCAAATGTCTGAAGAGGATTTTACTCCCTAAAGTGGGTTGTGCTAGATATTAGCCAAATGTGTGTTCAGTTGTGGCCAGTGCCACTGGACGAAATGTTAAATGTCCTATGCTATATGGGAATGCTAGTGCTAGATGTTCAATGTCCTATGAAATATGGGAATGCGAAGAGTTTTCTGTCAGATACAGTTGTTTTGTTGTTCTACAAGTTCCTAGTGCCATGATGTGTAAACCTTGGGGGTCCACCATTGCTTTAGAGAACATCTTTTGGAATAAAGCCATGCTCTAGAACCCCAACTCTGGTTTGGACATTTACATTATTGCTTCCTGTGTGTGGATTTACTGGGTACCCCTCCAGAAGTGTAGATCTAGCATAGCCCTAGCCAAAAGTTCTCTCCCAGGACCTGGTTTTGTAAATACCTAATTGGTCATATGGCTTTTGTACACCCCACCCCTTTGATTTCTAGGGTAATGAGCCTGGTATACATTCCCAAAGCTAGGGATGGTACCATTGCTAATTGTTTCTGAATTTGTCTGTGCCCAGTTATGGGTGCCAGGGGTAGCTAACTGTGTAAAGTAGTGTGTGTGTGTGTGTGGGAGGGGGTTACAAGTGTAGCAGCACAGTGGCTCAAAGCAGAGTCTACAGGTGCATTCTCCTTTGCTCAGACTATTTATTTAAAAATTTGTCCAGTAGGGTATTCTGAGCCAAAATTGCTTATTTTCAGGTGTAAAAGAGTGGCTGTTATGACTGGGTTGGGTAAGACCCAGTCCAGTTTGTATGCAGAGACAGACAAAAGCAAGGCTCTAGTTTGTCCTCTCCTAGTCTGTCACTTATCTGTCTCTTGTCTGTATGATTGCACAATCAAGTTTTCTTGTGGCATCTAGGAACTGGCCTCCTATGGTCTCACAATTTCTCCGTTATCTCCCTTCCTTCATTTGCTGTTTCTGTTCTTTCTATCTCCCCTTGCTTCTCTGTGGATAAAACATATATGATGATCTTTATGTGAAACTGGGATTCCTTGGTTTGCAAATGTATGTAATTATATTGTTGGAATGATTACAGAAAGCTATTTGGGTTATTAGAAAAGATTTCAATGTGGAACATGGGAGGGTGACCTTAAGATGTATTTTGTCCTCCACAAGCTTGTTTACAGAAATGTAACAGCAGACCAGCTCTGGGACAGAATGTTCTATTTTGTCACACCTGTTAAGACTAGATGTACTCTTCAGACTGTCCTCAGGAAAGACACCGAACAGTTTTGAAATATTTTGTGGAAAACAGGAGATGTAACTTACAGTACAAGAGCACCTTAATTTACTCACTGATTCCTGGAGACAGTGGCATATGCTGCCCCCAGGGGTGAAATTGGCACTATTATTGTTGTGATACACTTTATTTAATGAATCCTCCTCCTGTGGCACTGAGCCCTGTAACCTGTAACAGGAGGAGGAGCTGTAGTCCCTCGTAAACCCTCAGGAACTACAACTCAGTTCTTAACAGTTTAAAACTACTATTGTGCAGAGATTTTATTTGTATAGCACACATGAGTGGTTTCTACGTGTGTTTTGTCATTTTAAAACCTTAAATTTGCACAAACACTGTATATGGGGAGACTGTGACCCTCGGATAGCACTTCCGGGTCACAGAAGCATATTTCAAGCTCATCCCATGGTGAGCGGGGTGGCATGTCTGCTGTGCGTGAAGATGTGAGCAAAGACACGTGTGTCTTAGCGAGGTTTTGCATGTTTTAGTGGGGAATAGCGTGACAGTTTACATTTTAGACCTGTCGCTAAGGTATACCATATGAAATTTAATATGACCTATAGGCATAATTAAGTATAGCTGTTAACTGTAACCGAAGGGAATAGATTGTGTCTCCTATAGACAGTAGCCCTATTAGCTTCACTGGACAATAATCTGTAAGGTAATACTAGGTTAGCCTGTACTACAGACAAATTACAAATTATAATGGCAGAAATACTACAAATTGTAAGTGGGGCTTTTCTTACAAATGCATCTCCTGTGATATGTATAAAATATTACCAGATAATAATAGTAATTAATCTAGATGTAGTAACTGTGAACAAATTGAGTTCCTCACAAATGAAATTAAGTTATTTGGTTCTAGAATGATTGATCTAGAAAATAGTCAAAAGGCAATGGCAGTTAGACTTCAAGTTGAATTTAACAAACCAGTTCATTCCCTAGACAAAACATCTACTATTGATCAATCATTTGCAAAGCAATTTAATAAATCTACTATAATACTATCATTTAACTTTATGTCCCCACCTATAGATATACCAAGTATAGAGTCTAACAGAAAAAGAGCTAGAGAAATGGATACATCTGAAACTACAGATGAGGAATGGTACACAGTTCAGAATGCCAAATTACCTAAAAAGCAAGGTCAAACACCTTTAATATTCCTCTTTTCAACCCTTGTGACCCTCTTTTACAAGTTATTGAACCTGAACCAAATATTAAAATGTCCAAGAGATTGTAATACCACACATTACACTAGAGATTTTAATTGTATAGCAACAACATCCCTTGACTCATGCAACTTACTTCAAGAGCAAAACAAAAACAGTGGTTTCCCTACCATAAAGACTATAGATCAAGGCATTAGGGAATCAAACCTAGTTGACTTCACTATGACAAACTTATTGACCTCATGTACCCATCAGAATGGCCCCAGAACTAACTTGCAGACATTACCAACAGTGTATGTACTTCAGGACTCAATAATAAAACATCTAGACAGGGCAATTTGTAACCCAGACAAGGCCAGTCGAACCCTATCTAGTTTTAGTGGAGCAAGAGTTGAAGATATTACACTAATGGTCAATAATATAGTTGACAAAAATGATACATCCTCTGCAGTACTAATGCACACTGGGGCTAATAATGTTTTCCATAATTCTGCCCTAGAAGTAAAACAAAACTTGGTAGCCCTCACAAATAAATTAAAAAAATATGGGTTGTACAATTGCTTTCTCAGAGATTCTCCCCATACCCAAGGCCTCAAAATTTGTTAACAATAAAATTAAAAATATCAACCTGTGGCTATGTACCTGGTGCTGTAAACAAGGGATAACATGTATCACATTGGGAGGAATTTATGGATCATCCAGAATTGTATTGTGGTGATGGTTTACATTTAAGTAGAAGAGGCAGCCTTGTTCTTGGTAAAAAATTCAATATGTTCATAAATAACACTTTAAATGGAATATTTTGGGAGAGAGGCAGCTTGTTTCTACATCTCTTAACAATGTATCAAATATGTAATCAAATATAATTGAACCAGATTTTCATTACCAAGAAATGAATACTTTATTAGTTAATGCGAGAAGTTTAACAAACAAAACTGAGGCGCTCAAATACATATTAAAAGAATAAGATATAGCAACACGTGGTATCACAGAAACATGGTTCAATGATAGTGACTAGGGCATGGATATCCCTGGTTACAACATATACTCTAAAAACAGACAAAACAAGAATGGAGGTGGGATAGCCTTTTATGTATCTGAAAAATACAAATCCCACATATTGGATACTACCAAAGCTCCATATCATGAAACAGAAACCGTATGGGTACACATTAATTTACCTGAAAAATATTTAATAATTGGTTTAGCTTACCGAGCTCCCAATTTGGATCATATTGAAACTGAAAGATTTCTGTCTAACTTGGAGAATATGGAAGTACATTCAGACTATATCTTGATGGGCAATTTTGATTTTCCCAATATTAATTGGTCCACTTTAAATGCCACTGGGTCCTTGGAAAATAAATTTATTGATTTTACAATTAATTCCAATCTGCAACATGTAGTCTCCAGGGTAACACTAGCAGAAATAGTCTGTTAGATCTCGTCCTAACAAATTGTGATGAGTATATTACTACACCATGTGTCCTTGAACCTCTGGGTACTAGTGATCATAATATGATTAAATTCAGTATTATTATTATCATTACAAAACATATTAAAGGGTCCACTATTGTGAAAGACTTCAAAAAAGCCAACTATACAAGTATGAGAGAATATCTTGCTCAGTGTGAATGGGAAAAAGAACTTAACAACAAGGATTTGATCACATTATGGAACTTACTATGGGATAAATTACAATATTGTATAAATAAATGGGTTCCTAACAGGACAAAATATAAAAATAACCATAGAGTTCCAGTTTGGTGGAATGGGAAAATTAAAAGAGCCATTAGCAGGAAAAAGAAATACTACAAGAAATTTTAAATGGTGTCATCTGATACAAATTGGGAACCATACAAAAAAAGTGTGATTAATGTTAAAAAAATTATAAGAAAATCTAAACTAAATCTAGAACTACATTTAGCTACAAACACTAAAGATAATAAAAAAAGTTTCTTCAATTATACAGGATCTCTACGTGGCAACAAATCTAATATTGGCCCTTTAATAATTGGCAATGAAATTATCGGTGACAAAGCTAAAATAGCAACCCAGTTTAATAAATAATTCTTAAGTATATTTAATTCTAAAGAATCAATACCTATTTTTCCAGAATGTAATAACTTAGAATGGACTCCCTTTACAGGAAATGAGATAATGGAAGCCTTTTCTCACTTAAAATGCAACGGTTCACCAGGTCCAGATGGGATACACCCTAAACTAATTAAATAACTGAGTCAGGTATTAATAGGTCCCCTCACTTCATTTTTTAATATTTCTCTGAAAGAAGGGAAAACTATCTTAATCTGGAATGAGGCTATAGTGACCCCCATTTAGAAAACTGGTAACAAAAAAAGACATTAACAATCATAGGCCCATAAGCTAACTTCTGTCATTTGCAAAATACTAGAGACTTATTCAAAAATGGATAGAGATACATATCCTTCAAAATAACTTAACAGATGTTAACCAACATGGTTTTCTACCAGGGAGATCTTGTATGACTAATCTAATGCATTTTTTCGAATCTGTGAGCACAGTCCTTGATGTAGGTTTGCCAGTGGATGTCATATACCTTGATTATTCTAAAGCATTCAGTACAGTTTCACATAAGATTTTGATCAAACAACTTCTTAAAATTAAATTGCAAAATAATATAGTGAACTGGATTTCCTCATGGCTTACTAGCCAGAGGCAGAGAGTAGCTCTATGAGGATACCACTCTGAATGGGGACCTGTTACGAGTGGGGTACCTCAGGGTTCGGTATTAGGGCTGACATTATTTAAAATATTTATCTCATCCATGCAAACTACTGGTGATACTTGGACAGTCAAGTATGCAGATGACTGTAAATTGGGCTGCATAGTTAATAATGCATCATCTGAAGTTAATCTGCAAAACAACCTAAATTACCTAGTACTTTGTGCAAAAATAACAAAATGAGCTTCAATATTAAAAATGTACAGTTATGCACTAGGGCATAATAATAATAAAATACTTACAAGATAAATAATATACAACTAGTGGTGGGCAAGTGGCTAATATGCTCGAAGTGATCTGTGGAGTGAAGGCGAATTCGCGGAGTGTTCCGCAACGCGAAGTGGAAAGGAGTACTTCGCATTGCAAATGGGTAACACGAAGTCCATTGAAAACAATGACTTCACATTACTTTGCCTTCCCAAACCAGTAGTCCACCAATTCTAAAGGCAAAGTACATTGAAAACAATGTACTTCACCTTATTTTTAAGCTCCAAAGGTGAATTTTGCAGTGTTCCATGGGATTTCATGTCACATGGGCTCTAGATTGTTCTGCACAGCCTCAGTTTGGGGTAGTGTGTGTGTGTGTAGGAAGCTGTAGGAGACAATCTGCTCTGAGAGCTCTCTGCAATTCAAACCTTCAAAAAGCTGTTAAAAAGCCCTTTTGATTAATTTGTTTTGCTGAAACTTTAGTTCATCGATTATAGGAAAACCTGCTGTGCTCATATCATCAAGCATTTATTGTTTGTGTATGGATTTTGAATGTTAATGTACACATTCAGTCTGTGTACTGAGACACAGTGGAAGTGTTCTGTGGGGGAGGGTGTATCTGTGGTGTAGGTAGATTAACTTGGAGAAAAAGACAGTGCTTTCTGTTTTGGTGATATTTTTCTTGTTTAACTGTGTTAATGTACACACAGTAATATTTTCAATATTTCTTGCCATTTTTTGCTGATTGTTGTGGTGCAGCAGTGCATAATTTTAGTTTGTTTAAAATATGTGGTTATATTACTGAAGTTTTCAATTTGCTATGCATTACTTAGTGTGTGTGTGAGTATGTGTGTGACGCATGTCATCAAATCAGACACCTTTTATTGTGCCACATAATAATTTCAGCAATGTGAAGCTGCTATCCACTGCAGCTGTGTGATTTTTGTACTTCTTTGTGGTATCTTTACTGGTACTGGTACTAGTACTAATGACTGTTACTGCAGCAGTACAGTACACTGCCCCCCGCGCGGCCCGCCCCAAAGGTATTCTTTTCCAGATTTGAATTTCTGATGGTGAGGACTGGTTAGGTGTTGTGCCTTTGTGTCTGCATCTCTTCAGTGCACAGCGCAATCTTAATCTGTCTGTGCATTTGCATCTCTTTAGGGCCCAATCTCCATCTGTAACTTAAGTCACAGTTGTTTCTTTGGATTCCCTTCAGAGTACTGGACAGGTGTGGTGCTTAATTCTGCCTGAACATTGTACTCATTAATATGCATTTTAAGTCAGGACCATCATGACGAGTCACTCATGATACAAATCACGTTCTTCATCATCACAGTCACAAATGCAGTCACAAATCATGATTCATGATCATTCACGTTCTGAATCACATTCATTTTTTTCTAGTTACTTGGATGTATTGTAAGCCTGTTTTGTTGTATCTCTCAGGCTTCACCACCCCACCATTGTACTCATTGATACGTGTTTTTAAGTCTGGAGTTTTAAGCTACAGCTCATCAGGAAGTGCAGCAGTAGGTGGTAAGCATTCACGTTTCTTCATCATCATGGTCACAAATGCAGTCACAAATCACGATTCACGATCATTCACGTTACAAATCACAACATTAATTTTTTTTCTAGTTACTTGGAGGATGTATTGTAAGCCTGTTTGTAGTATCTCTCCAGGCTTCACCACCCCACCATTGTACTCATTGATACGTGTTTTAAGTCTGGGAGTTTTAAGCTACAGCTCATCAGGGCCAGGGAAGTACAGCCATAGGCGTCACGTTTCTTCATCATCATGGTCACAAATGCAGTCACAAATCATGATTTATGATCACGTCATGAATCACAACATACATTTTTTTTAATAGTTACTTGGATGTATTGTAAGCCTGCTGGTCACGGTGCTGAACAGGGATGGGATCCATATCTGGGCCCGGGGGAACAGGCACATCCTGCTCCAGAGGACCTCATGCTGGACTTGGTGGGGGTGGTGGTGGTGGTTCAACTGCCTCAGAGTCAGGACAGGAGGCAGTGCTGGTCCTGCCGGGGGGGGGCACTCACAAGTTTTAAGCGGTCCAACAGGAATGGGCACCCATGCCCTCCACACATGCACATGGTATGATGCTTACCACTACCACGCTCTCCCAAAGCTGCCCCATTCCAGACATTCCCTCACCCTGGTCCATCTCTCTGACTGAGCTCCCTCAGTCCGAGCAATCACTACTCACACTGTCACACAACACACACACACACACAGTCACACACACACAAACAACTAACTATTTATAAAGGTAAGAAAAAAAAATTACAGAAAGAACAAATTAAGCAACAAAGAGTACAGAAAAGACAAAAAAATGTAGCTTTTAAAAAAGCTGTTGGGTCTAAATCAAAGTTTAAGTCTCCTCCTCATTCTGATCTAAAGTATCAGCAGTCACAAAACACTACTCTCTCTCCGTCTGCACAGGAGAAAGTAAAAGTGTCTGCTTGTATGACTCACTTTCTTCCTGCCTAGCTAAAGGCATGTGACTTGTACTGTAAGCCATGTGATGTGTGAGGGGGGCTGCCAAATCTGAAACACCAAGTGTATCACTTAGAATCCTAATAAGGAACGAGAAGTCCATTAAAAACAATGACTTCGCCTTACTTCGTGTTGCCATTCTGCCTTAACGCGAAGTGGTAATGACAAGGCGAAGTGAGCACTTTGCATTGCCCACTCCGCATAGCAAAGCAGCAATGCGAAGTGCCCACTTTGCGTTCACTTCGCCGGCGAATTTTAAATTCACTGCATCTCTATATACAACTACAAGAAACCAATAATGAAACTGATTTGGGAGTAATAATTAATAACAAACTAACCTTCAACATACATAATAAAACAACTGTTAAAAAATGTCATAAAATTATTAATTGCATACTTAAAAATATCAAAAGTAGAGATCGTAAGGTCATGATACCTCTTTATTCAAGATTAGTTCGCCCTCACCATGAATACTGTGCCCCATTATGTGCTCCAACCACAGTCATATGTAAAAAATTAATGGAGGGAGTACAATTACAAGACACATTACTACTGCAAAACAATTACGTTATGAACAAAGATTGGAACATTTGGGATTGTATTCATTACAATATAGACAAACCAGGGAAATCTCTGCTTTATTTACAAAGCTATCAAAGATGATAATCTAATGGAAACCCTAGGGTTAGTTAGATATACTGATATCCTTAGCACAAGATCTCACAACTTAAAATTAAAAGGGAATACTAATAGGACAAATAAGCGAAACTACTGGTTCACTCAGAGAATGATTCCAGCTTGGAATACATTACCTTCCAATGTTGTAAACAGTGATAGCATGGTTATCTTTAAAAATAGGCTTGACTATTATATGGGTAAAAGGAAAATATCATTTATTAAATAGTTGCCTGTGATTTCTTTCCTCCACCTATATAGGTGGAGAGTTTCTCATGGACCACTGGTCCCCTTAACTCATAACATCCTATGAACCTATGAAGAACAGGATGCAGAGTTTGAACTTTCAGGCAAAAACATCTTATATAATGAGAGCAGTGTATTTACAAAAAAGTCTCAGATGGAGCATTTCTTGTTTGCACTGCTGTTATGAAGAGCTATCCTGTATAATTTTATTTTTCCTATTTTATGGTTATTGATAATAAAACACTTCTTTTGGACTGTGTAATGTTTTCTGGTCTGCCTATGCTTCCTGACCTATACCTCTAACAGTTGGTGTCAATCAGACAAAGTGGGATTTATGCCAGGCATGCTCTGAGCCAGATGTTTTGTGCATGGGTACCAGATCTGGTATCAGGAAGCATAGAAGAAAAGTACATATCCTGCAACAACAAGCCCAGGAGTGATTACTAGAAGAAAGGCAGCCAAACTAGAAGCAAAAAGCAAAAGTCAAACTGAGACTGTACAGCCAGCACCAGAGATGAAAGAAGGAGAAGAATGGGCAGGGACAGAACCTGAAAGCATATCTGCCTTCTTCAAATGGTGGGGAGAAGAGATGAGAAGAGAAGAGAAGAGAAGAGAAGAGAGAGAAGAGAGAAGAGAAGAGAAGAGAGAAGAGAAGAGAAGAGAAGAGAAGAGAAGAGAAGAGAAGAGAAGAGAAGAGAAGAGAAGAGGATACAGCAATAGAAGCAGCAGTGGCTGGATGCCTCACAAGCTATCAAAGCTGGAGGATCTCCAAGAAAAAATCCCTTCCCATCCATCCCTTTCTCCCTACTGCTTTTCTCTCATCCTCCTCCCACCCTTTCCCATCACTCCAGCCCTCCCACCCCTCCCTCCTGTTTCCTTCCTCTTTACTTCTTTTGGTTATCCTGTGTATGCAAATGACTCTAAATGCTTTTGTAAATTATATCCTGTATATAATTATTTTAACCATTGCACATTCATTCTCTCTTGCCTGTAAATAAGTTTCTGTTTATAATATATTACCACTGCCTTTAGGTACGATGTATGCTGCAAATTGTTTCTATGTATCTTTGTCATTTCATGTACAACTGGACGTTTGTGAAAATAGGCATTTTTGCTCACATACTCTCCAGTATGAAATAAAATTGATTGATGAACTTGGTTGATTGATTGAAACCGACTGATCTGGTACTGGGCCAGCAGATCAACAAAACACAAACAACTTAAAGAGATTAAACTTACATTGTTGTGTTCCTCTGATGATACTGAGCATACAGGGCACACTTGAAGAGTTGCCTGATCCTCAAAAACCAAAACAGCAATGGGCAATCAAGCTGGTACCTGATCTGAAAGGTAAGTCAAGCTTGCCTACAGCAGTATAGACACTGCACAGTCAGAAAACCATGACCTTGTAAAAAGAGAGAAGTAACTCTCAGTCAACAATCCTCGAGAAGCCTTCAGCTGAATCAGAGAACTCCTCACTAAATGGCTCCAACCAGAGAGTGAAACAGTCCCACAGATCATCAACATTTTGCAATGGAACAATTCATCAACATCCTTATTACGGACGTGCAGCTCTGGGTAAAAGAACATTGATCAGAGTGAGAGAGGCCATTTCTTTGGCTGAGGCTTATCAGATGGCCAGACAGGTGCTGCAGCAGCTAAGTAAAGACTGTCTTTTTTCTTGATTTAGCCCCAGATAAGAATTATAATGGGAGTAACAAATCTGAACCCAAAGACTTTAGATAAGACTTTATCTATTATAACTGTAATATAATGTATGGTAAGTGCCTATTAACCACCATAATCAACAGTCACACAGCTTTGTTATGCACTGTTTAGAATTTTGAAAGTTGTTAACCACACTTCGGAACTTCCAAAAAATGGCATTGCAAAAAAGAATGCACGAGAGTTCCATAATTCTCACACATAGAATGCAAACAGTGTTTTTTTGACCATACACTATAAAAGATGATGGCTGGGGATTGGGTGACAACCACGCTGAAATCACCTCTCATGGTTGCTAGGGCTACAGTAAACCTCTCGAGGTGCGCTCTCGAGGGTTACCATGTTGCCCTAGCAACTACTCGGGGTGATTACAGCGTGGTTATCACCCGATCCCCAGCCATTATCCTCTATAAGCCAGGCTAGGCAACCACTTTGGTCCTCCCTTCCATTGTCTATTCGTTCTTATAAAATGGCAAGAGAAATCTAGAAATCTCATTGGCCAAGAGAGATCAGCTGACAGTACATTAAGTCTCTATATACGCACAGTCTTCCTGGTCCTAAACCACATAACACAATGAGCAAATCAGTCCTCCTACAACCAGAACTATCTTCCATCAAGCTCCCTACAACCAGAACTGATCTTCTACCACAAACATGGCTGCTAACTGTTTCTTTGCTAACAGTGAAAAATTCCCCTTCTATCTTTACCTGCTCATCAGAGAACTCTCTTCTGCTTTCCCTGACAGTGAGATAATTGAGTCTCTGGCTCTAAAGCAGGCCTTCGTTGTCTGTGTATACAGTATGTTAGTAGAAGAACATTCTGCCAGTGGAATTGAGCAGAATTTTGAATCCCTGTATTCCATGGTAAACATTCCATGATAAAACATTCCATTTCTTGTATGTGGGGAAACACAGAAAAAAAAGAATGAAGAAAGCAAGCAATAATACTATATAAACAAAGAGAAAAGGTGGTAAATGACTCACCCTGCTGTTTATCTTTTAGGACAGAGTGAGCAGTTCATGATGCTGTCAGTGAGTGTAGCAGTTTTGAACCACGCTCATGCTTGCAGCACCAGGGAACTGAGAAGCCTCTGTTATGGCTTCCTTTTAGTTTTGTCTACAGAGTGAGAAGAAAGAAATAAAGTAAGGGGGCTATGTATCATACTTAGAATGAGAAAAACATCATTTGTGAATTGTCGTGGCTGGCAGAGAATATGAAGCTTTAGTGGGCAGAGAGGCACACACTGTATAACACTACTTTAATCTAGCACCAATAGGTGGAAGGACTATTTTATGTTAAAAGCACAGCTTCACTTACATTTTTACTTATTTAAAAATGTGTTTCAAAATAAAAAAACTGCTTCTAAAAATAAAGGGCCATTTTATAAGTGCAATAAGACACTCCGGGGTTGTGCATTATGGTGTGATAACCGTACTCCTAGGGACGACTGGCACTTGGTCTTCAGCCTCATGCCTAACTACGCCCCTAGGAATGTGGTTATCACACCATAATGCACACCCCGTCGAGTCTTATTGCTTACTTGTTCTTCGGCTTTCTCCTTAAAATCTCTCCTTCATGACTTTTTTCTCCTGCCTGCAAATGTCCTTTGTCCTCTTCCTTCCCCTTCACTAGTTTACTGCCATGGCAATCTGTTTCCCTCATTTCTGTGCCCATGTAAATCTACTTGCTTATTTTTGAAATTAAATTGTACTCTGTATTTCTCCATATATATTGTAACTGCTGTACATGATGTTCCTCATCCCCTTCCCCCAGGACACATTTGGAAACAAGCTGTTACCAGCTCAGTATATCTTCCCTGGTGAAACGTTTGAAATAAATATTGCAAGAAACTGCCATAAAAGTCAGAAGGTAACACTGGAGCAAATTTGGCCTTAACAAATTGGGGGCAAGTATTTAACAGATGTCAAGGTGGGAGCTAAGACTGTGAAGGGACTTACAGATTCAGAAAGCAGACAGACCCTGCTGCATGTTGAAGTTCTGGGAAAACACTGTGTAAAAGGAATAGGACATGGAGTCATCTGCATCTGCATCTATAAGGACACTCGATACTATCCCACCACCCAAGTGACTCTGAGCATTAATGGGCTGTCACACCAAATGAAAATGGGGTTAGTACAAAGTTACCTGTAACTATAATTATGGAAATGATGTTCCAGGATTTGCTAAGTTAATCACAGAGGAGTAAACCCTGCTGTTTCAGCAGCTGTAGTAACAAGAGTACAGGCAAGGAAAATATCAGATGTTGGGAACTCTGTTCCTTTCAGTGACTTTGATTTGGACTTGTTTTAGCCCAGCTCCAAGATCTGGAAGTCCAGGGAACAAAGAAGATGTCTGAAAAAATGGTAACAAAAACTGGACATAAGGGTTGATATATGAAAATGCTGGAACCAAACTGATGATTGAGTGTTGATTTTGTTTCTATGCAAATGAACAATGCTTCTCCCAAGGTTATTTTAAGCAGCTAGGGAGGAAACAAAAACAGTGTTAACCAATGTTTAAAAAATGCAATGGCTACTGTGCAGAGTTTGGGTTAGTCCTCAGATGCAGGAAAAGATAGAACAATAGGTTATACCAAAAGTATAGAACTGATTTATTACAGATAGAACACAATAGTCCTATGGCTGGTCACCTGGGAGGGACCACATTCTTGTCAGATTGTTGTACAGATTTGATTGGCTGGGGAGTAATGAGAATGTTGATACCTATTGCAGTTCTTGTACTGAATGTCTAGAATGACCCAGTGACTAAAAAGACAAGGTGCCCTGGAACCCCTACCCTTGATTGATAGATGTGCATTTTGAGAGAATTGAAATAGATGTGGTTGGCCTCTTAGACACAAGTAATAAAGGTAATCAATTAATTTTGGTAGTATGTGACTATGTGCTAAAGCAGGCAATTCCTTTGTGTACTGTCATAATCTTAAAAGTGTCAGCAGAGCTTGCCAAAATGTTCAGCAGGGTGGACATACCTAAAGAGATTTTTACTGGTCACAGTAATAATTTTGGTGTTGCATTGCTGATGGAGCTGTACCGACTACTAGATATCACTGCCATAAGAACCTCCCCTTATCACCCTCAGACAGATGCTCTTGAAGAATGCTTTAATTAAACCCTAAAGTACATGCTAAAAAGATTTGTGAAAGGTGAAGGGAAAGACTGGATCCAATACTTACCTTACCTGCATTTTGCTTACTGAGGAGCATCGACAGGTTTTTCAACCTTTGAAATGTTGTATGGTAGACAACCTAGAGGGCCACTAGGTGTAATAAAAGAGACACAGGAATGGAACCCTGCTCAGAAAGAATCTATTACATGTTACATGTGTGCACTGAGAATGAAACTGGCAAAATATGTTGAATTTGCCCATGAAAGAAAAAGATTTTTGAGCCAGGTGAAATGGTCTTGTTACTGCTATTGTTACTGTTACCTGCTACAGAAAACAAACTGTTAATGAACTGTTAATGAAATAGCAAGGGGCTTAACAAGTGATTAGATGTACTGCTACAGTTAGCTATGAGATTGAGACCTCTGATAGGAAAACTCTACCAAGATATACCATTCTAACCCTCTGAAGAAATTAGTTGAAAAAACAAAAACAAAGTTTTTTTTAATATTACCAGAAATTGCTGAAGAAGATCTTTATATAGCTTATGACAGTCTTGAACAAACTGTAAGTTCTGACACTTAAAGACGAATGTTTCCTTATCCATAGAACAAATCATAGAAATTCGTAACTTTGTAAAGACATTTAAAAGTACTTTTACCACAGTGCCAGGCCGAGCAAAAGGGATCGAGCACGTAATAGTGACAGAATGCTCGCCCTATCAGACAAAAGACATACAGATTACTATAGCTGTTAAGAGCAGATGTGGTTACAGGATTACAAAAAATGAAAGATTTGGGTAACATTGAGGAATCAGAAAGTGTTTGGTCATCACCAATGGTGACTGTAAATAAAAATGAAAGGGGTGTAAGAATTGACCTTGATTTTTGGAAGCTTAATTAAGTGTCCATATTTAACAGCTATCCTTTGCCCAGTGTAGATGATTTGGTGGACAAATTGGGAAGTACCAGGTACATTAGTACCCTCAATCTCACCAAGGGTTACTGGAAAATTCCAGTAGCTAAATAATCCTGAGGCAAAACTGCATTTTCCACTCCAGTTGGATTCTAGGAGCTCACCACTCTGCCATTTGGTTTACATGGTGCACTCGCTACATTTCAGCAGTATATGGCCATAATTCTAGCCCCTCACACTGATTTATTTTTTATTTCATTTTATTTTTTGTTGACCAGGTAAGTGCACTAGACAAATTCTGCCTATTTTCAGGCACGACCCGGGGGAGGGGGGAATACATATGAATGTCAACTGACTTTGAACCAGATTAAGCTGTTGCTTATTGTGTTGCTTACCTGGATGAAGTTGTGGTGTACATTTCAGACAGGAAAAGCCACCTGAAACACCTGCAAGCAGTTATCCAATCTATCAAGAGGCAGGTTTGACCATTAATCCTACCAAGTGCACATTAGGCATGCAAAAACCAGATAGTTGGGATATATTTTGGGAAATGAATAAAACCAGAGATTTCCAAGATAGAAGCTGTAGCTAACAGTCCTGTCCCTAAAACAAATATACACGTCAAGTTATTTTTAGGTCAGGCTCATTATTACCAGAGATTTGTTCTCAGCTTTGCCCAGTAAGCTACTCCCCTCACTGAACTTATGAAAAACAGTACCCAAATAATTTGAAATTGTCCCGAGAGTGTGACGAAACTTTTCTGGTCATCAAGGCTGCATTATGTTCAGTTCTTGTTTTATGAAGTCAAGACTTTGAAACAATTTCTTTTACAGAGATATGCATCAGAGATTGGCCTAGGTGCCATTCTGAGGCAGAATATAGATGGGAAGGAATGTCCCATTCTGTATATCAGTAGGAAACAGCACAACAGAGATAAAGTACAACATTATTGAAAAACAATGACTTGCTGTGAAATGGGCAATGGAGTCCCTTAAGTTATATCTGCTAGCAGCTGACTTTGTACTTATAACAGATCACAATCCTCTCTGTTGGCTTAATCTAATGAAGGATAAAAACCTAGAATCATAAGGTGACACTATCACCATTTACATTTGAAGTAATGTGCAGATTTGGAAAAGAGAGAATGTCAGTGCTTATTTTCTGTCAAAATATGGTTCAGGAACTGATAATTCAGAAGGCAGAAAAAATGTGTGTGCTTAACTGAAATATTTGCTGTAAAAGGTGTTATAAAGAAAGGATACTGCATATCCTAAGTCTGACTTCTGTGGTCAGCAAGCTCATTGAAAAACTGTTAAAAGACAGAATCACCAGCTACCTGGAGGCAAATGGCCTCCTTGACCCAAGGCAGCATGGCTTTTCCAAGGGCAGATCCTGTCAAACAAACTTGGTAGGGTTTTTTGACTGGGTCACTAGGGTAGTGGATCAGGGTGGGTTAGTAGACATAGCTTACCTTGATTTCAGGAAGGCTTTTGATACGTTACTGCACAGAAGGCTATGGTACAAAATGGAGTGTCTGGGACTGGGGGTGGTTGCAAGGTGGGTGCAAAACTGGTTGGAGGGCAGAATACAGAGGATGTTAGTAAATGGGGTCCCCTTGGAAGTGTCAGGGGTCACTAGCAGTGTTCCCCAGGGGTCAGTGCTGGGACCCCTGCTGTTCAACATCTTTATAAGAGACATAGCAGAGGGGCTGAATGGTAGAGTAAGCCTGTTTGTGGATAATGGAAAGATCTGCAATAGAGTGCACATGCAGGATGGAGCCAAGAGGATGCAGAGGGACCTAAGAAAATTAGAGGAATGGGCCAGGAAGTGGAAGTTATCACTCAACATGGCAAAATGCAAAATCATGCACCTGGGCAAATAAAATGGGAGAGCGGAATACAGATTGGGGGATGAGCCACTGGCAGTGACCAAAGAGGAGAATGACCTGGATATCATCATCTCACAGGACTTGAAGAGGGCCGGGCAGTGCAGGAAAGCAGTGGCAAAAGCCAGCAGCATGTTGGGTTGTATTGGGAGGGGGATCACCAGCAGGAGGAAAGAGGTGCTGATATCCTTGCACACCCAGCTGGTCAGGCCTCATCTGGAATATGGGGTCCATTTCTGGAGGCCTTACCTAAAAAAGGATGTCGAGAGAGTACAAAGGAAGCACAAGATGGTGAAGGGCTTGACCACTTGCAGTAATAGGAGAAACTGGGAGCCCTTGACATGTACTCCTGGAACAGAGGAGGGAGCAGGGAGCCATGATAGAGACTTTTAAGTAACTAAAAGGAATCAAAAAACAGCCTACAGAGAACCTATTCCAATTGAAGGGGTGCCCCAGGAAAAGGGGTCATCATCTCCAACTAGAGGGGGTAAATTTAGAGGTAACATCAGGAAACACTTTTCTGCTGAGAGGGCGGTGGACACCTGGAATGGGCTGCCTAAAGAGATGGTGGGCAAGAACACAGTGGGGTTTCAAGAGGGCTTGGGACAGACATAAAGGGCTGTTGAAGGGAGGAGAAATCACAGCAGGCCTAGAATGCTAGGCAAAGGGCAGACTGGGTGGTCCTGGCGGTCCTTTTCTGCTGTCAGTTTCTATGTTCCCATGTTCCAATGTTTCTATGTTTATATGCAAAGAGTAGGAATGTTATAAGATAATGTTAAAGAGAAATAAAAGAAAAGTGTTGGAAACCTGTTTAAAAAACAGGCTTTCTCTTAAAGAGGAATGTGCATGACAGGATTGGGTAAGACCCTGTCCCATTTGTATGTATAGACAGTTAAAAGCAAATATCTAGTTTGTCCTCTCCGATTGTGTCACTCGTCTGTCTAAGTGACTGATTGTACAATCACATTTCTTCGTAGGAATTGGAGCTACGATGGTCCAACAATTTTATTCTGTTATCTCCTTCCTTCACTTGCTTTTCCTAGTCTCTCTTTCTCCCTTGCTTCTCTGTGGTTAAAAAGTACATGTTTATTTACTGAAGTGTTTCACTAGGAAAGGCACACTGAGCAACAAGTTGCTCGTCTCATGTGCATTCTTGAGGGAAGGGTACTGGGAATATACATACAGACAACATCAATACAATAAATCCATACAGAACAAAAACAGTGTACAACTATACCATAAAAGTATATGCAGACTACTAGAGACTAAACTTGATGAACAGTAAAAGTGCAACAAGGAAAGACAATCACAAAAATGAAAATATCACTTGTCAACAGGTAATGCAATTGTTGGGGATTTCTTAAACAGAGGATGTTACAGGAGATCAGATAGCAAAGGCGAGCAATGGACCTCAGCACACTGTGTAGGGCATGGGGGAGCTGTGCAGTAAAGAACTGGAGTAGAGTAAGGGAGGAAGCATAGGAAGGCAATAGATTAGGAGGGGTTACCACAGGTACAATTTACCGAGAGAAAGTTATGTAAGGCTGTGGAAATGGAGTAGGGGGAGGAAGAGTAGCAGATCTGGGGAGGGAGAGAGTTCTGTAGTTTAGGGAAGCAGTGAGAAAAGGCCATCTGACAGGCATGCAGATTAAAGTGGCTTCCACTTCGTCAGATAAAGTATAACTATTTGTTAAAAGTTTACTTATAAAGCTACCTGGAGGGATGGGAAACTGCGTACGCACTGTATTTTAAAAAGCTGAAACCACAAACATATGGTACAACTGAGGCAACCTTGCAAACCTGATAAACTGAAGAAGCTGCTTCTAGACAAAGAAAGCAAAGCTAAGAAGCATGCACAAAGCAGGCTTTTGTTTTAGTTAAAGTCAACATCTAATTGGATAAGCTCTGTAAGACACTTTGAGTATTTTGCAACTACAGCTGCTTGGAAAAAACTTTTGCTGGAAAAGACTGAAATAGCATTCCGTCAGCAGCTTGCCTAAATACTAAATAACTTGAGAGATTCTATTGCTAAGCAGAGGTATGCTGCAATAGTTAAAAGTGTTTTTCTTCCACACCGGTCACAATTAGCTTGTGTTGCTGCCTGAGTTAAAACTGGAAGGTTGCAAAGGTGGAGGTGGAGGAGAGGAGGAAGGAGGAAGGAAAGAAGAGGAAAAAGTTTCATCATGAACAGAGCTCAGCAACTGCAGTTTATTTGAAAAGTTTTATTGGAAAAACTTGAATTTGAATATTGCTGGCTGCTTGCCTAATTATTAAATAACCTGAAATAGTTAAGCAGAGGAGGTGTGCTGCAATATGTTATAAATGTTTTCTGCCACATTTAGTCACAAGTAGTATGGGCTGGTACTTGAATTTAAAGGTGGATGTAAAAATAGATTATTTGCATTGCACAGTTGGGACTAAGAAACAGTGTGCCACAAAGCTATATTAAACAGTACCTTCCTGATAGTTGTAAAGGCACCAGATTTGTATTGCATTACTGATAAACTGTGCCCAGCATTCTAACCAGCTTAAACACTAACAGAGTTTTCAATTAAATCAGAATTTTCATAAGCAATTTAATAGAAAGCAGTCACCAAAGCTAATAGGGTGTGGCCAAGAACATCTCCTTGAAAACCTAACAACAGAAACTGTCCCTGGTAAAACTGGGCAGAAGCAAATGTAAGTTCTGGTGTTCACCAGAAGCAAAGATAACGAGCACAAAACACACACACACACACAAAATACCTGAGAGAGATCTGAGGCAAAGCCAAAAAGAATAAAACAGTCAAAATCAAGAAAGGTAAAAAATAATGAATTGGAACTGGAAAAAAAGCAAATGCAGATCGACAAAACAAATCAAGACAAAATTAATTTATTTTGGCACTCCGTCAATATCCATGAATAAATTGTCTACTCCAATTTCACCAATTCAGACATCAGTAAAAGGAACAATGGAGGAACATTTTCAAAAGATACAGCTTACAGCCAGGATTGGGTTGAAAAAATACAAAGGATGCACCACAGGAAACTTCACGAAGCCAACCCTCTGTAGGCATCACTAAAGTCAGAAATATTGAGACAGAGGAACAAGAAAAGAATCATGCACAGCACAATGAAGAAAACAAAAGGAATCACAAGGCAAAGAGAGGAGCAATATAGCTGAGGGAATGAATTATTTCCCAAAAGAGCAAAAACCACCTTCCTGGGCCAAAATGATTCTATAAGAGATTCTCCTGTTAAAAACAAATGTATTCTCTGGACACATTAGTAAAAACGTAGTGGACAATATAAAATCATCTTAAACCAATATTGAAACATCCAACAAACAAACTATGTAAAAAATAACAACAGCAGAAAAAAGAGTAAGTGAGGTTGAAGACGATATGGCCATGTTAAAAAGACAGATGGCTCATCAAGACATCAAAATAAAACAGCTCCAAGGCAAAGTGATTGAAGCAGAAACAAGATCCAGGAGAAAAAAATCTCAAATCGTTAGGCGTGCCAGAAATTTTGGATCACCAATCCCCATTTGTACAGACTTCAGATAATATCTTTTCCACATTGCTGTAAGTGCCAAAATAGACCTTTAAAATGAACTATGATAGAATGCATCGTGCTTTAAGACAACAGCCAGGAGATAATGCTCCACCTAGAGCCATTACAGTGAAATTTCAAAAAACTAAAGATAACAAATCCTTCAACTAAAAATATTAAAGATTATAAAACCAAATGCAAAATTTGCAAATCAGCAATAAAAAAAAGCAAAAAGGGAATCTGAATTAAGCCTGGCAACCTCAATAGAAGACAACAAGAATACATTTTATAGTTGCTTAAACAGCATGAGAAAAGACCAATCGTCAGTAGAACCACTGATCATTGATAATAATGAAATAAGAGACGAACTGAGTAAAGCAACAGTGTTTAATAATTATTTTGCAAGCGTCTATATGCATTAAACAGATTTTACAACTGTTGAATTGTCTAATCTGTATTCAGTGCTACCAAGTAAAGTACACACAGCTGATGAAAGTGTTGTAGAAAGCAAACTACAATGCATAAACACACACAAATCTCCAGGGCCTGTTAATCTACACCCTAGCTTATTAAATAAGTGAGCTAATGTTATAACAGGACAACTAACGAACATCATAAATACTTTACTCAGTAAAGGTTTGGTCGTACAAGATTGGAAAAATTCCATCATAATTCCTATCTACAAAAAAGGGACAAAATAAACCCCAACAACTTCCATCCCATTAGCTTAACCGCGATTATCAGCAAACTAATAGAAAGTGTCGTGAAAGATAAAATAAGCAAACAAATAGTGAATGCTGGATTGGTGGACATAGGCCAGCATGGCTTCCAAATGGGATGATTATGCAAGATTTATTACACTTTTTTAACTCTGTAAGCAGTGCCCTTGATGTTGGGCTACTTGTTGACGTCCTGTACCTGTATTTCTCAAAGGTTTTTGACACCTTACCACATAAACAGCTTATAGTCAGACTTATAGAAATAGGCCTAGACATCACTTTGGTAAATGGGATCAAATCATGGCTAGAAGAGAAAACAAAAAGTAAGTCTTGCTGGTTATTCATCTTCATGGGCACGTTCACCAGTGGTGTACCACAGGAATCCATATTAGGACCCATATTGTTCACTATTTACATACCACCTCTGTAGGTAATATCTGAATGTTGGACTTCCAAGTTTGCAGATGACATAAAAGTAGGCTATATAGTCAATGACACTAAATCTCCAAATCAGTTCCAATCTGAAACAAACTGCGTAGGTGATTGGGCAGTAACAAATCAACTAAAATTAAACCTAGAGAAATGTAATATTATGTACATGGGCCATAACAACAAAAAAGCCAAATGGTATCTGTATGCTAACATCATTACAGAGACTGTAAAGGAAAGAGACTTAGGAGTTATGATTACTGAAAACTTGTCACCATCAGAACAATGTAAAACAGTGGCTAGTAAAACAAATAAAATAATGGAACACATCTATAGAAACTTTAAGAGTAGAGACAGAAGAGTTGTGGTCCCCTTGTATAGGTCCCTTGTTTGGCCCCACATGGAGTATTGTGTCCAAATGTGGACCCCACACAACATTTCAGACATTAAATTAATAGAGGGAGTGCAAAGGAAAGTGACCAGGAACATAAAACAACTAAAATATGTAGACTATGAGGATAGACTAATACTGTACATCTTGGGTTATACAGTCTGGAGTATAGGAGATTGAGGGGATATCTGTGTTTGATATACAGAACTTTTGCAGATAAAGATCTCTGGGAAATTATAGGTCTAAACATAAATACAAAAAGACATAGTAAAATTCTATCAGTTTCAATTAATAGGTGAACTTTATAAAACAACCTTAAGGGACCAATGGATAAACCAAAGACTAATTAATATTTGGAACAGACTTCCTAGTAATGTGGTATCTAGTAAATCTTTTGATGGCTTTAAAAAATCCTTGGACAGCTTTGTGGAACATAAAAAATACTGCACAAGGTAGATACTGCAAATGTTGAGTCTTTATGGCTTCTGGCTGATGACTTGTATCAATTATGTGATTCTGCGATAGAAATAAAATTATGAATGTTATTTTTAAAAAAAAAGAAACTTCAACTGCAGGGAGCAACAATCAGTATATTCCAGGATTTACCAAATGAGGTCATTACAGAAAGGAAGAAGTGTGCCAACTGAAGAACTACCATTTGGAAGAATAGCTTTAAATCTATCTTTCTACCACCACATAAGTTAAAGGTCTTTATTAAAGGTGAACAATGGGTATATAATATGGCTCAAGATGCTGAAAAGGACCTTAAAAACAACTATCCAGAGATGTTTTCATTCTTTTTGATCTTCCAAAAGTAGGATTTCTAGAAGAAAACAAGAGGAAGTTTCCACCTTAAGCATAAACAGACTGAATTATTTTTTTTTCCTTGTTTATTTGGTCTTCTTTTTCTTTCTTTCACCTTCTACTTTATTTTTTCTTCAACAGGAAAACTGCCATTATTTAGTCTTATACAATAGGGTTTACTGGTATGCTGTACTTATTTAGTCATAAAAACCCACCAGTATGTCTCAGGCAAGCAATACATCAGCAGAGTGTGATAAAAAGAAATAAAACCACTGTGCCTACATAAGCAGAGTGTGATAAAAAAAAAACACTGTGCCTATGTCACCACAATATCAACCACTCTGCTAATGCTAACGGAGACTAACCAGGAAACAAACCACCCTCACACAGACCAAAATAACCTGACAGATCAACGCCAAAAAAAAAAAAAAAAATAAGTCATGCCAGCACTACATTAATCAACAACACCGCAAAACGGGGTCCTACTGTATAAACCACACTCATAATGTGCGAGTGTTGAATATGGGAAATATCAGAATTTGTGCTTCGTGACCTCAGGATATATCACTCATGGCTTCGCTACACTCTGCCACTCGTGATATAACACCCAAGGTCACTAAGCACTCATCCTGATATTTCCCATATTTAACACTTGCATATTATGTACCCTCTATTTTTCCACTCCACTTTGGAGTAAGGGAGTCTAGTAAAGGCTCGCATTGAATAAAACAACCCAGTACTAGCGCAAAAATGAGAGCTAAGATCAAGATTAGTTTAGGGATAAGGGAAAAAATAGCAGCTATAGTTCTTACTATTACAGTAAGGGTAATTATGCTATATTTGTATACAGTGATGGTTTATAAAGTCTGGTTAAAAAATTACTATATGAAAAAAGAAAAAAAAAACAGGTTTCAGAGAATTTATAATTTTTCATTATGTATGGTTTAAATAAGCCTGTTTCTCCCAAGCTTGCCCTCACCACAATGAATGTGAATGGGATAAATAACAGCAAGAAATGAGAAGTCATGATGCAATACAATAAAGAAAACAGGATAAACATTCTTGCACTACAAGAAACCCATCTTAACTCAAAGATCATAAAAGCTAAAACAAGCATTTGCCAATGCCAAATGATCACCATTTGCACTGGTGTCATAGCATGTGTGTGGTGCTGAAAGTGACATTGAAAATTGTTTCAGTGAAGGAATCATTTCATTAACATTTAAGAATACAAAGTAGCTGTGATGTTGCTGGGCAGTTTAACTTTCTTGTTTGTTAATACTTGCTGCCCACATTTTCAACATATCCTTCTTATCACCCCATCTCATGAACAAGTGCAGAGAAAATGTTCAACTCCTGCCCGAAAAGGTGATTCCATTCAGTGACTGTGAAATCACCTTTCAGGATGCAAAACACATTTTGGTCAGAGCTGAAAAATGACAGCTGTCACCCTCATAATGTGCTGTGAAGAAATGGCTATGTTGAAATTTTGGGGTCAAAATTTTGAAAATTACTAAAGTTACAAACCTGTGTTTGTAAATGTTAATGTAGGCTCATAACTTTGTTGTTTGTTAATATTATTGCCCCCAGTTTTCAACATAGCCATCTTATGACCCCACCTCATGAACAAGTGCAGAGAAGAGTGCAGTCAGTCTTTAGCCAGAGGAGATGAAGAAAGGGCCTTTAGCTGCTGAGTGTGTTTGTAAGTTGATTTAAAGTAGTTTTAGCTGCCATTTCAGTGTGTTAGAAATTGTATTTGAGGTCTGCTCCTAACTGCCTTTTGTAATTTTAAACCTGGTTTGGGCATGGTTAAGGGATTTTAGCAGACACATTGGTGATTGTGTTTAAATGTTGTTTTCTGGCCTGTAAGTGCAGGCATCATATTATGGTGATTAGTGCTGTTAGAATGTGATGGTTAACTGCCATCTCAGTCAGTCTTCAGCTAGAGGAGAGGGAGAGGGAGAAAGGGCCTTTAGCTGCTGAGTGTGTTTGTAAGTTGAGTTAAAGTAGTTTTTTAACTGCCATTTCTGTGTGTTGGAAATTGTATTTGATGTCTGTTAACTGCAGAAGCAGTTGGGGTCTGGCAGAGGTATTCCGAACCTTCTTTTGCTGAGCAGCCGGGAAAGGATTTAGTTGCAAGATAAGCATTACATTCTTTTTAGTCTGTGGACTCTAGGGCAGTAGTGCGACTTGTTTAATACAGTGTTTGTGTGGGCTTTCCTCCAGAGGAGGTTGCAGTGCGGAGATGCAGTGAGGGCAGACATAGGGCTGATACACTCTTGTGAGGAGTCGGATGTGGGTCCTAATCCCACCTCCCACCCCTCCCTCCCTTCCTCAGCTCGGCTTCTTTATAGGGGGAACACCTGCCCTGCAATTAGATGAAAAGGCTTCTGGTGCAGCTCATGTAGTTCTAGTCACTGGGGGTTGGGTTTAAAGGCCAGGAGAGAGGAGTTTAGGGAGTTGTACACTTCCCCTATAAGTTTACTGTGTAGTACTGTACCTAGTAATGGGGGTATCTATTTACTGTGGGACTGTATCTAGGATTAGTGGGTGACCTGATTAGTAGGTAGGGGTGTATCCTGGACTAGTGGGGAACCTGGTAGTTCACCCAAGGAAACCTACTTGGAGGGGATGGGACCACATGTCATTAGGGCTGGCATCTTTGGGAGGGTGGTGGGGTGCACAGGTGTGGGGCAGCCATGATACTGGACTGAGCTTGGATGTTCAGTGGTTGTCCAGTGTGCTACCAGCTGGCACAGCTTAGGGAGGAGGTTGAGGAGATTAGGGAGACAGCTGGAGGGGAGGTATGGTTGGGGAATGGGGCAGGGCTCTCCCACAGGGTGGCACCAAGCACTAGGGGTGGAGGCATATGGAAAGTAGTGCAGAGAGTACTCTGGGGTACATAGGGACCCTGTGGAAAGGGCACTAAGAAGGACACTACCAAGGAAGCAGGCAAGTATCTGAGGACCCTCACAGGGGGACCAAAGGGAGGACATTCTCATGGAAGTAGGCAGATGGCTGGGGCTGGACAGAAGGAAGGAAACAAGGTGGGAGGTGGATCAGACCTTAAGCTCAGTAACCACTTCAATTCTCTTCTTCTGCTTGGGGATGAGGGTGATGTAGCCATGAAAGGTGGTTAGAGATGGAAAGGGAGTGGGGGCAGGAGGTGGGGCTGGATAGCAGGAAGAACAGGGGGAACTTGCAATGTGGGAAAATGGGGGGAGTGGGGGATCAGAGCAGGAAGAGGAGGGGGTAGAGGGAGGAAAGCACAAGGAGAAGGACCAGTTTGGAGGAAAGGGCAAGGAGAAGGACCAGAAGTACAAGGAGGATACAGTAAATGGAGCTGAGGGTTTAGGCCAAGGGAGCACGACAGACAAGGAGGGGCTGAACGGAGACAGGAAGGAAGGGAGGATGAGCCAGGCTAGTTTAGCAGATGGGGGGAAGGACCAGTCACAAGCAGTGACTGGGGGGGTAGTGAGGTACAGAAGGATACTCAGGAGGAGAAGAGGCATAGGATCAGAGGGAGGGGTGGCCAGGGGTAAATAAGGAGGGTGGCAGGTGGCACCCAGATGGGGAAGAGCAAGGAGTCGGCTGGGAGAAGGGGCTAGTAGAAGGATGATGGACATGGAAGGGGGAAATGGAGGAAAAGGCGGTCAGAGTGTTCCTGTTAGGTGATTCCATGATCAGGATATCAAACAGGATGGGGAGGAAGTCTGCCCAGTTAGAACAAAATTCTTCCCTGGACTAACGGTGCACAGGGCCAAGCATGACATATATCAGCTGGCAAAGATTGTGAAGGTTCTCCTGACATACTGGTCCACCTGGGTACCAATGACTTTGAGGAAATAGTGAGCTAGAGATACAGGCAAGGTTCAGGAGCTTGCCAGGGTCTGTCATGACATAGGATGTGTGATTTCCTTCTCGGAAATCCTGCTGGTGCCAAGGACTATGGGGAACACAAGAGGAAGATTAGGAGATAAACAAGTGGCTCAGGGAGTGGTGTGGGGCCAGTGGGCATGGGTTGATGGAGGATTGGGGGGAGACCTGGGAGGATAAGGGGCTGTATGCTATAGACAGACTCCATCTCAATTTGGAGGGGAAGGAAATCCTTAAGTTGAAAATAGGGGGATTCGTTGGTGAAAGGTGGGGTTTAAACTTGTGAAGGTGGAGGGATGGGAGAAAAGGCTGTCGAGGGGGGTCCAACAAAAGGAGGGACTCTGTCTCCACCCCCTGAGGAGTGGGAGGAATGTGGGAAAAGACCGACTGGTAAGGTGCAGACTGGGGGAAGATGGAATCCCCATGGGAACGCGAGCAGGGGAAATGGAAGTATAGCGAAAGGGTGGAAGGTAGTCCTGCTAAATACCAGGAGCTTGGGCAATAAAATGCCTGAGCTCCAGGTGATGCTAACTGAGGGAGAGGTGGATGTGGCAGTGGTCACTGAGACCTGGGCCACTGCAGGCACGACTGGGACCTGAACCTGGAGGGTTACACCATGTGTTCAGGAAGGACATGGGGAGGGAAGGGAGGAGGGTAGCAATAATAGTCAAAACTGCATTGGCATAGGGAGGTGGAGGAGGCAGAGAGAATGGTGGAGGCAATTTGAGTCACCTTGATAAAAGGGGGCAAGAGAGTAAATATAGGAGTAGTGTATAGACCCCTGAGCTGGCAGAGAAGCTGGAGTAGAGTCTGGTGGCAGATGTTGGGAGACACTGCAGATTGGGCAGGAGAAGGGTTGTGCTGTTGGGGGATTTAAACATGCCAGGAATGGACTGTGAGAGTATGTCATCCTCGGTGGCCAGGGAACAGAGGTTGTTGAATATCTTTCAGGGACGTGTTCCTAACTCAGCAGGTGGGGGAACTGACCAGGGAGGTGCGGATACTGGATGTGGTCCTGGCAGAGAGTGACCAGATTGGGGGCCTGGAGTAAGGAACCCATTGGCGGGCGACCATGCCATGATCTGGTTCTGCCTGGATCTAGAAGGGGTAGAAGGCTACACAAAGACAGAGGTAACTGACTTCAGGGGCGGATTTCAAGGAAATGGGAAGGATCCTTAGGAGCAGTTGGATGGGATTGGGCTAGACATGGGCTGACAGTAGGTGGGAAATCATCAGGAGGGGTGCAGGATGCTACTAGCACCTGTGCAAGAGTAAGATGAAAATGCGGTAGGGCCCAGAAACCCTGCTGGTGGACCAGGGAGGTTCAGGAGGTGGTGAGGGGAAAGAAGGCAGCCTATAGGCATTTCAAGTGCTCAGGGAGTGAAAGGGATCGAGGAGAGTATGAGCTGATGGTCAAAAGGGCCACTAGGGTGGTGAGAGTGGCTAAGGCAAGGAAGGAGCAGAACCTGGCCAGGGAAATTAGGAGAGGGAACAAGGGGTTTTTTAGATACATTGGGGAAAAATGAAGGGTGAAGGGGCAGATCAGCAGGATTGAAACAGGGGAGGGATGGGCACAAGACCCGGGGGAGTAGGCTGAGGTACTAAATGAGTACTTTGCCTCAGTTTTCACCAAGGAAAATGAGGGACTGCATCATACATAGGAGGAGACGGTGAAACTGGGAGGGGGACCCTTTAGCGATTGGCAGGTCTGGGGAGAAGGGGGGACCATCGCTGGCAGGAGGGGGGAAGGCAAAGCAGGGAGATGCGGTAGTGAAGGTGGAAATCATGGCAGAGAGAATGAGGGAAGCCCTCAGGTCCCTTAAGATGGAGAAAGCATGGGAGCTGGATAAATTACATCCCAGAGAGCTGAAGGAACTGGCAGATGTCCTGGCAAAACCCCTGGTGGAGCTTTTCAGCATCTTTCTGAGGACAGGATGGGTGCCCCAGGACTGGAAGGTGGTGCATATAGTGCCTGTCCACAAGGGGGGATCATGGGAGGTGCAAGGAACTACCGCCCATCAGCCTAACATCGTGGTGGGCAAGGTGATGGAGGGCATTGCAAGGAGAGGCTAGAGGGGACCTGGAAAAGTCGGTGCTTGGATGATAGACAGCATGGATTCATCCCGGGAAATCATGTCAGAAAAACCTTGTGGAGTTCTATGACTGGGTGACGAGTGCCTTGGACCTGGGTAGACCAGTGGATGTCCTCTTTCTTGACTTCAGCAAGGCATTTGACTCTGTTCCTTACGGAGGCTTGTTGGATAAGCTGGGAGAAATGGGGGTTGGGAACCAGATGATCAGATGGATAGGAAATTGGCTCCAGAACCAGACCCAGAGGGTCGTGGTTGGCGGGTTACTCTCATCCCCAAGGAGGGTCATTAGTGGGGTCCCTCAGGGATCAGTCCTTGGGTCCCTCCTGTTCAATGCCTATGTCTCTGACATAAGGAAGGGTATCAGGAGTGAGATGAGTCTCTTTGTGGATGACTAAAAATGGGGGCGGTGATGGATGGGGAGGAGGGGAGGGTGGCCCTACAGGGGGACCTGACTTGGAGGCTCTAGAAAGGTGGTCTAGAAAGTGGAAGCTGAGGTTTAATGCAGGGAAATGCAAGGTACTGCAACTGGGAGCCAGAAACCCGGGCCAAGTGTACACCCTTGGGGGGAAATGCTGCAAGTCTCGATGGCTCAGAGGGACCTCGGGTGGTGGTGGATGTCAAGATGAACAACTCGGAGACTTGTAGGAGGGCAGCAGCCATGGCCAACAGGATGCTGGGATGCATAACTAGGGGGATCACCTCCAGAAGGAAGGAAGGAAGTGATACTCCGTCTGTATAACTGCTTAGTGAGGCCACACCTAGAGTACTGTGTGCAGTTTTGGAGGTCACACTTAAAGAGGTACATTGAACTCCTGGAGAGGGTCCAGAAGAGGGCAACCAAAATGATCTGGGGTTTGGGGGACAGGACCTATGGGGAGAGGCTCAAAGAGCTAAACATGTACACATTAGAAGAGAGAAGGGACTGGGGGGAAATGATTGAGGTCTTCAGGTACATGAAGGGGGTAAATGGGGAGGAGCAGTCAGGGTGCTCTGAAGGAAGGAGGGGCAACTAGAGGGCATGGGTGGAAGCTGGAGGAGGAGATTCAGGGGAGAAAGGAGGAAGTGCTACTTCACTGAGAGGGTGGTATAGCCATAGAATGTGCTGCCCAGGGGGCCTGATGGAGGCAGAGATGGTGGAGGGGTTCAAGAGGGGGTGGGACAGGTACAGGGGAAGGGTTCTGGAAACAAAATCCAGTGCAGTGAGAATATCCGGGACTGAGAAGGGGAGAAGCCAGAGAGGGTGAGGGGGCAGCAAGGTCAGCTCCCAAGGTTGGAGCTGGCCAAATGAGCAGACACAAAAGACTGTTAGACCTATTCTGCTGGTATTTTAGTCTGTTAGTATGTTAGCATGAAAATTTTCAACTCCTGGCTGAAAGGTGATTTTATGCAGCAATTGCAAAATTGCCTTTTGGGATACAAAAAGACATTTTAGCCAGGATCTGAAAAATGACAGCTGTCACATTCATAAGGTGCTGTGACAAAATGGCTTTGCTGAAAATCTGGGGTCAGAATATTGAAAATTACCAAAGTTAGGAGCCTGCGTTTGCAAATTTCAATGCAGGCACATAACTTTATTGCTTTTTATTATTTTTACACCAGATTTTCAACATAGCCTTCTTATGACTCCACCTCATGAACAAAGGTGGAAAAATGTTCAATTCCCACCCAAAAGGTGCTATCTCTCACTCTATCTCTTCAGAGCACCAGGCAGTGCTGGTTTGTGGAGATCCCACATGGGATATCAAATGCAACTTGGCCTGCAACCAACATAATTTAATACCATTTAGATACTTAACAAAACTGCGTTGAGTGTTCCTGCTCTGTACTGTGGAAAATCTTATTTTCACAAACTTGTGCTAAATTCTACAGTTTAACTTGGGCTACAACTTTGCAAACTGTCTTGCTATGTCTGCTTCACAGACTGCTCAGCTCATGTGGGGCTTCAGTGGGATGATTACTCTCATTCATTTTGCACCAGAATCTTGTATTTTAGTAGTACAAGATCCCTGATGTTCCTTTTATGGACTGCTTTACATGATAGTTTTGGCAGTGAACAGCAACTTCTACTAATACAATAAAAATAGTGAAATCAGTGATGATTAAGAACATGTAATAAAAAGTCCAAGAAGAGAATTGAGACTGGCAAATTATTAAGTGTTTACAAGGTCTGAGCATGAGCAGGACTAAGCAGGCAGCAAGCCAGACTTTCCACGCATTCCAGGCTGACTGTGACAGATCAGCTTGGCTTGCTGGGCAGCACAGATCAAAGGAAATAGCTGACTCTTGATTGAACAGGCTATTCCTTTTGAAGTTCATGCCATCTCCACCCACCAAGCTAAAACTCTGTCATAGTAAGCCTGGCTGATGATTGGAGTGGCACTGAATTGGCCCTAAGGCACTGCTCTGCATTGGACAAACAATGTCGCACCCATCAAAAAGCAGTACTACTGCAATATGTTCACTTTGCACTTGTGCGCATGGCGAACATAAAAAGGATGGATAGGCCAAGTGCAGTGTATTTTTCAAGTGGTTCTACAAATAGTAGAAGAGTGGCTATATTGATAGCACAAATTACAGATTTCAGACACATTCAACAGTGACAGGACACGGATGGAAGTATTATCTTAGTAAAAGGAATTTTACCTGGATAGAAATTGTTTTTGGCTCAGTCTAAGGTCCATTTATAGTCTATGAAGAATTTATAAGTCAAATTCCAAGCCATGATTGAACTTAAAGCTAAAGAAATATTAACAGGAGGAGATCTAAATGCACAACTGAATCCACACAAAGACAAGTCCTCCAAACCTATCTTACAGGATGGTAGACTATCTATTATCATAAATAATTTTTTGAACAAACACAATTTCTGTGACGTCTGGAGGAATAAAAACCCTGATAAAATAAAATTTACCCACAAAGCTAGACATATAATTTTTTTTTATAATTGATTACATTTTGTCTAACAAACAATTAATAAATGACATTACAAAAACTGAAATAAAAGAAATCTCTGTATTTGATCATGCTATGATTACAACCAATGTTATTCCATTAAAAGATTGAAAATACATTCCCCAATGGAGATTTCAAAATATATTATTACAGAACCCTGAATTTATTTTAAGCATAAAGAATCAGATACAAGACTGTTGGTTATTTAACTATAATGAACAAACGAAAGTTACAGAAATATGACAAGTCTTTAAGGCTACGATTAGAGGGGTGATTATTTCATACCAAGTTGCACAAAATAAAACAAGAAGAGAAAAAATAAATAAATTATTTACAGAGATATTAGATCTAAAAGAAAACCTAAGTCAAGAAAATCCAACCATATACCAATTATTGGACCAAGCATTAGAAAAAAAAGATTAGTTTAATTAAAACATCAGAATCATATTTTCTAAGACTCAAAAATAAACTATATCATTATGCAGACAAATCAGGTAAATTAGCCCATGCCTTCAAAAACAATAAGAACATAATACAATCACTAACATTAAAAACACCTTAGATCATGTCTTTACAAAAGATGAGGAGATAACAAAGACCTTTATTGAATACTATAAAACTATCTACAGTAACCCAAGTAATAAAAACATTGAAGATATGAAAAACTATATAGTGTATTATGAAATGTTGTTATGCACTGAATTCCATCATTTTAAAAATGTTATGCTGCATTAGCTATGTAGCTGGTACAGCATAACAACTTAGGACATGATCGCACATCTTCCCCCTATTTGGCAGCAAGAGCTAGTCTGTTGGAGAAGTAAGTAAAAGCCAATGATTTGTGTCTGCAGTTTTTTTCCTCAAGATGTATGGCAGCCAATAGCATCATACACTATAAAAAACAATGGATACCGACTCATCAGTAAAAAGCTGGCCAGTACATCTCAAGGTAGCCAGTGGCAATAGAACTTCTCTAGCTTCACTCTCGAGGTTCTTAATGTCGCCATGGCAACCTCTCAATGTACTAACCAGCTTGTTACCAATGAGTCGGTATCCATTATTCTCTATGTAATGTATGATAAATTGCCTGCACTAGAGATTTCAGCAAATAAACTTACTAGACAGGAGGTAATAGATGTTCTTAATACTGGGAAAAAAAATTCAGCTCCTGGTTCAGATGGTTACACTGCAGAATTGTATCATGCTTTCAAACAAGAATTAATACCATGGATTCAGAAATTGGTTGAGGAAATGGCAGGGGGAAACGATCTACCACCCTCATCCTCAGAAGCAGATATTGTTTTATTACCTAAAGAAAACAAGGATAAACTTCAAGCAGAACATTACAGACCAACTGCACTTTTAAACAGTGACTAAAGATAATGGCAAAATAGATTGTTCAAAATAATATAAGATTAAATACCTTTAATCATCATCCAGACCAAAAGGTTTAGTAAAAATCATAACATGTTTGAAGGACTGGGGAATGTTCAGGCTGCCATCTTCTCAGTTAAAACAACTGACCCAGACACAATAGTCATGGCTTTGGATGCAGCCAAAGCTTTTGATTTAGTAAATTGGAATTTCATGTTAACTTTGGAAGAATGGGTTTTCCAGATTATGTCATTAGGTCCATTAAAGCACTATACAAAAATCTAAAAGCTTCAATTTAAATCTGATTCAATGCTAATTTAAAATGGGGAACATCAGGATGCACACTATCACCAACTCTTTTCTAATAACATTAGAACCACTATTGAACCATATACGAAAGAATAAACACTTTACAGAAACACAGAATGTGGTCAATCATTTCAAATTAAACATTTATGCAGATGATATTTTAATAATATTAACAAATCCAAAGTTAACATGTCCAATATGAATGCAAGAATTTGATAAATTCTCCAGTTCATCAGGATATAAACTAAGTAACTCAAAATCAATGATCTTAGTAATTAATGAAATGGATGAAGAAACCAAAGAAATAAAGGAAATAAAAATTCAGGATACAATAAAATATCTAGGAATAAAACTATCAAATACAGTACAGTACAGAAAACCCTAGAGAATAATTTAGCAAATATATATGGAACAAATTACAAGTCTTTTGGGAGCTTGGCAAGACAGATCCTGATCCTTATGAGGTAAAATCAAAGCTATAAAAATGCTGGTAATGTCTAATTTATTGTTTTTATATCAAGGAACACAGGAAGAAATTTAATTTTCTTGGTTTGTACAAATGCATAACATTTTCAAAAAAATTCAAAAAATTTCTCGGTGTGGTGGAGTTCCAAGAATAGCCTGGGAAAAATTAATTGTCTCTCTTTAAGAGAGGGGCTTGGACTGTCCAGATCCCATAGATTACTACTGGGTGACTAAAATGAAACAAACAATTATTTGGACTGACTCCCAGAAATATACGATTGTTGCAGAGGGTTCCTAAGAGTCCCAAATACAACATTTAATAAATAAGGAATATTCTTCACTGAAAATTTAAGATATTTTGGCATTCCCTCAACTTTTTTCACATATCAAGAATCCAACAATATACCCAGTATATAAAACATGCTTGAAAATCAATAAGCTTTTTTCTCAATAACAATTTTAAGCTAACTTTCAGCATCAGAAATGTAAACATTATCAAATTCAAAATGCCTGGTTTAAATATTAAACAATCAAAAACAAAATGTATACATGTATTATAAAGCCCGGTAATATAGAAATAAGTAAAATATTGGCTATAACACATATTTCTAAAAATGGAATGGAAATAAAATTAGTGTGATACAATTTTTCTATAAAGCTTTTCTAAACATTAAAACTTTTAAGGCTGATAAAATTACCCAAAGATATAAAATAAAATAGGGGGAAGAATTAAAAATTAAATGGGACAAAAGCAAATGGAAGAAAATGTGTATACAAGCAAATAAGATGTATGCCAAAGGAAAAAAATATATATATTCAATTTAAAATAATAGATCTAGGCCCAGATATTCAAAAGGGTTGCGCATGGCGCAACAGTGTTGCGCCATGTGCAACCCACTGATGCACCCCAGTGCGATATTCAAAAGGGAAAAGTGCGTGGCACAAATCGCGATGCGCCAGAGCGCATCAGTAATGTATGCAGGTACAGGTAGGGGGTGCGTGCCTATGCATACTCTGCACAGCCCGATATTCAGCCCGGGATGTGCAGAGCCATGCATGCACAACCCCTACCTGCTCCAGCACAAAGTTGATCCCAAAAAAAAGGAAGAACTGATGGCCACCCACAGGTGAGCTGCTGCATTGCAGGGCGCAATGCTGCACTGCCACCTGTGGGTGGCCACCGTTCTGGCTGCACCTGTGGCGCCCCATGCCCAATCATGGGCATTTGTAAAAAAAATAAGTTAGTCCTATATCCCTGGTGGTGCAATGGACGCTATCTGCCCGATTCGGGCATCTGTAAAATCATAGAATTCATCCTATATCCCTGGTGGGCCAGTGGACCACTATCTGCCAAATGCGGGCATTTGTAAAAATAGAATGAAATGTCCTATATCCCTGGTGGTCCAGTGGACCCCTGTCTGCCCGATCACGGGCATCTGTAATTAAAGAAGAAATAAGTCCAATATCCCTGGTGGTCCAGTGAACCCCTGTCTGCCCGATCGCGGGCATTTGTACATAAAAATACATAAGTCCAATATCCCTGATGGTCTAGGGGTACTACCCTCCCCATCCGCCCGCAGAGCCCTACCGTCACGCACCCCCCGGTCAGCCAGCAGACAGCAGCACCCCACCTGCCTGCCGCCCCGCTGCCCGCCTGACTGACACCATTGGTAGGGTTGTCGCCCATGGTTCATAGCGTGAGCCATTGGGCATGCAGCCCATACCCTACTACACATTCCAGATATGTGAATGAAGCATTCACATATCTGGAATGTGTAGTACGATACGGGCTGCGCACCCATTGGCTCATGCTGTGAGCCAATGGGCATACAGCCCTACCGATGGTGTCAGTTGACAGGCAGCAGGCAGGTGGGGTGCTGCCACCCACCGGCTGACCAGGGGGGAGCAGGGTGGTAGGGCTCAGTGGGCAGGTGGGGAGGGGGGTACCCCTAGACCACCAGGGATATTGGACTTATGTATTTTTATGTACAAATGCCCGCGATCGGGCAGACAGGGGTTCACTGGACCACCAGGGATATTGGACTTATTTCTTCTTTAATTACAGATGCCCACCGATCAGGCAGACAGGGTCCACTGACCACCAGGGATATTGGACTTATTTCTTCAATTACAGATGCCGCGATCGGGTAGACACGGGTCCACTGGACCACCAGGGATACTGGACTTATTTCTTCTTTAATTACAGATGCCCACAATCTGGCAGACAGGGGTCCACTGGACCACCAGGGATATTGGACGTATTTCTTCTTTAATTACAGATGCCCACGATCGGGCAGACAGGGGTCCACTGGACCACCAGGGATACTGGACTTATTTCTTCTTTAATTACAGATGCCCATGATTGGGCAGACAGGGGTCTACTGGACCACCTGGGATATTAGGACATTTCATTCTATTTTTTACAAATGCCCACGATCAGGCAGATAGCAGTCCACTGGACCAACAGGGATATTGGGAATATTTCTGTTTTTATACAAATGCCCACGATCGGGCTGCAGGGGGCATCGGTCCCCGATGACTGCTGCCTGGCAGGGTGCCAGACACAAGTCATCGGGGATCGGCACACCTGCATGCAGATGGGACCATAATGACATGCAAATGGTCCCATGTGTGCCTTGCATACATTATGGCCCCATTTGCATGTCAAGTTTTGAATATCGCAGTTGCTGTGCATAGCGCAATTGAACTTGCGCTAGCGCATCTCCATGCTCCACTCTGGTGCAGCTCTGTTGACTATCGCCCAGTCCACACCCCTGCGTAGCCATGTTGAGCTGCGCCCAAGCTTGCGCCACAGCCTGGTGCAGTTTGAATATCTGGGCCCTAGGCTATATTACTCCCCCTAAACTTAAATTTATACACCCTTCTATTTCAGAATTTGGAATACAGTCACTGTAATAAATGGTTTATAATCAGCTTCTAGGGGTGGGATAGTTGGGGTATACAGGGAGGTGGGTAGGAGGTATATTGTATTGTAAAGAATGATGCTTATATTTCATCTGTACAACTGTCTAAGTTTAATATGTGAAAAAAGTATGTATCTATACAAACTGCATACATAAAATGGATTTTTATATATACCTTTAAAATATATAAAAATATGATAAAAAAAGTACATGTAAATCGTTATGTGAAACTGTGATCCCTTGGTTTGCAAAAGTATATAAGTATATTGTTGAAAAAATGGCAGAAAACTATTTGGATTGATTAGAAAAGATTACAATCTGGAACATAGAGGACTGACCTTGAGATATATTTTGACCACAAGTTTGTTTCAGAATTGTTAACAGGAGACCAGCTTTGGGCAGAATGTCCCATTTTGTTGCACCTGTTAAGACTAGATGTATTCTTCAAGCTGGACTCAAGAAAGAAACTGACAAAGTTTTGATACATTTTGTAGAAAAAGGAGATGTAACTTACAAGTATAGGATGCAGAGTTTGAACTGCCAGGCAAAAACATCTTATATAATGAGGGCAATATTTTTCCCAAAAAGTCTCAGATGGAGGATTCTTTGTTTGTGCTGCTGTCATGAAAAGCTATCCTGTACAATTTTATTGTTCCTATTTTATGGTTATTGATTATAAAATGCTTCTTGCAAATTGTGCAACTTCTCCTGTTCTGCCTATACTTCCTGACCTCTATGACACCTGTCAGTGGGGTATTGGCTGGCCCATATTACCATGCTAGGGTTGTCATGGTAAATGTCACTTTTTTTTTGTTTATCCTTTTCTGCCTGTACACTTCGCAGCCTCCTTCATGCCACCAACTCTACCCCCATAACCCTGACTTCTCCTAGGATTTACTGTTATGTAAAGGCAGCATGGCCTGGATCAATTAATGCAAAGCCTGTGGGAGGCCAGAGTCATCCTGTTGCTGGTGCACTTGTTTTCATTGTTCTCCCTCCCATCTCACAGAAGGAGGTATGCCATGACACCAGTGAAGGTGTGACACATGTTTCTGTGTGCCGCACACCGGGCATCTGCCTTCCTCCACTCTATATCTTGCAATCTCAGTGTGCTACAAACAAAATCCAAGAGGCTAGCATCTTTCAGAAAAAGAGATGTGCAAGAACAAGGGGGCACAATTTGAAGATAGAGAGGGGATGGCTCAAGGGCAATGTGAGGGAGTATTTTTTCATGAAGAGTGTGGTGGATGCATGGAATGGCCTTGCTGAGCAGGTCGTGGGGTCAAAAACAGTGGGGGGATTCAAGAATGCATGGGACAGACATAAAGCAATTCTAGTGGGGGGGTAGGAGGAAGTAGGCTGTTGGTTAATTAGGATCTGCAGCTTATCCAATAGGCAGGAAAATGAGCAGACTGGGTGGGCCAAGTGGTCCTTATCTGCTGTCAAAGTCTATGTTTCTATGCTAGTCCCCAGCTGCCACTTGGGGCCAGTCAAGGTACTTGGCTCTGTGCCACACCCATTTGGAGGAGAACAATCCAGCGGATGCCCAATCTTGCTCCTCCAGACTCACCATCTGACTCCCCAGACTCGTTCCTGAACTTGGTTCATTGGCACTACAAGTGGTAGCTCTTTATGCTTACCAGCGGGCTAACTCCACTTAATGTCCCTTTATGTCAAGGGGGCCAGCTTCAGTTCTCAGCATTGAATCATACTCGATAATGAACTCTTTTAACAAAGTGCCTCCACCTGTGGGAATTAGAGAGTGCATCAAGACACTGCTGTGCTCAGGACTATTAAGCAGGTGGCTACAATAAACAGTATTGGTAGGATGGGACCTTAAGGTATAGGTGCTATAGGAGGTAACTGATGATGGTTCCATAACATCAATGGCTAGGCACATATACACTGCCGAGTGACTTGACTTCAACCTTATTTAAACACTTATGTTCCCATTACCAATTCAGGATGTAGAGCCATAGATATCAATTAAACAGTCTCCCTTCCTTAATATTAGGCTGGCAAAATAGGAGAGGGCTTGGCCTGGACAGAGAAGATGGACACTAGATAGCGAGGCTCCCTGCAATGCAATCATAATCCACCTAACATTAAAAGCATTCTATATGCAGTTTAGAACTTGTTTTTACCTCAACAGACTCTTCTCACTATGACCATTCAGTGCAGCCCAAAACAAAAAGACCCAATTCAACTTTTCAGGATCAAGTGGAGAGGTGAGGACCCTACAACCTCCAGGGACCAGGGCTTACACTAGCAGTATGGGAGGAAGGGCCATTCTAATGCAGCTAACAGCAAACAGCAGAGGTGAATGATCAAGAAAATCAGTTAAGGCACAACAACGTGTGAATAATTGGTGTGCCAGAAGGGAAAGAAGGTGAGAACTCTAACACATACAGTCGGGACTGGTTGACAGAACATTTAAACCTGGGGGAGTCTGGAAGAACATTCAAAATGGAGCACTCCCACAGAGTCCCAGGTCAGTGAACAAAACCTGGCAAAAGGCCCCAACACTATCTGTCTTAACTCCTCAGACTCTAAAACAGAGAAGCGGTACTGAGGGCAGTGAGATCTGCAGGCCCCATTACATATGAGGGATCCAGAGCGTGCATTCAGTATATCCAGACTTCAACCAGATGCTCCAAAAGGAGAGACAAAAATGTTCAGACCTCAAGACTAGTTACATTGATGTGGTTGGCAGTTCTCCCACAAGTACCCTCAAGGTTTCAGATTCAAAAGTCAGAGCAACCCCCAAGAACCTTTACATCTGTGAAGGAGACAGAAGACTACACCAAACTGGAGAAGGCAGCTGCCTCAGGATAATTCAGCCAGCATACTATAGCTCTCGCCACTTGAAGGCCTTTACAACAGGTACAATTTCTTATCTGTGTTTTGGTGCAACTAAAACTCCACTTAAGGCTAATGTTCATCCCGGGCACTGCTCATAGTCTTTTGCCATGCAGTGTTAGGTTATATTTACTGTTGCCAACCTACAAACTTAGTACTGTTCCTTGTGACTTGAGTTGAGACTTCACATTTAATTTAGTTTACAGGCTGGAAAAGTTTCTGTCAGCCTGGGACTTGTAACAGAGAAAGTCATGTGGCAGCGGTAGAGTGGGGACAGTGCACTGCTTACACCACCTGCCTAGACTGCCCACCATAAATGCTACTCACATGTTCATGCAGCATGGAATATCTGTGCAGCTGTACTCCACCTGTTGTTGTCTAGTGGGCATGCTCAACAAGATCTGCACGCCAACCTTGACCCAGTGTGTCCCTGGACCCTGCTCTGGTACCTCCCCAGCCACATGTCACAACAAATTATGCCAGCAAACCCTGGCCCTAATGTGCATTGTTCAGGGAGTTTCAGTTATTATTTATTTATTTGCTTTTGTTAACTGGGTAAGCACACTAGACAGCCAAGTGCCTATTTTCAGGTGCGACCTGGGAGGGTTACAAGTAAAGTGAGTACAGGTACAGTGAGGAAGACAATGCATCAAACAGAAAATAACAGGCATCACAGGGATTACAGTCAGTGCAGGATACAGAGAATATCAGGCATCACGGGGAATTACAGCAGGTGCCAACAATAATTAGAATAACTGAAAGTACAAAAACAGTACGGTTTTGGTACATACAGGGTAATTGGGTAGTAAGACAGTAACAGGCAACTTAATAGCACAAAATAATTCAGTGGAGATAAGTACAGGGAGGATTTGAATAGAAGGCATACTAGGGAAGCTTACAGAGGGTATAACGGGCTATGTAGGGACGGCCGTGGGTGGCATGACAGTATCTGAGAACTAAGTGGGACGTGAGCAAAGCGGGAGTAAGTACAGGGGTGGGATTGAGGTGCGTAACATGTGATCATGGGAGAGGAACTGGGGTAAGTGCCGGGGAGGCGAACAGTGCCAAGTCAGGTACAATTGCTCAGAGTGGTCCGTGAGGATAAGTGCAGAGGTGCTGTGGCCCCATCCAGAATTCCTGGGTGGAAAGTAGTTGGGTTGTGCTAAAGGCTACGAGGTGCAGGGACACGCTTGAAGAGTGTTTTTTAAAACTTTCCAAAGGGTTATTAAGCAATGTCTGATTTTTCATGTACAGGGTTCAGCAGGGATGGGGGGTGCAAGGAGCAAGGCAGCTGCTCTTGAGTGGTAACCTACTTTGTCCTCTGTCATTTGCCCATAAAACATCCCTATCAATGGTAGGAACTGGGGACATGATTTTGCCTACACTTGAGAACTGCACAAGCCACATGCGTAACTGCTCTCAAGCTGACCTGGTACAGGACTGTAAAGTGTGTACACTGGTTCTATGTCATAAGTGAGAAAATATTTTGGCGACTTAAACTACAGTGACTACATTTCACTGAAACTACAACACAGTGATCAACACCACAGCAAATGCGAAGACAGTGATGTCAGAACATTTTAAAACAGAGGACAATTTACAGTCATATTTAATGTGGGGGCTATGTGCCCTGCACACCCCTTTGTGAGGGGCAAATGCCCTGCACCCCCATCTATATATAATTAACTCTGGGGGGACAATGGGGGACAGGGGACTACATAGGAGGGAGGCTACAGTTCGCAGAGGGATTCTGGTGCTGGGGGAAGCAATAAAATCACAGGAAATGGAAGGCACAGTAAAAATAATTAAATTCTATTAGCCACAAAGCTCACCCAAAAAGTTACTTATAGGCAGTCCAGAACCCAGGTCCATAAGCAGTTCAGGCAGTGACCCTATTTACCACACCAGGTGGACAGTTGACAGCAGCATTGGAAATTCCTCCATTTGCCCACATGACCCTACTCTCCCCAGTTATTCCCTCTCGCTGTTCTGTCCTTCCACAGTCACTATTTGCTACCTTCATTATTCCCCCATGATAGCTATTCCAGGTGCAAACTAAGTCACTCAATTCTGAGTCACTCAGTTTGCTTTGCTCATATCATGAGATACTGTGTACACTCGAGGACACTATGAACTGTCGTGCTAACTTCACCCTCATGAATGAAGTCATGCTGATTGCTCACAAGGCTGGCAACTACTGGTGTGTAGCCTCTGGAGGTGGGAGGCAGAGCACAGGTAAGACTCTAGCATAGTCCTGCCTCCAGCCCTCGGGGGATGTGGTGTGCCAACAATCAGGGCAATTTCCTTCTCAAACTAAATGTTTGTACCTGCATTTGGGTCAGTTGGGAGCAGTGGGGGATGGGGATTGGAAACCTTGGCATGATCAGTCCTATAGTATTACAAATAAGGCATGACAGGTAGTTATTGTATTACTCCTGGGTGGGTTGAGCACGAGTGAAGCTCAGTGCTTCCACCACCCCAGAAGTGACGTGCTATTACACTATAACACACATCCTGGAGTGCCTTATTGCTATTATATAATGGCTCGTGTGGTAACAAAAATAAAAAAGAAAAAAGTATGTTTTTATTTATTTTTATTAGATTTTTCTGTGGGTAAGTATACATTTCAAAAAGAAATCCCTATTTTTTTGTACCACTGGGTGGGCGCTGTTGCTTGGCTGATGCTGTGCACAGTCCTGAAGCACTTGTCATTGAGGTTCTCTTATGTGATCGAGGACGTTGAAATGCCGTTTCATGTCAGAGCTTTGTTTCACTTTTGAATGTCTTCAAAGTAGCTGTGGAACACGGTAAGCAACTAACAGTTGCGAATGTCACCTGGAGGCTGGTAGTTTTTATGTGAGTTCCGTTGTTTTTAGTTGCAATGAAGAGCGAGGGCAGAGTGGGAATGTTTGAAGCTGCTTCCGGACAGTCAGCGCGGGTTAGTCAAGCCGCTCGGTTTCGGTACGAAATGCTGGCAGCAAATCCATTGATTGAATTCTGTGACTCAATTGTGGTGGTTGTTTTTAATCTGAGAGGCTAAGAAAATGGGGCGCTAAAAGTGTCACGGATTAATGAGGCTTCACAGCAGCAGTGTCTGTAGGACTGGTAGCATGATTTGTGTTATGCGGTCATATGTGTGTGCCTGGACTTAATACAGTGATGTTATAGCTTAATATCATCACTGTCCGATGCACACACTGACCAATCAGAGTCCAGGAAATTTTCTTGCCATTGTATAATATGTATTTTACTATTTTTCTTGCTCAGTCACAGAACTTTACAAAAACTGTGTCTGGTGAGCCTAGCATCTCCTACACCAAGAAGCTGCAGGAGCACAAGATGCGTCAGTGCTGAGGTAATGAGCAAAAATTAGCAGTTTCTGTAGAGCACCTTGGAGTATACAAGGGGCTTTAATAAGGTTGGATTCCCATGTTTGGGGAGTTAGGCCCTGGCATCAGACTACATGTTAAGATCCTGAACGGGCATCCATGGAGCAATACTCTGCTAAAGCTATTGTACACAGCATTCGTACTGCTCAGAGAGATCTGGTCAACAGCCTACCCCTCTAGCAGAGGTGGTATACCTTGACTCTTACAAAGAAAGTACACTAAAGTTGCTTGTTTTACTGCAGAAAAGTTATGCCAGTTAATTCATTGCTTCCAAAACCACCTGAGAGGGCATGAGTGACATAATCATATTTGGTTTACCTGTGGAGAGTGGCTGCAATAACCAGTAGTATACACAAAGTGTCTGCGGGAATATGGAAGAAGCAATAGTAGTTTCTACTCTTCTGTTTCAACCTTTACAACCTATGACCCCAAATCCTTGATCATCTTATCCCAGGCAGGTCTCTACAGAAACCTACAGGAAGCCAAGGAACCTCCCATGCTGAATACCCTGCAAAATTAAACAGCAGGTTCCTAAACCTTTAAATCAGGGTGGCTTAATAAACATCCTTTTAATCTTTGTGCTATTTTCAGCCATGTGTTACCTTGTGACCTGTGTGAGAGTTTTCCCTTTTCCAAGGGTGTCATTTTTTTTTCTTTAATGACCTCTACTGTTTGAGACACTCTTACCACCCCTCGGGTACTAGTTCCTCTGCTGTCCCCAACAGGTACCTCTATCTGGCCGCACACTGGACAGGTGCTAATATAGGCCGCTACCTGTCTGTACATACCAGGCCTGTAAAAAGAAGGAGTTAGCTGAGCAGATGCCCACAGGGACTGGAGTGAGCAGCCTCCATCACCTGTTGTCTGTTGGCCTCAGGCACCGCTACCTGGGCATCCACACTTTTTGTATGGGGGCTGGGTCTCATGTGGCACAGAACACCCTTCTTTAGTTTGTACCACCAACATTGTTTTGCCCCTCACCACCATTAATCTGCATACCCTCCTTGACCTTAACATACTGTAACAGTTTGGCAGTTTTAGCATATTTAGCCTGCAGCAAAACCCAGTCAAAACTGTTAATAGATTTAGCTGCATCAGTACAAGAAATAGTCCCTTCAGCCTCATAGGCTTCTTCTTGCTTGCTTGGATTCTTCAAACCCAGCACAAAAACACTAGGCACAGTCTTTCCTGGGGTCTCACATTCAAGTTCCATACTTGCATCTCCGACCTCCAGCAGGTAACATCCTAGGATGAAACACAACAAAGGAATAACCTGCTCAGTCAGGGGATCCTCCTTAAACTGAGCCCATTTAAAATCCGCCTCCGACTCTTTATCCAAACTCTCTAGCAGGAACCTCTCAAGCACCTGGCACCGGTGTTCCACCTCTCTGTGTAGTCGGTCTGCCTCCAGCCATTGCCCACTCATCCAGTGGATCATCCTCATCAGGGTCTCCACCTCCTGGGTGTTGTCTCTCACACCTCTGGTCTGCCTTGACCACACAGTAGTTCCTTGTCCCCATTGCATCTCTTCATCGTCTTCAGGCTAGGCCATCCTCTGAGCTCCCAGATCCAGTCCAGGCAGCAGCTTCCCTCCCAGTCTGTTGACCATGGTTCTGGTCAGAACTCCATTGACTTTCTTCTCTGGATTCTCCTCTGGCAACTCCTGGTGCATTGGTCCATCTGGGATATCTGGGCGATATCCACCAGAAAGTGTTCCTGTTAAGCCAGTCCAGATGTTTCAAGCAAGTTATCCCACTTCTCACACCACATCTGTGGAAGGGTTGTGGGATAACAGATGGACCAGACACCGAACTTCAAGTTCAACACACAATCTCTGTGTGATATTTATTCAAAATGCAGCAGATAACCATCAGTAATGGCATATCCTGTCTTCAGTACATCAGTTTGTAGCAACAGACTATGCAAGTCTTTCCTCTACACTTAGCCAGCACCTACTGACTTACTGATCTCTGATCTCCCTTATCAGTTGAGATTTAGCCTCCCCTACATGGGCATTGTTTGCTTGGGTGGTGGGGGCTCAAATAAAAAAAAAGCTAAAGTCAAAGAACCACAGTGCAGAAGCACTGAAACAAGGGTTACCCCAAAGGGCATTGACAATAAGCCAAGTTTCAAAGAAACACAACATCACACATACTTCCATAATGCAAAGCATCATGGGATATATGCAAATCACTGTGACATTTCAGATGTGTTCAGTTCACAGCCATTTACATGCATTTTGAATATCACAACTAACTTAATTTGTATCATAAATCCCCTAGTAACTTTTACCTTTATCAAAAACACCTAGTGCCATAGTATTTTCAACATTTACTGGTTTTATTCACATAAGGTATATACATTAAAATATTTTATGACATAGTGCCATTGCATACTAAAGCCAACAACAAGGAACACAGCCTGTTGTTTTATAACAGCTCAGTGGTCACAAATAACCTCCTGTACGAGGACCTGAGAGGAAAGAAAATTAAAGATGACACTATAGCATTGTCAAGAAAGGAGGGTGCCATAGGTAGCCAACCTTATAGACAAGAAATTGTAAAGGATAGATTAGGCTAAGAAATAGAAGAACTGTTGTAACAGATTTAAGGAAAGGTCAGTCCTCAAGAGTGGCAGGTTCCCCTGTCACAGGGAATATATCATTTTCAAATCTATTGTGAAATTTGTTAGAGGTCAGATAGTTTTGCAAATTGTGCCTAGAATGTACCATGATGGCTCTCCCAGGAGCACACTGAACCAACAACCAGTACTAGTTGATGGTGTATGAAATTATGTTGCTGTCATGGAATGTCTATGGTTTCAAAACCCATCTAAAAAGAGGAAAAGCCTTAGTCTATATTAAAAAATAAAAACCCAGATATAGTGCTCCATCATGAAATGCGCATGGCTGAAAGAGATCTCTTGCACATGAAACATAACTGGGAAGGGGATGGCACACTGCTAGCTTTAACTCAAAAGCAAGGGGCACGGCTGATTGGATCAGACCTGAGGTCACCTGGAAAGCAGTAAAATCTATTAATGACCCAGCTGGGGAGAGGCATTGTCTAGTACAATTGGAACATGATCAGGGACAGAGCCTGGTTGTGGATCAATATGCACCAAATAATGATTCTAATGAGTTTTTTCCAAAACGTTCTCTTGAAATGTCAAATTTACAAAGTGAATGGATCATTAATGGTGGCATGAAATGTGTATGGGATGGAGTCATGGACAGGTCCTCCTAAGTTTCCCTGACCTACGACAAAACCTCCTGAGCTCTGAAAGAACTTGCAACAGACCATGGACTGGTCAATGTGTGGAAACACTGGTCCCCGTCAGGAGGGGAGTACACTTTTAGTCCCATGCTCATGCCTCATTTGCCAGGATGGCTATGTTTCTGGCAAATATGCACCAGTTATTGGGTGGAGGACAGGTACGCAGTGACTCAATACTGATAATCGGACCATGCTCCAATCCTGTTGCAGTTGGGATAGGGTAATGCAACCCCACCCTCTAGAGTGAAAGACTAGACCCCATATTATTAAAAGTCAAGGAATACAGGCAATTCATGGGACAGAAAATGCAAGAATTCTTAAAGAGCAGGCATTTACTTCTAATAAACTGACAACTATTTTTTTATTGTATTTTGATATGTTATTAATTTATTTCTACCTTTTATAATAAATTAGTTGATAGTGCAGTGAAATAAGTGGATTTTCACCTTTGTTTTTCACACTGCTAGTAAAAAGAATTCAGTAGAATTCTGGTATTGTCATGTCAGAAACTGCCAACTACTTTTGAGCTCAGTGTATTTCAATGACAAACAAAAATATTTATATATAAAAAATCACATTATCAAAAATCACATATTTCTGTTAAATGTTTATTTTGGTGGCAGAAAGTGTTATTTACCTATAAAAATCTGAAAACAAGTTAGCAGTTTCCCACTGAAGTACTCTGCCAGCCTTATCAGTAAAACTTTTCTGACATCATAACACAAGACTTCCATTGGATTCTTTTTACTAGTACTTGACAAAATACAACAAAATGATGGAAATGAGAATAATGGATAGGCAAGTGTGTGTTATGGAATTTCTTTACACAGGTGTTGTGTTATCCATAAACCTCAGAGCTAAGCTCGAGGTTTATGAGGTCTTTCACACACTGAGGGTATGTAAAAAATTCCATAACTCACAATTGTCTATCCATTGTTTTATATTTTACTGGTGCAGGGAGTTTTATCAGCACATTAAAGGATTCAGAAAGCAGCTGTAAGATAGAAACACAAGCGCACACACACACACATACACACACACACATACACACACACACACACTAGCCGTGTCTCTGTCTATGCATTTCAGACTTTTTTTTATATTATTTCTTTTCCCCTCGCACTGCTGAAGCGCCCCAGGAACTGCAGTGAGAGAAAGTTAATCACTGCAGTTAATTGCTGATTAGGGTCACGAGCGCCCGATATCGTGACTGAAGGAAAAAAACAGCAGGATCAGCCAGATACCATGTCTAGTGTGAATGCACATGAATTAGATAAGTAGTTAAAAGAATGAATAATAAAGTTACTTGTGTGAGAGGGAAGTGAAACATCTGAGCAATGAGGTAGAATTCACGATAATGGAACCGCCATTTTGTTGTAGGTATTCGGTCCCCACACAGAGTTCAAGCCAGTGAAGTGGTGCCTTTCAGCGGAGTGACAAGTCAGGATGGTGATGGTGAAAAAAGTTTGCAGAACGCCATAATAACTCATTTTCAGGTTATTATGGCATTCAATAATACCTGTAATTGGGCTGATAAACAGGGTAACCAGTAATTATAGGTAGTTAAAGAAACAAATAAAACCAACAAATGATTACAGAAGCATCTAATCTAAATGCTCCAACCCTTCATTCTTCAAAATATCCATCCTTACTAAGCACTTGCTCTTGAACACATAATATTCCAGGAGACACATCCAACTGTATGAGATGAGAAGCGTTAAAAGCCCACATAAGGGCTCCACCATTCCTTGCAAGCCATTTCCAGAAGATGACACGAGAACAGGTGCAGGAGCTGACCAGTAAGGTATAGGCCTTTGAGCACTTGGCCATATGCTGAATCCTCCTACAGGTACACTGGATAATTCAGAAATGTAAGATAAGTTAAACACCATCACAAGCTTACAACTAGAATGGCAAATCCTCCTGGAAAAAGCTGGGCAATATTTTGATAAGGAATTGGGTGGGAAATGGTTAGCCTGGTAATTCAAGTCCAAAGTGTGCGCAGCTCACATCAGCTGTATTAGAACACCCAAGGGCATGGAAAAACTCTGACTCCAAAGTGATTGGCAACTGCTTCAAGGACTATTATGATACACTCTACCAGTGACAGATCCTGGATGTTACAATGGGGGGTGCTGGGGTGTTGTGCTTACTTGATATGCACATTTTAAAATTTTTATTAATCCTTTTGTATTATCTTCAGTTATCTTTTCCAGTACATTTTTGACAGACGATACAAATGTAAGCCTATTGTTTTGAATATAAACATTTGTAAAATCAATAAATTGGATTTCTTCAATAAAGTGAAATGCAGCAGCAGCAAGCAAGTATAATACAATGGTGGGTGAGGATGCACCCTTCACTGCACCCTAGATCCAGCACTGCACTCCGTACGTCGCAGGTAACCCCTTCCATGCAGCAGCTAAATCAGTTTGATGCAACAGCACCCATCCATACCATCCTGCATGAAATTAGATACTTCAGCAATGCCCACCCCCAGACTGGAAGGAAGTAGAGATGATGGTGCACAGCCTGCAGGGTGGGAAAGCCCCAGGGCCAGACAGCCTGCCTATCAACTTTTACAAAGTGTTCTTCCCTTACTTAAGGGAACCCCTGTGGGACTTGCTAACTGAGAGCACAGAAACAGGTGAGTTGCTGCCCTCCATGCATTCAGCGCGCCTTATGCACAAATGGGCAGTGGCTCACGCACCTCAAATCTGTAACTTTAACCCTCCACACCAATGTACCCCCCATGCAGGATGCTCTGATAGGCGTGCAGTCCCAATGCACCTGATTCCCTGGGAACATGGACAGCAATGTGCCAGAGGTGGGCTGGGGGCATGCCAGCACTATGTGCCATGCACTAAGGCGTGTAGTACTGGCAGCAGAGGTGCAGAGGAATACGCAGGGTACATCAGGGAGAACCCTGCCATATGACCCCAATGCACCCTGTCCACACAACTGGTCATTACCTAGACCAGGCGGATAGCCCACTCTCCCACCAACAAGACCACTGCGACCATCCCTGATGGCCACCCAGCACCACCTGCCCCAGCACACAGCTGTGCTCCATGCCCTTGTAAGCTGCCCTCAAACATACACCACAAATGTGGCACCAGCCCCTAGTTTTAGTACACCCCTGACCCCACGCCCACAGGACCACTGCCATCATCCCCCCCATACAGGACCACCCACCGCACACACACCCCATGGTACCAACAACCCCACCCCTGTACCTGCATTGATAGTGCCACAGCTCAGATGGCCAGCATCACTCACCACACCCTGGAGAGGTTTGGCCTAGGACTCCACTTCAGGGGGAGGGTAAAACTCTTGTATAATAATCCTGTAGCTCAAGTTATGACTCATGGACAGCTCTCCCAGACCTTTGCTTTCTCCCGAGGACAAGGCAAGGGTGCCCGCTATCCCCACTCTTATGTGTACTTACCTTGCAGCCACTGGCAGCTGCCCTTAGAGCTAGATTGGACATAGAGGGGTTTGTATGTGGGCACTCACACCACTAGTTCATATTCACAGATGCCTTCCTGCTCTATTGCAAAATACAGACCAGGTCCTCCCTAAAATAGCTGAATTGCAGACCTAATATAGCAGTCTGGCAGATCATAAAATCAACTGAGGGAAAAGTGAGTTGATTATTCTGCAAGCAGGGAAGGTAACTTAAGCAAATGCAAGCAATCTCAAGTTAAAAGAGGCTACCTTCCTTAAGTATTTGGGAATGACGGTCCCAAACAAAGTGGCTGCTTTATTTGACATTGACTTCCCACAACTCCTTAAGAGCATTAAAACCAGTCTAGAGGGGTTGTCGGCCCTGCTGTTACTTACCCTGGGGAGGATGAGGAACAACAGCATCCAAATGTGCATATTGCTCAAACTTTGATATCTCTTCCAAGCATTCCCAATTAAAATAAACACTTCACTCAACTTAATAGGTGCATCAATGCATTTATCCATCAAAGCAGGCCAGCCCATGTCCAAGCCTCAGTCCTACAGGGGAAAGAAAATGGTGTGTGTGTGTGTGTGTGTGTGTGGGGGACATTGTCCTTGCTTAATATCCACATGTATTATGTAACGTCTCAGCTGGCTTTTCTTGAGAACCCAGAAGAAAGGCCCCCCTCCCAGGCTTGGCAACAAATTGAGGACTTGGATATTGAATCCCCATTACTGGAAGGACTACTGAGCCCTAGGCAGGGATGTAGCTATGGAATGTGCAGGTGGTGCAACTGTATCAGGGCCCACTAGCTGGAAGGGCCCATCTGACTGTGGAAGCCGTGTACACTGAGCAGGGAGGCACACCACCTGATCATCTGTTCTGGCTGAGGTGTGTGCCACATGCCCACTGCCGTACCCTCCTTCCTAATGAGTGAAAGTGGCACCATGTGATGGACTAACAAACACACCACAAGTGGGAACTTGAGGGCTGCCGAGCCAAGCTGAAGAGGAGCCACCATCCACCACTCATTTCTGATTCCATCTGAATATGCAGCCATGACAGGACTGTCACTGTGACTGACAGATGAGTCAGCGAATAGAAGACTGCTGCCTGCCTGTCAGTCCTGAGTCTCCTGACTAATGGCCACACTGTGGCAGTGAATTCGGGATGGTGGGAGGCAGAGAGAAGACCTGATGTCATCACATTAGGTACACAGGGGCTCTGAAGGAGAAGAAGAAGCACCATTACCAAATGGTTCTGACTAACTGTAGTGTGCAGGCTAAGGCTTGCGTTCTACAGACTTATGTACACAATTCTGTAATGTCTCACCCACCACCAGCCACACCACAGACCCCTGTATATTGTGTGGGCTGTTTTGACTTTAGGGGTGGCTGGGAAGGAACGTAGGATTTTTCATTTGCTAAAAAAATAAAGAAGTTGAATTAGTGTTAGAGGAAGGGTCACAAGTTAGAGAGCAGAGAATGAGATGGACAGAAGGACTCAGGAGATTGTCATTGGTGGGGAAAAGAAAGGTCCAGGCAGCCTAGGGCTGGAGCTGTTTGACTTGAAGTGCAGTGGGTCAGGTCAGAGTGTCACTCAGACAGCCCAGGCTGGAAGGGATTAGGATTAGGGAACAGGAGAACAGCTGCATAAGCAATACGAAAAAAAACAGGAAGATTATAAAAAAAAGGAATAAATCAGAAGAAAGACAGAGACCAGAGACTTGGGGGACTGGGGAGACATTTTGAGAGGAGCAGATCTTATTGCATGGGGAGAGGGCCCATTTCATTCCTTGCACCTGGGCCCATGCCAACCATACTATGCCACTGGCTCAAAACCTTCCCCAGGTAGAGTAAATACCCATTCACCAGAACAACGTTGTACATGCACAGCTTAGTGTCCACATAGTTATAGTTCATAAAGCGGAGGTATCCCTACTGACACCGTTAATGCGTGTTTAAAGGTACACAAAACTAAAATGTGTTCATGCATCAGGGCTTACTGGCATCGGTAGGCGGCAACACTATACTATGGGGTAACATTCAGATCCTTCCTTCAGCTGAGAAGTGAGCACACTCTAGAACCTGGAAGTTTCTTTGTATATCTTAAAGCAGCAATACATGATAGTGGTGAAAATGTTGACCTATATTTTTTATTCTATTTTAAGTTATGCCTTATCTCTGACTTGTATAATACCCTTCCTTCCCATTTTGAATCAGCTTTAGCACTTTTTAACATTTGATATATTTAAAAAAATGGCCAGACTTGGTGGGCCCAGTGGCCCTATCTGCCATCACATTCTGTCTTTCTAGATATGTTTCTATGTAAAAGGAGCACTCCTTTAAATATGACTGAAACCAGGTTTTCATCAGTATTCTCAGCTGTTTTTGTACATCTGCTGTCCCATAAGAGCAGAGAGCTGTCTCTGATGCATGCTCGTTTAATATAGTCACAAGACAAGTGATCTTAAACAACTGGTGTTCACAAACAACAAAGGATACTGATGAAAACCTGGTCCAAGCCATATTAAAAGGAGTGCTCCTGTGTTAATTCTTCATATTTATTGTCCTCAGGTATCCTCCAAGGAGGTGAGCCTATATGGGCTGTGATGGCAGAAGATAATTAAGCATATTAAATTTTATAAAAAGAGGAGTGCTCCTTTTATTATTTCAACTGTATAAACAAAGCAGCAAAAGTAGACTCGATGTGGAAAAAGAGTGTCATACATGTCAAGAGATAGGTGTCTATTTAACATAAAATAAAAAAAGTATAGGTCAAAATGTTCATCGCTATCATGCACTGCTGTTTAAAACCAGAACATTGCTAGGGAAATTTATGGGCGATCTGGATAACATCCGGTCTAGTCCCTTATTGAAAAAACTGAATGGAAGTTACAGCCCCACGCTAAACCCCTGTCAGCTCATTATAATTATTACTGGGATTTTGCTTCCTATTAAAAGAGGTGGGTGGTAGATTTGGAGTAGGATATCCCAGAAGCTACATGGCATACAGGGATACACCACATTGCATTTGCCAGAAATAATAAGCTCAGAAGACACAGTACAATTTCAAGTACAGGTGTATTACATGCCTAGTAGGCTGCATGAAATGACAGCACAATTTGACCTTACCTGCCCCAGATGTAAAATGGAGAGGGTACTTTCCTTTATATAGCCCAGATATGTAACAGAATCAAGGGGTTCTGGTGATCCTTGTACCAGGTAATGGAAAAGATTATCAATAAATACCAACCTTTTTCTGCACTGGAAATGTTGCTGGGGCAGAGTCATCACCAACATTCTCAAGGGAGTATTGTTATGGGGGCTAGCACTCATAAATGCAAAACAATAAAAGTAGCCAACATTGGTTGGGCTTTGCTCCTTCCACAAATGCCCAGTAGGCAAACAACATGTGAAACTGCCTCAAAATAGAAAGGGCCAGTAGTTAAGCCAGCCTGTTGGTGCAGTAGTACCGCTACTGCTTGTGACACCAGTGACCCAGGATCTGGAGTAGTGTTGCTCAGATAGTGCTTTTGTGGATCCTACCACTATCTGTCAGATAGTGCTGGTATCTACCTAGGATCCTACCAGAAATCTTACCAAAGACAGATGTAGGATCCAGGGTCACATAGTAAAATGGATCTTAGTTAGGATCCAGGAATACTAGGTCAGATAGTTAGGATCCGGGATCAGATAGCGATGGATCCTAGTTAGGATCCAGGGATCCTAGGTCAGATCCAGGGATCCTAGGTCAGATAGTTAGGATCTGGGGTCAGAAAGAGATGGATCCTATGTCAGATTCAGAGATCCTAGGTCAGATAGTTAGGATCTGGGGTAAGATAGCAATGAATCCTATGTCGGATTCAGGGATCCTAGGTCAGATTCAGGGATCCTAGGTCAGATAGTTAGGATCTGAGCTGGATCTGTTGTTAGGATCCACAAGTTTGTTGCTAGGATCCACAGGATCCACAATTTGTAGGATCCATGCACTAGATCCTAGAGGGTAGGATCCATGATCAGATAACACTGCTATCCTTCCACAGCAATTACAGTATCTGGTGAAATAGGAGGTATCTATTGGTATCCTAGTTTCTAGGATACTATCTGGCAACACTAATCTGGAGTGATCTTGGGTTGTTGCGACAGCCAGCGGTGGAGCAGGATTAAGCATCCCAGAGGACACCTCTCCTCTGGGTAGGGAGATATATGCTCTTCACTGTGCTACCACTACTTAGGTGATCACAGCTGATGGTATAAGCAGATCCCCAAAAGCAGGGTGGGAACTTCCTGACTGTGATGTTAGCATGCATGCCCAGAAGCACCTGGGCGATGGGAGAATGTGGGAAAAGACTGTTGAGGCAGGATGATGTGGCATCCTCTTGCAGGCCCTGCTCTACCTGCTGGGTTTCCCTCCCTACCACATCCGTGCAAAACTCTCCCCGAGGCTTGGGGAACCTCAGGAGCTTTGCCACAGGGGGAAACAGTGGGGAACTGTACCAGGCAGATGAGTAGTCTCAGAGACAATGGGTGGCAGGGGTGAGAAGGACGTTGCAGATGTGGGCCAGCCAAGCAGAAAAGGAGCAAAGAATAAAAATAGAAAGGGCCCAGTGTAGCGCAAACAAATAGGAAAACATATATGAGTCCATCTGGTAGCCCATCATGACAGCAGTGGAATCTGGGTTGTTCCCCACTTAATCCCGAGTGTACCAATATCAGGAATCTCTAGACCCAAGACAATGCATTTCCTTTATTAATGTACGTATTCATATATCAACTACCTATTGACATAAGTTACATGACATGTAGACTGAACTGATTGTTTGCATTCTATTATATTCACTTGGACCATTTGCCATGTTTTTACTTACAGTAAATATTCATTGCAAAAAAATGCATTAATGCACCAGTTAGGGTTTAAGTTAATGTCACAAAAGTAGGGAAATGTGGCATTAGGGTTTCCAACCCTAACTCAACACCCCCCAAGGAGCAAAAGGACAAACCCACACAACCAACCACAGACAGCCATCATCGGGAAAGACAAACAACATACAACTGTTTTCAGATGACATAAATGCAGTTGCTCTGATGTGCAATTTTGACAGACTCCCCCTCACCAACTATACAGGCACCAAGCCAGCCTTTGGGGAACAGCAATAAATCAATCTATATTTTTAAAAGAACTGTACCTAGGTGAGTAAGAAAAAAGATGGGGCTCAAAGGAGCCATGGAAAACTCTGCCTGGCAACACAAAAGATAGAGCAAAACAGAAGGCAGGAACCACTTCTCTCAAGCCTGCACAGCCACAGCTGAGACACTGTGCAGCAGTGCCTCTAGACTGGAGGCCTGTTTTGTAGGAAAACATCAGCAAAAACAGCATAGCATCAGCATTTTATGCCACAGTGAGGAACTGCAGCCAGATAGTGCAGGGACACTGAAAATGACAGAAAAAAGTTTACATCTGGACAGCAGAGCTACGAGCAGCGTGCCCACCAGTGTGACACAACCAACAGCATGTCACAAGCCTTAGGGGCTATGTGTCAAGCACCACATCAGGAATTGCTGGAGACATGGCATCAATCGGATGAGTGCCAGAATTCAATGATTCAGAATAGGACTTTGATCCTTATTTGAAGCATTTGACTTTTGTCAGAAAAGGACTTAACTTTCAATTAGCCTGTGATATTGCATTCACTTTGGAACTCACCCAGAAGGACACCAGGGAGCTAGCAGTACATTCCAAACCACCAAGGAGTGGGGTTCACTGAGTCACCTATATGCCAGGGGCCAAGGGACATTCTGGACCACAAATGGTCCAACACCTTTTCATCACCACCCACAAACTTCTCAGAAGCCAGCACTACAGACCAGTTCCAAAAAGTTGAAACAACTTTGCTACCAATGTAGTGGTGACCACAAGTCCACAAGCACAGCACATGCCGATTTCAACAAGGAAAATGCCACAGCTGTGGAAAAGTGGGTCATCTACAGAAATAGTGTAAAAAGTGCATTACAGGCAGCTCATGCACAATATATCACAGACACTATGCCAGAGACTGAACTGGATGAAGAGTCATTGGAGATCTTCATTATCTACACAATGCAAGGAAATGGAAATGGAATTTGCCTCCAGAGCGAGCTGACGGGCACACCAGTTGGCATGCAACTTGACACCAGGGCATCAGTATCTCTTATGTCAGAGAACATCTAAAAGGAGAGCCTCAAGAAGTGCCTGTTGCAACGTCCCTGTTCTGGGGGACATTTAGAGAAATACCTGCATTACTGGGAAGAAACGGGCCTGAGAAGATCAAGTTAAACTGGAAAAAGATTTTCACCTTACAACTGTGACAAAAGCACCTCAAGATGCAGTGAGAAAAGTACTGGACAAACATGATCCCATTTTCATGGGATGGCTACCATACTATCCAGGATTTCAAGGCAAAGATCTGAGTGTAAATGGGGGCTGCTGCAATCTTCAACAAGCCCTGGCCAATACCTACACCTTAAAAGTGGTTGATAAAGAACCTGTAAGCCACCTCACGCGGGGTTGGCTTACTATCCCTGTTAGTTTCGGACATCCCCTCTCTGATAGGGCTCCTTTCATAATTAGAGATGCATTCCAGCTTACTGCCACCAGGGTGCAGTGTCCACCTCTATCCCCAGGAGGGGATCTCTCCCCGGGTGGGGAAGAGATAGGAGACAGTGGTACTGAAGAGGGCAAGGTGGCTAGGGGCAACCCCTTTCGGCCCAAAGATGTCAGCAGGCAGCATGGTACAGTGCAGGGAGGTCTCTTATGGAGGGCTGATAGGAATTTGGAGGCCATGGGGCTCGAGTGAAGGATTCATCATCTGCTGCATGGAGAGGTAGTCTGAAAGTAGGAGGACAGAGGAAGAAGGGTGGGGGCAGAGGTCCTGCTTCCAAATCTTGGTATGAGGTATCCTTGCAGTTGGAGCTGTTGCAGTGGTGGCAGGACTGCAGCAGGGTCCACCGGAGGTGGCAGCTCTGGTGGACTTTTCCCATGTGGCATGCTGCCAGGAAGGTAAATTCTGTTAGGGGAGCTGTGGCCTGGGATTCACTTTGGGGCCTGTCATGCCCGTGTCTGGGGCAGGCCCATCAGGCTCATTTAAGGGATGTGGCTCGAGAACTGTTATTGGTAAGAAGGGAGCTGCCGCTTCAGGCTCTGGTTCAGTTCTGGGTGGCTCAGTGAAAAGGAGGAAATTCTGGCACCATTTGGCTTAGGGGATGAATTGAGTATCTGGTTTGGGAGCAGCCGCGGAGGCTTTAGGTTGCATTCACCTGGGCTTCATTTTTTGGCTCGGCTGATGTAGGAGGAATAAGGCACTCCCCTTTTAAGAGGAAAAAAGGCATATTGGAAGGAAAAACTATGTTCAATGGGTAGATAAAATCTCTACAAAAAGGAAAGGTTGGTATGGAGCCAGATTGATCTGTGTTCTAGGGCTTAGGTAAAATCTGAAGATGCTGTGGCCATTTTCTCAATGCTTTCTGAATGCTGTTTGTGCTCAGTTTCACAGTCTCTCAGCCCAGAGGAGCTGCTCCTGTTAAAAATTAATATTTTTGGATGCAATCATTTTCATGTCCAAAAGAAAGCTTTTTATGCTTCTTGTGATTCTGTCTGTGTTGTGTGGTTTATACAATGAATTAAACCTATCTATACAACCTCTATTCTTGCTTTTGAGTAAAGTACCAGTCCTCCTCCACAGATCGTGATGAGTGGGATGTCGTTGGCTGTGAGATCTGCCTCAGTGGATAAGAGAAGGCCTGTTTTATGAAGACATCTGAAGGAAAGGCCTTCTGTTTACCTTTTGTATGCCGAGAGTGCCAGGAAGGTTTTGGGTCTGTGCCCCCCCACTATAATATCGGGACCCCTGGACAGAAGTGGAGGACCAGGGGTGGGCTACAGATGGGGGGCCTGTCTGAGATTGTTTTGCATTTTATTTTAAATAAGGAACATTTATGGCACCACTGATGGGACAGGAGATGGACCTGGGAAGGGTCCACTCATAGCGAGTGAGGCCTGCTGTGTGATGGTGCAATTTGGTAGAACGTAGTGGCATGCCAAGCTCCCTGAAGACAAGTCACTCTCTGGTGCCTCCTGCATTAAGGCTGGGTCAGGTGAGGGCAATGGGGCTATTGTGACTGTCCACTCTGTAAGAAATGCTGCAAGGAAGCAGAGATGGAGTTGCTCTTTGCTAAGTGTGGAGAAAAAGAAGAGTGATGGTGTGAAGAGGTGTTAAGTAAAACAAAAACAGTACAATTGAAGAAAATGGCAGAAGGGTTTTCATCTGAGGAGAAGACCCATGGTACTGTGCTGACCTCCTGCTGACGTGGCTTTGGAATTCTGTGAGGAGGGGGAAGGCTGTGGAAAGATGTGTCCAGTGCAGCTACCACAGAGAGGGGGCAGAGAAGCTGCTATTTTGTTCTATCTGCTCTGGTGCTACAGCAGGAGGACTATGTGAAGGCACACCATTTGGTTACCTCTGGAACCACCCTGTCAGTGCATCAGTGAGCACAGCCTCCTTAGTCTCCCAGGGGAGCCTGGATCTGGGAGCAGAGACAAAGTTTGAATTGCTTACAGTGGAGCCAAAGCAGGAGTCACCTGTTATTAAAATAGAAGTTGTGGAGGAGCCCTCTGAGAGTGTTGAGGGGGAGCACAGCCATCTGCCCATCTCCACCCCACTGGCCGTTGACTATCCTCATGACAGAGGGGAACACCCCGGGACCTAGGGTGTCACCCGTGGGATCCCTGCCAGGTGACGGTGGATCCACTGGCAAATCCAAGGCTCCTCCACCATATATCCCATAGCTTGTTGTTAGGGAAGAACTGGAAGACAGGAAGACACAATGGCTTGGAAAGAGACTGCTCTGGTGCCCCTGGGAGGACAGCTAAAAAGAAACCTGTTTGCTCACCATGAACTCAAATGAACTATTCTGCAGCCTTACCATACTGCCCAATAACATTCCGTGCCTGGCAGTGCAGGGCAAAACCCTATGAGAAAGAATGGATGGCCTACTGAGTGACCCCTCAAACCTCTTGTATCAGACCCAGGTGTGGCTGGAGCTGGGGGCTGCTCAGCGCACTAGTGTGAGAGAACTGCCAGAGTGGTCACAGGCAGAGAGGTGGGTGAAGAGGCGCATCCATATGGAATACCCGCCTCAGTAGAATATCCCTACATCCCAGAAAGGCTCTGAGAAGTGTTAGAAGAAAAGAGAGCAGACTGGGTTTTTAGGGCTAAGCTCCAAACCTTACAGCAGCGGCCAGGAGCCCCAGGAAGAGCTGATCAGGCTTTGATCCAGAGGACCCATTCTATGTGCTTCTCCACACCCTGGGCTTGGTTGACCCTCTTTAGGCACTTTGCTCTGGTGCAAGATTTAGCAGGCTGCCATGCAAAGTATTGTGTCAACTCTAAGGACTCATTTGGGGAGGAAACAACAAAACTAGATCCTGATTCCTATTTCCTATTGCAGTGGGCCTGCTATTTAAAGGAAAGAATGACTGTGCACCTTTTTGGTGATCGCCAGGACTGTCTGGTTTGTTTCGAAGTTGTGAAAACAAAAGAAGACCATTCAAAGGAATAAATTGACTGAGACTTAAAAGTATTGAGGACCAGGGGAAGAGCAGACACTGCTTAGAAGCTCTGGGACTGGGGTCAAATTTTCTTGTTCCCCCCACCCCGTGACTCTGAAGTTTCATGTTTAAAGAAAAAAAGAATAAAAGAGAAAATCAGAGGAGGGCTTTTATATGAGTGTTTTCCAATTTGTTATTACTGTTGCTCCAGTTTTTAGTAATTTAAGAAGAATTTTTGCAATTTATACACATACTGCCTCTGTATAAGTGGTGGGTGAATGGATGTGAGACTGGTGAATGAGTGTGTGAGTGTAAGTGGTAAGCTTCAAAGTAAAGTTTTACGACTTTGATCTGCATGTTAAATCATTCCATTTATGGTTAATATGGTATAGAGACAGTCTGGCTAGAATAAGAAATAGCTTACCCTTTAAAAAGTCTTCTACATTTTATATTTAATGAAAGAATGAGACTTTTCAATAATTAAAGTGATATGACCAAGCTTGCTCCACTGGGCCAGGTAGGGAATTAGGAAGGGTGGAGTTAGACGTACCGAGAGAACCTCAGGCTGGGTGGGGAGTGCACATACCTACCTTGTCTGTAGAGGCCTCTAGGAGGCATCTTTCTGACCCATTTCCAGAAGAAATGTTTTTAAGGAGGGAGAGGTAAGCCTCCATGGGCTGGGCTTAATATCCTTGCTTAGTTTGGGACCTCCCCTCTGGTAGGGCCCCTTTCACAATTAGAGATCAGTGTTTCCAGCTTACTGCTACCAGGGGCAGTGTTTCACTCTGTTTAAGCCCTGATATCCCACAGGTCAGGGGAGAGATGGGGAGCTGGTGGTAATTGAGGAGGGCAAGGTGGCTGTGGGGACAACCCCCCTCTGGCCCAAAGATGTCATCAGGCAGCATCAGTGGAACACTGGGTGGTCTGTGAGGAAGGACTGATAGGAGTTTGGTGGCCGTGGGGCACTGGTAAAGGATTCATCATCTGCTGGATGTAGAGGAAGTCTGATGGTAGGAGGACAGAGGAAGAGGGGTGGGAACCACTCCATGGCATGGAGATCCCAGTACCCAATCTTGGTATGAGATATCCTGGCAGTGGGGCTGTTGCAGTGGTGGCAGGACTGCAGCAGGTTCCACTGGAGGTGGCAGCTCTGGTGGTCTTTTCCCAAATGGCATGCTGTCAGATAGGTAAAGTCTGTTAGGGGAGCTGTGGACTGGGATTTGCTTTGGGGTCTGCCGTGCCCGTGTCTGCGGCAGGCCCATCAGACCCATTTAAAGGACATGGCTCTGGGAACTGGTATTAGTAAACAGGGAGCCGACACTGCAGGCTCTGGTTCAGTTCTGGGTGGTTCGGAGAAAAGGAAGAAATTCTGGTACCATTTGGCTCAGGGGATGAATTGAGTATCTGGTTTGGGAGCAGCCATGGAGGCTTTAGACTGCATTCATCTGGGTTTCATTTTTTGGCTTGGCTGTCATGGGAGGAGTAAGGCACCCCTCTGATAGGAGGAAAAAGGCATATTGGAAGGAAAAAGCAAGTTCAATGGGTAGCTAAAACCTCTACAAAAGAGAAGGGATGGTGTGGAGTCAGATTGGTCTATGTTATAGGCCTTAGGCAAAATCTGAAGACACGGGACGTTTTCTCAATGCTCTCACAATGCTGTCTGTGCTCAACATCCCAGTCTCTCAACCCAAAGGAGCTGCTCCTGTTTAAATTAATAGTTTTGGATGCAGTTATTTTCTCATCCAGAATAAAGCATTTTATGGTTCTTGTGATTCTGTCTGTGTTTTGTGGTTTATGCAATGAATTAACCTATCTACACAACCTCTATTCTTGCATTTGAGTAAAGTACTAGTCCTCCTCCCTGAATTGGGAACAGTGTGATGGCACTGGCTGTGAGATCTGCCTCAGTGGGTAAGAGAAGATCTAGTTTATGAAGACATCTAAAGGTAAGGCCTTCTGTTTACCTCTTGCATGCCGAGAGTGCTAGGAAGGTTTCAGGTTTGTGCCTCCCTCCTCACTATAACATCGGGATCCCTAGATTCTAGACAGAAGTGGAGGACCAGGAGTGGGCTACAACTGGATTGTCTGGAAAAGCATGGTATGATGTCATGGGTAGAGAGGAGTGACTGGGCTGCCCCTTTTGCTGTGGTGCCAAAGTAAGATGTAACCCCCCCCTACAAATGGGGGTCACTAAAAAGTCTTCTTTTGGTGAGCCTAAATGCTCTCCACTAGGCTGGTGTCCTGTATTTCAGCTGATTTAAAAAATAATTGACTGAGAGTGCCTAATGCCTCCATGTATTGTCGCTTTAAGAGCTGCCGAACTGCAGTATAATTAATTTGAAATGGGGGTCTGTGTGTTTCCCTGCTCGAGTCCCGTTTGGGCCACTGAGTAAACCGCTCCATTTCTGCAGTCCCTATATGGGCAGAAGGAGCTCTTTCAGAAGATGTAATTATTTGCTTGTAACCTGTTAGAGTAATAATGAAAATGCAGTTTGTTCTAACCTGCTTTCTTGTAGCAAGGACTGTGCAGAGTAGCTCCCTCATGTTGGTTCTGAACTGCCGAATTGGACCAATCATTGTGGGGATAATTTACAATGGAGTCTGCTCTGGGCGAATCAGAACTTGGACTCTCCTCTGGAGCCTGCTATAAGGGGATTGTATGGGCAGTGACTCTGGGAAATGTAGTTTTGACCGTGGCGCCTTTTTCTACCAACAGAAGGAGTCTTATTTTGAGTGACAGCTGAATCAGCCAACAGAATAGTGTGGAGCTAAAGTAAATGCCCTGCTCTGTGACTGGAAAAATCAGATGAGTTGTGACTGTGAGGAGAGAAGGATCTCTGTGCTTCTGAGGGTGTATAGTTTCGTGCGGGAATCGTGTGTGAGGCTCTGAGTTTCGGTCTGCAGCCATTGTGAGTGCCAGTTGGGACTGAATCCGAGTTGTGAGGAGAAAGAAGCACCAGAGTGGAAACCAGGCTCACCCTGTTGAAGACTACAGAAATTGCTGAATCGCGCTCGGTCTGTCAGGAATTGAAGCTGTGTGTTCTCCCGGGTATTTTGCAGTAATTGTGGTCGAGATCGAGGAGCAGCCTGCCTGGTATAGTACTTTCCTTTACATTTAAATGTGTCTAGTGCTTGTGAGGAATTGTGATCTTATTTTCTCCAGTACTATGAATTGTGTGCTGAAGCTAGAAGCAGAACCCAGCTTGATTTGGACTGAATCCACCTGTTTTTCAAATGCAAGTGAGTCCTGCCACTAGGGCTGGGCCAGCTATCCTGTTTCTCCTGACAATCCAGGACAACCTGCATCCATCCAGTTTTCAGTATTGAGTCTGTGAGTATGAATCAGGGTAGCTCCTGCAATCTGTTTATCAAACTGCAAGTCGCGCATCTAATTGTTGCTGTTTCATTTCTTCCACGAACTGAACCCAGGGCTCCGGATCATAATTTGTGTGTGCATGTGTTTTCCATCTAAGGGCCCCAATCAGCTGCACCAACCTGGCTAGCCCCACCATCCTGGGTACCCAGAGAGTGACATTTGGACCCTATATGCATGCACAGTACTGTGATTTGAATATTTCCAAACCAAATCAACCTGATTACCCTCCTTGTTACTGCCCCTCTAATAAATCAGATTTGTTGTTATTGAACTATATGCTGTCTGTGTATCAGTACATGTAGAAAAAGCATTGCATTGTGTTCGTGTATATTGCCTAACCTTGTTTTACAGGGGGTCCTCAGAGACATGCTGTAGAATCAGTCTCGAGGGTAAGTGGTACTTTATGAGTGAACAGTGTGTATACGTGGGGTATTGGAGCTGTAACTCCTGTGTACTGTGTGAGCCACTAGAGGGAACCAAAGGGAGTCACAGTGTCCCAGAGGGCTGTGATCAAGCTAGTCTAACCACTACAAACCCTGACCTCTGGGTGGAGGTACCCGCCATAGAACCTAGGCCCCTCAACCTGTCAGTAGTCAAGCAGGCAGGGTAGTAGCCCTTGGGATAGCGTCACCTGGGGTTACAAAGACAAAGCAGTGAGGCTGTGTGGTGAGTACAAGGTTACAGTGAACCATTGTATGGAACTTGAAACATCCCCACTCACCCAATGCCGACGACTTTGTTTGCACACACTCGTGAGGTGGAAAGTTCTTCACCAAGTAGGACTTATCCTTTGTATACCAGTAGTTAGAACTGGAACCAGAGTCGAGGCGTACCTCATCATAAACACCTACAGGGACTTTACCAATATCTTTGCTTAGCCTTTGGAGTTTTAACAGCACCAACAATTTCCCAACGCACGCAATGGGCCAGATACTGTACTGCATGGGCTGGACCATGTAGGCTGCTTGATAGATATCTTTGTAACAGTGCCCACAGTGGAACAGTATCTGACAATCCTGGGCCAAGTCATATCCAGATGGTTCCATGTCAATATAGAAAGGTTTATTGAGCGAGAACAATTTGGGCAAAAATAATTGAGCGACGGCAACTAACACGACCGCACTTCCTGCCGACCACACATCATAGTGAATACAATATGAGCTAACGGTATTTCTCAGCTACTAGAGCGTAAAGGTCTGTTAAGGGTGAGGTTCCCAGACATGAGTAGCCCGTATCCAATATGTTCTTAGTGAAAGTGGGGCGACATCAGGCATTGGCAGAAGTCATGCCCATCCATGGCTAACCACCTGGACTCCGGTCCTATTCACCCGCATCCTTGGGGGCAGGGATGGGACAACATAGCTATTTCCTGCAACTACAAAAATTCTGCCCCACTGCCATGCAGAGTGATCCCCGATCAGGGGAGAAGGAGTGATATGTCACCACAGAGCCCTAGCCAAGAGTGGGCATAAAAAGACAATAATAAAAAAAAAGATCAAAGCTGTGTTTTGTGGGGTACTTGAGTCATTATACCACCAAAGTTCTGAAAGAGGTTATTTTCTGACTTACATGAGAGCCAGCCCGGAACCTCTTGGATGGAAGCATTGGCCTAGGGATACCTCTGGTGGCTGGGGCTTGATCAAGATAGCCAGTGTCTTGTCAGCCAATTGCGATTGTGAGGCTGTCATCAACCAACCTGCAAGCTGTACCTCTGCATCCCTAGTGCTGGGCTACCACACCTTGGGAACCCATCTATGTTGACTATGCAGAAGTGGACTAATAGCATTTCTTAGTAGTAATCAACAACCCTTCCAAATGGATTGAAGTGTGTCTCACACAATTAACTGCAGACAAGACTAATCTTTTGAGACAACTGTTTGCATCATATGGACTGCCACAAAAGCTAGTGTCAGACAATGGTACCCAGTTTTCTTCACAAGAGTTTGAACTGTTCTTAAAGTGGAATGGTGTCTGGCATATGTTGTTTCCACCTCACCATCCAGTATCAAAAGGTGCAGCCAAAACATCCAAAATAGCCTGGGAAAAATAAGGTTCTCAGTCAATACCTGCAACCCAAAGGTTGGCTCATTTCTTGTTCACTTAGAGAAGCACTTTTCGCACTGTCACAAAGTGAGCATCTGCTGAACTGTTCCACAAATGTCAGCAATGTACCCATTTGGCATTGCTCAAGCTGGACAATCTTTATTTTAGGAAGACCCCCCACACCAGTGGACCTAGTCGGCTACATTACAATTTAATGCATGAGTAGCATGGGGAGAGCAGTGCCAAAAGGAGGTGGAGGCCAGACCGCTAAACACAAATTCCTATGTCTGCCCTCATTCACTATATTGCTGCATACACACTTGCTTGCACTATGCAGATCAACACTTTAATCCTTGTGCAATGTGTACCTGTTAGGGTTGTCAGAACTAGTTCATGAAAGATTCAAACCCTCCTCGAGCCCTGGTGTTCGAGTTCTAACAGAACTTCGAACACTACGCATTCATAAAAGGGTTCGAATCACATGAGACGCGAGACGCTGTCTGTTTGCACTTGTGTACCCACGACGGGTCAGGTGGTGTTGCGCGAGCTGGGATCTGTGGGGGCATTTAGGCAGATGTGCCGCGAGGAGGAGTGCCATTTGCTGAGGATCGGAGCGGAGGCAGCAGCAGCCTAGCTAAACTGTAGAGTTAGCGGTTAGCGTACCGTTACTCTTGTCCAGTGGCCACTTCCATCATACATTTTCCTGTGAGACCGAGAACAAGAGAAAGGCTGAAAAAAGCTCAAAATCGGGTGGGAGTGGGACTAGGGGGAGGTTCAGGACAGGAGGAGGGATTAATCAAGAATTGAGAAGGGACTGGGGAATAGGGAGGGATCGAAACCGAGATCAATCAATATCAGGACTGGAGGAGAACTCAGGAGGACTCAGAGAGAGAATAAAAAAAAAATAAGAAGAAGTGAAGAACCTTTGTGAAATGTGATTATTTGAAACTGCAGCACTGCTCAGTCAGTGGTGCACACTGCACACTCAGCAGCTGCCAGCAACAAGCATAAAAGGGGGGCAAAAAAAGGCAAATAAATCTGAACCCTTCCCAGTGTAGTGTGTGTGTGTCACAGAGAGAAGCCCAGTGTGTGCCCCTTGACTGCACTGTCCCCTCTCTACCCAGTGTGTGTTACAGAGAGAAGCCCAGTGGCCAGTTGTGTGGTGGCATTAACCTTACATGACAGAAATGTAGAAATATAATTCTCATTCCCTGGGTTGTGTATGTGACTCCGTCTCCCGTGGTCAGCCCATCACCCTGCTGCTGTGTGCCCCTTGACTGCACTGTACCCTACCCAGTGTGTGTTACAGAGAGAAGTCCAGTGGCCAGTTGTGTGGTGGCATTAACCTTACATGACAGAAATGTAGAAATATAATTCTCATTCCCTGAGTTGTTGGTTATGTATGTGACTCCGTCTCCTGTGGTCAGCCCATTACCCTGCTGCTGTGTGCCCCTTGACTGCACTGTACCCTACCCAGTGTGTGTTACAGAGAGAAGCCCAGTGGCCAGTTGTGTGGTGGCATTAACCTTACATGACAGAAACGTAGAAATATAATTCTCATTCCCTGGGTTCGTATGTGACTCGTCTCCTGTGGTCAGCCCATCACCCTGCTGCTGTGTGCCCCTTGACTGCATTGTACCCTACCCAGTATGTGTTACAGAGAAGCCCAGTGGGCCAGTTGTGTGGTGGCATTAACCTTACATGACAGAAATGTAGAAATATAATTCTCATTCCCTGGTTGCGTATGTGACTCCGTCTCCTGTGGTCAGCCCATCACCCTGCTGCTGTGCACCCCTTGATTGCTATGTGTATGCCTATCGCAGCAGCCCAATCATTCTGTAAGCCCTGAACCTGGGATCCTTTAGTTGCAAACTGTCATATTCTTCAATTACTTTCAGTCTACGGTATCACAGTGTCACACAACCAAAATAAAATTTTGAGTTGTAGCCAGCGATCACAGATCACATTGCTTTGTTACACAGGGAATTGTTTGGGTGTGGGTGTGTTCACCAGCAGTATACTGGTAGTACTGGTACTTACTGTCTGTTATGGCTGACACCAACATAGATGAAGCATCTAGTGCTGGTGTTGGAGCAGGTGTTGGTGGTAGTGGTAATCCTGGTGCTAACAGAAATAACCAAAATGTTTCACGTGATAAAAATTCAACAAACAGCAAAAGAGCAACAGTGAAGTGTGGTAAAGGGGACCTTTTAGAAAACCTGTACAGCTGCTGGGGTCTGCACGGAGATGCACCACAAGGTATGCCATTCATGCTTATATTGATCCCTGTGACTAGCAGCAATAATACAAGTGACAGTGAGTCCCTCTCCGACTCAGACAGTAGCTCTTTGTCTCAGTCCGACACTGTTGTGTCTCATGACAAATCATTACTTCCTCAACAAAGTGAAATGAGCAAGTCTGCTGACAATGAATCAGGTAGTGCACTTGCAAATACATCCAGCACTGTTGGCAATGAAAAGGACATATCCATTGAATCCACCACTTCTGTGTTGGCCAGCAATGAAAATCCATCAGAGTCTTCTGTCCACTCTTCTAGCACCAAGAAGCATGTCCCAGGTTCTGTTAGGACAGGTGAAAGACACAAACAGTCTTTAGCTATCTTCCTAGCACTCGAACAAAATCTGTCACATCTGAGGTGTGGAATTATTTCTGTCAGTAAAACCTGATCCATGCAAAGCAATTTGTTCCCTGTGTAAACAGAGTGTAAGCTCGTAAGTAAAGTTGTGTCATGCCTTTTGGCTCTACGCCATCTGAAAAAGCATTCAGTTTTGCTTGATCATCCAAAACCCATGTCCTCCATCTTCCAGACCCGCACGGAGAAGGGTCAGGAATCTGAAATGGATACTGAATTGTCTGAACTTGATGCGGCAGAACCACTGCCAGCCCTAGGATCACTGTTACCACCAATGCCAGCCATTAGTACCAGTTGCACATCCAGTGATGGCACTGAATGTATAAGTCCTAGTCCACCATCTCTCGTCCATCTGCCCATCGAAGCACGTGTGTATAATAAACCAGCAGGGACATGTTGCAAACAGCTAACACTGTCTCAGGCATTTGAAAGGAAGAATACCTTTACTAGAAATCATCCAAAGACCCTTCATCTTAATCACCGAATTGGTGAACTGTTAGCCGAGCCCTTCTCCCATACTCTTTGGTAGATCATGAGGATTTTAGGAGCTCATGACATTAGCAGAGCCTCGTTACAATGTTCCTCATCGAGATGTACTTTTCCTATGTTGAAATACCAAACATTTATCAGGCTTTAAAGTGACAGTGATGCTTGCACTTAAAACTGCAGAGGGTGGGGTTATTCATGTCACAACAGATATGTGGACCAGCACTAAAACATAGATTACATGTCCCTTACAGCTCATTGGGTCACATTTTCTTGTGCTTCTTCAAAAACAAAGACACCCCAAAAGATGGTGCTGCTGCATATAAAGAAGTTTGGGCAAGTCATACTGCTGCAAACATCTTGCAGGAACTAAATGACCTCCTTGATGTAATGGGTTTATTCTCACGGTCTAAAATGTGGCTTCATAGTAAGTGACAATGGAGCCAACATCTTAAAAGCAGTACAGGATGGAGGATTTCTGCATGCTTCTTGCTTGCACATTGCTTACACTTAATTGTCACGGGATTTCTCAGCAACAAAACACAAGTGGATGGTATGACTGCTGTTTGCAAAAAATTGTGACTCACTTTTCACATTCAACCAAGGCTATCTGGACATTGTCGAACTGCAAAAAAACACAAGCTGCCCCAGCAAAAGCTGATTCAAAATGTTTCCACTCGTTGGAACTCAACGCTTTATAGGCTGCAGCGCCTCTTGGAGCAAAGCAAGCTGTACATGAGTACTGCTCCAGTTACATATTGGAGATGGCATTATGCTGTCTGTGCTGCAGTGGAAATTAATGGAGACAGTGTGCTGTATCCTGCTCCTTGAGACAGCTACAAGGGACATGTCTTCTGAAGGTGCATCTGTGAGTAAGGTTATCCCACTCATAATGCTCATTTCACATCATCTTAGTGTTCTAAATCTACAAATAGAAAAGACAGATCTGAAGCGCAGACAACAACATGTCGCCTGTATCATGGGAATCTCGTAAAGAGAATGAGCAAGCGCTTCAAAACCAATGACAAATTAGTTGCAATGACGAAATCAAGACACTACATCCTTAGCAACTCTCTTAGATCTCAGGTTCAAGGCTATACATCTTCCAAAAACAGATGATATAGAACAGTACAAATGTATGTTGCTAGATGAGCTGCAGCACTCACAGGAGTCAAACACAGACACGCACAGTACCCTCAGGTTGTCATCACCACAACATGCAGGTTCATCTTCACAAAGGGATACAGAACTGGAAAAGTCACCAAACATTAACAGTAGTTGTTCCACAACTGCCACTTCTTCAGCCCTTAGTAGCAAGCTAAATCTGGGGCAAAACCTTTCCCAAACTGCTGCCATACCAGCTTCTGCTGATTCCTCTTCTGAGCGGTCTCTGTTCAACATGGTAGACAGTTACCTGCAAGAACTGCCTATTCCTATTGATGCATGCCTTTTGAATACTGGAGATCAAAAAGTCAACTTGGACAGAGCTGTATGATGAAGCCTGTAAATATCTTGTTGTCCTGCAACAAGTGTCTCTTCAGAGCAGCATGTTTAGTACAGCTGGCAATATTGTGACAGACACCAGAAATAGGTTGCTGCCAGAAAATGTACACACGTTAACTTTTATTAAAGTTAATAAGTCAAGATTTTCGTATCCCTACAAGAGTATACAAACTGATCCTGAAGTGATTGATGTTGTGGATGTTGATGGTGATGACAACTCAGATGGTGGTGGCTGGTAAATACTGTTGGGGCAGAGTCTCTCTACTTAAAAAGGAAACTTTTACAGACTGTGATGACTTTGGTTCGTCTCTCTCCTTTCTTGATCTACTACCTTGGACTATATACCCCAAAACTTTCACCATTTCATGGCAAACTGCTTTGTAGCTAGGGTCTAAACTAAAGTCAACAAGTTTTATATACAGGGCAATTTTAACATCAGTGGGAACAGGCCCAAATTTGGCATAAAAGGGACACTGTCCGTCAATCCTTTCTGTATCATATTATTTATAGTTAAAGTGCAAACATATATTTTGGATTTACCTTCTGTGACTTTGTGGTGCATCATTATGGGCTGGGACAGTAGACCGGTCTATTTTTCAATTTTAAAGAGGACAAAACAATGAGTTCTAATTGGTAGCTGTTTATTATTTTTTCAATTACAGAAATGTTAGCCATAAACGAAAAATGGATGCTAGTACATGGGTGAGGGTTGTGGGTTGGTTTTAACATGGGTGTGAGGGTGGCATGGGTGCTACTGCACAGATGAGGGTGGTGGAAGAAAAGTGGAATGGGTGATGGGGTGAAAGGTGGGTGTTGTTTTAGTTCTTTCATTTACAGATTCGTGATCAGCTGGGGATGGTGAGGAAAAATGATGACAGACTGAACCTACTGTACACATAATATATATTCTTATTAAATACATTGCAAACTGCTGCCACCTAGCACAATTGTCCTGTCTCCTTTAAAAAGAATAAAGGAATTAGAAATAAAGAAAATCTGCATCAGCAGTTTTCACAGAATGTGACGTATCATAAAGTGTTTTGCTTTACAAGTAGTGATAATTTGATACATAATGGGGTTGACAGATGCTGTCCCTTAAACATCACATGCCAACTGCTGCAGCTACATTAAATGTTCCTTAGTATGTGGTGAGAAACCACTTTTTTATTTATGTGACTGAAATACAGATTTTATTGAAGTATCAGCTGCAAAAATGCATCATCTTAGAAAGTTGTATGTATTACTTCATTTGCCAACAAAAATGTTGGTATATGTATGCATTACCTTAGAAAATTGCATGCATTTTTGCCAGCAACAATGACTGGCATATTTTTTATTCAAATGTCTTGACTGACTACGTTATGACATAATATGTTTTGCAACAGTTCCACATGCTGCTGTTGTAGTACTTAGCTTGACTTTGTTATAAAAGCTTTCTTTTAAACATAGCAACTTTTGATTTACTCATTTAAAACAGAAAGCAGCAAATAGCTGAAATTAGGTAATATCAGTTATTTTTTCTCATAATTCATGACGATGAGTATATATAACTGAGTACATAAATGGCTAATGTGCCTCTTTCTTTCACTAAGGAACTATGATGCAGCTGCAGCAGGAAAACTTTTAACATATGGGTGGGTGGGCCTGTTACGTATTAAGTTGCTGGCTTTAGCAAACAGAAGAAACCATAAATAAACCTAGTTGTATTCCTATCAATGTCACACATGATAATTTCTCTCCCCTTATATTGAAATAGTTTTTCCTTTACATGTATTTTATTACTATCTTTGTTACTGGCAGCACAATAAAAATAGGGTTCGAGTTCTAAAAAGTTCTAAAAAAGATTAGAACCCTAGAACTTTTTCAAAAGTTCTAGACTAGAACTAGAACCCAGAACTTCAGAGGGTTCTGACAACCCTAGTCCCTGTTTCTATTTTTAAACCATCATGCTGAGTGAAACTAGTTTGCTGTGTTCATGTCATTCTATTTTACTTGTAACCAGCATGTACACATTGTTCATTTCCAGTCTGACCCCGGGAGGCCATGTTGAGGGAGGAGCAAGAGACCCCAGCAGACAGTACATTTCTTCAAGAACAGACTCCATCTGGGTTTCAGGGGAGTCAATCCCAAAACTGAAGCATGTACTATATCCAGCAAAGAAACATATCAGAAATTCAGCAGATCCAAATACAAAGCCGCAGTGAAACAACAAGCATTTGACAATGCCGAACGTTCACTTGCAGGTATTTGCAATGGTCTGTGGTACTGGTATTGGCTTCAGAGGAGCAAGGAGGCAGCAGTGAGAGCAGCGAGTGCTGCACGGTGGAAACTGCACTGTAAATGCAGGAATGAGTAGTTTCTAGTCAGAGACACTGCCCCGGCGGCCTTAGTGGACCGGGAGAGAGTACCATGGCAGGAGCTGTCAATAAATAGATCCGCACTGCAAGTAATGTAGAAGCCTGGGAGGGGCAGAAGACCAAGGACGGGAGAGAGAGTGTGTGGGAGGCAGAAACCACTAATAAGTAAAGCTGCACCACAACTATTGTAGAAGCCTGGGGCAGGGAGGTTCAGAGTAGCGAGGACGAGGAGAGAGAGAGAGAGTGCAGCGGGTGGCAGATATGGATCGCTAGGCCCATCCAGTGTTCCTGTAAGCCGTGTACTTGACTACAGCCTCTGAGTCTCCCTCAGCTTCTTCTGCTAATGAGACTCTGCCTATGCACCCCATCGTGCCACTAGACCTCCCTGCAGCCTTTGTACTCAGTTTTGACACCTGTAGGTCATCATAAATGATAACTACTAAGCTCTTATCTTCCTTGGTGACCTTCAGCACCTTTGCACCCATCCTGTAGCTGTCCTCAGGGCAGGCTGGGGTGGGGCATAGTGGTTGGGGAACTTGTGGGAGAGGAGGAGGTTTTGGGTGCTATCTGAGGATGGGGTGAGAGCTATATTATTCCCTATTATGTGGACGAATACGAGCTATTTGTTATTCAGATTCCGAATAACGGTAGCTTATTATTCATGGTATTTGGGAAACACAATTTATTATTCTCACAGCCCTACTCCCTACTTTCCTCAATTGAGTACATATTGATGTCCTTTAATTTCTCCTGATATGTTCTGTGTTGCAAACCATGTACCATCTTGGTGCCTTTCTGTGGACTACGTCCACACCCTGTCAATATCCTTGCGCAGTACGGCCTCCAGAATTGCACACAGTACTGTAGGTGAGGCCTCACTAGTGGATTATACAATGGCATCACTACCTCACTCCTTCTGCTAGTGATACCTCTGCCTTTGCACCCCAGCATGCCACTGACCCTCCTTGCAACATTTGTACTCTGTTTTGACACCTTTAGGTCATCAGAACTGATAACTCCTAGGTCCCTTTCTTCCTTGGTGATAGACAGCACCTCCTCCCCCATCCTGTTGCTCTCCCCAGGGTTCCCTCTACTCAGGTGCATTATTTTGCACTTATCTGCATTGAACCTCAGTTGCCACTCCTCAGACCATTTTTCAAGCCTCTCCATGTCCTTACTCATTTTCTCCACCCATTCTAGAGTATTCACTCTGTTACAGATTTTGGTGTCATCTGCAAAAAGGCAGACCTTTCCTTCTAGCCCTTCTGCAATGTCTGTAATGAAGGCATTGAACAGAACTGGTCCCTGAAGTACCCTGCTGGTTACTCCCCTCTCCCCCAATTAGATCCCATTACCACCACCCTCTATCTCCTGTCTGTAAGCCAGTTTCTATCCCAGTTTATCAGCTTGTGCCCCTTGGCCAGACTACCCATCTTGTTAATCAGCCTTCTATGTCGGACAGTATCAAAGGCTTTGCTGAAATCAAGGTAGATGATGTCCACCACCCTCCCTGATTTACCTCCTTAATGAGGCGTTAGGATTTGCAACCCTAATGCCCCACCCCCAGCCTGCAGAGACTGACAGGTGTCAGGGGTGTGCCTTTGGGTCATCAACCATAACACTCACCCCATTATACCCCCACCCTGCAGACACTGACAACTGTTGCAGTGTACCTTGGGGGTTTTGGCCCTAATGCTCACCCCATTCCATAAGGAAATAAGCTGAGATGGGTGCAGAATAGGAAAATGGGGTGAGCATTAGGGCTGAAGACCCCAAGGTACACCCTAATGCCTGTCACTGTCTGCAGGGTGGGGGTAGGGGTGGAATAGTGTGAGTATATGTGACGCACCCAAGGCACAGCCCTGATGCCTGTCAGTCTCTGCAGGGTGGAGGGTGGGCGTTATGGTTGGAAACCCTAATGCCCTGGGTGTTTGTTGGTATTTTACTCCATATATTCAACATGGGCTTTTTGGGACCCCACCTCATGAATAGTGGCACTATCATTTCATTACTGAATCCCAAAAGTCATTCACACAGTGACTCGCCATTCCATGCCACAGGTGCAAAAACACATTTTGGGCAGGATGTGAAAAATCACAGCTGAACTGATCATGAGGTGGTGTGGAAAATGGCTATGCTGAAAATGTGGAAATAAAGTATTGAAAATTACCAAAGTTACGTGCATGTGTAGTTAAATTTCAACAAACCTGCATAACATGGCCAATTTTAGTAATTTTTCACCAAATTTTCAACATGGGTTTTATGATACCCCACCTAATGAACACTGCCATTGTTGTTTCCTTAATTGGTCCTGAAAGGTGATTTCTCACAATGACTGTACAATTCTCGTCAGAGATGCAAAACATGTTTCAGGCAGGATGTGAAAAGACAGCTATACTGTTCATGAGGTGTATAATAAAATGTGTATGTTGAAAATTTGAGTGAAAATATTAAAATTAGCAAAGTTATCACCTGCATAGAAACTGTGCAATGCACGCTTGTAGCATGGCCATTTTTGGAAATTTTTCACCAAATCTTCAACATGGGCTTTTTGGGACCCCACCTCATGAACTCTGGCACTGTTGTTTCGTTAATCAGTCTCGAAGGTGATTCCACACAGTAACCACAAAATCACCTTTCAGGACTGAGTAACAAAATAACAGTGCCAGTGTTCACAAGGTGGTGTCCCAAGAACCCCCTGTTGAGAATTTGGGGGCACAAGTTCCTAAAAATGGCTGAGATATCAACATAAGTTGAAAACCCCATTGACAGCCATTATATGGCACTTACGTTGATTCTTCAGTTTGTGGTTCGGCTTTGAAGAGTGCAGACATGTCCCGGTCCATGTAAGATTGCAGCCATTGACCTCAAAGGGTAAGTATGGGGTAAGGGGAGTGCGGGGAGGTAGGTGAGCAGAGGGATGGTTTGGAAGGGGGAGGCGGGTGGGGAGACGACGAGAGACTGTTTTCTTTCAGGGAGAAAAAAAAAGATGTTGGGGGACCGTTTACAGGTACATTTAAATGATTTTTGGGGACACTGGGAGTGGGTTCCCCAGTGTTCTGGACTATTGGGGGACATAAATTTGGAGACACTGGGATTGGGCTCCTCAGTGTCCCAGACTATGAGGGGGGTGCGTGCAAGGACCCGGAGAGAAAACTGCATCATGGATATTGTTGAAACGAGGGGGGGGGAGTCAGAGGAGAGAGGAGTGAGGACCGGGCACACAGACTGCGGCGGGAGCAGCTAACAAGGAAAGCTGCACCGCTGCAATTGTTGAAGAGGAGGGGGGGCAGAGGAGAGAGGAGCGAGGGCCAGGCACACAGAGTGTGGTGGGAGCCTCTAACAAGGAAAGCCACACTGCAGCTAATGTTGAAGTGGGGGGGGTCAGAGAAGAGAGGAGTGAGGATTGGGCACACAGAGTTCGGTGGGAGCCATTAACAAGGAAAGCATCAGCCCGGTGGTGCTGAAGGCTGAGGCATTGGATGCCACACCTCACACCATGCCTGCAACCCATGTTCAGGAGCAGAGCATTGGCTACTAGGGGTCAGCAGGGGAGGAGAAGGGTTGAGCATTCCAAGGACTGCCCTCCTTCTATGGGGAGGGGGAACATCAGTGGTTGATGAATGCCCAGCCCTAGCAGAGGCTGGGTTGGCATGCAGACACTGCTGACGTGGGGCAGAGACAGGGCAGATGCCTGGTGGAGAACACACGGGAGTGCGCACGTTGCTGCCACTGGCATCATTGCATGCTCCATCTCTGAGGGGAGCTCACCAGGAGGAGAAAATAGTTGCTCTGGCCGATGACGGAGGGGGCCTCACAGGTCCAGCCCCCGAATAGCCACAGCACTGGCCACTGGATCCGGTCTTCAGCGGGTGTTGGGGAGCCATGCTGGGCCAGCCGGGGGGGAGCCCTGGGGGTATAGGTCGGCGCCGGCTGGTGGATGTTGGGGACGAGACTGGGGCTCCTCCAGAGATAGGGCCAGAGCAACAAGAAGCTGAAATTGATAGCAAAAAGAAAAAACAAACAAGGAAAACCGCACACCGAGCTATTGTTGAAATGGGGCAGAGGAGAGAGGAGCGAGGAGCGAGGACCAGGCATGCAGAGTGCAATGGGAGCCACTAACAAGGAAAACTGCACTGCAGCTAATGTTGAAGGGGGGGTGGTGGTGAAGAAGTGAGGACCAGGGAGACAGAGTGTGCAGGCAGCAGGAGAAAGCTGTAGCCATAACTCTGACCATGCGCATTAGTAATTAGTATGAACTGTAATGTGCATGGCCGGAGTTACGGCTACGGAAAGAAATGAAGTACTCTCATTGGAGTGGTTCATTTCTTTTAACTAGAGAATCTGCCATGTCAGCAAAGCTGAACTAGTGTCATGACCAGAGTGCTTGGTCATTGGCATACACTGCCAAGCCATTGCAGTTTCAGCTGTAATTGGCTCGGCAGTGATACACCTCTCAAATGCCATATAAGATGCAAACCGTTTCCTTACTCAAGCGCAAGTGAACACAAAGGGCCCATTAAGATCATGTTGTGATTGGTCTATTTAATTTCACCTCTTTAATACAAATTTTCAGAGACAGTGGGCCTGATTCTCAAAGGTTGGACGTAGGGCCTTGCACGAGTTACGGCTACGGAAAGAAATGAAGTACTCTCATTGGAGCGGTTCATTTCTTCTAACTAGAGAATTTGCCACGTCAGCAAAGCTGAACTAGTGTCATGATCAGAGTGCTTGGTCATTGTTGTACACTGCCAAACCCATTGCAGTTTCAGCTGTAATTGGCTCGGACAGTGATACACCTCTCAAATGCCATATAAAATGCAAGACGTTCCTTACTTAAGCGCAAGTGAACACAAAAAGGGCCCATTAAGATCATGTTGTGATTGATCCATTTAATTTCCACCTCTTTAATACAAATTTTCAGAGACAGTGGGCCTGATTCTCAAAGGTTGACGTAGGCCTTGCACACACTCTGTGTCAAACCCTGAGCTGCCCTGAACACATTTTCGCACCATGCGCCCGATTCTCTAAAGTTGCGCACATTTGCAGCACTTTACCCTCTTTGCGGTGGCTTGCATAAAATATGTGGTGCAAACCCCATAAAAGGTCCTTGAAGTTAGACCAGCAAAAGCTGGTCTAACTAGCCTGTTGCTCATAGGATCAAAAATCCCAATTGCTGGCCAGGCAATGCCGCAAGCCCCATGCGCTGTGTGCTTGGTGCACCCGTGGCTCGCATTACTCAATCTCTGTTGAGAATCGAGGCCCAGTTTAATTAAAGTTAGATTGAAACTCATTACTCTGTGCACATGCACTCACTGTTAACTAATTGTCACGACATTCAGCCCACTCAGGCACGCTTCTAAGCTTTCTAACAGGAGTGTGAACAAGCAGACTGGTCGATGTGGGGCTTACGTCTGCCTTAAATGAAACAATCTGTAAAAAGCAGGTGGCCATTAGTGGGGCTGTTATGTAAAAACCTCGCCTGAGACCCAAAATTCCTTACACATCTACTTTGAGAGGCATCTTCTGAAACAAGCTTGTTTGACACCCCTTTTTTTAACACAGCATGCTTCTGCTTTCCCGGAAGTAAATCGAATGACCAGTTTCCCAGAAAAAGGAAGAATGATCTGGCCCCTGCCGAACACCCTAATGATGGCATGAGGAGTTCCCTAAACTGGAATGGGGACTCTGAAAATTCATGATTGCTGGGTCTTTGAACCTGTGCTGCCTCTTTCCTTTCTTCCCTCCAAGTGTTAAAGCCAAAAGTAACTTGACATGCCATAGTAGAAGCACCAAAAAAAGTATATTTTATTCTTTATACATACAACACAGATGGATCAGATAATTGTGTGTCAAACTGAGGCCACAGCTGCAGACTGAAGATCTCATGAACTAATTGTTTCCTACGGAGTTTAGCAGCCAGCACAAAACCTTCTTAACCCCCACTATGAAATGATTTCTCCATCAGAACAGCCACAGTAATAATAATCTAAGGTCACAGAGGTCATTGATAATTTTCTGATTTTATATTGCTTCAGTTTTTTTTTGCAAGCAGGATTGCAGTTTACAAAGGAGGAACTTAGCACTGAGGCAAATGGGGTCATCACTTCTTTTTGGCAAAACAGGGGTTTTAAAAACTTGCTTTTTTATTTATTTTTTTTTTTATTTACCATTTTATGGAACTGTGGCTGATGAATAATTTCAAGATAAAATCATGAAGAAACCTCTAGCCTCTAAGAACACAGGTACAGACATACAGATAGCATACAATGAAGCCCACCAGGAAGGATGCGACACACTGTACTGCAGACTGTGCAACAGGACTACTGAAGAAAACTGGGCAATTCAATGGCAGTTACTCCCTTTTGTCATGCAGGGATCTGTGACTGTGTTGCATCCTGGTGGGCTTCACTGTGTAGGTTTATAGAAAGAAAAAGTCTCTTGATCCATCCAGTCTGCTGGTTCCTATCAGGCCTGACCAGCCTAGCACTGACTAGGCGAGCAATCATCCCACAGTACTGCTTGAACTAACCCCTTCCCCATTAGCACCAACCCCTCGTCAAACTCAAAAGTCCCATGTGTCTATATCACTCCTCTGGAAACTTCCCACCATGCTGATGTTGGCCAGCTCCACTGGCAGACAGTTTTACTTTTCTACCACCCTCTCCTTGACATAGTATCCTTACATCCCTCCTAAATGTCCCCTGCAAGTTTATGATTGTGGCATCTTGTGATGGACCCCTTCAGCTTAGTTGCTGGCTGTGTACCCTATTTATACCCTTCAGGTTCTTAAGGGAATCAGTTGTGTCTCCCCTGTTTCTCCTGGTTTTCAGGGAATAAATGTTGAGGTCAGCCAGTCTTTCCTCATGAGTCTTCCCCTTCTGGGCATGAAACATTTTAGTAACTCTCCTTTGAAGCAACACCAGGTGGTTCCTGTCCTTTTTAGGTGACAGCTGCAGAACTAGTCTGTGCACAGTACTCCATGTGTGGCCTCACCAAGGATCACCTCCTTCCACATACTTGAGAAGGCCCAACCTTTGCATCCTAGCATCCTGATAGCTTTCTTATATGCCTTGTTACACTGGGCTGAGGTCTTGAGGCTGTCACTATAGCCCCCAGGTCCTTCTATTTTGAGTCTGCTCCAGTAACCCCCCCTCCAATCTAATATTCAGTTCTCTGATTCCCTATCACCAAGTGCATGTATTCCCAGTCCCCAAGTGCACAGCCTTGCACTCTTTAGCATGGAATTTCAGTTGCCAAATCTTGGACCACTTTGACTATTTCCCAAGGTCTTTTCAATTCAGTCCAACATTCCTCACCATCCACCCCACCACATATCTTTGTGTTAACCATAATTACACAATGGTGTCTAAAAACGCTCTCTCTCATGATTGGTTGGCTGACACTTTATGCCGTAGAGTAATTTCTGCATAACCACCCCATAAAGTACCAGATGTTTGCACATGGAAAGTATATTAAAAAGAAATCACTACATAGAAACATAGACTTTGACGGCAGATAAGGACTGCTTGGCCCACCCAGTCTACCCATTTCCCTACCTATTAGATAAGCTGCAGATCCTAGTTAACCAACAGCCTACTTCCTCCTACGCCCCACTAGAATTGCCTTATGTCCCACTACACCCTTCTGCTGAGTGAACTGTAAATGCTGCCATCTGTGTGCACTAACCGGCACTGCTAAATGCAAACTGCTTACCCGCTCACAATTTCAGTTATAATTGCTCTCTCACAGGGCTCAGCTCATTCACACTGCAGTCAGCTCTCTTCCTGTAGCTTTATTGTTTGCGAACCACTCGCCCAGTCATAGTTACAGGGCACAGGATGGCTTCTTCCCAGCAATAATGATTTATGTTGTGTAGGGGGGAGGATAATTAAAAAAAAAATCTATAAAAAAAGAAAGAAAAAAAAAAACAATTGAATAATAATAATCTACTCCAGGGTGTGGGTAATGCAGGGTCTACCCACTTCTGATGTGAATTTGGTCACTTGGCCTGTGGCCTCGTGACCACACCAAGGAAGGTGTTGGTAAACCCTACATAACCCACACCCTGTTGTGGGTATTCTTTAAATCATGCCCTTCCCAATGTCACAATGACACACATTGAAGGCATCAGGCCCAGGACTGACCCTTTTGGTACTGTACTCATAACTCCCCCGAACATGGAGTATGTACTATTTAGTACCACCCTTTGGGTTCTCCACCATAGCCAAGTCACCGACCATCTAGTGACTTTCTCTACAATGCCTATGTCTCCCAGTCTCCTTACCCACCTCCTGTGGGCACAGAGCCAAAGGCTTGCTAAATTCCAGGTATAGGATGTCCTGCACGTAGCCATAGGGGTAATGTGATAACATGCATTTCTGCATTTTACCCATGCTGGTATATAACAATAAATCTGCTTTGATTTAGTTGCAGGGAGATCAGTCCTACTGTACCAGTTCACTGATCAGTTGAACCTTTGTGAGACGGGCTTGCTGTCTGTGGAAGACCCGTAGGCCAGTGATGCATTTAATTCAATTAGCCATTAAATTAGAAAACTATTTTTGTCATGAAAAATAGGAACTTCCATATTTACATTTTGCCACTAGGGGTGTAGGATTGTATTCCTCTCTAATGTAAGTTTTTAGCACACATTACTTGGAATTCTGTTTAATCACATGAGTTGTACAGTGAGAAAGCTGATATAGATGTACTGTTGTGACTAAGGTAGGGTGTCCTTGTGGATGTTCACATCTGCATGTTTTGCAAAATGCACAATAAGATGTAACGTTTGATGTGTACATTTTATAAGATGCGGACTTGATTTCGAAAAAAAAAAAATACTAAGTCCAAAACTTGCAGGACAAAATCCCATAAAAGACCATTTTGAATTAAAATTCTGCAATTACTACATTAGCCGGAAAAAAAGCAACATTCCACTGAAATCCACATTTTTGTCACAAATGTGAACATGCATTTGTCAATGCCAAATGTTGTCTTGCTGGCATTGGTATTGGTAGTGCAGGAGTTAGAGAGATGCATAATAGGAATAGCTGTGAAATATGGAACTGACGACAACCCCACCCCACACTGCAGAGACTGACAGGCATTGAGCTGTGCCTTTGGGTTGTCGGCCATAATGCTCATGCCATTTCACCTCACCCTACTCTGCAGACTCTAACAAATATTGTGTTGTGCCTTGAGGTCATCAGGCCTCATGCTCATCCCATTCCATAAGGAAATACATTGAAATGGGTGCAGTATAGGAGAATGGGGTGAACTTTGGGGCCAAAGAGTCCAAGGCACACCTTGATGCCTGTCACTGGCTGCAGGGTGGGGGTGGGGGTGGAATGGTGTGAGCATTACCGTCAACAATCCAAAGTCACACCCGGGTGTTTGTTAGTATTTTCACTCCAAATTTTCAACATGGGCTTTTTGTGAGCCCACCTCATGAAAGCATTTGGGACCTGTGCTCATGAACAGTGGCACTGTGATTTTTTTAATCTGTCCCGAATGTTGATTTCCCACAGCGACTGCGCCATTCGGCACCAGATGTGTGAAAACACAGTTCGGCAGGATGTGAAAATGACAGCTGTACTGGTCATAAAGAGGTGTGAAGAAATGACAATGTGGAAAATCTGGAGTAAAATATTAAACATTCTCGCAGTTACATGCATGCGTGGAAACTGCTAGCATGCCTTACGTAACACAGTCATTTTGTGGAATTTTTCACAAATTTTCAACATAGGTATTTTGGGACCTCTGCTCATGAACAATGTCACTGTGATTTTCTTAATCTGTCCTGAACATTGATTTCCCACAGTGACTGCGCCATTGTGTGCCAGGCGTGCGAGAAACACATTTCAGGCAGGATGTGAAAATGGCAGCTATACTGTTCATAAAGAGGTGTGAAAAATAGTAATGTTGAATATCTGGAGTGAAAATATTAAAAATTCTTGAAGATACAAGCGTGCGCGGGAACTGTGCAATGCACACTTGTAACACAGTCATTTTTTGGAATTTTTTCACCAAATTTGCAATATAGACTTTTTGGGAGCCCACCTCATGAACAGTGACACTGTCGCTTTGTTAATCGGTCCTGAAAGGTGATTTCATGCAGTGACCACAAAATTACCTTTTGGGACAGAATAACGAAATGACAGTGACTGAGTTCATGAGGTGGGGTTCCAAGACCCCATGTTGAAAATTTGGAGCCAAAAGTTGCAAAAATGGCCTAGATATCCACCTAAGTTGAAACCCCCACATTGATGCCATCATACAGCTTACCGTGATTTTCTTCAGTTTGCGGTCGGCTTTGAAGAGTGCAGACATGTTCCCACTCCACCGAAGATCGTCGCGCCGAGGCTCAGTAAGTATAGTGTGAGAGGTGCGGGGATGTGGGTTGCACAGAAGGTGAGTGCGAGTTAGAGGAGGGGCATCACAGACGGCGAGGGACCGTTTTCTTGTTTACAGGTAAAAAAAAAAAACACTTCAGTGAAAGGTTTTCTATTTTTTCAGGTACTACATTGGGCACATTGGGGTAGGCTCCCAGTGTGCCATCTGTGTTTTTTGGGGAGAGGGGAGTGAAGCTGATGGGGATTAGGCCCCCCGTTGGCAAAGAAAGAATGTCTGTGTAACCCCCCTACAAATGGGGGTTCCTGAAAAGTCTTCCTCAAGCTTGCCTAAATGCCCACTGCCAGGCTGGTGTCCTGCATTTTAGCAGTTTAAATGTGATTGCCAGAGAGTGCCTGTATAGCCTCTGTGTACTATCTTTTTAAGAGTTGCCTGGATTGCAGTGATAAGTAATCTGAGAGGGAGCTCTGTGGAAAGATGTAATTATTTGCTGAAAATCATTTAGAGTGATAATGATAGTGTAGTTTGTCTAACCTGCCTTCTTTGCAGCAAGGACTATTTGTTTATCTCCACTATCTAGGTCCTGGACTGCCAATTGGACCAATCAGTACTGGTGGGACCTAAAATGGAGCCGGACTACAGGAGCTGTCTGGAGTAAAAATCTGTAGGAATTGTTTGGGCTTTTTGACCTGAAGGGGAGCCTTTGTTGTGACTGACAGGAGGATCAGCCAGCGAACCTTTTGGATCTTGGGAATTTTCAGGTTGCTGCAGCTACTTTCAGTTCTGGGCTGAGAAGTGAAGAAGTAACAGCTCAGGTTTTTTTGGGCAAGAGTTCTGTGTAGTTTTGCATGGGAAAACTGTGAAAGGCTTGAGTTGTGGCCTGCATGTCGGCCTGCTGCCCCTGTGAGGGAGAAAAGGGAATTATTTTGGACTAAATCCAAGTTTGTGAGAATGAAGTAAGCCACTGATTTTAGACCAGGTTCATACCTGAAGAAAACCGAAGATTTTGCTGAATGCGATCGGCCTGTCAGCATTTCCAGCTGCTTTTGAATCTCTGGTTTGTGCAGAGACTTTGCAATCATGACTGGAGGCGGTTTGCCTGGTACAGTAGAATTTCCTTACATGTAAATGTGCTGTGAGGTGTTAGTGGGTCGTGATTTGGTTCCCCACTGTGTGAACTGTGTTCTGCTTGCTGGAAGCTGTATCCAGCCAAAACTGACTGTATCTGAATTTGTCTCCATTTGGCCGGGCCTTGCCACACTGGCCCGCCAGACTACCTGCTGCACAGAGAAAGCCATCAATGAGACCTGACTGTAGATCAGCCCCTGCTCCACGCTTGAACAGGAACGACGCCTCAGCGATTTGTGTGGGCCCTGCTTTTCTGGCACTCCAGATTAACCACCTGCTGTCTTGATTTTCATCCAGCCTGTGTCCAATCTTGGGTATCATGAGTAATCATCAGGGTAGCTCCCTGCAACAACAGCCTAATCTAAAAGTGTGTCATCTGATTGTCTTGTTGTTTTCTTTTCATGAACTGAGCCCTCCGGCTCCGGATTACAAATAGTGTGTGTTGTGCATGTTGTTTTCTTCCATCACAGGGCCCCAACCAGCTGCAACATTCCTGGCTAGCCCACCATTCTTCATCTGGGCACCCAGAGTGTATGACTGTTTATGGACCCTGAAGTGCATGCATAACTGTTTGATTGATACAGCCTTTAAGCAAATTAACCTGATTATGCCCCTCCCTTGTCAAGTCCCTTAAATAAATCAGATCTAACTCTTTTTTGCATTTACCGTGACTGTGGTTCCAGTTTGTGCAAGAGTACTGTACTGCTGTTATTTGCTGTGTATAACCTTGTTTTACAGGGGGTTCCCAGGGCCAGGCCAGAGGAAAGCCCCAGTGGTAAGTGCAAACAGTGTGGGTACTTGTGTGGTGTATGAGGGGTATTGTGAAAGTGATTATTGTGTATTGTTCCGGCCACTAGTAAGGAAAGTTGGGGGGTTACAGTGTTCCGGAGGGCTGTCCCCAGGTTAGCTTGACCACTACCAACCCTGACCTCTGGACGGAGGCACCCATTTCAGAAATCAGGCCCCTTAACCTGCTACTAGCCAAGCAGGCAGGGGTAGTAGCCCTTGGGATAGTGCCACTTAGGGGTTACATTTTGGAGGCTCACCACTGGGATTTTGTGCCTTCTAGTGGCCAAAAATGATAAATTATTGTTAAAGATTAATGGCTAACCCAGTAGAAATGACTGTTGTAGGTTGGTGTACTGAGCAGGAGATTGACCCCCAAAATGCTCTACTTATACTGGATATTCCCCTGGGTACCAGTAAAGACACTGTAGAGGGAGCACTGTCCAAAGTTGAATGTTTAAAAACACATGTGGTGGTGGGTCGACAGGCTGATTTGATTGCTCAAACTTTCATAGCCTTGGTAGAGTGTAGTGACCTCGTGGACAGCTCTAAAGTGCCACAGACTATTGCCCCAGAAGGGGTTCCAGCTCCCTTGAGAGTGATAACAAATGACAGTAAAGACCCCGGGAGGATGGGCTCCCACCATTATCTGAGACTTTTATGGAGAAATTTGCTAAGTTGTTGCTGGAGGAAGGGCAAACCGTAGAGGACTTTAAAAACTATTCCTGCCACCTGGGTGTTCCTTCCCAACACCCCTCCAACTCCAGCACCTGTTACTGCTCTGCCTTCTGTGCCCATGCCAGTGCTGTCCCTATATCTTTACCCGCCATTAGTCATGACTCCTACCAAAGGCTGAAAATCTTCTCAGGCACCCTCCCCATCTCCCAGGAGGAGGAGGATGACTGGGAGACCTGGATAGACTATGTTGCCCCTCTAGTACTTGAATGGCAATGCTCAGAAGCAGAGACACGAAAGAGGTTGAGTGAGAGCCTCCAAGGTCCTGCTCTGGCTTATATCCATGCCAAGCCGACCAATAACCCCAAAGCAACTGCACAGAACTATCTTGATGCATTGGAAAATGTGTATGGGAGCCCAGATTCAGATGAGGATCTGTGGTGGACAGTAAGAAACATGCAGCAGTACCCAAGGGAGCCATTGTCTGTGTATGTACCTCGACTTGAAAGTTGCTACAAAAGTGTCTCAGAAAGGTGGTTGCCATCAAATGAATTAGATCTAACTAGGCTGGACCGGATCTTTAAGTCTGCTCTGTTTTCAGAATTGTTACTGCTTCAGTTGCACCTTGACTGGAATCTCCCCTCCTATGACCAGCTAATAAAGAAATTCGGGGGTTGAGCAAAAGCAACCCCATGGGAATTGCACCCATATTTGCTGCTGCTGTGCAACTGACCGAGAGTGATCAGTCAAGTGAGGCTCAGGGGCAAAGTCAGCACTTAACGAGCACTCTGAGAATGCAAAGGACTTCCCACCCTGGGCCCAGCATTGGAAGAGCGAGCTACTAAAAAGTCTGAGAGTTGAAGACAGGTGCCTCTGCAAGGGTTTCCCATGGAACAAGATTCTGGTCCCTTTCAGGGCGTGACTGCCATGGGGTGGGGGTGCACCCTCAGGCATCCGCTACCGAGGGTGGCTCAAGGCTGAGATCACCGGATTGACTGCCACTCTAAAGGAACTGTTAAGACATGTTGCACCACTCTCACTGCTGCAAGCAGATACTAGACCCCAATCTCTTACTACTGCTTCAGTTCCCATACGATGTTCTGTCCCAGGATGACCCAGGAGTCTATCATTTGTCACAACTGTGGAAAGGATGGCCATATGAAAAAGAATGTTGGTCTCAGAAGGACTTAGAAAGAGTAGTAAACAGGCTCCAGGGAGCTCTGAAAAACAAATCAATGGCCAAGGGTGCCCAAAATGACCTCAGTGAGGTTAGAAACCATAACTCAAATTTCTTTGTGGCTAAATCATCTGTCAGGCCTCTGCTACTGCCTCTCCAGACTGGTCCAAAATAGTGGGCCCTTCAATGGAGACGACGGTGACTGTGAATGGTATTCATACTCGGGCTGTGCTTGACAGTGGGCAGCAAGTGACCATTGTATTCCAGAACTGGTATGACAAACACTTATTTGATGTGCCTTTGCAATCCCTGGAAGGCCTACATGTGAGGGGCCTGAGTGACGTCTTATCCCTACCTAGGGTATGTCTGCCTCTGGTTGTCTTTTCCTGCAACTGTAATGGGTGTAGAGGAGCGAGTAGAGAAATTGGCCCTAGTGTGTCCCCCTACCAGACTGTATGAGGGGGTTCCCCTGTTAATTGGGACAAACGCCCATATGCTTGGGAGACTGGCACAACTCTGTCATGAGAAACAAGGGCGACGGACAGGGAGGGCCCTGAGAATTCCGACTCTGATCAGGTGGGCCTATGATTTGCAACAGAAACCCGAGGAAATAGACCAGGATTAACCAGTGGGGACTGTGTGGAAGAAAGATCCCGATTCAATGGTACTGGCCCCTAACGCCCAGTGTACCATTCAAGGGGAGGTCCACCTCCAGAAAGATGTCAAGAACAAAATACTGATGTTGGATGCACCTGGTGATGGAAAATTGCCAGAAGGATTATTGGTCAAGCCCAGCAACTTGCCTGCTCGTGCCCATGCCTATGCATGATGAGTGAAGGTCCAGATTCAAAATGTGTCATATCGGAGAATCTGGGTGAACAGAGGGTTCACCTAGCTATGAGTACACTGAGCAGACACTGCAGTATTGCCCAGCAACAAGCACCCTGGTGAGAAGGAGAGAGTGACCCCAGACTTGTTTGACTTTGGTGACTCCCCGTTGCCAGCTGAATGGAAGGCTAGAATTAGCAAGAGACTTGCCCAGAGATACCAAGTGTTTTCATTGAAGGAATGGGATGTGGGATATGTCCAGGGTGTGGAGCATCACATACACCTGCACGATGAACAGCCATTTCGAGAGAGGTCCCAACGCCTAGCCCCAGCAGACATAGATGATGTGAGAAGACACCTGCAGGAAATGCTCGCTGCTGGCATGATACAAGAATCCAGGAGCCCATACGCCTCTCCCATTGTGGTTGTGCATGAGAAGAATGGGTCTGTGAGGATGTGTGTTGATTATCGAACCCTGAACCAGTGGACCATCCCAGACCAATACACTATGCCTCGTATACAAGATGCCCTGGACTGCTTGAATGGGAGCAAATGGTTCTCGGTGTTGGATCTTTGCAGCGGATACTATCTGATCCCGATGGCCCTGGGAGACCGTGAGAAAACAGCCTTCATCTGTCCGTTGGGGTTTTATGAGTTTCTGAGGATGCCACAGGGGATATCGGGTGCCCTGGCTACCTTTCAGCGGCTGATGGAACGTGCGGTGGGAGATATGAATTTGCTGGAATGCCTGGTGTACTTGGACAATATCATTGTGTTTGGGAACACCTTAGAGAGCATGAGAACTGACTGTTTAAAGTCCTAGACCGACTGGAAGACTTTGGCCTCAAGCTGTCCATTGATAAGTGCCAGTTTTTCCAAACCTCTGTGAAGTATTTGGGGCACATAGAATCTACAAAAGAGATAAAGACTGATCCCAGTAAGGCTGAAGCACTGACTACTTGGCCCCAGCCCCATAATCTGAAAGAACTACAACGTTTCCTGGGGTTCTGTGGCTACTACTGCAGGTTCATAAAAGACTATTCCAAAGTGATTCGCCCACTCTTGAACCTTATCCAGGGTTACCCTCCTACCAATCGTAAATACAAAAAAGAGGCCGTTAAAGAACCAGAAAAAGTATACTTCCACCCAGGTGAACTCTTCGGGCCCCGCTGGATGCCTGACTGTGAAGCAGCCTTCCATGAGATCATATACCAACTCACCCACACCCCCATTCTCGCCTATGCTAACCCCATCAAACCCAATGTTCTGCATTCAGATGCTAGTCTGCAGGATCTAGGAGTGGTGCTGTATCAAGACCATGAGAATGGCCTGAGACCAGTAGCTTTCACCAGTAGGAGCTTGACCTAATCCGAATGAAACTACCCTGTGCATAAGTTGGAGTTCCTTGTGCTAAAATGGGCCATCGTTGACCAGTTTCATGAATACCTCTATGGGGCAAAAAATTGGTGAAGACTGACAATAACCTGTTGACCTATGTACAGACTTCAGCTAAGTTAGATGCCACTGGGCACGGTGGCTTTCTGTATTATCAACCTATGATTATGCTCGAATACAGACTGGGCCTGAACCATATTGGCGCTGACGCTATCATGAAAGCTCACTTCAAGAGTGATTGGGTCAGGCTGTCTGAACCTGACATTTGAGCATTGTGCCAAAAGTTTGATAGAGATGAACAGATGTCTGCGGACACAGTGGACTGTTTAGTAGATTGCTTGGGCCCTTCTGACACCTGCATACCAGCTGCTTATTGCCACTTCTCTGCTCTAGATATTAGTGCACTACCTCAGTTTGACAATGACAGCATTCAGTGGGTTCAATCCCAAGATCCTATGATTCAGCCAGCACTTGATGCCCTGTGTGCGGGGAAAGATGTGTCTAAGTTACGTTCCACTGACTTGTGACTGCTTTATTGTTTAAGGAAGGCCCCAGATTGAAGTTGCTCAATCAGTTGTGGTATAGAGAGACAGTAGATTGTAGTGGTAAAGTAGACAAGCAACAATTTGTCCTGCCCACGGCCTTTAAAGATTTGGTACTGAGGTCCCTTCACAATTACATGGGGCACCTCAGAATTGACAGAATCCTTGACCCAGGATGATCTCACTTCTACTGGCCCAAAATGGGGGCCGATGTTGAGCACCATGTAAAGATTTGTAATCGCTGCCTCAAAGAAAAGCCCTGCCTCAGAGGGCTGCCCCGCTTGTTAATATTACTACCAGTGCCCCCATGGAACTAGTCTGCATAGACTTCTTGTGTTTAGAACCTGATCAGCGGAACATTGGCAATGTGTTAGTAGTTACAGATCATTTCACATGGTATGCACAAGCTTTTCCCACCAAAGTTCAAAAGGCATCTACCGTGGCCAAGGTGCTAGTGGAAAATGTATTTGTCCACTATGGTGCCCCCCAGCGGATCCACTCTGACAAGCACAGAGACTTTGAGAGTTGACTAATCAAAGAAATGCTCTCTCTATGGGGGGGGTGAAAGTCAAGAACCACCCCCTATCACCCACAGGGTGACCCTCAACCAGAACGTTTTAACTGCACCCTTCTAGACATGCTAGGCACCCTCCACCCAAAAGACAAGCATAAATGGAGCCAGCAGATTAGCACCTTGTTACAAGCATACAATTGCACGAAAAATGATGCTACCGGGTTCGCGCCCTACTGCCTCATGTTTGGGAGAGAGGCCCAGCTGCCAGTTGATGTCTGTTTTGGGGTCTGTCCAGATGGGGTCCGAGCCAAAAACTATTTGCAATATGTACAAAAACTGAAAGCTCAATTGAATCATGCCTATCAACTGGCCCAGACAATGGCCGACAAGAGAAATCTAGCCAACAAAGAGAGGCATGATAAAAAAGTAAAGGCTCAAGAGCTTTGACCTGGAGACCGTGTGTTGTTACACAATTTGGGACTGCATGGTAAACACAAAATTGCTGATCGGTGGCACCATCTTCCCCATGTAGTAGTTGGAAAGTTGGATGATTTACCTGTATATAAGGTGCCAGGAACAACTCCAAAGCTATCAAGACCATGCACTGTAACTACTTGCTACCTATCGCCAGGTCATGATTGAGGCTGAACCCCGAAATTGAGCCCCTGGGCGGTGACTCATGCTGCTGCAAGAAAGAGACAGAGTCAACCTACTCCAGTGGTCACAGATTTAAGGTTTCCTCCATGGCAGGCCCGGAATGATAGTGACTGTCAGTCCACTTCTGACGAAAGTGAGTGCGACTATGCCTATTACTCCTCTTAAGAACTGAGTCAGCTGTTTTATGGTAACCCCATGATTAATTGTGGGGATGAAGCTGGCCTTCTGGACTGCCTAACCCCAGCTTTGTCCTTGGAGCCAATGCTCCCTGAAAGTGAAGTGCAAAGTATCACATCTGAAGATGATGAGTCTCTGTGTATTGTGGAACCGTATGACTTACCTGAGGGAGGGGCTGATGAAATGAGTTCTTCTGGTGACATACCAGAACTTGAAGAACACTATGAGAGTGCTGACCACCCCCTTCAGTGCCTCACATCTTGATTGTGCCTGAGCCTTCAAAAATGAGTCAAGTATTATAGAAACAGAGCCTGCAGAGCAAAGAGCTGACAGTGCCCAAGTTTGGACATTCCCATTCAAGCAGAGGCACCCCTCACGAGTGACAAGAGTCCCCAGATCAGTGCTGAGAGTACAGATACTGTAGTTGTCCCCCTCAGAAAGACTGGCTGAGCTGTCAAGCCAGTAGTACGCCTCAGTTAGGATTCTCCCGGGAGGCCAGTGGATTTGCCTCTCAATGTGGTGCACACAGGTGTTTATGTCTCACCAAGCTCACTGCCCAAATTGAGCTTCATGGCCCATTCCAGGTTACTTGTTCTGCCCTCTCACCATGGTGCCCCTGCCCCCTCTAGCCCCAAGTTAGCTGATAGAGAAGGGCCCCCTCTTGCATTGTTTAAGGTAAAAGGAGTTATTACCTGATTCAGTACAGTAATGTTCAATTTACCTGTGTGAAATATACACAATGTGTTGTTAGAATGGATATAGTATCATGAAGTGTAGTGAATATGTATAGTAAAGTAATAAGTTTATGTTAACTGATGCATGATGGTACGGACTTGATGCAGACATCAAGTTTTCTCTAGGCAGGGAAGGGTGTAACCCCCTTACAAATGGGGGTTCCTGAAAGTCTTCCTTGAGCTTGCCTAAATGCTCACTGCCAGGCTGGTGTCCTGCGTTTTAGCAGTTTAAATGTGATTGCCAGAGAGTGCCTGTATAGCCTCTGTGTACTGTCTCTTTAAGAGCTGCCTGGATTGCAGTCATAAATAATCTGAGAGGGAGCTCTGTTGAAAGATGTAACTGTCAGGAGGTCTAAACCTCACTCTCAGGTTCTTGGCAATATTGGGAATGCAAGGAATCACAGACACGTTGCATAAGAGTAATAAACTTGTTTATTACTGCCAAAAAGGATAATTGCAGTTGCCCTAAACAGTTCTTACCAATACGAACTGGGAGCCAATGCTAAGCATTCCCTATACCTCGAGGATTGTCCGTGTGTCTTGGGGTCTCCGAGGTAGAAGATGTAATGTCTCACTTTATATACCTATGATAATTACTACGGTTACTGTAAGATAGAAGCATTTCTAGTTACAGAGATGAGCCCTATTGGCTAAATTAGAGGTGGCTCCATGGTCCAGGATAACATTATACAATTTTGTAGTAGTCATCACTTTGAGAAACAAAAGAGTAAACTTCTTATATAAATCAGTGTAGTAGTACAAATCATGAAAAGGTGGCAGTGCCGACTTATATATCATAATCATTACAAGGACACAGGTGTCCTAACATCTTGCAAGCGAGAAATACATATGTGCATTAGAAAGCAAAGTGTATAACAATAATATGCATACATATCCTGATGTCTACTATTATACAGTAGATGCCATTGGCCCTATATGTTAGTATAACATATACCTAAGTGCTAGCTGTCTACAGTGTTCCTCTGGGGGTACCAATAAGGGTGCAGGGACCTCGTGTAACATTCCCCCCCTTTGTTGACTCACACTATGTCATACGTCGTCGACATCATGACGCCCATCATGGGCAACACCAACTAGGCGACCCCATTATAGGGGGGAGCAGGCCCAGGCCTAGTCCCAGCAGCACCACCGGTTGCCGTTATTTCTGTGGGTGATAGGGAAGAGATTGAGAAAATGATAGATGCCGCTTTAGGCAATGTGACCCTACCTGATCGAAGCAAACGGACCCTCCAGATGCAGATCAAACAGATGCTGCAGGAGGTTGCTACTCGGGAGGGAATGGTTCATACTGTGGTGGAAGCCGCAGCTCAGACAGTCATAGATGGTGCCTGAGGCAACCTACCTCCACCTGATTGTCCAACTAATCCCCTACAAATGGCCTACTCTGTTCAGCAAATAGCTGACAGTATCAGTCGGAGAGCCGTCAGACAGCCTCAGCTGTCACTTGGAAAAGGTGCGACCAAATGTGAAATGCTTAGTCTCATTGCAGACTACCAGCATGGGTTCAAAACATGCTATTCTGCACAACAAATCTGATTTCCTTTATAACAGTATAAGTAAAAACCTTAATTCTAATATCCCAGTCGACTTTATCCTACTAGATTATAGTAAAGTGTTCGACAAAGTGTCACATAACATACTAGTGTCTTAAACTTATCAACCTTGGATTTTCAACTAAAACAGTTTCATGGGTTCACAGCTGGTTAAATAATAGATTTCAGAGTTAGGGTGAACAGAGAACTTTCAGACCTAGGTAAGGTAACTAGTGGCATCCCCAGGGTTCTGTTTTGGGACCAACACTTTTAATACTTTCATCTGTGACGGATTATTTCATCTAATAATATAATTTCAAAATTAAACTGATCTTGCTACCATTGAACATTGTTTTATTTATTTATTTATGTTTTTTGTGACCCGGTGCAAGCTGATCCAAAGGACCATTTTCAGTTGCGACCTGGGCCATACAGTGGCAGACACACAAGGTTGAAGCTAATAGCACAGGTTACATTACATAGAGAGCAATATACACCGAGTAGCATGAAATCAACAGCAATGAAACATTACCCATCAAATCCACACACGAGTTTCATAACAAATACAAAAGCGCATGCCTAGGTCTGGATACATGGTTGATCACCGTGGAGCGGGCAACTATAGATCCACACTTCACTTGATCAGTCAGAATATGTGACAGTGTAAGGTGGAAGTGTCTTATGGGGATCCATGTGAACCCCATATGAAATGCTTCATTGGCAAGCTTTTAAACTAGTCAAAGGGGGAGGCACTGACAAGCAGCAGGAAAATCCCAGCCTCTCCCTACAAAACAGGGTACTAAATGTGAAAAAGACCGAGGTAGAACGGTCAGTGGGGGATGCTGCAACAGAAGGTAAAGCCATCAAAAAATGGAGAGCAATGAGTACCAATGCCATAGTCTGGGTAACAAGCTTCCTGAATTAGTGGCCTTGATGGAGGAGGAACATCTGGATATCGTGGCAGTCACAGAAACATGGTACACACAAAACCATGACTGGTACTTAAACATACCAGGATACACTATCTACAGGAGGGACAGGGAGGGTAAAAGAGGAGGAGGAGTAGCTCTTTACATAAGGGAAGGAATAAAAGCAACAGAACAAAAAGGGTAAACAGGGAGGAGGAGAAGAAGCACTGTGGGTAAACTTAGACAGGCAATGGCACCACAATCCGCACAGGGTTATGTAGACTCTTTCTCAGGGGAGTGAAATGGACAAGGAAATGATAGAAAGTATACTTAGAATGGCAGAAAAGGGAGATATTGCTGATGGGTGATCTGAATATGCCAGATGTTAACTGGAGTGCAGTTGCAGCTGCCACTTTGAAGAGTGGAGTTATTCTAGATGCCCTACAGGGGGCATGCCTTAGACAACTAGTACTGGAGCCCACTCAGAGAGGGAGCAATATTAGACTTGATTCTCTCAAATGGAGATGGAGAGAGGATCACAGATGTAGAAGTGGGTAGCCATCTGGGAACTAGCGACCATCGAACAGTATGGTTCACAATAAATGCAGCAATAGAGGCAAGCCATACAAAGACAAAAGTACTGGACTTTAGGAGGCTGACTTTGCCAAAATGGGTGAGTGCCTAAGGAATGCACTAGCAAATGGGCAGGAAGGAGGGTGGAAGAACAATGGGGAATAATAAAACTGCCATCACACAGACGCGAGCCTTTGTGTGGCGCAAATAAACAAAACAAAAGCGATGTAAAACCACTATGGTTCTCAAAGGAAGTGGCAGTGAAGGTTCAAGAGAAAAAGAAAGCATTCAGGAAGTACAGGAATCACAGAAGGAGCAGGACAGGGAACTGTATCAGTTAAAAGCAAAAGGAGGCTGGGAAGGCAGTCAGAACAGCAAGGCCCAAACCGAGGAAAAGATAGCCAACTCAGTTAAGAAGGGGATAAAACCTTTTATAGGTACATCAGAGAACGAAGGAAGACCAAGGGAGGGATAGTGAGGCTTAATAAAGGGGAGGGAGGGTGGGCAGGGAGACTGTGAAAAGGCAGAGATACTAAACAAATATTTTGCTCAGTATTTACAAATGAAGAGGGGAGGTACATAAAACAAACAGTAGAAACACTCTGGATACAGAAGTTGATACCAGCCCATTTACAGAAGAAAGGGTTCTCAAGAACTCTTAAAACTGAAGGTGGACAAAGCAATGGGGCCTGATGAGTTCATCCCAGAATTCTAAAAGAACTAAGGGTAGAACTAGTGACACCACTGACTACCCTTTTAACAAATCATGGGAGGATGGGGTGGTACCCAAGGACTGGAGGAGGGCAGATGTGATTCCTGTTCACAAAAGTGGGAGCAAGGCAGAAGCAGGAAACTACAGACCTGTTAGTTTAACCTCAGTGATAGGGAAAATGATGGAATCACTTTTGAAGGAAAGAATTGTGGTATCTAGAGGCCAGAGGGCACAGGACCTAGGCAGCATGGATTCACAGCGGGAAGGTCATGCCAGATGAATCTGATAGATTTCTTTGACTGGGTGACCAAAGTAGTAGATCAGGGAGGGGCTGTGGACATGGCCTACCTAGACTTTAGCAAGGCATTTTACACAGTCCCACACAAAGATTAATATACAAGTTAGTCAGCCTGGGAGTGGGTCCCAAGATGACAGCCTGGGTAAGGAATTGGCTGGAGAATAGGACACAGAGGTAATAGTAAGTAAAGTCCACTCAGAAGAAAGGAGGGTTACTAGTGGGGTACCGCAGGGTTCAGTTTTAGGACCGGTCCTCTTCAATGTCTTTATAAGCGACATTGCAGAAGGACTGGAAGGAAAAGTATGTCTCTTTGCAGAGGACACAAAGATCTGCAACAGAGTTGATGCACAGGGTGGGGTGGAAAGGATGAGAAGGGACTTGGCAAGGTTAGAGAAATGGTCAAATGTATGGCAGGCTGGCAGCTTAGATTCAATGCTAAGAAGTGCAAGGTAATGCACCTGGGAAACAAAAACCCAGGGGAAGAGTACACAATGGGGGGTGAGATACTAACAACAACAAAAATGGAAAGGGACCTGGGGGTAGTCATATCAGATGACCTAAAGGTGGGCAAGCAATGTGAGAGGGCAGCAAGGAGGGTTGGGGGGGATACTGGGATGCACAGGGAGAGGCATCACCAGTAAGAAAACAGGAAGTTATTATCCTCTGTACAGAGCTGGTGAGACCCCATCTGAATTGCTGTGTGTGTAGTTCTGGAGACCCAATCTCATGAAGACATAGACAGGATGGAAGCTGTCTAGAGGAAGGCAACTAAAATGGTGCAGGGTCTGCACGGAAGACATATGAAGAGAGGTGAAAGGAGCTTAATATAGCCTCAGGAAAGGAGGAGAGGGGACATGATAGAAACGTTCAAGTACCTCAAGAGAATCAACAAAGTCCAAGAGGGTAGCATCTTCAAAAAAAGAGGTGTGCAAGAACAAGAGGGCACAATTTGAAGATAGAGGGGGTGGCTCAGAGGTAATTTAAGGAAGTATTTTTCACAAGAGAGGGTTGTGGATGCATGGAACAGCCTTCCGGAGGAAGGTTGTGGAGTCAAAATCAGTGCTGAATTCAAGCATGCATGGGACAGTCATAAGGCAATTCTAGGGGTGGGGGTAGGAAGAAGTAGGCTGCTGGTTAACTAGGATCTGCAGCTTATCCAGTAGAGTAGAAATGGGCAGACTGGGTGGGCCAAGCGATCCTTATCTGCGTCAAATTCTATGTTTCTATGTTTCTATGTAACTCAGGAAGGCAAGCAGTAGTCAACGCCCAGGTGGGTAAGTTGAAGGATACAGTAAGGTTTCTATGGAGGCTGTTTGGTGGGAGGTTGCCTAGGAGCATGCACAGATGGCCTGGGACTTTAGCCACTCTCAGTTGCAGTTTGAAGGACTGATGAGAGGGTGCAGTTCTGATGACAGGTGGAAGTTTGTTCCACAGAGAGGGTGCAGAACTAGAGAGGGACTTACTCACCATGACAGTAGTTACTTGGGGGACTACCGGTGGGGGGAATGGAGGAGTCTCTGAGAGAATGAGTAACCACACGGGCAGTGAGAATCAGTGATAAAGGCGACTTCAAGGGGTTTCTGAAAGAGGTGTCGACTAGCTTGCCCAAGGCATATTCATAGTGGCCATGAAGGGGTAGCCAGCCTAGTGACTGATAAAGAGAGCAGTGATGAGTGGCGTAAGGAACCTTTGGGCTATAACCAATAAAATGTTCTTTAATGTATCAAAATGTGCAGTACTACATTTGGGCAAAAACAATCCTAAACAAACATATTTCTTAAATAACACCATTATTAGAGAATCTAGTACAGAAAAAGATCTGGGAATATTAGTTAATAATAAATTGTCATCTTCAGATCACTGTAATAAAATAGCTAATCAAGCCAATGCCCTCCTTCGTAGAATTAATAACACCTTTATCTCAAAATTGGAAGAATGCATCATGGCCTTGTACAGATCTCATGTTAGGCCATATACAGACTGTGAATCACACTTTTGGAGTCCCTACTTAATCTCTGATATAATGAGAATTGAACAGATTCAACGCAGGGCAACAAAACTCGTACCACATCTTGCTCACCTAGATTATGATGAAAGACTAAAATGCACAGGGTTATATTCATGTAAATTAAGACTATTAAGAGGTGACCTTCTTCAACTTTTTAAGATCATTCAAACTCCTAACTTAATGGAACAGTGTAGTATTTCATTCTCCACTAGGAAAATCGTGGCTAGGTGCCACAATAAACACTTGTGGTAAATAAAACAAAAGCAAGCAAAAGGCAATACTTTTTCACAATTAGGCACCCAGGGTATGGAATACTCTGCCACAAGATATTACAGATTGTACTGACTATTGAATTAAAATGTTATTAAGGATGAGGTATGAAGTAACTACAGGTTTAAATGTTCCACAAGTGTGGAGGACAATCTCTATGGGTCAAGGCCCTCTTTTGTCCCTATAACCAAGTAGCAAATTGATAGTGATGCTGTTCAGCCTGGTTGATGGGCAGAAACTTTGTGTAGTTGAAAGGATGAAGCCACACCTATCAGAGTGCAGCTGTATCCTTTCAAGTACAACACGCCGTCCAGCAGCCCACTAAGTGGCATCATTACAGCCTGCTCCTCTGCTAGTATCCTCTGCCTATAGCCTACTAATGTGAACCACTAATCCTTCAAATAAGAGACCACACTACATACCCCTCCGCTCTCTAATTTGCACCTGATCCCAGGTACCCACCTCATTTTTTCTTCAGGTCCTCACAGTGGGAGTCTGGCACAATCTGTCTGCCTCCACAGCTGGCCACTGCTGGCTTTCTCCTACAGGAAAAGAAAATTGTAGCACACCACTTCCCCCATGTCAGTTTTTTTTTCAGGTTCATCAGTGGATGACAGGCACTACCCACCCACCTCCAAGTGATCACATGCTTTGATGTGCTGTGTGGTCCCCGATCTTTGGCCTGAAATGCTCTACCGATGTTGTTTCCCAGCTTTCAGAGTCCACTGACCTGCTGTACAGTGTCAAAGGCTTGGTCCAGCACAGTTCTGCTGGGTAGAGACTGCTGCAGTGTTTCAGAGCCTTTCAAGAAGCAGCTGCTAGTGAAACAGTAGAAGGTTGGGACACAGCTGTTTTGATTGGGGGTCAGTTCAGCTAGTTTTCCATTGAGCCAGTCCTAGAAGATTTAGGATCCCTGGAACCTGGTGCAGGCAGTAGAGGTAGAACTCCGGTGGGGCATTGGTGTCAGGAAATATGACTGGGTGTGTGGGGCTTGGGGCAGGGGTGGGAAGGCATGTGCCCTTTGGGTTATGGTTTTGGGGTGAGAGAATAAGGGCTAACACGAAATTATGTCAGCAGCCTGCCCTCTTGTTATGTTCCTACACTGCCTGGCCTGCAGACTTGGTGTGTTATCTATCTGACAGTAAGCAGTGGTGGCACAGTTGCAAAAATTCATCACCATAAGCCTCTGCCTTTGTGATAGTCCCGTTAAAAAAAAAACTTTTAGGGGATAAAATAAATGTACCTCTGGCTTCAGCCTGTAGTCACTGATTGTTGCAGATGCAGTGATAGTAAGTGATCAGGGGCTCAAATAAAATTCATCAGTCTCTACATCTTTTGCTGCCTGCAGACACAGCAGTGCTGTCTATCTGACTGGGGCTGCTTACTGGCGGCTAGCTTAAAAGCCATTTAATGGCTAAAGGAGGTAAATTACCTCACCCTACATTTGCTGCCTGGTAGACAGTGCTATCTACTGGGTTCTGCACTGGAGGCTAGCTAGCCATCAGTGCATAGATTGTCCCTGTGCTGTGTTTGTGTGTGGTGGCAAAAGTAAAACACAGCAATAATGAAAATCTGATTAAGTTTTCTTCTCATGGAAACAAAATTAAAAGAAGCTCTTTTAATGGTTAAAAGTAAATTACCTCAGCCTCTCAATCTTACTGCCTGGAAGACAGTGTAACCTGACTGGTGGCTAGTTGTTATCAATTTCTTCCATCCTCAGCATTTTCTGCTGATTGGACCCAGGTCTGTCTTGTCCTGGTGATTAAATCAGGGACAGGTGTTTTATTGATTTTGGTCTGACTGTGGAATAACATGTCTGTCTTTGCATGCTAAAATCTCCCCACTAAGTCTGCTGTGAGAGAACATCAAGCAGGTGGAGAGAGCAGGGCACAGTGCTGGATTTTCTGTGCCCTTTCTTGGCAAGTTCAGAGTTCTGGAGGAAACCGTTGAGCTTTTGTAAGACCTGGACTTCCCTCATACTTTTCTTGTGGTTTACCAGAGGAGGCAAGCATTTCAGTTTTGGGAGCCGGCCATCATCTGCATGGAGGTGTAAGGAGAGGCAGTGAAGCCAGAGGAGGAATCAGCCAGTTCAAGGGTGTGGAAACAAGAGGCAGTTCAAGACCACTCATGTAAAGTACTGTGTCTGAGGGTCCTGGGGAGTTTCATTACCCTGGGGCTTGCAGTGAGGGAGCCGACCTGTTGGTATAGTCTGGTGGCTTGGTGAGCAGCTGTCTGGGGAGATGCTGTGGACAACAGAACTATGATCAGGCCTTTCTTTTGGGATTGCAGTGAGAGAACAAACTCCCCCTTTCCAGGCTGCCTGCCAACATTTTGATTCGGGACACCATTCATTGAACCTAGCGAGAGGAGTTGAGGTCTGCCTGTTTTGAAGAACAGAGTTGTTTGGGGCCAGGTTTTCCTTTTCCATCATGCACGGTGGGGCTGTGTTCTGAATCTGCTGAAGCTGTGGAGCTGACTTTGCTGATCTTTTCCCTCAGTGGCAGTGAGTGCAGAATCATCTGTTAGGTAATCAGATTGTACTTGTTTTTTTTTTTCCTTCATTAGGGTCCGTTCAATAGCTCATGATTTATGGTGCACTGACTTCCGGTGATGTCACCATTGAGGATGTATGAATAACTGCAGAGCTCCATCGGCCCGGTCATTAAACCTGCTCCTACATAGTGATTTACAATTTAAAAAGCCTTCAAATTAAAAAACAAGGAGCTTATAACCTGAATGGGAGGTCGACAAAAAGCCAATCGACCGGTAAAAAGTAAGGATTCCACTGGATTGAAGATAGCTCCCCAACTCCTTGCGTTGCAGCAGGATAAGATGGCGGACCTGGGCCCCACTCAAGTGACTCACCCAAGTAATGACGCAATTCTAACAGAGCTTCAAGAGTTTAGAAATGAGGTCCGAAGGTTCCGCACTGAACTTACAACGGAGCTAAATAAATTAACTCAGAGGGTGAGCAAGGTGGAAACCCACACAACAGACCTAGACTCCCGAGCTGAGAGACTGGAGAGGGTAGTCATTCATGTGCTGGAAGAGCAACAGGCACTAAAAGATAAATGTGAAGACCTTGAGAATCGCTCACGGAGTAACAACCTACAGATCTACTGGGTACCAGAGAACGAGGAAGGCAGGGATATGTCCGAATTTGTGATCTCCTTCCTCCGGGACACTCTTTAACTGGACCCTGCGATGCAGTTGGATATTGAGAGGGTGCATAGGGCCCTTCAGCTAAAACTATAGACACGGATAGCAGACATCATAATCAGGCTATTAAACTATGCGATCAAGCAGCAACTATTAACTCGAGCCTGGAGAATGAGAGAAATAATACACAAAGGGCACAGAGTATATTTTGATAATGACTGCTCTCCTATTATAGCAGCGAGTGGTGAGCTTATGCCTCAGTACTGAGGACAGTGAAACAGCAACAACTATGATTTAACACTCCCTATCCAGCCCGACTTACGGTGATGCTCCTGGGAGGCCCATGGACTTTTGAGATGCCGTGGAGGATCAAACGCTGCAGGAGAAAGGAATTGAGATTCCCTTGCCTCCACGGACTGCCACAAAGAAAGGACCTGCAGGTACTTTGGGAGAAAGTGTGGTTTAAACATGCAGATCCACAGTAAGGAAAGGCAATGAATGTCTACACTGCAGGGCGTTAAAAACTCTACAGAAATTCTAGAGAACCAGGGTGATGGAAACTGGTGAGGCAAACCCTGATTGTAGGGGCGAACTTGCATATTTTCACCTGCCTTTGGCAGAATGACTAAGAGAACTGAGGGTCATCGGGAGTAACAATTTTTTTCATAGTGAACTGTGAGAAAATCAGGGAGCAAACAGAGTAAAACAAGGGAAGTAGATATGCTGAAAATATGTGGGTTAAGAGAAGGCAAAGTAAAATGTTGTTTCCTTGTTGTACAAATCCGTAGTAGGCTGGAGGAGGACTGTTTCAGTTGCCTCTTTTCAATTTTGCGAGGGAGGGGGAAGGGGCAGCGCTGGCTCAATAGATAAATGGCTGGCTCTCCCACTGCAACTACCACCGGGCTGCCGTAGAAGCTGAAACAACACACCACCTGCTACCTTAGAAGGCGGGAGCATATCAATTCCCCTAACGGATGACGACTCAGTGTGGCCATCCTGAGTCATGGTGATTTACATGCGTTTATGCTATGGCTCATACTGGGCTTTGCCAAGTATGGGATGACCCCAGACATCACCTGGACACAAAGGAGGCGGTGTCGGGGACCCATGTTACCCACATGGACTACCAACATGGGTCTTGAACATCAATCCCAGTTCAGAAGGAATACTTCTCCTTCCTACCTTGGAAGTCGAGTTTACGGCAGAGAACTGACTGGAATGTGTCTGCCTTTGTTAGGTTGGTACAGTTCAAATGTTTTGGGCCATGTGAGTTTTTAAAAGTTGCCCAGTTTGTTTGTTTAAAACTTAAAAGCTGCAGTATAATATTGCAAAGGATGCTCATTATTAGAAAGGAGACAGGCATTAGCCTGAGATGTTTTGTTTTTAAAATATGGAATCATAGTCTAAGAAAGATGCTGCCTGATCCCCTTGTTTACAGTAAAGAAGAAATATCAGGCATTAGCCCCATTATGGAAGGGGATGTCCGATTGCTAGGCAAATATATTGAAGACATAAAAATAATGATAAGATGTTGTTAAGAAAACAAACCCAGTTTAAAGGATCAACTGTTATTACTGAATGCTTGGTTTATATATATATAAAAAAAAGGTATAGATTGTCAAGAGGTATTTGAAATATAATTTATAAGAAGGCCACTAGAGGAGCACTAGTGTCAGAAAGAGAATTAGATTATACATGAGATATATACACCAGAAGGCAGAGGAAAAAGATGGGGTACATTTCTGAGCTGCAGATACAGAAATAAAAATGGATAGGCACTCTTAATACTTTCTTTGAACGTAAATGGGTTACACAGTCCAATCGAAAGGTCGTGACTCATACAAAATATAAAAAGGGAAAAACCAGAGGTGATTTTTCTCCAGGAGACTCACCTCTCAGTTATGAAGCATGAAAAGTTTAGAACATGAGGCTTCTCCACAGTAATGGCCACATCCCATAAATTATGATGGGGAAGAGGTACAATAATTTTATTAAAAGAAGGGATATCGTTTGATTTACAGGAGGTATACAGGGATGGAGAGGGGAGATATGCGGTTGCCACAGGACGGCTCCATAATAAGCCAGTGACTTTGGTCTCACTCTATGTCCCACCGAGGTCAACTAAGGCCATCGCACAAACATTTTTTATGCATTTATTGGGGATGTTGCAAGGGCAGTTGTTAATGGGAGGACACTTTAATACGGTATTAAACCCGACATTAGAGGTTTCTCGATGCCTTCCACATCGTATTAATCCCTTACAAAAATATATGGGAGGAACCATAGCAAATTTGGGATTGGAGGATCTTTGGCACCGGAGTTTCCCTACTGGAAGGCAGCACACCTATGTATCCCCAAACACCGGAGTGGCATCTAGATTGGATTACATTTCCACTATGGTGGAACACTTGGATACCATTCAAGATGTCTGGCATGGAGCAACCTTCCTGTCAGATCACTCTCCAGTCTATGCCAAATTCGCCGTGGGGGGTGAGACCAAAAGATCATTTTGGAGGCTTAACTTGGCACTATTAAGAGATCTGGAATTTAACCAGCTGGTCCAGGAAGCAATAGCCAGAATAATAAGAGAGAATTCTAGCTCAGAGGTATCCAATACGATCCTATGGGATACAATAAAAACAGTACTCAGGGGGGAGAGAGTGGCATATGCCACAAGGAGAAATACAAATAAGGATATCCAGCTCAAACAACTCCAAATAGAACTAACCACCCTTAAATTGTTTTATGACCTGGGAGACAGAACAGTAAAAACTCAGATTTTACAACTAAAACAAAATATACAAAAAATAATAGATACAAAAATAGAGCAACAACTATTTTACCTAAAAAGCATCTCCCATGAGAGAGGCCCCAAGGGAGCACATATACTGGCCAGAAAACTTAGAACTCAGAGGGCCAGGGTGACTGTCATGGCAATGAAGGACCCCACTACTGGGAGATTAGCCACAACCCCTCGAATAATTAGGCAGATAATGGGCACTTATTATCAGGAGCTGTACAAGGCTGAAGGTAACCCCCTCAACCTCACGATTTGAGGAATACCTCTGAAGCCTTCATCTCCCCAAAATAACTCAGCTACAGGCCCAGGCTTTGACAAATCTGATAACTAGGGAGGAAATAGAAACAAAAATAAAAGAGGCAAAAACATTAAAATCCCCAGGACCAGATGGCTATCCTCCAGAATTTTATAAAAATATTAAAGACCTATTGTTGCAATCTTTAATGAAGGCCTCTCATGAGGTACAGGAAGGAGAGCCCCCACCTCTGTCATGGAAATTTGCAGTCATCGCAGCCATTCCCAAACCAGACAAGGACTCCAAACTCCCATCCTCCTATCACCCAGTCTCGATGTTGAACTTTGATTACAAGCTTCACATGGGCATTCTGGCCAGGCGGATGGAGAAAAGTTTGCCCTCCATAATAGGACTGGACCAAGTTGGGTTTATAAGCCAACGTCAGGCACATGATGAAGTCAGGCACATTTTTTTAATAAAAGACTATGCAGCCCAAAGATCTATTCCCCTTGCACTTGTGGAGCTAGATGCCAAGAAGGTGTTCAACAGGGTGGCCTGAGGATTTCTCTGGGCCACCCTGGCTCAATATGCCTTCCGAAGGGAGGTGATTATACAACTCCAACAGATATATAAGATGCCTACTTGAAACTAGACGGCTTACTTTCTGAGCCCTTCCCCTTGCAGAGGGGAACACGTCAAGGGTGTCCCCTGTCTCCCCTCCTTTTTGCCCTCTATTTAGAACACCTAGCACAAGCAATAAGATTACATCCAGAGATAGAGGGGATCCCAATGGGGGAGAAAATTACAAAACATTGCTTTTTGCAGACAATATTTTCCTTACTTTGTCATCTCCAGAGACCTCTGTACTTAGGGTTTGGGATCAAATTGCCCTGTTCGAGGAACTTTCAGGGTACAAAAATAAACCAACAAAAGACAGAGATGCTGCTCTGCCACTTTACCCCCACGGGGACCCTAAAGAGGGGATACCTATTTAAATGGTATAAGCAATCCATGAGATACTTGGGTATCGAATTAACAAAAAAAACATTCATGAAGAAATGGCTGATGGCAGGCAGGCTGACAGCGAGGTGGACGCAATTGCCACTGGGCCTCCTGGCAAGAGTTGAGGCAGTCAAACAAAATATATTCCCCCAAATTTTGTTCTTCCTCCAAGCACTCCCTATTGTCCCCAGCCAGATGTATTATCAGGCATGGGATAAATTAATCTTGAGGTTTATTTGGCAGGGTAAGCCACCAAGGATCAAATATGCAATACTACAATTGTCCAGGAACAGGGTGGACTTAGCCTACCTAATTTACAGAGATCAGGATGGCTTCAAAGTAGTGAACCTTCTGTGTTGTCTGAATCCCGTTGAGCTGGCTCCACTCCCTCTCTCACTCGCTCGTTCTGTTTCTCCCAGCGCTGCAGGCTGCCCTTTTGTACTGGGCTCCTGCCTGGGTTGTAGCTTTTTCTGCCCACAAAGAAACTGCAGCAGTCCTGACAAAGCTCTGTTGAGCTCGCCATGTCCCATTTCTCTCACTCACTCGTTCTGTTTCTCTTGGTGCTGCAGGATGCCCTTTGTACTGGGCTCCTGCCTGTGTTGGTGCCTTTTTCTGCCCACAAAGAAATCTGTAGCAGTCCCAACAGAGCTCTGTTGAGCTCGCTCACTCCCCTCTCACTCACTTGTTCTTAATCTGTCCCAAACACTGATTTTCCACTGTGACCGGCTTATTCTGTGCTGGAAGTGTGAAAACACATTCCGGCCAGGATGTGAGAAATGACAGCTGTACTGTTCATAAGGAGGTGTGAAAAAATGCCAGTGTTGAAAATCTGGCATGAAAATATTGCAAATTTGCAAAGTTACAAGGGTGCATGGAAACTGCGCAACGAATGCTTGTAACATAGTCATTTTATGGACTTTCGTCACCAAATTTTCAACATAGGCATTTTAGGATCTCTGCTCATGAACAGTGTCACTATCATTTTCTTAATCTGTCCCGAAAACTGATTTCCCACAGCGACCCTGCTATTCTGCACCTGAAGTGTGAAAACACATTTCAGCCAAGATGTGTAAAATGACAGCTGTACTGTTCATAAGGAGGTGTGGAAAAATGCCAATGTGAAAATCTAGAGAGAAAATATTACAAATTTGCGAAGTTATGAGCATGCGTTGAAACTGCACAACGCAAACTCGTAAAACAGTCCTGCCTGCATTGGTGCCTTTTTCTGCCTACAAAGAAATCTGCAGCAGTCCCAACAGAGCTCCACTGAGCTTGCTCACTCGCTGCTCTGTTTCTCCTTGCACTGCAGGTTGCCCTTTGGTACTTGGCCCTGTCTGCATTGGCACCTTTTATAGATACATAGATACATACACAGTGTCGGCAGATAAGGCCTATAGCCCACCCAGTCTGTCCATTTGAGCTTGTAAGTTCAGTTTATATTTTCAAGAAGTCTGTTGCCTACCCTGACCTGCAGAATTCCTTTATGTCTATCCCATGCATTCTTAAATCCCGTGATTGTTTCATCCCTCACCACTTCCTCTGGCAGGGTGTTCCACTTGTCCACCACCCGTTCTGTGAAGAAATTCTTCCTCACGTTTCCTCTGAATCGTCCTCCCTCCAACTTCATCCCATGCCTCTAGTCCTGGAACATCTTTTTCGCTTAAAAATAGTGTATTCCTGCACCCTGTTCCTCCCTGTAAGATACTTGTATGTCTCTATCATATCCCCTCTCTCCCTCCTCTCCTCCAGGGAGTACATGTTCAGTTCCTTCAACCTGTCCTCATAGGACTTGTGATGCAATCCATGCACCATCTTTGTTACAAAGTTGCAAAGTTACGAGCATGTGTAGAAACTGCGCAATGCACACTAGTAAAACAGTCATTTTTTGAATGTTTTTCACCAAATTTGCAACATAGGCTTTTTGAGAGCCCACCTCATGAACAGTGGCACTGTTGTTTCTTTAATCAGCCCTGAAAGATGATTCTGCACAGTGACCGTGAAATCACCTTTCAGGACCGAATAATGCTGTGTCAGTGACTGAATTCATGAGGAGGGGTCCCAATAACCCCATGTTGAAAATGCGGTGCCACAATTTCCAAAAATGGCCGAGATATGCGCCAAAGTTGAAAAAACCCTATTTATGCCATTATACAGCTTACAGGCATTTCTTCAGTTCGTGGTTGGCTTTAAAGAGTGCAGATGTTTTCCCAGTCCACCGAAGATTGTCACGCCAGGCTCCAGAGGTAAGTATGGGGTGAGGGAGGGGTGAGGAGGTGGGATATGCAGAAGGTGGGCGTGAGGTGGGGGAGGGGCACCGGACACGTTGAGGGACCGTTTTCTCGCTTAATAGGTAAAAAAAACATAAAACAAAAGACAACGTAGGTCGGTTTTCTTCTTCTTTTGCAGGTGCGTTTGGTGCACTGGGGTGGACTCCCAGTGTGCCACCTGCATTTTTGGGGAGGGAGACTGAAGCCAACAGGGATTGGGCCTCCCGTCGGCACAGAAATGGGTGGGGGGACACATGATGCTGAGGGAGATTGGGTATCCCCTCAGCACCCAACAGAAATCAGGGGTGGGGAGGGGATACTATGCTGATGGGGAATGGGCTCCCCTGTCTGCAAATTGAAATGGGAAGTGGGGGACTGGAGAAGACAGGGATTGGGCCTCCTGTTGGCAAAGAAAGACTGTTGGGGCGCATGATGCTGAGGGGGACTGGGAGCCCCCTAGGCATACAACAGAAATTCAGGGGTGGGGACATTATGCTGACAGGTAGTGGGCTCCCCATCAGCAAATTAAGAGGGTCAGGGACATGCCAATAGGAGGATTGGGTGCCCCTGTCAGTTCTGAGGCAGCCACATAGAGCCGCCATGTTCCTGGTAATGTTACACCAGGCAAGGTACCACCCTGCAATGACAGGTCGCTCTCTCATTGCAGCAGAATTGCTGATGCTGCAATGATGAGACAGCCCCTCATTGCAGCGGACAAATCATTTCAAGTTGGTGGCATTTCTGCAGAACCAGTGTCATCAGGACACTGGGCTTGTATTGGATGCACACCACCAAGCCCACAAATGCAGTGCTGGCATTAGCTGCCTCACTACTGCACCTCCACAACCCACTTCTTTCCTAAGCTGCTGCATAATGTTTCTTGCGTGTGCAAGCATACATAAAAATCATATTGTTTCTCCATCAGTTACTTCTCTAGTCTGATCTGTGGGGGAAAATATGAACATTAAAAAGCTGCAGTGTAAACCAGAAAACTTGCATCAGAAAAAGAAAAGGAGAAAAAGTGTGGGGGGGTGGGAGATTGATTAGAGATCAGTGACAAAACACAAATAAACAAAACGGGAAAAGGAGAGAGGCAATGAAATGAAACAAAAAACATATATAGAGCGCTTATACTGATCATAGTACAAAAAGGAAAAAAACTTGCTAAAATAGCAGATCACTGTAGTACCTGAAGATTATGGTAGTAGTGCTCAACACTAGTAAAATAACAGCCCACTATCCAATGGAGTATGGGGGATAGGTCTGAAGAGAGGGAGGTTAGATGGGTGGCTGCACCGGGGGAATGGAATCCTGACAGGTGACAATGTGCTGAATGTGGACTGGAATATGCTGGGGGCGAGAAGTGCCAGATGCCAAGTCCTAGTGGACAGCTTTTAGGAAGATTTCCTCTCCCAACATGTGAGGGAACTGACTAGGGAGGAGCTAGGTTGGATCTGGTACTCTCGAACGACAAACTTATTGAACATATAACTGTTGGAGCTCTACTCAGAGTAAGTGACCACAACTCTGCTTGGTTTAAAATTACCCTTAGGAGTAGACACCACAAATCACCAGAAAATGGATCTGGACTTCAGTTGGGCTAAGTTTCAGAAAATGGAGGAGATCCCTGAGACCAAGCTTCAATGGGTAGGCCAGTTAGTGGGGGTACAGTTAAAATGGGAGACTGTGAAAAGGGAAGTTCTAGAGGTCAACCAAGAGCTGTCTGAGGCAGGTTGGTAAGACCAAAAGGTGTAAGCAGCCATTACCTTTCTATAATGGGGTGAGGAATGCAAAAAAGGGGACAAAATCTGTCTTCAGGAGGCATATGGATGGTCAGTCAGATAGTTGACCTACACTATCAGGAGAAGCTTAAGGCAGTCAGTGCAACTGTCAGGAAGGCTAAGGCAGAGACCGAGCTCATGGCAGCAGATGGAGTGAGGATCAATAGCAAGGCCTTCTTCAGATATATAAAAGCGAGAAAAGAAAAAAAGACAGAAGGGCATAGAAAGGCTGGCCAAAGGGTCAGAATGGGCAGAGGATGACCTGCAAAAGGCAACTGTTATGAATGAGTAGTTCTGTTACTGTTTATACCCCTGGTGTTACTCAGCACAATCTTTTCTCAGGAGCTCACAAGGCATATTTCCAAGCCCCACACCTTGCCAGCCAATGGCTGTACCTACATGGTGTCTTGGAGTAAGGCATATGAGAGGGTAAATAGAATGCTGGGATGCATAGGGTGGGGGTTGGGGGAATTCACCAGTAGAAATGAGAACTTGGTTTTGCCCCCAGATCTCTGTTGCAACTGCACCTGGAGTAGTGTGTGCAGGTCTGGAGCACCCACTTCAAACATGACAGAGACAGGCTGGAGTCTGTGCAGAGGAAGCCTACCAAGATAGTTTAGAGGCATCAGGGGAAATCTTGTCAATAATGAACTGAAAACACCAGAAATGCTTGATTTATATTGCATATTCTAGGGACGGGGATATGATGTACTATCCACACTTCTGGCAGTGTTCCTTTCCCCTTTAAATCCTACTGGAACGTCGTCAGTCTTGCTCCTCCCACCCATCCAAGAGGTAACTCCCTCAGCACCACCTCATGATGTCAGATCTTCCTTTTCACTGGAAGAAAAAGGTTCTCTCCTTACTACTTTCTGCACTAAGTAGGCCCTTTGCTTCAAAACTTTGCAAAACTTTTCAGAACGACTCTCATCTTCAAGCAATCTTCAAATCTTTCAAATCCTTGTCATGGAAAACTCAAAGTCAGTGGCCAGTTTAAAATATTGCCATTGTGGGCGAATATGTCCCAGGCAGTTCCACACACCTCATTCATCTACTGCCCTAGGCCATGAACACAATCCTCAGGCGTATGGCCCGTGCTCGCACCTTGCATCACAGTACCCTGGAAGACTGGCACACTTGGCTGCTTTTAGGGCATCCAGCCTAATGGGACCCTCCCATTCTGTCAAAAGATGCCCTTCAAGTGGTCTCTGTAGCTGCATGGTCCACAGAACAACTTGTGGCCTTTGAAGAAGTAGCGGCTCAGGCAGCGGAGTATGCCTCTTCAGCTTTGGCCTTTGTGCCGCTTTCCTTTGGCACCACCTTCATGGGGGCATTTAGGGATTTGTGCCTGTCCCTTCCCACCTTTGGGCAGGACCCTCTAAGGGCACTAAATCCTCCAAATCTTAAAGGAGACTAAAAGAAGACTAGCTGTTGATAGTAGGATTCAGAGCATTCTCAGGCCTTGGATTCCCGTGCTTCTCTGGAGGTTTTGACTACGATCGATCCTTCAGTCCAGGCTGCTGACTCCATGGCCTCCCCATTGGGCTAGTCAGTCAAGATGCCTGTTGACCAATGTGTCAAGATTTTTCTTGAGCCAGTCAATGTGCTGTCACAGCATTAGGCTGATACCTTGCTCTGTAGGACTCTGGTCCTACCTGTCACATCTCAGGTGGGTTGGACCAGCTCTCTGATCTTGTCCGTAACCTTTGGGATCCAAATACCCTGGAGGATCATCAGCTTTTACTGGTTCCCTCTGAGTCTCACAGTCAACATCCCTGATTGTAGAGGTCCCAATCCTGAAGCCTGGAGTCGAGGCAACCCGCCACCTCCAGCATTCCCACTGTTGGCTTTCAGGCAAGTGGCACCATGGCTATTCATCTTCTTTTTCCTCCTCCTCTTTGGACTAGGAGAGGCTCCACTGCAGAATGCTCCAGCGCTACAAAGAACTCATGTGGCATCAGCTCATGTTGGCCAGGTTATGCTGATTCTGGCCCCCACCCTGGCTCTACCGTGACTCCCGCCACCTAGGCCTCAGCCTACTCTGGCTCAGTCAGTTCTGACTTGGCCTGTTCCAGTCTCTCTGCCCATCCAGGTGGAGCCGCCTCCTAAGCGACTGAAGGAGGGTCCCCCTCCTAAGGATGACTGCACTGCTTCCAGGCACCCTTGTTGGCTATTGGTCACTGTGACTCCCAACAGACCCTCTAGTATCAGCAAGGACTCTGGTGGTCAACTGCTTTTCTACAAATGCTAGGAGTCTAAGGGTTCCTACTTGCACTCCCATCTGTTGGACTCTGAGTGGGGGGTGGTTATCCAAGGATCATGCTACCACTTCTTTTGGAGGCCTGTTTCACTTAATCTTGGAATTTATGGGACTCCAAATGGAGCCTGTCCAAATATGGGCCAAGTTCCCTTTGCCCAAAATTCTCAACTGTGGTGACTCCCCTGGGATGGTATGCAGTCCCTACAGGTTCTCTGTTGGGTTTCACCGAACATCCCTTGGCCAAGAGTCTGGTGACTGACTTTGTCTTTTGGTGTACCAGCAATGTCGAGGGACATTGACAAACCTCCCAGCAAGGAATACAAAAAGTTGGATCACATGGCCAAGAAGATCTATGTGGCCTCTTTGCTCAGCCTTCGGCAGGTGAGTTCAACCCTTTTGATGGCCCACTTTGATAATACCTAGCTTGGTACTCTTGATGAGGTGCTTACCCAACTCCCAGCTGACTTACAGACTACAATCAAGCAAGTCATGGAGCAGGGCTGAGCAGTGGGCAAACAGCAGCTCCAGACAGCCATGGACAAAGAGGACTCCTGTGCCCGGTCTGTGGCTGCTGCTGTAGCCATGGGCTGCAGTGCTTGACTGTGGATCTCTACCTTTATGACAGATACCCAGCACAAATTGGAGGATGTCCCCTTCTTGGGCACCGACCTGTTCAGACTGGGGGTGGAAGGACACCTTAGTCACATAGAGAAGTCTAATGCCATCCTGAACACTGTCATCTCCACTCAGAGGGATCCCAAGTGCTCTAAGCTTCAAAGGAAGAAGCCTTTTGTCCCCTTTCTGCTCCTGCAGCCAAGCTGTCTCAGCCTCCAGATAGGCAGCAGGCCCAGGCTCGATGTCCCCGACTGAAGTTGGTTACTTTGGTCATCTGGAAACCAGGTGGTCGAGGTCCCACTGCTTTCTCAGCTGGTCCCTCCTCTGCCTCCAAACCTGCCCAGTGATGGGATGGGGGCGTGCCTCCCCCATACCCATCCTGACTCCCCTGGATTCTCCGGTGGGGGGGCCAGCCCCGCCACTTCCTTTTCACCTTGTTCACCATGGACAGGTGAGTCCTCAAGGTGGTTGGTCAGGGTCTGCCTCCAGAATTCAAGATTTACCCACCTTGCCGAGCCCGTGCCACACGAAAGGACATGCTGTCCACTGGCATGCTGTCAGCTTTTCAGGCAGACATTGCCCAGCTCCTCTGGAAGGAGGTAGTGGCTCAAGTCCTGAACCATCGAGTAAGCCCAGAGTTTGTCTCCAGGTACTTCCTGGTGCCAAAGTGGATGGGGGGCTGGCACCCCATCTTAGATCTGCATGACCTGAAAAAATTCCTTCAGTTGCACATTTTCAGGATGGTCGCTCTGTCTCAGATAATTCCATCTCTGGAGCAGAACTTGTGGTTCTGCTCCCTGGATCTTCGGAATGCATTCTTCCACATTCCCATCCATCTGTCCCACGATCAGTTCCTGTGGTTCCATGCAGAGGGGTATATCTACAAGTTCAGACCATACCCTTTGGCCTCTCCAGCTCCCAGAGTCTTCACCAAGTGCATTGAAGTGGTGGCAGCCTAACTGATGCACAAGGGGTCGGGTGTACCCCACCTGGATGGCTGGCTTATAGCAGGTCCCTCCATGGTGGAGGTAAAGTGGTCCAGGGATGTGGCACGAGACCTTCATTTTGTTTGTTTAGTTTTGACTGAAAAGAAGTACTAGCAATTCTGCCTATTTTCAGCCTCGACTGGTGGGATACCAACTGGCACTGAACCAGATTAAGCTGTTAGTAGTATTTTTTTTTTTTTAGTGAATTGGGGAAATGTAGGCAGGACACTGGGGAAATGCACCTACTCTTTTTGAGAAGTGCCATGGGATCTTTATCATCCACCTGAACTACCATCAGAACAGGGAGATGGGACCTCAGTTTAACATCTCATCCATAAGACCTCCTTGTCCCTTGGCCTCCTGGTGAATGAGGCCAAGTTGGAGCTTGTACTTTGCAGGTTCTGCTCCTGGAATCTTCAGAATGCATTCTTCCACGTTCCCATCCATCCATCCCACCATCAGTTCCTGTAGTTTCATGCAGAGGGGGTTCTCTACAAGTTCCAGGCCATGCCCTTTGGCCTCTCCTCAGCTCCCAGGTTCTTCACCAAGTGTGTTGCAATGGAGGCAGCCTAACTGATGCACTGAGGGTCTGGGTGTCCCCTACCTGGATTGCTGGCTTATAGCGGGTCCCACCAGGAAGGAGGTAAAGCTGTCCGGGATGTGGCCCTCCAGATGTTTACTTTTTTTTGTAGTTTTTGACTGGGAAAGAAGTATTAGGCAATTTGCCCTGTTTTCAGCCTTGATCGGGGGGGGGGGATACAGATGGATACCAACTGATGAACCAGATTAAGCTGTTAGTATTATTTTTCTTTAGTGAATGGGGGAAATTTTTCCAGGACACTGGGGAAATTCCCCTACTCTTCCTGGTAGGGAGCACTAGTGTGTGATGGATGACAGTGCGAGTTCTAATCAGTTGGCTGATAGCCCTACGGGAGAGCAGATCTCCCTCCCTGTAGGTCCAGCAAAGGAGATCGGGCCTGAGGAGATGGCAACCGAAGTCGATGATATCGTTCAGCAATATGTGACCCAAGCGGCGACTGAATATACAGATTTGCGTGCAGCAGGCCTACAGCAAGATGTTAATTTTGTCCATGCATTAAGTATTGAGCAGCAGCAGCATTTGCTGCTGGTTCTTTTGACCCCAGGAAGTGGAGGAGGCCCCCAAGTTGATACCCCTGGCAGAGCATCTGGAGTAGTGGACCCAAGTGATGTGGGTTCACCTGTGCTTATTTATAGGGCTGAGGAGCCTATCGGCGGTGAGTCCCAGAGCAAGTCTCTGGACCAGGTGCTGCTGGAACCACCGCAGTCCTGTCAGGCTGTGGAGCCGGCGCTGCCTGAAGGGGATTCCATTTGTGATTCAGACGTTCCTGCAATTGCCGAGGCCACAGTAAGTACTGTTTGTGATGCTGATGTCTTAAGTGAAGGTTTGCCTCCCTGTGTAATGCCCATTTCTGTGCCACCAGTATGTTGTGAGGGGGAAGGCCTAAATGAATCGCCTGATATAGTTGACAGTCGCGGCCTGGGAAATGGACTTCATGACGCTCCTTCTGTACAGCACCGGAGGGTTGGACTGTGGAAATGGCAATTGTGGGTGCTGGGTGGACTAAAGCGGAGGCTGGGGGTGGGTCCTGGACCCCATGGACACCTGTGTTATAGAGACACCTGCTGTGGTTTTCCCTCCAGACTCTCAACAGGTAGAGATCTGTCTAATGGCTCAAGACACCTCTGTGTCTCTGAAATCTGCTGAATTGCCTGGTATTTCTCCTGCAAAAATTCCTATGCTTACTGGCCCCATTGTGTCAAACCCTCAGTGAGTCAGCGGTTCATTGGGTGATCATATGGATACTGAACAGCCTGTCTCTCGGGGGTGGGGGGTCCAGCCTTCTGCTCTGGAAGCAGTTTTGCAACAGGGAGTCCTTTTGTTCGGGTAATATCCCCACCCAGAGAAGGAATGCTGTTCGTATACAGTATATGGGAGGGCTGCCCTTCCACCTGATAGGCTGTATATCGGAAAAGCTTTACTAAAAGATTCTTTAAGATTTTTTTCAATTGAAATCTACACCTTGATACATGCAATGGGTGACACAGTGTATGATGTCAGTTTTAAATCTGCAGGCCTTGATCGTTTCTGGGCCTCTTATGAGAAAAAAAAAAACACGCTGCATTATGGCTTCCATTCCGTGTCCTCCCTATTATGAAACCAACTATTAAGCAGGTCACTGTGCTTTTTAGGAATGAAGGGGTGGCTGTCCATGATGTGACATATTGGTTGAAACAGTGGTGTGCAATGTTGGGGGACCCTTCCCCTATCTTGGATGGGGAACACATATGGGCTGGTGGCTGGAAATATAAAGTCTGTTTGAATTCTGGGCCTCAAGACCCCAAACATTTGCCGAGTGCTTTATTTTCTGGGGTCTGAGAGGGGCCACTGTTTCTACCTGGGGCAACCAAAGACATGCTTTTGATGTGGTTCCCATCTCCACCTAAGCAATGTCTGTGACAGAATAAAATGTTCTTCCTGTCTGTCTTTTGGACAAAATAATACTGACTGCACTGAAGTTCAAAAGTGTAATTTATGTGACATTCTGGGCCATGTCTTTCGGCAATGTGAATGGGCCATGCATAATCGGTCTGACCGCCTAATCAGGAGGATATCGTTGATAAAGCTCAGAGTCTCAGCATTTCGATGCAGAGAACTGTTAAGGAACAGAATCGGATAGTGGCAATGCAGGAGCAGCAGGTGCAGGGTCCTACACCTGTTTCTGCAGGGCCTGACATGATGCCTATACAGCTCCCCCCTCCTGCTTCCTGTGCCTGAGGGATCAGACCCTGTAGATAGCAGGTTCTTGTGGAAGATAATCTGATGGTGGTAGAGCTTGTGGCAGACTCTCCAGGGGTTCTGCGTTCTGAGGTGGCTTTGACACGGGAGGTCCAGGAGGAAGATATAAGGGACATGCCCCCCTACCTGAGATGACTGTAGTGACTTCAAACAAGCATTTGTCAATGCTGAATGTTTGCTTGCTGGCACTGGCAGTGGTAGTGTAGAAGTTACAGAGCTGCATAATAGGAATGGCAGTGAAGTATTGAACTGAAGCCAACCCCACCATCACCCTGCAGACAGTGACAGGCATTGGGGTGTACCTTTGGGTCGTGAGCATAACAGGCACGCCATTTCAGTACACCCACCCTGCAGACACTGGCAAGTGTCACGGTGTTCTTGGGGTCTTTGGCCCTTATAGCGCACTCCCATTCCATTAGGAAATACAGTGAGATGGGTGCAATATAGGAGAATGGGGTGAACTTTGGGGCTGAAGAGTCCAAGGCATACCTCAATGCCTCTGACTGGCTGCAGGGTGTGGAATGGTATGAGCATTACAGGCAAGAATCCCAAGTCACACCCCTGATGCCTGTCATTCTCTACAGGGTTGGGCGTTATGGTTGAAAACCCTAATACCTCAGGCCTTCGTTGGTGTTTTCACTCCAAATGTTCAACATGGTTTTTTTGTGACCCCACCTCATGAACAGGGGGAATATCAGTTTCTTAGCTGAAAGCTGCTTATGCACAGCGACTACGGCATTTAGCACCACAGGTGCAAAAACATTCCGAACAGGATGTAAAAAATGACAGCTGTACTGTTCACGGGAGGTGTAAAAAATGGCAATGTTGCAAATCTGCAGTAAAAATATTTAAAAAAATTGTGAAGTCACGAGCGTACATAGAAACTGTACAGCACACCGTAATATAATTAGGTTGGGGATTTTTACAGCAGACTGTCAACTCAGGCATTTTGGGCCTCCGATCATGAACAGTGTCACTGTGATTTTCTTTATCTGTCCCAACAACGATTTCCCACAGCGACCACGCATCTCTATGCTGAAAGTGTGAAAACACACGCCATGTTGTGAAAAATGACAGCTGTACTGTAAATAAGGCAGTGTGGAAAAATGCCACTGGTGAAAATCTGGACTTAAAATATTACAAAGTCATGAACTTACAAGGGTGCGTGGAAACTGCATATGCTCATCAGTAACACAGTCATTTATGGACTTTTGTCACCAAATTTTCAACATAGCCATTTTAAGACCTCTGCTTATGAACAGTGTAACTGTGATTTTCTTAATCTGTCCCAAACATTGCTTTCGCACACCAAAAGCACCATTGTGCGTTACATGTGCGAAAACACATTTTGGGCAAGATGTGAAAAATGACAGCTATACTGCTCATAAGGAGGTGTGGTAAAATGTTAATGTTGAAAATCTGGAGTGAAAATATTGAAAATTCGCGAACTTACGAGTGTGCGTAGGAACTGTACAACGCACACTCATAAAACAGTCATTTTTGGAATTTTTTCACCAAATTTTCAACATAGCCATTTTAAGACCTCTGCTCATGAACAGTGTCACTGTGATTTTCTTAATTTGTCCTGTACATTGATTTACCAACAACCAACTGCCATTTAATAGCTACATGGCAGAAACATGTTTTGGGTGAGATGTGAAAAATGACAGCTGTACTGCTCATAAGAAGGTGTGGTAAAATGGTAATGTTGAAAATCTGGAGTGAAAATATTGAAAATTGGCGAACTTACAGCGCATGGTAGAACTGCACAACGCACTCAAAACAGTCATTGTTAGAATTTTTCACCAATTTTCAACATAGCCATTTTAAGACCTCTGCTCATGAACAGCATCACTGTGGTTTTCTTAATTTGTCCCATACATTGGTTTCGCACACCGACTGCGCCATTGTGCGCTACATGGACGGAAACACGTTTTGGGTGAGATGTGAAAAATGATAGCTGTACTACTCATAAGAAGGTGTGGTTAAATGGCAATGTTGAAAATCTGGAGTGAAAATATTGAAAATTTGCTAACTTACGAGCATGCGTAGGAACTGCGCAACGCACGCTCGTAAAACAGTCGTTTTTTGGAATTTTTCCACCAAATTTTCAAAATACACTTCTTGAGAGCCCCACCTTATGAACACTGGCAGTGTCATTTCGTTAATCAGTCCAGAAAGGTGATTTCACACAGTGACTGGGCGCAGGTGACCATGTAAATCACCGGGCCCGGAATACCGCCATGACAGTGACACCATTCGCGAGAAGGTCCAAAACCCCATGTTGAAAATTTGTGCAAAATTCAAAAATGCCTGAGATATGCAACAAAGTTGAAAAACCCTATCTAGCCCATTATACAGCTTACCGGCATTTCCTCAGTTCGCGGTCGGCTTTGAAAAGTGCAGGCGTGTTCCCGGTCCAGCGAAGATCGTCGCGCCGGAGGTCCGGAGTAAGTATGGGGTGAGGGGTCAATAGGCGGCAGGTTGCGCATTGGGTGGGTGTGGGTTGTGGGAGGGGGCCGCGGAGACTACGATGGGACCGTTTTCTTTACAGGTTAAAAAAAAAAAAGTACGATGCGGACGCTTTGCCACGCTGAGCCGGACAGTTGGGCGTTTCAGCCGACGGGGATTGGGCATCCCCGCCGCCAGCGCATGTACTGCCACGCTGGGTGGGCTCCCAGAGTGGCACCCAGTACTCGGGAGGCGAGGGACAGTGAGCTAGCCGGAGGATTGGACACCACCCGTCGGCTATATCATGAGTTTGGGGGCAGGGGCGCAGCACAGCCGGCGAAGGGATTGGGCACCCTGTCGGCTATACAGTGTGTGTGCAAGGGGCGACGATCGCTTGTGCGCATGTGTGTGTGTATGTAGGGGGAGCTGTGCATGAGCAGGCGATATCTTATCGCTGCTCACTGAAGCGTAGCTCTCCCTTTCAACTGTATGCCACTGCATTTTGGAGCTTGTCATAGACAGCTCCAGCATGCATTGGCTTACAGGGGCCCCGCCTGCCAACACACTGACTGAATTGGAAGAGGGGGGTGACACACCTCCGAAATCTCAGATGATGGCAATATGTTTCTTGCACATGCGTGCAAGCAAACATAAAAATCACTCATTGAAGTCTCTGAAGTCAAAAGCAAAAGTTCAAAAGCTGGGGAGTGCTGTACCACCCATCCCTCTGTTGAATTCAAATGATGTGCTCCAACCTTGGGATCAGGACATTGGGGAAGATTCGGAAGATTCCTCTACAATTCCTTCAAAGAAAGGGTTGTCTTCTGAGTCTGAGGAGGATGGAACAGTATCTGTTGACCATACACTATGAACACAGACAAACAGAGCGGTTCACTTCCTAGACGTAGTCAGCGTCTGGGTAAACAGGCTGTGACTTGATTACTTTAACGTTTTTTGTTGTTTTGTATTTGCTCCACATGCTATGCTACTATGTCTCAATGATTAACGTGAACAGTAAACATAATGGTCGTAGATGTGTAGTTGCTTTTTCAGTCCTTAGGAATTATCATGTTGACATTGCCTGTTTACAGGATTTTCGCTCATATACTTTGAATGATGTGGAATATGGAAAAACACTCTGGTGTTGGGGCCCTGCTGTCTTTTCCTTAACCCAGGAGCACTGTGATGAGGTGGGAGTTGTATTTAGAGGCTGGGATTACCTGATCACAAGGGTGGTGAACATTGACCCAGGGAGGGCACTGCTCCTGGATTTCACTCATGGCCATAGACAATGGAGATTAATTTCCCTGTATGCAACCCAATCAAAAAGGAAGGGTAGATCTGTTCTCTGCAGGAAAGCCTTTCCTGTTTATGTCTTGTCTCCTTCTCTGGGAGAGTGATTTTAATTGCTGTTTACCTGTGGCTGGTGTGGGTACATCAGGAAAAAATCATATTGTGATTCGAATACCTTAAAGAATATTCTGTACAGACAGGGCTTGCTGATACTTATCAACGGGTGCATGCCTCAGGGGGGTATACTTTTTATAAAGCTCTGTTTGCTACAAGAATTGATTTTATTTTTGCTGCTGCTTCTTTGGTGTGTGTTCAGGCTGCCACTGTTTCTCTGGTGACTTCTGACCACATGATGGTAAAGGTTAGTCTGTCCCTACGGGACAGTGTCAAGCCAAATGGCATATGGAAGATGAATAGAACAGTCATACAGGAGATGCTCTGTTTGGCTGGTATCCAGGACTTGATACAGGCTCGTATGTCTGTTATCGAATTAGATCATAATGTGAGTCGCTGGTGGGTTCAAACCAAAAAAGATATTAAATGTTTTATGAAGACTTGGGCCTTCTGTTCACATTCAAATAAGTACCTCCATTATTTGACCTTACAGGGGCAGTACATGTGGGTGGTGTTGTTGGTGAACGAGGCATATAGGGAATATGCTAATCAGGTCGTTCTTCTAAAACAACAAATGGAAAAACTGCAGTGTGAATGGGACTCTTCTCTGTTGTATGAACATCGTATCAGGACCCCTGGAAAAACAGCCACGGGGGCTATTTTTGAGAGGTGTAGAATGAGGGTGCAGCAAGGGGTGATGACCTCACTATGCAGTCCTGAGGGGTAGTGGTTCAGTCTCATGAGGGCATTCTTAATGAGGTTCACCATCACATGGATTGTTTGTATGCTGCTTCTGCTGTGTCACATGAAATGACTGTTGACTCACTCGGCCATGCGCTCAGCCATTTTGTATGCCTATTCTGCTTTCTGACATGGTGAAGCCTGTCACTGAACAGGAAATTAGGATGGCAATTGTTACCTTAAATAATAATACAACTCCGAGGCCTGATGGTCTGACCTCGGAATTTTATAAGGCGTGTATTTCAGATTTGGCAGGTGTTCTGTGTGTGGTATTTAATACAATTCTTGACGTATAAGAGGTGGCCCCACAGTTTGGTCATTCAGTTCAATTGTTTGTGTTTAAAAAAGGGGACAGCCGTCTTTTGCAGAACTGGCATCCACTGAGTCTCATTAATTCCGATCTGAAAATTTTAAAGAAAATTCTGGCCAGTCGTCTCAGAACGGTGGCTCCCTTCCTCATTGACCCTAGCCAAGTTTGTATGGTAAAAGGAAGGAAAATAACGGATAATCTACTGCTGTTGCGAGAAGTGGTTTCTCAAGGACAGAGGGGTGTACTGAGTGGATATTTGCTGAGCCTGGATCAGAAACAGGCATATGACAAAGTTTCGCATCTGTATCTCAAAGTGGTTCTGGATCACTATGGTATACCCAATCTTTTTACTTTCTGGATCATGAAATTGTATTCCATTGCCTCCTCCTGTCCTTTAATTAATGGACATGTGGGTCGGACTGTGCAAATTGCTTGAGAAGTACGACAAGGATGCCCCATGAGCCCTATGTTGTATATTTGTAGTCTGGATCCCTTGCTCAGCTTGATTAGACAACATCCTGGGATTAGTAGTATCCACCTTCCTGTGGTATCTGCCCTTAGTAAAACATTAGCTTATGCAAATGGTGTCTGTCTCCTGGTAGCAGATAAAGAATCAGCTGACTGTGCTATAGGAGTCATTCAGTGTTTTTCACAACTTACAGGGTCTGCTTTGAATCTCCCAAAAAAGTTGTGGATATATTTTGAGCCCTAGTACTGCTCTCTTGGGTGAAATTCAGCATATTCGAATGTCAGATAAGTGTATTACTATGCTGGGCATTACATTTGGGTCTGGTGACATGGCACGGATAATTGGGGGAAGGTATTGGATAGCAGTGCTGAGAAAGTCCAAATTTGGAAAAACTGGCAACAAAAAAAAAAGCGTGTTGATTATTAAAATGTTTTATTTGCCCCTGTTAACATATGTTGATGCGGCATTTCCACCCCGAGGTCACTGGATGTCACCATTTTGTGCCAGACCTTCCAACTGATATGGGGAGCCGTCTGAACCCAATTAAGAGGGAGGTTCTTTATAGGACCATTAGGGAGGAAGTTTGCAGTTGCTAAACCCGATTAGTTATCTTCATAGTCTCTTTTGTTTAACACGGTATCGCCTTTCTCCTACCGGTGAGGCAGTGTGGAAAAGTGGCAGCTCTCTGGGTGGCTCGTTGTTACAAATGTGGACACAGGGTCCTCTGGTTACACAGAAGTGGGAGGTTTGACCTTTGTTTGTTGTGCATGGTTTTGAGAAGATACGCGTAGGAAGCTGACAAAGGCACATCTTTCTGTGCGAACAGGAAGATGTTGTATTTAATGATTTTTTTTCCCATAATAATTTTTATTGTTTTTTTTTTACAAATTTAAATATAAATATAAATATAAACAATTAAACAAGCTGAGTAAAACATTTAAATTGAGTAAATAGAAATTACATAGAATCACGTTGTAAGTCTTACATATCATACATTACATCTGTTGTAAATAAGAGCTAAACCAAATAATTGACTAGTATAATAGACTGAAAATATTTCAAGAAATGTTCTCTTTACCCAATCCCCTTTAAAAATTATTCTTAGTCAATTGCCATTCTGATATATCATTCAATTTTACTATTAATTCATTTCTCTACTTCAGTGACCAGAAGGGTGCCCAGATGTCCTGCATAGTGTCCAATTTGTCTGATCAAGAATAACACATTTGTTCATTATTATATTGAAAAACCATTTGATTGTACCATCCTGCAAATGTTGGTGTCAGTGCACTTTTTCATTTTTGTAATAAGAGTTTCTTTAAGGAAACGGATGCCTGTGAGTTCCAAATTTCCTGTTGTCTACTCAAATTTAAAGAATCCTGGTAAATCCCTAACATGAAAATTACTGGTGAATAGGGAATAGTTTTTCCTATAACTCGATTACAGATAGACCATACACTGTTCCAAATTGTTTTGATTTTGGGGCAATCCCATAACAAATGTGTCAGATTAGCATCCAGTTCCTTACATTTCCAACACCTGACTTCTCTACATAATCCCAAGTTGTTTATCTTTTCTGGGCAAGATAATATCTGTGAAGTATTTTGAATTAGGGCAACCTACCTGCCTCTTTATGTGATCTGGTGGCCATTCCCATGTGGTTTCCCATTATTCTTCACTTATGGCAACATGAAGCTCTTCCTCCCATTTCTGTTTGACCTTTATGGTTAGACATGTAGAGGATGTGTTGTTAGTTAGGAATTTATATAAGAGGTCTGCCCCTTTCTTAAGTTCTGAAAGTAGAACTAGCTGTTCCCATTCCTCACATTTTGGCAATTTGTAATCCTGGTTAATTATGTTAGAGTTTTTAAGCATTTCCCTTAACTGTAGATAATAGTGTAAGTTGTAGTTGCAAACATCATATTTGGTTTTTAGTTCTTGGAAGGAAAGCAACACTCTAGATTGTGGATCTATTAAGTGTACGAGTCATGTAATTCCCCTTCTACACCAATCATTATTGTGCAATATTTGCTCCCCCCCCCCCGTCATCTTAATGTTATTCCAAATTGGTGTCCAATCCATTGGCATCTGTTTATGATTCATAAGGGCATTTATTTTTTTGAGTGCTACCACCGATCCTTGTAAGCATGGATTATCCATTATGGGAGCTTTCAGTGGTATGTATATTAGATCAAAAAGATTATTTGGCCTAAGTATTTCTTTTTCTAGTTTAAGCCATAGGGGTTGACATTCTTTGTTTGAGGTAGATCTTGTTAAATGTTTCAAGACATGTTTGGGAGAATAAAAGCCATCTGGTATTGTTCCCACCATGGAAATACAAAGCCACCTGGAGCACAGGGTGCCTTGAGTTTTGTTATTCCAGTCCTAGGAGGTTTGTCTTGCCATAAAAAATTCCTAATGATTCTATCAAGTCTTTTTAATAACTTTTTTCCTATAGGTATTGGTAGGTTTTGAACTAGATAGAACAAAATAGGCGCTACATTCATCTTAATTGTATTTATTTTCCCCCAAAGGGATAGATTGAGCTTCCCCCATCTTGATAGATCTAATGCTATGTCTTTTAACAAGGTTCATAGTTAAGGGAGATAATTTATTTTAAGTTAGTTGAGATTTGAAGACCTAAATATGTAATACTAGATTTGTACCATTTATTATCTAATACTCCTTCAAGACAACTCATATTGTTTTTGCTCAAATGATTATACAGTATCTGGGTTTTACCCCAATTAATTTTAAGTCCTGAAAGTTTTCCAAAATCTGAGAGAATTGCTTTCACATTAAGACAAGAATGAATTGGATTGTTAAGGGTAAGTAACAAATCATCAGCAAATGCAAATGATTTATGCTCCTCTAACCCGTGTTTAAGACCTTTTACTCCAGGATGATCTTGTATTAGCTTTATAAGGGGCTCAAAAGCTAAAATAAAAAGATAAGGAGAGAGGGGACATCCTTGTCTAGTGCCACAAGTTAGCTCAATTTGTGGGATAGTATACCATTAGTTAGAATTTGTGTGTTGAGTTTATCATAAATCATTGCAACCCACTTATTGAATTCTCTCCACAATTGAATTCAGTCAAGACTCTTGACATATAGTCCCCATTGATTGAGTTAATTGCTTTCAGTATGTCAAGGGATAATATCACATAGGGTACCTTTTTTTTATTAGCTGACCATATTAAGTTAAGAAGTCTACAAGTACTATATGCACCCGCTCTATTAGTGATAAACCCAACTTGCTCCAGGCCAATTAGGGTTGTAATAATATTTTGAATTCTTTTTTCCAGTATTTTTGCTAGAATTTTATAATCAGTGTTCATTAATGAGATCGGTCTGTAGCTAGAACATTCTAAGATATCTTTCTTTTTTGGGGGTATTAAGGTTACGTAGGCTTGCTTCATAGTGTGTGGTAATGCTCCCCCCCCCAAGTTTCAAGGAGGGCCTCATGTAAATGGGGAAGGATTGTGGAGTTCATTGTTTGGTAATACTCACTAGAAAAGCCATCAGGGTCTGGAATTTTACAAGCTGGAAGTTTGAGTACAGCAGATTGTACTTCTTCCAGAGAAATATTTTTTCCCAGCTGCTCCCTATTTTGCTGAGTAACTATGGGTAATTTGAGTCTTTTAAAGGAGTTATTAAGTTTATCTTCATTTAGTGCTTCCTGTTTTGAATAGATACTTTGAAAAAATTAGTGAAACTCATTATTAATTTCTTTGTTAGTTGTAACTATCTTGCCTAAGTTATTTTTAATTCCTGTAATAATATTTTGTTGTTGTATTTTCTTTAATCTTAAGGTTAAAAGCTTGCCTGCTTTGTCCCCTGCTTCCCAGTATCTTTGCTTTGTCCTAAAAAGTGCATATTCTGCTTTCTGGGTCAAAACTGTGTTAATTTCTCTCTGTAAGACTGCTATTTTGTGTAGAGTTTCTCCACTTGGAGTCATAGACTGTTTGGACATTTTAAGAAAATTTGTAAGATCCTTCTCTTTCATTTCAAGTATTCTATCTCTTTCTTTTTTCCTGGTTGCAGAGTAACTTATTATTCTGCCTCTAATATAAGCTTTATATGGCTCCCATAAACATACATTAGAGACTTCTCCATTGTCATTGATTTCAAAGCATTCCTTTGTCTGTTTAATTACCCATGTTAAGAATTCCTTTTCTTTAAGCAATCCTGTATTAAATCTCCATCTATGCGTTTTCTCCCTCCCACCATTTAGTACTACATAGAAACATAGAAACATAGAATTTGATGGCAGATAAGGACCGCTTGGCCCACCAAGTCTGCCCATTTCCCTACCTAATGGATAAACTGCAGATCCTAGTTAACCAGCAGCCTATTTATTCCTACCCCCACTCCCTAGAATCGCCTTATGACTGTCCCATGCATGCTTGAATTCCACCACTGTTTTTGACTCCACAACCTCCTCCAGAAGGCCGTTCCATGCATCCACAAGCCTCTCTGTGAAAAAATACTTCCTTAAATTACCTCTGAGCTGCCCCCCATCTTCAAATTGTGCCCCCTTGTTCTTGCACACCTTTTTTTTTGAAAGATGCTACCCTCTTGGACTTTGTTGATTCCCTTGAGGTGCTTGAAAGTTTCTATCATGTCCCCCCTCTCCCTCCTTTCCTCGAGGCTATACATATTAAGCTCCTTAAGTCTCTCTTTCTATGTCTTCTGGTGCAGACCCTGCATCATTTTAGTTGCCCTCCTCAGGATAGCTTCCATCCTGTCTATGTCTTTGCGGAGATTTGGTCTCCAGAACTGCACACAGTACTCCAGATGGGGTCTCACCAGCTGTCTGTACAGGGGGATAATAACTTCCTGTTTTCTACTGGTGATACCTCTCCCTATGCATCCCAGTATCCCCCCAGCCCTCCTTGCTGCCCTCTCACATTGCTTGCCTACCTTTAGGTCATCTGATATGACTACCCCCAGGTCCCTTTCCATTTTTGTTGTTGTTAGTATCTCACCCCCATTGTGTACTCTTCCCCTGGGTTTTTGTTTCCCAGGTGTATTACCTTGCACTTCTTAGCATTGAATCTAAGCTGACATACATTTGACCATTCCTCTAACCTTGCCAAGTCCTTCTCATCCTTTCCACCCCACCTTGTGCATCAACTCTGTTGCAGATCTTTGTGTCATCTGCAAGAGACATACTTTCCTTCCAGTCCCTCTGCAATGTCGCTATAAAGACATTGAAGAGGATCGTCTAGATCTAGGATAACCATTGCATGGTCTGAAATAATAATATTTTCTATTTAGTATCCACAACATTTGTAATTAGGAGTGTTTTATACTAAAATATAGTCAATCCTACTATAGGACCTATGTTTATTTTAAAAAGGAGTAGTCCTTATCCGTAGGATGAACCACCCTCCATACATCAGTAAGACCCATTTCCGTTAGTAGTTTTTTAAAGGATTCTCTAGATTTTGTGGTAACTTGTACTTTTTAATAGAGAAACTATCTAAAATATGATCTAATACTTCATTGAAGTCTCCCTCAAGAATCATTTTGTACTCAGAGAATGTGCTGAGTGAGACCACTATGGAGTTAAAGAATTCTTCATGACCTATGTTAGGGGCATAAATATTACAGAATATCACTTTCTGACCATCAAGTGTACCTGAAAGTATTTGATACCTTCCTTCTGGATCAGAGTAATGGTCATGTTTATAAAAATTCACCCCTTTTCTTATTAAGATTGCTGTGACACATTTTTTGAAGAGAAACATGAACTCTCAACTTGGCCCACCCCGGATCTCTTCAGTTTCTCTGATTCTTCATGCATCATGTGTGTTTCCTGAATAAGAGCTATATCTACCTTCTGTTTTTTGAGTCTAGGCAATATTTTTTTCCTTTTAATAGGGGGTCCTATTCCTTTCACATTCCAAGAAATAATTCTATATTGTACCATTTCTAGTATAAGCACTTACTTCTTCAATAATAGACAATGAGTCACTGTTTCTTCTAGGGATTGCAATAGACAAAGTGTAAATCAATTGTAGTTTTCTAAATCCTGTACTAGCTCTTTGTTTTCTCAACATTAAAAAAATATCTATTGAAATGATTCTCTGTAGCAAAATACTATAGTACTAAGTATATGAGTTTAACTGAACTTAAACTTTAGCTCTGTAATTTTAACTGTGTATGTTCAGTTATCACAGTAAAACGAAAAATGAAAAATTGTCTAAAGAAATATACTACCTAATAACAGTAGGGTATCAGCTACTGATGAGCCTCAAACCACCGAACAACTAGTCCAAGGTGGTGGCGTAACCAAAGCTCTTACCCTAACTCTTATCTGCTTGTGCATAACTAAGTCCGTTAATACTGTATATGTAACAACAATACTCATTAACAGTAGCACAACATAACAGATAAAAACATTATAATATTGGAAATAACTTGTAAGAAATCCTTTCAACATCAAATCATTCTCTACAAACTGTTTATGAAACCATATTATTCTAAGGATTATAACACCAAGGTGTATCAGATTGCCCACATATGTGCATTGAAGTAACCAGGTCAATTAGCTCTACTCATTACCAGCCCTATCTTATTCTCCTTCTTTTCCAGTAATTCTTACTTCTAGGTAAGCCCTGAATTAATTTCCCTTAGGCCACCAGGCAAAAAAGCTCCTTTTTTATCCTGTAATGTGGTGCCTGGATCTCTATTATTCAACTAATTTATAGAACGCAAAATGATTGAGGGGACAAAAAAAATTAGTAATCACTTTTATATCTATCTTCTCTTCACCACTCAATAAGTTTACATCCCATCACTTCCCAAGATCAGCCCATATCTGCTAAAGTGATACTTGAGTCTGCAGAATTCCTGGTAGGCCTACCCGGCGAATTCAAAATTACCCATGAAGTGTAGAAGTTTAAACTTGCAAACGAGTACCAGGATTACTATTATATTCAATCTAGCCCATCCAATCTATTGTCATAGTGCCTTAATAAGTAATATCGATATGTAAGTAGTGGATCACTATTAATTTCATCCTCGGGAAAGGAGAACAAGCTTGCCTGATCCCTTCTGGAAAACTTGAAGCTATTGGAAAAGAGGTCTGCATATGAAGCCAAAAATTCCAAAAGTTACATTTCCAGCACATCTGTTCAGCATCCTTACCCATCTAGTATAAACCAGCTCAATTTAGTTTGTACAGAAGATATAGTGGAAAAACAAAACTATGTTCATATCCATACATGGAAATATGCAGAAGTTGAGTTTGATAGGAGCTACCCCCCATCTTTGTAAGCTAAACATTCATTTAACAGTGCCCTTTCTTAACATGCCTTAGAACATCTGCTTAGTATTTCAACTATACCATATTTAATGAAATAAATAATAGACAGTATAAATCAGTAATAGAGTTGCTCATACATGTTAAAATTCATATGGCATTAACATGACCTGCCTTTATATATTAATCGCTTGTAAGATCCAGAATTAGTAATGATAAAATATTTATTCATTTCCAGCAGAGTAAACTTTACTTATTCTGGCAGGAGAGATTCTCACCCTTACTCAGGGATGGACTCTTAAGAATTCCAACATATTTGCAATGCTATTTCCTGCTCTCCTTTTTTTTCTGTATAATATTTTTATTTGGTTTTTCTTCAAACAGCAAACATTTAAAAACATTCAGCAAACTGATTTAACATCAGACCATTACACTTCATTTCTGAAACTTATAACATCAGTTATAAACATGAACACACAGAGTAAATTAACTATACTAACCTTAAATAAAGTTATGTTAAGTTAAATTATATTAAATTATATTAAATTAAATAACATTAAGGTATGTGGTGCAACCAATTAATCATTATCATAGCCTTCTTTTCTTTTTTTCACATATCTCCTAATCCATTCCCTTTTCTCCCCTTCCTTTTCCATTACCCAGGCATATCTCCCTACCCATGAATCATTTCTTACCACTGCCACAGTCTCCCCTCCTCCTGTCTCCATTTCCTTAACTTATAAAGCTTTCCCTTAGGATTCAACTCTCTTCCACTGACAGAAATGCAAGGAGTGGGCCCAGCTTCTGGTAAACCCTTCTTCATACCTCTCAACCTCCTGCCTCATAAATCAGGGACAAGCATAAAAAAATCAGGGACAAAGGACCAAAATCAGGGACACTTCTTCAAAACTGGAGATATCCACTCAGGAAGCTGGTAGAATAAAGGATTTAGTGTAAAATGCATTTTCTAAAGAAGAACAAGTCTGTAACTTTAATGTTTGACATTTGTTTGTGTTTATAACCCCTGCTGTTTGGTCATGAAAACAAAATTTTTAGGAGGGACAGAGTAAAATTTTGAGGCAAAATCAGGGATGTCCCTGAAAATCAGGGACAGTTGAGAGGTATGCCCTTCTTCTCTCCCCCACATTTTGTAAGTCAATCTCTCCAATCCCAAAGCCTGTAACACCATCCTCCACCAAATCTGCACAGTTGGAATGATCTGCGAAACCCACGTGTTTTGAATCCCATGCTGAGCCAGTACATATAGGATCCTTATCCATCTGGGTAATAGTACCCATTCCTCTTCCTCTCCCACCTCTACCCCAATTAAGCAGTGCAAGGGGTCCAATGGCAGTTCTCTACCCGCATGCCTCCCTACTTCAGTGACCACCTCCTTCCAGTATTTCTGCAGCACTGAACATGCCCAGAAACAGTGTATATACATTCTCTTCTCCTTACCACACCTCCCACAGAACGATGACACCTCTGGGTGTGCCTTATGCACAATCACCCAGGGGTGATACAGTCTGTGAAGGAATTTAAAGTATGCCTCCTTGTATCTATTACAGATCATAATCCCTGAGTGCATAGGGAGCAGCATATTCCAATTCTCTTCTGTAATGTGTTTACTAGATCCCTTTCCATAGCCATTTGGTTTTCATGGTCCTGTCTGGTAGCACTTTTCCCTCTCTTCACTGCCTGTCCAGTGAACCCTTCCATGTGTTCTGAGCCTGATAGATCATTTCTTCCACGGGTCCATCTCATATAGTCCCTTATTCTCTTTTCTCAAACTTCCCATATATGCCCTTATTTGCAGATACCTGAACCTGTTTTGCCACTCCTCCTATCACTTCCTGTAATGCTTGCAAGGAGCAAATTTGTCCCCACACCAGTAAGTGTCCCACACTTCATATCCCTTTGTTCCCACCTCCAGAAACCTTTGTCTTCTAACCCTGGCAAAAATAAGGATTGCCTGCAATTGGTAGCAATAGCTTCTCCTCACTTCGTGTCCACCCTCTTCTCCTGAGCATCCTCCAAGCTAAGAGTACCTGTACTACTAATGGATTAACTTTCTCCCCATTCTATATGCCTTCAATCCCCTACTGTGGAGATGTGCCGTTATCCTGCCCTTAGACCCTTGCTCCAGTTCAACCCAACTGGCTACCATCTTGCTTGTACATCAAGTCCACCACATATCTTTGCTGTATAGCCAGGAAATAATTTTCCAAATCTGGGAATTTTAGTCTTCCTCTTTGTCTGTTCACCTTCAGTCTTTCCAGACTTATACTTGGGTGTTTCCCCTTCCGAATGAAGGAAGATAAGGCCCTCTCCAGCCTATGGATATCCTCTTTATTCAAACCCATATGCAACATCTGTAACAAATATGGTATCCTGGGCAGCACATTAATTTTTATAAGATTTATTCTCCCGAGCCAGGACACTGGCAACTGCATCCATCTCCTCAGGTCTGCCTCTATGGTTTTAATCAACCTGGTGTAGTTCAAGCTGTATAGGGACCCCAGAGATTTACCCACTTGAACCCCCAGGTATGTCAGTCCCATCCCCACCATTTTTAACCCCCATTGCCTCACCTAATTCCCTGAGCCTGCCTGCCACATTATTTCCAACTTCTCTAAATTAATCTTATACCCCAAAAAGATCCCAAACTCCTTTACCAACTCTAGTAAAGGGGGCACCGATTGGCTCAAGTTCTTCAAGAACAACAGTATGTCATCTGCATACAGCATTAGTTTGTGCTGCGTTTTACCCTTCCCCCACCCCTGTATCCTCCCACTTTCCCTTATAGCTACGGCTAAAGGTTCAATCGCCATTGCAAACAGTAGTGGGGAGAGGGGACACCCCTGCCTTGTGCCTCTTCCCAGACTGAACTTTTCCGATCTGCTGCCATTCACTAACACTTGTGCCCGGGGTCCCCTGTATATCTCTTTTATCCATCTCAGGAATACTTCACCCAGACCAAATCTCCCCATCACTTCGAATAGATATTCCCATTCTACCCTATCAAATGCTTTTTCAGCGTCCACTGACAGAATCCCTATATCTTCCTTTCCTTTGTTCACCCTCCATACTATATTCAGCAGCTGCCTCATATTATGATATGAGTGTCGCCCTTTGATGAATCCAGTTTGGTCTGGGTGAAGTAGTTCCGGTAGGATCCCCTCTAATCTGCTAGCTAAATCGTTAGCCAAAATTTTGCAATCGCCAATTCCAAAGCGATATTGGCCTATAAGAGGCACATGACTGCGGGTGTTTCCCTTCCTTAAGTATAAGGCATATATTTGCATCATAACAGGTATCTGGCAGGTCAATCTCCCTCAATTCTCCCTTTTGTTGAAATACTTCTACTAGTATTCTCGCACTCCTGGCTCCCTTCAGCTTATAATATTCCACTGGGTAGCCATCCGGTCCACTAGCTTTCCCCTTCTGCAGCTTTTGAATCGCCTTTGTCACCTCCTCCACTGTTATTGGTTGTCCTAATTTATCCCTCTGCACCTGACTGGCCATCAGTACTTTAATTTTCCCCAGAAACTCTAGCATCCGTTCCCTTGTGCCTGCCCCTTCCGACTGGTATAGCTGGTGATAGAAGGATCTAAAGGCTCCCTTCATCCCTTCATCTGCCCTGTGTAGTCTTCCCTGCTCATCTTTAACCTCTGTTATTCTACCCATATTCTTACCTCCTTTTATGAGGCAGACTAACATTGGGCCTGGCCTATTTCCCCACTCAAATATGTATCTCTTATTGAATACTCCAATTTTTTCTGCTTCTGCCCTCAAATGCGCATTCAGGGCCTTCCTTACCATATCCAGTGAATGGACTACCTCTCCTTGTTCTCCCCGTGCCACCTCACTTCAAGTGTTTTTAGCTCCCTTTCCAACTCTTTTCTTTGCTCCTACCTCTTCCTCTTTATACGTGATATATATTCTATAAATATACCCCTCATATATGCCTTACCCGTTTCCCAAACTGTTTCTCTAGAGACCTCTTTTGTATCATTTGTTTCCATAAAAAAATCCCAGATATTTCTTAAATTCCTCATTCTGGGCCATGTATGTGGGAAATTTCCAGGTAGGGGGTGTCACCTGCTTCCCTGCTCCTTGGATGTACATCACAACCATCCATGGTCCGATATATGTATCGGCCCATGCTGAATATCTTTAACTCGGGAGTACCATTCTCGTGTGACGTAAAGATAGTCTAGCCATGACCATGTCTTGTGAGGATTTGAGTAAAAAGGTATATTCTTTAACTACAGGATTTGAAGTTTGCCAAGCATCCACTAAATCTAATTCCGCCATGCCCTCTTGCCATTGCCGCATACCACCTGAGTCCCTCCCTTTCCCTTCAGATTGATCCATTTTTGGGTCCATTGTCCAGTTCAGATCCCCTCCTATTATTAAACCCTGAAATTGTTCCCGGACCAGTAAATGCAGCAAAGAGGTGTAGAATCTTTGATCATATACGAGGGGCATACACTGACCCAGTGTTTTATGTTCCCCTTCCAATGTCCCAGATATGAAAATTTACCTGCCTCTTTTGTATCCCTTACCACCCTCTGTACTTCCAGTGGGAGGGCTTAATGTACCAAAATGGCCACGCCTTGCTTATGCACCAGAGCTGATGCCGCATAGCATTTTCCTAGCCACCCTTGAGCCAATTTGGCATGCTCTCTCTCCGTCAGGTGCATTTCCTGTAGCAGTACTATCTGAGTACCCACTCTTTTAAGTGCCGTTAGCAGCATAGACCTCTTTACTGGATTCACAATGCCCCGAACATTCCAGGCAGTCACATTAAGAGATTGCTCTCCAGCCATTGACATATATGTTTTTGTTCAGTTTCAGATCTCTAAGTTCGAAAAATATCATCTCTATCACACACATGTAACGTCTTTGTTTGCACCTTGTTTTAAATAAAAAACTAAGAAAAACATCAATTTCAACATACTCCAAATTAACATAAATTTTAACATTCAACTTTATACATCCCCAATTTGTGCCTCTTCCTCCCAAACCCCTATTCCCCCCAAACTTGCTGTTTTCCTCCCCAACCCCCCCTTCCTGAGCTTCTCTCCTCTTCTGGTCCCACATCTCATACCACCTTCTCTTTTCAGCACTTTGCTCTCGCTGCCCCAGATACTTGCCACTTCCCCCCATTCCCTTCCCCTTGTATCTCTCCCCATAATTACTTTTTCCTCCTCCCTCCCCCTCTGCTCCCCTTCTACTCCATTAGACACAAATAGTCTCCCTGACTCGAGTGTCTGCTTCATCCCGCTATGCTGACATAGACGTTCCCACACCCTCCCTCCACAGCCATTTTACCTTTCCTCCCTCGTCCAGTTGCCCAATACTTATACTCTATTCCCCTTGCAGTTTTAAAATCATGTTCACCCTTATTTTTCTTCCCCTTTTCCCTGCCATCACAGCATTTCACTATCCCCACCCCGACCCCTCCCGGCAGTCATGGAATCGGATTCTCCAAACAGATGTTTCAGGGCTACAAGCTAGGGCCAGCAGGGAGGCTAGGCCGTGCCAAGGAAAAACATTGCGCTAGGCCCTCATCCCCACCAGCCTTCCTACCTTCACCCATGCAGGTTTGCCACTTCACCAGCTTGTTCCTTTCCTTCAGTCCTTTACTTCGGTTTCCTGCTTTTCCCTTCCTTATAGTTCGAGTCCCACCATCCGGAGGCTGTTCAAATCTGCTTCACGCATATCAGGGAAATCCGGTGGGCAGGTGAGTCCATTTAGTCCCCTCTCCATCATTGATCACGCATAGTGAAAACATCTACCTCTCTCCAGTACAGTTCTTCTTCTTCTCACCAGCTCAGTTCTTCCTCAGAAATTAACCGCAAAATGAAAGTTCTATACCAAAACATTAATAGTCTCTTTTCCATCATCTTTGCATTCCACATATTGTGAGTTTCTCATCCTGCCTTCTCAGTGCAGTTTCTGCTTCACATTTCTAATAAACTCCTCAGCTTCTTCCACCTCCCAGAATTAGTACATTGCCCCTTCATGTTTCATTTTTAAGGTAGCTGGGTATATTAGGAAGTTCTCGATCTGATGCTCTCTCAGTTGCTGCATCGCATTGTTGAACAGTTTTCTCCTTTTAAGCACTCGGGCCGAGTAGTCTTGCGACAGGTATATGCGATGCCCTTCATACTCCACTGTGCCTTTTTCCCAAAAAGCCTTCAGCATCATTTCTCTATCTTGAAAATGATGGAATCGGAATATTATTTGCCTTGGTGGCTGATCCCGAGGTGGTTTGGGCATCGCTGCCCTGTGAGCCCTTTCCAATTTGAACTTCCCCTTCGCGGGTTGAAGGCCCAATAGCTCCAGTAGCACTCTCCCACAGAAATCGATCACGCTCTTTCCTTCCATGCCCTCTGGTAAACCTCTAAGCCACAGGTTCAAGCGTCAATGGTAATTTTCTTGGTAGTCAAATGCTTCTGTTAGTATGGCTAGTTCCTTTTGCAGAGCTGCTATTTGCCCAGATGCTGCCAATAACTCATCCTCAACATGCGAGACCCGTTCTTCTATCTCTGATATTCGTCCCGCCTGCACCACTTGTTGTTCTTGTATTTCTTTAAGTTTCAAGTCTAATTTCCCCCCGAATTTTATTAGCCTTGGCTCCAGAGCTGCAATGACCTGCCCCGTTACTTATCACACCAAAGCGGCAACCTCAGCCTCCGACAGCGAAACTAGGCTGCCATTCTCTCCTCCTTTTTTTGCGTTCTTGGAGGTGATCCTTTGACTTTTAGATGAGCCTGGGGTGAGATATTCATCCATCCTTCCTTCTTTTCCATGGACTTAGGAGCACTGTTCTTGTTTAAATACTAATTTTTAGGCTGTTTGGAGAAAGCAGTGTGGGAAAAAACATCCATTCCGTTAGCTGCTCATCAGCGCCCCCCCCCTCCTTTAGCAAAAGTCATGTGGCTTCCCGGTTAGAAGGTATGACTGATGGTACCCCTGTGGAATCTGACAAGTCCTGCACTAAAGTTCCTTCTATAACTTTTGGTGTCTGAGGTCTGAACTTGTTGTGATGGAGGCCACAAAATAAGTATTCCACTTCCTTACCTTCAAAAGAATTATCAAACAAGTATTGCTCTAGGCCATTTTACTACGCTGTTTGTTTCTGCTCCTGCTTCTCCCTCAATTCTCATTTTGTTGCCACTGTCTGCCTTGTCTCTGAACTGATGACACAAATTTGGAGGTACTTTTAACTTTCCTATAATTAGCTGATTGTTTGCACATTACCTTTCCATTTTTCTGTAGTTGCAGCAGTGGAGTACAGTTGTGGGGTAGATATTTTAAGAGCTTCTTGTGCAGCATTTGAGAGAGAAGGATATACAGTACTTCCGTAGATTCAGTTGGGCTTGCCAGAGCATGCATATCATTGCTAGGAGAATACATTGATGCAGCAGTGTCATGCACTGATTTTTGATGTTTTGAGCCTGAATGATGGTTTGTGGGTAGTAAAGAATATGAGGTTGCAGTATTTGACTCCTTAATCATTTGTAAATATTGCCAGGCATCTACTACTGAAGTAGATGAAACTACCCCTCCTCCTTGCTCCCTTATTTGAAACACTGCTGGGTATTTAAAGTTATTCTGAATTACCATTTTCTGACATTCTTGTCTTATCTTATCTCAAAAAACCTTTTCTCTTATTAACAAGTGCAGAAGAATAATCCTGAAACAGCATAATTTTACATCCTTGGCACTGTAAAGATTTCCTCTCTCTTGCAATTCTCAATACCTCCTCTTTTATAGAAAATCTTAAAAGAAGGCAATAATAGGTTGAGCTCATTTATTTTGTGATGTTTTGGGACCCAAGGATCTATGGGCTTGCTCAGTCTCAAATGGCTGATCCCAACGAACATTCATTATCTCTGGGATAAATGACTGCAGGAAGTAAATCATATTATTGCCTTCCCATCCCTCTGGGGCCCCAATAATTCTAATATTATTTCTACAGCCCCTGTTTTCTAAATTATCAACTTACCCTAGTAGGTGTTCAATTTGAGTATTCTGCTTTTGTGTGACTAAGTTTAAGTGTGTAACTGTTTCCTTCAGTTATTCAATCTGCTGGCATGTCATTTTGGTTTGACTTTTAATTAATTCTGTTTCTGTTTGACACTTTATTTTAGCCTGGTTTACATTTGTAATATCCAATTTAAGGCTAGCTAATAAATCTTTTATCTGGGCTATATCAGCCTTACTTGCAATGTCACTCATGGGTAGCTATGTAGTTGTGTGTCCACTGCCATACTGATTTACTGATGGCATGCAGTTTTCTGTCAGTCTCCCGATCGCTGAGTATGCCTTTTGAGCCATGTTAAATTGAGATAGAAGAATTATCACAATACTGAAGCGATAGCTTGTATATTCGATTTTTCCTTATAGCCAAATACTTTATGAGTCTATTCCTACTATTTTCCTGATATTTAAATGATCAGAACTGTTAAAATAAATCATTTAAAAAATGGACTTAGACCGTGCGAACTAGCAGATGTCCATTTCTTCAAGAGCTGCTACGAGCTCTCTATTTAATGATTCAAGAGGGGTTTTATCAGATTCCAGTGGCATATCCTTCTTTGAGCTGTAGTGTCCATCCTTTATTGGAAACCTATTATATTGATAAGAGGACTCCGCCACGGATGTAGGATGTGCTGCGGTTGAGTGCACATGGCCATCTTGGGGTTAAGGATAATGCAAGGCACAAATGTCTTGAGGACAGGTTCTGCCCAAGGGAGCAGTGCCAGCACCTGTTAGAAACACAGTAGCATTTCTTCCTACTCTGCCCGTATGCTGTGGAAATGTGGTTGGAACTTGATCAACAATGGGGGGTTGTGGGTTGGTCAAAGGTTTCTTATGTCAATATCCTTATGGGTTCTATACAGCTTTCTCTGAATATTGATGCAGGAACGATTCACCTTTTATTTACATGTATTAAGTTTTTGATGTGGCAGGTTCATTGCAAATTTGTTCTGCAGCAAAAGTGCATCTTTTCTCATATACTGGTATGTAGGGATTGAAAAGGAAATTGTTCTTACTGCAAACTATGATAAGGAGAAGATGTCTTGGGAACAGTGGAAAAAAGCAGTGGAAGGGAGTACCACTGCAGACTATGACATGAGAATCTGCTGGAGTGTGCACTGGTATTAAGGTGTACAGAATGTGATGTACTATGGGTGTGTGCTGGTATCTTTTCTACACACGGGTGTAGTGGATGATATTTCCTGAAGAATGATCCATTTTCCTGGTTGTTTCCACACAATGTTTTTTTTTGTAGTGGTGTTGTTTAATTTCTTGTTTTTTCCCCATAACATTTTTTTCTTCTAGGTGTTTTTCAGGAACCAGAGGGCTTACTCCTTTATGCTGTCACTTGTATTTTATGAATTGTAGTGTATTTTGTTTGATTACTTCTGTCATCATTCTCTGTATGTATTGCTGTTTCCTGCTTTATGTTTCAGTTTTGTACTTATTCTTTTTGTAATAAAACTTCTCCTACTCTTTTGAGAAGTGCCATGGGATCTTTAACATCCACCTGAACTACCACCAGAACAGGGAGATGGAACCTTGGTTTAATGTCTCGTCTGAAAGACCTGCTTTTCCCTTGGCCTCCTGGTGAATGAGGTCAAGTCGGAGCTTGTACCTTGCAGGGGTTTCATTTCATCAGGGCAGAGCTCAACTCTTGCAGAGCCAGAGCTCGACTCCCAGCAGACAGGGCATAGGTTCTCTCCTCCTTTGCCCAGTCATTTCAGGTTGGGCAGCTGCGCCCTGCTCGGAATATTCTGTGCCTCCTGGGATTCATGGCAACATGCTCCAGCATGATCCTTTGGGCCCTGTGGAGAATGCACTTTCTGCAATGGGAGCTTGCCCGTCAATGGTCTCTGCACCAGTGTCACTTCAACCAGCTGGTCATTGTGACCCATCTGATGAGGGATGCCCTTCAGTGGTGGTTAGTCCCAGAACATCTGCAGGAAGGAATTCCATTTGTCCACAAGGAGCCGATGGTCGCCATTATGACCAACGCCTCCCTAATGGGTTGGGGTACCCACCTGGGGGAGCACAGAGTCCATGGACTCTAGTCCCCTAAGAAGTCCCATTACCATATCAACCTGCTGGAGCTTTGGGCAGATTGATGGGTGCTGACAGCCTTTGCTCCACACATTCATGGTCAGATCATTCAGGCCCAGATGGGCAACATCATGACCATGTACTGCCTTAACAAACAGGGTGGGAGGCACTCTCTTCATCTGTGCAGGGAAGCTCTCCACATCTGGACTCTCATGCTAAGCCTGGACATTGATCTTCTGGCCATCAATGTGGCCAACATCTCCAACCAGCTGGCAGACACCCTCAGCTGTGTGGGTGAGACATCTCACAAGTGGTCTTTCCATTCAGAGGAAGTAAACAGCTTGTTCTCCCAATTTGACACCCCTCTGGTGGATCTCTTTGCCTCCAGGGAGAATACAAAGCTAAAGCTGTATTGTGCCCACCCCTCTCAGCAGGGAACGCTGCAGGGGGATGCCTTCTCAAGGCCCTGGACCCCTGGCCTCCTCTATGCCTTCACTCTGTTTCCTCTGATCCACAAAGTATTGATCATAGCCTGGAGGGACAAGGCACAGATGACCCTGGTGGCTCTGGACTGGCCCCACCAGTTTTGGTACTCTGATCTCCTCAGCTTCAGCAGCAGGCTCCGTGGCATCTTCCTCTCCATCTGGACCTGCTCTTTTACAATCGGGAAGGTACTACATCTGGACCTTCAGTCCCTTCACCTGGCAGCCTGTTTTCTGAGTGCCTAGAGTTGCAGGCTTTGGGTCTCTCCAATGATATCCTTACTATAGGAAAGGAATCTTTGGAAAGAGGCAAAACAAATGCAATGCCGCGAACCTTTATCTTGTCTGCGGCTAGGATTCTCGACTAACTTCTGGTCCCTCTCTCAGTCAGGCCTTCAGCTGATGACCCTTAAGGTGCACCTGGCAGCCATCTCTGCATACCTGGTGTGGGCTGGAATGCCATCGGTGGTGCAGGAGAAGGTGGTCTGGCACTTTTTCAAAGGTCTTGACCACATTTCCACTCCAGTGCATGGACCACCGCCACCACTTTGGAACTTGTTGCTGGTGTTGGCAAAGCTCTTGGGCAAGCCATTCGAACCAATACACAGCTTTGAAATGTCTCACCTGTCATGGAAGACCGCCTTCCTGGTGGCTATCACATCAGCCAGAAGGATCAGTGAGCTTCAGGTGCTCTCGGTGGAGTTTCCTTACCTGGTCTTCCACAGGGATAAGGTTGTCCTTCACCCCAACCCAAAGTTCCTCCAAAAGGTTGTGTCTGAGTTCACCTTAACCAGCTAATCAATTCCCAGTGTACTTCACCAACCACACCTCAGAGGCCGAGTACAGGCTCCATACTTTGGACCTGCAGTGAGCGCTTGCCTATTACAAGGAGCACATGGCTGGAGTTCAGGGAGAGGTTCACCAGCTATTTGTTACCTACACTGAAGCCGCACCTGGCAGACCAGCAACTAAGTGGATGATTGGCAGGTGGATTGTATCATGCATAGACCTCTGCTATGGGTTGGCAGGTAGTGAGCCTCCCGTAGGGCTAAGGGCTCATTCCACTCATCATACCGCTGCCTTGGTAGCTGCTTCCAGGAATGTCCATATTGAGGAAACCTTCAGGGCTGCTATCTGGAAGCCAGCACACACCTTCATTTCCCACTACCATACTGACAGTGAATCACACTGAGATACTGGTTTTGGGGCCTCAGTTCTCCAATCTCTAGTCCCTAAATGGTGCGTGTGTGTGCATTGCCCCCTACTCCCAGAGAACTGCTAGGAGTCTACCAAAAGTGTGAATAGTACATCATATCCACATCCCTAGAAAAACAAGTTACTTACCTGTAACGGTAGTTCTAGGAGTTGTATATGATGTACGTCTACACTGACCCACCGACTTCCCCTGGCAAGTGGCACACCAGTCTTGCTTCCAGCAGGTAAGATCTAATGTTACGGGGTGGTGCTGAGGAGTTATCACCTGGGGTTGAGGGTGGGAGAAGGACATTTTGGCAAAATTTGAAGGAAAGGAATACTGCCAGAAGTGTGGACATACATCATATACCACTCCTGGAACTACTGTTACAGGTGAGTAACAGTTTTTATTTGTATTCCCTTTAAAACATTATTACACTGCAACAATCATTCAGCATTGAGAAATGCTTGTTGGTTTTAGAATGAAAATTTCCAATTTTATATGTATTTAAGTTTAAACTAATGCAAGTGGATACATGAACAGATCCATGCAACAGCAAGAAATATATAATAAATAAGCACTGCCAAAATATTATTTTGACAGGATTAAATATAAAATTTTGCTAACCAAATATTTTGGCTTTATTCCCAAGATTTTTGCCAAGATTGTTTCTTATTTGTTTAGAAAAATAGTCTAATATCAAAAAACGTTTTCTTGTTTAACTTGTCAAGAAAAAGAAGCTTATTGCATTGTATAGATATGCAACAAAACTTTTTTATCTAACAGATCAAAAATCTTAGTTTATTTTATCATGGCAACATCCGGCTTTCTGACTATAACACTAGAATACTAGTTTTTGGAGTTCTAGTTTTTTTTTTCTCAAATCAATTTTGAGATTTTATGAGTGGCAATCTTGTTTCACATTTTCTGAAGCATCTAGTAATATTCACTGTGCTTTTGGTGCCTTTTTTTTAATGAATCTTACTACAGTAAAACGACTTATAGGGGCGCGAGTTAAGGGATGTCCCTTAATCGGATGTCCCTCAGCTACCAATTGTTAATGTATGTTATTTAATGAGTGGTGTATCCCTTTAATCTGGACCAATGTTGCATTTATAAGGCACGATTACTGTCCCATTTCAGTGCCCAGCTATCATTAGCCTCTAATGAAATCAATTAGCAGCTCATTGGAAAGCTGCAGTAATGCGATTATAATTAATGGCTCATTGAAGTCACAGAGGGGGAAATTACTGTGCAGGATATCTGCAGTGCCTTGGTAGATCCAGCATTACTGGAAGAATAGGCTGATGACGCCACCGGCCCAGCACCAAGTAACATGACAAACATGCAAGCACTGCTACATTTAAGTTTGCTGTGTGACTGGTGCCTTAAAAACAACCAAATCGAAAATTGGGAGCAATTGTTTGAACTTGAGGGTGCTATCATAAGGCAGATTGCTGCAGAAGCTAAGCAATGGAAAATAAATGATTTATTTGGCATCGGCAACAAGGTTGGTGACAAGAACAAAAAGTAACAAAGAGTCAATACAAGTCAAGATGAGGTTTTAATACGGTTTTAAATCACTTTTATTTTCAAGCACTCAATAAAGATGAATTACTCTAAAGCAAACAAGCACATTTCTCAAAAAAGAGCTGTAATCACATTACGTGTGTGTGTGAATGCATGTGTGCGTTGTTAATCACACGCGAGTACAATCGATATCAAGTTGCCAAAAATACCCACATATATTAATGGGGACAGTCACTTAAATGGGACAAATGGGCGGCAACAGAGCCATCCCATTTAAATGGCTTCTACTATATTACACACTTTCTGTGTGGCCAAGCACTATGCATCACTATGCTCCATATACCTAATTTACTATCGCCATCCACCCCCCACCCACCCCCCCCACACACACACTCTACCTACAGCTACCACCATTAGATCTGGATCTTCAGCATCATGAGGCATGCTGTTGATAACCCCTCTGGCAATTTTGTCTAATGTAATTTTCAACACAATTTGCTCTTTTCTTTTACATTCAGCACTGTAAAAAATAATTTAATGAAATGAAAAATCCTTTACCTCAGACTGAAATCTTATATTTGAATCCCCAAGTTTTATAGTAGTTATTTCTTATGGGTTATGAAAAACAGGTTTGCTATACTGTATGTTTTTGTTTTAATGGTTTTCATCTAACTAATTAAAAATCTTTTACTAAAGTGTTTTGCCTGCTGCCAGAAACAGTGAACACATTGAGCAGCACTCTAATACCTTTAAAAGAAAATGATCTGACACATTTGTTTCTTACAGTCAATCCTCTTTACTGAAAAGTAAATAACTGTGACATTGAATAGTGCTAAAGTGACTTAGTTTAACAAAAAATGAAACTTTCTATGCTCTTACTGTTCATGTTGCCAAACTCCATTTTTGTCTCCGTTTTTATTTTCTTGGCTCAGTGGCCTAAATCCATACTATGGCTCATCTGGTGCTGTAGCTGTTATTTCTTTGACTTTGTGCAGCCTGAGAGACTTAGGATTTGTTATTTACTTTTGCTTTCAATCCTACATTTGCTTGCCATTTTTCATGTTCATATCCTGGCTTGCCAGTGACATAGTAATTACCACAGATGAAGCTGATGTTTCAATGTGATTATGTCTTCCTCAGAGCTCTGCAGCAATAGCAAATGTACTCATCTGACCTTATTTACAGATGGAATAGGGTCAGAGTTAGGCTGAAAGCCCAATGCACACCCCACACCTGCTCTCCTCCCTGGTTTGGGATGGTGGGGTGTAGGGGTTTGAAATCCCAAGGCCTCATTTCCCATCCTTTGTTGCTTTGACACTAACTGGAGCATTAATGAAGTTTTTTGCAACATATATATATATATGTGTGTGTGTGTGTGTGTATATATATATATATATATATATGTGTATACAGTATATATGTATATATATATAGAGAGAGAGAGAGAGATGATTTTTGCAAAAAAATCCATTAATGCATCAGTTAGGGTTAAAGAAACAAAAGTAGGGAAATGTGGTGTTAGGGTTCCCAACCCTAACATCCCATCCCCACCCTGCAGGCAGCAAACCAGGTGTGGGGTGTGCCTTGGATTCTCAAGTCTAACACTCACCCCATTTTCATATACTGTACATACCTTAGCTTCTTTACTGATGGAGGGTGGTGAGTGTTAGGCTGGAGAATCCCAAGGTACACCCCACACCTGGCTTTCTACCTGCAGGGTTTGGTGGGGTGTTAGGTTGGAACCCTAACACCAATTTCTCTACTTTGTCACTTTAGCCCTAACCGATGCATTAACTTTTTTGCAAATAGTTTCCTACTTTTGAGATAATATAATGGTATCCTCATTTTCCTGTGGGAATGCAGGGTCAGGAGGGCCATGTGGTCCCATCCTCCCTTAGATGCATACATATATGTTGGCATGGAAGCATTTCAGCCAAAACAGCAACCAAACTATCAGCATAGCCTTGTTATTACTCCACCTCATGAAAGCTGTGCAGTGAATGTTCAAATACCCATCAACACATATTTCCACAACAGAAAACACCTTTTGGCCAGGACTGGAAAAATGACAGCTGTCTCATTCTTGAGGTGATGTAAAAAAATCACTGTGTTGAAAATGTGGAGTGCAAATATTTAAAATTCCCAAAGTTACAAGCAAGAATAGTTAAATTTAAACATATGCACATAACCTTACAATTTTTACATATTTTTACACTAAATCTGGGACATAGCCATCTTATGACCTGACTTCTTGAACAAAGGCTGTGAAACTTTTGAAATCCTGCCCCAAGGTGATTTCATAGGCGACTTTAAAATTGCCTTTGGGGTCAGATTTGTGAAACTCCATTGAAGTTGTTCATGAGGTAAGGTCCCCAAAGGGTCATGTTGAAAATTTGGTGAAAAAACATGCAAAATGACAAAATGATGCTTCAAAGTTGAAAACCCCATGGAAATACATTGATTTCCCATACGAAAAATGATCTTTTTTCATGACCTATGATACAAAAAAAGAATCTTTTTTCATATCATGTGATATGAAAAAATTATTTTAATCTTAAAAAAATACATTTTAAGGGCATTTCTTGAACACTGAACTGCAGAATCCAGCTAAGGGGCTCCCTATAAGCAAACTCCATGTGTTGGTTGCTCCTGGAGTCTCAGTTTGGGACTTTAATTTTTGTTGCTGCAAAATGAAACACGATGACTGCTAATGAAAAAGGATTATTCCATATGAACAAGGATTCCTACTTTTGTCACTTTAACCTAACTGGTGCATTAATGACATTTTTCGCAATGAATTTCCTTATTTTTGAGATAGCATAATCACATTCTCATTTGGCTGTGGGAGCACAGTGCCATCTAGGCCCAGTGATCCCATCCATTGATACTTTTTGAGATACTGTAATCATATCCTCATTTGCCTGTGAAAGCACAGGGCCCTCTTGGCCCTGCACTCCCATCCCTCCATAGATGTGTCTAAAATCGCAACCATGAGTCAAGAAAAAAGATTTATAATCTTGAAAATCAACATGTCAAGGGCATTTTCCATACAGTTAAGTGCAGAACCAGTGTAGGGGCTCCAGATAAGCAAGGTGTATGTGTTGGTCACTCTGCAGAATGTAATTTTGTGATTTTCAAATTAAATTTTAGAGCAAAACAAAAACAAGATGGTGGCCACACAAAAAAAGGAAAAACATACAAAAAGGCTTCCATATGAAAACTTCATACAGCTATTCTGAAGTGCTGACTGAGCATGCACAGAAACCAAATTTTAAAATTAATAACTTTGGAACGGACTAATATTTTTCCCACCAAACCAGTGAAAGGCACATCAGTGGGCCATGCCCTTTCTACTCTAAAATTTTTAGACCAAAATTCCAAACCATCTGGGAACAAGTCAATGGCAAAAAACCCCAGCAAAAAACAGCGATTTTTTTAACATATTTTTGCTATCCGCTTATCAGAATCTGCACCTCCAACTAGAACAAAGCTTGACACATCAGGAGAACTACCCCCACAAGACTGCACCTGCAAATTTTCATGCAAACCCATTGAACAGTTGCAAAGATATTAAAGTCCAAACTTTGAGGTTTAACATAGAAACCACTGCTCAACCCTAACTATAGTGGTGCTACTGTGCCACTATAATTAACAACTTTGCCCCACTCAAGGGAATTGCACTAAAGTTTGCAAACACAGTGTGGGGCAAGGTCTTGATTTACCTAGTTTTGTTGCAGTCAGATGTAAGATTCAAGCTCCAGATAGTGCGTTTTAGGAAAAAATGTTTTTTTTTTTTTTTGCTTTTCTTGTCCTCACCTGCGGAACAGATGAGTTGGAATTTTGGTCTGAAATTTTCAGGGTAGAAAGGGAATGCTGCAGAATAGTGCCTTTCATTAGTTTAGTGAAAAATATGAATTCATCTGTCAGTTGTCAGTATTTAAATTTTGAGCCTTGAGCATGCCTCTGTGGGTATCAAAATCTATCTAAAAGACCCTACTGAGCATGCTTAGAACCAAATTTCAAATCCTTATAACTTGGCAATGGATTAATATTTCTTCACCAAACCATAGAAAATGCACATCTGTGGGCCAAGCCTATCTACCCTGAAAATTTCAGACAAAATTCCAAACCACCTGGTGCTAGATGACAAAAATCTGCAAAAATTGTGATTTTGTTTTAACTTTTCTACTATCTGGATCTCAGAATCCACACATGTGGCTGGAAGAAAACTAGCAGTCAAGAGATCTACCCTCTGAGACAGTGTATGCAACATTTCTGCAAATCTGTTGAACGGTTGTGAAGATATTAAAGTGCAAAGATGGCATCTCACGAAAAGGATTTTTCTCACAGAAAAGGATTGGCCCCTCACAACAAAGAATCCTTTTTCATAAGATCAAATTATTTTGCCATTCCAGGAAACTATCCAAAAGACTGAGCTGAGCATGCTCAGAACTCAAAACTGTAAAATTAAATAACTTTAGAAAGGATTAATATCTGTCCACCAAACCAGTGAAAGGCACTTCTGTGAGGCAAGCCCTTTCTACCCTAAAAATGTCAGACCAAAATCCCTAACCATCTTAGCACATTAAAAGGACAAAAAGGTGAAAAAAAAACAGCGATTTTTAGCATTTTAACACTGTGCAACTCAGAATTTGCAAATCTGGCTGAAATGAAACATGGCACATCAAGAGATCTACCACACAAGACTGTGCATGCAAAATTTAGTGCTAATCCATTGAACAGTTGCAAAGTTATTAAAGTGTAAAATCTGAGGTTTAACATTGAAACCCCTGCTCAACCCTACCTATAATTGTGCTGCTGCACCACTATAATAATTTGCAAAAAAATGTGTTAATGCACCAGTTACGGTAACTTAACACCACAAAAGTAGGGAAATGTGGTGTTAGGGTTTTCCACCCTAGCACCCTCCACCACCACCACCCCCCCACCATGCAGAAAAAGGAAAAAAACATTAGGGTTTTGGGTCTCCGGAGTCCTGTCAAATCAGTGGTGGGATCTTCCTTAGAGGTTGTCAATCCTAATGCCCACCCACATTCCATGAGCAAACAACATCATACATGCTCTCCTTTCTTCAGACTGTAACTACAAAGGAAGGGGCATTAGTGTTCTCAAGCCCAAAGGCAGACCCCACTACTAATTTGTCAGGACCTGGAGACCCAAAACCCTAATTTTTTTTTTTTTCAGCATGTGGTGGGGGAAATACGTGTGGAAACCCTAAATGCCACATTTCCTTACCTTTTGTGTGTGTTATCCCTAACTGGTGCATTAATGCATTTTTTTGCAAATTATTTCCTTACTTTTTTAGATAGTGTAATCAAGTCCTTATTTGCTTGTTGGAGCCCAGTTCCCTCTGGGTCCTGCACTTGCATTCCAGCTAAAACAGCAACCAAAGTGTCAGCATAGCCTTGTCATGACCCCACTTCATGAATGCCATGCTGAGAATTTTCTAATTCCTGCCAAAACATCATTCTACGCCACCACATAATTCCATGCCACAGGTAGGAAAACAAATTTTGTATAGGTTTTGAAAAATGACAGCCATCATGTTCATGAGGTGATGTGAAAAAATGGCTGTGTTAAAAATTTGGGGTGAAAATATTTAAAATTACCAAAGTTACAAGTGAGCATAGTAAAATTTCAATGCATACTCATAACTTTGCAATGCACATAACTTTGCAATTTTTACATATTTTGACCCCAAATTTTCAGCTTAGCCTTCTTATGACCCCACCTCATGAGCAAGGGGCATTGGAAATGTTCAAATCCCACCTGTAAGGTGATTTTGTCAAGTGAACACAAAATCACATTTTGTGCTGGTTTTAGGGATTCCAGTGACACTGTGCATGAGGTAGGGTCCCCAAAAGGCCATGTTGCAAATTTGGTGCCAAAATATGGAAAAATGGCCAAGTTATGAATCAAAGTTGAAAATTCCATTGAAATACATTGAAACGCATTTATCTTAGTTTCCCATGTACCAGTTGCTGGTTCCCGTAATAAGATGTGTCTGCAATCAGAGAGTGGATGTTCACCATGTGACTTGTTCAGGTGAATAAGTGTGTGTGTGTGGGGGGAGTATAATGGAGTGTGGGTGGTGACTGCTGATTGGGAGGGTGGGTCAGATCGGAGGGACCATTGCTTTGCAGGGCTAAAAAGACATTGAGGATGGTTTCTTTTATTTCAGGTATAATGAATAAAATAAAGATGGCAGCAATCTGAGGGTCAGGGGTGCCACTAGACACCAGGGCAACATAAGACACAGGGATCGGGGGGGTGCCACTAGACACCAGGGAAACATTACAGGAGATGGGAATGGGAGGGCAGGGGTACATTACAGAAACTGTACAGTCAAAGGGGGGGGAATATCTCTGAGCCACAATCAGTGTAATTAGCTCCCAAGTCCCCAACTACAATCAACTGTTCAACTGATAAGCACCACGATGGCCTATCATTGCTTACTTGCCCTGTCCTTTCAGTTTCCCCAAAATGCCCTCAAATGCCTGTCATAAGAATTGTAGTACATAATTACATGCCACTGTACCAGCTTAGGAATACTGGTGTTCACCTCGAGGACTAACCGAATGAAGTGACTTCAGGGTTATTTGAAGACTAACTTCTCTGTAAGTTGATGACTGAAAAAGTAACAAACAAACTAAATAAATAAACAGCTACCACAGTAAAGAAGAAAATAAATAAATACACTCCCTGTCAATAACATAAGAGCACTTGTGGCAAAATGTATCTGAGCTGCCATTGGGGGAGCCACAGTCAGAGAAAGGGTGGAGCAGTCAAAACGAAACTCAAGAAATAAATAAGGAAAAATAAATAAACTAGAAACTAGCAAACTAAATAAAAAATGACATAGCATGAATTACAGAAACAGTACACAGTTAGTGGTGGGGCACAACTAACGTCTCTGAATCGCAGTCAGTGGAGAGGGCAGGACAATAGAACACATGGCTGCTAATTTTTAAGGCTTTCTTTATTGTTGTACTTTTTTCATTGCAGCTCCCTTTCTGGTTGGTTCTGCATTAGTGCTTATGCTGGAAATAACTAGTTCCATAATTTGCACATCCATACCTGGGGTGTCTAGAGTTCTCGGGGTGGGTGGGGGCTGCTGAAGTTTGCGGATGGGGTGGTACTGTATGGATCAACAGGGTGATGAACTAACATTCCCTTTGACTCAACTTTACATTTGAATTGATATTTTCCAGTCTGGGTTCCAGCTGTGTGTGTCTGTGTGTGTGTCTGTGTGTGTGTGTGTGTGTGTGTGTGTGTGTTTGTTGGGGGGAGGGGCACATTTCTGTTCCCTGAGTGCCAGCTCCACTTTATCTGACTCAGCATCTATAAGGCTTTTTAAGATGGGCTGTCATTAGCATAACAGTAATCGGTGGAAGTGTTTCTGACCTGCCTTGGTGGAGCTACAGTTGGGGAAGCGGACGAGAGTGGGCAAGAGAATGAAACTCAAGAAATAAGAAAAATAAATTGAAACTAGCTAAAGAAATAAATAAATAACATAACATACAATCATTAGAGAAACAGTATGCAGTTGGGTTGGGGGTATATCTTTGAGCTGCAGTCAGTGAAGCTGGCACCTGAACTCCAACTGCAATCAGTTCTTGAACTGATAAACACTATTTCTTTATTTCTTCACTTAGTTAGTCATTTATTTATTTAGTTTGGCTTTAAAAGAGGGATGACAGTGAGGGAATGTAAAGTACGGATCTGTCTGTACATGGGACCAGTAAATTAGGACATCTTAATGGGATCAAATGGTTATTTTAGCCATTGCACTTTTTTTTTTATCAAACTTCCACATTACCTGCGAATGTTTTTTGGTATCATTAGAACTTCTTTTTTTGGTTGCACTTCGATGTTATCACAAAAAACATAATTAAAAAACTGCAATTTTTTTTAACCAAACCATCCAAAGGCACACCCTTGGCATAGGCCCCACCATCCCTGAAAATATCATGAAGAAATGTCATACTGTCTAGGCTGTAGGTGAGGGCACAAATCCCCAATGTTAAGTACAGGGGAAAAAAAGTTGTTGTTTTTTCACTTTTTTGACCCTCCATATCTCAAAAACTGTAAAAGATGCCATCAGAAAACTTTCCACAGCTTGAGACTCTGACAGCCTGACCCGGTATGCCAAATTTTTAACTAATTCATTAAATGATGACAAAGTTATTAAGATGCAAAATAATGGGTTTAACATTGAACTGCCAGCTCAACCCTACCTATAGTGGTACTACCGCACCACTTTAATAGGAGGGGCAGCTGCAGTATAAGGGCTGCTAGCTGCACAATCGAGCAAGCAGACTTGATAGACCATAAGGCCTTTATCTGCTAGTGATTTTGTATATATATATATGTGTGTATAAAATAGGTAGGAAAAAATCTGTGAGAATTGGGGTCCCTTATTGGATAAAACAGACCACACGACTGTGCATTATCCCACAATGACCGCACACCTCCTACTATGACCACATGCCTGAACTGCTTTCCATCCCTCAGAACCTCATCAACACCAGCCAGATTACCACAATCACCCCACCCCTTGCACACACAGGCTGGCATGCACATATACCTGGCACACACATGCTGCCACAACCTCAACAAAGTGCATCTGTATAGGTGTTCCACGCTGCAGACAGTTATCTGGCTGATCCTGCCATCATTCTTAGATTTTTTTTTTATTTAAACTTTTGTTTTCCAGGTAAGTATATGAGCCAAAGCCCTTTTTCACATATGTCCCAGGGATAAAAGCCACTGATGTTACAAAGTTAAATCACATAGCCATAAATACATAACATAGATATAAACATTACAAAGAAAACGTAATTGGCAACAAAAGTCAGTCATAACAAGTGCAACACATTTGTTCACAATAAAATTGATTTAAAGTTATTTTAAAGGAAACATGACTATTCCCTTCACATAACACCTTTGGAAGAGTATTCCAACATTTGGCTGCACAAACGCTGAAAGCACGACCCCCCCCCCCATAGTAGTCCTGTCCTTAGGGATGACTAGAGAAAAATTATTTGATGATCTCAAGGATCTAACCTCTGTTTTATATTCAAGCAGTAAAAATAAAGGAGACATAACTCCTTGCCATAAGGTTTTATTCGCTAAAGACATTAAACTAAATACACAGCTAAATCTAGATGACAGCCAATCCAGCATACTATAGAGTGTGCAGTGATGGGTCCCAAAAGGTAGTTGTAAAATGAACCTACATATAGCATTAAATGTAATGATCATTAGTGAGATATCTGATTTTAAAGTCTGAATGAACAGAAAAAAATTATAAAATAAGGCAGATAAGAGAACATTCTTACCGATAGCAGTTCTAGCAGGCAAAGTTAGATAATTTTTTAACTTAAATAAAACCCCAATTTTACTGTTGACCTGACGACAAACTAATTTCAAATGCTGGAAGAAGGTCAGCTGTGAGTCCAACACAATCCCCAAATATCTAAATGAAGTTACCTGCACAATCATATCACCCCTACTGTTAACAATTTGTAATGGAGAGCAGTGTAATAGTTTTGGACATGACCCAAAAAATCATTGATTTGGTCTTTTTACTGTTTAATAATAATCTGTGTTCCTGAAACCGATTTTCTAGTGAAATAAAATCAGATCCTAAAGATTTGTTCAATGCATCAACTGAGTCAGAACTGTGACACAAAATCACATCATCTGCATACATCAATAAAATAAAAAAAGTTATCTGATTGATCCTGATATTTTAGTCATTCAGGATGTTGTAATCACTTTATATTTCTCTCAGTGTAGCGTTCATTCCGTAAAGAACATGCCACCAAGTGTATAGAAAAACAACTTTTGTTTAAAAATCACATCAGCTGTGGGGTTTAAGGTCAGTTTAGTGAGCTTCTGTAAGAGAAGGCACCGAGTGTTGATCGAGGAGAGCGAGATACTCTATGGCTTCAGAAGTGTAGATGCAAGCCTGAGTGAGTGTTGCTATAGCTTAGTCCTTGGCCCTATACTTAGTCCCATTCCTGCATGCAACCTAAGTTTTCCCTCTGCAAGAAAGGACATTCCGACTGGCAAGGCAGTTGCCTACTGAAGAACTGATTTGATGCTTTTAGTAATTCTGGTCCAGGGGTTGCTGCACCTTGTGATTGGGGGTGAGGGCACTGAGGAGCTGCGCACTGTAGCACATCTAAGCATACCAAGTGCCCTCATTAACTCTGCCTTCCCTGTCCCTTTCCCTATGCTGGCACACTGACCTGTACACTAGCTCAAGGAATGTGTTGCAACCCCTTATGTATAGCACAAAGGGTGCAATGCAGTAATGTGCCATGCAGCAGTCCATGCAGCCACTTAGCAGCACAAAATTGTAACTATGAAGCCGGTCCACTGGCGCAATGGTAGAGCTACCACCTGCGGCTCTGATAACCAGTGTTCGGGAGCGAACATGGAGTGTCAGAGGTTCAGCCAGGGGGAGGGGAGGTAGGATGAGCATCTCAAGGACAGTTCTCCTTTGGAGGAGGAGGAAGGGAGGGTTGTGGTTTCCCTGGCAATTCTTTGTCACCCAGTGGAGGCTGGGTGTGTAACAGTCGGGCCACTCTTCAGTGTGGAGGCAATGGTGGACATCTGTAGGTTGGGTGCAGGAGCACGCCCAACCTGTGCTAATGTCATTGCACGTCTGCACCTCTGGGGGAAATACCAAGGAAAATACCCTGGGCCAGCAGCACCGTGAAACTCCTGGACCTTCACCCACATGACGCCACAGGTACTAGCCTTGGCTGGGGCCTCTAGTAGATCTCAGACTCTCCCCCCTCTCCGCCCAGGGAAGCCCCATAACAGGGGCCAGCTGCAGGCCTCCCCAGTCCAAGGCAGCCTGGGGGGGATGCCAGGTACAAGGTCTGGGCGCTGAGAGGGAATAAATCTCCCTTGTCATACCAGCAGCAGAAGTAGAAATGAAAAAAAAAATGGTAACTGTGTATAAGGACCCAGTTCCCTAATATTCCTCTTCTCTGTCCATATGACAAGAATCTCAGACAGTATGTTTTATGTTTTTCATTGTATGCATTATTATATTTCTGACTATTTACTATTTGTTGCCAGTGTATTTCTCATATTGTATACTGAACATTGATTTCTATTTCTCATTTTAATGAATCCTGCTTCCATTTGTGGTTTTATCACAGCAAGTAAAGAAAGAGATGGACCTACCTATTGCACCTCTATGTTCTGGTAATGAAGAGGGCTCTAGTACTTATCACAGACAAGCCCAGCCTATAATGAAGGAAGCAACATTTATTTACTCTTTACATTTTCAGTGGGTAGAACATTTATTTTAGAAAGCAACTTATTCCCAGAATTGCATTTGATTTCTTGACATTAACAGATAATAATTGCTAAAAATCCTAAAACAAGAAAAAGAATACAAAAAATAAAACTAGAAAAAAATATACTTAAAACAAGGAAACATTGTGCACTCACAGAATGCAACATAATTTACATATTAAAATGCACATATAGTACTTTGGCTTATATAAATATTCACAATAATGATAACTATTATAATTTATGACTGAATCCGATCATTTACAGAAGGAAGGTAACTGAGCACAAAATAATCTTATCATGTGAATTCACCCTCTGCTAAAAGGGTTTTCTTTTGAGGAGATATAAATAGCAATTTGACATTTCATTATGCTTAACATGAAGAGTCGAAGAATGAAGAATGAATAATAAATGATAAATGCATTTTCTTATCAGAAGTAGACTATTAGGTCAAGCTTATTTACAATGTTGTCCTGAGATCCAAGGTTAAAAGTGTATATAAGTATTGTTATATTACATATTGTTATATCGATACAGAATACAAAAGACAATGCAAAGAAGATCAGGACTACAAGAACAATCATTCACACACACTAATTGCAAGATGTACAAATTCAAGAGAAGAAGACGTTTCTCTATTAAGATGAGCATCTATTTCTGGACTCAGTAAATTAAGACAGCTCAGAATTTGAAAGCAATTGTGAGTTAATAAAATAGTAGAAATCATGTACAATAAGGCTACATCAGAAACTATTGTTTTTCTCTAAACTAGTTCTTAAAATAAGATCTTAGGAAAGACTTGTTATCTTTAATAGCTTTAAAAAGACTCAGACCCCATATTCAAAAGGTTAACCATGGTCGGCCAGTTGGCGCAATGGTAGCACTACCGCTTGCAATGCAGGTGACCCAGGTTCAGGAGCGAGCCTGGGAGTCTGAATGTCAGCTAGGGAGAGGTTGGTAGAGCATCAGATGGACCACTCCCTACCTCGGGGGGGGGGGCTATGTGGTTTGTCATTTGAGTGCCACCCAGTGGAGGAAGGGTGTGTATCAGGATCGAGTGGAGTGTGCTTGGCTGTTGGTGGACATCTGCAGCAGATGTGTGGGTGCACATGCACGCTGCATTGACACCACTGCACATCTGCAGCCTTTGGGGTGGAATTGGGGAAAAAAATCTGGGAGAGCCAGCCAAATGATGTTAGTTTGCCCACCCTGCACACCCGGTCATGATGGGCCCTCTTCCAGCCACGTAGCTGGATCCTGCGTACAGTAATGTGGCCATGGTCGCAGGGGTAAGATGGGGGCGAGGAAGCTGAAGAAAAGCCAGGGACTCCCATGATAAATAGATGCATCCAAAGTTTCATACTAGGATTCATACTAGGAGAAAAAGAGATACACGGAAGGCAAAGCCCACATAAGTGCATCTCCCACATAGCAGGTTATACCCATCCTTGTAGGTTAATAAAATGATGGTGAGGCTTACTCTTAAAAATATAAAATGAGTCTACTTCCACAATCTCTCTGGGAAGTGCGTTCCATGTGGTAACAATTCTTTGAGTAACGTAATTACCCCTAAAGTTACTACTAGGGCAAAACAACATAAGCTGATACTTATGACTTCTTAGGGAGTAGTTCTGCCTTATGTTAAAAGGTAGGCCAAGCTCCTCCCTCAATACAGGATCCTTTACAAGTTTAAACATCAATAATATGTCACCCCTAGTTCTCCTAAGTTCCAGTGGGAAAAGTTTTAGACTACTCAATCTTTGTTCATAATTCTTGAACTGAAGCCCATCCATCATTCTAGTTACCCTCTGCTGCACCTTCAAGTTTATTTACATCCCTACCGAGGGAAGGGTTCCATAAGGGTGAACAGTAATCCAAATGAGGTCGGATATATGCGTGGTACAGTGGTATAATACAGGCCCTATTCCTAGAGGTACATGCTCTTTTTATGCATCCAATAATCCTATTTGACCTCAATGATAGTTCTGTGCAATGCTTACTAAATATAAGGTCATCAGTAACAAAGATGCCCAGGTCATTTTCGCATTCAGATGTTTTCAAAACTGAACCATTCAGGGTATGTGAACAGTTTTTATTTCCCAAACCCAAGTGCATAACCATGCATTTATCAGCAATGAACTCCATTCCATTAGTTGCAGCCCAGTTTTCAAGGAGAATAAGGTCCCTTTTAAGTGTGGCAATGCCCTGATCAGAATTGACATCTGCCACAATTCTGGTATCATCAGCAAACTTTATTGTATAGTTATGTAAGTTTTTATTTAAATCTGAAATAAACAGGGAAAACAGTGTTGGTCCCAGAACGAAACCCTGGGGTACTCCACTGGTCACATTCACCAGTTCTGAGGCAAAACCCTGGATTCTAACTGCTTGGGTTCTATTGCTTAACCAAGCATTGGTCCATTTGATAAGTGAGTTATTGAGTGGGGTAGTTAACGAACTCTTGAAGACCATTTGTAGTACTCAGGTCTAAAAGAGCATGTTCATGTGCTGAGGAAGTGGATAATTCTCTCCAGTTTATCCCAGGTGTGTTAAAGTCACCTAAAAACAAGCATTTGTCAATGCCGAATGTTTGCTTGCTGGCATTGGCATTGGTAGTGTAGAAGTCACAGAGCTGCATAACAGAAATGGCAGTGAAGTACTGAACTGAAGCCAACCCCACCACCACCCTGCAGAGAGTGACAGGCATTGGGGTGTGCCTTTGGGTCATCAAGCATAATGGCCATGCCATTTCATCACACCTTACCCTGCAGACACTGGCAAGTGTCACGGTGTGCCTTGGGGTCTTTGGCCCTTTGGCCCTTATGTGCACCCCACTCCATCAGGAAATATGGTGAGATCGGTGCGGTATAGGAGAATGGGGTGAACTTTGGGGCCGAAGAGCCCAAGGCATACCTCGATGCCTCTCACTGGCTGCAGGGTGTGGAACGATATGAGCATTACAGGCAAGAATCCCAAGTCACACCCCTGATACCTGTCATTCTCTACAGGGTGGGGTGCTATAGTTGGAAACCCCAACACCTCAGGCATTCATTGGTATTTTCACTCCAAATTTTGAACCTGTTTTTTGTGACCCCACCTCATGAACAGTGGCAATATCAGTTTGTTAGCCGAAAGCTGCTTATGCACAGCGACTATGGCATTTAGCACCACAGGTGTAAAAACACATTCCAAACAGGATGTGAAAAATGACAGCTGTACTGTTCATGGGGAGGTGTAAAAAATGGCAATGTTGCAAATCTGCAGTTAAAATATTAAAAAAACTGGTGAAGTCACGAGTGTGCATAGAAACTGTGCAACACACACCCACAATGTAATTAATTTGCGGATTTTGTACAGCAGATTGTCAACACAAGCATTTTGGGACCTCCGATCATGAACAGTGTCACTGTGATTTTCTTTATCTGTCCCAAACAATGATTTCCCACAGTGACCACGCATCTCTGCGCTGAAAGTGTGAAAACACATTTTGGCCACGTTGTGAAAAATGACAGCTGTACTGTTCATAAGGAAGTGTGGAAAAATGCCACTGGTGAAAATCTGACTGAAAATATTAAAAGGTCATGAACTTATGAGGGTGCGTGGAAACTGCTCAGTGCTCACTCGTAACACAGTCATTTTATGGACTTTTGTCACCAAATTTTCAACATAGCCATTTTAAGACCTCTGCTCATGAACAGTGTAACTGTGATTTTCTTAATCTGTCCCAAACATTGCTTTCACACACCGACTGCACCATTGTGCACTACATGTGCAGAAACACATTTTAAGTGACATGTGAACAATGGCAGCTGTACTGTTCATAAAGAAGTGCAATAAAATGGCAATGTGGAAAATCTGGAATGAAAATATACAAAATTTGCAAACTTACGAGCATGCGTAGGAACTGCGCAACGCGCACTCGTAAAACAGTAATTTTTAGGAATTCTTTCACCAAATTTTCAACATAGCCATTTTAAGACCTCTGCTCATGAACAGTGTCACTGTGATTTTCTTAATGTCTCCCATACATTGATTTTGCACACCGATTGCGCCATTGTGCGCTACATGGGTGGAAACATGTTTTGGGCAAGATATGAAAAATGACAGCTGCACTGCTCACAAGGAAGTGTAATAAAATGGCAGTGTTAAAAATCTGGAGTGAAAATATTGAAAATTCGTAAACTTATGAGCGTGCCTAGGAACTGTGTAATGCGCACTCATAAAACAGTCATTTTTAGGAATTTTTTCACCAAATTTTCAACATAGCCATTTTAAGACCTCTGCTCATGAACAATGTCACTGTGATTTTCTTAATGTGTCCCATACATGGATTTCGCACACCGACTGCGCCATTGTGCGCTATATGGACGGAAACACGTTTTGGATGAAATGTGAAAAATGACAGCTGTACTGCTCAAAAGGAGGTGTGGTAAGATGGTAATGTTGGAAATCTGGAGTGAAAATATTGAAAATTCATGAACTTACGAGCGTGCATAGGAACTGCGTAACGCACGCTCGTAAAAGTCATTTTTAGGAATTTTTTCACCAAATTTTCAACATAGACTTTTTGAGAGTCCATCTTATGAACACTGGCAGTGTTGTTTCATTAATCGGTCCCGAAAGGTGATTTCACGCAGTGACCAAGAAATCACCCTTCTGGCCCAATTATCTCCATGACAGTGCAACAGTTCTTGAGGAGGGATCCCAAAAACCCCATGTTGAAAATTTGGGCCCAAAATTCCCAAAAATGCCTGAGATATGCAATAAAGTTGAAAAAACCCTATCTATCCCATTATACAGCTTACCGGCATTTCCTCAGTTCGTGGTCGGCTTTGAAGAGTGCAGTCATGTTCCCGGTTCGCCGAAGATCGTCGTGCCGAGCTCAGAGTAAGTATGGGGGTGTGGGGAGGCAGGGTGCACAGTGGGTGGTGCGGGTTATGGGAGGGAGGAGAAGTGCAGAGGGACAGTTTTGTATTTACAGGTTTTTATTTCCTAAGGCGGCGAGGGCGTTTACCATGCTGGGGTGGGCTCCCAGCATGGCAGAGATGTTGGGCGGTCAGGAGCCAATGGGGGATTGGGCACCCTCATCGGCCATAACATTATTTTGCCACACTGGGGTGGGCTCCCTAGTGTGGCACCTGGATGCTTGGGGGGGGCGTGCAGCCGATGGGGGATTGGGCACCCCAGTCGGCCATACAGTGAGGGGGGATGGGGAAGGTGCATGAGCATGAAGTATGCATGCGTGCGTGAGTGTGTGTGTGTGTGTGTGTGTGTGTGTAGCCACATGAGCAGGCGAGCATCTTACTGCTGCTCACTGAAATGTAGCTCCTTTCAGCTGTATGCCATCAGATTTTGGAGCTGTCATCGACAGCTCGAGCAGGCATTGGAGAACTGTGGCCGCGCCTGCAAACACACTGCCTGAATTGGAAGAGGGCTGCCACACCTCTGAAAACTCGGATGATGTCACTATGTTTCTTGCACATGCGTGCAAGCAAACATAATGAGATCTCTTTATGATTAAGTTTCCCCTTAATGTTATTCAAAATTTTCTGGTGATCTGTCATACTAGTATCTGGAGGTCGATAGCAGACCCCCAACATTAAATCATTACTATTCAGCCTCTTGACCTTTGCCCAGATTATTTCACTGCCATCATTTATGTCTTCATTCCCTAACTGTGTAGAATTAATATTATCCTTTTAATGCAACACCCCCTCCCTGTTTATTACTTCTGTCTTTATGAATCAAGTTATCACCAGAGATACTTTTATTCCAATTGGATGAGGTGTCCCACCAAATCTCAGTAATAGCCGCTATAGTGATGGATTATTTTATTAGTATTAACTTGAGTTCATCCTTCTTAATGGAATGTAGACTGCATGCATTTACCCATAAGGATATTTAAATTAGCTCTTTGTGTCTTATTGGCCCTTTTCACAGCTTCTTCTTACTGCAGTTGAGTCCGACTGTGCCCCTGAACCTTCAGTTTTTTGCTCCTGGCCTCCATCATTAATAGCAGTATAGAAAATGTTTCCTAGCAGTTTAGCTCCTTTTCTGCTTAGGTGAAGGTCATCAAAGCTGTAAAGTGAATAGTCAGTCTCAGACAACTCCCATGTTCTTAAACACTTAATGTTGTTTTCCGAACTCCATCTACACAACCAGTTGTTATAGTTTTTGATTAACCATGTTATCAATATGTTAACTGGGTGACAGTGCTATCGGACGGGGTGGGAACCTTATAGAAAGGCCTTCATTGCCTGGTGCTCACCTGACAGCACAATCAGGTAAAATACAGCACTGCACCCATACAAATGAGGGATCCCACTTCCATGCAGGGCACAGCAGTATATTCTGAGGTTTTGACAGCGAGCAGTATTGTGGCAGAATCACTTCCTTTCTTCTGCTTGAGAATTCCCTCCCTATGCACCTGAGCACATTGTTTGCCTTGCTGTATGCCTTGTGGAAGTGTGCAGAGTCATTCAGACTGCCACTGATTATGATTTCCAGGTCTCTCTCTTCCATTGTCTGTGCCAGCTGTACTCCTGCCATCCAATATTCAGTCCTAGAGTTTTTTCTTCTCAAGCGCAAGACCTTATAATTATTTACACTGAATCCTAGTCATCAGATTCCGGACCATTTCTCCAACTTAGCAAGGTTTCCTTTCAGTTCCCAGATGCCTTTCTTATTGTCCACTCTGCCACATACTTAAGTTTCATCTGCAAACATTCCTTCCAGCCAGACACCGCCAGTATATGGCACCCAATATTCCCTTCACCATCCTTGTACTCATTATGTGAGTGACTGTCATGGCCCTCATTGTGATATATATGTATTGTACATATTGTAGATGTTAGTTTAACTTTCTCTTGCCAAGCTTTAACATGTGAATTCTCTGTATATTATTGTGTTATAAATAACATTTTCTTGTTTCTGTATGTATAACTGTCTCATAAGTATGTGATGTAATTGCTGTGCACCAGCTCGAACCTTGACCTTATCAGGTCCATCTTGTAAATGAGCCTTGCTCAATGATGATCGCCTGAATAAATAAAGATTTGATTGATTGATTGATTGATTGATTGAAACAGTGACATCCTACCCCATATACCATTCCCAATGTAACACAAAAATATGTTGAAAAGCACAAGGCCTCAGACAAAACTCTACGTCTCATCACCTGCTTTACTCCCAACCTAACTCAATTAATAGCCACCATCTGAGTAGTTCCTAAAGCAGCTGCATACCCACCCAGTCAATGTATCACTCATTCCTTTGTCCCTCAGCTTCATCACTATCTGATTGTGAGGTACGAAATCAAAAGCCTTGCTGAAGTATAAGTGCAAGACATCCTAGAAATGATGCATTACACTAGAAAGGGGCTAAGCCAGTTTTAGAAAAAAAAACCTGTAAGAACTTGTCTGGTTCTAGTATTTAGATTATATTTGGTTCTAAAATTTAGATAAAAAAAAATCTTCAATCAGAATAAACATTCCTAGTGGAGATTATGTAACTTGCTCCAAGTCTCACAATATGCAAGTAGAAGTGGGGGAATCAAACCCAGATCTACTGACTGTATCAAGCTCATTGCCCCAACCTCTAGGCTATTGTAATAGACTATTGTACTAGCCCTGAGATTTGAGAAGAACATTTTAAAGCCTTGAATCCCAAAGGAACCTGTTCTACAGCAAACTGAAAGAGGTGCCATGCCCATCTTTTGAAGAACTTGGAAATCTTGATTTCTGGTCATTCCTAAAGAGTCCCTTGCTATTGTTGTTGGCAGTAGGGATAGTTACACAGATTTTCTTTTTTCGTAGAAAAATATCCCAGCATTCTCTCTGGTCTGCTCCACTACTAATCATGTGTATGTATGTTTTCCCAATACGCAGATCATTCCTGAATCAGGCCCATGAGGGAGAGTGAAGATGCTGTTTGTAATACCACTTTCAATTTTCAGCATGCATTCAAAACATGATGCTTTCATTCTGTTTGCCCCCCCACCCCCACATGCACACATGTGCATACACAGTGTGGCGGATCTAGGGGATGGCGATGGGTGCAGCTGCATCCCCCCCATTATAGGTAGTATAATCTAGAGGTTAGAGGAATGAGCTGTGAATGAGCTTGGTACATCCAGCAGACAGTCCTGGGTTTGATTCCCACAACCTCCACTTGCATACTGTTTGGCTCTGAGCAAGTCACTTAACCTCCCCAGTGCTCCTGGGTCACCCCTGAAAACAGGCATCTGTGCCGAGTAGGCCTTACCTGGTTACCAAAGACTAAAAAAAAAAAGGACTTGCTTGCTGGTGCTGCATTGCACTTAGTTGAAGAAGTCTGATTTATTGACTGTGCAAAAGTTTATATTCTTAACTATAGATTACATTTGTTTTTTCTGTCAAAAAATGTAATGAAAATAACAGCAAACAATATAAAGGATTAAAACAACATTACAAAAATTGCATCTCACGTATGCACACCACCCCATCACGCCTCATTGTACTGGATCTGCCACAGGGTATATGTGCACTCACACACCCAAGTGCACGCTTTCACACACACACACACACACACACACACACCAAGCCTCCACTTGTTGTTATTCCCATAGTTTAACTGAAAACCACGATCCAGAATCCCAGTTTTTTATTTTCTAAATGAAGCAGTTTCACACGGCTCAGTTCATTCCTCATTCCTGAAGTCTTAAAGCAAGAGACCTGTTCAGTCAGAGTTTAGTGGTTTTGTACAAACCAAAGCCATTTACTAATAAAAAGGCTGAACTTACAGATCAATGAACATTCATTGATCTGTAAGTTCTACCTTTATTTTTTATTAATAAATGCTTTTTGATTCTGTTTAATCACTAAACCATGAGTGCATTGGTCTCTGGCCCTAAATTACTTATCTGTGAAAGAGCACATGTCTCTATTACCAGCAGCAGCTGAAATAAAGTGCAGAGGAGAACATGATTCTCTTACAAGATGTATGATGGAAAACAGCCAAGGAAATCAGCACAGAAATGTGTTTACAAGTCTTTGGCATTCTGTCTTTTTTTACTTAAACTTTATTTTCAAATTTTTGCAGTGATACAGTTAGAAAAAGGTCAGGAAGAATACATTACATACCCAGTAATAAACTTTGATCTTTATATACATTTGTATTGAGTTTTTTAATTCAGAACCAGGTATTTTGTTTTCTTGAATCCGACAGACTGGTAAAGATTATATGGATGTTAGCTAACATACATAAGTTCATGTAGTCAGTGGTTAATATTATTCACATAACATTCCTAATAGGTGTGCCCTCTATCTGCACTCCTGTACGAAATATCCCTTGAAAGGTGTACTCCAGAGGATTGTAACCAGTCGTTTTCCCAGTGTTACTCGAGTCAATATTACTCACTGCGACTTCCCTGTCAAAAACAGTCCACTTACTGTAATATACCCGTTTCTTTTTTTTTTTTTCCAGATAGGTTTTATCCTCCTTAAGCAGAATGGGTGGCTTTTCAGCTCTGCCTCTGTGCACTTGTGTCTGTCTCTTACTGCCTCTCATTTAGAGACTACCATCACCCGCCAGTTCACCCCACAGAGGAGCTGGGGGGGAGGGCTATCCTCTCCACTCCAGAAAATACATCCAGATCCGTCCCAGACCAGAGTGGCACAGTGGGCCACAGTGCAAAAGTCAGGGCTTCACAAAGCCTGTCCTACATTGTTCCTATTTTCTCCCTGGGCCCATGGATGTGCCTTGAGCGCAATGTGCATGATCCGCCTCCATGGAGACACCTCTGGTACTCCATACATGGTATCCCTTTCCATTGTGTGACTCGGCTGTGCTGCCACCTAGATACCTCAGGTGGTAGTCAACAGTGAGAAACAGCAATCCTTCCCAAGGGAGAGCAGCCCCAGAGATGCTCCGTCATCCTCACCCGCCAGCTCCTGAGCAATCTGTGTGTCCATTTATGAACCCAGGACATCGGAGTGGTAGGAGGTGAAGTGCTCAGCACTTCAGCCCTACATACCACTGGGCTGGCAATATACCCTTTTATATGGCTTTATGGAGTGGAGCTCACATGGCCTCATAGACCTTTGCCAAGACATTTGCTCTCATTTAAACTCTCACAGTCTCATACAATCCTTGAGATTCTCTAACCTATGGGCTATCGGGGGGGGGTCTTTTCATATCCAGTACTGTGCCAGGGTCTTCCTGGCTTTGACCAGCACAAGGTTCCAGACTCGGCTGGGGTGGTTCTTCAGGCCACCCTGGGCCACTCTCTGGAGGAGACCCACTGGTGTTGAGGGGAGAGGTCATTTCAGGACTGGCTCCATTATGGCGTGCACCTCTCCTTATTATGCTAGCACTTTGGGGCAGAACCATACCATATGGGCAAAGGTACCTTCAGAGATTTTACATTTAGGACATAGGGTACTAATGTCATCTCTGAGCTTGTACAGTTTAGCTGGAGTGATAGAGGTTAGGTAAAGGCAGTTATAGTGGATCTTTCTAAGTTTTTAGCCTGTGAGCATGTGAAAACTTGGGCTATGGCCTTATTCCAGATTTCTTGAGTGACTGGCACCCCAAGATCTGACCGCTCACAGCGTGTAAAAATTAATGGGACCCACTCAGACATCTGTCCCATCTTTTCTGGGGTTCCCCAGGGTTCCATTCTGGGCCCCTTACTATTCTCCCTTTACCTTAACACCCTTCTATGCTCTTGCTCTGGGAACATTCTATTGTATGCTGATGATGCAGTCATCTTTGCCTCAAGTCGTAACCCTATTGCCCTCCAGGACTCACTGCAGAAGTCCTTCACCGAAGCCGAGGGCTGGTTCAAGGAACATAGATTGGTGATAAATCTTAAAAAACAAAAACCATGTTCTTCACTCATCCTCAAAACAAGTCCTGCAACTTCAAACTCCTCATTCACTCTGGGTCCTCTTTCCCACTGACAAGTTTGCTCCTATAAATACCTAGGGATCCATTTTGACCCCTCCCTCTCCTTCCATGGACACATTGCTGCCCTAGCCACTGCCACTAATATCTGATTGGGCATCTTACATCGGTATAAACACTGCCTCCCGGAGGCTCTTGACTCACTGAGTCACCTCCTCTATCCTGTCCCTAGTGGACTATGGACTGCCGGTGTATGGTGCTGCTGATCAACCGCACTCCATAAAATTTTTCTCTGAATAAGGCCTGCAGGTTAATCTGGGCACCTAGGCTAACGCACACCTGTTCACTCACGCCAAAGCGCTGGTACTTGATCTTGATGAGCGACTCAAATATCTGACCTGTACCCTTACAAAAAAGACCCTCCTTGGGCTATCCCCACCAGGATTGACCACCACCATATGCCACTCTGTCCCACTAGTTCATACTCGGACCTCTGGGAAAACTTCTTTTGTTATCCCTAGAGCTAGGACCTCTCAAGGCCAAAGAGCCTTCAGCTTTAGGGCCCCCTCCTGGTTCAACACACTGCCCCCCTCCATCTCCGAAGCTCCAACTATATCATGCTTCAAAACTTCCTTACGTAACCACCTTATTAACACCTGATGCTGTAATTGCCACTAGTCAAAGCTGTACTCAATACTTATGACAAAGCTTACTACTAAGCTGCTAAGGACAACATAACTCTGGTATTGTTTGCATCAATCCTACCTGTACCAGCTTGTTTGTATCTATGTCTTAAGTTACTGTTATACTGTGTTGTACTGTTATACTGTGTATTTTTGTTTGTCTTACTGTGACAAAGGTACCTTTGTAAATGAGCCTATGGCTCAAAGGTTTTCCAAACTGCTGTTTAAATAAATAAATAAAAAGATCCTGCTCCCAGGCCTCTTAATAGACACTCAAGTTAAGGCTGTGCCCCTCTCTAAGCAGTTTGCAAAATGCTGAAAGGGGCTTGGCTCCTAGCTGTGTGCTACTACTATATTCTTTACTGGAGAACATGTTGGAGCATCCAACCCACCCATGGACTCTTCAAGGAGCCGTCTCACACAAAGGTACACAAAGAAGAAATTGGTCTGCAGCTTAAATGTATGTTTTAGTTCCAAAATAGGGCATCAGTTTACCCCTTCAAAGAATTTCTTCTCTTATTTAATCCTCTTTGTTTTCCACTCCAACAGCCCCTGATGCACAAAAAACTAGTGTCCCGTGATAATGACGAAACAATAATCAAATGCAAAACAACGAGGCCACTAAGGGCAACTGGCACATTACAGTGATCACCGAAACAACAACCTACGGCTTTTCCTCCTCCCTGAGTTGGCCCCCCCCCCCGGAGTTGGTTATATTTAGCAATAGGGTGCTGGGGGTGAAGCATCCCCAAAAAGCCATTGTGCACTTTGTCGCTGTTTCGGCGATCACTGTAATGTGGCATTTTCCGTAAGTGGCCTCGCTGTTTTGTGTTCGCCTTTCTTGGTATCAAGATTATTGTTTTGCCTTTATCACATAGAACCCAAAAACTGTATGCCACTTTCTCCTTTTAGAACTTGGATAATGTCTGCCCATGACAAGACACCTGAGGGTGCGTTATGGATTTGTGGACTGAGTCCATATTTCCAGGAGTGAACCTAATGAGATGGTTCTGTATTTGGGGGGGTTCCCAAGTCTGGGCTTAAAAGAGATTACAACATATCACCCCCCCCATATCTTGCTCCTCTATTATCTTCCAAGACATTTGTAGGGTTGCTCCCCTCAACTGTTAAGACAGATGTGACACCCAGTACTAGTGTAACACATGGTGCAGTGCCAGTTTTCCTTGTTTTATTGGTTCTTGTAATGTAGACATCCTGATTCTGTGTGACTTATCCCTCCAGAAAAAGTAATGGAATTGGCTGGGGACTGACATAAAGAATTTTAAGGGGATTTTGATTGGTAAACCTTGCAATAGATAGAGCAGACATGCAAAGATAGACATTTTTAATGCATTTACCCTCCCTAGTCCCATGAGTGGTAATTTGTTCAACTTCTTCAGGTCCTCCCCGATATTTTTTTAATAAGTGGATGAGAATGGATTTGTACATTTGCCTATGGACTGTGGGATCTGTATACCTAGATATTTAAGGGTCTTAACTGTTTTCAGAGGTAGGCAAGAGGCAGGAGGAGCTGCACCTTCCTGATCATCCACCAGCATAAGTTCACTCCTACTCTGGTTTATCTTGTGACCTGACAGGGTACCGTACATTCTCAGCAACTTTTCCAGGTTTGGTAAACTCTCTGTAGGGTTACATAGGTAAACCAGAAGATTATCTGCAAATAGGGATACCTTGCCCTGCTCCCTCTGTCCTAGAGTCTTTTTGTATAGTGGCTTTCAGGGGTTCAAAGGATATTACGTACAGGAGTGGGGATGGAGGGCACACCTATTGGGTTCTTCTCTGAAGGGCAAAGGGCTGGCTAAGGTCTCCATTTTCCAATATCTGGGTAGCAGGTTTTGTATACAACATTCTAACTCTCCCTCAGAACTTCTCCACTATACCAAGCCTGACCAATATTCCATGAAGGAACCCCCACACCATGTGGTCAAATGCTTTTTCAGCATCTAAGGCTAGTATTCCAGCTGGCTGCCCCTTGCTCCCATTCCATCCTAACAAGATGTTGAGTGTCTTCTTGACATTACCCTTACCCTGCAACCCTTTTACAGATCCTGCCTGATCTGGATGAATAACATAAGGGAGAACTACCTCCAGTCTAGATGCCATACCTTTTGCCAAAATCTTGTAATCTGCTTTAGCAGAGAAATCAACCTATTAGAGGTGCATGATATGGGGTCCTTCCCTGGTTTAGGTAAAAACTACAATGGCTGCAGACCATATAGAGAGGGGCAGCTCACCCATCACCATGCTTTCTTGGAGCACCCCCATTAATAATTCTTTGACCTCCCCAAATGCTTTGTAAAAATCTACGAGGAGGGCATCAGGCCTGGAGCCTTCCCCCCTCCAGCTTTTTTATGGCATTTTTCACTTCCTTTCTGGTTATGGGACCTTTTAGATTGATCCTGTGCACCTTTTTGACTTGTGTTATTGGAGCCTTTAGGAAGAAGGAATTCAGCTGTGCTGTACTGGGATTACACTCTGAGGATTACAAAGAACTATAGTATTCAGAAAAGGCAGATTTGTTGCCCTTAGCTTTGTAGCTTTTCCACTCATACTCCAACCATATTTTAGTGACCACAGCTTGTCCCCCCTCTTGCCTTCAGTTGCCAAGAAAGCCATTTTCTAGCTTTGTCACCATTAAAGTAGGTCTGGGCTTTGCCCAGCAATATTTGTCTCTCTAAGCACTTTGTATTTAATGTGCGGTAGTCATATTTCACTTTCTTTAGCTTCCACAGGGTATCTGTAACCTGGCTTTCCTTGTGTCTTTTTTCTAGAGGACATATTTTCTCTTCCTTCATTTTCAGCTGTTTCCTAGTCTCCCTATTTTTGTAGTGTGTGCGATGCTTGGCCAACTGGTTATGATTGTTCTATGATATTTGTAATATAGAATGTGGTATGTGAGTGTCTCACATGAGACATCCTGTGCCATGGGTGCCCCCCCCCCGATCAGTGAAGTGACAAGTGACCTGAAACCAGGAGGTAATTAAAGACTAGAGAGACTTAATTAAGGGTTTCCTGTTTTCCTGTCTTAATTAGACTGACCCAACTGCCAGGCTATAGGGCTCATAAACTTTTATGACGTCTTAGAGGAAAAACATGTATACCACCATGGTGTAAAAAGTTGTAAAATCTTTGACCTGCCTTGGGAACAGAAAACCAAACAAGATCAAAGGAAAAACTTCATTAAAGACTGTCATAATTTGGGAAATTAGTTTTTGCTGAAGTCACAGTATTTAAAATATTTCCTGACAGGAAGATTATTGTTTGTATATTTTTTATATTCTAAAAGGAGCACCTAGATGACATCATAGAAGGGGTGTGTGAGAGAGACACAGTTTAAACTAGGACTTGTGTCTGATCTTTGTGACATATCTTTTGGGCTCTTAAGAAACAAGATCTCTGATCTAGCTTAAGCACTGTACAGAGGTAAAACATTTGATAGGAAAGATCGAACTGTATGTTGGTAGGAGTTTGTAGTTTTCCTTGTTTTTTCTTTATGTGATTGTATGCTGTTTGATATATTGTTCTGTGTTTACATTTACATATTTTTATCCATTTTAAGTAAACCTTTATTTGAAAGATACTGCCTGGGTCTTCCAAGATCTTTCTTTTCAGGTGACTTATAGAGGGTTAAACTGACAAAACTGTTCAAGAGCTTGATGGTGTTACTAAACTGAGAAAGGTAAGAATATACCTAAAGTCTTTTATAGAGTTTTAAGGGTTCATTTGGAAGCCTGGCTTGGTCCCCTGGCATAAGATTGTACCACAGTCCCCAAAGAGGGTACAGTCTGCGCCTGTACATTTGGGTATGCTAGCATAAGGTTCACAGTTTGAATCCTATAGAACTTGAGCAGACAAAGGGTTACCCTGTCTGTTATCTGTTCACATTACTGTGCTCAGAGGTTGGCACTGTGGGAGCAGAGGGCTTGACCTGCTGAGTGTGTTTTGTGACAGTGAGTATATAGAAATTGTCTCCCCTCAATATGGCCTTTACGCTTCCAGCATGCCCAAGGGTGTTTCCTGCTCTATTACCTGCCAAATTCCAGGATGGTTTTATTTAGCTGAGTGCAATAATCTGTGTCCTTCAAGAGGGTTGGGGCCAGTGTCCAAGGCCTATTCCCTTCCCCAGAGACAAGCCCTTGCTTTTTGATAGCATAAAAGCATGATCTGAGTGCAATGTGGGAACCATATGTCACCTTTTCCACCCCCTGCTGGACTTCCTGTGATGCCAGGATCATATCATTTCTTTCATATGTGCTGTGGGTTTGGGATAAGAAAGTGTAACCACTCCCAGTAGGATTTTTAAATCTCCGTGTGTCAGTGAGTCCATGGTTTTGCCATCAAGGTCCGTAGGGCTCCTGGTCCCTTGGTGGGCCCTATGGGGGACTTGTGATGAATGCATTCATTGTACTATCCAGCACACAATTTGCATCCCCAGCTAGTACCCACTCTCCCCAAATCCTGACATCTCCTCTGATAATTTAAATCAGTGTCATCATGAGTGGGGCCATAAAATGATCCCACCAAGGCCATTTTCATGGTACTTAACCATAGCTAGTTAACAAGTACCGACCTCCTGGGTTGTCAGATGTCTTAAGTACAATGGCCTGCGTATGTGGCTTCACCCAAATCACTGTTACTATAACTTTGCAGTTAAAGGTGACACTCATCCATATCCTTTCCCCAGTTCTGCTGTAAGTGAGTCAGTTCTTTTGCAATGGCATGCATTTCTTGAAAGCACATTGGGGCTTTGTTTTTAATGGCTCCCAGTAGTTTCTTCTGTTAAATTAGAAACTTAAGACCATTGATGTTCCACAACATCAGTTTTATACAATCTGCCATATATAATAAAGTATACAGTACATTCTCAAAGACATTGGTCCATGAAGAGGTAAGGTTATGTGCTTGTCTTGCACTTGTATAGGGTGATTCAACAGAATATTGTTCCTAACACTGTACACTGCTCTAACTAGTAGCACCTGCCCCCAGTTACATGCCTGCCACTCCCCTCCTTCCCTCTAAAAGTTCCTCCCCATTAAAGGAAACCCCACTCCTCCTTCCTCACCTGCAATTCCAGTTGATCCCAACCCTCCATCTCTTCCACTGAGGATCTGCCCCAACTTGATCCTCTGGTTCTGTTCTGTACTGGTAGATGGTTCAAGATCAACTCTTCCCTCCCTTTATCTAGGTCTATGACAGAGATGAATAAGTCCTTGTCACATTTGTTATGTAAAAGAGTAAATGCAAGGATCCGTTCTATCCTCTCCTTTTCTGTCTCTTGACTGACTGATTGCACAATCAGATTTTCTTGTGAGACCTAGGAACATAGAAATATAGAAGTTGACAGCAGATAGGACATAAGGCCCATCCAGTCTGCCCATTTTTTCAACCTTATGAATGCTAACGCCTTGCTCTGTCAATGTTCTATCTATTTATACTCATCTGTATTGCTCCTTATGCTTATCCCATGCTTGTTTGAAGCCCTGCACTGTATTCATATCCACCACTTCCTGAAGTAGGCCGCTCCATGCATCCACCACCCTTCCTATGAAAAATAATTTCCTCACATTACCCCTTAAATGGCCTCCTTCTATTCTCATGCTGTGTCCTCTTGTCCTGCTATTTTTCTTATATTGAAACATGTTAGACTCTTTTACCTTGTTAATGTCCTTAAGGTGTTTGAATGTTTTGATCATATCACCTCTCTCCCTCCTTTGCTCTAGGGTATACATATTGAGCTCCATTAATCAGTCCTCATATGTTTTCTGATGCAGTCCCTGCACCATTTTGGTTGCCCTTCTCTGGACTGCCTCAATTTGGTTAATGTCCTTGTAAAGGTGTGGCCTCCAGTACTGCACACAGTACTCCAGATGGGACCTAACCAGTGTCTTGTAAAGAGGGATTATTACCTCCTTCTTCCAACTAGCGATACCCTACTAATACACCCTAACATCCCCCTAGCTTTATCTACAGCTTTAGTGGTCTGCTTGGTGATGATGATGATGCCCAAGTCTCTTTCTTCCCTTGTGACTGCCAGCAACTCCCATCCCAGCCTATAGGTTGCTTCAGGGTTTCTCTTCCCTATGTGCATGATCTTGCATTTCTTTGCACTAAACCCCAGTTGCCACTCTTGTGACCATTTTGTTGTTTAACCAGATCTCTTCTTATTCTGTCCACCTCATCTGGATCATCTACTTTGTTGCAGATCTTGGTGTCATCTGCAAACAGAAAAACCTTACCCTCCCGTCTATCTGCAATGCCACTGATGAAGATATTGAAGAGGACTGGCCCCAGGACTGATTCCTGAGGTACCCCACTTGTGACTTGCATCTCTTCTGACTGTATAAACCATTTACCACCACTCTCTGTTTTCTGCCCGTCAACCAGTTTGCCACCCAGTTGACCAACTTCTGACCCACCCTGAGCCTACCCAGCTTATTAATCAATCTTCTATGTGGAACAGTATCGAAAGCTTTCCTGAAGTCAAGGTAGGCAACATCAACTGCTCCTCCTTGGTTCACCACTCTGGTTACCCAGTCAAAGAAATCTATGCAATTAGTTTGACAGGACCTTCCTTTTGTAAACCCATGCTGTCTTGGATCCTGTGCTGCTATGGATTACGGGTGTTGCAGTATCCTTTCCTTAAGGAGTGCCCAGGGTCGGACTGGCCCACCTGGATACCTGGAAATTTCCAGGTGGGCCCCCCCTCAGTTGGGTAAGTGGTTACCTTCTGAACTCTGAAAACTTCTGCATTTATCTTCTTTTTTCTAATTAAATGGGGTATATGGGATACTGTTGATAAATGTAAGATGCAAACACAGAGCTAGAGTATCAGATTGAAGTGGAATATTGATATGAGTGTGTCAACCTGGGCCCTCCTCTATTGATTTTCCAGGTGGGCCCTTGCATTTTCTTTCAGGTGGGCCCTCTGTACCCCAGTCCGACCCTGGGAGTGCCTCCATAATCTTGCCCATTACTGAGGTAAGACTGACTGGTCTGTAGTTCCCTGCCTTCTCTCTGCTACCACTCTTGTGGAGTGGGATCACATGAGCCCTTCTTCAGTCTTCTGGGACCTCTCCTGTGCTCACAGACTCACTAAACAGTTCTTATAATGGTTCTACTAGTTCCACCCTTAGCTTCTTTAGTACCCTGGGATGTATGCCATCAGGTCCCATTGCCCTATCCACCCTGAGCTTATCGAGCTCTTGTAGGACCCTATCTTTTGTGAAGGGACTAGTGCTTACCTCCTCCCTCCCTCCCCCTGTGTCCATGGTGCTGAGCTGTGGGCCCTGCCCTACCTTATCTTCAGTAAATACTGAGCAGAAATATCTATTTAGAATAGATGCTTTTACATGGTCCTCCTCCTCGCATGCCCCCTTATCTCCTTTGATCTTAGCAATACACCCTCTGGACTTTCTCCTTTCACTAATTTATCTAGAGGAAGTCTTGTCACCTTCTTTTACTGTCTGTACTAGTGTTTCCTCGGTTTGGGCCTATGCCTGCCTTACTGCCTTCCCTATTTCCCTTAGTGAAGTTTGGTATGCCTCCCTATCTTCATCCTGCTGTGTTCCCTTATATTTCCTGAAGACCAGCCTTTTAGCTCTGACTTTTTCTGCTACTGTTTTTGCGAACCAAAGTGGTTTCCGTTCTTCTTTTGCACTTCCTTTTCTCTCTAACACAATGGGATGTTGCTTGAGTATTGCATCCTTAATGCTTGCCCACTTTGCCTGTACCTCCTCACCTGTATTTCTTTTTGCCAGGGCTAGCTTAACTCTGTTGGCCATCTTGTCAAAGTCAGCTCCTCTGAAGTCCCAAATTTTTGCCTTGGAATGGGATGATTTACTTGTAGTGGCCAAACTGAACCATACCATGTGATGGTCACTGGCTCCCAGGTGACCTGGAGATCTGTGATCCTTTGCCTGTTAGTCAGTACTAGATCTAGGATTGCTCTGTCTCTTGTGGGTTGTTGTACCAGTTGTTTGAGGCCTTCCCCCTGCAGGTAATCCACCATGTGTCTAGTTCTGGCAGATGTTCCTGCTGGTATTGGTGACCAATCTGTATCTGGCATGTTGATGTCTTCCATTATCAGAACCTCTCCTTTAGCTGTTATATTTTGTATATCTTCTAACAGTAATGTGTCTATGTCCTCCTCTGATCTGGGGGCCTGTAGACAACCCAAGTTCTTATAGCTGTCCCATTTCCTGTTTCCAGGGTGACCCACAGTTCTTCTGGCTCCTTATGTGTATTCTGAATGTCTGTAGCTTTGATATTTTCATTGACATACAGGGCCACTCCACCCTACTTTTTTTACCTCGGTCTCTTCTGAACAGTACATAGCCAGGTACTGAAGTCTCCCAAGTGTGGTTACTGGTAAACCACGTCTCGCTAATTGCTACTATATCCAGTTTAGCCTCTGTCATTATTGTCTGCAGGTCTGGGATCTTGTTCCCCAGACTGCGAGCATTTGTGAGCATGATTTTCCATTGGCCAGATTTCAGTGTGTTAGTTGTTGGGTGAGGCCTGGCATTTCCCCTGTGTACTGTATGGGGAGCTGAACGTTTTTCCTTACCTGGTGATGCAAATGAACCGCAAACATGCTGAACTCCTGTTTGACCACTAGTTGGGGAGGTGTTCTTCCCATTTGACATATGGGGTGCTGCACCCCTCTCACCATTTGCTAGTTTAAATATTCTGCAAAGATGTCAGACTTCTGCCCCAATGCACTGACTCCCTCCTTTTTTTTAAAATTATTGTTCTTATTTATCCGCCTGCTGCTGGCGACTACGGTGGGGCATCAGCTGCTGGCCCTGCCCGGGGAGAGCACCAGACTCACTCACATGATGGGATCTTGCACAGCTGTCGCCGATCCACTGGAGGGTCTCCCATACCCTGTCAAGCCAGAGCAGCCGGACACCCCAGTGCAATTCCACACGAGTCCTCCCGGCAATGCAGGGCACTGTCATCAGGCTGCACGGTCACGCCCAGCCATTCCACTTTTTTCTCCCATTGGGAGTACAGCTGTGCAATGACGTCTGTGCACATGTGTGCCAATGTCTGCTGTGCTCCCTCCCCAGTCACACCAGTGGACGTGGTACCCCTGGCCATCCCCAGGGGTTGCCACAGCATGGTGTAGATTTCCCAGCCCTCCCCAGGACTAGGAGAGCTGTCTCCTGATGCTCAATCCTAGTCCTCCCCTGCCGACCCCCAATGACCCGGGCTCATTTCCGAACCTGGGCCGGCGGCATAGCGTGAGGTGTGGTGTCCAGCACCTCAATCCTCAGCGCCACCGGGCCGGCTCACTGACTCCCTCCTTAATCAGGTGCAGTCCATAAAATCTGAAGAACTTTCGCTCCCAAAACTGTTGCCAGTTCCCTACAAATTTGTGTCCTTTTTCCTGGCACCAGCCCTTGAGCCACATGTTTATCTCCCCTATCTCCCCTTCTCTGACTTTCCATTCATCTGCCCCCCCTCTCCCAGACTAGCAGAATCTCAGAGAAGGCGATGCCAGATGAAATGGATGATAGTCTGTCACCCAGCATGGTTAGGTGTTTCTTGGTCTCCACAATGGACCAGCTGGTGAGATCATTAGTCCCTATGTGTACCATGATGTCTATGTTTTCTCCTGCTTCCTGAACAATTTTAGCAATACGGTCAGTGTCTCTCCACGCTGATGTACCTGGGAGACATCTGACCATTACCTCTGGCTGGAGATAGGTATCAACTCCCCGAATCATGGAGTCTCCTATTATCAGAAGTTTTTGGATTTCCTTTTTGCTCTTTTTGTTTTGTTTCCTGTTTTGGATGAGTTTTGTTGTGCTAGCTCCTGTACTGCAGTGTTCTGCTCTGCAGTGTCCTCTGCCCCTTTGTTTGATTTTGGAGATAGAGGCAGATACCTGTTTGTAGTTTTTACATGGTTTGTGGAGGTAATTCGTTGGAGAGCACCAAGTGATGGGACACCTTATTTGCCCCTCCTAACCACCTGCCAACCTCCCTGACCAACTACCCTCTGCGGTCGAAGTGCTTCTGTTGGATGTTGGGAAAATGGCAGGTGGTTCTTATATTTTCTCTTGAATATGAAATCTGAGGTGTGCAATCTCTGCTCATGCTGCTTGGGGCTGAGCCCTAAGATCTCCAATGGCCCAGCCGAGACCCTCTTAGGGCTCCCAGCTCTTCCGCCACTCGAACCACGGCCACCGGGTGGTTGGCACTGCAGAAGCTGATGCCTGAGACCACAGGGCTGGACACAGCTCACTGAGAGGTATGGCAAAGCCGCAAATTTTCGCCCATCCACCCATCCCCTGGCACATTCTTATATAGACCGTCTCTCCGCCCACGCAGCTATTGGCCCTCACTTGTTACTTCTCTTCTTCTTCTCTCCTACCCTTTTTCTGCCAAGTACTTGTTAATCCACTGGGATGCTATCTAGTGTATCACACTAGCTTTTAATTTTAAATAAGGAGTTGTAACTCACACAAAGTGTCTCTAAATAGATCCTTTATAACTCAAATCATGGCAAAGTGTCTTCAGCTCATTAGCACATTATGTATCCTACCCCTACTAGGAGAACTTCGAGGCTGGACTTATACCACTGGGGAAATCCATCCGTCTCCCATCGAATGTGTGTACATCAAGCCCTTACTCTATTCCTGCAACACCACTGCACCACTGCACTATTACCATGGAGGACATTATCGGTTGTGCAACAGGATGTCAAATACCAGTAAGAAAGAGCTGACCACTTCCCCGTGAAGTTTTCCATGGTACTTCACAGCTCGGGCCCTATGCTATGTAATGACAGGACAACATATCATCTGCAACAAACCTCTACAAACAGATTCAGATGTTACTTTCCATAGAAGAATACAAATCTCCAAAATATCACTCATAGCCTTAAGAGAAACTTGTACTCCTTCTACTACTATGTTCGTAGCGTGGAACTCAATCCTGGGCCCACAAAGACATCTCCTCACCCTCAGATCTCTATAGGATTAAGTGTATCAGTTTCATGCATGTTAATACATGTAGCCTTCTAAAATTGTCCTCCATACAGGCTTGGATCGCCCATACCGAACCTGGCGTGCTTGTTATAACAGAATCCTGGCTCCGTCCATCTACTCCTGATGAGGAGATTGCCATCCAGATTACCTCCTATTCAGAGCTGACAGACAAACCAGGGGCAGTGGGTTGCCATCTACATGAAGGGCACATTTTCAGTCTCTATCCTTGATTCCTCCTTGCTTCCTAACGATATGAAGCGTGTCCCTAAAATGGAAACATCCTCACACAGCCATCAGAATAATCGGCTGCTACAGACCTCCTTCCATGGGGCCACAGTTACTAACTCACCTATCATCCATGATGGACTCCATCGACCTTGAAACTATAATAATGGGAGACCTCAACTCGACTGGTTGCCCAACACCTCACTACCACTCAAATCCTTTTTGCGACTCCATGGTCTCTCACAACGTATCAATGAACCTACATGCACCAATAAGAAAAATCCATCAAGTAGCACCCTTCTAGATGCTCTACTAGTAAATAAACCCCACCTTTTCACCCATGCAGGAATCTTCCATGCTGGCGTTAGTGACCACTGTTTTATTGCAGGTGTGAGATCTAGCCATATGTCCCTCTAACCTCGACATTTTCGACTAAGAGATCTAAAAGGAACTTTGACTCTCTGGCCTATATCAATGACCTCAAGGCCTCTCAATCTAGCAGAACTTCTACCTAGCAAAACAGTAAACAATGCCTTTACCATCTTCCAAGAAATCTTAACCCATGCCCTAATGCCAAGCTCCCATGGTCAAAACATACATAAAGCCAAGAACATACCGCTGGTTTCTGCAGACCTCAAAGTTGCTTTACTAAATAGGGACAAGCTTTGGAAATGTACAAAGTAAATCACAGCTGGATAAGGATTGGTGTCTCTTCAGAACTCTAGGAACCTATGCCAAAGCTGATCAGGTAAACCAAATCTAAATTCTATCGTTCAGGGTTAGACGCTGCCTCAAAATGCCCAACAAAATTCTGGACCACCATACAAAATCTCGCTGGACACATGACAGGTAATACACTCCCCTCAAAAATATCCTCTAATAATGGCATCATTAGTGACAAAAATGAAATATTACAAGCATTTAATAATCACTTTGCCTCAGCTGGCCTGGCTTTTGACAACTCGCCTGCCTGTAAGCTGCACTCCCAGATGAACATATTGCCTCCGGACCCAATTCCAATGAAAGTCCCTTTCTTCTTCTTACCAGTTACCTTAAAAGAAGTTGAAGAGCATCTACTTCGCTTGGATATCAAGAAAAGCGCTGGTGCGGAAGCCTTGGATCCCTACTTCGTAAAGGTTGCCTGGCATGCACTGGCAGTGCACATCACATACCTGTTTAATCTCTCACTCTCCCAGGGGTTTCTTCCTGACCTATGGAAAACTGCCCACATTATACCGCTCTTTAAATCTGGGGACCCTTGCTCCCGTACTATCAAAATCCTAGAAAAATAGTAAGCGCTCAGCTGCGAGTCTACCTGGAAAAGACAAATTTTCTAAATCCTATGCAATCAGGCTTCCATGAGCCTCAATGCAGTCACGGCACTGGCCAAGGTTACCAACAATTGGCTACATGACCTTGACAACAAACATTTTGTCTGTGCTGTCTTCCTGGACCTCAGCAAAGCATTCAGTACTGTTGACCACTCCCTACTTCTTTCATCACTAAAAGTGCTAGGTCTAGATACCACCTCTATGGGCTGGTTCCAGAACTACCTAACAGATAGGCAACAGCAGGTCAAAACAAAAGGGGAGCTGTCCCCCCTAAACCATTACTTAGAGGTGTCCCTCAAGGATCCATTCTGGGACCAATACTCTTCACCACATACATTAACAATATTGACCTTGGCATCAAGAATGCCAATATTCACCTGTTTGCAGACGATACGGTACTGTACCTAAGCCAGTCTACAACTGAAGCTGCCTGCAAAGAACAACAATATGACTTCGACATCCTCCAACGCCAGCTTCTCAATAAAAAAACTGCTACTCAATGCCAAAAAAAACAAGGCGATGATTCTCACTCCTGGCAACCTCCCATCCTACTCTGCTCTTGGCACCCCCCATCACTACCTTACTGGGGGAAAACCTGGACTATGTCCCCAAGTTCAAATACCTGGGAATCTGGCTAGACCACAAGCTCTCTTTTGGGGAACACTTGGAGGTCATGGTAAAAAAGCTAAGACAGAGACTAGGGCTCTTCTATCAGATAAACCGCTTTCTATCTACAGAGGCAAAAAAAACAGCTTGTACAGGCTACCTTTGTCTCCCTGCTAGACTACGCTGATTTCATCTACTGCCATTGCAACACCTTATACCTGGGTGAGCTGGATGTCCTGTATCACAGAGCACCGCACTTCATTACTGGCCTCCCCTCCTCTACCCATCACTGTTCCTTATGCTGCTGTAGGCTGGACCTCCCTACAATTCAGACAAAAAAGAAACAAGCCATATGGACACTGAAAGCGCTTGCTGGAAAACTACCATGCTATATCTCTGATCTACTGCCCTTAAGCAAAGTCAGAAAATACACCTAAGGAACTGTTCCTTTATCACCTAGAATATCCCCAGAGTCCGCTGCGTTATGAGAATGCAGCCATAAGCTACTCGCTTCCATCGCTTTGGAATGAAATCCAGAACATTTTGAAGCTAAGAACCACAGTTACTATCGCAGTGTTCAAGTCCCTATACACAAAGCTAATCAAAGATAAATGTCACTGCTTCCATTGACCCTGTTCTTCTATAGCTTCTGTATTCACCTACGACTGTGCTGCATAGCCTCCTCACATACCCCCCTCCTTCCCGCACTTTTTCCTCACCCTTCCTCTCATCATCTTTACTCTTGCTCTGATTCTCCTCTCCTAGGGCCCACTGATCCCTAGGCTTTCCAAATATAGCTGCCATGAATTTAAGTATCTCTGTGGTGGTGCCTCTGAAACTGTTACCTGTAATTCACCAGAGCGGCTCATGCTCCTCAAGCTCCAAATTCTACCAGGAGTCTTGCTAGGATGCCACTTGTCTCTGGGTGACTGTAGCCTCCCTGTGCTATAACTTGTTCTTTGTTAATCTCTCCATCTCTGTGAGCCACGATCCCTCTCGCTGCATAACAAAACCTAATGCCTGTGAGCTGGGCTGCCAGTGCCTCCTGGTGCCATAGCTGGCCCCCCTTAATTCTTCCTGTTTTTGAAAGCTACGTATCCTTGCCTTACTCCATAACAACTAAACTAAGTTTGGCAATCTGGGCTGCGGTGCTTTCTGGTGCCATAGCCAGTCTCATTAAACCTCCCGCTCAGTGAGCTATGCACCTTCTTGCTCTATATTAAGAACCTGAGGCTGAGAGCTGTTTTATCATTTTCCCCTTGCCACTGCAGCCGCACCAACTTGAGGTACCTACAATTATTACCCATGAAACCCCTCTCTGCATCCTTGTACTGAATATACTTCCAAACTGGGCTGTTTATACTGATTACACCTCAAAGTTAGAATAGATATTTAAGTTGGCTGTTCCACTGTATGCACTTATTACTGTTTTACATTTCGTTCTTCATCAGTGTATGTACTATGTCTTGATGTCTGTATCCTTGCCAATTATGTTACCTGCTTTTCTTATTGACCATGTGTAATGCAGGTCCACCTTGTAAATGAGCTTGCTCAATGGTGCCCGCCTGGATAAATAAAGATTTGATTGACTGATGTAGGACGGTGTCCTAAATCCTGTAAAACTGCCCTTCTGAAAAGTGCTCCACAGTACCTGTAGTTAATGATATCCATTCCAGATAAGTTGCTGGGTTTATAACCTGGTCAGAGTAATCAGAAGGATGAAAATTAAAGCAAAAGTTTGATTTTGTGTTTTGTTTGTTTGTTTTTGTATAACTTGCTATAACAAGTTAAATTACTAGTGCCCCTGTAAATGAGGTCACTGTGTGGATACCCCACTGATCCACCCCTTCCTGCTTTGCCACAGGAAATGTACTACCCCATAAAAGGAGTGTAGTGTGGGTGGTTGGGGATGGGTGGTGGTGGTTGGGCCCTTTCCCTACTGAAAAAGAAGAACCATGGATGAAAGAAACAAGGAGGTAAGAGCAGAAACAATCAGTCAGCAACAAATGCAATAACCCTGAAAGCTATTCCTAATGATAGATAAAACTGTAAAACCTGTAAAGCACCACCTGTAATAATTTCACAGAATATACCTTATAAGAAACACTTTGGTACAGAGAAAAATAAAGCAGTAACAGAAGATATACCTTGCAAAAGACAATTTGAATCAGAAGATTACAGCAGTAATGTGTTAGCACACACCTGTAGGCACACCTTGTAATAATGCAGCAGAAGGTATACCCAGCAACAACAATTTGAATCAGAGAAAAATAAAGCAATAAAATGTTAGCAACAAACAGCAACAATCCATATGAGTACAAAATAAAAATAACAACACACAGTAAATCTGCCTAACCAAAAGAAGTCTTTATCCTTTCCCTTGCTCTGGTAAGGTTCTTTGCTCTGTCCTTTCAAGCAACCTAGAAGGAAAGAGCTCAGGTGAAGCTAGGTGCCTTGGCTAGCAAACCTAGTCTTCCACCTCAAGATATCAAGTAATCTGACCTTTAAACCCTTCTTTCTGTTGGAAATTACTGACAGTTTTCCAGCTCCACCCCGAGATACACCTAATCCCTGGAAGAGCTGTGGGAGTAAGGCAATTAGCTCCTTCAATGTGTGAAGGAGACTGCAATACCTCTGAGACAAAAAACCTTTTCAGCAAAAATAAATTAAAATAAAATAGCGGCAAACAGTAATTTTGCTTAGCCTAATGATAAAAAGTCACAAAAATGTAAGCACCACCTTTAATAATTTCACAGAAAATATACCCTGTAAGAAACACTTTGCTACAGAGAAAAATAAAGCAGTAACAGAAGATATACCTTGCAAAAGACAATTTGAATCAGAAGATTACAACAGTAATCTGTTAGCACACACCTGTAGGCACACCTTGTAATAATGCAGCAGAAGGTATACCCAGCAACAACAATTTGAATCAGAGAAAAATAAAGCAATAAAATGTTAGCAACAAACAGCAACAATCCATATGAGTACAAAATAAAAATAACAACACACAGTAAATCTGCCTAACCAAAAGAAGTCTTTATCCTTTCCCTTGCTCTGGTAAGGTTCGTTGCTCTGTCCTTTCAAGCAACCTAGAAGGAAAGAGCTCAGGTGAAGCTAGGTGCCTTGGCTAGCAAACCTAGTCTTCCACCTCCAAGATATCAAGTAATCTGACCTTTCAACCCTTCTTTCTGTTGGAAGTTACAACAGTTTCCAGCTCCACCCCGAGATACACACCTAATCCCCTGGAAGAGCTGTGGGAGGAAGGCAATTAGCTCCTTCAATGTGTGAAGGAGACTGCAACACCTCTGAGACAAAAAACCTTTTCAGCAAAAAATAAATTAAAATAAAATAGTAGCAAACAGTAATTTTGCTAAGCCTAGTGATAAAAAGTCACAAAAATGTAAGCACCACCTTTAATAATTTCACAGAAAATATACCCTGTAAAAACACTTTGCGACAGAGAAAAATAAAGCAGTAACAGAAGATATAGCTTGCAAAAGACAATTTGAATCAGAAGATTACAACAGTAATCTGTTAGCACACACCTGAAGCACACCTTGTAATAATGCATCAGAAGATACCCATCAACAACAATTTGAATCAGAGTAAAATAAACTAATAAAATGTTAGCAACAAACAGTAACAATCCTGTGAGTACAAAATAAAAATAACAACACACAGTAAATCTGCCTAGCCAAAAGAAGTCTTAATCCTTTCCCTTGCTCTGGTAAGGTTATTTGCTCTGTCCTTTCAAGCAGTCTAGAAGGAAAGAGCTCAGGTGAAGCTAGGTGCCTTGGACAGCAAACCTAGTCTTCCACTGATCACTCTGATGGTTTTGTGATTCTCTCCTTACTTATCTGTGGTTGTGAAAATATATGTAAATTTGCATTGCCAATGTATATAATTGTATTGTTGAAATTATTGCAAAAGATGTTTGGAACTCAGGCGGTAACCCTGAGATGCAGCACAACTCATTGCAGAACTGTCAACAGGAGATTAGTTTAGGACACCATATTCAATGTTGTGCACCTGCAATAAAGAAACTGACAAGAACTCTGATGCATTTTCTGTGAAAACAGGATGTCTCTTAACAAGCTGAGGATGTAGAAATTAATTGCCAGGCAAAGACTTCTTATAAAAAGAGCAGCAATGTTTGTTAGAGACACTGAAATTCAGAATGAGAGATACCCTCAGAGGAAGGAATTTGTTCTGTTTGAACTGCCTATGTTAAAAAAGAATTATGCACAATTTTTTTAAAATGTTTATTCTATTGTTATTGAGAATAATAAAATGTTACTTGAAAATTTTGCAACTGCTCCTGGTTTTCCTATGCTTCCTGACCTGTACCTCTTCAACAGATGGTGTCAGACTAAATGAGATTTATGCCATGCATACTCTAAATCAGGAGTTTTGTGCATGGGTACTAGACCTGGTACCAGTGAAGCATTGAAGAAAGGTATGGATCCTGCAGCAGAAAGCCCAGGAGTGATTACCAAAGAATGATAGCCAAGCTAGAATCACAAACAAAAGTCAAACGAGACTGTACACCTGGAACCAGTGATGGAAGAAGAAGAATAGGCAGGGACAAAACCCGAAAGCCTATCTGACTTCTTCAAATGGTGGGATATACAACAAAGAGATACAGAGAAGGGAAGAGAAGAGAAGAGAAGAGAAGAGAAGAGAAGAGAAGAGAAGAGAAGAGAAGAGAAGCAGTGACAGGCTTGGTTCAGCACAGCAACAAAACACGCACAACTTAAAAGACATTAAACTTTCAAAGTTGTGTCTCTCAGATGATATTGATGCATACCTGACAAATTTTAAAAGGTTTGTCACAGCCTGCCAGTGGCCAAAGCAAATAGGCAATCAGGCTGGTACCTTACCTGAGAGGTAAAGCCCAACTTGCTATACAGCAATATGGACACTGCACAGTTAGAAAACTATGATTTTATAGAAGAAATCCTGAAAAGATATGATATCTCAGGAGAGACCTAGAGGCAAAGATTCAGGTCCCTGAAGCACCATTCAGTCAACAATGCTTGAGAAGCTTCACCCAACTCAGAGAACTCCCCATTAAATGGCTTCAACCAGAGGGCAAAACAATTCCACAGATCATTGACATATTTGCAATGGAGTAATTTATCAACACCCTTCCCACAGATGTGCAGCTCTGGGTTAAATAATACCAACCAGAAAATGGAGAAAGGTCCATTTCTATGGCTGAGGACTATCAGATGGCCAGACAGACAGTGCAGCAATGAAGTAACAGCCAATATAATAATAATAATAACAGACTTTATTTATAAGCACACTATCTAAAACCAAAGTGCTGTACAAGCCTTTAAAACAGTTAAAACAGATAAAACAGTAACCAGCCAATTCCAGACAGAACTATAAATGCAGACGAGGGCAGGATATTATATGGAATCACCAAAGGCCTGGCAGAACAAATAGGTCTTCAGAGTTGCCTTAAAGTTCTCCATGGTCTGGCACTCTCAAATCTGATGAGGTAGAGAATTCCATAGGGTCGGGGCTACAAACATAAAAGCATGAGAACCGGAGGTTTTCAACCATACCCTGGGAATCTCTAACAACCCCTCATCAGCAGAGCGGAGTGGGTGTATGGACAGTATGGGTTCAGGAGCTCTTGCAGGTCGCCTAGAACCCTGTCAAGGAATTGTAAGACCCTCTTTTCCTGATTTAACTCCAGGTGAGATAAAAACCTGGTGGGGTAACAAATCTGCACCCAAAGACTTTACTTGCTATAACTGGGTAGCACACATGTAGAGCTCATATTGACTAGGTGCTACAATGTAAGCGACTCAATAATACACTCTCAGTAATAGTGAGTGGTGAATAATATCGCTATGTCCTGTGTAGGCGAGGATAGCAAGGAGCTATCCTTGCTAGTACAGGATATAGGATCCTATGTGCCAGGGTCCTGCCAAGTTGGCTGCATAGCATAGTGGAATACACTATCACTTGCGGAGGAGGAGAAGGGGCAGAGCAATGTGGGCTTGCTACTGCTGCAGAGTGAGGGAATGTGAACAGACCAAGAGACAGTGTTTGCAGTTACATACGGTGAGAAGGTGAAAGCACAAAATCTCCAAGAGGCAACACTAACAAATATGTCATCCCTTTTGAAGAAGGATTAATGGTTTGAAGAAACATCACAGGATACTGGAAATGGAAAACCATTTCCTTTTCCTTGAAGAAAACTGAATTGAAACATTTATTCCATACTCAAACTTTGTTGGTATTGTACAATTGAGAGAAGTTGCCAGAAGTTTTTGTGTGCTTCAGAGGACCGTCCACTGGGAAGAACTTGGGTTGCTGAACTTTGAGGCTGTATGAAAAGTTACATCTGATTTCCTCGAGGAAGAAGAGAGAGAGGAAGTAGGAGTGCAGAGAAGCTTACCCTGAGTTTATAACAGGTATGCCATTGTTGCCTGTGTACTCTATGTGAACTCAGTGGGTCTTGTCCCAGCATATTTTTGTTTTTGGCGCTCTCTTCCTCAGTTCAGGATGGTCACTGTGCTTGCTTGTGACCTCCAGAGATTCTGAGTCCTGCTTAGTTGAGGGGTTTGTCCCGAGCTGGTGTTCTTCGGGGTGTCTATGGGAGAGGTTGCATCGGGGCAACCCTAATATTTATTTTCAAAGGAAAACGGCAAATGTCCTTCGCTTAGTATACCATCTAACTGTAATAAATTTATTGATTTAAAGTTCTAAAGTCCTAAAGCATTTCTAGCCTCCCCATTTTTCTAGGGTTCAAAAAGATATTTTTAGTGTATTGATTATATTATTTTTATGTATTTCATGCTGGGTCATATGCTGATTTTATATGCCCACAGTGAATAATTAGAGTTTTAGTTTTTGTTTGAGTTATTTTAACTTGGGTAATTAATGCTGGGGCTGTACTCGCTGCTGAGGGATTTTGCCTTTGGAGCATTTTCGAGTGCAGATGTGCTTGTTCTGACATTGTACGTGCACCTTTAGAAACCTTTTTGAAATTTGTTTTTATTGTGGAAGGAAAGCTTGTTTATTTATGTAAATTATTTGGAATATTTGAATTGTAATCTGTATCACATTTAGGTTATGATTGGGACTAAGCAGAACAGCCAAACAGCTGATTAGCCGACTAATAAGATTAGTTTAAGAACAGATCAATTAATAAATTGATTAGCCCTTGTATCTAACAAGGCTGTTTCATAGGCTGAAGTATCTCTTTTGCTTTCCTTCCAATAATTGGGGTCAATTGAAATTAATTGGTATCAATTGGTCCCAAATTAATTAATTAGTAAGGGACTCGCTTTTCATCATGTTGTTTCCAAGATAAGACTGCTGATTGTCTGATGGGAAAGCATCAGTTCTGTGGCTAAACCCACAGATGAGCAGTTCACTTGTAGTTGGTCTCTTAGCCTGGTAGAGGCAGAGCAACTAGAAATGTTATAACCACAGGAAATGCTCGAGGGAAAGAAGGTTGTATTGAACAAAGGAGATATATCAGCTATACTAGTTTCTCAGTATAATTGTATTGTGATATTGAATTCCAAGCGGTTCAGCTTGGGAACTTTATAAAATTTTGAGACTGAACTTTTGCAACATCGGGTGAACTTATCCTGACTATGTCTGCTTAAAATAAGTAATCGCTTCACTTTCTGACTTGACTCCGACTGAAAGTGAGCATTTTATTTTATTCTCTAGATGCGGATTGGGGTTTAATTGTTATATTACCATATTTATTTAAAACGATTTGGCTGTTGGTGTTGTTCTCCTGCTCTGCTTAGTATAACTTAGATAATTGACGATTAGTAGGTTGTTAGACTATTAGATATGCAAATGTTTAAATATTTTTGCTTGTAAGATTTTATTTTTATTTTATTTAATATAGTGGGGACCCTTCTGAGGGATAGAGAAGTACTGATATACAAACCTCAACCAGATATTGGAAAGTTGGAAAATCTACTTTCATGCTCTCAGATGGGAGTTCGTATTGCCGCCTTGTTTTGACATTGATTTGGATATCTTCCCTGGGGATTGAAGATTTTTTTCCACATTGGCAACGGACACCAAGGAGGTGATATCAAGAAATTTTGACAGAGCTTGTGATTTTCGGGTTGGTCAAGAAATGATCTTCGGGCTGTTTAAGAGACATTCCTAGTAACTTATGGTTTGTTTAAGGACAATATAAAGTGTGCTTAAAAATGTACTAACTAGCTTAATAATATATGCCAGCATTTCAGTTTTTGCGAACTAAATATTTTTATTGTATAGTCTATTAGGTTAAATATTTAACCTGTGTTTAATCTTGGATATTTATTTATTTTGAGACTTAATTTGATTAACTTGATTAGTCTGATCTAGTACTTAGTACTTTTGGTTATTTATAAGAATACTCCCCTATGATGAGATAATCGGCCGTAATTTAAATTGCCCGGGAGGCTATTTAAGGTTATTTAAGGTCATTGGGATGTGCTTTATGCGCAAGCCCATAGAATTGACTTATTATTCCTGTCTGAGCACTGTACTAATTTGGCGACAAATATAGTCCTATTGTTTTTACTCAACCATCTTTGGGGGGGGTTTAAGAATACAATTCTTTGACAACTGATAACATTGTGCAATTGTGCGATTATATTTTATTTCCTACTATCATTATTGTGCCTAATTAAGTATGGTTCTAAGAAGAAGTGGCAAAATTAGTGCCATAATGGATAAAGCAACTAGAGGGAAATGAGGGAGGCATGGTGGTACAAAGAGGAATAAACAAATTGGTTTAATATTGGTAAGGCCAAGGGAAGAAAAGATCACTAATGGATGCAGGGAAGCTTCTAGAGAAGATCCTCTGCAAACTAAATTAACAGAAATATGGCCTACCATTAATGGCGTGGCCAGTAAAGAGGGAGACCCTAAAGATGATCAATTAAAACAGGCTGAGAACATTTCAAAAGGAATGGGAAACAGGCTGTTAGGAAAGAGTTAATATGGGAATTTTAACTCCTTGTTAGGGTAAACACCTCAACTCCCTTAGGACCAACTGAGGGCATCACAATTGATACATATGAATGGAATACCTTTGCACCACCAGTTTCTCCCTTGTCAGCCATAAGTTTAGACCAAATGACCCCACATGTTCATGGTGGAAAGTCCTATGATTCTTATGTATCTTATAATAGTGATAGTAGAGATGACTACGAAGGGGCAAGCTTTTCTCCTGTAACTATTCATAGAAGAAATGGTCAGAGCTCAGAAAGACTGCCAGGTAAAATGTTAGGAAAAGAGACTATTCTGAATAAATGGGGATCTTACAGTAAGGGGAATAATGATAGAAATGAAACTGAAATTCAAAGTATTAAAGAGAGTCTTAGTGTTATAATTGGTGGTTTAAAACATTTAGATAAAACTAAAAGTAAATCCCCAAATTCTGAAAACTTACAGTCTCTTCAAGATTATTATAAGAGCAAAGGGTCAATAAATAAAGATATAAAGCAGTCAAGTATTAGAAGAGACACTTTAGCCCCTAGTAGTGAACAAACACAGGTGCTATTGTATCACTCACTACTATTAGCTATAACCAAACAGTTAACTGTAATTCAGAATGATATTACAGAATTTAAGTCAGAGCTCCAAAGAAACAGGACACCTAAGCATGGTAATTATTTTAAAGAAAGGTTGAGCCTGGGAATCTTGGGCAAGGGAAAACAAAGCCTTGTAGGTATATTTCCCACCACCTTTTGATAAGAATCAGCCTTGCACCTGTCATTTTGAATCAATTATTCAAGAAGTGCTGATGGAAAGCAAGAATAATAAAATAAGAACCACTCAGTTACAATCTAAAGGAGGAAAAGTCAACCTAAATAAAGGAATAAGGTGATTTTGGAAGAATATATGAAAGGTTTATTAAAAAGGGAAAAGTAAAATACTTCCAAATAAAGGCACTAATGAGAAAATACAGGATCAGCCAGTGAAATTTTGGTGAGAAAAAGGATAGGCTTGATCTGAAACGTAATACAGAAAGAAAGAAAGAAAGCTAATGCATATAAAAAGGGAACTCACTTTTACTAAAGAAATAACTGAGATAACACAGGATTTGATTTTTGAGACTAATAAAGGAAACATGGATACAACTGATAGGTGTAAAGAACAGAATGAGGGAAAGGTGATGAATAAAAAGGGGGAGGTTGAGATTGCCATGAAGTCACCTAGGAAAGGGATTATAGCAATAAAGAATAGAATTGTCAATCTAGAGGGAACAAATATGGAGTATTTATTTGAGATGTATGGAGCACCTAGATTGGTTATGGAAAATAGGGGGAAATTGAAGGATTGGATTGCTGAGATTCTCCACCTTGACCCTTCTATTTAAGATGAAATCTATACAATGAGAGCACCCAGTAAGTTCTTTCAAGATTGCGTATTGATTTATACCAAAAAAGGACATTTACTGGAGGACATTTGGAATCAAGTGGAAAAATTTAAATCAGTAGGACTTCATATTATGCCAACACAAATTGTCCCATTTATGGAGAGCCAAAATACTCCAGAAACTAAGAAAGGGTTAGAAGTAACCAAAGTAGTTCCGGTAGAAAGAATTGAGGAGACTAGGGAAACAAGAGAGGAAAATCTTGTTAGAATACTAGATATTATTAAACAATTTGAATGAAAACAGGAAGAAAAATGGGAAAATAAGACTTGGACTGTATTTGGATGGGGAACATCGGAAAAGGATACCATAGGACAAATGAAACAGGAAATGGCAATTTTCTTCTCAAGAGTTATTAGGGAAAATGTAACCAAAAGTTCAATAGAATATATTACATTACACAAAAATGAGGAATTAACATCATAAATAGATATTACATTTAAAAAAGCGGAGGTAGTTCAATGGTTATTAAATAAAGAACATTTGCTAAAGAAAATGGGACTTTACTTGATTTCAGGAGAGCAGTGGCCAAAGGCTATAAGAACTAAAAAGATAGGAAACTCCAAGATAAAGATAGACAAAGATTAATCTCAGGGTCATAGGGATCTCTCCGCAGACTGCAGCTGGTGCAAAACGCAGTTGCCCGGTTATTGACTGGGCAGCAAAAATTCTGCCACATCACACCGGTATTGTGTGAATTGCACTGGCTGCCAGTCAGGTGGAGAATTCTCTTTAAGGTGGATCATCTCACTTACAAGGCCCTGCACGGGCAGGGCCCTGGTTATCTGTTGGACCTTCTGATGCCTGCCCTTTCTACCTGCCCTCTTCGATCTTCTAGTGGTGGCTTCCTGACCATTCCCAGAATGAGGCTTAAATCAGCTGGTGATAGAGCCTTTAGTGTTGTGGCTCCCGTTCTGTGGAATTCATTGCCAGCTCAGGTCAGGGAAACCCCCACTGTGGATATTTTTAAGGCCCACTTGAAGACACTCATTTTTTCCCAAGCTTTTGATGTTTAGATTAGAAATTATAGTAGAGTCTGAGATTTTATTGGAGTTATTTATTCTTATTTTTGTATAAACATTTTTATGTTGTTTTGTGTTTTTGTTTTTAAATGCTGTTTATAAAATTTGTAACGGTGCCCAGAGCCTCCGGATTGGCATCTTTTAAATAAATTTTGCCTTGCCTTGCCATTAAAAGAAAAGAATGATAGTTGGAACCAACATCTGAACTCCAATAGATTTCATGTTTTAGGTAACATGAAAGAAAAAGAAGATTGACTGAAAATACAAAGGAATAATCAGGAAAGAAAGAAAGATATTGATAAAGATAAAATTAAAAAATATCCTGGAATACTGAAGGTACTTACTTAAAAATTGCAGACCCAGAAATTGACCAGTTTCCTGCAAACTTTGATCTTATTTGTTTTCAAGAAACCTGGTGTAGTTCCGAGAATGCTCCTAAAATTTCGGGATATGCCAATATATCTAAATCTGCAATTAAAAGTAATAAATATGGGAGGCATAAAGGAGGAGTAGCTATATATTTGGCAACTAAAAATAACTATAAATTCATCAGACAATATCCTACTCTGGAAGATATGCTAATGGTGAGAGCTGAAGAAGGAAATTATAAAGGTGAAGGGAAATTAAAATCACAGTAGTAAACATATACTTGTCTCCTATGATTAAAGATAAAGTCAAAATAATGAATGGAATTAAAGTAATATTTGATCAGTTGACGGATGAAGAGTTGAATATTCCTGTTTATATAATTGGAGATCTCAATGCCAGGATTGGGAAAAATCTAGAGGGGCCAGGATTTCTGGAAATAATAACAGAATTAAACCCCAAAATAACCTGGACAAGAGCTTCAAAAGATAAAAGGGATAATATGGCAGGGAGAATCATTCACCCCTATTTTTCTGAGGAAAATATGGTCCTAATTAATGGAAGAATAATGGGAGACAGGGATGGAGAATTGACTTATAATGGTCCCAAAGGCTCTTCTATTATTGACCATGTTTGGAGTAATTTAGAGGGAACACAAATGATTAAGGAAATGATTGTTGTTGACAGACTGGAGTCTTCACATATAGTAACCCAACTGAACTTATAATTGAAACTAATCAAATTATAAGAGGAGACAATTGTAAGAATAACTTAAGTACTATTAAAGATATGGAAATAATCAATCTAAAAAGGATAAGATGGGATTCTAAAGCAATTAAACAATTTGACACCGTATTTAAAGGACCAATAAATGATATAAGAACATTGATAGTGGAAAATACTAATTATTATACAGTATTACAACATTGGGCTGATTTAACCAGTATGGTACACCCCTACTGTACTGTTAGCAGGAAAGGGTTTCAAAAAGAGACCAGACATGGTAAAGCCTGGTTTAATAAAAATTGTAATGGAGCTAAAAAAGAACTGAATAAAGCTATTAGGAGATATAGGAAAACTAAAAAAACTAAAATAATTAAGATCAATAAAGTTAATATAAATATTAACAAAGAGAGGAAGAAGTATGCACAAATACTAGAAGTAGAGAAATATAAATATTCTACAATATTATGGGAAAAACTGAGGAAAACAGTAAAAGAAAAAGATACTAAAAAGTTTTGGACATTGGTTAGTCAAGGATTTCACAAATATGCAAAGACAGTAGATGCGTATATTCACCCTGAAACTTGGGTTCTTTACTTTACAGAACTCTATTATTCCCAACAAGATGAAACTCTACTAACAGAATTAGGAAAAACAGAGAATTTAAAATATTCGCAAGTGATTTATCCAATTCCAATTTCAATAAATATAGAAGAAATACAAATTGCAATTAATCAATTAAAACTTAATAAAGCACCTGGTCCAGATAACATAATAGGAGATGTGTATAGATCCTACGCTGATTGGTGTTCTCCAATTTTGGAAAAATTATTTAACATCATTTTGCAAGGACATGACTACCCCATGAGCTGGAAAGGGAGTACTATATTCCCTGTCTTTAAAAAAGTTGAGCCAAGTGATCCTAAAATGTATCGCCCAATAAGTTTAATAGACATTTCACAAAAGATGTTTACTAAAATTATTTTAAAAAGTTTAGAAGTGTGGGCAGAAGGTAATAATATTTACATGAAAATCAAAATGGATTTCGGAGAAACAGATCCACAATACAACATTGTTACACACTTAAACATTTAATTTGGAAATACATAAAATTAAAATGCTTCACTTTATTTCTGTTTGTGGACTTTACGTCCGCATTTGATAACATAAGCAGAGTCATTTTATGGAATAAGCTTAAGAAATTAGAGTTAGACCAGAACTCCTTAACATCCTTATAAGATTACACTCAGATACCTGGGGTGCAATAAGATATGATCATCTTAGGACTATCTCAAGGCCTTTTAAGATGACACGAGGAGTCAGACAAGGATGCCTATTGGCACCTTTCCTGTTTAATATATGTATAAATGGCATCTTTAAGGAACTAGAAAATCCACAATTTCAGGCACCTAAAATAGGAAATATTCAGGTTGAATGTTTGGCATATGCCGATGATTTGGTTTTAATATCAACCTCAATCTTGGGATTACAGAGGAAACTCAATCATTTTTCTGAATTATGTGATGATCATAAATTAAAAATAAATATGTCTAAAACAAAAATCTTGACATTTGGAAATAATAAAAAATATATCAAAACCTTATGGATAAAATCAAAAAAAATTGAAAGAGTTAAATATTACGTTTATTTGGGAGTTAGATTTAGCCAATCTTTAAGATGGCGAGATCACATTGCACAGATCTTAGTGAAAATAAAGAGAACATTTAATGCTTTTAGGATATTTTACTCAAAGATGGGACAAACATTGGTTAAGGGAGTCCTAAGGGTATTTGAAGCTAAAATAAACTCTAGTATTCTTTATGCTGCTGAAATATGGGGAACAGATGATTTGAACAATTTAGAAATATTATGTAACAAAATAAAAAGGTATATTTTAAAAGTACCTCAATCAGTACCAGTTGAGTTAGTGAATTTGGAATTGGGTCAATTTTCCATTTCTACTTTAGTAATTGAAAGATTGATTCTTTCTTCTTTAAAGACATTTTTATTAAACAAAATTAGACTGCCTAGGATATGTCTGGAGGAAGAAATTAAATATACCTGAATGGGAAAAATTTTCCCAACTCTGGATATTTTTAAACATTTTATTTTTCCAAATGGACTTGGAGATATTTTATGGAGAATGTACATATATCCTTGGCAGATGATTGTAGAAGAAGTGAAGAATAGATTAAGGGATAAGGAAATAACTAAAGATTTAATAAAAATGAAGCAATTGAAGTTACATAGGTGGCTCAAACAGATAAAGTTAATACATGGTTTTGAACCTTACCTAGAGAAACTGATTAACCCAAATGAGAGAAGAACTATGGTTAAATTTAGGCTTGAAATATACAATGCCAACTATGTATTTTATAGACAAAAAAGGGAAAATATATATATCCCTTATTGTAAATGTGACAAGTCTTCAGAGGATGACCTAAAACATTTATTGTTGTTATGCCCTTTATATAAGGGAATATGCATGAAATGGCTTGGTGACATCTTGGCGAATCTCGATCTCTCCCCCAATGATATGGTGAAAAATCTTATGAATAATGAAAATTCATGTATTCTGGAGAAAGTTGTTGGTTTCCTTCAGGCCACTCAGTTATGAAAATATTCGCAAATTTAAGATGTATTTAAATTTATTCAGTCGCACAATATTTTAATTATATCATTTATTGATTACTGATTGAATGTTATATTCATACGCTTGTTATAAATGTTTCTGAATGGAGAGATTTAGAATGGATTTATTAACGAATCGTAAATAATATTCTAAATTAATATGAAAGTATTCTATTTATAGAAACTTTGAAATTCGATGTTAATTCGTTCATTGTATTATTGTAATTTTTAGAAATGTCATGTTGTAATGGTTTTAATTGATCAACAATAAACAAACTTGAACTTGAACTATCGCTTGCGATGCCAGTGGACCCGGGTTTGGGTCTGGCTATGGAACAAATTATTTTTCGTAAAAAAAACAATAACTTGCCCCGTGGTCTGCACCCCCTTGGAGTTGATTATTTTAGTTTGTGGGGTGCAGGGGGCATGGGGGCACAGCCACCCACATAAAAAAAATGTTTCTGTGTGCAGATTGCAAGTACTGAAGTGACCGTCGCTATTTGTGACCGTCGCTACAATATGGGGTGCTCTTTTGACAGCGGGATCTTTTGTGGTCACTTTATATGATAGGCAAGTCTTTAAGACTCACCTTTATTACATAAAACCCTATAAGTCTAATAAGCCAGATCCCAAACAGCATACAGGTCATAAGAGCAGCAGTGCCAGAAGCCATCCCCAGTGTCTCCTCCAGGTATGATTCAAGTCTCCTGCAACAGGTGAACTAAGCATCCAGCACCATTTTGGGACACTGTACTCCTGATTGCATGGTCTCCAAACAGACAGATACAACACAGCATCCCTCCCCAGTCCCTCACTCAGCTTCCTGGTCATTCCCAGAGACACTGAACAGCAAATGGGTCATTAGGGCAGGAGCCCTCCCCAGTGTCTCCCCCAACTCCATGGTCATCCCCGGAGACCCTGAACAACAGATGGATCATGAGGGTAACAACAGCAGAAGCCCTCCCCAGTGTCTCCCCCAGCTCTGTGGTCATCCCCAGAAACCCTGAACAGCAGACTGATCATGAGGGCAGCAGTGGCAGAAGCCCTCCCCAGCATTACTCCCAGCTCCATGGTCGTCTAAAGAGACTATGCACAGCAGATGGATCATGAGGGCAGCTGCACCAGAAGCCCTTCTCAGCATCTTCCCTAGCTACATTGTCATTCCCAGGACCCCAAACAGCACACAGGTCATAACAGCAGCAGTGACAGAACCCTCCCCAGCATCTCCCTCAGGTATGATTCAAGTCTTATGCAACAGGTGAACTCGGTGTCCAGTGCCATTTTGGGACACTGAACTCATGACTGCATGGTCCCCAAACAGACAGATACAGCACAGCGGCCAGCTAGAGTGAGCAATTTGATTGGCAAAACAGTACTAATAGTCTCAACATCTGAATCCGGTGGACTGAACTGCATTGAATTTTACAAGGTTTATCACGGTGCTTTAAGGGCTCGGTCCCATTAAACTGTGTTAGTAGCACTGAGGGGTATTTTAAGGGGTCCAATTATGCTGCAATGTCTATTTGATTCCTTGCCTAGAAACATAGAAACATAGACTTTGGTGGCAGATCAGGACCATTTGGCTCACTCAGTCTGCCCATTTTCCTACCTGTTGGATAAGCTGCAGATCCTAATTAACCAACAACCTACTTCCTTCTACCACCCCACTAGAATTGACTCATGTCTGTCCAATGCATTCTTGAATTCCCCCACAGTATTTGACCCTACTACCTTCTCAGGAAGGCCATTCCATGTGTCCACAACCCACTCTGTGAAAAAAAATACTTCCTCATGTTGCCCCTGAGCCATCCCCCCTCTGTCTTCAAATTGTGCCTCCTTGTTCTTGCACATCTCTTTTTCTGAGAGATGCTACCCTCTTGGACTTTGTTGATTCCCTTGAGGTACTTGAAAGTTTCTATCATGTCCCCCCTCCCTCCTTTCCTCAAGGGTATACATTTTAAGCTCCTTTAGTCTCTCTTTAGAAACATTTTAGTTGCCCTCCTCTGGACTGCCTCCATCCTGTCTATGTCCTTGCAGAGATGGAGTCTCCAGAACTGTACACAGTAAAGACTGGGTTTCACAAACTGTCTTTGCAGAGGGATAACAACTTCCTGTTTTCTACTGGTGTTGCCTCTCTCTATGTCTCCCAGCATCCTCCAGCCCTCCTTACTGCCTTCTCACATTGCTTGCCTACCTTTAGGTCATCTGATATGACTACCCCCAGGTCCCTTTCTGTTTTTGTTGTTGTTAGTACTCCCCCCACATTGTGTACTCTTCCCCTGGGCTTTTGTTTCCCAGGTGCATTACTTTGCACTTCTTTGCGTTGAATCTAAGCTGCCATACTTTTGACCATTCCTCCAACCTTGGCAAGTCCCTTCTCATCCTTTCTACCCTGTTGCATATCTTCACATCATCTGCAAAGAGGCATACTTTTCCTTCCAGCTCCTCTGCAATGTCACCTATAAAGACATTAAAGAGGACCAGTCCCAGTACTTACTCCTGCAGTACCCTGCTAGTAACCCCCCTTTCTTCCAAGTGGACTCTGTTTACTATTACCCTCTGTGTCCTATTGCCCACCCAATTTTTTACACAGGCTACCACCCTGGGACCCATTCCCAGGGCGGCTAACTTGTTTATTAATCTTTTGTGTGGGACTGTGTTAAGGGCAAACTTTACTGCTGTATTTAAGTCTGCACTATCTGCTGCCAATGTTAGAGAGTGTTATTAGGGCTCTGTAGCTAAGAATGTTTATGCTACTTCCCTGTCTGTTTTACTAGCTCACAGCTTGTTTCTTCTCTCTCGGTCTCTGATATCCTTTCTCCCTCCTGCAGGCTAGCAGCCACCTCACCCCTTCTCACATATCATACCTGCCCCTTCTGTGTAGCCAGCCCACTCACCTTCTTTTATATTCCTTCCCCAGCTACATGGTCATCCCCAGAGACCCTGAACAGCAGACAGGTCATGAGGGCAGCAGCAGCAGAAGCCCTCCCCAGTGTCTCCCTCAACCTGATTCTTTCCTAAGCCTGCTTCCCTTTTGGTTCCTCCCGGCATTGCTCTGTCCCAGACTGACTCCCCTTCAGTTTTCTGCCCTGTTGGTTCATCCCAATGCACTCCACTGCTTAAAAACCACCAATAATTCTCCAGGTGTCAGGGAGAACTGGGTTCCTTATCTGAGACAGCTAGACACCTAATACTGTACTCAAAGGATCTCCCCATGCCAATCCAAAAAAGCCATTATGGACCTTGTCTACCATCCTATGCCCCCCATTTTCATTGTATTAGCACTTCCCCTCAAACATGGCCATATCAATCTGCACACCTGGCATTGTGGTGTGCACTCTCTTTATTCTAGCTAACAGCCTTGTCTCAGGTGGCCTTTCTCATGCTAATGATTGCTCACATTATTCTCATACTAATGCCCACTCATACTATCTGCCTCTGTTTACAGACCCATGATTATTCTTAATATCTCGAGCAATGTCACCATCGGGTTAATTTGCAATAAAAAACTCATTATGTTTGTATATTCATTAAAATCTGCTCGGATCCATAAAAAACATATCAGAAAGTACTGGCTTCTAGCCAGGTTACTAATAGTATTAATACTTTTATCATTTTCATTTAATTTATTTGGAATTGCAGGTTAGGTACACTGGAATTTACATTCCATTTTCCGGTACAACCTGAGGTCAGGAAAAAAATATAACATACTCGTACACGTACACAACACAAATATTTATAGAATGTTCAAAAAACATTGATATAGTACAGTCATTTACAATACACATTCATTCAGGCTTTTAAAATGGTTAAAAGCACCCATATTGAAGACATTAACAGGTGGTTATTAGGAGATATAGAATCCAATCCTAGCCCTGAAACCCATGTAGAATCCAATCCTGGCCCTGAAACCCATGTAAAATCCAATCCTGGCCCTGAAATCCATGTAGGCAACAACAACAGTTGCTTGACCAGTGATAAATGACTGCGCATTATGCAGTTAAATACACACAGCCTTACCACAAAAATGGCAGAACTGGAGTCACAAATAGCAATGCATAGGCCGAACATTTAGCTATTAGCGAGAGCTGTCTCAAACCTGCTGTCTTTCACCATTAGGTGGCATTACAAAACTATGTTACCTTTAGAAAGGAAAGACCACAAAGAAAGGAGGTGATGTCATGTTCTATGTGGACAAAATTTGAACACTGAAATTGTTACCCCATCAATTCAGCAAAGACTGCCTGCGAATGATTAGTCATAAATCTAAAACTGGACTAAAAAAATTACTTGTGCTGCATCTACAACCTGCCAAGTGCAGTAACCTGAAATCTGATTGCAAGCATTATAAAATGCTGAGGAACACATGTAAAAAAATCAGTAAACTTAGCAAAAAGGAGTCACCTCAGGGAGCAGCATATATCTAACTTATCTTACCCTAAGAGTTTCTGGAAATGCTTAAATAACTTAGTAAACTCCACCAAACAGCAACATCAGCTAAGCCTAAAACATAATGGCAACAATATAACAAACCCACTGGATATATCTAATATCTTCAATAACTTCTTTTGTGACTTCGAGAAACATCACTCTTGCCTAAACTGTAGCCCCTATCATGCGGCAGAATCCATTGATCCACCCATTATTAACCGGCCCTTATTTTAAAGCACTCACTAGCATGCAAGTATACAAATTACTAAGGGGTATAAATATAGACAAAACTGCCAGGGCTGATGGTCTTCATCCCAAGATCTTATGGCTAGCTGCCCCAGCCAAAGCCCATCTAGCAACTAGGTTAATCAACCTTTCCTTTGAACTTCAGCAAGTACCTGACCTCTGGAAATGTGCACAGGTAGTTCCTCTTTTCAAAAAGGCCAACACAAGAAGGGTGGAGAATTATAGACCCATATTTGTTCTGTCAGTGCTGTCAAATGTTCTAGAGAGAACCATTCACACCTAACTGACTGACTACCTTGAACAGTAGCACTTGCTGAATAGAGCAGCATGGGTTTGATGTAATCGCTTAAAGACACTGACTTGGTAGGGTTCATGGACACTGTATATGAGCTATGAATAAAAGTCTACTGATAGTAGTGTTTGTGGACCTCACAAAGGCATTTGACCTGGCAGACCATAATTTACTAATCACCAAACTAAAACACTTGGACTTGTGCCTCCTGTGGCTAGTTGGTTTCCAACTCCTAGAAAACAGGATGCATTGGGTCAAAATGGGATCAGCATTGTCTAATTTAAGAATGGTCACATGGGGTGCCAGATTTCATGTCAGAATATCGACAACAATGTTGTCAATATTCTGAACAGTGACAGGAACAATGCTGACTGTTGGAATTGTTCCCATCAGGACAAAGTGTTTTTTGTGGGAGGCAAAGGGCTGTGCTCCCAGCACCCCCATCTCTAAATAACCAACTCCAAGTCAGAGTTGGTTTGGGGTGGGGGGTGAAACACCAGAGTAGGAGTGTCGGCGAACAGCAGACCATCACATTGACCTGGCGAGTTTTATTGCTGTGATGGTCTTTGCTATTAAAATGTAATTGTGGTATGCTACTAGGGTGCCACAGAGGTATATACATGAACCTCTGTTATTCTCACTTTTTATAAACAATGCCTCCTCAGTCTACACCAATACAAGTATGCTACTTCACATAGATAATGCGGTACCATTTATTCAGGAAAAGGAGATTGAGATCAACAAAAACTTAAACAGTGATCTAAGCTCTCTACATAAGTGGTTCAAGGATAGCAGGATGACCATTAATGTCACAAAAAGCAGGCAATGCTACTGGGGTCAGTCTCTACCACTAGATCAAATGCTGATACCTTATCAGTATCAACCTCTGGGAGAACCCATTGAGATAGTTAATGTTTTCAAATACCTTTGTGTTCACACAGACTCAGTCCTGACCTTTGGCCCCATATTAAAACCTAACATGCAAAATCCATCAAAATTTGGTCAGCTCTACCATATAAACACATTTCTGACATTTGATGCCTGGCTAAACATTGCAAGATACCACTTGCTTTCCTTATTGAACTACAACTCTTTGGTTGTTGACCAAGCACCTAAACTCAGTCTTGATGCAAAAACAGTATTTACCACAACATTTTAAAATTTGCTGGTCAGCATGGAAACATGATATATCACTGCTCAGTTCTAGAAGGGTTAGGGTGGCCTACATTTGAAGCAAAATCAAACTAGCTCTAGCAAATTTCAGTTTTAAACTATTAAACAAACAATGCCCTTTGAGCCTAGTATGCCTGCTTCAACAAGTTACACCAAATTTAAACTCAAGATCAACCCAAAATCTTTGTCTGTCAGTTCCACACATGTCTACAAACATGGCCACAAATCATTTAGTTTTCATGCCCCCTCTTTATGGAATACTATCCCTGTCCTAATCAAAACACTGCCCAATTATGCCTCTTTTTCCAAAGAACTGAGAAAAATATATTTTAACACTGAAAACTGCATGTGCTAGGTCTGAATTCCTTTGTTTCTTCCTACTGCCTCTTTATCTATATGCTGTGAACTCTTGGTTTCCAAGGTCATTGTACAATGTATGCCCATACCTTAACAATGTTCAGTGGCACAGCCATGCCCCAACTACGGATTATAGCACCTGTACATATTGTTACTCATCTGTTTTGCAATGTACTCTTATTTATTGTACTATTATACACCAGGTCATACCTGTAAAAGGTGTCCTTGGCACCAGTGTATCTCACCCTGTCATGAAGAAAGAAAGAAAGAAAGAAAGAAAGAAAGAAAGAAAGAAAGAAAGAAAGAAAGAAAGAAAGAAAGATAATGCAAGCGACTGCGATACAAATAAGGAGGATAACACTGGAGGAGATTTGTCCTTAGCTAATTGGAGAAGTATTTAAAAGATGTCAAGGTGGGAGATGAGACTGTGAAGGGACTTATGGATTCAGGAAGCAGACAGACCCTAGTGCATGTTGAAGTGCTGGAAAAACTCTGTGGAAAAGCAACAGGTACTGGTGCCATCTGCATCCATGGACACATTCAATACTATTCCACTACCCAAGTGACTCTGAATATTAATGGTGGTTCACAACAAATGAAAGTATGGGTAGCACATAAGTTACCTGTACCTGTAATTATTGGAAATGACTTTCAAAATTTACAGAGTTAATCACAGGGAGCAAAACCTTTAGTTTTAGCAGCTGTGATGACAAAGCACAGGCAAAGGAAATCTCAGATGGTGGGGACATTTTCTTTTGATGACTTTTGATGCATACTTGTTTGACCCCAGCTCCTAGATCTGGAAATCCAGGAAAGGAATAAGATGCCTGAAAAAAAACAGTGACAAAAAAGGATGATGGACATAAGGGTTAATAAATGAAAATGCTGAAACTAAACAGATAACTGATTTTAATTTTGTTTCAGAGCAAATTAATGATGCTTCTCTCCAAAGGTTATTTTAAGCAGCTGGGGTGAAGTAAAAGCAGGGTGAACCAATGTTTAAAAATGTAATGGGTTTCTTTACAGAGTTTGGTTTAAACCTCAGACACAGGAACAGATAGAACAATTGCTTATACCACAAAATTATAGAACTGAGTTGTTACAGATAGCACATGATAGTTCTATGATTGGTCACAGAGGGGGGAGGGGGGATTGCACCCTTGCCAGATTGATGTCCAGATTTAACTGGCCTGGAATTCATGAAGATGTTGCTTCCTATTGCAGTTCTTGTGCTGAGTGTCAGAAAGTAGCCCCAGTGACTAAAAAAAGACAAGGTGCCACTGGTGCCCCTAGCCAAGATAAATGTGCTTTTTGAGAGAATTGTAATGGATGTGGTTGGCCCCTTAGACAAAAGTAAAAAGGTTCATCGATTCTGTAACCAGTCAGTTCCTGGGGTTACTAGAATCCCAACCATTTCAGAGCAGGCAGATAGCCGGCAATGTTCTGAGAGATTAAATGCTTTCTGTAAAACATTATATCATCATTTGCCTGGCTCTGTTGGACAGATGATAAGGTAATGCTGTTCAGAACTCTTGCAGCAGTATAAGCTATATATTGGCTACCAGTTGTGCTGGAGCTGTCAGAATGTGTGTCTGAAGCTGGAGTTTGAAATGAGAGGAGCTCAATGAGAGTTCTAGGGGCAAGAGCTGGCCTGCAGCCACTCTTGTTCGAGAGGGAAGAAACCTCAGATCAGACTTCTGCCATAGAACAGTAATCCAAAGGTTTGTTTTATGGAAGTGGTGGCTACCAGATTTTGTGAAGCCTGAGGGTGTGTGTGTGTGTGTGTGTGTGTGTGTGTGAAGGTTTTTCACAGCATAAAGAGAATGGGACTGAATGTTCAGTAAGTGACTTGGGGCAACCCCCAATTAACTGTAAGAGCTATTAGCACTGCCCAATTTGTAGAGACTTGTAACTACAAGTTAAAGAAATGGACTAGTGTGAAAAGTAAAGTGTTCAAGAGAAGTTTTCTGGTGCCTTGTCAGATACTTGGTGCCATGGACCCTGAAACAAAGTGTGTGCAGTGTAAACTGTAAAGGAGGATTTCTGGTGCTTTTCAGATACAGGTGCCATGGAGCATATTAACGTTTGTGAAGAAGGATGTATATAGCAGCCCAGTGGGGTTGGAGAATCCAGAAATGTCCTAAAGTAATGGCAGAGATAATCCAGTTTGTAGCCTGAGTGAGTAGCCCTCATTCTAAGCACAGATGGATCTAACTGATTACCCAGAGGAAAATGTGTTTAGGTGTTAGCACAGGTCACCTAATTTCTTTAGTATAGTGCAGTGCTTTAAGGCCCTGAGCTGCAAACCTGGAGACCTGGGTTTGAATCCCACAGCCCCCACTTGCATACTGTGTGACTCTGAGCAAGTCACTTAATGTCCTTGTGCTCCCAGGTTGCACAAGCAAACAAGCTTCAGCTTATTGTGTCTCTCCTGGTTAAAAAAAAAACTTTAAATATACCAGTAATCCTGAAATAAGACTGGTAGCAGATTTCATAAGTCAAAGGACCCTAGAAGATAGCCTGGGCAGCAGCATTTTGTAACTTCCAAGGTCCCTGAAATAGGGGTAGTGGCAGTCCATAGAAGCCTGGTAACCCTGAAATAGGGCTGGATATGGTGTGGAAAATGTGTTTGGAAAGAGAACCTTTGCCTGAAGAGAGTGTTGGAAATGTTTTGCCTCTAATATGTCATCTGTCATTTACAGTGCAAGCTCTGCGGGCACCACCTTTATTTGCTGTTATCCTTGTGTCAGAAATTAAAAGCCATATAGTAATATCCCAACTTCCTGGTTGTGGAAGGTCCATCTTTGAGTACCTGAGTGATGTTTTTTGAGGCCCCTCAGATAGGAGACACAGCATAGCTCTGGCACCTGTCTCCCAGATTTGGTTAAAATAGAAATGTTATTTTGTACCCTACCCCTGACCTCTGACATGCCCAAACCAAGTATTTTCCCTAATGCCAGGTGTTGTATGTTCTGCCAACTTGTGGTTTGTTGCCTTGTCTGTGTAACAAGTGGGGGATCCCAGTTGCAAGATGGTGGTTCTTGGCCATAGTGAGTAATGGTTACAAAATTGGGGGCTTGGCCAAAGATTTGGGGGGGAGAGAAAAAAAGTTGCCATGCCAGTTCAGAGGGTACATGTGTGGTCCTTCTGTCTGGTGGTGGTGCACCATGCCAAAGATCATTTTGTGGAAAAAAGCTGCAATTTTGCCAAAGAAAAATGCCTGTTTTTGAAATGTACAGTTTTGAGAGTGGACTTTTGAGATAAATGTGCTGAAATAGACTGTTTCTGTGAAGCTGAGGAATAGTGCTTGAAATGTGCTTAAAACTGCTAAAAGTGGTCAAAATGTGCTATCTGCAAGTGATTTTTTGCCAGAAAACGTTTGAAAATGGAGGATAGAATTTTTCCCCAAAACAGAGGAGTAAAGTATCGTAGCTGCTAGGAAAAAAATGTATTTTAACTGTGTTGCAATGTCAAAGTTCAGTAACACTGCTGTTTGGGACTGTAAACACAAGCCAAAGAAAAAAAGTAAGTTTTGCAGTTTAAATGTGGCTCCACCAGATTGAGGATTGCTGTGGAGGAGAGAGAGAGAGAGAGACAGTGTGCATCAAGCTAATTTGCATGGTGTTGAGTGATTGGTTCTCTCAGCAAAGACCTGCCTCTTGGCTGGAACTCTTGGACTGTGCAAATGTTCATGAGGGAGAGAAAGAGAGAGTGAGGATCATGCGAGGCATCAGGCTGAGTGACAACTGTAGCATTGGTGGAGTTTGGATTTTTGTAAAAAGAACTGTAAAAAAGTGCTGAAAACAGTTAATTTGGACTTTTCCATGTGGACTGAGTAAGTGATCATTTCGGTAGCTACAGTACCACTGTGTGTTTTGGAGCAGATTGTCAGGAAGACTGCCCAAAGAAACAAGTGCAAGTGATGTTGACTGGTTTGAAGGCCACATCCTGCAAAGTTTTTTTTTTCCAAGTTCAAATTTATTGTAGTAAAACTCCACTGAGCAAGATCATTCACAAGGAGGTCCTTTGACACAAACAGGTAGTTGCAGATTGCATAATTGAAAAAAAAACAGTACAAATTCAAGTACAGAATTATGGGCAAGAATTAACATGTTGCATAAAAATGACAATGGCAGAGAAAAATACAAGTACAGAAAAAAGGTACAAAGTGCTTGTTTTGGAGTATCAAGGCAGCTAATTTCTAGGTAGGTAAGAGGAAGCAGTGGGCTAGGGTTAGAGCAGTGAGCTAGGATTTAGAAGCAGTTGCACGTATCTTTTATTTTTGTTGCAGCCAACCTTTTAAATAGGCTGACAGGGACAGTACCGGGAAGCTTCAGTATGCCTTGGAGCTGGTTCCAGATAGTTGGGAGTACACTCGATATGGCCCGCTTGCCGAGTGAGGTGTGCGTTCTCGGTACATCAAGGAGGAGGAGGTCATTTTTCCTAAGAGACTAGGTGCTATGGAAATATGGAAAAGGGTTGTGATATACTTCAGGAGCTTGTTCAGGAGTAGCTTAAGAGTCCAGATACCAGCATGAAGCGTGCATCTAGTTGAGAGTGATGTCCAGCCAGCGGCTAGGTACAAATCGCAATCATGGGTTCAGTAGGGTAGGTTCGTCATGAACCGTATGGAGTGGTGGTAGAGGACGTCTAGTTTATTGAGTCCTGAGGCTGCTGCGGAAGAATAGATTAGACCTCCATAGTCAAGTAGCTGCAAGAAGGTGGCCTGGACCAGCCTAGTTCTGGTATCCAATGAAAAGAGGGACTTGTTATGGAAGAAGAAACCTAGCCTAATTTTTAGCCTCTTTGCCAGATCATCGAGGTGGTCATGAAAGGAAAGCTTGTTGTCTAGCCACATACCAAGATATTTGAATTTGGAGGTGATTTCAAGGGGTTCACCTAGGGAGTTAGTGATGAATTCTTTGTGCATGTTTGCAAGGGAAGTGGAGCTGGTGTTTGGGGCAAAGATCATGCCCTTAGTTTTCTTGGCATTGAGGAACAGTTTGGCATTGATTAGGTTGATTTCTAGTTGTGCAAAGTTGGCTTGGAGTACATCCCTCACTTCAGCCAATGTAGGGCCTGATGTATACAGTACAGTATCATCAGCAATGAAATGCAGATGGGACTGGGATATATGTGCGTCAAGGTTATTGATGTACAGGGAGAAGAGGATGGGACCTAATATGGAGCCTTGCGGGGCTCCCCTGACAACTGGCAAGGATGCAGAAAAGAGGCCGTCAGCTTTTACTTTCTGGGTCCTTCCAGATAGGTAGCTGGTAAACCACTGGGCAGCAAGGGGGGTGGCGCCTACTTTTATTAGGCTTGAGACTAACAGATTGTGCTTGACAGTGTCGAACACTTTGCTGAGATCTAAAAATACTGCACCAGTAACTTTCTTGGAGTCCATGACTGTGATCCATTTATTGGTAACTTTGGCTAAAGCAGTGACTGTACTATGGTTGGGCCAGAAGCCAGATTGCGCAGGGTTGAGGATTGAAGATGATGCGATATAGAATTCCATTTTGGAGTAAACTAGCTTTTCAAGGATTTTGGAGAGGACAGGTAAGATTGAGATGGACCTATAGTTGTTTAGGTCTCAAGTGTCCCCTGACTTGAATAATGGGAGGACGTGGGCAGATTTCCAGCAGGAGGAAATAGTGGTAGTGGAAATGGAAAGACTGAATATGTGGAGTATAGGGGTGGTGAGGTCGAGATAGCCTAGTTTAAGAAAAAAAAGGTTCTAGACCATCGGCCCCTGCACTTTTTCGAATGTCTATGTTAAGAAGTGAATCTTCGACTTCTTTATAGCTAAACAGGCACAACTGAAGTGGGTGGGTTGAAGTTTGCGAGTCAATATTATTACAGTCTTGGTTGCTACCACAGGCTGCAAAGGAAAGCAAGCGATTTCAGTGAGTACCCAAAAAACTTTTAAAAGCAAAACAAAAAGCTTCTGGGCAGTCCTGAGAAAAGTAGCTAAGTTTATGAAATAACCAAGGCTGTGCAAAAATGAACTGAGTGCTGAGAAAAGTAACTAAGTTTGTACAAGTAGCCGAGGCTGTGCAAGTAAACAAAGAGCTGAGTAAAACAACAGATTTGTGAAAGTAAACAAAGTTTTGTGCAAAGTAACCAAGGTCTGAGCCAGAAAGTAAAGTGTGTGTACAAAGAGACTGAGCGAGAAAACAGTGTGTTGTGCTAAGTGATGCAGTGGAAAAATGCAGCAGCCATGCTGGGGCAGGGGCAAAACAAAAAGTAAACAGCTGTGCAATAAAGCAAAACACATGTCATGCAATAAAGTGGGTAGCCTAAATTAATAACAGACTGAGAATTTGTGCATCTTGATAATAGTGATTTTCTAGATGTTTTGCAGAGTTTAAGCATGGCAAGCAGAGGCAAACCCTATCCATTGCATGTTAGGACCTTGGTAGCCCAGAAAGAACAAGAACTGAGAAAATTTGAAGAGGAATATGGTTGTCTAGGAGATCCTCATAACACAGCACTTCCTGGACTTCCAGTCAGTGTATGTGCAGTATGTTTAAAAGCTGGAAGAGACATAATGGCTGTCCCCCCACTGCCAGGACTGCAGAAAGAACTTTGGCTTGTGTATGGCAAGTTGCCCTCCAAAAGAGACTGTACCATGTGTCCAGTTGACTCCTACGTGGACCATCAGAACAGAGCATAACTGCGAAAGAGGTTCCATGTCATAAGCACAAAAGCAAAAGAGCAATCGCTACTATGGCAAGTGTATATCACCAAAAAGCAATTCGGCGATATACACAAAACGGTGACACTACATCCGGCCAGTAGTTTTCAATGTTTATGCGGGTGGGACTGCGCCACCCTCACTGAGGGGCTTTGACCCCCTGCACCACCCTACTGAAAGATTCTGAACTCCAGGAGGGTGCATGTCGGGAGGGGGCGAGACTCCCAAAACAAACAATAAAAATCAAGAGCTGCAGGCAGTGGCAAAATATTTCTCCCTGTCCCATCCCCGAACCCAGAACCTCCTATGCTGGAGCCTGCCACCCTCACCACCACACCACATGGGCTGGTTCAGCAGCATCAGGAACACTGCCCCACAGAAACCTTCTCTCCTATCCATCCTCTTCCCCTCGCTATTCCTGCCTTCTGGTCACCCTTCTGCATGGTCGCCATTGACCAGGTCACTACCCTAGTAGGGTAGCTGTTAACCATTTCACTCAATATGACTCTCATTTGCGAGTCACTCATATGTGATCACCTTTCTGATGTGATACAGTGAAAGACAGGATGATACACAGAGTAAGCAGGAAGATGCAGAAGATTTCTTGTGGGATTTTTTTTTGTAAATGTGGCTGAATGCAATGTGCTAGAGGTGCAAGTGGCATGTAGCCCCTTGACTGAAGAAGAGGCTAAGAGGGGTTTGGCAGTGGCAGAACTTGAATCTGTGGACACATGGGCAAGTGGTCCAAGTCTGAGATTGCTTGGAGAAGATAAGGGAGTGAAAGACCTTCTCACTTGGGAGGCCCATGCCTCCGGCAGTAGTGAGGAGTGGATGTTCTCAGGGATCAAACTAGTAACTGGTTCCTGGAAAGAACATACTGAGGCTTTGGAGGAAGTGGAGGCTTCTGATGAAGAGACTGGATTACCAGATACCACCCCCACAAATGTTTTTGAGCCCTTAGAGATGGCGAGGGGCTCCAGTGTGCAAGAGGCACAGAAAGACACAGCTGTGGACTGCCTTGCACCTGTGTGGGACAGAGAGGCATGACTGCAACAGCTCTGGCCACCCCCAAGTAAGGCTGTGGGCCTACCTCTACCAAACAGCAGCAAAGAAGAACTAGTAGTCAGAAGGAGAGCTGAGAGTTTGGTGTTAGATATCCATTTATGCCAAGATGGACGTGGCAAAAAACTGAGGAGTGTAGAGAGCAGTGGATGCTGGAAGTAGCTAGAACATCAACCAGTGATCTTTGTTGCTGGGTAAAAAGCATTGGTCCAAGTGCCAGAGAAAAAGTCTGCCAAGATAAAGTCAAGTCTTGAAAGGTGGGTTGCAACCTCCACCTGGACTCAGTAGTAGTGGTTGATCGTGGAGGCAAAGAGACGGTGCACTCCATAAAGATTGTCTGTCCAGATGGGACAATCATCCATGGTCCTCATCCCAAGTAGCACTACCCATAAAAGTACCTGGAAGAGCCAGCTGTGAAGAAAATGCTGTGGTCTGAGGGCCACACCCTCAGCAGGCAATCGGCCAAAGAAAGAAGATTCGGAAGGTCAAAGTACAGCATCTGCCCTGGGAGCAATGAGGGAGATCATAGATGCAGTTTCTTCCTTGGTCAGCAGAACCAGATTCAGAGATGTTGTGGAAGAGTTTGATCCAAAGACCTGTTTCTCAGCTGGAAGAAGAGAAGAGGTTCTGGACCAGTGAGAGAGAGAGAGGTGATGCAGATTGTCAACCTGCACATCAGAACTGGTAGGGCCACATTTTTCTTATTTTACTGTGTAATAACTGCTTTCTTTTTTTTATCACATCTCTTTTTTTCTCACCTTGTAGCCACAGTCCTGCTATACATCCAGCCACTGGTCCTTCCTTCATCACCAAGCCCGAAGCTGACATGCCCAGCTGGCATATGCAGCTACGACTGTTGAGAGGTGGCCCCTCTAAGCCCCTGCGCCCGGCCAGGATCCAATACTGGCACATGCCTTATTTCAGGCATCATCAGTCAGAGAAGCTAGCGGCTATCAAGCTGCCATGGACTATGCTGCCATTTACCCTTTTTCTCCCCGTTGGGAGCATGGACGTGCAATGACATCCATGCACAATGTGCAGACGTCTGCCATGCTCCCCCTCTGCTTAGCACCTGCTCAACTCAGTTCCTCCAGGCATCCCCAGGGACGGCCAGAGCATGACGTTCACCCATCCTTTTCTCCAGGACTATGAGAGTTGTTGTCGGATGCTCGATCCTAGTCCTCCCCTACCAAAACCAGATGACCCAGGCTTGTTCCTGAACCTGGGTCGCAGGTGTGGAGCAAGGTGTGGCATCCAGCGCCTCAACCCTCTGCACCACTGGGCCAATAATTGCTTTCTAAAGTATTGTACTCTATCATCTTGGTCCAGTGGATACTTTTTCTAGACATTTTCAGTAGGCTCCATGCCTGCACAAAGGAACTGTTTAAAGACTGGCTTCAATCATTCTGCAAAAAGACTATTTCTGTGTCAAAGTGCCTTGTGCACTCAGGACATTTTTTTTTTTTTTTGCGTTATCACTTTCTACCTCTACATGCTCCATGGCAGCCACTCCTTCAGGCTTGCCAAGGCAGTTCTCCAACCCATCTGTCCTCTGAGGTTCTGCCTCAGATCACAGCCGATCCCCAGGGTGACCCGGCGTAACCCTTTGCCGGATGAGTCCCCCTCATCTGAGGGGGAAGGCACCAGCCAAGGGGGCAGACCAGCACTCCATTTTAGCCCCAGGGATGCTGCTGAGATGGAGAGCTCGGTAGGACCTTGATGACCTGAGAGCACCAGGCAGCCATCACCTGGCTACCGTGAGGTGGTATTTCCACTTTTCTAGTTACTCCCTCTTTCTTGCATGCATCAGCAGTGCTCCTGGTCTCCACCAGAGGCTGCTGCAGCGTGACAAGACCCCACTACCCACCCCCAGGAGAGGAGAGCAGTCCTACAGACACTCGATCTTCTCCCGGCCCTGCCAGCCCCCGACAACCCAAGTCCGTTCCCGAACCCGGGTCGCCAGCGTGGGATGAGGTAAGACAACAGCACCTCAACCCTCTGTGCCACTGGGCTGGCCCACTCAGGACATTTTAACTCTATAAAGACTTTAAGAACCCCCCCCAAAAAAATGCTTTGCATGTATTAATTTTGTACTTTTATACTGCCTTTTTTAGAATAACACTTTAAAAAAATGTTTTTGAGATTGTATTGTATCTGCTGTTGGGAGGTTTATTGATGTGGTTTGTTGCTGTTGTTTTTCTTGCAGATTTTTTTATATAGGTGTAGGTGGGAGAAGAAAAGAAGAAGATTTGGGGCTCTGCCAGAGCTCTAGGGTTTCCTAGTCTTTTTATGGAGTATTTAAAGTATAATTTAGAAATGTTTAAGCATTTTCCAATTGCAGGTTAAAGTGCATAGTACTGGATTTGTGGAATCCATAGCATTGTCATATGTACAGTATGTTCCTAAAGCAGTATGTAATATGACATGTGTGAAGGTATAAGCTGCACCTTGGGTAGTGCAGTGTTAGATAGCATTTCCCTAGTGGGATAGGGTTTGGATAGGCTGGTGGCCCTGATACGGGTAGGGGTGATCAGTTCTGTCCTGTCAGGAGTGCTTCAGTATGTTCCTTTGGGACATTATGGAGTGAGATGTCCCTAAGCTAGTTGTCATTAGGTGGCTGAAGTTTGTTTCAGCATGCCTCCAAATTCTCTGGTGCAATCTACCTGTGGTAAGTCATAGGTGGGAGGGGCCCAGCCACCCCTTCCCATAGGGCGCCCAGAGATTGGATGGCCTGTGTTGCAGTTCAAAGCCCTTGCTGTGGACAGCTAGGTCTTCTGGTGGTGGTGAGTGTAACTGGCCAGTTTCTGGGGTTACTACAATCACAACAGTTTCAGAGCAGGCAGATAGTTGGGCAGTGTTCAGAGGGATTAAATGCTCTCTGTAAAACATTACTTCATCATTTGTCTGGCTCTGCTGGACAGAAGAGGTAATGCTGTTCGGAACTTTCACAGCAGAATAAGCCAAATTTTGGCTAACAACTGTGCAGGAGCTGTCAGAATGTGCGTCTGAAGCTGGAGTTTGAAGTGAGAGGAGCTCAGTGAGAGTTTCAGGGGCAAGAGCTGGCCTGTGGCCACTCTTGTTTTAGAGGGAAGGACCCTCTGATCATGCTTCTGCCATAGAATGGTTCTATGTCATAACGGTGATCGTGGAATAGCGATTGCCATTTGGGAGAGTGTACATCGCTGAAAATGAATTTTGGCGATGCACATTCACAGCAAATGGCAAGAGGGTACCCGAGAACTACGGGTTGAAGGATTCTCAGCTCGGGGGTGTGTGTATGTTGGGGGGGTGAGATACTTAAAAATCCAACAAGCCACCTGCCGGCAAAAAAAAACAAAAAAAGGTGCTGCCAGACCCGAACCCTGCACCTCCCAACCGATCACCCCCCACCATCATGCTGGCAGACCAGCTGGGCAGCTGCCCACCACACTCTATCCCATATACCATCCCTTCCCTTCCTCTCCCACCTCGTGTGTGTGCATGCAAATACACACATACTTCCTGTTGCCCACCCAGGTATCCAGTCACTACCCTGCCAGGTAGCGCTGAACACAGACACCATAATTGAGTTGCCATTTCTATAAGTGCTCAATTACGGTCGTCTTGTTCACAGGATACCCCATAGAACAGTAATCTAAAGGCTAGTTTCCTGGAAGTGGTGGCTACCAGATTTTCTGAAGCCCCTAGGGGGTGAAGATTCTTCACAGTGCAAAGAGAATGGGACTGAATGTTCATTAAGTGACTTGAGGCAACCCCCAGTTGATTGTAAGAGCTATCAGCACTGCCCAATTTGTAGAGATTTGTGAGTACAAGTTAAAGTAATGGACTTGTGTGATAAGTAAAGTGTTCAAGAGAGATTTCCTTTTGCCTTGTTAGATACTTGGTGCCATGGACCCTGATGAACAAAGTGTGCGACATATAAACTGTAAAACTGAGGTTTTCTGGTGCTTGTCAGATACAGGTGCCATGGACCGTAGTCCAACATTTGTGAAGAATGATGTCTGTAGCAGCCCAGTGGGGATGGATAATCCAGAAATGTCCTAAAGTAATGGCAGAGATAATCCAGTTTGTAACCTGAGTGAATAGCCCCTCATTCTAAGCACGGATAGATCTAACTGGTTACACAGAAAATGTGTTTAGGTATTAATAGGGGTCACCTAGTTGCTTTAAAGTATGCCAGTAATCCTGAAATAGAACTGGTAGCAGATTTCTTAAGTCCAAGGTCCCTGAAATAGGGATGATGGCAGCCCATAGAAGTCTGGTAACCCTGAAATAGGGCTCAACATGGTGTAGAAAAATGTGTGTTGATAGGGAAACTTTGCCTGAAGAAAGTGGTGGAAATGTTTTGCCTGCAATACATCATCTGGCGTGTACAGTGCAAGCCCTGGGGGTACCACCTTTATTTGCTGTTAGCCTTGTGTCAGGAATAAAAAGCCATACAGTAATATCCAAAATTCAGTATTGCGGATGGTACATCTTCAAGTACCTGAATTATGTGTTTGGGGCCCCTCAGATAGGAGATGCAGCATAGCCATGGTACAGTGAACCCCACCAGGATGAAGTGCAACACTGCAGAATTCTGCAGTAGAGTCACTGTCGCAAACAATGCAGTTTCAATGGGAGTTAATCCCTTTTGCCATGCAGGGAAACTGTGACACTGTGCTTTATTCTGATGGGCTTCACTGTACCTCTCTCCCAGACTTGGTTAAAATAGAAATATTATTTTGTGCCCTACCTCCCAACCTCTGAGATGCCCGAGCCAAGTGTTTACCCTAATGTCAGGGGTCATACTTATATTTTTCCAGTTTGTGGTTTGATGCCTTGTCTGTTTAACAAATGGGGGGGTCCCAATTACAAGATGGTGGTTCTTGACTGGGGCTAGTAATGGTTACAATTCATCCTGGTAGTATGTGACTATGCTACTTGATACCCAGAAGTAATTCCAATGCGTACTATCACAGCCTCAAAAGTGGCAGCAGAGCTTGCCAAATTTTCAGCAAAGTGGCCATACTTAGAGATTATTACTAATCAAAGTAATAATTTTAGTGCTGCATTACTGAAGGAGTTGTAGCGACTAGTAGGTACACTTCCATACGAAACTCTCCTTATCACCCTTAGACGGATGGTCTTGTTGAGCATTTTAATCAAAACCTAAAATGCATGTTAAAAAGGTTTGTAAAAGGGGAAGGGAAAGATTGGGACCAATACTTACCTTACCTGCTTTTCTCTTACAGAGAAATCCACAAGCCTTAACAGGTTTTTCACCATTTGAAATGTTGTGTGGTAGACAACCTAGAGGGCCACTAGATGTAATAAGAGACACATGAGAAGATCACCCACTCAGAAAAAAAATCTGTTACATCTTATACGCGTGCCCAGAGAAACAAGCATTTGTCAATGCCGAATGTTGTCACGCTGGCATTAGCTTTGGTGGTGCAGTGCGGGAAAACAGTTTGGGCAGGATGTGAAAAATGACAGCTGTACAGTTCATAAGGAGGTGTAAAAAAATGGCAGTTTTGAAAATGTGGCATGAAAAATATAGCAAATTTGCGAAGTTACAAGGGTGCGTGGGAAATATACTGCACACTTGAACACAGTCATTTTATGGGTCTTCGGCACCAAATTTTCAACATGGGAATTTTAGCACCTCTGCTCATGTACAGTGTCACTGTTATTTCCTCAAACTTTCCCAAGAAGTGAATTTGCACAGTGACCACGCTTTTCTGCATCGGAAATGCGAAAACACATTTTGGGCAGGATATGTGAAATGACAGCTGTACTGTTCATCAAAAGGTGTGGAAAAATGCCAATGGTGAAAATCTAGAGTGAAAATATTACAAATGCATGACGGTACGAGCGTGCATGCAATCTGCCAACACACGCTCATAACACAGTCATTTTATGGAGTATCATCACCAAATTTTCAACATAGGCATTTTAGGACCTCTGCTCATGAACTTTGTCACTGTCATTTTCATAATCTGGCCCAAACACTGATTTCCCACAGCGACTGTGCTATTGTGCGCTGGAAGTGCGGAAACACTTTTCAGGCAGGATGTGGAAAATGATAGCTATACTGTTCACAAGGAGGTATACAAAAATAACAATGTTGAAAATCTGGCATGAAAATATTGTGAATTTGTTAAGTTACAAGCCTGCATAGCAACTGTGCAATGCACGGTCATAAAACAGGCATTTGTTGGATTTTTTCCACCAAATTTGGAACATAGGCTTTTTGAGAGGCTACCTCATGAACACTGGCACTGTCAATTCGTTAATGGGTCCTGAAAGGTAATTCCGTGCAGTGACTGCAAAATCACCTTTCAAGGCTGATTAACACCATGACAGTGACAGAATTCATGAGGAGGGGTCCCAAAAATCCCATGTTGAAAATTTGGTGCCAAAATTCTAAAAATGGCCAAGATATGCAGCAAAGTTGAAAAACCCTATTCATTCCATTATACAGCTTACTGGCATTTCCTCAGTTCGCGGTCAGCTTTGAGGACTGCAGATGTGTTCCCAGTCCACGAAGATCATCGTGACGGACTCCAGAGGTAATTATGGGGTGAGGGGGTATGGGAGGCAGGGTGCACAGTGGGTGGAGTGCGGTGGGGCAGGGAGACTACGAGGGACCGTTTTATATTACAGGTAAGAAAAAAACCTAACATTGCAGGACAGTTGTTTTATTTTCAGGGGACTTGGCATGCTGGGTGGGCTCCCAGCATGCCCTAAATATTGGGGATTGGGCACCCTCGTCGGCACACAATGGGGGTGAATTTATGCCAATGGGATTGAGCACCCCGTCGAACACAATGAAAGCGGGGGCAGCAAGAGCTGAGGGATTGGGCCCCTCAACATATAAGAAATGCGGGGGGGACTGCTTTATGCTGACAGGGTGGGCTCCCCATCGGCGCACATAATAAGCAGGAGGCAGAGTCGGGGGATTGGCACCGCCCTTGGCATATAAGAAATGGGGGCTGCTTTATGCCGACGGGGAGTGGGCTCCCCAGCCGACAAATTGTGTGTGCCCACAGTAAGCCAGCAGGGGGATTGGGCACCCCAGAAGTAGGCACCAATGATGCTGCTAATGTGGTGAGCAGATAGGAAGGGTCCATTGTGAATGACGAGCTTTGCTCGGATTGCAGCAAACCTTTTCTAAGATGTGCTCACCACATTAACATGCATGGTGTGGCACCAGCATGCAGGCTGATTGGGGAATGAGGGACACACCTACTGATGCGTGCCCTGCATTCGTCCAACAACGGCCGTGCCTCCAAATCCCCACTATTGTAAGATGTTGGGTGGCAAGCGTGCCAACATAAAAAATGGCAAAATATGTTGAAATTGCCCATAGTAATCAGGAAGAGGCCCAAAACCAGCAGAAGGTGTATTAAGACCATGGGGTAAAAGGCAAACGTTTTTGAGCCAGATGAAAAGGTCTTGCTACTGTTACCCACTACAGAAAATAATCTGTTAATGAAGTGTCAAGTGCCTTATAAACTGCGTAGATGTACTGACACAATTAACTATCAGATTGAGACTCCCTGATAAGAGAAATCCTATTAGGATATAACATGCTAACCTCCTCAAGAAATGGGTTGAAAAAACAACAAAGGCTGTTGTGCTAGTTTTACCAGAAACTTCCACAGAAGATATTGATATAGCTTATGACAGACTGGAACAAACTGTAACTGCTGATGCTGTAAAGGTGAATGTTTCCTTAACCACCGAACAAACTACAGAAATTTGTAACTTGCTAAAGATATTTAACAGTACTTTTAGCACAGTGCCAGGCTGAGAACAAGCATTTGTCAATGCCGAATGTTGATTGCGTTGGTGTGTTGAGCTCACTCAGTGCCCCTCTGTTTGTCCCGGTGCTGCAGGCTGCTTTTTTGTACTGGGCTCCTGCCTGCGTTGGCACCTTGTTCTGCCCACTAAGAAATGTGCAGCTGTCCTGACTGAGCTCCGTTGAGGTGGCTCACTCCTCCTCTCTAACTCGCTCATTCTTTCTCCTGGCGCTGCAGGCTGCCCTTTTGTACTGGGCTCCTTCCTCTGTTGGTGGCTTTTTCTACCCACAAAGAAATCTGCAGCAGTCCTGACACAGGTCTGTTGAGCCTGCTGCCTCCCCCTCTCTCACTCACTTATTCCGTTTCTGCCGGCGCGGCAGGTTGTCCTTTGTACTGGGCTCCTGCCTATGTTGCTGCCTTTTTCTGCCAACAAAGAAATCCACAGCAGTCACGATAGAGCTCCATTGAGCTCGCTCACTCCCCCTCTCTCACTTGCTCATTGTGTTTCTCCTGGCGCTGCAGGCTGCCCTTCTTTACTGGGCTCCTGCCTGCGTTGGCACCTTTGCTGCCCACAAAAATCCACAGCTGTCCTGACAGAGCTCCGTTGAGGTCGCTCAATCCCCCTGTGTCCCTCACTCATTCTGTTTCTCCTGGTGCTGCAGGCTGCCCTTTTGTACTGGGCTCCTGCCTCTGTTGGCACCTTTTTCTGCCCACAAAGAAATCTGCAGCAGTCCCGACAAAGCTCCGTTGAGTTCGCTCACTCCTCTTCTCTCACTCGCTCATTCCGTTTCTGCCGGTGCTGCACGCTGCCCTTTTCTATTTGGCTCCTGCCTGCATTGCAGCCTTCTTCTGCCCACAAAGAAATTTGCAGCAGTTACAGTAGAGCTCCACTGAGCTCGCTCACTGCTCCTCTCTCACTCACTCATTCTGGTTTTCCCACCACTGCAGGCTGCCCTTTTGTACTGGGCCCCTATGTGCATTGCTGCCTTTTTCTGTCCACAAACAAATCTGCAGCAGTCCCAACAGACCTCTGTTGAGCTCACTCACTCCCTCCCCCTCCCTCATTCTGTGTTTCCTGCCACCGCAGGCTGCCCTTTTGTACTGGGCTCCTGCCTGCGTTGGCGACTTGTTCTGGCCAGAAAGAAATCTGAAGCAGTCCCGACACAGCTCCATTGAGCTCGCTCACTCCCCCTCTCTCACTCACTCATTCCGTTTCTGCTGGAGCTGAAAGCTGGCCTTTGGTACTGGGCTCTTGCCTGCGTTGCTGCATTTTCTGCCAACAAAGAAATCTGCAGCAGTCACAATAGAGCTCCATTGAGCTCGCTCACTACCGCTCTGTCACTCACTCATTCTGTTTCTCTTGGCGCTGCAGGCTGCGCTTGTGTACGGGGCTCCTGGCTGCATTGACACCTTTGTCTGTCCACAAAGAAATCCACAGCTGTCCCGACAGAGCTCCATTGAGGTTGCTCAGTCTCCCTCTGTCACACACTCATTCTGTTTGTCCTAGCACTGCAAGCGGCCCTTTTGTAAGAGGCTACTGCCTGCATTGGCGCCTTTTCCTGCCCACAAAGAAATCTGCAGCAGTCCTGATACAGCTCTGTTGAGCTCACTGAGTCCCCCTGTCTCACTCACTCATACTGTTTCTCCCACCGCTGCAGGCTGGCCTTTTCTACTGGGCCCCTGCCTGCATTGACACCTTTTTCTGCCCACAAAGAAATTTGCAGCAGTCCTGACAGCGCTCCGGTGAGTTCGCTCACTCCCCCTCCCTCATTCGCTCTCTCATTCTGTTTTTCCCAGTGCTGCAGGCTACCCTTTTGTACTGGGCTCTTGTGTTGGGGCCCTTTTCTTCCCACAAACAAATCCGCAGCTGTCCCGACAGAGCTCAGTTGAGCTTGGTCACTCCCCCCTCTCACTCGTTCGATCTTAATCTGTCCCAAACACTGATTTCCCACAGCGACCGTGCTATTCTCTGGCAGGAGTGCAAAAACATATTTTAGCCAGAATGTGAAAAATGACAGCTGTACTGTTTATAAGGAGGTGTGAAAAAATGCAACTGTTGAAAATGTGGCATGAAAATATTACAAATTTGCGAAGTTACAAGGATGCGTGGAAACAGTTCAACGCACACTTGTAACACAGTCATGTTATGGAGTTTTGCCACTAAATTTTCAACATAGGGATTTTAGGACCTCTGCTAATGAACAGTGCTACTGTCATTTTCTTAATCTGTCCCGAACACTGATTTCCCACAGCGACCGCTTTATTCTGTCCTGCAACTGTGAAACCACATTTCAGTGAGGATGTAAAAAATGACAGCTGTACTGCTCATAAGGAGGTGTGAAAAAATGCCACTGTTGAAAATCTGGCATGACAGTATTACAAATCTGCGAAGTTACAAGGGTGTGTGGAAAGTGTGCAATGCACACTTGTAACACAGTCATTTGATGGGCTATCATCACCAGATTTTCAACACAGACATTTCAGGACATCTACTCATGAACAGTGTCACTGTCATTTTCTTAATCTGTCCCGGACAGTGATTTCCCATAGCGACCGCTCTATTCTGCGCCGGAAGTGCGAAAACATATTTCGGCCAGGATGGGAAAAATGACAGCTGTACTGTTAATAAGCAGGTCTGGAAAAATGGCAATGTTGGAAATCTGGAGTGAAAATATTATAATTTCGCGAAGTTACGAGCGTGCGTGCAAAATGGGCAACACACGCTCATAACAGTCATTTTATGGAGTATCGTTACCAAATTTCCAACATAGGCATTTTAGGACATCTACTCATGAACAGTGTCACTGTCATTTTCATAATCTGTCCCTAACACTGATTTCCCACAGCGACCGCGCTATTCTGTGCTGGAAGTGTGTAAACACATTTCCACTAGGATGTGAACAATGACAGCTGTACTGTTCACGAGGAGGTGTAACAAAATGCCAATGTTGAAAATCTGGCATGAAAATATTACCAAATTCGAAATTCTGAATGTGCATAGCAACTACTGGTACTGCGGTCATAAAACAGTCATTTTGTTTTTTCCACCAAATTTGCAAAATAGAGCTTTTGAAGCCCACCTCATGAACACTGGCACTGTCATTTTGTTAATCGGCCCTGGAAGGTGATTCCACGCAGTGACCGCCAAATCACCTTTTTGGGCTGATTAAGTCCATGACAGTTCAAGAATTCATGAGGAGGGGTCCCAAAAACCCCATGTTGAAAATTTGGTGCCGAAATTCCAAAAAGTGACTGAGATATGCATTAAAGATGGAAAAAACCCTATTTATTCCATTATACAGCTTACCAGTATTTCCTCAGTTCGTGGTCAGCTTTGAAGAGTGCAGATGTGTTCCCAGTCCACCGAAGGTAGTCGCGCCGGACTCCGGAGGTAAGAATGGGGTGAGGCGGTGTGGGAGGCAGGGTGTGCAGTGGGTGGAGTCGGGTTGTGGGAGGGGCCCTGGAGACCACGAGAGACCGTTTCCTTGTTTCCAGGTAAAAACAACAACAAAAGACATTGCTGGATGGTTGTTTATTTACAGGGGCATTTGGTACACTAGGGTGGGCTCCCAGCTTGCCAAAGGAGTCTTTTGGGGGAGCAGCTGTAGCCAACAGGGGATTGGGCAGTCCCATTGGCACACAACAAAAGAGGGGGGAGTTCAGATTATGCTGATGGGGATTGGGCACCCCATCGGCAGACAATGAAAGCGGGGGTGGGGGGGTTACAGAATGCTGACGGGGAGTGGGCTCATCCATTGGCAAAATCAACAGTGGGCATTGAAGCTGACAGGGATTGGGGCCCCCGTCAGCAAATAAACACGATGGGGGTGTTATATTATTTGTGAACATGGTGGCAAGCAGCCGCCATGTTCACAATCAATATCAGAGTTTGGAAGTTCCACCCTTCAATGGCAGGTCGCTTCCTCATTGCAGCGGATGGCTGATGCTGCAGTGATGAGGCGGCCCCTGATTGCAGCAGCGAAATTGTCACAAGTTGGTGGCAAGGTTCAAAACCCATGTCACCAGTAGCATGCAATGGCATTGGGGGAAGTGGGACAAGCCTTTGCAGGCTGTGAGGGCATTGGTCACAACAGTACGACACCTCCACAGCCTGCTTCTGAGAAAGCTGTCCCAATCTGTTTCTTGCGCTGCACGCAATCAACATAAAAAGGGGTCAAACACATATTAGTGACAGGGAATGCTTGCCCAAAGACAAAAGACATACAGATTATCAGAGCAGTTAAGAGCAAACGTGGTTAAGGAAATACAAAACATTAAAGAATTGGGTATCAGAAGAGTCGAGAATCGCTTGGTCATCAACAATAGTGATTGTAAATAAAAAAGAAGGGGGTTTAAGAATCTGCCTTAATTTTAGGAAACTTAAGTGTCCAAATTAGACAGTTATCCTATACACAGGACAGATGATTTGTTGGTGGCAGATTGGAAAGTGTCAAGTACTGTACATCAGTACCCTCAGTCTCACCAAGGGTTACTGGCATATTCTCCCTAATTAAAGAATCCAGAGACAAAACTGCATTTGCCACTCCTATTGAATTCTATCAGTTCATCACAATGCCGTTTGGTTTACATGGCACACCTGTTACAGTCCAGCAGAGCATGGATGTAATTTTATTTGCTCACACTGGTTATTGTGCTGCTTACCTGGATGATGTCGTGGTGTACAGTCCAGACTAGAAAAGCCACCTGAAACACCTATGAGCAGTTAGCCAATCTATCAAGAAGGCTGGTCTGGCAATTAATCCTACCAAATGTATATTAGGCAAGCAGGAAACCAGGTATTTGAGATATGTTTTGGAAAACTGAGAAGTAAAGCCAGAGATTTCTAAGAAGTTGTAGGCTTCAAATTCAGGCATTCACCCCCATCAATATAAAGACACCACCAGCTCAGAAGTAGTTCTCAATTCCATTTATTTTTTCAAAAATCCAAGTTGGAAAAAGTCAGACAAATACACTCACTACTTGCAAATTTTATAACTGCTTCTGATTTTCCTATGCTTCCTGACCTGCATCTCAACAACAAGGTCACTGGTAGGTGTGGGGTGTGATCCTCTCAGCACTGTGGCCAAGGTGCAGTGGAAGCCAACATGCCAGTCCCAAGGCATGCTCCTGGAGCATTCTGCTGACCTCTCTCCCCCTGCCATGTGTTGGTGACTGTCCTTTTGAGTTTGATTTTGTGATTGTGATGGTGTTGCCATCAGATGGTTTGAGTCCTGTCTCTCAGATAGGGTGCAGCGGGTAGTGATGGGGAAGTTTTCCTCCTCTCTAATGCCTCTGTCTTGTGGAGTTCCACAGGGCCCAATCTTGTCGCCGATGCTGTTCACGGTGTATATGTTGCCCCTGGATGAGATCATTTGATAGTACAGAGTGAAGTTTCACTGCTATGCAGATGACACCCAGCTGTATCTGTCATTTTCCCCCTGGACATCTGGTGTGGTTGATGTGCTTAACACCTGTCTGGCTCAAATCAATGACTGGATGGCTTCCGTCTAGCTGTGACTCAACCCTGACAAGACAGAGGTGCTGGTGGTCGAGCTGGGTCATGGGCATGATGAGTTGCTACCTGGAGCAGACACTGGTCTTTTCCTAGGGTCTGCTCCATTGGTTGCTTCCCCAAAGGTACGAAATCTTGGTGTGATCCTGGACAACAGACTGATCTTCGAAGATCAGGTGTCATCTGTTGTGAAGAGTGTTTTTTACCACTTACGGAACATCACCAGGATCAAGCCCCTCATTCCGCCCAAAGATCTGCCAATCCTAGTAAATGCCTTTGTGACCTCCAGACTCGACTACTGTAATGCTCTTTACTTCGGGGTCATGGGAGGGACCCTCCGCAGGCTGCAGCTGGTGCAGAATGCGGTGGCCCAGATACTGGAGGGACTATCTCTGTTGTGCCATGTGATTCCAGTCCTGAGTGTTCTGCACTGGCTGCTGGTCAGGTGGAGGGTCCTTTTCAAGGTGGGCTTACTCACCTATAAGGCTCTATATGGGCTGGGTCCAGGCTACCTGTCTGAGCTCCTGTTTCCTCCAACCTCTGCCACTCCCTCCTTTCTGCTTCGCGGGCCTCCTGGATGTTCTCAGGGTTCAGCTCAAGACCTCTGGTGACTGAGCATTTAGTGTCTCTGGGCTGACCCTGTGGAACACGCTTCCAGCTGCAGTCCGGGAGGCTCCCTCAATTGGTATCTTTAAGCAGAGGCTTAAGGCCCATCTTTTCTGCCAGGCTTTTTGGGATTAAGCTATCTCCCCCATCCTACCCTCAGCTATCTTATATTTTATATTTATGCTTTTAAGAATGTTGTTTTAAAGATTTTGCTACTGCACAAATGTTTTCTGTATATTGTATTTTGTTTTTATTGTGTTTGGTGCCCAGAACCTCTGGGATTGGGTGCCTTAGAAATAAAGTTGCCTTGCCTTGCCAAAGCAAAGTCAAGCACTTGGAAATCAACTCATGTGCCATGGCTTCAGCATGAGCGAGATGGCCCGCTCTCCCCAAGCATCACAACTGCTAGTGACCATATTCACTATTTAGCACCCACCTCCATATCGAAGATTAACAATGCTTGGCATCCTGGTTTCCCCTTTAAACTTATAGGCAGAAGTTATTCCTGCAAAAGTGCAGGATGCAAAAAATATTTTTAACAGTGATGGAATCAGCAATCTTAGTAAGCATAGCATAACACTTTAACTGGAAACCGATAAAGAACTCTCTGTAATAAGCCACACTGTGGCCCACTATTCACCATGCTCAGAAACAGCATCAAGTTCTTGTCAGTGACCATAAAAGCACAAGTAGAACAGTTGGGTAGCAGGTCTAAGGTACAGTGTTACCTGACTTCCTACGAACATATGAACATATGAATGTGCCAGCAGAGAAAGGCCTTATAATCTATGTAGTTTGCTGGAGTGTGCAGTTCCCACTGTGTTTACTGAGGGAACTGCCCCCTCCCTATTTCCTTCTTGACCCCCCTTTCACATTTTCCTGACAATGCAATCATCCTTAATGGGGTAAAGTGTTTGCTATGTCAGGTGGAAGTTCAGGTCCCACCATAGCACAAGCTACTCTTCCCCCCACTCCCCCACAAGCACCCCATTTCCTGGTGTAAAACTTGCTGCTGCTGCAGGCTGGATCCCATATCTTGGCAAAGAGTTAAGTAAAAGCAAGTGTATGATCTGGGTGACTTCCCATTACAACCGTGCTGTGGATAAGCTGAGCCACAAGTTCATCACAATTTGGTCCTGCAGTCCAGACCTTATGGGGCACCCTTTTGAAAATCCCTATAGTCAGAAAAATGAACACCTTTTGAGCCCCAATTTGGATTGGCACATTTTTTCCAACAGTGTGAAGAACAACTGCTTTGTCTTGATATCATAAAAGTTTAGACAAAAAGTGGTTTTGGCCTGTCTCCAGGTGTTCAGTGCACTCACTCCACTTCAAAGGACCGGTCTGACCCCCCAAGCCCCAGTTTTTCTATCAGACTCATTGTAATAAATGTTTCTGGCTCTTCTCCAAGTCCTCTGATAAACCAACCACATGTATGTTGGATCTACATGCCCTGTTCTCTTGGTTGCTGACCCATGCCTGTAGCTCTTGGAACAGGCTGAGCATTTGTTCACATTCTGCTTTCTAACCAGCCGCAATATTTCCCACCCTGTTGATGCTTGCTTCTGCTTCCATCTCAGTCCTCATGTTGTATAGTAGACTTTTAACTGAGTTGCTAGGGTCCTCTGTTTGCTCCGAGCCACCCACCTCCTTCCGCTCCACTGCATTGCTGTTCACTCGGGCATGAGTCCTGGGTCAATTCCCAAGTATGCTTTACACTGCTGAAGTTTGTTTTGTTTATTTAAAAGCTGGTAAGTCCATGAGCCAAGGTACATTTTGAAGGGTGACCAGACAAATAGTGAATTTTTGTTTAGCTTTAGAACTGCGGCTGCATCCCCTGCTGCTAATGTGCAGCTTTCCATGTATTTCTCATTACAGATGCCACCAATGGAGAGGGGATTGCTTTACTTGCACAGGGAGCTCATTCGTAGTCATCTGCCATGATCGCTGTCCTGGCCATGCCCCCAAGTCCTTGTTATTCTTGAAAAGAGGAAAATGCATCTAAAAGTCTGTCTATTGGAATCTGCTGTCAGTGCTGGCCCTTGTGGTCCAGGGAACTCTTACAAATATATCTTGTGGTGCCATGACCTGAGCCAGGAGCCCCAAGACATAGTAAGTAATATATGAGCAACCATACACAACAGGCTGTGTTTCCATCAAAGGCTGAGATGACTTCATAGACCTAGAAAGTGAAGCAAAGTTTTAATCATAAAACTGGTGTATCTTCTCTCCTTGATTCCCCTCTTACTCCTGAAGGTTTTCCTCATTTTTTATCAGTAAAGTCTCAGATGTTCAAAAATGTGCTGTTCTTCACACTTTCTCAGTGTGGTTGTAATTTATGTACTTCTCCCCCATCAGGTGCTCTGTTTTCATCTTGTCCCTGGTTGATCTAGATTTTATGGCTGATTTAATAAATTCTGTGACACTGACTACCTGTCTACTCAACCCATTACCTTTGAAACTTCTGAAAACAATTTTATCCACTCTCATCCTTATTACACAGATCATTAATTTATCGCTTAGCACTCGTATTTTTCCTGACAATTAAAAAAAAAATCTATTTATTGGCTGGCTCACTCAAGCTTCTGTCCAGTTACACACTTTCACATTCCTTTCCAAGATCTTGGAGTAAGTGGGTGCCACCCTGTTTCTTGAATATTTGGAATCTGAGTTGCTTCTTGAACCTTTGTAGTTTGGTTCCATTCTACTGAAACAGCCCTATGGAAAATAATAATGATATTCTACTTTCTAGAAGCCAGGTCCTTTTCACTATTCTGATTTTGTTCAACTGCCCATCCATGTTCTACACTCTTAACCATCGGATTTTGTGTGATTGGTTGGCTTTTGATGTTGAGGTGACTGACACGGCTTTATCCTGGCTGAAATCCTGTTTGTCAAATCACTCTTTTCACGTTTCCTTTCCTCTGGGGTACGTTATTGGGTTCCTTCTTTTTAGCTTGTAAAATGCCTCTTTAAGAAATTTGTTCAGATATTTTCAATTTTCTTTTCACTATTAAGCATGACATCCAGATATATATATATAAGGGATTCACTATGGCCTATGCAATGTATCTCCACATATGAGGGGGCAAGACCACGACTCACAAGTGGCAAAGTGATTTATACCACTGGTGTTGTATAAATTTTGTTTTCAAATTTTTCTGCTGCCATTCCTAATCACGTTGCTTGCTAAGTGTTTATCTGCAATTTCACTTTGGTGCTCCCAGCATTTTCTCAATGTTAACCCTAAGTAAAATTAAAATCCTTATTCCATCTTTGTGAGCCACGTCAGACTCCTACTTAGCCAGGTGTACAGATCTTAAGCAAGAAGTAGTTTCCTGTAAGTTTCTCCCTTTGAGTACTGTTAAGAACCATCCTTGGTGTTGCTGTCTACATGGATTCCAAATTGTTCTTATAGTTTGCAGATGTCAGACATTTCTTAATCCTACTGGTTTTACTTAATTAAAATCATGTACATTAGGAAATACTTGGCTCCTGAGGCTACTAAAATTATTGCACATTGCCTGGTTATTTCCAAGCTTAATTAGTGCAACAGTCTGTTTATTGGTTTACCTGCTGCAAGTCGAAACTAGCCCCTTTGTGGCACATTTGAAATGCAGCCACCCACTTGATGTTTGATTCCTCTCTTCATGCACACATTAACACCCCCCCCCCCTTAAATCTTTGCACTGGCTCCCACTTCATCTCAGGGTTCAATTTAAAATGTTTTCCTTAGTTTTTTGGCTCATCATACTGGGTAGCTGGCTTACCTTTCCCCATGCCTTCAGTGCTGTGTACCCTCCTGTATGCTTCATTCTTCTGATACAAGTGAGTTTTGGGGGTAGACCAGTTCTTTGGAATTCTCTTCCCTTCTATGTTCTCATATCTAAAGTGTTTTGCACTTTTGCGGTGCTCTTAATACTTTTTTAAAACTGTTATTAATTTGTCTTGATTTTATTCTTATTTTGCAATTATTTACTTGTACTTATGATTTTGTATTACTGATGTACAGCACACTGATGTTTTATAAACCATGCTTAAAAATACAAAATAATTAAAGTCAACTATTTACATGTTTATAATTTTTTTTTATATATATATTTTCTGTTTTTATGCCTCCTTACTCACCGCACTGGACCTTATCCTTAGAGATCCCTAGGCTGTGCGCATGTCCCATAGGTCCTCCCCAGGTATCTTCATTCTGGACTCTTGTCAGCACTGACCCCATCCATCCTCAGTTTGCCCCCCCAGGTGGAGAGGAGAGGGACCCCCCTATAATCCCCTCCAGTTCATTAGTGTGCATCAGGTATGCTGGCTAGGCCCCCTGTAATGGATATTTCTTTGACTGAGTGACCAAAGTAATAGACCAGGGAGGGGCTGTGGATATGGCCTACCTAGACTTTAGCAAGGCATTTGACACAGTCCCACACAAAAGATTAATAATCAAGTTAGCCAGCTTGGGAGTGGGTCCCAGGGTGGTAACCTGGGTTGCTAACTGGCTGCACAACAGGACACAGAAGGTAATAGTGAGTGGAACACATTCCGAAGAAAGGGGGGTCACTAGTGGAGTATCTCAGGGCTCAGTACTGGGTCCAGTCCTCTTTAACATCTTTATAGGTGACATTGCAGAGGGTCTGGAGGGAAAGGTATGCCTCTTTGCAGATGATACAAAGATCTGTAACAGAGTTGATACACAAGGGGGTGTAGAAAGGATGAGAAGGGACTTGGCAAGGTTGGAGGAATGGTCAGACATATGGCAACTTAGATTCAATGCAAAGAAGTGCAAAGTAATGCGCCTGGGAAACAAAAACCCAGGATATAGCAGGGGAGGTACTAACAACAACAAAAATGGAATGGGACTTGGGGGTAGTCATATCAGATGATCTAAAGGTGGGTAAGCAATGTGAGAAGTCAGTAAGGAGAGCCAGGGGATACTGGGATGCATAGGAAGGCATCACAAGTAGAACAAGCATTTGTCAATGCTGAATGTTGCTTACTTCTATGTGCTGTTTAGGTATTTGAAAGTCATTGGAGTGCAAATATTTAAAATTTGCGAACTTACGAAGGTGAAGAACTGCGCAACGACTCAAGAAAACAGTCATTTTAGAATTTTTTCACCAAATTTTCAACATAGCCATTTTAAGACCTCTGCTCATGAACAGTGTCACTGTGATTTTGTTAATGTGTCCCATACATTGAGTTTGCACACCGACTAGCCATTATGCGCTACATGGCGGAAACACATTTTGGGCAGGATGTGAAAATGACAGCTATACTGCTCATAAAGAGGTGTGGTAAAATGGCAATGTTGAAAATCTGGGTAAATATTGAAAATTTAATGAACTTCACGAGCCTGTGTAGAAACTGCTGGCATACGCTTTCATAAAACAGTCATTTTAGGAATTTTTCACCAAATTTTCAACATAGCCATTTTAAGATGTCTGCTCATGAATAGTGTCACTGTGATTTTCTTAATTTGTCCCGTACATTGATTTACGCACACGATTCGCCATTCTAGCTACATGGTGAGGAAACACATTTTAGGTGAGATGTGAAAATGACAGCTGTACTACTCATAAGAAGGTCTGGTAAAATGGCAATGTTGAAAATCTGGAGTGAAAATATTGAAATTTAGTGAACTTATGAGCCTGCGTAAGAACTACATAGCATGCAGCTCGTGAAGACAGTCATTTTGGAATTTTGCACAAATTTTCAACATGGGGTTTTGGGACCCCTTCTCATGAATGATGTCACTGTCATGGTAGTATTCAGGCCCGAAGTGATTTCCCAGTCACTGCATGGAAATCACCCTGCCGGGCCCTGGACATGACTAAGTTCATAGTCATGAAAATCTAGGATTGAAAAATTCAAAAACTCTGAGATATGCAACAAAGTTGAAACCCCCTATCTAGGCCATTATACAGCTTACCGGCATTTCCTCAGTTCGCGGTCGGCTTTGAAGAGTGCAGGCGTGTTCCCAGTCCACGAAGATCATCGCCAGAGTCTGGAGTAAGTATGGGGTGAGGGGGTGTGAGAGAGCTAGGTGCGCAGTGGGTGGAGTGCGGGTTGTGGCAGGGGGTTGGGAGATGCTCCAGCGGGACCGTTTTCGTTTTTCAGGTTAAAAAAAAAGAAGACATAGTGCAGGACGGTTTGCCACGCTGAGGTGAGCTCCCAGCAGTGGCACAAGGGCGTTAGGGCATTCATCGACGGTGATTGGGCACCCCATCGGGGCCAGTGACTCATTGCCACGCTTGGGTGGGCTCCCAGCGTGGCACCTACAACTGGGGGGCGCGGCTCAGCCGGCAAGGGATTGGGCACCCGTCGGCTACACAGTAGATGCGGAGGTGCGCACGCCTGTGTGGGGGGGCACGCTTCAGTGGGCTTCTTATCTCTGCTCACTGCTGCAGCGCTCCCTTTCAACTGTATGCCACTGCATTTTGGAGCGTGTCATAGACAGCTCCTAGATGCATTGGCTTACAGGGGCCGCGCCTGCCAGCTCACTGACTGAATTGGAGGAGGAGGTGACACACCTCCGAAATCTCCGATGATGGCACTATGTTTCTTGCACATGGGTGCAAGCAACATAAAAATGGAAGTGGTTATCCCTCTGTACAGACAGTTGGTGAGACCCCATCTGGAGTATTGTGTGCAGTTTTGGAGACCTCATCTACGCAAGGACATAGACAGGATGGAAGCAGTCCAGAGGAGGGCAACTAAAATGGTGCAGGGTCTGCATCAGAAATCATATGAAGAGAGACTGAGAGAGCTTAATATGTATACCCTTGATGAAAGGAGGGATGGGGGGACATGATAGAAACGTTCAAGTACCTCAAGGGAATCAACAAAGTCCAGGAGGGTAGCATCTTTCAGAAAAAGAGATGTGTAAGAACAAGGGGACACAATTTAAAGATAGAGAGGGGATGGCTCAGGGGTAATGTGAGGAAATCTTTTTCCACGGAGAGAGTGGTAGATGTGTGGAACTGCCTTCCTGGGGAGGTTGTTGGGGCTAAAACAGTGGGGGAATTCAAACATGCATGGGACAGACACAAGGCAATTGTAGTGGGGGGTGGCAGGAAGTAGGCTGTTTGTTAACTAGAATCTGCAGCTTATCCAGTAGGTAGGGAAATGGGCAGACTGGGTGGGCCAAGTGGTCCTTATCTGCCGTCAAAGTCTATGTTTCTATGTTCTATGTTTCCTGAAGCCTGGTTGTGGATTTCTCTCAGGCAGCCAGGTCCCATCTCCAGTTGTCCACCATGGGGTTTTTACATTTTTCTGGTCTGCCCACAGGATGCCAATGCACTTGGAGAGTCAAGGGGCAGGGCACATAGCAATGTGCTGTCGTCCCAGCTCTTGGCCAACTTCCTCCTTCCTGTTTTCATGCTATCCCACTGCACCTCCACCCATGGTCACCCAGGTGACGGCACAGGCACCCCACCCTTCCTGGAGAAGGAGAGCAGCCTGTGGGTGCTCAATCCTTTTTCCCCCTGCCGGCCCTCCAGCTGCCCAAGCTCATTCCCAAACCTGGGTCACTGGTGTCACAAGCCCTACTGTTGCGCCGGTGGGCTGACCCCATGTTTATAATGTTTGTTGTAACTCCAGCTTTTTTCTATTGTATATCTCTGAAGCACACAGAGCCCGTGGAATTGGCAACTATAAAAACTGCTTTGCCTTGCCCGATGATAAATGCATAGTGGCTCAATTTTAGTGGGCAATAGATCTGTAATGGCTATTTCAAATGAAATGCTTTACAAAGGAAGACAGTGCCACCAAGATTGTAAAAGCATGTGCTTCATAAAATGGTAGAAGTAACATTATCTTTTTTGTGTATCATACAATATGGCCTGCTGCCAGGTAATCCATATACTATTTGATGAGTCTATTTACAAAAAGAAAAGTCTATTGTGACTGAATATGACTCCTTCATTGTTCCAGCTGAATTGTAGTGAAACTGGGTTCAGTGTCAAGTTACTGTAGCTCACATTATTTCTTTGTCACCAAATTTAACTTTGAAGTCAAACAGAAGGTTGGAGCACTGTGCTGATAATTTTGTCTGAATGTTTTTATATATATATATGTACACTATGTTTGCTATAAAGGGAATTTGCTCAGGCTGAAAAAAAAATGACCCTGTGTGCCAACTTCCATTTCCTGTTCTGATGGAATTGTTCCAGCTTAGTCATATTACACAAAGAACCATGATCTGACTAGCTAAACAATCAGGTGCCACCAGAATCCATTCCAGGCTGATGAGGCTCAAGTGCTTCCATATGACTGCCAGAATGTCTCTGGAAAAGGCAACAGATAGAAAATCACTTGCAGATTCATAGAAGATGCATTACTGAATGAAGGATGAGTGGTGGGCGGAGCTAGGCTGAGCTTGTAAAACAGCTTCTGTCAGCTCTTTGTCTTGATTTTGCTTGTAGGACTATCACATGGATCCCTCCCCACCCCAGCAGCTCATATGATGGGTGTAGGTATTCTACAATAACATGTGCAAGGTAGATACAGACTTTCTATCCTCTCTGATGAAGGCCCCCAACCATAAAGGCTTGTACAGTATGGTGGGATTGAAAATCTAAATGCAGCATGGAAGTGTCAGTGTCTTGATAGGTTGCATGCTTACCTCTTGAGCCATAAGCTCATGGGTTCTAGTCCAGCACCAGGAACTTTGGTTAACACCCAGTGCTTGCACAGTAGTGCAGCACTAGGGAGTGTAGCATAGATTGGGGCAGACTTATTGATAAGCAGCTACTGCATTATTCCTCTTTCCATCAATAAAAGCAAAACAAAAAACATACCATCTTTCTATACTCCCTCCACCTTCTATGTCTATATTATAGAGCAATTCTGGGGAAGGTAGAAGCATATTACCCTAGGTTGCTAAGGGCATAGGAACTAGTGCAACTTGTAGCAAACACAGGTGCTGCTTGGAGCTGTTTATACCTGAGATAGATGCTTACTAACCCTGAGCTGCTCTAGGCAGTCAGTTAACTTTTAAACCTAGTTATGTTTGTCAAGGCTCGGTGAAACCAGATTGCAGTATAAGGCACTTAAGGTTTTGGGGGACACAGACAGTATAAAAGGACTGCCTGTGCATTCAGCAGAGCATAGATTGGGTCAGACTGATCGACAAGCATCTGAATGTTACTTACCTCTCCTTCAAAAAAAAAAAATTAAACAAAAGAAAAAAAACACTGTCTTCCTGTTCTACTCTCACTAACAATGATCTGTGTATTATAGATCAATTCTAGGACTGGTCGGAAAATGTTTCCCAGGGGTCTTGGGGCAGGGGTGTAGCCAGGGCATTTTAAACTTGTACTTGAGAGCTGATGGAACTGTTACCCCCCCCCACCCCCGGTTAACACAAACCAAAAGATGTTCTGCTCCCCATGCAAACATTACCCTACACTCATTTCAGTCAACAATATGTAGTAAGCCAATGATCCTAATAGATTCACATTTTATTTTATGGAACACATACACACACTACCAATCAAACAGAAGTTGTCTGGCTTTTGGTTACAATGTTTAGGATACATTGTGGCAAGCCTCTGTACCACATCAAGGTAGTCAGCCTTACAGAAGTCCATTCACACAAGCACTCATGCATACATACTTGACCAGGTCACATACAGTCATGGCCTATAAAAGTTTAGCACCCACATATCTTCCAAAAATCATTCACAGACTCACACTAAAGCATCCAAGGAGGGGGAAAACAGTTCTTCATGTACATCAGGCTCTGTTAGGGTTTGTTGCCCTAGCCTCAGGCTCATGTTGCCCCTAGATTTTCCAGATTTTACTGTACACTGCAAAGCAAGGCATAAATTAATGTTGTAGACTTGATTAGCGGCCTTTGCTAATCAAAATGAAAAATGATTAGCAACTGGTCGAAGCTGATTAGCAGTGGGGGGTCCAGAATGTGGGGAGAGGGCTAAACTAGTGAAAAATAGTGCCATTTGCACATTCCAAGCCCTGCAGTCCTGGAGAAATCAATTATCTGATACTGCTAATCAAAGCTGAAATTGTCTCGCATTTGCCGGTTTTTGATTCACAAATTGCGATGCGAACCCACTTATTTTATGCCTTGCAAAGTACATTGAGTATGCCTGCTGACACCCATGCTTAGGGGCATAGGACCCAGTGCAGCTCATAGCAAAAACAGGTACCACTTAGAGCAGTTTCTTCCTGAAACAGACACACTTTAAGGGCAGTTTTACTTGCACTGAGCTGTTATAGGCAGATGGTGAACTTTTAAACATAGTTTTATTTATTTCTTGGGGCTAGTCAAAACTGGGAGTTGCAGTACAGGGCACTTCCTTTTTTAAGGGAGACAGGCATTACAAAAGAGTCGCCTGTGCAATCAGAGGCAAGGACCAGCAGAGGCGATGCTAGCAAAGTTGGTGTCTGCCAGTTGTCCATCAGGGGGGAGAGACAGAAATTCTGCTCAAGACTTAAAAAAACATAGATAGTGACCAAAATGGGTTATAAAAAAACAATCACCAAGGATGGAATGACAGGAATAAAATATAATGAATGTAATATTTTTTAAACAAAAAAATATTGAAGCAATCAACCCCTCTTTGAAGAACGCACATGAGTCATCTGGATAAAGTGCTCAAATCACTTAATTCCTCCATAGTCTTGTGCAAACAGTGAAACTGGTATGTTTGATAGAGCTCTAAGCTCTGGCCTAGTTTGCCTTTCTTGGTAAAACAATTTCCCCTTTCCCGCTTTCCTTTCCTAAAGCATATGTAATAACCACCTCCCTACAGTAGGGGGCAGGGTTGTTACTAACAAAGACCTGATGAGTCATTTAACACAATGGTGTCATGTGACTGCATCATGATGGCAAGCGACATCTAATGTCACTCTGTGGCTGCTCAACTCTACGCGAAACCAAAATGGCACAAAAGGAAAGAGATGGCATTCTTGTTGGCAGACCACCATTATTAAAATACTACTAAAGCAGCACAAAGGTGAGCAGAAGGTTTAAATTATATTTTACTTCAAGATGCAGTCATAAGCATTAATTAGGATGATGGCAGAATACAAACTTATATTTTATTTCATACAGGTCAGAATAATTACCACCAACACATTCTCGGGACCATGAGAAGAGTATATTGATAACATTTATTTTGCAAAAAAAACAGTTTTGCCATGATGTAAATATGTATATCAACATAGCTAGAAAAAACTGCCTATTTTGTATATGATAACAGAATTACTACTGTTACAAAATAACGATAAAATAACACACCATTTTTTAACAGCTGGACTCCAGGATTTCATTTAAAAAAATAATTACGTTTATAGCCCCAACAGTTCCAGAGTCAGACTTTTCAAAAGGTATTTTCTTTATAATGCAACAACTTTGGAATCGTTAGGGCTAGAGACTTATATTTTTAAAGGAAATCTTGGAGTTAGCTAAGCATATATATTACTGATATATTGCTACAATGACCATGTGTTAATATGAGAAAAACATAAAATGATTCACTGTATTTTTAAAGTCCTGTCATTTTTAACATATTATATCGACATGTTTAATCATGTAGCAACACAGGAGAACTGTATTAACTTCAGATCTTACAGTTTTCAAAATGTAGCTTCAAGTATTATAAAAATATCATATAAGACTATTTTTGTAAATTATCAGAGAACACTAGTGGCTGTTCTGTTTAAGAATAAACAAATTATTTTCTAGTTTTATTTACAGATTGTTAAAAAATACAAGAGAGGTCATGAAGAAAGAAAGCGAAAAAACTAAAATGGTATATGGCTAATATAACTGCTTAGGGTTTTTACAATAATATAAATTACAAAATAATTGTATTCAGTGTATTAGAAATAATAATTATGGTGGAATTTCTCAGATTTTTTTTGATTAGCAGTTTACAATAGAAACATAAGGAGTAAAAGTGATGTAGAATGCTAATTAAGGATTCCAGATAAGGTGAATTATATTTAAGTACTTCTGAAGTAATATGCATATAATATATTATGGGTCCGAGTTACCTACAAGTGCATCTGTGTCCCTACTGCCCCCTCAGACCACTCTGCTCAACTGACAAGGGATTGCTGGAGATTACCAGGGTGCGATTGAAGACCTCGGGAGTGCGTGCTTTTGCCTTTGCAGCTCCTTCTTTGTGGAATTCTCTACCTCGTCGGGTTCAAGAGTGCCAGACAGTGGAGAGCTATAAAACCACTCTAAAAACATACCTGTTTTTATGTGCTTTCCCTGAGTTTTCATATGTATAACTGCATATTTAGTTTTTAACTGTTTTTATTTGTGTGTTGTTTAATTGTTGTATTTAGTTGAGTTGTGTTCTTAGAAATTGTACAGTGCTTTGATATTTATTGATATAGCACTATATAAACAAATTTATTATTATTAGTAGTAGTAGTATTTATTTATGTAAAATAAATATATGTTTACAGATATATACATATGATTTAATAGGTCATAGTGCTTGTCCTGAATAAGTGAGGTTACAGTGTGAAGAGGTGAGCCAATAAGTATTTGACCTCTTGGCAGTATCACTTGGAAATAAAAGGAATCGATTTGAAAAATTGTTGTCGAGAGCAGCATTTTTTAACCAAGGCATTTTTGGTATTTGATGTAATTATACCCCTGTATTGGCCAGATGCCTTCCAAGTGTTTTTCTATAATTGTTGCAAAAGAGGGTCACACTGCACTTATTGATTATTACTAACAATGCCCATCAGAGCACTGGGTACCATGGCACCACCACTCTGTCTTCAGTGGAAGAGGGAGGAATCTAAGGAAGGGACAAAAGGAGGTCCGGGTAGGGAGCTCTATTTCAAGTGAGTCAGGAGACATGGTGGGTCTGCATTATGGGGTGGCTGGAGTGGACCTGCCAGGCCCAGAGTGGTGGCAGGATCCTGGAGCTGGGGTGGCACAGGAATCCTTCAGCATCCATCTATCTGTAGTGACAGAGAAGGGGTGTCTCTTGGTGCCTCATCTGCAGGAGTTTTAGTGAGTTCTCATCCGGAGGGGGTCTCAGAGCCCATACTTTGTCCAGGGATGGGTCAATGTGGTGCTCTATGAAGGAGGGATGCAGAGTAGATGGCCTTTGTGCAGGTACCACTAGCTTACGTGTTGGGTGCTGGGGAGCCTGGAAGTGCCAGAGGAGTGGGCACAGGTGTGTCTAGTCAAGTGGCTAGCTGCAGGACTCGGGCTAGGGAGGTATGACTCTCCAATGCCCAGCACCCTTGACTGGGGCTTCATGGATCCCAAGGGAGGGGGCACTGGTAGCTTGCCTCTCACAGCAGAATAGAACAAAGCCAGAATCTGGAATGGCACACCCTCAAGTAATGTGTACCGATGGCTTTTGGGCCTGGAGGGACTCCATGAACATGGATAAGACAAGAGCTGATGGACAAAGAGGAGGGACAGGCTACAGGTGATGACTACCCATTACACCCTAACCTCAGGTAAAGGGCATGATTCAGGGATGTGATTCATTCCTGGGATGTAAGCCAGTCTGGTTTGATGGCTTTCTAGGTGTGAGGCCCCAGGGGATATGTCTGCAGGGTCCAGTACTCACACTAGAGTGTCTGACTGTTGTACACCATGAGAGGTATATGGGGTCTGGGGATCCTTAGGGGCCAGAGTATAGAACTGGAAAAACTGGTCTGTTGATATCTAAAGAAGCAGTGATAATTCAGGCATTAGGACACCTTACCAGTATACTGTTTCAGCTCCACTTCCAAAGGATAACTGTAATTCGGGTTTGTGTCAAATTGTATCACATTGGCCTGGTAGTGCTTAAGGGACACAGGGTTGCCCCTTGTTGGGCCATTATGCAATGTTCAAGGCAGGGATGAGGGAATCCTTAACACTGAGTGGGGGTCAAGGACCCTGAAGTGACTGCTTGCTGTGGCTCTCCTGAAGTACTGTAAGAAGACAATAAAATGCAGAGTTTCTGGGCTCAATTTAAACAAGCATTTGTCAATGCTGAATGTTTGCTTACTGGCATTGGCATTGGTAGTGTAGGAGTTAGAGAGCTGCATAATAGGAATGGCAGTGAAGTATTGAACTGAAGCCAACCCCGCCACCACCCTGCAGAGACTGCCATGCATTGGAGTGTGCCTTTGGGATTGTCAGGCATAACAGCCATGCCATTTCACCACACACTACCCTGCAGACACCGACAAGTGTCATGGTGTGCCTTGGGGTCTTTGGCTCTTATGCTCACCCCATTCCATCAGGAAATACGGTGAGATGGGTGCTGTATAGGAGAATGGGATGAACTTTGGGGCCGAAGAGTCCAAGGCACACCTCGATGCCTCTCACTGGCTGCAGGGTGTGGAATGGTATGAGCATTACAGGCGAGAATCCTAAGTCACACCCCTGATGCCTGTCAATCTCTACAAGGTGGGGCGTTATGGTCAGAAACCCTAACGTCTCAGGCGTTCATTGGCATTTTCACTCCAAATTTTCAACACAGGTTTTTTGTGACTCCCACCTTATGAACAGTGGCAATATCAGTTCATTAGCTGAAAGCTGATTTTGCACAGCGACTATGCCATTTGGCACCAAGGCGCGAAAACACATTTCAAACAGGATGTGAAAAATGACAGCTGTACTGTTCACGGGGAGGTGGAAAAAATGCAATGTTGAAAATCTGCAGTGAAAATATTTAAAAAAACTGGTGAAGTCACAAGCAAGTGTAGAAACTGTGCAACGCACACCCATAATGCAATTAATTTGGGGATTTTTTTACAGCAGATTGTCAACACAGGCATTTTGGAACCACCGCTCATGAACAGTGTCACTGTAATTTTCTTAATCTGTCCCGAACAGTGATTTCCCACAGCGACCATGCATTTCTTTACTGGAAGTGCGAAAACACATTTTGGCCATGGTGTGAAAAATTACAGCTGCACTGTTCATAAGGAAGTATGGAAAAATGGCAGTGGTGAAAATCTGGACTGAAAATATTAGAAATCCATGAACTTACGAGGGTGGGTGGAAACTGTGCAATGGTCACTCGTAACACAGTCATTTTATGGACTTTTTTCACCAGATTTTTAACATAGTCATGTTAACACTTCTGCTCATGAACAGTGTCACTGTGATTTTCTTAATCTGTCCCAAACATTGATTTGCACACTGAGTGCGCCATTATACGCTACATGCGAGAAACACATTTTGGGTGAAATGTGAAAAATGACAGCTATACTGCTCATAAGAAGGTGTGGTAAAATAGCAATGTTGAAAATCTGGAATAAAATGTTGAAATTCGCAAACTACGGTGTGCGTTGGAACAGTGCACGCATGCCAGTGAAACAGTCATTTTAGGAAGTTTTCACCAAATTTTCAACATAGGGTTTTTGGGGGCCTACCTCATGAACTGTGACACTGTCATTTCATAAATCGGTCCTGAAAGGTGGTTCCGTGCAGTGACTGCGAAATCACCTTTCGGGGCTGATTAACAAAATGACAGTGACAGAATTCATGAGGAGGATCTAAAACCCATGCTGAAATTTGGTGAAAATCTCAAAATCCTGAGATATACACTAAAGTTGAAAAAACCCTATTTATTACATTGTACAGCTTACTGACATTTCCTCAGTTCGCGGTCGGCTTTGAAGAGTGCAGACAAGTTCCAGGTTCACTGAAGATCATCGCGCTGGATTCCGGAGGTAAGTATGGGGTGAATGGGGTGTGGGAAGGCAGGGTGCGCAGAGGGTGGGCGTGGGTGGTGGGAGCGGGAGTCAGGACAGTCAACGAGGGAAGGTTTTTTCTTTTCAGGTTTCTTTTTTTTCCTTTGGACGACGCGGGACTTTTGCTACGCTGGAGTCGGCTCCCAGCGTGGCAGCTGGAAGGGTGTTTGGGGCGGCGGGTCAGTGGAGCTGATGGGGGATTGTGCACCCCCTATTGGCCATACGGACTGTTGCCACGCTGGGGTGGGCTCCCGATGCGACACACGCTTGTCTGATGGGGGGAACAGTGGAGCTGACTGGGGATTGGGCACCCCATCAGCCATACAGTGTGTGAGGGGGAGCGCATTAGCATGCAATATGCATACATGCATGTGTGGGGGGGAGGGTGTGGCTATTTTCTTTCAAGTTGGTGGCAACGTTCGAAACTGGTATCACCGGCTGTGTCCCCTATTATTATGGATATCACACATGCCCCAAAATGCCATGCCGCTATTGGCCACAACAGTGCCACACCTCCAGAACCTGCTTCGGTACCATGCTGCCGCAATATTTTTCTTGCACTGTGCGCAAGCAAACATAAAAATGAACTGGCATGCTACTAATTACTATAATGACATTCTAGTAAAGATCACCAATGAATTGTCACTCTAGGTGTTCAGCTATTATTTTCCATCTTTACACTGGTTTCTGTCCCAGTGAGAATCAAGAGTGAGCGTGGCAGGAGGGTGTGGCTTGGCAGCCGACAAGATGGCTCCCTAACTTTTCCTGCTCTTACTGCCTTTATAAAAATCCTAAACAATCCTGCTCAGTTTTGGTGCCTACCTTCTCTGACAGTACATGGTTCAAGGGGGTAGCCTTCCCTTAACACGATGGTACCTCTCTCGATTGAATCAGAACAGTGCTGACCCTCTGCCAATGAAAATATTTTTGAACACTAGAATCTCCTCAGCAGCATAGCGTGGCCTCCAAGATGGCAATAGCCACTTCCGACCAGGCCCCAGCAGCATTCTGCAAAATCAAAACTGTAATGCCACAAAGTAAGGAAGTAAAACAATGGGGCACTACAGAAATGCAGAAGGGCTAGACAACCCCAGGGGTTCCCGTTGTGTTGTGGGGCATGAGGGCTGGTGTTTTGGGGGGCCCCTAGTAGTGTCTCTCCCCCCCAGAGAATTATTAGGTAGGGCACATTGTTAAAAAGGAAAATAAATCTAGAACTTTTTTTTCTCTCTGCTGCCTACCTCCTTAATTCCATCCCCTCTCAGAGGAGGCAGCATGAGAGTGGGCACCCACATACTGGGACCGCTGTCTCTGTCCAACATGTGGTGCCTCATTTGAATCCCTGGCCGTTTGTGTAGGCATGGACTCAGGGTTCTCGAATTAGAACCCTGAGGGCTTTTTCAAAGCAGTAAAGCCATTTTTGTAAGTAGTAGTAAGTAGAGCTGGCTGTGGAGTGGAGTGGACACATGAATGTGACAGGAACCTCGGGCTTACCTTGGTGTTGAAGCCAGTCCCATCAACTCTCCTGGTGCCCCTCCTCCAGCCAGTGAAGATCCCAGTGCAGTCCGGTGTGGCAGAAGTTGAGTCCGGCGGTCATGCAGTGGCAGCAGCAAGAAGAAAAAGGACCCCCCCATCCTTTATTGGTCACAATGGAGCCACCAAGCGTAGCCCCTGCTTATTTATTTTTTTACTGTGTTCCCCGTCGGTGGCAGAGAAGAGCCACATAGTGAAGCAGGAAGACTGTCGGTCTTCCTAAGGCCCCCTGCCATCCTCCATGGTGCCTGTCCCTCCCTCTACACTGAAGACCTCCTTCCTCCCTCAGGCAGGTTCTTCACCCCGGGCCGGGGTGGTGAGTCAGGCAGCAGCACAGAAGAGTGCTGCCCTCCTTAAAGTTTACCTTAACAAAGAAAAAAAAGGTTTATAAGTTTAAGCACTAGAAGCACCAGCATGGGACCGGAAAAGGGAAGGTCAGCTCCAAATTAAACTGTTTAGTTATGCAGGGCAGGGTGACACCCACGGGGTGGGGCCAACCTTGAGAGGGACAGCAAGGCCTTTGGCAGGCAAAAATTTTAAGGGGCAATACCAGAGTCAAAGATTGAAAAGGGGCGGCAAAGTTCACAGCATTAAAGGAGTGACACCAGGCCCAAGCAGTAGAAAGAGGGCAAGTTAGGCCCATTGAGCAAAAAGGGGGACCAGCCATTCACAGGGGACCCACAGCAGTACAGAAAAGTGCAAAGAAGGCCCAGGTGGGAGAAGGGCATCACAGGCCCTAGATTAAAGGAGGCCATATTGGGTCCGCAGTAATTAAAAGGGGGTGCTCTGCCAGTAGGCCCATCAGTCCCGAGGGCAAGAGAACGTGGAAAGGGCATTCACCCAAGAGTGTGAGATGGGTAGCCAGATCCTGGTATTGAAGGGACCTGCAACAACAGTAATTCTGGGAAGGATTAGCAAAGGAAAAAGGAAAGGTGCTGAGCATACAACTGTGATTTAGTGACTTAAACACTGAAAATGTGTACCTGAACTGTTGTGTTGACTACAAAGTACCGAGACGGTTATTACTGGGATTGTGGCTATTTGCCCTTGCAATGAACAATTGCCCTGAGACTGTGGTAAATCGGTCTTGCAACGAACAGTTGCCCCAGAATTTGGTAATTTGTTCCTGTTCCTGGCAAAATACCCTAGTAAGGAACAGTTCTCTTGGTGTAGTGTGAAAGTGTATCTACCAGCTCCAGTGTTGCCAACACATGTGGATAGACTCAATCGTCTGCCAAGATATTGCTCCGTGGTGTTGTCTATCATTCTACTCATACAGAATCAGTCCCTACCTGGAGGAAGATGTCTTTCATCATCTCTCTTCTCCAGAAGGTGTCCTCCCAGAAGACCATCGACCACATCCTTGTTGTCAGCCGAAGTCAAGTTCACCGAAGTCTAGTCCATCAAAACCTGTGCAAGTCGTACCCGCTGTTTCTTGTATTCCTCAGTTCAAAGTCAAGTATGCCAAAGTTCACGCACATTGCATCTGCCATGCCTGTGTCATCTCTTGGTTCCTGATCTGGATGTCTTGAAGCTGGCCTCCCTCAGAAGAGTGTGCTTGCCCTGGAAGAACCTTGTCTGCGTCCCCTGGTCATTTCCTGCAAGTCAAGTCCATCAAAGCCCAGTGCAGGATGTGTTTGCCATTTTATTGTTTTGTTCCAGTTTCCTTTGTTGACACTTCAGAATCAACTGACTTCTCCACAGATTCTTCTGGTTCCTGATTGCACTGATATCCATCTTCACCACAGAGTCTTCTATTTCCTGCTGGCATCTGATGCGCTGCAGCATTGTCCAAACCTTGGTAATCCTCCAGCGGGTTCATCACTAAGCCTTTTCATTGTTCTCTTCCATCCTTGGTGGCCCCAAAGTGGGTTTTGGCTGGGGAACTTTCTGCATCTAGTTGTAGTCCGATAGCCCTCAGGAGTGTTCGTTCCAGGTGCCAGCTCCTTTGGTTCTTTCTTTCTGGCAGCCTTGGAGAGAGAGTGGGTTTTATGCTCAGAGACATATGGTCTGTTTAAAAAAACCTCTCACCACCCCGGTGGTCTTGGCTAGGTCTGTGCTGGGATCAATATCTGAGTATCATAGAAATTCTTTCTACCTGTCCCTGTAGCTACCAACTATATTCAACGGTGTGCACAAAGACTTCAACGACAACTGGACTCTGTATTGCCATTGTATGGACATGGCTGTAATTGACCTGAGTCAGCACTGTAACAGTTTTCCAAGGGGTAGCCATTGTTATCTGATACCTAAGACAGTACTAAAAGTGACACAAAGTATTATACTGCGATACTAGCTGCTTCTAAGAAATAAGGTAAAAGTTTATTTTTATACAGGTAATATATGTCATTTGGACAATAGTCCAGTTTACAAGACAGACCTGTGTAGTCCCTATCTAAAGTGCAAACAATAATAATAATAGTAATCTTTATTTATAGTGTGCCTTTCAAAAATCAAGGCACAGTACATTTAAAATAACATCACAATAAAACATCATAAAATCACTAAAATCAATAATATCAATCCATGTCTGTACCATCCCCATATGCTTTCTTCCACAGGAAAGACTTCAATGCTTGTTTAAAGCCCCCCACAGTCATGCACTCTCTAATCCAACGGGGTAGAGAATTCCAGAGGGTCGGCGCCATGTACATAAAAGCTCAGGCGCTGGAAGATTTTAATGCTAGCCTCGGAATCTCTAGCAACCCCTCGTTGGCTGAGCAGAGCGGTCACTCCGGGAGGTAAGGAATCAGAAGCTCTTTAAGTTCAGGTAGTCAGGGCCCAAACTGTGTAGGGCTTTATATGTCAGTAAACAGACTTTAAAGGTGATCTGACACTGAACCAGCAGCTAGTGCAGATCCCGCAGCACCAGTGTAATGTGGGAAGAATGAGGAATCCCCATTAACAACCGGGCTGCTGAGTTCTGCACCAGCTGCAAGCAGTGGATATCAACCCCCGGAAGCCCAAAATAGAGGGAGTTACAATAATCCAAACGGGAGGTCACAAAGGCATGGATCAGTGTAGGAAAGTCACCAGACGGAACAAGGTGCTTGATCCTAGCGATGTTCCTCGGGGGATAAAAGGATAACTTAATGACAGCCAATACCTGAGCATGTAATGTCAGCTGATCATCAAGAATCATCCCTAGGTCATGCACGTCTTCAGAGATAGGGAGCTCGACATCCCCAAGAATAAACCTGTGGGATGAGTTTCTCCCACCCCCTTATCCAGTGACCAGGATCCACGACCATCACCTCTGTCTTCCCAGAATTCAGCTTCAGCCAGCTGGACCTCATCCAACCTTGGATCTCACCAAGGCAGTTGCTAAACACTGAGAGTGCTCCATTCTGGTCTGGTGCAAAAGATAGATAGAGCTGCGTATCATCGGCATAACAATGAAACTCCAGCCCATATCGTCTTACAATGTCTCCAAGGGGAAGCATGTACACCGCAAACAACATGGGAGACAGCACAGAGCCCTGAGGCACCCCACATGACAGAGAGGTAGGATTTGAGGAAAATATCCCTGACACCACCCTCTGAGTTCTACCAGTGAGGAAAGAGGTGTACCATCTGTGAACCAGACCTGAAAGTCCACAGATGCATCTCAGGTGCTCAAGCAACACCACATGGTCTATGGTGTCAAATGCTGCTGGCAGATCCAGCAGGATCAAAATGGACCATTTTTTCTGGTCTCTCGCCATCAGGAGATCATTGAGTACCCGAACCAGCACAGTCTCGGTGCTGTGCCTCTTTCGAAAACCCGACTGAAGAGGGTCGTAGATGTTATGAATGGTCAAATGGTTGTCCAACTGGGCAGCCACTACTTTCTCAATTACCTTCCCCATGAAGGGAAGGTTCGAGATAGGCCTATAGTTAGTGAGGGAGTCTGGGTCCAAAGAAGCCTTCTTCAACACTGGTGTCACCACTGCCTCCTTCAGGGAGCGGGGTTATTCAGCAGAGTCTAAGGAGCACCAGACTATCCTCACCAGAACCGGGATGATAACCTCCTCACAGCCCATAATCAGGGCTATAGAACCCAGGTCTAAACTACAGCATGTAGTGTGCATACCCTGGACAATCCTCATAACATCTTAAATTTCTAGCCTTTCGAAGGAACTCCAGGAAAACAGAGGGATTGCGACCGGGGGCTAGTCTATGGCAACTCCCATAGAGAGTGCTGTGCGGGTCTCTGCCCTAATGTCGTCCACCTTATCTGCAAAGAACCAAGCAAGCTCCTCACACTGCAATTGTGAAAAGGCTCTATGAACCTGTAGACAGGCTGGGTTGCATAGACTGTCTACGGTTCGAAAGAGCTGGGCCAGTCGGTTCTGTGCAGCAGCAATTTCCCTGGACAGGAATACTGCCTTCTTACGAGTAATTGCTGACTGATAGAGTTGATAATGCTGTAGGAGTCTAAGATGGTCGCCATCTAAGTCGGATTTCTGCCAGCACCTCTCTAACCTGCATCCTAGTCGCTGCATCTCCCTCAAGTCCCCATCAAACCATGGCGACCGAGGGCGAAGGGAGAGAGGGCCCACACAGATTGGAGCAATGGAATCCAGTGCAGAGGTAATGGCCTTGTTATAAGCCAGAACCAGAACCTCTGGATCCAAGCTCATCACAGGAAATTCTGATAGATCAAGCACCGCAGTTAGACCATCGGGAGTCACATCCCGTAAAGGGCGGTACTTGACCATCTCCACAGGGGTTGGCCTACGCAGTGGGGTTCAAAAATTGAAACTCACAGTGTAATGGTCGGACCATCCAACAGGTTCCACTCCCACGTCAGAGGCTTCCATCCCCAGGAGGAATAATTATAACAACAAACTAAAATTTTTCATAAAAAACATACAAACTTCCAATATGACAATAACGTTAGAGTATGGTGGCATTAGGCTGAGGTGCACCTCGAAATATTTCTTTCTTTAGTTATCTCAGTGAATGTGTGATAAGAAGTGACTGTTCATGTTCCCTAGTGTTCTGTTTACCCCACCTGTGGCCATGTCATCCTACCCCATTGTTACTGAATAAAGCCCAGTCTATGGACAACTCCTGCCTCTCCTTTTCTGGATAAACGTCATCTATCCTAATTCATCCAGAACCTGGTGTTCCTCACCATCAGAGCACCACAAAACATTATTTGATCGGCTTATTCAACAAATCCTAATGCTAGACATATCCACACAGCACACCATTGCAGCCATCCTGCAAACAGCCCATCAGATGAACTTTGCCAAGCAATGAGTGTCTGACATGAAGATCTGAACAGAGTGTCCCACGGCCTACATCCCTGACCAGGACTGGTGTCATTTATCTACTATGGGAGAATATTGAGGACTTGGAAAACTGGGGCTGAGGCTTCCCCAAGGGCAGTGAGGGGAAGTCAGTGCACCTGATTTTCCAAATGTCCTTCCTAAACTCTCGGGAGAACAATGCCTTAAAAACTTGGAAAAAGACTGCTGTCACAGGACCTTGGCACCCAAGTTGGGAGAGTGACCCAAACCTGTCCTGGCGTGCTTTCTCCAGTACACAGGCAAAGACAACATCATGGTCTGGGCTTGCTTACAGGTGGATCTTACATGGAAAGGGCACCGGACAAGGATTTTCCCTTGACTGTTTCATTATTTATTGGATTTTGTTGACTGGGTAGGCTCACTAAGACTGAAGGTCTCTGTTTCAGGGGCAACCCAAAATTAGTTAACAGGTAACAAAGAAATACATAACAGTGACTCAGCATAAATACAGTGGCTAGGCAGAACAATACAATAGTTATTAGCCAGGTATAAACAGTATCATAACACATACATAAGATAAAGTTATCCAGCATTAAGACAATGTTATAATTAAGCAGAAATATCATTGGGTAGACAAAACAATGAGTTGACTTAACATATTACAGTAATTGCAGCAGTTGCATTGGCCCCAACCCATGTAAAGAGTTTTCACACTGTTTTTGAAGCTGGATAAAGTCTTACAGTCATGACAGTCGTACTTCTCAAAGGATCTATCAGCCAGGTGGAAAGCCTACACGCCGGCAAGAAAATCCTTCAAGGACATTGGGATTCACTACACTATCCAGTACCCAGCCACTTTGCAGATCCTTAAAAATGGAGTTTCTTAATCATTTGAATCCCTTGAAGCAGCAGAGGCATATACTTCCCACTCCTAGCCTCAAACAAACTAGTACAGATGTCGCAAAATTCGCCACAGGGAACACAGAAACCAGGGAGCTCAAGCAAGTGACACAACAGCTCCTCCCAAGGTCTGCTATAACTCACAGCATCACTATGGACCCCTGTTGTGATCTCCACTGATAGAACCCGACCTTTGGTACCCATCACCTAAGAAGAGGAAGAGCCACAAGCAGAAGCAACTCCAGGGGAAAAGACCTAACAAAGTGACCCAGCCAAGCAGTAGAAGTCACAGTGGCAGCAGAAGTTCACTCACCTCTTTGGACCTCAATTCTCTGCTCCTTAGGACTAACCATTTCACCCCCATGCTGTAGGCACCTCCTGAGGAACAACCCCCTCCCAGATATCGCAGCTCGAACAATGTGCCACACTGGATCCAGCTGTGCGGCCTTCATCATGGGCAGAGGCAGTAAGCTCAATACCTGCAGTAGCTCACCTGCCTTCTGGAGATTCTAGCACTGAAGAACATTGCCTGACACTCTCCACCTCAGTGCTGCTGACTATAGACATTCCACAGCCTACTGAACGGGCCCTGCAAGTTGCGTCCATGGACATGCCTATGCCCTGAATACTTTCTGACTAATGGATGACTATTGTGCAGCATGAACTATACATTTATGCTGATGCTGCACTGAAATGAGGGGGACTTCCCTAGAGCTGGGCTATTAGGACACCATTTTAGTTAAGGTACCTGTTCTCTTAAAGGGGCAATGAACACTCTGTACAGCATATCCTTTACTTTGATGTTTTCTCACTTAGTGCAATGTTTCTGTTTTCAGGTGAATATCATCCTCACCTTTGAGAGTAGGAATGGTGGACTTAACTCTATGGGCCTCTGCTATGCATAGACCTTCCTCCAGAAAACTGGTGTAGACCTCCCGCTGACCATACCTGCAGCCCCTCTCAGAGGCAGGCACCTAGGTTAGTTGGGGTGATTCAAAGACACCACTGCTTGCCAGTCCAGCATCGTAGTCCACCCCCTGCAGGCATGACTGATCACAGAACCATTTTTCCTGTTTATTTGGCCCACAGAGCAGCTTGCATCCTGAAGCCTACATTTATATTTGACAGGAACAGTACACAAGGGAGACAACTAAGCACAAGGTACCTTACTACTACCTCCTATCTCAGGCCTCCCTTCCTGTAAGACATCTAAGCTATTGTCTATATGTGACCTGGTTGCAACTTGATGGGAGGGGAGATGCTTTCATGCTTTTAGTTCAATCCCCCCCCGAACCGCCTCTCACCCCAGGGTCATCCAGCCTCCCTACCCATATGACAACTTGACAAATTTGGCTTGATCTGCAGTCTCATGCCACCTTACCTCACTCACAATCTATAAGCCACTATTTTCCCCTGCAATGGTTAATGGGCTCAACCAGGGGCACACATGCCTGACATGTGAGTTTGGACACTGATGCCCCCCCATCAATTTAAAAGATTCTTTCCAGCGTGCATCACAATGAACATACTAGAGGATGTCTGCTAACAAGAGTTAGTTATTTTCTCATTCTCTGCTCTCACACCCATCCTGGAACCTCTGCACTTATTCTTTATACTGGACTGTGCTATGAGAGGACTAGGATGAAGCAGTTAGAGCAGGATAAGATTTGAGAGGGAAGTGTTAATAATAATAAATAATAATATTTTTATTTGTATAGCACAATTCCAGTGTCAAAGCGCTTCACATACAAACATCAATAAAACATTCATTAAAATCACATAAAATAACAGATTCAAACAATGTCCACAGAATAACCTAAAAGTTCAAATATTGAATGCCTGTTTAAATAAATAAGTCTTCAAACTGATCTTGAAGCCCTCCACTGTCCCGCATTCACTAATCTGATGAGGTAGAGAGTTCTACAGGGATGACGCCATGAACATGAAAGCCCTGGCACCAGATGTCTTTAAATGCACCCTGGGAAACTCTAACAACCCCTTGTCAGTTGAGCCGAAGGGTTGGCCTGGGCTGTAAGGAACCAGGAGATCTTGCAGGTAATTCAGTCCCAATCAGTGTAGGGCTTAATAGGTCAGGAGACCGACCTTGAAGGTGGACCGCCACTGCATAGGCATCCAGTGCAGATCGCGCAGCACGGAAGTAATATGACTGGTGTGAGAAGCCCCAGTCAATAACCATGCCGCAGCATTCTGCACCAGCTGCAAGTGGTGGACATCAACTCCTGGAAGCCCTAGGTATAGGGTGTTGCAGTAGTCCAGGTGCAAGGTCACAAAAGCATGGATCAACTTGGGCAAATCATCAGATGGAACAAGGTGCTTAATTCTGGCAATGTTTCTAAGATGGTAAAAAGAAGATTTGATGACTGCCGATACCTGTGCCTGCAGTGTCAGTCCATCATCAAATACCACCCCCAGATTACACACCCGTTCAGAGGTGGGCAGCTGTACACCATCAAGCCAAAGCCTGGAAGGTAAACCCACCACCAGCCTCTCTAACTGGTGCCCCGGATCTACAACTAACACCTCAGTCTTCCCAGAATTCAATTTCAGCCAACTGGACTTCATCCAGTCATGGATTTCCACCAGACAGTTGTTTAACATCGAGACCGCACTGTCCTGGTCGGGTGCAAAAGACAGAGCTGTGTATCATCTGCATAGCAGTGAAAATTCAGCCCATATTATCTTACAATGTCTCTGAGGGGCAGCAAATACACTGCAAACAACATGGGGGACAGCACCAAGCCCTGAGGTACCCTGCATAGCAGAGAGAATGGTTCAGAGTTAAAAATTCCCGAAACCACCCTCTGAAACCTGCCAGCTAGGAAAGAATAAAACCATCCAAAAACTGGACCATCCGGTCCATAGATAAACCTCAGGCATTCGAGCAGAACCCCATGGTCCACAGTGTCAAACGCTGAAGAGAGATCCAAAAGCATCAAGATGGAACGGCGCTTCTGATCTCTCGCCATCCAGAGATCATTGAGCACCCGAACCAGAGCAGTCTTGGTACTATGTGTCTTTCAGAAACCTGACTGGAAAGGATTGAAGACATCATGGATGGTAAGGTGGTTCTCCAGTTGCAGTGCAACTACTTTCTCAATCACCTTCCCACCAAAGGGAAGGGTAGAAATAGGTCTGTAGTTTGCACAGATGCCTGGGTCCAAAGAAGCTTTCTTAAGAAGTGGTGTCACCACCACATCTTTCAGGGAACTAGGGAATTCTCCAGAATCTAAGGAGCACCAGACAATATCTGCAAGGACCGGGCCAATGATCTCCAAACACCCTAATACTAGATTCTGTATGATGGCCCCTATTTCTGGTCAGTTGAAAGAAATCCAAGAAGACTGAGGGAAAGTGACCATACACCAACCACCACAAACCCCCATAGAAGGTGTTGGACAGGTTTCAGCCCTGATGTCAGCCAGCTTATCTGCAAAAAAGCAAGCAAACTCATCACACTTATCTTGTGAAAACACTCCTCGAACCTGTAGACAGGCTGGGTTGCACAGCCTGTCCATGGTTTGAGAGAGCTGAGCCAGTCAGTTCTGAGCAGTAGCTATCTCACCGGACAGGAACTCTGCCTTCTTACATGAGATTGCTGACTAATAACTTTGATAGTGGTCCATTAATCTAAGGTGGTCGGCATCGAGGGCTGTCTTCATCCAGCGACGCTCTAACCTTTGACTCACCCGTCTCAACTCCCTCAAGATCCCATCAAACCAGGGGGACCGAGGGTGGAGAGAGAGGGGACGAACGTGGAATGGAGCAATAACATCCAGAACCTCAGTGATAGTGCTATTATAGGTCAAAACTAGATTCTCTGGATCCTTGCCCGCCCTCGAAAATCCCAACAGGTCTAACACCACCATGAGACCCTCTGGGGTAACGCCCCTCAATGGGCGGTATCTAACCATCTCCACAGGGGCAGGCCTATAAGGGAGGGGCTGGAGATTGAATCTCATGGTGTAGTGATTGGACCAAATGACTGGGTCTACCACCAAATTGCAGGAATCAACCCCCAGGAGGAAGTCCAGGTCAAGTGAGTGACCATGATCATGAGTAGCAGAGGCAACTACCTGTGTGAACGCCAATGATGACATAAGATGGAAGCCATCTTGTCCAAACTGCGAGAGTTCATTGTTGACCCAGGCATTGAAGTCATAGTCCTGGGTGACTCCAATGCCGTGTCGACGATGAAGTCTGCCACTTTCTGCAGGAACAATTTCTCATCCCCGGGTGGACGGTAGATGAGAATGATCCTGCTGCCCACACCTGCTACTGCGGTAACCTCAAATAATCTGGCTTTCTCTACTGGTACACCAGTGAGACCCAATTCTGATCTAAAACAGATAGCCACCCCCCTGCGTCTGCGGTCCGATCTCGAGTGGTGTATCACTGAAAACCCATCTGGGACCGCCATTTCGAAAATGGGGCCCGCGTTGTCATCAAGTCAGGTTACGGTGATACATGCCATTTCTGCGGTCCCAACACAATCAGCAATAATTGCTGTCTTATTTCTAATAGACCTGGCATTTCATAACACCACTCGAGTTGGATTGGGTTTCGGGGCTGACTGAATTAACTGCCCAGAATTACAGGAGCCCTTGGGTATGGAAACCAGACATGGCGAGCCACAATCTAGAGACCATTTCACCCCAGGGCATCTCCTGGACCTCACAACCCCAATATGACCACACTGCTCCCCTCCCCCTTCAAAGTCCTGAGTCCCCAGCCCACCTTCTCTTTCTACTAACAATACCCAAAGCCCTGCATTTCTTATAAACCTCTGCAGGCAAAGGAGAAGGATAAAAGGGCCAGAGGTCCCAGAGTTCGGCAGGAGAGTAGTGCCTGGCCGGGAGGGTAATAGGCCAGTCATCTTCTATCAACAATATCTTGTATTACCTCCTCATAAAATTCTAGCCTTCCCCTAAAATTACCAACTAATAGAATAAAATAAAACTCAGAATAAGTCTTTAAATAAAAACCAAAATAAAAATAAAATATGTATGTTATGCGGGGTTCTCTCACAACTCCAGCACTAAATTGTCCTGACAGTCACCTCCGCTGCCTCTTACAGAAAGGAGAGAAGAAAGTGTGATAAACTAGAGTTCTCTCACTACTCCAGTTCAATGTTCAATAAAAGTCATCCCCACCACCTCTCACGTAGTGGGGGAATGAACAGCAAACAAAAATGAGAATGAGAATAATTTAAAATTAATTGTCACACAGTAATGAAAGGAGAAAGACCCCTTAAAGTCCACCACTCTCAATTCCAGACCTTCGCAGAGCCATAAACCACATTTCAGGATCTTCAGTAACCAAAAGAAGCACACTCCAAACCCACACAATAGTTTTCACCAGAGTCCACACATCAGAAGATAACCAGTAGGCTGGGGTGTGTAAAACTGGCCACTAGGGGAGGATCCCCCAAGACACTCAGCCTGCAACCCCCCATCTCCCCACAACCCATGACTACAGTCCCTCAAGGAACAATCCCAAGGCGCCTCGTGAGGGACTTAGGAGAAGACAAAAGGCAATTCCCGTTTGGTCACGGAGAGTAGGGGGATACACCAAACCGACGACCCAAAGCATATAGGGGAGATCCCTCCCCACACACTACCCAGACCCACTGATTCTGATGTCAGTCTTCACAGATTTCACAAGAGTATAACAGTTCCTACTCACATACCAGGACAGAGTAGGAACTCTTTCCTTATTTCTTCTGCAGATTCCTCGTATTAGCTCCAATGCTCAGGACCAGGAAACCCACACAGAATCCATTCCAATAATGCTCTCGGCCCCCAAGTAAAATCTAACATGGAAGTCCAAATATATCCTCCTTTGGGACTCCAAATACTTTAAATCCCAGCTGCAAATTTAACTGTCAGTCGATGAATCAGCCGAAATGGCAAAAAAGAGCGATCTTTGTGTGATACCCACGGTAGGAGCAAAAACCCAACAGACTATCGTGGCTCCAATAATAACAATCCTGGGCCTCCAGTGAAGCAACAGCAGTCCAGTGCATCTGGGGGAGTTCAACACTCACAAACAGACTCTCCCTCAAAGACACTGAAACAGGTGGAAACGCAACAGCGACAAAAGCAATAAATAAATTTATTAAAAAACAGCTTAAAAAACTAAAACTAACTTGAGGGACAAACAGGAAACATTATAACAAGTGAATCAAAAGAAATAGTTCAGCTCAACACAGAGCTCTTGATGGCTGACTTGGCCTAGTCGCCATCTTAAAGGACTTGTAAGGAGGTAGAGTATGCTACTGAGAGGAGGTGGGTGGTCAGGGTTTTTATGTTCTTGTTGCCCCTGTTGGGCCTTGGTTTGTTATTAGACATTTTCTCCATGTTTCTATGTCATGATGTATTTACAAGTTGTGGTCAATTTATGAGGTATCACATCCACCACTGTTTTGTACACCCACTTGGTATTATGGTGTATGGAAGGACTCACACCTCACCCGTGTTGTCAGACCTCCATACCATGATGATGACCTTCTGACATTTCCTCACGGCTGAACTGAGGGCCATCAGCTGGAATGTGAGGGGTTTAAACTCTCCCATTAAAAGAAAAAAGTACTGCATCATTTAAAATGCCCGCGAGCCCACATTGCCCTTCTTCAAGAAATGCATCTTCTCAAGGAGAAGGCCTTTATACTGAAAAAGGAGTGGGTTGAATTAGAGGCCATAGTTCAGCTAAAGACAAAAAGGGTGGGGTCTCTATCCTCCTTCACAAATCACTAGGATGGACAGTAAAGAAAACTGCAGCAGATAAAGAAGTGTGATAGCTCATGGTAGAGATAAATTCATCTGAGGGACCATGCCTTACGGTGGATATCTATGGCCCTAATCAAGATGATGCCAGTTCTTCCATCAGATAAGTCAATCACTGTTGCCCCAACCTCCATACCTGTTCTGGTCAGAGGGGATTTCAACCTATTCATGGAGGCCCTACTCAACAACAGCATCTCATCTTATGAGCCACACAGCGGAGCTCTACTGGATCTGGGGGAATAGCTCAAAGAACACAGTTTGGAGGACATTTGTCAACTACAGCACAGACCTACCAGAGACTACACCTATTTTTTAGTGGTGCATTCCACCTCAAGCAGAATAGATATGTGGTTTACTTCACCATACATCACTCACCAGACAATTGATACATCAATCCACCCACTAGTTATCTCAGACCATGCCCCTTTGGCTAGCACTTTGTTGTGTGACCCTAAACAACCCCATTCACCAGCCTGGAGATTGGACCTCCTTCTACTCTGGTACCCCAAATTCAGGACATGGCTAACAATGGAGATGATGCATTGGATGTCTATTAATGACATGGGGAGGTGTCCAAAACTAGAGTACAGAAGGCCTATAAGGCCTCAACGAGACACCTCATTATAACGTTTTTCAGCCAGTAGAAAGGAGAAAGAGGCAGAATTGTACTTTCTCAAAACCAGGCTTAAAGCCCTTGAAGACGAATACAAGAAACATTTCCTCCCACCTACAGACATTCTTGCCTGAATGGTCAGCAGTAGAATTAAATGAACATCTAACACAGAAATCCAAACTGGCCCTCTTTCAGCTCAAACAGGCATACTGGGAAGAGGGAGTTAAGGCCGGCAGACATTTAACCTTCCGTGTCAAAAAGTGACAAACAGAGAAATATGTTCCGGGGCAGCTGGACCAGAATGGGATGACCCACACAGGCCCTAGTAAACTTAAAGAGATCACAAGCTCCTTTTAAAGAACTTTATACTCCTCTAAAGCCCCCCCCCAACTAGATGCCATCTCCCAGTGGCAATAGCAGTAGACATTGAGAGGGCCTTCAACTCATGACTTCAATTCTGCAAAAAAAGTGAGTGAATATATATATGTAGGTATGTATACCATTAGAGTGCAATCACATTTGGAAGATAAATAGAATAATGGATAGGTTTGTGTCCATTACCAGACAGTAATACTATCAAGAGGTTTTGGACACATATGAACCTCAACAGCGAGGCTCGAGAGGTTTCAATGTGTCCAGAACCTGAAGATGGTAGGACTCCCTGGTAATGGACACAAACCTATCCATTATTACAATATATAGATCAGCTTTCCAGAAATTTAGTCAGATCGCAAATGGGCGCCTAACTACTGCACTTGCTGCAGGCAACCGATGTCTGCTGTGTACACTGGGGACATGAGAGGAGCACTGCAGTGGACTAAGGAGTCACTCAGTGTTACTCTTACCTTTAGTGGTGAGAAGAGTGAAATCAGGATCAACCAGATAATTGGTACTTAAATAAAAAAAATAAAATAAAACGCTGGTCGTAGCGCCGTGGGCATTTGTTTCCATTAGTGAGAGAGTGAGCGGGCATATTAAAAATCCGCTGTTGGTAGCACTCAGGTAATTTGTCTCTCTAAGTGAGAGAGTGAGAGAGGAGGGCAGCATTGATTGGGCATGGCAGGATGCCTTGAGCACGCCTGTGGGGGGGTAGGATTGGGGTGGTCAGGCACACAAGGTGCCCTGGGGTACATCGTGCCAAAGGGAGAGGCCAGATGTGTTTGGTCCTCATCCCCAGGGTTCCCACCAGACCGCGTGGACAGGTAGTCAGAGGGACTACACTGTCCACCAATCCCCTGAGGGCAGTGTTTTGTAATGACAGATCGATCAGGAACAAGACTGCAATTATACTGGAGTTGGTTTCTATGGTCTATCTGGCTTGCATCATGGAGACCTGGGTGGGAGATGATGCTGGTCCAGTTTTAGAGGCCACCATCCCCCCTGGGTATACTGTAGTGCACTGTCCCAGAGTAAAATGCAGGGGCGGGGGTGTGGCCATCTGTTTTAGATATGAGCTGGGCTTCACCATGTACCCAATGGGAAGGCTGGGTTCATTTGAATATGTGGCCATTCATGGGGGTCCAGGCACAGGCTACAGGATTCTCCTGATGTACTGCCCCCCCAGGGCAGCAGGAGAATTCCTGCAGGAGGTAGCGAATTGCATCATTGGCGAAACTCTGGAAGCCCCCAGATGTTTAGTTCTGGGGGATTTCAGTGTTTGGGCCAACGATGAAACATCTAGGCTTGATTACAACCTCCTCCAGACTATGTCATCTCTGGGCCTGTCACAAGAAGTTTCTTCTGTGATCCATCAGGATGGCCACATGTTGGACCTGGTTTTCTCACTGGGGCTTGAGGTAAGTAATCTCAATACTGATCGGGTCGCTTGGTCTGATCATTGCATGGTGGAGTTCTCATTCGAGGCCCCCATCGAGAGCCCTCTCCCTGCTGAGATGGCTAGCTACCACTCTTTGAGGGGCTTAACCCCAGAGGGTTTTCTGGCAGAGTCTGATCTATCTGGTGTGGGCAGTGCATGCGTAGGAGATGTGACCGTGGCAGTCGGTGCTTATAATATGGAGATGTGTGCCGCACTCAACTCCCTCACACCAGTCCATGTCAATCAATCAATAAGTCAAGTCTTTATTTAACCAGGCATTCATTGTTGAGCAGAAGCTCATTTGCAAGTTGGACCTGGGTTAGACCCAGGTCTTCTCACTTGAGGTCCCCTTGGTTTGATGGGGAGCTCAAGGTGATGAAGACTGTGGGTTGGAGGTTAGAGCGCTGCTGATGAAAAACTGGGCCTGAGGTGGACAAGCTGGCCCTGCGTACTCACTACTGTGAGTGCCAGGGAGCAATCAATCACAAGAAGGCAGAATTTCTGTCCAGGGAGATTGCTGCCTGGAGGAACTGACCAACTGTGCTTTTTTGGACTGTAGACAGGCTGTTAAATCCAGCCTGTCTGCAGCAGAAAAAGACTTTTTCAAATGAGTCATGTGATGAGTTTGCTCGGTTCTTATAAGACAGAGTGTCGGGCATCCGGCAGGGAATTTGGTCAGTGAGCCATGTTATGGCTGTCAGTGATCGCCTTGGGTGTCTGGAGAGCAGTCCTTCTGGTTGGGGCGAGTTTAGACCAGTGGAGTTGGCCGAGGTCATTGGGGTTGCTTTCAAGCTGAGGCACACATATTGTGAACTGTACCCAGTGCCAATGCATTTCTTTACTGTCCTATCTCCAACCTTCCTTTTTGAGTAAGATTCTAGAGAAGATAATGGTGCTTCAGCTTGAGGAGCACCTCCTGGCCTATGATCTATATGAGCCTTTCCAGTCTGGGTTTTGGGTGAAGCACAGCACTGAAACTGCATTGGTTCAGATACATAGTGACCTTCTCAGAGTGAGAGACTAAGGGGAGGGGACAATTCTTGATATCCTCAGTCTCTCCTCAGCTTTTGACATGGTGGACCATTGTGTGTTACTTGGCTGCCTGAGGGAATTTTGTGGACTCACCAGCATGGTCATCTGCTGGTTTGAGTCCTATCTCCCAAATAGAAGGCAAAGGGTAGTGATAGGGAAATTCTCCTCCTCCCTTAGCCTCCTGTCTTGTGGAGTTCCTCAAGGATCGGTCTTGTCACCAATGCTGTTTGCCATGTACATGCTACCCCTGAGAAGGCTCATTAGGAAATATGGCTAGGGGTTTCATTATTATGCTGATGATACCCAGCTATAGCTTTCCTTTGCCCTGGAACATCAAACACAATGAACATGCTAAACTATTGCCTCACTGAAATTAATGACTGGATGGCCTCCAGCTGGTTACAACTGTACCCCGATAAGATGGAGGTACTAGTTGTGGAGTCGAACAGAGAATGTGATAGGTTGGCCTTGGGTGCAGAGACAGGATTATTTCTGGGATCTGTACCTTTGAAGGCCTCCTCTGGTGTGCAAAACCAAGGCGTTATTCTAGACAGTGGTCTGATGCTTGAGGCTCAGGTATCAGCCTCTGTCCATGTCACTTTTTATCATCTGAGGAATGTCACAAGGGTTAAGCTCCTAGTTCTGCCTCTGGACCTCCCAACTTTGATGCATGCCTTTGTGACGACAAGGCTTGATTACTGTAATGCGCTCTTCCTTGGGGTCTCTGGGGGTACCCTCTGCTGGCTTCAACTGGTGCAAAATGCAGTTGAAGATTATTAACAGGCTAGCCCAAGTACTGTCATATCACCCCAGTGCTGCAGGAATTGCACTGGCTGCCTGTCAGGTGAAGGGTTCTCTTTAAGGTGGGTTTGCTCGCTTTTAAGGCCCTACAGATGGGGCCCTAGCTACCTGGCAGATCTTCTCACACTGGCCAACTCAGTCCGCTCCATACATTCCTCCTCTAGGGGCCTCCTAGCAATTCCCAGGATGAGGCTAAAAACAGCCGGCTACAGAGCTTTTAGTGTCACCGGCCCCGTCCTATGGAATTCGCTTCCACCATCAGTAAGGGAGGCCCCTTCAGCTGAGGTATTTAAGGCCCGCCTCAAGGCTTTCCTGTTCACTCAGGCTTTCCCTGAGTATGTTGTATAATATCTTTTGTCAGACTACCATTTAAGAATTGTTCCTGACCTTTTGTGTTTTTAATAAGTTTTTTCTAATTTATTATTTTTAGTTTATTTCTTTATTGTTGCATTAATGTATTATAAATCATACTATGCTGTTATGTTGTATGGTGCCCAAAGTCTCTGAGATTGGGTGTCTTTTTAAATAAAACTTGCCTTGCCTTGCCTAGAAAGTTGTTCTGCCTACCCAGACAGGAAAAGTGGACAATCAGAAGGTGTGTTTAGGAAGATGTCATGGGGGGGGGGGGCTGACTTGCGCTGTTGAGTTTTCTTGATAATAGTATTGTTCAGGTATGGAAGAATGGTATTACCATTTCAGAACAATACCATTATCACTGGTGAAGTGTTGTATTATCGCTCTGGGAGCGATCACATTACTGAAAAATGTTTGTATGCTCTACTATTAAATTCAAAATCCATATATTAAAAAGCTTTTATTTTTACTGGAGGCATAGCTACTGAGCAAATAACAGGTTATTTGCACAGTACTTATATTATTTACATAGTAGCCACAACCTTTGCTTTTCACATGAACTGGCTCCCTGCAAACAGCACATCAAACGTTAGCATTGTCACTTTAACTATAAATACCTGCAAAACACACACATACACACACATATTAAAATAGTAAATCAAAGATTGGGAGTATTAAGAAGGGTATCAGGATGTCTGAATAAGGCTATAAAGTCTAAATTGATAAAACAACTGTTGTTACCTGTATTAGAATATGGTCTTCCATTATATAAACATTCTTATAAAAAATCTTTATTAAAGTTGGATCAGATCTACTATAGATTGGGGAATTATATACTGAATAACAAATCTCGAGTTCATCATTGTATAGTCTTTCAAGAACTTGGATGGTTATATCCATCAGCTCGAAGAGAATTTGTGTGGCTCATTGATATGTCATGGTTTGATACATTCAAATATGCATTCTTTAAGGTATTTGATTTGTTTGAATTCAGACACTAAATACTTAGATATGTTTAGGAGATCAACAAGAAAATTGCCTACAATTCAAAATTTAAATCGCATGGGGATATGGTTTTACAGAATAGTGTAGCTAGGTCATGGAATGGTTTGTCTTGTGAAATTATTGAAATTTCTGACTTGTATACTTAAGCATGAATTGTTTAATTATTTAAATGTTAGTTGTAATTGTTATTAATTTTTGTTATTGTATTGTGTGTTTTTGTTATGTTTGATGTTTTTGTATGACAACACAGGTATTTGTTGAAAATGGGGATTAATTTCCCAACAGATAAACCTGTATAAAAATAAATTTTAAACAAACAAACAAACAAACAAACATATGCACAAATGAGAATTCTCATGGCATACATTGGATATCCCATGAGGTAGCTCCAAATATGCATATTATCTGGTTTGAAATGTTGGTGATATTGTCACTATGCACTCTTGATGACACCACTCATGCAAATGTGCAATAACACCAACATTCCAAACCAAATTACACCATATTTGAAGATACCTAAGGGGATAGTGCCTATTTATGCAGTAGGCGTGGACATAAATGGAGTGTGATAAATATGTTTATCTGTGTAACTGTAGATAAATGTAGAGTCTTTTCATTAATGTACACAGTTACTACATTACCATCCATTTATGTACACAGTTTCTATTGTAGTAGCTGCCCCCCCCAGCTGCCAGCACTACTTCTTCCCGCATACACTTTCACTTTTCCTCGTCCCTCTGAAATATAGTTTGCAGTTCACACAATTCATTAACATTATCTATTCCTAACACTTCACTGCAGCTTTCATCTGTGCATTATTGAAATCCCCAAATGAACTTCACACAAACAAAAAAGTGCTTAATTCCTTTTTCTTCCTTCATTTTTATGTTTGCTTGCATGCATGTGCAAGAAACATAGTGCCATCATCGGAGATTTCGGAGGTGTGTCACCTCCTCCTCCAATTCAGGCAGTGTGCTGGCGGTAGCGGCCTGTAAGCCAATGCATTTGGAGCTATCTATGACAGCTCCAAAATGCAGTGGCATACAGTTGAAAGGGGAGCCACGCTTGCGTGAGCAGTGATAAGAAGCTGCTCACGCGTGCAGCTCCCCAGCCGCAGGCGTCGCGCCCCGTGCGCAGTGTATAGCCGACAGGGTGCCCAATCCCGTCAGCTGAGCTGCATCATCTCCTCCCCAGTAGTTGGTGCCGCTGGGAGCCCACCCCAGCGTGGCAATCAGTCATTTTTTGCCGACGGGGTGCCCAATCCCCGTCGGGCTGAATGCCCCAAAGTCCTTGTACCATGCATGAGCCCACCCCAGCATGGCAAAACGATCCACGATGTCTTTTTATTTTTTGACCTGTAAGACAAAACGGTCCAGCTGTCGTCTCCGACCCCACAAGCCGCACCCACCACTGCGCACCCAGCCTCCCCACACCCCTCCCTCACCCCATACTTACCTCTGGACTCTGGCTCGATGATCTTCGGTGGACCAGGAACACGTCTGCACTCTTCAAAGCCGACCGTGAACTGAGGAAATGCCGGTAAGCTGTATAATGGGCTAGATAGGGGGGTTTCAACTTTATTGCATATCTCAGCCATTTTTGGGAATTTTTGTACCAAATTTTCAACATGGGGTTTTTGGGACCCCTTCTCATGAATGATGTCACTGTCATGGAGTTATTCAGGCCCAAGGGTGATTTTGTGCAGTGACTGCGCGGTGACTGGAAATCGCCGCCGGACCTGAATACCGCCATGACAGTGACATCATTCATGAGAAAATGAAACCCCATGTTGAAAAATTTGGCCAAAATTCCAAACAATGACTGTTTAACGAAGTGCGGCGTTATGCAGTTCTCATTAGGCTCGTAAGTTCGCTAAATTTCAATATTTCCACTCCAGATTTTCAACATTGCCATTTTTCCACACCTTCTTATGAGTAGCATAGCTGTCATTTTTCACATCTCACCCAAAACATGTTTCCACCATGTAGCGCACAATGGCGCAGTCGTTGTGCGAACTCAGTGTATGGGACACATTAAGAAAATAACAGTGACACTGCTCATGAGCAGAGGTCTTAAAATGGCTATGTTGAAAATTTGGTGAAAAAATTCCTAAAAATGACTTTTATGAGCGTGCGTTGCACAGTTCCTATGCATGCTCGTAAGTTTGCAAATTTAATATTTTCACTCTAGATTTTCAACATGTCCATTTTATTAAACTTCCTTATGAACAGTACAGCTGCAATTTTTCATATGTCACCCAAAATGTGTTATCGCATATGGCGCACAATGGTGCTGTTGGTGTCTTGAAAGCAATGTTTAGGTCAGATTAAGAAAATCACAGTTACACTGTTCATGAGCAGAGGTCTTAAAATGGCTATGTTGAAAATTTGGTGACAAAAGTCCATAAAATGACTGTGTTATGAGTGAGCATTGTGCAGTTTCCACGCATCCTCGTTAGTTCATGACTTTGTAATATTTTCAGTCCAGATTTTCACTAGTGGCATTTTTCCACACTTCCTTATGAACAGTACAGCTGCCATTTTTCACAACATGGCCGAAGTGTGTTTTCACACTTTCAGTGCAGAGATGCATGGTCGCTGTGGGAAATCATTGTTCGGCACAGATAAAGAAAATCACAGTGACACTGTTCATGATCGGGAGGCACCAAATGCCTGAGTTGACAATCTGCTACAAAAAATCTCAACCTAGTTATATAGCGGGTGAAATGCGTTGCACAGTTTCTATGTATGCTTCATTGACTTCACCATTTTTTAAATATTTTACTACACATTTGCAACATAGCCATTTTTACACCTCCCATGAAAGAGTACAGCTGTCATTTTACATCCTGTTGGAATATTTTGCACCTGTGGTGCTAAATACGTGAGTCACTGTGCATAAACAGCTTTGGCTACCAAACTGATATTCCCCCTGTTCAGTGAGATGGGGTCACAAACAAACACGTTGAAAATTTGGAGTTAAAATACCAACGAATGCCTGAGCTATTAGGCTTTTCAACTAAATCGCCCAACCCTATAGAGAATGACAGGAATCAGGGTGTGACTTGGGATTCTTGCCTGTGATGCTCATACCATTCCACACCCTGCAGTCACTGGGAGGCATCGAGGTATGCCTTGGACTCTTCGACCCCAAACTTCTTACATTCTCCTATATCGCACCCATCTCACCGTATTTCCTAATGAAATGGGGTGCGCATAAGGGCCAAAGACCCCAAGGAACACGTGACACTTGTCAGTCTCTGCAGAGTGGGGTGTGGTGAAATGGCGTGGCTGTTATGCCTGACGACCCAAACGCACACCCCAATTCCTGTCACTCTCTGCAGGGTGGTGGTGGGGTTGGCTTCAGTTCAATACTTCACTGCCATTCCTATTACGCAGCTCTGTAACTTCTACACTACCACTGCCAATGCCAGCAAGCAAACATTTGGCATTGACAAATGCTTGTTTTCTTAGTGTTACACACTGCAGGCTCAATGCTGTCCCCTCTCCCACTCCCCTCAGCTCCTGCTTCTTTGCCATACCAGATGGCTTTTGCACCTTCTATGTCCACACTATCCGAGTTCAAATTCTTAACATGAAATATAGTTTAATTAGTTTTTGTTGACCGGGTAAGTGCACTAGACAAATTCTGCCTATTTTCAAGCACTACCCGGGGGGAAGGGGATACAGAAGAATGCCAACTGACTTTGAACCAAATTAATCTGTTAGTGGTATTTTAGTGAATGTATAAAACAGTACCTTTTTTCTTTTCATATGATCCCTTTGTTTCCAAATGCCAAACCTCAATCCCACTTGCACTGTCCGTGGCTGCATGTCTGGCACCCCAGCTCCTCCACTCAGTGTTTCATCTACACACTCCCTTTGCATAAATTGCAAAACAGTGAATACAAATTGCAGGAAAACAATTACAAATAAACTAAAAACAATGTTTCAATCATCGCTCCCTGCCTAGTTTGATTCGGAGACTTTGCTCTCTCCAGACTCTTGCTAACATGGTCCGTCATTTTTTTTCAAAATTTTAATAAGCTCCTACAGCTCAACCAATCACCTACTACATTATACTTTGCTGCAGCACTGAAGAGTAGTCCTGGACAGCGTGTCCAAAGTGATGGCCACCGCATCCAAAGCAAGAGCAAGTGCAACAGTGCTTTCTCACAAAATAAACCCAACAAAATAAATGTTTGCATGATAAAAAATGAATACAAAAAATATATTAACACACAAGCTCCTCTCCTACTGCATAAATGAAATGAGCAGTGGGGAGCTTGAGTGATACATGATTTAGATATTTGTACAGTTTGACCTTGGACACCTCACTTGTGGCTTATACCACTTGTAATGTTACTCGAGGTCAGACAACACTTGTGTACATTAACTATATGTATCACACAGCTCTCCCTGCACATCTCATAAATATATATCTCTCAATATTTAAAGTAGTAGTGTAAGTGGGTAGGAAAGAGAGTTTTAGTTAGTGTTTGGGGCACTTTGAGACTTGTCTTTAAGTCTGTAACTGGTAGTGTGGGGAATGTATCTCAGGAAATTAATCTTGGGGCTGAGTAGATTAAGAAAGCCCTGTGAATCAAGTGTGTGATTGGGGGGTGGGGGCTGCCAGAGGCATAGTGCCTTCTAACAAGAGCACTATAAAAGACTCCCTTGCCCAGCATGCCCCATCTTGCTGATGTCCCAGCGTGTGAGTGGGAGTGTAGGAGTGGAACAACCATCTTAAAACATCTGCAGGTGTCCACATGTAGTTTGCTGTCCACAGAAAACTCTGCAGGACAAATACCTGACAAAGGTTAGAGATAACAGAGTACAATGTACCAATATACTGGAATAGACAGCTTAAGGTTAAGTAGGTACAGGTAGTAGGGTAACAACTAAGGGAGGAAGAAGTAGACATCTGAAAGGTAGAAACTGCTAGAAGGGATGAAAAGGGAAAATATGAGACATCCCATCTAGGGTTGGGTAACAGATACATTTCAAACAGATAAAGAAGAGGAAGGAAGTCAAAGAACATGGAAAGAAGGCAGTAAGGTATAGAAAAGTTTCAATAGACAAAACAGACAATAGAGAAAAAGGTTAAAAAAGGATAGAGCACTGGAGTGGAGCAGTGCAACTGGTGTGAAGCCGTAGTCTTTTGGGACACATTCAGGAGACTGAGGTGCTGCCCCATTTGAACTCACCACACTGGTTAGAGGGGAGAGGTTTCTGGAGTATGAGCTAAATTGGCAATGGTGCAGAGAACATTCTGCCCCACGCAGGGGCCACTATGTCTGCCACCACTCCACCACAGGATGCCTAAGCAGAGACAGAGAAATTGAACCTTGGGGAATTCTGGGAGAGTGGGAGTGGGAGTGGCAGAAGGGAAGGGAACAAACTCCTCAGCCTGTACTACTGCACAATTCTTTTGCCATACTGGCAGGACAGGGCAGCTGGGAGGAGGCACCCACAGCAGTGGGAAGGGAGGAAGTGGGGATCCTCAGCAGGAGAGCCCCATGGAGGAAGGAAGAGGCTCCTAGCTGAGGAGTAAGCAGCTGCTGATGTCGGACTCTGTTGTTAGGGGGGATAGACTTGGGAGTGGGGGAGGAGGGGAGAGGAAGGTGAAGTTCCCTCCTGGTGCTTTGACTTAGAGAGATGGAAAAGCAGATCCTGGGGAACACTAGGGCAGCAGGAAATGGGAAGGAGAGAGATAGATGTCATTGTTCACCTAGGGAAAAATAACCTGGCAAGGGACAGAGTAGCAGCAATGCAGGGTAATTTCAGGGAGATTGAGAGGGGCCTGAAGTAGGTAGCATGCACGGTGGCTTTTACCAAGGTGTTACATATGTATGGCCGAGGACAGGAAAGGGCACTCCGCACCATGGATTTGAACAACTGATTCAAGGAACGGTACATGGAAGAGGGCTTCAACTACATTGGGGACTGGGGACCAGCCTGGGAGTGTCTTCGAGGCACTGTTCAGGAAACATAGATAAACTAGGAGAAGCCATAAAATCCTCAAGTAGCATTTTATTATTATCAGTAACAATAAAATAAAAAAAATGTAATTGTGCAGGACAACACTTATATATATAGTTCAAATAAAACCAAAGTCCTTCATCTGAGGGTGACTCTAAATCTAAATCTCAATCTCTCTCTCTCAAACTCTCTAAACAAACATTGCTCTCTTTTTATAAGAGGTTTTCACCTGGCTATTGAATTCTGTATCCTTTTCTTGTTAAGCTATATCTCCTGTTTTCACACAATGTACTAAACATTATTAGTTTTCTTTCCTGTGACCAGTACATCCAGTCTTTAATAGATGCAGCCATTTAAGACATTCTAGCCAAAATGGGTTTCTTGCTGACAGCTCTGCAAACAAGCTTGTGGAAGGTCAAAATGCACCTCAAGATTAAGAGCCTGTGTTCCAGATCAACCCAAACAGCTTTCTAAATTTATTTCAACAGTATAACTATAGACATTTGCAAACCAAGAGATCTCAGTTTCACATAAAGATTCACATATAGGTTTTAACCACAGAGAAGCAAGGTAGAAAGAAAGAAGAGAAACAGAAAGTACATGAAGCAAGATAACAGGGTGGGATTGAAAGACCATCAGAGTGGCCAATTCTGAGATTCCACAAGGAAACTTTGATTGTGCAATCAGACAGACAAGAGACAGGCAAGTAACAGAATAGGAGAGAACAGATCCTTGTTTTTAATGCTCTCTGTATAACAAATGGGACAGGGTCTTATACAACCCTGTCACGGGGAGGTTGAGGGCTTCTATAGAGGAGATGGCCTGTATCCTTTCAGGAGGGGGACCACAGTCCTTAGTGGAAGGTTTAAATGCTACTTGGATGAGCATTTAAACTTGCTGGGGGATAATATAATACCAAAAGAGGCAAAGACTGCCTCCCCCCCAGAAGGTTAAGCAACAGGGAGGAAGGGACCAAGTGGCAGAAGCTCCCCCAGGGCAGGGGCACAGAAAAGCAGGGGTTGGTATAAGGCAAAGGACAAAAGGTGGTATAAATCAGGATAGCAAGAAGAGAGGAGTAAAGGAGACAGGTAATGGAGAGGGCAACAAGGGAAGATGGAGGTTAGAGTAAGCTTCAGGAAACAGTACAGGCAGGAGGAGAGACAGAAAGCAGGGAGGCAGTGGGGGAGGTGGAGTAAGGCATGGAGAGGAATGTGTGCCAATGCAAAGAGTCTGGAAAATAAAATTCCTGACCTGGAGGCCATCATGGAGGAGACTAACCTAGAGTTGGTGGTCACAACAGAGTCATGGTGCACTGACAGCCATGACTGGGATATAGTCATACTAGGCTACTGTCTGTTCAGAAGAGACAGGTAAGGGAGGAAGAGAGGAGTGGTTGTACAGTGTGAGGGAGGGAATCAAGGCTACTGAGTACAGGGCCAGCTATCCACTCAGGGGTGGTACACAGACCTCCAGCACAAGGAGATGAGTTGGGTAAGGCACTTGGGGAGGACATCATCAAGCTGGCAAATCAGGGGGAGGAGCTGCTAGTTGGTGACTTCAGTCTGCCAGATGTGGATTGCAGCTTTCCAGCTGCAGCTTCAGTATGGAGCAGGGTCATCCTTAACTCACTACAAGGAGTCTGTCTCATGCAACTAGTCAATGAACACACTAGTGAGGTGGTAGTGTCAAACCTGGTGCTTACAAACAGGGACAGCATTACAGACATCACAGTGGGCAGTCCCCCTAGGTACCAGTGATCACTGTACAATGTGGCTAAACATTAAGACAGAGCAGAGGCAAACCACACAAGGACAAGGGTCCTGGACTTAAGGAGGGCAGATTTTGAAATGGGAGCTGCCCAGAAACTGCTTTGTGGGGGGTGCCAGGAGGGTAGAGGAACAGTGGGGAAAATAAGAGAGGGCATAATTAAGGCAACCAGCCTTGCATGGAGGAAGTAAAAGAAAAAAAGAGACCATTATGGTATTCCAGGGAAGTGGCTACGAGGGGTGAAGGAAAAAAAAGAATCATTAAGGAGGTATAAGGAAAGACAGAAGGAAGACGACAAGGAAGTGTACCAAGTAAAACAGAGGAAAGCAGATAAGTCAGCGAGGGGAGCAAAGGCACAGACAGAGGAAAGGATAGCCAAAGGAGTAACACGTGGGGATAAGACTTTCTTCCGGTGCATAAGTGAGAAGAGGAAAGCAAGAGAAAGGATGTAATGATAACAAGCATGAAGAGGGAGGTGATGCTCCCCTTGTATAGGTCACTGGTGAGGCCCCATCTGGAGTACAGCATCCTGTTCTGGAGGCAACATCTGAAGAAAGACATTGATCGAGTTGAGATGATACAGAAGAGGGCAACCAAGATGGTGAGGGGCATGCAGCAGAAAAGCTATGAGGAAAGACTAAAGGAATTAAATATGTACTCGCTGGAGGATAGAAGAGAAAAGGGCGGCATGTTAGAGACCTTTAAATATCTCAAAGGCATGAATAAGGCACAGAAGGGAAGCATTCTTCAGAACAGGACATGTCCTAGGACAAGAGGCCATGATATGAGGTTGGTGGTGAGGGGGGAGACTCAGAGGAAATGTCAGGAAGTACTTCTTCATGGAAAGGGTGGTCAATGCTTAGAACAGACTACTGGTAGAGGTGGTAGCTTCAAGCACAATGGGGGGATTCAAACATGCATGGGATAGGCACAGGGGGGTCGTAGAAATAGGAAGGGGGAAGAAAAGAAGCAGATTAGTAGATTCTGCTGGGAAGGATGATAGACTAAATAATTTGATTTCTATAGGGCAGACTAGATGAACCGAAGGGTCTTTATCTGCTGACCAATACTATGTATAAGTAGAGCAGTGGAAGGTGACTGAGCAGAAGTTGACCAAGAAAAAGCAGACATCCTGAACAGGTACTTCTGCTCAGTCTTCACAGTGCAGGAAGGGGGGAATGGACCACCAGTGATTAGCACAAGTGGGGAGGGGAGGCGGATACAAGCCCATTTTCAGAGGAAAGAATCCTGAAGGGACTTGAAACTCTGAAAGTGGACAAGGGTATGGAACCAGATGGGATACCCCCCGAGGTACTGAAAGAACTCAGAGAGGTGCTGGCTGCTCCACTGATGGCCTTACTTAACAGCTCACTGGAATCAGGCATGGCTCTGGAAGACTGGAGGAGAGCAGATGTGCTCCCTCTAAATTAGGGCAGCAGCAGGAAAGAGGCTAGTAACTATAGGCCAGTAAGCCTCACCTCAGTGGTGGGGAAATTAATGGAAACCCTGTTAAAGGAAAGGTTGATAGGAGTATTTTGAATTCAGTGGGCTGCAAGATAAAAGGCAACATGGATTCACTGGAGGGGGAGGAGGTCATGCCAGATGAACTGATTTGAGTTCCTTGACTGGGTGACCAGGGAAGTAGATTGGGGAGGGCAGTGGACATGGTCTGTCTGGACTTTAGCAAGGCTTAAGACACTGTGCCACACAGGAGACTGATTAAGAAATTGAACAGCCTAGGGATAGGATCCAAAGTGGTGAACAGAGATGTTGAGAAGTTTAAATTCCCTGGTGAAGTTCCAGCGAACTCACCAAATCTGCCTCTGTGGAGCAATTCATGAATTTTCGATATTAGCTTCAAAATTCACCTCAGCGACTTTGCAGGGAATTTCATCCGTGAATGGCAGTATTTTGCCCATGAATGGTGGAATTTCACCTGTGAATGGCAGAATTTTGCAGTCAAAGTCTGAAATGCTGCTATTTGCTGGCAAAATTTCCCTGTTTGTGGGCAGAAATTTGCACTTCGCAGATCGATCTGTACTCTGTGAATTGCGCTAAATTTGCGGATTAATTCACAGAGCGAATTTTGCCAACTTCGTCCATCTCTAGTGGTGAACTGGGTTAGAAACTGGTTAAGAGATAAGTGACAGAGGGTTGTGGTTAATGGGCAGGCACTCACTTTGATGATGGAAGCATGACCAGTGGGGTGCTGCAGAGCTCAGTAAAGGGACTGGTTCTCTTCAGTGTCTTCATAAGTGCAGATGAACTGGCAGGCAAGGTTTTTTTTACTTTATTTATCTCCACTCCTGGGGAACTCCTTCCAACATCCTCGGGAGTTCCCAGCCTCTACCCTCCTCCATGACCAGTCCTCTCCCCTCGTGACACGGAGCACCACCTCCGGGTCTAAACCCTCCGGATGTAAGGCTGCCCCATCTGACCAGGATGCTCTATATATAGGGCAAAGTGCCCGGCACATGAGTGGCCCTGCGGAGAGGAGATAGCCTGGAACTGGAAGTGTGGTCTTGGGCAATTGAGGTGCCTTCATCTATCCCCAGGAATGGGTTTTTTATCTCTTTTGTTCCCCCCCCCTCCCCGCGGACCCTGGCCAGCAAGGCAACGAGCCGTGGCTCCACCTCAGGCAACAGCTGCACGCTACAATCGCCGATCCCTAGCCACGCCAGAGGTCGCCTCCAAGAGCGAGCACACCTGCACCACCCCCAGGAAGAGAAAGTAGTCCTCCGTTCAATCCTTCCTCCCTGCCCCCTGGCGGCCCCGGCTCATTCCCAAACCCAGGTCGCAGGCATGGTGCAAGGTGTAGCATCCAGCACCTCAACCCTCAGTGCCACTGGGCCGGCCCAGGCAAGGTTTTGTTGAAGATACCAAATTCCATAATAGGGTGGACAATAAGTAAGAGGTGGAAAGAATGCATAGGGATCTTAGGAAACTTGAGGAGTGGTTATCAGCATGGAAGTTGGGGTTCAGTGCCAAAAAGAACTAAATCATAGGGCATAGGAACCCAAGAACTGAGTACAGGATGGAGGAAGAGGTATTGTCAGTTATTAAGCAGGACAGGAACTTTGGGGTTATCATATCTGATGACCTCAAAGTGGAAGGGCAGTGTGACAAAGGAGTAGGTAGGGCCAGTGGGATGCTGGGATGCATATGGAGAGGTATATCTAGCAGGAGGAAGGAGGTGGTTTTGCCACTATATTGCTAACTCCCACTTGGAGTCCTGTGTCCAATTCTGGAGGCCACACCTCAGAAAGGACACAAACAGGGTGGAGGCAGTCCAGAGGAAGGCAACTAAAATGGTGCAGCAGGGCCTGCACCAAAACGCCCTATGAGGAGAGACTTAGGGATCTCAACATGTACACCCTGGAAGACAGGAGAGAGAGAGTGGACATGATAGAGACCTACAGGTACTTCATAGGGGTGAACAGGGTGCAGAAGAGAAGTCTCTTTCAAATAAGGAAGAGCACCAGAACCAGAGGGCATTCAATGAAACTGGGGGGGGGGAAGGTAGGAGGGATGTGAGAAAGTACTACTTGACTGAAAGAGTGGTGGATACCTGGGACAGACTGCCAGTGGAAGTTGCAGAGATGAAAACAGTAGGGGGCTTCAATTATATGTGGGATTGACATAGGGGGATATTAGGGAATGAGCAGGGAGGAGGGAGGGTTGCCAGAGACCAGTTAGGGTCTGTGGAGAGAGACTAGGCAGGGACCATCTAAGCAGACTGGGTTGGCCAAGGGACCCTTTTCTGCCGAACAATTCTATTTTCAGGTTTCTGTTTCATGGGCATCACATTCTCTTTTGAACTGTGTTCTAATAAGGAACAGGCTGGTGGGCAGAAACAGAGTGTTGCACCTACTAACATGAAATGCATCAGGAACCAGCTGAGGGGGGTACAGTTTGGAATCAGGTCATTTTTACTGTTTATACTTCGTATGACTAAGGAGAAATAAAGTCATCTGAGCACTTTATCCGGACGTCTGATGTGTTGCCTTCAAAGAGAGGTAAGTGCTGAATTTTTCTTTGAATTTAAGTATTGAAGACCTCCCATATACTAGTGTGTCCTATGTATAATGTTAATATATTCTTGTTAGAAGAAAGGACTTAAATGAGGAGCGCTATGCCTGCACGAGATGCACTCCAGTGGTACACCTAGAAAATGAAAACAAAGAATAGAAAGAAAGGCTCAATAAAAACTACACCAAATCCATGAACTGGAGAGTTTCCTAGGTCTAACACATGCAGGCTTACAGAAGGAACCACTGAGCAATCTATCCAAGGGAGGGGAATCATCAGGTACTGGGTAAAAGAAACTCAAATGATAATGCGTTAGATGAGGACTGGTGTATGGTACAAAATGATGAGAGATACAAAAATGGAAGATTAACTGACCACCCACATATAAATCTTAGCAATCATTTTGAGGTGCTTCATGCATAAACCAATACAGCAATTGATCTCAGTGAAGAAGTCAATCAAAATATGATATCATTCCAAGTGACCTACATCAGGGCCAGACAGGCATGATGAAGACAATAACAAATCATTTTCTTGTAAATGGGGACTCATATATCTATTTTATAGACAAGTAAAAAACACAACAGTAACTTATGTCTAAGTGGCCAGAGTGTCAGACAGAAAATCAAAACCTAAAAGACTGACAAAGGCAGCAGGGGCAGACCTAATAACTGCATAACATGTGGGGAACTCATGATATTAGAAGGAGGCTCAATGATGATATAGGAAAGGATGTTAAAGATACTGCTGAAGAGATTAAAGAAAGGGTTGTAACTGTAAAGTCATTATTTCTGAAATTCTCCCTATTGCCGGTACTGAAGGCAAGCCCAGGAATGACAATGGCAATTAAAAAAGTTAATGTGTGGTAGAGGAATTGTGCTACTAGACAAAGTGGCACCATTTTCTGTTTGCTTACAAAAGGCTAGCAAACATATTGTTTTTGGTCTGAGCTTTGAGAGAGCCGGGGTGGGGGTGGGGGCTTGGCCATCCTCTACCTGTAACAGCTTCAAAATACCTACTCTCCATCCAAATTCTGCCCATTCTCTGCCTGCCTGCTGCTTTTTCCTTTGAGGTACTTGGCCAATCACAACACTGAAAAAGGTATGCTGGAAGTGGGTTTCCTTATGCACCTTCTACTTCCTACAGCAACTGTTTCCTGTGCTGTTTGTTCTCCTTAATTAGTGTTGTAAAGTGTGTTGTTTCTCTGCTATCCTGGTAATGGCACAGATGTTGCACAATGCCCAAAATGTCTTCCTGTCTGTGGCCGCCATGTCAGACATCTGTTTGTTGGCACTTTTTCCTGTCTGCCACCCCATCACATGCCAGTAGCACTGATTTGCCTACATTGCCTCTGAGCAGCAACTGCTCTCTCACATAATATCCTCAGAAGAGAGTTATTTATTTCAGTTTTGGATTAATACTTTTGAGTCTGGTACTTTTCCCAAGGTTCCATGTCAGTCACACACAATACAGTACAATACAATACAGGGCATAAACATACAGATAGGAGCACACAGTTGTTACAGATGATTACAGTTAATGTCATAACCATGAAAGTATAATCAAAATTAAAAACCAAGAGGAACTTCAGAGGCAAAAATTAAGTTTTCAGAGTACATTCAATCAGCACACTGCAAGTGCAGTTAAAAGTCATTGTGAAGTGCAGGGAGACCGACAGGTTGTGGGGAATCCCAGTAGTCTGTGGAATGGTGCGCAGCCAGAGGCTTTGTCATGGGTTGGATACAGGAGTAGTTCAGCCAGAGCAGGCTTTGTCAAGAGAACATGGGGCAGTGTGGTGATGTGCTTTGGGGGATGGGGCGGGGGTGAGGGATTGGATTGGAAAGGAAGAGGGAGTGCAGGGATTAGAGGGGAGTAGAGGGAGGACATAAACAGTGAGTGGTTAAAGTGGGGTGTTCAGGGGGATCTGGGTAGAGATTGCAGGGGCTATTATTAGTTAGTTCATTGACAGATCTTTTCACACTCAAGGTGGGACCATAACCCTGGTTTGAATTGGTTGACCTTGGTACACTCTGTGAGGGTAGTAGGTATCTCATTGAACAAACTGGGTCCCTGGTAGGAGAGAGAGAGAGAGAGAGAGAGAGAGAGAGATTTCTGGGCATGCTTGGTGCTCTTGAAAGGCACCAGGAGTCCACCTTTAGTCGCTTTTCTGGTTTAAGAGATCAGTGCACTTACTTTGCCATGGTTTGAGGAGCAGAGCACATCATTTAAATGCCCTTCCCCCAAGCCACTGCCTGACACCACAACAAGATGGTGATGACTTTGGAAGAAAGGGCATCAAGTACTCACGAAGCAACCCCCCTTCCCAACACTCCGACACTGGGGTGTCCAACTTTCTTGAACTGTTCCATGTTTAAATCACACAATAATGAAAGAGATCTAGGTATTGTGATAGAAAACAAATTTAGTTAAAGGGAACAGTCAGCACAAAGGGCCCCCACACCCATGTAGCATGGTCTGTATGTGCACTTTCTGTGTAAAAACATGTTGGTTTACTTACTGTTTACTGTAGTATAGCAGGTTTTATCAGACTAATGTTGCTTAGTTCTAGACTGTCAACTTCTGTTACTACAAATCCCAGAATTCCCCTGCAGCTGACATCAGGGCAGCAGGCAGCAATGGGGGATTGAGTAGCCTGCAGTGAATGTTAGATTTCTTATAACCTCCAATGAGATGTTTTCCAGGTCTGATTTTCTCCAGGGGCTAAGTACAGCCCTCTGTGACAGTACTTAGCCCAGGGAGGACAGCGGGTTCAACAAACTAAAGATCAAAGCTTGTATAAACACTAATATGCACTGTAGGCTATTGAATCCCCAACTGCTGCCTACTACTTTGATGTCAGTTGCAGGGGATTCTGGGACTTGTAATGACAGAAGATACCTGCCTAGAACTAAACAAAATTAGTCTGATACAATCTGCTTCACTATAGTAAACCAAAATGTATTTTGCACACAAAGTGCATATTGTGGTGCCCTTGGTGCGGACTGTTCCCCTTAAAAAAAATGAATTAATAACTAAGAAATGTATCCAAATATTGGGATACATTAAAACATTTTTTACAAGTAAATCGAAAGAGGTTATGGGCACACTGTACTGCCCCCTGCTGAGACTGCACTTTGAGCATTCCGCATAGCTCTGGGCATCCTTCCAAAATGGTGAGATAACTAGGACAGGAAAAATTCAAGCACCAGCTACAAGAATGATAGGTCAGTGTCAGGGTTTAAATCATGCAGATCGAATGTCAGAGTTTAACCTCTTTGTTTGGAATGAAGAAGGATAACAGGTGACACGATTAAAATTTTTTAAAGCTTTCAAAAATAAATTCCTTCTTGAAACACTTCAGTTGAATTAAAAGATAAGGCCATCAAGAACTAGGGGGCATTCATTCAAACTTTTTTTTGTTTGGCATCTGTTTATGCTCCACGCTTCTGGCGAAGGTATTCCCCAGATCAGTGCCTCTTCCCCCAACACGGGCATCCCCCAGCAGCCATCTGGAACCTAAGCCCCACAGCTTACCTCCCTCCTCACAGCGGGGCCCCTGAAGGGGAGACCGAAATCTAACGTGATCGGTCACAGGGCTGGCTGTGGTGTCATTCGGTGCAGGGTTGGAGGAATTCATTCTGCCCAGAGTGCAGGGTTTTTCTTTGTTGCTACCCCCAAGATGTGTATGTGCAATGATGCAGACATCCACCACTGCCTTACCACTTCTGTGTGAGCACATTGTAGTGTACCCCCGGTCTCCACTAGGTGTCTCCCAAGTGCCAGGCACCACCAATCCACCCTCCCGGAGATGGAGAGCTGTCTCTGGGATGCTCATCCAACCTCTCCCCGGCTGGCCCTCTGGTGCACCGGACTCATTCATGAACCTGGGTCACCAGCGTCACAAGCAGTAGGACTACTGCTATGCTGGCAGGCTGGCAATTCCAGGACTGAGGAAAGAAACTATTTTTTTCACACAGAAGGTGGTCGATACCTGGAACAGACTTCCAGAATCTGTGGTTATACAGTCTACTCTTAAACTATTTAAAAGTAACCTAAATGGATACATTAGCCCAAAGACATTAAATGGTTATAACCATTTAGAAATGGAGGGCAGTTCAGATGGACCCTCAAGCCTCCTTCCACCCTAATCTTCTTATGTTCTTATGTTGCACTGTTTAGGTGTCAACCTTTGGATGTGGTGCTAAGCTGAGATCCCATCTCTAGTGGAAATTAATGATCCTGTGGCACTTATTGTTTAGGAGAACTTTTCTATTTAAAATCAATTTACCAACACTTACTAGAAACATCAAAAGAAAGTTACAAAATATTTATGTACCTATAATGGTAGCCCTACTGATCTGTCACCATGATTAAATATTACAGCTGCTATCAAGAGTACATCAACACATTCCTCTGTAGCTTTGGGAAAGTGCTTGTGTAGCCTTCCTCAGCTAACCTTTGCCATAGCACAGCTATTGCTGTAGTCCTTGAATCTTACACCCCGTTAGTACGTGGATTTGGCTCTGATGACCATTCCCAATCTTATGGGATTATGAAAAGGGACTTTCCTTTGTGCAACACACTGCTTGAGCTCTTTGATCACTGTGTGTTTATGCACTGTGTGTGCATTGTGTTTGTGAGACTATGATAGTGTAGGCACCCTGTGAGAGCTTACTAGTTAAATTTTCTGTAGCTAAGTGTAGTTAGGCAGGAAAAGCTGTGGTGCTGGTAGATCTTGAATGTAGACCTGCCTGCTGATTGCAGGGGGGACCCATCTCAGAGGGGTATAAATGAGGGGATATCAAGGGGGGATAGCACCATGGGGTAGATTGGAGGAGATCAGGAAAGAGAATCAGGGTTTGGCATGTGAGTTCAGCTGTGAGGGCCATGGCGTGGCTGGGATGGAACATCCACTACCCCAGCCCTCCTCCCTTGAAGACCCGCAAGGTGTGTGGCCATTCGGGGCAAAGAGTGTGAAGTGGAGCAAGTAATGGGGGCCCATTGGTGCCATTTCAGTGGGAGCTGGAGCCCAGGTAAAGAAAACAATGGAGCCCACCAAGTGATCTCCGGCACCTTGGTTGGGGTAGGTATCGGAGGGGGTCCTGGACAATAAACTCTCACCCGTGGGTGAGTGCAGTCCTCAGAGCAAGAGAGAGAGAGACCTGCAGCAGGGACCATTATGGCAGGAGGGTCTAGGGCACAGTCCAGAAATGGTAGCCTGGATCTTTGGTGGGATAAAGGTGGCAGCCTGTCCCCTTTCCCCAGACCAAGCACTGCTGCAGAGTTTGGAGCTCTCAAGGTGTGTGCAGCCTGTGGAGGTATGAGGAGTTCTTTGTGGGGTACGGCTGTTTGGGACCTCAGGCGGGGTGGCAGGCCACCTGTGTGCTCCGTGTGGAACTTCGGCTGGACCCCTGAGTGAAGGCATTCCTGGATTGAAATTGCTGTATGAGCAGAGAGTACCTTGGGTCTCCAGGATTGCCAGGGATAGATGAAACTCCCTGGGATGCTCGGAGCAGACAAGAAGCATCAGTGATTGGGTGGCAGGAGGGTTTTCAGTGGCACTGTTCATGCTGGAAGTAACACCACCACAGAGACCAGAGTGTGCCCCATTTCAAGAAAGCAAACTAGAAATGGGACTGGGGCAGTAGAAACATTCCATATTGTCCCAGTTTACTACTTCTGATTAAGTATTTGTTTGTTTTTAAAAGTTTATTCCTAAGAACATTCCAAGGAAAAGGATAACCCAATTGAGCATTTGCTCATTTACAATGGGGTCCACATTCATATACAGTAAAAATACCAAAGTTTCAATAAATACATAGGATAAGGAATACACACATTATATAAACTGACATAAGCACATACAATCATGTACAATCATAAAAAAATAAATAGAATCATAGAGATAAGAAGAGAGAGATCAGCAACAATGTTTTGGTTGTGCAAATTCTTGGAGCAGTCAGCTTTTAATCCTATTCCATGGTACAACTACCTTTGGTCTCAATTTATCTGGCAAGCCATTCCAAATTTGTGGTCCATGGGCAGCTACAATAGAGTTTCCCCTTGCTGTTCTCATTTTAGGAATTGCAAGTTCTAAGTTTTGTGCTGTCCGCAGATCTACTCTAGAACTGCGTAGTTCAAACATATTGTCTAGATATAGTGGAGTCTTTTTCTTCAAGTTCTTGTAAATCAAATGCATTGTATGTAGGTGTCTATGCTCCATTAGATTAATCCAATTCAAAGACCTGTACATTATACAATGGTGTATCAACCGGGGACGTCCAGGGTGAACCTAGCAAACCTATTTAAAGCTACTTCCAGCTGGTCTAGTTCTGCCCTGAAGGCCCCAGCATAGATATTATCTCTATAATTGAATAATGGGATTATCGAGGTGTTAACTACATGTTTTCTAGCGATAAGTGGAAAACAACGTGTCAGCCTGTACAAGGTCCCCAGCCCAGAATGTAGTTTTTTAATCAAGCTGCCTACATGCATATCCCATTTCATCTGTGCATCTAACCATACTCCTAAATACTTGTAGGAATTCACTTGTACTAATAGTTGATGAGTATATGTTTTAATTAGAAGTGTGTGCAGACTGACAACCTGTTTATTCCCAAAATTCATAACTTGTGATTTGCTATTATTTAATATTAAGATGTGTGATATGAAATACTCCTATAGGGCATCAAAGTCGCTTTGAAGTGTTTCCTGGATTTCAAAAATAGATGTTCCTTTTGCATATAGGACCACATCATCTGCAAACAAATGATGCCTTGTCCCCTTAATTAATTAATTAATTAATTAATTTGCTTTTGGTAACTGGGTGGGTGCACTAGGCATAAAGATACCTATTTTCAGGCACCACCCAGGAGGATACAAGTCAAATGCAAGTACAACAACAGCAAAAACAATGTGACGCAACACATTGACTAGGTCATACAATGCAAGGGTGGTCAGAAAAATACAAACAATTTGCAAGACTGTAATATACGGGGTTGGACAAAGTAAATAATATGAACAAATACAGGGATATGCAGAAAATGAACAAGTGCAACACAAGTACAGAAATTGGTACTACTAGGGTGTTATGGACAGTGTACAGTAAGTGCCGTTAGCAAGGCAAATAAACATAGGAGAAATAGAGGGGAGGAGAAGGATGGGGGAGGGGATAGAGAAAGGAGAGGTAGGTAAGAGTATGTACAGGAAGGGTGGAAGTAGAGAAAGATAAAGCATAGGTAAGAGATGAGCTTAGAGTGGATGGAAGCAGGTGCAAGGATTTGATACAAGTAGATGTTCATGGTGGAGTTTCTTAAAGCCAGCATGTGCAGGGGCTAGGTGAATAGTTTGAGGGATAGAATTCCAATACTTAGGGGCAGCATAGGAGAAAGCACGTGCACCCATAGAGGTCTTGTGCCTAGGGATGTAAAGAGGGGTTTGGTCATTAGAACGGAGCCCATAGAAGGGGGGTTTGAGAGTGTAGTAATGAGGTGAGGGATTGAGGGAGGCTTGATCTTGTTACACAATCTATTAAAATCGCCATAGGATAGGAGGTGGTGAGCAGCAAGACTAGGCCATTTTAGGTCAGCATAGAGCTGACAGTGATGTTTGTACTGAGGAGAGGTGGAAGCATAATGGCAAGTGTTATTATAGGTGGTGTCCCATTTATGGAGGGAGGTCTTAGTTGCTCCTAGGTAGGTGACTGAGCCATAGGCCAACAATGTGAGCAGAAATCCTTGTGCCACAGCAAGCCTGGCTGATTGAGTGAAGGCATAGCTAGTACAGTAGGCTCCCCCGATTTTTGCATTAACAGATTTGCAAGTAGCAGTGGTGTGGAGATTGAACTCCAAGGATTCACCCAGGTATTTGAAGGAACTAGTGCTAACTAACAGGGAATTATCTGCACAGGATATTTTGAGGGAGTTTCGATTTACTTTTAGTCTAGCTGGAGAGCCAAAGAGCATAGAATGAGTTTTACTTACATTAAGAACAAAGTGACTTATAGTTAGCTAGGATTGTATGTTTAGGAAGTCTGAAGCTAGGGAGTTGTTTGTGTCCGATACATTACTGACACTGTGGTAGATGACAAGGTCGTCCGCATAGAGCAAGGAAGAACAGGTAGGTGTCTGGGATGGAAGGTCATTAATGAAAATTCTGAAAAGTAGGGGGCCATGTATGGATCCCTGTGGACACCAATATATATGGACTACAGATTGGACATTGCTGAGTTAAAAGCTACAGCCTGCTGCCGACTGGACAGATAGCTGTAGAACCAGTTCACCGATTCAGCTGAAAAACCAAGGGAGAGGAGTTTTGTAAGGAGATAGGTATGGTTAACCAGGTCAAATGTCTTGGTTAGATCGATGAAGATAGCACCTGTCAAAGACCAGATTCCATAGCAGCATAAATGTCATTAGTAAGTTTTAGGAGGGCAGTAGAAGTACTGTGGCCTTTGAGGAAGCCATGCTGGGAAACAGAGAGGAGGTTGTGTTTCCAAAAGTACTCTATGGTTTGGTTTGCCACTAATTTTTCTAAGATTTTACTGAGCACAGAAAGGATAGCAATGGATCGATATTAGACATGTTCTTTAGGATCGGAGTTATTCTAGCTATCTTCCATATGCTGGGAACTACACCATGACATAGCGACAGGTTAAAGATTTTAATTAAGGGGAGGCTATGAGAGAGGCAGCAGCTTTCAGGAGCCTGGGTTCCAAACTGTCAGCACCAGAGCTAGTAGTGTCAGAGATAGTGAGTAGCAGCTTTAGGACTTCAGCTCTAGTGATGGAATGAAACCTGAATAGTGGACGAGAGAGCAGGGGTTCAGTAACCACAGGAGTGGAAGTGGGGAGACCAGTAGGGAAAGAGGCAGAGTAGCTTGATAGATCTGAGAAATGACAGTTGAAAGAGTTGGCGATGGTCACGGGATTGTTACAATGTACGTCATTTAGTAGCATGTCATTTGTGGTGGTTGATTTATTGGTTCCAAGGAGAGTTTTAATGACAGACCAGAATTTCATAGAGTCTTCTCCAGTTTTAATTAGTAAATATTTACAGAAGGAGCTTTTAGCTAGGCGAGTATTCCTTTTGCAGGAGTTTCTCAGGGCCCTATAGTGATTGTAATTAGGCTGCAGCCCTGAGGCCTTGAAACACCACCAGCTTTTGTTCCTAGCCCGGAGTTAGGTAAGAAGATCTTTAGTGAGCCACTTAGTTTGTGTTCCCCGTATGCAGCACATGACGCGAGGCATGGAGGTCCTGGAACGTCAAACTTGTGAGAGGTAGTCTAGGACAGACTGAACATTAGGAGGCAAGATGGGTGATCCCAGTCAATCAAACAGAGATCCTGCATAAACTGTGCCTGATTAAAATTGGCCAGATTTTGGAAGGTGATAAATTTCAGAGGAAGAGATGGTTGTCTAGCAGCTCGCCAGATGCAGACAATTGGGGAGTGGTCACTTATGGAATCAGCAAGGGTACCAGCTGAGACGATACAGTCAAGATGGTTCATGAGGGTCCAATCAATTAGAGAGCTAGATCGGGGGAGGCATGACCCTAGTTGGGTCCATGATCAGTTGGTGGAGGTCATGGTCTTGTACTACGGTGTACGAACATGCGAACATACGAAATTTGCCAGCAGATAAAGGCCTAGAGGTCTATTAAGTCTGCTCGAATGTGCAACTAGCACCCCTTAATCTACAGCTGCCCCTCCCTTCCACCCTTCCCATTCATTAACCCTCCCCCTTGTCCTGTCCCATCCTCGTTTGAAGCAGTCCACTGTTCTACTGCATACCACTTCTGCAGGTAACGCATTCCACCCAGCCACCACCTCTCTGTAAAAAGTGTCTCCTCATCTCCCTCCTGAACCTTCCTCGCTCCAGTCTCATCCATGACCCTGGTGTCCCTCCTCCCTTACTTTGAACATCCCTCTGTACCTGTCTTGTTTATTCCTTTCATGTATTTAAAGGTTTCAATCATATCACCCTGTCTCCTCTCCTCCAGTAGTACATGTTCAACTCCTTCAACCTCCTCTCATATGATAAGTCCCCCAGACCCTTAGATCATCTTTGTAAGCCCTCGCTGCACCCCTCCAGTAACTTAATGTCCCTCTTCAGATCGGACACCAGTACTGCACGCAGTACTCCAGGTGTAGTCCAACTAATGACCTATACAGTGGCAGAATCACCTCCTCCTCCTCGAGGATATACCCCTTGCAATACAACCCAGCATTTGTTGGCCTTTGCAGCTGCCTTCCTACACTGTGCCGAGTTGTTCATTGACCCTGTAATGAGCACCCAGATCCTTCTCCTCCTCTGTCTGGGCTAGCTGCACTCCTCCTAGCTAGTAAGTCCTCCTTGGGTTCTTCATCCCAAAATGCAGCACCTTGCACTTTTGGCATTAAAGCCAGTTGCCAGGTGTCTGACCAGGTTTCAAGCTGCTTGAATCATCCTGCAACCCCTGCCATCCCCTAGGTCATCTACCACCGTGCCAACCTTGGTATCATCAGCAAACAGACTGATCTTGTTCTTGATGTCCCATGATATGTCTGCAATGAATATCCCAAACAACACTGGTCCTTAGCGCCTTGAGACCCTGTGGGACACCGCTCGTCACTGCCCTTGGGTGTGAGGAGCTCCCCACCCTACCACCACCCTCTGTTGCCTTCTGCCTGCCAGTTTCCTACCCATCTCACCAGCTTTGCACCGCGCCCCTGTGCCTACTAACTTCCTTCTCAGCCTTCCATCTGGCACCGGTCGAATGCCTGACTGAAGTCCAGATACAGGACATCCACTGCATGGCATCTGTCCAGTTGCCTAGTTACCCAGTCATAGAACTCGACCAGGTTGGTTTGGCAGGATCTGCCACGTATGAAGCCATGCTGTCTGCTGTCCTGTAGTCCTTTGGCCTCTAGGAAGGCCATCAGCCTCTTCTTCAGGATAGTCTCCATTAGCTTACCCACGATGGATGTGAGGCTCAATGGTCTGTAGTTTCCCGGTTCATCCTTGGGGCCACTGTTGTGGAGGGGCACCACATGAGCCATCCTCCAGTCCTGAGGTACACACCCCGAATGTAGTGAGGCATTAAATAGGTCTGCCAAAGGTTCTGCAAGGACCTCTGCCAGCTCCTTCAGTACCCTAGGATTGGATGCCATCTGGGCCTGGTGCCTTGTCCACCCTCAGTGCCTTCAAACCCTCTTGAACTCTGCCCTCCATGATTTCCCATCTGTCACCACTTCCCCCCTCGTCTGCCATTTCTCCCACCTTGGTGTCACCCCATTCTCTTTAGTAAATACTGAGCAGAAGTACTCATTTAGTGCTTCCCCTTGTGTGTGCCCTGCTTCACCCACCCCTCCTTCCTAATCCTTACTATGTGGTCCTTACAGCTTCTTTTCTCCCTGATGTACTTAAAGTCCTTCTCCCCCTTCTTAATGCCTTGTACCAGCCTGAGTTCCGTAGATGCTTTGGCTCCCCTTACTGCCCTTGTCACCTCCTTCGATTCTGTCAAGTACTCCTCTCTGTCCTCCCTCCTCCCTGTTTTCTTGTACTTCCTAAAGGCAGCTCTTTTCCTCCTTACCTTTTCCATGACATCCTTGCTCAACCAGCTCGGTTTCTTAGCCCTAGCCTTCTTGCTCTGGGCTTTGCAGCAGGTTTTGGTTGCCTCCACTATCCCCGGCTTTATGAGCTCCCATCTCTGGTTAGTATCCATACTAGATTGAATTCTGGCCAGGTACCCTTTTACCACTTCCCCCATCCTCCCAAAGTCAGCCCTCTTGAAGTCCAGCACTCTTGTGCCAGATTCCACTCCTTCCTTGCCCATATCCAATGTGAGCCATACTGAGTGGTGGTCAATCCCTGACAGCGGTTCTTCCACTGTAAGTTCTCTCAAAGTCCCCATTTGCCAGCACAAGATCAAGGGTATTTCCTAACCTGTTGGTTCACTGACCATTTGCAGCAGGAAGCTGTCCTGGAAGGCATCCAGCAGTACCTGCTCCCTTCTGTTCCTGGTTGTTGGGGTGCTCCAGTCCCTCCTGGCATGTTGAAGTCCCCACAATCTCACCACACTCCTTCTTGCAGGTCCTCCTGATCTGTCCGCTAGTTCCCTGTCTAACTCCTCCATCTGAGATGATGGCCTGTACACCACTCCCATTCTAAGAATCCTATTCTTGGAATCTTGGTTTGCACCCAAAGTGACTCTGTACTACCCTCCTCCTTCCTCCCTTACACACTTCAGTCCTCCTTCCTACATATGGTGCCACCCCACCTCCTTTCCCAGTCACCCCTGTCCCTGAAATAACCTGTACCCTGGTATAGACAGGTCCCAGTCATTATATTGGGTGGCCCATGTTTATTTGATGGCTGCAATGTCCACCTCTCCATCTGCCATGAGAACTATAACTCTGCAGTTTTCTCTCCCAAGGCTCCCTAGCATTAAGGGTAGCCACCTTCCACCCTTCCCCTCCCCCATCCTGCCCTCCTTTCCTTGCATCACCAGTAGTACTTGCCATTTGTCCTTTGTCACTGTTATGGGGGGTAAGCTCATATGATTTCCCAACCTGTGGTCTCTGCATGTCTCTTCCCCAATTGCCACCCCCACTCCTAGTTTAAATTCCCAACTTCCTCTATATATTCTTCCATCCTCTGTTTCAACACTTTCTTTCCCTCCTCACTCAAGTGTAGTCTGTCCTTGGCATAGAGACTACTGTCCTCCCAGGTCCCTCCCCACCCCAACAGCCCATTCCCTTTAGCACAACACCAGGTTCTTAGCCATCTGTTAAATTCCTCTGTTCTCAGCTTTCTTGTTTGCTTTGCCTTTGTACAAAGTATCTCGGAAAAGTTACTGATCTTCCTGCCCCTCACATAGTGTGCTAGTTCCTCAAACCTCCTCTGGACTATATCTACTGTCTTGTCAGCCAGGTCATTTGTCCCAAGATGTATAATTAAATGAGGCTTGTCCCTACCCCTTCTAGCATATTTCAGAACAGACTGTCCCACCTTTTCCGCTGTCATTCCTGGCATGGCCTCCACCAAAAAGCGACTATGCCTCTCCCCCTTGCTACCCCACCTAACTCCTCTTAGTATTCAGTCCCCCAGCACTAAGATTCCACCCCTCTTACTCTCTGCTTGCTTCCATTCATCTCCCTCCCTCATTTCCCAGCTCCTCTTCTTCCTCCTGCACATTATTTCCCCCTTTTACCCCAGTTGCAGTTCTCCCAGCAGAACTCCCCCCCCCCGCTCAGTTTGGTCAGGCATTTATCAATTACTCCTCTAATTTCATCATTTCCTCCTCCACTTTCTTCCTCTCTAGCAGCTGAGGGCTGTTTTCTGAAGACCCTTCACAAATGCCCGCTCCCTCTCTCTTCATAGTAACCTGTTCTCTCCTTTCCACTCCACGACTTTTGCCACTTCTTCACCTCCCCTCACAAGTCCCTATCGCCTCCTTCCATTTGACTTTTGTCTCCTGACCTGGTTTCCCCGGCAATCGTTCTTCCTGGCCTGGGCCCCTTTGTCTCTGCTTCCCTTCTTCTGACCCTCTCCTCACCACAGTTGGCTTAAATTGTCCTCCCTCATCTCTCCTTCTTCCTCCCTCCAGTATTGGGCTAAACCCACCCCCAATCTGCCTTGCCTGTCTTAGTTCCTCCTGCAGACCCTCAATCTCCTTTCTAAGTTTTTCTATGTGGTTGCACACTAAACATCCTCCCACACTCCAGGCAATGTTTAGAAAGATTGGTGCACCACAGTTGTTGCAGCCTACCACCCTACCAATTACTGTTGTTGCCCACCAGCGACCCCCCACCCTTCCAGATGCAGGATACCAAACACTCCCCCAAGTCTCCCCTCTCCCCCCTCTATCAGTGCAAAACATTTTCTTTATTTCCCTTACCTCCTTTGTTGCACACGTTTAGATATATTGAGCAACTGCTTTTTATATTCCTATCCTTCCTATCCACACTCAAAAATAGACTTTAAGTAGCCATTGCACAACCTTCTTCAACTCCTACTCCTTTTCCCAATGCAATAGCAATGTGAAGAAGTAATAATGAAAGCTCCTAGATTTGCATTTACTTCCCTTTCACTGAGAGAGCAGTCACCATTTCACTTGCTGCTGTTTCTTTCCTGGATGTCTGCTTCTGCTATGACAGGTGCATATCCTTTGCCTGTTTGAGAAGTGATGTCAGAACCCCTAGTATAAAGGAAATAATGGACCAGGGGTGGGTGGGGTGAGGGGTTTGGGTGGGTGGGACCAGCCCAAGTCTTCCAGAAACAATCAGGTAGCTGAGGCCTCTAGTCAGACCATTAGCACCCTTCCCCCACTGTGTACTCAAAGTTTGCAGCTAGTGAAGCCAGCAACAATGAATCAATTCTACTCAAAGCCCCCAAAATAGGGTTGCTACCCAAAGAAACAGGACACCAATTCAAACAGCTTCCCCAACAATACATCAAAATAGGCTTGGAATTAGAAGATATAGGTCTCAATTCAAAGAAACAGACCCAGTTAAATTACACCAATTATGTTTTAAAACAGAAGAAATAGGCCTCTATAAATGCAGCCTCCCACACAGTGAACCAAACAAAGGAGCCACTTATAGCTAAACCAAACAGGTTTCAAAATTCCAACAGCCCCAAACAATACCCTGCTAGCCCCTTAGCAGTAAGAAAGAAAAGAAACATTCTACCAAGTATAATCCATGAAAAACAATGTAAAACAAGAAGCTACTGTACTGTAGATCTGATCCTGTCCCTGTGGAGGGACTGACAGGATTTACCAGACCAGTTAAGGTTTAAGTCCCCAAGCATGTGGACCTCTTTGCATCCCACAGCTGTGTCTACCTGCAAAAAGAGTTCCACTAGTCCAGTGACACCACCAATGGGAGGGTTATAGGTACACACTATGTGTAGCCTCTTAGAACCAAGTTGAAGAGTAGTGTGAATAGATTCACAGTGTGAGAGTGTGAAGGAGACGTTACGGTGTAGTGAGAGGTGAGATTTATATAGGATTGCAACACCTTCCCCACATTTAGATGAGGACCTATCTTGCCTTATTATTTTGTATTTAGGTAGGAGGCATAGGTGATCAGGGGTGGAGGGTTGTAACCAGGTCTCAGATAAGCATAGAATGTCAGGGTTATATTGAGTAACCCACACCTCAAGTTCTGTTAGATTATGGGGAAGGCTCCTGATGTTCATGTGAACAATACGTAGACCCTTAACATCATTCCAGGTAGTGTCAGTGTGGGAGATGTTACCTCCAGTTCCTGGATTGGGTTCCATATCCCCAGCTAATATTAGTGCCGGATAAAAGTGGTAGGTAAGGTGGTGATGCAAAGAGAAAGTTGTGTAATAAGTAGGCAACATGGTAAATGATCCTGATTGGGACAAAAAGCATTGAAGTGGCTGCTGGCAGATGAGATAGTACAAGCTTGTTAGAAAATGTGAAATCTTTGGGGTGAATGTGGTGGCCATTCAGGGAGAGTGGGCAACTAACCACCAGGATCCACATGATGGGAGCAAGAATAGAAGCTGCTAGAAATATTACATGAGGGTAAAATGCCCAGTGATTAGAATGGGGGGGTAGGCATTTTAGGAAGGGTATGTAGCGAGGAGGTGGTAATTAGAAGAGAAGAGGAGTGGCAAAGATAAGGCTGTGGTGCAGAAATGCACAGAAATACGAGCTGGTAAACGGGCTGGAATAGTGGAAAATCTAGCAGGGTAGGTAAGATTTCAGATACCCTCTAGTGGCAATGAAATATAAGGTACTAGTGAGAAAGTAGGGAGACTGTTAAAACACCACTCCCACTGGGTGTGGCATTAAGTCGCCACAACTATATAACAAATGCCAGCCAAGGGTGGGAGTGGTGGGAGGTGGGTGGGGAGCAGTCATGGAGTGGCTGCAGGATGGACCAATAGCCACTATCCGTTTCCATTCCTGTCCTTGCTATGCAGCCTCCCAGGGAGGTGAGTCCTGATCAGCAGTAATACTTTCAGTACCCTAGAGGTATTCGATGTGGGTTTGAAACTTAACGATGTTTTAGAGCATTTATTCGAATCAGGCTAAGGATACTAGAGCACCAAGTATTTTAGCTGTATAAAACAATTCCAAACTGGTGCTTTAGTTTTAACCTTAGACAGGGCTGTCTAGCATCTGGGCAGTGGAGACTAAAAATGAAATATCTGCCCAGCAAAACAGCACCGGCACCATTCGTGTACAGATTGAACAGTATTGGTCCTAATACCAGTCCTTGAGGAACCCCAGACTTGATACACTCAAACTGTGATGTAAAAGAGCCCAGGATAACTAATTGTGTCCTGCTGATTAGATATTCTCTAAACCAGTTTTGGGCCAGTATCCTTCAGCATATCCAATAAAACTGAATGGTTAAAAGTATCAAATGTTTTGGACAGGCCTATAAATATGACCACGACCAGGAGGCCCCTATCCATTGAGATCTGTATATCAGATGTCACCTTTATTAAAGCTGTTAATGTACTATGGCTGGAGAGAAAACCTGATTGATATAAATTATATAAATCATTATTCTTCAAATATGCCTGTAGCTGTTTCCCTATGAATTTTTCAAAAAGCTTTGAAATCACCAGAAGTAAAGATATAGGTCTGTAATTCTGTATATCATCTTTAGGCCCAGATTTATATAGGAATGACATTTGCCACTCCTGGCACTTGGATATGTTCCAGTGGCTATGGACAGATTGCAAATATCAGAAATTTTTTATGCTACTACAGGGGCCGCATATTTCAAAAGAAGCATAGGGATACCATCTAAGCCTGTGGCTTTTTCTTTTACATCTAGATTAAATAGTTCATCAATAACCTCTCTAATACTAATCTTGAAAAATGTAAAGTTTGGGTTTGTTAATTTCCCTTCGATATATTCTTCTTCCCTTTCCTTATTTTCCAACACTACCTCATTACTATCTATCTCTATGTTCCCTTCAGAATGTTTTTTCCCTACACTGTCTTTATTGGCCCCTGCTGCTGTAGTTCTAAAATCTATAAAGAACCTATTAATGATGTCTGCCACATGATCAGATGTAGGAACATTCCTACCATTGATTCTGAAGGAGCCTGGAAAATCATTTGGTTTTTTTTTCCCTTTTAGTTTGGAATATATTGTCCAGAACCTTTGAGGGTCAGTTGTACTTCCTGTCCCATGTACTGTAGGTTGTTGAAATAACTACTTTTAGCTTTCTTGATCTCTTTAAGATAGTTATTCCTTGACTGATGATATTTTTCCCATGCTGCTTTTGTATTTAACTTTTTAGCTATTTTTCATAATCTGTCTCTATTTTTTTCTCTGTAAGCCTAACGTTCCAGTATACCATTCTGTATTTTTTATTTTTACCTTTTTATAAGAACTGGGGCAATTGCACACAGTCATAAATTCATCATAAAAATAGTCCCAAGTGCTATTTACCTCCGGGATGAGACACAGTCTCTCCTAGTTCCTCGTCTCTAAATCAGTCATGAATCTCAAATAATCAAAGTGTTTCATTTGTCGTGATTCCTTAATTACAAATTTGTCCACCCTTTTTTTTCATTTCTAGATGCAAAATGTGACCTGGTGGTCACTAAACGCATCCGGCAACACACCATAACTAGTATAATTGTCAGGATCAGAAGTTAAAATGAAATCCAAGATGACTGATAGATTTATATTCCTAGGATTTAGTCTGGTGGGGATCTCAATCAGCTGGGTTAGCCCTGCACTAAGCCTCAGATCCAATAGTCCACCACCCAGGGGAGAGCCAGACCAATCCATGTCACGATCACCCATCATCAGTATTTTATGGCTATACAGAAAATCTTGAATTTTAGCAAAATTTTCTTCCCTACCTTTTGAGGGCGAATAACACTCCAAAATTAAAATAGGCTTGTTATAAAACATTCTTAATTAAAATACAATCTTCTCCATCCCTGGAGTCTGTGCACACTTAGGTTCAATAAAAGATAAATCCAAAGTAGTTTGCCCATATATTAAACCCCACCCTCACCCCTTTTACTATGATCCTGTCTCCAACTTTGGTATCCCTGTACTTGTATCTCTGAGTCTTCTATTCTATTGTTTAGCCAAGTTTCCATAATTGACCAAGGGAAAGAAGTTTGAGTAAATGTGCTGGCAGATGCAAAGTTTGGAAAGTTTCAAGGAGTATGTAAAGGAATATTGCGAAGTTTGAGGTTCAAGTCTTGTGTGACCTTTTCAGCCCACGGTAACTGTGCTGCTGCCAGGAATTGTGGCCTTTTTGACTTAAGTGGAAGTGCTGCATGAAATAATGTCAATCTGTTGGAAAAAGAGATTGCAGCAGACTTATTCAGGCTCTAAGCTTGTGAAGTTGCCACCACCGTTCCAGTTCCATTAAATCAGTCTTTGCACTTTTGATTCCATTGTGGACATTAGATTTAATTAACAAGGACTGTTTTCATGGTTATGAGTACCCAGAAATGCACAACGGCGACAAAGGCAGCTCTTCTACACCAGTAGGTCATTTATTTGTTGCTCTGATAATCACAGAGCAACATTTACAACAGTTCAGTAGACTCCTAAGTTCATGCTGTTGTTTCAAAGAATGACACATTCTCCTGTAATGCAAAGCGTCATGGGATGTATATGTAGATAACTATGAAAAAGTGGAGTCATTTTGCTTTAAGCAGGAATGCATGGTGCCAAAGGGCCTCCCCTGCTATCTGTAAAGGCTGAGAACAGAAGACACAGAGACATGTTTCGTCCTTCTCAGGGCTCATCAGTGTGCTTTATCTGTATCTTAAACCAGGGGAAAACGAGCCAGCCCTTATGCAGTCTTATGGGCTTGGGTCATGGTGGGTCCAAAATAAGAAAGCAAGTTAAAAAGACAAACAACCTCAGCACAAAAGCATTGAGGCAAGGGTAACCCAAAAAGGGCATTGGCAACAAAGCCAGGTTTCAAAGAATGCTACAATTGTTGCCTCTGCATGTAATCTCCTACCAGCAGCTTGTGAGTCACTCCTAAGAGAGACTGCCATTCCTAGAACTCCTTGTATTTTTTTGCAGTCCTTCTATTTAAAGGGATGACAATGCCCATCGGCCCTGTGCAGTCTCAGAGTTCTGGGTACCTCTGCATCTCATTTTTTTTCCATGTTATACACTGATCTTAAAAAAAAAACAAAAAAAAAAAAACTGCAGCACCACTGTGTATGTGTGTGTGTGTGTGGGGGGGGGTTCTATAAGCAAGGAGGTTCCATAAGGGGTTCAATGCAAAGAAGTGTAAGGTTATGCACTTTAGGTTGAAGAACCAAGGAGAAAATACTGGCTGGGGATCACAGAGGAGAAGGACCTTGGGGTAATGATAACGGGGACCATAAACAACACTTTCCAGTGCAGGAGAGTGGCTGCAAAAGCGAACAAAATGCTGGGGTGCATAGTGAGGGGGTTTTCATCCAGGTGAAGTGAGGTGATCTTGCCCCTCTACAGATCACTGGTAAGGCCGCACTTAGAGTATTGTGTGCAGTTTTGGAGGCCATACCTAAAGCGTGATATCAGGCTGCTGGAGGGGGTGCAGAGGAGGGTAACAAAGATGATATGTGGAATGGAGGGGAGAGATTATGGCAGCAGGCTGGGAGACCTCAATATATATACCCTGGAGGATAGAAGGGATGGGGGGACATGATAGAGACATTCAAGTATCTGAGGGGAATCAATAAGGATGGGGCAGATGGGGTCTTTAAGTTAAGGAGGGGGAGGGTCACGGGGGCATGGGCTAAGAATGGAGGGGAAGATTTAGGAAGGGAATGAAGAGAAAATACTTCACCGAGAGGGTGGTAGCAAAATGGAATGCCCTACCAGAATGGGTGGTATCATGTAAATCTGTGAACAGCTTCAAAAGGGCATGGGACAGGGAACAGGGGAAAGTGAGGGTGGGGGGTGACAGTGAAATGACAAAAGGGAGGGGGGTTGGGGCAGCTGCAAACTAGGGGTGTTGACTGCACACTCGAGCAGACTTAGATAGACTGGGTGGTCTGTTTCTGCTGGCACATTCGTATGTTCGTAAGCTTGAGAGCTACCTGGCAAGTAGCCTACCATAAGAATTATTTTAAAAGTGAAAATACAACTTGTAATATGTCGTTATCAAATTCTACATTAACATGTGGAAGAAATCTATAGAAAAGGCTTTCATATGAAGGCTTTTGTAAGCTGTGTCTCTCTGAAAACTTTTGAAACCTGATACAAAAGAAAACTAGCAAAAGGGCAACCCTTAATAAATGCTCCATATTCTCATTCTGCACAACACAAGAGGCCCACAAGCAGTACCGCTCATGCAGAATTTTATGCTCCAGGCTATCTTTTACTTGTAAACACCCATACAGGCTCAAGCATGTTACATCTCTACATCTCTAATCTTCAAAGTAAAAGTAGAGGAGTTGTCCCTGTATCATGGCCAACATTCCCACTATCAATTAAACAGGTCCATGTAAGCCCCCGCTGACACACATGAAAATGAGCTGTCATAGCTCAGTGTGCCTTTCCTGCTTAAAAATTACAAATAAATATATACAAGAGCAAGACAAGCCATCCATCCCATTTGCTCGTCTCCCCTGCCAAATGCCGAAAACAGAGGATATGCAATGGTCTGCTTCAAAATATGCAATTTGTCTTCAAGTGTGAAGGGGCTAGATGATCCACAATTGTCCAGTGATGGAGCCACGAGTTATGAAAGTACTGCTCCCTCACGAGTGTTGATAAACTGTATATTTTGAGCTAGAGCATTGAAAAGTCTATTCATACATTGGTATTCTACTGGTTATAACATGTTAAATATGCTGCTTGCATGAAGGTTTAACTGTTTTTGAGTTCAGTTGCTGGTTATAGTACAGCACAGGGCTATTGTGACATCAGCGTTGTGAGAACAACTCCCTAATTGGTTTAGTATTTCATTCTGATGTACCTAACCTGTAAGACATCAACTGTGACCTTGCCCAACAGCAAGGATATTTATCTTGGAGGTTGGGTATGCCATCAGGAAAGATAACTCAGTTTATTTTTACAGATGTATCTCTGCCACCGTTCTCCAGTATAAGTGTAACTATTATGGGGAGGGACTAAATACCCCAAAGCCCCATACAGAAGATAAATACAAACTATTCATCCTCTCTGCCAGACTCATCATCAGGGTTCATATTATATGCTGGAGTTGGGTATTCTGTAGTGACATATACAAGACAGACACCAACCACCCATTCCCTGTTCTGGGCTCTCCACTATCAGTGGCCATATTGTATAGTGGAACTGGTCACTCTGCCATGACATACACTGTAGAGAAGAGATCCAAACCATTCATCCTCTCTGTTGGACTCCCTTGTCATCAGGGGTCACATTATCTGGTGGGGTTGGGTATTCTGCAATAAGATATACAGGACAGAGAGAGAGACAAACCATCCATGCGATCACTGGACTTCCTTACCATCAGGATTCATGTTATATGGTGGGACAGGGACTGGCTGTTTTGCAGAAATGCATAATATATCAGACAGAGGCATTTCATTCAGCCTCACTACTAGACTCCCTTACCTCAAGGGTTCATTTTGTATGGTTTGGATAGTTATGATGTAGCATCTTGTACTGTATGAGCCTGAGAAAAAACATGTATCCCTTATTCTAAACCTTACTGCCATCAAGCAAATATAATGAAGAACACAATTTAAACTAGATCTGCTGTTTCCCCTTAGCATTTTATAAAGAGAATGTAACTCTGTAAAGTACTTTTCTCAGCAAATGGACATTGATGCTGCCCTTATGCATTTGTGCTTTTCTAAGCTGCACATGATGAATTATTGTTTGATAGTGGAGATATATGCAAGGAACAGCAGGCAGTACAGAGGTGCAATGTGGGCCACTCAGGACCATGTAGGGCTCAAGTTACATCGTCTCTGGGCTGGTGGGGGCTGGGCATGGCTGGCACTTCAGTGGCTGCTCAGTTCCAGGGAAGGACAAACTGACCACCTGGCACTCAAGAATCCCATGCTGGTTGGAGACAGAAAGGCGCTGGTTTGAAAGGCAGATAGTCACTTACCCTCCTGGATGAAGGAAACATTCAGCCCATGGAGGGCCCATAGAAACATAGAAACACAGACAATGATGGAAGAAAAAGACTAAAGATCCATCCAGTCTGTCTGAGGTCCCTTTTCAGTCCTGTAACCTACTCTACCCCCACGGTCTCTGCCCTCCTCATTCCCCCATTCTCCTCCTAGATTCTGCCACCCCAAGCAACCACTATACCCTTAATTCTGTCCCATCCATGCTTGAACCCACCGACAGTTTTAACATCCACCACTTTGGCAGGCAGACCGTTCCATGGCTCCACCACCCTTTCTGTGAAATAATACTTTCTTATGTCCCTTCTGAGACCCCACCTATCAATTTCCACTAATGATCACATGACTGTGAACGAGTATTGAAGTTAAATATTTCTCCACAGGTCAGCTTATTAATTCCTTTTAGGAATTTTAAAGTCTGTATCATATCTCCCCTCTCCCTTCTGGTCTTCAGCGAGTACATGTTCAGTGCCTTGAGGTGCCCCTGGAGTGAAGGAGATGAAAGGCACCAGGAGGAAATAGGGGCACAGTCCCACAAAAACACTCCTATACAGCCATCCCAGTGGCACTGGAGTTTGAGAGGCTGGTCGCTACACCTCTCACCACACCGACGACCCGGGTTCGGGAACAAGCCTGGACCACCGGGGGTTGAGAGAGGATCGAGCATCTAGAGGACTGCTGTCCTCTCTTGTGGGAGGGAGGTTTGTCATCCCACATGCTGACTGCCCTCTGGTGGTGGCCAGAGGGTAGTACGAGCCAGGAGGCATGCACCAGTGTCCTTACATCAGTAGGAAGGCGGGGATGGGAGAAACAAGGAAAAACAGAGCCGGCAGGCTCCATGATGCATGCACCAGTGCCCCGGCCAGCTCCACGATGTCTGGATTTTGCCCCAGGGGTTGGGGTAAAGCCAGTGCCCCTTCACCCTGGCCCTGCCATGGGGGGAGCCCATGAGAGATTTAGTGGTGTGTTGGGTCAGAGAATGGTGCGGCCGGAGACTGAGTCTCTCCGAGGGAGGGACTGGAGCCACCTACCAGGATCAGGCCATAAGAAGCTATATAGAAAAAAAAAACACTCATACACAAGCTTTCCCCTTCATTAACCTCTCTGGCCATTAGGGTTCATTCTGTGCAGCAGGATAATGCGCTTTAACCAGTATTGTACAGTATGTGCGTTCCACGTAGGCCAAGATGTCCCCGCCATTGTCCTGCTTTGAAAACTCATATCAGACATGATAGGAATGGATCCCCTACTCTACACTATTGCCAGACTCCTCTATCATGCACAGCTCACATTGTTTGTTAGCCTACTCTGGAACAGACATGCACAAGCCAAGCCAACATTCTATTCATTAGCACCCACATTGTGAAATGTCACATTTTTAATCTTTAAATTAAAACATATTTGCATGTATTTATACAATGCAGGTGAGAGTCAGGCCTCAGAGATAAATGATTTACTTAGCCACTAAAGCTTGCGTCCGTCCTTCCTTCCTTCCTTCCTTCCTTCCTTATTTTACTGGTTAGCACAGTAGGCAAAATAAAGCCTGTTTTCACCAGCGACCAGAATAAGTTAAACATTTAACAAATTTTACATTGACACTACATCATTTACCTCAATTTGGAAGCATGATCAGCATTTATGGCCACTTAAAATGATCACAGAGTAACCCTTAACCAATGTGAGTGCAGGTGTCACAGCACCTGATGACATCACAATGACTTCTGCTGCACTTAAAATGAAGCACCGAAATCAAACAAACACAGTTACAGTAAATCTTCTGGGGTTAGGATCTAGTTTTTTATGCAACTATTTGTAGCACTACAGAATAAGGGTGCTAAATACAGAACATTAAAGAAATCTCAGCTGTATTGTGTCTAAATATTATACTTTAATAACTACAACTGTGAGTCTGTGTAAATGGCCTGGTCAATCACCAATGGGATTCATGCCAAGTATATCCCTGACATGTGATTGTGGCATAGCATGGCACTGTGACATTCACCTGGCATATATTGTGGTGGCCAGTTATGCACCCCATTCTAACTCACAGAGTCTGTAGTGTGGTATATTTTTGGTCCCCGAGAGAGGGCATCTGTTGGCAGGGCTAATGAAGGTAGTGCAAATGCATTCTCATTAGACATTATTTCTTGTTTCAACTTCCTAGAATGAATTTACAGAAGAATCAGCTGGTTTTGAGGGAAGGACTGATGGGACATGAAACAATGGCAGCAGTGCATAGCACATGTGGCCTAAAATCCCCCAAATAAAATTGTTCACCTTTGAGAACATGGAGTACATTAGCAGTATTAGTGGCTCAGTTGGTTTCATTTGTGGTGCTTCTGGTGCCGGAAGATCAGAAGATTGTGGGTTGTAGTCCCACATCAGGAACGTCGGCTAATACCCAATACTGCAACTGTGGTGCAGCACTAGGAGGTGTTGTGGGGAGGGGAGGGCATGGCTAGCTACAGAACATGGCAGATGCTTTTTAGCTAGCTCCTCAAGGCACTATATTATAAATGTCTAAAAAGGCTGCTAGACTTTGGCATCGGCTATATTAATACTTATCCAGAACCATCGGAGCCCATGGCTACCAGCAAACACAAACATAAGCAGGCAAAGTTAAGTTTTGATGCAATCCAGACACCTAAAGACTCTTGTAAAGGTTCAGAACTAAGTAGTGGCCTGCAAGACCACGAGACCATGAGTACATTGGTGCCATCTGAATTTAACATGTCTGATCTTGGAAAATCGTTGTCCGGGATGCTGGCCACATTAGCGCAGATGCAACATGAAATGAAGGTGGGATTCATTAATATAACCACACAAATTACTCACCTCCAAAGTATTGTTACCAGCCTGTCCAAGACATTCGCGACTCACTCAACGCAGATATCCGAGCTGGAGCATCGGGTGGGTGACCTTGAGGATTCCCTGAATGCTGTCAATAATGAACGGAACATTTTGAACAAGGCCATGGAGGAACTGGCTACCAGAGTGGATGATCAAGAAAATTGATCGAGACGCACTAATCTGCACATCATAGGCCTGCTTGAGGGTACGGAAGGCCACAGCTCCGAGAAAGAGCTGCACAGCTGGCTGATAGAGAACCTAGACCTACCAGTAGAGGCCGACGACTACAAAGTAGAGAGAGAGCTCATAGAGTGGTCCCAAAACTAAAGCCCAGCGATAGGCCTCGCCATTGTCTAATTAAATACCTTAGGCATACTGACAAAGAAGCAATCCTAAGGAAAGCTAAGAGCAAAGGTCCAGTCTCCTACAAGAACACTAAGGTATACATTTTTCACGACTATAGTCAGGATTTGCAAGTACAAAGGCAAAAATTCAGCTGAGTCAAAGCAAAGTTGTACAAACTGAGATGGTCCTTTGCATTTATGTACCCTGCTAAACTGAGAATTGAGAAGACGGATCAGCCTCAATTTTCTTTACCTGCCCAAAAGCTGTGGAGAAATGGGTGGAAGAAAAGGAATCCAGAAAGGAGAAGGCTAGCATTGTGCCGAACTCGGATGGAGCTGCCAACAGATAACTGCAACTTTTGGTCTTTCTTGCCATGTGTCTGACAGGGATAATCTGGTGATTTGCTAACTCTCTTTTGCCAGGACCTTGCCCGGGGTTCGTTTAGGGCTCACAGTTTGATGCCTTTTGGGCATATGGCCCTGTGGAGCAGGACAGCTACATGGCGTGTCCCTTTTTCTCAGACTCTCGGAGAAGATAACCTCACTAAACTGGGAGTTGCTTTTCTCCTGACCATGTCTGGGGACATGGGTAACCATGGGGAGTAACTAAACAGTCGGTCTACAAACTGAAGAAAGCATGTTTAATTAACTCATTTCTGCCTTCTTTTTATTTTAGTTTTTTTGAAGTCTGGTAGCTTAGAAAGGCTTATGCCAGCCCGTACATAACTGCTACGAATTAAGACTAGCTCTTGTATCTTATACTCATTTCATTTCCTTCAAAAACGAACAGAGTTTTTTCTTTATTAACTTTTATCATGTACTCAGAGCCCTAGTAGCAGTGCATTGTCTGTTTACTGAGCAACCTTATCAGATCTGTATCTAATGTTTAGTTCAGTGTCGTAAAATGTTATTCTAGGATGTTTTTATGCACCATTATGATGTTAATATCTGCCAGTTGTTTGCAAGGGGAACATACACAGTCACTGTTGTGCCTGAAGATGGGTGGGGGATGTTTAAAGGTTTTGTTTGGTTGGGGGATCACATTTAGGATGATGTTGGGGGGTTGGGAAGTTACTCCTTTAATCTGATACAGCAGGGGGGTTTGGACTCTTCTCGACCAGCATGGATATATGCTGTCTACCATGTCGGGGCTGAAATCGGTAGTCAAAAAGAAGAAACTTCCAACAGAGGTCAAAAGGTCCAAGTGGCAAATAATCCTATTACAGGAGATGCATATTACAGCGGGAGAGGCACCAAGGAAGGATGAATCCCTGGGGGGCTTGTGGGTCTCATCCACCTTTTCGTCAAAGGTGAGGAGGGCATCAGTGTGATTTCCACGTGGCACCCAAGTTAACATCTTGGAGCAGACAGTGGACCACATTAGTAGATATGCATTGGTCAGTGTGATGATTCCGAGGGTGGGCACACTGTTCATAGGTTCAGTCTATGCCCCCAATATGGAAGACCCAGGTATTTTTCAAAAACTAGCGCTGGATATGGCGAGTTGGGATAGACCATGGATACTAGGGGGAGACTTAATTGCATTATGGACAATATCATGGACAGATCAAGTGCAACCCCTGCCGCCCCTACCAAAAATGCAAACGCATTGAAAAAATTGGAGGCCGAAAACGGTCTCATAGACGCTTGGAAGCATATGAACCCCTCAGAAAGAGACTATAGTTTCTACTTCCTCTTCCACCACTCATATGCACATCTGGTCAGATTGTTAGTTTCTCCTTCACTTATTCCTGGGATCAGTGAATTGGTGTACTCCCCCATTCTGATATCTGACCACATCTCTCACGATGTGTCCCTGAGGGCCCCTGGCTCACCCTCATTGCCCAGACAGTGGAGGTTAGATCCTTTGCTTCTGAAAGATCAAAAATATATTTCTATAATGTCTAATCATAACCAGAAATTCCTGCAATTCAACAGGAGGGGGGGCACTTCTCATCAGACCAGGTGGGAAGTGTTTAAGGCTTTAATCAGAAGGCAAACTTTGTCCTTTTCTGCCTATCACAGGAAAGTTGAGGAGAAGGAGTTGGATTTCCTAAGATCCAGAATTGAAGCATGTGAAGCTGCACATAGAGCGAAACCCATTATATCACTATATAGAGTAATTCAAAAGTTAAAATGGTGATATAACACCTTAAGCAGCTCAAAACTCGAGTGAGCCATCCTGCTTGCCAATGCAGGTGCATACGTTGACAGAGATAGAGTGGGAAAGCTGCTAGCCTGGCAGCTAAGGAGATGAGAAGCTGAAAGAACAGTGGGCCAGATACACAGTGAAACCAGTCAACTTGTGCAAAACCCTTTGGAAATTGGTAATGTCTTCAGCGCTTTCTATGGAACCCTGTACACTTCGGAGCGGTCCCCATCCCAACAAGAATTTGACTCCTTCTTTTCAGAAGTTCCACTCCAGAAGCTAGACAAGGGAGAAGCCAAAGCTTTAGACTCCCCAATGACAAAAGAAGAGGTACTGGAGGCTATTAGGGCACTGAAGGGGGGAAGGCGCCTGGACTGGACATTCTCCCCATTGACTACTTTAAAACATTTGCCCCAGCCTTGTAGACCCACTTTAAGACATGTTGGTTGAGAGCTCAGAAAAGGGTGAGTTGCTCTCCTCCACACGGTTGGCCACCATCACAGTCTTGCCTAAACCAGGCAAAGATCCTGCCTGGTGCGCCTCTTACAGACCTATCTCTTTGCTCACTGCTGATTAAAAATATTGGCAAAGATAATGGCCACTAGGCTGGACCCCCTCCTCCGGTGCCTACCAACCCTTTTACTGCCACTACACTTGGGGTCTGGCTGGAGGCCGATAGGCACATCAAGCACCTCCGCTGTGATTCTCCATACTCTTGCCTCCTGTCAGGAATTCACAGCAGAGGGCTGAGTTCTACACCCTTGATACAGAGGCTTTTGGAATGGAAATGTAGATGTCTGCTTTCTGTGCACCAATTATATGAAGGGGGCTTAATAAAGCAGTTCTCTTCCATTTGTGAAGAATGGGGTATACAGCCCAGAGATTTTTTTGTCTACCTTTCTGTCCGACAAAGGTGCGACCTATCCTTATCACATGAGAATGGATGGGCTCCCCTTCTCCTTTCGAGGAGGAAGTGTATAGGCCCCAGCCAGGACAAAAACCACTCATTGTATTTTATCATGTTATTCAGGGCTGGTCCAGCCTGGCTGTGGATGGGATTAAGGGTAAATGGAGCCAAAATTTACTTATTACTATAGATTCCAAAGTGTGGCATCAAGCCTGCTCCCACCTCCAGCACTGCTCCCATAGTAACAAGCTGAGACAAATTCAATTAAACTTTCTATATAGAACTTACATTACTCCCCAAAGGTTGCATGCCATCAATGCCTCGAAGCCTAGTGAGTGTCCAAAATGTATTAGTAGAGAGGGAGACTTCATACACCTGGCACTGACTTGCCCTAAGGTAACCCCCTTCTGGTATAATGTCCACCAGATTATGAGCAAAGTCCTTGGGTATAGCCCATCAAAATCACCTATAGAATTGTTGCTGGGGGCGGACCCCCACCACCCTGGAGGGAAGACATGCAATCCCCTGTAGTCCTTGGCTCTGATAAATGCCCAGAAAACAATAGCGCAGGCTTGGATGTCTTCCTCTCCATCTACTGTATCCCAATTGGTTAATAATCTTAAATTATGTATGACCCTGGAGAGAATCCAGCTTGGTGCACTAGGTCGGTACCAGCAATTCCTGGAAACTTGGGACCCACTCATAAGAGCTGTAGAATCATGAGAGTTTCCAGTCTGGACATTCTATGTCCTAATCCTCCAGCCCATTGCTCCCCATATAGAAGCTCTGTATGGTCTTTCTTTTTATCTGTATTTATGACTTTGTACCTCAAAACCCCAACAATAGCACATTGTTAGTTGTAGATACCCCACAGGTTGCTCTCCCAAGGGCTACCTGACTGTACTACTGTACCTCATACTGTAAACTGTACTTCATATAGCTATGTTACAAATTAATTGTATGCTTTGTACTCTGCATAACTTCACCTCAATAAAATATTTTGGAAAAAAAAATAGGAGGTGTTGCACTGCTGAGGTGCCATCCTTCAGATGAGACTTCAAACCAACATCCCTTCTGACCATATCTGGTTGCTATCCAGATGAAAATTAGAAGATACCATGGCACTTATCATAAATGTAACCCTTTCACCAATTGGTATATGCAGTGGTTTAATTTTTTGTGCTAGATTTAGCTTGGCATAGGAGTATAAAAGGGAAATCCAGAAGAAGGAGTTTGGCAGAAAATGGTGCCAACCCTGAGTGAGGGTGGTAGAGAGTACTTTGACTACACTGGAAAGATATGCATGCTACTGCTGTCACATGACAATGTGACTAACAAACAACTTGCTGAAGGTTAGGCAGATGGGACCCTCTGGGTTAGCCTGTAATGTACCTACTATTGCTCCCCCACCACAAAATCTTGAATCTGGGCTCAACAAAGGGAGCCCACTTCAGAAAAGTGTCCCTTTCAGGCTGAGATGGGGCCCAGGTTAGGGAGAGGCAGCTCAGCGAAGAGACATTGTTGACTCCTGGCACTATGCAATAAAACTTGGTTGGGGTATTTTCCCTATACTGTGGAAGAAAGACTATTGTTTTGGAAGACGTTAGTGGTTGTTTAGTAAAACAGAACCAGACCCTTTTTTCTAGTTCTGTTTCAGTAAGATGGCTCATCTAGAACCTTTCCCTTCCTACTACTGTGACAAAGAATACCTCCCATCCCAGTCCTTGATGCCGCCTTCCCATCAGTCCTGCTTGCTCACTGGCAGTTGCAGCACCACATTTAGCTCACAGATTACAAAGTAAAAGCAGCATCAATCAATCTCCCCCTTCCTCACAAAGTACCTCTCACTAGTCGCATGTGGTAAGTAATCAGCAACATGACAAAACTATTCCACTCCTTGGATGACTGAAAATGTTACCCTGTTCTCGGGGAGTCACAAAAAAACAACACAGCCTCTTGGCCGCAGTAATACCCTTGACACAAATGCAGTCTTTTTTTTTAACATAATAAAAGTCACTGACCTCCAAGGTCAGACATGAATAACATCAAAATTACTGGTGTTTTTATAAAACAGCAGTAGACATGCATTCTGTCAAACAAAATCTATTACAGGGCAGTGGGAGCCTGTTCCCTTCAGTGAGCCCTTGACACCATGATAGCCCCTGATTACTAGGAAAACATCATTATTAAAATAGTACTATTAGTAGCGAAGCATGACATTTGCCCTAATTTCATACTGTTTAGCAGCAATTGAAAAACCTTCAGGCTGCCCACCCCCCACCTCTTTGTGCCCTGTGCAGCTGAAAAGACCAGCTATACTGTTTTACAAGAATGTTCACCCAGAACATTAATTTAGGGTTGAACTTGAGACACTGAGTCTAGCTGTGCTACCCCACTGTTATCTGAGTTGTACAGAGATCCTTTGTGGGCAATGCTCAGCTGTGTTTTATATTCAGCATGGAAATTTCAAATCAGAATAATAAATTATTACTTACAATACAGGATGACGCACATTATATACTAGACCAGGTGTGCAAGGCAGGCAATGCTTGTTATACCGCACCCATTCTGTTATAAAAGGAATGATGGATTTGCTTCATAAATACTAACTTTTCAAGATATCTTTAATCTGTAACTCCCGGAGGCAGCGTGCATTGCAGGAGTCTATGAAACTGCACTTTTTCAGCAGACTTGTTTCTTTGTAGCCACTGCATTGGGGGAAACAAATTTCCAGAGAATAAGAGAGACACAGACACTTAAAGTAGAGCTGTGTGTGATTTTCAATGTCTGCTTCAAAGATTTCTGCAGAATTTTGTGCATTTTACCTAATTCCGTGAAAATCCATTGGACTGCAGAATTCTGAAATTTCCCGAAGCGGTATTTAAACTGTGGAAACCTAATCCATGGTTTACACAAACTGTGGAAAACTAATCTGTGTGAGGTTTGTTTTGGAAGCCAGCAGAATTTAGCAATAAATTCCAAAAAGCAATGTGGAAGCAGAATTGCCGCTCTGTCTGAATTTCACCGGTGGTATTCTACATTTCACACAGTTTTAACTTAAGGAGTTGTATACACCACTGGAAACATTTTGAAAACACAATATTTAGACACAAATTCAGCTTATTTTTCATATATCTTCTAGAGAATTCTCCACATTACGTTTTACTGGGGAAATCTGCATGGACACAGGGTCTTTTTCCCTTTGTTCTAAATATTATTTTAAGTTCTCCTGGAGGTGTTGTTTTCTCCTGGAGAACTTCAGACTGGAATTAAAACAGAATTGTCTAGTGGCAGGTCTCACACTCTAGTGGCCAGGATGGTTGTGCTGCCTATGGTAGTGCTTGCAATCCTTGGGGATGGGGAGCCTGCAGTCCTGTTCTTGCAATGACCCCTAGTGGTGGGCCAAAAATCATTGGCACATTACATGCCAACCAGTTTTGAAATTACAGGTGGGCTTGCCAGGGCTCTGCCCTGCTAGCTCTGAAGTGAGCCCCGGTAGCTCACACATCACTGCCATTGACTTATCATGGGGAGAGGGGCTCAATTTAAAGATAGGACCCTTATGGGTCCCCTAGCTCCCAAAGCTCATAAAGTGTAATTCCAACACTGATGCCAACCCTCTCCCATTGGGCATCAGAAGAGAGAATGCAACAGATAGAGGAGAAAGGGATGCTGGACAACGTGCACAAATCAGTGATCAGAGATGGGTTAGTGTCTGAGGAGACTGTGGGACAGAATCTAGAAAACTAGGAAAAAAGACTTCTGGGCTGTGAGCACTTCATCCCAATGACACCTCTGTAGGCTTTGGACCCCACTCAATTGGGACATCAACATAGCTCTGCCTGTCTCCTCGGTCAAGCTAGGTGGGGGAAGGTATAAGACACAGTGTGCCAAGACTGAGATATGTATGAGCCCAGTGGAGCAGGGGCATGGTGGAGCAGGTGTGCCAGCTCTCAGCAAGTGGGCACTCAGAGTTAAATATACAATATATATATATATATATATATATATATATATATAAGAATGGAACACTGTATGGACAGAGACAACTAAATGTGGGAATCAGCAATACAGGAGTTCCATAGTGTTAAGTAGTTGCAACAAAAGTGCCCTCTAGATGTGAGATGCTGAAGTAATGAGTCAGAGAAAAGCCCAGTATAACTTCTTAACTGATAGGAATTTCCTTTTAGTTGAATGGATATATAGCCCCACAGTGCTGGGGGTGGCTACCTATGTTTCCCTTCTGGGAGACAATGCATCTCACCTCTATATACCCAGAAGTGGTGGAATGGTATAGATACAGTAGAATCTTTTCTCTGGTCCCCATCAAGGCCATAATGGTGCCCAAGACTGCCAAGAGGTCACCTGCATATATCTTGAGTGTTCAAAGTTGCCCAGAATCTGCAGTCATGGCAACTGCCACCATGGAGCAGTTCAGTAAGAATATAAACAAAAGTGGTAAGGTCTGAAGAAAGAGCCTGTGAACATGCTGACTAAAAGGAAAAGTGCTCCTGCCTCTAACCCATTTCCCAAGAGTAACCAGCCAATGAGAGGCTGAGAAAATACAAGCAGCTGCATGGGATTACTGGTGAGAATGCAGAATGGTTCACTTCATCTGAGAGGAGTTCACATTCTGAACTCGAGAAGAATGTACCTGCAAGCATTGCAGACCAGAGGAAAGTCTGCTTAGAGCCAGCCAGTCCCAAAAGGAGTATTAAAGCCCTATGAAGCTCCCAGGACAGACACTGCCTGTAGCTGAAAGACTGAGAAGGGGCAGCGGGTAATTTCACTGTCTGTGATTCTGTTTGTGGAGCATCGAGCAGAGCCTGCCTGACCCATTGAGAGCATGGGTGAAAGCCCCCCCAAAAGGGTTGAAGAGGACCATTCATTGGTGACCAGTAGCAGGTAGTGACCAGGTGAAGCGGCAGGTACTGCCACCCAGGAGCAACTGTCCTGAGTTCCAGGATCCAATGTATAGCCACTTTTGAAAATTGGGTACTACAGAACATGGCTCCCTGCAGAATTTATAGCATAGAGAGCTGGGTTAGCATAGAGTTTGTTACAGTCATGGGCAGGACTGTGTAACAAGGGGCAGCCCTGGTGAAGACCAGAGAGTTTGTTGTCATCATGTGGAGCAGCATCACTATTCACCTAGGTTCATGACAGTGCATTCTTGTTTTCCCAATTGGATTACAAAAAAGCTGGTCTAAAGACCTGGTACTGCAATGAGTCATCAGCATCTCAACAGACCCAGGTATTTCTGAGACAGTATTTGCAGTATTGGTAGTTTCTTGATATTGAGACACATTGCTTGAGTTGTACCAAATACTTTGTTTATTCAGTTAGGTATCAGAGGAGGGTACGTGCATTGCCCTCAGTGCTGCTTCTGCTGAACTACTGACAAAATCCTTGACATCTCACTCCCAGAACTCCCCTTGAGTCTTAGCTTCAACTCACAAACTGTCAACTGGAATCCTAAAGTATGAGACTGGATCCATCATCCTATATGTTACAGCATGCAGGATTAAGACTGTTCATTAGCATATGTAAAGTGGAGGTTGGGGATTATTAGAAACAGAAGATAACAGCTGAAAAAGTCTGAAGGTCCATCTAGTCTTCCCATGTTATCCTGTTATACCCTGGGACCTGTTGTCCCTGTGGGGTCTTCATTTACCCATATCATTTACCCCACTCTATTACTCTCTATGTTTCCATCTCCATTGTGCCTCTGAGTAGCTACTATACCCTTCGCTCTATCCTAGCTGTGTTTGAAACCATTTATGATTTTTGCACCCACTACCTTTGCTAGCAGACCATTCAATGGTTCAACTAATTTTTTTGTAAACTAATTCCTTACATTCTTTTGAAACCTTTTAACCTCCACTCGTGACCTCGCGTCTGGCTTCTCTGTTCCGGGAAAATATCTCTTCACAGTTCACCTTATTTATTCTTTTCAAGAATTTGAATGTATCTATCATGTCCTCTCTCTCTCTCTCTTCTAGTTTTGAGTGAATACATGTTCAGTTCCTTCAACTGGTCCTCATAAGATCTGCCCTCCTGGCCCTGAATCATCTTGGTCACCCTGCATTGTACCCTCTCTAGCCTGTCGCTGTCCCTTTTTCAGATGAGGACTGCAGAGCTAAACACAGTATTCCAGGCTGGCCCGGTGGCACTGAGGATTGAGGCATTGGATGCCACACCTTGCACCACACTGGTGACCTGGGTTCAGGAATGGACTCAGGGCGCCGGGGGTTGGCAGGGAAGAGGAAGGATTGAGCATCCCATGACTGCTCTCCTTCCTCTGGGGAGGGCAGATCAACTGCATCATGCTGCAGTGGCATCTAGCGGAGGCTAGGTGCCCTGCAGTTGCATGCACAGTAATGGGAGGAGAGTGGTGGGCATCTACATGATTGTGCTGATGCCATTGCATGTCCAGCTCCTAAGGGGAGTAAAAACTGTTGGAAAAATTGTGGGACAATCACGGCAGCTGATTGCCACACCCTGCACCCCTGGAAAAGAGAGGCTCATCCACAATAGCGGGTGTCTGTGTGACAGGTCCCCATTGGGGGGGATCCTGCTTCCAGTCGGCCTGTGTGGAAAGGGCATAATTCACGTGCCAGACCTTGTCTGGGGGTGCTGGTGCCGGCGGCTGGGCGATCGCTGGGACTGCTCCACAAGGAGGAGGATAAAGAAAGTTGAGATAAAAAAATAAACTCAGTATTCCAGGTATGGTCTCAACAGTGACCTATGCAGAGGTAACAATACCTCTTGTTTCCTACTATCAAACCCCCTCCCAATGCACCTTAGTATCCTGTTAGCCTTGCTGAAGACTTTGTTACATTGTCTGGTTTGTTTAACGTAGTCACTAATGATGACTCCTAGGTCCCTTTCCTCCGATGTTGTATTCAGCTGAACCCCTCCTATCTAATACACTGTTCTGGGATTGAATTTCAGTTGCTATACTTCGGATCAATTTTTCAGCCTTTGTGGGTTTCTTTGCAATTAATTTCCTTATCCCCTTCACATTGCCAAATCTACAACAGAGTTTAGTATCATCTGTGAATAGACACAACCTGCCCTGGATTCCCTCTTCTATGTGGCTTATGAACATATTGAAGAGGACTGGGCACAGGACAGATCCCTGTGGTATTCTTCTGGTGATCTCTCTTTCCTCTGATCTGACCCCATTCACCACAACTCACTGCCATCTCCACTCCAGCCAACTTCCTACCAACCTTATTATTTCCTTAACTGTTCTCAGATCCCCCATCTTCTTCAGCAGTCTTCTGTGTAACACCAGGTTACATGCCTTGCTGAAGTCGAAGTAGAGTAAGGCTACTGTGTGCCCCCTGTCAACGTCCCTGACTACCCAGTCAAAGAATACTATCAGGTTAGTCTGACAAGACCTCCCTGCCATGAACCTGTGCTGCTTACTATTTTCTGAAGCCCATTTTTCTCCAGGTATTCCACTAGGTCCTCCTTGACTAGTGTCTCGGATAGTTTCCCTACCACAGAGGTAAGGCTGACTGGTACACTAGTTAAGCAGGCATTGCTGCAGAGGCTGGGGAGGTCTATACTGTGTATGCACATGCAGAGGTAGATCTAGAATTTTTTGAAAGAGGTTGAAGTTTTGTCAGGGGGTTTACACTGCCAGTAAAAAATGTAAAATGTTCCACTTTAAACCTCAGAGTAGGATAATACAGCTACTGTTTGCTGGCCTAAGGGGATGGTGAGTGCTACTTCATTATTTGACACTACTTTGAATCCGCTAGTGTGCACATGCCAATAATGGCTTCTGTTCCACTGCTCCCCTTCACTTTTTCCCCTCCACTAAGAAGTAGAGCCCTCTGGGTATTGCATTTGTGAATAGTGTCTGTTCTGCATCCGCTTGTCTGTTCTGCATCCTCTGAGCATTGCTATTGTAAGTATATGGTTAATTCTCAGGAGACAGCACCCTTGTACCTCTGTGTGCATGAAAAAGTCACCCATGGTGGCAGTACAGCAACATTAAAGAAGAAGCTGAAGAAACATCAATGAACCCCAGACCATTCATCCAAAGCCATGCACCATCTGCTCTCAGGCTTATCCACAACTTGTGGGCAGCAGTTGCAGTTAGAGTGGTTGCGTTTGGGACTTTGGGTCCCTAGTTAAATTCTCATCAAGGATCTTCATGAGTCAGTACACTGGACATAACATTCTACTTTATAAACCTCCTCAGGGCACCAGATGGTCCAGTGGTTGCTCTATGTACTCCCATGTAGGAAATCCAGATTCAATAGCGAGCCCAGGCTCCCCATGGTTGAGTGGTCCATGGCTGGAGTTTTCTATCAGTGGTAGTGCTTCCTGGCTAGGGGGAGGGGTGCCACCTTGGCCACTCCCACAGGGACTCTGCTGCTGGGCCTGGAGATGAGATGAGATGAGTACACCATCTGAGACTTTTACAGGGGCACTGTAGATGTACAAGCATTCTTAAGGTGCCATGCAGCAGGAAGGGATGCACATTTGCTCATCCATCTATATGTTGGGACCTGTAAATTACCCCCACCATAAAGATGATGGCGAATCAACTGGTACTCAAGCCCTAACCAGTTGACCCACCCCTGCACCAGTAAAGTACAGGGTGAGGGGGTGGATGCCTCTAAGACAAGGACCCCAATGTCAGGAGCAAGCCATGGAGGAACAAGTAGGGAGCAGCAGGGGTGTGAGTGGTAGGTTATTGGAAGCAGCCAAAGCATGTGGCAGAAGGGCATGAAAACCTTGATTAAACAATCCACAGACATTTTTCTCTTGTATTGCCCTGCCTTCCACACTACATTACCATGCTTTGGTGAGACATTACTTCAGAGGCTATTGCCAAGTGTCAGTGATTGTGATTCAGGTACTATGAAGTGCTGCAAAGCAATGCATATTACACCCTCCTCTACAGAGGGGAACACATCTTCCCCATGACTCATGCACTCACCAGTGACCTACAAAATAAAGAGTTTTACATTTAGCAATATACACTAAAGTGAAACAGACATTTAGTGCATGCAGACAGGGGTGGACTTGCCCAGGGTGCTTGGGATGCTAATTGCATTCTGGCCTATTAGCAGTATGGCGTGTGCTGCTAGTTTGATGTGTCATTTCTTTTTTTTTTCTTTTTTTTAATTATTTACATCCTTGTCCCTTGCCACAAGTCATTCATTCACTGTTTTGGTGGGAGGGGGAAGGAGTGAACTCTTGTCGGTGCAGGCTGGGATGGGTTCAGGTCACATTTGTGAGTCAGAAACACAAGATACAATGGGTAGCTCTCTCAGTCAGTGCTGCTGAACATGCTGCCTTGCCTCAGCTCAGACAAGACAGTCTGACTAGTGACTACTTTACTTCTCCCACTGGGCCCAAACCAGCCAACCACAATGATCAGATGGTGGCATCTTTCACAGGGATGCTCTACCTGCTAACTGCCTGTGTGTGTACTGATATTGGTGCCAAACACCATTTTCAGCAATGGCAGCACAGCGCAGCATCACAAAAAGCAGGTGTCAGGCATGTGTCTTCGGTCAAACTGTAACAGTTGGTCAAGTCATGAGTCAGTCGGTGGGATGGTGTCAGTGACTGTGCAGCAAGCAAATTACCACACAGAGAAGGACACTGAGAGGCTGGTGGGGTGCCATGGTGGTGGTTGAGGCTCTTTGGCTGGGGGGCATCATGTCACGGCAGAGCAGTTACTAACATACTAAGTTGCCAGCAGATTAAGGCTAACAGTCAATGTTGTCTGCCCGAGATGCAACTCACAGTTCTGTCTCTGCTGCTGCCCTTCTCCCCATTTCATTCCCTTGCTCCCAGGTTCCTTCCTCAGAGCTCCCTTGCTGTTCACTTCTCTCCCTACCTGTACCTTGCCAATGTACCTGTCTCAACCCCCTTTGAATCCTCCCACTGATTCCATTGACATCAGTTCCTCTGGTAGTGCGTTCCAAGGTGCCACCACCCTCTTCGTGAAGTAATGCTTCCTCATTTCTCCTCTGTACTTCACCCCTACCAGTTTTAGGCTATGATCCCTTGTTGTCTCTTCTTTCAATTTGAGCAAACCCTATGTGTTTACCCTATTGAATCCCTTCAAATATTTAAAGGCCTCTATCATGTCCCCCCGTCCCTTCTGGCTTCCAGGGAGTGCTTGTTCAGCTCCCTAAGTCTCTCTTCATAGGACTTTTTACCCAGCCCGTGGATCATCTTCGGTGATCTCCTCTGCACCCTCTTTAGTAAAGTAATGTTCCTCTTTAAGTGAGGACACCAGAACTGCACATATTACTCCAAGTGTGGCCACACCAAGGAATTGTACAGGGGCAGGATAATCTCTCTCTTCCTCGATGTTATCCCCCTAGCAATACACCCTAGCATTCTATTTGCCTTTGCTACCATCTCCTGTAGTATTCTGAGTGATTCATTTTGGCATCTATTACCATTCCTAGATCTTTTTGCTCCTTGGAGATCATAAGCTGTTCCACCCCAAATGGTAGACATACCCAGGATTCCTAACACCTAAATACAATACACTGCACTTCTGAGCATTAAACCTCAGTTGCCAAGTGTGTGACTGCTGTTCATGGCTCCTCAAGCCTTCCTGGAGTGCACAAGTTCCCCTGCATCTTTGGATTACAAGGTGGATATCTATGCAGGATTATTATTAACATACATTCGGCAATGTCTTCTAATGTGAGTATCTTTTCGCTGAGCAAACAGATATTTGAACACTCTTTGCTTACTTCATCTGGTATTCATTCTTCTCTTATTCACTTTTGACAGTAACAATCTCCATAAAATATGTGTTTTATCTCTATACAGCATTATTAGGAATGCTAAAGTCACACAGATGTTACAATAAAGATGCTCACCTTCTAAGTTAATAAAGTGAGAATGAATATGTCATAAATAAATTAATCTTATTCTTAGATTATCTTGGTTAAACATTTTCCAGCATTCCTTAACACAGCTACTATTATTTATTTTATTATGAAGGGTTTTACTGGCAAAATGGATAATATAATTGACATGCTACTGACACATTAATTGAGGGTTTTCTCAAAATCTAAGACCACAGACTTATGCTACAGCTGCTGGTGAGACAGGATTAGATGTATCTAGAAAAAAATGTATAGAAAACTTGATGAAAACAGAGATAAAACAGCTTGTATACCATCTTCAAACAAGACAGGGAAACCCGAGGTTACCAAAGGAAATGGTAAACTTGCTTTCCATGGTCAATTTGCAAATTAAAAATATTGGATAACTGTATTTAATATATGCTAGGTAAAACCTTAGAAATGGGATGGACTAGCAAAGAATGAGTCCTGTTTCCATAACTGCACAGAGACTGGATCCTATAACCCCATATTGTAAATGCTGAACTGTGTTAGAAAAACAGTATACTTGTATGTTTTTGATCACCACAATGATAGAAAAGATGATTATTGCCAAAAGGAATATGCATTCTTTAATTACACTGAATGAATAGAACTGAATTAGATGCAAAAAAATATTTTTTTTCATTGAGAACCAGGACAGCATAAACATTATTACTTAAAATGTGGAAGGGTCATTATTTGGAGGGTCCCCAGAACTAAAATGGAAAAATCTATTTTGGAGATCTGTATTTCTGAAATAGCTTCATTGTACACAACAATGTGAAGATAGAGACAGGAAAGAAGATGGTGGCAGTTGGCAATAGACTGTAATACAACACTGGGGCCTAACAGTGCCACCCTCCTCCCCCGCCCGTACCTCCTATGTGTATATTTGTATATAGCAGTATCATCCCTCCTATGTGTATATTTGTATATAGTGGTATCATCCCTCCTATGTGTATATTTGTATATAGTGGTATCATCCCTCCTATGTGTATATCTGTATATAGCGGTATCATCCCTCCTATGTGTATATTTGTATATAGCAGTATCATCCCTCCTATGTGTATATCTGTATATAGTGGTATCATCCCTCCTATGTGTATATTTGTATATAGCGGTATCATCCCTCCTATGTGTATATTTGTATATAGCAGTATCATCCCTCCTATGTGTATATTTGTATATAGCGGTATCATCCCTCCTATGTGTATATCTGTATATAGCAGTATCATCCCTCCTATGTGTATATTTGTATATAGTGGTATCATCCCTCCTATGTGTATATGTGTATCTAGCTGTATCATACCGTCAGTTGGCTCCTTGTGAAGTTCAGATACCCCTGAATGTTAGCTTTGTTTTTATAGTTTCTTTTTGTCTTCAAAAAAGGAATTACAGGGGGAGGGGAATTCCTTTTTAATATCTCTTAATATTCTATGTTTAGATGGATATGGTGCAAAAGTTTTGATATAGTGAGTAATTTGCTGAGGATAATTGAAGATTGTAAGTGAAGACATAGTTGTGGGATTGATGGACTTAGCCTGGAGTGGCCACAAAAGGCTTTGGATAGTACAGAACCTAAAAAGTCCTTCATAAGCCCGTCTGATGGCTAAGTGAAAGTGCATTGCACTGCAGTGTAGACAACCTGATTTGGGTAGTGAACCTGAGTGATCATTTTGGGAAGCAGGCCAGGTCTGGGTAGCTGCCATCAGGGTTTTTATGGACAACCAAGGGTGAAAAAACAGGACAAAGTTAGATATGGAATAAAGGCATAAAATATAACAATTATAAGAACAGTGCAAACATAACACTGACATACATTTTTAGTATCCAAGTATGAACATAACTTTGTGTGGGAGAATATCAGGAAAGGAAATTAATTTTTTTTTGTTACATAGCACCCTCCATACAAACTTCTTTCCCAAAGTGCTTTACAATCCAGGAGAGGGTAGGAAAAAAGAACATCATTATCATTTGCAGGGCAGCAAGAGATTTAAATAGTGCAGAAACAATATAGAGAGTTTATGCAGAGGGATGTTAACTTACTCAGGGTCACACAATGAGTAAGTGGCAATAGGAGGGAGTCAAATGTGTGTCTGCAGATTCATAGCTCTGCACTGTAACCACCAGACCATACCAGTTCCCAAGCCTTACATACATGAGGCAGAAACGGTCTAGGAAGAAAAAAAATAGATGCTCACCTGATCTATCTCTGGCCTGGATATTTACCCTTCCAATAATCATTAAGTTAAAGGGACGGCATTCAGTACATTATCATGATGTTTAAACTGTTATAATTAATCACGCTTTACATTTGTTTTTGAAAGTTCCATTTTTGTTTCCAGGATTTAGAGCACATCTTGCTAGCCTATCCAATAATCTGTATTCAGATCATATGGGTGACACCCCCCCCCACTGACATCATAATGCTTACCATTGCAACAGACACAGACACAGCAATTGGAAGGTCAGTTAGGGACAGTCAATTGCTTTTTTTTTTTTAACAAACAAACACTTTAAAATTAGTTGAGGAGGCAGTGTTGTCTAATGACTAGAGCACTGACATGCAACCCAGGAGATCACAGATTCCGATCCCACTGCAGCCCAAATATTCACTGTATTTTGGGCAAGTCACTTAGCCTCCTAGTGTTCCAGACCACCCAGCTAGAAAAATGGGTTGACACAGGACCCCACTAGAAATGAGATGTCGCATCTCCATTGTGTTATCCTAGGTAAATAAACTGTAACATTTAAACAAGCATTTGTCAATGCTGAATGTTGTCGAGCTGTCATTGGCAGTGAGAGTGGCAGAGCTAGAGATGCATAGTGCTGTGATTTTGTTAATGTGTCCCAAAAGGTGATTTTGCACAGTGAGCACGCCATTGGGTGCCACAGCTGCAGAAAGATATTTTGGGTAGGCTGTGAAAAATGTCAACTGGACTGTTGATAAGGAGGTGCGTACAAATGCCAGTGGTGAAAATGTGGCATGAAAATATTGCAGATTGATGAAGTTACAAGAGAGTATGGAAACTGCGCAATGCACACTTGCAACACAGTCATTTTAGGGACTTTCGGCACCAAATTTTCAACAGTGCATTTTAGGACTTCTGCTCATAAATAGTACCACCGTCATTTCCTGGAACTCTCCTGAAAAATGATTTCGCATAGCGACCATGCAATTCTGCACCGGACATGCAAAAACACATTTCAGCCAGCTGCACTGTTCATAAGGAGGTATGGAAAAATGCCAGTGATGAACAACTGGAGTGAAACTATTACAAATTCACTAAGTTATGAGCGTGCATGCAAACTGCGCAACGCACGCTCGTAAAACACTCATTTTATTGACTTTAGTCCCAAAATTTTCAACATAGGCATTTTAGGACATCTGCTAATGAACAATATCACTCTCATTTTCATAATGTGTCTTGAACATGGGCTTTCCACAGCGACCGTGCTATTCTGCGCCAGGACTGCAAAAACATATTTTGGTCAGGATGTGAAAAATGACAGCTGTACTGTTCATTAGGAAGTGCAGAACAATGGCACTGTTGAAAATCTGGAGTGAAAATATTATAAGTTTGCGAACTTATGAGCATGCGTGCAAACTGTGCAACACACACTTGTAACACAGTCATTTTATGGAGTATGTCACCAAATTTTCAACATAGGCATTTTAGGATCTCTGCTCATGAACAGTGTCACTGTCATTTTTGTAATCTGCCTCAAACACTGATTTCCCACAGCGACCGTGCTATTGTGTGCCGGAAGGGCGGAAACACATTTTGGCCAGGATGTGAAAAATGACAGCTGTACTGTTCATAAGGGGGTATAGAAAAATAACAGTGTTGAAAATCTGGTGTGAAAATATTAATAATTCATGAAGTTATGAGCGTGCATAGCAACTGTGCAATGCACGCTCATAAAACAGCCATTTTTAGGGAGTTTTTCCACCAAATTTGCAACATAGGCTTTTTGAGAGCCCACCTCATGAACACTCCAATGTCCTTACATTAATCAGTCCCAAAAAGTGATTCCACGCAGTGACTGTGAAATCACCAATCAGGACCGAGTAACATCATAACAGTGACAGAATTTATGAGGAGGGGTCCCAAAAACCCCATGTTGAAAATTTGGTGCAAAAAGACCAAATAATGCCCGAGATATGCATCAAAGTTGAAAAAACCCTATCTATGCCATTATACAGCTTACCGGCATTTCCTCAGTTCGCGGTCAGCCAGCTTTGATGAGTGCAGATGTGTTCCCAGTCCACCAAAGATTGTCGTGCCAAGATCCAAAGGTAACTATGGGGTGAGGGGGGTGTGGGAGGCAGGGTGCACAGTGGGTGGGTGTGGTGGTGGGTAGGAGACTTTGAGGACTGTTTTCTGTTTACAGGTAAAAAAAAAAACATTGTGGGATAGTTTTTGTATTTCAGGGGATTGGCATGCTGGGTTGGGCTCCCAGCGTGCCACATAACATTTTTCTTTGGGGGTCTGCAGCCAATGGGGGTTGGGCACCCTTGTCGGCACACAAACAGAGGGGTTGGATTTATGCCAAAGGGATTGGGCACCCGCTAAGCACACAAAGAAGAGGGGGCACCGAGCTGAGGGGATTAGCACCCCCCAGCATTTCACAATGGGGAGGGGGCTCTTATGCTGAAGGAGGGCCTCCCATTGGCATGCAAGTAAAGGGGAGGTTAGAGCCGAGGGATTGGCCACCCGGCATATAACAAATGGGGGTTATTTATGCTGATGGGAGTGGGCTCCCTGTCGGCAGTACAGCCAGGCAGGGCAGGGGTAACTGACAGGGGATTGGGCACCCCTGAAGTCGGCAGTTTGAAGGCTGGTGTACTGCCCTGTGCATAATGGCGGCGAGCATGGCAAGAAAAGGCCCGCGGCATCTGATGAGCTTTGTTCGGATTGCAGCAGACCTTTTCTTAGATGTGCTCACCAAATTACGTATGCATGATGTGGTGCCTGCATGCAGGCTGATTGAGGAATGAGGGACGCACTACTGATGCGTGCCCTGTATTCGCCCAACAGCAACCGCGCCCCCAAAGCTGCACTGTCCCAAGATGTTGGCTGCGCAAGTGCACCAACATAAAAAAAGATAGTGCTGTATTATCTGAAAAACTTAGATCAATAAAAAGAGAAAGTAATAAACCCTAGAAAACAAAGGTTCAAAATAATTGTTAGAAATATAATAGTTACAAGACTGTTGTCACTGCTAAATTCCCTCTCTGAAAGGAAAGTGGTTACTAAAGAAGTTCCCAAAAGATACAGCTTTTCCATCTAATGCTCTACACAAAGCAGTGGTTCAGTCCAACTGCAGATGGATACCGATGGCTGGGACTGGTGTGATGTGATATGTTGCTTGTGTTAATTAAAGGTTTAATGCTGTTTCTCTACTGTTCTTTGGGAACTGTATGTTCAGTCTGGCATCCTGTGGGGACTCTTCACAAACTGCTAGCTGATGGAGTGCATTCCCTGGAGTTGTGATTACTGGCTAGGAACAGAGCTGCATTCTGTGCTGTTGTAGGAGTCCTGTCAGTTGTTTGTAGTGAAGATCTGATGGACAACATATCAGTGAAACTGGCCCTCGACTATCAGAGAGTTTAACTTGGGCTCCAGCGGCAAGGGAAGAGACTAGCAGACTGCGCTGTATGGCCCCGTCACACAAATATATTTGAGCACATGTGCACTCATCACAAAATACACAGCATAGGGGACTGGCAGTATAGAGGTTAGTTAGTTGGAGTAGTTTAAACGTTTATTCAATGTGTGGATAATGCCTAATAGTGTGTTGTAAATCTGCTAGTATAGGATGTGCTTCAGAAGACTGTACAGTAATCTAAACAAGCATTTGCCAATGCCGAACGTTCGCTTGCAGGTATTTGCAGTGGTGTTTGGCACATATGGTGCTTTACCCTAATGCCCTGTGCGATTGCTGGTATTTGCACAATAAATTTTCAGCATGACCTTTTTGTTACCCACATTGTGCGCTACATAGGCAGAAACACGTTTTGGGCAGGATGTGAAAAATGACAGCTATACTGCTCATAAGGAAGTGTGGTAAAATGGCAATGTTGAAAATCTGGAGTGGAAATATTGAAAATTCGCAAACTTACGAGCGTGCATAGGAACTGCGCAATGAACACTCGTAAAACAGTCATTTTTAAGAATTTTGTGACCAAATTTTCAACACAGCCATTTTAAGACCTCTGCTCATGAACAGTGTCACTGTGATTTTCTTAATGTGTCCCATACATTGAGTTTGCACACCGACTGCACCATTGTGCGCTACATGGGCAGAAACACATTTTGGACAGGATGTGAAAAATGACAGTTGTACTGCTCATGAGGAGGTGTGGTAAAATAGCAATGTTGAAAATCTGGAGTGAAAATATTGAAAATTCGCAAACTTACGAGCATGCGTAGGAACTGCGCAACGCACACTCGTAAAACAGTCATTTTTAGGAATTTTTTCACCAAATTTTCAACATAGCCATTTTAAGACCTCTGCTCATGATCAGTGTCACTGTGATTTTCTTAATGTGTCCCATACATTGATTTCGCACACCGACTGCGCCATTGTGCGCTACGTGGGTGGAAACATGTTTTGGGCAGGATGTGAAAAATGACAGCTGTACTGCTCATGAGGAGGTGTGGTAAAATGCCAATGTTGAAAATCTGGAGTGGAAATATTGAAAATTTGCAAACCTACGAGCATGCGTGGGAACTGTGCAATGCACACTCGTAAAACAGTCATTTTTAGGAATTTTTTCACCAAATTTTCAACATTTCCATTTTAAAACCTCTGCTAATGATCAGTGTCACTGTGATTTTCTTAATGTGTCCCATACATTGAGTTTTCACACCGACTGCGCCATTGTGCGCTACATGAGTGGAAACATGTTTTGGGCAGGATGTGAAAAATGACAGCTATACTGCTCATGAGGAGATGTGGTAAAATGGCAATGTTGAAAATCTGGAGTGAAAATATTGAAAATTCATAAACTTACAAGCCTGCATAGGAACTGCGCAAAGCATGCTTGTAAAACAGTCATTTTTTGGAATTTTTGCACCAAATTTTCAACATGGGGTTTTTGGGACCCCTTCTCATGAATGATGTCACTGTCATGGTGTTATTCGGGCCCAAAGGGTGATTTCGAGCAGTGACTGTGCAGTGACTGTGAAATCACCCTTCAGGCCTGAATAACACCAACAGTGACATCATTCATGAAAAGGGGTCCCAAAAATATGCGATGGTGGTGCAAAAAATTCCCAACTCACAAGAATATGCAATAAAGTTGAAAACCCCTATCTAGCCCATTATACAGCTTACCGGCATTTCCTCAGTTCGCGGTCGGCTTTGAAGAGTGCAGACGTGTTCCCGGTCCACCGAAGATCGTCGCGCCAAGCTCCGGAGGTAAGTATGGGGTGAGGGGGGTGTGGGGAGGCTGGGTGCACAGTGGGTGGGTGCGGGTTGTGGGAGGGGGGACTGGGAGAAGTGCCGTGGGACCGTTTTGGTTTACAGGTGAAAAAAGAAAAAGACTACATGGGATGTTTGCCACACTGGGGTGGGCTCCCAGCATGGCAGAAGGATGGCTTGGGGGCGTGGAGCCGACAGAGTTGGGCACCTAGTAAGGCAGAAACAACGTAGGACATTTGTCACGCTGGGGTGGGCTCCCAGTGTGGCACAAAGATTGGGGGGTGGCGTGGCGTGAGGGGCGGTGTGGCGTGGGGGACGGCATGGCGCTGTGCTCCTGAATGACAGTGGTGATTTTCTTTGAGGCGAAGACCACCGCTGTCATAAACAGCTCAAACACCCATTGGTGCAGGACCGCCACGCCTGCTCAATGGAGCAGTGGATTGAAAGGGAGAGGCACACCTCCAAAGTGTGCTACTCTCCCAAAACGTTCCTTGCGCATGCGCGCAAGCGAACATAAAAAAAGGTAAAGAAAGTCATGGTACTAAAGTATAGGAATTTCAACATGGTGGCTGCTGGCATGTTTTTTAGTTTCATGTTATAGGTGTGGTAATCTGTGTTAGTAAGAAGGTTTGGAGGGGAGGAAAATGAAATTTGGCACCTGACCATGCATTTATAGAGGTTTAGTGTATGGTTAGGTTATGTCTCTTGGTCAATGAGATTTTTTGATTTTTTCTTGCCATTTTATAAATATACTATACTGGCGCGGTAGCACCAGTATAGTTAGGGTTTGTGGGAGCATGTAATATTAAAGGCCAATCTTTGCAAGGTAATAACTTTGTTCAGTTTTAACAGATCTGCTTGGCATTTTGCATACATAATCAGAATGGGCAGTTCTATTGATATGCCAAATTTGGTTTGAATCACTTGTGTAGTTTCTGAGATGCAGAGTGTTGAAAAATAGGAGATTTTTATTTTATTTTACTGTTTCTTTGTCAACCTGTATCTCAAAAATGGCTGTAGCTACAGGGCTGAAATTTTCAGAGTAGAAAACTGTAGCCTCTCAGATGTGCCTTGGAAGGTTTAGTGGAAAAATATGAATCCATCCAAAAGTTATTCATCCTTGTGTCCCCCATTATTTTCTATGGGCAAAAATAGATGTCTCTGGTGGCATAGGATTCTAAGTCGGAGCAGTGCTCCAGCACAGGATTTTATGCCGACGTTTAGTAATGGGCATGCGATTCTATGTTGGAGCAGCTGTCCGGCATATGAAATTTATGCTGAAGGTTACAGTGCAGGTCAGCACCCCTACCTCCAAAAACAACTGTGGAACACTGGGGAGCCCACTCCCAGGGTTCTCAAATCTGTCTTGCACCTCTAAAAAACAATAAAACAGTCCCCCAACGTACATTTTTAACTTTGATGCAGCATCCTGCATCCTGCCATTTTTGATGCAGAATTCTGCATTGAAGTGCTAGCTTTTGCTGACATTGGGGTGCCTAATCCCTTAGTCAGCATTTATAATGCCCTCCACGACTGTGGCACACTGGGGAACCCACCTCCAGTGTGCCGAAGTAATAATAATTATTTTTATGACACCGGGATGCTGACTCCTGGCATCGGATGTCTCCTAGGACGACTGCAGCCAAGTTGCATTGCTAACAGGGGTGCCCAATCCCCCTGTCGGCATTATGCATCCCCTCCTCCAACTCATGTGGCACACTGGGAGCCACCCCAGTGTGCCCACATTTACCTGTAAAGAAAACGGTCCCTCATCATCTCTCCAGTCCCCCTCCCCCATCCCCATCGTCTCACTGAGCACCCACCTCCCCGCACCTCCCCTTACCCATACTTACCTCTGGAAGTCAGAGGCAGTGATCTTCTCTGGATCAGGACACATCTGCACTCTTCAAAGCCGAACCGCAAACTGAGGAATCAAGGTGACCTTATATTATGGCTCTCAATGGGGTTTTCAACTTAGGTTAATATCTGAGCCATTTTTAGGAATTGTTGCCCCAAATTTTCAACTTGGGGTTCTTGGGACCCCACCTCATGAACACTGCCACTGTCATTTCATTATTCAGTCCTGAAAGGTGGGGGGTGCGGTTCCAATTGTAGGGTTTGGTGGTGGAAGGGTATAACAGTTGTAAACCTAACATCCAGTTTCCTGACCTGTATCACTTTGGTTGAAGATCTATGTGTAAAACCCTAACTTTGTTTTAAACAAACTTTTTTGTTAATTAATATGTAATACATATGTAGTAGTAGATTGTCATTTCTTTTGGGTGCCCTTCCCCAAAGGCTCAGGGCACCCTTACACAAATACATAAACACTTAACAAACAATAATTCCGCCACAAATTACAATAACTACAAAGCAACAATAAATAAATACATATCACAGCTTATCAATAAATCACGTTCTGATCAGCAGTAAATTAAACCCCAAAGGCTTGTTGGAAAAGATGGTGTTTTAGTTGGTTCTTAAAGATTTCCAAGGAAGGAGCACCCCGAAGGTAACACGGCAAGGAATTCCATAGGATTGTGCTTGCCACTGCAAAGACCCGATCCCCAGATGATTTTAGCCTTGCTCTGGGAACCTCTAGGAAGAACTCCCCCACAGAATGGAGAAAGCATCCTGGGAGGGGGGGTAAGGAGACAGACAATCTCTCAGGTAGCCCAGATCCAATTCATGCAGGGCCTTACAGGTCAAACTATCTATTTTAAAGGAGATGCTCCATCGCTCTGGCAGCCCGTGCAGTTCATGCAGCACCACAGCAATATGACAGGACTTTGGAAGGCCTGTCAACAGCTGGGCCACAGCATTCTGCAAAAACTTCAGGAGCTGCATCACATCCCCTCTGACCCCAAGGTAGAGCATGTTGCAATAGTCAAGCCTTGAGTGATGAACGCGTGTACTCTATGTATACATAATATATATGGCACCGGATACATGGGTCCCTATACACAAGTTGTGTGGGTGTAAAGAGGGCTCAGCTGAACTGGTGGACAGGGTAGCAAAAAAATGCACATATTGGGTGTGGGCAGATCAGAAGACAGACTTGGATTTTGGAGGGAAGGCCAGGTGGTGGGTGGTCAGTTAGATAGTGCATCACTGACCAAGACAAGTTAGGTAAGGGGGAAGGGGGGGACGGGAGCAGCAGAGCAGGCTTCAGAGCAAAGACCAGCTGCAGGCTGTGTGGTGGGAAGGAGAGTAGAGCTGCAGATTCAGCAAGCACTGTGTGTATCCAAAAAAAACAAACCTTTAAAATCACTAATAAGACAAGGATGCTGGCCCTCGCATTGAAGAAAAGGAGTTCCTCTTTGCCAACCAACTGTGGTGAGCAGGTTTCTGATCTTTTCTTTTGGCTCTTGGGCTCCTCCAGGTGACTACAGAGCCAGGCTACAACTTTGCTCTAGGTATCTATCAATTACCACTGCTCATGAGGAGGTAATTTTGTAGTTTAGAATCACGGTATTTTCACTATGGGAGATCAGTTATTGCCTACTTTGATACTGATACCAGGTTAAATTCAGTACAATTGTGAATACATTGCTACAGGACTACAGGAAGTACAAGAGCAATACATTGTGCTTCATGCAGGCAGGTGGCTCAGGTGGACATGGCTTGTCCTTCTCTGGTAGCACCCTGGCCTGTGACCCAGCCAGTCTGCCCCTGCATGCAGTGGTCTGTAGCATACCTTGGTTTCTGTGTCATTTTCCCCACAATATGTATGCACTCTGAAGCCCCAAACCCAGTGCAAAGTATCATGTGTAGCACTATGCAGATTGGGTGGGCCAAGCTATCCTGTTCTGGCCACACATTTCATGCTTCTGTGTAACTGTATAGGACAAGCTGACACGACCCCATGAGGACCAAATGATGCAAAAAAAAGTTTTATATTTTTTTTATTGAACTTGTTTTGACTGAGTGCTGATTTAAATGTTGTTGGCCAGGAGAGGCACAATGAACTGAAGCTCATTTCCGGGCATGCTCCTGGGGGATGGGGGGGGGGTCACAAGGAGGTAGGAAATACAATATACAAGACGTAAATAATGAGATACACAATTCTGAAAAAGTAAGAAGTGCATTGCACAACAATGAATAAAGTGACAGGTGCAATGCGCAATACTGAATACTATAAAGTGAGAAGTGCAATGTTACAGAATTTCAGACAATGTGAAGAACATAGTGTTATAAACAAGCATTTGTCAATGCCGAATGTTTGCTTGCTGGCATTGGCATTAGTAGTGTAGGAGTTAGACAGATGCATAATAGGAATGACAGTGAAGTATTGTCTTTGGGTCGTCAGGCATAACAGCCATGCCATTTCACCACACCCCACCCTGCAGACACTGACAAGTGTCACGGTGTTCCTTGGGGTCTTTAGGCCTTATGCTCACCCCATTCCATAAGGAAATATGGTGAGATGGGTGCAGTATAGGAGAATGGGGTGAACCTTCGGGCCGAAGAGTCCAAGGCACACCTTAATACCTGTCACTGGCTGCAGGGTGTGGGTGTGGGTGGAATGTCATGAGCATTACAGGCGATAATCCCAAGTTACACCCCGATGCCTGTCAGTCTCTAGAGGGTGGAGCGTTGTGACAGGAAACCCTAACGCCCCAAACGTTTGTTGGTATGTTCACTCCAAATTTTAAATATAGGTTTTTTATGACCCCCCCCCATGAACAGTGGCAATATCAATTCGTTAGCCGAAAGCTGATTTTGCACAGCGACTACGACATTTGGCACCACAGATGCGAAAACACATTTCAAACAGGGTGTTAAAAATGACAGTTGTACTGTTAATGTGGAGATGTAAAAAATGGCAATGTTGAAAATCTGGAGTGAAAATATAACAAGCATTTGTCAATGCCGAATGTTTGCTTGCTGGCATTGGCAGTGGTAGTGTAGAAGTGGTAGGGGAGGCACTGACAAGCAGCAGGAAAATCCCAGCCTCTCCCTACAAAACAGGGTACTAAATGAGAAAAAGACAGAGGTAGAACGGTCAGTGGGGGATGCTGCACTGGAAGGTAAAGCCATTAAAAATGGAGAGCAATGAGTACTAATGCCCGTAGTCTGGGTAACAAGCTTCCTGAATTAGTGGCCTTGATGGAGGAAGAACATCTGGATATCGTGGCAGTCACAGAAACATGGTACACACAAACCATGACTGGGACATAAACATACCAGGATACACTGTGTACAGGAGGGACAGGAGGGTAAAGGAGGAGGAGTAGTAGTTCTTTACATAGGGAAGAATAAAAGCAACAGAACAAAAAGGTACACAGGGAGGAGAAGAAGCACTGTGGGTAAGTTGGAGACAGGCAATGGCACCACTGTCTGGCACGCAGGGGTTGTATACAGACCCCTTCTCAGGGGAGGAAATGGACAGGAAATGATAGAAAGTACTTAGAATGGCAGAAAAAGGGAGATATTGCTGATGGGTGATCTGAATATGCCAGATGTTAACTGGGCGCAGTTCCAGCTGCCACTTCGAAGAGTGCAGTTATTCTAGATGCCCTACAGGGGGCATGCCTTAGAGAACTAGTACTGGAGCCCACTCGAGAGGGAGCAATATTAGACTTGATTCTCTCAAATGGAGATGGTGAGAGGATTACAGATGTAGAAGTGGGTAGCCATCTGGGAACTAGCGACCATCGAACAGTATGGTTCACAATAAACATAGCAATAGAGTCAAGCCATACAAAGACAAAAGTACTGGACTTTAGGAGGGCTGACTTTGCCAAAATGGGTGAGTGCCTAAAGAACACACTAGCAAATGGGCAGGAAGGAGGGGTGGAAGAACAATGGGAATAATAAAAACTGCCATCACAGAGGTAACGAGCCTTTGTGTGAAGCAAATAAACAAAACAAGGCGATGTAAGAAACCACTATGGTTCTCAAAGAAGTGGCAGTGAAGGTTCAAGAAAAAGAAAGCATTCAGGAAGTACAAGGAATGCAGAAGGAGCAGGACAGAGAACTGTATCAGTTAAAGCAAAGGAGGCTGGGAAGGCAGTCAGAACAGCAAAGGCCCAAACTGAGGAAAAGATAGCCAACTCAGTTAAGAAGGGATAAAACCTTTATAGGTACATCAGGGGCGAAGGAAGACCAAGGGAGGATAGTGAGGCTTAATAAAGGGAGGGAGGGTGGGCAGAGGAGACTGTGAAAAGCAGAGATACTAAACACATATTTTGCTCAGTATTTACAAAGGAAGAGGAGGTACATAAAACAAACAGTAGTAACACTCTGGATACAGAAGTTGATACCGGCCCATTTACAGAACAAAGGGTTCTGAAAGAACTCTTAAAACTGAAGGTGGACAAAGCAATGGGGCCTGATGGGATTCATCCCAGAATTCTAAAAGAACTAAGGGTAGAACTAGTGACACCACTGACTACCCTTTTAACAAATCATGGGAGGATGGGGTGGTACCGAGGACTGGAGGAGGCAGATGTGATTCCCCTTCACAAAAGTGGGAGCAAGGCAGAAGCAGGAAACTATAGACCTGTTAGTTTAACCTCAGTGATAGGAAAATGATGGAATCACTTCTAAAGGAAAATTGTCCGGTATCTAGAGGCCAGAGGGGCACAGGACCCTAGGCAGCATGGATTCTAGCGGGAAGGTCATGCCAGCCAGATCTGATAGATTTCTTTGACTGGATGACCAAAGTAGCAGATCAGGGAGGGCTGTGGACATGGCCTACCTAGACTTTAGTAAGGCATTTGACACAGTCCCACAAAGATTAATATGCAAGTTAGCCAGCCTGGGAGTGGGTCCCAAGATGACAGCCTGGGTAAAGAATTGGCTGGAGAATAGGACACAGAGAGTAATAGTAAATGGAGTCCACTCAGAAGAAAGGAGGGTTACTAGTGGGGTACCGCAGGGTTCAGTATTAGGACTGGTCCTCTTCAATGTCTTTATAAGCGACATTGCAGAAGGACTGGAAGGAAAAGTATGTCTCTTTGCAGATGACACTAAGATCTGCAACAGAGTTGATACACAGGGTGGGGTGGAAAGGATGAGAAGGGACTTGGCAAGGTTAGAGGAATGGTCAAATGTATGGCAGCTTAGATTCAATGCTAAGAAGTGCAATGTAATGCACCTGGGAAACAAAAACCCAGGGGAAGAGTACACAATGGGGGTGAGATACTAACAACAACAAAATGGAAAGGGACCTGGGGTAGTCATATCAGATGACCTAAAGACGGGCAAGCAATGTGAGAGGGCAGCAAGGAGGGCTGGGGGATACTGGGATGCATAGGAGAGGCATCGCCAGTAGAAAACAGGAAGTTATTATCCATCTGTACAGACAGCTGGTGAGACCCCATCTGAGTATTGTGTGCAGTTCTGGAGACCCAATCTCCATAAAGACATAGACAGGATGGAAGCTGTCAGAGGAGGGCAACTAAAATGGTGCAGGGTCTGCACGGAAGACATATGAAGAGAGACTTAGGAGCTTAATATGTATAGCCTCGAGGAAAGAAGGAGAGGGGACATGATGAAGCGTTTAAGTACCTCAAGGAATCAACAAAGTCCAGAGGGTAGCATCTTTCAAAAAGGAGGTGCGCAAGAACAAGAGGCACAGTTTGAAAATGAGGCGGCTCAGAGGTAATTTAAGAAGTATTTTTTACAGAGAGGTTGTGGATGCATGGAGCGGCCTTCCGAAGGAGGTTGTGGAGTCAAAATCAGTGGTGGAATTCAAGCATTCATGGGATAGTCATAAGGCAGTTCTGGGGGTGGGGGTAGGAAGAAGTAGGCTGCTGGTTAACTAGGATCTGCAGCTTATCCAGTAGGTAGGGAAATGGGCAGACTGGGTGGGCCAAGCGGTCCTTATCTGCCATCAAATTCTATGTTTCTATGTTTCTATGTTAGAAGTTACAGAGCTGCGTAATAGGAATGGCAGTGAAGTATTGAACTGAAGCCAACCCCACCACCACCCTGCAGAGAGTGACAGGCATTGGGGTGTGCCTTTGGGTCATCAGGCATAACGGCCATGCCATTTCACCACACCCCACCCTGCAGACACTGACAAGCGTCACGGCGTTCCTTGGGGTCTTTGGCCCTTATGCACACCCCATTCCATTAGGAAATATGGTGAGATGGGTGCGATATAGGAGAATGGGGTGAAAATTGGGGCTGAAGAGTCCAAGGTATACCTTGATGCCTCTCACTGGCTGCAGGGTGTGGAATGGTATGAGCATTACAGGCAAGAATCCCAAGTCACACCCCTGATGCCTGTCATTCTCTACAGGGTTGGGCGTTATGGTTGAAAACCCTAATACCTCAGGCATTGGTTAGTATTTTCCTCCAAATGTTCAACATGGTTTTTGTGACCCCACCTCATGAACAGGGGAATATCAGTTTGTTAGCAGCTGCTTATGCACAGCGACTCGGCATTTGCTTCTAAGGTGCAAAACATTCAAACAGGATGTAAAAATGACAGCTGTACTGTTCATGGGGAGGTGTAAAAAATGGCAATGTTGCAAATCTGCAGTAAAAATATTTAAAAAAATGGTGAAGTCACGAGCGTACATAGAAACTGTGCAATGCACACCCGTAATATACTTAGATTGGGGATTTTTTTTACAGCAGATTGTCAACTCAGGCATTTTGGTGCCTCTGATCATGAACAGTGTCACTGTGGTTTTCTTTATCTGTCCCGAACAATGATTCCCCACAGCGACCATGCATCTCTGCGCTGAAAGTGTGAAAACACGACCATGTTGTGAAAAATGACAGCTGTACTGTAAATAAGGAAGTGTGGAAAAATGCCACTGGTGAAAATCTGTACTTAAAATATTACAAAGTCATGAACTTACAAGGGTGCGTGGAACTACTGAATGCTCACTCGTAACACAGTCATTTTATGTACTTTTGCCACCAAATTTTCAACATAGCCATTTAAGACCTCTGCTCATGAACAGTGTAACTGTGATTTTTTAATCTGTCCCAAACATTGCTTTTGCACCAACAGCACCATTATGCGCTACATGTCTGAAAACACATTTGGGAGGAGCATACGAAAAAAATGGCAGCTGTGCTGTTCCATAAGGAAGTGTAATAAAATGGCAATTGAAAATCTGGAGTGAAAATATTAAATTTGCAAACTTATGAGCATGCATAGGAACTGCGCAACGCACGCTCGTAAAACAGTCATTTTTAGGAATTTTTTCACCAAATTTTCAACATAGCCATTCTAAGACCTCTGCTCATGAACAGTGTCACTGAGATTTTCTTAATTTGTCCCATACATTGATTCACACACCAACTGCGCCATTGTGTAGTACATGGGCAGAAACACATTTTGGATGAGATGTAAAAAATGACAGCTATACCACTCATAAGAAGGTGTGGTAAAATGGCAATGTTGAAAATCTGGAGTGAAAATACTGAAAAGTCGCGAACTTACAAGCGTGTGTAGGAACTGCGCAATGCACGCTCGTAAAACATTCATTGTTAGGAATTTTTTCACCAAATTTTCAACATAGCCATTCTAAGACCTTAGCTCATGAACAGTGTCACTGTGATTTTCTTAATTTGTCCCGTACATTGATTTCACACACCAGCTGCGCCATTGTGCGCTACCTGGGAGGAAACACGTTTTGGGTGAGATGTGAAAAATGACAGCTGTACTACTCATAAGAAGGTGTAGTAAAATGGCAATGTTGAAAATCTGGAGTGAAAATATTGAAAATTCGCTAACTTACGAGCGTGCATAGGAACTGCGCAATGCACGCTTGTAAAAGTTGTTTTTTGTAATTTTTCCACCAAATTTTCAAAATAGGCTTCTTGAGAGCCCACCTTATGAACACTGGCAGTGTTGATTTGTTAATTGGTCCCAAAAGGTGATTTCGAGCAGTGACCGTGCAGTGACTGCGAAATCACCCTTTGGGCCTGAATAACGCCATGACAGTGGCATCATTCATGAGAAGGGGTCCCAAAAACCCCATGTTGAAAATTTGGTGCAAAAATTCCAAAAATTGCCTGAGATATGCAACAAAGTTGAAAAACCCTATCTAGCCCATTATACAGCTTACGAGCATTTCCTCAGTTGCGGTCGGCTTTGAAGAGTGAAGCGTGTTTCCGGTCCACCACAGATCATCGCGCGAGCTCGGAGGTAAGTATGGGGTGAGGGGTGTGGGAGTCAGGGTGCACAGTGGGCGGTCTGCGGGTTTTGGGGGCAGGAAGACTACGTGGGACCGTTTTGCTTCACAGGTAAAAAAAAAACTGACTGGGACATTTGCCACTCTTGGGTGGGCTCGGTGTGGCAGAAGGACAGCTGGGGAGTGGAGCAGGCGGAGATTGGGCACCCCCGTCAGCCCGCGACATTGTTGCCATGCTGGGTTGGGCTCCCAGCATGGCACCTTTACTCGGGGAGAGTGAAGCCGGCGAGTTGGGCACCCCATCGGTGATAGCATGGGGAGAGACAGTGAAACTGATGGGGATTGGGCACCCCGTCGGTGATAACATGGGGAGAGACAGTGAAATCGACGGGATTGGACACCCCGTCGGCTATCATCGACTTGCCATGCTGGGGTGGGCACCCAGTGTGGCATTTGGAAGGCTTTGGGGAGGGAGCGCAGCACAGCCGATGGTGGATTGGGCACCCCCATCGGCTATACATGTGTGCGGGCGGGGGAGGGCAGCAAGCAGTATGCGTGCGTTTCTCTGTGTGTGTGTGTGTGTGTATGTGTGTGTAGGGGGAGCTGCGCATGAGCAGGTGAAATCTTATTGCTGCTCACTGAAGCATAGCTCCCCTTTCAACTGTATGCCACTGCATTTTGGAGCTTGTCATAGACAGCTCCAGCATGCATTGGCTTACAGGGGCCGCGCCTGCCAACACACTGACTGAATGGAAGAGGGGGTGACACACCTCCGAAATCTCAGATGATGGCACTATGTTTCTTGCACATGCGTGCAAGCAAACATAAAAAAACTGGTGAAGTCATGAGCGTGCGTAGAAACTGCGCAATGCACACCCGTAATGTAATTAGTTTGGGGATTTTTTACAGCAGATTGTCAACACAGGCATTTTGGGACCTCTGCTCATGAAAGGTGTCACTGTGATTTTCTTAATCTGTCCCGAACACTGATTTCCCACAGTGATCATGCTTTTCTGCACCGGAAGTGCGAAAACACATTTCAGCCAGGGTGTGAAAAATGACAGCTGTAGTGTTGGTAAGGAGGTGTGGAAAAATGCCAGTGTAGAAAATCTGGACTTAAAATATTACAAATTCATGAACTTACGAGGGTGCATTGAAACTGTGCAATGCACACTCATAACACAGTCATTTTATGGACTTTTGTCACCAAAGTTTCAACATAGCAATTTTAAGACCTCTGCTCATGAACAGTGTCACTGTGATTTTCTAAATCTGTCCTGAACATTGATTTTGCACTCTGACTGCACCATTGTGCACTACATGCATGAAAACACATTTTGGGTGAGATGTGAAAAATGACAGCAGTACTGCTCATAAGGAGGTGTGGTAAAATGGCAATGTTGAAAATTTGGAGTGAAAATATTAAAAATTCACGAAGTTACAAGCGTGCATAGGAACTGTGCAATGCAGGCTCATAAAACAGTTATTTTTGGGAATATTTTCACCAAATTTTCAACATAGGGTTTTGGTGGGGGGCCTACCTCATGAACTGTGACACTGTCATTTCATTACTCAGTCCTGAAAGGTGGTTCCGCGCAGTGACCGTGTAATCACCTATCGGGACTGAATAACAAAATGACAGTGACTGAGTTCATGAGATGTGGCTCCAAGAACCCCATGTTGAGAATTTGGTAATAAAATTCCCCCAAATGGCTGAGATATGCACCAAAGTTGAGAAAAACCCATTTATGCTATTATACAGCTTACCGCCATTTCTTCAGTTCGCAGTCGGCTCTGAAGAGTGCAGTCGTGTTCCTGGTCCACCAAAGATCATCACTCTGGGCTTTGGATGTAAGTATGGCATCAAGAGGGAGTGTGGAGATGGGTGTGCAGAGGGTGGGTGCGGGTTGGGGAGATGGGGGTAAGACAGTCAACGATGGACTGTTTTTTTTTTTTTTACAGGTGTGTTTTTTCTTATTCAGGAAGATGACATGGGACTTTTGTCCAGCTGGCGTGGGCTCCCGGTGTGGCAACTGAAAGTTTATTTTTTGGGGGTCAGTGGAGCCAATGGGGGATTGGGCACCCCCAGGACCATGTTGACTTTTGCCAAGCTGGGGTGGGCTCCCAGCATGGCACCTACAATTCTGTTTTTTTAGGAGGTACAGTGGAGCTGACAGGGGATTAGGCACCCCTGTCAGACATACAGACTTTTGCCACACTGGGGTAGGCTCCCAGTGTAGCACTTGGAAGTCTGTTTGGTGGGCAGTGGAGCTGACGGGGGATTGGGCACCCCCATTGGTCATATAGTGTGTGGGGGTGGAGGGGATTAAATGAGCATGCTAGGAGCAGGCTCCCAGCATACTACATAGCAGTTCGTGGGGGGGACGAACTGTCTATGACAGTTCAGATGCAGTGCTGACGTGTAGGCAATTTGCATACTGCCAACAGCAGTATGCAAATTGCCTACACGTTTCCACCACTGATTGTGGCGGTGTTTTCCTCAGAACTGTACACCACTGCATCTGAATGGATATAGACAGCTCGGACATTCATTGGTGCAGTGTAGCCGTGCCTTCAAAAGAGAGCAGGGCATTGGAAGTGGGGGAGGCACACCTACAAAAACTTGTATGGTGGCATTATGTTTCTTGCACATGCGTGCAAGCAAACATAAACATTGTAAGAATTTACAGTGTAAAAAAGTGTCAACTGCAGCGTACAACACAAAATATCAGACACTGCAAGGTACAACATCTATAAAATTGAATTTACAATGACAAAAGGTGACAAGTGTAGTGTACAACACTATTAGATGGCACTAGGTACAAAATGTACAAACAATTATATAATTCGCTATGGCAAAAAGTGATAAGTGCAGTGTACAACACAAAGTATTAGATGCTATAAGGTAAATTATTTACAAAAACTGAAAACATTTATGATGACAAAAAGTGGCAACTGCAGTAGACAACACAAAATATCTGATGCTGCAAGGTACACAATTTATACAAATTACAAGGATTTACAATAGCCAAAATTGACAATAGCAGTGTGCAAAACATAATATTAGATGGTATAAGGAACAAAAATGTACACAACTTGAAAGAGTTTACAATGGCAAAAAATGTCAAGGGCAGTGTACAAAAAATATCAGATGCTGCAAGGTACAAAACCTACAATGGTAAAACGTGACAGGTGCAAGGTACAACATAAAATATAAGACATGGCAAGGTACACAATTTGGAAAACTTGTTATAATTTACAATGGCAAAATGTGACAAATGTAGTGTGCAACATAAAATATCAGACACCACAAGGTACTTTTACAATAAACAATGAAATTTACAATTGGGAAAAGTGACAAGTGCAACGTACAACAGAGAATATAAAGCCATGCTTACATGGTCACATTTGCACTGGAGTAACCCGTGCACTTGGGTTGCTCCAGTGCAAATGTGTCTGTGTGAACATGTTCCTGATCAGAGTAAGCCATGTGCTAAGACTTTCCCTGATTCTCTGGCAAGTTGGGAATGTCAAGAGGATTGGGCGACTTACAGTGGCTTAAGAGGCAATGTGGACTGCCTGTGCTGTAGCAACCCATTCTCAGCCAGCAGATGTCTGGCTCCCCTGCGATGCATGGTCCCCACCAGCACAGATTGCAGAAGTGCAGAGAGGGGCTGTGTAGACAAACAGACCGTGGGTCACAAGTGGTCAGGACTGCACTGTTGTGGTTTCATATTTGCAGTGCTACTGCCATGTAAACACAGCTTTAGACTGTACAAGGATCAACAGCTTACAAAAATTGGAAGAATTTACAATGACAAAAAATTGATAAGTGCAGTGTACAATATAAAATATCAGAAGGCATGTACTGCAAAATATATAGAAACTGAAATAATTTACAATGGTAGCATGTGGCAAGTGCAGTGCACAACACAAACTATCAGATGGCACAAGGTACATTTGCAAAAATCAAAAGAATTTACAATGAAAAAAGTAACAAATGCAGTGCACAACACAACTGTCAGATGGCAAAAGGTGCAGTTACAAAATTTGAAAGAATTTACAATGCGAAAAAGTGACAAATGCAGTGTACAACACAAACTATCAGATGGCACAAGGCACATTTACAAAAATTGAAATGTAGTATGGTAACATGTGGCAAGGCCAGTGCACAACACAACACAATACAAACTATCAGATGGCAAAGGTACATTTACAAAAATTTAAATAATTTACTATGGTAGCCTGTGACAAGTGCAGTGCACAACACAACACAAACTATCAGATGGCACAAGGTACATTTTCAAAAATTGAAATAATTTACTATGGTAACCTGTGGCAATTGCAGTGTACAGCACAAACTATCAGATGGCACAAGGTACATGTACAAGAACTGAAATAATTTACAATGGTAACATGTGGCAAGTGCAGTGCACTGCACAATACAACACAATCTATCAGATGGCACAAGGTATATTTACAAAAATCAAAAGAATTTACAATGGAAAAAGCAACAAATGCAGTACAGAACATTAACTATCACATGACAAAGGTGCAGTTATAAAACTTGAAAGCATTTATAATGGCAAAAAGTGACACGTGCAATGTACAACACAAACTATCAGATGGCACAGGTACATTAACAAAAATTGAAAGAATTTAGAGTGGTAGCATAACAAGTGCAGTATGAAAATATCAGACAGCTGAAGGAACAAAAATTTGCATAGCACAAACATTTACAGTGGTTAATTGGGCATGCATTCTGCTACAGGGTAATATGTTGAGGTCCCACATCTCAGAGCTATGAAAGACAGAAACTTATTTTATTTTAATGGTCCCTGTGCATGGAACAATATTTTGCTTGCCTTGAGGCTGAGATAGGATTCTGCACCATCATTTTGTAAAGTAAAATATGATATCTACTGTAACTATATGTGCTTATTGTGGAAACTGTTGTATCAGTTACTCAGCTGTCTAAATGATTTGTGTATTGGTATATTATCTCTGCATAAGTTTATTATATAGGTAATGGATGGGTTAAACAAGTATGAGGCGCTCAGTATAAGACAGGGCAAGGTCAGTTATAAGAATACCAAGAAAAAGGAATTCCAAAACAAATCATGGCTCAGGGTGTTATTGCAAGAATAATAGGTACCAATATATAGGTGGAAATGGCAAAAGTCTGTAATTTACATTGTGTGATTTAATATCCAAGGATTAAAAATTCTTTTGGATAGGAAACCTTTCTTACAATTTAAAAAAAAGCCATGATTAAGAACAGCTTTTGTTAAATTGAAATACTGTAAGAAAGAATGAACAACACAGTTTTAACTAGAAGAAATGCAAGTATCCCTTTGGATCCAAGAATATGCCCATGTTGTGTGTAAGTTAGTTCTAAAATTCTGAAGTTCTAGGTTCAGGTGGCAAAATACGTCCATTCTCAGGGGAGTTTCTAATTTTCTACAGAGTCAAACATTTAGATTTTAACCTCAAGTTCCATTTTTAAAAATAAATATCTTTAACATGATTTATAATATGTTTATATGTACAGCTCATATATCTGTTTTGGCTATAAGAGTTTCTTCTCAAATTCATTTTGCAGCAGAACTGCTCAGTTTTGCTTCACCATTCTCTGGCCTAAAGAACTTGAGAATGTACTCAGTAATGGTTCATATGATTATATACTGAGGGAGCATTCTTTACCAATTAGTGTGCTTCTTTCCCCTATGTGTGAGGCACTCCTACACTGTAGTATCTCATGCACAAGTACCTAGTAATGGGAACATTGAGGGAGAATAGTTTTTACATTTTTAATAAACTATTGATGATCCTGTATCAATAATATAACTGTATATGGTTTAGAGTTGTTATCAGTGAAAATATACCCTCACGAAAATGCTATTGTACCAACATTCTGATGTCATACTTAAAGTACAACAGCATTCAGCAAAAAATTAATTTTGTGGCATACTTTGAAACTGGTTTCTCTAGCTTTGGTTCTGACCACTAGAGATTGTTCTAAATAAACAAAAAACTGCCTTTTTATAATTAAAAATAGGCTTGTTTTTTTATTTCTAAAATCCCCACCCCATGCACAGCTACTGCATACCCTCCACTTGCTTACCAGAATACCCATTGTCCCAATTAATTTTAGTTTTTTATTTACTTTTAAGAGATATACTACCTAATGTTGACACTCACTAGCCCAACACCCAGAAGTCCGAACTGAAGACCACGACACCGGAAATCCCGACAGCGGGTTTTTGCCTGTGGCTGACTTTTTCTACATGTTTCAGAGGGCTTTGCCCCCTGCTCCCCCTGTATTTACTATTGCTAACTCTGTCGAGTGCAAAATCCCACTGTCAGGATTTTTGGTGTCAGGATCTTCAGTTCGGACTTACAGGTGTCGGGCTAGTGAGTGTCGGTGTTATGTTGTGATCCCCTTTTAAGTCCGAGACTGACTGATGACTCGATTCTCTAGCTTCAAGTATCTATGCATATCTGAGAGTTGTCAGTTTAACCTACGGCTGTGCTCGGACATGTACAGATAATGAAAGTAAGTCGTCAGTCAGCACTGGAGTCAGCAATAAGTAAAGAAAACAGAAGAAACTGTGTGGGTGGGCATTCTGGGAAATGGGTAGGTGGGTTATGCAGTAGCTGGATGATGCAGGGCTTTTGTAATTTAAAAAAAAGAAACAACAGAAAAATGAGTGTAGTTTCAGGGGAGGGCATTACAATATGTAATCAAAGTCCATTTAGCACTTTGCTGATATTGCAGTCTCAAAATTCCTTTGCATTGAGCCTCAAAAAGCATAATTATTTTTTAGTTAATGGCGTGTGTGTGAGGTGTCAACATTTGTGTAAATGGGAGGGAGGGACTATATAGTATTAAAAACAAACAAGTAGGAAACTCCGCACATAACAAACCTGAGCTCTCATCTCCGATTCTGAAACAAATTTTTGCTTTCATGGTTCAGATGTCATCACAATTGCCAAATGGGAACACAGGGTCATTGGGTATGAGAGGAGAGACTAAAGGAGCTTAATATGTATACCCTTGAGGAAAGGAGGGAGAGGGCGAACATGATAGAAACTTTTAAGTACCTCAGTGGAATCAACAAAGTCCAAGAGGGTAGCATCTTTCAGAAAAGGAGACGTGCAAGAACAAGGGGACACAATTTAAAGATAGAGGGGGGGGCAGTTCGGGGCAATGTGAGGAAGTATTTTTTCACAGAGAGGGTAGTGGATGCATGGAACAGCCTTCCTGAGGAGGTTGTGGGGTCTAAAACTGTGGGATAATTCAAGAATGCATGAGACAGACTTAAGGCAATTCTTGTGGGGGGGTAGGAAGAAATAGACTGTTGGTTAACTAGGATCTGTGACCTATCCTGTAGGTAGGGAAATGGGCAGACTAGGTGGGCCAAGCGGTCCTTATCTGCCATCAAAGTCTATGTTTCTATGTATGTTACATCCTTGATGACCATTCTGGTGGTTGTAAACATGGTCACGCCTACATTCTTAGGGTATCACAACTGTTCACCTTCAGTTTGTAGTTCTCATATATTAAGAATATGCATGAGAAGAGACAGAAAAAGAGAGAATATAACAGATCCTTGCATTTAAACTCTTTCTCCATAACAACTGGGACAGGGCCATATTCAACCTGTCACATATCCCTTTCTTTAAGAGGGAACCTGTTTTACCAAAACAGATTTCCAAAACTTTCTTTTAATTATCTTCTAGCATTAGCTGATAATTCATAGCATAGCATACAGAGAAAGTTAAACTCACACATTTATTTTCAACCTTCAGAATTCTCAATTCCTGATCCATATCTAAACAGAAAATCAGCATTGATAGTCTCTTTCCCAGATTTGTGCATCACTTTAAATTTAAATGGCTGTAGTACTAGGTACCACTGTGTGATACTAGAATGTTTATGCTTCATTTGGTTAAGCCAACAGAGAGGATTGAAACATAGAAACATAGACTTTGACGGCAGATAAGGTCCACTTGGCCCACCCAGTCTGCCCATTTCCCTACCTATTGGATAAGCTGCAGATTCTAGTTACCCAACAGCCTACTTCCTGCTACCCCCCACTATAATTGCCTTATGTCTGCCCCATGCATGTTTGAATTCTCCCACTGTTTTAGACCCCACAACCTCTCCAGGAAGGCGGTTCCATGTGTCCACCACTCTCTCCATGAAAAAGAATTTCCTCACATTACCCCTGAGTGTCCCTCTCTAACTTTAAATTGTGCCCCTTGTTCTTACACATCTCTTTTTCTGAAAGATGCTACCCTCCTGGACTTTGTTGATTCCTTGAGGTACTTAAACATTTCTATCATGTCCCCCCCATCCCTCCTTTCATCAAGGGTATACATATTAAGCTCTCTTAGCCTCTCTTCATATGGTTTCTGATGTAGACCCTGCACCATTTTAGTTGCCCTCCTCTGGACTGCTTCCATCCTGTCTATGTCCTTGCGTAGATGAGGTCTCCAAAACTGCATGCAGTACCCCAGATGGGGTCTCACCAACTGTCTGTACAGAGGGATAACCACTTCACTTTTTCTACTCGTGATGCCCCTTCCTATGCATCCTAGTATCCCCCTGGCTCTCCTTACTGACTTCTCACATTGCTTACCCACCTTTAGGTCATCTGATATGACTACACCCAGATCGCTTTCCATTATTGTTGTTGTAAGTACCTCCCCTGCTATTGTGTACTCTTTTTCCTGGATTTTTATTTCCCAGGTGCATTACTTTGCACTTCTTTGCATTGAATCTAAGTTGCCATATGTCTGACCATTCCTCCAACCTTGCCAAGTCCCTTCTCATCCTTTCTATCCCTCCTTGTGCATCAACTCTGTTACAGATCTTTGTGTCATCTGCAAAGAGGCATAACTTTCCTCCCAGACCCTCTGCAATGTCACCTATAAAGACGTTAAAGAGGACTGGACCCAATACTGAGCCCTGAGGTACTCCACTAGTGATCTGTTACAAGTACAAAGTCAGCTCCTAGTAAGTAAAACTTAAGGGACTCCATTGCCCACTTCGCTGCAAGATATTCCTTTTCAATGGTGGAGTACCTTTTTTCTCTCTGTCATGCAGTTTCCTACTTATGTATAGAATAAGATGTTCTGTTCCATCTATATTTTGATGCAGGACTGCACCTAGGCCTACCTCTGATGCATCTGTTTGTAACAAAATGATTTCTCAAAGTCTGGGCTTCTTAAAACAGGGGCTGAACATAATGTAGCGTTAATAGCTTGAAAAGCTCCGTCACACTCTGGGGTCCATTTCACATTATTCGGGTACTGTTTTTTCATGAGTTCAGTGAGGGGAGTAGCTAACTCTGTAAAATTGGGAACAAATCTCTGATAATAACTAGCCAGCCCTAAAAATGACCTGACATGTTTCTTGGTTTTGGGGACAGGGCTGTTAGCTACAGCTTCTATCTTGGAAACCTCTGGCTTGTCTTCTCCATTTCCCAAAACATAGCCTAAATATCTGGTTTCCTGCATGCCCAATGCACACTTGGTAGGATTAATTGTCCGACCTGCCTTTTTGATCGATTGGATAACTGCTCATAGGTGTTCCAGGTGGCTTTTCCAGTCTAGACTGTACACCATTACATCATCCAGGTACACAGCACAATAACCAGTGTGGGGGATAAAATTACATCCATGTACCACTGGAATGTAGTGGGTGCACCATGTAAACCAAATGGCATGGTGGTGAACTGATAGAATCCTATAGGGGTGGCAAATGCTGTTTTGTCTCTGGATTCTTTAGCTAGGAGGGTTTACCAGTAACACTTGGTGAGATTGAGGGTACTGATATACTTGGTACTCCGCAGTCTGTCCACCAAATCATCTATTCTGGGCATAGGATAACTGTTGAATTCTGACACTTGATTAAATTTCCTAAAATCAAGGCAGATTCTTACACCCCCTTCTGTTTTGTTTACAATCACCATTGGTGATGATCAAGCACTTCTCGACTCATCCCTGACCCAGTTTTGTAACAGCACTGATAGTGGGTGCTCAATACCACCACCAGTATCCCCCCTCCCACCGAACCCAGCTAGTCAATTACACTGGCAGTGGATGCTCAATGCTGCCACCAGTATCACCCTTCCACTTGACCCAGCCTTCAGAATGTCCAGCAGTCAGGTGCCTAACATGCCATTGGAAAATATAATAACTCCCCCCCAAAGTCTGGCAATCAGGTGCCAACTCCACCACTGGAAAATGCAACAACCCCCACAAAGTCCAGCAGTCAGGTGCCCAACCCCACTGTTGGAACACACAACCACCCCAAAAGTCAGGAAGTCAGGTCTCCAACCTAACTCCCCCACAACAGCATGCAACACTAGGGTGCCCAGTCCCCAAGCCACCAAACCTCACATTGAGACTGGGGTGCCCAATCCCCAGTATCAGTCCCTGAAAATAAAGAAACCCATCCATCATCACCCTCTTTGTTTCTTTTGTTAACCCTGATCAAAAAAAATGGTTCATTAATGTGTACTAATCCTCTCGGACCATCTGACCCCCCTAACCCCCACCCCAACCCTCAGCACCCACTACCCAACACCCCCTCTGTATCCTGCATTTAGCTAGGTAGTTCATTGGCAAATGTCCTGCTCCTTCCAATGTTGACTGCAAACTGACTTAAAGCAAGGTAATGGTAATCCTGGTTAATGGCTTTTTAATTTTTTTGAACTTTTACAAATAACTGTGCCATTGTTTAAAATTTTTGCCCAAATTTTTAACATCGTCTTTTTTACCCCACCTCATGAACAAGATAGGTGTATTTTTTTCAAATATCCTCTGAAACTTGCTTTCACAGTTGCTCTGCAAAATCACATTTAAAAAATTCTATCTTTGTTGGTTATAAGGTGAGGTCATAAAAAGACAAAGCTTAAAATCTGGAGTTAGATTGCCAAAAATCAACAAAGTTATGCAAAAACATTGAATTTTTCCAATGTTTACTCATAGCTTTGTTATATTTGTAGATTTTCACCCCCAAATGTTCAGCATATCCCTTTTGCTACCCCACCTCATGAACATGACAGGTGTAATTTTTCAGATCCCTCCCAAAATATCTTGTCACGCTTATGCTGCAAAAAGATGCTTTCGCCATGATTTCATAAGACACTTGTTATGTCCATAAGTTGGGGTCATAAAAACACTATGTTGAAAATTTGGTCTTAAAATTTCAAAAAACAACAACGTTATGAAGAAATGTTGAGATTATTCATCATTTACTCATACCATTGCTATTTTGCAAGATTGTGACCCCAAATAGTCAACATATCCGTTTGCTTATGCCACTTCCTGAACATGTTAGGTGTCATTTTTCAAATCCTGCCCAAAATATCTTTTTGTGTTCTTGCCACATGTTATCGAGGCGCAGGTCAGTAAGCATAGGCAAACCTGGAGAAGTCATAAAATTCACAAGTAGCATTTTATTATTAGCAATAGTTGTAAACTAAAAAAATAACAAAATTGTGCAGGATAGATCACATACAAGCAGTTCAAACAAACCAACAAAGTCCTTTATCGACAGTCTTTCTTTAAAATCTCAGTCTCTGTCTCTCGCTCTCTCTCCAACAAAAGATTGCTCTCTCTCTCTCTCTCTATACATATATATATATATATATATATATATATATATATATATATATATAATGTCTTTTCCTGGTAATTGGCTGCTGCATCCTGAGCTCATTAAGATATATGCCTTTTTTCACACACTCTCCCCAAACTTTGTAAGTTTCTTTCCTTGCAGGAGAAACAAATTAACTGTGTCCCAGAACTGATCTCCCATTGGCAACTCTGCAAAAGAGCTTGTCGAGGTCAAACAGTATTTCAAGGTTAACCCCTGAGTTCCAAATACCTTTTTGCAATCATTTCAACAATATATCAATATACATTTTCAAACCAGACAACCCAGTTTCACATAGAGATCCACACATACAGTAGTTTTACAACCACAGATAAGCAAGTGGGCAGAAAAGACAGAAACAGCAAGAAACAGCAGGAGAAGGCAGGGAGATAGCGGGGGGGGGGGATAGTGAAACAGTCATTGTCAGAGTGATCAGTTCCTAGGTCTCCCAAGAAAATTTGAATGCACAGTCAGACAGACAAGAGACAGAAAAGGAAAGGATAGAACAGATCCTTGCTTTTTAACTCTCTCACAACAAATGGGACAGGGTCTTATTCAACCCTGTCATATTGCAAAGTGATATTTTTTCAAGGATTTTATTAATAACACCTGTCATGTTCATAAGGTGGTGTCATAAAAGGACTATGTTGAACATTTGGGGTCAAAAAAAAAAAAAGTTATAAACAAATGGTGAAATTTCTCTACGTTTACTCAAACTTTGCAAATTGTTTACTTTTTGGACTCACATTTTCAACATAGTTATGTTTTTTACTCAACTGAATGAAGATGGCAGGTGCCATTTTTCAATCCCCCTTCAAAACTAGTTTTCATGTTGTTCCACAAACTCACGTTTCCGGTCGCATTTGATAAGTAACACCTGTCATGGTAATATGCTGGGGTAATGGAAAGGAGGGAGAGGGGGGACATGATAGAAACTTTCAAGTACCTCAAGGGAATCAACAAAGTCCAAGAGGGTTGCATCTTTCAAAAAAAGAAGTGTGCAGGAACAAGGGGGCACAATTTGAAGATGGGGGGAGCGGCTCAGAGGTAATTTAAGGAAGTATTTTTTCACAGAGAGGGTTGTGGATGCATGGAACGGCCTTCTGGAGGAGGTTGTGGAGTCAGAAACAGTGGTGGAATTCAAGCATGCATGGGACAGTCATAACGCAATTCTAGGGGATGGGGGTAGGAAGAAGTAGGCTGCTGGTTAATTAGGATCAGCAGCTTATCCATTAGGTAGGGAAATGGGCAGACTGGGTGGGCCAAGCAGTCCTTATCTGCTGTCAGATTCTATGTTTCTATGTTTCATGTTTCTACGAAAACTATTTTGTAAATTCATGGTCCCAGTCTAATAAAACAACAATGTTATGTGTGAACCTCTTTATTTCCCAACCATGACAATTTCCCTGTTATAATGCATGTTACTGATTTGTTAACTTTAGCAGCTGCACTATTTATGTCCAAGAACTACACAGCAGTTACAAGCAAACAAACATCTGGCATTGACAAATGCTTGTTTAATAACTGGGTCTGCCTATCCCTACTTTACAAAAGTTACCTTTTGGTGCTTTTATTGTTCCCTATGCTGATTTCTTATCAGTCATTCTGTGGTATAAAATCTGCTTCCTCTGCTCAGTCTGTTAACAATCATGTTGAAGGTTCCTGTGGGGCCCGAAAGCTTGTTTACTGTAACATCTATGTTCCAGCTCTTTGTAGGTCAAATTAAAGGTATCACAATTTGCAATGAATCCATTATATCAAAAACAAAATTGTTCAGACATACACAAGGGTTGTGCCAGGTGTGTTTTTGCATTGCTTCCTTTTTCCTGATTCTCCAGCATTACGCCATTCTGATGTTATCAAGTGTTTCTTTTTTTCTACTCCCAGGTCATTATATATATGTTTTTTCCTAAAACATTAAGAAATGATTTTACATGGTATCTTTTATACAAACTGTGTCACATGTTGCTTTACAATCCAGGAGCGGGAGGAGTAAGAACATTGCTAACATTTTTGGCACTTCTGGAGACTTCAGCGCAGAGATACGGTAGATTTGAGAGAGGGTACAGAGAAGTTAAGCACAGTAAGGTTAAAGGGGCACTGTCAGCTTTATCCCTACATTTTCGTTAACCTCTGTGCAGTGTGCCTTTTGGCACACACTTAAGTAATTATCAATGCAGAATTACCCCATCAACTTAGAAATTCAGCACAAATGCCTTATATATGAATATTTAGTGAAGTTCGTCTTTCCCTCGGGTCCTCCAAAACTCCACTGAGAATGGAAGCATAACCCCATTGAGGACTCACGCCAGGACCAAGCACAGTCACAAAGTGGCATTTTATGCCAAGCTAGCTTTAAGAACATGCTGCCTGTATAAGCGTCTACATCGCAAACTGCTCTTAGTAATTTAAAATTAAAACCGAGCCCTGTGTGGCTCGCAATTTACTTTTCAAAACCAATGCGAAATCACGCATGCACAAGGGTGGCATGATCTTGTGCATCTGCTGGGATCTCCACATCTTCACTGCAAGCATGTGCGGGTTCGGCATTGTTTAAAAAGTAAGTGCTGACCACCTGGCTTGATCTTAATTTTAAATTACTAAGAGCAGTTCGCAAGGTAGAAGTTTTTATGGGCAGTGTGTTCTTATTCATATATAAGGTATTTGTGCTGAATTTCTAAGTCGATGGGGTAATTCTGCATTGATAATTACTTAAGTGTGTGCCAAAAGGCACACTGCACAGAGATTAACGAAAGTGGAGGGATAAAGCTGACAGTGCCCCTTTAAGTGACCTGCTCAGGGTCATACAGTGATTAAGTGGAAAGCCTGGCCTTCGGTTTCACAGATCTGTGCTCTAACATCTTGGTCAAGCTGCCTCCCTTAAAGAGATGACATATAATTTACTAGTGACAGAACTTTGATACCAAGGGGTACAATCTGCCACTTTTTTGTGTGAGAAAAACTGCATCTGACTTACAGCAACAGTGCATGTTATCAGAAAATTTTGACCTGTATTTGTTATTCTATTTTAGATGTCCTCTCATCTCCTGTCTTATCTGTTACTCTTCTTTCACCCATTTGCATTCTAGTTTAGCACTTTCTTTTTACATTTAAAATAATAAAAGGAGCACTCATTTTAATTCTTACTTATATTTCATTTATTTATTTATTTCAAAAGTTTCACCAGAAAATATACACTGATCTGATAACAGCTCATTTCCAAATTTATCCTGGGGGAGAAGGGAGGGAGTAGAGAATAACAAGGTGCATAAAAAATAAAATACATTATACAGAACAACAAAGAACAATAAGGCACAATAACAATCAAAATACAATACTGTTAGGCAGGTGCAGCAAAACTACAAAATGCAGAAATACACAGTTCAGTAATGTGCAAGAGTAATAAATCTACAATTAGTTGGGCAGTCATGAATCTGCATGTAAACCAGTGTAATCAATCTTAAAGATGCACAGGTAGGACAAGGATAAAGTGCAAATAGTAACCAACTGAACAGTTAGGAGCAGATGTAAGCTACAGAGTATGGGGTTTATAGTGGACAAAGAGGTATGTACTTCCCATCTAGGCTTGGGTCCCACAGGGCTCCATCCTGGGGCACATCTGTTCTCCATCTTCCTTAATGACCTCCCTACAGCTTGTGCCAACTCACATATCCACATGTATGCAGATGACACAGTCATTTACACTTCCAGTCCCTCCACTACAGCCATGAAAGGTGTTCTCCTGCAAGACTTCCATGATGTCCTGTCCATTTTTCAATTTAAACAACTTTGGGTTAACACAAGGACAAACTGTGCCAATGACCTTTGCTACCAACCAAATCTTGGCAAGACTCCCATCTCTGCCTATCTTCTCCACTTTGATTGGCATCCCTCTTGAAGTGGTTCATTCATTCAAGTACTTCAGTGTGCAGCTAGACAGAAAACTTGCCTTCTCTGCCCACACTGGTGCTATCCACGCTAAGCTCCACCCTAAACTTGGTGCTTATACTGCAATAAAGACTGTCCTCTGTGATACCTTCTGTCATTTATCTACCAACTCACCTTCTTGTACCCATGATTTCTCCCTCTACTCATCCTAATCCATTCTTCCTCTACCTTCCTATCTCCAGAACCACTGTGCCTCATTCATATCCAGATACTGCTTTGGGTCACTTCCCTCTTACCTCTCCTCACTCCTCTCCTCCAGTTCCTTTCCCTCCTGCTCCCTCCACTCTGGGGATCCTCACACTTTCACCATTCCTTATCACTGACCATCTGGCGGAAATTCAGCCTTTTCTTATCATCTCCCTTCACTCTGGAACCTACTTCCATCCTCCCTCCATTTCACTACCTCCCCTGTTCCCTCAGGTACCAGTTGAAACTCCTTCCCTTCCCATCACTTCTGTTTTCACCCTACCTGACAGCCTCCCTTACATTTGCCTCCTACCCCTGTGAAGATGTGGCTGAATTGCCTGATTTTAGCTATTTGCTGTTATTGTACTTATTCCTGTTTTAACATACTCTATTCCACTTCACTGTAACTGTGTACTGTGTCCATGCTATGTTATTGCATTTAACTGTGTATTGTGTCTGTGCTATGTATTGGCATCCCACGTTCCCTTCCACTGGCTCACACCTGGAAATGAGCCTTGGCTCAGTGTGTCATTTCTGTTCACCAATTTGCAAATAAATAAATAAATAAATAAATAAATACTGCTCGAAGGTAGATGGGAAGGGCATCATCAAACAGGGACGGGGAGGGGGGGGAGGAGATGGGGACCCTATGATAGGGGTTAGGTGCAATTGCAGGATGGGATAGTAAAGTCATGAAGGAAAGATTTCAGGGTTAAGGTGAAGAAGACAGAGCAGACAGGTGGGGAAGAGAGGACCAGAGCTTGGGAAGATTATATGAGAAAATGGCTTGGTCTGCATTAGTTTTCCTGGAGGGAAAGGAGAGGGAATTGGATCTAATGTTTCACAGAGGGCATGCGGAAGGGGGGAAGAGAGGAGGGTGGAAAGGTAGGGAGGGAGAGAGAGAGAGCCAAACCAGAATTTGGAGGTGAAGGAGGCACAGTTGGTGAGGAACCTTACATTAAGGGAAGGGAGGAAGAGGAAGGAGTAATGGGAGCAGTGGTGAGTACATGGGGGGAGGCAGTCCACACCAAAATGACAGAAAGTGTGGAAAAGGTGGAGTCCAGTCTGGCAAGGGAGAACTTGGGAGCAGAGCTGTAGACAATGTCACCATAGTTGAAGAGGGGAAGGATCATCTTTGGCACTAACACCTCTCAACTGGTAGGAAGCTAGATACTGGCTTTTTTCCTCTACAGCACACCCAATTTGGGATTGAGTTTTTGGTGGATGGCATCTATGCATGCAGAGAAGTTGAGGTGATGGTCTAGCTAGACCCAGAGGTACTTGAAGGATGAGACATCTGCAACTACAGTACCATTGGGGTTGTGGAAGGAGGTAACGAGGGAGACCTGGGCGAGCCTCTGCCTGGAGCAAAAGATCATGGAGACTGTTTTCTTGACATTGAGGGATGGTTGGTTGGATCAGAACCAGCTCTGGATGGTGCCAAAATGTTAGTTGGAGTGAGACAGCAAGGTCAGAAGCAAAGGGGCCAGAGACAAACAGCACAGTGTCATATGACTACATGTAAATGGATGCAGAGGGATAGGCAGAAGGGAGGTCATTCAGAAGTAAGAAAAAGAGCATGGAGTCCAGGATGGATCCTTGAGGAACACCTGAGTGAACTGGAAGGTGGGGGGGATAAAGTGGCTCTGATATGGACAGCTTGAGACATTCTCTCAGGGTAGGAGCTGAACCAGCTGACTGTGGAGGCAGCAAGCCCTACATAGAAACATAGACTTTGACGGCAGATAAGGACCGCTAGGCCCATCTAGTCTGCCCAATTCCCAACCTACAGGATAGGCCACAGATCTTAGTTAACCAACAGCCTATATCTTCCTGCCCCCCACAAGAATTGCCTTATGTCTGTCCCATGCATTCTTGAATTCTCCCACAGTTTTAGACCCCACAACTTCCTCAGGAAGGCTGTTCAGTGCATCCACTACCTCTCTGTGAAATAATATTTCCTCATTGCCCCTGAACGCCCTCCTTCTATCTTTAAATTGTGTCCCTTGTTCTTGCAAGTCTCTTTCTGAAAGATGCTACCCTCTTGGACTTTGTTGATTCCCTTGAGGTACTTGAAGTTTCTATCATGTCCCCTCTCCCTTCTTTCCTCAAGGGTATACATATTAAGCTCCTTTAGTCTCTCCTCATATGGCTTCTCTTGCAGACCCTGCACCATTTTGTTGCCCTCCTCTGGACTGCCTCTATCCTGTCTATGTCCTTGCGGAGATGGGGTCTCCAGAATTGGACACAGTATTCAGATGGGTCTCACCAACTGTCTGTACAGAGGATAACAACTTCCTGTTTTCTGCTGCTGATGCCTCTCCTATACATCCCAGTATACCCCAGCCTCCCTACTGCTTCTTCTCATTGCTTACTAACCTTAAGGTCATCTGTATGATTACCCCCAGGTCCCTTTCCTGTTTTGTTGTTGTTACTACCTCCCACCCATTGTGTATTCTTCCCTGGGTTCTTGTTTCCCAGGTGCATTATTTGCACTTTTGCATTGAATCCTAGCTGCCATCGTCTGACCATTCCTCCAACCTTGCCAAGTCCCTTTTCATCCTTTCCACGCCTCCTTGTATATCAACCCTGTTGCAGATCTTTGTGTCATCTGCAAAAGGCATACTTTCCTCCCAGTCCCTCTGCAATGTCACTGATGAAGACATTAAAAGGACTGGACCCAATACTGAACCCTGCGGTACCCCACTGGTAACCGCCTTTTCTTCAAGTGGACTCCATTTACAATTACCTTCTGTGTCCTGTTGTCCAGCCAATGTTTTACCAGGCTACCACCCTGGGACCCACTCCAGGCTGGTTAATTTGACTAATAATCTTTTGTGTGGGACTGTGTCAAATGCCTTGCTAAAGTCTAGGTAGGCCATGTCCACAGCCCTCCCTGGTCTACTACTTTGGTCACCCAGTCAAAAAATCTATTAGATTAGTCTGACATGACCTTCCCACTGTGAACCCATGCTGCCTTGGATCCTGTGCTCCACTGACCTCTAGGTACTCAACTATTCTTTCCTTCAGAGTGACTCCATCACTTTCCTACCACAGAGGTCAGACTGACAGGTCTGTAGTTTCCTGCCTGTGTCTTGGTCCCACTTTTGTGAAGGGAATCACATCTGCCTTCCTCCAGTCCTCGGTACCACACCATCCTCCCATGATTTATTAAAAGAGTAGCCAGTGGTTTCACTAGTTCCTTCCTTAATTCTTTTAGAATTATGGGGTGAATTCCATCAGGACCCATTGCTTTGTCCACCTTCAGTTTTAGGAGTTCTTGCAGAACCCTTTCTTCTGTTAAAGGACTGGGATCGACCCCTATCAAGAGTGCTTCTGTTAATTGGATTAGACTCTCCTCCTCTTTTGTGAATACTGAGCAGAAATATTTGTTCAGTATTCCTGCTTTTCACTGTCCCCTCTGCCCACCCACCGCTCATTCTATTCAGCCTCACTATCCCTCCTTTGTCTTTCTACACTCGCTGATGTACCTATAAAAGGTTTTATCCCCTTCTTAACTGAGTTGGCTATCTTTTCCTCAGTTTGGGCCTTTGCTATTCTGACTTCTCCCTGCTTCTTTCTGCCTTAGCTGGTACAGCTCTGTCCTGCTCCTTCTGTGTTTCCTTATACTCGGAATGCTATCTTTTCTTCCTGACTTTACAGCCACCTCTTTGAGAACCATAGTGGCTTTTCTTTCATTTGATTTGTTTATTTGCTTCACACAAAGGCTTGTTGCCTCTGTGATGGCAGTTTTGATAATTCCCCATTGTTGCTCCACACCTCTTTCTAGCCTGTTTGCTAGTGCTTTTCTGAGGCACTCTCCCATCTTGCCAAAGACAGCCCTACTAAAGTCCAGTACCCTCACATTTGTATGGCTTGACTCTGTAGATGAGTTTAACGTGAACCACACTGTTTGATGGTCACTTGTCCCCAGATGGCAACCCACTTCTAGATCTGAGATCCTCTCACTGTCCCCATTTGAGAGTACGAGGTCTAAGATTGCTCCCTCATGAGTGGGTTCCAAAACTAGCTGTCTAATGCCTGCCACCTGTAGGGCGTCAAGAATGGCCCTGCTCTTGGATGTGGCTGCAGCAAATGTGCTCCAGTTGACATCTGGCATATTCAGGTCTCCCATCAACAGTATCTCCCCTTTCTCTGCCATTCTAAGAATGCCTTCCATCATATCCTTGTCCATTCCTTCCCTCTGACATGGGGGTCTGTACACAACCCCTGTGTGGATTGGTGCCCTTTCCAGTCTCCAGGTGACCCACAGTGCCTCCTCTCCTCCCTGTTTATTCTTTTGTTCAGTTGATTTTATCCCTTCCTTTACATGAAGAGCTACTCCTCCCCTCTTCTCCCTGCCTGTCTCTCCTGTAAGTTATGTACCTGGTATGTTAACATCCCAGTCATGGTTCTCTGTGTACCATGTTTCTGTGACTGCTATGATATCCAGGCATCCTCTTCCATTAAGGCCACCAGCTCAGGGAGCTTGTTGCCCAGACTACGGGCATTGGTACTCATTACCCTCCATTTCCTGATGGCCTTACTCCCTTTTGCCCCATCCCTGTCCTTCTTGCCTTTGTCACTTTCTCCATTTACCTCTGCCCTTCTCCCTATCGACACCTCCATGTTGGTGTTTGCCACACTTACTACCATTATTGTTTGGGGGGGGCTAGGATTTTCCTGCTCCTTTCCAGTGCCTCCCCTCTTGGCTAGTTGGCCTGCTGCCTGATGCTTGTCCAGCAGAAAGGAAAAGAACACAGAGTTGGAAGTTTTGGCTATTTAGACAAGGATACTAGAAGTGAAGTGGATTTGGACAGGAAGGAGTCAGTGAGCCAAAGGAGGAAGGAGAAGGAGGAGAAGAAGAAGAAGAATCAGCATTTATATAGCACTTTTCATACACAGTATATCCCAAAGAGCTTTACAAGCAATGCTAGACTGGTAGTGAAGTGACTGAATATGTAGTAGTGGCCATATCACACATCAACACCCACACACACAGCCTGGGTGGGCAATTGCATGATCCGGTTTATGGAAAGGGGACTGTTGGCCAGGACACCAGGAATGTCCCCTACTCTTTGTGAAGAGTGCCCTGGGTTCTTTTACTTCCACCTGGACACCCACCAGGACAGCACCAGGATGGGTAGAAGGGACCTCGGTTTACCAACTCATTCGAAGGACAGCACACTCCATCAGACCAGCACCCCCAAATACTGAACTCAGATGCCAGCATTTTAGGTATAAGTCCAATTTCGGTGTGGGATGAGAACCCATGACCTTCTGGTCCAGAGGCGGATGTGCTGCCAACTGAGCCACACTGACACAGAGGTGGCAGTGGAGTGGGATTTTCTAAAGCCAGGCTGGAAAAGAATGAAAAAAGGAGGAGGAGCTGAGGAAAGGTGAGAGTTGAGAAATTACATTGTGTTCTTGGAGCTTGGCTAGGGTGTGAAGAGAAATAGACCCATATTTCCCAGAGGAGGAAGGATCACTGCCCTTTGGGAGGAGGATGATAGTAACCTGTTTCTAAGCATCCAGGACAGAGGCAGAGGAGAAGGAAAGATTGAGAAGGTATGTAATTGGGTTGGCAATGGCAGGGGAAGAGAGATGAAGAAGCTTGGGGCCAAGCTTATCAGGACTTACAACCTTGTAGGGGTTACATGCAAGAAGGGCCTTGAGAGAGACAGAGGGAGTAGTAGGGAAGGAGAAAGAGTGTGAGGGCAAAGGTAAGGGGTAGGGGGGAGGGTAGGGGAGGAGGAGGAGAAGAGATATGGTCTGAGGTGCTGTATGAGGCACCAGGAGTATTGACATTGCAAATACAGATCTGAAACTCGTGTGGGTAAATGGAATGTTGGAAGTAACCGGACCCCTCCATGTCCCAAGTACTTGTGGTGGACCTGTTGCCTTGTGAAACTACTACTACATGGAGGTAATAAAAGGTTCCAAGCCTCACCAGATGAAATATTTTTGTTTTAAACTGTTTTAAAAGTGCAATAGCGAGGTGTGCAATACCGGAAATACAGCAATAGCTACTTCCAGTTCACCACTAGTTGGCTGGATGTGCTAGCGAGTGGGAGTGAGTGTAAGCTTCGAGAGTGCATGGTGACATGCATAGAGACACGAGCATCTGCGCTTGTCTGCTGTATCCACTGGGGGCACCAGGGACCAGGCCCAGAAACCAGACATTATTGGTAAGTTAGGAGTAGGGGTTAGATAAAAGGATATACAGCTGCCCTTTGCAAATGAACAGGAGAGAAAGTGGGGTAGAGGACCTGTAGAAAGTTCAGCTGCCATCTTTGAGAAAAGGGAGTGAGTGAGAGAACACTGAGTAAGGATACAGGTTGTCCCTCCAAGTGTGAGTGTATAAAGAACAGAAGGGAAAAAAATAAACAAAAAATCATTTTTATACACATATACACAACCAAATTGCAGTACAAATTGGCACACATTTAGAATAATGTCTTAAGGTAAAGGAAAAGCTAGGAAACTGTTTAAACAACGTATTTCATGTAAAATGTATACTGACAGGGACAAAAATTAAGACTTTACTTGTTACAATTGTATAATGATAGAGACACTGAGGGAGGAAATAAACCAGTTGATTAAAAGGGTTGAGGTCCAGAAAGAAATAGGAGAACTAGAGGATTTCTTGAATACTATGGTGGAAAACATAACTTTACAAGGGTAAGACATAAAAACAAGCACACCAAGAAACCCAAGGCAAGATCTCAAATCTATAGTAGGAAACAATAAAGGGTAGGAGTGGGACTTGGCTAAAAATGGAAGAACAAAACTAGCCAAATGTAAAAAGGGACAGTTGCCTCAGAACAATCCCCTGAGGACTCAAAACCAATTGGACATTTTTAATTTAAATACACAATCCACGTAAGTGAAAACTGAAAAAGGACTAAGTCTGCCTGTGGATAATTTTAACTGCAGTCAAACTCCAACACTGTCAGAAGAGAAGGAAAAAAGGCTAACAGAGCCAGAAATAGATTGTATGGAGGTAGCTAGTTGCAGGGAAATAGAAGTATCAAATACTGAATGTAATCAACATATTATTATTAGCGAGACCAAGGATATCCTTATAAACAGAGACTCCATTACAAGGGGTACAGACACCCTGGTATGTGATGGAAGGAAAATAACACAGTGGTGAGTAATCTCCCGGGGTTAGGTTTAGAGATGCAGCAAATTAAAATTTCGCCGGCGAAGTGCCCGTGAAGTGGACACTTCACATTGTCCTTCCGCCATGTGGAGTGGCCAATATGAAAGGTTCACTTCACCTTGCAATTATTGCTTCGCATTGTCATTCCGCATTAACATGAAGTAAGACAAAGTGACAATACTGGCAGCCCCGCACACACCCAGTCACCAGAATTAATGTGCATCCACAAAATGCTGTCTTGTGTCCAGAAAATTCCCCAATGCAGACAAAGTGAAATGAGAGCGTAACAAGAAATGCAAAGTCTCCCAGATTTAATGGCGCACTCAGTCATGCCTGCAGTGGTCACACACAGTCACCAGAATTAATGTGCATTCCCAAAATGCTACTGTCTGACCTGACTGGGCTGATGTACAGTGTCTTGCCAAATGATGTGCTAGAAGGATGACTTGACCATTGAGTTAACCATCCATGATGATGTGATAATGCTGTTAGTTGCCCAATGTCTGCTGCACTGACCCCCAACAGGAAGGACGCCCTCTGTGTGTACACTAATACTACCCTTGGTAAGTTAATGTATCTAGCACCATCATGGTTTTCCACAGAACCTGAGTTGACCTTAAATGTTCATATCCATGATGATATATATATATATATATATATATATATATATATATATATACACACACACATGTAATCATTGCTTTTTTTTTATATCACAGGTCATATAGTTGAACTTGGGGTGTGCAATTTCTTGGCTTGATTAGGAATTTTGGAATTGGAATACTGTCAAGTCAGTGAAGGTAAGTATTTTTTGGGGGGACATTAGTTTAAAAAAGTTGAAAAAGATTCATCAGCGTTTTGGTCATCTTTACAGGTCTTCAGCATGTCATCAGAACTGAAAAAAAATAACTGCTGTGATTCGTGAAGAATGTCATTTGTCTCATGATGACTGTCTGGTGTGACATGACCAATGATAATAAACTGTACAGGAATGCGAATACCTATGGCTGTACTTCCCTGATCTGTACCACACAAAACTACCGATTTGAAAACTCATATCAACGAGTACAATAGTGATTGAAGCCGAGACCCAAGATACTGCAAAACAGGCTTACATGGAACTAACTACAAAAAAACAGACAGTTTTGTGATTCGTGAATCGTGACCGTGAAGATGAAGAATGCGATTTGTATCGTGAGCGACTCTTGATGCTCTCCCTGACTTAAAAATGCACATCAATGAGTACAATGTTCATTCATGCAGAGATATGCACCACACCAGTACTCTGAAGGGAAGCCAAACTTAAGTCACAGATGGAGATTGGACCCTAAGGAGATACAAATGCACAGACAGATTAAGATTGCACTGTACACTCAAGAGATGCAGATGCAAAGGTACAACAACACCTAACCTGTGCTCACAAGTCACAAATTCAAATCTGGAAAAGAATACCTTTTGCTGGTTGGGGGGTAGTGCATGGCAGTAACAGTTCACTACCAGTAAAGATACCACAAAGCAGTACAAAAAAATTCATGCAGGTGCAGTGGATAGCAGGTTCACACTGCTGCAATTACTCTGTGGCACAATAAAATGTTTCTGATTTGATGGCACGCATCACACACACACACTCACATACACACTACACTACAAGTAATACGTAGCAAATTGAAAACTTCAGTAATATAGCCAAATCTTTTAAACAAATTGAAATTATGCACTGCTGCACCACAACAATCAATTAAAAAAATGTCAAGAATTACTGAAAATATTACTGTGTGTACATTAACACAGGTATACTGTACAAGAAAAGTAACTAAAACAAAAAGACTGCCTTTTTCTCCCAGTTTTAACCTAACTCCACCACAGATACATCCCTCCCCCAAAGCACACTTCAAGTGTCTGTCAGTACACAGACAGAAAGTTCTAAATTAACGTTCAAAATCCACATACAAGCAATAAACACTCGATGATATGAGTGCAGGATGGTTTCCTACAATCGATGTACTAAATTTTGAGCAAACAAAATGTCTCAAAAAGGCTTTTTTAACAGCTTATAGAGGATTTGAATCACAGAGCTCTGAGAGGAAACTGTCTCCATCTTTCACTATGCACACACTACATAGAACTGAGGCTGTGCAGAACAATCTAGAGCCCATGTGACCTAATCCCATAAATCACTGCAAAATTTACTTTGGAGCTCAATAACAAGGCAAAGTGATGCAAAGTACATTGATTTCAATGTACTTCACCTTAAAATTGGTGAAGAAGTGGTTTGGGGAAGGTGGAATAATGTGAAGTCGTTGGTTTCAATAGACTTCGTGTTCCTCATTATGATGCAAAGTACTCCACTTTGCGTTGCAGATTACTTCGTGGATTCCACATTACTCTGTGAATCACTTTGAGGAGCAAATTTTGGCCAATTCTCCCACCACTAGTTAGGTTAGTTGATGTTGACAGGTTACTGGATGGCCTAATGGAAGGCACTCACAACCCATTCGTCATACTACATTTAGGGACAAATGATATAGGCAGAGATGACATAACAACCATTCAGAGTAATTACAAATAAATAGCTGACAGAATTATTAACAAAGGAGGGGAATTAGTCATTTCAGGAATATTACATGGTTATGGACCATATCAAATAAGAATGGGGCCACAAACAAATTAAACAGATACTTATGTCACTTTTGTTTACTAAACAAAATTGGATTTATGGATAATACCATGACCTTTCAGAACAAAGTAGTCTACAAAATGGATGGTCTGCATTTAAATAAAGCTGGGACAAGAATCTTTGCAAAGAAAATCAATGAAGTTATTAAACTTCATTTAAACTGGGGGGGGGGGTAAGGTTCCCTAGGACATGACCAAAACATGGAGAACACCAACTACAGTTGACAACAAAGTACAATGGAAAGGGGTCCTGCTGAACTCTAGGAGGTTGGTAAACAAATTTGATGAACTTAAATATCTCCTAGAAACTCAGCATATTCAAATTGCCCTAGTTACTGAGACCTGGTGGGAAGAATTTTTCTTATGAGAAAAATCTTGAAGGTTACAACTTATACTCTAAATCTAGACTGTACAGGAGAGGTGGTGGAATTGCCATTTATATAAAAGATTCCATAAATAGTGAGGACATTGTACTAGACAAGAACAATGTTGAAATGCTATGGGTCAAAATATTACAAAAAAACCCTGCCAAAATCAACTTAGGGATAATTTATAGGCCTCCCTCAATCACACCAGAAGATGACAGAATAGTACTAGACTATATTTCTAATCTAGACCCAGTGGAAAAAAAAATATCCTAGTAGGTGATTTTAATTTGCCTGGGATAGACTGGGTGGACTTAAAAGGAATCACTAGTATAGAAATCAACTAACTAGAGTAATTAGATCACACTGGTTTTGAACAAAAGATGCATTCAGCTACTAGAGGGAGTATCATACTTGATCCCATTTTGACTAATATGGATGAGACTGTGGGTAACATCAACATGGATAATCCTCTGGGAGCTAGTGACCATTGCACTATATTTTTTTAGGTAAAGGAAGATTGGATTAGCAAATTGAATACAGGGACCACAAAATCCTCAATTTTGGCAAGGCAGATTTTCCATCCCTCAAAGAAGGCATAAAAAAATTGGAAGTGGGAAAGAAGCTTCACCAACAAGACAGTTGAAGATATATGGGGGATTTTTTTGGGACAAAATAAGAACTGACGTGTCTTGCCACATACCTAGCAAGGAAAAATATAGAAACAAAAAACATACACCAGGGTGGTTTAATGCAAAAATAAAGAAACTGATAAATAAGAAGAATAAATTATTCAGACAGGCTCGGAAAACGGAAGATCCATTGTTGATGGAAATTTATACAGATATGGTAAAGAAAGTTAAAAAAACTATCAAAAAAGCCAAATCAGACAACAAACTTACACTTGCTAACAATGTCAAAGACAACTATAAAATGTTCTATGCTTATATTAACAACAAAAAACATGGTCAGAGCAGTATAGGTCCATACAAAACCAACCAAGGTAATGTAGCTAACATAAGGGAAATGGTGGACATCCAGAATAAGTACTTTTGTTTTGTATTTAACATCAACCAAAGGACTGTTATATTGGACATCCCTAAATTGGTACCAGGTAAACTAATAATTGAAATAAAAGAAGTTAGGGAGAGACTGCAGAAAATTATTACAAATAAATCTCCTGGTCCAGACAATATACATCCTAGAGTCCTAAGAAATCTTTTAGAATACCTAGCTCCACCACTCACTTACATCTTTTAGAAATCTTTAGACCAGGGAGAAGTAGCACAGGACTGGAAGGAGGCAATGGTTGTACCTATATTAAAGAAAGGCCCTAGAACCAAACCAGAACATTTTAGACCAGTCAGCCTGACATCTATAATGGGTAAAATATTGGAAGGTATATTAAAAGATTGTATAAATAAGCATCTAGAGGCAGTCAACCTAATAGATCCAACACAACATGGATTCACTAAAACTCGATCTTGTCAGACTAATATACTGGTTTTCTATGAAAGAACAAGCAAGGCCCTAGCTCAAGGTGATGCGGTGGATGTGGCTTTTCTAGATTTCTCAAAAGCTTTTGATAAACTCCCTTATGACGGGCTTATAAGGGTTCTTGAACAAACTGGCCTGGAGCCTGATATAATCAGATGGGTGGATGCATGACTGGGTAATAGAAGACAGTGCGTACTGATAAATGGGGCTTTGTCTGATTGGGCAAGGGTGACAAGCAGCATGTCACAGGGCTCTGTTCTCAGTCCCTGTCTTTTTAATATATATATATTTCATCTCTTCAATTTAATCATCCTAATATAGGGGTCATGAAATTTGCAGATGATTGCAGGGTCAGGGCAATAGTCAACACACTTGATAACAGTAATACCCAACAAAATGCCCTGAATGACTTGTATAAATGGACGGCCAAACATAGATTAGAGCTGAATGTGGATAAGTGCATTATCATACACATGGGAAGGCATAATCTAAACACAGTTTATAAGCTCGGTAGTAACATCTTGCCTGTAACAAATGAGGAAAGGGATCTAGGGATTAGGATAACATCGAACTTACAATTTAGTTTGCATTGTAACACAATTGCGAGAAAGGCAAACCAAATTCTAAATTGTATTTTGCGCTACATCAGTAGTAGGAGTCAAAAAGTAATAATTCCCTTATGCCAGGCATTGGTAAGGCCCCACCTGGAATACAGTGTGCAAGTGTGGTCACCCTATAAAAAAGGCGATGTCCAAAAGTTAGAAAAAATCCAGAGAAGAGCCACGAGGGCAATAAGTGAATGTAAGGAGGCCACATACAATGATAGATTAAAGGAGTTGGGATTGTTCACTCTGCAGTATAGGAGAACGAGAGGGGACCTATGTATGGCATACAGAGCATTGCAGGATGAAGACCTATACAACAACTATGGACTGTTAGAGAAAGTAAACATGATACTAGGGGGCATCATTTACAACAAAACGAGCAGTTGGAATCTTCTCAAAAGAAGACATTGGTTTAGTCAAAGGATTGTCCCTGTCTGGAACAGCCTGCCCACTGAGGTGGTCGAAAGTGAGACAATGGATCAATTTAAAAGAGGACTGGATATGTTCTTTAAAAATAAACGTGAACTAGTATAATTGGTAATGGCAGGCACATGTGGACATAAGTCTACCTTGCCTGTAACAACCTATGAAACCTATGAAGTAATGAAAAAGGTGTTGAAAGAAGAAGCTATGGCAGCAGGGTCAGTGATGTGGGAGTTGCCAACCTTGAAGATGGGGTGGACTGGGTGGGGGGGGGAGAAAAGGGAATGGATTACTTTCCAGACATTAGAGGGATGATCAAGATTGTCCTGGAGTGTGGATGTGAAGTACTCAGATTTCACAAGGCTGGTGGCTTTGGTGCAACCATTGCAAAGTGTCTGGTAATTTAACAGGGCAGCAGGGGTGCTGGAGACCTTGTAGGTAGGTAGGATCACCAGGCTAAGTCTCTGGATTGGTGACAAGCCAGAAGTTGGGTCAGAGATCCAGGGAAGGTGGAAATCCCAGACCCTGGTTTTCCTGAGGGAGACATGGTGGTCCCACACAGTCATAAATTTGGTATGAAAGGATTTGAGGGCAGAACTGATGTTGTGACTGTTGAGAGATGGGTCCAGTCAGTGGACACAAGGTCAGCAGGGAGAGAAGACAAGTCCAGTGAACTGAAGGACTGCAGGACATGATTTTAGGGGGAGCTTTAGGGATATGGATCTTGCCCACACAGTAAACCATATGATAGTCACTGAGTGTGCCAGAGAGGATACTTGCATTCACAGTATGGTGAGAATGAGAGGAGAGTATCCAGTCCAGTGGGGAGTTTTGGGATTTGAGATTAAGATGGGTGGGATCTGTTATCAATTGGAATATTTGGAGCTACTTAATATTTTGGCAACATTTGTGCACTGAGTGGGAGTACCAACTGATGTTAAAATCACCAAGGATAAGCAACTCACCACAGAAGGAGAGGGAGCAAATGAAGGTGAGGAGTTTGGTGACCAAAGCAGGGGATAGGCCCAACCAACAGTACACCCCAGCAATAAAAATAAGGACTGAGAAGGAGAAGGATAGTTTTAAGTCCCATTTGCACTGCAGACTTTGCAGCACATCAGCCCATAAACATGGGTTAATGAACTGCAAAGTCGGCAGTGTAAACACTTACTGGCGTGCCTTAAATACCCTTCGGATCATTTTTTTATCCAACTCGGTTGTGGGTATCGATATTGCAGCAAGCGCGTTAAAGGGCAATGTGGACACTTTGCTGCCCTCACTCCACTCCAAAGGTATTTTTCCTCAGTTTTCTAGTGAATTTACAGTCCCTCCTTGGAGCGACATGCAGTGCTGTGAGGAGGGGTTGTGTAAACAGTGAACTGATGTGGAAGGAGCCAGGACAGCAGGAATGGAGCGACGCAAATGCAAGAACGCTGCTGTCATGTAAACATGACTTTAGGAGGAGCAGCTTGTAGGCTAAGGGAGCGGAGATGGATAACACAGGTGTAAATTGGATGCTGGAGGAGTGGTAGATCATAACACCACCTCTCCTCTCGGGGAAATCTGGTGATCGAGTAATCAGGAATAGATACTGCGGAATCTGAGACCTTGTGGGAGAGCTAAGATTCTGAGAAGATGAGGACAGACAACTGGAGGTTGACCATGAGTGGTTGCAGCTGATTCAATTTTGGGAGGAGGCTATGGATGTTGAGGTGGGCAACCAGCAATCCTTTGGGAAGCTGAATAGGGAAGGGGGGATGGGGCCAGAATCAAGTTTGATGTCACCAGCTACCATGAGTAGCAGGGATACAAGGAGCTTAAGGGCTCCAAGAGGCTGGTTGGTGGGAGATGAGGGGTGGGTAACAGGATGTGTAGCAATGGGGAGGGGGGAGTGGGAGCAGAAGGCACCAGAAAGCTTCAAGCTGGAGCTGAGAAGCAGGTAGGGGACAGCACCCAGGATGTAAGGGGAAGTGGAGAAGGGAGGGGAGAGAGAAGGAGGATAGGATAAGGGGGAGGTGGTGGGGTAGAGGGTGAGAGAGATAGAGAGAGGGCAGTAGGTGGGGTAGGGAGGAGATGGAAAGAGAAAGGGGGGAGAGAAAGGATAAGGAGCAGCATAGTGGAAGGGCATAGTAATGTGTTGATAACACATGGGAGACTATGAGAAACAAATGGCTTAGCCCAGAATAGGGAAATTGCAGTAAAGCAACTATCCAAGTATTTAAAGAAATTGCCCCCCAGAACACTATAGAAGGCATACGTGGCCCCTTTTCATATGCTGCCCAAATTTTGATTTTTAAGTGTCCCTATTTGGGAAAGGAAGGGATCGTACTTTAGCTCTGTGGAGCCACATCACGCTGATCCCTTCCACATCCTGGCACCTGCTGTAACTCTCATCTGCCCCCGTGCTATCATGTTTTTTGATGTCACTGTACAGACAACGTGGGGGCGCGCTCCATAGAAATGAATGGGGCCGGTTTTTAAAGTCCGTTTTTGGTATTTCAAATGGCCATCGTGGAAAAATCAAGGGCACTGCTCAACTAACAAGGTCCTGATTAGTTGAGCAGTGCCCTTTTTGTCAATGATGGCCAGTTAAAATTCCCAAAATGGTCTTTGAAAACGGGACCCATTCATTTCTATGGAGCACGCCCCCACGCTGTCCGTATAGTGACATCAGAAAACATGATAGCGTGGGGTGGATCAGAGTTACAGCAGGTACCAGGAAGTGGAAGGGATCAGTGCAGCATGGTTCCAGGGAGTCAAAATACAATCCCTTCACTTCCCAAATAGGGACACTTAAAAATCAAAATTCTGGCAGCATAGGAATAGGGGCCAGGTAAGGCTTCTATAGTGTTGTTGGGGGAAAGAGCTGTAAAGTCGCTCTTTAAGCTTATTCCAGAAAGAGTGGATAGAAGGAGAGTAAGCCTGACCTAAATAGGGTGGCAAGGGGAACATCAGAGACCAGCACAGCTGCAGGAGTACACACAAGTGTGGGGGGAAGGGTGTCTAGCAAGGAGGCATAAAGTAACAATAAGGTAGTACAGAGCAATAATAATCCCTGAAATGAATAAGGTGAGCTAGGAGACCTAACAGAACATAAAACCATGAAGCAGTTTAACCTGACTGACAGGCACCTATTAGCAATATAAGTTCCCACCTACCCACCTGGTAGTGCAATACCATCATGCAATATAGTAAATACTTACATGTTGCAAATATGGCTTTTAGAATCACACACAGGTGTTAAGTAAGGCAGTTATAGACATGTAGGGATTGCAGGGAGGGAGCAGGGCAGAATCCCCTGTAGTCGTGACATCTCCCTCTGCTAACTCCCCTTGAAAACTCCAACTCCTGCTGGTCCACTCACACTGGGACCACTCTTGCAAGACCATGAAGTGTTGAGGGAAATTAGTATTAAAAAGGACCATATTCTAATGCACGCTGCATGTGCCGACTGGATGCTGTCCTTGGCTCTCAGTGAGCTGTGCCCACTGCTCGAATTTCAAGGCTGTGCTGAAGGAGAGCGTATATTTATGGGGAGCCAGTTAAAGCAATGACTCATGACCCCTGGGCTGAAAGCTTGATGGTGGCACTCCTCATGGCTTGTGTCTCATCAGTGGGGTGATAATTGGAGCTAGCAGCTTTAAACACATATTCTGATGTAACACGTGCTGATCAGATGCGGTTCTTGACTCTCAGTGAGCAGATCCTGCTGCTGCAAATTCAAGGCTGTGCTGGAGGGAAAGCATACATTTATGGGAGCCAGTGAAAGCAAAGTCTCAAGACCCTGGGCTAGATGGCTTGATTGTTGCACTCCTCATGGCTTGTGTGGCATCCTTGGGGTGGTGATCACCAGTTAGGATTACAGAAAAACCTGAATACAGCTCAGTTAAAGAGCCAGTAATGTCACACTATAGAGGGCAGAAAATGTTAGAAATCTTTAAAAGTAGTCACTTATTTTTATGTTGATTGCGCACGGCGCAAGAAACATATTGGGACAGCTTGCTGAGAAGCAGGCTGTGAAGGCATGGCACAGTTGTGACCAATGCCCCCATAGCCTGCAAAGGCTTTTCCCGCTTCCCCCAATGCCGTTGCAAGCTGCTGGTGACAGCAGTTTGGAACATTGCCACCAAGTTATGAGAATTTCGCCACTGCAATCAGAGGCTGCCTCGTCATTGCAGCGTCGGCCATCCGCTGCAATGAGGAAGTGACCCATCATTTGCAGCACGGGATATAAAGCCTTGATATTGTTTGTGAACATGGTGGCTTGCTTACCGTGTTCACAAATAATATCACCCCCACTGTGTTTATTTGCAGGCGGGGCCCCAATCCCATGGCCGGGGGCCCTGTGGTTCTGTTGCCGATGGGGAGCCCACTCCCTGTTGGCATTCTGTAACAACCCCACACTTTTATTCCTGCCGATGGGGTGCCCAATCCTCGGCATATCTCCCTTGTGCTAGCGGGGTGCCCAATCCCTGTCGGCTACTGCTGCCCCCAAAAAGCCTCTGTTGGCACGCTGAGCGCTCACCCCAGCATGCCACATTCCCTGTAAAGGTAAAATGGTCCTGCAACGCTTTTTTTTTTTTTTTCTCCTGCAAAAAGGAAATGGTCCTCGTAGTCTACGCAGCCCCACCTGCAGCCCACACCCACCCACTGCGCACCCTGCCTCCCCACACACCCCCTCACCCCATAGTTACCTCTGGAGCTCAGCACAATGATCTTCGCTGGACCGGGAACACATCTGCACTCTTCAAAGCCGACCGCGAACTGAGGAAATGCCGGTAAGTTGTGTAATGTAATAAATAGGGTTTTTTTCAACTTTAGTACATATCTTGGGCATTTTTGGGAATTTTTTCACCAAATTTTCAACATGGGGTTTTTGGGACCCTCCTCATGAATTCTTGAACTGTCATGGCATTAATCGGCCCCTAAAGGTGGGTTCACGGTCACTGCGCGGAATCACCTTTTGGGGCTGATAAATGAAACAACAGTGCCGGTGTTCATGAGGAGGGCTCTCAAAAAGCCTATGTTGCAAATTTGGTGGAAAAAATCCAAAAAATGACTGTTTTACGAGCATGTGCCGTGCAGTTGCTACGCACGCTCGTAACTTCGTGAATTTGCAATATTTTCACGCCAAATTTTCAACATTGGCATTTTGTCACACCTCCTTGTGAACAGTATAGCTGTCATTGTTCACATCCTGGTGGAAATGTGTTTTTTGCACGTCCGGTGCAGAATAGCGTGGTCGCTGTGGGAAATCAGTGTTTGGGACAGATTAAGAAAATGATAGTGACACTGTTCATGAGTAGAGGTCCTGAAATGGCTATGTTGAAAACCTGGTAACGAAACTTCATAAAATGACTGTGTTACAAGCGTGCAGTGCACAGTTTGCATGCACACTTGTAACTTCGCGAATTTATAATATTTTCACTCCAGATTTCCAGCATTGCCATTTTCCCACACCTACTTATGAACAGTACAGCTGTCATTTTTCCCATCCTGGCCAAAATGTGTTTTCGCACATCTGGCGTAGACTAGAGCGGTTGCTGTGGGAAATCACTGTCTGGGACAGATTAAGAAAATGACAGTGGCACTGTTCATGGGCAGAGGTCCTAAAATGCCTATGTTGAAAATTTGGTGATGAAACTCCATAACTGGACTCTGTTACAAGCGTGCATTGAACTGTTTCCACGCACCGTTGTAACTTCACAATTTTGTAACATTTTCACACCACATTTTCAACAGTGGCATTTTTCCACACCTCCTTATGAACAGTACAGCTGCCATTTTTCACATCCTGGCTAAAATATGTTTTTGCACTCCTGCTGCAGAATAGCATGGTCGCTGTGGGAAGTCACTGTTTGGGACACATTAAGATCGAATGTGTGAGAGGGGGGAGTGACCGAGCTCAACTGAGCTCTGTCGGGACTGCTGCGGATTTGTTTGTGGGCAGAGAAAGGGCCCAACGCAAGAGCCCAGTACAAAAGGGCAGCCTGCAGCACTGGGAGAAACAGAATGAGAGAGCAAGTGACGGAGGGGGAGTGCGCAAACTCACCAGAGCGCTGTCAGGACTACAGTGGATTCCTTTGTGGGCAGAAAAAGGCATCAATGCAGTCAGGGGCCCAGTACAAAAGGCCAGCCTGCAGCGGTAGGAGAAACAGTACGAGTGAGTGAGACAGGGGGACTGAGTGAGCTCAACGGAGCTGTATCAGGACTGCTGCGGATTTCTTTGTGGGCAGAAAAAGGTGCCAATGCAGGCAGGAGTCCTGTACAAAAGGGCTGCTTGCAGCGCCAGGACAAACAGAACGAGCGCATGAGAGAGGGAGACTGAGTGACCTCAACGGAGCTCTGTCAGGACAGCTGCGAATTTGTTTGTAGACAGAGAAAGGTGGCAACGCAGCCAGGAGCCCCGTACACAAGCGCAGCCTGCATCGCCAAGAGAAACAGAATGCATGAGTGACAGAGCGGTAGTGAGCAATCTCAATGGAGCTCTATTGTGACTGCTGCGGATTTCTTTGAGAGCAGAAAATGCAGCAACGCAGGCAGGAGCCCAGTACAACAGGCCAGCTTGCAGTGCTGGCCGAAACGGAATGAGTGAGTGAGTGAGAGAGCTCAATGGAGCTGTGTCAGGACTGCTTCAGATTTCTATCTGGCCAGAATAAGCTGCCAATGCAGGCAGGAGCCCAGTACAAAAGGGCAGTCTGCAGCAGCAGGAGACACAGATCGAGCGAGTGAGGGAGGGGGAGTGAGTGAGCTCAATGGAGCTCTGTTGGAGCTGCTGCAGATTTGTTTGTGGGCAGAGAAAGGCAGCAATGCAGGCAGGGGCCCAGTACAAGAGGGCAGCCTGCAGTGGCAGGGAAACCAGAATGAGTGAGTGAGAAAGGGGGACTGAGCGAGCTCAACGGAGCTCTATTGTAACTGCAGCAAATTTATTTGTGGGTAGAAGAAGGTGGCAGCGCAGGCAGGAGCCCAATAGAAAACGGCAGACTGCAGCGCCAGCAGAAATGGACTGAGCGAGTAACAGAAGGGGAGTAAGCCAGCTCAACGGAGCTTTGTCAGGACTGCTGCAGATTTCTTTGTGGGCAGAAAAAGGCACCAACAGAGGCAGGAGCCCAGTACAAAAGGGCAACCTGCAGTGCCACGAGAAACAGAATGTGTGAATGACACAGGGGGAGTGAGCGACCTCAGCGGAGCTCTGTTGGGACAGCTATGGATTTCTATGTGGGCAGAAAAAGGTGCAAATGCAGGCAGGAGCCCAGTATAAGAGGGCAACCTGCAGCGCCAGGAGAAACACAATGAGTGAGTGAGAGAGAGGGAGTGAGCGAGCTCAATGGAGCTCTGTAGTGACTGCTGCAGATTTCTTTGTTGGCAGAAAAAGGCAGCAACGCAGGCAGTAGCCCAGTACAAAAGGCCAGCCTGCAGCGCTGGCAGAAACGGAATGAGTGAGTGAGAGAGGGGGAGTCAGCAGGCTTCACAGACCTGTGTTGGGACTGCTGCAGATTTCTTTGTGGCAGAAAAAGCCACCAATAGAGGCAGGAACCCAGTACAAAAGGGCAGCCTGCAGCGCCAGGAGAAACAGAATGAGCGAGTGAAAGAGGGGGAGTGAGCCACCTCAACGGAGCTCTGTTGGGACAGCTGCAAATTTCTTAGTGGCCTGAACAAGGTGTCAATGCAGGCAGGAGCCCAGTACAAAACAGCAGCCTGCAGCACCGGGAGAAACAGACTGAGCGTGTGACACAGGGCCAGTGAGCGAGCTCAACAGATCAACGCAATCAACATTCGGCATTGACAAATGCTTGTTATTTCTGAAGTGCTTTTCTTTTTCTATGTGCTCATTAGATAGTTTTCTACCTAATACTATTGAGTATTATGTGAAAAGCAATGCTTTACCTAGAATCAGACATATCTAGTTCAGTTCCTTCCACCACATCATCATATTCATTTTACCTCACTCATTATTACATCACACACCCTGCTGACTGATTGGTAGCATGTATCACAAGTTACCAATCAAGCAGCTGGAGATTGACTTTTCTTGGTCACCTACTAGTGATGTCAAAGTCAGTGAGGTCACAAGGCTGATGATGTATAGGGAGGACTAGAACTGCCTATGTCAGCCTCCAGGTAGAGTGTTGTTCCACATACCACACCTAGTGCTGTAAGATAGAAAATCTTCTAATTAGCAAAACAGAAGGAAAAACAGTACTTCAGATATGAGAAGTGATAGCTGACTACCTCTGAAAGTTACTATTAATTCCAGGCAGTATACCATCTCTTTAAGATTTTCATCAGTATTCTCTGTTGATTTTATACACCCATTGTCTTACAGTGGAAGGAGAAGAGGAGGAGCCACAGAACAGTAACAGGAGTATTGGTGGGAGGGAGGTGGACACTAGTCCGTTTTCAGAGGAGAGTGTCCAGAAGGGACTTGCTAATCTGAAAGTAGACAAAGAAATGGGGCCACACAGGGTGCATCCAAGGGTATTGAGAGCACTCAGGGAGGTACTTGCTGCACCTCTGACAGTCCTATTTAACAGCTCATTGGAAACAGGAGTGGTTCCACAGGACTGGAGGAGAGCAGATGTAGTCCCACTTCACAAAAGTGGTAGCTGGGAAAAGGCTGGATATTATAGGTCAGTCAGCCTCAAATTGGTGGTGGAAAAATTAATGAAGTCACTGCTGAAGGAAAGGATTGTGGAATATCTTGATTCCAATGGGTTGAAAGACCCAAGGCAGCATGGATTCACAGGGGAGGTCATGTCAAAAGAATCTGATAGATTTTGACTCGGTGACCAAGAAAGTAGGGTGGAGCAGTGGACATGGTCTACCAAGATTTAAGTAAGGCTTTCAACACTGTTCCACATAGGAGGCAAGTTAGAAAGCTGGTTAGCTGAGGAGTAGATCCAAAGGTGGTAAACTGGGTAAAAAATTGGTTTGGGGATAGGCAGCGAGAGGATGGTGGTAAATGGAGTTCAATCCAAGGAAGGGAGGGTGATCTGCTAGATGTCTCAGGGATCAGTTGTGGAACCAGTCCTCTTTAATGTCTTTATAAGTGACATTGCAGAGGATCTGGAGGGGAAGATCTGCCTCTTTGTGGATAACACTAAAATCTGCAATAGGATGGACACTCCAGGAGGGATTGAAGAGATGAGCAGAGACCTGAGAAAACTTAAGGCATGGGCAAAGGTATGTCAGCTGGATTTCAAAGTGAAAAAGTGAAAGGTAATAGATGTGGGGCACCAAAACCCAGGGGCAGAGTACAAAATGGAAGAAGTGGTACTGATGACCACCAAGCAGGAAAGATACCTGGGGGTAATTATACTGGATGATCAAAAGGCGGCCATGCAGTGTGACGAGGCAGTAGGGAGGTTGGCTAGTGGGATGCTGTGATGTATTGGGAGGAGTATCACCAGCAGAAAGAGGCAGATAGTATTGGTTATGTATAGATCACTAGCAAGATCCCACATTGAGTACTGCGTCCAGTTCTGGAGACCACACCTGGAATATGGGGTCCAGTTCTGGAGGTCGTACCTACAAGGGGACAAGGACAGATTGGAGAGGGTCCAGAGAAGAGCAACCAAAATGGTGGCAGGTCTGCACAAGAAGTCATATGAGGAAAGGCTGGGGGAGCTTGGCCTGTACACACTGGAAAAGGGGAAGGAAAGAGGGAATTTGCTTGAAGGGTATAAACAGGGTGAGGGTTAAGAGTATCTTCAGAAGGAGTGAGAACACATCCACTAGGGGGCATGCACTCAAATTGGAGGGGGGTAGCTTTAGAGGTGATGACAGAGGAAGTTTTTTTACTGAGAAGGTCGTGGGGCCATGGAATAGATGGCTGTAATGGGTGGTAGGGGTAGATTCAATCCTCAAATTACTGCTAATGAATTTAATAAACAATTCACTAATTTAGGTATGTTTTGAGCTGAGGGTACTGATATTTTCCCTACTAATCATGCGGGTGTGTCATCTGAGGGTCCAAAATTTCATTTAAAAGTCACCACAGCAAAAGAAGTAAGAAAAGTGTTAGGGAAAATAAAACAAGACTGTTCTGGGGGTGCTGATGGATTAATTCCTAATCTTCTTAAGGAAGCTGCAAATAAATTGGCCTACTCAGTTAGTGTTATTTTTAATTTATCTTTTATTATTGGAAAAGTCCCTGATATTTGGAAACAATCTTTAGTTGGTCCTATACATAAATCTGGTTCAGTTTCTTCATTTGGAAGTTATAGACCCATTTCAATCTTGGCTGCTTTAGCTAAGGTTCAAGAGAAAATTGTGTACAATCAGTTCATGGCATTTATTGAACAGCGTGATCTTTTGTCTCAGGCCCAGCATGGATTTAGGAAGGGTTGAGGAACAGACACAGCCTTGGTCAAGTTCACGGGTGCGGTACCGGAGGGTATGGAGAGGGGTTGCCTTACCAGGGCTGCATTTGTGGACTTGACCAAGGTGTTTGATCTGGTAGATCCTGATCTTTTGGTCTCTTCTCTTGACTCTTTGGGAGTGGGTAGTTCTGCCCTTTAGTTGTTTCTTAACTATCTTAATGACAGATTTCAGAGAGTGAAGTACTGTGGAGTCATTTCTGTTATAGCACCAGTCAAGTTTGGAGTCCTGCAGGGCTCCATACTTGGTCCTGTATTTCTTGACAAAGTTTGTTTAGTACTACAGAATGCTAGGCTCACATTGGCCCCTATGCACAAAAGGGGCATAGGTATGCACGAAATGTGCGTACCCTGCGCCCCGCGGACAGGTGTGCCTATACCAGCTTTCACCAATGCCGGCCACCTGTCTGTGGCTCCACGCCCCTGGCACGCTGGACTCCGCAGGGTGGCCAGGGAAGGAGTAGTCATCCTGGGTGGGCATCCAATGGGATGCTCCCCTGGGATCTATAGTGGATCTCATGCATAGGGTGGCATGAGTCCAGGGCTGTGCATGCTGATTGCATGCACCTGGACCCACATGGCACCCTCTGGTCCCAGTGCCACAACAAATGAACTGTCCTGGCATTCACCAGTCCAGCCACCCCTGCTGCCTCCTGCCACCCAGCAGTCAGGGGCAGCATCGTCTGCCCAGTCGCAGTCCCCCAGTGACCAGATGTCTGTGTCCATGGGGGCATGCAATGGGTTATGACAGGGTCTCCCTGGTGTACTCTGTACCACCCTCTGCACCCATGCAGCCAGCACTATTCGGGTTAGTGCAAATCGTGTAGTGCTGGCATGCCCCTGGAATGCCACCAGCACGGAGCTGTCTGTGAACATGGGAATCAGGTGCAGTGGGTCTGCATGCACCCTCATCATGCATGCTGCACAGGGTGGGCACATTGGGTGTGTAGTGGCTACTAGCCCCTGATACGTCTGCATAGCCACTCCACACCAATCATGCATTGGGCCCAGATGCAGACATTGCAGTTATTTACTTGCATAGTACTTCTGTTACTGATTTAAGCAACACATTATCTGTGGAAATGTTCAAGTTCAAGTTCAAGTTCAAGTTTATTGCAGGAAAGACTCCGTTGAGCAAGCTCATTCACAAGGAGGTCCTGAGGCACATACACATACAGTTCGCAATTACATAGACAGGAGATATAAAATGTAGAACAACAAAGAAAAAATATGTAATACAAGAGGTATACACAATAGAAGTCCTTATGCTATATGCAGTACATTCCAGCTTTAACCTTGCCCTAAATTATGCAACACATTTCAGCTTAATAAGTAGAGGGCCGGTTGGTACCTAGGAAGTTGACTTGGCGTTGGGGGCCTAGTAGCACCTACATATGTCTTTTAATTTAGAGATAGCTAGTGTTTTGTAGGAGTTACTTGATACGATGCTGGTTAGCTTCAGCATGGCTTGTAGTTGGTTCCAAATGTTAGGGAGGGCATATGAGACAGCTCTTTGGCCAGCTGTGGTACGTGTCCTGGGAACATCTAGTAGGATAAGGTCAGATTTCCTTAGGGAGTAGGCGCTATGCGAGATGTGTATGAGAGACGTTAAATAGACAGGCAGTTTGTGGAGCAGTAATTTGAGGGTCCAAATGCCAGCATGCATGGAGGCGCCTGGTGGCAAGAGAGGTCCACCCAACAGCTGCATAGAGATCAAGTGGTGGGTCCTGTACACGGAGTTAGTAATGAAGCGAAGAGCACGGTGATAGAGTACATCCAGTTTAGATAGGTTCAAGGTTGGGGAGGAGATAAAGATAATATCTCCATAGTCAAGCAAGGAAAGGAATGTTGCTTGGACAAATCTTTTGCAGGTCGCGAGAGAAAAGAGGGTCCTATTTCTAAAGAAGAAACCCAAGCATGCTTTAAGCCTCTTTGATAGATCCTCAGTGTGGTCATTGAAGGAAAGCTTGTTGTCTATCTACATACCTAGATATTTAAATTTAGTTACGACTTCCAGGGATTCACCTAGGGAGGTAACTATGAAGTTTTTAGGTGGGGTAGGCAGGGCACCAGAAAAGGCAAGTCTCAAGAAAATCATTGTCTTGGTTTTTTGGGCATTTAGGAGAAGATTGGTATTGATAAGGTTGCTTTCTAACTGGATAAAGTCAGCTTGAAGTGCTTCCCTGACTTCAGTTAAGGACGAGTCTGATGGTACAAAACCATATCGTCCACAAAGAAATGTATGCTAGAGTTCTTTATGTGGGAGTCGAGGTTGTTGATGTACAGGGAAAAAAGGATTGGTCCTAGGATGGAGCCTTGAGGGACTCCTCTGGCAATTGGAAGAGGGCTAGATAGTAGGCCATCAGCTTTGACTTTTTGGAGTAGCATGTGTAGAATCTGGGATAGTGTTGCTATTCACTCGGCTAGCGTATGGGGAGGAGTCGAATGCCAACCCAGCAGTGGTAAAGTGAAGGTTAAGTTCTTCGAGGATTTGCAGTTTATTTTCAACCATCCCATCCTTGGCCAGAATCTTGGTGGGAAGGGAGGAAGCAGGATGGCCTTCAATGGATCTCAGTGTCTTCCAGATTTTTTGGGAGTTCCCTTTGGCCTGCTCCAGAGTGGAGATGTAGAAGTTTGCTTTAGTAGCATGTACACTTTTAAGACAGGCATTTCTGGCAGTTCTAAATGCCTGCCAGTCTGCCGGGTTCTTTGTGTGCCTGGCCCTAGCCCATAGCTTGTCTCTATTGGTAAGTGCAGATTTGAGCTCTTGGGTGAACCACGGATGTGAGATTTTCCGCACCCTCATGTTAATAAGAGGAGCATGCTTGTTAATTAGGGTGGTGAGGTTGTCATTTAGGACAGAGATGGCGGCATCAGCAGATTTGGCAAGATATAGGTCTTGCCACCTGATCGTAGCTAGATCGGTTAGGAATTTTACTGAGTTGAATTTACGGAACAAGCGTTTGATTCTGAATTTAGGGTGCTGCTGGGTTTTACATTGGAATCTTGTACATACAACGATACTGTGGTCGCTCATGTTGTTATGGAAAACTGCAGAATGTGAGATTTTATGGGGATGCGAAGTTAAGGTGACATCTAAGAGTGAGCTGTTGGCAGAGTTAGAAGCATTGATTCTTGTGGGTTCAGTTACTCTCTGTGTAAGACCCAGCTCATCACAGATGGCTTTTAGGGAGTGGGCTTTAGCAGTGAGCCAATCTATATTGAAGACCCCTAAGATTATTGTTTCTGTGTTAGCAGCCAAAGTTATGGATTTCAACACGTTAAGAATTTCTGTGCCTCCTGACGGGGGTCTATAGCCACCAATGATTGTGATGCACTCTGAGGATGGAAGGTGAAGTTTAAGTGAGACGATCTTATATTCCTTGGGCTTAGTTTTACAGGAAATGCTGCTAACATCAAATTTTGATTTGGCGTATACAACCACCCACCCCTCGAATCCCTATCAGCCCTAAAGAGCTTGAAGCCCGGTATAGTAATTTGCAGATCAGTGTTGGTCTTTTTTAGCCATGACTCGGTAATTATAATCAGATCTGGGTCAGTGTGGGCTGCCCAAACTTGAAGATGATCAAGTTTTTTGATTAGGCTTAGAATATTGACCATCATCAGTTTCATCCCAGGAGCAGCTGCAAACTCCGACGGAGAAGTGATTTGAGTTGGGGGACCTGAATTTAGTTCAACATTGCCTGAACAGAAAAGGAGAATTAGAAACATTTTCTTGAGGGCATTTATCAGGTAGAAGTGGTCTCTTCTCGTATGGGTTCTTGTGTGGTGTTCAATCATTGAGGTACGTCTAGCCAGGGCATAGGAGATGCTGACATGGCCGTTCAAGACTAGCAGGGGAAGTGCAGGGAAAGACATTGGCGAAGGGAGGAGGGCCAGAGGAGAGGTATGAGAATTAAAATGAAAACCCAACAGATTAAGAGTAGGGAAGCAATATGAAGATGCAGCAGGAACTATGATTGTGGGTTCCCAGGCTGGGATGACTTCTGACTTAGCATGGATCAATGCTTTATGAGTCATACTTTTTGCCAGGATTAGAAGTAGAATGATAATGCAGGCCATATTGCCCACGATTGAGTACAGTGATATGTGTAGAAAGACCAAGAATCCCTCTAGTGGCAGGTCTGTATAACCTGCTAATGGAAAACTAGCCAAAAAAAAATGTGCACCATGCAATGGTGGTTTGAACTTAATAGACTGATCTTGAATAAGGTAAAAAACAAAACTATGCTATTTGGGACTAGAGCTAGGGTTCATGATAGAGAGCAGAGCTTGCATGTCACTGCTCTTGATGGATCTTGCTTTGAACAAGTTATTAACTTTCATTACTTAGGTGTCATATTAGATGCTACTTCGAGTTTTGATACACAGTTTGTAAAAGTTACCTCCACAATTCATTCTAGGATTTTGTTATTATACAGGTTACTTTCTCTTTTAACTGTTGAAACTAAAATGGTAATTGCTAAGCAATGTCTTGCCCATATAGTTAACTATGCCACTTTGATCAGTGACACTGCCTTTGCAAAGGTGGTGGCAAAGAAATCAGCTCTGCTCCAGTTAATTGGAAAATTTGCACTAATGGTACTGTCAGGAAGTGTAAACCTCACTCTCAGGTTCTTGGCAATAATGGGCATGCAAGGAATCACAGACACGTTGCATAAGAGTAATAAAGCTTGTTTATTACTACCAAAAAGGATAATCACAGTTGCCCTAAGCAGTTCTTACCAATAGGAACTGGGAGCCAATGCTAAGCGTTCCTTATACCTTGAGGAATCTCTGTGTCTCCTGGGGTCTCTGAGGTAGAAGACGTAATGTTTTACATTATATACCTATGATAATTACCATGGTTACTGTAAGATAGAAACATTTCTAGTTACAGAGATGAGCCCTATTGGCTAAATTAGAGGTGGCTCCTCAGTCCAAGATAACATTATACCATTTTGTAGTAGTCATCACTTTGTAGAAACAAAGAGGTACAGTTTGTACATAGTCGTGTAATAAAACAAATCATCAGAAGATGGCAATACCAACTCATATATCATAATCGTTACAAGGACACAGATTTCCTCAAATCTTGTAAGCAAGAAATACATGTATATATTAGAAAATAAAGTGTATAACAATAATGTGCATACATATCCTAACATCTACTCTTGTACGGTAGATGCCCTTAGCCCTATATGTTAGTATAACATATGCCTAAATGCTAGCTGTCTACGGTGTACCTCTAGGGGTACCAATTAGGGTGCAGGAACCTTGTGTAACATTCCCCCCATGTTGCCTCACAAGGGGCAACACAGCAAGAGTAAAGAAGTGGATAGGGAGCAGGGGTTGTTTACAGACCCGAAGCGCGACCCTTGTAAAGGAACTCCAGCTGCTCATGGTGTTAGCGTAATGTACACTGTAGGCAGCAAAGCATAATAATGAGAAAAAATATCAAAAATGCTTGTATGATAACAAAACCTTTAAAGGTAATCTCTAACCAAGTATTAGTAAATGCAGTATTCATGTCACCATCATTAATAAGTGCAAGATCAGCTTCGTTAGCTTTGGAAATATTATTGATGATGTGGATGAGATGGGTGTCTTTTCTCTCTAAAAGTGATTTTAATGTCAAAGTTAAAGGATCAATGTGTACATTAAAGTAAGGTAAATACTCTGAAAGAGTAAGCAGATAATCAGGGTTACCATCAATGATGTCAGCATCCATAATGGGGACGGGGGTAATAACTGTGTGCCCAATGACTGTTTTCTGATGAGGTATGAAGCAAAAGTTAGAACTATCAACAGAACATGTCTTTAAACCATAGGTGTATGACTTATAATTAGTAACGACACAATATTCACCATCTGAATGATATTGCATTTTCACTGTAGGCAGTCTCCATTTTTGCAACTGTACTGGGCATGTATAAGTCTGTTTTGAAATCCACATTAACAGGCAGTGAACCTCCTCCTGGTAAGACTGGTGTAACTTGGAATTGTCAGGAGCAGATGCTAAGTCCTGGTATTCTGTGCCATTAGTGGTGATGTCATCATCCCTGGAAAAGGACCAATCAATACTGTCTGGGGAATAGCCACGTATAGGTTTAATAACATCAAATACGTCACATCGACACAAATAAATACACCCTTTCTTTGCACAGCAGTCCATGTGCGGTGAGACCCACGCGTCCAAAAGAGAATGGAAACCCAAAAGAGGAGGCAAATCAAGGCGTTCTCTGTAGATGTCTTCATCAAGGTGCCCAATGGAGAATACAGACGCGAGTTTATCAAATATAGCTGTAGTAGGATCAAAACGTGGTAAAGAAACAGTGAAAGACACAAACATAGTATCCTTAATGGAACATTTCTTAGAAGTAAAATGTGGACCAGTATTAGGGTGCCTGGTCACAAAACCCAAATTCCTAGCAGTAGAAATTGGAATAGTTAGAGTCTGTAGCATACACATGGCAACACAGTTAGTAGATTTACACTGAGGACAATACCATTTAGAGCTACGTCTATCATGTATGATATCAGGGATTCTTCCGGATTCTGGATCACGGAAGAGATTGTTGATGGTAGTGATAATAACAGCCATAGGCTGAGCATAATATCTCATGGGCAATGTATTGCTTATCTGCTTCTTTATTGTTCTGTGCAATGAGTGTGTTAATTTTATCTTTAGAATCTGTTAATGCCTTAGCAACGTCGTGCATATTATATACAGTGTATCTTTCTTCCTAAGGCCATCCACACCATGCAATAATGGGGGTATAATATCATTTACCAAACCAGTTTGGAATTTCTGTGAATGGAATTTGATAGCAGCAATGTCGGCTTTGTTCCAGATGGACATGGCTGTACCAAAAACACCAGTGATGGTGCCTGTCGCACCAGTGGCATCAGATGTGTCACATGTATTATGTTTATGACTTTGATCATCTGGATTAGGTTTTCTCCCAAAATTGCCTCTATGCTCAGTGGTGTGTCCCTCGGCAATAGGGTCTTGGTTGCGGATTTGAAAAGCTGCTAAGCTATCAAATAACAAAGTACTATAAAACAATGAAGTATTAGTAGTATGACACATACCAAATTCTTTCAAACTCCAGTAAGTCAAGTTAACCAACACAAGTATATGCATAAATTGTAAGTTGTTAATAAGTGTACCAGGTAAAGCAGTGGCTGTTAGACCACTACAAGGATCAGGGGTGTGTTCTGGACATTCCAAAAGCTGTTTGTCAGTAGGGGGTAACACAGATAGATACATGGAAGCTAAAGCCATGTTATGAACAGCACAAAATTTCCTGGCAGAGTCTTTAGACAAGGAATTATAATATGAGGGGTCAATTAAAGCAGTAATATTATATAAACCAGAATGTCTAAGGGAGGCTTGGAACAAAGACAAATAATCATTTGGGGATAATTTTGCATTGGGACAGCCATGTAAAGTTCCCTTGGAGAGCTTGGCCACGGGGAGTATTTGTCCTTGAGATGTGGTTTGCCATTCAATTTGTAGGGTACATTTATCAGGAGCCACAACAGAGTCAGTGAGGTAGGCATCTGAACCTTCCTGGACAGTAATCAAATTGATGGAGACTCCCTTTGGGGTAGTTGCAGGTGGATCAAGGTGAGGAAGGAGGTGCTTTACCATGCCTTGGATGCAGGAAATAACTCCCGAGATGAGGAGAAAATGGAACAAGATAGCCATCTTGTCAGTGTATCTGAAAAGGAAAATCAAACATTAGTAAAGTAGTACTATTCCACCCAATGGGGTGAGGAAAAGTAATTATACTCCATTATACAGTTTCAGATGATTTGCATGTAACCATTTGTCAGTCAGTTTGTTATTTTGCATGAGTCTAACCTGATAGACTGCTGGACTGAGCTTGTTGACAATGGGGTAGGGTCCTTCCCATTTATTGGAGAAGAATGTGTGGGATGTGCAAATCCAAGAACCATTACCTGATCCCCAACTTGCCAATACACTTCTTGGGCGTGTTTGTCAAACTGGATTTTGGACTGTTGCTGGGCCTTGCCCATGCAGTTAGCAGCCTACAAATGAGTGTGTACGAGGTCTTGTCTAAGTTTTTCCACATATTGGTCTACAGACACTCGATCTGCAGCGGGGGTGTGCAGATCAAACAACAGGTGTTCAGGTAATCTCATATTCCTACCAGTCATCACCTCAAAGGATGTCAGCTGGGTGGTGGCTGAGTGTGTGCCCCTAATTGCCATAAGGAGTAATGGCAGAAGGGAATCCCAATCCTTGGGATTGTCCTCAATGAATTTGGAAAGCATTTGCTTAATTCGTCTGTTGGCTGTCTGTACTTGAACTGAAGATTGTGGGTGGTAAGGTATGTGGAACTTCTGATGTACTCCAAGGAGTTCAAGTGCTTCTTTCATCAACTCACCTGTAAAACTGGATCCTTTGTCTGAGTCTACCTTTCAGAGGTAGGCCCCACCTGGAGAAAATCTGTTGCACCAGGATTTTGGCAGTGATTTTAGCAGTGCATGTTTTATTGGGGAAAGCTTCAACCGACTTAGAAAAGAGATCGGTAACCACAAGGGAGTATCTGTTATTTCTGTTGGTATTGTCAGGGAACCAATAAAATTGATCTGTATGGCATGCCAAGGACCAGAATGCCTTTATGGTAGCAGTTTGGCATTACATTTAGTAGGAATGGGATTGTTTTGCACACAAACAAGGCTGTTGTATATGTACCTTTTGACATCTTTGGTGACACCAGGCCACCAGGCGGTGGTCGTAAGCCTTTGGAGTGTGTTTTCCACTCCTTGGTGTCCACCAGTGGGGGTGTCATGCATTTGGTGCAGAAATTCAGGCCTAAGATGATGGGGAACCACCCACAACTTGGTGGGGGTGTCATCTGGTTGATACCAGATAAGCTTGTCATCAGGGGACAGGTGTAACTTGCCTTCATGCCTTCAGTAGGGGTTGTAGGTAGGTAGATTTTTCTCAGTACCTTTGTCAAGGAATCTGAACACATCTTTGAGTTCAGAGTCAGCATGTTGGGCTTCTGACAAGTTCAAGGGGGAAAAGGGTTCAGGTTTCTTCCTGACTGTTGCAATGTAAATGGCCACTCGGGCCTCTGGATGGTCCATCATCCAGGTGTCCCCCCTCGGGACCCTTCCTTTGCAAGGGTGTCAGCAGTGTCTTTGAAGGCATGATAGGGATCATGTATGGAGTGGGCCTTAACTTTGTGTACATAGAGTTTGTGTGCAAACTTCTGTGCCAGTGAATGAATGTATATTACCAGTTCCTTGTGTTTCACTGGACTGCCATCAGAGGAGGTAAAGGAGTTCTTCTGCCAGAAAGGTAGGAATTCTGTAAGGGAACAACAAACCCAGTTAGAGTCTTTGAAAATTATGGTATCCTTGGTTCCATGCTGGATGAACTCGAGGGCACAGGCCACCGCTGCTATCTCAGCATACTGTGATGATGCCACACTGCAACGCTTAGAAATTTTAATACTGTTACCATAAGGGTAAATGACTAATACGCCCATTCCTGCTATCTGTTCTACTTGGTAGTAGGAAGCTGAGCCATCTGTAAAGACACAACACAGTGAGGTGTTCTCAAGTAGTTGTGGTGTAGCAGGAAGGAAAGGACCTGGATCTGGTAGATCAGGTGGCTGCAGTGTACAGTCATGGGGTTCTCCTTGGAAAAGGAGACCATGCGCCAGCATGGATGGCATTTTGGTCGGGTGGACATTAATGTCTCTCTCCTGGAGAAGGAGAGACCAGTGTGTCAGTCTGGTATTGGAGACTGACCCATCCTTTACTCTGTCTGATAGCAAAAAGGTTGTTGTGGTATGGTTTGTGTTAATGATCAGGGGGAGTACCCAATGATATACAGAAAGTGATTGACCGCCCAGTAGGCAGCCAGAACATTCCTTTTGCAAAGGCTGTACTTCTGTTCCACTGGGGTCAAGAGCAGTGATGCATATGTAATGGGTCTCAGGGTGCCATGGGCCTTTTGGGCCAACACAGCAGACAAAGCAATGTCAGAGGTGGCACATTCCAAATGGAATGGCAGGGCTGTATTAGGGTTGACCAAAGCTGGAGCTGAGGCCAAGGCCTGCTTAAGTGATGTCACAGCTTGGGTGTGAATGGGACCCCAATTCCAGAAGATGTCCTTTTTCAGTAGTTCATACAGAGGGGCAGCCTTCTGAGCAAAATCACAAATAAAATCTTTAGAATAATTTATTATACCTAGAAACCTTCTAAGAGTGGCCACACTGGTGGGAAGTGGCAAATCTTGCAATCCTTGTATCTTCTTCCAGGTAGGGCTTCAGCCTCAGTCTGTTATCCTCAGGCCCAGAAAGAGTACCTCTTTCTGACATAGTTGTACTTCTGCAGGGTTACATTTGAGGCCTGCCCTCTGGATGAGGGTCAGTAGTTCCTCCAAGAGATCCAGGTGTTGTTCCTGTGTGGCTGTGGCCAACAACAGGTTGTCCACATACTGCAAGAAACACTGGGGTGTAGAGAAACCCTCAAGAGCATCCATGATGTGTCAATGGAACAGGAAGGGGCTGCTGTGGAACCCCTGTGGTATGCAGCTCCATGTGTACTGCCTGCCCTCAAAGGTAAAGTCAAACTTATGTTGACTCTTGGGGGCCAATGGCAATAACCAGAAACCATTGGAGATGTCCAGGGCACTAAATCATTGTTGGTCAGGGGTCAGTAGTTGTAGCACATCTGGTGCTGATGCCACAGTTGGGGTGCAACTGGGGGTGACCTGGTTTAGTCTCCTGTAGTAAATAGTAAGTCTCCAGGCACCTGTGTTTTTTTTTTTTGCAGGCCACACTGGGGAGTTTGCAGTGGAAACACATGTCCTAATTACACCTTACTTGAGGAGTGATTTTATTGTTTCCCTAAGAGAAGGCAAGGCCTCAGGTGGAAAAGGGTATTGCTGTTGCCTCTGATGTGCTGGGCCTGTCACTTCAATGACAGTGTGCATCCTGCTACAATCATGCTTGTTGGTGGCAAATACCTCCAGATGTCTTTGTAGAATGGGAAGGAGCTTTGGGAAAAGCTTGTGGTTCTTGAACAAATCTATTGTGTCATACTCTGTTGTTCACAGATATTGTTGCAACCACATGTGAGTCAGGGATCATGATGGCATGATATTGTCCCTGAATTTGTATCACTAGCATGTTGGCTAGATCTACCACATAGCCGTGTGGTGCCAGAAAGTCAATTCCAATTATACTAGGGTGATCATGTACTACCATTAATTGAAAGGTGTGATAGACCTTCAGGTATCCCAGTGTCACTGGTAGTGGCAGGGAACGGTATGCAGGTAACCTAGTTCTGTCCACACCAGACATATTGGTCCTCCATCTGGTGGACCAAGGTGATGTGTCTTGGTGATCATCCTGTAATACAGACACAGCCGCACCTGTATCCAGTACTACTGTCAAAAGGCAGCCCCTGACCTCAGCCTCTGTGCAGGGCCTTCCATTTGTATCCAAGACCAGCTTGTTTGCAATATGGACTGGGGCCTGTAATTGTCAATCTGTAACAGTGGAAGCATGGGAGAGCTCTTGAAAGAGATCTTGGGCCTGGTTCCTTTGAACCATCTCACCATGCTGCACTGGTGCTATATAGGGAGCCGCTTCCGGGTTCAGGCCTGTAAGGGCCTGAGAGTCTGGACTTCCGGTGTCTCCATGGCCTGTTGAAGCCTGTCCTCCCAGTTGTATTGCTGCAAGGGCCCGAATGGGGACGGCATCTGTATGAAGTGCACTTGCCCAAGAAGGTCTCAGAACTTCTGGTTCTTGTCTGCTATTTCCCTATACAAAGGGCCTGATCTTTGTTGTTTATCCTTGTTATTCTTATGGTGTTTCTTGTTTTTGTGGTAGTTCTGGTTCCCACCCCAGGATTGTTGTTGGGCCCACTGGGGATGTTGGTTGTCTGTGGGGAGGGTCTGTTTCTCTTGAGCCTGCCCTCCACCATGTAGTGTGTCGTGTCCTCCAGAATGGCTTCCATGGCAGCTACTTTCTTGGAACCGGAGCCTGAATCATGGATGTAGAGTTGATAAACTCTCTCTGTTTTCCAAAGAATATCAACAAACCTCTCCATGGTGGGATAGGTGGTTGGCTCTACCTTTTCTCTTACTGCAGGGATCATGTTCCTAAGAAACATGGTCTTATACTCAATGAGGTTCACATCTGTGGCTTCTCCTGCAAGGTGCTTCCCTGCTCAGTAAGCCATCCAGAGCCTCTGGTGGAAGGTCGCTGGACTTTCTTTCACATTCTGTTTTACAGAGTATGTGAGCATCACTCCTACTACACCTGGGTTGTGTGCAGAAATGAGCTCAGCTGCTACTTCATCGAAGGTGGCATGGCCATCCTGGTGAACAGCATTGGGGAATTTTGTCCACAGTCCAGGATCAATGGTCTGGTGTAGGATCTGGACCTGGTAGTCTGCAGCGAGACTAAGCATTTCACATTTAGCACACACCTTTTCCAAGTGGCAATTGAGGTTGTCAGAAAGGGCTCATCCGACCAATGCTGTCAGCTATTTGCTGAACAGAGTATGCCATTTGTAGGAGATTATTGGGATGGTCAAGTGGAGATAGATTATCTTGGGCACCATCTAGGGCTGCCTGAGCTGTGGCTTCTGCCACAGAATGAACCATGCCCTCCTGAATACCAGCCTCATGTAGGAGCTGCCTAATCTGGGTCTTGAGAACCCGTTTATTTCTCTCAGAGATGGGCACGGTGCCTCTGGCACTCTCAATAATTCCCTCTATCTCCTGCCTGTCTTCCACATTAATAACAGCTATTGGTGGTACCGTTGGGACTAGGCCTGGGTCTGCTCCCCCCATCATGGGGGTCGCCTTGTTGGCGTCACCCATGATGTGAGTGCATTCCATTGATGATGTAGGGTATGGGTGTTATGTGACAGGGTCCACCATGTTGTGGATGGCGGGGAGGGGTGTCTGGGCCATAGTAGGGGTGTGACTGGGCATTGTACTGGGAAATGTCATCATCTGACTCCTCCTCTTCAGATGACGTTGACAAGGTAGGGCTATGCCTCCCATCGCCTTGACGTGACCAGCCAGCACCTCTTGCTGGTGGCACAGTTTTGCCATTTTGGATTTGCATTCATCATGACTCACTTTTGCAACATTCTGATCCACTTCATCCTGCATCTGCTTCTGTAACACTCTATATGCAGTGCTCAATTCGCGATTGTCCCTAATAACTAAACCTAAGTCATTACGTACCTGGTTTATCTCATCCTGTAGCTCTCCCAACTCCTCACACATTTGTTCATTCATTCTACTTAACAAGGCATTCATTTGCAAAGTCTGCCCCTTATCCTGTCTCAAACTTTCACACTTCTGCTTCAACATACAAAGTTTCTGCTCACCTGCTTGAGCAGAATGATGCAAAAGGGAATCCTTTTCATTTCTCAGAGTTTGGAGTTCTGACTCCAAATCCTGCTCACATCTTACACATTCAGTTTCCTGCAACCCCATCTCCTGTTTAAGAGATGAGATTTGCAGTTCAAGGGATCAAAACCTCACTTCAGAGGTTTCCAAAGAAGCACAGAGAGCCACGCCCAACAGCACTATAGTTTCTCATTTTCTGGCTGTTTGTCTTGTCTCTGTGTACTGGGTTGAAATCCCCAGTACAGGGTTGTCAGATTGACTTGCGTCCCGTGCTAAGTCAACCCATCCTTCATGGGAGGCAAGGAAGTTTGAGACATCGAGTCTCAGTTCTGTACAGATATTTGATACGGTGGCCATTGTGTGGGAGGGAATGAAAAATCAAACCATGAAAAGGTGCCATGTTGTGTATCAATCCATAACAGGTGCACTTATCCACAGACAGGCTACTGTGCATTTGTGAGCTTGCAACTCAAATCTGCCGTGGGGTGGGTTGAGTCGACATTGACCACACCCAGTAAGCAGCCAGACATTGCAAGTGATTACAAAGTGGGTGAAAAATGGGAGAGGTGATGCGGGAATACACACATACAGTCCCTGTTTGGAAGGGAAAAAGTTTAAGCAACAAGTGAAACTTTGCAAACACCAACTATTGCCTGCACGCGGTCGCCAATTGTCAGGAGGTCTAAACCTCACTCTCAGGTTCTTGGCAATAATGGGCATGCAAGGAATCACAGACACATTGCATAAGAGTAATAAAGCTTGTTTATTACTACCAAAAAGGATAATCACAGTTGCCCTAAGCAGTTCTTACCAATAGAAACTGGGAGCCAATGCTAAGCGTACCCTATACCTTGAGGAATCTCCGTGTCTTCTGGGGGTCTCTGAGGTAGAAGACATAATGTCTTACATTATATACCTATGATAATTACCATGGTTACTGTAAGATAGAAACATTTCTAGTTACAGAGATGAGCCCTATTGGCTAAATTAGAGGTGGCTCCTCAGTCCAAGATAACATTATACAGTTTTGTAGTAGTCATCACTTTGTAACTGTAGAGGTACAGTTTGTACATTGCCATGTAATAATACAAATCATGAGAAGATGGCAGTACTGACTCATATATCATAATCATTACAAGGACACAGATGTACTCACATCTTGTAAGCAAAAAATACATGTATATATTAGAAAGTAAAGTGCATAACAATAATGTGCATACATATCCTAACATCTACTCTTGTACGGTAGATGCCCATAGCCCTATATGTTAGTATAACATATGCCTAAATGCTAGCTGTCTACGGTGTACCTCTAGGGGTACCAATTAGGGTGAAGGGGCCTCGTGTAACAGTAACTTGTTCTACACATCATTGTGTAGTTTTGAATTCCATGGGATGGTTGCCAGTCCATTTAAATTTTCAGTTTCAGGTGGCAACATTTTCGTTTAGAATCTTGAAATCTGTTGGTCCCTTAAGTTTGTATAGACATTTTCAATCATTTGGCTTGGGTTTTTACTCAAGGAGTTGGGTAGATGATAGATCTTTGAAACTACCCTTTATGAGAACTGCCAGTGATTAGAGAGCTTTTACTTATTTTGGGGCATTCATTTGGAATAATCTACTTGTTTTATGGGAAATATTGATTGTCTCTACTTTAAAAAAAATGTTGTTAGAGCATTTTAAAGGCCTAGTTAAATGTGATTGTTTTGCTTGATGTAAATATGCTGTTATTATGTACTGTATCTTGTTTTGTTATGTTTTATTGTGTCACATCTGTAAATAGAACTTTTGTTATAGAGTGCTAACTCGTTAAGCAAATAAACAAACAACAAACAAAAGAGCGTGTAATACCTATATGGGCCTAAGCAACAGTGGGCAGGCAGGGAATGGAGGGTGGAAGCCTTCCTAAAGGGGATAATTAGAGCAGACTGGATGGGCCATGGAATCCTTTTCTCCTGACAAATTTATATATTTCTATGTTAAAATGAACAAGCATGAGGCAGGCGCTGCTCCCTCATGGAACTCTGTGCCAGTACCCCTACACCTGGTAAACTGCCCCTTGTCCTCCAATACAAAAGTCATGGAATAGTTATTTTCAGTCTCTGGACATAAATATTGGTACTATTATTCTAGAGATATAACATAGGTAGCAACAACCCTGAGTCTCTGTCCCAGCACCCCCTGCACTGGGCCTTACCTTGCATTTTAAACTGTGTTATGCCTATGTAAACACACAATGCCTTATAAGTTGTACACTGCATCGAGCACTATTTATGTCTGTAACATGTTTGCTTGTCAACAGAGGTTTTGGCTTAAAAGGACACCATTGTAAATGAGCTCTACTCAACAGTTTTATCCTGAATAAAATTGAACAGAACTGAATGTGACAATAGGTATACAAAGTCACCTGAGAATACTTATGAAAACTTGGTCCAAGCCATATTAAAAGGAGTGCTCCAAATGTAAAATAATGTGCTCAAGTAGCTTCAGAATGGGGAAAGAAAATTATCGCACAAGACAGGAGATAAAAGTCAAGCTAAAGTAGAATTCAGAACTTTCTCAGTAACATGCACTGGTGCTATGTTAACACCACATTCTTACCACTGAAGGTTGCAGTGCTAAGAGCACAGGATGGAGACAGCAGTGTGAAAAACACTGTGCAATAGTACTTCGCAACATAATTTTTCAATAGTAGAGATTTTTTTGTTACAAATAAATCTTGCTGTCTGGTCCATCAATCAAGTGAAACTGTAAGCCTTTGATGGCAGGGGGATGGGGGGCTTCAATGTCAGAACTCACGCGGTGGTAGGAACAGGAACCAAGTACATGTAAAGAAGTTCTGTTCCTGGCACCGACCAGAGGGGAAGATCATCCAAGTGACAAATGACCCGATTATCACAACTAAAACATTGCTGACTGGACTCTAATTGGGCAGAGCAGTCGACACAAACCATGCAGAACAGTCTTACATGGAAAACCAGGGAAAAAAGAGCCACGGACCTTTGCTAACCGCAATACACAGAATCATTTCAGCCTAAACACAGACAGCCCCAGGCTCTGTGCTGGGCTGGGTAGGTGAGAATTGAAAAGGATGCATTGGTGTTGTGTGCTCTATAGGAGAGATTGATGAGGCTGTTACTTGGGGGGTGAATTTCTTACTCCTTGATGGCTGAAGGCTACAAATTTAATTGGCTTTGCTACTGCAGTATCTTTAGTCCCATCATCTCTCACCTTCTGTGCCTTGATAATAATTAGAGCAAGGCTGGTGAGATGACCCCTGAAGGAAATGTGGGTGGATCCTTGTGTGCCTTGCATGCATGTGCTGGGGAGGACATGATTAGGTTAAGTAAGTGAATGTTAGGTATGCTTGGATCCTTTTGGGTTGGGGGTTGAATTGGCTCAAGTCAAGAATCAAATGAAGGGCAAGACGGTGACTTAGAGGTAGCACATTGCAGTACTATTTTATATTGACTGGTGTTTTGTGCTGTTCTGTAATTCCAGACTCCATCTGCCAGTTTAAGTACCACTGATGGCAGTACTCTCTACTCCAGCAAGTCGCAAGATACATGCTAATCTTGTCCTGTCCTGCTGAGGCAGCAAGCTCTGTAGCACAGTCAGAGTGGCTGCTTTGCCCCATTATGCACTGGCACTGCCAGCCACAGCAGCCTGCTAATATGGGCATGTTTGATTCTGGAGGGATGCGGGATGGAAGTGTTAATGACTTGAATGTATGTCACAATTACTGGGGGGATCCCCTCCCCAGCATCTCTGATGTTGCCCCTCTGGGCTGACCTCAGATTCCCACACTGAGAAGCTCCATGAGTCCCAAGTTTCCTAAAATAAGTGAGACCCATTGCAAGGGGGAGGATTATGACATCAGATGTAGACAAGAAGCTAGAATTGATGAGGTCAAGGGTGTCGCAATCCTGTTTTCATGTGCACACTTGTTCTAAGGGATTTTAAACAAAGAGAACAGGAAACACAAAATGAAATGTGTCCAACAACTTCAGTTGTTTCAAAGTTTCTCCTGTGGTCAGGGGATCCATAAGTCAGAAACAAACTGAAATCTTACTTCTGTCACTCAGTGCTATTACTGAACACTGTCCAGCCGTCATGAGACTTAAAATTAGAATAAAACATACATATGCTGAACTAGCAGGTTTATGCTAATTTACTTCTAATCAGCACATCAAATTATTCAAATCCATGAAAAGAGGGTGATTACATTTGGCTTGTAACTAAAATAAACATACCAGTGTAAGAAGGTTCTGTTTATTTATTTTGGTCTAAACCTATTTACTCATCTTTGAGTGAATGTCTTTGTGGATCCATGTTAAAGGGGTTCACAGACACATGTTTGAAATCAGGTGAGGGCAGCTACAACAGTGTTTTAATGTTTTCAAGTTAATGTCATGACCAAGCAACTAGCTGTCAGTTTTCCGATACACTCTTTTAATGCAGCAGTGCAGAGAAGTCGGACAAGAAAATCTGAGCCTACCATTTTTTTTTATTTTTTTGCAGTTAGTTTCTTTCACCAGCAGTGGTCCCCGGCTTGGCTGAATACCCCATACTATCCCAGCCCCATCACCCCAGCTTTCTACTGAGACTTATGGAAATGTGTCCTGCAGTGTGGTCCAGGTGATCACCAGGTGTGGGGCCTGTGAGTAGCCGGGCAGCCAGCCGAGCCATGAACTGACATCTCTTTCATCAGTTTTCCCCCCTTTAGGGGGAGCGGGCTTCCAGTGTCACCCAATATGGCCCTGCACATGCTTCTGTGCACAGTACATCAGCGGGCATCACTCAATTTGTTCCTATATAATGGTCCCTGTTCGCCTTGCCTCAACCATTACTAAGGGCAAGGCTTGCACCAGATGCCATATCCCCTCTCCCTGGTGAATATAGACATATAACTTAATAAACTAAATAATTCTTGGCAAATGGTTTTCATCAACCTACATTTCCTAGTGCAGCTATGGTGCCATGTATCCCACTGCATCTCACAAGAAACAAAATATAAAAATCCAATAGCGAGGTAAATTGTGTGTATGTTGGGGGGATTGTAACTGCCACCTAAAATTACTGATACTCTATGACTTGCTAAATGCTACAGACATCTGCTTGTGGCCCATGCAAGAGCTGATGTTCTCAGTTAATTATACAGATAGGCCATTGAAAGTTAGTTCATGCATACTGTACAAATTTCGGAGCAGGTTGTTTTACGCAGTCCAGTCATGTGATATCAGTGACTCTAAGTACCTGCAAACTCTGGGGGCAGAATTCTATTATGTAGGCAAGTACTTAGTTCAACCATCAGGGTAATGGGTGCAGGAAACATCAGATTTTCCATTCCTGCAACCAAGAGTTGTATGTTATATCACTTAATTTGGTCTAGCGTGTGTTTATAGTGAGGACCATGTGTCTTCTGTTGAGGCTGCTTGTGTCTCAATTTGGACACAAGTAGCCACAAAACACTTCTGACCACATTAACATTGGCTGTTGTTGGAAAATTAGGCACAGGTCAGTCCAACAAACTAGTCACACCAGCAGCATCTATGTCCATAGATGCACCTACACCTCATGGCAAACTGCACACAATGAAAAATTTGGTTCTTGCTGTCAGCATAACCACTACTGAGGAAAGACTGCAAAAAGGAGGAGGCAGTACAGTGCAGGGCAACTAAAATGGTGCATGGGCTTGGGGATTGGACATACGAGGAGAGGTTGCAGGACTTAAACATATACACTCTGGAGAAAAGGGGGGAAAGGGGTGGCATGACTGAGATATACGAGTACCTAATTATCAAGTGCTTTCTTAAACTTAAGGGAACCTGTATGTTAACTACAGTACTTGGTAATTTATTCCAGTATGTTATTACATGCCGGGTAAAGAAGTTGTCTTTCTTTTTTGTATTTGTCATGGACAGTTTAAATTGGTAATTATGTGATCTGAAATTTGATTTCTATTTTTTCAAATTATGCTGCATTCATTCCTTAAGATTGGATCTGATGATATTGTGGAACAGAAGACAGTCTCCTTTGTTTCTCCTAACTTCCAGGGGCATGAGATTTAATTTCTCAGTTCTATTTGGGTATGAAAGTCTAGATAAACTAGGTATAATCTTTGTTGCACATTTCTGTACTCTTTCTATTAGATTTATTTTATTTTTGTTATAAGGAGACCAAAAGGGTGATGCGTAGTCCAAATGCGGATGCACATAATTCCTATGCAAGTTCATAATGGTGTACCTATCCCTAGTTAGAAATGTTTTTTTGATAATGTTAATGATTTTATTTGCGTTTTGTACCATAGTTCTAATGTGGGTTTTTTGTTTGAACGTATTATCTACCATTATACCGAGATCTCTTTCGGAATCAACTTTACGTATTTGTACAGAATCTATTATACAGACATTCTGAGGATTATTCTTCCTAAGGTGTATAACAGCACATTTATTATGGTTCAATTCCATATCATTGATAATACACCATCTGGATATTGTAATAAGGCTATTCTGGAGAGATTCATAATCAGCCATACTAGTCACGTCATTGGTTAATTTGGTGTCGTTGGCAAATTTAATAATTGTGGTAGTTATTCCTATGTGTAGGTTCGACACAAAACAATTAAATAGGAATGATCCAAGGACAGATCCCTGAGGCACACCACTTGTCACTCCCATTGATCCTTATAATTTACCTTGGACTCGAACCTGTTGTGTCCTGTCCATAAGCCAATTGTTAACATAAGATACTAAGCAGGGACTATATTTCATTTCACATAGTTTTTGAACTAATAGGTGATGGGGAACTTTATCAAATGCCTTTTTAAAATTAATTAGGATAATATCACATGGTGGACCTGCATCCAGATTTTGACTGTTTTGTAAAAGACTATTAAATTAATTAAATATAACCTATTTTTCCTAAATCTGCGCTATTATCCTGCAAATTTAGTCTAGTAGCATCCTCTTCAAACCTATTCTTTATTATAGTTTTGAGGATTTTGCATGGAATAGACGTTAGACTTATTAGGCGGTAGTTCTCAGGATGTGTTTTATTGCCCTTTTTAAATATAGAACAGATAACTGCTGTCTTCCACTCATTTGATATATAGTGACTTGCAAAAGTATTCAACCCCCTTGAAAGTTGTCAGATTTGTCTGGATTACAATTGAGAGACTTGCATATATTATTCCAGTCAGTATTTTTATTGCAAACTCATATGCTCTAACAGTATATCCTCAAAGCCAAAATTAATTATCCGTCAGCACATCTTTTAAAGTAAATTAAAAACTGGAAAATGCTGCTTGCAGAAGTATTCAACCCCTACACATTACTATTTGGTAGAGCCACCTTTGCTGCAATAACAGCTTAAGTCTTTTGGGGTAAGTATCTACCAGCCTTGCACACTGTTCGGGAGTGATTCTTGCCCATTCTTCTTGGCAGATTTGTTCCAGGTTGTTCAGGTTGGTTGGGTGAGTTATGGACCGCAATGTTCAAACAGTGCCAGATTCTCGATGGGATTGAGATCTGGACTTTGACTTGGCCACTGTAGGACATTCACCTTTTGTTGTTTAACCACGTCTGTGTTGCTTTGGCCTTGTGCTTGGGATCATTGTCCTGCTGAAAGGTGAAGTTTCTCCCAAGCTTCAGTATTTTAGCAGACTGAAGCAGTTCTCTTGCAGTATCTCCTGTATTTTGCTCCATCCATTCTTCCTTCAGTTTTAACAAGATGCCCAGTCCTGCTGATGAAAAGCATCCCACAGCATGATGCTGCCACCACCATACTTCACTGTAGGGATGGTGTTTCTTGAGGCATGGGCAGTGTTAGGTTTGCGCCACACATAGCGCTTTGACTTTTGGCCAAAAATCTCTATTTTGGTCTCATCAGACCACAAAACCTTGTGCCACATCTTAGCTGGGTCACTCTCATGCTTTCTGGCAAACTCCAGACATGCTTTGATATGGTTCTTTTTGAGTAATGGCTTCTTTCTAGCCACCTTCCCATACAGGCCAGTATTATGCAGAGCTCTTGATATGGTTGACTGATGCACCTTCACTCCACTCTCAGCCACTAAACTCTGTAGCTCCCTCAAAGTGATTGTTGGCCTCTCTGTGGCTTCCCTCACTAGTCTCCTTCTTGTTCGGATGCTGAGTTTTGAGGGACGGCCTTGTCTAGGTAGTGCCTGGGTGGTGTGATGCAGCTTCCACTTCCTCACTATTGATCCAACAGTGCACTGGTATATCCAAACACTTGGATATTATTTTGTACCCTTTTCCTAATTTATGCATGTCTATTACTTTATCTCTAACTTCCTTAGAATGCTCTTTAGTCTTCATTTTCACACCCTTCCTTCAGATTCACAGTCTGACCAATGGTCATTAAACTGAGGAGGGGGGGGTTATCCAGAAAATGTGAGCTACTTTAATGTTTCAGAGGTGAGGCCAAATGTGTCCTCGTTAGGGCAATATTTTTCATCTGTGTAAACCTGGAGCTTCCAGAGCACAGAGGTTGAATACTTATGCAAGCAGCATTTTCCAGTTTTTAATTTACTTTAAAAGATGTGCTGACGGATAATTAATTTTGGCTTTGAGGATATACTGTTAGAGCATATGAGTTTGCAATAATAATACTGACTGGAATAATGTATGTAAGTCTCTCATTTGTAATCCAGACAAATTTGACAACTTTCAAGGGGGTTGAATACTTTTGCAAGTCACTGTATGTCCAGCTTTAATCAATTTATTGTAGAGTAGAGTTAATGGTCTACTGATACTCTTTGATAGATTTTTTAGGAATTTGGGGTTTATTTGGTCTGGTCCTGATGCAGCATTTAATCTTAGTTTTTCAATAACTTCCTTAGTTTCATTTATGCTAATAAGGGAAGGTTCTTCATTAAAAATAATAACATTATCTTTCATTGAATCTTTGTTTCCATATACAGTTGAAAAATATATATTCAGGGTATTTGCTGTTTCTGTAGGATTGTTTGTAATTTCCCCATTTGAAAGAAGAGTTTGAATAGACTGTTTGCCTTTGCTCAATTGATTTATATAGGGAAAAAAAGGCATTATTATTCCCTTTATTCATTGATAGTTTGAATTCAAAGTTTCTTTTCTCAGTCTTAATCAACTGCTTGGTGGTTTTAACTTAATTTTTATGTTTGCTTGCATGCATGTGCAAGAAACATAGTGCCACCATACGAGTTTTCATAGGTGTGCCTCCCCCACTTCCAATGCCCTGCTTCCTTTTGTAGCCGTGACCGCACAGCACCAGTGAATGTCTGAGCTGTCTATGACAGCTGTTCAGAATGCAGTGGCATACAGCTGAAAGAGAAAAACTGCTGCAATCAGCAGTTGTAACATGTAGGCAATTTGCATACTGGCATCGACAGGTAATTTACATGCTGCTGTCGGCAGTATGCAAAGTGCCTACACGCAACACTGCATCCTAAACAGCTGTCATAGACAGCTTCCTTTGTGTCTACTTTCCCCCCTCCCCAAACACTCAACTAGCATGCTGGAAGCCCACCCCAGCATGCTCATAGGCTCCCCCCACCACACACAGTATGGCTGATGGGGTTGCCCAATCCCCTGTCAGCTCTGCACCCCCCCAGACTTCTAGGTGTCACACTGGGAGCTCACCCCAGCATGGCAAAAGTCAGAATGGTGACGGGGTGCCCAATCCCCCTGTCAGCTCAGTTGAACTCCCCCAAAAGAAACAGACTTCCAGTTGCCACGCTGGGATCCCACCCCAGCATGGCAAATGTCTCTATGGCCGACGGTGGTGCCCAATCCCCCATCAGCTCCATTGACCCCCACCAAAAAATCTTCTAGCTGCCACGCTGGGAGCCCACCCAGCGTGGCACAAGTCCTGTTGTCTTCTATAAAAAGAAAAGAAACACCTGAAAAGAAAAAATGGTCCCTCATTGATTGTCTTGCCCTCCAACCCTCACCCACCCTCTGAGCATCCACCTCCCCACACCCCATATTTACCTCTGGAGTCCAGGGTGATGATCTTCGGTGGATCGGGAACACGTCTGCACTCTTCAAAGCTGACTGCAATCTGAAGAAATGCCAGTAAGCTGTATAATGGCATAAATAGGGTTTTTCCAACTTTAGTGCATATCTCAGCCATTTTGGGAAATTTTTCACCAAATTTTCAACAGGGGGTTCTTGGAGCCCCACCTCATGAATTCTGTCACTGTCATTTTGTTATTCAGCCCCAAAAGGTGATTACCAGGTCATGGCACGGAACCACCTTTTGGAACCAAGTAATGAAATGACAGTGTCACAGTTCATGAGGTACACCCCCAAAACCCTATGTTGAAAATTTGGTGAAAAAATTCCCCAAAATGACTTTTACAAGCGTGCATTGCGCAGTTCCTACGCACGCTCGTAACTTCGCAAATTTTTTATATTTTCACTCTAGATTTTCAACATTGTCATTTTATCACACCTTCTTATGAGCAGTGCAGCTGTCATTTTTCATATATTGCCCAAAATGTGTTTTTGCACATGTAGCGCCCAATGGCGCGGTCGGTGTGCGAAATCAATGTTAGGGACCGATTAAGAAAATCACAGTGACACTGTTCATGAGCCGATGTCTTAAAATGGCTGTTTTGAAAATTTGGTGACAGAAGTCCATAAAATGACTGTGTTACAAGCGTGCATTGTGGAGTTTCCACAGACCCTCATAAGTTCACAAATTTATACTATTTTCAGTCCAGATTTTCAACACTGGCATTGTTCCACACCTCCTTATGAACAGTGTAGCTGTCATTTTTCACACCCTGGCTGAAATGTGTTTTCGCACTTCTGGCGCAGAAATGCATGGTCCCTGTGGGAAATCAGTGTTCGGGGCAGATTAAAAAAATCACAGTGACACTGTTCGTGAGCGGAGGTCCCAAAATACCTGCATTGGCAATCTGCTGTAAAATATCCCCAAAGTAATTACATTATGGGTGTGCATTGCACAGCTTCTACGCATGCTCGTGACTTCAGTTTTTTTATATTTTCACTCCAGATTTTCAACATTGCCATTTTTTACACCTCCCCATGAACAGTACAGCTGTCATTTTTCACATCCTGTTCGAAATGTGTTTTTGCACCTGTGGTGCCAAATGGCGCAGTCACTGTGCAAAATCAGCTTTGGGCTAATGAACTGATATTGCCACTGTTCATGAGGTTGGGGTTACAAAAAAACATGTTGAAAATGTGGAGTGAAAATACCAATGAATGCCTGGGGCATTAGGGTTTCTGACCATAATACCCCACCCTGTAGAGACTGACAGGCATCAGGGGTGTGACTTGGGATTGCCACCTGTAATGCTCATGCCATTCCACCCCCACCCACACCATGCAGCCAATGACAGGCATCGAGGTATGCCTTGGCCTCTTCGGCCCCAAAGTTCACGTCATTCTCCTATACTGCACCCATCTCACCATATTTCCATATGGAGTGGGGTGAGCATAAGGCCCAAAGACCCCAAGGAACAATGTGACAATTGTTGGAGTCTGCAGGGTAGGGTGTGGTGAAATGGCATGGCCGTTATGCCTGATCGACCCAAAGTCACACCCCAATGCCTGTCAGTCTCTGCAGGGTGGTGGTGGGTTGGCTTCAGTTCAATACTTCACTGCCATTCCTATTATGCATCTCTCTAACTCCTACACTACCAATGCCAATGTCGGGAAGCAAACATTCGGCATTGACGAATGCTTGTTATGTTTGCCTGCGCACATGCGCAAGAAACATGTTGTGGCAGCTTGCTGGAGAAGCAGATGTGGAGGTGCAGCAGTGTTGTGGCCAATGCAGCCACTGCTTTTTGGGGCTCATCTATGTGTCACCAATGAAGGAGCATGCTGGCTATGAAAGTAGTCTGCAAGCATGCCACCAACTTGAAATGATTTCACCGCTGCAATGAGGGTGAGTGCCCTCATTGCAGGACGTGGTTTACCTGGTGTAACTTTTCAATAAACATGGTGCTGGCTGTCGCCATCCACCTCTCAAAGTCCCCAGCAAGCTGACTTCGGGGGTGCCCAATCCCACTGTCGGCATACCCCCTCCCCAGTTTATTTGCCAGCGGGGAAGCCCCATCACTGTAGGCATATGTGCCCCTTTGCTGTGTTTTGTCTACTGAGGGGGGTGCCCAATCCTCCTCGGCATCACCCCCCAAACATAGACATGCTTGTTGATGGGGGGCCCAATCCCCATTGGCTTCAGTGGCCTGTCCCCAATTTGCCGAGGGGGTGCCAATCCCCCTCAGCATCATCCCCCCAAACACAGACACACTTGCCAACGGGGTGCCCCATCCCCCTGTTGGCATGTTTAACCCCCATCGTGTTGGCATTTACCTACCACCACCCCAGCCCCATTGTGTGCCACATTGGGAGCCCACTCCAGTGTGGCCAACATGACCCCAAACTCTATACTCTGTAAAAAGAAATGGTCCACGGTGGTTTATTTCTTTTTTATAATCTGAAACACAGAAAACAGTCCCTTGCTGTCGGGTCTCCTCCCCCAACCTGCACACACCCTCTGTGCACCCCACCTCCCCTCATCCCCCTCACCCCACACTTACCTCTGGAGTCCAGTGCAATGATCTTTGGTGGAGCAGGAACATGTCTGCACTCTTCAAAGCTGACCACAAACTGAAGAAAAGCAGGTAAGCTGCATAATGGCATAAATGGGGGAGGGGTTCAACCTAGGTAGATATCTTGACCATTTTTGTGACTTTTGACCCCAAATTTTCAACATGGAGTTCTTTGGACCCCACCTCATGAACTCAGCCACTGTCATGTCACTATTTGGTCCCGAAAGTTGATTCCAGAGTCACTGCATGGAATCACCTTCTGGGACTGTTTAATGAAACGACAGTGTCACTGTTCATGAGGTGGGCTTCCAAAGAACATCTGTTACAAATTTGGTGAAAAAATTCCCAAAAATGACTATGTTATGAGCGTGCATTCCCATGCACGCTCGTAACTTTGAGAATTTTTAATATTTTCACTCCAGATTTTCAACATTGCCATTTTTCCACACCTCCTTATGAACAGTACAGCTGTCATTTTTCAGATCCTGCTCGAAATATGTTTTCTCACATGTGGCGCACAATGGCGTGGTCACTGTGTGAAATCAATGTTCAGGACAGATTAAGAAAATCACAGTAACAGTGTTCATACAGAGAGGTCCCAAAAATCCCATGTTGTGATATTGGTGAACAAATTCCCAAAAATGACTGCGTTACCATCATGCGTTGAGCAGTTTCTATGCACGATCGTAACTTCACTAATTGTTTTTATGTTTTTACTCCAGATTTTCAACATTGTCATTTTTGCACACTGCCTTATGAGCAGTACACCTGTCATTTTTCACATCATGCTCGAAACAGGTTTTCACACCTGTGGCACACAATGGTCAATGTGCGAAATCAACATTCAGGACAGATTAAGAAAATCACAGTGCCACTGTTCATGAGCGGAGGTCCCAAAATGCCTATGTTGAAAAAGTGGGGTAAAACATCCCAAAAAAAATTGCATTACGGGTGCGCGTTGCGCAGTTTCTATCACTCTTGACTTCATCAATTTTTATATTTTCATTCCAGATTTTCAACATTACCATTTTTTACCTCCTCATGAACAGTACAGCTGTCATTTTTTCATCCTGCCTGAATGTGTTTCTTTGCACCTGTGGTACCAAAATGACGCAGTCGCTGTGCAAAATCACCTTTTGGCCAATGAACTGATAGTGTCACTGTTCATGTGGGTCACAAAAGCCCATGTTGAAAACTTGAGTGAAAAATTCCAAGAAATGCCCAGGGCATTAGGGTTTCTGACCATAATGCCCTACCTGTAGGGACTGACAGGCATCAGGGGTGTGACTTGGGATTGTCAACAGTAATGCTCACGCCATTCCATCCCTGCCCTGCAGCCAGTGACAGGCATTGAGGTGTGCCTTGGACTCTTATGCCCCAAAGTTCACCCCATTCTCCTATACTGCACCCATTTCAGTGTATTTCCTTATGCAGAGGGGTGAGTGTAAAGCCTGAACACTCCAAGGCACACCTCAACACTTGGTGTCTGCAGGGTAGGGTGAGGTGAAATGACATGAGCAATATGGGTGATGACCCAAAGGCACACCCCAATGCCTGTCTATCTCTGCAGGGTGGGGGTGGGGCTGGCATCGGTTCAGTACTTCACTGCCATTCCTGTTCAGCATCTGTCTAATTCCTGCACTTCCAATGCTAATGCCAGCAAGCAAACATTCAGCATTAACAAATGCTTGTTATATTTAGAATAGGTGTGTTGTGATTTGCTTTTTTGGTATTTTATATAATATTTCTCTTTCTTTTTTATTTGCCTTTTAAGTTTATTTGTCATCCATGGTGGTATTTTACCCTTTTTACTATTTATTTTTTGAGAGATACGAACCATTCATCTATTGTTTGTATTATTGTTTTTATTCTTTCCCAACATTCCTCTACTGTTAAGTTTAGTAGGATATTTTTCCAGTCGATTGTTTCAAAGACATTTCTAATAGATTGATAGTTTTATTATAATCCTTACTGAATATTGGAGTTTTTATGTTATTTTATTGATTGATGTGATACATTCAATAGTGTTATGGTCACTATTTCCTAAGGGAGGTTTAACCAGAATGTCAGAGAATATATTAGGTACATTTGTTAAAACTGGATCTAAGATGTTTTCTGCTGTAGTCGGTGAGTCGGCTAGTTGGTCGATGCCAACTGACTCTATTGCCTCTAAAAATAGTCTTTCTTGATTATTTATAGTTGTATGTTTTTCCCAGTCAATGCCTGGGTAGTTAAAGTCACCCAAGATTATGACATGTTTTTTTCTGCTGCTTCAACTATCACACCTCTAAGATCTTCATTATAAATTAATGAACTTGATGGAGGCCTATAACATGTACCAATCAATACATTCATTGTTGGTGTAAGTTCAACCTGTACTCAAAAGGCCTCAATACTTTCTTGTTTTCCAACAATTTATGTAATTTTGAAGCTTTGGTATTTTTATTGACATTCAGGCATTCACCAACCCCTGCCTATTTGTTCTATTTTTATGATATAATACAAAATCTGGAATTTCCCTCAACCATTGTGAAGATTCAACCTACCACGTTTCTGATATTGAGATAATATCAATATAATTTTCTTTAATTATTGTTTCTATCTCAGCCTTCTTTAGTTTATTTAAACTATGAACAATATTTTAGTTTTATAGTCTAATCCTCTAGTTTGTTGAGTATATCTTAAACCCCCTTGCCTTCCATCTATTAGTTTAAACATGTATTTATATACTGTTCAATTTTCTTCCCCAGGTTTATGCTTCCCTTTTTGTTTAGAAGAAGACCATTCCAGCAAAATTATTTGTAATCATGTTCCAGTATTTCCCAGTGGGTTAAACATCCTTCATTGTTCTCCAATGTCCTGATACATTCATTTATTTATTTTATTTTGTCATTTATGTATTGTTTTTATTAGGGACTGGCAACATTTCAGAGAAACATATTTGTGCTCCGTACTTATTCAATGTGGCATGTAGAAGATCATATTCTTTCTTAATTTGATGTACACTGCAATTATTGATGTTGTTGGTCCCCATATGGATAACAACTAGGGGTTTTGGTCCAGTAGTTTTTAACACAGTATCTATTTGCTTTGTAATGTCAAAAATTCTTGCTCCCCTATAACTGCTACATGTTCTTTAGCTTTATCTCCTTTGCATATTTGAGTATCACAGTATTTAATAATGAAATCTCCCCATACTAGTACTGTACTTGTTTATCATTGTTTAAATTTTCCACTTCCATGGAATCTAGTTCCTCTGACTGCTGTTCTGAAAATTGAAATATATCTGAACTGCTTAATATTGTATTTATCCTATTTAAAGATGTTGATAGCGCAGCATCAGTCAGCACTTGCTCAATTATGTTAACTCTCGTCAAATCTGTTTTGTGTGCATGATTACTCATATTAAATGGTTCATTATCATCCCTAATTTGTATTACTGAATCACTTTGATTAGTCTCTACATTACTTAATTTCTGTGTTTGTGATGTACATTGAGTATTTACTGGGTCCATACTACCTATAGAAACATTTTGAACTCCTTGTATCTCAATTACTGTTTGTTCATTGATAGCATCTCCTTCGATCTCACTCAGTTTCTCAAGGGCTGAGGACCTATTCATTACTATTAAGTCATTTTCCTTTGCTGGCAAGGATAAATCATGTATGTACTTTGAAAAAGTAACCTCAGTGGAAGAGACAGTTTAAAACTGCAAGCAGCTGCCATATTTAATGACTTGAGTTATTAATTATAAAATTAATGATATGACATCTGAGGGAATTAAAAATACATTGACAATGAATCAAAAGTTGTGAGAAATACATTTTTTCAAGAATCTATATAATGAAACTTTATGCCAAGTAATCAATACTGGTGCTTTAACCCTTTCGCTGCCAGGGGTATTTTACACTCCGGTGCCAGGCAGTTTTTATTTGTGTACTATATTATATAAAATTAAAATGTCCATATTTTCCTTCAAGGAAACTTATGAAAACCATGTATGGTTTTTATTGGCAGATTATGACCTTTTCATAGGTAGCAATGTTTTGCTGATATCTGGCCATGTGACCATGAAACACTGCCTAAAATGTAAACTAAATGCTATTTCTACTCAAAAATGTTGCAGAAAAGACCCCAGAAAACTTATTATTTAATAGAGAATCATGGACAACTATATGTTGCTGAACTTCTCCATGCTGCACTACATAAAAAAAAAATCTTTTGTATAGGCAGAAAGATGTTACAGCAATGGTACTCTGATTTCTAACAATAAAAAGGTGACAAAATGGCAACATGGACCTTTGATTTCTTTATAGTTTTTTTTCTATGTGAATATCACATTACATATAAAGACTATAGACTCGATTCTGAAAGGTTGGCACAAGCTGATTGCCGGTGTGCCAAGGACCCTGCGTCTGATTCTCTATCGGGTATGATCCCAGTGACAAAGTCCTGCAGCTTGCAGAAACTGTGGCCATGCACCAAACAGATGGTGCATCTGTGAGGTTTGCCACAAGCTGCAGGGTGGTCAGGTGATAGCTGCTCCCATGGACAGGGACTGGTGTCTAGTGGCCCCCCATGTACCCTGTATGCCGACAGAACAGAACACCCTGGAGGTGTAGCGGACACCCCAATCCTTGAAGTCCACCATTAAATATTCATAAATCTGTCCATGGTGGTCTAGCAGACCCCCCTCCCTATCCCTAATCTGCCCATATAATGTAACAGATAAGTCTCCCTGGTGATCTAGTGGACCCTCCATCCTGACAGGCAGTGCCAGACCACCTGCTCTCCCCCATTCCATTCCTGAACTGGTGACTGGCACAGCCCTCTGCTCTCCACCATAGCCTGCCACTGACTGAGCAGCCAAGGAGCGTGTACTGTATACAGTACATGCTCATTGACAGCTCAGTCAGTGGCTGACCATGGTAGAGAGTAGAGAGATGTGTCAATCACTGGTGAGGGGATGAGATGTGGTGGTGGGGCACTGCCTGCCAGCCAGGGGGTGCACTAGACCACCAAGGAAAGTTATCTGTTTTACAGGCAGATTAGGGATGTGATTTATTTTAATAAAAAGGGGATCAGGCTGGGGGGACCACTAGCCACCAGGGACAAGAATTATTTTAATAAAAAGGGTAGTGGGGCTGGAGGGGATTGCTAGCCACCAGGGATGTGATTTCTTTTACTAAAAAGGAAATTGAGGCTGGTGGGGCTGCTAGCCACCAGAGACATGAATTATGTTATTAAAAAGCGGATTGGGGATGGGGAGAGGGGATCATGGCACATTGGCGCAAGTTTCTAAACCCTCTGAGAGGACAGACTTCTAAGTACGAGGCTGGTCTAATGGTATTTAGAAATTTACCCTCTGGGAAGGTTTAGAGATCCCAAATTAGGGGATATGGCAGTCTGCATCTGCCACAAGCCCCCTAGTACCGTGCTGCAACCCATTTTGTGCCACAAGGATGGCACCAGCCCCTTCTGGTGCATGCAGCCTGTGTTTGCCACAGGCTGTGTTTGAGAATTGTTCCTGGTGCATCTTTTGGTGCTAGTGACACCTTGCGCCATTCCTCGTGGCACAAGCTCCTTGTATCATACAGGGAGCTTTGAGAATTGGGCCCTTTGTATTTTAAATTCTCCTGCCATAAGGCTAATTAATTATGGAAGCATTTGTAAATTATTCCCACTTGTTTAGATATACAAGGTATTTTTGTGTTAATTTTACAGTTTTTATTTTGGATGCAAACAGTTTGATGTTTTGGGCAGGCTAAAAAGCTGACACTATAAACAAACAAAAGTTTATATCTTGAAATCTACAGCATGCGAACTATTAAAATTAACAGTCTATATATAGTTGTATATTAACAATCATATGGATGTGGTGTGCATATTTATGGAACACATACAAACAGAGTAGAGAAAGAAGTAAGTGCCTCAGCTGGGACTTGAACCCAGGCTGCCCGGAATACTATTCTGGTTGCACTAACCAGCTGAGCCACCAAGGTAACCGACACCTGGGCTCTCCTGGAGCACACATTACTCTTTCTCCAATGCACAACCTGGTGCTGCAAAAATAATTACTACATTTTCAATCACATGGGTGTGGTGTACATATTTATGGAACACATACAAACAGAGGAGAAAAAGAAGTAAGTTCCTTAAGCTGGGACTTGAACCCAGGCCACCCAGAATACCGTTCCAGTTGCACTAATCTGCTGCACCACCAAGGCAATTGAAACCTGGGCTGTCCCAGAGCACACATTACTCTTTCTCCAATGCACAACCTGGTGCTGCACAAATAATTACTACTAGTACATTTACTTAAAATTATTCTTGCATTAATAATTAGTGTCCAAGGTTGAATTGTGGCATTTTGAGTTACCCACCTTACGTCCCTTATACTGGGTTGTGCATATATTTTCAAAAAAATAGACAAAATGCCTTAATTCTAAGTGGCCTCTACTAAACCTAAACTAATATAAGCAATTGTGCAGGATAATCTAAGTAAATATAGTGTTAAGGAAGGAAACAGAAAATGCTATGGGCTCGATTTTCAAAACAGCCCCTAGAGTGAAACAAGCTGCATCAAAAAGCAGCTTGCATCAGAGTCCAGTGTGCCAGAGATCCTGCACCCAGTTTTATGAAGGGAAGGGTCTTGGTGCCAAAGTCCTGGAAGTTACCTCAGCACCTCCTGTGCACTAAACAAGTGGGGGTGCTTGGCAGAGGTTGCCGTTACTCCACAGCAGGTGGGAGAGCACCCAAGTGGGCTAAGTGGGAAGCCAAGGACCTCACAATGCCACTCCCACCACCAGTGTGTGCACAATGACAACCCTGCCCACCTTGTGCAGACCCTTGGAACACCCACCTGGTCATGGTGCCAACCACTGCCTTACTGCTATGCCCTGCACCAGAGCACCAGTGCAGCCCTCCTGTAGGCATTAATCACTAGCTCTCTGATGCTGTGATGTGCTTGGTGTGTGGTGCTAGCTTGCCAAGCAACTCCTGCAGAGCTGTGCGGTGGACATGGCTGCTGTCTGGCGATGATCCATGGTGGCACAGGGGGTTTTAGCATAGAGGGGGTCCATCATGTTCTAGAATCCTGGTTATGAAGCTGTGGCAGCTTGTGTCTCACAATCACCCAATTGTCTTGGTTCACCCGATGACATAGTGCTTGCCTGGTGCAAGCAGGTCTGGTGCAGGTGGGCCAGGGTATGCCACAATCTCCCTTACAAAATTGGGTTTCCTGCAAGTACCGATGCCCCATGCCCCTTGCGCCATTTTCTTTTAGTGCAAAGGGCATGCGTCAATCTCAGACCTTTGAAAATCCAGTCCTATAGGTATACATTTCATTTCAGTTGTTGTTGTCACAAACAAATACTCTGCAGTTGTGGAGTTCTAATCCAATAAAGTACAGAAGAATCAATACAAAACTATGCATTGTGGAATTCCATACAGTGTACCTGTTCCAGAGGTGCCACACTTATGTACCTTTACCACAGATGTTTGGCAGAAATAGTCCCTGAAGACATAGGGTGTGATTTTCAAAATGACCCCTAGAGCAACGCAAGCTGAATTAAATAACACCTTGCATCAAAGCTTGGTGTGCCAGGGACCCTGCACCTGATTTTAGTATAGGAGTGGTCCTGGCACCAACTTTCAGGAAATTGCCTCAGCTGGTCCTATGTACCAAACTAGTGGTGCACGAGAGGTGTTTGGCAAAGGTTGCCATCACCCCCTGGCAGGTGAGAGAGTATCCCAGTGGGCTGCAGAGGGACATCATATGACCTTGCAATGCCACCCCCACCACCAGTATGCACAGTTACAACCCTACCTAGCTTATGCAGAATTTGGAACACCCACTTGGTCACAGTGTCAGCTGCTGCTGTGCTGCTCCAGAGTACCAGCACACCCCTCCTGCAGGTACCCATCACTTGCTCCCTGACACTGCAATGTGCCTGGTGTATGATGCCAGCGGTGTCAAGTGGCCACTGCAGAGTTATGTGGTGGCCATGACTGCTGCCCAGCAGTGGTCCATGGTGGCACAGGGGGCGTTAGACAAACCCCTGGCTGGTCTAAGCAAGTAGGGTGCTCCTTGTGTTACAGAATCCCAGTTTTAGGGCTGTGGCAGCTTACATCTGTTGCAAGCACCCCTCTGCCTTGGCGCACCTGATGATGTGGTGCACACCTGGTGTTAGCAGGTCTGGTACAGTTGGGCCAGGTTGTGCTGCAAGCTCCCTAACAAAGTTGGATTTGCTGCACATCGTAACACATCACACCCTTTGTGCCAATTTCTTTTGGTGCAGGGGGTGTGCGTCAGTTTTGGACCTTCGAAAATCTGGCCAATAAGGTGCTAAGTTTAGTCTGCAGGGGATATATATAGGTTCATAATGAAAAATGCATAGCATTGCTTTTCGGGCATGTAGAAACTCAGGACATTATGTTACTATAGGAAATGTGTATATATTTTCTGAAACTGCACAGATGAGTAGGTTTACAAAATGGATAAGACAGCCAAATAGTGAACTGTTTGTTACCCATTATTCTTATTTATATTTGTTGCAGCTATAAAAAATAATTGACATTTACATAATTTTCACATTTTATCAAAACAAATGCCAATGTAACATAAGTGGCAAGATCTGGCAAGTATCTAAACACCTCATTCTTGGATTCTACAGCAAACACTGGTTACAATGGTACCACATTTATGTATTTATACCACAGAGATCTGGTAGAAATAAGCCCTAAACCTGCAGGGTGGTAAGTGTATTTTAAAAGGGAAAAATGTGGACTTATAATAGAAAATGCACAGCTTTGATTTTTTGGCCTGTAGATATTCAGAACACCATGGTGCCATAGGAAAAGTAGATATTTTCTAAAATTGCACAAAATACTGGTTTTAAACATGGATAACATTGTCTGCTACCCAAATATTTGCTACCCATAATCCTCATCTTCATTTGGTACAGTTATGAAATATGTTGGACATTTGCATAATGTTCACACATTAGCAAATGAAAAGTCTATTTAGCATAGGTTACAAATGCACAAATACCAGATTTGTGGATTCTACAAAGAGGATCAGTTCCACCAATATTACATTTATGTACCTTTAACACAGCGATCAGGAAGAAATAAGAGCTAAAGCTATAGGGTGCTAAGTGTATTCACTTACTTTCACTTTGTCATTCTGTATGGAGCGTATACGCTATGGCCATGTTCAGCACTCATGCTGAGTAGGGCTTTGGAAGCATGCACCACACCTCACATTTTGTCACTGAAATGAGGGACATGGATACTCAAAATGAAGGACAATGAAGGACACTAACCCTCACAATGATTGGGACACATCCTGAAACATGGAGATACAGTACCTTAGAACACAGTGGTAACCATTGTATTTACTTGTATAGATATTAGCATCTGAGAATGAATTTCTACCATAAAGCAGGGGTGCTGTTTAGGTAGGGCAGGGGGGCAGTTGCCGCCCCCCGCATTTGTGCCTAGGTTGTTTTTACAGTGTAGCAATAATTGCATTAAATTTGGATATAATCTTTTTCACAATAAGTGCCCTCCCCCGGCCTGTGTGCACTCATGCTGTGGGTGCATGCCTGACTCAACTGTGTCTATATTGTGCTGTCCACTCTCTCCACCTATTAGCAGTGGCACCATCACACGTGACATGGAGGAGCTTCAGCCAAACAAAAGCATGCAAGTCATGCAAGTGTGACACTGTCTTTCCCACCACAAAGTAGGTAGGCTACACACTACAGCTTGGAGAAGTCAGTGAACACTGAGCTCTTGACAGCAGTATTGCGGCCATGTATTTTTGTTGGTCTACTCTTAGTGGATCTATGTCTCCCTGAAGGGGCAGGGGGGTGAGCTAGAAGATAACTTGATGATTAGGCTACCTATCTGCACTACTAGGATCACCTCACAATAAAAACAGTGTGGGCCCCCAGCGGCAGCAAGCTAGACCTAGCAGCAGTGGCAACTGTGGTGTGGGTGGCCTTCACAGGCCTTGATCAGTGCAGTGTGGCAGCAGCCACAGCAGTAGCCAAGCAAGAAACACAGGTTGGGTGGGTTCAGTCAGTGAGGTGATTTGGATGCGTACCATGGTGGGGACCTGGGCTGGTCAGTTTCAGCATCCAGATTCTGACAGAAGGATGGAAGAGGAGTGGACTGAAAACTGGTCTGGTGGCACACTAGGCCAGGCCACATGTTCCAGCCAGATGGCCAGGTAAGTAAAAGTAAATATGTTTATATATATATTTTTTTTATAGGGGGATTGGGGAAGGAGGAAGGACTGAAATATTTATGTGCTTTTCACATTTCTGTGCCTTTGTGCAGTTTCATGACTTATATGGGATGAATATTGAATGGAATGGAGTCAGGGAGAGAGATCGGGGCAAAGTTGTTTTTTTTAAAGGGGGTTCAGAACTTCAGCCAGTAAAAAAAATTTAGTAACTGGGTGGGTTTAAGCCCAGATCTGATGCACTGCTCCTGGGTAAAGACAGATGAATCTTATACATTTTTATTTTTCATGATTTGCATATCACTTTTCAATCACAACAAAGATATACCATGTTCACAGGGATATACCTCTGATAAGGCTGAACCATCATTCAATTGGCTCCAGGTTTTTCTCCAACAATTTTTTCCACCCATCACCCCTGTGGGGGCAGTACCTCTGTCAGCCTTGCAAAACTAAAGCTTCCCCTGTGGATAGAGCAAGCTCCCTGGCACAGCCACAGGGGTTGCTGTTTTGGTGGATCCCACCACCAACCCTCCCTGACCGAAATGCATTGCCAAGCTTAGCCATCACAGCCATGATCTGCCTCCTGATGTGACTTCCTGGACTCACTTCCAAGCCCAGATCATCAGCATGGCAGCACAACACTCTGCTGCTGGGTCATGGGGGTGGCCTTAAAGCCTAATATTTAGGGTCAATGAACCTAATAAAATTGGTGGTATTCTGCCTCTAGTTTTAAAGTTATAGGTGCTTAAAATTCTACAGTTTACATATTTGCAAAATGTCATTTTAAAATTCATGAATGTTTGGAGGCTAATAACTCAGTCACCTTTAAAGACTGAGATCAGTAACTTGGTACACTTCTGTATGCGTCCTGGCACAGTCATTGTACCTAACTGGATGCAATTCGGGCAAAGACATTTTAAATTAAATGGAAGTAACTGAAATCACAATTTCATGAAATTGTGTGGACACAAAATCAGAATTTCGCCAGAATTTTACTGGTGGACAATACATTTCACCTAGCCCTACCCACAGCTTTGAGTGCAAGGCATACAGGGAGACACTGCAGGACTTTAACATGTAACCCTTGAGAAGAGGAAGGAAAGGGTTACATGAGCAAGACATGCAAGTACCTATATAGGGTAAATTCAGTGGATGCCAAGGAACCTTTCTCCTTGAGCTCAAAGGGAAGATGTAAAAGGGATGTCTATAAGGATTTTTTTATGGGAAGAGTAGTGGACAAGTGAAACAAGCTGCCAGAGGAGGTGGTACAAGCAAATCAGTGATCGGCTTCTGCAGGAATGGGACAGGCATGTGAGATTAGTTAGAAAAAGGGAGTGCAGAAACAAAGGGGAGGGACACCCACTAGGGCCAGTGCAGAGTAATTGGGTAGGGTGTACAGATTAGATGGACTGATGTGCTTTTTGTGTTCACTTGCACTTGCACAAGGAACATCTTGGGAGTATACGGCAAATGAGAGGTGTGTCACTGCCAAGCCTAGAAAGCCTATGTGCCAGGTGATTAGTAAAAAGCACTGTGATGCACCAGCCCTAGCAGAATGATGAACCTGCCTCTCACAGGCCCAGCACTGGCAATGTTGGCCCTCCCGGTTTGGATCCTGTTCTGCAACATAGATGGTGAGCCCAACTGCCCCCTCCATGAGAAGGAAGCCATGCAGAAGACTGAGTGATGGTAAGTCTGCAGGAGGTTGGGTGATGGGGCACTGGGGCTGGAGAGGAAGGGGTCAGGGCTGATGCTTAGGAGCATAAATAAAATGACACTGACCTACAAACTTGAAGACCTGGGTTTGAATCCCACAGCTACCGCTTGCATACCGTGTGACCCAGAGCAAGTCACTTAACTTCCCTGTCCTCCCACAATGCATCTGAAAATGAGTTTTGTCTCAGTGTGCCTCTCCTGGCCCAAAACAGTGAAATAAAATAACAGAGGGAAGGAAGTTCTGCCATTATAGGCTTAGTAACACTGACAAAGTGAGACTAAAGCGGCAGGGGTTCAGGCTTACTTTTCTGAGTTCATCCAATTAGAAGTTAATAGTCATCTCTGTGAGTATGTGGCAGTAATGGCATTTCAACTTGTGGCTACTGGTTTTCACCATTGCACTTTAACCACTAGGCCAAATATTCGGTTTCGTCAAGTGTCCTTCATACAAACAATCCCAAGGTGCTACAATATCAGTGGGGAAGAGAACATATCTTGTCTTTTAGCTGTAGAAGGAAGTTAAAACAACAAAGCAACAGTGAAGTATTGCAGAGAGGTTAAACATGAACGAGCTATTGGGTGAATACGCATAGTATAGTGTGTTGTGTATAGTAGTGCAAGTCAGGATGAAGACAGTTATGAAAAGCACAAAAAAGTGCAAGCATTTGTTACAGCCTTAAAAAAAAAAAAAAAACAGTCACAGCAAGTTCCCCAGCCCAAAAAACTGCAAATGTAAGTGGAGACATTTGCTTGACACCATATGTACCTGAAGTGAGAAACAGGTGGCAATGCATCCAGGAGAGTAGGGTGGTGCTGGTATACTGAAGTGGCTAACCCAAAGACTGAAAAAGAAAACAAAGAAACCACACGCAGAGGACAAAAAACAGAAGCCAAGATGCCAGCTAATTTATTTATTTATTTATTTAAGAGATTTACCAGGAAAGGCATACTGAGCGGAGTACCGCTCGATTCCAGATGTGCCCTGGGGGTAGGGGGTTACATGGGCACAGTAATAAGATGAAAACAGTTCATACATAATGTGAAGATTATAACAGACAGTGGTACAGTAGTATAGTAGAAATACAACAAATACATAGTGAGAAAATTGTTATATACAAAATGGGTAAGGCGAACGTACAAATTCACAACAGTAGTAGGTTCAGTAATAAGCATTTAAATAGCACTATGTGATGATTTCGAAGAACGGGGCCCAGACTGGAGCAAGTAGCCAATAGAATGGGTAGGAGTTGTGCAAGTAGCTGATAGATTGGGTAGAGTTGTGCAGGGAAATTCAGTGATGGGGAAAGCATGAGCATTTGGTAGCGAAATGTGATTTGAGAAGGGCATTTCGTTGGGGAGTACTTGTGGTGTGTCTGATGTTAGCTGCCAGTGCGTTCCATAACTTGGGCAACCTGAAACTGAAAGCTACTTGACCTGATCGGGTGGATCTGTGTGGAATGTGCAGGAGCCTGGAGTCAATGTTCCTGAGATAATGCAAAGAAGTTTTATTTAACTCTCATGTGGAGGACAATCAAGCCCTGGTGCTTCAACAAGAACAGGTCTTCATCAGGGGGCTATGTACCTGAGCCTGATATTCTGCCTATGCATGACTCTCTGCCAGAGTCTAATACCCTGCTTGAATCTGACACCTTGCTCGAGCATAACACCTTGTCTGAGCATGACTCCCTGCTCATGTCCGATGCCCAGCCCAAGCTTACGTAGCTACATAGTCAATAACAGTAGAAGCAAGCATTTGTCAATGCTGAACATTCACTTGCAGGTATTTGCAGTGGTGTTTGGTACTGGTACTGGCTTCAGAGGAGAGAGGAGGCAGCAGTGAGAGCTGCTGGTGCCGCATGGTGGAAGCTGCACCGTGAATGGTCCCAGGACTGATCCCTGAGGTACCCCGTTGGTCACCCCCACTCCCCAGATTAGATCCGATTTCCACCACCCTCTGCCTCCTGTCCGTCAGTCAGTTTCTAACCCAGTTTATCAACTTGTGCCCATTGGCCAGACTACCCATCTTGTTAATCAGCCTTCTTTGTTGAACAATGTCAAAGGCTTTGCTGAAATCAAGGTAGGTGATGCCAATCGTCCTTTCCTGATTTGCTTCCTTAATGAGGCATTAGGGTTTGAACCATAATGTCCCACCCCCACCCACCCTACAGAGACTGACAGGCATTGGGGGTGTGTCTTTGGGTCAGCTTCCATAACACTCATGCCATTCCACCCCCACCCTGCAGACACTGAGAGGCATCAAAGTATGCCTTGGGGTCTTTGGCCATAACACTCACCCCATTCCATAAGGAAATAAGCTGAGATGGGTGCAGTATAGGAGCTGGAGTAAACGTTAGGGCTGAAGACCCCGGTACACCCCAATGTCTGTCACTGGCTGCAGGGTGGGGGTGGGGGTAGAATGGCGTGAGCATTATGGCCGTCGATCCCAAGGCACCCCCCCAACACCTGTCAGTCTCTACAGGGTGTGGGGGGTGAGGCATTACAGTTGGAAACCCTAATGCCCTGGGTGTTCATTGGTATTTTTGTTCCAAATTTTCAACATGGGCTTTTTGGGACCCCACCTCATGAACAGTGGCACTATCATTTCGTTACACAATCCTGAAAGGTAATTTCGCGCAATGACTGCACCATTTGGCACCACAGGTGTGAAAACACAATTCGGGCAGGATATGAAAAATGACAGCTATATTGTTCATGAGATGGTGTGAAAAATTGGCAATGTTGAATATTTGGAGTGTAAATATAAAAATTTGCCAAACTTACGTGCATGCATAGCGAAAAGTAACAACCACACATAACTAAGGCGTTCGGGGGTATTTTTGTACCAAATTTTCAACATGGCCTTTTTGGGACCCAACCTCATGAACAGTGACACTGAGATTTCTTTAATCCATCCTGAAAGTTGATTTCGCACAACAACCACACCATTCTGCGACACAGGTGTGAAAAAATGTTTTGGGCAGCATGTGAAAAATGACAGCTCTACTGTTCATGAGGAGATGTGAAAAAATGGCAATGTGGAAAATCTGGAGTGAAAATATTAAAAATTAGAAAAGTTACGAGTGTGCGTAGAAACTGCACAATGCATGCTCGTAATGCGGTCCTTTGGGGGATTTTTTTCACCAAATTTTCAACATGGGCTTTTTGGTACCTCCCCTCATGAACACTGGCACTGCCATTTCATTAATCAGTCCTGAAAGGTGATCTGCACAGTGAGTGTGAAATCACCTTTCAGGACGAAATGACAGTGCCGGTGTTCATGAGGTGGGGTCCCAAAAAGGCTATGCTGAAAATTTAGGCAGAAATTCCAAAAAATGGCTGAGACAGTGACGTCATGTATCCGAATGGCTGTCTGAAACAGAGCTCCTTGACCTCAGGTATTAATTGTGATATATCTGTCACCATCCTGAACCCTGAACAATGCTAGCAGTAAACAGGGGCTATTTCAAGCACTGAGGGCATGTTCCGAACCAAAAAAAAAGATGAATGCTGAAACTAGGAAAAGATCTTTGGCCAAAGAGGCTCAGCGGCCTGTCAGTCCATCTCTGTCGAGATCCTTGGCCCTAACAGGATCCGCAGAACAATCTGATGGCTCCGGTTCAGAAACCACCTCCACTTTCACTAAAGCAGATGGGCACCGTATGTTGAAAATACTAAATAGAATTGACTCCAAAATCACTAACTTGCACTTTGATTTGAAAAAGCCAGAGAATCATACCAGTGCAGTGGAAAACCACTTTGAGGGGATACAGCAGGAACATATGGTGTTCGGCAGATCCCTGGCCTACCTGCATAGGAGGGAGAGAGACTTGACCTTTTGGGCAGAAGATGCTGAGGCCAGAGTGCACTGCAACAATATCCACATTTTTTGCATCCCAGAATGTGTGGAACAAGACAGTATGGAGGACTACCTGGTCTGCTGGCTTCATAAAGAATTAGATTTGGAAGAGAATTTCACCTTGGAGATTGAGAGAGATCACCGAGCGGTCACCTCCAAACCCAAACAAGGTGCACCCCTCAGTCTATTCTAGTTAAATTTCTCGGTTACACCACAAAAGAAAAAATCTTGTGACTGGCATGGGCCTAATGGGACCTAAACTTAGATGGCACCAAAGTCTATGTTGACCAAGATTAACCTCCACTAATGCTGGCCAGGAGAAAGAAAGTTCTGCAAGTGGTGAAATCTCTTAGGGAAAAAGGCCTGAAAGCATACCTGAAATATCCTGCATGACTCTGGGTACAAGATAAGGAAGGCATAAAGAACTTTGGGTCTCTCCTGGTAGCTACCCCTTTTCTGCAGGCCCTAGGAGTCCAAATCCTGGATACCAAAGAGGAGCAGGCTAAGCAGGAAATCGAAGATCTGTTGTGGTCCACCATGCAGGGAGGCAGACGTCCAAGCCAGAGAAAATCAGAAGGGCTGCTTCCACTATATGCGGACTTGGCTAAATGGCTCCTGCCAAAAAAGAAAACCTGAGTTCCCGACATCATACCTGTTTTGCTCCTGCAGAGGTCCATTGGTGAGTTGGAGTACTGCCCTAGTGAGGTACTGCAGAGGGGGCTGCTTTGTGCCTGAGGATCTTAAAAACTAAAAATAAAAAGGGAGTTTTATTATGGGAATGGACAGCATTGTTACTGTTTAATCCAAAGCTGGGCCACTCACTTATTACTGAAGAGGGGGACCGTCTCCCTCTGAGTTAAGTTTCCTGCTGACTGCTTCCATGGGGAAACCAGTTGCCTTGGTGTCAGCTCTTATTCTGTCCCCCCCCCCCACATGGTGCAGAGACAATTTGCATTACAGTCGGTTTGTGGAAATGCTCTGGGCAGGAGAGTGGCTCTAGCAGACTTTTAAAGTTGATGGCTGCAAGTATATTTGTTTTTCTCCCTCAAGTCAATGGGATGTTTGCTTTAGGCATGAGTTTAAGTACTGACTCGCTGTAAATGCTCGGAGACAAACATACCATGCCGCTGATTTGTTTTAAGGCCCTCAATTTTGAACGGCATTGCGTGCAGTGCAGTTTTTCTTACCTTTTAGTTCATAATTAAAGGACAAATGAATGTTTTGATATTGGAAGGGGTTTGGATGAGCTGGTGGGAACCTAAGCGGGAATGGGGATAATGTGGGGGATCACAGTGATCTGACTATGCTTAAACTTTGGGTACAAGGGATCTACTTTATTGCCTAGTAAGGTGAAGGAAACTGGGCTGGACAAGCTTGGAAGGTCACTTCAAAGGAACTATTTTTAGCTCCAGTTTAATCCTTGTGCATATTGAGAATTGAAGGTGACAAGATATGGATAGTTCTTATAAAAGACAGGTTCCTGGGGTCATCCGCTAAGATAGCCATGACTCCCCGGAGTGCCCACAGCTAGTGGAAGGCCAGTACTCCTGGCAGAGGCCAGGTTTTCAAGTCTTAAGCACCAAGTAGTGCTTTCCCTCCTGGTTAAAAAAACAAGTGTTTGAGGCAAACATCATAGCCTCAGAAGCTCACCATAGCAGCTTGAGCTTTGCTAACAGCGATGCGGTCTAATCGTTGCTTCGTCATAAGGAGGTAGACAATGTGCTCAGTGCTTCTCCTTTCTTCCTTCATGACTTCTTGTTTGAGTCCTGTTGTTTCTAAGGTTCATACCTGTTCTTTCTGTTTCTCTTTTTACTTTGTCTGTTAAAAACATCCTGGGAATGCACTAAATGATCCAAATAGTATTTGGGGGGACAGAGGATTATCTGTTAAAGTGTTTCACTAATATGTGAACATGGCATCCTTCAAGATTTGTTCCATTAATGTCAAAGACATTAATAATGTGGTTAAGAGAGCAAGAATATTACAAGAGCTTAGCAGGGTAAAGTGTGATATTACATGTCTGCAAGAAACGAAACTCAGACAAATAGAACATAAAAAGCTACGCAGATCCTGGGTCAGGTCGGTATTCTCTGACTTGCACCCAGAATCCTCCAAGTCTGGTGTAGTCATTTTATTGAGAAAGGAGCTCCCTTTTGGGGTCAAAAGATGCAGACAGAGGGTTCGGGCTATATGATACTTCTGTCTGGTGAATTTAGAGGTACCCCTCTACATATAGTGTCAGCATATGCCCCTACACCCCCGATGGGGGAGTTCTTCCATTACCTTTTCTGCACGGTCTCAGCCCTCAGGCTTTCTAGGATGTGCAAGCTCATGGATCCAAGTGTACAGAGCATGTCACAGTCAGCTTTGCCTTGACCAGTATGCTGCTCCAGATGCACTGCCACTTGCAGTCACCCAGGTAGCAGCAGCTGACTTCCCTCCCTCTCCAGAGGAGGAGCTTGTCCTATGGGACACTCAGTCCTCCTCCTCCCCTTGGCTGGCCCCTGACAAACAAAACTTGTTTTCGAGCTCAGGTCACCAACTTCATGAGTGGTTGCCCTACCACTGCACAAATGGAATGCTGCAGTTCAGTGTGCTTAACCACTATGCTTTACTGTCTCCCTGGATTTCAAGGTACCTAGGGTAAATGAAAGGCACTAAACAAAATTAAAATTCCTAATAATGCCCCCAAAATAATTTATCAAAAGTAATGGGGGCTGAACTCAAAGGTGTTCTGGAAAACAAAAAAACTAAACAAAAAACTAACCAAAATGTTTAAATGTGCAACTAAGCATAGACTGATACAACAAAAGAAAAGAGAAACAAAATTAACTTTTTAAACTACCAGTAAATAAAAGTTATCAGACCAGACCCCAAAACATTAAAAATGTCCCTTAGGACAATTAATTATTTTAGATTGCTACTTTCAGAAACTGTGCATTGCTCTAGAAGCAAACTATTGCACAGCTCTTTACTTCTATGTCTGTTCTGCTACACTGTCACCAAAAAAACATACAGTATCTCTAGCACGGTAAAGAAAGTGAAGGCAGTTTACGTGTTTGCATCATTTTCTGCAATCACATGACCTCTGTTTCACTCTGCACTCATGGGATCATGAGAATAAGGGCTGCTCTTGAGATCGCACAGGTCAGACCTGGAAAATACCCTGGAGATCCAGTGCTCTGGTGCCCTTTTCGGTAAGACATACTAGATATGTCTTTATGGCCATGCACTTTAGTGTTCTGTGCTGTGCGCCATATGGCACAGGGCACTAAAGGGGTTCAGTGGCAGAATCTGTGTGATGTCATTTATTTGTTTTTGTTCATCAGGTAAGTTCCCTGGAACATCACACTCCATTTACAGTAATGATGATACTGTATTTACAAGAATAATGATGCTTCACTGGTGCATTTTGATACAGAATGGTGCATGCAAGGTACACTTCAGATGCAAAGATTCCCGCACAAATTTATTAAAATAGGAAGGCATAGGAGCATAAATGCCCATTTTCATAGGTGTCTTTAGTCATGTCAAGGGCATAGTTTCAATACAAAAATAAGCCTTTATTAGTGCAAGTTCAGCAGCAAAAAATGTCTCTTCATGGACTTTGCCACTTGCCACCGACATCATTTTGTCTGAGAATTGTGCAAAACGTGAAGTAGAATCACTTCTCTCACAGCTCTGTTTTGAAGATTCATTGATGTGTGCATTTTCTGGGTGGAGATATTGGACTCCATGAGCTATTTAAAGGGATTTGTGTTGCCTATAGTTCAGCAAATGACCTATGTCTGATGTCCCCCTCCTGAGAACAGTCAAGATCTAACAATTCATTAGAACAGGCCATGTGCTGGCCTGGTGGCACAGAGGACTGAGGTGCTGGCACCTTACCTGGAACCACACCAGCGACCCGGGTTCGGGAATGGACTCAGGATGCCAGGGGCTGGTAGGGGAAGGAAAGGATGGAGCATCTGCTGGACTGCTCTCCTCTCCTCTCCTGGGGTGGGTTGCAGGGAAGCCTCTTTCAGCAGCGGCCCCCGGTTGAGACTGGGGGCATTGCATGAGCGGCACAATGGGGAACCACAGGAAAAATGGAAAAACAGCTCCAGGATCCGCCAGATGATGGCTGCTGGTCCCCTGAGTCCACCAAAGCCCCCAAGGGAGCAATGTCCACCTCAGCAGCACCCCAGGGCCAAATAGAAAGTGCACTGGCCACCCCCACCAGTGCCTTCCCCCTCAGAGGAAAAGGACCCATCCGGCAAAGTGTTAAGCTGGGTTACCTCGGAGATGGCTGCAATGTGAGGATGGAGGCTCGAGCAAGGGTAGTAGGAGGTAAGTTGGGACCATGATGACTTGAAGGAGTGGCAGGTCCTGGAGCACGCAGTGGGAGTAAAAACAGATTAGGAAAAAAAAAGGAACAGGCCATGTTATACAACTAAAACTATGTGATGTCTTCCTCTTTAGCAAATTCTCAGGTGAAGCGACTATAAGTCTTAGCCACTGTTCTCAGTGGTGGTGGTGGTGGTGGGGCGATATCTCTACCATATCAAAAATATAACCATGCTGTGATAGCTTATAGCTCTCGATGTTCTTGTAGCCTTTATTCCTTTGCCACAGCAAGACTTGACTATAGTTACTCTTGCTCTCTATGCCTTACCTTTGGAAGTTAAACTTGCTACAAGCACAGTGTCTTTTTCCATCTAGATGTTTATACTGCTATGGACAGACATGCTACCTCTGTCTCTTTCCCGGCAACCTGTCTGTCTCAACAGCAGCCATACAAATAACTGACCATGCAGTGTGGTGAATCAAAGGGTCAGGAGTGCCAAGGCCTGTATTCTTACAGACAGTTTCTTCCATTTTCTCACCACACTCCACCTCCCTTGGGTAGGCCTCCCTGTCACTCCATCCTTTTATGTATTTAGACAGGAGTTGTGGGACCTACATTGTAGTTGTGCCAGTGATATCAGACAACTCTCACTGCCTGAACATGGAGATGCTATTGCCTTGAGGTGGGTAGCACCCTTCCACCAGAGTCCAAGAAGCCTACAACCATAGTGCTCCTGAGATTCCTCCAGCCCCAAAAGTCAAATCTCTCACATGTTAATGCAGCATACTACTGTACCTCCAGTACCATCTGGCTGCTCAAGTCTAGGGGTGTTATAAATGTATTTATTAGAGGAGTAGTATAGACATATACTTCATAAAGTTACATGTACACGTAGTTGACAACAAAATCCATATCAACAAACATTTGTGTCTGGAACATTGGAAAAACAAGAAAATATAACTGGGAGACACAGGATGGTGAGTATTAGGAGAATTCACAGAACATTCATTCAACATGCTACCTATTTGTGGCCATTAACTTTTAATATAATATACCTGGTTTATGAGCCTCTGAAAAGGGACCATATTCTGTCAAAGGCCCTAAACACACTCTTCAAAGAATAAAATTAGCATACCACTTGCTGCTCAAGGACCCTCCAGGAAATAAATAAATAAATTAATATATTCATACATAGTACGGCAGGAAGGGCAAGGCAAAATTATTTGTTTGGTATCAATCCCAGATGGTTCTGGGAACCATACAATAAAATAAAAACTTACAGAAATTTAAAAAGGTCACAAGGTCAACAATAAATAAAAAAAAAAACAATACCAACAGCTGATCAGGTATAAAGTGTAGATATTTAGTCAGATCAAAAAGCTAAATTAAAAAATTAAGTTTCTTTTAAGACATACTTATAATACATACGTACTATGTACACGTATATGTAACCCCCACAGGGACTACTTTACTTTTAAGCCTTACCTGCACATCAAAGGCATTAGTCATCGCTATCAGAGTGAGACTACAGAGTCAGAAACAGGACTGTGAATCACGTGATTGTTGCATTGTCTGGACCAGATGTGAGCTTGCCCACATGCCTGGCTGGTTCAGGTTCTGGATTCATTCTTGAACTACAGTTTGTGTAAATAAGGACTTTTCTGGAAAACTGCCTTTGGACTATAACTTGGCAGCTATTTTCATCACCAGTGGCCTGCCTTGCCATGGTGATGGCTGGGGTGATGACCCACTCTATCAGGTAACTCTGCCTGAGGAGATAGCCACAAAGGCTCTTGGACTTGTAATGAACCTAATTAATTCTGGGGCCTTTCTAGCTGCCAATTGTTTGTCAAGTGACAGACCTCCAGGATTGCCTGCATTGACTGAGAGTTGGCCAACCAATAAAAGCTGCTAATTCCTCACTGCACAACAGGGGCTGAGCTAAACCCAAGTCAGATCTGCATGAGATCTCAAGAAGAAAGCTAGGCCCTGCTAGTCAGAAAGTTTGCATATTGCTAACATAAATACCAATACTCCAATGAGGCTGTGTTTATCTAAATGGGATGGGGCCATATTCTGAGTGCCATGGTGTGGCCACTCAGTGGATAGTACAGTCATGCAGAATACACCACTGCACCCATGCATATGAGAGAACCCTCTTGTGCAGTGTTGGAAATGGAAGAAAATCACTGGAGGAGACCCCAGCAGCTAATGTAGGTATGAACCTACCTGGCCATGGTCTGAAAACACATTTCCTGATTATGTACTGCATTTTAACACTTTACTTAGTCAGATTTATGCCTTTGGGGGGATGCATTTTACACAGGAGCAGTCCTTCTCCAGTTTGCTTCAGGAACTGAGTCAGACTTTTAATTTCATTCCTGCAGTGGAGTTCCCCTGCACCCCCCCAACACTCACACATTTCTACCACTGCTCTTGCATGCAGGGTGTAGTGCTATATTTAACAGGTTTGATAAGCTGTAAAAGGCTGCCATGGGAGCGCTATTTACTGATTTGAAAACCTTGCCCTTAACATTATGCACAGTGGTGCCTGATTTGGCCGAGCACTACGTAGTGGACTGACAGCAAGAGGTGTGAATACCTGGCAGCCTGGTGACCCCCTCCCTACCCAAGGCCCATCTTAATGCATCATGCAGTTAAATATTTATTCGTGGCATTTTAGTAGCACACTCCCACTGCAATGCCCATCCAATGTTGCACTGAATAGAAATAAACATCCCAGGTGGTCTTGTGGGAGACTCTGCACAATGCCCCTTTACATTTGTGCATTGAGACATTGTGCAGGGCTGCTAATGGCCACATAATGCTAATACAAACAGCACTTTAACTTCTGAACCGGAACTGCCATGGCTTTCCAACTGGCTGCTTATCCCAGGACAAAGCTCTCCATTGGCTTGCTTTTTCTGCCCAAGCTTCTGATTGGACCGGCACTCTCTCCTGCACCGAGCCTGAAGCTCAGGCACCCCCGCTGCCTTTTCTCTGCTCCTGCTGTTCAGATTTGAAATTTTGTGCTCTGTGTGAGTTCCTTCCAATCACAAATTTTTCGCCTGCCCCTCGGCACTCTTTAAATCGGCTTCCCTCACTTTTCTGCCCTCCCCCCTTTGCTGCCGATTGGCCCTTATGTGGTACCCTCTACCTTACAGGCACAAGCTCATCTTCTCCCCAGTCCCACTCCTGTTATTCTGCCCTAGTTATCATTCCCTACTTCTGACTTGTCCCACCGCTACTCCTGTGGGTGGTGATCTGCCCTGCTGAACACTCAGTCTTGCCTGTTCGCACACATCATGAAGTCCTCTCTCCTGCTTTGCATGGCTGCTGCCCTGCTATGTACCCTCCACACACTTGACTTTGCAGCCTCTATATTATCCAACAATCAGGCCAGCCTCCTCCATTTAACTGAAATCTCAAGCACCCTTGATCTTTCACCCCTTCTTCTCACAAGGTAGGAACTTACCCGTCTTGGTACGCATGCTCTGACCCGCCTCCCCAACTTTGAGCATCGCCTCTTAGGCTATTTTCTTTACTCCCCTTCCCTCCCCCTGTCACTTATAAGTGCTATGCTCCCCTGTCTCTGCCTTCTTTCTCTCCTCCTTCTTCTGGTGGAGACATAGAACCCAACCCTGGACCTCTGAACACTGCTGCCACACCCACCTGTAGCTTATGGGCTGCTTCTCCTGGATTGAAAATTGCCCATATGAACATATGCAGCCTCCCTACTAAATTTCCTGATCTTGAAGGATGGCTCGCCCTCTATCAACCCCATGTACTTTGTCTCACCGAAACCTGGGTTAAGCTGCACCACTCTGATCTTACCCTCTGGCTACTCCATCCTGCGCAAGGACAGGCCAGGAGAAAAAAGGGAGGTGGTGTTGCTATCCTTATCAGGGAACCCCTCTCTGCCTCTGTCTCCCTCTGTGCTGATAGTGACTGTCCCAGCAAATGGCTTATTGCTGAAATTACACTGGCTGAAACTAAAAAAACTGTTCCTGGGCAGTTGTTACAACCCCCGAACCGGGGTTGTCGCTGGCCTCCAAAGCCTACTCTCTGGGTTCAGGTCTCTCTCTCTCTCACCTTCCAGGGAAGCTATCATCCTAGAAGATTTCAACCTCAACTGGTCAGACACCCTTGAAATTGATTACGCTATCATGCTTAAGCAGCATAACCCAAATTATCACCCTCCCCACTTGACTTAATCTTTGCACCTCTACTCACTCTGGGTGATCACCAATTGTGTGGACAATGTTATCCATGCGGGAACTCTGTCTGACTCCCTAAGTGATCACTCCCCTACCTTTGCCACCTGGTCCTCTAAGGCCCCATGCCCCCCTCCCAAATATCTAACCTTCCACAATTTTAACCGCCCTGACACCCCCTCCTCCTTGATGACCTTAGGGCTATAAATTGGCAGGGCTTATATGTCTTCACTGATGTGTCCCTTGCAGTCATCTACTTCATTGACATTCTCCTGGCTATTCAGGACTGCCACTTCCCTTCTACCACCTGGAGAGTCTGAGGTAGCAGCAACTATTGGCTATCCAAAGAACTCCTCACCCTTATGAAGGAGAGGGACTCAATGTGTTTTCAGTTTTGGCCATTGCCACTGGAAGAAATGTTCAATGTCCTATGACATGTGGGAAACAAGGTGCAAGTGTTCTGTCAGTAAATATGTTTTCAGTTGTGGCCAGTGTCACTGGAAGAAATGTCCTATGTCCTACAGTTTGGGAATACAAAGAGAGTTTTCTGTCAGATACAGTCAATTTGTTGTTCTGCAAGTTCCTAGTGCCATGATGTGTAAACCATGGGGATCCACCTTTGCTTTAGAGAACATCTTTTGGAATAAAGTCACAGTCTAGAACCCTGGCTATGGTTTAGACAGTTACATTATTGCTTCCTGTGTGGAGTTACTAGATATCCCTCCAGAAGTTAGATCTATCATAGCCCTAGCAAAACGTTGTCTCTCCAGGACCTGGTTTTGTAAATACATACTAGGTTATATTGCTTTTGTACACCCCCACCCCTTGATCTCTAGAGTAATGAGCCTGGTATACATTTCTAAAGCTAGGGGTGGTACCAATTGTTCTAAATGTTTCTGAAGTCTGTGCCCACCATGGGTGCCAGGAGTAGGTAACTATGTAAAATAGCATGGGGAGGGGGTGTTACAAAAAATGGTGGCTTGTCTGGTGATATTTAATTTGGGGAGAGAACAAGACATTTTTTCCTAAGGGTATGTCTAGCATCTTTCTGCCTGGTAGCGGTGTAGCCCACAATGGAAAGCAAGCTTTGGACAAGGATTTGTGTTCAGGAAAATGCCACCCAAATGTGCTGCTAGTGTGCCTTCCAGTACAGTAAAAGAACAGAGTGCGGCTTGTGTGTTTTCAACTAGTAATGGACAGTAAAGCATTGAAGTATGTGTCCTGGTATCTGCATCAAAAGTGCTTAAAGAACTTTTAAAATGCAATTTTCAAATACCAAAAGTATTGTGGACTTTAAGGAACAGACTCAGATACGTGTCCTGAAAGTTTCATATCCTTAGTGTGCAAATTGGGGGAGTCGCTAGAGAAAATGTCCAGAAACTGTGGTAAAAACTGTGGTCAGGGGTAAGGGGCAACAGACTTCTAGGAAAACATAAACTGAACTTACAAGCTCAAATGGGCAGACTGGGTGGGCCATAGGCCCTTATCTGCCGACACAGTCTATGTAGCTATGTATCTATGTAAAAATGGTCAAAACGGCACTCCTGCCACTGAAATTGCAGCTGAGAAAAAAGGTTACAGTTTGCAGTTTAAATTTGCTTCTGCTCGATGATCGCCATAAAGGAAGAGCAAGTGAGGATAGAGAGAGGCTCATTTGCATAGCGTCAAGTAATTGGTGCGGCTGCATCTAGTCCCGCCCCCTGGCCAGCGTCTGTGTGCTGCAGAGTGTTTGCAGAGGAGAGAGAGAGAGAGAGTGGCATGCAAGCTGGTTAGACCAGGATCAACCATCGAGGAGCTTGTGAGCATTCTAAACTTTAGTAAACAGACTAGTACAGTGTAATTTCAGGCTCAACCCATTGTCCGACCGACTGGAGAGTGATCAAGGCAATTGTAGCTATGATCAGCATGACTGCCAGCCCATTTCACCCCAGAGGCCTTCCTAGAATCAGCAGCTGGATGAAATTGTCTATCAGAGGGAATCAGCTACTGAATTCAGTGAGTAAACAAGTAAACTGTGCAAACAACCTGTGTGTGAACGTCAAGCCAGCTAAACCTGTATGCAAGCAATGTGATTTACGTGCAGAGAAGGACTGCAAGTTGCAGAGACCGGTGCAACAAACAAAATTCTAAGCATAGACTGTAAGCAATTGAAGAATGGGTTCAGCAACAGTAGATTTCTAAGCAGCAGGATTGTGAGTTGTATATGGAGGATGCAGCGAACAGGCAATCCTGTGCAAAGAAAGACTGCAGGGCTTACAAGTGGCTTTGAGCATGTGTAAATAGATTTTTTTTCTTGAACTATGCTGATCACAAAGTCAAGTTACCAGTTTAAAAATTTGTGTGAAAGTGCTGAAATGTACCAGCAGAAACAATCGATTGCAGCTTAAAGTAAATTCAATAGCCAGAAAGGTCGGAAACATAGTTTTGAGCAAGTAAACAGACTTTGATGCATGAGAAAAGTTACAGACGCCATGACAGGGTAGGGTCAGCAATGTAAACTCAGCAGCAGGGAGCCATTTAGTGAGACAATGTGTGACTAGTGAGCAATTCAGTAATGAAAAGTTTGTGTTTTTGCTTTAAGACATGGCTTTGAGAACACCCCACTATCTAGATCATGCCCGAGCTATGATCACAATGGAGGTGGCAATGTTAACAGAGGTAGAGAGAGCCTACTATGGTGAAAGATTAACTCCGGATGTAGCAATTCCTAGCTACCAGTGAGACTATGCATTGTGTATCTAAAGGCAGGAAGGATGTGTTTCTGATACCCCATTGCTTGGACTGCCTTGTAAAGTCTGGAATGAGCAGCAGAGCAGTGCCAGAGAGGGGAACAAGAATTAGATTGGCTCCCACATGAACCCTGGCAGGGGACCCTGTCAGTACCAGCATACAGCACCAGGTTGATTCTGTTGGGGAAAGTTCTTCAGAGTGTGTTACAGAAAGATCAAGTAAAATTGATGTTGATCCACTGCAAAGGCAGGAACAGAAACAGGTTTCCATGCCTGTTTCTCAAATGGACAGTGCAACAGAGGGATCAGTTAACCCATGGAATCAGAGTCTGAGTCCTAGCCTAATGGGGGAGGATGAATTGCAAGAGACATTGAATTGGGAGGTGTCTACATCCATGCCCAGTGAGGAATGGAATGTCTCAGGAGTGAGGACATTTGCTCACTCTTAGGCACAGACCATGAGTGAGGAAGAGAAGGATGAAGAAGGGTATCTTCATGTTGAGGGCTACTGTGAGTCACCTTGAGCTCTTGCCTCAGAGGAGCCATAGACAGTTGGAGAAGGCTCCAGCAACTTGTTCCTAGAGATAGTGGGGGACAAGTTATTTCATTCTTTGCGTTTGAGACACTGGCTCGACCAGGACTGGCCACCCCCAAGCCAGGCCATTGGCCGCAGACTAGTAATGAGCAGTAAGCAGTAGAGGCTGATTCGTAGGAGGGCTGACGCCACATATGGAACTTCCTTTCCTACCTTTCCTTACCGAGTCTGAAAGGAAATCAAACAGAACAGGCAGTCCTGGCTAATGGAAGAGGCAAGTAAGAATTTGCATCCAGGTGCAGCAGAATGCATAAGGGACAAAATCGTCAGTGATCACCTTAGATCCTGGAGACTGGGCAGGTCTCTGTTTATGGACACTGTGTGAATTGTGGATGGGGCTAGGCAACAGACATTTCACAACATCAACTTGGATTGCTCAGACTGGGTCATAGTACTCGCCCCACACCCTGAATGGTACTACACTGAATGGTGCCACTCCCTGTGAATATGCCCAGCACGCCTAAAGAAAGTGAGCAGTGGCAGGCCAGTGCCTGTCATCCGAAGTAGCAGTATCCATAGAAGAAGATGCAGCTCTTCTGATATTCCAGGATTTCTTCAGGTGTATCCAGATTCATCAACCCAGCAGTTTTCCTGTTCCATCGTCTGGCCTTCCAGAGGTCTTTAACCCAGCAGTATCCGAAGATGCCTTCTGGTCTGAAGGGAGAAGATCCTCAACTTGCAGAGTAACAAACCATTTTTCGTTCTTCAAGAAGCTGGTAAGAAAACTTTCAATTACATTAACTGACTTTGCACAACACATTCTACATTTGAAGATTATCCAAGGAACTTTAATGTTTTCATCAAAGATTCTCCCCTTGGATTGCAGTGCTATACAGGCCCTGTCCTGTCCAAGAACTGTTCTTCAGCAGGCCTAGGCCTAGGAGAGACTCTTTAACGAACAATGCCTACGGCCACCAGTGATATTGTCACTAGCTGGGACATTTTAAGGACTTCCCTCCCCAAATGTGCTGTATAAATGTTTTCTTTCCATTTTTGTTTATGTTTGTACGTTTATAAAAAATATTTGGGGGGGTTCTTTAGTGTTGGGTGGAGGTTTAGGCACTGTGTGGAATACATAAAGTGTTTTGTATTTTTCTTCTCTTGAAGGTGTTCCTGAAGAAGAAAAGAAGAACAGAAGAGGATGTTGAAACTCACCTGAGTTCCCTTTTCTTAGTGTTTTTAGAATTGTTTATGGTTAACAGGTGTTGACATGTTTTTCTTCACAGGTGTGAAATTTTTGAGGAATGTAATGCAATGTAGTGTATGTTTCCTTTGTTGTTCACAGGCACCCTGGGAAGTGTTGGAGGATAGGTTCCCCAATAAGTAGTCTAAGTCAGATAGATTTTCCCTAGAGGGCTGGGGGGTAGGCAGGCTGGTGGTCTTGAGATGGATAGGGGTCATCAGTGCTGTCTATTAGGGTATGCTTCAAGCAGTTTTCTTGAAGCCAATGAGAATCTATAGATAGATCATAGGATAGGGGCTGAAGTTTCATCAGCTGGCCTCTGTTCCTTTAGTGTTACCTGCCTGTGCCTGGCACATGGTAGGGAACAACTAGTACTACCTCCCCATAGGTAACATGGAGGGTAGGATGGCTTAGTGCCGGATGAAGATATGACTGCAGACAGTCATTCATCTGGTTGCAGTGAGTGTAACCACCCAGTCCCCTGGGGTAACTAGAATCCCCTCAATATCAGTGCTAGGCAGGGAGAGGCAGCTGGCAACTAATTGGTTAAATGGGGGTTTCACCTGCTCACGCTTCTGTTTACTTGGCTTCAACTGAAATGGAAGTAATGAGCTCATTTGGAACTCTTGCAGCAGCATAAGTCTTTGCCAGCTGTGAGAAGGGAGTTTAGAATGTTGAGGCGAGGGTCAGTAGGAGTTGCAGTTTGAAGTGAGAGGAGTGAGAGGAGTGAGAACTGCTCAGCTGAGGACTCTGAGTTTAGGGCCCTGCATTCTCACCCTCATCCTGGTAATTCTCCAGTTTGCCAAGAGAAGTGGTGGAAACCTTTGTCTACAGCAGAATCTCCTGATTTTTCATCCCTGTAGAGGTGAAAAGGACTACTAGTGGATGAATCCAAGGGGCAATCCCCTTCTTAATCCAGGAGGTTTTGAAGCTGCCTGAAATGTCTAACAGTGAATAGGATCTGAGTTTTGCTGCAGAAAGCAAGTACCTGTGCTGTTGTGTTCGCTGGCTAAAAGGGAAGTGCACAACTTTTTCTGTGAAATTCAGAAGTGTGAGACTGTTCTCATTTAAAGTTGGCTGAAGTTTGAGATGTCTAGAGGTATGACTATAGCACATTATTCGGAACTTTTTTCCCACTACCAGTGTAGTGATTCACATGCTGGATGCCAAAGTTTCATTCAATAAGCATTTCCAAAGTGTGTTTTCTGAATGTTTAAGGTGTAACTCTGAAAGAATGGCTGAGTATGGATTTGGGAGCAAAGGGTGGGCAGACCCCTGTCTGGAGTAACCAGTTCAGGGCTAATAGGTTCAGTAAGGGTGCCTGGTTACATTAGACATAGGGCCAATGTCTGAAGAGGATTTTACCCCCTGAAGTGGGTTGTGCTAGTTCATAGCAAAATGTACTTTCAGTTGTGGCCAGTGCCACTGGAAGAAATGTCAATGTCCTATGACATGGGAAACAAGGTGTAAGTGTTCTGTCAGTAAATGTATTTTCAGTTGTGGCCAGTGTCACTGGAAAAAATGTTCTATGTCTTACAGTGTGGGAATACAAAGACAGTTTCCTATCAGATACAGTCAGTTTGTTGTTCTGCAAGTTTCTAGTGCCACAATGTGTAAACCGCGGGGGTCCAACCTTGCTTTAGAGAACATCTTTTGGAATAAAGTCACACTCTAGAACCCCGACTGTGGTTTGGACAGTTAGGTTATTGCTTCCTGTGTGGAGTTACTGGATACCCCTCCAGAAGGTAGGTCTAGCATAGCCCTAGCAAAATGTTCTCTCCCCAGGACCTGGTTTTGTAAATACATACTTGGTTATATTGCTTTTGTACACCTCCACCCCTTGATCTCTAGAGTAATGAGCCTGGTATACATTTCTAAAGCTAGGGGTGGTACCAATTGTTCTAAATGTTTCTGAAATCTGTGCCCACTGTGGGTTCCAGGGGTAGCTAACTGTGTAAAATAGTGGAGGGGGGGTTACATGAGGATATTACACTGTTGCTAGTAGGGAGAATTGGGGGGGTAGAGGGTAGTACCCGCCTAGTACAGTACATGAGCTGAATCAAGCCACTGTATCATGCTTGGTGGCGTGCGGTGGTCATGGTTTGAGGACTGAGCTTGGAAGGACACATAATTACAGCCCAGGAATATTTACAATGTGTCTGTGCCTTAAAGAGCACTGAGGAGTGCATGAGGATGAGTGGGCTGGGCCTGACCTGCCCCAAAATACTATACTGAATTGCCTTATTGCTGTTAGCCTCCCTTTTTCTCACCTTTACTGAAGGGCCTAAAATCCCTGCCATGTTGTATGAATCCGTTGTCTGGGTACTACTTGGTTTAGAAGCAAAAAAAAAAATGGTACTGAGTCTGCTACATCTATAGACTTAATTAAACTGCCAGAGACAAAAGGACAATTATAAAAAAATTCTACTATTGGTGCATAAATTACAATCATAAATTATGTCATACCTTGACAGTTGTGGTGTAAAAAACGACTGTTGAAAACTCAACCAGTTTCACTTGAAGCTTTCTCAAGGATCCCAGATGCAAAGGAGTGAGACCCATTTATAAGCAATAATTAAAGATGCAGTGCGTAATTTATTCAATATTTAAACACATGTAAAACTTGTCAAGAGAGTAGACATCAGCTTAAATAATCATGTATCAAAAATGGATGAATTTGTATATAAAAATAAACTTATTTCAACGCATCTTAAATATTTCATGTAAGCTACTAAATGAACCTATTTCCAGACAGTCCTTTACTGAGTTCCATCAGTCAAGGTTAGTAACATACTGCCCCACACCTGTGATGGCTTGTCAATCAGAATTCTTGATGTCTAGCTTTGCTAGCTTAACTGAACCAGATAGGCAAAAATCTGGAGAAAAGAAGGGGAGAAACATACATTAATATACATCCATAGATATGATCACATTTTTATGACTTCTTAATAAGTGGCATCAAATCCAATCTTTCATTTAACCCTTGTGGGTACTGACCTCCCAGTTGGACCATCAACACGGCCTCAAGTCTAAAGATCAGAGCATCAAGGTCCCCAACCCATTTCCCTAACTTGACTTTTTCCAGACCACAGAATTTAAATATGTGGGTCTCTTCTTGGTAGGGTACATTTGTATATAAGGCCTCTATATCTAATGAGACAAACCACCGTTTGCTTTCCAACTGTATGTCCTCCAGGATGTCCAACACATTGGTAGTCTCTCTGATGTAAGAGGGCAGGGACTGCACTAGACCCTTAGTATGCACATCTACAAACTGTGGCAGAGGTTACATAAGAGTGCCAATGCCTGCCACTATTGGGTGCCCTGGAGGATCTATCAATCTCATTTCTTAGGCTCACTCCAAGGTACTCCTGTGCCTAGATACAAACGATGCAAAAGTAGGAGCAGCACTCATCCCATCAGTGAAAATGGTCCACACAGTTTTACATGGATAAAATTCAACCTCTTTGTTTATTCTTTATCCACAAGTATAAAAATAATATTGACAAGTAAGAGCTCTCATCAGACTTAAACCATTAACGGTCACCACAGTTAGTTGGTGTCTGTGGAATCCTTTAATGGTTCAAATCCTATGGGAGCCATTACTTTTCATTATTATTGTTATACCGGACCATTTTCACTAATGGGGTGAGTGCTGCTCCTACTTTTGGGTCTATCAACCTCTTATGCATTTTGGGTAGTACATAAAAACATGCCCTAATAGGGTGCATAACCAGGAGAAAGTTGTAGACATCCTGTATAATAATTAGAGCTTTAAATAAAAATGTATCAATCTGTTTTTATGTTGGCATGCTTGAGCAGCCAACATCTTATGGTAGTGGAGATTTGGAGGCACGGTCGCTGTTGGGCGACTGCAGGGCACGCACCAGTAGGTGCATCCCTCATTCCCCAATCAGCCTGCATGCCGGCGCCACACCACCTGGGTGAGCACATCTAAGAAAAGGTCCGTTGCAATGTGAGCAAAGCTCTTCAAATGCAGTGGACCTTCCTACGTGCTTCCCTAGCATCAAACATGGAGGCGCAGTGGCCGCTGAACTGCTGACTTCGGGAGTGCCCAATCACCCAGTCGGCTTACCCTGCCCCTCTTGTATGTGCTGAAGAGGCCCTCCCCGTCAGCATAAAGTGTCCCCTCTCCTTTTTGGTTGCGGGTGCCCAATCCCCTCAGCTCATTAAGCCCCCGCTGCGTGTTTGCCGATGGGGTGCCCAATCCCCATTGGCATCTGTCCCCCACTCCTTATGTGCCAACATGGGTACCCAATCCCTCATCAGCTACTGTACCCCCCCAAAAAAAAACACCTGTAAAAAAAAAGAAAACCATCTGCAATTATTTTTTTTTAACATCTGTAAACAGAAAATGGTCCCTCATAGTCTCCCTACTACCCGCACCCACCCACTGTGCATCCTGCCTCCCCACACCCCCCTCACCCCATGCTTACCTCCGGAGTCCGGTGCGACAATCTTCAATGGACCGGGAACACGTCTGCACTCTTCAAAGCCGACAGCGAACTGAGGAAATGCCAGTAATCTATGTATTGGAATAAATAGGGTTTTTTCAACTTTGATGCATATCTCGGGCATTTTTTGGAATTTTTGCACCAAATTTTCAACATGGGGTTTTTGAGACCCCTCCTCATGAATTCTGTCACTGTTATGATGTTAATCGGTCTTGAAAGGTGACTTCACAGTCATTCCACGGAATCAACTTTCAGGACTGATTAGCACAAGGACAGTGGCAGTGTTCATGAGGTGGGCTCTCAAAAAGCCTATGTTGCAAATTTGGTGGAAGAAATCCAAAAAAATGGTTGTTTAACAAGCTTGCGTTGTGCAGTTGCTATGCACACTCATGACTTCACAAATTCACAATATTTTCATGCCAGATTTTCAACATTGTCATTTTTCTACACCTCCTTCTGAACAGTACAGCTGTCATTTTTCACATCCTGGCCGAAATGTGTTTCTGCACTTCTGGTGCACAATAGCGTGGTCACTGTGGGAAATCAGTGTTGGGGCAGATTACAAAAATGACAGTGACACTGTTCAGGAGCAGAGGTCCTATAGTGCCTATGTTGAAAATTTGGTGATGACACTCCATAAAATGACTGTGTTGCGTAGTTTGCACGCACACTCGTAACGTGTATTTGTAATATTTTCACTCTGGATTTTCACCATTGGTATTTTTACACACCTCTTGATGAACAGTACAGCTGTCATTACATATCCTGCCCAAAATGTGTTTTCGCACGTCTGGTGCAGAATAGCACAGTCACTGTGCGAAATCACTTTTTGGGACAGTTTGAGGAAATGACAGTGACATTGTTCATGAGCAGAGGTGCTAAAATACCTATGTTGAAAAGTTGGTGCAGAAAGTCCATGAAATGACTGTATTACAAGCGTGCATTGCGCATTTCCCCCACACCCTTGTAACTTCGCAAATTTGCAATATTTACATGCCACATTTTCAACACTGCCATTTTTTACACCTCCTTATGAACAGTACAGATGTCATTTTTCACATCCTGCCCAAAATGTGTTTCAGCACTGCACTACCAAAGCCAATGCCAGCGCGACAACATTTGCCATTGACAAATGCTTGCTTTAATTCAGCGGTGAGGTCTGCCTGTAAGGGTCAATAAAAATGTTCCATTTCTTATCTGTCTTTTGCATTCATTAACGTATTTGTATCCATAACTATAACTGTCCTACCCATATCACTTCTTTTGTTAGTGATGCTGGTGTCCACCTAAATCCTTCATGGCCTCTCTTTCAGCTATAATATTGTCATATTGAGAAGTGGTATCATTACTCATTAGAAGAGCTGTGAATTCCTGCTCACAAGTCTGTTTGAAAATCTGCACACTGTTATTGTATGGAGGAAAAAGGGTAGATAGGTTTAAATCTCATTAGGTCCAAGTCAACTCTTCCAATTCTCTGGTCCCAAGGTTACAAGACAGCAATTTCATTCCCTTAAGCAAGAAGATTTAGAGCTGGGATTTGAAGAGGTACAAACTTGGGATACATTATCAGCAAGCGGAATCTCTCTCTCTCTCTCTGTATTTCCTGCTGTACCAGTGCACTCAGTAGAACATCATGTCCCATGGTTTGTTAATTCTAGAAGGGCTTCAGGTTAAGGTGTCTAGTAAATCTCCAAAAATCCACATACAGCTCATATGGATTTACATCATTAACTGGAACAAATGATAGTCCTTATCCAGGCAATGAAACTTCAACTAGACTTAAGGATCTTTCAGACAGATTAATAACATTTATTTTGGCTTGATCAGATTCAATTTCAATCTAGGGGTTCCCCCTTTCCTGTATTTCCTGTTCTTTCCCCCTCTTCTTATCTTTTTTGTATGTGTTGTATTGGTTGCTGGAAGCTGACTATAGGTGGGCTCCTGCACAGTCCCAGATCTGATGGTCCAGGGCCCTCTTCTAAAACAATTTCTGGATTTTTACTCTCCAATTTACTTGTGGAGGTACAGTATGCAGGAGATTGCCCTCTCTTTTTTTTAAACTTTATATTTATGAAATTTTCTGTTATACATGTAACATTTCATCCTTGTACAAAGCAATAGTAAAAACAACAGTGGCCCAACAGTACACTACATAAGCCATACAGTTGACATTCAAGATCATAGTTTTGTTGAAAAGAAATAAAGCATTTTGAATTTCGAAAAAAAAGATTGTAGCTTTGTAGTCACGAACAGCAGGGGGTGAGGGGATCCCAATTATTTGTTTAAATTAGGACATAGTATATGCTAGCCTCTTCAGTGATGTAGGTGTCATACATTAGGTAGATCTAGTAGGGAGAAATACGCATCTCTCCAGTAGCTGCTGTTTAAACCTGTAGATTAGCATTTGTCAGCGTATTAGATGGCTTCCACACCTCGTATATTCCCCTCCCCAACAACTTCAAAACTAGATATTCACTTTAAACAGTAAAATTCTATTTTAGCTCCTTAAAAACAAAACTGCCTAACAAACTGCAAAACTTTATGAATAGTTGCAGAGGTATTAGAAAAAGAACTCTGCATCAGCCCATGCCTTATAATATTCAAAAGAACTGTGCTTTCAGCATGTAAGAGATAATGGAGCATGCTTCTTACCGACAACATCAACTGTGCAGTCAGACATTAAAACTATATGCCGCATAAAAAGAAGTTCTCCTGCAATGCCATTAGCACTTACAAACAGACAAATAATCTCGTCCAGGAGGTGAGCTCATTTACTAAGAAGAAACAGCTAACTTAACCTTAAATTGAACATTTAACTTAAAACAGCAAGGTCTTTTATTCTGGGACCATAGAAAAAGAACTCATGGGCACAGAAAGTTTTTAACTATAGTGCCCTGACTCTCGGAGATCAGTCTTCCTCAGACTCTTCCTCAAGATGTGTTGTACCTTCATCCTTCCTGGTTGAAAATTCTTTTTCGTAATGCTCCAGCCATCTGCTGGCATCGTTTGGATCTGTTTAGTGTCATGCTTTTCAGCCATAGACTATACAGAGGTGGGCCAGTATCAGAGAGGCATGGATCACTCCCAGGGCTCAGAGGCGGTGCCAAATGGCATCAAACCCTTCTCCTAGCTCTGGTCTGAAACGATAAGTCAGGATGTTTTAACCTCTTCACCTCAATTGAGAGTGGGTAAGCAGCAAGAGCAGTAGCTAGAACAACCTCCTGCACTTCAACCACAGAGGTACATAGCAGGATGGTGCGTTTCTGGTTAGGGGTCTGAGAGGCTATTTTGAAATTAACTCTGTGCACTCGTCGAAACATAGACAAATCAAAATCTTTAGGTAATCGTAGGTGTTCCGAAACCCATGTTTTCAAGAAAAGCAGCAGGTTAGTATCCTCGACTCCCTCTGGTATTCCCATGAGGCACAGGTTGCCTGCTCTGACTTTATTTTCTAGGGCCTCTAGACTACCCCTTAGCTGAGAATTTTCTTGAGTTAGGATAGCCACTGTGGAGAGTCAAAGAAGATTGGGTCTCAATATCTGCCACTTTTGTGGATAGTTCCTTAATCTGGGTGTCATGGGCTTCAATTTTCTGTAGCAACCTCTCCAATTTCACATCCATCGCCCTTATAGATTCAAATAGTGTTGCCAAGGCTGCTCCGTGGTTCCAGTCGAGGTGCCAGGCCAAGTATCACTCATGGTTTCAGTTATTTTTCCTGGCATGCGCTGATTTGGTGGGGCCCTGCTGCAAATTTTTCAGACACCCCATTGCTGCTTTTTGATATTTATGCTGCTAAGAGTCTTTGGGAGCAGTAGAAGTCATGAACGTTTAGATTTAGTAAGTAAATAGTATATATTTTTCCAGTTTCTGTATGTTGGGTTGGAGAGATGATGTGAAGCATTACCAGCCTGGAAGATGGCTCTCCAGCACCCTCCGGTTGCCCTCTCTTTATTATCGATTATGGTCTGCCTCTTCTTATTCCAACAGAAAACTTGTCCTGTCAGATAATCTGTGCTGGCTTCACTTACTCCACAGTCTGGTTTGCCAGATCATTGGTACCCAGGTGTATTAGCAGCCCCAGTACCCCCCTCTGCTATCTTCCCTCTTCTATGTCCCAGATGACTGATGCCCCAGGAAAGCACCTGATCATCCCCTACTCCTCCTCCCCCTGCCCTACCACCCTCTCTACTCCCCTAGCCATAGGATCCCTGACCACTAAAACCCCTCATTGGTTTCTCCTTACTCTCAATCCTGGGTGCCACCAGGTTTTCACTCCCATTTCCCCCGACTGATTGCAAGGGCCCTGCACTTCCACAGGCAGATGGACTCTTCCCGTTGTGCAAGACACTGTGCGTCTGCATCCGTTCATGTAGGTCTCTTCAGAACTTGCATGAATGAGAATATGATTCCACTAGCTAAAAAAGAATGGAAAATTCTTTGCAAAAAAAAAAAAAGTGTTATTGCACCAGTTAGGGTTCAACTTAAAGCAACAAAAGTAGGGAAATGTGGCATTAGAGTGTCCAACCCTAACCCCCCGGCAGTAAAAGGGCAAGACCAGACAAGCATCCACAGATAGCCATCAGCAGGTAAGGCAAACAACATACACTTGTTTCCAGATGACACAAATGCAGTAGCTCTAATGTGCTACCTTCATGGATTTATAACTGTGCTTTTGTAGCCATACCTGTATGTGTATGTTGTACACCATGAAGGAATACATGTAGCTGCAGGAGTACAGGCCCTATGGGGGCCTACATTTTATACCTCCGCAGACAGAATGTCCTATGGGGCCTGCAGCTCTGCAGCCAGAGATACTCATGCACGCTACGCAAGGTACCTCACTAGATACCACGATCCAGTAGTGCATGGCTTTCTATATGCAGATAAGTACAGTAACTGAAAAACTACTACCCATTTGAACAATTTCTAAATACACAGTCACCATTAAGGATGGAACCTTACATACATGTATTTACAGGAAGCCAACAGACAGACAGAGATACCGACACAAGAAAAGTAATCACCCAAACCACATAAAAAAATCTGTCAATTACAGCCAAGCACTCTGATTTCACTGTATTTGTTCAAATGAGGATGACAGAGATACACATTTGGCTATGTTGAACAGGATCACTCTTCCAGAGAAATTGACAGGATAACAGAATGTGCAACGTAAGTACCAAGACAACAACTACTTCAATATAAAGAAAAGACAGCTACAGACAGAATACCCTTAGTGGTTACATATCATCCAGACCTTGAACTTCTACGTAAGATTATTAAAGACCTCCACCCAATATTTTGTGATGATGAAACCCTTAATTGTATTTTTAAGGAACTACCACTACTATATTTTAAACAACCACCAAATTTAGCCAGCCTAATTATTAGGAACAAGCTTTCACCAGAACAGAATACCATGTCACACAATGGCATAGGATCATGCAATCAACGCACCTATAAGACTTGTGAGCTCATTTCCACCTCAGACTGTGTGGTTACATCACAAAACAGACAATTCAAGGTGCATGGGAGTTATACATGCACATCACAACATGTTGTTTATTTCATTCAGTGCAAGAGATGTCCATAAACAAGTTATGTTGGAGACAAGCCAACAGCTCTGCACAATGATGAACTCGCACAGACATACTATTAGAACAAAGAAGACTGAAAAACCAGTGGGGCACCACTTCTTCCAGCCTGACCACTCAATTTCGGATATGTCAGTACTGGTCTTAAAAGGAAATCTCAAAAACACACAACAGAGACAAACTATTGAGATTAAACTTATTTTACATCTCAATATGGTAGCAGATGGAATGAACATTGATCTGAGTTTCATGGGACATTACAGAAATTGACATCCACAGACCTCTTCTTCTTCAGACTGGCATATTATAGGACTTCAACATGTGTGGAGTGTGGGTGTGTGTATGTATGTGTGTGTATGTGCGGTGTTGTGAGGTATGTGAATATAGCAGGTGTGGGGCTTGCTGTCACATTGAGGTAGGCTTTTATTTAGATACATGGAGTTACAGTGTGTTACTACTCTTACTTCACACACATAATGAATATGAATTCCTCCCCACTTGTTACCTTCACCAAGGAGTGGGGTTTATTCTGCTGCACCATATTCAGATTACCTAGCCTGTTACTGTACATACAGGAGTGTTATCATAGACTGTCACAATTTTGTTTAAATCTGAACATATTGGGGTGCAAGATCTCATTTGCATGGGGGTCCTGGACAGATCTTTTTACATTAGGCTAATATTGTAGCGATTTGTGGAAATGTAGGTATATTAGACCTCTGGTCTTACACACATACTTAATATTTACTTCTAGTTACCTTACCCTGGGGAGGGCAGCAGTTTTATTTTATTTCATTGTGGTTCTATCCAGAATCCTTGGAAATGTTACTACACAGATAGGATTAAGGTTAAATAGTGTCACATTGTGATTCTATCCAGAATCCTTGGAAATGTCACTACACAGTTAGGATTAGGGTTAAATAGTGTCACATTGTTGCTCTGTAGGTATTAGGATACATGATCCCTTTTACTTGAGATTTCATGACAAGTTGAATTCCTTTGGGGAGCTATTGCAGGGATTGATGTGAATGAAGGTTCATTAGGAGTGTGTGTGAGAGAGTATCTCCTTAGAGCTAGTTTCCCTCCCCCCCCCCCACATCATGGGGATGTGGGGTGGGGTAGGGTGTACTGTTTGTGTGAAGAGGAGGACAAAATTTAATTATCTCTTTTTCAGATTCCTTAGACACTTCTGGTACATCAAGTTGTTATACACTGAGAATTTATTGACATCAGTACATATCAGGCTACATGGTCTTAATTCCTTGGTGGTCCTCGACAAGAGTTTTTTGTTAGACACTAACACTGTCAATTTATATTTAATTATAATTTATAAAGTCCTGTCAATACACTAGAGGTTTTTGAAGTTTATGGGGCATGATATCTAGATGGAGAGTACAGCTGGGTGATAAGTCCAGCTAAGTTTTACACTTCATACAGTATGCACTGATGGTTTTAAGACAGCTTTACTGATAACTGCTTGTCTATAATGCATACATTGAAACTTCATGAAGTCTTAGACAATCTTAGTATGTCTTTAATCTGGGTGGGGGTTGTTTTTCAGTAATCACATTCTTATACACACTGACACTCATAGCTTGATTTAAGAGTCATCTGCTCCAGCAGTGTTATCCTATGTCAATTTAATTTATTTTTGGTAGGATTCTTTTTTATGTGTTTTGCACAAAGCACCTTTGACCCCTGGGACCCTCCCAGCTGAAGGTAGCATGGTACTGTTAAACTTCTCTGACATCATCATCATCTATATTTTTTAAATGAATATTTTAAACCAATGGGGATTTTTTCTGTTTTTTCTGCATGATCTAGCTGTTAAAATTATTGTTTGTTCTAAATAACTTCCATTAGGCTTCTGAAGAAGGACTGGTTGGTCTGAAAGCTAGAGCACTTTGTTCTGGTTGTTACACCTATGTTGGTCCATTAAAAGGTATCACATCATTTGCTTCTGGATAAATACACTGCTGAAACCATGATACTCACATTACAACACTACTTCTGGCTGCATAACTGCAGTCACACAGAGGCCTACCCTTCTTGAGCCAGAAGTTGATGTATATGTTTTACACCTGTTGCTGAAGAGGCACAGGCTCCTTAGGGGCCTGCACTTTTGCAAACAGAAGTACTGTTGCAATTTTGGTATCATGGATTTTGTGGCACCTGTGCTTGTGCAGTCAGAGGTTGGTGTATATGTTTTACACCTGCAGCTGCAGAAGCTCATGCCTGTCAAATATGTGTATGTCTTATAGTCTTACATGAGTACCTAAGGCTACAGATGTGCTGCCCCTATAGGGGCCTGCGCTCCTGCAGACAAAAGAACTCTTGTAATTTGGGTATTGTGGACTTGCATCTGAGGCTGCAGGGGCCTGTGCTTCTACACACAGAATCAGTGTTATGATTTGAGTATCGTGAATTTCTATCAGCAGCAACAAATGATTGTATATTTCTTGCAGTGTGCATTTCAGAGATACAAATCCATGAAGGTATAACATCAGTGCTACTGCGTTTGTGTCATCTGGAAACAGTTATATGTTTTTTGTCTTACCTGGTTTTTGTGGTATGTGGTTGCTTGTGTGGCCTTGTTCTTTTGCTGCTTTGGGGGAAGTTAGAGTAGGAAACCCTAAGGCCACATTTCCCCACTTTTGTGGTGTTAAGATGAACCCTAACTGGTGCATTGACACAGATTTTTTGAAAAGAATATGTATATGCTATACACAAACAATATAGCATGTGTAACCTACCTTAAGCTGAGGGTCATCTTAAGGCTAAAAAGAAACATAGAAATGCAGAAACATAGGATCTGATGGGCGATAAGAGTCACTTGGTCCACCCAGTCTGCCATTTTTCCCTACCTACATTCTCACTGCAGACCCTACATGATCTACAGCTCTTTCTCCCTCCCTCTTCCTTTCCACTATGATTCCCTCGTGCCTGTCTCATGCATCTGTGAACCCCAGTACTGTTTTTGTCCCGACCACCTGCCCTGGAAGGCTGTTCCAGGAATCTGCCACTCTTTCTGCTATTTATTTATTTTATTTAGAAGAGATTCACTAGGACAGCAACATGAACTGTGAACAGCTCATTTCCAGAAGCGTCCTAGGGGGTGGGGTTACATGGGAAAAAGTGAAGGACAATCACTTACAAGGAAGGAACAGGATCAATAGATAATAAAAAATCTTAAACATTAATTACAGACTAGGTAATACATGAACATACTGTAAGTTACATCACTTAATGGATATGACCATTGTCTTAAACCAGACGTTAAAGTGAGGAGGGACTAAACAGACCACAATGTTAGTGTTTTTGAGATTGTAAGCTGGCCTACGGTGTAAGTGCATGTTAAGATGTTCTTCATCATATCTCACCTGAATCTACCCCCTTCCAGCTTCACAGCTTGTCCCCTTGTTCTTGAGTGCCATCTTTTCTGAAAAACACTTCCTTCCTATACCTTATTTACCCCCCGTGAGGTATTTAAAGATCTCTATCATATCCCCCCCTCCCACCTCTCTTCTAAGGTGTACATATTGAGGTCTTTTATTCTCTCTTCATAGGGCTTTTGAAGCAGACCCTGCATCATTTTAATTGCCCTCCTCTGAACTGCCTTCACTCTGTCTTTGTCCTTCTGGAGAGTGGTCTCCAGAACTAGACACAGTACTCAAGGTGGGGTCTTACCAGTGATCAACACAAGGGCAACACCACCTCCCTTATTCTGCTGGTGATACTCCTTCCTATGCACCTTAATATTCCACTAGCCCTCCTGATTGCCTTGTCGCACTGCCTGGTTACCTGTAGGTCATCCAATATGATTACTCCCCCTGGATCTCTTTCCTGCTTGGTAGTCGTCAAAATCACTCCACCCATTTTGTACACCATGCCCATGATTCTGTGCCCCAAGTACATTATTTTGCACTGTTTTGCATTGAAACCTAGCTGCCACACCCTTGACCACTCCTCAAGTTTTCTCAGGTCTCTGCTTGTTCTTTCCACCCTCTAGCTATCTCACCAACTGAACACAATGTGTGAAATGGGCTGGTCACACTTTCTCATTTAGTGCCATAAAGGATGGGGTCCCTCAGGGATCTATCCTTGGCCCACTCCTATTTTCTTTATTTAAAAATCCACTCCCACTACACTGTGGAGGTGCATCAGTCCAGCTCTATGCTGATGATGCCATTCTGTACAGGTCCGCCTCTGATCCGACCTTGCTAAACTGTGACTTACAGCATGACTTCCTTAAGATTGAGTCATGGTTTTCCATGAATCTCCTGGTGCTCAACACCAAGAAGATGAAATCGATGCTCTTCTATCATTGGACCCCTAAACTAACCTCCCCACCCCCCATTGGTGATAAACTCCTCTTGTGGTGACCCCTTAGATCAGGTAAAGTCCTTCAAGTACTGTACCTGAGTGTCATGCTGGACTCTCACCTCACATTTGACACACACTTTTCCACTGTGGTTAAGACTATTCACCAAAAGCTAAGGTTGCTCTACTGTCTCTTGCCCTACCTTACACACTCCCCCAACTGGCCATAGCTTCCTCCACATTGCTCTGGTTTATCTCCTATGGAGCCCCCATACTCCACTCCATTCAGGTCACCCCTCTTGACAAACTCAAGCAAACCTACCACAGGGTCGCATGCTTTGCCCTCGGTGCTAATGTTAGGATGCACCACTGTTCAGCCCTGGCCTCCCTAGGCTGGTCTTCCTTTCAAGCCAGACTACAATACCCCACCCTCTGCCTTACCTACAACTTTGTTCATAAATTCACTCTTTCCTGTCTCATAGACATTGTCCAAAGTAAACCCATGATGAGGTCCCTAAGGTCATCTGACCTTCCTGTTCTCTCCATTCCATACCTGGCCATAGGTTGACGTGCATTCGCCTTTTTGGGGCCCTCCCTCTGAAAATCCCTACCAGCTGCAGCTCTGACATGCCCCTCCAGCCACTTCTTCAAGAGTTCTCTTAAATTGCTCCTTACTTCCCCTCAGTCTCGCTCATTTGCCTAAGTTATCCCACCCTGACGTCCGGCTTATTCCTTTGTCCCTTCTGTCTCTCTCTCTTGCTCTACCCTGTTGTGCCATTCCTGCTCTGCTGTCCTCTGACTCCGAGCTGTTTCACTCCCACTTCAACTGTGAGCCAGTGTTACTGAATTATCTGTCTCTGTACCAGCATCTACTGTTTTGTCTGTAAAACTGACTGTATGAACAATAACAAATCTCTGCCCTTGCACCTTGATAAATTGTTGTAAATCGTTAACTCTGTACTTGCTTATTCTGTATAATTTTGTCACTACTGTACATGCATTGTATTTTGTATATTTATTGTATTCTACAAACTTTTGTAAAGTGCTATTTTGTACTTATCTGTTACTGTTATGTATTGTTTGTCTCTACCTCCCCTTTTACCCTCACCCCTGAAAAAGGGACATCCTGTCTCAGTGGGCCTACCTAGTTACCAAAATTCAAATAAATAAATAAGTGTCCACCCTGTTGTAGATCTTGGTGTCGTCTGCAAAGAGGCAGACCTTCCCTTCCAGCTCTTCTGCAGTGTCACTTATAATGACATTAAAGAGGACTGGTCCCAGCACTGATTCCTAAGCTACCCTGCTGGTCACGCTCCCTTCCTCAGAGCAAACTCCATTTACCAGCACCCTCTTTCACCTATCCCCTAAACAATTTCTTACCCAGTTTGCCACCTTTTTGCCTATCCTAAGCTACCCAGCTTGCTTACTAGTCTCCTATGTGAAACAGTGTTGAAAGTCTTACTGAAATCTAGGTAGGCCATGTCCACTGCTCCTCCCTGATCTAATTCCTTGGTGACCCAGTCAAAGAAATTTATCAGATTTGTTTGACATGACCTCCCCTGTGATTCATGCTGCCTCAGGTCTTGTAACTCACTGGATTCAAGATATTCCACAATCCTTTCTTTCAGCAGTGTTTCCATTAACATTCCCACCACTGATGTCAGGCTGACTGCCCTATAATTGGACCACTTTCGTGAAGTGGGACTACATCTGCTCTCCTCTAGTCCTTCAGAACCACTCAGGTTTCCAGTGATCTGTTAAATAAGACTGTCAGACGTGCAACCAGTATCTCCCTAAGCTCCCTCAACACCCTTGGATTCTCTCCGTTCAGCCCCATTGCTTTCCTCACTTTCAGGTTAATGAGTGCCTTCAGGATTGTTTCCTCTGAAAAAGGACTAGTGTCTGCCTCCCCCCTGTTCAAAGTTCCTTTTACTTTTTTGTGGTCCCTCCCCTTCCCCTTACTCTATGAACACTGAGCAGAAGTATTTGTTCAAGATGTCTGCCTTTTTCTGCCCCCCCTCTGCACAGACCACCCTTCCCTTATTAACCTCACAATCCTATCCTTAGTCTTCCTTTTTTTTTCTGCTTACATACCCCAAAAAATGTCTTGTCCCCTTTTGATCCTGCCTGGACTATTCTCTCTTCAGTTTGCACAATTGTGCTCCTTACTACTTTCCCTGCTTCCCTCTGTTGCCCTTGATACACATCCTTATCCTCCTCCCTCTGCATCTCCTTGTACCATCTGAATGTAACCCCTTTAGACTTTACCTTTTCTGCCACCTCTTTTGTGAACCATAGTAGTCTATTTTTCCTCTTGCTTTTGCTCACTTGCTTGACACAAAGGTTTGTTGCCTTCATTATGCCTCATTTTAGCTTGGCCCACTGTTCCTCCACCCCTTCCCCAGGTCATACCCCCCTGCCAGGTCATTCCTGAGGCATTCACCCATCTTTATAAAATCTGCACTTCTGAAGTCCAGGACCCTCATCCATGTCTTGCTCAATTCCAAAGCTGTCCTTATATTGAACCAAAAATAGGATTCTGAATATTGGTATCATTTATCACCCCCCCCATCTCGATATGTCAGAAAACTGTACACTATTGACTGAAATTAATGAAAGAAATATAACTGGTGAACAAATAATCATGGGTGACTTCAACCTCCCCAAAATACAATGGAAGGAAAACATAGGTTCAAGTTATGTGGAAAATCAATTAATAGATATCATGGCAACACATAAGATGGAATAATTAATTAATGAACCAACTGGAGGTAAAAACATACTCGACCTAGTTTTTTCTAATAATCCAACCCTGGTTAAAAATATAAAAATACTCCTTCCCTTGGCCGATAGTGACCATAATATTGTCTATTACAAATATATGATGACTCACAATATTACTAAGGGCAAGACCATATTTTTAGATTATCATAAGGCAAATTACAATAATATGATAACCTATCTACATAATTGGAATTGGGAGACTGAATTAAAAGTAAAAAAATCTGAAAGACATTTGGGGAAATAATAGACAAACACATGTCACATTATATAAAGACCTGGGTACCGACCAAAAGAAAGTATCTTAATACTCACAGGGTCCCACCTTGGTGGACTCTAAGAATTGCCAAATTAATGAAAAAGAAGAAAAGACATTATAAAGCATGCAAAAAAAAAATCAAACCCCTTGAAATTGCCAGAAATTGGCAGAAATTTAAACTAACAGCCAAATTAATTAAAACATTTATTAGGAAAGCTAAAAGAGCTATATTAAGAGATATAGAATTAAATCTTGCAACTAAAGTTAAAGATAACAATAAAAAATATATAGTTATGTGGGCTCATTAAAGGGGAAACAACCAAAAATAGGGCCTATTGAAACTAACGAGGAGATATCAGATGAAACTCAAATAGCAACCAATTTCAATTTCTCAGTGTTTTTGATCCAAAAAAATACCACACACAAACAAACACAACTAGAGGCAATAAACTGTCCAGTGTTTACAATTAAGGAAACCACAGATATCATAAATAATTTAAAAACAAATAGTTCTCCAGGACCAGATGGAATAACACCAGTATTTCTGAAAGCTGTTGCCCACCAATTAGCTGGACCACTAACCCATATGTTTAATACATCAATAATGGAGGGGACAATGTTAGTGGAATGAAGAACTGCAGTTGTAACACTAATCTTCAAAAGTGGAAATAGAGCAGACATTGGTAATTATAGACCAATTAGTCTTACGTCTGTGGTTGGGAAAATTATGGAGCAACATCTACAGAAATGCATATTGAGACACTTGCAAAATACTGGTGGTTTTGATTTAACTCAACTTGGCTTTACAGTAGGGTGCTCCTGCTTAACAAACCTCATTAGCTTCCTCGAGCCAGTCAGTCCTGCCCTAGATCAAAATATACCTGTGGATGTCATCTTTCTTGATTATTATTTAAAAGCTTTTGAGGTATCCCATGCAGTGTTAATAGAACAACTTAAAAAAAATTAAATTACACATCAATATAATTACACGGATTGAATCATGGTTGGAAAATAGAACCCAAAGTGTAACCGTCAAAGGACACTTGTCCGATTGGGGACTTGTGACAAGTGGTGTGCAACAAGGATCAGTTTTGGGTCTTACATTATTTAATATCATTATCTCAACACTCAAAACCACCAAAAGTGTGTGGACAGGAAAGTATGCAGATGACTGCGAACCTGGGGGAGTTGTTAAAAATACAAAAGATATACAACAAAACTTAAAAAAATATTGAATTATGGGCATCCAATAACAAAATGAAATTCAGCCTTGAAAAATGTAAGGTAATGCACATGGGAAAGAACAACATAATGAATCCTTATACAACAGACAATAGTCTATTAAAAACAGTTACTAAAGAAAAGGACTTGGAGTACTCGTAACTAATGATCTCAACTTTGATAGACATAATGTTGAGACTACCAGAAAGGGCCAGAAAATCCTAGGATGTATATTGGGAAATATCAAAAGTAGAGATAGCAGAGTTATTGTACCATTGTACACTGCCTTGGTACACCGCCATCCGGAGTATTTTGCACAATTTTGCACAGCACAACAAAAAAAAACACAAAAAATGGTTGAAAAGGTCCAGAGACGAATGACCAAAAACATTAAACTCATTAAAAATATGGGATATAACAAAAGGCTTCATGTACTTAAATTAAACTCCAGTGAATACAGAAGAATTATGGGAGACCTTTGCTTTATATTTAAAGCTAAGAAGGATAAATACATGATGGAAACCATAGGTATATCTTATAATAAGGGTATTACCTCTACTAGGTAGCACAACCAGAAGTTATTAGAAGAGAATAATAGAACTGTAAAAAGAAGTAGATTGTTTACACAGAATTGTCACCACCTGGAATGAATTACCCAAAGAAATCACTGAGAGTTCCAATATGAACACCTTCAAGCATAATCTTGATAATTACATCAGAGAAGATAAATATAAATTCCACCCATGATTCAGGTGACAAGTTCACTAAAGGTCCTATGGCTCACTGAACTTGAAACCTACCTATGAACCTATGAACTCATTGTATGGTGATCATTGGTCCCCAGGTAGCCTACCACCCTGTCCTCTGCAACACTGTCCCTGCTAATGAGAACTGGGTCCAGCACTGCCCCATTAATAGTGGGTTTACTGACTAGTTGCTTGAAGAATGCCCTTGCAGGGAGTAATAGAAACATAGAAACATAGACTTTGATGGCAGATAAGGACTGCTTGGCCCACCTAATCTGCTCATTTCCCTACCTACTGGATAAGCTGCAGATCCTAGTTAACCAACAGCATATTTCTTCTTACCCCCCACAAGAATCGCCTTATGTCTGTCCCATGTATTCTTGAATTCTCCCACAGTTTTAGACCCCACAACCTCCTCAGGAAGGCTGTTCCATTTGTCCACCACCCTTGAAATGATAATGAATTGAGGATGTCCCTGCTTGTAGCTGAAGCTACAGTTGAGAGGCTACAATATACATCCACCAGGCTGAAGTCCACCATAACTAGCACCACCATTTTTTGCTATTTTACCAGTTGCTTCCCACAGTACCACTTCTAACTCCTCCCCCTGTGCTAGAGGTCTGTAGAGCCAATTCTTGCAAACAGTGGCTTCTTTCCCTGACTCCAGGGTGACCCACAGTACCTCTGACCCCCCCCCGAATTCCCTGCATCTTTGTTGTTTTTATGCTTTCCTTCACATAAAACACCACACCTCCACCTTTCATTTCTACCCTGTCCTTCCTCAACAGAGTGTAGCCTGGTAAGGCCATGTCTCAGTCATGGTTTTCAGTGCACCATGACTTGGTAATGGGCATTACATTCAGGTCGACCTTCACTAAGTTCACGAAGTTCTACAGGAGCAAAAAAGGCATAGGCCCATAAGAGCCCCTATTAGGACAAATTATAATAATTAAGGGTCCCATTTGTAGAAATATAAACATCAAGATTTTGTTTAAAATTTTCCTTTGAACTACAAGAGATGACTTTCAAAGGCAATCTATTCCAAAGCGAGATTGTTTGTAAAGTGTAAAAGTATATTCTATCTTTAGTTTTAAATCTCTCATACTTAATCTGTAGTTGATGTCCTCTAGTATTCAACTGGTCATTCTTAAATTCAATTTCCAGGTTCAATATTAATAAAGGATTATTTAGTATATCAAAAAAAAAAAAAAAAAGATCACCTTTCTGTCTTCTAACCTCCGGACTATGCAACCCTAATCTGTCCAATCTATCCTCGTATGAGTATTGATTCAACTTGGTTATTGATTTGGTATATCTTCTCTGTATTTTTTCTAATTTACTGATTTCTGTTATTTTATATGGAGACCATATCTGGGATCCATAATCCAAGATAGGTCTCACGCATGAAATATATAATGGCAATAATACATCAGATTTTCTACTCTTAATATTTATTTTAATTGATACTATTACTCTATTTGCTTTAACAATAAAGGATGTGTTTTGTGCTTTAAAGTTTAATTTATTATCAACAAGTATCCCAAGATCTCTTTCAGTGACTTTAGTTTCAATCGGTACCCCATTCAAATGATAAACCTGATTTGGATTGTGTCTACCTATATGTAAAACATTACATTTCTGAATGTTAAGTTGCATCCCCATTTCTTTACCCATGCGCTTATTGCATCAATATCATTTTGTACAATCTGAATTTGATCAGTATTTTAGCATGGGCCACACATTTTTGTGTCATCAGCATATTTCATAATAATACTCCTGATGTTATCATCTAGATCTGCCATAAAGATCTGGAATATCAAGGGTCCTATCACAGACCCCTGCGGCACTCCACTTGTCACCTGACCCTCAACAGAATGATGGCTCCAAACTGAAACTACTTGGGAATGCTCATAAAGCCAGTCATCTATCCACCTAGCAATAATGTTATTTATTTTATACTTTTTCAGTTTTTGATGTATTGTCCAATGCGGAACTCGATCAAAGGCCTTACTAAGATTGAATAGAAGTACATCAACAGGAACACCATTATCCGGTTGTAAAAAGTAACCAGACTTGTTGTACAGGAATACCCCTTGTTAAAACCATGCTGGTTCTGATTAAACAATGGATCATTATTAATATGTTGATTTATTCTATCTTTTATAAGGGTTTCCATTATTTTACATGGTATAGATGTAAGACTTATTGGTCTGTAATTTGAGACAAGGATTTTGCTGCCGACTTTATAAATGGGGGTAACCTTTGATTTTTTCCATTCTTCAGGTGATTTCCCAGAATTTAGCGATTTTTCATACAATAGTTTTAATGGCAACCAAATGTTTTCCTTCATAAGTCTGAGCATGGCAGAGGTTATATTATCCATTCCAGGAACACTACGTTCTTTCGGTTTTTCAATTACTGTAATTATCTCTTCTTTTGAAAAACTGTGATTTCCTTCCATTATCCCATAGTCATTCTGTATATTTTGCACAGTTTGTTCTGTGTATACAGAGCAAAAATAACTATAAATGAATTTGCAATCTCGATTGGCTCTGTAATGACAATGTCATCAACTGTAATTGAAGTTAATTCTCCTTTACTCTTTTTCGGTGAGTTGATATAACTGAAAAACTGTTTACCTCTACCATAATGACCTCTAGGTCCAGAATCTTATTTCCTAGTCTTCTAGCATTGGCACTCATAGCCTTCCAGAATTTGTTAGCACTCTGCTTGTTACTCCCTTTTTTCCTTTTTGTTCCCCTCCTTCTTCTCTCTCTTTTTAATGTTTCTGTTTCCCCCTCTCTCTGGTACTATTACCCTGCTTCCTTCATTAATTTGCACCCTGGGGGGTTCCTCTCCTCCCAGGATCTACCTACTCTCTACTTCAGCCTGTGGGGGGGGCAAATTCCTTCCACCACCCCCCGGCTAGTTTAAATGTTTCTCAAAGTAACATTTAAACTGTCCACTGAGAACTGTGGTTCCCCTCCCACATGGATGCAGACCATCTCCCCTGTATAGACCCTCATCCTGCCAGATGGGTCCTCAGTCCCCAGTGTAGCCAGACCCCTCCTCTCTTCACCATTACTTCAGTCATGAGTTGAAGGTCTGGCCAGCTTGTTTCCTAATAGGATGTGGGTCCTGTTGTGTGTATATAAGGCCTGGGGCTTCAGGTCTCAGGCTTCCAGTCAGTCCACCACTTTGGTGGATGGCAAGGATTACATGTATGTGAAGAGAGAAAACAGAGTAAATGGAGTGAACATTCCTGTAAACTCTTCCCTTTGGGGATGGTAGAGGGCATCTGTGAGTTCAGAGAAGTAGGAGACAAGGAGTCACTGCCTCAACAGAGCAGGACTGGTCCTGCCTTGTTGCGATTGGCAGTATTTCGAGGATTTGACCCAGAAGGATTAGGGCAGGTTCAAGACTCCTTTTGAAAGCAAGGATTCTAATGCACCACCTGGTGGTGAGTACTGAAACTATGCTGAGTCCATCAGTATGGAGGGTGTTGAACCCTCTGACCTATACCGGGGCAGTGGTCTCAAAGTATGACATGGCTGATGCTATACTGAATGTGTCTCCTGGATGGGACTTTATCTTTATCTGAAATGTATTTATTAACAGAACAGAACTTCACCTTTTGATTCCATCAGCATAAATATTTCTGTCTGCATGTTGAGCTTTGCGTATTATAACAATGAAGTGGCTCACATGTGGTGTTTCTTGTATGAAGTTTTCTTTTTTATATAGATGTTTGGCACCCCAAGTCACCACCTGCTGCTGCCTTTTGGGTCTTCTGCTGCCAGCAACCCCTCAACCCCATCTGCTGTTTCCCCCACCATCATGGCCAGTGACTTGAGCCTGAGGGTGCTGGTGACCGTCATTTAGATAGCTTGGTGCACATGTACTTTTTTGCAGTTTTCTCTCCACCTGAAGTCTCTCCCTCCAACCCATGGCATAAGCGGCACCTCTGTCAGCCTTATACACACACAGCATCCCTGTGGTGAGAGCAAGCTTCCTGGCACAACCACTGGAGTCACTGTGGTGCAGAAACTTGTTGCCAAAGTGCCAACCCTCCCCAACTGAGGTGCACTGCAGCATGGCAGCTACCTCAGCCTGGTCCCTATATGGTGACCGGAGTCCACTTCTGTAGCCGGGTCGCTGGCAGTGCATCACACCATGCTGCCATCAGAGTGTCCTATTTCTTTTCTGTTTTATTGGTAATGAATTGCCAAATGCCATTCTCACTCATCCGTGACTGTCTGATCTCACCTGACAGTTCTGCACCATTGATAATTTCTAGGATTGCCCGACGGTGCTGTGTTTAATAAATGTCAGGATGCAGTTGTGTTTAATCAGATAAATTCCATAACATTCGCTGTCAGAGCGAGCTGTCCTTGCCCCTAAAATGCTTGCTGCCAAGCTGAAAGTACATCTCCAAGAATCTAATACCTGTATCTGCTTTGTATGACTCACAAAACACTGTTGACTTAATGTACCATCTGAATGCCTTACTTTTGTACATGTCACTTCATTTTGTATTGTGATACTTATGTGCTTGTACCTGTTCCACTGTCTTGTGGACTGTTCTGTACATGGGTCATGGCTGAAAAAGAAGCTTCAGAGCCAGTGCACTTACCCAGTCATCAAAATAAATAAATAAAATAAGGCTGTGTGTCATCTATGCAATGAGGCTTCAGCACCCCCACTGGACAAGTGAGACATGGCAGAAGCACCAAGAAGTTTAAACTAAGTTTTTGCACCATACAGTGACTCCTGACACATTGATCCTCCACCCCTATAAGATCATGGAGATCCTCCAGGTTTAACCAAACATCCTGGCCTGGAGTACCCAATAACCACATGCCAACTGGGGTCTGCGATTACACATGCATGTACTCTTTTATTCTTTGAGAATTTACTATCTTTACATTGTTCATATATACAAGACATATTTTCCCACTACAGTAGTTCATATATTTAAAATATCCCAATAAGAAGCCTTTTGGGGACATAAAAAATGTATTTTTTGCCATATAGGAATAATATATTGTGGGTTTTGTAGTTTCCATTTTTCTGTTACATTTAGCCATTCTAGGTGGGGTACAGATCTCTCTGATTTGTCCTATGTCAGTTTTGTATGATAAACCTACGTAACCGTTTTGTCCAGCAAATAGTGTAACAACATTTTCTGCACTAACTAGGGCCATATAAATAGTATCCCTACAGTCTGCAGTTCATGGGAGCATATGCTGTAGCGTGCTTTGTTTGTTCTCATGTCTTAGGATAAGCAACATTGGATATAAAAAGTGTCCATGTTTTGTAGTTCACCTCATTAATCAGCACACTTGTGTGTTTCAGTCATTTCTGACTGCTATTCAAAAAAGGCCCAGGAAAATTAAATGATCAAACAGTGATGTGAAGCCATCTTCTGATGAGATTTTTTAAATCCAGTGTCTAAGGACTAACTGTGGCCTGTTTGCCAAAGACCATCAATTCAGTTTTACTGAATGTTAAAACTAGTTGGCTTAGCCACATCTGGAAGTTATTAAACTCTTCATGCAAGTCTCTGACAATATCATTTACATTGTCAGAAGACTTGTAAAGAACTTTGTTATCCACACACAGGTGCACTTTGGTTCAGACGCAGATATTAGAGAGAACGGTTGGTTGATGAAAAGAGCGAAAAGTAAGAGCTCAAATATTGATCCCTGGGGAAGTCCAGCACTGATGTGCAGCAAAGGTCATTTGTTCCTCATGGAAATTCCTACCAGAGATGTGTCTCCCTGGCTCACTTATTTATTGATGTAGTTGACATTGTTTGCACCAGCATAACTGCACTCCTTCCTCGTTATAATATTTTAAAATAATAAATATATTTTGGTGCCTAAAGATGGTCCCAAGAGGTGAGGAAAGCAACATCAGTGCACAGTACATAGTTAAATTCCAATCCCAATACACTAATGTTACTATTGAGTCAAATAAATGACATAAACCAATTTTATACAATGACTATTAGAATACATTTTTGTAAATAAATGCATTTATTTTCATATGTGACAGGAAATAAATAATTTATTTCAACTGTAGGTGGGTCATCAACATTTATTTCCACTTTAGGCTGGTCACAAAAGAGCTCTTAACCAATGGGAGAACAACTTGCACAATGTCTGGTGACATCACAATGGCACTGGCTGCAATTAAAAACAGAGGAATTAAATCACACAGAAAAAGTAAAATCTTCATTGAAAGAACTAATCTTGCCAGAAAAGTACTGTCATTACAGAAATGACACATGCCATGGTCTGGCTGAAAATATTGCATTTATTTTTATCTGCAAAGTTTGACCTCTACAGACCTCATTTGTGGCTCTGCCACTCATGAGGTTATAGAGGTCAAAACCTGTAGATAAAATAAATGTGCTACTTTTAGTCAGCCAGTGGCATATCCAATATTTATTTTACATTTTATTTATTGATGTGACAGAGTTGGGTAAGACCCTGTCACATTTGTTATGCAGAGAGTTAAAAAGCAAGAGTATATTTTTTCCTTTCCTTTTCTGCCACTTGTCTGTCTCTTTCTTGTCTGATTGCACAATCAAATTTTCTTGTGGCACCTAGGAATTGGCCACTCTGATGTCCCACGATCCCTCCATTATCCCCTTTCTTCACTTGCTGTTTCAATTTTTTTTCCTCTTGCGTCTCTGTGATTAAAAAGTTATATGTGAATCTGTATATAAAACTGTGATGCGTTAGTTTGCAAATGTGTATAATTATTTATTTTTTTTTTATTTAGTTGTTGTTGACCGGGTAAGTGCACTAGACAAATCCTGCCTATTTTCAGGCATGACCCGGGGGAGGGGGATACAGATGAATGCCAGCTGACCTTGAATCAGATTAAGCTGTTGCAATGACTACATATAGCTACTTGGGTTTGTTAGAGAGGTTAACAATTAACAGGGTGTGGGTTGTGCTGATAACCTCATGCCTGGGGTGGTTGGGCATGAGGCCGTAGGCTGAGCACAGCCAGCACCCCAGAAGTGAGGTTATCCAGCACAACCCACACCCTGAAGTGCATTATTGCTATTATACAATGGCTCCTTTACATAAAAAAAAGATTAAAAATGTATTTTTGGGGAGATTTTTAGTTCATTTTTCATTGTGGAGGTCTACGGAGGAAAAAAAATAGTTCATTTTTGGCCAGTAGATGGTGTTGCTGGTAAATGAGTGGGTATGTGTGTTCATTTGGCTGCCTCCTATACAGGTCCCAGGACTCCCACTTTTTTTGTTTTTGTTGTGTCTGGTAATTTGCTCTATTTCTGTCTGAGTTCACGGAGTTAATTCAACCGGCCCGCTGCCTGCCATGGGATCAGGTAATTTCTGGGACACAGAAGTGCAAAGTGAGGTGACTTAGGAATGAGAGAGGAGAAGAGTGAGACTTTTGGCTTTTAGAATGTGATTGGTAAGTGGCTAGTACCGTGAAATACATTGTAAATGTGGTACAGTGTCTCCCAGCTCTGTGTCTGTGCTGCAGAAAAAATGTTATTGGGGGATTTTGAGAATGAGAGGGAGCTGACTGTGTAGTGGGGAGTGAGGGTGTACAGTGAGAGGCAGGCTCCACCTCCAACACTTTTGGTACACACAGACTTCTCCCAGTGTTGGCTGTGTTCTGGGAAAAGCTGGTAAAAGGATCTGATGTTGGCCTGAATTTTATTTGTCTAAATGGGCGAAGGGGGTGTAGAGTCTTAGGAGTGGGTGCTCAAAGCTGTGAGCACTAATGGAAATGGACAGCCATGTGCTGTCAGTTTTAAGAACCTGTCACTCGTCTGTAGAAGATGCAGTTTGATACAGCTTCTCATGAACTAATGACTGGTTTTAGTTTTATGTTTTTTTTTAAATGGAGTAGAATCTCTGGGGATTTTGGGGAATGTCTTGGGGGTTGCTGGCTTGATTTGGCCTGTTTTTTGAATCAGGGACACTGAAGTTGGGTGAGGAGCAACAATCATGGAAGCATGCTGTCCAGCAGGGATAACTATAGCAGGCTGTGTGGAGTGATTCCTGGAACGGTTGATGCAGTCATCTGTGGCCTGGGACTAGAGCTGTGATGTTGTACTGGGATAACATCACAGCTCCAGTCCAAGACAGACCAATCAAAGTCCAAAATTCTTTTATGTCATTGTATAATCTGTAATACGGGGTTGACCTTGAGATGTATTTTGACCTCCACAAGTTAGTTTATAGAACTGTGATTAGGAGACCATCTCTGGGACAAAATTTTGTATCTTGTTGCACCTATCAAGCTGGCGTCAGGAAATAAACTGTCAAAGTTCTGGTTCTTTTTTGTGAGAAACAGGAGATGCAACTTACAACATTAGGATGCAGAGTTGAAACTGCCAGGAAAAGACATCTTATAAAAAGAAAGAAATGTTTTGCTTATAGAGATAGACTGAGCTTTAAACTGAGACAGAAAATCTCAGATGTAGGACTTCTTTATGCTATCTGTATGGAGAGCTATCCTGTACAATTTTTTTTTACTTATTTGTTATTGATAATAATAAAACACTACTTGCAAATATTATAACTTCTTTTGGTCTGCCTGTGCTTCCTGACTTATGACTTGACAACAATTCAGGGTAGCCTAGCAAACATACAAAATCTCATTTTATGTGGGGTCCTGCGTTATTCATTTTCACAGCTGTGAATTGAAGCGCTGAGAGGTTAAATTTGGGTTATGTGGATTGTTCAAATTTCCCATCTATGGAATTTCAGAAATTCTGCTTATTTCCAAGGAATTCCATTGGAAGTGAAATTCTGATATTCAGACAGCAGAATGTTTCTTTAAAATTGTAGATTACTAAGCTATGGCTTACAGAAGCCGCAGAACAATTTTCAATGCTTTAGGTAAAGTATGGATTCATTTTCCACAAACTGCAGAATAACATTCTGAGGCTTACATAAAAATGCTTTTTGAAATTCCCTAGAATTAAAAAAGAAATTCTGAAAAGCATTTTGGTAGCAGAATTGTCATTTTGCATAAATTCCGCTGGCAGAATTCCACATTCCCACATTCCGCACAGCTCTCTTTAGGGGCTAGCAGTATAACCTAGAGGTTAGAGTAACAAGCTGTGAGTGAGCTTGGTCATCTTGCAGACCTGGGTATAATTCCCACAACCTCCACTTGCATACTGTATGACTCTGAGCAAGTCAATTAACCTCCCAGGTGCTCCCAAGTTGCCCCTGAAAACAAGCATTTGTGTCTAGTGGGCCTTACTTGGTTACCAAAAACTTAAAAAAATGGCATTCTCAGGGTCACACAGTGAGCCAGTGGCTGTGACGTAACTGAACCTGGGTCTTCTTGTCCCCAATCCTTTGCTAGATAACATTGTCTCAAGAGGGTCCCTGAAAATACAGGTGGTACACCAATAATTCTATCATAAATTCAAAGAAGATACAGTGATGTTTAATTACCTGCTTGAGCAGTGCCTAATTAACTTTCTGCAGAAGTGAAAGGGGTAAATAAATATGTGAGAGGCTGTGTGAAAATGAAAGATTCAAAGACAGCAGTCACTGACCATGCCAACTAAGATGGTATGCAGTAGGCAGAGGGGTTACATAACCAAATTAGGGCATAAACAGGATTGAGATGACTGGATATAGCTAAGTTGAACTGATAGAGATTGGGTATGACTCGGAGGTGATCTGGCCATTTGTACCATGAAACAGATGCAGTATATCTGATTGACTTCTCGGCAATATATTATTTTGTTTTGTACATATGGAAGAGGTCCATTACTTTGGATCCTAACCTATGCATGTTTATGCATTTTGTGAATAGATATGCCAAGGTAGCCAGGCAGGGTGCCTTGTGAACAGTAAACATTTAGATGTGGCATTTGAGGAATTTGAGTTGGTTAACCTTGCTAACAGTGGGTAGTGAAAAAGTAGATCACACTTTTTGTTTTTGCTCTGGTCGATGCAAACAGCACCTGTGAGGTGTCCTTTGTCTGTAGCTAAATTGCTATCAATTGTGATGTTATAGTGGTGTGGCTGGTCTAGTTCTGGCTTGAACAGGTGCAAGAAGTTGCTGACTGCAGATGTAATCATATTTTTGAGAATGAACTAGCTTTCCAAGTATTTTTACTGTTGACTGCAGAATTTGTTTTTTATTTTTTTGGTAACTGGGTAATGTCCACTAAGTCCAAGGCCTGTTTTTAGGGGTGACCTAGGAGCACTAGGGAGGTTAAGTGACTTGTTCAGGGTCACACAGTTCACAAGTGGAGGTTGTGGGAATCAAACCCAGATTTGCTGGATGTATCAAGCTCATTCACAGCTTGCCTCTCTAACTTCTAGGCTACACTGCTAGCCAAGGGGGTGGCGGGGGGGGGGTTGGTCTGTTGGAACATTTCAGTGCTGTGAGGGTGTGCTGTTTATTCATGTCATGATATTGTGAAGAGATAGCCCTTCAATGGTAACTGACTGATGGGTTGCTGACATTGTGACACACAGTAGCATGGATTAGAGATGGGAGCATCAGCTGTGACCCAATTCTGATTCTGACGGTGCTTTTTCTCCAAATGTTTCTAGTTTATTCTTGTTTGCCAAAACAGGTCAATTTTCCGAACCAAGCTAGAAACAGGCCAGAGGAAGATGCTAAATGACAGAATCGAGTAGCCCCTTCTTTATGTCATCTAATGTTGCAAATGGTTATTTTTTTTTCACTAATTGCTGATTTTTGAAACTCTCAAATCACTTACATTATCTGAACCAGGTCAGAACTGGGTCACTGGCAAATCAGAACCTGGTAAGTGGACTGAACATGGTCAAACCAGAGTTGAGTCACAAATGATTCTTGACTTCTAAAGCTGAGTCCAAACTGACTGGTCCAAGGCTGGGATCCTGATATAACACAGAGACAGTCTTCCCATCCATAACATTGATCTGTTTATGTTGTCATAGCAACCTCAGGTAACTACAAAATGATTAACAATGGAGGCTGCCAAGCTAACCCAGTGGTGCAGAGCCAGTGCATTGCACCATTTCCTGGGAGACTGTGGTTCATGTGTGCACCCTGGAATCCCATGCTGAGGCCAATAGTGGGCTGAGCATGTCAAGCAGGTGAGGTATGGGACTTCTAGAGACAGAATGCTCTGGCTAGCACTGGGCAAAATGAGAACAATCCAGGGGGCAATGGGAGAAAAACTGGGGGAGAGACAACAGAATGTGCCTTTTTCAAGACCGAGAAACATTATCTTTTGTTGTTTAAAGCAGCAGTGCTTACTGGTGAAAATTTTGAGCTATACTTTTTAATTCTATTTTGTTTATTTGCATTGATTTTGTTTATCAGGTACTGTAAGTGCACTAGATGAAGTACATGCCTGTTCTCTGGCATGACCTGGAAGGTGACAAAGGATACAGAAGTGTGATGACAGTGAAGCAGAAATACAGATATCAAATAATAGTTAGCATGAGCCCCATGCACTCCAAAAGTCAGGGGAGAACCCAGGTCGAAAACGGCCATGGTACTCTAGGTGAAGGACCCTGTTACATTAGGGCCCTGTGTCTCCGTCAGGCATAGCAGCTTATCAAAACCAAGAAATTTAGGGTTATATCCCCACTTCAAATCCCACCTAGGGGCTGTGGCCAAGGTTCTATGGAGGAGGGCTAGCCAGATGTATAGTGGACTGTAGGATTGTAGGAGTCTAGAGAAAGTGGGAGCCAAAGACACTGGGAGTTTACAAAATATAAGTATATATATATATATATATATGTTATCATTCATTAGTTAATTAAAGAAATGAATGAATAAATAAATAAACAGACAAACATAAATGTTACTCTTTCATGACAGTGGAAACTGAAGACTTGGAGTGACACAGCAAATGATAAGTCTAAAGGGTTAATGCCGTACAATTAAAACCTACATGCACATCAGTAAAAGGTGTTCCATAAACGGGGAGCCATTATACATGATCTAATAAAGATATAAAGCTGTGGTAGCACGCATTCTTCCAGAAGTTTTATCGCCTTGTCTCGACAGCCTTACCACCCTGGAGCCTGATCCAATTAAATCTCAGAAGTTAAAGAGCTAATGCAACCAAAAATAGCAGATAGGAAAATGTTACACATTTTAGTAAGTTGTCAAGTTATACATTTTTATTTCTGAAGTATATTTTTCCTTTGTTCATTGGAAACTTTTCTGTATGCTAGTATTATGCTGGACGTGTGGAATAGCACTCTGCCTGGGAGCTGACATACCTATTTCCATTCCCCCTACTACATCATCAGCACTGTAACCTCATTGATGGTGACATCACAGGTGACTGATCTGGCAACTACTGAATGGTTCTTTCTGAGCAGCTGTGTTGTCACATCAGTGAGGTCATAATGCTTTTTTAGTAAAATCTTTTGTCAGCAAAAGGCAGTGGAGGCAACACAGAGGTAAAAGTTTAGATATGGAGATATAATAAATTGGCATACATTCATTCCACAGGTGATGTCATGAGGGTAGGGACAGAGGCAGGCTTGACACACAAGTATCCACATACAAGCAATTGTTGGAAATGGAAAATTACATCATGTTTAAAGCCTTAAAAACAGGTCTATAGCATTGAAAACTAACCTCAGATAGTATTAGGGCAGATAACCCCTCTCATTCCTGGTGTTCTACTTTTGAGATACCCAAGAAAAGTGGACAATTTGTCCCACGAGAGGTAATTGGAAGTGAGGGAACCAGGGCTCACTCAGGAGCAATTCTAGTGGGTTCAAAATGATGCTGTAGGAGTGAGGTTTACTAAGGACTGAATATTGTTTTTTTTCTGACACTGTTCCACTGCTACTACTGGGACTTTGCAGTCATTTTCTTCCCTTGGGCCTCCATCATGTGCCACAAGGGGAGCATATGCATTTTATTGCAGGTGTGTTCATCAACCAGGCCCAAGAAGATAGTCAACAGACAGGTGATGTGTGGGACCCTCAGGGTTTTAGAGACAATGTCAGAGTTCTCCCACCAGAATGGTCAAAGCTTGAGGCAGTCCCATATCATATTGAAGTAGGAGCCAAATCCCACTTTGTATTTGGGGCAATTGTTTGATTTCTGAGGACCTGTTTTGTTAACCAGGACATGGTTGATGATGATCCGGTGGAGAGCATTGAAGCTAAATAAGCACAGCCTGTTGTTCACTGAGGTTTCACCCACTGCCTTTAAAACCTGTTCCCAGGCCCCCTCAGTCCACTACTGTGCATCAAAGTCTTTACTCCACTTGTCCCTTCTTGTGGCCATGGGGTCTGGGAGACTTCCCAAAAGCAACTGGTAGAATTGTGGCATTAGTCTGCCTGAGGACCTATTGTAGTGTCAAGGTATATCTCCTCCCCCAAGATTTTGCTCTGGTAGAGGGTGCCAGCACTCAGCCCTGGATAACTTTGCAGTAACTGTAAGCAGGTGAAGAAATCCCTCAGTGAAATGGAGAAATGGGTGTGCAGTGTCTGGATGTGAAACAATATCCTCCCCTCAAATAAGTCATCCACCTTCTGTAGACCCTCCCTCTTCCAGGTTTGCAGCACTTTTTTTCATAGGGCATGACATTTCGTTTTCTGTCCACAGAGCCCATCTAATGTCCACTTCCCGGGAAGTTCCTATGAAGTAACCAAGAAGTTCATGCAGGTTTCTCCATAATTTCAATATGGTCTTAGTGAAAGGGTTGTTATGGAGAGGCAGGGTGTGATTGACAAGTGCTGGTGAGAGGTAGACTGAGAGGAGTGGCTCCTGGAGGGTTTGTTTTTCAAGGTTCACCCACGCCAGCCTCTCAGCTTCTGGGAGTTGGGTGTCTTTTATGAAAGCCAGGTTAGCAGCAATATGATCTGAAATTCGGGAAGCCTAGGCCCTCCAAGGGGTTCTATAGGGTAGGTTGCTTGATTTTATCCTCTTTCCTTGCAACAGCATATTGGTAAGGTAGCCTGTAATTGGGATGAAATATTTCAGGGGGACATAAGATGGAAGTGTCTAAAACAAACAGAGAGGCAAAATGCACATCTTAATAGTGCTGACTGTCTCAAGAAATGAAAGAGGTAAAATCTTCCATCTGTCAGAGGTGTCCTTGATCTTTTTTAAGAGAGACTTGTTGTTTATCTGGTTAGGTATGACAGTTTCTTGGGTAGGCACAAATCCAAGTATTTCAGGCTGTCTGTGAGCACTCTCTGAACTCCGGCCACCTTAAATGGGGATGTATCCCCTTCCCCAGAGAGAGACATTCACACTTGGCCCAGTTGCCCTTGTGGCAGGAAATGGGACCATGGGCTTTGAAAATATTCCTAATAGGTGGTAGGGCCATAGCCAGATATGCAAGGCATAGAAGAACATCAGCAGCAAAGAGGGAACACTTATGGTCTGCCACCTGCACACACATCCCATTGATTTCTGTTACTTCTTGTGGCAGCTGCCAGGGGCTGAGCTGTGAGCACATAAAGGAGGGGGGACAGAGGGTAACCTGCTTGTTCCACTGGTAAGGAGGATGCTCTGGACAGTCTGCCAATGATGATTTGGGCATGTGGGGCATGACATAATGACACTATCCATGCTTGAATATTTGGACCAAAGCTAAAGTGCTCCAGTACTGAGAACATGAAAGGCCACTTGACCCAGTCATAGGTCTTCTTGGCATTGAATGCCATGAGACCTGGCCAGGCAGCCCTCCTGGTCCAGCACCACATATTGTTTAGCTACTCTTCTAATGTTGTGCTTGACTTCTTAGCCTTTAATGAAACCTCCTTGTTCTTGATGTACCAACACAGACCCTCTCCAGGCAGCCCACCAGAAATTTTACAATGATTTCATAATCTGCACTTAGCATTGAAATTGGGCTGTATGAGCTGCACTAGGAGGGGTCCTTACCAGACTTAGGGAGTAACGTTATGGTCGCCAACATCTGAGATGGATGCAGCACCCCATCTCCAGAGATACCAACACCATGTCCAGCATAGAAACCTGCAGTTCTCTCCAAAAGAGTTTGTAAAAGTCCACAGGCAGGCCATCAGGGTCTGGGGCATTGCCCGATGTGAGAGACTTGACTGTGCATGGAGATCAGACTCTGATAGGAGGAAGTCCATACCATCACTGGACTCATCCAGCAGGAGGGGAAGCTGTACAGTGTCCAGGAAACTGGATGAAGGGTGTCTGGGGTGGCCTCCAAGGTGTACAGCTTGGTGTAAAACTTACAGAATGCTTCCTCTATGTCCTTTTGTTTAAGGGAGAGGATGTCATCTATTTTGGTGAGACTAGTTATGGGGCAGTTAGTCTCTCAGGCTTTTAGTTGCCACGACAGCCATCAGTCTGTTATATCCCCATTGAAATATGCAACAATTCAGGTCAGAAACAGGCCTCATTCCAAGTGGGTTGAGACCTGCTGGTTCAGTTTTTCCTTTGGATGGCAAAGTTTGCCTAACTTGTGAAGTTGCACCTGTGCCCACAGCTCTTATTCAAGAGCTTGAATTTGTTGCTCCAGCTCCTTCTCTCAGGCCTCTCTAAGTGTTTCTTGTGTGCAGTAGCCAATATTGCCACCCCTCGAACAAAGGCAATCACAGCCTCCCAACAGGTTGATGCTGTTGTGTCTCCCTTCTTGTTCAGGAAAAGAACGCCTCTAGAACTCCTCTCATCCTGTCCCTAAAATCCCCATCCAAAAGTAATTTAGGATTTAGTCACCACTGCATGGTTGGGGGGGGGGGAGGGCAGACCCCTGCCCCCAGACTTCAAGCATGATAAGACTCTCAAAGGGGTCTGTATTCAGTCAGGTGTACATTTTGGAGTTCCTGGTGGGAAAGGAACATTCTGTTAATCTTCGTGTACATCTTATGGGCATGAGAAAAGAAAGACTTGGTAGTCCTCAGGGTGTAGGAGTCACCAGGTGTCCACCAAGCCTCTCTCCTCTGGCAGCCTCTGATGGGCTGCTGAGCTTTTGAGTGGGCTCCTGATCAAAGGTGTAGACTGTTGAGCACTGGCTCACAAAGGGTGTTGAAATCTCCCCCAATTATCATTGTACCAGGGCAGTTGGCTAGTGTGACTGCCAATTTATGAAAGAATTCTGGGTGGTCGTAGTTAGGACCATAAACTACAGTAACTGTGAGGAGTCCACCCCCCCCCCCGACCTCTACCACAGCTATAAGATATCAGCTTTGCCGGTTTGCTGTGAGGTGGAGAACTCGGGTGCACACTCCTGTGATAAACCACTCGGCCACCCCCTGGCCCTAGAGGTGAAACAAGCAGACAGGAGCCTACTTCCCATGATTTTTCCAATATGGCAGCCTCCTGCCTGATCATGTAGGTCTCTTGCAATATTATTATGTCATCTTTCCCCTTTTTTATGTGCATCAGAACCTTTTTCTTTTTTGTGACCGTGTTAAGGTCACTGACGTTCCCTGTCATTACACTCAGGGTACCCATTTCAATTAGGTTTAAGATATGCTCTGGGTTGTCCTGGACACCTCCACCCTCCCCCCCCACCACCCTTCACCCCCACATCTCCCAGAGCACACTGCAGCCCAAAAATATTTTCTAGCAGCAAAACATGGAACATTTAGATGTAGATGTAACCCCTTGACAGACCCTCCCAAACTGTGGTAACATGAACAGGTACAGGACCAACACAATGAGAACCAAAAAAGATCCCCTCTGACCCATCGCCACCCTCCTCTGACAGGATGTCTTCCATTAGGGTTGGGATCACTCCCAACGAGGCAGATGCAGCCCTGCAGTGGTGAGCCATGCATCTTCAGAGGCACTCTTATTGTCTGGGGTGAGTTTAGGCTGGTGGGGGTGGCAGAGGTCATTGAGGTGATCTTGAAGCTGCAGCACACTTACTGTGAACTAGACCTGGGCCTGACTCATCTCTTAATGGGATGTGCTGAGTCAATTGGTCCAGTGTTCACTGAGATCATCTGGTGTTTGCTTTTAGAGGGACTTTTTCCCAGTGCCTTGAAAGAAGTGCTGGTTAAGCCCCTCCTAAAGAAACCATCTCTTAACCCTGATGTCTTTGCAAATTTCAATCTCCAACCTCCCATTTCTGGATAAGGCTGTAGAAAAAGTGGTGGATCTGCTGCTCGAGACACACCTTGTGGTCTTTGACATCTATGAGCTATTCCAGTCTGGATTTAGGTCCAGGCATAGTGCTGAAATGGTGTTAGTCTAGGAATAAAATTATCACCTCAGGGGGAGAGATAAAGGGGACTGGTCAATACTTGTTCTCCTTGATCTCTCCTCAGTGTTTGACACTGTGGACCACGTAGTGCTGTTGGATCACCTAAGGGAGCTTTGTGGACTCACTGATAGTGTCATCAACTGGTTTGAGTCCTTTTTCACAAGTAGGATGCAAAAAGTGGTGATGGGGAATTTCTCCTCCTGCCCTAAGCTCCTGCCTTGTGGAGTTCCCTAGGGATTGATCCTGTCGCCTATGCTGTTCATAGTGTGCATGCTTCCCCTGGGTGAGATCATTAGATGGTACAGCTTGGGCTTCTACTGTTATGCAGACAAGACTAGATAACTTTTGGCATAGAACAGCAAGAGGACAGAGCTGCCGTTAGAACGTTACTACTCTACTGGACTACAGGGCTAGAACTCTACTACTGTGAATTTCAATTTAGGGTAAAAAAAAATAGTTTTTTTTTTTCCAATTGTTTAACCAGGTGAGACACACTAAGCTGAAAGCTTGTTTACAGGTGCAACCTGGGAGCACAGGGAAGTTAAGTGACTTGCTCAGGGTCACACAGTGTGCAAGTGAGGGCTGTGAGATTCAAACCCAGGTCTCCAGATTTGCAGCTCAGAGCCTTAAACCACTGCGCTATACTGCCTCTCTGAGTTAGTGTGTTTGTCTGAGCTGGGTGTAGGAATTGTTATCTGTGCAGTTAGCTAGGTGAAGAAAAACACTGTGAATTAGGGGTAGTGGCTTAGGGAGGGAAAAAAGTATATAAACAAAATAAACAGAGTGAAGAAAGAGTAAGTATACAAAAGAACAGTTAAGGGGCCACAAATAAGACATGATGGGAGTGGTGCAGTGCAGTGGCTATGGAGTAGCAGTCTTCTGGGAGACATTCTGGAGGATGTGGTGTTGTCCCATCTGCAGGCACCTCTCTGGGCTGAGGGAGGAGGTTGCTCATCTCCAGGCTGAGTTGGTCAGGATTCAGGGGACCTCCTTTCCCACCCAGAGACCACAATGGCTACTGCTGCTGCCTCAGAGGTTGCCAAGAAAGAGGAGTGGATGGACCACAGTGGGCTCAGGGAGGGTGAGGGTGGTGGAACAGAGGTGCATCCCTCCAGTTGTACCTCAAAACAATTCATATGCAGTTCTGGCAGAGTGTGGTTCCTCTATGGAGGCACCCACAGTGGAGACCAAGGAGGATGCTTGGAACCTCCACAAAGGAGATCCACAGGAGGGTGGCATGGGACACTGCAATAGAAGAAAACAACTCCTGGTGGGGGGACTCCATTGTTAGGAGGGTAGAACTGAGGGAAGGAAGGGAGAGGGAGGTAAGATGCCTGCCTGGCACCATGGCTTGGAGGGACAGGGAGTGAATCCTCAGGATCGCAGGAGCAGCTACATGGGGGAGGGAACTGGATGTCATTGACCACCTAGTGACAAATGACCAGGCTGGGAAAGGGATCAGAGCACTGCAGAAGGAGTTGTGGAGTTGGGGAGGGGTCTTAACAGTGGAAGGAGACAGATAGTGGGCAACGGTACCCAATCAGGGTGCTGAAGTAGGAGCAGACTTGATAGACCAATAGGCCTACTCTGCTGGCATCTAGCATGTCAGTATGTTAATACGTTAGACAAGTAGCATGCACGGTAACCTTCTTGGAGGTGCAGCCTGTCTATGGCATGGGGAGGCAAGGGGGTTCCGCACCATGGGATTCAATCAGTGGTTGAAAAACTGGTGCAGAGCTCAGGGTTTTGGCTTCATTGGGAACTGGAGGTCCACCTGGAAGGATTATACTGGCACAATGGTCTGCACCTGTCCAGGAAGGGAGCCAGGATCTTAGGTGATAGGTTTAAATGCTTCATTGGCAAGCATTTAAACTAGCCAAGGGGGAGGCACTGAAAAGGAGAAGAGAAATCCTAGCCCTCCGTAAAAATCAGAGTAGTTAGTGAGGTAAACACCAAGATAGAGAAGTTGATAGGGAGAAGGGCAGGGGTAAATGGAGAAAAAGACAAATGTAGTAAGGACAGGGATGGGGCAAAAAGGGGTAAGGCTATCAAAAAATGGAGGGTAATAAGTACCAATGCCTGTAGCCTAGGTAACAAGCTCCCTGAACTGGTGACCTTGATGGAAGAGGGATGCCTTGATATCGTGGCAGTCACAGAAACATGGTACACAGAGAACAATGACTGGGATGTCAACACACCAGGGTACACAGTCTACAGGAGGGACAGGGAGGGTTGAAGAGGAGGAGGAATAGCTCTCTATGTGTAACCCCCTTGTTGCCAGGGGTTACTAGAATTCCACTTAGAATCAGTGGCAGGCAGGGAGAGGCAGCTTGTGAAATGCCAGTTAAATGGATTTTGCAGTGTCCCACTATCTTTTCAGTCTCAGCTGAGCTGGAGTGATGATGTCACATTAGAATTATTGCAGCAGCATAAGCCACAATGGAATGCTAGCTGCAGGGGTTAGCAGTAGAATGCTGAGTTAGAGTTCAGTAGTCGGGAGTGAGTCTGTAGAGTGGAGAGTGAGGCCTGGGCAGCTCCTCAGTTTTAGCTCTGACACAGCGCTACCTTCGTAGTTTGGGTAGTTTGTTCTCACCCTAGAAGAAGAACATGGAAGACCAGAGAGAGAAGTGGTAGAGACCTTTCCTAGAGGGTTTTCCAGTGCCCCATCCCCAGAGGGATGGGGTAGAATTCTAGGATTCAGGGGCAACCACCTGGTCCAGCCTGGACCGTATTGAAGCTGCCTGAGATTCATCTGTTCTGTAAGTACCCAAGACTTTTGTGTGGAAAAAGCCCTGGGGCACCTGCATTCTTGTGGTGAGTTTTTCCCTGTCAATGGGACTCTGTCACCAAGACTGTTTCTGTTTAAAAGTGTCTGCCTACCATGGGGTCCAGAGAGAGACTTGCCAAGTACAGAACTTTTAGTCCATTTCTGATTTAAAAGTGTCTGCCTACTATGGGGTCCAGAGAGAGACTTGCCAAGTACAGAACTTTTAGTTCGTGTCTGATTTAAAAGTGTCTGCTAAAGTGGGTGTCTAGTGTAAAGACATCGCCAATTACAGAACTTTTAATTTCATGACACCTCAGAGGTGTGAGAAGTAGTATGTTAAATGTGAAAGAAATTTCAAGATAGCATCTTCAAGTTTTCTGAGAAAGGTGTTGTTACCCAGATGAATGGCCGAGTATAAATTTGGAAGCAAAAGGTGGGAAACCCCCCATCTGGAGTAACCATGTTTACCTCTCTGGGTTCAGTTTGGGTACTTTTGTTTTCCCTCAGTACATTTGGCCAGTGCCTGAAGAAAATACCTGGACGTGGGATTTTGGATTTTTCTGTGAGCCGGAGTTTGCTCATTCGTGGTCGAGGGTGCCACCAGTAATTCCTCATGAAATATGGGAAAGTCTCCTAGTACTGGCCGAGGGTGCCTAGTCAAGGAAAGTGTACCAGTTCGGGCCGTGTGTGCCAAGTTCCATGCAGAACCTGAGGGTTCGCTGTGTGTGTGCTCTGCACCTCAGTAATCTGCATTACCATTGGGAGTAGCCTTATGGGGGTCCATTTTTCCACTTTGTATTATTCTCTGTGTATGTGATAAAAGCCACACTCTAGAATCCCAACCTGGTTTGGACAGTACTGTTATTGCTTCCATTGTGCCTGGATTTATTTGGGTGCCCCTGACCAGAAGTACAAACCTAGCATAATACTGAGCAAACATTTTCTCCCAGGGACCCAGGTAGATGGCCATGATAAATGGTCCCCCCGGTGTGAGCCAGCAAGTTGCCACACTTGGTTTGCCAGTCTGAGGATGGCAGGCTCTGAAGTAGAAGTAATGGTAAACAGAACTGTTCATAGTGACAACCCCCATTCCTCTCATTGGTGCCATGTGTGAGAGAAGCAGCCCTGCTAGTTGAACAAGGGGGGTCAGTGGGGGAAGGTTACAAAATGGAGGCACCGCTGAGGATTTGTTTTGGATTTGGAAGAAAACAAGAGATGTTTGCTGAGGTTGTGGCTAGTGTTTTGTCTGTCTGGCAGTTGGTAGCCCAAAATCAGAAGCTTTGCGCATAAGGGATTTGCCAGAGAAGTGCCATCTGTATGTGCCGCTGTGTGCTTGCTGTGAATGTGCCAACATTTACCAAGGAGCTGTAAAGCCAGATTGTGTGTGCCCCTTGTCCTGCATCAAAAAGAACATTTGCCAGCTTTAATTTTCAAAGTTGTGACAGGAAAAAGCTTGAGAACTGTGAGAAACAAAGAGACATTTGTGCCCTGAAAGTTTCGAATGCCTGCTGTGTGAACTGGGGGAGTCGCTAGAGAAATTGCCATGAGAAATGGCTAAAAATTGTGCTCCTGCCGTGGAGTTACAGTTGTAAAGAAAAAAGTTGTTTTGCAGTTTAAATTTTGACTGCTCGACAGCCGCTGTGGAGGAGAAGAGCACAAGAAGAGAAAGGCTCATTTACATGACGTCGAGTGATTGGTAAGACTGCAATTAGTCCCGTCCCCAAGCCAGCTTCAGAGTGCTGCCCAGTGTTTGAGAGGGAGAGAGTGAGTGGTGTGTGAACTGGCTAGCCAGGAGAATCATTGAGGTGACTGTAAACATTCTAAAAGGTAAAACAACAGACTTTTCTGTACTAAATCGGGCTCAACCATATTCTGATCAACTGGGAAGAAAGCATGGTGTTCGAAGGGACAATCGGCGGTGTCGCCAGCCCGTTTCAACCCAGAGGCCATCTAGGATTGGCTGTAGGCCAAGGATTTCCATCATTAAGCCAGCTACTGATTCAGTGAGTACCATTCAGCAAAACTGAGCTCAAACTGTGTGTGATTTTTCTAAAGCCAGCTGGATCTGTGTGTAAACAGTGTGATTGTTTTTGCAAAGAAGGACTGTGTAAAGTAATCACATCTAAGCAAGAATTCTGAACATTAGACTGTGAGCATGTATTTTGGATTCAGCAACAGTTTAATTTTCTGAGCAAACAGAGAGACTGTGAGTTGTATGAGAGGCTGCAACAAACAGGCAATCCTTTTCAAGAAATACTGTAGCTTTAGTGACTTTAAGCAAGTAAATTAATCAGTATGCAGTTGTTTGAGTCAGATACAAAATGTTGATGTGCCAGGAGTGCTGCCGCCACCATTACAGGGTGGGGTAGTAATGTAAACACAGCAGCAGGGAGCCATTTTGTGAGACTGCTCCAAGTAGAGTGAACTCAGTGATAACAGTGAACTTTTGTGTTTTTCTACAGTCATGGCTTCTGGACCATCCCGCTACCTGGATCATGTCCTGGCTATGACAGTTGAAGAGGTTACCAAGCTGAAAGAAATAGAGAAATGTTTCTGTGGTGGAAGTTTGCCTCCTCATATTGTGATTCCTGGATACCCTGTGAGAGTATGCGTAATGTGCCTCAGGGCAGGAAGGGATGTTTTCATGATTCCTCACTGTTCAGAGTGCTTAGAGAAGCAAGGCCTAACTAGTGCATCCAAGATTCATTTGGCTCCCACATGGACAAAGCTTCAAGATCCGGTAAGTAGCAGCACACAGCACCAGGTGTAACCTGTTGGGGGAGGCCCAGCAGAGTGTGGCACAAAGGAAGAGGGTGTAGATGTACTGGCAGAGCAGAGTCCTCGTGATGTCTCCATGCCTGTGTTGTAGATGGACAGTGAGGAGGGAGAATCAGTGGATCCATGGAAAGAGGGTCTAAGTCCTAGCCTCATTGTAGAGGATGAGATTTGAGAAACCCTAGATAGGGAGGTGTCTACCTCCACGTCTAGTGAAGAGTGGACAGTCTCGGGAGTGAGGATGACTGCTCACTCCTAGGCCCAGGTCCTAAGTGAGGAAGAGGAGGAGGAGGAAGCTATGTATCTTTATGATGAAGGTTCTAGTCCACAGCCTCGGGCTCTTGCTTGGAGGAACCAGAAGAAGAAGTTGGTGACTCCACAGCCCTGCCCCAAGAAGGAGGGGTCAGGCACCAGTTCTACGTAGCTTTGAGTATGCGACACTGGCAGAACCAGGGCTGGCTGCCCCCAAGCCAGGCTGGGGGTCGTTAACTGATGAAGAGCAGTAAGGAGGAAAGACTGGTTCATAGGAATGCAGATGAGATCTATGAAATGTCCATTCCTACCTTTCCTCTGAGAGTCTGGGAGGAGAGTGAAAAAAACAGGAGAGCCTAGCTAGTGGAAGAGGCAACCAAAAACTTGCATCCAGGTGCAGCTCGATACGTCAGAGACAAAGCTGTCAGAGACAGACTCAAGTTTTGGAAGTTGGGCAGGACACTTCATAGACTCTGAAAGTTTTGTGAACAAAAAGGGAAACAAGACTTTCCATAATGTGAATTATGAGCACCCAGACAGGATAATAATTCTTGCACCTGACCCATTGTGGTACTACCCTCAATGTAACCAGCTTCCTGTGAATGTGCTCATGCCTATCAAGTGGAAAGCAGTGCAGTAGTAGCCAGAGCTGCCATCCAGCCATTGCCGTACCCATGTTGTTCCACCAGTCTGCTATTCCAGGATCCAAAGGTGCGTCCAGATTCATCAGCCTTGCAGTGTGTCTTCCAGTTCCATCACCTGACCTTCCAGATGACATCAGCCAGAGATGACATCAGGCCAGCTGTTTTCTGATTCATCACCTGGGATTTCAGAAGACTTCAGTCCAGCTGTTCCTTTCCTGTTCCAAGGTTCCATCTCCTAGATGACATCAGCTTGAGATGACATCAACCCAGCAATTTCCAGACGTCCATCTTGTTGTTTCCAGAAGATTTCCGTCCAGCTGTATCCATAAAATGCTGCCAGGGAGAGTCTTCAGCTGGAGAGCCAGGTGATGTCCATTTTTTCGTTCTTCAAGGAACTGATAAGTTCAGACTTTTCTTACTTTATTGACATTACAATACACATCCTACACCTGGCAGACTACAGACTGTTGAACTGTCCACAAAGACTCTCACCTTTGGGACTACAGTACTTCAAGGAACTGTGCTTCACCGGGCTCCAGCCCAGGAGAAAATCTTTCATGGACCTTGCCTTCGGGCACTGTTGTCACTAGTTGGTACATTTAGGGCCTTCCATCCCCAAAAGGTGTATTGTACATAATGTTGGTATTTTCTACTGTTTTCTACTTTTCTACTTTTTCTAAAACATATTTTTGGGGATTCTCCAGTGTTTAATGGTAAGGGTTATGGTTGTGTACTGTGTTTTGCAGATTTGGGGTGTGCTTTTGCCTTTTCTCTTTCAGGTGGATCCTGTTGAAGACAGAAGAGAAGACAAGAAGAGGATTGGAGGGACTCATCGGACTTCCTCAGTGCTTCAAAGTGTTGTTTTGGTGCTGTGTGCTGCTACTTACAGGATCTTGAAGCTTTGTCCACATGGTAGCCAAATGAATCTTGGTTGCACTAGTTAGGCCTTGCTTCTCTAAGCACCCTGAACAGTGAGGAATCATGAAAACGTCCCTTCCAGCCTTGAGACACATTACGCATACTGTCACAGGTTATCCAGGAATCACAATATGAGGAGGCAAACTTCCACCATAGAAACATTTCTCTATTTCTTTCAGCTTGGTAACCTCTTCAACTAAAACTTTAAAGTACTGTGTAGTTGTTAACATGTGTTAACCTTTTTCCTTCCACAGGTGTAGTTGTGGGGGAGCTTGGGAGTGTAATGCTTGTGTATAGAGTTAGCTCCGGGGCTTGGGTTGCAGGTGTCCAGTGATGGGGGGTTCTCCTGTTTTGGGTAGGTTTTTGGTCAGACAGGTTTTCCCTAGAGGGCTTGGGGGATAGACAGGCTGTGGTCCTGACTGGCCATAGGGGCCACAGTACTGGTCTATTAGGGCTGTGCTCTGGACATTTCTTCCTGGGTCACTGGTCACTGGTTTCCATAGTAAGATCATAGTGCTGGGGCTGATGCATCAGCTGATGGCCTCTGGACCCTTAGTGTTGCCTGCCTGTGCCTGGCACATGGTAGAAGAGGGCCTGATCACCCCTCTCCATAGGTAGCACATAGGGAAGGATGGTCTGGTGCCGGGTAGGCAGTGACTGGGGACAGTCATTTTCCTGGCTGAGGGTGGGTGTAACCCCCTTGTTCCCAGGGGTTACTAGAATCCCAATTAGAATCAGTGGTAGGCAGGGATAGGCAGCTTGTGAAATGCCAGTTAAATGGATTTCACAGTGTCCCACTCTGTTTTCAGTCTCAGCTGAGCTGGAGTGATGATGTCATGGTAGAATTGTTGCAGCAACATAAGCCACAATGGAATGCTAGCTGCAGGGGTTAGCAGTAGAATGTTGAGCTACAGTTCAGTTGTCGAGAGTGAGTCTATAGAATGGAGAGTGAGGAAGAGGCTACTGCCTGGGCAGCTCCTCAGTTTTAGCTCTGAAAGACCGCTACCTTCATAGTTTGGGTAGTTTGTTCTCACCCTAGAAGAAGAACATAGAAGACCAGAGAGTTAAGTGGTACAGACTGTTCCTAGAGGGTTTTCCAGTGCCCCATCCCCAGAGGGATGGAGGGAATTCCAGAATTCAGGGGCAATGCCCTGGTCCAGCCTGCACTGTCTTGAAGCTGTCTGAGATTCATCTGTTCTGTGAGTACCCAAGACTTTTGTGTGGAAAAAGCCCTGGGGCACCTGTATTCCTGTAATGAGTTTTTCTCTGTCAAAGGGACTCTGTCACCAAGACGGTTTCTGTTTAAAAGTGTCTGCCTACTGTGGGGTCCAGAGAGAAACTTGCCAAGCACAGAACTTTTAGTCCGTTTCTGATTTAAAAGTGTCTGCCTACTATGGGGTCCAGAGAGAGACTTTCCAAGTACAGAACTTCTAGTTCGTGTCTGATTTAAAAGTGTCTGCCAAAGTGGGAGTCTAGTGTAAAGACATTGCCAATTACATAACTTTTAATTTCATGATACCTCATTGGTTTGAGAAGTAGTATGTTACATGTGAAAGACATTTCAAGATAGCATCTACAAGTTTTCTGAGAAGGGTGTTATTAACCAGATGAATGGCCGAGTATAAATTTGGAAGCAAAATGTGGGAGACCCCCATCTGGAGTAACCATGTTTACCTCCCCAGGTTCAGTTTGGGCACCTTTGTTTTCTCTCAGTGCATTTGGCTAGTGCCTGAAGAAAATACCCAGATGTGGGATTTTGGATTTTTCTGTGAGCCAGAGTGTGCTTATTGGTGGTCGAGGGTGCCACCAGTAATTCCTCATGTAATATGGGAAAGTCTCCTAGTACTGGCTAAGGGTGCCTAGTCAAGGGAAGTGTACCAGTTTGGGCCATGTGTGCCAAGTTCCATGCAGAACCTGAGGGTTTGCTGTGTGTTTGCTCTATACCTCAGTAATCTGCAGTACCAGTGGGAGTAGCCCTGTGGGGGTCCATCTTTGCTTTGTATTATTCTCTGTGTATGTGAATAAAAGCCACACTCTAGAATCCCAACCTGTTTTGGACAGTACTGTTATTGCTTCCACTGTGTCTGGATTTACTTGGGTGCCCCTAACCAGAAGTACAAACCTAGCATAATACTGAGCAAATGTTTTCTCCCAGGACCCAGGTTGATGGCCATGATAAATGGTTCTCCCCGGTGTGAGCCAGGTAGTTGCTACACTTGGTTTGCTTGTCTGAGGATGGTAGGCTCCAAAGTAGAAGTAATGGTAAACAGAACTGTTCATAGTGACAACCCCCATCCCTCTCGTTGGCACCATGTGTGAGAGGATCAGCCCTGCTAGTTGAACAAGGGGGGCCGGTGGGGGGAGGTTACATATGTAAGGGAAGGGTTCAAAGCAATGGAACCAAAGGGTAAACAGAGAGGAGAGAAGGCACTGTGGGTCACCCTGGAGACTGGAAATGACACCACAATCTGCCACAATCCACACAAGGGTTGTATACAGACCCCTTTCTCAGGGGAGGAAATAATAGAAGGCATCCTTAGGATGGCAGAGAAAGGGGAGATATTGCTGATGGGGGACCTGAATAAGCCAGATGTTAACTGGGGCACCTTTGCTTCAGCCGCATCCAAGAGCAGAGCCATTCTCGATGCCCTACAGGGGGCAAGCTTCAGACAGCTAGTGTTGGAACCCACTAGGGAGGGAGCAAGCTTAGACCTGGTACTCTCAAATGGGGATGGAAAGAGGATCTCAGATCTAGAAGTGGGTAGCCATCTGGGAACAAATAACTGCCAAACAGTGTCAACTCAGCTGAAGAGTCAAGCCATACAAAAGTGAAGGTACCGGACTTCAGGAGGGCTGATTTTGTCAAAATGGAAGAGTGCCTCAGAAAAGCACTAGCAAACAGGCAAGAAGGAGGGGTGGGGCAACAATGGGGGAAACATCAAAACTGCCATCACAGAGGCAACAAACCTTTGTGTGAAGCAAATAAACAAATCAAAAAAACACTATGGTTCTCAAAAGAGGTGGTGGGGAAAGTTAGGGAGAAAAACAGAGCATTCAAGAAGTATAAGGAAACACAAAAGGAGCAGTACAGAGAACTGTACCAGTTAAAGCAGAAGGAAGTGGGGAAGGCAGTCAGAATAGCAAAGGTCCAAACTGAGGAAAAGATCACCTACTCTATTAAGAAGGTGGCTAAAACCTTTTATAGGCACACTAGGGAGCAAAGAAAGACAAAGAGGGGGATACTGAGGCTCAAAAAAGAAGATGGTGGGTGGGCAGAGAGGGACAGTGAAAAAGCAGGGATACTGAATGGATACATCTGCTCAGTATTCACAAAAGAAGAGGAGGGGGAGGTACCTAATCCAGTCAATAGAAGCACTCTGGATATGGGGTTGACATCAGTCCTTTCACAGTAGAAAGGGTTCTGAAAGAACTCCTAAAATGGAAGGTGGACAAAGCAATGGGGCCTGATGGGATTCACCACAGAATTCTAAAAGAACTAAGGGGAGAACTAGTAACACCACTGACTACCCTTTTTATCAAATCATGGGAGGGTGGTGTGGCACCTGAGGACCGGAGGAGGGTGGATGCGATTCTTCTTCACAAAAGTGGGAGCAAGACAGAGGTAGGAAACTACAGACCTCTCAGTTTGACCTCAGTGGTAGGGAAAATAATGAAATCACTTCTGAAGGAAAGAATAGTTGAGTACCTAGAGGCCAGTGGGGCACAGAACCAAGGCAGCATGGATTTGTCAGACAAATCTAATTGATTTCTTTGACTGGGTGACCAAAGTAGAAGACCAGGGAGGGCCTGTGGACATGACCTACCTAGGCTTTAGCCAGGCATTTGACACAGTCCCACACAAAAGATTAATACACAAATTAGCCAGCCTGGAAGTGGGTCCCAGGGTGCTATCACAGCAGACTAATGGATGCTTTCCAGGTATCTTCTGATGAGACATTTGCAAGATGGTGTTGGAAAAAAATGGATTTTTGGAGAGCTCTGGGACTACATGCCTAGCTTTGCCATGCCTCGAGGTCATAATGCTGTTGTGATGCGAAGAACAGAGCTAGGTATGTCTGCTGACTGGCAGAGTGCTGTTGTATAATAACCTACTGCCATTAGGCAAAAAATATCCAAATAATCAAAGGGAAAGGAAAAAGTACCTTGGATATAAATGGTAATAGCTGACTTTTAGAAATTCATATTAGTTTTAGGCAGTACCCTAGCTCTTAAAGCAGAGTCAAGCCTGGTCCATAGATGGATGGAAGACCTACATTGAACACCAAGTGCTACTGCAAGTGATGCTGGTAATTCTGCAGGAGTAACTCTCCCATCGGTTATAAGTAACCATACCAGTACTCCAATGTGTTGTCAGACGTGCTATCTTTCACATAAGACAGTAAGCCACAGTCCCATCTACCTGTCTTGGTTGTTGCTCAGGTGGATGTTAAAGATCCAGGTACTTCTCAAGCAGAGTAGGGAATCTCCCCATGCAGTAAGCATCAGACAACTTAAAATGGCTCAATATCAACTGTTTTGCTTCTGTGCTATACTCCTCTTTCTGGGATGAAGCTAAAAATAAGAAATAGTTTCTACTCCTACTTTTCCTGTAAACAAAATCAAGTCAATACATTTTTTTCATAAGGATATTTTGCAGTTAAGTGATAGCTGTTAGAAATCCATTTGATGGTTTAGATACATCATTCCAGGTGAGTCCTAGTTGAGAGCTCAGTCAAAATTTCAGAATAGTTGAGTACTCAAGCAGTGTTACCTAGTTTGCCTTAATTTATTTATTTATTGAACTTTTGTTCTGCGGGAAACACCCTAGTGAGACAACAAGGAAACTCTTTATGGGCAGACTGGACAGACCTGTGGTCTTTATCTGTTGGCAATGTCTATATTTCTATAATGTCAACAGCCTCCAATTCTACCATCCGAAGTACTGAGAGCCCTTACATCCCTAAACCCTACTAAGTCCAGCCCCAGTGGTTTGCACCCTAGGCTCCTCAAAATCTTTGCTCCCCTAATAATCACCCCTTTAACCTACATCCTAAACCTCTCACTCACCACTACCACAATTCCCACAGCTTGAAAGTCTGTCAAAGTTCTCCTTCTCTTCAAAGCTGGTGATCCCACCACCCCTGGCAACTACTGCCCCATCTTCTTATTGCCTTTCCTCGCCAAAGTCCAAAAATCCTTCATCCTTTCCAGGCTAAACAATTTCCTATCCACCTCAAACACCCTCTCCCCAATTCCAGTCAGGCTTCAAGAAATCCCACTCTACCACCACCTTCCTTCTATGCTTCACAAATGCCATCCACATCGCTATGGATCTTGGCCATGTCACCTCAGATATATTTATTGACTTAGCCAAGGCCTTTGATTCTGTCTCCCACCCCCTTCTACTCTCTAAGCTACTCTTCAACGACCTATCCCCTGCCTCAGTGTCCTGGTTCAGTTCTTACCTTACTTGCTGCTCCCAGTCAGTTTCTTTTAACAATATTTCATCCCCAACCTCCCTATTATTGCTGGCATCCCCCAGGACTCTATACTGGGACCAGTTCTTTTTTCTCTTTTCTTCAACGATCTCCCCTCTGTATGTACCAGCTCCAATATCCATATGTATGCCGATGACACTGTCCTTTTCCTGTCTGGCCCGTCCATCTAGGCCATCCAAACCCCTCTTCAAAATGACCTCTCAGCGGTCACTGCCTGCTTTGACACCAACTGCCTAAGACTAAACACCAAGAAAACTGTTGCCATGACATTTGGCTCCAAACACAAACTTGCCAAACTTCCCTCGCTACCTGTTTTCTTCTCGCCAGCTAACATACCTCTTGACAATGTCTGCACTTACAATACCTTGATGTCTGGCTCGATCCCACCCTGGACCTTTCCTCCCATTTCAGTGCACTCCATGCCAAACTGTGCCCCAAACTCGGGCTACTCTATCACCACAAAGCTAGCCTCTCCCTTCCTTAAGACGTAACCTGATTGTCAAATGGATCCTCCCTGCCTTTGACTATGCTGATATAGTTCTCTGCCCTGCCCCTGCATTTTGCAGGATTGCCTCAAATTCCCCCCGCAAACTCACCACTGCAACCTGTACTCTTCCCTCTGTCTTCACCCACAGAGGCATTCCTCTCACTGGTCCACCTTCATAGATAAGCATCGGTTTGGGTGTCTTCACTCTTACCTTGCCTCCTTCCTCTCTCCCACTTCTCCCTCCTCCTATAACTCACAGTCTAGCTGTGCTCACACTTTCTCTCTCCCTAGCATCTGCACCTCAGCTGGCAAACTCTCTTTCTCCTATAAGTTTCCCTCCATTTGGAATAACCTTCATCCCCAAACCCGTCTCTCTCCCTCCCTTCCCCATCTTAAGCACCTGCTCAGACCAACTCCAGTCACCTCCTGCAACTGTTCCCCCTCATAGTCTGTCACTGATCACAACATCCCTTATTCCCATTTTATATGACCAAACCATTGTATAGTAGCCTGCACTTTTCTGTATATTTATTGCACATAGTTGCTACTCGGTATCTACTGTATCTTGTGTCTAATTTGTACATAATTTGTATTTTGAATTTTTTTGCATTGTATGTATCTTACTCCTTTGTCCCCCTTCCCCGGATCACACCTGGAAGTGAGCTTCTGCTCATGGTGCCTTTCCTGGTTACCAACTTTTAAATAAATAAATAAAATATATCTCATTTGTACTGAGGTCCCAGTGCGAGCCACTCATTTGGTTGCCACATTCATACCACATCAAATAACAGTACACAATGATCAGAAGTTAAAACATTTACAGAAACCAGAGCAAAATTTAAGCTTTTTTGACATTTGATTTTAAACTGTGCAGATTGTTTGTCTAATGATTGCAGGTAATGCACTTCTAAGTTTGAAGAGCTCTGTAACTTAGCTCTGTAACAGACTGCAGGCAAATGACAGTTTCTCCTTTTCTGTCCTCATCTGCGGAATTATGAAAACTAAAATAGGAATGGGCAAAGGCAGGGTGGTTTGGGATTTGTTTTTTTGATTTGCCAAATCAAGACCAAATCTGGATTTGGTTTTGGATAGGATTTGGATTTGTCTGTCCTAATATTTATTACTAATATGCAACATCAGTAAGGGAAATAAGACACTGCAAAGGAAAAAACTTGTTTTACTGATATATCTCACTTAGTACTGTCTCCCTTCCTGTACTGATACCCCCAGTACGTTGTCCACTGTTCACAAGCTAAAATAATTATGTAAAACCATGCTTCTTACGTTTGATGAAGAGCATTGGTCTTTAAAATAGAAAGCCTGTAAATAAAGTCTGCTGTGCCATCTATTTTTTTTTATCTTAAATAAAAAATATTGCTTTTGCGATTAAGCATCTCTTATTACTGGGGTGTCATGCTAGTTAGATCCAGCGTGGGAAAGATGTCCTTTGCATCCTCAGCACCTTATCTCTGGAACCCCCTACCATCTACACTACAGGATTGTTTCTCACCTGGTGAATTTAAAAAAGGTCTCATAGTTGTTCTACTGGAGCGTAGTCTTTGCTCCTGTAATCAATGACTTTTACTTGGATTATTATTACTGCCCCCGTTTGCTCAGTCTGGATTATGTTGATATCCAGTTCTGATCTGTTTGTCCTGCCTTTTGTTATCAAAGACTGTTATTATTTTCATCATGTACTATTATCCATGTCTTGCCATATGCATTATTTATCGGATCATGTATTTTGACTAGTAATGTCTGATTCTTATATGTCATTAATTCTGGGGCACCCCTGAAAACGATGCTCCTGTGTCTCAGTTGGCCTACTTGGTTAACAAAATAAATAAATAAGTAAATGTATACATAAACTCTCAAACTGTTCTGGTCATGTAAAAGGATGTTAAACACAGTCCCACAATATCACTGTTTATTTATTTACTTTGAGAACCAAAGGGAAAGACCATATCACCACATTACCAACCCATGCAAGTGCATTCACTTAATTGTTTTTTTCCATTCTTTTTTGCTCCCCATCCTGGTCAGCCTTCCTTCCCACCAGACCTCCCAGCCCCATCACCCTGATTTCACCCTGGGCTTACCTCTCCTGTAGTCTCCATGGATTGTCCTCAGTGGCAGGGTGGCGATGAGTCCCTTGACCCACCAGGATCGGATCCAGATTCTGGGAGGTGCCTGAGTCATCGGGTGTGGGCATGTGGAGGCCAGTGGTTATTCAGCAAGACTGGAAGATTTTCTGTTTTTCTCCCCATGGGAGACACAGCATGCACTGACATCAAGGTGAGCATGCCAACATCTGCCACATCTCCCCACCTCTTATAGCTCATGCTGCCTCTCCCCTGGCTTACACCAGGGGCCAGTCAAGCACCGAGCTCTCCCCCCTGGAGGTGGAGGAGGAGGAGAGTGGTCCAGCAGATGCTCAGTCTTCCTCCCCCCAGGCTGGCTCTCTGACACCTTGGGTTCGCTTCTGAACTCGGGTGATTGGAGTCGCAAGCAGTAGCACTACCGCTGCACTAGCAGGTTGGCTGCACTCACTTAAGTTTCATTGTTAAGGAGCATGCCTGCCAAACAACACAAGCACACCCAACTGTGCTCAGTAATAACTGTCAGTTTCAGAAACAGTGTTCATGCTACCCTCCCTGGCAGTGCTTGTCCAGATTGTTGCATCATCACACATGCTCCCCCAGTCTTGTACCTTAACCAGTTTGGTTCCTACTGCAGTGATCATGGGCACAAACACCGTTAGCACTCTCCATTTGGCACTGATCATGCACATTGCCACATGCCTCTGAGTGCTTTCTCTGATCATTTGCATGCATCTGCATGCTTTCCCTGCTCATCCACTTTGCCACATTATGCACACATACCCTAGTAACTGACTGGATGTGATAACCAGTGCCCAGTCAGCTCCACCATATGGAATCAAAATGCTCACGAGAAACCACCAGAAGCAGATGGTGTACTTTAACTTATAAGCTCCACAGAAAGGCACAAACAAGATAAGGTACATTATTTTATTTAAAAATTGTTCTGATAACAACAAGGCACTCCCAGTGGTCAGGTAATAATTCCCTAGGAGCAATGCATATCTTGTGCCACAATACACCCCTGGAGAGTGATTAACACTCTGATCATGCACTATCCCCCCAAAAAAAAACCTCTTTACCCTTTAAACTACCTTCCATCTGACTAAAATCACCTTTTGCCCCGGCCCCTTACCTTTGGCATCTCCAGGGGCACAGCAATGTCTGTCCCTATCCTCTCTGCTGCATCCTTGATGGTGAAGGATTCAGCAACAGAGCCATAAGCTGGCTTGATGTCAAGAGATTAAAAAAACAGGGTCCAATTCAATATTCAGGGCTCAGCTATGTGTGTCCCCATCCTCTAACTCTCCTCCATCCCAATGTACAGCAGTTGTATGGAGGAGGAACAGCATTATAAGGGCCATGTTCCCAGCCTTTCTAAGATCCCTCAACTTTTTAAACAAAAAATACTGTCTGATCTTTAGGGTACACAACTCTGTGTCCCCATCCTCCAAACCCTCTCCCTGAATATCAAGTAATTGTTGGGCTTGGAATGCAACACTACGAGAGTCATGCATCCAGTCACTTTAAAGTTCCCTCATACTGCAACAAAATCCTGATCTTTTGGGGGTACATCTGTATTCCACATCTTCTACCCCCTCTGCCTCAATTTCCAGTAGTTAGTGGGGTGAGCTACATGATGAAGGCCATGCTACCAGCCTTTTAAAGCTCCTCTTCTCAGTTAAAAAAAAAACATATATATATATATATATTAATTCAGGTCTTCTGGTGCACAGCTGTGTGTGCCTCCTCCTTTGATCCATCTTTGCCCTAAGTCCACAAGCTGCTCCCCTCCAATGCCCTGCTATGTGAGGGAAGCAGGAGGAAAACAGTCATGAGCCCATGAGGACTGCTGGGCACGAGGAGGAAAGCACAGATGCACATTAGTCAGAGTCAGTGATGCTGTCTTCGTGTAATCTGTAACAGTGCCCTTTGTAACTGGATGCCCTCACACAAACCCATCCCTAGGTAGCATCACCCTTACCCCAACTAAGCCCACCTGTGCCTCCCTCTCCTAGACATTCTCATGGCTGTTATTTTGCTCTAAGAAACACACATTAAATACTAAAACTAAATACGAACCACTACAGTTCAAGGCAGCTCGGTTTTCAGTGTGAGGCTTTGTCGCATCCCGCTACCAAATAACTAGTTGTTTACCTCACCTGGAGCCCTCACCTGAGGAAGGACATCAACAGACTGGGGCTGGTACTGTGGAGCATCACCAAGATGATCCAGGGCCAGCTGGGCACATCCTAAGATGCATGGCTGGAGCCTCTAAACATGTATTTGCCACAGGCCAGGCAGAAGTAGAGGACATGACTGAAACATATGAGTTTTTTTGGGGGTACAAACAAGGTAAGCTATCAGTACCTATTTGTAAGAAACAGGTGTGCAGTCACTGGGGGGATGACTGGAGTTTGGTGGGGAGGGGGGTAAATTCAGGAGAAATTTGAGAAAGTTCTACTTCACCGAGAGGGTGTTGGAACCCTGGAACAGACTGCTAGTGGAGATGGTGGGGATAGTTACCCTTAGCAGGTTTAAATACAGTTGGGACAGGGCAGGCAGCAAGGAGATGAGTGGTGTTGTAATTAGGATGGAGGGATACAGCCCACCAGGACAGTAGGTCAGTGGGGTGAGGTAGTATAGTAAGGGCAGACTCAGTGGATGTTCGGTCCTCTTCTGCCAAAATATTCTAGCTTTCTATGTTTATATTCTTCTTAAATTATGATGAGTTACTGACATTTTTCATTGACTCAGGATGGACTCTGGCACCATGCATGGCAACATTTCAACTTACCACTCTCCACTAGCATAAAGCTAGCTTGCTCCTTGTTGAGGTCTCTGGTTGGGCACTGCATAAATTTATCCCCATATGTTCATGTCCTGAGCTTAGGATATAAACAAGCATCCAAAAGGAGAAGAAGTGAGTGTACCAATGGACACTCCTCTGGGGTAGGAGGCTTGCAAACTCCACTGTGACACATTATCTTTAGGGAATCTAGGTGGCCATGCAGGTAGAAGAGTGCAGTCAGAGACAAAGGCATCATGCTTGCTTCTTTGCCAGTATTTCTGGCAAGACAACTATGGAGAAACATTGCTTGCATCCAGCTGGCCATGTAATTAAAGTTCCTTCCCTTGCATCTGGACTGCTCCCTGGGTGCACCCTCCACATATTGTGGATTGCTTGATAATTTAGAGGGTGTGTGTTTCTCATGGGCATGAGACAAGGTCAAGTGATTCGGAGGCAACGCAACAGAGTCTAGTGGCAAGTATTAGAGTTCATCTGGCAGGCTGTGGCACTGGAGGAGGTTGACAGAGGTCCTCCTAGTATTTATTTATTTATTGAAATAGTTTCACCAGGAAAGGCACACTGAGCAACAAGATGCTTGTCTCCCAGTGCGACCTGGGGGGAAGGGGTACAAGGGGTTGGATAACACGCAGGTCATCAACTGAGCAAATAACATAGGCAAATAGCAGCATATGGATACAATTGCATTAAACTACAAGCAACAACACATGGAGTACATTGGATATTGTATGGAGCATATAACAACTACCTGGCAGCAATAGAAGGGAAAATTTAGCGCACAGTAATATGCGGGTATAAACAAAGGAGACATAGAACACATGATGCTGCAGGACAAAAAGGCACAGGACAAAAGTGCATAAGTTAGGGATATGTGCCAGCATTTGTAGCAAAGCTAAGGCCACTGGTTGGACAGTGGGGAAGGGAGCAATTGACGCATGGCTGAATCAGGTACAGGAGCAATTAGTGGTGAGAAAGTTAGCTAGGGTGGTATAAAGAGAGGGGGCAGAGGAGGAATGCCAAATTTGAGGTGGGAGATCATTCCATAGCTTGGGTAACCAGTGTGAGAACCAGTGCTTGCCCGGCAGTAGTCTTCCACCTAGGGATTGATAGTAGTCGCAGGATCTAAGATAATGAGCGGAGCAGGGGGCAGCTGAGAGCACGGAGGAGAGGTAGGAAGGGATGGTGCCAAGCCATAGGTTAAATACATACTTAGCACAGTGTGAAATGCAGTGTTTTCCGAGGGACAGTAGTGCCAGGGAATGGTAGAGGTCACAGTGGTGCTAAAGGGTGAGGCATCGAGAGCAAAGTGGCAGAAGGCATTAAAAAGTGTGTCCAGCTTAGATAGAGTGGACTTAGGGGCTGCACTGTAAACAATGTCACAGTAATCAAAGGACAGAAGTATCATCTTCTGGACCAGTTCATGTCGGACGGGGGGAGGGAGGCTACTGCAGTTCCTATAAAGTGCATCGAGCATGGGGCGTAGTTTTTTTGAAATAGCATCGATGTGGTCTGAGAAGGAAAGATGGCATTTCAGCCATACCCCCAAGTAGCAGAATGAGGAGACATCTTTGAGTTTTTGACCATCCAGGGTGTGGAAATAGGGAAGGGATGGGAGTCTGGATAGGCGTTGTCATGTTCCAAAAGTCATTGTGACAGTTTTTTTTACATTTAGGAAGAGCTGGTGAGAGCTGAACCATTGCTGCACTTTGTTGAAGTTGGCTTGGAGGTTAGTTTGTACCACTTCATGGTCGGAGACTGAGGAGAAGACTACAGTGTCATCTGTATACAAGTGGATTGAGGTAGTACAGCAGATGAGTGGTAAGTCATTTAGGAATATAGAGAACAGTATGGGTCCCAGAACTGACCCCTGGGGGACACCGGTAGTTAAGGGAAGGGGGGAGGAGATATTATTTGTGACTCTAACAGACTGGGCTCTGCCAGAGAGGTAAGATCTGAACCAGCTGGTGGCAGCAACAGAGAGGCCTGATTCAGTGAGACAAGAGAGCAATATGGGGTGGGAGATGGTGTCGAGGGCTTTCACAAGGTTGACGAATATGGCTTAAGTGATCAGCCCACTGTCCATACCAGTCAGGATGGCATCGGTAAGCCTTATCAGGGAGGATGCTGTGGAGTGTCCCTTTCTGAAACCTGACTGGTAGGGTGTGAAGAAATTAGAATCAGTGAGGAAGGAAGTAAGTTGGGTGAGCACAAGGTGCTCTTGTAGTTTTGCTAGTATTGGGAGGAGGGAAATAGGGTGGTAGTTGGACCCTTAACAGGTTTAAATACAGTATGTCAGGACCACAAGCAGCAAACACATACTTTCACCATAAAAGGTTTACAATGGTGAACTCATATATTACAAAATGGGACAGTATGTAAAATTACAAAACAGAAGTAGAATACCAGTGCAAATTACATTAATAACATAAACAATAATAATATCAAAGAATAATGGATGGGAAACCATGCACAACAAGGCTGTATTTTCACTGAGGGGTTCTGATGACATTATAGACCTTGAGAGTAAAAACTGAGTGGTCTCTGATGTCACCAGATCCCCATGATGGAAACATGCATGATTTCCATCCATAATATTTCATAATATACGGTTCCTAAAATAAATAGAGACATTTTTATTAGCACTCCCCCACCCCACAACAAAAATTATTATAAATTGTAGGAGAGGGGTAGCATTTGTGTTTCTGCTAGGGGTGGAGGAGGGATGGATTGGCAGCATTGGGTCTGCTGAATCTGCAATGGCATAAAGTCGAAAAGTTGTTGTACCATAGTAGTGATGTCACTAGTGTGGTACTGCAGCTTTTTGTGACCTTTGGAATGCACTGCAACAACTTTTTTGACCTTTGAACTATAGTCCAGCAACATTTTACAGTCCACTGATTTCTCCAGGAAACCCTAACCATGATACTTCAGTAGCAGTATAATAGGAGGCATGAAGCACTGCAAAATTATTAAACAATAATGCAGTAATCTGGAGTAAAGCAAAAGAGTTATGGAGCTATGCAAATCCAGTTATTTATTTATTTTAATCTTTGGTAACCAGGTAAGGCCCACTAGGCACAAGTGCCTGTTTTCAGGGGTGACCTGGGAGCACTAGGCAGTTAAGTGACTTGCTCAGAGTCACACAGTATGCAAGTGGAGGTTGTGAGAATCAAAATCGGGTCTGGTCTGCTGGATGTACCAAGCTTGTTCAGACCTCGTTCCTCTTAACCTCTAGGCTATACTTCCAGCCCATTATACTGTGCAGTGTTAAAGGGAAGGCAGGAGACAACAGTTTTTACTTCCTCAGGTGGAGAATTGAAGGTGGCAGGACAGTGCGAGAGAGGGTCAGAACCTTGTCACCTAGGGATCTGTTGACTTGGAGGACATGAAGTGTTTCACTCAGTGTTCCCTCACTGGATACCTTACGTGACAGACACACCAAGTCCTGATTAAGAGACTGCTGCACTACTTGTGGTAAATACCACAGATGGATGTGTAGATTATGGTGGCTCAGGGTCGAAGGCTTCATCTGGTGATGATGATCACAACAGGCCACAGTTACTACAAACATCTCTGCTTTTGGGTATATTGGCCAAAACTGCAGTAAGTACAAATCTGTAGAGTATGTTATGAATAATTACTGCCAATTTCTGCAGCAGGGAATGTTTGGTTGTCCCATATATGGCATCTGCATATTCCAGGGAAGATAGCAGAAACTGTAACTTGCCCCACACCAAGTGGGGGGAGGTTGAATTAATGGTAATGTCCAAATTAAACCTGGGTCTCAGGAAACTCCAGACCACAGGGTCAGCATGGCAACTATCTTCTGTAATTCCTAGGCCACACCATCCAGAGGCACTCATGTTCTCCCACCATATGTTTTCTACACCTGAGATGGATAGAAGGGACCTTGGCTTAACATCTCATCCAAAAGGATGGCACTTGAACAGTGCTGCATCTCCCCCTACCACTCCCATCCAATCCCATCCCAGTGCTGCACTAAAGTGTCAGTATGGGTGTTAGCACAAGTTTCTGTTGTGGGACTAGAACCCGAGACCTTATGACATTCCAACGCCAAAAGTGAGCATATAAACTGCTGTACTGAGCCACTGACACTTCACCACTGTGATACAACTAAGGTGGCATTAAGGAGCAAGTGAGAACATCACCCTACGATATTTTTCTTTCAGTCAGCAAGCTAAATGTACTCTCAAGTCAGCCTCTGTTTTTCCCAATGACTCACGGCAACTCTCCCATCAACAAAGCAACAGGGTGTCCAGAACATAGATTTTTTTTTTTAATGAAAGGTTTCACACAAGCAGGTAAATCATACCTTTTTGTTCATGTCATCTCTTGATTCACAAATAACAAACCTCTAGGGTGGGCTGACAATACATACCCTGAAGCCATGTATTTTATTATTATTATTTTTTTTTTTGCTGGCAGCTTTTAAGACTGGGAGTGATTGAAGGGGCTATTTTCCTTAATTGAACTAATTCCTGTAATTTGCAGACAGTTTTTTTTTCAGTGTTTGATTGAGGTAAATCAGAGGAATTGTTTCCATTTCCTGCTGGCCTCTCCTGGTACGAACTAATTATTCCTTGCATATTTTTTCCTGCTTGGAATTTTTTTTCCTTTGACTTTTGGCCTCATTGGTTATTTAAAGGGACATCCTGCATTATCTGAATGGAAAAAGTTCACTACACTTAAGGCTTTGTTTGAATTCTCTCCCTCACAGATTACTTGCGTGTTCCTAGTAGCATCCTCTCAACCAGTTAGCAGTAAACTGTGTAGTACTGGGGCCTGATTTGCAAAAAGACCAACATTTTGTACAGGAGGCAAAAAAAAAGTTGTGCAGTTGGGGGGGGGAGTGTCCCCAGAGCAGTCGCAGTGTCCATGATTTTCAAAAGGCTTTCTTTTTATACTACTTTTACAAAATTGTTGTTTAGGCAGATGCTACACCATGTATTATCAGTCATAGCATCTGTGGAGTTTAGATTTATTTATTTTATTTTGTTTGTTTTGGGAGGGATTGGTTCGGGGTGGGGATATAGATTTTAATGTTTTGGGCATTTGTTGTGTTTATAATTGTTATTGAATGTGCTGATAGTTGTACTGATATGTGTTGGCTGGGAGCTCCCCCAATTAGGTGCTACTCCACCTCTGAGCATCATGGCCTTATGATTGCCCTCCCTTGTCCAGTGAGATGTATGGGCAGTGTAGAACTTTGGGGATTGTGAGGAAGAGGCACTGGGCTGAGGGTCGTGGATCTGGAGGGGAAATGGAGTGTAGTGGATGGACTGGGGTGGTGGGGCCCAGGAGGCACCCTGGGGCAAAATGGGTTCCAGAGAGGTGTCCTCCTTGTCTGGTTCCCATATCCAAGGGCTCCACTTTGGGTGGGCAGCTAGTGCAGCTGACCCTGGCAGCCCATCCTACTCAGGCGGTATTATGCAATACCAGGTCCATTAAAACAAGACAGCAATGATTGCTGATTTTGTTGGGTCATCGGACCTGGCGTGTATTACTGAAACCTGGTTGGATGAGAATTCTGGCCCTGTTTTGGAGTCAGCTGTTCCAGCTGGGTTTTTGGTGATACACCGTCTGAGGATGGCTCGCAGGGGCGGGGGTGTAGCAATCTGTTTTAGAACTGAATTGGGCCTTGTTGATGTATCAGTTGAGCAGCCCAGGTCCTTTCAGTGTATCATTGGCACAGGTATGAGGTGCAGAATCCTTCTCATCTACCATCCACCAGGAGGAGAGAAGCAGTCTCTGCAGGAAGTTGCAGACTTCATCATCGATATGGTGTTGGAGTCCCCGAGATGGGTGGTGCTGGGGGATTTCAATGCCTGGGTCGATGATGAACTCTCGCAATTTGGTCAGGACTTTCCACCAATTAATGAATTTGTTGGGCTTCACACAGGTGGTTACCTCTGCAACCCATATTCATGGTCACTCATTGGACTTGATCTTCTTACTGGAGATAGAGAATTCTGACATGGTGGTGGAACCGGTTGGATGGTCTGACCATCACATCGTAAGGTTCAACTTCATGACTTCCTCCAATAGGCCTGCCCCTGTGGAGATGGTTCGGTACCGCCCTTTGAGGGGTTTGACCCCAGATGGCCTGATGACAGTGCTGGACCTATCGAGCTTGCTGAGTGTAAGTATGGATCCGGAGAACCTACTACAAGCTCATAATAGGGCTGTGGTGGGGATCTGGATTCTGTTGCTCCTGTTCATGTTCACCCTTTCACTCTTCGCCCTTGGTCCACTTGGTTTGATGGGACCTTGAGGGAGTTGAGGCGAGTGGGATGAAGGTTGGAGTAACACTGGCAGAAGTTTGGTTTGGAGGCTGACTAACATAGTCTGATGTCTCATTATAAAGAGTATCAGTCAGTTATCTCCCGTAAGAAGGCAGAATTCCTGTCCATGGAAATAACTGCTGCACAGAATTGACCAGCGCTGCTCTTTCAGACTGTGGACAGAATGAGCAATCCAGCCTGTCTGCAGCCATGGAAAGCATTATCACAAGGGAAGTGTAACGAGTTTGCTCAGTTCTTTGCAGATAATGTTGCTGGCATCAGAGTGGAAGTCTATGTAGCTCGCTCTAATGGGGATTGCAAGGGTCAGTGGGAGGCTGCAGCTCCCTGGTTTGTTGGTTGGATTTTGATCAGTTGGCAATCGTGGATGTCGTGAAGATCATTCAGGGTTTGTGGCCGACCTGCTGTGGTTTGGATCCGGGTCCAACTCACCTCCTTGTGGAGTCTGTTGAGGTCATCAGCCCAGTCCTAGCGGAGATAGTTGGGTGCTTTTTAGAGAAGAGTGTGTTTCTGGACACCCTGAAGGAGGCAGTGGTAGCACCACTCCTTAAGAAATTCTCCCTTGACTCTGACTGTCCCACCAACTACAGGCCTGTCTCTAACCTTCTGTTTGTAGGAAGGGTTATAGAGAAGGCAGTCATGCTGCAGCTGGAGGATCATCTTACGATCCACAAGATCTATGATACTCTCCAGTTGGGATTCAGGAAGAGGCATAGTACCAAGATGGTGCTCATCCAGGTACTAAATGATCTCCTGATAGTGAGAGATCAGAGGACCCATTCCATCTTGGTTCTCCTTGATCTCTCTGCAGCATTTTACACTGTGGACCATGGCATGCTTCTGGAGTGCTTGAGGGTCATCTGTGGACTATCAGGTACGGTCCTCAGATGGTTCCATTCGTACCTCACCTGCAGATTTCAGAGAGTGGTGTCAGGGATTTATTCCTCTGACCTGGCCTTCCTGCTGTGTGGGATCCTTCAGGGCTCTGTGTTGTCACCCATGTTGTTTGCAGTGTACATGTTGCCTTTGGGGGATATTGTGAGGTGGTATGGGTTGAGTTTTCACTGATATACAGATGATACTCAGCTCTACATGTCCTTTGTGCCCAGGCAGGATGATTCTGTCTTGGTATTTAACAACTGCCTCGCCGAGATCCAGGACTTGATGAGTGCCAATTGGTTGAAGCCGAATCTGGACAAGACCAAGGTGCTGGTGGTGGACCCAGGACATTGGGTTGAGGGGCAACTGGCGTGGCAGCTTTCCAGGCTTTGGCTCGGGAGCAACCAGCTACTGATCTTGGATTAGGTGCGTAATCTGGGCATTATTTTTGAAAAACGGCTGACACTTAAGTCTCAGGTGTCAGCAGTTGTCAAATCCTCTTTTTACTATCTGAGGAATATCGCCCGGATAAAACACCTGGTCCCACCCGATGACCTTCCAACGTTAGTCCACGCCTTTGTAACCTCGCTCCTTGATTACTGCAACTCCTTTTACCTAGGGCTTCTGGGGGTCGATATTCATCATCTGCAGCTTGTGCAGAATGCGGCAGCCAGGTTGTTGACTGGCTTACCTCGATCTTGCCATGTAACACCCGTTCTCCGTGGACTGCACTGGCTGCCTGTTCAGTGGTGAATCACCTTCAAGGTCGGTTTGCTGATCTATAATGCCCTACATGGACAAGGTCTGCGCTATCTGTAAGAACTCCTGTATCCCTATCACCCCCTTCACCCACTTCACTCTGCTGATGAGGAATTGCTGGAGAGTCTCAGGGTCTGATTTAAGACATTAGGTGCTAGGGCATTTGTATGTGTGGCCCCAACCTTGTGGAATTCTCTACCTCCTTCAGTAAGGGAGTGCCAGACCATGGGGAGCTTTAAGTCAGCTTTGAAAACTTACTTATTCAGGCTTGTCTTCTCTGAATATGGATAACAGATTGTGATGATTTGCTGTTTTTTGTTTTAAACCATCTGAAATTATGTTTTTACACTGCATCTTTTTACCTTTTGTACAAGTGCTTAGGAAATTGATTTGTGCTTTTTAAAAAATAAAGGAGTTGAAGTTAAATGTAGGAATTTGTCTCCAGTGTGGTATAAATGCTAAAAATAGCATTTTCTCCGGTGCAGGACGTATTCTCCATACGTGCCAGTTGTGCATGGGGACTGAGTCCCAGGACCATTCCAGGACCTTTGAAAATTGAGCCCCTTGCAGTGATGGAATTACAGGGGGGCTTGCCAAGGCTTGGCCCCGGTAGCTCTGAAGTGAGCCTCGGTAGCTCACACATCACTGCCGTTAACTTATAATAGGAAGGGGGGGGGGTTCAATTTAAAGACTCTGCCCAGCAGCGGAGACTGAATTTGGGGATTGCCAGAGCCTGTAAGAGGTAAAGTGTCCTGCACTACAGCCTGACTGTTGTGAGGCACTTCCCACCCACCCCAAACACCCAGGATCAGCACTTCATTTATTGCTGCTGGCAGGTGACATGTCACATCATGTGAACTACCCTCCTTTTTACTAAGTGTCCACTTTCCCATTTGCCGCTTATAGATACTAACCACTAGGAGTTGCTGCACTCTCCACTCTAGCTCCTTTTTCAACTCTCTACCCCGCCTAGCTACTGTTTGAAAACCTACCCACTAGAGGTCACTGCAGTTCCCTTTGAATCTTTTCTACCACCTACTTTCCTCACTCCTCCCATCAGCCTACCACTGAGCACCTGCCAGCATCAAACCTGGTACTCTTTTGTCCAAAGTCTACTGACTAACCACTAAGCCAATGAACCAGGCCAACATCTTCCTCTACTTTCAAACTCTTAACCCTTCCTCCCTCCTTTTCTGAATTAAAAAAACTTTCTACACTCTATCCCTAAGCTGTGCTCAAACCCAGTACCTTTGTAGTCAGAGTCAGCAGCTCTACCTCTGGACCACATTGTCTACCTATTTTATTCCTACTTTCTATGCCTTTTAGTCTCTTACCCCCCCCCCAACCTGCCAAAATATAAGTTTACCACTTCTCTCTTGCTGCCTTTGCAGGCTTTGAACCCTGCACCCTCACTGTTAAAGTCAGCAGTTCCACTACTCAGCTAGCACACCTGTCTATTATTTCTGCAGGATTTCAAAACTCTAAAAACACTCTAACCCTCCTAAAGTGTTATCTGAGTGTTTTTGCAGATCTTGAACCCAACACCCTGCTACTACAGCCACTGGCTGGGCTCCTTCCTGCTACCCTGGGCAAGACTTGAACCTAGTATGCTGTGCACTTCAGGCACCAGCCCTGCCACTATACCATAACAGCAACTAGGCCTAGAGGTGACCTCTCACTACTATCTCCCCTCTATCATCCTAGTACCCCCATTCTTTCTTCACTTCAGCTCCCTCACCCTTACCAACTATGCATGTGCACCCCCTGCTCACTAGCCTCTCTCTCTCCTCCTCCTCCTTCTTTTGCCTTCCACCAACCCTATTGTCCCTATTAACCCTCGGCCTCACTACTCCAGTGTTCCTACCTACCCTCCTGTCTTCCCTCCTCCTTACCACTGCTCCTCCCTCCCTCCTCCTCCACACACCCATATGCTCCTCTCCACCTCACCCCCATCCAGACATTACCTTTCCTCCCCCGCTCCGTTGCTTCTGATCACATGAAGCCTTCTCTGCCTGTGCTGCCCTACCCACCCCTGTGCTACAAAACCCCCTTCCTCATCCTATCGCTCCCGGCGTAAACTCTCCATCTGCCACCCTCTGACCAGAGCAGTTCTCCTCCTTCTACTCCTAACAGGGAACATACATCCCAACCCAGGCCCTGCCCCCTCCCACCCACCCACCCAGCCCACTGGTCTTCAAGTAGCCTCCATGAACATATGCAGCCTGCTGAAAAAATTTGACGCCCTACAGTGCTGGGCCTTGGCTCATCAACCAGACATCATAGCCCTGGTTGAAACCTGGCTGTCCAAATCCACCCCTGACTCATTTGTTTCCTCCCAGGCTATACCTTATACCGGGAGGACCGAGTAGGCAAACGAGGGGGAGGCTGTGCAATCTACACTAGGGACACAATACTTGGACACGCACTCCCCACCCCTGCCCTTGTAAATGGGGCCCAGGCTCTTACCCTCAGACTCACCCCTGGACCCCTCTAGGAGCCCTCTCTATCTCACCACAGCCTATGTTCCCCCAAAGAACCAGCACCTGGCCCTGGTATCTTTAACTGACTACCTGGCCACCCTCCACCATAAGGCGGAACAAATCCTAGTTGGGGACCTTAATGTAAATTGGCTCAGCACCTCCTCATCCGCGATCAGAGACTCATTTGCCGCCCAAGACCTGACGCAACTTGTCACCCAGCCCACGAGAATAAACCCTAAGAGAGGTACCAGCACCCTTCTGGATGTTATTATAAATAACCGACTCCAAAATCCAAAACATCCAGGTCCTCCCAGACTCCCTAAGTGACCACTCCCCTATCCTATTTCATTGGGCAGTCCCCAATCCCAAACCCAAAGCCCAGACCACCCTCCACAGGCGCCTCCACCCTGGTGGGCTGAAAAAACTTAAAGTATTCCTCACCCAGATAAACTGGTCCCCCATTCGTCGTGCAACCGACATTGACACTGCCCTCGCCTTCTTCACTCACACCTTCAACATGGCCTGTGATCTCTTTGCACCCTTCACCAAAATCCAGTCCAAAAACAGAATGCACCCTGGGTTAGCCCTGCCCTTCTACAATTACTAAGAAATCGGGATAACCTCTGGCACCTTGCCACTGAAATGGGTCGTCTGTCTGATAGGCAGGCTTACAATGCAGCCCGGAATAAGTGCTCGTGGGCCATCAGGAAAGCCAAGGCCAACCATTACCAGGCCACCCTTACCTCCTCCTGGGGCTTGGCCCAGACTTTCTGGGATAATATTAAGCAACTTAACGGAAAAGCTCACTCCCCTGCCCCATCCCAGCTCACTAGAAATGGCACTACCACCACCGAGCCTGCCACCATAGCTAACTGGCTCAACACGCTCACTGACCTTAGCTCAGTCCTCCTAGTAATTTCTTTGACCATCCCCCAACCAACCTCCCCTGTCCTCCAGCACCCCAGCTTCCACCTCACGAAGATTTCCTCCCGGAAGCCAGACCCATCCTAATCAAAGCTTTGAATGGCAACAGTTCCGGCAGTGACTCACTGGACCCCAGTATCCTCAGGCTGGTGCTAGATGAAGTCCTTGCCCCACTCACCAGCCTAATTAACCAGTCACTCTGCCTGGGACAATTTCCCACAGCTTGGAAAACAGCCATTATCACACCAATTCATAAAGGGGGCGACAGGTCATCGGCCAACAACTACCGGCCAATCTCCATCCTCCCCATCTCTAAAGCCCTAGAGAAAGTGGTGGCCATTCAAATCACTGATTATCTGGCTAAGCATAACATCTTATGCCCAGAGCAACATGGCTTCCGTGCTGGTCACAGTACCAGCACTGCCCTAATTGAATTCTCCAACTTCCTACACTCCTCCTTGGATACCAGCTCCCTAGCTGGTGCAGTGTTCATCGACCTCTCAAAGGCTTTCGACACCATCTCCCATCCACTTCTGCTGAATGCACTCTGCCATACTGGTCTCTCGGCTGGCCCCCTAGCATGGTGCACAAGCTATCTTGACGCTCGATCACAGTGTGCAAAAATCAATAGCACACTCTCCGATACCCATCCCATTCACTCTGGGGTCCCCCAAGGCTCCATCCTGGGCTCCCTTCTCTTCTCACTCTATCTGAACACCCTGCCCAGTGCATGCCCTGGCAAAATTCTACTGTATGCAGATGACGCTATCCTTTTTGCCACCTACCGCAATCCCGTCTCCCTCCAGGACACCCTACAGCAGTCTTTCAACAGTGCCGGAGCTTGGTTTAAGGAGCGCAGACTCGTCATCAATCTTAAAAAGACCAAAGCTATGCTCTTTTACCACCCCCAAAACAAAGACAGCAACCACCCACTCTATATCCTTCCAAGCACCAATCAGCCACTGGAACAAGTCTGCTCCTACAAATACCTTATGGTTACCTTCGACTCAGCCCTCACATTTCACAACCACATCAATGCCCTAACATCCGCCACTAACACACGGCTTGGCATCCTCTTCCGCCATAGAACCTGCCTTCCCCCAAATGCTCTCCGGCTCGCTGTTACATCATCTGTTCTGTCCCTTGTAGACTGTGGTCTACCAGTCTATGGTGCTGCTGACACCACTGCACTCAAAAAAATTCACTTAACCCTGAATAAAGCCTGCAGATTGATTACTGGTGCCCCCAGGCTCACACATACCTGTCAGCTGTATGTCGAGGCTAAACTGCTTACCCTGGATGAACGGCTCCGATACCAAACCTGTCTCCTCACAAATAAAACCCTACTCGGGCTCTCCCCTCCTGGGGTAACGGCATCCATCCACCAGAGCCCTCCCACTATTGCAACATGGTCATCCAACAAGACCACTCTAATGGTCCCCAGATCAAGAACCAGCTGTGGCCAGAGGTCCTTCTGCTATAGAGCCCCAACCTGGTTTAACTCTCTCCCTGCCCCCATCACCAATGCCACCACCATCTCCAAGTTCAAAACCACCCTTCGAAACCACATCGTCAACACTCGTAACTGCTCCTGTCTCTGAAAGTAGCCTCCACCTCTACTTCTCATGACAACGCCCTCCGGGCGGCTCTCCACCTAGAACCTGGCCAGTGCCAGCTGTTTCAGTGTTTACCTATTAGATTGCTCACTATTGATACCAACTTGTGTAACACCTGTTCTCAATTACATGTACCCTGTAACCTAAATGTATTTGTCTGACCACAATGTGACGTGGCGCCTCTGTTGAACGCCTATTGTTTTGCAAACCTATGCTATGTAACCAAAAACACTATGTATGTCTTTATGTGACCAAGTACCTTTGGAAACGAGCCTCTGGCTCAAAGGTTGTAAACTGATTTTACAAATAAATAAATAAATAAATAAAGATACAACTCTTATGGACTCTCCCTAGTTCCCAAAGCTCATAAAGTGCAATTCCAACACTGGCCTCTTGTCTTACAAATGTGGCACAAATGGCCAAGTTGTGCAGTACTTTTCTTCATGTATAGAATAATTAAACCGGTGCAGTACTTTTCTTCATGTATAGAATAAACTGTGCAGTACCTTTCTTCATGTATAGAATAAATAAACTGTGCAGTATCTTTCTTCATGCATAGAATAAACTGTGCAGTACCTTTCTTCATGTATAGAATAATTAAACTGTGCAGTATCTTTCTTCATGTATAGAATAAACTGTGCAGTATCTTTCTTCATGTATAGAATAATTAGGTTGTGCAGTACTTTTCTTCATGTATAGAATAATTACACTTTGCAGTACCTTTTCTCGTGTATGGAATAATTAGACTGGACAGTACCTTTCTTCATTATAGAATAATTACACTGTGCAGTACCTTTCTTCATGTATAGAATAATTAAACTGTGCAGTACTTTTCTTCATGTATAGAATAATTAGACTGTGCAGTACTTTTCTTCATGTACTGAAAAATTAGAATTTGCAGTACTTTTTTTCATGTATAGAATAATTAAACTGTGCAATACATTTCTTTATATACAGAATAATTAAACTGTGCAGTACTTTTCATCACGTACAGAATAATTGAACTGTGCAATACTTTTCTTCATGTATAGAATAATTAAAATAAAAACAGTATTTAAAAACCATGGGGTCCCCCTCATGGAGGCATTTCCGTTGGTGTGTAAACATCAGATTTTTTATTACTCAGGTAATTTCATGCCATTACTCATCCATACACATGGATAAGTGTTGGAGACATTGTGGAGCAAAAGGTAGCCATAGTCATATCTTCTGGGACTGCCCAGTTATTCAGTCATTTTGGTCACCAGTCGTACAGGGGATTGCAAAGATCTTTGACCTGCACAATAAACCCACCTTTGCAAATTTGGTGTTGGGCATCCCATCTGAAGTATTAAATGCCCCAAGTCTGAAATATCTTTTTTATATTCTAGTGGCAGCTGCTCTTAAAGCAATAACACAAAATGGGTTAACACCCAAGCCACCTCACATACACTTATGGAGAAGCAATCTTGAGCATATCAAAAGTATGGAAGCCATCACAGCTAGACTATGACTAAAAACCAACCAATTTAATTCTAGATGGCACCTGTATTTTGACTTTGTCGAGGCGGACGGTGGAATTTCTACCTTGGAGCAGCTCCTACTATCATAAACAATTTTAGAGATACTTTACTATATATTAACTTGATTATGAATAACTGTTGCCCCTATCCCAGTTATGTTTTATGCGATACTTCCAAAGTGATAACAAGAGCTGGTCAAAACATGGACTTGTAAAACTGATGTAATGACACTGAGCCTGTCAATGAATTGCACATTTCTTTATTGTAATATAGTTGCAATTTTATTATATATAAAATATGATGGTGTTGTATAATCCTTTGGTACCAATGCTTGGGGGACATTCTCTCAAGATGAAACTTTGGAAGAGATGGGGATGTGTACCCCAGCACTGGAAAGTAAGTTATCCTCCGTTGATGGCATCTTTAGTATCTGGAACAAAAAAAATATCTAAGAAAGACAATATTGATAAGATTACGTTAAGGTTTTTATGCATTCTGAAACAATGTAAAGTAATCAACTAACATCAAAATTGTAGAATGTATGAACTGTACTATTTTTGCCTTCGTAATAAAACTATAAGTTACAAAAAAACAGTGTTTAGCAAATCTGGCCTAGTGTCACAGAGGGCTGAGGCACTGACAAGTCCCTTACCTCTCACCATGCCGGTGACCCAAGTTCAGGAACAAGTTCTGATCACTAGGGATGATGAGAAGATAGAGCAGCTGCCTGGCACTTCTCCTCTCTCGGACTGGGGTGGTGGGCCTTTCATGCTCTTGGGTGCCGCCAGGTGGAGGCCTTGTGGCAGTGCCAATGTACAGGAGGCAGTTGTAGGTCAGGGGAGTATGGAGGGAGCTGTGGTTTGGGAATACATGCATGCCTCCAAGTGCATGCACCCTCTGTGCTGCCACAGCTTCAGGAACTACAGAGAGGAAAAAACAGGCAGAAAACCATGTAGACCGGGCTCCATGAAATCCCACCTGGAAACCTGAACTCACCCTTCCACTCTAACTGGTAAGGCAATTCTGGATATGAGTATTTGGGGAGGGGGGTGGTCCTCCCCTCCTTGGGCCTGCTATGGGTGGAAAAGACACAGGGGGACTAGCCCCCAGTGTGGAGGGAGGACAGGGATGGTCCAATGTTCTAGAGACGTGACTGAGTAGCCACCTAATCTGGCTCTAGAGGATAAAAACCTTGATAAAATAAAAACAGTGTTTAGCATACTGTATGCTTACTGTTAAAGAATGCTTCTGTTTTTCTGCCCAGTGTCATGTCAAGCTGAGGCACAAGTTTCCTCAAAGCCTACCACACTGGTGACCTGGATTCAGAAACAGACCAGGATCGCTCAGGGACTGGCTGCGGAAAGGAAGATTGTCTGTTGACAGCTCTTTTCCTTTGGAGATGGGTGGCAGCATGTACTTAAAGGTGACCTGCAAAGACAATTCCCAGCCCGCTCCCATCCTCACCTACCTTTAAATACAGCTGCGGGGGTCTTGATACCTGAAATATCATGTATGGCAACAGCCTGTCCAAGTGTTGCCATATGTGATATTTCAGGTATCAAGACCCCCGTGGAAGTAATAAAATAAGTATATTAGTTTACCACCACTGCTGCTACAATAAGGGTAGTGGTGTTAGATATGTCACAAAAAGGGTGGATTACCCATGACTACTTGCGCCCGCTGGATCAGGACGCGCATGGCACTTCCGTGTTTGCTGAAAAGTTTTGGCGTTTTGTTTAAATATGTGGATTGCATAAAAAATTATGCTTATAGCAGCCCTAAACTCCCACAGCTGTATTTAAAGGTAGGTGAGGATGGCAGCAGGCTGGGAATTGTCTGCAGGTCATCTTTAAGTAATACTGCATGACGGGTGGGGGCATTATGGTGGGATAATGGCCACCTTGGGTGGGTTGAAACATGAGGCCAAGCTGAGTGTTTCCACCACCTGAGACGGGCCATTAGACCACCATAACACCCCCTGAAGTGCTTTATTGTGATTATGAAATGGGTCCCTATTAGTACTATATTAATAAATTAATTAATTAATTAATTACCTAAAATGTGTTTTATTTGCCAAAGGAAGATAAAAAAGAGGTTAAATAAACTTTACAAAGAAAAAAATAATCCCATTTGATCATTGTGTTGTGACCACTTGCCTGCTTAAAACATTGATACCGCATCAATGTTTTAAGCAACATTTGTTTTTGTTAGTGCAAGTAGCGGAAGTACTGAGCAGTGGCTTCGCTACTAGATATGTTTACTGGTTCCTCATCATCACATCGGGGAGCAGTGGGTATTTTCCACACTCAGTCTGTCTGTTTGGATTGTTTTGGTTTACATTAAAAATACGATTTTTCTTTTGCGGTCCGTCTCATGTGTGGTCTGCGAGACAAAGCCGATCAATGTGAAGGCAAGTACCGCTTGCGGTCCATGCAGTCTACAGCTAGCCTTCCTGTTTTTTTTCTTTTTTGTTTAAATTACAAAAGAATAGTTTTTTCTTTTGCAGTCTATTTCATGTGTGGTCTGCGAGATGGAACTGATGAACGGAAGTAGCGCTTGCAGTCAACAAATCAAAAAACAAACAAACAAATGGAGAGCTGTTATGAGAATGGGATTGGAGAATGTGTGTGACGGGGACATCACAGTTGCTCTCAGAGGTACCTGTTGTGTAGGGACAAGCTGTGTGCAATTGAGCGTAGTACTATTTCTTGGGTGCAGAGTCTGTTTTGCCAGGAGCGACTTTCACCCAGGCCATTCTGCTGAGATAATGGCCCAGCTGAAAGCAGCTCTCGACCAATCAGGAGCTAAGATTCTTACTACCCATTTCATAATACTGCTTGTCTGCCACCTAGCAGAGGGTAGATGGTGCAGCAATAGTCATCCATGTGGTTCGCTATGTGTGCGGGCACCGAGGCATACCGCATGTTCATGCAGTGCATGCGCATCATGGCATGAATGACAGTCTGGGTGGGGAGAAATTGAAAACTGCAACTCAAACAGAGAGATGACTGCAGTGAGCCCACTTGCTTTGCACCACCTACTGAGGCAGCCCACTCACCCATGGAGATGGAAGTAAGTACCGGGTAAGGTACATGATGGGGCTGGAGGTCTCCACCAGAAGGGGGCTGCTGGAGAGAAACTGGATGACAAATAAAAGAGAAAAATAAAACTTCTATAAAGTTAATTCATTTTATAAATATTTTAAGAACTGATTTCAAAATTAGACCAATATAGGTCAATCCTTGTGATTTGCCTCCTCTTCCTACTTTGTGCTTTACACAAATATTTACCAGATTATCATGTCACAAGAGGTCAACAAGGAGATTTTGATAATGATTTGCCCCAGAACAAAAGATCTGAGTAGATTTTGTTTTTGGACAACACAACAGCAAAGGTGTGTATGTGTGTGTGGAGGGGGTCTCAGAGCTCAAAACCCCTCACTTGCAAGAGTGAGTGGTTCCTCTTATGTCCTCACAGGTAGCATGGTACAGTAATCAGTCTTGGTTCACAGTGACAGGGTTGAAAAAATAAACAGTCCTTCACTTGCCTTCAACTTTGTTTATTCGACGTTTTGCTTAATTTAATAACTCACGTAGATGATGAAATTACTAAAAGTTCATACTTGCTCCTGAGTTGAGATGCCAGGAGGGTGAATGAGTATGCACCGGAGATGTGCACACATGTGATCAGCTAATGTTTAGATTGTGTAAAGCCACACCTTCCACTATCACTGCATATAGAGAGTGAGTACTGCACCCTACTACCTGAATCATCGGTCTCACCTCTACTAGATTTTGTAAATATAACTAACAAGTTAAGCCCGTAGAGGAAAACAGTTTTGCCCACCGCTGCAGAAAAAGGTCCAGAATAATCTGAGGATCAGCATATTAATTTTTTCTGGCCTGATGTGGAACATCAGTATTGTTTCATGGAACACAAGGAGAGGAATAAAATGCATAGGAATCTGCATAATGCAGAACACCTGAGGGGTATGGCTAGAAGACAGCACAGTAACGCTGACTAGTGAAAGCAGAACAAAACCCTTGAGAGTTTCTAAATGAGCTGTGCTCCCTAGATACCTAGCAATGCTAACTGGATGGCAAGGGCTCCAAACCATAAACATTCTTCCACCTAGTCATATTTTTTTCATGCGTTACTGACCCAAGGTAGCTTAGCTGAGATGCAACGTCTTGTTTTTCAGTGGGGACATAGTGGTCACGTAGACTGAATCATTATTAGTTTAGTGACTTGCTCAAGGTTGCACAAAGTGAGACAGTGCATTTGGTTTCTTTATTTACCCAAGAAAGCTCAGCTGAGCCAGCCTGTTAGCACAGTGGTTGGGCTACCACATGCAGTGTTGGCACCCCAGGTTTGGGAACAGGTCAGGGTCATTAGTGTCCAGCTAATGGAGGGGGGATTGAGCATCCCAGGAAGGAAGGAAGAGTACTGTCCTCCCCTGCAATATTGCCACCTGGGGGGGGGACAGGTGGTCGTGTGGCTGAATAGCTGGTGCATGGGGATATCATAGACATTGATGTGATGGCACACATTGTGTGCACATGCCCCTGATGTCCTGTTCAAGACATTCCCTGGGGTTGGGTGAAAAATGGAAAGTTGTCTGCAGCATCTGTGATGACCGACCCAGGTAAATCCAAGACCCTGCATCTCTACCATGTGCCACGTGATGACCATATTCCTTTGGGGGAGGCACTCACTCTTGCAAACTGGAAGTGCTGGCTTTTACTAAAAGCCACAGTGCAGCACTTACTGGTATTTTTTTCTTTCTGTAGTGCAACCTCATTGTTGGGTTGTTGTTTTATACTAGCAGTCCTGGTTTGCAGTGAAAGTCCCAGTCCTGCACTTTCATTGTTTTTCTGGGAGTGTGAGGAGAGTTGAAAATGGGAAAGAGTCTATTTTTGGGAGTTTGTGGCTTATACAGTAGAGCCATGAGTCACAGTTCATAATTTAGAACATTGTGGAAGTGCAACATTCTAAAGTGTGAATAATGGGTTTTGAAATGACAGTCTGATGATGGTTGATTTTTATCATTATCCATATTTTCTAAGGTTATTCATCCTGCTTCTTTCTGCTAAATACTCATTAGATCCCTATTGCATATTTAGTTCAGGAAAGAAAATCCCTTCGCTTATCTATTTTTTATTACATTGTTGAATAAAAATACATCAAAGCTGCAGTTCAAGGTGAGGCAATGCATAAACCACATGGCAAGGAACAGCAGGTAGCAGTTCTCAGTCATAAGGAATAAAGCAGCCGCGGCAGCTAAGGTCACAGAGAGGGGACAGATCGCAGGCAGCACTTTCAGCCACAAAAGAGGAATCTAGATTTAGGAGACAGGAGATCATTAATGGCACATGCGGCAACAAAAGACTGCAGTGGCAGCTTTCTCCAAAGAGGACAGCAATATTTTTGGGTCTTGAGCGTCAGCCAATCCAGCTGCAGAGAAAGGCTCCAATCACCATGGAGAGCCAGAGCACCAATCGGGGCAAGGGTCATGTAAGACAAAAGCCATTCAGGCTTTAAAAGGCATCCCCAGCTACAGAAGAAAAGAGCAGCGGCGGCTTTTCGTGGCCTCAGGGAAGGGGGCGGCTTTTCATGGCCACAGGGTATTGAGCATCAGAAGGCAGTTTTTGGCCACAAGGAGTGAAGCACTGGTGGCAGCCAAGGCTGCAGAGAGAGGACAGATTGCCAGCAGCAATTTCAGCTGCAAGGAGTGAAGCAGTAGTGGCAGCCAAGGCCACAGAGAGGGGACAGATCACTGGTGGCACTTTCGTCCACAAAAGAGGAATCCAGACCAAGAAGACCAGAGATTGTCAGGGGCACTTTTAGCAGCAAAAGAGGGGACTGCAGTGGTGGCTTTCTCCAAAGAGGACAGCAGAATTTTTCCCACCCTCCCATTCCCCAGCCCGAATTCTATTACATGCTCACAGAGGGCGGGGTCAAAAACAGGAAGACCTTATTGGTAGATATTAATGATCACTAAAGTCAACAGAAAAGTGCTGATCACTTGGAACTGAGCTAAATCTGGGCTGGGGAGAAGAGGTTTGATTGCTTATAGAACCACTCAAGTCAGCAGGAAGGGTCTGATCACTTGAACTAAAAACTGGGCAGGGGAGAAGGGGGATTACTTGACTATTTGAACTACAGCTGAACAAAGGGGGGAAACTTTTATGTTACCAGTCACCTTGATATAGTCATGGAGCCTTGCTGAAGGGGCAGTATCTGTTTATAGTATGTTGCCTAGTTACAGAAGGGGACATTTCTGATTGTTGTGATATTAATGTGTCTAGCTTACTGAGGAGGCAGTGTCTGCTAGCAATTAGGAAAGGCTTTAGACTGATACCTAGTTACTGAGTGGGCAGTTTCTGCTTGCTTTTAGGGCGGGCTCTTAATGGACAGAGTATTAAGTGGAAAGGAGACAGGGAGGGATCAGTGTTTGTCAGGAAATGCACTAGGCTGACTGTGCAACATACAGGGAAGGGAGGGCCTAAATTTTGCCTGAAAAGACTTTTGGCTTACTAGCGTCTCGTGAGTCAGTTGGGGGGGGGCAGGACAAGGAAAGAGAAATGAGGAGAGCAAGGGAGGAACCAGCTTGGACCAGGGGTGGGGAACATAACAGATGGGGCTGGTGGGGGACAAGACAACAGTAGCCTGTGCCATCTTGGAGGGGGAAGTGATACTTAAAAGTACCAGGCATTCTACTGTGCCTCTCCCCTTTGCTGCCCCACCTGACCCCTCTTAGCATTGAGTCACCCAACACTAAGATGCCTCCCCTATCCCCTTCCTCATTTCTCCCTTCCCCCTACTCTTCTCCCTCTCCTCTCCTTTGTCCTCCTGCACATTGTTTCCTCCTCCTGTGCTCTAAAGGCAGCAGGGGTTATGAGAGGGGGAGAATAGCTGACTGTAGTGGTTGTGGGGCTACTGTTTTCATGAGCACTCTGTGGAAGGTAGGAGAATACCCTATCTGTCAAAAACTAAGGAGGATGGATGCTGAACTAGCGAGGTTGAAGGGGCAACTTGAGAGGAGGGGCAGGGAGAGGGGTACATGGGGGAGCAAGGAGAAGGACCGAAAGGACAGATGGGGGAACAAGATGGGGGAAGGGGACCAGGGAGCCTGGAGGACCCACAGCAGGGACAGAGGGGTCCAGAGCAGGACAAGGACAAAGAGGCTATGGACAGGAGGTAGCTGTGGAAATTGAACTTGGCAGGAGATATACAGAGTCAAAAAAGTACTGGCCTCTGACTGGGTTGAGGGACAAGGAAGGAGCAAGGGGAAGGGGAGCAGTGAGCACTGGAGGGCCAAGTGAGGAAAAGGGAATGGAGAAGGGCGCAGGAGGAGGAAACAATGTGCAGGAGGACAAAGGAGAGGAGAGGGGGAAGAGTTGGGGAAGGGAGAAATGAGGAAGGGATAGGGGAGGCATCTTAGTGTTGGGTGACTCAATGCTAAGAGGGGTCAGGAGGGGCAGCAAAGGGGAGAGGCATAGTAGAATTTGGGTGGAAGCGATGCCTGGAGGGGAGGCAGAAGGAGTCAGTCAATCAGTGCTAAGGTATGCCAGGAGGAGAAGGGGAAAGGCCTCACCTAGTACTGCACCTGGGGACAAACAATCTGGCTGATGAGACAGTAGGGAACGTGAGGAGGAGGTTTAAGGAACTGTGACCTCTTTCCGAGGGAGCGGGAAGATCAGTTACTATCTCGAAGGTACTTCCTGTCCCCAGGGCAAGTACAGCAAGGAAAGTGAGAATCCAAGAGTTTAACAAATGGCTTGGAATCTGGTGTCAGAGAAGGGGTACGGTTTAATAGGAGGGTGGGGGGAGACCTAGGTGAACAGCAGTCTATGTGCAAAAGATAGACTGCACTTAAATAAGGAAGGAAGAAATTTACTGAAGGAAAGAACAGCTGAGCACATTGAGAAAAATTTAAACTAGAAGGGGAGGGTAACAAGATGGTTAGAGATACTCAGAGGCCTAGTAATGAGATACCAATTGGGCTTACCCTCCATAATGGTAAGGTAGGGAGGGGGCAAATGCTAAGGGGAGAGTAGCAAATACTAAGGAAAATGACAAAAGGGGAGAGGAGCAGGGGGGGAGGTTAGAGAAAAGGGTTGGGAGGTGGTAGCATTAAATGCCAGGAGCCTGGGGAATAAGGGTGTGGAACTACAGGCTCTCATGGTAGGGGGGTGGACTTGGCGGCTATTACCGAGACATGGGTCACCCAACACCATGAATGGGACCTGACAGTTCCAGGGTACAGATTATTCTGGAAGGATAGGAAGAAGAGGAAGGGGGGGTGACACTTCATGTAAAGGAAGGACGAAAATGTGTAAGGGAAGAGGGAGAGAAGGGAGATACAGAGGCTCTGTGGATGCATCTTCAGGATCCCAGAAATAGGTAATTAAGGTTAGGGGTGGTGTACAGGCCACCCTCCCAATCAGAAGGGAAGGATAGGGTACTGGCAGAACAGGTCAGAAGGAACTTTGGGAAGGGGGGAGTGGTGATAGTAAGGGACTTCAACCTGCCAGTAGTGTAATGGGAAACTCATACCACCAGTACAGAAGGGAGCAGGTAATGCTGGATGCTTTCCAGAATAACTTTCTAGTGCAGTTGGTCAGAAAACCAGCTAGGGAAGGGAACACCCTTGACCTCGTACTGACAGGTGGGGAATGGGTGAGGGACATGACGGTGGAGGAACCACTGGCCAGGAGTGACCACCAGACAGTATGGTTCCAGTTACTGATGGCTAAGGAGAGGGGGGAAATCTGGCACAAGGGTGCTGGATTTTAGGAAAGCCAACTTTTAGGAAGATGGGGAAGTAGTACAAGGGTTCCTGGACAAAATTCAACCAAATATGGACACAAATCAAAGATGGGAACTGATAAAGCAAGGGTTAATAGTGGCAACAAAAACCTGCAGCAAGGTCCAGAGTAAAAAGGCCAGGGAGAAGAAACCCAGCTGGATAAGCAAAGGGGTGAGGGACAGGGGGAGGAGGAAAAGGAGTGCATATGAGAGATACAGAAAATCTGGGAGAGATGAAGATAGGGAGGTGTATCTGAAAGAAGAAAAGGGGTGACCAGGGAGGTAAGAGCATCCAAAGCATCAAGAAAACTCAGACTGGCGCAAGGTATAAAAAAAGGTTAGAAAAGAAGCTATAAGGACCAAATTGTAAGAATTAAGAGGGAAAGGGGATAGGTGAAAGAGGAGGGTGAAATGGCAGAGGTACTTAACGTCTACTTCTGTTCGGTCTTTACCAAGGAGAAAGGGGGGGATATACCCACAGTGGTAGAAAGATAGCAGCACTTGGGGTGGGGGTGATGGATGGAGAAATCAAAGTGGGGACTGCGCTGGAAGGGTTAAGGACAGTGAGGGTAGACAAGGCACCGGGACCAGATGGAGTGTATTCAAGGGTACTGAAGGTCCTGGCGGGCCCCTTGGCAGACTTATTTAATGCATCACCAGTCACAGGGTGTGTACCACAGGATTGGAGACTGGCTCATGTAGTTCCCCTCCATAAGAGTGGACCCAAGGATGAACCGGGGAACTATAGGCCAGTGAACGTTACATCCATAGTGGGGAAGCTAATGGAGACCATCCTAAAGGAGAGGCTAGTGGTACTGCTGGAGGTCAGTGGGGTGCAGGACAAGGGGCAGCATGGCTTTGTCAAGAGCAAATCGTGCCAGACCAACTTAGTGGATTACTATGACTGGGTGACTAGGCAAATTGATGGGGGCTATGCAGTAGATGCCCTGTACCTGGATTTCAGCAAAGCCTTCAACTTGGTGCTACATGGAAGACTTGGAAGTAAGTTCCGGGGAACAGGGGTGGGAGCAAAACTGGTGAGGTGGTTGGAGAACTGGTTGCTGGAGAGGCAGCAGAGGGTGGTGGTGGGAGGGGAACTCTCATCCCCCAAGCCGGTGACAAGTGGGGTTCCACAGGGGGTGTTGGGGCCGGTGCTGTTTGGAATATTTATTGCAGACATCTCAGAGGGCATCGGCAGCAAACTCAGTCTCTTTGCAGATGACACCAAGATGGGGGTGGTGGTGGATGACCGGGGAGGTGGCAGGGGCTACAGGAGGATCTGACAAGGCTTGATGTATGGTCCAGCACCTGGTAACTCAGGTTCAATACCAAAAAATGCAAGGTGCTGCACTTCGGAACAAAGAATCCGAGGAGAAGCTTCCATCTGGGGGGAGTGCAGCTAGCAGTAACAGAGGAGAAAGATTTGAGAGTGCTCACTGTGGGAGAAATGAACAACTCTGAGCAGTGCAGGAAGGTGGCAGCAAAGGCCAACAAAATGCTGGGTTGCATTGCAAGGGGTATAACCTCGAGGAGAAGGGAGGTGATTCTGCCATTGTACAGATCGTTGGTCAAACTCCACCTGGAGTACTGTGTACAGTTCTGGCAGCTGTATCTACAGAAAGACATTAGACTGCTGGAAGGGGTGCAACGTAGGGCAGCAAAAATGATTCATGGTCTGGGGGAGCCAATATATGAAGTCAGACTGGGAGAGTTAAACATGTGCTCACTGGAAGAGAGGAGGGACAGAGTGGAGATGATTGAGACTTTCAGGTACATGAAAGGGATAATTAGGTCAGACAAAGAGGGACAGTTCAAAAGGGGGGAGAGGTTCAGGAGGGAGATGAGAAGGCTGTTCTTTATGGAAAGAGTGGTGGCAGAGTGGAGCGTGCTAACAGCTGGGGTGGTGGCATGAAACTTAGTGGAGTGCTTCAAAAGGGGATGGGACAGGGCAAAGGGGAGGGTTATGGGGGGAAAGGGTGGTGGGGAGGGGCAGCTGAAGATTAGGGGAGGTAGTTACAAAACCAAGCAGAATCAATAGACCAGATGGCTTTTTTCTGCTGGCAATTTTTGTATGTTTGTAGGAGAAGTAGGGACAGCAGAGGGGTGGACAAGCGTAGGTAGCATACAAACAGGTGGTAGGGTCACAGGGGGTAAAGGAGAATACGCAGCATGAAAGATAAGCATGGAGGAGGATATGGAAAGGCATGGGGAAATGGGGAGGGGGTCAGGAGATGGGATCTAGAGCCAGGACTCAGATGGGGAGGACATTCCAAGGGAGACAGGAAGAGAAGCCAGTAGCAAGGAAAGGGGGGAGGAAAAGAGGGCAGGAGGTTGCTAAAGTGGAGGGGACAGAGGGCATGGGAAGGTGCCTACACTGGAAGCAAGGTGCATGAATGGGCAGATCAATGGAGTAGCTGCAAGCCTGAGGGCAGAAAGGCCGGGGGCACTGGTTGTATACGGGGATTCAATCATTAAGGGGATTCAGTGGCAAAGGAGGAAAGTAGTTTTTAAGGGGAGGTCAGTTTTTTGTGATCCAGGAATGGAGGCTAGAAGGGCACTCCCCAGGATAAAAGACTGCATCAATCTAGTGGGAGGAAAGCCACACCTAATAGTGCATCTGGGCACAAATAATTTGGTGGGGATGAGGTGGAGGTGGTTCAAAGGAGGTTCAGGGAGTTGGCGGAGGGCTATAAGAGACTGGTCGGCTCCCTGGCCTTCTCGTAAGTCCTGCCAGTGCATTGTGCTAGCATGGCCAGGCAACTCAGGGTAAAGGATTTTAACCTCTAGCTGAGGCAGTGTTGTTGGGAGGAGAGCTTCACATGTCTGAGAGAATGGGGAGATACATGGGTGGATGAACACCTGTATGCAAGAAGACAGGCTACACATAAGTGATGCGGGGCTAGATTGCTAAAAGTGAAACTGCAGGGGTACATTGACGAGAGGCTGGGGGCAGATTGGGATTTAAACTAGATAGGGGTGGGGCACATGGGGGGAAGAGGATCCTCGGTCTAGTGGGGATGACCTAGCCTGCACTCTCCCAACGAGAGAGACAAGGGACAGCATAAGGAGGAGGTATTATAAGGGTGGGAGGGGGTTGGATAGGAATTCTAGACAAGGCTAGGAGCCATGGGAATAAAATGGCAGACTTTGAGGAGGTTATGGGGCTAGAAGACCCGGACCTAATTGCAGTAACAGAAACATGGTGGACAGAGGGCCATAGCTGGGAGGTGGAACTAAAAAGGTACAATCTTTTTAGAAGGGATAGACAGGGTAAAAAAAGGGGGGGTGTAGCACTGTATGTGCGGGAGGGGATAATTGCAGTGGAAGGTAGGGAAGACAAGGGATCCACGGAGATCCTTTGGGTTATGTTGGGGAGTAGGGAGGAGGGAGCAATAAGGATAGGGTTGGTATACAGGCCACCTCATCAGGGCAAGGAAGTGGATCAGGAATAGGTTAGGGAGATACAGGAAAAGGCCAGGAGAGGGGAAATCCTAGTGGTGGGGAACCTGAACCTAACAGGTGTAGACTGATAAATTCCATCGGACACAAAAGAAAAGAGCACAGGCTAATTGAAATCCCTGCAGGATGCGCTCCTAAGCCAGCTAGTTAAAGAACCTACTGGGGGGGGGGTTACACTAGATGTCATTTTAACAAATGGGGACAGAGCAGGGGAGGTTGAGGTTGGGGAAAACTTGGGGGACAGTGATCACTAGATGATCAGGTTCTCCATCCAGACAAGGGCAGAATTGGACAAGTCATCCACCAGGGTGCTCGACTTTAGGAGGGCAAATTTCAAGAAAATGAGGGGTATCTTAAAGGAAAGCAGTACAAATTACTGTATAGTCTCCTTCCCCTGCAAGGCTTACTCCCCCCCAGTTTAGCTTTCTATAGTAAAAGCTGCGTTTTTCTCTTGCCACAACATACTTTATTTTAACTCGGAAAAGTCCACTACCCAGAAGTATGGTGGATGCAGGGGGGCTCCATCAACTGTACTACTAGCTTCAATACAAATGGCAGGATTAGGGAGACTGTCAAGGAGAAGAGAAAGGCCTTTAAGGCCTACAAAAGGTCATAGGGGACAGCAGAGAGGTGGGTCTATAAGGACAAACTCAGGGAAGTGGGAAGAACAATTAGGAAGGCAAAGGCAAGCATGAAGGAGAAAATAGCTAAGGAGGTTAGAAGGGGTGACAAAAGATTTCATAGGTATGTGAGTGACAATGGGAAAAACAGGCAGGGGATTCCAAGACTTGGGGGGGAGGGGTAAAATAGTTGTAGGAGAAGAGGAGAAAGCACTCCTCCTAAATAAATATTTTGCATCTGTTTTTCAAGTCAGAGAAGGAAGGGAAAGGGCCTGGATTAAAAAGAAGGGGGAAGGAGGCCAAGGAGGCAGACACAAGTCCCTTCACAGTGTGGAGGGTGTTGGAGGAGACGGGAAAAATAAAAATGGATAAGGCTATGGTACCTGACCAGATACACACAAAGGTGCTTCGGGAGCTAAGAGTGGATCTGGCAGGGCCTCTGACAAAGCTGTTTAATCTATCCCTGGAAACAGGGAGGAGCCTGGGAAACTGGAAAAAGGAAGAGGTGGTACCAATATACAAGGGTGGGAGATAGAAGGAGTCTGGCAACTGCCGCCGAGTCAGTCTCACCTCAGTTGTAGGCAAGCTGCTGGAGACTCTCATAAAGGAGAGGCTGGTATGGTACCTAGAGGAGAAGGGTCTGATTGATGACAACCAACATGGGTTCACAGGTGGCAGGTCTTGCCAGACCAACCTGATCTAATTCTTTGAGGTGGTTACTGAGGTATACAATCGGGGAAGGGGGGGGGTTGCTGGATCTGGCCTATCTGGATTTCCAGAAGATGTTTGACTCCATCCCACATAGAAGGTTGGTAAGCAAATTAAATAGTCTGGGTGTGGGTGATAGGCTTACAAAGTGGGTGGAGAATTGGTTGGGTGGGAGAACCCAGAGAGTGGTGGTCAATGGGAAAGCACTCCTGGGAACTTGGGGTGATGAACGGGATGCCACAAGGGTCAGTGTTGGGGCCCATACTAATTAATGTGTACAGTATGTAGGGGACTTAGTGAAGGGTCTAAATGGAAAGGCGTGTTTGTTGCAGATGACACAAAGATATATAACAGGGTAGATGTTCCGGGGTGGGGGGTGGGGATGAGGCAGGATCTAGCCAGGCTGTAGGAGTGAGCAGAGAAGTGGAAATTGCAATTCAATGCAAAAAAAGTGCAAAATAATGCACATAGGATGGAATAACCAAAGAGCCACTTACTGTGGGGGAAGGGTCACTGCAGTTCATAGAACAGGAAAAGGACCTGGGGATTTGGATGATAGACACATTAAAGGCTAGGAGTCAGTGTGTATGAGCAACTGAGAAAACAACAAGAGTGTTGGCTTGCATTGGGAAAGGCTTCACTAGTAGGAAGACAGAAGTGAGCATGCCATTATATAAAACACTGGTCAGATCACAGCTGGAGTATGGAGTTCAATTCTGGAGGCCCCATTTGCAAGGGGACAAGGATAGGCTGGAAAGGGTACAGAGAAAGGGTGACCAAAATGATTGAGGGGATGCAGGGGAGAACATATGGGGAGATGCTGGAAGAGCTTGGTCTTTATACACTGGAAATGAGATGGGAGAGGGTGGACATGGTGGAAACCTTCAAGTATATGAAGGGAATAAATAAGGTTAGCGGGATAGCATGTTCAGACTGAGTGAAAACAAAACCACCAGAGGGCATGCATATAAGCTGGAGGGGGGCAGATTTAAGGGGGATGTGAGGGGCGTTATTTCTCAGAGAGGGCTGTACAACTGTGGAACAGGTTGCTGGAGTGAGTGGTGGAGGTGGATACAGTAAAGAAATTCAAAAGAGCATGGGATAACTATATGGGGCTAGGAGAGGGAGGGGAGAGAGGGCAGATGGGTGGGAGGTAAAAGCAGGTTGGGGGGGACTATCTTAGGCAGACTCAGGCTGAATGGTCTTTTTCTGCCAGCACAATTCTATGATTCTATAAACATTCTCATCGCCATTCACAGTAAATTAATATAGTAGTCATGAGACACACAAATTGGTGGTGCAGTAGCATATTAGAGGCTTTCCAGCTAACAAATTAAATAAGAAACAAAATGCCTAACACTGTGAAACTTTAATACACACAATTCCTTGAGACTATAGCAAATAATAGTGAAAGACATAAACAACTTTTAACCAAGCCCTACATCTTCTTTAACATGCATCCTATACAGCAGTCATATAGTAGTTTATACCCTATCAATGAGCTTATGTGAGAAATCAAGTGACCTTGTTAGTGCATAAAAACAGAGAAATTTAGGTTGAGGACTGTCAGGATATATAACCCTACCAGATTAATCTGAGATAATAAACACTAGCGGTGGGTTACCATAATAATTCCAGAGGAAGTAGTGCAAGAGGGATGCTAAAAAGGAATAGGCCACCATTTTGCTCTATTGTCCGAGCTCCCTCTGATCTCGAGAGGATGGAAGTGTGCATCAAAATCAAGCTGGAGCTGCCATGTCTCTGCACACTTATAAAATACTGCACTAGTGGATGGCCCGCTGACACAGAGGCATGGTTGCTATCTGAGGCGCCGACGACCCCAGTTTGGGAACGGATCCGGAGTCAGAGGGCCGGCCGGGAGTAGGATGGAGCATCTGCTGGACTGCTCTCCTATAGTAATAAAAACAAACAAAAAAAAAACACTGCACCAACACTTCACCAATTTGGAATGCTCACTCACCTGCCCATAGATTCTCAACCTTATAACCTACTTTTTTTTTTAAAATGATAAACATTTGTAGTGCAATACTGATAAGTCTGGGTGGTGCAACTATTGGTCACTAAAGTGGAAAGTCACTATCCTGCCCCATTCTATACTGAGAATGAATAACACAAGTTTTATATTGCAACGTCTCTCATGGGAAAGAAAACAGAAATATCATTGCCGATACCTGCTAATCTGTCATGACAAATAATGTGGCAGTCGAAAGCCCTATGCACCATTAAACAGTACTCACAGACTGAGAAAAAACAAACTTCCTTCACACCGCTTCATGATTTGAGGAGTGATCTGCTGCCTCCTGTTCCCCAGCTTGCTTCAACATTTTCTCAATGCAAATACCTGCTGCCTTGGGGTCTATGAATGAATACATTTTGCCTTATGCAGTGAATTGGAGCCTCGCTGGGAAACTAAGGTGGTATATGATATCCAAGTGCCCACAACTTCAGGGTAACTTCCTCAAACACTTCGTGCTTGGCCCTGCAGTCACAAATGAAGTCCAGAAAAAAAACTAAAAAACAAGAGTATCATTTGTCCTTTATAAGAATAGATCCCTGTGCTTTGGCTGCTCTCAAAATTTTGTATCTGGTGAAAGACAAAGCTGTGACAATTAATATTGTCCTTGGGCCTTGTCCTAGGTTGTGAGTTCTTCAGGGGGTGAGTCAATAACAAACATTGACAATGATGGCAGAAAAAAAACAACGGTCCATCTAGTCTGCCCGAGTTCCCTATTTAGCCCTGGGAGCTATTGTTTCTTCAGAGATCTAGCACTCCCCATCCTTCCTCCCATTTTCCTCCCCTAATCTGGTGCCCCAAGCAACCACTATACCCAGCATGGTTCTATGTGATAACGGTGATAGCCAAAGGGCAATCGCCGTTACAGCGAAGTCAGAGCACCAAAAATGAGTTTTGTCTCTCTGACTCCCCAGCGCACAACAATATGGCACTGGGGATTCTCATCCTGCACCCCTACTAAGGATTCTCAACCCAGGGGGGGTGCATGTCTGGGGGAGTAAAAAAATTTAATTCGGGCCAAGTGCATCAAAAACGAAACTGAGCCCAGACCTGAACTCAGCACCCTAAACAGCAAAGCTGCGAGTTGACCCGCTACACCATGAGGCCAGCTCGGCAGCCTACTGCAGTGCCACTCCTCAAATCTCACCCACCCCTCCACCAATCGTGCTCCTCCCACCCCATGTGCATAGCTTCTGGCGGCGTGTCGCTTCACCACCCGTGCATACCTGTAGCTGCTTGTCACGCTTGGTCGCCAACCCATCCCGCCTGGTCGCTGTAGCTCCCGGGTTGCCACTCTGACTTGCACCGCAATTGAGTCTCCCTTTCGTGGGTCGCTGAATTGCTGTCGCCAATATCACGGTATACCTCCAGCATTCTGTCCCATCCATACTTAAAACTACTAACAGTTTTTGCATCAGCCACCTTGGCTGGCATACCATTCCATGGCTCCACCACCCTTTCTGTAATATAGCACATCGCACCTGAACCTCCCTCCTGTTAGCTTCCACACATGACCGTGAGCTAGTATTCAAATTAAATAGTTTCCTGCAGTTTACCCTGTTACTTCGTTTTATGATTTTGAAGGTCTCCACGGTAAATGCAGAGTAACATGTCTCACTTGATCTTTGCCATAAACCCTAGCCCCAGTGCCTTTGGTAGCCAGAATTCAGCGAATGTAGTCACATCTTTCCCCTCAGTGCCCTCAGGAATCCTCAGCACTCTCATATTAGGTGCTTTGATAGTACTTTTAAGCTGCTCTGTTTGGGACTGTAACTGCCCTTGCTTCTAGTGCTTTGCTAGCAGTCTTCTCCAATTCCTCCACACCTGCAGCTGGATTATCTACTTTGCTTTCAGTGCTGATCAGCCTTTCAGTATAGGAGTCTAGTTTATCATCAGTCTTCGTGACTGATTGAATGAGTGCTTGAATCGCTCATTGGAGAGATTCCAGAGAAGCGGGAACATCTCCTGATGCAGCTGGGAATTGTAGAGAGTCATGTGGTTTCAAAGGCACCCCCTGAAGTCAGATCATTTTTAGGGGCATTCCTCAGTCTTCCCACAATGAAAACCATAGCAGGCAATAAAGAATCCATTGCTGTATTCAGATATTGAAACAAAACTCACTTAAACTCTTGGAAATAAAGGACAATTAGAACAAAATTATACAGATAGGCAAGAGCTCGAGAATGTCTGTCTGCCTTGCTAGACTACAAGCTCCGCCCCCACTTTTTGTCTGTATTAACCCTTTAGTGTTTGCTCTTTCACACACCAAGCTGTTTTCACAATCACAAAATGTTTCCAGGTTCTGAAAAGTTCTGAAATTTTTGATGAATGTCAAGAACACATTGCTGCCCAAACAAATAAGATGACAGGTACTGTGGCTTTTAATGCATACATTTTTAAATACATTTTAAGAAATAAAAACCTGTGGTGATTAACAATGAAGTATTTTATAACAGCACTGTATTTGTCAAAGCATATTACTAATGGTCATGGGTTCTTAAGTGTGGCATGTGAGTACTGCTCTGAGTGTTGCATGTACTTAATGCACCTTTACGTGGATTTATTGCTTTAATATATTGCTGTTTTAACATATCGGTCCCATTTGTTGTTAAGATTCAACCCTTAGACTGCCAACAGAATTAGAACGTAAAATAACTCTGGACTGATATATCGGTCCATGGCACAGTAAGGGTTAAATGCACCTTTCTGTTATATTCAGATACTACTGTGAACTCCAAATGTAGTTCATGTCTACGATTCCAGTTTGATGTGTTCCTTGCTCTCAGTCCACACTTGATGCATATTTATGTTTCCATTGCATTTTGTACTTTGATAGCACCCTGTACCATATGGGTAATCTCAGTTGACTGGTTAGTTGCCAGTTAATGGTAATCCTAGATCTATTCGGTTCAGATGTTTTGAACTCATGCAGGTAAAAGTGTCAGTGTTCAACAGACATGGAAGAGTTTTTGTCGTGTTTTTTATGCTCACAGTCTTTCTGATTAAATCACAAGGTGAAAGAAAATGCTATTATTAATTTATGTTAATATTGTTATTTAAGCTTTTTCAATTCTTCCCCCAAGCTTTGAAATAACCTTCCTTGTGAAATGACTTCTTCTCCAAGCCTTCTGACTTTTAAAAGGGGTCTAAGGAATTACTTAACATCCCAGACTGTGTGCCACTGCTTCCTAACTACTTGAATTGGGCCTTCTCATTACTGAGTCCTCCCTTAATTCCCAAGTGTATTGCATCCAGTAATTACCAGCCACTGAGTGCATGTAACTCAGGTGTTTTTTGGTATTTTTGCTCATTGTCATTTTCCTTCGCATGCACATAACTATGCCAATTTCTCATATTTTCACTCCCACTTTTCAACATAGCCACGTTTTCGCACTATCTCATGAACACTACAGCTGTCATTTCTCACATTCTGCCCAAAATGACTTTCTGCATCTGTGGCATGGAATAGCGTTTTTGCCATAGATTAAGAAATTTTCACCTATGGGGTTTATGAGGTAAGGTAATAAGAAGATGATGTTGAACATTTGGCGTCAAAATGTGAAAAAATGACAAAGTTATCACAGCAACATACAAGCATCTGCTTGCTGCACCTGCAACCTGGGTTCAGAGACGGGCTCAGGAATTGGAAGGTCGGCCAGGGGCAATATGATTGAGATGGCTAACTGGATCAAGAACTGGCTGGAAGATAGACTGCAATGGGTGGTTGTGGGGGGGACTATTATCTCCTAGGCCAGTGACCAGCAGTGTGCTGCAAGGTTCTGTGCTGGGGCCGATGTTGTTTGGTCTGTTCATATCGGATGTTGCACATGGAGTTGGGAGCAAGATCAGTTTGTTCGCTGATGACTCCAGGATGGGGGCTGTGGTGGATGACATAGAGGGAGTGACAGAAGCTATAGGGTGACCTAACCAGACTTGAGGAGTGGTCAGCAAGGTGGCAATTGGGTTTTAATGCAAAAAAGTGCAATGTTATGCACTTTGGGACGAAGAACCTGAGGAGGGAATATTGGTTGAGAGGGGTGCAGTTGGGTGTCACTAAGGAAGAGAAGGATCTTGGGGTCATAGTAACGGGGAGCACAAACAACTCTGCTCAGTGCAATAGGATGCTGGGGTGCATTACGTGGGGGGTTCTCATTCAGACAGAAAAATGTGATTCTGTATCTATGCAGGTCCTTGGTCAGGCCGCATCTGGAGTACTGCATACAGTACTGGCATCCATATCTCATAAAGGATATCAGTATGCTTGAGGCAGTGCACATAGGGCGAAAAAAATGATACAGGGGATGGAAGGCAGAACCTTTGAGGACAGGCTGAGGAACTTGAGTTTGTACACCCTGGAGGAGAGAAGGAATTGGGGGGATATGATTGAAGTTTTCAAATATTTGAGGGGGATCAACAAATCTAGCATGGAGGGGTTGTTTAAGCTAAGCAACTGAAGGGACATGGGCTAAGACTGGAGGGCGGCAGATTCAGATGGAGATGACAAGGCATTATTTCACTGAGAGGGTCATGTCAAAATGGAACGCTTTACCAGAGGAGGTGGTGGCATACAAGATGGGCAGTTTCAAAAGGGCATGGGACAGGGCAAGGGGAGGGCTGGGTAAACAATGCTGAGCAATTTCCGTAGGTGAGAGGTGGGATGGAGGTGGGGCAGCTGCAACATAAGGGTGCTAGCTGCACATTTGAGCAGACTTGTTAGACTGCGAGTCCTGTTTCTGTTGGCAAATTTTGTATGTTCATATGTCCCAGGGACTGCTCTCCTTCTCTGGGGGAGGGAGGAAGAGTGTCTGGCACATTATGCACCTCTGGTGAAGGCTGGGAGTACTACCACTACTGGTGCCTCATGCAAGGGGAGAGAGAGGCAGATGTTGGCATCATTGCATGTCCCCACCCCCAGGGATCTTCAAAAATTAGCATACAAAAACTTACGGCCCCATTCCTGACATCCCTGCCTCAGCTGCCACTCCTACAGCAACTAATAAAAGAGAGAGAGACACTATTGAGGGCCAAAGAGAATGTTATAGCCACATAAATCACAAATAAAGCTTATTCTTTACCCCAGTGTGGCTGAGTGTGTGCACAGGGCAAGAGCAGGCTGGCAAAATAAATCTTCGACTTGTGCCACCATCCAGAGGGGAGAGAGAGAGAGAGAGAGAGCGGGAGAGAAGGAGGGGAGAGAGAGAGAGAGATTATTGGGGGCCAAATAAAAATGTTATAGTTACAGAAATCGCAAATAAAGTGTATCATTGGCCCCAGTGTGGCTGTGTGTGTAAACAGAGCAAGAGCAGACAGGCAAAATAAGTTTTTAACTTGTGCCACCATCCAGAGGAGAAAAAGAGAGAGACTATTGGAGGCCAAAGAGAAATGTTATAGTCACAGAAAGCACATACACATTTTATTCTTGGCCCCAGTGTGGCTGTGTGTGTGTGTGTGCACAGGGCAAGAGCAAGCGGGCAAAATAAATCACAAAGTTATGAGCCTGTTTTGAAATTTGCAAACGCAGGCTCATAACTTTGGCAATTTTTAATATTTTGACCCCAAATTTTCAACATAACCATTTCTTCACAACACCTCGTCAATGTGACAGCTGTCATCTTTCAGATCCTGGCCAAAATGTTTTTTTTTTGCATCCCGAAAGGTAATTACACAGTTGCTGTGCGAAATCACCTTTCAGGTAGGAGTTGACATTTGTTTCTGCACTTGTTCATGAGGTGGGGTCATAAGAAGGGTATGTTGAAAATGTGGGGCCAAAATATTCACAGACAACAAAGTTGTGAGCCTGCGCTGACATTTTTGAATACAGTCTCATAACTTTGGCAATTTTCAACATTTTTACCCCACGTTTTCAACATAGCCATTTCTTCACAGCATCTCATAAATTTCACAGCTGTCATTTTTCAGATCCTGGCCAAAATGTTTTTTGCATCCTGAAAGATGATTTTGCAATCGCAGTGTGAAATCACCTTTCGGGCAGGAGTTCAAATTTTCTAAATTTGAGCTCAGAATTTAAAAAAAAAAATAGTTTAACAAGCAACCAACATTCAACATTGACAAATGCTTGTTTTTACATATGGATTCCTGCATATAATATGTAACATATGCCTTTAGGTACGTTAATGCCGCTTGCATTAAATCTTGGCCCATACTCAGCACATGCAGTCTTGTATCATTTACCTTTCTGAAGTGAATCTGTACATTGTTTATAGTTATTGTAACTTTTTTATAATGACTGGCCGACAATTTTTTTCTATCGGCTGAACCAGTTGATATTTGCTATAATAAGTGGCTGGTTATTACTGCAAACACGTGCCGTTTCATTCAAAACCAGTCGCTCTCTCATTGGTTGTCCTTCTCCTTTTGGGCAGGCTGAACAGTTATGGAAACAAGGAGCTCTGTATGCCTGGTAGTGAGGAGCCACCTCTTTTTGTTTTCTTTTAACAAAATAGTGATGTGTCCCACTATATAATTAAAAAAAAAAAAAAATGTTTTATCTGGTTGATCCTCCAGTTTGGGAGCCTTGAGAGACATCAACTGCCAGCAGAAACAGCTCCGTGGATGCCTGGGGTAAGTGGGATCTCATTTTCAGTATATTACAAAGAGTGTGTGTGTGTGTGTGTGTGTGTGTTTGTGTGTGCGTGCGTGCGTGCGTGTGTGTGCCTGCCTGTCTGTCACATATGCTTAGGAAACTGTGGCTGGAAAAAAAATGCTAGCCAGTATATTGTATAAAATAAAAGATGAGGAAGTGTGCATATGAGAATTTAATGCACACCCATGGTGTGGGATGCTTTTAATAAACCCCAACCTCGGGTGTGCATTAAATTCTCATATCACACAATTCACCATCCTTTATTCTATAATTCTATATTTTATATTCCATGTGGGTCGCACCGGGAGATGAGCCTTGGCTCAGTGTGCCTTTCCCAGTCACCAAATGTTTAAATAAGAAAATTAATAAAATAAAAATATATAATTCATGACCCTGCACTGTCTGTAACCGGGCCCTGCCTTATGACTCAGATCGTGTCTGAAAACAGGCTAACTCTTGGCCCAGTGCACCTACCTGTTACCAGATAAATATTATATATAGTAACATAGCACAGAAGTATAGTAGTGTGGTTGTAGATGAGGCAAGACTTCATACCCACCTTGTAAAGCTTTGGCCCCCCGAGGAAGAGGTATATCCTCAAAGCAGCAGGGTAGTTGTTTGGAGAAGCTGGTCATTTCTAAGGGATTAACGGCCAGTTGGGGGGATACCTTCCTCCAGCTGGTCATTAATCCAAAGAAACAACCAGCTTTGAGGTTGTTATTGCAATTATTAGACTAATTACAATAATAACTTTAAATTTTAGTTATATTTACTTATGTTTCCCTTTTTTAGTAGCTTGGCATGAGCCATGCAGCACAAGTAAGTTGATGGTGCGACGGTGGCACACAGTGTTAGTTGGCAGAGGGATCGGTCATTACTAAGATGTTAATGTCTGATCCAGTAGGCAATCAGGAGCCTTGCTTAGACTTATAATTGCACTTATTTATTTATTTAGTTTTTGTTAACTGGGTAAGTGCACTAGACAAATTCTGCCTATTTTCAGGCATGACTCAAGGGAGGGGGAAACAGATGAATGCCAACTGATCTAGAACCAGATTAAGCTGCTCATGGTATTTTTAGTGAATGGGGGGAAATTTGGCCAGGGCACCGGGGAAGTTCCCCTACTCTCTGTAGGGGGAGCCTTTGCTACTGGCTGCGAGATGGCCAATGTGCATGAACCTTCGGAGAAGATGGATGTCGGGAGTACAGGAGAGGGGGCATCCTCTCCTGTGCTTGCACCTTCTGAGGCTGTAGAGGAGGAACTTGCTGTGGCTGCAGTCAGTGCCGCAATGATTATTGACTCGACTGATCAGTGTGTTGTGGCTTCTGCTGGGCGGCAGGGTGTTACCTGTTCTGCTGCTGAGGATCCTTCTCGTTCTGCTTTGCTGGGTAAGCGTTCTGCCTTGCTTCTCGAAATGCAGCTGCTGGACACTGAACTTGCGGCACTCCCTCAGGCATCTCCGGGGAGTACTACACTAGGAGACACACAGTTGTCTAAGCCCCCTGTTGACGCCGAAGGTTCGGCGATTTTTCTGCTACTTCCGCATCGGCAGCGGTTTTTGATGGGGCTGGCAATCTTTCGAGATCGGTCTCGGTGTGCCCACAGCCCCTGCCTGTTCTCCTTGCTGATCAGATGCTTCCCTCGGAAAAAAAGAAGCACAGTCCTGGTAAATCCCGAGGTAAGCCTCTCCAGAGTCGGACTGAGACGTCAGGACTTTTGCCTTGCTCTTCTGATGTATTTCTTTTTTCGGCTAATAAAGCCCCTGGTTGGAGCAAATGTGGTGGGATTTTAGCCCCGGTTGTGCAGCCTTCTTCCACGAGACTGGCCACATCTAGTTGCCACAGGGCCTCCTGGTCCCCTGAAAAGGCTTTAAAAAGTGCTCGTTGGGAACAGGGGGATGGGGGTGTTTGGACTCCGGACTCTCAGGATCGTACCTACTTAAAGATGTTGCAAAAAGCGGCTACATCTGATGCCTCTGACACTAACTTGAGCTCCAACGAACCCCGGGGTGTTGATTCTGACTGTGGACTACTGGAAGGTGGTGGTTTACCTGTTCAGCCTAATGACTCACGTCCTTGTACTATTGTGGGGGATGTTTCTATTAATTCAGGGTCTCCTGTTGTTTATGATGCATTTGTTTCACCTACAGTTGTTTTGTCTCCTGTTTCTTCCCTTTCTATACCCCCTGGACCTACAGTCCCTTTATGCCCAGGGCCTACACCATTGTTACAAGATCCTGTGGAGTCTGACCAGGGTCATTCAGTTGGTTTTAAACTAGCTGACTTATTTTCCACTAAGGGAGAACCGGCACCTAGGCGTAATGCCGTTCGGTTACTATATAAGGGAGGGTTAGAGGAACCCCTAACCGTGTTTATATTGCTAAGACTTTGCTTAAGGGTTCTATGAAGTTTTTTTCCTTGGAGATTTTTGCCCTGATTAGTTTGGGTAATTATAATTACGACATTAGTTTTAAACAGGTTTCAGGTTTGGATAGGTTTTGGGCACAGTATGTGACCTGTGAGACTTCTCCCATGTGGTCTCCTTTTCAGGCTATTCCATTAACCAAACCTGCTGTTCAAAATATTACGATTATGTTTAAGAATGAAGGGGTGAATGTGGAGGATATTTTATTTGGTTAAAACAGAGATGTGAGGTGCTTAACAGGCCCACCCCCCACGTTGGATAGTGAACAAATCTGGGATGGTGGTTGGAGAGTTCGTGTTAAATTATATTCTACCAATACTGGGCCTAGACATTTACCTAGTTTTTTTTATCTAGGAAAAGATAAAGGGCTCATCTTTTATGTAGGGCAGCCTAAGTCATGTTTTAAGTGTGGCTCCCGTACTCACCTTAGTTCTGCTTGTGACACTGTGAAATGTAGTCATTGTTTTTGACTTTGGCCATACTGCCAGTGCCTGCTTAAATCTCTTTAAGTGCAACCTTTGTGAACGTACAGGTCATGCTTATGGGCGTTGTCCCTGGGCATCCCATAATAGGGAGGATTGTCCTTCACACGAAAGTTTAATTACTGTAGCACAGCAAATGCAGGCTAAGAAGGTTGCTGCCCAAGATTTAAAAGTCGATTTAACCTCCTCTACTTCAGTAGGGTTGCACGAGGAACCTGCGGAGGTTGTTGTTCAGGATACTTCTGTTACCCTGTCTCCCTTACTACCTGTTCCGCTTTCTGATGTTGTTCCTCTTTCTGTCCCTGTAGCTCCCTTAAGGGTAGACGACATGGTTGTGGCTGATGATGAGATGCCCCCCCCTGCAGTCTGCTTCTGATTTGGACACTTCTGGTTTTATTCAAGTTCCTCATAAGAGGACCAGGAAAGGTCTGGCGGTTGTCAGTCGGGGCAAGGAGGCTGGGGTTCGTAACTGGCAATCTAATAACAAATTTGCAGTGTTAGCCACGGACCTGTCCGATAAGGACTCAGGAGGGGATGACACTGACACCTCCTCCATTTGTTCTTGTCCAGATACGGAAGGAGGTAGAGATTTGGATCCTATAGCTAAACGAACCCGTCAAAGTTGAAGGAGTAAATCACCCATTGGCATTTAAATGGCTTCTTTTTCGGTTTGTTCTTTAAATGTGAATAGCATTAAAGGTCAGAAGAAACTGGGGGGTGTATTTTTGACAGTACAAGATTTTCGGTGTGACATTGTCTGTCTTGTAGATACTAGGTTAAAATCTCATGAGAACTACAACAGGCTTCAGGGCTTGGACCTGTGGTCCTTCCTTTTGGTCATCTGGTTTAGATACATGTGATGGTATTGGTATTTTGTTTTCCAATTTGGATTTGCATGTTTCCAGATTGGTTGATATACTACCAGGGAGAACATTGTTATTAGATTTTACATACTCTTTGGAGAGATTTCGAATAATCGTGGTTTATGCTTCCCAGACTAAAGCTCAGCAAGTTTCTCTTTTTCATTTGGTGAGGCCCTTTTTGTATACCTCTCGGTTACTCCTGTGGGTTGGTGATTTTAACTGTGGTTTGCACCAAACAGATAGAGGGTTACTAACCCCCAAGCTATTTTGTGACTCTATTGCTTTGAAGGACATTATAACCACGGCTCAGCTTGTGGACGCTTACGGGTATTGTCATGTGACTGGAGGATTTACTTTTTTTAAGGGACCCATGCGGACACAAATTGATTTTATGTTTTTGTCTAAGGTCTTGCAGATTCATTCTTGTCAGACAGTGGGTGTTGAATTTTCAGATCATGCTGCTCTCTGTGTATCCTTTTCTCGGGATACTGCTCCCCGCTGTAAGAAAAACCGCTGGCGGTTTAATGACTCCCTCTTGGAGGTTCCCTCTATTTTGAAGTTATGGCAGAGGGAATGGGCTGCATGGCTCTCTGTGGCTGATCTTTACGAGGACGTGGTGGACTGGTGGGAAGACTCTAAATTACGGTGGAAGCATGTCTTCCAGGAGAGGGCTGCTGCTTCCCAGACTGCTCAATACTTACAGTATTTGGCACTGCGGCAGCAGTTACAACATTTGATTTCTTTATCTGATACCACCCGGAATGATTATAGTGATCAAATTGTGGTTGTTTGCACACAGATGAAAACACTACAATATGATTGGGCTAGCTCTTTAGGACAAGAGGCTCAATTTGGGACTCAGATGACTAAAGGGGGGTTGGACCCTTTTAAGGCTTGTAAAAGCCATGTAGACTCTAAATTAATTCGTTGTCTACGGTCCCCCTCTGGTGACTTGGTTACGACTCCAGAGGCTTTGGTTACTGTTGTTGAACAGCATGTATTAAACATGTTGGGTATTATACCGGACTGTGAGTCTACTGAGCCATTTTTGGACTCTTTACATCTCCCTCAGCTCTCTTCTGTGGAGCAGGATATGTTGACTGCTGACATTGTTGATGGGGAAGTGGCTCAAGCCATCGGTAGTTTACGTTTGCATTCCGCACCTGGATCAGATGGACTTACTGCAAAATTTTTTAAAACTTTTATGTCTGATTTGGTTCCGGCCCTAACGTTGTTGTATAATGATATGTTGGCCTCTGCCTCTGCGACCAAATCGATGAAAGAAACCATTTTAATTTTACTTTTCAAAAGAGGGGATGCTACAGATTTGAATAATTGGAGACCACTTAGTTTATTAAACGTGGATTATAAAATTCTGGCAAAAATTCTGTTATCCAGACTACTTAAAGTTGCTGTTCACATAAGTCCTGTCCAGACGTGTGGCATTCCTGGCAGATGCCAACATGACAATTTGGTTTTGTTGCGCAAATTATTTGCCCTGGGTGACAGGGGGGGCAGTTACTGGATGGGTTCTGGGTTTGGATCAGGAGAAGGCCTTTGATAGGGTTTCTCAGGGTTTTTTGTTTTCCATATTACAGGCCTTTGGACTTCCTGTTAAGTTTCTTTCTTGGCTTCAGACTTTATATAAGGGGAATACGATCATTCCTAATGTGAATGGTTGGTTAGAGAATCCTGTGTTGCTTGTTTGTGGTGTTCGGCAGGGGTGCCCCTTAAGTCCTATTCTTTATGATTTTTATATTGATACTTTGATACGGGCAATATTACTTTGTCCTCAAATCATAGGACTTGAGGGGGTCCCTTTTTTTTGACACCTATCAAACTGTTAGCTTATGCAGATGATGTGGTTTTGGTTGTGGACATACATACTGAGGAAGCAGCCTTGGTCCAGGTTTTTCGGACCTTTTCTTCAGTTTCTGGATCTAGCGTCAACTTTGGGAAAAGTGTTGGGGTTCCTATTGGCCACACCACTCTCCCACCAGCTGGTACCTTCGCTGGGATTCCTATTTCTGTAGCTCCATTTAAGTATTTAGGAATTTTTTTTGGAACTGGTGATATGCTGTCTCATAACTGGCACATTGCCTTGGGGAAGGCGGAAGGTCTGATTGCTGGGTGGAAACAGTTTTTGATTGGTAAGAAAAAGAGTGGTGTTGCTTAAAACATTGGTGATTCCTATTTTTTTGTATCTTTGTTATGTGTTTCCCGCGCCTATGGCACTTTTTACTAGATTATATGGGATATTTTTTCATGGGTTTTGGGGATCTCGCCTTAACCCAATAAAGCGTAGTTTGACCTATAGACCAATCCGGGAGGGGGGGTAGGTATGATTCATCCAGTTGTTTTTTTTTATAGTTTATTTTTTAGTTATAATTTTGGGAAAGCTTTGAAGCCTGGGGAGGTGGTTTGGAAACCTTATTTGATGCTATGGTTGTCATCCTGTCTTTCACGTTGGGATTCTGGACAAAAGGGTACTATATCTCGTTCTCAGGATGTCCCATTATATGGGAAGGAAGCTTTTAAGCTGGCTTTATCTTGGGTTTTTTCCGTAGGATTTTTGTGTTTTGTCTAGACATATGATTTATGACAAGGTTTGGAGAAGGGAGGCCCAGGAAGAGGTTGTTTTTCCCTTCTGTCCCTCAGATCATTTTACTTGGATTCTTCAACAACTTAGTAATCCCCGTCTACCCACTTATGTTTGGGATATGGTATGGTTAAGTAATTATGGCCAGTTAAGTGTCAAAGGTAATCATAAGCATAAAGCTTTGAATGCTCGATATTGCCCCCGGGATCTTTGTCATGAGATTCTAGAAACTCAACAGCACTTATTTCTTGATTGCCCTTTTACTTCTGCTCTTTGGTCTTGTTTGGCTGGTTTGTGGTCCAAACCTTTATTCCTCCAATTATCATATGAGCAGATTATGTTTTGTACAAATGTTGATTTATGTTCTAAATATCATGTTGATACCCTGTATATTGTTTTTGTTCTAATTAGATATTACTTATGGCAGGCTAGATGCATGTTAGTTTTGCATCAGAAATTGATTTCTATACAAGAAATAATTGATAATATTTGTACGGCTCTCCGCTTAGTTAAATTGCATGATTTTCAAGTTCTTACAAGACCTCAATTTCTTCTTTTTTGGCATAATTGTGACCTTTGGTCTATTGATTGATTATATGTTTTTTCCTTTTTTGTTTCATATTTTGTACTTCACTCTGTTATTGCTGTTTCTGAATTTAGTTTTTTGTGTATAGGATGCTGTTATTTTTCTGTAATGAAGTCCAACCTTTTCAATAAAATTCCCCTACTCTGCCAGCAGGGGGCTTGACTTCCTGGGAGCAGAATGGAACAGACCAGTTGGGAGCCAGACAAAGGAGGAGGAGGAGCAGGGGAGATAATAATAGACTACTCAGAACAAGAAATAGACATAAGTAAGGAAAAACCAATGTCTAAAGAAGAGATTCAAATGTTAACTTCTCAGAAAATGTCTAAAACTGAAGAAATAAGTAAGACTATGCCTGAAGAAGAGAACAGTGAATTGTCTGAACTGCCTACTGAGAATGATTCTGAGCAGATTGAAACAAGGGAGAATAATGTAGTGCACACAGAAATGCCAAATCAAAAAAGTGAGAAAATACAAGCTTTGGAAAAACAATTTGGGCAGGAGGAAAGACAATATTTCTTTAAGAAAAGGCAATTTGAGAAGAAAATGAGAGCATTGCAAGCTGACAAACAAAAGCTGCCTGTCAAAACCACTGAGCTGTTTAGAAATGATGCAGGAGCATCAAAGGGTATGATGGTGAGCTGGGCAGAGGAGGTAGAAGCTGTGGAAACTAACATGTCAACAAAGCAAATAGATGTCTCCCCTGGAACTGCGTCGAGAATGGCACAGATAGGATTAAAACAACCTAGCCTAGGAAACCCTGGGGAGAGAGTTTTTCAAAATGAAACTTCTGCTGGATGGTCAGCTAACGGAGCACTGGAAGCTGCAGGATGGACTCAGGATCTGAAAACAGGTCAATGGCTTGTGGGGAATGCCCTGATTGTAATATAAGGCAAAAATGAAGAGAATGCATCACAAAATGATAACACTCATGTTTCTGAAATTATAAGTAATCTTGAACCTCCTCCAGACCTTGCTTTAATGCAAAATCCATGTTTGCAATTTAAGAGAAATGTAATTTCAAATGAATCTAATGGGGGATGCCCCAGTACAGAACATGAACAACCTCAAATACCATTAAATTCTATTAATAAGACAGCACCTAAACTTTTGGTCTCATTATTTAAGACCCCAATTTATCCAGCCAAGAGGCTTTCATACACAGGCAGGATGCAAGAGCCACCAGACAGACTGTATGTAGCAAAAACACTTCTGAAAGAATCAATGAAGTGTTTTTCTGCAGAAATTTATGCACTGATTCACGTGTCAGGTGAAACAGCATTTGACGTGAGTTTTAAAACAGCAAATGGTCTTGAGAGATTCAGGATCAAATACAACGCACTGAAAAAATATTTTATATGGGCCCCGTTTGTGGCAATCCCACTAACAAAACCTGCATGAAAATCTATAACAGTTTTGTTCCAGAATGAGGGGGTTAGTGTACATGACCTCACATACTGGCTAAAACAGAAATGTACAATCATTGAAAACCCAGAGGCTGTAATGGATTCTGAAAACATTTGTACTGGAGGCTGGAGAGTGAAAGTGATGTTAAAAATAATAGACACAGGAGTTATCCATCTACCAAACTCATTTTACTTAGGGAGAGACAAAGGCACATTATTTTATGCAGGGCAACCAAAAATGTGTTTTAGATGTGGATCAATGGAGCACCTAAGTAGTATCTGTGATAAGCAACGATATAGTATATGTGGGGAAATGGGGTACACAAGCATGGTTTGTATAAGTGAATGCCACTGTAGCTTATGTGACACCAGTGGTCACATGTTCCAAAACTGCAAATGGGCAGCGCACAATATAAAAGTTCAAGCAGATCGGGAGGAACAAAGGCTGCTTATTGTCATCACACAGGGAAACAGGATTAGTAAGAGAAGGTCACAAAATATACAGGGGAATGCAGAATTGAATGAGGAGACTCCCCTCCACACAACCTTGAAACCCACCCCCCCACAGGTGAACATTCTCGCTGCTCACCCCCCCACAGGTGAACATTCTCGCTGCTTCCAAGAATTTGCAGGAACAAGTTCTAGAAACAGCAAACATTGCAGTATCACAAAGACAGGGAGGGATATGGGAAACAAGGATAAATGACACAGAGGAAGAGACACCAGGTACTACCATGCCCCCCCCCAACCCCAGGGACAGAAGAGGGTGAAGGGCAACCAGACAAAAAGTAAGGAATGTCTCTAGGCAGGCTTCAAGAACACACACAGTAACATCTACCACAAATAAATTTGACATTTTACTGTTAGAGCACACGGAAGAAGACTCAGACAATTCTTCAATAGAATCCTCTATACAGGAGGGAACCACAGATACAGCGGTGTCAGATAGACCAAAAGGACAACAAAAAAGGAAAGCCAAAGTGAAATCAAAGCATAAAGATACCAGTAGGAAGGGGAACTACAAGAAATAACAGTTGTCAGAGAGGCACACTCATTCCATACCATAAATGTAAATAGCGTCAAGAGACTAGAAAAAAGGAAAATAATCTTCTCTTTTTTGACTTATTTACATTTTGATATCATATTCCTGCAAGACAGCTGATTACACACAACAAGAGAGATACAAGAAGCTTCCAAAATGTGGTACATAGGCCCCTCTTACTGGTCTATAGGGCAGGAACCCTGTTCAGGGGTAGGGATTTTATTTAGATGTCCTGAAGTAAAACTTTTGAAAATATATGATCTAGTAACTAGCAGAGTATTAATTATGGATGTAACTATACGTGCAGTCCTATATAGACTAATAAATATCTATGCACCACAAACAAAAGCTACAAGATGTGAGCTATTTAGTACTATACAACCATATTTGCACTCAACACACAAGATTGTCCTAGTTGGGGATTTTAATTGCCCGGTGAAAGCGCCAACTACAAACAATACTGTGATTCTAACACTTTGGCACAAATAGTACAAAGGGCCAAACTCAGAGATGCCATTCACTTTCACACTCAGGTGCACTCCCCTACATTTCAAAAAGGACACCTGGTCTCCAGAATTGATTACATATTTCTATCTGAGACTTTGCAAATTCAACAGGCTACCAAAACAAACGCAGAATTTTCAGACCATTAAGTAGTATCGGTAACTGTAACAGACAGCATTAGCTGGCCAAAAGGGCCTGGCTTTTGGAAGCTGAACACCTCATTGTTAACTGATCTATAAATAAGTAGAACTATTAGCAATTTTGTTGCTGCCAGGAATTCAGTATTCATCTTTTTTGAAAATCTAATTGATTGGTCGGAAGAGACAAAGCAAGACCTGCAAAAACTCTGTAAAAGGATTTGTAGAAATCAAAGTACAGACTGCTTTCTTAAATACATACAAAACAGGAAAACCTTACAATAGCCAGTGACTATATCACATGAGACTGGATAGAACTTAATGGTGCAGATAAATGCGATCAAAAAACTAATATTAGAATTTCATAATAAAAAGGCTAATGTTTTATATCACCAGCAGAAATTTGAAATGAAGGGTAAAATGGACACTATTTGCCCATTTGAAAGCTGGCAAAAAAAGGCACGAGCGAAAGGCATTCCTGTTTTAAAGGATAATAACAGGAAAGAGTGTAACACAAAAAGGGAAATCTAGGAAATAGTAACAGAATATACAACAAGTATGTATACAAAACTACAAACAGAAAAAAATACTCCAAGGGATGTTTTCAAAAATTTAGAAACTCCAGACATAGAACAAAGCAAAATACAGACCTGATACAACCCATTCAAGAGAGAGAAATATTAGAGGCTATTTCATCAATGAAGGGTGGAAAATCTCCGGGGCCTGATGGCCTACCAAATGAGATTCTGAAAATAGTAGGAGGGGAATGGTCATGGAAACTGACAAAAGTCTTCAATAATATATTGTGTGCAAAACAAATCCTTCTGGGCATGAACATGGGGGTCCTAGCATATATTTATAAAAAAGGGGACAAAATTGGAGGCCAATTACCCTCCTGAATTCAGATTTTACAATTTTGAGAAAAATATCATCAGACAGACTATCCAAAATAGCAGCAGAAATAATCTCCCCAACACAAATGTATGCCATTCCTGGAAGGAATATATACAGTCATAAGCATCTTGTAAGAGAGTTGGTGGAGCAGGGAAAGCTAGGCGCTGTTGATGGGTTTTTAATATCTCTAGACCAAACAAAAGCTTTTGACCAAGTGGATCATAATTTCCTTTGGGAAAGCCTAGCTCATTATAAAATACCACAGGAAATGATCAACTGGTTCAAATGTATCTATAGAACAGCCACAGTATTCCCTGTGGTACAAGGCTGGAAAGGCCCTATCATTCATATACAGAGAGGTGTGAAACAGGGTTGTCCTCGCAGCCCAATATTGGATTACTTTTTCTTAGACCCCTTATTAAAAAGAATAAATAATGCCCAACAGATGAAAGCCATACAAATAGAAGAAGTAGTATTTCCCTGTAAAGTTGTCTTGTATGCAGATGATATGAGTGTTATGGTACGTAATGAGGAAACAAGTCTATTAGTACAGAAAATCTGTGCAGAATTTGGGACCCTAGCAGCAGCATCCCTAAATCTGGGGAAATGCATAGGGCAGAGACTAAACTATTCACTGATATATAAGGGGATGGTAAATGGGATTGAAATTACACCCAATCCAATAGAAATTTTAGGGGTTCAGATGGGAAATATAAATATGGATGAATTAAACTGGGAAACAAAAATAAGGTTAGGGAAACAAAAGGTAGTGAATTGGATTAGATGGAAATTAGGTAAAAAGAAAAGGATGTATCTTATAAAAAGTTATGTATTCCCACCCCCCCCCCAAACATTTAGAAACCATACTTTTAAGTATATTCTTTCAGGCCTGCTGGGAGAGTCATCTGAATCCTATAACAAGGAACATATTGTATCTAACTTTTAACAAAGGGGGTTTAAGCGTGCTAAACCCCATATTGATTTTCAGCACCTTTTTATATATAACAATATAAAACCATTACTAACCCAACAAAAAGTAGGATGGGAGCAATTCCTATTTCTGAAATGTAAACACTGGATACAAAGCTGGGAAAATACGTCATTTCCCCCTTTCAAAAAAACAGTGCTAATACCTAAATACACAAGGTGTACTTTTGTGAGAATTAAACAACGGTTCAGTGTTCCTTCATTTCGGGATTTTGGAAGTTTGTAGGCATACAATGGGGAAACGGCATTTTTAATACAATTACCTATGGAAATATCATGCATGGAGTTTTAATAATGCATGGAATATATGGAATAAAAGCACTTTACAGGTTATGGTGGTCATTTTTTTAAATGGAACATATGGACAATTAGATGTGGTTTCACACTACAGCAAAAAGAAGGTAGCCAAATAGAATTACTAAATAAAGTAACACAGGACTTACAAAGTATCTATCAGAAAGAGAAAAAAATGAAATCTAGAGAAGCATTATTAGAACTTTGGAAAGGGCATCCATGGATAACTAACACAGATGCACCCATGACATAAAAAATTATTACACAAATGGGACTAAATAATTTGATATGTTTATGAAGTTATGCTCATGTAAATAATGTAAACATATAGGTAATGGATTGTAAATAGTTGGATATCCTTTCTGTACACTTTATGTTTCTGGTGAAAGTATATTATCCTTTTCTTTACTTAGGATTCCTGGGGGGAATATTGTTTTGAGAACACCTTGTTTCCATGTATGATGCAATACTTATTCCTGTTAATTTAGATTTTGTATGATAAAACATTGTATAGTTGGTATCTAAATTTTATGTTCAAATAAAAAATTTCCCTACTCTTTTCGAGAAGTGCCATGGGATCTTTAACGTCCACCTGAACTACCACCAGAACAGGCAGATGGGGCCTTGGTTTAACATCTCATCCGAAAGACAGCATCTCAAGAGTGCAGCACCCCCCCTCATGCTGCACTACAGTGTCAGTATTGGGATTTAATCCAGGTTCCTGGATAGAACCCACAGCCTTCTGATCTGCTGACCTCAGAGGCGAGTGTGCTGCATGCTGAGCCACAGACACTGACACTTATAGGCCTGGATACTCAGTCTGCACCAGGCAGTGGCACAAGCCTGGGCGCAGTGCAACTGTGATGAGCTGGGGCCAAGGCCAGGTGAATCATTCAGATATTTGGGACTGTCTAGTACAGTATGCCCTGCAAGCCCGTTAGAGGGCATACTGTACCTATCATTCTGCAGGTGGACAGGCGGTATGCGGGCCGGATGCAGCCACCCACTGATAATGGGGGGGAGCAGGGTGGGCAAGGGGTTCTGTGTGGATGGGAGGGGTTGGGTGTGCCACTGGGTCACCACGGAAGTAGGTGTGGGCTATTGATCATGATCGGGGACTCAGGTGGGAGGGGATCCACTAGACTACCAGGGAATGTTGTATCATACATCTACCGTGATCATGGCAACTGGCAAGGGGGGGGTTCCACTAGACCACCAGGGATGGTCATAGGTCCATGCATTGGGGAATTGGATGGGGGGATCACCAGACCACCAGGAATGGACAAGATTTATATGTCTTGGGGAATCAGGGACTGGGGGACCACTAGACTGCCAGGGATTATGTTTTTGATGTATACCGCATAATTGTGGCTATGGGCAGGAGGGTCTGGGTCAGTGTGTGCTTGTGGATGGTGTTCTGGGTGGGCGGGTGGCCACCCAAGGCTGGGCTGCTGTGTTGTGCCCTGCAGTACTGCAGACCATCTTTGGGTGGCTGGGAGTTGCTCCTACTCTGCAAGGGCTCAACTTTGAGCCCCCATGTGGCACAATGAAGGGTTGCGCCAGCATATGCACTGCACATCCCAGGTTGAATATCGGGATGTGCTGCATACCATTACATTGCGCCCTGACACATCGGGAGTTGCTCTGTGCTGGGCAGCCTTTTCAATATCCCACCAGGGTGCAATGCGGGGTTGCGCTGGTGAAACTCTGTTGCGCGAGGCACAACCCCTTTGAAAATCTGGCCCACACTGTAATAAAAGTTTTTTGTTTGTGTCCCAGCAGAGTGTCATATTTTTGTTCTGTTGTGTGATTTCTTCTTTCCAGCTGCAACCTGGCTTAACATAACTTGTCTTCCTCTCCCTGCTTGTCTGTATAGCTGTGCAGAATTTTTTTCCCAGTATGCAAAATTCTCAGCAGTGGAATTTCACAAACTATTTTAAATAATTTGTTAAATTCCACCATGCATAAAGTCCACACCAAGGAATACCACAAGATGACACTGCATAGACCTTCCTCCTAATTTTCCTCATATGTATAAAATAAATTTTTATTATTACTTGTGGGGCAAAAAAACACACAAGTCCCAGCAGAAAGAAAAACAAGTCACCGTGATGTTTTTCCTGCTTCAAGGGAAACAATTAAATGTTTGCTACCATGTACTATCTGAAAAGTTCAGAGCAAATCCTTAAGTTGAGGGGAAAAATCCCAAGACATATGAAAAAAATCTTGGCAAATTAATCAACCTGTCCTGCCACATAGCAGTAACTATACTGTACCCTAATTTGAGTACTGATGCACACCCAAGCTTAACTGCCAGAATGTTAGCCCTACATACGCTTTGTAACCTGCAATAACATTCTACCTCATGAATCTGTTTAGTGCTGCTTTGAAAGCCTGAATGGTACCAGCTTCCAGTACCTCACCACTTCTATTTTGATTTCATTTGTTTTGTTTTTTAGCATTTCCTCTATACCACCTTCTTGCTAGGACACAGCTAGAAACAAGCTGGTTAACAGCTCCATGTGCTTTTCCTGGGCAACAAAATGTTAAATAAATCACTATCCTTAAGATCTTGTATTAAGCTTATGAACAACTGATTTGCATTGCCTTTTTCCCCTTTTACTGATGGCCAAAAGAGATAAGGGTGGATAAAAATATTCGTGAAGCCCACTGGCCTAACCAGTAGCTGCTTTACAATGACACATGGTCTGAAAGTCAAAAGGTGGACCTCAACATAAACTGCAATGCTGCTTGTGGGAACCCAGAAGGCTGTGGGTTACACATGCAGCACTGAACCCCACTAGCATGGGATGGGAGAGGAGTCCCCATTTCCAGCATTAACAGGCAGATGAGTCAATGCTGTGTGACAGCACGGGGGGGGGAGGCTTTTGTGCCAGCCCATATGAAATAAGACAGCAATAAGACACAATGAGGTGTGGGTTATGGCCTGATAAGAGCATACCCCAGGTGTGTTATGAGGCATGAGGCAAGTGCGCTGAGTGCCTTTAGCACCTGAGAAGTGCTCTTATCAGGCCATAACCCACATCTCAGAGTGTCTAATTACGCTTATAAAATGGGTCTCCAGTAAAGAAGTTACTAAAGACAATGCCAGATACAAAGTGTAGTTAAAAAATTGTGAAAAATGTTATCAGTAGAAAAACACAAAATGTAGTCCTTGTCATTGTGTTGGAATGCAGGTCTTTTAATCAAAAGTGGCTAGAGGAGGCTGGTGTCTGTCTGTGTCTGTACTCTCCAGTCTCAAACACTACAAAATTATGCTTTTTTTCATACACATATTTCTTTCTTTGATCATAATCAGCCACTTTGAGTTACAGCAACGGGGAGCAACCATCCCCCATCTACTTTCATTAGAGCAACGGGGATCAAGCATGTCCCATATTGGTTTATGCATTTAATGTGATGTTATTTGGGACCCCTGTCCTCTGCTCCAAAGATACACAAATCATTTTCAAATAATTATTTGTGCAGGTTTTTTTTTTTATAAGTTTCTCTCCTTAACAGCTGGCTTAACTGGGAGCAAGCATGTCACTTTGTGGCCGCCATACGCAGCCATTTTCTGATTTGCGGTTTTCAAACCACAGTGGTAAAGGTACTGAAACAAACTGCTTACACTTTAAAGCTGGCAGTTATACAGCGCAGCTTTTATTTTGGGATTCTTGCTGCTGGGGCAAGGTGGGGATGGGGACTGGAGATACCAGAAATAAGACTGGAGGTACCAGAAACGAGCAGATGAACAGGTGGACTTAGGAGAAATAAACTGCAGTGAGTAAAAACCTACTGATTCAAAGCAGCTTTCAACATATGGCCTCTGTAAGAAGTGGGGGACTGTATTACCCAAGTTGTATTTCTATGGTAATTGTGGTGCCATGGTGCTTGTGACTGTTGCTTTGGTGAATGAGGCTTCATGGATTTTAATGAGTCTGCCACTGCTCTCCCAGTTTCTCGCAGATGCTGGCTGAGGAGCTGCAATAGGAGAATGGTGGTCTGCTCAGATTTTAGGCTGTGCTGCATTCTGGTTGGCACAACTAGTGCCGGTTGAAACGTTATGCACTGATAAAGACACGGCTGAAAAAAATTTCAGCCAGCCAGGACTCAGTTAATTTTTTACCCATTTTATAATGTGACATACAGTATACAATGGACGTGGAAATTCCTGCCTTTTAATTGGCTGACTGGCATCTTATTCCTGTGGTAAATCCTACGATATACCAACAGGAAAAGATGCCAGCCGCCAGTGAGCCACATCAGGACCATCCTCTAAAATCACTCCAACCCTGAAAATTATCCTATAAACCTCAATGCAAAGTGGGAGACTGAAACCTGCAGCAACACCGACCCCCAACCAAACCCATTTTCAGTACCACAGTACCGTTTGTGTAAAAACACAGTGCACTTTCTGCCTCAAAAAAGTCGTGTACCTCCAAAGCGCAATACAGGGCAAATTTGGAAGTGCTAGTTTATGAAAAGGTAAAATTCTGTACTTGGCCTTAGCTGTTCACTTTCACCACCACTGGAGCAGGCCTTCTGATAAAATTCATGATGGAGGAAGAACTCTCTACCTAATGAAATGACCACCCTTCCCACTAAAATGAAAAGTTTTAAATCTTGACAGTTATCAAACTGTCAACGGCAAAAGCTCGAACACTGACCTGCCGTAAGTGGAGCAGAATGCTGGCAGACTGGATTAACTCGCAGCTTAGGATCTGAATGTCCATCTCCATGTTGAGGTTCACCCCATCAAGCCCCTCCAGCATGCTAGGGATCGGGGAGAGTTGCACCTCTGGGATCAAACAGTGGTCCATGGTGAGGCTCACCTCGTGGTACAGCTGGTCAAACCAGTTCCCAGGGCAACCGATCACAGTTGATCATCGAAAGGGACAGCTGTCCTTTTGCAGTACCGCTAGCTAGTGTCTGTGACCTGCTGTAAACCTGTTGATTATTATAAAATATAATGATGTGTATTTCTATCAATTTTTAAGCAAAATCAGCAGATATGATTCATGAGTTTATGTACTCTGAGCAATATAGTGGAATTAACTGCTGAGTAAATTATTAAGCCGTAGTCAACAATCGTCACCAGGTAGCCTTGGGCAATGGGTAGCAGTGAGGACTCTGAGGTTATCTCTGCAGCAGTACAACATACTGTACCAAGTTTTCTAATTAACTGTCTTAATTAGCCATTCAATATATAACACAAAAGTAAGTGTCCCAGCTAATGTCATTCCCAAGTATTTTTAAAAGAATGAACATCTTCATGACAGATTTTATCCACAGTATAAATTGCCATTGGTAAGACTTTTGATTACATATTGTCATCGAAGCACAGATCAGGAAGCATAGGAAAACCAGGAGCAGTTTCAAAATTCACAAATAGCGTTTATTTTTCTCGATAGCAAAATAAAAAATAAAAATGATTCAGTATAACTATTTATAAAGGCAGTACAAACAGAGAAAACTAAGTCCTTCTTCTGAGGGTATCTCTTAATTCCAAGTTTCAGTCTCTCACTCTCCTTGTCTCTCTAGCAAAAGCATTGCTGTTCTTTTTATAAGTCTTTGTCTGGGAACTCGTTAAGAAAGTCTGCTTCTCACACAGTGTTCTTGTAAGTGTACAGAATTTTCTTGTCAGTTTCATTCCTTGCAGGTGCAGCAAAACACTACATGGTGTCCCAGAACTGAACTCTTGTTCACAGCTCTGCTAAGGGCTTAACAACTGCATCTCAGGTTAACCCCTTGAGTTCCAAATAGCTTTTTGCAATCATTTCAACACTATAACTATATACGGTTTTAAACAAAGGTATCCCAGTATCAGTGACATTTCCACATAAAGATTCACACATATTTTTATACTTGCAGATATGCAAGTGGGAAGATAACACAGAAATAGCAAGGGAAGGCAGAGAGATAGCGAGAGGCGGGAAATTGTGAAACCTTCGGAGTGATCAGTTCCTAGGTCTCACAAGAACATTTACTTGCGCAGCCAGACAGACAACAGACAGAAAAAGGAGAGGATAGAACAGATCATTGCATTTTACTCTTTCTGCATAACAAATGGGACAGGGCCTTATTGAACCCTGTCATATATATGTGAGGACTTACATAAAGAATTGGATTTGTTTTTCTAGTGTTCAGGATTAGATGATGATCTCTAATCCAGGTTTGGAAAGAAATAAAATCTTGCTGTAAACATTCTACCACATTAGCAACATCCCTGACTGTGGTAAATATTACAGGGTTGTCTGTGAATAATAACACAGATGACAGTGCAAGTATCTGGCAGATAGGTAATAAAGAGACTGAACAGGATGGGGCTCTGGGCTAAACCCTGTGGTACCCCAATACTGGTTATTCTGTATGCCAAGAACACATCTCCTATCTTTATTCTGTACTGTTTTCTGTTTAGGTAGCTCAAACCAATTCAGGACAGGTTCAGACATCCTCATGGCATTCAGTTCACCAAGCAATAACTTATGATTAACTAAATCAAAAGCTTTTGAAAAATCAACAAAAAATGAGGTGACAGAAAAAACAGAATCAATAAAAGTGTGCAAATAATCAGTAAAAGTCAATAAAGCCATATTGTGGAAGCAACAGCGGGTAAGGCCTTAGCTGCCATGGCCACCTCCTTGAAAGAACAGGCCATGTTGAGAAGTCGAGTGGAGCAGTTGGAGAACTCTGTGAGAGCTGCTAATTTGAGGATTCTAGGGCTACCGGAGGAATTGGATGGTGATAATCTCATTAAATACCTACAAACTTGGCTGTGAGATTTGACTGGATTGTTGGACTTCCACCTCATAAAAGCTTATTGGATTACCCCCAGAAGGAAGGAAGGAGAGAGAAAGAAAAGAAAAAGGAAAAATAAAGAGAATGAAAAGGGAAATGAAAGAGAAAGAAAGAAGAAAGAAAGAAAGAAAGAAAGAAAGAAAGAAAGAAAGAAAGAAAGAAAGAAAGAAAGAAAGAAAGAAAGAAAGAGTGATATGATAGAGATCTTCAAATATCTCAAGGGCATAAATAAGGTACAGGAGGGTAGCATCTTTCAGAAAAAGAAATGTTTTAGAACAAGAGTCATGACATGAGGCTGGAAGGGGTAGACTAAGGGGTAACATGAGGAAGTATTTCTTCACAGAAAGGGTGGTGGATACATGGAACAGCCTCTCAGAGGTGGTGGTGGGGGCACATTTTGTAGGGGAATTAAAAAATGCATGGAATAGGCATAGGGAAACCCTAGAGACAGGAAAGAGAACAAAGCTGGAGATCAAGTAGGGTCTGTGGTTTTTGCAACAGGTAGGAAAGATAATCAGACTGGGTGGGCCTATCGGTCCTTATCTGCCATCAGTTTCAAAGAAAGAAAGAAAGAAAGAAAGAAAGAAAGAAAACTGTCTCCATTTGCAGTCATTAACCACTTGGCACCCAGACACAGATGTTGCCAGTTCCATGACTGATTAGGGGACTGTGCTTGGCCCAGTTGAGCTGGGAATGCCAGAGACTGAGGTTTGAGCCCTGAGTGCAGCTCCCAACCTCAGGCTAATGAAGTCAAATGGGGTTGCTGAAGAAAAAGTACTCTCAGACTTCTAGTGGAGGGCTTAGCTAGCCCAGCTGCTTTAGTGCCTCCTGTGGTGGGGTGAAAGGTGGCTTTATTGCAGTGGGGGCCACACAGTTCCCTACTCCTCCACAGTGGGACACATGTGGTGTGTGGGCTAGCTCATGGTGGGGGATGGGGTTGACAAGGGGCAAAATACTGTTACTGCAGCACACTTTAATGAAGTTTGAAGCCACTACATGTCCATGCTAAAAAGACCATCCATGCAGTCGTGGCAGTCCCCACCCCTCCACACTTAATCCAGAAAGCTCACAGTGTGTGTGTGTGTGGGGGCACTGTGAGGTGGAACTTGAAATGGATTCTGGTGCTGCAAGCCACTGTAGGACTGTAGGAAAGCATTGCATAGCAGAAGGGTGCCCACTAGTGGGTAAAAAGAAAATATTACCAAAAAACAAAACCCCCAGCAAAACAAGACTGGGGCATCGTTAGCCATATAACACCCAGGGATTCCCATTTATTAAAAAAGTGCCATGGGATCTTTTACTTTATTTCTTCATAGACATCCATCAAGGATGAGCAGAAGGGACCTTAGTTTAATGTTTTACCAAAGAAATGGAACCTCCAGCAGGGAGGCACTGCACTACAGAGAAGTGTCACGCTAGATGGAAGTCCATCCAAGTCCCATGCTCGGAGACTTGAACCCACAACTTTCAGACATAGAGGTATGAGTATTTCAAACTGAGCTACAGTGACAGATCCTCTCTGAACATCTATACAGCACACATACTACGTGAACATTTTGCTTAATTTTCTAGATCTAAATCTCCATGGAATGGTAACAACTTAACTTACCAGGGCTAGGCCTCAGTTACCATGGGGACAAGCGGGGGAGCAGCTAGCCGTCCCCCACACACCCAGACTGCAGCCAACTGGAATATCCACTGGCTGAGAGCTCCAGATCTCTAGTTAATGGAGCTCTGCCCTATTCATGGAACAATTACATGCACCATTGTAGATGTATTCAGCCGAGAAGCAGATTATCCATAGCAATTTCAACTGTGTCCAGTATCTTGTTGATGAATTTGCCATTTCAAGCCTGTGCACACCACTTGCCTTTAAGCAGGGTGTACCCTATGAGATTTCTGTATCACAGTGATGACTGGTGGTTGGAATGGGAGAATTCACTTGGAGACTCTGTTGACTTACAGCAAAGACAACCACAATTCTCACAAGTCAGAAGTCAACAGGAACTATTTATAGTAAGAGATGCATCATTATTTTGTTTTATTTTATTTGTAGTTTTCATATCTTTCAAGCTTTTATTACTGAAATAAAGGACACGTACACTCAAAATGACGGACAGTGGTCCTTATAATGAGGGAAACATCTTAAAACATGGAGATACAAGCTCATGACACTGAAAACCTTGTGTTTGCTTGCACACAAGTTTATATATTTTAGCATCATAGAATATTATGAATTTCTGCTTTGAAGTCTGAATTTACAGCACATTCTCTGTGTGGGGAGCATCTGTTCCATGAAGGACAGATTATACTTCCTGTCTCCCCATACCTCTTATCCCTCCCCCTACCTCTCCCCCCTCCCCCTTCCCTCTTTCTCTTTCTGGTTACCATCTCCTCCCTCCCCCTATCACTTATGCCATCCTTCCTCTTCCATCTCATTCTCCCCCTTTCACTCAACCACCCTCATCTCCTCCAGCCTTGACCCTATCCCACTCTTCCTTGTACCCTGGATGCAGTCTCCTATCATCTCCTTGGCATCACCATGAAGCCCTCAGATTTATTTATTTATTTACTTTGTTTACTGGGTAAGTACATTGAGCCAAAAACCTTTTTTCAGGAATAATCCAGAGCCGCATACCATCCCTCCTACCTCCCTCATCCTCCTCCCTCCAACTGTAACCACACAACCCTCTACTTTACACAGTTAGCTACCCCTGGCACCCATACTGGGTACACACTCAGAATATTTAGAAATGGTACCACCCCTAGCTTTGGGAATGTATACCAGGCTCATTCTTCTAGAGATCGGGGGTACAAAAACAAGCTATTTGGTATTTACAAAACCAGGTCCTGGGGAGAGAACTTTTTTGATAGGCATATGCTAGACCTATCTTCTGGCAGGTTACCCAGTAACTCCACACAGAAAGCAATAATGTAACTGTCCAGACCATAGCTGGGGTTCCAGAGTGTGACTTTATTCCAAAAGATGTTCTCTAAAGCAAGGGTGGACCCCCAAGGTTTATACATTGTGGCACTAGGAATTTGCAGAACAACAAATCAACTGTATCTGACAGAAAACTCTTTGTATTCCCACCACAGTAGGACATAGGGCACTTGCACTTGTATTCCCACATATTGTAGGACATAGAACATTGCTTCCAGTGGCACTGGCCACAACTGAAAACTTATTTCTGCTGAGAACTAGCACCCTTCTTCATAACCAGAGAAGAGACTGTAACCCCCTCCAGGGGGTAAAATTTTCTTCAGACATTTGGCCATTTGTCTAAAGAAACCAGACACCCTTACTGAACCTGTTAGTCCTGAACTGGTTACTCCAGATGGAGTTCTGCCCATCCTTTGCTCTCAAATCCATACATTCTTTCAGAGTTACACCTTAGACATTTGGAAAGACACTTTGGAAATACTATTGAATGAAACTTAGCATCCAGCATTCGAATCACTACAACTGGTAGTGGAAAGTCCCAAACAATGTGATATAGTCATACTTCTGGACATCACACATTTCAGCCAACTTTAAATTAGAACAGTCTCACACTTCCGAATCCACAGAAAAGTTGTTCCTTTCCTTTTAGCCAGAGAACACAACAGGACAGGTACAGTATTTGCTTCCTTTAGCAAAAGTCAGATCCTACCCACTGTTAGACATTTCAGGCAGCCTCAAAACATCCTTGACCAAAAAGGGGATTGCCTCTTGGATCCATCCACTAGCAGAACTTTTCACTCCTCCAGGGATGAAAATCACGAGATCCTGCTGTAGAAACGGTTTCCACCACTTCTTTTGGCAAACTGGAGAATACCAGGACTAGGATGAGAATGCTGGACACTCAACTCAGAGCACACAGCTGAGCAGCTCTCACTCCTCCAACTTCAAACTGAAACTCTCCACTACTGACTCATACTGACTCCCATCTCAACATTCTAACACCATTCTCAACAGCTGGCACAAGAGTTATGCTGCTGCGAGAGTTCCAAATGAGCTCATAACTTCAGTCTCAGCTGAGGGCAAGTAAACAAAAGAGTAAGCAGGTGAAAAACAATTTAACTAGTTAATCACCAGCTGCCTCTCCCTGCCTAGCACTGATGCTGAGGGGATTCTAGTAAGCCCAGGGGACTGTGTGGCTACACAACCCCTCCTCCTTCTTCTCCCCACAAGCTCCTTATTTCCTTGCTGCTTATAGTAGTAGGTGATATTGAGCTCAGTCATGGCCCTGTCCTGTCATTCCCCTCTCTCTTTTCTCCAAAGGTTTGAGAGTCCATGTCAGTATCTGCAGGCTCTTCCCTAAGTTTGACCAATTGCCACCACTCATAGTTAACCTCATGGCTGATGTGTTGGTGATCTTGGAATCTTGGATCTCCACCAGGATCACCTGATACCTTTGTTGCCATCCCTGGTTTCACCATCATTTGACAGGATTGATTGAAGAAGGGTGGTGGAGTTGCTATCTACATGTCCACTAAAATCCAGTTTGATGCTGTTCTTTTTTCCACTATTCTCTCTGCCTATGAGATGTTCCTTCTCAATTCTCCCTTCCCTTCCCTTCTCTGTCCCTATATTCATTGCCAGAGTGTTTGTCATCAGTCATTGAGCTACTCACCACCATCTCCTCCCAAGCCACTTCTGGTGAGTTACTCATTCTAAGTGACTTCCTTCTTAATTGACTCTCACTCTTCCTGCATATATTATGCCAAAATATTAAGTTCCCTTTAACTCTCCCAACTGATCACTGACTGCACTTGACACAATCACAAATCCCTCAATTACTTCCTCCTGGTCTGGCTCCTCTCCTCCCATCTCCATCATACTGTGGATGCTGGTACCCTCCCTGATGCTCTCAGTGACCACCATATGGTCTACTGTGCACTTACGTTTCACTGCCTTAAGGCTCCCCCCAAATTCACCCAGATCCAGTCCTTTCAGTTGCTGGGCTTGTCTTCCCTCTTTGCTGACCTGATAGCTACTGAATGGTTCCCCCATCTCTCTACAGCTGACAATGCCAACACTGCCCCCAATTCTTCACCTCCAAATTCATGTCTGTCAGGGATCATCATGCTCCCTCTTTGAAGAACCAGGGTCTGAGGTTCTCAACATCCCACAGGACCTTGCCTGGTAGACCTACAATTCCACTGCTTCCATTCCAGCCTTACCAAGTACTTGGCCCTTCATAATGCCTGTACCACTGCTACTATGTTTGTGAAGTCTGAATACTTTACCACCCTTTAAATTCTGGGAGATAATCCATGCCATCCCCTGCTTCTATACCCTTGATGGTGCAGCGATTGAGGATGTCTCCTCTTTCAAGTACCTTGGGGTCTGGCTAGACCAATACCTTGATTTCTGTGTGCATGCGGACACCAGAAGCTGCTTCTCAAACTTGATGCAGTTTACAGGAATAAGGGTAGTATCAAGCTTTTTGCCTGCAGAGAGATTTCCTCAAAGTTGATACTCCCTATCTTCAACTATAATGAAATTGTTTACAGTGCTGCTCCCAAGTCCACCTTAGCCAAGGCTGGGACCCCCTTTTGCACTCCTTCTGTTGATGTGACCTGGACAGCCTCCCTAATGTGCATCAACCTTCACTGTACATCTCCCTCTCCCTCCCTTCCCTTGATGCCAGATGCCTTGCTCACTGTGCTTCCTTTGTCTCCAGATTCTGATTTGGTTCCTTCCCCTCTTACCTTGCCTACCTCTACACTCCCACCCCCACACCCTCTTACTACCTTTGCAACTCTGCCTGTCCCTCTCTTGCTCTCCACTGAGTGAAATCCTTTGCTGGCCGATCTGCCTTCTCCTTCTATAAACTCTGGGTCTCTCTCCCCTTCCATCAGCTCTGCTCCTCCCCCTTAATCTCTGAAGTTTCTTCTCCATGATTTAACTACTCACGCCTACATTTGCCCCGACACATGATCATGGGCTTTTGCAGATGCTTTCCAGCCCCTGCTTCCCCTTCTTCCTGCACTAACTCTAGTGCAGACCCTCCTTTCAGCCCCTTCCCACCCTCTACCTGGTATTGTATGTTTTTACATTGCATATTGTTCTTCTTCTGCACTTTACTATATTGTATATTCTTTACACAGAAGCATTGCTTGTGAAACTGCTTATTTTGTTGTATTTGCTTACTTATTATTGTATTTCTTGTCATTATATTTTTGTATTTGTACTGTTATAATCTCCCCACAGAACACATCTTAAAATGAGCTGTTACCAGCTCAGTATGTCTTGCCTGATAAAACTTTTGAAATAAGTTAATCAATAAATAAATAAGGAAAGAAACAAACAAATAAACAAACAAATAACAGAGCCATTTTCAGGGGTAGAATGAGGGACATCCCTTGTGATCAAAGGCAGCTTTGACCAGAAAAGGCACATGGAACTGTGACAATTCATATGTGAATCATGAGAGGGAATCATGAGAGGGAGGGTTACATGGGTATTTTTTTACTGACAAGAATACTGGAAACAATCCACTACTATTATGGTAAGTGCCATGGAATCATTAATTTTCACATGGATATTTTGCAGGGATGGGCAGAAAGAACCTTGGTTTAATGTCTCCAAAGGGACTGCTTCTCAACATTGGAGCAGCAGTACTGGGTATTAATAAAAATTTGTAGCATGGTACTAGTACCTTCCAATTTTCCTACACCAGTGAAGAGCATGTAACCTACTCAGTCACTTAAATCAGTGCTATGTCTCAATCACTCTAATACAAGCAAACTGAAATGTGTCTTTTGGCTCACAGATATAAAGCAATTTATTACTGAAAGGCATGACTATTTACTTGAAAAATAGATAAAGAAATATACAGTTTCTCTTGAAATGCCTTTGGATTTCTTGGTAGTTGGGATTTTCTGATACCACAATATTAAAATTCCATTAATTCGTTTCAGTGGTGAGGCAGTGTGTGGTCTAGTGGCTAGAGCTCTGGCTTGGGGACTTAGAAACCACAGGTTCAAACCCCACTAGGAGCTAGATACTCCCTGTGTGACCTTTGGTAAGTCACTGAACGTCACAGTGCCCCAGTGAATACATTCAGCTGCAGAAATCGGTAGGACCCCACTGGAAACAAGATGTTTATTCTAAGATGGGATATCCTGGGTAAATCAATAGTAAAAAATGCAGTTTAATGGATCACTTTTACTGCCAGTTTGAAACAGAAAAATCAGATGAAATTTTTTTTACACTTCTTTTAAATCCAAGTTGATTTCTGGATGATCCTGCCACCCTCTCCTCCCTCATGCACCATGCCCCTCCTCAACTAATCAGAGTCCCCTGCAGTTGTGCCTCTGATGACTTTTCTGACAGACTCACCCATGGGGTCATGTAAGGGCTGTAGTTCAAATTTATATTTGTAAGGATCACATTGCAGCATTTGATGCAGCTGAAACTGTTGGTAACTACAGTACAGTATCTCTCATTTATCCTTAGACCTAAACTGATCTGAATCTAAACTACAGTGCCTACATAACGTTTGTGACTGAGTCTGTCAGAAACATTATCAGAGGCTCAGGCATGAGGATTCTGGTATTTGTTGTGTAGAAGAATGGTGGTCTGGGTGGCAGGAATAGGATCAATCAGATATCAACTTGGATTTAAAAAGATAAGTGAAAAAAACAACCATTTCTGATGATTTTGACTGCCTGGTCCTGGGTAGTAGTTTGGGGGTCCTTGAGAATTCTCCTTTAAGAGGCACTGCACACTTTCCTTTCCATTTAAAGGAAACCTAAACCATCGTTTTTACACATTTTGTTTTTTTTTAAAAATACTCCATAGTCTTGTAAAGGACAGGCTATTGTTTACATTTATACTGAAGCTGCATTTATTAAAGCATAATAAATGCAGTTTTATGGCATTTGAAAATTGTAAATACAGCCTCTCCTGATTAAAAAATCCTGCTTCTAAGAATTCTGAAATGGCTGCCTTGATGATGTCATTGAAGGGAGAGATGCCCAGCTGTGCAGATGTATTCTAGCTGTGCTAACCATATTCAAATGCGAATAACTTTAAAATGAAAAATGATAGCATTTTACTGTGAACACAAAAGTTGTTTAGCACAAAAATATCTACAAAATGATTGGTGTTTCATGTATAGATACCGTTTAGTTTTTTAAAAATTAGTAAAAAAGTTACAGAAAATTCAATTATTTTTCACTTTTTCAACAAACAAATGCAAATAATAATTTTAAAACAAAAAATGATAGCATGGTACTGTGAGCATGGCATTTGTTCAGCACAAAATATCTACAAAATGAGTAGTGTTTCATTTATATGTGCCTTTTAGATTTTTTACGATTAGCAAAAAACAGCAGAAAGTTCAATTATTTTTCACTTTTTGCAATAAACAAATGCAAATAGCTTTAAACTGAAAAATGATAGCATAGTACTTTGAGCACAAAACTTGTTCAGCACAGAAATATCTATCAAATGAGTGATATTTCATTTATAGATAACTTTTAGATTTTTTATAATCAGCAAAAATGGCAGGAAATTCAAATTGTTGTCACTTTTATTGAAGGTATGACATAAATGGAATAAGATACTTCCCTACTGGAAATATTGTTAAAATGTTTTGTTCTCATGCCCTCCTCCAAGTAACCAAACTGCAATTTGCTTTCCAAATAGCTCACACTTCCTGCCTTCCAAGTGGGGGGAGGAGGTGCAAAACTATTGTACACTTAATGTTTCCATTTCTATGTTCCCCTCCTCTGTCAGCTTTGCTGTGACAAGTTGAGCCTTTCATTATCAGACAAAGTGATCTAGGGCACACTGCATTTTTCATGCAGCCCCCCCATTGACACTTCCTTGTCTTCCATGCATTTAGTCAGTGCACATGAAAACTGCTTTTACCATACTACCCTGAGCTACATCTCGCTTGGATGCCATTTCACATTTTTAGCTTTCATTTTGTGTCATTCAGCTGTGTGCCATTTAAGCTGGAATGTTACCTCTTTTTCCAGTCAATGAAGCCAGGGGCCTGGTCCTCCTCAAAGCAGCCACTTGCTTACTCTCCTGCATCCTTAGCATGTGCTTCAATGGCAGCATAGGTGCCTTTGGCACCTGAGTGAAGACATTCACACTTCTCAGGTGGTTGATGGCACTCAGCTGCACCCCATACTTAAGAACTCATCTCACAAACCACCTGGGGCCTGCAGTAATTTAGCATTACCACACACTCTGTTGTGTGTTATTGCTTACTTACAATTTATAATGTGATCCTATAGGAATTTTATATTGCACTTCCCAGGTGGTTGAAGACACTTGGCTGTGCCTTGTGCCTCACAACCCACCTGGGGCATGCAGCAATTTATCCTTGCTGTGCACCCTGATGTGTGGTACTGATCTCTTAAAATTTATAATGTAATCTTATTCAAATTAAATACTGCACTTCCCAGGTGGTTGAAGGCACCCAGCTGTGCCTCATGCCTTATAACTCACCTGGGTCATGCAGCAATTTAGGCTTGCCACACACCTGCCATGTGTTATTGCTTACTTACAATTTGCAATGTGATCCTATGGGAATAATACACCACACTTCCCAGGAAGTTGAAGGCACTCAACTGCACCTCATGCCTCACAACCCACCTAGGCCTTACAGCAATTTAGCATTGTCACACACCCTGCCATGTGTTATTGCTAACTTACAATTTGCTATGTGATCTTATGGGAATCATATACCACACTTCCCAGGTGGCTGAAGGCATTCAGCTGCACCTCATGCCTCACAACCCACCTTGGGGATGCAGTAATTTGACACTGCCACACACCTTGCCATATGTTATTACTTACACGCTGTACCTCCAAAAAAGTGAAAAAAATTTGAATTTCCAGCCATATTTTACTGCTTATAAAAATCTAAAAGGTATCTGTAAGTGAAACACAACTCATTTGGTAGATATTTTTTGTACTGAACAACTTTTGTGCTTAAAGTACCATGCTAACATTTTTCAGTTTAAAGCTATTTGCATTTGTTTGTTGCAAAAAGTGAAAAAAAGTTGAACTTTCTGCAGTTTTTTGCTAATTATAAAAAAATTAAAAGGCACATATAAATGAACACACTACTCATTTTGCAGATATTTTTGTGCTGAACAAATGTTGTGCTCACAGTACCATGCCATCATTTTTTTTGTTTTAATATTATTTGCATTTGTTTGTTGAAAAAGTGAAAAATAATTGAATTCTCAGCTTTTTTTTTACTAATTTTTAAAAAAACTAAGTGGTATCTATAAGTGAAACACCAATCATTTTGTAGATATTTTTGTGCTAAACAACTTTTGTGCTCACAGTACCATGCTATCACTTTTCATTTTAAAGTTATTCACATTTGAATACAGTTAGCACAGCTAGAATACATCTGCACAGCTGGGTACCTCTCTCTCTTTCTTCAATGGCATCATCAAGGCAACCATTTTAGGATTCTTAGAGCAGGATTTTTGAATCAGGAGAGGCTGTGTTTACAATTTTAAAATCCAATGACACTGCGGTTTCAGTATAAATGTAAACAACAGCCTGTCCTGTACAAGACTATGGAGTACTTTTTTTAAAAACGAAATGTGTAAAAAAAGATGGTTTAGGTATCTTTTAAGCCAGTGGAAAATTGAATCTGACTAATATTCAAACTGGGAACATGTATAGAAAACATATCGCTCAGTCAGTGTGCTGCAGTGAATAGCTGGAAAATAATTTCATAAAAGGGGATCAGTAGTTATTCCAAGATGGCTGCCAACCAGTAACCATGTATTGGCACATGCTCCGAATGAGCAATACTTATGATGTCCACACAGCCTACCCATCAATCACCATTGCATTCAGCAAAACCAAGAAAAGCAACAAAAAACAAAGAAGAAGCAGTGCATTGCATAAGGAACCCATTATATTGCCGATTTCTGATTCCCATAGGAGGATATGCAGCCAAAGTCAGCAGTGGCCCAGGCCTCACATCCTGGAGCAACAACAAGTGGAAAAGCAGCTACTAAAACATCTGAGCAAAGCAGCAGCTAACTGTCAGCTTGACCCCATCTTGCAAGAGATGCAGCGTGGCTTTGTGTCCATTCACGACAAGCTAGCAAATATCCAGCAATTGGTGGACCAGCTCTCTAAGAAACTTACCGATTTGGATGGCAGAATCAAGCAGATTGAACACAGGGTGAGCTGGAATGAAGACAGCACCACCTCTGTGGAGGTCCTGGCTACAAAGCATGAAAAAACATAAGCTGTCCTGCAGTCAAAACTAGACCACCTTGAGAGAATCACAGTTGTTGCGACAATATCATAATCGTTGGACCCCCAGACGGATTGGAGGGGGACTAGTTGGAGGACTTTTTCTCTAAGCTGTTTACAGAATTTCTGAAGCTGGAGGTATATAAAGGTAAAATTGAAATAGACAGGGCACATCAAGCATTGAGAGCTTACCTGGCGCCTGATGGAAAAATGAAATTCTTGCTCTTCAAATTCCACAAGTACTTAGAAAAAGAGTGGCTCTATCACAAATTGAGGAAGTGGGGGGCATCAAACATACATCACATGTCCTACTGCTTATTCTGAACAACAGTGAGGAGCTTTTTAACAAAAGAAAATAATTTGCTTAAGTGAAAGAGCTCCTCAAGTAATGGAACATACCATCTGACATTCTCATACCAGTAAATTCCGAATCACCGTAAGTGGTATGCCTTCATTATTGATCCAAAATGGGCAATGGACTTTCTGGAATCTGCTTCTGGTAATGGGGGTGGCTTAACTAGTTGGCATGCTGTCTTATCTAGCAGTGAAGGAGTACTTTCATTTTTACCAGTAAAGGAGGACTTTTACTTTTAGGTACATAGAAACTGTAAATATTGAACAGACTCTCGGAGATGCAGTGAGCAACTTAAGTTTTGATAGACCCAGTGGCTATTTACTTTTTCTTTACTGTGAGGACTGAAATAATATCTTGAAAACCCTCCCTCAGAGCCAAAATGGTGAAGTGCCAACAGGTGTTATTCCCCCATCTTCTCCCCCTCCCAGCCCACAGAACGGTGATCTCAGCAGCCTGGTACCATCCTCTGAGACTGAGCCATTATCAGCATACCACGGTTCAGTAAGCATATAAAGGGACCATATTTGAAGGCCAGTTGGGAAATAGGAGCACAAAGTAATACTGGTGCAAGGGCTCAGGCATGCCAAACCTCAACACTCTCAATTCAAGATGACCTTCCCACCAATGCCTTGCAACTGTGCAATCTTGTTGCATGTCAACAGGAGCCTACACCAGACTGAACGAGCCGAAGGCAACTCTGAGAGGACTTCAGCCAACAAATGAACCAAGAGCAGCTGAACAATTGTTTTCAGATGGGGACAGCAGAGCTGTGACCTTTTGGACTTGTCAAGTTACTTACTTAACATCATTTGTCATTTCACATCTGAACCGACGAGCAGCTCTTTCGATCCAGATCTCATGAACATGTGATCTAACAGCCTAAAGGAATTCCGTAATTTATTTTATGTGTCCTGCATACTGCTTGACATTGGGTAAAAGCAAGAAAAAGCGTAACATTGGGTAGAAGTAAGAATTCTACAGACTGTATCATTTGCCTTATTGCCTTATTTAATGCTCATATTTTGATAATATTACTCTGAAAGGGAGTACTACAGTGTAATTTTTAAATGGTAGAGGTGGTGGTTCAGTTGCTCTCTATACTTTCACTTGGGGGAGATGGGAAGGGTCACAGGGTCCAATTAGAATTATTGGAAGGCCTTCACTAAACATGGTTTGCTGGCCCATGGGCAAGCCTGATTGGACAAGCCTGATCTTGCAAACAAAACTGTGTTACGTGTAGCCCATGGGTGGACAATGGACGGCCACATACACATGAATGGTGTAGAGCAGCGGAGATGAATCTCTCACTGCCAACCATGGCATACGCTAGGACATAGCTATTAAAGCGGCTGTTCTGCCCTCCTTATCTCCCTCGGGGTTCCGGTATAAAGGAGCAGTATGAAGAAACACCTCTCAGCCCCCACTGCTTTACTTTGGTGGGGGAGAATTGCAACATGTAAGTAAAATGGACTAAGAAATTTCATACCAATGCTCTACAGACCTACTATTAGTAGGCTAATATCACCAGGTACACTTGGAACACTGAGTAATTTGTACAGCATATGGTGGATACTCAGGTCAAATGACGGAGGTTGCCAGGTAAGATATACTCTGTACAATAAGTGAGCACAGCCTGGACCTTTCCCGGGTATTCAAATCCACATCAGCAGACATTGGCATCAGCAAAATTTAGTCTTCTCAACTTAGAGCTAAGACTAGTGTCAGAAGAGCGTGGTCTAAGAGTGTCTTTTTTTCTAGTCCCCACATTAGCTTTCAGACCACACAGTATCCTGAGGGTAGTCATGGAGCCAACTGTTTGGCTAACAACCCAAACAGTTTATTGATCAAAGTGAGATCCTATTTTTTCCTGTTGTCACGTTAACACTTTTTGATATTGCTATGCTCATGTTACTCAGCTATAAGGTATGTCACAGAATTCCAAACATGACCCATCAGGCCCTAGCTAAAATAAACATATGAACATATGTACATAAACATATATGAATGTGCCAGCAGATAAAGGCCTTACAGTCTATCTAGTTTGCTTTAGAGTGCAGCTCCCACTGTGTTTACAGAGGGAGCTGCAGTTCACCTCATATTCCTTTTGATCCCTGTCAAATGCCACCTGCCCCCCCTCTCCCCGTCCACCTACAACTTTCCCTTTTACATTGTCCCACCTCTCTTGAAGCTATCCACCATTTTTAGGGTTACCCCCTCCTCTGGCAACTCGTTCCACTTAGCTACCACCCTTTGAGTGAAAACGTGCCTCATCTCCCTCCTGAACCTTCCCACCACCAGCTTCAGGCTGTTACCTCTGGTGGTGTTTTTTCAACTAAGGCTGAAGAGGTCCTCTGTGCTCATCCAGTTTATACCTTTAATGTACTTGAAGATGTCAGTCATGTCCCCCACTCCCTTCTGTCCTCAAGAGAGTACATGTTGAGCTCCTCGAGCTTCTCCACATAGGCATTGCCTTGCTGGGCCTCAGGTCATCTTGGTTGCCCTTCTCTGGACTATTTCCAGCAAGTTGATATCCTTCTTAAGTATTGTATGTTTGAACGTATATAGATTCAGGATGTGTGTGTATATATATATATATATATATATATAGATATACACTTAGGTGGCTCGCCTGATATACGCACGCCTGGTGTGTGGCGCTAGATGCACGAGGTCGCAGGCCGAGTGCATTCAACCACCCAAGGCGTGCGTATATCAGAGCGCGACCACACACCCTAGAGTGGTATATCTATCTTATAAAATGGCCACACATGTTTTGGGGGGTGGGTGGAAAAATAATCCCTTTGTCTAGGTGGGAAATGATATGCTGGCAGAGTTGAAAGTAAGTCCTGTGTTTAAAAAGGATGAAAAGTGTGTGCCTCCTGTTAGGTTGTGTTGGTTTATTGTAATGGCTCTTTGTATGTAGTAAATTATATGTTGGCAGAGTTTAGGAAGTAGTCCGAAGCGAGAGGCAGTGATTAAGTATAGCGTGACCGAGCGGTGCGCATTGCAAGCTGTTACGAATTGACAGTAAGTCGTTTTGTGTTTAAAAAGATATAAAGTGCTTTCCCTCTTGTTAGTTTGTCTTAATTTCAGTAATACAAGGTGCAGAGTGTATTTAGACCGGAGCGAGGAGACGCCGTGTGAGTCGGCAGCTTTACGTAGGTAGTCGCAAGAGCCAGGCGAGGTTGTCATAGCAGCTCAACGAGCTTGCGTCACCATAAAACAAACTGCCCGACTCACTCGGCGTCTCCTCGCTCTGATCTAAATACACTCTGCACCTTGTATTACTGAAATTAAGACAAAGTAACAGGAGGGAAAGGACTTTATATCTTTTTTAAACACAAAAGGACTTAACACTCGATCTGGCTTGCTCTAAAGCTGCCGACTCACTCGGCGTCTCCTCGCTCCGATCTAAATACACTCTGCACCTTGTATTATTGAAATTAAGAGAAAGTAACAGGAGGGAAAGGACTTTATATTTTTTTTTACACAAAAGGACTTAGTTTCAACTGGTAACAGCTTGTTACTTCTCGCAATGCGCACCGCTCGGTCACGCTATACTTCAGGTAGGAAAAGTGAAAGTGGTAAACGATCGGGCAAGTCTGTGTAGAAAGGGAGATTTTTTTAACAGAAAGTGAGAGTAGGATGTATGAGAACAGTAGTTTCTCTTGTTTTTTTTATACACAGTTAGGTTTCTGTTAAATGGACTGTATTATGTTGTTTTTTAGAATTTAGGGTGGTGAGACAGTTGCAGTAGTAACAGTGTGTGTGTGTGTTTGTATGTGGCTGCTTAACTGCATTAGGCATGGAGTGATCTCACTGCTGGTGAGAAGGTTTTGAGGGCTGGAAAGTAGTTTAGGCGTGCGGTCGTACTGGGAGGCGTGCGGTCGTTGGGAAATAATGCATGGTCATGTGATGCATTCTGTCCAATCATGTTACTGGAATTTCTATGATTTTATGACACCATTTTATAAATATATATATACTCCCACAGTACTGTAAAGTTTAAGATAAGGGCACCAATACTGCATACTGTACTCTAGGTGCAGTCCCAATAGAGACCAGTACAGCATCAGAATGACCGTTGCCCCTTGACTGGTCAAAGAGGATCCTGTGGACTACTTGGAGAGCAACGGTCTCCAGGATAGTAAGAAGAACAGATTTGTGGGAGGGAGGTCTTGTTAGACTAACCTGACAGTTTTCTTTGAATGGGTAATGAGGGAATTGGATAGGGGTCATGCTGTGTATTTTGTTTTACTTTGACTTCAGCAAGGCTTTCAACTCGATACCCCACTGGCACTTACTGAAGAAGTTGGATATAGGTGCAGCTAAGGTCATAGTTAACTTGAGCAGGTAACTGGCTACAGGTGAGGCAGAAGAAGGCAGTGGTCAATGGAGTTAAATCAGAGGAGATAGCAATTACGAATGGGGTTCCACAGGGATCTGTCCTGGGTCCAGTCCTCTTCAACGTGTTCATCAGCAGCAGTGGTGAGGGGATCTAGGGAAGGTTGTGTCTCTTCACAGATGACATTAAGCTCTGTGGGAGGGTGGATAGTGTTGAGGGAATAAAGAAAATGCAGAGAGACTTGCAGAACCTGGAGGGGTGGTCAAGTGTTTGACAGTTGAAATTCAATGTCAAGAGGTGCAAGGATCATTATACACCTAGGGAACAAGAACCCCAGGATGGAGTACTGAATGAGAGGGTTGAAACTCAGTACCATGGCTGAGGAATTAAACCTTGGAGTTATTATCAGTGACTCCCCAAAGCAATTGAGTCAGTGTAACAAGGCTTATAGCAAGGCAAATATGATGCTTGGATGTATCAGGAGGGGTACTGATAGCAGAAAAAAGGAGGTAATACTTCCACTGTATAGACCCTTGGTGAGGACACACCTGGAGTACTGCACCCAGTTCTGGTGTCTTCACTTCAGGATGAATGGGGATAGGCTCAGTACAGCACAGGATAACAAGAATGATTCAGGGCCAGCAGAGCATGTCCTGTGAGGAGTGTTTCAAGGCACTGGACATGTGCTCAGCAGAGACTGGAAGGGAGGTACAATAGAGACCTGCAAATTCCTGAAAGGATTTAATAAGGTGAACTGTGGGGAACTATTTAACTTGAATACCAGTTCACAGTCACGTGATCATGAGTGGAAGCTAACAAGAGGGAGGTTCAGAAGGGAAGTGAGCAAATCCTACTTTACATAAAGAGTGGTAGAGCCATGGAACAGGTGGGTAGGTACAGCATCCCAGGGGATTGTACTGCTAAAAATCAGACCCATTTATAGTTTTTACTCTGGGTGGAGGCACTGCACTGTTTTATTGTTATCTTTGGGAAAGAACCCCAGCTTACAGCAAAAAATAGGAACCCAGGCCCCTCAACCTTGATTAGGCCTTCAGGGCAGGGGTAGTGTAACCCGCTGGTACACAGCATCCCCAGGTTACACTAGTAAAAGCTATATATCTCAATCCCACAGCTGTGATTCAGACAAATAGCTGGGTGTTGAACAGTTCCCCATTTGTAGGGCATATGACAAGTTTGCTCCTTGACACTGCTCCTTTTTGATATTGATTGGACCCCTGTACCAGGCAATCCAAACACATCCTAATATCACAAGAATAGAGATTGCTCTGATAACTGCACCTGTAACTCTATATGCAGATGAACTCCTGGTCAGTGTCACCCACCTGGACAGTTCACTGCCAGCACTGATGGAGGTAATTGAGGCATTTGAAACAAGGGCAGGTTACAAAATTAACCTAACAAAATCTCAGGTCATCCCACTGTGTAGCTGTGGCCATCAGGTGTTACAGTCCTCTCTCCCATAGCAATGGATGGACACAGGATGCAGGTGTTTAGAGGTGAATATTACAAAACATTTGCAAAATCTGTATGACGCTAATCTGCCTCCATTGTTAGCTAATCTTAAAGGACTGTTAAACAAATGGAAGACCCTATCACTTTCACTGGTGGTGAGAGCAAATGTTCTTAAAATGACAGTTCTGGCTAGATTATCGTTTTATCGTACCTCTTTTCGGTTCTGCCAGTTCCTTTGCCAGCCAGATTCTTTAAGCAACTTATGTCATACTGCACCGATTGGCTATAGGCTAACAAGATTCCCAGGGTAAGCTATAACCAGCTCACTTCCACCAGTGGAGGGAGGCCAAGGGGTTTCCCATTTTGAAAAATATTATTGAGCTGCACAGCTGGCAGGGCCGAAGGGCCTGAGAGACATATGAGAGACAAAATGAGACAGCCTGTAGTTAACATTTTGTCAGCGAGCAGTCTTGCTATCAGAGAAAGAAGGCAGCTGACTAAGGCAACTAGAACTTTTCTGCTAGAACATTTCTGACTGGGGCTAAGTTGACGAATAATTTATTAGGTGTAGGGTCTGCAAGGTAAACTGGGACCTTCAGTTTGGGTAAAAACCAAAACACAAGACTTAGTGTGCTAGTCTGAGTTGAGGGATCACATCACACAGTAGTTGTGACTGTAACTCCTAACTGTACTAGCTTGGCCTGAAAACCATGTTCTACCTTTGCACTTACTGTTTCACACTTTAATCCTCCCCCCACCTACCAACTGGAAATTCACCCCCCAACTCAACACCTACCCCCACCTCACTACCACCTGCAGACTTCCCTTCCTCACGTCACTCCACCTCCCAAGGACCTTACCAGCACATGGTCCCATTCCCCCCATCTACTTCAGTGCATTGCCATTGAAACTGCAATCGGCCTCTCATCTCTATCCATCTGAATGGCCTCTGTCCTATCCCTATAATCTTCTTAACCCCATCAGGCTAATCTATCTCTTCATCTGTAAATGTCCTCTCTGCTATCCTCGATAGGAAACCAATCCCGGACACAGGCCGGGCTCCAGGAAGTGAGCAGGGGCTTTCTTAAGGACTAGGCTATCAAGTGACCCCCTGTGCTGTGCCCCCCCCCCGCATGAGGGACCAATGCTCAAAGGACATCGGTGTCTGCCCACCGGAGTCAGCCCAGTGAACCAACCAGCCACTTTGCCCCCCTGCTGACCCAAAGAAATAATCATAATAGTTTATTTACAATACGCCTTTCCACAACCAAGGTGCATAACAATAAATTAAAACAACAAATAACACAATAAATACGAGCACACATAAATCCTTATAAAATCTGATAAAACAACACAAAATCATAAAGAGTAGGCCTGGCTCCATAAATGTGTCTTAAGAGCCTGCTTAAATCTTTCCACGGTGGTGCACTTCTGTAACCAACTGGGTAGAGAATTCCAAAAGGCTGGGGCTGTGTGCATGAATGCACGGGCCCCGGAAGATTTTAAAGAAACCCTTAGAATCTCTAGCAACCCCTCATTGGCCAAGCGGCGCAATCACTCTGGGCAGTAAGGGACCAGAAGCTCCCTACCCAGGTAAGCCTTTGGGGGTTGCATTATAGGGTGACTGTACTTAGGAGGCCAGCTAAGCATGTTAGTGCATTCAGGGGCTTGCTGTTGTTTTTTCTTGTCATTAGTATGGTGTTGTTTGTTCTTAACTGATACAAGATCTTAGTGTGTTTCTGAACAGTAGGGATTGTAGGTAAACTTTTGCTAGGTGCTAGGGTGATTCAGGGATAAGGGGCCTGCTGTTAAGTAGTTACTAGACATAGTAGGGTGCAGGAACTTACTGTAAAAAGCCTGCTAGGTATTAGTTGGCTTCAGGGTTTAAGGGTGTATGGTTACTTGGTGGTATTAGGATAGCCTGAATGAGTCTGGGATAAAAATAAAAAAGGGTAAATTACTAGAAGCATGGGGAAAAGGAAATTTAGGGAGTGGCACAATGCAATGGTTGTGAGGCGGCAGTCTACAGGGAGACCTTCTGGAGGCTACGGTGCTGTTCCATCTGTGTACGCCTTTCTGGGTGGAGGGAATAGGTCTCATGGCTCCACACAGTGCTGGCAGAGAGTCAGGAGAATGTCATGAGACTCAGAGTCACATTGGCCAGGAGTTGCAGGGCCATCTCTCCTGCCTCGGAACCACCAAGCCAGACACCGCTACCTCAAAGGTTGCCAGAAGGAAGGAGCACTTGAACTAAGGTGGGATCAAGAAGGACAGGGGTGGTAGGATCAGAAAGGCTGGGGTGAATGTGTAACAGGCACACTCCTCATTCAATGCCACTAAGAAACTCCTACTCCATTTTGGCAGAGTGGAACTACCATGAAGGGGCAGCTGAGGTGGTGGATGGAGAAGATGAGGGGCAACACCCAAATAGAGTCCACACAGAGGAGGAAGGAAACCCACAGAGAATAAGAAAGCATCTTCTAGTGGGGGACTCTCTAGTCAGTGGGATAGAGTTGGGGGAAGGAAAGAGGGTAGATAAGGAGGTTAAGTGACTACATGGTGCATCAGCTTGAAAGAATGGAAAGCATATCCAGTGGATAGTGAGGGCTATAAGAAGAAAGAGGGAGCTGGATGTCATTGTCCACCTGGGGACAAATGAGCTAGCTCTGGGATGGGCAGGGGCAGAGCAGGAGCAGTTTAGGGAGCTGGGGAGGGGTCTTAGGCAGATAGCACACACGCTGTAGTCTTTACAGAAGTGCTGCCTCTCTACAACAGGGGAAAGGAGAGGGGGCACCGCACTAAGGCCATCAACTCACGGTTTAAGCAATGGTGTGGAGAAGAGAGATATGGCTACACTTGGGACAGGGGCTCCACCTGGAGGGATCAGAGCTTTTCCTGGAGGGATGCCCTGGAACCAACCAGGAAGGGAGTGGCAGTCCTCAGTAGAGGGTTTAAGTGTTACTTCAATGGGCATTTAAACTAGTCAAGGGATGTGGTGGAAGGCAAAGGGGTGGCAGAAACTGTTTCTCCCCCAGGCTGTGATGGAGGGTAAAAAATTTCTGGGGGAAAGGATTCCCACCAATATGAAGGCAACCAAGGGTGCAAGGAATCAGCATGGGAGAAAGGAGGGAAGAGAAGCAGGTAGTATACAATGGAGAAGAAAAGGGAACAACTAGACAACATGATAAGGGACAAAAATTGGACTGAAAAAATCTGGACAGCCATGTGTGCAAGTGCTAGAGGTCTGAGAAATAAGATACCAAATCTGGAGGCCACCATAGCTGAGGCAGGCCTGGATATTGTGGTCACCACTGAAACATGGTACACAAACAACCATGACTGGGAAATGGTCATACCTGGCTACACAATGTTAAGAAGGGACAGAGTAGAAAGGAAAGGTGGGGGAGTAGAGCTTTATGTTAAGGAAAACATCAAAGTGACGGAGGTACAGGAATATGGGGGTCCAGATATTGTGGGTCAACCTCAAGTCTGGAAACAAAGCCACCATTTGCATGGGAGTGGTATACAGGCCTCTGACACAGGGAGAGAACATGGACAAAGAGATGTTGGAAGACATAGGCAAAATGGTTAAGAAGGGGGAGGTGCTGCTAGTGGGAGACTTTAATCTGCCAGGTATAAAGTAGATCCTACCTGCTGCAGCATCAGCTAGGAGCAGAAACATCTTGGACTCCTTGTAAGGGGCATTCCTCAAGCAGCTAGTCAGTGAGCCCACTCGGGGTGGAGCAATACTGGACCTGGTACTTATGAATGGGAACAGTGTGGCAGACATCAGAGTGGGGAGTCATCTAGCGACCAGTCACCATCACACAGTATAGTTTAATAAAAGAACAACAGCAGAATCCAGATGCACAAGGTGAGGGTCCAAGATTTCAGAAGGGCTGACTTTACAAAGATAGGGGGATGCATCCAAGAAGACTTGGCAGTGGGAAATGTCAGGAGTGGGGTGAAGACAAAAGGGACCAGAATAAAAGACAGCAGAGTAAAGGCTGCAAACTTGCACATCAGGCAAGTAAGCAAAAGCAGGAGATGGAAACCATTATGGTTCTCGAGGGAAGTGACAGAAAAGGTAAGGGCCAAAACAATGGCATTCAGAAGGTATAAAGAGATCCAGAGAAAGGAGGAGAGAGAAATGTATCTGGGGGAATGAAGGGGGGCAGGCAAGGCAGTAAGGAGTGCAAAAGTGCAAGCTGAGGAAAGTATAGTCCAAATGGGGACAAAACATTTTTCAGGTATGTTAGCGAGAAAAGGAAGACCAAGGGAGGAATTGCTGTTCTCCCCTAGGAGCTCTAAACAATTCTCAGACCCTGAGGCACTGTACGCTCATGCAGCGATTCCAATTTCTGGACTGCCTTCGCCCAGGGGACTGCTGCTTGTGCCACACAGAGACAAACTTCAATGGTGTCCCATTTACAAGGGGACCACGATTGAGTGCTTTCAAAAAGGGTGACTCAGTCATGGTGCCTGTGCCCAAGGCTACATGGCAGGGGGGCGACTGGATGGGGGGCAGGCAAATATAGCGATGGGATGTCACTATGTATACACACGCATGGGGGGAGGGACCATGCTGTGCGATGGGTGGAAGGTGAGGGAGGGTTTGTGAGGTGTAGTGTGGTGGTGGGCTGCCGAGCAGGCCATGTGGTGTGGTGGGTTGGTGGCATGCTGGGGTTGGAAGGGTGCTGGGTTAGGTTCTGGATGCACTTGTTTTTTTGCGCTTGGTTGGGATTTTGTTTTTTGCCAGGTACTGCAGTGGTGGTGCCCCTCCCTCTCTCTGGCTATAACCTTTCTACACAAAACTTGTTTTCTATAGAAATCGAAAGAGTGCTGCTGCCAGGAATAAGAAAATTACACACAGTTCACCCATTTTAAAATACATACCTGGAACATTGTAACATTAACTACATAGCAACATGTATTGCTTTTCATTCTAACTCTAATAACACCATAGATTATTATGTCTTAGCACAGAACAAATGGAAATATTTGAATAGGCTTAAAGGCAATTGCTAACTATTCACACCCATTTACATGCTGAATCTCACATGGAATCTCGCCTTCTTTCACTCCAGCTACACCAACTACGCATACCTTATCACAGCAATGCGATTTAGAGGGGCATACTCCAATCCAGCCACCTCTCACTAAACATTTTGTTTTAAACAGTAAACATTATTTGTCAAAAAATAATGCAATGAAATAACAATTATCTAACTCACTGGGGAGCCACTGGGGAGACAACCCCGAGTACTTTTAAACATTATAACAATAGGGAAAGGGGTTTATGTCACCCAGTATTCAGTGTTGGGAGTCTGTGACATCAGTCTCACCCTAGGGAACCCAGGTCAGCTTGCAGAATAGAGGATTAAAGTCTAAGGTGCATTGGAGCTCTGAGAATCACCTCAGACTAGTAAACTTTAGGGTCCGGCTTTGGGGTTTCCTCACCAGCAGAGTCTTTGGAAATGATGTAGTACTTGTCCTGTCATCCATCCTCTTCCTGCACAAGGGCAAGAGTCTTGAAAAGCGTGACTCCAATCCAGATTGAAAAATCACACAGGGGAAGAGTACACAATGGGGGGTGAGATACTAACAACAACAAAAATGGAAAGGGACCTGGGGGTAGTCATATCAGATGACCTAAAGGTGGGCAAGCAATGTGAGAGGGCAGCAAGGAGGGCTGGGGGGATACTGGGATGCATAAGGAGAGGCATCACCAGTAGAAAACAGGAAGTTATTATCCCTCTGTACAGACAGTTGGTGAGACCCCATCTGGAGTACTGCATGCAGTTCTGGAGACCCAATTCCTCAAAGACATAGACAGGATGGAAGCTGTCCAGAGGAGGGCAACTAAAATGGTGCAGGGTCTGCACCGGAAGACATATGAAGAGAGAGACTTAGGAGCTTAATATGTATAGCCTCGAGGAAAGGAGGGAGGGGGACATAATAGAAACTTTCAAGTACCTCAAGGGAATCAAAAAGTCCAAGAGGGTAGCATCTTTCAGAAAAGAGTTGTGCAAGAACAAGGGGCACAATTTGAAGATAGAGGGGGTGGCTCAGAGGTAATTTAAGGAGTATTTTTCACAGAAAGGGTTGTGGATGCATGGAGCGGCCTTCCGGAGGAGGTTGTGGAGTCAAAAACAGTGGTGGAATTCAAGCATGCATGGGACAGTCATAAGGCAATTCTAGGGGGTTGGGGTAGGAAGAAGTAGGCTACTGGTTAACTAGGATCTGCAGCTTATCTATTAGGTAGGGAAATGGGCAGACTGGGTGGGCCAAGTTGTCCTTATCTGCCGTTAAATTCTATGTTTCTATGTTTCTATCCTCCTTGCTCTCTGTGCACAGCCGGTGGAATATCATAGTGGGAGTCTTTATATGCCATTATATGGTCCACAGCCTCCTGAAACATCCAAGCTTCCCAATTCTCCTCAATAGTGTCATAGAGCTTCTCCAATAGATAGGGATACTCAGCTTCAGGGCACTTCTTCTGAATGTGCTTCCTCATCCAACTATCTGCACTTGTGCCACACGGAGCACCTGGATGGCCTGCCGGGGTCCCAACCAATCATTCCCCACATGGACCTTTCCTTGCCTCCACAGGTTGCACCCCCTGGGAGCCCAAACACTATAGGGGGCCACTGACCAGAGGAAAAGGGGTAGAGCTACCATCAGAACACCCTCAACAGTCCAGGCTGCCACTTCTGAACTGTGCCCCAGGCTCCATCTGCCAGAGCAGGCCCACCCACAGAACGTGCACACTGGCTCCCAAGCTGCACTTGCAAATGGGCGAGATTACTTAAAATACAGGGCCCCCATCTGTGCTTACCGTACCATGGTGCCAAAGATCACATGGCGGGCCTCCATTTTGCTTCCTTCTTGGGCTCCAGCTCCCAAATGCACCGACAGGTCCCAAACTTCTGCTGCACTGCTCCCCCTTCTCTACTGCCCAAACTGCCACTTCTCCATACGTGAGTCTTTGAAGTGGAGGTCCGGGGGTGGCAAGCAGCCCACCCCAGTCCCACCACAGCCCTCCAGATGAACTTGTGGGCTGAACCCCCAACTCCTCTTTTCTTCGCTCTCTCTCCCCTACCTCCAAATGCACCAAAACCCTCTGTTTATACCCCTAGAGATCTGGCCCCCTGTCAGCAGCAAGCAGGCCCAACATTCCAGATGTACCGGCACCATTGCTTCTTCCTCTCTGCCTAACTGCACAAATTTTAACTAGTGAACTTCCAGAGGGTGCTTACACAAACTAATCCAGCTCCTCACAATGCAGCAAGTCTACCACACCCTGGAGAGGCTATCCAAATTCTCGCTCACATACGCAAGCATATTTCCCAGATGCAAACTTCAAACAGGGGACTTGGAACACATAATGTTCTCATGTCCTAAACTGCAAAAGTGCTGCCAGGATACTCAAGAAATCCTCACAATTGCGGTGAACACCTGAGTCACACTGGACCCACAGATGGTACTGGTATGGGATCTAGAAAAGATAGAAAACATTACAGATGGATGCTGGAAATTTATCTGTATAGCTATTATTTACTGATAATTGTCCATACTTACACTCTGGAAAAATGAGGAGGCTCCCAGTAGTCATGTGTGGTTAAAATAGCTAGGAGAATGTGCCACACTAGAACAGCTTGGTCTCTAAATCAAGAGGCACTATGACTACCTATGATAAAAGATGGTTTGCTTTTGAAGAATGTCTCAGTAACAGACCTCAGATTATGCATGGCAGGAAAGAAGATCTCCCTTTGTGAACAGAAGGAAGGGAGAGATGAGGTTAATCTAACTGATGCATCTTGGCTATGTAATGTGCACTGGTGAATTAATGACATTTCACATGATATTCTGCAACCATACTATTTTATTTCTTCGAGTATTGTATTATTTCACTTTTGAGTTATTGTTCTAGGTTTTATTTATCTTTTAACAGTTCCAGGTTGTAAAACCCACACTGTTACCTTTTGTTACTGAATGATATTTCTGTCCTGTGTTTGTTATTGTACATCATGGATTTTTACAATTGTGCATGTATTGAGTTACTGTGTATGAATGTATCAGTATATGCTGAAGGTAAAATCAATAAAGTATATTTGGAAAAGGGGATCAGCAGCTAGATAAAACATGAGAGTAAACTGCTTGAGTGTTTGATGTAATGGCACAGAATCCCAAGATGATCTGATTTTCCAGTAACTCCACAGCCTTTTTTATGATTGCTTGCACGAATGCACAAGAAACATTATGTAGCAGCTTAGGAGAGAAGTGGTCATGGAGGTGCGGCACTGTGGTGGCCAATGCTGGCACTGCATTTTTGGGCTTGGCAGTGCTCGGACAATGAAGAGCCAGTGCCCTGATGACACTGGTTCTGCAGAGTGCCACCAAGTTGTCATGCTTTCGCCGCTGCAATCGGGGTCCACCTTGTCATTGCAGCGTCAGCCATTCTGCTGCAATGAGGGAGCGCCCCATCATTACAAGATGGTGCCTTGCCTGGTGTAACATTACTAGGGATGTGGCAGGCATATGCAGCCACCTCAGAGGTGCATAGAAAGCCAACCTGTTGGCATGCCCTCAACCCAGTTCATTTGCCAATGGCGGAGCCCACTCCCCATCGGCATAATGCCCCCCCATTTCAGTTGTGTGCTGAGGGTGTGCCCAATCTCCCTCTGCATCATGCGCCACCCCACACATATTTGTGCCGATGGGGAGCCCAATCCCCATCGGCTTCACTTTCCCCCTTCCCAGTTCTAGTTGCTGACAGGGGAGCCCACTCCCCGTCAGCATAACGGCCTCCCAATACTTACATGCCTGTGCCGAGGGGGTGCCCAATCCCTCTCAGCATCATGTGCGCCCCCCACCCATTTCTGTGCCAACAGGGGGGGGCCCAATCCCTGTCGGCTTTGGTCCCCCTCCTCACAAATACAGGTGCTACACTAGAAGCCCACCACAGTGTACCAAACACACCTGCAAAAAAAGGAAACTGATCCGCATTGTCTGTTTTTTTTAATCTGTAAAACGAGAAAATGGTCCCTCGAAGTGTTCCAGTGCCCCTCCTCTCCAACCCGCACCCACCCTCTGTGTACTCTACCTCTCTACACCCCCCTCACCCCATACTTACCTCTGGAGCCTGACGCAATGATCTTCAGTGGACCGGGAACATGTCTGCACTCTTCAAAGCCGACCACAAACTAAAGAAATGCCGGTTAGCTGTATAATGGCATACATAGGGTTTTTTCAACTTTGGTGCATATCTTGGGCATTTTTAGAAATTTTGGCACCAAATTTTCCACATGGGGTTATTGGGACACCTCCTCATGAATTCAGTCACTGTCATGGCATTATTTGGTCCTGAAAGGTGATTTTGCAGTCACTACATGGAATCACCTTTCCGGACTGATTAACGAAACGACAGTGCCACTGTTCATGTGGTGGGCTCTCAAAATGCCTGTGTTGCAAATCTGGTGAAAAAAATCCAAAAAATTACTGGTTTACTAGCATGCATTGCACAGTTTCCACACAAGCTCAAAACTTTGAGAATTTGTAATATTTTCACTCCGATTTTCAACATTGGCATTTTCCTACACCTTCTTATGAACAGTACAGCTGTCATTCTGCACATTCTCACTGAAATGTGTTTTTACACTTCCGGCGCAGAATAGCACGGTCGCTGTGGGAAATCAGTGTTCGGCACAGATTAAGAAAATCACAGTGACACTGTTCATGAGCAGAGGTCCTAAAATGCCTATGTTGAAAATTTGGTGATGAAAGTCTATAAAATGACTGTGTTACAAGTGTGCATTGTGCAGTTTCCATGCACCCTTGTAACTTTGCAAATTTGTAATATTTTCATTCCAGATTTTCAACACTGGCACTTTTTCAAACCTCCTTGTGAATAGTACAGCTGTCATTTTTCACATCCTGGCCAAAATGTGTTTGTGCACCTCTGGCGCAGAATAGCTTCTTTGCTGTGGGAAATCAGTGTTTGGGATAGATTAAGAACAAATGAGTGAGAGAGGCGGAGTAAGCGAGCTCAACGGAGCTCTGTCGGGACTGCTGCAGATTTCTTTTTTTTTTTTTTACTCTGTTTATCTCCAATTCTGGAGAACTCCTTCCAGCAACCAAGGATACCAGCCTCTACCTTCCCCTGTGACCAGTCCATCCCCTTCATGCCACCGAGCACCACCTCCGGGTCTGAACCCTCTGGAGATAGGGCTGCCCTATCCACCCAGGGTGCTCTATCTTTTTCAGGGCCCTGCACATGAGTGGCCCTATGGAGAAGAACTAGCCCAGTGTTGGAAGTGTAGGCTAAGGCAGACATGGTGCCTTTATCTATCCCCAGGAAAGTTTTTTCCCCCTTTTTTCTGTTTCCTTGACCCCTGCGGAGTGCGGCTTGTCAAGGCAATGTAATGCCACAACTCCGCCCCATGCACATGCAGAGTTGCTACATTGGCCACCCTGATAGCCGCCAGAGGCCACTCTTGGACCGATCACTTCCCCAAACCCTCCCCGGGAAGAGAGAGCAGTCCTAGGATGCTCAATCTCTTCCCTTCCCCGCCGACCCCCAGCGGCCCGGGCTCGTTCCCAAAACTGTGTCGCCAGCGTGGCTCGAGGTGTGGCATCCAGCACCTCAACCCTCTGTGCCACCAGGCCGGCTATACTGCAGATTTCTTAATGGGCAGAAAAAGGTGTCAATGCAGGCAGGAGCCCAGTACAAAAGGGCAGCCTGCAGCGCCGAGAGAAACAGAACGAGCAAGTGAGAGAGGGGGAGTGAACGAGCTCAGTGGAGCTCTGGTTGGGACTTTAGAGTTGCCCACCTCCCGCCCAGGGTCCTGTGTGTGGTCCTATATTACAGCAGGGTCTCTGGGGTGAGACAAAGCAATGACTGGATACTTTTAGGATTGCTGTAATAATACATATTTAGTTGTTCTGTTTATTTCTCTAACTGAGCTAAGTACTGAGCTATACTGTTAGGATTGTTGTAATAATACATATTTATTTGTTCTGTTTATTTCTCTAACTGAGCTGAGTAACACTTGGAGTGCAATAGGATTTCTAACTGGGATAAGTGAAACTATATGAGGGCTGATAACAAAATGTATGGCAGCTGAGGGGTGAAAAACAAACAAGGAGGCTTTAGGATTCCTACAGTAATACAGTATCTAATGGATAAGATTGGAGACTGAATTAACCCAGTCGGCAAGGGGGCCGTAGGGGGACTAGTGTGGGGGGAACAGGAATTTGAGTAAATAGGGACCTAACAGTTGTAGTAGGCTACACAAACTGGGAGTAAGAGCCCGTAACATAAGATGGGGGCCAAAATGGGGCAGATGCCGCATGTCAATAGGGCGGGCAGCTTTGGAAGGGTGGTGGGGTGTACAGGGTGTGGGTCTGCCATGATCCTGGACTGGGCTTGGAGGATGGGGGGGTGTATGGTCTGTATACAACTGACTAGTTTGAGGGAGGAACTGTGAAAGCTAGGGAGGAGTCTAAGTGGCAGAACATATGAGTATGGTAGGCATCCTGGCTGCGGGAGAATAGGGGATGGCAAGGTGGGAAGAGGGAAGAACAACTAGGGACTGAAACCAAACCCATTATCAGAGGCACTAGCAGAAAAGAGAGGAGAAGGGATGGGGTGCCTGAGGTGAGGTGGGGCCTCCTGATGGGGAGGAAGAGACCACAATGAGTACCAGGGGAGAGAGCAGATGGCTGCGGGTAGGAAGGGATCAGAGGTGGGACCAGGGGGGCACGGAGGGGAACAAGTAGGAGAGGGGGATCCAACAGGGGAAGAGATGTAGGAAAGGTATCAACTAGGAATAGATTTGAGCCTCTGCTATGGGAGAGAGAAGGGGAGCAGGAACATACTGAGGGGGGAGGACAAGCGGGGCATGAGAGGGATGGCAACAGGTAGGGGAAGAGATAGCGAGGACTAAAGGGTAGAAGGGGCTAGTAAGGAAGGAAGGAGGGGTGACTGGAGGAGAGAAGGCTACGGGAAGGGGAAGGATGGAAGGGCATCATTATAGAGGCTGAAGGAATGGGGCTCTAAACTGACAACAAAGGGATAGGAGAGGGGTTGGAAATCAGCAGGAGGAGGGGAGGTTGACAACCCAGTAGGAAGTAGTCAGGCTGGAAAGGGGTCAAGGGGATGGGAGGAATAAGGCGGGGAAAGGGGTGAGGTGGAAGATGATGCAGATACAGAAGTCACAGAGGTGCAGCTGGCGGGGTAAGGGCAGGAAGAATGAATAATGGGGTGGTGGAAGGGCATTAGAAGGAAAGGGGGTAAGGACGGGGGTGTACTTGTCCTGGGGGATTCTTTTTTGAAAGGGGTGAGATAGGGTGGAAGGGGGGAAAGGCACAGCCATATTTGTGTTGAAGCTATCCCAGGGTTGACTGCAGGAGGGGCAGGGCAGGGACTGCTCAAGTGTGCAGCGAGGTGGAGAAAGAAACCTCATTTAGTGTTGCATGTGGGTATAAACAACTTGATGGGGGAGACTCTGGAAGTAGTGAGGGGGAGTTTTGAGGAGTTGGGCAGGCAGTGTAAGGGAGTGGGAGTCGGTGGCATTCTCTGAGGTACTCCCAGTACCATGTGCAAGCACGGGGAGGAAGGGTAGGATCAAGGAGTTCAATGAGTGACTGAGGGATTGGAACCGCACCAAAAATTATGGGTTAGTGACTAACTGGGGTAGGGTCTGGGGGAATAGTGACTTGTACGTGGGGGAAAGCTACACTTGAACACTGATGTGAGGGGGGTATTAAAGGTGGGATTAGAGGGGTATATCTCTACTAAGGTGGATTTAAACTAGTGGGGGGGGGGTGGCCAAAATGCTGAGGTTGGTAGAAAGGTCTGGACAGGGAAGCCTAATGAGCTCACCCCCTAGATATAGGTAAAGGCAGAGACGTAGTAACCCTGGGAGGGGGCGGGCAGAGTGGACTAAGTATAATACATAAGGCACCACCACCCGGTAAGAATAAGGAGGAGAAAGGGTGTGGACTACCTGGAGGAGGGACACAGGCCAAGGAGAAGAGTAAGGAGAAGAAGGGGTACGGGTGGAAGGTGGTCTCTCTCAATGCAAGAAGCCTGGGGAATAAAACTGCAGAGCTTCAGGTGCTATTTTCAGAGGGGAAGGTGGACATTGCTGCAGTGACAGAGACTTGGGCCACAGAGTACCATGATTGTGACTTGGCAATCTTCGGGATACAAGATATACAGGAGGGACTAGGGAGTTGGAAGGGGAAGGTTGCACTGTATGTGAGGGAAGGGATCAAATGCATAAGGGACGAGGGAGAAGAGAAGAGGAGAGGATGGGACGGAGGTGCATTAGGTGCAACTCCTGGACTCCAAGCGCAGAAAACTGAGGCTGGGACTGGTGTGCAGACCACCAGCCCAATCTGCAGAACTGAATGGGTAGTCTGCAGAGCAGATGAGGGTGTGTAGAAGGGGGAACTTGGTGATAGTGGGGGATTTTAACCTACCTGGGGTTGACTGGAGCACCCCGGCCACAAGCAGTACCAGGGAGCAGGTGCTTCTTGATGCATTCCAGGATGGCCTTCTGACACAATTGGTAAGTGGGCCTACAAGGCTTGGTAGCACTCTGGACCTAGTACTGGCAAATGGGGAGGTGGTGAGGGAGGTAAGGGTGGAGGACCCACTAGCGGGTAGCGACCACCAAACTGTGGCTCGTTCTCACGCTGGTCAGGGAGACAGGAGGCACAAGCACTAAGGTGGTGGACCTTAGTACAGTGGACTTTGGGAGGATGGGAACAATACTGCAAGGGAGACTCCAGGATATAAGGCTGGGGATGGATGCAGAACAAAAGTGGGGAGTCATAAAGACTGGTTTAACAGAGGCCACAGTAGCCCGCACCAGGGCCAGGAGTAAGAAGAGCAGAGCCAAGAAACCATGCTGGCTGAACAAGGAAGTGCTGCAAGGGCTGAGGACAAAGAGGGCTACATACCGGCACTACAGGAGAACAGGGAAGGGAGATGATAAGGAGACTTATGGGAGTTGGTCAAGGGAGGTGGCCAGGAGGATGAAAAAAGCTAAGGCCTCCAGGGAATTAAGGTTAGCACAGGACATAAAGGGAGGGGAAAAGAACTTTTTTAGGTATGTTGGGAAAAGAGGAAGTGCAAGGAACATATTTTGAGGATAAAGTGGGGAGGGGATTGGATGGAAAAGGGGGAGGAGCAAGCAGAAATTCTAAATGAGTACTTCTGCTCCGTTTTCACTAAGGAGAGGGATGGTCCACTACCAGCATGGGCTGGGGGGTGGAAAAGGAGGGAGGAGGTGACGGACAAAGTGATCACAGGGAATAGGGTGCTAGAGGGGCTGAGTGCAGTAAGGGTAGAAAAGGCACCAGATCCCAATGGCATCCACCCCAGGGTGCTGAGGGAGATGGCAGAACTGTTGGCTGAGCCACTGGCAAATCTGTTCAACACCTCTCTGGAAATGGGGTGTGTGCCCCAGGACTGGAGGGTGGCCCATGTGTTGCCCATACACAAGAGTGGCTCTAGGGAGAAGCCAGGATATCATCAGCTGGTCAGTCTCACGTCCATGGTGGATAAGCTTATGGAGGCGATACTGAAGGAGAGGCTGGTGGCATTTCTAGAGAGTAATGGCCTCCAAGATGGGCGCCAACATGGGTTCGTCTCAGGGAGGTCTTGTCAAACCAACCTAATAGAGTATTATGACTGGGTGACAAGGGAGTTGGACAAAGGCCATGCAGTACATGTCCTGTACTTGGATTTCAGTAAGGATTTTGATACAGTGTCTCATGGGAGACTGGGGGGAAGCTGACGGCAGTGGGGGTGGGAAAAAAGTTGACTAAATGGATAGAGAACTGGTTACAGGGGAGGGTGCAGAGGGTGGTGGTGGGGGGGGGAGCTCTCTGCATCCAGGGCAGTGACAACCAGGGAGCTGCAGGGGTCAATGCTGGGCCCGGTGCTATATGGGCTCTTTATCTCTGATATAGCACATGGAGTGGGGAGCAGGGTTAGTCTGTTCACAGATGATACCAAATTGGGGGCAGTGGTGGACGAAGAGGACGGATGGGAAAAACTGCAGAGGGACCTAACTAAACTAGAGACATGGTCAGTGGAGTGGCAGCTAGGATTCAATTCAAAGAAGTGTATGGTGATGCACTTAGGGGCTAAGAACCAGAAGAGGTACTATTGGTTGGGGGGGTGAGGTTGGGGATCACAGAGGAGGAGGAGAAGGACCTAGGGGTGTTGGTAACTGGAAGCATGAACAACTCGGCCCAGTGCAAGAGAGCAGCAGTGAAGGCAAACAAGATGTGGGGGTGCATTGCAAGGGGGTTCTCATTCAGAGACAAGGATGTCATCCTACCGCTCTACATATCATTGGTCAGACTGCACCTGGAGTACTGTCTGCAATACTGGAGGCCATACCTGAGGAGAGAGAGATAAAGTTACTGGAGGGGGGTGCAAAGGAGGGCAACAAAAATGTTAAAGGGGATGGAAGGAAAGGCATATGAAGTTAGGCTGAAGGAGCTGAACATGTACACACTGGAGGAGAGGAAGTATGGGGGGATATGACTGAATCATTTAAATACCCGAGGGGTAAATAAACCTAGCACTGAGGGGATGTTTAAATTGAGGAGTGGAAGAGAGATGAGGGGGCACGGACTAAGGTTGGAAGGGAGATATTTCAAAAGGGAAATGAGGAGGCATTACTTTGCTGAGAGGGTGGTGTCCAGTTGGAATGCGCTGCCAGAGGGGGTGGTAACATGTAGGACAGTCAATAGCTTTAAGAGGGAGTGGGATAAAGCAAGAGGAAGAGTTAGGGGGGCAGGGGCTGGGACAGGCCAGGGAGGAACTGAGGGGGGAGGAGGCTGGGGCAACTGCAACCTAGAGTGCTAGCTGAACACTTGAGCAGACTTAGATAGATCAATTGGTCTGTTCTGCTGGCAGATTTGTATGTTCATATGTATGTTTGTATGTAAAATCACAGTGACTGTGTTCATGAGCAGAGGTCCTAAAATTCCTATGTTGAAAATTTGGTGACAAACGTCCATAAAATGACTGTGTTACAAGCATGCATTGTGCAGTTTCCATGCACCCTCGTAACTTCGCAAATTTGTAGTATTTTCACTCCAGATTTTCAACATTGGCATTTTTTCAGACCTCCTTATGAACTGTACAGCTGTCATTTTTCACATCCTGCCCGAAATATGCATTTACACATCTGGCTCAGAATAGCGTGGTTGCTGTAGGAAATCAATGTTTGGGACAGATTAATCAATCAATCAAATTTTATTTATAATGCGCTTTTCAGCATATCAAAGCGCAAGTATAAAACAACTTCTTACATAATAAATAATGACATAAAAACAATAAAAAGCAGCAGTAAACCTATCCAAAAGCTAATGCGAATAAATAACTCTTCAGGGACACCTTAAATGATTCCATGGACAGGCACTCTCTAATCTAATTAAGAAAATCATACTGACAATGTTCATGAGCATAGGTCACAAAATGCCTATGTTGAACATTTTGTGAAATAATTCCACTAAATGACCGTGTTACGTGCATGCATTGCGCAGTTTCCATGTATGCTCAGAAGTTCAAGCATTTTTAATATTTTCACTACAGATTTTCAGCATTGCCATCTCTTCACACCTCCTTATGAATGGTACAGCTGTCATTCTTCACATCCTGCTCCATCTATGTTTTCGTACATCTGGCGCACAATAGCACGGTTGCTATGGGAACTCAAAGTTCGGGACACTTTCACAAAATTACAGTGACACTGTTCATGAGAAGAGGTCCCAAATGCTTTCATGAGGTGGGGGTTACAAAAAGGCCATGTTGAAAATCTGTGGTGCAAGTACCAACAAATGCCCAGGACATTAGGGTTTCTAACCATAACGTCCCACAGTGTACAGACTGATCGGCATCAGGGGTGTGCCTTTGGATTGCCGACTGTAATGCTCATGTCATTCCATCCATACCCCCCAATCCTGCAGCAAAGTGACAGGCATCGAGGTGTGCCTTGGACTCTTCAGTCCCAGAGTTTACTCCATTCTCCTACATTGCACCCATTTCAGCATATGTCCTTATGGAGTGGGGTGACTGTAAAGCCGACCACCCCAAGGCACACCTCAACACTTATCTGTGTCTGCAGGATAGGGAGAGGTGAAATGGCATGAACGTTATGGGCGACAACCCAAATGCATACCCCAATGCCTGTCTATCTCTGCAGCGTGGAGGTGGGGTTGGCATGAAGTTCACTACTTCATAGCCATTCCTTCTCTGCATCTGTCTAACTCCTGGATTTCCAATGCTAACACCAGCAAGCAACCATTCGGCATTGCAAATGCTTGTTACTGTTATAATAACTTGTTAGATTACAAGTTATAACCAGCTTTCAGAAGCTGTGGATTGCTATTATACCGAGGCACTATATGGAATCACAAATTCCGTTATGCACAGCTGCTATGACATTCTCATTATAATGGGAATTTTGGAAGGTTGAAAAAAGTGTCTGCTGGCATTTTTTTAAGTTTCCCTCCTTCTTCTGACTCCTTCCTCCATGTATTCAATATTATATTCATCCCTTACCAGCCCCCCACCCCCTTTCTTTAACCACTGGAAATACAGTTTTTATCTCGAATGAAATATGATAGAGAGGCAATTTTAACTTATTTGTTTTACATACCCTAGGTTTGGGATGACATTGCAAAACACTCAGACTTCACTCTTGTGGTCTGTAAAGTTATCACATATTTTGAGTGTGTGAAAATACCTCGTTTTACACAGACTCTCATACATTATACTATATTTATTTATTTAGTTTTTGTTGACTGGGTAAGAGCAGTAGCCAAAAAATGACTATTTTCAGGCATGACTTGGGAGAGTACAAGGGATTACATACAAGAAACATTTCAGAAGTGCATTACAATAATACATACTGTATTGCTTAGTTTCTAACCATTTAAACAAGGATAGAACAGCAGATCAATAACAGAACAACAGTGGGCAGTACATGCAAACAATAACAAAAGCATATGCAACATAGTATAGGAGATACAGCCAAATAAACAAATATTAGAATGGGTCACAGCACCAGCAATCAAAGTGCATGTGCATGTGTATAGGAATACCCACAGATTCAAATGAAGTGAGACATGTTGTTGACAATTCACACACTGTTATTCACCATTCACACTGTTAATAATTGAGTGTGAACTGTGTATAACATATAGGATCAAGTATGGGGAGAAGTGTATTACGAGAATTTAACACACACCTGAGTTGTTGGATGGCACATAAACCCGAGGGCGAAGCCGAGGGTTTATGAATGCCATCAATCACAAGGGTGTAATGTAAATTCAAGTTAACACACTTTTCCCCATATTTATTTTTATTTTATATAATTGAAGGTCTCCGTTTGAAAAGTCTGAGATTCGCTTTTTTTTTATGTTGGCTTCTGCCATGCGCAGGAACGTTTAGGAGAGTAGCACACTTGAGGTGTGCTCTCTCCATCCAATGCACTGCTCCCTTGAGCAGGCGTTGTGGTCCTGCACCAATGGGTGCAGGAGCTCAGTATATGACAGCGGTGTTCCTCTGCTTCAAGGAAAGCACTGCTGCCATACTGAAACACCGCCCTCCCCCATCCCCGCTTAGCGTCCTGCGTGCCCCGGCGCTGTCACGCGCCCCCAAAGCTTTCATGCCATGCTGGGAGCCCACCCCAGCGTGGCAAGCGTAGTTGCCGACGGGTGCCCAATCCCCGTCGGGCCTCGGCCCCCAGACATCTTCTGCCATGCTGGGAGCTCACCCCAGCGTGGCAAACGTCCCATGTCATCTTTTTTTTTAAACCTGTAAAATAAAACGGTCCCACGGCAAGTCTCCCAGCCCCTCCCACAACCCGCACCCACCCATCAGCACCCAGCCTCCCCATACCCCCACCCCATACTTACCTCCGGATTCTGGTGTGACGATCTTCGTTGACGGGAACACGTCTGCACTCTTCAAAGCTGACCTCAAACTGAGAAAATGCCGGTAAGCTGTATAATGGACTAGATAGGGGGGTTTCAACTTTATTGCATATCTCAGTCATTTTTTTGAATTTTTGCACCAAATTTTCAACATGGGGTTTTTGGGACCCCTTCTCATGAATGATGTCACTGTCATGGAGTTATTCGGGCCTGAAGGGTGATTTCGCAGGCACTGTGCAGTCACTCGCGGCGAAATCACCCTTGGCCTTGAATAACACCATGACAGTGACATCATTCATGAGAAGGTCCCAAAACCACATGTTGAAAATTTGGTGCAAAAGTTTCAAAAAATGACTGTTTTACGAGCGTGCGTTGCGCAGTTCCTACGCAGGCTCGTAAGTTCGTGAATTTTCAATATTTTCACTCCAGATTTTCAACATTGCCATTTTATCACACCTTCTTATGAGTTGTACAGCTGTCATTTTTCACATCTCACCCAAAATGTGTTTCCACCCATGTAGCGCACAATGGCACAGTCAGTGTGTGTGAAATCAATGTATGGAACACATTAAGAAAATCACAGTGACACTGTTCATGAGCACAGGTCTTAAAATGGCTATGTTGAAAATTTGGTGGAAAAAGTCCAATATGATTGTTTTAATGAGTATGCTAGCAGTTCACGCATCAGATGTTTGGTGAATTTTCAATTTGCACTCCAGATTTTCAACATTGCCATTTTACCACACCTCCTCATGAGCAGTACAGCTGTTATTTTTCACATCCTGCCCAAAATGTGTTTCTGCCCATGTAGCGCACAATGGCACAGTCGGTTGTGCGAACTCAATGTATGGACACATTAAGAAAATTACACGACACTGATCATGAGCAGAGATCTTAAATGGCTGTGCTGAAAATTTGGTGAAAAATTCCTAAAATGACTGTTTTATGAGTCTGCGTTGTGCAGTTCCTACGCACGCTCGTAAGTTTGCGAATTTTCAATATTTTCACTCCAGATTTTCAACATTGCCATTTTACCACACCTCCTTATGAGCACTGCAGCTGTCATTTTTCACATCTTGCCCAAAACGTGTTTCCGCCATGTAGCGCACAATGGCACAGTCGGTGTGCGAACTCAGTGTATGGGACACATTAAGAAAATCACAGTGTCACTGTTCATGAGCAGAGATCTTAAAATGGCTATGTTGAAAATTTGGCGAAACAATTCCTACAAATAACTGTTTTGCGAGCTTGTGTTGTGCAGTTCCTACGCATGCTCGTAAGTTTGCTAATTTCCAATATTTTCACTCCAGATTTTCAACATTGCCATTTTACCACACCTCCTTATGAGCAGTACAGCTGTCATTTTTCACATCCTGCCCAAAATGTGTTTCCACCCATGTAGTGCAAAATGGCGCAGTCGGTGTGCGAAATCAATGTATGGGACACAGTAAGAAAATCACAGTGACACTGTTCATTAGCAGAGGTTTAAAATGGCAATGTTGAAAATTTGGTGAAAAAATCTCTAAAATGACTGTTTCTGACGTCGTTGCACAGTTCCACGCACTGTGAATGTTTGCATTTCAATATTTCCACTCCAGATTTTCAACATTGGCATTTTACCACACTTCCTTATAAGCAGTACAGCTGTCATTTTTTACATCCTGCCCAAAACATGTTTCCGCCTATGTAGCGCACAATGGGGGTAACAAAAAGGTCATGCTGACAATTTATTGTGCAAATACCAGCAATCACACAGGGCATTAGGTTAAAGCACCATACATTCCAAACACCACTGCAAATACCTGGAAGCGAACGTTCGGCATTGACAAATGCTTGTTGAATTGTGTTGCGGTTTTCCTGCTCTTCAATGAACTTTTGTCTTTCGGTTTCGTTCGGTGTTTGGAATCAGCCTTTTTTTAATTTTTAACTTCTAGGCAATGTGAGGCTAAGGGAGGCTATTTGGTATGGAGGTAACCCCCGAGAAATGTGTATTTCAGTCAGTGCCACTTGAGGTGACAGGGACAATTTGAAAGTCGCGCTATGTTTACTTAGTTGTCTCGAGCGCTTTGTTGTTCAAAGGGAGCGCATGAATGCCGTAACACCTACTCAGGTGTTACGGCATTTAACACACGGTTTGGACAATGGGAGAAAATGGAGACCATTAATTATATATATACATATATATATATAATACATAGGGGGCATGCATAACGAGAATTTAATGCACACCCGAGGTGTGGGATGCTACATAAACTCCAAAGGCAAAGCCTGAGGGGTTTATCTAAGCATCCCACACAGAAAGTGTTCATTAAATTCAAGTTTTGCACTCCCCCATGTGTTACTTTATACCATTGCTGTGGGAGCATTTTCTTGCCCTATCAGTGAAATGAATAAGAAAAAAAAATGTATGGCCATTACATGGTGCTGCTGTTTATAGCACTAAAGCAGCATTCATTTAAAATCTCCAGCGAAGATAGTGGTCACTTTTAACAACCCCTAACCCCTCACTCTCTTTCGATACTTTTAGCCTGGCATGCTGGTAAGGGAGCTGAAGCACTACTGGTAGTTCAGCCATGGTCGGGTTGAACTGCCAATTTTTGGTTTCACTTTTGTTTTCTTTTTTGAACTACTCGAACTAGCTACTGCCCATTTGAAGTGGAATAAACAAATAACTCTGGTCAATAAGTAAGTCGCTGTGCTTTTTTTAGCCTGATGTGTTGCTAAGGAGCTGAAGCAGTAGTAGTAGTTCAGTTGTGGTCAGTCTGAACGAGGTTGGGCTGAACTGTGGGCTAATGCAGGGCACACAGCAGTTGGTGCCCACTCCCCATTGGCATAATGTCCCCCCTCCCGATTGTTGTGTGCCGAGGGGGGTGCCCAATCCCCTTAGCTCTTGCCCCACTACTCGGTATGTGCTGACAGGGTACCCAATCCCTGTCAGCTACAGACCCACCCAAAAAAAAAAAAACAGTCAAGGGCATGCTGGGAGCCCACCCCAGCATGCCATTCCTATAAAAAAAAAAAAAAAGTCCTCTTTTGTTTTTTTTTTGTTTAAACCTGTAAACCAGAAAATGGTCCCTCGTCGAGTCGGTGTCCCTCTCCCCACCCGCACCCAACCTCTGCACCCTGCCTCCCCACCTGCCCTCTCCCCATGCTTACCTCGAACTATGCGATGATCTTCTGTGGACCGGAACACGTCTGTACGCTCTAAACCGACGTGAACTGAGGAAATGCTGGTAAGCTGTATAATGGTATAAATACGTTTTTTTCAACTTTGGTGCATATCTCGGGCATTTTTGGGAATTTTGACACCAAATATTCAACATGGGGTTATTGGGACCCCTCTTCATGAATTCAGTCACTGTGATGGTGTTATTCAGTCCCAAAAGGTGATTTTGCGGTCACTGCCCAGAATCACCTTTCTGGACCAATTAATGAAATGACAGTGCCACTGTTCATGAGGTGGGCTCTCAAAAAGCCTATGTTGCAAATTTGGTGAAAAAAATCCAAAAAATGACTGTTTTACGAGTGTGCGTTGCGCAGTTCCCACGCATGCTCGTAATTTCGTGAATTTGTAATATTTTCACTCCAGATTTTCAACGTTGGCATTTTTCCACACCTCCTTATGAACAGTACAGCTGTCATTTTACATATCCTGGCCAAAATGTGTTTTCACACTTCCGGAGCAGAATAGCATGGTCACTGTCGGAAATTAGTGTGCGGGACATATTAAGAAAATGACAGTGCCACTGTTCATGAGCAGAGGTTCTAACATGCCTATGTTGAAAATTTGGTGATGAAAGTCCATAAAATGTCTGTGTTACAAGCATGCATTGCACAGTTTCCATGCACCCTTGCAACTTCACAAATTTGCAATATTTTCATGCCAGATTTTCAACACTGGCATTTTTACACACCTCCTTATGCACAGTACAGCTGTCATTTTTCACATCCTGTCCAAAATGTGTTTTCGCACCTGTGACGTAGAATGGCGTGGTTGCTGTAGGAAATCAACTTTTGGGACTGATTAACAAAATCACAGTGCCACTGTTCATGAGGGGAGGTCCCAAAATGCCTATGTTGAAAATGTGATTAAAAAAATCCCAGAAGTAATTGGGCTACGGATGAGCGTTGCGCAGTTTCTATGCATGCTCATGAGTTAAATTTTTCATATTTTCACTTCAGATTTTCAACATTGCCATTTTTTACACTTCCTCATGAACAATACAGTTGTCATTTTTCACATCCTGCCCAAAATGTGTTTTTGTAACTGTGGCGCCAAATGGCACAGTCACTGCAAAATTGCCTTTCAGCTAACAAACTGATAGTGCTGCTCTTCATGAGCTGGGGTCACAAAGAGCTCATGTTGAAAATTTTGAGTGAAAATACCAACAAACGCCTATGGCATTAGGGTTTCCAACTGTAACACTCCACCCTATAGAGACTCACAGGCGTCAGGGGTGTGACGTGGGATCATCGGCTGTAATGCTCATGCCATTCTACCCCCGCAACCTGCAGCCAGTGACAGGCATCGAGGTGTGCTTGGAGTTTTGGCCCCAATGTTCACCCCCATTCTCATATACTGCACCCATCTCAGTGTATTTCTTGGAATGGGGTAAGTATAAGGCCCAAAGACCCCCAGTTAGCACCACGACACTTCTCAAGTTCATGTGGGTAGGTGAGGCAAATGGCATGACCGCTATAGCTGACAAAGGCACACCCCAACACCCGTCAGTCTCTGCAGGGTGGGGTGAGTTGCCATCAGTTCAATACTTCACTGCCATTTCTATTATGCATCTCTAACTCCTGCACCACCAATGCCAATGCCAGCAAGACAACATTTGGCATTGACAAATGCTTGTTTTATTTCCCCCAGCCCCCTGCCTTAGATTTCTTTCCACCTTTAACTAATGCTTGTATCTTGACGTTCGAGACCTGCTAGCTGGACACCTGGGGCCCCTAACAGCACAACTGTGCACACTGCTGTGTTGCCTTCAAACTTACTCCTAGGGGCAGGGGTGCCTTCAACTTCTCTGGTGCTTCCTCTGTTCTATATCTAGCAACCAGGCTCAGGCAGCTAGGGTCAGATGTGGACGTGGTAGGTGGGTGGAAATTTTGTCCTCCAAAAGTAGTGCCATTTTTTGCCCTTTATAAGTCCCTTCCTGCCAGAAGCATGTGACATCCGCAGGTGCTGGCACTCCAGACACACCTGCCGACAGCCACGTTCCAGCTCCTTTGCAATTCACCAATCCTCTGCACCTCCTCAAGATGTCCTATGATCACTTTCAGGCCAGAAACACACAATCATGTGATTGTCCTTACCATGACAATCACATGATGAGGACCAAAACCAATGCCCACGGAACTGAAGAACAAAGCCCGGTCTCATGATCCCGAGATCTCCTAATAACTTCTTAATTTGTTAATAACCTTGTTGTTACATTGGCAGCACTGGTTAATGGTATGACATACCAAGGGACATCACCGAGGCCATGCAAATGTAGTGCTCTGTTTGGAGTTTCAGCCAATCGGGTTTTACTAGGAGAAAAGACATCACCATGCATTTATGCCATTACTGATATGGACACTGAACAGATTGGAACTTTGCACCAGGAGAAGGTTTTCTTCATTTACAGGACATGGAAACACTGATTTTGTTGGGGGTGCTGGTGGGAGGAAGAGGATGGTAGGGGCCAGGGCAGGGTTGGGAGTGGCTCTTACCTGAAACATTGGTGTTTGGTCTGGTTGGGAAGTGGGGGAGTGTGTTTTGGCACACAGGTGGGGGATGTGCAAACCAACATTTTAAATATACATTCACCAGGGCAGGGGGTGGAGAGTGCTAGCAGGGAGATGGGATGAGGATTCATTATAAAAAGTATCTGGGAGGTTCGGGGTTGGAACTTACATCATAGTAGGTGGGGAGAGGGAGTTTATGCCTTTTGCATTTTTTTTATATTAAAAAAGTGGACCGACAAAGTTGGAGCACCTGCCGGAAAATGCATGAAGCTTCATGAATTGTGAATTTGCTATATTCAGGCTAACTTTGCTGGTGAATTAAAATGTTGCTATATCTTTAGTCGTCATAAGGAGATGGTCTAACACCCTAACTCTACCCCTTGATGAAGCTCCATCTGAGTAAAGCGCCAGGGTGTAATGTCCATTATCGGGGTATAGTCCATAAGTTTAGGAAGTATTTGTTAGGTACTGTATTTAAACTTTCCATATGAACTCCCTGGATAGCACATTTTTTTGGCATTTTTTGCACTTTTGGATTGATGCTCGCAGTGGGCAAAACCAAAGAAGTTCTGATATTGATCTTATGAAATCCCCTTGGTTTTGGTTTTGGTTTTGGTTTTGGTTCTGGTTTTGGAATTATGGCCAATATGCATCCAATGTAAATATTACTCTTTTCCTTAATTTTAAAGTATAATAAAAAGTAAAACAGGTAAATAATGTTGAAAAACAAATGGGTTGGTAATTATCATGGTAGTTAGCAAGCACCACAGTTGATAGGCTCAGAAAAGCAAAGATATTTGACATTTTATTTATGTTTATTGAAAACTTCTTAGAGTATCTTTGAACACAATTCTCATTTTTCTTTTCTTCCATATTGCTTTGTTTGTTGGGGGCATCTGGGCAGGACTTCTCGGTCTCATTCCCACTTCTCCTGACTGACCACCTCCTTTCCCGGCACTCATTGACCCAGGACCCCCCCAACACCTCCCCCATGGCAGGGCTAGGAATGGGAAGACCATCCTTCCCCCACCTGGAACATTATCCAGTAGTGAGTCAACTTGTTTCGGGCAACAGCACGGACCAAGATGATGTGAGCAGGATGTCACAGGGCCTGGATCCCCATTCTTTTCTGTGTTCTATGTTTCCACCACCCTGGCCACACAGACTCACTGGCATGTGCATGCATGTTACAGAACCATAGCCCCTTCCCTTCTTTGGTGCTTGGACATTGCACTGTCCCCCAGGCCTTTACCTGGGCGCAGCTGAGGGCTGAGATGCCAGTCATCCCTTCCCTGGGAGAGGAGAGCAGCCCTTTGGGGCTCAATCCTCTCCCTCCCTGCTGATTCCCAATGACCTGAGCTCATTCCCGAACTTGGGTCACCAGCATGGCAGGAGATAAGGCACAAGGCACCTCAGTCCTCCACACCACCGGGCCAGCACAAGTGTTCTTTTTCAAAGATTCCACTTCAGTTGAACAGTCACAAAGAAAACAATACAAGTACTGCAAGCAGTTCCATTGGAATGCAGTCAAGTCAGACACAAACCACACAAGACAGTGTCAGTTACATACAGATTTGTACAAATCCAGGCAAATCTAAATCACAGTTACTTGTGGGTGTCTATATCCAGAGTCTGAGTAGCACCTTGCTTGTAGTCTTGCTGCACCTGGCTTGTAGTCTTGCTTGCTATAGCCATTTGGTCACAAGAATAACATGATCTGGTAACTTACAAGAGACAGGACATGGTGACTAACAGTACACAGGACAAGGTCAAGGACAGGAGACAAGATATGGTGAAAAACTGGATACAGACTGAGGCAACTTAACAGCTGACTAGCCCCTGATCTGTGATCTGTAGTCCTGTAAGTCAGTTGTCCATTGGCAAAAGTGATCTGGTTAGTTACTGGAGATTGGGTATGGCAAATGACAGGGGATAAGGCAACATATTTAGACGTAGAAACATAGATATTGATGGCAGAAAAAGGCATACAATCCATCTAGTCTGCCCATGATATCCTATCACCATACCCCAAGACCTGTTGTCCCTGTGTGGTCTTTGCTTAGCCTGTTCTACATACTGATCTCCATATTTCTGCTTCCCTCATCCCTCTGTGTGGCCTTTATACTCATGGCTTTATCCCAGCCGTGATTGAAGCCATTTAGGGTTTTGGCACCAACTACCTTTGCTGGTAGACTATTTCATGGCTCAGCCACTCTTTCTGTAAATGTTAAGTGTAGCATCACTTAAATGAATTACATTTTGGGCCTTCTCACCTACCAGCCTTTTATGAAATTATGTATTTTTCTGCATGTTCATTTGTTGTTTGCTTATTTTGTGGGGCACAAAAGAAAATAGGGGATATGCCATGAGCAGTCTCGAATGATTTATTTTTAGTTTGAGATTTTGGTCTCCATTGATCTCAAGAGTAGCAGAGCCACAAGAGTGGTCTATCAAACCCTGAAACTTAAAATAAATTATTTATTTTGAGGAAACCTATGTCATATTTCATGCATACTGTTATCTTGCCTTGCTAGGATTGTAAGGTCATCTGGAATGTTGAAACATGCTGAAATATTTTAAAAAGAATTGATGCAACTCAAGTGAAAACATCCGTTGTTGAGTAAGCTGGAGTGAAACCAATTGATTTCTTTCCACTCCAGCTCTGTATGCCATGAAAATAAGTTTTATTACAGTCTTTGTATAAATGATTATTTTGCAAGCAGATGATATTACAGCCTAGGGGTTACTCAAACACTGCATTACCACCCACCAGAAAACTAGGACCAAGGTAGGAAGGAATAGGAGAAGAAAAATGGGCTGACAGGGCTGGCACTGTAAATCAGAGTTAAGACCAAATGTGAACTTATGCTGAATTTCTTTCTATTTGTATTTGGTTAATGAGTTAAAATGTGGCCTTGTATCTTTTATTTGGCCCAGTCAAACTTTTTGGCTGATTTTGGGATCATTTCAACTTTTAACCAATTGATAAAAAAAACATAAAACACTCTTGCCCTTCCCATCTGGTCAGGGCTAGTCCTATGGCTACCCCTTCATCCATTTCAATTATTTCCAACCCTCCTCCCACCTCCATCCCAGATATTTATTTAAAAAAAAATATATATATACAGTATATTTTTTTTTTTGTCATCTCCTGGCACTTTGCCAGGTGCTGACTGAGATTTAAAAAAAATCTGAGTGGAGGACCAGTGGAGGATGAAACAGGTTTGGATTAGAGATGCAGTAATGTTTAACTTTGCTGGCGAAGTTGCTATGATGTATCCGAAATTGGCATTCGCAGAGTTTCACAAAGTTTCCATTGCTCTGAGCAACTACAACTTCACCAACAATTGTGAAACACACTCCTCAGTTGTTCAAGGATCCAAGTCCAGAACTAGATGACTAACAATATTAATTCAGTGAGTCAAGCCTGACTGGTTGAGAACTGCAGAAGCTTGTTTCAAAAACTCTGTGCAGAGTTGTGCACACATGGGGCCCAGCCTCATGACAAAATATATAAAGCATGCACAAGCAACTTTTGTGCAGTGAGCTGCACATGCAGAGCACAGCATCACAAAATCAAGTATTATGTCCATATAGGCAAATCATGCACAGTGAGCTACAGGAGGGGGAGTTAGCAAACACCCTCTTCAGTCACACAGGGAACCAAGCCTGGAACCAGACAACAGCAAAAAACAAACACAAAAACAAAATGTGCTTTACCAAAAAAAAAAAATCACTGGAGCCATGTGTCTGAGAGCAATGGAAGAGGAGTGTTAGCAGACAACCCTCCTGGTCCATGTAACTGAGCACAGCAACAATTCAGGACAAAATTACACAGTCAGAAAGCCAAATCTAGCTCTTCTGACACTGATCAAACAAATAATACTGATCCAAAAACACCTGTGGAGGAAAAAATAATTTCTTTTTTTGGCAAATTTTAGGTCTCAGAAGTACTGCAGAGCCAGCTCTCAGAAACAACTGTCTCCTGTCCTTTATCAACTCGGAGTGGAGAAGTCAAATGGTGTGCTTGCCCATGAGCTCCAGAAATGGTATTTTGATTGGCCAACAAAGTTCTGCAAGGCTTGGAAATCTCATCAAATAGTAATTCCCTAATAGTGGCCAAACAGTGAACTATTTGGAAAAGGCAGACAAATATTTGGGAAGCCTACTATTCAGGGTATTCGAGAAATAATAGTTGACACATGCACAGCCCTTTTAGCGGGTAAGAATTACATAAAGGGAGGATTTTTTATCTTAAGTTTATCAAGATATTATTCACTGTCACTGTAAGAATTACCTGGTACAAAAGGGATCCACTTGCGTTGGATGTTAGTGTCTCTTGATAAAGCAAAAAGCAAAACTGGTTGGGTCACTGGGGGCTCCTGTTGCACTCTCTGTATTTTTGCGACATGCATATGTAAGTAATGTTTGCATTTTTTCTAATAAAGCAGTTTTCGCCTGTTGGTTTCATGTTTGCAACTGTCATAGAGTAGGACAGTCACATAGGGTGGGCTAGGTGACTGAATGCTACCACCCATTAGGCATTAGCTTTACTGCAAATATACTGAATTGCTAATGCTCTGTTATGTCTTATTGCAACGGAAGTGCCAGTTCTGTGTTATGCTCTAGTGCAACTGAACAGCCAATTGTGTTATGCCCTATATTGCATCTAATCTGCCAATTCTGTGTTATGCCCCATTGCTAATGAACTGCCAATTCTGTGTTGTGCCCTAAAGCAACCGAACTACCAGTTCTGTGTTGTGCCCTACTGCAACTGAACTGTCAGTTCAGTATTGTGCCCCATTGCAACTGACCTGCAACTGTGTATTGTGCCCCTACTGCAAATGAATTGCCAGTGCTGAAATGTGGTACCCCAAATCGTACAACAAACTGTCCCTCCTATGCTTTGTCACCAAAGTAAACTGACAGATGGGTATTGTGCCTTAACTGCAAAGTGAACTGCCAGTCTTGTGCCTTACTCCAATTGTAAAGGAACTGTTAAAACATCTACCCTTCGGACGGCAATGTAGGGGCTGACCCAGCCAGAGTTATGGGATATTCAGGACACGCCCCTCCAGCTACTCATCTTTGCTGTGTTCCTGCCCCATTAAAAAAATGAAATAAATCTAGTAGCCACTCTGGCTCAATAGTTAGGGCTCCAACATGCAGTGGGGTGGGAATTTTCTTGTTTCAGGAATGATAAAAGTGGCAAAACTAGGAACAACAAAAGCAGCAGGACAGAGAAGACAAAAGTGACAAGACTAGGAGTGATGAAAGCTCAAGAAACCTGATTACAAATGCTTGTGTGTGTGCTGTGTAATCCTGGTCGGTGGTGTTCCACAACCTCCCTACTGACACCCAGAGGGTCTGGTGAAAAGAGATATCCCTTATTCTTCACCGATCAGCAGTCTCCATGAACTCGTACTAATATAAAACTCTTGGTTTGCATCTAGCCTGGCGATCTTTCATGACCTTTTCCAGGCAAATAAATCCTCAGTTCAGGGGATGAGGAGCTTCCCCTGTTGGTCCCCTCTATTGAAATTAAAGATTCTCTTGTTCTTCCTGGAAGCACTTGTCTTCATCCCACTCTGGTGCACTTGTTTTCTTCAAACTCCCCTTCTTGCATGCACCACATTGCTTTTGAAAGTCAACCAACAGGTCATCCTTTACAGCTGCAATGAAGGTTAACAAACCAATACTTTTGAGTAATTCCCTGGCCAGGGCTATAGAGCTTTAGAATTCTTTGCCATTGTTGTAGAGTTTTAGAATTGTTTGTCTTTGCCATTGGAGCCGTAGAATCTTTGCAATCTCATAGAGTTTAGAATTTCATAGACGTCATCGAGCCTGATATCTTGAAACCCATTTAAAGTATAATAACCTTATACAGTTCAGAATTCTTGCCATTGCTCATAGATTTAGTCTCATGTTTCCATATTTCCAGTGGCCCAGTTTATATGTATCCTGTCATGACAGTTGCACTTCTCTATAATAAAAAACATCTTCTGACTACATCTGAAGTCCTGCCTGCCTTTCCTTGAAAGTCAGACAAACATCAAGTCTGAGTGAATGAGAACAAATCCATAGTCCCTTTGTCAGTGGCAAGAGTGTGTAGCCACTGCAAGTGGGGTGAAAACTTAGCATAGTCAGAAGGATAGCTGAAAGTCAAGGATTCCAAAGCAGAACACGCTTTGAACGTGATGCCTTTTTTTCTAGAAAGTGCAAATGGTTCTATTGGGAGGGAGGGAGGAGGAAGAGATCCTAGTACTCAGATGTCATCTCTCACAATGCCTTATTATTTGGCACCCCATGGTTACTTTGGTATACTGAGAACCAAGGTCCCACTGCCAGCAGCCTGGGAGATTTCAGAGCAAAAACGAAGTGAACGTTCAGGCCATACAAAATACTGGAACATCAAAAGGCTGAAATTCTTACTGGACAGCTGAAAGGAGCAGTGTGATTTTGTGGGCTAAAGGAGAAAAAACTATGACTGAGCAAATCCTGATGAGATTGGGATGCACCTTTGATACCTGGACATTACTGGAATTAAAAATGTGTTTCTTTGCTAGGACCCAATGACCTAGAGAATGCCTGCGGGATATACTCTGAGGCTACAGGAGGCCTCAAGGGCTATTAAATATCTGGATTCTGGGGGGCCTGGCCAGCAGCAGAGCTAGAAACAGCTTTCAAAGGAAGTTGTGCATCCAGAATCCTAACTGACAAAAAATCAGCAATAAAACCACTCCTGCAAAATAAATGTCACCTATTTCAAGAGGTCTCACTGAACTGAACAATTCGATACCTCTTTTATTGAAATTGGACTTGGAGATCATACATTATGGGCTGATCTAACAAAGCAGCTACAGGAGGAGATGGTACAGGAGGAGATGGTACATGCCTGAAAGACACTAAGGCCGGGCAGAGCAAGGACCTGACGACCAGTACATTAGAAGAGGCGAACCAACCATCTAATGCAGCTCTTCTAAATTAATACAAAAATTGAACAGTTGGATGGAAGATTTTACTACTCAGCTCAAACTTATGGACTCAAAAGTTGGACAACTAGCTGAGGACACCAAGGCAGCGTCTCGCTCAGCTTCTACTGCAATGACTGCCACGGCGGGCCTGGTGAAAGAGAACAGTCTGCTGAGGCGTTGCCTCGAAAACTTAAAATATTTGTCCAGAGCCACAAATATTAGAATTTTAGGCATCTCAGAAACTGCAGAAGTGGATGAACCTTTCAGTTTTCTGCAAGACTTTCTTCAGGATCTCCTTCAGATAGTGACGGCTTTTACAGTTGTTAAGGCCTATCGGATAACACCTCATGGCTTCAGGAACTGCACGATCAAGGGCCTAATGCCACCGTGCACCTTTCTGATGGTATTGGAATCCATAGGCGAGAAGGACACAATACTATCTCAAGCCAAGAAGTTTGGAACCATGAACTGGGAGGGGAATAAAATACATATATTTCCTGACCTGAGTTTGGCGACATGGCAAAGGAGAAAAAGAGTATGATGCCACATGGACCCATTTAAGGCAGTTGGGGATCCAACATGTATTATTGTTCACAGCAAGTTTTCACATTTTCTGCGAAGGAAAAACTTTCCAGTTTTCGGATCCAGCTGAAGCGACCAAGTTTGCAGATCAGGTGGGGGAATTTGAAGTGAAAAACCCCGAGATGGACAGTGACAATGAGGACAGTGAGGGACAGACTGGTCCGGGGGTAACAAATAACAAGTAAAATCACATTTATCTTTGGTTCATGATTAACAGGTTTATAGCCTTAGATCTCTTAGGCTTCACACATCAATATATGTAATTGCTTACTAATTCTTTTGGTGGTATGGTCAGATGGGGACTATTTATCTCCATACTAGACTAGACTCTGTGATTGTGAGCTTCTTCACAATTTAAGGAGGCTATAATTAACCTGAAGAGCGAAGCCTGAACTGGCTGGAACTTTAAGCCACAGAGAATAAGGTTGTCAGAGTTTCAGAAGTTGAAAGCTAATTCAGTTTGTGACATATCGATGTCTGGGGGGGATGTATCTATCTAGCTGATAGGGAACCTTTACCTTTTCTCATTAACAGATGTTTTGGTTAATCCACTGCTCTTGGCTGCATTAAGTCATTTCTATTACTTATTACAGGACAGTAAATAATTCATTTTTAGGTAACCCTCCCTTGCTATAACTCTAAATAGGGGCTTAGCAATTGTTGTTACTGTAAAATTCTGTAATGACATTCATCAATGTGATTATGCTATATGCTATGCATGCCTATTGGTTTTGTATGCTGTACATTTAATGCAGTAAATCAATAAAAATAAAGTTAAAAAAAATCTGGATTCTAGAAATATGCTGAATCCCAAGATGCTGACTGATAAGTTTATCAAAGGAGTGCAAACTGTGGAAATGAACCTGCAGGTTTCCCCCAGGGCTATGAATGCTACAGTGCAAGTCAAATTAAACTGTTCCTCTAACTCACTGGATTAGCATTCTGCAACTAGTTGCTTAAAATTAGATATGAGCAGGTGCTAAAATACCTGACCACCTAGACAACCCATGAGTACATCAAAAGTAGCCCCCAAAAAAAAAAATGAAAATTGAACATCCTCCTTGTAGTCCTTGTAGATCAAAGCTGTTTTTGGCATGGCTGGCTGAGCTGTAGAAATTGGTGGTTTGATAGTGCCAACATTCATAGTGTCATTTCTGGCAATATCAGAGTCTATGGAAAATGACCAATCAAAGTAACCAGGTGCATAGCCACAAACAGGTTTGATTAAATCAAAGACATCACAACAGCTAAGTAGTGATAACCCTTTTTGGCACAACAATCAGTGTTGGGTGCAACCCAGTCATCAAGTTCAATTTGAAAGACCAGTAGAGGCAGTAGAACAATTCTTTCTCTGTAGATGCTGCCCTCAAGATGTCCCATGGAGTGGATAATGGCAAGTTTGTGGAAAATTGCAGTCTTTGGATCGAAACGTGGATGAGACACAGTAAAAGTTATATACATAGTGTCCAGAATAAAGCATTGACATGTGTTGTGATAGGACCCCTGGTTAGAGTAAAAAGCAAGGAAAGGGTCGCTCCCTCTGGGACCAGTGCTGAGGGTCCAAAGGACAGGAACCAAACATGTAAGGACCCAGCACTCCTGTGCAGCAATAAAGCTCTGATAGACAAAAAATGTCTTTAGGAAAGTAAGCTTTTTATTGTGAGCACACAAGCCATGAAAGAGATGGTCTCTTTCATGGCTTGTGTGCTCACAATAAAAAGCTTACTTTCCTAAAAACACCTCTGGTTAGGGTGTCTAGAAACATAACCTAGATTTATGGCTGTAGCTTAAGGAAAAGAAACAGTTCTTTGCATACCTTTTACAGTACGTTTTACAGTACAATACAGTACATATGGAAGGACAATGTGGGCAGTACCATTTGGTCATACGTTTATCGTGAATCAAATCATGGATTCTACGGGATTTGAGATCCAGGAAGAGACTGGCAGTATAGCCTAGATGTTAGAGTAATGAACTGTGAATGAACCTGATACATCCAACAGACTGGGGTTTGATTCTCACAACCTCCGCTTGCATACATACTGTGTGACTCTGAGCAAGTCACTTAGCCTCTCTACTGCTCCCAAGTTGCTCCTGGAAACAGGCACTTATGCCTAGTGGGCCTTACCTGGTTACCAAAGACTAAAATAAAAATAAAATAACATTTGTCATGGAGGTCATGACATAAGAACCATATGCTGAACATGAAAGTTCCTTGGCTATGTAGTGCTCAGGGGCTTCTTTGTTATTTTGAAATACTAATTCGTTAATCTTATGCTTAGATTCATTAAATCTGTGTGCAGTATCATACATATTGTACACAGCAAAACATTCTTTTTGAGTGATACCGCCTATACCATGCAATACAGGAGTAAAAACATCTTGGGTTACACCTGTCTGAAACCTTAGGGTTTGACATTTAATGGCAGCAAGTTCTGCCCTGTTCCAAACTGACATACCTGTACCAAATAAACCTGTAACAGTGCATGTGGCACTGGCTGCACCAGTTAGGTCTCTTTTTTGTTTGCTTTCTTGTTTTTGCTTGGGGAAACGGAATACATCTAAATATTCTGTGGTGTGTGGCTCAGCTACCGGGTCCTGTGTGCGTGTTTGATATGCTGCTAGTAGATCTAATAATATAACACTGTGAAATCTTGAAGTATTGTATTAGCACAATATCCAAATTCTGCCATGTCCCAATTGGTGAGGTTAAGCACCACTGGGACATGCATAAACTGTACCTTACTTACAAGGTTACCTGGGAAAGATGATGCTACAAGACCACTAGTTGGAAGCTGGCCTGGTGGTGCTGAGGGTTGAGACACTGGATGCCACACCTCCTGCCATACTGGTGACCCAGGTTTGGGAACAGACTTGGGACGCAGGGGGTCAGCAGGGGAGGGAGAGGATTGAGCATCCAGATGGTCTCTCTCCTCTCCCGGGGTGGGTTGAGGGACTTGCCTTGCTCTGCAGTGGCCCCTGATGAAGATCAGAGGCGATGCAGGAGTGGCACACTACTGGGGCAGAGCAGCAGTGGATGTCAGCACAATAGGTGCACAGACGTCATTGCACATCCATGCTCCTGGGGAAATCTAAAGAATAAAACCCCGGCTACTGTGAAGGCGATGACGGTGCTCAAGCACTCAAGCCCCCATGCCCAATGCTAGCCCTGGCCCAACTTGACTGTCTCTGGTACCTGCTCCTCCCCTAGGTCAGGGTGGGGGGGGACCTAGTACCCAGTTTCTCGGTTGAGGTCAGGGTTCAGGCATACCAACCACACTGCCCCTTGCCCTGACCCACTTAATTGGGTGTTTTGCCTTTGCATGACGTATCATTACTGATGTTCCAAAATGTCCTGCTTTGCCACCACGACTGACAATCTTTTTGCACAGACTGCATACAGCCCAAGGAGTTGTCTGCAGGGTCAATATAAAATAAATTCCACACTAAAGATTTACCCTTTGTGCTTTGTACTATGGTACCTGGCACCATTTCTTGAACAGTCAAGGGACCTGGAGGAAACCCTGTACTGCCATTTCCTTCTTCAGATGAATTTTTTCCATTCATGGTCATCTTATTCTTATGTTCAGCATATGATTTTTTTTCCCTGCATTTCCCTCTCATATCCTAGAGTGGCATCCTCTCCAACCCCTCATTGAAACTAGTACTGACCTTATTACCACAATATTCAGAAGAATTGGAAGTGCTGTCATCATCAGGTGGGACATAGCTTGGGCAATCCCATTCCCCATACCAACTATCACCACCATTTTTATCAGCATTTGCTGCCTTAGCATCTGAGGTTCTATTTAAGGACAGTGCCTCTCTCACCCTGCATGCTGTTTCAGCAGCTGGAAGTCTCCTGGCACATGTGGCAACATGTTCAGAACCTCTATGAGTAACTCCTGTAAGTTCTTTCTGAAACTCTACTATCATTTCAATGGTAACACGCTTTTTTCTAGTTCAGGAGGACATATTTAGTGCCAGTCCTGATGATATTACTGTCACTATGTTCTTCATTAGTGCTAGGATTCACATTGTCCACATAATTTCAGTTGAACATGCACAATCACACTGCTTCCTTTTAGTAGATTTAGTCTGGGAAATACAAGACATAGTAGACACAGCCATGGCTTTCGCTATGCTACAGAGAGACGTCTCGCACAGTGTAGCAATGACAGTGCTCATGGCACCTAACAGGCTATCAGATAGTGTAATAAAGCCTAAATGGCTTTTACTATACTGCAGAGAGAAACAGAGTAGCTATGTCAAAGACAGGGCTCGGGGTACCTAACATACACTGTGTAATACAGCCTAAACAGCTTTCGCTACAGTGCAGAGAGACACAGCAGTTATGTCTCAAACAGGGCTCAGGGCTCATAACAAACAGTGTGTATACAGCCTAAATGGCTTTCACTATACTGCAAAGACATGCAGAGTACCTATATGTCACAGGCAGGGCACAGGGCACCTAACAGACAGTGTTTAAATATACAGTCTAAATGGCTTTCTCTATACTGCAGAGACACAAAGAGTAATTAAGTCACAAACAGAGCTCATGGCATCTAACAGACAGTGTGTAATACAGCCTAAATGGCTTTCACTATACTGCCGAGACAGACAGAGTAGCTATGTCCCAGACAGGGCTTGGAGCACCAAATAGACAGTGTGTAATACAGCCTAAATGGCTTTCATTTTCCTGCAGAGAGACACAGAGTTGCTATGTCACAGAAATGGCTCAAGGCACCTAACAGACAGTGTGTAATACAACCCAAATGACTTTCACTACACTACAGAGACACACAGAGTAGCTATGTTACAGATAGGGCTCAGGTCACCTAACAGACAGTGTTTAATACAGCCTAAATGACTTTCACTACACTGCAGAGACACACAGAGTAGCTATGTCACAGATAGGGCTCAGGTCACCTAACAGACAGTGTTTAATACAGCCTAAATGGCTTTCACTATACTGCAGTGAGACAGAGTTGCTATGTCATAGACGGGGCTCGGGGTACCTAACGGACAGTGTGCAATACAGCCTAAATGGCTTCCACTATACTGCAGAGAGACACATAGTATATGTCATAGACAGGGTTCATGGCAACTAACCATAGACAGCATATATACAGCCTAAATGGCTTTCACTATACTGCAGAGACACACAGAGTAGCTACGTATATGTCAAAGACAGGACAAATGGCACCTAACAGACAGTGTGCAAATATAACATCTAAATGGCTTTCACTATACTGCAGAGACAGAGTAGCTAAAGGGCTCAGGGCATCTAAAAAACAGTGTATAATGAAGCCTAAATGACTTTCACTATGCTGCAGTGAGACACAGAGTAGTTACAGTATGTCATGGACAAGGCTCGGGGAACCTAACAGACAGCGTGTAATACAGCCCATATGGCTTTCACTATGATGCGGTGATACACAGAGTAGCTGTGTCACAGACAGGGCTTGGGGTCACCTAACAGACAGTGTGTAATACAGCCTAAATTGCTTTCATATACTGCAGAGATGAAACACATAGAGTAGCAATGTCACAGACAGGGCACCTAACAGACAATGTGTAAAATACAGTATTAATGACTTTCACAGCTGCTGCCAGCAATGAGCACCTCCCCACTTTACCTGCTCTCCCGAGCACCACACCGGATCCCCCTATTATTCCCCCTTCCATCCCCATACCTTGCTCTTTTGTGGACTAAACTTTGTGCTTTTTTTTTTTTTAAGTTTAAAACTTTTTTTCTGTTTTTTTCATTGTGGCTGCAGAGCAGGCGTTGATTCCTCCCTCTGCCAAGAAAGTCTGCTTCTATCTGCGTGTTCACATAGCAGACACAGAGTACAGACACCAGCACTGACCAATCAGATTGTCAGGCTGGTGTCACATGCTCCTTTCTGCTGTCAGGACCCCACAGGCTGCCCTTTCATGCCTGTTTCCAACCTCTGAAGAGTCCCAGGAACCCACAGGCAGCCTGTAATGCCTTTTTTAAAAACAAATTACCCGTTACCTGTATCAACAGTACCCAAACCATGAAGTACACTTTTATGTTGGGTAGGGTAGTAAATCACCCAAACTACCCTACCTGGCAAATAAATGCCAATACCTGACCTACCCACTCCAGCTACCTGATGGGTAGCCCATCCCTACTTAAAAGCTGCATTATTCATTGGAGTGAATTATTAAATGTTTCATTGTGGATTACAACAGCTTGTAAAGTATTTAGCTGCAACTTATTTAAAAATGCATTTCAAAAACAATACACAAGAGCTGCAAAAACATTGAACAGCACCGTGCACTGTACAGTAAGATACTGTACAGTATACAGTACGCTTTCGTCAACCTTGCTGTACATTGTAACCTCAGCCTCATTTTTACATTTTATTTCTTGTAAAAGTGGGCCTTCTGCTGTCTACCCATAGATGGGTTGATTTTATTATATATCCTCCAAGATGTTAGCGTAAATACATTTTGAATCCTGTACAATACCATAATGGGAAGTAGCTTGGAAGCAGGTGCTTAGCTCATCCTGACCAGTATTTTACTGTTGCCATGCAATGTACAGTACTATATTTAGGCTAAAGCACCAGTAGCCTTTACAGTACTGTACATGAACTGAAAAAAATACTTTTAGCACTGCAGGAGTCCATTTTCTTTTTATGTTGGCTTGCTGCGCTTGCGCTGCAGTCAACATTTTGGGAGAGTGGAGATTTGGAGGCACAGCTACTGCTGGGCGAATGCAGGGCATGCATCAGTAGGTGCATCCCTCATTCCCAAATAAGCCAGCATGCTAGCGCTGACACGAACATTATGTAAAGTGGACAAAACTTCTAAAGAAAGTGCAGCTGCAATCAGAGACAAGCTCGTCATGCAGCAGCACTTTGTTTACAAGTTATGTCCACTTTACATAATCAATACGTTCACCCAGTACAAAAGTGCCACGCTGAGCCCACCCCAGCATGGCAGCTGATGCCATAGTCGATGGGGTGCCCAATTCCCCGTCGGCTCCACTGTCTCCCCCCAGTACAGAATTGCCGCGGCACAAGGCCCACCCCAGCGTGGCAACTGCCATTATGCCAGGGTTCCCAATCCCCCGTCAGCTCCACGCCCCACCAGCATTCTTCTGCCATGCTGGGAGCCCACACCAACGAGGCAAATGTCCCGCGTTGTCAATTTAAAAAAAAAAAACCTGTAAATTGAAAACGGTCCCACGCAGTCTCCCTGCGCCCCCCACAACCTGCACCCACCCACTGCGCACCCTGCCTTCTCACACCCTCCCTCACCCCATACTTACCTCCGGAGCTTGGCGCGACGATCTTGGTGGACCGGGAACACGTCTGCACTCTTCAAAGCCGACCGCGAACTGAGGAAATGCCGGTAAGCTGTATAATGGGATAGATAGGGTTTTTTCAACTTTGTTGCATATCTCAGGCATTTTTTGGAATTTTTGCACCAAATTTTCAACATGGGGTTATTGGGACCCCTTCTCATGAATGCTGTCACTGTCATGGCACTATTTGGGCCCGAAGGGTGATTTCCCAGTCACTGTGCGAAATCACCTTTCAGGACTGATTAATGAAATGACACTGCCAGTGTTCATAAGGTGGGCTCTCAAGAAAACTATTTTGAAAATTTGGTGGAAAAATTCCAAAAAATGACTGTTTAACGAAGGTGCATTGCGCAATTCCTACGCATGCTTGTAAGTTCGTGAATTTTCAATATTTTCTCTCCAGATTTTCAACATTGCCATTTTACCACACCTTCTTATGAGTAGTACAGCTGTCATTTTTCACATCTCACCCAAAACGTGTTTCTGCCCATGTAGCGCACAATGGCGCAGTCGGTGTGCGAAATCAATCTACGGGACAAATTAAGAAAATCACAGTGACATTGTTCATGAGCAGAGGTCTTAAAATGGCTATGTTGAAAATTTGGTGAAAAAATTCCTAAAAATGACTGTTTTACGAGCGTGCATTGCGCAGTTCCTATGCATACTCCAGATTTTCAACATTGCCATTTTATTACACTTCGTTATGAACAGTACAGCTGCCATTTTTCATATGTCGCCCAAAATGTGTTTTCGCACATGTAGCGCACAATGGTGCTGTTGGTGTGTGAAAGCAATGTTTGGGACAGATTACGAAAATCACAGTTACACTGTTCATGAGCAGAGGTCTTAAAATGGCTATGTTGAAAATTTGGTGACAAAAGTCCATAAAATGACTGTGTTATGAGTGAGCATTGCGCAGTTTCCCACCCTCGTAAGTTCATGACTTTGTAATATTTTCAGTCCAGATTTTCACCAGTGGCATTTTTCCACACTTCCTTATGAACAGTACAGCTGTCATTTTTCACAACATGGCAAGTGTGTTTTCACACTTTCAGCGCAGAGATGCGTGGTCGCTGTGGGAAATCATTGTTGGGAAAGATAAAGAAAATCACAGTGACACTGTTCATGATCAGAGGCACCAAAATGCCTGACTTGACAATCTGCTGTAAAAATCCTAACCTAATTATGTACAATTATAGTTGCACAGTTTCTTATGCTCTTGCTTCTTGACTTCGCCAGTTTTTAAATATTTTACTGCAGATTTGCAACATTGCCATTTTTTACACCTCCCCATGAACAGTACAGCTGTCATTTTTTACATCCTGTTCAGAATGTTTTTGCACCTGTGGTGCTAAATGCCGTAGTCGCTGTGCATAAGCAGCTTTCGGCTAACAAACTGATACTGCCACTGTTCATGAGGTGGGGTCACAAAAAACATGTTGAAAATTTGGAGTGAAAGTACCAACGAATGCCTGAGGTATTAGGGTTTCCAACCATAACGCCCAACCCTGTAGAGAATGACAGGCATCAGGGGTATGACTTGGGATTCTTGCCTGTAATGCTCATACCATTCCACACCCTGCAGCCAGTGAAAGGCATCGAGGTATGCCTTGGACTCTTTGGCCCCAAAGTTCACCCCATTCTCCTATATCGCACCCATCTCACCATATTTCATAATGGAATGGGGTGCGCATAAGGACCAAAGACCCCAAGGAACACTGTGACATTTGTCAGTGTCTGCAGGGTGGGGTGTGGTGAAATGGCATGGCCGTAATGCCTGACGACCCAAACGCACACCCCAATGCCTGTCACTCTCTGCAGGGTGGTGGTGGGGTGGGCTTCAGTTCAGTACTTCACTGCCATTCCTATTACGCTGCTCTGTAACTTCTACACTACCACTGCCAATACCAGCAAGCCAACATTCGGCATTGACAAATGCTTGTTTCTTTTGTTTTGCACTACTGTAGTAATGCTACCAGAAGTACCGAGTGTGCATGCAGTCCTCTTTGTGTACAATTCAGTATTACATTTTCTGCTTTCATTGGACAGCCCTCTGCCCTCAAATTTCAGTAACAGTGATGTCCTGTACAGTACTGTGTATTTACATTTTTAGCTACCCGACTCATCTCGATAGTGACACGGTACTGTAACCAGTGTCAGAGTGCTACAATTACTTTCCAATATTTGGGGAAATCCTACATTACCATAAGTTATTATCAGACACACCATGAGGGAGGCAGATTATTTGTATGAAGCCAGTTATTTGCTGATTTGTTGCGGATGTTTTTAAATTCCTCTAAGCAATTGTATTACATGGCATGCTTGACTGTCCTGTGTCATGGAGGGAAGGCGCATGGATGGTGATCTCAGATTGATGCAGTCTCAGTTTGCTTTCCATTACTCATTCATGTTGGTTTTTGTTTATTTAGACACTGAGTAGATCAGCTTTGTTCAATTATATGTACAGGTAAGAAAAAAATCACTTTTCTACTGTTCTGTAAAATCCCAGCATTAAGGATCAATATAAACTAAGTACTGAATTACAAATACATTGAATAAACCTTGGGAGACAGCTGAAGGAAACTATAAAAAGTGTTGCACGTGCACTGTATGTGAGTTGTTGATTGATTACAAAAGAGTTTACATTTAAAGAGGTTAGAATTGCCACTGGCTTGTTATCGCTAAAAACAAATGGAAGAGCAGTGAGTTGGAGAAACAGTTCAATGTGACTTGTACTGTATAGCCTAGGACGAAAACATGCTCAAGATGAGTATGTTCCTCATAATATGGCCCAGATATCTGATCAATCCACCCAAGGAGATGAACCTCTATCCCAAGTGCAACTCGAATAGTTGAACAGCTAGTTGAGCTGACAAAAAAGATGACGGCATATGCCAGGAGGTGAGGACTCTGAAGGATAGTTGAAGGAAAGGACTGGTTCCTGGACCAGAGAGGCAAGGGGAAAATTGACAGTCCAGTTCCATGGAGGGGTGGAGCTATGGAAGGTTGCCCGGTGACCATTTTGATATCCAAGGGAACCTCATATGTAGATGATATGGAGTCAGTGGACATACTGAGTGGGGACGGGAAAAGAGGCTGACCACAGTTAGTTTAAACAGGGAGTCCCTGAGGCAGAGGACCAACCCCTGGGGCAGAACAGAATTAGGTCTAAAATGTCCTGACTAACACAATTTTATGGGAAGTTGTGAAAATTAATGGAATTGAATTCCAGACACTGTTGGACACAAGTTCATAAGTTACAACCATTCAAAGCAAGTACCTCTTCCAGCATTTGCCGAATAATCAATTCCTGAAGTCACCATAGAAATGGAACAACTTGGTTGTAAGCAATGGTCTCACAATCCCTTATGTGGGATACAGGGAAGCTAGCATTTGGCTGGGAGACACCACCTACCAGGACCAGGGGCTCATTGTCAGTGATGCCTCCACTGAAAATTTACTGCCAGTCATTGTGGGAATGAATTTCCTCTGACACTGTTACATAGAACTTGTAACCTTAACCTGATCCAGAGCTTTCAACAGTTTACTAATGGAGGAGTGATTGGCAAGGTGTAAATTGTGGAGATGAGCAGTTCAATTGGACCCAGTAACAGAGATGATGCTCTTGTGCAAGGTGAAGGTGGAAATATGAGGACAGGATTACATAGCGCTGATGGAACCATCCCTAAGTTCTGAAGACAGTCCAGTGATGGTTGCACAAAGTTTGGTAAGGGTCAAAAAGGGACAAGTACAAGTGAAGGTGCTCAACTGTGGAGCTACTGCAATATGGCTGTATAGACACCAACCCATGGAATTGCAGGTGGCACCAGATAACATAGTGGGAGCAAGTCCCAGAGTTCATAAAGAAGTTCTGAGCAGCTCTTTTTGTTTCTGTCTTCTGTCATCATACAGAAGTCACAGATGCTAATTGTTCTGCTGTTCACTTATATGACTAGCAATGACACTATAGAAGCATGGATGAAGGAGACTGATTTAGGTATGGACTACACCACTGAGGTCCAGAAGCAATAGGTATTGGAGCTGATCCAGAAACACCAAGGTGCTTTCTCACAACACCTTCTCAACTTTGGATGTACTGTGGCTGTGTGATATTATATTCTGACTGGGACCACCTACCAGTTTGAAAGAGGTTCAGGCTGATTCCTCCTGCCATGTAGCAGTCAGTAAACAAAATGCTCCGGGACATGTTTGATTCCAAAGTCATCCAAAAAAGTCACAGGCCCTGTGCTGCACCTATTGTCCTGGTAAAGAAGAAAGATGGGAAGCTGAGATTTTGTGTCAGTTTCAGAAATCTGAACCAACTGACCCACAGAGACACCTACCACGCCCTAGAACTGAAGATTCACTTACCGCTTTGAAGTCGGACTCCTCCTTCTCAACACTCAATCTCACCAGCGGATATTGGCAAATGCCAAATACTCCAGCCAATGAAGAGAAAACTACTTTCATAATACCCATGAGGTTATTCGGATTTACTTGAATGCCATTTGGACTATGTAATGCACCTGACACCTTTCAGAGACTAGTGGAACACTGCCTTGGTAGCCAAAAGTTTGAGATAGTGGCGTTGTACTTGAATGACATCATAACCTATTTGCAAATGTATCAGGAACACCTACACCATTTGGAAATAGTTTTTGAGAGACTAAAAGCTTATGGCCTGAAGATACAACCTTCCTTCCAAGTGTCACTTACTGCAGGACCATGTCAATTATCTAAGAGCTATTGCTTCTTCTGCAGGGGTATCTCCAGATCCCAAGAAGATTCTTGCAGTATGAAAATGGCCTGTCCCAATAACCATTCATGATGTGAAGAAGTTTCTGGGATTTGTAGGAGATTCATAAAGGACTTCTCCAAGATCGCCACTCCATTACATGGACTCTTAAGGGGATACCAAAAGCAATGAGTGACTTGTAACACTTGAGTGAAGTGGGCCGTAACACAGCTTAGTTTTTAGTTTAGTTTATTAGTCTAGGAATTAATACCTTTGAGCCAGGGCTCTTTTACAAAGGTTCCACGTCACAAAGAACATTTAACAAAGCACGATACACATTACAGGTAAAACCAGACAGGAAAGTTACATCATAAATTTGCTATTAACAGTTTAAGGCAGTAACGTTTTTAAGTTTCATAGAAAAACAAGCTATAACAGGTTAAAGTGAGTAGACAATTTCGAGGTTAAGGAAACTTCCAGGAGAGGTGATCATTAGGCGCCAAAAGGAGGCTAGAGAGGAGGGAAAGGTGGTGAGCGGGAGAGTAAGTGAGAGGGGACAGGAAAAAAGGGGGGGAGTGAGTTTGGGTGGGAGACAGGAAGTAGTAGAGGTACCAGAGGGTTCATTAGTCAGGGAGGAAGAGGCCTCAGATGTGAGGATGGACATGAGGAGTAGTAGTCTTTATCTAGCGCAATCACAGTTGCTAGTGGATTACTAGCAGAATGCTTTTGAGCAGCTCAAGCAAATCTTAACAGCAGTATCCATTCTTGTCTACCCAGATTACAGTAAATCATTTTGAGCATATACTGATGCTAGTAACTGCCAGTTGAGAGCTGTTCTTGCACAGGAGCAGGATGAAACAGAGTGAGTAATATGGTATGCCAGAAGAGGACTCTGTGATTCTGAATGAAACAATGAGAGATACAGCTCATTCAAGTTAGAATCCTTGGCATTAGTGTGGGCCATGACCGAGAAAATCAAGAACTGCAGTATTTAGCTGTCAACTCTTTTGTTGTATACACAGTTCTATGTCATAATAGCACCAGGAAAACAACGCCATACAAATCAGCAACTGCATATCACCAAAAACTGAAACAGCGATCTGCAGTATAGCACCTATGACAAACAGCTATCGATGCTCAATTCGAACACAACTAACAATACAAATTTATGTTTTATGCAGGGGGCTGTGCTCCACCCAAACTTAAGATAATCAACTCCGGGGGATGGGGGAGTTGATACTGGGGAAGAGGGGAAGACTCAGGAAGGGGGCTACATTGGATGAGGGATGTCAACAGAGGAAGAACGTTGGGGGTGGCCAACCTACAGGCAGTGTGGAACACAGTCAGGAGAGTGGGAAACAGGACACAATATAAAATGCAAAAAAAAAAACACTTACTACTAGAAACAAAACAAAAACAGCATGCCAGCAAGCAGTCCCAAACCTGGGTCACACGACACAAAGGCAGAGACCTTAGCCAACACATCAGACGAAGAGCTGGAAACTCTCCTGATGAAAAAACCTACACTTACTCTAGCAATTATATACAAACACTACATGCTGAAATACACTGTGCTATTAATATCACATAGCTATTAACTGCCAGTGCTGTGTGGAATTTTCAAATTCTGGCGAATGAAATTCCGTGGAGTATTCAAAATTCTGCCAAAATTCTGTTGAATTCTGCAGGAAATGGAATGGCAGAATTCCACAGCATAAAATAGTTGTGGAATGATTTTCCACAGAAAAGTCACTGTTCCATGAAATATTGTTCCACGGATCTCAACATTTTCCTTGGAAATTGTTGTGGAATAATTTTCCATGGAAAAAAATACTGTTCCATGAAATATTATTCTGCAGATCACAATAGGTGGAATTCTGCAGATGAGCAAGCGAAATTCAGGTGGAAATTCCCCTAGTGGAATGGTCATTTCGCACTAATACCACATAGCACTGTTAACTGCACATCGCCATCTTTCTGTTTGCTATTTTGACTTTGCTTAAATTAGCTTGCTCAAAAGGACTTGCTGTCTTAATGGGCTACCAGTATACACTGAACAATGTTAAACTAGAAGCACTGGAACAACGGTTGGTGTCCCGACTAGCAAATTATAACTTCACCAGTTGATATTGCTCTGGTTAAGCAAACACCAGTGCAGATTCACTATCTCACCTACCTACCTAGGATGAACCAGTGGAAGATGGAACTCAATAAGAAAACCTGGAGATGCTTCCATTCCTACAGATACTGGATGAGGCCATACAAGCCTGTTGTTAATGCTTACCTCAAAGTGTGAAGGATAGAAACCCAGAATCTGAACCCACAAGGCTTAAGCAAGATTAAGACTTCTGGAACAAGTCCAAATTCAAAGTCCAGTCATTCAGCAAGTACAAGAATTAACACTCACTGGTAAGGTTCTGATGAAATCAGAGTGAGAGAGCACCTGAAGAACTTATTGAGTTACTTCAACACCAAGAGTGATTCACTGTTCATCAGGAAAGACTGATCAGAAAGACCAGAGATCCCAAGACCCACAGAGAAATACTACAAATTTTAACTATTGAGATCCATTCCACACTCGATGGCCTACTTATGTATTTTGTTTAAATCATGCTGTATTACAGCAGTGTCTGTTTCATGTAAAGCTGCAGCCCTCAGCTCAGTGTCATCGGCAGATTTAATCAGGCTGCTATTTATGCCTACATGCATATCACCAATAAACAAAGTGAAGAAAATGGGACCTAGCACCGAGCACTGTGGAACCCCACTTCCAACTTTGATGTCATCTGATATGGAGCCCCCTATTTTAAATCTCTGTTAGTGATCTGTTTACCAATTTAATATCCACTTTGTGGTTCTGGTGTCCAAACCCATATTGTTGATCCTAATTATGAGTTTATCATGTGACCTTTTGTCAAATGTCTTACTAAAAGGCAAGGAAAATGACATTAGTAAAGAGTAATGTACAAGGAATAAGAACAGAAGTGAATATACTGTGTACTGTATGGGGAGCGCACGTATTGTCTTCTGTAGACAGTACGTGTGCTCCCTATACATTACACAGTGTGTGTGCTCCTGTTCTTATTCCTTGTACACTACTCTTCAGTCTTTGTAAGTCATTCCTTATTCTCTCTACAGGCTGCTCTGCTAAAAATGGGCTTTCCATTGCTTAATAATGGCAACTTATTTTTAGCAGCACCCAGAGTTAAATCTGAGAAAAGGTTTGTACAATGGGTTCCTCTGTTAGTTGGATACAGCAGAGTGAAATAGCGATGCTTTTGGCACCATCAGTCCTCAGTAAGTAGTGGGACAGATCTTGTAAAAAGTAAGCAAATCTCTTGGGACAAACTGATAAAGGCATGTTGACTCTGCTTGTCTGCTTTAGTAGCATAGCGCCCTAAAGGGCAGAGATGGACCATCTACAAATTGCACTGCTAAAGTACTGTAAGGATTTAAAAAGGAATACCTCTGCAGGTATGTTAGACAGTACACACACTCCCTGTAAGTATGGGAGGTGGACCAGTGGTGTGTTTAGTGCAGGTGGGGGGGCTGCTAGCCACTGGGGTGCTGGGGGCTACTGGGAATGATGCTCAGCAGGAGGGGGGTACCACTGCATGCCAGGGAAACCTAGACGTGTACAGCAATTGGCAATTGTAAGGTGGGGGTGCCACTGGACACCAAGGACATCCTGTTTAACATGGCAACTGGAGGTTGAGGAACAGCCTGTTTAGGGAAATGGAACATTGTTTAACCAGGAGTAGCAAACTAAGCCAAAACTTGTTTTCAGATGCGACCTGAAAGCACAAGGAAGTTAAGTGACTTGCTCAGGATCACACAGTATACACCTAGGCGGCTGTGGGATAACATAACAACCAGTGATCAGAAGGTGGGGAGTGCCACTAGACACCAGGGATAGCCTGTTTAACATGGCAATTGACAATCAGAGGGTAGGGGTGCCACTAGATGCCAGGAACAACCTATTTAACTTGGAAACTGGTGATCAGAGGGTTTATGGTGCCACTATACACCAGGGACAACCTGTTTAACATGGTGACCAGTGATCAGAGGCTGAGGGTTGCCACTAGACACCAGGGACATCTGTATGAACATGGCAACCAGCAATCAGAGGGTGGGGGCACCACCTGACACCAGATGTTTAACATGGCAACCGGTGAGTAGAGGGTGGGATGCCACTAGTCATCAGGGACAGCCTGTTTAACATGGTGAATGGTGACTGGAGGGTGAGGGGTGCCACTTGACACCAGGGACAGCTTGTTTAACATGGCGATTGGAGGGTGGGGGGTGCCAATAGACACTAGGGACAGCCTGTTCCATATGACAACCAGTGATTGGAGGGAGGAGGTGCCACTAATCACTAGGGACAGCCTGTTTAACATGGTGACCAGTGATCAGAGGGTGGGGGGTGTGACTAGACACTGGGGACTATCTTGACATGATGGAGACATGTGAGCAGAGGGTGGGGGGTGCCACTGAACACCAGGGAGTCTGTTGCTTATGTGGGCTAGGGTTCAGGGGTGGTGTGTCCAGCAGCCACCATACAGCAGGGCCTTGTGTACTGTTAAGTCAGGGTTTGCAAAAGCAAAGTCTTGCACCTGTTCTGGTGGCATTTACCACCTGTGCAAACCTCTCAATATCCCGCTGTGCCTATATGCAGGGAATGACCCCTTCATTTTCATGGGTGCAGTGGCAACTTAGTGATTGGGTGCTAATGGGTTATGTCTGTTCTGTGGGGGTGTCTGAATATAGACCCCACCCACACATCGGGTACAAAACCCATTTAGCATGGGCAAACACCCCTTAGTCCTGGGCTAAGTTTTGAATATCTGGCCACGACTGTCATGCTGTTAGTGTCCTCCTCCAAAATTAGAAGACCAAACATGTTTTGAGATTCAAAACATATTGCATTCATATCAGCCTTCCTTCCTTGCATCTGTCATTTGCTCCCCATTACTAGACACCAGTACTCCTCAGTCTCTATTTCAATTTGTTTTCTTTTCCTTTTCCTGTTCTCTAGATTTGTTTGTTTTTCACTGACATTCATTGTGCCAATATCACTTTTGTTAGTTTTCTTCAATCCACTCTGTTCCTCTCCAATACTATCATTATCGCAGCCTTTATTTTTGTTTGCTTTTATTTCTTTGTCCATGTTTATTAATGGCTTTTCAAGCTTACTGAGTCTTTATTCTATTAGCATGATTTCCTAGGTCAGGTTCTTGTTAAGCTCACATTTGTCTTGTGTGTACACAACCAGTTTACAATCTGACTTACATATTTTAAATAGACTTAAATAGTTTATCTATACTCTAGCTTCATAGTATAGATAAACTTACCTTGTAAAATATCAAAGGCAAGAAATATGGCCTGGTCTCTGGCTGACACTGGCAGACACTGATTGCCTCCATTACATGCTCACTGACCCTTGTGTGTCGCTGGCTATATGTGCTGCCAAAACTGGAGATAGTGTCAGCATCACTTCCGGTTAAGCAAATGTCCACTTTGGGACCAAAAATCTGATCATGGTGTTAATTTCAGCAGCTGCTGGAAAGGTTTAAAATGTGCTAGAAATTTCTTACTTGGGTAAAATCTATTGTCTAAGGGGATAGGGCTTCAGTTCTCCAGGTTCCCACACTGCTTCACTGCTCTCACCCACAGAGTCAATGAAGGACAGGAGCATACTTCCTAGTTATACGAACATACATGCATATGTACATACAGACATACATACGTACGTACATACATACATACGAACATACAAGGAAGCCAGCAGAAGAAGGCAATTTGGTCTACTAAGTCTGCTCATATTGCAGGGTCCACCGCTTGAGCTAATGTCCCTGCCCTCCCTCTCCACTCCTCCCTCCCCATGATCGGAAAACAGCTCTGACACTGCAGAAATGCAGCTCAGAAATGTACTGTATAAAGGAAATATTCACTGTCTTTTTATTTTTGCTATTTTCACTGGTTTCATATTAGTGTGAAAAAAGACTAAAGATTAGGTGAATCACTATACAATAGCAGCACTAGTGTTTCACCAGTGAAAATAAGATGGCATGTTGGGTGTACTTAGAGCACTAAATATAAAGGATGTAAATTTAAGCTGTTATACAGTAGTTTGTAATGGTGCTCACCACTCAGTATCACATCCCATGCACCATTGTTGTACCCTGTTTAAGATTTTATTATGGAAGGTATTCTGGTTAAAATTTAAACATTGTTTTCTTTTGTCACATTAGTAGTTACATCATTTAAATGACTCATTGTATAGATTCTACAGTAAAGCTGTACAAAATATTTCCCATGTCAGTTTAGCCTCATTTTGTGATGGGTCCACTTTTTCGCTTAATGACGGACTAGATCATTTCCAGCCATGTTAGAGGGATCAATCCCAGCTGTGAAAATTAGCAAGAAAGATACGACTCTTTTGATTTATTTAATTTCATTAGTCTCTTTTTTTAAGTTCATCCCATATCTTATACAGCTTAGCTCTCCAAATTGTAATTAATCCAAATCCTAGCCAGGATAAGTATTATTTTCAAACTAAACTGTACCTAATGCTCAAGAGTGTGAAGAGACCATCTTTTATAACAACAGCTTAAGCAAATGTCAGGGAGAAGGTTCAATTTTGCTACCAGGTGACTTAAACTAACCAGATATAGACTGGTCCAATAATACAACACAGAGGAAAATGTTAAGAGCTTTCTTCAACTGATTGAGTGCTGTTTCGTATCACAAGCAGTTTATTCACTTAGCAGGGAAATTGCTTGTTTAGATCTGGATTCCATTAATCACAAAGGTTGGATTAATAATGTTAAGATTTTACCACACTTGGGAAACAGTGACCACAAAAGTGTTTTTTGTGTGTGTGTGTGTAGTAGTGCAGCAAAATCAAAATCAGTGAAGACTTGAAACTTTCTACGAGCTAAATTTGATAAACTTTAAAAATCATTATCTAAGGTCAGTTGAAATGGTGAACTAGATGGGATGAGGACGCATAAGAAATTGAATAAATTTAAAAACACCAGCATTAGGGAACAGTTAAAATGTATTCCATTGGATAACAAAGTTTAAAGAACTAAACAGAATCAAATGTAGTTACCCAAACCTTGTAAGAGGCTAATTATGATGAAGAGAGAAGTGCTCAAACTAAGGCTCAGAATCAGGATTTAGAACATTATAAAAATATACAAAGGAAATGTGGAAATGAAATCAAAAGAGCAAAAAAGGAGGTGGAATTAAGTATAGCTATGAATAAGACCAGCAGCTGAAAGAAATTCTTTAATTACATTAAACAGATGTGTAATAGATGGGATGGCAACAACCCTATAACTTGTCTTGATGTTAACATCTAAATATAGCCTAGTTGATAAGAGGATCGAGTCTTACAAATATTGTATATCTGTTTTCAGTGAACAAGTAAGTATAAAAGGAAAATCTGATAGGAATTTTAAAACTGTCTTGATGTTAACACCTTATTAAGAAGGAGGACATAATTAGAGGTTTGACTATTTTAAATGGTAGCAGATCCCCAGGACTAGATGGGTTGTACCTGAGGGCAAAAGTTATAGCTGAGCCACTTACATTATTAATCAAATCATGAAGTTAAACTTCAGAAGTTCCAAATGACTGGATAAAGGCTAACAAGGTAGCTTTAAACAAAGGGGGCCAAAAGACAGATGAATGTAATTATAGGTTGATAAATCTGACTAGCATGACATGCAAAGTTTTGGAAACATGATTGAAGAAAGAATAAACAAGTAGCATAAGGAGAATAACCTTTTTAAGACTAGTTGGCACAGGTTCAGGGAAAGGAGATCCTGCCAGACTAATCTTACATTCATGAATAAAGTGAGAGCCGAAATAGATAGTGGTAACCCAGTGGATGTAGTTAATTTAGATCTGAGCTACCTACTTCATAAACTTGAACTGTTGAGCTAAGATTGGATGATTCAGAATTGGATTGAGAGTTGGTTTTGTGATAGGAAGCAGAGGGTTGTGTTGAGTGTAAATATTCTGCTTTAACTAAAGGACTAAGTGGGGTACCCCAAAGAACTGTTTTGGGTCCCATTTTGTTTAATCTTCAAAGCTCCGGAAGATAATTCACTCCCTCTTTGATCCTCCCACCCAGTCAACCCCTCTGGTCCTTATGGTAAATGATTCACTGGTGTCTGATCCCCTCTGTGTTGCTGCTCACTTCAGTAAGTTCCTCACCACTTGTGTTCTCCCTTCCACTCATCCTCCAGCCTCACGTCACATTCCACCACCCACCACTCCACCTCACATTCCTTCTCCTCTCCCCTCCAATGGTTTCCTCTTTCCCTCTGTTACTACCTAGGAAACCCTGACTGCCCTTTACTCCCTTAACCTGTACAAATCCAGACATGATGGGCCGGATCTTAAGTAAATTCATATCTCCACTCCTGCCATAGCATCTCCTCTGACTCGCCTACTCAACTTCTCCTTCTGCCGCTGTGCTGTCCATCAGTCCTGGAAATTAGCCAAAGTTTTTCCACTTCACAAATAGGGGGACTCTTCCTCCCCGGGTAAATTCTAGTAAATATCCCTCTTCCCTTCCCTTGCTAAGCCACAAGAGAAGCTTGTCCATGCCAGACTCTCTAGTTTTTTATCCTCCTCCGATGTCCTCTACCCATTCCAATCTGGCTTCCAGAAGCATCGCTCCACTGTCTCCTCCATGTTGCATATAACTGATTCTGTCTTCTCAGGGATCAAGGGCATATAACAGCTGCCATTTTTATTGATCTTGACAAGCCTTTGACTCGGTGTCCCATCCATTCCTCCTAGATAAGCTGCTTCGCTCTCAGCTCTTGTTGTCAACTAGTTCAATTCCTGTCTTTCAAGCTGTCTGCAATCAATACAGGTTGGTAAAGCCCTATCACCTCCACTTTCTGTCCAGGCAGGGGTCCCATAGGGGCCCCATCCTGAGGCTTGTTCTTTTCTTCATCTTACTTAATGACCTCCCATTGGTTTTGTGCCAACTTGCATATACACAAGTATGCAGATGACACAATCATCTACACCTCCAGTCCCTCTACCACAGCAGCGGAAGGTCTACTCCAATGTGAATTTTACAGTCTCCTGCACTGGTTCCAGTCAAACCAACTGCAGGTCAACACAAACAAAACTGTGTCTATGATCTTTGGCACCAGCCAGAAATTGTCCAGACTCCCAACTCTGCCTATCTTCTCTACATTGGATGGCACCCCTCTAGAAGTGGTTCAGTCCTTCAAGTATAGAAACACAGAAACATAGAATTTGATGGCAGATAAGGACCACTTGGCCCACCTAGTCTGCCCATTTCCCTACCTAATGCATAGGCTGCAGATCCTAGCCTACTTCCTCCTACCCCCCACTAGAATTGCCTTATGCCTGTCCCATGCATTCTTGAATTCCCCCACTGTTTTTTTTTTTAGTTAAACATTTTATTAGTTTCATTATAATATACATACATAAAGCCATGAACATAATTTGCAAGGCCACAATTCTGAACATACAAGTATCAGTACAGTGCGTCCACTCCAAACATATGTCTCACATATCTGAAACTTGAACGTAAGAATCTCTTTAATATGTATCAGCATATTGCCACGTGGAAGTTTTGTAACAAGTGTAAAAAAAAAAAACATGGGGGCCTGTATCTCTTATGTAAACAGAGAGCCGAGTGTGAGAGAGATGAACAACGGCCCCTACCTTAGTAATTCCAGCCAGTCACAACCATAGGGAAGTATCACCACTGAAATGTCAAGGCCTCATGAAACACGGTAGACATACCTTCTCATGGTCATTTGCAAGACAGCACCTGGAAGGAATGCCACCACAGAGTAAACAAAGTCATATAGATATATTAAGCTACTACTTCTGTGCAGCCATGCTACTATGTTAGTAGAACATGGGGCCACAGTAGATATAAGAAAGAAGGAGGTCCCAAATTTGCTTCAATTGAATATATAACAAAACAACATCACAGTAAAACAATCACAGACACTCCTTAATTAACTACCAGTACCCACAGAGCAAAACAGTACAACTTTGTGGGTAAACTATGTACAGATACAATCAGTTCAGATGGAGCCTAATAAAGTATAATCACTGATAACACTATCGTTATGGCAGAGGGGTCAAATACGTACAGTGAACAGTCAGTTAGGATCATGAGAGCGTTCAAAAGGAAAAATAGAAATTAATTCAACCAATACCAGCTCTGGCTGACAGATATGCCATGAAAGGGGGCCCAACAGAGAAAGAAGGAACCCATCTTCTCAATAAGTATGTGTGAGTGTCAATCCATTTCATATATGGATGGATGTATTGATATAATGTCATTGATACAGGGCACAATAGTACTTTTCCAGTTCCGCAGGATTACTCACTTCACTTGCATGCTAAACAGCATTAGCCATCTAAATTCCTGATGGTTAAGATGTGGAGCTTCAGATCTCAGACCAAGCAGCAGGAGAGCTGCATTAACTGGGATTGGACAACGTAGAATCAGGTTGGCCTCATGTGCGACCTTCTCCCATAGACCATAAATCCAAGGGCAATGCCAAAGAATATGGTACAAGTCCCCCCAGGTTGGAGACATCTTCAATATGCATCATGTATGAGAACTTTCATTTTCTTAAGCACCATTGGTGTCCTATACCACAAGTGTAATATTTTATTATGTGTGAGCCTGCTGCGAGTGTCTTTGTGTATCTTATATCCAGTTTACCAGCACTGCTTCCATTGCGTCTCGGAGATTTGTATTTGAAGGGCCTTTTCCCATTTAGATTTAGATGCTATGTTAGAGGAGGGCAGAGTGTCTCTCACTAATGCATAAATTGTGGCAGCAACCTTATTAGATAGGAGAAGCCAACCCTTCAAATCAGGAGTAAGATCTGTAAGTGCATTTCCCTTCCTCAAAAGGGGCTTAAGAGTATCATGAATTTGTAAATATTTCCAAAAGTCTGATTTAACCAGGTTCCATCTAAGTTGCAAGTTCTGATAGGAATCTACCAACAGGGAGTTAAGCACCAATAAATCCTCAATAAATAAAATCCCTTTCTCCTGCCATAGATGCCAAGCCACCACTTTGCCCCCAATGATAAGGCTAGGATTACCCCATAAGGGCGTATAAAGAAGGGGAAGGGCAGGGAGTTTTAGTTTTTTGTGTAGAAGCCTCCAGTATCTAATTGAGGTGCCTATAGTGGGATGAGATAGAGACTCATGGGAAGAGGAGAACCAGAGGAAAGAGGCTGCTACAGGGGTATTGCAGAGAATCTGCTCGAGTAATAGCCACTGAAGAGATTCAGTATTGTGTGGGTGGAACCATTTCAAAGTTTGGGCACATTGAAAAGCCAGTTTATAGCCTTTGATCCATGGGCGGCCCCAACCCCTGCTGTGCCAGTGGGCCCTAAGCTGGTTTCTACTGAAGTGGTGCTGGTCATTGCCCCAAAGGAAGGAGCCAATCATCACATCTATTTTTCGAAGCCAGTGAGATGGGAGAAACAGGGGAATATGTGAAAGCAAAAAAAATATTTTAGGGGCAAGGGTCATCTTATAGGCCGCTATCTTGCCAGTCATAGTCAAATGGAGCCGGTTCATATGATCTAGCTCAATTTTACATTTATTCAGCAAGAGGCCTAGGTTATTATCCCACCACTTTGCAAGGTTTGCCCCAACTTTAATACCCAAGTATGTGATAGCATGTTCTGACCATTTTAAACCATAATGAGCCATGATGTGGGGTTGACACTGAAAGTTAAGGGGGAGTATTTCTGTTTTAGATTGATTAACCTTTAGTCCTGAAATAACAGAGAAGTGGTCTAGAAGAGCAAGGAGTGGGCGTATGGATTCCTTAACGTCCCCCAGTGTTACTAGTAAATCATCAGCATACAGCAAAGTGGAAAATTGTGCCTGCCCAAGATCGATGCCTTTTATATGGGGATTCTGTCAGATTGCATCTGCCAGAGGTTCGATTGCAAGGACAAACAGAAGAGGGGAGAGGAGGCAACCCTGCCTTGTGCCTCTGTGGAGTTGGAAGGGTTCAGACAGTACGGAATTAGTGAGGACCTTAGCTACGGGGGATGTGTGTATGGCAGAGACAGCTACTCTGAAATGAGGCCCAAAGCCCAAGTGGTGTAAAACCTTCTGCAGATAGTCCCATTCTACGGAATCTCAGGCCTTTTTGAAGTCGATGGCCAAGGCAACTGCGGGTGATGTTTTCTGACTAGCCACATGAATGAGATTGATAAGTGTTCTAATGTGGTCAGCACTGTATCTGCCTTTTACTAAACCTACCTGAGAGGGATGTATCAAGGAGGGTAGGATAGGGGTCAGTCTGTTAGCTAGCACTCTAGCATAGACCTTACTATCTGAATTTATCAAGGAAATAGGACAATAGCTAGCTGCCTTCTTGGGAGGTTTATCTTTTTTTGGAAGAACTGTGATAATTGCCTCCCTGAGGGTAAGGGGCAATATACCCTTTGCTTTGGTCTCCTTCAATACCTGACACAACAATGGGGAAATCACAGGGGCCATCATCTGGAGAAAGTCTACAGGATACCCATCACTTCCAGGGAATTTCCCCTTCTTTAGAGCCCTCAGAGCAGTAACTACCTCCTCTTGTGTCAGAGGTTCTTAGAGCAGCACTCAGAGCTGGGGATAGCGTAGGAAGATTAATACTTTGTAAGAATGTTTGAGTATCTGGACAGGGCTCTGCTCTGGATGACATATATAGTGGGGAATAGAATACTGTCATGATATCATTCACTTCCTGAGGTTTGGTTTTCACTATCCCTGAGACTGGATCTTTCAGCCCCCCTATAAATCTAGTCCCTTGTTGTCTCCGCAATTGGTAGGCCAAAATGTTTCTGCTTTTGTCCCCCCCCCCCAATAAGAGTGCTGTATCCTAGTGAGAGCCAGATCCGCCTTTCTGGATAAAAGCTCATTTATCCTAGTTCTTAGAGCGAGGACCCATCGTCCCCACATAGACTGAGAAGATGGGTGTGATTGAGCCTTAAGAGTTTGTTCAGCAGCAAACAAGTCCCTTTCAAGTTGAGTCAGTTCCCCTTCTCTAGTTTTCCTCCTGTGGGAGGCATACCCTATGGTCTTACCCCGCATTGTCGCTTTGTAAGCTTCCCAGGTGTTTTGGGCAGAGGTGTCATCTATAGGGTTCTCCTGGAGAAAGTTTATGGTTTCAGATTTGGCCCATTTTACAAATTTAGAGTCACGTAGAAGAAGAGGGTCCAATCTCCAGGTAGATGACCGTGGAGCAAAAAGGACCCAAAATACAATCAGTTGTACTAGAGCATGATCCGAGATGATCATAGGAAGAATAACAGATTTCAAGACCTCGTGTGTAATGGTTTGGGAAATAAGTCAGAAGTCCAGCCTACTATATGAGCCATGTACCCCAGAATGATAGGTTTAGTCCCGGACTGTAGGGTGCACTAAGCGCCATGTGTCCACCAGCTGGTATTCAGAGCTAAGGTGAAGGGCTGCCTGTACTCCTCAAGTATGCTTTTCCTTACCCTGTTAACTTCTGTCCAACACAGGGGCTAAGGTGAGATTAAAATCTCCCCCAAATATAATAGGTGTATCATTCTCTAACAATGGCTCTAATTTGGTCTTCAAATCAAGAAAAGAAGGAGGGATCATCTGTATTCAGCGGATAGATATTTACTACTAGGAGGTGACTGTTTGGGGTGTCCAGCAAAACTATTACACATCTTCCCTGGGGGTCCGCCTTACTTTTTAAAACTGACCACAGAAGTGATTTATGCAGCAGGATTACCACACCTCTTTTTTTTGTGGCAGCACAGGAATGTAGTTCTATACCCACCCAGTCTCTAATTAAGTATTTATGATCCTGCTCGGTAAGTTTTGTTTCTTGCAAGAAGGCGACTTGGGTTTTTAGTCTTTTTAAATGGGTAAACACCTGTTTCCTTTTGGAAGGGGAATTTAATCCACACACGTTCCAGGTTATAAAAGAGATATCATCCATTAGGTAGTTTATAAAAAAACATTTTGGGGGTAGGGGTAAGGTCCACTAACCAGATAGGGGTTCTGACTGGGCTGACACATCTTGCTTACCTGGTCTGCTACGAAGTGTGTAGATATCCAAAATTACCAGTGATAAACCTCACTAATATATCCGAGAAGGTTATTTGCAAATTCTGAACACTGACTAACAATAACATTTGAATCATAAAAAAAAAAAAAAAGAACACAAACCATTTACAGACATTGCGCTACATTGCTCAGAGGTGTATGATGGTATCCCAGTCCAAGGAGCCATACTTCTCACAGGCCATACCACTGCACCTGTATTGGGGGTGGTGAGACTATAAACAAAGACGGAGTGCACTGCCCCATGTAAGTGCTCTCGCCCCGGGGGTTCCTTATGAAAGGAAACAAGTGGGATACTATTAGATAAACACACACGCTATTACCATAGCAGTGGGCTCGTCTATTGACAGTACATGAGTGATTCTGTAGAACCTATGTTTCTCTGCAGACACCGAATGAGGTTAAGTGTTGTGCATCACAGTATGTTATATACATACTTTCCCTCTAATTTCAAAAGAATGAAGGATATAAATTCTGAGTAACGCTTAATACCCATCACATTATGTCATTTAGAGGGGAGTGTCAACGCTGCAGAGAGAACCTATATTCATGCACTGCCATAACACATCACGCTAAATGGTGGCACTCTCCAGTGTACATCCTTGGAGGTTATATTCTCCAGGACAAATCCCCAGAAAGAAGAAAAATTAGCTTAAACCTCTCGGTTCTCCCCCCAAGTTCCCGACATCCAGACATCCTTACGCCAGAAACAGCAAAGACGTTATCTACAGTAAATACTTGTGTCCCAGAGTCTTACACTAACACACATGGCTATGGCATGTAGGACAAGGGAGTAATTAACCAAGCAAATATCACCAAATTAAGAACAAATATACCCACAACAGGAGCCTTTCCCCTCCCCTGACCCATAACAAGCCATGCATATCAAATATAAGAATACGGGCACTTGTCTATTCCAGCACCTGCATTATTTCAGTGTCAGAGGGAGACTGGTGATGTGACTTCGAGACATCACATATTTCTGAACCAGTGACTGCTACAGTAGTTGTCCATGGGTTTGGGAGGGAGGCACTGTGTGAGAGTTCAGCAGGAGCATTTTCTCAAGGTGGGATTTCAGTCCTGATGGCCTCCTGCACCATCTCCTCCTCTGGGTATGCAGGGAAGTCATCTTTGTTAACTGGTGTGAGCAATGCAAATCTGTTAGGTGAGAAGAAATTGGAGTCATATTCTGTAGAGGGAATCGAAGGTCCAGTTGGTGTACCGGAGGAGTTCCAGATCCAATCTTGGGGATGGTCTCTCTTGTAGTGTCTCTAGGTTTGTTGTCGCTTCCATGATCTGGCTGGTAAGGGTGAGCTCTGGCCCTGAAACAAGAAACCATGAGGCCAAGATTCTGTAGTAAAGGCACCCGCTAGTGTGAAGTTATCTTTTTGCAGGCCTTCAGATATAACAGTCTCCTTTTGGGAAATCTCCCCACTAGAGTGAGATGGCCATTTATTATGTAGGTAATCCATAAGGCTGTTTGGGGTGGCAAAGGAGATATGGGTACCGTTTACCTCCAAGCGCATGGTCGCTGGATACCTGAGTGAAAATTTAATTCCCAACTCATGCATTTTGTGCCGAGCTTCCATGTATTCCTTCCGTCGAGCTGCCAGATCCTGGGAGTAATCTTGAAAGATGAGGATTCTGTGACCCCGCCATGAAAGAGCTCCAAGCTCACAAGCCCGAGATGTAATCCACTCTTTGTCCGCAAAGTTTAGTATACATATCATAATTGGCCTGGATCTGTCTCCCAATTTTGGCACTGGGGTAAGGGTCCTATGCAAACGTTCAATTGTACAGCTGGGAGGAAGATCGTGTTTCAAGAGATCTGGTAGAATATCGTACAAAAAGTCAATAAGTTTCCCCTGTTCTGCACCCTCGGGGAAACCTATGAAACGCAAGTTATTGCATCGACTCTGGTTCTCCATATCGACCATTTTAGTTTGTAACATAAGAATTGTCCTCTCTTGTTCCCACACTGTTGAGGAGAGATCCTCCAGGACCGCAGTATTTTCCTTAGTTTTTTTCTCGGTCTGGTCAAGCCTTGCAGTGAGTCTATTAATGGCCATTGTAGTATTGTTTGAGGCTAATGTAACCTCAGCCATTTGTTTCAGAAGGGTAGTAAACATGTCCTAGGTTTGCTGAGTACTTGGGCCTGAGGCCTTTCTGGGGCCGCTGCGTCTCAACATGCTGAAGCGACTTACGAGCGAATTGTCCCACACAAGAGAATACGGAGATGAAATCCAAGCTGAACTCGGCCTCTTGAGTGTCTCCTATTACATGCCTTACTGCTAGCATGAAATTTGCAATTGAAAAGCGGTGTTTATCGCAAGGATCTTCCCCAGGTTGGAGAGCGCTCACGTTAGGCAGCCATCTCGCTAGGAGCCAAGCCATGCCCCCCTTCCCCACTGTTTTTGACTCCACTACCTCCTCAGGAATGCCATTCCATGCATTCACAACCCTCTCCATAAAAAAATACTTCCTCACATTACCTCTGAGCCATCCCCCCTCTATCTTCAAATTGTGCTCCCTTGTTCTTGCACATCTCTTTTTCTGAAAGATGCTACCGTCTTGGACTCTGTTGATTCTCTTGATGTACTTGAAAGTTTCTATCATGTCCCCCCTCTCCCTCCTCTCCTCGAGTGTATTCATATTAAGCTTCTTTAATCTCTCTTTGTATGTCTGCTGGTGAAGACCCTCCACCATTTTAGTTGCCTTCCTCTGGACAGCCTCCATCCTGTCTATGTCCTTGTGGAGAGGGGGTCTCCAGAACTGGACGCAGAACACCAGATGGGGTCTCACTAACTGTCTGTACAGAGGGATAACTTCCTGTTTTCTACTGGTGATGCCTGAAGTACCGTAGTATGTGGCTAGACAGCAAATTTGATTTCTCTGCTGACATCAATGCCATCCATGCCAAGCGCCACTATAAACTTGGTGCCCTGTACCACATTAAGGATTATCTGTCTCCCCAGGTCTACTGTGAGCTTGTTGCCAAAGTGGTGCTCCCAGTCTTTGGCTATATGGATGTGGTCTATGATACCACTCCCTCAAACTCCCTGGCCAAAATGGACACCCTCTGCAATTCCTTCTGCTACTTTGCTAGCAAATCCCCCTCTCTTATACATCATTGCTCACTTAAATTCCTCTTTATCCATTCTCCCTCTGCCCTCACGTCTCCAGATCCAGTGTGCCACATTCATATCCAAATACTAGTTTGAGCTCTTCTTCTCTCTTACCTGACATCACTCTTCTCCCTTTCACTCATCTCCCTCATCCCCTCTGCCTCCTGCTCCCTCAGATCTAGGGATCCTTGCACCTTCACCATTCCTCATCCCATCTCCTCTTCTGGGAAATCAGCCTTTTCATGCCATATTCCATCACTTTGGAAGCAGCTACCCTCTTCCCTTTTCACTCTGCTTCACTGCCTTCCCTGACTCCATCAGATATCAGTTGAAACCCTATTCCCCTCCCCAGCTCCTGTTTTCCCCTCTACTTGACTGTTTCCCTTGCATTTGCCTCCTATCCAGCAATAGGGGTTGCTGAAACCTCTTATTTTGTTGCTTCTATCTTGATTGCTAATTTTGCATTTACTATATAATTATTCATGTTCTCTGATTGCTCTTAACTATGAACTGTGTCTCTCCCCAGGTTGCAACTGGAAATGAGCCTTGGCTCAGTGTGCCTTTCCCGTTCATTAATTTTCAAATAAATAAATAAATCTATATATCAATAATTAGAGAAATGAGTGACGGTAGGAGTTTGCAGAATGATATTGGCAATGTAAGTAACTGTGCAAGAAGTTGGGATTCAGTTATAATAATGTTAACTTTCATCACAGGAACCTGATATATAAATATTAGCTGAATGGATTTGAAATAAATATCCTTACTGAGGAAAAGGACCTGGGGATAATCATAATCTCTGAACTAAAATCAATAAGAGAATGCAGATCAGCTATAGTCCTAGCAAATGCAGTTACTCAGAATGGAGTATATGCACAAATGGTTTGACTGTCTATGTGGCACCTATCTGCAGCATGTAGGCAACTCTAAGTTAGAATGCTGTAAACCAAAGGTCCAGCAGACCCTGGGTGGCATTCATGGAAGGGGCACGCACCCCCTGCACACTCGATTTCCCAACTGATCCTGCATCTACGTGGTATTGCCAGTCCCGGGCTGTGCTCGCATTATGCACCATTCAATAAGGTGTAGAGTGCTGGGTGAGGAAGATGCAGGACATGGCAGTGGGAACCCCTACTCCATCTTTTGTGTACCTCCTAATGACACTTGATGGCTGAGGCAGGACAGGGAATCGCCCCACCTTGCTTCCCAGCCCACTGGGCTGACAACGAGGACTGGGGGCAGCCATTCAGGCACATGCCCTACTTTTAAAAATAGGTGGATCCGCACAGAGCAAGGGATCCACTTCAGGACCCCTGAGAGACATCTGATTGGAGCCCACTTGTGTCCCTTGAACCTCAACCCCACACAGCTGTGTGCCAGGGGGCAGGGCCATAGAAGGCACCAGGCAGAGGTTCACAGTAGTACATACCATGGCCCCAGGTGCAGAATTACACAGGCCAGGTACACGTGACTCACATGCATCCAGCCCACAGTAGTGCATAGTCTCCTATATTAGATGAGGGTTGATGAGTATGACAAGGACGGTTCCACCCTCCAAATGAGTCAGCATTACAGAACCGAGCTATTGGGACACCAGTCATCAATGTCACCAACCACTGTTTTTGCAGGGGGCTGTACCCCCCCATGTATGCCCCCTTATCCCCCCTAACTTTAGACTCCAACTCCAGGGGAGGCCTCAGGGAGGGGGTGGCAAATCCTGGATTTGCTGCCCTAATGCCAGTGCCCTGAGTGCCAACAGTGGATAAGAAAGGTTATGATTCCATTTTTCAGGTCATACGCAAATCAGATTTCTAGTATAATGTCCAGATATGATTAATGAATGCAAAAAGGAAGTGGATAATTGGAAAGGGTCCAATGGAAATGTACAGCAATGATAGACAGAATGGTATGTATTCATTTAAACATTGGTAACTGGGAAAGGCATACTGAGCAAGGGCTCATTTCCAAATGTGACCTGGGGAACAGGGAATGGATAAGAACAGATGCAAAATAAAGTGCCATAAAAAATATATATAAATATAATGTAGAGACATAACAATAAATAACAAACAGTGCAATATACAGTAGCAGGACGTATGTAACAAACAGAGCAGTTTTAAAAACATCATTGGGTAGAGATACAATGATTTGAGCATAATAATGCTAGGCATATCTGAGTTTGAGGAGAGAGTTTTGAGAGAGTTGGGGCAAAGGCAGGGACCTGAAAGGAAAATCTTATGAAAAAATATTGGACTCTATAGGTTATTCATCCTTGAGTTAAGAAGATGGAGAAGCTTCATTGTAACTGTTTTTAAGATCATGAAAACTGTTATTAATGTTAGCCCTGAGGGATTTGGGGAAAATAGTGGTGGTTGAACAAGAAGATATGCTACGTAGTTGTCATTTATAACTACAATAAGAGATGGCATACAATGCAATACAATACAATCTAGAGGACGGAAGCAGGATGGTAATCCTGTTGAGTCTTTCAAAACTCATATATATATATATATATATATATATATATATATATATATATATATATAGATATATACCCTTAATACCTCGTGATTGTTAGGAACCTATCCAACCCTTGCTTAAATGGCAAAACATTATCATCCTCTACTACTGCTAATGAAAGGCTAGTGCATGTTCTGAAAACTCTTATAGTAAAAAAAAAATACTTTCATACATCTACTCTAAATTCTGACCCATTTATTTTATATTTTTGCCTTCTTGTTCATCCACCACCATTTTCCCAAAATTCCTCAGGGCTAACATTAATTAAATTTTTCATGATTTTAAAACCAATTATAATGAAGCTTCTCGATCTCCTTAACTCAGGGATATACAGAGAACAGAAAATAAGTGCAGTGTTACATACTGTAAATCTGCATGATGGCAGTGTACGCTGTAATCATTATTCAAATGTGTTTTTCTCCACTTTGTATTGTACCCACTTAGTTGCTGACACTGCCTTATATCCCACATGATTTCTATTGTGTGTTGTCTTAGCAAATTACCAATGTACACTGTCTTATCATACTTGTTATTCCTACACACTGTTCTCTATTGCCTCTGTGATTTGTCCTGCTTATGATTTGTAATTGAGACTGTATTTTAAGAAAATCGTTTTTGTTCTTTTGTACCCCAATCCCCAGTTCTCCCCAGGTCACACCTGGAAATGAGCCTTGGCTTAGTGTGCCTTTCCTGGTTGCCAAATTTTTAAATAAAAATAAATAAATAAAATAAACATTCTTACTCTCTTGTTCACATATCTTTGTGTCAATCCATGCTATTATTAATTTACTTGATCACCACATCTGCTCCTACATCTCTGATGTTGCCTATATACGAAATCTGATGTTTTATAATTTTTATTCTGTATGTTCTCCCCTTCCCACCTCCCCAGGGTCACACCTGGAAATGAGCCTCGAGTCAGTATGCCATTCCTGGTTATCAATTCTTAAATAAATAAAATAAATACTCCTTAGGAACCACTATCTGCTGGAGTAACCTTTTCTCCAGTCCTCCCTTAGGAAACCACTCACAGTACAGAAGCCCACTCTCCCAGTACACCTCTCTTTTCCCAGGGCTTGGAGAGTAACCTTTCACAATGGTGGCTAAATCCCTTAATTTTTGCAGGGATGGGTCCACTTGTTGAGCTCTTCCTAGCTGTGCATTCCCGGCCTTTCCCAAAACACAGTCTGCTATGGGACAGTTGCCAATGGCTGTGCTTTCCTTAGTAGAGTGATTTTTCCTGAAGTCAGATTGAAACAGGGTGAAAAAGGATGAGTCAAACAGATAGGTGGTAAGTTGAATAAGAACCAGGTGTTCTTGGAGCTTTGCAAGAGTAGGGAGGAGGGAGATGGGGCGATAGTTGCTGGAGGAAGAGGGATCCCCACCTTTGGATAAGAGGAGGACCATAGCAAGCTTCCAAGAGGAGGAGACTGAGCCAGTAGTGAAGAAAATGTTTAGAATGAGGGAGAGGGAATAAGCAATTGCAGTGGCTGAGACAGAGAGGAGCCTGGGGACAAGGTCATCTGGGGAGGAACCTTTTGGAGGGTTGATGGTGAGCAGGGCTTTTAGTGCATTGTCAATGGTGATGGTAGAGAAGTAGAAGGAGGGGGAGGAAGAGGGAGGGGTTATAGTGCTGGAGGAGGAAGGTGAAGCAGGGTAGGAAGGAAGGCACTTTAGTAGTTCAGTGGTGCTTGAGGTGTAATAGGAGTTAAAAGCCACTGCCACCGTGTTTGGATCTTCCACAGGGGTGTTATTTATCTTAAGGACTGGGCGGCAGGGGGGATCAGGGAGTGAAAAGGGCATGGACCACCTCCCAGAATTTGAAGGAGTGTTTATGTTTGGGAGGAAGGATGATTTGAAGTATTCGGACTTTGCTGATCTTGTAGCCTTAGTGCAGGCAGTTCTAAGCATACAGTAAGATGTAAAGTTGCTAGGGATCTGGGTTGATTTATGGAGTTTCCAAGCATGATCTCAAGCCCTGTGGCAGGCTAGAGGTTCAGGGGTAATCCAAGGAAGTTGATTACCCCAACTCTGAATATTTTAAGTGGGGTGAAGGTATCCCAAGTATCAAGGAATATGCCTTTAAGGTAAGTAAGGGCCTGATCCACCATCGAAGTGGAAGCTAGGGGTGACCAGTCAGAAAGGGCGAGGTTTCGCAGTAGGGGTTAAGGTTCAGTGAGTTGAAAGAGTGTAGTTGCAGGGTTTTGTGCAGTGATTTAGGCCTGTGCACTTTTCTGACTAAAAAGATTGGGTTATGGTCACTGAGGGTATCGGGAAGGATACCAGATTTGATTATTCTGTGTGGGTGGGAGGTGATTGCCCAATCAATCAGTGAGTGGTTTAGAGTCTTATGGTATGGGCAGGTGAGTTCAGTAATCAGTTGTGAGAGGTTTAGGGCACCTATATAATTTTGTCTCTACCTAGTGTTCTAATAAGTTACTTAGTTACACACACGTTTCAGCAAAGCTGTCCCCTTGGGCATTTCTTAACCCTCTAAATTTGTGTGGGGGTTAACACCAAACACTTCAGTAAGCTATTTTTCACTTTATCATAGTCTGTGCAGTCCTCGGTATCCATTCTGGTAAACTTCTAATGTCTTGCCTGTAAGCTGTGGCAATAAGTGAGTTGCCCAAGAAACCCTACCCAATTGAAATTGCCCACCAATGCTTTCAAAATATCTTAAAAATAAATAAAAACCCACCCCCCTCCTGATATCTGGGAAACATTTTTGGAATAAATTTTGTCTTTCTGGGTTGAACCCCTCATGCCATTAAGCCATACTATCTGAAATGTGCCTACCATGTGCTTGCGGTGCCAATCACCCACCTATTCAACATGTCACTCTCCCAGGATAGCCTCCCCCCTCAAAGAAAAATAGCCCATGTCATCCCTCTATTAAAAGCAGGTGACCCCTGCGATCTAAATAATTACAGACCGATCTCCCTCCTCCCCATCCTGTCTAAATTACTAGAAAAAATAGTGTGTGGCCAGCTAAGGGTATACTTAGAATCCAGAAGCCTATTAAACCTGGTTCAGTCTGGATTCAGAGCAAAGCACAGCACCATAACAGCCCTAGCTAAGGTGACCAATGATTGGCTCTTAGACCTTCACAACAAGAAGCATGTCTGTGCCGTTTTCTTGGATCTTAGTAAGGCATTCGACACAGTTGATCACAGCCTGCTTCTTTCTTCCCTAAGCACATTAGGCCTGGACCATAAATCTATGTGCTGATTTGCAGACTACCTTGGAGAACGGAAACAGCAGGTTAAAGCTGAAGGTGATCTTTCTCCATTAAAACCTATGCTGAGGGGCATGCCCCAGGGCTCTATCCTTGGTCCCCACCTCTTTGCAGTCTACATTAACAACATCAATGACCCCATCAAAAAAGCCTACATCCACTTATTCGCGGATGACACTGTACTGTACTTGAGTCATCCCACACCAAAATCAGCCTGTGAAGACCTCCAAGCTGAATTTAACCTTCTACAATACCAGCTCATAAACAAAAAGCTTTTGCTCAATGAAAAAAAGACAAAAGCCATGCTCTTCTCCCCCTCCTTGCATGCGGCAATTCCTGCTGGGAGGGGAGCTATCCCAAAAATTACTACTGTTCTTGGAGAAATACTAGAGTATGTAGCTAAATTCAAATATTTAGGAGTTTGGCTTGATCATAAACTTTCCTTCATCAACCATCTCGAAGAACTACAGAAGAAGCTAAGGCAAAGATTAGGACTATTCTACAGAATTAACCACCTGCTCACAAAGGAGGCCAAGATTCAACTGGTTCAAGCTACCTTCCTATCTTTAATAGATTACATGGACCTGCTCTACAGCCACTGCACTGCCTCTGCACTGGCTAAGTTGGACACCCTCTATCACAGAGCTTTCAGGTTCATTACTGGCCTTCCACTTTCCACACACCACTGCTCCCTGTACTCATCGTTAGGCTGGACTTCCCTTCACTATACAAGGAATAGAAACGCTGCCCTATGGGCCTTCAGAGCGGTGACTAACAAACTCCCCTCATATGTCTCATATTGTATTGCCCGGAGTGTGTTAGACACCTACGCTCTAAGGAGCTATTCCCTAATTGCCCTCCAAGTTCCAAGGGTCAAAACTCATTTCAGCAAAGCTGCTCTAAGCTTCTCTTTACCCACATTGTGGAATGGTTTACAAAGGAACTTGAAGCTGAGCTGCCCTGTTAGCCTGAATATCTTCAAGGTGCTGTACGATCTCTACATGAAAGCACCTTGCAAATGTTTTCCTCACCGCTAGCCCACTAATTCTGCAACTTCCCCTTTCCATCCTGACGCTCACCATGTTTCTACCCCTGGCTCTCACTCTTTTCCTATTAACTCCTCCTGCTGCACCCACCCTTCCCCATCCACTCCAGCCTGGCTAAAGTCCCACCCCATCCATAGTAGTGTTCCAATTATCTACCCCTCCTCCATCATTATCATAATAAACAAGTACACGACAGCCATCGTCACTTTCTGTGGTTTTAGCTTAATTTTTCCCCCAGTTGTCAGTTATATATCCCTCCTCTTCTTTACCCCTCTAACCTGCCACCCCATACACAGCCTCTTTCCCCTATATGTGTAGGTGCCGGCTGCCTCACTCAAAAGATCTCTGCTTATAACCCCTGTATGCCTATGGTTGACTGTACATCTGCTGACTTCTTTAATTGTAAAATAATGCTGTTTTTTTTATTTATTTCAACCTTGTACTGTACTGTATACACTGTATATATTTTTTCTTCCTTGTATATTATTGCTTTTTGTATACCTGCTTCTGTACTGTACTTTGATGTATTCATCACCAGGTCCACCTTGCAAATGAGCCTTGCTCAATGGTGCCTGCCTGGATAAATAAAGATTTTGATTGATTGATTGATTGATTGACTCACAGTTTGTGGTAATGTCCTCTGGTGCAGCATCTCCTTCTGCATCTCATGCTCACATTGCCTCTCTCTCTCTCACTCCTGTCACTCTTCCAGATGGATCTCATGCTGGCACTGCTTCTCTTGCTCATCTCACTGCTTCTCTTGCTCCTCTGCTCTTCACTTCTCTGCCTTCTCTCACTCCTGGGCTTCCATCTTTGTCCTATGGATCTCCGTTTCTGAATTTCCCTTGACCAGGGCAAACTTCAGCTCCAACATTTGTAACCAGTCTGCTTGCACAGCTGCCCCAGTCAAAGGCTCCGGTTCATCTACATTCTTACCAGCCACGTCTCATGACTTTGGCTATCAGTGACCACTTTCCCGTGGCTTTCCTGGCCATTTTATTTTGAAGATAGCTATGAGTTCTAACCAAGTTTGGCCTTCCTCATGGTCCAATTTCTTTTCCTTTGGCATATCTTCTGCAAGTGTAGCAGTGTGCATCTTTTATATGACCCAGACATAATGTCCTCCATCTCTCTACTCTTGCTTAACAAAATAGAATAAAACTAGTAGAATATACAGTTCCCTTTTGTGAATCCTGTTCTGTGACTGGCCAACTTTTTTTACTCACAAAACTGTTTCAGATCCCATCCTCTGCCTCCAGTTTGTGACAGCCTGGTCTCTCCCAGTCTAAGCCTACACTCTGTTGCAAGCTTTCTTGAATCCTTCACACACCTGCAAGGGTACTCAGTAGCTGACACCACTCAGCACAGACACTCTCTTGAGGCATCTCTAGGTCTAAATCCCTACAGAACTGCTGCTCACACAGTGCAGTGCTCCTTTCTCAAGGGCAAATGACCCACACTCTCTATTACAGCTGAGAACACTTTAATTTAGAAACAAACTATGGTAACTGTAACCTTCTCTTCAGTGGTGGAAATACAGCTTTTGTCAGTTATAAATTCATTATCTGTACCTCAAATGACTCAGTCACAGGGGCATGAAGTATATAAAGTAATCTTTTAAATAGGTCAAGATATTTATACAGATAATACAGGATACTATACAAAGATTATGGGGAACAGTAACTCTACAGAAATAGAATGAAAATGGTTGAACAGTGGGTTATACAGAGAACAATCCTATCTCACACTTCTCTATTTAGCAAGAGTAGAACCACTTACCACAAAGAGCACCTTGGTGAATCAGGGCAGACTCGAACCTCAAATGTTAGGTGTTCAAATTCTCAAACCAGACTGCCTTGCTCTCCTTAAAACTCAGATTACAAAGGTTTCCCCAAAAATGGTCTCCTCCACGCTTGGCACAGATGTCCTATGATATCACTCTGATGCCAAGCCTCTTTGTGTGAGAGCTGTGTCCTTTTAGAAAACTGGTTTGATCTGGACTCTGGACTTTGTATATACAACTACATCTGTTTTTTTGTGTGAGTCCTGTGCTGTCCAGCACGGATGTCTGGTTTAGCTAGCAGCTTCCTGAGATAAAAATACACTTTCTAAGTTCACTCCTACATTGTCCAGGGATCCTGCAGTGATACAGCACAGATAGTAATTGCCCTCAGAGCAAGAAACACTGATAACACATCTTGACTTTTAACAGGAATACCTCTTTGTCCCTGCAGCTGCTAAATTCTAATTGATACTCATGCAGAAAGAATTACATTTAAAAAAAAATATGGTAACAGGTATATATAGCAAATTGTTAAAGGACTTAAGGAATATCAGAATGCAAATGCAGTGATCTGCAATGAATCAGAACACAGAGATCTTGAACATGCTACCGGAGCTGCTTGCATTTGAAGCCCAAGATTCTAAAAGTTTTCATTTTGCAGAATTTGATAAAGCCTAAAGATGCCTGCCCATGCTGCATCATGAATGTAAATACACTCCTTGCCCTTCAGTACAAGCATGATGTTTGTTTCCCCTTATTCTTGTGACACAGCAAATAAAAAAATAAATAAATTAGAAATGAAATAAATACCAGTCAAAGGACTAAAGTGCCTGCCTTTATGCTGCATTCTGCCATGTTCTATGGTTGGAGCCATTATTGTGAAAGCTGTTGCTCTGACAGTTTCAGTAAATATGTCAAATTCCAAAATAGTTAAGAATGGCAGCAAATACTATTGTTTAACTGTACATCTTAAGCCGTTGTCCATTCTGTTTTAAAAAATAAATGTTGTGTATAGCAAACCATTTAGGTCTGCGAGCAACAGGCAGCGCATTACCGTTCAGGTCTCCCCTCCCCATACACATGCCGAGACTCATGAACTAAGCCAGGTGGTGCTATCTTTCAATAATAAAAATATGCGAACTTAAAAAATAAAAAAGGCAATTCTTACTTTTACCAATACCTATGATCTGTTTATTGTGTGATTAAAGTGTGACTTCATCAAGTTGAAGTCACTGTGAATTGGGCACAGATAAAGATAAGCTAATGAACTGCAGTTCCATTTTAAAAGTATTTAATGGATTAAAAGAAAACAGTATAATTCATGGAGTAAGTGAACCGAAAATGTTATTGAGCACTTAGACTCACTGGCCACATGTTTGCCATCTCTCTGGTCTGACCCCACATCACGTGTAGTGAGAGGCAGCATTCACTACCGCAAAATGAGGAATCACAGATGGTAGGTGATCACGGCATACAGGTAGAACAATACATCTGACCATAGTATTGTATAGCTCAACTTATCTGCATCAGAGGGAGTGAGGGTGAGGGTGTTTAACTGAACTTCAAGCCAAGGGTGTAGGAACGTGATCCACTTTCAGGAAGCTTAGCTACAGCTCAGACTCTGAATTCTCTTGTCTCCACGGAGGTTAAATATCATGGACACCAGGCACAAGCAGCTAACCAGTATCGGTAATGACAAAATAGTTCAACTTAAGTTTCTTTATTTATTAGATAATACTGTGTCCATTTCACTGTTTTATGTTAGTAGCTCAAGGAGTGTGAAAACTCACACATATTGTACCAACTGTACATGTGATGGCCTTACATTGAATAATTTTTTTTTACCTACACTTGTTTGTCTTTGACCTGAGGTCACTGAGATCAAAGTTTTTTTTTTAATATATTTGTGTGCAAAATGAGCATATCTGCCCATTTTCAAATGTGACAAGTGTACACATACACATAAAAAACATCTTAAATACAAACTATACATACAGTCAAAAAGTCATATAAAACACATACAATAAATAACATCATTACACTATAGCACAGAACAATTACATTCATCCTTACCAAAAAGCCATTTCCACAGAAATTTTTTAAAGGTAAATAAAGATGTGCAGTTGGTGATTTGGAGGGGAAGTGAATTAAAGTGATGAGGGCAGTAAATTAAAATCACCTCTGGCCAATAGATTTCCTATATAATGGAATTGAAAAAGTTAATTTAGTCTGGGACCGGGTTGCACATTCATTTGATGCCCTAGGAAAGAGAGCAGTAATGGAAGGGGGCAGTAAACCCAGGACACCCTTGATTATAAAAAGAGCTGCCTTAAAATAAATCCCTTTTGTGGAAGGACATACAACCTGAGATCTTAACTAAATCACAAGAATGAGTATGGGGAGCAGCCCCTGCCAAAAATCTCGGGATGGAATTATGTGTTACTTTTAATCTATCCAAAATACTGTTAGTGGTAACAGTATAAATGTTAATACCGTAATCCAGTAGGCTAAGAAGAAAACTGTGGTTCAATAATTTCCTAGACTCTTTGGTTAGAAAAGGGCATATCCTGTACAGCATCCCTAATTGTTGATGGATGGACTAACATAAATAATTAACATGATGTTCAAAAGTCAAATGTGAGTCCAGGTAAATACATAGGTATTTAAATATATTGACCCTTTCAATAATAATACCCTTGGAATCTACTACTGATAATGTTGGGGGGGGGGGTTCCATCCTGGGCCTAGTGAAAATCATAAACTTAGTCTTCTTTTGAATTCAGCACCATGTGCCCAAAAATAAGCCATTTCTGAAAAGAGGTAAAATCCTCCTGAACACTTTTTATTGCCAGAGAATGATTATCGGCAATGCAGTATAAAACTGCATCATCTACATAAATGGACATAAAGGAATGAATGCAGGTAGTAGGTGCCTAATTCATGAAGAAGGAAAAGATCATTGGGCCCAGGATGGACCCCTGAGGAACCCCATGTTGATTGTCAAGAAAACTAGAGGAAATACCACCAAAGTGCAATGACTCCTGTTCTGTACATAATTAGAAAACCAACTAATAATATGATGAGAAAAATGAAATTCAGTCAGAACAGATGGAAGTAAATGATATTCAACTAGATTGAAAGCCTTGGTGAGGTCCACAAATATGGCCGCAACAGAGCGCCCCTTATCTATGGTGCTCGGTATGTGGACAGTGAACCCCACCAAGGCTGTCTCAGTGCTGTGCTTTTGCTTGAATCCATGCTGTACATCAGAAAGCAAGCCAAAATTGTTTAAGAATTCAGTGGTTTGGTCCAGAATGATTTTCTCTAGGGCCTTAGAGAGTGGAGCTAAAAGAGAAATGGGGCAGTAATTGGAAATAATAGAAAGATTACCACCTTTCAGAATAGGCTCAACATTTGCCTTTTTCCATCTAGCTGGGAAGTGACCCAAGTACATAGAAATATCCAATAATACTGACAATGGGGAACTCATGTGTTGTCTTTGACCTGAGGTCACTGAGGTCAAAGGTAACTCACATAGATAAAAATGATATTCAGTGTAAGGCAATCACATATCGTCTATTTATCCATGATCCTAAGAGCTGGGTATTCCCCTTGACACTGCATTATTATTGTGGTCTCACTAACTGTGACTTCACAAGTGACTGATTGGGCAGCAGGTGAATTGCTCAGCTTGGTCTGCTGTGATGTCACAATAAGTGAGGTCACAATACAGGATAAGGTATGAAGAGCAAGAGAACTAGATACTGTCTGTCAGCATCCAGGTAGAGTATTGTTCCACAGAGCACATCAGGTAGAAAATCTTCTGAACAGCAAAAAGGAAAAGAAAAAGTGCTTCAGCAATAAAAAGTAAAGTTGACTCATTTTTAAAGTTAATATGAATTTTAGGCAATGTACTAGCTTTTTAAACCACTAGTTTACTTACCCTGAAATAGAGTAAACCCTTTCCACACTTCCCAGTACCTAATCTACCTCCTCCTGCCCTACTTAGAGCTATGAAATACCCCCTGCTCCCATACATAGAGTTACTCTAAACCTTCTTGCACCTATCTAGAGCTACAATATACCCCAGCTTGTCAAAAATTAATCTTTCACCAGCAGACATTAGACATTCTTGTATAAGGCACACAGTAGTGTAAATAGTAGAGACAGAAGAACAACAAAAAGTTTTGATATTCTGAAAGTCTCAATAAAGCATGAAAAGTTAAATAGTTATTCGAGCCTTATAGGAACTTTCAAAACCTCTCATTCTAAAGCACAAAAGTGTTTCAACTATCATTCTCCAACCATAAACTATTGTAGGGGAATGGGAAGAAATCTAAAAATAACTTGGAGTGGTACACAGTAAATATACTAAAGCTAGTTAGTACTCCTTGTGTACATAGGACCACTTACTACAGAGCTGGCTCACTGGGTCCATTTTTCAACTCCAGTATTCTTTCTGGGTCTTTTCACCACCACAACCAAAACCCTTCTTTTTATGTTGGCTTGCACGCATGCGAAAGTGACATCTTGCAGTAGTATCATGGTAGTAGCACTTTCAAAGGTGTGTCAGTGTTGTGGTGAATCCAGGGGATGCTTTAGTCGGTGTGTCCCTCAGCCACCATCCAGTAAGCATGCTGCCAATGACAGCAATTTCAGAGAGTGCCACCAACTTGAAACAAATCTGCTGCTGCATTGAGAGAAAGACTCATCATTACAGCAGCAGATCTGATACGCCTCCATTACATGCCATTCCTGGTGAAACATTTGAAATACATATGGTGGCCGCTCCTGCTGTCCGACACACAATCCTGACATCAGGGTGCCCAGTTCCCCCCCACTGATTATGTGGCACACCTAACATGGAGGATCCTGCCACCTGCTACACATTCCTGAAAAGTCGACATCGGGGTGCCCAATCCCCATGTCGGCATCCCCCCTCTTAGTGTGTTTTTCTGGTTAAATAATACCCCTTTCTGACACTGGGATGCCCCCCCAGTGGCAGATACAAGCCCCTCCTGAATGGTGGCACACTGGGAGCCCACCCCAATGTGCCATGTATTTTTACCTGTTTAAAAAGAAAACCTTCCTCATGGGTGTGTTTTTACCTGTAACACAGAAAACGGTCCACCATTGTCTCCCTCATCCCCCTCCCCAATCCCCACACTCCCTCTGCGCACCCACCTCCCTGCACCCCCCTCACCCATACCCCCAGAGTTCGGAAGCCATGATCTTCTCTGAAATGAGACACATCTGCACTCTACAATGCTGAACTGAGAACTGAAGAAATGACAGTAAGCTTTATAATGGGGTGTTTCAACTCAGTTTGATATCTCAGCCATTTTTAGGACTTTGGGCCCCAAGTCTTCAACATGGGTTTCTTGGGACCCCACCTGGCCAACATGTAACTGTCATTAAATAAATAAAAATACATTTCGTTTTTTGGCCCCCAAAGGTGATTTTGCTGTCACTGCATGGAATCACCTTTTGGGACTGATTAATGAAACGACAGTGCCAGTGTTCATGAGGAGAGGTCCCAAAAAGCCCATGTTGCAAATTTGGTGAAAGAATTCCAAAAAATGACTGCATTACCAGTGTGCATTGTGCAGTTTCTACGCACGCTCATAACGTCACCAATTTTTTTACATTTTCAATCCAGATTTTCAGCATTGCCATTTTTGCACACCTCTTTATGAACAGTATAGCTGTCATTTTTTACATCCTACCCGAAACATGTTTTTGCACCTGTGGCGCACAATGGGCACGGTCGCGTGCAAAATTAACTTTTGGGACAGAGTAACAAAATCACAGTCCCACTGTTCATGAGAAGGGGTCCCAAAATGCCCATGTTGAAAATTTGTTGAAAAAATTCCCCAAAATGACTGCATTATGGGGTTGTGCAGTATCTATGCAAATTCATAAGTTTGCACATTTTTCATATTCTCTCTCCAGATTTTCAACATTGTCATTTTTTCACACCTCCTCATGAACAGTACAGCTGTCATTTTTTGCATCCTACCCAACATGTGTTTCCACACCTGTGGTGCTCAATGGCACAATTGCTGTGCGACATCATCTTTCAGGACTGAGTAACGAAATGGTGGTACCACTGTTCATGTGGTGGGGTCACAAAAAGCCAATGTTGAAAATTTGGAGTGAAAATACCAACAAACACCCGGGGCATTAAGGTTTGCAACCATACACCCACCCTATAGAGACTGACAGGCTTCGGGGACGTATCTTGGGTTCATAGGCCACAATGTTCACAGAATTCTACCTCCACCCCACACCCTACAGCCACTGACAGGCATCAAGGTGTGCCTTGAGTTCTGTCACCCTAATGTTCACCCCATTCTCCTATATTGTACCCATCAAAGTTTATTTCCTTATGGAATGGGGTGACCATAAGGGCCAAAGACCCCAATGCACACAAGACACCTGTTGCTCTCTACAGGATGGGGTGAGGAGGAATGGTATAAGCGTTATGGCTGACCCAAAGCCACACTCCCAATGGCTTTCAGTCTCTGCGGGGGAGGGGGGTGTTGGCATTAGTTCAATACTTCACTGCCATTCCTATTTTGCATTTCTAACTCCTGCACTACCAATGCCAATGACAGCAAGCCAACATTTGGCATTGACAAATGCTTATTTAGATAATGGCCTGCTGGAGAGTATATTATTAAACCCCCAAAACAATGTTTTAAATATGATCAGAATCTGAAAGAAGTTCTGATAAGGTTCTTTTACAGATAATGACACAGGGCCAGGAAGCTTTTGAACTTATCCAAACTGGATCTCTCATCTCTAGTAAACAGTGGGAAAATATGCTTTGCAAGATTGCAGAATAATTATTACACCTTCATCGTACACTAGGAAACACTGTAAATAAACTGGTTTAGAGAATGGGTAGGGAGACTTGTTGATTTTTGTTTTTTAATTTCTTTTTATTTATTTTAAGATGTGTGTATAGAGCAGTTACAATACAATATACAGCATCAGTATATATAAGAAGAAAAATAGCAAGATCTTAAAATTAATGTACAATAGCATGTTAATAATCAGATTTTTTTAAAATCTGCAATCTCGTTTCCATTCAAAATGTCTCACCATTCGTTTTCATCTGTATTTGTGTTCTTTCGAGATAAAGAAAAATTCCAGCAAGAACACTAATGATTCTCTTCTATCAGTCGAGAATTCTTGTTTTTGATTGGCCAAAGCCACAGAGTAGCTGGTCTGGTATCAGGCAACAGAGACTGGGAAACAATAAGTCCCAGTCTCTGGCTGCTTGATTATGTTCCAATATTACTGTACCCATGGAATTTTCAATTTAAAATAGCCACCATTTTTTCTCTCACTTAGTGAGAGGTACAGCCCCCTCCACTTGGTTTTGAGTTCACCATCATTTTTATGTTGATTGCGCGTAGCGCAAGAAACATATTGGCACAGCTTGCTGAGAAGCAGGCTGTGGAGGCACGGCACTGTTGTGGCCAATGCCCCCATAGCCGTCAAAGGCTTGTCCCGCGTCCCCCAATGCCATTGCAGGCTGCTGGTGACACAAGTTTGGAACGTTCTCACCAACTTGTGACAAATCAGCTGCTGCAATCAGGGGCCACCTCGTCATTGCAGCGTAAGCCATCCGCTGCAATGAGGGAGCGACCTGTCATTGCAGGGCAGATCTAGCAAGCCTGATATTGTTTGTGAACATGGCGGTGGGTTGTCACCTTGTTTACAAACAATATAACCCCCCTGCCCACAATGTTTATCTGCCGACGGGGGAGCCCAACTCCCGTCGGTATTATGTGCCCGTTCATTGTCTCAGGCAAGTGCCCAATCCCTGTCGGCAAAAAGGAATTATCCCCTTTGTTATTTGCCGACGGGTGCCCAATCCATATTGGCAGAAAGGAACCCTCTTTGTTTGCTGGACGGGGTGCCCAATCCCGTCGGCAGAAAGGATCCCCTTGTTGTTTGCTGATGGGGTGCCCAATCCCCATCGGCTACAGTGCCCCCCCAAAAGTGAGACTCCAAATACCCCAGTGAAGTTAAAAACTGTTCTGTGTTGTCTTTTTTTTAACTTGCAAAGAAAAAATGGTCCCTCGTGGTCTCCCAGACCCCCCTCCCGCAACCCACACCCACCCACTGTGCACCCTGCCTCCCCACAGCCCCCCCTCACCCCATATTTACCTCCGGAGTCCAGTGCGACAATCTTTGGTGGACTGGGAATACGTTTGCACTCTTCTAAGTGATTGCGAACTGAGGAAATGCTGGTAAGCTGTATAATGGAGTAAATAGTTTTTTTTTAACTTTGCTGCATACCTCAGGCATTTTTTGGAATTTTTTCACCAAATTTTCAACATGGGGTTTTTGGGACCCCTCTTCAAGAATACTTCAACTGTCATGGCGTTAATCGGCCCCGGAAGGTGATTTCGCAGTCACTGCATGGAATCACCTTTGGGGGCCGGGTAATGAAATGACAGTGCCAGTGTTCATGAGGTGGGCTCTCAAAAAGCCTATGTTGCAAATTTGGTGGGAAAAATCGCAAAAATGACTGTTTTACTAGTGTGCGCTGCACAGTTGCTACGCACACTCGCAACTTTGTGAATTAGCAATATTTTGACGCCAGATTTTCAACATTGGCATTTTGTCACACCTCCTTGTGAACAGTATAGCTTTCATTGTTCACATCCTGGAGGAAATGTGTTTTCGCACTTCCAGTGCAGAACAGCGCAGTGGCTGTCGGAAATCAGTGCTCGAAACAGATTAAGAAAATGACAGTGAAACTGTTCATGAGTAGAGGTCCTGAAATGGCTATGTTGAAAATTTGGTAATGTTACTCTATAAAATGACTGTGTTACGAGCGTGCGTTGTGCAGTTTGCATGCACACTCGTAACCTCGCAAATGTATAATATTTTCATTCCAGATTTTCAACATTGCCATTTTCCCATACCTACTTATGAACAGTGCAGCTGTCATTTTTCCCATCCTGGCCAAAATGTGTTTTCGCAGTTCCGGTGCAGAATAGAGGGGTCGCTGTGGGAAATCACTGTCCGGGACAGAGTAATAAAATGACAGTGATACTGTTAATGAGCAGAGGTCCTAAAATGCGTATTTTGAAAATTTGGAGATGATAGCCCTTCAAATGACTGTGATAGAGACATGCAAGTATCTTACAGGGAGGCACAGGGTGCAGGAATACACTATTTTTAAGCGAAAAAGATGTTCCAGGACTAGAGAGCACGGGATGAAGTTGGAGAGAGGACGATTCAGAGGAAACGTGAGGAAGAATTTCTTCACAGAACGGGTGGCGGACAAGTGGAACACCCTGCCAGATGAAGTGGTGGGGGCTGAAACAATCACGGGATTTAAGAATGCATGGGATAGACATAAAGGAATTCTGGAGGTCAGGGGTAAGGGGCAACAGATTTCTAGGAAAACATAAACTGAACTTACAAGCTCAAATGGGCAGACTGGGTGGGCCATAGGCCCTTATCTGCCGACACTGTCTATGTATCTATGTATCTATGTACAAGTGTGCATTGCACACTTTCCACATGCCCTTGTAACTTTGCAGATTCGTAATATTGTCATGTCATATTTTCAATAATGGCAATTTTTCACACCTCCTTATGAGCAGTACAGCTGTCATTTTTCACATTCTGAGTGAAATGTGGTTTCACAGTTGCAGCACAGAATAACGCGGTTGCTGTGGGAAATCAGTGTTTGGGACAGATTAAGAAAATGACAGTGGCACTGTTCATGAGCAGAGGTCCTAAAATCACTATGTTGGAAATTTGGTGTCAAAACTTCATAACATGACTGTGTTACAAACGTACGTTCAACTGTTTCCACGCACCCTTGTAACTTCGCAAATTTGTAATATTTTCACTCCACATTTTCAACAGTGGCATTCTTTCACATCTCCTTATGAACAGTACAGCTGTCATTTTTCACATCCGGGCTAAAATATGTTTGTGCACTTCTGACGGAGAATAGCACGGTCACTGTGGGACATCATTGTTTGGGATAGATTAAGATGGAACAAGTGAGGAGGGCAGTGACCGAGCTCAACTGAGCTCTGTCAGGACTGCTCTGGATTTGTTTGTGGGCAGAAAAAGGCCCCAATGCAAGAGCCCAGTACAAAAGGCAGCCTGCAGCACTGGGAGGAACAGAACGAGTGAATGAGTGAGGGAGGGGGAGTGAGCAAACTCACTGGAGCGCTGTCAGGACTGCTGGTTCTTTTGGGTAGAAAAGGCGTCAATGCAGGCAGGGCCCAGTAGAAAGGCCAGCCTGCAGCGGTGGGAGAAACAGTACGAGTGAGTGAGACAGGGGGACTGAGTGAGCTCAACAGAGCTCTATCAGGACTGCTACAGATTTCTTAGTTAGCAGAAAAAGGTGCCAGTGCAGGCAGGAGTCCCATACAAAAGGGCCACTTGCAGCGCCAGGACAAACAGAATGAGCGTGTGACAGAGGGAGACTGAGTGACCTCAATGGAGCTTTGTCAGTACAGCTGCAGATTTATTTGTGGACAAAGGTGCCAATGCAGCCAGCAGCTCCATACGTATGTGCAACCGCCAAGAGAAACAGAACGAGTGAGTGACAGAGCGGTAGTGAGAGAGCTCAGCAGAGCTCTATTGTGATTGCTGTGGATTTCTTTGTGGGTAGAAAATGTGACAACGCAGGCAGGAGCCCAGTATAAAAGGCCAGCTTGCAGCATGGGCAGAAACAGAATGAGTGAGTGCGACAGGGGTAGTGAGTGAGCTTAATGGAGCTGTGTCGGGACTGCTTCAGATTTCTTTCTGGCCAGAACAAGCCACCAATGCAGGCAGGAGCCCAGTACAAAAGGGCAGCCTGCAGCGGCAGGAGACACAGAATGAGCGAGTGAGGGAGGGGGAGTGAGTGAGCTCAACGGAGCTCTGTTGGGATTGCTGCAGATTTGTTTGTGGGCAGAAAAAGGCAGCAATGCATGCAGGGGCCCAGTACAAAATGGCAGCCTGCAGTGGCAGGAAATCTAGAATGAGAGAGTGAGAGAGGGGGAGTAAGTGAGCTGAATGGAGCTGTATTGTAACGGCTGCAAATGGTGGCAGTGCATGCAGGAGCCCAATAGAAAAGGGCAGCCTGCAATGCCACCAGAAATGGAATGAACGAATGAGAAAAGGGGACTGAGCGAGCTCAAGGAGCATTGTCAGGACTGCTGCAGATTTCTTTTTGGGCAGAAAATTTGGCAACACAGGCAGGAGCCCAGTACAAAAGGCTTGCTTGCAGCGTGGGCAGAAACGGAATGAGTGAGTGAGACAGGGGGAGTGACCGGGTTCAATGGAGCTGTGTCGGGACTGCTTCAGATTTCTTTCTGGCCAGAAAAAGGTGCCAACAGAGCCAGGAGCCCAGTACAAAAGGGCAGGCTGCAGCGCCAGGAGAAACAGAATGAGTGAGTGATACAGAGGAAGTGAGCGCCCTCAATGGAGCTCTGTCAAGACAGCTGTGGATTTCTTTGTGGGCAGAAAAAGATGCCAACACAGTCAGGAGCCCAGTACAAAAGGGCAGCCTGCAGCACCGGCAGAAACGGAAAGAGTGATTGAGAGAGGGGGACTCAGCAGGCTCAACAGACCTGTGTTGGGACTGCTGCAGATTTCTTTATGGGCAGAAAAAAACACCAACAGAGGCAGGAGCCCAGTACAAAAGGGCAGCCTGCAGCGCCAGGAGAAACAGAATGAGTGAGTGAGAGAGGGGGAGTGAGCCACCTCAATGCAGCTCTGTCAGGACAGCTGCGGATTTCTTAGTGGGCAGAACAAGGTGCCAATGCAGGCAGGAGCCCAGTACAAAAGAGCAGCCTGCAGCACTGGGAGAAACAGACTGAGCGAGTGACAGAGGGGCAGTGAGCGAGCTCAACACACCAGCGCAATCAACATTCGGCATTAACAAATGCTTGTTTTTATTTGTCTTACTTAGCGAGTGGTGGTAGTTGCAAAGTACCCCCCCCATTTTAATAAATAAATCCAAATATGTTTTCTCACCAGCCACTATGCCATTGGATTGAAACATGGCAACCATGTTCCCGCTATCAGCCCACTCTGTCTTTTGTTCTGATTGCAATTATCATTTCCCCTGCTCAGCCTTGGTTCCCCCATGCTGACACTTTGTCATCAACAAGCTGGAGTTAATGAAGAAAATAAACCGTGTTACCAGCACTATCATTCTTTCCCAATTGCTGTTTCCCCTTGTTAGCAGTACCTTCTGGATCCTAGCTATTCCTCTGAAGACTGATTCCTGCCATGTCATCCGCTTTAGTCCAGACACCATGCCCCACCCAACGGCAATTCTCCAACCATGACTGCTATCAATTTTTTAAAAAAATCTTTATTTTGCAGTCTACATATCTCGGAACCCCACTCATTTTAAACAGCGCCAGTCTCCTGACTGCACTCTCATGACCATGCTGTCACCCAGTAATAGTCCCTCTCTTTAAAAAGCACAAATCCACCAAACCAGCTAAACAGCCACTGCACAAACAAAATGAATAACAAAATAAAGCTCTCTTATGACAAGTTGAGCTGTTGGTGCTGAGGGGCAGAGCCTCAATGAAAAGAAGCAGTTATTACAAGCACAAGGAAAATTCAGTACAATAAAACTAGTAGCACTCTGTACTGGCAGCTGTACCAGTAGAGGGACTTCTTTACCAAACAGTACTTTTCTATTCATTTCTAGCACTTTGTATGTAATTTTTTGACAATTCTGAATTATTTTATAAAGCTGTCACAAATACCCCATTTTCTAAGCACAATAATGCCCTCCAGGGTGGGTGATATGGGCTATACCGGACATTCTGTGGGCTATAAGGCCCTCTGCCTGCAGCACTGAGCCTCATTAAGCCCCTGGATAGTGCAGTATAGCCAATACCGACCACCCTGTCGGGTATTATTGCTTACATGGATCTGACTGATAATGTATCACAGTAAATAAGCAGGTAAAAACATCTGAATGCAACATTTGCATGAAGGAACACTAGCACAGACAGTAGTAAATGCTCAGAGCTCTTCGATCTATACCAATTTTTTGCTTTACAGCTGGGAGGACTAAAGCACAGGGTCATCAAGCAACTTGCTCATGGTAAAATGCAAGTCAATGATTGTAGTGGGATTTGAACCTAGGATCTCCAATTTTAGTGCAGTTCTCCAGACACTACACCTTGCTGCCTGCTCTGTAACAATTTCAGTGGTCATCGCCTGCTGACTCAAAACTTAAAGTTGGCTCCACATCCATCTGGTGAGGCGGGAGCAAGGCTCAGCTTTACATCACCCACAGTATTGTCTACCCACAGTATTGTCCATGTTTAGCATCCATATACAGAAGCTGTAGTCACTAGTAGATCCAGGTATGTAGTGAAGGAATACCTTCTACCCCCTAAGAACAGCAAACAGCAGCTCTTTTAGCCTAATCTGAGCTTAAAAAGGAATATTTTACATTTTTCAGGAAAAGTGCTATCCCCTTGACAAAAATGATACTCCTTGAAAAAATTCTAGATCTGCCTCTGGCTGTAGAAAAATGCATTTGTGAACACTGGCACCATCTGCTGTTATTAAGTGCTCCATCTGTGCTTTTTCATAGTTAGTGAGGCTCCTGACTGTCATGGGTCATTTTTGTAAAGGTAAAAGCTTGCCCATTAAAGCTCTCTGTTTCTCTCTTTCTCTTTCTTTTAAATCTCTACCTTTTTCCATTTTGGTCATGTCCCCATATTGCCCCCAGGCTTCAACAGAACCTGATCAACCCTACTGGTGGCCCTCTTATCAGCTGCATGGCTTGCTTCCTATGGTGGGCCAAAGGGGGTCAGGCACAGAGGGTACTTGTCAGAAGTCTGTGTGGGACCCAAGTGCACTGTTCATCATCCACACAGCAAGGTACCTTTTAACCAGTTTCCCCCACCACAGGACGTCAGCGTTAAGGGTGTCAGTGCGCACACAGATGCCTTTTGTTAGATGGTGCTAGCAGATATCCATCTTCCCAAGCCCTTCCAGCCTTCACTGTAATCTGAGGTCCCCCCCACATGGCAGTACAATGGTAGTCACTGGCATCAGCCCTCCACAGGGAAAGAGACTGTTCCCTGGCATGCTCGAATCTTCTCTCCAGGCTGACCCTCCAACAATCCGGGCTTGTTCATGATCCCAAGTCATTGGCATCAAAAGCAGAAACTCTGCCACAGCACAGTAATGGTTTATAAGACATGTCTGAGAAGTTTTCAGTCCTTAAGTTTGAATCCATAAAAGAAACCTGATTGACAACAAAGGTGGAAGAATATTTTTTTTTGCTTAATGTAATTTTTGTATTTTTGCTTGGTGTATTAAATACACTTGATTCAAATGTTGCAGATCAGAGAATGCCATCATAAAGCCTTCAGACTGAATCGTAATGGGAACTTTGCCTCAGCGTTCTTCCACCAGCTCCTTAGTTCATAATCATTATAACAGGTTTTTATGGAAGGAAGAAATGGTCCATTTTTCGTTTATGATAGCATTATAAATTTCTTTGGAAGCATCCATCCAGCATTACAATTTTGAGGTTTATGTCAGGTGGAAAGTATATGTCTGGTTGCGTAATACTTATGAATAAGAATGTTTCTCTGTCCATACCTCATTGACTCTCACTTTTCAAATCCCATCTTAAAACCCATGACTCTTAACATCGCTCCATCTTTACTCGTGCTCTAAGCTTTACCATTTAGTTTCTGACAGAACATTTTTTATTTACTGAAATTAGACATTTTATATTACTCACATGTACCACTGAAATGTATTACATTGCTGTTTCTATTTTTGTTTGTGATACACCAGTCTGGTGAAGCAGCTTGAACAATAATTTGCATGAAAGCTGGTACACAAAGTAACTGCATTTTTGTGTAATAAAAACTGATATACTTTATGCTAGGGTAGATATTGAAAAAAATCAGCTTGTGGTTGCTAAATGTTCAATTAAGGATATTTTTTCAGGAATTTCAATACTGTAGCTTATATATCTAAAAGCTTACATTTCAACCAAAATGCAGCAAGTATTTTAAAGAGATAACATGATGCTGATTTTTTTAATATCCTCTAATTTGATGTTTTCTTATGCATAGCATAGTCCATTCTCATAAAACAGGATCATCTTACTGCTTTCATAACTTTCTTTGTACAGAGAACTGCATCTTCATAACTGTTTGCAAATTACTCTAAGGCAGGCACCCTGCTGTTTCTAAGCTGTACATATACAAGTAGAGGCATCTGGGCAGGATGTGGAGCTTTAAAAGTCCTGACAGGCCCCTTAAGCCAATGCCACATGCTGGTACATATCTTGTAACCTTTTAGTAAAATCTAAAAATCACTTAAAGATATAACCTTACCTCAGGGGGCTTTCTGGCATGTTGAGGACTCATCATAATAGTGACTTGCTCAAATTCTGGTCTCCTCTATATGGGTGGCTCATAGCTGGATCCAGACAGAGCACATCCCCTGTAAAAATCTGCTGTGCCCAGCCATGCTACAAAGATGGAAACATAGTCCAGCTATAAATCTTCTTTCATACTCAGAGGACCTCTATACCCTTCCTGCTCCCCGGTGTCCCTTAATTCCTGAAGCTACTGCTCCTCTACCTGCACATTTAGTTTCATATACCCATTTTGACCTTCATCCCCTTCAAACACTTTTATGAATTATAAAAAAAAACAGGAGAAGACTTCTAAACAGGTGTATACTGTTAAGTATCATGCTGCACTTCACTCCATATATAATGCTTTTGGATCCCTTTATTATTGTCATAAATCCCTGAGTATACAATAGCAAGGAAAAATTATTTGTCCTGTTTGATCAGTGGCCACCTTCAGCAGTGATGTTATCCCAGCACAACATCACTGTATGAAGCTCTTGACTGAATGATATCTGCATTGTTGTCTGCATCTTTGCCATACTCTTAAGAAACAAAGATTTGCTTACACACTCAAAAAGCCACTAAAAAACTATTTTAAAATGTATTTGTTTTATTTGTATTCTGCATAAAATTGAGCCAATGTATAACAGCAACAATGCACTCAAGGATGTGGGTCATGGGAATAACATAACTTCTTGGGTGATTCTGGGATGTGTTTAGCCTGTCTGCAGATAGTAAATGTCAGAGCTGCAGGAGAGCAGGAACAACCAGATATGAGGGCTTCTAATTTAAAATGGGCAAGTAAGAGATTTTTGTTCTATACATACTATAACGTGGTAATCGTAGCCAACCTCACACATAGGTGTGGGGCTGTCACTCACAACTGTTCTCCTTTAATATAGAACAATAGCACCTTGTCTTCAGCTAAACATAGTTCAACAGTACCCTCCAATCTTGCATGCATTGGAAAAAGGTCAGGCCTGGTCGGTAGTAGAATGGAAATGTTCTAGTCAACACCAGGGGATGAATTTTCAAATGGTGACACAGGGCTTGCATCAAATCCTGTGTGAAATCCTTGCGTCATCGCAGCCACTACATTGTCAAATTTTATAATATTGGATGTAGTTGTGACATTTTTACCTGCTTTATGGCAGTGTGTGCAAAGTTTGACCACAAAATGTGTTATGGAGGCCCCCGCCTTGATGCACTCTAGACCAAAGAAAGTTGGTCTAGCAGATGTCAATATGATATGTGGTGCTGAAAATTCTGCATGTTTGCCATAGGCCGGTTGTGCCATATATTTAACGCACCTGGAGATTGAGACAAATTTGGAACTCTGAAAATCCAGCTCCATTTGCTACTAAAGGTGATCTTGGTAGCTGTACAAGGGACACTCTCCCCTTGGTTGTAGGTAACCATATTGATGCTCTGGCATGGTGTTAAAGGGTCTCTGTGCTGTTGTGAAATGCCCTCTTTCAGATATAGCATTAAACCAAGGTCTCATCCACCTGTTCTGCTCCTTAAAGATCCTATGGCACTTCTTGAAAAGAGATGGGGAATTTTCCTGGTGTCCTGGTCAAATTTCCCCCACTCACTAAACAATCAATATATTCTGGATCAGTATTAATCAGTTCTTTCTGTATCTACCCGTACCCAACCCACGGGATGGGGCTGAAAACTGGAAATTATTTCCTAGCCTTTCTTTCCCAGTTAAAAAATCAAAATATAAAATAAATAAAGACACTCAGAAATTGTCTTGCATGATTTAACCCTTGTTAGCAAAAAAGTAATTCTAAAGTAGTTGTTAACTAGTAATCAATTTATTTTTAGGCAGAGTAATCATGAATCTGTAGCTGGCCACTTTCCAAAGCCAGTATTAATTAACTAATGAATTAATCCATTAATTATTAATGATTAATTTATTAAAAATGTTGTTTTTCAGCTTAACATTATGAGCTGCAACATTTTATTTACATGAGAGTCCAAGGGGGTGGGGGACAGTTGGATGATACCCTTACATGCTACACATGGTAAACAGGTTGTACTTAAACATTCCTACTTTATTTTAAATAGCCTTTTTGTCTCCTTTTTTGTAAAACGCGTTATTCTATCTTTTGAGTCTGCTTTAAAACAATTAATGTAGCCTTTTGTAACCCCCCCACCATTGTCACCTAAATTCTCTGGGACTTACCTTCACTCTGGTGTTCTCAGCCACAGAATCTTGTCAAAGGCACCCAGTCTTTGGTGCAGGGCCTGCAGGGGACTATGCCTTTGTCCAGTCATGATCGATGGGGGGTCTTCCATCATTTTCTCCCTTGGTCCCAGACACATTCAGTGACATAATGTGCAAACCCCACCTCTGCAGAGATACCCTCAGTATCTGCATGTGGGATCCCTTCCCTATATGGTCCCTCTGTACTGTCATACAGATGCTTCCAGGTGCCAGGTGACCAGTGGGATGCATTCAACCTCCCCACACAAGGGAAGAGCTATCCAAGAGATCCTCAACCTTTCCTTCACTGACCAGCCCCAAGTCACTCTTGTCTGTTCTGGAACCTACATCACTAACGAAGCAGACAATAGCTCTACTGCCATGCTACTGGATTGCCCCTCACGTGTGTTTCTTCCAATAAGGCACACCCCAGGTTTTATCTGTACACTCAGCTCCTTTTGAATGCTCACTGTCACCAGAAGGTTCAAGAGCAGTGTCACATGCTTGTTTACCTTATTCATGTGAAAAGTAGGGTGTTCAAAAACAGCTGAGAATCCTGATGAAAACCCAGGGACAGCCACATTGCAGAAAGGGCTCCATTTATTATTTCAAACATAAAAAAAGATACTAAAGCAGACTCAAAAGCAAGAAAAATGGCACCTTATAAGATAAGAGACAATGGACAATCTTAAATAGAATAAATATTTATAGGAATAAAATTGTCACTGCAGCATGCACTGCTGGTAATTATCCAAAATTAAGAAGACTGGAGTGGAGCAGAGCTGTTATAGTTAGTCACCTTAAAAGGGTTGAGGCAGCCCAGAGGAGGGCAACTACAAATATACATGGGTTGCATAAGAAACCATGCATTTTTTTCAATAAAAATGTTATTAAAGATATTCCAAGATAGGTCTGAGGTAGAGGTATAACCTAACCCTCATCTACTGCTGAGTTCTTTATGTTACTAGACCTTTGATTGTGCAATGTTTTCTATTTGATGTGTTGTTGCTGGTTAACTTTTATAGTGGGTGTTGTAACCCTGACCTGTAACTTATGTTCTGTATTTTGTGCTTATGCTTGCCATTGTGTATTCTTCCTTGCTCCCTTTCCCCGGGTCACATCAGGAAACGAGCCTTGGCTCATGTTGCTTTTCGCAGTTATCAACTTTTAAATAAAATAAATAAATAAAAGCGGCAGCAGGGAAGAGGCTAGCAGCTGTAGACCAGTCAGTCCCACATCAGTTGTGGGGAAATTAATGAAAACCCTGTTAAAAGAAAGGATAGTGGAATATCTTGAATCCAGGGTGTTGCAAGATCAAAGGCAGCATGGATTCATAAGAGGGAGGTCATGTCAGACAAATCTGATTGATTTCTCTGACTGGGTAACCAAGAAAATAGTTCAGGGAAGGCCAGTTAACATGGCCTATTTGGAATTCAGTAAAGTCTTTGACACTCCACCACATAGGAGACTGATAAAAAAAGTGGATAGTCTCTGCCTAGGGGTAGCGACAGTTGGGAAGTATGCCTCAAAGTCTCAAGGCAGTGTAACATGACAATGGGCAGGGTCAGTGGAATGCTAGGATACATAATTTCAGTTGCTTACCATCTGTATCCCCCCTTCCCCTAGTCGTCCCTGAAAAAGGGACTTCTAGGCCCAGTGGACTTACCAGGTCAACACAATTCAATAAATATAGGGAGAGGTATCACCAGCAGAAGGAGGGAGGTGATAGTACCACTGCATAGATCATTGGTGAGACCACACCTGCAATATTGTGTACAGTTCTGGAAGCCACATCTCAGAAAAGACATGGACAGGGCTGAGGCAGTCCAGTGAAGGGCAACTACAATTATACATGAGTTGCATGAAAAAAAAAAAAAAAAATATTTTAATAAAGATATTCCAAAATACAGATAATCAACATTGTCACAACAATATATCCAACATTCAACAACAGCTAAAGCGGAAGTCACTAGAGACCAGTTAGTATCTGCTGGGACAGAATAGGCTGGGAAAAATTGGGCAGAATAGGTGGTCTGAGTGGTCTTTTTCTGCTGAAAAATTCTATGTTTCTATGTTCCTAAGAATACAAAGTTAATTTCTGAAACTCAGTATAAAATAAAAATTATACAGTAGACATAAAGAAACTTGTAACCTGATTGGTCAGCTAAGGTCTTTACTTATGGATAAATCCTGCAATAACCCACGCCTGAGAAAGGGCTTTAATAAAATTCATGAACACATTTCTAAATTTAATTTACACATGGGTCAATTGTATAATTGCAATAAGACACACCAGGACATGGGTAATTTACCCACATCTCATGAGGTTAAGTCACTCGTGTGCGCCGCATGATGGACCACACGAGGCATAGGTGAATACCACAATAAACTATGCCCTGTCATGCCTTATTGCTTAAATAAAAATAAATATTCTGTTCCACTGTGCTTGGAAGCTTGGGGGGGGCTGGTAGTATCCTTTACATTGTGGCACAGCACCATTAGCTAAAGACAATCTAGATTATAAAACTATTTTTTGGACATTGTTTTGCTATGTGGTAACAGTGATAGATCTACTGTACTTATAGTATGTCCATAGACACTTCCTGTATTTTAATATTTTTCTTTAAGAAACAAACTGAATTACATGAGTACAATTTCTTTTTTTTATATAATACCATGACTTCTGCTGTGCTTCATTATTAATATTCAGAGTTTTCATACATCACCCTCAGAGAGAGAGAGAGAGGGCTTGATTATCAAAGAATGATTCAAGCTGCAACATATGGCAGCATGTGGTGCTCCAGGGAGTGTGCACCAAATTCTCGTGTAACCCCTAGATGGCGCTATCCCAGGGGATACTATCCCTGCCCGATTTGCCACTAACAGGTTGAGGGGCCTGGATCCAATGGCGGGTGCCTCCACCCAGAGGTCAGGGTTTGCAATAGTTAAACTAACTTGGTCACAGCCCTTTGGGACACTGCAACCCCCCTTTCTTCCCACTAGTGGCCCACACAGTATATCAGAATTACCTTCACAGTATACGGTTACCCCCAGGACTGGTTCAGGCACTGGGACCCCCTGTAAAATAAGAAGATACAGTGCAACAATCACAGTACAATACTTTAACATAGACAAATACCTCAGGCAGTATAACTTTGCTGAAACAAGCAGCTCTGATTTATTTAGGGGGATATAACAAGGACAGGGGGAAATCAGGTTAATTAGCTTATCACTTTACTCATCTACCTATGGCTCTGTGCACAGGCCTATCCCTACCAGTTACTGTCCCTGGGTACCCAAGCCCTAGTGGCTAGTCCAAACCATGGCAGCTGGTAGGGGCCCTTTCACACAGAGAAAAGAAAAATTAGTTAAACAGTCAGCAGTACAGTAATTCCATTTGGATTCAATGTGGCAATTCAACAGGGAGCAACCCTGAATTAAAACTCATGACCTCCAAACAAGATAGGGTCCTTCAACATCAGCAGGGCTACTCTTGAGCTCCACGAGACTCCTCACACATTTATATGACAAACTACAACAGGCAAAAGTCCTTTAATGGCAGCAGGATTCACTTGAGCTACACAAGCCTCCTCACACATTTATATGGTAAACAGTAATAGGCAAAAGTTCTTTAATGGCAGCAGGATTCACTTGAGCTACACAAGCCTCCTCACACATTTATATGGTAAACAGTAACAGGCAAAAGTCCTTTAATGGCAGCAGGATTCACTTGAGCTACACAAGCCTCCTCACACATTTATATGGTAAAAAGAAAGTACTATACCAGGCAGACTGCTTCTCTATCCCGATCACAATTACTGCACAATACCCGGGAGAACACACAGCAGATTCAGTTCCTGACAGACCAAGCACAATTCAGCAATTTCTCCAGTCTTCTACAGGGTGAGCCTGGTTTCTACTCTTTAGATATCCTTTGATTCTCTTCACAGGATGGATTCAGTCCTAACAAGCAGTTACACAAGCTGCAGACCGGAACTCGGGGCCTTACACACGTTTCCTGACTAAAACTGCACACCGAAAAGCACAGGGCTCTTCCTCTTCACTGCCAGAGCTCAACTGAAACTCCAGCAGACAAAACCGGCACTTCCTTTGAGTTCCTCCCAGTTCTTGGCTGGATTGGCTGTCACTCACAATAGACTGCCCCTGTTGGTCCAAAAAGGCACCGAAGTCCAAACTACATCTCCCAGAGTCACTGTCCATAGAATCCTCTTGTGGCTGGCTCAGATTATGAGTACAAGTTCTGATTCGTCCAAGGCACCATTTTAGAGCTACCTTAACCCACACTGATTGGTCCAGTTCAGCAGTTCAAAACTAGAATGGGGAACTAGGCAAACACAGTTCTGACTGCAAAGAAAGCAGGTTAGACAAACTGTATTTTCGTTATTACTCTAAATGATTTCTGGCAAACAGTTACATCTTTCAGATAGGTTCCCTTGCACTCCTAGTGACTGCAAAATGGAGTGAATTGGCAGCTGCCTCGAGTGGTACTCAAGAGAAACACACAGTCTCCCCATACAACTAATTATGTCTGCAAGCAGACAGCTCTTAAAGAGACAGTACCAGAGGCTCTAAAAACACTCATAGATAAATGGCTTAAACGCCAAACACCATTCAGGCTTGGAGCATTCAAGCAAGCTCCTGGAAGTCTTTCAGGAACCCCCATTTTCAGGGGGGTTACACTCGAATAGGAGGTGTCCCAGCACCAAAGTCCTGCAACTTGCACCAAACGCTCCTGTGCATCAAAGGGAAGGCACATGGCAGAGGAATGCTGCAAGCTGCTGAACAGTCTTGTGGCAATGAGAGCACCAGCAGAAATGTTGCCCACAGAGCAAGGCCAATGCCTGCTGCAGTTGTCTGGCCCCACTGCTGGCACCAATGCAGTCTGCCAGCATGGAGACCCCTGGCTGGCATGCTGGGGTACATCCCTGCTCCCCCACAGCAAGGCGCTATGTATGCCCATGATGGAGGGCACCTCCCAGTGGCATACCATGCTGCTAGCAGTGCAGCTGGCCCACAGTCTATACCTGGTAGCAGTCCACCATCATCAGTGACAGTATGCATCATTGTAGGTGGCAGGATCTCAGTCCCAGTAAGCCTTCTGCTGTCACCTGTGTGTGGGCCAAAGTGTGGTGCCTTACACACCACCATGGGGGCTCCCATGCATTTCCAGAAGACCTAACTCAACATTGGCAGAGCACTTGCTGCCCCAGTACTGTTGTGAGGTAGTGCCACTGCCATCCCTGCTCCCCAGGGGTCCGCAGGTGGGACCCCTTTTGGTGGACCAGGTGTTAGACCACCTAAGGATTGGTCTAACTCTGGGCTGGTACTGCCAACATTAGTGCTGTTCCAGAATTCCACATTAGGGGACTTGGCAGCCACCTACTGGTGTAACACCCCCTCAGCACCATGGCAGTGCCTGCAACATGCCACAAGCCAGGTGCAAGGATCTCTGATGCACCAGCTCCCATTGATGCAGCAAGCACCTTTTGAGAATCAGGAATGATTCAAGGTGTGGTGCTGTGAGCCCTCTCCATCATGTTTCTTTGACACAAGCACTATGCATCATTCCTGGCCCTTTGAGAATTGAGCCCAGAGTCTTTTCTGAACAGGTCTGCATGCCCATAGGCTGTAGCAAGGCTATTTAATGATGATATGTTGATTTAAATTTCATTTGCAACATTGCTGGTGTCCACCCACATGCTCAGAATTCTGGGAAAAATCAGCCTGTCTATGAAAGCCTGGAATAACTTCATCCAGATAATGTACAAAGGGCTACACAAACTTTTCTAGCTAATGAGAAATTGTTTTTTCAACCTTTTTATTTATTTTGTTTGTCCTTATGCAAAACTGGCACACTGGCACTCTCAGCCAGCAGCGTATATGTTGTTGCTTCCCAAATGAACGTAATGGCTACAAGTACACATTACATTTATTTTGTGAAAAAACAGAGTTGTTCTGCAACCCCTCTCCCCCCCAAAAATTGTAAGTGTAATACTACAGGGCTCCAGAAATAAAAGATGCAAGACATGCACGGGAAGGGACTTGAGGCCTAGGAGCCAGATTTAGTAGACAATAGCCTGTAGTTTAAGCAGCCCCTCCCAAGACAAGGCATTTGCCCATAGGACACTATAGATCAGCTTGTAAATGCCATTAAATGCAAGCCAGTATTACAAATTTTGTAAACATTTCCTAAAAATACCCCCAACAGTCTTTTGTATACTTTTTGTTGACCTAGAGCAGAGGTGCACAACGTGTGGCCCAGGGATCACAAATGGCTCCCAGAGCAGCTGTCTGTGGCCCCCAAGTACCTAGCAGCTTTCACTTGCAGGCTTTGTTTATTTGCTGTTGGTGTTTTTAGTTTCAGTAATATGTTGATAAATAAACAAATAGATAAATGTACATTTTGATTTGTTTTATGTGTGCATTTAATAATGTTTTGCTGGACATTTGTCACCTCAGGCCATTTTACAGTGGCCCTCAGCCAGTGGTCCTTGGACCTCGGCCTTGACTCAAGTCTTCAGTCCGACCCTCCACAAAAAAAAGGTTGTGAACCACTGACCTAGAGCTTAGCACTGTACACAACAGCATGCAAAGAGCAGAGAACTAAAACAAAAGCAAATTTTGCCAGATACAGATTGCATGCTTTAAGCTTAATCCTCTATATAAAGGAAAAAAGGAACATTTGACAGCTACAGATCCTATATTTCCAGCTTAGTCCTCTAATACCAAAAGAGTGGCAGGGAGAGCAGTTAAGAGTGTAAACGGGCAAATGGATGATAATCTTGCCCGGTTAGTAAAGAAAGGGGATAAAACATTCTTTTGATACATAAGTGAGAAAAGAAAGACCAAATGAGGTACAGTAGGGCTAAAAGAGGAAGGGGGGGTTGGGAGGAAGAGAATAAAAAAAAGTGGACATATTGAACAATTACTTTTGTTCAGCATTTATGGAGGAAGGGGTAGGTGACATGCAAAAGATAAGGGACAAGGGCATTAAAGGAAGGGAGGTGGACACTAGTTCTTTTACAGAGGAGGGAGTCTTCAAAGAACTAATGCAATTAAAAGCAGGCAATGCAATGGGACCGAACAGGGTACACCCTAAGATACTGACGGAGCTCAAAGAGGTGCTGGCTGCACCTCTAACAGCTCTGTTCAACCTATTACTAGAAACAGAGGAGGTTCTGGGGAACTGGAGGAGGACAAATGTGTTCCCACTACACAAAAGTGGAAATAGGGAGCAGGCAGGAAATTACAGATCTGTCAGTCTGACTTTGATAGTAGGTGAAATATTGGAATCACTACTGAAGGAAAGGATTAGAAATACCTTGCGACCAGTGGATTACAGGATCCGCGGCAACATGGGTTCTCATAGGGAAGGTATTGCCTTTGACTGGGTGACCAGGGAAGTGGATCAAGGAGGAGCAGCAGATGTGGCCTACTTGGATTACAATAAGGCCTTCAGCACCTTCCATACAGAAGACTGGTGAGCAAGCTGGGCAACCTAGGAGTAGGTCCAAAAGTAGTGAAATGGGTAAGAAGCTGGATAAGCAATAGGAGTCAGAAGGTGGTGGTAAATGGGATCTACTCTGGAGATGGCAAAGTGACAAGCGGGGTGCCACAGGTGTCAGTACTAGGCCCATTCTTCTTCAATGTCTTTATTAGTGACATTGCAGAAAGGCTGAAGGGGAAAGTATGCCTGTTAATGGATGATACAAAAATCTGTGGCAAAGTGTAAACAGTGGGGGTTGGGGGTGGAAAGAATGAGGGACAATCTGAAAAAGCTTGACTATTGGTCATGTGAATGGCAGCTGGGTTTCAATGCAAAAAAAAGTGCAAAATCATGCACTTGGAGCACAGAAAACCAGAAGTAATGTACCAACTGAGTGGGGAGGTATTAGCAAACATGAAACAGGAAAGGGACCTAGAGGTAATAATTGCTGATGACCTGAAAGTAGCCAATCATTATGATAAGTCAGTGGGGAAGGCTTGCAGGATGCTTGGGTGCATAGGGAGGGGAATCACTTCGAGAAGGAGGGAGGGAGGGAGGGAGGTAGTATTACCCCTGAGTAAATCACTGTTAAGACCCCACCTCAAGTACTGTGTCCAGTTCTGGAGGCCCCACCCCCAGAAGGACATAGATAGGGTGGAGATGGAACAAAGGATAGCTACCAAAATGGTGCAGTGCTTGCATGAAAAGCCTTATAAAGCAAGGCTCAAGGAGCTAAATATGCATTCTCTAGAGGAAAGGAGGTTAAGGTAGGATATGATTGAAATGTTCAAATACCTCACAGATATTAATAAGGTGCAGGAAGGTAAAATTTTCCATAGAAAAAGATGCTCCAGGACAAGGCGTCATACTATGAAGCTGGAGAGGGGAGTCTCAGTAAAGATGTGAGGAAATACTTCTTCCCGGAGACAGTGATGGATGCCTAGAACAGCCTCCCATCAGAGGTATTTGGTGCTAAAACAGTAACAGGATTCAAGCATGCATGGGATAGACATAAGGGGACCTTAGAAGTAAGGCAACAAGAGGAGAAGACCGGCATTAGAGTAGGATCTGCGGTTGTACAATAGGTAGGAAATATAGGGCAGACTAGGAGGGTCAAGAGGTCCTTATCTGCTGGCAATGTATATGTTTCTGTGTATGTTTCTATGTAAAGCAAGCACAAAATGTTAGTATTTACAGCTCCTATATTCCCAGATATCCCTCTAACCAAAAGCTTGCCCAAAACTTTGTCAATTACAGGACCTGTATTTCCAGTTTAAGCATGCTCACAATTGTTGCTGTTTCAGATCCTATATTTCCAGCAATTGGTTACATGGCCATAAAATAAAAACTTAAACATTGCAAGCCAAACTGAGATTTATGTCAGCACAAGTAGGACAAAGATAGCTTGAGCTAAGTAGCTACAGTAAATAGCCCAGGCTATTAATAAAGGCAGCAAGACCTTCTTCAGATACATTAGTGAGAGGAAAAAGACCAGAAATGGGATCATTAGGCTGAAGAAGGAAGGAAGGAGGAGAAGGGTGAAGGATGACCTAGAAAAGGCTGAGAAACTGAACAAGTACTTTTGCTCAGTTTTCACCAGGGAAGGGAAAGGTGAGGGACTGAGACTTATTAAGAGGGATAATCAGGGGAAGGAGTTAGACACCAGCCCATTCATGGTTGAAAGAGTCCTAGAAGAACTTAGGAAAATAAAAGCAGATAAAGCAATGTGGCCAGATGGGATCCATCCTAGAGTACTAAAGGAACTCATAGAAGTACTGGTGGAACCACTGGCTGCCCTTTGCAATGCATCACTAGAGACTGGGGAGACACCTGAGGACTGGAGAAGTGCAGATGTGGTCCCTCTCCACAAGAGTGGAAGCAGAGAGGAGGCAGGCAATTATAGGCCTGTAAGCTTGACCTCAGAAGTGGGGAAACTAATGGAGTCCTTTCTTAAGGAGAGGATTGTGAAATTTCTGGAAGATAGTGGGGTGCAGGATCCAAAGCAGCATGGATTCTCAGTGGGAAAGACCTGCCAAATGAATTTTATAGATTTCTTTTACTGGGTAATCAGGGTGGCAAATCAGGGAAGGGTGGTGGATATGGCCTACCTGGATATCAGCGAGGCCTTCAATACCGTCCTGCAGAGGAGATTGAAAAATAAATTGGGGAGCCTGGGAGTGGGTCCTACAGTGGTAAAATGGGCTGGGAACTAACTAAAGGACAAGACTCAGAGGGTGGTGGTAAATGGTATGAAATCTGAGGAAAGAGATGTGACCAGCAGGGTGCCACAGGGGTCAGTGCTGGGAACAGTCCTATTCAATATCTTCATTAGCAACATTGCAGAGCATCTGGAGGTAAAGGTGTACCTCTTCACAGATGACACCAAGATCTGTGACAGAGTGGACACACCGGAGGGGGTGGAAAACATGAGAAAGGACCAAAGCCTATTAGAGAAGTGGTCAGGTATCTAGCAGTTGAGTTTCAATGCTAAAAAGTGCAAGGTCATGCACCCGAGTCACAGGAATCTAAGGGAGGAGTACAGGATGGGTGGGGAAATTCTGGCCACCACAAGTCAGGAGAGAGAGACCTGAGGGTTATCGTATATGATGACCTGAAGGTGACCAAACAGTATGAAAAGGCAGTAGGGAGAGCAAACAGAATGTTGGAGTGCAAAGGGAGGGGCATAACAAGCAGGAGGAAACAGATGGTGATGCCACTGTACAGACCACTGGTAAGGCCTCAGCTGGAGTACTGTGTCCAGTTCTGGAGATCACATCATCAGAAGGATATTGACAAAATACAGGTAGTCCAGACAAGGGCAACAAAGATGGTACATGGACTGCACCAGAAGCCCTACGAGGAAAGACTTAAGGACCTTAATATCTATTCACTGGAGGAAAGAAGGAAGAGGGGAGATATGATAGAGACTTTCAAGTACATTAGGTGAATAAACAAGGTACAAGTGGAAAGCATATTTCAGAAAAAACTCTGCACAAGAACAAGGGGGCATGATATGAGGCTGAATGGTGGCAGACTCAGGGGTAAATGTTAGGAAGTACTTTTTCACCAAAAGGGTGGTGGAGCCATGGAACAGCCTTTTCTTACAGAAATAATTATATGGAATGTTTTCATGCTGCACACATAAAACTACCAATGTAATATACGTGCTGCAAGCAAGATTTAAATGTTAAATTAGAACTGATTCCATGCATGTTGCATGCATGCAGCAAGCAAGTATGGAAGCATGACTTTTATGTTAAACTGGAAGAGACTGCATGCATGTGGCATGCATGCAAAAGCAAGTGGTCACTGATAACTGCACACATAAAAGTTAAGCAACTTGCTCAGGATCACACAGTACACAAGTGGGGTTGATGAGATTCAAACCCATACTTTCAGGTCTCCCGTTTGCAATTCAGTGCTTTTAACCACTAAGCTATGCTGCCTGCACGCATATGTACATCTGTTCTCTCCAATCCATCGATGAGGGATTGCTAGAGATTCCCAGGGTCTGTTTAAAGACATCAGGGGCTCAATCTTTTGCTTTTGCAGCCCTGACCCTATGGAATTCTCTACCTCATCGGGTAAGACACTGCTTGATGGTCCCGCGTTTTAAGACAGCATTAAAAACACATTTATTCAATCAGCATATCCTGATTAGTTTGAATCAAATATGTAGTCTGTTATATTCAGATTTCAGATTTTATTGAAGTTTGATATTTATAGTATTTTAGCTTTATGGATTTAACATTTTTGATTATGAATTTTTTTTTTAAATTGTTTTTTTTTTGTTTTGTTTTGTTTTGGTTTATGTACAGTGCTTTGGTTTTAGAAAGGTGCATTTATAAATAAAGCAAAACAAAATGGTTATATTAAATGCACGCTGAAAATAGAAAATAGAGTTAAAAATCTACGTTTCGACCTTAGGTCTTCTTCAGGAAATATCTAAAAGAGAAAAAAAACAAGTTAGTGTAGAGGAGAGGTAAAATGAGAGAGATATATATGTGGAGAAAGAAGAAGGGGGAGGCAAAGGGAGAAGAAGTGATAAATGGTAAGATTAAGAGAGAATCTGTGAAACAAAAAGGTGATGATGGGAAAGATAAAACATAATGGGAGAGAAAGAGCTGGGGAAGTTCCCAGGTAGAGACTGATTAACAGGGCCTTGTAAGAAGGCTGAAAGGTGACAAATGTGTGAGAAGGAGACAGAAATGGAGACATATGGTGAAAATGAAAAATAAATCAGTACAAAAACAAATTGACTTTAGGGAAAAATAGGGAGGCTGAAAGATGTTAGTGGAAAATAAGTCTATCATTTAAACCAGAGGGCTGCTGGGAGCCAAGGCGGATGATCAGCTTGGCTTCCATGTTTTTTCTATGGTTAGGATCCCGGAAGCCCTGCTGAAGGACACAAACAGAAAGGTCATTGACATTGTGGTCCCTGGAGATAAGTGGATACAATGGGTTTAGCAGTTTCACCATTCCTGACCGCTCTGTAATGTTCCCTGAAACGGTCAGCAAGACGCCTACCAGTTTCTCCGATGTAAATAGCTGAACACCTCCTGCAAAGAATACAGTACACTACATTAGTGGAGGTACATGAGAACTCCTTGGTGATGTGAAAAACACCTGTAGGCCCCCGGATCTCAGTTACACTGGAAATAAATTTGCAGGTGTAGCAGCGAGCCCTGTTGCAAGGTTTGGTACCTGGGGGAGGAACTGTTAGGAGGGTAGGCTGCTTTTTACCAGGAGATTATGCAGGTTAGTGGTGGCGTGTAGGAGGCAATAGGTGGTTCTGTAAAGGAAGCACCAATGTTAGGGTCAGTTTGCAAAATGGGAAAGTTACTAGTGATGATCCTGTGAAGAGAAGGTGTGCTCTGATGGAAAGGAAGAACTAGTGGAATTCGCCGTTGTTCTTGTGTGACAGTATCCCTCCTGCGGGGGTCAAGGTTACGGGGCATGTTACTGACCCGGGAGAGTGCTCTTTATAAATAAAGTGATAAGAGTGATCTTTATAAATAAAGATTAATTAATTAATTAAGTCATTCATTCATTCATATGACTCGCTTGTACTTCAGTACAAATCTACACACATATGCATGCAATGTGGCATGCTTATAGCCACTGATACACTTTTTCGTTTTCTTATCCCATCTTCATGTCAGCTGCACAGATGAACTCTAGCACACATACTAATGGAAACACAACTGGTTTTTCCCACCCACAATACACACAATTACTCACAAAAGTATTTAATTACTTCTGTCTGGCCTGTACTCCTATTATTTTCTCTCCATAGTTTTGAATGCATCCACACAAATGGGCTTTAAGGGGCAAACATAAAAGTAGCAATAACTCAACACCCACCCACTCATGTGGCCAGTCCTCCCCCCATGCACACACACACACACACACACACACACACACACACACACACACACTGTAGTGGGTGCTGCCATGCTGCTACAGACAACCCACCATTTTTTATTTATTATTTATTTATTAATTTTATTTAATTTTTTTAGTCTCCCTCTCATTCTTTGTACTACCCTTCCCAAAATGACATGGAACCTTTGTAAATGAGCTGCCTGAGCTCAAAGGTATTGTAATCCGAGAATGAATGAATAAATAAATAAATAAACAAACACCAAGTATAGATATAAGTTGAGAGTCTCTTACCTGAGTACTAGGGAGCCAGAGGTAGGAGTCTTTAAGGGACAATGTCCATGGGTCAGAGTGCTGGGGCATACCCCCATGAAATAAATGGAATTGTTTTGTATTACTATTTTATACATTATGATGGTGAGCTGGAGAATAATGAAGGCCACTGTTCTACAAACAAGACCCTTGTTAGTTGAGGGGTGGTCTTCATTAATCTCCAACTCTCCATCTATAATGTATAAAATAATAAAAAAATACCCTCATTCATTTCAACGGGGCATGCCCCTGCACTCTCCCTTGCTCTATATCATAATGTGCCTGAGTGTGGGGATGTAGAGGTCTGCTTTACTGGGGAGGGCATGAGCCTGACTATAGTAGGGCTCCAATAGTCTGTGCATACCATACTGCTCAACTGCTCCTGAATGCAAGGGACAGCCCTCATTTTACCCCTAAAACTGCTCTGCTCCTCATTCATCCCTCATGGAAAACATGCTGCTCACACAGAGGATACCCCTTATATTTAGGCTTTATGGCAGGGGGGCACCAACAACCAGTGGAGACCAGGTACTAGTTAGCCCCTAGACGACAAGCTGTGGAATGTCTGGAATGTCTCTAAAAGGTAAAAATATATTTGTTGTGACAGAAAGTGATATGCAAATTAGGAACAATTAAAATGTATAAGATTCATCAGTCTATACCCCAGAGCAGTGCATCAGATTTGGGCTTAAACCTACCCAGTTACTAACCAATATTTATCCTGGCTGAAGTTCTGACCCCACTATCCCACCCCCAACTCCATTCCATTCAATACCCATCTCATATTAGTCAGTAAGCCACTAAAAGGTGCAGAAATGTGAAACACATATCAATATTTCAGTCCTGCCTCCTTCCCGAATCTTCCTATAAAAAAAAAAAAATACTTTTACTTACCCAGCCATCTGGCAAGAACCTGCTGCCTAGTCCACTGTGCCACCAACCCAGTTTTCAGTTTGCTCCTCCTCCATCCTTCTGCCAGAAGCTGGATGCTAGAACTAACCATCCCAGGTTCCCAACGTTGTCTGCAACCAAGTCACCTGACCAATCAAACCCACCCAACCTGTGTTGCTTGATTCTTGCTTGGTTTGCTGCTGCACTGCACTGATCTAGGCCTGTGAAGTCTACCCACACCACTGTGACTGCTGCTGCGAGGCCTAGCTTGCTGCCGCTGGGAGAGTCCATGCTGTTTTTTTCTGAGGTGAGCCTAGTAGAGTAAGTAGGTAGCCTAGTCTCAAGACAGTTTCTAGCTCACCACCAGCCCCTTCAGCCGCCATGGGAGATGGAGACTCACTAAGAACAGACCAACAAAAATATGCCACCACAATGCTGCTATTGAGAGTTCAGTGCTCACTGACTCCTCCAAGCTGTATTGTGCAGTCTATCTACTCTGTGGCAGGAAAGACAATGTCCAGCTCATGTGCTCTTGCTTGGCTGGAGCTCCTCCACATCACGTGTGATGGCGCAGCCGCTAATAGGTAGAGAGAGTGTGCAACACAGGCTGGGGGGCACTTATCGTGCAAAAGATTAAATCCAAATTTAATGCCATTACTGCCACACCATAAGAATATCCTAGGCAAAAATGTGGGGGGGGGGCAACTGCCCCCTTATGCCCTACCTAAATGGCACCCCTGCTTTATTGTGGAAAAAAATTATCAGGGGACAACATCAGTGCAAGTAAATACACTGGTTTCCGTTGTGTTCTGAGGTAGTGTATCTCCATGTTTCAGGATGTGTCCAGATCATCGTGAAGGTTAGTGTCCCTCATTGTCCCTTATTTTGAGTGTCCATGTCCCTCATTTCAGTGACAAAATGTGAGGTATAGTGCATGCTTCCAAGACCCTACTCAGCACAAAAACTGCTGTGCATGGCCATAGTGTATATGCTCCATAGAGAATGACAAAGGGAAAGTAAGTGAGCTGTAACAGTCATGGAGAAATGCATATGTAGCACTAAATATGCACAAGGGATTTGCATAGTCCAAAACAAAAAGGTCAGGCTTCACACCACAGAGGTCTCCCTCTTTGCACATCTGGAATTGGGGATGTTGGCTGACTATATCCTGGGCATTTAATGCAGTAAGCAAACAATACTTAACAAATTAATGGCAATTTAATGACCAAAGTCAAAAGCCATTAAACAACTTGCAAAAGGATCAAAATTAATGAGTTTAACTAATTTTAATGGGAAATCAATGAAAAATGCATTTTAATGGCTCTAATTGATAGTAATAGTATGTGAAATAGAAACTGATGTATTTTTAGATGAGATTTGCACCAGCTAAGTTGCTGCACACATGGCAAGCAAGCAACATGTGAATCTGATGTGACTTTTAAATGATGTTCACACCAGATTAACTGCTGCACTCATGTCATTTGTGCAACACTACTTGTTCCCATGATGTTTTCTTGTCTCTACTATTATCTACATGCCCTTTGTTGTAATCTCCAGGGTTGTACCTGAAAATAGCAGCTATGCTGTCTAGTGTACCTACCCGGTTAACAAAAACTAACTAAATAAATAAACCTGATGTGATTTTTAGAAGGTGTTTGTACCAGCTTACCTGTTGCACACATGTCAAGCTTGCAGCATGTGAACTTGATGTGCTTTTTAGACCTGGTTTGCATAGGTTCACTTTGTGTATGTAAACCGCATGCAAACATTGCACAATTAAGCATGTGGCATGCATTCTGCATGTGCACAACACACTTATATTTCTGTAAGGGTTCCAGCAGAAGTGGTGGGGGTGAAAACAATATGGAGGTTCAAGAGTGCATGGGATAGACATAAGGGTACCCTGGAGATGTGCAGAGCAGGAGAACAGCAAATCAAATAGGATCTGACACTGCAGCAGTTAGTAGGGAAATGGGCAGACTAGGTGGGCTGTATTATCCTTGTCTGCCGGCAGACTCTATGTTTCTGTATAAGAACAAAGACAGTTTCATGGCTAGCTATGTGGAGAAGGGGGACTTGGCTTGCTCAACAGCCCCAGTTAGCCAGAAAAACCTGTAACAGGCAACCATGAATAGCACAAATTAATTCAATGATTTGTAAGAATGTGCTATGGGACCTCCCCCCACCCTCATGTCTACCTGAAGCTAAATCTTAAGAGAAATATATGAAATGAAATTGAGCTGCAGCTGCATACTCAGTACTGTTTGAAATGGTGAAAAATGAGCAATTCTGGCTGAAGTAGAGAAGCAAGAGGGCACTGCACAGCTGTGCTTCCAGCTAAATAACTTCTTGTTCCTCCCCTCTGGCCACAAGCCCTCCACCCCTCGGAAACCCCCTACCTGTATGCTTAACCTGTTCTCAGTGGGACCCTACCTGCCTATCATCCTGACCTGCCAGCTCAGGTGTCAGGAGGGGCAGTGGCCACAGACAAATCCCAGTGAGCAGCAATCCTTTGCAGGTTGTCTGTTTTCAAAAGTAATTGTAAAGAGTAGCTAATGCCATTAGGAGAACTTTGAAAAACATCATATTTGGACACAGTGCAGCTTGTATTTCTCATTAGTGCTATATTGAATCCTCCTGCTATTCATTACTGTCATGTGTATAAAGAGAGGAAGTTTGTTCCCTGAGAGTTCATCAGCTCCAGATGTTTGTTCCCAACTGCTGTCATAGTTGTCTGTTTTTGTCATCACAATTATTCTTATGGCAACAGACTGACATCACAGCAGCAGACTATGATTCCAAGTGGAGAATAAGCTGCAGGAGCAGATGAATTCTAAGTGATAAAGATCCTGTTTTCCAACAAATTTCCTCAGAAATAAAAGGGGGGGGGGGAGAGTAGCTAGGTGGAATGTGAAATGTGGAATTAAACAAGTGGCATTGCTTTTGGGTATTTTCTTCTTTTTTTTACAAAATTCCACAGAATTCTGAAAGCCTTTTAATGTGAACTAAGGACTAGGTTTCAACAGTTTACATAAATCATGGCTTAGGTTTTTGCAGTTTGCAGGAACCTTGAGCAGGATTCACAAAGACAGCCAAATATCCCGCAGCTGTTGGAAAAGGGCCTACAGGACTGTGGAAATGCTGGTGTGGGATATTCTGAAAGAAAAATTGAGCACTTGTGGAAATCCACAAAAAAACAGCAGTTGCGGAAATTCAGCAGCTGCGGAAATTCTGCAAGTGCTGAAAATCCTCAACTGTGGATCCGCAGCTGTGGAAAAGGCTTAAGGAGCACAACAACAGTGATCCAAATTAGCTGGAGCAGCTGACTTTGTCAGTCTTGCCACAGATGTAACTGAAAGTACCCACAGAGAGACCAGCAAACATTCCCCCAACTGAGAGCACTGCAGCACCACTGGTACCAGCAAACCCATGCACCACAGTGGCTGTCTGTAACTGATGTTCATGTCTCTCCCTGGAGTGTTTTGGTTGCCTGCTGCAGTAGCACTCACTGCAGACTGTTCAGCCCCTTCTGCCTGTGGGTCTTCTTCGTGGGCTGAACTGGATCTGGTGATGGTTGTTTGTGTCTTTCAATGACAATGTGTGCTAGTGTTGCTGTAATAACTGCCACTGATCTACACCCACTGGTTTGCTCTTACTTATGCCTGACCTCCACTACAATTGTAATTCAATTGTTGGGGCACTGCATTTTGCTCAGGGAGTGTTACATCTCACTCTCATGTGTGCAACACTTTTTTCTCAACTGCAGAAAAAAAACAAGCATTTGTCAATGCCGAATGTTTGCTTGCTGGCATTGGCAGTGGTAGCGTAGAAGTTACAGAGCTGCGTAATAGGAATGGCAGTGAAGTATTGAACTGAAGCCAACCCCACCACCATCCTGCAGAGAGTGACAGGCATTGGGGTGTGCGTTTGGGTCGTCAGGCATAACGGCCATGCCATTTCACCACACCCCACCCTGCAGACACTGACAAGTGTCACGGTGTTCCTTGGGGTCTTTGGCCCTTATGCGCACCCCATTTCATTAGGAAATATGGTGAGATGGGTGTGATATAGGAGAATGGGGTGAAGTCTGGGGCCGAAGAGTCCAAGGCATACCTCAATGCCTCTCACTGACTGCAGAGTGTGGAACGGTATGAGCATCACAGGCAAGAATCCCAAGTCACACCCCTGATGCCTGTCATTCTCTATAGGGTTGGGCGTTATAGTTGGAAACCCTAATACCTCAGGCATTCATTGGTATTTTCACTCCAAATCTTCAACATGTTTGTTTTGTGACCCCACCTCATGAACAGGGGGAATATCACTTTGTTAGCCGAAAGCTGCTTATGCACAGTGACTACGGCATTTAGCACCACAGGTGCAAAAACATTCGAACAGGATGTAAAAAATGACAGCTGTACTGTTCATGGGGAGTGTAAAAATGGCAATGTTGCAAATCTGTACTAAAATATTTAAAAAAGGAGAAGTCACGAGCGTACATAGAAACTGTGCAACGCACACCCGTAATATAATTAGGTTGGGGATTTTTTACAGCAGATTGTCAACGCAGGCATTTTGGTGCCTCCAATCATGAACAGTGTCACTGTGATTTTCTTTATCTGTGCTGAACAATGATTTCCCACAGCGACCACGCATCTCTGTGCTGAAACTGTGAAAACACACTTCAGCCATGTTGGGAAAAATGGCAGCTGTACTGTTCATAAGGAAGTGTGGAAAAATGTCACTGGTGAAAATCTGGACTGAAAATATTACAGTCATGAAGTAACGAGGGTGTGTGGAAACTGCGTAATGCTCACTCGTATCACAGTCATTTTATGGACTTTTGTCACCAAATTTTCAACATAGCCATTGTAAGACTTCTGCTCATGAACAGTGTAACTGTGATTTTCTTAATCTGTCCTAAACATTGCTTTCGCACACCAACAGCACCATTGTGCGCCACATGTGCGAAAACACATTTTGGGTGACATATGAAAAATTGCAGATGTGCTGTTCATAAGGAAGTGTAATAAATCGGCAGTGTTGAAAATCTGGAGTGAAAATATTGAAAATTCGACCACGAAAAGCGAGGAACCGCGAGCGCACGTCAAAAACAGTCATTTTTAGGAATTTTTTCACCAAATTTTCAACATAGCCATTTTAAGACCTCTGCTCATGAACAGCATCACTGTGATTTTTTAATTTATCCCAACACATTGATTTCGCACACCGACTGCACCATTGTGCGCTACATGGGCGGAAATACGTTTTGGGTGAGATGTGAAAAATGACAGCTGTACTACTCATAAGAAAGTGTGGCAAAATGGCAATGTTGGAATTCTGGAGTGAAAATATTGAAAATTCACGAACTTACAAGCGTGCATAGGAACTGTACAACCACGTCGAAAAACAGTCATTTTTTGGAATTTTTCCACCAAATTTTCAACATAGCCATTTTAACACCTCACCTCATGAACAGTGTCACTGTTACTTTCTTAATTTGTCCTGTACATTGATCTTGCACACCGACTGCGCCATTGTGCGCTACATGGGCTGGAAACATTTTGAGTGAGATGTGAAATGACAGCTGTACTACCTATAAGAAGGTGTGGTAAAATGGCAATGTTGAAAATCTGGAGGAAAATATTGAAAAATTCATTATCTATGAGCTGAGCGAGGAACCGCTAACGTCCGTCAGAAACAGTCATTTTTGGAATTTTTTCACCAAATTTTCAACATAGCCATTTTAAGACCTCTGCTCATGAACAGTGTCACTGTGATTTTCTTAATTTGTCCCATACATTGATCTCACACACCGACTGCGCTATTGTGCGCTACATGGGCGGAAACACATTTTGGGTCAGATGTGAAAAATGACAACTGTACTACTCATAAGAAGGTGTGGCAAAATGTCAATGTTGAAAATCTGGAGTGAAAATATTGAAAATTCGCGAACTTACGAGCCTGCGTAGGAACTGTGCAACGCACGCTTGTAAAACAGTCATTTTTGATTTTGGCATCAAATTTTCAACATGGGGTTTTTGATAGTGACTTCTTCATGAATGATGTCACTGTCACAATTCAGGCCCAAAGGGTATTTCACACAGTGACTGCACAGTGACTGCAAAATCACCCTTGGGCCCGAATAACGCCATGGCAGTGACATCAATCATGAGAAGGTCCCAAAATCCCATCTTGAAAATTTGGTGCAAAAATTCCCAAATGCCTGAGATATGCAATAAGTTGAAACCCCTATCTAGCCCATTATACAGCTTACCAGCATTTCTCAGTTCGGGTCGGCTTTGAAGAGTGCAGACGTGTTCCCGTCCACCAAGATCGCTGCCAAGTTCTGGAGGTAAGTATGGGGTGAGGGGTGGGAGGCTGGGTGCGAGGGGTGGATGCGGGTTGTGGGAGGAGGTGGGAGACTATGTGGGACCATTTTTTCTTTACAGGGAAAAAAACGGATGATGGGACGCTTGCCATCCTGGGGTGGGCCCCAGTGTGGCACAAGGATGGTTGGGGCTGCATTCAGCTGACGGGGATTGGGCACCCCAGTCGGCCTGAAGTGCCTTGCCACGCTGGGGTGGACACCCAGCGTGGCATTTCAGAAGGGTTTGGGGAGGCGGGGAAGCAGCACAGCCGACGGGATTGGGCACCCATCAACTATACAGTGCATGTGAGGCGCGCCTCTGCGAGCTTCTGTCTGTGGGGGGGATCTGTGCATAACAGCCTTATTTTATCGCTGCTCAGTCAAGTGTAGCTTCCCCTTTCAACTGTATGCCACTGCATTTTGGAGCATCTCATAGACAGCTCCAGAATGCATTGGCTTACAGGGGCCATGCCTGCCAACACACTGACTGAATTGGAGGACGGGGTGACACACCTCCGAAATCTCCGATGATGGCATTATGTTTTTGCACATGCGTGCAAGCAAACATAAAAACTGGCTGAGAATAACCTTTCAGGGGATGTGCTATACATATCAGTTATTAGTGTCAGTGGCTCAGTAGGTAGCACACTTGCCTCTGAGGCTGGGAAATCAGAGAGCTTTGGGTTCAGTTCCCACATCTGGCACTTGGGTTAATATCCCAGTACTTACACTGTAGTGCAGCATGAGAGGGGTGCTGCACTTCTGAGGCACTGTCTTTTGAATGAGACGTTAAACCGAGGTCCCATCTGCCTGGATTGGTGGTAGTTCAGGTGGATGTTAAAGATCCCATGGCACTTATCGAAAACAGTTGGGGGGGGAATTTTTTATTGAAATAACAAGATCATAACAAAATATATACAACCCAGTATTACGCCATACCAAAACATAAAAGGAAGAACATAAAAAATGTAAATAAGTAACAATTCATACAATAACCCCAAACATAAATTAACAATAAAACATATATGATCCATACAAAATAATATAAAAAAAAATTACAAAAACAGAAATAAATAATAATGCATACAATACAATAACCTTAATACATAAGAAAAACACATTTTTCCTTTTTTCTTTTTTTCCCTTTTCCCCTTTTTTCCCTCCCCTCCCCTTCCCACCTCCTCCCCATTATAAAAGTAAAAGGGGGGGTTATTAGAATCTAAAATATGCAGGACAAAATGTATATACTTTAATTTGTTACATACGAATCAGAAATAGAATTTTTGGAAAAGAAGAATTAATTCATGCAACATTAAAAACCTAAAGTCCAAAAAATTAATTTTACTGACTTTTTGTGGACATTGATCCCTATCCGCTAGTCAGTATTTACATAACCTAAAAATACAAATTTCTTATCTAACCAATAACCCTTACATTAACTTGGAGCATAAAAAACCTTAAATAAATTCAAACTTTTTCCATAAAACAGTCCACTTCTGTTCCCCAAAAGTGTCCATTTCTTTTTGTTTCCAACTCAATAAATCTGTTATTACAATAAAAAAAGTTCTTGTGCTGATATAAACTGCTGTTGCAGAGCCAATCGACACCTACAGATCCATAGCCAATACAAAATATGGGCGTGTCTAATACGAAATGTATCAATATCTCCTATCATATCTATACCTGTGCAAATCCCATGATATAACACATCCACACTGGGAGGGGTAACTATCACCCCTTTCCATCTTTCCTTCACCACGTTCCAGAATTGCATTGCAAATGGACAGTGGAAACAGAGATGGTCCATGGTTTCTATCTTCATTACAGGATCCGTACTAAATCCCGACATCCCAATGCCCATCATTAATGTTCCCAAAACTAAAATACCAACTAGATTGAATGCCCGATTAAAAAAAAACACCTGAGGAAAAGCCGAAAAAGCCGAAAAGCCAACAAATCATTTCCCGGCTTTGCGCTGACTGATGTATGACTGTAAGCATACATCAGTATGCATCAGTTAATCATTTAATTAGTAAATCAAAAGCTGGTGGTTGGAGACCTCCTCATCAGTGCTTGCATTATGCTGTTTAAAACTAAGAATACATAGAAAATTTGAATAGGTACAGACCAAGTTACAGATACCTTGTGTTCGTACAAATATCCTTGGTAACAAAAAAGATGTATACAAGAAACAAGTGAGGTGTTGTAAATATTATGTTTCACAAATTTATTTGAGATTGTTGTTATATAAAATATAAACATAAGACTTCTAGCAATGTCACCCATTAGCATGACCACCTAGCTCTCATTTTCCCACTCCCCCAGGTGAAATCACACTCCAATTACAGACTGCTTTTGCATTGCACAAATGCATCACTGACGGTAGAATGGCTGGCTGTCAGCAAGGTGTTTTTTCTTTTTTCTGGCTCTACTGCTCAACACTTGCCCTCATAATCAGAACAGCATAATGCAAGCACTTCGCTGACACACACTGCTAGCTCTTCAAAGGCCACTCAGTATGACTGGTATGAGGAGGAGGTCTCCAGCCACCAGCTTTTGATGGAACTTTGGCATCTAACCAGAATACTTGGCCTGGTAGACAACAGTCTCTGATATGCGGAGAGACCAGAGAGTGCTAGAAAGGAAGGAAGGCAGTTCCTATGGAAATGGCCCTATCAGATGTCTCGGATGGTATGAAGAGGCATGACAGGGCTCTTGATTACCATTATGAAAAGCTTTCATAGTAGAAACATTTCCACTTCTGTAGGACTGTGAAGGCAATGGGTAAAGGTGAAAGGGTGTAACTAGCATTACAGCAGCCCTAAATGTGTCTGTTTATTTAACGTGTAACAAACACCGACACAACAGAACAGTTCATATTGGGAATCTGTCATTCAGTATTCACTGTTCGTCAGTATTTTGAATATCGGGGGGAAAAAAATGGGCATTCAACAGTCAGGATTTTAACGGTCGGAATTTAGACTCTAACCCCTTCATTACACAACCTACCCTAGGGCAATAACGTTCTGGTAACACTTAGTGTTTATGATTCCCTTTTACATTAATATGACCATGTATCCCCAACCATACAATATCCCATAATTTCTCAGGAAGTCGTGTTCCAGTAATATATTCTGAGATACGTTTTTGTTCGCTTATCGAAAATCTTGAAAATGGAAATTCTGAAAAATTGCCTAATATCATATCTTGGTAAACTATTTTCCTAGGGGATCATGTAACCAACTCATATTCCACCTTCCAAATTTGGATCTTATCAAATACTCCTACCCAATCTTCTGTTAATCTTGGGTGACGTTTATTTTTATTGAGGAAAGTTTTCTTTTCCCATTCTGAAAGCACATCTTTCCAGGTAATTATACCCCATCTTTCCCATAAGTGCCCCTGTTTCCTCATCAATGGTACCAGATTATTATAAAGAAATATTGTAAAAAAGAATATTAAAGAGTTTATCATATTAACCCCTCCCTCAGCCAGGGATTTATATAGTACCGCTCTTTTAATGTGATTGAGGCGGCTTCCCCAAAACCCACAAAAGAAGACCCTCATCAATGTTACCTCTAATGATTTTGGCAAAAAAGATACCACACTAATGTATAAAAAAATGGGAATAAGATATGTATTAATACAATATATCCGCTTTAATTTAACTTCTTCCATTTATTCCAGTTTGTCACCATTAATTTCCCCTTTTCTATTGCCAAAGACCAGTTATATAAGGCCAAATCTGAAACCCCAAAATATATACCAAGTATTTTACAAGGTTTCATAGCCATTTGGAAACCTTCTACCTCTGTCATAACTTGCGGGGATCCATTTAAACATAAAACTATTGTTTTTTCATTATTTAAATGAGCTCCTGTAATGTTCACTAATACCTGAATCAAATTAAAAGCCACACTTATAGATTCTGCATCCAGAACTACCATACATAAATCGTCCGCATATGCCAACACTTTACATTTTTTACCCAAAGAACCTGAGATGTGTCTGATACTGGGGATCTAATTAAAATTCTTAACATAGGGTCTAACGCAAAGACATATAACGGGGCCTTAATGGGCATCCTTGTCGAACCCCTCTATGTATCCATTGTCTAATGCCCAACCACCCATTCTCCAAAGGCCTAACCTATGCCAAGGAATAACATAATCTAATCCACTGTATAAAAGGAGGTGGAATTCCATAAGCCTCCAGACATTTCCATAAATATAAGTGTGACACACCATCAAAAGCTTTTGCTTGATCCAAACTCACCAAATATGCTGTTCTTTCCAAAACCTCATTCTTATCTTTATATTGTGCTATTAATTCTCTTAGTAGGTGCAAAATTCCTGTTATACTATGACCATCCACTGAACAATGTTGTATTAAAGTTATCAGTTCTGGCATTGTAGTACTGAGTCTGTTTCCCAATAATTTAGAAAAGATTTTAAAATTTGTATTTAATAAAGTAAGAGGTCTCCAATTCCCAATTTCGTTTTGATTACCTGATTTAAAAAGAAAGATAATTAATTCCTCACCTCTTATAATTTCTGTTAAAAAGAAATTATATAAGGTCAATAATTCTTGTGGCAAAAAATCCCATAATAATTTGTAAATTTCATTTGGGAGCCCATCAGACCCCAGTGAAACATTTTTTTAAGGAAGTTATGACTGTATGGAGTTCCAAACAAGAAATGGGGTTTAAGAAAGAATTTCTCAAGGACATAGATAACTGTGGAAGATCTGCTGCTTATAAAAATTGAGCAGTAAATTCTGAATCAGGAACAGGTTCACCAAAGTGTTCTAAAATATATGAATTTACAATCTTCATAATATCAATATTACTTGTAACCTCTAGTCCTGATATAAGACTTTAATCTAGTAAATTTCATACATTCTCATCTTTTCTGATATGCTATAAATGGGTTAACCTGCTCTGCTGTCCCCTTCATACCAAACATCTGTTCCCTATGTAGCGATAATAATCTGTCATATTGATACTGTAACATGGCATTTTTTATTTCCCTGATTTCATTACTATAGTCAATAGTATCCTTCATTTGTCCTGTTTTAATACCCCAATTTCTCCCGTAGTTGAATATATTTTTTTTTATTTATCTAATGCTGCATATTTTCCCTTAACTTGAAAAAAACCTTGTAAACATACTTTGAAATCCTCCCACCATAGTCTTATATCGGCGTACAAAAATAATGTGGATAATTTATCTGCTATTACAATCCGCAAGTCTTCCAATATTATGGGTTGTGTTAGCATAGAGGTATTCATACGCCATATCCCTTTACCTGAAATTTGTGGTACTAAAGATGAAATTTCAAGGCCTATCAAAGAGTGGTCCGAAGTTTCCATAGGTATATTCATAGTTTTGATAATTGTCAATGATTGGTGTATAAACAAAAAATCTATCTGAGATGACAATGGACCTTTGAAAAAGGTGGGTTTAGCCCATCCTTTCTCTATATTATGAGCATCTTTTAATCCTGCCATTTGTATAATATTCTTAAGACAAGCTTTATCACAATATTGTTTACCTGCTTCCTCTTTTGGGTGGAAACTGATATTAAAATCTCCCCCCCAAAAAATGTGCCATGATGTATATAAATACGACTGCATTTTGATCAATAACTCTATTCATAAAGCCTTTGTCTGAGGTCCATACAAAGAAATCAGTCTACAAGGAATTCCACCAATCACCACATCTATCAAAAATGCTTGACCTGGATCGATGTCCACTAGTTTAGAAACCACAATACCATGAATATTAAAACAAAAACCAACTCCACAACATTTATTTTCCCCTATAGACCAAAAAGAGGACCCCCATACCCAATCTTTGGAAGCCTGGGCTGTTTCCCCCAAGGTATGCAATCGGGTATCTTATAAAAAAAACTACATTGTAATTTAACTGTTGTAATGCCCAAAAATAGTTATCAGTTTCTGTACCGTCTTGATACTATTCACATTTAAACTCACAAATTTTAAATTAAACTGTTCAAGGAGGGGGCTGGATTTGTTTACCACTTCATCTTGTTACCCTTTTACAAGTTCTTTGAGATAAAGTCTTGCCAACTGAAGTAGTGGGCAAATCCTGGGAAGATAGTTCAACAGAAATAGTCTGATCAGCTTCTTCCATAGGAATTTCTTCATCTACTAAATCTGCCCAAGTTGAAAAAGGGACAAAGTGATTCGACAAGGGTAAGGGAGACAGGGGAACCTCTAATGGAAGCAGTTTCCTGGTCACTATAGGAGGGTTTTTTTAAGGGATCTGCTGAAACTTGTACACTGACTTGATCAGTAAAATTATTGGTTACTTCAGTTCTAGTCTCATGTGGGGTGTGCTGAGACATATTACTAGGACGTTGTGGAGAACTTTGTGGAGTTACAAACGGGGTTTCTTCGGGTGCAATTTGCTCCTTTTGGGCTACTAATGTCATTGGCTCTAAACAAAGAACTTCTGGTGTTGGGAGTGTCGGGTCTCATGAGTCATAGGGTTGTGTTCTCCCTAAGCTACCACGTCCCTTCCTCGTCGACCACCATGAACGTAGATATCCTTCTTAGGATTCGGGGGAGTATAAAAGGATTTTCTGACTTTAACAAGGAAAAAATTATGATCTGATAAATCATCTGGGCTATGGGCGGCCCAGGGACAATCAGCAAATGAATGTTCCTCTTCTCCACAGAGGTTACATTTAGGGAAAGATTTACAATTCGCCATAGAATGTCCTAACACTCCACATCTAAAGCATTTTATCTGGTCACAGTCAACATTTAAGTGCATGAGAGAACCACACTTTTAGCAGCTTTTGGGCTGCCCTGCGTAAAATACAATCCCTCTGTCTTGACCCAAAAAAAAAGGAACTAGGTAAATGTTTAATCCCAAGTTCAGTTTGTTTTAACTGTACGCGCACAGTCCAACCTCCAGTCCAAAATCCATTATCGTCCGTGATAGGACGTGGAGTATCAAACACTGTACATTGTTTTTCCAGCCAAAATATTATATTATCTAGGTATACCCCCTCATTTCGAAACAAAATAGTAACTGTTTTACTAGTTGGTTTCGTAATGGGTATAGCTATGAAGTCTTTCCAAACCTTGGTGTACTTCACATCATAATGTAGGCACCAAAATTTATCCAGAGATGTAACCATACAAAAACTGATATCATAAATATGGTCACCTGGAGGATGTATAAATGCATAAACCTCTGTTGGAGTAAATCCCATTGAATCCAATATTAAATGTTTCCCCACCCATAGCCTGTCCGGTACAATGGGAGCAGGGCCTATATATCGCAACTGAACTAAGAACCATCTTTTAGCCGCCTCTGCGGGTTTGCGGAAAAGCCCCGCATAAGTCTTAGGAGGTTGTTTACTTGTGGAGGGTCAACTGAACATTCTTCTTTTCATCTTACCTTTTCCTTCATCTTTAAATTCATACCCTCAACCATGGAATAGGGCTTAGCTTGTGATGTCAGGGATTTTTCATTAGTTGGAAGTCCGATGCAATTCTGTTTTTTTTTTTCCAAAATTAAAAGATCATCGGGGCTTAGAAAGGCGTCTGGCATAGTAGCCAAAATCTGAAGCTTCACTCCCGAATGGCACAGTTGCAGTTTCCAAAAAGGGAGACTTAGAAATTTTTTGTGGATCCGTCTCAGATAACAATAAATTCAAGTAACTTTGTCTAGTCTTGATGGGTAAATGATTTTCTGAAGAGCCTGGAAGGGGGATATTAGGGTCTGGCACCCATATATTTGCCTGTTTCACCCATCCTGCTCTGGAAAGAGCTTCCTCGGGGGCCAAAAAGTCAGAAGAATCTATATCAGTATTAGCAGTATTAACAGGAAGAATAGACTTTTCAGAACTTTGGGAAACCACTGTTTTCCCAGAGGAATCATGTAAAATATTTTTTCCAGAGTCTGTAGAAGTTCTTTTTTTACCTGATGTCCCAGGACTTGCCATAGACCTTTTATGTTTTTTCTCTTCTTCTAGCTTTTTTCTACAAGACTGAAAGTCTTGTTCTGCCACAGTTATTAAATCCAATAAATACCTTTTTTTCTTTTCTAATTCGGTATGTAACTCATCCTCTGTTTCCATAAATCCAGCATCTAAGGAGTCTTGATCAGGTACTGCCTTTATATCCAAAGCCATCTCTTGAACCTTTTCTGTGTCAGTATTTCTTTTAGAATTTTGTAACAGCTCTGGACCAGAAATAGCAGTACATCCTCCTCCTCCGGTGTCCTGAAGCTGAATGGGGACCTCCATTCCTGCAGACAAACGGACAGCGCCACCTGCGCTTGCAACATCTCCTCCCTCCATCTCCACGGAAGAAGTTTTCTCTCTTAATTCCTTCTTTTTCCTTTCCAGCTCCTCACTTTGATCTTCTTGATCCATACAAGTGTCTGAACTCATTTACAGGCCTCTAGTGGTATACAAGACAGGGGAGGAGGCCCTCTCCCCTGCCACATCAGCACTTCCTCCTCCTCTGCTGTCTGGCTCCAAACTGTGCTCCTCCACTGTGCTCTCAGGAAGACAAGCCCCCTGCTGACAGAGTAGGGGAATTTCCCCAGTGTCCTGGCCAAATTTCCCCTCATTCACTAAAAATACCACCAACAGCTCAAGGTCAGTTGGCATTCATCTGTATCCCCCTTCCCCTGGTTGTGCCTGAAAATAGGCAGGATTTGTCTAGTGCACTTACCCGGTCAACAAAAACTAAATAAATAAAAAATTATCAATGACTTTTTTTCCTCAGGAACTTCACAGCTGCATTGTTTTCATGTCCGTAGCGTATTTTGTCAGCAGCTGTGGAAGTTTTGTGTATAGTACTCTGAGCAATTTCCCCATTTTTTCCCCCAGCTACGGAACGTTTGGGGATTTAAGGAAGGTTTCACACCTTCAAAATGTTTTGTGAATCCCCCCCCAATCCACAGTTTATGTAAACTTCAGAAAACAGGCCACAAATTAGTAATTGTGTATAAGATGGGGAACTGGCACTTGTATAAAGCATGAAGTTTGTTCAGCTTCCAAAGCTCCAAATAACACACTGGACTTGCGGTTTCAATCTTTCAAAACAGTATATGAGTTTATTTAAAGTGGCAATACAGTGTTCAAGCTTAGATAACTGCTCACATGTAGAAGTCCAGATAACAAGTAGAACGCCAGCAGACATTCATAGCATGATGAACAATTCAGGTAGCTCACTTGGGTGGAATCTCGCCCTCACTACATCACCTGATGTGTTTCACCCATGATGTACCTTCTCGTAGGTAATCGCCACAAATTGGCAATCCACAGCTTAAGTACTACCTTCAGAATTTTAGAATTCTGCTGTTGATAGGATTCCACCAAATGAGCAGGAATGTCTGAAATTCTGCAAAAATTCCATCAAAAGCACAATTTGACAGTTTCACACAGCTCTATGGAGGAGAAATGCCAAAATATATAAAACAAGCATTTGTCAATGCCGAATGTTTGCTTGCTGGCATTGGCAGTGGTAGTGTAGAAGTTACAGAGCTGCGTAATAGGAATGGCAGTGAAGTACTGAACTGAAGCCAACCCCACCACCACCCTGCAGAGAGTGACAGGCATTGGGGTGTGTGTTTGGGTTGTCAGGCATAATGGCCATGCCATTTCACCACACCCCACCCTGGAGACACTGACAAGTGTCACGGTGTTCCTTGGGGTCTTTGGCCCTTATGCGCACCCCATTTCATTTGGAAATATGGTGAGATGGGTGCGATATAGCAGAATGGGTTGAAGTTTGGGGCCGGAGAGTCCAAGCCATACCTTGGTGCCTCTCACTGACTGCAGGGTGTGGAATGGTATGAGCATCACAGGCAAGAATCCCGTCACACCCCTGATGCCTATCATTCTCTACAGGGTTGGGCGTTATGGTTGGAAACCCTAATACCTCAGGCATTAGTTGGTATTTTCACTCCAAATTTTCAACATTTTTTTTGTGACCCCACCTCATGAACAGGGGGAATATCAGTTTGTTAGCCGAAAGCTGCTTATGCACAGTGACTACGGCATTTAGCACCACAGGTGCAAAAACATTCCGAACAGGATGTAAAAAATTACACCTGTACTGTTCATGGGGAGGTGTAAAAAATGGCAATTTTGCAAATCTGTAGTAAAAATATTAAAAAAATGGTGAAGTCACTAGCGTACATAGAAACTGTGCAACGCACACCCGTAATACAATTAGGTTGGAGATTTTTTACAGCAGATTGTCAACTCAGGCATTTTGGTGCCTCCGATCATGAACAGTGTCACTGTGATTTTCTTTCTCTGTGCCGAACAATGATTTCCCACAGCGACCACACATCTCTTCGCTGAAAGTGTGGAAACACACTTCAGCCATGTTGTGATGAATGACAGCTGTACTGTTCATAAGGAAGTGTGGAAAAATGGCACTGGTGAAAATCTGGACTGAAAATATTACAAAGTCATGAACTAGCGAGGGTGCATGGAAACTGGGCAATGCTCACTTGTAACACAGTCATTTTATGGACTTTTGTCACCAAATTTTCAACATAGCCATTTTAAGACCTCTGCTCATGAACAGTGTAACTGTGATTTTCTTAATCTGTCCTAAACATTGCTTTCACACACCAACAGCACCATTGTGCGCTACATGTGTGAAAACACATTTTGGGCAACATATGAAAAATTGCAGCTGTACTGTTCATAAGGAAGTGTAATAAAATGGCAATGTTGAAAATCTGGAGTAAAAATATTAAATTTGCAAACTTACGAGCATGCATAGGAATTGTGCAATACACGCTCGTAACACAGTCATTTATAGGAATTTTTCACCAAATTTTCAACATAGCCATTTTTAGACCTCTGCTGATGAACAGTGTCACTGTGATTTTCTTAATTTGTCCCGTACATTGATTACGCACACCGACTGTGCCACTGTGCGCTACATGGGCGGAAACACGTTTTGGGTGAGATGTGAAAAATGACAGCTGTACTACTCATAAGAAGGTGTGGTAAAATGGCAATGTTGAAAATATGGAGGAAAATATTGAAAATTGCAACTTACGAGCGGCATGAGGAACTGTACAACGCACGCTCGAAAAACAGTCATGTTTTGGAATTTTTTCACCAAATTATCAACATAGCCATTTTAAGACCTTTGTTCATGAACAGTGTCACTGTGATTTTCTTAATTTATCTTGTACATTGATTTCGCACACCAACTGCGCCATTGTGCGCTACATGGGCGGAAACACATTTTAGGTCAGATGTGAAAAATGGCAGCTGTACTACTCATAAGAAGGTGTGATAAAATGGCAATGTTGAAAACTGGAGTGAAAATATTGAAATTTCACCTTACGGCCAGTGTAGGAACTGCTAATGCACGCCAGAAATAGCCATTTTTAGGAATTCTTTACCAAATTTTCAACATAGCCATTTTAAGACCTCTGCTCATGAACAGTATCACTGTGAATTTCTTAATTTGTCCCGTACATTGATTTCGCACACCGACTGCTCCATTGTGCACTACATGGGCGGAAACACATTTTGGGTCAGATGTGAAAAATGACAGCTGTACTACTCATAAGAAGGTGTGGTAAAATGGCAATGTTGAAAATTTGGAGTGAAAATATTGAAAATTTGTGAACTTATGAGCCTGTGTAGGAACTGCGCAACGCACACTCATAAAACAGTCATTTTTTTGGAATTTTGGCACCAAATTTTCAACATGGGGTTTTTGGGACCCCATCTCATGAATGATGTAACTGTCATGGCATTATTCATGCCTGAAGGGTGATTTTGCACAGTGACTGCGAAATCACCCTTTGGACCCGAATAATGCCATGACAGTGACATCATTCATGAGAAGGGGTCCCAAAAACCCCATGTTGAAGATTTGGTGCAAAAATTCCCCAAAAATGACTGAGATATGCAACAAAGTTGAAAGTCCCCTATCTAGCCCATTATACAGCTTAACGGCATTTCCTCAGTTCGCGGTCGGCTTTGAAGAGTGCAGACGTGTTCCCGGTCCACCGAAGATCGTCACGCTGGAGTCCGGAGGTAAGTATGGGGTGAGGGGGAGTGTGGGGAGGCTGGGTGCACAGTGGTGGGTGCGTTATGGGGGTTGGGACACACGCCGTGGGACTGTTTTTTCTTTACAGGGTAAAAAAAAAAAAAGAGCGATGAGAGATGTTTGCCATGCTGGGGTGGGCTCCCAGTGTGGCACAAGAATGGTTGGGGGGGCCGTTCAGCCAACGGGGATTGGGCATCCCGCCGGCCAAAGTATGGATGGGGGCTCCCAGCGTGGCACTTAGTACTGGGGGTTAGCACAGTGGAGCCGACTGGATTGGGCACCCCATCAGCTATATGCTTGCCACTGGGGTGGGCACCCAGCGTGGCATTTTCTAAGGCTTGGGGAGGCGGGGAGAATGCAGCACAGCTGATGGGGATTAGGCACCCCGGTTGGCTATTCAGTGCTTCTGTACGCGCGGGCGGGGCGACGCCCGCGCGGCGGTGGTGTGTGTGTGGGGAGCTGGCCATGAGCAGGCGATATCTTATCGCTGCTCACTCAAGCATAGCTCCCCCTTTGAACTGTATGCCACTGCATTTTGGAGCTTGTCATAGACAGCTCCAGCATGCATTGGCTTACAGGGGCCGCGCCTGCCAACACACTGACTGAATTGGAGGAGGAGGTGACACACCTCCGAAATCTCCGATGATGGCACTATGTTTCTTGCACATGCATGCAAGCAAACGTAAAAACTGCTGAAATAAATGTGACCAAGTATTATGTTTCCAAAATGTTCCTAGAGGCATCAGAAACTTTATAACCATACTGATCATGACATGGGGAATTGTCTTGCTGAGATTCTCACACAGAAATAATCTTGATAGGAACTGGCAGAAGTGGTATGAATTCCCATAATCTGCATGAGGGAGGAATGAAATAAATGTCTTATAAGTAAACAGAGTAGGAAGTATATCAGGCATGTGGTTGACTGTGTTCAACTTCGGTAGGCCTAACTATAGCTAAAGATTGGCTAAGTGTCATTGGTCATTGGTATCAGTATGACTCAATGGTGGCATATCTGCTTTGGGGTCAGAAGATCATGGGTTTTAAAAATAAAATCATATATACAGTACAGAGAAATACATACAGATCATATGTTCTGTATGCACTTATCATATCATAAATAAAAAAAAAAATATCAAATCACTACAATGACAACAAGAAAATAAAAAACCTACAATGGTATATACAATAATTCTCATAACACACCAACTTCTTCTCATTAACAATATTACTGATAATGGTGAGAACTCTATATTCAGTAGAGTATATATACAAGTCAGTAATCTCAATTGCTGTAGTCAGTAATCCACCATTAGCACTTAATGCCCATCGACTGTCCCACTGGATTGCCCTGCCTCAGAACTTCCTTGACCCCCCACCCTCCCATCTTGGCACTGCCTCTACCCTACCCCCACATCAGTTCCTACCCTATACCTCTCTCTGTACTCTCCTTCCGATCCCCACCCTATGTGTCCACTCCTAATGCTATATGTCTCTCCAGGACACAGGCATACATTGTACATTACCTCAGTAAAGTTTTACCCTGGCCATTAATTGTATCGTTATACCTCCTTTACCAACCATGTATATTTGTCTCTGTATTTGTACCTTATTGTATATTGTCAACTGATGTGGAACCAATTAACAAGCATCAGCTCAATGGTGTCATCCAAGACCTCAATAAATAAAAATAAAAAAATATATATTCAGTGACATGATTGCCATGATGCTTGAACTTTTACTGGTTCCAGTTCATTATCCTCAATCTGACACACTTTCTGAAATGCCCTAAAAATCATAATTATGACTGTCTCTGGAGAATAAAACTTTTGTTGTTGAGTACATCGAGCTTGCCATAAATAATATCTGCAACAGGCAAAAATTAACTGTAATGTAGAAGGATGGAATTATTTTTCCAATACCTTGATACTTTTCTAAAACTACAATCTGGTAATTTACACTTCTAAACACTGGATACCGCCATTTTGTACTTAAGGTAAAATAATATAGCAAAAGGTCATTCAGGAAGAAAGTGACTCTGGGCCTGATTCTGAAAAGGTGTAGACTGGTAGAAGTCCCCGGTGCACCAAATATATGGCGCAGGGGGCTTGTGGCAGTCCCTGGCCAGCAATTGGGGTTTTCAATCCCATGCATCACTTGCCTTAACTTAGACCAGCTTTTGCTGGTCTAATGTTGATAACCTTTTTATGGAATTTGCACCAAATATTTGGCAGAAGCCACTGTAGAAAGGATAAAGTGTTGCAAATGCGTGTGTCCTTTCACAATCAGGCGCATGGTGTACCAATGTGTCTGGCGCAGCATAGGGTTTGATGCAAGGCTTGTGCAAGCCCTGTATCAACCTTTGAAAAATTGTGCCTGCTGAGTTTCAGGTATGTTTCCACAGTTCATTCTAGGACAACACCTTTCTTCTATCCTTTTATGTTTAATAGAATCTTTCACTGTCATCCTCCCATGTATACTTAATCAAGTGATGTCCCATACTTTTCTAGGAAGACATCTGTTCTTTAATTGTCTCATTGCCTCCTTTTCTCTTCCTGTTGGACAATATTTCATGATCAGTGCTTGATAAAACCTAGTATTCATTAAGTATAACTGCTTTCTGATGCATGATGCATTGTTAACTTCCAAACTTTCATCTTATTTAGGAAAAAGACTACATACTGCAGAGTAGCATGACTTTGGTCCCTTAACCTATGTACCCATACCTCATTTTGCCATTCTGTCAGCCATGGAGTGAGCCAATCCATTATTAGTGGGACTCATTATTTCTCTGCTTCTTATAGAGCTACTGAAAAATTATGATGAAAGAACAATGAATAAAAGAAAGCAATAAAGGAATAATGCACAACAGAGTGTGTGTCATACTGGGATAATGTTATGCCTCGGGTGTTTGGGAATGAGGCCACCATCCAAGTGCATCAAACACCCAAGAAGTGTCATTATCTCAGCACAACACACACCCTGGAGTGCATTATTCCTATTATACTATGGCTCATTATATTTAGAATAAAAAAATCTAGTGAACAAACTTTTACTTTTTTTTAGCTGATTTAGTAGTGCAGAAGAATAGTTAAACGTAAGGACATAGACAGGGTAGAGAAGGTTCAGAGGAGGGCAACAAAGATGGTGCATGGATTGCATCACAAGTCCTATGAAGACAGGTTGAAGGAACTGAACATGTACTCCCTGGAGGAGAGGAGGGAGAGAGGGGATATGATAGAGACATACAAGTATCTTACAGGGAGGAACAGGGTGCAGGAATACACTATTTTTAAGCGAAAAAGATGTTCCAGGACTAGAGGGCATGGGATGAAGTTGGAGGGAGGATGATTCAGAGGAGACACAAGGAAGAACTTCTTCACAGAACGGTGGAGGACAAGTGGAACACCTGCCAGAGGAAGTGGTGGGGCTGAAACAATCACGGATTTAAGAATGCATGGGATAGACATAAAGGAATTCTGGAGGTCAGGGTAAGGGGCAACATACTTCTTGGAAAACATAAACTGAACTTACAAGCTCAAATGGGCAGACTGGGTGGGCCATAGGCCCTTAACTGCCGACACTGTCTATGTATCTATGTATCTATAAACAAAAAGAAGTTCCCTTTGTGCTTCTTCAGCAGGTGTTATGCTTTCGGTGTGCTGTCTACAGGTGTGTCTTTCTCTCTCCCCCCACCCCGCTGTCTCCCATTGTTGGTGTGTCTGGCATTTGGGGTTTTTGTTGGCCTTTCTCCCTGACTTTCTCATAAGTTGTATTGCTGATTTTTTTCATTTTTTTTTCAAAAGGTAACGGAACTAATAGAAGGCAATTTTTACTTCAGGTTTGCCACCCAGCCGAGAGTGCAGTGCTGTTAATCGCTCACACATTAACATTGCAGTAGCCGATTGGTTTTTAATGTAGTTTGTATTTTCTATTCCCCGGTACAGTTTGTGGCATTTGTGGTTTGAACCAGGAGAAAGTTCAGGACAATGGCGAGAGTGCTTTGTGGCATGGGTAGGTTGAGGGAGGTTGGGGAGCAGAGGTTGTACCGGTGTGCACGTTACCGTTAATAGAAGTTGGTCAGTGAGGTGCTTTGTTTAAATGTGGAGAAAGGGAAAAAAACACAGTGCACTTTGTTACATGTAGGGGTGAACTGTTAATGATTTTACGGCACTGCGGGAGATAGAAGATGTTTGCTGTGAGTGAAGAGAGCAACGCTACTGTTTTAAAAAACTTCCTCAGTGACCACAGGTTAAGAGTAGCTGAGCAGACTGTGAAACTGACTGGTGCCATTGAATGGGCAGTGATATTTTTTTAAGTCATTCGGTCATATGTGTGTTGGGGCTAGATCTCACGGGTCCAGCCCCAGACTGTCCAATCAGAGTCCAGCATTCTTTCTTGCCATTGTATAATAGGGTTTACCATACAAACTCCTCCCATTTTGTAATCTGTACTCATGGCTTCTCTTTTAATAGGGTTAAGTCTACTACCTCGTGCCCTTGAAAAAAGAAACTATAAATCTTTTCCTCCAATACTGCAGGTGCTGAAAATATTATGCTAATATACAAGAAACAGGGAAGCAATACAGTTTTAATTAAACTCTTTTTTTTTTGACAGAGGCCTGTTTTTCCATTTCACTAAATTACGCTCAGCTTTAAGAATGCAGTCTGCCCACTTTTCCACGATCATATCACCCTTACTGAATTTCACGCCTAAAAGTTTTACAGTATCTCTAACAGTCCTTACCCTTGCTACTACAACATCCACTTCAAATCCCCCAGGTTGTCCTGTTGGTACATCTACACATTTATTATAATTAAGCAATAATGACAGAGAAGATGGTCATTTCTGAAGGATTAACAGCCAATTGGGGTGATTGGTGGTCAGAGGCACAGCCGAGGGTCACCTCCCTCCAGCCAGTCATTAATCCAAGGAAATGACCAGCTTTGAGGTTGTTATTGTGATCATAAGTCTAATCGCAATAACAACTTTCTTTTTCCCACTTATTTTTACCACAATTCAGTTTAAAAGCAAAGTGGGATGAGCTGTGCATGTTGTACAGCATCATTTGGCAGCTGGATCGGTCATTTCTAAGACATTAATGACTGATCCAGTAGCCAATCAGGAGCCTCTTTAGATTCATGAATAATTAATTAGACTTATAATTAATTCTAACTCTTGCTATTTTTGAAAAGGCATCTATAGTATCTTGTACTGCCTCACCTGAAGTTTTGTTTTTTAATATTTTGCACAAATTACCTGTGTATGCCAGAGTCTTTATTTCAGGTGTATCTACAGTCAGCTAAGTGGATCAAAAGTAAATACATATAATAGACAATTTAAAGGACATCCTTGCCAAATGCCTTTTTGTACCTGTTTTGGAGATCCTAATGTAGAATTGATAAATGGTACAAGGACATCACCTTTATATGTTATTATCCATTTCACTGGAATCACATAATAACAGCAAGTATAAACCAGCAACTACCTTTGGGTGATTCAATATCAGCACCAGCAATTACAGGGACTGGCACATAATGGTGAACGGGCGATATGGGAAACTGTGATGCTAGGATACCCCACAGCCAATGTGCGCCATGGAGTGAGAATATTAGAAATGGGGGGAGAGGCAGGGGCCACAGTCCCCCGCATGATACAGACAGGATTATGACACCTGAAGTTAATAGGAGACACCTGTAGAAGTGCTATCAAAGGGGAGTGTAGACAGCTGCAGTGCATACCTATGTTGGTGGTGGTCAGGATGGCGGTGGAGTTCTTTCGCATCTAAGGGGTCTTGCATATAATTGTCAACTCCAGGTATGTGCCTGATTATAGCTATTTTTGTGTGTCGCTGTGTTCTGGTAGCTCTGTATTTGCAGTCACTATTATGTATTCATTGTTTTGATGTTCACTGTTAAAACCTTGCTGTATTGACATGGAACCCCATTTCACCAACTGTGATGGGACACTGCATCTTAATAAAATATTACCCAGATATGCATATGGCACTCGGTCAAATGCTTTTCTTGGTCCATGGCTAGGAGGAATCCTTCTGCCGTTCCATTATTACCTCTTTCCATCAATTCACATAGAACAATCAGATTGTCAGCTATACTCCTCTGATTAATAGCAAACATCTGTGCTGCTTAAATGACTAGTGTTGCATTTTCTGAAGTCTATGTACTGATATTTTAGACAAAGAACACAATTCTCAAAGCACCGCTTAGCTCAGTACAAGCTGTGGCAAACAGCTGCTTGCACTGATCACAGGTATGCCAGGGACCCTGCACCCAGTTCTCAAATGGGAGGGACTCTGGTGCCAAACTCCCACAGCATGCAACAAGCATTCCCATGCATCAAAGGAACAGCACTGGAGAGAGGAATGCTTCAAGCTGTGGGACAGCCCAGCAGCAAGGCCACCACTTTTAGCAGTTGTCTACCATGCAAGCCAATTGTCTGGAGCACTAGTCCAGTGCCACCACTGGCACCAATGAAGTCAGACAGTACTGACACCCTGGTTAGCATTCCAGTGTATATCCCTGCCCCCGCTGCAGCACTGAGGGCAGAGTGCCATACATGACCTGCAAGTTCCCCTTGCATGGCATAGAGCACACCTCCCATGTCATCACATCATGCAGCCAGCCTTTGGCCAGCCCATGGTCCCTGTCCATCTGCAGTTCTCCAGCCTCAGTGCAAGTAGACAGCACAGCATGCAGCAGGCCTGGGTCCCAGACAGCCTCCTAGGATGTCTTTGCTGCCCACTCTGTTGTCTCTGGTTCCATGGTCTGCAGCCAGCAGGGATGGCTATACTGGGGACCATTGGAGTGAAGTTGTACTATGCTCCATGTGGCAGGCAAGAAGCATAGCACAGGTGGCAGGTGCAGACAGGATGGGGTGGACCACCATGGGGGAACCTAGTACCACATGCCTGGCTGCAGTGGCTTGTGCCAGGTGTCCTCAGACCCATCAATCTAGCCCCTTTCGAATCTTGGCAGTGCACCATGCCTGTCCAGGTGGCACCTATGAAGCAATACCCAACACACCTCCCCGAGGAATACAGTGCATTGCCAGACCACCTGGCAGACCAATGGTATAGCAGCCGGTACCCCTGTATGGCTGCAGGGTTCTGCTACTGCTGCCGCCACTCTCTGAGTAATCCACAGGTAGGACCCCCTTTTGGTACATGGGGTGTTAGACCCACTCAGTGCTGGTCTAACTCTGGGCTGACAGTGCAGACATTGGTGACCTTGCAGAATCCCACATTAACACAAGTGGCAGCCAATGTCTGATGCATGGCCCCGTATGCTATGCACATCTCTATGTTTGAAGCTGGGCTGGTGCAGAGCCTGTCTGTCACAAGGACACCTGACCTTGATGCAGCCTGCATTCGAGAATCGAGATTGCCACAACTTTTGAGACAAGGTGCCCCTTCCATCAGTTCTTTTTGATGCAAGCACCTTATGTCAGCTGCGGGTCTTTGAGAATCAGTCACGTGATTTTTAGATCCAAGTTTAACAAGCTCAAAAGTCTCCAGTTTCTTGTATTAGATTTCTCTCTGTTTTTGTGTATGAGAACCAGGATTGCATTCTGTATGGAGTTTGGCAGTGATTCTGATTCCAGAATTTCATTGTACATCACCTGTAATATACAGTAGGTGCAAACTCAGACTTACATATTTAATAAAATACTGCTGGCACTCCATCTCACCCTGGGGCCATATTGTTTCCAAGGTGGGCAACGGTCCATTTTACTTCTGGTATTAGGATTGGGCTGGACATTTTTTCCAAAAGATGAGAGGGTTGAGTAGAATTTTTGGGACATTTAAATCTTTTAATATATAATTATTCCAGCATGTTTCAGCCTTTGTACTAAATAATTATTTTAAATGTGTGTGAACTACCTCCATAATTTCTTCTATATCAGAAACTGTAACACCACCTTGTTTCTGTTTTACACAGGGAATATACTAGTATTCATACTAGGAATGATAGATGCATAGAAGGTTGTAGCCTATATGAGTACATAAATATCTATCTATGTTTTTCTTAAAAGTCTCCTGACTATTAGTATTAAGACTAGATTTAGGGAGTGCGTTGCATATTGGGATTATTCTTTACCTGAGAAAAAAGTGTCTACTGTCTGTTTTAGGATATGTTAATGCAAGCTGACACATGTGACTTCTTAGATTACAACCTCTTACATTAAATATCATACCCAAATCTGACACCAGTTCTGTGTCTTTTGATATCTTAAACATTAACAGTAGATCACCCCTTATTCTCTTTGGTTCTAAAGTGTAGAGATCGAGTCCCTCAAGTCGTGTCTCACAGCTTTTGTTTTGCATCTTATCTATCATTTTTGTTGCTCTACATTGAACCCCCTCCAATCTATTTATGTCCTTCCTCAAGTATGGACTCCATAGTGGAGAGCAATAGTCTAAATGGGGTCATGTGTAGGCTATGTACAGGGGAAGGATGCATCCCCTGTTTCTGGAGACAAAGGATCTTTTTACATAACCTATTATTCTGTTAGCCTCATTTCTAGTATAGTTGCAATGGTTTCGAAAAGATAGAACAGATTCCCCACAGAAAAGCAACGCCAGGTATGCAGCTAGTGATCAGTGCAAACAAAATTCAGAATTGCTGAGGCAAAGTGTTGGCCCCGCTGACTCATTGCGTCAGCTCCCCACTGCCCCCACCACCAACCTTGGTGAGCACGCCATTTTATAGGGTCTGCGGCTGCTGTTGAACCAATCAGTCCACTTCACCATTTGCAGCCTATAGCACTTTGCCACTAGAGGCTGCTCAGCTCCCTGATTCAAACGGGTTGTACTATTGTGAGCAAGAATCTCAGGTATCTGCTTCACCTTACTGCTAAGCTTAAGCGACTCCCCCTGCAGCCCTTTGTGTTATGTTAATCTGCCCTTCCACCCCACCTCCACTAGTCTTGTTCCTTGGATTTACTGTTAATTACTGTCACAGTTCTGACATCCCCCACAATCTCTTTCATTCTTTTAAAGCACTTATCAAATACTGGCACTATGATTAATATTGTGCCATGTACACATACCTCTTTTTGGCTCATTTACCTCCTGGCCATTCTTACCCTTCCCCTCCAGCTGGTATTGCTAATGGCAAACTTAATGAGCCCCAGCCTAGAGCCTCACATACGCAAACTAGCACCATACCTAACAAATATGGTACTCTGGAGCACCAGGATCCTGCATCCAGTAACCCCAGGATGTTCACTTACTTGGTAAGACTGAACCAGCCATCCCCAATTAACCCCGGAGGATGCCTTGGCACTGACGTGCACAAATAATATTATGCTGCATTGCCCTAACCAGGTCAATCTGAGGTGCTAAAAGTATTGTGTCATTAAATCCAGGTGGAATCGACACCTCTACAGGGTTATCATTATTCTTTTAATGCTTTCCGGGAATATTCACCCAAACCCTGGACCTCCTGGCACTGGGTCTCCATGAAGCCATGGCTGCCTGAAAATTCATCAATCAATATTGGGAGTCTCCTACCCAAACTACACCTGTTCCAGGCATGGGTTGCTGTCCACAAACTGGACATCATCTCGCTCACCAAAACGTGGCTGTCTCAGAAAATCCCTGACTCCTCCATCTCACTTGATGGATACACCTCCTATAGGCTTGATAGACAATCAAAGTGAGGGAGTGGGTGCCTGGTCTATCCGAGTAACACAATTAGTGGCCAGGTTATGCCACACAGTGTAAACACAATCGAAGCCCAGTTCCTTTCCATCAAGCTAGCTATCGGGCGACAGGGGAAAACAATGTATCTGACCACAGTTTACATACCCCCAGGCAAACAAGCCTTTGGGCTCGACCTTTTCTTTGACCATTATAGCAAGTTCAATACTGACTGCGAGCAGGTTATTCTTGGGGACTTTAACACTAACTGGCTTGCCCAAGATTCTGCTACTGCAAGTGACCGTATACATGGACTATACCTTACTCAGATGGTTACACAGGCTACAAGGCTGAATTACCACACTGGCACAAGCACGCTCATAGACTGGCTTCTTGCCACCAACCCTAAGCACATCAAAAACGTTTCTGTTCTGCCAGATACCTTAAGTGACCACTTACCTGTAGTCTACTCCTGGACTAATAAGGGCATTAAAGACCCCCCCAGATCTCCAAAAGCCACTTTCTCAAAAAGGGGCTTGTGGACAATTTTAACAGGTATCTGAAGGATACAGACTGGTCCCCACTTGCTGGCTGCATAGACACTAATAATGTCCTGGACTACCTAATATCTATCTTCAACAAGACTTGTGACATTTTTGCCCCTGTCAGGACTGTCAAAAAAAAGGAGCTGTTAACCCCTGGCTCACAGGCCCCCTAATTGGCCTGATGAAACAGCGACCCCACCTCTGGCACATTGCCAGGGAGACAGGCAGGCTTACTGACATTGTTGCTTATAAAAAATCTAGGAACAAATGCACCAGACTAATAAGAAATGGCAAAGCAACCTACTATAGAGAACAACTTAATAGAAACCGAGGCACTGGCAGAGACTTCTGGAAAAGCATTAAGTCCCTCACCAGCAAAGAATCCACAGCTCCACCACATCTTATAGTAACAACAACAGGCCCCTTACAGCAACCTATTGACCTGGCTATTGCCTTTAATAATGCCTTCACTGATCTCAGCTACGTCCTCCCACCCGAATTTCTTCAGACCCCGCCAACCATGAACTGTACAGACTCTAACCCTCCACACATCCTCAAACCAGGCCAACCACCTTGCTATCTTCGGCAAATTATTAGGGCCCAGACCATTACATATGTAAAAAAAGTCCTAAACAAAACAAGGGTCAGGAGTGACTACATAGACATGAAGTTACTAGCTCTAGCCTTGGACAAACTTGCCTACCCAATAACCCTAATTTTCAACATTTCCCTGCACTCCAGAATTTTCCCAGATAGGTGGAAGACTGCCTTGGTCACCCCAGTGTTTCAAAATGGGAACAGGACTAACCTTGGAAACTACCAACCAATCTCAATACTTCCACCTTCCTCTAAAGCACTTGAAAGGGTTGTCTTTGACCAGCTCACTGAATACTTAAACAGGTACAATCTGCTCTGTCCGCAGCAACATGGGTTTTGTATTGGACATAGCACCATTACAGCCTTAATCGACTATACCTCCCATATCTATGAAGCCCTTGACACTGGAAAAATGGTGGGGTCAATATTTATAGACCTCAATAAAGCCTTTGACACCATCAACCACCAAATCCTGCTTAGACACTTAAGGAACCTGGGCCTGTCTGTAGATACCATTTCTTGGCTTAATAGCTACCTCTCACACAGGATGCAGTGTGTGAGGATGGGGGGGGGTTACCTCTGAACTCAGAAAGGTAACCCTTGGAGTTCCCCAAGGATTGATCCTAGGACCACTTCTCTTCTGCCTCTTCATTAACTCCCTTCCCTATGCCTGTCCCGCTAAAATGCTGCTCTATGCAGATGATGCTGTTATCCTCAGTACCTGGTAGTAACTCATCAGATATAGTACAAAACCAACAACATTGCTTTGCTATGCTCGAGAACTGGTTCATCAATAACAGACTCCTTCTAAACTATAAAAAAACAAAAACTATGCACCTAACCTTACCACATGCCAAGAGGAAGGCTGAGCACCTAGCTATCTATAGTAATAAAGGGGATTGCATTGAACAAGTCTCAACATTTAAATATCTCGGGGGACACATTGATGACTCTCTCTCCTTTGTGCACCACATAGACCATGTTGTCAAATCTGCTAATATTAAACTAGGAATCCTCTATAGACACAGGCAAGCCATGACCCATGAAGCACTAATCCTAGTTACTCAGAGCTCAATTCTGATGGTCATTTACTCTGCCTTCATCATATACAGTGCTGCCAATGACTCAGTCCTAAATTGAGTAAAAGTACTAATCAATAGGGCCTGCCGCCTGGTCCTGGGTGCTAAACACCGAACTCATACTTGTGCCCTCTGCTCCTCTTCTGGTTGGCTCCTGTTACACCTTAGAGCGAAGTATCAAGCATGCCTTACTGGCAAAAAAGGCCTATTGGGTCTCACTTCCAACTCCACCACCACACTGTTCCAGCGTGCCAACTCCTCAAAAGTCACCAGGAGCTCAACTAAGGGTGCTCTACATGTCCCATTCAAAAGAAACTGCCTTGCACAGCATTCACTCTCCTATCGAGGGCCCACCTGGCTCAATGAACTTCCTACTTCCACCACGGAGCACACAAAAATCAGACCTTTCAAACGAGAACTACTAACCCTTCTGTCCCTAAATAACACATGTGATTGCAGGTAAAAACTTTCCGTGACTACTCCTCTCCTTAACCTTACACCCCTCTGTTCACCTCCCCTTGCCTTCTTCCTCCACCTACTTCTCTCCACCCCCTTTCCTGACAAAGCCCTACGGCCGCTGCCCACCTAACTCAACTCTCCCCTCATCTCCACTTTCCTCACTCTGTGACAAAGCCCTTCCAGGCTGCTCCCACATTACTATGTGAAAAAACATCTGTCTCCTTCCATGTTTTGTTTTTTATTTTTATTTAACTGAGGCCTATTTGCCTGCTACCTGGACTTCCTGTAAACTATTGTGAACTCCAAATGTTCAGAAACCAATTGTGTAACCCGAATGCTCAGTAACCTTATGTGTACCCCTAATGTTCTGTAACCTTTTGCATACGCCTACTGTTCTGTAACAAGTTAATGTACATTTGTCTCTCGTCCATTTGACATGAAACCTTTGTAAAAGAGCCCTCTCGGATCAAAGGTATTAATCTGCAATCTGAAATAAATAAATAAATAAATAAATAAATGATTCCCAGATCCTTTTCTTCTGTTATAGGGATCAAAGGATGACCGTTTAATGTGTACTGCTGTCTTTTGTTAGTATCACCCAAGTGCATAATTACACATTTACTAGTATTATATGTCATATTATTAAGTTACACCCAATCCTTGAGATTTTTTAAGTCTTTAGTAAGATTAAGTATATCTTCCTCAGTTCTGACTTTTGCTGCAATTTGTGTACCATCTTCAAATTTAATAGCAAAACCCTCCAGAATAATTGTCATGTTGGATACAAATACGGAAAACAGCATGGGTCCCAAAATGGATTCCTGCAGTACTCCACTTGTAACAGCACCTATACTAGAAGAGTGTCCTCTAATGTGTATGATCGGTGTACAGTTCTTTAGCCATTCTTCAACTAGTTTGCTATTACGCTATTTATACCTAGCATACGCGTTTTTTTCAATCAAGGAATTATGAGGCACTTTATCAAAGGCCTTACAAAAGTCTGGGTACACATTATCCACTGTTATCTTATCGTGTAACAATTTACTCACTTCTTCATAGAAGACCAGATTGATCATTAGGCAAGACCTTCAATTTTTAAACCCGTGTTGAGAGGAATCTACTAGTTTTTTGTTTATCATATCTTCCTCTATTCTTGTTTTAAGAACAGATTCAAAAATTTTGTCCAGTATACTGGCTAGGCTAATTGGTCTATAGTTCAACACGTCACTCGTATTGCCTTTTTTAAATATAGGTGTTACTAGGGCAGCTTTCCAATCTTTTGGTACTAGTCCTGAAAATAGGGATAAGTTAAATATCTTATGCAGTGATTCAATTAACCAGGATGCAATTTCTTTTAATAGTTGTGGATGAAGTTTGTCTGACCCTGGTGATTTATTAATATTGATTTCTTCCAATTTGTTCCTTATTTCTTGTTTTATAATCTCAGTAATGTTATATGTTTGTGTTCTATTCTTTTCCTGCACCCAGAGAAAGTGTCTAAAGACTGTGAGATCCCTTGCATGCCAGATTTAAGTTCTTATTCTAGAGAAATCATTCTATCATATTGAAACTTTCTCATTTCATATTTTACACTGTTAATTTGATCAGAAAAATCAATATTTTCCTCTTAACTTTGAGATAAGTTTATGTAATTTATCATGTAGCATCAGATACTGTATATGTATTGTTTGTTATATCTCTTACAGCTCAATTTCTGTAAGAAAATCTGAAATTCAGTTAGTGTCTTCCCACCATGTTTCCACTTTATCATTTGCTGTCATTACTGAGCATCTTGCTTCAAATAACTCAAGCCACTGTTTTTTAGCATTATTCTGTTCTGACATAGATGCAGTTAACCTCCATGGTCTTTCTCTTACAGAAATAGAACTTTCTAGAGTGCAAAAACAAAGACCTGCTAGATAACTGAGATCTCAATTACTATTGTTTTGGCTGCATTTACTTTTACTGATGCTGAGAGAAATCAGAAATCTATCCTAGTATATAGAGAGTTGTTAACAAAAGTAGCTGCAGCACCATTTTCATCCTTTGCCATACCATCTTATAAACCTGCAGTGAGAATCATGTCTTTGAAGTATTCTGTAAAGATTTTTTGCCCTCTTTATCAGACAATGACAACCCACAGCTGAAGTCTTCTCCTAAAAGCACACATCTACTTGTATGGGTTTATAGGCAGACTGTTTTAAATAAGGCTGTTCTGCCAGCCTTGGTCTGTGGGGCATAAATATTAATAAGGCATAATTGATTCCCTGCTTCTTCCATATACAGCATAAGAGCCCTCCCGGGGTTCAGTCTCCACCAGTCTCTGTATCTTAAACGTGGAGTCTTTAAACAAAATACCCATACCATAACATCTCTCTAACCCTTGTGACCAAAAATACACCCATGGGACCATAACTTTTCTTTTTCTTTTTTTTTTGTTTTAAAGATTTTATTTGGTTTTGGTAAAACAAAATACATCAAGCAGAAACACAAAAAAACATATTATAACAACAAAATACATAATTATATAATGATTGAAACTGTCAGGTCTTATATAAGGAATTACATACAGAAAAACAGAAATATTTACAGGCTCATTATACTATAGAATTTCTACTAGGGAGAGAGAAGTTTCGGCATTAGATAACAGACCAGGCCTAAAATGGATTATATTTAATTATATAACATCTAAATAAGTAAGGAACGGGGCCCAGTTTTTTTCAAATAGAAAATCTTTATCAACAACCTGATGTGCCAATCTCTTGTTATTTATGACTTCACTCATTTTAAAGGTCCACTCCACATAAGCAGGGGAAAAGGAGATTTCCAATGTGAGAGAAGGATCTTCTGAAGTGTTAAAGCAGCTGACCAGATAACAGAGTTTAGGTGTTTATTTAAACTTCTCTGGCCTACATTTATTCCCAGGATAAGAAATGTTGGATTAAAAAGAATCGATGTTTCCAGTGCAGATTCACAAACTTTATAAACCTTCCTCCAGATGTCTTTAATGGAGGGACAGGACCAGAGCATATGACATAGATCTGCATCTTCTCCCTGACACCTCCAGCATTTCCCATCTATTTGAAGGCCCATGGAGAATAATATTTTAGGGGAATAATATTAATAACTGAGAATTTTATACTGGATTGCCCTAGTTTGAATCTCCTTATTATTGTAGCAGGCATTATCCCAGACCGAAGCCCATTCTTCAGCAGATATAGTTTCCCCAATGTCACCTTCTCATTTACTTTTGGCTGAGGCTAACAAAAGAGAGGGGTCATTCGTGTTCATTAGCAGTTTATATAGTTAAATCCACCCCTTTCCTTAAGTTTGCCACCTTAAGGACATAATTCCACTCAGTATCCTCTCTAATAGTTAAATCTGAACCTAGAATTGAGTCCTGAAGAGACTTTCTTACTTGGAGGTGATAAGCGAAGTGAAATCTTGCAATATTATATCCGGTTTTAAGTAGATTAAAGGCAAGCAGTTCCCCTTGGTCACCTAGTAAATCTTGCAGATTTGTAATACCTAATTCCTGCCACCCAAAGTTATTTAATGGTGCTTTATTGTATAATAGAGTAGTATTATTCCAAAGTGCAGTCAGGCAAGCAGGCAAATTCTCAATGAAGAGCAAGTTCTTCATTTTCTTGACTACCCAAATAGAGGTATTAATACATATATTATCATTCGGGGTAGGAGAAAGTTTAGTAAAGAGATAATCAGATGGTTTACATGGTTACAAAATTTGCTTCCCAACCCTGAACCAAAAGGGTAGGCACCTATCAAGGCGAGAAGCAAGACACCAAGAACTCTGTTTAAAACAAAAAGCAAAATATTTTTCCCAGTGTGGGAGTGTGAATCCACCACCAGACATGTGTGCTCTGAGTTTTGCAACTGAAAATCTAGGAGTAGAGGAGTTCCAAAGAAAAATTCTAGTGATTTTATTTAGCAAATTAAAAATCCTCTATTTTCAGGGGTAAGTTCTGAAAAAGATAAAATAGTCTTGGGGCTATAACCATTTTGATCAAGTTAATCTTACCCCATATAGATAAACTGAGGCCTTGCCATTTTTGCAAATCTGCTTCAGTTTCTTTTACCAGTGGGAGGAGGTTTAAGCTTGCAAGATTGTGGGTGTCCTTGGTTAACTTAATTCCTAAGTATGTCAAACAGCTCAAGCATCTAAGTTCAGATTGTATCATCCCTAGAGAGTCCCCTTGGTGCATACACAAGTTTAGCGATAACATGTGAGTTTTAGCCCAATTTAGTTTAAGGCCAGAGAAGGTGGCAAAGCCATTAAAGATTCCACCTAAATGTGCAACTGAGTACCTTGGGTTTGAAAGAGAGACCAGCAGATCATCTGCATAAGCACATACTTCATTGTTGGCTTTGCCTGCTTTGATTCCACCTCATGGCATTCCGAGATTTTTCTAATTAATGGCTCAATGGACAAAATAAAAATATATGGGGACAGAGGGCAACCTTGTCTAGAACCATTATATAGTCAGAAGGAGTTTGAGATAAAACCATTAGAAATTACTCTAGCAAAAGGTTTTCAGTAAAGAATTTCTAACCAAGAAATAAGGATGTCACCCAGGCAGAGTTTCTTAAGCACTTAAAAGAGATAGCTCCATTCTAAGGAATCAAAAGGCTTTGCAGAAATCAAAGGCTAGCACAGAAGCTGAATGATGTATTTTTCCCTTTTCCAAATTACATTTAGAAGCCTACGCATATTATCCGCTCCACTTCTGCCTGGTACAAAACCTACTTGTTCTCTCCTAATAATTTAGTAAGGTGAGACTTCAACCTAAAAGCTGGAATTTGGGCAAGAGTCTTATAGTCAGCATTAAGCAGAGAAATAGGCCTGTAACTTTTACATCATAAGGGGTCCTTCCCATCCTTTCGAATTAAAGTAATGTAGGCATGATACATAGATTCAGGTACGGATTTTGAGTAAAAAGATGACACAAAAGCTTTGAAAAGGTAGTCCTTAGCTTTCGTACTTAAAACTTTATAGAACTCTCCTGGTAAGTCATCTGGACCAAGTCTCTTGTTTGGATGGAGATCTATAATAATGGTGTCAAATTCTGCTCAAGGAGTGGGAGAATTCAAGACTTCTCTATTTTTCTCATTAAGGTTTGGAAGGTTTACTGAATCTAGAAATATCTGTGAATTTACAACATCCTTCTTACCTGAATCTGAGTATAAGTCCTTAAAGAAAGAGTCAAATTCTGAGTTTATTTTAGAATTTGAAACCTCAGTGGCTCCTAGAGCATTACAAATACCTGGAATCAAGTTCTGACCAACCCTCTTTTTTAACCAATGTGCTGAAAGCTTCCTTGCCCGTTTGCCAACTTTCCAAAAAGTCTGTTTAGTTCTATACAAAGAATATTCTGCCTTAGCAGAATATGTCTGATTTACTACATGCTTTAGTTCTGTAATGTTATTAAGCAGATTCCTTTCCTTTTTACAGTTTTGTTTGTACTCATTTTGCAAGTCCAAAAGTTTTCGCTCCAGTTGGTCCAAATCCTTTTCTCTTTGCTTTTTCTTAGAGGATGAAAAGCTAATAATCCTCCCTCTCAGAAAGACTTTAAAGGAGTCCCAAAGGCAGTTTGGTGAAACTTCCCCATTATCATTTGTACTAAACAAATCTTCCACTTCATGATATAACCAGGATTTAAAATTAGGGTCCTGCAGGAGAGAGATATTAAGCCTCCATCTAATACAGTTATTTTTAGAGCCTCCAAAGTGAATCATGACCTGCACTAATGCATGGTCAGAAAGGTATATCTCCTTAATACCTGATGAAACAAGGTTTGGGGACAGGTGATTGGAAACAAAAATCATGACTATCCTGCTATAAGAAGCATGTCTTGCAGAATAGGAAGAATAGTCTATTACAGTGGGATCTAATAAGCACCAGTTATCTACTAAATTTAGGTAAGACACAAGCTTTCTGATAGCAAGCTGAGTTGAGGAGATCTTAAAGGGGCAGGAAGAAAAACTTCTGTCAATCAAAGTGTCTGAGACTTCGTTAAAGTCTCCTCCCACAATGAGGTTTTGGTGATTTGGCATGCATAGACACACATTAAGGTCCCTGAAGAAATCAGCTTGCCCAGAACTGGGAGCATAAATATTGCAAATAGTGAATCCCCTCCCATCGATAGCACCTTCAAAAATTTTAAACCTGCCCTCCGGGTCAGTATAATGAGTGCTGTTCATGAAGTTTATTCCTCTCCTAAAACAAATAGCTGTACCTCTCTTTTTTGAGTTAAAAAAATTAACTCCACTTTAGAAACCCATGATCTAACTAGTTTTTTGACTTGATCTTCCTCTAAATGTGTTTCTTGAAGTAAAACAATGTCAAGTTTATGCCTATTTAGATATGTTACAACTTTCTTCTTCTTGACTGGGGACCCCAGCCCCTTAACATTCCAAGAACCTATTGAGAAGTTTGACATTCCTGGATGCCTACAGCAGTTTGGGAATATAATTTAAAATTATAACACAGCAATAAACCTAATTTACTAACAGACAATGACAGTATTTTTTATATTTAGTAAACTAAAAGCTATATGAATTTCAGTTTCTAAAACTTAAAAAGAAAAAGGACCTATAGCAATTATAAATTACAAAAAAGATTAAAAAGCAAAATAAATTGCTTAAAAGACAGTAGAGTACAAAACTACTGATGAACGTCTAACCACTAAACCAATATGGTGATGAAATTATTGGTCCGTACCACTAATTTAGTCTACCTGTATACTACCTAGTCCGCTAAATAAAAATGATTAAATACATAAAATAGCAGTTATGCTAAAATCTGTAATAACAGTTTGTGTAAAAACTAACATTTCATTCATGAAGTGGGTATAAAATCTGTAGAATCTACCCTTGTTGATTATTTAGATACAAGGCAGCATTTATGTGTAAGATACATCACACATCTACTGGAGGTAAAAAAGAACAGTCATAGTGTTTACTTAATAATAGAATTGGTAAAATCAGAAAAAGTATCAGAGCAGACTATAATCAGGTGTTACTAAAAGGTTGTGCAGGTATTAAGGAGCATCATGCAACATGATATGCCTCTTACTCAACCCAAATCTGAAACTAGTAAGAAAACTCCCATAATTTCCCCACATCTTAGACTCTGCTGCATTCAGTATTTGAAGGAAATAGGCATATCCATAAGTGAAAATATTTCCCTCACTCTGTGGAGATCTACATCAGTAGCCACCATATTTTCCCACTAGAAGGTTTTAAATATGAGCCGGAAAGGGAGAAGGGAGAGAGAGACATTCATAAAGTCCGTAAATCAGAACAGAGCAAAGTCACTCAGCCAGTTGCACTTTTGCCACATTAAACCAGGACCAAACTCCATCATACTAAAGTGATATTAGGATTTGAGAAAAACCCTGGTTTACTATCCGGTGGTTTCCCAGTCCTCCAACCCATTGTGGGTTTAAAATAAAGCAAACATGCTCAGTTCTTATGGATAGAAAGGGCTCTGTCTTCCCCTAGCTCACTATCCATATTTATATGATAATTTTGTGAAAGCTGACTGAAAAGACTCCATAATAAGATTGAGATAATATAATGAGAAATGCCACACACAGAGTATGTTGGGAAATTCACAACACTAGGAGCATCTCAAAAGCTGTTCCAGACTGAAGAGCAGACTTATTCCCTGAGCACTTGCACAGTAAGCCTGGTACCTTTAGGTTCAACTCTGCCAAACATTCAAAACTACTAAAAACAGAAAACAGTTGCAGAGCGCAGAACTAAAAGCATACAGAGCCCCAAAACAAAACAGCATGCACTCTCATTTATTAGTAATGGTCTGTCTCCTAAAATTAAGCAACAAAGTATGACTGTTTAAAAATGCATCACCAGGAAAGCAACCAAAAAAAAAGAGTTACAGTGCCTACAGTCAAATAAATAGAATTCAGTGAATATTATAACCAGCTTGCATTCTGCAGTATTGCATTTACATTGTTAGGTTAGCAGACACCTATAAGAGAAAACCCAGTAATATGATTGCAAGCAAATTCTGTAGAGTCCCAAAGAGAACTGAATGGCTTAAAAACCTTTAGTATTTCAAACTTGTTTTGGGAAGCATCTGATAAAGAAAACAAATAAAAAACTTTCCTCATCCACTACTGTTCCTAGGTTAGGTGCAAGTAGTGTTCTTTGGGAGAATTAAACTCCACAGAAGCGTTTGGGTCTGTGCCATCCTAAGCTAAATGAAAACAGAAGTCATGCTACATTAGCAGCATAAATGTTAGGCGGAAGTACTCATGCTGAGGCAGATGCCTCCCAAAGATTTGGACCCTCCATACCATCCAGTGGGTGCACTCCGGGCCTGTTTATTTCAAGTACATTAATCAGGGCTTCTTCCTCTTCCACTTCAAAGGAGTCACTAAAGGAACCGAGAGTGGGGGCTGCATTATTTCGGTGCCTGCTCCTACTTCTTTGCCTGGGGGAGGATTGAGAGAGCTGTCTTCCATGTCTCGGAGCTGAGGTCACAGACTTGGAGGTGAGTTTTACTTTCTGGTAGTTCGCTGATTGTTGAGAATTTCCTGCTTTCAGTTTGGACTTTGCAGCAGTTGAATATAATAGAGGTGCTGACATTTTGGAATTCAGCTATGGATTTGCCTGTAAAGAAGCCAAGGGAAAGGGGGTAGGCCTCCATTGATTGCACAGGATCCACGTGTTCAGTTGGAGCACGAGCAGAGCAGGGCACAGTAGAATCTATCGCACATGCTGAGGTCTGTTGTTTTGAAGCTGAATGGTGGTTATTTGAAGTTGTAGTTAACACCTGGTTCAGTAGACATTTGAATGTATGCCCAAGCATCCTCTACTGAAGTACAAGATACCACTCCTCCCCCTTGCTCTCTGATTTGGAATATAGATGGATATTTAAAATTGTACAAAATCCCCAGTTCATGACATTCTTGTTTGACCTCATAGAACCCTTTCCTCTTGTTCACCAAATCTGAGGGAAAGTCCTTGAACAACAGAATTTTTGAAACCCTGGCAATGTAAAGATTTACATTTCCCAGTGACTCTCAGTATTTCTTCTCTAATAGAAAACCTCAAGAAGTAGGCTATAATTGGGCTAGGGCACTTATTTTGAGAGGTTCTGGGGCCCAGAGTCTTGTGGACTCTTTCAGTTTCAAGAATATATGGACATTGATAATTTAACAGTTCAGGGATGAAAGATTGTAGAAAGTTTATCATGTTGTTTCCTTCCCATCCCTCTGGAACCCCTAAGATTCTGATATTATTTCTTTGTCCCCTTTTTTCTAAATCATCTACTTTCCCCAGTAAATACTCAGACTGCTTGCTTTGTTTTAATATAACAGTACTTAAGTGAAAGAGTTTCACTGAGGGTATATCAGCTGCTGCCCATAACAGTTCAGAGTGGATCTCACCTCTTCTGTTTCTGCTTGCAAGATACTTTTAACTTTGTTAACACTGGCAATGTCATTTTTTAGATCAGCAAGCATTTCTTTTAGCTGGGAGATATCAATTTTACTTACCAGTTCAGATAAAACTGGCATCGTGACCATAGATGTGGTGGTTCCCGGACTGCGTGTGTCAGAGACTCTCCCCACTGTGGTAGGCATTTGACAGTTGGTGAGAATATACAACGTAAAATAAAAATAAACAAAAGTAATGACACACTACAAAAAAGGTATCGGTGCATAGTCTAAGTATTCTTCTATCAAAATACACTAGAGTATTGCAGCGTTGTTACTGAATACTGCTGATTAATTTAAAAAGAAATAGCTCATCAGGCAAGCACGAACTAACAGGTGACCATACTGTTCAAGCACTGGCACATGCTCCCGACTCAGGACCATAACTTTTCTGTGGCTAAGATTTCATAGAATGTTTTCCATCAGGTATCTTGTAAGAAAATTATGTTACTGTGTCTAATACTGCCGTAGTTGTTATTCTTTTCCTATTTGTTTTCATGCTGTTCATATTTACTGGCACTGGCGTGACAGAAATCCCTCTATACATTTTGATTTATTGGGGGAGGTTCAGCGTTGCTTTCTAAGTACTTTTTTAGCTGCTGAGGATTCCTTGGCAGATCTGTCCCTGTCAGGCAAGTGATCCCAGACTGAGGCTGCAATTGAGGAGGCTTCCAAAACATCCTCATGCTTCTCCATGTCTCCCCATTGCCTTGCCGAGGCTAGAGCTGCATATTTGTCTTCTACAAGTATAGCTGGGGGTTTTTTGAGGCTTAAGTTTATCTTTCTTTTTTATGTCTCCACTTTCTGGAGGAGACGATCCACACATCTGTGTCTTCTGGTGTGGGTGTGTGTGTGTGGAGGGTATTTCTGGTTATGAACCTTCCTTAGGAGCATCATATGGGAAAATCCCTGAGAGGGAATCTCTCTTGGTAATTGATCCACTCTGTTCAGGAGAGGCAGCCTCCTCATTATTCTCCTGTTGCTCATTTTCCTCAATTGTCATATCTTGAAGTCTGGTTGAATTGATAGGGGCTGAGTCACTTCTAGATGGGCCACAATCTTTTCCTGAGCAGCTATCTCTTCAGGAACTGCTGTTTCTCTGCTCTTCTCAGCTCTTGATATGTTCAAAAACCATTGTGCAGATGGTTTACCCATGCTGGTGCACAAATAAAGAGTGTTCAGTAAACAAGAGCTCAAGCAAAAGGGTGATACTAAAGGTGAGCAGCATGGACTGGGTTTTTCCCCCAGCCAGACCACACACAGTGTATGCAGTATTTTCTGCAGGAGAGCTGTTCCCTCTGCATCTCCTCCCCTTTAAATCAATATAAACCATCTCCTGGTAACACAAGTTGGGGGAAGAGGCAAAGAGTTATGGCTCAAGCCCTGACAGTACCAGACAGTCTAGAATCTGGTACGTCAAGATAGCGCAGGCCATGATGATGGTGCTCTGTTGACGGTGCCCTACTTGTGGCACCCTAACAATGGCATACCATGCAGACACCTCTGCTGCCCCCTTTCCTTGTTTCCTACTTATGAGGTCTTTTCAATTTAACCTTCCTGTCCTATTGTGAGAAGCCTAAGGGCACTGCATATGCTCCTCCCACAAATTGCATCTAACAGGATTAGGGCATCTAAGACTGATATGCCTGCACCCAAAGCACAGGTTACATCTGTCAGCAGCACAAGCAGCACTCAAGTGACCTCATGATCCACATTGGTGACAAGTGTGTGGTTATCCAGGGTAAGAGCACATACCTCTGTCTCTCCCTCAATAGAAACTACTTCTTAGATGGGACCCTCCCCCCATGTTTGTCTGTTTCAGTTGTACTCTAAATTTCTATTCTCATGTCCATACCTGTTCGGTATCAATAATTGGAATGAGGTTTTCTGATACTTCACAACATTGTTTCAGCCAATATAAAATGTCAGACACATTTACACTTTCATTTCAGAAAAGCACAGCGATTGCATTAATTGCTGGTTTAATTAGGGGGATCACTGAAAAAGGGGCCCATGCAGCAGAATTTTTTACCTTCTCATATTTTGGTTAAAATCTACCCTACAGATTTCAAGGTCTTAAAAGCTTATATGAAACACTGTCTCCCCTGATTCATGAATTACAGCACATAACTCTGCAGAAAAAAACCCTGAATTTTTCAACATATTACACATGACACATCTTGCCTGGGGGAGTTCTAAATCTCCTTTGCATTTTAGTCTTACAGCATTCCTTCTCTGTGCAGGCTCACCTTGAACTTCAATAAAATTGAGCAATCTAAAAGTTCTTGGAGATCCTCTTGTCCAGTTTCTGGTTACAAAGCAAAGTCTGCCTCTGAGGAGTCCAATATTTCTCCATCAGAGACTACCTGTGAGGATTTATCCTCATCCCGAATTTCCATATTCTCTGGTGAAATAACTCAAGGTGGGGGGATTACTGGGGCCTGCTGATGAATGGTCTGTCTCCACACTCACAGCAGAACATATGAAATTGCCAGCACATACAGGACATTTGGTCTATCTAGTCTGCTCGAATGTGTAGCATGCTGTTTTGTTAGACTGTAGCTGCCTCCCCATCCCTTGCTCCCCCTACTAACTTAGTGCCCCCCGCATCTGACCTCTCATCCCCCACCCTCTTCACAGTTTTGACCCTCCCTTTGGCCCTATACCACTCTCTCTCTCTCTCTCTCTCCTCCTCTCTCTTCAAGCTACCACTGTCCAAGGGTGCTAACACATACTCTAGCACCGCATTCCAACCAGCCAACATCCTCTCCATGAAATGGTACCTCCTCATCTCTCTCTTAAACTTTCCACCCTCCAATTTCAGGCTGTGTCTCCTGGTGTTCCTCGCCCCTTTTAACTTAAACAAGCCATCTGAATTAACTCTGATTATGCCTTTCAGGTAGCTGAATGTCTCAACCATATCCTCTCTCTCCCGTCTATCTTCTAGGGTGTAAATGTTGAGCTCTCCTAGTCTCTCCTCATATGTCTTGTCACCCATCCCCAGTATCATCTTCATCAGCTTACGCTGAACCCCCTCCAATAGTTTGATGACTTTATGTGTTCTTGTGCATGCGCAAGCAATATCTTGTGGTAGTAGGAGAAATGTAGAGGTGTGTCAGTGTCAGTGTTGGCGAATGCAGGGCATGCCTAGTAGATGCGTCCCTCATTCACCAATGAACCAGCATGCTAGCACTGACACAAGTATATGCAAAATGCCACCAATTTGAAACAAATGTGCCACTGCAATCAGAGACAAGCTCATCATGCACAGATGACACACCTCTTGTAGGTACCTTTCCTGGTGAAGCATTTCAATAAACATGGCGGCGGCTCTGCCCATCTGCCACACAATCCCAAAAGAAGGCTAACATTGGGGGTGCAATCCCCATGTTGGCATGTCTGCCTACCCCACCCCCAGTGTGCTGCCGCTCAGAGAAAGCCGACCACGTTGACATGTTCCTTCCCCCACCCCACCCCCATTGTGTGGCACACTGCGAGCCAACCCCAGTGTTGCCAACATCAGGCCCACCGAAACTCATGGGACACACATGGGGCACACTGGGAGCCCACCTCAGTGTGCCCAACATTTGTTTTAATTCACCTGTAATTCACCTGTAAAGAAAGAAAAAAAGTCCAGCGAGGTTGTTTTTTTTTTGTGAACCTGAAAAAAGGAAAAAGGGTCCATTATTGGTGGTGCTTCCCCTTCCCAACCCACACCAACCCTCTGTGCACACCCCCACCCCATACTTACCTCTGGAGGTCTGGTGCTACAATCTTTGGTGGAGCGGGAACATGTCTTCAAAGCTGAACTGCAAAATGAAGAAATGCCAGCTGTATAATGGCATAAATGGGGGTTTCAACTTAGGTGGGAATCTCAAGTTATTTTTTTTCATTTTGGCTACAGATTTCAACATGGGGTTCTTGGGACCCCCACTTCATGAACACATGCCCTGTCATCTCATTATTTCATCCCAAAAGGTCCCAAAATGCCTATGTTGAAATTCTGGTTAAAAAAATCCCCAAAATAATTGTGTTATGGGCGTGCATTGCATAGTTTCTACGCACTCTGGTGACTTCACCAATTTTTCATATTTTCACTCCAGATTTCCAACATTGCCATTTTTTACATCTCCTCATGAACAATACAGTTGTCATTTTTCACATCCTGCCCGAAATGTGCTTTTGCACCTGTGGTACCAAATGGCACAGTCACTGTGCAAAATCACCTTTTGGCTAACGAACTGATAGTGCCACTGTTCATGAGGTGGGGTGACAAAAAGCCCATGTTGAAAACTTGGATTGTAAATACCGACAAGTGCCTGGGGCATAAGGGTATCCAACTGTAATGCCCCACCCTGTAGAGACTGGCATGTGTCAGGGGTATGACTTGGGATTGTCGGCTGTAAAGCTCACACCATTCCACCCCCACCCTGTAGCCAGTGACAGGCATCAAGGTGTGCCTTTGACTCTTCAGCCCCAAAGTTCACCCCATTCTCTTGTACTGCACCCATCTCAGTGTATTTCCTTATGGAATAGGGTGATCATAAGGCCCGAAGACCCCAAGGCACAACATGACACTTGTCCGTATCTGCAGGGTAGGGTGAGGTGAAATGGCATGATCGTTATGGCCGACAACCCAAAGGCACACCACACTGCCTGTCAGTCTCTGCAGGGTGGGGTGAGGTTGGTGTCAGTTCAATACTTCACTGCCATTCCTATTATGCATCTCTCTAACTCCTGCACTATCAATGCCAATGCCAGCGAGACAACATTCGGCATTGACAAATGCTTGTTAAAATTAGTCCCTTATTGCATTTTATTTTCCATAGATTTTTTTCTTCTGCTATGTGCTCATTGAATGCTTTTCTACCTAGTAGTACTGAGTGGGATATGAAAAGCAGTGCTTTACCAGCAACAATTTTCATTCATCTAACCAAAGCCTTTAATTCAGTATCCCATCCACTCCTCTGCTCTACTGGCCTCTCAGTTCCCATTGTTGACTGGCTCAGTTTCTACCTCATGGGCCACCAACAACTGGTACAGGTTGGAGGTATCCTGTCCCCACCACTGCCCATCAAGGCTGGGATTTCACAGGGCTCGATCTTGGGTCCCATCCATTTTTCCATTGTCCTGAAAAACCCCCCCTCTGCCTCTGCCAACTCACACGTCTACATGTATGCAGATGATATAGTCATCTTTTCCTCTGGTCCCTCCACTGCAGCTAGGGAAGACCTACTCCAGTGGGATTGCAAAAATGTTGTACACCAGCTCCAATGCAACCAACTCAGAGTCAACACTAAAAAAAAAAGTGCCATTGATCTTTGGCACCAGTTGGAAGTTGGCTGGCCAAACTCACTGCTCCCCGAGTTTTCTCTACTCTGGACAGTATGCCTCTTGAAGCAGTTCTGTCATTCAGGTAAGTACCCTGGTGTGTGGCTGGACTGTATGCTTGACTTTTTAGCCCATATTGATGCCATCAATGCAAAACTCCATTCCTAGCTCAGTGTCCTTTACCACAACATATAGAATAGTGGATGGGTGACCATCCACAACAAGGCTGTGTTTCCATCGAGGGAGTTGATAACATCATTGAGACCTCGAGAGCGAAGCTTGAGAGGTCACTGTGATGTCATCAACTCCCTCGATGGTTTACCAGCCTTGTTGTGGATTGTCACCCCATCCACTATTTTGTATAGTATATGGTTCCCCAAAATGCACAAAATTTAATTTCACAAGATTCATACCTTGTGTCCTTACTCCTGCTTGCTCCTGAATGCTCCCAGACCTGTCCTCGCCACATTAACACTCGGCTCCAGTGCCGTCCCCGAATATGCCATTCCTGCTTGCTGCTATCCCACACTGCTCTGACCCATAACTTCCCCACTGATTAAAAAAAAAGAAAGAAAGAAACCTGGCAAATTGATAGTTTGGACACACGGAGCCCACTATGGCAGTCCGTGTCCAAAGTATTCTAATAACCTGTTCACCCAACCGCTTGCTAAGCTACGCCACCATTTTAAAGTAAATTTTTTTAATCACTGCTGTTTTAACCAATCGGGTAACAGCTCAAGGACAAAAGGTTGTTGTACTATTGCTATGATGTCAAAACAATAGTGCAACAATTTTTTTGACCTTTGAACTGTCCTACAACAAGATTTGGAAAACCACTGTTTTCCATACAAAATACGCTATAACCATATACTATAGAGTGCTTATGTCGACAGGAAACTTGCCACTAACATGGTGCTGCCTATCTTCAATTATGCAGATGTGGACTATGGCACTGCAACTTCCACTTCCCTTGCCAGAATATGTAACTATTCTTTCTGCTTTGCTGCAAACTCTCCCCCCCCCATACCAGCACCATTGCTCTCTCTAGTCGTCCCTATCCATCCTTCTTCTACCCTTATATCACCAGGCTCACGGTACTTCATTCATATTCAAATATTGGTTTGGCTTCCTTCCCTCCCTGTCATCTCTCATTTCCTCTCCCAACTGCCCCTTCATTCTCTTCCCTCCACTCCAGAGACCATTGTACTTTCACCTCTCTTCACCCCACTCCTCTGCAGGGTAATCTGCCTTTTCCTTTTGACTTCCCTCACTCTGGAAGCAACTTCCTTCTTCCATATGCTTTTCCTTCTCCCCTAGCTCCCTCATGCACCAATTGAAACTCTAACCCTACCTGTTCCTGTCACCCTTTCTCCTGACACCTTCCTGTCTTGAGCCCTGTTGTCCTTGGTACAACAGCTGGCTGAGTCACCTCTACCTGCCGTCTGATTTCAGTATCACACTATCTCTGTTTCTCCATCCACTACAAGGCCAGGCATTATCTCACCTTTCAGGTCACTCAACTGCTCTCAGTAAGTCTTGCTGACACTTTACTCTGCACTTACGTGATTATTATTGAGTTGTAACTGCACCTTATTCTCTGTACCAACTATTAAATATTTATTAATTTTGTGGTAACTTTTTTCAAAAGTTGTTTGACTGACTTGTTATGTATTGTGCTGCTGTTCTTCCACTTTTCCCCTCCTCTGGGTCACACCCGAAAATTAGCCTTGACCCAGTGTGCCTTTCCTGGTTACCAATTTTCAAATAAATAAATGAAACTAAATTAGCTGGAAGTAGACATATCTAGTTCTGTTCCACCCAGTATATCATCAGCATGTGACCTCACTTATTGTTATGCCACAAGCTCTGCTGCCTGATTGGTTACTGGTCAAAAAGCAGGAGATTAGCTTTTCTTGGTTACTAGTGATGTCACATTCAGTGCAGCTACAATGCTGATGGTATATGGGGGAGGAATAGAACTGACTATGCCAGCCTCCAGGTAGATGGCTGTTCCACACATCACACCTACCACCGTCTAGTAGAAAATCTTCTAATTAACAAAACAGAAAATAAAAAAAAATACTTCAGAATATAAAGTGACAGTTGATTACTTCTGAAAGTTATTATTAATCCCAGGCAGTATGCCAGCTCTTAAAATTTTATTGAGCTACAAAAGGAAAGAAAGGACTGCACTACAATCTTTCTAATAACCATGTAGCTACGGAATAGTATAAATAAAGTTCAAATAATTTTTTATATGCACATAATCAAGTTAATTATGCCCTGTAAGTAACAGTATGCCCTCTAGCAAATGCAGAGGAGGTAAGGTATCGCAGCTCATTAAAGAATGGAATTTCTTAGACATGTCTAAATATATAACTGTACATTACTGAGATAAACAGCTACCATAAATTTAATAGTTTTTAAGGTAGACTAGATAAGCACCTCAATTGGGGTAAGAGACAATAACAAATATACCCACACATATGTGGGAGACATCCATGTTTGGCCTCGGTCTTCTCATGTCTTATCCACCTAATAACCTAGTAGTAAATATAAAATTTACTGCTGCATTTTTTTTTGCTCCCCCTGCACCTTAGCCTGGTCTGTCCTTCAGGCCCCGCATGTACCTCACTCGGCAACCCCCGACCCCACCACCTTATATTGCAACCATCCTAGGTCACCCCGATGTATCCCTTCATTGGGTGGGTCCCTTACCTTCATGGGGAAGAGCCTGTATGGCTATCCAAATGCTCCTGGGTGCTGCTGAGGTGGTGATAGGGGTCGAGGAGTTCTATGGTGAAGGTCCGAGAGGCCATCATCCGACCCAACCAAGGCACCATATTTCCCGTTTTCTCCCCCAGGAGTGGCATGCCACAGACGTCATGGCTCATGCCAACGTCCGCCACTCCCCAAGATATCAAGGCCTGACGTCGTGCCATGCCCCCAGCTTCCACTAGGGGCCAGCAAGCACCGGGCTGCAACCCCACCCTTCCCCCGGAGAAGGTGAGCTATCTCTACACGCTCCAGCCTTCTCCCCCTGACTGGCCCTTCAGCAACCCGAGTCCGTTCCCAAACCCAGCTCACTGGTGTTGCAGACAGAAATCCAACCGCTGTACTGGTGGGCCAGCTACTGTTGCATTTAATCAAAAATATCATACCTCAGACTGGATCTCGAATTTCTTTTAATTGCTTCTAAAACTTGAATTCTAGTGACTGGTAGGTGTGTGTGAATGCATTATCCTGAATATTCATGCTGAATGTTGTATTCAGGCCCCCAAATATTCTAATATTTGTATTTGTTATTTGGGTGAGTGAAAAGAAAAACAGAAGATACAGCCCCCACCCTCATGTCCAGCTCAAATCCTTAAATACAGTACGACCCCTCAATTCCCCCACCCTCTGTTTGAATCCCAATCCACCTTCCTACCCCCAAGCCTCCAAAATTCGATATTTTAGAGGATATTAAAAACTTTACGATAGGTCACTGGCACAGTCCACCCACCTCCATGGCCAGTCGCTTTCTTTCAGCACTCACTTGTGCTAAAAAAATATATCCACCACCACCTCACCCTGGCAGCACCCTCCCCCGCCCCCAACACCATGCTCTTTTTATGATAAGCCATCTGTCACTGAGAAGAAGATGACCAAAACAACCTGCCCTCTACCATGGCTGACTGCCTTCTTTTGAATAAAAATGCTTGTGTGCTTGCTTGTGCTGTATAGTACAAATGAGAGCATGTCAATTCATTCCCATCAATTCATCCCCCGAAAACTCGCTCCCGACCATTCGCCCTCGTCAATTTCGCTCCCCGTCTAACTCACTCCCTGTCATTTCGCTTCTACAGTAACAGTAACAGACTTAGCGATTCTCCCCGGGGAGCTATCGGCTGTGGTGCAAAGGGAGGAGTTTTGACAGTATGAGGGGGAGGTGATCATGTCACTATACTAATCCCTGGTAAGGCCTTACATGGAGCACTGTACCCAGTTTGAATCCTCACCTGAAAAAGGACAGTGATAGGCTGGAGTCAAGAGCAGAGAAAAGGTCACAAAATGATTCTGGGCCAGCAGGACAGATCATACAAGGAATGTCTGAAGGCCCCTGAACATGTACTTGGTGGAGGCCAGATAGGAGAGGGACTTATAAGTTCCTAAGAGGTATAAATAGGGTAAATCGTGAGGACCTGTTTGTTAGAAATAGAGATGCAGTTATGAGGGGCACAACTGTAGATCAGTGGAAGGTAAATTCAGGAAGGATGTGAGGAGGTTTTACTTCACAGAAAGGGTGGTGGAGCCTTGGAACAGATTACCAGTTGAGGTCATGGGGGCAACTACTGTTAATGGGTCCAGATGTGGGTGGAACAGGGGCAGGGGACTAATAATCCCACTTGGGGGAACCTGGAAGGAGAAGGAAGTAGAATGGAATGAGGGTGTGAATAACCCACTGCCTCACTATGCCATGGGGTAAGGTAGTATGGAATGAGATTGTGAATAACCCACTGCCACGATATGCCATGGGGTAAGGTAGTATGGAATGAGGGTGTGAATAACCCACTGCCACACTATGCCATGGGGTAAGGTAGTATGGAATGAGGGTGTAAATAACCCACTGCCACACTATGCCATGTGGTAAGGTAGTATGGAATGAGGGTGAATAACCCACTGCCACACTATGCCATAGGGGTAAGGTAGTATGGAAAGAGGGTGTGAATAACCCACTGCCACACTATGCCATGGGTAGAGTAGTATGGAATGAGGGTGTGAATAACTCCACTGCCACACTATGCCATGGGGTAGGTAATATGGAATGAGGGTTGAATAACCCAATGCTTACTATGCCATGGGGAAGGTAGTATGGGAATGAGATTGTGAATAACCCACTGCCACACTATGCCATGGGGTAAGGTAGTATGGAATGAGGGTGTGAATAACCCACTGCCACACTATGCCATGGGGTAAGGTAGTATGGAATGAGGGTGTGAATAACCCACTGCCACACTATGCCATGTGGTAAGGTAGTATGGAATGAGGGTGTGAATAACCCACTGCCACAGTATGCCATAGGGTAAGGTAGTATGGAAAGAGGGTGTGAATAACCCACTGCCACACTATGCCATGGGGTAAGGTAATATGGAATGAGGTTGTGAATAACCCATTGCCACACTATGCCACGGGGTAAGGTAGTATGGAATGAGATTGTGAATAACCCACTGCCACAAAATGCCATGGGGTAAGGTAGTATGGAATGAGGGTGTGAATAACCCACTGCCACACTATGCCATGGGATAAGGTAGTATGGAATGAGGGTGTAAATAACCCACTGCCACACTATGCCATGTGGTAAGGTAGTATGGAATGAGGGTGTGAATAACCCACTGCCACAGTATGCCATAGGGTAAGGTAGTATGGAAAGAGGGTGTGAATAACCCACTGCCACACTATGCCATGAGGTAATGTAGTATGGAATGAGGGTGTGAATAACTCACTGTCACACTATGCCATGGGGTAAGGTAGTACCAACTATGGGCAGACTTGATGGGCCATTGGTCTCCTTCTGCCCTCAGATTATATGATCCTATGTGTTACTCTAGACTATACAAAACATTTTTAGAATCCCGTTGTGTCTATCTCCCCCTCCCTCAGCTATGCTGTGAGCTTGTGACTCATAACTTTCCTCAAGACAAAAGCTGGCCGTTGATGAGTATGATTACTGTCTGATATCCTGAGTCATCTATTGAACTCATTTTTGTGTGCAGAATATTTACTTGCCTGAACAAAGTCCTCCATTAAAAAGATTATTTCAAAAACAAAAAAAGCTAAATTGAGTTCCCAGAAATGGTTCCAGGGGTATAACCATGCACAAAAGCAAACAGAGACATCCTGTACAAGTTATTGCTTTTGTGGTCTGTAAACAGCCGTTAGAGAGTCAAAAACTCAAACCCTGTGTTGCTTCTTCAGCTCATAATATCATGCATCTGTTTGTCATTATTCAGCATGAGTTCTTTTATTCGTGCTATGCGTTTGTGATTAAAAGCTTTTTTTATTTTAAGACAAGCTTATTCAGGGTCGTACAGTTCGCAGCTCTTATAGAGGACGGAAGCCTATTCTGTAACAACTACACCATACAACTGGCCTCCAGAAATTTTAACCTGAATCCCAATTTTGAAGGGAAAGAACAAGGTCTGAACTGAATTGATCTTGGTTTTATTAATTTTTTTTTTTATTACAGTTCTATCACATGATTATTACAGTCCTTCCATTGAATCTTCTTCTGTCCGCCAAATCCACAACTTTCATCCAAGGAGCACAAAACAACAAAAACCAGCTCACACTTGTGCCAGGCCAAACTCGATGCTAGCTCAACCAGTTGCTACTCCCACATGAAATGCCAAACAAATTATATCAGCACTTGGACTGAGGTGAGGGGCTCTAGACAAAATGCACTAGGCAGAAATATAACAAGTTTTCAATATACAGTATTTTAGCCACAGAGTAAAAGTGCTCACACTTGCATATTTTGTTTGCGATGCAAACTCAACCAGAGTCCTAAAGTACACTCACAGCTGCTCTGGTGCTTCACTAAAGCTCATGTGAGCAAGGCACCAGGGCAGCTGTGATTATACTTTGATACTTGTTATGCTTTTGCCTGGTGCATTCTTTCTGGAGTCCCTCACCTCAGTCCGAGTGCTGATTTAATTTGTTTGGCATCCAAGGAGCTATCTGGGATAACAATGAACTCTAAATCTCTAACCTGTTCTGCCAACTCTGAAGCTTGACAGCTGTGGCATGGCCCAATCAAAGCTGCCTCATCTCTCAGTCAGAAAACTGAGTCTGAAGATGTAGGGGAGGCACATGCATGGTGGTGCCATTGATCCTATCAGATAGGAGAAAGGTAGGGACTTGATCAGGAAATGGGTAGCCAGTTTTCCAGTTTTCTTTCTCTCCCCAAGTGATGCAAAGCAATGAGCCAAGCGAGTCACTCCTGACATCATGGCTTCTCAGTAGCATATCATTCCTTCACACTGTCTGTTAAACAGCGATTCCCCAGCCTTTCTGGGTCATCAGAAGGGCAATAGTAGAGTTGCAACTGGATCCTCCCCTTTCAGATGCACATGTCTAATGACATGCTACGTGCCTTCTCAGAAAAAGACACGGATAATGCAGCACTCCAGACAAAAAAACTTATAAGGGACATCCAGTTTATTACAGGTAACACAAATTATAGGTTACACACTAAGTGAATCTAACACATGCTGTACTCCAGTGCTTTGAGACTGTGTCACCTCATCAGGGGGCCCCCTGACAAAGAGACATAGTCTCAAAGCACTGTGGTACAGAGTGTATTGAATTTACAGTATCTAATCTGTAACTTGTGTTATCAGTAGGGCTGCAAGTTCTGTTCGCTCATGCACTAAAAAAGATAGAATCCCCAGTGATTGCGCTTGTCTGCGCATTGCGAACATTGTATGGAAAAACACAAACTTTGTTTTGCCGGTTCGCACCAGTCAAGTTTTTTCCCCCCATACTGTCCCTTTCAGTTGCACATACTCAGTTGTGGCAGCCCCCAGTAACATCATGTGGTGTATTATAGAGAGAGTCAGGAGACTGAGTCCCTGCTTGTCAGTCAGCCAATAAGGACTTTAACGATTTCTCAAATATTACAATCTCTCCAGAGTCTCCGCCTCCCCCTCACAGAACTGGGAGCAACAGCAGAGGCGATTGGTGGAGCAAGTCAGAAAACACGTAGGTGTGGATGTTAAACTTACACCACACAGTTTCCTCAGTGTGTGAGAGTGAGAGGTGGCAATGAGAGCACTGAGAAAGTGCTTGCTTAGTGAAAAATAAAAAAAATCGTCCTTACTGAATCGTCATGACTGACAATGTTGTTTCACTGTTTTTTTTGTCTTCAAGCTGTAGCCCCCCCCCCCAAAAAAAAAAACATGTTTATTTTATAATTTGTGTTTTCTCTTTTTGTTATTGTGGCTTGGGGTGGATAGGAAAGGAATAGGAGGATATACTGGATTCTTCTGGTCCTTGTGCTGGCTCATAAGTATATAAGACAGGGGGAAAGGAAGAGTTCAAAAATTACCTTTACTCCAACTCCACCAGTGCCACAAGTTAAGCAGAGAAATTTACTGCATTCTCTCAGTCTGTAGGATCAGTTCAGTTCACAGTTGTAATTTTAATCCAATCTGGGCTATTGATTTTTCTTCTGACTGAAGAATTACAAACCATGGGCAAGGAGAAATTTAAAGCTGTAAACTAAATAAACTGAAAAAGTACACAGAAAGGCTGTGCCAGAGACAGAGTTTTTGTGTAACTCATTTGCTCTGCTGTTGATTCTGTTTGTGCATGACATAATCTGGGGGGCTAGTAGTTTAGTAGGGGGGCAGTTGCTAACTCTGTAGTCTAGTCAGTGACAGTGACCTGTTTAGGAATTAATATTGTCAAGTCCAGCTCCCTGCATTTTTATCAGTACTACTGCTAACTTAACTCCATGTAGACACTGACAGCAGTGCTGTACTATACTCCGAGGCTGGGATATTCAGACTGCAGTGGTGCAAGCCTGGGTGCAAAGCAAGTGTTATGCGCCGGGGCCAGGTCCAGGTGATATTCAACTGGGGTGCACCATGACGCAGCACCGTTGAATATGGCACAAACAGTGCACATACAGTGCATGGCGCAGTGGCACTGCACCTGGCGCAAGGCACAGATAGGTAGCACAGGGATGTGCCAGTGCAAGTGCAGTTGAGCTAGGTGTATCACCTGCGATATTCAGCAGGGAGCATGCAAATGAGGCCATAATATATGCAAGGTGCAACTGGGGCCATTTGCATGCCATTATGGCTCCATTTGCATGCCTGGTGCAGGGCAGCCCAGTGACTTGCACCTGGTGCCCTGCACAGCATGAAGTGTGCAGTGGGGATCATAACATAGAAACATAAAGTTGACGGCAGATAAGGACCGAAGGGCCATCCAGTCTGCCCATTTCTTTTCTACCTTATAAATGTGCCATCGGCCTTTGCTCTGTCAGTGGCCTATCTATTCATAGTCATTTGTATTGCTCCTTTGCCTATCCATGCCTGCTTGAAGCCTGCACTGTATTCATAGCCACCACTTCTTGTGGTAAGCCATTCCATGCATCCACCACCCTTTCTGTAAAAACAATTTCTCATGCCCCTAATCGGCCCCCCTCTAATCTCATGCTGTGTCCTCTCGTCCTGCTATTTTCTTATATTTAAACATGTTAGACTCTTTCACCTTGTTAATGCCCTTAAGGTGTTTGAATGCCTCGATCATATCACCCTCTCCCTCCTTTGCTCAAGGGTATACATATTGAGCTCTGTTAATCTGTCCTCATATGTCTTCTGATGCAGTCCTGCACCATTTGGTTGCCTTCTCTGGACTGCCTCAATTTGAATTAATGTCCTTGTGAAGGTGTGGCCTCAATACTGCACACAGTACTCCAGATGGGGCCTAACCAGTGTCTTATGAAAGGTTATTACCTCCTCTTACGACTTGTGATACCCTACTAATACACCCTAACATCCCCCTAGCCTTACCTACTGCTTTAGAGGTCTGCTTGGATGATTTCTGGTCATCAGTGATGATGATGATGCCCAAGTCTCTTTCTTCCTTTGTGACTGCTAGCAACTCCCCTCCCAGCCTATAGGTGGCTTCAGGGTTTCTCTTCCCTATGTGCATGATTTTGCACTTCTTTACATTAAATCCCAGTTGCCACTCTTCTGACCATTTTGCTAGTTTATCCAGATCTCTTCTCATTCTGCCCACCCCATCTGGATCATCTACTCTGTTGCAGATCTTGGTGTCATCTGCAAACAGACAAGCCTTTCCCTCTAGTCCATCTGCAAGGTCACTAATGAAGATGTTGAAGAGGACTGGCCCCAGGACTGATCCCTGAGGTACCCCACTTGTGACTTGCAACTCTTCTGACTGTATACCATTTACCACCACTCTCTGTTTTCTGCCCGTCAACCAGTTTGCCACCCAGTTGACCAACTTCTGACCCCCTGAGCCTACCCAGCTTATTTATCAATCTTCTATGTGGAACAGTGTCAAAACTTTGCTGAAGTCAAGGTGGTGACATCAACTGCTCCCCTTGGTCCACCACTCTGGTTCCCAGTCAAAGAAATCTAAGAGATTAGTTTGACAGGACCTTTCTTTTGTAAACCCAAGCTGTCTTGGATCCTGTGCCCCTATGGATTCCAGGTGTTGCACTGTCCTTTCCTTAAGGAGTGCCACCATAATCTTGCCCACTACTGAGGTAAGACTGACAGGTCTGTAGTTCCCCACCTCCTCCCTGCTACCACTCTTGTGGAGTAGGATCACATGAGCTCTTCTCCAGTCTTCTGGGACCTCTCCTGTGCTCAGATACTCACTAAACAGTTCTGCTAATGGCTCTGCTAGTTCCACCTTTAGCTCCTTAAGTACCCTGGGATGTATGCCATCAGGTCCCATTGCCTTAGCCACCCTGAGCTTAGCTAGCTCTTGTAGGACCCTTTCTTTTGTGAAGGGAGTAGTGCTCACCTCCCTCCCTCCCCCCTGTGTCCATGAAGCTGAGCTCTGGGGCCTGCCCTACCTTCTCTTCAGTAAATACTAAGCAAAAGTATCTATTTAGGATAGATGCCTTTACAGGGTCCTCCTCCTCCTCACATGCTCCCTTTTCTCCATTAAGCTTAGCAATACCCCCTCTGGACGTTCTCCTTTCACTAACTATAGAAAGTCTTGTCACCTTCTTTTATTGTTCATGCTAGTTTTTCCTCAGTTTGGGACTTTGCCTGTCTAACTGCCTTCCCTGCTACCCTTAGGGCAGTTTGGTATGCCTCTCTATCTTCATCCCGCTGTGTTCCCTTATATTTCCTGAAGGCCAGCCTTTTGGCTCTGACCTTTTCTGCTACTGTAGTTGAGAACCAAAGTGGTTTCCTTCTTCTTTGCACTTCCTTTCTGTCTAACACAATGGGATGTTGCTTCAGTATTGCATCATAATGCTTGCCCACTTTGCCTGTATCCCTCACCTGTGTTTCTTTTTGCCAGGGCTAGCTAACTCTGTTGGCCATCTTCTCAAAGTCAGCTCCTCTGAAGTCCCATATTTTTGCCTTGGAATGGGATGATTTAGATGTAGTAGCTAAATTGAACCATACCATGTGATGGTCACTGGCCCCCAGGTGACCTTCTATCTGGAGATCTGTGATCCCTTTCTTGTTAGTCAGTACTAGATCTAGGATAGCCCTGTCTCTAGTGGGTTGCTGTACCAGTTGTTTGAGGCCCTCCCTCTGCTGGAAATCCACTATGTGTCTAGTTCTGGCAGATGTTCCTGCTGGTATTGACCAATCTGTATCCAGCATGTTGAAGTCTCCCATTATCAGAACCTCCCCTTTAGCTGTCATGTTTTGTATATCTTCTAACAGTAATGTGTCTATGTCCTCCCCCGGTCTGGGTGCCTGTAGACAACCCCAGTTCTTCTGGCTGTCCCATTTCCTGTTTCCAGGGTGACCCACAGTTCTTCTGGCTCCTTATGTGTATTCTGAATTTCTGTAGCTTTGATATTTTCATTGACATACAGGGCCACTCCTCCCCCCTTTTGCACCCTCGGTCTCTTCTGAACAATACATAGCCAGGTACTGAAGTCTCCCAAGTGTGCTTACTGGTAAACCACGTCTCACTAATTGCAACTATGTCCAGTTTAGCCTCGACATTATTGCCTGTAGGTCTGGGATCTTATTTCCCAGGCTGTGAGCATTGTGTACATGATTTTCCATTGGCCAGATTTTTGGTGTGTTAGTTGTTGGGTGAGTTTGGCGTACCTCTGTGCGTCGTATGGGGAGACAAACCTTTTTTCTTACCTGGTGATGCAATGAACTGCAAACATGCTGAATCCCTGTTTGACCACTAGCTGAGGGGAGGTGTTCTTCCCATTTGACGTAGGGTGCTGCACCCTCTCATTTGCTAGTTTGAATATTCTGCAAAGGCGTCAAACTTCTGCCCCAATGCACTGACTCCTCCTTAGTCAGATGCAGTCCATCAAATTTAAAGAACTTTCGCTCCCAGAACTGTTGCTAGTTCCTACAAATCTGTGTCCTTTCCTGCACCAGCCCTTGAGCCACGTGTTTAGCTCCCTATCTCCCTTCTCTGACCTTCTGTCCATCTGCTCCCTCTCCAGACTGGCAAGATCTCAGAGAAGGAGATGCCAGACGAAATAGATGATAGTTTATCACCCAGCCTGGTCAGGTGTTCCTTGGTCTCACAACTGACTGGCTGGTGAGATCATTAGTCCCTTTGTGTATTAGGACATCAATGTTTTCTCCTGCTTTGTGAACAATTTTAGCAATGCGGTCAGTGTCTCTCCATGCTGATGTACCTGGGAGACATCTCACCATTACCCCTGGCTGGAGATGGGTATCAACTCCTCGAATCATGGAGTCTCCTATGATCAGAAGCTTTTTGGATTTCCATTTTGCTTTTTTTGGTTTGGTACCTGATTTAGGTGAGTTTTGTTGTGCTAGCTCCTGTGCTGCAGTGTCCTGCTCTGCAGTGTCTTCTGCCTCTTTGTTTGATTTCAGAGGTAGAGGCAGATACCTGTTTGTAGTGTTTATATGTTTTTTGGAGGTAATATGTTGGAGAGCACCGAGTGATGGGGCACCCGATTTGTCCCTCCTAACCACCTGCCAACCTCCTGGACCAACTACCCTCTGCGGTCGAGGTTTTTCTGTTGGATGCTGGGAAAATAGCAGGTGGTTCTTATTATGTAATTCCTCTTGAATATGAAATTTGAGGCGTGCAATCTCTGCTCATGCTGCCCGGAGCTGAGCCCTAAGATCTCCAAAGGCCCAGCATGTAGGACAGTGTCCTAAATCCTTTAAGACTGTCCTTCTGAAAATTGTTCCACAGTACCTGCAGTTAGTGATATCCATTCCAGATAAGTTGCTGGGTTTATAACCTAGTCAGAGTAATTAGAAGGAAAAAAAGGAAAGAAATGCAAGTAATGGTTTGATTGTGTTTTGTTTAACTTGTTATAACAACAAGTTAAATTACTAGTGCCCCTGTAAATGAGCTCACCTTGTGGAGGCCCCACTGATCCACCCCTTATTGCTCTGCCACAGGAAATGTCACAACTGTGGTATCCTATAAAAGGAGTGTAGTGTGGGGTGGTTGGGGATGGGGGTGGGTGTCTGGGCCCTTCCCCTGCGGAAAAAAAACAAACCACGGACGAAAGAACAAGGAGGTAAGGGCAGAAACAATCAGTCAACAACAAATGCAGTAACCCTGAAAGCTTATCCTAATGTTAGATAAAACTGTAAAACCTGTAAAGTACCACCTGTAATAATTTCAGAGAAGATATCGTTGTAAGAAACACTTTGCTACAGAGAAAATAAAACAATGAAATGTTAGCAACAAACAGTAGCAATCCCTGTGGTAAAAAATAAAAACAACACCACACAGTAAATCTGCTTAGCCAAAATAAGTCTTAATCCTTTTCCCTTGCTCTGGTAAGTTTCTCTACTCTGCCTTTCAAGCAGTTTTAGAAGGAAAGAGCTCAGGTGAAGCTAGGTGCCTTGGCCAGCAAACCAAGTCTTCTACCTCCAAGACATCAACTAACCTGACTTTTTAACCCTTCTTTCTGTTGGAAATTACTGACAGTTTGACAGCTCCATCCCCCACATACACACCTAATCCTTTGGAAGAGCTGTGGGAGGAAAACAATTATCTTCTTCAATGTGAGAAGGAGACTGAAACACCCCTGAGACAACAAACCTTTTCAACAAACAAACAAAAAACAAGAATAAAATAAAACACAGTGTCAAACAGTAATTTTGCTTAGCCCAATGATAAAAAAGTCACAAAAATGTAAGCTCCACCTGTAATACAGTAATTTCAGAGGAGATATACCCTGTAAGAAACATTTTGCTACAGAGAAAAATAAAGCAGTAACAGAAGATATACCTTGTAAAAGACAATTTGAATTAGACGATTACAGCAGTAATCTGTTAGCACAAACCTGTAGGCACACCTTGTAATAATGCAGAAGAAGGTATACCAGCAACAACAATTTGAATCAGAGAAAAATAAAGCAATGAAATGTTAGCAAGAAACAGTAGCAATCCCCTTGAGTAAAAAATAAAAACAACACCACACAGTAAATCTGCTTAGCCAAAATAAGTCTTAATCCTTTTCCCTTGCTCTGGTAAGTTTCTCTACTCTGCCTTTCAAGCAGTCTTAGAAGGAAAGAGCTCAGGTGAAGCTAGGTGCCTTGGCCAGCAAACCAAGTCTTCTACCCAGGGCATCCCCCACCCCGTAGCCGCAATTGTGTATCTGTACAGCAATCAAACTTTGGTAGTCTAGTGTCCTCCCAGTCACCGATAAATGTAAGAAATTACCATCCCTGGTGGTGTAGTGGTCCCCCCCCACCTAATTCCCTTAGAACTGTGAATATGATCGTTCCTGGTGGTTTAGTGGACCCTCCCACCTGGTTCCGTGATCGTGGTAAATGCAAAGTACAACATGCTCTGGCAGTCTAGTGGTACCCCTCTCCTGCCCTTGTCCCCTATCACTGGTATCTGTAGTATAAGTACAACCCTGGTAGTCTAGTGGAACCACCCGCTTGTTGCCACGATCACGGTACATCTCCATATAATAAATCCTTGGTGATCAGTGGCACCTCCCCTCCCACCCACACAGAACCCCTGCCCATCCTGCTCCGCCCATCATCGGCGGGTGGCAGGAACCTCCCATACCGCCTGGCCACCCGCGAATTACATTATAGTATGGGTTTATAGCCCATTGGTCCCCAGTGTGGACCAATGGGCATGAGACATACTGAACTAGACAGTCCCAAATATGTGAATGATCATTCACATGTTTGAGCTATCTATCAACTCTTATAATTCATTGGTCCACACCTGGGACAATGAGCTTCCAGCCTGTACTGTCATTTGGCAGGCAGCTGGGTGGTGTGTGGAGGTTGCTGCCACCCGCCAATGACGGGGGGCGGGGTGGGCAGGGGTTCTGTGTGGTGGAGAGATGTGGTGCCACAGGATCACCAGGATTTTATTATATGGAGATGTACCATGACCACGGCAGCAGGTGGGGGGTCCACTAGACTACCAGGGATTTACTTAATCTACAGATACCACTGATCAGGGACAAGGGCGTGTGGGGGGGTACCACTAGACTGCCAGGGCATGGTGTACTTTACATTTACCGTGATCGTGGAACCGGGCAGGGGTGGGCCGCTGGACTACCTGGGATGTAACTAGATGTCAGATACCCATGATCGGAGACATGAGTGGGAGGGGGGTGCCACTAGACCACCAGGGTTGTGTGGATGCTTCATGACGGTGTGCTGGATGAGCGGGTGGCCACCCATGGCTGGCGGCTGCTGTGTTGCACCATGCAATCCCACAGCCTGCCTGTGGGTGGCCAGGAGTTGTTCCTACTCTGCACGGGCTCAACTTTGAGCCCCCCTATGCGGCGCAAGGCAGGTTCGCTCAGCATATGTGTCGCACATCTTGGGTTGAATATCAGGATGTGCCGCGCCCAGCCTGTAGGCACGCCCCATCTGCGCCCGTACATATCATTGCACCCCAGCTCATTGGGTTTGCGCTGCACCAGGTAGCCTTCTCAATATCCCACCGGGAGCAATGTACAGTGTTGTGCCAACGTACCTCCATTGCGCCAGGCGCAACCCCTTTGAATATCTGGGCCCCTGTGTTTTACTTATTAAAGTACCTGACTCGATGCAGCCTAAAGTGCTGTCTTTATCTGTTTGGGAAATGATCTCCCTGTGTCTTACTACTTAAAGTACCTAACTCGAGGCAGCCAGCAGTGCCATATTTACCTATTTGGGAGAAAATATCCCTGTGTCTTACTACTAAAAGTACTTGATTAGGCACAGCCAGTAGTGCTATGTTTACCTGCTTGGGAGAAAATATCCCTGTGTCTTATTACTTAAAGTGCTTGACTTGATGCAGCCAGCAGTGCTGTTATTTACCAGTTAGGAAGAAAATATCCCTGTGTCTTACTGCTTAAAGTACTTGACTCGATGTAGCCAGCAGTGCTGTATTTATCTAGTTGGGATAAAATATCCCTGTGTCTTACTGCTTAAAGTACCTGACTCGACACAGCCAGCAGTGCTGTATTTACCTATTTGGGAGAAAATATCCCTGCATCTTACTACTTAAAGTACTTGACTCAATGCAGCCAGCAGTGCTGTTATTTACCGGTTAGGGAGAAAATATCCCTGTGTCTTAATAAAAGTACTTGACGCAATACAGCTATGAGTGGTAAAAAAAACAGCAGCACTTCTCGGGCAATCCAGGCAACAGTAACAACAGTACAGAAAATTCAGGACGTTGCAGGAGTAACCCGTCGTGGTACTCAGAGGATGAGCACAAGGGCCATAATAGTGCAGCAGCCAGTTTTAGTAAGCAGAGTGATGGATGATGATAAGGAGGAGAAGAAGACTGATGAGAGTGAGGGGGAAATCAGTGGAACAGATTCTGAGTTTGTAGTAGATAAGGCAGCAGTCAGTATGTCAAGTAGCAGTAGCTCTGGGGAGTGGGATGAAGAGGAGGAATACAGGGGCAGAAAAATAACAAAAAAGAGTTCTCGGAAGGATGGTGGTGGTGTTAAAAAAACATTAATGATAGTGGGGCATAACTTGAAAGTCAGACACCCACACATGCAGGGGAACAATGGAGGACATAAGATGGATAGGCTTAAGAAAGAGATGCAGTTCAACGACTCAAAGAGGTTGTCCATCAAAGTAACATGCAGATGGGCATGGAAAGACCTGAAAGAGATAGTGGAAGTAGTAGTGGCTGTGGTGGTGGCAGTGGTAGTAATGAACATATCCTCTCTATAAGGAGCAGTGCAACAAAATCTGTGTAATCCATTGTGTATGATTTTTTCACACAAGATAAATCATCTGGCAACCATGTGGTTTGCAAATTATGCAAAACAAAATTAAGTTGTGGTAAAGTGGGTACTCGACTGGGAATATCAGCAGTGATAAGGCATATGAACAAGTCTCACATTTATCAGTATCAAAAAGCACAAAAGAAGTACACACAAATTGTTGCACTTCTGCACTCAGCTGAGGAGGATGAAGTAATGGATGTTTACCAAGGCAATGAAGTAAACGATGTGGAGGTGGAGGATGATGAAAGTCTTCCAGTCAAAGCACAGCATCCTCAATTTCTCATTTCTTTACCCCTCTGAGTCCACCGCCACAGCCCAACTGGAGTCATATACCATTCATGGCCACAACATCCACCCCTCATGGCAGTAAAGGTCAAGGGAAGCAGCCCAGAACATCAGGTAATAGCAGCAAGCATAGCGGGCATTGAATTTCTTTGAAAGACTGCTTTGAGTGGTCACAGAAATATAAGCCCAACAAGCCTGAGGCAAGGTGATTGACAGAGGCAATTGGGGAGATGATAGCCACTGACTTGCTCCCATTCTCCTTTGTGGCTAACCCAGGTTTTAAAACACTACTGGAAATCGCTGTGCCAAAGTATCAGATCCCCAGCCAGACCTAGTTCTCCAATGTTACCATTCCAGACTTGTATGACGCTGTTTGGAAAAACATATCTGATGCTCTGAAAGGTTCAGTGGGCAAAAAGGTTCATGTCACTACAGATATGTGGACCAACCAGTGGTCAGACGACTGACTATATGGCTGTGACTGGACATTGGGTAAACTTTCCTCCCTCCTCCTCCTCCTCCTCCTCATCATCATTATCATCATGTAGTGGCACTGGCAGTGGCAGAATCAGCAGCAGCAGCAAGAAGCAAGGGATTTTCACTGTTCGAAGGCAGGCAGCTTTATGTATTTATGATTTTGAAAAAGACCACAAAGCAGAACATCTTCTTGAGGACCTTGAAGAAAACTTTGCTGAGTGGCTGACTCCAATGTCCTTGCAACCAGGGTTTATAGTGTCTGACAATGCTTCAAATATTGTGAAAGCAGTAAGACGTGATAAGCTTACACACATACCATGCTTTGCACACACTATAGCTTGGTGGTAAAAGATTTTATCAGTGAGGACTGAAATGTTCAGAACTTGACTTCCGCTGCCCGCACTGTGTGCACCCACTTAAGCCATTCTGTGAAAGTCCGAAAGTTGTTGTGGCAGATTCAGATTGAAAACAGCCTCCCTCTCCACCAGATGATACAGGAAGTTCCAACCTGGTGGAATTCCACTTACTATATGATGTAGAGAATACTTGAACAACAGAAAGACATCCATCAATATGCAGTCCAACATGGTATTGAGAAAGGAGATATGAATATTAACCCCAATCAGTGGCATCTGATGGAGAATCTTTGTTGTATCCTCAGAACTTTGAGGAGGCTACCCGAGTGGTGAGCTCTGATGGTGTTGGACTAAGCCAGATCCTACCCTTATTTTCACTCATCAGGATGAGACTGCAGCATCTTCAGTCACAGTTGTTTGACAATGATGACATAAATGCTGCATCACTTGTTGGAAAAATGATACAAACCTTCCTGGATGACAAGCGCATTGTAGATATGTGCAAAGCAGAATATTACATTTTGGCCACACTTCTGGACCCTTGGTTTAAGGATACAATTGAGACAGTCTTCAAACCACATGACTTTAAAGACCTGGAACACTATCATAAACTGTTAATTGAGAAAGTGTCAGCACTTATAGTTGAGAAAAGTAGTACATCATCAGTGCCCTTTTGGCAACATTCAAATGCTGAACAAAATCTGGTGGAGAGGGAGGGAGCACAATCTGCCATTGCTGTAACTGCTGCTGCTACTGGTACCAACACTACTGATGTTTTGGGTCATTAAAAACCCACCAGAGCTGCTGCTACACTACAAGAGGACAAACCACTGTGGGACATGCCGTCAGACTTGGTCTGATAAAGAAAGCTGGGAAGGCTCAGCCAGATATAGTGGTACCAGAAGTCCCTGGTGCAAAAATGTTTAAGGATTATATGGAAGAGACTGTACATCTCACTGCAGGTGATGAACCATTGCTTTATTGGCAACAGAAAAAAATCAATCTGGCCTTCTTTAACCGAGATCACAACTGAATACCTCAGTTGCTCACCAGCCAGCACAAATTCAGAGAGAATTTTTAGTGCTGCTGGGGCAATAATGAATGACAAAAGAACATGGGCCTGATTCTAGAAGGGCAGATACGCCAGATGCAAATAACACAATTGCACAAAGTACGACAAAGCAATCGCGACATGTGACATATGTCAGATTCTAGAACATGTGAGACATACACCAAATGCAAATGCGCATGTCGCGACCCACAAGATATGCAATATAAAAGGGCGTAACATGCAACACCGGTGGAAGATACACCACTGGAAACGCAAGAGAGATGGCAGAAGCTGCAACACAGAGGCAGAGACAAAAGAGGAACTTCAGCCATGATGAGGTCCAGACCCTGGTGGAGGAGATAGACAAACACCATGCACTCCTCATGAGCCAAGGAGGGGAAACAAAGAAGATGGAGAAAAAAAGAAAGCATGGGACAGGGTCACACACAAGGTCAACACCATAGCGGTACAACAGAGAACAGCGCATGACATACAAAAGAAATACAACGACCTGAAGCGCCTTGTGAAGCACAAGGTAGCCCAGAGCAGACGCAGCTCACAGGGCACAGGGGGCGGACCCACCCAGCAGCAGCCATTCAGTAGCCTGGAGAGGAGGATAGCAGCACAACTGAGCCAGCACAGCATCGGCAGTGTCACAGAGCTGGACACCTTCAGACAGCAAACAAGCTCAGGTAGGGACAACAAACAGCAATGCGCGTGATAGTCATGACACGGCAACAGCACTGCAACCAACAGCAAAGGTGGTGTGGGTGGGGTAACGCCGTGTAGGCCGAAGCTGCAGTGTGGTGGTGTGCCACAGCAGTGCCACATGGCCACTGCCAGCCACAGGGTGGGCCCAGGGTACCATACCGTGGCCAGGGAGGACCCAGGGATATGCACTGTGTTCAGTTGATGTGTAGTGCCGTGCAAAGGTACGTGCCATGCTGATCCAGGGAGGGGTCAGTGACATGCACAGGGAACCACTGGGGGGGGCTGTGCACAGGCATGTGCTGAACATGAGGGGGCTGTGATATGCACAGTGAACCACTGGGGGCTGTGCAGAGGTATGTGCTATGCTGAGCAGGGAGCTATGATATGCACTGTGTACTGCTGGTGGGGGCTGTGCAGAGGTATGTGCCATGCTGAACGGGGGGAGCTGCGTTATGCATGGTGCACTGCTGGAGGGCTGTGCAGGGGCATGTGCCATGCTGAACATGGGGGGGCCATGGGGTACTGCCACAGTGCCCGCCAAGGGTGGGCGAGGGCAGATGGGCATGTGCACAGATGTCAGGGCCAACACAACCGCACATGGGGGGGCTGGCCCCTACAGCACAGTGTCCCCCAAGACTGCGGCCATGCACAGTGGCAATGTGCAGCTGGGAGATGAACAGGGCAGCAGTATGAGTGCTGGGAATGATGTACGAGGGTGGACAGTACATGATGGGCAGCAACAGTGGTGGGACCAAACCAACTGTGAAGGATATAGTCACATAGGTGTCAAACAACTGGTAGGACGGTACACAAATGAGGCAAGTGCAATGCAATACTGCAATGTCCTAGCACACCTGTGAGGGCAACATGAAGCAGGCAGTAGAGTGCATACAACCCTGTGTACACATATTGACATGGTGTCCATCCGACAGGTGCCTTGGCCACTAGTGACAGTGGGCCGAGTGGAACTGGAAGGCAGGAGCAGCAACAGCAGCAGCAGCATGGCCAGGATAACACAGGCACAGACCAGGACACTGGCACAGTGTCAGGAGAAGGCAGCAGCACACCATCAAGAGGTGGCAGCCCAGACACCAGCACACCTGTGGCCGACACACCAGACCCCGTAGTGAAGCCTGAAGGGAACACGGATGGTGACAACCCCATGGGCTAGGAGGAGGAGGACAGCAGAGTGGAGGATGCAGCAGGCCAGCAACATGAGCAGCAGGGGACCACTGAGGACACCAGCAGGGACATCTCACCGGCAGAGGCAGTGCGGATGACCGGAGACAGCCAGCAGGTGACCGAGCCAGTGCAACCAGCAACAGAGGGGACAGTAATAGAGTCTATGACCCCCCTGAGCACCTGTGGACTGGAGGAGCAACTGGATGAGGCTGTCCGGGAGCTGCAGGACCAGTTGTCCCCATTGGCTTACATAGGGGACTACTGCCAGCCTGTGCTGGCCGCGGAAGGGGGCTGTGAGGCAGGAGCTGGGTAACATCTGGCAGGCCATGCAGAAACAACACAACAGCCTTGAGACGCACCTGTCCGGCATCACCTGCAGTCTGCAGGCATGTGTTAGGGAGACCACTGTATGCATAGGCAGCATGGGGGGGATGCTATACAGGGCATACGGCACTGTGCTGAATGCCAGGGGGCATTCATGGACCACCTTACCACAGCCATGGACCACATGATGGCACAGCAACAGCGCCACGACACAGCAATGACCATGACCATGCATGTCATAGCATGCGCACTGCAGCCATTGCAGCACCTGCAGTACATGACCCAGCATGTGGCACCCCTGCCACTGCACAGGCAAGCACACAGACACAGCCACTGGAGCCAGTGCAACCCCCTCCCCCACCTATAAGCCAGGTGGTGGTGGTGCCACCCGATGCAGTCATGCAGCCTGAGCCACAGGCCCAGCTGCGCATGGCCCCTACAGACACGGCCCCAGGCCAACACCATGGTGCACCCACCATGACCACGATGCCATACCGGCACCACAGGCATAGGCCAGGACCACACACACAGACATGCCCACCACCACAGTGACAGGTACAGTGCCCACACAGGGAGGTGTGCACACAGTGTCCACTGCACCATAGACCACACAGTTGCCGAGAAGGTCCACACAGGATGTGGAACACACTGTGAAGTGACAGCACTAGCACCACCACCACCACCACAAGTGGCAACAAGGCATGTTGACCTGAGAGAGCGGAGGCACAGCAGAACCACTGTGGTGGCACACACGGAGCGCAAAGCCAGGGGAGGTTCAGCAGGGTGCAGCACATCCCACCTGCACAGTGAGTACATCCAAAGCCCATCACTCATCCCCTGAGGCATTTATGTGACCATGGCATGGCCGTGGTAGATGGCCATAGTACACCCAGCAGCATGGTGCAGACAGTGGTTGTCGGGTGGAGTTGATATGGCTGGGTGGGGGCAATAGCATGACATTGAGGTACCTGTATCTGGGCGGGCACTGTGCATTACACAAGGGTGTGGGTCTGTGAATGTGTCACTGCATGTATAGGTGAGTGTGTCAGCATGTGTGTTGGGATACACAGGGGAGTACTGTGTCAAGTGCAGCCAAAGCTAACTGTACACTCTGTAAATAAAATCACTTCACCTACACACAGTGTTGTCTTGTGTCATTCTTTAGGTACCCTGTGGAGGCCACCAGTGGTGGTCACAGCCCTGGATGGGCAAGCACTGTTTGGCAGGTGGTAGGTATTGCAGGTCATGGGTCAACACATCAATGGGACAATGCATCCCAGCAGTGGCACGGTGTCGTCAGGCAGCAGGATCAGGGAACAGGAGTTCAGATGCCAGATGTTGGCCAATGTGGACTGGTGCGTGGGGTGCAGCTGGACACCAGGATGGCACAGACCACGGCAAACATGGGCCACGGGGGGTGCCACAATGGCTGCTGGTGGCAGGGGTACCACAGGTAGGGGCCTGCTCAGACAGGTAGCCCAGGCAGGTCACATGCCATGTGGACCTGTGCTGGCACAAGCAGCATGCACCACCGGCCATAGCTGCAGCCTGTGGTGAGCAAGGGTAGCCACTGGCAGGGGCATGGCCCAGTGCAATGCCTGCAGACTGCATGGCCACTGGATGGGGAGGCACTGCACACATGGCTGCACACAGGAACAGCAGCAGCTGCTGTGCATGCCTGACATAGGCCACAGGGCACCAACACCTGTGGTGGTGGACAACAGTGCAGGCTGCATGGGCCCCAGGACTGCCACGTGCTGGCAATAGTACTGCAGATGTCCTGGACATGCACACCCCAGGTGCGCATGCACACACACACACACACACACACACACACACACACACACACACACTGCACATACAACAGGTGGTACAGTACTGGGAAGATGCCCTGGGGAATGTGTGACCAGCACCAGGGCATGCATGTCCAATAGCATACAGGGGATGGTGGAACATGACAATGGGGTTGGCGACACCAGGTACCACACACCAGCCATGGCCACCAGGCTGTGTGTACAGTGATACCACAACAGGCATGCAGCACTGACTGGCAAAGCCCCAGGGCGTGACTGTGGCCTGATTCCCCAGGCCCATGTGCCACCGGTGCCACTGCCAGAGCCAGTGGTTCCCCAGGGTGGTGTGTTGCTGGGTGGGACCACAGCCAGCAAAAGCGGTTGGCCATGCTGGGTGGGGGGAGGGTCTGGGAACACAGCAGCGGCGATGCAGGTGGCATGCACCACATGTGTGCGGCACCTGTGAGGTGTCAGCGCTGGGCACTGTGCATGCCACACAGCCATGCCATGTGCCTGCAGCAACACACATCGGATGACACCATGGGGCAGTGTGTGTTGCACCACCGATGTCCACACGGAGTGGCACACACACAGCACACAGATGCCAGCACAGTGACAGCACACAGGGCCATGGTGTTTGATGTCGAACAGCATGGTACAGTGTAGCAACATCTTTCACACAGACTGCAATGCATGGCATGACAGCCACGACCAAGCTACCATTGGGATGTACAGGCATGCAGCCCACCCTTGCCATCGACAGGTGCAGTGCACCCATTGGGCATCACAGGCACACCAGCAATGGGCCTAGCTTCCAGTAGTCCCATGGCACAGTGCCACATCCCTCCCAATACTGCTGCAGGGGATGCAGCCCTGCAGCTGGCATGACAGGATACCCATGTGCATTGTCTGGGCTAGCAGTGCACCATAGATGTGTGCAGTGACATGCAGTCCCACCTCTGTGGGTGGACAGTTGTCAGATGGCAGCATGCAGACCACTGGCCACCACTATGCACATACATATAGACATGTCTACACACATGCCGCATTTGCATGATGCCCCAAATGCATATCGCATATGTGTACAGTCCAGCTTCAGCACAACACAAGTGCAGGGTTTGGCACTGCAGGCTGCAACTGCACAGTACAGATAGCCAGTATGGTGCAGGCCAGAACTGTGCACATGCAAGCTGCGATACACGTGCGTAGCGTACATGCACCACATGCAGCTGCAAGCCATGTAGCATAGCTAGGCCGCAGCACTGTGTCGCGGGTGAGAAGCTGTGCTGCTGCGAATGTGTTGCATGTCTGTGTGGTGGGTTAGTGTAGACATTGGTGCAGGAACGGTTTGAAAAGTGGTAGGGCCAAGGAAGTAAGGGATAAATTCTCCCCCTATTAAGTACATTAACATGATTGCAAAAAGTGATAGGGCCACTTATTAAAGTGGTAAGGCCATGGCCCTAGTGGCCTCCCCAGTTCCGGCACCTATGAGTGTAGATGCTATGGATATCTGCAATACATGCTGGACTGTTAGCCATTATTGTTCCTGATAGACAGGACATGTATTACCGTACATGCCTGTGTGCAGGACATGGCTGCCCATGTCTCTACTGTCCCGTGACAATCAGGACAGGTGTTACCACAAGCCCCAACAGACAGTAAAGGAGGGGGCCTAACACAGACCACTGCCAGCAGCAAACACACAGGTTCACAGCTGCCTGCATGTCTGGATGTGTTCCACTGTCTGTGTACCACATCCTTCCCAGTATGCTTGTCAGGTCCACAATGACAGCTTGTCTGCTACACCACCTGCTAGCATTACAGGTAGAGTCCCATCCCCACCTCCAAGTGCAGGGTTTGCCATGGCAGGGTGACCTGGGGACAGTCCTGGGGATATTCAGGGACATACCTGTGGGTTGGTGGCAGATGGGAGGTATGCAGCACCCATAGGCAGCAGGCCACAGTGACACATTCAGCAGTGTACCAACCCATATCCATTTCCACTGTAGCACCACAGCGGACACACCCAGGACATAGGTGAGCAGTAGTCAATGCACAGCATGCACTGTTACATTGCATCTTCTACACTGTGTACCCGACATTGTTGTTCACTGTCCCCTGTGTAGGATACATCGCCGCCGCCACACAGAACCAGGTAGGGGCACACTGTCACACTACTGCAGCTGCTGTTGTCACTGTTAGTACCACTGGCTAATGTTGACCTGCACTTTCTCCATCCAGGTGTGCCACCAGAACCAGTAGCACTGTCCACGCCTGTCACCGCAGTGCACAGTCCAGGTAGGTATCTGTCATTTGTCATTGTGTCAGCTGTGGTGGGCAATGGGACTGCACCCTTGGCACTTGCCTGGTCAGGCCACATGCTGCTCTACGTGGCGGTGGTGGTGCAGACATGGTGGTGCAGCAGGGCTGTATGCAGTGCTCCACGCCCACACCCACACTGAACAGGGTCAGGCTGTGTCATGCCTATGCAGGGGGCTGGTGGCCTGTTGGTGCACTGCAGGTGCAGTGTGCTGTGGTGCGTAGCGGTTCACATGCATGGCACTGCACAGCCTGTCCACACTTCCTACTGTGCATGTCATTGGTGCGTGGGGCCTGCGGTTGTGTGACCTGTGACCCTGGCCCATTCCCATGCACCATGGATGCAGGCGGAGGTTGCACCTGGTGGATAGGGGACATCAACACATCCATGGCAGCATCGTGTAGTGACCCATGTGCCATTTCTTCCCCACTTACAGGTATCACATCAGTGACCGGACATGTCCTCTGGTTCGTCACTCAGCCTTAGCGGGTGGGCACTGAACTTTACACCCATAGAGACTGCCATGCTTGTGAACTGCATGCAGCAGTGGGGCAGGACACTGCTGCCACCTGGGTGCAGGGGGCGCACTGCTGCAGAGCGGGAGCGTGCATGGCACACCATCTGTGCGTGTATGGCTGAGTGCAGTGGTGCACATTGGACAGTTTGCCAGCTGACGCACCGCTGGCAGGATCTCACATGGCGGGAGCCCGGTATCCTGCAGCGCATGATAGGCATGGCACAGTGCAGGGATGCTAAAATGCTGTCTGTACAGGACATGGGTGCAGGTATGTATGCCTACAGCTGTTCATCTGATGGGGCAGTGCTGGCGTGTGGGCCATGGTGTGCTGCACACAACTTATCTGTCTCTGCAACCTCACAGATTCGGCTGGCACATCCCAGAGAGTGCAGCATGGCCACGTCTGCATCCTCAAGCAGGAGGCACTACACTGGAGGTCTGGTAAGTGCATGCAGTGGTCCCCATGTGATGTGGCCATGGCGGACGGCCGCATGGTGGCTCATGCTGCAACCTTACATGTCCTATGTGTGCGTGCCACATGACCAGGCCTAGCACTGACCGCATCCCTTGCATTACTACAGGTGTGCATAGCCAACTATCACAGCGGCAGAGGGCCCTGCTGAGGGCAGTGGTGGAGATAAAGGCCTCAGATGCTGTGAAGTACTGCAGGCACACACAGCATAGGCAGTGGAGGGCCCAGGTCCTTCCACCAACCTCTTCTTCCTCCTCCTCCTCCTTCTTTTCTTCCTCGGCAGAGATGCCTGGTGATGATGTGGGTGATGTTGCACAGGAGGCAGTGGTGCAGGACCCCACAGTTGATGGGCACCAGGGGCCTGAAACACAGCCTGCTCCCAGATGGACCATGGTGGGTGACATTGCAGGGGAGGAGGACCAGGCCATGGCTGCATCTCCTTCAGGGACCATGGTGGTGGATACTACAGCACAGCCAGCCGATGATGCTCCACCAATGGATGCCGAGCCGTGCATTGCTGCACCTGCATCAGGAGACCCTGGGCCACAGCCACTGGATGTCATACACCAGCAACAGCAGGGGGAGGTTGTGGATGTCACTGCTGGGGGGTCTGGTGCTGTTCCCACGTAGGGAGGTCCTGGATTGGGAGTGCATAGTGGCCCTTGTGTCGACCATACTGGAGGATATTGGATGCCTGCATGGATCCATGGGTGCCCTGTTGACTGGATTACGCTGGACATAGTGACTGTGGTACTGCACTGTATTCCGGGGGTGGGACTGTGTCTGTGGGTAGGTTTGTATATATGGGTGGATGTCTTGTTTGGGTGGGTATGTACATATGGGTGTTGTGGATTACATTTGGGTGGGTTTGTGTATATGTTTGTGTCATTCTATATGGGTGGGATTGGGTTGTTGTTATGGGGACCTGTGTTTTGTAGTTTGTGGGTATGGGTGGGCATTTGGAAGTGTTGTGGGTTGCTGCTAGGGTGTTGACACATTGTTATGTTCTGTCGTTGTGCCATTGGCTGTTGTTCTGACCCTTATCCCATTCATTGTATTGTTGTGTCCCTTTTTGTTGATATCTGTACATTAAACTGTTTTCCTACATCACTGGGTCTATGTGCCTGTTCCAGGTGTGCATGACCGTGTGGATGTGTGTGTCACCATGTACATGGGAGCTCACTGGTGGTGGTGCCTGCTGTCCCTGGTGTATCCTCACTGTACATCTGGTCAGTGTGCTGGTTGTGCTGCTCATCGGCATGGTGTCCTGTGTGCTGCAGCTGGTGTGGCATCCATGCCACCACACAATGTATGTCCCAGTTGTGTGGTGACATGGTGCCTGTAAGGCACCCTTCTGCCTCAGGGGACCATTGTTCCCTGTGGGTGGCACCACTGGCATGGGCATTGGTGTGTCTCACCGTCATATGTCTACAGGTCTGTGCCACCTGATGCTGTGTCCCTGTTGTGGTTGCACTGTTTACATGTATCAGTGGCCATGGCAGGGGGCATTGTGCCTGGTGGCACCATCATTCCAGCATTGTGCCTGTGGTGTCTGTGCACTCTTTGCCCTCCTGTGCCACACATTCCATTAGCAACTGCATTGCTGGCCCTTTCAGTCTGTCCTGTCTCCCATGGTGTGTTGATGTGTGCTGCATGCATGGCCCACTGCACGGCACTGATTCAGTCCTGTTTGTGTGTGTCAGTGTCACAGGTGTGTGGCCCACACAGTGTGTTGCCTACCTCTACCCATTGCCCTGCCCTACTGTGTGCCATGTCGTGTGGCACCAGGCGAGGTCTGTCATGCCCAATGCATGGCCATTCCCCCCTAGCAGACCGTGCTGTGCCTGTCACCACCTACCTGTTGTGGTGGTCTCGTTACATTGCTCCATACTGTCTCTCAGTTCATCACACTGTACCATGTCCATGGCTGTGTGTGCACCACCCAATGTGGCCACATTCCATGGAACTTGTTGCCATCGTCCAGTGTCACCATGGCCTGTGCGCTGCACCGAGCGGCACGCCTATGTGTTGGTTTGTTGGACATCTCCACTTGGTGTTTGGTGGCTGTCATTGTGGTATTGTGGCATTTCTCATATGAAGTGCCTCTCTATCAGGTTGCATCATGCATATTGGCCTGCCTGTCTGTCTGGTGGTGTCTGTCATGTCAGTGTGCCATGCCATTCCCATCCTTGTACTCCTCATCCACTTCCTCCAGCTGGTCCAGTGGTGGCACATGGTGTTGCACTGTGATGTCCTGCAGTATGCAGCAGATGAGGAATATCTTGCAGGTCATCTCTGGACTGTACTGTAGGGCCTGTGAAGATCTATCTATGCACCTGAATCGTGCCTTCAGGACACCAAAGGTGCGCTTGATGACACACCTGGTCTGGCTATGTGCCTCATTGTATCTTGTCTGTGCTGCTGTGCGTGTGTGGTGCAGCTGTGGATACCCACTGTTCCCTGTTGGGTAACTGGAACAACACCAGTCTATGTGGTCTATGTTACCTGTGTGTGCATAGTGTGCAGGTGTTCAGGTATGCGGTGCTGTGTGTTGTGTTCCCTTACCTACTAGCCATTCTCCTATGAGCTGGCCCCTCTGGTAGCCCTCACATAGGCCTCTGTTGTGCAGGATGTAGGCATCATGCATGGAACCAGGGTACTAGGCAACCACATCCAGTATGCAGCACTGACTGTCACATACTACCTGCATATTCATGGAGTGGTGACCCTTTCAGTTGACATACACATCCCCATTTACTGATGGTGCCCATATGGTGACATGGGTGCAGTCTATTGTGCCCATTACATGTGGAAACTGGGTGATGGTGTAGAAGCCCTGCATCACTGCCTGCTGCTTTTGTGCTTCATGGGGGAAGGTGATGTACTGATCCATACTGGCAACCATAGCACTCAGGAACTGGTGTAGGCACCTGGATGTGGCCGGCTGTGATATTCCCACAGTATCACCTGTTGGTGTCTGGAACATCCCTGTTGCCTGGAAGCATAGTGCTGCTGTTACCTTCACCTCCACAGGGACTGGCTGCCCCCTGTGGTTGGCACCCCACAGGTCTGCACAGAGGCCATTGCATATCCCCTCGATGATGGCCTGGGGCAGCCGGTAGCGTGCAATGCACTGTTCCTCCATCAGGTCCTGGTATGTCTTCCTTGGCCTGTACACCCATGGCGCATGGCGTCTGACAGGTCTGTGCCATCCTGGCTGCTGCCTGTTCTTCTGGTTCCGGGCATTGTGTCACCTCCTGTGCCTGTCCCAGTGGACCAGTAGTAGCACACCTAGCATTGCTGCTGGTCCTTCCATTGTCTCTCTTACAGTGCTGTGCAGCTGCGTCTCCAGCCTGCCTGTCTGTGCTTCTTTATATACTGTGTAAGTTTCACCTGTTCCCAAATGGTGTATGTTATGCCAGCAGGACTTGGTGTAAGTTGTGGCACAGCGGCTTCTAGAATCTTGCCTTGGTGTATATCTTATGTTTTCTTGGCGTATGTTCAATTATGCATTGGCTTACCTCCGGGTATGTCGCAACTGTGGCGTAAGTCACATTTGGTGTAATTAGTTGCGTTATGGTGCATGGCACTTTCTAAAATAACGTGTGTCACAACTGCTTGATGTATTTGAGACTTGCAACATTTCTCTTGGTGCAACTGTGTTGCGCTGTGGCATAATCTTTCTAGAATTGGGCCCCATGTCTTTCCACAAAGAATGTAGAAAGGATCACTTTTCTAAAAATGAACCTGCCTCAATTCAAAAACATATATTGTCCAAAATATATGCAGGTTGACGGCATCGAGATGGCATCATGCCATGCTGATGATGACGATGATGATGGTGAAGGATTCTGTTGCTACTAGTAGCCACTAGCCTTACCAGCTGTCTTTCCTCCACTGGTGGGTCCTTCTGTCTCCTCCTCATTCTCTTCCTTGAGTTCCATTAATTTCAGAAACAAACATCCACTGCTGGTTCTCATGTGCCACTGAGGCCCAGTCTGGCTAGCACCAGAAATTGAAGGATCACTTCAGCTAAAACAGCCAGAAATGACTACACATTGTCACACAGCTCTTCATCCATTTGTTTTTATTGGATTTGTATCACAAAATACACACTCAGTGATTACTTATTAGGCTAACAAACAAAAACATTAATAAAATAAATAAATAATAAATAACTGTTCTTCTGGTTCAACTCCAGATGGGGATTTAATTTTAATATTTTTTTTGCTGTAAAATGTCAACTTTACAATACATTCCCAATTTCAGTGATGCACCCAATGACATCCAATGTTTTGATCTGAAGGAGCCATCCACCAGATAGAAGCTGTTTTCATCATAACCTGTAAAATGAAAATAAAAGAATAGATTTAAAAAAATGCTGTTCCCACATACTGCGCTAATTGACTATCATGAAACTAAAAAAAAAATCCCTGATCTTACTCTAGCCCCCCTCCGAAACTCCAAGTCCCCCAAACCACCTGGGACACTCCCTCTTGCAAATGCAATTTGCCCTCCACTGTTAGACACCAAACCATGCACCTGGCATCATAAAGACAATTGGCAGATGGTATACTGTTATTGGTTTTTCAATTATTCTGAGTAAAGATGAGGAAGGGGCGGGTGTTTGGAAGGGTGGGACAAATGAAGTAACATTGACATAGTTATCTATGGGAGCTATAGGGATCAGGGCAGGAGAGAGTACTAGAGTGAAAGGAGAAAACGAGGGTGGGTAATGTATTACTAATATTGACAGTTACTCAGAATAGCAGAACACCCCAAACTGATACTAGATGCCTAACACCCCTGCATATCTTTATAGCCCATGGACACAGCCATAGGGCTGTATTAGTAGTTCAGTAGGGGGTTACTTCTTGTGCCAAGCTTCAAGCAGGAGTCACTCAGTCAGAAAGGGGACCACCCTCGGATTCTGAAAAGATCAACATGGCTGGTGTTCCTGGTACCTATAGCCTCAGCTGCTATAGTACTAAATAATAACTATACAGACAAATGTTTAAAGTAGAAAAATAATTGAATCCACACAATATGGTAAAGCAAAACACCACACTGCCCCAGCACGTCGGCACCTTGCCTTCCTCGGGGTGGGGGGGGGGCACCGAAGAAGGTAAGGTGCAGAAGCACTGGGGCAGTGTGGCATTTTGCTTTACCACATTGTGTGGATTAAATACATTTTCTACTTTAAACTTTTGTCCATGTACTTATTTGGTACTAAAGTAGCTGAGGCTATAGGTACCACAGGTGCCAGTCATTTTGAACTGGGCTCTATTAGTACCTAGGTCTAACGGGGGAAGACTGAAAATTATTGTAACAGGGTGTAGCTCAAGGGGTTAACCCTTTGGGCTGCCTGTAACCAGATTTAAAAAGCTAATGTTGTCAGGGATAATATAAGTCATATATCATCCCTGACCTTTACCGCTTGCTAAATCTGTTTCAGCACTATTTTAAAGCATCTTCTGGGTAACCAGGTGGTTCTACAATATAAAACCACATTTTACCTGGTTCTACTTAACTATAAAAAAATCCACATATTTTATTTTGTATGTTTGGGAATATACATGTAGTACTAAGATTCTAACTTTAAGAATGGTAAGTTTTGCAAAGCTTTCGAGCACCAAGACAGAATCCTATGCACCAAAGCTTTGCAATACTTAACTGTATATACCATTCTTAGTACTACATGTACTTTTCCAAACAAAAAGTAATTCTTCTGTGGATTTCTTAATAAAGTAGAACCATGTAAAATGTTTTATTTTTTTTGGCGTTATATAGTATAGAACCTTGTTATACCATGTAGAACCTGGTTTTACTTAGTAGGACTTGGTTTTTTACTTAGCAGAACCTGGTTCTACTTGGTATAACCTTGTTTTACTTGGTTATAAATGGTGGGACCCAGTTCTACCTGGTAGAACCCAATTCTATTGAGTTCTACCAGGTAGAATCAGGTAGAACCAGGTAGAACTTTTTTGTGTTCTACTCAGCAAGTTCGCGAGGTAGAACTTTTAGAGGTTCGCGCAGCTATAGTTATCAGTAATAAACTGACTGTTGCTTGCAAGTTTTTAACTGGAGTGCTGCCTTGAACAGTAGAACAAAATCAGTGCACATTAATAAGCTGCCACCATAAATTGTTTATTTGAAAAACTGCAAAATACAAATATAGTGCAATCATGCCTAAGGAAACAGTGCTAAAAAGTTACCCATAATGCTGCCTTACCTGTGTTTTGTCTGTCTGGTCTCTTTGGCCAGCACCTGACTTTACCACTGGTGCATTCAACTTCATTCTTCTATCTTTATCTTGTCAGCCAGCCCCTCACTCAGGTATTTGCATACCCATAATTATTTGTGCTTTGAGGCTTTAGAGTTTGTGTGTGGTTTGGAGAGAGATACAGAGACAAAACCATTAGGAAATGTATTCTCTCCTTATATTCTTTATGGAGCTTGCATCCTGCACTTTATCCCTATCTGACTCACTGGTATACCAACTCTAACTATACCAAATGCTGGATAATCAATGCAGAATTACACATATCCCAATAATGCAAGCATCATGGAAACATATGTAAATCACCATTAAATAATTGAGACTGGTTCTGCTTTTAGCAGGAGTGTATGGTGCCAAGTGACCTCTCACACAACCTGCAAAGGCTGAAAACAGAAGACATATACATGTGTTTCATCCTTCTCAGGACTCATCAGTGTGCCTCTTCAGTATTTCAGCCCAAGGGAAGATGGAAGCAGCACTGTTTTACTGGTTTGGAACATGGCAAGCCCTAAATAGAAAAACAATCTAAAAGACGAAGAATGTCAATGCAAAAGCACTGTGTCCCCTGTAACCCTTGCCTCAGTGCTCTTGTGCTGAGGTTCTTTGTCTTTTAGGTAACTTTAAAATGCCTGATACGGTACTACAACCACTATAATTTGAAAGTAATGCCTGAGACTCAGGTTGTGTACTTGGTATGTTGGCAAGGCAACGCAAGGCAAGTTTATTGATTAGGTGCCTATCCAAGGCACTAGGCACCATACACAAGGCAAAACTTAATACAGCTAAATATAAAACCATTTAGAAACAAAATATATGCATGCCACCAAAATACTCAAAAAATATAAATACAAGTTAGAATTCTTAAAACTCAGGTGGTTCCGAAAGCCTGATTAAAAAAAGTGAGTTTTAAGTAAACTATTAAAAAGTTCCAAGGAGGGAGCTCCTGTAACTGAAGCCTGAAATGTATCCCACAACACAGGAGCTGCAACACAAAAAGTGCTATCTTCCAAAGATTTAAGTCAGGTGTGTGGAACCATAAGGACCTGCTTCAGGGGAATGAAGGCCATTGTATACCAGCAAACATATCTTGAAGCTGATTCATCACTTCACTTGCAGTCAGTGCAGTGCCTGGAGAACTGGCTTGACATGCCTAGACTGGGGAGTCTTGGATATCAGCTGGGTTGCTGAGTTCTGCACAAGTTGCAAGTGATGCATCAGCCCCAGTGATAGTGCTAGGTAGAGAGCATTAGAGTAATTCAATCAAATGGAGACAAAAGTGTGCACTAGTGTTTCCAGATCAGAGTGAGCTAGACAGGTCTGAATTTAGGTGATATTTCATAGACAGCAAAAACCACTGCAGACAACAGATGACAGCTAATATTCTAGCATGAGTCTATTATCCACAATGATGCCCACATTCTTAACTCTATCAATAGCTTGTGGTGTGGTGATTTTTAATGTTGGCTACAAGACATCATCAATATTCATTGTCACAGCCATCCAACCCAGTTTCACCAGTAGTACGTCCACCTTCAATGAGTTGAGAGTAAGCCAGCTTGAAGCCATCTAGTTCTGGATCTCTATAAGATGCTTATCTAGCATGGCCACTGCATTTACCCCGCCAGCTCCACACAACAGACAGATCTGGGTGTCATCTACATAACAGTGAAAACCCAGACATTCCTGCTGATGATCTGTCCCAACAGCAACATGTACACAGCAAACAATATAGGCACCAAAACTGACCTGTGGGGCACACCACAGCTGAAACCAACAGTGTCAGACATGTTTATTATTGGTACCACCTGCTGCACTCTTCCAATTAAGTAGGGCTCAGAGCTGGCCTGGTGGCACTGAGGGCTGAGGTGCTGGACACCTTACCTCACCCTGCACAGGCGACCCATGTTCGGGAACAAGCATAGATCACCGGGAGTTGGCTGGGCAGAGAAGGATAGAGCATCCATTGGACTGCTCTCTTTCTCTGGGGAGGTGAGTTTCACTTTCTGATGCCCATCTGCCCCCTAGTGGAGGCTGGGGGTCAGGGCATAGGGTGACAGCATTAGGGTGGCATATGGGCAGATGCCTAGGGGAGAGAAATGTGTGGTTACATGCGCCTCTGCCCCCGCTGGTGTCATTGCATGCCCACTACTCCAGTAGGGGAGGGGTGGAGCAAACAGTGGAAAAGTGTGGCACCTCTCGCGTGGCTTGATGGCCGTCTGTGAGTGTTCATCAGGAACTGGCACCCAAACTAGATCCTTGTGGGTGGTGAGTTAGAGGGCATTCTGCTACCCCACTGCGAGGTGTAAGCTGCAGGGGTTTCAGGGTGCCTGTGGTCCCAGGCAAGGTGGACGGCGGCCAGATCCCTGACAAGGATGTGAGGTACAATGGGGCAGAGAGGTGGCCCAGGAGGATAAAGAATCTCAAAAAAAAAGTAGGGCTCAGAACACCTCATCACTATACCTGAGCATCCTACATAGTGTATCAGACTGGATAATAGCACACCATGGTGCACCATATCAAATATGGAGGACAGTAACACCAGGATAGAACAAGGACTGCTGACTTTAGCATGAACATCATTGAACACCATGACAAGTGCAATCTCTATACTATAACAAGGCCTGAATCCAGACTGAAAAGGTTCAAAATATCAAAATATTCCAAAAGATCCCAAAGCTGCATGCCACGGCCCTCTAAAAAATGGGAGGTTCAAAGCAGGCTTGTTGTTCACTACATTTTCAGGGTCTCATGATGGTTTCTCCAGAATGGGTTTCCCCGCTGCCCTCTTCTGTTTAGAGGGAACACACCCTCCTGAAGTGAACACCTGGCAATTTCTGCTATAACTGGAACCAGAGGTGACCTGCAACTTGAGAGAAAACTGGCTGGTCCTGGGTCCAAAATATAGTTTGTAGGGCACAGCTCAAGGACCACTTGGGAGACCTCCTTAACTGAGACTGGATCAAACTCCTCCTAAGGTAAACAAGCATTTGTCAATGCCAAATGCCTGCCCTTGGTATTAATGTTGTACCGGGTCAAGGTGCAGGTCCTGTGCCATGCTGGAAGACTAAGGGTTGGACCGGGGGAAGTTATGATGGGGCAACAATTGACAAACTAAAGGGAATTTAAAAGAATAAAAAATACAGTTTTCACCATTCTTTGCTTGGAGCGGGGGATGGGCTCTTAGTGTACAGATTCCTCTGCAGCAGTGCTGCTGTAGTCTGGTGTCCTTGAGTGACTTCAGAAAGGAATGTGACTTCTATTCCCACCAGTCTGATGTGAGAACATCATAAAACTGAACTGCAGACTGTGATAAAGATATGCTCTATGTTGGGAATAATTGGAGTACCCAGGGCCATATTTTTCTAACCTCTCCCCTTTTTTGTCTTAGTAGTCTATGCAGTAGTGTCATTTTCTGAGCCTATTTATTTCCCATTTTATGCCTCAGTAGATTGGCCACCTACCTAGGTAGTCTCCCCTCTCACTATTCTTTGTCTTACAGTTTTTTTCTTTTCTGTCCATATGTGGTGCTAAAGTGCCTGCCGTGCTGAATAAATGCTTGACACGCATATGAATAAGAAAAACTGCTTAAGAAAGTGCTTATAGTGCTTTTGCAGTCATAAAGTGCCAAGCATGTCTGCTGGTTGTTGATATAAATAAAGTGCAGAGGGTACTTTGTAAAGAGTTTACATGGTGTTTAAAATCTTGATTCTAAAAAGCCTGCTGTGCTTGAATTCAGGACAGAAGCAGCCTAGCCAGAAGAAAGCAGGAACTTAATGAAAAGAATGTGTATGGTAAAAGATAAGTCATTGTTGTTTTCTTATTTAATTAGGGCTGTGCGGCACTTACGATTTATTTTGCTGACAGAAATGCAGTTGTGAAGCCCTAGACTGAGGGAAGCAGCTGGTTCTGTATTGGGAGTGAAAGGGTTACATCAACTGTTTCACTGAACAGCTTCTAAAGTTAATCTGGCAGAAGTCAGTGCTTTACAAATAACATGCTTTAGGCCGACATTAACCTTTCCCTGCTCTGACACAGAGAGAACAAGGGCACAAGATGTGCTCAGCTGTGCTTGCTGAAAGAGCTGATTTATGAATGTGTCTATCTGCTCAATGTTTTGAATTTCACTCACTTCATGCCTGAGAAGTGTCATGAACAGGCTTGCTGATTATTGGTCAAGCCCCTTGTAGAGTGTCCTGAATTGGATCACTGTGAAACACCTCTCAAAGCCCTGTACCATACCAAAATGCTTTGCCTGATGGCAAGCATAAAAAGTGCTCAAGTCCCTCATCTCCTGAACAGTGCCAGCCCATGAGAGGCCACTTAAGGACACTTCACCCCGAATAGAGGACACCCTGTGAATGAAAAATCGATGGAACTCATCATTGCACTTTTGTGCTATAAATCCTCTTCCATAATGCAAGAGACAAAAGTATGCACTAGTGAGGGGGCTGCAGGATACAGCAACAGGCACCCTGCCATATCCATTATGTGTCTCACACATACAGTAGTATACCTGCCAGCCACGGCAGGCCCTATCTTCCCCCCCGCAATACTGCCTCAGTCCTCCAGTCAGGAAAAGATGGCTGGGGTCAGTTGTTCAGGCCCTTGCCTGACACTTCTGAAATTCTGTACTCATGCTGGTCCTCAATCCTCTGCTCTACATGAAGCAAAAGAGCTACTCTGTGACCAGGATGGGCAGCTGACTGAATACCTGCCTGTGTCCATCGATCTACCCCCCTCCCACACTAGTGCATCGTGGGGGCCTGGGGATAGGCAGCCTGTGGTGGTTGGCATTCATGCATGCTGAACCCCAAGCACTTGTCCATGGGTGTGAATCTATACAGACAGGGTAGCCATTGTGCATAACTCCCATTATGTGGACTATATAAGCCACAGAACAACATTCCATGGTTATTGTAAAATTAATCTGTGGCTTATGTAAACCACTGAAGATTATTCTTCATTTACTGTGAACTACAGATGACTATTCAGTTTTTTAGAAAATTCTACTTTTGGAATTCTGCTTCTGACAGAATACCATGCAATTAGGTAGAATTTCTGAAATTTTGTGGAATTCAGGTGGAAATGGGATTTGGAAATTCTGCACATCTCTGCAACATAGGTACTCCTACCAGTGACATCATGAGTTGCAGTTAGTCAGTGGCTCCATTCACTGAGTCCTGTACTTGCCTGAGCTACTATATTGATGGCAATGGAACAGTCCCCCACTGTGTTCAGTTATCAGAGTGTCAAGGTGGGCCAGTAGTAGTATCAGCATCATGGGAAACTGATTGATTTCAACTGATGATATCACTCATTGGAGCAATTATAATGATGTAATATGGGGAATACAGAGAACAGAGTTGATTTTAAAGACCAGGGAGAAAGAAAATAAAGACATACACAGTTAGACAATAGACAACAGGGGATAGGCTAATATGAATTGGGAATACCGTAATGGTCTCCAGCCACTGCAGGTTCCATTAGTAATTACCATGTATGTGTGAACACTAATCAGCATAGTAATTAAACATTAATTATACCCTTGATACAAATTTATAAATTCTAGTGCTCCAGAGGCTTACTTATGATCTATTCCTGCCTTGTGTTTTATGAGATACCATGACTGATCCCAAATGTGAGGCAGCTTGAGCAAAGTTCACAGCCTGGTAAACTGGCATGGTACTTTCCCTGTGATGTTGCACCACTGATTTCTTATAATTATATTAAAAATAATAACTGTAGCATAGAAACTACAGAATGTTATCCAATCAACATAATGAATTTATCTGCAATAACTCAAGTTACTAATACTTAATTACAAAGTAATTCATGGTGCTTCAAGTTTTGCTGTTTACTTGGAGCTAAGTGAACGCCCTAGAGAATTAAACCCTTATGAAGTTTGACCCTTTTCCATGGCTTAAGTCTGATATTTGTACAGATCTCATAAACTGAACTTGCATTGAATTCTCTGGCTTTGCAGCTTTGTTTAGAATTAATTTTATTTGTTTTTTCATGGCTAATAATAGCATGTGCCCCTGCCTGCCCTTATGAAATGCAATATGCTGTGTTTGTCTTGCAAGTTTTGATATTAGTTCATTATTGAGGGGGTTGTCAGGGCATCCTTAAGCTTACATTTTCCCAATATTGTTAGTGCTGTATCTTACCAGCCTCCTGCCACTCAACCTCATACAATATAACAGGCTAGACTACAGAACACAATTTGGTTTTATACAATATCTTTCAAAGGCACTATCTCTTCAAGCACTTTACAAAGGAAGGAGTTCATTATTAGTTTATTTTATTTATTTATAATAATGGAGGAGCATTTTTTTCCCATAGAAAAAGATGGTTATAATTTGCTGTTGCAACCAGCTGGTTATAACGGTGAACATGCGTTGGGTTTCACTTGCTTCAGGCATGCGCACACTGCCTCCCTTGTGCACACACTTTAATTGGCACCTCACTTAAACTTACAGTAAATGGGGTGAGTTTCACAAACTCTGTGATTTACATGTTATTTCCATGCCAACAGAGTTGTTGTTCAGTTCGTGTTTCTGTCTGCTTTGAGGCAATCACGAAAAAAGAAAAAAGTAACAGTTTAAACTGCATTTCAGCACTACTGCACTATTGAACTAGTGAGTCCTGAACCATTGGCCATGCTGTTTTCTATAATTGTGGGGTAGTGTTTTTAAGACAAGAAACACTACCCAGCAATTATATAAAACAAAACATGGGGCGGTGTGTAAAACTTGAATTTTACAGATACCTGTGTGTGAGATGCTTTTATAAACCTCTCGAGTTTCACTCTTGGGGGTTTATGTGGCAAACCACATCTTGTGTGTGTAAAATTTGCATTACACACACCTCCCCGTGTATTATTCTAAATGTGATTCTTGACCAGGAAAGGCACTCTAAGCTATGATAGTGTGTTTCCAGGAGCATCTTGGGGGGTGGGTTGTACAAACCTGTTTTATTATGGGGACGATGTGTAGCCAAAAACAGATGCACAACGCACACACACACACACACACACACACACACACCCTTACTAATGAAAAGGGTACAGAGGGAAGGTGCAATGCAAAGTACAATAAAATGAATAATATATGGGTGACCATGCACAAGCCTGTGTTTCCATCGAGGGGTTGAGATAACAGTGTATGGCCCATGAGATTGGAGCTTGAGTGGTCCCTGCTATTACCTCAACCCCCAGATGCAAACTCAAGGTGAGGCGTGCATGGTCACCCATATTTTATTTTTTATAGTATATGTTTTTAGTAAAAATAACATTGTAGTAGTTTTTTTGCTTCTCTGTGGCACTGTGGTAAAGCAGATCAAATTATTTTTTATGTTGGCTTGCCGCAGGCGCAAGTCGACATATTGGGAGAGTGCAGATTTGGGGGCGCGGCCGCTGTTGGGTGAATGCAGGGAACGCATCAGTAGGTGCGTCCCTCATTCCCCAATCAGGCTGCATGCCGGCGCCACACCATGCATATGTAATGGGGTGAGCACATCTAAGCAAAGGTCCACTGCAATCTGAGCAAAGCTCGACATACGCAGGGGATCCTTTGCTTGAGTGCTTGCCGCCATTATCAGCATGGTCGGTGAGCAGCTTACAGCCCTCGACATCGGGGGTGCCCAACTTCCTGTCGTAACCCCCACTGTTTTACTGTGCGATGGGGAGCCCACTCCCCATCGGCATACCCCAATGTGGAATGCTGAAGGGTGCCCAATCCCCTCGGCTGGCGCCCCCACACTGTCTTTGTCGCCCGGCCGGTGGAGCCCACTCCTGTCGGCATCACCTCCCAATTTTTGAATGCCAGAGAGGTGCCCAATCCACCTCGGCTCCGCCCCCACGCTGTCTTTGTTTGCCAGCAGGGTTCCCAATCCCCGTCGGCTACTGACACTCCCAAAAAAAACAGTTAGGTGGCACACTGAGGCCCACCCAGTGTGCCAAATGCCCTGCAACAGAAAAACTGTCCCATGATGGTTTTCTTTTTTTCCCCTGTAAAACTAAAAACCATCCTTGAAGTCTCGATGCCCCCCCTTCCCCCATGCGCACCTTTTCTGCGCACCTGCCTCCCTCACCCCACCCCATACTTACCTCCGAGTCCGGCATGATGATCTTCAGTGGACCGGAATACGTCTGCACTCTTCAAAGCCGATCGTGAACTGAGGAAATGCCGGTAAGCTGTATAATGGAGTGAATAGGGTTTTCAACTTTGCTGCATATCTCAGGCATTTCTTGGAATTTTGGCACCAAATTTTCAACATGGGGTTTGGGGCCCTCCTCGTAAATTCTATCACTGTCATGGCTTTAATCGGACTCGAAGGTGATTTATGAGTCTCTGTGACAATCACCTTGGCCCATTAATGAAATGACAGTGGCAGTGTTCATGAGGTGGCCTCTCAAAAAGTCTAAGTTCCAAATTTGGTGGAAAAAATCTAACAAATGCCTGTTTTACGGACGTGCGTTGTGCAGTTGCTAAGCAGGCTCGTAACTTCATGCATTCACAATATTTTAACGCCGGATTTTCAGCATTGTCATTTTTGTACACCTCCTTGTGAACAGTACAGCTGTCATTTTCCACATCCTGCCTGAAATGTGTTTCAGCACTTTCGGCGCACAATAACACAGTTGCCATGAGAAATCAGTGTTTGGACCAGATTATGAAAATGTCAGTGACACAGTTCATGAGCAGAGGACCTTAAATGCCTATGTTGAAAATTTGGTGATGATACTCCATAAAATGACTGTGTTACAAGCGTGCGTTGGCAGATTACTGCGCTTGCGGCAACCTCCGTCGTGCATTGTGATATTTTCAGTCTGGATTTTCACCATACGCCATTTCCACACCTCTTGATGAACAGTATAGCCGTCATTTCACATATCCTGCCCAAAATGTGTTTTCGCACTTCCGGCGCAGAATAGCGTGGTCGCTGTGCGAAATCACTTCTTGGGACACTTTGAGGAAATAACAGTGACACTGTACATGAGCAGAGGTGCTAAAATGCCTATGTTGAAAATTTGGTGCTGAACACCAATAAAATGGCAGTGTTGCAAGCGTGCATTGCATATTTCCCATGCACCCTAGTAGCTTAGCAAATTTGGTATATTTACGTGCCACATTTTCAACACTGGCATTTTTTTACACCTCCTTATGAACTGTACAGCTGTCATTTTTCACATCCTGCCCAACATGTTTTTCTGCACTGCACTACCAAACACCCAAAGGGACACCCTAATGCCTGTCACTCTCTGCAGGGTGGGGGTGGGTTGGCATCAGTTCAATACTTCACTGCCATTCCTATGATGCATCTGTCTAACTCCTGCACTACCAATGCCAATGCCAGCAAGCCAACATTCTGCATTGACAAATGCTTGTTAGTATAAGTCTAATTAATTATTAATGAGCTGAACTAGCTCACTCACTGGCTGCTGTGCTGGGCTGAAATCTCTTAGAAATGCCCGGCACAGCAGCCATACTGCTCTTCATGCTATAGCCCTCTGTTTTCTACACAGCTTTGACACAGCTAAACTGACACAGCTGTGGGAAAAGACTGATCGCAAAAAAAACCTACAGCAAACAGAAAAAACAAGCATTTGTCAATGCCGAATGTTTGCTTGCTGGCATTGGCATTGGTAGTATAGAAGTTACAGAGCTGCATAATAGGAATGGCAGTGAAGTATTGAACTGAAGCCAACCCCACCACCACCCTGCAGAGAGTGACAGGCATTGGGGTGAGCCTTTGGGTCATCAGGCATAACGACCATGCCATTTCACCACACCCTACCCAGCAGACACTGACAAGAGTCACGGTGTGCCTTGGGGTCTTTGACCCTTATGCGCACCCCATTCCATCAGAAAAGTTGGTGAGTTGGATGCAGTATAGGAGAATGGGGTGAAGTTTGGGCCGAAGAGTCCGAGGCACACCTTGATGCCTCTCACTGGCTGCAGGGTGTGGGTGGGGGTGGAATGGAATGAGCATTACAGGCAAGAATCCCAAGTCACACCCCTGATGCCTGTCATTCTCTACAGGGTGGGGTGTTATGGTCAGAAAACCTAATGCCTCAGGCATTCGTTGGTATTTTCACTCCAAATTTTCAACATGTTTTTTTTGTGACCCCCACCTCATGAACAGTGGCAATATCAGTTTGTTGGCGAAAACTGCTTTTGCACAGCGACTTCTGACATTTGGCACCACAGGTGCAAAACACATTCAAACAGGATGTGAAAATGACAGCGGTACTGTTCATGGGAAGGTGTAAATGACAATGTTGAAAATCTGCTGTGAAAATCTTAAAAACTGGTGAAGTCCACGGCGTGCATAGAGGCATCAGCCACACACACCAGTAATGTAATTATTTTGGGGATTTTTACTGCAGATTGTTAACACAGGCATTTTGGGACCTCGAACATGAACAGTGTAACTGTGATTTTCTTTATCTGTCGAACAATGATTTCCCATAGCGACCATGCATTTCTGCGCTGAAAGTGTGAAAACACATTTCGGCCATGTTGTGGAAAATGACAGCTGTACTGTTCATAAGGAGGTGTGGAAAAATGCCACTGGTGAAAATCTGGACTGAAAATATTACAAATTCATGAACTTACGAGGGTGCGTGGAAATTGCACAATGCTCACTTGTGACACAGTCATTTTATGGAGTTTTGTCACCAAATTTTCAACATAGCCATTTCAAGACCTCTGCTCATGACCAGTGTCACTGTGATTTTCTTAATCTGTCCCAAAAACATTGTTTTCGCACACTGACTGTACCATTGTGCGCTACATGTGCAGAAACACATTTTGGGAGAGATGTGAAAAATGGTAGCTGTACTGCTCATAAGAAAGTGCGGTAAAATGGCAATGTTGAAAATCTAGTGCAAATATTACAAATTCGCAAACTTGCCAGCGTGCGTAGGAACTGCACAACGTGCGCTCCTAAAACAGTCATTTTGGGAATTTTTCACCAAATTTTCAACATAGCCATTTTAACACCTCTGCTCATGACCAGTGTCACTGTGATTTTCTTAATGTGTCCCGATACATTGATTTCGCACACCGACTGCGCCATTGTGCGCTACATGGGCTGAAACACATTTTGGGTGAGATGTGAAAAATGACAGCTATACTGCTCATAAGGAGGTGTGGTAAAATGGCAATGTTGAAAATCTGGAGTGAAAATATTGAAAATTCACGAACTTACGAGTGTGCATAGGAACTGCGCAACGCACACTCGTAAAACAGTCATTTTTAGGAATTTTTTCACCAAATTTTCAACATAGCCATTTTAAGACCTCTGCTCATGAACAGTGTCACTGTGATTTTCTTAATATGTCCTGTACATTGATTTCACACACCGACTGCGCCATTGTGTGCTACATGGGCAGAAACACGTTTTGGGTAAGATGTGAAAAATGACAGCCATACTGCTCATAAGAAGGTGTGGTAAAATGGCAATGTTGAAAATCTGGAGTGAAAATATTGAAAATTCACGAACTTATGAGCATGCGTTGTAACTGCGCAATGCATGCTCGTAAAACAGTCATTTTTAGGAATTTTTCCACCAAATTTTCAAAATAGGCTTTTTAAGAGCCCACCTTATGATCACTGACAGTGTCATTTTATTAATCAGTTCCAAAAGGTGATTTCACGCAGTGACTGCGAAATCACCTTTCGGGCCCGATTAACGCCATGACAGTGAGAGCATTCATGAGAAAGGGTCCCAAAAACCCCATGTTGAAAATTTGGTGCAAAAATTCCCAAAAATGCCCTAGATATGCAGCAACGTTGAAAAAAACCCTATCTATTACATTATACAGCTTACCGGCATTTCCTCAGTTCGTGGTCGGCTTTGAAGAGTGCAGATGTGTTCCCGGTCCACCGAAGATCATCGCACCGGACTCCAGAGGTAAGTATGGGGTGGGGGGTGTGGGGCAAGGTGCACAGTGGGTGGAGTACGGGTGGGGCTGGAGTCAATGAGGATTGGGCACCCCGTCGGCCATATGGGCTTGTGCCACGCTGGAGTGGGCTCCCAGCGTGGCACCAGCTTTTAGGGGGCAGCGTGGAGCCGAAGGGGCATTGGGCACCCCCGTCGGCTAATACAGTATGTGCGTGGGGGGGGAGCGCGTCAGCATGCAATATGCGTGTGTGCATGTTGAGGGGGAGAGCTCTGCTCACTGAAGCGGAGCTCTCCCTTTCAACTGTATGCCACTGCATTTTCAACTGCTGTCATAGACAGCTGGAGCAGTGATTGGCGCATTGTGACCACACCTGCAAATACATTGACTGAATTGGAAGGGGCTGACACACCTCTGGAAAACTCAGATGATGGCACTATGTTTCTTGCACATGCGTGCAAGCAAACATAAAAATGGAACCAACTCAAATCTATTTTGATACTCGCTCAACAGGATGAACTCACCCCTCATGGCAGCTTTCAAAATATGCAGTAGTAAATCACCACGCCACACAGAACAAAAAAAAGAATAACCCCAATGAAGCTCCAAAAAAGGGTGATTCCTGTGATCAGACTTATAATCGCAATAATGACCTCAGAGCCAGTCATTTCCTTTTTATTAATGGCTGGCTGGGTGGGGTCCACCCTCCCCCCACCCATCTTTAATCTCCAGGAAATGACCATCTCTTAGATCTTTTGGGCATAAATATGTAATTATTACCTTATTTTATGTCTGCCAGTGCTTTGCTGTATTGTTGGGGTTGTTACTGACAGTGCCAAAGAGAAAGAGTGGGATGAAACAGAGAGAGCAAGTGTTTGCAAGTAGGAGCTCAGTGTGCTGTCATGGTTATGTTGAGTTGTGCTGCATGCAAGCATGAGGCGCTAGTTCCGGGTTTTTGAAGGAATACATTTTAAAACTTTGGGACATTATTTTTACATAAAAAGATTGCAATTCACCTAATAAGAGTATGTACTAACAAATGCATGAGGTAAGAGAGAAGACCTGGTAAATCGCTGTAACATAGATACATAGATACATAGACAGTGTCAGCAGATAAGGGCCTATGGCCCACCCAGTCTGCCCATTTGAGCTTGTAAGTTCAGTTTGTTTTCCTAGAAGTCTGTTACCCCTTACCCCTGACCTCCAGAATTCCTTTATGTCTATCCCATGCATTCTTAAATCCCGTGATTGTTTCAGCCCCCACCACTTCCTCTGGCAGGGTGTTCCATTTGTCCACCACCCGTTCTGTGAAGAAATTCTTTCTCATGTTTCCTCTGAATCGTCCTCCCTCCAACTTCATCCCATGCCCTCTAGTCCTGGAACATCTTTTTTCGCTTAAAAATAGTGTTTTCCTGCACCCTGTTCCTCCCTGTAAGATACTTGTATGTCTCTATCATATCCCCTCTCTCCCTCCTCTCCTCCAGGGAGTACATGTTCAGTTCCTTCAACCTGTCTTCATAGGACTTGTGATGCAATCCATACACCATCTTTGTTGCCCTCCTCTGAACCTTCTCTACCCTGTCTATGTCCTTACGTAGGTATGGTCTCCAGAACTGTACACTGTACTCCAGGTGGGGCCTCACTAGTGTCTTGTATAGCGGAATTATGACCTCCCTTTTCCTGCTGGTGATGCCCCTGCGTATACATCCCACCATCCTATTTGCTTTACCTGCTGCCTTGTCACACTGTTTCCCTACTTTGGCGTCATCAGAGATGACAACCCCAAGATCCCTTTCCTGCTTGGTGCATGCTATATCCTCACCCCCCAACTGATATATTGTGCCAGGGTTTTTGTGCCCCATATGCATTATCTTGCACTTCTTTGCATTGAATTTCAACTGCCAAACCCCTGACCATTCTTCAAGTTTCTGCAGGTCACTTCTCATTCTGTCTACACCCTCTGGTGTGTCTACTCTGTTACAGAACATTAGTGACTGAATGCTGAAGCTGAAAAGAAAATGAAAGTGGGCTGGAGGCAGTCAGTATGAGTACAGCACAGGTGTTGTGATTATAGAATGTGCACAACTTTAGAACATGTACAATAACTTTAAAACATACACAACAAGGCTTTTAAGGTACTTGATTTCCGTATACAATAAGCCCTCATGATATACAGCAATAATATAACTGGGCTTCATTTTTTTTCTCACAGAAAAACCCATTTATAGTTTGCTGTTTTAACCAGCTGGTTATAATGGCAAACATGTGCTGTGCTTGCCTGACAACCTACATGCATACTGAGTTGCGCTGCTGCTGTAAACGTACTTTGGGCCCTATTCACGAATGTGCAGGAATTGCATCGAAAGGATGGATGGCACTGCATGTCTGAATTCACAGCCAGAGGTGCACACGTGCCCAAGTCTGAGGGCAGCATCAGCAGATGTTCACAGAGGCACGTGGTGGAGGTCCAGATGGAGTCTGGGAATCTGGCTATGCCCCGTGACTCTGCCATATATATGGACAACCACACCACCGTGTGCACACATGGAAGTGAATGGCGAAATGGATTGTGACAGTACTGGTGCAACTCCTGCAGGCATGTCAGGCACAGCAAGTTAGCCCACAAGGCAGGATACCCAAATGGAAGGGCATGGCCACAAGGACACGGGAGCACCCAGCATGTCAACCCCCGCCACGTGACCCAGGTAGACTGGTTTCCCTGGGCCACAGGTGGTCACCCTGGTCACTGACATATGTACCCATTATGCTGCACTGTATGGGGTGGACACACTGAAGGTCCCCATCAAAACAAAGGTTCACCTCTGGCTTGACATAAAGGCAGTGGTCAGTACTGCAGGGCCGGAGGCTAACAGACTGCATGCCATAAAGCACAAGCGGCACAACCTCTGGTTCACCATTAAGTGCAAGCTGGCGGTCACCAGTCTGTCTCAGATGGCCACCAGTGGTGTCCTCCCTTCCAAGGAGCTAGTCTTGAGCCCCATTGAGAAGGTTATGGTGGAGACCATCTCTGATTTGGTTTGCCACAGAAAGAACATGGGCATTGACACACTAGCAAGTATGTGGGCCACCCAGTACAGCACAGAATGCCTGTGGGGCCACTTCTCCAATGATAACCACCCTGTAATTCATCCCACAGATGCAGCCCAGCAGACAATGGGAGCAGCGGGGAACACCACACTGGTGGAGTTACCCTGGGAGCGTGCATTCACAGGTGGTATGTAGCACAAACAGGACACCATACTGGTACCGGGACCCATTGCCAAAGCACTGTCTATATAACCACCCACCATGTCACTCACAGGTCTACAGTGAGACAAGGCTAGGACAACAGAGGAGGACAACATGCCACCCCAGGATGCCAGTCCAAGGCCAGAGGACACCACGGAGAGAGCAGCAGACACCCCACAACAGCCATCCCATGCCAACACACTCCAACACACATGAGCAACAACACTACACCAGGGCATGCCAGTGTGCACAGGTGGGTACATGTAAACAGACAGCCCAATCCATACCCTGCCACCCCAAGGTGATGCCTCTGCATCACCACCCACAGGCACGGGCACACAGCGGCACATGCCTGACAGGCAAGTGTCCCCATGCCATGGCCATGATAGTGATAGTGAGGAGGAGAGCCTGGCTAGATGGCCACCACAGCACAGCACAGCACAGCAGGTGGAACACTGGGGGCAGGCATTCTGCAGAGCTAATACCACAACCTGTACCTACTTGAATGTGATTGCCTAGCAGTGCAGCCGAACATCACAGGGGCACTATGTAACCTAACCAAGGAGGTGAGTGGCATGCACCCGGGCATTACCAGGATCAGTGACATACCGGAGATGCTGGTGGAGTGCATGTCACCAGTGCTTGTTGTGCCCATGGTCCCACAGGCCAGCCAAGCAGGTGGGGTGGTGGAAAGCCCTGTACAGGGCATGGCAGGCACACATAATGCCTGGAGCAACCCCAGACAGGGGGCGGTGCCAGTGTGAGGCAGACCACAATGGTCCATCAGGGGTACAGGGGACACGGCAATGGGACTACACCTAGGGATAAGGGCAGGACATGGGACCGGGTGGCCATGAGTACCACACCACAAAGGGATACACCAAAGCATGGTGTGCCACAGGGGTGGTACATCAACTGCAACACTGACCACTGCACTGTAAACCCCAACATGCACTGCAAGGCACCCAAAGGTGGTCACACCATGTTACGCAAGCATCACACATGTTCCTGCACACCCAACACAGGAGCCCCCATTGCACTGCATAGGACCAAATGACTCCCATATGGACCCCCCCACACACACACATGTGAGGCACATGTGTGCTGCCCCCAGAGGCATGATGACAGTGGCACCACAAGCGGAGACCATCTGCACTGCCCCCATGTGGGCATCATAGCTGGCACGGTTCCACTCAGAGGGGTACATCATCTCAGTGCACCCTGCCCATCAATCTATCAGCTAAATGTACATGTGCTACCACATGGTGCACAGCACATCCTGACAGGATATTATCTCCCCCACCACATGCAGTGTCAGTATTATCTCCAGGTGGCATGTCCATAGGTGTATCTGCTCTCGTGGGCAGGCGCGCCATTTGCAGATGTTGTGTAGCATGGCAAAGATCATAACCACTCTGCATGCCTTCCTGGGAGCAGGCATCATCATACCACCTGTGTAATCCAGAACAGCATCTTCAGCTTTCAAACGTGCATTCAACCACCGATTGTGTCCACCTGAGAACCATGTTGTATGCCTCCTCAGCATGCCCGTGTGGCTTCAGGTATGGTGTCAGTAGGTACTGTCACAGCAGGTACCTGCCATCACCGATGATGGAAAGAAACAGTATCAGTGTATGTGGCACATCAAGCATGCACCCTGATTCCCCTCCACAGGATCCAGCAAGCAATCAATCGTCCACCTCACCACGTCCATTAAGGAGGGTGCCCAGGCTAGATCAGTAGAAGATATATGAGTCATGGCATGAGCCTGCGTATTTAGCACACAGATTCATAATGATGCCATCCACATTGCATACAAACTGGCAGTTTATACTGTGAAACCCTTTGCAGCTACATTATGCCTCCTCACCCACCATAGGGGCCACGATGGTGACATGTGTGCAGTCTATGGCACCAATCATGTTCTGTATGCTGTGCATTTCATTGAAGCCCCAATTTGTGGCCTGCAGGTCCACAGGGGTGGTTGAAAAGGTGATGTGTGCTGGCACATGGCACACAGCTATGCAATGGCAGCATGGTTCAGCCAGAACCGATGGATGCATAATGTGTCCCTGAGTGATTGCAGCAATAGCCTGTTCTGAAACATTCTCGGCCAGTGGTGTGCATGGTGCTGCCATAACTGTTCAGACTCCTCTTCAAGCAGGAGGGTGTTCAGCAGCAGCCCTGGACACATGGTGCACCAGTGGGGGCTGAAGCGCCTGTTGTACTGTGGAGGTGTGCTGTTCAGAGTAGCAATGTATCCCACCTGTACAGTCTGTCCTCGCTGAATTGCTCCATGAGTGTTTATGTGGTCCTTCTGGTGTGCACCAGTGTGTGCCATGGCATGATAGGGTCTCATCTATGTGGCGACGTAAATTCTGGGGTCCAACATGGTGAAGATATCAGTGAGAACCACTGCCAATATGGGGGGCATGGGGGACTACCCCTGCAAACTGTGGAGGTGGGCCACCCTCACTTACCAGGATCACAAGGAGGAGGAGGGCAACCTATGGGACATGACCAATCCAGTGGGGGTGAGTACCTGGTGGCATGGGGGTGGCATTATGTGTCATGTGACAGGGTGCATGTGGCTCATGGCCTGTGTCTGTTTGTGTTTCCCCAGGAGTTCAGCAGGAAGCTGCTGAAGATGACACTGGAATGTAGGGAATTGGGACTGGGGGAGGTTGGGACCATGGTGACCAGGAGGAGGAGGTAGTCCCAGGCCATACTGGACCTACTGTCCCTCAGGGTTCACCAGGGACATCTTCTACTGGGATGACATGGGGGAGATGTGGGCGGTGGAGGAGCCCTCAAAGGTGACTGTAAACGTGGCATGCGTGTGTTGGTTGGTTGGATGTGTTACTGCACAGGCCTGTTGCTCGCATCCCTCCTGTCATGTCTTTTATGTCATTGCAAGGTTACACTGGTATTTTCTGCCAAATGGTCCTGGCCCTTCACCCACCCACCAGGAGAATACCACCCCTATCCTCAAGAGACTCATCAGAGGGGGAGTTGTAACCATCTGTTTGGGGGCACTGCTGTATAGTCAGTCATAAGGTTATTAAAGGTTTGTGCATATGATACCTTGTGTTCATGCTATTATTCTGGCTGGCAACATGAGGTGTACACCCGGGGGGGGAGGGTGGCTTGTGTGCATGCTGCGTAGTGTCTATGTGGACATGATATTGGCACGTTTCATATCGTGTCTGTGGGCCACTGTCAGGGGTGTGTCCCTATATGAGTGTTGGGCCACTCTGTGTGTGGTGGGTAATGAGGTATGTATTGTGCTGGGGGCATGTGGTAAGGCCTGTCTATCACCGTCTCAATTGCTGGCCATGTGTGCTTCACCACACCTAGGTGCGGAGGCATGCAGTGACATCTGAAGGGTGTTACAGTTGTTTACAGTGCCCAGTCAGGGGCATCCCAAATGTTCGAGTTAGCAGCTATTGTGTGGTGGGGGACCACTGCACATCCTGTGTCTGTGCTCACCCCTACCAGGCCCCATCTCACACTGTGTACTGTGAACGGAGGTTTACGACAGCCTTACCTCTGGTGTAGTTCTGTGCTTGTGGTCCCATGCACCTTAACAACAGGTTAGGCATGCACATTCCAAGGGTGCATTGAGCACTACGCGGCTACATCCCTCTGCATGGCCCATGCCACACACCTCCGCACCAGATGGTGGTGTACTGTGCTACATGAGTTTCGTGCACGTTGTCTGTGCATGCCCCTTTGTGCCGCACCAACATAGTGCTCCTTGCACTGTGTCTGCATGGTCTGCACAGTCCTTCCCCAGATTTGTGAATAGGCCCCTTTGAAAGTGAAAGTGCCAGATGAAACTTTTAACTCCCAGCCCATATGGAGTTCAGGCTACGGCCTGCTCCATAAGAGCGGGTGAGGAGGCTTCAATTTATAACTAATTCTGGGGTGAAAAAATAGAGCCCAGCAATTATATAAAACAAAGCATGGGGAGGTGAACAAAAGTTACATTTTATACACCACAGTGTGGAATGCTTTTATAAATCCCTCAAGCATCATTCTTGCGGTTTATGTTGCATCCTACCCCACACACACACACCCACACCCCTAACTGACCTAGCGGGTTCTCCTTTAATGAGCACTGAATGCCATGCTGCTTCCAACACTAACTGCAAAGAGACTGAAAAAAGATAAATTTGATTAGTAGCTTTTTAATGTATTTTCAAAATTTACTCACAACTTTGTCATTTTTATGTTTGCTTGCACGCATGTGCAAGAAACATAGTGCCATCATCGGAGATTTCGGAGGTGTGTCACCTCCTCCTCAAATTCAGTCAATGTGCTGGGCGGCTGCCCTCTGTTATCGCATTTTGGAGCTGTTCTATGACACGCTCCAAAATGCAGTGGCATACAGTTGAAAGGGGGAGCTACGCTTGAGTGAGCAGTGAGAAGATAAGGCTGCTCACACGCAGCTCGCCCCCCACAGGCGTGTGAGCCCCCGCACGCATGCACTGTATAGCCGACCAGGGTGCAATCCCCGCCGGCTGTGCTGCGCTCCTCCGCCTCCCCCAAACGCTATAAAATGCCACGCTGGGTGCCCACCCCAGCGCGGCAACTAATCATATAGCCGACAGGGTGCCCAATCCCGCCGGCTGCACTGTCCTCCCCCCAGTAGTGAGAGTGCCACGCTGGGAGCCCACCCCAGCGAGGCAAGCAATCGTAGGCTGACGGGGTGCCCAATCCCCATTGGCTGAATGGCCATCCCCCAACATCCTTGTGCCACGCTGGGAGCCCACCCCAGCATGGCAACGTCCCACGTCATCCGCTTTTTTCACCTGTGAAGAAAAATGGTCCCACAGCGAGTCCCAGCCCCCCGCCTCCCACAACCCGCATTCCACCCACTGCGCACCCAGCCTCCCCACTCCCCCCACCCCATACTTACCTCCGGACCTTGGCGCACGATCTTTGGTGGACTGGGAACACGCCTGCAGTAATCTTCAAAGGCGCATCACGAACTGAGGAAATGCCGGTAAGCTGTATAATGGGTTAGATAGGGTTTCAACTTTATTGCATATCTCAGGAATTTTTGAATTTTTGCACCAAATTTTCAACATGGTGTTTTGGGACCTTCTCTTGATTGATGTCACTGTCATGGTGTTATTCAGGGCCCAAAGGGTTTGGCGAGTGACCGCGGCGCAGTGACTGCTAAATCACCCTTTGGACCCAAAACGCCATGACAGTGACATCAATCATGAGAAGGGGTCTCAAACCCCATGTTGAAAATTTGGTGCCAAAATTCCAAAAAATGACTGTTTTACGTGAGTGCTTTGCGCAGTTCCTACGCAGGCTCGTAAGTTCGCGAATTTTCAATATTTTCACTCCAAATTTTCAACATTGCCATTTTACCACACCTTCTTATGAGTAGTACAGCTGTCATTTTTCACATCTCACCCAAAATCAGGGACACTGGTTTACCGGGATTGAGAAAGGGCATATTCCGTTTTGCACATTGCAAAAAACGGTATTGTCACTGGTGTCTGCTAAGCCAAAATCCGGTTTTACTGGTGTTTTGTTTTGTGTACTTTATTTAACAATTTTTAACTCTGCTAAAGTGAATTTTAGCAATGTTGACCTCCACTACACATCCTTCTATCCTTGTACCAATTTAAAGTTATTTTAGGTACAAGATGTGATGGCAGCAGCAACGCTACAGCCTCCATCCCTAAGGTGTGATGGAAGCAGCACTATGGCCCCATCCCTCAGGTGCGACGGCAGCACCAACAGCACTACGGCCCCATCCCGCTGGTGTGATGGCAGCAGCAGCAGCACTACGACCTCCCTCCCTTAGGTGTGACAGAAGCAGCAGCACTGTGGCCCCCATCCCTTAGGTGTGATGGCAGCAGTACTACGTTCACCATTCCTGGGGTGTGATGGCAGTATCAGCACTATGGCCCCAATCCTTCAGTGTGATAGCAGTATCAACAATGCAGTCCACATCCCTCAGGGGTGATGGCAGTAGTGACAGCACTATGATCCCCTTTCTTCAACACCCACACCCCACATCCACAAGATACAAATGACTTGGTCTCTTTGCTTGTTAGAACTCAGCTGTGAATTAAACTGAACCATCACCGCTAAGGTGGACTACCTTTGGTTTTTTCCTATCTATAATTTAACTGCCTGAATTGGATTTCTGCCTGTGACACCGCTGACGAGGGTTAGGGAACAGACTTGGGTGTTGGAGGGCCAGCTGGTGGGTGAAGGCTTGAGTGTTCAATGACCACTCATCTTCTCCTGGGAGGGAGGCTGGGTTCATGGCTTAGCATTTGCTGGCCCCTGGTGGAGGCCAGAGGCACAACATGTTAGCCCTCACTGCAGGAGGGAGTGTGACAGACGTCAGCTTGTACCTTGACATCATGTGGCCTGTCACACTCCCAAGAAAATGGGAAAACACCCGCTGACCAACCGAAGGACAGCTGTTGGTCCCTCCATAAGCTGGAAGCACCAGACATTTGTCCGTTCTGACCCTGCCATGCCCAGGATACACAGGAAGCTCTTTGGGGCAATTCTTCTCCCCTGGTAGCCACCCACATGGGTAGGGGCCCACTCAATGAAGGGTTACTTTGGGTTACCTGGTAGCACAGCAGTAAGGGGCAGTGGATGGTTGTCAGGACTCAGCAGCGGTGCTAGGGGGCCCTGGCAGGCCTGAAGGAGTGGATGGCTGGGGGTAGGAAGAGCAAAACAAAAAAAATGCTTGAATTTGCTTGAATTTGAGTCTTTGAAATAAAGTGTCTTCACCAAAAAAATCCACAAGTGATTAGTGGAGGACCTTGAAATGGATTCATGCATCTCCCAGACATGTGGATGCTTTTTTTTTTACTTGGTGTCCATGAAAAGGGTGTCTCCCAGTTTTCATGTCATTATTCAGATGTGAATTGAGCACTACTTTGCCCACCAGCATCATACAGCCCCTGGGGTCTTACCTTCTGTATGCCATTGACTGTGCTTTCAAAAATCCACTGGCCAAACAAAGGTAGACTTAAATACTTAACATTGGCTTTTTGTTGAAGCAGTCTATCAGAAAACTTTGTGTTGTCACAAAGACTGAAACAGCAGGTGGGAGAAAAGGTGCAAAATGATCCAATTCACCTAAATGGGGTGCTAATTGTGAAGTCTTTTAATAAGTAGTAAGGCAGTTTCTTCTTTGTGAACATATTTTCATTCAGACTAGTTTTCATTCAAACAACTGAGGATTGTGGATGGCCCTACTCCTGATTATAAACTTGAATAAGCTAGTTGGTAACAGTGATCCTGCATTTAGCAATCTACAACCTAGATGCTCATATGCAAAGAATACAATAAAAACCTGACTAAAATCTAAAAGCAAGCTTATAAAACACATAAAATGTATCTGAACATTTATCTTCACCTATACAAAATCATTCCAGACCAAGTAAAACTCAAGTAAATTACATGATACCCTGACTACTATTCCATGATGCAGTAAACATATATTGGTGTTTTTTATATTCTTTGTAAAGCAGGTAAGGCCCATTAGGCAGAACTGTCTGTTTTCAGGAGTGACCTAGAAGCACTGAGGTTGTGGGAATCAAACCCAAGTCTGCTGGATGTACCCGGTTCAATCACTGTTTGTTACTCTAACCACTAGGCATGGGTGGTTAAACTGAATGGCTGATTACAACAAAGCAGTGTGGGTGATTTCCTTACTGACTCTATATGCAGCAAACCAGAAAGAATGCAAAGCACAGCAGCATTCATTTTAACATGCTGAAATCTGGGTCGGCCCGCTGGCTCTGTGGCAGCAGTATTGCTTGCAATGCCAGTGACCCAGAGTCAGAAGCGAACTCGGGTTGCTGGAGATCTGGCCAGGGGAGTAGGATCGAGCACCTGGGGGACTGTTCTCCTCCTCCAGGGAGGGTAGACTGCAGGTCCTGTTACTTTATCACCACCTGTGTATCCACGGGTGGTGGTGCAATGGTGCTGCAGAGTGATCAGGAGGGGAGGACTCTAGCCAGGATCTGGAGCAGTGGCATGTCTCTATGTGACCTACCTCCTTGGATCTCATCTAGTGCTGGTGCCCTCAGTGACAGAGACCAGAAAACCAAGAACAATGACCCCACATCGGCCACTGGCAGAAGGGACTCAGGTGCCCTAGACTTCATAACCAGGCTCCATGAGGGACCCACTGAACTGCATGACACACACTAAGGGAGTGTGGAGGGGGTGACCTGGGGTCACCTCCCTTCCCACCTGGGGAGGGGTACAATCCAGGCAGGATAGGTGCAGGCCCACAGGAGCTCCTGAGCATTACCTGGGTGTGAAGCTAGGGGATACCCAGCCTAGGGAATATCTGAAAAGTGGAGACTGATGTTGTGAGAAAGGGACATAGAAAGAGAAAATAAAAAAAATTTAAAAAGATGCAGAAATCTTAGAGATTCTGTGCAGTGACATGCTATTTCCGTGAGGCACTGGTACAAGAATTCAAAATCCGCAAACCAAGCAGGATTCCGTGATTGTTACCGGTGTTACAGGTAAAAATGGAAAACCAGGGTCCCTGCCCAAAATGTGTTTCCGCCCATGTAGCGCACAATGGTGCAGTCGGTGTGCGAAATCAATGTACGGGACAAATTAAGAAAATCACAGTGACACTGTTCATGAGTAGATGTCTTAAAATGGCTATGTTGAAAATTTGGTGAAAAAATTCCTAAAAATGACTGTTTTACGAGCGTGCATTACGCAGTTCTTACGCACGCTCGTAAGGGCATGAATTTTCAATATTTTCACTCCAGATTTTCAACATTGACAGTTTACCACACCTTCTTATGAGTAGTATAGCTGACATTTTTCACATCTCACCCAAAATGTGTTTCCGCCCATGTAGCGCACAATGGCGCAGTTGGTGTGCAAGATCAATGTATGGGACAAATTAAGAAAATCACAGTGACACTGTTCATGAGAAGGTGTTAAAATGGCTATGTTGAAAATTTGGTGAAAAAATTTCAAAAAATGACTGTTTTACGAGCGTGCGTTGTACAGTTCCTACACACGCTTGTTAGTTCGCAAATTTTCAATATTTTCACTCCAGATTTTCAACATTGTCATTGTACCACACCTTCTTATGAGTAGTACAGCTGTCATTTTTCACATCTCACCCAAAACGTGTTTCCGCCCATGAAGCGCACAATGGCGCAGTCGGTGTGCGAAATCAATGTACAGGACAAATTAAGAAAATCACAGTGACACTGTTCATGAGCAGAGGTCTTAAAATGGCTATGTTGAGAATTTGGTGAAAAAATTCCTAAAAATGACTTTTACGAGCGTGCGTTGCACAGTTCCTATGCATGCTCGTAAGTTTGCAAATTTAATATTTTCACTCCAGATTTTCAACATGTCCATTTTATTAAACTTCCTTATGAACAGTACAGCTGCAATTTTTCATATGTCGCCCAAAATGTGTTTTCACACATGTAGCGCACAATGGTGCTGTTGGTGTGCGAAAGCAATGTTTAGGACAGATTAAGAAAATCACAGTTACACTGTTCATGAGCAGAGGTCTTAAAATGGCTATGTTGAAAATTTGGTGACAAAAGTCCATAAAATGACTGTGTTACGAGTGAGCATTGCACAGTTTCCACGCACCCTCGTTAGTTCAAGACTTTGTAATATTTTCAGTCCAGATTTTCACCCGTGGCATTTTTCCACACTTCCTTATGAACAGTACAGCTGCCATTTTTCACAACATGGCCAAAGTGTGTTTTCACTCTTTCAGTGCAGAGATGCGTTTTCGCTGTGGGAAATCATTGTTCGGCACAGATAAAGAAAATCACAGTGACACTGTTCATGATCGGAGGCACCAAAATGCCTGAGTTAACAATCTGCTGTAAGAAATCCCCAACCTAATTATATTACGGGTGTGCGTTGCTCAGTTTCTATGTACGCTCGTGACTTCACCATTTTTTTTTATATTTTTACTACACATTTGCAACATAGCCATTTTTTACACCTCCCCATGAAAGAGTACAGCTGTCATTTTTACATCCTGTTCAGAATATTTTTGCACCTGTGGTGCTAAATGCCGTAGTCACTGTGCATAAGCAGCTTTCGGCTAACAAACTGATATTCCCCCTGTTCATGAGGGAGGGGTCACAAAACAAACATGTTGAAAATTTGGAGTGAAAATACCAACGAATGCCTGAGGTATTAGGCTTTTCAACTATCACGCCTGACCCTATAGAGAATGACAGGCATCAGGGGTGTGACTTGGGATTCTTGCCTGTGATGCTCATACCATTCCACACCCTGCAGTCACTGAGAGGCATCGAGGTATGCCTTGGACTCTTCGGCCCCAAATTTCACCCCATTCTCCTATACCGCACCCATCTCACCGTACTTCCTAATGGAATGGGGTGTGCATAAGGGCCAAAGATCCCAAGGCACACCGTGACACTTGTCAGTGTCTGCAGGGTGGGGTGTGGTGAAATGGCGTGGCCATTATGCCTGATGACCCAAAGGCACACCCCAATGCCTGTCCGTATCTGCAGGGTGGTGGCAGGGTTGGCTTCAGTTCAATACTTCACTGCCATTCCTATTATGCAGCTGTCTAACTCCTACACTACCAATCCCAATGCCAGCAAGCAAACATTCGGCATTGACAAATGCTTGTTTTAATATTTTTACCCCAAGGCCCTGATATTCAAACTGTGCCAGGCTGTGGCGCAAGCTTGGGCGCAGCCCAACTCGGCTGCACAGGGGTGTGAACTGGGCAATATTCGATGGAGCTGCACCATGGCTCAGCAGTGCTGAATATCGCACCCTGGCCACCCGCAGTGTGCATGGCACAGTGGCACTGAGTGGAGCATGGGGATGCGCTAGCGCAAGTTCCATTGCGCTATGCACAGCAACCGCAATATTCAAAACTTGATATGCAAATGCAGCCATAATGTATGCAAGGCACACATGGGGCTTTTGCATGTCATTATGGCGCCATTTGCATACAGGTGCGCCCATCCCCGACGACTTGCACCTGGCGCCCTGCCAGGCAGCAGCCATCGGGGACCAATGCCCCCTGCAGCCGGCAATGTGCCCCACAGCCCAATCATGGGCTGAGTAAATATATAACATCCCTATCATCCCTGGTGGTCCAGTGGACCACTGCCTGCCCAATCGTGGCCATTTGTAATAAAAATATATTCCGTCCAATATCCCTGGTGGTCCAGTGGACCGCTGCCTGCCTGATCGCGGGCATTTGTAAAAAATAAAAATATGTGCAATATCCCTGGTGGTCCAGTGGACTGCTATCTGCCCGATCGCAGGCATTTGTAAAATAAGAAATACACGTCCAATATCCCTGGTGGTCCAGTGGACCGCTATCTGCCTGATTGTGGGCATTTGTAAAAAAAAAATATGTCCAATATCCCTGGTGGTCTAGGGTACCCCCCTCCCCACCTGCCCACTGAGCCCCACCGCCCCGCTCCCCCCGGTCAGCCTCGGCGGCAGCACCACCACGTACCGTCCGCCTCCCACCGACTGACACTATCAGTAGGGCTGTCACGCCCATTGGTCCACAGCATGAGCCAATGGGCATGCAGCTATGCCGATACTACACATTCAGATATGTGAGATGAGATCATTCACATATTTGAATGTAAGACGGTATAGCTGCACCACATGGGCTCACGGTCCCGACCATGGGTGTACCGCTCTACCGACAGTGTCATTCGGTGGGCTCTACCATCCACCTCATCAGTAGTCACAGAAGGCAGACCTACCAGTGGAGGTCATCCCTTCCCTCAAGCAACAGAAAAGCCTGCCTTCCTGTGGCATCCCAGGCACATATGGAAAGAAAGACAATGAACTCAGCCAGCTGCGTACTCAGGATGAGAGACACAGGAGTGGAATAATGTACATAATAGACTCATGGGCCAGCATGCTGCACACAGGTGGACAGAGTTAAACAGCTGCAGTGGAATGTGTGTGGCATACCAGAGATGGAATTGTAAACCTGAATAGTATAGGACAACATATAAAGCAATGGTACCATGCTACAATGGAGCATGACCACGACACCGGCAGTCATACCAGGTGTGAAAATGCAACATGTGCAATGGCAGCACCAAGCCAGAGCATGATAGACAGTCTAACGGCCCAAGTGCTGGGAGCTACACCCACACATCCAGCACCCTGCAGACCAGGCATCCAGCACACAGATCCACACAGGTGTGCAGGACAACGAACATCCTTGAGCCAGCCTGGCTGGGAGCAGGATTGGGGCCCATGCATACACACTAGTGGTACACATAACACAGCTCTATCCAGATGGGACTGTCATGCAGCACTATGTGCAGCAGGCAGGGTAACACATGAGTGCAGCGGTGTTGTACATGGGTGCCTGACACACTGTACCGTGGTCACCATAATACTGCTGGGAGATGCAGAGCCCCTTGCAAGCACCCTCTGTCTTAGCAGATGCTGATCCCACCCTAAGTATATAGGGGTTTCCTCATACAGAGCCTATGCAGGTCATCAGCCCTGCCATGACCTAGTCATGTTGAAATGTATATGTGGCACTGCCCATGTACCATGGAATGCTCACATTCTAGACATCTTTGTGTTGGTAGACACTACCAACTATGCATCAGAATGTCAAACAAATACATGGTAAGGTACATTAACGGTCCAACAATGACCACCCCTGCCATCGACCCCATGTCACATAAGGTTGGCTCTGGTGTGATGCACTCAAGTAGCATCCAGTGCAGATAGCACTGCAGATGGGCCATTTACCATCAGTGGCCATCCATGGGTACTGCAAAATAAAATGTTTAATTTGTGGCTGCACTCAGAGCAGAGGCAATTGCCAATAACCCCTTTTACCCCTTTTAGGGGTTACTGGTGCTTGCCACTGCTCTTAGTATAGCCACGAATAAAATTCTTTATTTTGCAGTTATTTAAATTATCGATTTATTTGTGTGGCTGCACATCTACCTTAGTAGTGCCGAGGTTTTTGGAACTGTCCTTTTTTTCCTATAGAATCTTTATTAAGTATAAGAAACTACACAGACACACTACCAGCCTGTATGGCATGCTGGTTATAGTTAGTCTTTATTGGCTCTGGACACCTTGCTCATCTCATCTGGGTGGGCCCAGGAGTGTTATGGACATATGGTAATACAATCACCTTTACCAGGTGAGTAAACTACCATTGTGTTTTGTGTATATCCCTGGCACTCCAGTTCCTTACAGACTGGGTTTCATAATTAGTAATACCCATGTCAGGGTGGGAGTGAGCCAGAGTGTTCAGGGCCTGTAAAGGGTGGCAGCTACAAATACTTAGTGTCCAATGTTAGCTCTTGAGGCAATAGTTGTGTCCAACCTGTAATGTCTCATGAACATATAGTTGGTAAGCCACGTACCTACTGTGTAGATTTCCGCAGTTGAAGCCTGGTTCCTCTTAGCCTGAGAGGTAGCCACTGCTCTGGTGGAGTATTTAAGCAATAAGGCATGACAGGGTGTTGGTTGTACTAGGTTTACCCCACTGTCAGGGGTACTGTAAGGCACGAGGCAAAGCCAAGTGCCTTCAACCCCTGCCCATAGGGTAAACCTAGTACAACCAAAATTCCTGACGTGCCTTATAGCTTATCTAAAATGGGCCCAGATGCAACTTTTAGAAAATAAATGCTCTAAAAGTTTTCAAACCCACAAAAATTATAATAAAATGTTGCTAAATAATGAAAAATAGTCCCCCCACAGATGTTTTTCACCTATCAGTCATCTGTCTGTATACCAATGATGTTTGCCACTGTTTCTCAGCTTAGACCCTCTAGCCTTACTCTCCTTCTCATCCTCCCTCTGATCCTTTCATGTAACTCCTCTCTATGCCTTCCTCAAATCCCTCAAATATCTCCCTGTATGCATACCCCTTTCCCCTTCCTTCTACGTTCCATCCTCCTGGTCCAAATTGCCTCTGTGCTTTCAATTGCCAGCTTAAAATATGTCATTACTATGAGTTACTTTGTTTAGCACTATTATCACATTATGTGCTGTCTGTCATTTTGCACTTACCTGTAACTATTGCACTTGGCTTTTTGATTGTACCTGCTCTGTTTATTATATATTTACATTGTATTTTTAAGAAAATTGTCCGCATGGGACCTCCTTGTAAATGAACTTGCTCAATGGAGTCTTCCTACTGAAATAAACTTGAACTTAAACTTGTCTTTCTTCATATTCAGTACACTATGTGATTGTTTACAAGGGAATAAAATAATTCAAAGCTCTACATTATTCCAGTATTAGAAAATGGGCTTCTTACTTGCTGCAATCTGATTGGTCAGTACCCTCAAGATAGGGGTACATTAAGTTTCAATAGATGACCAGCAAGTAAGAAGTACCAGCCTATACTGCCCCTTAACCACTCTAGTATCCTAGTACCCACCTCGGCTCTAATTGGACAAAATGCTTCATCTCCATTTAAATTGGTAGCCATTTTTGCACTCGCTTAGCGAGAGATCCTGCCCTCACCTCCCAATTCAGTGCCACCTGTCACATGAACCCAGACCTGGCCACATCAAAAAGTATCACAATTTAAAAAAGAAATATTTTTAAATAAAAGTGAAGCTGTCCGTCTCTATACATCACCGCAGTCACCAGCAGGTAATTCAAAACTGCAGCGCCACTACATAAAGCTGCCTTCCGCATTTGCCAGCAAAAACGCTTCCATTTTAAAATAAAAAAATCTAACATTCACGGAACTGGTATCTCCACAATGCAGCCACCCTATCCTCCGTCTGCTGTTTAACTCACGTTCGGCTCTAAGCAGCTGATTCGCACTGCTGACTCTCCGCCCTCGCCCGTCTTCTTAGCTTCCTCCGGTCCGGTCCGGTATAGCAACCACGCCAGCAGAGCCCGACACAAACTGCACAACCCCCAACGGAGTCTCAAGCTTCCTCTTTAGTCCCGTATCGCAACAACGTAGACCCCGTCACAAACTGCACACAACCCCCACGGAATCTGCAATAGGACAAAATCCATACTGGAGGAGGAACTACTTTACTAAAAATGACTACAAAACTTTTGTTAAACAATTTTTAGCTTCTTTTTAAATGAAACTTTTTTCTTTTGCAGTGCCCATTTCTAAAGCAATAATGCCCTCCAGGGTGGGCAGTATGGGCAATACCCGGACCGGCCAAGGGCTATAAGGCCCTCCGCCTGCGGCGTTGGGCCTCATTACGCCTTGGCCGGTCGGCAATCTGCATACCCTCCGCCCTGTCGGGCATATTGCTTAAAATGGGCTGAATCTAGCTTTAATTTCATTGGCTGAAAGCCTTCACACGGGGGTACATTAAGTATCGATAGACGCCCGCTTCGGAAGATGTGCCAATTCGAGGTGCCCCATTACCATAAAATATCTTTGGGCACCCCGAGTTGGCATCTGTCGAGCCGCCATTTTATTTCCCTCGCTAAGCGACACAGAAATATTGTACCACCGTCCCCCACCTGCCGTGGAACTGTATACGTTCAAAAGTAATCAAACAAAACTGTCACTTAACTCCTCTGTCCGTTGCTGTACCCTATAAAGTCTTTTTGTCGCTCTAACTCCTAAGGCTTTCACCCTCGGTCGTGCATTTTATGACTCTGCACTTCCTGGTTATGCGATGCAGGGTCCGCAGAGTTACGTGACAGCCTTGACCTGCATCGCGAAACCAGGAAGTGCAGAGTCAGAAAATGCCGACCGAGGTGAAAGCCGTGGGAGTTAGACGACGAAAGACTTTGTAGGGGGACAGAGGGTGAAGTAAGAGTTTCATTACTTTTTCAACCTCTACACTACAATGGCAGCTGGGGACGGTGGTACAATATATATCTGTGTCGCTCGAAGTGGGAGACGACAAGTAGAAGGAATGGCTGGGGGTGCAACAGCAGATGGAACAGCACAAAATTTCAGGGACTATTTAATCAAAACTATATATTTTGTAATCTTTGTCTTTATTAACAAACGAATTTCTTCTTTTTCTTAGCACTTAATAAAAATTTACAGCGATGCCCATTTTCTAAGCATAATAATGCCCTCCAAGGTGGTAGGTATGGGACTGTCCGGACCGGCCAAGGCTATAAGGCCCTCCGCCTGCGGCGTTGGGCCTCATTCCCCTGGCCGGTCCAGTATTGCCCAATACCGCCCACCCTGTCGAGCATTATTGCTTAAGTAGAATATTCCCCCTCCCCCCCACACACGGAATGGTAACATGGAATACATGAATTCAAAATTCTTCATAGTTCCACTGGCATGCACACAGACACATATACATGCCTCAAGTGGAACCAGAGCCTCAATTTAATGTGTTGCCAGGTAAGGAGCAGAGAGTTCTCTGGCAAACTGGTGGGGACAGGAGGGGGATTTTCCTAGTCATCAAAGAAACACCAGCAATGGAAACTCTGAATAGTACTTGATTTTCTGAATTTGTGTATGTGTGTAAGTAGGGGCAATTGAGTGAAAATAACATTAATTTACTTACTTTACTTAATTTAATGGACTTTCATGTTTAGGATCTGGTTGAAGGTTTCTATATACAAGTTAAGGTTGTAGCCATGTTTGTGATGGAGATTAGGAAGCAAGTGGCTTATGAATTCTGTGAGTTGCCCCAGTTGGTACGGGCTTGTTTTAAGCTGTTGGTAGTGCTCTCTTAAGGCAATGGCTAGAACCAAGTCTCAGCCAATCAGGACACAGGGATTTCCTTGTACATTTTATGTGCTGTAATAACCTTTGGTGGCATCAGATTGTAGTTTTTGTATGCCTCCTGAATCATTATTTTTAGCCAACTGACTTTGGTGGCTTTTGCTGCACCTATGCCATTTTTGTGTCCCTGTATCATTACAAATAGTCTCTCTGATGTCCTGAAACTGCTACAACTAAAGCTACAACAGTGAAACCTTTTATAAAAGATATTATAATAAGGAGCTGAGAAATAGAGCTTTCTGATTGGCTGAAAGCATTCTATCAGCCTTATGTTAATCTTTTATTAACATACATGTAGCGCCTAGTCATATGCTGACCAAAGTTTAACACTGTTTAAAAATATTTTTATTATAATAGCAATAAGGTACTCCCAGGGGTTATGTTAATGGTCAGTTAATCACTCTCTAGGGGCATTTGGCACTCAGCTACACCTTGAGCAGCATTACATCCCTAGAGGGTGATTAACATATCATTAACATAACTCCTGGTCATGCCTTATTGCTTAACTAATTGCACTGTAAAGATGCTGAATGAAGTTGTTGTTGATGAAAATGATATGCAAATATGTACTGACACTGAAAGTCTGCATACAAATATTCCCATGAGGATGGGTTGCATTCCATCAAGAAAGTCATTCAGATACATCCTCAGTATATTATTCTTCCTAATGAATTCATGCTAGAAGTGACAAGTTTTGTACTTGAAGCCAACTTTTTCATTTTTGAGAGCAGGTATTTTGCACAAGTCAAACATCTATGGGGACTACAGTACATTTGCTCCAAGTCTTGCAACACTTGATGTGGTAGATTGGGAAACAGTTTAGTTACAGCCCTGTAAATAACCAGTACACAGCTTACAAAAAGTTGGAATAGATATTTGGATGATATATTTGTGTTATGGGAAGGATATGAAGAAGGTGCATGCAAATTCATTCAATATATCACTAGTACCAGCAGACATTTGCAATTTACAGCTGAAATGAACAGGACTGAAGTAAACTTTTTGGATCTTACAAGTTTTATAGAAGGAAGCAAAATGAAAACCAAAATGTATAGGAAACCAACAGTGACAAATAAAACATTTAGGGCTGATAGTTGTCATCCAAATTCCTTGATTATAAATATTCCTAAAGGGCAGTTTTTACATCTGTGGTGCACATGCATGAATCAATCAGATTTTGAGGAAGACAGCAAACAGATGGCAAGGAGATTTTCTGACTGAATGTGTAAAAGAACTGATATTATGTCAGCAAACCAAAATGTAAAAAGTACAGACAGAGACACCCTTCTACAGAGTAGAATAAACACAAGTAAACCTGAATGGATACCCACATTTGTTACCCAGTACAAACTGGCAGCACCTCAGATAGCAAATATTGTAAGAAAACACTGGCATGGCAGGTACTTGAAGCTAGCAATAGACTTGGCATCTCATATAACAACATGCCCAGGATTTCATATCATTGTTGGTGTAATTTGCGTGATGTCCTTGCTCACACAATTTTACCTAAACAGCCTATGGAAAGCTGTCTCACTCCACCTTCAACTGGATAACATAGAATTTGATGACGGATAAGGACCGCATGGCCCACCTAGTCTGCCCATTTCCCTACCTAATGGATAAGCTGCAGATCCTAGTTAACCAACAGCCTACTTCCTCCTACCCACCACTAGAACTGCTTTATGTCTGTCCCATGTATTCTTGAATTCCCCCACTGTTTTTTGACTCTACGACCTCCTCCGGAAGGCTGTTCCATGCATCTACAACCTTCTCTGTGAAGAAATACTTCTTCACATTACCACTGAGCCGTCCCCCCTCTATCTTCAAATTGTGCCCCCTTGTTCTTGCACATCTCTTTTTCTGAAAGATGCTACCATCTTGTACTTTGTTGATTCCCTTGAGGTATTTGAATGTTTCTATCATGTCCCTCTCTCCCTCCTTTCCTCGAGGCTATACATCTTAAGCTCCTTTAGTCTTTCTTCATATGTCTTCTGGTGCAGACCCTGCACCATTTTGGTTGCCTCCTCTGGACAGCCTCCACCCTGTCTATGTCTTTGAGGAGATGGGTCTCCATATCTGTACACAGTACTCCAGATGTGATCTTACCAACTGTCTGTACAGAGGGCCAACAACTTCCTGTTTTCTACTGGTTATGCCTCTCCCTATGCATCCCAGTATCCTTCCAGCCCTCCTTACTGTCTTCTCAGATTGCTGGCCCACCTTTAAGTCATCTGATATGACTACCCAATGTAACTTTCCATTTTTGTTGTTGTCCGTATCTCACTCCTAGTGTGTACTCTTCCCCTGGGTTTTTGTTTCCCAGGTGCATTACTTTGCACTTCTTTGCACTGAATCTAAGCTGCCATACATTTGACCATTCCTCCAACCTTGCCAAGTCCCTTTTCATCCTTTCCACCTACCTTGTGTATCAACCCTGTTGCAGATCTTTGTGTCATCTGCAAAGAGACATGCTGTCCATTCCAGTCCCTCTGTAATGTCACTTATAAAGATATTAAAAAGGACCAGCCCCTGTACTGACCCTGCAATACCCTACTAGTAACCCTCCTTTCTTTACTGTGGACTCCATTTACTATTACCCACAGTGTCTTGTTGTCCAGCCAGTGTTTTACCCAGGCTACCACCCTAGGACCCACTCCCAGGCTGGCTAATTTGTTTATTAATCTATTGTGCAAGACTGTGCCAAATGCATTGCTAAAGTCTAGGTAGGCCATGTCCATAGCCCCTCTCTGGTCTACTACTTTGGTCACCCAGTCAAATAAATCAATTAGATTTGTCTGACATGACCTTCCTGCTGTGAATCCATGCTGCCTTGGGTCCTGTGCCCCACTGGCCTCTAGGTACTCAACAGTTCTTTCCTTCAACAGTGATTTCATCATTTTCCTTACCACTGAGGTCAAACTGTCTTGCTCCTGCTTTTGTGAAGGGGAATCACATCTGCCCTCCTCCAATCCTCAGGCACCACACCATCCTCCCATGATTTATTAAAAAGAGTAGTCATTGGTGTTGCTAGTTCTTCCCTTAGTTCTTCTAGAATTATGGGGTGAATCCCATCAGGCCGAATTGCTTTATCCACCTTCAGTTTTAAGAGTTCTTTCAGAACCCTTTCTTCTGTGAAAGGACTAATATCAACCCCCCTATCCAGAGTGCTTCTATTGACTGGATTAGGTATCTCCCCCTGCTTTTCCATTGTGAATACTGAACAGAAGTATTCGTTCAGTATCCCTGCTTTTCCACTGTTGCTCTCTGCCCAACCACCTTCCTCTTTATTCTGCCTCAGTATCCCTGCCTTAGTCTTTCTTTGCTCCGTAATATACCTATAAAAGGTTTTATCCACCTTCTTAACCGAGTTGACTATCTTTTCCATGGTTTGGTTCTTTGCTACTCTGATTGCCTTCCCCACTTCCTTCTGCTTTAACTGGTACAGTTCTCTGTCCTGCTCCTTCTGTGTTTCCTTATTCTTCCTGAATGTTATCTCTTTCTCCCTTACCTTCCCTGCTACTTCTTTGGAGAACCATATAAACTTCTTTTTTTGTTTTCATTTGTTTATTTGCTTCACACGAAGACTTGTTGCCTCTGTGATGGTGGTTTTAATGTTCCTCATTGTTGCTCCACCCCACCTTCTTGTCTGTTTGCTAGTGCTTTTCTGAGGCACTCTCCCATTTTGACTAAATCAGCCCTCCTGAAGCCCTACTATAGATGCGGACATTGTTGTCATTGTTCAAATACATATAACACTGGTGATAATGTTATACTGGGTATACAGTATGTGGAGGCCTAATCTATTGTATAATGATGTGGAATAGTGCAAACATATCATTGGTTGATTTGTGTTTAAATTAATTGCCTCTGATACCATGACTCATCCTCTGATGAAACCTGTGTGGGGGGGTGAAATGTTAGAAGCGGTGGCGTTCCACCTCTTTGTTCCTCTCAATTTCTCACTATGGTGAATGTGTGTATTATGCTGCATTAAATAACTTGACTACAAGCAAGCTAAGTCTTTGGTCTCTCTGTTGAAATGTGGGTGCAGCTGTATTAACTTTTGAAATTTGCTAAGAGACCTAGCAGCACCACTTCTCCTGGTGTTAACTCTGTTCTGACTTGGTAATACATGATTTCTTAGTGAGCACAGGTTTAATTGGGCCAATAAACTTCACAAGAGAGAGAGACCTTTTACCTTCACCTGTTATTAATTGCCATGGAGAATGCAACGGAGAATGCAGAAGCAAGGGTGTAGACAGGCATACTCACTGTACACATTTGTGTACAGTTTTGCTGAGTGCCTGTCACAAACCATAAGCCACTCTGTTAATGTTATCATTCTAATCTGTAGTATTTGGGTTAGTGTAGGCCACCGAGGAGGGTCCAATACATGTATAACCTCTTTAGAGAGTAGAGGAGTCATCTGACAACAATCTGACTTGTTTGGAAGGGGGTGCCATTTGGAAGGGATGTGTAAATTTTTTAATTGAGGGGGGTGTTACTGTTGGAGATTGTGTACAAAATGGAAATTTCTGGCTACACTCCTGTGCAGAAGGAACTTCTGATGGAAGCAATATCTTCTCATCCTTATTTCCAGAGAGCAGACCGAATGGAGAGAATGCCTTACAAGCAGCACTGGATAATGTGGGAGAATCTGGTGTATTGGCCAGCAGTGCAATGGCTGGTATTAGAGAAGCATTTTTTACTTTAGAGAAGCTCTCTACAAGGGCTAGATTAGTTTTTTGGCAACGACACACCATGCAGGCATATGTGAAAGTACAATGCATTCCGCATGGTTTACACCTGCTTAGAGGCCCGACGTTTGGTAACGATAATACCACCTTTATACAGAAATGGTATAAAATACTTCAAACAGCTTCGTTACAACTTATTGAACTAATTGTGGACTTCAGTCATGAGACTAAGATTTAACTACAAGAGGGTATTAAACAACAAGAACAGAAGGTATGTACCTTTAAGCAACATACTTATTATGAGAGATGTGAGAATAAGTTTAAGAACTATTTACAATTTTATGAAAAAATAAATACAAGCGCAGAAGAAGAAGAAGAAATTTATTAGAGTTATGAATGATTACACTCAGAATTGCATCTTTAATTGGAAAAAGAGCAAGCAGCAACAGAAGATGAATACTGTCAATATATGAATACCCTCTGATACAGTAGTAATACCAACTCAAAGTGAACAATTACAGACCACTGCATTAACACCAAAGTCCATTTTGTGTAAAACTGAGAATGCAGGACAGGACTACAGTACAGGAGAAAGCGCATCAGAACCTGAGGACACTGATTCAGATGGGGTCCTTTTTTAGGAGCTGGCTCTCCTAGAGACTGTGTCCCCAGGAGGTGTATGCGACAAACATAGTTCAGGTTCAAGGAAGAAGAAGCAAGAGGAGGACAAGGAGGGGGGACAAGAGGTTTCAGAAGAGGAGGATCAAGAAGCAGAGGCAGGGGACATAGCAGAAGAGCACCTCTCAGGAACCGCTGCTAACAGTGATAAATTTGACTGATCTTGAATTACATGAGATTCAGCTAAAAGTATTATCTATGGGACTTAGCTTTATACCGTCTTTCCAGAATTCTGAGTTTTCTGCATTTTTAGATGTACAGAAATTTGCACACAAGTTAAATTTAAAAGTATTTTTTGCCAATAAAGAAAAGGAACGTGAGGTCTATAATCAAGCTACTGTTCCCATTAGTGCTGATTTAGAAAAGGGGTTGCAAATTGATCAGATGATAGAGTCACAGAATCAAGTGTCAGAAACTATGTTCAAACCCCAGTCCACATTTTGCCCCCCTTTGCATCCTAATATAGAAACCTTTGTGGATTGCTACATTACTGACCTTAATTTGCTATATCAAAATCCTCCCCATATGCTTTTTAATAATTTGAATAAACAAGAAAGACAAGCATTATGGGAGTTGAAAAATAACAAGCAAATATTGATCAAGGCAGCTGATAAGAGTGGTAGTGCGGTTGTACAAGTGTGGAGAACTATGTCAGAGAAGTTTATAGACAGCTTGGGGATGAACAATTTTACCAACTATTAACTTATGACCCCACTACTAAGATCCAACAGGAGATAGAATTGTATCTGTTTGAAATATACCAAGTGGGGTTAATTATAACAGTTGAACATCCCCCAAAAACTTTTTTTTACACTCTGTCTAAAATCCAAAAGGATTCTGTAAACCCACCTGGGCACCAGGGGAAGTAATTTAAAAAATTCGTTAAACCAAAAAGAACAAAAATGGAACTACAGTTTAGGAGCACTGAATAAAACAGGGCTCAATTACAAATTTGAGGTGTGACCATTTTAGAAATAAGGTATTATGGAAGTGTGTTTGTCGCATTTCCTTTTTATGCGTTTATTTGATCATATATTCTGTTACCTTGTACCTGTATTTATGCTTCATGAGGTTGCCCCTTGTCTTTTCTGAAATTTGCTGGCAGTCACAAGGGAAGAATGAGACTTGGGCATCATCATCACCAATGACCTAAAATCATCCAAGCAGTAGGTAAGGCTAGGGGGATGTTGAGTTGTATTAGTAGGGGTATCACAAGTCGGAAGAGGAAGGTAATAATCCCTCTTTACAAGACACTGGTTAGGCCCCATCTGGAGTACTGCATGCAGTACTGGAGGCCGCACCTTCACAAGGACATGGACCAAATTGGGGCAGTCCAGAGAAAGGCAGCCAAAATGGTGCAGGGACTACATCAGAAAACATATGAGGACAGATTAATGGAGCTCAGCATGTATACTCTAGAGCAAAGGAGGGAGAGAGAGGTGATATGATTGAAACATTCAAACACCCTAAGGGCATTAACAAGGTGAAAGAGTCTAACATGTTTCAATATAAGAAAAATAGCAGGACAAGAGGACACAGCATGAGATTAGAGGGAGGCCGATTACAGGGTAATGTGAGGAAGTTCTTTTTCACAGAAAGGGCGGTGGATTCATGGAATGGCCTACCTCAGGAAGTGGTGGATATGAATACAGTGCATGGCTTCAAACAGGCATGGGATTGGCATAAGGGAGCAATACAGATGAGTATGAATAGACAAGCCATTGAGAGAGCAAAGACCAATGACACAATCATAAGGTAGAAAAAGAAATGGGCAGACTGGATGGGCCTTGCAGTCATTATCTGCCATCAACTTTGTGTTAATATGTTTCTATCTGAAATAGAATGCCTAATTTATTTTTCCCTTCTCCTCCCCCTTCCTCCCTGAGTGTTATTTTAGGTTCAGAAAATAATTATTGGTTACTTAGTTAAGAGCTGTTTGGAATGGTAAAATCCCTACATGAGGGTTAGTTGACTTAAACAGGCCAGTCAGACTCTTTAAATTAAAGCTTTTTGTTCTCTCCACAGGACAGTGATCTTCGGAGTTATTGGACCATTAAGGACTAAGTGTATTCAAAGTATGACTCTGGCTACTAAAGAGTTAATGTTTATTTTTGGGACACTGGTGATAATGTTATACTGGGTATATGTGGAAGCCTAATCTATTGTATAATGATGTGGAATAGTGCAAACATGTCATGTTGATTTGTGTTTAAATTAATTGCCTCTGATACCATGACTCATCCTCTGATGAAACCCCCGTGTGGGGAGTGAAATGTAAGGAGCGGTGGCATTCCACCACTTTTGTTCCTCTCAATTTCTCACTATGGTGAATGTGTGTATTATGCTGCATTAAATAACTTGACTACAAGCAAGCTAAGTCTTTGGTCTCTGTTGAAGTGTGGGTGCAGCTGTACTAACTTTTGAAACTTGCTAAGCGACCTAGCAGCACTGCATCTCCTGGTGCTCACTCTGTTCTAACTTGTTAACACAAATAGATTCGCTCATCCCCATAATGGGAAAAGGATACACTACCAATCAAATTATTAATTGTAGTTCCATCTTTGGACAAATGAAATGGGAGTTGAAACTCCATATAGGAGAACATAAGACAACAATTCATGCGCATCGAAGAATGGTTCAAGACACACAAACTGGTCCTGAACTACAGCAAAACAAAGGTAATGACTTTCTACAACGCTAGGAGCAAGTACAAATCCCATGACCTCACTATCAAAAACCAGAGACCATACTTGAACATGTTCCTGAATTTAAATACCTAGGCGTTACATTGGACAGTTCCCTCTCCTACCATCAGCACATTGATTCTGTCGCCAAAGCCCTAATATCGTATAGGCCTGCTCTACAGGCACAAACACTACATGACTCCTGACACACTCCGGTTGGCTATTAACAGCTCTATCACCTCCATCATTGATTACGGGCTAGCAATCTACGGCTACGGCTCTGGCACCGCCTCTGCCTCTGCTCTCCGCAGAATTATGGTCGCACTCAACAAAGCATGCAGGCTTCTAACGGGAGCTGACCTACTTACACACACTTGTGATATGTACGTTCGGGCAGGATGGCTTCCTCTCATCAGCTGAATCCAGTATCAAACCTGCCTCTTAGCCAAAAAAGTCCTCCTCGGGACCATGCCCCCAGGCATTGAAAAGCTCCTCATAGACCACTACAGCACCCAGCAAACTAGAAGTTCACATCAACAAACCTTCTTTGTCCCCAGATGCCAAACTACAATGGGTCAGAGGGCTTTTGCTCACATAGCTCCACAGGGTACAATACACTCAATAATGAAACTCTTGTAGCTGCTGCTCATGGTCCATTTAAAAGACAACTCCGACTTCATCTCAACTCAACTAATCATTGTGACTGCTTCACCTAATCTGGGGCCCTACACTCACTGCCCTCTACTTTAGTCAGGATGGCTACCCACCTTGCCATGCTGTCCCTCTCCTTCCTCCCCCTGCACACACCCTTCCCCACTCCCCTTCCTCACCCCCCTTCCCAGGCACTTCCTGACAATTATCCTCCCTCTCTCCTTGAGTGCTCTTACCATCACCCCATACCCTCCAACAATGGCCTCCTGCTGCTGCATACCCCACCCTCCCTACCCTCACCAGCAGCACTTATTTCCTAAGTTTGCCCTTGGATGTTGCGTCTTTCTACTTAACATTGGCACATTTTGAGGTACTGTAATTAACTATGCCTCAGCCTCTTGCTTCTTTTTACTGAGTAACTATGTATTATCCCGTCGACCTTTGTATGTATGTTTACTTTCCATTTCCATGACGTGGAACCTTTGTAAACAAGCAGTTCCTGCTCAAAGGTATTTGTAATCCTAGATTTCAATAAAATAAAAATACGCACTAACAACATACAGTATGCAATGGCTAGACACTTTGCAGAAAATAGGCATGGATCTGCAGCTTGTCTAAAATTTATGGGCATAGAAAAAGTTGAATTGGGCCTTGAGGCTGTGACATTGTGCCCCGTATTCAAAACAGATGTGCAGCACATCCATTGATGCACCCACACATCTCTAGATTTTCAATGGCATTGGGGGCGTGACAATATTCAGCAGCCCCCAATGTGCCAATATACTGTAGCTCTCACCCGACTTAACCTCGCTCAACTTATCTCTAGCCCTACACGCATCTCTTCCAACTTGGAGCACCAATCTCTCCTGGACTGGATGGCTACAAATAGAGCAAATAAAATAATTGCTGCAGGGACCTTTTCGGATTATATTAGTGATCACCTGCCTACGTTCTGTATCTGGAATGGCCACTGCCTTAAAACCCCCGCAAGAATCATTCAATTTCGAGATTTTGCCAAACCAAACCGAACTGCACTTCTCGAGGATATTAATAATATAGACTGGTCTCCCATCTATCACACTGATGATGTAAACACAGCACTTGAATACCTGATGTCTCAGCTTCTGGCCCTTCAGGATCTGCACATCCCTCTGAAAAAAGGCATCTCAGGGGCTCCCCAAATAAATGGCTAAAAAAAGGCCTCCTTCGAGCCATGATAAAAAGAGATAAGGCCTGGACCTTGGCAAAGAAGTCCCAACAATCAGAAGACTGGGTTAACTATAAACAACTGAGAAATACCTGCAAAAAAGATATTCGGAAGGCTAAAAGGAGCTACTGCCTTAAGCTTCTCCAATCTTCAGCGGGTGATACCAGGGGTTTTTGGAACCACATCAAAAATTTCATTGGGCAAAGGCCCAAGACAGCCATTACCGACATGATACTGAATGACGCAAACTGTAATAAGTTACCTACTATTGCTAATGCTCTTAATGTACAATTCTCGGATCTCTCCGAATACACTGAGAAATTCAACCAACCTCTTTCACCTCCTCCTGAGGTGCAATCACATGAAACCTTTTCGCTCCCTCATTAGTCTCCTCCAATCAAGTGCTGCATCTCCTCAAATCAGTGTCCACCTATGGATCTGCTGGTTCGGATGGGCTACTGCCAAGCTTCTTGAAGCAGGCAGCCCCTGCCCTTGCTGTTCCTATTGCAAGAATCTTTAATCTTTCCATAATAACCCAAACGGTACCAACATTGTGGAAAACTGGTCGCGTTGTCCCTGTTCATAAAAAAGGGGATACCAAAAATATGTCAAACTATAGACTGATTGCCATTCTCTCTACCTCAAATAAACTTCTCGAGAAGGCCATCGCTACTCAGATCACAAATGACCTGCACCTTAACAACCTTATATCCCCTACCCAGCATGGATTCCAAACAGGACACAGCACCACTACTGCTCTACTTCAGCTGACAAATGCAGTCCTTACAGCGATTGATAAGAGCCTGCTCACTGGGGCCATTTTTATCAATCTCACAAAGGCATTTGACCTTGTGAATCACTCTCTGCTACTTTCCAAACTGTCCTGCCTTGACTTTGACCCGTCGACCATCTCCTGGTTCGATAGCTACCTCTCAGGGAGGTTGCAATTTGTCCAAATTGAATCCGCCGTCTCAAATCTTTCCCCTACCTCTGTTGGAGTCCCCCAAGGATCTATTCTTGGCCCACTACTTTTCTCCCTTTTCATGAACAACTTGCCCTCCCTTCCCTGCTCCTCCTCGTTAATCCTTTATGCTGATGACATGGTGCTTCTCTCCAGTGGTAAAGATCCCTTATCAGTAAGAGCACATCTCTTTGTCATCACTGATAATGACTGTACCTGGCTGTATACTGTTCAAATGTTTGTTCTTACCTCATGCTGCATCATGAAATACTCTTTAATGTTGACTCTGGTCTCCCCTGTCTGTACTCTCCCAGGTCGTGCCTGAATATAGGCAACATTGTTGTCTAGTGTACTTACCCGGTAAACAAAAAACAAATAAATAAACCCAACAGCCCTGCGGTGCAGAATATTGCAATGTGGGCAAGCAAATAAGGGATTCTTCATGCATATTCCCCACATCACAATATTCAAAACTCCCTTGGGGCAGGCACGGTCAGATGCGCCAACCAATGAGCACGTACTTTGTACTGAATGGGCTCAGGTACCGATCAGTTGGTGGCTGGCTATGGCAGGGAGTGGAGGCCAGTGCCAGTCGACGGCACAAGTCAGGTTGGGGGGTGCAGGAAGGGGGGGGTTACTGCCTACTGGGGTGGGGGGAGTGGGGGCCACTACACTATGGAAAAGTGGGATAACGTATATTTTAATGCTACACTGTGATTGGGGCAGGGAGGGGGTACCCTACACTATGGAAAAGGGGAATTTATTATATTTACATCAGTGGGGATCGTGGCTAGGAGGGGAGTCCACTACACTATGGAAATGGGGTGATTATTATTATTTTAGCAGTCAGGGATCAGGGCTGGGAGGGGTCCACTACATTCTGGAAATGGGGTGATTATCATTATTTTAGAGCAGTCGGGGACTGGGGCTGGGAGGGTCCACTACACTATGGAAACAGGGTGATTAGTCTTATATTTACAGAAATTGGGGATTGGGGCTGGGTGGGGGCACTGCACTATGGAAAGGATGGAGATGGGGATACATTTGTTTATTGTGATGGGGATCAGGGACAGGGCACTACACTATGGAACAGACAGGGGGGGATACATATCTTGTTCTTTGATGGGATAGGGGAGGGAGGGAGGGAGCTGGCCTGGTGCATTCCACTGGGCATAGCCATGCTAATGAGCCTATAATGGGCATGTATGAGGTCACTTTGCTTCAGTGCATCCACTACCATGTCCCCTAGGTACTTGGCAGTGTGCAGAGTGCAGTCCACCTGATTTGGTTGGCCTTGGGTGACTTAGGAGATAAGCATAAATGGCTGTGGTAGCCCTTCTGGCCACCAGGCCTGCCAGCTCAAATGTCTTCTTGAGCATCTTCTTCAATTTTCTGTCAGCAGGATCCTTCAAAGCTGCAGATCCTGTGGCTGGAAGAACTGTCTTTTTACTTAGTGCTACAGTTTGTGGGTCCACTGTTTGCATAGTGCAGCACAACTTTAACTTGTCCACCTGTATTGGGTACATTCTGTCGAGGGACCTTCGCTCTGGTATGTGGGCAGGATCAGCCACTTCCCATTCCTTAGCCACGATCTTATCAACGACCATGTACTGTAGATGGGGCAGTAGTCTGTTTGCATGTATTTGGGTTGGATCATGAGATCCTGCTTATTCTCATGGCAAGGAGGTGGCAGTTCAAACCACATAGTCGTTTTGACTGATTTCATCAGTTCTGGCACATTATCAAATGAGCAGAGATTTGAGGTTAAGGAAGGCTGTTCTTCCACCATGCATTCCTTCTCATCTTCTGAATCATGCTTGGACTCATCTCCTGGATTTGGCTACCCCTCATCAGCCAGTGTGAGGTCCTGGGATCTGGTTGTGGAGGCAGTGGCAGAGGAGGCACTCAGTCCAGATTTGAAAGAGGCAGGGTATGGGGTTGGTTTTGATCTGCATTTTATAGCAAAGACCACCACAGTGACAAATCTCACCAGGTCGCTGTCATTGTCTTGCTTTACACCGCCGCTCTATTTCCGGGTGTTGCGCCCCCACCCTGAACCATATTTAGAGATGGGAGGTTTTGTGGGGGGTGAAGCCCTTCACCTAAAAACACTTCGTCCAGACGGCAACAATACAAACATTCGGCGTTGTTCCCATCACCGTTAGGCATGTTGACAGCATCGTTGTCGATGTGTTGACATGGATCCCTTGGTAGGAGTTAGCAAGTTCCCCACCTGGCTCTGAATTAAGCCGGGAATCTCCTGGTTTCTCTCTCCTCTCAACTGAAAACAGCTCTGCTGTGCAGCCAGAACAGTTTCGCCAACATTCCTGCTTTCCAGCACCTTTGGGCAACAGATTCAAAACTCCAGCTCCAGATCAACAGTTCCTTTCCTCAGCTGGATTACAACCACAGCAACAGGTCCCTTAGGCATAGGGCACCTGCTCACCTTTTCTCTCTCTTACAGTCTCTCGGATTCAAATCAGCATTCATCTTTTCTCTGGCTTACATACAGTTTCTTGAAAGACTCTTTCCCAACTCAAAGGTGTTCTCTCAGTGCCAAACTTAAAACAGCAAACTCCAACAAGGTGCCTGGAATGATTAGTACTGATGCACGGCTCCACTAAGCAGCAAGAATTCTTCTCCTTTAGACCTCCAATTTAAGCTCTGTGAAAGGCCTTACATCTATTCTCACACAGCACTGAGCTCTCTTGACTTGATCAGAGCCCAGAACAGAACTGACACAACTGCCCAATGTCCCTGGGATTTCTCCCAAGAATCCTGCCTTCTGATTGGCTGGTTCCAGTCATCAATCACAACCAAAAGCCCTCTTTGATTATTGATTTGTGAAGTCTCTTGGTGCCTGTAAATAGTACAAACCTTCTCCCATTGGCCCTCTCAAACAGTTTTGGGTGCCTAGTTATCCGATTGGCTGTCCTTAGTGAGTCAAAGTATCTTAACACGGCTGATCCCATTCAGCCCATAACTGTTTATGAGGCAGTCCCACCTGTTTCAAGTTTCTGCAGTCAAAGTATATAGTTTTTACTCAGAACTGCCCCAGTAGTTGGTATTAGTCCCTGTCCCCAATCAAGTGACTGCCCCATTAAGCATCTGCTCCCTTTCCTTGGCCAGTCACTGCCCTTGATCTCCTGATCTCCTCAGTCACCCAAGGCAGCGACCAGGCTCAGTAATATTCATGATGCCCTCATTATTATTAATATACCTCCCGATCTACCAGCGCTCCAAGGCGCTGTTTCAAAATGATACAGCTGCTCCACAGACACCCCCTCCATGCCACCGGTCTACAATTAGACTGCCAAAGGGACTGGGAACACTGGAGAGGTGCTTGAATGGCCATTGGAAAGGCTGAAACTCCAATTCGCTTGTCAACATGCAAGGACTGGTGGACCTCTTCAAAACAATCAACCTATTAGACCCTGCAGCCCTGATTTGGGCTGTGTTGCAGTGCAGAGGCCCAGGAAAGCAGATCAAAATATGGTAAGCCCCCCCTTAAATGCTTGGCATCCCTGCCAAGCCCATGGGTAAGAATCTGTAAAAAGTAAAACCGTAACCTTAAACATTCAACTTGTTCCAAACATTTCTATCTAGACACCTGGTTCCTATCTACTCAGGTATTAAGCAATTAGAAACATGAAACACATTATGTGCAATTTACAAGACTAAACATTTTTCCCTTATAACAGATATCAAATACCATAGTATTCATAGCACCCATACTTGCACCCCTTTAGTTATTCAGAACCACAGGTAATTTGAACTCATGTTGATAATTCACTGTTTACCTTTTGTTTCCCTTGGGTACACTTTCATCTCCCCTGTTTTCATTTTGCCATCTTCTTTCTGGGCCTGTGGGGTTTAGCACTAGTGGGACACATGTAAACATTGGTCAATGACCTGGGGGTGACATATATACCCTTGTGCACTACGAATAGAGGGGTAGATCAGTGGTTCCCCTGGGGTATCATAGGTCAACTTAAGTAAGGGTTTCACAGTCCTCCCCGACCTTCTTGGGGGTTCTTGCTCCTCAGTCCTAGTGGTCACCTCCTGTTCAGAGGTGGAGTCAATGTTGCTTGCCCCTGTGCCTCTTTCTTCTTCCCCTGTTACAGGGTGCTCCATCACCACATCACTTTCACCAAACTGCCCAGTGTGATGTAGACAGCCATTTTTGAGTGCTGTATCATTTTTTTTAAATATAAAATGTATTACTGACTGTCACTGCTGAAAATCTGATGCTTTTAGAATGACTTCACTCATCACCCCCCCAGGTTTCAGCTGAAAGACGAAAGCCATGAGAAAATGCTGAAACAGCATGTGTATCACACACACTCAGTTTTTAGATACTAGGTGTTACATGGAAGGCCTTAATCAAGGATCCTGTTTGTCTGAGTTTATTATAGCCGTAGTTACTATATCATATCCATTTTATGACGTTGGAGAGGAACCTAGGTTGTTACACATGGGTGCAAGGTTGTAAATGCTCCTGTGAAGCCTGTGTGAGGGATGATGCAGCATGGATCAAAGAAATATCATTTGAAACATGAGTCATGCTGAGGATTGCAAAATTAATACTTTGAAAAGACATCCTGTTTTTTTTATTATATTTTTAAATATAATCTGACAGAGGAAGAGCTAGCTGACCTCACGCAAAAAGGGGTTGGCCAATACAGTTGTTTAAAGAATACTCTGTTTTACTTACACACCTTTTTATCTAGACTCTGACAAGGAAAGATCGTTGGAGCACTTGTAAACAGATATTTTAGAAAGAGAGTTAACTCTAAGTACTGTAAGTAGGAATTGCAATGTTTAAACCTTGTTCTTTTAAAAGATTTGTATGTCTTGTGATATAAGAGTTCTGTATTTTGTGTTTTACATATTTTTAACTATTGTAGTAAAATTCTTCTTAGAACTTACTTGGTCCGTCTTTGACTTCTTTTTAGTTGTAAGAAAAGTATATTGTTATAGCAGACACTGAGTATAAGTTTGAATGGTGGTACCAAACTGGAAAGGGAAGCATTTTAAAGATCATATGCAAAGGTTTAAATACCACTACTCCTGCATACTATAGCATTGCAAAAGGTCTGTGGAATGTAGTGTGCCACAATTTTTCCATTAAAAGCTATGTTTTATTTGATTTCGTTATCGTTATTTGTTCTGCTCGTTCCCAGCAATTATACTTGACTTGTTCAGATGCAGGGTGATGCAAACGCTCATTTGCATACAGTGCGGTGATGTCATTAGGTGTGTGCCCCATTTGACAGCCATGCTAGTCCGGGGTTTCCAGTCGTATTGATTTTTCATTCAGTAATTCAATCGCCGCATATATTTTTATTTCTACACTGGTATCAGGTACTTTTAAATGTTAGCAGCTGGATTTTGTTATACTAACATAGTTTTATGAAGCTTGTTTGGCTGCTTCAAATCAGGGAAGTGATCACTGTGTTTTTGCCCGGTACTGTAGCTCGGCTGTCAAATTGACAGTTGTAATAGTAACCCACAATGCTGGTATGTAATTTGTCAGTGATGAGTGTGCTTCTTTTTTTATGAATGTCTGCCTATCTTTTTATATGTCTCTTCACCTCTTGTGGTAAATGTTGTATTGGTATTTAATTCATACTGCTTCCCACGTTACGATTTCGAGCTTTTCATAATGGGATCCTGGAACCCTGACATGATTCTGTCTGTACAGTCATACTGGGTATTCACAGCAGAAAAAAGGAATCGGTCTGCATTTAATTCACTACCAATTGCAACCCATGATGTTTCCATGTTTCTTTATTGTAGAGAAAAATGCCGTGAAGCACAACTACCAAAAAGGACCTAGCAGTAATTTTGCAAAACCAGTACACATACCTGCAGAACAATTGAGCAATATATTTTAAATCTTCATAAATGTCATAAACATATCTGTATTTGTTTGTGCAGCTTGTGACAAAGGAACTGTCGGCTTAGTTTGCGTACTGCCGCTTCCTGTTATTTTCCTGTATGATTCACACATGTGTAATCTGCATGGATAGTAGTCTGTAGTGACTAAAATGCACTAAAATTCTTCTTTTACTCACAAAATTAGTCACGGTTTAGCACTCCATCTTGCAAAGTGACACCTGCCTGCAGCAATCACTGGGGCATATGTTAATATTATATTCTGTGACTGTATTTCTTTTTTTATCTATTGTCCTCTGCTTTTTCATTTTCTTTCCTTGTGTCACACTATATTGCTGATGTGTAAGTCTGCTTGTATGTCTTCTGTCATATATGGATACCAGTCTGTGTTTCAAACTGCGTTGTCTAGTTATGTCCAGCCCCCCCAAACATCCAATTCACCATGCTGGTGTGATTCATGCAGTGATCACCTTCTGTGTTTGTTCCTAACCTGGTTTCAGCATGTTCTAATAATTAGTTTTGTCAACCTCACAACACTTGTTGTACCACTTCATACAGGGTCATTTGTAATGTGCTACTGTACATGTATCATGATACCAGTAATGGTGATGCACTGAATGTTTATGTGATGTTACACTTTCTGTCACTGACATCACAAGTAATTTGGACATCTATTCCTGTTATGTCACACAGCAATGCAGTGTGTCACAATGATCCAATTATAACTATATGTCACTTTATTTTTTTTTTTACGATATCATAAATGACATAAAATACCACTGACATCTTAATCTGGTTCAATTTCAGTTTGTTACCATCTGTCTCCCCCCTTCCCCCAGGGTCGCCCTTGAAAAAGACACTTATAGTCTCAATGGCCCTAACATGTCAACAAAAATTCAATAAATAAATAATATAATAAATTCCTCAGTCAATTCCACATGTGTCAAGCAAGTTATGCGATTCTATGAATCTGTGTGACAGATTGTATTACTTAGTCATGCGGTAGGCTTTCTAATGACATGATTGTGCTGCATTCCACAGTAGAGTCATATCTTGCCACAATCCATAAGAACATGTAGTTACCAGAAATGAGAGGCAAATTTATGCATATTGGAGCCAAGAATCCCAGGACAGAGTATTACCTGGGTGTAGTACGAGTATCTGCTTCAGAGGGGGAGAAGGACCTGGTAGTGATGGTCACTATTGACCTGAATCACTTCACACAGTGCAAGAAAGCAGCAAAGGCAAACAAGATGCTGGGATGCATAGCTAGGGGGATCAGTAGTAGGAGAGATGAGGTTATACTGCCCTTGTACAGGTCATTGGTATGGCCTCATCTAGATTATGGAGTTCAGTACAGGTGTCCACACCTCAAAAAGGACATTAACCTGATGTAGAAGGTACAGAGGAGAGCTACAAAGATGATAGCAGATCAGCAGGGCAAGGCATCTGAGGAGATACAGAGGGCACTGAACATGTACTCCCTGGAAGACAGGAGAGATTGAGAAGAGACATGATTGTGACATTCAAGTACTTCAAAGGAATAAATAAGGTGGATAAGGAGAGTATATTTAAGCTGAGTGGCAACCATATCAGAAGGTGGCACAGTCTGAAGATGGAGGGTGGGAGGTTTAGAAGAGAGGTCAGGAAGCACTTCTTCACATAGCGGGTGGTGGACACTTGGAATATGCTGCTGGAAGAGGTAATCTCGTAGAAGACAGTGGGCAGCTTTAAGAGGGGCTTAGATAGGCATAGGGGGAAGGTAAGAATCATTGGTAGGGAGGATGGGAGGAGTGAGGAGGGAGGCCAGGGACATTAGCTCAAGCTGTGGACCCTGCAATACAAGCAGATTTGATAGACCAAATGTCCTTCTTCTGCTGGCTTCTTCGTATATTTGTATTGGACTGCAAAGTGAGGAACTGAGGAGGCAAGTGTAATATATATATATATATATATATATATATGTATATATACAATGCTACAGAGTAAAATTGCTATCGTCAAGAATTTTGTATTGGTGACCCACGTTGTCCTACACAAATATGTAACAAAACTGGTCCTACTATCCATTACAATACTGAAACACTGTACCAGTGAACAAATACTTCCTAATATTTCCCACAAACCTTCCCCCTACACCTTCACTTCATGCTCCTTACTTCTTCCATGTACCTTCCATGAGAAACTTTGACAGACAGTCACGTATCAAGATAACTATATCATGATTCCCTGTGACTGTACATTTCACCACCACACCCACATCCAGTGTGCTAAACACATCCATTTTTGGTCCAGGTACTACAATGTAAATCATAGTGCACTGTGTGCACCACTAGTCTATTGGCTACTAGTAAGAGCATACAATATTTTGCGTGTAATAACAGTTCTGATGACTGTCTCTTGCATGGCATCCTACTTGTTTACCTCATGGACTAATAGTGCTTTTGTACTAACAGGTTCCAGCGTCTTATATGATTTTGCTAATTCATGATTAACATTCCACATTTACATTTTTCTTTGTAATGTCACTGGATCGTTTATGCGGTTATTTTTCTGTTTCTCCATGTTTTCAAATCAGTGTAGCAATGAAGCACTGTTGCGCCGTGGAATGCAACAATGGTAAAGACTTTAAATGTAGTTTTTACCGATTCCCAAAAGATCCCAAACAACGAATGCAGTGGGCACAGGCTGTGAAGCGTGCTGGATAGCAGCCTATGGACCATGTTGTTATCTGTGCTGATCATTTCACTGATGATCAGTTTGCTATTTCGCAAACTCTTTTGGATATTACCGGTTTCATCCCTGGTCAACGAAGACTTAAATTGGATGCTTGCCTATCAGTTTATGCTCATAACTCCATAAAACCATCATGAACCAGCACCGCTGTTCAAAAAAGAAGACTAGAGGTGTATTTCTCATATGTATTTTATTACCTGTGTATCATGTAATTCCATACAGTATTGAAATATTTCAATGTCTCAATATTTCTTTTAATAGGTTCTTGGACATTTTTGCTTGCTGCCTTGTCATTCCTTCACTGCAAGTACTGGTACACAATACATCAACTTTGAACAACATGAAAATGCAGAAAATTCATCTTCTGGGATCCTGTGAAATGCCATATGTTGCACCACAGTCACCACCACCAACAATTTCTGACACCGATGTTACTGGTCATCTGATAGACTTGGGATGTCAGACCACACGTACTGTTAGTATTACTGTCCCTAAATAAGCACTGCAAGTTGCAAGGTCACATGCATTGTATGCGTGAATAAAACATTGATTTGGGTATCAAACTGATTTTGCTATTGGTCAGGTAGGGGACTCAAAAGTCTCACCTCCTGCTTCCTATGTGTCACAATGAAATATCAGAGTAGCAAATGTCATGCTCCTATAGTAACATGCTGATATACTAAAATGACTGCAGAATAGGCCTAACAGTCTTTGGAGTCTGCTCTCTTCTCAGCGCCCACACTGAGGGCCGATTTTGGTGTCCTTCCATTTTCCCTTGAGTTATGCTGTCCCCAGTCGCACTTGTCCCACCTGCATTGGACCTGGTCATCCCCCCGTATCTGTCCCATCCCCTCTTAAACCTGGCCACAGTCTCTGCCTCTACCAGCTCCCTGAGCAATGCATTGAATTGGCTCCACCACCCTTTTAGAGAAATAACACATCCTCCTCTCCCCTCTAAGCCGGCCCCATTGTAGCTTACACCTGTATCCTGTCATTGTTGCCTCTTCTTCCTTTGGACAATCCTGGCTGTGCACCCCTTATTGATCCCCTTTGTGAGCAATAAGACATGATAGTGTTTTCATAGAACTGATTTAAAAAATTTAAACACCTGTTCCATGCACACACCTGGAGTGTCTTACTGCTCATTGTTAAGTCACAGTACCTGTCTGCAAGCCATCCCATCTCTCCTATTCTCCATCCAAGTCCCGACTTTCTCCATTGATCCTCTCCTGTCTCTGTAGTCTGTCTCCGGATTCCCCATCCCTGTCTCCTCCCGGGCTGGCATCTGGGTCTCATTAGCGATTACTAGTCCTTGAGTCATCCAGAGCCAGGCATCTTCTAATCTGTTCTTCTCAGTCCATGCTCCTCCCAGCACCTGCTGTGGCACTGGGATGTTAGTAATAGAAGAACAATGGCGGCATTTGTAAATGTCAACGTTCTACACATCATGATGTTAGCTTTTTTATTGATGTTCTTTTTTGTAACCCATGCAGGGAACATACTCCATGCATGGTGAGCTTGGTCTGTGATTGGCTGATTTAGCCTACCTATTTTATAAATGTACGTAAAGACCTCTGTCATGTTCCCTCTGTCCACCCTCTCATCCAGGGAGCACATGTAGAGATCCTTGAGCCTCTCCTGATAGTTTCTCTACCCTAGGCCTTGAATCACTTTGGTTGATCTCCTTTGGACCCTTTCTAATGGTGTAACATCCCTTTGTAGATGTGGTCTCCAAAATGTTACACATTACTCAAGGTGTCAGCCTAACCAAGCAGTTGAACAGGAGTAGGATCACTTCTGCCTTTCTGAAGGTAATTCCTCTGGCGAGTTATCCCAGCATCCTATTTTACCTTGACGCTGCCCTCCTACTGGTCTCTAACTATTTCATTTTGATATCTACCACTATCCTCATGTCCATCTCACCTTCTGTAACTGGAATTCTGTCTCCTTCCAGGGTATTCCCCTGGCTGTGATTTGTGACTCCCAGGTGCAGAACCTTGCACTTCCCTTCATTGAATGTTACTTTCCGTTTTCCTGACCAACTTTCCAGCACCCCCACTTGCTGAAGTCCAGAAAGAGAAAGTCTGCCGGCCTACCCTGGTGTAGGACCATCATCACCAAGTCATACCAATCCACAAGGTTTGTCTGACATGATCTTACCGGGACAAAGCCATGCTGCCCATTGTCCAAATACCAGTTTGCACCAGTAACCCCCTATCCTATTCTTGAGGACACCCGCCATCGCCTTGATGACCACTCCCTTTCCCCAGTCTCATAAGGGACTCTCATCTGCACCACTCCCATCCCTTCCTCCTGTTTGACCATGCTCCACCAGAAAAAACATAGCCCCTCCAGTAGCACAAACAGTAAAAGAAGGTGACAAGAATTCCCATAGATACATTAGTGAAAGGAGGAAATCCAGAGGGGGTATTGCTAAGATCAACGGGGATAAGGGGGCATGTGAGGTTGAGGACCATGTCAAAGCAACCATCCTAAATAGATGCCTCTGCTCAGTATTTACTGAAAAGAACAGCTCTGCACCATGGACATGGGGGGGGGAGGTAGTACTCCCTTCACCAAACAAGAGAAAACCTGAAGCAACCTATAGGCTGGGAAGGTGGTTGATGGCAGTGATAAGGGAAGAAAGAGAATTGTGCATCATCATCACCGATGGCCTGAAATCATCCAAGCAGGCCACTAAAGCAGTAGGTTAGGATAGAGGGATGTTGGGGTGGATTAGTAGGGGTAGCACAAGTTGGAAGAGGGAGGTAATAATCCCCCTTTACAAGACACTCATTTGGCCACATCTGGAGTACTGTGTGCAGTACTGGAGTCCACACCTTCACAAGACAGTCCACACCTTCACAAGACATTAACCAAATTGAGGCATTCCAGAGAATGTCAAACAAAATGGTGCATGGATTGCATCAGAAAACCCACGAGGACAGATTAATGGAGCTCAATATGTATACCGTAAAGCAAAGGAGGGAGAGAGGTGAAATGATCGAATCGTTCAAACACTTCAAGGGCATTAACAAGGTGAAGGAGTCGAACACATTTCAATATAAGAACAAGCATTTGTCAATGCCGAATGTTTGCTTGCTGGAATTGGCAGTGGTAGTGTAGAAGTTATAGAGCTGTGTAATAGGAATGGCAGTGAAGTATTGAACTGAAGCCAACCCCACCACCACCCTGTAGAGAGTGACAGGCACTGGGGTGTGCCTTTGGGTCGTCAGGCATAACCGCCACGCTATTTCACCACACCTCACCCCGCAGACACTGACAAGTGTCACGGTGTTCCTTGGGGTCTTTGGCCCTTATGCGCACCCCATTCCATTAGGAAATATGGTGAGATGGGTGTGATATAGGAGAATGGGGTGAAGTTTGGGGCCAAAGAGTCCAAGGCATACCTCGATGCCTCTCACTGGCTGCAGGATGTGGAATGGTATGAGCATTACAGGCAAGAATCCCAAGTTACACCCCTGATGCCTGTCATTCTCTTCAGGGTTGGGCATTATGGTTGGAAACCCTAATACCTCAGGCATTCGTTGGTATTTTCACTCCAAATTTTCAACGTGTTTTTTTTGTGACCCCACCTCATGAACAGGGGGAATATTAGTTTGTTAGCTGAAAGCTGCTTATGCACAGCGACTACGGCATTTAGCACCACAGGTGCAAAAACATTCCGAACAGGATGTAAAAAATGACAGCTGTACTGTTCATGGGGAGGTGTAAAAAATGGCAATGTTGCAAATCTGCAGTAAAAATATTTAAAAAAATGGTGAAGTCACTAGCGTACATAGAAACTGTGCAACGCACACCCGTAATATAATTAGATTGGGGAATTTTTACAGCAGATTGTCAACTCAGGAATTTTGGTGCCTCTGATCATGAACAGTGTCACTGTGATTTTCTTTATCTGTGCCGAACAATGATTTCCCACAGCGACCACGCATCTCTGTGCTGAAAGTGTGAAAACACACTTCAGCCATGTTGTGAAAAATGACAGCTATACTGTTCATAAGGAAGTATGGAAAAATGCCACGGGTGAAAATCTGGACTGAAAATATTACAAAGTCATGAACTTATGAGGGTGCGTGGAAACTGCGCAATGCTGACTCGTAACACAGTCATTTTATGGACTTTTGTCACCAAATTTTCAACATAGCCATTTTAAGACCTCTGCTCATGAACAGTGTAACTGTTATTTTCTTAATCTGTCCTAAACATTGCTTTCGCACACCACAGCACCATTGTGCGCTACATGTGCGAAAACACATTTTAGGCGACATATGAAAATGGTAGTTGTACTGTTCATAAGGAAATGTAATAAAATGGCAATGTTGAAAATCTGGAGTGAAAATATTAAATGCAAAACTTACGAGCATGCATAGGAACTGCATAGCTGCGCTCGTAAATTTTTAGAATGTTTTCACAAATTTTCAACATAGCCATTTAAAGACCTCTGCTCATGAACAGTGTCACTGTGATTTTCTTAATTTGTCCACATTGATTTCACACACTGACTGCGCCATTATAGCTACATAGCGAAACCGTTTTGGGTGAGATGTGAAAAATGACAGCTATACTACTCATAAGAAGGTGTGGTAAATGGCAATGTTGAAAATCTGGAGTAAAAATATTGAAATCGCAAACTTACGAGCCTGCGTAAGAACTGCGCAATGCTGCGCTCTTAAAACAGTCATTTTTGACTTTTGCACCAAATTTTTCAACATGGGGTCTTTGGGACCCCTTCTCATGAATGATATCACTGTCATGGCATTATTCAGGCCCAAAGGGTGATTTTGGCGAGTGATCAAGAATCACCCTTCAGGCCGAATAACGAATGACAGTGACATCGACCATGAGAAGGTCCAAAAACCCCATGTTGAAAAATTTGGTGCAAAATCCAAAAAATGCCTGAGATATGCAATAAAGTTGAAAACCCCTATCTAGCCATTATACAGCTTACCGGCATTTCCTCAGTTCATGGTCGGCAAGAGTGCAGAGCGTGTTCGGTCCACCAAAGATCGTCACGCTGAGCTCTGGAGGTAAGTAGTAGGGTGAGGGATGTGGGGGCAGGGTGCGCAGTGGGTGGGTGCGGGTTGTGGGAGGGGACTGGGAGAAGCGCCATGGGACCGTTTTATTTTTGCAGGTAAAAAGCGGCGTGGGATGTTTGCCATGCTGGGCTGGGCTCCCAGCGTGGCACAAGGATAGTTGGGGGCCGTGGAGCCAATGGGGATTGGGCACCCCGTCGGCCATATGATCAGATTGCCACGCTGGGTGGGCTCCCAGCGTGGCACCCATACTGGGGGTGTGGGGACAGTGGAACCAGCCGGGGATTGGGCACCCCATCAGCTATTCTATCAGTTGCCATGCTGGTGGGCACCCAGTGTGGCATGTGGAAAACTTGAGGGAGCGCAGCACAAGCCGACGAAGATTGGGCACCCGTCAGCTACGTGTGTGTGTTGGGGGGGCAGCACGCACATGCGTGTTTGTGTGTGTGTGTGTAGGGGGAGCTGCGACGAGCAGGCGATATCTTATCACTGCTCATTGAAGCATAGCTCCCCTTTTAACTGTATGCCACTGCATTTTGGAGCTTGTCATAGACAGCTCCAGCATGCATTGGCTTACAGGGGCCGAGCCTGCCAACACACTGACTGAATTGGAGGAGGAGGTGACACACCTCCGAAATCTTGGATGATGGCACTATGTTTCTTGCACATGCGTGCAAGCAAACATAAAAATGAATGTAATATGGTCCACTTGCCATACCCGAAACTATTTTGCACTCTGGGCATCTGAACTTTCCAGCATATCGGTGCCATGTAAGTTAACACGGCACCAGCTGATGAAATGAAAGCGACATCATGCACAACACTGCTTGCAAAAGTGGGAAAAGTGGCATGGGTCATGGTGTGTTTCGCTGCTATTTCTTCTTGGTTTGGTATTTGAGTATGCTGCCTTGAGGCTGGACGGGCTCCACACTGAGCAGCAGACATTGTCAAGAGTGTGAATGCATGTGGCAGTTGCTTAACTGTGTCCTACCATGTCTTTAATGCATGAGTCCCGCCATGTACTCAGTTAGCCTCCATTGTGAAATATGGGACCCAGTACCCACACATACTCTAATTTCTAGTTCAGCATAACAGTGCATTGTGTCTTGAGTTGTGTATTATTATGGTACTTCATGACATTGGCAGTATACTGACATAAAGACCATACAAACAAATGGTGCAGTACTGTTACATAGTGTATGGTTAGGGCTTATTATGAATAGAAAGTCGTGGCTTTCAAAATCTTGCTGTAGGACAGTTCAATGGTCAAAAAAGCTGTTGTACTATCGGCCTGATGTCACATCGATAGTACAACAACTTTTTTACCTTGCCCTTCCACCTGATTGGCTCACTCAATGCTCTGAGGAGAAAAAAAATTGTGTAACATGGCGGCACAATTAAGCGAGCGCCGGTCGGGGACCCTTCTCATTTTGACATGGAGAGTCTCATAAGGCTTCATGTCACAAAAGTGAATTGTGGTTATTTTATTTTTAAACCAAGTGGAGATGAGCTAGCAGTATGGGGTGACTCAGAACTGAGTCAGAGCAGCACAAGCATGAGGGAGCCAGAACGGGAGCAGCATGAGTCGACATAACCAAGGTAACCGTAAACTTCAGGGTGAAAAACACGAAAAAAAGACAAGCCAGAAACCATATACTATATAAAATAATGGATGGTTAACCATCCACAACTATTGCTGTGTTTCCATCGAGGTTGTTGAAGACATCATGGAGACCTCTCGAGCTTTACTCTCGAGGTCTCCATGATGTCATCAACAACCTCGATGGAAACACAGCCTTGTTGTGGATGGTCACCCATCTATATATACAGTAGTGTATAGTGGATTGTTGTTCTGCATAGAATTCCATACCTTTCAAAATGCTGTCGTACCACAGTTCCAAAGTGATGGTATGCTGTTCTACCCTTCTGTGGTACAATAGCATTCTGAAACCGCTGGAGACTGCATGAGTCAGTTTAATTTTGAAAGCAAAATAACTCACAAAACACATTTTTCAAACAGTACTATACACTATAACAAATAGTGAGAAACTCCATGCACAACCTGTATGTTTTGCCACCTCGTGGTTCTGATTCCCATGGACCTCTCGAGCTTTGCTCCTGAGGTCAGAGGGAATCAGATTCACTCTGTGGCAGAACACGCTGGTTCTGCATAGTTTGCCATCCAGTATTCTCTATGTCTGTGAGTAACAGTCCCACACATTTTGCATTCGCAGTTTTGGAAACCATTACACACCTCGTGCCTGCACCTGTGAACAGCAGTTGTTTGACATCACCAGTGCAAGAATATTGAAACCCATGTAGCATCACTGTAGTTTTCACAGTGTCTATATTTGTCATCCACAGGTGCAGATAAACTACATGCAGCAACAGAAAAGTGATCAACTTCACATTCCGAATACTGTGCGACAACGCACGGCAGCAGCAGCATGAAATGAAAAAGCATATCACAGTACCAGAAAATACATCTTCCTGTGAGTTTGTGACATGTGTAATGGACAATAAGTTGTCATGTGTGTGTTTTCATCCAAGATTATTCCTTGCAAATGATTGTTGAGCATTACATGGACATTGTTCAGCAATGTAAACTATATTTCAAATCCAATGAAATAGTTCAGAATCACCAACGGTACTGAATGTATTTATTTTTATTGTTAGTGAAAAAAAGTTCAAATACTTTTACTTGTTGAACTGTTACATGTGACATTTTAAAATTAGAAATAAACAGTTGAGCAACAGTTGTAGAAGCAAAATCAAGTTTCAGCATTGCTTCAATTGTTACTTGCTACCCTAGGATGAAAAAAAAGAACAATATTAGAGACATAATCAGCAGTGCACTGATAATGTGTTTATATCTATACATAATCATATATCTATATATGCAATGGTGGTGAAACATAGAAACATAGATTTTGACGGCAGATAAGGACCGCTTGGCCCACCCAGTCTGCCCATTTCCCTACCTAATGGATAAGCTGCAGATCCTAGTTAACCAGCAGCCTACTTCTTCCTACCCCCAACCCCTAGAATTGCCTTATGACTGTCCCATGCATGCTTGAATTCCACCACTGTTTTTGACTCCACAACCTCCTCCGGAAGGCCGTTCCATGCATCCACAACCCTCTCTGTGAAAAAATAGTTCCTTAAATTACCTCTGAGCCGCCCCCCCTTCTATCTTCAAATTGTGCGCCCTTGTTCTTGCACACCTCTTTTTTTTTTTTTTGAGGTGAGGATAACATTTGTCAAATATCAGCAATATGTTTGTGTGTGCAAAACTACATTGAGAATATTGCATTTATCCTCACTGTATGTCATCTATCCACACAGTAGGTGTACCACAGACAGATAATGCAGTTCAGTGTTGCAACACATGACATACTGATTGACTGAAGCAAGCAGTAGGAACAACCAACTACAGAACATCACATACACTTGCACTACATTCACTTTCAATCCTGTTCTTTCCAAAAGCAGAACAGTTTACAACAGAAAGAAGCAGCACCCGCACCACCAATTGTGAATCCCATGGTCACTGGATACATTACGATGAAGGCTCCTACTACCTACACATGGGCTGCCAATGAACTCTCCTACTCTGCCAAATGGGCAAGAACCATCTGCTTCACTTCACCCCAAACCACTGCTCACCGGACCGTACTATCTGATAACGTCATGACTGCTGATTGCCAAGCAAGCAATTGAATTCATTTGACCGCTCTCACACAGTGAAGCAGATATGGTAATGTTATGAAATAGTATGCTCTGGTCAGCAGTTTATTTCTCTGAAGTGGAGCAGGTAGTTGCTGTTGCTGTTGCTGAGTACTGTTCATGTCTGTGGTGTTCTGGAGGGAGAAGGCTACAGTTGATGATGTGGAATGCCAGATAAATAAAACTGTTCTGCTGCGTGAAAGATGTGCTTGACACTGAATGTTGTGGGACTACATACAATTGGCTCGCGATGATTGCTACAGTAAATCAGTACCTACTGTTTGATTATGGTTACATGCAGTATCTGCCTATGGTGGACCTACTATGTGGATAAATAACCTACAGTGAGGATGAATGGGATATCACAAGTGCTAACAATATTTCTTTTTTTCCATCCATTGTTTAACCAAGAGACAGACACTAATGTGACAGCTTGTTGATAGGTGCAACCTGTTAGTACAAGTAAGTTAATTGACTTGATGGGGGTCGCATGGTATGCAGGTTGGGATGTGGTATTGAAACCCATGTCTTTACATCTCAGTTTTAGAGCATCACATCAGTGCACCACTGCCTCCATTTGCCAATTGTTATCCTCACGATCATAGCATACTGGCATATCTATAAATATATCTGTATATATATCTATATATATATAGATATATATATGGGATACATGATGGGCATGAGTGTGATATGGCAAATATTGTCACTCCTGCAGAGTGAGATATCCAAGCTCACAATGCAGGAGTGACAATATTTGCCATAGCACATGATCTGCCCATCATGTATTCGATATATACAATAGGGCCAAGAGTTTCAGAAGTTTTGTTATGCTGTCTTGTGTTCTGTTCCTGTTTATGTGTTTGATCATTCAGTGTGTGAGTTTTTCTGAATGGGCTGGCAGTGTTATAAACTCTGAGAGACACATGAGTGTGTTTTGCAATGCTAAATGAGTTAGTTTTAGGTAGGAGTGAGAAACATACTTTTGTGAAGCTGTATTGTTTAGCAGTCTGGCTGCAGTGAAGTTAAGACCATCACAGTAATTGTAATGAGCTGAGAGGCAGAGTGTCAGAACAGCTGATACTGTTTTCAGTGGTAATTAAGTTAGCTGCAGGCAGACTGCAGAGTGTTCTGTGAAATTGTGCTCTTCAGTATTCTGGCTGCAGTGAAGCTGAGATTGTAACAGTAATTTTAATGGGTGAGAATCAGAGTTTGAGGAACAAGTGAGAGTGTGTTTCAGTGGCAGTTGACTTAGCTGCAGGCAGTAGTTTAGACTGTTCTGTGAAGCTGTGCTGTTTAGAATTCTGGCTGCATCAAGTTGAGAGCATCACAGTAATGAGCTGGAAGTTTGGGGGGGGAGAGATAGGTGTGTTTTGTAATGCTCAGTGAGTTAGCTGTAGGCAGCAGTGAGACCTCTCAGGTAGTTCTGCAATTGTGTCTGTGGTAACAGGACAGGTGTTTCTTGCATGCTGAGGGGAAAACTGCCTAGGGTGATGATATCAGTGACCTTTTGTGACCTGTGTGTGTAAATGTCTCATATCATCACAGTAGAGCAGAGGGTGAAAATATCACACTGCAGTGGATGATACACTGTTTTATCTCACTCATTTACCACTCACCCCTATTGAATATATATACTGTACATACATACACTTTGTAACCAGTCTTACAAAATTATTCCACGACAAATGTTTGCTGACATTTATGACATTGTCATGACAGTTGAAACTGTTTAACGGTTTATTCAGTGATGCTCAAAGTTGTGCAATACATGATGGGAAGGTGATATGCCATGTTACACACATGGCATGATTCATAATTCTCCTCACAGGGTGCACTGAACTTCTGCCACAAAGAATAGTATGAAGCAACACTTGCAACAAACAATGAAGCGGGAGATAATGACATAGACAGTGTGAGGGAAATAAAAACTGAAAGCACAAAAGTAGGCTGACGCCACCCCATGCCCAAACATGGTCTGCGAAATGGGGCGAGGCAGTATGTGGCAGATGGAAGCTGGCAACTCTCCAGAATCTGAATTCATAGACTTCTGGGACAGTGAAATTTTCTAAGTATCCTTACACTATCCATGGTGGTTGATTGACAAGTCAACACCCACACCCAGAATATGCCCATTATGATGATTAGCAATATATCCACGATGGTGTACCAGTCCATCTGACAACCCTGTTTTGGCAGGATACGTGTATGTAACAATGAATTTACACTGTTGGTATAATGGTCATGCACCACCTCTGTGTCATGTAGTGTCCCGCATGCTGAACAACATGAAGATGTACTCATCAGCCAGTGATAGTTCATTCAGTGCCAGGTGTGGTGGTGTGCACAGTGTTGTGGTTGCACAGAGACGAGGAATGTCTTGGTGTGGTTAAGTGGGTGGGACAATACCTGCAAGGGTGGTGTTGCAGTTCCACTACATCATCAGTGTAACTGAATTGCTGCATACACATAAAAGACCATATCAAGGTGGTTGTATGGACAGGTACACCACTGTGGATTCATACAATAATAATACACATAACGGGCATATTCATGTTGGGCAAAGGGACAGGTACTCCACCATGGAGAACTGTATTAATACTCATAATAACGAACACATTCCTGGTGAACTGACCAGTGGAGAAGTAGGAATATGTTAATTATCATAATACGGTGCATAGTTGGGGTGGTTGGAAATATCCCATCCTGTGCATGAATGTGGTGCTGTTTTTGCACATCCATAGGGCCCTTTGCTGAATCAGTGCCACAGTGTGCAGTACGTGTTATTTTGAATGATAATCAATGTGCTGAACCATTACATTGCTTTCTTGTTAATGGTTGCAATCATAGCAATGTGTTTTCAGAGAGACACAATGTTGGGTGGTGTGGGAGCAGAACACCAAGAACAATGCATGCCACCTTGCTGGCAGTGACACCACAGCAGACCATAGGTTGATGGCAACATTGGTGCATGGCACAGGTCAGGGCTATAACGCCATATTCACCACTTTATGTATGTACCGAAAAGGGTACCATTATCAGAAACCCTACCAGGAACAACAGTAGTGACATTGTTGGTCACCCCTTCTCAAACCACAGCCTTACCAAAGTGTGGCCTGTGATGCACTGTAAATGTCTACTGCTGCCTTCATACCACACACAGCAACAGTGTGATGTGTTTCAGCATTGCCTTACACCAGCTAACCGCTGCTGCCTCTGGATCTTTCAAACATGAATCACAATGCTACACTGTCTTTATCTCCAATATTTGTAATCTGTCTTGTTGTACTGTGTGCATACTGTAGTGGTACTATTTTTGTGTTTGTTACCATAGTGACTGTATGTTCAAATCCATTGCTGCAAAGTAGTGTGAAACCAAAACATGTTAACCTGGTCTCCTAGATGTGTCAGTAAAAATTGTATTAATGCATCTTGAATATGGTGCTTTTTTCAACTTCACATTTTTTGTTCCTTTGACATACTCACAGTAAATATTACTGATGGTTCCTTGGTTCAACTATTTTGATAACTCAGGCATATGTTATGTATTCTACTCTACTTTGATCAGGAAAAACATTGATGTACAGCTCCTTTGTGTACCTCTGCCACCAAACTGATGAAACACAACCTGTGTCCAGTGACATGGTCATAGTAATAGTTTCATTTACATGATCTTCTGATAAAATATAGTAATTCTCTAGCCCAGTGGCACTGAGGGCTGAGGCACTGGATGCCACACCTCGCGCCATGCTGGCAGCCCGGGTTTGGGAGCGAGCACGGGTTGCCATGGGCTGGCATGGGGAGAGAGGAATCGAGCATCCGAAGGACTGCTTCTCCTCTCCGGGGAAGGGGGGTCCACATTGGTCAGCATACGACTTCCCCCTGATGGAGGCCGTGGGGTCAGGGACACATGCCATACATTGGGGAGGAGCTGAGGGCATGATACATGGACGAGGATGCGCACAGACGCGTGTGCGGCCACAGCCATCAGTGTCATTGCACACCCTCTGTCTCCTGGGATTCCAAACAGGGAAAAAATGGCACTGGTTGTGATGGCTTGCTGATCATTCGGCAGGACACCCTGGCTCTGAGGGATCACTGGAAACTGGATCCTGTGTAGGAGTAGATAGGGGGGTTCTTTCCGCCACCCCACCATGGGGGGAAAACTGCAGGGGTATACAGTGTAGCCCCATGTGTGAGCCAAGAGTGACCTGAATGGTGGCCAGAGGAGGTGGATGCCTGGATGTGACTGGCAGACCGGGGGCCAAAGGTGAGAAAAATGACCAAAAGGGAAAAAAAAATATTGTAATTCAGACATTACAATACATTAGTAACTATACCAAAGTATGAACAGTTACTTTCATTTTATGTTACCAAATGACCAGTTTCATTAACAGTGGGTGTCAATGACAACATTTGCCAGTATTGAGTACAGTCGTTAGTCTTATGGTTGACAAATATTAAAAGGGGTGACAGGTGTTGGCTCTGCGGTACCAAGCAAATGGGTTCACTCTGCATGCTGGGCACTGTGCTTTGTACACCAAGCACAGCTATCAGGAGCAGATACTGACAGGGGAGAGAGTGTACAAATGTCAATTTGACAATTCCGTCCCATGTGTGGTCAGCACGGGCAGCTCTGCTTGTATTGGGCATGTGATTCAATATCCACGGTGTCAGTACATATGCACTGCATGCCCACAACCGAGCACAGCAAGAAGTAGCGGATGTGACAGTAAATACATTAGTGAAAAAGAATTGTACAGAAATACCACATACCATTGTGTGACCTAGGCATTGTGGAAATCCTTATAGGAGTCCGATGGGAACTTGGCCCTTATAGTAGTCACTGCACATGCAGGCAGAATTTTTCTGTTTTTTCTCCACAGGCGTTGCCACACCCAGTAAACAAACCTTCGATATGCCATGTATAGAAGAAGTCTATGGACAAAAGAATAGAAAACAAGCATTTGTCAATGCCAAATGTTGTCTTGCTGGCATTGGCATTGGTAGTGCAGGAGTTAGAGAGATGCATAATAGGAATGGCAGTGAAGTATTAAACTGATGCCAACCCACCCCCACCCTGCAGAGACTGACAGGCATTGGGGTGTCCCTTTGGGTGTTTGGTAGTGCTGTGCGGGAAAACATTTTGGGCAGGATGTGAAAAATGACAGCTGTACAGTTCATAAGGAGGTGTAAAAAAATGCCAGTGTTGAACATGTGGCATGTAAATATAGCAAATTTACGAAGTTACAAGGGTGTGTGGGAAATATGCAACACACGCTTGCAGCACTGCAATTTTATGGGCGTTCGGCACCAAATATTCAACATAGGCATTTTAGCACCTCTGCTCATGTACAGTGTCACTGTTATTTCTTCAAAGTGTCCCAAGAAGTGATTTTGCACAGCGACCAAGCTATTCTGCGCCGGAAGTGCGAAAACACATTTTATGCAGGATATGTGAAGTGACGGCTGTACTGTTCATCAAGAGGTGTGGAAAAATGGCAATGGTGAAAATCCAGAGTGAAAATATCACAAATGCACAACGGTACGACTGTGCGTGCAATCTGCCAACACACGCTCGTAACACAGTCATTTTATGGAGTTATCATCACCAAATTTTCAACATAGGCATTTTAGGACCTCTGCTCATGAACTGTGTCACTGTCATTTTCATACTCTGGCCCAAACACTGATTTCCCACAGTGACTGCGCTATTGTGCACTGGAAGTGCAGAAACACATTTCGGGCAGGATGTGGAAAATGACAGCTGTACTATTCACAAGGAAGTGTACAAAAATGGCAATGCTGAAAATTTGGCATTAAAATATTGCGAATTCAAGAAGTTACAAGCCTGCATAGCAACTGCGCAATGCAAGCTCGTAAAACAGGCATTTGTTGGATTTTTTCCACCAAATTTGGAACATAGGCTTTTTGAGAGGCCACCTCATGAACACTGGCACTGTCATTTCATTAATGGGTCCCAAAAGGTGATTTCGCGCAGTGACTGGGAAATCACCTTTCGAGGCCGATTAACGCCATGACAGTGATAGAATTCATGAGGAGGGGCCCCAAAAAGCCCTTGTTGAAAATTTGGTGCCAAAATTCCAACAAATGCCTGAGAAATGCAGCAAAGCTGAAAAAACCCTGTTCATTCCATTATACAGCTTACCGGCATTTCCTCAGTTCGTGGTCGGCTTTGAAGAGTGCAGTCGTGTTCCTGGTCCACAGAAGATTGTCGCGCCAGACTCCGGAGGTAAGTATGGGATGAGGGGGTGAGGCGGGTGTGGGGAGGCAGGGTGCGCAGTGGGTGAGTGTGGGTGAGGGGCAGGAGACTATGAGGGACCATTTTTATGTTACAGGAAGGAGAAAAAAAACTAACATCACGAGACAGTTTTTTTTCTAGGGACTTGGCATGCTGGGTGGGCTCCCAGTGTGCCACCTAACTATTTTGGGGGGTTGTTGCATCCAACGAGGTTGGGCATCCTCATTGGCAGACAATGGGGTTAATTTATGCCGACGGTGATTGGGCATCCGTCGGCACACAATGAAAGTGGGTGAGGAGGCAGAACCGAGGGGACTGGGCATCCCCTCGGCATATAAGAAATGGGGCTGCTGTATGCCAACGGGGAGTGGGCTCCCCATTGGCAAATGTGTGCGGCCACAGTAAGCAGGCTGGGGGATTGGGCACCCTGAAGTCGGCCGTTGGGCAGCCGCCAGCCATGCTGCTAATGTAGCGAGCATGCAGGAAGGGTCCACTGCATCTGATGAGCTTTGCTCAGATTGCAGCGGACCTTTCCTTAGATGTGCTCGCCACATTAGCATGCATGGTGTGGCTGCCGGAATGCAGGCTGATTGAGGAATGAGGGATGGCACCTACTGATGCGTGCCCTGCATTCGCCCAACAGCAGCCACGCCTCCAAAGCTGCACTACCGCAAGATGTTGACTTGTGCGTAGGCACAGCAAGCCAACATAAAAATGACATGCATTGTAATGCAGAACAGCTGACCCTTTCAACTGAAGCACTGTTGTCAGTGACATCACTGTATTTTGTCACTTGTTCACTGATAACTTCACTCTCTAACCATTCACAAATTGTGACAACAGTGGATAATCAGATGAATCCAAGCCAATATGTAATAATTAAACACAAAAGTAGTGAGTCCACAGAAGTAAAGTTAAACAATGATTGTCTTTGCTTCAGTTGTCAGTCAGACAGGGGCTGACAATCGTTGCACTGCATGGATCAGTGCCTGTGCCACTCATGCAACAAATGTAATTGTGACATAATGGAAGTGATGGAGATAAAAATGTCCCTGTTTGTCAGACACAAGATGTGCGACAAGGTGGATACTCCTAAAGGGAAGCAGAGCAGGAAGAGAGATCTCATGAGGTTGGAAAATGGGATGTGTTTCAGCAGCGAGGCTTTATTGACACTAAGTGCCACATCTGTAAAGTAAGGGGGGAATGTGGTAACAAGCAAGAAGGAAATTATTGGCCTTCTGGTTAAGAGGTGCACAAATTAAATAGCCTACCACAAGAGGTACTTGGAGCAATCATAGTGGACACAAGTGAACATGACTTGGCTACTACAAGTGAAAATGGAGGGTGCAGTGAGTGTGATGGAGCAATGTTCAGGCACTGACCAGATAGGGTAGCATGCCACAAACAAGTACCGGTGCTATGAGCATAGTGGTCATCCCTATCGGTTTTCTCAGATGCCATGTAAAAACTCCAACCTATTTCATTTATTTTGTAATCAAATAGTACCTAGTGATTACATTACCTTGGTGTCTCTCCCCAATGTTACTTATAAGGACAGGAAACAGAACAGGTCACAGTATGGAAGCTGGAAATGCATAGCTAGTAACAACACTTTCTTCAGGGTGTACTCTGTTTACTATTACCTTCTTTGTCATCATGATATGACAGATTAATAACAGGGGTGATGACCTTTGACACTATCACATGCAGATGTGACTATGTGAAATACATAGCTACAGTCACAGTAGGGCATGTCAACACCCACTAAGTGGTGTTCAACAGTTGTTACTGAGTCACAGCAAGGAATTACATTTGCCTCACATAGCATGTATTTATTTATTGCATGTTGTGACATGGTATGTCCTGTGACAGTACAAGTATCTTTTTCTGGAGCAACCGGGGGATGGTGTGGGTATACAGATGGTAACCAAGTGAAAGGGCAGCACATTAAACTGTCGGTGCTATTTGGAATGAATGTGGGAAATTTTGAATAGTAAATGGGAAAATTCCACTACTGTCCAGTCAGGGGCACCTCTTGGCGACACAATGGCTTGCTAGGTAGGTGAGCAGACTGCGAATCAGATGGCCATGCAGAAGGTCGGGGAACTTGTTACGTCCCCGACTACAGATCATTTGGAAACAGATATTTTCTATATGTATTTATAGAATAACACAACTGCATGGTGTGGTGATAGAACCCACTGCCTTCTCATTGGAGAGTGTGCTACCTGCTGAGCCACTGACACCGATTTACACTGCATCCATGGTACCTGTTTTCCTCTCGCTCGCTGCCCAATAGAAACTCGAGAGTAATGTGTTTCAGAACTGAATACATAATTTTACATACCACTGATGACACATAAACAAGTCTGTACTTTCCTAGCTCTGCCTTGCTTACACTATTGTGAAGAGTTATCAAATTTGCAGTCTCACACTAATAACATACCATGCTCTAGTACCATAAGTTGCTCACAAATGGTATATGTTTATCCTGTTACTACTTTTGCAATTGTTTGATAAAATATGCAATGCCACATTGCTTTGTCCAACTGCAGTTTTATTACTTGTTTCGGGAGTCTTTAGTCAGTGAATGGAGTATGTGACCTCCCCTTCCATGGACCCTCTACCTCCATTCCCACCCTTTCCTACGTCGGCCTTCAGCACCCATACCATTCCCCTACCTTTGTCCCATCCCCACTTGAAACATCTCACTGTCTTACATGAAATCAACCCCACCCAGTACAGCATTCCATTTACTCACCACCCTCTCAGCGAAACAGTGCTTCCTCATATCTGTCCTAATTCTTCCCCCTCCATTCTTACACTGTGCCCCATCATGTCACTTCCGATCTTCATTTTAAACACCCCTTCAGTATTTTCTTTGTTCACCACCCTAAAATATTTGAATGTATAAATCATTCTCCTACCAGTTGTCCTCATGAAACCCCTCCCCCACTTGAAACACACCTTCGTTGCTACATATATCTCTCTCCAATCCTATTTGCTCAACTGCAACCTGTCACATGCGTATAACTCACAGTTGACCCAGATACTTCCACAGTGTGCCACCAACCCATAATTCAGGGTGCCGCACCAGTCCGTCAGCCATGCGTTAAAGTCTTCTATCCTTTCTTTCATCACGGTAGTACAACATGGTAGTGGAAGTACCGCAGAGAATGCCACTGACCACCAAACCAACTCACCGTGCCCACCCAATTCCTGTAACCTCCCTTTCACCACCTTGACAGTCTCCCCTGCCAAGTCGGTTGTATCCACAAGCAGTACTACGTGTGCTTTCTTCCTGCCATTACATGCGCACTTACTACCTTACCTGACCCCTTTCAGTATGTAATCCCTGAGCAGTAGTACCCCCTGCCCCTGTCCTCTAACCCCTTCCCTTTACCCATTCTTCTTCTTCAGCAGTGTCCACCCTGCCCTGTCCCTTCAGTACCCCATCTGCACCATCTATGTGTTTTACAAATTCCCCTACTGTGCCACCCCATCACTGCCATTGACCTGCACCCCCTACTCTTCTTACCCTTCTGCCTCCCAACCTCCATGCTTTCCTTATCATTCCCCACACTGCCACTGCTCTGTGACTCCTCTGCTGCATCCGCAGTTGCCGATTCTGAGCAACTATTTCCTGCTAGCCCCTAGCTCTGCTCAGCTCCACCTTCTCCCTGCCCTGAGTCATGCCCCCATTACACCCCGTAGCGATGCTCATCTCCTTCTTCTCCCTGCCCTGAGTCTTCCTCCCAGCATGACATTTCATAGAAAGACTTTTTCACACTGAACAATGGTGAATACTCACTCATTTCTTGGTTCGTTATCACCAACAGGGCCATCCAGCTCAATGTACTCATGCAAGCATGACACGAGGACATCCTCATCAAGGCACATGTTTTTAAATCCTTGAACATCGGTGATGCAATCTACACCATCCATTTCTTCAAATGTTTCTGATACAGCTGAGTAAAACCAGCAGCATCTATTTTCACATGAGGTGGGCGTTAATGAACAATTGCCACAAGTACACCTGATAGGCAATAAGAAACATTGTGTTACATCAATAGATATTTACTTTGAAAACAACATTCGCTAAATTCTTATCAAATGGAGACATACATAACATATATGTTTTCTGTGTATGACATTGTACAACTACTTCAGTGACAGAAGAAAAAGCAGTGCACAGATTGTACCACTGAAAGTAGAGTAGTCCAAGTGAAAGTTGCACAAGGCATAAATACATACATAGTTCAATGTAGTGTTTTGCGACCAAGGGCATGGTCCATGTTTACTGATGTGGAGAAGTAGCCCAGATACGGTTTTGGGAGGGAGGAGTACAGTCCTTTGATGACATACTTACTTCTGGAAGAATTCAGAAAGATAAAAGTAGACAAAGACATGGTGCAAGAAGGCATATAGCTGTAAAAAGAAATAGAGCTGCAAATGGAGCCAGCAGTGTGATTGGCAGTCTTGTTTACAGAGTATCACAACACAAGAGCAGTTACATATAAGTGATGTGTCATCAGGAAAGTGACAGTGCTGACTAAACTCTGCAGTTGTGGCCAGTCAACCTTACTCCGTTGACTTACCTGAAATTCAGTGATGCATAGGATGTAAAGGCAGATGGAATCACAGCAGGAATGTCTTGATGCCTGAATAGCATTAATTTATTTCACAGCATGGCTAAGGGACTGGAGGTGGGCATTGCCTACGTAGATTGCAAAAAAACCTTTTGCAACCTCACACACACACAGAAATAAGATATGCAGCAAAATCAGTAGACATAACGTGATACGGGGACTGGTATATAGGTAACAGAGAGAAGGAAGAGGGTGTTGTCAAAGAGGGCATGACTAAGAAAGTATGTATGGGATAACTCCAGGTGACAGTCCTCTTTCATGTGTTCCTCAGTGACATTTCTGAAAGGATGAATGGAGATGGATGCCTGGTTGCAGATCACACTCCTCAAAATGTGGCGGATAACCTCATGAGGGACACGTGCAAACGGCTGTCACACACACACACACACACACATACTCACACGCACACACTTTTATTTTAAATATTCATTGTAGGCATGTGCATAGTGAAATCATAATTTTCAGAAAAATAGATCAGGAATGATTGACTCAGCTACAGGCAGACCACACAAGCAGTGGCAAAAACTGCACCTTGATACAAAAGAAGAGCAGTCAGCTATTCAGAAATGTAGCCTGCAACCACCTCAGGCTGACATACACAAAACATGTTTGTGCCAGCAGTTCCGCAAACAATGGTCTGGTACCTGGCAATACGAGGCATGAGGCCGATGGCAGCTGGCATATCCACCGAAACTGTATTCACAGATCAGTGCCAAACATATACATTCCAACAACGGTCAGGGATGGTGGAAGTGTGCTTAGAAGTTGCCTCTGGGAAATGATTGGAAGCAAAATGGGTCTGACCATGTCCCTAGCCTGGAAGTACCAGCTGATAAGACACCCTTTCATAGAGGTCTACTGGCACCCCAACACGATTGAAAAGATTGACCCTATGATATCATATCAAATCCCCCACCCCACATCTTCAGTGCTACCTGTGCTAATATGTACCAATGACAGATCTCTGATACCTCCATATCCACAATACACTACATTGTTTAAAATCGACTGCATGTCCTCAAATCCAGATGCTGCCCATATCATGAATAATTACACACTATGTCCAGGAGTAAAATGTCATGCAACACCATACCACACCACCTGCTGTCACCGCAAATTCTGTTACATGTTATGTGGACACCACATGTTGATGTTATATCCCTCCCACCATACAATTTCTCCTCATGATGGTCTACTTGCCCCCCTCCCCACTTTTACATCACTCACCATTCAAAACCAGCACAGCACACAAGTTACTTTGGTGACTGCCAGACAAACTCAACTGCCATTGAATGGTATAGAATATTCGCCTATACTGTATACATTGCGGTCACTGAAAGTTCACTATAGTGGCCAACTCAGGAAGAGAAAGATGGGCAGACTGATCGCAGGATACCTTCTTCCAGGAAAAATGATGTTGGAGTGACTGTGGGACACCACACCAACCAGAGGTGAATTTGTGTGATCGCGGGGGATGGGGCACAACAACAAAATGTGGTGGATAAATAACCAGTGTGACAGCAGGAAGCAGAGTGTGATGACTAGAGCAACAGGAGGGTGCATACTGTCAGACATCAAAAGCCTGGATTGTGAGCACTATACCAACCTGACAAATTGTTGCATGAAATGGATCGAGGATAAGGGATTGCTATGATGTGCGGTACAGTGGCCCATGGCTGCCTTCCAAAATGCCCTCCAGGTGTGCACAATGTTTGACATACAACACGGGTGGCCACAAGCAACTGGACTTTGACATCAGGACCATGCAAGACAATCAGCTAAAGGGTGTCTGGAACATATGTCCTTTTGCACAAGCCACTGTCTTAGGCAACTTGACCCTATCTACACAATGTATGGCAAGAATATGCAGTATGCAGAATTCATCAAAAAAATATATATATTACAATATGTGGTACATTAGATTGCAGCAATGTACATAGAGTATGCCAACAAAAATATGAAATGTGGGGTTATTCTGTTCATGTATTGTGAACTGTTGGGGACAATTTTTTGACAGCTGTCAGGATGCCAGTAATATTTCATTACCATTAAGACAGTTCCATAGCATCACTCTTGCTGCTGCTCCTCCCTTCCTCTGATTCATTGGAATCAGAAGCCCCAGGATTAGAGATGGCTGCAAGTGGTTCATCACTGTAAGGAACAACATGATGGACTGAGTTGCCAGCTCTACAGGACAATGCCAGCAACTCGTTCTCCTCATCTGAAGACATGGTCAAACCAGTGCTCTCTTACTTCTGCTCTTACACTGACAGACGCCTAGTTAATGATGTCATCAAGAAGGACGTTCATGAGCAGTCAGGGATGCACAGCACGAAAGTAAACAGAGCATGAAGAATAGTAGCGGGCACAAGTTAAAAACAAAATAACACATAACTGAATAAATGGAGAATAAAAAACACTGCACAGAACAGAACAACTAAAGGTAGGGAACACAAAAAAATGCATGATGTACCAACAGAGGATAAACTTTGCATATGATCTTTAAATCTGAGGTCTTTATTAAAGCTTTTAAGGGTTCATCTCTGTATACCTGGTTAGGTGCCCGTAGGCAAAGATATCTGGCCCCCCAAAGATAGAAATATCTGAGCCTGTACATTGGGTATGCTAGCAAGGGGTTCACAGTTTGAATCCCCCCAAGACTTGAGACCAAAGATTGATCCAAACTCACAAAACAGACAAGAGGGTTACCTTGTTCTGTTAAACTGTTCACAAGACTGCTCTCGGAGGTTGGCACTTTGGGAGTAGAGGGTCTGATCTGCTGAGTGGGTTTGTGACACCCAGTGGTGCTTTCTTGTGGCCATTCAGAGAGCTCATTCAAACCAGTATTCAGGTTTGAAGTGGGCTCTCCAAAATGCAGTGACTCAGGGAAGCTGCTTTGGAACCACTCAAAAGGCTCAGCCAGACTAGTGTTCAAGGTTGGGGTGGTCCCTTCAAGGGACGTTCAAACAGCAGCTTCCCATTTAGCATCCTGTTTCACAGGCACAGGTGAGTCCACTTCCCCAGATTCATCATCATCCCCTCCCTCAGTCTTTCTTTTAGTAGGCCCCTCTTCCAGAGACACAGGCTCCAATGTCAGGGGTGTTCCTTGAAACAATCTATCTAGTTCAGGAGTGGAATATAAACAGACAGGTGGACCATCAAACTCTCTTTCTGTCTCATTGGCCAACTCATCTCCCTCAGACACTTCTTCTATTGGAGCAGGACCAGCCTCTGGGGGGGTCACCATTTTCTTTCCTCTGTCACCTGCGTGCAGAAGCTCAAGTGGTTGCAGGTGTGGGAGGATCTACTGTATCAGAGGCTGAGCTGACAACCTTTTCTCTGATAAGCAGTACCTGGTTTCTGTGGAACACTTTGTATCCTCGAGTTTCCCCTTCTGGTCAAATCTATATAATGGCAACCTCTCCATCTTCTCCAGTACTACATATGGTGAGCTTCCCCACTGATCAGCAATCTTATGCTTTCCAGGAATGTCCAGTCTCCTCAGTAGGACCCTGTCACCCGGCATCAAGTCTTGTGCCCTGACTTTTTTATCATATCTCTCCTTGTTGGCTTGGTTCCTCTTGTTAGCCATCTCAGAGGCTAAACAATAAGCGTCATTCAGTTGTTGTTTTAACTTGCACACATACTGTAAATAGTCACCCTCTTTAATGGTATCTGCTGATACCCTGAAGCACAGAATGACAGGCAGGCAGGCCTCCCTCCCAAACATGGGGCAGTATGGAGAGAACCTAGTGGCATCATTCCTGGTACAGTTGTAGGCATGAACCAGGGTGCTAACTTGCTGACTCCAGGTATGCTTGTCTGTGGGGTCCAAGGTGCCCAGCATGTGTAATAGGGTTCAGTTGAATCTTTCAGGCTGGAGGTCACCTTGGGGATGGTAAGGGGTTGTTTGGGATTTTCTGACTCCCATAGAGACAATAGTTCTTTTATTTGCCTATATTCAAAATCACGGCCTTGATCTGAGTGAATCCTCAGTAGCACCCCACAATGTACAAAGAACTTCTCGACCAGCACCTTGGCCACAGTAGATGCCTTCTGATCTTTGGTGGGGTAGGCTTAGGCATACCGAGTAAAATGATCTGTGACCACTAGTATGTTTGAGATATTTCTGGAGTCCGGTTCCAAGGAAAGGAAGTCGATACACACCAGCTCTATAGGGGCATTTGTGACAATGTTGATTAGTGGGGCAGCCTTTTGGGGAAGCGGTTCCTCTGGATGCACCAGCAACAGGTCTTGCAGTATAGATCCACATCCTGTCCCATTTTGGGCCAATAAAAACTATGCCAGTCAGTTCAACCACGATGTATGGTGAAAGTACCCAGCTACCAGAAATAATTCCCAGATGGAGCCCAAGGATAGCATGATTCCAGGAAGACGCACTAGGAAGGGGACTGGGGGATGAGGAGAAAGAATGGAAGGTTGAGGGAGAGGATACAACAACCACTACAGACAACCCAGAGGCTACAATTTCAACCAGAGATGGGGCCACAAGTTTTGACTCCCAGTAGCTATATAGAGAATGAATTGAATAATATTGTTTTTGATATATCTGATTATACGCTGACAGACACTGAATTATGTGTGTTGCAAAAGGGTCTTTCTTTTATTCCAGCATGGAATTTGAACAATTTTGACACTGTTGTTGACATCCATAAATTTACATGGAAGTTAAACTTGAAGGTCCTTTTTCATAGAGAAAGTTCACAACAAAATCATGACATTTTGGGCCCCCTCTAGTAGAGATTTGTCTGTTTTGGATTCGCCCACACATGACAAGACACTTACCTGCTTTAAGCCATCAACCTTTATTCTCCCACAAAATATGACAATTTCTATCTTTGAAAAAGCATGCCTAAGGGATCTTGAAAACTTAGAAACACCTAGGGCAAGGTATTATAACTGCACTACCGCAGAAAGGATGGCTATTAATAATTTTAAGAATAATGACAATATCATTATTAAGCCAGCGGAAAAGGGTGGTGGGGTGGTGGTCTGCAGTAAAGCAGATTATGAAAAAGAAATAATGAGACAATTATCCAATAAAGAATTGTATCTTTGTCTTGGTAGTGACCCTATTAATAGATATAAGAAGAACATTGACATGATTCTACATGAAGCCTTTTCTAATAACATTATTAATTGGGACACCTTTATTTTTCTTACAGTGGAATACCGTATCAAGCCTGTTCTATATGGATTGCCAAAAGTCCACAACAGTCTGATTAACCCACCGGCTAGACCTATAGTAGTGAGTATCAGATCCTTGACAGACAATTTAGCTAAGTTTGTGGACTACCATATTAAACCCTTAACCATGAACACTAGGTCCTTCCTGAGGGATACAGCAGATATGTTAAATTATCTAAATGACACAGAAATTGATACCACTTCCTTTTTTGTTTGTATGGATGTCAGCTCATTATACACAAATATCCTTAACTGTGAGGGTTTGGAATGTCTCAGAGAAGCATTATACTCTGGAACATCCTACTCACAGCCATATGTTGAGTTCATTCTCACATTGGCAGAGAAAGTTCTGATGTGTAATACTTTTCTTTTTTGGGATAAAATGTATTTACAACTAAAGGGTACGGCCATGGGGCAGCCATGACCCCTAATTATACCATCTAATATGTGGCCCATTGGGAGAGTTCAGTCATTTATAGTGATGCTAATCCATTTCTTCATTTAATTGATTTTTATAAGCGGTATATTGATGATTTGTTTTTCATTTGAAAGGGTACGGAGGATGAGTTCTTTTGTTGATTATCTTGAACAATCAAATCAGAATTTGCATTTTGAAGTTAATGTAGATATACAAGAAGTTAATTTTTTGGACTTGTCTAGCTTTAAGAACTCTGATGGCAGCATAGGTACCAGGTTGTATAGGAAAGTTATAGACAAAAATTCCATTTTGCAGTATGAGAGCTGTCATCCTGTGTATGTTACTAAGAACATCCCTTTTGGGCAGTTTCTTAGGGCTAAAAGGAATTGTTCTAATTTGGATGATTATGCTAAAAATGTGGTGGATCTAGAAAAACAGTTTCAGGCTAGCTGTTATGACAAAACCACTTTAGAAGAGGTTAGAGCAAAAGCTGAACTTAGAAATAAAGTGATTTACTTGAGCATTCTGGTAAAAGCAATGATGCCTGTAAAAATGAAGACAGACTTAAGTTTAGCACTTATTTTAGTCCACAGGCATATATGGTCAAAAAGATTATTGCCAATAATTGGCATATTTTGGCCACAGAACGAAAACTGGACCATGTTACCAGGGAGCCTCCCCCCCCCCCCAGTTTGTGTATAGGAAAGCTCAAAACCTTAAAGATATTTTAGTATGTAGCATGTACTGGGTTGCTCCAAAAAAGAATGTTTCTTTTCTTCCTAATGGTACCTTTAGATGCAAAAAAACTGTTCTTACTGTAAATACATTAAGGCTGAGGAATTTTTTGAACATCCATTTATGAGTGCAATATACCAAATTGGACGTTTTTGTACTTGTAATACACAGAATGTGGTGTATGTGGCCAAATGTAGTGCTTGTCCTAGTTTTTATATTAGCAAGACAATACAGAAATTTTAATTTAGGATTGGCCAGCTTATCAGAACTATTTTAAATCATGATGATGTCAGTGCCCTAGCACAGCATGTTAAAATTAAAGGGCAATATGCATCATTTTATGTTTCAGGTGCTGGAAAGAGTTCACAAATCAGTTCACGGTGGAGATTTAGATAAAAAGCTGAGACAAAGGGAATCTTTTTGGCAGTACAAGATTAAATATTTTGTGGAGCCAGATTTAAATGATTTTTTTCCAGCTATCTCCATATTTATGAAATTCTATTAGGTCTGACCTATATATATGTACTTACGTGTCTTTCATTTGTTTAAACAACACCCTTATTGGATATATGTCCTTTCAATGCTTATGTTTAATATGCATTTTTTAGCCTTATTTGTCTAACATTGCTAGTAAGTGATAGTTTTGTAAATGCATTATTTTTATGTTGCTTGCACACATGTACAAGAAACATAGTGCCATCATCCGAGTTTTCGGAGGTATAGCAGCCCACTTCCAATTCAGTCATTGTGTTTGCAGGCATGGCCGCAGTTCTCCAATCAATGCTGCAGCTGTCTATCACAGCAGTTGAAAATGCAGTGGCCGTACAGTTGAAAGGGAGAGCTACGCTTCATTGAGCAGTGATAAAGATCGCATGCTCATGCGCACTTCCCCCACGCACACACACACACACACACACACACACACGCATACTGCATGCTCGTGCTTCCCCCAACACACACACACTGTGTAGCCAATGGGGGTGCCCAATCCCCCATTGGCTATGCTATGCTGCCCCCCAACAAAGTTCCAGGTGCCATGCTGGGAGCCCGCCCCAGCATGGCAGTAGTCTGTATGGCCAATGGGGGTGCCCAATCCCCTGTTGGCTCTGCTGTTCCCCCCTCCAAGACTATCGGGTGCCATGCTGGGAGCCTACCCCAGTGTGGCAAAAGGTTCTATGGCCAACGGGGGTGCCCAATTCCCAGTCAGCTGCACTGCCCCCAAACAGCCTTCAGCTGCCATGCTGGGAGCCCACCCAGCATTGTCCAAGTAAAAAACCTAAAAGAAAAACCTTCCTCACAGACTGTCCTGACCCCTTCCCCACCCATGCCCACCCTCTGTGCATCTATATTTTCCCACACCCCCACCTCACCCCATACTTACTTCCGGAGTCCGCGAATGATCTTCGGTGGACTGGAACACGCTGCACTCTTCAAAGCTGACCGCGAACTGAGGAAATGCCGTGAAGCTGTATAATGGAATAAATGGGGTTTTTCAACTTTACTGCATATCTCGGGCATTTTGAGGAATTTTCTTCACCAAATTTTCAACATGGGGTATTTGGGACCCCACCTAATGAATTCTGTCACTGTCATGGCGTTAATCCTCCCCGAAAGGTGATTTCGCTGTCACTGTGCAGAACCACCTTTTGGGACTGATTTACAAACCAACAGTGTCACAGTTCATGAGGCAGGCCCCCAAAAACCCTATGTTGAAAATTTGGTGAAAAAATTCCCAAAAATGACTGTTTTATGAGCATGCGTTGCGTTGTTCCTACGCACGCTCATAAGTTCGCGAATTTTCAATATGTTCTCTCTAGATTTTCAACATTTCCATTTTACCACACCTCCTTATGAGCAGTACAGATGTCATTTCTCACATCTCACCCAAAATCTGTTTCCGTGCATGTAGCGCACAATGGTGCAGTCGGTGTGCGAAATCAATGTTCGGGACAGATTAAAAAAATCACAGTGACACTGTTCATGAGCAGAGGTGTTAAAATGGCTATATTAAAAATTTGGTGAAAAAATTCCCAAAAAATGACTGTTTACGAGCATGTGTTGCGCTGTTCCTACGCACGCTTGTAAGTTCACGAATTTTTAATATTTGTACTCAAGATTTTCAACATTGCCATTTTACCACACCTCCTTATGAACAATACAGCTGTCATTTTTCACATGTCACCCAAAATGTGTTTCCATGCATGTAACGCACAATGGCGTAGTCAGTGTGCACAATCAATGTTTGGGCCAGATTAAGAAAATCACAGTGACACTGTTCATGAGCAGAGGTCTTAAAATGGCTATGTTGAAAATTTGGTAAAAAAATTCCCTTCAGCCATTCTGCAATGTTACTAATGAAGACATTGAACAGGACTGGCCCCAGGACCGATCCCTGCAGCACCCCACTAGTCCCCCTCTCTCCCTAGACTGCACCCCATTTATTACCACTCTCTGCCTCCTGCCTGTTAGCCAGTTTCTAACCCAGTTTACCACCCTTTCCCCCATGTCCAGCCTACACAGCTAGTTTATCAACCTCCTATGTGGGATGGTGTCAAAAGCTTTGCTGAAATCAAGGTAAGCGTTGTCTACTGCCCCACCCTGATTCACTTCCTTTGTCACCCAGTCAAAGAAATCAACCAGATTTGTTTAACATGATGTCCCCACTATGACTCCATGTTGTCTATGATCCTGGGCTCCGATGGCTTCTAGATGCCCCACTATCCTTTCTTTAAGCAATGTCTCCATGATCTTCCCCACTACTCAGGTGAGGCTGAACTGAACTGCCTATTGTTCCCCGCCTCCTCCCTGCTGCCAGACTTGCGTAGAGGGACCACATGTGCCCTCCTCCAGTTCGCTCATGTTGAATGACTCAGTGAACATGGCTGCCAGTAGTACTGCTATCTCGCTACGCAGTTCTCTTAATATCCTTGGGTGTATGCCATCTGGTTCCATCGCTTTGTCCACCTTCAATTTAGTGAGCTCCTGCAGGACTCTTTTGCCTTTGAATGGACTATTGTCCACCTCTTCAGCCCCTTGGCAACTGCTGTACTGCTGTGGTCCTTGTCCCTCCCACTCTTCTGTCAATGCTGAATGGAAAGACACAGTGCATGTCTTGGAAGGAAGGCATGGAACTATCACTTCCAAATACCTAAACAGTACATACATGCAAGCAACATTTGGCATTGACAAATGCTTGTTGTAATAATGATATTTATTGCAATATTCTTAGGTAGTATTGGCATTATAGTATATAATGAGTTTTGGTATTTTATGATCACTTAATAAGGTTTGTACTGTCACTTTAAATGCACCAGTTATAAGGTGTGCTATCACATATTACCTCAGCCTTGAGAAAGCGCGATATTCAGTGTGAAAACATTCGGCTGTTGTATAGGGAGGGGCACGTTTTAGCCGTGTGCTGGCGTTTTGGTTTGCAATAAAATACTTTTTATGCACCTTATCCTGATTGCGATACGCTTTTGTTTGGATTACCAGCAGTGATGTGTAGCTGTGCTGCCGTCTGCTCAGAGTGAGTACACTTGCATTTTCTGTCTCCATTTCCTGCTTTGCAGCCACCTGTCTGTTTACTTTGCAGGTCTACTCTGCGTTCACTGCCCAAGTAGCCCATGTCGACATGGAGAGCCCTCAATACAGTTTGATGAAATCGGTCTGGCAACACCAATTGTACTCTGGGCACCCTCTGCTGATCTTGCACCTCTCTGTACAGCAAACCATTCCTTATGTTTAGCTTTGACCACTCTCTTAGCATCAGTCGAGCATCGGGGTCTCTTGTGGTTACTTGTGCCAGCTCACCTCTTCTCTGTAAAACTTGCATAATTTCTCCAATGGCCAGGCTAGACCACTGCTCCCTTATCAGATCTTGAGTGGTTAGCTGTGGCAAGGACCTCATGTCCAAAGCAGTTAAGTGGCAATACGCTACAGGGAGACAGCTCCCAGAGGCTCCTAAACTGTCCACTAGGCATGGTACATCCTCGGCAGATGGGGTTTCTTCGGTGTCTAACTTTTTGCACAGCGCCTTCACAACCTGCTCAGGTATCTTTGCCCAGCTGGAGTCGACAGGACAAGGGGTCAGCATCTATGTGGCATAACCCAGGGCAATACTCGATGTAGTAATCATATGTGGAAAGGGTTGACAACCACCTATGACCAGCTACATCCAACTTGGCTATAGTCTGTACATATGTTAGGGGTTGTTATCAGTCTTTATGGTAATTTTTGCTCCGTACAGTTAATCATGGAATTGATCCACAATTGCCCATTTCAGCATAAGGAATTCGAGCTTGTGCACCAGGTATTTACATTCAGCAGGATTTAAACTCTGACTTGCATAGGCCACAGGATGCAAACCCTCTGGGTATTCTTGATATAGCACTGCCCCAGGCCACTGAAACTAGTGTTGGTGTGTAAAACATAGGGCTTCTGTGGATCAACATAAGCCAAGACTGGGGCATTAGTTAGGCAGTAAATGATGTCCTCAAAAGCCCAGTCACATTCCTCAGTCCCCCTGGGGCCGAATGGCTTGGAAGGTCTGAAGTACTGCGGTAACTCAGTGGAGGCACCAGGCTGTTTGGGTTTCTTACTGTTGTTGACTGGGGGATAACCCTGTAGCAAATTCAGAAGGGGTCTGACTGCCCGAGTGTAATCCTTGACAAACATCCTGTAATACCCACAGAATTCTAACACCACTGCAGTTCCTTTAAATTCTTAGGTTTTGGCCAGGTGGTAAGTACTTCAAACTTGCTGGGGTCCGTCTGAATGTCCTTTGCTGACACTATGTGCCCAACGTACTTAACAGAAGCCTGGAAGAATTGGCACTTATCATTGGAGAGTTTAAAGCCAAATTGCACCAGATGGTCCAATATTTTTAACAGTGTTGCTTCATGATCCTCTAGAGTCTTGCTAAATACAATTATGCCATCCAGGTACACTAAGCACTCCAACATATTCATGTCCTTGACGGCCTCCTCCATGAGGTGCTGGAAAGTAGCAATGGCACCCGAAATGCCCTGGGGCATCCTCAGAAACTAATAAAACCTAAGGGGACAGATAAAAGCAGCCTTCTCCTGGTCCTGGGGGGCCATGGGAATTTCATAATAACCACTTCTCAAGTCCAATGCTGAGAACCACTGACTGTCATTCAAGCAATCCAAGGCGTCCTGAATCCACGGCATCATATATTGATCAGGAACAGTTTGTTTATTCAGGGTTTGGCAATCCATGCACACCCCAATGGCCCCACTTTTCTTCCTTACTACCACTATGGGCGAGGCATGTGAGCTCCTAGTCTCTTGTATTATTCCTGTGGTCATCATTTCTTGAAGGTGTCTCCTCATGCCATCTATATCAGCTTGGGTGTGCTGCCTAGACCTCTCTCTAATGGGGTGCTGATCCATAAGCCTTATGTGATGTTGCTTCCCTGTCACACATCCAACATCCCATTCATGTAGGGAAAATACCTTAGTTCTTGTTGACAGCTTTTGTCGAACTCAGGCCTTCCACTCCTCAGGGATGGAGGGAATCAATCAGGTCAAACAGGCTGGGGTCAGTACCAGAGGGGACTCCTTTTCCAGGAGCAGCCGGCTGTACTGCTGTGTCAGCACAGTAGACTAGAGCTAAAGTAGGACCCTTCCTGATGACCACTTCCTTGTCCATCAAATTCTTTACTTGCACCGTGACTCTTCTGATGTAAGCATGCGCCCGTGCTGGTAAGACACTGGGCTTTACAAGCAGGACGGCTGGCAACCCATGTTCTTCTGGGGAATCCAACATTAAGATCTGGTTTTTCACCTCCTTTTTCAGCCATATCACACCACCTATATTACACTCCACATTGGGTGGTAGCACTATTTCCTTCTCATCTCGCCTCCAGACAATACCCAGGGATTCATCTGGTTCTTCTGCTGGGGGCTGCCCCTGCTTCCTGCATGCTTCTTTTATTGCTGGGTGAACTGGCAACTCTTTCCCCTGTTGTTCAGCTTCCCAGGCCTAGCAAAGCTGGGCCAGCCATCCAAACATGTGGGCACTGGTATCGACTAGCACAGGCACCCCATCATATATACCATTCTCTGGGCTGTTTAAAGCCAGGATCTCAACCTAATCTCCCACTCCAGCCACCTTGGTCAGTAAAGCCATCCAAACTTTGACATAACACAAATAGGGATAGGATTTTTCACTAAGTCCCCACACATGTAACCCCTCCAATGGTTGCAATTCAAAGTGAGACAGATGTTTATCATACTAGGACTTGAAGATTATTGTTACCTGGGAGTCACTGTCAGAAATGGCACATGTGGCCACTCTGTTTATGGTGACAGTGGTCTCTGTTGATGGCCTCCACCAGTTGTTCCATGTTGAGGGGTGCTGAAGTGGGAGTTTTGGCAGAAAAGAACACAGATGACAGTATCTCAGGTGGGCTGATACTGTGCAAGCACAAAAGAACTTGGGGGCATGGCACAGATCTAGTGGGAATGGGGCTAATCCCAATCCCAAAGATATTAAAATTATGAAAATGTCTGCTGCAGATGATATAGAAGCCTCCTTTACCACATTTGAAAGGGCGGCAACGGCATGCGGTTGGCCACTGATGCAGTGGGTAGTGCATCTGGCACCCTATCTATCTGGAAAGGCCCAGTTGGCCTATGGTAATATGGACTCCAGGCTAGTTGATGACTATGATCTGGTTAAACAAGAGATATTGAGGAGGTATGACGTTAATGCCAAAACATATAGACAGCGGTTCCGTACCCTAAAACATTTTACCCATGACTCCCCTAGAGAAACTTATGTCAGGCTGAGGAAACTCTGTTTCAAGTGGATTCAGCCTGAAGGGAAATCAAGGAATGATGTCATTGAAATGTTCATTGTAGAACAATTTCTTCAGATTCTGCCAGTTAATGTTCAAATATAGATTAAAGACCATAATCCAGAGACAGCAGAGATAGCTGTTACTTTGGCAGAGAATTTTCTTTTAGCCCACTAACCGTATTAAAAGGGGACAGAGGACACCTGGCCCCCCCTGCAGCAAAATCACCAGCCCAGCCAGTAAGACCTAATCAAGCTATAAATACTAGAAGGTATGAGAACAGGAGTTGGTCAGGTAGGAGGACTTTTCCCCCAGATAAAGTGTGTAGGAACTGTTAAGGTCTGGGGCATATTGCCCATTTTTGCCCCACCAGAAAGGTAGACACTGCCCATCTAGCACTACTGAATCCAGGGAACTTCGCTATGCCTGTACAACTAGAGGAAACTGTGATGGGTCTCATAGATACCGGCAGCAAGAATACCTTAGTGAGAACTGATTTGACAAAACAGTTAAAATGGGACCTGCCATGAAAGTGGTCTGTGTTCATGGGGATGCTCATCAGTACCCTACAACGAACACTGACATTGGGGTGAAGGGAAAAAAGGTGACTTGAACAGCAGGGATGGTGCCCAAACTACCAGTCCCGATTATCATAGGTCATGACTTTCCAGATTGTTCATCCCTAATACTGGAAAAGGGGGCTTTATCTGCAGTGACCACCAGGGCACAAAGTAAAAAGAATCAGCTATTGGGGGAAGTCTTTCCTTCTGAAGGAGATTTGGTTGGTGTACCAGGGAAAATACCAAAATCCCTAATTGCCAAAAACAGACAACAATGTCAGTGGCATAGGGACCAACAAGGACTACCTAATGAGATCATAACTGTATGTAACCCCTAGGTGGCGCTATCCCAAGGGCTACTACCCCAGCCTGTTTGACTACGGACAGGTTGAGGGGTCTAGGTCTTATGGCGGGTGCCTCCACACAAAAGTCAGGGTTTGCAGTGGTTAGACTAGTTTGGTCACAGCCCTCTGGGACACTGAAACACCCTTTTATTCTCTCTAGTGGCTCACACAGTACACCGGAGTTACAGACCCAATACCACATGTATACACACTGTTCACTCATATAGATACCACTTACCCTTGAGACTGATTCTACAGCACGTCTCTGAGGACCCCCTGTAAAATAAGGTTAAACAACATACACAGCAAAACACAATACTGTTTCCATAAGTACCAACACCACAGACAGTATATAGTATAACAACAACAAATCTGATTTATTTAGGGGGCAGTAACACGGGAAGGGGAAATCAGGTTAATTGGTGGCATTAAATCACAGTACTGTGCACACATACAGGGGCTGAAAAGTCACACTCTGGGTACCCAGGTTGGGGGGGAGGGCTAGCCAGGTCCGTTGCCTGGGGCTGGCCAGCAGGTGCAGATGGATAGGGCCCTGTAGAAGAAAATATATGCACAATACTCAATAGTAATCTGGAGCCGGATGGCTCAGTCCATGAAGCAGTGAAACAACAAGAATTAGATGACTCACTTGTGATTGAAAACAGGCTGCAGGGAAAAACCCTGATTTGTACTCACAATACCCAAGCTGAGGACCGGATGATGGATGTTCTTCTGGATTGTCAGAACAACAGGGCATGGAGACAAGGTCCTTGTGACTGGACCCCACTGCAATTGATAGCAACCAGATTTAGCCCGAGACAAGCTGGGGTTTGCTTCCAGCTTCAACACACAGCACACAGCTCTGGGGATTGGAAATAGCGATTCCCCACAAGCACTACGCACATTCATATGTAAAAGGAAAGTACTATACCAGGCAGACTGCTCCTTGATCCTGATTGCAGTTACTGCAAAATACCCGGGAGCACACACAACAGCTTCAGTTCCTGACAGACCAAGCGCGATTCAGCAATTTCTACAGTCTTCTACAGGGTGAACCTGGTTTCCACACTTCTAGTGCTTCTTCCTCCTCACAACTTGGATTCAGTCCAAACTGGCACTCACAAAGGCTGCAGACCGAAACCCAGGGCCCCACATGTGCTTCCCGCGCGAAACTATATACCGCAGAAGCACACAGCTCCTTCTGTCTTCACTGCCACAACTGATCTGATCTTTCCAGTCGCAGAGCAGGGCATTTCCTTTAGCTCCACACTATTCGGTTGGCAGATTCAGCTGTCACTCACAATAAGACTCTCTCTGTTGGTAGAAAAAGGTGCCAAGGTCAAAACTACATTTCCCAGAGTCACTGCCCATACAATCCCCTTGTGGCTGGCTCAAAATTAAGAGTCCAAGTTCTGATTCATCCACAGGTTCCATTTTAGGGAACCCTTAACCCAATTGGCCCAGCACAGCAGTTTAGGTCCAAAAAGGAGGGGTAACACACACAGAGTCCCAGCTGCAAGAAAGGCAGGTTAGACAAACTGCATTTTACTTAACACTCTAACTGGTTTCAGGCAAACAGTTACATCTTTCATTTAGGCTCCCTCTGTGCTCTTAGTGACTGCAGAAACGGAGCAATTTCTCCGCAGCCCTGGTTGGATTTAAAAGCTATTCAGAAAGAAGATGTGACTTATGCTACGGCAGCACATGTTGCTGCTGCAAAAGTACCTGAACGACATTTTTCTGTCTATACCAAGGTGCCCCATGTGGTTGTGTAAGGACCTCAGTACTGAGTCTCGAAAGGCAGTGGGCAGCACTAGTTGTTGTTTGTCTGTTTGCCCCCCTCTGTCTACTGTTTCTCTGTATAACAGTCTATTGATCAGTTTCAACTTAGGACTTTCCTTGTATAACAGTGCAGTTCTCAAATCAGTGGAGCGTAATTTGGACACATCTTTCCCTGCGTAGAGGGCTTCTAAAGCTGATTTGATCATGGGATCTCAGGATTGAGCCTGCTGAATACTGTCATTGTCCAGCTGAGGCAGTGCACCAATGTCTATTGCAGAAAAGTGGCAATAAGCAGCAGGTATGCAATTCTCAGAGGGTCCCAAACAATCCACCATACAGTCCACTGCGTCCATGGACATTTGTTCCTCCCTGTCAAACTTCTGGCAGAGTGCTTCAATATCAGGTTCTGACAGTCTGATACAGTCATTCCGGGGAACAGGCCTCCGGGAGAGATTCCCTATCACTCAACTGGTTTAAGGATTACCTTTCAGATAGGTCACAACTGGTTAAAAATGGAAATTACCTATCCACCTCAAAACCACTGCTAAGGGGCGTACCACAAGGCTCTATTCTTGGCCCTATCCTCTTTGCCATTTATATAAACAATGTTGATGCCAATCTCACTCTAATCTAACATTCATCTGTTTGCTGATGATACTGTATTATATGTCAGCAATCCTCACCTTCCAAAGCCTGTGAACTGTTACAATCCGAATTCTCCATTCTGCAGCACAATCTACTTGACAAAAACTACTTCTGAATGCAAAAACAAAAGCTATGTTCTTTGCCACAAAGAGTTGCTCTACCACTACCCCAGCATCCACCACTCTACATTTATCCACCTTACTAGGAGATAAACTTGAATTTGTTGATAACTTCAAATACCTTGGAGTCTGGATAGATAACAGGCTTGACTATTCTGTCCATATTGAAGAGCTACTTAAAAGCTAAGACAGAGGCTTGGACTATTTTTAGAATAAAACATTACCTAAACAGTGATTCCAAAAAGGTTAATTCAGGCCTCATTCCTATCCCTCATTGATTATGCTGATTTTCTCATGCCATTGTTCACAACATCTCTTACATAAACTGACACCCTGTATCACAGGTCCATAAGATTTATTACTGACCTTCCCTCCAGCACCCATCATTGCTCCTTTATATGGCAGTCAACTGGACATCATTACATCACAGAAGAAATAGGAATGCTGTTATCTGGATATTCAAAGTTCACAGGCAAACTACCTACCTATATCACTGATTGCTTTACCCAAATTACAACTAGGCCATACACCTTAAGGATCAGTAAACTCATCATATTAAAGGTCCCCAATGCCTGCACCCGGAATGGAGGGCTGCTTTCAGCTATACCCTAGCAGTTGCATGGAACTCTCTCCAAAATCCATGAAGCTAGATAGCCTACTACCTCTGGCATCTTTCAAAGATTGTTCTCCGCCTTTTTCCAGAGCTCTGCAATTGCTTTTATAAAGCCTAATCCCCTACCCTACCTGACCCACCTTCCTTTTTCCGTCCATTATATTAATTCAATTTCTATCTTCCGAATCACCTATTATATTCTCATAAAACTAGTTAGACCCTATAATTTATATTTTATACCTGCTATACCTTTGTCCCCTTTTTTCTTACAGGCTAAATGGTTCTACTGTTCCTTGTATATATGTAAATTGTTGTATATAATCATTTCATGCCATTGTATTGCTATTTATGCTATTCTTGTCTATGTAATAATACTTGTATCCTCATTTGTATGACCACTCAGGTCCATCTTGTAAATGAGCTTTGCTCAATGATGTTCGCCTGAATAAATAAAGATTTTGATTGATTGATTGATTGATCAGCATCTATATGGTTCAGGCCTGCTCTGTATTCAAAAGCATAGTCGTATGTAGATAATGGAGAAAGCCACCTATGGCCAGTGGCATCCAACTTAGTTGAAGTCTGCACATAGGTCAAAGGATTATTGTCAGGTTTTACTAGTATCTTAGCCCCATACAAGTACTCGTGAAACTGGTCAACAATAGCCCACTTCAAAGCTAGGAACTCTAACTTATGTACAGGATAGTTCTTTTCGGATGGGGTCAGGCTTCTACTGGCAAAGGCCATTCGTCTCAGGCCATTCTCATGTTCTTGGTACAATATAGCCCCCAAGCCTTGCAGGCTAGCATCAGTGTGCAAGACATAGGGCTTTGCTGGATCTGCATAGACAAGGACAGAAGCGTGGGTAAGTTGATACATAATCTCATGAAAAGCAGCTTCATGCTCAGGTGTCCATCTGGCTCCAAATACTTAATTGGGATGGAAATACACTCTTTCAGGCTCAGAAGAAACCGACCTCTTGTATTTTTTGTGGGTAGGAGGGTAACCTTGAGTAAGATTAAGTAAAGGACGGATCACTCTTGAATAGTCCTTGATGAAATGGCGATAGTAGCCACAGAATCCCAGGAATCTTTGCAGTTCTTTTAGATTGTGGGGCTGTGGCCAGGTGGTCAAGGCCTCAGCTTTACTTGGGTTGGTCTCTATTCCCTCAGTGGAGACTATGGCCCAGATATTCAAACTGCGCCAGTCTGAGGCGCAAGCCCCTGCGCTGCTCAAAATAGTTGCGCAGGGGTGTGGCCGGGGTGATATTCAAAGGAGTTGCGCTGTTGAGCAACCCTTTGAATATCACCCCGAAACACAGCATTTGGCAAGATGGCGCAGTGGAACTTGGCGCTTACTGCAAGTTGCCAGAGTTGAGCATTAAACTTGAGGTGGCGAGTACCATTGCGCCATGCGCAATTTCCGATATTCAAAAGGTGACATGCAAATGGGGCCATAATTTATGGCGCAGGGGGCCATTTGCATCTATTTATTGACCCATTTGCATGCCATTTAGACAGGTGCGCCGATCCCCGAGGACTTGCTCCTGGCCACCCTGCCAGGCAGCAGCCGTCGGGGACCGACAAGATATTGCAACCCGATCGCGGGCATCACAGTTACATGACACCTTTCATCACCACAGCCCGATCGCTGGCAGAACACGAGATGTCGCCTTCTTCATATTCCAGCCCGGATCATGGGCAGAACCTGTATGACCAGTGCCTGATCTGGCAGAACCTTGTGATGGAGCCTCGATCGCTGGCAGAATAACCCTCCCCCAACCCGAATAACTCCTGGTGGTCCAGTGGACCGCAGCCCGATCACGGGCAGAGTCTTGCCAGCTTGCGCTGCCGATGATTGTTCGGCTGCACGCTTATTGGTGCAGTTACAGCCATGGGCGCAGCCCATACAGCAGAATGACAGTCCAGATTTGTGACTGATCATTCACAAATTCGACTGTCATGTATATGAGGCTGCACGCCCATTGGCTGTAGCTCTGCACCATGGGCGGCAGCCCTACCGGACAGTCAGTCGGGCGGGCGGGCGGGCGGCAGGCGGGTGGATGCTGTCCGGGCCAGCTGCGGGGAGCGGGATGGAGGGCTTTCTGGGTGGGTGGGGGACACTAGACACCAGGGAGATGTTTGGGGGATTGTGTTGTGACATTCTGCCCGCGATCGGGCTTTACGGTCCACTGGACCACCAGGGAGTGTTATTCTGTTGGGAGGAGGGTTACATTCTGCCCGCGATCGGGCACTGGGGGTTCACAGGTTCTGCCCGCGATCGGGCTGTGGAGATGTGTGTGTGTGGGGGTTCATGTATTTGTACTGCCCGCAATCGGGCTGTGGGAGATGTGTGTGGGGGTTCATGTATTTGTACTGCCCGCGATCGGGCTGTGGGAGATGTGTGTGGGGGGTTCATGTATTGTGTACTGCCCGCGATTCGGGCTGTGGGAGATGTGTGGGGTTTCATGCAACTGTGATGCCCAGCGATCGGGCTGGTGGGGGGCACAGGGACCGAGTTGGGGGGCCAGCCAGGGTGGCAGCTGCTGTTGCACCCTGCAATACAGCAGCTCACCTGTGGGTGGCCCTCAACTCGATCCTTTTTTGGCTCAAGGTTGTGCAGGCGCAGGTTGGGGTTGCGAGATGCACAACTCTGCACAACCCGACTGAATATCAGGTTGCGAGGTTATGCATGGTTCCTCCTCCTGTTGAGCATGCATTCATTTGCATTGCTCTTTGCGCAACCTGTTGCCAGTGGAGCAACTGCCTCCTGCTGAATATCGCAGAATGGCGCATGTAGATTTCTATGCAGCGAACCCTGTTGCGCATGGAGCAACCCTTTTGAATATCTGGGCCTATGTGTCCTACATACTTTACAGATGTTTGGAAGAATTGACATTTATCGATGGACAGTTTTAGGCCAAAGTCTTCCAGTCAGTCCACCACCTTGAATAATCTGCTCTCATGTTCCTCCAGTGAGCTGCCAAACACAATAACATCGTCTAGCTATACCAGGCACTCTAATAAGTTCATGTCCCCCACCGCATGCTCCATCAGTCATTGAAAAGTGGCTGGAGCACCTGAAATCCCTTCAGGCATCCTCATGAATTCATAGAAACCAAGTGGGCAGATAAAGGCTGTCTTCTCACGGTCTTCCAGGGCCATCGGGATCTGGTAGTACCCACTGCAAAGATCCAGCATGGAGAACCACTTGCTACCGTTCAGGCAGTCTAAAGCATCCTGAATGTGGGGCATTGTATACTGATCAGGGATAGTCTGCCGGTTCAAGGTGCGATAATCCACACACATTCTTACTGTCCCATTCTTTTTTCTCACTACCACAATAGGTGAAGCATATGGGCTTCTGGATTCTTGTATTACACCAGCAGCAAGCATCTCCTGCAGATGCCGTCTCACATCATCGACGTCAGCAGGGGCCAGGCGTCGAGACCTCTCATGAAATGGCCTTTCATCATGCAGCCAGATGTGGTGCTCAGCTCCTTGCACACATCCTACATCCCATTCCTTTAAAGAAAACACCTGGTCTCTCAGGGCAAGTTTTCTACTAGTTCTCATCTTCCATTAGGCTGGCAACGGGGAGTCCCCCAAATCAAACAAGTCGGGCATCACTCTGTCATTCTCCCCCGAACACTTGTTACTGGGCAGCACTGCAGTATCTGCACAATGTACATTAACCAGGGTGCAACCTCTATTTACTCAAGTCTCTCTCTAGCAGGCACATTATGAACTTGAATCATTACTCTTCTGGCATAAGCAGGGGCTCTGGCAGACAAAATACTTGGCTTGACCAGCAGTCCCTCCAGCAATTTCCCATCACCTGGTGCATCCAGCATGAGGATTTTATTCTTGACATCCTTTCTGATATGGACTTCCCCCTGTAAGGTACACTGGGCATTTGGTGCCAGAATCAGAGACTCCGGATCCTTCTTCCAGACAATTCCAACTGGTTTCTCTGGGTCCACTTTTTCAGCATCTCTCTGTGCCTCATACGCCTTCTTGATCAAGGCCGGGATTCTCAAAGCTCTACCAGTCCTTGACCCTTGTTTTCCATAACACAACTGCGCCAACCATCCAAACATATGCACATTCGTCCCAGTTAGTAGAGGAATCCCATCACACAGTCTGATAGGGGGACACACTAATGCCAGGGTCTCTACTTGCTCGGCCACTCCAGTCACGGAGGTGGGAAAAGACAACCAAATTCAGATATACCCTGAATAGGGGTAGGTCTTCTCACTTAACCCCCAGACATGCAGTCCTTCCAACGGTTGTAAGGGTACATCAGACAGGTGCGTCTGATACCAGTCCTGAAACATAATTGTCACTTGGGAGCCACTGTCCAATACAGCTCTTGTAGACACTCCATTCACCTTCACAGTGGTCTCCATGGAGGGACCAACTATTCTGGACCAGTCTGGAGAGGCGGTAGCAAGGGCCTGGGTAGATGATCTAGCCACAAAGGAACGTGAGTTAGCATTTCTGGGACCTTCACTGCAGTCATTTCGTGCACCTCTTAACCACAGTTTTGTGCTTCAAAGCTCTCCTTGTAGCTGGCTCACCACTCTCTCTAAGTCTTTCTGGGACCGGCATTCCCTCTTCATGTGCCCATCCTTCCCACAATTATGGCAAAACATGTCTGCTGAAGTTTGGGGGGACCGAGGCATCACATTGGGGCTGTGGCATTGGTACAATCAATAGAAAACCTTGGTGCCACCTCAGCCGGCTGTGGGTTGGACATTTGCAGATATCTCTTCAGTTCCCTCACCTCCATAGCCAAGACATTAAGTTTTGAGCTGTTGTCAGCAGGAGGTGCCTGGGTGGGCACCCCCTTCCCCATAGCAGAAGCAGTGGGGCAAGTGTCAGGGCCCGTACACATAGGAGTGGCCTTCATGATGATACTGTCCGTTGCTTTCCTAATCTCCCTCAGTTCATCCCACGGCAGAACATTGGTAGCCATCCCTCTCTGGCTGGGCCCCCCTTGGCTGACATTTGGGTCTCGGTTTCTGTCATGTGATTTTGGTGATTCCAGGCCATCAGTGTCTGACCCCACACCTGGGGCAGGGGATGTAGCAGCAACGACTGCACAGGGCTCTGAAAAACCTTCCTCCTCCTCAACTTCCCATACCTCATTCATCAACACATGGAAAGGCAAGGGACCAGATTTCCTTTGATGCAGTTGCAGTTTGAGCAACACCCAGCTAGAGTGCCAGGCAGAGCAGAGTATATGATCCAGTCTTACCCAGTCCACGTCACTATGGGTCCAACCCCTCTTTTGAAAAATGGTTTGCAAGATTCCCTCTAATTGATCCATATAGGCAGATTACAATTCCCCTGGCTGTTGTCTAACATCTTTAAGCTTCCATTTCAAGGCCTCAACACTAGTGGTCCCCCCAAACACATTTTTAAGGGCAATTATGTACTCTTGGGCTTTGGCGTCAGGGTCAGAGACCCTCAGGGAGCGAAACGTACGTTGGGCAGGTCCCTGGAGGCTCTCCCCCAGGTGAGCCATGTTTTCTGCCCAGAGCATTGTCAGTCTTGTACCGCAAGAGTAGCAGAGTCTATCCAGGTTTACAGATCGACCTCCCCATTGGAGTGGGGAAGATGCCAAAGAATACTTTGAGCTTGCAGTAAGAGTCATGACTAATGGCAGGTGCAAACATAGGGGCTAGCACTGGCACAGAAGGAGGGGCAATAATGGGTACGGGAAGGGGAGAGGGTGTTAGGGGAGGAACGCCCCCAGGTGGCAATAATAGTTTCTATAAATCCTCCACAGTTTTTCCTTCCTCCAGCAACAATTTAGCAAATTTCTCCTCAAAAGTTTCAGATAGTGGGGGGGGAGTCATTCCCCCCTGGGTTTTTACTGTCCTTATTTATCACTCTCCAGACAGTGAGGGCTCCCGCTGGGGTAATAGTCTACGGCACTTTGGAGCTATCTATGGGGTCCTTATACTCTACCAGGGCCATGAAATTGTGGGTGAGCAGATTAGCATGTCGACACGCCACCACAGGGTTTTGTAAACCTTCCACCTTGGAAAGTACTCCCTCTACAGTGTCTGTACTGGTACCCAGTGGGATATCCAAGATAAGTATAGCATTTTGGAGGTTGATCTCCTGCCCAGTACACCACCCCACCAACTGGTGTACAGCCACTTCTGCTGGGGTATCCATTTATTTTTAACAGTAATTCATAAATGTGGCCACTAGAGGATACTAATCACAGCAGTGCCTCCAAGATGTAACCCCTAGGTGGCGCTATCCCAAGGGCTACTACCCCTGCCTGTTTGACTACGGACAGGTTGAGGGGTCTAGGTCCTATAGCAGGTGCCTCCACCCAGAGGTCAGGGTTTGTAGTGGTTAGACTAGCTTGGTCATAGCCCTCTGGGACACTGAGACCCCCTTTTATTCCCTCTAGTGGCTCACACAGTACACCGGAGTTACAGCCCCAGTACCCCACGTATATACACTGTTCACTCATATAGATACCACTTACCCTCGAGACTGATTCTGCAGCACGTCTCTGAGGACCCCCGGTAAAATAAGGTTAAACAACATACACAGCAAAACACAATACTGTTTCCATAAGTACCAACACCACAGACAGTATATAGTATAACAACAACAAATCTGATTTATTTAGGGGGCAGTAACACGGGAAGGGGAAATCAGGTTAATTGGTGGCATTAAATCACAGTACTGTGCACACATACAGGGGCTGAAAAGTCACACTCTGGGTACCCAGGTTGGGGGGGGCTAGACAGGTCCGTTGCCCAGGGTTGGCCGGCAGGTGCAGATGGATAGGGCCCTGTAGAAGAAAATATATGCACAATACCCAATTGTAATCTGGAGCCGGACGGCTCAGTCCATGAAGCAGTGAAACAACAAGAATTAGATGACACACTTGTGACTGAAAACAGGCTGCAGTGAAATACCCTGATTTGTACTAACAATACCCAAGCTGAAGACCAGATGGTGGATGTTCTTCTGGATTTCCAGAGCAACAGGGCATGGAGACAAGGTCCTTGTGACTGGACTCCACTGCAGTTGATAGCTAACAGATTCAGTCCGAGACAAGCTGGGGTTTGCTTCCAGCTTCAACACATAGCACACAGCACTGGGGATTGGAAATAGTGATTCTCCACAAGCACTACGCACATTCATATGTAAAAGGAAAGTACTATACCAGACAAACTGCTCCTTGATCCCGATCGCAATTACTGCAAAATACCTGGGAGCACACAGCAGCTTCAGTTCCTGACAGACCGAGCGCGATTCAGCAATTTCTACAGTCTTCTACAGGGTGAGCCTGGTTTCCACACTTCTAGTGCTTCTTTCTCCTCACAACTTGGATTCAGTCCAAACTGGCACTCACAAAGGCTGCAGACCGAAACCCAGGGCCTCACACGCGCTTCCCAAGCGAAACTATATACCGCAGAAGCACACAGCTCCTTGTCTCTTCACTGACACAACTGATCTGATCTTTCCAGTCGCAGAGCAGGGCATTTTCTTTAGCTCCACACTATTTGGTTGGCTGATTCAGCTGTCACTCACAATAAGGCTTCCTCTGTTGGTAGAAAAAGGCGTCAAGGTCAAAACTACATTTCCCAGAGTCACTGCCCCTACAATCCCCTTGTGGCTGACTCAAAATTAAGAGTCCAAGTTCTGATTCGTCCACAGGCTCCATTTTAGGGAACCCTTAACCCAATTAGCCCAGCACAGCAGTTTAGGTCCAAAATGGAGGGGTAACACACACAGAGAGTCCCAGCTACAAGAAAGGCAGGTTAGACAAATTGCATTTTACTTAACACTCTAACTGGTTTCAGGCAAACAGTTACATCTTTCATTTAGGCTCCCTCTGTGCTCTTAGTGACTGCAGAAATGGAGCAATTTCTCCGCAGCTCGGGTTGGATTTGAGCATTAAATACACAGTCCCCCCATACAAACTAATTAAGTCTGCAAGCAGACAGCTCTTAAAGAGACAGTATGCGGAGGCTCAAATAGCACTCACTTGGAACCACATTTAAACAGCTCAGACGCCGAACACCACCCAGACTTGGAGCATTCAGGCAAGCTCCTGGAAGACTTTTGGGAACCCTCATTTGCAGGGGGGCTACATGTATATATTAAATCTGAAATGTATGTGAATCAAGAGGAGGATGATATCCTAAAACCTCTTTTTCAACAGGTGGGGAAAAGTAATAAGCCAGGTGCCCCAGTAATGGAGGTTATCAATAAGTTGTTGTATCGGGTATGTACTCACCCAGATACTGGGGAGAAAGTGGAACAGTTGGTGGTGCCCTAATGTTACAGACAGGATATCATGTCTTCGCGGCATGACTTACCATGGGCGGGACATGCTGGAAGGGACAAGACATTGACAAAATCTTATACAGATTTTGTTGGCCTGGAATCCATGAAGAGGTAGCTCGTTATTGCCAAGAGTGTCAGGAATGTCAACTAATTGCCCAAACAGGGAAGAAAGGAGTAGTTCCCCTGGTACCCTTACCATTAGTCACCACCCCATTCGAGAGAATAGGAATGGATATTGTGGGGCCCCTTGACAAGAGCTCTAAGGGTAATAGATTCATCCTGGTGGTGTGTGACTATGCCACCAAGTACCTGGAGGCCATACCCATGAGAAATGTCACCACACTAAGGACTGCTGAAGAGTTGGTAAAGCTATTTAGCCGGGTAGGAATCCTGAAGGAAATTCTGACAAACCGAGGGAGTAATTTTAATGTGGCCCTCCTAAAAGAACTGCATCACCTTTTAGGGATTGTTGCAGTAAGAACATCCCCCTACCATCCTCAGACCGATGGTTTGGTAGAATGTTTTAACCAGACCTTGAAAAGGGTGATTAAGAAATTTATGAAAGAAGAAGGGAAAGACTGGGACAAATATCTTCCCTTTCTTTTATTCGGCTACAGGGAAGTCCCTCAGGCCTCGATCGGCTATTCTCCCTTTGCCCTGTTGTTTGGAAGAACTCCCTGAGGACCCCTCAATGTAGTTAAAGAATGCTGGGAGGAGTGAAGAGAATTAAAGTACCCAGGAACAGCCAACTACATGAAACAGTTGAGACAGAGTTTGGTACTGTACAAAGAAAAAGCCCATGAAGCAGGGATGCAAGCCCAAAAAGTACAAAAAGAGGGCTATGACAAGGGAACAGCAGGTAAAAAGAGATTTTCCACAAGAGATCAGGTCTTGCTATTACTACCTTCATCCACACACAGACTGTTGATGAAGTGGCAGAGACCTTATAAGGTGATACGTCAGACAGGACAAGTTACGTATGAAACAGAGACACCTGTTAAGAGGCATGGTAGTATTTATTTATTTATTTATTTATTTCAATCTAGGATTACAATACATTTGAGCCGAGGCTCTTTTACAAAGGTTCCATGTCAGCGTGTGCAACAGTAATCATTTTTAGTTACAAACATAACGTCACTGACTTACAGACATGTAATAACCAGTACAAAGACTTGAGCTATGAGCAAGACAAGGGAAGAGGGGGGTTGATGGGGGAAGTGAGGGTAGGAGATCGAGGTGGGGTAGGAGGTGCAGGGGTAAGGGAGTATGGGAGGTGGGTGGAGCAGGGGCAGGAGTGGAGATATGGGGAGGTGGGCGAGGTGGGAGACAGTGCAGCCAGGGGCCTTGTCGAGGGAATATGCCAGGTACAGTAAGGTGTTAGGGGTGCAAAGACTGATTGTAAGTGCTGGGTGCTGGGGCATGTGCAGCTGGAACGGTGGAAATGTTAAGATAGTAAGATCTACCATGCACTAAAGAAATGGCCCGAGAGACCCTGTCAGAGTCTGGGTATAGAAGTCATGCCTAAGGTAGGGGACACAGAATTAGAAGTTGTCTATGGGAGACTGGAGAATGTAATAAGGTTTAAGGATGTGTATATCAATCCCCAGCTTGAATAGACCCAGCAACAGGAAATAAAGCCCTGCTTGCAGAATTTAAAACTACCTTTACCAACCAACCAGATCAAGCCAAGGGAGTTGAGCACCAAATCAAAACTGAGTCACCCCCATAAGAAATAAACCTTACAGACTCCCTGAAAGGGTGTGAACAGAGGTAGAAGGGGAACTTAAAAAGCTAAGAGCCTTAAACATCATAAAGCCCTCAAAAAGTGCTTGGGGATCCCCCACTGTGATTGCGTCAAAGAAAGTGGGAGACATAAGGTTGTGTTTGGATTTCCGGAGTTTAAATCAAGTCGCCCAATTTGATGTCTACCTTATGCCCAGGGTGGACAATATTTTAGACCGGATAGGGAATGCTAGATATATCTCCACCCTTGATCTCACAAAAGGGTATTGGTAGATTCCCTTGGAAAAAAGATCCAAGGAAATGACTGCTTTTAGTACATTAGTGGGTCTGTTTCAATTTCGTGCAATTCCATTCTAGCTCCGCTGAGGCCCTGCGACTTTCCAACAATATATGGACAAAGTGCTGGCACCGCACACTAATTTTTGCGCAGCATATTTGGATGATGTTGTTGTGTTTAATCAAAGTTAGAACGCTTACTTCGTGTACTTGAGAGCAGTAATCACATCCATTGAACAAGCAGGGATGACGACTGACCCTACCAAATGTGTCCTGGCCATGCAAGAGACCAGATGCCTATGGCTTATCTTGGGAAATGGGGTCATCAAACTGGAAATCAACAATATAGAGGCAGTAGAACAATGTCCAGTGCCCCTCACCAAGAAACATGTCCAATCATTTTTAGGTCTGGCCAGCTATTATAGGAGATTCATTTCTAACTTTGTGGCCATTGCTACTCCTCACATAGACTTAACCAAAAAGAAGTATGGGAATAAGGTCACATGGTCTCCTACATGTGACAAGGCTTTAAAACAGATAAAGACTGCACTGTGTTCCTCTCCAGTTCTGAGAAGCCCACATTTTAACCATCCTTTTGAAGTCCACACAGATGCCTCTGGAACAGGCATAGGGGCCATGCTCAGTCAGACTATTGGAGGAGAGGAACATCCAGTCATACAGGTATATATTTCCCACAAACTACATGATAGAGAACAAAGATATTCCACCATACAGCAGGAGTGTTTGGCTGCCAAATGGGCAATAGAGGTGCTGAGATTTTACCCATGGGGCGCCCCATTCACTCTGGCAACAGATCATAATCCGTTGTGTTTTATCTCGCAGATGAAAGATAAAAACAACAGGATAATGAGATGGTGCTTGGCCTTGCAGCCTTATAAATTTGTTGCAAAACATAGAGCTGGATCTCTACATGTGAATCGGGACATTTTGTCCAGACATGGGGCTACCAATGAAACAGAAAATGTATAAATGCTGACATGTTGATATTATAGAGAAACAGAATTTAGACACCCCAGGGTTATTGCTAAATAGTGTAGAATGTATGATATTGATTGTACAACAAGATGTTGTGATTTTGTACTAGTTTTTTAAGGGACCCTGGGGTGGAGCTTCCAAACGAGGGTGGGCAGAAGCTCCGTCCTAGGTATTTCAGTAGGTTGTCTTGAAAACCAGTACTGATGTGAATAACTGGTTTTTGTTTAATGTTAGGGTTGTGTGGTGGTTTGTCTTTCTCCCCCCACCTTGAGTATGTTAAATTGCACCCCGGAACATACTTCTTATCTAAACTCTATTCTGGAGTCTACTGCAGTAGCAATCTCTATCTTGGGTCTTCCTTGACCCTTTTCTGATTTGTACTATGAGGGGGTGGCCTCCCATCATAGTATCTCTCTCTCTCTATTCTACCATGTTATTTTTATTTCCATCTCTGGTGATGTGCTATATGGGTAGAGGCTATGATAAACTTCTTAACTAAATATGGCCCTGGGCTAGTGGGCAGAGAAAGAATGTATAAACCCCACTATGCCTTATAATGAAGGGACCATGTATAGGGCAACTGTATGGGGTTGTTGCCCCGAGGGAACTCTGTTTTAATAAAAGGGCACAGTAATGAGTACTGGGACATCTGTATAATTATACCCAAAGTTAAAGAAAAGGAATCAGTGCCCTGTCTACTTCTACGGGAGAATAAAATGTAAAACTGCCCCAAGTAGATGTTTAAAAAGAGCTGCAATAGTGAGGTAGGCAGAAAACCCTGTTAAACTACTGGGAGGACCTAAAATAAGTAAAAGAAAAGGCACCCAGTAGTCATTATACTGTTAACGGATTTTTCTTTGGTTTAATACTTGCAGCCGCTATTTAAAAGGGATTCTTTTTGACACTTCTTGCCGCTAAAATGAAGAGAAAAGTTTGTAATGTTTGCCTGTTCCTCCGGAGGCATGAAAGAGGTTACCAAGGAGGAAAGCGGGCGAAAGGAAGGTACTTTCCACATCTCCTGGGCTAGCCATGTGTGGAGAGCGTGGAAGTAAGCACCTGCTCAGGTGCATATACTAAATAAAGAATATGGGGCAGGTATGCTCCTAAGGAGTCAGAGATCTACATGAAAAAGTATCAGCGCTAAGAAAGTAAGCTCCGATACGCAAGCTGGATCCGATGGCTCAGTTAGCCTTTCCCCTAATGAGCTAAAGATGCACCATGTAGTGCTCAGTTTCCTGCAAGGTCTGGAGACCAAAGCCGAGCACTAGGTGGAGCCTCTACTCTCTGGAAGAAATAAAACAAAGAGAATATGGGCCAAATGAATGAAGACAGGGCTAAGGAAAGCCCTGAGGTGGAAATTGGGCTCAAATGGAATGTATCCCATCGGCTGACCATTTCAGCCGATGAGATATCTCAAATACGGTTCTTTGTGGCTTCACTTAGCATTCTATGCGCTTTTGTTATAGCACCTAAACCACTTATGAAGGATGATTAATTATTAGTTAAAGAGAGTGAAGAAACTTAAGGAAATACCTTTATAAACTAAATGTCTTATAAGGTTCTATGGCAGAACAAACTATGGAGGACATAGAACCCTTGTTTATTTTATATTTATTTAACAGCAGCCATCTAAGAACAGAATATTATAACACTGTTGAGGGAAGGAAACCCCAGAATCCTACCTGTTTCTTGTGGCTCCCATTATAATCTGGTGGGCTCTTTAGAGCCAGCGGGCCAAAACTAAGCCTTATTTATAGTATCTGAATAGGCTATGACACCAGGATGAAGGAGGGGCTTCATTTCATAAGTGGAACTTAGGCCTTATTCAGCCAAATATGGAGGTTTATAGTCCACTATAAGATGGAACCATATATAAAGTGAATATATGCATGCTTGTGGTCAGTCTGAATCCCCCAAATGTTTGTACTAGCACAGAAGACTGATGTATTAGAAATAGGGGTGGGTCAGCTGACCTCATGATGTCATAGAATCTCATTACATAAACCTCTCCTGAAAACAGATAGTCAGTAGAGCTTGGTGAGCTGTACTGAGAGCAGGTACAGCAGCATGTAGCACAGACGATTGTGAAAGTTGCTTTTGGTAAACATTTTTCCACTCTGTGGCAGCACTATTGTAGGAGAATAGCGCTGGAGCTCGGTAGGGCTGAATTTTGTTATTTTCATTATTTTATTTTATTTGTATTATATATTCAGAGTTCAAAATAATGTTTTGCAAAAAACCAAGTAAAGAAGAAAAACAAAATTCACACAAGAGATGTATGTGTTTTACACTTTTATGCTGTGTCAAGTGTTGTCTATTCCCACACCCTTCTACGTTGGTAGGGGTTAACAAGTTCCCCACGTGGCTCTAAATTACGTTGGGAATCTCCTGGTTTCTCTCTCCTCTCAACTGAAAACAGCTCTGCTGTACAGCTAGGACAGTTTTGCCAACTTTCCTGCTTTCCAGGGCCTTTGAGCAACATATTCCAAACTCCAGTTCCAGATCAACAGTTCCTTTCCTCAGCTGGATTACAACCACAGCAACAAGTCCCTTAGGCATAGGGCACCTGCTCACCTTTTCTCTCTCACTGTCAGTCTTATTCAGATCAGCATTCACCTTTTGTCTGGCTTACACACAGTTTCTAGAAAGTCTCTTTCCCAGCTCAAAGGTGTTCTCTCAGTCCCAAACTGATGCAGGATGGCTGCAGCAGAAGTCTCCACTTAAAACGACAAACTCCAACAAGATGCCTGGAATGATTAGTACAGATGCACAGCTCCTCTGAGCAGCAAGAATTCTTCTCCTTTAGTCCTCAGACAAACTCCAGTTTAAGCCCTGTGAAAGGCCTTAGATCTGTTCTCACACAGCACCGAGCCCTCTTGACTCGATCACAGTCCAGAACAGTACTGACTCAACTACCTAATGTCCCTGGAATTACTCCCGAGAATCCTGCCCTCTGATTGGTTGGTTCCATCATCAGTCACACTCAAAAGCCCTCTTTGATTATTGATTTGTGAAGTATCTTGGTGCCTGAAAATAGTTCACACCTTCTCCCATCCGCCCCTTCAAGCAGTTTTGGGCACCTAGTTATCTAATTGGCTGTCCTTAGTGGATCAAAGTATCTTAACATGGCTGCTCCCATTAAGCCCATAACAGTTTATGAGGCAGTCCCACCAATTTCCAGTTTCTGCAGCCAGAGTATACAGTTTTTACTCAGAATTGCCCCAGTAGTTGGTATCAGTCCCTGTCCCCTATCAAGCGATTTCCCCACCAAGCATCTGCTCCCTTTCACTGGCTGGTCGCTGCCCTTGATTTCCTCAGTTCCCTCAGGCAGCAACTGGGCTCATTAATATGCATGATGACCTCATTATTATTACTATACCCCTCGATCTACCAGCACTCCATGATGCTGTTTCAAAATGATACAGCTGCTCCACAGACACCCCCTCCATGTCACCGGTCCCCAATTAGACTACCAAAGGGACCAGGAGCACTGGAGATGCATCTGAATGACTGCCGCAAAGGGCAAAACTCCAATTTGCTTGTGCACATGCCTGGACTGGTGGACCTCTTCAAAATGAACACCATGGTCACCGGTCCCACTATTAGACCCCCACAGACTCGATTTCAGCTGGATTGCAGTGCAGGGACCCAGGAAAGTGGATCAAAATATGGTAAGCCCCCATGGGGGGGGTACACATGGTTCCTGGCATGCTTCTTTGCCATCATGTGTACATGTGGGCGATGACGAGTGGTGCAGCTGAACTGCTTCTCCCTTCATGGTGACTCTCTCACTGGTTGCAGCTGTTCTGAAGGACAGCATCACTCCATTAAAAGGTAGCCTTGTGCACTGGTGGGACTGCTGGGGTTCACCAGATCAGCTGTAGGATTGTCATCCTCCTCATGCATATGTGTGCAGGGTCAACATACCCTGTTTCCTTGGAGATCTTCTGCTCCCTAAGACTGTTGATTTCAGCAGAGAAGACAGGGCTAGTGTCAGGCTGAGTGATTTTTTTTTTTTTGTATTCTGCACTGTGCTCCCTCTCCTATCCACTTCTTGCATGTAACTAGGACAGGAGAGAATACAACATCACATCCCCAAGCCACTTGTTGAGGGGCTGAGGAAGGATGCCATGCATATGGCCCCACTGTCAGCTCTGGACATCCTACTGCGTCGGGGAAGTGTTCAGAAAATAAAGGGGGCCATGCAGCATTTGCAGTAACCACTAGAAAATGGAAAATGGAAGGCTCTGGACTAGTGAAGGCCTGCCTACCTACCCCCGCTCTATCACCATGTGACCACCATCCTGGGGTGGTCAGTTGGGGTGGCAGATACTGAGTCAGGGTGGAGAGACAGAGCTGAGAGACCTCGGGAGCTGACCCAACTGGGAGAAATCAAAAAATCCAAGAAATAAGCCAGGATGGCTAGAAACAGATGATTTAACAAGGTTCACCAATAAACGGGAGCTCTTACCTTAATAGGTAATCAGTTAGCTCAACAAGCTGAAAAAAGGAGCTCAGGTGATTGTGCTGCAGCCTTAAGAAATGCACATAATTAACTGTGGAGTGTGGGAGTACAGGGAGCTTAGGTGGGATCAAAATCTGATCCTAGGTCACATGTGCATCATCAGCCTATCACGTGAACATAACCCCATCGGTAAGGAATTGGAGTGCCATGCCCATGGATATATACAAAACACATCAATGGTTATAACTCATGAGTAAACCATGAATGACCATGGCCACGGACCATGTATAACCATGGTTTAACCACATACACCCATGTTGTATCCATGATCCTTCAGAGTGGGGTAATGCTATCTTAGGTGATCTAACACAAATGCAAATACTGAAGAGTGATACTGTACTTGTATTTGTTAAATGTTTTGCACTTGTGTGTATTTGTCCCAAATTGCGTTTGTATTGCACCGCCCTAGTAGCAAAGACAGGAGTTACTGACTGTTTGTAATTGACGATGCCATTGGTTAGAGCACTTATAATGGTGCAAACTAGGGGGCTACATACAGCTTAAACATTAGAGTAATGAGCTGTGAATGAGCTTGTTACATCCAGCAGACCTAGCTTTGATTCCATCTCTATCTTTTCTATCCTCTACATCTCTGTCATCTTCTGTCTCACTGGAAGAACACAGTGGGTTAAAATCAATGGGGTATTGTATGACACCAAAGATGTCACCATAAGGGTGCCGCAGGGCTCCATACTGGGTCTGCTCCTCTTTGGCCTCTTTATTAACAACCTACCTGAAGCATGCCCCACATAAAGGGTCCTGCTGTATGAGGATGAAGCCATCATTTTCACCAGCAGCCCATACCAGGACACTCTTACCAAGGACCTCCAAAGTAGTTTTCGGTCACTTGAGGAATGGTTCTGACTGAATAAATTAGTCTTGAACTACAAAAAGACTAAATCAATGTTATTCACTGGACCTCAGATAAGGAAAAAAGACTCATCCCCTAACTATTCTTAATGAGAAAGATGACACCCTAGTACAGGTCAACTCGTTTAAAGCAGCAGTACTAGAGAAAAAAACAAGTATTTGTCAATGCCGAATATTTTCTTGCTGGCATTGGCATTGGTAGCGCAGGAATTAGAGAGATGCATAGTAGGAATGGCAATGAAGTATTGAACTGACGCCAACCCCACCCCCACCCTGCAGAGACTGACAGGCACAGGGGTGTGCCTTTGGGTCATCGGCCATAATGCTCACACCATTTCAGCTCACCCTACCCTGCAGACACTGACAAGTGTGGCGGTGTGCCTTTAGGGTCTTTGGGCCTTTTCGCTCACCCCATTCTATAAGGAAATATGCAGAGATGGGTGCAGTATAGGAGAATAAGGTGAACTGTGGGGCCAAAGAGTCCAAGGCACACCTCGTTACCTGTCACTGGCTGCAGGGTGGGGGTGAAAGTGTGTGAGCATTACAGCCGACAATCCCAAGTCACACCCCTGACGCCTTTCTGTCTCTACAGGGTGGGCCGTTATGGTTGGAAACCCTAACGCTCTGGGCATTTGTTGGTATTTTCACTCCAAATTTTCAACATGAGCTTTTTGTGACTCCACCTCATGAATAGTGGCACTATCAGTTCATTAGCCAAAAGGTAATTTTGCACAGTGACTGCGCCATTTGGCGAAACAGGTGCAAAAATACATATCGAGCAGGATGTAAAAAAAGACAGCTGTACTGTTCATGAAGAGGTGTAAAAAAATGGCAATGTTGAAAATCTGGAGTGAAAATATGAAAAATTGGTGGTCACAAGCGTGCGTAGAAACTGTGCAATGCACGCCTGTAACACAGTTATTTGGGGGATATTTTTAACCAAATTTTCAACATTGGCATTCTGGGACCATTGCTCATGAACAGTGGCACTGCGATTTTGTTAATCTGTCCCGAAAGTTGATTTCTACAGCGACTGCGCCATTGTGTGGCAGATGTGCAAAAACACATTTTGGGCATGATATAAAAAATGACAGCTATACTGTTCATAAGGAGGTGTGAAAAAATGGCAATGTTGAAAATCTGGAGTGAAAATATAAAAAATTGGTGAAATCATGAGCGTGTGTAGAAATTGTGCAACACACGTCCGTAATGCAATTATTTTGGGGATTTTTTTAACCAAATTTTCAACATAGGCATTTTGGGACCTCTGCTCATGAACAGTGGCACTGTGATTTCGTTACTCTGTCCCAAAAGTTGATTTTCCACAGCGATCATGCCATTGTGCACCAGATGTGCAAAAACACATTTCGGGCAGGATGTAAAAAATGACAGCTGTACTGTTCATAAGGAGATGTGAAAAAATAGCAATGTTAAAAATCTGGAGTGAAAATATTAAAAATTGTCAAAGTTACAAGCATGTGTGGAAACTGCGTAATGCACGATTGTAACACAGTCATTTTTTTGGAATTTTTCACCACATTTGCAACATATGCTTTTTGGGACCCCACCTCATGAACAGTGGCACTGTCCTTTCATTAAACGGTCCCAAAAGGTGATTCTGCGCATTGACCGCAAAAATCACCTTTCGGGATCGAATAACGAGATGGCAGTGCATGTGTTCATGAGGTGGGGTTCCAAGAACCCCATGTTGAAAATCTGGAGCCAAAATTCAAAAAAATGGCTGCAATATACACTTGTTGAACCCCCCACCCATTGATGCCATTATACAGCTTACCGGCATTTCTTCATTTTGCAGTTCAGGTTTGAAGAGTCCAGACCGTCTCGCTTCACAGATGATCATGGCGCGGACCTCTGGAAGTAAGTTTGGGGGGGTGTGGAGTGCGCCAGAAGGGGTAGAGGTTGGGGAAGGGTGCCACAGATGACGACAGACCGTTTTCTTTTTCGGGAACTGGACGTCGCAGGAAGGTTTTCTTTATTTACAGGTGAAATAAAACAAATGTTGGGCACACTGGGGTGGGCTCCCAGTCTGCCCCATGACTTTCGGGGGGGGATGTTGGGCACATTGGGGTAGGCTCCCAGTGTGCACCATGACTTTCATGGGGGGAATTGCTGGCCACGTTGGGGTGGGCTCCCAGTGTGCCACATAATGTGAGGGGGTGGGGGATATGCCGACACAGGGATTGCACCCCCGATGTTGACTTTGTTTGGGGGTTGTGTGGTGGCGGCAGGAGCCACTGCCATGTTTATTGAAATGTTTCACCAGGAAAGGCACATACAGGATGCGTGTCATGTCTGACACTGCATGACGAGCTTGTCTCTAATTGCAGCAGCATATTTCTTTCAAGTTGGTGGCACTTTACATAATTTTGTATCAGTGCTAGCATGCTGGCTGGCTAATTGGGGAATGAGGGACGCACCTACTAAAGCATGCCCTGCATTCACCAACACTGACACATTTCTCAATGTGTGCTACTACCTCAAGATGTTTCTTGTGCCTGTGCAAGACAACATAAAAATTGGATCTTTGTCAACAGTTTTTTTCTCTGTGCTCTGTGGAGCACTTACCTGGGAATCCTTCTTGTTGTCACTGTACTATCACTGTGTAATTTGCTCCATTTTTCTTTGTTTTTGTTTACATTTCTCCCACCTGCCATGTTGAACTGGAACCCTCTGCTGCCAACCGTGCATCAATCAATCAAAATCAATCAATCAACCAATTATCAATCAAAATCTTTATTTAACCAGGCAAACATCATCGAGCAAAGCTCATCTGTGAGATGGACCTCGACAGGATACAAGAACATTACACAGCACATTGAACACAATAAAATCACACAATATAATGTAGTGCATGCTCATTACACACAGCACTACACAAGGTCAGCAGGAACACACAACACTGGCTCCCATGGAAGTAAACAAAACATAGAAACATAGAAATTGATGGCAGATAAGGACTGCTAGGTGCATCTAGTCTGCAAAGTTTCCCTGCTTGCTGTAAAAGCCACAGACCATACTTGATCTCCGGCTTCACCTCCTCGCTCTTGGTGCTGGGGTTCCCCTATGCCTGTCCCATGCATGCTTGAATCCCCACACTGTGTTTGCCCCTACCACCTCTGCTGGGAGTCTATTCCATGCATCCACCACCCTTTCTGTGAAGAAATACTTTCTCACCCTACCCCTTAGTCTACCCCCTTCCAGCCTCAAGTCATGCCCCCTTGTTCCTGGACATCTCCTTTTCTGAAACATGCTACCCTCTGGTACTCTATTTATACCTTTTAGATATTTGTAGGTTTCTATCATACCTTCCCTGTCTCTCCTCCCCTTCAGGATATACATACTGAGGTCTTCCAGTCTCTCCTCATATGAGTTTTGGTACAGGCCCTGCACCATCTTTGTTGTCCTTTTTATGTTTGCTTGCACGCATGTGCAAGAAACATAGTGCCTTCATCGGAGATTTCGGAGGTGTGTCACCTCCTCCTCCAATTCAGTCAGTGGGCTGGCAGTGGCCTGTAAGCCAATGCATTTTTGGAGCTGTCTGTGACCACGCTCCAAAATGCAGTACTGACACTACGATTGAAAGGGGAGCTACAGCTTGAAGTGAAGCACCGATAAGATATCGGCTGCTCACGGCGCAGCTCCCCGCACCTGAACAGGCGTCGCGGCGCTTCCATTACTGTATAGCGCCGATGGGGTGCCCCAATCCCGTTAGCTGAGCTGCGCCCCCCAGTTGCTGAGCTGCGTCCTCCGACTCCCACAGTTATGGGTGCCGCGCTGGGAGCCCACCCCAGCCGTGGAAGCACTGTAGTCCTTCGCGCTGGCGGGGTGCCCAATCCCCGTCGGCTGAGCGCCCCAAGTCCTTGTGCCACGCTGGGGCCACCCCAGCATGGCAAGCGTCCACGGCGTCTTTTTTTTTTTAAAACCTGTAAAATAAAAACTGTCCCTGGCGTCTCCCAACTCCTCCCACAACCGCACCCACCACTGCACCCAGCCTCCCACACCCCTCACCCCATACTTACCTCCAGACTCTGGCGACGATCTTGGTGGACCGGGAACACGTCTGCACTCTTCAAAGCCGACATGAACAGGAAATGCCTGTAAGCTGTATAATGGGTTACATAGGGGTTTCAACTATTGCATATCTCGGGCATTTTGGGAATTTTTGCAAATTTTCAACATAGGTTTTGGGACCCCTTCTCATGAATGATGTCACTGTCATGGCGTTATTCGGGCCCAAGGTGATTTAGCACAGTGATGTGCGGTGACTGAAATCACCTTTGGACCTAACTCACCACCATGACAGTGACATCATTCGAGAAGGGGTCCAAAACCCCATGTTGCAATTTGGTCAAAATTCAAAAATGACTGTTTTACAGGGTGCTGCTATGCAGTTCCCACGCAGGGCTCGTAAGTTCGCGAATTTCAATATTTCACTCCAGATTTTCAGCGCTGCCATTTTACCACACCTTCTTATGAGTAGTATAGCTGTCTTTTTTCATATCTCACCAAAATGTGTTTCCGCCCATGCATGGCAGAATGGCGCAGTGATGCAAAATCAATGCACGGGACAAATTAAGAAAATCACAGTGACACTGCTCATGAGCAGAGGTCTTAAAATGGCTATGTTGAAAATTTGTGAAAAAATTCCAAAATGACTGTTTTACAAGCGTTAAGTAGTTCCTATGCAGGCTCAGTAAGGTCAGAATTTTCAATATTTTCACTCCAGATTTTCAACATTGCCATTTTACCACACTTCTTATGAGCAGTACAGCTGTCATTTTTCACATCTCACCCAAAATGTGTTTCTGCCCATGTAGCGCACATATGGCGCAGTCGGTATCAGTGAGATCAATGTCTGGGACAAATTAAGAAAATCACAGTGACACTGTTCATGAGCAGAGGTCTTAAAATGGCTATGTTGAAAATTTGGTGAAATAATTCCTAAAAATGACTGTTTTACGAGCGTGCGTTGCACAGCTTTTATGCACGCTTGTAAGTTCGCGAATTTTCAATATTTTCACTCCAGATTTTCAACATTGCCATTTTACCACACCTTCTTATGAGTAGTATAGCTGTCATTTTTCACATCTCACCCAAAATGTGTTTCCGCCCATGTAGTACACAATGGCACAGTCGGTGTGCGAAATCAATGTATGGGACAAATTAAGAAAGTCACAGTGACACTGTTCATGAGCAAAGGTCTTAAAATGGCTATGTTGAAAATTTGGTGAAAAAATTCCTAAAAATGACTGTTTTACGAGGGTGCATTGCGCAGTTCCTACGCACACTCATAAGTTCATGAATTTTCAATATTTTCACTCCAGATTTTCAACATTGCCATTTTACCACACCTCCTTATGAGCAGTATAGCTGTCATTTTTCACATCTTGCCCAAAATGTGTTTCCACCCATGTAGTGCACAATGGCACAGTATGTGCAAAATCAATGTATGGGACACATTAAGAAAATCACAGTGACACTGTTCATGAGCAGAGGTCTTAAAATGGCTATGTTGAAAATTTGGTGAAAAAATTCCTAAAAATGACTGTTTTACGAGCGTGCGTTGCGCAGTTCCTATGCATGCTCGTAAGTTTGCAAATTTAATATTTTCACTCCAGATTTTCAACATTGCCATTTTATTACACTTCCTTATGAACAGTACAGCTGCCAATTTTTCATATGTCGCCCAAAATGTGTTTTCGCACATGTAGCGCACAATGGTACTGTTGGTGTCCGAAAGCAATGTTTAGGACAGATTAAGAAAATCACAGTTACACTGTTCATGAGCAGAGGTCTTAAAATGGCTATGTTGAAAATTTGGTGACAAAAGTCCATAAAATGACTGTGTTACGAGTGAGCAATGCGCAGTTTCCACGCACCCTCGTAAGTTCATGACTTTGTAATATTTTCAGTCCAGATTTTCACCAGTGGCATTTTTTCACACTTCCTTATGAACAGTACAGCTGTCATTTTTCACAACATGGCTGAAGTGTGTTTCACACTTTCAGCTGAGATGCATAGTCGCTGTGGGAAATCATTGTTCGGCACAGATCAGAGAAAATCACAGTGACACTGTTCATGATCGGAGGCACCAAAATGCCTGAGTTGACAATCTGCTGTAAAATATCCCCAACCTAATTATATTACGGTGTGCATTGCACAGTTTCTATATACGCTCATGACTTCACCATTTTCTAAATATTTTAACTGCAGATTTGCAACATTGCCATTTTACACCTCCCATGAACAGTACAGCTGTCATTTTTACATCCTGTTCGGAATGTTTTGCACCTGTGGTGCTAAATGCCGTGATCGCTGTGCATAAGCAGCTTCGCTAACAAACTGATATTCCCCTGTTCATGAGGTGGGGTCACAAAATAAACATGCTGAAAATTTGGAGTGAAAACACCAACGAATGCCTGAGGTATTAGGGTTTCCAACCATAACACCCAACCCTGTAGAGAATGACAGGCATCAGGGGTGTGACTTGGGATTCTTGCCTGTAATGCTCATACCATTCCACACCCTGCAGCCAGTGAGAGGCATCGAGGTATGCCTTGGACTCTTCAGCCCCAAAGTTCACCCAATTCTCCTATATCGCACCCATCTCACACGTTTCCTAATGAAATGGGGTGCGCATAAGGGCCAAAGACCCCAAGGAACACCGTGACACTTGTCAGTGTCTGCAGGGTGGGGTGTGGCGAAATGGCGAGGTCGTTATGCCTGACGACCCAAATGCACACCCCAATGCCTGTCACTCTCTGCAGGGTGGTGGTGGGGTTGGCTTCAGTTCAGTACTTCACTGCCATTCCTATTACGCAGCTCTGTAACTTCTACATTACCACTGCCAATGCCAGCAAGCAAACATTCGGCATTGACAAATGCTTGTTTGAACTGCCTTCATCCTGTCTACAACCTTATGGAGATGCAGCCTCCAGAACTGGACACCGTATTCCAAATGAGAGATGTAATGCGATGTGAGAGGGGAGCTCAGCTGCAAATTAGGTACCAGCTATATTTGCTGAGGATCCACATTGATGGAAATACATTTTAAATATCTAAAAAACTGAAGATCGCTAGAAAAAAATATTTACAGATATAGAAACTGGAACTATGGTTGCATGCTTCCAGCTAAAAAGCAGAGTTTTGATAATCACTTCCTGATTATCCAGTACTGCTGCTTTAAATACCTAGGTGGGAGTATGCCCTTTCATTTGTGCCTCATGTTGAAAACATCATCAGCTCAGTTAACAAAAAACTAGGGTCTTTATACAGGCAAAGGCACAATCTCATCCAGGAAGCCAAGCGGATGGCTGTGACCAGCACCATTTTCCCCATTACTGATTACAGAACCACAGTATAAGGTGCAGCATCTGACAGTGTCCTAAAAAGGGTCAAACTGGATCTAAATAAGGCATCTCGGCTTGTCATTAGTGCCAATAGGTTTACCCACACATGCTCCCTCAACTCCCAGACTAACTGGCTCCCTCTACATGATAGAACCAAACTCCAAACATGCCTCCTAGGTAAACAAGCATTTGTCAATGCCGAATGCTGTCTCACTGGCATTGTCATTGGTAGTGCAGGAGCTAGAGATACATAATAGGAATGGCAGTGAAGTACTGAACTGATGCCAACCCCACCCCCACCCTGCAGAGACTGACAGGCGTTGGGGTGTGCCTTTGGAGTGTCAGCTATAACGCTCATGCCATTTTATCTCACCTGTAGACACTGACAAGTGTTGTGGTGTGCTTTGGTGTCTTTGGGCCTTATACTAACCCCATTCCATAGGGAAATATGCTGAGATGGATGCAGTATAGGAGAATGGGGTGAACTTTGTGGCCAAACACTCCAAGGCACACCTCGATGCCTGTCACTGGCTGCAGGGTGGGGCAGGGGAGGAATGGAGTGAGAATTACAGACAGTGATCCCAAGTCACACCCCTGATGCCTGGCAGTCTCTACAGGGTGGGGTGTTATAGATGGAAACCTTAACGTCATAGGCGTTTGTTGGTATTGTCACTCCAAATTTTCCACATGGGCTTTTTGTGATCCCAGCTCATGAAGAGCGTCACAATCAGTTTGTTAGCTGAAAGGTGGTGTTGCACAGCAACTATGCCATTTGGCGACACAGGGATGAAAACACATTTTGGGCAGGATGTGAAAAATGACAACTGTATTGTTCATGACGAGGTGTAAACAAATGGCAACATTGAAAATCTGGAGTGAAAATATGAAAATTGGTGAAGTCATGAGCATGCATAGAAACTGCGCAACACACGTTCGTAACTCAATTATTTTGGGGAATTTTTTAGCCACATTTTCAACATAGGCATTTTGGGACCTCCCCTCATGAACAGTGGTGCTGTGATTTTGTTAATCTGTCCCAAAAGTTGATTTCCCACAGTGGCCACGCCATTGTGCGCCACAGGTGCGGAAACACATTTTGGGCAGACTGTGAAAAATGACAGCTATACTCTTCATAAGGAGGTGTGAAAAATTGCCAGTGTTGAAAATCTGTCACGAAAATATTGCAAATTTGCGAAGTTACAAGGGTACGTGGAAACTGCGCAACGCATGCATGTAACACAATCATTTTATGGACATTCATCACCAAATTTTCAACATAGGCATTTTAGGACCTCTGTTCATGAACAGTGTCATCATCATTTTCTCAAACTGTCCTGAAAACTGATTTCACACAGTGACCATGCTACTCAGAGCCGGACGTGCGAAAACACATTTCAGCCAGGATATGTAAAATGACAGCTGCACTGATCATAAGGAGGTGTGGAAAAATGCCAATTTTGAAAATCTGGAGTGAAAATATTACAAATTCACAAAGTTATGAGCGTGCGTGGAAACTGTGCAATGCACGCTCGTAAAACAGCCATTTTTGGGATTTTTTTCAATAAATTTACAACATAGGCTTTTAGAGGCCCCGCCCCCCATGAACAGTGGCACTGTTGTTTTGTTAATCAGTCCCAAAAGGTGATTCTGCACAGTGACTGCAAAATCACCTTTGGGAAAACGAATGCCATAATGATGACTAAATTCACGAGGAGGGGTCCCAATAACCCCAAGTTGAAAATTTGGTGCCAAAATTCCCAAAAATGGCTGAGATATGCACCAAAATTGAAAAAACCCTATTTATGCCATTATACAGCTTACCGGCATTTCTTTAGTTCGTGGTCGGCTTTGAAGAGTGCAGACAAGTTCCTGGCCCACCGAAGATCGTCGCGCCATGCTCTGGAGGTAAGTATGGGGTGAGGGGAGTGTGTGGGGAGGCAGGGTGTGCAGAAGGTGGGTGCGGGTTGGGAAGGGCCACCAGAGTCAACGAGGGACCGTTTTCTGCTTTGCAGGTTTTGAAAAAAAAAAAACATTGCGAGACGGTGTTCCTTTTACAGGGTCATTTGGCACGCTGGTGTGGGCTCCAGTGTGCCACCTGATGGGGGTTCTGTAGCTGATGGAGGATTGGGCATCCCTGGTGGCACACAACAAATTGGGGGGGACATTATGCTGACAAGGAGTGTGCTCCCCATCAGCAAATGAAACCGGGAAGTGGGGACTGATGTCGAGGGGGATTGGGCACCCCCCCTGCACACACATTACATGGGAGGAGGGGTTGCATTATGCCAATGGGGAGTGGGCACTCCCATCAGCAAATAATGTGGGTTGGGGCATACCGACAGGGGGACTGGGCACCCCTGAAGTCGGCTGTCTGCGTGGCAGTAGTCAGCGCCGCCATGTTAATAGAAGGGCTTCAGCAGAAAAGGTACATAGGGAGGACATGTTTTGGTGCTGCTGCATGACAAGTTTGGTTGTCATTGCAGTGGACCTTTCCTTAGATGAGCTCGCCACATTATGTATTTCTGGTGTGGCGCCTGCATGCTGTCTTATTGGGGAATGAGGGCTGCACCTACTGATGCGTGCCCTGCATTCACCCAACAGTGACCGCACCTCCAAATCTGCTACTAATGCAATATGTTGGCTGCGCAAGCACGAGCCAACATAAAAAGCTCTGCTGAGCCTCATACCTCCTGGCCTACAAAACCTACTGTGTCCAGTCCCTAATCGATACTCCACCAGGAATGTGGGAAAGAAAACTCTTCATATTCTTTTTTGCAAGGCAACCCTAGCCACATGCTGTTTTGCCATCAGGGCACTGTTGTGGTTGAATGAGATTTTGGAATCCCTTCTGAGCCTCCCTAAAATTGAACAGTTCAAGAGAGGCCTAAGACCAGTCCACATCCCCAGCACCAACTGCAATCATACTTCTTCCAGCTGATACTACGTCACCCCCTCGCATCTAAAAGTGCTTGATCCCAACCCCAACAATGTCACTAGCCACTAGCATGCTGCCTTTGAATGTGTATGAACTGTCTGTCTACAGTAATGTCCGAATGTAGATGAGCTGGCTGTCTACAATAATGACCAAGTAGCACTCTACTATGTGAAGTTGCTGTAATTCCTCTGATACTGAGGAACCTTGGTCTTTTCCTTATCCTGACAAGCGCACATATTTTTAGTTTTTAGTTTTTGTTGACCGGATAAGTGCACTAGACAAATCCTGCCTATTTTCAGGCATGACCCAGGGGAGTGGGATACAGATGAATGCCAACAGACCCTGAACCAGATTAAGCTGTTGGTGGTATTTGTAGTGAATGAGGGACATTTGGCCAGGACACCGGGGAAATTCCCCCTACTCTTTCGATATGTGCCATGGGATCTTTAACATCCACCTGAACTATCACCAATCCAGGCAGATGGGACCTCGGTTTAACGTCTCATCCGAAAGACAGCACCGCACAAGTGCAGCACCCCTCTCATACTGCACTACAGTGTCAGTACTGGGATATTAACCCAAGTGCCTGATGTGGGAACTGAACCCACAGCCCTCTGATCTCCCTGCCTCAGAGGTGAGTGTGCTACCTACTGAGTCACTGACACTGCCACCATATGTGCTGCCTCGATTGTAATGGAGTCCTTACATCTGTACAGAGATGAGCGAAGTCTACAAATTTTGTTCTATGAAATATTTTGCAAATTTAATGCATTTTTTTGAAATATTTCGTGGGTGCAATTTGCAAAATTCCACCCGCGAAATGCAGAATTTCACCTGCGAATGGCAGAATTTCATTACTTGCGGGTGAAATTCTGCTGTTCGCAGGTGAAATTCTGCACTTCACAGGTGAAATTCCACATTTTGCTGGTGGAGTTTCGCATTTTGCATCCGCAAAATATTTCGTGAAATATGCAAAATTCACAAAACATTTGACAGGGCGAAATTTCCAATTTTGCCAGAACTTCACTGGCAAAATTACATTTTGCTGCATCTCTACATCTGTACTGTCTGGTAAATTAAGCTATGTCATGTAATCTAAGTACTATTGTGCTATGTGCTGTTAACTACTGTTTGGTGAGGAACATTGTAAATGAGCTACACTGGCTCAAAGGTATTGTCAGAACTCCACAAATAAAATAAATAAAATTCCCATAAGCAATACTTACATACTGTGTGACCCTGAGCAAGTCACTTAACCTCCCCAATGCTCCCAGGTTGCCTCTGAAAACAGGCATTTTACCTAGTGGGCCATACCCAGTTACAAAATAATGAAAACATACAGATCTGATTTTAAAGATGGAGACAGAAAGCAAAACAGATCTGTGCAGCAAGATAACAGGAGGGTAAGAAGGTATGACATGGGAATGTGGCAGTGTTTCTGCTCCCCTTTAAAGGTCTCCTACCTCATCTGACTCTGTATTTGCCCATAGAGGAGGTAAGATAACCACCTCTCAGAATCAATCATTAGGTTTCTGTGCATGTACAGGAACAAGGGTAAGTGTAGTGCCTCTGGAGAAAGGCTCGGAAGCGCAGCATCTTCTGGCTTGTTCCCAGGGTGAACGGAAGTTTGTGCTAGCTATTTGAAACAGTGAAGGCCAATGCACACCTACTGGAGTCTGCATTTGTTAATTTATTTAAAATTTTGATAACCAGGTAAGATCCCAAGGACAAGCTTTGTCCATTTTCAAGGGGACATGAAGCAAGAATCAATACATACAGTAAAGGTGTAATAAGAATAAACAATCAACTAAAATATTTACGGCTACATTTAGAAAATGTTAAGTTTTGTAATGCAGTTTAAATGCATTGACATTCTTAACATCATATAACATTCATAGTATTCAATTTCATTCTTTGGCCATGACATGAGTAAGAGATCTTTGCCCCAGTTCAGCTTTTCTAAAGGGACAGTCAGAGAAAAATGAACAGAACTACTGGTTCTTGAGACCTGGGACAGAACGACTGTATCAGTTGACCATAGGGAGTAGGTGTTGGTCTACTTTGAAGTATGAAAAGAGGTGGAGTCTTAGACTGTAGTTGTATTTATGGAGGAAGGAAAACCAGTGGGTGTCCCTTCTTGAAGATGAATTTACCTGCATCTTTCTTTTGGCTAGGAGGGGTAGGCTAGTGACTTCCTTCAAAACTATGGCACACTGAGGAGTCCTAATAAGGACAAGATACCTGTCTGTAAATCTATTGGTTGTAGACTTTGTAGATCGTTTGGGGGGTCTTTTGGCACCATTCAGTTCTGCCTAAGGCAGAGCCAGCCTAAATTCTATCATAGTCATTTGCATATAACACCCATGATGCTTTGTATTATAGGGGGCATGTGTCACTTTGTATACTTTCAAAGTCAGTGTTAATAGTGCTTTGTGGAAGGCTAGCAGGAGGTGTACAAATGATGAGCTACCCATGTCCCTGTCCTCCTCCCTCCTCCCTCCCCCACAGCTGAGCAGCACACCTCCATGATACACTTGGCACTCAACCAGCACCAGAGGGAGATTCTGAGGTTCATAGGTGAATGAATGGTGGGCTACATCTAAACACTTTTTTGGACAGTCATAGGCAACTGATGCTGCTGAGAAGTGACACATTTCCCCTGCATCTTGGCACACTGTTCAGATACATTAGACCATCTGAAAGGTGGTCTAACCTACTGGCACAAGTGGTATGAGTTGCGACACTTCTATGCCGCATGTATGAAAGACTGATGCTTGCATCACTTTTTGATGCAGGTGATCATAAAGCAGAGAAACTGTCGCAAATTCGACATTTGTTTCTAAAATCAGCTAGAGCCATTTTGACCCCTCTGGGATGATGCATGTGCAGCTCAAAATTAGGATTTGCACCTGCATCATGCCCATTACACCACAGTATTTATAGTATGTGCCTGAATGTTTGTTTTTTTAGTTGTTTAACCAGGAGTAGCACACTAAGCTGAAAGTTTTTTTACAGGTGTGACCTGGGAGCACAGGAAAGTTAAGTGACTTGCTCAGGGTCACACAGTGTGCAAGTGAAAGCTGTGGGATTCAAACCCAGATCTGGTCTGCTGGATGTCACCAGATTTGCAGCTCAGAGCCTTAAACTACTGCGCTATACTGCCTCCCATAGTGGCATGTCTACAATTTTTTCAAGGGAAAGCAGTTTTGTCAAGGGGGTAGCACTTTCCTTGAAAATTATGTAATACCTCTTTGTTATTTATCCTGCCTAATGAGACGATGATACAGTCTATGTAGAGTCAATAGTGTATCAGGGATTTATTGATGGGGACACCCTACATTAACTCTAATGTTAATATCGCCTATACTATAATTGGTTGATATAGAATATAAGGCTTATACTTGAGAGTGTTTATATGTTTTTCATGCAAAGACCTGAATAAAACCTTTCATGTTAAAAACAAATAAATAAATAAAAGCTTAGATTACAATAGTTACTTTTTGCTGGCCTAAGGAAGTAGCAGGTGTGACTTTGCTACATAACTGAATGTGCTAGTACATAAATGACCACAGGGAACAGGCAATTGGTGAACTTGTTTACATTCCTTTGTCAAATAAATTCCTCTCAACAGTACTGCAACCCCCTGCCCATTAGAAATGCACTACAGTGTCAGCGCTACCGCTGCATCTGAGCCCAAGTTCCCAGGATGCAGCATGACCCATGGCTTCGCAGAGAGGAGAGTGCTGCCCACAGACCCACACTGATGCATTGACATTTTCTTTTACAAGGGAGACATAATATAAACAAAGTAGATTATTCTTGAAATGCTGCAAGGGATGCTTTGCTGTTCCTTTACTTCCTCCTAAGCTCCAACTTTGAGTACAAATGGTGCTCTGGTTGAAGATAGAGCATCTAATGAGCCTCCATCAGTTATGACAATAGGAGGCCTCTCTAGCATATGGCAGCTCTAGTCGTCCCCTCAGGGTCTGGGGGAAGCTGGGAATGGGGGGGGGGGATCATTGGCTGATTTTGCTGTGATGGGGTGAATAGAGATTGCTTTTTTTTTTTTTTGTGCTGTGTAGACAGGGAATTGCTGCTGTCTTCTCAGGTAATGCAATTAGCTCCAAGCCCACAGAGAGCAGCCCTTATGGTGTTCTCTTGGATCAGATGTTGCCACAGAGATTATCACAAAGATTACTTAAGCACAGCACATGGTATGTAAAGTCTCTCACTCTCTCTGGCTTGCAGTTTGTTCTTTAAAGCTGCTTATACATTTTTATTGATTTTAGATCAAACTTCCTCTGGACTTGTTAGAGCCCCCACACACACACACACTTTATATCTGCTTTAGTTTCTTTTTTTATTTAAAAATCATTAAAAGGAGCATTTCTTTTAATATGGCCATCCCAGGGTTTCATCAGTCTTCGCAGCTGTTTTGAATTCTAGTTTATGTTTTTATCAACCTTATTCTTAGTTCCATGGTGCACCCTACTCCTGACAGCACCTCCAGCCTTGTTACGAACCACTGCATATACTAACACTGACTAGCACCTACACAGGACCGCTGTGTGGCGGGTGAATGCCATGTTATTAGTGCATGCCACTGTGGGGCATGGCAGTGTCATCCTTAGCAGACCAGAGATTCTCCTCTCCAGATTTTTCTCCCACAGGGACACCTGCCATGCAATGATGTGCATGTGCAGCCATGCCAGCTTCCAGGAGCGTCACTCCCCTCTTCTGATATCACTGACTGTGATCCGCCTAGCCTCCGCATGGTGGAGCTCATCCTGTGGGGCACACATTTCTTCTACCCCGAAGGAGGAGAGCTGTTTCTGGGATATCGAATCCTCCTTTCCCTGACTGGCCTCTGATGACATGAGTCCGGTATCAAGTCCATAGAAACATAGAAAAATATGCTTTGATGGCAGATAAGGACAACTTGGCCTGCTCAGTCTGCCTATTTCCCTACCTATTGGATAAACTGCAAATCCTAGTTAACCAACAGCCAACTTCCTCCTACCCCCACTATAATTGACTTATGTCTGTCCCATGCGTTCTTGAATTCTTCCACTGTTTTTGACCCCACAACCTCCTCAAGGAGGCCATTTCATGCGTCCACCACCCTATCTGTGAAAAAATACTTCCTCATGTTGCCCCTGAGCTGTCCCCCCTCTATCTTCAAACTGTGTCCCCTTGTTCTTACACATCTCTTTTTCTGAAAGATGCTACCCTCTTGGACTTTGTTGATTCCCTTGAGGTACTTGGAAGTTTCTATTATGTCCCCCCCTCTCCCTCCTTTCCTCGAGGGTATCCAGGTCATCAGCATCATGTAGGGCCACTGCTGAACTGATGGGTTGACTCCAAATTACTTAACATCAGTCTTCCTGTGACAATGAACTAGTATGCAACAGATGCTACCTCTTGACCTCATAGGACAATGGGTGCTCAAAAATAACTATGAACACCTCCAAAAACCTGATGAAAGCTGTGTTAAAAACAACATGCCTCTTACCTATTTCATATCTAAAATGAATGCTAATTCATATTCAAGACAAAGGAAAAAGGGGCATCTTACTATCCAGGGGGAAAAAAGGTGATATATTCTGAAATGGAAATAAAAGGTGGTGTACAAGTAGAAGATGTCACCATTATATGCACTGCTGCTTTAAAATCTTCTTCTTGCTGACCTAGTAATTAGGTGGCAGCCAGACACCTGGGTTATTTGTTCACATTTGACTTTTCTCAGACTGGATGAAGCTGGGCATGTTGTAGAGGAGAGGCACTCTGCTCTGCCTGTTAGTTTTTGTGTTTTCTTTGGAGAGATTTCAACCCCTTTACAATGTCTCTACTGTAGGGGAACTTTAATGTTGGCTAGGAGGTAAGCTGCAAATAGTGCTGCCACAGAAAAGGGCCTGTCACCAGACTACTTTAAACAGAAGAAACCTGCCTGACCTCATGTTCCCTGTGGGTAGAAGCAATGTGGTTGCATGCAACAATCATGTAACTACAGTGTAATTACTCTGATGCATGTAATTAATGATTAGTTACATTGAAAAGGACACTTAAAATAAAGTGTAATAACAAGCATTTGTCAATGCCGAATGTTGTCTCGCTGGCATTGGTAGTGCAGGAGTTAGAGATGCATAATAGGAATGGCAATAAAGTATTGAACTGACGCCAATCCCACCCCCACCCTGCAGAGACTGACAGGTTTTGGGGTGTGCCTCTGGGTCATCAGCTATAATCCTCATGCCATTTAACCTCACTCTACCCTGTAGATACTGACAAGTGTCGTGGTGTGCTTTGGGGTTTTTGTGCCTTATACTTACCCCATTCCATAAGGAAATACGCTGAGATGGGTGCAGTATAGGAGAATGGGGTGAACTTTAGGGCCGAACACTCCAGGGCACACCTTGATGCCTGTCACTGGCTGCAGGGTGGGGGTGGAATGGCATGAGCATTACAACCAATGATCCCAAGTCACACCCCTGATGCCTGTCAGTCTCTACAGGGTGGGATGTTACAGTTGGAAACCCTAACGCTGTAGGTGTTTGTTGGTATTTTCACTCCAGATTTTCAACATGGGCTTTTTGTGACCCCAGCTCATGAAGAGTGGCACTATCAGTTTGTTAGCCGAAAGGTGGTTTTGCACAGCTACTATGCCATTTGACAGCACAGGCACAAAAACACATTTTGGGCAGCATGTGAAAAATGACAACTGTATTGTTCATGAGGAGGTGTAAAACAAGCATTTGTCAATGCCGAATGTTTGCTTGCTGGCATTGGCAGTGGTAGTGTAGAAGTTACAGAGCTGAGTAATAGGAATGGCAGTGAAGTATTGAACTGAAGCTAAACCCACCACCACCCTGCAGAGAGTGACAGGCATTGGGGTGTGCGTTTGGGTCATCAGGCCTAACGGCTACGCCATTTCACCACACCCCACCCTGCAGAGACTGACAAGTGTCACGGTGTTCCTTGTGGTCTTTGGCCCTTATGCGCACCCCATTTCATTAGGAAATATGGTGAGATAGGTGCGATATAGGAGAATGGGGTGAAGTTTGGAGCCGAAGAGTCCAAGGCATACCTCGATGCCTCTCACTGGCTGCAGGGTGTGGAATGGTATGAGAATTACAGGCAAGAATCCCAAGTCACACCCCTGATGCCTGTCATTCTCTACAGGGTTGGGCGTTATGGTTGGAAACCCTAATACCTCAGGCATTCGTTGGTATTTTCACTCCAAATTTTCAACATGTTTATTTTGTGATCCCACCTCATGAACAGGGGGAATATCAGTTTGTTAGCCAAAAGCTGCTTATGCACAGTGACTACGGCATTTAACACCACAGGTGCAAAAATATTCCGAACAGGATGTAAAAAATGACAGCTGTACTCTTTCATGGGGAGGTGCAAAAATGGCTATGTTGCAAATGTGTAGTAAAAATATTTAAAAAAATGGTGAAGTCACGAGCTTACATAGAAACTGTGCAACGCACACCTGTAATATAATTAGGTTGGGGATTTCTTACAGCAGATTGTCAACTCAGGCATTTTGGTGCCTCCGATCATGAACAGTGTCACTGTGATTTTCTTTATCTGTGCCGAACAATGATTTCCCACAGCGACCACGCTCTCTGCTCTGAAAGTGTGAAAACACACTTCAGCCATGTTGTGAAAAATGGCAGCTGTACTGTTCATAAGGAAGTGTGGAAAAATGTCACTGGTGAAAATCTGGACTGAAAATATTACAAAATCATGAACTAACGAGGGTGCGTGGAAACTGCGCAATGCTCACTCGTAACACAGTCATTTTATGGACTTTTATCACCAAATTTTCAACATAGCCATTTTAAGACCTCTGCTCATGAACAGTGTAACTGTGATTTTCTTAATCTGTCCTAAACATTGCTTTACGCACCAACAGCACCATTATGCGCTACATGTCTGAAAACACATTTTAGGCGACATATGAAAAATTGCAGCTGTACTGTTCATAAGGAAGTTTAATAAAATGGACATGTTGAAAATCTGGAGTGAAAATATTAAATTTGCAAACTTACGAGCATGCATAGGAACTGGGCAACATGCGCTCGTAAAATCATTTTAAATTTTTCACCAAATTTTCAGCATAGCCATTTTAAGACCTCTGCTCATGAACAGTGTCACTTTGATTTTCTTAATTTGTCCTGTACATTGATTTCAAGATCGACCGCGCCACTAAGCGCTACATGGATGGAAACACATTTTGGGTGAGATGTGAAAAATGACAGCTATACTACTCATAAGAAGGTGTGGTACAATGGCAATGTTGGAAATCTGGAGTCAGAATATTGAAAATTCGCGAACTTATGAGCGTGCATAGGAACTGCGCAATGCACGCTCGTAAAACAGTCATTTTTTGGAATTTTTTCACCAAATTTTCAACATAGCCATTTTAACACCTCACCTCATGAGCAGTGTCACTGTGATTTTCTTAATTTGTCCTGTACATTGATGTCGCACACCAACTGCGCCATTGTGCGCTACATGGGCGGAAACACATTTTGGGTGAGATGTGAAAAATGGCAGCTGTACTACTCATAAGAAGGTGTGGTAAAATGGCAATGTTGAAAATCTGGAGTGAAAATATTGAAAATTCACGACCTTACGAGCCTGCATAGGAACTGCGCAACACACGCTCGTAAAATAGTCATTTTTGAGAATTTTGGCACCAAATTTTCAATATGGGGTTTTTGGGACCCCTTCTCATGAATTATGTCACTGTCATGGCGTTATTCGGGTCCTAAGGGTGATTTCGCATTCACTGCACAGTCACTGCGCGAAATCACCCTTCGGGCCTGAATAATGCCATGACAGTGATATCATTCATGAGAAGGGGTCCCAAAAACCCCATGTTGAAAATTTGGTGCAAAAATTCAAAAAAATGCCTGAGATATGCAACAAAGTTGAACCCCCCCATCTAGCCCATTAGACAGCTTACCGGCATTTCCTCAGTTCGTAGTGCGTCTTTGAAGATGCAGGCGTGTTCTGGTCACGAAGATCGTCGGCGCGGTCTGGAGGTAAGTATGGGGTGAGGGGTAAGGGAGTGGGTGCGCAGTGGGTGGGTGCGGGTTGTGGGAGGCGGGGAGACTCGCCGTGGGACTATTTTTCTTCACAGGTGAAAAAAAAAGGCAACGGCGTGGGGCGTTTGCCACGCTGGGGTGGGCTCCAGCATGGCACAAGGGCGTTGAGGGTGTTCAGCCGGCGGGGATTGGGCACCCCTTCGGCCTAAGGAATAGATTGCCACGCTGGGGTGGGCTCCCAGAGTGGCACTTACTGGGGGAGGACAGTGCAGCCGGCGGGGATTGGGCACCCCGTCGGCTATATTATTAGTTGCCACGCTGGGGTGGGCACCCAGTGTGGCATTTGAAAGCGCTTAGGGGAGGCGGGGAATGCAGCACAGCCGTGAGGTTGGGCACCCTGTCGGCTGCCACAGTGCGTGCGGTACACACCTGCGTGGGCGGCGCGTGTGTGTGTGTGGGGGGCTGCACGCTGAGCAGGCGATATCTTATCGCTGCTCACTCAGCGTAGCTCCCCTTTCAACTGTATTTCCACTGCATTTTGGAGCGTGTCATAGACAGCTCCAGAATGCATTGGCTTACAGGGGCCGCGCCTGCCAGCACACTGACTGAATTGGAGGAGGAGGTGACACACCTCCGAAATCTCCGATGATGGCACTATGTTTCTTGCACATGCGTGCAAGCAAACATAAAAATTGCAATGTTGAAAATCTGGAGTGAAAATATGAAAAACTGGTGGTCATGATCAGGCATAGAAACTATGCAACACTCATCCGTAACCCAATTATTTTTGGGATTTTTTTAACCACATATTCAACATAGGCATTTTGGGACCTCCCCTCATGAACAGTGGCACTGTGATTTTGTTAATCTGTCCCAAAAGTTGATTTCCCACAGTGACCACGCCATTGTGTGCCACAGGTGTGAAAACACATTTTGGGCAGGATGTGAAAAATGACAGCTATACTGTTCATAAGGAGGTATGAAAAAATGTCAGTGTTGAAAATCTGTCATGAAAATATTGCAAATTTGCGAAGTTACAAGGGTGCATGGAAACTGCGCAACGCACGCTTGTAACACAGTCATTTTATGGACTCTCATCAGCAGATTTTCAACATAGGCATTTTAGGACCTCTGCTCATGAACAGTGTCACTGTCATTTCCTCAAACTGTCCCAAAAACTGATTTCGCATAGCGACCGAGCTATTCTGCGCCGTATGTGCGAAAACACATTTCAGCCAGGATGTGGAAAATGACAGCTGTACCGTTCATAAGGAGGTATGGAAAAATGCCAATTTTGAAAATATGGAGTGAAAATATTACAAATTCATGAAGTTGAGGGGTGTGGCCAACCGCCGAACTTAATGCACGCCTAAGCCTTGAGCTCTCAGAAACCCCACCATAAATCCTTTCTAAATCCATGCTATTTCTGCATTTTGGCATGTTTTAATCTACTAGTGCCATCATAAGTACTCACCCGTCCGGTGTTTCCCTGTTTTTTTCAACCTCCTACCAGTGTGGGAAGCAGTTGATATGCCCACCACTTAGCGCTCTGTTCCGTGGCCTAGTTTATTGTCAAGATGGACCCTGCCCCACCACTCTCGCAACCGGAGGGCAACCTGCCAGAAATACGTCAAATGTTCACTGAAATCCTTCACCGCATGGACAACTTGGATCTGGCTACAAAAAACCCCACTGTAGATATAGTTGACGTCTCTCAAAGAGCTTGCATCTCTGAGAACAGAATTGCTGAAGCAGAAGATGGTTGCCGAAAGGTCGGGGCACGTTTGCAGGAACAAGACCGGCTGAGTCACCAACTATGGGCCAGGGTGGAGAATTCAGAGAACCGCAATCGGCGGAACAACCTAAGGTTCATGGGGTTCCTGGAGGGATGCAAAGGGAACAATGCCATCTTATTCCTTCAGAATGAACTCCCCTCCCTATTAGGCTGGCACTCCGAAGTCCCAACGGAGATTGACAGAGCTCACAGAACCCTGTCTCCTCGTCCTGCCCCTGGAGATTGCCCTTGTACCATCCTTGCTTGTTTTCTCCAGTTTCAAGACCGGGAATCAATCACTAGACTGTCCCACTTGAAAAAAGAGCTTGTCTGGAAAGGGTATAGGATCCAGATTTTCGCGGACTGCTCCCAGGAGCTAACAGCAAGCCGCAGGGCCTTTACAGCAGCATGCAAGGCCTGCGCCGAACTGGGGCTGGACTACTCCTTGAGATACCCAGCCTCTCTCCGCATCATGCTGAATGGCTTCCCACATCTATTTGACAGCCCGTCAGCTGCAGAAAAGTTCCTGGCAGCTCAGGCCCCTAAGCTGAATTGGGGTGCATTAAGAGAAGCATGTAATCCCGAGGCCACACCTACAGGGCCTTCCCCGATGGAGACTTCAATACAGGAGTCTACTGTTCCATCTCCTGCACCTACCACACACCCAGCTCCTCAGCCACAGATTACAGCCTGCTCTGCTTCTCAGAAATCCCCAGGGAGCAAGAAAAAGAACAGAAGGAGGCCCCGGATAGATGGGGCACACATCGATAAGACCCCTCGGCTCCGCTCCCGGAGCCGTAGTGCAAGCCCTGACTCAATAGCTTCACACTCTTCATTTTTGCCCAATATAAGTAACAATCAGTACAGTGCCTTGATGGACCTACCATCGGACAGCATGCTACAGGATCCTCCTTTGCCTCCCAGACGTTTGCACGCCAAGGACAGCAAATCCCACGCAGCATGAACCCTTTCCTGGGCAGAAGACGCAGAACCCATTTCTTCTGAGGCCTCTTTCTCCATGGACATTGTGCCTTCCCAGCCACTATCCACTTGCTCTATGGTGGCCCTCCTCTCCGCTTCTGAATTGGGGGGCTGTCTGTGACTGGGGTATGTTCCTTCTATGGTTAAAGCTTCCCCAGATCCTTGTTAATGGCTGTACTGCCGAGTCCCTTTCTCTTTGTTCCATGAATTCTATGCCTGTTACTCTCTACGTTTATTTCAGCCCTTATATGGGCTGTCAGGGTAACAGTGGGTGTGGGCCGGGGGAGGGTGCTGATTAGTGATGTGGTCCCTGCTTGGCCCCTACCCTGTTCTTATTTGGTTAGTCCTTCTCCTTACAGGTAGGCCTTGCAGGGAGATCGCTTAGGTACGTGAAGCAATGTGGAGCCCTTGCTTGCTATTACCCCCCAAGCTCCCTATATATAATCCTACTGGAGTGATTAATGGGGGGTCAAGGGCTGGCACCTCAGCCTACGGGTATGTTTAAATGGATGGGTGACAGTTTACCTAATCGTGTATGCAGGAATGTCTTTTTTCTGTGTGGGTCGGGATAATTTGCAGAGAGACTCTAGGACATTGGTGAGTCCTAGCTCTCTTGCCGTAGTCAGACAACTACCTACCTCCCAGTGACCCCCGTTGATATCTGGGCCGTGAGTCAGTTGATGCATGCAGTGGGAGCTGGTCTGACAGGGGGAAGGGTTTTTGGGGGAACAGGGACATTTGCATCTGTTGTTGGATACTGTTACTGTTGCTGTTTGCACTGTTTGCACTTAATTTTCAGGTACAAAAAAGCCATGATAAGAAATGTGTACTGTTGTATAATGTTAGAAGTTTTGGCATTCTGATTCTGAGAAGTTGACCCGACTCTTTAAAGCTATATATAGGGGAGAGCATACCTATCCTGTGGGCTATAGTCCCTTGTCCTGGTACTTCCTGATCTCTATCCTTTCAGTCATGATTCAACATAGGCCAAATGGAGACTAGGCTCATTTCTTGCAATGTCAGGGGGCTCAATTCAGCTGTCAAATGGAAAAAAGTCTTGCTTCACCTGAAAAAGTTAAGACCCGTGGTAGTCCTCCTTCAGGAGACAAAACTCTCTTCTGGCGAAGCCAGGAAGCTCCGACAGGGGTGAGTGGTTGACGAGCTCCATAGCGTGGCTGATTCCCATAAATGGGGAGTATCTATACTACTGCACAAAAACCTGGGGTGGAAATCTAAAAGGCATATTCATGATAAAGATGGGAGATGGATCATGGCTGAAATGGAAACACCAGGGTGCCCTTTGGTCCTAGTCAATCTCTATGCCCCTAACCAGGAATGTCCCCAGTTCTTCCACATGGTCAATCAGACCCTTACGGATTTTAACAAAAATAAGGTCCCAGTCCTATTAGGAGGTGATTTTAACCTGGTACTCAACCATTCCGTAGACAGAAGCAATAAAGCTCCCAAACCACATAGGCAGGCTAAGAAAGCTCTCTAGAGGCTAATGGAGGAACATGGATTGTTGGATGCATGGCGAACCTTGCATCCCGGGATGCATGATTATGCATGCTTCTCACAGTCTCATGGTTCATCCAGCAGAATAGATCTTTGGTTGATTTCTTCTGGGTCCTATGACAAGGTCGTTACCTCCTGAATGCACCCGATCTATGTTTCAGACCATGCCACTCCGGAGTTATAGTTTAAACTAGGGCAGGACCCCTCTCAGTCCTCCTCCTGGCATTTGGACTCTCTTCTCCTTGAAGACGGGGAATTCCAGAAGTGGTTGGGCCCTGAAGTAACGGAATACTGGAACAACAATGACAATGGGGAGGTCTCTGATATGACCCTCTGGGAAGCCTTCAAGGCGACAATAAGAGGCAGAATAATTGCATTTGCATCAGCCAGGAGACGTCGCTGAGAGGCCGAACAGAGGGCCTTAGAAAAACAGTTCTACCTCTTAAAAACCCAGTATAAATCCCTTCAAGATAGGGCCCCACCTGAGTCTTTACTTGCACAGCTGGCTAGTACCAGAATTTCCCTGAATGAACACTTATCCCACCAGGCCGAATTGAATCTCAGGCATTTACAGAGCAGAGCTTTTCACCATCTCTCTGAGGACAGGGTGGGTGCCCCAAGACTCGAAGGTGGCACATATAGTGCCTATCCACAAGGGGGGATCAAGGGAGGTGGCAGGGAACTACAGGCCTGTCAGCCTGACCTCGGTGGTGGGCAAGGTGATGGAGGGCATTGTCAAGGAGAGGCTGGGGGGGACCTGGATAAGTCAGGGTGCCTGGACAATAGACAGCATGGATTCATCCCAGGGAAATCATGTCAGACAAACCTGGTGGAGTTCTATGACTGGGTGACAAGTGCCTTGGACCTGGGTAGACCAGTGGATGTCCTCTTTCTAGACTTCAGCACAAGGCATTTGACTCTGTTCCTCATGTGGGCCTGTTGGATAAGCTGGGAGAAATGGGGTGTGGAACCAGATGATCAGATGGATGAGGCAATTGGCTCCAGGACCGGACCCAGAGGGTCGTAGTTGGTGGGATAGTCTCATCCCCAAGGAGGGTCATTAGTGGGGTCCCACAGGGATCAGTCCTTGGGCCCCTTCTGTTCAACGCCTACGTATCTGACATAAGGACAGGAATCAGGAGTGAGATGAGTCTCTTTGTGGATGACTCGAAACTGGGGGTGGTGGATAGGGAGGAGAGGGTGGCCCTACAGGGGACCTGGAGGCTCTGGAAGATGGTCTAGAAAGTGGAGCTGAGGTTCAATGCAGGAAATGCAAGGTACTCCACCTGGGGCCAGAAACCCAGGTCAAGTGTACACCCTGGGGAAATGCTACAAGTCTCGATGGCTGAGAGAGACCTGGGGTGGTGGTGGATGTCAAGATGAACAACTCTGAGACTTGTAGGAGGAGCAGCCAAGGCCAACAGGATGCTGGGATGCATCGCTGAGGGATCACCTCCAGAAGGAGGGAAGTGATACTCCCTCTGTATAACTGCTTGGTGAGGCCGCACCTGGAGTACTGCGTGCAGTTTTGGAGGCCACACTTAAAGCGGGACATTAACCTCCTGGAGAGGGTCCAGAGGAGTGCAACCAAAATTATTTGGGGCTTGGGGGACAGGACCTATGAGGAGAGGCTCGAAGAGCTAAATATGTACACATTGGAAGAGAGAAGGGACCGGGGGGACGTGATAGAGGTCTTTAGGTACATGAAGAGGGTAAATAGGGGAGGAACAGTCAGGGTGCTTGAAGGAAGGAGGAAGGGGCCACTAGGGCATGGCTGGAAGCTGGAGGAAGATTCAGGGAGAAAGGAGGAGGTGCTACTTCACTGAGAGGGTGGTGGAGCCATGGAATGCACTGCCTAGGGGGCTGGTGGAGGCAGAGACAGTGGAGGGGTTCAAGAGAGGGTGGGACAGGTACAGGGGAAGGGTTCTGGAAGCAAAATCCAATGCAGCAAGAATATCCGGAACTGGGAAGGGAGAAGCCAGAGAAGGCGAGGGGGACAGCAAGGTCAGCACCCAGGTTGGGGACTGACCAAACGAGCAGACACGAAAGACCATTAGGCCTATTCTGCTGGCATTTTAGTATGTTAGTATGTTAGTATTTACGTCATCATCATGCTTACTGGGAGGGAGGTGAGAAGGCCAGCAAACTCCTGGCATATTGCCTTAAACACCAACAAATGTCCAGGAGGATACACGCCCTGAGGGACAGACATGGTGCCCACTGTTTTTCTAGAAAAGGGATCAATGAGATTATGGCTCAGTTTATGAGCAGTTATATGCTTCTCCACACCCCCCAGATCCGTTTCAAATTCAAGGCTTCCTGAACTCATTACCCATCCCCAAACTCCCCCAATCTGATACCAAATTGTTAGAAGCCCCGATTACAGTGGAGGAAGTGGATAGGGCTATCAAGTCAATGAACCTCCGTAAAACCCCGGGGACAGATGGACTCCCTATTGACTTCTACGGAGTCCGAGGAGTCAATCTTGCCCCATATTTGGTCCAGGCATTAAGTCATTCCCTGCACATAGGGCATCTGCCCTCCTCCATGAGGGAAGCAACCATCCAGTACTCCCCAAAAAGGGGAAAGATTTACTCTCCCCCAGCAGTTATCATCCCATCTCCCTTATTAACACAGATGCCAATATTTTGGCCAAATTCCTCACTGGTAGGCTTAAACCTCTCCTTCAAGGTCTAGTTCATCCCTCCCAAGTGGGCTTTGTTAAAGGATGTTTAGGGTCCGACCATCATAGAACACTCCTCTCGTTAATGAACTACTCCAAAATGTCCAAAAAACCTTCTGTAGCCTTAGCCATTGATTTTGAAATGGCTTTTGATTCTGTCGAATGGCCCTTCCTTTTTCATACCCTCTCCTCAATGCGTATGGGCCAGGTTTCCTTTCCTGGATAAAATTATTGTATGCCTTCCCCTTGGCTGGGGTAATGATGAACGGTACTCTGTCTCTGCCATTCCAACTACAGAAAGGTACGAGACAAGGTTGCCCCCTCTACCCCCTTTTGTTTACTCTAGCAAATGAGCCTCTGGCCATAGCGCTCAGGGAATCACATTCCATTCCAGGAATCTCGGTGGGAGATGCCAATTTTAAAACATTTTTATATGCAGATGATCTCCTTGTCACTACTGAATGCACCCCGCAAGTGATTCAATCTATTCTTAATATCCTGACTGAGTTTACTACAGTGTCAGGCCTTAAGATAAATCAATCTAAAACAGAAGTTCTCCCCTTGAACTCAGTACCCTCTGATATAGACTTTGCTGCCTTTGGTCTCAAATGGTCTCCTAATGGCATAAAATATTTAGGTATCACCCTGCACCCAAACCTGTCGAAACTGATCACAGTGAATTGCTCTACCCTGGTGCAGTCTCTCAGACAGGACATGAAGCGATGGAAGGCCCTGAGGCTCTCACTAGTGGGGAAAATAGACTCCATCAAGATGATGGCGGCCCCGAGGATTTTATACCTGTTGGCCCATCTCCTGGTGTCCATCCCTCAGAAATGGTTCCAGAAATTGGAAGCTCTGATGGGTAGCTTCCTGTGGGAAGGATCCCGACCTCGATTCAGCAAGCTTAAACTCCATCAGCACTGGAGTAGGGGTGGATGGGACTTCCTTGGTTACAAAGATATCACATGGCCTTCATTTCAGCCCAGACTACCTCATGGTTTTCCAGAACTGGACACACCTGCCCCACCTGGCTCCCATTGGAAGCATCATAACTCCAGGCCTCCTCTCTTGCGGTGGCTCTGTACAGCAGGAAAAATCTACCCCTAGCCCCCATCTTGTTGTCAATTCAGTATTGGCAATGAGTCCTAGCTAACTTGGGTCATGATCTGACACCCTGGAAATATATGCCCCTTGGGAATAATCGAGCTCTGGTAGTGGGTAACAGTACAATTCACTGGAACATATGGGAGGCACAGGGTATCTCTGAAATACAAGATTTATTGCTCCCAGACTCTAGCACAATGGACACTTTTGAGGCACTAAAATCCAGATACCATCTCCCGGCCTCACATTTCTGGAGATATCTCCAGATTAGGGATGCCATAACTGACCTACCTAACTCCCCCAAAAATATGGGGACACAACAAAGCCCGCACCCTGTAAGTATATAGCTACATCGCTCTAGGAACAGAGCTAGCAAGATTTATAATGCTCTCTGGGACACCTCGGCAGACCCCACCCAATCAGCTAAAATCCAATGGGAGAAAGATCTCCAGTCCCCCATTTCTGAGCACCAATGGGACCATGCGTGGGTAAGATTGCACCTGTCTTGTCGAGATGGGCGTACCCACCTTATTATGAACAAGACCCTCCATAGATGGTATAGAGACCTGGTTAAACTCAAAAAGATGGGGCTCCTCCAGTATGACACCTGCTGGAGATGTGGCAGTCAAGAGGCCCATCTGCTTCATATACTCTGGGACTGCCCAAATCTCCAACACTTCTGGGCATCAATTCAAGAAATGTGTAACCAGATATTCCCCCAAGTAGTCTCTGACCCCACCTCCTTCTCTTAGGGTGTGTCTGCCCCACTACACCAAAGTACTGTCCAGGAGCCCAATGGGTCACAGCAGTGGGGGCTATAGCCAGAAGACTTATCCTAATGAGATGGAGGTCCCCCGAAGTCCCAACCTTCTGTAAGCTTCTCCTTGCACTAGCCCAAGGGGCTATATTCGAGAGGCTTTCTAGTTTTGCTGGGTGCACTTTGATTCAATTTGAGAAACGCTGGCAGCCTTATTTATTGTCTAAGTATTGTCATGATGCCCAACCCCAGGTTGGTTCATAACATCTTAGATTTCCCTGGTTTTTGCTTTCTCCCCTTCCCCCTTTGGTGGGTACAGGTTACTCCGGTACTGCCACCTGTCAGGGTTATACTTAACTCTCAGAATCAGTTTGCTTTGTGTTTGTTTTTCTTGTATACAGTTGTCACTGTCTCATGCCTGATTTAGGACACAACATTGTTCATCATAGGTCAATTTAGGCCTCATATGCTATTGACATTGTAGTATCACTAGCCAATAACCCCTGGCTCCCCCCTTTTGTGGGTGAGGAGACCTAGCTTGGCCCTGACAATTTGCAACCTGATAATATCCTGTGTTATGTATATTGTACCTTTCAGGACTATATCCACTTTACTTGGCAATATTTTCTCTCTGTGTTTATCCCCTCATTTCTTCTGTCCCTACCAAATGTTGTGGTATGGTTCAGAATACTGTTTCAATACTAAGTACACATGTATGTGTTCTTTTTGAAAATAATACAAATCTTGAACAACAAATTCACGAAGTTACGAGCGTGCATGGAAACTGCGCAATGCAGGCTCGTAAAACAGCCATTTTTTTTATTTGTTCCACCAAATTTGCAACATAGGCTTTTTGAGAGCCCCCCTCATAAACAGTGGCACTGTCGTTTTGTTAGTTGGTCCCGAAAGGTGATTCAGCGCATTGACCACGAAATCACTGTTTGGGACCAAATAACGCCATGACTGTGACTGAATTCAGGAGGAGGGGTCCCAATAACCCCATGTTGAAAATGTGGTGCCAAAATTCCCCAAAAAGCCAGAGATATGCACCAAAGTTGAAAAAAAACCCTATTTATGCCATTATACAGCTTACCGGAATTTCTTCAGTTCGCGGTCAGCTTTGAAGAGCGCAGATGTGTTCCCCGTCCACCAAAGATCGTTGCACCATGCTCTGGAGGTAAATATGGGGTGGGGGTGGGGAGGCAGGGTGCACAGATGGTGGGCGCAGGTTAGGGAGGGCCACCGGAATCGATGAGGGACCGTTTTCTGGTTTGCAGGTTTAAAAAAAAAAAAATTAAAACATTGCAGGACAGTTTTTGTTTTACAGGGGCATTTGGCTCATTGGGGTGGGCTCCCAGTGTGCCACCTGACTGTTTTTTTGGGGGGTGCTGTAGCTGACAGGAGATCGGGCACCCCCGTCGGCACATACGCAGAGGGGGGCAAGAGCTGAGGAGGATTGGGCACCCCCGTCAGCATACAACAAAAGTGGCAGGGGTCATTATGCCGACAGTGGTGGACTCCCCATCAGCAAAATAAATGGGAAGAGAGCAGCAAGCCGATGGGGTTGGCCCCATTGGCAAGAAAGACTGTTTGGGGGGTGCATGATGCTAATGGGTTGGGCACCCCTCGGCATACACTTTAAATGGGAGGGAGCATTATGCCGATGGGGAGTGGGCTTCCCCATCGGCAAATGAAGTGGGTTGGGGCACTCTGCACGGCGGCAGTCAGTGCAACCATGTTTATTAAACTGTTTCACCAAGAAAGGCATGCTGCTGCATGACAAGCTTGGCTCTCATTGCAGCGGACCTTTTCTTAGATCTGGTGGCCAGTTTACGTGTTGCTGGTGTCAGCGCCTGCAGCTGCCTTATTGGGGAATGAGGGACGCACCTACTGATGCGTGCCTTGCATTCACCACAGTGACCGCACCTCCAAATCTGCTACTACTGCAATATGTTGGCTGGCGCGTAAGCACGAGCCAATATAAAAAGTACTCGGAGAAGTCTGGTTCAAACCACAGCCTGCAAAACTATTTTATATGTGTGAACACACTGACTCACTCAAGTTTGTTTTAAAACTATGGCATTGTCTTTTTCGCTCTTTTTTTATAGGCTGACCAATAATTCAGAGCATACAGTTCGTTAATGTTTCACTTTGTCAAGCTTCTTCAGGACTTGTGTGGTCTATACAACACTAGTAAATGAATTTAATGCAACATTATCATTTTATTAATAAAACTTTACTGCCAAAAATAAATGTATGTTTACAGGGGTGTGAACTAAACCTCATGTAAAAATAATAAAGGCATTTAATTATCAGTCATACATATAGGCCCAGATATTCAAAAGGGTTGCGCATGGCGCAACAGTGTTGCACCATGCACAACTCACTGATGTGCCCCGGAGCGATATTCAAAAGGGAAAACTGCGCCGCACAAATCCCGATGCGCCGGAGCTCATCAGTAATGTATGCAGGCACAGGTGGGGGGGGTGTGCCCATGCATAACCTGCACAGCCCGATATTCAGCCTGGGATGTGCAAAGTCATGCATGCGCAGCCCCTACCTGCGCCTGCACAAAGTTAAGCCAAAAAAAAAAGGAACAACTGATGGCCACCCACAGGTGAGCTGCCGCATTGCAGGGTGCAACCCGGCAGCTGCCACCTGTGGGTGGCCACCCGAGTTCCTGCCGCACCTGGCGGCACCCCCCCCATGCCACATCGCAGGCATCTGTATAACAAAATCCCCCCAGTCCAATATTCCTGGTGATCCAGTGAACCACTATGTGCCCGATCGCGGGCATTTGTCTTGAAGAATAAGCCCCCATCCTATATTCCTGGTAGTCCAGTGGACCGCACTCTGCCCTATCGTGGGCATCAGTAATATCACCCCCCCACGTCCAATATCCCTGGTGGTCCAGTGGACCGATCGCTGCCCGATTGCGGGCATCTGTAACTCATAAAATACTTCTACTACCCTGGTGGTCTATGTACCCCTCCCACCCGCCCACTGGGTCCACCGCCCGCTCCCCGTCAGCTGGCAGGCAGCAGCACCCACCCGCCTGCCGCCTCACTCCCCACTGACTGACAGCTTGGTAGGGCTGCACACCCATTGGTTCTGGCGTGAGCCAATAAGCGTGCAACCCATACCCATACTACCAGTCCAGATATGTGAATGAATTGGCTGACGGGGGAGGGAGGTGAGGCTCAGTGGCGGGTGAGGGGGGGCTATAGTGTTTTTCTAATCATATTCAATAGTTACTAGTGAATAGCAACTTAATTTATGATACATGTAAGTTTAATTAATCCCTGCCTCTTTACTGCTGTAGTATAGATCATTGTGGGTTCCATAAAGGTCTTTCTTCTGGCCCATAAAGGGACAGTGCACAAGTTTATGTGCCAAAAGAAGCCTTTTGTCTACTGAATAATATGAAATACAAAATCACACATACCCCCATAATGCAAAGCATCGTGGGCTGTATATGCAAATCACCACAAAATATTATGCTGGTTCAACTTTAAGCAGAATTGCATGGTGCCGAAAGGCCTCTCACACAGTCTGCAAAGGGTGCCAACAGAAGACACAGACACGTGTTTCATCCTACCAGGACTCATCAGTGTGCCTCGTCTGTAAGACACATGAAGTCCAGTATAATGTACATGTTAAGGTAATTGGACTGAAACATTTTTAGTCATATAGTAAACCCCCCTTTGGATAAAATCATAGTAAGTGACCTAAATTTAAAGCCAAGTTCTTCACAGTTATAAACTTGTTCTAAATGAAACACTGTCTTTTTAGTGACTAAATACACCTTGCCTACCAAAACTTGGGGGGGTGGGGTTGTTGTTTAAAAACACTAATATTCAGGAAAATTTCTGTTTTTCTCTGATATCAGATTGTCTCCTGTGGAAACCAGTTCATTTAGAAATCTATATTAATGTAATAATAAACAAACATTCTAACATTCATTGACCAGAATGCGGTACTGTGGTATAGTTACCAAAACGTGCAAGACAATACATCATACATCTGCTAGTCTACATTTGTTTTGCTGTATTTACTAAGTTTTAAATTATCTTGTACTACTGTAACTCAATATTAACCTTTTTTCAGGTCTGTTTGACATTGTATTCTCTCTGCTGGTCCCAAATACTTTATTTTTAAGTGCAGCTCCTGACTGGGAGATAGTTGCATTACCTTTGGTTCCAACAGGGAACACCTTCTCTTCACAGGATCGTCACCAGTAATTTTCCCATTTTGCAAACTGACCCTAACATTGGTGCTTCTTTTACAGAACCACCTATTGCCTCCTACCGCTGGCCATCTAACCAGTGGAATCTCCTGGTTAAAAGCAGCCTACCTACTCCTAACAGTTCCTCCCTACCAGTTACCAAACCTTGCAACAGGACCCGCTGCTACACCTGCAAATTTGTTTCCAGTGTTACTGAAATTTGGGGGCCTACAGGTGTTTTTCACATAGAAACATAGAATTTGACGGCAGATAAGGACCGCTTGGCCCACCTAGTCTGCCCATTTTCCTACCTAACAGATAAGCTGCAGATCCTAATTAACCAACAGCTTACTTCCTCCTACCCCCCACTAGGACTGCCTTATGTCTGTCCCACGCATTCTTGAATTCCCCCACTGTTCTTGACTCCACGACCTCCTCAGGGAGGCTGTTCCATGCATCCACAACCCTCTCTGTGAAAAAATACTTCCTTACATTACCTCTAAGCCGTCCCCCCTCTGTCTTCAAATTGTGCCCCCTTGTTCTTGCACATCTCTTTTTCTGAAAGATGCCACCTTCTTGGACTTTGTTGATTCCCTTGAGGTACTTGAAAGTTTCTATCATGTCTCCTCTCTCCCTCCTTTCCTCAAGGGTATACATATTAAGCTCCTTTAGTCTTTCTTCGTATGTCTTCTGGTGCAGACCCTGCACCATTTTGGTTGCCCTCCTCTGGACAGCCTCCACTCTGTCTATGTCTTTGCGGAGATGGGGTCTCCAGAACTGCACACAGTACTCCAGATGGGGTCTCACCAACTGTCTGTACAGAGGGATAACAACTTCCTGTTTTCTACTATTGATGCCTCTCCTATGCATCCCAATATCCCCCAGCCCTCCTTACTGCCTTCTCACATTGCTTGCCCACCTTTAGGTCATCTGATATAATTACTCCCAGGTCCCTTTCCATTTTTACTGTTGTCAGTATCTCACCCCCATTATTGTACTCTTGCCCTGGGTTTTGTTTCCCAGGTGCATTACCTCACTTCTTTGCACTGAATCTAAGCTGCCATACATTTGACCATTCCTCCAACCTTGCCAAGTCCCTTCTCATCCTTTCCACTCCATCTAGTGTATCAACCCTGTTGCAGATCTTTGTGTCATCTGCAAAAGACATCCTTTCCTTCCAGTTCCTCTGCAATGTCACTTATAAAGACATTAAAAGGACCAGTCCCAGTACTGAACCCTGCGGTACCCGCTAGTAACCCTCCTTTCTTCACTGTGGACTCCATTTACTACTACCCTTTGCGTCCTGTTGTCTAGCCAATTTTTATCCAGGCTACCTTCGACCCACTCCAAGGCTGGCTAACTTGTGTATTAATCTTTTGTGTGGGACTGTATCAAATGCCTTGCTAAAATCTAGGTAAGCCATGTCCACAGCCCCTCCCTGGTCTACTACTTTGGTCACCCAGTCAAAGAAATCTATTAGATTCATCTGACACGACCTTCCCATCGTGAATCCATGCTGCCTTGGGTCCTGTGCCCCACTGCCCTCTAGATACTCAACAATTCTTTCCTTCAGAAGTGATTCCATCATTTTACCTACCACTGAGGTCAAACTAACTGGTCTGTAGTTTTCTGCCTCTGTCCTGCTCCCACTTTTGTGAAGAGGAATCACATCCGCCCTCCTCCAGTCCTCAGGTACCACCCCATCCTCCCATGATTTGTTAAAGAGAGTAGTCAGCAGTGTCATTAGTTCTACCCTTAGTTCTTTTAGAATTCTTGGGTGAATCCCATCAGGCCCCATTGCTTTGTCCACCTTCAATTTTATTAGTTCTTTCAGAACCCTTTCTTCTGTAAATGGACTGGTATGGACCCTCGTCTTCAGAGTGTTTTTCTTGTTTGGTTTAGGTACCTCCCCCTCCTCTTCCTTTGTGAATATTGAGCAGAAATATTCGTTCAGTACCCCTGCTTTTTCATTGTCACCCTCTACCCACATTCCCTCCCCTTTATTAAGCCTCAGTATCCCTCCTTTGGTCTTTCTTTTTTTCCCAAAGTCAACAATATCTCCCTTTTTCTGCCATTCTAAGGAAACCTTCTATCATTTCCTTGTCCATTCCCTTCCCCTGAGATGGGGGTCTGTAAACAACCCCATGCGGATTGTGGTGCCATTTTCTGTCTCCAGGATGACCCAGAGTGTCTCGTCTGCTCCCTGTTTACTCTTTAGTTCTGTTGCTTTGATCCATTCCTTTACATAGAGAGCTACTCCTCCTCCTCTTTTACCCTCCCTGTCCCTCCTGTAGATTGTGTATCCTGGTATGTACATCACCAAGAAGTTCTCATGCACCAAAACTAATGTGGTATATTGTATTCTTTGTAGGAAGTGTACAGCTATTTACATCAGAGAGACTGGTAGGCACCTTGCTGACTGTTTCAGGGAGCATTACAGAGCAGTCAGGAATGGTGACACTGCTAAACCCATTGTATCCCACGTTATCTCTAAGGACCACAGTGTCAATCATCTTTCTGTTTGTGTCCTTCAGCAGGGTTTCTGGGATTCTGACCATAGAAAAAACATGGAAGCCAAGCTGATCATCTGCCTTGGCTCCCAGCAACCCTCTGGTTTAAATAATATGCTTATTTTCCACTAACATCTTTCAGCCACCCATTATTTTCCCTAAAGTCTGTTTGTATCTGTACAAATTTAATTTCTTTTTCATTTTCACTGGAAGTCTCCATCTCTGTCTCCTTCCCCCACATTTGTCACCTTTCAGCCTTCTTACTAGGCCCTGTTAATTAGTCCCCACCTGGGGACTTCTCTAGCTCTTTCACTCCTATTTTGCTTTATCTTTCCCATCATCACCTTTTTGCTTCACAGATTCTCTCTTAATCTTGCCATTTATCATTTCTTCTCCCTGAACCTCCCCTTTTTTCTTTATATATATATATATCCCTCATTTTACCTCCACTCTACACCAACTTTTTTTTTTCTCTTTTAGATATTTCCTGAAGAAGACCTAAGGTTGAAATGTAGATTTTTAACTTTATTTTCTATTTTCAGCATGCATTTAATATAACCATTTTGTTTTGCTTTTAGATCACATGCTGACGCAACGCCTTGGTTTTGCTTTTATCTTTAATGTTTAATTTAGTAGTATACTTAAACCAAGGCATAATCTGACTGCTTACATTGGTGCTCGCCAGTAATATGTAGTCCTAGCAATATGACTAAGTCTTCTTAACTTCTTATTTGTTTGTAGCTCAAACTGCTTGTTCCCAGTTTTTAAATCACTTTTGGTCTGTAAGCTGCAATTTTGGCAGGCTCGCTCCAGTAGACTAATTTACTTCTTTATTATTATTATTAGCTCCTAGTAAAATTAAATAAATTCATTGTTTAAGTTATTCCTTTGACACATTTAAAACAGTGGTGAATGCTTTTGAAATCATTAGCACTTACTAGTGGCTTTAAATATTTCAGGTGTGGTCCTTCTCCTCCTGACTTGTTGCTGTTTCTAAAGTCAGCATTCAATGACTGCCATTAAGTTCTGTAGCCTGATGGACTGTGCCAAATTGGGAGTGGTGATGTATGATGTCACTGTACACAGCATACATGCATGGACATTGGCATGATTTCCACAGCAATCAGACACACGCCTTGCTTGCAGTTTAGCATGGCCCATTCCTTAGATGGGCCTGGAGTGTGGTGTGTGTCTGGTTACCATTGCAATATGTGCCGACATTTGTGCATGTGCACTTTTGAGTGGTAACATCACAGGTTGCCACTCCCGATTCGGCACAATATCCCAGACAGCCCTAGGTAAACAGCATTATAATAATCACATCTAGATGTGATGAAAGCATGTTCTAGGGTCATCAAGTCCTTATACTTTAGATAGGGCTTGATCCGGGTGATATTTCTTAGCTGGAAAAATCCACTGATGATACTGCCATCACCTGATGTTCCCTTGACAGCCTGTAGTCCACAATGACACAGATTCTAAACCCTATTCACAGCTCCAAGTTGTATGCTATTTAAAGATAGCCCCACTGGCAATGCACGCTTTATTGCTGACCCACAAGGAACCAGTGGTTAAACCGGAAATGTTTCAGAGGTGGAACTGTAATCTCTACATTTGTTGGAGGTGTAACTGTCAGCCCTAGGAGGTGGAACTCTCTAATAGTATTCAATGGAGAAAGGTGTCAGAGGAGGTGGAACTGAGTTCTGGTGAGTTCCTGTCCAATTTCCACCAGCAGCAACTCTGTCTCCAGGAGGGGTCTCACTTCCACCCTCTTCAAGGTGTGGGGAAACACCAATCCCTCCAAGGAACACTGACCAATCTCAACACATACTGTACTGTGTCCAGGGCCTCCAAACAGTCCACCAACAGATGGAATGCACCAGAGTCATTTTTCCCCCCAGTAAATATTTTTAATTTCAAATCTTGAAGAAGTAACATAGCAGTACAATGATACAAAGTTGCTAGAATACATAAGACATGAATTATTAAATATGTAACTGCATACATTTAGTTGTGACTTTTACACTAGAGCAATGAATATAAACAGGAGCATGAGGAACTTAAGTCCTAATAACAATAGTGATCTAAACTTGTGGAATAAAATAACAAAATTAGAGAAAAAGTATTAACTTTTTAGTACCAGAAAATTGAGCCCTGTATTTATTTTCTTCATTGTACAGTTATTAAAAATGGTGACCAAATCAGTTAAAAAATGTCTAACTTTTTTAGAAATAAATATGTGACTTATTCTTTCTTTATTACCTGTATTATTCATGTGTATGTACCAATCATTTTGAACTGGTATTCTGTTTGTTCTCCAGTGTCTTAAAATAATATGTTTGATACCTAAAGCAGCTGTTTAGATCCATAACTTCTGAGATTTATTAATATTAACAGAACTGGGTATAATTCATAGCAGAAATAATACGTGGACGATTGTATGTTATCGTATGTCTGATAGTATCTAAAAGAATTGTATGGATTTGACACCACAGTCATAACATTTTCGGACAGACCCAAAGCATATTAGTCATATTCACAGGTGACTCCCCACTCCCACGTCCCACATCGTCAATAGGGCCCCCCCAATAAAACCCCCATATCTTCTAACCTTTGTAGTATCTAATAACAGCAAAGAAGAATTTTAAGTGAATTTAATGTCCCCCGTGTTTTCCTTCAACATTTAAATGCATTGGACCGAGTATTGGACAACTCCTTCATTGAGACTGGTCTGTTTGATTCCTTTTCCCTTCTCTTTTTCCTTTTTCATTGTCAGTTAGCAGATATCACTATCCGTCAAAATTTTAAATGCAAAAGTTTTATCTTTTTTTATCAATTCAGCTTAATCAATTGCTTCCATATCCCGCAATCTAAGTGTGAAAAATCTGTTTGCGGGATTCTTTCATTTAAGGCTGCTCTGATTTGGAGAAATATACTGAATTGGAATTTATGAATTACAAATTTACATCTTCAGAGGAGGACAAAATATTAGTTATTAGATCCATGACATATGGGGCCCAATATTCAAAAATTTCTCCGGTACGCAAAATGATTGTACACCATTTGCCCTGGGTTTGTGCCCATGTGTAGTATTCAAAGCAGGCAGAAGCGTGCACAAACTGGGATATCGTGTACAAGGAGATAATGTAGTCAGTGCGTAAAGGGAGGGGCAAGGACATGAATTTAGGTACTGTGTAATATTTAGCACATTAGCGCTGTGCAAAAAGAATACTGCAGGCCACTTTGTGCAGCACAAATGCCACTAAGAAAAAGCCTGACTTACGCTGGGCAAACCCTAAAGGCAGGCAAAGACACTACACTGAAACCAAGATGGCAGGTAGGAGCACCTGCTCCCTGGTGTCTAGTGGCACCCCCCACTCTCCAATCCCCATCCCTGTAAAAGTAGCAACAGTCTCTGGTGTCCAGTGGAAACCCCCACCCTCTAATTCCCATTCCCATAAAAGTAACGCAGTCCCTGGTGTCCAAGTGGCACCCACAGTCCTCCAATTCGATTGTAGTAAAAATAGAAGCAGTACCTAGTTGCTGCTGGTTAAGAAATGCATTCACTGGTGACTAGTGGCATCTATCACCCTCCAATCACTGTCCCTGTATGTATGTATTTATGTAATCCCTGGTGTCCAGAGGCACCCCACACTCTATGATCACAGTCCCTTTATGTATTTATTTAGTCTGTAGTGTCCAATGGCACCCCCACTCTCTGATTGCCCAGCCCCCTAGGATAGTTCAATGCATTGGTGTTCAGTGGCACCCCCAACCACTGAGCGCCAACCCTGTGGCCCCAGCATCCTGGTGGTTAGCAGTCCCCCACCCACAGTGAGCACACCAATCCTCCTCCTCCCATACCACACTGACCAGTGCCATATGGAACCAATATGGTGACTGGCACAGCCCTCCTCTCACCACTTCAACTGGCCACCATATGGACTGACAGGGAGCATATGTCCTGCGTACTTTAAAGGGAGTGCATACTACCTCCACAAACCATAACTCACAAAGCACCCTTAGGTGCTTAAATTTAGACTCTTTGCAACTGTATGCCTGTCACAAGTAAATGTTGAAAATGTATCTCATCTTTATGTATAGTGGCTGCTGGCAAGGTAAAACTTGGTACTCAGGACAGGGCAAATAATATGATACTTTTTATCATTCATGTGTGACAGGTATGCAGTTGCAAAGTGTCTGCATTTTAAGCAGCTAAGGCTGCTTTGTGGCTTATGATTTTTGGAGGTAGCAACATGCTTCCTTTACAGTTCACAGGATGTGTGCTTCCTATTGGTCCATACAGCAGTGTCTAAGGTGATGAAAGGAGGGCTGTGCCAGTTGCCATGTCAGTTCTGCATGGCATTAGCCAGTGTGGTGTGGGGGGGATGGTTGGTGTGCTCCCAGCAGGGGCTGCTAGCCACTGGGGCACTGGGGCCTCAGGGGCAGGTGCTTGGCAGGTGGGGGGCCCACTGAATGCCAGGGCATCCCACTAACTTACAAGGCTGGGTGATGACAGGGTAGGGGGTGCCACTGGGCACCAGGGACTACATAATTACATATGGGACTGGGTGATCAGAGCACAGGGGTTGCCACTGGACACCAGGGCATACATAAACAGATATGAGGCTGGGAGATCAGAGGCATGCCACTGAACACCAGGGACTACATAAATACATAAGGTACTGGGTTATCAGAGGGTGAGGGGTGTCACTGAACACCAGGGACTACATAAATACATAGGGTGATGGTGACTGGAGGGTGAGGATGCCACTAGACACCAGGGACTACATAAATACATTAGGGCCAGCCCACTGGCATAGCGGTTTGGCTTCTGTCTGTGATGCCAATACCCTGGGTATGGGAATGGACCTGAGGTGTTGGAGGGCTGGCCGGGGAAGGAGGATTGAGCATCCCAGGGACTGCTCTCCTCCTCCAGGAGGGAAGGCAGGCTAGCTATTTGTGCATGGTGTACACCATCCCACCTTCCCACCCTCCCCCAACTCCCAGTCTCATGAGTTTCCCTAACAGTCACTACTAATGCAGGCTGCCTGACCATGCCCCCTCAAACCCCACAATTAACTCTAGCATGTCTTTTCCGCTCAGCCTCCCCTCACCCCCATTTCTCCCCATATTGCCCTTCTTCCCCCACCCTTCACCTCCACTGCAGTACCTACCTCTCTCTCGTACCTCCCTTCTTCACCCCACTGCCAGCTATCCCCGTATGTCTGAACTACTGACAAGGCACTTTGTGGCTGCTTATTCCCCCCTCCACCCTCATAAAGTGTTTTTCTTGTTATTTTAACTTGTACCTATGTTTTGAGTTATTCTGCTAATTCTGAATCCAAGCTGTGTTGTTCATTGTGATGTACCTTTGCTTTCTCCTATTGTACTTTGTTTTGCAATCTATGATGTGGAATCATTGTAAAAGAGCTTGCGCTCAAAGGTCTTTTCCGAATCACTAAATAAATAAAAAAAATGGTTGACCTCTGGTAGAGGCCAGTAGGAACAGTGACAGAAGCTGAGTAGTTAGGGAGGCATGCCGGATGTCTCACTCTGTGCACTACTTCTTTGCATGCCACGCCTCCCTCTGAAACACAGGTACTGCAAATCTGCCAGCCCCACAAATGACACCTCACTTCCTGGTCCCATTGTGCCTGCCACTGCCCCAGCCTTAACCCAGAACAAAAGTCCATTGACATGGCCTGACCCCCTTGGCCCCATCCTGGGAGGGGAAGTAAGGGAGTACTACTGGTAGCCATAGGGCTGCCAGTACCTAGATGAGTCTCTGCTGGGGGTCCCACTTTCTTGGTGGCCCCACACTGGGAGTATTGTCAGTGGAGGTAAGTCCCTGGGAGTAAACGGGACAAAAGGAAAGTTGGGGGCTCAGCCCAGGGGGTGATGGCATAAAAAACTATATATATATATATACACACACACACACACACACACTCACACACACACATAGGGGGCTGTGTAATCGGAGGGTGGGGGGGTGTCACTGGACACCAGGGACTACATAAATACATACAGGGATGGCAATCAAAGGGTGGAGATGCCACTGGACATGAGGGACTATGTCTTCAACTATGGGAATGATGATCAGAGGGTGAGGGGTACCACTGGGTACCAGGGACTATGTCTTCAACTATGGGGATGGTGAGTGAAGAGTGTGGGGTTCCACTGGACACCAGGGAATGATTACTCATGTATGGGGATGGGCAATTGGGGTGGGGTGTAGGTCACAGGGGTGCAAACCTGCCACAGCTTCCCATGTAAATTAGCCCATAATGGGCATGCATATGGCCCCTTTGCACCTTAGTGCTATCTGAATATTGTGCCAGGGGCTCGCGGCACTATTGGGTTTGGGGTGGCTGTTCCCCGCACTTCCCAGATCCATGTCAGGGCAGTGTTACACGACATGGTACTACTCTGACATGCCACTATATTCAGTCTGATAGTGCTGGTATGCTATCCAACTGAATGTAGCATCCTCGGGGTAATGGGCAAGGGCAAGCACAGCGCAAACCTTTGTGCTCCACTTTTGCCCATATTATTCCAGTATCATGCCCCGATATCCCATGATTACCTGCTTTATCCCATCCTGGGTCTTCAAGTGTTTTTTGTTTTGCTTATTTTTGTTCTTGAGGATATGTGTATTATTCCACAAAAGCATAAAACAGGGAGGATCATTTTGGGGTTAACTAAATTAAATGATTTCCTTAGGGTTTTAATGGAATTTGTTAGACATGGTTTACCTCTGAAAGCCTTTAGTGGGTTAATAAATAGATAATCTGTAATTAGATGGGGATAAAGAAGCTGCTCCTCACATTTCAGCCAAAGTGGAGGGTCCTTTAGGTTGTCAGCGCACAGATGAGGTGTAGTTTGCTTGAAAGACAACGCCAAGTGTTATTTGTCCCACCAAGTTAAGGCAAAACCTCCTTTTCTCAATGGGGTACCCTAAGCTTTCTTACTGACAGGGAGTTTTCGAGCCCCACAGAATTTTTTAATTATGCATTCTAGTTTACCAAATAGTCTTTTAATTATCTTTGTTGGTATATTTTGAAATAAGTAGAAACACTTTGGGGCAAGAATCATTTTGATGGAACGTAGTTTTCCCCATAGTGCAAGATTCAGCTTTCCACACGTGTTAATAAGTGAAACCAGGTGGGTTCATGCGTGACCAAGCAATGCTGGGCTGGTGCTCACTACAAACGGGGCGGCCAGCCCCAATAAGCCAAGAAACCAAAAAGTAGCAATGGCACACGAAACTGCATTTAGTGCTCAATATAATCTATTGATTCAAGGCAAAAAATGCATCAAGTTACTGGCAACAAAGCAGTTTAACAGCAATTCTGCTGAACTGACTCAATGACTCAGCGCTTCAACTGGTACCAGAATCTTCCTCAGGGGTTATATTGAGCACTAACTGCAGTTTCGTGTGCCACTACTACTTTTTTGGTTTCTTCACATTTGTTAAAATCAGTTTTTGTCTTGTTTATTAGTGGTATCATATTAACCTTCATACATTTATCAAGGTCATTAGAGATCCTAAGTATAGGATTTCTTTCTTAATAAAGTCTGGGTTCAGATATGTATTCAAAGTAGTACTAAATATCTTTGGACAGTACAATGTCAAGGCTAAGTTTTGACTGTTAAACCTGAAAGGTCCCCAGATATGTCTAAAAGTTGTTTATGATACAGTATAATTAAGTGAATCAAGGGGTCTACTAAGGGTAAGCAGTAGGATGGGGGAGGGTAATGATCCTATATCCCAGCCATTGTCTTTTTCTGGAATGCTGTTCATGCACACTACTCAGAAAGACACATGCTAGCATGCCTACATTACAGAAAGTACCACAATCTTTCCTGATGGAGCTGTCATACTGGGGTTGGGTTTGTCAGTGAGCATGTCTTGAGATATTCGGCCGTAGTGCAGGGAGAGGGCAAGGGCTGCCCCAGCATTTAAGCATCCACAGGGACAGTCTTAGTGTCATTTGTGAAGGTATCTCATCCCCTGCCCTCCAAATTGGAGGAAGGATATAGCCATATTGACTATATTTATCAGAATGGAGGGCAGAGGGGGCAAATGTGGAAAAATAATGAACACAATGATATTAAGCGAAAAACACCCATGTTGCACTATTTATTTTCAAGTAATCCAAAAAATTGGGAGGGGCAAGAAGCTAGAGATGACTGGACAGTATACCAACAACCATCTAAGATCCGCTCAGCTCTATAGCAGATATTCTTATCTGGGGTACCTGTGCTCCAGGGCATCTTGGGGGGAACATGTATGATAAAGGTACGCTAACCTATGAACAGCTTGTTTCCAGGTGCATCCTTCAGGGGAATGTACATGTGAGATAAAGGTACACTGAACTATAAACAGCTTGTTTTCAGGTGCATTCTGGGAGGTGGGGTACTTGTGAGATAAGTACAACAGTAAGAACTGTATTAGTAAATACAAATGGAAAACAGATTACTTTTTATCTGTTATGAGCAGTAGCTCCATTGAAGGATTCTGATGCTATCAAAAACCTTGGGAGCAAATCTTGAGAGGGTTATGCAGTCATCAGAATCCCAAGATGGGGTTAATGCTCTGTAACAAGATAAAGAGCCATTTGTTATTGTTTGTAATACATGGCCCTTTACCGTAAATGTTTTCAGTAGTTCCCTCACTTGTTTCACACACTTTTTTAGTTTGGCTTTCTTTCATTTCTTTTCAATTTTAGCTCACTCAGCACGTACATTCTAACTCTCCATTTCCTGCCTCTCAACTGTAGGCTCCCAACCCCAACAGCGGGCTTCCCTCTACGACAATTTCTGGCAGTTACTCACTCTCTCCTCCCTCTGAACTGCAGGCTCCCAGCCCCAACTAGTGTAATGTCACCTGACCCCTGCTGGTACAATGGACCCATACTATTTCAGTCTCTTTATCTGACCATCGCCCCCACCCCCCTCGCGGCTCCTGTCACAATTTCAAATGCTAGTTTCAAACTGTGACAGGCACAAGCAGTGAAACAAAGCTTTAAATCATAATAGCATTGTTCTGACATCAGGTCAATACTATTGTGATTTCTTGACATCAGAACAACTCTATTACAAATTTTCAGTCCCGTCCAGTCTCTGTAGAAGAAGACTAGGACCCCTGTATTATGAACAGACAATCTGTTGAAAACAGTCAATATTCAACAACAAAGAGTACAGAACTATCTGGGACAATCTGGATATTATCTGGGGCACTTCTCTTGAACAGGCCAGACAATACAGACCGTCATCTCCAGAAATAAAATATCTGTGTTACTCCAGTGCAGAGCCCACAGTATCTATATTACCCACTCCAGCCATCAATCTTTTGAACACTTTGCTTCCCACTTTGCAGAATATTAATTCTCACAGTGTTTTCAAACCTTTAAAACATTGCTTGGACAATTCTGCGTATAAATGTTTTTCATGATTTTATTGTTTTTGTATTACATTGTCATTGTTTTTCTGCTAGGTAGTGCACTTTACTTTTCTGTATTCCTGTGCCCCCCTTGAAACTGGGCCTCTGATGCCCTGGGGTTTATCTGGGTAATAAATGTTACATTTAAAAAAATAAATGAATTAAAAATAAAAAATTCTAAGCTAGACTTCTCTTGGATATTGTCATGTCCCTAATTCAAGAACAAGTATATGCTTCCTTTCAAAAGCAGAAGTTTGCTCTCCCTCCACTGTACAACTACCTAAAATGATTTTGAAAATGAAGAGTTTCTACAGACAATTTGGCATTTCTTTTTAACGTGTCAGCATGTTTTGCACTAATTTAGGGATATACAATGCAAAACCTTGTAAAAGGTTGTGCCTGGCAGTGGGTAGAGCTTATTAGTAGCCTTTGGGAATAGAAGGTATATGAAGTCCATTTTTCTTGTTTTGGATTTAAAATATCACTCGGCACGCAGTTACCTATGTGCATGTGATTGCCTTTGTTTGGCAATGTGCCAGTGAACTTGGGGCGCTCCTGGCACAAGGTGTCCTTAAAGCCTCTTTTTTGTGTTACTGTTTGATTGTCCCTACGTGTACTGAACTTTTTTTCTCTCATTTTATTTTATATTATCTTAAGTTATAACTAATTAATGAAGCCTGCATCACCTTTGATTCTGCCCATCTTTTAGGAATCTGCTTACTCAGATACAACATCTCAATTTCAGGGGGTTCTAGTTTACTCTGTTTTACAGCTGGGGTACTGAGACACAGGGAGGTTAAGTATTTTGTTCAAGGTCACACAGATAGTGGCATTTTACCATGACTACTGTTGCATTACTGTACCTTTGTAAAACATTTTGATATACTGTTTATGTGCAAGACTCCATAACACAGGAAGACTGCATTGCACAGTGGAGATACAAATGGTTGGATAAAATGTGATACATTTGTAGATAACCTCAAGGTATAATGATATTTTGTTGGTTTTCTTATTATTGATATCTAGAAGGTTAATTTTATCTCAGTGGCATAGTGGACTAATCAGTGTTTGTTACACAATGCTGATAACATCATCACAATCCACTAGTGCAGCACTAGCTCTAGAAGCTGAAATTGTATTTTTTTTATTTATTTGAATTTTGATGACCAGATAGGCCCACTGAGACAAAGTTGTTCCTTTTTCAGGGGCAAGCCAGGAAACATACACATTTCAAAAATAATACATTGCATTTCAGAGGTAATGAAATTTAAAATTCATCATGTAAGGCATAAGCCACATATTAGGAAACATACAAGGGAGAAACAGTTTGAACTTCAAACAAACAAGCTTCCATGGCTAAAAGAAATCATATATCTGTAAGGTTTGTTTCTCACCTACACTGCATGGAAAGTGATATAAAATGGGTAAGGAGAACCCTGTGCCCTGATTGGCCATGACTTGTTCTAACCATGGCATTAGGTACCACTACCAATGGCTCAAAACAAGTCCCCGCCAGCCTGGACCTAGTACATTCCATATCCATGTGCTGACATGGAACTTTCATTTTCAAATGTCAGCCATTTTTTTCCACTTACATAGCAACTCCAAATGATGTGCTTTACCTGCATTATCTGATGCCCCATACATTCCAGAGCGAGTTGTGTTTCATAAGATTTCACAGACTGGCTTCCATCTGACTTTTTCGTTAAACTTGCGCACATGCATGAGAGCGTTTTAGGAAAATGTACACTTGGAGGTGTGCCTCTCCCCAATCCACTGCTCCCTTGAGCAGGCGTGTTGGTCCTGCACCAATGGGAGCAGGAGCTTAGTATGACAACAGTGTTCCTCTGCTGCAAGGAAAGCACCGCTGCCATACTGGCGCCGCCCCCTTGTGTCACGTGCTGCCTCCCCGCTCGCGTCACACCCCAAAGCTTTGGTGCCATGCTGGGAGCCCACCCCAGCATGGCAAATGCTGTTACAGACAGGGTGCCCAATCCCGTCGGCTCCATAGCCCCCCAAGCCATCCTGTTGCCACTGGCCACCCAAGCGTGGCAGCAGTGGTTTAGTTTGCGGCGGGGTGCCCAATCCCGTCGGCTCCCCCCCCCCCTCCGCATAGTTTGCCGATGGGGTGCCAATCCCCATCAGCTCCTCAGCCCCCAGTCATCTTCTGCCATGCTGGGAGCCCACCCCAGCATGGCAAACATCCCACGTTGTCTTTTTTATTTTTCAACCTGTAAAACAAAAGCGGTCCCCTGGCGTCTCCCAGGCCCCCTCCCACAGCCGCATCCACCCCTGCACCCAGCCTCCCACACCCCCTCACCCCATACTTGCCTCCAGACTCTGGGGCAATGATCTTGGTGGACCGGAACACGTCTGCACTCTTCAAAGCCGACCGCAGAACTGAGAAATGCCGGTAAGCTGTATAATAGGCTACATAGGGGTTTCAACTGTGCATATCTCAGTCATTTTTGGAATTTTGCGCAAATTTTCAACATGGAGTTTTTGGGACCCCTTCTCACAGAATGATGTCACTGCTGGCATTGTCCGGGCCAGAAGAGTGATTCCTGGCACTGCACAAAATCACCCTTCGACCTCAAACTTTACATGACAGTGAATCATTCATGAAGGTGCCAAAACCCATGTTGAATTTGGTCAAAATTTCCAAAATGACTGTTCTGACGCGCTGTGCCAGTTCTCACAGGCTCGTAAGTTTGCAAATTTTCAATATTTTCACTCCAGATTTTCAACATTGCCATTTTATCACACTTTCTTATGAGTTGTATAGCTGTCATTTTTCACATCTCACCCAAAACATGTTTCCGCCCATGTAGTGTGCAATGGCACAGTCGGTGTGCGAAATCAATGTATGGAACACATTAAGAAAATCACAGTGTCACCATTCATGAGCAGAGGTCTTAAAATGGCTATGTTGAAAATTTGGTGAAATAATTCCTAAAATGACTGTTTTACGGCGTGCGTTAGCAGTTACAGACATGCGCTTCACGTTTGCGAAATTTCAATATTTGCACTCCAGATTTTCAACATTGCCATTTCACCACACCTCCTCATGAGCAGTACAGCTGTCATTTTTCACATCCTGCCCAAAATGTGTTTCTGCCCATGTACCGCACAATGGCGCAGTCGATGTGCAAACTCAATGTATGGGACACATTAAGAAAATCACAGTGACACTGATCATGGGCAGAGGTCTTAAAATGGCTGTGCTGAAAATTTGGTGAAATAATTCCTAAAAATGACTGTTTTATGACTCTGCGTTGCGCAGTTCCTACGCACGCTCATAAGTTTGCAAATTTTCAATATTTTCACTCCAGATTTTCAACATTGCCATTTTACCACACCTCATTATGAGCAGTACAGCTGTCATTTTTCACATCCTGCCCAAAACGTCTTTCCGCCCATGTAGTTCACAATGGCGCAGTCGGTGTGCGAAATCAATGTATGGGACACAGTAAGAAAATCACAGTGACACTGTTCATTAGCAGTGGTTTTAAAATGGCAATGTTGAAAATTTGGTGAAAGAAATCCTACAAATGACTGTTTTATGAGCGTGTGTTGCACAGTTCCCACGCACGCTCGTAGGTTTGAGAATTTTCAATATTTCCACTGCAAATTTTCAACATTGCCATTTTACCACACTTCCTTATGAGCAGTACAGCTGTCATTTTTCACATCCTGCCCAAAACGTGTTTCCGACTATGTAGCGCACAATGGGGGTAACAACAAGGTCATGCTGACAATTTATTGTGCAAATACCAGCAATCGCACAGGGCATTAGGGTAAAGCACCATACATGCCAAACACCACTGCAAATACCTGCAAGCGAACGTTCAGCATTGACAAATGCTTGTTTTTTGGTTCAGTTATTAGATAATCCCCCACTCACTTACTGTACTACCTGCCCACCCACTCGTCCCACCTGCCAGCTCTGCCCACTTGTACCGAACCTTTATTTCTAGTTCTGGCTGTTTTCTTAAACAAGGTTATTTTCTGTCTCCTCCATCCCACCCATCTGCTGGATCATTTTTTTTTGTCCTCTACCTGCTTGCCCTCCCACTCTTTTATAAAATATCTAAAACATTGAGATGCTGCCACACTCAAGCCAGCATGTCTTGCCCCCTGCTAGCTCCACTCATGTGAATACCATCACTTGAAAACAACTGCATACATTATTATATTAACAAAAACAAACAAAAAGCAACAGAATACAAGGAAAGAAGTTCATATACTGCTTACTTTTTCATCTTTTGTTGTGGACTAATTTTCCACCCACACTTCTGCTCACAGTCCCATCTGTTGCCTGCCAGTTACCGATGTTCTAAAGGAGTAAAGCTGCCAGCACACTTCCATCTGTGGTAGTGCTACTTAAATAAGTACTGCAGTCCTTCTTCTGCTGCTATGTTGAACTCAATGTCCTCCAGAACACACTTCATCTCTGGTCATTTTTGGTTTTTAAATTCACAATTAACAAACAAAGCAGCCCCACTCAGTGAACAAGCATTTGTCAATGCCGAATGTTATCTTGCTGGCATTGGCATCGGTAGTGCAGGAGTTAGAGAGATACATAATAGGAATGGCAGTGAAGTATGGAACCAACGTCAACCCCAACCCACCCTGCAGAGACTGACAGAAATTGAGGTGTGCCTTTGGGTCCTCAGCCATAACGCTCGTACCATTTCACCTCATCCTACCCTGCAGACTCTGACAAGTATCGTGTTGTGCCTTGGGGTTGTCGAGCCTTATGCTCACCCCATTCCTTAAGGAAATACATTAAGATGGGTGCAGGATAGGAGAATAGGGTGAACTTTGGGGAAGAGTCCGAGGCACACCTTGATGCCTGTCACTGGCTACATGGTGCAGGTGGAATGGTGTGAGCATTACAGCCAACAATCCAAAGGTACACCCCTGACGCCTGTCAGTCTCTAGAGGGTGGGACGTTATGGTTAGAAACCCTAACGCCATGGGTGTTTGTTGGTATTTGCATTCAAAATTTTCAACATGGCTTTTTTGTCACTCCACGTCATGAAAGCATTTGGGACCTCTTCTCATGAACAGTGGCACTGTGACTTTGTTACTCTATCCCGAATGTTGATTTCCCACAGCGACCACGCCATTCTGCGCCAGATGTGTGAAAACACATTTTGGGCAGGATATGAAAAATGGCAGCTGTACCATTCATAAGGAGGTGTGAAGAAATGCAATGTTGAAAATCTGGAGTGAAAATATTAAACATTTTCAAAGTTACAAGCGTGCGTGGAAACTGCGCAATGCACGCTCATAACACAGTCATTTTGCAGAATTCTTTCGCCAAATTTTCAACATAGGCATTTTGGGACCTCTGCTCATGAACAATTCACTATGATTTTCTTAATCTGTCCCAAACATTGATTTCCCACAGCGACTGCATGATTGTGCGTCAGATGTGCGAAAACATTTCAGGCAGGATATGAAAAATGACAGCTGTACTGTTGATAAGGAGATATGCAAAAATGGCAATGTTGAAGATCTCTACTGAAAATATTAAAAATTCTCGAAGTTACGAGCGTGCATGGAACCTGCACAATGCACGGTCATAACATAGTCATTTTTTGGAATTTTGTCACCAAATTTTCAACACAGGCATTTTGGGACATCCACTCATGAACAGTGTCACTGTGATTTTCTTAGTCTGTCCTGAGCATTGATTTCCCACAGCGACTGCACCATTGTGCACCAGATGTGCGAAAACACATTTCAGGCAGGATGTGAAAAATGACAGCTGTACTGTTCATAAGAAGGTGTGAAAAAATGGCAATATTGAAAATCTGGAGTGAAAATATTAACAATTCTCTAACTTGCAAGTGTGCATGGAAACTGCGCAATGCATGCTCATAACGCAGTCATTCTTTGGAATTTTTTCCCAAATTTGCAACAAAGGTTTTTTGGGAGCACACCTCATGAACAGTGACACTGTCATTTCGTTACTCAGTCCCGAAAGGTGATTCCGCTCAGTGATCACGAAATCACCTTTCGTGGCTGAATAATGACATGACAGTGACTGAGTTCATGAGGTGGGGTCCCAAGAACTCCACGTTGAAAATTTGGAGCCAAAAGTCACAAAAAATGGCTGAGATTTCCACCTAAGTTGAACCCCCCATTGATGCCATTATACAGCTTCCCTGCATTTCTTCAGTTTGTGGTCCACTTTGAAGAGTGCAGACATGTTCCCGTTCCACCAAAGATTGTTGTGCTGGGCTCCGGAGGTAAGTATTGGGTGAGGGGAATGCGGGGAGATAGATTGCACAGAGAGTGGATGCAGGTTGGGGGATGGGGCACCAGAGACAACGAGGGATTATTTTCTCTTTTACAGGTTAAAAAACAAAACAAAAAGCCATCGCAGGAAGTTTTTTTTTTTTTTACAGGTTTGTCTTGGCACACTGGTGTGTGCTCCCAGTGTGCCACCTGTGTTTTTTCGGGAAGGGGATTGAAGCCAATGGTAATTGGGCCCCCATTAGCACAGAAAACATGACTGTGTTTTGGGGGGGTGCATGATGCTGAGGGGGATTGGGCACCCCCCTCCACAGACAAATTAAAATAGGGGGACATTATGCCAACAGGGATTGGGCTCCCCCATCTGCAAATGAACTGGGGAGGGGGCATGCCGACAGGTGGATTGGGCACCCCCGATGTCGGCTTTCAGGTGGGACTGTGAGAGGCGGACGGTGACAGCCTCTGCCATGTTCATTGAAATGTTACACCAGGCAAGGCATGCCCTGCAGCGATGGGTCACTCCCTCATTGCAGCGGTGAAATTGTTTCAAGTTGGTGGCACGCTTTTGCAGTGCTGTCATAGACAGCATACTATTTCACTGGTGCCACAGAGCACAGCCCAAAAACACATTGGTGCCATTGGCCACAACATGACCACATCGCCAAAACCTGCTACTCCTAGCTACCACAATATGTTGTTTGCACTTGTGTGCAAGACAACATAAAAAGATGTATAGATTGATGTTGCCTGTCCAATGAGTAAATCAATATTTATGCACATATATAAGGATAGCAACCCCTGGTGACATCAAACAGGTAAAGGGACTATCTTACCTTTTTCTACAGAATTTAAGCAATGTTTTCAAATTTTTATAAATATTTTACTTTTATTATTTTTATCTTATTTTAATAAATAGCCATTTTATATAAGAAATAAGGCACTCTGGGGACACTGGTTGTACTAGACTTACCCAACGTCTAGGGACTGAAGGCACTTGGCTTTGTCTTGTGCCTTACAGTTCCTTGGATTTGGGTTAAATCTAGTACAGCCAACACCCTATTATGCCTTATTGCTTTATTATCTTGGGTCCATCATAATGCATGCTGAACCAACTGGAGAGCAGCTTTCACAAAGATGATGACATCATAGTAGTGATGTGCAGCACTGAAGCTAGCAGTTAAAAATAAAAGAAAATCAGCGACATTTTTATACAAATAGCAGCTTTAAAGCAATAATTAGTAAACTGATATTGTACAAATCAAATATGCAATGGTCTGACTCGAAACACTCCCTCCTGGACTGGGCCCTCACTACCCACCCTCACAGGATAATTAAAGCCTGACTCCCTGAGCGATCACCATATGGTTTACATGGTCAGAAAAGTGCACAGACCTGCTAACCCCGCCCGAACACTCCTCACGAGAGCTTACAAATACCTATGCCCACCTTCCTTTCTAAATGACCTTGCTCACATCGACTGGTCCTTCATGCAGATGGCACCCACTATCGACTATGCATTCGACATGTTCAGAACCAACTTGCTTGCTGTATGGGACTACCCCCTAAAATGCAATAGGGTCAAGGGCTCCCATCTCCCCTGGGTCACCACTGACATCATTGGGAGATGCTGATCTAGGGACCAGGCCTGGAGAAAACACAAGCAAATCTGCTCCCTAGAATCCCTGCAGCGATATCGCACCCTCCGCAACTCCTGCACCAAATCTATATGGCAGGCAAAAAAGAACTATTTCAAGTCGGCTCTCTCCTCCAACCTTAGCCACCCATCAAACTTCTGGAAAACCATCAAAACCCTTCTTACCCCCCCAGCCCAGCCGCCTACCCCAACCCTATCCATCCTCGGCAACACTGTCTCAGAACCTAGTGAAGTAGCCACTGCTTTCAACACCTTCTTTACCATCTGTGCTTCGTCACAAACCACCCAACCACCCCATCGACACCCAGTTCCTCATTACAACCCCAGCACTCCCTCCTGCCACCACCTTCTCATTCTGGACAGTCTCCATGGCAGAAGTACTCCTTGCCCTACACTCTCTAGACCCCAACAAAGGCAAATGCCCATTAGGCCTGGACACCAAACTTCTCCACTTATCAGCCCCCACCATTGCCACCCCACTAGCTGACCTCCTAAACCTCTCATCTTCCCTGGCTCAAATTCCAGCCACTTGGAAGCAGGCAGTTTTTATCCCTCTACCGAAGGGAGGTGATCCATCTGCACCTGGAAATTACTGCCCCATCAATCTTCTCCCAATACTGGCCAAACTCCAGGAACACCTAGCCCTTGCCCAACTCACTCAATTTCTCAACTCTACCTCCTTCTTCCCCCCTTATCAATCAGGGTTCCATAAATCACACTCCACCATCACTGCAATCTTAAGACTCTCAAATGACATCTCCTCAGGGATGGACAAGGGGCATATCACCTCAGCTATTTTCATAGATCTGGCCAAGGCCTTAGACACCATCTCCCACCCCAAGCTACTTGCAAAACTAAATGATGCAGGCCTCTCCAGCCTTGCCACTAGTTGGTTCCAGGCCTACTTGACTGGCAGACAACAATCAGTAAAAATTGGCACACACGTATCCCCCCCCCACTCCCAGTCACCATGGGGGTTCCCCAAGGCTCTGTTCTGGGCCCCTTGCTATTTTCCATATTTTTAAATGACCTCCCACTGACCTGCTCAAACTCAGCCATGCAAATGTATGTGTACGACACCGTATTATATGCCTCTGGCCCCTCCACTGGGGACGTGTCCGCTGCTCTCCAACAGGAGTTTGATGCCATCCAGAACTGGCTCAGGTCCAATCAGCTAGTACTAAATTCAAAGAAAACCATCTCCCTAACCTTCGGCATGCAACCTCAACTCTCCCGCCTAGCTGCTCCCCCTGCCTTCCATACCCTGGATGGGTCCCCCTTGGAGTCGTGCACCTCCTTTAGATACCTGGGAGTATGGCTTGATTAACACCTTGATTTCTCTGCTCACACTGACTCACTGCACAAAAAAATGCACCCCAGATTGGACGCATTTTATCGCAATAAAGGGTACTTGCCCACCACGGTTCGGAGGGAAACAATGCATAAAATGATTCTCTCTATCTTTGACCACGGCGACATGGTTTACGGCTCAGCACCCTCATCCACCTTGGCCAGCCTGGACATCCTCTTTCACTCCTTCTGTCAGTTCATCCTGGAATGCCCCCCAACGACCCATCACTGTGACCTGTGCAGCTCCCTAGCACTACACTCACTCGAGTCCCATCGACAGATACACTGCGCAAATGTCATAGCTAAATTCTGGACAAATTCTCTCCCCCTACCTCAGCTCTGCCTTATTGGCACAACCCGCCCCGGCCTAATCTCTCAGATGCTCCGCCTCCAGGCTCCTACAAGTCCCATTCATGCACACATCAAAGGGCCAATCTGCCTTCAAATATCTTTTGCCCAAACTTTGGAATGATCTTCCTACTGGTATCAGGCTCACCTCCACCCCAAGACTTCTTAAACTGCTCCTCCATGGCCATTTCTCTGACATATGCAACTGCTACCAGCAACCCAGATCTACAACCAAGGTGCATCCAAATGTACCCTGCCATTATAAACTCCCAGCAAAATGACTGTGTACCTGTATGATTTCTGCCTGTCTATACTCAGTACGTAGGACTAAACCTTGTAACAGCTGTTGAATCAAATATGAGTCCAGCTTTGTAACTACTTGTACTTTGTTTTATCCCTGTATGTACTTGTCCTGGTTGTATTTCTCTGTATCTCCCCAGGTCGCATCTGGAAACGAGTGGTCCCCCACTCAGTATGCCTGCCTGGTAAATCTCTTAAATAAATAAATAAATAAATAAGACACAGTTTATTATCACCTGTGCGAGGGCAGGACCTTCATAACTCACTTGTACCTCTGCCACTTGTGAGTTATGGTCCTGTCCACTTACACTTGAAGATAGCATGCATATCACATATGTATTTATTGTGTTGTGTCTAAAACTGTAACATCCCTGCCCTGTCATTGCATATTCAGTTTTTTTTATGTTGGCTTGCATGGATGCGTAAGCAACATCTTGCTGTAGTAGTATGGTAGTAGCACTTTCAGAAGTGTACCAGTGTTGTGGCGAATCCAGGGGATGTTTTAGTCGGTGTGTCCCTTGGCCACCAACCAGTGAGCATACTGCCAATGACAGCAGTTTCAGAGAGTGCCACCAACCTTAAATGAATCTGCCGCTACAATGAGAGACAGACTCGTCGTTGCACAGCAGATCTGACATGCCTCCATTACGTGCCATTCCTGTCGAAACAAGAAATATATATGGCGGCGGCTCCTGCCATCCGCCACACAATCCCAACATCGGGGTGCCCAATACCCAGGTCAGCATGCCTCCTTCCCCCCATTATGTGGCAAACAAATCATTCCAGCTCCTGCCGCCTGCCACACACTCCCAAAAAAGTGACATGGGGTGCCCAATCCCCATGTCGGCATCCCCCCTCTTAGTATGTTTTTCCTGGTTAAATAATATCCCCTTTCTGACACCATGAAGACCACTTCCAGTGTTGGATGCGCCCCCCCCTTCCCTGAATTGTGGCACACTGGGAGCCCACCTCAATGTGCCATTTTTTTTAACCTGTTTTAAAAAAGAAAACCTTCCATGCGGTCTTTTTTACCTGTAATGCAGCAAACGGTCCACCCTTGTCTCCTCATCCCCTCCCCATTCCCACCCTCCCTCTGTGCATCCACCTCCCTGCACCCCCCACCCATACATACCCTCCGGAGGTTGGGAACCATGATCTTCTGTGAGCGGGACACATCTGCACTCTTCAAAGCCGAACTGCGAACTGAAGAAATGACAGTAAGCTTTATAATGGGGAGTTTCAACTTAGGTTGATATCTTAGCCATTCTTAGGACTTTTGGCCCTGAATTTTCAACATGGGGTTCTTAGGATCCCACCTGGTGAACACATAACTGTCATTTAATTTCTCAGCCCCGAAAGGTGATTTTTCTGTCACTGCAAGGAATCACCTTTCGGGACCAATTAACGAAACAACAGTGCCAGTGTTCATGAGGAGAGGTCCCAAAAAGCCCATGTTGCAAATTTGGTGAAAAAATTCCAAAAAAGTACTGTGTTGCCAGCGTGCATTGCACACATTCTACGCACATTCATAACTTCACCAATTTTTTATATTTTCACTCTAGATTTTCAACTTTGCCATTTTTGCATACCTCCTTATGAACAGTACAGCTGTAATTTTTCACATCCTGCCCAAAACATGTTTTCCCACCTGTGGCGCACAATGGGTGCGGTTGCTGTGTGAAATCAACTTTTGGGACAGACTAACGAAATCACAGTGCCACTGCTCATGAGGAGAGGTCCCAAAATGCCCAAGTTGAAAATTTGGTGAAGAAATTCCCAAAAATGACCACATTGAGGGTGTGTGTTGTGCAGTATCTATGCACACTCGAAAGTTTGCAAACCTTTCATATTTTGTCTCCAGATTTTCAACATTGCCATTTTTTGCACCTCCTCATGAACAGTATGGCTGTCATCTTTCACATCCTACCCAAAATGTGTTTCCACACCTGTGGCTCTCAATGGCGCAGTTGCTGTGCGAAATCACCTTTCAGGATTGAATATGAAATGATAGTGCCACTGTTCATGAGGTGAAGATCTAAAAACCAATGTTGAAAATTTGGAGTAAAATATCAACAAACACCGGGCATTAAGGTTTCCAACCATACACCCACCCTGTAGAGACTGATAGGCATCGGGGACATAACTTGGGTTCGTCGGCCATAATGTTCTCAGAATTCTACCCTCACCCCCACCCTACAGCCACTGACAAGCACTGAGGTGTGCCTTGGGTTCTGTCACCCTAACGTTCACCCCATTCTCCTATATTGCACCCACCTCAGCTTATTTCCTTATGGAATGGGGTGAGCATAAGGGCCAAAGACCCCAATGCTCACCCCGACACCTCTCGCTCTCTGCAGGGTGGGGTGAGGTGGAATGGTATAAGCGTTATGGCCAACCCAAAGTCACACTCTCAATGCCTTTCAGTCTCTGTGGGGGGGGAGGTGTTGCATTAGTTTGATACTTCACTGCCATTCCCATTTTGCATTTCTAACTCATGCACTACCAATGCCAATGCCAGCAAGCCAATATTTGGCATTGACAAATGCTTATTTAAATGAAGGTCTGCTGGTGGGATATTGAAAAGGACAGAAATGGACACTAATGTAAGTTGTGCATGGATCTGCCAGAATGTGTCTGAGCAGCCCTGCTTCTATTTTAAAAAGATGTACCCATTTGTCACAAAAAGTCACAATTTGTGGCAAACAATTATGCAAATGTAGGGTGCTGCTTTTTATTTTATTTTTATTTATTTAGTTTTCATTGACCAGGTAAGTGCACTAGACAAATTCTGCCTATTTTCAGGCACGACCTGGGGGAGGGGGATACAGATGAATCCCAACTGACCTTGAACCAGATTAAGCTGTTTGTGGTATTTTAGTGAATAAGGGAAATTTGGCAAGAACACTGGGAAATTCCTCACTGCATTGTTGTCAGTAGGGGAGCTGCTGGCGCCTGTCTGGCAGGATGGCAGACTGTGCACAACCTCACACAGAGAAGGCGTTATGCTGACTTCTGGAGGAAATACTATTGGCATTGATGTTTGCCCAAGAATTCTTTGCCTTTGGCCATGGAAGAAACAGTTTCTACAATTGTAATGCCTGAAATAATGAAAGATTTTCAGGAGACTACTGGCTTAGACCCAGTATCAGAGATCACGTCTGAAACTTTTTGGTCTGATAAAATTGATGAACCAAGTACAGATCGTTCAGGACTGCATGCTATTTCTCCCGATTCTGCAAAAGGAAGCTTGATGTTGGAAGAGGCTGACCTTACTTCAAAATCAAGTATGCCGGGTGCTGCAGTTGGTAAACAGTGTAGTGAGGATGCTGTTCCTTTAATACAGATGACTTACTCCATGTCTCAAGCAATGCGATGGCAATTTAGCCTATCCTCTGCTTCTAAAGATTTCCTGGGTGATGACTGGTTGGCCGATAAGGCTCTTAGCGATTCCGGGTGGAAACGTATGGATTCCGGACACTGGACTCCAGATCTTGACTGGGGTATCGATTCTCTGGACAACACGGTCGCAAAGAAGCATGCCACTGTAGACAAAATCCTGAGCTCAGGTAACGAACTCTTAGGTTTAAAACAGGCCCTACTTAATAACACTGCGCAGTATGTAGAGGATCGGGCTGTGGCCTTGCCTAGGCTGAGCACATCCAGAGAAGGAGAACAGGAACATAGACGGGGTCAGGCAGGTTTTGACAAGGCAGGTTTTGGAAAAGATAATACATGGAACACAAAACGGGTTCTTATGTCTTAATTATTTAAAAATAAATTAGAACAGGCTCCTAGAAGGAACACGGTTAGACTGCGTTATAAGGGTGGGCTTATTGAACATGCTGATAGGAACTACATTGCAAAACAGCTTTTGAGGGGTTCTATGCATTTTTTTCCTTAAGATATTTATGCACCAATTCACATCTCTGTTGAGGACTCATTTGACATTAGTTTTAAGAGCAATATTAGTTTAGAGAAGTTTTGGGAAAAGTATTCAACCTTGAAATCTACCCCTTTATGGACTCCCTTCTATGCAATTCCCCTTACATGTTCCCAGGTTAGGCATATTACCATTATGTTTAGGAATGAGGGAGTTAATGTGAGTGATATCTATCACTGGCTTCAGAACCGCTGTGGTAATCTGGGTCTCCATGAGGCTATTCTTGATCTAGAAGGGATTTGGACTGGGGGATGGAAGTTTAAGGTGAAGTTGTTTCAAATCAATTCTGATATTATTCACCTCCCTGATAGCTTTTTTTTAGGAAAAGTTAGGGGGGTTTGCCCAGAGCCTGCTATAAATGTGGGGCAAAAACTCATATTAGCAGCTCTTGCGATAAGTTAAACTGCTCTTTATGTGGGGGGTATGGGCATTCTGTGGATCTATGTGATAATATTTTTCATTGTAATCTCTGTGATGAGAAAGGTCATGCCTTTCATCAGTGCCCCTGTGCAAAACGCAATCGAACTGAAGGGTGTGATCAGGATGATTTACTGAATAAGGCTAAAAATAAAAGAAGAGATTCTAATTTTAGTCCTCCCATTGGAATGCAGGGGGAGGAAACAGAGCAAAGAGAAACCTTAGTTACAACTGGGTCAATGGAGGATGGGGAATTAACTTTGATAAATGAACCTATTCTCAGTTCACAGCAAAAAGATCAGGCTATTACTGACTTTTCTCCTACTATTAAGGGTGCTTCTGTTAACTTAGAATAACCTGCAGCTAAATCTATGCCTCCTCCCTTTGAAATAATGAAAAGCAGAAGGTTCACTAGGGTCTCTCTTAGACAGTCTACTGCAGGCCCCATCCCTACTGAAAATATCTTTTCACTCTTGCAAGACGACTTAGGGATAAAGATCTAGAATCTGATACCTCACATAGATCAGAAATGGTAACTGAGGATGAGGACAGTAAACTACTGAGTTGGCAAAAGTAAAAAGTAAAAAGGAAGAAAAGGAAAGCAAGTCTCAGTCACAAAGGGGTTCTTGACTTTACTAAACCTTAATGGCTACTTTACAAATGGCTTCTTACAATGTATGTAGTCTTAAAGCCTACAAAAAACAAATTTCTATTTTGGCCTATTTGGATTTACTTAACGTAGACATTATTTTTGTACAAGAAACTAGATTATCCTCTCTGTTTGAGATAGATCAGATTAAAAGAAGATGGATTTGAGGTCCTTATTTTTGGGCATTTGGGTCAGATTCTGCTGACAGGATAGGAATTTTATTTAAAAATACTAAATTCCGAATATCTAAATTAATAGATGTGAGGCCTGGCAAGCCTTAGTCCTAGACTGTTCTTTTGAGGATTTTTGTTTCCACTTTATAAATTTGTATGCCCCTCAAACAAAATCTGCTAGAATTGAATTATTTGAGGAACTAAAACCTTTTTTATATACTAGAAGACACATTGTGGGGTGGGGATTTCAATTGTGATATAGACACTAAATATTCAGGGATTCACAAAAAAATATGTACTGTGACTCACATGCATTAAAACAAATTATTTTGATGCCAGATTATCAGATGCATATAGATCTTTACACATTAATTATGGGACTACATATCATAGGCATGTATACGCTACGCGCATAGATATGTTTTTTGTCTCTAAATATATGAAACCAATATTTAGTAGTGTTAAACCTACGGAATTTTGAGATCATCAGATTCTACTCTGTGATTTTGGTCTATCTGATGTCCCTACTAGAATATTTTCCACTATACAGAGGTGGAGGTTAAATACATCCCTTTTAGATTTACCAGAATATTTTCAGGGTTTGGAGGCTTTTTCTGAAGCCAGATACTCCACTATGGGTCTGTATGATGACATATATGACTGGTGGTTGGACACTAAAATTGAGTTGAAGACATTATTTGTTAGTTGGGGAAAACAAAGGGCTAATTCTAATTATATTAAATATTTAAATTACAGGAATCAATTGCATAAACTTATGTCATTTCCTCCATCTGATCATTTAAAATTTAAATCACAAATCTTTGAAATTAAAAAACAGATGCAAATCGATCAATATGATAGGGCTAAATTTTTAGAAATGGAATTTAGATTTGGAACACAGAAACAATCTGCTTCGGACCCCTATAAAGCATATAAACAATGATTAGAGAAAACCTTAATGGCTGGTTTATTTAAATCTGATGGAGTTATAGTAGATCCAGATCCAGAAATGTTACTGGTAGTGCAACAATATGTTACAGATATGTTTGATACAGTAGGGAATACAGGTATTTTACCAGATAATTTTATGGCACCACTTCCACAAGTAGAGGAGTCCATGAAGCAGTTTCTGACAAAACCCATTACTTCACAAGAAGTTGAGGAAGTGATTAAAAAATTAAACATAGGAACATCTCCAGGACTAGATGGTATCCCTAACGATTTCTATAAAAAATGTTTGTCATATATGAGTTATTTCCTACCCTTGGTATTTAACTTTATGCTGACTTCCAATTTTCATTTTGCAGCTTTTAGTACTTCTATTCTTAGTTATATATATAAAGAGGGGATAAGAAATTACTATCTAACTGGAGACCTATCAGTCTCCTAAACAGTGATTATAAAATTCTTTCTAAAATTTTGAATAATCGCCTATTACAGGTTGCTGACTCTTTAATTCACTCAGCCCAGACCTGTGCAATTCCTCATAGAAAATCCAACATAATCTTTATTTGCTAAGGGAACTTTTGAGGCTAGTAAAATGGGACACATTTCAGGTTTTGTGGTGGCTTTAGACCAGGCCAAAAACTTTTGACAGGGTTAGACATAGGTACCTTTTTGATTTTTTTTAAAAATATGGTATACCTAATCAGTTTTTGCAGTGGGTCACTATGCTTTATACTAATGCTACAATCATTCCAACAGTCAATGGACTATTTGAAGCAGACGTTCAGCTTTGCAGAGGTGTTAGGCAGGGATGCCCTTTAAGCCCTCTACTTTATGCCTTTGCATTAGATCCAGTTATTTGACAAATTCAGTGGGATCACCACATTATTGGTCTTTCTCCTAAACCAATGTTAGAAACAGAAAAAATTACGGCATGTGCTGATGATGTCACTTTATTGATGAAAGATGTTACTTCACTTAAAAATGCACTAGAGGTCTTTAATTATTGTGGCCAATTCTCTTGTGCACAAATCAATTGGAGAAAAGTTTTCTATTTTCTTTGGATCACACACAGACAGAAAATCTAGATTTTACTGAAATTCCTCTGTCCACCTCTGCAAAAATTTTTTTAGGTATTTGGTTTGGGCACTGGGATATGGCTGTTCACAATTGGGAGCAATAGTTGGCACTTGGAGAAAGTAAAATTAATGTTTGGAAGCAGTGGAAATTTGGGGAAAAGAAACGTATTATAATAAATAAAAAATTCCTACTACCAGTTTTTCTTTATTTAAGCTACCTTTATCCACCTCCAGTCAATTTAGAAATGAGACGATGTAGTTTATTTTTTCAGATAGTATGGGAAATAGACTGAATCCAGTGAAGAGGGATATTACATATCTACCAGTTAAAAAGGGTGGATTACCCAAGGTTAAGCCTTTGTTTTTTTTATCATTCAATTTTTTTATTTAATTCCTTTTGTTTTTTTATGGAGACCAGCCACTATGACATGGCAGATTTGGTCACAAGTTTTATGGAAACACTACTTCCAGAAATGGATTCTTTTACCCCCTAAGATATTAGTTTTAGATAATCTGCCAAATTATGGGATTTCTTCTATATAAAAGTTGCAGCAGTAGAAAACACTATTTCAAATTTTACTTTCTCTGGATAGGAAATACTTTTACTCCTACATAGTTCATGAAGTACAACAGATATCTCTTATTTTTTCTGAATGTGTACCTACTAGAATGACTTTTGCGCTACATAAATTAACAGATTTTAGATTACCGGTACAGGTTTGGGATATTGTATGGATCTCTACCCAAGGCAGATTAGGAGTTCGAGGAAACCTTTACTATAAACCACAGGCAGATAGATTCTGTCCTAGGCTTTTATGTCATAATATTGAGGAAAGCCAGTCACACTTTTATCTTGAATGTACTGACAGTAAGTTATTTTGGAGTGAGGCAGCAATTAAATGGAGTATGCCTTTTTTGACATTACTTACATACAATACTTTAATTTTGGGGGATTATGCGTGGGTATGGAAAAAGTATCATAAAAGTACTCTGAATGTTTTTTTTTGTATATATTCAATATTTTTTATGGCAAGCTAGATGTCAATATGTTCTGCAACAGCAACAAGTATTACATTCTACTGTAATATCACAAATAGAGACAAGGATGCTACATGTTAAAGAAAACGATACTCGCAAGCTTTCGCAGGATAAAGTTGTACAATTTTGGAAACATTTCCCTTTTAATGTTGATAATTGTTGTTTACGTTAATTTTTGTTATCATATAATTTTCTTTTCTGTAAATATTTGATGTTATAACAGTTTATATGAGTAATTATCTTGATGGAAATTCAGATTTTCTGTGATGTTATGTTTATTTTGCTCAATAAACTTCCCCTGCTCTTTTCGATAAATGCCATGGGATCTTTAACATACACCTGACCTACCACCAATCCAGGCAGATGGGACCTTGGTTTAATGTCTCATCCGAAAGACAGCACCTCAGAAGTGCAGCACCCCTCTCATGCTGCCACAGCTGCATCTTTTTTTGTGGCAAAATGTGGATGCTGTTAGTCCATCAAATAGATGCCCTTACAGTCTAGATACATTTGTGTTTTGAAACAAAGAGCAGACTCATCTTGATGGTGCTTTTTAAACGCCTGCCTCATCTGTGTATGTTGGGGGGTGTGTGTGTGTGTGTGTAAAAGTGTCTCAAACACAAAATTCAATGGTGTGATAAAAGACTGAAGAGTTCCTAATGTCACAAAGGAAAACTCCAAAGAAGCTTACTTTCTCACATAGTTCATCTTATATGTATACGATTTTCAGAGTCCCAAGAATGCTGCAAGTTCCTGGTGTGTCAGTCGCTCAGTGCACAGAATTGCGTATTCTCCTGGCTGGCTTATCAGGATTTTCAATCTCGAGGGTCAAATGCCACAAGTTAGACCAACTTTTCCCTGGTCTGACTTGTGCCATTTGTGGGACCCATTTTACGGGACTTGCACCAAATAGCTGACGCAAGCTGCCGTAAAATGTGGAAAGTGTCAAGTATCAAGCAAATGAATGAATGAATGAATGAGTATTGTTAGTAGCCGCATTAGTCCTTGTAAAAAGATAATGAACAAAGTGGGTGATCTGATACTTTTAATTGGACCAACAAGAAATTTTCAGTACACAACTTTCCAGGTTACACAGGTCCTTCTTTAGGTATGGCAGTTGCTACAGAAAGCAAGCTTTTATTCAGTGCATATTGTACTCTACTGATATCAGTTAACATACATAGGAAAGAGTTGTAGTTCTAAAGACAGGATGGCTTTTTTTGGAGGTGTCAAAATTACCTCTTCTGCACCCGATGTAGTAAAACAGGTGCAGTTGCATCAAAGGAGTTTGGCCAGGTGTACCAAAGTAGTTGATGCAGGCCTTGATTCAAGTCCTGCATCAGCCTTTCAAAATTGAACCCCATGTTATCTGTTCTAGACTTTATCTGATCTGACTGCTTTTCTACAGCTGACATCATAATTAGAGTTGGGCAGAGTTGCACAACTTTGTTTCATGGTGTAATTCCTGAATTTTGTCAAATTTGCTTCACTGAATAATGCAAATTGTGTTGTTTTTTTCACCTGCAAATTTGCCAACTTTATATGCAAATCTATGTGAATTGCCAATTCACATGCGAATTAAGTAATCTGTTTAGTTTCCCATGCAAATTTTGCCAATTTGCCACAAAAAAAAAGACACCAATTACATCTCTAACACTCAGTTACTCCACCTCCCAAAAACATTTTATTCATGATATAACCTCCCATCCCCTGCTGGCACTCCCCTCCCTCCTCACCCCACCTTTGTAAATTGCATCTGCAAATAATAAAGTAGGATGGAGCTGAACAACTCTGAGACAGTTCGAATTCATGTTTAAATACCCTGGCCTTCCACCACCCACATGCCATATACACTCCACTCATCTCCCCCAAGCCAAGTCCCACCATGTAAGTCATCATCATCAACCCCTCCACCCAACACTCCACTGGTTTCCCCTACACTCTCTCTGCCCACCAGCACCCATAAAAACCCTATAATAAAGAAAATGGTCCTCTAGGGGCAGAGCATCTGCTCTGTTCTGTGTCCATCTTAGTAATGGCACAAATGAATGAATAAATGCTGTGATGGTGGTGCTCCTAGTAAAACTTGACTGGCTTAATTTTTAGCCACTCAGCTTTTACAAGGAGCAAAGACTACACCATTCATTCATTTGTGCCATTACCAAGACACTGACCAGGGCAGATGCTTGGCACCGTGGGGACCATTTTCTTATTACAGGTTTTCTTTTCTGAGTGTGGAGGAGGAGGATGCTGGGGACCAGAGGGGTTTGTATGTGGGGACTTAGGGTGACTTACTCAGTGGGATTTGAGTGGAGGGAGGAGAAAGGAGTGTGTTTGGCATGAGGCTGAGAGAAGGGATAAGGTATGTGAACATTAATTCAGACTAACTGTCTCAAAGTCATCTGACTCTATCCTACATTATTATTTTGCTGCTGCAATTCGGCAGGGGGAGGAGGGTTCTGGGGGGATGGGAGGGGGATCATGGATAAAATGCTTTTGGGAGGTGGAAAGGGGTGGCATTAGAGCACAGTGGGTTGGGGCAAGGTTTAAGTTTAAGGTTTAAAAAAAATTGCATAACAGAGTTGGTGCATCAGCCGCAAAATTTGCGAACGCAAATTTCTGCAAATTCTCACCAACTTTACTGGTGAATTAAAGCTTCACAACATCTCTAACCACAGTCCTGTATCTATGACATAATAATTTTCACAGCAATCCTTTGTAATGTCACAAGTAAAGGATTGTGATGTCAGGTATAGTTAAGCAACCAGAGTGGAGGAAGTCTAAACATATAGCGAGTCTGCTTCATTCAGCTGAAAACAATATTCTGGATTGGCTACAGGTCCAGGTCGATAAGGCATTAATGCATAACTAGGGTTATGTTTACTGTCAGTGAATCTAACCTAGGCAGATCATGAGGCATGAGGTGCAGCCAAGTCCTTTATACCCCTAAGGTTAGATTAATAGAGAAACACAGAAAGTCATTGGCAGAAAAGATTCACAGTCTATAGTGTCTGTCCATTTTCCTACCTGAACCATTCCAACCTATCATTAGATATACCTTGCCAACACCAAACCCAGAAAAGTGTCATCAGAAAAGACTGAAGGTCCATTGTGTCTGTCCATGTTCCTATCTGAACCATTCAAACCTTCCATTAGATATGTCTTGGTCAACACCCTAGTGGCAGTTCAGCCCCTTCCCCTGCCCACCCCATCTCTGTCTTTGCTTTCACCAAACCCTTATAGCTATCCCATACTCTTGAAACCTGTCACTATCTCAGTGTTTACCACCTCTCTGAGCAGGTGGTTCCATGTATCCCAATTTTCTCTATGAAGTAATACTTTCTCAAGTCCTTCCTGAATCTACTCCACACCTGTTTAGGATTGTAGCCCCTGGTTGTTTATCCCTCACAACACTGGAGCAGGTCATTGCACTACCCTGTTTATTCCCCTCTTGAATTTAAATATTTCTATCATGCCCCCCCCCCTTTTTCTGGCCTCCAGTGATTACATGTTCAGACTCTCTAGGTGCTCCTCCTATTTTTTCCTTGCTGACCCTGTATCCTATTTGCATCTTACCTTTGGACAGAATAAGTATATTCTTTATCCTTTTTCAGGTGTAGGCTCCAGAACTAGATACAGTATGCCAGGTGCAGCCCTAAGGACCTTTAGAGTGGCAACAGTACCTTCTTTCTCCTGGAGAACCTTCTTCCCTCACATCACAGCATCCTGTTTACCCTCCCATGTGCCCTGGTGCACTGGGCTAATGGCTTGAGATTACTACAAATGATGAACCCTAAGACCCTTTCCTCTGTGGTTACACTGCTTTTTTTACCCCTACTATTCCAGTAACTCATCCTAAGGTTACTCATATGCATAACTCTGCACATCTTAAGATTAAACTTCAGTTGCCACACCTTGGACCACCCTTCCAGTAATTCTAGATCCCTCTTCATATACTCAATCCCCTCATTCTTTCTGTGCCCATCCTGCCACAGAGTTTGATGTCATATTTAAACATGCAGATTTTACCCTTTATCTCTTTGCCTGTGTCATAGAAATCGACATAAAACAATGCTGGGCTCAGCACCAATCCCTGTGGCACTGCACTTGGGACCTCCTTAATCTCTGAGTGTTTCCTATTTATTACTACCTTCTGGGTCTCTTTCCCCATCAATTGGCTACCTGCCTCTACCACACTGGTTAGCGTCACACCTACCACTAGTTCCCCTAGCTTCTTACCAAGCCTCCTGAAGGGCAAGGAGTTAAAACCCTGCTGAAGTCAAAGTATAGCTCATCAACCATCTATCCCTTGTCTACAGCTCTTGCTACTAAATTGAAGGCTATCACAGTGGTATGACATAATGTTTCTGTCATGAAACTGTGCTGCCTCCCATTTTGGAGCCCATTTGCGTCTAGAAAATCTAGCAGTTATTCCTTAATTATAGTCTCCATGAACTTCTTCACTATAGCGCTCAAGCTAGCTGGCCTGTCATTTTCTGGGTCTTCCCTTCTCCCACTCTTATGCAGGAGATCACTGTAGCCCTCCTCCAGACTATGGGATCACCCCAGTCTCCAAGGAGTAGCTGAACAGATCTACCAGAGGCCCTGCAAGTTCTTGCCCAACCTCTTTCAGCACTGAGGGGAGAAGTCCATCTGATACTGGAGACTTATTCACCATGAGCACTCTTAGACCCTGTAGTAACTTTTCCTCTAGTGTTGGTCCAAATGCCCAGTTCCCTGCTTTAGCCTCGCTCCATAGTTGGGGATTGGACCACCTACCTCCACCATAAAGACTGTACAAAAGTTCTTGTTGAGAATGTCAGTCCATTCTTACCATAATTGTTTACTAAATCATTTCCCAATTTTAACCTCATCAGGCCTTTTTATTTTGATATTTCTTCAGCTATTTTCAGTTTTCCTCAGTTTCATTTCTGCTTTTTCCCTCTTTATAACTGTCTTTGCCTCCTTCAGTTAAAGTATCTCTTCCTACTATCCTCGCATTGATCCCCTTCACAACTTTTGAAAGTAGTCCTTTTTGCCTTTATTCTCTCACTACCCTGGAGAATCAGATTTCTTGTGTTTTTTAGTCCTTTTTATGTTGGCTCACACTTTGCCAGCCAACATATTGCATTAGTAGCAGATTTGGAGGTGCGGGCATTGTTGGGCGAATGCAGGGAATGCATCAGTACGTGCGTCCCTCATTCCCCAATAAGCCAGCATGCAGGTGACACACCAGGAATTCATGATGTGGTGAGCACATCTAAGGAAAGGTCCACTACAATGAGAGCAAAGCTTGTCATACACAGCAGCACCTCCCAATGTGCCTTCCCTGTTGAAACATTATTGTAAACATAGCGGCACACTGCTTGCCACAATGCCAAGTTTGGGGTGCCCAATCCCCCTGTCGGCATGCCCTGACCCAGTTTATGTGCCAACGGGGGAGCACACTCCCCACTGGCATAATGCACCCCCCACATTTGTTATTTGCTGAGGGGGTGCCCAATCCCCTCGGCTCTTGCCCCCATTTGGTATGTGCCGATGGGGGTGCCCAATTCCCTGCCAGCTAGCCCCCCAAACACTCAGGTGGCATGCTGGGGGCCCAACCCAGCGTGCCAAATGGCCCTGTTAAAAAATAGTCCTGCAATTTTTTATTTTTTTTTACCTGTAAAAGAAGAAAATGGTCTTCTGCGGTCTGCCCAGCTCCCTGCCCCAACCCGCACCCAGCCTCCCCACACCCTCCTTCACCCCATACTTACCTCCAGAGTCCAGCGTGACAATCTTTGGTGGACTGGGAACACATCTACACTCTTCAAAGTTGACTCATGAACTGAAGAAATGCCCGTAAGCTGAATAATGGCATAAATAGGCTTTTTTCAACTTTGGGAGCATATTGTGGGCATTTTTTGAATTTTGCACTAAATTTTTAACATGTGGTTATTGGGGCCCTCCTCATGAATTCAGTCACTGTCATGGTGTTATTTGGTCCTGAAAAGTGATTTCACGGTCACTGTGTGGAATCACCTTTTGGGACTGAGTAACAAAATGATAGTGCCACTGTTCATGAGAGGAGCTCTCAAAAAGCCTATGTTGCAAATTTGGTGAAAAGAATTAAAAAAATGGCTGTTTCACGAGCATGCATTGTACTGTTTCCATGCACACTCGTAACTTCATGAATTTGTAATATTTTCACTCCAGATTTTCAAAATTGGCATTTTTCCACACCTGCTTATGAACAGTACAGCTGTCATTTTACATATCCTGGTTAAAATGTGTTTTCACACATCCGGCGCAGAATAAGCGTGGTCGTATGCAATCAGATTTTAGGACAGTTTGAGAAAATTATGATGGCGCTGTTCATGAGCAGAGGTCCTAAAATGCCTATGTTGAAAATTTGGTGATGAAAGTCCATAAAATGACTGTGTTACAAGCGTGTGTTGCGCAGTTTTCATGCACCCTTGTAACCGCAAATTTTCAATATTTTCATGCCAGATTTCCAATACTGACATTTTTTCACACCTCCTTATGAACAGTACAGCTGTCATTTTTCATAGCCTGCCCAAAATATGTTTCTGCACCTGTGGCACACAACGGCGTGGTGGCTGTGGGACATCAACTTTTGGGACATATTAACAAAATCACAGCACCACTGTTCATGAGGGGAGGTCCCAAAATGCCTATGTTGAAAATGGGGCTAAAAGAAATCCCACAAATAATTGGATTACGGACGTGTGTTGCGCATTTTCTATGCATGCTCATGACTTCACCAATTTTTCATATTTTCACTCCAGATTTTTAACGTTGCCATTTTTTTACACCTCCTCATGAACAATACAGTTGTCATTTTCCACATCCTGCCCAAAATGTGTTTTTGTTCCTGTGTTGCCAAATGGAATAGCCACTGTGCAAAACCACCTTTCAGCTAACAAACTGATTGTGCCGCTCTTCATGAGGTGGGGTCACAAAAAGCCTATGTTGAAAATTTGGAGTGAAAATACCAACAAACACCTACAACGTTAGGGTTTCCAACTGTAACACCCACCCTGTAGAGACTGCCAGGCGTCAGGGTGTGACTTGGGATCATTGGCTGTGATGCTCATGCCATTCCACCCCCACCCCCACCCTGTAGCCAGTGACAGGCATCGAGGTGTGCCTGGAGTGTTTGACCCTAAAGTTCACCCCATTCTCCTATATTGCACCTGTCTCAGTGTATTTCCTTATGGAATGGGGGCAAATATAAAGCCCAAAGATCCCAAAGCACACCACAACACTTGTCAGTGTCTACAGGGTAGGGTGAGGCCCATTCTCCTATACTGTACCCATCTCAGCATATTTCCTTATGGAAAGGGGTAAGTATAAGGCCCAAAGACCCGAAAGCAAACCAACGACACTTGTCAGCGTCTACAGGACAGGGTGAGGTAAAATGGCATAAGCGACATAGTTGATGCCCCAAAGGCACACCCCAGCACCTGTCAGTTTCTGCAAGGTGGAGGTGGGGTTGGTGTCAGTTCCATACTTCACTGCCATTCCTATTATGTATCTCTAACATCTGCACTACCAATGGCAATGCCAGCAAGACAACACTCGGCATTGACAAATGCCCGTTTAACCTGTTTCAGTCTAGTAACCTCCAACAGACTGTTTTGTGAGTTTACACTTTTTTCCACACCCTCAATCCCTCCCCCCTCGGCTCTAGTCAGAGGTTTCCCTCATCTTTATAAAATCCACTCTCCTGAAATCTAAAACTATTGTTCTTTTCTTTGTCTGCAATTCCCATAGGGTAAGTAGAAACACACTGAGTTATGGTTATTTGTCCCCAGGGCCATCTTTATCCTGACCTCCCCCATAATGTCCTGGTTCAACTATACCAGTCTGAGGATGGCCTGGCTCCACCCCGGTGGGTTCTTTTAAATGCTGTACATGGAAGGCTCCTTGCAATGAATCAACAAGAGCTGACTCCTTGCACTCCTTGCACTCCTGGCCTGTAACATTTCCCAATCCTTATCTGGTCAATTGAAATCCCCTATTAGTACTATTTATCCTTCCCAAGACAGTAGCCCTTATGATTTGCTTCCATAGCTCCCTGCCTTCCTCCTTGTGCTGGTTTGTGGCCTGTAGGCCATTCCATCTCAGGGTTTCCTCCTTATTTTATTTTTACTTATCAAGTTAAGATTACAAATACCTTTGAGCCTTGGCTCTTTTACAAAGGTTCCATGTCAGAGAAATACAAATTATGGGAAACATCAAGACAGACATTACAACAGTGTGGACATTGCAAACAGAGTACAGATTAATACAATTCAAGGGTAGCATTGTAACAGGGCAGTCAGTGGCATTTGTCAGAGAAAATAGACAACAGATAAGAAGTGCCAGAGTCATAGGGAGACGAAAGGGGGGGGGGAGAGAAGGAATGTAGGAAGGTGGGGAGAGGGTGAAAAGTGCAGCATTGGGTATTTTTGATTACTAGCTGCACCCCCCTCTCCATTCCCAGACATTTGTCTTCTGTCACCCTCATAATGCATTAACTAAAGTGCCACACCTTCCCCTGTCTTTTTTGAACTGGGCATATTCTGGGACAGCAAGCTCCCAGTCCTTGTTTTGCATTGCCTATATTTCTGTGCCTGTTACTTTATCTGGTCGGGCTTCCACCACCACTGCCTTAAGGTCCTCCATTTGTTCCTGATCCTCCCGTTCTTTTCAAACCTGTTGCCATGGCAGGGCAGGTCAGGGTGGCAACATGACAGCCATTCTGTAATTCACAGGCAGGCTCCATAAATGACCTGATTTACACAAAGCACACAGTCCAAACAGCGAATCACACCCAGAGCCAGTCCTTCAGGGCACCATCTTGCCTCTGGTGCAGTCACGTGGTAGATTGGGGGGCTTCTGGTCCAGTCACTGCCATTGTAGTGGTGGCAGCTCCAGCAGGGTGGCGACAACCTTTGTTGTTTAATCATGCAACAGGAGTCTTAAAGGCATAGTATCCCACTGGGGGTTATATTATAATGACTTGAACTCTTAGTTTCTTTTAAAGAAAGATGCTCCCAAACCTGTAGTTACCAAAAAAGATGTAGAGTTTGATCTAAGCACCTTGTGATACCAAATAAATCCTATAAATTCTTTCTTGAGCCTATAACTTTATTTTTGTTACTTTTTTTGTCACTTCTTTTTTAATTTAATATTCTAGGGGATCAAGGGATCTGTATTGGGTCCTTCATGTTTGATTTTATTATGCTTTGAGTGGTGGGGTACTTTTGGGCTTGTTTTCATAGAAACATAGAAACATAGAAGTTGACAGCAGATAAGGACCTCAAGGCCCATCCAGTCTGCCCAAGCATGCTCACAAGGGTAACAACTAACACCAATGTTATGTTTGTTTGACAGCTTGTGCTAACTGTTCCTTAGAAAGTGGTTGCCCATCAACCGTCTTCAGGTGAGTCTATGTTTTATAACCTAAACAGGTGGTATTTCCTTCACCCTGACAGGCTGAGTTCAGGTAATGCAGGGGAGAAGGTGTTGTTCATTGTACTCCTTGGGAGAATTAAAATCATTTGCTTTCCAATTGTAGCTGTACACTTTGGGAGAATTAAAATTGTTTGCTTTTCGTTGCAGCTTAGTGAAGTAAACTTATGGGGCAAGATTATGAAAAGGATCTGCTGTCCTCTGTTTTCAAAGATGGACTTCTGCCTAAGAACTGGTAGACTGTATTAAATGGCCTACATCCGTCTGAATTTGCCTCCAAATAAAAGATGCAGCTGAGGCAACAAAATTATGCAAATTGCATTTGCATTATTTTTGAAACAAATCCTAACGTTCTGTCCCACATGTATGAATCTTTGAAAATAGGTGCTCAGATGCATTTGTCAGATGTAGACATGGATGTAGCATGCATTTGCTTCCTTACCTGACCATTTTAAAACTCCTGCTCATAACATCTAGATCAATTGTTGGAACTTGATACTTGCAAATCTGTCGTCAGTTGTAGCTCAGTCAAATCCCATCATAGCAAGTGGCTCATGTCATGAGACACAAACCACGTTATGTCACCTCCCAGTGTTTCTGTTCCTTTCTGCTGTAAAGTCGTAGAAGCAGAGCCACACTAAAAACAGGATGCTGCATCTCAGCTGTGCCATCATAATGAAGAAACTGCAATAAAATAAATCCTGGAGGGGAAAAAAAAACAGAAGTGAAACTAGGGCTTCATGATGAGAGAATGATCAGCCTTCAAGGGTCAGGGTTCCTTTTGAGATGAGAGGAGAGTATCCTAGTATCTTCTTTACTTGGTCCAGCTAGCTTGAAGTTGCTGGCACAGTGGTAGCACTACTGCCTGCAACACTGATGACCTGAGTTCAGTAGTGAGCTTGGGAGTCAGAGGGCTGGCTGTGGGGATGATTGAGCATCTGATGGACTGCTCTCTCCTCTGTAGGCTGGTGGGGACATGGATCCTGGCACTCTCCTGACATCTGGTGCAGACCAGGAGCTGGATAATGGGGCCATCAGGCCACAGGAGGTGTGGCAGCTGTCCCACATGTCACGCAGGAGTGTGCAGCATGTGGCTTGACAGCACTGCATGTCCACACCCCTACCAAGGGCACAGAACAGAGAAAAGCACAGTGCCGACTGATAGGATGAGTCTGATCACCCACAGGCCCTACACCAGGGTATCCAGGTGCCATACAAACAGACTGGATCCTGGATCCAGTGGAATCTGGGGAACAGTGCTGACCAGCCAGGGGCAGAAGCCTTAGGGGAATAAGCCAGACAAAAGTTAGTCATGATGAACACTGGGGTGATAGCTCTGGGGAAACCAGCAGATGGGAGCCAGTTGGTGCTGTGAACAAAAAATAACTAAAAAATATTTGGTCCATTTGATCTGATAAACAGCAAAATATGCACAGCAGGGATGGGTAGTCCAGTTCTAAAAGGTTTGTGATTTCAAACCTCTTTTTAAATCTAGTTATGTGTAGATGTTTGAATAATATTAATATGCTAATTATGTAAGGAATAAACCATATTTGGTTGAGCACCAACAGCACAATAACTGCAAGCCCTGGGTGGGTTGCGATGCACAGTTGCAGCAAGGAGCTTCAGGCACCCAGGAAGTGCAGTTATTGTAGTTTGCCGTACACCCAGAGTAGAGTATGCCACTTACAACATTTAGAAAAGGTCAAAAGTGTTATAAATGTGAATTACTCATTTGTATTTCTGACTACTAGAATTGGGGAGGGGAGGTACTGGGTTAATATTTTAGACCCTGAAAGGATCATGTTGCTTTCTTTAGACCCAGCTCTGTCTATCTCTAAAAAAGACTAAGTTCTGCTTCACTTGATAGTTACTATCTAACTTTGATGGCAGCTATTTGGTACAAATATTTGGACGGCACTCTAGCCCAGACTGCTTCAAGTACAGAACACTGAACAAGGAGAACCCAGGTACCAATCCCACATCCTCAACCTACTCACTCTGTGATCCTCAGCATGTCACTTGACTTCCCATTGCTTTGGGGCCCCCATAGCTGTCAAACAAGATACAAGTAGCAGTACTTCAATGATGGTACATCTGAGTTAGGAAGTGGGCACCCTTCGGTATCAAGTATGGAACCGGAATGGATGTATGTTTGTGGCACAATCCGTGGATTGGCAGTAGAGAAGAGGGATTGGAGCCAAATTTGGCACACTGCATACCATTTTATTAATATGCTAGCATGTTAGAAAGTGGAGGGGAAAGGGGGGGTTCTCTATATAAGAAACATGTTGGCATCTCTAGCACCTTGACACATTGCTTATAGGCACCCTTAAAGGCTGGCATGCCTGAAAATGTGGAACAGTGTACTGAAATACCCAGTATTTAATATGATCTGTATTATTTAGTTAACTGCTGTTACTTCTGAAAATAATGAGTTATGGAAAGCTCTAAAATGTAGTTTTTTGGAGCTTACTGTTAATCCATTATTTACAGAACAACAATTAATATTTAAATGGATGCATAATCAGAGAACACACCAGCATTTCAGTCGTGCCACCCTGCCTTTTCAAGCACTCTTGCATCTCAGCATACCAACAAGGGCATACTGCTGTGCCAGCATGCTGCTTTTACATAAAAATACCCTTCTCCTACCACCATTGCTTACTGTCTGTGACCACGCAAGTTGCTTAACCTTCCTCCCACCTTGGGCCAGTGACACTCTAAACTTTGAGTTTTGCAATGACCCTCCAGTACACCCATGCACTGCACTGCACCCAGGTACCTGGTATGGCACCCTGATACCAGCTCTGCATCTCTGTACAGGCTCAGCACCTTGACACCAGGTACTGCACCTGGCCATCTGGTACCCATAGTACTGCACCCTGACCCACCAATTCATATGGAATTGCACCCCAGCCCTCCAGAATCCCATGGTATTACACCACAACTATCAGGTACTCCCATGGCTACACCCATGATACCTACCAGACACTGTTCCTCATCCCTCCAATTCTCCTGGTACTGCATCCCAGTGCTCCGATACCCTAAAATTGTATCCCAACCCTCCAGTACCACTGCACACTGCACTAATCACCCTGTACCCTAACACTGCACCATTACCTTGTGGTACTCTCTATGCAACACTACAACCCCCCCCAGTTCCACAAGGCACGACATCCTGACCCCTGGGATTTCTGTCCCCACCTAGTGATGTGCATAGAGGTTGTAAATACTTCCAGCACTGGCATGTCTTTCTGGCATGCCTGTCTAAGTGCCAGAAACCTAGCAACTACAGTGGCATGCTGGCACCTGCGTAGGTGCTGGAAACCCAGCAACCACACTAGTATGGCTGTCCATGGTGTAGTACGCTGCTGTAGGTGCTATGTGTCTGGCATTTGGACTGGTCTGCCAACAAGACATGCTGGTTCCAGAAATGCCTCCCTCCCATACTGAACAGTGAATTGTTTGATGACAGTGTCTAGTTCCAACCCAGCAGTGACCCACTGTGACAACTTGCAATGTGTATATATATTTATATATGTGTGTGATATCTTATAGTGGAACGGTAGTGCCACTATAGTTACGGTTGAGTACCCCATTTAAGGTTAGAGTGGGAAATTTGGCAGGTTAATAACTTTGCCATTGTATGATGGATTTGCTTGCAGTTTGGCAGGCATGGAGCGGTACCATAGATCTCTGGATTTGCCAAGTTTCGTAATTGTCAGATGTACAGTTGCGAAGCTACATAGCGACATAGAATGTGGTAATTATGCTTTTTTGCACATTCTTTGCTTGCGCCTACAGGTAGCACAGTTTGTGCAACTGGTCCAAAACCTTCAGGGAACATGCAGCCGGGGTCTCCAATGTGCCTTTCAAAGATTTCATGAAAAAATATTAAATGGTTCAAAAGTTATTCAAAAAACTAGTTTCCCATTATTGTCAATGAGAAAAGTTAAACTATTCAATTGTGTCTCAAATGCAGTTTTTAGTGTCGCAAATGACCCATGTAGTGTTGCAAATCCACCATTTTGTTTTCAGTTACTGGTCACAGAAATGCTTGGCATTTAAATTTGGGACCCTCTAGGGACACAATTTTTTTTGTATTCACCTAGTTGAGCCCTGAGGATGCTAGCCATGTCTTTTTTTGGGGGTTAAACAGCCCAGAAATATGTTTTTAAAATGTTTGTAAGCTGTAGTGTCATAAAATAGCATCGCACTTGCAACACTTTTGTGATTTTTTTTGCGAAAGTGTTGTGATTTGTGATACTACTTTGCGACACTATGCCCAAAATAACAGGAGTTCTTTGTCACCCTGCTGCAAAAGAATGTTTTTTTGGTCTTTTGGGCTGAAATATGGAGGGAAGAAAGCCAAGATCCCGAGATGTGCCTTTTGTGGTTTGGTGACAAAATATTAGAGGGCTGTAAAGTTATGGCACTCTGAAGTTCACTATTTTTCCCATATGCTAACATTACATTGCGTCCGGCGTGCCTTTTGAGGCCCGTATCTCGGAAATGCTTCGAGATATGGACTTTTCATCAGAAAAATGCTTAGCCTCCTGCTAGAGAGCTAAGTGCAAAACTACCCAGGAAACTCATAAATAATACAACATTTAAGTTTTTTTCCTACATTCTACGGTTCCTGAGATATAAGCAATTTAGTATTCCAAGTGTTCATTTTCTCCTTCGAGGGCCATTATTATGCATACAGTCTTTGTATTCACTGTGCTTCTGACTGCACTTTTCGGTGACAAAAAGTGGGTGCATTTACGTTACTGTTACAGTTAGTGTTTCCGCTTCCGTTTCCGTGACCATTTGCATTAGCTTCCTTTTACGTCGCCATGTGCCTTACCATTTGTGTTTGCACTTATGCTTGTGTTACTGTTACTATTTGCATTTCCATTATTGTTTTTTTGCATTTCTGTTTCCCTTCACAGCACCATGTGCATTGCCCTTTGCGTTTGCGTCACGTGCTTCCATTTGCGTTTCTGTTTCCTTTGGCGTCATCGTTGCTGTTACCAGTAAGCATTTGCGTTTCAATTGCATTACCATGACCATGCATGTAACAATTTGCATTTGCTTATGTGCTTGTGGTTCCGCTTCCATTACTGTTACTGTTCCTTTGGCATCCTTCTTACTGTTACCATAACGTTTCTGTTTCCAGTTCGTTACCATTACTGAAGGGCCCCATGCTCACACCACCACATTCCATTCACTATTTATACTGCATTCTCAAAAGAAGTGAAATTCATGGCAAAAACTCTGTTTAATGCATCAGTTAGGGTTGTTCCACAGTGACAAAAGCGGGAAATTCGATGCTAGGGTTTCACCCCCACCTACCTGTTTGCACCAACAGGCATCGGTGTGCATTTGGATTGTTGGTCCTAATTCTCACCCCATTCTCCTATACTGCACCACCTCAGCTTGTTTACTCATGGGATGGGGTGAGAGTTAAGTCCGGTGACCCCAAAGCACACCCCGATGCCTGTTGGTGGGGGTGAGGTGGGCGTGGGGTGCAAGGGGTGGGAACCCTAACATCGAATTTCCTCACTTTTGTCACTGTGGAACAACCCTAACTGATGCAATAAACAGAGTTTTTTGCCATTAAAAAAATATATATATATATATATATATATATATATATATATATACATTTTGTTATCATCATCTATGCCTCTATAAAGTATTTTAGCTGAGGTGGGAGGTCTGGTGGAAACTGAAAATTACATTCCTTTGCAGCCCATGCCTCTGGACACTCAGTGAGAGGTAACCTTTGCATAAGCAGGGCCAGGGCAGAGTAAGATGGTTTCCAGTTGGGTCCCAAGCCTGCCAGGATAACAAAAGGACAAGACTGTAATAAACAGATCCAGTTTGACAAGTCTAGGAAAAGGGAGTCCCCAGAGATCAAGAGGCAGGTCCAGGATGTGATGTTAGAGAGGCATGTATGATGATACATGTGTAGTGGGCTGGCCAGCGAAAGGTATTTCTGTTATCAGTTTACAATAAGATAGCAGTTATATTTTCGTATTTTGAACTATCAACATCACTAGTACGAGTCTGCCATAAATCATCAGTTCCCTGTTGAGGGTAAGCTTCTGGAATCTAGATAGCATAGAGTTAGGTTTTTCTGTGTAACCTCTATCTTTTCAAATGGGTTTGTAACCTCTAGCTTTTCAGATGTGTTATTTTATTGCATTCCTCAGAGTCTTCAGTGTACATTATCCTGTAACATATGTAAATATCATGGAGTATTAAATGCTATTTATATAAAATAACTGGTGTCCTCCTATAATGACTGGATATCCAGTCTTAAAAAATGCCATAATAACCTGCTGAATTATGTAAAACTCAATAGTTGGTTATTACAGCATTTTCCTGCTCATGCTCTCACTTCACTGAAGCACAAAAGAAAGAACACTATTTGTGTGAGTACAGCAGCTGCTGAGGGACACACTCACTCACCCAAATACAGTTTACAGTTTTTTTCTCTGAAATCTTGCACCAGTTATTATAAAAAATAATGCCTGTGTAAAGTTTGTTTTTATGGAGATTTTTCACACACCCTCAGTATGTGAAAAATCCTCATAACTCACACCTGCACATGCATTATTCTCTATATACTTCATCCTTAATGTAACTGATTCATTTCAGGTTTAAATAACCAGGGGTAAATTGGCAAGTCTGTGATCTGGTTCTGAAGAGACAGACTGCAGTTACCATATCAAAAGAAAAGTGTAGTCAGCTGTGACAAAGAGGTGGATTGCATGCCCTTTGGTAAGAGCACTGTACTGCATGAGCTGTGGCTCCAGTGGATTCAGACTTAGAGATACCCTGAGTGAGAGTCAAGCTGCATGGTGGCAGCATACTAAGGTAACCCTTTCAAGTGCCTGAAGGGTTGTGAACACTGGCAGCGGTGCAGACTGAGTTCTGGAGACAGCAAGTCTGTGACATGCACCAACAACCCAGTCTCATGTTCAGCACTGATGACACCCACGTGTTCTGCAAATCTCCAAGTGAGGATTAAAGGTACAAAAATATGGAGAAATATTTGGGAGGCACACCTCTCAGCTGTCCCATATTATGAAGGACATTCCTTATTGTACCCCTCAGAAGTGCTTTGTCCCACATCTGTCCCACATTTGGAAGGTGCTGCCCACACAGAGGACATAATGTAAACTCAAACTGTAAAGCAGACTTTCATAACATTCTGTGATGCAAAATTAAACTTCAACCAAGCATGGATTTCCACAGTGTTTTGACCTTGTATTTTCATATTTGATGATGTGTCCCTCATTTTGTGGTCCAGTGTTACACATTGTCCCTAATTTCCCTCAGGGTCCTGTGGCTAGGTGTACTACTGTACTGACCCTTGGTACTCTGCCTCCATGCTGCCTCAGATTGCTCCTCCCCCGGTTGGGAAGGAAGAGAGCATCCCTGCTGTACTCCCCCCACCTGCACAAATTTTCATCAGGCGGTGTCCATGGGTTTCTGGGTTCAGTTCCTTATCGTGGTGCCAGAGGCCACCATCAGGCCAGTTGCTGCCTTTTTTTCATGTAGTTTTTCTCCCATCCCTGAGGACGTTGACATGCATGGAGGTCCAAGGACCGTGTGCATGCAAGGCATGCTGTCACTGTGGATCTCAGCCGATGTCCTTCCCTCCCACAGTGCCCCTGAGCTGTACTGCCACTTGTGGTCACCAGGTGGCAGTACTGCAGGGGGAACAGTGACCTCCTCCCTCCCTCCTGGAGGAGGAGAATGTCCTCTGCAGCACTCAAACCTCCTCCCTCCAGCCCCGGCAGCCCGAGCCCATTCCTGAACTTGGGTCGCCAACATCGCGAGTAGTAGCGCTGCTGCTGCACTGATGGTCCAGCCCCCACATTGTCCCTCATTTTGAGTGTATGTGTCCATAATTCAGTGACAAAAGTCTGAGAGGTATGTTAGAAGCATAGAAACCTAGAATTTGATAGCAGACAAAGACCGCTTGGGCCACCCAATTTGCTCATTTGTCCCTACCAACAGTATCACCACAGACTCTAATCAATCTCTGACTCTTCTCTTCCCTACATCCTTTCCACTAAGATACCCATATGCCTATCCCATGCATTCTTGAACCCCACCACTGTCTTCGTCACCATTACCTCTGGTGGAAGGCTGTTCCAGGAATCCACCACTCTTTCACGCCCTCATGGCTTTCCGAGATTTACCCCTCCAGCTTCATAGCATGTCTCCTGCTCTTCAGCTTCTTTTTTCAGAAAAATACTTCCTTCTGTACCTTATTTACCCCTTAGGGTATTTAGAGGTCTCTATTATATCCCCCCCCCCTCTCTCTTCACTTCCAGGGTGTACATATTGAGAGCCTTTAGTCTTCCATTGTGGGGCTTTTGATGCAAACCCTGCACCATTTTAGCTGCCCTCCCATGGACCACCTCCACTCCATCTATGTCCTTCCAGAAATTTGATCTCCAGAAGTGGTTACAGTACTCAAGATGGGATCTTATCAAAGATCTATACAGGGGCATCACCACCTTTTTCTTTCTGCTGGAGATACCCCTTCCTCTGCACTCCAACATCAAACTAGTACTCCCAAATACCTCATCACACTGCCTGACCAACTTTAGTTCATCCTATATAATCAGACCCAAGTCTCCTTCCTGCTTGGTAGTAATTAATGCAAATCCACCCATTTTGTACTCTGCTCCCAGGTTTCTGTTCCCTAATTGCATTAGTTTGCACCTTTTCACATTGAAACCCAGCTGCTATACCCTTCACCACTCCTCAAGTTTTTTCAAGTCTCTGCTCATCCTTTCCACCTCCATCTCCTCCCCTGGAGTGTCCATCCTGTTGCAGATGTTAGTGTCATCCACAAAGAGGCAGACCTTCCCTTCCAGCTCCTCTGCAATGTCACTTATAAAGGCATTAAAGAGGACCATTGGGAGGGTTCCAAGTGAAAATGTAACATTCTTCACAGCTTCACCTGTGAATTTACAATCTTATCAAAGTATTTCATGTGAGTGAGGTTTAAAGACTTATTTCATTCCCTGCTGATCTCACTCCTTACTTGTTTCTGTCCATTATGTCATGTTAAATATGCTTCAAACTTGCCCTGACCATGAAGCCTCTTTATCTCTTTAAATTTTTGTTTCTTGTTTTCCCCCTAAAGAAATAGAAAAGGTTATCAGCTACTCAGGGTCAGCACTCAGCCAGGACCCAGCAATTATGTGCTCTGTAATTCCTTTTTATATCCCTGTTTCATGAATTCTTCAGGGCCGCCCATTATCACTTACTCCCCATGTGAAATATAATACACACATCAATCATCATCCCCCTGCTAACGCAACAGAAGGGGCTCAGTGGAACACCCTTGTGTGCTGAACAGGCTCGAACAACATCATTCATCATCGTCACACAGATAAATTAGGGCAGACAGCTCCATTTCTGCAGTCATGTTGGCTGCAGCTGTGTGTTGCTCAGGAACCTTGTAGTGAGCGCTTGGGCTCACAGGCTTTAGAGTTACGAATGCTGTGTGTAGTTAATTTCTTTAAGTGATTGTATAAAATAATGCTGAGACAGTGTTTGTTGCACAAGAATTTCTTTAAATGCGTAAACTGATTTTATTTGTTTAAAAGGGAGAACCACAGAATGTTCTGAGGATCTGAAAGATTCTGATAAGTTATAAAAAGCTTCGATAGTTATGTGAGCCTTACCAGGATTTTCAGAACCTTTTAGTTCAAAGTACAAACGCTATTTTAGCCATTATTTTTCATAAATAAGAATCTAGAGGTTATTGTCAGTGAAGTGAAGGGAATTCAAAATTAATGTGGAGTGGTACTGCAGTAAGTGACATTGCAGAGGAGCTGGAAGAGAACATTCACTCAAAATATCACCGACAGCTTAATCTGGTTCAAGGTCAGTTGGCATTCATCTGTATCCCCCTCCTCCGGGTCGCGCCTGAAAATAGGCAGGATTTGCCTAGTGCACTTACCCGGTCAACAAAAAATAAATAAATAAATAAAAGTAAATAAATAAATATAATTAGTGTCATACAACTAGTTGGTATACCTTGGCTGGGATATTTGAAGCCATGCAGTGCACACACAACGGGTTAGCACCTCACTTATACTGATTAGTACCCCAAAAGATGGGATTCACTAAATGTGGCATATCAGAAGGCACAGCAAGGCGCTGATCCATTTGTGAGCAGCACTAAAATATACCAGTGCACCTATGCAAACAGCAGTTAAATTCTAAATGTTTAGGTTGGGGAACACTCACACCTAGATTTCTAGGTAGTGGAAATGTCAGTTCTAGGTAGTGAAACTCTCCTATAGTAGTCAGGGGAGAAAGATGACAGAGATGGTAGAACTGTCTTACTATTTTTAAGAGGTGGCGGAACTGAGTTCCTGCAGGCTCCTGCCCAATTTAACCCCATGTATGCAAAGCAGCTGAGTTGACTGCACTTGCAAATATGCACACTGGCATATTCAAAGGGTTGGATTGTAACTAGTTTCTCACTATTTAGCTCCACCACAAACCTGGTTACATGGGTGGTGTGTCATCCCCCTCCAACAGATCAGCCAGGTGGTAAGTGAGAAATAGATTCTCTGGCTGTAGTGGTCCACCCCCCTCCTATTACCTGCCCAGTTTGTGATCAGTATATTCCTGGCTCTAGTAGTACCTTCGCCCTTCCCCAGATTGCCAACCTGGTATATGATCAATAAATTCCCAGGCTCTAGTGGTCCCTCAGCCTCCAAATCATTTGCCCAACATGTTATTAATACATTTCTTGGTCTAGTAGTCCCTTCATCCCCTGATCACCCACACAGTATGTGAGAAATATATTTCTTGGCTCTATGACTCCAGTAGTCCCCCCACTGATTGCCTGCCCAGTATGTCATCAATAAATTCTTGCTGTAGTGGTCCCCACTGCCCCGCCCTGATTGCCCACCTGGTATTATATTAAGAATTTCCTTGACTATAGGGGTCCCTCCATCCCAAATTGCCTGCCTGATATCATGCTACTCTCCTGTTGTCCAGGCGCTCCCCACCTGGATAAAATTTCAGAACTCCTTTCCATATTCTGCCCACTCAGATCCATTCACCCCCTCCACCCTGGTTGCTCCACTTACCCACTGTCATCCCATCCTTTGATGGTGACCAGCATAGCATCTCTGCACACCACCTCAGCAGGCCACCATCTGAGTGACAGGGACAGTGGGCACCTACTGTAGAAACAGCTGTTTCATTTACCTGTTTCACTCACCAGTTTTGCTGACTCAGTCAGCAAATCCCAGTCCAAGTCTGCGAGCAAGCATTGGACAATGACTGGCACAGACCTACCTTTTACCACATTAGCCAATCACTGTATGAATGACAGGCACTAAACCTGCGCATACTGTAGAAACAGCTGACCTCCCTTCTGCTTCCACTGCCCCATCCCCCACTTCCTTCTCCAAGGATCACCAAAGAGGTAAAAAAGGAAGAGAGGAACTTCTTCAGGTACATGAATGAAAAGAGGAAAGCAAGGGGTGGGATAGTGAAATTCAGAACAGCAGTGGGAACTGTGCAGAAGAAGATCAAGAAAAAGCTAAAAGTTTAAATGAATACTTCTGCTTGGTATTCACAGTGGGGACAGACCAATATGTATTAGCAGGCATCAGGTTGTGAGGGGTGGACACAAGTCCATTCTTGGAGAAGAGATATGAAGGGAGTGAAGCCCAAGAAGAAAACAAGGCAAAGGGGACAGACAGGATTCACCAAGGGTACTGAAAGAACTGAGCATGTGCTAGTCGCCTTCTGGTAACATTGTTCAGCACCTCACTGGAGATGAGGGTAGTTCCAGAGAACTGAAAGAGGGCTATGTGGTCCCTCTGCACAATAATGGCAACAGGGAGGAGGCTGGCAATTACAAGCCAGTCAATCTTATATTAGTGGTGGGGAACTTAATGGAGACCTTGCTGAAAGAGAGGCCGATGGAGTGCCTGGAAGCAAATGGGCTGTAGGAGTATTGGAAGTACAGTTTAACAAAGCAAATGACATGTCAAACAAATGTCATAGATTTCTTTGACTGGGTGATTAGGAAGGTGGATCATGGGAATGCAGTGGATGTGGCAGCCTATCTGGACTTCAGTAAGGCCTTTGGCACTGTGCCACACAGGCTAATAAAGAAACTTAGTAACCTGGGGGTTGGGGAGAAGGTGGTAAGCTGGGTAACAAACCCATTGAAAGATAGAAAACAGAGGGTGGTGATGGTGAATGGAAGTCACTTGGGGACAGGAGATTGACCAGTGGGGTGCCACAAGGATCTATACTGGGTCATGTCCCTTTGATGTCTTCATAAGTTATATTGCTGAGGAACAGAGGGAAGATGTGTCTTTGCAAATGACACAAAACTTTGCAACAATGTAGACACCCAGGAAGGGGTGGAGAGGATGCAAAGTGACCTGGAGAAACTAGAGGAGTGGTCTAGAGTGTGGCAACTGGGTTTCAGTTCCAAAAAGTGCAAAGTCATGCACCTGGGGCTGTGTATAAAATGGGGTAGTACGTACAGTCACCAAGCAGGAGAAGGACCTTGGGGTAATCATATCTGATTATCTCAAGGTGGCAAGGCAGTGTGATAAGGTAGTAGGCAAGGTTAGCAGGCTGCTAGGGTGCATAGGAAGGAGGATTTCCTTTTTTTTTTAATTAAATGTTATTCATTTTCTAAAGACTGTATACAAACAGACAAGTACATGTTCAACTAAACACAAACAACAATAAGGCAGTTACAAACTTCAGATAACTGCGAAAACAAAAATACAAAACAAGAGAAAAGAAATACAACAATCAGTGGGGACACAAAAACAAACTATAGTTGGGGCCACTGTTATAGCCTAAGACATTATTCATTAACCTGGCAGGTGAATGGGCATGGGCATGCTGTATAACCAAGATAGATGGGATCATAAAGGACCATGAGATCTGGAAGTTCTACATCTTCAGGGAAGCCAAATAATCAGTTTTCCCTGATTCCTAACTAGCAACACATATACACATTCCATACATACAGTGGGTGGTAGATGATGGAACAGCCCCCTGCAGAGGTGAGGGGGCAAAATGGAGAATTCAGGAATGCATGGATAGACAGAAGGCAACTCTTGTGTTGGGGAAGAAGGTAAACTGCAGATCAAATAGGATCTGGAGTATATGCAGTAGGTAGGGAAATGGGCAGACTGAGTGGGCCAGGTTCCTTATCTGCTGACAAATTTTGTTTCTACATTTGCATCAGTTCACTACATGCTTTTTAGGATTGTCATTGAGTCATCTTTCCTGAAGGCTGAGCCTGCCTTAAATACTGCATCATCATTCTCACCTCCGGAGCCGACTGTTATGTCGGACACTTGTGAAGGAGAGTTGCTGGGGCTGCACAGTTTCATGTAGAATCCCTTCATTTTGTTAACTGGAGTGCCTGCTTTTGGACTTTTCCAGGACTGGTCCATTTGTAGACTCAGTGCTCCAACTAATGCTGATCACAACTGCTGTTTCAGGTAGATTAAAACAGATTCTTGTCGGCTCAAGGTGGGAGCTAAATCTTAAGCCAGCATTACCAGTGGAGGCAGAACTGGAAGTCTCATATCACACAGTTCTTTTGCTGCTTGCTGCTTACTTTTTTTTTTAAATGTTAGCCAGCTGAGTTTGCACTAGAGTTCATGGTGAAATTAACAATTGCTATGGTCTATCTTCGGATGCAGGATCACCTTTCATTGGTGACACTCAACAAGAAAACAACAAGGTTTAACTATACTCCTCTTCACCTGGCCTGCAGCACCAGTCCAAGCCAGAGGACACAGTAATCAGAGGGGGGTCACCCTGAACCTCTGTTGACTGAACAAGTAAGTCCACCTCTGGGGGGGGGGTTACACTGTCCCCTTGTTAGAAAAGATTGACATCCACATCAATCTAAAGTTGAGGTGATGATTAAAGTCCAAAGGGCCATGTATACATTCTAGCTATACCCTAATTCCTAATTAGCAACACATATATACATTCTATGCTTACAGTGGGCCCTGTTCTAGACACTTGAATCCTAGACTTGCAAATTCACAGTTCAGTGTCACAGTCTAGTTAGACAAATCCATGCTATCTAAGCAGAGTTTAAGATCTCCACATTCCGCATTGAACTTAGGATTTCACACATAAGCATGACTGAACTCGATTTGGGGAAAAAGACCTGAGGGATGTATATATATTTCTGCACCACATGCACAAGCAAATCTGTGGTGGAACCAGGGAGCATCATACAAAAGCATCGGTATTGGCTTGACTGGTCTTTTACAGATTTCAAACTTATTCCTTCCTTAGAATCTGGGTGTATGTCCCCATCCTCCTTGTCTAGCAAGATAGGATCTTCAGTTGGCATGGCTCATACAACTTCCACAAATCCATAGGTTCCTCCACATTTGCAGGCTGAATATCATCTTCCATTTTTGATCTCACATCCTTAGAGACAATTACACTACCTCAACTTCAGAGTTCACTGGAGCAGCATTGTTACATGGTGCTAGCATGGCAGTGGTCTTCCACAGAAGGCCAGGAATGTCCTTTGTACTGGGCAGGTTCAATTTCATCATCAGATGAGTCCTCAGACACCACTTGTGGGACTGCTGTTGTGTACTTGTGGTAGCCTGTGGTTGAGAATCACTGCTAGGATGAGGTGTATTTAGTTTTCTGTGAGTTACAGATCTGGTTTGGTGTCTCTGGGGCAGTTCAGACACCTCCTGATTTGCATTTGTCTGTATCTCCAATTGGCAACAGATGATTTCTGTGGACCTTCCTCGATCCTCCTGACTGTCCTTCAGGCTGTATTCTGTAAACTGGCACATCACTCAACTACATAAGGGACATCTCCCCATCAATTGGTAATCTTGTGTTTTCCAGGCAAATCAAGATTCCTCACCAAGATCCTGTCTCCTAGTAACAGTCTTTGGGCTCTCACTTTCTTATCATATCTCACTTTGTTTAGGAACATAGCAACTGTCGATAGATAAGGACCCTGGCCCACCTAGTCTGCCCATTTTCCCTACTGACTGTAATATTGTGGACCCTACTTGATCTGGTTCTATGTCATAAGGGCGATTGCCGAACGGCGATCGTCCTTATGGAGAGTGTACATCATCGAAATTCAATTTCGGTGATGTGCAACTCCAGCGCCAGTGAAAGCAGAGTAAAACACTCGATATTATTCTTTTATGCAGGGGGCTACACCCCCCCCGCACCCTCTACCATAAATTCTCAACTCCAATGGGGTGCATGTCGGGGGGGTACATCGGTGGATAAAAAAATGTGCATGTCTCTGGCCTGGTGCAATAAAATTTGCCAGCTCCCGGACCCGAACTCTGTATCCCCACCACCCCAGGCCAGCACCTACCACACCATGCACCAGCTTGGTGGCAATCTGTGGCACCACCCCTCACAAATCTTCCCACACCTATCTCAAGGCATTCTGTTCCCCATGCATGTATACATGCATGATATCCTGTCGCCATTTGCAAACCCTCCCCATTTGGTTGCCCTCCTTACACCCTTGCTGTTGGGGCAGTCACAGCAAGTGAGTCACCGTTTTGGTAGGCACCCACTTGTGGATCGCCAAACTCACAAGATACCCTGATCTCTGGATTTACCCTACCTCTCCTAACCACTAAGGTTCCTTTATACCTGTCCCATACATTTTTTGAATTCCATTACTGTTTTTGCTCCCACCACCTCCACTGAGAGGCTGTTCCATGCATTCACCACCCTTTCTGTGAAGAAGTACTTTCTCATCTTTCCCCTTAGTCTATCCCCGTCCAGCTTCATATCATGACCACTTGTTCTTGAGCATCTTTTTTTCTGAAAAATGCTTTCCTCTTCTATCATTTTTATACCCTTGAGGTATTTGAAAGTCCCTATCATATCCTCCTGTCCTCCAGAGTGTACATATTGAGATCCTTAAGTCTCTCTTTTGTTTGTTTCCTCTTTTCACATGTTTCTGAAGCTAGTTTTGCTCACAGTCCAGTTGATACTTGAACCTTTGCACATGTTGCAGATACATTTCAAGGGCATGCTCCATCCGCAGAAACTCCAAAACAGGTATCCACAGACAGTCTAGCTTCCCTTCCAAACATGAGATGGTAGAGTGCATAGCCATTTGCATCTCTTTTTGTAAAGCTGTAGGCATTCTAACATCAGTGGTGGGGAAGTTAATGGAGACACTATTAAAAGAAAGGCTACTGGAGTATCTTGAATCCCGCAGGCTACAAGTCCTGAGGCAGCACAGATTCATGGTGCGGGGGATGTCTTGTCAGACAAACCTGATCAAGTTCTTCAAGTGGGCAACCAGGGAAACAGATCATGCTGGGGTGGTGGATGTGGCCTACTTAGACTTCAGCAAGGCCTTCAACACTGTACCACATAGGAAGCTTATAAGGAAACTGGGAAATTTCAGAATTGAACACAAGGTGGTAAATTGGGTGCAGAACTGGTTGATGGATAGGCAACAGTGGGTGATGGTAAACAGCACTCACTGCAATGAGGGGAGAGTGACCAGCGGGGACAGGGGAACCCGTGTTCCTCTTCTGCACAAAAAAATATTCACAACATTTTTAAAAGAAGGCTTTGAGTGCAGTTTTATTGTTTCTTGTTAAAACTTTTTTCACTATTGAGTGCTGCTTGTAGTCTTTTTGTTATTACCAGTTTTTAGGCACTGCACCAGTTCGCACCATAAGTATGTGTTTTTAGTCCCACTGTTAACCTGACAAGGCAGTAGGCAGGGTCAACAGGATTCTGGAGTGCATAATGAGAAGAATCAACAGTAGAAGAAAGGAGACTGTGTTACCTCTGTATTGATCATTGGTAAGCCCCCCCCCCGCCAAGAGTAGTGTGTCCAGTTCTGGAAACCATATCAGAGGAAGCACATAGATGGGGTGGAGACTGTCCAGAGGAGAGCAATTAAAATGGTGCATGGGATTTATCATAAACCCTATGAGGAGAGACTGAGGGATCTCAGTATGTATACCCTGGAAGAGAGGAGGCAGAGGGGGGACATGATAGAGACCTATAAGTAATTCATGCGGGTGAATAAGGTACAGGAGAGGATTATATTTCAGAAGAGAACGTGCACAAGAACAAGGGGGTATGCAATGAAGCTGGAAGGATGGAATTTAGGAGGGATGTGAGGAAGTACTTCTTCACTGAAAGAGTGGTGGATGCCTGGAACAGTTATCCAGCAGAGGTTGTGGGGGTGAACACAATGGTGTGCTTCAAGCATGGATGTGAGAGGCACAAAAAATTCTTGGTAGTAAAGCAAAGAGGTGGGAGTAGTCAGAGATCAGGAAGGGTCTTCAGTGACAGTATAGGCAGTGACAAAATGGGCAGATTGAGTGGACCAAGCGGTCCATATTTGCTGATAAATTCTATGTGTAGTGGGCTGCTGCGACCTCTATACGAACTAGGGATTTGGACACTGAGCACTTCCGGCCAGCCTGCCCACAGTGGAAGGTATTAGGAGTGGTTGCTTCCATATTTTTTAAATTGGTGCCATCAGCTTCTCACTGGATCCAAGTGAAGCAGACACTACAGGGCAGCTTCTTTTTTTTTTTTTTTCTATTGATGTTCCTCCTTGGCGGATTGAGCTCCACAATCTCCTGCCACCTTGCCTATGCCCCAGACCCAGTCATGCATATGGGCCACACTAACCCATGGAACACAGGGATGGGCCACCATTGCACCGTACCCTGGACAGGGGCCTCTTTCAGGTCCGGGGGTGCAGGGCACAGCCATCAGCCACAGAGATCCCCCCCTGTATTTTCCTCCATGTTTTTTTTCATCCCCAGAGTGCAGCATGCAATGCCCTCCAGACACTGATGTGTCGATGTCTTGCCGCACTCTGCCACCTTATGTTGCCACCGGTCTGGTAGTGCCCCCTGTAATCACCAGGGACAGCTACAAAGCAGTGGTTCCCTGGATCCCTCCCCGGGATAGAAGACCAGTCCTCCAGATGCTCGATCCTGTCCCTGCCCTGCTGACCCCTAGTGGCCTGGGCTCATGTCTGAACCTGGGTTGCCAGTATGACGCGAGGTGTGGCATCCAGTACCATAACTCTCAGTGCCACTGGACCAGCCCAGGACAGCTTCACTGAGTGGAACACAGCCCACGTAATGCTGCTCTCTCTCCCAGGTACTTCTTTTAGGAGAATTTTAAGCCCACCAGTGAATCTGCATTTCAGACCCAGTTAATTTAAATCCTTTAAGCTGCTAATTTAATTGTTTTGAATTACCCTGCAGAGCTGCTAAGTTATGGATCTAACAGTAGAGATCATAAGCTAGAGCTATTATTATTCTGGGGTAGAGCTGCTAAGTTTATTTCCATTTTAAACTTTAGAGCTAACAATTAGAACTTTTCCAAAAGTAATTTTTTTATCTTTTTCTTTTCTTTTCGTCATTCATGGTAATCTCTTGTGCAAGGACCTCATGGGAGCCCCTCAAAATTTCCCACCCCTGAATCCACCAACCCCATAGCCACCAGCAGTTAGACCCCTATCTGCCCCCACCTTGTGACTGGAAACCTCCTCAGTCTTTTGTCCACTTAGAGCTACATTTAGTTACATCCCCCCACGCTATTTAATCTGTATCTATCTCCTTTCTCCTCAGGGATTCCTGCCCATAGGGGACTGCTGTGACCTTTCAAATGAACCACAGTAGAGGTTCAAACACCAATCACTGCCCGCTAGCCTGCCCCACAACGGAAGGTACGAAGGGTGGTTGCTTCCATATTTTAAAATTGCGCCATCAGCTTCCTCGCTGATCTGAGTGAAGCAGACACTACAGGGCAACTTCTTTGAGTAGAATACAGCCCGTAGTACTTCTGTCTCCTCGGTGCTTCTTCAGGAGAATTGTCTCCCACCCATCCACCCCCACACCTGGCTAGTATTAAAAGCACTCAAGCGCCCCCTGCTTACCCAATCCTCTCATTGGCTGTTGAGTCCTTCAGAACAGAGCTCATATTTCCCATCCCAGTGCCTACAGATGCTTGACAATGGCATAAGACTGATAGCTTCCACTTTACACTGCTATGATAAATGGGCAATACTCCTTGATTTTGCCTCAAATTGGTGGAAGCAGTAATGCCTAACAACAGTGATAAACCTCACTTGCCATACTGTTAAAAATAAGATTAAACAATAACGAAACAAAAAACATGCAGACACAGCACAAGATGTTGCTGTTTTCATTACTTCTCCTCTGCCTCATGGCTGTAGTAAACTGGGAGGTTGTGCACTCCCAGGACCCCCACATCTATGTAATTCTTTTATTTGAGATGGTCACTAAGAGTGGAACAAATGTGGATCCCTTTCAGCATCAAACTCTCAACGTCACACCTCAAAATCTCAAACACTTATCTTCCCTCAGAATCCCTTTAGCTGCATTACTCCACTGTTGCCCTCTTACAACTAATTTTAATGATCCTAAGCTCCCCAGGAGAAAGCATGTCCACTCATCATGGGGACTCTGGGCATGCTTTCTCAGAAAGCTGATCCTGCTATTATTCCTGATATTGGGGAATGTGTACTCCAACTCAGAACCACCTCATGTAGGACCCACCCCAAAAGCAGGACAACTAAAGATTGCCATAGGGAGCCTCCTACCCAAGCTTCCACAATTCCAGGCATGGGTGGAGATTATCAAACCCAACATCATCACTCACGGCAACCTGGCTTTTCCTAAAATTACAGATGAAGCTGTCTCCTAGATGGCTACAACTCCTTCTGCCAGGGCAGACTGACAAAGCAGGTGGTGGCTGCATGGTCTACCTCTGAAGCAATATTAAAGAACAGACTCTGCCCTCTAGTCAACATACCAAGGAGGCACAAATCTTGAACCTATAGCTAATCATAGGCCATCAGAACAAAACCTTACTGCTCTCCACAGTATGCCTACCCCCTGGCTCTCACAGCACTGGCTTTTTGCAGTTCATTAGTAATCAACAGCAATTCAGGAAACAGTGGGAAAGGATTATTGTTGGTGACTTCAACACCAACTGGCACTCCCAGGATGAAATTTCAGCCAGAGATCAGGTCATTGGCCTCTACCTCACCCAACTAGTAACACAAACCACAAGACAAAACTATAAAACGGGCACTAGTATCCTCACAGATTGGAACCTCTCCTCCCTCCTGCCTGGAACACATCTCTGAGGTATTAGTCCTCCTAGACTCCTTCAGCGATCATTTCCCGGTGATATTACCTGGATGAATAACTTCACTAGGTGCCACCTCCCCCAGTGTCTAGGAACAGATCTCTGAGGCCAGGGCTTCTGGATGCTTTCAAGCATTACTTGAAACAGACTGATTGGACCCCACTGATAAAGCTAAGGATGAAAGCCAGGCCCTAGACTACTTCTTTGAGACCTTTACTAAGGCCTGTGACATTTTTGCCCATTCAAGTCTAAAAATGATAAAGGGGCCTCTAACTCCTGGCTCTATAGATCCCTCATTGGACTCAGGTGACTCATGGACAACCTGTGGCACAAGGCCAAGGAGTCTGGGATGCAGGCTAACCTATCTGTCTATAGGGCAGCCAGAAACAGTTGTCCTAAACTCATTCACTTAGCCAAAGCCTCCTACTACAAGGACCTCTTAAACAAAAGCTGGGGACATGGCAGGAGTTCTGGAGCTCCATTAAATCACTTACAGGGAAGGCCTCAAGAACTCCACCTGATCTGATAATAACAGATTCTTTTTTTGGGGTGGAGTTCAGACATATCAAAGTATTATCAGATATCCACCTCTCTTTCCACAAGGAGGTCCTAAGATGTCTTGTGATATGTCTCATCATTACCCACCCTCCCTGCCTATATTGCCTATTCTAGCTAACTACCCAAAAGTCTCTCCCTTCACCAAATCATTCAATCTAATTGTTATATATTAAAAGGGGTGGGGGAAAGAAAACTATGGCAGCATAGGGATACTAGATAGAGAAGAGGAGAAAAGGAAAATAAGGCTAGTCCTCCCTCCCCACCCTCCCCAAAAAAAGGGTGTTGGTTCCATGGGCGGGAGAAAAGAAAATACTGTCTACCCTCAGTATAACTATTATTTTTAGATAGACATTTGGGTGCAAAAGGTGAACTCGCAAGTACCCATATCATGTCTAAATTAAGTAAGTACTATATGGGTTCCCAGAGTAACTCAAATTTTTGTTCTCGACCCTTATTTATGAAGTGAATTCTTTTCAGGTTCATACAATCCAGGAATAGATTTTTCCAAAATTTGTACTGGGAAGGGGTGCGTTTTTCCAGTTCCTAGTTATACAATGTCTTGCATTTAATAATGCGATATTCGTAAGTTTAGCCTAGGGACCCTGTGGTAGAGTTTGATTAAAACTGAAACTTAACATACTAATGTCTAATTCCCTCTGAATGTTGATACCCGGGATTTTGTTTAAAACTTGAAAAATCTTTTCACAGAAAGGGATGACTTTGGGGCAAGTGGCGATCACATGTTCCAGGGACCCAATTTCCCCCCAACCTCTGTTGTATATGGGAGATACTGTATAGTTGGACACATTTTGTTGAGAATATAGGTGGTATAATATAGTCTATGAAACACATTAAATTAAATCTGATTAAGTCGATTATTTATCATAGTGTAGATTCCAGCTATAATATTATCCCAAATTTGAGAATTCATTTCCTTTTGTAATGCAGTTTTCCACCTAATTTTGAGTGGATAAATTGGAGAAAAATTAGATTTCAATAGTATGTTGTAAGCCTTAGAAATCAATTTTACTTGTTCAATCAGAAAATGTGTTTGCATTTGAGTTAAAGAAGGTGGGGCCAACATTGGACCTAATTCCTTGATGTAAAATATCTTATTTGTAGGAATACAAAAATGTCCTGTGCGGAGTATGAATTTTTCATGAATTTGAATAAAAGACATAAAGTGTCCTTCAAGATTATATAAATCATGGAGACATGGATACCATTCTTCATCCATTTTTATATGCTTGGGAATTTGATGGTGCATGCCTGACATTATTCTATGTAGGATTCACAAGATTCACTCTCAGATTTTCTCTGTGGAACTCCAACCAATGTTCTATAGTGTTCCTAAGAAAACTATTTTTACATTTCCTTAGCTCTACTTTTCCAAAGTTTGAGAACAAAACTTGAGTGGGGTTAACATTGTCTCTCTCGAGATTGTCATAATATATCCACCATGCAGGTTCTGCCTTGAAGTATTCTCCTATCTGAGAGACTCTAGCTGATAAATAATATTTATTAAAGTTCAGGAGGTTTAGGCCCCTATTAGCTTTAGAAGCTTGTAATTTACCCAATGTATTTCTAGTTTTTTTTTATTTTTTCAAAGGAATTTGAGTACAAGTTTATTTAATTTACTAAACCATTGGTTCTCCAATCTTAATGGTAGGGCCTGAAATAAGTATAGTAATTTAGGTAAAATACACATTTTAATTGTTTGCACTCTGCTCCAGAGGGTCAGTGGGAGCTCCATCCAAGAACCTAAAGATTTTGTTATCTTATGCCAGACTTTTCATAGCTGAATTCAAGCAAACTCTTACTATCTCGTTAAATTAACACCCAGATATTTTAACTTGTATATTCTATCTTGAAGGGGAATGCTTCTAAATCCTGATATATACCATTGGGGTTTATAGGCATCAAAATCAATTTGTCCCAGTTTATCTTATTCCCTGATATCTGCCCAAATTCTGAAATAGTTTGCATAACTAGAGTTAAGTTGCTACTTGGATTAATAATACTGTATATAGTAAGATTTCATCTGCATTTAAGGAAATTATCAGGGGGTCATTAGAGTTGTAGAATCCCTTGTTGTTTGGGAGATTTCTTATTGCATTAGCTAATGGTTCCAATGTCAAAGCAAACAGTAGAGCTGAAAGTGGGCACCCTTGCTGTGTGTCTCTACCAAGACTAATCTTCTAGAAAATATTATGCTTAGTCAAGATTTGGGCTGAGGGTTATGAGTAGAGTGTTCTAACCCAAGTAACAAATTGATCCTCCAAATTTGCTTTTTCTAAGATTGTAAAGAGATAGCTCCATTCCACCCTGTCAAAGGCCTTCTCCGCATCTAAAGAACAAATCACAGCATCTTTCATTTGTTCATTAATATTGGGATTAACTAATATGTTAAGGGCATTCCTAATATCATTAAACCCCTTACGGCCTTTCACAAATCCTGTTTGATCTTTATTTACAATACTGGGGATTATGATTTCTAGTCTTTTAGCAAGAATTTTAGCTAGGATCATATTATCCACATTTAACAGAGAAATCAGGTGGAAGGATCCAGGAAGAAGAAAGTTTTCTCTTCTTAGGTATTAAGACCACCAGTGCCTCCAGAAAAGAATTAGGGATTGTACCTCCCAAAGAAATGAGTTATATAACTCTACTAATAAAGGTGAAATCTGAGTCATACAGATTTTATAAATTTCTACATGGAGCCCATCTGGGCTCAAGGCTTACCATTTTGTTGGGACTTAATGGCCTCTGTGACTTCTGCTTTGGTTATGATTTTATTTAATTTCAATTGTATTTCAAAATTAATTTTAGGGATTTCAGATTTTGACAGTAAACCCATATTTAAATCTTGAATTTCTGATTTATATAATTCTTCATAAAATGTTTTAAAGACATCATTAATTTCTTTTACATTTGCAATTTTCCTGCCCTCCATCTCTAATTCTCCAATAGTTCTGCTGGCTTTCTATTTTTGTAAAAGAAAAGCAAGAATTTTGCCAGATTTGTCTGCTTGAGCATAGTACTTAGATTTGGTTTTCATTATTAATCTTTCTGTTTTTATATTAGAAAGCTTATTATATTTCCATTTTGGATGTTCCCAATGTTTAAAATCTTGTTCCTTTTAGTATGTAAATATTGATCTTCAGCTCTTTTAATTTCTTCTAACCTGTCCACATTAGAGTTCCTTGCTTTATATTTATTATATGAGTAATAGGATATTCTTTCTCTATATAAGCTTTCCAGGCTCCCAAATAACTGCCACAGGACAACCAGAAGTAAAAATGACTCACCTTAATAATTATGTTTCGTCTAATGGAGTCTTGCTGTATTCTGACAATTGCAGTTAGCCCCAGCACTTGAACTGCCCTGGAGAGTATAGGGTTAAATTTCTATGCAGGGCATAGAACGTTGAGCTCGAGCTCAGTTGAAGACTCTGTCTGCAGTACTTGGAATCCAAACTGTCAGATTCTTACAAGCTAAAAACTCACTGACCTATCAGAATGTGGAAATTGTAACATTTCTACTAGCCAACTGACAATTAATGGTCTATGTTCCCAAAGGAAGATTCAAGTCAGGAAACCCAAAAACCAAACCAAAACCAGGTAATAAAGCATAACAAATTCTTAATAACCAAACTAAAGCACCCAAACAGTAAGTGTGCTGGAGACACCCCTGGGGTGCAACACTGCACCTGCCCACCCACTTCCCAAAAATAGGTTTTGAGAGGGAAGGCAGGGAGGGAGGTCAGAAGGAAAGATCCATTAGAAGAAACATAATTACTAAGGTGAGTAATTTTTCTTCAAACAACATGAATCTTGCTGTATTCTGACAATTACAGACTACTAGCAGTACCTCCAGAGGAGGACAGAACCTACTTTGGGAATAGGCTCTGAAGCACTGCTGTCCAAATCTAGCATCACTCCTTAGCCTGGATATCCAGGGTGTAATGCTTAGTGAAGGTATGAACTGTTTTCCAGGTGGCTGCTTGGCAAATTTTTAACAAGGGAATATCCCTGGCCGCAGCCAGGGATGCAACTGTACCTCTAGTGGAATGAGCCCTCAGACCTGAGGGAGGAATTTTTCCCAGTTTCTCATAACAGAATTGGATACAGGACATGATCCACCTGGCAATAGTTCTCTTGGTGGCAGGTTTGCCCTTACCTACTTCCCCATAAGTGAGAAAAAACTGTAGGGAGTCTAACCTGTGACCCTTTGTACATTCTATGTAGTAACTAATTGCTCTTTTAACATCTAAATTGTGTAACCTTCGCTCTCCTGAGGAAGCACGATCAGTGAAGAACACAGGAAGAGACATGGATTGGTTTAAGTGGAAATCAGAAACCACTTTGGGTAGGAACATCCTATTGGTTCTAAGGACCACCTTGTCCCTATGGAATGAGATGAAGTCAGGTTCAACTGACAGAGCTTGCAATTCACTGATATGTCTGGCAGAGGTAACAGCAACCAAAACACAGTTTTCCAAGTCAAGTACTTGAGCTCTGCTGAGGACATAGGCTCAAAAGGGGGGGTGCATAAGCTGAGCAATGCAAACATTCAAATCCCAGGCAGGAGCAGGATCCCTAAAAGGAGGATTGGTATGAAGCAATCCTTTGGAAAATTTACAGAATACAGGATGAGATGTCGGAGAGGAAAGCTTTCCACTGACAGAAAAGCAGAAACAGCTGACAAATGTACTTTAAGAGTAGCTGGTCTGAGGCCTAGACCATTAAAATGAACCATATAATTCAGAACTGTAGAAATTCAGCAGTGTCTGGGGATATATGCTTCTTGGAACACCAAATACTGAATCTTTTCCATTTGGAGTTGTAAATTTTTCTGGTGGCAGGCTTTCGAGAGGCTTTGAGAATGTCCAGAACCCCTTGGGGCAGATGCAAATCTGCATATTCTAACTCTTCAAGAGCCATGCCTTGAGATTGAGGGACCAAAGATTGGGATACCAAATCCTCCCCTGAAATGAGGTTAACAGATTGCACTTCCTGGGAAGAGACAGGGAAAGATGGACTGCTGGGGACAGCAGCAGGGGATACCATGGCTGCCTGGCCCAGTCTGCAGCAATCAGAATTAGTTTGCAGGATTGTGACATCATTTTGACCAGAACTTTGAACAACAGAGGAAAAGGAGGGAAGGCATAGAGGAATTTCCCTTCCCAGTTCAAAACCAGAGTATCCAGAGGGACTAAGCCCAGTACTGGAGGTCTGCAACAAAACAGAGGAAGTTGGTGATTGTCCGGGGATGCAAAGCGATCTATCTCTGGAGTGCCCCACCTGGAAAAAATCACTTCTAGTACCAGGGGATCCAGAGACCATTCATGATGGCCCTGGGAGATTCTGCTCAGTGCATCTGCTAGCACATTGTCCTATCCCGGTAGGTGGACTGCAACTAAAGATGTCTGCAGAGAGTAAGCCAGAGACCACAGTTTCATGGCTTCCATGCACAAGGCCATGGACTGAGTGTCTCCCTGCTTGTTGATGTACCACATGGTGGTGGTGTTGTCTGTCCTGACCTGTACCACCTTGTTCTGCACTGACTGAGAGAAGGCTTGCAGAGCCAGAAACACTGCTTTGAGCTCCAAAAGATTGATATGCAAGAGGGACTCTTGATGAGACCATTGTCCCTGGGCTGTGAGAGCCGAGATGGACTCCCACCCAAAGAGAAGTATCTGTGGTAAGGACCACAGAATGGGGCTGATTGACAAAGGAACCCTTGCCTGAGATTGTCCTGATCCTGCCACCATTGAAGTGCCTGGATCAGAGTCTGAGTCACTGGAACTAGTTTTGTAAGAGGATCCTTCTTTAGAACCAAAAGGACCTTAGATGGAACTGAATGTCCCTCATTTGAAACCTGGCTCCTTGGACCACTGCTGTAGAAGCTGCCTGTGACCCAGAAGCTGAAGGAAATGTCTTGCTGGTCGAGAGACCAAAAGGCGGAAAGAGGAGGCCAGCTCTGAAATGGCTGTAACCTCTGCATGGGAAGAAAAGCTTTGCCTTGACTGTATCCAGCTCTGCTCCTATAAAAGTGAGAAGCTGTACAGGTTCAAGAACTGACTTGGAAAGGTTGAGAAGAAATCCCAAGGAAGTGAGCACTTGCTAGGTCACTTGGAGATCTGACTTGACTTGGTCTGGGGACTGTCCCACAATGAGCCAGTCGTCCAGATATGGAAATACTGAAATCTTCTTCCTTCTTAAAAGGCCACCACTACTACCAGGCACTTTGTGAACACCCTTGGAGCTGATGTTAGGTGAAAGGCATTGCTCTGAACTGATAATGGCCTGAAGGAAATTCAAACCTGAGGTACTTTCTGTAGGAGCACCTGATGGGAATGTGAAAATAGGCATCCTTGAGGTCCAAGGAGGCTAGCCAGTCCCCTGCTCTTAGAAAGGGAAGAATTATTCCCAGAGTCACCATTTTGAATTTTGGTTTTAACAGATGCTTGTTCAGATATCTTAAATCCAGGATGGGTCACCACTCCCCTGTCTTTTTTGGGGTAAGGAAGTACCTGGAGTACAGACCTTTGCCCCTGTGTAGGTAAGGCACCCTCTATGGCCCTTAGAGCCAACAGAGATGAAACATCTAGTTGCAAAGAAAGGGATTCGGAGGTGCTTGCAGGTGGAAAGGTCTTGGCCTCAGCTTTGGAAATCTTTGAAGCTGAGGATCAGTCCCTGCTTACCTCTTCCAGGACCCATTTGTCTGAAGTAACAGACTTCCAGTCCTGGAAAAATAGCCAGCCTGCCTCCTATTGGTATGGGGAGTCGACCCGGCTGACACCTCAGGGTTTCTGCTTGGCAGGAGCCTTAGGCTGAGGGGTGGATGCAGTCCTGCTCATCCCCCTTCTTCCTCTCCCTCTAAAGAACCCCTCTGGGAAAAGGGAGGAGAGGCCTGCGCTTGGTAGAAAGGCCTGTGAAAAGGCTTGCCCCTGACCCTGGCTTGCTGCCTTTGAGGAGTTTCCTGTCTTTCCTTGGCCTGTGCACTCCTGTAAGTGGTCCTGTATTCATCTGTTTTCTTCATGTAATTCTCTGTCTGCTTCACAAAGAATTACCCACCACAGGGAAATCCATGGCCTTACGGATGCCATGTACTGTTTCTTTGCCATGACATCCAACTTCCTGGAGTCCTTATCTGGGGGTGTGAAGCCAAGGGAATGCTTTCCCTGTCACAGGCTGCAGCCTGCACTACCCCAACATGGCTGCATTGCTGGTAAAGAAACTCTGTATCTGAGCCTGACAGAGTATACCTCTTGTCCATCCTTCTGCCCACAGGAAGTATAGAGTTAGGAGACTTTAAAATGTTTCGAGTCTACTTCCCAAAAGACTTATGAAGGGGAATAGACAGTCTCTTAGACTCTGGGATATCCATCATTTCAATGAAGTCAGGCTCTTTTTGGTCCTGCACAGCCTCCTCCATAGGAAGCTGGAGGGTTTCTGCCACTTTCCTGTAAAACAGAAAGTAGGGAAGGGACTCAGAGAGCCTAGGAGGGGAAACACCAGAAGGTCTGTTTGGGGAGATGTCCGGTTCTATAGGCACATCCAGACTTTCTAAGCACTCAACATCATAATCCTCACATTGTTCACAGACCCCCTCCTCAAAATCCAGTTCATTAAAATCTTCATGGGCATAATCCTGAACCGGAGGAACTGACCGAACCGAACCCCTACCAACCAGGGCCGGATCGGTCAGAACCGGACTAATCGATTTCACAATCCAAATCACTCGGGCTATTTCTTCTGAGGTCGGAACATGGAGTTATGGATCCGAACTGGCAGATTTTTCCTTTCTTTCCTTTTGCAAGAAGTGACCCTTAGGATCAGCTCTCCTTCTTGCCTAAAGAAGTATTGCCCTGGTCAGAGGGCACTTCCTTCTGGTTCGGTGGTAACCGAACCGGCTGGCCTTCCGGGTTAGCAGATTTTCACCCTCCTTCTCCCTAAGTCTACCTAATCTCTTATCTAGGTAGACTTGGGAAAATTCTACATATTTGGCAGTCTGAATTGAGGTGGTCAAACCCCAGACAGTAACACAGGTGGGTGGGATTGTCCTTAGCAAAGACCTCCCACACTCACTGCAGTGTTGAAACCCAGTGGGCCAGTTTTTTTCTTGGTTCTCAGACATAGCCAACCTAATCAAACTTACCCTTTTTGGCAACCACCAGGCAAGACTCTCTTATCGGTTTCTAAATGTGTTACGGTGTTTGAAAAATGCTAAAAGATGTCTTTTTAAAACTGATAAGAACTGGTAACCACACACTAAAATGACTAAATCAAAGATCTAACGGATCGATTCAGCAGAACCGATCGAGACTTTTACAATTTCCACAATCCAAAACACTATCTAAGTGCTTAATGTACCAGACAGAGTGAACGAATCAGGTAAATCATTCGGAAAACCGAGACTTTAACCAACACTTTAACCAAGTCTTTGAACCGAGCAGCAGGAGAAATCTCTGGAGCGACTGTTCAGTGAAGCAGAGTAAAGAATCTGACGGTTTGGATTCAAAGTACTGCAGACAGAGTCTTCAACTGAGCTCAAGCTCAATGTTCTATGCCCTGCATAGAAATTTAACCCTATACTCTCCGGGGCAGTTCAAGTGCTGGGGCTAACTGCAATTGTCAGAATACAGCAAGACTTCATGTTGTTTGAATTTAAGTTATTGTCCATTTATATTTTACATTCTTTTTCTAGGAATTCAGAAAATTCTGAATCCTGTAACAACCAAACATACATTGTTCACCACTTCTGCCTCACAGTGACGTTCGCCTGTAATTTCAACATGAGGGCTAATGGTCAGAGATCAGGATCCTTCAAAAGAGTTAAGTAATACCCTATTTAATAATTCTTGTGATCCTAGAAAAAATCTATTCTGGAATAAGATTTATGTGGGTTGGAAAAAGGAAAATTCTCTAATATGTGCATTCTGTATTCTCCAAGATCTATAAGAATTAAATCATTCTTCTTTTTAAGTAAAGTGCAGGAGGCCTTTGACAGGGAGGAAGAGGAGCCCTCTCTGTCCAGAATTGGGTCCAGAGTCAAATTGAAGTCACCCCCTATTATATATAGGCCTGGGAATTTGGTGACTTTCAAAAAGAAATCTATGACAAAGTCTGGATCATCTTTATTAGAACTGTAAAGACATGCAACAGTCAGCTCTTGGTAATTAAATATTATTCTAAATATTACATATCACCCTTCACTATCACAAAAATGTTGTGTCTTTTTATTGAGACATTTAAAACATACTAAAATGCCAGCAAAATAGGCCTAATGGTCTTTCAAGTCTGCTTGATTTTCAGCACCTGCACTGAGGGCCGATTTTTTTTGTGCCCCCTCCCCATTGGGTTGTACTGTTCCCAGTCCCAGATGTTCCACCTGTATTGGGCCTGGTCAGATTTACCCTCCCCTGTGCCTGTCCCATCCCCTCTTAAACCCATCCACAGTCTCCACCTCTACCAGCTCCCTGGACAGTGCATTCCATGGCTCCACCACGCTTTCAATGAAATAACATCTCCTCCTCTCCCCTGTGAACCTACCCCCTTCCAGCTTACACCCATGACCTCTCGTTGCCCCACCCTCCTTCCTTTTTAGCACCCTGCCTGGGCTTCCATTATTGATCCCTTTCATGTACTTAAAGACCTCTATCATGTTCCCCCTGTCCCTTTTCTCCTCCAGGGTGTACAAGTCAAGTTCCTTAAGCCTCTCCTCATAGGTCCTCTCCACCAGGCCCTAGATCATTTTGGTTGCCCTCCTTTGGACCCTCTCTAGGAGTGTAATGTCCCTCTTTAAATCTGGTCTCCAAAACTGCACACAATATTTGAGGTGTGGCCTAACCAAGCAGTTGTACAGTGGAAGGATTACTTCTGCCCTTCTAGAGGTAATCCCCCTAGCAATTCATCCCAGCATCCTATTTGCACTTGCTGCTGCCCTCCTACAGGTCTCTGAGTTGTTCATTTTGACATCTACCACTACCTCCAGGTCCCTCTTACCCTCCGTGACTTGAATCGTGTCTCCTCCCAGGGTATACCCTGGCCTGGATTTCTGACTCCCAGGTGCAGAACCTTGCACTTCCCCACACTGAATTTTAGTTTTCAGTTTCCCAAACACCTTTCCAGAGCCTCCAGGTCTTCCTGCATGGCCTCCTCCCTCCTCCTCATCCACCACTGCACCCAGCTTTGAGTTGTCGGCAAGAGACTCATCTCCTCCTGATCCCCTTCCTGATATCTGAGACATAGGTGTTGAACAGGTGTGGCCCCAGCACTGACCCTTGGGGCACCCCACTAGTAACCCACCTTGGGGATGAGGCTAACCCTCCAACCATCACCTTCTGAGTATGCTCAGAGAGCCAATTTCCTATCCATCTTAACAGCTGTCTCCCTACCCCATTTCCTTCAGCTTAGCCAGCAGGTCACTGTGGGGTACTGAATCAAACGCCTTGCTGAAGTCTGGAAAGAGGATGTCCACTGGCCTTCCCTGGTCCAGGGCCCTTGTCACCCAGGCATAGAACTCAAGAAGGTTTGTCTGGCATGATCTTCCTGGGACAAAGCCATGCTGCCTATCATCCAAATACTCAGTTTGCTCCAGTAACCCCCCTAGCCTTTCCTTGACAATATCCTCCATCACCTTGCTGACCACCAATGTCAGGCTAACGGGCCTGTAATTTCCCGCCTCCTCTCTTGATCCCCCCTTATGGATCGTCATGATATGGGACACCCTCCGGTCTTGGGGCACCCACCCAGTCCTCAGAGAGATGCTGAGAAACTCTGCTAGGGGGGCTGCCTGGACATCTGCCAGTTCCCTCAGCACCTTGGGATGTATCTCATCTGGTCCAGGTGCTTTCTCCATCTAAAGGGACCTGAGGGCTTCCCTTACTCTCTCTACCAGGATTTCAGTCTCCACATCCTCCCCCTTTTCACCCTGTACTGCTGGCCCCCCACCTGTCTGTGGTGGCCACTCCCTTTCCCCAGATCCATCAGGGCCCCTGATCTCTAACCGTCCCACCCCTTCCTCTGGTTTGCCCCGCCTCCCCCACAAGACATAGCCCTCCATCCCTCCTGATAAAACTGAGGCAAAGTACTCATTTAGGACTTCTGCCTGTTCCTCCCTCCTGTGCCCAACCATCCTCTATCCTTATCTTTCTGATCTGCCCCTCACTTTCCTTTTGTCCCCTATGTGTCTAAAGAACCCTTGCCCCCCGGATCCCACTGGCCAAGGACTGCTCCTTTTTTATGTTGATTGTGCACAGCGCAATAAACATATTAGGACAGCTTGCTGAGAAGCAGACTGTGGAGGCACGGCACCGTTGTGGCCAATGCTCCCACAGTCTGCAAAGGCTTGTCCCGCCGCCCCCAATGCCATGGCAGGCTGCTGGTGACACAAGTTTGGAACATTGGCAACAACTTGTGACAATTTAGCTGCTACAATCAGGGGCTGCCTCGTCATTGCAGTGTAAGCCATCCACTGCAATGAGGGAGCGACCGTCTATTGCAGGGCGGGATAGGAACCTGATATTGTTTGTAGAACATGGCAGTGGTTTGCTGCTGTGTTCACAAACAATATTACTCCCCACCATGTTTATTCGTCAACAGGGAGCCAACTCCCATCGGCATAATGTAAACTCGCCATTTCATTGTCTGCTTATGGGGTGCCCAATCCCCATCGCAGAAAGGAATCCCCTTTGTTATTTGCCAATGGGGTGCCTCCAACTTCAGCGGCAGAAAGGAATCTCCCCTTTTGTTGTTTGCCTGGGGGTGCCCAATCCCCCATCGGCTACAGCTGCACCCTCCCACCCCAAAAGCAAGACTCCAGCGGCATGCTGGGATCCCAACCCAGCGTGTCACATGCCCCTGTAAATAAAAAACGGTCCTACAAAGTCTTTTTTTGTTTTGTTTTTAACCCTGTAAAAAAGGAAATGGTCCCTCCTAGTCTCCCGGCCCCCCAACCCACAACCCCGCACCCACTCACGGTGCACCCTGCTTCCCCACACCCCCCTCACCCCATATTTATCTCCGGAGCTTGGCACGACGATCTTTGGTGGACTGGGAACATGTCTGCACTCTTCAAAGCCAACCGCAAACTGAGAAAATGCTGGTAAGCTGTATAATGTAATAAATAGGGTTTTTCCAACTTTAGTACATATCTCGGTCATTTTTGGGAATTTTTTCACCAAATTTTCAACATGGGGTTTTTGGGAACCCTCCTCATGAATTCTTAACTGTCATGGCATTAATCAGCCCCAAAAGGTGATTTTGGGGTCACTGCATGGAATTACCTTTTGGAGTCAATTAACAAAACGACAATGCCAGTGTTTATAAGGTGGGCTCTCAAAAAAAGCCTATGTTGCAAATCTGGTGGAAAAAATCCAAAAAATGACTGTTTTATGAGCTTGCTCTGCGCAGTTGCTACACACGCTCGTAACTTCGTGAATTTGCAATATTTTCACTCCAGATTTTCAACATTGGCATTTTGTCTCACCTTCTTGTGAACAGTACAGCTGTCAATGTTCACATCCTGGCAGAAATGTGTTTTCGCACTTCCGGTGCAGAATAGTGTGATGGCTGTAAGAAATCAGTGTTTGGGACTGATTAAGGAAATGACAGTGACACTGTTCATGAGTAGAGGTCCTGAAATGGCTATGTTGAAAATTTGGTAACGATACTCCGTAAAATGACTGTGTTACGAGCGTGCGTTGTGCAGTTTGCATGCACGCTCGTAACTTCACGAATTTATAATATTTTCACTCCAGGTTTTCAACATTGCCATTTTCCCACACCTACTTATGAACAGTTCAACTGTCATTTTTTCCATCCTGGCTGAAATGTGTTTTCGCAGTTCTGGCGCAGAATAGAGCGGTCGCTGTGGGAAATCACTGTCCGGGACAGATTAATAAAATGACAGTGATACTGTTCATGAGCAGAGGTCCTAAAATGCCTATGTTGAAAATTTGGGGATGATAGCCCATCGAATGAGTGTGTTACAAGTGTGCATTGCACACTTTCCACACACCCTTGTAACTTTGCAGATTCGTAATATTGTCATGCCACATTTTCAACATTGGCATTTTTTCTCACCTCCTTATGAGCAGTACAGCTGTCATTTTTCACATCCTGACTGAAATGTGGTTTCACAGTTACAGCACAGAATAACGTGGTCGCTGTGGGAAGTCAGTGCTCGGGACAGATTAAGAAAATGACAGTGGCACTGTTCATGAGCAGAGGTCCTAAAATGCCTATGTTGAAAATTTGGTGACAAAACTCCATAACATGACTGTGTTACAAGCATGCGTTCAACTCTTTCCACACACCCTCGTAACTTCACAAATTTGTAATATTTTCACTCCACATTTTCAACAGAGGCATTCTTCACACCTCCTTATGAACAGTACAGCTGTCATTTTTCACATCCTGGCTAAAAATATTTTTTACACTCTTGACGGAGAATAGCACGGTCACTGGGGACATCAGTGTCTGGGACAGATTAAGATGGAATGAGTGGGGGGGGGAGTGACCGAGTTCAACTGAGCTCTGTCAGGACTGCTCTGGATTTGTTTGAGGGCAGAAAAAGGCCCCAATGCAAGAGGCCAGTACAAAAGGGCAGCCTGCAGCACTGGGAGAAACAGAACAAGAGCGCGAGAGAGGGAGGGGGAGTGAGCGAACTCACTGGAGCGCTGTCAGGACTGCTGTGGATTTCTTTGTGGCAGGAAAAGGCATCAATGCAGGCAGGGACCCAGTAGAAAAGGCCAGCCTGCAGCGGTGGGAGAAACAGTACAAGTGAGTGGGACAGGGGACTGAGTGAGCTCAATGGAGCTCTATCAGAACTTTTGCGGATTTCTTTGTTGGCAGAAAAAGGTGCCAATGCAGGCAGGAGCCCAGTAAAAAGGGGCTGCTTGCAGCACCAGGACAAACAGAATGAGCGCTTGGCAGAGGGAGACTGAGTGACCCCAATGGAGCTTTGTCAGTACAGCTGCGGATTTCTTTGTGGACAAAGGTGCCAACGCAGCCAGGAGCCCCGTACACAAGCGCAGCCTGCAGTGCCAAGAGAAACAGAATGAGTGAGTGACAGAGCAGTAGTGAACAAGCTCAACGGAGTTTTATTGTGACTGTTGAGGATTTCTTTGTGGACAGAAAATGTGGCAACGCAGGCGGGAGTCCAGTACAAAAGGCCAGATAGCAGCGCGGGCAGAAACGGAATGAGTAAGTGAAAGAGGGGGAGGGAGTGAGTGAGCTCAATGGAGCTGTGTTGGGACTGCTTCAGATTTCTTTCTGGCCAGAACAAGCCACCAATGCAGGCTGGAGCCCAGTACAAAAGGGCAGCCTGCAGCGGCAGGAGACAGAATGAGCGAGTGAGGGAGGGGGAGTGAGTGAGCTCATCGGAGCTCTTTTGGGACTGCTGCAGATTTGTTTGTGGGCAGAAAGAGGCAGCAATGCACGCAAGGGCCCAGTACAAAATGGCAGCCTGCAGTGGTGGGAAAACCAGAATGAGCGGAGAGAGGGGAGTGAGCTCAGCCAACGGAGCTGCACTGTAACTGCTGCAAATGGCGGCAACGCAGACAGGAGCCCAATAGAAAAGGGCAGCCTGCAACGCTGCAGAAACGGAATGAGTGAGTGAGAGAAGGGGATGAGCGAGCTCAATGAAACATTGTCGGACTGCTGCAGATTTCTTTGTAGGCAGAAAAGGTGCCAACAGAGGCAGGAGCCCAGTACAAAGGGCAGGCTGCAGCGCCAGGAGAAACAGAATGAGTGAGTGACATGGGGACTGAGCGACCTCAACAGAGCTCTGTTGGGACAGCTGTAGATTTCTTTGTTTTCAGAAAAGGTGCCACATGAGGAAGGAGCCCAGTACAAAAGGTTAGCCTGCAGCGCTGGGAGAAACACAATGAGCTAGTGACAGAAAGGGAGTGAGCAAGCTCAATGGAGCTCTATCATGACTGCTGTGGATTTCTTTGTTGGCAGAAAAAGGTGGCAAAGCAGGCAGGAGCCCAGTACAAAAGGCCAGCCTGCAATCCCGGCAGAAACGAAACAAGTGAGTGAGAGGGGGGAGTCAACAAGCTCAACAGACTTGTGTCAGGACTGCTGCAGATTTCTTTGTGGGCAGAAAAAGCCACCAACAGAGGCAGGAGCCCAGTACAAAAGAGCAGCCTGCAGCACCGGAGAAACAGACTAAGCGAGTGACAGAGGGGTAGTGAGCAAGCTCAACACACCAAAGCAATCAACATTCGGCATTGACAAATGCTTGTTGCTTAGCTGCTGTCACCATCCTGGTGACTCTCTTGGCTGTCAGCTCATATGCCTCCTGATCCCTTTCACTCCTTGAGCACTTGAAGCACCTATAGGCCACCTTCTTGTCCTTCACCACCTCCTGGATCCACCAGCAGGATTTTCCCAAACTTACACCTTTCCTCATGCAGAATCTGGTAACCTCCTGTATTCCCTCCTAATGATCCCCCACCTGCTGTCAGCATCCATATTTGGCCTTATCCTGTCCAAATGATCTTTAAGGATCCTTCCTTTCCCTGAAGTCTGCACCCTAAAATCAGTTACTACCATCCTTGTTCACCTCCCCCCAGTTCCAGGAAGAACCAGACTGTGGCGTAATCACTCCCCCAACGGGTCCCTCACATCTAGGCCCCTAATCTGATCACTATCCGCCAGGACCACGCCCAGTGTCTGGGCCTCTAGTTGGCTCACCCACCTGTTGTGTCAGAAACGTGTCCTGGAAGACATCCTCGCAGCCTCACCACTGGTGACGCTATAATCTTCCAGTCTGTTCCTGGCATGTTGAGGTCACCCATTAGAACTACCCTTCCCTTTCCCAGTCTACAGTGTCCCTTGAGATTTGCCACCAATCTTTCTTCCAGAATCTCCACCACTGCTGGTGGTCTGTATACCACTAGGATCTTTACTCTCTTACCCCCTGCATCAGCAGGGTGACTCAAATAGCCTCCACAGTCCCTTCTGCCTCTTCTACCCCTCCAATACCCATGCCATTTCTGACTAGCAGTGGTACACCACCCTCCTTCCCTCCCCTATCTTTTCTGAACATAGTATAGCCCTCCAGATTTAGGGTCCCACTATGCTCCTAAGTGACCCAGATCTCAGTGACTGCTGCATATCTACCTCCCTCAACTAGCATCGCCTGGAGCACAGACATTTTATTTCCTAAGTTCCTGGCATTGATCAGAACAACTCTCCACCCCTTTTCCCTCCTCTCCTCCCCCCCCTTGAGCTCCCATTATTCAACTCCTGCACCCTACCTGGTGACTCATTTCCATATCTCCCTAGCCCCCTAGAGGAGTGAAGACCATGTCCTCATTTATCGTACCTTCTGGCACTGCCCCTTTTTTGATCCCTCCCCGCTTCATAAGTTTAAACCCCACCTTTCGCTGATGAACCCAGCTAGTTTGAGCTTAAGGATTTCTTTCCCTTCCAGATTAAGGTGGAGCCTGTCCCTAGCGTACAGCCCCTTATCCTTTCAGGTCTCCCTCCAGTCTCCCACCAGGCCATACCCCAATTCCCCATGCCACTCCCTTAGCCAATGATTTATCTCCCTAATCTTCTTCTTGTTTTCCCCACTAGCCCTTGGCACTGGCAGGATTTCCAAAAAGAAAATCTTTAAGCCTATGGAAAGGCATACCCTAGCCAACTCCTGGAACCTTGCCTGAATTTCTAGTTCACTTTTACCATTTATGTCATTTGTCACAAAGTGCACTAGAATGTCCCCTACATTCCCTTGCCAGTGAATACAACTCATGCTTGGCCTTGTGCACTGTCAGGCCTGGGTGGCATTTGGTTCTGATCAGACAGGATTTACCCTTCCCCTGCCCATCCCACTGGATACCTCTGATCACGGAGTCCCCCAGTAGCAGCACTCTAACCTTCCCCATGCCTCCCTGTTCACCCCTCGGGTTTTCCTCCTGCATGCTTCTCCTCATCCCTTCATCCAGTTCTCCCCCAACTGGCTCCTCGCACTTCCTACAATCTGGGTGTTGAAGGTGGCCCTTCACTAATTTCCCTGGTCACCCACTCTACCTGTGTCCTGGCCTTCTTCCCCCCCACCCGAGTATCTTTCTCTGTATCTCTTTCCCCACTCCTTACTAATCCATTCACCCTATCCGTTTGCCTACTTGGCTTTCTGCTAGCTATCATCCCATTTATGTCCTGCGCCTTCTTGCCTGTCGTGCTCCCCTGTTCCACACCCTCAGCCTCCTCCTTGTTCCCCTGATCCTCCTTTTTCTTCTCCCCCTACCCCTCTTCCCCCATCTTTTCCAGGTCCCCCTCTATTACTCCCTTGCCTCTTGCCCCCTTCACCCTTTCTATCCATCCCTGCCCCAGCTTCACAGCAGCAACATCATCATCATCCTCCTCCACCCCCATGCTCACCTCTTCCACCAATGGGTGTAGAGTGTTAAAACAATTTGTGAGCCTTAGCCCATCTCCCAGTGCCCCCTCATCCCTACCGCCCCTCCTCTGGACACTCCCAGTCTCTTGCCTACTGCTTTGGAAATTTCCACCTTTTGGGCCCCACCTGCCAGGGACCCTTAGAGCCTCCTGTGTACTCCCTTCCCTCCTCCCCTAGTGTGAGGAGATCTCTTCACTCCTCCCCCAGCATGGGAGGCCCCAGCACCTAGTGCTTCCATGTAGGTGGCCACTTGCCTCCTATCTCTCTAACTCCCCCCCCCAGCACCCCCAGCTGCCTTTGGATCCCCTCTATCTCCTCCTTAAGCTGTGCCAGCTGGTAGCACACTGGGCATCCCCCAAACTTACAAGCCCAGTCCAGTATCATGGCCGCACCACACCCTGTGCACCTAACCACCTGTCCAAAGATACCTGCTCTAGTGACATGTGGTACCTTCCCTATCATCATAGCAGTCTTTTCTAGGCCAAAATACCAACTCAGTGGCTCTACAGTTTCTTGACTTATCAGTACCTATAACTAGACGATCCCCTCATACAGCATGCAGACTTTCAAACTTGCAATGCTTGAGTGGCTGAACTTTTCCCCACCTGACTAGCAGCCATAAGAGTTAGCTCATAGAGGAAGTTTTCAACTCTCTAAGCTCCTCCCTCCCAGCCTTTAAACCCAACCCCCAGTGGCTTTTCCGTATTTAAGAAAGGCAAATAAGAGGTGTTGGTGGGAGGGCTTTCCACAGAACGATTAGGCAACATTGAAAACACAACAGCAAAACTTGCAAAAACTTATAACAAAAAAGATACATACACTCTCCAGAAACAGCCTCACCACATTTTCAAAAGTCCACTACTAACTCTGCCCACAGCAAGAAGATTTAAAATCATTTAAGTTTTTAGAGACAAGAACTGCCACTCCTCTATATTTTTGGCCCACTGGGGCAGAGTGCAGTCCAGGTCCTCCCCATAATTTCCTAAACTTATCAAATTCCTTTTGATTAAGGTGGACCTCTTGTAATAAAAGACAATTAATATGCTTTTTTTTTACGTAGTTTAATATCATTTTCATTTTAATTGGGTTGGAGATACCATTAACATTCCATGATAACAAGTTTAATGTATCTGCCATAATCTACCTTTTGTTTTGTTTTTTTGTTTTTTTTTCAGTATCAACCACTGTCCCCAGAACATCCAGACCTGAGGTTCTCAAACCCGGGTCCATAGAGTAAGTAAAGATTGTAATATAAAGTGCTGTGAGGCCATCAGAATTACACTCTGAAGCCCATGGTAACTGCCTTAAAGTACAACTTTATTATATGAATCTAACTGAGTCTATGCTTCCCATGACCCAGTAGCCCCTCATATTTACAAGATGTCAACTGCCTGGCATTTGTAAACTCCCGTCTAACCGAACCCCGTACAAAAAGGGACAGGAAAGAAAAGGGTACTATGGAAGGCAAGAGTAAAGACTAAGGCCACATAATGTATCCACTTCCCTCCTACCTATTTCCAACATTTATGGTACAAACTATGCTAGAAATACTAAAGAAACTCCCCTTGTATTGTCTCAGAGAAACAAGCATTTGTCAATGTCAAATGTTGTCTTGCTGGCAGCATTGGTAGTGCAAGAGTTAGAGAGAGGCTTAATAGGAATGGCAGTGAAGCATAGAACCAACATGAACCACAGCCTACCCTTCAGAAAGTGACATGCATTGAGGTGTGCCTTTGGGTCATTGGCCATAATGCTAATGCCATTTCACTTCACCCTACCCTGCAGACTCTGACAAGTGTTGCATTGTGCCTTGGGGTCATCAGGCCTTACGCTCACCCCATTTCATAAGGAAGTATGTTGAGATGGATGCAGCATAGGAGAATGGGGTGAACTTTGGAGATGAAGAGTCCAAGGCACACCTGGATGGATGTCAGTGGCTGCAGGGTGGGGGTGCAATGGCGTGAGCATTACAGCCAACAATCCAAAGGCACACCCTGATGCCTGTTAGTATGTACAGGGTGGGATGTTATGGTTAGAAACCCTAATGCCCTGGGCATTTGTTGGTATTCGCACACCAAATTTTCAACCTGGCCTTTTTGTGACCCCACCTCATGAAAGCATGTGGGACCTCTGCTTATGAACAGTGTCCCTGTGAATGTGTCCCGAACGTTGATTTCCCACAGTGACCGCACCATTCTGCACCACATAAAAATGTCAGCTGCACCATTCATAAGGAGGTGTGAAGAGATGGCAATGTTGACAATCTGGAGTGAAAATATTAAAAATGCTTGACGTTACGAGAGTGCATAAAACTAGGCAACACACGCTCGTAACAGTTTTCTGGAATTCTTTCATAACATTTTTGACATAGGTATTTTGGGATCTCTGCTCATGAACAGTGATAGTATGATTTTCTTAATTTGTCATGAACATTGTTTTCCCACAGCGACCGTGCCATTGTGCGCCAGCTGTGCAAAACCACATTTTGGTCAGGATGTGAAAAATAACAGCTGTACTGTACATAAGAAGGTGTGCAAAAATGGCAATGTTGAACATCTGGAGTGAAAATATTAAACATTTTTGAACTTACGACGGTGCACAGATGCTGCACAATGCACACTTGTAACATAGTCATTTTGTGGAATTTATTGACCAGCTGTTTAACATAGGCATTTTGGGACCTCTGCTCATGAACAGTGTTATTGTGATTTTCTTACTGTGTCCCGAACATTGTTTTCCTACAGTGACTGCATCACTGTGTACCGGATGTGTTAAAACACATTTCAGGTAGGATGTGAAAAATGAAGTATACTGTTCATATGAGGTGTGAATTGTCAATGTTGAAAATCTGGAGTAAAAATATTAAAAATTCTCGGTTAAAAGAGTAGCGTGGAAACTGCGCAACACATGCTCATAACACAGTAATTTTTTGACTTTTTTACCAAATTTTCAACCTAGGCATGTTGGAACCTCTGCTCATATACAGTGTTACCATGATTTTCTTACTCTGTCCTGAACATTGTTTTCCTACAGTGACTGCTCCACTGTGCTGGATGTGTGAAAACACATTTCAGGCATGATGTGGGAAATGACAGCTGTACTGTTCATAAGGAGGTGTGAAAAAATGACAATGCTGAAAATCTGGAGCAAAAATATTAAAAATTCTCAAAGTTACAAGTGTGCGTGGGAACTGCACAACACACGCTCATGACATGGTCATTTTTTGGAATTTTTTCAACAAATTTGCAACATAGGCTTTTTGGGAGCCCACCTCATGAACAGTCACACTGTCTTTTCATTAATCAGTCCCAAAAGGTGATTCTGCGCAGTGACCATGAAATCACCTTTCGGAACTGAATACCGACATGACAGTGACTGGATTCATGAGGTGGGGTCCCAACAACCCCATGTTGCAAATTTGGTGCCAAAATTCAAATAAATGACTGAGATATGCACCAAAGTTGAAAAAAACCTATTTATGCCATTATACAGCTTACTGGCATTTCTTCAGTTCGCGGTCAGCTTTGAAGAGTGCCGATGTGTTCCTAGTCTACCGAAGATCATTGTGCCAGGCTCCGGAGGTAAGCATGGGTTGGGGGGGTGAGGGGAGGTGGGGTGCGCAGAAGGTGGTTTTGGGTTGGGGACCATCAACAGCCAGCGAGGGACCATTTCCTTTGTTTCAGGCAAAAATATTAAAAATCACAGTGGACCATTTTCTGTTTTTTTACTGGTTGTGACCACACTGGTGTGGGCTCCCAGTGTGGTGCATTGGTTGAGGCGTCATGTCACCCACACTGGGGTGGGCTCACAGAGTGGGCATGGCACACAATCAGGGACAGTGCCATAAAAATGGCGGGGGGGGGATTAACATGCCTACAGGAGGATTGGGCAAGGATGTCTGTGTTTTGAGGCATGATGCCGAGGAGGATTGGGCACCCCCTCAGCACACCACAGCAGGAAAGAGGGCACATATGCTGACAGGGGATTGGGCACACCGAAGTTGGCTACATAGGATTGTGAGGGTGGGTGGCAAGCCGCCCACCACATGTTTATTGAAATGTTACATCAAGACAGCAGCATGCCCTGCAATGATGTGGAGCTCCCTCATTGCAGTGGCTAAAGCATTTGAAGTTGGTGGCATGCTTTTGCACTGCTGTCATAGACAGCATGCAATCTAATTCATGCCATGGAGCCCAGTGTGAAAAAGCAGTGGCGCCACTAGCTGTACAGCACAACCGTGCTTCCAAAACCTACTATTCCAAAGTTATGGTAACACGCTTTCTTGCACAGGCGCAAGACAACATAAAAATCAGGCACTAATTTCCTCCAGGAGGCCATTCCTGTTTCAGAAATATTTTTATCTGGTTTCAATTTTAGTTCTTTAAAGACATAGGGCGAATTTTAAGCCCCGCACAAGCTGTAACAATGGCAGCTTGCACCGAGTGTGGTGTGCCCGGGACCCTGCACCTGAATTTCTACTGAAAAGGGTCCCAGCACCTAAATCCAGTGGTGTGTGGCAAAGTGGGTGTTGCGCCCAATGTATGGAGCACCCACCCGGAATGCCACAATGGCAGCACCCACAGACAGAGGCTGGAAACTGGGCACTGCCCCCCCAACACCACCGCACAACAGCACCAGTGCCGCAACATTCCCCGGTACCCTGGTGGGCTAGTGCCCTACCCATCTTAGCATTCACCCCTCACCATACCTCAGTTCAGCGATCAGCACAGCCCCACATGCTACCTGGCCAGCCGCGATGGGCAGTCCATGTGCTGCATTGTATATAGTGCACACACAGACTGCCCATTCAGCAGTCAGCTGTGGTGGTGTGCGGAGGGCTGTGCTGGTCACTGGATCGGTATGGAAGGGAGGTGGGAGAGCTGGAGATGGTAGGGAGGGTTGGCAGGATGCACGGACGTGGGTGTCAGGGACCATGATGGGGTGAGGGGGGACCACCGGACCACCAGGATCACCCACCGGGGATGGATGGGGTGGGCTGTACAGTGGCACCTACAGGATGGCCCCCCAGGAGCCGTCTAAGTCCCCTTAGACCTATCCCTCACTGGTCTAAGGGTACTTGGCACTTGGTTCCTGGGGGGTTCTTTCAAATTCCGGATCCAAGGACTGTGACAGTCTTGGTCTACCTCTGACCCCCAATGCCATGACGCAGCCACTTCTGTGGTGCAAGGATGGTGCTAGCACACTTTCGTGCAGGCAGCCTGCTGGTTGATGCAGGCTGCCTTTCAAGTTCCCACTTGGCGCAGCCCTTGGTGCAAGGTGTCCAAGTGTCAGACCTGTTTGATGCAAGCACCTTGCATCAATCTAAAGCCATTGAAAATCTGGTTCATAGTTCTCTGCTTCTACTGCAGAGGTAAAGTTTCCTTCCTCTAAATAGGAGATTTATAGTGTAGTAGGGTAGGATGAAAAAAGGATTAATTTTCCTACAAAAATGTTTTAATATTTTTAAAGGAAGCCCTTTTCTGTTGTGCTTCATGACCCAAATCAGGGTAACTCAGTATGTTGTTGTCCTGCATTAAGGTTTTTTGGCTAGGACAAATTAGCTTCCTTTCCTGGTACTTGAGAAATTTTACATAGATGGTTCTGGGGTGTTAAAGTTTGGATTTAGAAACTCTGGAGTTCTCTGTGCTTTCTGTAATTCGATTTTTTTCTCAGGGTATTTTCTAGCTACTATAGTAATTTTGTAAGCATTTTTTCACAGTACTCCAGAATATCATTACTTTCCGAACCCTCTGGGATTCCCAAAATCTTAAGATTATCTCTTCTTGATCTTAGTTCCAGATCTAAAATGTTATTCTTTACAGTGAGCATTTGATCAGAAAGTTCTCCTGCCTGGTGCCTGAGCACAGGCAGTTCATCTTCTGAATCTGAAAGTCTTTCCTCGTAGTGTGTCATCCTATTATTTAAACCTGCAACTTCTTGTTTTACGACTCTCATTTCTGAATTAATGCCTTCTAGCTTCTCCTCAATTTTTGAAACCCAGTTTTCATTTGTTTTAAAATGATTTGAAGCAACTGGTTGTTTTCTGAATCTTCTCGGTGGGGGTTAGAGGATATTATTTTCTTCTATTGTCATACTGCTTTCCAGAATTATTTCCCCTGAAAAATTAGAAGGCTTTTCTGAGTTTTGATGGTCCCTGATTTTCAGGATGCTCTCCCCCTGTGAAGTTGATGGGGTTGTCCTCTTCACCCTGTCCGTCATATTTTTAGAGAAATTATTCGCGGATGAAAAAGAAAGGGAAGAGCCAGCTTTAGAATTTTCCTCTATACCCACTTCCTTTAGTTTGTGTTTTCCTGAAAACTATCAGAGTTATCAGGGGAAACTGTCAAACTACTGCAGTGTTGTCTGCTACACATTTGTACCTATACAACCCCAAGGTCACATCTGAAACGAGCGGACCCGATCAGTATGCTTATCTGGTAAATCTCTTAAATAAATAAATAAATAAATAAATTTGAACAAGTTAACTTCTGGAATCACAATATTCAAATTGTTTGGCGGTTCAGGGTCTGCCTTGTTTCTTCAGAGATTATCTCAAAATGCATTTCTCTGTTTTCCTGCTCAGGGTTAGATGGAGAAAATAAAGGGTCACTGCCCTCGGTTGATAAATCATATAATTTAGATGAAGACTCCTCGTAGGAGAACCTCTATCCATTTGTATCCCTGCTCTTTCTTCCTTTTGGCTTCAAATCTGATTTGGGAAAAGGCTCTGATTTCCTTAAAATTCTTAGGTCTGGTAGCCATTCAAAAAAACCCAAGAACCCACACAGATACTTAATTTACAGCCCCAAATATCTCGATTCACATAGACCATATGCTTCTAATACAGTTCCATTATATGCAGTTCCACCATAAAGCTTAAGACTGTGTCAATTCAAAAAAAGAAAAAAAATCAGTACCTGGCTTCTTCTTACACTTAGAAACTTAACATTTTTTTTTTTTTTTAACTCATTAGCTAGAGAAAAGTCATACTGTAGATCACCCAGAGTGTTTTCTAGTGAAATAAGGGCTGTAGTGTTGATAAGTTCTAGGCCCCACTTGTACAGGCTGCCAAGGTGTTCTTAAACTCACTCAGTCCCTGTTGCCAATATTTCCAGGAGACTAGAAGTAAAGGAAAGAAACAAAGAAAACACTGATGTCCTCCACTAGACTCCCAATATAAATATCAGCTAGTTCTCTTAAAGTTCTCTTAAAGAAAAGAAATGTTCATTCGATATGCTTCTCGTGACATGCTTTAGTTTGACTATAGCTGTAGCAGTTAATGCTTCAAACCACATCAAAATGTGAAGATGTTAGAAAGAAAGAATAACAGTATCTGACTTCTCTAAGGCATTTTAAAAGGTTTTACACATCATTCTTGCATCCAGTTTCTCCAATGCACTGCTCAGGGAGCAAAGTACAAAAGGAGTCAGTCTGGGTTTGGCATTCCAGGAGTCCGACTGCTGCAGCTCCTCATGGTGCCATCTTGACTCCTGATAATAACAGATTCTAAGCCACTCAGGAACCCAGCGACATAGCTAAAGCGCTCAACACAGCCTTCACTGACCTATCCGCTGTATTACCGAGTGAGTGCCCACACCACCACCAATGGGTCAGTCACCCAACCTGCATACTCCCCCTGACTATAAACAACAACTTTCTATTTCAAACTCATTACCAAGCACAAGACAATTAAATACATCAAGTGGGTCCTTGGGAAGACCAGAATGGGGAGCGACCAAGTTGACATGAAGTTGATCACCCTCACACTAGACACGGTAGCTGACCCACTCACAAAATTGTTCAACACCTGTGTAAGATTAGGTGTGTTCCCTGATAGATGGAAGGCAGTGCTTGCCACCCCGGTCCAGAAAGCTGGTGATAGAGCAAACACAGCAAATTATAGACCCATCTCTATTCTACCCCACCCATCCAAAGCCCTTGAAAAGGTTGTCTTGGACCAACTCACAGAGTATCTAGAGAAGTACAGCTTACTCTGTAAACAACAGCATGGTTTCCGGAAGAAGCGTTCCACCCTTACTGCTCTGATCAATTACACCTCCATGCTCTATGATGCCTTGGATAAAGGGATGGCTGCAGGGTCTATCTTTACAGACCTCACAAAACCTTTTGATACCATTAACCATCCGGCTTCTCTTAAACCACCTGCTGGCTATTGGCTCCAGTGAAACCATTAATTGGTTCGACAGTTATCTCTCCACAGGCCACAATATGTCAGGATTAATGGCATAATTTCTGAACCCAAGGATGTGAGCCTAATAGTCCCACAAGGGTCCATCCTAGGCCCACTCCTATTCAGTCGCTTTATAAATTTCCTACTCCCAGACTGCCCGGCACAAAAAGTGCTTTACGCAGATGATACCGTCATTTTGGCAGTTGGTAGAGAACAATCCTCAATCACCACTGAGCTACAAGAAAGCTTCCGTATGCTCGAAACATGGTTCACTCAGAACAAGCTGATGCTCAACTATAAAAAAACCAAAAGCATGCTCTTCACTGTACCACAGAAAAAGAATAAGTACAGCCCCATGCTGATTCGGAGCCATCGGGGAGACCTTTTGGAACAAGTATGCACATTCAAATACCTCGAGGTATACCTGAACAGCACTCTCAGCTTGATTACCCATATCAACCATGTGGACAAACTGCAAATATAAAGCTGGGTGTTCTCTACTGCAACAAAAACTCAGTGACAGCAGCAGCCCTGAAACTAGCCACAAGCAGTTCAGTCGTCTCCTTAATAGACTACGGCCTGCTTCTTCTATGGGGCTGGCTCTGACACCACCCTAAAAGAATAAGAACTCTCTCTAAATAAGGCCTGCCAACTGACCCTAAGGGCTAACCACCTAACTCATACCTGTACCTTATACAGTGATAGAGGGTGGCTCCACTCCACCTTAGGGTGCAGTATCAGTCCTGCATACTTATAAAAAAGCAGCACTGGGACTTATGCCTGATATGACCTGCAGACTACTCAAAGTGGCACAACCCATTCAGCAAACCAGAAGAACAACTAAAGGTGGACTCCTAGCACCTTTCAAGCACACAAGGCTTGCCCAGAAATCCCTCTCCTACCAAGGACCTAGGCTGCTCGATGAGCTACCTAATACCCTCACAGAGTGTACCAAGATCAGCCAATTCAAAATTGGGTTATGTTCTCATCTAGAGCTTGAAAAGGTCTGTCGATGCTCTAACTAATAATCCCCCCCAACTCTCACTACCTCAACCACCTCTAGTACCGACCCCTAAAACCCTCACTGCTCCTGTCTTCACTCAACTCCCTCCCCTGTATCCCCACCCACTCTTTCACTTCCATCTCAATTTCTCCTCACCCCCCAACCCCTCTCCTCACCCCCATAGCACTTAACCGCGGTACCACATGTTCTCCTCGACAAAGCCTACTCTGGCTGCAGTACTTGATGTTCTCACCCCATCAAAGCCCTGGCTGTATACCACCCCTCCATGCACAGGGTCCCTCCTACCTGTAGGTCTCCTGCACCCTTGTAATGCACTTTAATCTGCAACAACAGTGTGCTTACCTAATGTTCCATGACACCCTAATGCTTGCTGCTGGATTCCTCTGGACTTCTTATCTTTTTCTTTGAATATATGTTCTGTGTTGTTACATTAACTGTAATCATCTGTGATAACTATGTGATTCTATCTAAATTGTTGGCCCTGTACTGTGTTTGATTGTATTGCATTTGACTGCTTGGAACCTTTGTTAAAGAGTCCCTGACTCAAAAGTGTAAATCTGAAACTGAAATAAATAAAATAAATGTGTCAATGTTTCTGTTTAGATGAGGGTGCCTACTTGTTGGCTTCATTTTGACTTTTGTTTAGGATCTAGAGTACCAAGCATATTTAACAAAGTCCTGTTAAACCGGTCGGATTATGGGCCATCTTGGGGGTGATACAGAGTTATTCTTGATTTGCAAATGCCAGTTTGCTGGATATATTTGAGAAAACATTTTCTAGAATCATACTTACTCATTCTCATGGGCAACTTACTGCTGTTGGCAGACTTTCAGTCTTAAAGTTTGGTTCAAGAAGAATTGTTCCTATATAGATAATTGTTTTATTTTAAAACACCTCTGGGAAAAATATTGTCTGATTCAAGGCCAGAAGTTATATGTTGCTTTCATTGATTTTTCTTCAGCTTTTGACTCAATTACAAGAAATAAGTGGTGGCAGATAATGCTGGATAAAGGCACTGAGTATGACCTCACATCTGTTATTTCTAAGCTATATAGTGAAAGCTGGGCTAGGGTAAGATTAGATCCTTCTGGCAATGTTTCCAATGAATTCCTAATTAATAAAGGGGTTCATCTGGGCTATCTGCTGGCTCCTACTATTTTCAATACCTATATGGATAGTCTTTTTGAAGCCATTGCACATGTTCCATCTAATTCACCTAAAACTGAATTGTTGGCTGTACCTGCATTGATATATGCTGACAATTTACTTCTCTCTCTTTTCCAATCTGGTCTTCAAAGGAAATTAGACTATTTGGCCAGGGAATAGCAAAAATTATCCCTGACCATTACCAGTAATAAAAGTCAGGTGATGATTTATGGTAGGGGAAAATGTTCTCCTAAAAACAGAAAAGGAAACTTGGGGATATATTTATACATGTGGCGAATAAATAAGTTTACAGCATGGGATTATGAAATGCAGTCAATTCATTGGTGAAACAGCATCAGGTGAGTGTTGATTAATCCCTGATATATGCACAGTTGGTGTGAGGTGGCCCCTAATGCAAAATCCCTGGGCAGTGTGGTACTTGTTATTTTGTGGCAAACTAAAGTGAAAATGGCAGCCATTGATCGTGCAGTGGAGATGGTGAAACAAGACACAGGGAAACTGACAATCTGTGCTTACCCGTGTCTCTCTTTCTGTATTTGTCAACCTCGAGGAAGTGTGTCCTGCGAGCCATACACTGTCTTGCTGTGGGATAGCACTGGAGATGTCAGTGTGAAGTGACAATCTGTCATGACACATTGTACGCCCAGGGCAAGATAAATACAATGTCAGTGAATCGAGACTTGCCAGGCAGGTATCTCAAATTGTTTTGCTGTGTAAACAAAAGAATCACTGTAAATCAGTAGACACTCACCAGCAGTACAATGAGACCCACATGACTTTGTTGGCAGTGTTATTTGAACGAGACTTTCTCCCATGCTGATTGCCTCATGCATCTCCCCCCCACCTGCAAGCTCTGGTTCAGGCGATCTGCACTCCCCATGCTCCTCAGAGCATTGTGACAGCCCGCACACGATCTCCACTCCCTATGCTTAGCAGAGCATTGTGACAGCCCAGCAGCTCATCTGCACAGAAGGACAGTGAGGTAATGGGCAGAGAGTGGGACCTATGGGTTACCAGTGTGTTGACAGTGGCTTGGATATATGAAGGTGACTATGCAGAGAGCTCTGAGCTGCTGTCAGTCCCTGCTGAGAACTTGTGCACTGTTGCCTCTCCATGTGACATATAGAGAAAGAGAGAGAACAGTGTGACACAGTGTGACTGTGCAAAAACAGGAATAGTGACAGTGCGCACCATACCCCTATGCTCTCTGCTCACCATCCTCTGGTTAAAGGCAGTTTTCACTGTGACACTGACAGTGACACAGCAGGGCCAGGACCTGCCAGATAAATGTGGTAAACTCCATCTGTATTACTCATTGGAAAGCACATTCCCCTATCTTCCATGTAAGTCCTCTGTCTCTCTGTCTTTGTTGTGTGGGGTGCAAGAGACACACAGTCAGATAGATAGCCAGAGAGAGCCATACAGGAGCAAGAGAGAGAGAGAGAGAGAGAGAGAGAGTCATGACTTGCTTACATGCCTCATACAGTGCACCTTCATCATGGGTTGCAGCCCCCGTCCCGTGACAGGTTGGAGACAGCGAGCAGTGTTCCTTAACCATGTGCTGACAGAGCAGGGCTAGAAAATCATTTAAAAAGTGATGTACAGCATGGATTACCAGTTCCCCAGATCAGGTATTCTGTCCCAGAAAGTGGAATGCCACACCCTTTTTTTGTTTACCTGCAATCAAAATATCACCAACCATCAGTACATCCTTGTTTGACTAAATAAAAGGTAATAAAAGGCAAAAAAACAAGTTCTAAAAATTCTCCATTCATTTATTTTTCTTTATGTATTTTTTTTCTTTCTGTTTACCTTATTTTTAGGTAAGGTGTTGAACTTCCACTTTATTCTGTGCATGTACAGAAAGAGTGTTGCACTGAATGAATAGCAGCAGGCATCTACATACATTTTTATGTTTGCTTGCACGCATGTGCAAGAAACATAGTGCCATCATCCGAGTTTTTGAAGGTGTGGCAGCCATCTTCCAATTCAGTCAGTGTGTTTGCAGGCATGGCCCCAGGTCTCCAATCACTGCTGCAGCTGTGTATGACAGCAGTTGAAAATGCAGTAGCACACAGTTGAAAGGGAGAGCTCCGCTTCAGTGAGCAGAGCTCCCCCCTCCACACGCACGCATATTGTGTGCTCATGCGCCCCCCACGCACATACTGAATGGCTGACAGGGTTGCCTAATCCCTCGCCGGGCTCCACGCCCTCCCCAAAGCCAGGTGCCACGCTGGGGAGCTCATCCCAGCGCGGGCACAAGCATGGCAGACGGGTGCCCAATCCCCCATTGACTCCATGCCCCCAAAAATAGAAGCCTTATAGCTGCCACACTGGGAGGCCACCCCAGTGTGGCACAAGTCCATATCTGACGGGGGTGCCCAATCCCCCGTCGGCTCCAGGCCCCCCCCAACAGCCTTACAGCTGTCACGCTGGGAGCCCACCCCAGCGTGGCACAAGTCCATATGGCCGACGGGGGTGCCCAATCCCCCATTGGCAACAGGGCCACCCCCCCAAACAGCTTTCAAGCCACCACGCTGGGGGCTCACCCCAGTGTGGCAAACATCCCGTGTCATCTTCTTTAAAAAAACCTATAAACAAGAAAACGTTTCCTCTGTGCTCTCCCAGCCCACCCACACCCACCCACTGTGCACTCTGCCTTCCCACCCCCCAACCCCATACTTACCTCCGAGTCTGGCACGACAATCTTGTGTGGGATCAGAACACGCTCTGCACTCTTTCAAAGCCGACTGAAAACTGAGGAAATGCCGGTAAGCTGTATGGTGTAATAAATAGGGTTTTTTCAACTTTAATGCATATCTCAGTCATTTTTTGGAATTTTGGCAACAAATTTTCAACATGGGGTTTTTGGGACCCCTTCTCATGAGTTCTTGAACTGTCATGGCATTAATCGAGCCCAAAGGGTGATTTCGCAGTCACTGCATGAAATCACCTTTCAGGACGGATTAACAAAACAACAGTGCCGGTGTTCACAAGGTGGACTCTCAAAAAGCTTATGTTGCAAATTTGGTGAAAAATTCCAAAATGACTGTTTCTGGCGTGCATTGCTGGTTCCTATGCATCCTCATAAGTTTGCAAATTCAACATTGCCATTTTACCATACCTCCTTATGAGCAGTACAGCTGTCATTTTTCACATCTCACCCAAAATGTGTTTCCGTGCATGTAGCGCACAATGGCACAGTCGGTGTGTGCAATCAATGTTTGGGACAGATTAAGAAAATCACAGTGACACTGTTCATAATCAGAGGTCTTAAAATGGCTGTGTTGAAAATTTGGTGACAAAAGTCCATAAAATGACTGTGTTACGAGTGAGCATTGCGCAGTTTCCACGCACCCTCGTAGGTTCATGACTTTGTAATATTTTCAGTCCAGATTTTCACCAGTGGCATGTTTCCACACTTCCTTATGAACAGTACAGCTGTCATTTTTCACAACATGGCCGAAATGTGTTTTCACACTTTCAGCACAGAAATGCATGGTCACTGTGGGAAATTATTGTTCAAGACAGATAAAGAAAATCACAGTGACACTGTTCATGTTCAGAGGTCCCAAAATGCCTGTGTTGACAATCTGCTGTAACAAATCCCCAAACTAATTACATTATGGGTGTGCGTTGCACAGTTTCTATGCACGCTCGTGACTTTACCAGTTTTTATGTTGCTTGCATGCATGTGCAAGAAACATAGTGCCATCATCAGAGATTTCGGAGGTGTGTCACCTCCTCCTCCAATTCAGTCAGTGTGTTGGCAGGCGCGGCCCCTGTAGCCAATGCATTTTGGAGCTGTCATGACACGCTCCAAAATGCAGTGGCATACAGCGTTGAAAGGGGGCTATGCTTCAGTGAGCACTGATAAGATATCGGCTGCTCACTAGCAGCTCCCCCCCCTGAACACCCGCGGGTGTCTGCACCCGCTCCCCTCCGCTGTATAGCGATGGGTGCTAATCCCGTCGGCTGAGCTGCGTTCCCCCAGTAGTAAGCGTGCCACGCTGGGAGCCCACCCCAGCATGGCAAGCGATCCTTTGGCCGATGGGGGTGCCCAATCCCTGTCAGCCGAATGCCTCTGCCCTTGTGCCACGCTGGGAGCCTGTACCCCAACGTGGCAACAAATGCCATGGCCGATGGGGTGCCCAATCCCTGTTGGCTGAATGCCCCTCATCAGCCCTGTGCCATGCTGGAGCCCACCCCAGCATGGCAAATGTCCCACTGAGTAATTTTTTTAAAAAACCTGTAAAACAAAAGCGGTCCCGAGGCTGCCTCCCAACCCCCCACTACCCGCACTCCACCCACTGCGCACCCAGCCTCCCCACACCCCCCCACCCCATACTTACCTCCGGACTCCGGCGCGATGATCTTCGGTGGACCGGGAACACGTCTGCACTCTTCAAAGCCAACCGCGAACTGAGGAAATGCCGGTAAGCTGTATAATGGGCTAGATAGGGGGGTTTCAACTTTGTTGCATATCTCAGGCATTTTTGGGAATTTTTGGACCAAATTTTCAACATGGGGTTTTTGGGACCTTCTTCATGAATGCTGTCACTGTCATGTATGCTATTCGGGCTCAAGGGTGATTTTGCAGTCACTGTGCAGTCACTGCAAAAATCACCCTTCGGCCTGAATAATGCCATGACAGTGACATCAATCATGAGAAGGAGTCCTAAAACCCCATGTTGAAAATTTGGTGCCAAAATTCCAAAAGTGACTGTTTTATGAGCGAAGTGCTGATGCAGTTCCCTACGCAGGCTCGTAAGTTCTCGTGAAATTTTAATATTTTCACCCAGATTTTCAACATTGCCATTTTACCACAACTTCTTATGAGTAGTACAGCTGTCATTTTTCACATCTCAACCAAAATATGTTTCCGCCCATGTAGCACACAATGGCGCAGTCGGTGTGCGAAATCAATGTACGGGACTAATTAAGAAAATCACAGTGACACTGTTCATGAGCAGAGGTCTTAAAATGGCTATGTTGAAAATTTGGTGAAAAAATTCCTAAAAATGACTGTTTTACGAGCGTGCGTTGCGCAGTTCCTACGCACGCTCGTAAGGTCGCGAATTTTCAATATTTTCACTCCAGATTTCCAACATTGCCATTTTATCACACCTTCTTATGAGTAGTACAGCTGCCATTTTTCACATCTCACCCAAAACGTGTTTCTGCCCATGTAGCACACAATGGCGCAGTCGGTGTGCGAGATCAATGTACGGGACAAATTAAGAAAATCACAGTGACACTGTTCATGAGCTCAGGTGTTAAAATGGCTATGTTGAAAATTTGGTGAAAAAATTCCAAAAAATGATTGTTTCTTAATGGTGCCGCATGCTGTACAGTTCCTACGTTTGTAAGGTCGCTAATTTTCAATATTTTCATCCAGATTTTCAACATTGCCATTTTACCACACCTTCTTATGAGTAGTACAGCTGTCATTTTTCACATCTCACCCAAAACGTGTTTCCGCCCATGTAGCGCACAATGGCGCAGTCGGTGTGCGAAATCAATGTACGGGACAAATTAAGAAAATCACAGTGACACTGTTCATGAGCAGAGGTCTTAAAATGGCTATGTTGAAAATTTGGTGAAAAAATTCCCTTCAGATGTTCTGCAATATTACTAATGAAGACATTGAACAGAACTGGCCTCAGGACCGATCCCTGCAGCACCCCACTGGTCACCCCTCTCCCTAGACTGCATACCATTTACCACCACTCTCTGCCTCCTGTCTGTTAGCCAGTTTCTAACCCAGTTCACCACCCTTTCCCCATGTCCAGCCTATCCAGCGGTTTATCAGCCTCCTATATGGGATGGTGTCAAAGGCTTTGCTGAAATCAAGGTAGCGTTGTCCACTACCCGCCTGATTCACTTCCTTTGTCACCCAGTCAAATAAATCAACCAGATTTATCTGACATGATGTCCCCACTGTGAATCCATGTTGTCTATGGTCCTGGGTTCCATGGCATCTAGATGCCCACTATCCTTTCTTAAGCAATGTCTCCATGATCTTCCCCACTACTGAGGTGAGGCTGAATGGCCTATTGTTCCTACCTCCTCCCTACTGCCGGACTTGTGTAGAGGGACCCATGTGCCCTCCTCCAATTCACTCATGTTGAATGACTCAGTGAACATGGCTGCCAGAGGTACTGCTATCTCCCTTCGCAGTTCTGTTAATATCCTTGGGCGATGCCATCTGGTTCCATCGCTTTGTCTACCTTCAATTTAGTGAGCTCCTGCAGGACTCTTTTGCCTTTGAATGGACTATTGTCCACCTCTTCACCCCCTTGGCAACTGCTGTACTGCTGTGGCCCTTGCCCCTCCCACTCTTTTGTGAATACTGAACGGAAAGACACAGTGGATGTCTTGGGAGGAAGGCATGAAACTGTCACTTCCAAATACCTAAACAGCACATACAAGCAAGCAACATTTGGCATTGACAAATGCTTGTTTTTAATATTTTCACTGCAGATTTTCAACATTGCCATTTTTTACACCTCCCTATGAACAGTACAGCTGTCATTTTTCACATCCTGTTCGGAATGTGTTTTGCACCTGTGGTGCTAAATACCGTAGTCGCTGTGCAAAAATCAGCTTCGGCTAACAAACTGATATTGCCACTGTTCATGAGGTGGGGGTCACAAAAATCCATGTTGAAAATTTGGAGGAAAATACTAACGTATGCCGGAGGCGTCGGTTTCCAAACATAACGCCCCACCTTAGAGAGAATGACAGGCATCAGGGGTATGACTTGGGATTCTCACCTATAATGCTCATACCATTCCATACCCTGCAGCCAGTGAGAGGCACTGAGGTATGCCTTGGACTCTTCTGCCCCAAAGTTCACCCCATTCACCTATACCGCACCCATCTCACCATATTTCCTCATGGAATGGGGTGCGCATAAGGGCCAAAGACCCCAAGGCACACTGTGACACTTGTCAGTGTCTGCAGGGTAGGGTGTGGTGAAATGGCATGGCCATTATGCCTGATGACCCAAAGGCACACCCCAATGCCTGTCAGTCTCTGTGGGGTGGTGATGGGGTTGGCTTCAGTTGAATACGTCACTGCCACTCCTATTATGCAGCTCTGTAACTCCTACACTACCAATGACAGTGCCAGCAAGCAAACATTTGGCATTGACAAATGCTTGTTCAAAGTGCTTTTGCAGCACTGACTGTCAGCAATCTCGTGCCACTGACAATAATTGAGTATTGACATATCAGTGAAAAACAGAAAGTCTCTCTGAAATCCATGGTAGTATAGACACTCACAGTAAGTTGTGTATGATGCAGTTTTACCCAGAAATGCATTACAAAACCCTGGACAGTCATTTTGCTGTCAGTGATGCCAGTGAGCTTATGCACAGCTAAAATGTTCAAGCAGCAATTGACACTATCATGATGAGTATCTTTTTGACTTCTTGCTTTTTGTCTACCCCATCATGAGAGGCTACGAAAAAATGAATATGGCCAGTGTAAACAGAAGCTCGTGATTCAGCTATCTGACATGATTTGTTACAGCATGTGACAGTACGTGATAGTTTTATTATTGTGACATGACAAGTTGGCCAGATTTTACAAATTTAAAATAACCCTGTCCTAATCGTGATAGATTTATGTAATTTTTTTCTTGAAACTCAGTTTGGCCAGAATGTTACTGTACCATTCAATTATCAGATTTGCTTGTGCTGAGTGGTCCAATGCCATGTCTCATGTCGGTAGTGGACTCCTGCATGATTATTTTTTGTAGGGAGTCAGGGCTACTAAGAAAAGGGAAAGAAAATGATGAAGACTGAAAGATACTCTGTTCACATACCCAAATCTGGACTACTTCATACTCAGTTGCCTCCCTCAGATAAATTCCAGGCACATTTAACTGTAAAGAAAACAGTACCTGATATGGTGCATTATTTTCAGCTGCCTCACCGACTTGCATTTGACTGTTGATGGACTGTGCTGCTGCTCAACATGTTAGCATTAGTCTGCACATGTCTGTTATAACAAAACTGAAACTAGTAGAACATGGTACCTCAAAAGGACATTAACCTGCTGGAGAAGGGACAGAGATGGGCTACAAAGATGATAGCGGAGAAAGCAGGGCAAGGCATATGAGGAGAGGTTGAGGGCACTGAACATGTACTCCCTGGAAGACAGGAGAGAGAGGGACATGATTGGGACATTCAAGTACTTGAAAGGGATAAATAATGTTGATAAGGAAAGTCTCTTTAAGCTGAGTGGCAACCAGTATCACAAGAGGACACAGTCTTAAACTGGAGGGTGGGAGGTTTAGGAGGGATGTCAGGAAGCACTTCTTCACAGAAAGGGTGGTAGACACTTGAAATTCACTGCTGGAAGAGGTCATCTCATTAAAGACAGTGAGCAGCTTTAAGAGAGGCTGGGATAGGCATGGGAGAAGTTAAGAATCATGGGTAGGGAGGATGGGAGGAGGGGAGGAAGGCAGGGACATTAGCTCAAGCTGTGGACCCTGCAATATGAGCAGACTTGATAGACCAAATGGCCTTCTTCCGCTGGCTTGTTTGTATGTTCATATGGACTGGGAGCTCACAGATTTGACAAATTAGACTGTACTCATCTACTTTAAACCTACTGACTTGTAAACCCGGCACCTTGACCGAGCAATTATTTTTGCCATCAAAAACCTGGAGTGACACATTTTAACAACTGATTGCAAATAGCAATATTAAACTGTTTTATAAATGAAGACATTAGTCCAAGCAGGATTCAACAGCTGGGTGCCAAAGAAAGGCCAAATCTTAAATCTGGGACATGATCACAACATCACGTCATCATCTGGATGAATCTCAGTGACTTAAGAATCCCACCTCTCCTCACAGTTAACAGTTTCCTGTGAACTAGTACTAGGGCACAACACTGGCATCGGAGTATATTCAAGTTCTTCTTCAGATATAACATGAGAATCATCATTACATAAAAGTTTTTCAGAATAAGTTTCAAATATGAAAGATTCATCTAAGTCTACTTCTGATTCTGAGCTGTCTCCCTCTTCTTCTTCCTGCTCATTGCTTTGTTTTTTGTTCCATGGACCTGATGGCTACAAAGAAGGCCTTTTTTCCTACCACATTTTAGTTAGTACTCAGTGACAGGAATTGGATCGAATTCCTGTTCACATGGTGTATGTAATGAGATCCTTATTAAGTCTATCAGACTCCTTTCCTAATGAACTTCGCCAGTCAGATTTTATTCTTTTCATTAGGCTAAACTCACATTCACAAACAGCTGTACTTGCTGGAAGAGTACAAATTAAGTCTACTAGTCCCATGTTGTGGCATTTGTCTTGGCAAGCCTGATGAATATCTGGCCACTTGGCTTCTACAGCATTGGCATACCTTTGGGGCATGATGTAACCCTTTAACTTGACTCTGCGGCCTGACAGTACATTGAGAATTTGCTGATTGTTAGTGGTAGAAGAAGAAATTCACCTTCTCTTTATCTGATTTTTTTAGTTTGGTCCACTCAGCTACACACATGTCTGGATCGATGTTCTGTTCTATGAAGATCAGACTGAACTCCTTTACAAGACCAGCTACTGCGTCCTCTGTATAATCTGAAACAAATTTGAAAAAAACTGTCTCACCCTCCACCTCGCTAAGCTAAAGATGATTCTCCCAGTGCCACCCAGTCAGAGTTATTTTCCCACCCTAACACACCTGTCAAGTCCGCATGGCTTGTTGGCCACTGTTTAAAGTTCACAATGTGGTTCATGGCCACCATAATGGAGTCCGGCTGGTGCATGTCTTCAAACCTGTTCATGACATTTAGGATCATGGCTGTCAGTAGTGTCTCTCTGTTAATGGAAAACTGGTCTGCTTCATCAAGAGATAGGGTGTGTCCATGGAATTCAGGTCCCTCCAAGGCATCAAGATTTCACAAGTGCTTTCCAGGTCTAGAAAACAAGAACAAAAGGAAAAACACACATCCCCTGGTCTGATCTAACTTGCCCTGACATAGAGATAATACTGACAGTTTTTTTTTTTCTGGCTACGGTGGAGGGAAATAATCTAGCTAAAACTTCATCATTCTGGAAAACAAAATTACCATGTTTTCAGCTTTACAAGGTAGTCCTTCAGGTCCAGATGTGATTCAAACACCTCTTCCACTGAAGTATAATATGCTTGAAGAAGCAGGCTGACTTTCATGAACTCTTCCAGGATGAATGTAGCGTAAACATCTCCAGGTGTGCATGGTCTTCAGGTAGCCCTTGACCTTCGCTGCTTGGTCCTCTCGGGATCCGCCATGTTGCATCTGAGAAGACAAAATATGGCACAAGTTGTTGCTTTAGCAGTTTCAATTTTAAAACAAATGTAGAAAACTGTCACTGAAGATGGAGTGGGGCAGTAGTGCATATCTGTTGGAAGTGCAGCAGAATCCCTGGGTAGTATGTGATGAGCACTTTCAGTGCTATTAATGCGTGTTGTGCCCATCTAGGTTCCTCCCACTCTGGTTGGAATAAGGCATCTTACTCCTGCTGTCTGACAGGACTCTCTCAGATATTTACGGTTTAGTGGTGAAAAATGATGAAACAGATAGCTCCCTAGCAGTAGTTGGTCTATTTTTTATGATACGTGATGTTTTTTTAAGACATCCTTCAGGGTTAACTCCAGCCTTTGTGCATTGCAGTGGATCATGACTAGATGAGGACGATCCTTTTTCAGTAGAGCGGCCACTCCCTTCTTCTACCGGTCATCACTGCTGCCCCATTGGTGGTAAGCCCTACCAATTTCTTTTTCCACTCTGCTGACTCTGTCTGTGACAGCATGGCCTGATTGATGCATGTTGTGACTGATGCTGTATCAGCTTTTTGTGGATTTATCAGGGACACCACGTGATTGATGCTGCATCAGCTTTGTGTGGATTTTCCAGGGACACCAAAAAAACACACCTGGTATGCCCTTGTTTACTGTTCTTATGTAAATTATTTCTTGTTCTTTAATGCTGGAATCTGTAGCACCATCTATCATTATGGACATGAAGTCCGCATTCTTCACCACATCCACCAGCTTCTTACATTCCACCTCAGTGATATTACTAATGAACATGCGTCATGATTTGTCATTGTGATAGGTTTCCCCAATATCAGCCCGTTTACATTTGTCAAGGTCACACATCCACTGGAAGTCTATATATGGCCTAGCATGCTTGGCCAAGACATGTGCATTTTGAATTAAGATCTGCACGCGACGTGTCACATTGGAATTGAGCATTTCAATTGCATTGTCAGCAGCAGATGTCTGCTGGGATTCATCTACAAATCAGGCATCAGCAGGGAGTGCTTCTTAGACCTGACATGTTTTTGTAAAGACTGCTCAGTGAAATTATTGCAGCCCACTTCGTAATATGCTGATGTTGTATCTGCAATGTCTGGGAAATTTCCTACATGATACACAAAACATTACGTTTTTCTCATGGTCAAGCTCAACCCAAGCATACTTTGTTACCCAGTGTTCTTGAAAAGTTCACAAACGTTTACTTTTGTCATAAGCAGCATCTCTCTCCTTTTTCCTAAGAGCCTTCTTCTCTGCTGCTATGGTCTTTGGGTTCTTTACTCCATTCCAAAAATGCCACTTCTTGGCAGTTCTGGCAATTTCTTATTAATTTTGCCAGCAAAGAAGCACCTGACCAAACAGGCAAGGACCAGTTGATGCAGAACTGACTAACTGGGATAAATCCACCCCGTGACACCCCAGAGAGAGAGATATGGGTCCCTGCAGCAATCAAGAATTTTCTGTTCAAGGTGAGTGTCAAGCAGACTTATGGACCATATCAATATTTGTAGCCCTGGGCCTCACTAAAATGTTTTTGCTGTGTTGCAGATTCAGCCGCAGGCAGATGTGAGGGGAGTGACAGTGTCAGGTTTTGTTATTCGTCCTCAGACCAGGTAAGAAAATTTATTCTTGGCCAATTGCAAATTTGTTAACTGCCCAGAGTCTAATTATCTTTTTTTTCCACAGGGTGAAGTCAGCCCAGAAGAAAAAAATGAGCAAGCTGCATGAAATGAAGCAACTTCACTGAAATACAGTATAGTCTAATGTCTTTTTCTCTATAAAAAATTTAAAAGAAATGTCTAGTGTCTTTTTCGGGGATCCCAAAAACAAGGGAAAACATCAGGACTTTTTTGTCTCACCAAATCAGGGAGATTAGGCATGATTGCTATGCCAAGGCAATGTTATCCTTGTTGTTGCTTTCAGTCATTTTGTGGCACAGTGCCCTCCTGAAACTGGGCAATAAATCTGTCTCTGGGCTGGCAACTTAATGGCCCGAGTACTAAGGCAGAGTTTGTTTTCCCTTGGCTTTTGTTTCCCTTCTTGCCTTTTTGTGTTCTATGCCAGGGATTGTGCCCAAAAAGGCTAAATTAGTTTTTTTTTCAGGCTTGTTGCCTTTGTTTTTTTTTTTCCAGGCAGTGCCCTACTGCAAAGGTTTTCCCTTGTTGGCCTTTTTCGTTTTGTTCCTCCTTTTTTTAGGCAGGCTGCCTAATTTTTGAAAACAAATTGGCTAAGTCTGCAAAACACAGCAAAATGGCACATTTGCCCTCCATTTATTCCAACTCCCCCCCTGACTATTTCCTTGAAGCTCACTGATGCTCATCAGTCACAGAAAATCCTCTCTCTCCCAATCCACAACCCACCTCCCAAAATCTTGACTGTACTGTTCCCTTTCCCTTCACCCTCTTGTTTCAGTTAGCCTGGAGTGAGGATCCAGAGCAAGAGAATCTTGTCAGTGTAGTTGCTGCCCGGGTGAAGGAAAACAAGTGTGCAATGGCTCAGCCCAAGACTGAAGCGTCGCTAGTGAGACACAAGATTTCAATCAGTCTTGGGCTGGGCAGACAGAATGCGGCATTTCGGTTGGCTGGAGCACCTTAGAAGGTACCAAACAGTCTCCACAGCTGAAAACCAATTGAAAAAAAACACTCAGAGGCAAAGCAGGCACTCGAGGCAAAACACGGGCACCCAAAACAAAATGGCAGCTGCTTTAACCTCACTCCTTAAAGCAGTATACACCGCAGTTTACCAGGGGGCCAAGTCTGGTTTTCCGTGCTTAGTTTTTGGTGTGCACAGAACACCATTTCAATGGGAATTTCAAGCCCTGCAGAGAGAGAGAGAGAAAAATGCACTCAGAACCAGCAAAGAGAGGGAGAGAGAGAAAGAGAGAGAGAGAGGGGCAGGTGCTGGCAACTGGCACACTGTTACTCAGTCTAAAAGTATATTTGACTTGTCATTACGTTCCAATAAATGTTACTCTTTTCTTTGTACAAAGATTTTCTGTGTCCTCTGTGCACACAGCCACATTGCTTTATATATTTGGGACATTGCAACAGTGGGGCTAGTTAGTGTAGGAGAAGGATACATCTCAAAATCCAGAGTTTTTAATCATTTTACATGAATTTCCTTTGTTTTGTTAACAGTGGGGTAACCCCATGTTATAAGGCAATAACCCACTCAGCGGTGGGAATATTGAGGATTAACACCGGGTACTGGGAGGGTACTCGGCCTGTGGCCTCATGCCTCACAATGCACCCAGGGTATTGATTAATTCCCAATAACCCCACACCTGTTGAGGTTATTGCTTACTTATTAAGGATTAACTGTTTCTTCCAATGGTTCATTGCTCTCATGTTGCTAGTGTTAGGATCAAGTTAAAAATAAAATGCTTTTGGGTTTAAAAAGTTATAACTATTAAAGTGGAAATAGTATTAGACCACTAATGCAAATTGTTTCTTCAAAATTAAATTCACAAGCTCTCTATACTGTGGAAATGTGGGTGCCATACTTGGTCTCAGAACTGGAGAAAATTTTGATTCAGCTCTTTAAATCTTCTCTTGGATTGAACAAGTTTATCTACTCATCATACACTAGAGCAGAACTTGAACTATATAGTTATAAAACTTTGGCTGACTCTTTAATCCTGGGGTTTTGGGTTAAGCGCACAAGAGACCCTCTTGAATGTTTTTATACATGCTAGTCTTGAACAGAAAGAAAATTGGGAGTTGTTAGGTTGTAGAAGCTCAGCATGGTTATTATATGTGTATCACTTGGAAGAATACCAACTTACCTTTATACTTATTTTAAAAAGGGAATTTCCATTAGTCTCAAATATAAAGAAAAATATAAAGAATAACCTTAGGATTCATAACCTAGGCATACTGTAGATTGGGATACTATTATACCTTGGTGTGCTTTAAATGAGGCTTGGCTTGGCTTGGCTATAGATTTTATCTGGACCACATCTTGGATCCTAGAAAGAGATATGTTTTTATGTGCTATAAATTTGAGTTTTTCCTAGTAATGTACTCTTTGCTAGATCTGCCCATATTCTCAGTGCTTCTGAGACTCCTTGTTTATGCACTGCATGATGTACAGAGAACCTGTATCAAGTTTGTTTCAAATGCTCATGGTATGAAAAGTTACGCATTACATGGGTAAATGGTGTACTGTGAGATTTAAATTATATTCCTCATGATCCTCTTAGCTTTCTTTGTACAGTGATTGATACCATTAGTATCAATAAACTTGTGAATTATTTTATATTATTAAAAGTTAGGAAGGGTAAACCCTTTAGCTATCAAGTAAAAGCCTTGACTGGTTGAATTATGCTTTTGTTGGGATCAGGGTCAGGTTTGAGTCCTAAGGACATCTACTTAAATTTGAATTTTCCAGACTAAAGGGGTGGGGTTCCTTCTCCTCTTTGGATTACATGCAGTCTTTTGCATTTTCTAATGCTTTGCCACTGTGTGGCTCAAATGTAAGTTTATGCTGGAGTCCACAGGGTCACAGGGTCACACACATTTCTTTGTCCTAACTGGCTCTTCTTTCATTAGGATTTGTGATTATCAGAGTGACTCTGATTTACATTCCATTAGGATAGGCATTTGTCCTAGCCCTGTTCTTACATTTAGATTAGGATTTAAATGCCTGTAGTAAATTGTGGATTACTCTTTTTACTTGTATATGTATTATTTTGTTATATGGAAGATTCTGATTTACTGTGTGTATTTTTCTCTTTCATAATCTATCTTGGGATTCTCCGTTATGTATGGTTGAATTTGTATTATGTATTTTGAATTAAGATTGTAATGGCATGTTGCCAATCAATAAAGCTTTCTGACTGACTGACTGACTGATTTGCAAATGCCCGACAGGGCCAAACATTCTTCAACTGGTTAAATTTCAAAGGCTCTGCCTTGATCCATAGTAAACAATGAATATCAGCTGCTATTGATCCCCCTTGGTCTTTGGACAGAAAGGCCTGTGCATATCACGAGAAATGATTCATCAATACTCATACATTGGCCATATGTTTATGTTTGCCGTGCACACATGTGCAGCCAGCATGTTGCTAGGAGTGTGGCTTTTGAGAGGTGTGACAATGTCAGTCCAATGCAGAGTGGTCTGCAAGGGGCTTCTCAGTGTCACACCACTCATCAGCCAGGCTAATCATGACACTGTTTTGGCTTGCTGGGCAGAAACATTGTGTATTTCAAAGAAAATGACCAACTCAATCATAGGGTGGCTCTTTCCTTTGATCTGCATCATGCCACCTGCAAACAGCTGATTGGTGTCCTAATCAGCCTGGTCCACGTCCCTCACTTTGAGATTGAAACTTCAATGATGCATTTGGCTTTTGCACAGTTACTTCATGTTTAAAACAAATATATCACATTTTAAGTAATGGAAATATTGGATAACACTAACTCTCCTTTACTGTTCAATGGAGAAAGATGGCAGAGATGCACAACCCTTCTACCCTTTGCCAAGTATCCCTCCCACCTTCCATGGCTTTCCTTGTTATGTTCCCCCAACCAATCTATCAGTTTTGCCAACTCCACTGTCCCTGATCAATTGTGATTTTGATCACCCTGTTGTTAGAAATGCAGTTGCTCTGATATGGTTGACATCGTTCTGAACCAGGTGCAGCTTGTATAGGTTTTTAAAATGAATAAAAAATGGCCGGCCTGGTGGTGCTGAGGGTTGAAGAGCTGGACACCACACCTTGCACCACACCAGTGACCTGGGTTCAGGAACTAGCCCAGGCCAGTAGGGGTCAGCAGGGGAAGGAGAGGATCGAACATCCAGAGGACAACTCTCCTCTTCTGGGGGGTCCAACTTGGCACTTGACTGGTCTCTGGCAGAATCTGGAGGCACTGCAAGAGCATGAGCACACAAAGAGGGTCGGGAATGAGGACGTCGGCAGAGATGCCTTGACGTTAGGGCATAGCCGCTCCCTTAGAACAGGGAAAAATGACACCAGAGCACCGAGGGGAAGGAGCGGCGGGAATGGACCCTAATAGCTGCTGCCTACCTGATCACGAGGGACCTGACGAAATGATGATTGATTTGGGCTATACGGGCCCCACCCTTGTACCTGCCTGGGAAATTATAGCCATGACTCCATGGGGGTCTTTCAGGGATCCAGGTAAGGCAGCAGTTGGGTCATTCCCCTGGCATCTCTCGACTGAGCGGGGCCCTGCTGTAGGGAGGAGAGAAAAAAACTGCAATTTCAAAAAAACAAAAAAATGAATAAGAAATTCCTTAGTCAAATCCCACCAAGTTCTGACATGTACTCCACTCCACAAAGGCACAGTGAAACCCAAAAAATCTTGCCCTACAATGTCCCTAAATGTGTGGCCTGAGGAAGTTTTGTTCTTTTGTGATAACTGAAGGCAGTGTGCAGCAATAATAATCATGCTATGATTTAGCCCTCACTCCCACAGACTGAGAAAAAATAAATAAAAGTGCAAGTGTGCAATGGCCATCTTTCATAGCCTTGTCCTGTGGCTCAGAGAAACCCAACCGCTCACTGGATAGCTTCTCTGTTCCATCACAGCTCTGCTTTTCTCACAAGCAGTAGTGTACAGCAGAGTTTTAGGTAAGTACAAAAGGAATGTGTCAGTGTGAGTATCCTGAGGGACTGGAGAATGTGAGGTTTATGTTTGATAGAAGGGCCAACTTTAACAACATGTATTTTATGGTGGTTAAAAAGCACAGAGTGGGGCTCACGCTTATTAACCTCATGTGAACATATGCAGAAGTGTCACAGACAATATCAAATACAATAATTTCATGCATATGGAGTATGGTTCAGCACAACTGGGCTTAGGATCGTAGTCTCAAAAATGTTTTAAACTTTTATTGTGTATCAAACTTGGATATAGAATATTCAATAAAATGATTAAGCTCACCCACATATTACGCAGCACTTTGGGTATGGCAATGCAAAAGAACAACTGCTGACAGTCAATACTTTTACAGCAAAATCTGGCCCCAGGTTAGAAAATTATGGTATAAAGGAGGATACAAGCCTTTCTTTAAGTAAGCTAATTTAATAAGCTGGGGCCAATCAGAAAAATCAGGAAGAGTATAGTTCATATCAAGCATGTGCCTCAGTGCTTCCCTTAAGTGCAGGTAGAAGAAGAAATGAAAACTGAACCTTATATTATTTTTTGAGTTCCCTAAAGGATATTAGCATTCTAGAGTCTTTGGCCCTCATTGTCAAAGGAGATACGCTGAGCATGCCACAAAATGCTCTCAACCATGATATTCAAAGGGGGAAGATGGGCCGCCTAAGTGTGAATGGGCCATTGCCTAAAAACAATGTATGTGGCCCACGTAGAGGGGGTGTTCCCATGAATGGGAATATTCAGAATAGATGAGCCACCGAAGTGCAAGAAATGTGCAACACAAAGCTAGGCCCAAATAAAGCTGGCCTAAATTTGCCAGCCACCCACAGGCAGGCAGTGGAAGTGCAGACTGGTGCACAGCAGCCTGCCATCCCCGGTAGTGTAGTGGTACCTACCCAGCCATCCCTGACCATATGATATGTAATGCAGTGACCCTGCCAGCCCTGGTAGTCTAGTGGTACCCCGCTCCCATCCCCTATCAAAATAAAATCTTTGCCCGATTCCGTTTTCCATAGTGTAGTGGTAACCTCCCTTCCAGCCCTGAACCCCAATCGAAAAGGAAACAACCCCCCGGCTCTGATCCCCATTCAAAGTGAAGTCATGCCCCCCCCCCACTTGGCCCCATTCAAAATAAAATCATGCCTTCAATGCAGCCCTTCCCGATTGTAATGAATACATAACCTCTTCCAGCCCCATTTCCCAATGTCAAGAATACAAGACAGAACTCTAGTATTTCCATAGTGTAGTGGCCCCCATCTCCCACCCCATCAGGACTGGACCCCAATCCCACCTCCCAACCCAACAGCAGCCAGCGACTGGCTCAGCCCTCCGCACACCACCAACACCATGGCCAGCCACCGACAGAACTGTCAATGCAGTGTATTGTAGATAGTACGTGCTCATTGGTTGAGCATGTACTATGAAAGCAATAATGCCCTCCAGGATGGGCGGTATTGGGCAATACCGGACCGGCCAGGGGCATAATGAGGCCTAACACCGCAGGCGGAGGGCCTTATAGCCCTTGGCTGGTCCAGTATTGTCCATATCGCCCAACCTGGAGGGCATTATTGCACTTAGAAAATAGATAACTTTTTTTTAAATGTCAAAAAAATAATTATATAAATAAATAAATAACAACTTAATTAAAAACCTCTGAAAAGTCAGTTTTGCTGTAAAGTAGTTCCTCTACCACTATACAAAATAATCAGTAGAGGGTGCTGATGCTTTTGTTTTCTGTCCCTCTAGGCAGCCTACCCCCATAGCAGTTTTTTGGGAAAATGGTTATATCTATGTTTATGGCAGGCTGTTTATTGTGAGATTTTTTTATGAAAATGTATGGCTGAGCAGAGCTTGAGGGATGTTATTATTAGCGTGACCTTCACAGTGACATTTAGCTAACGTAAGCTGTGACAGTAGCTCTGTTGTTATTTGCTCCTAATAAGATCGTAAAAGGAAAAAGTAGTTCGCTATTGGTTGACTTCATCCTCCTAACCACCCCCCATTGCTGTCAGTGCTTCATTTTTCAGCCTGTAAACGGAGTTATGGTCACAATCCCAAAAGGAGCAAAACTCTAATAAGGAGCTGCTGCTAGCATTGCTTTGAAGTGAGCAGTAAGGTTTTCAAATGACTTTTTTTTTCTGGTGAGAGAAGTGAATTTAAAATGTTTGTTTGTGGCTCTGGGTTGCTGCCGTCAGTTTGTTGTGTACAGTAAGGTACCCAACCAGTTCCTATAAGCGCAAGCACTAGAAATAAAAAGTAGTTTCAATCTGGATAGAGTGGGCAGCTGAGTGGAAGCGCAACAGTGCGGTCAGCTGTCTGACAGTGGCGGGCATAAAACAAAGTAAGCTGTGAAAGTTTGGGTGAAGGTGGCAGTCAAGTATGCTGAGGCAGTTTACCCGAGCAGTCTATATAGTTGTTACTAGGTCTGATTTATTTATTTCTTGGAGGTAGCCAGTGTTTGAAAGGCAGCTCAGGCTAGTACCGCTCCCGACTAGCAACTGTGAATAGTCGCGCGCTACACATTTTGAAACCAGAAGTTACAACAGGTGGTTCCATGAAGACGATCACTATGGTGGCTTCCCTTTTGTTTGCCTACTTTTGTTTATGTGGCTAAGTCTTTATTTTATATTCATTGAGTTGTTAAAAAATTCAGGCAAATGGGGGGGGGGGCGCTTCTCTCGCAAAGGGGGCACTGCCTCGGCCAGTCATCATTGGTCACAGTGAGAAGCAGCATCATTCACGGGGCATTGTAGAAGAGGTAGTGTAGTTAAACATTTTTTTTTAAAGAAACACTATAGTTAGGAATTAATGCATCTGAGGCTGTGTACGGCATAGTCAGGAAGCAGGTATGGGAGGGCAGTTTCTCTAGCTAAGCGAGAGAAGAAAATGGCGGTGATTTAAATTTAAAGTGGGTTATTTGGGCCAATGAGCAATCAGGGTGGGCACAGGGATAGTTTACTGGGTAAAGGGGCACTGGGGATGGTATTTTTTTTTACTGGGCATCTGTTGAAAGTTAATGTACCCCCCGGCAGGGGATCCAGCCAATCAGATCCCAGGAAATAAGAAGTCCATTTTCTAAGTACAGTACATTGCATTGATGGTTCAGTCAGCAGCTGGCCGAGGTGGTGTTATGGAGGGCTGAGCCAGACGTTGGCTCACAGAAACAGAAATTGATGACAGATAAGGATCGCTAGGCCAATCTAGTATGCCCCATTTTCCCTGCTCTTGTAAAAGCTGCAGACCATACTTGATCTCTAGCTTTACCTCCTCATTCCCAATGCTAGGGTACCCCATGCCTGTCCCATGCATGCTTGAATCCTCCCACTGTGTCTGCCTCCACCACCTCTGCTGGGGCTGCCTCATCATTGCAGCATCAGTCATTATGTTGCAATGAGGGAGTGACCCGTCACTGCAGGGTGGAACATTAACTAGTGTGATACTGTTTGTAAACATGGCGGGAAACCTCCCGGCTCTCTATTTTCAAACTGAGAGTCTCCCCCAGAAGTCTATGCTGCCCCGATGCTGAGGGGGTGCCCAATCCCCCTCAGCAGCAAGTGCCTCCCCCAGACAGTCTTTGTTTGCCTATGGGGGGACCCAATCCCCACTGGCTTCAGTGTGCAAATGTCCTATCTGTCTGCTGACAGGGGAGCCCACTCCCTGTCGGCACGATCTAACCCAACCCTGCCATTTTCTTGTGTGCCGATGGGGTACCCAATCCCCATCGGCATGATTCTCCCCCCCCCCCGTTCTTGTTGTGCCGACGGGGGTGCCCAATCCCCATCAGCATGATGCTTCCATTTGTCTTGTGTGCCAATGGGGTACCCAATCCCCCACCGGCTACAGGACCCCCCAAAAAAACAGTCCGTTCTCATGCTGGGAGCCCACACCAGCATGTCAAATGCCCCTGCTAAGTAGAAAACCATCCCACGTTTTTTTTTTCCTGTGGAGAAAAAATGGTCCCTCGCATGATCTCCCAGGCCCCCCTTCCACAACCCGTGCCCACACACTGTGCAACCTGCCTCCCCACACTCCCTTCTCACCCCATACTTACCTCCAGAGTCCGGTGCGATGATCTTCGGTGGACTGGGAACACGTCTGCACTCTTCAAAGCTATCCGCGAACTGAGGAAATGCGGTAAGCTGTATAATGGGATACATAGAGTTTTTTCAACTTTGCTGCATATCTCAGGCATTTTTTGGAATTTTGGCAACAAATTTTCAGCATGGGGTTTTGGGACCCCTCATGAGTTCTGTCACTGTCATGGCGTTAATTAGATCCGAAGGGTGATTTCGCAGTCACTGCACAAAATCACCTTTTGGGACCAATTAACAAAATGACAGTGCCAATGTTCATGAGATGCACTCTCAAAAGCCTATGTTGCAAATTTGGTGAAAATATTCCTAGAAATGACTTGTTTATGGCGATGCATTCGCAGTTCCTATCTAACTCATGCACTACCAATGCCAATGCCAGCAAGCCAATATTTGGCATTGACAAATGCTTATTTAAATGAAGGTCTGCTGGTGGGATATTGAAAAGGACAGAAATGGACACTAATGTAAGTTGTGCATGGATCTGCCAGAATGTGTCTGAGCAGCCCTGCTTCTATTTTAAAAGATGTACCCATTTGTCACAAAAGTCACAATTTGTGGCAAACAATTATACAAATGTAGGGTGCTGCTTTTTATTTTATTTTATTTATTTAGTTTTCATTGACCAGGTAAGTGCACTAGACAAATTCTGCCTATTTTCAGGCACGACCTGGGGGAAGGGGATACAGATGAATCCCAACTGACCTTGAACCAGATTAAGCTGTTTGTGGTATTTTTTAGTGAATAAGGGAAATTTGGCAAGAACACCGGGGAAATTCCCCTACTGCATTGTTGTCAGTAGGGGGAGCTGCTGGCGTCTGTCTGCAGGATGGCAGACTGTGCACAACCTCACACAGAGAAGGGCGTTATGCTGACTTCTGGAGGAAATACTATTGGCATTGATGTTTGCCCAAGAATTCTTTGCCTTTGGCCATGGAAGAAACAGTTTCTACAATTGTAATGCCTGAAATAATGAAAGATTTTCAGGAGACTACTGGCTTAGACCCAGTATCAGAGATCACGTCTGAAACTTTTTGGTCTGATAAAATTGATGAACAAGTACAGATCGTTCAGGACTGCATGCTATTTCTCCCGATTCTGCAAAAGGAAGCTTGATGTTGGAAGAGGCTGACCTTACTTCAAAATCAAGTATGCCGGTGCTGCAGTTGGTAAACAGTGTAGTGAGGATGCTGTTCCTTTAATACAGATGACTTACTCCATGTCTCAAGCAATGCGATGGCAATTTAGCCTATCCTCTGCTTCTAAAGATTTCCTGGGTGATGACTGGTTGGCGATAAGGCTCTTAGCGATTCGGGTGGAAGCGTATGGATTCGGACACTGGACTCCAGATCTTGACTGGGGGTATCGATTCTCTGGACAACGGTCAAAGAAGCATGCCACTGTAGACAAAATCCTGAGCTCAGGTAACGAACTCTTAGGTTTAAAACAGGCCCTACTTAATAACACTGCGCAGTATGTAGAGGATCGGGCTGTGGCCTTGCCTAGGCTGAGCACATCCAGAGAAGGAGAACAGGAACATAGACGGGTCAGGCAGGTTTGACAAGGCAGGTTTTGGAAAAGATAATACATGGAACACAAAACGGGTTCTTATGTCTTAATTATTTAAAAATAAATTAGAACAGGCTCCTAGAAGGAACACGGTTAGACTGCGTTATAAGGGTGGGCTTATTGAACATGCTGATAGGAACTACATTGCAAAACAGCTTTTGAGGGGTTCTATGCATTTTTTTCCTTAAGATATTTATGCACCAATTCACATCTCTGTTGAGGACTCATTTGACATTAGTTTTAAGAGCAATATTAGTTTAAGAAGTTTTGGGAAAAGTATTCAACCTTGAAATCTACCCTTTATGGACTCCTTCTATGCAATTCCCTTACATGTTCCCAGGTTAGGCATATTACCATTATGTTTAGGAATGAGGGAGTTAATGTGAGTGATATCTATCACTGGCTTCAGAACCGCTGTGGTAATCTGGGTCTCCATGAGGCTATTCTTGATCTAGAAGGGATTTGGACTGGGGGATGGAAGTTTAAGGTGAAGTTGTTTCAAATCAATTCTGATATTATTCACCTCCCTGATAGCTTTTTTTTAGGAAAAGTTAGGGGGGTTTGCCCAGAGCCTGCTAATAAATGTGGGCAAAACTCATATTAGCAGCTCTTGCGATAAGTTAAACTGCTCTTTATGTGGGGGTATGGGCATTCTGTGGATCTATGTGATAATATTTTCATTGTAATCTCTGTGATGAGAAAGGTCATGCCTTTCATCAGTGCCCCTATGCAAAGCAAATCGAACTGAAGGGTGTGATCAGGATGATTTACTGAATAAGGCTAAAATAAAAGAAGAGATTCTAATTTTAGTCCTCCCATTGGAATGCAGGGGAGGAAACAGAGCAAGAGAAACCTTAGTTACAACTGGGTCAATGGAGGATGGGGAATTAACTTTGATAAATGAACCTATTCTCAGTTCACAGCAAAAAGATCAGGCTATTACTGACTTTTCTCCTACTATTAAGGGTGCTTCTGTTAACTTAGAATAACCTGCAGCTAAATCTATGCCTCCTCCCTTTGAAATAATGAAAAGCAGAAGGTTCACTAGGGTCTCTCTTAGACAGTCTACTGCAGGCCCCATCCCTACTGAAAATATCTTTTCACTCTTGCAAGACGACTTAGGGGATAAAGATCTAGAATCTGATACCTCACATAGATCAGAAATGGTAACTGAGGATGAGGACAGTAAAACTACTGAGTTGGCAAAAGTAAAAAAGTAAAAAAAGGGAAGAAAAGGAAAGCAAGTCTCAGTCACAAAGGGGTTCTTGACTTTACTAAACCTTAATGGCTACTTTACAAATGGCTTCTTACAATGTATGTAGTCTTAAAGCCTACAAAAAACAAATTTCTATTTTGGCCTATTTGGATTTACTTAACGTAGACATTATTTTTGTACAAGAAACTAGATTATCCTCTCTGTTTGAGATAGATCAGATTAAAAGAAGATGGATTTGAGGTCCTTATTTTTGGGCATTTGGGTCAGATTCTGCTGACAGGATAGGAATTTTATTTAAAATACTAAATTCGAATATCTAAATTAATAGATGTGAGGCCTGGCAAGCCTTAGTCCTAGAACTGTTCTTTTGAGGATTTTTGTTTCCACTTTATAAATTTGTATGCCCCTCAAACAAAATCTGCTAGAATTGAATTATTTGAGGAACTAAAACCTTTTTTATATACTAGAAGACACATTGTGGGGGGTGGGGATTTCAATTGTGATATAGACACTAAATATTCAGGGGATTCACAAAAAAAAAAATATGTACTGTGACTCACATGCATTAAAACAAATTATTTTTGATGCCAGATTATCAGATGCATATAGATCTTTACACATTAATTATGGGACTACATATCATAGGCATGTATACGCTACGCGTATAGATATGTTTTTTGTCTCTAAATATATGAAACCAATATTTAGTAGTGTTAAACCTACGGAATTTTGAGATCATCAGATTCTACTCTGTGATTTTGGTCTATCTGATGTCCCTACTAGAATATTTTCCACTATACAGAGGTGGAGGTTAAATACATCCTTTTAGATTTACCAGAATATTTTCAGGGTTTGGAGGCTTTTTCTGAAGCCAGATACTCCACTATGGGTCTGTATGATGACATATATGACTGGTGGTTGGACACTAAAATTGAGTTGAAGACATTATTTGTTAGTTGGGGAAAACAAAGGGCTAATTCTAATTATATTAAATATTTAAATTACAGGAATCAATTGCATAAACTTATGTCATTTCCTCCATCTGATCATTTAAAATTTAAATCACAAATCTTTGAAATTAAAAAACAGATGCAAATCGATCAATATGATAGGGCTAAATTTTTAGAAATGGAATTTAGATTTGGAACACAGAAACAATCTGCTTCGGACCCCTATAAAGCATATAAACAATGATTAGAGAAAACCTTAATGGCTGGTTTATTTAAATCTGATGGAGTTATAGTAGATCCAGATCCAGAAATGTTACTGGTAGTGCAACAATATGTTACAGATATGTTTGATACAGTAGGGAATACAGGTATTTTACCAGATAATTTTATGGCACCACTTCCACAAGTAGAGGAGTCCATGAAGCAGTTTCTGACAAAACCCATTACTTCACAAGAAGTTGAGGAAGTGATTAAAAAATTAAACATAGGAACATCTCCAGGACTAGATGGTATCCCTAACGATTTCTATAAAAAATGTTTGTCATATATGAGTTATTTCCTACCCTTGGTATTTAACTTTATGCTGACTTCCAATTTTCATTTTGCAGCTTTTAGTACTTCTATTCTTAGTTATATATATAAAGAGGGGATAAGAAATTACTATCTAACTGGAGACCTATCAGTCTCCTAAACAGTGATTATAAAATTCTTTCTAAAATTTTGAATAATCGCCTATTACAGGTTGCTGACTCTTTAATTCACTCAGCCCAGACCTGTGCAATTCCTCATAGAAAAATCCAACATAATCTTTATTTGCTAAGGGAACTTTTTGAGGCTAGTAAAATGGGACACATTTCAGGTTTTGTGGTGGCTTTAGACCAGGCCAAAAACTTTTGACAGGGTTAGACATAGGTACCTTTTTGATTTTTTTTAAAAATATGGTATACCTAATCAGTTTTTGCAGTGGGTCACTATGCTTTATACTAATGCTACAATCATTCCAACAGTCAATGGACTATTTGAAGCAGGCGTTCAGCTTTGCAGAGGTGTGAGCAGGGATGCCCTTTAAGCCCTCTACTTTATGCCTTTGCATTAGATCCAGTTATTTGACAAATTCAGTGGGATCACCACATTATTGGTCTTTCTCCTAAACCAATGTTAGAAACAGAAAAAATTACGGCATGTGCTGATGATGTCACTTTATTGATGAAAGATGTTACTTCACTTAAAAATGCACTAGAGGTCTTTAATTATTGTGGCCAATTCTCTTGTGCACAAATCAATTGGAGAAAAGTTTTCTATTTTCTTTGGATCACACACAGACAGAAAATCTAGATTTTACTGAAATTCCTCTGTCCACCTCTGCAAAAATTTTTTTAGGTATTTGGTTTGGGCACGGGGATATGGCTGTTCACAATTGGGAGCAATAGTTGGCACTTGGAGAAAGTAAAATTAATGTTTGGAAGCAGTGGAAATTTGGGGAAAAAACGTATTATAATAAATAAAAATTCCTACTACCAGTTTTCTTTATTTAAGCTACCTTTATCCACCTCCAGTCAATTTAGAAATGAGGCGATGTAGTTTATTTTTTCAGATAGTATGGGAAATAGACTGAATCCAGTGAAGAGGATATTACATATCTACCAGTTAAAAGGGTGGATTACCGGTTAAGCCTTTTTTTTTTATCATTCAATTTTTTATTTAATTCCTTTTGTTTTTTATGGAGACCAGCCACTATGACATGGCAGATTTGGTCACAAGTTTTATGAGACACTACTTCCAGAAATGGATTCTTTTACCCCTAAGATATTAGTTTTAGATAATCTGCCAAATTATGGGATTTCTTCTATATAAAAGTTGCAGCAGTAGAAAACACTATTTCAAATTTTACTTTCTCTGGATAGGAAATACTTTTACTCCTACATAGTTCATGAAGTACAACAGATATCTCTTATTTTTTCTGAATGTGTACCTACTAGAATGACTTTTGCGCTACATAAATTAACAGATTTTAGATTACGGTACAGGTTTGGGATATTGTAGGATCTCTACCCAAGGCAGATTAGGAGTTGAGGAAACCTTTACTATAAACCACAGGCAGATAGATTCTGTCCTAGGCTTTTATGTCATAATATTGAGGAAAGCCAGTCACACTTTTATCTTGAATGTACTGACAGTAAGTTATTTTGGAGTGAGGCAGCAATTAAATGGAGTATGCCTTTTTTGACATTACTTACATACAATACTTTAATTTTGGGGGATTATGCGTGGGTATGGAAAAAGTATCATAAAAGTACTCTGAATGTTTTTTTTTGTATATATTCAATATTTTTTATGGCAAGCTAGATGTCAATATGTTCTGCAACAGCAACAAGTATTACATTCTACTGTAATATCACAAATAGAGACAAGGATGCTACATGTTAAAGAAAACGATACTGCCAAGCTTTCATGAGTAAAGTTGTACAATTTTGGAAACATTTCCCTTTTAATGTTGATAATTGTTGTTTACGTTAATTTTGTTATCATATAATTTTCTTTTCTGTAAATATTTGATGTTATAACAGTTTATATGAGTAATTATCTTGATGGAAATTCAGATTTTCTGTGATGTTATGTTTATTTTGCTCAATAAACTTCCCTGCTCTTTTCGATAAATGCCATGGGATCTTTAACATACACCTGACCTACCACCAATCCAGGCAGATGGGACCTTGGTTTAATGTCTCATCCGAAAGACAGCACCTCAGAAGTGCAGCACCCCTCTCATGCTGCCACAGCTGCATCTTTTTTTGTGGCAAAATGTGGATGCTGTTAGTCCATCAAATAGATGCCCTTACAGTCTAGATACATTTGTGTTTTGAAACAAAGAGCAGACTCATCTTGATGGTGCTTTTTTAAACGCCTGCCTCATCTGTGTATGTTGGGGGGTGTGTGTGTGTGTGTGTAAAAGTGTCTCAAACACAAAATTCAATGGTGTGATAAAAGACTGAAGAGTTCCTAATGTCACAAAGGAAAACTCCAAAGAAGCTTACTTTCTCACATAGTTCATCTTATATGTATACGATTTTCAGAGTCCCAAGAATGCTGCAAGTTCCTGGTGTGTCAGTCGTTCAGTGCACAGGAATTGCGGTATTCTCCTGGCTGGCGATCAGGATTTTCAATCCCGAGGGTCAAATGCCACAAGTTAGACCAACTTTTCCCTGGTCTGACTTGTGCCATTTGTGGGACCCATTTTACGGGACTTGCACCAAATAGCTGACGCAAGCTGCCGTAAATGTGGAAAGTGTCAGTATCAAGCAAATGAATGAATGAATGAATGAGTATTGTTAGTAGCCGCATTAGTCCTTGTAAAAAGATAATGAACAAAGTGGGTGATCTGATACTTTTAATTGGACCAACAAGAAATTTTCAGTACACAACTTTCCAGGTTACACAGGTCCTTCTTTAGGTATGGCAGTTGCTACAGAAAGCAAGCTTTTATTCAGTGCATATTGTACTCTACTGATATCAGTTAACATACATAGGAAAGAGTTGTAGTTCTAAAGACAGGATGGCTTTTTTTGGAGGTGTCAAAATTACCTCTTCTGCACCCGATGTAGTAAAAACAGGTGCAGTTGCATCAAAGGAGTTTGGCGCAGGTGTACCAAATAAGGGGGTTGATGCAGGCCTTGATTCAAGTCCTGCATCAGCCTTTCAAAATTGAACCCCATGTTATCTGTTCTAGACTTTATCTGATCTGACTGCTTTTCTACAGCTGACATCATAATTAGAGTTGGGCAGAGTTGCACAACTTTGTTTCATGGTGTAATTCCTGAATTTTGTCAAATTTGCTTCACTGAATAATGCAAATTGTGTTGTTTTTTTCACCTGCAAATTTGCCAACTTTATATGCAAATCTATGTGAATTGCCAATTCACATGCGAATTAAGTAATCTGTTTAGTTTCCCATGCAAATTTTGCCAATTTGACACAAAAAAAAAGACACCAATTACATCTCTAACACTCAGTTACTCCACCTCCCAAAAACATTTTATTCATGATATAACCTCCTCCCATCCCCTGCTGGCACTCCCCTCCCTCCTCACCCCACCTTTGTAAATTGCATCTGCAAATAATAAAGTAGGATGGAGCTGAACAACTCTGAGACAGTTCGAATTCATGTTTAAATACCCTGGCCTTCCACCACCCACATGCCATATACACTCCACTCATCTCCCCCAAGCCAAGTCCCACCATGTAAGTCATCATCATCAACCCCTCCACCCAACACTCCACTGGTTCCCCTACACTCTCCTCTGCCCACCAGCACCCATAAAAAACCCTATAATAAAGAAAATGGTCCTCTAGGGCAGAGCATCTGCTCTGTTCTGTGTCCATCTTAGTAATGGCACAAATGAATGAATAAATGCTGTGATGGTGGTGCTCCTAGTAAAACTTGACTGGCTTAATTTTTAGCCACTCAGCTTTTACAAGGAGCAAAGACTACACCATTCATTCATTTGTGCCATTACCAAGACACTGACCAGGGCAGATGCTTGGCACCGTGGGGACCATTTTCTTATTACAGGTTTTCTTTTCTGAGTGTGGAGGAGGAGGATGCTGGGGACCAGAGGGGTTTGTATGTGGGGACTTAGGGTGACTTACTCAGTGGGATTTGAGTGGAGGGAGGAGAAAGGAGTGTGTTTGGCATGAGGCTGAGAGAAGGGATAAGGTATGTGAACATTAATTCAGACTAACTGTCTCAAAGTCATCTGACTCTATCCTACATTATTATTTTGCTGCTGCAATTCGGCAGGGGAGGAGTTCTGGGGATGGGAGGATCATGGATAAAATGCTTTTGGGAGGTGGAAGGGGTGGCATTAGAGCACAGTGGGTTGGGGCAAGGTTTAAGTTAAGGTTTAAAAAAATTGCATAACAGAGTTGGTGCATCAGCCCATAAAATTTACGGCATAATTTCTGCAAATTCTCACCAACTTTACTGGTGAATTAAAGCTTCACAACATCTCTAACCACAGTCCTGTATCTATGACATAATAATTTTCACAGCAATCCTTTGTAATGTCACAAGTAAAGGATTGTGATGTCAGGTATAGTTAAGCAACCAGAGTGGAGGAAGTCTAAACATATAGTGAGTCTGCTTCATTCAGCTGAAAACAATATTCTGGATTGGCTACAGGTCCAGGTCGATAAGGCATTAATGCATAACTAGGGTTATGTTTACTGTCAGTGAATCTAACCTTAGGCAGATCATGAGGCATGAGGTGCAGCCAAGTCCTTTATACCCCTAAGGTTAGATTAATAGAGAAACACAGAAAGTCATTGGCAGAAAAAGATTCACAGTCTATAGTGTCTGTCCATTTTCCTACCTGAACCATTCCAACCTATCATTAGATATACCTTGGCCAACACCAAACCCAGAAAAGTGTCATCAGAAAAAGACTGAAGGTCCATTGTGTCTGTCCATGTTCCTATCTGAACCATTCAAACCTTCCATTAGATATGTCTTGGTCAACACCCTAGTGGCAGTTCAGCCCCTTCCCCCCTGCCCCACCCCATCTCTGTCTTTGCTTTCACCAAACCCTTATAGCTATCCCATACTCTTGAAACCTGTCACTATCTCAGTGTTTACCACCTCTCTGAGCAGGTGGTTCCATGTATCCCAATTTTCTCTGTAGTAATACTTTCTCAAGTCCTTCCTGAATCTACTCCACACCTGTTTAGGATTGTAGCCCTGGTTGTTTATCCCTCACAACACTGGAGCAGGTCATTGCACTACCCTGTTTATTCCCTCTTGAATTTAAATATTTCTATCATGCCCCCCCCCCTTTTTCTGGCCTCCAGTGATTACATGTTCAGACTCTCTAGGTGCTCCTCCTATTTTTTCCCTTGCTGACCCTGTATCCTATTTGCATCTTACCTTTGGACAGAATAAGTATATTCTTTATCCTTTTTCAGGTGTAGGCTCCAGAACTAGATACAGTATGCCAGGTGCAGCCCCACCAAGGACCTTTAGAGTGGCAACAGTACCTCCTTTCTCCTACTGGAGAACCTTCTTCCTCTACATCACAGCATCCTGTTTACCCTCCCATGTGCCCTGGTGCACTGGGCTAATGGCTTGAGATTACTACAAATGATGAACCCTAAGACCCTTTCCTCTGTGGTTACACTGCTTTTTTTAACCCTACTATTCCAGTAACTCATCCTAAGGTTACTCATATGCATAACTCTGCACATCTTAAGATTAAACTTCAGTTGCCACACCTTGGACCACCCTTCCAGTAATTCTAGATCCTCTTCATATACTCAATCCCTCATTCTTTCTGTGCCATCCTGCCACAGAGTTTGATGTCATATTTAAACATGCAGATTTTACCTTTATCTCTTTGCCTGTGTCATAGAAATCGACATAAAAACAATGCTGGGCTCAGCACCAATCCCTGTGGCACTGCATGGGACCTCCTTAATCTCTGAGTGTTTCCTATTTATTACTACCTTCTGGGTCTCTTTCCCCATCAATTGGCTACCTGCCTCTACCACACTGGTTAGCGTCACACCTACCACTAGTTCCCTAGCTTCTTACCAAGCCTCCTGAAGGGCAAGGAGTTAAAACCCTGCTGAAGTCAAAGTATAGCTCATCAACCATCTATCCCTTGTCTACAGCTCTTGCTACTAAATTGAAGGCTATCACAGTGGTATGACATAATGTTTCTGTCATGAAACTGTGCTGCCTCCCATTTTGGAGCCCATTTGCGTCTAGAAAATCTAGCAGTTATTCCTTAATTATAGTCTCCATGAACTTCTTCACTATAGCGCTCAAGCTAGCTGGCCTGTCATTTTCTGGGTCTTCCCTTCTCCCACTCTTATGCAGGAGATCACTGTAGCCCTCCTCCAGACTATGGGATCACCCCAGTCTCCAAGGAGTAGCTGAACAGATCTACCAGAGGCCCTGCAAGTTCTTGCCCAACCTCTTTCAGCACTGAGGGGAGAAGTCCATCTGATACTGGAGACTTATTCACCATGAGCACTCTTAGACCCTGTAGTAACTTTTCCTCTAGTGTTGGTCCAAATGCCCAGTTCCCTGCTTTAGCCTGCGCTCCATAGTTGGGGATTGGACCACCTACCTCCACCATAAAGACTGTACAAAAGTTCTTGTTGAGAATGTCAGTCCATTCTTACCATAATTGTTTACTAAATCATTTCCCAATTTTAACCTCATCAGGCCTTTTTATTTTGATATTTCTTCAGCTATTTTCAGTTTTCCTCAGTTTCATTTCTGCTTTTTCCCTCTTTATAACTGTCTTTGCCTCCTTCAGTTAAAGTATCTCTTCCTACTATCCTCGCATTGATCCCCTTCACAACTTTTGAAAGTAGTCCTTTTTGCCTTTATTCTCTCACTACCCTGGAGAATCAGATTTCTTGTGTTTTTTAGTCCTTTTTATGTTGGCTCACACTTTGCCAGCCAACATATTGCATTAGTGCAGATTTGGAGGTGCGGGCATTGTTGGGCGAATGCAGGGAATGCATCAGTCGTCACGTCCCTCATTCCCCAATAAGCCAGCATGCAGGTGACACACCAGGAATTCATGATGTGGTGAGCACATCTAAGGAAAGGTCCACTACAATGAGAGCAAAGCTTGTCATACACAGCAGCACCTCCCAATGTGCCTTCCCTGTTGAAACATTATTGTAAACATAGCGGCACACTGCTTGCCACAATGCCAAGTTTGGGGTGCCCAATCCCCCTGTCGGCATGCCCTGACCCAGTTTATGTGACAACGGGGGAGCACACTCCCCACTGGCATAATGCACCCCCACATTTGTTATTTGCTGAGGGTGCCCAATCTCGGCTCTTGCCCCCATTTGGTATGTGCCGATGGGGTGCCCAATTCCCTGCCAGCTAGCCCCCAAACACTCAGGTGGCATGCTGGGGGGCCCAACCCAAGCGTGCCAAATGGCCTGTTAAAAATAGTCCTGCAATTTTTTATTTTTTTTACCTGTAAAAGAAGAAAATGGTCTTCTGGTCTGCCCAGCTCCCTGCCCCAACCCGCACCCAGCCTCCCCACACCCTCCTTCACCCCATACTTACCTCCAGAGTCCAGCGTGACAATCTTTGGTGGACTGGGAACACATCTACACTCTTCAAAGTTGACTGCGAACTGAAGAAATGCCGGTAAGCTGAATAATGGCATAAATAGGCTTTTTTTCAACTTTGGGGCATATTGTGGGCATTTTTTTGAATTTTTGCACTAAATTTTTAACATGTGGTTATTGGGGCCCCTCCTCATGAATTCAGTCACTGTCATGGTGTTATTTGGTCCTGAAAAGTGATTTCACGGTCACTGTGTGGAATCACCTTTTTGGGACTGGAGTAACAAAATGATAGTGCCACTGTTCATGAGAGGAGCTCTCAAAAGCCTATGTTGCAAATTTGGTGAAAAGAATTAAAAAAATGGCTGTTTCACGAGCATGCATTGTACTGTTTCCATGCACACTCGTAACTTCATGAATTTGTAATATTTTCACTCCAGATTTTCAAAATTGGCATTTTTCCACACCTGCTTATGAACAGTACAGCTGTCATTTTACATATCCTGGTTAAAATGTGTTTTCACACATCCGGCGCAGAATAGCGTGGTCGCTGTGCGAAATCAGTTTTTGGGACAGTTTGAGAAAATTATGATGACGCTGTTCATGAGCAGAGGTCCTAAAATGCCTATGTTGAAAATTTGGTGATGAAAGTCCATAAAATGACTGTGTTACAAGCGTGTGTTGCGCAGTTTTCATGCACCCTTGTAACCGCAAATTTTCAATATTTTCATGCCAGATTTCCAATACTGACATTTTTTCACACCTCCTTATGAACAGTACAGCTGTCATTTTTCATAGCCTGCCAAAATATGTTTCTGCACCTGTGGCACTAGGCGTGGTGGCTGTGGGACATCAACTTTTGGGACATATTAACAAAATCACAGCACCACTGTTCATGAGGGGAGGTCCCAAAATGCCTATGTTGAAAATGGGGCTAAAAGAAATCCCACAAATAATTGGATTACGGACGTGTGTTGCGCATTTTCTATGCATGCTCATGACTTCACCAATTTTTCATATTTTCACTCCAGATTTTTAACGTTGCCATTTTTTTACACCTCCTCATGAACAATACAGTTGTCATTTTCCACATCCTGCCCAAAATGTGTTTTTGTTCCTGTGTTGCCAAATGGAATAGCCACTGTGCAAAACCACCTTTCAGCTAACAAACTGATTGTGCCGCTCTTCATGAGGTGGGGTCACAAAAAGCCTATGTTGAAAATTTGGAGTGAAAATACCAACAAACACCTACAACGTTAGGGTTTCCAACTGTAACACCCACCCTGTAGAGACTGCCAGGCGTCAGGGGTGTGACTTGGGATCATTGGCTGTGATGCTCATGCCATTCCACCCCCACCCCCACCCTGTAGCCAGTGACAGGCATCAGGGTGCCTGGAGTGTTTGACCTAAAGTTCACCCCATTCTCCTATATTGCACCTGTCTCAGTGTATTTCCTTATGGAATGGGGGCAAATATAAAGCCCAAAGATCCCAAAGCACACCACAACACTTGTCAGTGTCTACAGGGTAGGGTGAGGCCCATTCTCCTATACTGTACCCATCTCAGCATATTTCCTTATGGAAAGGGGTAAGTATAAGGCCCAAAGACCCGAAAGCAAACCACGACACTTGTCAGCGTCTACAGGACAGGGTGAGGTAAAATGGCATAAGCGACATAGTTGATGCCCCAAAGGCACACCCAGCACCTGTCAGTTTCTGCAAGGTGGAGGTGGGGTTAGGTCAGTTCCATACTTCACTGCCATTCCTATTATGTATCTCTAACATCTGCACTACCAATGGCAATGCCAGCAAGACAACACTCGGCATTGACAAATGCCCGTTTAACCTGTTTCAGTCTAGTAACCTCCAACAGACTGTTTTGTGAGTTTACACTTTTTTCCACACCCTCAATCCCTCCCCCCTCGGCTCTAGTCAGAGGTTTCCCTCATCTTTATAAAATCCACTCTCCTGAAATCTAAAACTATTGTTCTTTTCTTTGTCTGCAATTCCCATAGGGTAAGTAGAAACACACTGAGTTATGGTTATTTGTCCCCAGGGCCATCTTTATCCTGACCTCCCCCATAATGTCCTGGTTCAACTATACCAGTCTGAGGATGGCCTGGCTCCACCCCGGTGGGTTCTTTTAAATGCTGTACATGGAAGGCTCCTTGCAATGAATCAACAAGAGCTGACTCCTTGCACTCCTTGCACTCCTGGCCTGTAACATTTCCCAATCCTTATCTGGTCAATTGAAATCCCCTATTAGTACTATTTATCCTTCCCAAGACAGTAGCCCTTATGATTTGCTTCCATAGCTCCCTGCCTTCCTCCTTGTGCTGGTTTGGTGGCCTGTAGGCCATTCCATCTCAGGGTTTCCTCCCCTTATTTTATTTTTTTACTTATCAAGTCTAAGATTACAAATACCTTTGAGCCTTGGCTCTTTTACAAAGGTTCCATGTCAGAGAAATACAAATTATGGGAAACATCAAGACAGACATTACAACAGTGTGGACATTGCAAACAGAGTACAGATTAATACAATTCAAGGGTAGCATTGTAACAGGGCAGTCAGTGGCATTTGTCAGAGAAAATAGACAACAGATAAGAAGTGCCAGAGTCATAGGGAGACGAAAGGGGGGGGGAGAGAAGGAATGTAGGAAGGTGGGGAGAGGGTGAAAAGTGCAGCATTGGGTATTTTTGATTACTAGCTGCACCCCCCTCTCCATTCCCAGACATTTGTCTTCTGTCACCCTCATAATGCATTAACTAAAGTGCCACACCTTCCCCTGTCTTTTTTGAACTGGGCATATTCTGGGACAGCAAGCTCCCAGTCCTTGTTTTGCATTGCCTATATTTCTGTGCCTGTTACTTTATCTGGTCGGGCTTCCACCACCACTGCCTTAAGGTCCTCCATTTTGTTCCTGATCCTCCCGTTCTTTCAAACCTGTTGCCATGGCAGGGCAGGTCAAAGGGTGGCAACATGACAGCCATTCTGTAATTCCACAGGCAGGCTCCATAAATGACCTGATTTACACAAAGCACACAGTCCAAACAGCGAATCACACCCAGAGCCAGTCCTTCAGGGCACCATCTTGCCTCTGGTGCAGTCACGTGGTAGATTGGGGGGCTTCTGGTCCAGTCACTGCCATTGTAGTGGTGGCAGCTCCAGCAGGGTGGCGACAACCTTTGTTGTTTAATCATGCAACAGGAGTCTTAAAGGCATAGTATCCCACTGGGGTTATATTATAATGACTTGAACTCTTAGTTTCTTTTAAAGAAAGATGCTCCCAAACCTGTAGTTACCAAAAAGATGTAGAGTTTGATCTAAGCACCTTGTGATACCAAATAAATCCTATAAATTCTTTCTTGAGCCTATAACTTTATTTTTGTTACTTTTTTGTCACTTCTTTTTAATTTAATATTCTAGGGATCAAGGGATCTGTATTGGGTCCTTATGTTTGATTTTATTATGCTTTGAGTGGTGGGGTACTTTTGGGCTTGTTTTCATAGAAACATAGAAACATAGAAGTTGACAGCAGATAAGGACCTCAAGGCCCCATCCAGTCTGCCCAAGCATGCTCACAAGGGTAACAACTAACACCAATGTTATGTTTGTTTGACAGCTTGTGCTAACTGTTCCTAGAAAGTGGTTGCCCATCAACCGTCTTCAGGTGAGTCTATGTTTTATAACCTAAACAGGTGGTATTTCCTTCACCCTGACAGGCTGAGTTCAGGTAATGCAGGGGAGAAGGTGTTGTTCATTGTACTCCTTGGGAGAATTAAAATCATTTGCTTTCCAATTGTAGCTGTACACTTTGGGAGAATTAAAATTGTTTGCTTTTCGGTTGCAGCTTAGTGAAGTAAACTTATGGGGCAAGATTATGAAAAGGATCTGCTGTCCTCTGTTTTCAAAGATGGACTTCTGCCTAAGAACTGGTAGACTGTATTAAATGGCCTACATCCGTCTGAATTTCGCCTCCAAATAAAAGATGCAGCTGAGGCAACAAAATTATGCAAATTGCATTTGCATTATTTTTTTGAAACAAATCCTAACGTTCTGTCCCACATGTATGAATCTTTTGAAAATAGGTGCTCAGATGCATTTGTCAGATGTAGACATGGATGTAGCATGCATTTGCTTCCTTACCTGACCATTTTAAAACTCCTGCTCATAACATCTAGATCAATTGTTGGAACTTGATACTTGCAAATCTGTCGTCAGTTGTAGCTCAGTCAAATCCCATCATAGCAAGTGGCTCATGTCATGAGACACAAACCACGTTATGTCACCTCCCAGTGTTTCTGTTCCTTTCTGCTGTAAAGTGCGTAGAAGCAGAGCCACACTAAAAACAGGATGCTGCATCTCAGCTGTGCCATCATAATGAAGAAACTGCAATAAAATAAATCCTGGAGGGGAAAAAAAAACAGAAGTGAAACTAGGGCTTCATGATGAGAGAATGATCAGCCTTCAAGGGTCAGGGTTCCTTTTGAGATGAGAGGAGAGTATCCTAGTATCTTCTTTACTTGGTCCAGCTAGCTTGAAGTTGCTGGCACAGTGGTAGCACTACTGCCTGCAACACTGATGACCTGAGTTCAGTAGTGAGCTTGGGAGTCAGAGGGCTGGCTGTGGGGGGGGATGATTGAGCATCTGATGGACTGCTCTCCTCCTCTGTAGGCTGGTGGGGACATGGATCCTGGCACTCTCCTGACATCTGGTGCAGACCAGGAGCTGGATATGTGGGGCCATCAGGCCACAGGGGAGGTGTGGCAGCTGTCCACACATGTCACGCAGGAGTGTGCAGCATGTGGCTTGACAGCACTGCATGTCCACACCTACCAAGGGGCACAGAACAGGAGAAAAGCACAGTGCCGACTGATAGGATGAGTCTGATCACCCACAGGCCCTACACCAGGGTATCCAGGTGCCATACAAACAGACTGGATCCTGGATCCAGTGGAATCTGGGGAACAGTGCTGACCCAGCCAGGGGGGCAGAAGCCTTAGGGGAATAAGCCAGACAAAAGTTAGTCATGATGAACACTGGGGTGATAGCTCTGGGGAAACCAGCAGATGGGAGCCAGTTGGTGCACTGTGAACAAAAAAATAACTAAAAAAAATATTTGGTCCATTTGATCTGATAAACAGCAAAATATGCACAGCAGGGATGGGTAGTCCAGTTCTAAAAGGTTTGTGATTTCAAACCTCTTTTTAAATCTAGTTATGTGTAGATGTTTGAATAATATTAATATGCTAATTATGTAAGGAATAAACCATATTTGGTTGAGCACCAACAGCACAATAACTGCAAGCCCTGGGTGGGTTGCGATGCACAAGTTGCAGCAAGGAGCTTCAGGCACCCAGGAAGTGCAGTTATTGTAGTTTTGCCGTACACCCAGAGTAGAGTATGCCACTTACAACATTTAGAAAAAGGTCAAAAGTGTTATAAATGTGAATTACTCATTTGTATTTCTGACTACTAGAATTGGGGAGGGGGAGGTACTGGGTTAATATTTTAGACCCTGAAAGGATCATGTTGCTTTCTTTAGACCCAGCTCTGTCTATCTCTAAAAAGACTAAGTTCTGCTTCACTGATAGTTACTATCTAACTTTGATGGCAGCTATTTGGTACAAATATTTGGACGGCACTCTAGCCCAGACTGCTTCAAGTACAGAACACTGAACAAGGAGAACCCAGGTACCAATCCCACATCCTCAACCTACTCACTCTGTGATCCTCAGCATGTCACTTGACTTCCCATTGCTTTGGGGCCCCCATAGCTGTCAAACAAGATACAAGTAGCAGTACTTCAATGATGGTACATCTGAGTTAGGAAGTGGGCACCCTTCGGTATCAAGTATGGAACCGGAATGGATGTATGTTTGTGGCACAATCCGGTGGATTGGCAGTAGAGAGAAGAGAGGGGATTGGAGCCAAATTTGGCACACTGCATACCATTTTATTAATATGCTAGCATGTTAGAAAGTGGAGGGGAAAGGGGGGGTTCTCTATATAAGAAACATGTTGGCATCTCTAGCACCTTGACACATTGCTTATAGGCACCCTTAAAGGCTGGCATGCCTGAAAATGTGGAACAGTGTACTGAAATACCCAGTATTTAATATGATCTGTATTATTTAGTTAACTGCTGTTACTTCTGAAAATAATGAGTTATGGAAAGCTCTAAAATGTAGTTTTTTGGAGCTTACTGTTAATCCATTATTTACAGAACAACAATTAATATTTAAATGGATGCATAATCAGAGAACACACCAGCATTTCAGTCGTGCCACCCTGCCTTTTCAAGCACTCTTGCATCTCAGCATACCAACAAGGGGCATACTGCTGTGCCAGCATGCTGCTTTTACATAAAAATACCCTTCTCCTACCACCATTGCTTACTGTCTGTGACCACGTACAAGTTGCTTAACCTTCCTCCCACCTTGGGCCAGTGACACTCTAAACTTTGAGTTTTGCAATGACCCTCCAGTACACCCATGCACTGCACTGCACCCAGGTACCTGGTATGGCACCCTGATACCAGCTCTGCATCTCTGTACAGGCTCAGCACCTTGGACACGTGGTACCGTACCTGGCCATCTGGTACCCATAGTACTGCACCTGGACCCACCACATCCCCATGGTATTACACCACAACTATCAGGTACTCCCATGGCTACACCCATGATACCTACCAGACACTGTTCCTCATCCCTCCATCCTCCTGGTACTGCATCCCAGTGCTCTGATACCCTAAAATTGTATCCCAACCCTCCAGTACCACTGCACACTGCACTAATCACCCTGTACCCTAACACTGCACCATTACCTTGGTACTCTCTATGCAACACTACAACCCCCCCCAGTTCCACAAGGCACGACATCCTGACCCCTGGGATTTCTGTCCCCACCTAGTGATGTGCATAGAGGTTGTAAATACTTCCAGCACTGGCATGTCTTTCTGGCATGCCTGTCTAAGTGCCAGAAACCTAGCAACTACGTGGCATGCTGGCACCTGCGTGAGGTGCTGGAAACCCAGCAACCACACTAGTATGGCTGTCCATGGTGTAGTACGCTGCTGTAGGTGCTATGTGTCTGGCATTTGGACTGGTCTGCCAACAAGACATGCTGGTTCCAGAAATGCCTCCCTCCCATACTGAACAGTGAATTGTTTGATGACAGTGTCTAGTTCCAACCCAGCAGTGACCCACTGTGACAACTTGCAATGTGTATATATATTTATATATGTGTGTGCATATCTTATAGTGGAACGGTAGTGCCACTATAGTTACGGTTGAGTACCCCATTTAAGGTTAGAGTGGGAAATTTGGCAGGTTAATAACTTTGCCATTGTATGATGGATTTGCTTGCAGTTTGGCAGGCATGGAGCGGTACCATAGATCTCTGGATTTGCCAAGTTTCGTAATTGTCAGATGTACAGTTGCTGTTTATATGTATGCATAGAATGTGGTAATTATGCTTTTACATTCTTTGCTTGGCGCCTACAGGTAGCACAGTTTGTGCAACTGGTCCAAAACCTTCAGGGAACATGCAGCCGGGGTCTCCAATGTGCCTTTCAAAGATTTCATGAAAAAATATTAAATGGTTCAAAAGTTATTCAAAAAACTAGTTTCCCATTATTGTCAATGAGAAAAGTTAAACTATTCAATTGTGTCTCAAATGCAGTTTTTAGTGTCGCAAATGACCCATGTAGTGTTGCAAATCCACCATTTTGTTTTCAGTTACTGGTCACAGAAATGCTTGGCATTTAAATTTGGGACCCTCTAGGGACACAATTTTTTGTATTCACCTAGTTGAGCCCTGAGGATGCTAGCCATGTCTTTTTGGGGGTTAAACAGCCCAGAAATATGTTTTTAAAATGTTTGTAAGCTGTAGTGTCATAAAATAGCATCGCACTTGCAACACTTTTGTGATTTTTTTTGCGAAAGTGTTGTGATTTGTGATACTACTTTGCGACACTATGCCCAAAATAACAGGAGTTCTTTGTCACCCTGCTGCAAAAGAATGTTTTTTTGGTCTTTTGGGCTGAAATATGGAGGGAAGAAAGCCAAGATCCCGCAGATGTGCCTTTTTGTGGTTTGGTGACAAAATATTAGAGGGCTGTAAAGTTATGGCACTCTGAAGTTCACTATTTTTCCCATATGCTAACATTACATTGCGTCCGGCGTGCCTTTTGAGGCCCGTATCTCGGAAATGCTTCGAGATATGGACTTTTCATCAGAAAAATGCTTAGCCTCCTGCTAGAGAGCTAAGTGCAAAACTACCCAGGAAACTCATAAATAATACAACATTTAAGTTTTTTCCTACATTCTACGGTTCCTGAGATATAAGCAATTTAGTATTCAAGTGTTCATTTCTCCTTGAGGGCCATTATTATGCATACAGTCTTTGTATTCACTGTGCTTCTGACTGCACTTTCGGTGACAAAAAGTGGGTGCATTACGTTACTGTTACAGTTAGTGTTTCGCTTCGTTTCCGTGACCATTTGCATTAGCGTCTCCTTTTACGTCGCCATGTGCCTTACCATTTGTGTTTGCACTTGCGTTTGTGTTACTGTTACTATTTGCATTTCCATTATTGTTTTTTTTTGCATTTCTGTTTCCCTTCACAGCACCATGTGCATTGCCCTTTGCGTTTGCGTACGTGCTTCCATTTGCGTTTCTGTTTCCTTTGGCGTCATCGTTGCTGTTACCAGTAAGCATTTGCGTTTCCAATTGCATTACCATGACCATGCATGTAACAATTTGCATTTGCTTATGTGCTTGTGGTTCCGCTTCCATTACTGTTACTGTTCCCTTTGGCATCCTTCTTACTGTTACCATAACCGTTTCTGTTTCCAGTTGCGTTACCATTACTGAAGGGCCCCATGCTCACACCACCACATTCCATTCACTATTTATACTGCACATTCTCAAAAAGAAGTGAAATTCATGGCAAAAAACTCTGTTTAATGCATCAGTTAGGGTTGTTCCACAGTGACAAAAGCGAGGAAATTCGATGCTAGGGTTCTCACCCCTTGCACCCCACCCCCACCCTGCCTGCACCAACAGGCATCGGGGTGTGCATTTGGATTGTTGGTCCTAATTCTCACCCCATTCTCCTATACTGCACCACCTCAGCTTGTTTACTCATGGGATGGGGTGAGAGTTAAGTCCGGTGACCCCAAAGCACACCCCGATGCCTGTTGGTGGGGGTGAGGTGGGCGTGGGGTGCAAGGGGTGGGAACCCAACATCGAATTTCCTCACTTTTGTCACTGTGGAACAACCTAACTGATGCAATAAACAGAGTTTTTGCCATTAAAAAATATATATATATATATATATATATATATATATATATACATTTTGTTATCATCATCTATGCCTCTATAAAGTATTTTAGCTGAGGTGGGAGGTCTGGTGGAAACTGAAAATTACATTCCTTTGCAGCCCATGCCTCTGGACACTCAGTGAGAGGTAACCTTGCATAAGCAGGGCCAGGGCAGAGTAAGATGGTTTCAGTTGGGTCCCAAGCCTGCCAGGATAACAAAAGGACAAGACTGTAATAAACAGATCCAGTTTGACAAGTCTAGGAAAAGGAGTCCCCAGAGATCAAGAGGCAGGTCAGGATGTGATGTTAGAGAGGCATGTATGATGATACATGTGTAGTGGGCTGGCCAGCGAAAGGTATTTCTGTTATCAGTTTACAATAAGATAGCAGTTATATTTTGGTTTTGAACTATCAACATCACTAGTACGAGTCTGCCATAAATCATCAGTTCCCTGTTGAGGGTAAGCTTCTGGAATCTAGATAGCATAGAGTTAGGTTTTCTGTGTAACCTCTATCTTTTCAAATGGGTTTGTAACCTCTAGCTTTTCAGATGTGTTATTTTATTGCATTCCTCAGAGTCTTCAGTGTACATTATCCTGTAACATATGTAAATATCATGGAGTATTAAATGCTATTTATATAAAATAACTGGTGTCCTCCTATAATGACTGGATATCCAGTCTTGAAAAAATGCCATAATAACCTGCTGAATTATGTAAAAACTCAATAGTTGGTTATTACAGCATTTTCCTGCTCATGCTCTCACTTCACTGAAGCACAAAAGAAAGAACACTATTTGTGTGAGTACAGCAGCTGCTGAGGGACACACTCACTCACCCAAATACAGTTTACAGTTTTTTTCTCTGAAATCTTGCACCAGTTATTATAAAAAATAATGCCTGTGTAAAGTTTGTTTTTATGGAGATTTTCACACACCCTCAGTATGTGAAAAATCCTCATAACTCACACCTGCACATGCATTATTCTCTATATACTTCATCCTTAATGTAACTGATTCATTTCAGGTTTAAATAACCAGGGGTAAATTGGCAAGTCTGTGATCTGGTTCTGAAGAGACAGACTGCAGTTACCATATCAAAAGAAAAGTGTAGTCAGCTGTGACAAAAGAGGTGGATTGCATGCCCTTTGGGTAAGAGCACTGTACTGCATGAGCTGTGGCTCCAGTGGGATTCAGACTTAGAGATACCCTGAGTGAGAGTCAAGCTGCATGGTGGCAGCATACTAAGGTAACCCTTTCAAGTGCCTGAAGGGTTGTGAACACTGGCAGCGGTGCAGACTGAGTTCTGGGAGACAGCAAGTCTGTGACATGCACCAACAACCCAGTCTCATGTTCAGCACTGATGACACCCACGTGTTCTGCAAATCTCCAAGTGAGGATTAAAGGTACAAAAATATGGAGAAATATTTGGGAGGCACACCTCTCAGCTGTCCCATATTATGAAGGACATTCCTTATTGTACCCCTCAGAAGTGCTTTGTCCCACATCTGTCCCACATTTGGAAGGTGCTGCCCACACAGAGGACATAATGTAAACTCAAACTGTAAAGCAGACTTTCATAACATTCTGTGATGCAAAATTAAACTTCAACCAAGCATGGATTCCACAGTGTTTTGACCTTGTATTTTCTATATTTGATGATGTGTCCCTCATTTTGTGGTCCAGTGTTACATTGTCCCTAATTTCCCTCAGGGTCCTGTGGCTAGGTGTACTACTGTACTGACCCTTGGTACTCTGCCTCCATGCTGCCTCAGATTGCTCCTCCCCGGTTGGGAAGGAAGAGAGCATCCTGCTGTACTCCCCACCTGCACAAATTTTCATCAGGGCGGTGTCCATGGGTTTCTGGGTTCAGTTCCTTGTCGTGGTGCCAGAGGCCACCATCAGGCCAGTTGCTGCCTTTTTTCATGTAGTTTTCTCCCATCCCTGAGGGGCGTTGGCATGCATGGAGGTCAAGGACCGTGTGCATGCAAGGCATGCTGTCACTGTGGATCTCGGCCGATGTCCTTCCCTCCCACAGTGCCCTGAGGCTGTACTGCCACTTGTGGTCACCAGGTGGCAGTACTGCAGGGGACAGTGACCCTCCTCCCTCCCTCCTGGAGGAGGAGAATGTCCTCTGCAGCACTCAAACCTCCTCCCTCCAGCCCGGCAGCCGAGGCCATTCCTGAACTTGGGTCGCCAACATCGCGAGTAGTAGCGCTGCTGCTGCACTGATGGTCCAGCCCCCACATTGTCCCTCATTTTGAGTGTATGTGTCCATAATTCAGTGACAAAAGTCTGAGAGGTATGTTAGAAGCATAGAAACCTAGAATTTGATAGCAGACAAAGACCGCTTGGGCCACCCAATTTGCTCATTTGTCCCTACCAACAGTATCACCACAGACTCTAATCAATCTCTGACTCTTTCTCTTTCCCTACATCCTTTCCACTAAGATACCCATATGCCTATCCCATGCATTCTTGAACCCCACCACTGTCTTCGTCACCATTACCTCTGGTGGAAGGCTGTTCCAGGAATCCACCACTCTTTCACGTCCTCATGGCTTTCCCGAATTTACCCCCTCCAGCTTCATAGCATGTCTCCTTGCTCTTCAGCTTCTTTTTTTCAGAAAAATACTTCCCTTCTGTACCTTATTTACCCCCTTAGGGTATTTAGAGGTCTCTATTATATCCCCCCCCCCTCTCTCTTCACTTCCAGGGTGTACATATTGAGAGCCTTTAGTCTTCCATTGTGGGGCTTTTGATGCAAACCCTGCACATTTTACTGCCCTCCATGGACCACCTCCACTCCATCTATGTCCTTCCAGAAATTTGATCTCCAGAAGTGGTTACAGTACTCAAGATGGGATCTTATCAAAGATCTATACAGGGCATCCACCTTTTTCTTTCTGCTGGAGATACCCTCCCTCTGCCTCCAACATCAAACTAGTACTCCCAAATACCTCATCACACTGCCTGACCAACTTTAGTTCATCCTATATAATCAGACCCAAGTCTCCTTCCTGCTGTAGTAATTAATGCAAATCCACCCATTTTGTACTCTGCTCCCAGGTTTCTGTTCCCTAATTGCATTAGTTTGCACCTTTTCACATTGAAACCCAGCTGCTATACCCTTCACCACTCCTCAAGTTTTTTCAAGTCTCTGCTCATCCTTTCCACCTCCATCTCCTCCCCTGGAGTGTCCATCCTGTTGCAGATGTTAGTGTCATCCACAAAGAGGCAGACCTTCCCTTCCAGCTCCTCTGCAATGTCACTTATAAAGGCATTAAAGAGGACCATTGGGAGGGTTCCAAGTGAAAATGTAACATTCTTCACAGCTTCACCTGTGAATTTACAATCTTATCAAAGTATTTCATGTGAGTGAGGTTTAAAGACTTATTTCATTCCCTGCTGATCTCACTCCTTACTTGTTTCTGTCCATTATGTCATGTTAAATATGCTTCAAACTTGCCCTGACCATGAAGCCTCTTTATCTCTTTAAATTTTTGTTTCTTGTTTTCCCCCTAAAGAAATAGAAAAGGTTATCAGCTACTCAGGGTCAGCACTCAGCCAGGACCCAGCAATTATGTGCTCTGTAATTCCTTTTTATATCCCTGTTTCATGAATTCTTCAGGGCCGCCCATTATCACTTACTCCCCATGTGAAATATAATACACACATCAATCATCATCCCCCTGCTAACGCAACAGAAGGGGCTCAGTGGAACACCCTTGTGTGCTGAACAGGCTCCGAACAACATCATTCATCATCGTCACACAGATAAATTAGGGGCAGACAGCTCCATTCTGCAGTCATGTTGGCTGCAGCTGTGTGTTGCTCAGGAACCTTGTAGTGAGCGCTTGGGCTCACAGGCTTTAGAGTTACGAATGCTGTGTGTAGTTAATTTCTTTAAGTGATTGTATAAAAATAATGCTGAGACAGTGTTTGTTGCACAAGAATTTCTTTAAATGCGTAAACTGATTTTATTTGTTTAAAAGGGAGAACCACAGAATGTTCTGAGGATCTGAAAGATTCTGATAAGTTATAAAAAGCTTCGATAGTTATGTGAGCCTTACCAGGATTTTCAGAACCTTTTAGTTCAAAGTACAAACGCTATTTTAGCCATTATTTTTCATAAATAAGAATCTAGAGGTTATTGTCAGTGAAGTGAAGGGAATTCAAAATTAATGTGGAGTGGTACTGCAGTAAGTGACATTGCAGAGGAGCTGGAAGAGAACATTCACTCAAAATATCACCGACAGCTTAATCTGGTTCAAGGTCAGTTGGCATTCATCTGTATCCCCCTCCTCCGGGTCGCGCCTGAAAATAGGCAGGATTTGCCTAGTGCACTTACCGGTCAACAAAAAATAAATAAATAAATAAAAGTAAATAAATAAATATAATTAGTGTCATACAACTAGTTGGTATACCTTGGCTGGGATATTTGAAGCCATGCAGTGCACACACGGGTTAGCACCTCACTTATACTGATTAGTACCCCAAAAGATGGGATTCACTAAATGTGGCATATCAGAAGGCACAGCAAGGCGCTGATCCATTTGTGAGCAGCACTAAAATATACCAGTGCACCTATGCAAACAGCAGTTAAATTCTAAATGTTTAGGTTGGGGAACACTCACACCTAGATTTCTAGGTAGTGGAAATGTCAGTTCTAGGTAGTGAAACTCTCCTATAGTAGTCAGGGGAGAAAGATGACAGAGATGGTAGAACTGTCTTACTATTTTTAAGAGGTGGCGGAACTGAGTTCCTGCAGGCTCCTGCCCAATTTAACCCCATGTATGCAAAGCAGCTGAGTTGACTGCACTTGCAAATATGCACACTGGCATATTCAAAGGGTTGGATTGTAACTAGTTTCTCACTATTTAGCTCCACCACAAACCTGGTTACATGGTGGTGTGTCATCCCCTCCAACAGATCAGCCAGGTGGTAAGTGAGAAATAGATTCTCTGGCTGTAGTGGTCCACCCCCCTCCTATTACCTGCCCAGTTTGTGATCAGTATATTCCTGGCTCTAGTAGTACCTTCGCCCTTCCCCAGATTGCCAACCTGGTATATGATCAATAAATTCCCAGGCTCTAGTGGTCCCTCAGCCTCCAAATCATTTGCCCAACATGTTATTAATACATTTCCTTGGTCTAGTAGTCCCTTCATCCCCCTGATCACCCACACAGTATGTGAGAAATATATTTCTTGGCTCTATGACTCCAGTAGTCCCCCCCCACTGATTGCCTGCCCAGTATGTCATCAATAAATTCTCTTGCTGTAGTGGTCCCCACTGCCCCGCCCTGATTGCCCACCTGGTATTATATTAAGAATTTCCTTGACTATAGGGGTCCCTCCATCCCAAATTGCCTGCCTGATATCATGCTACTCTCCCTGTTGTCCAGGCGCTCCCCACCTGGATAAAATTTCAGAACTCCTTTCCATATTCTGCCCACTCAGATCCATTCACCCCCTCCACCCTGGTTGCTCCACTTACCCACTGTCATCCCATCCTTTGATGGTGACCAGCATAGCATCTCTGCACACCACCTCAGCAGGCCACCATCTGAGTGACAGGGACAGTGGGCACCTACTGTAGAAACAGCTGTTTCATTTACCTGTTTCACTCACCAGTTTTGCTGACTCAGTCAGCAAATCCCAGTCCAAGTCTGCGAGCAAGCATTGGACAATGACTGGCACAGACCTACCTTTTACCACATTAGCCAATCACTGTATGAATGACAGGCACTAAACCTGCGCATACTGTAGAAACAGCTGACCTCCCTTCTGCTTCCACTGCCCCATCCCCACTTCCTTCTCCAAGGATCACCAAAGAGGTAAAAGGAAGAGGAACTCTTCAGGTACATGAATGAAAAGAGGAAAGCAAGGGTGGGATAGTGAAATTCAGAACAGCAGTGGGAACTGTGCAGAAGAAGATCAAGAAAAAGCTAAAAGTTTAAATGAATACTTCTGCTTGGTATTCACAGTGGGGACAGACCAATATGTATTAGCAGGCATCAGGTTGTGAGGGGGTGGACACAAGTCCATTCTTGGAGAAGAGAGTATGAAGGGGAGTGGAAGCCCAAGAAGAAAACAAGGCAAAGGGGACAGACAGGATTCACCAAGGGTACTGAAAGAACTGAGCATGTGCTAGTCGCCCTTCTGGTAACATTGTTCAGCACCTCACTGGAGATGAGGGGTAGTTCCAGAGAACTGAAAGAGGGCCTATGTGGTCCCTCTGCACAATAATGGCAACAGGGAGGAGGCTGGCAATTACAAGCCAGTCAATCTTATATTAGTGGTGGGGAACTTAATGGAGACCTTGCTGAAAGAGAGGCCGATGGAGTGCCTGGAAGCAAATGGGCTGTAGGAGTATTGGAAGTACAGTTTAACAAAGCAAATGACATGTCAAACAAATGTCATAGATTTCTTTGACTGGGTGATTAGGAAGGTGGATCATGGGAATGCAGTGGATGTGGCAGCCTATCTGGACTTCAGTAAGGCCTTTGGCACTGTGCCACACAGGCTAATAAAGAAACTTAGTAACCTGGGGGTTGGGGAGAAGGTGGTAAGCTGGGTAACAAACCCATTGAAAGATAGAAAACAGAGGGTGGTGATGGTGAATGGAAGTCACTTGGGGGACAGGAGATTGACCAGTGGGGTGCCACAAGGATCTATACTGGGTCATGTCCCCTTTGATGTCTTCATAAGTTATATTGCTGAGGAACAGGAGGGGAAGATGTGTCTTTTTGCAAATGACACAAAACTTTGCAACAATGTAGACACCCAGGAAGGGGTGGAGAGGATGCAAAGTGACCTGGAGAAACTAGAGGAGTGGTCTAGAGTGTGGCAACTGGGTTTCAGTTCCAAAAAGTGCAAAGTCATGCACCTGGGGCTGTGTATAAAATGGGGTAGTACGTACAGTCACCAAGCAGGAGAAGGACCTTGGGGTAATCATATCTGATTATCTCAAGGTGGCAAGGCAGTGTGATAAGGTAGTAGGCAAGGTTAGCAGGCTGCTAGGGTGCATAGGAAGGAGGATTTCCTTTTTTTTTTAATTAAATGTTATTCATTTTCTAAAGACTGTATACAAACAGACAAGTACATGTTCAACTAAACACAAACAACAATAAGGCAGTTACAAACTTCAGATAACTGCGAAAACAAAAATACAAAACAAGAGAAAAGAAATACAACAATCAGTGGGGACACAAAAACAAACTATAGTTGGGGCCACTGTTATAGCCTAAGACATTATTCATTAACCTGGCAGGTGAATGGGCATGGGCATGCTGTATAACCAAGATAGATGGGATCATAAAGGACCATGAGATCTGGAAGTTCTACATCTTCAGGGAAGCCAAATAATCAGTTTTTACCCTGATTCCTAACTAGCAACACATATACACATTCCATACATACAGTGGGTGGTAGATGCATGGAACAGCCCCCCTGCAGAGGTGAGGGGGGCCAAAATGGAGAATTCAGGAATGCATGGGATAGACAGAAGGCAACTCTTGTGTTGGGAAGAGAAGGTAAACTGCAGATCAAATAGGATCTGGAGTATATGCAGTAGGTAGGGGAAATGGGCAGACTGAGTGGGCCAAGCGGTCCTTATCTGCTGACAAATTTTGTTTCTACATTTGCATCAGTTCACTACATGCTTTTTAGGATTGTCATTGAGTCATCTTTCCTGAAGGCTGAGCCTGCCTTAAATACTGCATCATCATTCTCACCTCCGGAGCCGACTGTTATGTCGGACACTTGTGAAGGAGAGTTGCTGGGGCTGCACAGTTTCATGTAGAATCCCTTCATTTTGTTAACTGGAGTGCCTGCTTTTGGACTTTTCCAGGACTGGTCCATTTGTAGACTCAGTGCTCCAACTAATGCTGATCACAACTGCTGTTTCAGGTAGATTAAAACAGATTCTTGTCGGCTCAAGGTGGGAGCTAAATCTTAAGCCAGCATTACCAGTGGAGGCAGAACTGGAAGTCTCATATCACACAGTTCTTTTGCTGCTTGCTGCTTACTTTTTTTTTTTAAATGTTAGCCAGCTGAGTTTGCACTAGAGTTCATGGTGAAATTAACAATTGCTATGGTCTATCTTCGGATGCAGGATCACCCCTTTCATTGGTGACACTCAACAAGAAAACAACAAGGTTTAACTATACTCCTCTTCACCTGGCCTGCAGCACCAGTCCAAGCCAGAGGACACAGTAATCAGAGGGGGGTCACCCTGAACCTCTGTTGACTGAACAAGTAAGTCCACCTCTGGGGGGGGGTTACACTGTCCCCTTGTTAGAAAAGATTGACATCCACATCAATCTAAAGTTGAGGTGATGATTAAAGTCCAAAGGGCCATGTATACATTCTAGCTATACCCTAATTCCTAATTAGCAACACATATATACATTCTATGCTTACAGTGGGCCCTGTTCTAGACACTTGAATCCTAGACTTGCAAATTCACAGTTCAGTGTCACAGTCTAGTTAGACAAATCCATGCTATCTAAGCAGAGTTTAAGATCTCCACATTCCGCATTGAACTTAGGATTTCACACATAAGCATGACTGAACTCGATTTGGGGAAAAGACCTGAGGGATGTATATATATTTCTGCACCACATGCACAAGCAAATCTGTGGTGGAACCAGGGGCATCATACAAAAGCATCGGTATTGGCTTGACTGGTCTTTTACAGTTGCAAACTTATTCCTTCCTTAGAATCTGGGTGTATGTCCCCATCCTCCTTGTCTAGCAAGATAGGATCTTCAGTTGGCATGGCTCATACAACTTCCACAAATCCATAGGTTCCTCCACATTTGCAGGCTGAATATCATCTTCCATTTTTGATCTCACATCCTTAGAGACAATTACACTACCTCAACTTCAGAGTTCACTGGAGCAGCATTGTTACATGGTGCTAGCATGGCAGTGGTCTTCCACAGAAGGCCAGGAATGTCCTTTGTACTGGGCAGGTTCAATTTCATCATCAGATGAGTCCTCAGACACCACTTGTGGGACTGCTGTTGTGTACTTGTGGTAGCCTGTGGTTGAGAATCACTGCTAGGATGAGGTGTATTTAGTTTTCTGTGAGTTACAGATCTGGTTTGGTGTCTCTGGGGCAGTTCAGACACCTCCTGATTTGCATTTGTCTGTATCTCTCCAATTGGCAACAGATGATTTCTGTGGACCTTCCTCGATCCTCCTGACTGTCCTTCAGGCTGTATTCTGTAAACTGGCACATCACTCAACTACATAAGGGACATCTCCCCATCAATTGGTAATCTTGTGTTTTCCAGGCAAATCAAGATTCCTCACCAAGATCCTGTCTCCTAGTAACAGTCTTTGGGCTCTCACTTTCTTATCATATCTCACTTTGTTTAGGAACATAGCAACTGTCGATAGATAAGGACCCTGGCCCACCTAGTCTGCCCATTTTCCTACTGACTGTAATATTGTGGACCCTACTTGATCTGGTTCTATGTCCCAGAGGCGTTGCGAGCGGCGTCGTCCTTATGGAGAAGTGTACATCATCGAAATTCAATTTCGGTGATGTGCAACTCAGCGCCAGTGAAAGCAGAGTAAAACACTCGATATTATTCTTTATGTAGAGCTACACCCCCCGACCCTCTACCATAAATTCTCAACCCAATGGGGTGCATGTCGGGGGTACATCGGTGGATAAAAAAATGTGCATGTCTCTGGCCTGGTGCAATAAAATTTGCCAGCTCCCGGACCCGAACTCTGTATCCCCACCACCCCAGGCCAGCACCTACCACACCATGCACCAGCTTGGTGGCAATCTGTGGCACCACCCCTCACAAATCTTCCCACACCTATCTCGACGTACTTGCTCCCCCCATGCATGTATACATGCATGATATCCTGTCGCCATTTGCAAACCCTCCCCATTTGGTTGCCCTCCTTACACCCTTGCTGTTGGGGCAGTCACAGCAAGTGAGTCACCGTTTTGGTAGGCACCCACTTGTGGATCGCCAAACTCACAAGATACCCTGATCTCTGGATTTACCCTACCTCTCCTAACCACTAAGGTTCCTTTATACCTGTCCCATACATTTTTGAATTCCATTACTGTTTTGCTCCCACCACCTCCACTGAGAGGCTGTTCCATGCATTCACCACCTTTCTGTGAAGAAGTACTCTCATCTTTCCCTTAGTCTATCCCGTCCAGCTTCATATCATGACCACTTGTTCTTGAGCATCTTTTTTTCTGAAAAATGCTTTCCTCTTCTATCATTTTTATACCCTTGAGGTATTTGAAAGTCCCTATCATATCCTCCTGTCCTCCAGAGTGTACATATTGAGATCCTTAAGTCTCTCTTTTGTTTGTTTCCTCTTTTCACATGTTTCTGAAGCTAGTTTTGCTCACAGTCCAGTTGATACTTGAACCTTTGCACATGTTGCAGATACATTTCAAGGGCATGCTCCATCCGCAGAAACTCCAAAACAGGTATCCACAGACAGTCTAGCTTCCCTTCCAAACATGAGATGGTAGAGTGCATAGCCATTTGCATCTCTTTTTGTAAAGCTGTAGGCATTCTAACATCAGTGGTGGGGAAGTTAATGGAGACACTATTAAAAGAAAGGCTACTGGAGTATCTTGAATCCGCAGGCTACAAGTCCTGAGGCAGCACAGATTCATGGTGCGGGGATGTCTTGTCAGACAAACCTGATCAAGTTCTTCAAGTGGGCAACCAGGGAAACAGATCATGCTGGGGTGGTGGATGTGGCCTACTTAGACTTCAGCAAGGCCTTCAACACTGTACCACATAGGAAGCTTATAAGGAAACTGGGAAATTTCAGAATTGAACACAAGGTGGTAAATTGGGTGCAGAACTGGTTGATGGATAGGCAACAGTGGGTGATGGTAAACAGCACTCACTGCAATGAGGGGAGAGTGACCAGCGGGGACAGGGGAACCCGTGTTCCTCTTCTGCACAAAAAAATATTCACAACATTTTTAAAAGAAGGCTTTGAGTGCAGTTTTATTGTTTCTTGTTAAAACTTTTTCACTATTGAGTGCTGCTTGTAGTCTTTTGTTATTACCAGTTTTAGGCACTGCACCAGTTCGCACCATAAGTATGTGTTTTAGTCCCACTGTTAACCTGACAAGGCAGTAGGCAGGGTCAACAGGATTCTGGAGTGCATAATGAGAAGAATCAACAGTAGAAGAAAGGAGACTGTGTTACCTCTGTATTGATCATTGGTAAGCCCCCCCCCCGCCAAGAGTAGTGTGTCCAGTTCTGGAAACCATATCAGAGGAAGCACATAGATGGGGTGGAGACTGTCCAGAGGAGAGCAATTAAAATGGTGCATGGGATTTATCATAAACCCTATGAGGAGAGACTGAGGGATCTCAGTATGTATACCCTGGAAGAGAGGAGGCAGAGGGGGACATGATAGAGACCTATAAGTAATTCATGCGGGTGAATAAGGTACAGGAGAGGATTATATTTCAGAAGAGAGCACAAGAACAAGGGGGTATGCAATGAAGCTGGAAGGATGGAATTTAGGAGGGATGTGAGGAAGTACTTCTTCACTGAAAGAGTGGTGGATGCCTGGAACAGTTATCCAGCAGAGGTTGTGGGGGTGAACACAATGGTGTGCTTCAAGCATGGATGTGAGAGGCACAAAAAATTCTTGGTAGTAAAGCAAAGAGGTGGGAGTAGTCAGAGATCAGGAAGGGTCTTCAGTGACAGTATAGGCAGTGACAAAATGGGCAGATTGAGTGGACCAAGCGGTCCATATTTGCTGATAAATTCTATGTGTAGTGGGCTGCTGCGACCCCTCTATACGAACTAGGGATTTGGACACTGAGCACTTCCGGCCAGCCTGCCCCACAGTGGAAGGTATTAGGAGTGGTTGCTTCCATATTTTTTTAAATTGGTGCCATCAGCTTCTCACTGGATCCAAGTGAAGCAGACACTACAGGGCAGCTTCTTTTTTTTTTTTTTTTCTATTGATGTTCCTCCTTGGCGGATTGAGCTCCACAATCTCCTGCCACCTTGCCTATGCCCCCAGACCCAGTCATGCATATGGGCCACACTAACCCATGGAACACAGGGATGGGCCACCATTGCACCGTACCCTGGACAGGGGCCTCTTTCAGGTCCGGGGTGCAGGGCACAGCCATCAGCCACAGAGATCCCCCTGTATTTTCCTCCATTTTTTTTCATCCCCAGAGTGCAGCATGTAATGCCCTCCAGACACTGATGTGTCGATGTCTTGCCACTCCTGCCACCTTATGTTGCCACCGGTCTGGTAGTGCCCCTGTAATCACCAGGGACAGCTACAAAGCAGTGGTTCCCTGGATCCCTCCCGGGATAGAAGACCAGTCCTCAGATGCTCGATCCTGTCCCTGCCCTGCTGACCCCTAGTGGCCTGGGCTCATGTCTGAACCTGGGTTGCCAGTATGGCCGAGGTGTGGCATCCAGTACCATAACTCTCAGTGCCACTGGACCAGCCCAGGACAGCTTCACTGAGTGGAACACAGCCCACGTAATGCTGCTCTCTCTCCCAGGTACTTCTTTTAGGAGAATTTTAAGCCCACCAGTGAATCTGCATTTCAGACCCAGTTAATTTAAATCCTTTAAGCTGCTAATTTAATTGTTTTGAATTACCCTGCAGAGCTGCTAAGTTATGGATCTAACAGTAGAGATCATAAGCTAGAGCTATTATTATTCTGAGGTAGAGCTGCTAAGTTTATTTCCATTTTAAACTTTAGAGCTAACAATTAGAACTTTTCCAAAAGTAATTTTTTTATCTTTTTCTTTTCTTTTCGTCATTCATGGTAATCTCTTGTGCAAGGACCTCATGGGAGCCCCTCAAAATTTCCCACCCCTGAATCCACCAACCCCATAGCCACCAGCAGTTAGACCCCTATCTGCCCCCCACCTTGTGACTGGAAACCCTCCTCAGTCTTTTGTCCACTTAGAGCTACATTTAGTTACATCCCCCCCCACGCTATTTAATCTGTATCTATCTCCCTTTCTCCTCAGGGATTCCTGCCCATAGGGGACTGCTGTGACCTTTCAAAATGAACCACAGTAGAGGTTCAAACACCAATCACTGCCCGCTAGCCTGCCCCACAACGGAAGGTACGAAGGGTGGTTGCTTCCATATTTTTAAAATTGGCGCCATCAGCTTCTCGCTTGATCTGAGTGAAGCAGACACTACAGGGCAACTTCTTTGAGTAGAACACAGCCCGCGTAGTACTTCTGTCTCCCCGGGTGCTTCTTTCAGGAGAATTGTCTCCCACCCATCCACCCCCACACCTGGCCAGTATTAAAAGCACTCAAGCGCCTCCCCCTGCTTACCCAATCCTCTCATTGGCTGTTGAGTCCTTCAGAACAGAGCTCATATTTCCCATCCCAGTGCCTACAGATGCTTGACAATGGCATAAGACTGATAGCTTCCACTTTACACTGCCATGATAAATGGGCAATACTCCTTGATTTTGCCCAAATTGGTGGAAGCAGTAATGCCTAACAACAGTGATAAACCTCACTTGCCATACTGTTAAAAATAAGATTAAACAATAACGAAACAAAAAACATGCAGACACAGCACAAGATGTTGCTGTTTTCATTACTTCTCCTCTGCCTCATGGCTGTAGTAAACTGGGAGGTTGTGCACTCCCAGGACCCCCACATCTATGTAATTCTTTTATTTGAGATGGTCACTAAGAGTGGAACAAATGTGGATCCCTTTCAGCATCAAACTCTCAACGTCACACCTCAAAATCTCAAACACTTATCTTCCCTCAGAATCCCTTTAGCTGCATTACTCCACTGTTGCCCTCTTACAACTAATTTTAATGATCCTAAGCTCCCCAGGAGAAAGCATGTCCACTCATCATGGGGACTCTGGGCATGCTTTCTCAGAAAGCTGATCCTGCTATTATTCCTGATATTGGGGAATGTGTACTCCAACTCAGAACCACCTCATGTAGGACCCACCCCAAAAGCAGGACAACTAAAGATTGCCATAGGGAGCCTCCTACCCAAGCTTCCACAATTCCAGGCATGGGTGGAGATTATCAAACCCAACATCATCACTCTCACGGCAACCTGGCTTTTCCCTAAAATTACAGATGAAGCTGTCTCCCTAGATGGCTACAACTCCTTCTGCCAGGGCAGACTGACAAAGCGAGGTGGTGGCTGCATGGTCTACCTCTGAAGCAATATTAAAGAACAGACTCTGCCCTCTAGTCAACATACCAAGGAGGCACAAATCTTGAACCTATAGCTAATCATAGGCCATCAGAACAAAACCTTACTGCTCTCCACAGTATGCCTACCCCCTGGCTCTCACAGCACTGGCTTTTTGCAGTTCATTAGTAATCAACAGCAATTCAGGAAACAGTGGGAAAGGATTATTGTTGGTGACTTCAACACCAACTGGCACTCCCCAGGATGAAATTTCAGCCAGAGATCAGGTCATTGGCCTCTACCTCACCCAACTAGTAACACAAACCACAAGACAAAACTATAAAACGGGCACTAGTATCCTCACAGATTGGAACCTCTCCTCCCTCCTGCCTGGAACACATCTCTGAGGTATTAGTCCTCCTAGACTCCTTCAGCGATCATTTCCCGGTGATATTACCTGGATGAATAACTTCACTAGGTGCCACCTCCCCCAGTGTCTAGGAACAGATCTCTGAGGCCAGGGCTTCTGGATGCTTTCAAGCATTACTTGAAACAGACTGATTGGACCCCACTTTGATAAAGCTAAGGATGAAAGCCAGGCCCTAGACTACTTCTTTGAGACCTTTACTAAGGCCTGTGACATTTTTGCCCCATTCAAGTCAAAAATGATAAAAGGGGCCTCTAACTCCTGGCTCTATAGATCCCTCATTGGACTCAGGTGACTCATGGACAACCTGTGGCACAAGGCCAAGGAGTCTGGGATGCAGGCTAACCTATCTGTCTATAGGGCAGCCAGAAACAGTTGTCCTAAACTCATTCACTTAGCCAAAGCCTCCTACTACAAGGACCTCTTAAACAAAAGCTGGGGACATGGCAGGGAGTTCTGGAGCTCCATTAAATCACTTACAGGGAAGGCCTCAAGAACTCCACCTGATCTGATAATAACAGATTCTTTTTTTTTTGGGGTGGAGTTCAGACATATCAAAGTATTATCAGATATCCACCTCTCTTTCCACAAGGAGGTCCTAAGATGTCTTGTGATATGTCTCATCATTACCCCACCCTCCCTGCCTATATTGCCTATTCTAGCTAACTACCCAAAAGTCTCTCCCTTCACCAAATCATTCAATCTAATTGTTATATATTAAAAGGGGTTGGGGAAAGAAAACTATGGCAGCATAGGGAATACTAGATAGAGAAGAGGAGAAAAAGGAAAATAAGGCTAGTCCCCTCCTCCCCACCTCCCATAAAAAGGGTGTTGGTTCCATGGAGGAGAAAAGAAAATACTGTCTACCCTCAGTATAACTATTATTTTAGATAGACATTTGGGTGCAAAGGTGAACTTCAAGTACCCATATCATGTCTAAATTAAGTAAGTACTATATGGGTTCCCAGAGTAACTCAAATTTTTGTTCTCGACCCTTATTTATGAAGTGAATTCTTTTCAGGTTCATACAATCCAGGAATAGATTTTTCCAAAATTTGTACTGGGAAGGGGTGCGTTTTTCCAGTTCCTAGTTATACAATGTCTTGCATTTAATAATGCGATATTCGTAAGTTTAGCCTAGGGACCCTGTGGTAGAGTTTGATTAAAACTGAAACTTAACATACTAATGTCTAATTCCCTCTGAATGTTGATACCCGGGATTTTGTTTAAAACTTGAAAATCTTTTCACAGAAAGGGATGACTTTGGGGCAAGTGGCGATCACATGTTCCAGGGACCCAATTTCCCCAACCTCTGTTGTATATGGGAATACTGTATAGTTGGACACATTTTGTTGAGAATATAGGTGGTATAATATAGTCTATGAAACACATTAAATTAAATCTGATTAAGTCGATTATTTATCATAGTGTAGATTCCAGCTATAATATTATCCCAAATTTGAGAATTCATTTCCTTTTGTAATGCAGTTTTCCACCTAATTTTGAGTGGATAAATTGGAGAAAAATTAGATTTCAATAGTATGTTGTAAGCCTTAGAAATCAATTTTACTTGTTCAATCAGAAAATGTGTTTGCATTTGAGTTAAAGAAGGTGGGGCCAACATTGGACCTAATTCCTTGATGTAAAAATATCTTATTTGTAGGAATACAAAAATGTCCTGTGCCGGAGTATGAATTTTTTCACGAATTTGAATAAAAGACATAAAGTGTCCTTCAAGATTATATAAATCATGGAGACATGGATACCATTCTTCATCCATTTTTTATATGCTTGGGAATTTGATGGTGCATGCCTGACATTATTCTATGTAGGATTCACAAGATTCACTCTCAGATTTTCTCTGTGGAACTCCAACCAATGTTCTATAGTGTTCCTAAGAAAACTATTTTTACATTTCCTTAGCTCTACTTTTCCAAAGTTTGAGAACAAAACTTGAGTGGGGTTAACATTGTCTCTCTCGAGATTGTCATAATATATCCACCATGCAGGTTCTGCCTTGAAGTATTCTCCTATCTGAGAGACTCTAGCTGATAAATAATATTTATTAAAGTTCAGGAGGTTTAGCCCTATTAGCTTTAGAAGCTTGTAATTTACCCAATGTATTTCTAGTTTTTTTATTTTTTCAAAGGAATTTGAGTACAAGTTTATTTAATTTACTAAACCATTGGTTCTCCAATCTTAATGGTAGGGCCTGAAATAAGTATAGTAATTTAGGTAAAATACACATTTTAATTGTTTGCACTCTGCTCCAGAGGGTCAGTGGGAGCTCCATCCAAGAACCTAAAGATTTTGTTATCTTATGCCAGACTTTTTCATAGCTGAATTCAAGCAAACTCTTACTATCTCTCGTTAAATTAACACCCAGATATTTTAACTTGGTATATTCTATCTTGAAGGGGAATGCTTCTAAATCCTGATATATACCATTGGGGTTTATAGGCATCAAAATCAATTTGTCCCAGTTTATCTTATTCCCTGATATCTGCCCAAATTCTGAAATAGTTTGCATAACTAGAGTTAAGTTGCTACTTGGATTAATAATACTGTATATAGTAAGATTTCATCTGCATTTAAGGAAATTATCAGGGGGTCATTAGAGTTGTAGAATCCCTTGTTGTTTGGGAGATTTCTTATTGCATTAGCTAATGGTTCCAATGTCAAAGCAAACAGTAGAGCTGAAAGTGGGCACCCTTGCTGTGTGTCTCTACCAAGACTAATCTTCTAGAAAATATTATGCTTAGTCAAGATTTGGGCTGAGGGTTATGAGTAGAGTGTTCTAACCCAAGTAACAAATTGATCCTCCAAATTTGCTTTTTCTAAGATTGTAAAGAGATAGCTCCATTCCACCCTGTCAAAGGCCTTCTCCGCATCTAAAGAACAAATCACAGCATCTTTCATTTGTTCATTAATATTGGGATTAACTAATATGTTAAGGGCATTCCTAATATCATTAAACCCCTTACGGCCTTTCACAAATCCTGTTTGATCTTTATTTACAATACTGGGGATTATGATTTCTAGTCTTTTAGCAAGAATTTTAGCTAGGATCATATTATCCACATTTAACAGAGAAATCAGGTGGAAGGATCCAGGAAGAAGAAAGTTTTTCTCTTCTTAGGTATTAAGACCACCAGTGCCTCCAGAAAAGAATTAGGGATTGTACCTCCCAAAAGAAATGAGTTATATAACTCTACTAATAAAGGTGAAATCTGAGTCATACAGATTTTATAAATTTCTACATGGAGCCCATCTGGGCCCAAGGCTTTACCATTTTGTTGGGACTTAATGGCCTCTGTGACTTCTGCTTTGGTTATGATTTTATTTAATTTCAATTGTATTTCAAAATTAATTTTAGGGATTTCAGATTTTGACAGTAAACCCATATTTAAATCTTGAATTTCTGATTTATATAATTCTTCATAAAATGTTTTAAAGACATCATTAATTTCTTTTACATTTGCAATTTTCCTGCCCTCCATCTCTAATTCTCCAATAGTTCTGCTGGCTTTCTATTTTTGTAAAAGAAAAGCAAGAATTTTGCCAGATTTGTCTGCTTGAGCATAGTACTTAGATTTGGTTTTCATTATTAATCTTTCTGTTTTTATATTAGAAAGCTTATTATATTTCCATTTTGGATGTTCCCAATGTTTAAAATCTTGTTCCTTTTTAGTATGTAAATATTGATCTTCAGCTCTTTTAATTTCCTTCTCTAACCTGTCCACATTAGAGTTCCTTGCTTTATATTTATTATATGAGTAATAGGATATTCTTTCTCTTATATAAGCTTTCCAGGCCTCCCAAATAACTGCCACAGGACAACCAGAAGTAAAAATGACTCACCTTAATAATTATGTTTCGTCTAATGGAGTCTTGCTGTATTCTGACAATTGCAGTTAGCCCCAGCACTTGAACTGCCCTGGAGAGTATAGGGTTAAATTTCTATGCAGGGCATAGAACGTTGAGCTCGAGCTCAGTTGAAGACTCTGTCTGCAGTACTTGGAATCCAAACTGTCAGATTCTTACAAGCTAAAACTCACTGACCTATCAGAATGTGGAAATTGTAACATTTCTACTAGCCAACTGACAATTAATGGTCTATGTTCCCAAAGGAAGATTCAAGTCAGAAGCAAAAAACCAAACCAAAACCAGGTAATAAAGCATAACAAATTCTTAATAACCAAACTAAAGCACCCAAACAGTAAGTGTGCTGGAGACACCCCTGGGGTGCAACACTGCACCTGCCCACCCACTTCCCAAAAATAGGTTTTGAGAGGGAAGGCAGGGAGGGAGGTCAGAAGGAAAGACTCCATTAGAAGAAACATAATTACTAAGGTGAGTAATTTTTTCTTCAAACAACATGAAGTCTTGCTGTATTCTGACAATTGCAGACTACCAAGCAGTACCTCCAAGGAGGAGGGACAGAACCTACTTTGGGAATAGGCTCTGAAGCACTGCTGTGCCAAATCTAGCATCACTCCTAGCCTGGATATCCAGGGTGTAATGCTTGGTGAAGGTATGAACTGTTTTCCAGGTGGCTGCTTGGCAAATTTTTAACAGGAATATCCTGGCACGCAGCCAGGATGCAACTGTACCTCTAGTGGAATGAGCCCTCAGACCTGAGGGAGGAATTTTCCCAGTTTCTCATAACAGAATTGGATACAGGACATGATCCACCTGGCAATAGTTCTCTTGGTGGCAGGTTTGCCTCTACCTACTTCCCCATAAGTGAGAAAAACTGTAGGGAGTCTAACCTGTGACCCTTTGTACATTCTATGTAGTAACTAATTGCTCTTTTAACATCTAAATTGTGTAACCTTCGCTCTCCTGAGGAAGCACGATCAGTGAAGAACACAGGAAGAGACATGGATTGGTTTAAGTGGAAATCAGAAACCACTTTGGGTAGGAACATCCTATTGGTTCTAAGGACCACCTTGTCCCTATGGAATGAGATGAAGTCAGGTTCAACTGACAGAGCTTGCAATTCACTGATATGTCTGGCAGAGGTAACAGCAACCAAAACACAGTTTTCCAAGTCAAGTACTTGAGCTCTGCTGAGGACATAGGCTCAAAAGGGGGGGTGCATAAGCTGAGCAATGCAAACATTCAAATCCCAGGCAGGAGCAGGATCCCTAAAAGGAGGATTGGTATGAAGCAATCCTTTGGAAAATTTACAGAATACAGGATGAGATGTCGGAGAGGAAAGCTTTCCACTGACAGAAAAGCAGAAACAGCTGACAAATGTACTTTAAGAGTAGCTGGTCTGAGGCCTAGACCATTAAAATGAACCATATAATTCAGAACTGTAGAAATTCAGCAGTGTCTGGGGATATATCTTTGGAACACCAAATACTGAATCTTTTCCATTTGGAGTTGTAAATTTTTCTGGTGGCAGGCTTTGAGAGGCTTTGAGAATGTCCAGAACCCTTGGGGCAGATGCAAATCTGCATATTCTAACTCTTCAAGAGCCATGCCTTGAGATTGAGGGACCAAAGATTGGGATACCAAATCCTCCCCTGAAATGAGGTTAACAGATTGCACTTCCTGGGAAGAGACAGGGAAAGATGGACTGCTGGGGACAGCAGCAGGGGATACCATGGCTGCCTGGCCCAGTCTGCAGCAATCAGAATTAGTTTGCAGGATTGTGACATCATTTTGACCAGAACTTTGAACAACAGAGGAAAGGAGGGAAGGCATAGAGGAATTTCCCTTCCCAGTTCAAAACCAGAGTATCCAGAGGGACTAAGCCCAGTACTGGAGGTCTGCAACAAAACAGAGGAAGTTGGTGATTGTCCGGGGATGCAAAGCGATCTATCTCTGGAGTGCCCCACCTGGAAAAAATCACTTCTAGTACCAGGGGATCCAGAGACCATTCATGATGGCCCTGGGAGATTCTGCTCAGTGCATCTGCTAGCACATTGTCCTATCCCGGTAGGTGGACTGCAACTAAAGATGTCTGCAGAGAGTAAGCCAGAGACCACAGTTTCATGGCTTCCATGCACAAGGCCATGGACTGAGTGTCTCCCTGCTTGTTGATGTACCACATGGTGGTGGTGTTGTCTGTCCTGACCTGTACCACCTTGTTCTGCACTGACTGAGAGAAGGCTTGCAGAGCCAGAAACACTGCTTTGAGCTCCAAAAGATTGATATGCAAGAGGGACTCTTGATGAGACCATTGTCCCTGGGCTGTGAGAGCCCCGAGATGGACTCCCCACCCCAAAAGAGAAGTATCTGTGGTAAGGACCACAGAATGGGGCTGATTGACGAAAGGAACCCCTTGCCTGAGATTGTCCTGATCCTGCCACCATTGAAGTGCCTGGATCAGAGTCTGAGTCACTGGAACTAGTTTTGTAAGAGGATCCTTCTTTTAGAACCAAAAGGACCTTAGATGGAACTGAATGTCCCTCATTTGAAACCTGGCTCCTTGGACCACTGCTGTAGAAGCTGCCATGTGACCCAGAAGCTGAAGGAAATGTCTTGCTGGTCGAGAGACCAAAAGGCGGAAAGAGGAGGCCAGCTCTGAAATGGCTGTAACCCTCTGCATGGGAAGAAAAGCTCTTGCCTTGACTGTATCCAGCTCTGCTCCTATAAAAGTGAGAAGCTGTACAGGTTCAAGAACTGACTTGGAAAGGTTGAGAAGAAATCCCAAGGAAGTGAGCACTTGCTAGGTCACTTGGAGATCTGACTTGACTTGGTCTGGGGACTGTCCCACAATGAGCCAGTCGTCCAGATATGGAAATACTGAAATCTTCTTCCTTCTTAAAAAGGCCACCACTACTACCAGGCACTTTGTGAACACCCTTGGAGCTGATGTTAGGTGAAAGGGCATTGCTCTGAACTGATAATGGCCTGAAGGAAATTCAAACCTGAGGTACTTTCTGTAGGAGCACCTGATGGGAATGTGAAAATAGGCATCCTTGAGGTCCAAGGAGGCTAGCCAGTCCCCTGCTCTTAGAAAGGGAAGAATTATTCCCAGAGTCACCATTTTGAATTTTGGTTTTAACAGATGCTTGTTCAGATATCTTAAATCCAGGATGGGTCACCACTCCCCTGTCTTTTTTGGGGTAAGGAAGTACCTGGAGTACAGACCTTTGCCCCTGTGTAGGTAAGGCACCCTCTCTATGGCCCTTAGAGCCAACAGAGATGAAACATCTAGTTGCAAAGAAAGGGATTCGGAGGTGCTTGCAGGTGGAAAAGGTCTTGGCCTCAGCTTTGGAAATCTTTTGAAGCTGAGGACCAGTCCCTGGCTTACCTCTTCCAGGACCCATTTGTCTGAAGTAACAGACTTCCAGTCCTGGAAAAAGTAAGCCAGCCTGCCTCCTATTGGTATGGGGGAGTCGACCCGGGCTGACACCTCAGGGTTTCTGCTTGGCAGGAGCCTTAGGCTGAGGGGTGGATGCAGTCCTGCTCATCCCCCTTCTTCCTCTCCCTCTAAAGAACCCCTCTGGGAAAAGGGAGGAGAGGCCTGCGCTTGGTAGAAAGGCCTGTGAAAAGGCTTGCCCCTGACCCTGGCTTGCTGCCTTTGAGGAGTTTCCTGTCTTTCCTTGGCCTGTGCACTCCTGTAAGTGGTCCTGTATTCATCTGTTTTCTTCATGTAATTCTCTGTCTGCTTCACAAAGAATTACCCACCACAGGGAAATCCATGGCCTTACGGATGCCATGTACTGTTTCTTTGCCATGACATCCAACTTCCTGGAGTCCTTATCTGGGGGTGTGAAGCCAAGGGAATGCTTTCCCTGTCACAGGCTGCAGCCTGCACTACCCCAACATGGCTGCATTGCTGGTAAAGAAACTCTGTATCTGAGCCTGACAGAGTATACCTCTTGTCCATCCTTCTGCCCACAGGAAGTATAGAGTTAGGAGACTTTAAAATGTTTCGAGTCTACTTCCCAAAAGACTTATGAAGGGAATAGAGTCTCTTAGACTCTGGGATATCCATCATTTCAATGAAGTCAGGCTCTTTTGGTCCTGCAGCCTCCTCCATAGGAAGCTGGAGGGTTTCTGCCACTTTCCTGTAAAACAGAAAGTGAGGAGGGGACTCAGAGAGCCTAGGAGGGAAACACCAGAAGGTCTGTTTGGGAGATGTCCGCTCCTATAGGGCACATCCAGACTTTCTAAGCACTCAACATCATAATCCTCACATTGTTCACAGACCCCTCTCAAAATCCAGTTCATTAAAATCTTCATGGGCATAATCCTGAACCGGAGGAACTGACCGAACCGAACCCCTACCAACCAGGGCCGGATCGGTCAGAACCGGACTAATCGATTTCACAATCCAAATCACTCGGGCTATTTCTTCTGAGGTCGGAACATGGAGTTATGGATCCGAACTGGCAGATTTTTCCTTTCTTTTCCTTTTTGCAAGAAGTGACCCCTTAGGATCAGCTCTCCTCTTGCCCAAAGAAGTATTGCCCTGGTCAGAGGGCACTCCTTCTGGTTCGGTGGTAACCGAACCGGGCTGGCCTTCCGGGTTAGCAGATTTCTCACCCTCCTTCTCCCTAAGTCTACCTAATCTCTTATCTAGGGTAGACTTGGGAAAATTCTTACATATTTGGCAGTCTGAATTGAGGTGGTCAAACCCCAGACAGTTAACACAGGTGGTGTGGGGATTGTCCTTAGCAAAGACCTCCCCACACTCACTGCAGTGTTGAAACCCAGTGGGCCAGTTTTTTTTTCTTGGGTTTCTCAGACATAGCCAACCTAATCAAACTTACCCTTTTTTCGGCAACCACCAGGCAAGACTCTCTTATCGGTTTCTAAATGTGTTACGGGTGTTTGAAAAAAATGCTAAAAAGATGTCTTTTTTTAAAACTGATAAGAACTGGTAACCACACACTAAAATGACTAAATCAAAAGACCTAACGGATCGATTCAGCAGAACCGATCGAGACTTTTACAATTTCCACAATCCAAAAACACTATCTAAGTGCTTAATGTACCGCAGACAGAGTGAACCGAATCGTGGTAAAATCATTCGGAAAACCGAGACTTTAACCAACACTTTAACCAAGTCTTTGAACCGAGCAGCAGGAGAAATCTCTGGAGCGACTGTTCAGTGAAGCAGAGTAAAGAATCTGACGGTTTGGATTCAAAGTACTGCAGACAGAGTCTTCAACTGAGCTCAAGCTCAATGTTCTATGCCCTGCATAGAAATTTAACCCTATACTCTCCGGGGCAGTTCAAGTGCTGGGGCTAACTGCAATTGTCAGAATACAGCAAGACTTCATGTTGTTTGAATTTAAGTTATTGTCCATTTATATTTTACATTCTTTTTCTAGGAATTCAGAAAATTCTGAATCCTGTAACAACCAAACATACATTGTTCACCACTTCTGCCTCACAGTGACGTTCGTCTGTAATTTCAACATGAGGGGCGAATGGTCAGAGATCAGGATCCCTTCAAAAGAGTTAAGTAATACCCTATTTAATAATTCTTGTGATCCTAGAAAAAAAATCTATTCTGGAATAAGATTTATGTGGGTTGGAAAAAAAGGAAAATTCTCTAATATGTGCATTCTGTATTCTCCAAAGATCTATAAGAATTAAATCATTCTTCTTTTTAAGTAAAGTGCAGGAGGCCTTTGACAGGGAGGAAGAGGAGCCCTCTCTGTCCAGAATTGGGTCCAGAGTCAAATTGAAGTCACCCCCTATTATATATAGGCCTGGGAATTTGGTGACTTTCAAAAAGAAATCTATGACAAAGTCTGGATCATCTTTATTAGAACTGTAAAGACATGCAACAGTCAGCTCTTGGTAATTAAATATTATTCTAAATATTACATATCACCTTCACTATCACAAAATGTTGTGTCTTTTATTGAGACATTTAAAACATACTAAAATGCCAGCAAAATAGGCCTAATGGTCTTTCAAGTCTGCTTGATTTTCAGCACCTGCACTGAGGGCCGATTTTTTTGTCCCCTCCCCATTGGGTTGTACTGTTCCCAGTCCCAGATGTTCCACCTGTATTGGGCCTGGTCAGATTTACCCTCCCCTGTGCCTGTCCCATCCCTCTTAAACCCATCCACAGTCTCCACCTCTACCAGCTCCCTGGACAGTGCATTCCATGGCTCCACCACGCTTTCAATGAAATAACATCTCTCCTCTCCCTGTGAACCTACCCCTTCCAGCTTACACCCATGACCTCTCGTTGCCCCACCCTCCTTCCTTTTAGCACCCTGCCTGGGCTTCCATTATTGATCCCTTTCATGTACTTAAGACTCTATCATGTTCCCCTGTCCTTTTCTCCTCCAGGGTGTACAAGTCAAGTTCCTAAGCCTCTCCTCATAGGTCCTCTCCACCAGGCCCTAGATCATTTTGGTTGCCCTCCTTTGGACCCTCTCTAGGAGTGTAATGTCCCTCTTTAAATCTGGTCTCCAAAACTGCACACAATATTTGAGGTGTGGCCTAACCAAGCAGTTGTACAGTGGAAGGATTACTTCTGCCCTTCTAGAGGTAATCCCCCTAGCAATTCATCCCAGCATCCTATTTGCACTTGCTGCTGCCCTCCTACAGGTCTCTGAGTTGTTCATTTTGACATCTACCACTACCTCCAGGTCCCTCTTACCCTCCGTGACTTGAATCGTGTCTCCTCCCAGGGTATACCCCTGGCCTGGATTTCTGACTCCCAGGTGCAGAACCTTGCACTTCCCCACACTGAATTTTAGTTTTCAGTTTCCCAAACACCTTTCCAGAGCCTCCAGGTCTTCCTGCATGGCCTCCCTCCCCTCCTCCTCATCCACCACTGCACCCAGCTTTGAGTTGTCGGCAAAGAGACTCATCTCCCTCCTGATCCCCTTCCTGATATCTGAGACATAGGTGTTGAACAGGTGTGGCCCCAGCACTGACCCTTGGGGCACCCCACTAGTAACCCACCTTGGGGATGAGGCTGACCCTCCAACCATCACCTTCTGAGTATGCTCAGAGAGCCAATTTCCTATCCATCTTAACAGCTGTCTCCCTACCCCCATTTCCTTCAGCTTAGCCAGCAGGTCACTGTGGGGTACTGAATCAAACGCCTTGCTGAAGTCTGGAAAGAGGATGTCCACTGGCCTTCCCTGGTCCAGGGCCCTTGTCACCCAGGCATAGAACTCAAGAAGGTTTGTCTGGCATGATCTTCCTGGGACAAAGCCATGCTGCCTATCATCCAAATACTCAGTTTGCTCCAGTAACCCCCCTAGCCTTTCCTTGACAATATCCTCCATCACCTTGCTGACCACCAATGTCAGGCTAACGGGCCTGTAATTTCCCGCCTCCTCTCTTGATCCCCCCTTATGGATCGTCATGATATGGGACACCCTCCGGTCTTGGGGCACCCACCCAGTCCTCAGAGAGATGCTGAGAAACTCTGCTAGGGGGGCTGCCTGGACATCTGCCAGTTCCCTCAGCACCTTGGGATGTATCTCATCTGGTCCAGGTGCTTTCTCCATCTAAAGGGACCTGAGGGCTTCCTTACTCTCTCTACCAGGATTTCAGTCTCCACATCCTCCCCTTTTCACCCTGTACTGCTGGCCCCCACCTGTCTGTGGTGGCCTCCTTCCCCAGATCCATCAGGGCCCCTGATCTCTCACCGTCCCACCCTTCCTCTGGTTTGCCCCCTCCCCCACAAGACATAGCCCTCCATCCCTCCTGATAAAACTGAGGCAAAGTACTCATTTAGGACTTCTGCCTGTTCCTCCCTCCTGTGCCCAACCATCCTCTATCCTTATCTTCTGATCTGCCCCTTACTTTCCTTTTGTCCCCTATGTGTCTAAAGAACCCTTGCCCCCCCGATCCCACTGGCCAAGGACTGTCCTTTTTATGTTGATTGTGCACAGCGCAATAAACATATTAGGACAACTTGCTGAGAAGCAGACTGTGGAGGCAGCTGTTCTGCTGTGGCCAATGCTCCCACAGTCTGCAAAGGCTTGTCCCGCTGCCTCAATGCCATGGCAGGCTGCTGGTGACACAAGTTTGGAACATTGGCAACAACTTGTGACAATTTAGCTGCTACAATCAGGGGCTGCCTCGTCATTGCAGTGTAAGCCATCCACTGCAATGAGGGAGCGACCCGTCATTGCAGGGCGGGATGTAGGAACCCTGATATTGTTTGTGAACATGGCAGTGGTTTGCTGCTGTGTTCACAAACAATATTACCCCCCCCACCATGTTTATCTGTCAACAGGGAGCCAACTCCCCATCGGCATAATGTAACCCGCCCATTTCATTGTCTGCTTATGGGGTGCCCAATCCCCATCGCAGAAAGGAATCCCCTTTGTTATTTGCCAATGGGGTGCCCAACTTCAGCAGGCAGAAAGAATCTCCCCCTTTTGTTGTTTGCCGGACAAGTGCCCAAATCCCCCATCGCCACAGCTGCACCCTCCCACCCCAAAGCAAGACTCCAGCGGCATGCTGGGATCCCAACCCAGCGTGTCACATGCCCCTGTAAATAAAAAACGGTCCTACAAAGTCTTTTTTGTTTTGTTTTACCCTGTAAAAAGGAAATGGTCCCTCCTAGTCTCCGGCCCCCAACCCACAACCCCAAGACCCACTCAGGTGCACCCTGCTTCCCACCCCCTCACCATATTTATCTCCGAGCTTAGCACGACGATCTTTGGTGGACTGGGAACATGTCTGCACTCTTCAAAGCCAACCGCAAACTGAGAAAATGCTGGTAAGCTGTATAATGTAATAAATAGGGTTTTTCCAACTTTAGTACATATCTCGGTCATTTTTGGGAATTTTTTCACCAAATTTTCAACATGGGTTTTGGGAACCTCCTCATGAATTCTTAACTGTCATGGCATTAATCAGCCCAAAAGGTGATTTCGTGTCACTGCATGGAATTACCTTTTGGAGTCAATTAACAAAACGACAATGCCAGTGTTTATAGTGGGCTCTCAAAAAAAGCCTATGTTGCAAATCTGGTGGAAAAATCCAAAAATGACTGTTTTATGAGCTTGCTCTGCCGAGTTGCTACACACGCTAAGCTTCGTGGAATTTGCAATATTTTCACTCCAGATTTTCAACATTGGCATTTTGTCTCACCTTCTTGTGAACAGTACAGCTGTCAATGTTCATATCCTGGCAGAATGTGTTTTCGCACCTCCGTGCAGAATAGTGTGATGGCTGTAAGAAATCAGTGTTTGGGACTGATTAAGGAAATGACAGTGACACTGTTCATGAGTAGAGGTCCTGAAATGGCTATGTTGAAAATTTGGTAACGATACTCCAGTAAAATGACTGTGTTACGGCGTCGTTGTGCAGTTTGCATGCACGCCGTAACTTCACCAATTTATATTTTCACTCCAGGTTTTCAATATTGCCATTTTCCCACACCTACTTATGAACAGTTCAACTGTCATTTTTCCATCCTGGCCGAAATGTGTTTTTGCAGTTCTGGCGCAGAATAGAGCGGTCGCTGTGGGAAATTACTGTCCGGGACAGATTAATAAAATGACAGTGATACTGTTCATGAGCAGAGGTCCTAAAATGCCTATGTTGAAAATTTGGGGATGATAGCCCATCGAATGAGTGTGTTACAAGTGTGCATTGCACACTTTCCACACACCCTTGTAACTTTGCAGATTCGTAATATTGTCATGCCACATTTTCAACATTGGCATTTTTTCTCACCTCCTTATGAGCAGTACAGCTGTCATTTTTCACATCCTGACTGAAATGTGGTTTCACAGTTACAGCACAGAATACACGTGGTCGCTGTGAAGTCAGTGCTCGGACAGATTAAGAAAATGACAGTGGCACTGTTCATGAGCAGAGGTCCTAAAATGCCTATGTTGAAAATTTGGTGACAAAACTCCATAACATGACTGTGTTACAAGCATGCGTTCAACTCTTTCCACACACCCTCGTAACTTCACAAATTTGTAATATTTTCACTCCACATTTTCAACAGAGGCATTCTTTCACACCTCCTTATGAACAGTACAGCTGTCATTTTTCACATCCTGGCTAAAATATGTTTTTACACTCCTGACGGAGAATAGCACGGTCACTGTGGGACATCAGTGTCTGGGACAGATTAAGATGGAATGAGTGGGGGGGGGAGTGACCGAGTTCAACTGAGCTCTGTCAGGACTGCTCTGGATTTGTTTGAGGGCAGAAAAAGGCCCCAATGCAAGAGGCCAGTACAAAAGGGCAGCCTGCAGCACTGGGAGAAACAGAACAAGAGCGCGAGAGAGGGAGGGGGAGTGAGCGAACTCACTGGAGCGCTGTCAGGACTGCTGTGGATTTCTTTGTGGGCAGGAAAAGGCATCAATGCAGGCAGGGACCCAGTAGAAAAGGCCAGCCTGCAGCGGTGGGAGAAACAGTACAAGTGAGTGGGACAGGGGACTGAGTGAGCTCAATGGAGCTCTATCAGAACTTTTGCGGATTTCTTTGTTGGCAGAAAAAGGTGCCAATGCAGGCAGGAGCCCAGTAAAAGGGCTGCTTGCAGCACCAGGACAAACAGAATGAGCGCTTGGCAGAGGGAGACTGAGTGACCCCAATGGAGCTTTGTCAGTACAGCTGCGGATTTCTTTGTGGACAAAGGTGCCAAGCATGGCCAGGAGCCCCCGATACAAGCGCAGCCTGCAGTGCCAAGAGAAACAGAATGATGAGTGACAGAGCAGTAGTGAACAAGCTCAACGGAGTTTTATTGTGACTGTTGAGGATTTCTTTGTGGACAGAAAATGTGGCAAGGCGGGAGTCCAGTACAAAAGGCCAGATAGCAGCGGCAGAAACGGAATGAGTAAGTGAAAGAGGGAGGGAGTGAGTGAGCTCAATGGAGCTGTGTTGGGACTGCTTCAGATTTCTTTCTGGCCAGAACAAGCCACCAATGCAGGCTGGAGCCCAGTACAAAGGGCAGCCTGCAGCGGCAGGAGACAGAATGAGCGAGTGAGGGAGGGGGAGTGAGTGAGCTCATCGGAGCTCTTTTGGGACTGCTGCAGATTTGTTTGTGGGCAGAAAGAGGCAGCAATGCACGCAAGGGCCCAGTACAAAATGGCAGCCTGCAGTGGTGGGAAAACCAGAATGAGCGAGTGAGAGAGGGGGAGTGAGCTCGCTCAACGGAGCTGCACTGTAACTGCTGCAAATGGCGGCAACGCAGACAGGAGCCCAATAGAAAAGGGCAGCCTGCAACGCTGGCAGAAACGGAATGAGTGAGTGAGAGAAGGGGGATGAGCGAGCTCAATGAAACATTGTCGGGACTGCTGCAGATTTCTTTGTAGGCAGAAAAAGGTGCCAACAGAGGCAGGAGCCCAGTACAAAAGGGCAGGCTGCAGCGCCAGGAGAAACAGAATGAGTGAGTGACATGGGGGACTGAGCGACCTCAACAGAGCTCTGTTGGGACAGCTGTAGATTTCTTTGTTTTCAGAAAAAGGTGCCAACGTAGGAAGGAGCCCAGTACAAAAGGTTAGCCTGCAGCGCTGGGAGAAACACAATGAGCTAGTGACAGAAAGGGAGTGAGCAAGCTCAATGGAGCTCTATCATGACTGCTGTGGATTTCTTTGTTGGCAGAAAAAGGTGGCAAAGCAGGCAGGAGCCCAGTACAAAAGGCCAGCCTGCAATCCCGGCAGAAACGAAACAAGTGAGTGAGAGGGGGGAGTCAACAAGCTCAACAGACTTGTGTCAGGACTGCTGCAGATTTCTTTGTGGGCAGAAAAAGCCACCAACAGAGGCAGGAGCCCAGTACAAAAGAGCAGCCTGCAGCACCGGGAGAAACAGACTAAGCGAGTGACAGAGGGGTAGTGAGCAAGCTCAACACACCAAAGCAATCAACATTCGGCATTGACAAATGCTTGTTGCCTTAGCTGCTGTCACCATCCTGGTGACTCTCTTGGCTGTCAGCTCATATGCCTCCTGATCCCTTTCACTCCTTGAGCACTTGAAGCACCTATAGGCCACCTTCTTGTCCTTCACCACCTCCTGGATCCACCAGCAGGATTTTCCCAAACTTACACCTTTCCCTCATGCAGAATCTGGTAACCTCCTGTATTCCCCTCCTAATGATCCCCCACCTGCTGTCAGCATCCATATTTGGCCTTATCCTGTCCAAATGATCTTTAAGGATCCTTCCCTTTTCCCTGAAGTCTGCACCCCTAAAATCAGTTACTACCATCCTTGTTCACCTCCCCCCAGTTCCAGGAAGAACCAGACTGTGGCGTAATCACTCCCCGCCAACGGGTCCCTCACATCTAGGCCCCTAATCTGATCACTATCCGCCAGGACCACGTCCAGTGTCTGGGCCTCTCTAGTTGGCTCACCCACCTGTTGTGTCAGAAACGTGTCCTGGAAGACATCCCGCAGCCTCACCACTGGTGACGTCATAATCTTCCAGTCTGTTCCTGGCATGTTGAGGTCACCCATTAGAACTACCCTTCCCTTTCCCAGTCTACAGTGTCCCTTGAGATTTGCCACCAATCTTTCTTCCAGAATCTCCACCACTGCTGGTGGTCTGTATACCACTAGGATCTTTACTCTCTTACCCCCTGCATCAGCAGGGTGACTCAAATAGCCTCCACAGTCCCTTCTGCCTCTTCTACCCCTCCAATACCCATGCCATTTCTGACTAGCAGTGGTACACCACCCTCCTTCCCTCCCCCCTATCTTTTCTGAACATAGTATAGCCCTCCAGATTTAGGTCCCACTCATGCTCCTAAGTGACCCAGATCTCAGTGACTGCTGCTATATCTACCTCCCCCTCAACTAGCATCGCCTGGAGCACAGACATTTTATTTCCTAAGTTCCTGGCATTGATCAGAACAACTCTCCACCCCTTTTCCCTCCTCTCCTCCCCCCCCTTGAGCTCCCATTATTCAACTCCTGCACCCTACCTGGTGACTCATTTCCATATCTCCCTAGCCCCTAGAGGAGTGAAGACCATGTCCTCATTTATCGTGACCTTCTGGCACTGCCCTTTTTGATCCCTCCCGCTTCATAAGTTTAAACCCCACCTTTCGCTGATGAACCCAGCTAGTTTGAGCTTAAGGATTTCTTTCCCTTCCAGATTAAGGTGGAGCCTGTCCCTAGCGTACAGCCCCTTATCCTTTCAGGTCTCCCCCCAGTCTCCCACCAGGCCATACCCCAATTCCCCATGCCACTCCCTTAGCCAATGATTTATCTCCCTAATCTTCTTCTTGTTTTCCCCACTAGCCCTTGGCACTGGCAGGATTTCCAAAAAGAAAATCTTTAAGCCTATGGAAAGGCATACCCTAGCCAACTCCTGGAACCTTGCCTGAATTTCTAGTTCACTTTTACCATTTATGTCATTTGCCAAGTGCACTAGAATGTCCCCTACATTCCCTTGCCAGTGAATACAACTCATGCTTGGCCTTGTGCACTGTCAGGCCTGGGTGGCATTTGGTTCTGATCAGACAGGATTTACCCTCCCCCTGCCCATCCCACTGGATACCTCTGATCACGGAGTCCCCCAGTAGCAGCACTCTAACCTTCCCCATGCCTCCCTGTTCACCCCTCGGGTTTTTCCTCCTGCCATGCTTCTCCTCATCCCTTCATCCAGTTCTCCCCCCAACTGGCTCCTCGCACTTCCTACAATCTGGGTGTTGAAGGTAGCCCCTTCACTAATTTCCCTGGTCACCCACTCTACCTGTGTCCTGGCCTTCTTCCCCCCCAACCGAGTATCTTTCTCTGTATCTCTTTCCCCACTCCTTACTAATCCATTCACCCTATCCGTTTGCCTACTTGGCTTTCTGCTAGCTATCATCCCATTTATGTCCTGCGCCTTCTTGCCTGTCGTGCTCCCCTGTTCCACACCCTCAGCCTCCTCCTTGTTCCCCTGATCCTCCTTTTTCTTCTCCCCTACCCTCTTCCCCCATCTTTTCCAGGTCCCCTCTATTACTCCCTTGCCTCTTGCCCCTTCACCTTTCTATCCATCCCTGCCCCAGCTTCACAGCAGCAACATCATCATCATCCTCCTCCACCCCCATGCTCACCTCTTCCACCAATGGGTGTAGAGTGTTAAAACAATTTGTGAGCCTTAGCCCATCTCCCAGTGCCCTCATCCCTACACGCCTCCTCTGGACACTCCCAGTCTCATGCCTACTGCTTTGGAAATTTCCACCTTTTGGGCCCCACCTGCCAGGGACCCTTAGAGCCTCCTGTGTACTCCCTTCCCTCCTCCCCTAGTGTGAGGAGATCTCTTCACTCCTCCCCCAGCATGGGAGGCCCCAGCACCTAGTGCTTCCATGTAGGTGGCCACTTGCCTCCTATCTCTCTAACTCCCCCCCCCAGCACCCCCAGCTGCCTTTGGATCCCCTCTATCTCCTCCTTAAGCTGTGCCAGCTGGTAGCACACTGGGCATCCCCCAAACTTACAAGCCCAGTCCAGTATCATGGCCGCACCACACCTGTGCACCTAACCACCTGTCCAAAGATACCTGCTCTAGTGACATGTGGTACCTTCCCTATCATCATAGCAGTCTTTTCTAGGCCAAAATACCAACTCAGTGGCTCTACAGTTTCTTGACTTATTAGTACCTATAACTAGACAGTCCTCATACAGCATGCAGACTTTCAAACTTGCAATGCTTGGTGGCTGAACTTTCCCCACCTGACTAGCAGCCATAAGAGTTAGCTCATAGAGGAAGTTTTCAACTCTCTAAGCTCCTCCTCCCAGCCTTTAAACCCAACCCCAGTGGCTTTTCCGTATTTAAGAAAGGCAAATAAGAGGTGTTGGTGGGAGGCTTCACAGAACGATTAGGCAACATTGAAAACACAACAGCAAAACTTGCAAAACTTATAACAAAAGATACATACACTCTCCAGAAACAGCCTCACCACATTTTCAAAGTCCACTACTAACTCTGCCCACAGCAAGAAGATTTAAAATCATTTAAGTTTTTAGAACAAGAACTGCCACTCCTCTATATTTTTGGCCCACTGGGGCAGAGTGCAGTCAGGTCCTCCCATAATTTCCTAAACTTATCAAATTCCTTTTGATTAAGGTGGACCTCTTGTAATAAAAGACAATTAATATGCTTTTTTCGTAGTTTAATATCATTTTCATTTTAATTGGGTTGGAATACCATTAACATTCCATGATAACAAGTTTAATGTATCTGCCATAATCTACCTTTTGTTTTGTTTTTTTTTTTTTCAGTATCAACCACTGTCCCCAGAACATCCAGACCTGAGGTTCTCAAACCCGGGGTCCCATAGAGTAAGTAAAGATTGTAATATAAAGTGCTGCGAGGCCATCAGAATTCATACTCTGAAGCCCATGGTAACTGCCCTTAAAGTACAACTTTATTATATGAATCCTAACTGAGTCTATGCTTCCCATGACCCAGTAGCCCCTCATATTTACAAGATGTCAACTCGCCTGGCATTTGTAAACTCCCGTCTAACCGAACCCCGTACAAAAAGGGACAGGAAAGAAAAGGGTACTATGGAAGGCAAGAGTAAAGACTAAGGCCACATAATGTATCCACTTCCCTCCTACCTATTTCCAACATTTATGGTACAAACTATGCTAGAAATACTAAAGAAACTCCCCTTGTATTGTCTCAGAGAAACAAGCATTTGTCAATGTCAAATGTTGTCTTGCTGGCAGCATTGGTAGTGCAAGAGTTAGAGAGAGGCTTAATAGGAATGGCAGTGAAGCATAGAACCAACATGAACCACAGCCTACCCTTCAGAAAGTGACATGCATTGAGGTGTGCCTTTGGGTCATTGGCCATAATGCTAATGCCATTTCACTTCACCCTACCCTGCAGACTCTGACAAGTGTTGCATTGTGCCTTGGGGTCATCAGGCCTTACGCTCACCCCATTTCATAAGGAAGTATGTTGAGATGGATGCAGCATAGGAGAATGGGGTGAACTTTGGAGATGAAGAGTCCAAGGCACACCTGGATGGATGTCAGTGGCTGCAGGGTGGGGGTGCAATGGCGTGAGCATTACAGCCAACAATCCAAAGGCACACCCTGATGCCTGTTAGTATGTACAGGGTGGGATGTTATGGTTAGAAACCCTAATGCCCTGGGCATTTGTTGGTATTCGCACACCAAATTTTCAACCTGGCCTTTTTGTGACCCCACCTCATGAAAGCATGTGGGACCTCTGCTTATGAACAGTGTCCCTGTGAATGTGTCCCGAACGTTGATTTCCCACAGTGACCGCACCATTCTGCACCACATAAAAATGTCAGCTGCACCATTCATAAGGAGGTGTGAAGAGATGGCAATGTTGACAATCTGGAGTGAAAATATTAAAAATGCTTGACGTTACGAGAGTGCATAAAACTAGGCAACACACGCTCGTAACAGTTTTCTGAAATTCTTTCATAACATTTTTGACATAGGTATTTTGGGATCTCTGCTCATGAACAGTGATAGTATGATTTTCTTAATTTGTCATGAACATTGTTTTCCTACGACCGTGCCATTGTAGCCAGCTGTGCAAAACCACATTTAGTCAGGATGTGAAAAATAACAGCTGTACTGTACATAAGAAGGTGTGCAAAATGGCAATGTTGAACATCTGGAGTGAAAATATTAAACATTTTGAACTTACGACGGTGCACAGATGCTGCACAATGCACACTTGTAACATAGTCATTTTGTGGAATTTATTGACCAGCTGTTTAACATAGGCATTTTGGGACCTCTGCTCATGAACAGTGTTATTGTGATTTTCTTACTGTGTCCCGAACATTGTTTTCCTACAGTGACTGCATCACTGTGTACCGGATGTGTTAAAACACATTTCGGGTAGGATGTGAAAAATGAAGCTATACTGTTCATAAGGAGGTGTGAAATTGTCAATGTTGAAAATCTGGAGTAAAAATATTAAAAATTCTCGAAGTTAAAAGAGTGCGTGGAAACTGCGCAACACATGCTCATAACACAGTAATTTTTTTGACTTTTTTTACCAAATTTTCAACCTAGGCATGTTGGAACCTCTGCTCATATACAGTGTTACCATGATTTTCTTACTCTGTCCTGAACATTGTTTTCCTACAGTGACTGCTCCACTGTGTGCCGGATGTGTGAAAACACATTTCAGGCATGATGTGGGAAATGACAGCTGTACTGTTCATAAGGAGGTGTGAAAAAATGACAATGCTGAAAATCTGGAGCAAAAATATTAAAAATTCTCAAAGTTACAAGTGTGAGTGGGAACTGCACAACACACGCTCATGACATGGTCATTTTTTGGAATTTTTTCAACAAATTTGCAACATAGGCTTTTTGGGAGCCCACCTCATGAACAGTCACTGTCTTTTCATTAATCAGTCCCAAAAGGTGATTCTGCGAGTGACCATGAAATCACCTTCGAACTGAATACCGACATGACAGTGACTGGATTCATGAGGGGTCCCAACAACCCATGTTGCAAATTTGGTGCCAAAATTCAAATAAATGACTGAGATATGCACCAAAGTTGAAAACCTATTTATGCCATTATACAGCTTACTGGCATTTCTTCAGTTCGCGGTCAGCTTTGAAGAGTGCCGATGTGTTCCTAGTCTACCGAAGATCATTGTGCCAGGCTCCGGAGGTAAGCATGGGTTGGGGGGGTGAGGGGAGGTGGGGTGCGCAGAAGGTGGTTTTGGGTTGGGGACCATCAACAGCCAGCGAGGGACCATTTCCTTTGTTTCAGGCAAAAAAAATATAAAAAATCACAGTGGACCATTTTCTGTTTTTTTTACTGGTTGTGACCACACTGGTGTGGGCTCCCAGTGTGGTGCATTGGTTGGGGCGTCATGTCACCCACACTGGGGTGGGCTCACAGAGTGGGCATGGCACACAATCAGGGACAGTGCCATAAAAATGGCGGGGGGGGGATTAACATGCCTACAGGAGGATTGGGCAAGGATGTCTGTGTTTTGAGGCATGATGCCGAGGAGGATTGGGCACCCCCTCAGCACACCACAGCAGGAAAGAGGGCACATATGCTGACAGGGGGATTGGGCACACCCGAAGTTGGCTACATAGGGACTGTGAGGGTGGGTGGCAAGCCGCCGCCCACCATGTTTATTGAAATGTTACACCGCACAAGGCATGCCCTGCAATGATGTGGAGCTCCCTCATTGCAGTGGCTAAAGCATTTGAAGTTGGTGGCATGCTTTTGCACTGCTGTCATAGACAGCATGCAATCTAATTCATGCCATGGAGCCCAGTGTGAAAAAGCAGTGGCGCCACTAGCCACAGCACAACCGTGCTTCCAAAACCTACTATTCCAAAGTTATGGCAACACGTTTCTTGCACAGGCGCAAGACAACATAAAAATCAGGCACTAATTTCCTCCAGGGAGGCCATTCCCTGTTTCAGAAATATTTTTATCTGGTTTCAATTTTAGTTCTTTAAAGACATAGGGCCGGAATTTTAAAGCCCCGGCACAAGCTGTAACAATGGCAGCTTGCACCGAGTGTGGTGTGCCCGGGACCCTGCACCTGAATTTCTACTGAAAAGGGTCCCAGCACCTAAATCCAGTGGTGTGTGGCAAAGTGGGTGTTGCGCCCAATGTATGGAGCACCCACCCGGAATGCCACAATGGCAGCACCCACAGACAGAGGCTGGCAACTGGGCACTGCCCCCCCAACACCACCGCACAACAGCACCAGTGCCGCAACATTCCCCGGTACCCTGGTGGGCTAGTGCCCCTACCCATCTTAGCATTCCCAACCCCTACCATACCCCAGTCCAGCGACCAGCACAGCCCTCCACATGCCACCCTGGCCAGCCGCCGAATGGGCAGTCCATGTGCGTACTGTATACAGTACACACACAGACTGCTCATTCAGCAGTCAGCTGTGGTGGTGTATGGAGGGCTGTGCTGGTCACTGGATCGGTATGGAAGGGAGGTGGGAGAGCTGAGATGGGTAGGGAGGGTTGGCAGGATGCACGGACGTGGGTGTCAGGGACCATGATGGGGTGAGGGGGGACCACCGGACCACCAGGGATCACCCACCGGGGATGGATGGGGTGGGCTGTACAGTGGCACCTACAGGATGGCCCCCCAGGAGCCGTCTAAGTCCCCTTAGACCTATCCCTCACTGGTCTAAGGGTACTTGGCACTTGGTTCCTGGGGGGTTCTTTCAAATTCCGGATCCAAGGACTGTGACAGTCTTGGTCTACCTCTGACCCCCAATGCCATGACGCAGCCACTTCTGTGGTGCAAGGATGGTGCTAGCACACTTTCGTGCAGGCAGCCTGCTGGTTGATGCAGGCTGCCTTTCAAGTTCCCACTTGGCGCAGCCCTTGGTGCAAGGTGTCCAAGTGTCAGACCTGTTTGATGCAAGCACCTTGCATCAATCTAAAGCCATTGAAAATCTGGCTCATAGTTCTCTGCTTCTACTGCAGAGGTAAAAGTTTCCCCTTCCTCTAAATAGGAGATTTATAGTGTAGTAGGGGTAGGATGAAAAAAGGGATTAATTTTTCCTACAAAAATGTTTTAATATTTTTAAAGGAAGCCCTTTTCTGTTGTGCTTCATGACCCAAATCAGGGTAACTCAGTATGTTGTTGTCCTGCATTAAGGGTTTCTTTTTGGCCAGGGACAAATTAGCTTCCCTTTCCTGGTACTTGAGAAATTTTACATAGATGGTTCTGGGGTGTTAAAGTTTGGATTTAGAAACTCTGGAGTTCTCTGTGCTTTCTGTAATTCGATTTTTTTCTCAGGGTATTTTCTAGCTACTATAGTAATTTTGTAAGCATTTTTTCACAGTACTCCAGAATATCATTACTTTCGAACCCTCTGGGATTCCCAAAATCTTAAGATTATCTCTTCTTGATCTTAGTTCCAGATCTAAAATGTTATTCTTTACAGTGAGCATTTGATCAGAAAGTTCTCCTGCCTGGTGCCTGAGCACAGGCAGTTCATCTTCTGAATCTGAAAGTCTTTCCTCGTAGTGTGTCATCCTATTATTTAAACCTGCAACTTCTTGTTTTACGACTCTCATTTCTGAATTAATGCCTTCTAGCTTCTCCTCAATTTTTTGAAACCCAGTTTTCATTTGTTTTAAAATGATTTGAAGCAACTGGTTGTTTTCTGAATCTTCTCGGTGGGGGGGTTAGAGGGATATTATTTTCTTCTATTGTCATACTGCTTTCCAGAATTATTTCCCCTGAAAAATTAGAAGGCTTTTCTGAGTTTTGATGGTCCCTGATTTTCAGGATGCTCTCCCCCTGTGAAGTTGATGGGGTTGTCCTCTTCACCCTGTCCGTCATATTTTTAGAGAAATTATTCGCGGATGAAAAAGAAAGGGAAGAGCCAGCTTTAGAATTTTCCTCTATACCCACTTCCTTTAGTTTGTGTTTTCCTGAAAACTATCAGAGTTATCAGGGGAAACTGTCAAACTACTGCAGTGTTTGTCTGCTACACATTTGTACCTATGTAACCCCCAGGTCACATCTGGAAACGAGCGGACCCCGATCAGTATGCTTATCTGGTAAATCTCTTAAATAAATAAATAAATAAATAAATTTGAACAAGTTAACTTCTGGAATCACAATATTCAAATTGTTTGGCGGTTCAGGGGTCTGCCTTGTTTCTTCAGAGATTATCTCAAAATGCATTTCTCTGTTTTCCTGCTCAGGGTTAGATGGAGAAAATAAAGGGTCACTGCCCTCGGTTGATAAATCATATAATTTAGATGAAGACTCCCCCCCCCTCGTAGGAGAACCTCTATCCATTTGTATCCCGTTCTTCTTCCTTTTTGGCTTCAAATCTGATTTGGGAAAAAGGCCCTGATTTCCTTAAAATTCTTAGGTCTGGTAGCCATTCAAAAAAACCCAAGAACCCACACAGATACTTAATTTACAGCCCCAAATATCTCGATTCACATAGACCATATGCTTCTAATACAGTTCCATTATATGCAGTTCCACCATAAAGCTTAAGACTGTGTCAATTCAAAAAAGAAAAAAATCAGTACCTGGCTTCTTCTTACACTTAGAAACTTAACATTTTTTTTTTTTTTTAACTCATTAGCTAGAGAAAAGTCATACTGTAGATCACCCAGAGTGTTTTCTAGTGAAATAAGGGCTGTAGTGTTGATAAGTTCTAGGCCCCACTTGTACAGGCTGCCAAGGTGTTCTTAAACTCACTCAGTCCCTGTTGCCAATATTTCCAGGAGACTAGAAGTAAAGGAAAGAAACAAAGAAAACACTGATGTCCTCCACTAGACTCCCAATATAAATATCAGCTAGTTCTCTTAAAAGTTCTCTTAAAGAAAAGAAATGTTCATTCGACATGCTTCTCGCATTGGCGTTTTAGTTTGACTATAGCTGTAGCAGTTAATGCTTCAAACCACATCAAAATGTGAAGATGTTAGAAAGAAAGAATAACAGTATCTGACTTCTCTAAGGCATTTTAAAAGGTTTTTACACATCATTCTTGCATCCAGTTTCTCCAATGCACTGCTCAGGGGAGCAAAGTACAAAAGGAGTCAGTCTGGGTTTGGCATTCCAGGAGTCCGACTGCTGCAGCTCCTCATGGTGCCATCTTGACTCCTGATAATAACAGATTCTAAGCCACTCCAGGAACCCAGCGACATAGCTAAAGCGCTCAACACAGCCTTCACTGACCTATCCGCTGTATTACCGAGTGAGTGCCTCACACCACCACCAATGGGTCAGTCACCCAACCTGCATACTCCCCCTGACTATAAACAACAACTTTCTATTTCAAACTCATTACCAAGCACAAGACAATTAAATACATCAAGTGGGTCCTTGGGAAGACCAGAATGGGGAGCGACCAAGTTGACATGAAGTTGATCACCCTCACACTAGACACGGTAGCTGACCCACTCACAAAATTGTTCAACACCTGTGTAAGATTAGGTGTGTCCCTGATAGATGGAAGGCAGTGCTTGCACCCGGTCCAGAAAGCTGGTGATAGAGCAAACACAGCAAATTATAGACCCATCTCTATTCTACCCCACCCATCCAAAGCCCTTGAAAAGGTTGTCTTGGACCAACTCACAGAGTATCTAGAGAAGTACAGCTTACTCTGTAAACAACAGCATGGTTTCCGAAAGAAGCGTTCCACCCTTACTGCTCTGATCAATTACACCTCCATGCTCTATGATGCCTTGGATAAAGGGATGGCTGCAGGGTCTATCTTTACAGACCTCACAAAACCTTTTGATACCATTAACCATCCGCTTCTCTTAAACCACCTGCTGGCTATTGGCTTGTCCAGTGAAACCATTAATTGGTTCGACAGTTATCTCTCCACAGGCCACAATATGTCAGGATTAATGGCATAATTTCTGAACCCAAGGATGTGAGCCTAATAGTCCCACAAGGGTCCATCCTAGGCCCACTCCTATTCAGTCGCTTTATAAATTTCCTACTCCCAGACTGCCCGGCACAAAAAGTGCTTTACGCAGATGATACCGTCATTTTGGCAGTTGGTAGAGAACAATCCTCAATCACCACTGAGCTACAAGAAAGCTTCCGTATGCTCGAAACATGGTTCACTCAGAACAAGCTGATGCTCAACTATAAAAAAACAAAAAGCATGCTCTTCACTGTACCACAGAAAAAGAATAAGTACAGCCCCATGCTGATTCGGAGCCATCGGGGAGACCTTTTGGAACAAGTATGCACATTCAAATACCTCGAGGTATACCTGAACAGCACTCTCAGCTTGATTACCCATATCAACCATGTGGACAAACTGCAAATATAAAGCTGGGTGTTCTCTACTGCAACAAAAACTCAGTGACAGCAGCAGCCCTGAAACTAGCCACAAGCAGTTCAGTCGTCTCCTTAATAGACTACGGCCTGCTCTTCTATGGGGCTGGCTCTGACACCACCCTAAAAAGAATAAGAACTCTCCTAAATAAGGCCTGCCAACTGACCCTAAGGGCTAACCACCTAACTCATACCTGTACCTTATACAGTGATAGAGGGTGGCTCCCACTCCACCTTAGGGTGCAGTATCAGTCCTGCATACTTATAAAAAAAGCAGCACTGGGACTTATGCCTGATATGACCTGCAGACTACTCAAAGTGGCACAACCCATTCAGCAAACCAGAAGAACAACTAAAGGTGGACTCCTAGCACCTTTCAAGCACACAAGGCTTGCCCAGAAATCCCTCTCCTACCAAGGACCTAGGCTGCTCGATGAGCTACCTAATACCCTCACAGAGTGTACCAAGATCAGCCAATTCAAAATTGGGTTATGTTCTCATCTAGAGCTTGAAAAGGTCTGTCGAATGCTCTAACTAATAATCCCCCAACTCTCACTACCTCAACCACCTCTAGTACCGACCCTAAAACCCTCACTGCCCTGTCTTCACTCAACTCCCTCCCTGTATCCCACCCACTCTTTCACTTCCATCTCAATTTCTCCTCACCCCCACCCCCTCTCCTCACCCCCATAGCACTTAACCGCGGTACACATGTTCTCCTCGACAAAGCCTACTCTGGCTGCAGTACTTCGGTGTTTCTCACCCCATCAAAGCCCTGGCTGTATACCACCCCCTCCATGCACAGGGTCCCCTCCCTACCTGTAGGTCTCCCTGCACCCTTGTAATGCACTTTAATCTGCAACAACAGTGTGCTTACCTAATGTTCCATGACACCCTAATGCTTGCTGCTGGATTTCCTCTGGACTTCTTATCTTTTTCTTTGAATATATGTTCTGTGTTGTTACATTAACTGTAATCATCTGTGATAACTATGTGATTCTATCTAAATTGTTGGCCCTGTACTGTGTTTGATTGTATTGCATTTGACTGCTTGGAACCTTTGTTAAAGAGTCCCTGACTCAAAGTGTAAATCTGAAACTGAAATAAATAAAATAAATGTGTCAATGTTTCTGTTTAGATGAGGGTGCCTACTTGTTGGCTTCATTTTGACTTTTGTTTAGGATCTAGAGTACCAAGCATATTTAACAAAGTCCTGTTAAACCGGGTCGGATTATGGGCCATCTTGGGGTGATACAGAGTTATTCTTGATTTGCAAATGCCAGTTTGCTGGATATATTGAGAAAACATTTTCTAGAATCATACTTACTCATTCTCATGGGCAACTTACTGCTGTTGGCAGACTTTCAGTCTTAAAGTTTGGTTCAAGAAGAATTGTTCCTATATAGATAATTGTTTTATTTTAAAACACCTCTGGGAAAAATGTCTGATTCAAGGCCAGAAGTTATATGTTGCTTTCATTGATTTTTCTTCAGCTTTTGACTCAATTACAAGAAATAAGTGGTGGCAGATAATGCTGGATAAAGGCACTGAGTATGACCTCACATCTGTTATTTCTAAGCTATATAGTGAAAGCTGGGCTAGGGTAGATTAGATCCTTCTGGCAATGTTTCCAATGAATTCCTAATTAATAAAGGGGTTCATCTGGGCTATCTGCTGGCTCCTACTATTTTCAATACCTATATGGATAGTCTTTTTGAAGCCATTGCACATGTTCCATCTAATTCACCTAAAACTGAATTGTTGGCTGTACCTGCATTGATATATGCTGACAATTTACTTCTCTCTCTTTTCCAATCTGGTCTTCAAAGGAAATTAGACTATTTGGCCAGGGAATAGCAAAAATTATCCCTGACCATTACCAGTAATAAAAGTCAGGTGATGATTTATGGTAGGGGAAAATGTTCTCCTAAAAACAGAAAAGGAAACTTGGGGATATATTTATACATGTGGCGAATAAATAAGTTTACAGCATGGGATTATGAAATGCAGTCAATTCATTGGTGAAACAGCATCAGGTGAGTGTTGATTAATCCCTGATATATGCACAGTTGGTGTGAGGTGGCCCCTAATGCAAAATCCCTGGGCAGTGTGGTACTTGTTATTTTGTGGCAAACTAAAGTGAAAATGGCAGCCATTGATCGTGCAGTGGAGATGGTGAAACAAGACACAGGAAACTGACAATCTGTGCTTACCCGTGTCTCTCTTTCTGTATTTGTCAACCTCGAGGATGTGTCCTGCGAGCCATACACTGTCTTGCTGTGGGATAGCACTGGAGATGTCAGTGTGAGTGACAATCTGTCATGACACATATGGCCCAGGGCAAGATAAATACAATGTCAGTGAATCGAGACTTGCCAGGCAGGTATCTCAAATTGTTTTGCTGTGTAAACAAAAGAATCACTGTAAATCAGTAGACACTCACCAGCAGTACAATGAGACCCACATGACTTTGTTGGCAGTGTTATTTGAACGAGACTTTCTCCCATGCTGATTGCCTCATGCATTCCTCCCCCACCCCACAAGCTCTGGTTCAGGCGATCTGCACTCCCCATGCTCCTCAGAGCATTGTGACAGCCCGCACACGATCTCCACTCCCTATGCTTAGCAGAGCATTGTGACAGCCCAGCAGCTCATCTGCACAGAAGGACAGTGAGGTAATGGGCAGAGAGTGGGACCTATGGGTTACCAGTGTGTTGACAGTGGCTTGGATATATGAAGGTGACTATGCAGAGAGCTCTGAGCTGCTGTCAGTCCCTGCTGAGAACTTGTGCACTGTTGCCTCTCCATGTGACATATAGAAAGAGAGAGAACAGTGTGACACAGTGTGACTGTGCAAAAACAGGAATAGTGACAGTGCGCACCATACCCCTATGCTCTCTGCTCACCATCCTCTGGTTAAAGGCAGTTTTCACTGTGACACTGACAGTGACACAGCAGGGCCAGGACCTGCCAGATAAATGTGTGGTAAACTCCCATCTGTATTACTCATTGGAAAGCACATTCCCCTATCTTCCATGTGCAGTCCTCTGTCTCTCTCTGTCTTTGTTGTGTGGGGTGCAAGAGACACACAGTCAGATAGATAGCCAGAGAGAGCCATACAGGAGCAAGAGAGAGAGAGAGAGAGAGAGAGAGAGAGTCATGACTTGCTTACATGCCTCATACAGTGCACCTTCATCATGGGTTGCAGCCCCCGTCCCGTGACAGGTTGGAGACAGCGAGCAGTGTTCCTTAACCATGTGCTGACAGAGCAGGGCTAGAAAATCATTTAAAAGTGATGTACAGCATGGATTACCAGTTCCCAGATCAGGTATTCTGTCCCAGAAAGTGGAATGCCACACCTTTTTTGTTTACCTGCAATCAAAATATCACCAACCATCAGTACATCCTTGTTGACTAAATAAAAGGTAATAAAAGGCAAAAAACAAGTTCTAAAAATTCTCCATTCATTTATTTTTCTTTATGTATTTTTTTTCTTTCTGTTTACCTTATTTTTAGGTAAGGTGTTGAACTTCCACTTTATTCTGTGCATGTACAGAAAGAGTGTTGCACTGAATGAATAGCAGCAGGCATCTACATACATTTTTATGTTTGCTTGCACGCATGTGCAAGAAACATAGTGCCATCATCCGAGTTTTTGAAGGTGTGGCAGCCATCTTCCAATTCAGTCAGTGTGTTTGCAGGCATGGCCCCAGGTCTCCAATCACTGCAGCTGTATGTACAGCAGTTGAAAATGCAGTAGCACACAGTTGAAAGGGAGAGCTCCGCTTCAGTGAGCAGAGCTCCCCCCTCCACCGCCAGCATATTGTGTGTGCTCGTGCTACGCACATACTGAATGGCTGACAGGGTGCCCAATCCCTCGCCGGCTCCACGCCCTCCCCAAAGCCAGGTGCCACGCTGGGGAGCTCATCCCAGCGCGGGCACAAGCCTGGCAGACGGGTGCCCAATCCCCCATTGACTCCATGCCCCCAAAAATAGAAGCCTCATAGCTGCCACACTGGGAGGCCACCCCAGTGTGGCACAAGTCCTATATCTGGCCAGGTGCCCAACTCCCCGTCGGCTCAGGAACCCCCAACAGCCTTACAGCTGTCACGCTGGGAGCCCACCCCAGCGTGGCACAAGTCCAGGTCAGACGGGGTGCCCAATCCCCATTGGCAACAGGGCCACCCCCCAAACAGCTTTCAAGCCACCACGCTGGGGGCTCACCCCAGTGTGGCAAACATCCCGTGTCATCTTCTTTAAAAAAACCTATAAACAAAGAAAACGTTTCCTCTGTGCTCTCCCAGCCCACCCACACCCACCCACTGTGCACTCTGCCTTCCCACCCCAACCCCATACTCCTCGAGTCTGGCACGACAATCTTGTGTGGACTGGGAACACGTCTGCACTCTTCAAAGCCGACTGAAAACTGAGGAAATGCCGGTAAGCTGTAGTGTAATAAATAGGGTTTTCAACTTTAATGCATATCTCAGTCATTTTTGGAATTTTGGCAACAAATTTTCAACATGGGGTTTTTGGGACCCCTTCTCATGAGTTCTTGAACTGTCATGGCATTAATCGAGCCCAAAGGGTGATTTCGCAGTCACTGCATGAAATCACCTTTCAGGACGGATTAACAAAACAACAGTGCCGGTGTTCACAAGGTGGACTCTCAAAAAGCTTATGTTGCAAATTTGGTGAAAAAATTCCTAAAAATGACTGTTTTACGAGCGTGCATTGCGCAGTTCCTATGCATCCTCATAAGTTTGCAAATTCAACATTGCCATTTTACCATACCTCCTTATGAGCAGTACAGCTGTCATTTTTCACATCTCACCCAAAATGTGTTTCCGTGCATGTAGCGCACAATGGCACAGTCGGTGTGTGCAATCAATGTTTGGGACAGATTAAGAAAATCACAGTGACACTGTTCATAATCAGAGGTCTTAAAATGGCTGTGTTGAAAATTTAGTGACAAAGTCCATAAAATGACTGTGTTACAGTGAGCATTGCGCAGTTTCCACGCACCCTCGTAGGTTCATGACTTTGTAATATTTTCAATCCAGATTTTCACCAATGGCATGTTTCCACACTTCCTTATGAACAGTACAGCTGTCATTTTCACAACATGCGCGAAATGTGTTTCACACTTTCAGCACAGAAATGCATGGTCACTGTGGAAATTATTGTTCAAGACAGATAAAGAAAATCACAGTGACACTGTTCATGTTCAGAGGTCCCAAAATGCCTGTGTTGACAATCTGCTGTAACAAATCCCAAACTAATTACATTATGGGTGTCGTTGCACAGTTTCTATACTGCCTTCTTGACTTTACCAGTTTTATGTTGCTTGCATGCATGTGCAAGAAACATAGGTGCCATCATCAGAGATTTCGGAGGTGTGTCACCTCCTCCAATTCAGTTAGCGTGTTGGCAGGCGCGTTCAGCCATCGTACTTGAGCCGTTCATGACACGCTCCAAAATGCAGTGGCATACAGCGTTGAAAGGGGGCTATGCTTCAGTGAGCACTGATAAGATATCGGCTGCTCACTAGCAGCTCCCCCCCCTGAACACCCGCGGGTGTCTGCACCCGCTCCCCTCCGCTGTATAGCGATGGGTGCTAATCCCGTCGGCTGAGCTGCGTTTCCCCAGTAGTAAGTGCCACGCTGGGGCCCACCCCAGCATGGCAAAAGCGATCACTTTGGCCGATGGGGTGCCCAATCCCCGTCAGCCGAATGCCTCTGCCCTTGTGCCACGCTGGGAGCCTGTACCCCAACGTGGCAACAAATGCCATGGCCGATGGGGTGCCCAATCCCTGTTGGCTGAATGCCCTCATCAGCCTTGTGCCATGCTGGAGCCCACCCCAGCATGGCAAATGTCCCACGAGTAATTTTTTTAAAAAACCTGTAAAACAAAAGCGGTCCCGAGGCGCTCCCAAGCCCCCACTACCGCACCCACCCACTTTAGCCTCCCACCCCTCCCACCCCATACTTACCTCGGACTCCGGGCGTGGCGATTTCGGTGGACGGGAACACGTCTGCACTCTTCAAAGCCAACGCGAACTGAGGAATGCCAGTAAGCTGTATAATGGGCTAGATAGGGGGTTTCAACTTGTTGCATATCTCGGGCATTTTGGGAATTTTTGCACCAAATTTTCAACATGCGGTTTTGGGACCCTTCTCAGAATGCTGTCACTGTCATGGCGTTATTCGGGCCCGAAGGGTGATTTTGCAGTCACTGTGCGGTCACTGCGCCAAATCGCAGCCGGTTCGACCGTGACGAGCTCGACATCGAAGGAGAGAGTCCCAAAACCCTGTTGAAAATTTGGTGTCCAAAATTCCAAAAGTGACTGTTTTATGAAGCGAAGTTATGCGCAGGTTCCCACGCAGGCTCGTAAGTTCTCATGAAAATTTAATATTTTCACCCAGATTTTCAACATTGCCATTTTACCACAACTTCTTATGAGTAGTACAGCTGTCATTTTCACATCTCAACAAAAATATGTTTCCGCCATATGGCGCACAATGGCGATCGGTTATCGAAATCAATGTACAGGACAAATTAAGAAAATCCACAGTGACACTGTTCATGAGCAGAGGTATTAAATGGCTAATGCTGAAAATTTGGTGAAAAAATTCCTAAAATAACTGTTTTACGAGCATGCCAGCAGTTCCTACCGCACGCTCGTAGAAGGTCGCGAATTTCAATATTTTCACCCAGATTTCCAACATTGCCATTTTATCACACCTTCTTAAGAGTACAGCTGCCATTTTCACATCTCACCCAAAACATGTTTCTGCCCATGTAGCACACAATGGCGCAGTCGGTGTAGATCAATGTACGGGACAAATTAAGAAATCACAGTGACACTGTTCATGAGCTCAGGTGTTAAAATGGCTATGTTGAACATTTTGGTGAAAAAAAATTCCAAAATGACTGTTTCTGGCGTCGTTATGCAGTTCCTCGCACGCTGTAAGGTCGCCAATTTTCAATATTTTCACTCCAGATTTTCAACATTGCCATTTTACCACACCTTCTTATGAGTAGTATAGCTGTCATTTTTCCCATCTCACCCAAAACGTATTTCCACCCATGTAGCGCACAATGGCGCAGTCGGTGTGCGAAATCAATGTACGGACAAATTAAGAAAATCACAGTGACACTGTTCATGAGCAGAGGTCTTAAAATGGCTATGTTGAAAATTTGGTGAAAAATTTCCCTTCAGATGTTCTGCAATATTACTAATGAAGACATTGAACAGAACTGGCCCCAGGACCGATCCCTGCAGCACCCCACTGGTCACCCCTCTCCCTAGACTGCATACCATTTACCACCACTCTCTGCCTCCTGTCTGTTAGCCAGTTTCTAGCCAGTTCACCACCCTTTCCCCATGTCCAGCCTATCCAGCTGGTTTATCAGCCTCCTATATGGGATGGTGTCAAAGGCTTTGCTGAAATCAAGGTAGCGTTGTCCACTACCCGCCTGATTCACTTTTTGTCACCCAGTCAAATAAATCAACCAGATTTATCTGACATGATGTCCCACTGTGAATCCATGTTGTCTATGGTCCTGGGTTCCGATGGCATCTAGATGCCCACTATCCTTTCTTTAAGCAATGTCTCCATGATCTTCCCCACTACTGAGGTGAGGCTGAATGGCCTATTGTTCCTACCTCCTCCCTACTGCGGACTTGTGTAGAGGGACCATGTGCCCTCCTCCAATTCACTCATGTTGAATGACTCAGTTAACATGGCTGCCAGAGGTACTACTATCTCCCTTAGCAGTTCTGTTAATATCCTTGGGTATGCCATCTGGTTCCATCGCTTTGTCTACCTTCAATTTAGTGAGCTCCTGCAGGACTCTTTTGCCTTTGAATGGACTATTGTCCACCTCTTCACCCCCTTGGCAACTGCTGTACTGCTGTGGCCCTTGCCCCTCCCACTCTTTTGTGAATACTGAACGGAAAGACACAGTGGATGTCTTGGGAGGAAGGCATGAAACTGTCACTTCCAAATACCTAAACAGCACATACAAGCAAGCAACATTTGGCATTGACAAATGCTTGTTTTAATATTTTCACTGCAGATTTTCAACATTGCCATTTTTACACCTCCTATGAACAGTACAGCTGTCATTTTTCACATCCTGTTGAATGTGTTTTGCACCTGTGGTGCTAAATACCGTAGTCGCTGTGCAAAAATCAGCTTCGGCTAACAAACTGATATTGCCACTGTTCATGAGGTGGGGGTCACAAAAATCCATGTTGAAAATTTGGAGGAAAATACTAACGAATGCCGGAGGCGTTGGTTTCCAAACCATAACGCCTCACCTTAGAGAGAATGACAGGCATCAGGGGTATGACTTGGGATTCTCACCTATAATGCTCATACCATTCCATACCCTGCAGCCAGTGAGAGGCACTGAGGTATGCCTTGGACTCTTCTGCCCAAAGTTCACCCCATTCACCCATACCGCCCTCTCACCATATTTCCTCATGGAATGGGTGCGCATAAGGGCCAAAGACCCCAAGGCACACTGTGACACTTGTCAGTGTCTGCAGGTAGGGTGGTGAAATGGCATGGCCATTATGCCTGATGACCCAAAGGCACACCCCAATGCCTGCTGTCAGTCTCTGTGGGGTGGTGATGGGGTTGGCTTCAGTTGAATACGTCACTGCCACTCCTATTATGCAGCTCTGTAACTCCTACACTACCAATGACAGTGCCAGCAAGCAAACATTTGGCATTGACAAATGCTTGTTCAAAGTGCTTTTGCAGCACTGACTGTCAGCAATCTCGTCACAGCTGACAATAATTGAGTATTGACATATCAGTGAAAAACAGAAAGTCTCTCTGAAATCCATGGTAGTATAGACACTCACAGTAAGTTGTGTATGATGCAGTTTTACCCAGAAATGCATTACAAAACCCTGGACAGTCATTTTGCTGTCAGTGATGCCAGTGAGCTTATGCACAGCTAAAATGTTCAAGCAGCAATTGACACTATCATGATGAGTATCTTTTTGACTTCTTGCTTTTTGTCTACCCCATCATGAGAGGCTACGAAAAAATGAATATGGCCAGTGTAAACAGAAGCTCGTGATTCAGCTATCTGACATGATTTGTTACAGCATGTGACAGTACGTGATAGTTTTATTATTGTGACATGACAAGTTGGCCAGATTTTACAAATTTAAAATAACCCTGTCCTAATCGTGATAGATTTATGTAATTTTTTTCTTGAAACTCAGTTTGGCCAGAATGTTACTGTACCATTCAATTATCAGATTTGCTGTGCTGAGTGGTCCAACAAGCCATGTCTCATGTCGGTGCGTGGACTCTGCATGATTATTTTTTTGTAGGGAGTCAGGGCTACTAAGAAAAAGGGAAAGAAAAATGATGAAGACTGAAAGATACTCTGTTCACATACCCAAATCTGGACTACTTCATACTCAGTTGCCTCCCTCAGATAAATTCCAGGCACATTTAACTGTAAAAGAAAACAGTACCTGATATGGTGCATTATTTTCAGCTGCCTCACCGACTTGCATTTGACTGCTGATGGACTGTGCTGCTGCTCAACAAGTTAGCATTAGTCTGCACATGTCTGTTATAACAAAACTGAAACTAGTAGAACATGGTACCTCAAAAAGGACATTAACCTGCTGGAGAAGGGACAGAGATGGGCTACAAAGATGATAGCCGGAAAGCAGGGCAAGGCATATGAGGAGAGGTTGAGGGCACTGAACATGTACTCCCTGGAAGACAGGAGAGAGAGAGGGGACATGATTGGGACATTCAAGTACTTGAAAGGGATAAATAATGTTGATAAGGAAAGTCTCTTTAAGCTGAGTGGCAACCGTATCACAAGAGGACACAGTCTTAAACTGGAGGGTGGGAGGTTTAGGAGGGATGTCAGGAAGCACTTCTTCACAGAAAGGGTGGTAGACACTTGAAATTCACTGCTGGAAGAGGTCATCTCATTAAAGACAGTGAGCAGCTTTAAGAGAGGCTGGGATAGGCATGGGAGAAGTTAAGAATCATGGGTAGGGAGGATGGGAGGAGTGGGGAGGGAAGGCAGGGACATTAGCTCAAGCTGTGGACCCTGCAATATGAGCAGACTTGATAGACCAAATGGCCTTCTTCCGCTGGCTTGTTTGTATGTTCATATGGACTGGGAGCTCACAGATTTGACAAATTAGACTGTACTCATCTACTTTAAACCTACTGACTTGTAAACCCGGCACCTTGACCGAGCAATTATTTTGCCATCAAAACCTGGAGTGACACATTTTAACAACTGATTGCAAATAGCAATATTAAACTGTTTTATAAATGAAGACATTAGTCAAGCAGGATTCAACAGCTGGGTGCCAAAGAAAGGCCAAATCTTAAATCTGGGACATGATCACAACATCCGTCATCATCTGGATGAATCTCAGTGACTTAAGATCCCCCTCTCCCCACAGTTAACAGTTTCCTGTGAACTAGTACTAGACACAACACTGGCATCGGAGTATATTCAAGTTCTTCTTCAGATATAACATGAGAATCATCATTACATAAAAGTTTTTCAGAATAAGTTTCAAATATGAAAGATTCATCTAAGTCTACTTCTGATTCTGAGCTGTCTCCTCTTCTTCTTCCTGCTCATTGCTTTGTTTTTGTTCCATGGACCTGATGGCTACAAAGAAGGCCTTTTCCTACCACATTTTAGTTAGTACTCAGTGACAGGAATTGGATCAATTCCTGTTCACATGTGTATGTAATGAGATCCTTATTAAGTCTATCAGACTCCTTTCCTAATGAACTCGCCAGTCAGATTTTATTCTTTTCATTAGGCTAAACTCACATTCACAAACAGCTGTACTTGCTGGAAGAGTACAAATTAAGTCTACTAGTCCCATGTTGTGGCATTTGTCTTGGCAAGCCTGATGAATATCTGGCCACTTGGCTTCTACAGCATTGGCATACCTTTGGGGGGGGGGGCATGATGTAACCCTTAACTTGACCTGCGGCCTGACAGTACATTGAGAATTTGCTGATTGTTAGTGGTAGAAGAAGAAATTCACCTTCTCTTTATCTGATTTTTTTAGTTTGGTCCACTCAGCTACACACATGTCTGGATCGATGTTCTGTTCTATGAAGATCAGACTGAACTCCTTTACAAGACCAGCTACTGCGTCCTCTGTATAATCTGAAACAAATTTGAAAAAAACTGTCTCACCCTCCACCTCGCTAAGCTAAAGATGATTCTCCCAGTGCCACCCAGTCAGAGTTATTTTCCCACCCTAACACACCTGTCAAGTCCGCATGGCTTGTTGGCCACTGTTTAAAGTTCACAATGTGGTTCATGGCCACCATAATGGAGTCCGGCTGGTGCATGTCTTCAAACCTGTTCATGACATTTAGGATCATGGCTGTCAGTAGTGTCTCTCTGTTAATGGAAAACTGGTCTGCTTCATCAAGAGATAGGGTGTGTCCATGGAATTCAGGTCCCTCCAAGGCATCAAGATTTCACAAGTGCTTTCCAGGTCTAGAAAACAAGAACAAAGGAAAACACACATCCCTGGTCTGATCTAACTTGCCCTGACATAGAGATAATACTGACAGTTTTTTTTCTGGCTACGGTGGAGGAAATAATCTAGCTAAAACTTCATCATTCTGGAAAACAAAATTACCATGTTTTCAGCTTTACAGAGTAGTCCTTCAGGTCCAGATGTGATTCAAACACCTCTTCCACTGAAGTATAATATGCTTGAAGAAGCAGGCTGACTTTCATGAACTCTTCCAGGATGAATGTAGCGTAAACATCTCCAGGTGTGCATGGTCTTCAGGTAGCCCTTGACCTTCGCTGCTTGGTCCTCCGGATCCGCATGTTGCATCTGAGAAGACAAAATATGGCACAAGTTGTTGCTTTAGCAGTTTCAATTTTAAAACAAATGTGAAAACTGTCACTGAAGATGGAGTGGGGCAGTAGTGCATATCTGTTGGAAGTGCAGCAGAATCCTGGGTAGTATGTGATAGGCACTTTCATGCTCTATTAATGCGTGTTGTGCCCATCTAGGTTCCTCCCACTCTGGTTGGAATAAGGCATCTTACTCCTGCTGTCTGACAGGACTCTCTCAGATATTTACGTTTAGTGGTGAAAATGATGAAACAGATAGCTCCCTAGCAGTAGTTGGTCTATTTTTTATGATACGTGATGTTTTTTTAAGACATCCTTCAGGGTTAACTCCAGCCTTTGTGCATTGCAGTGGATCATGACTAGATGAGGACGATCCTTTTTCAGTAGAGCGGCCACTCCCTTCTTCTACCGGTCATCACTGCTGCCCCATTGGTGGTAAGCCCTACCAATTTCTTTTCCACTCTGCTGACTCTGTCTGTGACAGCATGGCCTGATTGATGCATGTTGTGACTGATGCTGTATCAGCTTTTGTGGTTTATCAGGGACACCACGTGATTGATGCTGCATCAGCTTTGTGTGGATTTTCCAGGGACACAAAAACACACCTGGTATGCCCTTGTTTACTGTTCTTATGTAAATTATTTCTTGTTCTTTAATGCTGGAATCTGTAGCACCATCTATCATTATGGACATGAAGTCCGCATTCTTCACCACATCCACCAGCTTCTTACATTCCACCTCAGTGATATTACTAATGAACATGCGTCATGATTTGTCATTGTGATAGGTTTCCCCAATATCAGCCCGTTTACATTTGTCAAGGTCACACATCCACTGGAAGTCTATATATGGCCTAGCATGCTTGGCCAAGACATGTGCATTTTGAATTAAGATCTGCACGCGACGTGTCACATTGGAATTGAGCATTTCAATTGCATTGTCAGCAGCAGATGTCTGCTGGGATTCATCTACAAATCAGGCATCAGCAGGAGTGCTTCTTAGACCTGACATGTTTTGTAAAGACTGCTCAGTGAAATTATTGCAGCCCACTTCGTAATATGCTGATGTTGTATCTGCAATGTCTGGGAAATTTCTACATGATACACAAAACATTACGTTTTCTCATGGTCAAGCTCAACCCAAGCATACTTTGTTACCCAGTGTTCTTGAAAAGTTCTAGCGTTTACTTTTGTCATAAGCAGCATCTCTCTCCTTTTCCTAAGAGCCTTCTTCTCTGCTGCTATGGTCTTTGGGTTCTTTACTCCATTCCAAAAATGCCACTTCTTGGCAGTTCTCAATTTCTTATTAATTTTGCCAGCAAAGAAGCACCTGACCAAACAGGCAAGGACCAGTTGATGCAGAACTGACTAACTGGGATAAATCCACCCCGTGACACCCCAGAGAGAGATATGGGTCCCTGCAGCAATCAAAATTTTCTGTTCAAGGTGAGTGTCAAGCAGACTTATGGACCATATCAATATTTGTAGCCCTGGGCCTCACTAAAATGTTTTTGCTGTGTTGCAGATTCAGCCGCAGGCAGATGTGGGGAGTGACAGTGTCAGGTTTTGTTATTAGTCCTCAGACCAGGTAAGAAATTTATTCTTGGCCAATTGCAAATTTGTTAACTGCCCAGAGTCTAATTATCTTTTTTTTCCACAGGGTGAAGTCAGCCCAGAAGAAAAAAATGAGCAAGCTGCATGAAATGAAGCAACTTCACTGAAATACAGTATAGTCTAATGTCTTTTTCTCTATAAAAAATTTAAAAGAAATGTCTAGTGTCTTTTTCGGGGATCCCAAAAACAAGGGAAAACATCAGGACTTTTTTGTCTCACCAAATCAGGGAGATTAGGCCATGATTGCTATGCCAAGGCAATGTTATCCTTGTTGTTGCTTTCAGTCATTTTGTGGCACAGTGCCCCTTCCTGAAACTGGGCAATAAATCTGTCTCTGGGCTGGCAACTTAATGGCCCGAGTACTAAGGCAGAGTTTGTTTTCCCTTGGCTTTTGTTTCCCTTCTTGCCTTTTGTGTTCTATGCCAGGATTGTGCCCAAAAGGCTAAATTAGTTTTTCAGGCTTGTTGCCTTTGTTTTTTCAGGCGGTGCCCTGCAAAGGTTTTCCTTGTTGGCCTTTTCGTTTTGTTCCTCCTTTTTAGGCAGGCTGCCTAATTTTGAAAACAAATTGGCTAAGTCTGCAAAACACAGCAAAATGGCACATTTGCCCTCCATTTATTCCAACTCCCCCCCTGACTATTTCCTTGAAGCTCACTGATGCTCATCAGTCACAGAAAATCCTCTCTCTCCCAATCCACAACCCACCTCCCAAAATCTTGACTGTACTGTTCCCTTTCCCTTCACCCTCTTGTTTCAGTTAGCCTGGAGTGAGGATCCAGAGCAAGAGAATCTTGTCAGTGTAGTTGCTGCCCCGGGAGTGAAGGAAAACAAGTGTGCAATGGCTCAGCCCAAGACTGAAACGTCGCTAGTGAACACAAGATTTCAATCAGTCTTGGGCTGGGCAGACAGAATGCGGCATTTCGGTTGGCTGGAGCACCTTAGAAGGTACCAAACAGTCTCCACAGCTGAAAACCAATTGAAAAAAAACACTCAGAGGCAAAGCAGGCACTCGAGGCAAAACACGGGCACCCAAAACAAAATGGCAGCTGCTTTAACCTCACTCCTTAAAGCAGTATACACCGCAGTTTACCAGGGGGCCAAGTCTGGTTTTCCGTGCTTAGTTTTTGGTGTGCACAGAACACCATTTCAATGGGAATTTCAAGCCCTGCAGAGAGAGAGAGAGAAAAATGCACTCAGAACCAGCAAAGAGAGGGAGAGAGAGAAAGAGAGAGAGGGCAGGTGCTGGCAACTGGCACACTGTTACTCAGTCTAAAAGTATATTTGACTTGTCATTACGTTCCAATAAATGTTACTCTTTTCTTTGTACAAAGATTTTCTGTGTCCTCTGTGCACACAGCCACATTGCTTTATATATTTGGGACATTGCAACAGTGGGGCTAGTTAGTGTAGGAGAAGGATACATCTCAAAATCCAGAGTTTTTAATCATTTTACATGAATTTCCTTTGTTTTGTTAACAGTGGGGTAACCCCATGTTATAAGGGCAATAACCCACTCCAAGCGGTGGGAATATTGAGGATTAACACCCCGGGTACTGGGAGGGTACTCGGCCTGTGGCCTCATGCCTCACAATGCACCCAGGGTATTGATTAATTCCCAATAACCCCACACCCTGTTGAGGGTTATTGCTTACTTATTAAGGATTAACTGTTTCTTCCAATGGTTCATGGTGCTCTCATGTTGCTAGTGTTAGGATCAAGTTAAAAAATAAAATGCTTTTGGGTTTAAAAAAAGTTATAACTATTAAAGTGGAAATAGTATTAGACCACTAATGCAAATTGTTTCTTCAAAATTAAATTCACAAGCTCTCTATACTGTGGAAATGTGGGTGCCATACTTGGTCTCAGAACTGGAGAAAATTTTGATTCAGCTCTTTAAATCTTCTCTTGGATTGAACAAGTTTATCTACTCATCATACACTAAAGCAGAACTTGAACTATATAGTTATAAAACTTTGGCTGACTCTTTAATCCTGGGTTTTGGGTTAAGCACAAGAGACCCTCTTGAATGTTTTTATACATGCTAGTCTTGAACAGAAAGAAAATTGGGAGTTGTTAGGTTGTAGAAGCTCAGCATGGTTATTATATGTGTATCACTTGGAAGAATACCAACTTACCTTTATACTTATTTTAAAAAGGGAATTTCCATTAGTCTCAAATATAAAGAAAAATATAAAGAATAACCTTAGGATTCATAACCAGGGCATACTGTAGATTGGGATACTATTATACCTTGGTGTGCTTTAAATGAGGCTTGGCTTGGCTTGGCTATAGATTTTATCTGGACCACATCTTGGATCCTAGAAAGAGATATGTTTTTATGTGCTATAAATTTGAGTTTTTCCTAGTAATGTACTCTTTGCTAGATCTGCCCATATTCTCAGTGCTTCTGAGACTCCTTGTTTATGCACTGCATGATGTACAGAGAACCTGTATCAAGTTTGTTTCAAATGCTCATGGTATGAAAAGTTACGCATTACATGGGTAAATGGTGTACTGTGAGATTTAAATTATATTCCTCATGATCCTCTTAGCTTTCTTTGTACAGTGATTGATACCATTAGTATCAATAAACTTGTGAATTATTTTATATTATTAAAAGTTAGGAAGGGTAAACCCTTTAGCTATCAAGTAAAAGCCTTGACTGGTTGAATTATGCTTTTGTTGGGATCAGGGTCAGGTTTGAGTCCTAAAGGACATCTACTTAAATTTGAATTTTCCAGACTAAAGGGGTGGGGTTCCTTCTCCTCTTTGGATTACATGCAGTCTTTTGCATTTTCTAATGCTTTGCCACTGTGTGGCTCCAAATGTAAGTTTATGCTGGAGTCCCACAGGGTCACAGGGTCACACACATTTCTTTGTCCTAACTGGCTCTTCTTTCATTAGGATTTGTGATTATCAGAGTGACTCTGATTTACATTCCATTAGGATAGGCATTTGTCCTAGCCCTGTTCTTACATTTAGATTAGGATTTAAATGCCTGTAGTAAATTGTGGATTACTCTTTTTACTTGTATATGTATTATTTTGTTATATGGAAGATTCTGATTTACTGTGTGTATTTTTCTCTTTCATAATCTATCTTGGGATTCTCCGTTATGTATGGTTGAATTTGTATTATGTATTTTGAATTAAGATTGTAATGGCATGTTGCCAATCAATAAAAGCTTTCTGACTGACTGACTGACTGTTTGCAAATACCCGACAGAGCCAAACATTCTTCAACTGGTTAAATTTCAAAGGCTCTGCCTTGATCCATAGTAAACAATGAATATCAGCTGCTATTGATCCCCCTTGGTCTTTGGACAGAAAGGCCTGTGCATATCACGAGAAATGATTCATCAATACTCATACATTGGCCATATGTTTATGTTTGCCGTGCACACATGTGCAGCCAGCATGTTGCTAGGAGTGTGGCTTTTGAGAGGTGTGACAATGTCAGTCCAATGCAGAGTGGTCTGCAAGGGGCTTCTCAGTGTCACACCACTCATCAGCCAGGCTAATCATGACACTGTTTTGGCTTGCTGGGCAGAAACATTGTGTATTTCAAAGAAAATGACCAACTCAATCATAGGGTGGCTCTTTCCTTTGATCTGCATCATGCCACCCTGCAAACAGCTGATTGGTGTCCTAATCAGCCTGGTCCACGTCCCTCACTTTGAGATTGAAAACTTCAATGATGCATTTGGCTTTTGCACAGTTACTTCATGTTTAAAACAAATATATCACATTTTAAGTAATGGAAATATTGGATAACACTAACTCTCCTTTACTGTTCAATGGAGAAAGATGGCAGAGATGCACAACCCCTTCTACCCTTTGCCAAGTATCCCTCCCACCTTCCATGGCTTTCCCTTGTTATGTTCCCCCAACCAATCTATCAGTTTTGCCAACTCCACTGTCCCTGATCAATTGTGATTTTGATCACCCTGTTGTTAGAAATGCAGTTGCTCTGATATGGTTGACATCGTTCTGAACCAGGTGCAGCTTGTATAGGTTTTTAAAATGAATAAAAAATGGCCGGCCTGGTGGTGCTGAGGGTTGAAGAGCTGGACACCACACCTTGCACCACACCAGTGACCTGGGTTCAGGAACTAGCCCAGGCCAGTAGGGGTCAGCAGGGAGGAGAGGATCGAACATCCAGAGGACAACTCTCCTCTTCTGGGGGGTCCAACTTGGCACTTGACTGGTCTCTGGCAGAATCTGGAGGCACTGCAAGAGCATGAGCACACAAAGAGGGTCGGGAATGAGGACGTCGGCAGAGATGCCTTGACGTTAGGGCATAGCCGCTCCCTTAGAACAGGGAAAAATGACACCAGAGCACCGAGGGGAAGGAGCGGCGGGAATGGACCCTAATAGCTGCTGCCTACCTGATCACCGAGGGACCTGACGAAATGATGATTGATTGGGCTATACGGGCCCCACCTTGTACCTGCCTGGGGATATAGCCATGACTCCATGGGGGTCTTTCAGGGATCCAGGTAAGGCAGCAGTTGGGTAATTCCCCTGGCATCTCTCGACTGAGCGGGGCTCTGCTGTAGGGAGGAGAGAAAAAACTGCAATTTCAAAAAAACAAAAATGAATAAGAAATTCTTAGTCAAATCCACCAAGTTCTGACATGTACTCCACTCCACAAAGGCACAGTGAAACCCAAAAATCTTGCCCTACAATGTCCCTAAATGTGTAGCCTGAGGAAGTTTTGTTCTTTTGTGATAACTGAAGGCAGTGTGCAGCAATAATAATCATGCTATGATTTAGCCCTCACTCCCACAGACTGAGAAAAAATAAATAAAAGTGCAAGTGTGCAATGGCCATCTTTCATAGCCTTGTCCTGTGCTCAGAAACCCAACCGCTCACTGGATAGCTTCTCTGTTCCATCACAGCTCTGCTTTTCTCACAAGCAGTAGTGTACAGCAGAGTTTTAGGTAAGTACAAAAGGAATGTGTCAGTGTGAGTATCCTGAGGGACTGGAGAATGTGAGGTTTATGTTTGATAGAAGGGCCAACTTTAACAACATGTATTTTATGGTGGTTAAAAAGCACAGAGTGGGGGGCTCACGCTATTAACCTCATGTGAACATATGCAGAAGTGTCACAGACAATATCAAATACAATAATTTCATGCATATGGAGTATGGTTCAGCACAACTGGGCTTAGGATCGTAGTCTCAAAAATGTTTTAAACTTTTATTGTGTATCAAAACTTGGATATAGAATATTCAATAAAATGATTAAGCTCACCCACATATTACGCAGCACTTTGGGTATGGCAATGCCAAAAAAGAACAACTGCTGACAGTCAATACTTTGGTACAGCAAAAATCTGGCCCCAGGTTAGAAAATTATGGTATAAAGGAGGATACAAGCTCCTTTCTTTAAGTAAGCTAATTTAATAAGCTGGGGCCAATCAGAAAAATCAGGAAGAGTATAGTTCATATCAAGCATGTGCCTCAGTGCTTCCCTTAAGTGCAGGTAGAAGAAGAAATGAAAACTGAACCTTATATTATTTTTTGAGTTCCCTAAAGGATATTAGCATTCTAGAGTCTTTGGCCCTCATTGTCAAAGGAGATACGCTGAGCATGCCACAAAATGCTCTCAACCATGATATTCAAAGGGGGAAGATGGGCCGCCTAAGTGTGAATGGGCCATTGCCTAAAAACAATGTATGTGGCCCACGTAGAGGGGGTGTTCCCATGAATGGGAATATTCAGAATAGATGAGCCACCGAAGTGCAAGAAATGTGCAACACAAAGCTAGGCCCAAATAAAGCTGGCCTAAATTTGCCAGCCACCCACAGGCAGGCAGTGGAAGTGCAGACTGGTGCACAGCAGCCTGCCATCCCCGGTAGTGTAGTGGTACCTACCCAGCCATCCCTGACCATATGATATGTAATGCAGTGACCCTGCCAGCCCTGGTAGTCTAGTGGTACCCGCTCCCATCCCCTATCAAAATAAAATCTTTGCCGATTCCGTTTTCCATAGTGTAGTGGTAACCTCCTCCAGCCCTGAACCCCAATCGAAAGAAACAACCCCGGCTCCAGTCCCCATTCAAGTGAAGTCATGCCCCCCCACTTGGCCCCATTCAAAATAAAATCATGCCTTCAATGCAGCCCCTTCCCGATTGTAATGAATACATAACCCTCTTCCAGCCCCATTCCCCAATGTCAAGAATACAAGACAGAATCCCTAGTATTTCAAAGTGTGGTCCCCCATCTCCTCACCCCATCAGGACTGGACCCCAATCCCACCTCTCCAACCCAACAGCAGCCAGCGACTGGCTCAGCCCTCCGCACACCACCAACACCATGGCCAGCCACCGACAGAACTATCAATGCAGTGTATTGTAGATAATGCGTGCTCATTGGTTGAGCATGTACTATAAACAATATGCCCTCCAGGATGGTAGGCCCAGAGCAATACCGGACCGGCCAGGGGCATAATGAGGCCCAACACGCAGGCGGAGGGCCTTATAGCCTTGGCTGATCCAGTATTGTCCATATCGCCCAACCTGAGGGCATTATGCGCTAGAAATAGATAACTTTTTTAAATGTCAAAAAATAATTATATAAATAAATAAATAACAACTAATTAAAACCTCTGAAAAGTCAGTTTTGCTGTAAAGTAGTTCCTCTACCACTATACAAAATAATCAGTAGAGGTGCTGATGCTTTTGTTTTCTGTCCTCTAGGCAGCCTACCCCCATAGCAGTTTTTGGGAAAATGGTTATATCTATGTTTATGGCAGGCTGTTTATTGTGAGATTTTTATGAAAATGTATGGCTGAGCAGAGCTTGAGGGATGTTATTATTAGCGTGACCTTCACAGTGACATTAAGCTAACGTAAGCTGTGACAGTAGCTCTGTTGTTATTTGCTCCTAATAAGATCGTAAAAAGGAAAAAAGTAGTTCGCTATTGGTTGACTTCATCCTCCCTAACCACCCCCATTGCTGTCAGTGCTTCATTTTTCAGCCTGTAAACGGAGTTATGGTCACAATCCCAAAAGGAGCAAAACTCTAATAAGGAGCTGCTGCTAGCATTGCTTTGAAGTGAGCAGTAAGGTTTTCAAATGACTTTTTTTTTCTGGTGAGAGAAGTGAATTTAAAATGTTTGTTTGTGGCTCTGGGTTGCTGTCAGTTTGTTGTGTACAGTAAGGTACCCAACCAGTTCCTATAAGCGCAAGCACTAGAAATAAAAAGTAGTTTCAATCTGGATAGAGTGGGCAGCTGGTGGAGCGCAACAGTGCGGTCAGCTGTCTGACAGTGGCGGGCATAAAACAAAGTAAGCTGTGAAAGTTTGGGTGAAGGTGGCAGTCAAGTATGCTGAGGCAGTTTACCAGGCAGTCTATATAGTTGTTACTAGGTCTGATTTATTTATTTCTTGAGGTAGCCAGTGTTTGAAAGGCAGCTCAGGCTAGTACCGCTCCGACTAGCAACTGTGAATATGCTGGCGCTACACATTTTGAAACCAGAAGTTACAACAGGTGGTTCCATGAGACGATCACTATGGTGGCTTCCTTTTGTTTGCCTACTTTTGTTTATGTGGCTAAGTCTTTATTTTATATTCATTGAGTTGTTAAAAATTCAGGCAAATGGGGGGGGGGGCGCTTCTCTCGCAAAGGGGGCACTGCCTCGGCCAGTCATCATTGGTCACAGTGAGAAGCAGCATCATTCACGGGGCATTGTAGAAGAGGTAGTGTAGTTAAACATTTTTTTTTAAAGAAACACTATAGTTAGGAATTAATGCATCTGAGGCTGTGTACGGCATAGTCAGGAAGCAGGTATGGGAGGGCAGTTTCTCTAGCTAAGCGAGAGAAGAAAATGGCGGTGATTTAAATTTAAAGTGGGTTATTTGGGCCAATGAGCAATCAGGGTGGGCACAGGGATAGTTTACTGGGTAAAGGGGCACTGGGGATGGTATTTTTTTTTACTGGGCATCTGTTGAAAGTTAATGTACCCCCCGGCAGGGGATCCAGCCAATCAGATCCCAGGAAATAAGAAGTCCATTTTCTAAGTACAGTACATTGCATTGATGGTTCAGTCAGCAGCTGGCGAGGTGGTGTTATGGAGGGCTGAGCCAGACGTTGGCTCACAGAAACAGAAATTGATGACAGATAAGGATCGCTAGGCCAATCTAGTATGCCCATTTTCCCTGCCTCTTGTAAAAGCTGCAGACCATACTTGATCTCTAGCTTTACCTCCTCATTCCCAATGCTAGGGTACCCCATGCCTGTCCCATGCATGCTTGAATCCTCCCACTGTGTCTGCCTCCACCACCTCTGCTGGGGCTGCCTCATCATTGCAGCATCAGTCATTATGTTGCAATGAGGGAGTGACCCGTCACTGCAGGGTGGAACATTAACTAGTGTGATACTGTTTGTAAACATGGCGAAACCTCCGGCTCTCTATTTTCAAACTGAGAGTCTCCCAGAAGTCTATACTGCCCGATGCTGAGGGGTGCCCAATCCCCTCAGCAGCAAGTGCCTCCCCAGACAGTCTTTGTTTGCCTATGGACCCAATCCCCACTGGCTTCAGTGTGCAAATGTCCTATCTGTCTGCTGACAGAGGCCACTCCCTGTCAGTCGCGATCTAACCAACCTGCCATTTTCTTGTGTGCCGATGGGGTACCCAATCCCCATCGGCATGATTCTCCACGTTCTTGTTGTGCGGCGGGGTGCCCAATCCCATCAGCATGATGCTTCCATTTGTCTTGTGTGCCAATGGGTACCCAATCCCCACCGGCTACAGGACCCCAAAAAAACAGTCCGTTCTCATGCTGGAGCCCACACCAGCATGTCAAATCACCCTAAGTAGAAAACCATCCACTTTTTTTTCCTGTGGAAAAATGGTCCCTGCATGATCTCCCAGGCCCCTCCACAACCCGTGCCACATGCAACCTGCCTCCCACACTCCTTCTCACCCCATACTTACCTCCAGAGTCCGGTGCGATGATCTTCGGTGGACTGGGAACACGTCTGCACTCTTCAAAGCTATCCGCGAACTGAGGAAATGCCGGTAAGCTGTATAATGGGATACATAGAGTTTTTTCAACTTTGCTGCATATCTCAGGCATTTTTTGGAATTTTGGCAACAAATTTTCAGCATGGGGTTTTTGGGACCCCTCCTCATGAGTTCTGTCACTGTCATGGCGTTAATTAGATCCGAAGGGTGATTTCGCAGTCACTGCACAAAATCACCTTTTGGGACCAATTAACAAAATGACAGTGCCAGTGTTCATGAGATGCACTCTCAAAAAGCCTATGTTGCAAATTTGGTGAAAATATTCCTAGAAATGACTGTTTTATGAGCGTGCATTGAGCAGTTCCTATGCAGGCTCGTAAGTTCACGAAATTGTAACATTTGCACTCCAGATTTTCAACATTGCCATTCTGTCACACCTACTTAGGAGCAGTACAGCTGTCATTTTTCATATCTCTCACCCGAAATGTGTTTCCGTGCATGTAGCGCAAAATGGCGCCGTCGGTGTGTGAAATCAATGTTTGGGACATATTAAGAAAATCACAGTGACACTGTTGATGAGCAGAGGTCTTACAATGGCTATGTTGAAAATTTGGTAAAAAAATCCTAAAAATAACTGTTTTACTACCGTCCATTGCGCAGTTCCTACGCATGATTGTAAGTTCACGAATTTGTAACATTTGCACTCCAGATTTTCAACATTACCATTTTATCACACCTACTTATGAGCAGTATAGCTTTCATTTTTCACATTTTGCCCAAAATGTGTTTCCACGCATGTAGAGCATACTGGCGCAGTCGGTGTGCGAAATCAATGTTTGGGACAGATTAAGAAAATCACAGTGATACTATTCATGAGCAGAGGTCTTAAAATGGCTATGTTGAAAATTTGGTGAAAAAATTCCTAAAAATGACTGTTTAACATGCGTGTGTTGAGCAGGTCCCACACACGCTTGTAAGTGCGCAAATTTTTAATATTTGCACTCCAGATTTTCAACAATGCCATTTTACCACACCTCCTTAGAAGCAGTACAGGTTTCATTTTGCACATGTTGCCCACAATGTGTTTCTGCACATGTAGTGCACAATGGCTCAGTAGGTATAAGAAATCACTGTTTGAGACACATTACAAAAATCACAGTGACACCGTTCATCAGCAGAGGCCCTAAAATGCCTATGTTGAAAATTTGGTGATGAAAGTTCATAAAGTGACTGTGTTACAAGCATGCATTGCACAGTTTCCACGCACGCTTATAACTTTGCACTTTTGTAATATTTTCACTCCAGATTTTCAACATTGCCATTTTCCCACACCTCCTTATGAACAGTACAGCTGTCATTTTTCACATCCTGGTCGAAATGTGTTTTTGCAGTTCCAGCGTAGACTACCGTGGTTGCTGTGGGAAATCAGTGTTCAGGACACAGTAACAAAATCACAGTGACGCTGTTCATGAGCACTGGTCGTTAAATGCCTATGGTGAAAATCTGGTGATGAAACTCCATAAATGACTGTATTCTGACGCATCGTTGTGCAGCTTCCACGATACTCGGAACTGCAAGTATCACATTCCCTACATTTTCAACATTGCCATCTCTTCATACCTCCCTATGGATGGTTCAGCTGTCATTCTTCACATCCTGCCCAATCTGTGTTTTCGTACATGTGGTGCAGAATGGCACTGTCACTGTTGGAAGTCACTTTTCAGGACACATTGACAAAATCACAATGCCACTGTTCATTAGAAGTGGTCCCAAATGCTTTCATGAGGTGGGCTCACAAAAAAGCCATGTTCAAAATTTGTACTGTGAATACCAACAAATGCCCGAGGCATTAGGGTTTCTAACCATAACGTCCTACACTGTACAGACAGACAGGCATCGGGGTGTGCCTTTCGATTGCAGACTGTACTGCTCATGCCATCCCACCCCCGACAGGCATCAAGGTGTACCTTGGACTCTTCGTCCCAAGACTTCACACCATTCTCCTATGCTGCACCCATTTCAACGTATGTCCTTTTGGAATGGGCTGACTGTAAAGCCAAATGCCCTAAGGCACAGGTCAACACATCTTGCTGTCTGCAGAACAGGGTGAGGTGACATGGCTTGACCGTCATGGGTGATGACCCCAAAACTTACTCCACATCCTGTCTGTCTCTACAGCATGGAGGTGTGGTTCATGTCAACTTCACTACTTCACTGCCATTCCTATTCTGCATCTGTCTAACTCCTGCATTTCTAATGCTAACACAAGCAAGCAAACCTTCGGCATTGACAAATGCTTGTATTAGTCTCCTGGTCAGAGAGGCAGGGGACGTTAATATCATCTAGAAAACTATTAATATCCTGTTCTGAGCAAATTGACTTGCTATTATGGATATTTTCATAAAACTTTTTGAAAATGTCATTACTGTCACTGTTTGTCCATACTATTTCGACAAATTTGGTTTGGATGTTAGTTACTACATTGCTAGATTACTGTTTTTTAAGCATGTATGGCAGCATTTTGCTAGTTTTTCCTCTGACTGTCAAAAGGCCTGTTTAGTTTGGAATAGGGCATATTCTGCTTTCTGTGAATAGATCTGATTAATTTCATATCTAAGTTTTCTATACATCTTAACAGGTCCTGTCTATGGCTGATACCTTGGTTATGGTGAGATTTAGTTTCCTTAAGTTGTTTCTCTAAGTCTGCTAAGACCTTTTGGGTTTTCTTGTATTTGGAAGTGGAATGACTTATTACCCTTCCTGTCAAATATATCTTGAAGGTTTCCCACAGGCAGGTCTGTGTAACCTCACCCATATCAACACCGAAGAACTCAACTATCTCTTTCTGAATCCATTCTTGGAATTCACAGTCATGAATCAATGAAGTGTTAAACCTCCATCTAAAGTTTTTTCCTCCCCCACCACTCAGGTTCAAACAAACACTGATTGCTGCATGATCTGAAGTTACTACACTAAGAATGTCAGCTAAGAAAATGGAGTTGGTCAGGAGAGGAGACAGAAGAAAATAGTCAAGCCTGCTACTGTAACCATGTCTATTAGATAACAAGCATTTGTCAATGCCGAATGTTTGCTTGCTGGCATTGGCAGTGGTAGTGTAGAAGTTACAGAGCTGCATAATAGGAATGGCAGTGAAGTATTGAACTGAAGCCAACCCCACCACCAACCCCCTGCAGAGAGTGACAGGCATTGGGGTGTGCCTTTGGGTCATCAGGCATAACGGCCATGCCATTTCACTACACCCCACCCTGAAGACACTGACAAAGTGTCACGGTGTGCCTTAAGGTCTTTGGCCCTTATAGGCACCCATTCCATCAGGAAATATGGTGAGATGGGTGCAGTATGGGAGAATGGGGTGAACACTGGGGGCCAAAAGAGTCCAAAGGCATACTCAATGCCTCTCACTGGCTGCAGGGTGTGGAATGGTATGAGCATTACAGGCAAGAATCCCAAGTCACATCCCTGATGCCTGTCATTCTCTACAGGGTTGGGCATTATGGTTGGAAACTGTAATACCTCAGGCATACGTTGGTATTTTCACTCCAAATTTTCAGCATGTTTTTTTTGTGACCCCACGTCATGAACAGTGGCAATATCAGTTTGTTAGCTGAAAGCTGCTTATGCACAGCTACTACGGCATTTAGCACCACAGGTGCAAACACATTCCGAACAGGATGTAAAAAATGACAGCTGTACTGTTCATGGGGAGGTGTAAAAACGGCAATGTTACAAATCTGTAGTAAAAATATATAAAAAACTGGTGAAGTCACGAGCGTGCATAGAAACTGTGCAGCGCACACCCGTAATGGAATTAGTTTGGATGTTTTTTACAGCAGATTGTCAACAAAGGCATTTTGGGACCTCCGATCATGAACAGTGTCACTGTGATTTACTTTATCTGTCCCGAACAATGATTTCCCAGATGACCCGCATCTCTCGCTGAAAGTGTGAACACATTACGGCCATGTTGTGAAAATGACAGCTGTACTGTTCATAAGGAAGTGTGGAAAAATGCCGCTGGTGAAAATCTGGACTGAAAATATTACAAAGTCATGAACTTACCAGGGTGCGTGGAAACTGTGCAATGCTGACTCGTAACATAGTCATTTTACGGACTTTTGTCACCAAATTTTCAACATAGCCTTTTTAAGACCTCTGCTCATGAAAAGTGTAACTGTGATTTTCTTACTCTGTCCCAAACATTGCTTTTGTATACTGACTGCACCATTGTGCGCAACATGTGCAAAAACACATAATTGGGCGACATGTGAAAAATGGCAGCTGTACTGTTCATAAGGAAGTGTTATAAAATAGCAATGTTGAAAATCTGAAGTGAAAATATTGAAAATTTGTGAACTTACGATCGTGCGTAGGAACTGCGCAATGCACGCTCGTAAAACAGTCATTTTTAGGGATTTTTTTACCAAATTTTCAACATAGCCATTTTAAGACCTCTGCTCATGAACAGTGTCACTGTGATTTTCTTAATGTGTCCCATACATTGATTTCCACACCCGACTGCGCCATTGTGCGCTACATGGACAGAAACACATTTTGGGCAAGATGTGAAAAATGACAGCTGTACTGCTCATAAGGAGGTGTGTTAAAATGGCAATGTTGAAAATCTGGAGTGAAAATATTAAAAATTCATGAACTTACGAGTGTGTGTAGGAACTGCTCAACGCACACTCGTAAAACAGTCATTTTCAGGAATTTTTTCCCCAAATTTTCAACATAGCCATTTTAAGACCTCTGCTCATGAACAGTGTCACTGTGATTTTCTTAATTTGTTCTGTACATTGATTTCACTCACTGACTGCGCCATTGTGCGCTACATGGGTGGAAAAATGTTTTGGGTGAGATGTGTAAAATGACAGCTGTACTACTCATAAGAAGGTGTGGTGAAATGGCAAAGTTGAAAATCTGGAGTGAAAAATATTGAAAATTCGTGAACTTATGAGCCTGCTTAGGAACTGTGCAACGCACGCTCATAAAACAGTTATTTTTTTGGAATTTACCCACCAAATTTTCAAAATAGGCTTCTTGAGAGCCCACCTTATGAATGCTGGCAGTGTCGTTTCGTTAACCGGGCCCGAAAGGTGATTTCATGCAGTGACTGCGAAATCACCCTTCACACCCAAATAATGCCATTACAGTGACATCATTCATGAGAAGGGGTCCCAAAAACCCCATGTTGAAAATTTGGTGCAAAAATTCCCAAAAATGCCTGAGATATGCAACAAAGTTGAAAAAACCCTATCTATCCCATTATACAGCTTATCGGCATTTCCTCAGTTCACGGTCGGCTTTGAAGAGTGCAGACGTGTTCCCGGTCTGCCGAAGATCGTCGCGCCGAGGTCCGGAGGTAAGTAAGTATAATGGGCTAGATAGGAGGGGTTCAACTTTATTGATAAAGATAAAGAAAATCACAGTGACACTGTTCATGATCGGAGGCACCAAAATGCCTGAGTTGACAATCTGCTATAAAATATCCCCAACCTACTTATATAACGGGTGTGCATTGCATAGTTTCTATGTACACTCGTGACTTCACCATTTTTTTAAATATTTTTACTACACATTTGCAACATAGCCATTTTTACACCTCCCCATGAAAGAGTACAGCTGTCATTTTTTACAGCCTGTTCGGAATATTTTTGCACCTGTGGTGCTAAATCCCGTAGTCACTATGCATAAGCAGCTTTCGGCTACCAAACTGATATTCCCCTTGTTCATGAGGTGGGGTCACAAAACAAACATGTTGAAAATTTGGAGTTAAAATACCAACGAATGCCTGAGGTATTAGGCTTTTCAACTAAATCGCCCAACCCTATAGAGAATGACAGGAATCAGGGGTGTGACTTGGGATTCTTGCCTGTGATGCTCCTACCATTCCACACCCTGCAGTCACTGAGAGGCATCGAGGTATGCCTTGGACTCTTCGGCCCCAAACTTCACCCCATTTTCCTATATCGCACCCATCTCACGTACTTCCTAATGAAATGGGAGTGCGCGCAAGACCAAAGACCCCAAGGAACACGTCACCTTGTCAGTCTCTGCAGAGTGGGGGTGTGGTGAAATAGGCGTGGCCGTTATGCCTGGCGACCCAAATGCACACCCCGATGCCTGTCACTCTCTGCAGGGGGGTGGTGGTGGGGTTGGCTTCAGTTCAATACTTCACTGCCATTCCTATTACGCAGCTCTGTAACTTCTACACTACCACTGCCAATGCCAGTAAGCAAACATTCGGCATTGACAAATGCTTGTTTTTCTTTAGGACCGGTGAATAAAGGAGTGACATCAAACCCTATAATATAGAAGTGGAGTGGATCATAGTAAAATACAAAGGTACAGCAACAGCAGTGCAAATTATTAAAGAAGAATTTGTCAATGCCGAATGTTGATTGCGTTGGTCCGTTGAGCTCACTCACTGCCTCAGTACCACTCGCTCGTTCTGTTTTTCTCAGTGCTGCAGGCTGCTCTTTTGTACTGGGCTCCTGCCTGTATTGGCACATTTTTCTGTCCACAAAGAAATCTGCAGCTGTCGCAACAGAGCTCTGTTGAGGTGGGTCACTCTCCCTCTCTCACTCGCTCATTCTGTTTCTGCTGGTGCTGCAGGCTGCCCTTTTCTACTGGGCTGTCGCCTCTGTTGGTGGCTTTCTCTGCCCACAAAGAAATCTGCAACAATCCTGACACAGGTCCACTGAGGTAGTTCACTCCCCCTCTCTCACTCACTCATTCCATTTCTGCCAGCGCTGCAGGCTGCCGTTTTGTACTTGGCTCCTGCCTGTGTTGACGCCTTTTTCTGCCCACAAAGCAATCTGCAGCAATCACGATAGAGGTCTGTTGAGCTTGCTCACTCCCCCTCTCTCACTCGCTCACTGTGTTTCTCCTGGTGCTGTAGGCTGCCTTTTTGTACTGGGCTTCTGCCTGTGTTGGCATCTTTTTCTGCCCCCAAAGAAATCTGCAGCTGTCCCGACAGAGCTCCGTTGAGGTCGCTCTCTCCGCCTGTCTCACTCGCTCATTCTGTTTCTCCTGGTGCTGCAGGCTGCTCTTTTGTACTGGGCTTCTGCCTGTGTTGACATGTTTTACTGCCCACAAAGAAATCTGCAGCTGTCCCGACATAGTTCTGTTGAGGTGGGTCACTCCCCCTCTTTCTCACTCACTCACTCATTTAATTTCTGCCGGTGCTGCAGGCTGGCCTTTTGTACTGGGCTCCTGCCTGCATTGTCACCTTTTTCTGCCTACGAAGAAATCCACAGCAGTCATGATAGAGCTCCTTTGGCCTCACTCACTCCCCCTTTCTAACTTGCTCATTGTGTTTCTGCCAGTGCTGCAGGTCACCTTTTTGTACTAGGCTCCTGCCTGCATTGCTGCCCTTTTCTGCCCACAAAGAAATCTGCAGCAGTCACGATAGAGCTCTGCTGAGCTCGCTCACTCACTCCCCCCCTCTCACTCATTCGTTCTGTTTCTCCCAACGCTGCAGGCTGCCTTTTTGTACTGGGCCCCTGCGTGCATGGCTGTGTTTTTCTGCCCACAAAGAAATCCACAGCAGTCCCAACAGAGCTCCGTTGAGCTCACTCATTCCCCTGCCTCACTCGCTCATTCTGTGTCTCCCGCTGCTGCAGGCTGCCTTTTGTACTGGGTTACTGCCTGCATTGTCACTTTTTCATGCCCACAAAGAAATCCGCAGCTGTCCTGATGGAGCTCCATTGAGGTTGTTCACTCCCCCTATCTCACTCGCTCTTTCTGTTTCTCCTGGCACTGCAGCCTGCCCTTTTGTACTGGGCTCCTGCCTCTGCTGGTGCCTTTTTCTGCCCACAAAGAAATCTGCAGCAGTCCTGACAGAGCTCTGTTGAGCTCGAGCACTCCCCCTTTTTTGGGGGGGGTGCAGCTGTAGCCAATGGGGGACTGGGCACCCCCATTGGCACACAACAAAAGGGGGGGTGACATTATGCCGATGGGGTTTGGGCACCCTGTCAGCAGACAACAAAAGCAGGGAGGGGGTTTACACAGTGCTAAAGGGGTGGGCTCCCCGCTAGCAACATAAACTTGAGCGGAAGCCAATGGGATTGGGGCCCCATCGCAAACAAACACAGTGGGGGGGCACATTCTGCTGAGGGAGACTGGACACCCCCCCAACTGGGGGATGTTAATATTGTTTGTGTACACGGGGGAAAGATACTGCCATGTTCACAAACAATATCAGTGTTTCAAGGTTCTGCCCTGCAATGACAGGTCGCTCCCTCATTGCAGCAAATGGATGATGCTGCAATGATGAGGCAGCCCCTGATTGCAGCGACTAAATGTTTACAAGGTTGTGGCATGCTGGCTGAACTAGTAGCAGTGTGCCACGGCATTGGGGGAAGCAGGCCAACCCTATAAAGGCCATGGGGGCATTGGCCACAACAGTGCCACACCTCCACAACCTGCTTCTGGAGAAAGTTGACGCAATATGTTTCTTGTGCATGCGCACAATCTACATAAAAAGGGGTTCCAGGCTCCTAGACTATCTCCGAAACACCGTAGTCCACACCAGAGGGATCCAGAATCACATGACTTATTCAGTTGCCACAGCTAAGTTTTCAATCTCTGTGGTTGCAGCTTTAGCACTTGAGGGAGAAGACAGACCTGAGCCATGTGTTTTAGAGCTCTTCTGACTCCTGCTATATTCCCTTGTTTGGGAATTTCTCTGAGGAAGAGATGTGCATGGAGCCGCAGATATGTGAAGGGGGTTTGCTCTTGTGATTGATGCTGGAACTGTATGAAGAGGATGAAGCTGACTGCTAAGAAAGGCATTTGGCCATTTATTTATTTATTTAGTTCTTGCTTACTGGGTAAGTGCACTAGACAAATTCTGCCTATTTTCAGGCATGACCCGGGGGAGGCGGATACAGATGAATGCCAACTGACCTTGAACTAGATTAAGCTGTTGTTGGTATTTTTGTGAATGGAGGAAAATTTGGCCAGGGCACCAGGGAAATTTCCCTACTCACCTGAGCGGGACTTTCTGGCCCTCCAAGATGGTGGACGACAGTCCTGGAGTGCAGGAGGTTGCTATGGAGGTGGGAGAATCTGCTTCTACCCGTTCTGCTTTCTCACATGATTTGGCTTTGGAAAATTCTACTGTGGATGTCTCTACCGAGCAAGTTTCATCTGTACCTAGCCCTGCTCGATTGGAGTGGGGAGATTCTGTTGCAGGCGATTTGGAACAAAACCCTATTGATCTTATGGTTTTGAAACCGGCTTCTGAAATTTCCGAGTTGCCTGTTCCTTTGAATCTCCCTCCTGATGCTTCGGGAGAGGAGTTGGAACTGCTCTGTTTGATTGAGACTGAGGAATGGTCTTTTCGCTCCAAGAAATCAGCCTTGCTGCAGAGGATTTGGTGGCTGAAGGTTGACAGCGCATCTAGCCCTGTCAACTCATCTCAGCTGCAGCCCAGACCTGTTCCTGCTTCTACGCTGCCGTCAACTGGGGAACCTGCTGTTTCAGGGAGTGTACCTGCTAATTCTTTACCTCAGATTCCTCCTGCATTGTTGCCTGAAGTTTCTATTTCTGGACCTGCACCCTGGTCAGCTGACCGAGTGCTCCATGATGCTGGCAGGGACAAGAACCCTTGTACGGGTCAGTGGACCTCTGGTTCATCCCCCATTCATATGCCTGCATCTCCTGTTCAGCCAGCTCATACGGCAGTTCATGCTGCAAATTTTCCGGTCCTTGTTTCAAAACTGGCTGTTGCACATTCTGACCCTCTGGTTCTCCCTGACAGCTTGCAGTTAATGCAGAACCCTATTCTTGCTTTTCCTCATCTACCTTCCACTTCTCAGGTCGTGCCTTCAGGCCCCCAGCCTCGTGCAACTTCCTCTGAACCCTTTGTCTGACAGGCAGAAGAAAACGTTTTCCTGCCTGTTTCATCTGCTGATTTTGCTGGCTAAAAGACACAATGCTGTTTGTCTCTCCTATCTGGGGGGGCATGCAGAAGCCTCCGGACCATTTCTTTGTGGCCAGAACTTCACTGAAAGACTCGATGAAGTTTTTTGCTCATGAGCTCTACACCTTAATCCTTATTTCAGGCGAGACCACCTTTGATGTTAGTTTCCAGACTTCCAAAGGCTTGGACCGGTTCTGGTCTAAATACCATGTTTTGAAACTGTCTAATTGGTGGTCTCCCATTCTTGCCATTCCATTGACCAAACCTGCTTATATGACTGTTTCTATTTTATTTCATAATGAGGGGGTAGACCTGGAAGATGTAGTTTAATGGTTGAAACTCCGATGTACTGTTCTTGGGCACCTGAGGCTATTTTGGATTCCAAAAATATCTGGACTGGTGGTTGGAAAGTGAAGGTTCTACTTAAATCTGATGATTCTGGTTTTGTTCACCTCCCAAATTCTTTTTTTTGGGGTAGGGATAAGGGGTTTTGTTTTACCCAGGTCAGCCTAAGGTCTGTTATAGGTGTGGGAATCCCTCACATTTAAACAGTGTTTGTGATACTGTCAAATGTAATCTTTGTGGGGATTTGGGTAATTTAAACTCTTCCTGTCTCAGTGACTGCTGCTGTAATCTCTATGACGAGTTCTGCCACACCTTCCAGAATTGCGCCTGGGTGGCTCATAATCAGGACCATGATGATGGTGGAGCCGATCAGCACTTTCTGATTATTCAGGCTCAGAAGACCAAAATGTGCAGTAGGCCCAGTTCTTTTCATGACCCTGTCGGACCTCCCTTGACCATTGCACCACCTTCTGTCCAGGAGGCTGTATTATCTATTGGTGACCCTGTGGTGTTGACCCCCCTCCACCTGTGTTGATGCCACCGGTCGTTCTGGACCTCAGGGATCAGACTCCGGTCCCCGTTGTCTCAGAGGTTATGCCTCCCCCTCGAGAACCCTTGCAGGTTGTTTGCTGACGTTCTGCCCATTCTAAAATGCAGGCTCCGCCTCCTCCCTCTAAAACTGTCCAGACAGTTCCGGTTAACCTGTCTAACTCTTATGATGTCCTGCAAGAGACTTCTACTGACTCTGGGGAAGATTCTGATTCCTCCTCTGTTCTTTATTCCCATCCTGAGGGCACTACAGACACGGAAGTCCCTTCTGTGGGCAGGGGGGCCAAAAGCAGAAAGCAAGGTCCAAATTGAAAGTGACCAGTGGGAAAGATAAAAAGAAACGAAGTTGATTACTTGTCTTCTCTGTCTTTCCCATGTCCTCCCACACCTTTGCTGTTTATTCTCTGAATGTTAACAGTATCAAGAGGCTGGATAAACATAACACTATTTTTGCTTTCCTAACTGCTTTACAGGGTGGTGTTATCTTCCTGCAGGATGTTAGGTTCCATGTGGTGAATGAGCTGAAACAAGCCCAAAGATACTGGCTTTTGGGTCCTTCCTACTGGTCAATGGGCCCAGATCATTGCTTCGGTGTGGGGATTTGTATACTTTCTGTTGCTTTTGTGCTTTTGAAATTGTATGGTGTGGTCCCTGGTCATGTTTTGATACTCAATGTTTTAGTTTTCCAGGTCCCATATTGCCTTATTTGTTTATATGCTCCCCAAACTAAAACTGCTCGTATTAATATTTTTTCCCTGATTCAACCAGTTCTTCATACTTTCAAACATGTCATTTTTGTGGGTGATTTTAACTGCGGACGTAGTCTACTGGATAAAAGTTCACATGCTACCACTAGGAAGTTGCATTGTGACTCCCACTCCTTGAATTCTATTATTCGCACTGCTAACTTGTACAGTGCTGTTTTAGAATTTATGAAAAGCCGTCCCCCAACAGTTCATAAGGGTGCTCTAGGTACTAGGATTGATTATGTTCATTTGTCCCTTTTTCTCACAGTTTCCATGGCCCGGACTGATCCGGTAGAATTCTTGGATCATTGTCTGATTTCACTCTCTTTTGATGGTGACCCCCTTCCTTTCTAAAGGCCCGGGTATTTGGAAATTTAATGTCTCCTTGCTTGCAGATGAGGTTTTCCTCAACTTCTTGAGTCAACTTTTGGCAGCCAGAAAGTCTGTTCTGCTCTGCTATGAGAATCCTGTTCAGTGGTGGGAGGATTCAAAACGTGATCTTTCCAGGCTTCTTTGGTGGTATGGTAAAGCTCACAGCACATCTGCATATTTATCCTACTTACAGGATCGTCAGTGCCTATAGACTCATAGATACATACATAGATACATAGACAGTGTCGGCAGATAAGGGCCTATGGCCCACCTAGTCTGTCCCTTGCTCATACCACAGGATAAGATTTAAGCGTCCAAATTCAATCTGTCCTGCAGACTATGTTGTGTTACTCTTAACTGAAGGCAGCACATCTGTTCTGGCAGCATTAGTTTGGTACCTGGGGTACGGCCCATGTAACCTGTCCTTTTACTCATAATAAGACACAGGTCAATAAGAAGGGTATCACTGGGCTCCTGGATGACTCAGGTGTTCTGTGTACCTCCCCACATGATATTATGCGACCAGTGACTGATTTTTCCTATAAGTTGTTTCCGGACCTCCCTTCTGATGTTGAGAAGATTAGGGCCTATTTGCATGACATTCCAGTACCTGAGATTGCTCCCCAGGTTCTTGCTAGTCTAAGCCATCCTATTACTGTGGGTGAAGTGTTGGAGGTAATTCGGCATTTAAAGACATATGTCACCCCTGGCCCAGATGGTCTTCCGAATTAACTTTATTGGCTTATGGGTGAGACCCTGGGATCTGAATTGTCCATGGTGTTTAATGCTCTATTAATGAGTGGAGATGTTTCTCTGAACTTTAACAAAGGGGCCTTGATTTTTCTGCATAATAAAGGGGACAAATCTGACCTACATAATTGGAGACCTATCTGCATGCTCAATGCTGATCTTCTCTGAGCAAGCTTGTGTGATTCCTCAGTGGAGAATTCAAGATCACCTCATTCGTGTGAGAGAAATTTTTACTTCTGGGTATTCTGGTTGGTGTTCTGGGTTTGTGGTTTCCTTAGATCAAAAGTCTGCCTTTGACTATAATTGCCATGATTTTTTATGGGAAGCTCTGTTACATTATCACATCCCTCACATATTTGTCTCTTGGATATGGTCTCTTTATAAGACTGCTACTGTTGTGCCACTGGTCAATGGTTGGCTAGGCCCCTTGGTCCCTATTAAATGGGATGTGAAACAAGGGTGCCCCCTGAGCCCCCTTTTATATGTTTTTTTATAGATCCCCTATTTTGTATATTGAATACCTCCCCGGCCATTCTTCCGATTTCCAGCCCCACGATTCAAGACATGCCTTCCTCATTGGCTTATGCCGATGATTTGTGTCTGTTGACTTCGACTGCTTGCTCATTCCAGGAAGCCCTTTTTGAGTGCTCCTCTTTTGGCTCCCGTTCGGGGGTAGCTTTGAATTTGGATAAATGCTATGCTTTTGCTTTGGGTCCTTCCCCACAGCCTACCGACTCTATTGGCCCGGTCTGGCTCTCTCCCTGTTTTATTACCATTCTGGGTGTAAAATTTGGCCCCCCTGATGTTTATGTTTTGATTTGGGAAGAAAAACTTGCAGTTGGCAGGTCTGGAGTTCCCCAGTGGAATCCTGGTAAACTTGGGAAAAAGAAACGGGTGTTTCTGATTAAGACTTTTTTGCTTCCCATTTTTTTATATGTAAGTTAAGTATTCCCTATTCCGAAATCACTCAAAACCCTTATTTTGAGTTTGTTTTTTCAAGCAGTTTAGGGCAGTCACCTTAAACCCATTAAACATGAAGTTTTGTACCTGCCCATTTCGGAGGGGGTTGGGGGCTGTATGTGGTAAACCCAATTATTTTTTTTACGAGTGTGTTTTTGATGTCAAATGTTTTAGTTAATAGGCAGAGAGGGTGGGAAGGCTGGCTTTATGAAAATTGCAGCTCTTGGTTTCATTCCAGGGAAAGACATTCCATTATGGTTTTGAGGGGAATGGTACCCCTTCAGTATCTGAAGGATACTTTCCTCTGTTTAAAACAATGGAAGGTTACTCCACATCAGCTTTTGATGGCCTCTTCTCATAAGGTCTTGCATAAGAACTTGATGGCTTCTGTTTGTCCTACTTTGGACCCCTTTCCTAAATGTGATGCTTTGTACAGAGCTTCCCTGACTACGTTGTTGAGAAATCCTAGGATCCCAGTGGATATGTGGGACTTCCATTGGCTCTCGTGCCATGAGAAAATTAATGTCAAAAGTAACCATAAACATAAACAGCTATCTGATAGATTCTGTAGTAGGCCTCAGTGTACTACTTCCTTTGAAATGATTGATAATTTGTTCTTTCACTGCTCCTTTATTAAAGATTTTTGGCGATTCCTTGCTGACCTCTGGGGGGAGCCAATGTTTTCTGCTATTTTATATGTTAACCTGTTTTATGGTCATGTCTCGTCTGCCTGGAGCAAATTAAATATTGCTACTTTAGGTGTTTTATTCTCCATTATTAAGTGGAGTATGAGGATGGCTCGCTGTTTGTTTACTTTACAACAACAGCACTGTACTTATGCTGAACTCTGTCACAAAATTGTTGCTGACACTCGTGCTGTTTATTTGTCTGACAAGTCACATCTTTCTGTTCTGGACATTCTTGAATTGTGGAAGCAATTGTCCTGGATTACAGATATAGATGTGGTTGTCACTTGAACCAGCTGAGATTGTTGTTTTTCTCCTCTATTTTGAACTCGTGCCATTTCTTTTTGGATTGTAATTTTTCCTTTTTCTTTCTTTTTGTATCTCTGCCTGATTGTATTTTGTTTTTGTATTTTGTATTGTAATTTTGGACATGTACCGATTCTATTTCTAATAAAACTTTCCCCATCTCTGCTGTAGGGGGAACCTTTGGCCATCTACTTCCAAGATGGCTGCTGTCCAGACTGGTGGAGGAGGTGGTGGAGAAGAAGTTGGTGCAGCAGTTTCTATTCTTGATCCTGAACTTGTTTCTGTTCCTATTGTACAACTGGGTGTTTTGGATTTTACTGATTTACGACAGACTGCAGAAGGCTGGGAGCATTTCGTTCCTGAACAAACTTTGCCTGGGACTGTTCAGATGTGTCCCTCCAACACTGAGCTTTCTGATGAACAACTTAAGCAGATATTCCTTTGGCATTGCACTTTCTTACTGAATCTTGTTCAGGAGGATGTAGATATCCAGGATTCTATTCCAGTGGCTGAATTTTCTGCAGTTCAATCCCCGGTTGGTGACTGGTGACAAGACGGCATGGGGTGGACTTCTCCAAGACCAGTTGCTGCTTCGGATTTTATTTCTTTGGCTCAGAACCCTATTCCTTTGGATTTTCCTACTGCACCTCATTCTGCTTCATCTCAGGAACCTTTGAGTTCCTTTTCACATCAACCAATCAGCACTTCTCTTGTTGACCAGCATCATGGCGGTTGGGATCACCACACGGGCCTTCTGCAGCTCATATGGACCCTGTGCTTCCTGAATCAGGTAGACACTCAGAAAACTATAAGATGAGCGACTTGTTTAAGGCCGTGGGGGAGTTTGCTCAGAGATGCAATGCTATCCACCTCAAATTTGTGGGCGATGCAGCTCTAGCTCCTTCCCGCTGGACTGTCTTACACAACATGCTTAAGGACTCTCTTGGGATCAGCCCTACAAAACTGTTTGCCTTTATTCATATTAAGGGGGAACTGATATATAACAAAAGCTTTAAGAACATTTGTGCTCTAGAATGTTTTCAGGTCCAGTATGAAACTGTAAAAACTTTTCCGTTGTGGTCTCCTTCCTCTTGATTCCCCTTATCAAACCTTTGGTTAAAGTCATTACCCTTCTTTTTTGTAGTGAGTGAGTTAATATTAATGATGTTCAATACTGGCTTAAGCAACGGTGTGAGATCTTGGATACTCCACGCCTTGTACTTGATGAGGAAATGGTTTGGACAGGGGGGTTGGAGGATTAAGGTTTAGCTCCGACAGACTGATCGTGGGGTTTTGCATCTTCCTGGCAGTTTTCACATAGGTAGGAACAAGGGCTTATGCTTTTACCCTGGACAGCTTAGAACTTGTCACAAGAGTGGTCCTCACACTCATTTAAGCTCTTCTTGTGACCAGCCAAGATGCACCTTGTGCCATGGCTAAGGGCAAGTCAGTTTAGGCTATCCCAATCCCCAAGTTTGTAATTTGTGTGATGAGAAGGGGGGCATACTGATCCCCAGTGTCCCTGGCCTGAGCATAACCGGTTGGACCGGGTTCCTCGGGACAAAGCTGCTGTTGTTCTTGAATCCCAAGCTCAGGCCCTTGCTAGTATACAAGAGTTTTCCCTCCCTCCACCACATCCTGTACTTGTGGATGTGCCTTTATTTTCTAGTGTGCTATCCACAGTTCCTACCCCCCTTGATGCAGAGCTGCCAGCCCCTTCTGTTTGTTTGGCTTCTTCTGGGACCCCTGGAGTCTTCCCCCTTGTTCTGGACCCTCCTACACAGACCATGCCTCCACCCCTTCTAGGGCAGATAACCCCCTTTCTTCCTGGTCCAGCTCCCAAAAGAGGTAAAGGGAAATGAAAAGCTGACTCCCATACTCCTACTACACTGATTTTGATGAGAAACAGATTTCAGGCTTTAGCAAAGCAGAGACAATGGGGTGATACCGATGGTGAGGATGCAGATTCTGATTCTTCTGCTGCTTGTTCCTCTCGGATGGATTTTTCCTCTGAATCTAGTAAAGGGGATTCTCGTTTAGGGCCTCCCTGGGTTCCCCAGCTTCCAAATGGTTGAATAATTTTTCCCCTTTTCTTTTTTTTTTCTCCCCCTTATTGGCTTTTACCATGTCTCATCCTTTACATCTTTAATGCCGCACCCTGAATGTCTGCAGCGTTAAGTCGTTCAGGAAGCAATTGTCTACCTTTTGTTTTTTACGAGAATTGAGACAGGATTTTTACTTTCACCAAGACACTAGGATTAAAACTACTCATCAGCTTGCTCAAATTAAAAGTAAATGGTTGATGGGTCCTTCTTAGTGGTCACAGGGCGAAGATACATGCGATGGTGTGGTGATTTTGTTTTCTGGTTTTGCTTTTAAGATTATTAGAGTAAGATTACAAGAGTCCTTGATATCTCTCCTGGTAGGGCTCTGTTGATCGATTGTGCTTTTGGTTCTAGTAAGCTTCAGTTGGTTAATATTAATGTACCACAGAGCATAGCAGGTAGATCATCCCTTTTTACTCAGATTCAACCTTATTTATTTATTTACTACACAGCATGTTTGTTTTGGGGGTGATTTTAATTGTGGACTTACTGCTTTCGATAGGGGGAGCGGTGCTCATAAAACATTCGGGGATACTGAGGCTTTACTTCACATTATTGAGTCTGCACGTTTAACTGACAGTTATTGTGCTGTACATCCCTGGGAGCTAAAACCTATTATAGGGGTATCTTGGCTACTTGTATTGATTACGTTTGTGTCTCATAATGTTGGAGTTTCTCATGCCATGGTCTTCTCTTGTGAGGCTTCGGACCATTTTGCTGTTTCTTTGACCTGTTCCCCTATTGGTAGTCCTTATCCTTGTCAACCTGTCCTGCATTGAAAATTTAATGCTTCTTTACTTGTGGATACCGTGCTTACTGATAAATGTCTACAATTTTTGAGGGCTTGGGTTTCTATTGTTGATGCCTACCAGTCTCCCCTTTCCTGGTGGGAGGATACTGAATCTAACTTTCGCTGTCTTTTGATGAAACTTGCTAGGATGAAGTCATGCTCTGCTTATTTTACATACACCTCTTTATGACAGTGGCTCTTGCATTTTATTTCTTTTGCTTTTGAGACTAAGACTGATTATAGTCAGCAGAGTCAGAATTTGAAAACAGAGATGGCTACTTTTCAGTATAATAGGGCCCTTTCTTTAAAACAGGAGGCGCAGAGTAGGACCCAGCTGACCAAGTCTTCTTTGGACATTCATAAGTGTTGTGCGGATTGGGTCTCTGCTACCTTTATTGACTCTTTACATGATCCTGTCTCTTCCGTTACACACTCTACCCTCCCTCTGATACAACGTATTGTGCAATCCCACTTATAAGGTTTCTTTTCCTCTATAGACTCTGGTCTAGATGCTACCCCTTATCTTTTTTTTTTTTGGTATCATTTTCTCTCCTCTGAGCTCAGGCTACAACCCCCGCCCTCCGTTGTTCCCCCCAGCGCCATCCCCGGACATCAGACCCCCTTCCTTGTGCACCCCATGACTTACCCTTCACGGCAGGGTGATGGGAAGCGACTCAACCCACCCCAACGGATCCATGCCAGGGAGGTGCTATTCCAGGAATGGCACTGTGGGGGAACAACTTCGTGCTGCTGGGCTCGCTTTTTGGGTGTTTTCCTCTCAGCGGGTCATGACGCACGACGCTTATGATCAGTGCACGACGCCTCCCTGCATGCCTCCAAATCAAGCATCTGCCACATCCGCCCCCCAAGCTTGCAGCTACATGATGTCGACCTCCAGCCTCTGCTAGGGTCAGACAAGCCCCGGCCGCCCAAATCTCCCCTTCCCGGAGATGGAGAGCAGTCCCTTGGACGCTCAATCCATCTCCATCTCCTTCCCGCCGACCCACAGCAACCCATGCCCGTTCTCGAACATGGGTCGCCGGCATGGCGCGAGGTGTGGTGACCAGCGCCTCAACCCTCAGCGCCACCGGGTCGGACCCTTATCTTTTGGGTCTGGAGATTCTGATTGTTCCTGATACTCTTCTCCAGGCTTTGGTCTCCCTATTATAGTGGATGAAACTTCTCAGGCAATCTGTAAACAAAAATGTAACACCTCCCCAGGGATGGATGGGCTCTTCGATTAACTTTATCAATGGTTTTTATTTATCTTTAGCCTGATTCTGACTTTGGTTTTCAATACAATTATTGATACGCTGTCTGCTCCCTCTCACCTTTCTGATGCCATTATGATTTTACTCTTTAAATGTGGTGACAGAACGGACATCAAGAATTGGAGACCGATTAGCCTCCTTAATGTTGATTACAAAATTTTTACTTCAGTTCTTTCAGACAGGCTGTTATCTATTGTGGCTCAAGTTATTAGCCCTGCACAGGCATGTGCTCTCCCTAATCGATCTATGTGGCACTCTTTCTCTTTGTATCAGGAAATTATTAGCTCCTGCTCTTTGGATAACCCTGCCCTTTTTCTCTCCTTAGATCAGGAGAAGATATTTGATAGGGTTTCCCATAGCTTTTTGTTTCAGGTTTTATGAGCTTATCGTATTCCGTACGCTTTTGTTTCGTGGATTGAACTTTTGTATAATATAGCGTGGATTACTCCTCATGTAAACAATTCTCCTGGGACAGCATTTTTGGGAAGGAAAGGTGTTCGACAGGGATTGTCCCCTCAGCCCCCTGCTTTATTCTTTTCAAATTGACCCTCTTTTGAGGTAAATCACTGCACTTTCGGATCTCCCTAGGTTAGTGCTCACTGGTTTTTCAGTTCCTCCCATTTCTGCTTTGTGTATCATTTCTACCCCTGCTTTGGACTCCCATGCTATCGTTACCTCTCTTTTGGACTTTGAGACCTTTTCTGGGTCAAAATTTAACTTTCATTAAAGTACGGCAAAATTGTTTCCTAGTTCCCCGATGTACTTTTTATGCAGCATATTGCTAACATTCCACTTTCTATGGATCCTACTAAGATCTTGGGTCTTTGTTTTGGTAGTTCAGATGATTACTTTTTTAATTGGTCTCTTACACTAGACGAGGCAGAGAAAATTGTGGCATCCTGGAAAGGGAAGACTATTGCCAAATGGAAGTGGTTTTTACTGCTTAAAACTTTGGTGCTTTCTATTTTTTTACACACTGCCTCCATCTACCCATTGCCCTCTAGCTTGGCAGTTAAATTGAATAATATTTTTTTCAAGGTTTTTTGGGTTGTCAGCTGAACCCTATTAAACGTTCGTTTTTATATCCTGATTATTGTTTTGCGGGGGTTTGTATGATTCAGCCCAGAGTCTTTTTTTTCTGTTTCTTTTGTAAGTGTACAATTTCCTTTCTCCTTTGGGAGTCTTCCCCCTCCTCCTTCCATGGACTGCTTTGTTGAAGGTTTTGGTTCCTCCTTTGTGTTTTGACTGGTTTAGGGATCCATCAACCATTCCTCGAAATTTTAGAACATTTGTTACCCCCACGGTTTCATGTCCCTTTTTTTTTCCATTTGAAACAATGGCAGATTGATGGTGCCATGCTCACGTCTCTGCCGAGAAAATGTCTTTATTTTCATATCTTGGTTAATAATTATTTTGAACCCCTTTCTTTGCTGGATTCCTGGGATGTTGCACTCAATAATGACACTGTTCTTTTTGCTGCTTACAAACACCAGACTCCCTAACAAACTTTGGGATATTACCTGGCTGGCTTGCCATGGGAAGTTGGGTGTGTGTGAAGGCCATGCCAGATGAATCTGATAGAGTTCTTTGACTGGGTGACCAAAGTAGTAGATCAGGGAGGGGCTGTGAACATGGCCTACCTAGACTTTAGCAAGGCATTTTTCACAGTCCCACACAAAAGATTAATATACAAGTTAGCCAGCCTGGGAGTGGGTCCCAAGATGACAGCCTGGGTAAATAATTGGCTGGAGAATAGGACACAGAGAGTAATAGTAACCGGAGTCCACTCTGAAGAAAGGGGGGGTTACTAGTGGGTACTGCAGGGTTCAGTATTAGGACCGGTCCTCTTCAATGTCTTTATAAGTGACATTGCAAAGGGACTGGTAGGAAAAGTATGTCTCTTTGCGGATGACACAAAGATCTGCAACAGAGGTGATGCACAAGGTGGGGTGGAAAGGATGAGAAGGGACTTGACAAGGTTAGAGAAATGGTCAAATGTATGGCAACTTAGATTCAATGCTAAAGTGCAGGTAATGCACCTGGGAAACAAAAAACCCAGGGGAAGAGTACACACTGGGGGGTGAGATACTAACAACAACAAAAATGGAAAGGGACCTGGGGGTAGTCATATCAGATGACCTAAAGGTGAGCAAGCAATGTGAGAGGGCAGCAAGGAGGGCTGGGGGGATACTGGGATGCATAGGGAGAGGCATCACCAGTAGAAAACAGGAAGTTATTATCCCTCTGTACAGACAGCTGGTAAGAACCCATCTGGAGTACTGTGTGCAGTTCTGGAGACCCAATCTCCGCAAAGACATAGACAGGATGGAAGCTGTCCAGAGGAGGGCAACTAAAATGGTGCCGGTCTGCACCGGAAGACATATGAAGAGATACTTAAGGAGCTTAATATGTATAGCCTCGAGGAAAGGAGGGAGAGGGAGGACATGATAGAAACTTTCAAGTACCTCAAGGGAATCAACAAAGTCCAAGAGGGTAGCATCTTTCAAAAAAAGAGGTGTGCAAGAACAAGGGGCACAATTTGAAGATAGAAGCGGGCAGCTCAGAGGTAATTTAAGGAAGTATTTTTTCACAGAGAGGGTTGTGGATGCATGGAATGGCCTTCCGGAGGAGGTTGTGGAGTTAAAAACAGTGGTGGAATTCGAGCATGCATGGGACAGTCAAAAGGCAATTCTAGGGGTGGGGGTAGGAAGAAATAGGCTGCTGGTTAACTAGGATCTGCAGCTTATCCATTAGGTAGGGAAATGGGCAGACTGGGTGGGCCAAGCAGTCCTTATCTGCCATCAAATTCTATGTTTCTATGTTTCTAACCATAAGCATAAGTCTCTAGAGGAGAGGATGTGCTTTCAGGACACTTGTCTTACCCAGAGGGAAACCATGCACCATTTTTTTTTGATTGCCCCTATAGTATTGTCATTTGGACCTTATTTCTTCATAAATGGAAGGATAAGTCTTTTCTTCATGTTTCATATGACATTTTGGTCTATGGTGTTTATCCCTCATTTCTGACACATTATCATGCCAGTACTGTATGACTTATTTTTGCCCTTTACAGGTTCTTTTTATGGCAGGCTAGGTGTGCCCAGTTATTGCAACAGAAGACTTTTACTGGGGTCCATGCTTTGAACCAAATACTGTTGGGTTTGAGGTCCATTTATTTTTCTGAGCAGAAAATTTTGTCCCAGACTCAGCACAGTCGATACTGGACTTAGTGTGACTGGATATTGCTTGACTAAGGCATTTTTTTATGGGCAATTTTTTCCCCCTGATTTTGTGTGCTACACTCTGTCTGATTTTGTTTCTTTTTTGTTCAGAGAAAAAGGGAACATTATTATGCTAGATTATGTATTTTCTTTCCTGTTTTTTTTTGGTGGGGTATGGTATTTATTTTTGATTTTTTGTGTCTTACCAATGTGCTTTGGTTTTGACTGTTTGGTGCACTGCTTATTTCTGTTTACCTTTTACTTTGCATTCTGATTTGATTTTTTTGCTGATTTCTATGTATGTTGCTTTACTGGTATGGGAGGGGAAGGGGTTGGTGTTTCTTATTGGGTTTTGTGCTTTTTCCCATTGTGATTTTGCTTTGTTTGTATGATGCAATATTTCTGTTTGCTTTTTTATTTGTCTTAAGATTTTGTATGATATTCCATTACTTTGTTTATGATTCGTTTTCATGTTTTAATAAAAAATTCCCCTACTGTTTTCGAGGAGTGCCATGGGATCTTTAACATCCACCTGAACTACCACCAGAACAGGCAGACGGGACCTCGGTTTAACGTCTCATCCGAAAGATTGCACCTCAGGAGTGCAGCATCCCCCTCATGCTGCACTACAGTGTCAGTATTGGGATATTAACCCAAGTGCCTGGTGTGGGGATAGAACCCACAGCCTTCTGATCTCCTGGCCTCAGAGGTGAGTGTGCTACCTGCTGAGCCCATGGTAGCATAAGATCTAGGAGACTGAGTTGCAGTAATAGGAATAGGTAGTTTGCTCTTAGTAGAGTTAAAGGGAGCAAATTCCAGTGCTGAGGCAGGTGTGTTTATTTGTTGTGATGTGCACTGGGGCTCTGATTGGAAAGTTGCCTTGTGTTGTGGGTCTACATGAGAAATAATACTTGGTTCAGAATGTTAGGTTGGATTCAAATGATCGTGCCTGTTTAAAGGGAAATGTTCGTTGAGATAATCCCAATCCACCTCTGGGGAATCACATTGAAACATGGATCTTCCTGGAATCTGTATCACCAAAATTGCTTGATATTTAATAAAATAAGCCACGCCCGAGTCCTGTATAATCCTCTTAGTTTCTGCAAAAGCATTTCTTCTATACATAACTTCCGAGGAAAAATCATGAAAAATCAACATTTTCTCTGCTCTCCAAGAAAGCCTTTTACGTTCCTTGGCCAAGTCTAACACCTCTTCTTTAACTGAATATCTCAAAACGATAAGCTGTAATGGGCTGGGGTCTAGCACTTTTCAAGGGTCTGGGGGCCAAGGATTGATGCACCCTCTCAAGTGGCCATGAACACTGAATGCCCAAACTCTGAGATAAAGTTTATTAGAGAAGTTGAATAATAATATTATTGCCCCCAGCCCTCTCTGGTATCACTAGGATTTGTAAATTGTTTCCAGCACACTTGATTTCAATGCCGTCTAGTCATGTTCGCCATGTGCACATGCACAGCAAACATTTTGTTAGGAGAGTGGCTTTTGAGGGGTGTGACACTGTCATTCCAATACTGAGTGGCCTGCAAGGGGTTGATCAGCGTCACACCAGTCATCAGCCAGGCTGATCATACCGCTCTTCTGACTTGCTGTGCAGAAACTTTGTGTACAGTATTTCAAAGGAAAGAGCTGATCCAATCACAAGTCTTCTCTTTCCTTTGATCTACACCACCCAGCACACACTGCTGATCTGTTGTGATCATCCTGCTGAGGCTGAATTATACCCTGTAACAAAGAAAACCGTCCATCGATGTCTGTTGCTGCCCCTGCTGTTTCTGTTCCCCAACTCGACCCTCCTTGTTAGCACCCCACCACAAACATAACACAGACCCTGGGGTGCCCAATCCCCCAGTTTCACTACCTGAAATAAAGAAAACCATCCCAAGAAATTTTTTATTATGATTATTATTAATATTATTAAATACCCCCTGTAAAAAAAGAAACCATTCATCCATGTCTGTTGCTGTGGCCACCATTTGTCCCCTCACCCTACCCTCCCATTCAGCATCCACCACCCCATCCCATGCAAACATAATACTGTTACTGTGTGTGCCCAATCTCCCAGTGTCACCAGAAATAAAGAAAAGCATCCCTTGTGTTTTTTTTATTTAAAAAAAAATTTAAAAAGAAAACCATCAATCGATGTCTGTTGTGCCTGTTACTGTCACCCCAACCAACCCTCCCACTCAGCATCCACCACCCCAAAAGCCCATACTTACCCACTGGGGATACAATGTTGTAATCCTCTCAGGACCGCAGACATGTCTTCACTCTTCAATGCCAGACCGTAAACTGAGGAAACCAGGTATGTGGTTCAATGTATTTCAATGGGGTTCTGAACTTAGTGGCATAATTTGGTCATTTTTGAATATTTTTGCCCCAGATTTTCAATGTGCCATTTTTCAAACCCCACCTCATGGGCAGTAACAGTCACATTAAACAAATCTGTCTGGAAAGGTGATTTTACAGTCACTGAGTGAAATCACCTTTTCAGCAGGAACTGAACATTTTCTCTGCCCTTGTTCATGAGGTGGGGTCATAAGAAAGCTACAGCTTTTTGAAAATTTGGGGTAAAAATATTCATAAACTACAATGTTATTAGCCTACATTGAAATTTGTGAATGTAGGCTCATACGTTTGGTAATTTTCAGCATTTTTACCCCAAATGTTTAGCATAGCCATATCTTCCCAACACCTCATGAATCTGACAGCTGTCATATTTCAAATTCTGTCCAAAATGTGTTTTCACATCCAAAAAGGTGATTTTGCAGTCACTGCACAAAATCACCTTTTGGGCAGGAGTTGGACATTTTCTCTACCCTTGTTCATGAGGTGGGGTTATAAGAAAGCTATGTTGAAAATTTGGGGTAAAAATATTTAAAAACGACAACTTTATCAGCCTGCATTGAAATTTATGAATGCAGGCTTGTAACTTTGGTAATTTTCAATATTTTGACCACAAATATTCAACATAGCCATTTCTTCACAGCACCTCATGAACATGACAGCTGTCATTTTAAAAATCCTGACCAAAATATGTTTTCACTCTTCTAGTGCAAAATCACCTCTTAGGCAGGATTTGAACATTTTCTCTACCCTTGTTCATGAGGTGGGCTCTTGAGGCTATGTGTGGTCATAAGAAATCTATGTTGAAAATTTAAGGTTTAAAATATGAGAAAACAACGTTGTGCATCTACATTGCAATGTTTCAACACACGCTCATAACCCCAACTTTTCAACATGGCATTTTTTTTACACCACTTCATGAATGTGACAGCTGCCATCTCCCAAACCCTACCGGAAATGTGTTTTAAGACTTGTGGTGCAAAATGATGTTTCAGCCATTGTTTTATAAATGACACTTGTCATGCTTTGAAGGACTTGTCAGAAAAAGATAATGGGCCCCATATACAGAATCAGCTGGTTGCATGCGCACACAGGGCTGTCGTATGAAAATATAGGGTCTGCTGGCTCTGATACCATATTCAAACAGATAGCGCAATTTGAATTGACTGCGGTATCTGTCTGAATATGGGACCATGGTAGTGTGGTGCACAGCCAGCAGTCACCATGCTGTGTGCTGTGCTACTAGACCCCCAGCTGATGACTGCCCATAGGAGTAAAGGGTAGCACACATTGGTTAGCTCCGTGTCCCCTGTGAGGGATATTCAGCCCTAAAATGCATAGATACATAGATACATAAACAGTGTCAGCAGATAAGGGCCTATGGCCCACCCAGTCTGCCCATTTGAGCTTGTAAGTTCAGTTTGTTTTCCTAGAAGTCTGTTGCCCCTTACCCCTGACCTCCAGAATTCCTTTATGTCTATTCCATGCATTCTTAAATCCCGTGATTGTTTCAGCCCCCACCACTTCCTCTGGCAGGGTGTTCCACTTGTCCACCACCCGTTCTGTGAAGAAATTCTTTCTCATGTTTCCTCTGAATCATCCTCCTCCAACTTCATCCCATGCCCTCTAGTCCTGGAACAACTTTTCACTTAAAATAGTGTTTTCCTGCACCCTGTTCCTCCCTGTAAGATACTTGTATGTCTCTATCATATCCCTTCTCTCCTCCTCTCCTCCAGGGAGTACATGTTCAGTTCCTTCAACCTGTCTTCATGGGACTTGTGATGCAATCCATGCACCATCTTTGTTACCCTCCTGAACCTTCTCTACCTTGTCTATGTCCTTACGTAGGTATGGTCTCCAGAACTGTACACTGTACTCCAGGTGGGGCCTCACTAGTGTCTTGTATAGCGGAATTATGACCTCCTTTCCTGCTGGTGATGCCCTGCCTATACATCCCAGCATCCTATTTGCTTTACCTGCTGCCTTGTCACACTGTTTCTACCTTGAGGTCATCAGAGATGATACCCCAAGATCCCTTTTCTGCTTGGTGCATGCTATATCCTCACCCCTCTAACTGATATATTGTGCCAGGGTTTTTGTGCCCTATATGCATTATCTTGCACTTCTTTGCATTGAATTTCAACTGCCAAACCCCTGACCATTCTTCAAGTTTCTGCAGGTCGGTGTGTCTACTCTGTTACAGAGCTTTGTGTCATCAGCGAACAGTGAAATTCTGCCTTCTAGGTCCTGCGCAATGTCACTGATGACGATGTTGAATAGGACCGGTCCCAGCACTGATCCCTGTGGTACCCCACTGGTCACTCTTCCCCTCTGTGGAGTGACAGCCATTTACCACCACCCTCTGTGTCCTGCCACCCAGCCAGTTACCTACCCACCACACTACTGTCCTGCCCACACCCATGTTCCCCAGTCTGTGTAATTGTCTTCTATGTGGCACAGTGTCAAAGGCCTTGCTGAAGTCCAGATAGGCCATGTCCACTGCCCTCCCCAGAAATAATACTGTGTCAGAAGTGGGATTTGAACCCACGCCTCCATTGGGAGACCAGAATACCCATTGTCAAGGGAAGAATTTTCTTCTTGAGTCTGGCGCCTTAGACCACTCGGCCATCCTGACACACGAAAGCCTATCTAAATGCAGATGAGTCCGTTGGGAAGGCACAGCACTAATGGACTATTTATATGCCCATTATGGGCTCATCTGCATGCAGAACACTGACAGAGTAAGCCGTGCAGGCCCCCCGAAATCCCTGATACCAACATAGATTACAATAACATATGCGCTGGTGATCTAGCAGTCCCTCCCTAACCACAATCCTCTCTTAGTATAACTAAATATAATTTCTGGTGCTTTAGTAGTCCCTAACTAGCCCTGATCCCCCTTCATAGAAATAACTGTAATTCCTGGTGGTCTAGTGGTCCCTCCCTAGCTCTGATCCCCTCTCCGTAGATATAACTGTAATTCCTGGTGGTCAAGTGGTCACTGTGCACTGAGAAAGTCTGGGTTTCAGAAATGTTAAACTACATTGCACTTGCGGCCATTCAGCACTTCTGAAAATTTTCAGTATTGTGCTGTGCTGTGTATGCATGGAGGATCCCTCATTTGCATATGCACAGCATGATATTGTGCACCATAGTGCTGTTGGGGGTGCATTGCACATAGATGGTCTATGAATATGGCCACACCCCTGATGGCCAGTGCTATTCCTGGTTAGCACGGCACACACCCAGTTTGTGCTGTGCTAACCTTTTGAAAATGGAGCCCTATGTTGAAAATTTGGGGTAAAAATTTGAACAACCAACTAAGTTATGAGTAAACTAATTGTTCCAGTATTTACTCATGAATTTATTTTTTGCAGATTTTGGCCCCTAATGTTCAACATTGTGTTACCCCACCTCCATCCTGAACATGGCTGGTGCCATTTTTCAAATCCCCTTCAAAATGTGTTTCTACAGTTGCACAGCAAAATTACAGTACCTTTCAGATGGGATTTTAAAAATGTCACTTGTCTTGATCATAATGTCAGGCCATAAAAACACTGTTGTACATTTGGGGTCAAATGTGGGAGCCCACTTAAGTAGATATTGACTCTCAGCTGTCCTATCCTGGGTAATTACAATCTAACAATGTGTTAAAGCAGAATACCACTGAAAATGAGACATTGCATTTCATTTGCTCTACGCTGGGTAAATATATAGTAAAAATGTGTACAAGCAATATCCAGTACAACAGTAATACCAGCAGTGAACATTCAGCACTGATCAATGCTTTTTTCCCTCGTGTAGCTTGTCATTCAGTAGTACATAAACACACCAGAACAGGTCTGGCAAACCCTGAAACTTTCCAGCATCTAGGCTCATATCCTCTCCAAAGTATTTTGCGAGTGTCAGTCACCATCTTTATTATCTGCAGTAAATAGCTAAAGCAAAAGTTAACAGGTGTTAGTAAATATGACCTAAGGGTTTTTTAAGTATCAGACCAGATGGTTAATCTCTCTCTAAGTTACATCTGCAAAGAATTTCCAGTCTTCTGTTCCTTTATTCTTTTTTTTTGGCATGTCTTTTAAGCAAATGAATTTCATTTTCCTAGCTCTGAAAGACACAGCGTCCCCTAGTGTTCCAATTTTACTCTGTTATTAATTTCTTTCCATTTCAGAGCGCCGTCTTTTAGTGACAACTAATCCTCCAAATTCAAACACTGCTCAGAATTACATTCTATATCTTAAATCCGCCCAAAAATGTAAACCACTTTTTCCTCCTTTACACATTTTATATCCACATTTGCTGCCCCTTCCTGAACTCTTGTTAACTCTTACAGTATAATGATGATATTTATGTTTTGTTGGTTTGAGCAAATGCAACTCCATTTCTGTGTGGAATCAAACTGGGGGCCCTTACCCCTGTAGGCAGCAGCTCTAACCATTCAGCTACAGGGACAGTCTTTCTAGGTGTGAGGTTAGTGTTCTTTTGACTTTCATATGCGGCAGTCTAATTAACCACCACCAACAGTCTCTCTGCTGTTACAATTTCTCAGCACGGTATAGTAAAATTTGCATTAAACTGTTACACCATTGAGTTGCTTTGGCATTTCTTAATGGGTTGCATATTCACATGCATTGCTGGATACAGGCCAAAGCCCTGCAAAACACATTTTCTAAGAGTTACAAATCTGTTTCCTCTGACAGGTTTAAGCTAGCCCCAACCAGGTTCCTGGTTACTATGCTGCTGCTGCTGCTGATGATGATGGCAGGGGACATAGAACCAAATCTGGGTCCAGTCCACCCCTTACAACTCCCCCAAGGCCTAAAGATGGCCCATTTAAACATCTGTAGCCTCCTCCCAAAAATTGTCTTGCTCCAACCAATTGTCGTATCCCTAAAACCAGACATACTTATATTAACAGAGACATGGCTAAAATCACACAACAAGGACGCATGCATCTCTTCGGCATGACTGGCATAGTGGCAAAAGGGGCGGTGGCATAGCCATGTATATTAGCACTGCCCTACAATCAACACCCATGTTGCTATTCCTTCCATCCCCTCAATCTATAGACTCCTTGGTGGTGAAAATCTCCCTCCCTCCCTCACACTATTCCCATCTATATAGCTGGCTCCTACCACCCCCAATTTCCCTGTATCCTTTATCAAGGATCATCTAACTGCCCTCAGATCCCATGCATTGGCTGGGGAGCTTCACATTCTGGGCAACTTCAATGTGAACTAATTCCCTCCCGTCTAAAATTCGAAATGATGTGGCCGCACCAAACCTGTCCCAACTGATAACGGAACCCGCTTGCCTAAACTTCAAAACACAGAACCACTCTCTACTAGATTGGTCCCTCACCTTCCACCCTCATCGTATAATCTCAGCAGGCCTCCTACCCAACTGCCTAAGTGACCACCATATAATTTGCTCAATAAGGAAAGTGTACAGACCAAAGACCCCCCCCTGAACCCTGCTGGTTCAGTCCTACAAATCTCTGGACCTTGCGTCCCTCCTAAATGACCTGACAAACACATATTGGTCATACATCATGGCCTCCACCATAGACTGCACTGGGCCATTTCAAGACCAAGTTCCTCTCAGTATGGAACACCTACACCCCACTCAGACGTACCCGGTTACAGGGATCCCACCTGCCTTGGATCCCTGCTGATTTTGCGGCCAGTCTCAGAGCCAGGGACCAGGCTTGGATGGCACATAAAGCTGCCATCTCATACTCAGATTATCAGAAATACCGCTCTCTGTGAAATGCATGTACTAGGCAAATCTGCCAGGAAAAAGTAAATTATTTCCAATCCACTTTCCTCACCAATATAAATCACCATTCTAAATTTTGGAAAGTGGTTCAATCTCTCTTCTCCACACCATACCAACCCCCCACCCCTGTCATTAAAACAGGAGAATCCACAGCAGCGGACTCACTAGCAGTGGCTACTGAGTTCAACTCTTTCTTCACAAACTGTACTGCAACTCTGCTGTCCTCTGTCCCTCCTCCCTCACCAGCTCAACCCCCCCACCATGTTCTGCCCAGGCCGCACCCCCAGCTTTCTCCTTCCTACATGGTACCCCAGCCGACATTTTCAATGCCCTTCGTAAACTAAACCCATCCAAAGGCAAATGCCCCACTGGGTTGAACGCTAAAATGCTCATTCTGTCAGCCCCAGCTATTGCCTGTCCCCTGACTTCTGTCTTCAATCTTTCCTTCTCTCTAGCTTCTATTCCATCTGAATGGAAGCATGCCACAGTCAGCCCTCTACTGAAGGGCAGTGACCCATCCTCTCCTGGAAACTACCGTCCTATTTCTCTTCTCTCCATTCCAGCAAAACTCCAGGAACACCAATCCTTTCCCAGCTCTCCTCCTTCCTTGAATCTACCTCTTTCTTCACTCCTTATCAGTCTGATTTTAGGAAGTCCCACTCCACCACCACTTCCCTCATAAGGTTCACCAATGCCTTCCTCACTGGTATGGATCATGCCAACATCACCTCAGCCATCTTTGTCGACCTTGCAAAGGCTTTTGACACTGTTTCAAACCCTATCCTCCTCACCAAGCTTTTCCTAGCTGGGCTCTCCAGCAAAGTAAACAATTGGTTCCGCTCCTACCTTGTGGGCCAGATTCAATCCATCAGGATTGGGAACGCCATCTCCTCCCCCTCCCCATCTCAACTGGGGTAACCCAAGGCACAGTCCTAGGGTCCCTACTGTTCTCCATTTTCCTCAGCAACCTGCCCCACACACATCCATTCACATGTATGCAGTTGACATAGTCCTCTATACATCTGGCCTCTCTAGCTCTGATGTGGTGTCCAGACTACAGCACAACTTCAATGAAGTCTAGCTCTGGTTTTGCTCTAATCAGCTAGTCCTGAACACCAAGAAAATAGTCTTCAGGACCTTTGGCACTAGGCAGGGACTATCTCAGCTCCCCTTCCTACCCACCTTCCACACCCTGGATGGGATAAAGCTGGAGGCTTGCTCCTCCTTTAGATACCTCGGGGGCATGGCTCGACCAACACCTCGACTTTTCTGCAAATGTTGAGGCACTCCACAAGAAGCTCAACCCCAAGCTTGGGGCTCTGCACCAGAATGACTTGTTGCTCAGTGTGTCTTCCTGGTGAAACATTTTCAATAAATAAATAAATACCAGCCCATCAGAGATTGTACAGAAAATGATCCTCCTGATCTTTGACTACAGTGATGTAGTCTATTGTGCTGCACCCAAGACCAGACTGGATATCCTTTTCAACTCCTGCTGTTGCTTCACCCTCAACTGTCCTCCCACACCACACCACTGCATCCACTTTCAGGCTTTGCACCTCCCCCTCACTGCAGGATAGGAGACTGTCCCACTGTGCCAGGCTCACAGCCAAGTTCTGGACCCAGTCCCTGTCCCCGAACCTCTCTAGTGTCCTGTCCTCACCTTCCCCACCTTCACACTCCCTCAGAAACATTGACACCCATTCCTTAAGTGTCCCACGCATGGCCTCCTCTGTAGGACAGGCAGCATTCTCATACTGCATGTCTAAACTGTGAAATTCTCTCCCACTGGCCATTCTACATGTCCACTCTGTCCACCAACTAAACTATCTCCTCAAAGCCCATTTCTGTACTTCCTGTGCATGCATCTAGACTGCAGACTCTAAATCCTGGCTGATCAGGGATGACAGACCCCGATGTCAGTGTATTGCTCTGGTCTAGCATTATGAACTGGCTGTTTTACTCCACCTGGCTGTTTTCCCCAAAGTTCATCGATACTTGTAGTAGACTATTTTTTAATTTAAATTCCCGCTGTATCTCTGTATATAAGTGCTGTATCTATGCATCGATGTGAAACAATGCTAATGTGTTACATGCTGATGTTTTATATTCTGTGTTGTCTCCCTTGCTCTTATACCTGACTGCAACTCCTAGAATCCTTTTTGACATTGTAGTAGACTGATTATATATAATCTCCTGCTATATTTCTGTACATAATGTGCTGTACTATACATTGCTGATGTATTAGTTTCTGTGTTGACTCCCTTGCTCCCCTCCCTTCCCCCCAGGTCATGTCTGGAATCGAGCGGTAGTCCACTCAGTACACCTTCCTGGTAAAACTTCTAAATAAATAAATAAATAAAACTGCATTGTGACGGAACTCAAACAAACAAAAGAAAGAACAAATTAAATGCCTTAACTGGGATTTGAACCTGGGCCACCCAGAATACTGTTTTGATTGTTCAACCAGCTGCACCACCCAGGCAACTCAAAACCTGGGATTTCCAGAAGTGGACAGTCTGGTGCTGCACAGATAATTACAGTTTCACTGTTTGTTTGGGTTCCATATATGTCAGCACCGCACCCTTATGTATGAAACTTTGACAGAATTGGAGATGCGTTCCAACTGAGTTGTGAAAACATTGTATGAAAGTTGCTTTTAATGCTACAAAAACGCCACAGTGTGAGTTGCCAGTGAAATGCCAGCTCAAGAAAATGATGCAAAACCAACTCAGTGATGGGACAGCTTACTGTGACTTGTACTTTGACTTTTGTCATTTGTAGCTCCCTGCTTTTAGTTCCCATTGCTTTGCACAGATTGCCTTTTCTCATATACAACAGTAACTATGGTTACACGTAACACAATTATACTGTAGTGAGTTCACCCCCACACGTAGGAGGACACCATTTGCAGCATTGTCATTTTGGAGGTCATGTTTTTCTTAATTTATTTTTTTGCCATGGATGTGCGATTAAGATAAAATGCATTTTGTGGCAGGAATTGTTGCGCTGCATCTGACTCAGAGGATGAGTTGGGTTAGGAGTCAGGCTCACAACTTATTCGAGAGAGAGTACAGAGGACAGCTACTTTTGTTGGACAGAGAGACAGAGGAGAGAGAGAGAGAGAGAGAGAAGAGAGAGAGTCACAGAAAGGAGGAGGAAGACTCAGGATAACAAAACAGCCCAATCATGGCCAGGAGAGGGTGAACCCTGGGCCTGGGTTGCTGGCACAAGTGAACTCATCAGCAGCTGTCATGGACATCAAACGCTGCTAAAGAGAAGAGCCACATCACAAAAAGACATGTAAGTAATATTACAAATACTATCAACATGTTATTAAGGTTAGGATACATTCCTTGTGGTCAACATCTTTATTTATTTATTTACTTTTAATTTATCCTTTGTTGACGGGGTAAGGCACACTAGGCACAACACAAGTGCCTGGTTTCAGGAGCGATCTTGGGAGCTCTGGGGTGGTTAAACAATCTGCTCAGAATCATCATAGACGTGGAGGTTGTGGGAATCAAACCAAGGTCTGCTGGATGTACCAATCTCAATATCTCAGTAGATAGAATTTGAAAGGAGAAAAGGACTGCTTGGCCCTCCAGTCCACTTAAGTATTCCCTGCCTATTCTATGTCTGCAGAACCTATCTGGTCTTCAATGACCTTCCCCCCTCCCTGCCTCCGTTGTAACATACCTCTATACCTAACCCATGCATGCCCGAAGCCCCCTACCATTCTAAAATCCACCACTTCAGCTAGCAGTCTGTTCCAGGTGTCTACCACCCTTTCAGTGTTTCTTCACATTTCTCCTGAACTTATCTCCCTGCAGGTTCATCGCATGCCCTCTATTCCTGTGTTCATCCTCATTTGGAAGAGACTCCTCTTCTGCACCTTCTTCACCCTGTAAGGTACTTGTAGGTCTCAATTTATGTCTGCAATCAGACGACAATGTGAGGCAACAATGTAGTCATGTCATGAGTAGGTACTGAGAGAGTGTCACAGTTTCCCATCTTGAATATCTGGTCACATTATGCCAAACTCACTACTGAGTTTCACCACTGTAGGAGTCATTTTATAGTGACAACAATGCACTCTACGGTGTGCGTTATTGAAGGATATCAGCAATTCGTAAGTGCTTAAAGGAGTAATACAACCAAAATTTCCAAAAGCACATGCTGTGCATAGTGTTTTGATTTGTGTGTGTAGTCCTAGTGTGTCTTTCCCTTTGTTTGCTGTTAGGATATTTCTCTAAATTTGCCTACTAGTTTTATGGCCCTGAGGATCTCTATATTAACATTTTTATGTTGTCTTGCAAATGCATAAGCAACATATTGTGGTAGCTTGGAATAGCAGGTTTTGGAGGTGCAGTAATGTTATGGCCAATGGCGCCACTGCTTTTCCTGGCTGGGCTCTGTGGCATGAATTAAACATCACAATGTCTATGACAGCAGTTGAAAAGCATGCCACCAACTTGAAACAATTTCACCACTGCAATGAGGGAGAAACCTGTCATTGCACGGTATTCCTTGCCTGGTGTAACATTTCAATAAACATGGCGGTGGCTGTTGCCATTCGCCTCTCACAGTCCCCATAAAAGCCAACGTTGGGGATACCCAGTCCCCCTGTCAGCATGCCCCATCTCCAGTTCATTTGCTAATGGGAGAGCCCAATCCCCATTAGCATAATGTCCCCCATACATTTTGTTTGCCAAGGGGGGTGTCCAGTCCCCCTCTAAATCATTTCTCCCCCCTCAAAACACAGACGCTTTTTTATTTGCCGATGGGGTGCCCAGTCCCCATCAGCTCCAGTCCACCCCCAAAACATGCAGATGGCATGCTGCGAGCCCAATCCAGCATGCCAAATCTACCTGTAAAAAAAGGAAACCTTCCTGCAAAGTTTTTAATTTTTTTCCTGAAAACTAGAAAACAGTCCCTCGTTGTTGGTTGCCTCCTCCTCCTCCAACCCTCACCCACCCTCTGCCTACCCCCACCTCTCTGCACCCCCCTCACACCATAATTATATCCAGAGTGGGCGCAACAATCTTTGATGGAGTAGGAACACCTCTGCACTCTTCAAAAGCTGACTGTGAACTGAAGAAATGCTGGTAAGCTGTATAATGGCATAAATGTGTTTTTTTCCAACTTTGGTGGATATCACAGCCATTTTTGAGACTATTGGCACCAGATTTTAAACATGGAGTTCTTGGGACTCCACCTCATGAACTCAGTCACTGTTATTTTGTTATTCGGTCCTGAAAGGTGATTTCATGGTCACTGTGCAGAATCACCTTTCGGGACTGATTAATGAAACGACAGCATCACAATTCATGAGGTAGGCTTCCAAAATGTGTTTTCGCACATGTGGCATACAATGGTGCAGTCACTGTGAAAATTCAATAGTAGGGACAGATTAAGAAAATCACAGTGACAGTGTTCATAAGGAGTGGTCCCAAAAAGACCGTGTTGCAAATTTGGTGAAAAAATTCCTCAAAAATGACTGCGTTACCAGCGTGCATTGTGCAGTTTCTATGCACGCTAGTAACTTCACCAGTTTTTTTATATTTTCCTCCAGATTTTCAACATTGTAATTTTTGTACACTACTTGATGAACAGTACAGCTGTCATTTTTCACATCCTGCCCTAAACATGTTTTCACACCTGTGGCACACAATGTGCATGGTCGCTGTGTGAAATTAACATTCGGGACAGATTAAGAAAATCACAGTGCCACTGTTCATGAGCGGAGGTCTCAAAATGCTTATGTTGGAAATCTGGTGTAAAAAATCCCCAAAATAATTGCATTATGGGTGCGTTGCTCAGTTTCTATGCACGCTCGTGACTTCACCAATTTTGTTATATTTTCACTCCACATTCTCAACATTACCATTTTTTTACACCTCTTCATGAACAGTACAGCTGTCATTTTTTACACCCTGTTCAAAATGTGTTTTCGCACCTGTGGTGCCAAATGGCATAGTTATTGTGCAAAATCACCTTTCAGCTAATGAACTGACAGTGTCATGGTTCATGTAGTGGGGTCACAAAAAGCCCATGTTGAAAACTTGGAATGAAAATACCAAGAGATGCCCAGGGCATTAGGGTTTCCAACCAAAACACCCTATCCTTGTGAGGACTAACAGGTGTCAGGGGTGTGACTTGGGATTGTCAACGGTAATGCTCATGCCATTCCACCCCCACCCTGCAGCCAGTGACAGGCATTGAGGTGTGCCGTGGACTCTTCGGACCCAAAGTTCACCCCATTATCCTATACTGCACCAATTTCAGCATATTTCCTTATGGAATGGGGAGAGTGTACAGGCTGAACATCCCAAGGCACACCTCGACACTTGTTGGTGTTTGCAGGGTAGGGTGAGGTGAAATGGCTTAACTGTTATGGCCGATAACCCAAAGGCACACCCCAATGCCTGTCAGTCTCTGCAGGGTGGGGTGGGGTTGATGTCGGTTCCATACTTCACTGCCATTCCTATTATGCATCTCTCTAACTCCTGCACTACCAATGCCAACTCCAGCAAGACAACTTTCGACATTGACAAATGCTTGTTTATTACTGTTCACTTTCGTACAATGCCTTCTTTCCCATGTGACAGTGATGCATCCAGGACCATTTATTCAGCTAGTGAAAGTTGCTGCAGCAGCAATCTGCTGTTGGAAGTCTGATGTTCAGTCACCAACTAAGTAACTCTTTATAATTCAACTTTTTTGCTTTCTAGGTTTGTGTCTATGTCTAGCTAATAGGAGTAAATGTTTGTTTTTAAAGCTTTTCATTTTTATCAAACTTCACGCAGCCGTAAAAAAGCATACAGATCATCCCAGTTCATCAGTGTTATAAATAGTGAAAACTATAGCTGTTTCCTTACACAACAGCATACTCAATTATCCCCCATGAATTTGCTAAACTGTAAATGTAGCTTTAGTAGTCACTCTCCTGCTGTAAAATTGACTCTAAACCAGTACTTGCTAAATCTGTAATCACAGATGCCACATCACTGTCACATGGGACAGAAGGCACTATAGGACAAAGAAGAGCAATAAAAAAATTCAAACATGGAGATCTTCAGGGTCCATAAAACTAGTAGGCAAATTTGGAAAAAAAATCTCCTAACAGCAAATAAAAGGAAGTGCATGCTAGGACTACACACACAAATCAGAATACTCTGCACAACATGTTTTTGCATATTTTGACTAGTACTCCTTTAAGGCTCATCTTTGCCCTTTGTCTTACTTCCTGGTATGTCATAGTCCAGCAACAATAATATAAACCCTGTCAGGTCGTACTGCTTAAACGAAAACTGTCAGCAATAAGAGACTCCCACCCAAGTGTGATGCTGATCCTAATTAGCCCTTTGTGTGCAGCAACACTTTTATTTACTTACTGATCACTGCAGTGTGATAAATAAATCAGGCTAATTTTATTGACTTGTAAGATGTCATTTCATGTAACCAGACATCCCAGAATCCCCTGCTGCTGACATCAGAGGAGAACTGCAGTGCTGGGAGAGTCAATTGCCTTCAATAGCCTGCAGTGAATGTTAGAGTTTTTGTAAGCTGTAATCTTCAGTTTGCTGGATTGCTATTCTCCTCGGGCTAGGTTCAGTGACAGAGGACTGTACTAAGCCCCATGAGTACAGCAGGACTAGCAAACATCTGATTTTTAGCTTACAAACATCTTTAACATTTACTGTATACTGTGGCTAATGAAGACTATTGAATCTGCCATCTCTGTAGTTCTCTTATGATGTCAGAAGCAGGGGATTCTAGGATGTCTGGTTACATGAAATGGCGTCTTAGAAGTTAGCAATATTAGCCTAGTGCATTTTACATTGCTGCAGTAAACAGTAAGTAAAAAAATGTTTTTGTACACGAAGTGCAAACTGGGATCAGCCCCACACTTCGGTGTGAGGCTTTTATTTCTGACAGTTCCCCTTTAATAATTACTGGTTAGGGTGTTTAATAGCCAGGTTTCCACCACTTTCAAATGCCATAATAGCCAGCTTTCACTGTAATATATGGACAATTATTGCATAGCAGTCACTCAATACATTTCAATAAAAGCAGTTTCCTTATGCACTCCCAAGCCATATAAACAACTCATCCTTTTCTTCCTCACTCACTACACAGACCTCTGTTCTGAGTTAAAAAAAGAATCTGTGAACATACAGTGGCCAGAAACCTTCTCAACTATCATGCAGGAAAGACAGTTTAGCAGTAAGTGGACCTATACCAGCAATTGTATAAAATAAACTATGGTGTGTTGACATTATTTGCTTTTTTTACACAACCTTAGGTTATGATACCCTCACAAACCACTCATGCTTCACACTCATGATTGATGTGGTACAGTATCACATACCTCAGGTACATAAAAAAACCTCATAATGTCTAACATCCCAATACTTTACTCTTGATATAATAACATGGGCCAAAAATCCTGTAACTGCATTGGTTGATATTTGTCACATGATCATTGGTTATTTTCTGGCTACCAAACCATTCCCGAACTACATATTTTCTTTTATACATTTAAATACTGTTTTTCAGCATATAACAGCTGTGGCTTCTATTACAATTCTCTGTTTTGTGCCATGGCTTGTAAATGGGGGGTGGCTTTAATTAGTAACTAACCCAATGATGTCCGCTGCACTGCATTCTTTCCCTGATTGCTCTCCCTGGTTTCTCCAGTTCTGCCAGTACAGCTGAAGTATGCAATCTAAAGCAGCCTGAGTGAAGCAGCATGCTGAAAAGCAAAGTAACACCATACCAGTAAACAGAAGTTAGAGCAGTAGACAGTGTTAGCACAAAGCTGCACATCTTGTGGTGGACGACCAAAGAACACTGACAGTGGAGCAAATCAGGGAGAGAAAGTCAGCTCCTTTTTGATATATCCAGTAATTTTAACAATGAGATCTGTTTAGGTATTTTATTATAGGGTGCCAGTAATTTTTTTTTTGTTCAAGTAATCCAGAGAGAATGGGTCCACAAGTAGTAAACAAGTACCGTAAGTAAGTTGTGAGTGAAAACAGATAACAGTTCTGTGGCAGAGAACAGTTCTGCAGTATTGGCAGTTACCATAGCTGCAATATGTGAAGGCACTGTGAGGGTCTGAGTGCTTCTTGGGCATTGGGTAGGGGAGAAGGCACAGATATCTGTTGTTTTCATTGTTTCGCTAGCTGCCCCCTTTATTTTATTTATTTATTTATTTATTGTAAAGTTTCACCAGGTAAGGTATATTGAACAACAAGTTGCTTGTCTCCCACTACGACATGGTGGAAAGGGTGAAGGGAGTTACATAGTAACAACGAATATGCACAAATTACACAATAGCATAGAAACATTAGCAAGCAGCACAAATAAGTGCAGGATAGAGTAGAGTAAAATCCTGTAGCTTTATTAGATGTGGCTACAGATTGGTGTTGGCTTTTATTAGGAAACAGTTTTTTCACGTGTCTTTATTTGAGGGCAGCTTCAAAATGGTTAAATGTGGTATCACTCCAGTGTGTACTGTCATAATGTAATAATACACTTATTAGGGGCAGCTGTGGCATTCAGCTACATTTCATGCCTAACAGCCACCTGAGGTGTGCATGATCTTTTAGCATCTCTTACATAACATAGTCTTGAGACAAGAAAAGGATACATGAAAACCCATGCTGGAGCAATCAAGATAAGAAATGATCTTAGCTAAATAACAGTATGCAAATGATTCAAAAGCAGTCTGTGTGTTGCCACTGATGTGGTGTTCAATGGGAAGAAATGAGTCAAGCAAAACACATTATATACTAACAGGCTAGGCTTAATCTTTCTCAGAATTGTAAATGACGACCTAGGTTTCTTATCCAGAGAGAAGCAGTCCACTTTTTAAAAAATCTGTGTGCTGCATGTGACAATGAGACAAAAGCTGCCCCTGTAATACAGCAGTAAGGTCGATTTCAAGACAGAGTGATTAATTAAACAGTAAATTCTGGTGTCATCAGCAAAGTGGAGATACTGTCAACTAATGATCTTACCTAGAGGCAGCCGGGAGAGAGAGAGAGAGAACGTGAGAGAATAATTATGGGTCTAAAACAGATCCTTGAGGGACTCCAGAAGAAGATTAGAGATGGTATTGCAGAAATTAACCACCCTTGGTTCATTTTGGACACATAATAATGAAGTCAATTCAAAAGTGCAGAGCAGAAGATTATGAAACTGTGTAATTGGAATGGCATTGCTGTTTATTAGGGTCACTGCTGTTGCTGGCTGCGGAAATGTCTAGTGGTGAATGAGGGTGACAGTGTTGGATGGACTGAGTTTGTAGCCATCAAAGATTAATTAGCAGTAGCAGACTTGCTCAGTGCTGCCTGGATACCCAACGCAGTTGCATGGAAATAGACCATGGAGGACTGGCACATGATTCAGACATGCTGACTCTTACTCAACTGAGGCAAATGAATAATATAATAATAATATGCTTTATTTGTTGAGCGCAATTCAAAAATCAAAGCACTGTCCATAGATAAAATATCATATAAAACATAATGATACAGTCTAAAATTATTTACAATACAAATTTAAATAATTCAGATAAAAATATTACTTAATACTAAAAGCTTGCTGACACAAGTAAGTTTTTAGGCCTGCTTTAAAGCTCTCCACTGTCCTGCACCCTCAAATCTGATGAGGTAGAGAGTTCCAAAGGGAAGGGGCACCAAATATAAAAGTCCAGGCCCCAGATGGATGTTTTCATCTGGACCCTGGGAACCTCTAACAACCCCAAGTCGGTTGAGCAGAGAGGATGGCCAGGGCTGTAGGGAGTCAGGAGCTCTTGCAGATAGCTTGGACCCAGTCTGTGCAGGGCTTTATAGGTCAGAAGTCTGACTCTGAAGGTGATCCGCCATTGTAAAGGCAGCCAGTGCAGTTTGCACAGCACGGGAGTAATATGACTCGAACAAGAAGTCCCAGTCAAAGTCTACAATCATGCCACTGCATTCTGCACCAGCTGCAAGTGATAGACATCAACCCCTGGAAGCCCCAGGTAAAGGGAGTTGCAGTAGTCTAGGCACTAAGTCACAAAGGAGTGGATCAATGAAAACCTGCACCCCCCCAAGCTAGAAAGCTACAGTCTATCCCTCCTTCCCCCCAATCAGAGGGGCAAATCCAAGAAGAAACATGGGGTTGTGATAGTGGCACATAGTGGTTAGTTACAAAAAAAGGACTGGTTTAAGAAATAATGGTGCCCCAAGCAGAACTTTTGGTACCCTCCTCACTGATCTCCCTCTGTTTCCTTTTACCCGTACCCACATCCAAAAAGTGGTAAAGAGTCTTTGAAAGCAAGGGTGACAGCAACAATTTCATTTTTATGTTTGCTTGCATGCATGTGCAAGAAACATAGTGCCTTCATCGGAGATTTCGGGGGTGTGTCACCTCCTCCTCCAATTCAGTCAGTGGGCTGGCAGGCGCGGCCCCTGTAAGTCAATGCCTTTTGGAGCTGTCTATGACACGCTCCAAAATGCAGTGGCATACAGTTGAAAGGGGGAGCTATGCTTGAGAGAGCACCGATAAGTATCGGCTGCTCACGCGCAGCTCCTCCCCCACGCACAGACAGACGTGCGCGCCCCCGTACTGTATAGCCGACAGGGTGCCCAATCCCATTGGCTGAGCTCGTCCCCACCCTCCAGTTGTAGATGCCATGCTGGGAGCCCACCCCAGCATGGCAAGCACTGTAGTCCTTTGGCCGGGGGGTGCCAAACTCTGTCTGCTGAACCCCTGAGTCTATGCCACGCTGGGAGCCCACCCCAGCGTGGCAAACGGTGCTGCTATTTTTTTATTTTGCTGATGGGGGTGCCTCAATCCCCCATTGGCTGAATGCCCCCAGTCCTTCTGCCACGCTGGAAGCCCACCCCAGCGTGGCAAACGTCCCACAATGTCTTTTTGTTTTAGACCTGTAAAATAAAACTGTCTCATGCTGCCTCCCAACCCCTCCCACAACCCGCACCCACCCACTGCGCACTCCAGCTTCCCACACCCCCACCCCATACTTACCTCCAGACTCCAGCACGACGATCTTCGGTGGACCGGGAACACGTCTGCACTCTTCAAAGCCGACCGCGAACTGAGGAAATGCCGGTAAGCTGTATAATGGGTTACATGGGGGTTTCAACTTATTGCATATCTCGGCATTTTGGATGATACTGGGGCCTTTTTGACTCCTTCCTCACTATGTCACTGTCATGGCGCGTGAGCTCGAGTCTCAAGGGTGATTTTGCACAGTGACTGTGAAATCACCCTTCGGGCCTGAATACCACCATGACAGTGACACCATTCATGAGAAGGGGTCCCAAAAACCCCATGTTGAAAATTTGGTGCCAAAACTCCAAGAAATGACTGTTTTATGAGGGTGCGTTGAGCAGTTCCTACGCAGGCTCGTAAGTTCGCGAAATTTCAATATTTTCACTCCAGATTTTCAACATTGCCATTTTACCACACCTTCCTTATGAGTAGTACAGCTGTCATTTTTCACATCTCACCCAAAATGTGTATCCACCCATGTAGCGCAGAATGGTGCAGTCAGTGTGCGAAATCAATGTACGGGACAAATTAAGAAAATCACAGTGACACTGTTCATGAGCTCAGGTGTTAAAATGGCTATGTTGCAAATTTGGTGAAAAAATTCCTAAAAATGACTGTTTTACGAGTGTGCGTTTCACAGCTCCTATGCACGCTCGTAAGTTCACGAATTTTTAATATTTTCACTCCAGATTTCCAACATTGCCATTTTACCACACCTTCTTATGAGTAGTATAGCTGTCATTTTTCACATCTCACCCAAGACGTGTTTCCGCCCATGTAGCGCACAATGGCACAGTCGGTGTGCGAAATCAATGTACTGGACAAACTAAGAAAGTCACAGTGACACTGTTCATGAGCAAAGGTCTTAAAATGGCTATGTTGAAAATTTGGTGAAAAAATTCCTAAAAATGACTGTTTTACGAGCGTGCGTTGCGCAGTTCCTATGCATGCTCGTAAGTTTGCAAATTTAATATTTTCACTCCAGATTTTCAACATTGCCATTTTATTACACTTCCTTATGAACAGTACAGCTGCCATTTTTCATATGTCGCCCAAAATGTGTTTTCACACATGTAGCGCACAATGGTGCTGTTGGTGTGCGAAAGCAATGTTTAGGACAGATTAAGAAAATCACAGTTACACTGTTCATGAGCAAAGGTCTTAAAATGGCTATGTTGAAAATTTGGTGACAAAAGTCCATAAAATGACTGTGTTACGAGTGAGCAATGCGCAGTTTCCACGCACCCTCATAAGTTCATGACTTTGTAATATTTTCAGTCCAGATTTTCACCAGTGGCATTTTTTCACACTTCCTTATGAACAGTACAGCTGTCATTTTTCACAACATGGCTGAAGTGTGTTTTCACACTTTCAGCGCTGAGATGCATGGTCGCTGTGGGAAATCATTGTTCGGCACAGATAAAGAAAATCACAGTGACACTGTTCATGATCGGAGGCACCAAAATGCCTGAATTGACAATCTGCTGTAAAATATCCCCAACCTAATTATATTACGGGTGTGCGTTGCACAGTTTCTATGTACGCTCATGACTTCACCATTTTTTTAAATATTTGTACTGCAGATTTGCAACATTGCCATTTTTTACACCTCCCCATGAACAGTACAGCTGTCATTTTTTACATCCTGTTCGGAATGTTTTTGCACCTGTGGTGCTAAATGCCGTACTCGCTGTGCATAAGCAGCTTTCGGCTAACAAACTGATATTCCCCCTGTTCATGAGGTGGGGTCACAAAAAAAAACATGTTGAAAATTTGGAGTGAAAATACCAACGAATGCCTGAGGTATTAGGGTTTCCAACCATAACGCCCAACCCTGTAGAGAATGACAGGCATCAGGGGTGTGACTTGGGATTCTTGCCTGTAATGCTCATACCATTCCACACCCTGCAGCCAGTGAGAGGCATCGAGGTATGCCTTGGACTCTTCAGCCCCAAAGTTCACCCCATTCTCCTATATCGCACTCCATCTCACCACATTTCCTAATGAAATGGGTGCGATAAGGCCAAAGACCCAAGGAACACCGTGACACTTGTCAGTGTCTGCAGGGTGGGGTGTGGTGAAATGGCGAGGCCGTTATGCCTGATGACCCAAATGCACACCCCAATGCCTGTCACTCTCTGCAGGGTGGTGGTGGGGTTGGCTTCAGTTCAGTACTTCACTGCCATTCCTAGCTCTGTAACTTCTACATTACCACTGCCAATGCCAGCAAGCAAACATTCGGCATTGACAAATGCTTGTTTTATATATTTCTGTATGGACACTTTCTGCATTTCAAACTGATCTCTGCCTATACTTTCTGCTTTAGCGTAAGTGCACCCCTTCTGTGCAGACATCCCAAATGTTCATTCGGTTCGCTTCTGGTTACAGACTCCAAAGGATCTCAGATCTGAGCATGTGGATAAGCAGAAAAAGTACAAATAGAATGTATAAATAAAATTCAACAGGGAAAAATTAGAATAGGACCCCCCTCCCATAATGTGTGCCCACCTATAGCAGATGAAGTGCTATAGCATGCTGTCATCTTGCTCTAGAAAAAGCTGCAAAGGAAGGCTGCATATTTATAGCAGTTTCGTAAACAACAGTAAATGTGTTCCACCGATGCTTTGCTCAGTTTCTAACATTCTGAAAGGTGTGAGGCTGCTCAGTATCAGTCACATGGTTGGAGGCTATTACCCAGCTCTCACAGTATGTCAAAAGGGACTTTAATTAAAAGCAGCAGTGCAACGAAATTGGACAAAAAGTTGATCCTATCTTTTTTGACAAAAAAATCCTGGCATCTTCCTTTTTCAGTTGGTGGTAAGATGTTTTAGTTCCACCAAAATCTGAGTATTTTATAAATGTTCTAATGTTGTTTATTCTCAGCAAAAAAAGATGTCTGCCACATTTGACTTAGAAATATTACTGTAAGTGCTGGAAAGGGCTAGGATTGAGAAAAAATACTCATGGTGCTCAACATAGGCGGCACCTATAAACGTAAAATTGACAAGCACACTAATATATTAATTTTGGCTGGAACTAGCTTTTCAGAAAAAGTATTTTTCATTGCACTGCTGCTTTAAAATAAGTTGCTGGCTTCATGGTGCCGAGCAAAGGAGGGATCACTGTGGCATGTTGGTGACCTAAGTTTGTGCTATAAGCCCAAAACATCAGGAGATGAATTCAGCATGGAGGGTTCAGAGCATCTGCTGGATAGTGCCATCTCTTGGGGATGGGGGAGCTCATTGCACCACTCTTGCAGTGACTCCTGATGACAACATGGAGGAGGTGCCTTTGATGGTATAGTGACCATGTGCTGTCAGTGACCCCAGGCCATCTGCAAGTATGCACGAGTCAATGTGAAGGTGATGAAGAAAAGTGGTGGAAATGCTGTACCAGCTCACCAGGGGCCCGATATTTCAAAGATTGCCTGGGTGCAAATCTGAGCTTGCCCATGCAAACCGGGTTTTGTGCGGATGCACAGTATTGAAAAGCCCAGTTAGCACAGGCAAACAAGGCTTGTGCCTGGGAAAGATTAAGAGGGGTGTACAGTGTAAATTAAGGGAGGGGGACCTGAATATTGGCACAGTCTAATATTCAGAGTATGTGCACTATGCAAGGCCATTTTGCATGGACCCCTTGTGAGGTGCACATACTGCTGATTAAAACCCCGACTTACTCCCATATAACCCTAGCAGTTGGCAGAAGAAGTGCAACAGCCTCCCTGACCCCCAGCACAGTAGCCTCTGGTGTCCTGTGGTCCCCCCCCTTAATGATTGCCAGCTCGATATAAAATAGAGATGTTCCCTGGTGTCTAGTGGACCTCCAACACTGGCAGGTAGTTTCTGACCACTCTGCTACCCCCATCTTGAACCCAATCCGGCGACCAGCACAGCCGTCTGCTCACCACCATGACTGGCTACTGACTGAGCTGTCAACGAGCTGTCAGTGAGCGTGTACTGTATACAGTATGTGCTCATTGATTGACAGTCAGTGGCTGGCCATGGTGGTGGTGAGTAGAGGGCTGTTCCAGTAGCTAGATTGGGTTTGGGATGGGGGAGTGTGGTGCTGGGGCACTACTTGCCAGGGTGGTGGGTCCACTAGACAACAGAAAAACATATCTATTGTATTTTATGGGCAGATTGTGGATAGGGAGGGGGGACCGCTAGACCACTAGGAAATGGTGTATCTGTTACTGACAGGAATTTGGGAAAGGGGAACAACTGGACTCCAGGGAAAATTACAGTGATACATCGGGTGGATATCAGGTGGGGGAGAGACCACTATCCACCAGGGACTTATGATACTCTATATCAGGAGGGTGATTGGTAGCGGGGGGATCACTGGACACCAGGGAAAATCTCTATTTTATATGGGGCCAGCGATCAATGGGGGATGGTGCACAAGACATCAGGGAACATCTCTATTTTATATTGGGCTGGCGATCAGCAGGAGGAAGGACCACTAGCCACCAGGAACTTATGACAATCCATACAGGAATGGCGATCGGTATGGTGAGAGATCACCAGCCACCAGGGCTTATGATACTCTACATCAAGACAGGGATCGGTGGGGGGTGGGCCACTGGGCACCAGGGAATATCTTAATTTTCTATCAGTCCAGCGATCAGCAGTGGGGGGAAGAGACCAACTAGCACCAAGGGCAGCTCTCTGGGACCGAGATAGTGTGGGGCAGTGCTACACTAAATTGCCTGGGCTATCCATGCAAATGAGTCCATAATTGGTAACCGTTTTTTTTTTTTAATAACAAAAGTGGACCTTCGCACCTCCAGGCACCAATGGAAGTGGCACAGCCACTTGCGCAAGACAGGCCCCGAGAAGGAGGACTACCTATGTGGCAGAACAAGAAAAGCTCCATAGGAGCTAGAGATTGTGGAGGGAGACTGTTCCTCTGTTAGCACCACCTATAGGGCAGGTCCAGTAAAAAGCCCTATACGAGCAGAGACCAGAGTGGCATGGCACATGCAAATTAGCTAATCTATGTGTATGAGGACACTACAAGGCCACAGTTAAAGGGGTAATGCACCTGTTAAAAGCTGCCTCTGATAGACTGCCTAACTGGCCCATGAACTGTGCCATTGTTTCCTACCATATAGACTGTGCTGTTACCCTGAACTGTGCTAACTACCCTGAATGGCTATTTACCCCTGAAAGATATTAAATGCCCTGGAACTATGGTAATTACCCAGGAACTATGGTAATTGCCCAGGAACTGTGCTGATTGCTAATGAATTGTGCTAACTGTCCTAAAATGTCTACAGTCTAATTGTACCATGAAACAGTTTGGTCCCCATGTGTTATGTGTAAAGTAACCAAGTCCAGGAGTGACAGAAGCAGTGAGTCTGGGAGCTATAAAAGCTCAAGAACCCTGGAGTGCAACTTCTTGAGTATGCAGGGTGACCCTAGTTGGCGATTTGCCATGAACGCCTCACAAACACCCAGAGGGTCAGATGAAAGGAACTATTGCTCTTCATTAATTGGCAGTCCATCGTGACCTAGCAACTGGTGCAAGAGTCCAGAAGCATCTTCTGCCTGGCAGTCTGGCATGACCACTACCAGGCAGCCAAGTCCTTCAAATCAGTAGAGGAGGTGTGCCCTTGATGCTCCTCATTTTCCTGGGTGAAACTCTTCTGGTCTCTCCTGTGGCACATTTCTGTAGTTCGTTCTAGTATACTTTCCCTGGAATATCTTCTTGCATGTACATTCCATTCACTGAAGGGTTCACTGGTCTGGCATTCCAGAGCAACAGAGTTCAGACTGGATCTGGAAGGGGTTTACCATATGGTCCTTCTCAATTTTTGCAATTTTGGCCTGTAAGAAGGACACATTGCTGGCCTGTAGCCTTCTTAGGTGGCTGGCATGCGTTATGATCAGTCCCAAGAGTACTGCCTTTAGTCCTTCCCATCTAGTTGAGTGGGAAGTCTGATTAGCCCTGTTCATTGCCAGGTATTCCTTTATTCCTCATGAGATCATATCTTTGTAGCCAAGCTGCTTAAGTAAGATTGGGTCAAGCCTCCATGTTCTCTGGGGTGGGGAACTTTCCATGGTCATTACCAGTCTCACTGGGGCATGATCAGTAATTAAAATGGATTCATACTGTGTCTTTTCTACAGACCCAATAACTGCAACCAACACAGGTAGCTTGTCTATGTGTGCATAGGTACAGTAGCATGGGAATGGGAGTAAAATCTATAGGTTCTCCCACTTGGATTCTCCTGCTTCCAATTGTCCAAGAAATTGAACATTCCCAGCTCTTTAAGTGTTCTTGCACTTTTGGACATCTGAATCACCTTTGTAGTGGACTTATCTAGCACTGTGCCGATTACACAATTGTAGTCCCCACCCACCACCTACAGTCCTACAAAATTTGCCATTTCTAATGCTAAATTTGGAAAAAAAGAGGGGTTGTCTACATCTGGACCATGAACAGAGCCTAAAGATATCTTACTGCCATCATGTATATGCAGTTGCACCAACGTATAGCATCCCCCTTCATCATTTTTAAAGTGGGACTATAGCCAAACCTCTGTTCCATTGGATTTAGAGTTAAAACAAGATCTGTGCCATGTGCCCCCCCCCCCACCGCATGCAACTGTCCTCTGCACCTCTTGCTCCATCATATGAGTGTCTTGCATAAGTAGAATATCCCCCTTAAGTTTTTTCAGTCTGCTTAGCACTTTTTGTCATTTTACTACATTTTGAAGGCAGTTTATACTCCAGGCTATAACTTGTATTTTGTCAGCCATGCTCTAATATCAGAAAGGGGGTATCCAGCTCCCTTGACCTTATTGCAAGTGGTTTATCATCACCATGTATAAGATGCATAAAGTGAATCTATACTGTCCCTGAATTAACTACAACAGAAAAAAAAATTGTGTTTTGTTTTTAAACACAACCCCTTCCCCCTTCCACTCTCCTGAACACAGCAGCCCCTTCCTTGTTTGAAACATTTACATCAAGCCTCCCGAACCAGATGAGCTACAAACAGTGTGATGCAACTTCCCCTGTGATTGGTGGGTACATTTCATGTTACCTTGCTGCTGTGAAGACACCTTTATAAAATAGTACAGAACAACATATATAACGCTGCTACAACAGCTAATTATTAACCGGCATCCGTGCTGAAGCAACCTTAGGGTGCAGGTACAAAACTTAATAGTACACTAACGGCATCATATCACTGGACACAACAGTCAGGTAAGTGAAACATGTGGACTTGGTCTCCGCTACTTATAGGTGCAGTGGCAAATGCCGACAAAACCAAGCTCATGGTCCATCTTGGGAGCAACTGGGCCACCCTGACCGGATCATCACTACCTACATGCCCTGCCTCTATATAGCCAACTCCAAAGAGCAGATAAAGTGGCACCCTTCTAGCAACAGACTGCTATGCCTGGTGACCCCTGATGTCTGAGTTTGACTTCTCATCAACCTGAACTCCCCCATTCAATAGCCTAGTGCAACCTAGTACCATTTGCTCAAAGGGAATCTTCAGCCAGGCACTCAGGAGCCCCACGAGGGACCAATGAGCACACAGCTCACCATGTCATCTGCCTTCCACAAAGCACTGGAAAAAGGCAAGATATAAGAAACATTAACTAAGGGAGAATGCTCTGCACTGGAGAATCAATGCCTCCAACATAAGCATACACCCTAAAAGTAGTCACATTTGAGCTCAGGAAAGAAAAAAGAAAAACATGCAACATTAATTGTTCGAGTGGCACCAACACAACACAAATAAATGGTGCAATATAAGTCTCATGAGAACACACGCACTAGGATTTAGGCATACTGGCATCTATATAGTTCAGTGAGTAGTATTGACTCTTTCTACATTAAGGCATCATTTGGACTACAGTCCACACCATCAGCATCCACAGACCATGTGTGACATAAAGATCCTCTGTGGATGGGCCAGGACTGTAGCTGAACTACCAGTGATGAACAACTGTCCATCCTGTTCTGTAGTACTCCTTCCAAGTGTAGACTGGAAGCCTTTCCTCCTGCCCAGCTAATCAGAGCAAAATAAAGGGGAACTAGTGAGGAGTAGCTAGAGAGGTGCAGTTCTGAGGTATCTGGGATAAAAGGAGTAATACCATACAGAGTTGTGTCTCTGTAGCCTCAAGGGTAGGTGCAGCACAGTTCTGCCCACCATGAAGATACCACTAGGCCACCTATCATGGACGTATATCTAACTGGGAGCAACTGGCCCCATCTCATAAGGATGTATTGTGACTTTGTTTTAAAGAAAAAACATGCATCATCATTCGGTGGGAATAGCTCACACCAGCAAAAGGCTCTTAGTGTTGTCCCCTCTTGCAGACACTCCACCATCTGCATCCCACCTCCAGAACCAGGCTGGGGGGGGGGAGCGATGAAAACAGTATAGTATATACAGCAGCACAAATGATGATTATTCGATTATTCGATGTTACATGAAGAGAAGAGGAAAAACAAACAAACAGGAAAACACATACCAAGCAATCAGTTCATTCACCTAGATACAAGATCGAGTATATTTGTAGCTGGCCGCGGCCCCCATTAGCACCCCCACCCCAGAACCCCACCATCTCTGACCATGGCCCAATGATCCCCAGACATAAGTCCATTGAAAAAAACATAGTGCCTCTCTCCGTCCCAGTACCACCTCACTGATCATACCAGTCTGGGTCCATGAGTCATACAAGCTAGAGCCACCAAGTGCTCACAGTGCTATTGGAAGTGCTAAACATGGGAGGACAAAAGTGAAATGTTAAGGCAATCACTGGGACCACAGGTAGGGAAGGCCAAGCATCACTGAGGGGCATATCAATGGAGAAAACCTGGAGGGGGCACCAACTTGAACGACAACCAGAGATGTTCACCCACCTCATTACTGATAGTGGGCCCTATGCACTATTGTAGTAGAGTTGCTACATGCTTGTACCTGGGGTCTGCAGCCACTCCACACCCTATGTGCCCCCCAAACGGGATGCATCAAGGGGTGTGCACAGCACCTATGTGCCCAGTCCCCTGGCTGTGCGAAGAGCAATCCATCGGGGTGGGGAGGGGTGGCTGGACACAATGTGCCATGCACTAAGTCTTGTAAATGCTGGCCATGGGGGGGTATGGAGAAGGATGCAGGGTATGGCAGGGAGAACCCCGCCGTAGGTCCCCACGTGCCCTGCGCACACCACTGTTCACCGCCCAGACAGGGCAGTTAGGCCACTCAGCCAACAGAACCACTGCTGCCAGACCACACTGTGGCTGCCCGGCACCACTCAGGACACAGCAGTGCATGGCAGCCACCTGCCCCCCCCCCCATCATATCCACACAGGCACTGGCCCATAGATGCGCACCCCCATGGCACCACTGGTCAATCCCCGCACTAGGCCACCCAGGCATGTTGTGGGGTACAATGTCCTCCCCATACCACCAACAGACCCTCACCACCCTATCCCTGCAACCAGCTCTGGGGCCGTATCACAGGAGGGCTGGCAGCAGTACCCTCTTCTCACCACCTTGACTGCCAGCCATTAGTCTTCCATGGGGTGCACTGCAAATGCGAACCCTGCCCCAGAGGTGATCCACTCTGTGCCCTGCTCTGGGCATCCGAATGGATGCTTGGCCTGGTCTGCTTCCCTACTCCCGGCCACCCTGTGGAGTCCTGTGTGCCGGGGGAAGCTGGCAGTGAACACCAGCCGGTGAGTACATGTCCGTGGGTGAGCAGTTATGCGGGCTGGGTATGCGCAGTTTCTGCATACCCCCGCCTGCATAGTGCATAGGATCCAATGTTTGCACAAGTCTAGGATCATTCATGGTGCATAACCGGTGCCTCATACAGAAACTTGGCCTTCAGCCTCTGCATCCTCCACATCTTTGAATTCTTCAGCTTCTCGAGGTGAGTTGAAAATACTGTGTTGGTTTGCTGGGCCTGTTAATGCTTAGTTGAGAGGGGTAGAGGTGTGCAGATTCCCAGCCATGGAGATGCAGTTTAGATTTTACTCCTGCAAACTGTTGTCTTTTGACTTGTAAGTCCCTGCTATAGTCTTTTTTTTTTTTTTTTTTTGTTATTATATCATTATATTTATACTAAAACAACATATTTGGAGTTGTCCACTTAGACAATTTGATAACATTCGATACGATTTCAACATTAAGAAATTTATACTCTTTGGACATCCCTAAAAATTAGATCAAGTCCACACGTAGACAGACAGAATTACTGCTAAATATTGAGGAGGCGGTTATCAGTCACAAGCTTAATGAGTTCAGCTGGTTATCTTAGTCTTTGGTTTCTCTGTCTTCTTATCACATTATTCCCCCTCCCACCAAAAAAAAGAAGAAAAATAAAGAAAGGAGTATAAACTTATTTCTTAAGAATTTAAACAAGAATTAACTGCCCAATAATCTGCATCAAAAATTAGTTTTCTTTTCCCTCTGGAAGGCATCTCCTCCTCTACATCCACATCTTGATTGGAGTCAGAAAATTGCTCAGTTCTTTTGGGCCTTTTTAGAATGATATATTCTCTAAGTTGCTCCGGATCAAAAAATAAGCGTTTCTACTCCCCATGTGTCAGAATACATTTGGCAATGTATAGCGCTCTAAAATAAGCACCCAGATCCGTAAGGTCATCTTTGAACTGGAAAAATTGCTTATGTCTTTTAAGAGTCTCCATAGCTATATCTGGAAAAAAATGGCACACAGCTTGCTTAAATTTTAAAGCCCCTTTATTCCTTGCAATATTTAAAATAAGATCACGATCTGTGTCAAAAGCCAAAGCAAAGATGATCATGCTCTTAGGTCCAGCCACATTTTTAAATATATTTGCTGTGGATTGTGCTTGATCGAGGAGTGCAGCAGATTCAGGTGAGAGTAAATTGAAGCTGGTGTCCTGATTGGCAGGGTTTGTCTGATCATTTGAGCTGGATGTTTCCTGGCAAGTAGGTACACGAAAGGCTTTAGTCACAAAAGACAGTTTTTTTCAGAAAGATTTAAAACCGAAGTGAAAAGATCTTTGAGCAAATCTCTTCAAAAAACTCATAAGTTTTATCATACGTGTTTGGAACACCCATCAGATGCAAGTTCTTATAGCATAACAAAGTCTCCATATTTTCAGTTTTTCTTTGTAATGCAATTATTGCATTAAGGTTTGATGTAGCAAGTGCTGTGTTAGTTATAGTTTTTTTGTTGAATTGCTGCAACATCATCTTGGATAGTTTTTTGTACAGAGTAATTTTCTCCACCTCGGCTTTAATTGATTTTTCTTCCCGATCCAGAGCTTCTGATCTGTTAATTAACAGATCAAAGCCAGCCCAGTGGCACTGAGGGATGAGGTGCTGGATGCCACACCTCATGCCATGCTGGCAACCCAGGTTAGGGAACGCACCCGGGTCATCAGGGGTCAGCAGAGGGAGGGATAGGATTAAGCATCCGAAGGTCTGCTCTCCTATCCCTGAGGAGGGATTGGGGATTTCACTGTTCTGCAGTAGCCCCTGATGGAGATTAGGTGTGCTGCAAGGGTGGTGCACTTGAGAGTGGAGTGCATCGGATGTCGGCATGCAGTGCCTCTGACATCATTGCATGCCCACACTCCAGTAAGGGGCACTACATGGAGAAAAAAGTGGGGTGCGACTGAGCAGCTGGATGGCCGCACTTAGCACCACCCTGGAGGTCTGTCGTGGAATCGCAGTGGGGGCCTGGTCCAGGCCTGGCATGGGGGGGGGTGCATGGGGAGGCACCTCGGCAGGTACAAGAGTGGCTGCATGAGGCCCTGACATGTGAGTAAGCCTGCTGACTCTCAGGAGGTGGAAGGTGGTGGCTGGAGGTACCACACATCATGCTGTAGAGGTTGAAAAATAAAGTATTGATAAAAAAAAATCAACAGATCAAGTTTTTGATCAAATGAGGAAAGAAGTGAAAATACATTTGTAAAGGAGGGAGATGCTTCATTGATGGACTTAAACTCGACTTTGGTTGGTAATGAAATACTCCCAGTAGACATGCTAGGCAGGATAGGAGGAAAACAGGATTCATCTTAACTAAAGCTTCTGCTGTATATAGTGTCCAGATTAAAAGTTTCTCCCACCTTCACCCTGCAGTATCGTTCAAAATCATTAATTCATTTGTTGTGCTTGCACTAGAAGGAACTTGAAAAAGACCTGCATCAGGCACGTCGAATCTCAATTTAGGGCTCTGTGTTCAAGGACTCAAAATTATAGCATTAATTTTTCCCCCTGGTTGAGGCCTTCTAATTCTCCCTAACCCGCATCCGTGGCAATCAAGGCATCAAGATTTGGCCTCTCTTGGGATCCAGTAACACCAGTAATATAGCGATCCAACGGGTCCTTGAGAAGTGGTATATCTGTTTCAGATGAGGAAAAATCCTTCTTTCGTTTCTGATGTTCCCTCAATAGAAACTACTTGGTTTGCTGAGACATAGACATAAGCAAAAGGAACTTGAAGACTATTCTTTGAACAGCAATAGTAGCTAGTAGGTTGGGACAAGAACAAAAGCAAAAGCAAGAGCGAGAGCATCCTAGCGCGTCTATATAGCCACTGCCATCTTTCTGGAAGTAATTTGGTCCTAAGTCCCTGCTAAAGTCTTGAAAGACTAGATCCTCACCACCATCCATTTGCATTGGCCCATGACTGTCTGCCACCCTCAACACCATTTCTTTTTCACGGTACCTCAGATAGTGAATTAAGAAGTGTCTAGGTTGCTCACCTGGTTTTGGTCAGGGGCCCATTCTGTGTACTCTCCATGTTTCAAATGTGACTGCGGCAAGGACCATTTTTTGTTGTTTGATCAGCCATTTCTGCACTCCTGGTGTCTTGCTCTTGAAACCCTTGGGTAGACCGACAAAGTGGAAGTTAAAATCACAGGCTCTGTTTTCTTGTTTATCAGCCTGTTTCTGCAGCACAGACATGGTTTTCCGAAGTTGTTCCCTATCTCTTATTAGGTTGGTGATGGTGTCTTCTAATTCACTGTTCCTCCATTCAACTTTATCCAGCCATGCTGCACGAGCATTAGACGTTTCAGTCAGACCTGAAACGATCAGTTACATACAGTGTTTGTGCTGTGACATTCTCAAAACCTGCTTTCACCTTCTGTTGTAGGTTTGAGGATCAGATTATTTAACAAGCACTCTGAGTCATCAGTTCCAGTGCTGCCATTATCCTCACCTGCCGCCATAGCTTGAGCCTGTCTGGGACCCCTCCTGCTGAATGGGTGCTGAACCTGAAGTTGTTGTTGCTGACTCAAATTGGTGTAAGATCTGCCTCTTTTGAGATTTTTGAGTAGCCATCAAGCTGAGGAATCTTTTGCAGTAGTATTTACTGTTAGAATGTTATCTAAGAACAGTCTTTAACTGTTGTTTGGTGGTGCCAAGTGGGAGCTGCACTAGAGAGCAACCACCATCTTGCCGTGCCAGGCCATAGCCCCCTGACACCTTTATTTGTGTGGTCATTGGTGGTTAGGTAGTTTTATGAATAATTACAGAGGGTAAATAACAGTGTCTCTTAGTGATAGGACAGATGGATGGGGGTTGTGATATTTTGTTCATTTTGAGCCTTAGTTTCATTTAGGCAGTTTTGGCAAAAGGGATTCTTGTAGTTTTATTTTGTTTTATTACAAGTGGCATGGATGTTTGCACCAATGATCACTGAGCATGGATTAAGTGCAAGTGGTCATATTCAGCTGAGGAAAAGACACACTTTTTTTTAAAATTTAGGTATAAATGGAATGAAGAGAAGCCTGAACTGGTGCGATGTTGTGTGGGCTTGACAATAAGAGGTACTCTACTTGTAGACTACTGACCAGCATTGTTTGTGTTTGTGGGTGGGTTACCATGAAGGTGGGGATGGCTCCTGTGTAGATGGGGGAGCAGAGTGGAGAGTGGTCAAGAAATGGGAGGTGCAGCTTGAAAGTAAAAAGTGGCTGATAAGAAATTAAACTTGTTTAGGTTTGGGTGTTAATAATATAGCAAGATGTACAATGTGGCAGGCTGAGTGTACAGTATTTGCTGCAGGTCTATTGTTGGTACAGAACTAGGAGGTTAGGCTGGTGAAAGTTTGTAGAAGTAGTGATGGCAGGTGGGTGGGGGTGAGCTGGGATGACATGGCAATTATTGAGGCAATGCAACTGTTTAGGTAAATACAAAATCACACATGCCCACACAATGCAAAGCATCATGGGCTGCATATGCAAATCACCACCGAATGTTATGCTAGTCCAACTTTAAGCAGAATTGCATGGTGCTGAAAGGCCTCTTGCAGACTGCATGAGGCAGTTCACATAGCCTGCAAAGGTGCCAACAGAAGACATAGACACGTTTTCATTCCCACCAGGACTCATCAGTGGTTAGCACCCTTGCAAACTGTGTGAGAGGCCTTTGGCACCATGCAATCCTGCTTAAAGTTGGACTAGATAACATCTCTGTGGTGATTTGCATATGCAGCCCATGATGCTTTGCATTGTGTGGGCATGTGTGATTTTGTATTTTCTTGAAACTTGGCTTCCCAGCCGATGCCGCTTGGGTAACTCCTTGCCTCAGTGTTTGCACACAGAGGTTCTTTGTCTTTAAATGTTTTTTATTTTAATGGGTTCACCACAACATATCCAAGACACACTGTCTTAGGGTAGCTGGTCCATTCTACTGGGGTGTCAAACAGACGAGGCATACTGGTGAGTCCTGGTAGGACGAAACACGTGTCTATGTCTTCTGTTAGCATCTTTGCAAACTGTGTGAGAGGTCTTTCGGCACCATGCAATTCTGCTTAAAGTTGGACTAGCATAACATTCTGGGGTGATTTGCATATGCAGCCTATGATGCTTTGCATTGTGTGGTCATGTGTGATTTTGTATTTTCTTGAAACTTGGCTTCCCAGCTAAATGCCCTTTGGGATAACCCTTGCCTCAGTGTTTGCACACAGAGATTCTTTGTCTTTTAAATGTTTTTTTTATTTTAATGGGTTCACCACAACATATCCAAGACACACTGTCTTAGGGTAGCTGGTCCATTCTACTGGGGTGTCAAACAGACGAGGCATACTGATGAGTCCTGGTAGGACGAAACACGTGTCTATGTCTTCTGTTAGCACCCTTTGCAAACTGTGTGAGAGGCCTTTCGCACCATGCAATTCTGCTTAAAGTTGGACCAGCATAACATTCTGTGGTGATTTGCATTGTGTGGGCATGTGTGATTTTGTATTTTCTTGAAACTTGGCTTCCCAGCCAAATGCCCTTTGGGGTAACCCTTGCCTTAGTGTTTGCACACAGAGGTTCTTTGTCTTTTAAATGTTTTTTTTATTTTAATGGGTTCATCACAACATATCCAAGACACACTGTCTTAGGGTAGCTGGTCCATTCTACTGGGGTGTCAAACAGACGAGGCATACTGATGAGTCCTGGTAGGACGAAACACATGTCTATGTCTTCTGTTAGCACCCTTTGCAAACTGTGTGAGAGGCCTTCCGGCACCATGCAATTCTGCTTAAAGTTGGATTAGCATAACATTCTGTGGTGATTTGCATATGCAGCCCATGATGCTTTGCATTGTGTGGGCATGTGTGATTTTGTATTTTCTTGAAACTTGGCTTCCCAGCCAAATGCCCTTTGGGGTAACCCATGCCTCAATGTTTGCACACAGAGGTTCTTTGTCTGTTTAGGTAAATGCATTTATCTCACTGCTCAGTGTTTTCCAATCAGATAAATGATTTATATAAACTGATTAGTGTCCACCCCATTGCATAAATATTTGGAAGGTTTGGCATGTAGTTCAATGAGGGAACATAGCTCCTCCTCCATCCTCTACATAACTCTCCAGCTGCTGCTCCCTCTGCTTAGAGCGAGTGAACTCAGTGGTGTTGTGTGTCTGGGGCTGGCTGTTCTTCCCCTGTGCTCTGTTGCCCGCATCCCCCCCATCCCTTCCTTTTTTTTTGTCTATGGCCCCCACCTCATTCCATTTTCCCACTTGCCCTGGCTTCTCTTGTCCTTGCTCCCCCCTCCTCGTTCGTACCTTTGTGTTGTCTTCTGTTTTGTCCCTGTCTCTTTTTGGGACCTCTTCCTCTCTGCCAGCCTCTGGTACCACCTGTGCTGCTCTCTGCATGGCTCTGTCCCACCACCTGGCCTGTTTCTTGCTCCAGCTCTGTCTCACAGGCCTGATTCTGTTTGTGATCCTCATCTGCCTCATTGCAGCATTCCTGCTTGCTGCTGCTCCTCCTCAGTCTGCTCCCCTCTGCTTCCTCAGTCAAGGAGCGGTCCACACTCTGCTTATCCTATTGCGGCCAGTATGACGCCTACATGCCGTACTTCCCTGCCCCTCATTGGCTCGATGGGCAGGGATCCTTGGATTGTTTCTATGCCATTGCATCTTGTTGGGATTACAGTACCTTTTCTGGAGTTCATACTGAATGTTTTGTGGATAATGTCCTGTTGCTGATGTTCTCTTTCACTAGATATTTAAAACTGTTTGATTCTCCAACTTCTCCTAATATCACCTTAACATTTAAAACATTATTGCTTTCCATAATTCCATTATATCTATCAAAATGGGAGCTACATTACAGATGCTACATTTCCAGTATACCATAAACTATCTTAGCAAAAACTCCTGCAGTTCCCTCTACTGTGGCTGTATCAATGGCTGCCACGCCACTGCTGTGGCGTCAGTGGCTGCCTCGCTTCCTCGGCTTTGGATTCGCCCCTTTCTGCATTGCCCTGCTCTGACCCAGTGCTTGCTTGGTTGTCTCAGTTCTGTTCATCCTCAGCATGCTGTTGGGGAACCCTGTTTTCTCATGGGCTTGCTTACTTCAGTTGCTGATTCTGGATGCTTTGTGGCATTCCTATGGGGCTCAGCTGTCTGCGAGCATCTTCTGTGGACTACCTCATTGGCTAACTCCTTCAAGGACTTTTCTCTACTGCTCATTGTGCTGCCTTCCCTCATTATGCCATCAGGGTAGTGGGCCGGCATGCTCTGCTACCGCTTCCATTGGACACATTGTATCTGTTTCATGCCAGCTCTTTGTGCCACCATACCACCATTCCTGCGTACCCATACTCCATGTTGTTTGGCTCCATCCTCCTATGACAGGCCTTGCCGGGACCGCTACACCACCACTTATTGCTTGTGATCCAGCTGCTTTCTCAGGTGTTCAGCCACTTAAGCTGGCATGCTTGGAGGCTCAGACCTCATCGAGGTCCTGCCAGTCTGGCTGGCCTACCTGGAGGCCTAGCTCAATTCACTAACTCTACTCTTCCTTAGTCTGACCTACGTGCAGGCCCAGCTGGTCATGCTTGCCTATGTGGAGGCTTAGCACAACTTCTACTTTACTACTCTCTTGGTGGACCCATGTGGGGTTCCCGCTTATCTGGCTAGCCTGCTTCAGGCTAGCTTGACTCACTCCCTCTACTTATCCTCTGGCAGACCTACATGGAGGTTCTGCCACTCCTACTCACCCCTGGGGGCCTCGTTCTTTACTCCATCACTCTATATACTGTCTTCAGCCAGACCTCCTAGGGCTTCTTTCTGATATACCTATAAGGAACCTAGGATCACCTAGAGGACAGCCTCCTTTGAATCCTGCATCCAGGGACCTTGTCATCATTGTCCCTTCCCATCTACTTCTTCCTGACTATACCCAAAAAGGTTTACACTTCTACCTGGCTAGATCGATGGATTCTCACCATTTCATCACTTCCTTCAATCTTTTGGCACAGAATACAGAGCTTGACTTTAACCTCCTCAGGACTTGGATGGCTGCCTCACGTCCCCACCATTGAACATTGTGCCCACAACTGAGCATTTCTTAAGCACTATACTCCTATGTTACCAGCTGATTCCCTTCATTCTTCTTCCTCATTTGGACCATGCGCTATCACTATAGTGGATGGGGGTCCGCCTTCGCAACTCATACATGTTCTGCGAAAGGATCCTCCTTCATAGTTCAAATGTACTAAGTTACTCAGGCAGACACCCGCAGGGATCCTTGTTACTTGTAACATATTGTATCATGCGATGACAAACCTCGTGCAGGTCTCAACACTTCGACTCCATCAAGCCTCATGCATTCTCCTAGACTGTAGCTTCCTTCCCATCACTGCGGACCCCATGAGGGTCTCCTTACTGTCTGCTACCACCTGATACCTAGTGGGTTACCTAAGCAATATCACTCAGCTTATTCTGGACTTTAGGAATCCCTGCTACAGCTTGCCAGCCCAGGCCTCCCAAGTCTTCATTTCTTACTTCTTCTACTGCAGTCCTTCCAGTTTTGCTCCATTACCAACCGTAATCGATGCTCTGCAGCTCATGGAGTATTCCTCATTCCTTGGACATCCCAGCTCTGAATCCCCCTCTGCTTGGTACTCGATTGATAACTTTCTATTGCTTAGAATCCAGCTCTAGGCAACCTCTATTCGTATAGACTCCTGTCGCTTCATCGTTCCTTGTTGGCATCCACTAGTCAAATTCTCCTCTAAGAGTCTACTTCCTCAGCTGGTACATGTTGGCACTCATCTTCAACTATGCTCCCTGTCTTTCACTGTTACTTGTAGTCTCTCAGCCCCAGATGGTAGCCTGTGATGCGGGTGACTGAATGTCAGTGACTGGTCATAAGGGCGACTGCACAATGGTGCCGACAATGTGGGCTATCTTGGATTTCACCTCTTTCCCCAAGTTACGCCCCCCCGGAGTAGGAATCCTAATTAAGGGGGATGTGGGGGGCGAAGCCTCCCACATTAAATAACATACTGTTTTTCAGTTGCCCTTGTGGTTTTGTGCCCTTATGACCAGTCGCTGACATTCAGTCGCCCTTGTCACATTGAACCTCTCAGATCTTTGGAGCTCAGATTATCTATAATCCCCGATCCTGACATCACACCTTGCTGGACCCCTCCTTCTGCAGAATTCTTATTCAGTGGACCTTTCGTTCTGCATCAACATTGACAGCAGAACTTGGAACTCTTTCACAACCTAAATAGAGCCCAGCTTCCAGCACACCATATTCTTGCTTTGCTCCACAAAAAGGGGGGCCTGGCACCTTCTCTACTGGAATCATGCTTGCTGTATCATGTGACACCGCCATTCTCCTTCTCGGCTCCACAACGGACAGCCTAGCTGCCCAGTCACTATACTCCAGCTCATCTTTCAGAACAACTTCTTCTTCCTTGTACTCTAAATTGACTGCTGACTAGTTCTACTTCTCATACCTCCAAGATGAGGCTTTGTGAATGGCAGCAATAAAACTGCCTGAATATGCATATTCCTCACCTTCTACTCCACAGTATATTATTGACTGGATTCGCCAATCTCCTAAGCTACTATATCCATGATGGACTCTCATTCACCAGCACTCATCTTCAGGGCTACCAACTTGCTACCAAACACAGGATATGCCTTTATCTAACACTCTAGAGTTGGTGAGAAGACAACGTAGTAATACTTCTTACATTAGGATTACTCTCCTTTAGTATGCCTAGAGGATGGGCGGGTCAGTAGCCATGGGTCCTCAGAGGCTTCCCTCCTAATGGGGGGGTCCTCTCCTGTGTGTTACTGGCCACACTTTCTGGAGTTGGAGGAGGTAATCATGTTGATAATTACATTTCTTTTTGGGCCTTCAACCCTACACTTGCCTAGCATCCCTACAAAGGTGGGGTATAGAGAAAAGCCCAAAAGATTAAGTTCTAACATCAGTTATGTCTTACATAGCTCAAACGTGTCTGAACATCAACCATAGTACAACCATTTCCTACATCCTCCAAGTACTGACCTATGTACCATTCCAGCTTAACATTTCTAAGCACAAACCACTGTATTTAGTTTCTATGTACTACAAACATTGACCTATGTATCATCCAGTCAAATGTATCTAAGCACAAACTATACCTTATTCAGCTCTACATACCACAAGCGCAGAGCTATACATCACACATTGAAATACAGATATATACATTCAGTGCAAAAAAACGATGTTTATGCACTAGTTAGCATCTGTTATTAAAGCTAAAAAGGTAAGAAAATGCAATGTAAGGGTTTTTTGAAAGCTAGATCTGCCCACCCTACTCACTGTCCCAATGAACCCCACCAAACTGAATATAAAAGCATAACCCATTTATAACACATATGTGAAGTATGGACATCATAAATAAGCAACATAGAGACATAGACTCTGTCAGCAGAAAAGGAATAGTAGGCCCATCCAGTCTGCCCATTTTTTCCTTGCCTGTACCAACAGTACCAGGAACTTGATGAACACTGCACTGTGTTGTATATACAGTATGTTATGAGGCACAAGGCTGAAGGATATACTGGCCATACTCAAAGTAAGTACTCTGTCAGGCATGGCTCAGAACCAGTAGCTTGTGTTATGTATGGTCCTGCTGGTCAAAGCAAGTGCCCCATTTGTTAGTGCACATATTTAAGTTTGTGCTTTTACCTCTGCTTTGGGTGCAGCCCTGCAGGCTGTATGCAAAGCATGTACACCACTGGGCATTGCCCCAGACCTGTAGCTTATTTTGCATATAGCCATTTGGCTCAGGCAATATGCAAAGCAGGTGCCCCTTCAGGCATGGCCCAGGTCTTCTAGTTTACTGTTCGCAAGACCCGACAGGCCATACCCAAGGCAGCTAACTGATTAGGCATGGCTCCAGACTTGTACCTTGGTTTGCTGTTGGCCCTGCAGGCCATTCACAAAGGAGTTAGTCCTCTGTAATTGGTTAGATAACACTGCGACATGCTAGACAGTGAGGAGATTTCTGATGAGATTACGTGATTATGTTATATGAACATAATCATATAATCCATTAAGCATCACTCACTGACTAGTAACAGGTAAATTGTAACCTCACACAGTGTCTTCACTTCCTGGCAGTAACTGATTAATCGTAGTATTTTAAGGGATTAGGATTAGGGTAAGGTTAGCTCCCTTATTACAACAATGTCATCTGATGGTTGCCATGGATACACGCATAAAATCTCCCTCAAACTTTCATCTGCCATCTTTAAAAATTGGATGCATGTTGTACACCATAGTTGTATCCTGCATTTTTCCAGCTTTAATGAATACTTAGTCCCTTAAAAGCATTCGTTGTACAGTATGTCACAAAAATGGGCGTAAGCCACAAAAAATGTGACACAAAAAGCTCCCTGATTTTGTGGTATGCAACAAATTATTTAAAATATACTTTAAATAGCAGCAGTATTTGTTAGTTGCCAAGAAGTTCATCATATGGTATTTTAGCAAAAATGTGTTTCTGACATATTTAAATTTATCTACCATATATTTTTAATTTTCTCAGATATTTTTAAAACCAGTTTAGTAGCTGATATTCTAGTCAGTGACTCATGTCATTAAAGATAGCCACCACTTGTGATTTTTAAAATTCTATTCAGTTTAGGTTAACTGTTGATTGTACATATTAGATTCACACAGTGGACGTAGAAGACTGTGGACGTATATATACTTGCAGAATCTATATACGTTCACACATATTCAGTTCTCAAAGAGTTAGGATGGTACTACCACATGTTTCTGATGGTAAACAGCACAGCACTGTACCAAGATATTTAATGCTTTTATGGAAGCAAAGTTGGACTGACCCACTAGGATACCTGGAAATTTCAAGATGGGCCACCCTTTGTTTGGTACATGGCCACCTTCTAAACTCTGAAAATCTTTACATTCACTATTCATTTTCTAACTAAATGGGATAGTTTGGGTACTGCATGTAAATGTAAGATGCAAACATAGAACTAGTGTATCATGGTTAAGTGGAATTATGATGTGAGTATGTCACCTAGAGCTCTTCTCCATTAATTTTACAGGTGGGTTGCTGAATCAATTTTCCAGGTGGGCCCCTTGTTCCCCAGTCAAACCCTGCATGGGGGGGGGGCATGGGAGTGCAAACATTAAAGAACATTAAAATGTCATAGCTTCATTCAGGAATTAAATAAACTGAGATGAAAATTGATGTTTTTGCTTGAAAACATAAAACATTATTGCTGAAAAAAAAGTACATGCCGCTAACAAATACAGCTGATTTAAGCTCAGAACTGTTTCTTGTTTTGATGCAAAGTTCCCCCTTTTTTTCATGATTTCCTGTCCTCCAAGACTCACAAAAGCTGAAGTCTTATCTCATGAACATAGATAAGTCACAAAAACTGGACCACCACCTACCAAAACACAACTTTTAAAATATTCATGAAACACTGAACTTTGCATGTACAAAGATGTAATCTTATTTTCTAAACAATTTGAAGAGCTAGTGGAGACAAGACATACAGACAGGAAAATAATACACATTTTAAGACATAGTCTATTGTAGCTTTATTTTTGCAGTATTTTTCTTTTTCCTTTTGCTCATTAGACAGTCTGCTATATGATATTATAAAATGGACATGAAAAATGCTGCAAAGCGATTGTTCAGCCTCAGGATTTAGCCATGTGTAAATCTCACAACAAACACACAGATAAAGTACCTGCTGACCTGTGATCACCTGATCACATATGTTAAAAATGTAGATCAGTTGACAGAACGTTATTGTTTCGAAATCCGCCATTTGTTTTTCTTATTACGGTACACACATTTTTGTTTCTCTGTTTTTCCCGTATCATACACGTTTGCATTTTCAAACAGCTTTCTTTTTGTAGGTGATCTATATTGCAATGAGATAATATCCTTTTTTGTATAATCATTCCATAAATGCAACATTTTAATTTTAGCCAAGATGTTCTTTAAAGATGTTAACCATTTAGAACTTTGATTTTGAACAAAGTATTGGTAAGTTATTGTGAGTATTATTTATCATCTGAAGCCAGCACGTGACTAAGGTGAGATCTTTGATTGTGTCTACTGTGATTCTTCCTAGTTCAGCTCTTATCATAGCATTTGATACTGAAGATGGAACTTTTAGCAAAGATTTATAAAAGAAGGAACAAGTTTTTTCCAGTTTTTCTGTTTTGTAGGATCCCCCCACTTCAGCCCCATATATAATAATGGGGTAATTTTTGCTTCCCCAGCTTTAAGTGTTGGGGTTATTGTATTCCCTCCATATTTTAGGTTAAACTTTAGCAATGCTTTTACTGCTAGTTTAGCCTTCATATTCTGGTCACATACATGCTATGACCAATTAGTAGAAGATACAAATTTAATCCCACGGTATTGATATTCATTGACTATTTCTATTTTAACATCTTTCAAATACAACTTAAATTGTTTTTTGTGTGTCAGATGCTTACCAAATATCATAATTTTTGTTTTTTTGGGGTTTATTTTTAATTCAATTCCGAACATTTGCTTTGAAAAATACTAATCTTTTTTTTTTGTAATCCTGATGCGCTCAAAGAAAAAATCACTATGTCATCTGCATATGCTAGTTTATGTAATGGGAGTTCATTAATTTTTGGGGAGTCCAATAAATTTATTTCCTCAAATTCTAATAGTTTATTGATGTAAAGATTAAATAATAATGGTGCCAAAAGGCACCCTTGTTTGACTTCCTTTTGAGTTTGGAAATACTGAGTTAAATTTCCAATGTTATCATATCTTATTGATGTTAATGTGTTTGTGTATAATAAACAAATCATAAACAATAAAGTATGATCAATGCCTATTTCAATTAATATTTTCCAAAGCTTAGTTCTGTTTATGGAATCAAATGCTGATGAGAAATCAACATAAAGAGTGAAATGTTTCATTGTTCTTATATGTATGTACTTTTCAATTATGTGACTAAACACAAATACATTAATCAATAGTGGAAAATCCTTGTCAGAAACCTGTCTGATAAGGGAAACAATAAAATATTCATCTATCCAGCTACAAAGATGGTTCAAAAGAAGCCTTGCAAAAATTTTAGAGCAGATGTTTATCAAGCTGATAGGACGTAAATTTGATGGATCATAGACAGATCCTTTTTTATGCAGTGACATGATAATATTAGTAGTCCAGGAGGCAGGTACATATTTATGTGTCATGCATAGGTTACAGTAACATGTTAATATTGGGATCCAAGAATCCATATGTTCTTTATAAATCTCAGGTGGGATGCCATCTGGGCTAGGAGCCTTATTATTTTTTAATTTGGAAATAGTCTCTTCTACTTCTTTTTCTGTAAATTTAAGTGCAGTATTAGAAGAGTGCCTTAGTAGTTTGATTACTTCTAAATCTTGATCTACAATATCAACTTTAGCAAAAATTATTTTATAATGGTCAGTCCTTAGTTCTTTTGGGACATATACTGCTAATGATGGATGGTAGTCATTCATTCCTTTTGCAGCCATTCTCCAAAACTTTTGGGTATCTTTTCCCTATATAACTTCATACATTTCTGTCCAATGCTTTTGTTGGTATTCTGCTTTTTTCCCCTTCAAGCCATCTATTATACTGTTTCCTATTTTTATTTAAATATGCAAGGTTTTCCTTTGAGGGATGTCTTTTAGTCCATCTAATTAGGTTATTCAATTCCTTTTTAGTTTTTCTACATTCCTCATTAAACCATCCATTATGATTTTGTAAGTGTGAACTAGGTTTTGCATACTTTATTGATTTAATATTTTCAAATAATGTATCAAACTTCTGTTCCAATGCATGTGGAGAGATTGCTGCAGTAAGTTTTTGATCTGTATTCCAATTAAGTATTGTTTCTTTTACTTGATTGTTTTTAATCAGGCCCCCTTTTCAGTATCTTTTCCCCTGACTGTACAATTCAGCCAATGGGGAAATATCATCTGTAGCTACAGAGATCTCATCCCCCAGTATAAACTTTAAGGAAAGTAGAGCATGGTCACTTTCTGGTCTCATATTAATTTCAAGACTAATAAATTATATATTTCTGGATTGCATAAAATATAGTCTATAGTACTCTGTCCCTTTTGAGAGAAGTAGGTGGTATTACCATCTTCATCACCTTGCATCCATCCATTCAAAATCAATAAAGAATTTTCCTTTATTAATTTCTGTAAGTTTTTCCCCTGTTTATTTTTCTTAGTATCTTTACTGTGCCTAGTTCTAATATTTCCAAAAATCAATTCAGACCCCAAAATCTTTAAATTGTCATAATTCAAAATTCCAGTGTTAAAGTCACCTGCAATCAAAATATTACTATCTGGAATTTGTTTTAGGAATGTAATCAATATCATGTCTTAAATTAACCCAGACATCTTGCAAAGTTTTATCATTTGGTCTAATATATATATATATATATATATATATATATATATATATATATATATGGATATATATATATGGATATTTTCCCAGAGAATGTTAATAATAATATAATTAGGGGTAATTTTTAATTTTTCCAAAATGGTGATCTCCTTTTTAATCTTTAGGAAGCAGTATAGTGCAGTGGTTTAGGGCTCTGATCTGCAAACCTGGAGACCTGAGTTTGAATCCCACAGCCCCACTTGCATACTGTGTGACCCTGAGCAAGTCATTTGACTTCCTTGTGCTCCCAGGTTGCACCTGGAAACACATTTTGGCTTAGTGTGCCTTTCCTGGTTAAATAATTCCCCCCTTCCCTTCCCTTTAGTTAAAATGCCAATCCCCCAGTAAATCTCCCAAATTTCTTATTTTTGGTTGCAGGTGAACAAATCAGAATAAATCCATTTATATCAACAGGTTCAGATGCCCATGTTTTCTGAAGTAAAACTATATCATGGCCTGTAATTAACTTATGCCATTCCGTATCATTCATTTTTCCTAAAAGGCCTGCTATATTCCATGAAAGGAAATTATGCCCTATACATTCATCAGTCACTGAGTTGTTTTCCTCATTCAACTCTAATGACCACTGCCTCAGTCATTCCTGTGAGACTGATTGGTTGTTCTTGGTTTTAAAATTCATTAAATCATTCATTTAACAAATCTTGGGAGGATGGTGTGTTACCTGTTGACTGGAGGAAGGCGGATGTGATTCCTCTTCACAAAAGTGGGACCAAGACAGAGGCAGGAAACTACAGACCTGTCAGTTTGACCTCTGTGGTAGGGAAAGTGATAGAATCACTTCTGAAGGAAAGAATTGTTGAGTACCTAGAGGCCAGTGGGGCACAGGACCCAAGGCAGCATGGGTTCACAGTGGGAAGGTCATGTCAGATGAATTTAATTGATTTCTTTGACTGAGTGACCAAAGTAGTGGACCAGGAAGGGGCTGTGGACATGGTCTACCTAGACTTTAGCAAGGCATTTGACACAGTCCCACACAAAAGATTAATTGTCAAATTAACCAGCCTGGGAGTGGGTCCCAGGGTGGTAGCCTGGGTAAAACACTGGCTGGTCAACAGGACACAGAAGGTAATTGTCAATGGAGTCCATTCTGAAGAAAGAGGGGTTACTAGTGGGGTACCGCAGGGTTCAGTACACCAGTCCTTTTTTTTTGTATTATTTCTTTTATCTCCCTTTTGGGCCTCACAACCCACCACTCCTTCAGGCTTACCTAGGTCTGACTTCAGCTGCTGCCTGTCCCATCCTGAGTCCTCTCCAGCCGCATATCGCAGCCGTCCCTGGGGTAACCCGGACGTAACCCTTCACCGGGTGGGGCCCCCTCCTCCGAGTCGGTAGGCACCAGAGGGGGGCAGCCAACACATACTTGGCCCTAGGGTGCTGCTGCAGCTGAGAGGCTTGTTCAGGGCATCGGCAGTGATGGAGAACCGGCAGCCATCATCCAGTCAGTCACCAGATGAGTTTCCACTTTTCTGCGAGGTTCCCCATGCGTCACTCATTGCAGAGCTTCCAGTCTCCACTGGGGGCCACTGCAGAGTGATGCCAACCCACAACCCACCCCAGGAGGTGAAAGCAGTCCCTATGAATGCTCAATCCTCTCCCTCCCCTGCCAACCCCCAGCATCCCGAGTCCATTCCCGGGGTCCAGTCCTTTTTAATGTCTTTATAAGTGTCATTGCAGAGGGACTGGAAGGAAAAGTATGCCTCTTTGCAGATGTCACAAAGATCTGCAACAGAGTTGATACACAAGGAGGCATGGAAAGGATGAGAAGGGACTTGGCAAGGTGGGATGAATGGTCAGAAGCATGGCAGCTTGGATTCAATGCAAAGAAGTGCAAAATAATGCACCTGAGAAACAAAAACCCAGGGGAAGATTACACAATGGGGGGCGGTAGTAACAACAACAAAAATGGAAAGGGACCTGGGGGTAATCATATCTGATGACCTAAAGGTTAGCAAGCAATGTGAGAAGGCAGTAGGGAGGGCTGGGGGTATACTGGGATGTATAGGGAGAGGCATCACCAGCAGAAAACAGGAAGTTATCCCTCTGTACAGACAGTTGGTGAGACCCCATCTGGAGTACTGCATCCAGTTCTGGAGACCCCATCTCTGCAAGGACATAGACAGGATAGAGGCAGTCCAGAGGAGGGCAACTAAAATGGTACAGGATCTGCAAGAGAAGCCATATGAGGAGAGACTAAAGGAACTTAATATAAATACCCTTGAGGAAAGGGGGGGATATGGTAGAAGCTTTTAAGTACCTCAGTGGAATCAACAAAGTTCAAGAGGGTAGCATCTTACAGAAAAAGAGATATGCAAGAACAAGGGGACACAATTCAAAGATGGGGAGGTTAAGTGGCAATGTGAGGAAGTATTTTTTTCAGAGAGAGGGTGGTGGACACATGGAACAGCCTTCCTGAGGAGGTTGTGGGGTCTAAAACTGTGGGAGAATTCAAGAATACATGGGATAGACATAAGGCAATTTTTGTGGGGAGTAAGAAGAAATAGGCTGTTGGGTAACTAGGATCTGCAGTTTATCCTGTAGGTAGGGAAATGGGCAGACTAGGAGGGCCACATGGTCCTTATCTGCCATCCAAGTCTATGTTTCTAAGTTTCTGTATCAATCATAAGAATTCCAGCATGGTCCAACTTGTTTGCATTTACTTTCAATTGTTGGAAAATGTCTGAAGTAGAACAAAATATAAGTCCAAGAGGGTAGCATCTTTCAAAAAAAGAGGTGTGCAAGAACAAGAGGGCACAATTTGAAGAAAGGGGGGATGGCTCAGAGGTAATTTAAGGAAGTATTTTTTCTGAGAGAGGTTGTGGATACGTAGACCTTCGAGGAGAGGTGTGAGTCAGAATCAGTGGTGGAATCTAAGCATGCATGGGACAGTCATAAGGCAATTCTAGGGGGTGGGGGTAGGAAGAAGTAGGCTGCTGGTTAACTAGGATCTGCAGCTTATCCAGTAGGTAGGGAAATGGGCAGACTGGGTGGGCCAAGCGGTCCTTATCTGCCATCAAATTCTATGTTTCTATGTTTCTATGTTTCTATTTGAGAACCACCGTCAGGAAAAAATGAGCGGTCTACTCTTTCTATATTTTCCCCATTACAATCTATTGTACAACATGATGACAAAATTGTCAAAACTAATGTAGTTAAGAAACATTTGTTTTCATCAGGGCAGTGGTCAGTTCCAAAGATTGAGAGTATTTTATCACTTTCTATATATTTTATTGGAGTTAATTGCCTGTCTCTATCAAATTTCCATTTTAATGAAGACAAAATATTAGTAAAGTTCTTATTATCTAATAATTCCACATTAGCCTGTAAGTGTGGAGTATTTTTAATGATAGTTTTCCAGAAAATGAGGCAAAATGTTCAGCTTCAAGTATTTCAACCTACTATAGGCAGCCAAGGCTTCTTTAACAATTTAAATATCAGTCACCAACACATACACTGGGTGTGATTCCTCATTAGTATCTCTAAAACCTTTAATAATTCTATTGCAGGCTTGTGCAATAGAAAGTTCTGTGCTAAAAAGATGTATGATGAGTTCTTTTAGTGAATTTGGGGATTCACTGGGTTTCAGGAAAATGCCTTCTATCCTCAGTACAACTTCTTTTCCTAACATTTTTATGTTATCATTATTACTTTCTATTGAACTCATAGAATATTGTTGTTGCTTGTTTGTGTGTGTATGTTCTTTATGTGTCCTTACAGGGACCTGTGACATATTGCCTGTCGACTCAACCGGGGCCATATTTTTAACAGTACTGCTATTCTTTGGCTTAATGTTAATAACAAGTTCTATATGTTAGTATTTAATTTCTTTTAATTTTATAGGATTATTTCCTTGAGTTTGTCTATCATTATTGGAAACTCCTGGTGTTTTCCTGTTATTTTTTTTTTTATTTTCTTTATTTTGCTTAGTAATTTTTGTTTTCTTACATCCCTTTCCCTTAGGAGTCTCAGGAATATGAATAGTGGAGGATGCAATTTTTGTTCTGGCATCTGCTGTGCCAGAGAGTCTATTTTTTCTTCTAAATCATCTAACCTATTAAAGAAAAACTTTGTTAATCCATCAATTTTCTCTCTTAAATTATTAAGGGCTTCAACTGTTACTATGCTGGCTATCACTGGATGGGCAAGGGCTTTAATTGTGTACTTGTATAAAGAGCTAGGGCATTGGGCTAAAAAATTGGCTTTGAGCTAAATTTGTTTGACCTCATTATCCAATTTTTGGAACACTGTATTAGGGGAACATGCTAAAATACACAAATCATTTGTGCATTATTCATTAGGAAGTAAATTAGAAAGATTACTCAAAATTTACAAAGTGCTAAATAGTTCTAATTTGGTTTCATGAATTATCTCATGTAAATCAGCCTTGTTATTATCCTTAGTCTTGTTCAGGCTAGCCTCTGATTTCTTTAATTTCCCTGTTTCTGCACTTTCCATAGTTTCAGTTATCTTTATTTCCTTTACGGGAACATTCATGAGGGTATCTTTAATAGGAAAAGAGAATGTGATATCCTTTTGCAAGATGTCTTTTTGATTGATATCATTTGGGGCGTTAGACTTTTTCTTCCCCCTTTGCCCCTTCCTCTTTGGCGGTTGATCACTTTCAGAAGTTTTGACCACCATATCTTCTTTATTTCTTCTTGTTTCCCCTCCCAGATTGTATTTAGTTTTAATAGTGCACACCTTTGTTTTCAATTGGGGTGGTAACATTTTTTTAGCCACTTCAGCATATGATGCTGTTTTTTTTTTTATTTCTATAGGTGTTGAGGTAGAGATTTGAAGTTCATCCTTAAAGAAACTCCCATTTGGCTTTTTCTGGATAGACAGAACTATTTTACCACTTCTGATATTCATTATTTAAATAACCTGAGTAATCCAATCACTTCAGATTAAACAGCTTAATTGATCAAAAAACTATCAATCAATTAACTAAAACAATCTATAGTTAGTCACTTCTTAGGCACAAATTTTATAGCCAGATAATTGTTAAACAATAGTTAAAAAAGAATCTGGCTGCCCAAAATCGCTGTCATAAAAACTAACTTCAATGATAAGTTCCATTTTCTCAAATGTTTATTATAAATATATTTTTAAAAGGCAGCAGCAAATTGCTCCCCCACCACCAATGTTTCACATCCTCTCCAATGCTCTATCAAGGTGTGGTTTGAACACTGACATCATGCATTTTTATACAGTTAGGTCAGTCACATCACCATATTAATTCTCCAATACTATACAATTATTCACAAATAGTTATTGCCATTGACAAAAGCATGCATGTCCTAGTGCTCAGCCCTAGTCGGCACACATCATACTTATTACATACTTAATCTGCTATTACCAAATAATAAAAACACACATTTATATTACTATATCCATAGATATAAAATTACATAAGAACATTTTTTATACAAAAATGATTTTATAAACAAGATTTGATTTTTAGAGATATATTATTAGAAAAAGATTTTTTACAAAAGTAAGTATGTAACAAGTATGAAGTATGATGCATGCTGACATCTACATCAGTAACCACACTCATGATGATGCATGACTGACTCCTCCCTCAGGTGCTGGATCAGATGAAGGTGGTGGCAATGGGGTGGTGTTTGAAATGTACATGCAGGCCCCTCCTGAAGTAACCCCGACTCCACCATCAGCCAGCGTATCTGTGGATTGCATGGGGAACAGTGGAGGGGGGCACTGAATTAAACATGAACACATCTCTGCAATAATGACCCCTCCTCTGGAAGTTTCCATGTCACCCACTTTGAATCAGCATAACTCGGGTGAAGTGGGTGGCAGGGAGGAGGCTTCCCAAGTTCTGCAAACAGTGAGAGACATTCTCTGCATAGAGAACAAATTAATCTGCAGAGCTCTCTGGTTGTACAGTGTCTGAGTTGTTCCATATTTATGGCACATAAACACGTTGTATTTTTTGAAATGAATAAAAACATTAATTTGTTCACCATTGATGTGGAAGAACAAAACCTTGCAGTTCTTAAAATTAATAAAAAAAATGATTTTTTTTCAATGAAAAACACATTTTGTTCTGTATTTCATTTTATAATCACAATAATGCACTCCAGGGGGTGTGTTGTTGCAAGTTTTTCACATGCCTCAGGTGTGGTGTTGCACAAGGCCGCAGGCTGAGCACTGTAAATCACCTGACACATGTGTAAATCTCTCATCACACTCCCTGTCATGTATTATTGCTTAAAGAGCTACTGTCACCTGACAGAAAACTTTGAAAAACATAATAAGTAGGTAAAATTCTGCTTGTATTCCACATATATTCTAGATTTCTACTCCCTATTATTTATTACTGAGGAAACATGCATGAATATTTGATTTGTATCCCTTAGATATACTTTTAAGTTAATCTGCCTCTGTAGCTTACTCCTTACTTCAAGTCATAATGCTTTGTTGTGACATCACAATCTATTGCCATGAGAGTAACTGTGATGTCATAGTTAGTGCATTATGGCCTTAGGTAGGGAGACAGCAACAGAAATAGATGAACTCTTCAGGAGCAAAATCCTGTTTTCATGCAAATGACCTCAGCAATAAATAATGGGGAGGAGGAATAGAGAACTAATGTGAAATGCAAGCTGAACTTTATCTAAATATTATGTTTTGTTAAAGTTCTCCTGAAGTTGTCAGTTGCTCTTTAAATATTGTTCTGGAAGTGTGCAACATCTCTTAGCCTGGCAACTGACATATCTGTCTCTATCTGACCCCAGTACAGCATCAGAATTATCATCTTACTGACAGTAACATCACTTTCCTTTAGAAGTAATACAAAGTCACAGTATGGGAGCTTTTAAGAATAGACTAGATGTACCGTATATATGACAAATAAAGGATGCACAGGAGGTAGGGGATGTTAGGGAATGGTTGGGTCCTAAATGGCCTTTTATGCTGTGGACTTGAAGTTTTTCTATGATTCCTGTGATCACAGATGACTCACTGACAGTGACATCACATGTGACTGACCTGGCAGCCACTGAGTGGTTGTTCCTAAACAGCAGTGATGTCACAGTCAGTGAGATCACAATGCTGATGATGTACTAGGGGGAACAGAGCTAGATGTGTCTAGATATGTCAGCTGCCAGGCACAGAGCCGTTCTACAACTCACATCTACTATTATCAGGTAAACAATCTTTTAATTAATCAAAGGGAAAATAACCTGGCCCCAGTTGTCGTTGCAACCCTAATGCCCACCCCATTCCCTGAGAAAACAAGTTCAAATGTGATCTCCTTTCATTGGGCTCTGTGTGAAAGCAGATTATATTCACAACATGTGGCGAGACTAGGGATGGGCGGGTACTAAAATTCCCAAACTTCAAGACTACCAGCGGTGCCTCAAAAGTGCCCTAAAAATTCCCTGATGAAAACCGAATAGTTAGGTTGAGTCAGGCAGTTATTACCTGGCCTATTCTACTACCCGATTATCCAACTCTGACCATAACAAAAATCATGAGAAAGACTATTTTTTTGGACTACTTCACTGTTTGTTGAATGCTCGAGCCATTATACCTGTGGGGGGCATTACTGAGGCAGGTATGAGAGGTGCAGCTGATCTTAGCGAGTATGCTGCTGTTTCCAAAAATTATACCCATGGCAGGTATTACTCAGGCAGGTACAAGAGGTGCAGCTGCTGTTAATGAGCCTGCTGCTGTCTCCAAAAAGTATAACCATGGTGGGCATTGCTGAGGCAGGCATGAGAAGCAGAGCTGCTGTGAGTGAGCATGCTGCTGTTTCCAAAAATTATACCCATGGTGGGCATTGCTCAGGTAGGTAAAAGATGCACAGCTGCTCTGACTGAGCCTGCTGCTGTTTCCAAAAAGTATACCCATTGTGGGCATTGATGAGGTAGGTACATGAAGTGCAGCTGCTCTGAGTGAGGCTGCTGCTGTTTCCAGAATTTATACCCATGGTGGGCATCAAAGCTGCATAATATAAAACTGATGATTGACAAAAAAAATTAAGAGTAGTGTGACACATGTGGCTGGTTCTATTAGTTTCATACACAACCTAGTCATCATATTCAGTATCATTGTTTGCAGGCTGTTGTTCATGTTCAGGGTCAGAATAGAATAATTCTGTGTTTGTGACAATTGAGAAATGGTCAGCATTCATTCTGAGAAAAGTAAGCCATTCCACATTTACAGGACTTAGCAGTGTTGTGTGAGCAGTGACTAGTCCTCCTGCTGCACTAAATATACATTCTGAATATTTGTTTGAAGGTGGACAACTGAGATACATTATTGCAAGATTTGCTAGATCTGGCCATCTTGTTCTCTTTTGTTTGTAACAGAGTAAGAGATCTTCCTTGAGACCAATCACAGTATGGTCTGCAAAATACTCCAGGATTATTGTGCTGCGCGAAATGGTTACCAGTCTGGCAGATGGATCAGCTGTACTTTCTTTACAGGATACTAGTCCATGTTGTTGCAGGCAACTCAGGAGTGATTTTGTTTTTCTTAACCTGAACAGAAGATGTCAGAGAACTAGCTGTGGCAGTCCTTTCCCTTGCTGATGACACTAGTGATTGTGAAGAATTGATAGCTGTGCTATTGTCTGCACCAGAGGCACACTCTGATGGTTCGACAGAGTTTGACTGCATATCAGTTAATGGTGTTCGTGGTGCAATCTCACATTTGGTTAGCAGATCTCTCTAATACTTAATGTCTTCCCCTGCAGGGAGGATGGCTTTAATGTTCAACTTAAAGCGGGGATCTAGCAACGTAGCCAACACATAGGTGTCATTCTTAAACATGGCATTTATTCTCTGATCAAGTAAACAGTCTGAGACTCAAGTCATCTGCCAGCATAACAGCGGTGGTGTCTTCTTTTGACTGAAAGTCTTTCTTTATGTCATCAAGAAAAATGTGAAGAAATCTTATTTGAGGAAGAATTTGACTCAGAGTTGCACTGTCTGCACTGACATCACATATGGCAGCCTTATATGGCTCCAGTAAGGTGACCAAAGATTCAAATAGAGTCCAGCTGCTGGAAGTGAGCATGATGTCTACTTTACCTATTTGATTTTGCATGTTGTAATCATGTACAGCTTTTTTCTGTCCAAGAAGCCTTTCCAATACGTAAAATGTTGAATTCCAGCGGACTGGAACTCCTTGCTTTAATGTATGCAATGGTAAGATGTTTGACCTCTGCAGCCCCTTCAGGATTTTTTGTGTTTTCACAGAGTGGCTAAAATGCCCACATATTTTCCTAGCAACACCTAACAGGTTTTCGGCATTTCTTTTTCCATTTAAGAAACTATGGATAAGAAGACTTAAACAATGTGCAAATCAAGGTATGTGTTGGTAGTTGCCATCTCTAACAGCTTTGATTATGTTGACACCATTATCTGACACTATGAGCCCTGGAGATAAAAAATACAGAGAAAGCCATTTCTGGAATTGATTTTGTAGCTCCTGCAAAATATTCACAGTAGTTTGGTTTTCCTCAAAAATTGTGACACATAATACAGCCTGCTTCCTACTACTAATGGTACAGCAGGGATTATTACTTTCTTAGTGAAAACTTGCCCAGTGAGCTGTAACAGTCATGTAGTCAATTGTTTGGTTGCTGGTCCATATATACTGTATGTGGTTATGTGAACCTGCTTCACGTCAGAGAGTTTCAACTGCTTAATGACTGCAGTACACACCAAGTCATACAACTGTGGTACAGCTTTTTTTGAGAAATATATTCGGCAGGGAATGGTGTACCATGGTTCAATCCAGTTCATGAACTTGAGGAAACCCTTTTGGACAGCAAAAGGGAGTTCATGATTAGATAACTCTGCAATAGCTATACTTAACAGCTGGCATGTTGGATACTTGCGGGTAAATTTTGATGCTCTTGCAACACTTTCTTTTAATGTTAGTTGACGAGAATCACAAGATATTTTAAATTTTGGGGGGATTGTATTTTTCATGCCTTTTTCATGTGGAGTACTACTTTGGGATTTTGCAGTACTTGATGGTGTCAGAAGAAAACAGTCTACATAGATACATAGACACTGTCAGCAGATGTGGGCCATATGACCCACCCAGTTTGCCCATTTAAGCTTGTAAGTTCACTTTTTGTTTTTCAAGAAGCCTGTTGCCCCTTACCCCTGACCTCCAGAATTCCCTTATGTCTATCCCATGCAGTTTTAAATCCTGTGATTATTGCAGACCTCGCCACTTCCTCTGGCAGGGTGTTCCACTTGCTCACTACCCTTCCTGTGAAGAAATTCTTCCTCACCTTTTCTCTAAATCACCCTCCCTCCAACTTCATCCCATGCCCTCTAGTCCTGGAACATCTTTTTCACTGGAAAATATTGTATTCCTGCACCCTGTTCCTTCCCGTAAGGTATTTGTTTGTCACTATCATATCCCCTCTCTCCCTCCTCTCCTCCAGAGAGTATATATTGAAGTCTTTCAGTCTGTCTTCATGGGACTCGTGATGCAATCCCTGTACCATCATTGTTGCCCTCCTCTGAACCTTCTCTACCTGTCTATGTCCTTACATAGGTAAGGTCTCCAGAACTGTACACTGTATTCCAGGTGAGGCCTCACTAGTGGCCTATATAGTGGAATTATGACCTCTCTTTTCCTGCTGGTGATGCCCCTGCCTGTGCATGCCAGCATCCTATTTGCTTTACCTGCTGCCTTGTCGCACTGGTTCCCTACCTTGAGGTAATCAGATATGATAACCCGAAGGTCCCTTTCTTGCATGGTGCATGCTATATCCTCACCCCCCAACTGATATGTTGTTCCAGAGTTTTTGTGCCCCATATGCATTATTTTGCACTTCTTTGCATTGAATTTCAACTACCAAACCATTGACAATTCTTCAAGCTTCTGCAGGTCCCTCTTCATTCTGTCTACTCCCTCTGGCATGTCCACTCTGTTACAAAGCTTTGTGTCATCAACGAACAGTGAAATTCTACCTTCTAGGTCCTGAGGAATATCACTGATGAAGACGTTGAATAGAACTGGTACCAGCACTGATCCCTGTGGCACCCTACTGGTCAATCTTCCCTCTGTGGAGTGATAACCATTCACCACCACCCTCTGTGTCCTGCTGTCTAGCCAATTACCTACTGTCCTGCCTACTCCCATATTCCCCAGTTTGTTTAATAGCCTTCTATGTGGCACAGTGTCAAAGGCCTTGCTGAAGTCCAGATAGGCCATGTTCACTGTCCTACCTTGATCCACCTCCCTTGTCACCCAGTTGAAAAATGCAATGAGGCTGGTCTGGCATGACCTCCTCTTGGTGAAACCATGCTGTCTTCGGTCCTGTAGTCCACTGGCAACCTGATGTTCCACCAATCTCTCCTTCAATAGGGCTTCCATGATCTTCCCCACTACTGAGGTCAGCCCGACTGGTCTGTAGTTCCTAGTTTCCTCTTTGTTCCTGCTTTTGTATAAGGGAACTACATCTGCTGTCCTCCAGTCTTTGGATACCTCCCCTGTTTCCAGTGTTCGGCTAAACAGGATTGCCAGAGGTTCAGCCACCACCTCTCTTAGTTATTTTAGGACCCTGGAGTGCACCCCATCTGGCCACATTGCTTTATCAACTCTTATTCCTTCCAGTTCCTTTAGGACCCTTTCCCTTGTAAAGGGACTTGTGTCCATTTCTGTGCCATTTCCACCCCTTGTACTCCCTTCAGGCCATTACCCTCCTCTTCCTCAGTAAAGACTGAGCATAAATATCTGTTCAGTATGTCAGCTTTACTGTTGTCATCCTCCACGCGGCCCCCATCCTCCTCCTTCAGTTTCACTATCTCTCCCTTTGCCATTCTTTTTTCATTGATGTACCTGTAAAAGATTTTGTCTCCTCTACCCAACTGATTTTGTGATGCGCTCTTCTGTCTGAGCTTTGGGTTCTCTTACTGAACTCTCTGCCTCCCTTTGCTTCTCCTGGTACTTCTCCCTATCCCCTTCTGCCTGTGACTTTTTGCATTACCTGAATGCAATCTTTTTGGCTTTCACTTTCTTCACTACCTCCTTGTAAAACCATATTGGCCTCCTCTTCCTTTCCCCTTGTTAACCTGCTCAATGCATAATTCTGTTGCTCTTGTAATCCCTGTTTTAAATATTGCCCACTAGAATCCTCATCCCCTGATTCCATCCCCATTCCCATTAATGCCTCTTTCAAGCATCTCCCCATTTTCCCAAAGTTTGCCACGCTAAAATCTAGGATACATGTTTTTGTGCAGTTTGGTTCTGTTCCTTCTGTGATCTCAAAAAACAGTAGTCACTGTTCCCCAGGTGCTCCTCCACTGTTACCCCATCACATTGTCCCCACTTGTTAGCATGAGGTGCAGTATTGCCTTCTGCCGAGTTGGTTCCATGACCAGTTACTTGAGGAAGGCACCTTGAAGGGAGTCCAGAATAAATCTACTCCTGGTTGATGCTGCTGCTGGGAGGCATTAGTCCACATCTGGAATATTAAAGTCTCCAACCAGCACCACCTCAGCATTGTCTGCCATCCTTTGCATGGCTAGCATCAACTCCCTATCTGTTTCTTCCTCCTGGGCTGGTGGCTGACCCCATTTTGCTTTCCAGCTTAACCCACAGTATCACTCCCCCATTTTGTTCCTCCTGGATCTCTGTGGCCTTTATGTGATCTTTCACATAAAGTGCCACTCCTCCTCCCTTTCTGCCAGCCCTGTCTCTTCTGAATATGTTGTAGCCGGGTATGTCCATCTCCCAGTCATGGTTATCATTACACCAGGTCTCTATGATGGCCACAATGTCCAGGTCTGAGTGCACCATGGCAGCCCCCAGATCCTCCATCTTGTTTGTTAAGGCTCCTGGAATTGGCACACATGGACTTCCATGATGTGAACTCCTTGGACTGTTTAGCTGTTCTACTCCAACCCTCTCCCTGCCCTGGTTGTCCTTTATCCCTGATTCTCCCTGCTGTCTGCCATTGTTTTTCCCCCTTTCTGCCTATCCACCTCTTGGGTAATATATATATATATATATATATATATATATGTATGGTATAAAAGTGTAGTATACAAGAGAATAATACCATTGAAGCTCATAAACTACAGCCCAAAGGGTGAGTAGATTTATGAGCTCTGTAGTCTACAAAGATGGCATCATTTCATATGCTGATCCCGCAACAAAACCTTTACAGCTAATGCATCATTGCCGACAACATCAATAGTTCACTGTAAAGTCTGCCTTGGACCTCAACACTCTTTCCCTCAGTTCTGCACCTCCTCTCTGAATCAACTCCATCTCAGAGCTGATAATCCTTAAGCCTGGTGGGTGCGGTGGCAGAGCCCCCCATGGGGGTGTTCAGGGGCAAAGACCCCCAAAAAGCAGACAGGTTTCCAGAGGGAATTCATGCCAATTGCAATTTGCAGTTGACATAAATCCATCGCTGTAATGTCAGTTGACAAAAGTTTTGTCAAAATGGCGTCATAGAGCTGTATCATTTAATGAGCACACAACAGTTTTCTAGTGTCTTTTTTTCCTAATATATTTCAGTATTTAAAAACATGCTGTATTTTAGCTATTGTCAGAGATGGAAACATTGTCAAGTTGTGCAAGAGTTAATCCACAATGAGCTTGGTAATGATTCCAACTGATTGTGAAAGAGACAGCATCAGTTAGCCATCTTACTTACAGATTACATGACTGGGAGGCAGTGGTTAAACATGGCCACCATCAGCCTGTATACTGTTTAAGTGCAGTATTTTATTTATTTATTTATTGAGATTTTTGTTACCCAGGCAATACATTAGGCCAAGAACCTATTTTGAGATGCGACTTGGAGTGATAGAGATTACAAAAATTCACAATACATAAATATACAAAATGAATCAATGAATATACAGACTATTGGAACTAAAACAGACATATAGTATTATAAAAGTAATAACCCTAAAGAATATTAAAACCAATATGCATAAACACTTTATACACAACTAAATAAATACATATATACAACCCTAGTGTTCTTTAACCTGAGCAAGTGCAACATGATTGGGTTGCTAAATAATCATACAATAGCCTGGTTTTGACCTTGAGGCAAGGCCTAAAGTTTTAAAATGCCATTAGTTGTTAATGTCACAATTGATTAATTTGTGTATTACTAATGTGATAATTGTTTTAGTACCATGGTATGTAGCTTTAAGTAACATGGTTTATCATACGGTAAACCTGCTGCTGTCCTGAGTATCTGTTCAATTTCAATCTCTGCCACCACCTGAGAACCCCTTGTACCTATTTTGTTTCAGTGACAACCATACCTCATCACAGTACATGACTCATTTAAGGCCCAAGTTTCCTCACTGCCACTAAGATGTCCTGTGATGACATGTGAATTGCATCTTACTTTGTTTCTGCATTGTATTTCTACCTTATATTTGTATACTGCATGTAACTGCTTTTCTGCTGTGCTAACTTATGCTACTCTCTGTATGTGTCCTCCCTGAGACCCCCACATAAATGAGAGTCTGTATCGCACGGGGTTGTTAGGGTTTGAAGACATTTCAAATAAGAGTGTAAATAAATAATCAGAGGACAAGTGCTTGCTGGAATTTATAAAGTTTGAAAATATTTTCTTTCAGTAACTCATTGAAAAAATGCTATTTCTTCTGTTGAGTGAGATTCCCCTTTGCTCCTAGCACAATTTGCTGTTAATTTAAGAAAACGAATTATTAGAACATAATATGATCCTTTTTATATAATACACTTAGCTATGCAGCTCACAGACAGACTCAATGCAGATCCAAGGACTCAGCTCCACACAGTCTAATTGACTCTAATACTTTTTGCCAACAGCAATTCTACATTTCATGTCTGATTAGCCAACTAGTCATCACACCTAGATCATTATAACAGTACGATTTTATGGTTCGTTGATATAAAAATTGACTTTATTTCACAAATTCAAAGTAAAAAAAAAATATTAAAAGGTATATTGTTTCCTCGTGGAAACCCAAGCTTGTTCCAGGCTGCATGCCAATACTCATCAGCTTAAAATTTAATACGGAGATGAAGCTTCTACTTACAACTCCATTTATGTACTGTTCTCTTTTCCCCCATAATGCCCTTCTCTGTCAAATATGGCAATGAATACATTCCAATACCAGAAACTGGGCTCCAGTCTCTATAGGAAATTCTTGTATGCTACAGGAAAATGGTCTGGTGAATAAAGAAAACCATCACAGGAAACTTGTGTTTATTATACAGTGAGACTGCAGTAATATGGGCCAATGTAAGAAAAGGAGAACCAAAAGAAAGTACAATGGTTTACTGCAAATTCAAAAAGTTGTTTTTAGATTTGCAAGTTCAGTTCCATCAAAGAGATCAGACTTCACCTCTTTGACCTCTTGTGGACCCAATCAAAAACTTTGCTGAAATTACAGACTTTGGTCTGGTACAGTTCAGATCTTGTGAACTGCAAAAATCAGATGATGATGAGAGCAAGGGTGAAGAACTGAACTGTGGTTTGAGTCTCAAATGCCACACACAGGATAGTAAATTGAGTAAGGTTATTCCTAGCTAATGAGGTTGCTCCTTGCTGATGGCACTGCAGTCAGTTGGGTGTCAGCTGTTGAGGAAAGGGGATGATGAAGAATTACACTGGGCTGTACCTTTAGTTTTATTAAACAAGTCAGTACCATTAAGCCCATTTTCCAAAATACAAAAAAAAGAGAAATGCTCCTGTATCCTACTTTGTATTGCTCTTATTGAAAGTGTAGCATGTACATATAAACAAACAAAGGCAGCTCCTACACATTACTGGACATTTCACATCATACCCAAGATGCTCTAGATGCTTCTTCAGAAGTTTATTTGGTGTACTGTAATTAGATCAGAAGAAAAAAAATACATAAACATTTACAAGATGGAAATATAGAAATATAAAAAATGTTGACAGATAAAGGCCTTGTGACTCAGCCAGTCTGCCCAAGCCTGTTTAATTCTGAGACTGTGCCCCTTTCAGTCCTCACTACCCCCCAATCTGACCCCTTATGCACTATTCTCATGTGTCTGTCCCAATCTCATTTAAACCCTTCCACTGCTTCAGCTCTGATAACCTCCTTCGGTAGTTTGCTCCAGTCTGACACCCATCTCTGTTAAAAAAAAGTAATTCTTGACATCCTTCTTGAACCACTCCCTGCTAGTTTAATGGGGTGTCCCCTGATGCCTGTTTTACCATTCATAGCAGACAATTCAATGCTCCCTATCTTGTTTATCCTGTGGAGGTTTATTTTAGAAGTTCATGTCATAAGAACTGGATGGCTCAGTGGATTGGTATCTGGTTATGGGGGCTTCCACCTTAGATCAGTGCTTTAAATCCAGCACAGGCTGGTAGTACAGAAAGCCATTATCACTTGAGAGCTGTACAATATCCTATGTGAAATTAGCTGTGGTGGTCTTAGTCCAGTTCCCAGTGAGCAGCTGTCCTCATCACAAAATTACCAACATTATTGGCACAAACTGGCACTGTTGTTGGTAGTCTCATATGAGAAGTTGAGGACTGAATGGGAATGGAGTCTTGTGACAGGGTTGGGTAAGACCCTTTCCCATTAGTTATGCAGAAAGAGTTACAAGCAAGGATATGTTTTGTCCTGTCCTAGTCTGTCACTTGTCTGTCTTTTGCCTGTCTAATTGTGCAATCATATTTTCTTGTGGCACCTAGAAATTGGCCCCTTCAATGGTCCCACAATTCCCCCCTGTAATTTATTTTCCTTCACTTACTGTTTCTATTCTTTCTTTCTCCTCTTGTTTCTCTGTGGTTAAAACATATATGTGAATCTTTATGTGATACTGGGATCCCTTGGTTTGCAAATGTATATAATTATATTGTTGAAATGATTGCAGACAGCTATTTGGGTTTCTTAAAAAGTTAACAATCTGTTAAGCAGGGGGTTCACTTGAGATGTATTTTGACCTCCGGAAGCTTGTTAACAGAACTCTTAACAGGAAACCATTCTGGGACCAAGTGTTCAATTTTGTTGCACCTGTTGAGACTGGATGTGCTCTTCAGGCTAGTTTCAGGAAAGAAACTGACAAAGTTCTAGTACATTTTGTGAGAAACAGGAGATGCAACTTAGAACAGTAGGATACAGAATTAAAACTGTCAGGAAAAGACATCTTATAAAAAGAGAGCAATGTTTTGTTTAGAGAGATAGCGAGATAGTGAGAGATTGAAGTTTTAAAGAGAGAGATTTTCAGATGTAGGATTTTTATATTTGTGCTGCCTATATGAAGAGCTATCCTGTACAGTTTTTATTATTTTATTTTATTGTAACTTATGATAATAAAACACTACTTGCAAATGTTGTAACTTCTCCTGTTCTGCCTATGCTTCCCGACCTATGCCTCTATAACAGCTAATGTCAGACAAAGTGGGATTTAAGCCATGCATACTCTACAGTATGTCAGGAGTTTTGTACGTTGGTACTAGACCTGGTATCAGGGAAGCTTAGTAGAATTATATGGATCCTGCAACAGCAAGCCCAGGAGTGATTAACAGAAGAATTGCTCAAACTAGAAACAACAACAAAAGTCCAAGCTGATACTGTACAACTGGCACCAGTGATAAAAGAAGAAGAACAGGTAGGGACAGAGAATGAAAGCATATCTGCCTTCTTCAAATGGAGGGCTATACAACAAATAAAAACTGAGAAACAGAGAGAAAAAGAGATTCAATGTTTAGAGGTACAAAGAAGAGAAGAGATGCAACATCTAGAGGCACAGAAAAAAAAAGAGATGCAGCAACAGAAGCAGTGATAGCTGGATGCCTTGCAAGCTGTCATAGCTGGAGGATCTGGTACATGTCCAGCAGATCAGAGAAACATAAACAACTTTAAATACATTTAACTTACTTAGCTGTGTCCCTCGGATGATACTGAAGCATACCTGACATCTTTTGAAAGGGTTGCCAGAGCCTGACAATGGCCAAAACAGCAATGACTAATCAGGCTGGCACCTTATCTGACAGGTAAAGCCCAACTTGCCTACAGCAGTATGTATACTGCATTGTCAGAAAACTATGACCTTGTGAAAAGAAAAATCCTTAAAAGATATGACCTCTTGGGAGAGACATACAGGCAGAGATTCTGGTCCCTGAAATATCACTCATTCAACAGTCTTCAAGAAGTCTTCACCTGACCTAGAGACCTCCTTATTAAATGGCTCAAACCAGAGGGTAAAACAGTCCCACAGATCATTGAAATATCTGCAATGGAGCAATTTATCAACATCTTTCCTACAGATGTGAAGCTTTGGGTAAAAGAACACTGACCAGAAAGTGGGGAAAAGGCTATGTCTTTGTATGAGGACTATTAGATGGCCAGAGAGATACTGCAGCATCAAAGTAACAGCCAAGAAACTGTAAGATCATCATTTTCCTGATTTAACTCCAGATCAGATAAGAATTCTGATAGGGTAACAAATCTGTACTCAAAGACTTTTATTTGCTATAACTGTAATAAACCAGGTGATATTGCAAGAAACTTCCATAAAAGTAAGGAGGGTAACACTAAAGCAAATTTGGCCTTAGCAAAGTGGGGCAAGTATTTATCAGATGTCAAGCTGGGAGATAAGATTATAAATGGACTTATAGATTCAGAAAGTAGACAGACCCTGGTGCATGTTGAAGTTCTGGGAGAAGACTGTTCAAAAGGACCATTACTGCATCCATGGGGACACTCAATACAATCCCACCACCCAAGTGACTCAGAGCATTAATGGGCTGTTGCACCAAATGAAAGTGAGGGTAGTACCAAAGTTACCTGTACATATTAGAAATGACTTTCCAGGATTTGCTAAGTGAATCACAGAGGGCATGAAACCAGCTGTTTCAGCAGCTGTGATAAGAAGAGAACAGGCAAAGAAAATCTCTGAGGTTGGGGACTCTTTTCCTTGTGTTGACTTTGATTCAAACTTGTTTGAGCCCAGCTCCAATATCTGGAAGTCCAGGAAAGAAAGAAGACGTCTGAAAAAAACAGTGGCAAGAAAAGACTGATGGACATGAGGGGTTGATACTGTATATGAAAATGCTGAAACTAAACTGATAACTGATATGATTTTGCTTCTGAGCAAACTAACACTGTTTCTCTTCAAGGTTATTTTAAGCAGCTGAGGGTGAAACAAAAACAGTGTGAACCAATGTTTAAAAAAAGTAATGGGCTACTCTACAAAGTTTAGGTTGATACTTAGATGCAGGAACAGACAGAACATGTGGCCATTCCAAAGAAGTAAGGAACTGAGTTGTTACAGATAGCACATGATAGTCTTATGGCTGGTGACTTGAGGAGGGATTGCACACTTTGTAGACTGCTGTACTTATTTTATTGGCCTGAGATTCATGAGGATGTTGCTACCTATTGAAGTTCTTGTGCTGAATGTCAGACAGTAACCACAGTGACTAAAAAAGACAAGGTTCCCCTGGTGCCCCTACCCTTGATAGAGGTACCTATAAAGAGAATTGCAATGGATGTAGTTGGCCTCTTAGACAAAGGTAAAAATAGTAATCAGTTAATTTTGGTACTACATGACTATGCTACTCAATACCCAGAGGCAATTCCAGTGCATACTGTCATAGTCAAAAAGTGGTAGTAGAACTTACCAAAATGTTTGGCAGTGTGGGCATACCTAAAGAAAGTATTACTGATCAGGGTAGTAATTTTGGTGCTGCACTGCTGAAGGAACTGTACTGAGTAGTAGGTATCACTGTCATAAAAATCTCCCCTTATCACCCTCAGACAGACAGTCTTGTTGAGCATTTTAATCAAACCCTAAAATGCATGTTAAAGAGTAGATTTTCACATAATTAAGATCTCTCACCCTCCAGATGTGCGTTAGCTTACCTTCCCCAAAACTGATCCCTCCACAAAGTTTATTTTTTTGAGTGCTGTGTTTAAAGAAATTAAACTCATGCAAAAGCTCAGAGGGGCCCAGTGCTGAAACAGTCCTACTTCCGTAGTCAGAGACACATCCTCATGCAACCATGTTTTGTGAGGTCAGTACAGGACTAGAGCAGGAACGCACTCCATAGACTTTCATGAGGACAATTTTTACAGGCTATTTAACATACTTTTTAGTGCTGGTTTTGATAAAGAAAGGCCACTGCTCAACTAACAAGGTCCTGTTAGTTGAGCAGTGGCCTTCCTTTATCAAAACCAGCACTAAAAAGTATTTTAAAAAGTCTGTGAAAATCATCCCCATTAAAGTTTATGAAATGCATCCCTGCACTAGTCCTGTACTGACCTCACAAAACATGGTTGCATGAGGGCTTGTCTCTGACTACGGAAGTCAGATGTTTCAGCACTGGGCTCCTCTGACCATTTTTACAAGTTTAATTTCTTTAAACACAGCACTCAAAAAAATAAACTTTGTTGAGGGATCAGTTTTGGAGAAGATAAGCTACTGCATATCTGAATGGGGAGAGATCTTAATTAGATGAAAACCTGCTCTTTATAAAGGTTTGCGAAAGGTGAAGGGAAAAATTGGGATCATTACTTGCATTACTCTAACGATAGGAAAGAGAGGGTAAGCTGCAGATCATTTAGGATCTGTAGTATTTGAAACAGTTACTAGGAAATTTAGACATAAGGGGGCACTAGGCCCATGTGGAATGTTAGGAAAAATGGGCAGACTAGGTGGGCCAAGTGATCATTGCCTGCCATCAAGTTCTGTGTTTCTATGTTTCTTTTACCTGCTTTTTGCTGACAGAAAAGTCCCACACGCATCAACAGTTTTTTCACCCTTTGAAATGTTGTATGGTAGACAACCTAGAGGGCCACTGGATGAAATAAAATAAATATGGGGCAATAACCCTGCTCAGAAAGACTCTATTATATATTGTATGTGTGCACTGAGAAAGAAATTGGAAAATTATGTTTAAATTGCCCACAATAGTCAGGAGGAAGCTCCAAAACAGCAGAAGGTGTATTATGACCATGGGGTAAAAAAAAAAAGTTTTTGAGTCAGGTTAAAAGGTCTTGTTACTGTTACCCCCTACAGAAAACAAACTGTTAATGAAGTAGCAAGGGCCTTATAAAGTGATTAGATGTACTGTACAGTTAACTGTGAGATTGAGACCCCTGATAGGAAAAATCCTACCAAGATGTACCATGCTAACCTCTTGAAGAAGTAGGTTGAAAAAACACTGAAGATTGGTTTGTTAGTATCAACAGTAACTGCTAAACAAGATATTGCTATAGCTTATGACAGACTGGAACAAACTGTAACTTCTGATGCTGACCAAGTGAATGCACTTACCCACATTACAAACTGCAGACTTTTGTCACTTGGTAAAAACATTTAAAAGTACTTTTACCACAGGGCCAGGTCAAGCAAAAGGGACTGAGCAAGTAATAGTGACAGAGAACTCTTGTCCTATCAGACAAAAGACATACACATTACCACAATGGTTAAGAGCAGATGTGGTTAAGTAAATGCAAAATATGAAAGAGTTGGGAGTCATTGAAGAGTTGAGAAGTGCTAGGTCATCACTGACTGTGGTTGTAAATAAAATAGAAGGGGTGTAAGAATCTGTCTTGTTTTTAGGAAACTTAATCAAGTGCTATATTTTGACAGCTATCCTATGCCCATGATAGAGGATTTCGTGGACAGATTGGGAAGTGCCAAGTACATTAGTAACCTGAATCTCACCAAGGGTTACTGGCAAATTTCACTACATAAAGAATCATGAGACAAAACAGTATTTTCCACTGAATTTGGATTCTATCAGTTCACCACCCTACCACGTGGTTTACATGGCACACCTACTACATTCCAGTGGTACATGGATGTAATTCTAGTCCCTCATCTTGGTTATAGTGCTGCTTACCTAAATGGTGTCATAGTATACAGTCCAAACTGGAAAAGCCACCTGGAACACCTATGAGCAGTTTTTTAATCCATCAAAAATGCAGGTGTGACCATTAATCCTACAAAGTGTGCCTTAGTCATGCAGAAAACCAGATATTTGGTTATTGTTTGGGAAATGGAAAAGTAAAGTCAGAAATTTCCTAGACAAAAGCTATTAACTAATAGTCCTGTCTCTAAAACAAAGAAATGTATCGGGTCATTTTTAGGTCTGGGTTGTTATTTCCAGAAATTTGTTCTCGACTTTAGCATCTCGCTAAACTCATGGAAAAAGAAAATACCCAAATAGTTTGAAATGGTTTTGAGAGTATGATGAGACTTTTCAGGCCATCAAGGCTGCCTTATTTTCAGATCCTGTTTTAAGAGGTCCAGGCACTGAGAAATTATTTCTGTTACAGACAGATGCATCAGAGGTAGGTCTAGGTGCAGTCTTGAGTCACAATATAGATGGAATGGAATGTCCCATTCTATTTATTAGTAGAAAATTTCATGAGAAAGAGAAAAAGTACTTCACTATTGAAAAAAAAAATGTCTTTCTGTGAAAAGGGGCGATGGAGTCCCTTAAGTTTTATTTGCTAGGAGCTGACTTTGTACTTAAAACAGATTGTAATCTTCTCTGTTGACATAATCAAATAAAGGATAAAAATCCCAGAATCACAAGGCAGTAGCTAACACTACAGCCATTTAAATCAAAGTGATGCACAAATCTGGAAAAGAGAATGTCACTGCTGATTTTTCTGTCAAGATGTGGTTTGGGAATTGAGAATTCTGAAGGTTGAAAAGGTGTATACTTAACTGAAATGTTTGCTAAAAAAGGTGTTACAAAAGGGAATGCTGTATATGCAAAGAACTGTAAATGCTTTAAAGTAATGTTAAAAAAGAAATAACAGAAGGTTCTGGAATTTAGTTAAATTTTTTTAAACAGGTTCCCTCTTTAGCAGGGGTGTATGTGATAGGGCTGGGTAAGACCTGGTCCCATTTGTTACACAGAGTGCGTTAAAAGCAAGGATCTTTTTTGTCCTCTCCTATTCTGCTACTTGTCTGTCATTTGCCTGTCTGATTATGCAATCAAATTTTATTGCGACACCTAGGAATTTGCCACTCCAATGGTCCCACAGTTTCCCCCTGTAATCTCCAATCCTTCAATTGCTGTTTCTATTCATTCTTTCTCTCCTTGCTTCTCTGTGGTTAAACAAGCATTTCTCAATGCTGAATGTTGTCTTGCTGGCATTGGCATTGGTAGTGCAAGAGTTAGAGATGCATAATAGGACTGGCAGTGAAATATGGAACTGACGCCAACTCCACCCCACCCTGTAGAGACTGACAAGCATTGAGGTGTACCTTTGGGTCATCGGCCATAACACTCATGCCATTTCACCTTATCCTACTCTGTAGACTCCGACGAGTGTCGCGTTGTGCCTTGGGGTTGTTGGACCTTACTCTCATGCCATTACATAAGGAAATATGTTGAGATGGGTGCAGTATAGGAGAATGGGGTGAATTTTGGGGCTGAAGAGTCAAAGACACACCTTGATGCCTGTCATTGGCTGCAGGGTGGGGTTGGGAGTGGAATGGCGTGAGCATTACAGCTGACAATCCAAAGTCTCATCCCTGATGCCTGTCAGTCTCTACAGGGTAGGACATTGTGGTTAGAAACCATAATTCCCTGGTGTTTGTTGGTAATTGCACTCCAAATTTTTAACATGGGTTCTTTGTGACCCCACTTCATGAAAGCATTTGGGACCTCCACTCATGAAAAGTGGCACTGTGATTTTGTTAATCTGTCCTGAACATTGATTTCCCACAGTGACTGCACCATTCTAAGCCAGCTGTGCAAAAATGAATTTTGGGCAGTATGTGAAAAATGACAGCTGTAGGGTTCATAAGGAGGTGTGAAGAAATGGCAATGTTGAAAATGTGGAGTGAAAATATTAGAAATTCTCAAACTTATGAGTGTGCATGAAAACTGCACAATGCACGTTCATAACACAATCATTTTTTGGAAGTTTTTTCACCAAATTTGCAATATAGGCTTTTTGGGAGCCCACCTTATGAACAGTGACACTGTTGTTTTGTTAATTGTCCCCAAAGATGATTCCATGCAGTGACCATGAAATCACCTTTCATGGCTGAATAATGAAATGACAGTGATTGATTTCATGAGATGGGTCCCAAGAACCCCATGTTAAAAATTTGCAGCCAAAAGTCACAAAAATGGCTGAGATATCCACCTAAGTTGACTCTGCCCCATTGATGCCATTATATAGCTTATCGTGATTTTCTACATTTTATGGTTGACTTTTGAAGAGTTCAGATGTATTCTGCTCCACCAAAGATCATTGCGCTGGGCTCCAGAGATAAATATGGGGTCAGGGGGGTGTGGGGAGGTGGGGTGTACAGAAAGTGGGTGCAGGTTGGGGGAGGGGGGTGTCGTGACCATGAGGGACCATTTTCTGTGTTACAAGAAAAAAAAAGGACATTGCAGGAAGTTTTTTTTTTTTTATTGGTTTGATTTTGGCACACTGGGGTGGGCTCCCAGTGTGCCACCTGTGTTTTTTGGGGACAGGGGACTGAAGCCAATGGGGAGTGGGCCTACCATTAGCAAAGAAAGCGTGTCTGTGTTTGAGGGGGGCATGATGCCAAGGGGGATTGGACACCGCCCTCGAAAGACAAATAAAACAAGGGGGAACATTATGCTGACAGGGATTGGGCTCCCCATCTGCAAATGAACTGGGAAGGGGGCATGCTGACAGGGGGACTGGGCACTCCCAGAGTTGGCTTTCTAGGGACTGTGAGAGGAGGACAGCGGCAGCCACTGCCATGTTTATTGAAATGTTTCAGCAGGCAAGGCACGCGCCGCAATGACGGGTTGCTCCCTCATTGCAGTGGCAAAATTCTTTCAAGTTGGTGGCATGCTTCTCAACTGATGTCATTGACAGAATGCTCATTCATTTATGCCACAGACACCAGCCCAAAAAAGGAGTGGTGCCGTTGGCCACAACACTGCTGCACCTCCAAAACTCACATCAAGCTGCCACAAAATGTTGCTTGCTCTGTGTATCTTGATGTGAAACTGAGATCCCTTGGTTTGCAAATGTATATAATTATATTGTTGAAATGATTGCAGAAAGCTATTTGGGTTTCTTAAAAAGGTGACAATCTGTAATACAGGAGGTTGACCTTGAGAGGTATTTTGACCTCCACAAGCTTGTTAACAGAACTGTCAACAGGAAACCATCTCTGGTTCAGAGTATTCTGTTTTGTTGCACCTGATGTGACTGGATGTGCTCTTCCACCTGGCCTCAGGAAATAAATTGACAAAATTCAGGTACGTTTTGTGAGAAATAAGAGATACAACTTGCAACAGCAAAATGCAGAACTAAAACTGCCAGGAAAAGACATGTTATAACAAAGAGCAATATACTGTTTAGAGAGCTAGAGTGAGAGGAAGAGTAAGAGTTTAAAGAGAGGTGCTCAGATAAAGAATTTTTATGATTGTGCTGCCTGTATAAGGAGCTATCCTGTAAAATTTATTTTTATTTAATTGTTACTGATAATAATAAAATGATACTTGAGAATTTTATGGCTTTTCCTGTTCTGTTTGTGCTTCCTGACCTATATCTCAATAAGGATCCACGACAGGAGCTCGACAAAATTTTCATTGAACGCCCCGTCAGTGACACCGGCAGGTCGACTGCATTCTGCAGTCAGCTGCCGGTTTGCACTGTCCGTCCTTGTTTTCTTCGAGGGGCTTTGCCACCGAATACCACATGCTGGGAGCTGCACCCCCGCACTCCCCCACTTAAAAATTCTCAACTCCGAGTCGGAGCTGATTGGGGAGGGTGCAGGACCCCCGACAGACAGCACCGGGTTACAGCGGGTTTCCTACAGCGGCATGGCACTGTAGTCGCTATGGGGGACCTCGCTGGCAAAATGTCTCTGTCGGGGGGGGAGGTAACCTCAATAACAGGTCTAAATTATACTCTCACGTAGGTGGCAGTTCCTTCATGACAGGATGAGGTACATTGGTGGAGCTGTATGGGGAAGCTAGCACTGTAATCACCCATGCTGTACCTGTCATGTGGGTAAGCAGAGGACTTCAGGTACCAGTGGTGACAATCGAACACCTTTAAGCACTAAAAATTTGTACACAGAAAAAAAAATCTTACAAAAAACATACCTTATTAGAAGTTCTTGTCAGAAGAGGTCACTGTGGGAGTTCTGGGCAGGGCAGACAGTCTGCATTCCGTAACACTAAGCCCAGTCAGTGTGATGGAGGGAACACCTAAGTCAGAGGTAGGACTTAGAGGACAGGGAGTCTATTTTGGAGCCAGTCTTTCTGAACCCAGTGCTAAAGATGAACCAATGCTGAAATTGTATTAGGCGAAGTGTCATAATTTGGCACTTTTTTCTTAGCCTGAAGTTTACTGAGTTTCAGGTAAAACAGTAATAACATGTAATTTTATTTGTATGTAGTCTTAAGGCACTGTAGATATAATGTATCTGGAGTTCCAAATTTACAACATCAAAATCAGAAAAGTGCCGGGGCATCACCACCTACAAGAGAAAAGAAACTGGAAGAGAAACAAAGGAAATACCTTAGCTTCCCTTACAGAAATAATTATATGAAATGTTTTCATGCTGCACACATAAAACTACCAAGTGATATGTGTGCTGCAAGTATGATTTAAATGTTAAATTGGAACCAACCGCATGCAAATGGCATGTGTGCAGCAAGCAAGTGTAGAAACCATGATTTTTATATTAAGTTGGGAAAGACTGCATAGAAACATAGATTTTGATGGCAGATAAGGACTGCTTGGCCCATCTAGTCTGCCCATGTCCCTACCTATTGGATAGGCTGCAGATCCTAGTTAACCAATAGCTTACTTCTTCCTACCCCCCCCACCAGAATTGCCTTATGTCTGTCCCATGTGTTCTTGAATTCCCCCACTGTTTTTGATCCCACAAACTCCTCAGGAAGGCTTTTCATGCATCCACCACCCTCTGTGTGAAAAAATACTTCCTCATATTGCCCCTGACCCATCCCCCTTCTATCTTCAAATTGTGTCCCCTTGTTCTTGCACATCTCTTTTTCAGAAATATGCTACCCTCTTGGACTTGTTGATGCCCTTGAAGTACTTGAAAGTTTCTTTCATGTCCCTGCTCTCCCTCCTTCCCTCAAGGATATACATATGAACCTCCTTTAGTCTGTTTTCATATGGCTTCTGTTGTAGACCCTGTACCATTTTAGTTAGCCTCCTCTTGACTGCCTCCATCCTGTCTATGTCCTTGCAGAGATGGGGTCTCCAGAACTGCACGCAGTATTCCAGATGAGATCTCACCAACTGTCTGTACAGAGGGATAACAACTTCTTGTTTTTTACTGGTGATGCTTCTCCCTATACATCCCAGTACACCCCAACCATCTTTACTGCCTTCTCACATTGTTTGCTCAATATGACTACCCCAGGTCCTTTTCCATTTTTGTTGTTGTTAATACCCCCCACCCCATTGTGTACTCCTCACCTGGGTTTTTGTTTCCCAGGTGCATTACTTTGCACTTCTTTGCTTTGAATATAGGCTGCCATACTTTTGACCATTCCTCCAACCTTGCCAAGTTCCTTTTCATCCTTTCCACCCCCCTTGTGTATCAGTCCTGTTGCAGAGCTTTGTATCACTTTCAAAGAGGCATACTTTTCCTTCCAGTCCCTCCACAATGTCACTTGTAAAGACTAAACCCTGTGGTACACCACTAGTAACTCCCCTTTCTTAAGAGTGGACTCCATTTACTATTACCCTCTGTGTCCTGTTGTCCAGACAATTTTTTACCCAGGCTACCACCCTGGGACCCACTCCCAGGATGACTAATTTGTTTATTAATCTTTTGTGTGGGACTGTGCCAAATGCCTTGCTAAAGTCTATGTAGACCATGTCAACAGCCCCTTCCTGGTCAACTACTTTGGTCACCCAGTCAAAGAAATTGATTAGATTCATCTGACATAACCTTTCCACTGTGAATCCATGCTGCCTTGGGTCCTGTGCCCTGCTGGCTTCTAGATACTCAACAATTCTTTCTTTCAGAAGTGATTCCATCATTTTCCCTACCATGGAGGTCTAGCTAACAGGTCTGTAGCTTCCTGCCTCTGCTTCGCTCCCACTTTTGTGATGGGGAATCAAATCCGCCCAACTCCAGACCTTAGGTACCACACCAGCTTCCCATGATTTGGTAAAAAGAGTAGTAGTGGTGTTACTAGTTCTCCCTTTAGTTCTTTTAGAATTCTGGGGTGAATCCCATCAGGCCCCATTGCTTTGTCTCAAAACACAAAAACACCACTACGCAAACTGGACTCAGTGGCAGTTCTTTGACCACCTCCACTGGAGAGCTAACTGTCTTCCTGGCTCTGAAGTGCTTAGTGGTGTTTTTGTTTTTGGAATTTACTTGATTAGGACACACAGCCCTCACCTGCAGTCTGCCCTGGCTCTGCAGTGCAGTGCCTTTGTTGTTCTTGCCCATTGCTTTCTCTACCTTCAATTTTAGGAGTTCTTTCAGTTCCCTTTCTTCTGTGAAAGGATTGGAATTGATCCTCCCTATCCAAAGTGCTTCTATTGATTGGATTAGGTACCTCCCCCTCCTCTTCTTTTGTGAATACTGAGCAGAAGTATTTGTTCAGTATCCCTGCTTTTTCACTGTCCCTTTCTGTCCATTCACCCTCCCCTTAATTAAGACTCACTATCCCTCCCTTGGTCTTTCTTCACTCCCTAATGTACCTATAAAAGGTTTTATTCCCCTTCTTAACCGAGTTGGCTATCTTTTCCTTGGTTTGGGCCTTTGCTATTCTGACTGCCTTCCCCACTTCATTCTGCTTTAACTGGTGCAGTTCTCTGTCCTGCTCCTTCTGTGTTTCCTTATACTTCCTGAATGCTATTTTTTCTCCCTAACCTTCCCCACCAACTCTTTTGAGAACCATAGTGTTTTTTTCTTTCATTTTGATTTGTTTATTTTCTTCACACAATGGCTTGTTGCCTCTTTGATGGCAGTTTTGATGTTTCCCCATTGTTCCTCCACCCCTCCTTTTTGCTGTTTGCTAGTGCTTTTCTGAGCCACTCTCCCATTTTGACAAAGTCAGCTCTCCTAAAGTCCAGTACCCTCACTTTTGTATGGCTTGATTCTGCATCTGTGTTTATCATGAACCACACTGTTTGCTGGTCACTTGTTCCAGATGGCTACCCACTTCCAGATCTGACATCCTCTCGCCATCCCCATTTGAGACTACCAGGTCTAAGATTGCTCCCTCCCGAGTGGGTTCCAATACTAGTTGTCTGAGGCATGCCCCCAGTAGGGCATCGAGAATGACCCTGTTCTTGGATGTGGCTGCAGCAAAGGTGATCCAGTTAACATCTGGCATGTTCAGGTCCCCCATCAACAATATCTCCCCTTTTCCTGCCATCCTAAGGATGCCTACTATCATTTCCTTGTCCATTTCTTCCCCCTGAGATGGGGGTCTGTATATAACCCCCATGCAGATTGTGGTGCCATTTCCAGTCTCCAGGATGACCTGCAGTGCCTCCTCTCCTCCCTGTTTACCCTTTAGTTCCATTGCTTTGATCCCTTCCCTTACATAGAAACCTACTCCTCCTCCTCTCCTACCCTCCTTGTCCCTCCTGTAGATTGTGTGCCCTGGTACACTGACATCCCAGACATGGTTCTCTGTGTACCATGTTTCTGTGACTGCCTCAATATCCTGGTGTCCTTCTTCCACCAAGGCAACCAGTTCATGGAGCTTGTTACCTATATTACGGGTGTTGGTACTCATTGCCCTCAATTTTTTGATAGCCTTACCCCTTTTAGCCCCATTCCTGTCCTTACTGCCTTTGCATTTTTCTCCATTTACCCCTGACCTTCTCCCTCCTGACTTCTCTATCTTGGTGTTTATCTCACTAACTACCTGATTTTTTTGGGGGGTGGCTAGGGTTCACCTGCTCCTTTTCAGTGCCTCCCCCCTTGGCTAGTTTAAATGCTTGCCAATGAAGCATTTAAACCTTTCACCTGGGAACCTGGTTCCCCTCCTAGACAAATGCAGACCATCATGTCAGCATAGGCCTGTATCCCTCCAGGTGGACCCCCAGTCCCCAGTGAAGCCAAAACCCTGAGCTCTGCACCAGTTTTTCAATCACTGATTGAATCACATGGTGTGGAGCACCCTACCCTCACCCATGCCATAGACAGGCAGCACCTCTGAGAAGGTTACCATGCATGCTACTTGTCTAAGACCCCTCCCCAACTCCACAAACTCCTTCTGCACTGCTCTGATCCCTTTCCCAGCCAGGTCATTTGTCCCTAGGAGGACAATGATGTCCAGCTCCCTCCCCTGTGCAGCTGCTTCCGTGATCCTGAGGATTCGCTCCCTGTCCCTCCAAGCCATGGTGCCAGGCAGACACCTTACCTCCCTCTCCTCCCTTCCCCCAGTTCTACCCCCTCAAGAACTGAGTCACCCACCAGGAGTTGTTTCCTTCCTCTGTGGGGTCCCATGCCACCCACCTGTGGGTCTCCTTTCTGGTGGTTCCCAGCATCCTCATTGGTCTTCACTGTGGGTGCCTCCATAGATTGACCACACTATGCCAGAATGGCATATGAATTGTGGAGAGGTACAACTGGAGGGATGCACCTCCGTTCCACTATCCTCACCCTCCTTGAGCCCACTACAAAAGGGCAGCCTGCAGCACCGGGAGAAACAGAACGAGTGAGTGAGAGAGAGAGGGAGTGAGCAAGCTTAATGGAGGTGTATCATGAGCTGTATCAGGACTGCTGCACATGTCTTTGTGGGCATACAAAGCCGGCAATGCAGGCAGGAACCCAATACATAAGGGCAGCCTGCAGCAGTGGGAGACACAGAACGAATGAGAAAGGGAGAGGGAGTGAGTGAGCTCAACAGAGCTCTGTTGAGACTGTTGCAGATTTCTTTGTGGGCAGAAAAAGGCAGCAATGCATGCAGGGGCCCAGTACAAAAGGGCAGCCTGCAGCAGCGGGATAAACGGAACAAACAAGTGAGAGGGTGAGTGAAGGCTCAATGGAGCTCTATCATGACTGCTGTAGATTTCTTTGTGGCCAGAAGAAGGCGGCAATGCAGGCAGGAGCCCAGTACAAAAGAGCAGCCTGCAGCACTGACAGAAACAGAACGAGCGAGTGAGAGAGGGGGAGTGAGCAAGCTCAACGGAGCTCTGTCAGGACTGCTGCAGATTTCTTTGTGGGCAGAAAAAGGTGCCAACAGAGTCAGGAGACCACTACAAAACAGCAGCCTGCAGCGCCAGGAGAAACAGAATGAGCGAGTGAGACAGACGGAGTGAGCGACGTCAACAGAGCTCTGTTAGGACAGCTGTGTATTTCTTTGTGGGCAGAAAAAGGTGCCAACATAGGCAGAAGCCCAATACAAAAGGGCAGCCTGCAGCGCTGGGAAAAACACAACAAGCGAGTGAGAGAGGAGGAGGGAGCAAGCTCAATGGAGCTCTGTTGGGACTGCTGCAGATTTCTTTGAGGACAGAAAAAGACACTAACAGAGGCAGGAGCCCAGTACTAAAGGGCAGCCTGTAGCGCCAGGAGAAACAGAATGAGCGAGTGAGACAGGCGGAGTGAGCGATGTCAACAGAGCTCTGTTGGGACAGCTGTGGATTTCTTTGTGGGCAGAAAAAGGTGCCAATGTAAGCAGAAGCCCAATACAAAAGAGCAGCCTGCAGCGCTGGGAAAAACACAACAAGCGAGTGAGAGAGGGGGAGTGAGCGAGCTCAACGGAGCTCTATTGTGACTGCTGCAGATTTCTTTGTGGCCAGAAGAAGGTGGCAGTGCAGGCAGGAGCCCAGTACAAAAGAGCAGCCTGCAGTGCCAACAGAAACAGAATGAGCGAGTGAGAGAGGGGGAGTGAGCAAGCTCAATGGAGCTCTGTCGGGACTGCTGCAGATTTCTTTGAGGGCAGAAAAAGCCACCAACAGAAGCAAGAGCCAAGTACTAAAGGGCAGCCTGCAGCACCAGCAGAAACAGAATGAGTGAGTGAGAGAGGGGGAGTGACCCACATTAACAAACCTCTGTCAGGACAGCTGCAGATTTCTTTGTGGGCAGCAAAATGTGCCAATGGAGGCAGAAGCCCAGTACAAAAGAGCAGCCTGCAGCACCAGGAGAAACAGAATGAGAGAGTGAGACAGGCGGAGAGAGGGACCTCAACAGAGCTCTGTCAGGACAGCTGCAGATTTCTTTGTGGGCAGAAAAAGGTGCCAATGCAGGCAGAAGCCCAGTACAAAAGGGCAGCCTGCAGTGCCGGCAGAAACACAATGAATGAGTGAGAGAGGGGGAGTGAGCTAGCTCAATGGACCTGTGTCAGGACTGCTGCAGATTTCTTTGTGGGCAGAAGAAGCCATCAACAGAGATGGGAGCCCAGTACAAAAGGGCAGCCTGCAGCGCCAGCAGAACAAAATGAGCCAGTAAGAGAGGGGGAGTGACCCACCTCAACGGAGCTCGGTCTGGACAGCTGCAGATTTCTTTGTGGGCAGAAAAATTTGCCAATGCAGGCAGGAGCCCAGTACAAAAGAGCAGCCTGCAACACTGGGAGAAACAGAACGAGCTAGTGACAGAAAGGGAGTGAGCGAGTTCAACGGACCAATGCAATCAACATTCGGCATTGACAAATGCTTGTTTTATTATTATTTTTGATGCTTCCCTGTTTAAAAGTGAGGGGAACTATGAAGGGGAGCGTGCCCTGAAGCACTGGAGTTTTGTTTCCTGGTTATGACTTTCAACCAAATGTTATGACACACACTTTAAACAGTATGTACATGTAACCCCCCCCCAACAAATGGGGGTTCCTAAAAGCCTTCCCAGGGTTGTCTAAGGGCCCTCTGCCTAACTAGCGTTCGGTGTAAGGCCTCTCAATTGTGGATGCTGTGAGTGCTTTTAATGCCTCTGGTACTGTCTCTTTAACAGCTGCCTGCTTGCAGGCTCCCATGGCTTGTATAAGGGGGACTGGTGTTTCCCTGTTTGAATTGCGCCTGAGCTGCAGTGAAATCACTCCCATTTGGCAGTCGTTGTATGCCCAAGGAGGAGCCCCTCTAACTAATGTAACTGTTTGGACATAATTAGCTAGCCTGTTGGTGGAAATACTGTTTGTCTAACCTGTTTCTTTCACAGCTGAGACTGTGTATGCTGCACCCCTCCATTTTGGACCAGAACTGTCTAAAGGGTCCAAAAAAGACAGAGGGTGTCCCAAATGGAGTAACTGGTGACCAACCAGAAGTCAGGCTCTCTAGGGAGTTGGTGGACCAATGAGGATACAGTTAGTAATTGTGGGAAGTGACGGCTAGACCATGGTGCCTTTTCGCACCACTGAGGGCAAGATTAAGTGACTGGCATTTGTAGCCAGCCAATGAGATCGGGTGGCGCCCGAGCAGAGAGGATGGCCCCATGCTGTCGAGGGGTAGAGGTGTTGTGGCTGTGGATGAGGAAGGAGTTCTGAGCTTCTGCGCCGTTGAGTGTTCACTCGGGAAGCGCGTGAAAGGCCTGAGTCGGCCGTTTGAGTTGCCGGCAAGCTTTGGACTAAGTCCACAGGGCAGCGGTCAGAGAAGGCTGTGTAAAAGCACAGCTACCTACCAGGCTCACCCTGTAGAGGACTGGAGAATCTGCTGAATCGCGCTCGGTCAGTCAGGAAAGTTGAAGCTGCAGTGAGACTCCCAAAAGTTGTGAGTTCAGTTGGGCCCATGAAAAACAGCTGCCTAGTATGGTACCCCTCTGTTATTTTCCATATAGAGGTGTGGAGAAGTGTTTGGAGCCCAGGCCTGGTCCTGTGAGTGGTGTGAGAGCGTTTTCCCTTCTGGAGTCATGAGTACTGAATCAGGGTAGCTCCCTGTCTAATGTTCCTAGTAAGGACACGATCTTCTGTTTCTGTGTCAGGGCCCCAACCAGCTGCATCGAGGAACTAGCCTTTAGGGCTTGGGTATCCATAGACAGTAATTTATAGGTTAGGCCTGTGCACAGAGCCATAGGTAGATTTTCATATATTGTAGTGGTAAGCTAATTAACCTGATTTCCCCCGGTTCTTGTTATCTCCCCTTAAATAAATCAGATTGCTTGTTTTGCAAAGGTACACTGGCTAATTTGTGTATTAATGGTGAAATACTGCATGGTGAATATGTTGTAACTGTACCTTACCTTTCAGGGGGTCCCCAGAGTGAGCTGATTGGTTCGAGCCGGAGGGTAAGTGTATATGGTAAGGACACTGAAATCAAACTGCGTGGGCCACTAGTAGGAAGAAAGAGGGATTGCAGCAACCCAGAGGGCTGTGACCGAGTCAACCTCGACTATTCTAACCCTGACGTCTGGGTGTAGGCACCAGTCAACAGATCTGAGACCCTTACCCTGTTCCAGTTAGGGCAGGCAGGGGTAGTAGCCCTTGGGATAGTGCCCCCTGAGGGTTACAAATTGGAGGCACCACTGGGATCACCGTCCCCTAGTGGCTGAGTGGGCAAAGTGCATAACTATGGATAAAGGAAGGGGATATCATGGCTAAGATTAAGCTGGACCCTATTAAGACGATGGTACATAAACTGATGGGGTGGGGTGAAGCCAAGAGCTGGACTCTCAGAGAATTGTGTTACTACTAGATGTACCTTTGGGGACAATGACCATTGACATTATTTCTGCAGCGAAGTGTGTTAAATGTATAGGCAAGGTAGAGGTGAAGGGGCGTATGTCTGACCTACTCAATCAGACTTTGCAGGTGTTACTTTTGTGCAGCATAGCCATCGACCCCGAGAGGGTACCCCCAGTGATCTACCTGGAAGGTGCCCAACAGGGGTGGAGGGTCATTCACATTCGGAGTGGGTCACTCACCCCCGGGGGGTCTCCCCAGACTAATAGTTTCAAAGATAAACTGCTTAAATTGTTAGCTGTGGAAGGGAGGACTACCCAAGAGTTGCTGCAGGCCTTGGACCTTTCCAGTGAACCCACCACTCAGGCTTCCGCTGGTACCTCTCTGGAGCCCCCCAAGAGTCCTATCTTGGCTCCACTGCCCCTAGTAGTTCCCTCTATACAGCTAGATTCTTACCGTAGGCTAAAACATTTTTCTGGCACAGTGCCAGTGCCTTCAGGGGAGGATGATTTGGAGGCATGGATGGACTACGCCACTCCCCAGTCCAGGAGTGGCAATGCTCTGAGGGGGAGAAATGGAAGAGACTGATGGAGAGTCTGTGGGGTCTAGCTTTGGAAGCCATTCAGTTTTTGCGGGCCGCCAGCCTGGAAGCTACTGCCGCAGAGTATCTTTCTGCTCTAGAGGGAGTGTTTGGGAGCACAGAAACTGGGGAAGACCTATTATGGAAGTTCAAGTCTGCTAAGCAGTGGAGGAATGAGAAGCTTTCCACTTTTGTCACCAGGGTGGAAAGGGCTTTACAGAAGGCCTACCGAAAAGGGGGGATCACCGCCTTAACCTTGAACCAGGTCAGGTTGGAACATGTTTTAAAGTCTGCTAGATTTTCCAGTGTGATACTGTTAAAACTTAAGTTACATGATTGGCGGGCTGCCCCGCCTGAATACTGTCAATTGATGAGGGAGATTAGAGAAGTAGAGACTGATGAAGAGGTGTGGGAACCCTATGTGGGGGCTGTGAATATGTGCAAAACCCCTGAGTCTAGTGAACTCGGTGAGACCCACCCTTCAGGAGGGCCTAATGTATCCCCAGAGTTACAGGGAGGGGTAGGGATGTGTGCCATTTCCTCTGATCCCCAAGTAGAAAGTGAATTGAGGGCCGAGGTCAGGAATTTACGAGAACTGGTGAGGGTGTTGAAGCGATCCACTGCCCACCCTGTCAGGTCTGGGGACCCTGAATTATTTAGAAACCTATGCCCTGGCCAAGGGGAATCCCCTTGTCCCTCAGAGGGCCTCTAGCAAATGAAGTATCCCCCGCCAAATAGGGACCCTCGGGACCCCAAGTTCTGTTACCACTGTGGGGAGGATGGACACTTTCAGACTGAGTGCCAGTTGCTGGAGAATTTAAGGAAGGTCAAAAGCAGACTGATCACTTGGCATCGCAGGGCCCACGTCCGACCCCACCAGAAAGGGTTTTGTGACCTGGGCCAATGCCCAAGTGACTGTTAACACTGTGCCCCCTGAGTGGTCTGATGTGGTCGGGCCCTCAATTGAGGCCCCGGTGTGGGTAAATGGGATCCCCACACGAGCTGTACTGGATAGTGGCTCTCAGGTGACCATCATGTTTCAGGACTGGTATCAGACACATCTACCTGAGGTGCCACTACAACCCTTGGGTGGTCTACATGTATGGGGACTGAGTGACAAGGCTTATCCGTATTTGGGGTATGTCAGGATCTGGTTGTCATTTCCTACTTCTGTGGCTGGAATGGATGAACAGGTGGAAACTTTGGCTTTAGTCTGCCCCCACACTGGACTGTATGATGGGGTACCCTTGTTGATTGGGACCAGTGCTCACATGTTTGGCCGATTAACGCAATTGTGTTCTGAAAAGCAGGTGTCCATGACTGGGCGAGCACTGAGGATACTTGCTTTGATCCAGAAAGCCTACGAGACTCAGAGAAAGGCTAGTCAGGAGGAGCCTGAAGGCCCGGTGGGTGTTGTCTGGAGGAAGGATCCGTGGCCATTGCTATTGGCCCCAAAAGCCCAGTGTGTTTTGCAAGGGGAGGTTTGGCTTAAAAAAGATGTCAAGAATAAATTATTAATGCTGGATGCACCTGGGGAAGGAAAGTTGCCTGGAGGACTGCTGGTTAAACCCAGTATCTTGCCTGCTAGAGCCCATGCTTATGCCAGGAGAGTGATGGTTCAAGTTCATAATGTGTCTGACAAAGAGATTTGAGTAAATAGAGGCTGCACCCTGGCTAGTGTGCATTGTGCGGACATGGTAGTGCTCCCTAATAGCAAGGGTTTGGGGAAGGATGACAAAGTCACGCCAGACTTGTTTGATTTCAGTGACTCCCCGTTGCCTGCTGAATGGAAAGTGAGGGTCAGTGAGAAGCTTGCCCAAAGAGACCAGGTCTTTTCCCTAAAAGAATGGGATGTGGAATGTGTGCGGGGGGCTGAACACCACATTCAACTGCATGATGAGAGGCCTTTTTGAGAGGGGTTTCGGCGCTTGGCCCCTGCTGATATAGATGATGTGATACAGCATCTGCAATAGATGCTTGCTGCTGGTGTGATACAAGAATCCAGGAGCCCTTATGCTTCCCCCATTGTCGTAGTGAGGAAAAAGAATGGGGCTGTTCGGATGTGTGTGGATTACTGTATCCTGAACCAGTGGACCATTCCTGACCAGTATACCATGCCGCGCATACAGGATGCCTTGGACTATCTGAACAGCAGTAAGTGGTTCTCTGTGTTAAATCTCCACAGTGGGTACTATCAGATTCCAGTGGCTCCTGAGGACCGGGAGAAGACTGCGTTCATTTGCCCCCTAGGTTTCTATGAGTTTATCCGGATGCCACAAGGGATTTCAGGTGCCCCAGCTACCTCTCAGCGCCTGATGGAGCGTGCCGTGGGGGACATGAATCTGCTTGAGTGTTTGGTTTACTTGGATGATATCATAGTGTTTGGCAGCTTGTTGGAAGAACATGAACGTCGATTGTTCAAGGTCCTGGATCGACTGGAGGATTTCAGCCTTAAGTTATCTGTAGACAAGTGCCAATTCATTCAAACTTCTGTGAAGTATGTGGGTCACATAGTATCCATTGAAGGCATAGAGACTGACCCCAGCAAAGTGGAGGCTTTGACTCCTTGGCCTCAGCCAAAGCATTTGAAAGAACTGCAACGGTTCCTGGGGTTTTGTGGATATTATAGGCAGTTTGTCAAAGACTATTCTCGAGTGATCCGCCCCCTCCTCAACCTTACTCAGGGGTACCATCCTACCTACAAAAGTATAAGAGAATTGTGCTCTCTGAGACGGAGAAGAAATATTTTCATCCGAATTATGTGTTTGGAAACTGCTGGACTACTGAGTGTGAGGAAGCTTTCTATGACATTATATATCAACTTACACATGCCCCAGTGCTGGCCTATGCTGACCCAGCCAAGCCATACGTTCTCCATACTGACGCCAGTCTACAAGGATTGGGGGCTGTGTTATATCAGGAGCACCCACACGGACTAAGACCTGTAGCTTTTGCCAGCAGAAGTCTGACTCCTTCAGAAAAAAACTATCCAGAGCACAAACTAGAGTTTCTGGCCCTGAAGTGGGCCATTGTTGATCAATTTCATGACTACTTGTACGGTGCTAAGATATTGGTGAAGACTGATAACAATCCTCTGACATATGTGCAGACCTCAGCCAAGCTGGATGCCATTGGCCATAGGTGGCTCTCTGCATTGGCCACCTACGACTATGCTGTTGAGTACAGAGCAGGCCTAAACCATATAGATGCAGATGCTTTCTCTTGGAGGCCTGTGCCCCAAACCGACTGGGTCAGGTTGTCAGAACCTGACATAAGAGCCCTTTGTCAAAAATTTGACCAAGAGGAACAGGTGTCTCCTGATGCTGTGGACTGCATGGTAGATTGCTTGGGGCCATCCGAGAACTGCATACCTGCTGCTTACTGCCATTTTTCTGCATTAGACACTAGTGCACTGCCCCAATTCAACAATGATAGTCTCCAACGAGCTCAATCCTGAGATCCCATGATAAAAACTGCTTTAGATTCTCTGCAAACTGGGAGAGATGTGTCCAAACTGTGTTCCACTGACTTGAGAACTGCGTTATGATACAAAGAAGGTTCAAAGTTGAAACTGATTAACCAACTACTATACAGGGAGACTGTGGACATAGAGGGCTGGGTAGACAAACAACAACTAGTGCTGCGCACTGCCTTTCGAGATTCAGTACTGAGGTCCTTACATAACCACATGGGGTATCTTGGTATATATAGAACACTTGACTTGGTGAGATCCAGATTTTATTGGCCTAAGATGGAGGCTGATGTGGAACAATATATTCAAACTTGTAGTCACTGCTTACAGAGGAAAGCTTTGCCCCAGAGGGCTGCTCCCCTGGTTAACATCACTACTAGCGCCCCTGTGGAACTGGTCTGCATTTATTTCCTGAGTTTAGAACCAGATCTGAAAAACATCAGCAACATATTGGTAGTCACTGATCATTTTACCCGGTATGCACAGGCTTTTCCTTCTAAAGATCAGAAAGCAACCAAGGTGGCTAAAGTACTTGTTGAGAACTTCTTTGTCCACTATGGGGCCCCCCAGAGAATCCATTCCAACCAGGGGAGGGACTTTGAGAGCCGCCTGATTAAAGAAATGCTTTCCTTGTAGGGAGTATGCAAGTCAAGAACCACCCCGTATCATCCCCAGGGAGATCCTCAGCCTGAAAGGTTTAACCTCAAATTGCTTGATATGTTGGGCACACTGCAACCTAAGGACAAGCCTAGATGGAGCCAGCAGATTAGCACCTTGTTACATGCTTATAACTGCACCAAAAGTGATGCCACTGGATTTTCCCCGTACCGACTGATGTTTGGGAGAGAGGCTAGACTGCTAGTGGATGTGTGTTTTGGGGGTTCCCCGGGTGGGGTACAAGCAGCAAATCATCTACAGTATGTACAGAAGTTGAAGGCCCAATTATACCATGCCTACCAACTGGCCCAGGCCATGGCTACTAAACAAAACCTGGCCAATAAGGAGAGGTACGATAAGAAAGTGAAAGCAATGGAACTGAGAGAACAGGATAGAGTGCTATTGAAGAATTTGGGACTGCATGGCAAGCATAAAATTGCTGACAGATGGCATCACCTTCCTCATATTGTTGTGGGAAAACTGGAAGATTTACCTGTATATAAAGTGCAGCCTGAAAACAATTCAAAAGATGTGAAAACTATACACAGAAATCATCTGCTGACCATTGGACAGGTTTTGATAGAAGCTGAACCTCCCAGTGCCCCCCCCCCCGGGCCTGTAACTAGAGCTGCTGCCAAGAAAAAACTAAGACCGGCTGAATCTTCAGAAATACAACTACAGAGGCCTTCTCCACCCCCCTCTGATGAAGTTGATTGGCAATCTGTGTCTGAAGACAGTGAAAATAATATTGAGTATTACTCCTCTTGTGAACTGAGCCAACTGTTTAGAGGCAATCCCCTAATTAACTCTGGGGATGAAGTTGGGCCTTCTGGACTGTCTAAGCCCCCAGCTTTGTCTCTGGAGCCAATACTCCCAGAGAATGAAGAGAGCAGTGGCAAAGCCGAAGAGGTGGGATCCTTGAGCCTGGCTGAACTTTCTGGCCTGGCTGAGCTATCTGACTTTTCAGAAGAAGGAAGTGATGTGGGGGAGCAAACTAGTGATATGCCAGAACATGAAAAATACTTTGAGTGCCCTGATAGCCCCTGGGTAGTGCCAGAAATGTCCCTAGCTGAACCAAGCAGCGTGGGTCCTGATCTAGGGGGTCCTGTTCCCAAAAGTGCTACAGGCCCTGGGTCCCCTTCCCCTATGAAGGTTCCCCCTGCTAACCTAAATGAGGCTGAAATGGAATCAGGGCCTGCAGCAGGTTTACCAAGACTCCTAGATGAACCAGCCGAGAAGTACGGCCTGTAGTAAGGTTGAGTTACGAGTCCCTGGGCCAGCCTGTGGACCTGCCTTTAAATGTAGTCCATAAAGGGGTATATGTATCACTGAGCTCCTTGCCCAAGTTAACTTTGGGAAATGACTCCAGACTGTTTGTATTGCCCTCTGAGTATGGTGCCCCTGCCACAGTTAGCTCGCAAGTAGCTGATAGGGAAGGGCCCCCTCTTTCTAGGTGTCATGGGCAGGAAGTAATGACCTGATTTAAAAAGAAAAAGGTTGTCTGCATGTGTAATATTGCATAAACAATAGTAAACTGTGAATACAGTGTCAATGTATGTAACAAAGGTCTGATGGCTGTCAGTTTAAAACTATTTTTGACTTAAAATGATTTAAGGGTACCTACTTGACGTGGACGCCAAGTTCTTTCCAGGCCAGGAAGGATGTAACCCCCCACAAATGGGGGTTCCTAAAAGCCTTCCCAGGGTTGTCTAAGGGCCCTCTGCCTAACTGGCGTTCAGTGTAAGGCCGCTCAATTGTGAGCGCTGTGAGTGCTTTTAATACCTCTGGTACTGTCTCTTTAAGAGCTGCCTGCTTGCAGGCTCCCGTGGCTTGTATAAGGGGGCTGGTGTTTCCCCGTTCGAATCCCGCCTGAGCTGCGGTGAAATTGCTCCCATTTGGCAGTCGTTGTATGCCCAAGGGGGAGCCCCTCTAACTAATGTAACTGTTTGGACATAATTAGCTAGCCTGTTGGTGGAAATACTGTTTGTCTAACCTGTTTCTTTCACAGCTGAGACTGTGTGTGCTGCGCCCCTCCATTTTGGACCAGAACTGTCTAAAGGGTCCAATAAGGGCAGGGGGTGTCCCAAATGGAGTAACTGGTGACCAACCAGAAGTCAGGCACTCTAGGGAGCCAGTGGACCAATGAGGATGCAGTTAGTAATTGTGGGAAGTGACAGCTAGACCATGGTGCCTTTTCGCACCACTGAGGGCAAGATTAAGTGACTGGCATCTGTAGCCAGCAAATGAGATCGGGTGGCGCCCGAGCAGAGAGGATGGCCCCATGCTGTTTAGGGGCAGAGGTGTTGTGGCTGTGGATGAAGAAGGAGCTCTGGGCTTCTGCGCCATTGAGTGTTCATGCGGGAAGCACGTGAAAGGCCTGATTTGGCCGTTTGAGTTGCCGGCAAGCTTTGGACTAAATCCACAGGGCAGCAGACAGAGGAGGCTGTGTAAAAGCATAGCTACCTACCAGGTTCACCCTGTAGAGGACTGGAGAATCTGCTGAATCGTGCTCGGTCTGTCAGGAAAGGTGAAGCTGCAGTGAGACTACCAAAAGCTGTGAGTTCGGTTGGGCCCATGAAAAGCAGCTGTCTGGTATGGTACCCCTGTTATTTTTCATGTAAATGTGTGGAGAAGTGTTTGGAGCCCAGGCCCAGTCTGTGAGTGGTGTGAGAGCTTTTTCCCTTCTAGATTCGTGAGTACTGAATCAGGGTAGCTCCCTGTCTAATGTTCCTAGTAAGGACATGATGTTCTGGTTACTTTGCTGGCTACACAAACTGAGCCTGCTGGCTCTATAAGATATTTGCAGGAAGCTCATGTTGTTTCTGTGTCAGGGCCCCAACCAACTGCATCGAGGAACTAGCCTTTAGGGCTTAGGTACCCATAGACAGTAATCTATAGGTTAGGCCTGTGCACTGAGCCATAGGTAGATTTTCATATATTGTAGTGGTAAGCTAGTTAACCTGATTTTCCCTGGTCCTTGTTATCTCCCCTTAAATAAATCAGTTTGCTTGTTTTGCAAAGGTACACTGGCTAGTTTGTGTATTAATGGTGAAATACTGCATGGTGAATATGTTGTAACTGTACATTACTTTTCAGGGGGTCACCGGAGTGAGCTGATTGGTTCGAGCCAGGGGGTAAGTGTATATGGTAAGGACACTGAAATCAAACTGCATGGGCCACTAGTGGGAAGAAAGGGGGGTTGCAGCAACCCAGAGGGCTGTGACTGAGTCAACCTCGACAGTTCTAACCCCAACCTTTGGGTGGAGGCACCCGTCAATGGATCTGGGCCCCTTACCCTGTTCCAGTTAGGGCGGGCAGGGGTAGTAGCCCTTGGGATAGCACTGCCTGGGGATTACATACAATTTTATGGGAGGGCTAAAGCCTGTGGTTCAATGTGAGGGGATAGCTACTCCCACATGCATATAAACAGCCTTCTCCTTGCTCTCCATGCTTAGTGTGTTTCGTCACACCCACCATCCTCTCCATCCTCCTCCTATTTCTCCTCCTCTGGCACTCTACTTACTCTTGGTGTTGGGCCTTCTATTCCCCATACAATGCCCGGCTTCCCTACCAAGAGTGGGAATAAAGAAAGGCTAAAAGCTTAAACAGTGTACACAAGCACAAATGCTATTCATAAACACATTGAAATAGTATAGGTGTACACTGACTATTTGTTCTTATTACTACTTATCATAGGTCATTATCCTCCAGGTACAAGAAGAGTGGCAACCAACAATAGTTAAATTGATCCTTTTGCAAACACAGTTACTTTGTGATTTTTTTACAATTGTAGTAATCTTTTGCTCTGCTTTTCCCAGTCTAGAAAGGACAAGCTGCCACTAGTTAGTCACATGCAAGCAATGGCCTTGAAGTAAACTGCAGAAAAAATGTGAAACAAGTGTCTCTGGGTGATGAAACATCCATGGAAAAAAATCATAAAACTAAGTTCTGAGAGTCACCTCTGAAATGTATGCCCCCAAATCTCTTGACTTGCATCCTCTATCTTTTTAAAGAGCTAGTACTGCCACAAAATAGCAGGAAGAATAGTTGTAATGATTTTTAGAAGTATTCAGTCATTGGCCTTGTGCCTTTCAATTCACTGGGGAAGGGGGTGAGTTCTCTAGAAATGTACACTCTGTCGTGGGTTATTGCTTACATACTGTATACTGGGTGGCTAGTAACTGGCTAATAAGTATGCCGGTGGGGGTGTTGAAATGACAAAAACTGCAATACAAAACTAAGGACAGAGGAGGGGGCAATGTTTCTTAATAAAGATATCCTGTCATTGTTTTTTTCTTGGGACCTCCTCTTTTTATGTTGGCTCATGCTTGCGCGCCAACCAACATATTACAGGAGTAGCAGACTTGGAGGTGCGGTCACTGTGGGCGAATCCAGGGCATGCATCAGTAGGTGCATCTCTCATTCCCCAATAAGACAGCTGCAGGCGCTGACACCAGCAACACATAAACTGTCCACCAGATCTAAGAAAATGTCCACTGCAATGGGAGCCAAGGTCGTCATGTAGCAGTGTGCCTTTCCAGGTGAAGCATTTCAATAAACAGGGCGGTATTGACTGCCACCACACAGAGTGCCGACTTCAGGGGTGCCCAATCCCCCTGTCATCATGCCCCAACCCACTCCATTTTCCGATGGGGAGCCCACTCCCCATTGGCATAATGCCCCCCTCCCTCCCATTTCACGTGTGTGCCGAGGGAACGCCCAAACCCCCTCAGCATCATGCCTCCCCCCAACAGTCTTTCTTTGCCAGTGGAGGGGCCCAATCCCCAGTGGATTTAGTCCCCCCTTTCCAGTTTAATTTGTCAATGGGGGAGCCCACTCCCCTTCAGCATAATATCCCCCACATTTGTTGTGTGCCAAGGGGTGCCCAATCCCCTCGGCTCTTGTCCCCCCACCTTGGTATGTGCCAATGGGGGTACCCAATCCCCCATTGGCTACAGCACCCCCCACAAAACACTCAGATGGCATGCTGGGAGCCCACCCCAGTGTGCCAAATACCCCTGTAAAAAAACACATCCCGCAATGTTATTTTTTTTTAAACATGTAAATCAGAAAATGGTCCCTCATGGTCTGTCCTGCTCCCTCCCTCAATCCGCACCCACCCTCTGCGTACCCCACCTACCCACACCCCATACTCACCTCATACTTACCTGCGTAGCCTGACACGATGATCTTTGGTGGACCAGGAACACGTCTGCACTCTTCAAAGCTGACCGCGAACTGAAGAAATGCCGGTAAGCTGTATAATGGCATAAATAGGTTTTTTTCAACTTTGGTGCATATCTTGGCCATTTTGGGGAATTTTGGCATCAAATTTTCAACATGGGCTTATTGGGACCCCTCCTCATGAATTCAGCCACTGTCATGGTGTTATTCACCCCAATAGGTGATTTCACAGTCACTGTGCAGAATCACCTTTTGGGACTGATTAAAGAAATGACAGTGCCACTGTTCATGAGGGGGGCTCTCAAAAAGCCTATGTTGAAAATTTGATGACAAAAATAAAAAAAATGGCTGTTTCATGAGCATGCGTTATGCAGTTTCCACGCACGCTCGTAGAATGGCGGATTTTTAATATTTTCAGTCCAGATTTTCAACATTGCCATTTTGCCACACCTCCTTATGAACAGTACAGCTGTCATTTTACATATCCTGGCCAAAATTTGTTTTCGTACGTCCGGTGCAGAGTAGTGCAGTCGCTGTGTGAAATCAGTTTTCAGGACAGTTTGACAAAATGACAGTGACACTGTTCATGAGCAGAGGTCCTAAAATGTCTATGTTGAAAATTTGGTGATGAAAGTCCATAAAATTACTGTGTTGCAAGCATGTGTTGCAGTTTCCTCGCACCCTTGAAACTTAGCAAATTTGCAATATTTTCATGCCAGATTTTCAACACTGGCATTTTTTTCATACCTCCTTATGAACAGTATAGCTGTCATTCTTCACATCCTGCCTGAAATGTGTTTTCACACCTGTAGCATACAATGGCGTTGTCGCTGTGGGAGATCAACTTTTGGGACAGATTAAGAAAATCAGTGCCACTGATCATGAGGGGAGGTCCCAAAATGCTTATGTTGAAAATGTGGTTTAAAAAAAATCAAAAATAATTGGGTTATGGATGTGCATTGTGCAGTTTCTATGCATGCTCATGACTTCAGCAATTTTTCATATTTTCACTCCATATTTTCAATGTTGCCATTTTTTTATACCTCCTCATGAACAATACAGTTGTCATTTTTTACATCCTGCCCAAAATGTGTTTACATACCTGTGACGCCAAATGGCACAGTCGCTGTACAAAATCACCTTTCGGCTAACAAATTGATACTGCTGCCCTTCTTGAGGTGGGGTCACAAAAAGCCTATGTTGATAATTTGGAATGAAAATACCAACACACTCCTATGGCACTAGGGTTTCCAACTGTTCCCCCCCTCCCTGTAGAGACTGACAGGCATCAAGGGTGTGACTTGGGATCATCAGCTGTAATGCTCCTGCCATTCCAGCCCCACCCCCACCCTGAAGCCACTGACGGGCATCGAGGTGTGCCTTGGAGTGTTCAGCCACAAAGTTCACCCCATTCTCCTATACTGCACCCACCTCCGTGTATTTCCTTATGGAATGGGGTAAGTATAACACCCAAGGACCCCAAAGCACACCACGACACTTGTCAGTTTCTACAGAGTAAGGTGAGGTAAAATGGCATGAGCGTTATAGCTGATGACCCAAAGGCACACCCCAACACCTGTCAGTCTCTGCAGGATGGGTGTGGGGTTGGTGTCAGTTCAATACATCACTGCCACTCCTATTATGCATCTCTAACTCCTGCACTACCAATGTCAATGCCAGTGAGACAACATTCAGCATTGACAAATGCTTGTTCACTATACTGCCTGTAAGTGACTATGATAATAATTTATAATGGAACTGAATAGAACAGAATGGTTTTCTAGTGTATGGTTAGCCCCTGTTGTGTATGGATTTCCATACACTCAATAATCTTGTTGTGGTGCAGTTCGAAGGCCATGAAAAGTTGTTGTGGTTCTTATGTCAGAACAATACCACAAACAACTTTTGAGCCTTGACATGCCACCTAATTAGCTCAAGACATGGGTCTGAACAAAAAAGTTGGGGAACAATGGTGGCAACGTTTAGCAAGTGCTGAGCGAGTGACTGAGACAGTTTGGACACTGACACCCACAGACAGCTCCATTGTACCAAACACTACTACTTTAGCAGTTTTTTTTTTAAAATAAACACTATGGCTGTGGGCTATATCATTAGATCAATGGATGGTTGGGAGCAGAAGCAACAGATTACCAGGAATGACACAGTCACAGATTGATGTGCCGGAGTAAGACACAGTCACACAGAGAGGTGCCAGAGTGAGCTGGAGCAGGTACAGCTTAACTGCATAACAATACACTTTGGGGGGTATGGGTGCCCATACCCAACTAAGGCTGTGTTTCCATCTTGGGCATGTGATGACATTATGGAGACCATCTGGGAAAGGGAGCTCAAGTTCAATGGCCTGCACCTTATAAAGGAGAGGACACGCATTCTCGGTCAAACATTCAATGTCTTCGTCAGTTGTTTAAACTAGTAGGAGGGGAAGGGGCACCAGCAACTGTTGCATCTTATGGGCCAGCTGATGCCCCTCCCCCACCATCAAACATGTCAACGGAACCAGGATGCTACATCGCAACCACCACATGTGACAATGATTGGGGAATTCCCCAAAGATGTTCAAAATATACTAGAAATGAAAAGTGCACTAAGGACACAAAATGTATTGTGTAATTGTGCTGCAAGTGGGACTAACCAGGGATGTACAGCAATGTGCATTAATGTTTGTAGCCTACCAAACAAAATCCCAGACCTCACTGACATGATGGCCATGGTCCACCTTCATTGGGTCACTATCTCAGAGACTTGGTTCATGGAGAACCATACCTGGGACATTGCTCTCCCTGGATACTGTCTCATTAGGAGAGATTGCAAGGGAAAGAAATGTGGGGGTGGTGGCTATGTATAGCAGAGATGGGATCAATGCAACTGAAATCCAGGGACTGCACAGTGATGCAGAGGCCCTATGGATCTCTCTGGGAACTGGTAACATGGATCCTATCCAGGTAGGAGTTATCTACAGATTCCCTACTCAGGAGATTGAGGAGGACAAAGACCTTCTGGAAAACATACTGTGGATGGCCGACAAAGGTGAGTTACTACTGGTAGGGGATTTCAATCTACCAGATGTAGACTGGTCCACCTTCACTGCCTCCTCAGAGAGGAGTAGAGAATTCCTCATCACACTACAGGGGGGGCTTAATCAATTGGTAGAGTCACCCACTAGGGACTCCGCTATTCTGGACCTGGTACTCACAAACAGTGCCAGGGTGTAAGACGTGCAAGTGGGGATCAACCTGGGCACCAGCAACCACTGGAAAGTCTGGCTCTCAATTAACAACACAGAGAACCCTTGTTACACCAAATTTAGGGTGCTCAATTTCAGAAAAGCAAATTTTCCAAGAATGAGGGAAAGTATTAAAGAACAGCTGGCAACCGATGACACAGGGAATGCGGAAGACACCTGGATAAAACTGAAAAACACTATAACTACAGTCACGGCACAATATGCAAAACAAATAAATCCAGAAAATCAAAGAACCCACTCTGGTTTTCCAAACAGATGTCGACTATAATTAGAGATAAGAAGAAAGCTTATAGAAAGTAAGAGGAGACCAAATCCAAGAAGGATAGAGAAGAGTACATGATTAAACTCAAGGAAGCAGGAAAAGCAATTTGGTTAACCAAGGCCCAGAAGGTGGAAAAAATAATTTGCTGCTGTTTTTGACAGAGGAGAACTTTGGTTTCAGAGCAAGAAACAGCAGTCTAGAACTATAGATTTTTAACTAATTGCGCTCCTTCCCACCCAGAGCCAGTACTAGTTTTATAGCCATTGGATTTGACTGATAACAGGAGCTTCCTGTTTGGCAGTAGGAAGGGAAGTATCACTGAGACACATTAATATCATCAACCATGAAGGAACCTAAAATACCCCCGGCTGCTGGAGGTCTGAATCCAGCGGAAGAAGGAGACAGATTTGTAAGGGCACATAGGCAGTAGGAAAGTAAGTGTAAAAATACATAGAGGGAGGAGACAGTAAGCATACAAAGCAACAGGAGAGGGGACACAAAATAAGTCAAGATGGGAGTGGTACAGTGCAATGGCTGTGGGGCAGCAGTGTTCCAGGAGACATTCTGGAGGCTGCAGTCCTGCCCTGTTTGCAGGTACCTCTCTGGTCTGAGGGAGGAGGTTGCCCGTCTCCAGGCTGACCTGGCTAGGATTCGTGAAACCTCTTCCCCCACCCAAGGACCACCAGGGCCACCACCATTACCTCAGAGGTTGCCAAGAAAGAGGATCAGTTGGACCAAGGTGGGCTCAGGGATGGAGAGGGTGGTGGAACAGAGGTGCATCCCTCCAGTTGTACCTCTTCACAATTCATATGCTGTTCTGGTAAAGAGTGGTTCCTCTATGGAGGCACCTGCAGTGGAGACCAAGGAGGATGCTGGGAACCTCCACAAAGGAGACCCACAGGAGGGTGGCATGAGACCCCACAGGGGAAAGAAACATCTCTTGCTGGGGGACTCGATCATTGGGGGGTAGAAGTGGAGGAGGAAGGGGATAGGGAGGTAAGGTGCTTGCCTGTCGCCAAGGCTCAGAGGGACAGGAAGAGAATCCTCAGGATCGAAGGGAGCAGCTGCACGAGGGAGGGAGCTGGATGTCATTGTCCACCTAGGGACAAATGACCTGGCTGTGAATGGGATCAGAGTGGTGCAAGAGGAGTTTGTGGAGTTGGGGATGGGGCCTTAGACAAGTAGCATGTACGGCAACCTTCTCGGAGGTGCTGCCTGTCTATGGCAAGGATGATGCTTCTGGTATTCTGCACCATGGGATTCAATGAATGGTTGAAAACCTGGTGTGGAGGTCAGGGTTTTGGCTTCACTGGGGACTGGGGAGCCACCGGAGGGATGCAGGCTTATACTGGCATTTTAATTTTTATTTATTTAGCTTTTGTTGACCGGGTAAGTGCACTACACAAATCCTGCCTATTTTCAGGCACAACCCGGGAGGGATACAGATGAATGCCAACTGACCTTGAACCAGATTAGTGTTGGTGGTATTTTTAGTGAATGAGGGAAATTTGGCCAGACACTGGGAAATTCCCTACTCTGTGCTGCTGTTTCAGTGGCTAGAGGGGAGTATGGGCGTTGTGGTGTGGCGACTGAGTGCAACATGGCCTGGGGTCTGAGCAAGACGTGGAGAGAGAGCCTGAAGCGCCGGAGTTGGTGGCTGACGAACGGCTGTTTGGCCCAAGCAGAGTGTTCTGAGGGCAGGATGGAGCCTGTTTCGCACAGAGAATGGAGGAGGTGAGGAATTATTTGGAGGAGGTTCCTTTAAGGCTGGAAGAGCGGAGGACCCCTTATCGTTGGAGAGCAGTGCAGAGGTGGCGGTGCCTTTAAAACCGGCAGGAGAAGCCGGCAACACGGAAGTGAGGGCGGAGAGGCCGGTGGATAGTGCCTACACTGGCGTCTTAATAGAAGAAACGGTGAAAGCAGAAGGCAAAACGGAACGGAGGTCGGAGGAAGGAGAAGAGAGTCGGAGGAGGAATGAGGAATACGCTGGAGAGAACTGAACTGGGGCAGGAGCGAGAGGAAAGGATCCGCTTCAACACCCCACGACCTGTAAGTAATGCGACCTTAAACAACAACTTTCCTACGATTCAGATTTTGAAAGATGCAGGATTTGTGTTCAATCCTAAGGTGGTGGCTGCTTCTAAAAAAGATACTGTGACCTATCAAATTAAGCATGGGCAGCAAGAAGGAGTGTCTGATTTTTTTTTCTCTTCTGACAGTGCAGCCTTTAAGGCTTTTCAAAGGAATGACTTGGGTGTTGGACAGAAAGGAGCTGCTGGTAGTTTGGGGGTTGTGGGGGAGCATGATAGCTCTTGGTCACCCTAAGCTGCTTTATCGGCTGCTGGCTGGAAGCAGCAGGATCATGGGGTATGGACGCCTGATTCTTCATGGATAATGCTTGGGACTGCAGTCTGCTTCACCAGAATGGCAGCCAGGGGTGGGGAGGGGGACAGAGTTTCTACCTCTGGCGCTGCTAATTTTCATGAAAGTAGCAAGAGAGAACTGTGCTCTGTAGTAGGGAGGAGAATTAATGTACCGCCAGGTAAGGAAGAGAGGCATGTGAATAACATTGAACAGTTGAAAATTAGTGGGAAAAGCCAGAAAACCCTTTTATCCAGTCTATTTTCACAGTGCAAAAGGAAGCAGCACTTAGAGGAATGCTGTAAGGATTCAGTATAAAGGTGGTTTAAAGGATAGACCAAACAGATATTATGTTGGCAGAACATTAATTAAAGAGTCTTTGAAGTTTTCTCCTAGAGACGTATTTGCATTTATCAACATTTCGGTGAGGACAATTATGACATTAGTTTCCAGACACCTGCTTTGTTGACCTTTTGGGAAAGGTATAACCAGGTGAAGTTTTCCCTTTATGGACACCCTTTTTCGTGATTCCTTTGTCTAAACCTTTGATAAAATTTGTGACAGTGATGTTCAGGAATGAGGGTGTTCAGGTGGAGGATATTAAATTTTGTTGGCACAAAATGTGAAATATTAAGTGAACCCGATCCCATTTTGGATTCAGAATTATTTGGACAGGAGGGTGAAATTTAAGGTGAAACTTAAACAAAGCAGCAACAGGGTGGAACATATTCCCAATTCATTTATGTTAGGAAGAGACAGGGGGGTCTGCTTTTATAGCGGGCAGCCCAGGGCCTGCTATAAATGCGGATCTAAATCTCATTTATCTAATGTTTGTGACCAACCAAAGTGTGATAATTGTGGAGAAGTGGGTCATGTTACTGTCTTCTGTATGAACTCTTTAAAATGCGATTTGTGTGAAGAGATGAATCATGCCTTTAAAGACTGTCCCTGGGCGGCCCAGAATAAGCAAGCATGTGGAGTGTCAGACCTTTTGATTCAACAAGCACAAGAGGCTGGAGTGTCTCGGCAGGAGGTATCCATTGGGGTGAAAGAGGTGTTAACTCACCAGTATAGGGGTACACAGCAAGAGAAAGTTCAGACAGTGGGCAAAACGGTTCTAAAGAAGGAAGCTGGAGAAGGAGGGCTGAAGCTTCTCCAGCCGGTTTGTTATTCTGATGATTTAGAGGAAAAGAGTGGAATGGGTCAGGCAACTTAAACCCCACTAGCCCTCCATTATTACGAAGGTCTAGTAGGACAGTGAAGAATATGGTACCGTGGAGGTGGTAGAAGGTATTGAATCGAAAAATCTGTTTGAAGAACTGTCCTGGGGAGATTCAGAGATGGATATGGGGATACTGATTCCCAAATATCGGTTCAAGAGGAGAGAGAGTGCAAAGGGATGATTATAAGGGGAAAAAAAGAAAAGGAGGAAGAAATGAGAATAGTACAGGTAGGCCAGTCTGACTTGGTACACTATAATGGATATTACATGGGCTTCCTTTAATACCCATAGTTTGTTAAAACATCTGAAAAGGTGCAGTATTTCAGGTACTAGCTGATTTGCATATATCTATTTGTTTTTACAGGAGCGTGGATGTTTTCTAGATATCAAGTCGATGTTTTCACTAAGGATTGGCCGTGGGGACCCTCGTATTGGTCCTTTGGTGAAGAAAGAGCGGATGGGATAGGAATTCTTTTTAACTCCTTTAATTTTACGTTACTTAAGTTGATAGAAGTTTGTCCTGGGAGAGTATTAATTCTAGATGGTTTTTGGTTGAAAAAAAAGATCAGGTTAATTAATATTTATAGCCCTCAATCAAAAGCTGGAAGGGTGGCGTGTTTTTCGGACATACGACCATTTCTAGTAACAACTATTCCAATTCTGTGGGGAGGGATTTTAATTGTAATATAAAAGGAACAGGGTAAAGGTAGTTTGGAGAATGGAAGAAAATCTATTGTGATTCGTATGTCTTCAGAAGATTGTTAGAACGGCAGACTTGGTAAATTGTATGGATAGTCAGGGGAGGGCTGTTTAGGCACTTTCTTTACAAAAGGGAAGAGTTTTATGATCGATTATTTGTTTATATCCAAGAGAATCCAATTCCATAGTCCACAGGTTATTCCCATGGAATTCTCTGACCATGCTCTGATACTTATTAAGGGGGACACAGCAAGGGTTTCTTAGGTAAATCTATATGGAAATTGAATACGCTAATCCTTCAAGAGAGGGTAGTTTCAAATTCCATCCATGGTATTTTGGATGCCAGGTTGTCAGTGGCTTTTGTATCAAGATCTTGGGGTTTGGTGGCAGGAAACTAAAGAAGATTGTATTGGATGGTTTAAACATTATGGGGTTAGGAAAAGGAACGAAAATTTTTGATTATCTTAAACTCAGGAAACAGCTTCAATATATTCTATCATGTGCGAATTCTTCTAGAGGTAATTTCGGAGCAGATAGCGGAGATTAAAGGTTTAATGAGGGAAAGACAGTATGATAGAGCAAAATCATTGCAAGCCCTTGATTCAGAATCATTTAAAAATCTGTTTTGGAGATCCTTCTAACTATGTAAAGCAGTTAAGGAGAAGGAGACAATAGAATTTTTAGTCCAGGGAAATACTAAGGTTTTTTCTATCATTGCACTAGGAACAATTATTAAAGAACATTTTAGGGTTTGGAACCAAAGGTTGCTCCATCGTCTCTCCTGATTAATCAGTTTTAGGACCTAGTTTAAAAGATAATAGGGATAATGATGGTCTGAAGAAATTAGGGCAACCCATTTCAAAATTTGAAATTTTGGGAGTTATTAAATCTCTAAAACAGAATGTGTCCCTGGTATAGATGGGTTATCCAATGAGTTTTATAAAGTGTTTTCATCTGAATTAGTAGAATGTCTCTGGTTAGTATTTAATTTTTTCCTCACATCCGGGTGATGTTACATCTTTTACAGAAGGCGCAGATATATCTTTAAATCTGGAGATAGGGGAAGCTTTAGGAACTGGAGGCCTCTAACTCTTTTGAATTCAGATTATAAAATTTTGACTACCATAATTAATAACAGACTGAAGGGGTGGTAGAGAGGTTGTTTTACCTGTGCAACATAGTGGGATTCCAAATAGAAGAATCCATTCAATATTAAGTCTAATTAGAGATATAATTGAGCAGGCTGGGAAGGGGCCATTCGGGGTAATTGTATCGGTAGATCTTGAGAAAGCATTTGACAGAGTTGATCATGAGTTTTATTTTCATCTCTTAAGTGGTTTGGTATTCCAGAGTATCATACAGCTCATAAGGGGTTATACAATAATGCTACAGTTTATCCAGTTTTGAAAGTACTTTAGGAGAAGGTTTTATTATGAAATGTGGAGTGCGGCAGGGGTGTCCATTAAGCCCGCTTCTGTACAACTTTTCTTTAGAACCCTTAATAAGAGCAATTTATGCTCCACCCTTATGGTTAGGACTTCAGGTGCCAGGATTTTGAACTCTGGTCTTATACAATCTTTATGGATGATATTTGTCTATTTTTTTCTAACCATATGGAATTTTCTAAATTCCTTAAAGTGTTTAAATTTTATGCGGAAGTATCTAATGCCAGACTGAATATGCATAAATCAAAAGGGCTGTTGTTGGTAATTATCACAGAGAATTGTTTTCTGTGAATTTGGTTGAATTTTCTCAAAACCTTTAACAATATTAGGGCGAGAATTTAAGAATCAAAATTGCCCAGTGGAGGTTTGGTCAGGTGTTTTAGATACAATTCTACAGAAAGTTTTGATTTGGAAAAGGTTTAAATTTTCTAAAATAAAGAGGATTCAGATAATAAAACAATTTATTTTGCCTCGGCTGCAGTATGTTGCAGTTATTTTTCCATTACCAGTACAGCTAGAAACAAAATTATATAGCATATGCTTCCAGATGTTATGGGAAGCAGATTGAATCAATTAAGAGAGGATGCACATACCTGAACAGAAAACAAGGGGTTAGGGATGGTTGACCCGTAGTATTTTGTTTTTCACTATTCTGTGCCTTTCTTTAAAGAAATGTTTAGGGGTTCTACAGAAATAGACAGTATAGTATTCCAGAACCGGTTGCAAGCATACCTGTGTATGTGGAAGCCTTCAGCTCCGAAATGGTCTGCAAGATTTAGGACTCCGGATTATTTTAAGCCAGTGGCACAGAAATTGTTTAGATGGAAAATCTCAAAAGATATGATTTTAAGATATACAGCAAAGGGGTTGTACAAGGCAATTATGGTACAATATGTTCAGATAGAGCCAAACTTTAAAAATTGCCCGAGTGGGAACAAAAGTAATGTGTTGGAGCAGCTAAATAATAGTAGGCTGCCTCCTTATATGTGGGAAAATTTATGGTTAACTATGTATGGGAGACTAAATGTAAGGGGTACGGCCAAACACAAGGCAATCGAAGAAAGAATTTGTCCTTACCCAGACTGTGTTAATGTGGAGGAGACGATGGAGCATTTTTTTTTACATTGTTCTTTTTCCTCCAAGTTATGGGGGTTCCTAGCACAGGTATGGAATCTCCCATGGTTAGCAAAAATGGATTATGATCTCCTTGTGATTGGTATTTTTCCTCATTATTTGAGTGGTTTTGAGAAAATACATTAAGAGTCTTTTGGCTAGTTTATGGTTTTGCTTATGGCAAACTAGGGTGCAATGGGTGTTATACCAAAAGAGACCATCATTTGAAGGTTTTAGAATTTATGTATCCAATGTTTTGCATAGGGTTTATATGGAGGAATGTCAAATATATGATGCAGGGAAAGTCAAACTTTGGTGGAAGGGATTTCTTCACTTTATTAAATACAAGTAAAAATGACAAAACAGAGAGGAAAAAATAAATAAACAAAAATAATAACAAAATAGTATGCATAAGAAACAAGCATTTACAAGTTTTAGACTATTGTTTTTCTTTTTGTTTAATGTGAAGAGTTGGTTTGTATGAGTTAAAGCTTAGTTTTATGTTATTTTTTTTTTTCTTAGTGTATTATCAGCAATTCAAGGATGTATTGATGTGAAGTTATGTATTTCTTGAGTTTGATGTATATGTGAATATTTAATAAAAGTTACCCCTACTCTTTTCGATAAGTGCCATGGGATCTTTAACATCCACCTGAACTACCACCAATCCAGGCAGATGGGACCTCAGTTTAACGTCTCATCCGAAAGATGGCACCTCAGAAATGCAGCACCCCTCTCATGCTGCATTACAGTGTCAGTACTGGGATATTAACCCAAGCACCAGATGTCATGATGGTCTGCATCTGTCCAGGGGGGAAACCAGAATCCTAGGTGACAGGTTTAAATGCTTCATTGGCAAGCATTTAAACTAGCCAAGGGGGGCACTGAAAAGGAGCAGGGAAATCCCTGTCTACGCCCACAAAACACAGTAGTTAGAGAGGTAAACACCAAGGTAGAGAAGTCAGTAGGGAGCAAGACAGGGATAAATATAGAAAAAGGCAGTAAGGACAGGGATGGGGGCTAAAAGAGGTAAGGCCATAAAAAATAAATGGAAGGTGATGAGTACCAATGCCCACAGTCTGTGCAACAAGCTCCCCAAACTAGTGGCCTTGATGGAAAAGGGATGCCTGGATATTGTGATAGTCACTAAAAAATGGTACACAGAGAACAATGACTGGGATGTCAACATACCAGGATACACAGTCTACAGGAGAGACAGGGTGGGTAGAAGAGGAGGAGGAGTAGCTCTCTATATAAGGGAAGGGATTAAAGCAACAGAACTAAAGAGTAAACAGGTAGTTAATGAGTAACTATGGGTCACCCTGGAGACAGAAAATGGCACTGCAATCTGCATGGGGGTTGTATACAGACCCCATCTCAGGAGGAGGAAATGGACAAGGAAATTATAGAAGGCATCCTTAAAATGGCAGAAAAGGGGAGATATTGTTGATGGGGGACCTGAATATGCCAGATGTTAATTGGATTACCTTTGCTGCAGGTACATCCAAGAGGAGGGTCATTCTTGATACCCTACAGGGGCATGCCTCAGACAGCTAGTGTTGGAACCCACTCAGGAGGGAGCAGTCTTAGACCTGGTACTTTCACATGAGGAAGATAAAGGATCTCAGATTTAGAAGTGGGTAGCCATGTGGGAACAAGTGACCACCAAACAGTGTGGTTCACAATAAACACAGCCATAGAGTCAAGCCATACAAAAACAAGAGTATTGAACTTTAGGAAGGCTGACTTTGGGAAAATGAGAGAGTGCCTCAGAAAAGCACTAGCAAATGGGCAAGAAGGAGGGGTGGAAGAACAATGGGAAATAATCAAAACAGCCATCGCAGAGGCAACAAGCCTTTGTGTGAAGCAAATCAACAAAACAAAATGAAGAAAATGTAGGAGTAGGCCCTTTGATGGTCAGATGGATTGAAAACTGGCTAGCTGGATGCACCCAGAGAGTAGTGGTCTGTGGGGAGCTCTCGAACCCTAGAGAGGTTGGTAGTGGGGTACCGCAGGGCTCGGTCCTGGGTCTGATCCTGTTTAATGCATACATATTGGACATCAGGGAGCGTATAGGGTGTGAAATGAGTCTCTTCGCAGATGACTCCAAGATGGGAGCAGTAGTTGACGGAGAAGAGGGGAGGTTGGCCCTGCAAGGGGACCTGGACACCCTGGAAAGCTGGGCTCACACAAGGAAATTAAATTCAATATCACCAAGTGCAAGGTGTTGCATCTTGGTCGGGGAAACCCTAAACACAGGTACACCCTGGGAGGGGAGGCGCTGGAGGCCTCAACAGGAGAAAAAGACCTAGGGGTCATGGTGGATGCATGTATGAATAACTCTGAGCAGTGCAGGAGAGCTGCTAGCAAGGCAAACAGGATGTTGGGATGCATTGTAAGGGGATCACCTCTTGGAGCAAGGAAGGATTCTGCCACTGTACAATGGACTGGTTAGACCACACCTTGAGTACTGTGTACAGTACTGGAGACCACACTTGAAGATGGACATACAGCTCCTGGAGAGGGTACAGAGGAGGGCAACTAAGATGATACGAGGGCTAGGGGATTTGACGTATGAGGACAGACTTGAGGAGCTCTGCCTGTTTTCATTGGAGGAGAGGAGAGACAGGGGGGACATGATTGAGGTCTTCAAGCAACTTAAGGGAATAAATAGGGTAAACATGGAGGGGATCTTTAGACTAAAGCAGGGAGGTATCACCAGAGGCCATGGTTTGAAGTTGGAAGGTGGAAGGTGGAAGCGTGAGGGGGGAAAAGAGGAGGAGGTTTTTCACTGAGAGGGTGGTGGACCCTTGGAATGCACTGCCTGGTGAGCTGGTTCAGAGATCCACAGTGGAGGGCTTCAAGAGAGGGTGGGACAGACACAGAAAGTGGATGTATCAGATGATGGCCTGTCCCAGGGGGGTTGGGATGGATGATAGGGGTTTCTGGAGCACAAGGGATGGGAGGGCCTCGGCACCCAACTAAGGATCTAAGGTTCGAGCAGACTCGATAGACCGTAAGGCCTAATCTGCTGGCAAATAGTATGTTAGTATGAAAAAAACACTATGGTTCTCAAAAGAGGTGGCAGGGACAGTTAAGGAGGAAAGGATAACATTCAGGAAATATAAGGAAACACAGAAGGAGCAAGACAGAGAACTTTATCAGTTAAAGCAGAAGGAGGCAGGGAAGGCAGTCAGAATAGCAAAGGCACAAACTGAGGAAAAGATAGCCCACTCTGTTAAGAAGGGGAATAAAACCTTTTATAGGTACATTAGGGAGCGAAGAAAGACCAAGAGAGGGATACAGAGACTTAATAAAGTGGATGGAATGAGGGCAGAGGGTGACAGTGAAAAAGCAGGGATACTGAATGAATATTTCTGCTCAGTATTCACAATGGAAGAGGAGGGGGAGGTACCTAAACCAAACAAGAGAGAAACTCTGAATAGGGGGGTCGATACCAGTCCATTCACAGAAGAAAGGGTTTCAAAAGAACTCTTGAAACTGAGGGTAGACAAAGCAATGGGGCCTGATGGAATTCACCCCAGAATTCTAAAAGAACTAAGTGTAGAACTAACAACACCACTGACTACTCTCTTTAACAAATCATGGGAGAATGGGGTGGTACCTGAGGACTGGAGGAGGGCAAATGTGATTCCACTTCCCAAAAGTGGGAGCAAGGCAGAGGCAGGAAACTACAGACCAGTTAGTTTGACTTCAGTGGTGGGGAAAATGATGGAATCACTTCTGAAGGAAATAATTGTTGAGTACCTAGAGGCCAGTGGGGCACAGGACCCAAGGCAGCATGGTTTCACAGCAGGAAGATCATGTCAGATGAACCTAATAGATTTCTTTGACTGGGTGACTAAAGTAGTAGACCAGGGAGGGGCTGTGGATATGGCCTACCTAGATTTTAGCAAGGCATTTGACACAGTCTCACACAAAGATTAATATACAAGTTAGCCAGCCTTGGAGTGGGTCTCAAGGTGGTAGCCTGGATAAAAAACTGGCTGGACAACAGGATGCAAAGGGTAATAGTAAATGGAGTCCACAGTGAAGAAAGGAGGGTAACTAGCGGGGTACTGCAGGGTTCAGTACTGGGACCGGTCCTCTTTAATGTCTTTATAAGTGACTTTGGAGAGCACCTGGAGGGAAAGGTATGTCTCTTTGCAGATTACACAAAGATCTGCAACAGGGTTGATACACATGGTAGGGTGGAAACAATGAAAAGTGACTTGGCAAGGTTGGAGGAATGGTCAAATATGTGGCAGTTCAGATTCAATGTAAAGAAGTGAAAGGTAATGCATCTGGGAAACAAAAACCCAGGGAAAGAGTACACAATGGGGGGTGAGTTAATAACAACAACAAAAATCGAAAGAGACCTAGGAGTAATTATATCAGATGACCTAAAGGTGGGCAAGCAATGTGAGAAGGCAGTAAGGAGGGCTGGGGGATACTGGGATGCATAGGGAGAGGCATCAACAGTAGAAAACAGGAAGTTGTTATTCCTCTGTACAGACAGTCAGTGAGACCCCATCTGGAGTACTGCGTGCTCAATTCTGGAGACCCCATCTCCGCAAAGACATAGACAGAGTGGAGACTGTTCAGAGGAGGGCAAACAAAATGGCGCAGAATCTGCACCAGAAGATATATGAGGAGAAACTAAAGCAGCTTAATACGAATACCCTTGAGGAAAGGAGGGAGAGGGGGGACATGATGGAAACTTTTAAGTATCTCAAGAGAATTAACAAAGTACAAGAGGGAAGTATCATTCAGAAGAAGAGATGTGCAAGAACAAGGAGGCACAATTTGAAGATAGAGGGCAGGACTGCTCAGAGGTAATGTTAGAAAGTATTTTTTCACAGAGAGGGTTGTGAATACATGGAACAGCCTCCTGAGGAGGTTGTGGAGTCAGGGACAGTGGGAGAATTCAAGAATGCATGGGACAGTCATAAGGCAATTCTAGTGGGGGGTAGGAGGAAGTAAGCTGTTGATTAACTAGAATCTGCAGCTTATCCATCAGGTAGGAAAATGGGCAGACTAGGTGGGCCAAGCGGTTCTTATCTCTTGTCAGATTCTATGTTTCTATGTTTCTAATAGTGCAGGGAGTGAAGAGGGGACAAAACATTCTTTCATTATATATGGGAAAAAAGAAAGAGTAAGGGAGGAATAACCAGATTAGCAACTAAAGAGGGACAGCTGGTGGAGAATGACAATGATGAGGCAGAAGTACTCATCAAATTCTTCTGCTGATTCTTCACCCTTGAAGACAAAGGTAATGGTCCAGCACTAGCCAAGGCACATCTCCACAACAGGGGAGTAGACACTAGCCCCTTTACAAAAGAAAGGGTCCTTGAGGAGCTGTCTAAATTAAAGGTGGACAAAGCAATGGGGCCAAATGGAATACATCCAAGAGTTCTGAAGGAACTGTGGGAGGAACTTGCAGCATAGTGCCACAGAACTTGAGAAGGGCCATAGTTATGCCATTGTACAAGAGTGGTAGCAGGGAGGAAGCAGGAAATTACCGCCCAGTCAGCCTGACCTCCGTGGTGGGTAAAGTAATGGAGACATTGCTTAAAGAAAGGGTAGTGAAGTACCTGAAAGAAAGTGGGAAACTTGACCTGAATCAGCATGGCTTCATGGCAGAATGCTCAAGCCAAACAAATATGACAGAATTCTTTGACTGGGTTACAAAAGCAGTGGACCAAGGTGCGGCTGTGAATATAGTATATCTGGATTTTAGCAAAGCCTTTGATATGGTTCTACACAGAAGGCTAGCAAACAAATTAGAGCAAAAAGGCATAGGTCAGAAAGTGGTCAACTGGATAAAAAACTGGCTACATGACAGGACTCAGATAATTATGATAAATGGCACCTTGTCACAGGAGGGGAGAGTAAGCAGTGGGGTTCCACAGGGATCAGTGCTTGGCCCAGTCCTTTTCAACATATTCATCAGCGACATCACTGAGGGACTTAAAGGGAAAGTCTGCCTGTTTGCAGATGATACAAAGCTCTGCAATAGGGTGGATACAAAGGAAGGGGTCCAAGGAATGAAGGCAGATCTAAAAAAGCTGAAGGAATGGTCCAAGATCTGGCAGGTGAGATTCAGTGCCAAAAAGTGTAAGGCAATGCACTTGGGTAAGAGGAACCCAGGAAATAACTATGCCCTGGAAGGGAAACAATTGGAAAAGACAAAGATAGAACGGGATATAAGAGTTATGATATCAGACGATCTAAAGGTAGGAAAGCAATGCAAAAAAGCAGCACTAAGGTCAAATGGCATTCTTAGATGCATAGGTAGGGGTATTACTAGCAGAACACGTGAGGTAATGATCCCACTCTATAGGTCCTTGGTGAGGCCTCACTTGGAGTACTGTGTGCATTTCTGGAGGCCACACCTAAAAAAGGACATAGACCGTCTGGAATCCATGCAGAGGAGATCCACCAAGATGGTGCAGAAACTACATCATGAACCTTACGAAAATAGGCTCAACCTGTTAAATCTATTCTCCCTAGAGCAGAGAAGGAACAGAGAAGACATGATAGAAACATTTAAGTTTGTTAACGGGATAAATACAGCAAATAACCAGTAACCAATTTCATGAAAATAAGACTGCACATTCAAAAGGGCACAACTTACGCCTGGTTGGCAGTAAATTCAGAACCAATGTTAGGAAGTACTTTTTCATAGAGAGGGTTGTGGACCCTTGGAACAGTCTACCACCTGAGATGGAGGTGGCTAAGACTGTCAGAGAATTCATATTAGCATGGGCCAGTCAATGTAGTCACCTCAACAAGAGCAGTAGATGAGGTGGTAGACATCTTGGGCAGACTAGATGGACCACACGGTCTCCTTCTGCTAGCAAATTCTCTTGTTCTTAAGTTCATATGTTCTGTGAAGCTTCCCTCTTGAGGTGTCCATGATGTCATCACATACCCTCAATGGAAACACAGCCTTGTTGAGTATGGTCACCCATACACTATCATATATACTGTATTTAGCATGCTGCATCCCAAAGTACTTTATAAAGATGTTAGGTATTGGGTGTGCAGGGAGGACTGTATGCAGTATGTCTGCTGCAGCTTCTAAGTGCTATGATACAGCACACACAACCATACTGTATTAAAACCTGTTTCACTGAAAAAGGGAATGCTGGCTGGGACACCGAGATAGCTCCCCAATTTTTTAGAAAAATAAAGGAGCACAATAAAAAATCAAGTGGGGAGGCTTCCTCAAAACTGATGGTGCAGCGGACAACCCCAGCACAGGGCAATCATGAACACAGAAAAAAGCAAATGTCTGCTCATTATGTACCATGCGCAACTGAAGATGTTTGCTTCTTTCCTTGGAAAAGTGTCTTAAGATCTTTTATTCCCAACTGGACAGCCACCAGAGATGGGTAGTAGGGACCTTAGATTATCACCTCATCCAAAGGATGTTCATGAAAGAAGTGTACAGAAGAAGAACTGTAGCACTCTGTGATGAATGATTTATTTCTTCTTTGAGGAAACAGCCTGCATGAAATGTGATGAAATTACATTGACTGGGTCACACAAATAGTGCAGCTGTAGAAATTAAAAATTATTCTTTTTTCTGCAGAACCACTTATATTTGAAGGAAAAAACACATGCAAGGCCTGAAAGTATAGTTTTAGTAAGCATGTCAAAAGAAAGTAAGTTAACGTGAATGTCACGGGCCAGCATAATAACGAGTTATGTTAAATATTTGAATTTGGAGCAATCGTGCCATAATTTTTGTCTATTTTCCAGAAACCCAGAATTAAAATATCAAGTTCTGGTAGCTGAGATCACCTTGACATCGAATTATATGAGTATAACACAAACTACAGTCAGGGGAGCTGCTGCTTTAGCTTAATTGTAGTCCTGTATATTCAAACTCTCGGCCTCAACATTGTATTTCTAATCTAGCTAGAAGAAGGTAAGCAAAATGTGTTTACTGTTTAACTGTTTGTTTTGCTAACAGGTGCTAGAATGAAGGTCTAATTGACAAAAGAGGCTAAATCCATAAGTGAGTATGTATATCTCCCACATGACTAGATAAACAATGTTATCAATGGTAGCCTTAAGAAATTATAATTATAAAATGGCAACAAAAAGATGGCTGCCACAAATATTGCTCTCTTTTTGGATAAACCAGGTTACCTGCCATGCCTGTACTTACATATGCACAGTACTAAGTAAAGATGTTTAATACCAGGCCATTTCTTAAGTAACATAACACACTCCAGGGTGCTGTGCCGTTAAGACAAATGAGGTATTTATTTTTATATATCACTTCTTCCAAATGGCTTGGAACGCTTCACAAAAACTTAATATAAAATACAGTAAATACATTCTAAGACCATCATATAAATAATATCAATAAATAACATTGCTAAAACACTGCAAACAAGTGACTGTTGTAACTCTCCAAATTAAAAGCTAATTGGAAGGTTGGGCCTGTAGATCAATGGACAAGCAGCCAGCCACTCCCACTTCCTGACCTATATAAGCAGTTCCTCTCAGCCACCTTCTGCAACATTTTTGTTTATGTTCTAAATCCTGTCTCCGCCGCCAAAAAATCCTCAGATTATTTGTCACCTTTATTGGTTTTTTGAATGCCTGGCTGGCTTGCTCCACTATTCACAGTGCTGCTACATTGCAACTATGTTTTGCAGACCTACGTGCAGGTCCAATTATTACTTCTACTTACTGACCTACGTGCAGGTCCACTCGTGCTTATGCAATCATTGCTTCATGCCTACTGCCATCCCCTCAGCTTCAGCCTCAGGGATGTCTGCTGTGCTCACTACTGCATCAGACCTTTGCAAGGTCTCAGCACTTAATGCTCATTAAGGTCTCAGTGCTCAATGCTCATTCAGCTCCTCATCAGTTTCTGGGGTATGCCAGCCATACCATTCCACTGCAAAGCTTCCCTGCAGCTGACAGTCTCACTCTGCACCCAGAGTCTGCAGCTTGAGCATGCAAAGTTTGGGGCGGGGTCCTTCTCACCTGACCCATAGCTGGAAATGTCCTTGCTCTGGGTGGACCTTCAGTCGTCAACCGTACTGACGGTACTTCAAGTTGTAGAAGCTAAGACTCAGCGGTGAAGGGGTGGGGCTCTTACAGGGGCCCCTTTAGCTGCCCAAGTGGGTTTGGAGGCACACTTCAATGCTATTCTCCCCATGACTGCCTCTGGTTCACCTGGTTTGTGTTTAGGGTGAGTAGGCCTGGTGAGTGCCTCAGCAGTCGTTGCTCTTCCTCCTCCCACCTTGGTTGCCCGTTGTTGTAGAGTAGCGCTCGCAACCTTCCACGGCATTCCCACTAGAGGGATTGAGTGAGAGTTTTCCATCAAACTGGAATATTTCCACCTCCCTTTCATTGGGTTTCCAAATCACAGCTGCAGAACTGTCATTAAATAAAATATCCCAGTCTGGAGGGAAGGTGACCTAGGCCTTGTATTCCCAGAGATTTCCTCCTCAAAGGGTTTTTTTTCTCTCTTCCATGCCTCAGGTTATAAATGTTAGTTAGCTGTAGTTAGTGTTTCCTAGTTCTTTTTGGTAGGTTCCGCTGTTGGATGGAGGTGGATGGTGTCCCTACTTGCCATTGCCTCTCTCCTTAGGAGGTCCCCTCATTCTCTAGAACTACCCATCAAACTCATGCCATTGCTAACCTGTGCATCTCATTACGTTATCAAGCTGCCTGATGCCTTATCTACTACTTTGCCTCACTGCTACTGATTACTAACATGCTTCATACTCTATAATTATTTTTGGCATTCCTTCCTAAGGTATCTTTAGCCCAGGGAATCGTCCCACGGCACCTCTAGGGGTGGAACCCTTTTCAAGGGTTCCTTGACTTTGGTACCCCTACCGGGTGGTAATTCCTCTGGAATAGAGAGTGTGAATGGCCAAAACCAAAGTAACACAGTTGCACAAGCATAACACTATACTGGCTGCATATGCCATTGAATTGGAAGGTTGGGCATGTAGTTCAACGGACAAGCAGCCAACCACTCCCACTTCCTGATCTATATAAGCAGTTCCTCTCAGCCTCCTTTTGCAGCATTTTTTCTTTGCCCCACCATCCCCCCCTTCTTCTCCAGCAGCAGCACCTGTCTCCTTGGGTTCCTTCCTAAGGTACCTCTAGTCAAGGGAATCATCCCACAGCAGCTCTAGGGGTGGAACCCTTTTCAAGGGTTCCTTGCCTGTGGTACCCCTACTGGATGGTAATTCCTCTGGAATAGAGAGTGCAAATGGCCAAAACCAAAGTAACACAGTTGTACAAGTATAACACTATACAGGCTGCGTAGGCCATTGACCTTAAATTAATGGGTTTTCAGACCCTTTTTGAAACTCTCCACTGAGGCTGAACTCCTCAACTGATATGGAAGAGAGTTCCATAAATATGGGGCTGTGAAGGCTCTAAAGGCTCATACAGAGGTATATAAAATGAGCAAGTAAATCCCTGTGTGTTGAGACATGTTTCCGGCCATTTCATTAAGATAGCACTTCCAATGGCTAAAAACAAGTCTTTACCTGCCAGGGTGCATTGCCATTCAATATTAATGGGCAATTAAGAATTTTAATGTTTGAAATGGCATCCATTATTTTTCCCCACATAACCAAATCATATAAACATAAAAATGGGATACACGATGGACAGTAAAATCAGAAATGTTTGCAACAGTTTTTATCTACAGTCCCCATTTATGCTTTAAATGTGCTCACCGTATTGTAGCATTTTAATGTTTTTCCCACCTAATTCACTAGAGGATCACTTGTCTGTCACTTCCCACATGCCTCCCCACATACAATTAACTCGAGCTTACGACCATCAATATTAACTCTGAATCTGTTAATAATGTGAAACAATTACTTTTTTTGAGTTAAGAAAAGAGAACCACAGTTCTTAATGTTGATAACTCCCTTTTGATGGCAACCTCAAAGCAGCTCTTCCTCTCTCTTTCCTCAACCTCCAGCCCGCCTGCCTGTCTGCTCTTGCACTCCCACCCCTTTCTTTGGCATTCTTCCTCTAATCACCTTGTCTGCCCATCACACCAGTAAATGGAAAATTCAGTGATGGGGACCACTCCTGTATATCGCAGCTGCATCAGACAACACTTTCTCCCTCCCACTCCTTTCCTCAGCCCCCCCCTCTCGCTACCTGACTCATTCTCTGTGTTGTCATCCAGCATGTCAGTTTGACTTCCATGAGTTCTATGGTGAACTGCTGTCAGCTCCACAACACATGTGGATAATGGTAAATAAAACAAGCATTTGTCAATGCCGAATGTTGATTGTGTTGGTATGTTGAGCTTGCTCATTGCCCCTCTGTCACTCACTCACTCAGTCTGTTTCTCCCGGTGCTGCAGGCTGCTCTTTTGTACTGGGCTCCTGCCTGCATTGGCAGCTTTTTCTGCCCACTAAGAAATCCACAGCTGTCCTGACAGAGTTCCATTGAGGTGGCTCACTCACCCTCTCTCACTTGCTCATTCTGTTTCTCCTGGCGCTGCAGGCTGCCCATTTGTACTGGGCTCCTGCCTCTGTTGGTGGCTTTTTCTGCCCACAAAGAAATCTGCAGCAGTCCTGACACAGGTCTGTTGAGCCTGCTCACTCCCCCTGTCTCACTCACTCGTTCCATTTCTGACAGTGCTGCAGGCTGGCCTTTTGTAGTGGGCCCTTGTCTGAGTTGCTGCCTTTTCTGCCAACAAAGAAACCCGCAGCAGTCACGACAGAGCTCCATTGAGCTTGCTCACTCTCCCTGTCTCACTCACTCATTGTGTTTCTCTCGGCACTGCAGGCTGCCCTTTTGTACTTGGCTCCTGCCTGCATTGGCACCTTTTTCTGCCCACAAAGAAATCCACAGCTGTCCCGAGAGAGCTCTGTTGAGGTCGTTCACTCCCCCTGTCTTAGTCACTCATTCTGTTTCTCCTGGCACTGCAGGCTGCCCTTTTGTACTGGTCTCCTGCCTCTGTTGGTGCTTTTTTCTGCCCACAAAGAAATCTGCAGCAGTCCCGACAAAGTTCCATTGAGCTTGCTCACTCCCCTTCTCTCACTCGCTCATTCCATTTCTGCTGGCTCTGCAGGCTGCACTTTTCTACTGGACTCCTGCCTGCATTCCCGCCTTCTTCTGCCCACAAAGAAATTTGCAGCAGTTACAATAGAGTTCCGTTGAGCTTGCTCACTCCCCCTCTCTCACTCACTCATTCTGGTTTTCCCGCCACTGCAGGCTGCACTTTTGTACTGGAGTCCTGCGTGCATTTCTGCCCTTTTCTGCCCACAAACAAATCTGCAGCAGTCCCAACAGAGCTCCATTGAGCTCACACACTCCCCTTCTGTCACTCGCTTGTTCTGTGTCTCCCACCACTGCAGGCTGCCCTTTTGTACTGGGCTCCTGCCTGCATTGGCAGCTTTTTCTGGCCACAAAGACATCTGAAGCAGTCCTGACACAGCTCCATTGAGCTTGCTCACCCCTGTCTCCCACTCACTCATTCTGTTTCTGCCAGCGCTGCAAGCTGGCCTTTTGTAATGGGTTTCTGCCTGCATTGCCACCTTTTTCTGCCCACAAAGAAATCCGCAGCAGTCACAATACAGCTCCGTTGAGCTCTCTCACTACAGCTCTGTCACTTGCTCATTCTGTTTCTCTTGGTGCTGCAGGCTGCTCTTTTGTATGGGGCTCCTGGCTGCATTGACACCTTTGTCTGTCCACAAAGAAATCCACAGCTGTCCCAACAGAGCTCCGTTGAGGTTGCTCAATCTCTCTCTCTCTCTCATGCACTCATTCTGTTTGTCCTGGCGCTGCAAGCTGCCCTTTTGTACGGGGCTCCTGCCTGCATTGGCTCCTTTTTCTGCCCACAAAGAGTCCGCAGCAGTCATGATAGAGCTACATTGAGCTCAGTCAGTCCTCCTGTCTCACTCGCTTGTACTGCGCTGCTTGCATTGACACCTTTTTCTGCCCACAAAGAAATCCGCAGCAGTCCTGACAGTGCTCCGGTGAGTTCGCTCACGCCCCCTCCCTCACTCGCTCTCTCGTTCTGTTTCTCCCAGTGCTGCAGGCTGCCTTTTGTACTGGGCTCTTGCGTTGGGGCTTTTTTCTGCCCACAAACAAATCCACAGCAGTTCCAACAGAGCTCAGTTGAGCTCGGTCACTCCCCCCTCTCACTCGTTCCATCTTAATCTATCCCAAACACTGATGTCCCACAGTGACCATGCTATTCTCTGGCAGGAGTGCAAAAACATATTTTAGCCAGAATGTGAAAAATGACAACTGTACTGTTCATCAGGAGGTGTGAGAAAATGCCACTGTTGAAAATGTGGCATGAAAATATTACAAATTTACGAAGTTACAAGGGTGGGTGGAAACAGTTCAACGCACGCTTGTAACGCAGTCATGTTATGGAGTTTCATCACCAAATTTTCAACATAGGGATTTTAGGACCTCTGCTCATGAATAGTGCTACTGTCATTGTCTTAATGTGACCCGAACACCGAGTTCCCACAGCGACCGCGTTATTCTGTGCTGGAACTGTGAAAACACATTTTGGTCAGGATGTAAGAAATGACAGCTGTACTGATCATGAGGAGGTGTGAAAAAATGCCACTGTTGAAAATCTGGCGTGACAGTATTACAAATCTGCAAAGTTACAAGAGTGCGTGGAAAGTGCACAATACACACTTGTAACACAGTCATTTGATGGGCTATCATCACCAACGTTTCAACACAGGCATTTTAGGACCTCTGCTCATGATCATTATCACTGTCATTTTCTTAATCTGTCCCAAGCTGTGATTTCCCACAGCTACCGCCCTATTTTGCGCCGGAAGTGCGAGATCACATTTCAGCCAGGATGGGAAAAATGAAAGCTGTACTTTTCATAAGTAGGTGTGGGAAAATGGCAATGTTGAAAATCTGTAGTGAAAATATTACAAATTCGCGAAGTTATGAAAATGCATGCAAACTGCGCAACACACGCTTGTAACACAGTCATTTTATGGAGTATCGTCACCAAATTTTCAATATAGGAATTTTAGGAACTCTACTGATGCACAGTGTCACTGTCAGTTTCTTAATCTGTCCCGAACACTAATTTCCCACAGCAAAAGCACTATTCTGCACTGGAACTGCGAAAACACATTTAGACCAGGATGTGAACAATGACAGCTGTACTGTTCACAAGGAGGTGTGAAAAAATGCCAATGTTGAAAAACTGGCATGAAAATATTGCAGATTCGTGAAGTTACGAGCATGCGTAGCAACTGCTCAATGCAGGCTGGTAAAACAGTCATTTTTTTAATTTTTTCCACCAAATTTGCAACATACTGTAGGCTTTTTGAGAGCCCACCTCATGAACACTGGCACTGTCATTTCATTAATCAGCCCCAAAAGGTGATGCAGCGCAGTGACCGAGAAATTACCTTTCAGGGATGATTAACGCCATGACAGTTCCAGAATTCATGAGGAGGGGTCCCAAAAAAAAAAACATGTTAAAAATTTGGTGCCAAAATTCCAAAAAATTACTGAGATATGCATTAAAGTTTGAAAAAAAAAACATTTATTCCATTGTACAGCTTACTGGCATTTCCTCAGTTCGCGGTCGGCTTTGAAGAGTGCAGACATGTTCCCGGTCCACTGAAGACTGTCTCGCCAAGCTCCGGAGGTAAGTATGGGGTGAGGGGGGTGTAGGGAGGCAGAGTGCCCAGTGGGTGGGGCGCGGGATGTGGGTGGGGAGCACGGAGACTGTCGGGGACAGTTTCTATTTACAGGTTACAAAACAACAAAAGACATTGCAGGACCATTTTTTATTTTACAAGGGCATGTGGCATGCTGGGGTGGGCTCCAGCATGCCACCAGAGTCTGCTTTTGGCAACGGGGGCAAGCATGGCGATGGGGATTGGGCACCCCGCGGACACAACAAAAGGGAGGGTGACATTATGCCGACAGGGATTGGGCACCCCGTCAGCAGACAGTATAAGCGGGGAAGGGGGTTTACGTAATGCCGATGGGGAGTGGGCTCCCCCGTCAGCAACAGAAACACTGGGGCACTGAAGCCAATGGGGATTGGAGCCCCTCGCGGCAAGTAAACACAGTGGGGGGGCTAATATTGTTTGTGAAGATTCTGCCCTGCAATGACAGGTCGCTCCCTCATTGCAGCAAATGGCTTACACTGCAATGACGAGGCAGCCCCTGATTGCAGCAGCTGTTTTTTTACAAGTTGATGGCACACTGGCTGAACTAGTGTCTGCAGCATGCCACGGCATTGGGGGATGCTGGACAAGCCTTTAAAGGCTGTGGGGCACTGACCACAACAGTGCCATGCCTCCACAACCTGCTTGTGGAGAAAGCTGCTGCAATATGTTTCTTGCACATGAGCGCAATCAACATGAAAAAGTTTAAAACTTGTATTGATTACTAGTGCTATACTCTTCATGTGCTAAAATTGGAAGCTAAACACAGTGTGGTGTAGTAGCAGAACTGAGCCAGCAGCTTGCTTTCATCTGCGGGAGCTGATGTCAAGAAAGTACTGGTGGTCTCACCAAATGGCTGGTACTAGTGCTCGCATAAGAAGGGTTGAAACAGCAGTGCTTGTTAGACTGTACAGAGGGTGGACGGTTGAGGGGCTGGTAAAATGTTACAAATGAAAAAAAGAATTCTCTACTGCAAATAATTAAAGTGACCCATGTAGCATACTCTGATGGCACCCCTCCCTAGTTTGGGAACTACTTTTTCATGTGTAATATTATGTTCAATAAATAATTAATTTAGATTATTTAAAAATGTGTGTCTGTGTGTGAGTCATTTTACCATGGTGATCCAATTTTATATGAACAATAAGGCACTTGGGGGACATTGGTTGTAGTAGATTTACCATACAGCCAGGGGCTAAAGGCACCCGGCTTCACTTCATGCCTTACTAAGGGGTGAGAATGGTGCAGAAATGGACACAAGTCCCTTTACATGAGAAAGGGTCCTGAAGGAACTGGAAGTAATAAGAGTTGATAAGGCAATGAGGCCAGATGCACCCCAGGGTCCTTAAAGAACTAAGAGAGGTGGTGGCTGAACCTCTGGCTATCCTGTTTAGCCAATCACTGAAAACAGGGGAGGTACCCAAAGACTGGAGGATAGCAGATGTAGTCCCCTTATACAAAAGTGGGAACAAAGAGGAAGCGGGGAACTACAGACCAATCAGCCTCACCTCAGTAGTGGGGAAGATCATGGAAGCACTACTGAAGGAGAGATTGGTGGAACATCTGATTGTCAATGGACTGCAGGATCCAAGGCAGCATGGTTTCACCAGGGGAGGCCGCGTCAGACCAACCTGGTTGAATTTTTGACTGGGTGACTAGGAGGTGGATCAGGGGAGGGCAGTGTACATGGCCTATCTGGACTTCAGCAAGGCCTTTGACACTGTGCCACATAGAAGACTATTACACAAACTGGGGAATATGGGTGTGGGCAGGACAGTAGTGTGGTGGATAGGTAACTGGCTGGGTGGCAGGACACAGAGGGTGGTGGTAAATGGCTGTCACTCCACAGAGGGAAGAGTGACCAGTGGGGTACCACAGGGATCAGTGCTGGGACCGGTCTTATTCAACATCTTCATCAGTGACATTGTGCAGGACCTAGAAGGCAGAATTTCACTGTTCGCTGATGACACAAAGCTCTTTAACAGAGTAGACACACCAGAGGGTGTAGGCAGAATGAGAAGGGACCTGCAGAAACTTGAAGAATGGTCAGGGGTTTGGCAGTTGAAATTCAATGCAAAGAAGTGCAAGATAATGCATATGGGGCACAAAAACCCTGGCACAATATATCAGTTGGGGGGTGAGGATATAGCATGCACCAAGCAGGAAAGGGATCTTGGGGTTATCATCTCTGAAGACCTAAAGGTAGGGAAACAGTGTGACAAGGCAGCAGGTAAAGCAAATATGATGCTGGGATGTATAGGCAGGGGCATCACCAGCAGGAAAAGGGAGGTCATAATTCCGCTATACAAGACACTAGTGAGGCCCCACCTGGAGCACAGTGTACAGTTCTGGAGACCTTACTTATGTAAGGACATAGGGTAGAGAAGGTTCAGAGGAGGGCAACAAAGATGGTACATGGATTGCATCATAAATCCTATAAGGACAGGTTGAAGGAACTGAACATGTACTCCCTGGAGGAGAGGAAGAAGAGGAAGGAGAGAAGGGATATGATAGAGACATACAAGTATCTTACAGGGAGGAACAGGGTGCAGGAATACACTATTTGTAAGTGAAAAAGATGTTCCAGGACTAGAGAGAATGGGATGAAGTTGGAGGGAGGACAATTCAGAGGAAACGTGAGGAAGAATTTCTTCACAGAACAGGTGGTGGACAAGTGGAACGCCCTGCCAGAGGAAGTGGTGGGGGCTGAAGCAATCACGGGATTTAAGAATGCATGGGATAGACATAAAGGAATTCTGGAGGTCGGGGTAAGGGGCAACAGACTTCTAGGAAAACATAAACTGAACTTACAAGCTCAAATGGGCAGACTGGGTGGGCCATAGGCCCTTATCTGCCAACACTATCTATGTTTACTATGCCCCTGACTATGGGGGTAAATCTTGTACAACCAATGCCTCATTGTGCCTTGTTGGTTAAATTGGCACTTGCAGTGTGTGCTGAAGGGCACTCAGCCTGGGGCCTTGTGCTTCAATACAAGAAAAGTACATATACAGTATCTCTCCATGAAAGCACACCCTGCTACGTGTTTTGAGCAGTTATAGACTGCCAAAAGATCAATGTTTTCCAAGCTTCTAAGAGTTTAATCTTGAAAATAAAGTTTTTTGAGTCCATTAATGGACCAGTCTTCAAAGGAATCAGGAAAGGCAAACAGCACAGAGCATCTCACAACCATTCTTTAGTAGATTAATTTATTTATTTTTCACACAATTCAGCTGACCACCTCAGACGTAAACATTTTGCACGTAAAACTGTGCATTTTCAAGGAGAGTGGACCTGTGTAATAAGAATGAGAAATTTGTGTAAGTTTACCGCAAGCCATTTTACACACCAAAAAACATAACTTGAAATATTTAACAGCAGAACATATCTGTATCAGTTATATTGACAGTTTAAATTGATATCACTTACAGTTTCAAACAAACAAACATCTCTCAGTGATGCTCAATCACTCTCAGAGGTCCCCAAACCTGATTGTAGCAGGCACCATGCCAGAAGAGCCATGCTGGCTCAATGTCTCAGCTTTCCCTTTTGAAGCACCTTGCTGCTGGCAAGTGTTGGTGCATGCATGATGCACTGCCCTGTGACATCATGATGCTGCATGCATCATGAAATCACACACCCACGGCTGAGTGCACAGCACTCAAAATGTAAGCCCCAAGCATCCAAGGCTCCTAGATGCTCATTCTGACCCCACCCATATAAATCCTTAATTTTAACCAGATTCAAACAAAATACTCAAATAAAAAATCTTATAACCAAGACTATCAAAAAATGGGATCGGAAGGTTAAAAAGGTCAGTACTATAGCCAGATCACATAAGAAGGCCTGGTGGAGTCAGGCTCCAAAACAGTGCATGGTGGGTGGTAATTTACCCATAGAGAAAAGAAGGGGTGAAATGCACAATACAATGGTTACTGAGCTTAGAAATGTTTCACCTTTTTTTATAAAAAAGTGATAACAAAACAGACTATTGTACACGGAGGTCACAAGGGTCAGAGTGTGCATATCATTAATTACAGATTCCTTTATACATCCTTTTGGAACTGATTAGCACAGTTTTGCATAGAAATTTCTTTAGATTTGAAGGGCAGTATTATCAACAGAGATGTGGGACATCAATGGAGTTTGCAGTGGCACCGTCATATGTCAATGTACGTATGTGTATTTTAAGACCTCTTTATTATGAACCATACAGTGAACAGATTTGCAGGCAAAATACTTATCTTTAAATGTTACATTGATAACTTTTTATTTGTATGGACAGCCACAGAGCATAAGTAAAAGAGTGTCACGACTATTTGAATAATGCATAGAAAATCTGAAATTTTCTTTGGAATACTGTTTTGAGAAAATATCATATTTAGACACCGACATTTAAAAGGATGAGGAGTGTGTACATGCAAGACTTTTTTAGGAAAAGTACTGAATGAAATGTCATTAGCTTACCAAAGCTATCGCCCACAGAAACAGAAGGATGGTATCCCACTGGGACAGTTCCTTATGGCTTGCAGGAACTGTTTCAGTGAACATTGCAATCAGAAAAAAATAATCTGATGAAAAACAGATAATGTGCAATAGGCTACACTTTAAACATGATTAAGAAAGCTGTAGAAGAGGCTAACAACAGACAGTGGTCAGAACTCATTAATAATGTGATTGAAAAGAGTGGTACAGTAGAGTGAGTAGTTTTTTCTACACCATTTATGCCAATTTTTGGGAAGGTAAAAAATTATTTAGATAAGCACCAGAGCACTTTTAGATCAAACGCCATAGGCTGGCATGGCTTTTTCAAGGTAATACTTATGGTAGAAAAAAAAAACCTGTAAAATCCGAAGGATAGGTAGCTACATGCTGATCATACAGTACCAGATCACATGGAAAGAGATTAGCAGTTTGGCACAGCACCACTAGGGAATTTTCCTTGTGGTGGTTTTGCACAACGTTTTAACATGTAAGTTGAAAGTAATATCAAACAAATTTAAAACAAGCATTTGTCAATGCCAAATGTTGCCTGCTTGTATGTGCTGTGTAGGTATTTGGAAGTCAGTGGAGTGCAAATATTGAAAATTTGCAAACTTACGAGCGTACGTAGGAACTGCGCAACGCAAGCTCGTAAAACAATCATTTTTAAGAAGTTTGTGACCAAATTTCCAACATAGCCATTTTAAGACCTCTGCTCATGAACAGTGTCACTGTAATTTTCTTAATGTGTCCCATACAGTGATTTTGCACACCGACTGCTCCATTGTGCGCTACATGGGCGGAAACATGTTTTGGACGAGATGTGAAAAATGACAGCTGTACTGCTCATAAGGAGGTGTGGTAAAATGACAATGTTGAAAATCTGGAGTGAAAATATTGAAAATTCACAAACTTATGAGCTGCAGTGAAAACTGTGCAATGCACGTCAGAAACAGTCATTTTAGAATTTTTCCACCAAATTTTCAACATAGGCTTTTGAGAGCCCACCTATGAACACTGGCAGTGTTGATTTCGTTAATCAGTGCCAAAGGTGATTTCTGCAGTGACTGCGAATCACCCTTTGGGTCTGATTAATGCCATGACAGTGAGAGTAGTCATGAGAAGGGGTCCCAAAACCTCATGTTGAAAATTAGGTGCAAAATTCAAAAATGCCTGAGATATGCAGCAAAGTAAAAAAAAACCTATTTATTACATTATACAGCTTACCGGCATTTTCTCAGTTTGCAGTCGGCTTTGAAGAGTGCAGGCGTGTTCCCAATCCACCGAAGATCATCGCCTGGACTCGGAGGTAAGTATGGGGTAAGGGGTGTGGGGAGGCGGGAGGCGGGAGTGCGCAGTGGGTGGGCGCGGGTGGGGGCCTAGACAGCGAGGGACCATTTTTTGTATTGCAGGTTTTTTTTTTTTTTAAACAGGAGGACAACGCTGGACATTTGCCATGCTAGAGGCTCCCAGCATGGTACAAAGACACTGTTTGGGGGCGTGGATCCACACAGGATTGGGCACCCTGTTGATGAGAATCTGTTGCCACACTGGGGTGGGCTCCCAGCATGGCACCTGTACTTTTGGGGAGCAGTGGAGCCGACGAAACAGGAGGACAACGGGACATTTGCCATGCTGGGGAGGGCTCCCAGCGTGGCACAAGGATGCTGTTTGGGGGGCCGTGGAGCTGACGGGGATTGGGCACCCTGGTGGCAATAGTATCTGTTGCCATGCTGGGGTGAGCTCCCAGCGTGGCACCTTGTACTTTCGGGGGGCAGTGGAGCTGACGGGGATTGGGCACTCGCTGGTTATACAGTGTGTGGGGGCCAAGCACACAGTATGTATGTATGTGTGTGTGTGTGAGGTGTGTGTGTGTGTGTGTGTGTGTGTGTGTGTGTGTGTAAGGGGAGCGCGCATGAGCAGTCGATATCTTATCGCTGTTCACTGACGCATAGCTTCCCCTTTCAACTGTACGCCACTGCATTTTAGACTGCTGTCATAGACAGCTCCAGCAGTGATTGGAGAACTGCGGCCATGCCTGCAAACACACTGACTGAATTGGAAGAGGGCTGCCACACTTCCAAAACTCGGATGATGGCACTATGTTTCTTGCACATGTGTGCAAGCAACATAAAAATGAAGACACTGCAATTCACCAACAGATCGCTTGTAGTACTAAACATGTCCCTGTGATTTGTGTTATACAGGAAAAATGACAAGGATGCACAAGCAAAGGGTGGCCAAGCACAAATCTGCCATTAAGACAAAAGATCAGAAACCTAGTGTTGTTAGACATTGGGAAGAGACGTGGCATTTCATTACAGTACTTTGCTGTGTTTAAGAGAGAATATTTATTTACACCCAAGAGGGGAGGACGTTAGGATCATAAACTATTAGAAAGGAATGTGGATACAGATATTTGGTACCTTATTTCCAGAAAATGGTCTCAATTTGTCCATTGGCTTGATGCTTATATTATAAGAATCTGATTGATTGTTGTGGCGCTGTCTGTGATCTGTTTTTATGTTCACTGTGCACACTCACACAGTGAATATTTTGCGAGGAGAGTGGCTTTTGAGGAGTTGGTCAGTCCAATGCAAAGTAGTCTGCAAGGTGCTCATTGGTGTCACACCATTCATCAGTCAGGCTGATCATGACAGTATTCTGGTTTGGTGAGAGGAACATTAATGTATTTCAAAGGAAGGAGCCAACCCAATCATAGGTTTTCTCTTTCCTTTAATCTACACCACCCAGCAAACACAGCTGATCTGCCATGATCAGTCTGCTGAGGAATTACACCCCGCAACACAGAAAAAAGCCCATCAATGTCTGTTGCTGGTGCCGTCATAACTGTCCCCACACCTGACCCTCCCTTGCAACCCCCCCCAACAAACATAACACTGACACTGGAGGTGCCCAGTTCCCTAGTGCTGCCACCCAAAATAAAGAAAACCATCCCTCATAGTTTTTTTATATATACCCTGTAAAAAAGAAAGATGTTTATCAATGTCTGTTGCTGCCATTACTGTCCTCCCACTCAACACCTACCACAACACACTCCCACTCTCAACTATAACACTGACACTGGGGGGGGGGTTCCAATCCCTCAGTGTCACCACCTAAAATAAAGAAAACTTTCCCTCATAGTTGTTTATGTTGGCTTGTGCGCATGCGCAAGCAACATTTTGCAGTAGTAGCACTGTACTAGCACTTTCAAAGTTGTGTCAGTGTTGTGGAAAATACAGGGGATGCTTTAGCTGGTATGTCCCTCAGCCATTACCAGAGAGCATGCTTCCAATGACAGCAGTTTCAGAGAGTGCCACCAACTTGAAAGAAATCCACCGCTGCAATGAGAGACAGGCTCATCATTGAAGTGGCAGATCTGACACACCTCCATTACGTGCCATTCCTGGTGAAATATTTCAATAAACACGGCAGCGGCTTTCGCTGTCCACCTCTTGCAATCCCTAGAAAGCCAATTTAGGGGTTGTCCAGTCTCTCTGTCAGCATGCCCACTTCCCAGTTCAATTTGTTTGCCAGGGGTGCCCAATCCCAATCAGCATAATGCCCCCACCCCAGTTTTATTTGTTTGCCAATGGGGAAGCCCAATCCCTTCAGCATCAGGCTTCCCCCCAACACAGACAAGCTTTATTTACCAACAGGGTGCCAAATCCCAGTCGGCTCCAGAACCCCCAAAATAACAGGTGGCACACTGGGATCCTACCCCAGTGTGCCCAAATGTCTTAGTGTCACCTGTAAAAACAAAACCCTTCCCCAGAGTTTTTTTCCCCTGCAAAACAAGAAAATGGTCCCTCGTTGTCTGAAGCATCCCCTCTCCCAACCCACACCCCCCCCACACACCTTACCTCTCCACACTCCCTTCACTCCATGCTTACCTCCAGAGGGCAAGTGCTGTGATCTTCAGTGGAGGGGGTACATGTCTATACTCTTCAAAGCCAACCGAGAACTGAAGAAATGTAAGTAAGCTGTATAATGGCATAAATGGGGGGAGTTCATCTTAGGTGGATATCTCGACCATTTTTTCAACTTTTGGCTGCAAATTTTCAACATGTGGTTCTTGGGACCCCACCTCATGAAGTCAGTCACTCTCATGTCATTATTCGGTCCCGAAAGGTGATTTCACAGTCACTGTGTGGAATCACCTTTCAGGACCGATTAATGAAATAACATTGCCACTGTTCATGAAGTGGGCGCCCAAAAAGCCTGCATTGCAAATTTGGCAAAAAAAATCCAAAAAATGACTGTTACGAGTGTGCATTGTGCACTTTCAATGCAAGCTCATAGCTTTGAGAATTTTCAATATTTTCACTCTAGATTTTCAACATCGCCATTTTTTCACACCTCCTTATGAACAGTACAGCTGTCATTTTTCACATCCTGCCTGAAATGTGTTTTCGCATATGTGGCTCACAATGGCACGATCACTGTGGGAAATCAATGTTCAGGACAGATTAAGAAAATCACAGTGACACTGTTCATGAGCAGAGGACTCAAAATGCCCATGTTGAAAATTTGGTGGAAAAATTCCAAAAAATTACTATGTCATGAGCTGGCATTGCGCAGTTTCCACGCACGTTTGTAACTTTGAGAATTTTCAATATTTTTAATCCAGATTTTCAGCATTGCCATTTTTCACAACTCCTTATGAACAGTACAGCTGTCATTTTTCACATCCTGCTCAAAACATTTTTCGCACCTGTGGCACACAATGGGTGTAGTTGCTGTGTGAAATCAACTTTTGGGACAGAGTAACAAAATTAAAGTGCCACTGTTCATGAGGTGAGGTCCCAAAAATACCATGTTGAAAATTTTGTAAAATCAGTCCAAAAAATGACTGCATTACAGGCATGCATTTTGCAGTATCTACGCACGCTCGTAAGTTTACAAGTTTTTTATATTTACTCTCCAGATTTTCAACAATGCCATTTTTTACACCTCCTCATGAACAGTACAGCTGTAATTTTTTGCATCCTGCTTGAAATGTGTTTCTGTACCTGTGGCTCCCAATGGCAGAGTTGCTGTGCAAAATCACCTTTCAGGATTGAGTAACAAAATGATTGCACCACTGTTCATGAGGTAGAGTCCCAAAAAGCCACTGTTGAAAGTTTGGATTGAAAATACAAACAAACACCCAGGGCATTAAGGTTTCCAACCATACACCCACCCTGCATAGACTGACAGGCATAGACTGACAGGGACGTAACTTGGGTTCGTCGGCCATAATGTTTGCAGAATTCTACCCCCTACCCTACAGCCACTGACAGGCATTGAGGTGTGCCTTGAGTTCTGTCACCCTAATGTTCTCCCCATTCTCTCTATTGCACCCATCTCAGCATATTTCCTTATAGAATGGGGTGAGCACAAAGGCCAAAGACCCCAATGCACACCCTGATACCTGTTGTTCTCTGCAGGGTGGGGTGAGGTGGAATGGCATCAGCGTTATGGCCGACCCAAAGCCACACTCCCAACACCTTTCAGTTTCTGCCGGGGGGGTGTTGGTGTTACTTCAATATTTCAATACTTTACTACCATTCCTATTTTGCATTTCTAACTCCTGCACTACCAATGCCAATGCCAGCAAGCCAACATTCGGCATTGACAAATTCTTCTTTATATATATACCCTGTGAAAAGGAAAAATGTCTAACAACGTCTGTTGCTGCCATGACGTTAGTCCCCCCACCAGACCCTCCCACTCAGCATCCACCAATCCCCACTCCCAAGCCCTTACTTACCCAGTGGAGGTCCAACGACGTAATCCTCTCTGGACCATAGACATATCTTCACTCTTCAAAGCAGGACTGTGAATTGAGGAAATCAGGCATGTGGGTCAATATATTTCAGTGGAGTGGCAAAAGTTGGTCATTTTTGAACATTTTTGCTCCAAAATTTCAACATGCCTTTTTTTGGACCCCACCTCATGAATAGAGTTGCTGTGAAGTTTAAATCCACTGGCAAAGTTCCCATGAAGTCACCAAAGTAGCCCTATGAAAAGCTTTGCATAAATGACCTCTCTGGTGCTAAAACTTCACCGGGAAACTTTGTTGGTTAACTTCAAAGGCAACTTTGATTTTGTTAGTAACTTTGAAGTATTGAAAAACGTGGTTTGTCACATGATTCACTTTCTGCATGTCACATGGGAAACTCCAGGCAGGCTAGAAGTAAATGTTTCACTTTCATTTCAGCAGTTGTAGCTGAAGGAGAGTGGAGACAGTCTGATTGACTTAGCCTAGGAGACAGAGCATGTTATGTATCTCATTTAGAGTTTAGAGAGTTGAAAATTGTACTCCTTTTTTAGTTTGAATCCTTGTCTTACTTTACTGTACTTATTTTTTCTGAGTTCTTACTGTCTTTTTCTTTCATTTTCTTTACATTTCTGTTTGCTATGGAGGGGCAGCTGAGTCCAGACCGGGTGGTGCTGGAGCACCAGTAAGGCAACCATGCCTTAGCAGCTGTGTTTTTCCAAAAGGGACTGCCCCCCTCAAGCTCAGGAAGGGAGTTCTGTTGCTGCAGAGCAGCAGCAACAAGAAAAAGATAAACAGCAGGAGCAGGAACAACCGCAGCAGCCTCAAGTTCCTTCCCCCCAGCAGGAGCCTGCTGCCTCTTCTTCTGGTGCTCCCTCAGTCCAGCAGTACTCCGCGGTGTGGGATTTTTTTTGATATGCACCCTGCAGATGAGACAGTGGCCATCTGCAAGGTGTGTGGGTGGTGTGTGAGGCATGGCAAAAAAGGAGCCATCATGGGACTGGCGGCCAGAGGACGCACCTCCTCATCCACCGCCTCACTGAGTGGAGGGCCAAAGAGCGTGATGTGGCTGCATCACATAATGTTGGTGGTGATGATGGCCCTGTGGGAAATGTGGTGCAGCATGAGGTTGGTGGTGCTGCTGCAGCATTAGCAGTGAGTCAGCGTTGGCATGGCAGGCATGATGTGCACCACAGCAATACTTCTTGTGTACCTCAGCTGCGCTGTTATGACAGTGGCAGTAATGCTGCCACCATGGCACTTTACAAATGGTCATCTTGTTGTTTTATGGGCTGAGGTGAATGATCAGTGTCAAGAATTCAACACCTTCCATCAGGAGGTGATGGATCAGCTGGACAGTGTCATGTCCAGCCATGAGAGGATCCTCACTCTCCTGTCTGAGCTGCGTGGTGGGGGGCATGGCTCATCTTCTGGCAGTGCTGCAGGGGTGGTCCAAGTGTTTTTGTTTCAAGTTTTATTTTATATGTAGTTATTCTTTCATCTGTGTTCTTAATTTCTCCAATCTCTAGTCCTCCCCCCATTAAAAATAAAAAACACCCCAAAAGTATAAAAAGTGAAAAAAAAAAAGCTCTGCTGTTCGAAGGTCTGTTTTCGCTGTCCTCTTTTTATGTTTGCTTGCATGCATGTGCAAGAAACATAGTGCCATCATCCAAAATTTCGGAGGTGTGTCACCTCCTCCTCCAATTCAGTCAGTGTATTGGCAGTCGCGGCCCCTGTAAGCCAATGCATGCTGGAGCTGTCTATGACAAGCTCCAAAATGCAGTGGCATACAGTTGAAAGGGGGAGTTCAGTGAGCAGCGATAAGATATCGCCTGCTCATGCGCAGCTCCCCCTACACACACACACAGACACACAGAAATGCATGCATACTGCGTGCTGCCCTCCCCCCCCCGCACACACGTATAGCCGACAGGGTGCCCAATCCCCTGCTGGCTTGTGCCAGCTCCCCAAAGCCTCCACATGCCATGCTGGGTGCCCACCCCAGTGTGGCAACTCATAGAATAGCCTAAGAGGGTGCCCAATCCCCCATTGGCTCCACTGTCCTCACCCCGCCGAGTACTGGGTGCCACGCTGGGGGCCCACTCCAGTGTGGCAACTGATCATATAGCCCGGGGTGCCCAATCCCCCGTTGGCTCCACGACCCCCCCAGCCATCCTTGTGCCACACTGGGAGCCCACCCCAGCATAGCAAACGTCCCACATCTTCTTTTTTTTTAACCTACAAAATAAAAACAGTCCCACGGCGCTTCTCCCAGCCCCCCTCCCATAACCCTCACCCACCCACTGCTCACCCTGCCTCCCCACATCCCCCTCACCCCATACTTACCTCCGGAGCTCGGTGCGACGATCTTCGGTGGACCGGGAACACGTCTGCACTCTTCAAAGCCGACCGCGAACTGAGGAAATGCCGGTAAGCTGTGTAATGAGCTAGATAGGGGGTTTTCAACTTTATTGCACATCTCAGGCATTTTTTGGAATTTTTGCACCAAATTTTCAACATGGGGTTTTTGGGACCCCTTCTCATGAATGATGTCACTGTCATGGCATTATTCGGGCCTGAAGGGTGATTTCACAGTCACTGCGCAAAATCACCCTTTGGGCCTGAATAATGCCATGACAGTGACATCATTCATGAGAAGGGTTCCCAAAAACCCCATGTTGAAAATTTGCTGCAAAAATTCCAAAAAATGACTGTTTTACGAGCGTGCATTGCGCAGTTCCTACTCAGGCTCGTAAGTTTGCAAATTTTCAATATTTTCACTCCATATTTTCAAGATTGCCATTTTACCACACCTTCTTATGAGCAGTACAGCTGTCATTTTTCACATCTTGACCAAAATATGTTTCCACCCATGTAACGCACAATGGCGCAGTGGATGTGCAAAATCAATATATGGGACACATTAAGAAAATCACAGTGACACTGTTCATGAGCAGAGGTCTTAAAATGGCTATGTTGAAAATTTGGTGAAAAAATTCCTAAAAATGACTGTTTTACGAGTGTGTGTTGCGCAGTTCCTATGCATGCTCGTAAGTTTGCGAATTTAATATTTGCAGTCCAGATTTTCAACATTGCCATTTTATTACACTTCCTTATGAACAGTACAGCTGCCATTTTTCATATGTCGCCCAAAATGTGTTTTCGCACATGTAGTGCACAATGGTGCTGTTGGTGTGTGAAAGCAATGTTTAGGACAGATTAAGAAAATCACTGTTACACTGTTCATGAGCAGAGGTCTTAAAATGGCTATGTTGAAAATTTGGTGACAAAAGTCCTTAACATGATTGTGTTACAAGTGAGCATTGCGCAGTTTCCACGCATCCTTGTAAGTTCATGACTTTGTAATATTTTCAGTCCAGATTTTCACCAGTGGCATTTTTCCACACTTCTTTATGAACAGTACAGCTGTCATTTTTCACAACATGGCTGAAGTGTGTTTTCACACTTTCAGAGCAAAGATGCGTGGTCGCTGTGGGAAATCATTGTTCAGCACAGATAAAGAAAATCACCGTGACACTGTTCGTGATCGGAGGCACCAAAATGCCTGAGTTGACAATCTACTGTAAAAAATCCCCAACCTAATTATATTACAGGTGTGCGTTGCACAGTTTCTATGTACTCTGGTGACTTCACCAGTTTTTTAATATTTTTACTGCAGATTTGCAACATTGCTATTTTTTACACCTCCCCATGAACAGTACAGCTGTCATTTTTTACATCCTGTTCGGAATGTTTTTGCACCTGTGGTGCTAAATGCCGTAGTCGCTGTGCATAAGCAGCTTCCGGCTAACAAACTGATATTCCCCCTGTTCATGAGGTGGGGTCACAAAAAAACCATGTTTAAAATTTGGAGTGAAAATACCAACGATTGCCTGAGATATTAGGGTTTCCAACCATAACGCCCAACCCTGTAGAGAATGACAGGCGTCAGGGGAGTGACTTGGGATTCTTGCCTGTAATGCTCATACCATTCCACAACCTGCAGCCAGTGAGAGGCATCGAGGTATGCCTTGACTCTTCGGCCCCAAAGTTCACCCCATTCTCCTATACCGCACCCATCTCACCGTATTTCCTAATGAAATGGGGTGCGCATAAGGGCCAAAGACCCCAAGGAACACCATGACACTTGTCAGTGTCTGCAGGGTGGGGTGTGGTGAAATGGCGTGGCCGTTATGCCTGATGACCCAAAGGCTCATCCCAATGCCTGTCACTCTCTGCAGGGGTGGTGGTGGGGTTGGCTTCAGTTCAATACTTCACTGCCATTCCTATTACGCAGCTCTGTAACTTCTACACTACCACTGCCAATGCCAGCAAGCAAACATTCGGCATTGACAAATGCTGTTTAGTTTGTTTTGTTCATGTAGATGTCCCTTGCTTGTCCAGTTCTGTTACTCCTTTAATCCTTTTCACACACAATGAACAGCATTCCTTCCTTTCATTTTTGTCACTGGTTCATCTTGTGTACTCCCTCCTTCTATCCACAAATGTCAAGTATTTGCCACATTACATAAATTGTGTCCCCATGGTACTGTATGTGATGGTGTGTAACTGGTAGTTGTGTTGTGTGCAGCTGCCAACCACCCAAAGAAGTGCAAACCATAACACAAACATGAGCTAATCTACTGAGAAGTTAAGTCTAACTCTGCTTTAAGCACTTAACATGTTTACTGAGTTTGCCAGAAATGTGAAGTTGTCTCCCCAGACATTAATTGGTTCCCTTCACCAAAATATGGTGGTCGTACACACCAGAGGAGGTAGTGCAAAGCATATGTGAAGCTTGCAAGAGAACATTAACATATTTATAGTACTAAGCATTTTTGGGCCTGCCACCCCACCACCACCAGCACTATGCCAGAAATATGAAGTTGTGTCCCCAGACAGACAACACATCTTTTCAGTCAAATACTTTTGTAGCACATACCAGAGGAGGTGGTATAAAGCATATGTGAAGCTTGCAAGAGAACATAAACATATTTATTGTACTAAGCATTTTCAGCCTGCCACCCCACCAGCACTTTACCAGAAATGTAAAGTTCTGTTCTGAGAGAGAAAACGCATCTTTTCAGTCAAATACTTTTGACGCACACACCAGAGAAGGCAGTGCAAAGCATATGTGAAGCTTGCAAGAGAAACACTGCTGCCACACGGAGAGGGTGCTTTGATGCTGCTGTGTGCTGCTGTAGTTCCAAAGTCTGAGAAATGGCATCTTGTTCATTGTGGTCCTGGATTCTTGATGGCATATAGACATACTGCACAGGTAAGTACCTTTGTTTTCTTTTCATTGTAATGGGGGGGGATTATTGCTACTGTTCGAAGTCTAATATATTCATAATTCTCTGTCATTGATTTTCAGTTATTTGTGCATACGACATTATACAGCTGGACATCTACTACATAGATGCTGTAGTCTGAATCTTGTGTCCAACACTGGCCAACCAGGAAGGTAAGTATTTTTTTGTTTGTGGGGGAGGGGGATTTCTCACTGGGGGTTCATGATGTCACATAGCCATAGTGCACAGGTAAGTACCTTTGTTTTGTTAAGGGAGGGGGGTGGTTTTTGGTACTGTTCGAAGTCTAATATATTGGTACTTCTCTTTCATTGATTTTCAGTTATTTGCGCTGAATGCAGATCGATGACATCATACTGCTGGACAGATACAACATAGATGATGTTGTCTGACTCATACACAACATTTTTCAACCACAAAGGTAGGCATTTTGGTTTTATTTTAGGGTGTGGCGACTTGTTTCTGTACCATAATTGACAAATTAATTTAATTTCTTAATCACTGACTCTACTGTTCTTCCTTATCTTTACAGGAATTCCTTGTGCCTGAATTTGCTGCAACAACATGCTTGATGATTGCTTCACCAAGCAAATGATGTCAGTCCACAGACAGCACCTGGAAAACAAGAAAGGATTTGTGTGAATGAAAGTCGTGGAAAGAAAAGGAAAGGAAAGGAAAGGAGAGGAAAGGAGAGGAAATTAAAGCTAAGGAAAACCATTTAATCACAATGATACTTACTGTCAGAGTACTACTGCTGGCTGTGCAATTATGTTTTGGTGCCTGTGTTCTGCAGTAGAACCAACAAAACCTGCATGAAGAAGATATTGCAGGAAAACATTTTAATGCTGCAATGAGTCTCATCTATCATGATTAGATTTTCTGCCTCTAGTAGGCTTATAGAAGTGCTGCAGTGTCTGAAAAACAGTGCAGGTGTCTTACCAAGAGCATGCGAAGAAAGACTTTGATGTAGTGTGGTTACACTTGCATGATGATGCCTTGCAGACTTCAATCAGTGGCTTGATGGAGGAGGAGGACCAAGATGAATCTGTCAAGAGGAGAGTTTGAGGCGGTACAGGAAGCGATTCTGTTTCACATTGGTGGCAATGAATCACCAGTCACTACGGTGGCGGAAGTGATAGCCAAGTCAATGCTATTTCTTACTTGATGTGATTGTGAAGAGGATGACATAGCTGAAGCAGCCCAGGGAGTACAGAGGAGGTAGAGGAAGAGAACCATGTAAAAGCATCTATCCTAAATAGATACTTCTGCTCGGTATTTACTGAAGAGAAGGTAGGGCAGGGCCCACAGCTCTGGACCATGGACACAGGGGGGAGGGAGGTGTGCGCTAGTCCCTTCACAGAAGAAAGGGTCCCTTGATAAGCTCAGGGTGGACAAGGCAATGGGACCTGATGGCATACATCCCAGGGTACTAAAGGAGCTAAGAGTGGAACTAGCAGAGCCATTATCAGAACTGTTTAGTGAGTCTCTGAGCACAGGAGAGGTACCAGAAGACTGGAGAAGGGCTCATGTGATCCCACTCCACAAGATTGGTAGCAGAGAGGAGGTAGGGAACTACAGACCAGTCAGTCTTACCTCAGTAGTGGGCAAGATTATGGAGGCACTCCTTAAGGAAAGGATAGTGCAACACCTGGAATCCATAGCAGCACAGAATCCAAGACAGCATGGGTTTACGAAAGGGGGGTCCTGTCAAACTAACCTCATATGTTTCTTTGACTGGGTAACCAGAGTGGTGGACCAAGAGGGAGCAGTTGATGTTGCCTACCTTGACTTCAGCAAAGCTTTCAATACTGTTCCACATAGAAGATTGATTAATAAGCTGGGTAGGCTCTGGGTGGGTCAGACATTGGTCAACTGGGTGGCAAACTGGTTGACTGGTAAAAAACAGAGAGTGGTGGTAAATAGTATACAGCCAGAAGAAATGCAAGTCACAAGTGGGGGTACCTCAGGGATCAGTCCTGGGGCCAGTCCTCAATATCTTCATCAGTGACACTGCAAATGGACTGGAGGGTCAGGTTTGTCTGTTTGCAGATGACACCAAGATCTGCAACAGAGTAGATGATCCAGATGGGGTGGGCAGAATGAGAAGAGATCTGTGTAAACTAGCAAAATGATCGGAAGAGTGGCAACTGGGGTTTAACACAAAGAAGTGCGAGATCATGCACATAGGGAAGAGAAACCCTAAAGCCACCTATAGGTTGGGAGGGGAGTTGCTGGCAGTCACAAGGGAAGAAAGAGACTTGGGCGTCATCTTCACCGATGACCTGAAATCATCCAAGCAGACCTCTAAAGCAGTAAGTAAGGCTAGAGGGATGTTGGGGGTGTATTAGGGGTATCACAAGTAGGAAGAGGGAGGTAATTACTCCTCTTTACAAGACACTGGTTAGGCCCCATCTGGAGTACTGCGTGCAGTACTGGAGGCCACACCTTCACAAGGACGTTAACCAAATTGAGGCAGTCCAGAGAAGGGCAACGAAAATGGTGCAGGGGCTGCATCAGAAAGTATATGAGGACAGCTTAACTGAGCTCAACATGTATACCCTAGAGCAAAGGAGGGAGAGAGGTGATATGATTGAAACATTCAAATACCTTAAGGGCATTAACAAGGTGAAAGAGTCTAACATGTTTCAATATAAGAAAAAAAGCAGAACAAGAGGACACAGCATGAGATTATAGGGAGGCCGATTAAGGGGTAATATGAGGGAGTTCTTTTTCACAGAAAGGGTGGTGGATGCATGGAAAAGCCTACCTCAGGAAGTGGTGTCTATGAATACAGTGCAGGGCTTCATTCAGGCATGGCATAAGGGAGCAATACAGATGAATATGAATAGATAGGCCATTGACAGAGCAAAGTCCTATGGCACATTCATAAGGTAGAAAAAGAAATGGGCAGACTGGATGGGCCTTGCAGTTCTCATCTGATCAACTTCTATGTTTCTATGTAGATGAAGAGGTTCTCTTTATCACAATCGGCTGCTTACTTCATACCGATAACACTGGTGGTAGAAGTGCTGTGCCATGCTGTTTCGGCCTGTGTTGGATGAGGATCCAAGGCATCTACAGTGCACACAAGAGATAATATGAGGAGGAGAATGGTGAGGTGTTGAGGTCACTGCTGCATGGCTGCGGTGTGTCTTGCTGGCTAGTGCGGGTGTTCTGTTCACTAATTGATAAGTGGCATAGTGCATTGTTTACAACTGTTCAATTTGATGCAATTAAGAAACAACACTAATAGTTGTGGATGTATATCAGTACTGAATGTGATACGTTATTATTGTTATTAAGTTGACATACAGGAGTACATGGTTGTGGATGGGTGTGGACGTGGAGGGAGAAGGAGAAAATAAATACTAGAGTTCATTATTCTTCCACATCCTCCATAAAGCATCCCTCACAGTCTTCAATACTGGAAGTATCACCATTCAGGAACTCCCTCTCTATCACTGCTTCATCCACTTCAGTGTTGCAAGATAATGATGAGGTACGTCCTGGTCTGCCTAAAGCACTTTCCTCCTCCTCATCATCACTGTCAATCAGTGCTGTTACCATGGACATTGCTCTTTTTGATGGTATGTGAGACTCATTCATTTTGATAAATGTCAGCATGCCAACATTTTTAGGGGATAGATTTGTGCGCCTGTCATGCACAATGGCACCCACTGAACTGAACACCCGCTCAACGCTGACACTGGAGGATGGGCAGTTAAATATTTCAGGGAAACCGCTGTTAGTTCTGGACAGTTATTGACCTTAGTGCCCCAGTATAGTAGTGGCTCATCTCCAATGGCGAGGTTCTTTGTAGCTACAAAATATGCATCTACCATGTGTTTTGCCAGTTGAAGATCTGCAGCATGATCATCCTTCTCCTCCTCCTTCTCCTCCTCCTCAGTTTTCTCCATGTCTGCAACTCCTTCCTGACCGAGGGTGGCCAAAATTGGATTTAGCATAGGTTCCTTTACCTTGCATTGCTTTTTTGAAGTTTGACACCCTGGCTGAGATGAAGAGAAGTGAGTGGCAGTAACACCAGATCCCTGTGAAGTACCATCATCTTTCTTTGCTCCCTGTGCCTGTAGTAGCAACTGTGTACGACTTACCCCTTGAGTGAGTAGTTCTGTCAGTCTCTGCAACTCATGGCACCCACCTTGTAATATGGATGCCAGCCCACGTTTATAATGTGGGCCAAGCACTGTTGCAATTCCAAACTCCTCAGACTGCATATTATACATTATGTGGGTGTTGGAGTCTAATGTGGACAGCATGTGTTCCATTAATGAGCAAATTGCTCTATTACTCCCTGCCTCCAGCTGTTGCTGCATGTTCAGCAGTGTCTGCCTCAGCACCCGTAACAGAGGAATTGACTCACTGATGCAGGCAGTGTCCCCATTCAATTCCTGTGTTGCATGCTCGAAGGGTCTCAGAATCGAGATGAGCCCATCCATTAGGCTCCACTGCTCTGTTGTGAGACACATGGATGCCCCACTACTGTCATGACTAGCATGAATTAGCAGATACTCAGATATAGCCTTGTACTGCTGGTATAGATGCTGCACCATGTACATGGTGGAGTTTCACCGGATGACAAGTCAAACTTTAAACGGTGCCAAGGCAGCTTGTTCTTTAGCTGCAGATCACAGAGATGGTCACATGCTTTTGCTGAATGTGCAAAGTGTGCACAGATGCATCGGGCAAAAGCCAAAACTTCTTTTATATCCAGATGGTTAAGGAAAGTCTGCACCACAGATTAAGGCAATGTGCCAAGCATGGTACCCTGACAAATCCTCCATCAGTGATGCATTTACGCATATTTGAGCCATTATCACTGGCGATGAATTCTGCTTTCAGTGCATGGGGGTGGAGCTACTGATCAATCTAAGTTAATACGACTTCCAGCATCTTTTCTTCAGTGTGTGACCCGGGAATACTCTTCATGGTCCGTGTTGTATGCTGCCTAACACCAGGCATGTTGCTACTACCACAGTTTGTCCTAGTGCAATTCTCACCTCTTCCCCCAGTCAGCTGCTATCCCAGGTACTTAATCCCAGTGTGATGCAATGCACAGGTAAGAGCTACCAGATGTTTTCCCACTGGTCCATATGTCCATGCTCAGATGGACATACTGTGCTGAGGAATGCTGCAGGGTATGATGTACCATGTTACATACAGTACTGTATGGTTCAGGGATGGCACTCTTTGAAAAGTATGTACATGATAGCACCTGCCTTTTCGGCAAGGCATGAGCCACAAACCACCTAAATATCACATTCTCTACAAAGAAGTATGGCAACAAATCCAGAGCAATAACTTCTACACATGCTGGCAATCAACTCCCGCGCTGTACCATGATTAGGCGGGAATTATGTTTGCCTATCCAAAATGGAAGGCAGCGTCGGCTGAACTTTTCTTGATACTGCTGCTGTCAGTGATACACCTGGTGGTGTGCCAAACAGCTTGCCTCATTGTTGTGCCAGCAAGAGGAAGCTCCTTGCCTGGGGACTGCCAATGGTGCTCATGGCCTGTGCCGATGCATGACACTTCTCAGCGGCTTTTTGGTTTTTCATAACTAGTGGGGTAGCAATCACACTTTTGATTGGGGTAGTACTCCAGATGTTAGGACCACTACTTTTCCCACTGCCAGAATCCTCCTCATCCAGTGCAACAATGATGTCTTCCTACTCACCTGCACCTCCATGTCCCTGTAGAGGTGCTGTGTATATTTTGCTTTACACTGCCCTCTGATTGGGAGGTACCAGAACCACTGGCACTGGCTGTCTTCTGGTGTTGGCGTAACCGAATTGAATGCCTTTTTTTAAGGTGTGCGTGTATTGTCCACCTGTGCTGAGATGACTACTCTTCTTACTTTGACTTACTCGTGTTTGACACAGTTGGCAAATTGCCACTGTCTCATGAGATGGTTACAGTACATAAAAATCCCACCCTAGGGATTTATGGGGCGTTGTATTTACTTAGTACCAAGATGACTTTGATTGTGATAGCAAAGCAGATTTGCTCTTTGTTATGTTGTGGGGTGACTGGAGCAAGGTAGAGACAAGCATTTGTCAATGCCGAATGTTGATTGTGTTGGTCTGTTGAGCTTGCTCAGTGGCCCTGTGTCACATGCTTGTTCTGTTTCTCCTGGTGCTGCAGGCTGCATCTTTGTATGGGGCTCCTGCCTGTGTCTTGGCACATTTTTTCTGCCCACAAAGAAATCTGCAGCCTTCCTGACAGAGCTGAGTTGAGGGGGGTCACTCGCCTCTCTCAGTCGCTCATTCTGTTTCTGCTGGCGCTGCTGGCTGCTCTTTTGTACTGGACTCCCACCTCTGTTGGTGGATTTTTCTGCCCACAAAGAAATGTGCAGCAGTCCTGACACAAGTCCATTGAGCTACCTCACTCCCCCTCTTTCACTTGTTCTGTTTCTGCCGGTGCTGCGGGATGGCCTTTTGTACTGGGTTCCTGCCTGCATTGCCACCTTTTTCTGCACACAAAGCAATCCGCAGCAGTCACGATAGAGGTCTGTTGAGATCGCTCACTCACCCTCTCTCACTCGCTCATTGTGTTTCTCCCAGTGCTGATGCCTGACCTTTTGTACTGGACTTCTGCCTGCGTTGGTACCTTTTTCTGGCCACAAAGAAATCTGCAACTGTCCTGACACAGCTCCGTTGAGGTCGCTCTCTCCACCTGTCTCATTCTCTCATTCTGTTTCTCCTGGTGTTGCAGGCTGCTCTTTTGTACTAAGCTTCTGCCTGCATTGGCAGGTTCTGCTGCCCACAAAGAAATCTGCAGCTGTCCCGACACAGCTCCATTGAGGTGGGTCACTCCCCACTGTCACTCGCTTATTCTGTTTCTGCTGATGCTGCAGGCTGCCCTTTTGTACTGGGATCCTGCCTCTGTTGGCGGCTTTTTCTGCCCACAAAGAATTGTGCAGCAGTCCTGACACAGGTCCACTGAGGTAGCTCAGTCTCCCTCTCTCACTTGCTCATTCCATTTCTGCCAGTGCTGCAGTCTGGCATTTTGTACTGGGCTCCTGCCTGCGTTGCCGCCTTTTTCTGCCCACAAAGAAATCCACAGCAGTCACAATAGAGTTCCATTGAGCTTGCTCACTCCCTCTCTCACTCACTCATTGTGTTTCTCCAGGTGCTGCAGTCTGCCCTTTTGTACTGGGCTTGTACCTGCGATGCCACCTTTTTCTGCCCACAAAGAAATCCGCAGCTGTCCCAACAGAGCTCTGTTGAGGTCACTCACTCTGCCTGTCTCACTCACTCATTCTGTTTCTCCTGGCACTGCAGGCTGCCCTTTTCTACTGGGCTCCTGCCTGCATTGCCATCTTCTTCTGGGCACAAAGAAACCTACAGCAGTCATGATAGAGCTCCATTGAGCTCACTCACTCACTCCCCCTCTCTCACTTGTTCATTCTGTTTCTGCCACCGCTGAAGGCTGCCATTTTATACTGGGGCCCTGCATGCATTGCTGCATTTTTCTGCCCACAAAGAAATCCACAACAGCCCTAACGGAGCTCCACTGAGCTCACTCACTCCCCCTCCCTCACTCGCTCATTCTGTGTCTTCCACTGCTGCAGACTGCCCTTTTGTACTGGGTTCCTGCCTGCGTTGGTGGCTTTTTCTGCCCACAGACACATCTACAGCAGTCCCAAGAGAGGTCCATTGAGCTTGCTCACTCCCTCTTTCTCAGTCACTAGTTCCATTTCTGCCAGCGCTGCAGGCTGGCCTTTTGTACTGGGCTCCTGCCTGCATTGCCGCCTTTTTCTGGCCACAAAGAAATCTGCAGCAGTCACACTACACCTCCGCTGAGTTCGCTCCCTCCCCCCCTCACTTGCTCGTTCTGTTTGTCCCGGCACTGCAGGCTTCCCTTTTGTACTGGGCTCCTGCCTGCGTTGCCACCTTTTCCTGCCCACAGAGAAATCTGCAGCTGTCCCGACAGAGCCCATTGATGTCGCTCCTCCCCGTCTCACTCACTCATTCTGTTTCTCCTGGTGCTGCAGCCTGTGCTTTGTACTGGGCTCCTGCCTCTGTCTGCATTTTGTCTGCCCACAAAGAAATCTGCAGCAGTCCCAACACAGTCTGCTGGCCTCACTCCTCCCCTGCTAGTTCTGTTTCTGCCAGTGATGCAGGCTGCCCTTCTGTACTGGGCTCCTGCCAGCATAGCCACCCTTATCTGCCCACAAAGAAATTTGCAGCAGTGATGACTGAGCTCCGTTGAGCTCACTCAGTCCCCCTCTCTCCCTTGCTCATTCTGTTTGTCCCACTGCTGCAGGCTGCCCTTTTGTACTCAGGCCCTGCATGCATTGCTGTCTTTTCCTGCCCATAAACACATCTGCAGCAGCCCCAACAGGGCTCCATTAAGCTCATTCACTCTTCCTCCCTCACTCGCTCATTCTGTGTCTCCCAGCGATGCAGGTTGCCCTTTTGTACTGGGCTCCTGCCTGCATTGTCGCCTTTTCCTGCCTACAAAGACATCTGTAGCAGTCCCAACAGAGCTCAGTTGAGCTCAGTCACTCCCCCCCTCAGTTGCTCGATTCTAATCTGTCCCAAACACTGATTTCTCAGAGTGACTGCGGTATTCTGCACCAGAAGCGCGGAAACACATTTCAGCCAGGATGTGAAAAATGACAGCTGTACTGTTCATAAGGAGGTGTGAACAAATGCCAGTGTCGAAAATCTGGTGTGAAAATATTACTAATTTGTAAACTTACAAGGGTGCGTGGCACCTGCACAACACACGCTCGTAACACAGTCATTTTATGGAGTTTCATCACAAAATTTTTAACATAGGCATTTTAGGACCTCTGCTCATGAACAGTGTCAGTGTGATTTTCTTAATATGTCCTGAACACCGATTTCCCACAGCAACCACACTATTGTGCGCCGGAAGAGCGAAAACACATTTCGGCCAGGATGTTAAAAATGACGGCTGCACTATTCTTAAGGAGGTGTAGCAAAATGGCAATGCTGAACATTTGGAGTGAACATATTGCAAAGTTGCGAAGGTACGACCGTGTGTGGAAATTGCACAATGCACATTTGTAACACACTCATTTTATGGACTTTCATCACCAGAATTTCAACATAGGCATTTTAGGATCTCTGCTAATGAACAGTGTTACTGTCACTTTCATAATGTGTCCTGAACATGGATTTCTCACAGTGACCACGCTATTCTGCGCCGGAACTGCGAAAACACATTTTGGCCAGGATGTGAAAAATGACAGCTGTGCTGTTCATAAGGAGGTGCAGAAGAATGGCAATGTTGAAAATCTGGAATGAAAATATGATAAATTTGTAATCTTACGAGCGTGCGTGCAAACTGTGCAATGGACGCTCATAACACAGTCATTTTATGGAGTATCATCACCAAATTTTCAACATAGGCATTTCAGGACCTCTGCTCATGAACAGTGCCACTTTCAGTTTCTTAATCTGTATGGAACACTGATTTCCCACACCAACCGTGCTATTCTGTGCCAGAAGTGCGAAAACACATTTCAGTCAGGGTGTGAAAAATGACAGCTGTACTGTTCACAAGGAGGTGTGAAAAAAATGCCAGTGTTGAAAATCTGGGGTTAAAATATTGCAAATTCTCAAAGTTATGAACGTGCATAGCAACTGCGCAATGCACGCTCATAAAACGGTCATTTTTTGGATTTTTCCCACCAAATTTGCAACATAGGCCTTTTGAGAGCACACGTCATGATCACTGGCACTGTCATTTCATTAATCAGTCCCAAAAGGTGATTCCACACAGTGACTGTAAAATCATCTTTCAGGGCCGAGTAACACCATGACAGTGATAGAATTCATGAGGAGGTGTCCCAAAAAACCCATGTTGAAAATTTGGTGCCAAAATGCCAAAAAAATGCCTGAGATATGCATCAAAGGTGAAAAAAAACTATTTATTCCATTATGCAGCTTATTGGCATTTCCTCAGTTCGCAGTCGGCTTTGAAGAGTGCAGTCGTGTTCCTGGTCCACCGAAGATTGTCGTACTGGACTCTGGAGGTACGTATGGGGTGAGGAGCTGTGTGGGGAGGCAGGGTGCATAGTGGGTGGGTGTGGGTTGTGGGGGGAGGGAGACTGCCGAGGGACTGTTTCCTTCTTTACAGGTAAAAAAAAAAAAATGACATTGCAGGACTGTTTTTTAATTTTACAGGGAAATGTGGCATGCTGGGGTTGGCTTCCAGTGTGCCAATGGAGTCTTCTGTTTGGGGGTGCAGCTGTAGCCGATGAGGGATTGGGCACCCCATTGGCACACAAAAAGGGGAGGCAGTGTTACATTATGCCGACTGGGATTTGGCACTCCAGTCAGCACACAACAAGGCGGGGTGCTGTTCAATTGTGCTGATGGGGATTGGGCATCCCCATCGCCAAACAACCAAAGTGGGGGGGGTTTACATAATGCCGATAGGAGTGGGTTCCCTGACAGCAACATAAAGTGTGGGGCACATGCTGCTGAGGGGGATTGGGCACCCCCTTGGTAGGAGGGTTAATATTGTTTGTGAACACGGTGGCAAACCGCCACCATGTTCATAAACAATATAACTGTTTCAGGGTCCCACCCTGCAATGACAGGTTGCTCCCTCATTGCAGCGAATGGCTGATGCTGCAATGATGAGGCGGCCCCTGATTTCAGCGGCTAATATTTTACAAGTTGGTGGCATGCTGGCTGAACTAGTGTCAGCAGCAGCATGCCATGGCATTGGGGAAGCGGGATAAGCCTTTACAAGCTGTGGCGGCATTGGCCACAACAGTGCCATGCCTCCACAACCTGCTTGTGGAGAAACCTGCCGCAACATGTTTTTTTCGGATGGGCACAATCAACATAAAAATGGGAGAAACAGTGGTTGGGGTGACCTTCTCCTTTGTGGTTTTAGCAGTTAAGGCAACAGGAAAGACACTCTGTAAGACCCTGTTTTGACCTTTTCTTTTCTGGTTCCCATGAGGGATCTGTGTCATCTGACACATCATCATCATCCACATCATAGTCTGGAAAAAAGTTGGCAGTCTCATCAGCCTCAGCAGGTTGGTCTGCCTCAGTAGCAAGTGCTATGGACTCTGTAACATGCACCTCCTCTCCATGACTGTTGTTCTCATGTTGCTCCACATGTACCACCACCTCACTGTGACTCACTGGACATGGACACACATTATCAGGCTCTACCTCTGACCTACCATCTCCAACAGCACCATTTTCAAATTGCACTTCAGCACCAACAGCCCTACACGCCCATAGTCATTTGTTTGCTGGTGGTGCTGCTGTTTTCTCTCACTATGTCACCTGACATTAAGACATCCGTCAACATGTCTGCCTCAGATTTTACAGAGAAAAACTTAATGGCAGGAAAGCCAACACCAGGACCATATACTTTGCTACTACTACTACTACTACTGCCTGCCACAGAATCATCTGAATGCTGTCCCTGTGCTCTCACAGACACATTTCTGGTTCCTGCACCACTATTAGGGTTAGTATTAGGAACCACAAATTGGGAAATGTTCTTTGTGGTCGCTTCACGGCCTCTCCCTTTAGTTGCCCTTTTCTTCCCAGTCATTATTCAGCACACCCAGGGACACAACAGTCACTCGGGTTAAATCGTTGTCTGGAGAACAGTGATTTTTTTTCCTAAATACAGTTGTGCACACAGTCACACAGCAATCACTTGGCTTAACTCGCTGTCTGGAGAACAGTGATTTTTTTCCTAAATACAGGTGTGTACGCAAGGACACAACAATCACTTGGGTTAAATCACTGTCTGGAGAACAATGATTTTTTTCCTAAATACAGTTGTACACACTGTCACACAACAATCACTTGGCTTAACTCGCTGTCTGGAGAACAGTGATTTTTTTCCTAAATACAGGTGTGTACGAAAGGACACAACAATCACTCAGGTTAAATCTGTGTCTGGAGAACAGTGATTTTTTTCCTAAATACAGGTGTGAACGCAGGGACACAACACTCACTCAGGTCAAATTGCTGCCTGGAGAACAGTGATTTTTTTTCCTAACTACAGGTGTGTACACAGTTGCAGGAACACAGCAATCACTCAGCTTAAATCGCTGTCTGCAGAACAGTGATTTTTTTTTCCTAAATACAGTTGTACACGCAATCACACAAAAATCACTCAGATTAAATGACAGTCAGGAGGACAGTTACTCTTTTTCTTAAGAAAAGACAGGGCACTTGCCAACTGATTTTGTTCAGAAGAAAACTGTGCCTTCTAAACTGCTCCTACTTTCCCCCAGCCCACACAAGCCACCAAACCGCAACTTCTAACAGAAAACTTAATACTGCAAATAAACAATACAGGACAGAGAAAAGCAATACAAAAAAATCACTGTGTGTGCAAAGAATACTCACAGTAACAGTTCTGAAACAATTTAACAAACAAAATGCTCTTTTATATAATGTTTTTAGATTTAACTCTAAGCTGCAGCACAAGCTCTGCTCTCTAAGTCTCTCTCAAACACACTATGCTCACAGAATGAGAAAACTAGCTTCTCATTGGCTGTTCAGCAACATGTGACCTCATCTCCCATGGTTAATTGCAAACTTCAACTAATGTACTGAACTGCGCTGGCTTCACAGATCTGGGACACCTGTGCCATTAACTGTAAAAGGAATCAACGTTTTTGACTTCAAAATTTTGTGAATCAGCCCAAAATGCTTCAAAGTGGGACTTTGCAGGGTGAAAAATTTCCCAGAATAGTTGAAATCTGCAAAATTTTATGTGGAGCAAATTTTAACAACTTCGCACACCTCTAGTCATTAACAATGGCAGTGAAATTAGTCAACTCTGTCTCGAAAGGTGAATTCACAGTCTAAGAGCAAAACCACATTTTGGGCAAGAATTGACAATTTTCTCTACCCTTGTTTATGAGGTGGGGTCAAATGAAGGTTATGTTGACAATTTGGGATAAAATATTTAAATACAACAAAGTTATGAGCCTACATTGAAATTTATGAACACAGGCTAGCGACTTTGGTAATTTTCAATATTTTTACCCCAAATTTTTAACATAGCCTTTTCTTCACAGCACCTCTTGAATGTGATAACTGTCTTTTTTTCAAATCCTGTCCAAAATGTGTTTTCATGTTCTGAAAGGTGCTTTCACGGTTGCTGCACAAAATCACCTTTTGGGCAAGACCTGACATTTTTCTCCACCATTTCACAAGGTGGGGTCATAAGAGGGCTATGTAGAAAATTTGCTGTAAATATATTAAAAGAATAACAAAGTTATGAACCTACATTGACATTTACTAACACAGGCTTGTAACTTTGAACATTTTCAATACTTTAATCCCAAATTTTCAACATAGTAATTTTTTCACATCGCCTCATGAATGTGATAGCTGTCATTTCTCAGATCCTACCCAAAATGTGTTTTAACACGTGTGGCACAAAATGACGTTTCAGCCATTGTTTTATAAATGACACCTGTCATGCTCAGAAGGAGCGGTCATAAAAAGATTATGTTGAAAATTTGGGGTAAAAATTTGAAAAACCAACTAAGTCATGAGGAAACGAATTGTTCCAACATTTACTCATAACTTTATTTTTTACAGATTTTGGTACATAAATTTTCAACATATCCCTTGTGTTACCCAACCTTCTGAACATGACCAGTGCCATTTTTCAAATCCGCTCCAAAAATGGTTTCCATAGTCGCACAGTGATATCACCTTTTAGATGGGATTTTAAAACTGCCACCTGTCTTGATCATAACGACAGGTCATAAAAGACTGTTGGACATTTGGGGTCAAAATGTGGGAGCCCGCCTAAAAGCAAATATTGCCTCTCAGCTGCCCTATTCTGGGTAATTACAATCTAACAATGTGTTAAAGCAGGACACCACTGAAAATGAGACATTGCATGTCATCTACTCTATGCTGGGTAAATATATAGTAAAAATGTGTACAAGCAAGACCCAGTACAACAGCAATTCCAGTCGCAAACATTTTGCACTGACCAATGCTTGTTTCCCTCATGTAGCTTGTTATTCAGTAGTACATAGACACACCAGAAGAAGTCTGGCAAACCCTGAAACTATCCAGCAGCTAGGCTCACAGCCTCTCCAAAGTATTTTGTAAGTGTCAGTTACCATCTTTATTATCTGCAGTAAATAGCTAAAGCAAAAGTTTTCAGGTGTTAGTAAATGTGACCCAAGGGTTTTTTAAGTATCAGACCAGATGGTTAATCTCTAAGTTACATCTGAAAAGAATTCTTAGTCTTCCAAGTCTTCCTGTCCTTTATTCTTTTTTTCATGTTTTTTTTTAGCAAATGGATTTCATTTTCCTAGCTCTGAAAGACACATTATCATCTCCTGGCTTTCCGATTTTACTCATTATTCATTTTTTTCCATTTTAATGTGTCAAAGTGGGTCACAACTTAAAATGAGACATTGCATCTCATCTGCTCTATTCTGGGTAAGTATATAGTAAAAATGTGTACAAGCAAGACCTAGTACAACAGCAATATGAGTGGTGGACATTCTGCATTGACAATTGCTTGTCTTTATTTGGTGTTCTGTATTTTGTATTCGTATTATTATTTTTTTCATTTCTTAATGTTTAGTACTTTATTTTGGTAAGAGAGTGGGCACTAGTTTTAGTTAATAGACTAGTTCATGTTTTGAAAGGTGTGCTGCATGAAGGAGATTTTTTTGTGTAATTAATGATATGCACACTCTAACCTTTGTGACCACCTGACACAACAGTATGTTTTGTTAGTAGCTTTTATAAAAAAAAAAGTACAGTTACGTAAGAATTTACCATGACAGTAGATCTTCGAGAGGAGTCCTTGCAGCAGGCCAGCACCAGTAGGAGTAAGCTACCAGGTACCAGGACCACATGGAAACTTTATAGCTAGCAGTGTACCACAGGGGACCGTCCGCGGCCTATCCTATAAAGGCAGGTGGTCACCCACAGCCTCCTCAGTTCTCCTACCAGAGACCCGAAACAGGCAGCAGAAGAAGGAACCGAGGAGGTTTCCTGAGAGCCAAAAAGGAAGAGAAAGCAGAAGACTCACCTGCAAGGAAGAGGAGTCAGTCAAGAAAAGCAGACAGATAGCAGGAGGAAGGAGGGAGGAAAATCATGGCCTGTTGCTAGAGCTCCTCTCGAAGATCTACTGTTATGGTAAATTCTTACCTAACTTTACTATCTTCTTCGAGGGAGGCTCTTGCACAGGTCAATACCAGTAGGACTGAGTGCCAAGCAGTTCCAGCAGTAAAGAGGAAGCAGCACCAGGAGCAGGAGCAGGAGAAACAGCAGCCAATGGCCTAGGAAAGAAGGCCCTGTAGAATGGCTAGGCTAAAATTGTCCTGATGCCTAGAGGCAATGTCCAGGCTGTAATGCTTGTGGAAAGTGTGGACAGAGCTCCATGTGGTGGTGGCAGATACTTGCAGCAGATACATTTCTGAAACATACCATGCAGGTGGCCATATCCCTGGTGGAATGAACCTTAACTACTCCCAGAAGTTCCTTGCCATACTTACAGTAGCAATAAACAATGCAATTGGCTAACCACTTAGACAAACACTGTTTAGACACTGGTGCACCCTCTCTCCTAGGGGCAAACGAAATGAACAACTGATCAGACTTTCTCAAAGCATTGGTCTGATGTATATTTATTTATTTCATAATTTGGATTAATACCTTTGGTCTCAATGGCTCTTTTACAAAGGTTCCAAGTTGAGGTAGCACAAACAATACAAACATGATATATAGATACAACAAACAGCAAAAACACAGAGAAATATCATAGGAGTAGCCATGGTAAAATATATCATTGCATAGTTTCAAGAAGTGCATTCCTTAGAAATTATGGAACACATAAGGCAACATTTTAGTCAATAACTGTGGAGACTGCTGCAAGACTAGTAAGTAACAAAACTGCAAACAAATTAGAGTCTGAGAAGTCTTTGTCAGCAACACGAGGGAGATAGTGAGGAGAAAAATAGGAGGATGGGGTTTGGATGGAGCGACAGCAATAATGAGAATGGGAGAAGATAGGAGTAGGGAGAGGTAGAGAGTTCAGAATGTGGTGAAAAGGACCTCAAGTGAAGCCATAGAGGGCGACCAGTAAGAGATGGGGGGGTCACTGGGGGAAGGGATAATTAGGATTAGGACTGAAAGGGGGACTTATGCTTGGTTTTGCCTGTTAAAGTCAACCAGTTGATGGATTGCAGCCTGATGAGGCTTTGTCGAGGAAGGAAGGGGGGAAGTAGGAGAACACTAGTGTCAGGGATGGAGAGGTTTGGAGATAGAGTACAGAAAGGATATGGAGGTGTGTAGAGGTAGGAGAGAGGGTGAGGGAAAGGAGTAGTGAGCTTGTCTCTTATTATACAATGTAGAGTCACTAGCACGCAGGTCAATCACAAAGATTTGCTGGTGGCAGCAAGTGCTGTAGGTCTCTTTTAAAGAGGCGGATTTTGTTACAGTCAATCAGGGGGACAGGAATGTCATTAAACCATTGAGGGCCTTTAAAGGACAGAGTTTACTGGGTGAAGGTGGTGTACCTGAAAGGTACCCGGAGAGCCACCTTTACTGATCTCCTTGTCATTTTGGAGTAACTAGTGGGCCGAAAGATATCGGATGATGAGGCTGGTGTTAGATTCAGTTGTGATTTTTTGACAAGTAAGCAAGCATGCCTGGTACCTGACCCTCTTCTGCAGGGGGAGCCAACCAGTCACAGCATAAAGATGACAAGTGTGGGTTGGCAATCAGACCCAAGAACAATTCTGCAGGCTTTGTGTAGCAGAGTCCTAATTCTCTTTAGGGCTGAGTCCATAGCTGCACTGTATAAGATAAGCCCATAGTCAACAACTGCCAGAATGGAGCTCCTAGTCTCTAGGCTCAATGCTTCAGGAGTCATTGAGTGCCAATGCCTGAAAAGAATCCCAAGTTTGACATTTGCTGTCTTGACGACATGGTCAATGTGGCCAGTGAATGAAAGGGAGTCATCAAGATGAATACCCAGGTATTTGAACAAATGCGCTTGTTCAATGTTGTCCCCTTTATGGCTGTGAATGTGAAGGGAAGCAGCCTTTTTTTTATTGTGTGGTAGAGCAAAAAGCATTATTTTCGTCTTTTTGTAGTTCAAAAGTAATTTGTTATGGGAAACCCATGTCCATGTCTCAAGTTTCCTGAAGCAGTGCTGAAGGATATTTGTGATAACAATGGTGTGGTTTCCTGATATGGATATGACGGCATCATCCGCATATAGTACCATGTTGGCTGCACAGGCAGATGGTAGAGAGTTAATAAAAAAACTGAAGAGCAAGAGACCTAGTGAAGACCCTTGCAACATTCCCAAGGTCACCTCCCTGGGGTCGTATACGAAACCCCTTATTTTAACATGTTGTGTCCTGTATGACAAATAACTGCTGAACCAGTTCACTGATTCATAAGACAGGCCAACTGACACCAGGTTATCTAGTAGTATCCAATGGATCACAGTGTCAAAGACTTTAGTAAGGTCTATAAAGATAGACCCTACTACCTTGCCAGCATCAAGCACATTATATAGGTGTGTGGTATACTCAACAAGGGCAGTGATAGTACTATGTTTTTTCTGAAACCATGCTGTTGTACACACAGCAGACTATATTTATTGAGGCATTCAATCACTTGATCAGCCACTATCCTTTCCAGTGCTTTCGAGAGAGGAGGCAATATTGAAATGGGCCTGTAATTCCCCTGGTAGATTCTGTCCCCATTTCTAAACACTGGGGTGACATGAGCAAGCTTCCCCTTGTCTTGGAAGATTCCTGTTCTCTGTGAGATATTATATAGTTTGGTAAGGGGTACAGCAATTTCGTTGAGAGTGAGTGCACTAAGTTTTATGTCTAACATGTCACTGGCAGTTCTTGTCTTGCCTAAGACCCTTTTAACATATTTTATGGCCGTACTTTCTGAAATTTGCTTGAGATAAAACAAAGGTATTCCAGAGGTGCAGGATGGATGCGAGTCACCACTGCCATACTTGCTTAGGGGTAGGGCTACAAGATATTCCGGGAGTAGGACAGCACTGAGGTTCATGAATGCCAGGTTGAAAGCATTAGCTATGTCCTTGGTATCTTGTAGGGTGCCAGTGACTGTGTTAATCAGGTCAGGTTGTTCTTTGGAGTCTCTTCCAGTAAAGGTTTTCTGAATGTTCCAAAATAATTTTCCATTACCCCAGGTCTTTCCTAGAACTTCTTTATAGTAGTTCACCTTCGCTGCTCTAACCAATCTAGTGCATCTATTTCTTGCCTCTTTATAGGCCATGGGGGACTTATCATATGAGAGGAGGTTGAGGGAGTTGAACATGTACTCACTGGAGGACAGGAGGGACAGGGGGGACATGATTGAGACCTTTAAATGCATGAAAGGAATAAACAAGACAGCTACAGAGGGGCTGTTCAAAGTAAGGGAGGGGAGGGACACCAGGGGCCATGATATGAGACTGGAGGGAGGAAGGTTCAGGAGGGAGATGAAGAGACACTTTTTTACAGAGAGGGTGGTGGCTGGGTGGAATGCATTACCTGCAGAAGTGGTATCCAGTAGAACAGTGGACTTCTTAAAAAGGGGATGGGACAGGACAAGGGGGAGGGTTAATGAAGGGGAAGGTTGGAAGATAGGGGCAGCTGCAGAATAAGGGGTGCTAGCTGCACATTCGAGCAGACTTGATAGACCTCTAGGCCTTTATCTGCTGGCAAATTTCGTATGTTCGTATGTTCGTAAATCGTATATAGTATGTATGTAGTATATAGTATATCATATATAATATTCTAATGGGAGACTTCAACATGCCAGATACAGATTGGTCAATACCAGCAGGAACATCTGCCAGAACTAGACATATGGTGGATTCCCTGCAGGGGGAGGGCCTCAAACAACTGTTACAACAACCCACAAGAGACAGGGCTATTCTAGATCTAGTACTGACTAACAGGGAAAGGATCACAAATCTCCAGGTAGAAAGTCACCTGGGGTCCAGTGACCATCACATGGTATGGTTCAATTTGGCCACTAGAACTAAATCATCTCATTCCAAGGCAAAAATATGGGACTTCAGAGGAGCTGACTTTAATAAGATGGCCAACAGAGTTAAACCAGCCCTGGCAAAAAGAAATGCACATAAGGGCTACAGGCAAAGTGGGCAAGCATTAAGGATGCAATACTTGAAGCAACATCCCATTGTGTTAGAGAGAAAAGGAAGTGCAAAAGAAGAAGGAAACCACTTTTGTTCTCAAAAACAGTAGCAGAAAAGGTCAGAGACAAAAGGCTGGCCTTCAGGAAATATAAAGGAACACAGCAGGATGAAGATAGGGAGACATACCAAACTTCCCTAAGGGAAGCAGGAAAGGCAGTAAGGCAGGCAAAAGCCCAAACCAAGGAAACACTAGTACAAACAGTAAAAGAAGGTGACAAGACTTTCTACAGATACATTAGTGATCCATCAGATGCTCCACTCTGTTCGTGGGCAAGAAAGCCATGCCCTGGGTCATGTCCAGGGCTGCCTCTTTATACTAGAGGCTCTGGAAGGGAGTCAGGCACACCTTTTGACTATTGATGGTGATACCCAAGGCCTGGAAAAGGCTAAAGCTATGATCCAGAATCTGAACAAGGCATTTCCAGAATGGGGCCACTAGGAGCCAATCGTCCAGGTAAGGAAAAATGTAAAAGCCCTGTCACCTCAAGGCAGCCACCACCACCGTGAGGCACTTGATGAAAACCACGGGGGCTGAGGACAGGCCAAAGGGGAGAGCCCGCAACTGGTAATGGCACCCCGGAAATGGAAGTGGAGGAAGTGGTGGTGAGAAGGGAAGATTTTGATATGCAGAATGCATCCTGCATATCCAAGGAACAAAGACAGTCCCCCTCATGTAGGAGGGGCAACAGACCTGGAAAGGTGACCATCCAGAAGTGTTTGTACTCTATGAATAGACTGAGGTCACTCAGGTCCAGCATGGGCTGGAGATCGCTGATCTTCTTGGGGACCAGGAAGAAGTGGGAATAGAAATCCCTACCCAACTGAGCCAGAGGGATGGGCTCTATGGCTCTTTTTTGTAGAAGGGCCTGAATTTCCTCACAGACAAGATGCACATCACCTGGGAGGTAAAAGGAGTTGCCCGGTGGATTTTTGGGAGGCCACACTAGTAGTTTTACAGTGTGGCCATGTTCTATGATCTGTAGAACCCAGTTGTCCAATGATTGTCTTCTGGAGGGTGGGGGTTTTGCAAGGAGTCAGGAAGTAGGAGCTGGCACCAGAAGGGCAGCAGCAACCACTTGAGGAGCCCTGGCAGTGGCTATGGCAGGGGATGATGTTGCATTACACTTGCAGTGACCTTTGAAAGGAGGGCATGCCTGTCTGCAAGAGGAGCGACAAAAGGGCAGTAGCTGCCTGACTTAGGCTGAATATAGTACAATGACTGGATGGAATGGAGAGCCCAGCCCAACTCCTGGAGGGAGGAAATCAAATCTTAGACATCTCTGGAAAGGACAGAACCCCAGACAGATGGAAGTAGATGGCTAGCTGACATCGCCCTAGGTTCTGTTCCCCAGTCTCCCAGCCCATGGTGGCCTGAATGTTCCTCATGATGTCCATTAAAGAGGGGTCATTAGGATGAGACTTGGGACCACCTTAGCAGGCTCCTCCCCCTCAGATGAGTCCCCATGAAGGGAGGAAGACTCTGTGTAATCAGAGTCACTTTCGTCCTCCTGCTCACTTTTGGCTGGCGGACGCTGGTCTGATGACAACTAGAATTGGCATTGGGCTTGTTTCTGGGAGTGCAAGGGTTGTTGGGACTAGGCCGGACCAGGTCCAGGGGGAGGTGATCCCTGGGCAGCCTCTGAGGGAACACTGAGGCCGGGCCTATAGGGGTGGGATTCTGCTTCTGCATGAAAGCCCACCAAGATGTAAAAAGAGCATAGTAATCCACTGGCGGAGGGCAGTACTAGACCAGAGGATAGGGGTAGACCTGCGCTGGGTAAGGAAAAGGCAGCGTCGGTCTGGGAGGGGCAGGCATCGGGTACCCCAGTGGAGGTCCAGCAGGCACAGGTTGTTGGGTTGGCACTGTGCCCTCTGTTTGCAGCTGAGGCAGTCCAGGCATCGGCCCAGTGGGCACTGGCCGAGGAAGCCTGAGAGGAGTAGGAGTATCCACTGGCATCAGGAAAGGAGAGACTGGCATGGGGGGCACGAAGACCTCCCTGATGAAGACTGAGGCGAGACTGGACTTGGGGAGACACCGGTTGCCTGCAGCAGGCACTGCCTAGAAGGACAGGTGGTGGCCTCTGTAGAGGGGACTGACTCAGGCAGTGCTCTGGCCAGGAGAGGTGGGGGCAGAAGAGTTGGCACCCATTGCACCACTACCACCAGCTAAGCCTCCTGGCTGAGAGCCCATGGAAGTCAGTGGCCTGAGTATCAGGGGCTAGGGAGCAGGAGACAGAGTCCCCTGCCCTGAAGAGCTGCCACCTGCCATGGAAATAAGGGCAGGCGGCAGGACCACTGGTAGCTCTGTGAGAGTAAGGTCTGACAGGGCCGAGGAGGTCGACTTCCCATGAGAGGAAGACCTAGATGCGGCCGATAGTTTGTGAGGAGACTGCAAGTGGGAATCAGACCAGGCCTGGTCCTAGTCCTTGTCTCAGTGTGTTTGCTTCCTGCTGGACCTTTCCGGGGACTGTGAGGAAGAGAAGAAGCCTGGAGGACTGGGCTGTCAAAGTCAAAGTGTTCCTGGCATGTCGGCCTGGTGACACTGAGGGCTGAGGCACTGGATGCCTTTCCTCGCATCACACCGGTGACCCATGTTCGGGAATGGACATGGAGCACCAGGGGTTGGCAAGGTGCAGAAGGATTAAGCGTCCCCAGGACTGCTCTCCTTCTTGGGGAAGGGGGGATTGCAGGGCTCAGCGATTGCCTGCCACCTAGCGGAGGCTGGGAGATGGCACATCAGCACTAGAGACAGTGGGTGAGAGTTGCGGCAGGCACTTGGCAGGGATGCGCATGGGAGCATGCACGCCGCCGCTGGCACCATTGCATGCAGCAACCTTGAGGGACAAAAGAACAGCAGAAAATGGAGAGTCCTTTGCGTGGATGATGATAGTCCCCCTTCGCAATGGCCTGGGAAGACTCCTCCCTGAACACTGAATCCAGTCCGGTGGGTCAAGTCGATCCCCACCCCCTGCCTCGAAGGGTAAGTCGTGGGGTCTAGGGGAGGGGGCCTCATACCAAGTGCTTGAGCAGGAGGGGGCCATCAGATGTAGGGCAGAGGACTCTAGAGAGAGGCATAAATAAGAAACTGGAAAAAAAAAAAAAAGAGTTCCTGGCATTCAGCTCCTGTTCCATGACAACAAGCTTCTGTTTGATGAGCTGGATCTCCAGAATTTTCAGGTGACGTCTCCATGTGGCTTGGTTAAACTGGCATATCTGATCGGCTTTGGTGTCGTGGCTAGGGCCTAGGCACAGGATGCAAGCAGAATGTCTGTCTTTTTCTGGAATCTGTTTGCTGCAAGCACACTTTGTGGAGCAGTCAGAAGATGGGGCAGGTTGAGAAGACATAAACCTGAAGCTGGTAACACTGAAAACTCAATGTTAACACTAAAATAAAAAGGAAAATAAACAAGCATTTGTCAATGCCGAATGTTTGCTTGCTGGCATTAGCATTGGTAGTGTAGAAGTTACAGAGCTGCATAACAGAAATGGCAGTGAAGTATTGAACTGAAGCCAACCCCACCACCACCCTGCAGAGAGTGACAAGCATTGGGGTGTGCCTTTGGGTCATCAGGCATAACGGCCCGCGCCATTTCACCACACCCTACCCTGCAGACACTGACAAGTGTCACGTTATTATGAGGTCTTTTGTATATCAGCACCCATTCCATCAGGAAATACAGTGAGATGGGTGCGGTATAGGAGAATGGGGTGAACTTTGGGACTAAAGAGTCCAAGGCATACCATGCCTCTCACTGGCTGCAGGGTGTGGAATGGTATGAGCATTACAGGCAAGAATCCCAAGTCACACCCTGATGCCTGTCATTCTCTACAGGGTGGGTGTTATGGTTGGAAACCCTAACACCTCAGGCATTCATTGGTATTTTCACTCCAAATTTTGAACATGGCTTTTTGTGACCCCACCTCATGAACAGTGGCAATATCAGTTTGTTATTAAAGCTGCTTATGCACAGCGATTACGGCATTTAGTACCACAGGTGCAAAACACATTCCAACAGGATGTGAAAATGACAGCTATACTGTTCATGGGGAGGTGTAAAAATGGCAATGTTGCAAATCTGCAGTAAAAATATTAAAAACTGGTGAAGTCACGAGCGATAGAAATTGTGCAATGCACACCCGTAATGTAATTAGTTTGGGATTTTACAGCAGATTGTCAACATAGGCATTTTGGGACCTCGATCATGAACAGTGTCACTGTGATTTTCTTTATCTGTCCCGAACAAAGATTTCACAGCGACCACGCATCACTGCGCTTGAAAGTGTGAAACACATTTCGCCATGTTGTGAAAAATGACAGCTGTACTGTTCATAAGGAAGTGTGGAAAATGCCACTGGTGAAAATCTGGACTGAAAATATTACAAAGTCATGAACTTACAATGGTGCGGGAAACTGTGCAATACTCACTTGTAACACAGTCATTTTATGGACTTTGTCACCAAATTTTCAACATAGCCATTTTAAGACCTCTGCTCATGAACAGTGTAACTGTGATTTTCTTTATCTGTCCCAAATAATGCTTTGGCACAACGACTGCTCCATTGTGCGCTACATGTGCGGAAACACATTTTGTGGGCGACATGTGAAAAATGGCAGCTGTACTGTTCATAAGAAAGTGTAATAAATGACAATGTGGAAAATCTGGAGTGAAAATATAGAAAATTCGCAAACTTAAGAGTGCATGTGAGGACTCGCGCAATGCACCTGTAAAACAGTAATTTCTAGAATGTGCCAACAGATTAATATAGCTATTTTAAGCACCTCTGCTCATGAACAGTGTCACTGTGGTTTTCTTAATGTGTCCCATACACTGATTTCGCACACCGACTGTGCCATTGTGCGCTACATGGGCGGAAACACGTTTTGGGAAAGATGTGAAAAATGACAGCTGCACTGCTCATAAGCAAGTGTAATAAAATGGCAATGTTGAAAATCTGGAGGAACATATTGAAAATTCACAAACTTACGAGCTGCTATGTGAGAACCTGTGCAACGCACTTAGGGGTCAGTTGGCTTTTTGGGAATTTTTTTCACCAACTCAACATAGGCTTTTGAGAGCCCACCTTATGAACAGTGGCAGTGTCATTTCATTAGCCAGTTCCAAAAGATGATTTCATACAGTGATCATGTAAATCATCCTTCGGGGTCGATTAACGCCATGACAGTGAGATCTTTTCATGAGAAGGGGTCCCAAAACCCCATGTTGAAAATTTGTGCAAAAATTCCCAAAAATGCCTGAGATATATTCAGCAAAGTTGAAAACCCTATCTATCCCATTATACAGCTTACCGGCATTTCCTCAGTTCGCGGTCGGCTTTGAAGAGTGCAGACGTGTTCCCGGTCCACTGAAGATCGTCGTGCTGGAGTCCGGAGGTAAGTATGGGGTGGGGGGCATGGGGGCAGGGTGCACAGTGGGTGGGCGCGGGTGGGACAAGCACCGAGGACGTTTTGAGTTTCAGGCCTGTTTCTTTTTTTTAAATGACAACAGCGGGGCGTTAGCCACTCTGGGGTGGGCTCCCAGCGTGGCACAAAACCGCTGGTGGGGCATGGAGCCGATGGGGATTGAGCACCCCGTTGGTAATAACATGTGTTGCCCATGGTGGGCTCCCAGCGTAGCAGCCCTGTACTCTGGGGGACCAGTGGAGCTGATTTGGATTGGGCACCCCAGTAGGCTATACTGATGTGTAGCCACGCTGGGGTGGGCACAAGGTGTGGCATATAGAACTCTGTTTTGGGGGGGTGCAACACAGCCGTTGGGGGATTGGGCACCCCCCGTCAGCTACACAGTGTGTGGGGGGAGGCGAGCACGCAGTATGCGGGTGTGTGTGTGTGTGTGTGTGTAGGGGAGCGTGCATGAGCAGACGATATCTTATCGCTGCTCACTGAAGCGTAGCTCCCCCTTTCAACTGTATGCCACTGCATTTTGGACTGGTCATAGACAGCTCAAGCAGGCATTGGAGAACTGCGGCCATGCCTGCAAACACACTGCCTGAATTGGAAGAGGGCTGCCACACCTCCGAAAACTCGGATGATGGCACTATGTTTCTTGCACATGCATGCAAGCAAACATAAAAAGATCAAAAGCACGAGAAATGGCAGATGACTGTAGCTGTGGCAGTTTCATTGGTCAGATGTGCATGGGTCAACAGTGAGAAAGAATGGAGGAGGGTGTGGGGGACTGCCTGCCTTTATAGGATAGGCCGACATCAGCAGGGTGATGTAAGCATTTGGCAGTCCCCTGTGGTAGACTAGCTGCTAGCTAGAAAGTTTCCATGTGGTCATGGCTGCTGGAGACTTAGTCCTACTGGTGGTGGCCTGCTGGAAGACCCCTCTTTGAAGTTAGATAGGTAATTCCTTTTTGAGCCCAGTGGCCATGGTGTTGTGCATTGCACCTCTTCTTTTCTCTCCAGGTGAATTACCACCCTCCTCCCCTGTTCTGGAACTTGATCCCACCAAGCCTTTTATATCATCTGGTTACAGTATTCATCTTTTCACCCTTGCTGTCCCCTTATCATCTTAGTGCAATTAACATCAGTGCATGAAACATTATGCTGCATGAAACATTATGTCACAAATGGTAAAATATTCCTACCTGACTGCCTTTAGGATCATTATGCCGCATTACCCATTCTGCATCCTCTCACTGTCTCACTGTCTGCCAATGAAATTCTGCATTTTGTGCAAAGTTAAAATCAAAACATTCATGGCAGTTGGAAGTAGAGTGCTTCAGAAAGTTCTGTATGATGAGAGGTATGGGTGTAGAGTGCGTGATGCGTTATGCGTCATGTGTCCTCTCACTGTCCACCAATGAAATCTGTGATTCTGCAGTTAAGAGGCCAATCTTTAATCATTTAATCTTAAAACAAAAACAGTGTTGTGCCTTAATATCACATTTAGACTTGCAGTTGGAAGTTGTGAGCAATAGCCCTTAAGAAGTCCATCGGCTCGATATTGCAGTAAGATTCCACAACTTTAACAATCCTTTCTGCTGTGTCTCTGTATTTTTTCTTGAAGCTGGAGGCTCTATGCCAGCCAAGTATTGCTCCATATGAAGCTCATTTAAGTTTTGTTTGACTTTCAGGGCACTAATGAACTTCCAAACGGTGGAGCGGCATGCACCAAGAAGACTATTAAAACTTCTGTGCCATCTCTCAACAGAGTTTATAGTTCTGGGTATTCCACTACTGACTGCAAAGTGTAGGTGCACATTTAAAGGTCCCATCCGCATACTAGTGTGGGGTTGCACACATATACTGTAAGTTTCTTGCTGTTGCAAATATGATGAATCTGTGGTTGTCATCCTGCCCAGAATCATATTGAAGGAACAGCTCCCTTCTCTCAGCATTCCAGTACTCAGCTGGAATATGTAAATTAACTAGAGATGTGGGCTGAGAAGGGACTACCACTGCTGCCTGTCGCACTCTCTGTGCAGTGTGCTTAAGGCTAGCAACCAATGGTAACTTGGCACTGACTGCCTGGCTAAGCCCACTGGTAGCAGTCGCAACAAGCTGCTAGGTGGTCTCCTGAGAACAGCTGGCTTTATCTTTTAACTCATTCACCGCTTTTCTTGCCAAAGTAGCATCAGCATCAGGAACATGATTATGTTCCTGCATGTATTTTATTTCATCAGCACTCATGTGAGCTCTGGCAGGGCATTTAAATGTCATATTGCTGACACTTCCAGTATTGCTTTTCCCTATAGGTACGCTCCAGGCAATACATAAATCTATCTTTACACAGCAATGGTTGGCATCTTATACTTTTAACAAATTTGAGTGGCATGGCTGTACAAATTCTGACTGTGCTGCAGGGGGCTGCGCACTAAACAACAAGATAATATACACTGAACTGTCATGCATTGTAGGGTCTGTGCACTAAAAGGTCTTGCGCTTTAATTACCATGTGGTAATTGACCGCGACCAAAAGTTTTGCGCTGAGAAGACATGGAACCGGTTTGCTGTGATTGAGTTTGGAGACCTCTTGGACTGGCTGAGCATCTTTGAGAGATGTTTATTTGATTGAAACTATAGGTGAGATCAGTTTAAGTTGTTTATATAATTGACTCAGATCTAGTTTGCTGTTACATGTGTTAAGCTATGTTTTTGGGAGTGTAACATGGCTTGCTGTAAACTTACATTTATACAAATTTCTAATACTTATTACACAGGTCCACATTCCTTGAAAAAGCACAATTTCAACTGTAAAACATTGGAGTCTGAGTTGGTCAGCTGAATTGTGTAAGAAATAAATGTATTAAGCTACTAAAGAATGGTATGTGAGACAAACTCATACACTAAAAGGTTTTGTGATAACTGGTTAAGGCCATTTATATACAAAAAACAGGAGCTATCTTCATTATGTACAAACATACGAACATACAAAATTTGCTAGCAGATAAAGGTCTAGAGGTCTATCAAGTCTGCTTGAATGTGCAGCTAGCACCCCTTATGTATGGGTATAATACTGTACCCATGTGTAACATGAGCTGTGGAATGATTGCCTCCATTTTGTTTTCCTCCTCACCTTCTCACCCAACAATGGCTCCCAGACTCATCATTGTCAACTTAATTCTTCTTTGGAACAGTTTTCGTTTGAGGGGCATTGTTTTTATTTAAGATAATTTTTTTTTCTTTTTTTGCTGTTTTGGTAAGGGTCCAGTACTGTTTTCTTTTAAAGAGCAAGTTACCCAGTTGAATTCTATTCATTTCACTAGCTCTCATAATGTCACTGCTCTTAAACTCCCTCTGTTTTGAACAACATTGCTGAAAGATCATTTATTTACAGAGTGGTCTTTGACTGGAATAATTTGCCCACTCATTTAGATTCTGAAAAGTCCTATTTTTCTTTTAAAAACAAAGTTAAAGAATATTAGCTGGCAAAATCATTTTGTATCTGTAACTAACTTACATAAGTAATAGTTGTATATTATTAACTGTATTATAATATATGGTTAGGGCTTATTATGAATAGAAAGCCATGGCTTTCAAAATCTTGCTGCGGCTCCTCACAAAAAAATTCAGAAAAATTGGTTGCGCAGCTTAGCGAGCGGTCAGGCAGGCAGTTTAAAGAAAGTTTGGTCACAGACTGCCACGAACTCGGCTCCGTGTTTCCAAACTTTCAATTTTTCAGTTTTTTTTTTAGTGAATGTCAGTTTTTTTTTTTTAGTTGTTGGGAACAGAGAAATGGCAGTGAGTACCAGGATCTTTAGAATCGGGAGCACTACATGTCTGCAGCGAGGACCACGAGCAACCAGGACCATGAACACAAGGTATTAAATCAAACCTTGTTAAATGAATGTCTGCAGAATATAGGGGAACCATATACTATATAAAATAATGGATGAGTGACCATCCACAGCTTAGGCTGTGTTTCCCCATCTCGGGAGTTGATGACATCATGAAGACCTCTCGAGCTTCGCTCTCGAGGTCTCCATGATGTCATCAACACCCTCAATGAAAACACAGTCTTGTTGTGGATGGTCACCCATCCACTATTCTATATACTGTATAGTGTATAGTGGAATGCTGTTATGCATGGAATTCCATGCCTGGAATATGCTTGCTCTGCTGCACTAGTGACATCATTATGTTGTTCTGCTGCAGTAGTGATGTCACTACTGCAGCAGAACAACTTGAATGCTGCCACATAGTTGCTTTCCTCAATCTAATTCTGTGGTATAACAGCATTTTAGAACCTCTAGAGACTTCACAAGTCAGTTTCATTGTGAAAGAGAAAAAAACACAATGCACACATTTCACATAATACTATGCATAACCAGTGTATTCTGTCACCTCGGGGTTCTGGCTTCGCTCTCGAGGACAGAGGGAATCAGAACCCCTCTGAGGTAGAACACATTGGTTGTGCATAGTAGCCTATCCAGTATTATCTAAATTAGTTTTATAAATGTCTACGTCATTCTATATTTATAATGTATTTGTTAACAGAAAAATGTCTTTATATAGTTGTTTTTTTTTTGTAAAGTTTTTTTTAGTAATAATATATTTTGGCAAAAACATGTATTTACTCAATTTTGTTTTTCATTGTATTCCATTCCCAATCTGAGATATGGGAGTGTGAAGCTTTTAAGAGTACCTGCTTTCTGATCATATTCTCTATGAATAAATAAACATCTCGGTGTGGTGTGGTGGGGTGTAGTGTTGTGGTATTTTGCTGTTTTCCATAAAAAAAAAGTGTGCTTGCACCCTTCTAATACATTGACGATATGAATCCAAGTGGATTGTGTAGAATATAGGACCACCATTGGACCTCTGCTATTAGCGTAGTGTTCAAGTTACGCTACATACCTACTTATGGCACACCACATTGGTCTGTTGATTATTTTTTATTAGTTTATTTGAGTCAGGGGCTTCAATCCCCCACACTCCCATGTTAAAAAAATGAGGGGTGTGTGGGAGGCAGAGGGCAATGGTCTAGAATACTGGGAACACCTAGGATACTTGCTGTAAAAGCTTTCTGAATACAGCGCTGCTTTGGTCACATACCATACTTGGTTGTCAGTTTATTTCTTTGCCCCCCACACCCCCTTTTTTACAAGGTGCTGTGGGGGCAAACCCCAACCCCAAAAATCGAATAAAAAGTAACGGAACGGGCGACTATCAAATAGCTCTATGCTAATAGTGTAGGTCCTACATGTACCCGGTATTGTACACTATCACTGGGCAGAGCCCCCAATTCAAATAAACTGACAAATCCTAAATCAGCAGCATGCATGCAACAAAAGTAGCCTAGTGCAGCTACAGTATAGCACAGCAAGCACGTGATGAAATTATGCTGTATTGTCTGTAGCTTTGTGCTGTGCTAATAGTGGTGGCCCAATATTCTGCACAATCACAGAACCCAGTATGTAAAGTTTAAAAGTATTCTTGAAGGAAGGGATGTTAAAAGTGCTAATGACAGCCATCTTTAATGACTTGAATCATTAACTACAAAATTATTATAGATGCTGTTTTAAAAACATTACAGAGAAAGTAAAAATATACTGTACCAATGATCAATCTAATTATATCAGAAATAGTGTTGCTAAAAAAAAAATGATGATTTTTTTTTTTTGCCAACAAACAAATGCTATTGCTTTAAGCTTAATAATACTGTTTATATTGGTGTGGAGTAGTGACATTTTTATCTGCTGGTAATTTATTTGTTATGGAATTTTTGGAATGTTTGTATTGGAACACAGATACTGCAAAATGATTATGATTCTCATTGCTGATATCATTGCCTGGTGTTATCTTGCATTCCAAATTAGGGACAGATGTTATCTTGAATTATGTGTGGAGATGGAGATATGATTCCTATCTTTAATAGTGAATAATCATACCCATCAAATAAATAGCAGAGGTGTAAGAATACCATAATTCGAATATTTGACTGGAATTTTTAGGGAGAGGGCAAATATTATGGTGTTTGTTCTTTGAGCTAAAAAGGTTAAACGAGCTATAGAAATCTTTTTCCCCTCTGCAAGTGGCCAGGACTCATCCCATGGCCTCTTCCATGTCATCAGTGGTCTGCCGCCCTCCACTCTGCTTCTGTCCACTCCCAGTCAATTGCAGCCATCAGATTGTTTTGTCCACAGAAGACATCCGTGTTGTGCTCCATTCCATGACAGTAATACTTTCATTTTACTGTGGTTTCTTTTTCAAAAGCATCCATTTACCATAGATTCTTTTTAGATCAGATACAGTTCACATGAAACTTATTGTTCAAACAGCAAACAGCTGGTTAATGCTTCGGCTGATAAGGCTCTGCACAGAAAATGTCTTCAACATTGATACCTGGTTGTTCGTGGATTTCAGCTACACTCTGAATGATTTGCTGAATATTTTCAACTGAAAGTCACATTCTACAGCTGAAGGGGAAAGAAACAAACCAACTGGTTGGCAACTCTTTTTTTTAAAGATTTTTTTTTTTCTTTGTGTGAATTTAGTGTTCGTGAAAGGTGCAGAATTTATAGAACTGAACCCTGAAGTTCTCTGCTTATCCACATAACAGGTACAGCACAGGTGATCACAGTAGAAACTTCCCCCATACTGTTTCACAGAGGTGAGAGGGTAGTTCAGTCTCCATGCCTATTAAGTCCTTGGCTTCTCATGTGAGACTGCCAGTAAGAGCAGCAATCACTGCCAGTTGTGTTGGTGGCCTTGTGATGTGGGCACCTGCCCACTGGGACCTGGACTGAGACTACAGATCATTTTGCATAGGCCACTGAACAGCCCTCAGGTTATAATAACTCACAACCACTATTGATGTATGCTGGATTTGAACTAGTGACCTAGATGTAAATGGTTCCTTAGCTTGCTACCAATCCACTGAGCCATCCAGTTCCCCAGGTAGTTGGCAACTCAGAGTCACTGCAGTAACATAAAAATAATGGATTGCAAACTGGCTGCACAATAAGTTAAATGTGAACTGCACTGTAATATATAGATAGGTAATTTTAGTATGTTAGTAAAACATACAAACAAACATCTGGTAATACTACTGGCCAGAAGTGATAATAGCATTGATGCTGTGCCATATTACTATCATTCAGAGCCTGCAATACTATCGTTTGGAGCTCTGAATGATAGTATTATCACACAAGCAGACCTGCGTGAGGACACCCAATGGCTCGTGTAGAGTGGGAGCCAGCTTGCACTGTAACAGTCCCATACAGTAAAAGCTGACTCGCCGCTTATTGAACACCAACAAAATCTAACCTGCAGCCAACGGTGCATCTCCTGCTCACTCCAGTTCCATAAATATTTTTTTTTTGTTAACTGCCATAAAAATGAAGCCACATAAATAAAAGACAAAACAAAAAAACAAGCACCTCCTTGACTGCTGGCATTGAGAAGCCGCCATGTTCCCAAGACAATTATTCATAAAAAACATGAAGCACCAATAGAAGCACACACTGGATGCTTCTGAAGCATCTTGATGTTCTGGCATCCACAGCAACACATGGCAAGCAGCTCTACTTAAGGGGACCGATATAAACATTTCACCACCCTAGTAGATTTGCACTACATTTAAGGAATTTAAGAACACTGGAAACTCCTCAGATCCATGTATTACAAAAAATAAATGATAGGAGACCGCAAATACTCAGCTATGATACCATCTTGAGGTTCTGGGGACATGGAAAACTCTTGAGCTTCGATCTTGAGGTTCCCATGTCCCCAGGACCTCTTGATGGTATTACAGCCTTGTAATATGAAGTCCTCTATCTATTTGTACAGTACCCAGGCAGATCTAAACAGAATCCATGATAGCGCCCAGACAGTACAGCATGCCTCAGTTCTGCACCTAGGTGCAAGTGTTCATGGTATGAGCAGCAAGCCTACACCTGCTGTGGTACTTGAACCCACAACCTTCTGGCCCAGAGGCAGATGTGTTGGCAGCTGAGCCATGCTAACACCACACCAGGATACAGCCTGCACAGGTGGGCTGTGGATGAATCCCCATTGTTCTGAGGTATCAGATATCTAGTCTCTCTTTAAACATCATTTAGATTCTCTAAAAACTGAAAAGATCCCACTCTTACTGCAAGAAATGATGGTGTACATTTGCAGATCATATGCATGAAAACTTGAAGAAGAGGTCTCAGACATTTTTCCTTGGTACATAGCCCTGCACTAGTCATGGCTTTACCATGCTACAAACTACAACGTTGCAGTTTTCACCCCCAGTGCAAGGACCATGTTCCAACCTACAAGTGTATCCATAGACAATGGCTGTGGTAGTCTTGCCACTTATTTCAGCCACTGATAGATTACAGTGACCATCTTGTTTGTGAAGCCAGCTTGCATGAGAAAATGCTACAGGAAGACCAGGGACATTAAAGTGATTTTTCGGTTTTGTGCAAAACACTGATAGTTGGCACCAGCAGAATTCAGATCTCATTCTAAACAATGGCAAATTTCAGGAAATTCCATTCTTTATTACTAATTACGCATACAGGAAGCTGAGCTCTTTGTCCCTTACTGACATTGGTTTGTACTGCTTGTCCTGCTTTGAAGTCATAATACTCTGCTGTGGCTTCACAGCCTGTTGCCACAGAAAAGACTCTGATACCACAAGTCTTGTGTCATAGCTTTAATGCAGGAAGAATAGATGAAATTGAAGAAAGTCTAAAGGGCTAAGGACCTGTTTTCATGCAAAATATTTTCAGTAATCAAAAAAAGAATGTCCAGAAATTTTGACTTTGAGGGAATTCTATATAACTTTGTTTTGCTCCTTCTAGCTGTGAATTTTTTTCAGGAAATTAGAAAATCAGTTTAACTCAAGCACATAACGTCACAGATGTGCCTAGTATATAGTAACACAAAACTACACATACCACTGTAAGGCATGTCATCCTGGGTAATATATGCAACCCCCCTATGAAGGAATTTAGGTCACTGGGCTTTAAGCAGGATTGTGAGGTACCATAAGGCCCAATAAACAAACTGCAAAGGCTGAGAACAAACTTCAGACATGAGTTCTGTGCCTGCTATGACTCATCAGTGGGCTATAGCTGTTGTCTCAGCCCAGGACACATAGTCAATCAATCACATGATGGCAATGGTTTGGGTCATGCTGAGATGAAGGAGAAACAAGAACAGGGCACTCATCCTGTATATTTCAAATAATGTTTATTTGTTAAGTATCTGATCACTTGTGCTGTAGAAACCAATGTTTCATGACTCTACTGGTCACTTCCTCAAGGTAAGTGGCCCTGATTAGTGTTTACTCATAAAAAGTCCACATGACACAGCACATTCAGCCAGATTACACTGAGGTCCATAGAGCATGGATTAAAGACTAATGCCAGCTGGCAGTCATACAGAAAAAAAAATAATACAATCCAGCTTATGAGAATATAATGTTATATGAAGACTTTTCATGAGTAAAACAAATCAGGACTACGTACCTTGAGAAAGTGTCCTTTTGTGTCATGAAATGTTGGTTTCTACAATACCAGTGGCCAGATACCTTACAAATAAATTATATTTAAAAATTACTGAGTGGGTATGCAGCTCTGTTTTCTCCCTAATTTTGCAATTGCCTCAAGAACCAGTGTGTGGCCTAGGCTTCATTAATCTCTACAGAGATACATATGGCTTTCTGGTGCCATCTCTGCAGTTTGGGATATGGTGAACCTAAAATTTGCTAGACAAAAATTCCACCCCCAATCTGCAGAAGACAAAGTAAGCATCTTGCGTATATTTTTCCAATCATGTTGTATGTTTTTCATCATTTCGCTGATTGCGGAGGGGGTGGGGTTGCATGAAGCTGTTTTATTGATGGGGTCATGTTGGCCAGATCACCAGGGAACAGCTCCTACTCCTGTTTAATAAGTTCAATGGGATCTTTTATTTCCACCTTAACAGTGACCAGAGATGGGCAAAAAGGACCTCAGTTTAACATCTCATCTGAAGGACAGTACCTCACCAGTGCAGCATCCCCTTACACTGTATCCCAGTGTCAGTTATGGGTATTACTCCAAGCAGTTGGGGTGTGGGGCTAGAACCCACAACCTTCTAATCTTCTGGACCCAGAGGTGAGCCTGCTACCTACTGAGACATGATAGAAGGCTACCAAGTGCACATAGTTTGCTGCCACAAGTAACTGTGCCATCCTCAGACTACCTCTTTAACTACATGTAATATTTTGTAAAATTGTTAAACAAATATTTTATTAAAAAAGAAGAGAAAAAAATGCAGTCACTGTGTCCTTCAAAGCTTGAAGTGTGGTTTTAAGAAGAGCGCCATTAGCTGTACAAATTAGAGTTTGTAACTGAGTAATGATGCATCCCTGATGAATAAATTGAAAGTCAGCTGGCAGTGCAGCAACGCCTCATGCTGCTATTAGCATGGTCTGCCTAGTCAGCTGTGCTGGAGTAAGGAACACAACATATTAGTTTCTCATCCCCAACCTAACCAACGGGCGGGAGGGGGGCTCAAAATTCCTTCATATCTTCCATTTGTTTCATCCCTAATTTGCATCTTGCTCAAATGAGCAGAGACCAAAAAGGCCAGGGCCTTCAGGGCAAAATGTTTCTTCATCCCCATTCCCTGTTTATAGAAACAGAAACATTTAAGTTATGACTTGTGAAATAAACAGTACTGATGAAATACCGTATGAGCTGTATTTGTGTCTAGTTATTATATTTTAAAAATGTTTCCGTGGTTCTGGAAAATTAGAAGGGTCTCTAGGTCCATTAAGTCCACCCTGTTTGCTTCATAAGCAGGGTCCAATTAGTATGTTGTTCAAACAATATAGGGATTCCTCCCCCTAATTTGTAAGGATTTCTCATTCCCCACCCTGTCTACCACTCAGGGTACTCTGTGATTCCCTTGGTATGCAGAAATGTGTCTAATCTTAGCTTGAAGTTCAGTACTGTCCTCTCGTCCTCTACCTCTGCTGTTTGACCATTCCATTAGTTTACCACCATCTGGAAAAAGAAGTGCCTTGTACCATTATCCATACTTTTACCATCTTTGAACTTTATAGTGTGTCCCTGCATCCTGCTGGAGCCTGTCAGATCAAACATTTTCATGTTTAGCTATGTCAATACTGTTAAGGATAAAGAATGGATTTATCAGTTAGCCACCTCCTGCCTAGGACCCCACATGGTGGTGGGTGACTTGCCATGTCAGTTGTTCGGTGCCTGTAAGGGGGTGCTGGTTAGGCCTGAGGCATTTTCCTCCTGTTTTTCTTCCCAGGGCACTGGTATACAGTCACACACACATACACACACACACACACACACACACACTCATATGTTGGTGCACCAGCATGCCTCGTATCTGCCTGAAACCCTACCCCTTCTGATGCTCTTGCTACCACACAACGCAGGATCTCCCCACCCTTAGGGAAGAAAGCTGTCCTTGGGACACTTAATGCTGTCTCCCTCTGCCACCCCCTGATGATTTGTGCTCATTCCTGAACCTGGGCTGCCAGTGTCATGAGCAGTAACCCTATCACTGCTGCGATGGGCGAGCATTTAATGTTATAATTTTTTAACTGATAAGGGGAAAAAAGTATGAAAGCATGATCATTGTCCTTTTACAGTTCAGTCTGTCTTAATACTGTTCAGAAGATGTGGTTATAATCCTCTGCTTGTGATATCCCAAGCTGTTGCTAAGGAGCTAATTGTGATGTCACAAGTTGATGATTACAATCTCAGTTCTTGAAAAGAATAAGGGCAAGTGGAAAAAAAAAGACTTGGATCTTATTTGTTGCACATATCCTTATTTTTTAAGAACAAAATTACCAAAAATTCTATTTTATTTATAGGGTTGTATTAATTGGGATCTGCTGCTGCCAGTTGTGAGGTATTTTTATTAGTAATCAACGTACAACAATTTTTTTTTTTTTAAAAAGCTGGTTTTAGCTATAATTAATAAAAATATGTGCATACCTGTTAAATCTACTTGGCAGTGAATCAAGAGGTTTTTTTTCCCTCGATCCTAATCTTTGTCAGGTCTGCTATGATATTTCTAAGCCAAATGGGTCTGCCATCTTTTTTTCTTGAGAAGAAACCTCTATTAAAACATTTATAAAATACTCAAATTGTGGTAAAACTAGAAAGTGTTACCACCAAATAAAACTGGAAGATGCCTGAAATGTTTAATAGTGTAGAAAGGGTACAGTGATAATTTTGGCCTAATTTCATTTCACTGCTGCTTTAAAGAGCCTAGTCCCATTTTTAGAAGGTTTGCACTGCACGTACCAGGTTCACACTGATGTAAATAGCTAACTGTGCAGGAATTCAGTATTCAACCATTTGCGCTGTGCTGTTAAGTTGTGATACTGCATAAGCACAAACACAATATATTCAGTGCAGGAAAAGGGGGCGGTGATGTGAATATTCTCCACAGCGCAATATTCAATGATTTTAAGCTGTGCTGACAGCATTTAACAGGGTTAAGTCTTATAAAAAGCAGGTCTTAATCAGGGCAAACCCAGAACCGAAAGGCAGTATAGTGCAGTGGTTTAAGGCTCTGAGCTGCAAATCTGGTGACATCCAGCAGACCATACTTAGGTTTGAATCCCACAGTTTCCCCTTACATACTGTGTGACCCTGAGCAAGTCATTTAACTTCCCTGTGCTCCCAGGATGCTCCTGTAAAAAAGCTTTCAGCTTAGTGTGCTACTCCTGGTTAAACAACTAAAAAAAAAAAAAAAAAAAGTGGGGAGCAAATCTGCAGAAAACTAAATGGCACACATTGTGTACCTGATGGAGGTAGTCCTAGAGGATGAGGAGTCCCCCGGCCTCAGCAGAGGCACCAGAGGTGCTAAGCTGCAAACAGACAGTGCCATCCATGAATCACATTCAGAGTCCTCAGTGATGTGACCAAATCATGGGTCAGTACAGGCTCAACAGAACCATGCTGATGCAGCTGTGTGAGCTGCAGCATAAGCAGCTCCCAGACAGACACCCAGCACAGCCATGCAATGTCTGTAGAGCCCAAGGTGACAGCAGCACTGTGCTTCCTGGTCACCGGAACCTTACAGATACTGGTGGGTGACACCATTGGTATCAAACAGTCTGCCACCTCATACCTATTGGGCCAGTTCCTAGATGTTCTGCTGAGCCATGTGGGGGAATTCTTCATATTCCTCATCACACCATCAGAGTAAACAGTAACCATGCAGCAATTCTATCAGGTTGCGCACCTGCCACCATTCTGGGTGCCATTGACTGCACCCATGTTGCCATCCATGCATTCCCTGGGGTTGTGGTGGAGGCCTACATGAATAGAAAGGGCTTCCACTCCATCAACTGTCAGGTGGTGTGCAATGTAACAGGGTGCATCATCAATGTCCTGGCACAGTACCCAGGCAGTGCCCACAAAGCCTTCATCTGGCACAATTCTACTCTGTGCCAGAGATTCAAAGGCAGGGATGGATCAAGTGAGCACCTTATTGGTGTGTATATGCCCAAGGCCCTCTGCTGACCATAGCTGCCATTGATGGCACTAAACAATGCCTTTTTCCTATATACTGGACAGTGCATACACCCTGCACCCTTGGCTGCTAACACCAGTCTTACAACCCACATTTGTTGCTGAGGACAGATACAATATAGCATACATTGCTACATGCAACATTCATCGAGCAGGTCTTTGGCATGCTCAGGATGCGGTTTAGATGCCTTGACCATTCCAGTGATGCCCTACAGTATAGCCCTCAGAAGGTCTGTGCCATATTCCTTGCCTGCTGCATGCTTCACAGCATGGCACTGAACCATGGGATATGCCTGCTGGTCGCTTAGGGAAACACTGCAATGGATGCTGAGCCAGTGGACCAAGGGATGCAGGAGCAGCTTGACAGGCATGATCCCAAGATGGCCAGGAGGTCACGGGAGTACAAAGGCTGCCTCATTACAGACCTCTACAGACCCAGACAGTGAGTACAGATCTCCTAGGAGACAGTAATGATGCAATAAAATGTATTAGAGATGTACCAGAAAAGTGATGCTGAAACAATACAGGGAGTAAAGAAATCAAATATCCACCCAGGTGGTGGGAGGAGGGGATTCAAACAAAATAAGAGCCATTCTTGGGGGGGGGGTGGTATACATTACATTCAAACCATCCAGGCAGAAGGGTACTGATAAAACATAGAAGCCATCCAGGAAAGGGGGATCGAGAAAACATACAAGCCATCCAGGCAGGGGAAAAAGGGGAGTCAAACAAAATACAAGCCATCTGGGGAGAGGGGGATTCAAACAAAATATAAGCCATTCATGTGGGGAATTCAAACAAAATAAGAGCTAAACATGTGGGGGGGGTGAGGGGGATTCAAACAAAATAATAGCCATCCAGGTGGGGTGAATATTTAAAATAAATACAAGACATCCAGACAAGGAGTAACTAAAAAAAATGCAAGTCATCCAGGCCTGGGGGAAGGGGGAGTCAAACAAAATAAAAGCCATACAGGTAGGGGAGGAAAAGAGGTATTCAAAATAAATACAAGCCATCCAGGTGGGGGGGTGGGGATTGTCACAAACCCACTTAGCAGGTCAGCCCTCTACTGCCAAAGTGCCAACCTCCGAGCGCAGTCTTATGAACAGTTTAACAGAACAAGGTAACTTTCTTGTCTGTTTTGTGAGTACGGATCAACCTTTGGTCTCAGGTCTTGGAGGGACTCAAACTGTGAACCTCTTGCTAGCATACCCAATGCATAGGCTCAGATATTTCTGTCTTCAGGGGCCAGATATCTTTGCCTATGGGCACCTAACCAGGTATACAGAGATGAACCCTTAAAAACTTTAATAAAGACCTCAGATTTAAAACGCTTCTCTTTCCAGTTTGGTAACACCATTCAAGCCTATGCCTAGTATCAGCTATAACCATATATACTTTTCTTACAAATGAAAGAAATTCAAAAACAGACCAAGTATGCTCTAAAAAGAGTTTTACTAAAATAGATAATAATATGTAAAACATACAATACAGAACTATTATATCACAAGACATACAAATCTTTTAAAAGAACAAGGTTTTAAGCAGTCCAATTCCTAGTACAATAATTAGATTTGTCTTTCTCTCTAAATACCTGCTTAAAGTGCTCCAAAGATGTTTCTTTGTCAGAGTATAGGTAGAAGTGTCTCAAGGAAAACAGAATTAATGTTTAAAAGCTGGTTTGCCCCACCTATTTTGCATGAGGTCACCTAGCTCCTCCCTCTCAGAATATATATAAAAAAATCTATATAAAAACAGAATGCCTTTTCAAAGTATTAAATTCTGCAACCTCCGCATGACTCATGTTTTTCAAATGACATTTCTTTGATCTATTGATCAGTTTCCCCTCTCACACAGACATCAGCATTTATGATTTTGCATCAGTTTACTAAACCTGGTTTCCTCCTCTTGAAACATCATAAAAGGGATGCTGATTTCCCTTTTAGCAGCTAAAGTTATAATTAACTTAGAAAAGTCTGTAATTAGCTTCTGGCCTGCCATGTAACACCTTGTTTCTAAAACCTGTGCGTGTATGATCTCACATGCTGTTTCAGCATTTTCTCATAGCTTTCATCTTTCAACTGAAACCTGCCGGGGGGGGGGGAGTGAGTGAGGTCACTCCAAGAGCACCAGATTTCTCAGCATCTCTCATGACAGACAGTCCATAACCCATTTTTATTTTACAAAAAATGATACAATGATCAGAACCAGCTGTCCAAGTGTCACATTCCTCGCCACCTAGACTGAATTTGGGGGCTCCATGCCCTGCATGGGATGAGCTTACCAAATCAGTTCACTCCTCATTGACCCTAGACAAACCATCTGAGTTCTGATTTTGTATTCCAGCCCTATGTATGATTTTCAGATCATACTCTTGCAAAGCAAAACTCCATCTTAGCAATCTACCATTTTTTCCCCCATCTGCATCATCCAAACCAGGGGGTTGTGGTTTGTCTGCACCATAAAATGCTGCCCATACAAGTATGGCTCCAGCTTCTTTAGGCCCCACACTATGGCAAGATATTCTTTTTCCACCGAGGAGTACTCTTGCTCCCTGGGAAGTAACTTCCTACTTGGGTACACTACTGGGTGATCTGTCCCTTGGCTGGATGTCTGACTCAGTACTGCCCCAATACCCATGTCTGAGGCGTCAGTCTGAACTATAAAGGTTTTGCTATAGTCAGGACTTGTCAAAACATGAGCACTGCACAGTGCCTCCTTTAATCTGGTAAAGGCTTCCTCACAGGCTGGGCCCCAGGTAATTTTCTTGGGCATCCTTTTCTTTGTCAGGTCAGATAGGGGAGCAGCCAGAGCACTGTAATTGGGTACAAATTTTCTGTAGTACCCTGCTGTCCCTAGAAAACTCCTGACCTGTTTCTATATTTCTGGTCTGGGCCATGCCTGGATCACCTCTATCTTTATTTGGTTAGGACGGAGCTGTCCCTGGCCTACCACATGCCCGAGTTATGCCACTTCTCCCTTGGCCATCTGGCACTTCCTGGCTTTGACAGTGAGCCTGACCCTCTGTATCCTGCCCAGCACTTCCCTTAGGTGGGATAGGTGTTCCTCCCAGCTGGTACTAAAGATGGCAGTGTCATCCAGGTATGCCACGGCATACTCCTCAGCACCATTTAACACCTGGTTCACCAACCTTTGGAAAGTGGCTGGGGCATTCTTCATTCCGAAAGGCATTACTTTAAACTCATATAAGCCTATCGGAGTGATGAAGGCCGACCTTGCCCTAGCTCTGCCTGTCAACTCTACCTGCCAATACCTCTTTGTCAGGTCAGTGGTCGTAAGGTAGGTCATCCCTCCCAACTTGTCTAGGAGTTCATCCATCCAGGGCATCGGGTGGGCGTCTGACTTCGTGACTGCATTCAGTCCATGATAGTCCACACAGAAATGAGTAGAGCCATCTGGCTTAGGCACAAGGACTATGGGTGAGGCCCAGGGGCTGTGGGATCTCTGGGTTACCCCTAAATCCAGCTTCTCCTCCACTTCCCTCCTAATGTCCTTTTGGACAGCCTCTGACACCTGATATGCTGTCCACCATATGGGCATCTGCATCATGTGTTGCTAAGGGGGTTAGTCCAGGCTTGGTGCTAAACAACGGGGCAAAGTCTGCTAAAACCTCCCTCACTTTCTGGATCTGGACCGGGGCCAGCTGGAGAGACAATTTTACTGCCTCCACAGAGGACTCCCACTTACTTTCTTCCAGCAAGTCCAGAAGGGGGGTCTCCTTCATCCGTTCCCTCCCCATGACTACACACTGCAAACACCATGTCAGCCCTATTTGCATATGGCTTCATCATGTTGACATGGTACATCTTTTCTGTCTGCCTTCTGTCAGGTAACTCCACAATGTAGTTCATGTCATTTACCTTCCTAGCCACTTTGTACGGTCCTGCCCACTCAGCTTGCAGCTTGTCTTTCCAGACCGGAATAAGGACCATGACTTCCTGACCTACCATGTACAAGCGAGCTCTGGATCTGCGGTCGTACCACACTTTTTGTTTCTGTTGGGCAGCTGCTAGGTTTCTCTGGGCTGTCCCCATAAGCTCCTTTAACCTTTCCCTAAACCTAAGGACATAATCCACAATGGGAGTTCCTTGGGTGGCATGCTTGTCTTCCCAGTCCTCCCGGATCAAGTCTAGGGGCCCATGTACCCAATGTCCATATAATAGTTTGAAGAGGGTAAATCCTGTTGACTCTTGGGGCACCTCCCTGTATGCAAACAACAGGTGGGGAAGGTATTTCTCCCAGTCCTTCCCATGCTGTTAGCAAATGCACGGAGCATTGACTTTAGGGTACCATTGAATCTTTCCACAAGCCCATTGGCTTGTGCGTGATATGGTGTTGTGCATCTCAGCACCACCTTACACTTCTCCCATAAACATTTCATCAGGTCCAACATGAAGGAACCCCCTCGATCGGTGATAACCTCCTGCAGAAACCCAACACGGGAGAAAATCCCAAGTAAGGCATTTGCCACTTTGTCCATCCTCAGTTAGGATAGTGCAATTGCCTCTGGGTACCGGGTGGCATAATCCACCACAGTTAGGATGAATCTCTTCCCTGAGGAGCTGGAGGTATTTAAAGGCCCCACAATATCCATTCCCACCCTCTGGAATGGCTCCTTCACTATGGGCAAGAAAATTAGGTCAGCTTGGGATTTCTTGCCCACCTTCCCTATTTCTTGGCACCAGTGACAAGACCTGCAATACTCCTTCACCTGCTGGGTGAAGTTAGGCCAGTAGAAATTCTGGGCCAACCACTGCATCGTGTGCACAATTCCCAGATGACCAGACAAGGAAATTTCATGTGCAATCTTGAGCAACTGCTCACGATACCCCTGTGGAATGACAAGCTGCCTGCCTAGCATCCCTCCCTCTGTCTGTACTGCCTGAGTAGACATAAGTCCATTTTCCCAATAAACCTTATGTCTGCTGTCACCTCCCTGTGTGCTATCCAAGTCTGCCCAAGCCCTCAGCTTCTCTAAACTAGGGTCACTTCTCTGAGCAGCTGCAAACCCCTCACACATTCCCAAGGCATGGGACAGGTCCCCTTCTGTTGCTAAACTAGGGTCCCTAGCACTAGCATCAGGGCCCTCAGGATCACTGTCAGTTCCAACCCTCTGACAATGGGTCACCCCTCCCTCTTCAGAGTAACCCTCTGTAGCTGTGTGGTTACTTGCTACTGGGGACATTTCTACTCCCTCTTAATTAATCTCTATATCAGAAGACAAAGGCTGGGGAACCAGCCTCTCAGTGGTTTCCACAATGGCTTCTGTGGGGTTCAGGGAATTAAAATTTTCCCTTGCCGCTTGGCTACAGGTAACTGCACATACCATCCCCTGTTTTAGATTGCTGTCCAGGACCACATCCACTGTTAAGATTTTGGCTACAGCCACCTGTTGCATAGTTCCCCCTGTTTCACCCCAGTCCAGAATACTGGCCAATGGCAATGTTTTCTCTTCACCAGTGAACCCTTGGACAGTGACGTATTTATTGGGTATAAACTGACCAGGCTGTACCAGATCCCCCTTTACCAAGGTCAGGGATGCCCCCGTGTCCCATAACCCCTGCTTCTGTACTCCATTCACCATAACTGGGTGCATGTGTTCCCACATGTTCACTGGCATGCTTCCAGGCACACACAAACAACCCACTTCTTTTCTAGCACCTGATTGTGTATTATTGCTCACCTTTTTGGGACACTGTCTGGCGATATGCCCAGTTTCTTTACACAACCAACATTCATTTCTTCTCCTGGAGAAATATTTTCTCTGAAACCTGGGGCTAACTGGTTTCGGTGGAGGCAGTGAGGGTTTTATCTGCCCTCAAGGTACGCTTTTCCCTTTCTGTGCTGCCATGCCCACCCCATTTGCTCTCAGAGCAGGTCTGCTCTTGGCATAGCAGTCCGAGAGTTCAGCAGCTTTTTGTACTGTTTTGGGATCTCAGTCCTCTAGCCAGGTTTTTAGCTCTGCTGGGCATGCCCAATAAAACTGTCCTAATAAATCACATTTTTAATTTTATCAACAGAGCTTGCTTCAATTCTTTCCCACCAATGTTTTAAAAACTGACGTTGTTTCATGGCTAGCTCCTCATAGCTCATATCAGGGCTTCTCCTGAGCTTACATAATTTAGCTCTGTATGATTCAGCAGTTAATTCAAACTTTTTTAACAGTGCAGCTTCAAGTTTGCTGTAATCATCACTGTCCTCATTCTCCATTTGACCCAATGCATCACAAGCTTTCCTGGTAAGTAGCGGGGATAGCTGGAAGCTCCAGGACTCTCTAGGAATATTAGCCTGAATACAAACTTTTTCAAAAGTATTTAAAAAGGCATCCATATCCTCCCTCTCTTTAAATTCAGCTATTAATTTGGAATTCAATTTGTAACCCAGTCCTGCAGTCCCAGTTAAACCCAAGCCACTTACTTACCTGCTCTGGTGCCGCTGGTCAGAGTCGTGTCTTCTCCAGTTCATGTTGCCTCTGGCACTCCTGCTCCTCACGGTCTGCATCTCGGCATTCTCGCTCTCTCTTCTCCTCTGCAGCTCACTGGCGCTCATGCTCCTCACAGTCTGCATCTCTCTGTTCCCGCTCAGCCTCTTGGCATTCTCACTCTGCCTCTCATTGTTCCTGCTCTCTCTGCTCCTGGAACTCCAGCTGCATCCTGTGCAACGCAATTTGCAGCCTGAGTACCTCTGGATTCAGGATACTGGTGACCTTCCCCTGCTGCTGTGGCCCTTCACTGACAGTGGCCCTGTTGCCCTCTTCATCAGATCTGGACACTGCACTGGCAGCTAGCCCTGCCACACTTGAGGTTTGGTCCTTTCCAGTCATGGTCCATGACTCAATGCTCTGGATATCTGCTACCATCAGGGCATCTATGAGGTTCTGCTTTTTGGCTGTCACCTTGAACAGGACTCCTCTGTCCCTGCACAACTGCTTTAAGTAATCTACAGTGTGCCTGCTGTAGTCGGAAGCCATCTTCTTCCCTGACTACTGCTACTCTGACTTGCACTTTAGAGAAAAAAATAAATAAAATGGGTAGGAACTTGACTCTATGCCAAATGATATATAGTTCTATTTCCTTTTTAAAATAAAACTCTACCTTTTTCTTTCTTTGCAAGTGAGCTTACGATCTCAGCTGACACCCTGAACAATACAAGCTTGTGATACCAAAATTTATGCCACCGCTGCCAACTAATCTGTCACAAACCCACTCAGCAGGTCAGCCCTCTACTCCCAAAGTGCCAAGCTCCGAGCACAGTCTTGTGAACAGTTTAACAGAACAAGGTAACCCTCTTGTCTGTTTTGTGAGTATGGATCAACCTTTGGTCTCAAGTCTTGGAGGGATTCAAACTGTGAACTTCTTGCTAATGTACCTAATGCACAGGCTCAGATATTTCTGTCTTTGGGGGGCCAGATATCTTTGCCTATGGGCACCTAACCAGGTGTACAGAGATGAACCCTTGAAAACTTTAATAAAGACCTCAGATTTAAAACGCTTCTCTTTCCAGTTTGGTATCACCATTCAAGCTTATGCCTAGTGTCAGCTACAACCATATATATTTTCTTACAAATGAAAGAAATTCAAAGACAGACCAAGTATGCTCTAAAAAGAGTTTTACTAAAATAAATGATAATATGTAAAACATACAATACAGAACTAATATATCACAAAACATACAAATCTTATGAAAGAACAAGGTTTTAAACAGTGCAATTCCTACTACAGTAATTAGATTTGTCTTTCTCTCTAAATACCTGCTTAAAGTGCTCCAAAGATGTTTCTTTGTCAGAGTATAGGTAGAAGTGTCTCAAGGAAAACAGAATTAATGTTTAAAAGCTGGTTTGCCCCACCTATTTTGTATGAGGTCACCTAGCTCCTCCCTGTCAGAATATATAAAAAAAAATATCTATATAAAAACAGAATGTCTTTTCAAATTATTAAATTCTGCAACCTCCACATGATTCATGTTCTTCAAATGACATTTCTTTGATCTTTTGATCAGTTTCCCCTCTCACACAGACATCAGCATTTATGATTTCGCACCAGTTTACTACACCTGGTTTCCTCCTCTTGAAACATCATAAAATGGATGCTGATTTCCCTTTTAGTAGCTAAAGTTATAATTAACTTAGAAAAGTCTGAAATTAGGTTCTGGCCTGCCATGTAACACCTTGTTTCTAAAACCTGTGTGTGTATGATCTCACATGCTGTTCCAGCATTTTCTCATGGCTTTCATCTTTCAGCTGAAACCTGTGGGGGGGGGGTGAGCGAGGTTACTCCAAGAGCACCAGATTTCTCAGCATCTCTCATGACAGACAGTCCATAACCCATTTTTATTTTACAAAATATGATACAGTGATCAGAACCAGCTGTCCAAGCATCACAGGGATTCAAACAAAATAAGAGCTATCCAGACTGGGGGGGGGAGGAGCTGAGTGCCTTCAATACAGCATGAAGTATAGTTATTACAGAATTACTATGCACTCTGCTTCAAATGCAATCCATCCAGGTCAGGGAAGGGGAGAGGGAGATTCAAAATAAATACAAGCCATCCAGGCGGGGGGAGGAGGAGAGGGATTTAAACAAAACACAAGCCATTCAGGCTGGGGGAAGGGGGATTCAAACAAAATACAAGCCATCCAGGTTCGGGGGGGTGAGGAGGATTCAAGCAAAAAAAAGAGCCATCCAAGTGGGTGGTGGGGGATTCATACAAAATATAAGCTATGCAGGCAGAGGGTAGGAAGAGGGGAATTCAAAATAAACATAAGCCATTCCAGTCGAGGGAGGGGATGGAGATTTAAACAAAATACAGTACATCCAAGTTGGGGTTAGAGGGGGATTCAAAATAAATACAAGTTACCAAGGTGGGGGGAGAGGAGGATTCAAACAAAATACAAGCCATCCAGAGGGGAAAGGGGAAGAGAGGGATTCAAAACAAATACAAGCCATCCATGTGAGAGGGGAAGTGGATTAATAGCTAAATATGAGCCATCCAGGCAGGAGAGAGTGGGAAACATGGTTTGTGACAAGGGAGTAATGAGGTTGCAAACCTGGGGTAGGGCACATGTGTCACAAGTACTTCTATATGCAGTCCATACCCACACCCCTGACATGGGGCTGGTGCATGCAAACAGTTCTGGTGGGCAGCAGGGGGGACATGGTCCATGCAATGGGGGATGGGTGTGGTGACAACTTAAGCTGCCCACAGACATTGTCCCATGGGATACTGACCCCCTACAAGGAGCAGGCCATGGCCAGGGTTGTGTGGCATCTGGCTGCCATGGACTGATGTGCAAGGTGTGCTGGAGGTTCTTGGTGTATGTGTGCCTGTGCTTTGAGGGGGGGGAGTGGCCAGATGCTGAGGTGTCTGCCACTGGGTGACACTCCTCCCCTTGGAACAGCTAACAGTGTGGGTGCAAGGAATTTCTACACATGTAATAAAGAAAAGCACTATATCGAGTGACGACTTGTGTGGTGAGTCCATCTTTTTCCTTATCTGTACATATGGTGCAACTGTGTTTGCCATAAGCCTGGGGCAGATGCCGGACACCCGAGAAACTGTACTTGCTTTGTATGCACCAGGCATAATTAGGTATGTAAATGACTGAATGAATTCCAGTAATGACATGCAAGTGTAGATTTAGGGCACAGACTACGAAATTTGCTCATTTGCACATACTGTTTGAATATTGCAGTTTTGCACCTAGCACTATGGTGACTGAGCAGCACATATGCTAGCACTATGGCCATTAAGGCTCAGACATGATGTCACATGATGTCTACTGACATCATAGTCCTGTGCGGGCATGCGTGTTATGACATTGTGCTATGGTATTGTGCAGGTGCAGTGTGGTGCTGTGCATGCACACCATGTGCTCAGGAATCACATTGCTGTCCACATGCTGACAGCCATCTCCCATCTAGAAACATGCATAGCACTGCACAAATCAATGTTAGCACAGTGCAAATGCCAAATCTACAGCACTAATGCCTGACCTACTCAGTGGAGACAAGGCAGACAAGGGAACACCTGGAGGATGGAAAGGGAGGTGACAGGAACTGCAACACACAACCAGAATAATGACTGACAGACACAGGAGAGTCTGGAGAGCACACCACAGGGGAAACAGGTGGTTAGTCATGGAGATGGCCAACCTGGTGGACCTTGTGGTTGACTGGGAGAAGCTGCTGCTGGGCATCTGACTGGCCCAGATGTGAGGGCTGAGCATCTGTGGTATGGCCCCTGAGCCCCAAGATGTGTGTTGCCTGTACAGGAAACCAGTTCTGCCACAGGTACAGTGAGCACAGTCAGAGGGAGCTTCAGCACCTGTAGCAGCTGGCGGAGATGGTGGTAAGTGGTACTGTGCTATGGACTAGTAAGTACAGCCACTGGGATGTTGCTTGACCGATGACCTGCACAGCCTCTGTATGGGGGGGTCACCCTATCATTAGGGTGGATTCAGCATCTGCTGGGATGGAGGATGCCTACAGGTGACTCTGCATCTCACACTGGTGTTATGGTGACTGCACTATGGTGTGTCAGGCACTCACTCACCAACCACACCACTGCACTCACATGTTACCCTACTGGCTGCACATGGTGCTGCATGACAGTCCCATCCATATACAGCTATGCTGTGTGTGTACCACTGTTGTGTGTCTGAGCCCCACCCCTGCTGCTGGCCTGGGTGGCTCTTGCATGTCTGTTGTCCTGCACAGCTCTGTGGGCATATGTGCTGGATGCCTGTTCTGCAAGGCGCTGGGTGTGTGGGTGCAAATCACAGCCACTTGGCCATTCCACTGCCTGTTGCACTCTATCATGGTGCTGCTGTGGCGCATGCTAGCAATGACACATGACACACTGTGCATTATGCTAGATCGCTGCACATCCTGGGTACATTGTGAAGCACTCGGCTGCAGGGTGAGTGCCTTCAACCACCTGGGAAAAGTGGCAATCTAGCATAATGTACACCCTGGAATGTGTTATTGCACTTATAAAAAATGTATGTAAAAAATTGCTCAAGTAGTCCCTCCAACTACTGAAACTGCAGTGTATTTTTGCCTTTGCTTTAGTACTTTGTCCAAATGAGGCAGCCATACTTGCTGTTCAGGTAGCTTTTATGGTTTACAGGTAATCTGCCCCCTCCATACACACAGACACAGTCTCCACAAGGACGTATTGCAGTTTATCTACCTCATATTTGTGAAGGTGTGTCTTGAATTATCTAGAAGAATGGGACAGGGATCGCAAGTGAAAATAAAAGCATGATCTCTGCTCATGTCTTTCACCGATTGCCATTTCTGTCTTTCTGAAATTGCTGCTGTCTGATTTAAAACAGGGAATACAAAAGACAAGTAAAAATGTAAAGCACTTTGTGCCTGTTAGTAGAAAAAAGGCGATTTGAGAAAAAAGTTAGGTATGTTATTGTCTGTGAGATGCAGCTTTGAACACAACTTGGTGTTCACATCATGCTGCCCTTAGCATGGGGAAAACATGGCTGCCTGAATTTTTAGCAAGGTTCAGCAGTGTAGAGATATGTTAAGAGGCTAGTGCTGGACTGACTGTACGATGGACAACATCACTGCATGGTCATGTGGCTGATCTTAACCAATTAGGTTGCTGGATTTCATCTTGCTATTTTATAAGATGCATTTATCACGTCTGGCATGTCTGCTAATGTCCTGTGTCCTGTGTCCCTTGCACGGCTTGGTCTGACTCTGTTGTAACATGCTACATTCATTGTATGTGCAGTCTCTCTACTGTTTGGGTACACAATGCTGTTTCCTATATGCCACACACATTCCTCTGTGGCTCTGTGACTCTGTCCACCTGTGTGTGTCATGTTGACCCATGTGTCATCCAGCTGTATATCTGTTATGCACATTTTGCCACTCCTGTGTCCCTCATCCTGTGTGCACAGCTGGTTGGGTTCAGTGTATTTCTTTCCATAGGTACCCAGAGGGACACAGGATGGTGCAGTGATGCCATGATGGCAGAAGGCTGGGATGACCTTCTACACAGGCAATGCCACCTTATGAGAATCCTGATATGGTAGGTGGAGGACAACAACACACAGACTGTACAGGACATGGCTGTGGCAGTATAGTGGCAGAAACCACCACCACTACCTGCTGCAGCCCTGTGAAGACATGAACTGTTTTCTGATGGTCGGTTGCCCATTTCTTTTTTGTCCCCTTCCTTGTACGGGCAGTTGCCCTATTTCTTTTGGCTCCCCCTGTATGGACGGTTGCCCTATCTCTTTTGGTTGTACAGGTAGTTGCCCTATTTCTTCTAGTACCCCTCCTTGTATGGGTGGTTGCCATAGTTGTTTTGGTTCCCTACTCTTGTACAGGAGGTTGCCCTATTTCTTTTGGCCCCTCTTTCATGGGCAATTGCCCTGTTTCTTTTGGTCTCCCCTTTTACAGGTGGCTTCCCTATTTCTTTTGGTCCCCCCTTGTATGGCTGGTTGCTCTATTTCTTTTAGTCCTCCCCCCCCCAATATGAGTTGCCCTTTTTTTGGTACTGTTGTTTTTGTCACCATTAGTATTGTTGTTTTTGTTTATGAGCTGTTGCCCATTTCTGTTAAGTAAAATCTTTTTCATACCTATGTTGCTGTGTTGAGTGTCTTTTATTAGGGTCCGCCTCACCTACACCAACACTCCAACCCCCCGCGCTGTTCTGTGTGCAGTGCTATATTCAGTACTGTGCTTGTGCCCTGTGCTTTGCTGTTGTGCTGTGCTAAGCTGTTGTACATGTGCACTGCTAGGGCCCAATATTCAGATGTGTTAGTGTGGGTGTGCTACTTCTGAATGTCTCAGTTGGCATGTACAGGTAATAGCACAAGCACAGCTGGCTTACTATGGGTGCTCATGTGTTTACTTCTAAAAAAAATAGTCAATTGGCTATGTTATTGATTGTGTTTTAATGTGATAGTCATTACTTTCTACTTTTAGAATAAAATATTCATGCAGTGAAGCACATTTTCACTTTTACTTTGCAAACTGCTAGTATAATGAATTCATTAGCATTCAAGTATTGACATAAGATAATCCCAATACTTAGGAGACCAATGTATTTCACTGAGAAACTATAGATTTGTTTGTCTTTTACAAAAGAAATAGGCACTTCATTCAACAACAAGTTTTGCATTTTATATATCTGTAATATTGTGAATCATCAGTATGATTTCACAATATTTTAAAACACATAATTTGCTTCTGCCCCCTCCCCCCAAGAAAAATCTGGTTAGGAAGAAAATGTTACCTGCTAAATCACAGTAAAAGCTCATAGATGATCAAAAATCTCATACGTAGATGTATTCTTTATTATGTTTGTGGAAGAAAGCTTTATTTCTGTACAAAAGCCCAAACAGATGTGCAGTTTTATAGGGAATTAAGCTGCCAGCCTTGCCAGTAAAGACGTTCTAGCTTCACAATACAAGAATTCAGTTGGAATCTTTTTTAACCAGTAGCTGACAAAATAAAAATACAATATTGAAAAGGCATGTAAAGAAACAAGAGAAGAACAAATTATTATCAAGACATATATAGCCCTAAATCTTCATTTTTTATAACCCTTAGACTGCAATCAGAATTAGAAAGTATAGGAATTTTGGGCTGCTATATCAGTCCACAGCACAGCAAGGGTTAAGATGTATATCCTTAGTAGACACATGCTCTTTAAGTGCAGGAAACTAGCTGTGAGGAAGAAGAGGTTTGTACATTGAAAGTGGAGTTCTTGAAGGTACGCACTTAGTGCTTTCAGTAAGGAAAAATTGCTGCCCGTGTGGTATAATTAATCATGGGGATGGTGAAAGTGTCTTGACATGTTACTGAAACACATTTCCTGCATGCTGTGATGGCAGGACGTGGTGAACAATTAGTGCTGTCACCCACAGCAAGCAGCGGAAGGGGGCCATGGATTCTGGAGCTAATTATTTTACTACTGTAGGTATATCAGGCTACTGCCTCATTTTAATGATTCACTGCCTGGTCTCACAGTCTCCAAGAGTGTCAAAAAGCACAGTCCATGGTGTTCACCAGGACTTGAGAACTGGCTCTGTTCAAGTTGTAGCATCCTCCCTTTGCTATTAAAAAGGTCAGTGGGTTGAATCCCTTTATGCTGCAGGTCAGTGCAGAATTCAGATATGTGCATTATAGTTTAATTGTCACAGCACCAGTATGGAACCTAGGAAGTTACAGGTTTGATCGCTACTACTGAATTTCAAAATACTCACTGTGTGTGACTTTGGCAAGTCATCTAAACCTCTTAATACTATAGCCCACCTACCTGCAGAAATGGGTAGAAGGACCCCATTAAAAACAAGATGTTGCATCTCATCTAGGCTATCTTAGGTAATATGTTGTAAAATAAAATGTGAACGTTTCTGAACTACAGTATCACAAATACTCTGTGCTGTACATGCAGCAGATCTGCTCCTTGCAGATTATATGCTTTCCTGATTAAGACGGGCAAGCAAGGCAAATCTTTAAGTAGAGCAAAGCCAGAGCCAAGTCCAGGGTCTAGCTTGGCTGTAGAATCCAAAACAGGAGCCAAGAGGCTGGTCCAGTGGTGTGGTGTGCTAAGGCACTCCACAACATACCAGCAAATTGGATTTGGAAATGAACCAGGGTCGCTAGACGGCCAGCCAGGGAAAGCAGGACTGAGAGTTTAGATATGACTCTCCTCCATTAGTGGGGGGAGTGCAGTGCTTAACTGACAGCTAGTGGAGGCTAAGTAGCACAACAGCAGTCACCCAATTCTTCAGGCGGGTGCAGGCATTGAGGTGTGCAGTGCCTTTACATTGTATATGGATACCATTGCAAGCGTGCCGGCTCTGAATCGAGGAGTAAACAGAAAGAAAAGCTTCTTTGCTGCCAGGGTGATGCCGGAAAACCCACAGGGTCTGCACCAGCTACGTGGGCACTCACTTACCCATTGAGGTAATTAAATAGCTGGGGTGTAAGTCCCAAGGACAGTGGGTGATGGGGCTGATGGCTGTAGAAGAAGTGGGGTTAGTGGAGAGGAACAGGAGGATAAAGACAAGAGAAGAAAAAGACACAAGCTAAGCTGAAGGACCTGACAACAATATGCATACATGTCCCTGGCCAGTTATACATCCCTGCCACTGCACTTAGTGGGGACAGATTACAAAGTGCAGCTGTGCTGCTCACAGCTTGCTGGGTTCTAACTTGCAGTTTGATTGCTGACGATGTAGAACTGAGCCAGAGTCAGGTACTGGGATTGACAGAGGGTTGCTCAAGTCACCTTTGTCTGGGCCATGTCTTCTTCTTGGGGTTGTGGATGGGAACTTTAGGGAAGGGCTAGGAATGTTCAGCTCGGCTCATTGTTTTGGGTTCCAGTGTTCACAGGTTAGGATCTTTGTTTTGATTTTGCCATGGATGAAACTCGTTGAAGTTTATATCCTTTATAATAGAGCTGTAATAACCACACACCCTGAGGGGATTGTGAGGCATGATGAAAAGCTGAGTGCCTTCAACACAGCATGAAGTGTAGTTATTACAGAATTACCACGCACTCTACTTCAATGGTTAAAAAGACCCTTAAAGCAGCAGTACAACAAAACAGGTCAATAAAATGTGACCATATGTTTTTTCACTATAAAAGATTGCTAGCATCTTTGTTTTATTTGATGGTGACATTTTCTTGTTCCTTCAAAATATGAGTATTTTATAAATGTTTTAATGCAGTTTTTTCTGAAGAAAAATCATGATTGGCTTAGAAATAACATTATAGACCTGTCAAGGGTTAGAATAGAGGAAATTAAAAATAAGATGCATGGTAAGCAGCATAGGAGGTACTTAGAAAAGTAGATTGGACAGGAATGCTAATATTTTTATTAACTGTAACTGAAACTAGCTTTTTTGTGTAACACCCATCCCTGGCATAGGGGTGTCCTTCTTGACTAGTTCCTCAGAGAGGGAGTCCATAAAAAAATAACTTGACTTACTTGAGCTCCCAGGCCAGAGTTTGCCTCCTGGCTGAAGGAACATCTTCTTGGCCACCGAGTGCTGTGAATCAACTGGTTTGCAGGTAAACACTTTGTAATTATTAAATGAATGTCAAAATCACTGGTAAAGTCCAACAGAGTCTACTTTAATAGAAGCACAAGCTGAAGACCATATCATTACAGGATGAAAGTCATAAGTCCCCAACCAGTAGGGTTTCAGGTACTTCACTTCTTATGGAAATCACTGTGTTTTAGGAACTTCAGTGTCCTACTCCAGGTGGAATTATGTCAGTGCACTTGTCCTTATGTAATTAACATAATTTCTTCTGGGACTTTGCATAACTGTGGTGCACTAGAACTTTAAAAGTAGCTCTGTTTTTCATACCCAGATTACTGAAGAGGACCTAGCATGCTGTGAATCTACACGGAGGCTATATTTTTATTTCTTTTATGTCACAGTTTTTGGTCTGGAAAAACACACTAAGCTGAGGCTCATTTCTAGGTAAATCCTGTGAGCACAGGGGTGTTACAGTAACTGATTTGCTTATGGTCACTCAAAATGCAGATGGTGACTGTAGGATTCAAACCCAGTTCTCTAAGTTTGCAGCTCAGTGCTTTTAACCAATGCACTATGCTTCCTCCACCTACATCTGTGGGGAATTTTTAGTTACACAACAGCATAGAAAAATGAATAGGGCACATGAACTTATAGCATTTGCAGTTCACCCCAGGGCTTCTTTCCATAAGTGTCAACTGACATTACACCCAGGTTCCCACATCATCGCTGCCACCAAGGGCAGTCTGTGTTAGCTAGTACTAGATTTCCATATGTCCAGTACCCTGTTGAACTATACAGCCAACTCAGGAGTCCTTAGCCATACAGTACTCTACCTTATTCTGGCTTTGATCCCAGCTAGCCTAGGACCTGTGTGTCTCACCACACAGTTAAGAAGGGTCAAGAGGAGCATGTCTCACTTGGGGACTGCAGCTGCCATGAGACCTGCATTCCCACCCTCTACTCTGTCAGCTGCCATGAAATAAAGGATTCCTGGCTAAATCCAGAACATCCCATTACAGGGTTCTTCCTACTACCCAGAAGGGCGGGAGGGGTACTAAAGTACCCGACCCATGATACAGACAGTCCAAACATTTACATTTCTACCACAGTGGCTGCACACATACCTTTGTGTAAAGAAATAGCTTCCCTTGGATCTACATACTTTGGGGTGTCCACCTCACAGGGGACTCCATGGTAGATGGCTGCCGCCAAGATCCTAAGGCTTGGTTGGGTTTCACTTCCAGCAAGGCCTTCAGCTCCTTCTGCTGCAGACAGCAGCCCTTCTCAGTCCCTCTGCTGGAACTGAAATGAGTAAGCAACGACACTCGATGGCTCACCAGTCAACAGGGGTAGGCCACACCCCCTGAAAACTCCCAGTCATTCCAGCCAGCAGGGAGTTTCCAGGCTGGCTAGAGTTAACCTTTTAGATCGGTGAACCTACAGTTTGGCCAAAGCCAACCAGGAATTATGCACACAACCTTGGAAATAAATGGTGTCCTCATCATTTGGTCAGACATCATAATCTAGCCTTCCAATTCCGGCCTTGGAGTATAGGGACATAGAAACACAAAAACCTAGACGTTTTCGGCAGAAACACAGATGTTGTCAGTAGAAAAGGACCTTTAGGCACATCTATTCTGGCCATTGTCCCTGCCTGTTCTGTCACCACTCACCCTAGCTGGTCACAGGTGTCACTCCCTCTCTCCTTCCTCTACCTAAGCATGCTTGAAGCATCTTAAGTCTTTTCCCCAACTACCCCTCTGGCAGGCTGTTCCAGTCATCCACCACCCTTTCTGTGAAGAAGCATTTCTGCACATCTCCCCTACACTCCCCCCCAACTTCATTGCATATTCCCTTGTTCTAATGTTTTACTTTCTCTAAAAAAGAACCTCCACTTGCATCTTGTTCAGTCCTGTGAGGTACTTGTAGGTTTCAATCAAGCTTCCACTTACATACTGTGTGACTCTGAGCAAGTCACTTAACTTCCCTGTGCTCCCAGGATGCACCTGTAAAAAAGCTTTCAGTTTAGTGTGCTACTCCTGGTTAAACAACTAAAAAAAGGAAAAATCACGTTCCCTCTTGCTCTCATCTCTTCTATAGAGTGCATGAGTTCCTGTGGCCTTTCCTTGAATGGCTTCTCATGCAGCCCCCTCACCATTTTGGTTGCCCTCCTCTGTACTGCCTCCAACCTTTCAATGTCCTTGCAGAGGTGCAGCCTCCGGAACTGGACACAGTACTCTAGGTGGGGCCTCACCAGTAAGTAATGCAACAACAATACCACTTTCCTCCTCCTGCTAGAAATCCCTCTCCCTATGAACCCCCAGCCTCCTGCTAGCCTTTCCCACTGCTTTGTCACACTCCTCAACTACTTTGAGGTCATCAGATATGATGACCCCTAGGTCTCTTTCTTGTTTGGTGACTGTAAGCTCCACTCCCCCATCTTATACAAAGCCCCTAGGGTCCTGCAGCCCTAAGTGCATAACCATGCACATTTTAGCATTGTAGCCAAGCTGCCAACCCCTAAACCATTCCTCTGGTTTCTTTAGATCCCTTTGCATTGTTTCCAACCCTTCCTAAATGTTTACCCTGTTGAAGATTTTTGTATCATCTGTAAAGAGACAAACCCTCCCCTCGAGCTCCTCAGCATTGTTGCCTATGAAGACACTGAAAAGGACTGGTCCCAACACAGACCTCCGTGGCACCCCAATATTTATTCTTCTATTATTTGTGTAGCTATCATTTACCACCACCCTTTGCCTCCTATCCCTTAATCAGTTTGAAACCCAGTTTGTACCTTTCTCCCTCACCTCCAGGCTGCTTAGTTTAACTAGCCTCCTGTGTGGCAGTGTTGAAAGTCTTATTGAAGTCCAGATAAGCCATGTTCACTGCTCTCCCTTGATCCACCTCCCTGGTAACCCAGACTAAGAAATCTATGAGATTAGTTTGACATGACCTCCCCATGAAACCGTGCTGTTGGCTGTCTGGCAGCCCTTTTGCCTCCAGGTGCTCCACAAGCTTCTCCTTCAGCATTGTCTCTATTAACTTCTCCACGACTGATGTAAGACTGTCTGGCCTGTAGTTGCTATCTTGACCTTCATACTGAGTCTTTCGTGCAGAGGGATCGCATCATCCCTCCTTCAGTCCTCTGGAACTTCTGTCTCCCATCTCCACTGAGGTGCTTAAAAGTGCTACCAGACGGGAGACCACCACCATGCTCAGTTCCTTTAGGACCCTTGGAAGAATTTGATTGGGCTCCATTGTCTTATTCTCCTTTAAGGTTTCCAATTCATCCTGCACCCTCTCCACTGAGAATGGACTTGTGTCGTCTCCCCCGACTTCCTGGTGCTTACTGCAGGATGCTGGTCCATCCTCCCCCATCCTCTACCATGAAGACTGAGGAGAAGTAATTATTTAGTACTTCCACTTTCTCTTGATCTTCCTCTGTGCATCCCCCTCCACCCTCCTGATTCTCACTATCTCTCCACTTTTGTTCCTTTTTCCCCTCACATACTGAAGTAGATCTTGTCCCCTTTCTGACCTCCTTAGCTATCCTCTCCTCTGTTAGTGCTTTAGCTGCCCTCAACATCTTTCCTGCCTCTATTTGTTTTTTTCAAGATATTCTGTCTCCTTGTACTTTATAAATGCTTTTTCCTTCTCCTTCACTACCTTTGCCACCTCCTTAGAAAACCATAGTGGCCTATTCTCCTCTTGCCCCAGCTCATTTCCTTCAAAGAGCATGCTTTTTCCTGGCCTATCCATGTGCCATAACAAATCATGCATGTGATAATTTGTACCCAGGGGACAATCCACTGTGATGTCAGCAGTTCTGTCTCTGTAAGTATTCCACTCCTCTCAACTGTGTGCACAACCACAAAGAATTCTGGTGCAGAGACAGGGGTGCTATCTCCAAGCAAATGCAAACATCCAGAAAGAAAGCTGTGCACTCCAAAAAACAACAGTGAGACTTACTGAATCTAAATTTGTTGTCCAGATTTATTGCTGTACAAAGTAGTTACAGGCCAGTCTCACTCTCCTCAAGTGCTCCTTTCCTCACTTAAACTCACTCACCAGCGCTTCGACCAGGGGTCTCCTGAGGAAGACCACGCCTGTGGTCAAAGCGCTGGGGAGGAAGTTTGAGTGAGGAAAGGAGCACTTGAGGAGAATGAGACTGGTCTGTAACTACTTTGTACCAGCAATAAATCTGGACAGCAATTTTGGATTCAATAATTCTCACTGCTGTTTTTTGGAGTGCACAGCTTTCTTTCTGGAGGTCTGTTTATAAGTACCAGGTCCAGCACTGCCCCATCTCTAGTGGGTTCAAAAACCAGCTGCCTGGGAAATGCCTCTTCTAGGAGTTGAGGATGGACCTGTCTCTTGATGTAGCTGTGGCCAGAATGCCCCAGTCTACATCAGACAGTCCTCAATAATCAAAACTTCCCTCTTGCTGACCATTTTGTTAATGGCTTCCCCTATGGCTCTAATTCCTCCCCCTGTGTAGGAGTCCTGTACAACACCCCCATGTGAATAATGGCCCCAACCCCATCCCTAGACTAACCCATAGTACCTCCAGCCCTTCATTGTCCCCATGCTGCCACTACACATATAAAATAACTCATCCACCTGTCCTCCCTGACCTGTCCTTTGGAAACATGGTGTAGCCTAGGATGACCACTTCCTGGCTGTGATCATCCATGCACCACAATTCCATTATGGTCATCAGATCCAGATCTGCCTCCACAATGATTACCTCAATGTCAGGAATTTTGTTTCCCAGACTTCTGAAACATCTTCCCAGCCTAACTGACCGCAGGGTAGAAACACAGCTATAGACTGAAAGATCTATGAACAGTGCTAGTGAACTTACAATACAAACAGAAAAGGGATATCTAAATCTCCTGGAGGTCCTATGCCCAGGCACCTTGAGATGCAACCCCCCCTCTTGATATGACAGGACTCCAGACTTGAATGACCAGGATGGTATCCATCATGTGCACAAAGTGACAAAATAATCCATAAATACCTGGAGCTTCTTACCTGGACTCTCACATAGCACATTGTCCATTAAGAGAGACAATGTACCCCTCCTATACTGGTTACCTGGTAGCACTTGGGTATCTGACACAGAAAAGGGTTAACAAATATACATGTACTCCGGATGTACAAGCTGAATAAAATACACAGGATTTAAATATTCATATTAATGGTAAAACCCTTATGAAACAATACACACACAATCAGTAACAATAGAAACATAGAATTTGCCAGCATATTAGGACCAATTGGTCCACCTAGTTTGCCCATTTAACACTACCTACAGTATAACTGCAGATTCTACATGATCTCTGGTTCTTCCACCCACCCCTTGTTTCTTTTACCTAAGATTCCCATATCAATCAATCAATCAATCAAATCTTTGTTTATTCAGGCGAACATCATTGAGCACAGCTCATTTGCAAGATGGACCTGATAAGGTCAAGGTTCAATAAATGGTACATATACAGGTATATTTAACACACTTATATACAGTAATCAAAGGCAGAAGTTGTTTAAAACATAACAGGACAAGGTAGGAACATATGAAATGCACACTAGGCAATCCAGTATATACATATCAACATTGGAAGTATCATGATATACATTCAACATGAGGCACCCAAAATTCCAATGTTCCAAGGTAAGTCAATGTGGACAAAGAGACACAGTGATTGAATGACTGAAAGATGGTGGTCATAGACTGTGATAAGTGTCATGGTAGGAAAGTGTACGAGTGACTAGAACAGGGGCTGGGGCTAGTACTAGGAGGTGTATGGCAGTGATAAGGGCTAAGGTAAGAGCCAGGAATTAATGGGAGAAGATTATATCCAGGAGGTGAGATATCTGTGGAGATAAGTTATAGGGAAGTGTATTGCCATGTTATGATGGCTGCCTGAGAGGGGGAAGGTTAGGAATACGAATAAACTAGAACTTGTGGAAGCAATTGCATTTTTCTGGGAAGAGACTTAGATATAGATGCTTGAAGGATGCTAATGATACAAGGTTGATCAGCTTCAGGTCTTCTGTATCGTGTTCCATGATATAGCTAGAGCATAGCTGATAGCAGATCTCATGCTGGCGTTGACTTTAGGCACTTTGAGCATGATGAAGTTGTGGCTTCTTAGGCATAGGTACTAGCTGTGGCCTGTGAAAAGCAGTCTAATATATAGTTTGGAAGCATCTTAGGCAATGCTCTGTATGTCCATACTGCAGCATTTCTGTTTCTTCTGAGATGTAGAGATGTCCATCCGACTGCAGCATAGAGAGAGCAATGGTGAGTGTTAAATGGTAGATCTGTTATGAACCTCAGTGCTCTGTGGTATAGTGTATCCAATTTGCTTAGGTAGGAGATAGGGCAGTGTCTGTAAAGGAAATCTGCATAGTCAAGCACTGACAGAAATGTGGCCTGGACCAACCTCTTCTTAGAGTCTCTGGTTAGAAGGTGCCTTATTCTGAAAAATAGACCAAGCCTCTGGTGAAGCTTTTTTAGAAGTTCTTCAATGTGAACTGTGTAGTCAAGTCTGCTATCTATCCACACCCCCAAATACTTGATTTTTTCTACATAATCAAGTCTTTCATCAAGGATAGTGGATAGCTGGGGGAGATTGTTTAGTGAGGAGGGACTTGTATGGCTTTGGGTGGAGAAAAGCATTGCTTTTGTTTTCTTTGCATTTAAAAGAAGCTTTTTTTCCAATAGTTGATGTTGTAGTATATAGAATTCCACTTGTCAATCCATATGTCAATCCCAAGCTTCCTTGAATCCTTTCACTGTTTTCACCCAAATACATTTGCTGGCAGCCTGTTCTAGGAATTCCCCACACTTTCTGTGAAAAAGAACTTTCTGATATCCCTCCTGAATTTACCCCCCTCCAGCTTCATATCATGCCCCTTTGTTCTTGAACACATTTTCGACTGAAAAATACTCCCCATCTTCACCTTATTTATCCCATTTATGCATTTGAATGTCTCTGTCATATTTCTCCTTCCCTCAAGGATACACATATTGACTTCCCAGCCTCTCCTCACAGCTCTTTTGTTGCAGACCCCCTCACCATTTTCATTGCTCTCCTCTGGACTGCCTCCACTCTGTCTATGTCCTTTCATAGATGTGGTCTCCAGGACTGTACACAGTGCTCCAGATGATGTCTAACCAATGACCTATACAGAGGTAACACAAATGCCCTACTTCTGCTGGTGATTCCCCTCCATATGCAACCCAGCATCCCATTAGACTTCCCAACTGCCCTGTCACACTGCTTAGGTCATTTAAGACAATTACATCAAGGCATCTGTCCTGCTTGGTTGTTGTCAATATCACTCCTCTCATTTTGTACTCAGCTGCTGGGTTCCTGTAACCCAAGTGCATTATTTTGTAATTCTTCACATCAAACTCAAGTTGCCATACCATAGACCACTGGTCTAGCTTTTCTGGGTCTCTCTCTTCATCCTTTCCATTCCCCCGCCTCCCGGAATGTCACCCTGTTGCAAATTTTGGTATCATCTGTGAATAGGCAGACCATCCCCTCCAGATGTTCTACAATTTTACTTATAACTGTATTTAAGTGGACCAGTCCTAGCAATAATCCCTGTTGCACCCCACTGGTCACTCTCCCTTCCTCCGAGTGAGCTCCATTTACTACTACCCTCTGTCTTCTATTCCCTAACCAATGTCTTACCCAGTTTAACACCTTTGGACCCCAGCTTGTTTAAAAGTCTCCTATGTTGAATGGTCAAATGCCTTATGGAAATCCAGGTATGCCATATCCTTTGCTTCCCCTGTATCTACTTCCTTTGTCACCCAGTCAAAAAAATCCAACAATTAGTTTGACATGACCTCCCTCTTATGAACCCATGCTGTCTCTTGTCTCTGACGTTATAGCCCACTTGATTCCAGATAACTGGCTATCCACTCCTTCAATAAAGTTTCCATTAACTTTCCCACCACTGAGGTCAGACTGACTGGCTTATAATTTCCAGCCTCTTTTCTGCTGCCGCTTTTATGAAGAGGGACTACATCTGTTCTTCTCTAGTCCTCCAAAACTACACTTGTTTCTAGTGATCTGTTAAAAAGGATTGTCAGTGGCACAACCAGTATTTTCCACAGTTCTTTCAATACCATAGGGTTGGGCCCCATTAGGTTCCATTATCTTGTCTGTTTTAAGACTAGCAAGTCTCTTTGGTACCCACTCTTTGGAGAAAGGACTAGTATCCATTTCCCTCCATATAGAGCATACTGTATACTAGAGCTGTGCAGAATGAGAAAATTCAGAAGTCATGGAATTTTGATGAATTGTGATATTCCACCAATTTTCATGAAATTTTGCAGAATGTTTAAAATTTATTAATTTGGTCATAATGTGGCTGTATGTTGAGCTAGAGCTCCAAAATTTGGTAAGCTAACTTTATTGGAGGATTTATAATGATTTGCCAAAGATCATGAGATTAGGATGGATTGTCTCTAAATTATAGGTGCTCAAAGTCTGAAATTTTATTTTCTTCGGGAAATTTCATGAACATTTTCATCTGCAAATACCTCATCCATCTACTGGGCTAGAGATCTTACAATTGACATGATTACTTTGATGATAGGTGTTCTAACAATGTGCCAAATTTTATAACATTAGGAGGGAGTGTCTCAAAATTATACATGCTCAAAATCTGTCATTTTATTTTTTGTGGGAAAATGTATGAAATGTTTTATCTGCATATATACCAGCCATCTATTGTTCCACAGATCTTACATTTGGCATGATTAGTTTGTTATAGATGGTCTAAATGTGTGCCAAATGTTGTGACATTAAGGTGCATCATCTCAAAATTATATGTGCTCAAAGTCTGTTTTATTTTTTGTGGGACATTTCGTGAAACATTTTATCTGCATATAACTCAGGCACCTTTTGACTTGACATATTTAAATTATCACAAATAACATTTTTGTAATGGTTATAGAATCTTCTAAACTTTAAGGTTTAATTTTAATGGTTTAAGGCTCTGAGCTGCAAACCTGGAGACCTGGGTTTGAATCCCACAGCCCCCACTTGCATACTGTGTGACCCTGAGCAAGTCACTTAACTTCCTTGTGCTCTCAGGTCGCACCTGGAAACAAGCTTCGGCTTAATGTGCCTCTTCTGGTTAAACAATTCCCCCTTCCCTTCCTAAACATGGAGAAAACCGGATTAGAGATTTTTTAGTTACAGGGGTTCCAAATTTTGCTATGTAAATATTTGCACGATGTTGTGAAAACTCAAAAATGGAGATGTTTTTAACTTCTCTGTTTTTGGCATAGACCTAACATTTGTCATGCATATCTGATGTCAGTGTATCCTGGTGTCTAACACAACTGGATAAATTGGTTTAGCAGTTTTAAATTTATAGTGGAAAAAATTTGCTGGTAATATTTTCTCAAATATTTATGGTAGCATATAGATGAAGCATCCAGAATTCTTTCTGTGGAATGTAACATTTGCAAGACACATATCAGTACTTCATTATGTTTGCTTGCACGCATGTGCAAGAAACACAGTGCCATGAATGGAGATTTCGGAGGTGTGTCACCTCCTCTCAATTCAGCCACTGGGCTGGCAGGCGCCTCACACGCATTTTGGAGCCGTCTATGACACGCCTCCAAATGCAGTGGCATACAGTTGAAAGGGGAGCTACGCTGAGTGAGCAGCGATGGGCAGCTGCTCACGCGCAGCTCCCCCAGCCGCAGGCGCGGCGCCTCAGCACGCAGCGTGACAGTCAAGGGTGCCCAATCTCGGCCGGGCTGAACTATTTGTCTCTCCCATTGCTGCTGCCACACTGGGAGCCCACCCCAGTGTGGCAATCCATTATGTTGCCGACGGGGTGCCCAATCCTCCGCCAGCTGAACGTGCCCTCCCCAAAACATTGTGCCACGCTGGGAGCCCACCCCAGCGTGGCAAATGGTCCTGCGTTTTCTTGTTTTTGTTTGTTTTTTGCCACGGGGTGCCCAATCCCCGGCCGGCTGAACGCCTCAGTCCTTGTGCCATGCTGGGAGCCACCCCAGCATGGCAAGCGGTCCTGCTGACGCCTTTTTTTTTACCCTGTAAAACAAAACTGTCCCACGGCGCTGCCTCTCAACCCCCCACAACCCGCATGCACCCACTGTGCACCCAGCTCTCCCACACACCCTCACCCCATACTTACCTCCGGACTCCGCGCGACGATCTTCGGTGGACCGGGAACACGTCTGCACTCTTCAAAGCCGACTGCGAACTGAGGAAATGCCGGTAAGCTGTATAATGGGCTAGATAGGAGGGGTTCAACTTTATTGCATATCTCGGGCATTTTTGGGAATTTTTGCACCAAATTTTCAACATGGGGTTTTGGGACGCCTTCTCGAGATGATGTCACCGTCATGCATGCGTTTTGGCTCAAAGGGTGATTTCGCCAGTGACCGCAAAATCACCCTTCAGGACCGATACTGCCATGACAGTGACATCATTCATGAGAAGGGGCCCAAAACCCCATGTTGAAAAATTTGGTGCCAAAATCCAAAAATGACTGTTTAATGAGCTATGCTATGAGTTCCTACGCAGGCTCGTAAGTTCATGAAATTTCAATATTTTCACCCAGATTTTCAACATTACCATTTCACCACACTGTTCATGAGTAGTACAGCTGTCATTTTTCACATCTCACCTAAATGTGTTTCCACCCTTGTAGCGCAGAGTGGCGCAGTCGGTGTGTGAAATCAATGTACGGGACAAATTAAGAAAATTGCAGTGACACTGTTCATGAGCAGAGGTCTTGAAATGGCTATGTTGAAAATTTGGTGAAAAAATTCCTAAAAATGACTGTTTTACGAGCATGCGTTGCACAGTTCCTACGCATGCTCATAGGTTTGTGAATTTTCAATATTTCCACTCCAGATTTTCAACATTGCCATTTTTCCACACCTTCTTATGAGTACTACAGCTGTCATTTTTCACATCTCACCCAAAACATGTTTCCGCCCATGTAGCGCACAATGGCGCAGTCATTGTGCGAACTCAGTGTATGGGACACATTAAGAAAATCACAGTGTCACTGTTCATGAGCAGAGATCTTAAAATGGCAATGTTGAAAATTTGGTGACAGAATTCCTAAAAATGACTGTTTTACGAGTGTGCGTTGCACAGTTCCCACGCACGCTTGTAGGTTTGCGAATTTTCAATATTTCCACTCCAGATTTTCAACATTGCCATTTTACCACACCTCCTTATGAGCAGTACAGCTGTCATTTTTCACATCCTGCCCAAAACGTGTTTCCGCCCATGTAGCGCACAATGGCGCAGTCGGTGTGCAAACTCAATGTATGGGACACATTAACAAAACCACAGTGACACTGTTCATGAGCAGAGGTCTTAAAATGGCTATGTTGAAAATTTGGTGAAAAAATTCCTAAAAATGACTTTTTCACGGTCGTTGCACAGTTCCTATGCATGCTCGTTAGTTTGCAAATTTAATATTTTCACTCTAGATTTTCAACATGTCCATTTTATTAAACTTCCTATGAACAGTACAGCTGCAATTTTTCATATGTCACCCAAAATGTGTTATCGCACATGTAGCGCATAATGGTGCTGTTGTTAGCGAAGCAATGTTTAGGACAGATTAAGAAAATCACAGTTACACTGTTCATGAGCAGAGGTCTTAAATGGCTATGTTGAAAATTTGGTGACAAAAGTCCATAAATGACTGTGTTACGAGTGAGCATTGTGCAGTTTCCATGCATCCTCGTAAGTTCATGACTTTGTAATATTTGCAGTCCAGATTTTCACTAGTGACATTTTTCAACACTTCCTTATGAACAGTACAGCTGCCATTTTTCACAACATGGCCAAAGTGTGTTTTCACACTTTCAGTGCAGAGATGCGTGGTCGTTATGGGAAATCATTGTTCGGCACAATAAAGAAAATCACAGTGACACTGTTCATGATCGGAGGCACCAAAATGCCTGAGTTGACAATCTGCTATAAAATATCCCCAACCTACTTATATAACGGGTGTGCGTTGCACAGTTTCTATGTACGCTTGTGACTTCACCATTTTTTTAAATATTTTTACTACACATTTGCAACATAGCCATTTTTACACCTCCCCATGAAAGAGTACAGCTGCCATTTTTTACAGCCTGTTCGGAATATGTTTGCATCTGTGGTGCTAAATCCCGTAGTCACTGTTCATAAGCAGCTTTCGGCTACCACATTGATATTCCCCCTGTTCGTGAGGTGGGGTCACAAAACAAACATGTTGAAGATTTGGAGTTAAAATACCAATGAATGCCTGAGGTATTAGACTTTTCAACTAAATTGCCCAACCCTATATAGAATGACAGAAATCAGGAGTGTGACTTGGGATTCTTGCCTGTGATGCTCATACCATTCCACACCCTACGGTCACTGAGAGGCATCGAGGTATGCCTTGGACTCTTCGTCCCCAAACTTCACCCCATTCTCCTATATCGCACCCATCTCACCATATTTCCTAATGAAATGGGGTGCGCATAAGGGCCAAAGACCCCAAGGAACACGTGACACTTGTCAGTCTCTGCAGAGTGGGTTGTGGTGAAATGGCTTGGCCGTTATGCCTGATGACCCAAATGCACACCCCAATGCCTGTCACTCTCTGCAGGGTGGTGGTGGGGTTGGCTTCAGTTCAATACTTCACTGCCATTCCTATTACGCAGCTCTGTAACTTCTACACTACCACTGCCAATGCCAGTAAGCAAACATTCGGCATTGACAAATGCTTGTTTGATAAGCTGTGCTGAGCTTTTTGCTGTCCTGATGTTCCTCTCTGGGTGATTATTTTGACCCCCTCTCCCTTCTCTCTTAGTGTAGCCAGATTGAATCAGTAGCTCTAGTGATCCCACTGATATCCTCTTTGTTCTTTACAGTGACAAAATCCCTTCACACGAGAGTCACCAACCTCTTTTCCTATCAACCTATCCTGTTGGAATAGTCAGAATTCTTCCTTCCCGGTACCCCAGTCATTGTCTTCCCCAACGACATCTTTTTGAGTACCTCTATGTCTTAGACTTGCACGTATGTCAGGCTCCCTGGATCATCAATTTACTGGGTGTGACCCTTATATATCTTGCATTCAGGTTGGAATTGTTGACACTCTGTACTTCCTTGCTCTAACTGTGGGGTCTACCACTGGTGTACTACCCAGCTCAACTGTCCATTTCTTAATGACACTATGCATCTAACTCCTGAACCTGGTGACCCCCTGCACTACCTGCCTCTCATACACCTATCCTCTAATTTGAATCCCCCAGATAAGGTTGAATAACATTAGCAAATTCTGATTGTATTGAATTTTCATGAAATTTCAAAATTTTTGCAAACACTTATGGATTTGATTTCAAGTACAGATATAATTTTGCAATTTCTGGCAGCAATCAATTAATAAAATTGACACACACCATCTTGTTGCAAGGTCTAAGAAACTGACATATTTAATGGCATTGCATTCTCTAGTTTTAATGTTTCAGTTTATAAATTTGCAGTTTATATTCTTGCAAAATGTAATTTTAAATTGTGAAAGTTTGACTACTTTTAATTCAGTCCCATTTAAACTGTAAATATAGACTTTGTCAGAAATAGCCATGTGATATGTAAGCAATAATACCCAACAGGGTGGGTGGTACTGTTCATATCACCCACCCTGTAGGGTATTATTGTGCTTAAAAAATGGGTTATAGGTGGAGTTTTTTGGTTCCACCATGCTGCAGTGACAATGAAGTTGCCAGTGTAAATTATAGCGCCAGCACTTTGCTGACACCAGGCACATCAGTCTGATAATCTGCTGTCTGGCAGTTGGAGCAACAGCAATTGCAGGGGGGCTATGCCCCCTGCACCCCCATGTGTTAAAATTACAAACTCCAGGTCACACCTTGGTGGCAAGAAGGATGACCCAGAGATTGGCAACTCTGCCCGATGGCAAAAAAACAGTCACACAAGATGCATATAACGTTATTGCCCCAACAACATTCCAGTGGCAATTTTCTGTCAGCACTCAGCACATTAACAGACTACGGAGGTCTTTTTTGTGTGGAATGTTTAAGAAATCGAAAAATATATAAAAAAAAAACAAAAAATACCTGAAAAGGTGCTTTGCTAGTAAAGTAGTCCCTTCATTGGTATACTTACCAATGCTTACCAATAGAGGGCATTGCAGCATTTCTTAGTTGTTTTTACAGTTTTGTTGGTGTTACATTGAGCATGTCCCTACTTGGTTCGTGCCCGCCCCCCGCCAGCTCCATTGCATTCCTCGGTTTGTTTTTTTTAGCTTTTTGTGTATCCTTCATCAGACCATGGTATGACCCCCATCTTTATGGAGACTTATATTTCTGTTTATGTTGTGGAACACTGGCAGTTGAAAGTAGGAGAATGACTGAGTGTTTGTGGACACGGGCTGCATGAGTTAGAGTTAAAGCGAGACAACATTGCTTTGTTTTAAAAAGTGAGCAAACAAGTAAAAGAGATGTCTAAATGTTTTACTGGAGTAGGAGTGGAGTCAGGATGAGTGAGGGAGACAGTTTGTGGAAGTGCTGTTCACAAGAAGCATTAAGCATGCGATGTGCTAGCACTAGTAATTTAAAAAGAAAAACTGTTTTTTTTCTTCATGTAGAAGAATTATGACTGAAGTGTCTTGTGTGTGCCATCTGTACATAGAGTGTGTGGGGGGCTTGGCCCGCCGCCAACTCACCCACTAAGCGGGAAGAAAAAATGTCTGCTGGTCAATAATATCCTAAGTAATGGGGTACCCCAAATTGACACTTGTTTTTCAGCAGTCTCTATTGAAAAATAAATGCATGTCTGACAATGGCTGGCAGCCAATCAGGATGCTTTATTTTCCATGCCCTTTTTCTAAAGTAGTTTAAGTGTTTCAGATTTGGTTACATTTGGATACACATTTGGATACAATATGTTGTTTTAAATTATAGGGAAATAACTGAAATTTAAATTTTGGCAACATGTTTGGCAAGCTGCAATTCAGTCCCATTTGAAGCTAGAAATCAGAAACTATGTACATATATAAATGTAGTGATAACATGTATGCCTGTAAAATGTTACAACATTTCAATGACTACTATCAAAATTATACTAAAATAACAAATCTAAATTTTGACAAAATATTTGGCTACCTATAACTCGGCCCCCTTTGAAGCTTGAGACTTAAAATGTGGTGCACATACCCATGTTGTATGTTTCTCTAAATCTTGAAACTGTAGAGGAACCTGGATACAAAATTTAACAACAAAAACTAAATAAATAAAATTAGATCAAAATAACTGAACATTTAATTTTGGTTAATGCTTAGACACCCATAACTCCTCCCCATTTCAACCTACAACTCTGGCATTTGGTAAACTTATGTAAGCTGTCACTAACTGTATACATACTAAATTTGATGTCAGTTGAATGTGAACTTTTAAAATTAGATGAAATAACTGAAATGTAAAATTTGGTGAAATTTCATAGAATTTTCATGCAAATTCTGCAGATTTGGTAAGATAATGCTGAGGGGCAGAATTTTATATTCTGCACAGCTCTAGTGTATACTGCTTTTGTTTTGTGGCTCATCACCATCTTCCTCCAACTGAACAAAAATATTTATTTAGTATGCCTGCTTTTTCTTGATCTCCCTCTGTATATTCCCCCATTCCTTCTTAATCTTACAAGCACACCAGGACTGAAGAATATGAAAAAATCACAGGTTTATTGGCAACAGGCTACTGATGAATAAAACCACATTTTTTAAAACATTTGTTTTTGTTTTATAATTTTCATAGAACAAGGGGGAAGGGAGGCACTAATTGTCCACCTTGGGGAGTAAATGTGGTAAGGTGCAGCGCAACGAATACCCCACTGGAGTGAGTGTCTTGCCTTTGGGCAATGTCCCAGATCACAGAGTCTATTGTCTCAATAAAAGAAATGTCAAACAGTGCAAATAAATAATAAAATGGTGTTCTCTCACCTAGTCCACAGTCTTCTGCCTTTGTTAGACCAGAAGGTGGGAGGTTCTTCAGGACCTGGAAGCAATGGAGCTACAGAAGGAACCACATTCTCCCCTGGGAGAGGTACACATTGTTAGCAAAACACTAGCTGCTGGCTGGCAGGTTAGCAGTGGTCCTTTGAGGGACAAACTGGGCTACACCAGTGATGTTATCTGCTTCAAACAGCCAAGAGGGGCCACTCCATTGGGTCTTTCATGCTTTTCAATAGTAGCAGTGGTGAACTGGTTTCTTGTACGGCCTTTTGTCACTATCTCTGGAGTCCACAAAGTAGGAACACTTGCCCCTCTTCAGGTTCAGGAACTGCACATGGTGTTTCATGATGGTCAGGCCCTCATACAGTTAGTGGACAATGGACCAGGCTAAGCTGCGGACTTGCTCCTTATGGAAAGGATCTGTGTGCTTGTCCATTCCATACTTCTCTAGGATTTTTCCTAAGGCTGCTTCATACAGCCATATGTCTCTGCATTGATCTTGCTCCACAAACACTAAGGGACACAAGGATAATTAAGCTGGGGGTGCTTAGCCCTCATCCTTGGATGGACTGTTCTTTCAGCCTGGGACCAGGGAGGTACATTCTTGGAAGAGTTGACTTGGGGAGCCATTCCCAGGGTGAACCAACTTGTGTAATTATATTCCCTTTCCTGAGCTGCCAGGAGCTCTTTAGTGTTGGTCTTCCACCTTGGGTTCTGTATTTATCAACTGTCCCTATCTGCAGGGGGAGCTGATGGAGCAGTCACTTCAGTGGAAGACAGCTTACATTTACTGCCCTCTTGCAATAGCTGGGGCTATGCCTGGCCCATCTTCAGAGGGCTTCTCTTGACCCACTCATAGTTATCGTGAGAGTGAGGCTATTTTGTGGCCTGACCTTCTCACCCTTTTGTCTGCTTGGGGACTCCACAGGAAGTGTTACGCCCCCTGGCAATCTTTTCAGCCCCAGGGGGCTTGTTGGAAATGAGCTCAGTTTCTCATCTTCCACGGGGGAAAGGTTGAGGATCTTTTTCTTGTTCCTGCCACTTGAGGGGCTTTTCTTGTTCAAAGTCTTTAGGGGGGTCATTAAGGAAGCTGCCATTCCTGGGTTCTTTTCTGTGGATGATCCTGGCCCAACTGGCTCCACACTGGAGGGTTACGGGGGGGGGGGGGTCGAGACCAGGCCAGTCTCCCTAGGTACTGGGTTGTAGTTTGGTGGAGTTTCCACACCTTGCAGCAGGGGTGCATTAGATGATGATATGTTGTCTGATTCAGCCGTAATGGAGAGAATTTTTACTGTCAGGGGTGCCTTATTAGCAAAGAAAAGGTAATAACTGCTCGACCCATCTCCCCCAAGTCCCAGAGAATGGAAGGAGATACTGATGTGGCTGGCTGTATGACCCAGTGGGCCTGGGGAGCGCCCCCTGTATTGAGAGCTAGAACACGGGTGTAGCTAGGAATTTTAAACTTGTAGTCAAAACTGATGCACAGTTGCCCCCCCCTTCATTATGTAAACATAAACCAAAATATGTGCTCATTGTGCTGCCACGCCACACCAACAATAGCCCCCCTCCCCATTTGTCATGTCTAAGTTCAAGTAATCAGTTTCTTCCTGTAATCCTCCTTCCTTTGTTTTTCTGCTTTCCTGTTAAATTGTTCTTGTTTGTGTATTTGACAGGTGGCATCAGTGCCCCATAGCAAACAACAAAGGCAAAAGGGCTCAGCACAACACAGACACAATGTTACTCACAATGTCCTCCCTTTCCTTTAAGTTGCCCCTGCCTGATTTTTCTTAATGTACTCTGCTGAGTACAGTGCATATGCCTGCCAACACCTCTGAGCTAGAATGTATGGTAGAACCTCTTTCAGTGTGTAGGATTCCATGCACCAGTAAGGAGGAGACCCCAGTCCCTTTCCCTTTGATGCTGAACTGGTGGCTTTCCTCTCCTCTGCTGTGGTAGGGGGCCTTCTGGGAGTTAATATAATGTAGTGGTTAAGTGAACTGAGCTGCAAACTTGGAGAAATGGGTTTGAATCCCACAGCCATGACTTGCATACTGTGAGACCATGAACATGTCACTTAACTTCCCTGTGCTCTAAGGACACACTTGGAAATAAGCCTCAGCTTATCCTGGCAAAAATGTTAAAATAAGAATAAATTAAATAAATGTTTCATCCCTCACGCATGGTTGGCAACACAATATGGCTGCCACATCAACTTTGTGGAGACAAAAGTCACATACTGGGGTGCACCATCCCAGGCGGGGATAATACATGCAGTTTCACCAATAATCCATCTCTTTTTTTTTTAGTGGTATTTCTTCCTCATACTGGCCGGCACTCCTTCTCCTTATTCCACTGTCCACCCCCCAGTGCCGTCAACCAAGGATCAGACACCCTCCCTTGTGCCCCCACGACTTACTGTTTGTGGCAGGCTGGTGGGGAGCGTTTCAACCCACCCACCAAGGGATCCAGCCAGGGAGGTGCCTTCTTGGGGGCAGCGCCTACGAGGGACAGCTTCATGCTACGCTGCCAGGACCTTTTCTGTTTTTCTCCCCTTAGGAGGTGAGGCATGCAATGATGCCTGCAGAGGGAGCATGCATGTGTCTGTATGTGCTCCTCCAAGTGTCTGCCCCATCTCTTCCCCTTTCTGCAGCATTGATGCACTGCCCCCCAGCCACTGCTAGGGGCCAGTGAAATGCCAGTTGCTGGTGATCCCCCCTCCCTGGAGAAAGAGAGCAGTCCATCAGATGCTTGATCCTTCTCCTCTCCTGCCGACCCCCAGTGGCCCGTGCTCGTTCCTGAACATGGTTCGCTAGCATAGCGCGAGGTAAGGCATCCAGTACCTCAGCCCTCAGTGCCACCGGGCTGGCCCCAGGTCCATCTCTTTGATCTGTGCCTCCTTTAGTTCAATCTACTCTGCAGGTGGCAAGGCAGAAGCTTCTCCCCATCAGACCCATTCCCACTTGCCATGGTTTCTTCACTCTCTTAATTGTGTGCTACATGGGGCCAACTGCTGTGATTTGATTTTTCCTTTTCTTGGAGTGTCCCTTTTCTTTATTCTCCCAGGTATCTACAGTACCTGATGCAGTACTGAAATTCAAAGACAAAAATAGGAGCTGAATAATCCTATACCTCTGCCTCTTCAAACTACCCTGCCTGCCTATCTGTGCTCTGATGTAGAACGGAACTCGAAATTACTGTTGTTTTTCCTGTTATTTCTAGTAACTGCAGCAATTTCACATTGTCGCACCATACTCTGGTTATTCCCCTAAGCCCTGTCATGCACTGAAATGTTCATCACAGACTCCCCCTAACGAATCATGCAAATCACTCTCACTTCTGTTTTACTCAGCATAATTTAAAATGGTTTCTTGCTAGTTCATTTGGACTTAGGTTCGTTAGAGTCTGATGTCTAAACTGTTCATAGGTACTCACAGCTTAAGCATTGTCTCCCAACCAGTCTTCACCCCACAGGGGGTACAAGATTCAACTTGCGCAGCAATCAGATGGCAGGCACACCAGGGGGAATAAAAGTTTTTATTTTACAGGAGATTTTACTGCAAAACCAAGTGATTTTTTTCTGATGGGTGCTCCACAAGTGCACCTGGGTTCTTTTCTCCTCACCAATCCCATTCAAGATGGCCAATAGCTCACATGCCACCCCCAACCTTTGGACTCGGAGCCAATGTAGGTACATTATTTATTTGTTTTTGTTGGCCAGGAAAGGAGGACTACACAATTCTACTTATTTTCAGCCTCATTCTGGGGTAGAGGGGATACAGATGTATACCAACTGACACTGAACCAGATTAAGCTGTTGGTGGTATTTTTGGTGAATGGGGGAAATTTGGCCAGGATACAGGGGAAATTCCACCACTCTTTTTGAGAAATGCCATGGGATCTTTAATGTCCACCTGAACAACCACCAGAACAGGCAGATGGGACCTCGGTTTAATGTCTCATCTGAAAGACGGCACCTCAGGAATGCAGCACCTCCTCATGCTGCACTGTAGTGTCAGTATTGGGATTTAACCCAAGTGCCTGGTGTGAGGATAGAACCCATAGCCTTCTGATCTTCCAGCCTCAGAGGTGAGTGTGCAACCTGCTGAGCCACTGACACTGACTCATGGATTGGGGTGGGCGGTCTCTGGATTTAAACATTCATAAGGGCAGTACATGTTCTGGCACAGACAGGAATAGGTAGTGAATTGAATCCAGGATACATGAATAAACATTGTTGGTTTATTTATTGAAATGTTTCACTAAAAGGCACACACTGAGCAACAGGTTACTTGTCTCCCAGTGTGACCTGGGGGAAGGGGTAAAATAGGGATGAGACATTTTACATTCAAGTTACATAGATCAACATAGCATACAATTAATTAAGGCAGTTGTTACAGTGTTGCATACATATGTAATTTGTGAAAACAATAAGTGCAATGGTAATAAGTGAACAAGTGCTAGCATAAAATAAGGGGCGAAGGAGGGAAAGGATGAGATGGCAGATAGTGCAGAGTTGTGTCCCAGAGAGACCCCTTCAGGATGCAGAGAACCCTGCAAGGGGTCAGGGGACTGGAGTAGAGATTAGAGAGGGAGAGAGAGAGGGAGTAAGTGTGTTTAACACCTAGGAGGGGAAATAAAGCCTGACCCAAAAAGAAAACCCTTCACGATGTGATGAACCCTGCAAGGGGGCAGGGAAGTTCAGGCGATTGTAAACCCTCCTGCGGTTAGACGTTGTAATTATAGAGGGACAGTGAGAGGGAGGGAATGAGAAATAACACCTGGGAGGGGATGAGACCTGATCCAAGGAACTCTCCAGGATGCTGGGGACCCTGCAAGAGGACCTGGAAGGCCAAGGATAGGTAGATGGGGGAAGAAATGGTGACAAGCCTAGGTTCTATAGGACCCCTTCAGGATGCTGAGAACCCTGCAAGGGGAGTGTGAAGACTAGGGAAAAAGGGGGAGAGAGTGGGGAAGAGAGAAAGGTGTAAGAACTAGCACCTAGGAGGGGCTAGGATCAGTAGAGGCAGTAAAGTCAATTGAGGCATTGAGTAAATTCCAAAGGGGGATGAACTGTAAGGAGCAAGACGAAAGAAATTAAGTCGGGTTGGGGAGTCCAGTTTGTGTGACTCATGCATTGTTGCACTCCTGATCCTCGGGCACCGCTCCACTGTTTCCACCAATGAGATTACTGTTATGCAAATTTAAACCAGGGCACAAGCATTTTGAGGCATGTTCACTGCCCAGCCCCAAATACTGTGCCACATTATGCACATTCAATAGGCCTTTCAGGGGGCATTTTCAACTCCAAAGACATGCAGTTTAAAATCTTGCTAACTTTCTTTCACTCACTTTAGGGTTGTTGTTCAAACTTTTACACCCAGCGGTACATCAAATCATGGACTCAAGCATCTATAAGTAACCCACTCCCTGGCCTAGGGATATCCTTCCTGACTCATTCTATGGGAAGGGAGCTCATGAAAATGATAAAATGACTTACTTAACTTCCTGAGCCAGAGGAGACCTCCTGTGTGCAAGAAAATCCTTTTGGCCATAGAGTGCTGGAAATCAACTGGTTAGCAGGTAAATACTTTGTAACTATTTCCTGAATGTCCAAATAATGGGTAAAGTCCAACGGAATCCATTTTAATAAAGGAGTATATTATTACGGGGGAAATCATAAGTTCCAGACACTAGGGTTTTGGGTACTTCATGTCCTATAGATATCACTGTGTTTTACTAACTTCAGTGTCCTACTCCAGGTGGTAGGTTGTCAGGGCACAGGCCCTCCAACTGGCATCTTCCTTTCTTCTGGGGCACTAGAACTTAAACAATAGCTGTGGGTTTCATACACAAATTACTTGAGGGGATGCAGCACGAAGGGGATCTACACAAAGGCTATATCTGTGGGAAATTTAGTTACGCAATAGCACAGACAAATGGATAGGGCACAGCAGAAACATAGAAACACAGAAACATAGAAGTTGATGGCAGATAAGGACCGCAAGGCCCATCCAGTCTTCGCATTTCTTTTTCTACCTTATAAATGTGCCATTGGCCTTTGCTCTGTCAATGGCCTATCAATTCATACTCATCTATATTGCTCCCTTACGCCTATCCCATGCCTGTTTGAAGCCCTGCACTGTATTCATATCCACCACTTCCTGAGGTAGGCCATTCCATGCATCCACCACCCTTTCTGTGAAAAAGAACTTCCTTAAATTACCCCTTAATCGGCCTCCCTCTAATCTCATGCTGTGTCTTCTTGTCCTGCTGTTTTTATTATATTGAAACATGTTAGACTCTTTCACCTTGTTAATGTCCTTAAGGTGTTTGAATGTTTTGATCATATCACCTCTCTCCCTCCTTTGCTCTAGGGTATACATATTGAGCTCTGTTAATCTGTCCTCATATGTTTTCTGATGCAGTCCCTGCACCATTTTGGTTGCTCTTCTCTGGACTGCCTCAATTTGGTTAATGTCCTTGTGAAGGTGTGGCCTCCAGTGCTGCATGCAGTACTCCAGATGGGGTCTAACCAGTGTCTTGTAAAGAAGGATTATTACCTCCCTCTTCCGACTTGTGATACCTCTACTAATACACCCCAACACCACACTAGCCTTACCTACTGCTTTAGTGGTCTGCTTGGATGATTTCAGGTCATTGGTGATGATGATGCCCAAGTCTCTTTCTTCCCTTGTGACTGCCAGCAACAGCCCTCCCAGCCTATAGGTGGCTTCAGGGTTTCTCTTCCCTATGTGCATGATCTTGCACTTCTTTGCATTAAACCCCAGTTGCCACTTTTCTGACCATTTTGCTAGTTTATCCAGATCTCTTCTCATTCTGCCCACCCCATCTGGATCATCTACTCTGTTGCAGATCTTGGTGTCATCTGCAAACAGACAAACCTTACCCTCCAGTCCATCTGCAATGTCACTGATGAAGATATCGAAGCTTATAGCATATGCAGCACAACCTGTGGTTGCCAACCATAAGTGTCTACCAACCCAACACCTGGTTCCCACTTTGCCACTGCCACCAATGAAAGGTCTACGGTAGCCAGTACTAGGTACCCATATGTTTGCTACCCTGTGGAATTATACAGCCTACGCAGAGGTCTTAAGGCATAGTGTATGCCCTCATTGTCAAGCTCAGGTCCCAGCTAACACAGGACCTGTGTGGCTCACTGCACAATTTAGGAGGATTAAGAGGAGCATTTTCATGGGGGAACTACAGCTGCCAGGAGACTTGCATCTCCACCCTCTGTTCCATCAGCCCTCTTGGAGCATGGGATCCCTGGCCAAGTCCAAAACACCCCAATACAAGGTTCTTCTAGCTACCCAGCGGTAGAGGGATACAAAGTACCTGACATAATACAGACAGTCCACAACAATTACATTTCTGCCTCATAGGCTGCACGCTTAGCGTTGTGTAAAGAAATAGATTCACTTGAGGATCTATATACTGACAGTTCTCCACCTCAAAAGGAGCTCTATAGTAGATGGCCACCACCAAGATCCCAAGGCTTGGGTTGATTCCACTTCTAGTAAGGTCTTCAGTTCCTTCAGCTGCAGACAACAGCTCTTCTCAGCTCCTGTACTGGAATAGAACTGAGTAAACAGCCACACCTGATGATTCTCCAGTCACCAGGAGCAGGCAATGCTCCCTGAAACCTCCCAGTCAATCAAGTCAGCAGAGAGTTTCCAGCCTGGCTAGAGTTAAACCTTTAAGGTCCATGAACCTATTGGTTGGCCAGAGCCAACCGGGAATTACAACTGGAAAAAAACATTAAATAAGAAGAACAAAACTGAACCACGTACTTATACTACAAAACCCACACAGTCATGCAACTGCATTCCACCAATCACAGTACAAATTTAGTTTTTCTCATCTTATAAAACTAATATTGTAAAAATTTAAACAAAGGGCAGGGCTGTCCAGGTCAAATGTGGTTCAACATGGTAAGCAATTAGTCCAGAGCGAAAGAAAACTGATGCAATTTACAACACATTAGCTGTACAGTGGAACAAAGCCATGGACTGTTGTGTTGTTAAGCTGGTAAGTGCTATATTTTACTGTCAGCAGGATGAGCAAGCCATAAAAATAAAGAACCTAGCATTTCACCCTTCAACGAAGGGCTTTGTGAAGAGTGACAAACATTTGTCAATGCCAAATGTTAACTTGCTGCCATTGGCACTGGTAGTGCAGGAGTTAGAGAGATGTATTATAGGAATGGCAGTGACGTATTGAAGTAACACCAACCCCAACCCCACCCTGCAGAGACAGACATGCATTGGGGGGGTATTTTTGGGTCATCGGCCATAACGTTCACACCATTTCACCTCACCTTCCCCTGCAGACACAGACAGGTGTCGCGGTGTGCCTTGGGGTCTTCGGGCCTTACGCTCACCCCATTCCATAAGGAAATATGCTGAGATGGGTGCAGTATAGAAGAATGGGATGAACTTTGGGGCCGAAGACTCCAAGACACACCTCAATGCCTGTCACTGGCTGCAGGGTGAGAATGGAGGTGGAATGGCATGAGCATTACAGCTGACAACTCCAAGTCACACCCCCAACGCCTGTCAGTCTCTACAGGGTAGGGCATTATGGTTGGAAACCCTAATGCCCCGGACACTTGTTGGTATTTTCACTTCAAATTTTGAACATGTTTTTTTTGTGACCCCATCTCATAAACAGCGGCACTATCAGTTCGTTAGCCAAATGGTGATTTTTGTACAGCGACTGTGCCATTTGGTGCCACAAGTGTGAAAACACATTTCGGGCAGGATGTGAACAATGTAGGTGTACTGTTCATGAGGAGGTGTAAAAAAATGGCAATGTTGAAAATTAGGAGTGAAAATATGAAATATTGGTGAAGTCATGAGCATGCGTAGAAACTGTACAACGCACGTCTGTAACGCAAATATTTTTGGGATTTTTTTTACCAGATTTTGAACATAGGCATTTTGGGACCTCCACTCATGAACAGTGGCACTGTGACTTTGTTAATCTGTCCTGAAAGTTGATTTCCCACAGCGACCGCACCATTGTGCATCACAGGTGTGAAAACACATTTTGGGCAGGATGTAAAAAATTACAGCTGTACTGTTCATAAAGAGGTGTAGAAAAATGCCAGTGTTGAAAATCTGGAGTGAAAATAATAAAAATTGGCAAAGTTACGAGTGTGCGTGCTGACTGCGCAAGGCACAGTCGTAATGCATTCATTTTTTGGGAATTTTTTCACCAGATTTGCAACATGTTTTTTTTGGGACTCCACCTCATGAACAGTGGCACTGTCATTTTTATTTATTTATTTTTTTATATTTTTTGTTGACCGGGTAAGTGCACTAGACAAATTCTACCTATTTTCAGGCACAACCCAGGGGAAGGGGGATACAGATGAATGAAAACTGACCTTGAACCAGATTAAGCTGTTGGTGGTATTTTTGTGAATGGGGGGAAATTTGGCCAGGGCACCAGGGAAATTCCACTACTCTTTTCGCATAGTGCCATGGGATCTTTAACATCCACCTGAGCTACCACCAGAACAGGCAGATAGGACCTCAGTTTAATGTCTCATTTGAAAGACGGCACCTCAGGAGTGCAGAACCCCCCTCATGCTGCACTACAGTGTCAGTATTGGGATATTAACCTAAATGTCTGGTGTTGTTAATTGATCATGAAAGGTGATTCCATGCAGTGACTGCAAATTCACCTTTTGGTACCGAGTAACGAAATGACAGTCACATGTTCATGAGATGGGGTCCCAAGAACCCCATGTTGAAAATTTGCAGCCAAAATTCCAAAAAAATGGCTGAGATATCCACCTAAGCTGAAACCCCTCATTAATGCCATTATGAAGCTTACCGTGATTCTCTTCAGTTTGCGGTCGGCTTTTGAAGAGCTCAGACATGTCCCACTCCACTGAAGATCACAGCGCCGGACCTCCAGAGGTAAGTATGGGGTGAAGTGGGGTACAGGGAGGTGGGGTGCGCAGAGGCTGAGTGTGGGTTGGGGGAGGAGGCAGCGGGAAGATGAGGGACCATTTTCTTTTTTACAGGGACCAAAAAAAAATGGACATCGGGGGAAGGTTTTCTTTATTTACAGGTTAAAAAAAATGTTGGAGCACACTGGGGTGGGCTCCCAGTGTGCCACATGAGTTTGAGGCAGGGGGGACTGATGACAATGGGGATTGGGCCCCCCATCAGCAAACAAAGTGGGGGTGGGACATGATGCCGATGGGGATTGGGCACCCCGTCGGCAAACAAATTAAACTGGGGGGAACATTGTGCCGATGCGGATTGTGCACCCCCCATTTGCAGACAAATTGAACTGGGGGGGACATGCCGACATGGGGATTGGGCACCCCCGAAGTCAGCTGAGGATTGTGTGGCAGATGGCAGGAGCTGCCGTATTTATTGAAATATTCCACCAGGAAAGGCATGTGATGGAGTCTTGTCATCTGACGCTCCAGTGAGGAAACTGCACCTCACTGGAGTGGCAGATTTCTTTCAACTCCGTGACTATCTTTGAAACTGCTGTCATCAGCAGCATGCTCGCTAATTGGTGGCTGAGGGAGGCACCCACTAAAGTGTTCCCTGCATTGATGACAACACTGACGCACCTCTGAAATGCACTACTGCCACAAGATGTTGCTTGTGCAAGCACAAGCCAACATAAAAATGTTGCCTAACTCCCCCCCTTTTTATAGTATATTCAAATGGGGGTGGGTGCTCACCGGTACCATGACCATTGCAGTCTTATAGATGCATAGTGCAAACATTAATCAAGCAAATGGTGGAATCTTTATCTCATGGGCTCCAAGTAATAGAGTCAAACTGCAAGCTGCAATTTTCTGGAAAAGAAAAAATATATAAAGTTACGATACTCTGCTATAGCAAACTGCAGAAATGTCTTGCATAAATGCAAAGTGTAAAGGGAGAGAATTAGAAAAGTTGATTATTACTATTTCAAGTTTGGTGACACTGTTTTAGAAGGGGCATACTTCACAGTTATTCCTGCAGATATGGAATAAACTGCCAGCTGAGGTTGTGGAAGCAAGGTCATTTGGCATCATTCAAGCTGGGGTGGGACAAGGCTAACATGCTATAAAAAGCAGCAGGAGCAGTAGGAGGCATTAGACAGAAGGGCGTTAGGTTCTGGGATCTGAGAAGGTCAAAGGAACACATGGACAGACTAGATAGACCCTTGGTCTCCTTCTGCCATCTTTTTTTCTATGTTTCTATTCAACACTTGCTGAAACTCCTCTAAAACCTCTTAAGGTTTTTCAGAATTGAAGTTCCCACTGCTCATCATCTGTCATACCCCTACCCAGCCCCCACCCCACACACACAGGTGCATATGTGGCTTACACATCATACCCAACACTTCTCATGACAGCCACATTTTGACACAGTTGTGCTTTATACAGCTTAGCATAGAACAGAGCTTTGAGGAGGGAGTCCTATATTCATACTAAAGTTCATATTAAGGTTTAAGGTGCCTAGAAGGTGGAGGGGCCATATTTGCTCCTGTCTCATTACTCATAATACTTCAAACAATTACATTCTAAGATGCAGGAATCCCATCAATTTTTGAACTGAGTTTTGTTGGTACTAGCTATGGCTTCCACTGGTAATCTATTCCAAGGGCATACCACTCTCTGTATGTAGAAAGCCTTCCTTTTATTTGTGTTGAATTTCTTTGGTGCTTACATCTATGTGTGATGTCACCAAATTCACCATTTTGGTTGTTTTATCTTTTAATAAATGCTGGTTTCTGTAAATACCAGGTGTCTTGCCTCCTCTGTTTTCCGTGAAATCCCTACCACCTTGCTCAATATATGATTTCATTGATGACATTTTACTCAGTTGCAAGACAGAGACCTGATGCGGCTTGAATCAGTTCTGCTGCAAAAGATAGGTACTTTCAAGTCCAAACTACAGAGTCATCTTGTAACACTAAGTAAGTGTGACTGTGCCTTTAGTACCAGTTTCAGCTACTCCCTTGGCCCTTGGCCACCCACGTGTCTCCTCTAAGACATGCTTTTGACCAATAAGTCCCCCTCACCCCTGTTGACCTCTCTCACCCCCTCACTTTTCACCCACTTCTCCCTCATTCTCCTCCGCTGTGCTTTCTTTGATGTTTCTACCCCTCTCTTCATTAATCTGACAAAGTCTGCTACACTTTGGACTGCATTATTTGTTTCTCATATCTCCACCAAGATATGCTTTTGACCCTAAGGCCCCCTACCCTCCTGTTGTCCTCCCCCACTCCCCACCTCTCCCCCTCCTCATTCACCCTCATCTCCTCCCATGTGCCAATTTTGATGATTCTACCCCTTCCCTTTTTATGTTGGCGCCCTTGCGCAGCCAACATCTTGTGACAGTGGGGATTTGGAGGTGTGGTCTGGGCCCAGGTGAATGAGACGCGCATCAGTAGGTGCGTCCTCATTCCCCAATCAGCCTGCATGCTGGTGCCACACCATGCATACTAATGTGGTGAGCACATCTAAGGAAAGGTCCGCTGCAATCCGGCAAAGCTCATCAGACACAGCGGACCCTTCCTACGTGCTCGTCACATTGTCAGCATGGCGGGCGGCCTCCCAACTGCCGACTTCGTGGGTGCCCAATCCCCCTGCCGGCTTACTCTGGCAGCAAAAATTTGCTGACAGGGGAGCCCACTCCCCGTAGGTATAAAGCAGTCCCCCCATTTCTTATATGCTGAGGGGGGGTGCACAATCCCCCTCGGCTCTTGCATCCCTCCTGCTTTCCTTGTGTGCCGACTGGGATGCCCAATCCCTGTCAGCATAAATTAACCCCCCCTTTTGTTGTGTGCCCACGAGGGTGCCCAATCCCCCATCAGCTGCAGCAACCCCCCGCAAACAGTTAGGTGGCACGCTGGGAGCCCACCCCAGCGTGCCAAGTCCCTTAAGAAAAAATAACTGTCACACAATGTTAGTTTTTTTCCCCCTTTAACATAAAAACGGTCCCTTGTAGTCTCTCTACCCACCACCCGCACCCACCCACTGCACACCTTGCCTCCCCACACCCCCCTCTCTCCCCCCACACTTACCTCCAGAGTCTGACGAAATGATCTTCGGTGGACCAGGAACATATCTGCACTCTTCAAAGCCAACCGCGAACTAAGGAAATGCCGGTAAGCTGATGACGTTAATCTGTCCCGAAAGGTGATTTCACAGTCACTGCACAGAATCACTTTTCAGGACTGATTAACACAAGGACAGTGGCAGTGTTCATGAGGTGGGCTGCCAAAAAGCCTATGTTGCACCATTGGTGGAAAAATCCAAAAATGGCTGTTTCACGGCGTGCATTGCACAATTTACTACGCGCATGACTTTCGTAACTTCACAAATTCGCAATATTTTCATGCCAGATTTTCAACATTGTAATTTTTCTACACCTCCTTCTGAACAGTATAGCTGTCATTTTTCACATCCTGGCCAAAATGTGTTTCCACACTTCAGGCGCACAATATCATGGTCGCTGTGGGAAATCAGTGTTCGGGGCAGATTATGAAAATGACAGTTACACTGTTCATGAGCAGAGGTCCTACAATGCCTATGCTGAAAATTTGGTGATGATACTCCATAACATGACTTTGTAAAGCACGAGCTGCATGTTGGGCAGTTTGTACGCACGCATGTAAGTTAGCGAATTTATAATATTTTCACTCCAGATTTTAAACAGTGCCATTGTTCTGCACCTCCTTATGAACAGTACAGCTGCCATTTTTCACATCCTGACAGTTCTGGCGCAGAATAGCGTGGTCGCTGTGGAACGTCCGTGTTTGAGACACATTATGGAAATGACAGTGACACTATTCACTAGCAGACGTCCTAAAATGCCTATGTTTAAAATTTGGGGCCGACAGTCCATACAATTAGTGTTTTGCAAGCATGCGTTGCACAGTTTGCACGCATGTTTGTGACCTCGTGCATTTGTAATATTTTCACTCCACATGTTCAACATTGGCATTTTTCCACACCTCATTATGAACAGTACAGCTATCATTTTACATATCCTGCCTGAAATGTGTTTTCGCACGTCTGGCGCAGAATCGCACGGTCGCTGTGTGAAATCAGATTTCGGGCAGTTTGAGGAAATGACGATGACATTGTTCATGAGCAGAGGTCCTAAAATGCCAATGTTGAACATTTGGTGCTGAAAGTCCAGAAAATGACTGTGCTGCAGCGTGCGTTGCGCGCGGTTTCCACATGACCTTTAACCCGTTACATTTGCAATATTTTCCTTACATTTTCACCACTGGCATTTGTGCACACCTCCTTATCAACAGTACAGCTGCCATTTTTCACAGCCTGCCCAAAATGCATTCCCACAACTGTGGCGCACAATGGCTTGCTCGCTGTGGGAAATCACCTTTTGGGACACATTAACAAAATCACAGTGCCACTGTTCAAGAGGGGGGGTCCCAAAATACCTATGTTGAAAATGTGCCTAAAAAACTCCCACAAATAATTGGGTTACGGACGTCTGCCACATAGTTTGTATGCATGTTCAGTGCTTTACCAATAATTCATATTGCCACTCCAGATTTTCAAAATTGCCATTTTTTACGCTTCCTCATGAACAATACAGTTGTCATTCTCCACATCCTGCCCAAAACTGTGTTTTCAACCCTCTGTCACCAAATGCCACAGCCACTGTGCAAAACCACCTTTCAGCTAACAAAGTGATTGTGCCGCTTTTCATGAGGTGGCCTGACAAGCAGCCCATGTTGAACATGTAGAGTGAAACTACCACTACACGCTTGCAGTGTTAGGGTTTCCAACTGAAGCACCCCACCCTGTACAAACTGACAGGCATCAGGGCTGTGACTTGGGATCATCGGATGTAATGCTCACGCCATTCCACCCCTCACGCCCACCCTGCAGCCACTCACAGGCATCGTGTGTGTCTTGCAGTGTTCGCCACAAACTTCACCCCATGCTCCTATATCTGCACCCACGCCAGCGATTTCCTTGGTGGAATGGGGTAGGCATATGCCCAAAGACCCCAAAGCACACCATGACACTTGTCAGTGTCTACAGGGTAGGGTGAGGTACAATGGCATGAGCATTATACCTGACAACCCAAAGGCACACCCCACTGCCTGTTGCTCTCTACAGGGTGAGGGTGGGGTTGGAGCCACTTCAATACTTCACTGCCATTCCTATTATGCTCCTCTAGCTCCGCCACTACCAATGCCAATGCCAGTGTGACAACATTCGGCATTGACAAATGCTTGTTTATGTTGTCTTGCGTGCAAGTGCAAACAACATATTGTGGTAGCTTAGAATAGCAGGTTTTGGAGGTGTGGTCATGTTGTGGCCAATGGTGCCACTGCTTTTTCTGGCTTGGCTCTGTGGCATCAATGAAATAGCATACTGGCTATGACAGCAGTGCAAAAGCGTGCCACCAACTTAAAACAATTTCGCAGCTACAATGAGAGAGCGACCAGTCATTGCAGGGCATGCCTTGCCTGGTGTAGCATTTCAATAAATATAGGTTTCATAGGTAGTTCAGAGCAAAGAAGATATACTGTATAGTCTATAGCATTCACCAGTTTTCAGTATTCCCTTGTTTTTATGCAGTTTAAGTATTTATCCAGCCTATGCTTAAATTCATCACAGAATTTACTGGCCACCACCTCTATGGGAAGACTATTCCAGACTTTCTGTATTCTTACTAAGAACCAGTATTTCCTTCTGTTGTTATGATATATTTTGCCTGCGATTTGTAGGGGATGTGCCCTTGTATTATGGCTTTGGTCCCTAGTGTCCAGATCTAGCAGATCCCACAGGTCGGGGTCAGAGAAGGCTTTCTGCACCAAACACATATCCCCTCTGAGTCTACGATACTCCAGACTATACATTCCCAATGTCATTAGTCTATCCTCATATTCCAGATTTTGTGCCCCTCTGATTAATTTAGTTGCACTTCTCTGTACTCTCTCCAATGCTCTTATTTCAGTTTTGCCACCTGGGGCCCACAGCTGCGCACAGTACTTCATATGTAGTCTGACGAGGGAGGAGTAGAGGGGTATTAGTACCTCTTTATCCCTGCTCTTTATATGTCATCTAATGCAGTTTAGGATGCTGCTTGCCTTTTTAACCACTTGGTTACCATGTATCTTACTACCAAGGTTGTTAGATATTCTGACTCTCAGATCTCTTTCACCTGTGACTTCCCTCAGTGTTATTCCATTATGCTTATGTTTAAGATTTTTGGAACCCAGGTGCATCACAGTACATTTATCAGCATTGAAGGTAAGTTTATGCATTCTTGCCCACACCTCTAGATCACCCAAGGCCTTTTGTAGTATATCTGCATCATTATTGTTGTTGACTGGTAGTCCTAACTTGGTGTCATCAGCAAATTTGGACACCCATATCTCCTCCTTGGGTTGCATACAGGATATGTAAATATTAAATGGGGCTGGCCCCAAGACAGAGCCCTGAGGCACCCCACTGGTGACTCTGGTCCAGTTCGAGTAAGTGCCCCTAATGTAGACTCTTTGCTTCTTTTCAGTTAACCAGGAAGCAATCCATTTAGTAATGTTAACTGGGATGTCATGCTCTATTAGGGAGTCGATTAGTTGCCCATGTGGGACTTTATCAAACGCTTTTGAGAGATCCAGAAAGATGGCATCCACTGACTTTCTTTCATCCAATACTCTACTGGCCTTTCCATAAAACTCTAAAAGGTTTGTCTGACAGGAGCATCCCTTGGTAAAACCGTGCTGAGTACAGTCAATGTCTCCCCATCCTGCATATATTGGACCACGATGTCCTTAATTGTCCCCTCCATCACCTTCCCAAAAATAGCTGTTAGGCTTATAGGCCGATAGTTACACACTGCATGCCTGGACACCTTTTTGTGTATGGGGACCACATCTGCTAATCTCCATACATCCAATACCTCACGCGATGCCAGAGAAGTCTGAAATGTGGCTGTAATAGGGCCAGTCAACTCATTAACCATTTCCCTAATAATTCTGGGGTACAGCCCATCTGTTCCTTGAGCTTTTTTAGGATCTAGTTTAAGTATTCTCTCCCTGACATTGCTGTGGTCAATGACTGGACAGGGTTTACCCCTTTCTGATAGATGACTTTTTGTATTACTGGAGCTGTCATTATAAACTGATGTAAAGAATCTATTAAAACTTGTGGCCATTTGGCCGTTCTCAGCAATAGTTGAGCCATCGTCACTTTTTAGTGGACCAATACTTTTGACCCTTCCCCTTTTATTATTTATATAAGAATAAAAGGATTTGTGGTTATCCTTGACTTTACTAGCTAACTGTTGCTCATGTTTCTTCCTGGCCTGTGCAATCGCCTTCTTTGTTTTTTTAAGGGATTCATGGTAGGTACCCCGGCAGGATGCATGACTGCTTTTTTTGGCCCTTATATATGCCTCATTTTTTAGTTTGATACACCTTTTTACTGTGGCTGTCATCCAGGCAGGTGATATTTTAGTTCTGTTTCATTTCTTGCTACACAGTACATATTTATTTACTAATATGCTGATTTTACTTGCAAGGGTATCCCACATCTGATTTAGTGTAAGGTCCTTAAACTCATCCTCCCATGCCCATGTTTCCCAATCCTTACGCATGCTACTCCAGTCAGCCTTACTGTAATTATAAATGATAGTGTCCCCCTTGATGTTACCTATATCATTCAATAAGGTAAAGTTGACCATATTGTGGTCACTTGAACCTAGTAGAGAGGAGACTGTACAACGCTGTACAGCTTTGTTCATATTACAAAGTACTAGATCCAGAATGTGATCTCCTCTGGTTGCTTGTGTCACATATTGTTGTAGCCCTGCTAAGCTAAAAAGTTCCACATAACGGTACTCTGTGGCGGAGCCAGTTTTGAGGTTGGTCCAGTCAGTACCCAGCAGATTTAGATCCCCCAGAAGTATACAATTTGCCCCTGCAGTAAGATTTTTCAGGTTACCCAAGAGTGACATATCTTCAGAGAGTAGGTATGAGGGGGGTCTGTATACCACACCAATATCTATCTTAGGTCCTTTTATAGGGGTGAGTCTGGCCCAGATGCGTTCTAAGGAATTCCAGTGGCTGATATCTACTTACTCTGTCAATTTATCAGATATGTATAGTGCTACTCCTCCTCCCCTAGCCTAAGCCCTGTCCTTGGAGTATAATACATACCCAGGGATCTGTTTGTCCCAGTCATCTTCCCTGTCCCACCATGTTTCCGTAATGGCACAGACATGAATTTTATCCTTATCCAGGGTGTATCTTAATTCATCAAATTTATTTGTTAAGCTTCTAGTGTTCAGTAGTAAACAGTTTAGATTTTGTAAGTTTGTGTTTTTGAATGGTATTTCCTTGGTGTGTGTCGATGCCTGCCCTTCGCTCCCCCCCAATGGTTTAAATGGTGGTCAATTGATGCCCTTAGTTTGTGTGCCAGTATTCTTTTATTTATTTTGCTTAGGTGCAGGCCATCTGGAGCAAGTACATCATTACATTGAGTCTGTTCTTTGTGTTTAATAAAGGCGTTCCCCTCCCTGTAGCACCACCTTCCCAGCCAACCATTTAACTGACTTATGCCATTGTTTTTGCTCACACTAGCCCTTGGGACTGGGAGAATTTCAGAAATCAATATATCACATCCTTTATCCTGAAGTGCTGCCCCTACAAATTCAAGTCCTGCTGTATATCTAGCATACTTCTTTTCCCAACATCGTTTTCTCCTACATGTAGTACAGTAATCAGAATTTTTGTAATATCTAGTAATCCTGGGAGAAGCTGCCTGATATCCCTTTTGCCAGCCACAGGGAGGATACTCAATACGGTGTGCTCATTTCATTTCCTGCAGAGGGTTTGATCAATAGCTCTTAAAATAGAATCACCCACCACTAGAACATCACGTGTATCATGACATGGACTTCCCTCTTCCCTCAATGTACCCATATCCTGCTGCCTAAGTGTTACTGCTGGTGGTCTGCTAGTTTCAGTTAATGGCTTTAGCTCACTTGATTGGTTAAGTCTAGATACTGTAATAGACTCAGTTAATACTTTGAAGCTATTGTACAAGGGTATATTTCCTGAGCCACCAATATTCCCTCTCCCTTTTTTAGGCACTTTTTGAACTGTGCTCCATTCTTCCAGTACATCCTCCCTATTTGTACTATTTGTGTGTGCTTTATTAACTGATGTAGGTATGTCCAGTGTTATTTGTTGTGGGCATAGGGATGTGTAGTCCTGCCCTGGCTCATTAGCTGCTGAGTCAATAAATTGCTCCAGCACACCGATTTCATCTTTTACCTGCAACCTATGTTGAAGGACACTAATTTCATTCCTCAGGACATCTATTAGCACACAGTTGTCACAGACAAATTGTATCCCCTGGTCCCCAACTGTAAACATTTTACATACTGTACAGCAACCCATCTCCTCCTTCTTCATGTTTATTTCAGCTGTATAGCTTATCTACCATTACCTTATATTTTTAGTACATAAACATGGCGGAGGCTATCGCCGTCTGCCTCTCACAGTCCCGCCTGAAAGCCAACATTGCAGGTGCCCAGTCCTCCTGTTGGCATGCCCCGTCCCCAGTTCATTTGCTGCCAGGGGAGCCCAATCCCTGTCAGCATAATGTCCCCCTATTTATTTAAAGGGAAACGTCCACTTACAGTCGGGCCCCACCTCCATGTGAAGTGGGGCCCGATTAGTAGATGCAGTAGAAAAAGTTAAAAAATAATTTACTTGTGTCTAAGTTATTTCAAATTGTATCTGGTTGATCCTGCCCCCTCCTTGCCCTGACATTTTAAGAAGCAGAGCCCTCCCTGTCACGCCCACAAGCACCCACGACTGTCCCCGTGAAGACGTTTCAGGCGGGGAGCAGCTGGGGCATCTGTATACTTAATATGTGGCTCCTTTGTAAAATAGCTCCGGTTTGGAGCCTGGACATTCATGGGCATGTCTGATACACATATTGGCTAACAAGTACCTTGCCAGTTGGTACTTGGTCTTGATGTAGCCAGGACACTCATCGATTGTAAACCAGAGCTGTTTGAAGATTTGGCAAAACAGATTACTATATTGCCAAATCTTCAAATAGCTCCAGTTTAGAATCAATGAGTGTCCTGACTACACCAAAGAGCCACATATTAAGTATACAGATGCCCCCAGCTGCTCCCTGCCTGAAACGTCATCATGGAGACAGTCATGGGTGCTTGTGGGCGTGACAGGGAGGGGTCTGCTTCTTAAAATGTCGGGGCAAGGAGGGGGAAGGATCAACCAGATACAATTTGAAATAACTTAGACATGAGTAAGTTATTTTTTAACTTTTTCTACTGCATCTACTAATCGGGCCCCATTTCACATGGAGGTGGGGCCCGACTGTAAGTGGACGTTTCCCTTTAAGTTGTGTGCTGAGGGGGCGCCAAGTCCTCCTCAGTATCATGCACCCCACCAAACACAGACATGTTTTGTGTGCCAATGGGGGTCTCAGTCCCCATCAGGCTTCAGTCCCCCTCACAAAAAAACACAGGTGGCACACTGGGAGCCCACCCCAGTGTGCCAAAACACACCTGTTAAAAACAAATGTCCTGCAATGTCTTTTTTTTTGTTTTTTACCTGTAAAAAGAGAAAATGGTTCCTTGTTGTCTCCGGTGGCCCTCCCCCAACCCACACTCACCATCTGCATATCCTACCTCCCCACATCCCCCTCACCTCATACTTACCTCCGGAGCCCGGCACAATGATCTTCAGTGGAGCGGGAACATGTCTGCACTCTTCAAAGCCGACCGTGAACTGAAGAAATGCTGGTAAGCTGTATAATGGCATTAATGAGGGGGAGGGTCAACTTAGGTGGATATCTCAGCCATTTTTGCAACTTTTGGCTCCAAATTTTCAGCATGGGTTTCTTGGGACCCCAACTCATGAACTCAGTCACTGTCATGTCATTATTCAGCCCGGAAAGGTGATTTCACAGACACTGTGCAGAATCACCTTTTGGGACTGATTAATGAAATGACAGTGTCACTGTTCATGGGGTGGGCTCCCAAAAAGCCTATGTTGCAAATTTGGTGAGAAAATTCTAAAAAATGACTGTGTTATGAGTGTGCATTGTACAGTTTCCATGCACGCTCATAAGTTCAAGAATTTTTAATGTTTTCACTCCAGATTTTCAACATTGCCATTTTTTCACACCTCCTTATGAACAGTACAGCTGTCATTTTTCACATCCTGCCCAAAATGTGTTTTGGCACATCTGGCACGCAATGGCACGGTCGGTGTGGGAAATCAACATTTGGGACAGATTAGCAAAATCACAGTGCCACTGTTCATGAACGGAGGTCCCAAATGCTTTCATGAGGTGGGGTCATAAAAAGGCCGTGTTGAAAATTTGGAGTGCAAATAACAACTAATGCCCAGGATGTTAGGGTTTCTAACCATAATGTCCCACCCTGGAGAGACTGACAGGCATCAGGGGTGTGCCTTTGGATTGCCGGCTTTAATGCTCACAGACATCAAGATGTGCCTTGGACTCTTCGGCCCCAGCCTTCATCCCATTCTCCTATACTGCACCCATCTCAACGAATTTGCTTATTGAATGGGGTGAGTATAAGGCTCAACAACCTCAAGGCACAATGTGACACTAATCAGAGTCTGCAAGGTAGAGTAAGGTGAAATGATATGAGCATTATGGCCGATGACCCAAAGGCATACCACAATGCCTGTCAGTCTCTGCAGGGTGGAGTGGGGTTGACATTGGTTCCATACTTCACTGCCATTCCTATTATGCATCTCTTTAACTCCTGCACTACCAATGCCAATGCCAGCAAGACAACATTCGGCATTGTCAAATGCTTAAGCAATAAGGTATGACCAGAGGTTAGATTTATAGTTGTTTAATCACCCCTTGTGGTATAATGAGGCACGAGGCACAGCCGAGTGCCATATTGCCACAAAGGGGGTGATTAACAGACTGTTAATCCAACCTCTGGTCATACCTTATTGCTATTATTACAAGATCAAGTTGTTTTGAATTTTAAAAAAGCTATTTTAAATGTTTAATTTATCAAAAATAGGTTGCTTCACTGTAAAATAGTTCTTCCACACTGTCAAGCTTGAATGCAAGTGAGACTCTATTTGTCATGGTGACATAACAACAAAGTTCTACTGCAGAATGGGTGACAGCAGTGTACGGATGGCTGGCTGTCAGTTTTTGAAGAACTGTGTATTTTTTTCTGATGTATTTCAAAGCATTTGCCATTTTATTTAATGGACCAACAGTTTTATAGGGAGCCACTAGTTTACATGGTGCTATGTCATTAATATTCTGCAACTCCATCATCTGCTGATGTATGGTGAAAAATTTCAGAATGGGTGATATAAAACTATTGTAAGCAGTGTTCCTCATTAGGAAAATTGAGCATTTTTTGAGTCAGATTGTGTTGTTACACCATGATTTACAGAGTTGTTCCAGTGGAAGTTCAATTTTTATGTTGATTGCATGCAGCGCAAGAACATATTGGCACAGCTTGCTGAGATGCAGGCTGTGGAGGCACGGCACTGTTGTGGCCAATGCTCCTACAGCCTGCAAAGGCTTGTCCCGCTTCCCCCAATGCCATTGCAGACTGCTGGTGACACAAGTTTGGAATGTTCGCACCAACTTGTGAAAATCAGCCGCTTCAATCAGGGGCTGCCTCGTCATTGCAGCATAAGCCATCCACTGCAATGAGGGAGTGACCCGTCATTGCAGGGCAGATCTAGCAAGCCTGATATTGTTTGTGAACATGGTAGTGGGTTGCTGCCTTGTTCACAAACAATATAACCCCACCACAATATTTATCTGCCAATGGGGGAGCCCATTCCCCGTCGGCAAAAAGGAATTATCCCCCCTTTTGTTATTTGCCAATGGATTGCCCAATCCCCATCAGCAGAAAGGATTCCCCCCCTTTGTTATTTGCCGACAGGGTGCCCAATCCCCATCGGCAGAAAGGAATCCCCCCTTTTGTTGTTTGCAAACAGGGGTGCCCAATCCCCCATCAGCTACAGCACCCCCCCAAAAGCGAGACTGCAGTGGCACGCTGGGAGCCCACAACAGCGTGCCAAATGCCCCTGTGAAGGTAAAAACCATCCCGCGTTGTCTTTTTTTTTTACCTGTAAAGAAAAAATGGTCTCTCGCAGTCTCCCAGATCCCTCTCCTGCAACCCGCACCCACCCACTGTGCACCCTGCTTCCCCACACCCCCCTCACCCCATACTTACCTCCGGAGTCTGGCGCGATGATCTTCGGTGGACCGGGAACATGTCTGCACTCTTCAAAGCTGACCGTGAACTGAGAAAATGCTAGTAAGCTGTATAATGGAGTAAATAGGGGTTTTTCAACTTTGCTGCATATCTCAGGCATTTTTTGGAATTTTTTCACCAAATTTTCAACATGGGGTTTTTGGGACCCCTCCTCATGATTCCTTCAACTGTCATGGCATTAATCAGCCCCAAAAGGTGATTTTGCGGTCATTGCACTGAATCACCTCTGGGGGCCAATTAGCAAAATAACAGTGCCAGTGTTCATGAGGTGGGCTCTCAAAAAGCCTATGTTGCAAATTTGATGGGAAAAGTCCCAAAAATGACTGTTTTACGAGCATGCGCTGCACAGTTGCTACGCACGCTAGTAACTTCATGAATTTGCAATATTTTGACACCAGATTTTCAACAGTGACATTTTGTCACACCTCCTTGTGAACAGTACAGCTGTCATTGTTTACATCCTGGTGGAAACGTGTTTTCGCACTTTCAGTGCAGAATAGCGTGGTTGCTGTCGGAAATCAGTGTTCGGAACAGATTAAGAAAATGACAGTGACACTGTTCATGAGTAGAGCTCCTGAAATGGCTATGTTGAAAATTTGGTAATGATACTCCATAAAATGACTGTGCTATGAGCGTGTGTTGGGCAGTTTGCATGCACGCTCATAACTTCACGAATGTATAATATTTTTCACTCCAGATTTTCAACATTGCCATTTTCCCACACCTACTTATGAACAGTGCAACTGTCTTTTTTCCCCATCCTGGCCAAAATGTGTTTTCACAGTTCTGGCGCAGAACAGAGCAGTTGCTGTGGGAAATCACTGTCTGGGAGAGTAATAAAATGACAGTGATACTGTTCATGAGCAGAGGTTCTAAAATGCCTGTGTTGAAAATTTGGTGATGATAGCCCATCAGATGACTGTGTTACAAGTGTGCATTGTACACTTGCCACACATCCTTGTAACTTTGCAGATTCGTAATATTGTCATACCACATTTTCAACAATGGCAATTTTTCACACCTCCCTATGAGCAGTACAGCTGTCATTTTTCACATCCTGAGTGAAATGTGGTTTCACAGTTGCAGCACAGAATAACACGGTCGCTGTGGGAAATCAGTGTTTGGGACAGATTAAGAAAATGACAGCGGCACTGTTCATGAGCAGAGGTCCTAAAATCACTATGTTGGAAATCTGGTGTCAAAACTCCATAACATGACTGTGTTACAAGCGTGCATTCAACTGTTTCCATGCACCCTTGTAACTTCGCAAATTTGTAATATTTTCATGCCACATTTTTAACAGTGGCATTCTTTCACACCTCCTTATGAACAGTACAGCTGTCATTTTTCACATCCTAGATAAAATATGTTTTTGCACTCCTGATGGAGAATAGCATGGTCGCTGTGGAACATCAGTGTTTGGGATAGATTAAGATGGAATGAGTGAGAGGGGGGAGTGACCGAGCTCAACTGAGCTCTGTCGGGACTGCTCCAGATTTGTTTGTGGGCAGAAAAAGGCCCCAACTCAAGAGGCCAGTACAAAAGGGCAACCTGCAGCACTGGGAGAAACAGAACAAGAGAGTGAGTGAGGGAGGGGGAGTGAGCGAACTCACCGGAGTGCTGTCAGGACTGCTGCAGATTTCTTTTTGGGCAGAAAGAGGCGTCAATGCAGGCTAGGGCCCAGTAGAAAAGACCAGCCTGCAATGGTGGGAGAAACAGTACGAGTGAGTGAGACAGGGAGACTGAGTGAGCTCAATGGAGCTCTATCAGACTGCTGTGGATTTCTTTGTTGGCAGAAAAAGGTGCCATTGCAGGCAGTAGCCCCTTACAAAAGGGCCACTTGCATCACCACAACAAACAGAATGAGCACGTGACAGAGGGAGAATGAGCGACTTCAATGGAGCTTTGTCGGTACAGCTGCAGATTTATTTGTGGACAGACAAAGGTGCCAACGCAGCCAGCAGCCCCGTACACAAGTGCAGCCTGCAGCGCCAGGAGAAACAGAATGAGTGAGTGACAGAGCATTAGTGAGTGAGCTCAATGGAGCTCTATTGTGATTGCTGCGGATTTCTTTGTGGGCAGAAAATGCGGCAACACAGGCAGGAGCCCAGTACAAAAGGCCAGCTTGCAGCATGGGCAGAAACGGAATGAGTGAGTGAGACAGGGGGAGTGAGCGAGCTCAATGGAGCTGTGTCGGGACTGCTGCGGATTTGTTTGTGGGCAGAAAAAGGCAGCAATGCATGCAGGGGCCCAGTACAAAATGGCAGCCTGCAGTGGCAGGAAAACCAGAATGCGTGAGTGAGAGAGGGGGAGTGAGTGAGCTCAACGGAGCTGTATTGTAACTGCTGCAAATGGCGGCAATGCAGGCAGGAGCCCAATAGAAAAGGGCAGCCTGCAACAACACCAGAAACGGAATAAGCAAGAGAGAGAGAGATAGAGAGAATAGGACTGAGCGAGCTCAATGGAGCATTGTCGGGACTGCTGCAGATTTCTTTGTGGGCAGAAAAAGGCGCCAACAGAGCCAGAAGCCCAGTACAAAAGGGCAGGCTGCAGCGCCAGGAGAAACAGAATGAATGAGTGACACAGGAGGAGTGAGTGCCCTCAATGGAGCTCTGTCAGGACAGCTGTTGATTTCTTTGTGGGCAGAAAAATGTGCCAACACAGGCAGGAGCCCAGTACAAAAGGGCAGCCTGCAGCACCGGCAGAAACAGAATGAGTGAGTGAGAGAGGGGGACTCAGCAGGCTCAACAGACCTGTGTTGGGACTGCTGCAGATTTCTTTGTGGGCAGAAAAAGCCAACAACAGAGGTAGAAGCCCAGCACAAAAGGGCAGCCTGCAGCGCCAGGAGAAACAGAATGAGTGAGTGAGAGAGGGGGAGTGAGCCACCTCAATGCAGCTCTGTCAGGACAGCTGTGGATTTCTTAGTGGGCAAAACAAAGTGCCAATGCCGGCAAGAGCCCAGTACAAAACAGCAGCCTGCAGCACCAGGAGAAACAGACTGAGCAAGTGACAGAGGGGCAGTGAGCAAGTTCAACACACCAGCGCAATCAACATTCGGCATTGACAAATGCTTGTTTTTCTACTGTCTTTGTAACCTGAGCATGCGCATATCTGTTTTCCTGGTATGGCTCATTATGGCGTTTTTGACCAAGGACTTTGTTTGGTCAGTTTTTTTTTTCATTTAAAGTAATTGCCGGCTGTGCATTGTTTGTACATCAATATAATGTGGGATAAAGATGTAGTTGTTTACGGCTTTCCTTCACAGTGCAATTTACACTCCCCCCCATCCAGTGCCTACCTGTCAGCAGGAACCACGCTGTTAATTTGTAGTTGTCAAATGTGCAACTTCTTCTATAAGCAGGATGGTTTTAACGACAGCTGCACACACTTTCTTGAGATGCTTTTCATTTAATTTATTAGGTTTGTACCTTAAAGTTACCAGGTTAGCAACTTCAGGAAGGGTTCATTAATTTGCATGGCAGAGGGGGAGGTGTTTATTTTAGTTTTCCAGATGCTTCTGGAATTTGTGTTAACTCTGTTTTTTTTCCTGTCTAAAAGCTTCACTGCAACATCATTATTAAACTTTAAATGCTGTGACATATTCCGCTTTGTTGTACTTTGTTTTGTGCTTTGTAATGTGCAAGAGGCAGAATGGTACTGATGAGCCAACAGAGAGTTGTGGCAGGGGGTAGTTTCCATGACAGTCAGTAGGCCGAAAGCACGTGAGTGCAAATTACTTATTTACCAAAAGTTCTCTTATTTTCTTTAGTTACTACTTTGATTGCTTAGATATTGAATTGGGAAGGACACTGTTCAGTTATTTCACTTGAACATGGTATGATATTTATTTTTGTCAAGGAGCTTTTTTGGTACTTGCTCTATGATAATGGTGTTTTCAAGCCCTTACATGTGCATGCGTCTGTGGTCTGTCTGGCCAAGAAGTGCAAGCTTTTTTGTAATATTGCTCACAAGCATCTTACTTCACTGCGTTACATTTTAGAGTTATTTTTTTACACAAACAAAATCTGGCTGTTTTTTTCTGTGAGAGGGTGAGATTTATTATGAATTATTGGATGATAGCCACACTTACATTTTTATGTTGTCTTGCACCTGTGCAAGAACATGTTGCGGTAACTTCAGAATAGCAGGTTTTGGAGGTGCAGTCCTGTTGTGGCCTGTGGCACCACTGCTTTTTGGGGCTGGGCTCCATGGCAGGAATTAGACTGCACACTGTCTATGACAGCAGTGCAAAAGTGTGTCCACCACCTTGAAAGGTTTTAGCCACTGCAATGAGGGAGCTCCACTTCATTGCAGGGCGTGCCTTTCCCGGTGTAAGTTTCTTCGTGATATGGTGGCGGCTGTGCCGTCCGCCTCGCACAATCCCCAGAAAAGCCGACTTTAGGGGTGCCTCCACCGCCCTGCCGGCATCGCTTCCCTACACCTTTATTTGCCGACGGTGCGCTCCAATCCCCCGTTGGCTACAATCTCCTCCCCATTCATTTGCCGATGGGGTGCAAAATCCCCATCTGCTACAGTCCCCTGAAAAAACCACAGGTGACACCCCTCCCCAGTTCATTTGCTGAAGGGGGAACCCAATCCCCGTTGGCATCATAGCCCCCCCCCAACCACTCTTTTATTTGCTGACGGGGTGCCCAATCCCCATTGGCTTCAGTCCCTGCCCCCCAAAAAACATGCAGGTGACACGCTGGGAGCCCACCCCAGCATGTCAAATGTACCTGTAAAACCAAAAACCTTCCCGCAATGTTTTTTTTTTCCTGTAAAGTAGAAAATGGTCCCTCGCAGTCTGCAGCTCCTTCCCCTAATTCGAGCCCACTCACTGCATGCCCCACCTCCCCACACTCACACCCCTTGCCCCATACTTACCTCCGGAGCCCCGTCGGCTACAATACCCCTTCCCCAATTCATCTACTGATGGGGAAGTCCAATCCCCGTCTGCATCATCCCCCCAACACTCTTTATTTGCTGATGGGGTGCCCAATCCCTGTTGACTACAGACCCCCCCCGAAACCCCCACCCACAGACGACACTTCCCCATCCCAGTTCATTTGTCGCATGGGGGTGCCCAATCCCCATCAGCTCCAGTCCCACCAAAAACATGCAGGTGACATGCTGGGAGCCCACCCCAGTGTGTCAAATGTATCTGTAAAAATAAAAACCTTCCCACAATGTTTTTTTTTCCCTGTAAAGTAGAAAACGGTCCCTTGCAGTCTGCAGTTCCTTCCCCCAACCCGTGCCCACCCACTCTGTGCCCCACCTTCCCACACCCCCCACTCACCCCATACTTTCCTCCGGAGCCCGGTGCAACGATCTTCTGTGGACCGGGAACATGTCTGCACTCTTCAAAGCCGACCGCGAACTGAAGAAATGTCGGGAAGCTGTATAATGGCATAAATAGGGTTTTTTCAACTTTGATGCATATCTCAGGCATTTTAGGGAATTTTGCCACCAAATTTTAAACATGTGGTTATTGGGACCCCTCCTCATGAATTCAGTTACTGTCATGGCATTATTTGGTCCTGAAAGATGATTTTGCGGTCACTGTACGGAATCACCCTTTGGGACCGATTAATGAAATGACAGTGCCACTGTTCATGAGGTGGCCTCTCAAAAAGCCTATATTGCAAATTTGGTGAAAAAAATCAAAACAATGACTGTTTTATGAGCGTGTGTTGTGCAGCTTCCATGCACACTCATAACTTTGCTAATCTGTAATATTTTCACTCCAGATTTTTAGCATTGGCATTTTTCTACACCTTCTTATGAACAGTACAGCTGTCATTTTTCACATTCTGGGCAAAATGTGTTTTCGCACTTCCGGCGCAGAATAGCATGGTCGCTGTGGGAAATCAGTGTTCGGGACATAGTAAGAAAATCACAGTGACACTGTTCATGAGCAGAGGTCCTAAAATTCCTATGTTGAAAATTTGGTGCCGAAAGTGCATTAAATGTTTTACCAGCGTGCGATGTGCAGTTTCCATGCACCCTCATAACTTCATGAATCTGAAATATTTTCACTCCAGATTTTCAACATTGCCATTTTTCCACACCTCCTTATAAACAGTACAGCTGTCATTTTTTACATCTTGGCCAAAATGTGTTTTCGCACTTCCGGCGCAGAATAGTGTGGTCGCTGTGGGGAATCAGTGTTCGGGACACAGTAAGAAAATCACAGGGATACTGTTCAAGAGCAGAGGTCCTAAAATGCCTATGTTAAAAATTTGGTGACGAATGTCCATTAAATGACTGTGCTATGAGCATGCGTTGCGCAGTGTTCACACACCCTCGTCATTTTTCACATCCTGGCCAAAATGTGTCTTCGCACTTCCAGCACAGAATAAAGCGGTCACTGTGGGAAATCGGTGTTTGGGACAGATTAGGAAAATCACAGTGGCTCTGTTCATGAGCAGAGGTCCTAAAATGCCTATGTTGAAAATTAGGTGACAAACGTCCATAAAATGACTGTTCTACAAGCGTGCATTGTGCAGTTTCCATGCATGCTCATAACTTCGATAATGTTTAATATTTGTACTCCAGATTTTCACCATTGCCATTTTTTCACACCTCCTTATGAACAGTACAGCTTTCATTTCCCACATCCTACCTGAACTGTGTTTTCACACATCCGGCATGCAGTGACACATTCGCTGTAGAAAAACAATGTTTAGAACAGAGTAAGAAAATAACAGTGACGCTGTTCATGAGCAGAGGTCCCAAAATGCCTATGTTGAAATTTGGTGAAAAAATTCCATAAAATGACTATGTTACAAGCGTGCATTGCGCAGTGTCCATGCACAGTCGTAAGTTCAAGAATCTGTAATACTTTCACTCCAGATTTTCAACATTGTCATTTTTGCACACCTACTTATGAATAGTTCAGCTGTTATTTGTCACATCCTGCCCGAAATGTAGTTTCGCACATCTGGCGCACAATCACATGGTCGCTGTGGGAAATCAATGTTCGGGTAGATTAAGATAATCATAGTGCCACTGTTCATGAGCAGAGATCCCAAAATGGCTATGTTAAACATTTGGTGAAATAATTCCACTAAATGATTGTGTCACGAGTGTGCAATGTGCAGTTTTTACACACTCTCGTAACTTTGAGAATGTTTAATATTTTCACTCCAGATTTCCCACATTGCCATCTCTTCACACCTCCTTGTCAATGGTGCAGCTGACATTTTCATGTGGTGCAGAATGGCACGGTCACTGTGGGATCTCAACGTTCGAGACAGATTAACAAAATCACAGGGGCACTGTTCATGAACCAAGGTCCCAGACGCTTTCATGAGGTGGGGTCACAAAAAGGCCATGTTTTCAAATTCGGGTGCAAATATCAACACACGCCCAGGGTGTTAGGGTTTCTAACCATTACAGCTCACCCTGTACAGACTAACAGGCATCAGGGGTGTGTCTTTGGATTGTCTGCTGTACTGCTCACACCATTGGTCCTCCACCTCCACCCTGCAGCCACTGACAGGAATCAAGGTGTGCCTTGGACTCTTCATCTCCAAAGTTCACCCCATTCTCCTATGCTGCACCCATCTCAACATACTTCCTTATGAAATGGGGTGAGCATAAGGCCAGATGACCCCAAGGCACAACGCAACACTTGTCAGACTCTGCAGGGTAGGGTGAGGTGAAATAGCATGAGCGTTATGGCCAGCGACCCAAACGCACACCCCAATGCCTGAACTCTCTGCAGGCTGGGGAGGGGTTGATGTTGGTTGTATACTTCACTGCTACTTCTGTTATGTGTCTCTCTAACTTTTGCACTACCAATGCCAAAACTAGCAAGACAACATTCGGCATTGGCAAATGCTTGTTTATTAAAGCACTGGTCTCCCAGAACTATAGTGGCTTCTTTATTTATTGCTATTTTTTAAAAACATGTAGTGTGTTAAATGCTTCCAATTGACTTATATTGATTATGCTGTGATACTGAGAACAAAAATCGGCTTTCACAATTAGTTATGTCACACACTTATCCAAAAGATGCAAACACATTCTGAGATTCAGGATAATATGTCAAATTACATTCTGGGACATTTTACACATAGCTGAGCTACACAATTCTTGCAGGTGGTCTTTGGGATATGGGTTTCTCTATGTTAAGACAAGAAAATAACTGCAAGTGTATGGAAAGAAGTAAAATCACACAGAGATTTGTCAGTTGTGTTAACTAGCTATTTGAACTACCCAGTGTTTTTAAGTAGGCCTCTTAAAGATGTTATTTGTGTCACCTGTGCAGAGAGGGATGATCATTTCACTGTGCTGTTTTATTTTAACTTATGATTTTTTTTACAATAATTCAAACTGCCTGAGAAATAAAGATATATGCTTTCTAGTAGAAGACAGGCCTTAGTAGACTATTAAGTCTTCTTGGGTGTCTGTACTGCATCTGTGCCCCTTCCCCCTTTGTACATTTACAGGATTACAGTATGAATACTTAATCACACACATAACTTCTAGCACTCACATTGCCAGCCTCCTTTTAACCATGCTACTGCCTATCTTGTGAGAAACACAGTGTTCTCTAATGATGTTTCGGTCGTTACAGGAATGATGCAGTGACACTACTGGAAGTAGTAGGCAGTAAAGTACAGTGGTGTAAGGCTGTGAGCTGCTAAACTGTAGAACTGGGTTTGAAGCACACAGCTCCCCCTTGCATATTGTGTGACCCTGTGCAGGACACTTAGGCCCTGTCCACACTACACCTCTGTAATGTTACAGAGTGCCCAAACCGTTACCACAACGGTTTGCGTTTACACCTGTAACGCTACAGAAGGCGAGTCGGAATCGCTGTTGAAACCACTTTGCGAGGTGGTCAACAGTTATGAACTGGTCCCGCCGCAACGCTACCGCGGTAGTGTGGATCGGCGGTAACGGTCCCCGCAGGCCCGTAGCACAGCGCGAAGCTGCATTGTGGGATTGGACAATTACGTAACGGTTGTCCAGTTCCCGAGGTGTGGATTGGCAGTACCAGTCTGCATCGGTCACCGCTGCAGTGTGGACACACTGTACCGCTCCCCGGCTGTAACGGTTTCTGTCCGTTACGGGGTCTGAGCAGTGTAGTGTGGATGGGGCCTTAATTTACTTGCATTCCAAAGTCGCACCTGTTAACAAGATTCAGCTTAGTGTGTCTCTCCTGGTTACAAAACAAAAATACAAACAAGTAAAGGCAGTAGTATTATTGTCCTGTTAGGTGTCACGAAAGCATTGTGGGGCTTGTATACAGTATGAAATTTTAAATTTATTAAAAATACAGTTATTAAATGGGTAGAAGAAATGCTGTCTCCTGATTAACCAACAGCTGCTTTCAGCTGAACCATTATCCCAGCACAACGGCCCAGCTAAAAGTAATATGTTAACAAAAGGCATTTAAAGTTACTGATAAATTACCCATTTCATTATCGCAACAAGGCGCTCCAGGGGGTGTGTAATGGTGGGCTAACGGCCCTTCTCAGATGGTGGAACTACTCTGCTATGCCTCATGTTTCAACCTACCCAAGATGGGCCATTATCTCACCATTGCACACAATCTGGCATGTCTTATTGCTTAAGTAAAAACCATGTAGACATTTTACCCAGTTTACCCTGTTGTAACTTTGGTTGAATAAATAACTACTTGCATTACCAATCTAGTTCCAAGTCAGTATGAGAACTATCATATGACACTACAGGCTGACATAAATTTAAAACATCACATGACACAGTGTTGTGTTATCTAAAGAATTTATCTTTTTAAAACTTTGACAGTCCAACAACTATATTCACTATAAGAATTAATATTTATTTTATTAAGTCACAGTTGCAATATATTGGTGGCTTGCCACTATTGATAAAGACAAAACAATACAAAAAAAACATGAATTTGATTTACTGATATCATCATTACATATAATGAATACTTTTTTACAGTTTTAACATTTTTTTATGGAAACACGTTTATTTACATACCTTTCTGCGGAAAATATTATGACACAGAAAAACTGTTAAACACTACTAATATTTAAAAATTGCAAAGAAATGGCTAACATTTACTCTGGATATTACATTATTATTTTTTACTAGGCTTGCTATTTACCATATGGGTAATCTTTATCGTTTGGATACTAACTACTACTGTTTATTGCTTTTGCACATATATGTGGACCCCACCATTTATTGTGCAATTTGGAAGGTACTGGTCAGAAGATGGGCAATATTTGTTTATTTCACTACTTAATACATTAGTTTCAGTAATTAACTTAGTGGAGGACTGTTGACCTGGTACTGTGCTGTTTACTTTGTTTCCTCCTAACGGCTTCCCAGACAGTATTGATGACCAGGACGTACGTTCTTCATTGTTTGCAGTTCAGTAACTCTTTATGGAGGATTCACATCTGTGGCCTGTCACTGACATGATTGACTTCATATCCAGCCCTGCACTATGTAGTAAATGGCAGTGTCAGTGGCTCAGAAGGTAGCACACTCGCCTCTGAGGCCGGGAGATCAGAGGGCTGTGGGTTCAGTTCCCACATCTGGCACTTGGGTTAATATCCCAGTACTGACACTGTAGTGCAGCATGAGAGGGGTGCTGCACTTCTGAGGTGCCGCCTTTCGGATGAGACGTTAAACCGAGGTCCCATCTGCCTGGATTGGTGGTAGTTCAGGTGGATGTTAAAGATCCCATGGCACTTATCGAAAAAGAGTAGGGGAATTTCCCCGGTGTCCTGGCCAAATTTCCTTCATTCACTATAAATACCACAAACAGCTTAATCTGGTTTCAAAGTCAGTTGGCATTCATCTGTATCCCCCTCCCCCGGGTCGTGCCTGAAAATAGGCAGGATTTGTCTAGTGCACTTACCCGGTCAACAAAAGCTAAATAAATAAAAAATAAATAAATGCATGGCTGTTGTTCAAATAGAATGATTTGTATATCTATGGCTCAGGCTACACAATTTACTTAAATGTGACATCTTACCACCTAAGAATGATGCCCTCATGGGTATTTGGGTGTACAGGATAAGCTAACATACTATTTGCTAGCAGATTAGGCCTTACGGTCTATCGAGTCTGCTCGAACCTAGATCCTTAGTTGGGTGCCGAGACCCTCCCATCCCTTGTGCTCCAGAAACTCCTATCATCCATCCCCACCCCCCCAGGACAGGCCATCATCTGATACATCCACTTTCTGTGTCTGTCCCACCTCTTGAAGCCCTCCACTGTAGATCTCTGAACCAGCTCCCCAGGCAGTGCATTCCAAGGGTCCACCACCTTCTCAGTGAAAAACCTCTCCTCTTTCCCCCTCACCCTTCCACCTTCCAACTTCAAACCATGCCTCTGGTGATACCTCCTGCTTTAGTCTAAAGATCCCTCCACATTTACCCTATTTATTCCCTTGAGGTACTTGAAGACCTCAATCATGTCCCCTGTCTCTCCTCTCCTCCAATGAAAACAGGCAGAGCTCCTCAAGTCTGTCCTCATAAGTCAAACTCTCAGCCCTCGTGATCATCTTTGTTGCCCTCCTCTGTACCCCTCCAGGAGCTGTATGTCCCTCTTCAAGTGTGGTCTCCAGTACTGTACACAGTACTCAAGGTGTGGTCTAACCAGTCCATTGTACAGCGGCAGAAGCACTTCCTTGCTCCTAGAGGTGATCCCTCTTACGATGCATCCCAACATCCTGTTTGCCTTGCTAGCTGCTCTTCTGCAATGCTCAGAGTTATTCATACATGTATCCACCATGACCCCTAGGTCTTTTTCCCCTATTGAGGCCTCCAGCGCCTCCTCTCCCAGGGTGTACCTGTGTTTAGGGTTTCCCCGACCAAGATGCAACACCTTGCACTTGGTGATATTGAAATTTAATTTCCATGTGTAAGCCCAGCTTTCCAGGGTGTCCAGGTCCCCTTGCAGGGCCAACCTCCCCTCTTCTCCCTCAACTACTGCTCCCATCTTGGAGTCATCCGCGAATAGACTCATTTCACACCCTATACCCTCCCTGATGTCCGATATGTATGCATTAAACAGGATCGGACCCAGGACCGAGCCCTGTGGTACCCCACTACCTCACCTCTAGGGTTGAGAGCCCCACAGACCACTACTCTCTGAGTGCGCTCCAGCTAGCCAGTTTCAATCCATCTGACCATCAAAGGGCCTACCTAACCCCATCAGTTTCTCCACCAGACCATTGTGGGGGACAGAGTCAAACGCCTTGCTGAAGTCCAAGAATAATACATCCACAGGCTTACCCCTGTCCAGTTCTGATGTTACCCATTCATAGAACTCCACAAGGTTAGTTTGATATGATCTACCTGGCACAAACCCATGTTGCAGACTATCCAGACCTCCCACCTCCTCCAAGTACACCCTCAATCGTTCCTTTAGTATACTCTCCATTAATTTTCCCACCACCGAGGCCAAACTGATGGGTCTATAGTTCCCTGGTACTTCCCTCAACCCCCCTTTATGGATTGGTACCACATGTGCCTCTCGCCAATCCCTAGGTACCCTCCCTGTCTCAAGTGACCTGCTGAAAAGCTCTGCCAGGGGTGCAGCCAGTATGACCGCCAATTCCCATAGCACTCTCGGATGAATGCCATCCGGCCCAGGAGATTTGTCTTTCTTTAGGGCCTTGAGGGCTAACCACACCCTTTTGGCGGAGATAGCATCATCCGTCCCCTCCACCTTACTGGTCTATTTATCCTTATCTAGATGTGACACCCCTGGGGTACCTTTCTCTCCCTCTTGCTCCATTTCTGCTGCTTCCCTGATCCCACTCCCTGCCACTTCTATCCCCTTCGTGCCTTGCTTTGTAGATATCCCATCCCCCTCCCTAGTGAACACAGAGGCAAAGTACTCGTTAAATACCTCTGCCTGGTCCCTCGCCTCTTCCACCCACCCTCCTTCTGATCTCAATCTGCTGAGATGGCCCTTAGTTTTTCTCTGCTCCCCAATGTACCGGAAGAACCCCTTTTCCCCTCCATGTATCCCCTGTGCCAGCTGCTGTTTACTGGACTTTGCTCCCCTCACCACATGGGTGACTTTTCTAGATGCAAGCTGGTACATTTCCTTATCCCTATCCCCTCTTGTTGTTTTATATTTTTTGTAGGCCACCTTCTTTTCTCTGACTGCTACCTGTAACTCACTGGACCACCAGCATGGTTTATGTGACCTTGCTCCCTTACGTTTCAACTTAGCGCAGATCCTGACTGCCTCATGAAGTCCCCATTTTATGACCTCCCATCTCCTTTCCACATTTGTCGTTGAGGTAATCCCCTTCAAGTGATCCTTGAGAATATTTCCCATGCCCATAAAGTCTGCCCCCCTGAAGTCCACTGCCAGTGTCCTAGATCTCACCCCACTCCCCATGCTTATTTGAAACCAGACAGTATTGTGGTCACTCCCAGTCAGGGGGTCCTGTACAACCATGTCCCTTACTAGATCCCCATCTGCCAGAACCACATCCAGGACATGCCCTCCCTTGTGGGCTCCATCACATGCTGTGTTAAGAACACATCCTGGAAGCCATCCAGCAGCCTCTGCTCCTTGGCCACCTTAGAGGACATGGTTCCCCCAGTTTGTACCTGGCATATTAAGGGTCCCCATCAATACCACTCCTTCCCTTTGGGACCACACTGGGCAATGATGTTGTCCAGAAAACCATCCTCTAGAACATCACTCATCCTGGGGCCTATATGCTACTCCCAGCTTGACCTTATCTCCTGCTGGGGATCGGGAGACCCATAAGGCCTCCACGCTTCCTCTGCCTCTTCTACCATAGCAATTTCTATGTCATCTCTAATGAACATAGCCACTCCACCCCCTCTGCCCTCCTTTCTATCCTTCCTAAGCATAGTGTACCCCCGTACATTTAGGTCCCAGTCATGGTTTTTGTTGGCCCACGTCTCCGTGACTGCCGCCACATCCACCTCCCCCCGAACAGCATGGCCTTGAACTCTGGCAACTTGTTTCCCAAGCTCCTGGCATTTACTAACACCAACCCCCACTCCTTATCCCTGATCCTCTTTGTCGAACCCCACCCAGATTCCTTATACTTCCATCCTCCCCTGCTCCTCCTGAAACCTCCACCTCCAGTCTGTTTCCCCCTCCCCCCTTGGGCTTGAAGGCTACTCCCTCATCTGGAGGAGAGGGCTTGATCAGCCCTCCTTATCCCTTCCCCCCCCTTACAAGTTTAAACCCCACCTTCCTTGTATGTAGTCAGCCATCCCCTGTTTAAGGACTTCCTTCCCTAATGGGGCAAGATGAAACCTGTCCTTGGCATATAGTCCCTTATCCTCCCAAACTCCATTCCAGTTCCCTAACACCCTCATCCCATTCTCTTCACCCCACTTCCTGAGCCAGTCATTAACCTCTGTGAGCTTCACTTTTTCTCCACTGAGGCCTTTGGTACTGGCAATATCTCCAAAAAGGAAATGTTGCATCCATTATCCCGACAGACTCTGGCAAGTTCTTGGAACCTTGCTTGGATTTCCAAAACGCTATTTCCCTCTAGATCATTAGTTCCCAAATGCACCAGGAAATCCGTTTCCTCCACAATCTCTAACCATTTCACACTATGAACTTTGCTCTGTGCACTGTCAGCCCAGAGATACTCACTACTTTCACCTGGCTATGGCATCCACCCCACTGTCCCTCCCAATGGATACCCCTAATCATCGAGTCTCCCAGTAACAGAACCTTAACACCGCATCATCCTTATGGTTACCTCCACTATGCCCTCTCAGCCCCCCTTCCCCCCCTTTATTCATGATCTCACTCTCATGGGAGTCTTCCTGCCTTATTAGAGACCCCCTTGTCACCCTCCCATTTCTGTCTCCCTCGTTATTTTGCCCACTTAACTCAAACCCCCTCTGAATAGGTGTCCCTTTAACTCTCTCTTATCTGAACCATTTATCCTGGCCCTGATGGTTTCCTCTTCCCCACACCACCATCCTCCCCCTTGTAATAGTACCCCTGCCTCCAGAGGCTCTCTGTGGGTCCCTTTAGCTATGGCCCCATCCTTGGTACTGACCTCCTGCTGAAGGGGCTCTCCCACCTCCTTGTCTCCCAGTTTCTCTCTAATCATGCTCTCCTCCCTCATGTCTGGAATATGTTGCATCTTCCCATTTGCTTAACACATATGTTTCCCTTCTCCTCTGGGACTATGTCTATCCTTTCCACAGCTGGTTCTGTGATGCCCTATGGGTATCCGACTCCTCCCCGGCCTCTGTATAAGTTTCCTCATTTCCACCAACCCTTCCTCCTCTAGGTTGCTTAGTATCTCAAATTTATTGTGACACTCTATGTCGGCCTCCATCAAGTAACCCGAGTTTCCCCTGACTGCATCTCTAAACTGACCCTCTTCTTCCTCTCTTACACTGTTCACCTTAGGAGCTCCCTTCCCACAGTCTGCTGTTTTAGGCTTCCGCACAACAGCCCCTCCTGACTCTTCCCCCTCTAGTCTCTTTGTATTCAGAATGTTCACCCCGTATGCTTTCCCCTTAGCATCAACTTCCCTATCTAAGGGTCCTCTGTCCCTAATATCCCCCCTCCTGCTTGCTGTAACATAATGTCCTGTAATTTCAGAGCGTTGCCCCAGCCTCCCCTCAGCCCCATCCTTCTGCTGCCCATATCCACACCCCTTATCCTTGGACACCCCCCCAGCCTCCACAGCTTACTCCTTAACCAATATACCTCAATCCTGATACAAGATAGCTGTCTACAGAGTGGGCAGCCTCCCTCTCTCCAGGCCCAATTTAGAATTATTGCCATCCCACAGCCTGAGCAGCCTACAACCTTCCGAAGATGTCTGCCATGGTGGAATATGGCCACCCTGATTATCCCTCTGTTTATAATAGCACACCCCCTTTTCTCAGTCCCTTTCCCCTGGAGTACAGTTTCTCTCTATACTGACTGTAGTTATTTACAAACCTAATTTCAACCCCACCAATAAAGTTCCCAAATCTAACAAACACATACAGTCCAGTGTGTGTTCGGTCCCACTAACAGTGTGTGTAAGCAGACATCAGGTACCGTATGATGTCACAGGCCCACCAGCTCCTGTTGCTTCGAATTTCAGTCCCAAACAGAAATACTCAGCCCTCCAATCCCAACTCCCAGTAGCTTTTCAGTATTTAAGAAAGCATACAAAACAGGGTGCGTGGGAGGGCTCTTGGCAAACACATTTAAATTTCCCTCTAATTATCCCTGCCAAACAACTATCTCCAAAGTTACAATATCACAGCCCAAGTAACAGTTCTAATTCAAGGTAATAATTTTTAACACATAGAACTAATTTCACTTACAAACTATTCAAATATTTCAGTTAAAACAGAATATAACTGCAGCCCTCTTTCCTACCAGCTTGCTGTTTAAGCTCCCAAGTGAACAATCAACACATTGTCCCAGAATCGAACCCTCGCTTGCTGGGTGTACCAAGCACATTCACAGCTTGCATCTGTAACCTCTACGCCACGCTGCCAGCATTTTTAAAACCCCATTGGATTTCGAGTCCAACGCCTTAACCACTCGGCCATCACAGCTGTGCATCTAATAATTACTGTGATAAATGTTTTGGATGCAAGTAAAATGCACAAGCATCCTGGGGTAACTTTGACAAATATTTTTTGAATGTTAGTACAGGGCAGGCTGGGTCACCTGGAATCTGGTACATATACCCTCTTAACCTTTCTTTATTAGGCTCTTGTATTTGGTGGTGGTTTTTGGTGTCTTCACTGAAGGACAGTGAAACATACTTCAGTCCATTTTCATCTGTGTTGATAGTAAATGATGATGGTGTCAGGTCTTTCAGTCCTTCTCTTCCATGACAGGCAAAGTGTATCTTGATATTAAACCACACATACTGAACTAGTCTAACTGCTGTGTTTGTGTCCATTGCTGGTGATGATCACAGTTTAGACAGATCGGTGTCTGTTATTCGAGGATAATGAGATGTTTTATCCTCCCCTTTTTATGTTTGCTTGCACGCATGTGCAAGAAACATAATGCCATCATCCGAGATTTCGGAGGTGTGTCACCCCCTCTTCCAATTCAGTCAGTGTGTTGGCAGGCGCGGCCCCTGTAAGCCAATGCATGCTGGAACTGTCTATGACAAGCTCCAAAATGCAGTGGCATAGAGTTGAAAGGGAAGCTACGCTCAGTGAGCAGCGATAAGATATTGCCTGCCCGCGCGCAGCTCCACCACACACACACACACACACACACACACACACACACACACGCACGCATACCACGTACTGCCCTCCCAGGCACACACGTGATAGCCGACGGGGTGCCAATCCCCATCGCCGTGCCTGCCCCCCAAAGCTTTTCTAAATGCCACGCTGGTGCCCACCCCAAGCGTGGCGAAGTCGACTAGAGCGCCAACGGGGTGCCCAATCCCCCGCTGGCTCCACTCCCCAGCCATCCTTCTGCCACGCTGGGAGTCCCACCTCAGCGTGGCAAACGCCCATGCCTTTTTTTTTAACCTGTAAAGCAAAACGGTCCACACAGTCTTCCTGCCCCCACAACCCACACCACCCACTGCTCACCCTGCCTCCCACACCTCCCCACCTCTATACTTACCTCCGGAGCTCGTGCGACAATCTTCGGTGGACCGGGAACACGTCTGCACTCTTCAAAGCCGACCGCGAACTGAGGAAATGCCGGTAAGCTGTATAATGGGCTAGATAGGGTTTTTTCAACTTTGTTGCATATCTCAGGCATTTTTGGAATTTTTGCACCAAATTTTCAACATGGGGTTTTTGGGACCGCTTCTCATGAATGATGCCACTGTCATGGCGTTATTCGGGCTCAAGGGTGATTTCGCAGTCACTGCGCGAAATCACCTTTTGAACCGATTAATGAAATGACACTGCAAGTGTTCATAAGGTGGCTTTCAAGAAGCCTATTTTGAAAAATCGTGGAAAATTCCAAAACGTACCGTTTTATTTAGCCGCATTGTGCAGTTCTACGACGTCAGAAGTTCGCGAATTTTCAATATTTTCTTACCCAGATTTTCAATATTGCCATTTTACCACACCTTCTTATGAGGAGTATAGCTGTCATTTTTCACATCTCACCCAAAACGTTTCCGCCCATGTAGCTCACAATGGCGCAGTCGGTGTGCGAAACCAATTTACGGGACAAATTAAGAAAACCACAGTGACACTGTTCATGAGCAGAGGTCTTAAAATGGCTATGTTGAAAATTTGGTGAAAAAATTCCTAAAAATGACTGTTTTACGAGCTGCGTTGCACAGTTCCTATGCATGCTTATAAGTTTGCGAATTCAATATTTTCACTCCAGATTTTCAGCATTGCCATTTTATTACACTTCCTTATGAACAGCACAGCTGCCATTTTTCATATGCCGTCCAAAATGTGTTTTGGCACATGTAGCGCACAATGGTGCTGTTGGTGTGCGAAAGCAATGTTTTGGGGCAGATTAAGAAAATCACAGTTACACTGTTCATGAGCAGAGGTCTTAAAATGGCTATGTTGAATATTTGGTGGCAAAAGTCCATAAAATGACTGTGTTACGAGTGAGCATTGCGCAGTTTCCATGCACCCTCGTAAGTTCATGACTTTGTAATATTTTAAGTCCAGATTTTCACCAGTGGCATTTTTCCACACTTCCTTATTTACAGTACAGCTGTCATTTTTCACAACATGGCCGAAGTGTGTTTTCACACTTTCAACGCAGAGATGCGTGGTCACTGTGGGAAATCATTGTTCGGGACAGATAAAGAAAACCACAATGACACTGTTCATGATCAGAGGCACCAAAATGCCTGAGTTGACAATCTGCTGTAAAAAAAATCCCCAACCTAATTATATTACGGGTGTGCGTTGCACAGTTTCTATGTACGCTCGTGACTTCACCATTTTTTTAAATATTTTTACTGCAGATTTGCAACATTGCCATTTTTATACCTCCCCATGAACAGTACAGCTGTCATTTTTACATCCTGTTCAGAATGTTTTTGCACCTGTGGAAAGCAAATGCCGTAGTCGCTGTGCATAAGCAACTTTCGCTAACAAACTGATATTCCCCCTGTTCATGAGGTGGGGTCACAAAAAACATGTTGAACATTTGGAGTGAAAATACCAACGAATGCCTGAGGTATTGGGTTTCCAACCATAACGCCCAACCCTGTAGAGAATGACAGGCATCAGGGGTGTGACTTGGGATTCTTGCCTGTAATGCTCATTTCATTCCACACCCTGCAGCCAGTGAGAGGCATCGAGGTATGCCTTGGACTCTTCGGCCCCAATGTTCACCCCATTCTCCTATATCGCACCCATCTCACAGTGTTTCCTAATGGAATGGGGTGTGCTTAAGGGCCGAAGACCCCAAGGAACACCGTGACACTTGTCAGTGTCTGCAGGGTGGGGTGTGGTGAAATGGCGTGGCCGTTATGCCTGACGACCCAAAGGCACACCCCAATGTCTGTCACTCTCTGCAGGGTGGTGGTGGGGTTGGCTTCAGTTCAATACTTCACTGCCATTCCTATTACGCAGCTCTGTAACTTCTACACTACCACTGCCAATGCCAGCAAGCAAACATTCGGCATTGACAAATGCTTGTTTATGCAATGTTTTGATAAGGCCAAGGAATACATTGTTAACTGTTTGGAAATCAGCACCATGCATTATGCTAACTATGGCTAAAAGGCGGGTCATTTAGATGTTGATTCAGTCCTGCTCTTATTCCCACATAGCTACCAAGACTGTAGTGTTTGCTATCTTTGTTGCGGACAGATGCATAAAATTGTCTTAAGATATTGCATAGGTCAGGCACAGTCAAGTATTCAAATTCTGTACTTTTGTTGTTTGAAACTAACCATTCCCTTAGGAGTTTTACAGCCCACTGTGCTGCTTTTCTTGTGCTTCTCTCATTTCTGTTTTCTTGAAGTATGACCAGATGTGCTGCTGTGACTTGTGCATGTCTGCAGTTGCTCATCTCTGTCAAATCCAGCTTTGGTTGTTCTGCCACTGATATTTCGCCCTTGACATTTAAGATAACAAAAACAAACATCTCGGTTAGGATAATAAATTGACTCACAAATGCTGCAATATGATTGGGTATTTGGATGAGTGATATGCACAGAGGAACGATTAACAGTCTGTTAAGCGAACACTTGTGTCGTGATGTGGTTCAAGGCAGTCGGGAACATTATGTCACTGGAGTAGTGCATGCATTGTTAGACATTTACAAAAATAAATAATGTAGATATAGACTGCAGTCTATTTTTTGTACTACTGGTACTACTGTATTGTCATGCTGGGACTGACAATTCATTAACTGGCATTACATTACTATTGTTTTAATACTTAGGTAGCTCATTTTTAAGGGCACCACAGGAAGTACATATATCACAAAAAAAAAAAAAACTACTTAAGGATCCAGCATGGCAATGTAGCAATATCAGTAGTATGAATACTGCGGACAAACAGGGCTGCAGCCACATGATAGTGTTTTTATGTTTCGTACATAGTGACACTGCATTCCCCATTGCCTTGTACCTCATAAAGCTGCAAGTGGGTTGATTGACATACTGTTAATCTAACCTCTAGACATATCTCATTATTTTATATATTACATACACAGAGGGAAGGAAAAAAAAGACCCACTATGGCAATACAGCTATGCCAGTAGTACAATGCCTGCTGATGACTGAACTACGTCCAGATAATTGTGTTTTGGTTTTTCATAATGCATTCTCAAAACCAGTGACATGCTGTTACCTATCACCACGTACCACATCACTACATAATTGCACCTTGTGCCACATTACACCACAAGGGGGGTGACTGACTGTTAATCTAACCTCTGGTCATACCTTATTACTTAAATATGGGTTGATTAACAGACTGAATCTAACATATGGGCATACCTCATTTCTTAATCGTGGGGCAGCAGTAAGGGCATCTACAGTTTTTGTACTTCTGGCATCGCTGCATTGCCATGCTGGGCCTGAGGTTTTTAAAAAGATTTCATATGTATGTATGTTTATAGTGTCCTTAATTATTCATTAACCAAGTAGGTACACTGTACTAATGTTATGCTTGTTCATAAATCTATGGGCCCAACATGGTGGTGCAGCAATGCCAGTAGTACAAAAACATACAGACCCCGGACTGCTGCCGTATGACTGTGCTCTTATGTTTAATGATTAATGCAGAAATGCAGTGCCATCAATTTCGTATTGCCTCATGCCACATACCACCACAGAAAAACAAAACAAAAGGGGTTCATAAACAGATTACTAATCTAACCTCTAGAGAGATCTCATTTCTTAAGTACTAGCCCACTATGGCACATACAGAAGAACAACTACTGTGGTATGAGTAACCATACAAACACACACACACACACACACACACACAGCTGCACACACACAGGTGCACAGACACACACACGTTAACTTTCATGTCTCATTATTGTGGTGACTGAAGAAAAAAATGAAAAAATTACTACCTTTGCTGTTCATGTTGTATTCTCATCTTCATTTTCATTTACTGCTGTTAAGAAAAGTGTTATTGTTCTTTGATCAGAGTCAGGGCTGAGATGAGGTGGTTCTGTGGTCATTGAGATGCTATCAGTTTCAGAGGTGGACGGGTTTTCTGTCACACTGGTAACTTGTGTTTCTTCATTTTGTGTTTCTGGATCTGGTGTATGATTGACAGTGCTGGTATCTTCTTTGGGGTTGGTTTGTTCTTCTGAAGGCTCCTGTTGCGTTGTCTGAAAGTTTAGCTGAGATGCTGTTAATATAGCATTAGAGATGCATCGAAATAAAATTTCGTCGGCGAAATTGCAGCGAAATAGGCCATTTCCCCAGATTAAATGTTTTATGAAATTGTGGCAAAATTTCGCCCATCGCCACTGGCCACAAGTCCGTAAATTGACCCCCCCCCCCCACACACACACACACAAGTTGTCTTGCACCCTCCAATTTGTGTTATAAAAAAAATTCACCCTCCACTCCCTGGTATCTAGTGGTTCCCCCCCAAGCCGTCACTGGCCGTAAACATAAAATAAGCACCCCTCTAAGTTACCCTGGCTTCTACCTCCATTTGTTTAAAAAAACAAAAAATTCACCCTCATCTCCCTAGTGTCTAGTGGTCCCATGCCCAGCCATCACTGGCCGTAAACATAAAATAAGCCCCCCAAAAGTTACCCTGGCTGCCGCCTCCATTTGTTTTAAAAAAAACAAAATTCACCCTCATCTCCCTGGTGTCTAGTGGTCCCCCAACCCCATCAATAAATAGCAGCACCCACCCAGCTCCCCCCCCAGTACCCCGATTGGGCCACCGGCATAGCACTCCACTCACCTCCATGGTCGGCAGCCTGACTGAGTGCCACTGAGCGCTTAAATGAATGAATGAGCACATTTCACACATTTGATGGCCACTATTCATGAATGGGCAAGTTTCCTGCATGAAATGCACGTGATCCACCAGTGGGGCTCTGCACCCATTGATGGGTGCACAGTGTCCAGCATTCATGATCTCCGGCCACTATGCACCCCCTGTCCACAGATCCTTCCCCCCAGCATACTAGTGCATGGGGGCAGGTCAGCAGACAGGGCCGGGCAGTCAATGGGATGCCCATACCACGTCTGATAGTGGATCCCTGACTCCATGCAGTGCATGGGTTTCTGGGACCAGCAACCTGCTTCTGTGCAGGTACACAGGGTGAGTGCTCAAGCAGTTGCCTCCAGCCCCCCTTCCAGTCCATGGGGCTGGGGCGGCATGGAGAGGGGGTCAGCAACGGTTTGCCACGGCTAGCAGTGGCACCATAAGGGGAGATGTAATGGCTACAGCTGTGTCCCCCCCTGCATAGAGGATGCAGCCCACAATGACACACAGTGCCTTTGTGAATGGGTGCCACACAGAGCACTCCCCTAGCATGCCCCCATCCCACCCCTAGTGCAGTGCCCCACAGCTGGCTGGGGATCCATTGCACATGGCGCTAACATGCCCATTAGTGAATACTGTTGGGGGGGTGCAGGGCACCGCTGCACAGCATTTGGTGGTGGGAATTCATGTGCGCTGACTTTGTGCAGCACGTAGACATTCGTGAATCGCAGCCAATGCTATCAGCAGTAATTACATGTGCTGGCAACATTTCTAGTAATTCTTATAACAAACAGTTTGCTTGGGGTGTTTTCAGTTTTTCTGGTATCTTTGTGATGAGGAAACTGCAGCGTAAGTAAGCATGAGGAATTTTAATAGACACGATTCTATGCTGTTGCAGCAAAGAAGTGACAAAGCTACCATGGTACTGTACAACAGTATCCTGACATCACTACTTTAGTACAACAGCATCTGGAGTATATTGCTTTCCATACATAACAACACAAAACCATATTCTATAACAGTAAAAGATATGCTATAATGTAAGTGGTTCTGAAATATGTCAACATTTCTTTCTCCCTTGCCATGCCCACCATGAAAAATAAGTATTTTAATGTGCAGCTGTGATGTTAACCTTCAGAAATGTGTGCTGGCATTATCCAAACACATCTGCAATATGAAGCCAGTGTGCACAGCAAATGGTACCCTCAGGGGAAGAGATTTAAAAAAAACTACTGGTGGTGGTCATGTTTATTTACTTCAGCCATTAATTATAACACTAGCAATAACAGCAGTTCAAACATGTTTAATGTAATAAAATAGCTGCTGCTGATAAATCTAAGGATGTCAGAAATTCATTAAAAAACTGCATGATGACATTTTTGCTAACAAATACTGCTAGGAGCTGTGTTGAAATTGCAAGTACCTTTTCCTGTAAAAGCTATTTTTTAAATATTTATCCCAGTTCCATTATTAATCCTTTTTTACTGCCCTTTTATTGAAGCTGCTCAAATAGAATATATAGAATAGTGTATAGTTGCCCATACGCAATAAGGCTATATTGCCATTGAGGGGATGTGATGATGTCACACAGAAGAGGTCTGTATAACGGTATCACATCACCAAGATGGCAACATGCCTTCTTGTGTATGGCAACCATACGCTATTTTATATAGTATATGGTTCCCCAAAACATAGAAACTTTAATTTCACAAGGTGTCATACCTTGTGTTCATGGTTCTGCTCCTCGGCGCAACCCCGCTCCACTCCCAACTCTGGTCCTCGCTGCAGTTCCACTTTGCTGATGACCTCTATAATTTACTGTATCAGTGATTTAAAAAGAAATTGACAAACTGGTAGCTTGGACACACAGAGCCGACTATGGCAGTCCATGTCAAAACTCCAACTATCTTAAGCGACAGCTCCCTCGTCCGCTCGTTAACCTGGGCCACCATTTTAATCTGATTATTTTGGGGACCTGTGATGTTTCCACCAATCAGGTAACAGCTCAAGGGGGAAAAGTTGTTGTACTATCGATGTGACGTCAGAACAACAGTACAACAATTTTTTTGACCTATTAACTGTCCTACAACAAGATTTGGAAAACCATTGTTTTCCATACACAGTAAGCACTAACCATATACTATAAAAAATGTTATATATCAGATTTTAGCAATTATTTCAGATTCTGGATTAGTTGGATTGCGTACTTACTGATCTAAAATCTGGTCCAAGATCAGAAACATAATGGCAAGAGAATTTCTGGGAGGGAGACACATAATTATAAAGTGGTCTACAGGAACCCTAAATTACATTTTTTACAGACTTGCTCAGTCCAAAAAAACATTACTTAAGTGAACACTGTGAGAACACCTGCCCTCCCAAGTCTATCGGCATGATGGCCCTGTCCAAGATCTGACCTCATATAGGATTATGCAAAATACAATGATCTGATCTCAGTTTTTGGCACCCCATTCCTCACCCCTTCTAATGAGAAAAGCCAGCCCCTTTTGACAAGTGGCACCCCCTCCCTCCCTCACTCCATCCATGTAAAAATAGTGGTCTATGGTGTCCAATGGCTTCCCCAACCCCCAGCACATCCTTCCCTCCAGTGGTGACTGAAGGTCCTCCACTCACCTCTTTGACTGGCCACTGTCTAACCCATTATTACAAACAGCAATTATAGAAATAGATGTTCATTCAGAAATCATCATGGAATGAATGAATGAATATGAATGTATATTTCTGTACATTTCTGTAATTGCTGTTTGTGGAAAAGGAATAGAAGTGTGGAAGTGAGTGGAGGTCATGCCATTTGCCCTTGTAAGGAATGGAGCAGAGAGTTGAGGGTGCCACTGAACACCAGGGACTGCTGTTATTTGCATAGGTTGGGGTGAGGGAGGGGTTTATTACTGAATGTAACAGATTTTTTTGCACAGGATAAGGTATGGGAGGGGTGTGCAACTTGACTCCAGGGACTGTTGTTTTACTTGGGGAGGTGCCACTGTGCCACACAGTCAGGTCCGAGCCTGATACCCCTGATTCAAAATCCACTTCAGCCTCAGATAAGATTTTGGGTTGTAGCTCAACATTTTTTGACTATTGAGTAAACACTGGTTGGAGCAGATCTGGTGCACATCTACATTTTGTAAACTTGGTGAGTATTCTTGTCTTCGTGCTGGTCCTGTAGCACTTTTTTCAAACTATTTAATGTAATTTATGGGTCCTGTATTCAGAGAAGTCCATTTTCCCTGTGCATCCATTTGCAGTGCGTGTGATATAGCACCCTGCCGGCCCGGGAGTCATATTTAGGCAAGCAGTGCACCCCAAGCAGAATGCGCTGCTTATCTGAATGTTTACACTGTGGATACTGACTATGCACAGCACTAACACATCTCCTTGCAGGACAGTGACTCACAGGAGCAGATGGAGATAGCGTATCCCAAATGGGATAGCACCATTGCTCCTGTGAGCCATATTCAGAGGCCTGCATGCCAATGACCACATATGGCATGCAAGGTGCTAAGGGTCCATTTGCATGCCATTATGTGCCCATTAGTAGCTCCACACAGTGCCGCCATGTGCAAATGCATGGAGGCATTGTTTGAAGCCATGGTCACCCCCCAATCACCTGTCCAGCCATTGACAAATAGCTGCCTCTGAAACCCTGGTAGTCTAGACTAGTGCTCCTCCTCCATTCCTTGATCACCAGTCCCACCACAGAAAATAGCTGCCTCCCAATGACTGGTAGTCTAGTGTCCCTCACACCCGATCAGCAGTCTAACATAAAGGCTATGACTGCAGTTCAGCTGGTGGAAGCTACCGGCCATAATCCCCTTCCTGAGCTATTTAAGCCAGCTTCTCCCAGCCTCATTTATAAACACTGTTTCTTTGTTGCAGCTGGAGGCTTTACTGGGGCCCTAGCCTTTTTATGTTGGCTCGCGTCATGACATATTGCAATAATAGATTGGAGGGCCGGTCACTGTTGGGCAAATGCAGGGCATGCATCAGTAGGTGCATCCCTCATTCCCCAATAAGCCTGCATGCTGCTGCCACACCATACATACATAATGTGGTGAGCACATCTAAGGAAAGGTCCACTGCAATGCCAGCAAAGCTCGTCATATGCAGCAGACCTCCCGACATGCTTTCCCTGGTGAGAAAATAAATGTAACATGGCAGCACACTGCCTGCCATAATGCCGACTTCAGGGGTGCCCAATCCCCGTCAGCATGCCCTGCCCCAATGTATGTGCCAATGGGGGAGCCCACTCCCTGTCAGCATAATGCACCCCCCCATTTGTTATGTGCAGAGGAGGATGCCCAATCCCTCCTCGGCTCTTGCCCCTCCCGCTTTCGTTGTGTGCCGATGGGGGTGCCCAATCGCCCATCGGCTACAGCATCCCCCCAAAAGCACTTAGGTGGCACACTGGGAGCCCACCCCAGTGTGCCAATTCCCCTGAAAATTAAAAACCATCCGGCGATGTTTTTTTTTTTTTTTGTAACTTGTAAAAAGAAACAGCCTCGCGGTCTCCCTCCCCCACAACCTGCTTCCACCCTCTGCACACCTGCCTCCCACACCCTCCCATACCCCATACTTACCTCCTGAGTCTGGCGCCAGCGATCTTCGGTGGACCGGGAACACGTCTGCACTCTTCAAAACCAACCGCGAACCGAAGAAATGCTGGTAAACTGTATAATGGCATTAATAGGGTTTTTTCAACTTTGGTGCATTATCACGGGCATTTTTTGGAATTCTTGCACCAAATTTTCAACATGAGGTTATTGGGACCCATCCTCATGAATTCAGTCACTGTCATAGCGTTATTCGGTCCCGAAAGGTGATTTCGTGGTCATTGTGAGGAATCACCTTTTGGGACCAAGTAATGAAATGACAGTGCTACTGTTCATGAGAGGGGCTCTTAAAAAGCCTATGTTGCAAATTTGATGAAAAAAATCCCCAAAATGGCTGTTTTATGAGTGTGCATTATGCTGTTTCCACACACGCTCGTAACTTTGTGAATTTATAATATTTTCACTCCAGATTTTCAAAATTGGCATTTTTCCATACCTCCTGATGAACAGTATAGCTGTCATTTTACATATCCAGGCTGAAATGTGTTTTCGCATGTCCGTCACAGAATTGCGCGGTCGCTGTGCGAAATCAGTTTTTGGGACAGTTTGAGGAAATGATGGTGACACTGTTCATGAACAGAGGTCCTAAAACACCTACATTGAAAATTTGGTGCTGAAAGTCCATAAAATGACTGTGTTACAAGCGTGCGTTGTGCAGTCTCCACGCACCCTTGTAACTTCGCAAATTTACAATATTTTCATGCCAGATTTTCAACACTGGCATTTTTTCACACCTCCTTATGAACAGTACAGGTGTCAGTTTTCACACCCTGCCCAAAATGTGTTTCCGCACCTGTGGCGCGCAATGGCATGGTCGCTGTGGGAATTCAACTTTTGGGACAGATTAACAAAATCACAGCACCACTGTTCATGAGGGGAGGTCCCAAAATGCCTATGTTAAAAATGTGGCTAACAAACTTCCAAAAATAATTGGGTTATGGATGTGTGTTGTGCAGTTTCTATGCATGCTCATGACTTCACCAATTTTTCATATTTTCACTCCAGATTTTCAACGTTGCCATTTTTTTATGCCTCCTCATAAACAATACAGTTGTCATTTTCCATATCCTGCCTAAAATGTGTTTTCATCCCTGTGTCGCCAAATGGCATAGCTGCTGTGCAAAACCACCTTTCAGCTAACAAACTGATTGTGCCGCTTTTCATGAGGTAGGCTCACAAAAAGCCCATGTTGAAAATTTGGAGTGAAAATACCAACACACGCCTATGGTGTTAGGGTTTCCAACTGTGGCACTCCACCCTGTAGAGACTGACAGGCATCAGGGGTATGACTCGGGATCATTGGCTGTAATGTTTATGCCATTCCACCCCCAACCTGCAGCCAGTGACAGGCATCGTGGTGTGCCTTGCACTGTTCGGCTAGAAAGTTCACCCTATTCTCCTATACTGAACTCACTTCAGCGTATTTCCTTTTGGAATGGGGTAAGTATAATGCCCAAAGACCCCAAAGCACACCACGACACTTATCAGTGTCTATAGGGTAGGGTGAGGTACAATGGCATGAGCGTTACAGCTGATGACCCAAAGGCACACCCCAATGCCTGTCAGTCTCTACAGGGTGGGGGTGGGGTTGGCATCACTTCAGTACTTCATTGCCATTCCTATTATATGTCTCTAACTCCATTACTACCAATGCCAATGCCAGCGAGACAACATTAGGCATTGACAAATGCTTGTTTCTCTCGGTGTTTGTCTGCAACTTTTCCTTTATACTTTTGGGCTTTCTGTTTGGTTTGTGCTTTCTCCGGCTTTCTAGATCAGTATTTTGTTCTTTCTTCCTTTACTGGCTGCAGTTTGTGATTTTTTCTTTTTCTCAGTCAGCTCCTCCTGTTACATTGCTGTCCTTATGTAACTCCTTTGTTTCTTTCCATTTTGATTCCTGGTATGCCTTCTTGTTTCCCAGTATGTCCAGCCTATGTCACTCTGCTGTTCTGGCTTGCACTAATTCAGGCTTCCGGTTTTGCTGTTCATACCAAGCTACCATAAATCTCAGGGTTTGGCTGCTTTCAGTAACTGCTTTCACCTGGCTTCCTAGCAAAGCTGCCAATCCCTTTTTAAGTTCTATTATTTTAATTAGTTTACTCAGTCTGCTTCGACAGTTGCCAACCTAGTCTTTATGTATATCTTCCAGCTTTTTTTGCTGAGGCTGGGTTTTCCCTCTCATTTTGACCTTGATGTACATTCAAATGTCAGTATCCTTCATTCGCTGTTACTTTCCATCAATATCTGTCACTACACTCAGCAGTCATTATTCAGTTAAAATCTTGCCCTAAGGATTCTCCCTATAGGTAGACAGGACTTGCTCCCCTTGAAGTCCACATCCTGATGGTGGGTCTCTTGTCTCAGGAGGGCATCCTTCTTTGTAGGCCACATGACTCCTGTGGTGCCTTCTGGCAGTCCCACTGGACAATAAAGTCCAATGCTCCAGGGGAAGCTTTAGCTATGCAGACCTTCAGTCGGCAGCACCTCAAGGTGTAGTATTTAAGACTTCAGCTGACAGAGGGTGGTACCCTAAGCCCAAAGGGGTTCCTTTAGCCATGCAGACCACATCGGCAGAATCATTCTCCCTGTGTCTGCCTTAGGTCCACCTAGTCTCATTCCATATCCCCTTCCTTTAGTTTCCAGTCAAGGATAATCCTCCTCTCTGTCTCGAGGCTAGGTGATAGCCTTTCAGCAGTTGCTACTCTCCTGATTTTACACTTTGACAGGAGGACTTCCTTCATGGGGAACTTTCCTTAGCTGAAGAGATCAACCTGCAGCATCCCACAGCATTATCTCAGTAGAAGGACAGAGAGAGAGAGAGTTGTCCCTCCAAAAACTTTCCCTAAATTTCAAACTACAAATTTGAATTCTATGGTGTCACAATAATAAGTTTTCATGCTAGGAAAGATGGCAGTCGAGGCCATGGATCCTCAGAGATTCCCTCCACAGGGTGTTTTTCCTATTCTGAGTGCTGAAAGCCATGATATAGTATAGTATATGTACTGTATTTAAGAATAGCATTTACCCTAGTAGGAGGTTTCTGCAGTGAGTTAGGGTTGAATGGTGGCTGACTTATCCTTCAATCCTGCCATTCCCCCTCTCCTTATGAAAGAAAAGCCTCTGTCTGCTATCAGTTACCAGATGCTGTCAGTCATTGTTCGAATCAGTCTTGGTCCGTTATCAGTTGTCACTACTTGTTGTCAGTCAGTACTCACTCAGTCTCTGTGTTCACCATCTGCTGTGCAGTACTTTTGGGCACCTTCCTAAGGTAGAGTTAGCCTAAAGGAATTCTGTTCCTGTGGCACCTCTAGGAGTGGAACCTTCCGTCAGAGGGTTCTTTTGCCTTAATGGTACCCCAACTGGGTGGTAGTCCTTCGTGGTACAAAGCGTGCGAATGGCCAAAGTATCCACATATAACAGTCAAACAACACATTCATTCAGCTACCCTCGGACTATCAACAGTGCTGCACAAGAATAACTCCTCACTAAGCTGTGTATGCCCACTGAACACAAAGGCTATTCCTGCAGTTCAATGAGCAGGAGCTACCAGTCATACTCCCCTACTTGAAATATTTAAGCCAGTTTCTTCCAACCTCATTTGGAAGCATTTTTTCTTTGCCCTACCATCCTCCCCTCCTCTGCCAGTAGCGTGCCTCTCTCATTGGAGCTCCTTCTTAAGGTACCTTTAGCCTAAAGGAATTATGTTCCTGAGGCACCACTTGGGGTGGAACCCTCTTCAAGAGGGTTTCTTTGCCTTCACGGTACCCTGATAGGGTGGAAGTCCCCCATTGGACAGATAGTGTGAACAGCCAAAATAGCCACATATAACAGTCAGACAACACACTCATTCAACTACATTCAGACTATCAACAATGCTGCATAAGCATAACACGGCACTATGTTGCCTACACCCATTGAGTCATAGGTAATAGCTGCCATCAAATCCCTGGTAGTCTAGTGCCCCCCTCCTGATCAGAGACCCCTTCCTCCCAGCCCACCAGCTCATAACCCACCTCCCCAACTCCCTGTTGGCACCACACTCACTCCACCATCTGAAAAAGTGGAGCCATAGTCATCTCATCAGACGCTATAGGTTTATATCTCTCTTTCAAACATACAGGGCTATTAACAGAAATATTCTTAATAGTTCATTATTTGAATTAGTATTTGAAGAACAGTGTAGTCTAGTGACCACAATGCAAACTTGGGATACAAGATACCCAGGTTCAGAGTAAACCACGGCTACTTGCTCACTGAATAATCTTGAACAAGAAATTTAACCTCTGTGCTTTCAATCTACCCAGATGTAAAATAGAGCACAGCAGGACCTCACTGAAAATGAGATAATATATCTCGGCTGGGCTATCCTGGGTAAGTAAAGAGTAAAATAAAATAGAGGCTAATTAAGCAATTTATATCATAAGAATGTTTGTAGCTGAAGTGATCAGGATTGTAATAGTGAAAAGGCGTGCTGGCAGAAGCCTTTTTTAAGTTTGAAGAAAATTTTAATTATTAAATACAATTTGTAATGATAGAACATTTCCAGTAAATATATACAAACATATATTTTAAGTTGCCAATGATCAGCTTTTTCTGATGTATGTGTGTGCTCACTCCCTGTCACTCAGATGGCAGCCGGACAACATGTTGATCAAATGGGCTCTGCTGGTTGCTGTCTCTGAACATGATTGTGGCTGAACTTTTATGGTCAGTGGATCGAATCATGTGTCAACAGGGGGTGAGGAAGGTGGGTGCTTAGTCTGTGGCCTGGATTTTTTAGATTGATTGGGTGGGCAGGCATTAAACAATCAGGGACTGTGAGACATCTGTTTTCTAGGATCACACTAGCAATTGGTGGATGGGGGAGCCACTAGACTACTATGGATTAGGGGTCAGCCATTTTTATGGTCAGCATGATGATGGGGGAGGGAGACACTAGCAAGGACTGGCAGACCTGTCAGTTTGCTACCCGGCATGTGGCCAGAGGGGAGGTGAATGGATGGTTTAGATGTACACAAACCATTGTGTGCTTTGATAAGGGTAGAGTTTTAAAAACATTCAACAGTCCAACAGTCCAAAGGCTCAGTGGTCTCTTGGGTAGGTTAGGACTGATTAAGACTGAATGGTATGTACTGCTTGTGCAGCTGTGAACTTTGGCTTACACTCTCTCTGTTCCAGTTACAAAGACAGCCACCCTGTTGGGGTGTTACAAAAACGAGGAACCCTGACAAGGGTTCCAACCCCTGTACATGTCATAGGCATTCCTAGAGGTGCCACAGGAACAGAATTCCTTCAGGTTAAAGCTACCTTAGGAAGGGGTCCTAGGGCCAAAGAAGAGAGAGACACCTCAGTAGGAGGAGGAGGGCAGGAAGGTGGCAATGAAAAATCAGACCGTCAAAAGGATGCTTGGACATGTAGGGTTTTGACCGCCAGAGGGGTGTGTGGCATGGCTGCCCACTACCCCTCCGAACAACAGGAAAAGCTCTTCAGTTCTAAAATGGTACACTCCTTACCAATAGTGTGTGAAATCAGAAACAAATAGTGAATGTACTAAAAGGAGGATAAAGGTCGGCCTAATGGAGTGGCGAGCTGAGCGCTGGCAGCTTACCTGCCACACCAGGTTTGGTATTGGTCCAGGGTCACTCAGGGCTGGCTGGAGAGGTAGGATTGGGCATCCCAAGGACATAGACACAGACAAACATAGACTTTGATGGCATATAAGGACCGCTTGGCCCACCCAGTCTGCCCATTTCCCTACCTATTGGATACGCTGCAGATCCTAGTTAACCAACAGCCTACTTCCTCCTACCCCCCCACTAGAATTGCCTTGTCTGTCCCATGCATTCTTGAATTTCCCCACTGTTTTTCACCCCACGACCTCCTCAGGAAGGCCATTCCATGTGTCCACCACCCTCTCTGTAAAAAATACTTTATCGTGTTACCCCTGAGCCGTTCCTTCCTTGATCTTTAAATTGTGCCCCCTTGTTCTTGCACATCTCTTTTTCTGAAAGATGCTACCCACTTGGACTTTGTTGATTCCCTTGAGGTACTTGAAAGTTTCTGTCATGTCCTCCCTCTCCCTCCTTTCCTCAAGGGTATACATATTAAGCTCCTTTAGTCTCTCTTCGTATGGCTTCTGGTGCAGATCCTGTACCATTTTAGTTGCCCTCCTCTGGACTGCCTCCATCCTGTCTATGTCCTTGCAGAGATGGGGTCACCAGAACTGTATGCAGTACTCCAGATGGGGTCTCATGAATTGTCTATACAGAGGGATAACAACTTTCTGTTTTCTAGTGGTGATGCCTCTCCCTATGCATCCCATTATCCCCCCAGTCCTCCTTACTGCCTTCTCACATTGCTTGCCTACCTTTAGGTCATCTGATCTGACTATCCCCAGGTCCCTTTCAATTTTTTTGTTGTGAGTAACCCCCCATTGTGTACTCTTCCTGGGATTTTGTTTCCTAGGTGCATTACTTTGCACTTCTTTGCATTGAATCTAAGCTGCCATATTTTTGACCATTCCTCCAAGAACAGCTCATCTCCTTCACAAGAAGAGATTCTGAGTCCCACCACTAGACTTCCACGTGGTGGAGGCTGAGTGACAGTGCCAGTGTGACCAGTAGACCTGAGGCGGGAGTCTGCTAATGCAGCATGCAAGTGCACCAACACGCACCTGCTTGCCTTACATCCCACGCTGACACCCCAGGGATGAAAACTGGAGGAAAATGCCATGGCTCACTCTGCATCTCCTGCAGGCACCACACTACCAAATGTGGCAGGTGGGCCACCACCAAACATGGCTCTCTGTATGTGGACGTTAACTCTCGTAAGACCATGGGATGGGTCAGTGATAGCTCTGGGAGGATACCTCTGGGAACCAGGAATGGAAGTAGGTAAAATGAAATAATAAAACAAGCATTTGCCAATGCCGAATGTTTGCTTGCTGATATTAGCATTGGAAGTGCAGGAGTTAGGCAGGTGCAGAATAGGAATGGCAGTGAAGTATTGAACTCACGCCAATGTCTCCTCCACCCTGCAGAGATGGACAGGCATTGGGGTGTGCCTTTGGGTCGTCACCCATAATGCTCATGCCATGTCACCTCACCCTATCCTGCAGACACCGACAAGTGTTGAGGTGTGCCTTGGGGTGTTCGGCTTTACAGTCACCCCATTCCATAAGGACATATGCTGAACTGGGTGCAGTATAGGAGAATGGGGTGAACTTTGGGGCAGAAGAGTCCAAGGCACACCTTGATGCCTGTCACTGGCTTCAGGGTGGGGTTGGGGGTGGAATGGCATGAGCATTAAAGTCGGCAATCCAAAGGCACACCCCTGATGCCTGTCAGTCTCTACAGGATGGGACGTTATGATAAGAAACCCTAATGCCCCGGGTGTTTGTTGGTATTTGCACTACAAATTTTCAACATGGCCTTTTTGTGACCCCACCTTATGAAAGCATTTGGGACCTCTGCTCATGAACAGTGGCACTGTGATTTTGTGAATCTGTCCCAAACATTGATTTCCCACAGCAACTGCACCATTTTGCACCAGATGCGCGAAAACACATTTTGGGCAGGGTGTGAAAATTGACAGCTGTACTGTTCATAAGGACATGTGCAAAAATGACAATGTTCAAAATCTGGAGTAAAAATATTACAAATTTGCGAAGTTATGAGTGTGTGGGGAAACTGCACAATGCACCCTCATAACGCAGTAATTTTTTCGAGTTTTTTTTCACCAAATTTGCAATGTAGGCTTTTTTTGGGAGCCCAGCTCATGAACAGTGACACTGTCATTTCATCAGTCGGTCCTGAAATGTGATTCCGCGCAGTGACCACGAAATCACCTTTCAGGACCGAATAACCAGATGACAGTGATTGAATTCATAAGGTGGGGTCCCAAGAACCCAATGTTGAAAATTTGGTGCCATAATTTGCAAAAATGGCCGTGATATCCACCTAAGTTGAAGATAACCCATTTATGCTATTATACAGCTTACCTACATTTCTTCAGTTCATGGTCAGCTTTGAAGAGTGCAGACATGCTCCCGCTCCACTGAAGACTGTCACACCAGGCTCCGGAGGTAAGTATAGGGTGTGGAGGGGTGGGGGAGGTCAGATGAGCAGAGGGTGGGTGCGAGTTGGGGAAGGGGGCACTAGAGACAATGAGGAACTTTTTTTTCTTTTACAGGTTAAAAAAAAAAACATCATGGGAAGGTTTTTCCTTTACAGATTTGTTTTTGGTACACTGGAGTGGGCTCCCAGTGTGCCACCTGTATTTTTTGGGGAGGGGGACTGAAGCTGATGGGGACTGGGCCCCCCCTTCGACTCAGAAAATGGGTCTGTGTTTGGTGGGGTGCATGATGCCAAGGTGGATTGGGCACCACCTCGGCATGCAAAACTCCTACATAGACATTATGCCGACGGGGATTGGGCTCCCCCATCAACAAATGAACTGGGAAGGGGGCATGCGGACAGGGGGATTAGGCACCCCTATTGGCTTCCATGGGGACTGTGAGAGGTGGATGGCGACAGCCGCCCCCATGTTTATTGAAATGGGACGCCAGACAAGGCAAGCTGTGATTAGCCACTGGAATCAGGGACCGCCCCAGCAGAAAAAAACAGCTGATTGTTAAATGACGGGGCGCCCACTGATTGTATCCACAAATTTCTTTCAAGTTGGTGGCACACTGCAATACTGCTGTCATGGACAGCGTGCACCTCTATTGGCACCACAGAGACCAGCCCCAAAAAGCACTGCCGGCATTGGCCACAACACTGCTGCACTTATACCACCTGCTACTCCAGCAAGCTGCCACAACACGTTTCTTGTGCATGCATGCAAACAAACATAAAAAGGAGGATGAAGACGGAGCAACAATAGAATGCAAAGCAATATTTGACACAAAGTTTGTATCGCAAACACAGGCTCACAGGTCAAAGGCAGTCCTCCTTTTAATGCAGCTTTCAAACTTGCAGAATCTTTTCACCCTGTTGCTTTTTAGCTTTTCAAACCAACTTAAGCAAATATAGCATCCTAAAAATAAAGAAGATTAGGTGCACTTACAAGCTGCTTTGTACTTTGGGTGCTTCCTAACTGTAAATGCTCTTGAAAGCCTCATTATGGGGTTGGGGGACTTGGAGGTGTATGATGCATTAACAGAGATTTCTAAACTCAAGTTCTTTCAAGATCATTGGCAATATATGTAGGTTTATTTTTACCGTTAACATGTTTCAGCATTACAAATTGTTTTTAATAATTCACAAGTTCTTCAGACATACGAAATTGTGCCAGTCTGCTTTGTCATTGTTACAATCCTGATCACTTAGGCCACTAACATTCTGATGATGTCAATTTATTCATTAGCCTCTGTTTTTTATTTACCTAGGATAGCCCAGATGAAATGTAATGTCTGGTTTTCAGACAGGTCCTTCTTTTGTCCATTTTTACAGCTGAGTGGATTGAGGCACAACAAGCTTAAAGCATCAACATTTGCTAGCAGAGAGAAATGTCATCATATAGTTTTTTTTACTAATAATGCATTTCTGGCAAAAACATCAATATATCTATTTTTCTTGTAATTGTATTTCACTCGTATACTGAGATATGGCAAAAACATCAATATATCTCTTTTTTTCTTGTCACTGGTTCCATTCCTACACTGAGATATGAGGTTTTAAAGTTTTTAAATTCCCCTGTTCTCTGGCTAGGACCACTGTGAATAAATAAAACATTTTGCTGTGTGATATTGTGCTGTTTACCATCAGATGTGTGGGCTAGCACCCTCCTAATACTTCCACAGTATAACTCCTTTATGACTTCCTGGGCTGACCACCAACAGGTGGATAGGACCGGTGATGTACTGGTATGGCGGCACACAGAGCCAATTAGGTTTTACTGTAGGGGTGTGTCACCAGGTTAATTTGTTTAATTGTGGCTGGCCTGGGAGAATGGAGGCCTGCACTGTCTGATTGCTATGGAGGGGGGTGATTGTCTTCATTGCAGGACACCTCGCTGACCACTCAGATGTCACTTTGTACTTAGGAGGTCAGGACAAAAACCTAATCTAGACAACAGGTCATGAAGTACAGAAGGGTCAAACTGGATGGACTGATAGTCTTTTCTGACAAAATTGTCTATGTTTTTATGTTTAAAGCCAAAAAGTAACCTCAAGGGAAGCAATTTTTAAAAATTGCTAGTGGCATCCACATTTAATGACGTGAGTCATTATTTATAAAATTGGCAATAAAAGCGGTTTTAAAGACATCTTAGAAAAATAAAAAATATACAGATGATGAATCTAATTATATCAGACATATATTAATGCTATAAAAGTATACGATGAAAGTTTTTCACTGACTAACACATAGTGCTGCTTTCAATGACTTGTTTAACATTACACAGTGAGCAAGTGGCTGTGGTGGGCTTTGAACATGGGTCCCTTGTGTCCCAAGGCTACACTGTAGTAACTAGACCATGCTGCCTCTTTAAATACTAGTTCAAATGCCAAATTACTAAGATTATTTCTATTTCTAGCCTTTTATGTTTAAAAAAGAGATATAAACCTATAGTGTCACTATTTTTTATAACATGAGGCTTAGTATGCATGTTTGTTTCTAGTAGGAGAAACACCGAGCTGTAATTAAAATGACATCATGCTATTTTTCATGGAGTGCTGTAGCTCTTAGCACCCAAGTCAGTTATGTGTTAGCAGTGACATAAGTACAATATTAGGGTATATTGTAACATTAGGTTTATTTATTTATTAATTCATAAATACATTCATTCATTCATGTTTCTCATGTAGCTTTTTGGCCACCTGGGCCTGCTTCTGGCTTTTGTTCCAGCATCCCAGTCATGGCACCACTCCCCTGCCATCCCTCTGGCAGGGAGCCACATGAGTCTGCTGGTGCACATTGTTTTTTCCATTTATTTCCCCTGGTCTTTGCCCTCTCCTGGTTCCTTGGTGCAGGACATGCATTCCCACACACAACACCTCAGACACACATAGTGATGTCCTGAGGCGAGCCAAGCTCCCTCGGCCCACTGCAGGTGTTGATACAGCGCCGGAACCAGGGCACCTCTCTCCCTCAGCTGGGAGAGGTGCCATAGGACAATGCTTCCCCAGCCCCCCCCAACTGCCCGATCAACTTTCTGAGTCCACTCCTGAACCCAGGTTGCTGCACGGAAGTGCATAGCTTTTCCATTGGGCGGCCCGTGTAACATTATTTATTAAGAATGAAATACCATGATTTGTAAAGTGGGCCATGAAACTCCTGTAACCTCACTGGTTGAAATGGTTCTGTGTGATAACAGTGATCATGAAACCGCAACCACCATTAGGGTGAGTGTATATCGCCAAAAAGCAAATTGGTGATATACACTTGCTGGCAAACAAACAGCAAGCAACTGGACTTAGTGTCTATGTGGGGGGGGCTGCACCCCCCATGCCCCCCTTCGTGTGGAGGGTTCCCTCCCACCACCCTGAATGAGGATTATTAACTCAAGGGGGGTGCATGTCAAGGAGATGGTGACACTCCAGATTGCTCCCCCCCAAAAAAATGGTAGTGGCAGCTAGCAGCAACATTTTTACCCCTGGTCCCCAGCCTTGAACCCAGTACCTGCTGCGCTGGAGCTAGCCACCCTCACCACCACACCACATGGCCAACTGAGCTGCAGCAGGCACACTACCCCCTTAGAAACCCTCTTCCCTATCTCTCCCCTTCCCCTCGCTATCTTCCCCTTCCAGTCACCCTCCCCTATGGTAGCTTTCGCATAGAGTCACTACTGTTGCAGGGTAACCCATGAAGATAGTGCTGTTTATGAGTTGCCGTTTTGGCCATTGCTCATATTCAGTCGCTTTTCTCACTGGATACAGGTTGAAACACATCCCACGGCCAAGATTGTTTTCTGACAACCACAAAACTCAGCTGCACTACAAAGGTTTTATTAAATAAAAGCCCATTTTATTAAGTGGTCATAGCTGGCACCCAGAAGAGGAACATAATGGGACTCAAGGGATCCCCACAGCTTAAATCCACCTAAGTGGCCATGTGTAACCACAGCCATAACTTGTGGGACTCAAGATGTGTTTAGTCTAACACAGTTAAATCTGCTAGCAGCATACCTTCACTTAGTGATGATACTGCAGTAGGGTTGCAGTTACCAACTACTGTACTTAAGAGGTCAGTTCAAGGGAACCCCATTAAATGTGCAAACCACATGTCACCATGGTTACTGTTATTCTTGACTGAAAGACCTGTATAGCAAACCTGCATTATGTACCTTTCAACTGTAGATTAATTGTATACGTGCTGATATGTCTTACATCTGTTTGCCAAGTTCTTTTTTTAAGTCCATTTTATAAGTGGAATAAAACACTCCAGGGTATGTGATCATAAGGGAATAATGTATTTCTTGGGTACATGCAGCACTTGGCTATGCCTCATGCTTAACAATCTCCTAAGGCAAGCATTATTAGTCCTTGGAGTAGAAGTGATCATTGTATAGTGTGGTTTGGCATATGGATTGGGCAGGAGAAAAACCACACAAAGATAAGGGTCCTAGACTTTAGGAGAGTAGATTTTTAAAGAAATGGGAGCCTGCCTTAGGAAATACCTTAATGGAGGGATAGATGGGGGGGAGTGGAGGCACAATGGAATGGAATATAATAAGGGTGGGAATAACTAAGATAACAGCCAGTTGTGTAAAGGTAATAAGCAAGGGTAAGAGGACAAAGAGGCCACTGTGGTTATCAAAGAAGGTGGCTAAGGTGGTAAGGGAGAAAAAAAAAACTTTCAGGAAATAGAAAGGAGACCCAAATGAAGGCAGACAGGGTGGTATGTCTAGATAATAAAAAGGGAGGCAGGCAGGAGGGTGAGAACAGAAAAGGCTCTGCTGAAGAAAGGATCACCCAGGTGGTGAAGAATGACGTTAAGACTTCCTTCAGGTACGTGAGTGAAAAGAGGAAAGCAAAGCATGGTATAGTGAAGATCAGAAAACTGGAAGGGAGGGGTGGGGGAGCTGTGCAGAGGAAGAACAAGAAAAAGGTAAAATTTGAATTAAATGCTTCGGCTCGGTCTACACAGTGGAAAGGGTGGGGTGGGCTGATATGCATGAACAGGCAACAGGGGGAGGGAGGAATGGTCACAAGTCTATTTATGGAACAGAGAGTCCACTGGGGGTTGGAAGCCTTAAAGGAAAACAAGGCAATGGGGTCAAATGGGGTGTACTTAAGGAACAGAGCATGGTGCTGGATGGTCTTCTGGGAACACTATTTAGCACCTCATTGGAGATAGGCATGGCTCAAAAGGAGTGCAGGAGGGCTGATGTGGTCCCTCTGCACAAGAGCAGAAGCAAGAAGGAGGCCAGCAATTACAGACCAGTCAGTCTCACATCAGATTTTTTTATAATTAAAATTTTTTATTGAAAACAAGACAGTTACAGTAACAGTATAGAAAGGCAATAAAGTGGTACTAACAGCAATCACCAAACCCACTGCATGAGAACTACAAGAACCATCCATGTCCCCCTACCACCCCCTCCTATCCCAAATAGAATGACAGAAGTACAATGTATAGTTGAACAAGACAAAGACAACCCTCCCAAAACACTCCCACGCTCCCCTCCCACCCAGAGCACTGTAAAGCAAAAGGAGAGTCATGTACAACAAATAGGCAAATTCACACTTAATAATCACCCTCACTCCTCTAATGCAGAACTGACATATGGGTTTGTAGGGAAGACCATCTCTGAAGAAACAGTTCATCCCTATGGTGAAGTCTTGCAATCTGTTTCTCAACCATGAGAGCCTGCATAAGCTCGTGGCACCATTCCTTGAAGGGAGGTGCAGTGTCTTTCCACCATTGATGGAGAATAACCACCTTGGCCACAGCCAAGATCAGGGCTATATGGGTCCTACGAATCCCAATCAGGTAAGAAGGGTAGTCCCCTAGTAAACAAATCACTGGAGTAAAAGTATCCTCCAGGCCTAAGAGTAGGTCTAGAGAATCCTTAATCTTCATCCAGAAAGGAGCCACCTTGGGGCATTCCCACAACATGTGCAAGAGGTGTCCCATGGCAGAACCACAATGAGAACAAACTGGGGTAGCTGCCTGGTCCATCTTATGAAGCCTCAAGGGAGTGTAATACATATTGTGTAGTACACGAAATTGGGTCCATCGATAGCAATCCCTTTTAACAAATTTATATAGATCATGCCAAATAGTTTGCCAGCACTTCATATCATTATCCAAATCAAGGGCTTGTTGCCAGTAAAAGCAAACACCAGCTAAAGCCATGGGATCAGCTATTTGAAGACCAGAATACAAATTTTCAACTGGATGAGGCTTAGTACTTATCTCAATGAAACTGGATAGAAAATCAGTTTCTCATGGGACCCACGGGGCAGAACCAAGATGCGCCAAGAGAGCATTCTTTAGTTGTAGGTACTTAAATGGATGGAATACAGGAATATCGAGGGAGTCTTGTAGCTGTCCATTGGAAAGAAACCACCCCTGTTCCAAGAGGTCGGCAACCCACACAGTGCGTAAAGGAGGGCAGAAGGAAGATGGGATTGGATGACCCCGAGAAAGATATTGAGGTTTGCCATAATTGGTTGTGTGAGCATCTGAGACCAGTCCAGATGCAAAAAACCCCCCATCTGTGCATGGGCCCTGAGGGCCTATACCAGGGGTGGGTGATGCAGCATGGTAGGTACTTTAGCAATTCTGCAATACAGAAGACTGGGAAGCTGAATACCCACCTTCTGACAGAGTGACATTTCTATGTTTAACCACAAAGGTCGATACCCCATATCCATGCCCCTGGAGAAGCATTGCCCCAGTGAAAAAACTTGGCTCCATGGATAGAAAGATTATAGATGAAAAAGTTAGGAACATGAAGGCCACCCCTATCTCTAGGGAGAGTTAATTTATAGTAGGTCCAATGCCCAGCCCCTCCTTTCCAGAGAAAATGGTTTAACATTCCCTACAGGGAAGCCAACCAGGCTTTAGGCAGAAAAACTCCCGTCATACCTAAAGGGTAAAGTATTCTCGGACGTATATTCATCTTACTGACATGTAGGTGGCCCCATGGGGATAATGGCAAAGCATTCCACCTTGTCAGGTCATTTTCAATAGTAAGCAAAGGGGGGGGATAAATTTAAAGAAACCAGGTCAGAGAGACGTTGGGGGATACGGATACCGAGATATGTAGGAGCCTTAGGATCCCAGGAAAGTCCAAGATCAAGTATTTCGCTCTTGGGAACCAGATAACTTAGCAGCATAACCTGGGTCTTTTCCAGATTCAATTTGTACCCTGACAAGCTAGCAAAAACAGCAATTTCAGACAAGGCTACTGGGATGGAGGAAACTGGGTCCTCGAGGCGCAAAAGTAGGTCATACGCATAAGCGGATAACTTAAACCTTTCACCCCCCCCCACCAGAATACCTTAAATGTCTGGAGCATTCTACAATTGAAGTAAAGGTGGTTCCAAATACAAGTTGAATAATAAAGGGGAGAGAAGGCAGCCTTGTCACATCCCCCACTCTAATTGAAAAGAGGAGGAAGAGAGCCCGTTGAATCAGACCCTAGCCGAGGGATTAGAGTACATGATCTGGATACACTTAGAGAAGGAATTGGGGATAAAACATTTCTTCAAGACTTGGAACAAAAAGGGCCAAGAGACTCAATGAAAGGCTTTTTCTGCGTCAAGGAAGACCAAGGCCGCAGGAACCTTGCTTTCCCCAGATACAGAAATCAGGTTCAAGAGCTTCCTCAAATGATCATTGGACAAGCGGCCAGACATGAATCCAACTTGCAATGGTGAAATAAGATTATTCCTGACCGACCTGAGCCTGTTGGCGAGGACCTTAGCCAGGATATTAAGATCCAAATTAAGGAGAGAGATTGGTCAGTAACTCGTAGGCAGGAGCTTGTCCTTCCCCTTTTTCCACATGAGTGTAACCCACACTTTGCTGAAGAAGAAATCCTCCAAGCCATCTGTGAGAAAGGAGTTGTAAAGCTGAGTAAGAAAGAAAAATAATTCCTCCCTAAAGGTGAACTAGAAGGTATTACCAAAACCATTGGGGCCAGGAGCTTTATCTAGTGAGAGTTGTTGAATCACTGTGTTGACCTCGGTAACACTGATGTAATCTGCCAAAAAGTCCTGTTGAGGTGAGGGGGGGGGCTCAGACAGGTAATCAGTTATCCTGGCAGGATTGGCTGCAGAAGTGGGAGGAGCAGCATAAAGACTTTGGAAGAAGTTTTTAAAGGCCTCCACTATATCCCTGGGCTGAGTAAGGATACCCAGATCTGGACCTGGTCTCAAGGAGGGCAACAATCTAACCTATTTGCCTAAGCCACCAGGCTAAAAGCTTATCTGTCCATTCTCTGGACTCAGGATGCCTAAACATAGTGTGTACAATGGCTAGATCAATCTTCTTGGCTAACAATTCGGAATAAGCCAGACGAGAAGCCTCCAACTATTGCCAAATTCTGGGAAGGGAGTTAGGTGAGATGTACTTTTTCCAGTTGCCAAATTGCGGACAGAAGCTCATCCTCTTTCTGAACACGCCGTTTCTTCCTCCCGGCCGCTAGCTTAATACATTCACCCTGAATGGCGCACTTAAAACCCCCCTCGACGGCCAGAATATGTAGCACCAGAGAACAACACAGATCACCCCGACTCAGGAGATATTGACAGGTAAGGAATTTGAGTCCAAACAATGGGAAATAATACAGAAATTAGGCTGGTGGGGTGGGAGCAGAGAGTAAACATGTCTGATCAGGCTGCCATCACCACGTGACCTTTAATGCTCAGTCTCACATCAGTGTTGGGGAAGTTAATGGAGTCCCTACTGGAGGAGAGACTAACTGAGGATCTAGAGACATATGGGCTGCAGGACAACTGGCATTATGGCTTCACAGGGGGGAGGTCATGTCAGACAAATCTCATAGATTTCCTAGACTGGGTAACTAGGGAGGTGGATGGGGGGAGGGCAGTGGATGTGGCCTATCTGGACTTCAGCAAGGCCCTTTACACTGTACCACACAGGAGGCTGATAAAGACCCTTAGCAGCCTGGAGGTGGGGGAGAAGTTGGTGAGCTTGGTATCTAACTGATTGAAATATAGAAAGTAGAGGGCGGTGGCAAACAGAAGTCACTCAGGGGATGGAAGAGTGACCAGTGGAGGGCCATAAAGATCGGTTATGAGACCTGCCATCTTCAGTGTCTTCATAAGTGACATTGTTGAGGAACTGAAGGGGAAGGTGTGTCTCTTTGATGATGATACAAAATTTGCAACATGGTGGACACTCTGAAGGGGGGTGGAAAGAATGCAAAGGGAGCTGGGAAAACTAAAGGAGTGCTTTAGGGAGTGGTGCTGGGTTTAAATGCCAAAAAGTGCAAAGTCATGCACGTAGGGTGGGGAATTCTGGGTGCTATGTCTAAGATGGGGGAGGTGCTTAGAATTACCAAAAAAGAGACAGACCTTGGGGGTGAACATATCTGATTACCTCAAGGTAGCAGGGCAGTGCAACATGGCAGTAGGCAAGTTGAGCTGGATGCTGGGGTGCATAGAGAGGGGAATCTCTAGCAGAACAAAGGAAGTGGTCTTGCCTCTGTATCGTCCACATGTGAGACCCCACCTGGAGTAAAGTGTCCAGTTCTGGAGTCTGCACATCAACAGGGTGGAAGCTGTCCAGAGAAGAGCTACTAAAATAGTGTAGGGGTTGCACGAGAAACCATACAAGGAGAGGTGAATGAGAGGGGGACATGACTGAGACCTATAAGTACCTCCATGGGGTGAATGAGGTGCAGGAGGGGAGTCTCTTTCACAGGAGGAGGAGAACCAGACCACAGGGGCATGCTATGAAACTTGGGGAGGGGTGGAGAGTTTAACAGGGATGTAAGGAACTACTTCTTCACAGAAAGGGTGGTGGACACCTGGAACATCCTGCTAGAAGAGGTGGAAGGGGCGAAGACAGTGGGGAGCTTCAAACATGCATGGGATAGGCACATGGTATAATAAATAGAGGTAATGGAAGAGGGAGGGACACCTGTGATCAAACAGAGTCCAGCATGTAGTGTTAGGTGGGGAAAATAGACTAGATGGGCCTACTGGTCTTTTTCTTTCAACACATTCTATTATTCCCTTGTACCATACACCTTGTTGTGTGTTATACCTTACATAAAGTACATATGACATTTCCAAGGAGCTTTATAAGGATTTTCGGGTTTTAGGCAAAAAAAATTTACAATCAGTATCAACAGAACTCAATTTCCCAAAATTAGCAGTCAGTATTTAGCAGAACTTGATTTCACAAAATTCACAGTTGGTGACAGTATCAGCAGAAATCAGTTTCACAAAATCAGTAGCTGATTGTAGCAAGACTCAGTTTCATAGAATTTACAATTAGTTATCAGAGCTCAATTTCACAAAATTTTGTAAGTGACAGTATCAGCAAAACTCAGTGTAAACAAATTCAGTCAGCATCAGCAGCAATGTAGGAATTAAAGGGTGAGTAGCTAGGGCTCGGATCACCTAGCTCTGAAGTGAGCCCCGGTAGATCATGCATCACTGCCATTGACTTGTAATGGGAAGGGGGGGGTACAATTTTATGATATGACCCTTCATGGGCTTCCCTAGCTCCCTAAGCTTTATTATTTTTTTTATTTGTTTCACCATTACATGAGGGAGGCTGCCAAAATTAGCTCCCTTCTATAACAAAGACTTCCATCATAACCCATTCCTGGGTATGGTCGGGGGAAAAAGCAGACAAAAAGTAACAGAAAAAGGAAAAAAAGAGTGCCCAAAGTTTATCACCAAACTTAAGAACTATATGCTCCTTGAGTTTGAAGTGTTAAGAAAGGCTGCCCAAAGTACCTCAAATCTGTTAATATCATATATGTAAGTAATAATACCCAACAGGGAGGGATAGATAATGGACCTCAGGGCATAATGAGGCCCCGACGCCTCAGGCGGAGGGCCTTATAGCCCCTGGAAGGTCCATTATATCCCATAACGCCCACCCTGGAGGGTATTATTACACTTAGAAAATGGGCTTACATTATTTTTATTCAAATCATAATTTCATTAAAAAGGGTAAAAAAAAGTTATTAAAAATTTACTAAAATGTCAGGTTCTGTAAAATAGTCCCTTTAGTGCCACTAGAGGGTGCTGCTGTTTGTGATATCCTTTTTTTTTTGGTACTACCTGGGAGTGTCACTTTTTTATAGTGCTATCCAGGGAATTATTACTTTAAATTTTTTGTCTCTCCCCCCCCATCTGTTTGCGCTACGTGGATACATATTGTTTTGGTTGCTAGTCTGGGAGCGGAGAGAGAGAGAGAGAGAGAGGCTTAGCTGTGGAGTGGAAATGGCACGGTGTGCTGTGGCACGCTATCTGGGGCACGGAAGTTGGCCGATGACCTCTGGAGAGAAAAAAAAGGAGGTACTTACTTTTGGTTTAAAAACATGACGGTTGTAAATGGAGGAGTGGGAATTTCCTATGAGTCATTTAAAACACGAAGGTTGTGAACGGAGGAGTGGGACTTTCCTGTGAATCGTTGGCAGAGATGGAGTCACGGTGCCGGGTAGTGGCAGTTGCGAAAGTGGGCAGAGGATCCAAGGTTATGGACCTTGCGAGTGCCGTAGTTAGGACTGGCTTAGTTGGGGGGGGGGCGAAACAAAAACAAGATTTTTACTTTTCCGTATTCTCCGTATTTTGTTACTATGGACTGGTTTGAGGATTGTCTGTGTGTGGGGCCCTATAGCTCGCTCTCTCACTAAGCGTACAGTAAAAAAATAGCATTTATTGGAACGTGGGTACAGGGATACCACGTGATGACGGCTTCAGCGAGCAGCTGTAACTGAAGTAGGTAGCAAGTACTTAATCACTCGCTTTGCGACCAGAAAATAAATGGTGGTAGCGAGATTTGAATGTCGAGGTAGTCCCAGGATATCTTGAGTAATGGGGCACTAGACAGCGGCACTCGTTATTTTGCGGGCGTTGCTAAGAAATAACAGCCCGGGTGCCAGGCTGTTTTAGCCAATCAGGAGGCGAGTTTCACGTTACCCATTTTCTAAGCAGTAATAATGTATCATCTCAGATTTTGCACATTCAATCAAAAGATTCAAAAATGCTTCAAAATTTGGTGATTTTGAGTCTTTCCAGTGTTGAAGAATATGTTTTTTGCATTAACCAGAAGCAACTTAAGCAAATCATGAAACTGCCGAGGAACATTAATTTTATCAAAAAGATGGAGAAGAATAATACAGGACCAAATGGCAAATGTAGCCTTGTGATTTGTTGCATAAGCTCCAAAATTTTTTCCCAAAATGTTTTATCTCCCAGCACATCATAAACATACGCAATATTTTTTTATTTATTTAGTTTTTGTTGACAGGGTAAGTGCACTAGACAAATCCTGCCTATTTTCAGGCATGACCCGGGGGGTGGATACAGATGAATGCCAACTGACCTTGAACCAGATTAAGCTGTTGACCCCACATTGGTTTTACAACGTTGACATCTATCTAATATATCTGAGTCGAATTTATTTAATTTTTTAAGGTGTGTAGTACACTGTTTGGATAACATTCAATTGAATTTGTTTCAATTTAGTATTTTGAAAAATTGTTATGTGTGAAGCTATAATATGTTTCAATTGCACCACTGTTACAGAAGTGACCAGATCCTTTTCCCAAGCTCTTTTGAGAGTAGTAAAATTGACACAGATATCCATCAACAAAAAGGAATATACTTTTCTTATTAACTTTTCTTCAGAGATCAGAGTAGAAAATAAAATTTGCAGTGGGGATACTGGGGACAGATTCAAGTTACCAAAACATTTCTTTAAAATGTCATGGATATATAAATATACTAAGAATAACAACAGTTGCAATTTCAGTTTTTCAGTCAACTTTAAATATGAAAGAAATTGAGAGGTTGATTTTGAAAAAAGGTATTTTAAGACAATAAAGTCCTTATGAAGCCAATTACTAAGCATATAATACATTTGTAGTCATGGATTATGAAATAATAATGACAATTGAGTAATTTTATTTTGAAAACATAGAAATGTGTTTGCTTTTTGCCATGTATCCACTGTTGCTCTAGTACAAAAAGACACATTGCATTATTGACATCCAACTGCAACACAGTCACAATATTTTTTTCAGGTGACAAATGGGCTGCTAAAGGCAGCCATGGCAAGGGTTTGGTATGTTGTTTAAACCAATATAAGACAACTTCTAATTGGGTTGCTAAATAATACTACATATTTGGCAAGCCTAATCCTCCTGCTTCCATGGGTACATAAAGTTTCTTTAGTTTCAGTCTAGGCCTTTTGCCTGCACAAGCAAACTTTTTTATGTCTTTCAAGCTCATTAAAGAATTTTTTCTCAATTCTGATCAGGAGAGCCTAAATGAAAAATAGCAAATGCGGCAATACATTAATTTTTATTATATTAATTCTCCCCATGAGGGTAAGAGGTAATAATAGCCACCTATTAAGATCAGAGTATATCTGTTCTACTAGAGGAGTATAATTTAATTCAAAAAGTGTATTCAAATTTTTATGGATTTGCACCCTTAAATATAAAACATTATCCTTTACATGATCCTAGCCCCCAAGCTCCCAAGTTTTAATGCTAGCACTGATCAGCAGTACTCCATTTTGTAACATTCACAGTCAGTATTGATAGTACTCCATTTAAACAATTCAGTCAGTATTAGCAGTACTCCATTTCACAAAATTCAGTCAGTATCAGCTGTATTCCATTTAACAAAATTCAGTCAGTATCAGCAGTACTTTTTTCACAAAATTCATAGTATCAGCAGTACTTCATTTCAAAAATTCATAGTATCAGCAGTACTTTGTTTCACAAATTTCATAGTATTAAAAGTACTTCATTTCGCAAAATTCATAGTCAGTATCAGCAGTACTCCATTTCACAAAATTCAGTCAGTATCAGCAATACTACATTTCACAAAATTCACAGTTGTATCAGCAGAACTTAGTTTCATAAAATTCCCTGAAATTTGACTTTCAGGACCTTCCATTTTTTATTATTGGTGACACTCAAACTAAAACAAAATCTTTTTCTCATAGGCTTAATAATAATAATAATAAATTTATTTATAAGGCACCTTATCTTTTGCCAACGCGCCTAACAATATAAAAACAGAACAAGATTATAGAAACATCAATTCAGTTAAAATCACATAACAGTAAATCAGAAAAAACAAAACATTCAACCGGCTAAGGCTTGGTGCCACAGAAAGGTTTTTAAGCCCTTCTTAAATCCCTCCACAGTGGCGCACTCCCGTAACCGAATGGGTAGAGAATTCCAAAGGGTGGGGGCTGCATACGCAAAGCATCTTGCACCAGATGATTTCAAATTCACCCTTGGCATCTCTAACAACCCCTCATTGGCCAAGCGGAGTGATAGACCAGGGCAGTAAGGGACCAGGAGCTCTTTCAGATAGTCCGGGCCCTGTCCATGTAGGGCTTTGAAAGTCAGTAAACCAACTTTAAAGGTGATCCGTCACTGTACTGGGGTAATATGACAGGATTGAGCAGATCCTGCCAAAAGCCGGGTCACCGTGTTCTGCATCAGCTGCAAGTGATGGATTTCTACCCCAGAAAGCCCTAGGTAGAGGGAGTTGCAATAATCTAAGTGCGAGGACACAAAGGCCTGGACCAGGGTAGGACTTCATCTGTTCCTGTTGCTTATTCCTGCTGTGAAGTCGTAATACTCTGCTTATGACATCAAAGCCAGTTGCCACGGGAGGGATTTTGATGTCACAAACACAGGAGTATGATTTCATGAAAAGAAAGACACCTGGAACACATGAAGCCTAAGGGTTGGAAAGTCTCGTTGCAAGGAATGGAAAGTCCTGAATTTCCTGTTTTTCTTTGGAATGTTATGATAGTTGGTTCTGCTGATGTCACCAGTAACAAAAACAAAAAACCAAAAACTGACATATCACTTTGCATCTCTGGAAATGGGAGTAGTGCTTTTCTGCTATATACAGGGAGTTTTTTTTCTCCCTGTTGTTCTCACTCTGCTCAATAAGTGTAGGGCTCAAAAGCTGTGTACCTTGGCCATGCCCCGCTCAGTCAGTTTTTGGTGGCCATTTTGAATAAGGTTCTGGTTTAATTAATTAGAGTGGCATTGATAATCTGTTGACTTTTTTGGAAAACCTCAGATTTCACAGTTTTTGGATGGAGGGGGTAATATTGACAATGGAGCTCTGACACAGTAATGTGGACTCATATTTCTGGAGCAGCTATTCACTGTTACCCATTTTATCCTGCACAGCTGGATAGTCCTGAATAATCTGGATCATTCAGCAAAAAATAAGCCATTATAGGGTCTGTATTGTGTAAACAATAACCCATGACACGGTATGAGGTTACTGGGGATTAATCAACACCCTGGGTGCATTGTGAGGCATGAGGCTATAGGCTGACTGCCCTCACAGCACCTGGAAAGTTAATTTATTAAGCAATAATGCACAACAGGGTGTGTGTCATGCTGGGATAATGTCACGCCTTAGGTGATTGGGCATGAGGCTATAGGCCGAGTGTGTCCGACATCTGAAAAGTGACATTATTTCAACATGACACACACATTGGAGTGCTATTATACGATGGCTATAGTAAAAAATACTTAAAAGGTGAATAAAAAAAGAAAATTTAATGCAGTTTTACAATATTTTGGGACTGTGGAAGCATACTTGTTTTAAAAAAAGTTCCTGTTTTTACTTTGTTCACTAGGTGCTGCTGTAGGTTCCTTCCTTATCCTGTCTTCCTTGGCCCCGCTCTGGCTCTCTCACTCTTTCTTTCCTCAGCCTGGTGGTGTCTTACTTCACACACTGTAAATGCTTTGTACAGCAATGTTTATTGGTATATATATATACTGGCTAGTGCCAATAATCAATCAACAAATCTATAAACAAAACAAAGTGACTGCAGATGACAGTGAATGGCAATGCCAGACACTTGTTAAACTGACACAGAGAAACAAAGAAAGCAGGCACTCACCACTCCTTGTTTAGCTCAGGCTGGACACCGATGGCTTTAAATGAAGCACTACCACAATTCCTGGTGTCAAAAAAGCTACTTTATTTAAAAAGCCTAACAATATTGTGCACAGCAGCATGGAGCACAAAGAAAAAACGTCAGCTCAGCCAGACATAAAATTTTGCCTACCTACATTTTGTCAGACTTTTGACAAAACTCATATGCGGGAAATGTTAGGGAGGGGTGAGCTGGCCATTTTTTCCTGCCTTATGTTGAGTTCTTGTTAATGTTAATTATATGCTATGGGACTTTTATGCACAAAGCAATAACAAACTGATTTTTTGATTACTTGAAAAAATTAATTGCATGGTCACATGATAGACTGCTGCCTGCATAACAGAGCGATAACTGCAGGGTGACATTTTGTGACACTCTGCCCCCCCTTCACAGACAAACTTTTTATAGCTGCCACTCCACCACCAAAACATTTCCAGTCAAGTCTGAGCCACACCCTATCTCACTAAGTAAGTCCAGTGTCCTCAACCACAGACAGCACATTTTTAAGGGCTGGCTACAGGCTGGATGCATATCCCAGTGTTGTCCTTTATGGTGGCATAGAGATGGGCTTCAGTCTAAAGTCCTTGCTCTGCCTGAAGTCAAACTCTGCAATATGATGTAGGGAACTCATGCAGCAGCCTGACCACTTTTCAACCATCTTACAGCAGTGGAATGCCCTTACCCTCTATTGTAGTTAGGATCAAGAAAACTACATTTGAGATGGATTACTGCTAGGTACCTACCAGGGGTCCATTCTGTCATATGGGATATGCCCAGATTTGTATGGTGGGCTCAGTTTTTCCACTATGGGATTGATGGGTTTGGGTCAGTATGCATCATGTGGGAAAGGACACCCTTAGCTTCTGGGTGGAAAGTGTGGGATACCTAATTCTTAGTAACCTGCACACACACACACACACACACACACACACACACAGACTCTGCTGGTTTATGGCAGAACAGTGTTGCAGTTTTGGCTACTAATACAGCTGATACTCACCTGCCTTCTGACTCTAAGTAAAGCTACAGCCACAGCAGTTCCAGTGACAAGGGCAGGGGTAGACGGGTCCATTTGAAACCCTTTAGTCAGGTCTTTTATCCACCCCCCCATGCCTATGCATCCCAATGGATCACTGATTGTCACAGGAGGGACTTTAGCAAGGGGAGCAATTCTACAGCATGACTCTTTACCCACTGGGTCTCCAGGGGGCAGTCACACATTAGTATCTGCTTCCAACCCACACTGCAGGTGTCCTGTGTGGTGAGTTGGCCACTGCCATAATATTGCAGATATGTTTTTGTTATATTTTTTCTGTAATTTTGTTTATACTTAAATTCCCAAACAGGCCTAAAGATGAGATGGCAGACAGATACCCTGTGTTTTTTAAAGGTTATATGGGGATGTGTATTCCAGAGTCTGGGAAGGGCTTACTTGACAGGAAACCTAAAGTTATATTTCAAAGAAAATTGGGATTTCCTGGTAAACTAGTCAAAGGGAAACAGGGGCCATAAACTGTCAAGGATATGGGAGAAACTATCCCCTGCCATAAACCTTTAAAATCAAGAGAAAAATACTTTAAGTTCCAGGAACGGTCATGGTATATGAAGGGAATAAACAAGATTAACACAGCAAGGATTTTCTAGAGAAGAAAGGGGAGGGACATGAGAGAACACCAACTGAGATTGAAGGGGGGTAGATTCAGGAGAGAGATGAGGAGACTTTTTTCACAGAAAGAATGGTGAACAAGTGGAACTCCTTGCAGGGTGAGGTAGTGGCCTGCAAGATGGTAGATAGCTTCAAAAAGACCAGGGATAGGGTAAGGGTAAGGGGTAATAGGATGGGGAAGGGAAGGGAGGGGAAGCAGCATTATAAGGTGCTAGCTGTGCACTCAAGCAGACTTGATAGACCATGAGGCCTGTTTCTGCTGACATTTTTGTATGTTCATACTGTATATTTACATTGTATTTTGTGGCACAAAGGACAGGGATATCAAAGGTCTGGAAATCTACTGTGAATTCACTTCAAGTGTCATATTAATCTCCACTTAAAAGTGGCAGAAGGGAGACTGTTTTATTTTTGTGGTTCACTTAAAATTTGGGAAAGTGCAAGAGAGGCCCCTGCTGGCCTAAAATTATAAGGTCACCAGCTAACCAGGGACTGCAGGACCAGGACTATAAAACACCCCTCAAAAGAGAAACTCTGAGCATTTTGACACACTCTTTCATGAGACACTCTTCTGACATGACAAAAGACAGACAGACTGTGATAAGAACTGGAACTTGGAAAACTTTTGCAGAAACTTCATTTATAAAATGGGGAGAGTAAATCATGTATTTTGATTGGCTGTTAGCCATGCATTAGAAGTGTATAATGGATGGCTAGTAACAAGATCAGACAACCAGAGCCGCACGTAAAAAAATCAAGTATTAAGAAGCCAAATAGAATGTTCATCTTTTAAATCACCACCATTGTTTTTTCGCTGATAACCATGAACTAACTGACAAAATCTTGACTGTTAAAACATGACTGCAATCTCAGATAGTTTTCTACACTGTTTTCCATTTTTTTATCTGCACCAACTGGTTGATATCATAATCATAAGTTGCCGAGTTCAGTTAAATGATTGTCAATGAGAAATAAATATTGTCGTTAGCATCAGAGAGAGTGCCATGTGGGAGCGGGGAACTGATCACAGTGTGGGCAGTGAGCAGGAGCAATTGCTTGATGGGCAGCCTGGGGGGGGTGGTTGATCACAGTAGCACTGGATAAAATAGGAAAAGGAAAGAAAATAATAATGAGCAAGGTGCATACATTGTAGTTTACATAAATCTGGATGAGGAGAACTCTGTTAGAGAAAGTGAATGAGCGAGTGATGGGGGCAAGAGCATGTGGATGGCTGGTGATCAGGCTCCCTTGCTCATTCAGTTTCTCTGACAGAGCTCTCCTCATCCAGATTAAAGTACACTAGAATTTATGTACCTCTGCCAATAGTTTTCTTATTCTTTCCTTTTTCTGTTTTGTCCATCGCTGCTGTGATCTACCCCCCTTCCCCACCAAACGCTTGCTCCAGACAGTGCTCACCACCTGCACTGCAATCAGTTCCTCGTTATTTTTCGTGTGATTGTTTTTTGTTTGTTTTTTTGCTAACAAAGCACTTAGAACAGATTGCACTCCTTGTGCTACAAGTCATCTCCCCCGGCTCAAACCGCTGTATCATTACAAAACTAAATGTTTACCTAACTTGCTTGTGTCTCTTCATTACAGTGAGTAGGCTTGTACACAAAGTCAGAACTGCCCTCCCGTTAAATCTACATTCTCCTGCTGGCCCCGACTACCCACCAGGCACTTACTAGCTTGTTTTCTGTCAGCTCACCTGCCACCAGTAAGAAATATAGGTAGCATCCATAAACAAGCAAGCAAAAAAAAAAATGTAAAAAAAAAATAAAGCACTTAAAAGCTTACAATCCCTACCACTGTGTGTGCGTGTGTGAGGGGGATCAGTAACCATGACAACCACCTCCCAATTACAATTACAGAGGCTATAGTGGGGCATAAGACCAGAGCTAAAAAAACAGCATACTAATTCAGGCAGAGGAACTGTTTTACTTCAAAATAAATAAAACCTTTTCATTTAAACATATAAATAAAATTTTAAAGATGTAAAATACAGTGCCCCATTTTATAAGCACAATAAGGCACTATGGGGGTGTGCATTAGACATTTCTAAAGCACGGCCAGGGGCTGAGCACTTGGCCCGCGGCCTTGTGCCTCACTACGCCCCTGGCCATGCATTAGAAATGTCTAATGCACACCCCATCGTATCTTAGTGCTTACTTATTTTATGGACTTCTGATTCCCCACAAACAAGGTAGAAACTAGACAGTTAAATTTCATAGTGTGTTTTTGTATTTATATTTTTCCAACTTTGTTTGTTTATCTTTTAACCACATTTCTGAATCTTTTGTTTGAAGTTTTGTATGATAATTATTTAGTCATTAGTAGAAGAATTTGCTTTTAGAACTGTCTGTGAGTGATTTGTGTGTGTAAATTGTGGGAAGGTTCATTTCAAATATGAGACCAGCCTAGTTTAACTCAAGGTGCCATCATCACTACCAAAGACTAGGATGCTGGAAAAGGAATCTGGGTACCTAAAGTAGAGGAAATACATAGGTCTCAGGAGAGCTTAATAAGGGGGGAATAGGATGCTGCACCACCCGTGGGAGAAGACACAAATCAGGGATTATGAGGGAAAACCCCGAAGAGCTTGTAACACCTGGGTCTCCCCCCCAGTACAGCAACTAGGGAGGGTTTTCACCTGGCTACAGACTCGAGACTGTATTGTACCCTTACCCAGATTAGAAAGGAAGCCCTGGGACCTCATGACGAGTGTTCAGTTGTGAACTCAGTGAGCACTCTAAGAGGACACGTGGAAGGTATTCCTGTTTCCCCCCCAGCACGGATTGCGCTTAGGGGTGGGTGTTGTGAGCTCAGTGGACCCTGCCCCTAGGAGTTGGTTCATGACAGATCTGGTGGCAAAGCAGTGGGATCCAAGAGATATTGGTGGCACAGGCATAGCAGTCAGATTTGAGGCCTGTGTGTCAGATTGATAAACTGTAAACAATCCACATGCAAACAGGGTAGAGATTTGGGAAAAAAAAACAATTTGCTTACAGTATAAAGTTCCCTACCCTGTGTTATTTTTATTGTTGTTGTTCAGTGTAAGCTAGTGTAGCAGTAGTTAGGGAAGAAGATGGCTTCCAAATACAGACAATGCACTGCAGTTTAGTTAAGGCAGTTGTGCCAAGAAAGATGGGTCCATTATGAGAGGCTAACCAAAAAGAACCTCATGGGGGCTCTCTTGGCAGCCAGTGAGCAAGCAGTTGCCCAGAACTTTGAGTCACAGCCAGTGACTGAAAGAGGCCTGACCTTGGGCATGGGGGTGACAAGGGATGTCGCAGTGTCCAGTCCCAGGGAGGAGGACAGTGAGACCAGAAGGAATCCAGATCCACAGCACCAGGGAAAGGCCACCACAGAGCTGGAACTGGAAGGGATCAGGCTGCAGCTGGAGTTGGAGGAAATGGAAGCTACAGAAAAGCAGCAAGAAAGGGAACTGGAGCTGGAACAGAGAAAGGTTGAAGCCCAGCAGCAGAGGGAATTCAGGCAGAGAAAGTTTAAAATGGAGATGCAGGAAAAGCAGCACCAATTAGAAGCTGGTAGGGAGGAAAAGCAGCCCCAGAAAGAGTTTGAACTGGAGAGGCTAAGACTCCAACGACCAGCGCCAGAGGAGGCAAGTGGCAGGGGTGAACCTAAAACTCCAGGGATAGGGTATAAATTAAATTTCAAATTAGTAACTGAATTTAAAGAGGGGGAGGATATAAATGTATTTTTGAATTCATTTGAAAAGTTCTGTATCCAGGCCAAGATACCCAGGGAGGCCTGGAGCTTTCAATTCTCTCCTCTGCTTACTGGTAAAGGGTGTGAGGTGCTAGGTCAAATGGACAATGATGACAGTCAAGAATATGAGAAACTTAAAACTGCTTTACTTGAAAAGCATGAACTGACTCCTGAGGCCTACAGGGTTAAATTCCATAAACTCTGAAAAAAACACTGACATGAGCTTTGAGAAACTCGGCACAAAGCAACGTCAGTTTTTGAAATGTTGGTGAGAGGGGATGGAAGCAAACTCTATGGGGGAAATTGAGGAGGTTGTGCTATTAGAGCAGTTCTTTCATGCTTGCCCAGTGGAGCTGAAAACCTGGTTAGAGGACCAAGATCCAGAAACAGCATAGCAAGCTGCTGAGCTCTCAGATCGCTATGCCAGGAGCAGGCCTGCTCTGAAAGGAAGTGAGGGAGCAGGTGTGGCAAGACAAAAATAGAAAAGCGTGCCTTCAGGGCAGCTAAAATCCTCACTGTCTCTGCAGAATGGGGGAAGCCCCAAGTCACCAAAAAGGGATTTCTTGGATAAAAGAAATGATGAATGTTGGTTTTGTAAACAGCCAGGGCATCTTGCTAGACAGTGTCCTAAAAAGGTACAGAGTGGGCAAGTTTCCCTTGAAAGAAGGTGGATGTAGTGTATCCCTGAAAGCATGCCTGTAAACATGAGGGAGCACATACACCTGGTTACCATAAAAGAGGTGCAGACCCATGGGTTAAGGGACATGGGAGTGTCTCTTACCCTGGTAAAGGGGGATTTGGTATGGCCTGATCAGCTTATACCTGATCAGTTTCTATCAGTAAGAGGATTCACTGGGGAGGAGAAAACCCTGCCACTAGCTAGTGTTTTCCTGGATTGGGGTGAGACAGGAGAGAGGGTGCAAAAAGTGTCAGTGGCAGACAATCTCACCCTAGATGTGATTATAGGGAATAATCTACAGTGGGGGTGGTGTGAGTGGTTACCTGCAGTCAGACAGCAAAGGCTGCTTGTAATTCCCTGAAGCCCATGTGGAAAAGAATAGGAGGCTGGTTTCCCAGCCTGTATATCCTGACAGGGAGCGTGGTAAAAGGAAGGTAGGACTTCCCCAAGTAGCCATTCACCAGACAGCTGCAGAAGGTTGCTCTGAGGAGGGAGTGGTAACAAATGGTCAGAAGGTTAGGGATGGCAGTGACTCTGAATGCCCTGATGCTAGAGCTATGGACCACAGTTTAGGAACTGAGGGGGACATGTCCCAGGCTTTGGGAAAATATGAAGATTTTGAAGCTGCTCAGAGGACTGATCCTAGTTTGGAGAGGCTGAGGGCTTGTACAGAATCTGATGGAACACAGGAAGGTGACATGAGACATAGGATATTTTGGGACCAAGGACTGTTGTACACACAGGACATGAGGATACAGGGAGGGGTGATGGGCAGGCAACTTGTCGTTTCCCAGGGGTATCATGAGTAGTTGCTAAAGATCGCTCATGATATCCCCATGTCCAGACATCTGGGCATCACTCGCACCATGCAGCAATTGGCCCAAAATGTCTATTGGCCCAACTTCACCCGACAGGTGAAGGAATATTGCAGGTCTTGTCACGGGTGTCAACATATGGGGAGGCAGGTAGTAAAACCAAAGCTGCCCTAATTCCCTTGCCCATTGTGGAGGAGCCATTCCAGCAGGTAGGAATGGATATTGTGGGACCCTTGGATACCCCAAACTCCTCTGGGAAAATTGTATCCTGATGGTGGTCAATTATGCTACCCGATACCCAGAGGCAGTTGCCCTCTCCTCACTTAGGGCAGATAGAGTGACAGATGCCTTGCTAGGGATTTTCTCTCACTTCGGGTTTCCACAGGTGGTTATCTCTGATCAAGAGGGTAGCTTCATGTTGGACCTGATACAGTGTTTGTGGGAGAAGTGTATGGTGGTGCAGAGGTGCATGACAACTTATCACTAGCAAGCCAATGGGCTTGTGGAAAGATTTAATGGTACCCTAAAAATTATGCTCCAAGCATTTGCTGAACAGCATAGGAGGGACAGGGAGAAATACCTTCCCCACCTGTTGCTCACATACAGGGAGGTGCCCCAAAAGTCAACATGGTTCTCCCCATTCAAATTCTTATACAAACGCAGGATGCGTGGGCCCCAAGACTTGATCTGAGAAGACTGGGAAGGCAAGCACACAACCCAGGGAACTCTTAGAGTGGAATATGTTCTAAGCTGAACCAGGACTTCCTATGGAACAATGGTTACTGGCAAATATTCTTGTACTAAATGCCAGAAAGACCAAAGCTATCTTGTTTTGCCCCAGACATCTTGGTACTGATAGAAGTCACCTGCTCCCTATCACCATGGCAGCGGGGAGTAAGATCGCGGTAGTGGATTCGGTCAAATACCTTGGGGTAATACTCAACCAAGGCTTCACGTACAAGGCCCAGGTGGATCAAACAACTAACTCTATCCACCAGAAACTGAGTCTCCTATTTTGGCTAAACAAACAACTCACCCCTGTCTCTAGACTTGCAATTGCAAAAAGTATCCTACTGCGTAAATTTACTTAAGCTGCCTCCATCCTCCATCCATAGGAAAAACTGAAACTCATAGGCTGGAGCTGCTATACTACAAAATAGGTAGTTTCACTGCAATGTCCCCTCCTAGGACACACCACTGTGATGGGTTAGCCTCCTTAAACTGGCTCTCACTGCCTAGTAGGCTCCAATACCCCCTACTAACTGTAGCATACAAACAGTAGCAACCAATATAGTAGCACTCAATCTGAGTGACTATTATTGAGTGAGTCAATATAAGCAACTCAATAATAGTGCTCATAAGGACAGCAACTAGTGAAAAGTGTCACTATATCCTGCAGAGCGAGTGTAGCAGGGGGCTACACTCGCTACTGCAGGATATGGGATGATGGTTTGCCTAGCTCTGCCGAGCTGGCCATGTAGTGGAGCAGAGTATGCTACCAGCCCTGGAGCCAGCAACCCGTGTTCGGGTCTGCTGCCAGAAGAAAAAAAGTTGTTTTTTTTCCTTCTTTTGCTGTGTTTTAAGTCCGCACCACCGTGCAGTTGATTATATTTATTTGGGCAGGGGCTTGCCCCCACAGAGGGTGGTGTGGGCATAGCCCCCAACATAAAAATAGATATGGTGATGTTTCTTCAGTGCAGGAAGGAACCGTCACCATTTGCGACGGTAGTCCTGGGGTCCGTCGCCCTGCTTGTGTCGGGAGTTTTGTGGTTCACTGCATGTGATCAGTGCTCATTAGGAGTTGCCGTTATCACATAAAATCCATACAAACTAATCAATGGATCGGGTCCCCCAAGCCTTGAAGGCCTCCTCGTCCTCAAGCACTCCTGCAGGACATGCCGTACTTCTGGGAAGACATTACTCTGGGTACCCAAGGACACGGACTACACTTGGAAATAAGTCCTTTGCACATTCAGACCCTAAACTCTGGACTACCCTACCAGATGACCTACACTCAGCTGGTTCCTTTGCCACTTTTCTCAAGGCTCTAAAAACACACCTCTGTGTGCAGCACCAATGTACCTGCTAGTTGATTCATGTAGTTCTAGCACTTGCTCCCTAACCCTCTACTGTACTCAACTTCCCCAAATGTTTAGTCTAGCCCTATCCTATGAAGTTTCTCAGCCCTGCTTGTCTCCACTGTATGAATGTAACCTGCTGTAAATAACAACTATTTATTGATTGTTGCTGTTATGAATTTACCGTTCAACTGTATTCTCCTTCTTTACCACTTGTTATGATATCTGCTCTACCTACATGTAACTAATTCCTGGTCACCCCTGAAAAAGGGACCTCTGGTTCCAGTGGGCCTACCCGGCTAACAGAAATAAATAAATAAGTTTAGGGAGAAGCTGAAGTAGCTTATGGGGGTGGCCCAAAGCAACTTGCCAGCTGCCCAACAGAAGCAAAAGGCTGATACAACTGCAAAGCCAGATCTTACTCCTACAGCACAGGTCAAGAAGTAATGGTCCTAATTCCAGTCTAGAAAGACAAGCTGCAGACCAAGTGGGTGACTCCATATAAGGTAGTCCAACAGGTCAATGACATAAACTATATTGTGGAACTGCCTAACAGGAGACATACCCATAGGATGTACCATGGCAGTATGATGAAGCCATATGCAAACAGGGCTAACATGGTATTTGCAGTGTGTAGTCCTGGGAAGGGGATAGATGAAGAGGACCCCCCTCTTGGACTTGCTCGAAGAAACAAGCAGAAACCCTCTGTGGAGGCAATCAAGCTGTCACCCCAGTTGAACCCAAAACAGTCTCAGGAAGTGAGGGAGGTTTTAGAGGACTTTGCCCCTTTGTTTACAGTGCAGTCTGGATTACCCCTCCTTAATGACACATGACGTAGACACGGGGTGCAAGCACCCAAACGGCAGACAGCCTATTGGATGTCTGAAGCCATCCTAAAGAACATCAGGAGGGAGGTGGAGGAAATGCTGGATTTAGGAATAATCCAGAAATCCCACAGTCTCTGGGCCTCGCCCGTAGTCCTCATTCCCAAGCTGGATGGGTCTACTTGCTTTTGTGTGGACTATTGTGGACTGAACGCAGTCACAAAGTCTGATGCCCACCAATGCCATGGATGGATGAACTATTGTACAAGTTGGGAAGGGCAACATACCTTACCACTATTGACTTGACAAGAGGGTACTGACATGTGTCGTTAACTGCCAGAGCTAGAGAATGGTCAGCCATCATCACTCCAATAGGATTATTCAAATTCTGGGTAACACCTTTTGGAATGGAGAATGCCCCTGCCACCTTCCAAAGGTTGGTCAACCAGATGGTACTGAAGAGTATGCAGTGGCTTATGCGGATGATGTTGCAATCTTCAGTACCAGCTTGAATGAACACCAGTCCCATCTGAAGGAAGTGCTGGACAGGATACAGGTGGCAGGGCTCACTGTCAAAGCTGAAAAGTGCCAGGTAGCTATGGAGGAAGTGACATATCTAAGCCATGTAGTGAGGCAAGTGCAGCTTCATCCTAATCAAACAAAGATTGAGGCAATAGAAGCATGGCCCATGATTGAAACCCAGAAGCAGGTTAGGAGCTTCCTAGGGATTGCACAGTACTACTGAAAGTTTGTGCCCAATTACAGTACCCTGGCGGCTCCCCTACCTGGCTTGCTAAAGAAAAGACAGCACAAAAAGGTAAACAGGGAGCCAGCCTGTGAATGAGCCTTCACAGGGCTAAAAGTGACACTGTGCAGTGCCCCTGTGTTGGCAAGTCCAGATTACACTAGACAGTTTGTAATGCAGACAGATGCCTCAGGTGTGGGGACTGAAGCAGTCCTCAGTCAGACATCTAATCAGGGAAGAAACCGCTCAATAGCATACCTGAGCAAGATGCTACTTCCCCGGAAGCAGGCATACTCCACGATTGAAAAGGAATGCCCTGCGCTCTTATAGGCCCTGAAGAAATTAGAGCCATACTTCTATGGGAGGTACTTCGAGGTACTGACTGATCACAACCCTCTAGTGTGGTTAAATCAGATGGACAAAACAAAAGGACTGCTCCTCAGATGGAGTATTACCCTGCAGACCTATGACATGACAATTACGCACAGGGTCTGGTCAGCCAATGCAAATGCAGATGGTCTGTCTAGCCAGTTAGAACAGTAACCTAATTGTGGGATCCCTACCATAAAATAGGGGCTTGTTACCACAAATGTAGTATAAGGAAAGAGGGATGTTGTGAGCTGGCCACTGTGATAATTTTTCAGATATATTTTTGTTATATTTTTCTGTAATTTTGTTTATAATTAAATTCCCAAACAGGCCTGAAGATAAGGTGACAGAAAGATACCCCATGTTTTTTTTTCCATTTAAAAAGGTTATATGGGGATGTGTATTGGATAGTCTGGGAAAGGCTTACTTGGCAGGAAACCTAAAGTTACATTTCAAAGAAGACTGGGATGTCCTGGTAAACTAATTAAAGGGAAACAGGGGTTGTAAACTGTCAAGGATATTAAAGAAACTATTCCCTGTCAAAAACCTTTAAAATCAAGAGAAAAATACCTTACCTTCCAGGAACTGTCATGATATATTTACATTTTATTATGTGGTAGGGAGGACAGGGATATTAAAGGTCTAGAAGTATATCATGAATTCACTTCAAGTGTCATATTCATCTTCACTTAAAAGTGGCAGAAGGGAGACTTTTTTTTTGTATGGTTCACTTAAAATTTGGGAAAGAGCAAGAGAGATCCCTGCTGGCCTAAAATAATAAGGCCACCAGCTAACCAGAGACTGCAGGACCAGGGCTATAAAATGCCTCTCAAAAGAGAAACTCTGAGCATTTAGGCACAGTCTTTCGTGAGACACTCTTCAGACATAACACAAGACAACCAGACTGTGACAGGAACTGGGGCTTGGAAAACTTTACAGAAACTTCATTTATTTTCTGGACTTCTGATTTCCCACAAACAAGGTAGAAACCAGACAGTTAAATTTCACAGTGCATTTTTGTATTTATATTTTTCCAACTTTGTTTTGTTATCTTGTAATCAAATTTCTGAATCTTTTGTTTGTAAGTCTTGCATGATAATTATTTAGTCTTTAGTAAAAGCATTTGCTTTTAAAACTGCCTGAGAGTAATTTGTGTGTGTGAATTGTGAGAAGGTTTATTTCAAATCTGAAACCAGCCTGATGCAAGGTGCCACTATCGACTAGGATCCTGGATAGGCAATCTGGGTGCCTAAAACAGGGGAAATACACAGGTCTCAGGAGAGATCTGTAAGGGGGAACTAGGTTGCTGCACCACCCATTGGAGAAGACACCAATCCGGAATTATGAGGGCAAACCGTGAAGAGCTTTCAACGCCTTGGTCTTCCTTCCCCCCCCCACTATAGAAACCAAGGAGGGTTCTCACCTGGCTAAAGACTTCAGACTGCATTTTACCCTTACCCAGATTAGAGAAGAAGCCCTGGGACCTTGTGGCAACTGTTCTGATGTGAACTCAGCGAGCATTCTAGGAGGACACGAGGAGGGTATTCCTGTTCCCCCCGTCATGGATTGCACTTAGGGTTGGGTGCTGTGAGCTCAGTGGACCCAACCCCTAGGAGTGGGTTCATGACATCCTGCATGTAATATATTTACTTTTATAAAATAGCTTTGATCAAACAAGCAATCGGAATGGTCACAACTGGTCACACAACTGCTCATTAATTTCACATTACTGCATCGTTCAGATTTCATTTTGTTTTCTCTTGATTTCATAACTGTTGAAAAAAATTTATAAGCACTATAGCACACTCCAGGGTGTGCACCATTTCAGTACTGTCATAAATGATCACATTTCCCAGATGGTTGAAAGTACTTGGCTGTGCCTCATGCCTCACAACCTACTGGGGGCATGCAGTAATTTAGAATTACTACACACCCTATCATGTTGTTATTGCTTATGGAATTTCTGACCAGGAAAGTTATGTTGATCACAGATGCATTTGGGGGGTCAGGAGGCTGCATTCACCTGTTTTATTTACAGAGGTAATGTTGCTCAGAGCTTCGAGGATAACCCCCAACTATTATGACAAGTGCTGTAACATCTTTAATTTTGACTTCGACAGCTACCAGAGCTGAGAAGAAGGGACTTTCATTTAATGTCTCATTGGAAGGCTGGCACCCTAACAGTGCACTACCCCCTTGAACTGCTCTTACAGTGTCAGCATTGAATAGTAGCCTAAGTTCTTGGTGTGGGACTAGAACCTACAACCTTCAAATCTCTGGCCCAGGTGGTGAGCATGCTACCTACTAGGCCACCAACACTTATCTGTATTTGGTGGGGACTGGGATTAAATCTGCTAACATCTACCTTTTCGCAGATGACACGGTTCTCTTTATCGATAGGCCCACCTCGGTGCTCGCCTGTAAAGACTTACAACTTGACTTTAACCTTCTGCAGCAAAATCTTTTTCATTTAAAACTCCTATTAAATGTCAAAAAAACTATGGCCATGCTTCTTTCACCTTCAGCTAAAATACCCTATTGGAGGAAAACCTGGAATTTGTAGCCAAATTCAAATATCTGAGCTTCTAGATCAACCACAAGATCTCCTTCATTGACCATATAGAAGAACTAGCAAAGAAACTTAAGCAAAGGCTTGGGTTGTCCTTCTGCATCAGGCACCTCCTTACACATGAAGCAAAAATTTGATTGGTTCATTCCACCTTTCTTCCACTCATTGATTATGTGGCCTTTCTCTACAGTCAAAGCCCTAGTACTGTCCTGGCTAAGCTTGACACTCTCTACCACCAATCACTAATGTTCATTACTGGTGCCCCTTATTCCACCCATCACTACTCCTTATACTCAGAACTAGGATGGCTATCCCTCAAGCTTAGAAGACAGAAAAATGCAGTAACCTGGACTTACCGAGCTATCATCAGTAAACTGCCCCAGTACATCTAGAATTGTCTGTCTACACCTACTGCGAGGAACTACCCCCTTAAGAGTCTCTCCTTTATCACCCTATGCATCCCCAGAGCTAGAACACGTCTGGGTGAGGCCTCTATACAGTAAGTCATGCTTTCCTGTTCTCTGGTATAGCATCCAAAAAACTTTGAAATTAGTGATCCCTGTGAAACTGGCCACCTTTAAAACTCTGCTGGTTCATTCCCTTACTGAGCCATGCAATTGTTTTCAGTGTTGGCCTACACCTCTACGCATTGGTTCTTCAACTCTTCTGCTCTATCTCCCCTCCTTGCCCTGAGTTATGCTGTACCTTTGTGTATATATTATGTGTATACTGTATATACTTGCATACTGCATCTTGTAGTTTGTAAGCTGCATATGTTTTGTTCCTCCTTGCTATATTATTATGTATCTTTGGCATACCATGTACTGTACATACTTGTTACCTTGTAATTTTTGTGAACTTTTCAATTTTCATGTATCTTATGTTATTTTTGTGACAAAACCCAGGTCCATCTTGTAAATGAGTTTTACTCAACTGTGTTGCGCCTGGTAAAATAAAGATTGATTGATTGACTGTACTTAGCCTCTGCCGGTAAAAAAACAAATCCAAGCATTAAACCAGAATCCTCTGTGTGAGAAGCAAACTTGTCACTATATCATCAGTTCATTCTACTGAACATTTGTTTTAGTTTATATCAAATAATTTCAGTCTTTAAATGAGTCTGGGATGTGGGGATTGCCTGTGGAAGTGAAAATAAATCTTTTTTCTTGCCCCCAAGGTACAACTCCCTCCACAAAGAGCCTTGCTTTGGAAAAGTGAGCCATGAAGTGATGGAAGTAGTCAACGGATATATTTATAAATGTAATAATTTGAAAAATGAACTCACAGTTACTGAAATACATGATCAGAAGAACATACTGTGTAAGACTTCATCCAGCTCATGGATTAAGCAGCATGTACCTTTTTTCAATTAAATAAACTTTAAATTACCTTTAGTTAACAAAAAAACTCTCAAAAAGTATTAAATATAAAGCACAGCACAAGGTGGCTCAAAAAATTGATGGTGCACAATATGAAAATTTATAAATAAGCCTGAGGTCTGGGGGCTGCCATGCCCTCAGCGTTCTATAGTGCCTTTTGGGCATTTTATAATAAAATGGTAGACCAATATGTCCCATGCATCCAGTGAAAACCCCTCCCTCTGCCTATCCAATGTCTGTAAATCCCTGGAGTACAGCGATATAACTCTCTCTAACCTCATCCTATGAAAATAAGTCCTTAGTGTCTAGTTACCCATCACTCTGTCCTAAGCCAATAAGTCCCTGATGTCCAGAGGTACTGTACCCCCTCCCTACCTCAACCCATCTGATACCAAAAGCCCCTGGTAGCCAGTGCCCCCCTCAGGACAGCCAGCACCTCCTCCCCTTGTCTTCTAACTAAACACTTTTTTTGCAAATGGAAATTAATGAAATACATGCATTAATTCTGTAGTCCATAATTCACCTGTTTGTGATAAAGGGTTCAGATAGCCGACAACTAAGGATGTGTACGGAGGGCTGTGACAGTCACTGTCAGAGGAGGGTGGGCAATGGCTATCAAGGTCTGTTAGCATGGAATGGGTGATGGAAAGGATCAACTAAACATTGAGGATTTATTTGCATGAAATGGGGGTGAGAAAGGGGGTACCACTGGATGCTAGGGACATTCTGGTGTGGAATGAGGTGAGGAGGGTACCACTGGATGCTAGGGACATTCTGGTATGGAATGAGGTGAGGAGGGTACCACTGGATGCCTGGGACTTATTGGCACAGGATGGGATGAGGGAGGGAGGGTTTGCCACTGGATGACAGGGAAGTACTGGCATGAATGGGGTAAGAGGTAGCACTGGAATGAAACTGCAGGGACTTACTGGCATGGAATATGGTGATGGAGGAGTGTACCACCAGATGCCAGGGAATGTCTTGGCTAACATGATTTTTAAAAGATTTCTTCTTCCGATAAAATGCAAACTTGAAGCAGAAAATGTTTGTTTGTTTATTTGTTTTGTTGCTTCTTTAAGCTGCCTGGTCAGTGATAAATGTCAATAAAAAAGAAGAGAAGTGTTCCTTTCTTGAGTTCAAGCACTAGCAGCTGCCTTGTTTCTTCTTCTGACAAATGGAGTGTGAAATTGTGTCTCAGAAATAAATATATGTAACCAGACTCTCTCTTCACCCGGCTAGAGATCAGTTACTAGAGTGCATTCAAAGGGTTCAGCCTGACACTGAAAGAGGTTCTCTAGTGGGCCCCAAGTTGTAGACAAGGTGTCTGTAGTTTGTTCCTAGAGCTTCCCGATTTCAGCCAGCAGCAGAAAACTCAGACATGACTTCTCGTAGCCTTGCCCTTCCCACTGTACATTATAAGAGGGGAAAGCAAGTTGTGGTTCTGGAGATTCAAGGAGACAGAGAAAAGCAAGGGAACAGCAAGAGAGCCCAGCTGACCCAGCTGCGACTGACCAAGGGGGGTCTATGGCCTCAGGGATAGTGGCAGGGTTCCAGTCCAGGTAGCAGTGGTCCCCTCTGGAGAGGTCTCCGGATTCTCGTGACCCAGATGGGGTCCCAATGAGAATAACACCCTCAGAGCTCTTGTTGGGAGGAGACAGACAGCATCCAGTGCCCAGACTTGAGAGAACCAGACTTTTCTCACGCCCCGAGCAGTGTCCACGGATCCTGGCGCATCAGCGCCGCCGAGCATACCAACTCTTTCCTCCCGCCCTCCTGGTCCTGCATACTGGAGTAAATTGAAGACTCCTCTCGCATTCCGAGTGGCGCCCATGGATCCTGGTGGCATCAGCACCGCCACCGCCAGGCACACTGACTCTTTCCTCCTGCCCTCCTGGTCCTGCCTCCCGCAGTAAATTGAGACTCCTCTCACACCCCGAGCAGCACCCACAGATCCTGGCGGCATCAGCACCTCCGCCACTGAGCACACCGACTCTTTCCTCCCACCCTCCTGGTCCTGCCTCCCGGAGTAAATTGAAGGTAACTACCGCCAAACTCCCACAGCCGCCCAGCTTCTAGCACCTCCCCGATTGGTGTGCCTATCAATTTGGCGGTCCCTGATTGGACCGGTGAGCAGCCCTCAGCTTCTGATTGGGGCGCCTTCCTGCCCGAGCCAGCCAAGCTGCTACCCGACCTTTGGAGCCCTCCAGCCGGATTGCCGGAGAGGCCGCTAGCCAGGGACTAACACTTTCTTTCTGCCTAGCTTATTTTGTCCCGCCCCTCCACCCCCTCCCAGGCCACCTATTAAATATGCTACTTGCCCCACCCCTTTCTACCTGCTCCAATTCCTTTCCAAACAAGTACTACCCCTCCCCTCTTCTCCCCAACTATCTTCCTAGCATTTCTCATGACCACTCCTCTTCTCCCTCTCTCTACACTGTCTCTCTGTAGAGTGTACCTCTCTACACTGCCTATCTGTACCTCCAGTACACTTGTTAATAATGGCACAATCAGTAAGATACTTATTTTTGATCTTCTCCTTCCTATTTTTCCTACCCCTTTTAACACTCCCTATAAGTTGCTACCCTGCATCCCCCCACCCTCCGCTGAACTGAGTCATCCCACAAATGCCCCCCAAATGTTCACAGCATCTCCCCCTAGCTACTACCTTGTCCTGTTTCCCTATGAGCCCCACCACCTCGCTCTATTCCTATGGTTGCCTCCTGGTCTCCCTCTACCAAAGCAGATCCCACTTTCTCCACACTGCCTGCCCTAATGCCTCTCTTAAGCAGCGCTTGCCCAAATCTTGGTGCCACTACATACTTCATCACCACTTAATCCTTGCCCTACTACTGCTGGCTGCAGGGGATATACACCCTAACCCCGGCCCAACACCAACCCCCAGTCACAGCTACCCCATGCCTAACCCCACAGCCAAGGCCACCACTGACACTCGCTCTGGCTCCCTTCCCCGGGGACTATGCCTAATCCATCTAAACATTCGAAGCCTAGCCCCCAAGCTCGATCAGCTCCAGGTTCTAGCTGCTCACCATGCCCCTGACATAATCATCTTATCCAAGACCTAGCTAAATCCAAACCTTCATGACCCAGCCATTGCTATTCCAGGGTTCACTATCACACGGCAAGACCGACCCACCAGAGGTGGAGGGGTGGCTATCTACACCAGCTCAGCCCTACATTTTTCTGTCACTCTCACAAAAGCTGAACCCAAAGCCTATGAGCTGATTATGCTGAAATTGTCCCCTCCTTCCTCACTCCCCACTTTTGTGGCTGGTATTTATTGCTGCCCTGGCACCCCAGCCACAACAGTCACCGACCTTCTAAGTCAACTAACGTCTCTTGCCCAGTCAGGTGAACTACATGTTATGGGTGACTTTAACCACAACTGTCCAGCACCCGCTTTTAACAAAACCTGAACCGAGATATCTGCTCTCAACCTTACCCAAACCATTCTGGAACCTACATGCTCAAACCATAAGACTGGCAACCACTCCCTTCTTGACTTGGCACTTACCTCCCATCCACACCATGTCGTCAGCTCTGGCCTCCTTCCTGACTCCATTAGCGACCACCATTTAACCTACTTGATCCGCAAAATCCACCGGGTTAAATCACCTCCCAAATTTATATTCCAACAGTCATATAAAACTCTAAACCTCTCCCCTCACCTGGAAGAACTAGCTCACTCTAACTGGGACCTAATCCTAAGATGCTCTAACATGGATGCTGTTCTTATGCACTTCCGGAACACCTTCCTTAGTGCCTGGGACAAACATGCCCCCCTGCGCCATGCTAGGATCCGAGGGTCTCACCTTTCCTGGATATCATCCGAGCTGACAGCATGCCGACAAGCCCGGGACAGGGCATGGTGAAGTTACAGATCTACGCTCCTCCCAGATGACAATATCACCTACCACATGCTCCGAAACAAGTGCACAAAGACCATCTGCTTAGCAAAGGCCGAATATTTTAACAACACCCTAAATGCAAATCTTGGGAGGCCTTCTAAATTCTGGAAAGTCATCAACTCCCTTTTCTCCCCAACAACAAACCCTCCTTCTCTCCCAAGGGACTCTACACTCCAACCCCGTGAAGGTAGCCTGGGAGTTCAATTTCTACTTCACTACATGTGCTATGACCCTCCTGGACTCCCTTCCTCCAGTAACCCCACCCAATCTCCAGACAGCTACCCCCCCACCGCCTGGCCAGAACCCTTTCTCTTTCAGACACATCTCCCCCATCGAAACCTTAGATGCCCTTCGCTTCCTGAATGCCAACAAAGGAAAATCTCCCGATAGTCTTGACAATAAACTCCTCTTCCTATATGCCCCGGCCATAGCTACTCCCCTCGCTTCCCTGCTAAATCTTTCATTCATCACTGCATCACTCCCCACAAAGTGGAAACATGCCACTGTCCTACCACTACCAAAAGGAGGTGACCCTACCTCCGCTGCTAACTACCACCCCATCTCCCTCCTCCCCACTCTCACCAAACTCCAGGAACACCTAGTACTATCTCAACTCTCCCACTTTCTCTCTGTAACTAACTTCTTCACTCCATTCCAGTCCGGTTTTAGACTCCACCACCACCTCCCTACTAAGACTCACAGAATATATCCTCTCTGGGATGGACAAAGGACAAATTACATCCTCTATTTTCATCGACCTAGCCAAAGCTTTCGATATGGTATCCCACTCCCTCCTAATTTCCTGCCTATCAGGTGCTGGACTATCAGCATCGGCCACAAATTGGTTCAGAGCCTATCTACAAAACAGAACCCAATCTACAAAAATAGCTGACTGCACCTCCCCCCTGCTTCCTATTACCACCGACATTCCCCAGGGCTCAGTCCTTGGCCCCATTCTCTTCTCCATCCTACTAAATGATCTGCCAAAGGCTTGCTCCACTACCTCAATCCACATGTACGCTGATGACATGGTTCTCTTTACTTCTGGCCGTACCTATGAAGAAGTCACCTCTAATCTCCAGATCGACTTCAACAAAGTACAATGCTGGTTTAACTCTAACCAACTCTCCCTAAATGCCAAGAAAACAATCTCTATGACTTTTGGCACTAGACAGAGGCTATCCAGACTTACATCCCCTCTGATCTTCCGTACCCTAAATAACACCATCCTTGAAGATGTGCCCTCCTTTAGGTACCTGGAGGTTTGGCTTGATTGCCACCTCTCCCTTTCCACACACATGGATGCCATCCTGTCAAAACTGTGCCCTAAACTTGGCGCCCTCTATAGAAACTGCACTAGTCTCCCACTTCCTGTGAGATGTGAGATAGTCCAGAAAATGATTCTACCTTTCTTCGACTACTGCAATGTTGTCTACAGCTCTGCCTCCAAGTCCACCTTATCCAGACTGGACCCCTTTTTCAATGCTTTCTGCCACTTTGCCCTTGATGCCCCCCCCTCCGTACCCATCACTGCGAGCTCTTCCATTCGCTGACTCTTCCATTCCTGAGCAACCGGTGCCTACTTCACAGTGCTAAATTTGTTTCTAATTTCTGGCTCGGTTCCCTTCTGCCCTACCTCATCTCCTCCCTATCTTCCCTGCCAACCCCTGCCCATGCCCTCAGGTCTACTGACTCCAGGCTATTAGTAATCCCTCACAGAAGGACCTCTGCAGGCTAATTGGCTTTCTCTTACCTCCTCCCTAAGCTCTGGAATGATCTGCCAGCCCAAATCCGCCATTCCTCCTCCAAACACTCTCTATCCTCTGCCCTCACTAACTTCTTTGCACCCAATTGTACATGCCCTTGACCTCCCCCCTTGCCTGATTCTCTTCCCCCCTTGATCCCCTCCTCACCTTACACACCTGACCAGTGGCTTGGCCTTCACCCAAATGACTGGCTTATAAATCACCCTAAACAACCCATGCACTAATCCTCTCATGATACTTCAGCTATCTCCCTTCTTATTCCCCGTCAACGGCTTCCCTAGGTCAACCCTCTCATCTTTCCCTGTGTATACTACCCAGACCTGTCACCTATCCCTGGCCCCAAGCTCAGGCTTCCATTTCTCTCTGCCAACTTGGTGCATCACACTTCAAATTAATCTCTAGATAATAGGCACTTATGTAAGTATGTATAGTTCTAGATGTGTAATCAAGTATGTTATGCCACACTCCTTGTTGCACATGCATGTAGTGTCTCCTCATGTAACAAGTTTGTAAAGCCACACTTAACTATGTAACAATTGTTTGAATTGCTTGACTCCAAGTTCAACCTATTGATCATTTTATGTACACCCTCCTCCTTTGTACCCCCCCCCAGGTCGCACCATGAGACGAGCATCTTGTTGCTCAGTGTGCCTCTCCTGGTGAAACATTCTCAATAAATAAATAAATCTAAATCTGATGGCATGTAGGGAATTCTGGACGGCCATCCCTCAAGGGGGGTTGCTGGGATCCTTGAGGATCTGCTCCCTTCATTTATATGCAAGGGAGAGAGCAAGCATTTAAGATAACCTTCACTGAATTTGCTGTGAGGAAGAAAGTAAAATTTCCAAGGCCAAGCTACAGTGTATGTAACCCTCTGAGAAAAGGCCCAAAGGAATGGTCATCAGGTGGAGAAGGCCTGATAAGAGTTACGGTCGGTTATTCCCTGGGATGGGGCTGGTCATGAGAGTCCATTGTTTGAGTCTGGATGACTATTAGTATAGTTGCTGGAAGAAGGCACACACAGCTGGACCAACTGAATTATTCTTCTAAGATCATAATACAGATGCATTGGAACCATAACGTGAATGCCACTTTCTGGCAGGTAAGGCACACAGAGGCATGTCTGCCTCTGGGTTAGTGCTTGCTGTGCCTGGAACATGCCAAGGCACATAGGTCCTGGGAGCACCAGGGCTCCGTGTACACCAAGAACCCTCACCGCACCCACCCCAAGGGTGTCATTTTCTTTATACCAGGGGTTCTGACATCACTTGCCTAAAAGGGCAAAGGACATACACCTGTCATATCTTTAACAGCCCAGCACACTGTGTAGTAGGTAGACGCACACACACTCTTGCACACACTAAAAAATTAAAAAAAAATACAAAAAATTAAACAGTAAGGGAGGGAGACTTGTGGGGAGTGGTGCAATACACTGGCTGTGGGGCAGCAGTCTTCCGGGAGATGTTCTGGAGGCTGCAATGCTGCCCTATCTGCAGACACCTCTCTGGTCTCAGGGAGGAGGTTGCCTGTCTCCACGTCAACCTGTAAGGATTCAGGAAACCTCTTCCCCAAACCCATGGACCACAAGGGCCGCTACCGTTGCCTCAAAGTTTGCCAAGACAGAGGAGCAGTTGAACCACAGTGGACTCAGAGAGGGTGAGGGTGGTGGAACAGGGGTGCATGCCTCCAGCTGTACCTACCACAATTCATAAGCCATTCTGGCAGAGTGTGGTTCCTCTATGGAGGCACCCACAGTGGAGACCAAGGAGGATGCTGGGAACCTCCAAAAAGGAGACCCACTGGAGGATGGCACTGGACCCCACAGGAGAAGGAAACAACTTCTGGTGGGGGACTCAGTAATTAGGGGGGGTAGGACTGGGGGAGGGAGGGGAGAGGGAGTTAAGGTGCCTGCCTGGCACCATGGCTGGGAGGGACAGGAAGTGAGTCCTCAGGATTGTGGGAGCAGCAGTACAGGAGAGGGAGTTGGATGTCATTGTCCACCTAGGGACAAATGACCTGGCTGGGAATGGGATCAGAGCAGTGCAGGAGGAGTTTGTGGAGTTGTGAAGGGGCCTTAGGCAGGTAGCACACATGGTAACCTTCTCAGAGGTGCTGCCTGTCTATGGCATGGGTGAAGCTAGAGTATTCCACACCATGAGATTCAATGAATGGTTGAAAAACTGGTGCCGAACTCAGGGTTTTGACTTCACTGGGGACTGGGGTTCCACCTGGAGGGATACAGGCCTATACTGGTGCAATTGTCTCCATCTGTCCAGGAGGGGAACCAGAATCCTAGGTGATAGGTTCAAATGCTTCATTGGCAAGCATTTAAACTATCCAAGGGGGTGCATTGAAAAGGAGCAGGGAAACCGTAGCCACCCCCCACAAAACAGAGTAGCTATTGAGGTAAACACAAAGGTAGAGAAGTCAATAAGAAGCAGGACTGGGGTAAATGGAGAAAATGCAAAGGCAGTAAAGACAGGGAGAGGGCTAAAAGGGGTAAGGCCATCAAAAAAATGGAGGGTGATGAGTACCAGTGCCCCTAATCTAGGTAACAAACTCCCTGAACTAGTAGCCTTGATGGAAGAGAGACACTTGGATATTTTGGCAGTCACAGAAACATGGTACACAGAGAACCATGACTAGGATGTCAACATACCGGGTACACAGTCTATAGAAGGGACAGGGAGGGTAAAAGATAAGGAGGAGTAGCTCTCTACGCAAGGGAAGGGATCAAAGCAATGGAACTAAAGGGTAAACAGGGAGGAGAGGAGGCACTGTGGGTTACCTTGGAGACAGGAAATGGCACCACAATCCGCATGAGGGTTGTATACAGACCCCCATCTCAGCGGGAGGAACTGGACAAGGAAATGATAGAAAGCATTCTTAGAATGGCAGAAAGGGGAGATATTGTTGATGGGGGACCTGAGTATGCCAGATGTTAACTGGAGTACCTTTGCTGCAGCCACATCCAAGAGCAGGGTCATTCTCGATGCCCTACAGAGGGCATGCCTTAGACAGCTAGTGTTGGAACCCACTTGGGAGGGAGCAATCTTGGACTTGATACTCTCAAACAGGGACGGAGAGAGGATCTCAGATTTAGAAGTGGGTAGCCATCTGGGAACAAACGATTCATGATAAACACAGCCATAGAGTCAAGTCATACAAAAAGGAGGGTACTGAACTTTAGGAGAGCTGACTATGGCAAAATGGGAGAGTACCTCAGAAAAGCACTAGCAAATGGACAAGAAGGAGGGGTTGAGGAACAATAGGGAAAAATCAAAACTGCCATCACAGAGGCAACAAACCTTTATGTGAAGCAAATAAAACTAAATGAAGGAAAAAAAAAAACACTATGGTTCTCAAAAGAGGTGGCAAGGAAGGTTAGGGAGAAAAAGACAGCATTCAGGAAGTATAAGGAAACACAGAAAGAGCGGGGCAGACAACTGTACCACTTAAAGCAGAAGGAAGTAGGGAAGGCAGTCAGAGTAGCAAAGCCCCAAACCGAGGAAAAGACAGTCAGCTCAGTTAAGAAGGGGGATAACATCTTTTATAGGTATGTTAGGGAGCAAAAGAAGACCAATGGAGGGATAGTGAGGCTTAATAAAGGGTGGGGTGGGTGGACAGAGGGTGATAGTGAAAAAGCAATGATGCTGAATGAACACTTCTGCTCAGTTTTCACAAAAGATGAGGGAGAGGTGCCTAAACCAAACAACGGAAGCACTCTGGTTGGGGGGGGGGGTTGATACCTGTCCATTCACAGAAGTAAGGGCCCTGAAAGAACTCCTAAAACTGAAGATGGACAAAGCAAAGGGGCCTGATGGGATTCACTCCAGAATTTTAAAAGAACTAAGGGGAGAACTAGTGACACCACTAACTACCCTTTTTAACAAATCATGGGAGGATGGTGTAGTACCTGAGGAGTGGAAGAGGGCGGATGTGATTCCTTTTCACAAAAGTGGGAGCAGGGCAGAGGCAGGAAACTACAGCCCTGTTAGTTTGTTAGTGGTAGGGAAGATAACGGAATCACTTCTGAAAGAAAGAATTGTTGAGTACCTAGAGGTCAGCGGGGTACAGGACTCAAGGCAACCTGGATTCACAGTGGGAAGGTCATGTCAGACGAATCTAATAGATTTCTTTGACTGGGTGACCAAGGTAGTAAACGAGGGAGGGATTGTGGATGTGGCCTACCTAGACTTTAGCAAGGCATTTGACACAGCCCCACACAAAAGATTAGTAAACAAGTTAGACAGCCTGGGAGTGGGTCCCAGGGTGGTAACCTGCGTAAAAAATTGGCTGGACAACAAGATGCAGAGGGTAATAACAAACAGAGTCTGCTCTGAAGAAAGGGGTGTTACTAGTGGGGTACCGCAGGGTTCAGTACTGGGGCCGGTCCTCTTTAATGTTTTAATAGGTGACATCGCAGAGGGACTGGAAGAAAAAGTATGCCTCTTTGCAGATGACACAAAGATTTGAAAAAGGGTTGATTCACAAGGGGGAGTGGAAAGGCTGAGAAGGGACTTGACAAGGTTGGAGGAACGGTCATGAGTCTGGCAGCTTAGATTACATGCAATGAAGTGCAAAGTAATGCACCTGGAAAACAAAAACCCAGAGGCAGAGTACACAATGGGGGGGGGGGAGAGACACTAACAATGACCCAAAAATGGAAAAGGACCTGGGGGTAGTCATATCAGATGACCTAAAGGTAAGCAAACAATGGAAGAACACAATTCAGAGAGCTGGGAGGATAATGGGATGCATAGGGTGAGGCATCACAAGTAGAAAACAGGAAGTTGTTATCCCTCTGCACAGACAGTTGGTGAGACCCCATCTGGAGTACTGTGTGCAGTTCTGGAGACCTGGGGCCCGATTCTCAAATGGGGCTGTGTTTGGTGCAAGCTGCAGCAAACAGCAGCCTGCGCTGAAGCCCCATGCGCCAGGGACCCTGCACTGGATTCAGGTACAAGAGGGGCACCAGTGTTTAAGTCCCCAAACTTGTGCCATTCCGTCCCTTGCAGTGAACACCTGGTGCATGAGAGGTGTCCGTTGCAAGCCTGGTGCAGCATGGGACACGGCGCCTACTGTACATATGTGCACAGTGACTGCCACCAGTCTCAGACACTGTGCCCATATGTACAGTATGGTGCCGATGCAGACCACAGTCGGTGGCTGGCCGGGCACCAAGGGGTGGGTTCCATTAGACCACCAGGTAGTGGGCACTGCAATGATTGGGCACATGCCCATGCCACATACAGGTGGCTGGGCAGCATCAGGGATGGGGTGGTGGCATTGGGGATGGGTGACAGGACCTAGCAGGATGGGGCACCATCAGCAAACTGGGGGGGCAACCACAGCACACAGTGGCACATAGGCTGACTACCCCAGTGGAACATATTCTAAGTCCCACTACCCCAGCCCTGGTTGGTCTAAGGGCACTTAGAATATCTCCCACTGGATGCTGTCTGAGAATAACAAGCTGCAGCTTGCATTGACGCAGTCCACCTAGCACCATGTCACAGCACTGTGCAATGTGCAGGTCTGGCACAGGATCCTGTTTGGGGCAAGTGGCCTGCGGTTGATGCAGGCCACCTTCGTGAACTGCATGGAGGCAGCCCTGGATGCAAGATGCACCTTGCACCATCTCTGTTTGGTGCAAGCACCTTGTGTCAGATGCAGGGCTTTGAGAATCGGGCCCCCTATCTCCACAAGAACATAGACAGGATGGAGGCAGTCCACAGGAGGGCAACTAAAATGGTGCAGGGTCTGTACCAGAAATCATATAAAGAGAGACTGAAGGAACTTAATATGTATACCCTCGAGGAAAGGAGGGAGAGGGGGACATGATAGCAATGTTCAAGTACCTCAAGGGAATCAACAAAGTCCAAGAGGGTAGCATCTTTCAGAGAAAGAGATGTGCAAGAACAAGGCAGCACAATTTGAAGATAGAGGGGGTATAGCTCACGGGCAACATGAGGAAGTATTTTGTTTTCACTGAGAGGGTGGTGAACGCATGGAACAGCCTTCCAGAGGGGGTTGTGGGGTCAAAAACAGTGGGAATTCAAGAATGCATGGGTCAGACATAAGGCAATTCTAGAGAGGGGTAAGAAGAAGTAGGCTGTTGGTTAACTAGGATCTGCAGCTTTTCCAGTTGGTAGGAAAATGGCCAGACTAGGTGGGCCAAGCGGTCCTTATCTGCTGTCAAAGTCTATAGGTTAATGGAAATGGTAATGAATGTAACAGCAACAGCAGCAGAGCTCCTTGAGAACAAAGGAAGGGGACTCATGGTAGTGGAATATGGAAATAGTGCAGTATACTGGGTACCTAACATGCTTGCGGAAATGGAATGCGAAAACTTGGTGACAACTGAAGATGAACTTAAAATTGCAAGGGTATTGCATTGTTAGGCTATGTGACATTGTTACAGCTTAATAAATGCATCATGCATGAGCCTAGCTCCCAGTGTTGACTTTCATTTGTAAGTTATCTCAAGTTTGTGGTTCCCCAAAAATGTGTATTGGTTGCCCTGTCCCCACTTACCCTGACAGGTGGTAGCAAAGGGAGAGGTACTGGTGTTTCATGGCATAAGGTGGATGCTTCTCTTGATGCCACCATATACCCCTAGATGCAGGGGATGTGTGGCCCTTACACACACATATATATATATATATATGTTTATATATATATATATATATATAAAACAATTATTTTTCTTACCCACCAGGATCCCCATACCCAGTTGCAACTTACTGCTATAAACAGGTCGCAAAGACCACTTTGAGCAAAGTTTATTGTTGCACCCCTTTGTGCCATACACAAAGGGGATATATTCGCAAGTCTTTCCCTACACTGTTGCAGTCATCATTGCAATACCACAGGAAAAGGAATGGGGAGACACCCAGTTAACAGGATGCTGGGATGCAGTGAACTGCAGAGCATTGCATAACTTCTTTCGTCACAAAGAGCAGTGTCACCAACTACAAAAAAGCTACTAAAAGCAGTTATTCAGGGTATCACTGACTTGCTATCTGGAACTTATGTTGTGGCAAGGGGACAGCTTGGACAGTACACAGATCCTTGTGAAGGACTGAAGCAAGACTACGGAGAAGGATCCACTGGGAATTAGGACAAAATAAATTTTTGTTTTTACAGATTTGGTATACTTTATTCAAGTTTAAGAAGAATTAAAAAAATGAACAAACAGTGGAGGTTAGGAGCATAACATCATATACAGTGTTGGTAAAGATACTTTCCTTTTTGTTCCTAAGATTACAATTCTGAAAGTCAAACAAACAATAATGAGGCATAAGATGATTGAGGTCAATCATAAACATAAATATTGCTCTCCCTCTCCTTCCCCCCACTCACCCCCTCACCGCACACCACTAATGACAATGTGAAGAGACCAGATATTACCATGCACCAATAGAGAATTTTATTGGCACTGAATTGCATAGGAGTATGGCGAGGAGAAGGACTAACTAAAGGATAATAATCTCACCCTTACATTAAAGGGTCAGTAATGTGTGTAGAGGAGCCCACGTTCTGTGATAATAACTTGCTCTTTTTAAGAGGCTGGCCAGAAGCTTTTCGACCTGTAGGGCAAAGAGGACCTCATATAGCCTTTCCATGAGTGTGGGGGTGCATTGATCCAACCAATGGCGTAATAACACTTTTTTGGCACAGAAAGATATAATAGCCATGTGTTTGCGCTGGTTGCCCATTAAGACGTCACCATAATCCCTCAAATATACATATCTCAGGTTGGAAGGCATCAGAGAGACCTAGAATGGGATCTAACTTTGCTCTAATGGCTGCCCAGAGTGGTGAGGCCTTACTACAGTCCCACAATATGTGGAGTAATGTGCTGGGTTGTTCACCACATCTGGAGCAAAGATTGGTTGAAAGCGTTCCCATTTTATGGAGTTTGACTGAGGTGCAATATAGACTGTGAATTACCTGAAACTGGAGAAGGCGACAGCGGTCCCATTTAACATCCTTGTATAAATGGGTCCATATCCAGGACCAGGAACGGGTAGCAGAAGGGGCAGGGAGCAGGGGGCAGGACTTGATCCCACTTGTAGTGAGGATGCCCTTCTATATCCTCCAAGAAGTCACACAGATGGTGGTAAAAGAAAGAGATGAGATGGGAAGAGGGAGAAGCCGAAATAACAGGGAGGATAGGGAGGGCAAAAGAAAATTAAAGGAGCTGTTTAGCGGCTTATGTACCAAAAGAGAAAATCGACATGGAATGTATTAAAACAGACACAAGAAGACCACACATTAGAGACCTAAGATATCAGTAAAGTTGGTGGGAGGGATGCCTATGTCAGTAGGACTCAGAGCCCAGAGCACAGACTATGGCATGGAACCGTACCACTGGTGTTACACCATGGTCAAACCTCTGTGGTTGCTGCAGCACACCATGTTAGTGGTCATACACCTAGGATCTGGATTTCCAATTTACAGTACATAGTCAGGCTGTGTGACATGGTCACAGGGGGTAGTCACCTCTGCAGACAATGCCTATCTTTGTGTATGGCTGTTTTCAGGGGGGCAGTACATGAAGCCCCTGTGCACTCCTTGAGTCCACCACCCAGTCTGTGACTATATATCGACCTCTGGTATCTACTGAGGCTTTAAACTGTTATACTTACAACAATTATGTTTAGGTGGAATATTTTACAAGTTGTATTACTTTCTCTTGTTGGCCTTCTAAATAGTTCACAGAGAAAGTACAAACATACAAACATATGAGTTAACCAGCAGAAGTAGTCAGTTTGATCTATTTTGTCTGCTTGATTCAGAGATTACAGCGGACCCTGCCTCCCTCCCTGCCAACTCTGACCCACCCCTTCACCTTGTCCCACCCTCTCTTGAATCCTCCCATGCTTCTGATTGACTAGCTTAGGTGGGAGATCATTCTGGCCTGATACCACTAGCTCTGTAAAGAAGCATCTCCTGACCTCCTTCTTGAAACTTCCCTCTGCCAGTCTTGTAACACTGCCCCCATTTTTATCATGTTTCTACTAATATGAAAACAGTTCTCACTAATATGAAAATGGTCCTCAATATTCACCTTGTTTACACCCTTCAGGTACTTGAAGGTTTCTGTCATGCCCCCTCTCCCCTCCTCCTCCTTGAGTGAGTACATATTGAGTTCTCTCAGTCTGTTCTCACAATGTCCAGTCTTGCTGTCCCTGAACCATCCTTGTCACCCTTCTCTGCACTGCCTCAAGCTGCTTCTTCACTTGTTACAATGCAGCACTTATTTCCCTGTCTTTCAAAATGCATCTGACTGTCTCCAAATAATCTCACAGTTGCTGTTTGTGATATCACAGACTGTTGCCACAGTAAGCAATATGATGTTGAAAATGCACCATGAGGTTGATTGGGTTCTGTCAAATGCTTCTTACACAGACATCTTGGATGGGCTACTGAAATATTCTCTAAATCCAGCAATAAAAGCTGAAATTTAAAAACTGTAATGTGTAGTCAGTCATAATAGCAGAAACAATACATTTATGAAAGTACATACTAAAATGGATACTGACTCTTCAAATTATTCTTTGGCTTTTAAATATTTCAAGGGGCTCTAAATCCATTGGAGGGTAACCCTTAGCATTCTATCTGCTATAAGGAGTAAGTATGATTTATTGGAACTGTGACCCAAGAGATCCCAGTTCAAATCCCACAATAGCCACTTATCAACTGTGTGACCCTGAGCAAGTATTTAACCACCCAGAGCTCCACTCTAACCAGTGGGAATATTTGGTCAAAGCTGGACCCAAACCCTCCTTGAAAATAAGAGGCAGCATCTCAGCAGGGCTATCCTGAGTACATTATAAAAATGTGCTTGGTAATCATGTACAGTTTCTAACTATCCACCAAGGCAAGGGTTGAAGCAGCAGCTCTTCGAGATATGATGTTTGAGAGTAGGTAAAACAACATGCACTGTGCCTCTATTTGGCATCAACATACAGATAACTCTTGATGTTTTTGTAAGATTGTGGGGGATAATCTCTGAGGCATTCCACAAGTCCTTACACATGGGTTGTGTCAACCTGATAGGTTGCTTGATGCACATGTAACTTCAAACAAGTTCGACCCCCTTTCCCTGTGATGCTGCCTCTCCAGGATCAGTTCTCAATGTGCATCAGTGCAGGTTGCTGTACACAAAATCAGCTCCCTAGAAAATCAGCATTTCACGGACAAGGAAAAGGTAAAAGACTACGCTAATACAAGGAAAATTATATTCAGCAGTATCAGCTAGCTAGCTTGCAGTCCACACGATGTGTTTGCGTCGCTATTTAAGACTAATAGCTATTGCAGGAAGCAGGCAACATTGTACTACAATGTGCCAAAAGAAGCTTGTAATGTACCCAGTACCCAGTCTAAGGTATAGATCATACCTTGTAATCTGTTACTTGCTTCCCAATTCATAGCTCCTAACCCTATTCTGCACTGCACACCAAGCAGCAATACTTTCAGGAAAAGTTGAAAAAAAAAGAGTTTTCAAAATACTTCCATGGTTATTCCTTGGACTCTCTGCTAGTGAGTCTAAGATGATAAGAGCAAAGAAATATGAGCAGGCCTCTGTGACTCCTGCTAGCGGTTCCAGTGTAGTTCCTGCACCCACTACTGCATAGTACTGGACAGAGAACCCCTTACGACTCCTGCTAGCAGCCATTGGGGTAGTTTTCTCAGGGATGCCTCACATTACTCTGCTGCCTTGTAATCCGTGAGTGGATTTCTGCAAAAAATATTGCTCCTACATTACATCCCTCATTTTAGGGGAAGAAAGCCTGCTTCTCTGGTGTGCAGTCCATTTGCAGTTAGCCCATCCAAAAATATTCTGATTGATGCATGTTTCCTCTCCCTAGCAAGATCCTGACTCAACTACACAGTGACTGAATGACTGGGCACAGTAACTGATTATCCTTGGGGGCAGACAATAAATGATGACATTATTGCAAAATAAAACTGGTACCCCTGGTAGCAGTACCTGTGTTTAGACGTACTGTAGAATATTTCAACACAGCAGCTCCAGAGTATGTTTCAGCAGACATGCAACTGTTTAAAACTGCAAAACTGACAGTCTTGGAAATGTTAGCACTGCGGCCTCTATTAGCGTCAGTTGTCTAGAAAAATATTAGCTGAGAAATTACTAGCACGGTATTAAAATTATGAAAATTATCACATCATACAGGCATAGAGATTAATAGCTACCTGACCACCCCTGCTAGTGGTGCCAGGAGCTAAAAGCAATATCTGATCCACATAAAAGAACACAGAATCTATGCAATGATTTACAGGAGGTAATATAATATATAATCAACCTGGTTCCCTTGCCAGCGGTTCCTGAGTTGTATTATTCACGAACAAGAACATGGTGACCCACTAACATCACTAACTTGTAAAAAGAGTACTCACAAACCCATCCAGAAAAGTTTCCTTGCATTTGAAGGTGCTTAAAATGCCCATCCTGTATTCAGCCATTCCTCGAATTACGTGGCAGTAAATAAAAGCACCGGCAACCATTTCATATTATTTTCTATCCAAAAACACTCCCCACTTAGAAAAGGAAGCTCTAAGGACCAAAATGGAGCCACTCAAATATTATTTTATGGCTTCTCAAACAGCATGATCGTCTCCCATGCTTCTTCATAGTTTCCAAATTTCCTGCTCCATGAGAACTGCAAGCTGACTGGCTCTCAGCTCTTGTGAGATCTTGGCCACCATCTCAGACGTAGATAAACAAACAAGATTTGACTAAATCCAACATATCTTGCAATGGATAATGGAGCTAGCAACAGTACAGCTTCTCAAGCCTAAGTCCCCTAACTTTTAACACTGACCATGAAGGACAATTGAAGAAACATATTTTAAAGAGAAAAAAAAAAACAACAACGACAATGCAGATTTTTCTTCTTCTGCTTGCCACACCCAAGGCAAGAATTAGCTAAGACATCCTGCCCACCTCCCTCCTCTTAAAGGCACATGCCTACATTATCCTAAAGAATACCAAGGCATACAAAAGGGGCAAGAATAAATAAATAAAATATAAATTAAAATAAATAAATAAATAAAACACAGTACTGTATTACATTGTGTTAATATACAAGGAGGTTTGATTACTATATAATAACTATTTAGGAAATAGTGTACTTTAATAGTCATTTCTTTTACTGATACCCACAGTTTCCTTCTCTTAATGGCACAGTCACATATTAATTAAGGAGCCATTACTATGTACTGTGCATGACAAAGTAATGCATACTAATGTGAATTTATGAATTAGCCCCATTAATTTTATACAAAAAAAAATGCTTGAACAACATAATTTATCACATTTTTGAAATTTAAAGGATGCTAAACTTAAAGGATGCTAACAGAGCCATGTATTGTCAGAGATCTTTCACAGATGACCAAATAGATTCCACAGCTACAGGAGCTCAGTACATCAGGGGCTACAAAGTAATTAAAGGCTCTCATTCCTTAAATGGGAATATACTTTTGAGTCCCCCTCCATGCTGTCCAGAGCAAGCATACCACTTTACTAAGGTGCCGGATGACCTGGAGACCCTGCCAGCAGCTCCAGAGTCTATTCAGTATTAAATGAGCAAGTGGCCACCTTAGAACATCAGGAGTACCCTGCCAGCATCCTGGACTGCTAAAATACTAAGTATGTGCCACAGTTCCCCATTACAAGGATAGTAGCACCTGAAGTGCTTACTCAAGACATAACTACACAACAGTTTCTGAATCAGTTTTTCAGTCCCTCTGTGCCTCACCTCAAAATGACGTGCTCTCAATAGTTTTTATGGCACATTATGTCTTTTAAACTCACCACCTTCTTCTATCAAAAGGTAGAAGAAACTCCTCTATCATCTGCCCAACTCAAACACCACAAACAAAGTAGGTCTTATGAGGAGGAGGAACATTGAGGGACTAACCTAACTTGCCTATCCAGATTGGCAGCCGTGACAAATATCATCACGAGAGTTGCTACTGTGATCTCAGATAAACTCTCCACTCCCCCCTTATCTATGTGGGATTAAGGGTGCAGGCAGCCGCCAGACAGTGTAGATTGACTTACAGTCACTGCCGCCATCTTGTGGAGAGCGCAACTATGCTCACAAATGTCCAACCAGCACAGAGGGCATTGGTTAAAAGCACCAACTGATCTGCAACTGCAGACCACAATGCAAATATTTAAATATACAGGCAATGATTTGAAAATAAATTAATAATGGGGTAAATACATTGGGGGCAGTACTGTTACCACAGCGGTGGGCAAGACAGCATAACACTGAGTCCCTCACCCACTCTAGCCACATTTATAGGGACAGTGCACACTTTAATGCACAGGTAGAACAATAGCCTATACGGTGCAGAACATTATTGATACTGTGCAGAGGGAAGAAAAAAAAAAGAAAAAAATTAAGGGACATAATAAACAAATAAAACAATATATCTAATCCCCCCACCAACACCACTCTTTCTATGTATCCTTTCTCAACTTACTACAATGGCCAAAACAAAGAGCGGCAGCCAACACAATGTGCTGCTAGCCCCACAACAACTAAGTATACTGTGTGCATCAGATGTAGAAGATGCACCCATACCATCTGACCAGGAGGACACTGGGGAGGACACCAATGAAAACACAAAAGACAATGCACAACAGATATGCCACCTGCAATCCCAAATCCTCCACTGGGCAGGATTTAGACACAGCAACAATTCCCCACCAAAATAATCAACCGATGCAGGTACAACTAGTGAAAAACACCATGTGAAATAAAGTCAGGTACCGGCAGGGCCAGAAGCCCACTCACCACAACCGGCTTCAGAAACACACTCCAATCTAGAAACAGAGCTGGAGGTGGTTACAATAATAAAAATAATAACTTTATTTTTAAAGCACCTTTCAAAATATCAAGGCGCTTTACATCAAAACCACAATATACAATATCAATTTTAAACATATAAAAATAAATTCATTAAAACATCACTTAGTTAAAACAAACCACACGATCATCCATACGATCAGCAAATATTTACAAATAGCTTCCATTAATCATCCAGATAAGCCAAATGCCATAAATAGGTTTTTAAATATTTCTTAAATACCTCCACGGAGGTGCATTCCCTTAACCGGCATGGTAGAGAATTCCAAAGAGTGGGTGCGGCATAAGAAAATGCTCTACTACCAGAAGATTTTAAATTCACTCTTGCAATCTCTAACAACCCTTCGTCGGCCGAGTGGAGCGATCAGCCGGGGCAGTAAGGCACCAGAAGTTCTTTCAGATAGGTCAGACCCTGATCATGAAGGGCTTTGAAAGTCAGTAAAATGACTTTAAAGGTGATCCACCACCGTATAGGAAGCCAGTGCAGTTTGATCAGCACCGGGGTAATGTGACTGGATCTCCTTGTCCCAGTCAAAACCTGGGCTGCAGCGTTCTGCACCAGCTGAAGGCGATGGATTTCAACCCCAGAAAGCCCAAAGTAAAGGGCATTGCAGTAGTCCAAGTGTGAGGACACAAAAGCGTGGACCAATGTTGGTAAGGAGTCAGACGGAACAAGGTGACACAGCCTGGCAATATTCCTAAGATGGTAAAAGGAAGTCCTGACAATGGCCGACACTTGAGATTGAAGGGTCAGCCTATCATCTAGGACAATCCCAAGGTTGCGAACCTGTTCAGAGGTCTGAAGTGACACACCACCAAGAAAAATTCCAGAGGGAGTGCCATCATGCGACCTCACTATCTGACCACCCGGGTCCACCACTAACACCTCTGTCTTCTCTGAGTTCAACTTTAACCAACTCGAATCCATCCACTATACAAACACTAACATCCATATGGTGTTTGCCTGATCAGATGCAGCCATAAGTGTGAAATACAATGATGAGGGTGGGGTTTGTCACATCAGCTCCTACCCCACTACCCAAGCTAATCCCCACATCTTAATGGCACACCGCCCATGCAATTTGCCTGCTAATAATGCCATGCACCCTTGAGTAGCTTCTACATAGTGGCCACTCCACTGGGAAGCCTAGAAAAGTGGTACATGCAAGAATAAAAACATGGCCATAAACATTCTGGAAATCAGGGCACTTTCCTGTGCACCACTGCAATTCACAAGGCTGGTTAGGAAAAATGAAAATTACCTCATGAGCTCGGGCAATCAGGTTATCATCTCCTATATCAACAGGCAAGGAGGAACAAAGAGCAGAGCCATACAAAGAGAGGCTCAAGACTCATTCTTTGGACACAAAAAACATGTTGAGCATATCAGCCATATACTTGGCAAGCAGGCTGAATACCACCGCAGACTGGCTAACTCCCAGTTAATACATCTGGGAGAGTGGAAGATTCATTCCAACATATTCTAAATGATCAACAGACATTGGGAACCAATAAAATTAAACTTAATGGCCACCAACAAGAACAATCAGTGCCCCAGATTCTACTGCCTCTTCAGGGATCACAAATCCATGGAAGTGGATGCACTATCAGCTACATGGTCATTCCAAGTAACCTACATCTTTCCACCAATACTGCAGGTTCTGAAAAAGATATGCAGTACCAGAACCTGGGTGATAATCATCACCCCTCATTGGCCCAAGAGAACATGGTTTGCCACAATTGTGACAATGGCACTATATCACCCATGGATACTACCATTCAGGGAAGATATTCTCACCAGGGACTGGTATGTCACCTCAGTCCGAACAATCTCAAACTAACAGCCTGTCTTCTGAAAAGGAGAGACTGAAACCCCATTACCTCAAAATATCAGAGACATTTGAGATTATTCCACAGATGGTGAGAAGAAAAGGGGGGGAAAATACATAAATAAAAATAAATAAATAAATAAATAAATAAATAAATAAATAAATACAACCTCTAACATACTTCTCATCCTTCAGCAAGGTCTAGGTAAAGGACTATCGCCAGCATCCTAACAGTGCAAGTGGCAGCAATCGATCCAATCTATATCCTAAGATAAAACAATGGACCACTCCCTGGGACCTCAACTTAGTACCCAGAGCAATGACCAACTCACCATCTGAACCTTTAGAGTCACTACCACTCAAAGGGCAAACACTTAACCCTTATGGTCACTATATGTTCAGCTAGATGCATAGGCAAACAAGCATTATCCCACAGACTGCCTTATCTGGTATTTCATGAGGACAAGATCAACTAAAAGTTGATCCCTTCCTTTCTGCCTAAAATATGCACACTTTTTCACACCACACAGAATATCAAAATACCTGTTTATATGCCTGCAGACAAGGTAGATAGGGACCCTCAACATCATCTGCTAGCCATGAGGAGATTAATGTAAACTTACATCACAAGAACGGCAGACATATGGCACATATTGGCTTAAGTCTCCCATCACAGAAGTGCAAAAGGCCTCAGTTCATACACAAAAAAAAAAATCAAGGCCATTCCACTACAGCAATAGCCACATCATGGGCCAAGAAACATGGCCACAATAGAGAAAATTCTAGGCTGCCACTACAAAGCATCGACACACACATTCACTAAACACTACAGGGTAGATGTAACCCTGGAAGCAAAAACTAACTTTACTTAAGTAGTGTTGTTAGCAGCAAGGTCGAACATAACATAATGGACTGACTACCCACCCTTCTCACTAGGGTACTGCTTTTTACATTGAAACCAATGTGTAAGGAATTGTGGAGTGCCTCAGAGATTATCCCCCACGATGGTAGTTTACTCACCTGGTAAAGGTGATTGTGGGGGTATACATCTCTGAGGTGCTCCACAACCCACCCAGGTAGTCAGTCAGAGACAAAGGACTCAAAGATGAGCTTTAAGATGTAACAATCAGCATGCCGTATGGGTCAGAAATGTTAGATTTGTATAAATAAGAAATAAAGACAGGACCCTCAGGGGCCACAGATTTTTTTGGTAAAACATAACAAATGCCTGTACTATAATTTATTTAACATGCTAAGATACATATCAGGAAACATTGTGCTGCCTACTTAACAAGTCAAGAGTTATTGGATATACAGATTAAGTACAGCTTTGGAAGAATTCAAACTGATCCTGGAGAGGCAGCATCACAGGGAAAGGGGGTTGGACTTCTTTGAAGTCACATGTGCATCAAGCAACCTATCAGGTGGACACAATCCATGCGTAAGGACTTGTGGAGTGCCTCAGAGATGTATACCCCCACAATCATCTTTACCAGGTGAGTAAACTACCATTATCTGATGCCTCTGGGAAAATGTTTATTTTTAGCCACAACTCAGCTGGTTCTATGGTTTATATATAGTATTTGTTATTGTCTGTATTTGCATTCCTAAAGGAAAACACCACACGTAGAAATAGCCCCAATCCCAAAGGCTACCCTACCAAGTAACAGAATGAAAGGGTGAAAAATGTTATCAGAAAAAAATTAGACCATGTGAGTTACTGAAAGTAGTGCTGTATATCTCAGAGTCAGTGCTGTCTCCCACCATCTCATGTGTATGGCAAGTTTTTGCCACTCACTGTGTGTTAACATGCACTGCCAGGCCTGTAATTGGTTGGCTATGCTAATTTGTATACGCTGAGCAGTGGAAGAGTGCTGTGTACATGAAGTGGTGGCAGGAAACAGTGGCTCCCTGAGGTATGGAGCACCCCTTTCATTACTGATTTATTCATAAATTGTTGACTGGGAAAGGCAAACTGAGCAGAATGTCTTTTCCAGGTGCCACCCAAGGGAAGAATAGGGATCAAATAAAATAAAAACAGTGGACTGTGTGGATTGTGGAATTCTGCCAGGGGAATTTGTGCCTAATGGCATTTCTGCTTCCAAAATGCTTTCTTAGAATTTTTTTAGAATTCCATGGAATTCTGAAAAACATTTCTGTGTAAAATGTGGATTACTTAAATTACAGAACAATTTTTCACAGATTGTAGAAAATGAATCTGTAGTTTATGTAATCTGTGAAAAACATTTAGCTTTCAAAATGATGGAATTCCCTACCAATGGAATTCCATGGCATTAGACAGATTTTCCAAAATTCCACTGAATTCAGTTTGTCAGAGTTTATAAAATTCGGCTCAGCATTAAAAAACAGGCTAAAACAGTTGACAATAAAGGAAGACAGAAAACAATGGCAAACACAGAGGATAATACATGGACAGCCTTACACAACAAGCCTGTGCTGACATCCAGATAGTGCCATGGCAATCTTGAAATGTCAACTGAGGCTTATCTGTGTAACTGCCCATACATTGTCTTTTATAGTGTATGGGTATTCCATGTATTAAGCTACAGTTGCCATGATGTATGAAGGCTATAACCGCTCTCTGTGGTTAAAGCACTGACCTGAGAAATTGGAGAGGCAGTTTGAGTGTGGCTGCCATCATAGGCCACTGCTGCTGCTGCCTGCTCACTGACTATGTGACCTTGAGTAGGTGCCTGACTTCCATGTTTCAGGCCTGCTTGATGGCAAGCATCTACATCCTGGGGTGGGGATAGCAGGGCTTTAGTGGCTGTATTTTGGACTGAAAAAAAGGAGTCTTCATTTGTTGACACAGAGCTTTAGGAACAAAAGTTTTGCATCAAAATGCTATGTTGTTGTGCTGCAGTAATGACATCTGTACTGCTGCTGAACATCATGACGTCACATTTGCAGCACGTCAAGCATATTCCAGGAATTCTATGGACAACAGCATTCCACCATACACTATCATGAGTTACCTAAACAATTAAAATACAAAATCAAGTAAAAAAGACACAAAAGCAGTCACACAAAACAACAGATTGCAGTCAAATATCAAAGAATTAAATTTAAGTGCCACAGCGACACAAAAAGCAGACATGACCAGGATAAGTTGTAGGATTAGGAGTGGGGTCAAGAAAGATACTGTATGTGGGAGAACAGGAGGAGCAGACAGAAATAGAGGATGTGTAGGAAAGAAATGGAAGACAAGGGTTAAAGGAGGAGCAAAGAAAGCACTGAGAAGCAAAGAATTGGGGTCAGGTGACTGTAGGACAATAATATGGTAAAAATATATGAGGAGGACACGTACAGGAGGGGACAAAGTAAAACCTAAAGAGTGGTTTAAAAGTGGGCAGGATAAGCCGTCCCGGAGGCACTGAGGGTTGAGGCGCTGATGCCATACCTCACACCATGCCGGCAACCCGGGTTTGAGAATGGACTAGGGTCGTTAGGGGGGTTGGACAGGGAGGTAAGTACTGAACATCCAGAGGACTGCTCTCCTTTCTCAGGGAGGGGGGAGTGTGCTGTGCATTGTTGACTGACACCCAGTGGTGGCTGGGTGTCAGCGCAGCTGCCAGCACAAAGGGGTTGGCTCATGTCCAGGGTGCTTGGCTGCCTCCATGGAGGTGGAGACAGCAGTTGTGTCCATTGCACAAGCATGGGCATGGGAGGAAGCCAGGAGGAAAAACCATAGCCCAGCAGGACCGATGATGGCCCCGATTGCTCTTGCAGCAGCCCCAGTTCTGGATTGCTTCTCTGGAGGGTGGGAGTAAGCCAGCACTCCTAGCCCTGCTGCGGGGAGAAAGCCACTGGAGAATGTCAGGGTGGCAAAGCAGAGATGTACCCCTCTGTAACGGGGGGGAGTTGTAGACCCTGGCGGGTCCATGGAGGTGGGAAAAATAGATAATATTTAAAAAAGTGGGCAGGAAGAGAGGAAAATAGTGAGGGGGAGGCTGTTCAAAAGTTTGGGTAGGTAAACAAAGAAGACAGATTGACTAGCAGAGGTTTTGCAGTAGAAAATGAAGTAGAAGTGAGCATCACAGAAACAGAGGGAGTATAAGGAAGGGACAGATGGGTGCAGACAGGAGGGAAGTCATGAGGGATGCGCAGAGAACTACTGTTTGGATAGAAAGGAGGGGCAGTAAGACAACTGATGGAATTCAAAGGAGAAGAGAGAGAGGGACAAGTGGAGATAATAGTGGTGGCAAAGAGGTGGAGCATTTAAAGCAAAAAGGTAGAAAGAGTGAAAAAGAAGGTCCAGTCTGGTGAGGGTGAATCTGTAGGCAGCATTGTAAACCACATCGACACACAGTGGAAGCCACTGACATCAGTAACAATATCCTTAGTTATGGCTAACCAAGGCTAGACATAGGTAATTCATTACAATTACAGAGAGTAAAAGCCAGGGCTGGATACTGCTGGTTATTGTTATGGATGGTCATGGCTTGGTATCCAGTGATATGGGTGAGATCAAATTGAGCGACTTAATATGAGCTACTCAAACTGACCGCCCATAGGAAAAGCTAGTGTGGAAGAATAGCTAATAGGATAATAGCGAGGGTGTATAACAAGAATAACGAGTGTAGGTGCAGGCTGCATGTGTGACAGGGGAGAGTGGTAGCAGGATATAGCAGTCAGTCTGGCAGTGCAATTTCAAGCTGGCTGTCTAGCATAGTGGCAGGGTGTTTGCCACTACTGCAGAAGGCTGTGGGTTCAGAGGTTGCAGCATGTGAAATATTTTGCTGCTTTTTATTTTGCACTTTTCCACTAAGTCAGGCCCCCCCGTGGAGTTGATTATATTAATAATGGGGTATGGGTGGTGCATTCCCCCTGCATAAAAAAACATGCCGTAATTGTTCATTTTGTACAACGCACCTGATCCTGGCTGTTTTGGTGCTCGTTGTTGTGCAAGTGGCCATTGCGGTTTTCAGCAACTTGCACTCGCTTTCATGTTCGGCACTGTTTTGCAGTTGCTGACATGACGTGGAACCAGACTGCTACCACAAATATTGGTAGGATCATCTTTTAAATATACTCTAGGCAAACCGGAGGTAGAAGACAAGTTTTGTTCAGCTATAGTGCACCAAGCTTTGGGTGGAGTTTCATGGGGACAGCGTCAATGTGTGTGGAGAAATCCAAGTTTCTATCCAGCCACAAAACAAGGTACTCAAAGAGGGTATTTCTTCAAGGGAAGCACCATCAACAGTCTATAAGACTTGGGTAGCTGGAAGGCTGGCAAACCTCTGTTTAGTATCAAATGTTATAGCAACAGTTTTCTTGGCAGTAAAATTGCAGGTTAGAGTAGAACGAGTGTTGGATGTGGTACATACCTCTCAACCATTTTGCCACTGAAATGAGGGACACAGACACTCAACATTAGAGGCAATAAGGGACACATCCTCAAACATGGAGATGTGAGCTCAGAACACAGGAGAAAAAAAATTGTGTTTACTTGGACAAAGTTAATTTTCATGTTGCTTGTGCACATGAGCAAGAAACATGTTGTGGCATTTTGCTGCAGAAGTAGGTTGTGTAGGTGTGGCACTGTTGTGGCCAATGCCCCCACTGCCTTTTGAGGCTTGGCCCACTTTCTCCAATGGGGTGGCACGCTGCTGCTGACACTAGTTCAGCCAGCGTGCCACCACCCTGAAATGTTTTAGCCACTGCAATCAGGGGCGTCCTCGTCATTACAGTGTCAGCCATTCCACTGCAATGAGGGAGCAACCTGTCATTGCAGAGCGGTAGCTTGCATGCCCCCGACCCAGTTTACCGACAGGGAGCCCAGTCCCCATTGGCATAATGTACCCAAATCCAAGTTTCTGCTGTATACTGAGGGGTGCCCAATCCCCTTTGGCATCATGCCCCCCCTTTCTTTGCTGTTGGGGTGCCCAATCCCCGTCAGCTTCAGTCCCTCTTCCCAGTTTAATTTAATGATGGGGGAGCCCACTCCCTGTTGGCATAATGTCTCCCACCCCCAATTTGTTGTCTGCCGAGGGGGGGTGCCCAATCCACCTCGGCTTCCCCCCCAGTATGTGCTGATGGGGTGCCCAATCCCTGGCTACAATCCCCAAAAACACTCAGGTGGCACACTGGGAGCCCACCAGTAAAAGCGAAATGTCCTGAAAAAGCAGGCCCACAATGTTTTATTTAACTCTGTAAACCAGAAAAGGGTCCCTCGTTGAGTCAGTGGCCCTCCCCAACCCGCACCTCCACCCTCTTGCACCCTGCCTCCCCACACCCCCCTCACCCCATACTTACTTCCGGAGCCCAGCGCGATGATCTTCTGTGGACCGGGAACACGTCTGCACTCTTCAAAGCCGACCGTGAACTGAAGAAATGCCGGTAGCTATATAATGGTATAAATAGGGTTTTTGCAACTTTGGTGCATATCTCAGGCATTTTTGGGGAATTTTGGCACCAAATTTTCAACATGGGGTTATTGGGACCCCTCCTCATGAATTCAGCCACTGTCATGGCATTATTCAGTCCCGAAAGGTGATTTCACGGTCACTGCGTGGAATCACCTTTCAGGACCAATTAACAAAACGTCAGTACCAGTGTTCATGAGGTGGGCTCTCAAAAAGCCTATGTTGCAAATTTGGTGGAAAAATTCCAAACAAATGACTGTTTTACGAGCGTGCATTGCGCAGTTGCTATGCACGCTCATAACTTCACGAATTTGCAATATTTTCACTCCAGATTGACGTTTTTCTGCACCTCCTTATGAACAGTACAGCTGTCATTTTTCACATCCTGGCCAAAATGTGTTTTCACACTTCCGGCGCAGAATTTATTTATTTATTATTTATTTATTTAGTTTTTGTTGAGCGGATAAGTGCACTAGACAAATCCTGCCTATTTTCAAGCACGACACGGTGGAGGGGGATACAGATGAATGCCAACTGACCTTGAACCAGATTAAGCTGTTGAGCCCGGTCACTGTGGGAAATCAGTGTTCGGGACACAATAAGAAAATCACAGTGACACTGTTCATGAGCAAAGGTCCTAAAATGCCTATGTTGAAAATTTTGGGATGAAAGTCCATACAATGACTGTGTTGCAAGTGTGCGTTGTGCAGTTTCCATGCACCCTTGCAACTTCGCAAATTTATAATATTTTCACGCCAGATTTTCAACACTGGCATTTTTTCACACCTCCTTATGAACAGTACAGCTCTCATTTTTCACATCCTGGCCAAAATGTGTTTTCGCGCTGCCGGTGCAAATAAGCTCGGTCACTTTGGGAAATCAGTGTTTGGGACAGATTAAGATCGAGCGAGTCAGAGCGGGGAGAGAGTGAGCTCAACTGAGCTCTGTCATGACTGTTGTGGATTTCTTTGTGGGCAGAAAAAGGTGCTAATGCAGTTAGAAGCCAAGCACAAAAGGGCAGCCTGCAGCATGAGGAGAAACAGAATGAGTAAGAGAAGGAGGGGGAGTGAGCAAGATCAACGGAGCTCTATCGGGACTGCTGCAAATTTCTTTGTGGGCTGAAAAAGGCATCAATGCAGGCAGGGGCCCAGTACAAAAGGGCAGCCTGCAGCGGTGGGAGAAACAGAACGAGTGAGTGAGAGAGGGGGAGAGTGTGAGCTCAATGGAGCTCTACCGGGACGGCTGTGGATTTCTTTGTGGGCAGAAAAAGGTGTCAATGCAGGCAGAAGCCCAGTACCAAAGGACATCCTGCAGTGCTGGGAGAAACAGAATGAGCAAGTGAGAGAGGAGGGAGTGAGCGAGCTCAGTGGAGCTCTGCCAGGACTGCTGTGGATTTCTTTGTGAGCAGAAAAAGGCACCAACGCAGGCAGAAGCCTAGTATGAAAGGGCAGCCTGCAGCATCAGGAGAAACAGACCGAGTGAGTGAGAGGGGGGAGTGAGCAAGCTCAACGGAGCTGTGTCAGGACTGCTGCAGATTTCTTTGTGGGCAGAAAAAGGTGCTAATGCAGGTAGGAGCCAAGTACAAAAGGGCAGCCTGCAACGCAGGGAGAAATGAAACAAGTGAGTGAGTGAGGGGGAGTGAGTGAGCTCAACGGAGCTCTATTGGGACTGCTGCAGATTTCTTTGTGGGCAGAAAAAGGCGCCAATGGAGGCAGGAGCACAGTACAAAAGGGCAGCCTGCAGCGTCGGGAGAAACAGAATGAGCTAGTGAGAGAGGGGGAGTGAGCTACCTCAACAGAGCTCTGTTGTGACAGCTGTGAACTTCTTTGTGGGCAGAAAAAGGCACCAATGCAGGCAGAAGCCCAGTACAAAAGGGCAGCCTGCAGCATCGGGAGAAACAGAATGAGTGAGTGAGAGAGGGGGAGTGAGCGAGCTCAATGGAGCTGTGTCAGGACTGCTTCGGATTTCTTTGTGGGCAAAAAAAGGTGCCAATGCAAGCAGGAGCCCAGTACAAAAGGGCAGTCTGCAGCATTGGGAGAAATAGAACGTGCGAGTGGAGGGGGGGGGGGGGAGTGAGCGATGTAGCTCTGCTGGGACTTTAGAGTTGCCCATCCTCCCGCCCAGGGTCCTCTGTGGTCATATATTACAGCAGAGTCTCTGGAGTGGAGACAAAGCAATGATTGGATACTTTCACAATTGCTCTAATACTACACATTTAGTTATTCTGTTTATTTCTCTACCTGACCTAAGTACTGAGCTATACTGTTATGATTGCTGTAATAATACATATTTATTTGTTCTGTTTATTTCTCTAACTTAGAAACATAGAAACATAGAAACATAGACTTTGACGGCAGATAAGGACCGCTTGGCCCATCTAGTCTGCCCATTTCCCTACCTACAGGATAGGCCGTAGATCCTAGTTAACCAACAGCCTATTTCTTCCTACCCCCACAAGAATTGCCTTATATCTGTCCCATGCATTCTTGAATTCTCCCACAGTTTTAGACCCCACACCTCTCTCAGGAAGGCTGTTCCATGCATCCACTACCCTCTCTGTGAAATAATACTGCCACTTGCCCCTGAACCGCCCTCCTTCTATCTTTTAAATTGTGTCCCCTTGTTCTTGCAAGTCTCTTTTCTGAAAGATGCTACCCTCTTGGACTTTGTTGATTCCACTGAGGTACTTAAACGTTTCTATCATGTCCCCCCTCTCCCTTCTTTCCTCAAGGGTATACATATTAAGCTCCTTTAGTCTCTCCTCATATGGCTTCTTATGCAGACCCTGCACCATTTTAGTTGCCCTCCTCTGGACTACCTCTATCCTGTCTATGTCCTTGCGGAGATGGGGTCTCCAGAACTGGACACAGTACTCCAGATGGGGTCTCACCAACTGTCTGTACAGAGGATAACAACTTCCTGTTTCTGCTGCTGATGCCTCCCTATACATCCAGTATACCCCCAGCCCTCCTACTGCCTTCTCCATTGCTTGCTAACCTTAAGGTCATCTGATATGATTACCCCCAGGTCCCTTTCCTTTTTGTTGTTGTTACTACCTCCCCACCCATTGTGTAATCTTCCCTGGTTCTTGTTTCCCAGGTGCATTATTTTGCACTTCTTTGCATTGAATCCTAGCTGCCATACTTCTGACCATTCCTCCAACCTTGCCAAGTCCCTTTTCATCCTTTCCACGCCTCCTTGTGTATCAACCCTGTTGCAGATCTTTGTGTCATCTGCAAAAAGGCATACTTTTCCTTCCAGTCCCTCTGCAATGTCACTGATGAAGACATTAAAAAGGACTGGACCCAATACTGAACCCTGTGGTGCCCCACTAGTAACCTCTCTTTCTTCAGAGTGGACTCCATTTACAATTACCTTCTGTGTCCTGTTGTGCAGCCAATGTTTTCAGGCTACCACCCTGGGACCCACTCCCAGGCTGGTTAATTTGACTATTAATCTTTGTGTGGGACTGTGTCAAATGTCTTGCTAAAGTCTTGGTAGGCCATGTCCACAGCCCTCCTGGTCTACTACTTTGGTCACCCAGTCAAAGAAATCTATTAGATTAATCCTGGACAAACCTTCCCTGTGAATCCATGCTGCCTTGGGTCCTGTGCTCCACTGGCCTCTAGGTACCAACTATTATTTCCTTCAGAAGTGACTCCATCACTTTCCTACCACAGAGGTCAGACTGACAGGTCTGTAGTTTCCTGCCTCTGTCTTGCTCCCACTTTTGTGAAGGGGAATCACATCTGCCTTCCTCCAGTCCTCGGGTACCACACCATCCTCCCATGATTTATTAAAAGAGTAGCCAGTGGTTTCACTAGGTTCCTCCCTTAATTCTTTTAGAATTCTGGGGTGAATTCCATCAGGACCCATTGCTTTGTCCACCTTCAGTTTTAGGAGTTCTTGCAGAACCCTTTCTTCTGTGAAAGGACTGGATCGACCCCCTATCAAAGTACTTCTGTTAACTGGATTAGGCACTTCCCTCCTCTTTTGTGAATACTGAGCAGAAATATTCGTTCAGTATTCCTGCTTTTCACTGTCCCCTCTGCCCACCCACGTTCATTCTATTCAGCCTAACTATCCTCCTTTGTCTTTCTCGCCTCTGATGTACCTATAAAATGTTTTATCCCCTTCTTAACTGAGTTGGCTATCTTTTCCTCAGTTTGGGCCTTTGCTATTCTGACTTCCCTTCCTGCTTCCTTCTGCCTTAACTGGTACAGCTCTGTCCTGCTCCTTCTGTGTTTCCTTATACTTCCGGAATGCTATCTTTTTCTTCCTGACTTTCACAGCCACCTCTTTTGAGAACCATAGTGGCTTTTTCTTTCATTTTGATTTGTTTATTTGCTTCACACAAAGGCTTGTTGCCTCTGTGATGGCAGTTTAGATGATTCCCCATTGTTGCTCCACGCCTCCTTCTAGCCTGTTTGCTAGTGCTTTTCTGAGGCACTCTCCCATCTTGCCAAAGTCAGCTCTCCTAAAGTCCAGTACCCTCACTTTTGTATGGCTTGACTCTGTAGCTGAGTTTAATGTGAACCACACTGTTTTATGGTCACTTGTCCCCAGATGGCAACCCACTTCTAGATCTGAGATCCTCTCACTGCCCGTTGAGTCGAGGTCTAAGATTGCTCCCTCAAGGTGGGTTCTGAAACTAGCTGTCTAATGCCTGCCACCTGTAGGGCATCAAGAATGGCCCTGCTCTTGGATGTGGCTGCAGCAAATGTGCTCCAGTTAGCATCTGGCATATTCAGATCTCCCATCAATAGTATCTCCCCTTTCTCTGCCATTCTAAGAATGCCTTCTATCATATCCTTGTCCATTCCCTCCCCCTGACATGGGGGTCTGTACACAACCCCTGTGCAGATTGTGGTGCCTTTTCCAGTCTCCAAGATGACCCACAGTGCCTCCTCTCTCCCTGTTTACTCTTTTGTTCAGTTGCTTTTATCCCTTCCTTTACATAGAGAGCTACTCCTCCCCTCTTCTCCCCTGCCTGTCTCTCCTGTAGGTTATGTACCCTGGTATGTTAACATCCCAGTCATGGTTCTCTGTGTACCATGTTTCTGTGACTGCTACGATATCCAGGCATCCCTCTTCCATCAAGGCCACCAGCTCAGGAGCTTGTTGCCCAGACTACGGGCATTGGTACTCATTACCCTCCATTTCCTGATGGCCTTACTCCCTTTTGCCCCATCCCTGTCCTTCTTGCCTTTGTCACTTTCTCCATTTACCCCTGCCCTTCTCCCTATCGACACCTCTATGTTGGTGTTTGCCACACTTACTACCATGATTATTTGGGGGCTAGGATTTCCCTGCTCCTTTCCAGTGCCTCCCCCCTTGGCTAGTTTAAAAGCTTGCCAATGAAGCATTTAAACCTATCACCTAGGATCCTGGTTCCCCCCCGGACAGATGCAGCCCATCATGCCAGTATAGGCTTGCATCACTCCAGGTGGACCCCCAGTCCCCAGTGAAGCCAAATCCCTGAGCTCCACACCAGTTTTTCAACCACTGATTGAATCCCATGGTGCGGAACACCTAGCCTCTCCTATGCCATAGATGGGCAGCACCTCCGAGAAGGTTACCGTCGTGCTACTTGACTAAGGCCCTCCCAATTCCACAAACTCTTCCTGCACTTCTCTAATCCCTTTCTTAGCCAGGTCATTTGTCCCTAGGTGGACAATGACATCCAGCTCCCTCCCCTGTGCAGCTGCTCCTGCAATCCTGAGGATTCGCTCCCTGTCCCTGCAAGCCATGGCGCCAGGCAGGCACCTTACCTCCCTCTTCCCTTCCTCCCCCAGTTCTACCTTCCTAACAATGGAGTCCCCCACCAGGAGTTACTGAGCTGAGTAATACTTGGAGTGCAATAGGATTTCTAACTGGACTAAGTGAAACTATATGAGAGCTGAGAACAAAAATTATGGTAGCTGAGGGGTGAAAAACGGACAAGGAGGCTTTAGGATTGCTACAGTAATACAGTATCTAATGGATGAGATTTGAGACTGAATTAACCCGGTCGGCAAGGGGACAGTAGGGGGACTAGTGTGGGGGGGACAGGAATTTGAGTAAATAGGGGCTTAACAGTTGTAGTAGGGTACAGAACCTGTGAGTAAGAGCCCATAACATAAGATGGGGGCCAAAATGTGGCAGGTGCCACATGTCAATAGGGCGGGCATCTTTGGAAGGGTGGTGAGGTGAACAGGGTGTGGGTCCGCCATTATCCTGGACTGGGCTTGGAGGATGGGGGGTGTATGGTCTGTAGATGACTGGCTAGTTTGAGGAAGGAACTGTGGAGGTTAGGGAGGAGTCTAAGTGGCAGGGCAGATGATTATGGTAGGCATCAGAGGGGAATAGGGGATGGCAAAGGGGGACAGAGGAAGAACAACTAGGGGGTGAAACTGACCCCAGTATCAGAGGCACTAACAGAAAAGACAGGAGAAGGAAGGGGTGCCCGAGGTGAGGGGGGCCTCCTGATGGGGGAGGAAGAGACCACGAGGAGTACCTGGGGAGAGAGCAGATGGCTGAGGGTAGGAAGGGACCAGGGGTGGGACCAGGGGTGGCATGGAGAGGAACAAGTAGGAGGGAGGAACCGATAGGGGGCAAGAGATGTAGGAGGTATATCGACTAGGAACAGATTCAAACCTCTGCTATGGGAGAGAGAGGGGGAGCAGGAGCATACTGAAGGGAGGAGGACAAGCAAGGCATAAAAGGGATGGCAACAGGTAGGGGAAAATATAGTGAGGATGAAAGGGTAGAAGGGGGCTAGTAAGGAAGGAGGGGGTGGTGACTGGAGGAGAGAAGGCTATGGGAAGGGGGAAGGATGGGAGGGGCATCACTATCGGGATAGAAGGGAATGGGGTCTCTAAATCGACAACAGCGGGGATAGGAGAGGGGTTGGGAATCAGCAGTGGAGGAGAGGAGGTCGACATGGGAAGCCCAGTAGGAAGTAGACAGGCTGGGAAGGGGTTCAAGGGGGATGGGAGGAATAAGGCAGATAAAAGGGTACAGATGGATACAAAAGTCACAGAGGGTGCAGCTGGCGGGGATAAGGGGCAGGGAAGAACAAATACTGGGGTGGTAGAAGGGGCATTAGAAGGAAAGGGGTAAGGGACGGGGGGTACTCATCCTGGGGATTCTATACTGAAATGGGTGAGATGGGGCAGAAAGGGGAAGGCACAGCCATATTTAGGTTGAAGCTGTCCCCAGGTTGACTGCAGGAGGGGCAGGGCAGGCACTGCTCAAGCGTGCAGCGAGGGGGAGGAAGAAACCTCATTTACTGTTGCATGTGGGTACAAATGACTTGGCGGGGGACACTGTGGAAGTAGTGAGGGGGAGGTTCGAGTAGTTGGGCAGACAGTGTGAGATGGTGGGGATGTCGGTGGCATTCTTGGAGGTACTGCTGGTACCATGGGCAAGCATGGGGAGGAATGGTAGGCTTGAGGAGTTCAACAAGTGGCTGAGGGATTGGTGCCACATCAAACATTATGGGTTAGTGACTAACTGGGGTAGGGTCTGGGGGGAATAGTGACTTGTATGTGGGGGACAGGCTACACTGGAGCAGAAAGGGGATGGGAGTATTAAAGGCAGCATTAGTGCCAGCCCACTGGCGCTGATGGTTGAGGCATTGGACGCCAAACCTTGAGCCACGCTGGTGACCTGGGTTCGGACGCAAGCCAGGGCTGCTAGGGGTCGGCAGGGGACTGCTCTCCTATCTTGGAGTGGGATCCAGGGACCCACCACTCTGTAGCAGCCCCTGGTGATGACCGGGGGTGCTACTAGAGTGGTGTAGTAAAGGGGGTGGAGTGTGGTGGACGTTGGCACACTGTGACTAAGTGTCATTGCACACCCGCACTCTGCAAAGGTGAGAAAAGTAGAAAATGGGCTATGGTTGGGCAGCATTAGCTTCCGACCACCACTGTCCACCCTGAATGGCACCTCCTGAACCAGATCCTGCTCCGGTGGATTGAGCTGGGAAGCTCCTCACCACTCTGCCATGGAGGTAATCCGTGGAGGTGAGCAGGTCAGCCTGATGTCGGGGGCAGGGCTAGGGGGATCTGTAGGGATGACCAAGCCGACTGTAACCCGGGGAGAAAATACACACCCAAAAAAAAGGCAGGGTTAGAGGGTTATATCTCTACTAAGATGGATTTAAACTAGTGAGGGGGTGGCCAAAAGACTGAGGTTGGTAGAAAGGTCCGGACTGGGGAGCCTAATGTGCTCACCGCCCTAGATATAGGTAAAGGCAGAGGTGTAGTAACCCTGGAAGGGGGCAGGCAGAGTGGTTTGAGTGTAATATAGAAGGCACCACCACCCAGTAAGAATAAGGAGGAGAAAGGGTGCGGAGTACCAGGAGGAGGGACACAGGCCAAGGAGGAGAAGAGTGAGGAGAAGGAGGGGTATGAGTGGAAGGTGGTCTGACTAAATGGATAAACTGGTTACAGGGAAGGGTGCAGAGGGTGGTGGTGGGGTAGCTCTCTGCACCCAGAGCAGTGACAAGCGGTGTGCTGCAGGACTCAGTGCTTGGCCCAGTGCTATTTGGGCTCTTTATCTCCAATACAGCACATGGAGTGGGGAGCAGGGTTAGTCTGTTTGCACATTATACCAAATCAAAACCAAATAGTTTTAGTAGCAGAGTCCACACACACACACACACACACACACACACACACACACACACACTCTTGAAAAGCTGCTTAAAAACCTGCAATTCATTCAAATCAATTCCATTTTCTTACTTACTTGGGGTTCAATGCCAACAACTGTAAAATCATGTACCTAGGGCATAGGAACCCCGATGCTGGGTATAGGATGGGGGAGGTACTGATACTCACTAGACATGAAAGGGTCCTTGAGGTTATTATTTCAGAGGACCTCAGGGAGGCAGTACAGTGTGACAAGGCTATGGACAGGGCAAATTGGATTCTGGGGTGCATAAGGAGTGGCTTCTCCAGTAGGAGGAGGAGGAATGTTGTGCTGCCATTGTATCACTCCCTGGTGTACCCCCAGCTGGAGTACTGTGTCCAGTTTTAGAGTCCACACTTCAGAAAGGACATAAGGTGGAGGTTTTCCAGAGGAGGGCAACTAAAATGGTTCAGAATTTTCACAGGAATCCCTACAATGAAAGTCTGAAGAATCTCAATGTGTACACTCTGGAAGAGAGGAGGGCGAGAGGTGACATGATCAAGACCTACAAAGTACCTCACAGGGGTAAAGAGGGTACAGTTGGGGAGTTTCCTTCAAATGAGGATGAGCACCCAAACCAAGGGACATACAATGAAGCTGGGGGGGCATTCAGGATAGTTGTGAAGAAATATTTCTTTACTGAAAGGGTAGTAGATGCCTTGAACAGACTGCCAGGAGAAGTGGTGGAAGCTAAAATGGTAGGGGGCATGAAGCATGCATGGGATAAACATGGGATATATTAGAAAAAGGGGAAGGAGGGGGTCAATGGAGATCAACAGGGATATGGAAGTGGAGTAGGTTCAAGTTCATTGCAGGAAAAATCAATTAAGCAAGCTCATTCACAAGGAGGTCCTGATGGATGCAATCAGAATAAGACATGAAGTAACATATACAGGCAGGAGTTACAAGTAGGTAGAGAACACTTGGGCAGACTGGGTGGGCTGATCGGTCCTTTTCTGCTGACAAATTCTATGTTACTATGGCATCATGTGTTCATTCAGGTGCAGTGTTTATTTAAAGTTGGGCCTACCATACATCCAGATGTAAGGTACAATAAATTATCAAATTAGATGCAGCCCACTTACAGTACCATAAACAGAGCCCCAGTGCTTTGAGAAGCCTTTACTCTTCATAAGGCTGCTTAAAGAGCTAGGGTTCTATTTGCAGTGTCCACACCAGTATGCTGATTTAAAAATCGACACCGTATCTGAATGAGTACTTGATTCTTGCTCACTCCATTTCTTCCCCTCTTTGAAACCTGCTTGTCCTCAGTTAGTTTGGGGCTAGTAGCGCCTCGCCTGTGTTGGAAGATAACCAATAAGAGGCACTGAAAGACGTCAGACTTCACAGACTGTGAAGGCAGCTGCTCACCCACCATCTTGGCAAGAAGAAGGCTGCAGCTGTGGTTACTGATGACTGTTGGGGTGTGGGGATGGGGGAACCAAAGGAGACAGACATAAAGAGATAAAATCATAATAAAAATTGTGTGATCTTCACCAGTTTTCTAAAACACTTAACAGTCAAAGATCACTCTATGAAGTTTTTTAAATGGCAACACAATCTAGTGAGCCCTCTGTCTGCCGTCTGACAGCAGGCATCAACCAACATAAAATTGCTTAAAAAAGGTAGTGTGGTCATGTGGTTACTGAAATACTGGGGATTACAGATTTATAAGAACAAAAGAATATCACACAGAAGCTGGCACATGTGTCTATAGCAGCTGTCTCCTGCTTCTCAGTAGTTATACTGACACCCTTGAGGTACTTGAATGTTTCTATCAAATCCCCTCTTTCCCTCCTCTCTTCCAGTGAGTACATATTGAGGTCCCTTAATTTCTCCTTATAGGTCTTGTGTTTCAACCTCTGTACCATGTCATTTGCCCTTTTCTGGATGATCTCCAGCCTGTTAATATCCTTACAAAGGTGAGACCTCCGGAACTGCACACAGTACTCCATGTGAAGCTTGACCATGGTTTTATATAATGGCATCACTACCTCCCTCCTTATGCTGGTCATACCCCTGCCTATGTACCCCAGCATGTCAGTGGCCCTCCCAGCTGCCTTACCATTTTGACATTTTCAGGTCGTCTGAAATAAGAACCCCAGGTCCCTTCTTCTTTGTGACTGTCAGCAACTCCTCCCCACCCATCCTGTACTTTTCCCAGGGTTTCTGTGTCCCAGGTGCATAATTTTGTACTTTTTGAATTAAACTTCAGTTGCAGTCCTCAGACCATTTTCAGGCTTCCCCACGTCCCTCCTCATTTTCTCCACCCCCTCTGGGGTATCCACTGTGTTACAGATCTTGGTGTCATCTGCAAACAGGCATACCTTTTCCTTCAGCCCTTCTGCAATGTCACTAATGAAGACATTGAACAGGACTGGCCCCAGGACCAATCCCTGCAGCGCCCCACTGGTCACCTCCTCTCCCCAGACTGCACCCTATTTACCACCACTCTCTGCCTCCTGTCTGTTAGCCAGTTTCTAACCCAGTTTACCACTCTTCCCCCATGCCCAGCCTACTCAGCTAGTTTATCACCTCCTATGTGGGACGGTGTCAAAGGTTTTGCCTACATCAAGGTAAGTGTTGTCCACTGCCTCACCCTGATTTACTTCCTTTGTCACCCAGTCAAAGAGAGAAACCAGAATTGTCTGACATGACCGCCCCACTGTTAATCCATGTTGCCTATGGTCCTGGGTTCCGATGGCTTCTAGATGCCCCACTATCCTTTCTTTAAGCAATGTCTCCATGATCTTCCCCACTACTGAGGTGAGGCTGAATGGCCTATAGTTCCCCACCTCCTCCCTACTGCTGGATTTGTATAGAGGGACCACATGTGCCCTCTTCCAATTCTCTGGTACCACCCCTGTGTTAAATGACTCAATGAACATGGCTGCCAGAGGTACTGCTATCTCCCTTCACAGTTCTTTTAATATCCTTGTGTATATGCCACCTGGTCCCATCACTTTGTCCACCTTCCATTTAGTCACCTTCTGCAGGATTCTTCTGCCTCTGAATGGACTATTGTCCACCTCTTCACGCCTTTGCAACTGCTGTACTGCTGTGGCCCTTGTCCCTTCCCCTCTTCTGTGAATACTGAACAGAAAGACACAGTGGATGTCTTGCGGGGGGCGCATGACAGTTCTTAGGCATGGTACTTTCACTTCCAAATACCTAAACAGCACATATAAGCAAGTAACATTCGGCATTGACAAATGCTTGTTGACTTAGCATCTATGAATATTATGAATTTCTGCCTTAAGGTCTGAATTTACAGCACCTTCTCTGTGTAGGCAGCACATTTTCTATGAGGAACAGATGAGGGACAGAGCAATTTTGAGGGGTAAAATGAAGGACATCCCTTGGAATCAAGGACAGTTGAAAGGTATGATGTGGTCTAAGCCACACTGTAGTCACCACTTTAACTCAAAGACCATGGTGTCTTCTACATGCAGGTCAATGTGCAAGGAGGCTGAGGCACAGATCATTTAGAGAACTGGAAAAAAGGATACAAATTATGATGGAGCCCTGAGGAACTCCAGATGTGATGGGGGGGGGGAGATAAGATATCCCCAACCTGAGCCAACTGATGCCAGTCAGAGTGGAAGCAATAGGGTGAGATGATTGCTGTGGCAGTCAGTCCAGACCCTTCAAACTTATCCAGAAGGAGGGGATGGGCCAGAATATCAAATGCCTTAGCAAGTTCTATGAATGTGGCAGTGGTGATACGGTCCAGGTCCTTGCTCTTGAAACTGGAGTAAGAGATCCAGATGAAGGAGGAGACTGTAGAATGGGACTTGCGAACACCAGACTGGAAGTGAAAGAAAGAAATGAAAGGCAGTCAAGGAGGAAGAGAGTTGGGGAAAAAAATGAAATTATCTTGCATTTTGAAAAGTGCAGGGAGGAGGGAGCTAGAAAGATAATTGCTGGAGAAGAAATTTGTATGACCTAATTAATGAAAAAAATGTTTCTCCCTCCCATATGGAACAATTTATATTTTTTTAATATCTGAAATATATCCTTGTGTCCCCAAATATGTTTCAAATATATGTCAGATACATTTACACTTTTCAGATGTATTTCGAGATATAGTCTAGATATTCACAGAATGATCCAAGATGTATCATATTTGGGATATATCTTTGATATATACATTTAAAACATATTTTTTCTGTACTATTTCATAATTAAAGTGTTTGTTCTTTCAATGTTTTGTCCTTGAATAAAATCAACAATACTTATTTGCTTATACACATTATTGCAGTTTCTATATATTTTGCATTTTAGATAAACATATATTTTAAATCTATCCAACATATATTCTGAGTTACTTATAAATTTTCATTTGTCCTTGTAAGGATATATATATATATATATATATATATATATATATATATATATAAAACATAGTTTTAAATTATACCCATATGGAAAAAAAACTAAACTGTATTTTGTTAATATCTAGACTATATCTGAATATGCCTAAATATGTCTCATATTTCTGATATCTGTGCATTTTTCCAGTTAAACTTTAGATAGTTGCAGAATTCAATGAGGTATGTCTTATACTTGCCATTGATATACTAAATGTATGTGTTTTGTTATTCTATCAAAGAAAATATTTTGTTTTACTTTTTAATATTTTTATGGACTCTATTGAAAAATCATTATAGTTTTATGGAAGCCTCAATTTACCCTGTAATTTCTACAATAAGTGTATGTTAGCAAACATATATTTTCAATATCTTAGAGATGTATATTCTGAGATATATTTCATATATGTTAAAATAGGTTTGGTCTTATTTACATCTGGGAAGTATCTGTAATATATATATTATTTATCCTATCCTATATACTGATAATACATTTTAAATATATGTTTTAAATAGCAAAGTAAGTTTTATAGTTTATAAATATGACTGGAATATATATTACATATACTTTTAACATTGTTATTTATTTATTTACTTACTGATATCTTGGACAACACCTGTGAGCGGATGCTCATTTGTAGGTTTCACATCAGTTACAAAAAATTGAACAGGTACATAGCATTACATTACAAGCAAGTACAACATTTAACTGGCACAAAACAAGACATTACAAGCTAGGTCGTCAATAAATTGGTGTGATTACAAGGTTGGGATAGCATTTAGCGTAAGGTATAACATTTAGACACCGCTACAACATTGGTGAGAAGGAGCCTGAATTGGAGAGTTAGGCATACTTGTGGGTGGGAGAAACAGAGAGGAGAACAGACATAGCTGGCATAGTTAAGTGTGTGCCTGCATAAGTGATAAGAACAGACTTAAGGAAGATTGGAGACAATGAGGCTAGGAGAGCATCAGAACAGGAAGGGGGCGTGAGGGCAGGGACAGAGAGGGAAAAGGGGGTGCCCAGTGGGGAGGGAAGGGGGGTAGACAGGGGGTGGAACAAGAAAGTGCTGTGAAGGTAGGTGCCCCTAGGATTAGGTGGAACACTTAGTGCTGCAGCTTTACGGTGGTCCAAGCATAGGAAAGTTATTATGGTCATTGTGAATGGCCAACGCAGTCACAGTTGTCTTCTGTGGCAAGGTGCTGACTGAGATTACGCTTGAAAGCACCAATGGTTGTGGTATCGGATACGGCTGAAGGAAGGGCGTTGGTCCAGTGTGGTGCATGGTAGTAGAGTGCATGTTGACCCTGTGCAGTGTGGCATCTAGGTTCACTAAAAGGCTGTGGGTGCTTCTGGTCAGCCTGGCACTTTTATGGCATGTGAGCAGATTCTGGACTCCTGGTGACATCAGATTTAGTGTGATTTCTTTTGGCCAGTAGACAGATATGGCACTTAACTCTGCTCTTCAGCTGGAGCCACACTGCCCATGAGTAGAGCTCACAGGTGTGTGTAAGCCTTACAGCACCTGTGAGGAGTCGGCAGGCCTTATTAAGGGCCAGGGAGATGCGATGGAGAGCTGAGTCCGGTGCAGAACCATAGACGGCCAGGCCATAGTCAACGAGGGCAACAAATGAGCTGGTGCTGGCCATTTTAAGTGCTTCATATGTAAGGCTGTGCTTGTGGTGGTAGAGTATCCCGATTCTGGAATTGATGGCCTTGGCTGTGTTGTCTATATGTTGTGCATAGGACAGGGCAGAGTCATGTGTGATACCCAGGTACTTATAGTGCTGCACGAGGTCCAGCACATCGCCACTGTTGTACAGGATGGATAGTGGGAAGGTCTGTTTGCTGTGGGTGCTGGAGTAGATCATAGTCTTAGTTTTCTTGTAGTTATGCATTAGTCTATGCTCCTTAAAACATGTTTCAGCAGCAGTAAATCCTAGTTGGAGGTTGTTTTTGAAGTAGTTTGGGGATGGGGTTGCAGGTGAAAATGATGGCTTCATCAGCATATAATAGCATGTGACTGGTGCAGGAGCCTGTAAGTTTATTTAAGAAGATACTGAAGAGGAGGGGCCCCAGTATTGATCGCTGGGGAACCCCTGAGCAGACAGGTTTGCTATCTGAGTCAATGTCCCCAATCTTGACCCGCTGTAAGCAATTGCTGAGATAGCTGTTTAACCATTGAACTGTATCAGAAAAGAGATCGATGTTGGCTAGCTGTTCGAGGAGGAGTGTGTGGTGTACCATATCAAAAGCTTTCGATAGGTCAATGAAGGTAGCTCCCACTAGCTGTCCTTGATCCAGGGCTTGGTGGATATAACCAGTGAATTCCAACAAGGCCGTGATAGTGCTGTGACAGGCTCGGAACCCATGTTGTTCCAGGCATAGAAGTTGGTGCATATTTAGGTATTCCACAAGCTGATCCATCACTATCCATTCAAGTGCTTTGGATAGTGGCAGGAGTATGGAGATTGGTCTGTATAGTTGTTCTGTAAGGCCCAGTCTCCACTTTTGTGAACTGGTGTTACAGAAGCTGATTTTCAGAGCTGGGGGAATTGCGAGTGGCAGAGGGATAGATTGATGATGGTGGTCAAGTGCCATAGTGATGAACTTAATGTCCAGGGTGTCTCCATTGTGCCTCAATTTGCCCAACACCTTCTCAAGGTACTTTCTAGCATTGGCAATGCTGACTTCTTTAAAGTAAAAAAAGCAGGCAGTTCCCCATAGGGGATAGATCACCTGCTGGGTGCTTCTGGACTGGAGGGTGGAAATAGTCTGTCAAGAGCACTCCACTTAGGTCCGTGAAGGCAGAATTTAGGGTATTTGCTATTTGGAATGGATCCATTGTGGGTATTTCATTGACCAGAAACATGGAGGGGGCCGTTTTGGGATCCTTGCCAGTTATATCACTGAGGTTGTACCAGAAGGATTTGCTGCAGTTCCGGTAGTTGGAGAGAGCTTTTTTTTAGTAGGAGCATTTGGCTAGGTGGCTGGCCTTTGTGCACTCATTTCTAGCTTTTTTATATAGTTGGATATTGGCAGCTATACCATGTGCATGTGCCTTTATCCAGAGTTGGTCCCGAGCATTGAGTTGTAGCAGGAGGTCTGGCATTATCCAGGGGTTGCAGTGAGCATTAGATTTTGTTGTTTTCATGGGGGCATGTTTATCGCAAGTGGCATTACATTTTGTGATGAAGCAGCTGACAGCAATGTCTACATCATTTGTTTCACATAGGTCAGACCAGTCTAGGCCTTGAAGGTCCACTCTGAGTTGTGGTAAGTGCCCTTTAAAAGAACATGGCTGGTTATGGTTCTGGGCAGGGGCTTGCTGATGTTGTTTTGCCAGGTTAAGGTAATGGGTGAAAAATCGCTCAGTGAGTCAGAAAGGACAGTGGTGTTGGTGACGTGGGCTGGTCGGTTTTGAGGATCCAGTGCAGCAGTGTGCTAGTACCTGTTTTGTAGTTGACCCTTGCTGGGGTTGCCACCATCTGGGAGAAGTGGATAGTTGCTAGAGCGTCTCCCACCATGGCAGCAGCAGGTGAGGGCCAATTGATGTTGAAATCCCTGAGAAGAATAATCTCAGAGTTAAGGCACAGGGTGCTGATAAAGTCCATGAGGTCACTAGCACCAGGAACTGTTGTTTTGCGTGGGATGTAGACTGTGAGGATTGTAAGTGCCTTGTTGTGAATGCCCAGCAGGATTTTGATGGGTAGGATTTGTAAATTGGTGCTTCTGTTGGGGAGGAGAAGGATATGACCCTGAAGTGAGTCCTTTACGTAGACTATGCAATTCCCTCCTTTCTTCGAAGTATGGTCCTGCCTAAAAAGGGTGTATCCAGGCAGCACAATGGCAGAGTCCAGTATCTTGGGCGAAAGCCATGTTTCCATGATCGAGAGGATGTTGAGGTTGTGTTTGGTGACCCATACCTTCAGGCTGTCCAGTTTATGCAGCAGACTGCAGATGTTTAAGGCAGCTAGAGTGAGTCCTGCAGATTTTTCTTGCAGGCTATTCTGTGAGTAAGCTGGGCCAGGATTGGGGTGTATATTACCCGATACCATTAGTAGTAGCAGTAGTAGGCGGGTAATGTGGTTCAGAAGGAGTCTGTAACTTCTTGAACATTGCTGTTTCCCCTGATATAAGTATTTTAGAGGAGCTGTAGCAGACAAGGAATTCATGGATGTGCCAGACTAAGGAGGGATATTTAGGCCTCTGGTCTTGGGGACAACACCTGGGGTGCCCTTTGGGAGAGTATGAGCTTGTCCAGGAGTAGGGAGAAGTGGTAGTGCCATATGCATTGAGGACAGTCACCTGGGGGGATGTTAGGGCTGCTGGCAGCAGTTTGCAGCTCGGGGGCTCTGTGGGGATATTAGTGTGAGTGAGACGAGGCACAATAAAATCCCATGTTTCCAGGACATAGTTGTAGGTCCCATTGCTGGGTCATCCACAGGTTATTTATAATGGGTCGTTCCAAACTAGCATGAGATTAGGCACTCAAGAGGTGGTAGTACCACTTATATGAAGCAAAGTTGTTCACTTTTCTGAATCCCTCTAGTGGTAGGTCTGTATAAGAAGTAGATTGGAAAGCAGGCACTTAGTAAATTTCGCCTCAAGTCATGTGATCAAAGGGGGCTATATAAGAAAGAGTTCAGATAGGGGGGTGGGCGGAGAGCCAGTGCACAGCGCCAGTGGGAATAGACTGGTAGTCCTTGTCCGGGGCTGCCAAGTCAGGCCTTCCCCATGAGCTGGTGGGAGGTGGCAGCAGGCACTTGGGACAGCCGCATTACAGGAGCACCCGGTCAGCTTCTTTGGTGCTGGTGGTGTAGTGCTGCAGGGGAGCTGGGTTAAGGCTTCCCTTCTTCAGTGTGAGCAGCGGCAGTAGTGGGGAGGCTTCACTGCAGTAACACCCAGATCGGGCCTACTAGATCTGGGAAGGGAAGTGAGAAGAGGGAGAAAATAAATAGCTGTAGTTAAGAGTGGGCTGGGAGCAGCTGTGCATGGGCTGGCTGCAGACAGCCAGCAGGGGTCTGGGGAAAGTAGAACAAAAGAGGGGTTAGGCTAAGTGGTTGGGCAGTCTGTAAAAGAAGTGAGGGAAGGGGGATTAGGAAAGGGGTTGGTTTTCAGGCAGTGCCGCTTTCCATGGGCAGGGACCTGGTCAGTAGGGTAAGATGCAAAGAGAAGAGATGAGAGGCTCTGGCTAAGGGAGAAACAGAGTACTACTGAATCAGCCAAGCAGAGGCAAGTCAGGCTAGGTGCTGAGAAGCTGCCATCAGCAGGCCGGTACAATAAGAGGCAGAAAGGACTGTTTTGAAGAGGAATTTCGAGGTAGAGCTGCCGGCAGCTGCTGGCAGATAGAGAGCAAGAATAGAAACAGCAGGGATAGCACAGGAGTTAAAGTATAGCTGAGCCACTGCCGCAAGGCAAGTTCACTTTAAGCAGGGCACAAATGAACTTAAACACAGCAGTAAACAGTAGAACGTAGCAAGCAGACTAGGCTCTAAATGAAGAGTTGAAGTATAGCCAAGTGACTGCAGTAAGGCAAGTTCGTTTTAAGCAGGGCACAGATTAACTTAAACACAGCAGTAAACAGTAGAATGTAGCAAGCAGATTAGACTCAAAATATTCTTAGCACATTATTTAGCAGGCAGGTATTCAGTTCTAGCTGTCTAGGTGAATATTAGCAAAAAGTTTAGTATACAGAGAAATATTCAGGCTAGCAATCTCAGAGAGGATTGTAGAAAAGATCAATAAGGGGTGGCTGTGAGGCTGGGAGCCAATCAGTTCAAACTAGGTGGACAAGCGGGCCAATCAGCAGCCACATGCAGGAAGTGCCCGAAAGTCCAAGAGTTTTTAAAAAATGGCACTGAGAGGTCATTATCTGGGGTGCAGCACTGGTAGTCCTTGTCCTGGGTAGCTGATTCAGGGATTCCCCATGAGCTGGCAGGAGGTTGTGGCAGGCTTTGGGGGTAGCCGCACTATGGGAGCACCTGGTCGGCTTCTTTGGGGCTGGTGGCATAGTCCTTCTAGAGGAGCTGGGTAAAGGCTTCCCTTCTTCAGTGTGAGCGGTGACAGTAGTGGGGTGGCTGCACCACAGTAGTGGCTAGGTTAGGCCTACTAGATTTGGGGAGGAAAGTGAGAAAACGGAAAAAATAAATAGCTGTAGCTAAGAGTGGGCTGGTAGTGGTTGGGTGTGGGCTGGCAGCAGAGAGCCAGTGGGGTTCTGGGGAAAGTAGAACAAAAGAGGGATTATGAGGGGAACATAAATAGACTGCATTTTGTAAATATATAAAATGTTGTAAAACCAAAGCCAAAAGTAGCAATAATAGTAGTAGTAGTAGATGATTATATTAATTTGGGCACCCTTCCCCAAAGGCTCATGGCAACCTTACAAACATCAAAAGACAATTAACATACAGTATATGGTTAGTCAGTTCAATAAAATCAGCAACAAACATCCCTTAAAACAGCTTTCTAAAAATATAAATAAGTCTGCTAATCATAATTCAAAGGCAGCTTGAAATAGGTTTTCAAACCCTTTATAAAGCATTCCAAAGAAGGTGCCTCCCAAAGCTAGCCCGGAAGACAGTTACATGGAACTGGGGCCGCAGCCTCAAATGCCCAGTTCCCATACGATATTAATCTCTACTGGGCACCTCCAGAAGGGCCTCACCAGCTGATCTAAGGGAGTGACCCAGGCTGTAGGGATGCAAAAGCTCTTTCAGGTAACTCCGACCCAACTCGTGTAGGGTCTTATAGGTCAAAAGCCCTATTTTAAAGGAGACGCGCCAATGCACCAGCAGTCAGAGCAGTTCATAAAGAACCGGCATTATATGACAGGATCTTGGTAAACCTATCAATAGCCAGGTTGCAGCATTCTGCAGCAGCTGCAGGCACCTTAGGGCACCTCCACTGACCCTGAGGTAGAGGGCAATAGTAAAAGTAAGACCTCCCCAAAGGACTGGCATCTCATGCTGTTCTCATGCTTTTTCAAGAACAGTGCAAAATACTGGTCTTGTAGGAAGGTCTGTTTTTTTTTTTTTTTACTTTTTATTTAGTATTTCACATATATGCATAAAACACATTTTTCCTGAGCATACGTACCAACAATTGATTTATCATTATACATTATTAAGGAATGATGACTATACACTGCTAGTGGTACAGCATTGGAGAGTAGCTACCAATTAATATTACATAAAAAATATTACTCAACATCCAGGAGCTATATTGCAGCCAATGCCCCAAATTTTAATACCCATTAAATAGGTAAAACAAACAATTTGTAACCGACCCTATACATGTCCCTTGGTTAAAATCTAAACATTATAAGAAAAACGTTTTCCATTCCAGAGCTTCCCTTAAGCCCTTATTAAAACCTATTGGTGCTAACCTTATTTATCTAGGCCCCACGAGGTTCTATTCCTATAAACTTAATTAAATTTGTAAGTGTCCCATTTACTCCACTATAAAGATGGCATAAGGCCTGGAGACAAGCCCCAGCCCACATCCTTAAATAAGCTGTAATGTATAAAGTGACTATGATGTTCAGATCAAATTCTCTTGGAATTATTAGCCTCAAACTTTGTTATTGTAGATAAATGTAACAGTTATAAGCATCCAACCTTTTGAAAACTAAACTGAATAATAATAAACTTCCATTATACTGTAAGACAAGTTTATCTGACCCCCGAGTCTCCCTAACTTGGAAAAAACACAGGGCAAGATGTCAGAACTGGTAACTTGCTACTACTACACCATTATACAGCAGGTTGTATTCTGCATTACTAGTCTAAATAGAGCAACTAATCGCTCATGCCCATTCAGAGGAAGCCCTTCGAAAGAGAACTAAAACGTCCTTCATGTGATTTCCAGAAGAAAAAATGTTTTCCATTACAGAAACGGACTTTCCCCCTACTCAATGAACACAAGATATATTTGTACCAGTTAAATAAATGTTCAGATGTAAAATTATAAATTAGTAAGCCAGTCTGACAACAGAAAGTTAAAGGCCACTGTATCTTCTATTTTTAATCATCCTCCGGTTCCTCGTCTCCGGAAAGCCTGTCATCCAGAACTCGCCGAGCTGCAATCCACTCCACGCATACTCCCACTTCTTTCGGGTTAGTGAATCGATATTGCTTTTGGTCATCTGCAAAACATAGATGGGCAGGAAAAGCCATGGAGTACGTGATGCCCAAGTCCCTCAATTTATGTTTCACCCTATTGAATGCTTTGCATCTCATCCTGGTGGCATAGGCGAAATCTGGGAAAAAAAAGGATGCAATTCTCCTTCTGGAATATGGGACTTTTATTTCTGATTGCTCCAAGAATTAGGTCCCACTCTGCCACTGAGGTGACTGTAAGCAGCACAGTGCAGAGATTTTCAGCTTTAGTGTTGGGTCTAGGGGGTAATTCTATAGGCCAACATGATTTTAAAGTCCAAAAGTCCTGTTATGTCCAAAAGCCATGGTCCGAAATATTGCACTAAATTTTCCCCTTCAGTCCCTTTGAGGAGGCCCAGAATTCAAATACTGGCCACACGGATTGTATTCTCTAGTTGCTGCACGGGGCTCCAAAGGGCTGCTTGTTCCCTGAGGAAGGTGATAGTTGCAACAAGGGCCTTTCCTGCTGTTGCCTCGGCGCTCTTAGTTACCTCTGCCATGGCATCAAGTCTGATTTCCACAGCCTGGAAAGGCTGAGAAAAGGTATCTAGTTTTTAGTCAATTTGCTATACAGTTTCAGTGAGTGCATTTACTGAGGTTTGGAGTGAGTTTAGCAAGGCCGTAGGTTGCTCCACGCTGGTCGAGGAAGATGCACCGTCTGCATGGTCTGGCAGTTCGGCTTTGTTCAGCCCACATTGGCAAACATTTTGTATCCAGAGGTGCAGAAAATTATGCTGCAGATATTGGTGCATCTCTTTCAGCAAGTTGGATGCAGATTTTGGCAGTTTTAATGCTTTGTGTAGACCTTCTCTCGGGAGCTCCAGAAAGTTGTTACTTCTGGCTGGGCTGCTAGCTCCACCCCAGGAATGTCTATTTTTTTACTATTGCTACTTCTGGCTTTAGTTTCAAAATTTTTCCTTTACTGTAGAAATACATTTTGTTATGGAAAATTCAAGAAGTGCCTTCTGGAGCTCCTTGTGGGTGAGTGCCTAACTTCTGCTGTCAGTAAAATATGAATCATGTTTGCTTGCAAGATAGAGTATGTGTAGACTATATGCAGAATGTATTTTTGTATATATGTCAAATATATTTTTGCAATGCTTGCTATGGTACTGTGTACAGATTTCCATAACTGATTTGCGTGTTTCAAAAGCATAGTTTATCAACCAAAAGCATGATAATTTCTATTTTTAAAATAGTTTTCAAATTGACAGCATTAGCTTACAGACCAGAGGGAAAGGTAAGCAGTAAAAAGAAAATACATGTTGGAACTCACCCTGACATCAAAAGAAATCAAACAGGGTGGTATAAATACCCATCTGAGTCTCACCAATAACAAGATCAAGAGGTAAATTCTACTTGTAAGTATAAATGTGTAATCTGTAAATCTGTTGTAATGGTGCATCATTAAATGATGAGTACTATAGTAATCTAAATGGTTGCTAATAAAAGAAATTCTACAAATACAGTTAAGAATATGTGACATCAAGATTAATCTATTGTTTGGGTATTTTAAGATATTTTTACAATGCATGTATTAAAAAAACTATTTTAGATATATGTCAACTACATAAAAAGTATATCTATTAATTATTCAAAATATATAAGAAGATATATAACATATATAATGCACCTATAATAAATATATCGTGTAAATGTATGTATGATATATGTTAAATATATCTGTCACATATATTCTGCAAATAAATCAGATATTTCAAAACCAACCAAATCTGAGATATATTCATATACTTCAGACATATGCTCAATTATATATTTGAAATACACTTTTATAAATATATCTAAAATATATTTCTTTTTCATATGGGAGAATAAAAATTCACAGCATATAAATACTATACTGTATTTCTATGATATATACAGGTCTTCACTATTCACCCTGTTTATACTCCTCAGGAACGTATGTGTCTTGCATGTCCCCCCTTTTGTGTCTGGCCTCTGGCCTCCAGTGAGTACATGTTCAGGGCCACCAACCGCTCCTCATAGGAACTATCTTACTGGCCCTGGATAATTTTGATGAATCTTTTCTTTACTGACTTCAGCCTGTCTATATGAAGGGAGGGTGCCAGAATTGGACCCTTTATTACTGGTGAGGCTTCGCAAACTATCTATATAGGGCCGAATCACTTCACCTCTCCTGCTACCAAAGCCCTTCTCGTGGTGGCTGCTACATATTACTTAGCTATAGTGAGGCATGATCCATAGCTTTTGACATCATAGCCAGTTCCTTTGGCAAGGATTATGGACTTCAGGTGGGGAAATTGTAGCAGGAGAAAATTAACTGCATTGGATACCTGCTTTCATTCAAATGTCAATAAAGATGAATGGAAAATATTTCTAGGCTGCATCTGTTGGTAATGTTCCTATTGCTAGAAATATTCATGCCCCCTAATAATACATATTTAATTGTACTGTACCTGAATAAATGTTAATGTGAAAAACTGTGTCTCGTATAGGGATGGGAAAACTACAAAAGATTCTAAGGTTATGAAATGTTCTGATAAGCTGGCTGGCTAGTGCAGCAGTAGAGTTACAGCTTGCCATCCAGACAACCCGGGTTCATGACCTAAGTCTGGAACTTCTGATGCAGACCATTGAGGTGGGATCAGGTGTCCCATAGTTGCCTCCAGCTTCGTGGAGGGAGGGCACCCTCTTCCACAGCATGACCATCTCTTAGTGACCTGGGGGGGATGTTGTGTGGGAAGAAATAAGTAGTCCCTCTGGGGTGATCTCACATGGTATACACCCATTTGCTTGGTGAGTGACATGAAGGCATCACCTACCCAAAGTGGGGCTGGCAGGGGAAGTACCAAAGGTGGGGGGGGGCTTATCCATCCTTCCACAGGCCCTAATAGGTGAATTTCTGTGTCACCTTTCAGGATTATGCCCTGGGGTGGGATAATGAGAGGGCCTAGTGGGGACAAAATACCCACAGCAGCATCAGGCAGATGAAGCCACCCTGCCCTCCATGCCATAGCAGAGTCACTTTGTCTCCTCCCATTCCTTGTTGGCTCCTCCTCCTCCTCCTTATGGGTCCTGATTGTTGAGTGAAGTAATCTCCTCCTAGCTTGGGGGTTCCAGGGGGTCGTGCCTGCGGGGATAAGCTGTGTGTTACAATGAGAGTATCTGAGGAAGGCAGCTAAGCAAAGGCTGGTGCTGGGTAAGATCACTGAAGGACTCCTGTGGTGGGTATAATGGCTTTGGTAGATGGAAATAGGTCCTGGCAGCGGGTGGTGAAAACCGGGGACAAAAAATAGAACGTAAAAAAAAAAAAAAAAGAAATGTTCGGTATCAGTGTTATGGGTGAGTCAAACTGAGTGACTCAATATGAGTCACTCAGTTTGATCGCCTGTCCGATGAGCTAATGGAACAGGATAGTGAGGTGTGATATGAGCCAAAGTGAAAGGGGAACAATAGTAAGTGAGAAGTAAAGCAAACAGTAGAGGGAGCTATAGGGCAGAAGCATAAGGGAGGTGGTTGGGTCAGGCAGTGCCCAGCTGGTCACTTGGTGCTGTGGCTTGAGTCACTGCCTGCAGTGTGAGAGGACCTGGGTTTGGAGCTTAATAGGAGCGTGCATATATTTTTACCATTTTGTGTGTTTAGGTGTTTTTTTGTGTGTCTTCCGATCCCCAAAACTGCACTCCATGGTCCCCTGGCCCCCCCCCGAATAGCCCCTCCCAAGTTACCTCCCTACCCCAGTGTCAGGACCCCCCTCAGAGATGATTATCTTAAGGAAGTGGTGTGTGTCTGGGGGCACAGCCCCCCACATAAAATGTTAGAAAAATCATCCTGTAGAGTGTGTTCTACCACGCACTGTTGTTGGGGTTGCTGTAGTGCACAGGTGCCATGTTTTTTTTCGGCATTGTGCACTCACTGCATTGTACGGCACTTTTCTTTCTTTGCCATTATGAAGTGGAACCAAAATGTTCTGATAAGCCATGAAACATTCTAATATAGTTATCCAAGCATCAGAACTTTCAGAACATTTTGATTAAAATACAAAACTGTTTTAACCATAAGCTATTGTCAGCAAAGGGCAAGAAATCTGAAAACTTATAACTAGAAGATCTGCTTTGATCATACAACATATGAAGATAATTCAGTTCTCCTTTGTAAAGGGAAAACTGTTGACCAGGTACTAAATAATATACTGTCAGCTTTTATTGACCTTCAACAATGGTTATCGATTAATCATTTAAAATCCAAAAAGGAAACAAAGCAATTATTTTTTTTCCAAAGATAGCCACTCCTAATTTAGTGGGACCATCTAAAATCTATTGACCCTTGACAATGTCATTATTTATTTTCTGTCCAATGTTATGCATCTTGGAGTTCCCCTTGACAGTGCACTGACCTATAGGGATCGTATTGACCTCATGGACAAGACGATCAATAAATGCCTGGGCATGCTGTATAGGATTAGGAAATGTCTTGTTTTACTTTGAAAACAAGGAAATTAGTTGCTCAATCACTGCCACTGTGTGTGATTGACACTGCATCCATATTTATACAGAAGCCTTTGTCAGTGCACTGTCAGTGGTACAAATACTGATGAACAAGATCTGTAGATTTGTTCTATCATCTGATCTTAGAACCCACCATTGCAATCAGCCGTCCACCTTACCGTAGATGTCCCTGCTACAGCACACTGTATATTATAGAGGGGCTATGGTTAGGAAAGCTTTGAATGCTGCAGAACTTCCTATAATTCTGAATATGCTTGAATTTACTTCAGGATCACCCATTATTAGGTCTTTCCTCAAGACTAACTTGAGATTGCCATTCCAAAGGTTCAAGCGTGTACAAAATATGTATTTCCATCTTAGCTGGTAAAACTGTGGAATTCACTGTCAGTTTCAGTACTTAGTTCTAAATTTGATGCCAAATTTTAAATATTTTTACATTTGTGTTATGTGGCCAGTTACAGTTGTAATTTCTTTTTTCTTTTACAGCCTTTATTGTAGATGTGAGTATTTCATGCTATCAGTACATTGCAGTGTATTTAATGCTGTTTAATGCAGCACCCGGGTCAGTCTTGTAAATGGGCAATTTTGCCCAGTGAATCAACCTGATTAACAAAAAATGCGTACAAAACAACTCCAATTGAAATTAAGTGAATATAGTGCCATATGTTCATTAGTATGCCTTGTGTGACACCACTGTGAGTGCATACTTAGAGATCTGGGGCTAGATTTACAAAAAGTCACAAAGCACAGAGCAAACGTCTGCACTGTGCTTTGCTACTGCACGGTTGTCAAAAGTTGCTATTTACAGTTGGATAGTGCACTGCACTATCCGACTGTGAATAGGGCTAAGTCGAGGCAGCAGTAACCCCAGTACTGCTAGCACTACCCCACTAGTACCACCCCAACATGCAGCCAGGAGGAGGACCCTGCAATGAAAAGTGCAGGTGTGCTATTTCCAGTTCACAAAGGCAGCCATGCAAATGAGCCCAATGAGTATGCAAGGCACTAGGTTGCCATTTGCAAGCCCATTATGGGCCCATTTGCATCGGTTGCGAGCAGCGTAGCATGGTCCCCCTTACAGCACAATAGGCAGTCGCTGTCTCTGGTGGTTAGTGGTCCCCCTCCACTGATCACCAGCCTGAGTGCTAGAACTAGAACTAAAGTATTCCCTGGTGGATACTGGTCCCCCCCCCCACCAATCGCCAGACTGATATAAAAAATGAATGTCCCTGGTGGTAGTGGTCCCCCCGATTGCTGGTTACTGGCCAAATAGAAAATTAAGACTTCCCTGGTGGTAGTGGACTCCACTCCCCTCCCCACGATGCTGATCACCACCCAATATTAAAAATATGTTTTTCTTGGTGTCCGGTGGTCCCTCCCTCCACCCAATGTATAAAAACAATTTTCCTACTGGCTAGCGGTCCCGCCTCCCACCTGATCACCAGCCTGATATATAAAAATGATTTCTTTGGTGTTCAGTGGTCTCTCCCCCCTCCTTATCATCTGCCTGATATTGACATCATATTCCCTGGTGTCCAGTGTAACCCCCATCCTGATCCCCTGTATCTTATATATAAACATTTCCCTGGTGTCTAGTGGACCCCCTCCCTATTCCCAATTCCCTGTATAGTGTATGTAAACCATTCCCTGGTGATCTTTTGTACCCCCCAGTAGGCAATGCCCCACCACCCTGTTCCCCCATCCCATCCCTGAACTGGGGACCAGTGCAGCACTCCTCTTTCCTCCACGGCTGGCTGCCGACTGAGCTCTCAATGGGCACATACTGTATGCAATATGTGATCATTGACATTGATTGACAGCTCAGAGTGAGCTGTCATTCAATGAGCACGTGCTGTATACAGTACACACTCATTAAGAGCCTAATCTGTGGCCAGCCATAGTGAAGAAAGGAGGGCTTTGCTATTTGCTGGCTCAGGAATGGAATGGGGGGGGAGCAGGGTGGTGGGGCACTGCCTGCTGGGGCGAGAGCAGTAGGGGTCCACTAGACCACCAGGGAACAGTTTATATTCACTATACAGGGGATTGGGGATAGGGAGGGGGTCTGCTTTTATGATACAGGTGATCGGGATGGGGGAGGTTAAAAAGGACACCAGGGAATTTGATGCAATGTCGGGTGGGTGATTGGGTGTAGTGAGGGACACCTGGACATCATGGAAATCGTTTTTATATATATCCGGTGGGTGATCAGGTGGGGAGAGGGACTGCTAGCCACCAGGGAACTCATTTTTATTTCAATGGCCTACACAGCCAGTATGACTGTATGATGTTATGCTTGTGAAACTGTGTTACTTGGTTTGGCCGTTCGCGCTCACTATTCCAGAGGAATTACCACCCTGTAGGGGTACAAAGGCAATTAACCCTAGAAGAGGATTCTGCCCCTAGAGGTGCCATGGCATAATTCCCTTGGCTAAAGGTACCTTAGGAAGCTTCCCCAAAAAGAAATGTAGTAGTATGAAAACACGTTAGCAATCAGTAGCTGTAAGGTATATGAGTAGATTAGGCACCAGGCAGCTTGATAACGTAATGAGATGCGCAGGTTAGCAATGACAGGAGTATGATGGTTACGCTGGAGATGGAGGGGGCCTCCTAAGAAAAGAGGGAATGGCAATTAGGGACACCATCCACCTCCATCCAACAGCAGAAACTACCTAAAGGAACTAGGGAATACTAACTACAGCTAACTAACAGTTATGACCTGATGCACGGAGGAGAGAAAAATACCCCTTTGGAAGGAAATCTCTGGGGATCCAAGGCCTAGGTCACCTTTCCTCCAGGTTTGGGATGTTTGTTTAGTGACTGCTCTGTTGCTGCAATTTACAACCCCAATTACGGGGGATATTCCAATTTGGAGAAAAGCTCTCGCTCGATGTCTTTCACATGAATGCCGTGAAAGGTTGAGAGAGTGCTCTGCAGCATCAGGGGCAACCAAGGTGAGAGGAGGAAAGCAATGACTGCTGAGGCACTCACCTGGCCTACCCACCCTAAAAACAAACCAGGTGAACCAGAGGCAGTCGTAAGGAGAATGCAGTGAAGGTGCCTTGCTAGTAGAATACTAAAGCCAAAGGAGATTGCTGTAACCACTTCACAGCTATTCTTAAATTCTACACCAGGAGCTGCCATCGAGTCTCCAGTGGCTAAAGCCAGGCCTGGAGTGTGGACATTCCCAGCTATGGGCCAGGTGAGAAGGACCCCGCCCGAAGTCAGGCACATTCAAGATGCAGACTTTATAGGTGCAGAGTGAGACCGTCGGCTGCAGGGAGGCCCTGCGCCATAAAATGGTTATGGCTGGAATGCCCCAGAAACAACTGAGGAGGAGCTAAATGAAGCTTTGAGTGCTGGGACCCTCATGTTGGTCAGACATGGTAGTAGCAAATGTTGAGCAAATGAATTGCATAAGCAATGAGTGGACCTGCATGTAGGTCAGTAAGTAGAGTAAGCAAATGGTCAGACCTGCATGGAGGTCAAAGGAGCAGCAAATATGAATTGCGGGGCAAGCCAGCCAGACATTTAAGAAAGCCAATGAAAGGTGACAATCTGAGGATTTTAGGTGGCGGAGGCAGGATTAGAACATAAGGTAAGTATGCCACAAGAGGCCATGGCTCCCCCAACACCTCCAAGTCGCTGCTGTAGGAAAAACAAGAAAGTGTGGAAGGTGCCATGACCCACATGCAGATATTAAAGCTAGTTTGCAGCATCAGCGGTAGCTTAGCTGACCTCCAGAATATAATAGCAGTGTACAAACATAAGAGAGCAGCATCAGTATTGAGTAACTATAAGTTATAGGGGTATCAAGTTGAATGAACAGATTCTGAAGGGAGGCAGCACTCTGAAAGCAGCAATATTATTTATTCTATTTATTTATTTATTTGAGTTTTGGTAAGTGGGTAACCGCTTAGACAAATGCAGTCCCATTTTCAGGGTCAACTCGGGTATTAACATAAGCAAATAAAACTGAACATTTCAAGAACATATAAAAACGATGACAAGAAACTTAAAATACAGTATAAATACAAGTAAAGATGCACAATAAAAATGATTAAAAAGAAAGTTCAGGAAGTATTGATCAAATTCAGAGAACAAGATGCAAAAGCTACAAGAGCTAGAGCTCTACACATTGAATTGTACATGGGACTGCAGACAGCAGGAACCAAGGGGGTAGGAAGTGGTTGGGGGATAGGGGAGAAGGGTTGAGAAAAGGTAGGGGCAGCAAAGGTCAGGAATGAGGGAAGACATGAGGACCTCTGCGGAGGCTAGGCAGTGCAATGAAAACAGCAGCAATGAGGTATGAGTTCAGGAAGCAGGATTGAGCTGCATGGGCTAGGGTTCAGAGTGAGCCTGAACCAGGTGAAAATAATTAAGGTGCAAGCATGGAGAACAGCAGCAGCATGGAAGCAGCTTGAACTGAAACACACAGATAATGATTGCAGTTGCATTGTTAGTAAATGGGGGCAAGTAGCATGAGTGCTGGATTAGCAAAATACAAAGAGTTTAGAAACAGAAGCCCCCCCCAAAAGAAAGCAAAACAAAAGACACACAAACACAGAAGAACAGGGGACAAGCAACACAAATAAGCACACAGCCGGAGGCAAATAATACAAACCAAATGCAGGAGAACAGAAAACAAAAGTCCATAGAAACAAGCAGAGGCCAAACACTGCAAGCGGTAAGGCGGGCGGGGGGGGGCAGGGGTGCAGCAAGCTGCAAAGAAAAAGTGCTTGAGAAAGAGGATCTGAGGAACTGCTTATATATCACAGGAAGGAGGAGTGGCTGGCTGCTTGTCATTTAACTACAGGCATAGCCTTCCGAATGTTGGGTAGGAGGAGTGATCACTGGACACCAGGGAGAACATATTTTTAATATCAGGTGGCAATCGGCGATTGCGGGGTATGGGACCACTACAACCAGGGAAATTACTTTTTTTTTATTGGCCCAGCAATCGGAGGGGGGGCACTACCAGCAGGGAAGTATCATTTTCCAATGGGGAAGGTGATCAGCAAGGGGTGGGAGGGCTGCCACAGTTCCTCCTCCAACCACTAGGGTTGTGCAGAATTAAAGCAAGGTCTTGCTTGATAGTATTTTCTCTATGCAGGGAAACCCTGCAAAAGCCCCTTGCAAGAAGAAAATGCTTTGTGAATGGGACTGCAACAATATGCGGTTCCCCTCCCCTTCATTTGCATTGTGGCCCCTTCCACACTTTACCCCAGCACAAATCTTGTTTGCATCCGCAGACAGGGCTTTTGTGAATACCAACCCTGTATAAAACCCAGTTTGCTCACACAAAACCAGTTTGTACCAGGGCAAAGTTTTATGAATCTAGCCCCTGGATCACTGGGTCATTCCTCAACCTTCAGCCTTCTTTCTGGGTCTTTCCACCACCACCAGATTATTTTCTAGACAAAGACCTACTCAAATGGTATATTAAGTTCCCAAATCAATGTTTTAAAAAAGATTAGTAGTTGAAAATCCCATTTGCTATCAGAGCTGTACTTTTCACAGCCAAGCTGAAAGTACAATTCCAACAGTCTGATGTCTGTACCTGCTTTTCATGACCTACAAAACACTGCTGACATAGTGTGATGTCTGAATGCCTTGCTTGTACACCATCTCACTTCATTTTGTATTATGATATTCTTCATCATCATCATCATCATGTTATTTGTATAAAGCGCCCTTCCTTTGTGCAGGGTGCCTTTACAGTACTCAATAAAAACACACAATATTACAGTTTAAAAACAATAAAACAAATCAGTGTGCACTTAATAAATTCCTGAGAAAGCCTTGTTAAATAAATGGGTCTTCAACAACTTTTTAAAACCCTCTACGGTCTGGCTCTCTTGTATCTGGCGAGGTAGAGAATTCCACAGGGTAGGTGCCATAAAGGCAAAAGATCTTCCTCCTGATGTTTTTAGGGATACCCTAGGAATCTCTAGCAATCCCTCATTAGAGGATCGGAATGAATGGGTGGGGCAGTAAGGACATTAGAGTTCTTTCAGGTAGTGGGGTCCCTGTTCATGTAGGGCTTTATAGGTCAGCAATGCAACCTTGAAGGTAATCCGCCACTGTATTGGCAGCCAGTGCATTTCACGCAGCACAGGTGCTATATGACTGGATCTAGATGTTCCAGACAACAACCTGGCCATCGCGTTCAGCACTAGCTGCAAGCGGTGGATATCTACCTCCAATAGCCCTAGGTAGAGGGCATTGCAGTAATCAAAATGACTGGTGACAAAGGCATGGAACAAGGTAGGAAGATCTTCGGGCGGGACCAGGTGCTTCACCCAGGCTATGTTCCTTAGATGGTAATAGGAAGATTTGACTACAGCCGAAACCTGCACCCTCAGGGTCAGGCCTTTGTCAAATACCACACCCAGGTTTCGCAGCTGGCCCGAGGCAATAAGCGGGGTCCCTCCCAGATTTAATCCTAAGGGTTTTCCTGCCCATGTCCCTGTCGTCCTATAACCAGGGTCCACCACCAATACCTCTGTCTTTCCTGAGTTCAACCAAAGCCAGCTGGCACTCATCCAGTCCTGAATCTCCAGTAGGCAGTTATTAAACACTGCAGCAGAATCTAATACCTGTTCAGGCACAAAAGACGTACAGTTGAGAATCATCGGCATAGCAATGAAAACTCAACCCATACCATCTTATAATGTCGCCTAATGGGAGCATGCACACCTCGAATACCATGGGGGACAGCACCGAGCCCTGTGGAACCCTGCAGGGTAGCCCATGAGGGGCCGAGGAATAAATCCCCAATACCACTCTCTGAAATCTACCCTTGAGGAAAGACCAAAACCAACTGAGGACCGCCCCCCTCAGTCCACAGAAGAACCACAGGCGATTGAGCAGCACCCCATGATCCACAGTGTCAAATGCTGCTGAGAGAACAAGGAGAACCAAGATAGAATGGGCTCTCTGATCTCGCGCTATCAAAAGGCCATTAAGTACCGATACTAGGGCTGTTTCAGAGCTATGCCTTTTTCTGAAGCCAGACTGGAGTGGGTCATAGATACTGTGGTTATTTAAATGGTCCTCCAGCTGTAGAGTGACTACCTTCTCAATAACTTTCCCTACAAAGGGCAAGTTCGAGATCAGTCTGTAGTTAGCTGGGCAGTTGGGGTCAAGGGAGTTTTTTTTAAAAGAAGGCATACTACTGTCTCCTTTAAGGGATCTGGAAAGATCCCGCTCTCCAGTGAAACCCCCTCTATCCCAGCAAGGACCAGGCCAATAACTTCTACACACCCCACTAGTAGGCATGTAGGGCCCGGATCCAAACTACAGTAAGTTGGCAGCAGAGTCTGGATGATCCTCACTATATCCACAACTACTGTCTGACTAAAGGTGGACCAGGTCTGTCGGGTATTAGTACCACCTAATTGATCAATGCAAGGTCCAGTGGAAAGGCACTGGCTTATCTTGTCCCTCATGGTGGACACCTTATCAGTGAAGAACTGCGCAAACTCCTCACACTGCACTTGTGATAACTTTCGACTGGAGTGAAGACAGGCTGGATTGCTCAGGCTGTCCACAGTCCTGAAGAGCTGGGCTGGCCTGTTCTTTGCTGTAGCAATTTCCATGGACAGGAACTCTGCCTTCTAATGGGAAATTGCTGATTGATAGGTCTGATAGTGATCCATCAATCTAAGCCTATCCATCTCCAGATAAGTTTTCCACCAGTGTCTTTCCAACCTTCGCCCCTGCCTCTTCAACTCACGGATTTCCCCATTAAACCAAAGGGCACTCGGGTGAGGGGTAAGAGGGTGAACATGAGCAGGAGCAATGATATCCAAGGCTTCAGTAACAGCCCTGTTATAGGCCGACACAAGAGGTCCTGGATCAGTGCAATCCCCTGGATATCCCGAGAGGTCCAGCACCATCATTAGGCCTTCTGAGTTAACTCCTCTCAAAGAACAGAACTGTACCAACTCCTTTGGGGCAGGCTTATTTTGGGGGGGGGCTGCGAAACTGAATCTCAGGATGTGACGGTCAGACCAACTGACTGGCTCCACCTCCACATCAGAGACCTTCATCCCCAGATGGAACACCAAGTCCAGTGAGTGCCCTTTCTCATGGGTTGCAGTGGTAATAATCAATGTTAGGCCTAATGAATCCATCAATTGGAGGATGTTTTGTCCAAATGGTGAGAGTTTATCATTGACCCAGGCATTGAAATCCCCCAGAATTAGCCATCTGGGGGATTTCAATACCACCCCGGCGACGAAGTCTGCAACCTCCCTCTGGAACTCCCTCCCATCACCTGGTGAATGGTAAATGAGAAGGGTCCTGTAGCCTACACCTGCACCCACTATACACTCAAAGGAGTTGGTTGCTCCAGCTGGCACCTCCCTGAGACCCAGTTCCTGTCTAAAACAGACAGCAACACCCCCCCCCGATGGTCCTCTCTCAGGCAGTGAATCACAGAGAAACCGTCTGGAACCACAGCCTCCAAAATGGGGCCAGCACTGTCGTCCAGCCAGGTCTTGGTGATACAAGCCAGGTCAACAGATACCACAAAATCTGCAGCTGAGCTTGTACCTGTTCCACTGTCTTGTTGTGTACTCTTCTGAAAGTGGATCATGCCTGAAAAAGGCGCTCCGGCACCAGTGAACTCACCCGGTCATTAAAATAAATAAAATAAACAGAAAAAGAGGTCTGATAAGATTCTTTTACTGAAAATTTTAATTAATTCATAAACTTATTAATTCAGAGTTTTTATATACAAGATGTCTCATTTGTGAGTGGCACCTATTTTCCAATAAAGTCCCGGGGACACATACAGCAATGGAAGGGTTGCAATTGGAGTGAGCACACTAGAGAGGTAGTTTGCAGGAAAGCAGGGTATGAAATCCATAAAATATGTTAAGAGAGAAGAAATTTCCAAATTGCTTGGTTGTTTTGTATCTCTCCAAACCATACACACACTCAAGCCTTGTTCCCAGACCAAGGCATAATGGGTATGCAAATCCTTGTGTAAGTCAGGCTGACAGTGCTTCTTCAGACAATAATAATAATAATCTTTATTTATATAGCACCTTTCAAATACCAAGGCACATTCCAGAAAGATAAAATACAGACAAAGTATACAAACAGTAATGCAAAAACTGTTAAAAACAAATACAATAATCAGTCAGAGACACCGTAGGCCCTTTCCCATAAAAATAATTTGAGAGCCTGTTTAAAACTCCCCACGGCTCGTACACTCCCTATTCCTTTTAATCAGAAATTTATGTCTGATCAAGCTTAGGCCGAGAATGACAAAGTACAGACTTAGAATAAAAACATAGGAACATAGTCAGTAGTCTCTGATAATTGGATAGTTGTGTGCTGGGATTTGGGTATTTCCTCGTGTTACCTTAAGGGGTGTCTAGTACTACCTGTTAGTGACTACTGTTTTAATGCCTACAAGTACTGTTTAACTGTATTATTAAGCCTGTATTCTGAAATAGTTCTCTTACCTGTTTTAAGATTCTGGCGTTCTCTCAGCCATTACGGGTGAATTCTTGCACATGCGCAGTAGCCATCTGTATCCCGACTCTGTACCAACAGTTGGCGCATGCGCAGTAGCGCCCTCTTCTGTCCCACTGCATACTAATGTAAGTCCTTTGTTCCCGTCCCCTAATAGGGCCTCAGAAGCACCCCTCTCCCCCCTCTTCCCATAGAACACTGCCCAGCTGAGGAGCCTGTTACAGGGGACTGCAGAGAGCCTTAGTAGGTAAAGCCTCCTTCCATCCAGCCTGTTTGTGGAGAGGTGTTTACCCCATCGGCGCTATGCGCCGACTGCCCCACCAACCCAGGGCTGGCTCTCCATTTATTGCTGCTTACAGGTCGCATAGCATATCACGTGACCTCTCCTTCTAATTAGTGTCCACTTTGCCATCTGCAGCTGATACTCACTGACCACTAGGGGTTGCTGCTGTGCACTCCCAGGCACCACTCCTTCTCTCTCCTCATCTCCACTCCCTACCTACAGCTACTGTTGGCACTGGCCACTGTGACATAGACAGCCAACTCTGAGTGCTCAAGTGCTGTATTAACTTTTTTATTACATATAAAATATGTGATGGGAAACTCAGTTTGAGAAAACTACTGTCTTACTGGAACTGACACATCAAGACCCCCCCCCCCCCCGGGATAAGTTCTAAGGACAGGAGGTATTTTAAACTGCAGAGATCTGTGGTGCAATTACCTTGTCAATTTGCTTTCATCTGTAATGCCCCAAAGTTGGCCATTACAGAGAACATATTGTAATAATAGGAAAGTGCCCTGTGCACTTGCAACTTTTTAAAAAGTTAGAATTTACAAGCAATGCATGTCATAATAGCCTGGATGGAATGCTGTGCTAGGTGGCTCATGCACAGCATTCCAATTCAGCAGATCTAGAACCCTGGGGAGGTTCAAGTTTAAACAGGCATTCCACAAGTATTCAGTTGGACACAGTTATTGCTGGGCAGAGGTTGAGGAGCCAGGACCCAGAAGTCAGGGGGACAGTTAGGGCTTACCTTGGTTTGGAGCCGTCCCTCTGGACTTGCAGTGGTCCTGTGCTGCCTCCCCTGCCCGAAGACTCCCTCTGCTTCTCCAGTCCGTGGTCGGTGGTGCCATCGGAGCACCACGAAGATGAAAACGCCGTTCCTGCCACGTTTTATGGGCTTAAAAGCCCTTCGGTTATTTATTTTGGCCCCCGAGAGTATTTTTTAGTTTAATTTAGGTCCCACCCCGGCAGCAGAGAAGCACTGCATCGCCGAGTCCTGTTTGGGCCGTCAGAGGCCCCCGAGTCGTCCTCCCGGCTGCCTGAACATTTCCCTCCCACTGCCAGCATCCCTCCCGCCTCCCAACAGTACTTCTACCCCAGTCAGGATGGCAGAGCGGTGAGTCGGCGGCAGCACGTGTTGTGCTGACTGCCAGTTTGTTGTAGGGGGACTGAATTTGTTGAATTAGCGCATTAGGCGCTTCCAGTTGGCGGCCGAGCACCGCGGGGGCCATCGGGTCATGAGGACCCGTGAAATTTAATATTAAAAAGGGAGGCGGGGCTAGCAACGCCCTTGGGGAGGGGCCAGCAAGCAAGGCCTTTATCACAGCCTAATAAATATTCATTAGGGGGCGGTACGGAGGCGGAGATTTGCTGCACTGAATGACAGCAGGCATTGGGAGCCTGCAGAATTTAAAAGGGCAATGCCTTTTAAAAGGGCAATTCTGGCCCAAAGTTTAAAGTAGGGCTCTAGGCCCATTGGGAAGTGGGGCATTCGGCCCAAAGTGTTGAGGGGCATCAGGCCCATTGTAAATTGGGGCACCAGGCCCAGTACAAAGTGGGGCACCAGGCCCAATGCAACGAGGGGCTCCAGGCCCAGTATAAAGTGGGGCACCAGGCTCAAGCTGACGTAGGGCTTCAGGCCCGAGGTAAAGGTAGGGCATTAGGCCCGAGGTAAAGCCTGGTACTACAGGGAGGCCCCGGCCTAGCGTATTAGGGCAAGCCAGCCTAGTGGTACTAAAGGGAGGCCCCGGCCTAGTGGAATAGGGCAAGCCAGCCTAGTGGTACTATAGGGAGGCCCCGGCCTAGCGGAGTAGGGCAAGCCAGCCTAGTGGTACTATAGGGAGGCCCCAGCCTAGCATAATAGGGCAAGCCAGCCTAGTGGTACTAAACGTAGCGTAATAGTGCAAGCCAGCCTAGTGGTACTAAAGGGAGGCCCCGGCCTAGCGGAATAGGGCAAGCCAGCCTAGTGGTACTAAAGGGAGGCCCCGGCCTAGCGGAATAGGGCAAGCCAGCCTAGTGGTACTACAGGGAGGCCCCAGCCTAGCGTAATAGGGCAAGCCAGCCTAGTGGTACTAAAGGGAGGCCCCGGCCTAGTGGAATAAGGCAGGCTCAAGCTAACGTAGGGCTTCAGGCCCGAGGTAATGGTAGGGCATTAGGCCCGAGGTAAAGCCTGGTCTAAAGGGAGGCCCCAGCCACAACGGACAGTAAGGGATCCTATCCCAGAAGTAAGGGATCCTATCCCAGAAGTACCCTACCTATAGAAACAGGGGTTCATTTGAGAGTGTTCTAATTGCCTATACTGTGAAACTACTGTGATTACTGTACTGCTTATGCTGAACTATTGCTCTAAGTACCTGAACTATTGCCCTAAGTACCTGAACTATTGTCCTACGTACCTGAACTATTGCCCTAAGTACCTGAACTATTGTCCGAAGTACCTGAACTATTGGTCTAAGTACCTGAACTATTGCTCTAAGCACCTGGACATTGGCTCTTATCAGTATCAATTACCGCTGAAGTTATAATTTGCCCTCCCCGGCAAATTATTGTACTATTCCACAGTTCTTTGGGCATTCTTCAGTTATATGTTTACTACTGTACGAAGACAGTCTCAGTCTTCTACCACACTGCAGTCTCCTAGTGTGGTCTGTTACACCACGTGCTCAGAATCAGTCTCTACTCAGAAGAAGACATCCTTCCAGCATTCTTCACTCCAGGAAGATCCTCCATCAACTTATCCGGTCCGTTCGTGTCATCCGCCGAAGTCAAAGTCCGTCTTCAGTTGTACCAGTCGTACCCGCCATTTTCTTGTTTTCCCAGATTGAAAGTACGTCCGCCGAATCGAATCACGACAGCCGTGCCAGTGCCGTTCCGTTTGGTTCCTGTTCCAGATGTCCCGAAGTTGGTCGCCCTCTACAGAAGAGAGAGAGCTCATCTTGGAGAACCTGTTCTGGCCCCCACCTGGTCGTTCGCCGAAAGTCGAGTCCGTCGAAGCCCAGTCCGGGACGCGTCCGCTGTTTCTTTGTTTTGTGTTAGTTCCTGACCTGAGGATTGCAGATTCAACCATCATATCTTCAGATTCTTATGGTTCCTGGTCCTGTCAGAATTCTTTTCGAGTCCAGCTGGCCCTTGGAGTGCTGCAGCATCAGTCGGATCGTGGTAGTCCTCCATTGGATTCATTGCCACGCAGATCTTGGTCTTTCTTCATCCTTGGCAACCCTAGAAGTGGGTTTTGGCCGAGGAACCTCTTGCTTCAGTGTGTGTTATTTCAGGAACCAGTTGCTTTGGTTCTACATTCCGGCAGCCTCGGAGAGAGTGGGCTTTTGCCGAAGATTTATGGTCTGTTTACCAAACCTCTCACCATCCCAGTGGCCTTATCTAGGTCCTTGCTGGGAATTGAGATTAGGGTTCCACAGTTCTGTTTTATTTCTCTTGTAGCTACCAACGAAGAACGACGGTGTACACGAAGACGCTGGATCTCTGGACCTTTGTAAAATTCTGGACTCTTTAATGTAGATGTATGATGCTGATCACCCCTAATGTAGTGTTGAGTAGCCTAAGACTGGGTTCTTGTTTAGAGTATAGAGTACAGTATAAAATAGTACTAGAATAAGAGTGGCAGTAGGCCTGCAGTTTATATTTGTAGAGGTAACTATAAAAGTGGTAGATCGAAAGTGTTTCAGTATCCTTGTTATAATCTGCCCTATTGTGTATTGGGCATACCTACTCCTTCTTGTGACTGTGTCTGTCTACCCCCTTGGTTCCAAATAAAACACCCGCCCTGCGGGCATTTAAAATTACTAAGTCGACTCCTGCCTCTCCTTGTCCGGATAGCAGTTATCCTATCCGAAAAATAATTCGGACCTCTGGTGCCTCGCTCATCTCTTTTCACCACCTTAGAGTAGAGCACCCTCATCATCATAACATCTTCTTCTTGAGAGCACCACATCATCACAAAAAAATTGGCGTATTCGGCAGGATAGAGATAATTTATCCGAGGAGTCCAAAGTTGGAGTGGCTTATACGCTCAGTGGTCGGCATTTTGGGAGTAGATGGTTGACCGGCTAAGCGAGATTGTGACAGCCACCAGGAGCCACTATAGCATCATCCTAACTACTATTTCTTCCTCACCTACTCCACTCCGCACCCTCCTAATCTCTCATCCCACCTTATCTATTATTGCCCCTTGTGGGTCTCAAACCCTCTACCACTAAGCCAATGAGTCAGGCTATTGACTCCCTCTGATCCATAACTCTTATACCTTTTGACCCCATACTCAGCTAAAAAAAATACATTCTGTTGTACCCCTACAGGTCTCAAACCCTGTACACTTGATAGCTGAGTCAGCAGCTCTACCACTGGGCTAGCAAGCCAAAATAAATTACTCTGGTTCCTTAAAGCTCTTATAGCTTCTTGGCACCATAATTTAGCTAGAAAAATACTCACTGTTGTCCCACTGCAGTTCTCAAGCACTGCTTACCTGGCCCCAAAGTTAGCAGTTCTGCCTTTAAGGCCACCAAGCCAAGATATATTTCTATTGGATCTTATTCTTGCTCCTTAAATCTACCTAAATACTCTACTGTTTTACCACAGGTCTCAAACCCAGTACTTTTGGGACCAAAGTCTACAGCACTACCACTGGGCCACCAGGCCAAGCCATAATTCTACTGGATCTTAAAGCTCTTAAAGCTTTTGCTCCTTAATCCAAAATAAAAAAAAAACACTCCATTGTCCCTCCTCGGGTCTCAAATCCAGTGCCTTTAAAACTGAATTCAGCAGTTCTATTCACCAAGCCAGCAAGACAAGAGAATCATGACTTGGTTCCTACAGCTCTTAAAGCTTTGGTTCCCCCCCTCCCAGCCACTGTACTCTAACTCCAAGGCTACCTGGCATCATGAGTGCTAATCTCCACCTTATATGTATCATCTTCTTACACTTCCTGGAACCTACCTCCCACCAGCCAGACCTCAGCCCTTGCCCGTGGCCAGTTGTACCCACATACCTTACCACTGTAGCCCACCCAACCACCACCATGTCAATGCACCCCGGACCCCTGCATCCACCCCCTTGCTGCCCCCCAACCCCACCTCCAGCCCTGGCTCCCTCGGCTCCACCACCTCTGTATCTTCCATACCCTCCAATCCATGCCCATTCGCTGTTCACCCACTGCTTGCCCAGCCCCTCGACATACCCACAGGAAACTAACAAACTGTCACCCCAGGGCTAGAGCCTTAGTCATACTATTACTCCTCTCTGGTAATATCCACCCAAACCCAGGCCCTGCCCCCACCAATCCACCAACTAAGTCCAATGGACTCTGCATTGCCTCCATGAATTTATGCAGCCTGCTTAAAAAATTCGCTGCCGTTCAGTGCTGGGCTATATCACACCAACCAGACATCTTAGCCCAAGTAGAAACCTGGCTAACTAAGTCCACCGCAGACTCCTTTGTCTCCCTCCCAGGCTACACCCTATATCACGAGGATCGAGTAGGTAAACGTGGAGGCGGTTGTGCGTTCTATGCTCGTGACACCATCGTAGGCCATGCCCTCCCTGCCCCCAAGCTTGTAGATGGTGCCCAGGCCCTTACCCTCAAATTCACCTCAGACCCATCCAAGAGCCCCCTCTATCTCACAGTCTCCTATATCCCCCAAGGAACCAGACCCCTGCAATATCATCTCTCACCGAATATCTCTCCTCCCTCCCCCATAAGGCTCAACAAGTCCTAGTAGGAGACCTCAATGTAAACTGGCTCAGTCCCACTGCCTCACTGATAAGAGACACATTCGCTGCATTGGATCTGACCCAACTTGTCTCACAACCCACCAGACGTAACCAAAATTCAGGGACAAGCACCCTCCTAGATGTCATTGTCTCAAACCACCCCCAAAAGATTCAAGATATTCAAGTCCTCCCAGATTCCTTAAGCAACCACTCCCCTCTCCTAGTCCTTTGGTCTACCCCCATCCCCAAACCCATAGCCCAAACCACTCACCACAGGCGCCTTCGCCCAGAAGGACTGTTAAAACTCAGGCAGTTCCTCACTCACAATGATTGGTCTCCCATCCGCCATGCAATGAGCGTTGTCACTGCCCTCGGCCTATTCTCACAAGCTTTTACCAAGGCCTGTGATCTTTTTGCACCCTTCACCATGATCCGGTCCAAAAAACAAAATGCACCCTGGGTCACTCCTTCCCTACGCCAACGACTCAGGGACAGGGATAACCTTTGGCATATAGCCACTGAGACTGGTCAGGCTGCCGACAGACAGGCATATAACGCTGCCCAGAACAGGTGCACATGGGCCATCTGAAAAGCCAAGGCTAACTACTATCAGGCCACCCTCACCTCCTCATGGGGCTGTGCCTGGAACTTCCGGGATAATATAAAAGAAATAACTGGAAAATCATGCTCCGCCCCCCCAGCCCACCTTACAGTCAATGGCACCACCATCCACGCAGCCCCACTGACATTGGCAGCTGCCTTAACTTCTCCTTTACTGATCTTGGCCTGTCGTGCGAGAGTAACTTACGGCCTTACTCACAGCCCGCGCCTTCAGATCCGCGAGTGCCTCCCAGTTCTACCTGCGCAAGGTATCCATTCAGGAAGCCAAACCACTTCTGCTTAAAGCACTAAAAGGCACCAGTCCTAGCAGCAACTTCCTGGATCCTAAAATACTCCGGCTGGTCCTGGATGAAATCCTGGTCCCACTTACAGATCTACTGAACTGATACCTCTGTCAGGGGCAATTCCCCACAGCATGGAAAACTGCGACAGTCACACCTATTCACAAAGGTGGTGACCGGTCTGCCACCAGCAATTATCGGCCAATTTCAATTCTTTCCCCCCTCTCCAAAGCCTTAGAAAAAGTGGTGGCCACCCAACTCACCGAACATCTATCAAATTATAACATCCTGTGTCCAGAACAGCATGGCTTCCGTGCTGGTCACAGTAAAGGCACAGCTTTAATGGAGTTCTCCAACTTCCTACATGCCTCCCTGGACCTCGGCTCCCTAGTTGGGGCAGTGTTCATTGACCTTTCTAAGGCCTTTGACACTGTCTCCCACCCACTCCTACTAAATGCCCTCAACCATATGGGTTTCTCTGCTGGCCCCCCTCTCCTGGTGTGCAAGCTACTTATTGGCCCATTCCCAGCATGTCAAAAACAATGGGGTGCTCTCAGAAACCTGTTCCATTCACTCAGGGGTTCCCCAGGGCTCTATCCTGGGCCCACTACTCTTTAGCCTGTACCTAAACACCCTGCCTAGTGCCTGTTCTGGCAATATTCTACTATATGTTGACGACGCCATGATTTATGCAGCTCACAAAAATCTCAGCTCCTTCCAAGACTCCCTCCAGCACTCTTTCAATGATGCTGAGAATTGGTTTAAGAAGAGCAGACTAGTAAGTAACCTCAAAAAAACTAAGGCAATGCTCTTCGCCCACCACCAGAACAAAGCCAGCAAAGGACCCCTCCAAATCTTCCGCAGCACTTGTCAACCACTCGAACAAGTTTACTCGTACAAATACCTTGGAATCACATTTGACTCGGCCTTCGCCTTTCATGCCCACATTACTGCCCTTGCTTCCACTGCAAACGCATGCCTTGGCATCCTCTACCGGCACAAGGACTGCCTCCCACCTAATGCCCTCAGGCTTGCCATCGCATCTGCAGTAATGTCCCTTATTGATTACGGCTTCCCAGTATATGGTGCTGCTGACTCCACTGCCCTCAGTAAGATTAAACTCACGCTAAATAAGGCTTGCAGGCTACTGACCAGTGCCCCTAGACTCACCCACACCTGTCAACTCTATGACATGGACAAACTCCTAAACCTCAACAAACGCATCTGCTACCAAACCGGCCTGCTATCCAAGAAGATTCTGCTTGAGCTCTCCCCCTGGGGTGTCTGCCTCCATCCAATTTACACCCCTCAGAGCCACCACCCGAACTTCAGACAAGGTCACTCTACTAGTGCCCAGAACTAGGACCACTCAGGCTCAGAGGTCATTCAGCTACAGAGACCCTACCTGGTTCAACTCACTCCCCTCAGCCATTTCCAACACCGCCAAAATTGCCCCCTTCAAAGCTGCCTTACGAGACCTGCTGTTCAACACCCTTTGCTGCACCTGTCACTAAAACATACTCTGCTGCTCTTCTGGCACTACTGACATGGCCCACTGGGCTGAACACCCACCCATCCCCCACCCCGGCCTCTCTCCTCTGCCAGTACTTGCTGGTACTACTTGAAATGTTTATTAATTACACATGTGTTGAAGCAGTTGTATGTAATACTATGTATTTCTGTTTATGCAACCTATGTAAAACTATGTGATTCTGTATGTCTGTATTCTGTAAATATGTAAAAAATCTGTTATTGTGTCTTGACTGTACTCAGTAAATTATGTTAACTGTGTGTGTCCTCTCTGTGATGAGGTACCTTTGTAAATGAGCCGCTGGCTCAAAGGTAGTAAGTCCGATTATACAATAAATAAATAAAAAGAATTGCTAGGCCCACCCAGTCTGGCCATTGGTTCCCTGATTATTTAACCTCCGCAGACCCTAACTGGTCTTCAGTGACCCTCCCCACTCCCTGTTTCTGCACTAAAAGCCCCTGTGTTTACCATATGCATACTTGAAGCTTGTATGACACCTCTGTGATTGCATACTTAATAGAGATCTGGGGCTAGATTCACAAAAAGTCACAAAGCACAGTGCAAAAGTCTGCACTGCACTTTGCGATTGCATGGGTGTCAAAAGTTGCTATTCACAGTCAGATAGTGCACCACACTATCTGACTGTGAATAGGGCTAGGTCAAGGCAGTGATAACCCCAGTACCACTATCACTATCCCACTAGCACCTCCCAACATGCAGCCAGGAGAAGGGCCCTGCAATGAATAGTGCAGGTGTGTTATTTCCAGTTCACAAAGGCAGCCATGCAAATGAGCCTATTCAGTAAGCAAGGCTCTAGGTTGCCATTTGCAAACCCATTATGGGCCCATTTGCATAGGCTACAAGCAACGTAGCATGCCCCCCCCCCACATGATAGGCAGTCACAGTTTCTGGTGGCTAGAGGTCCCCTCCACTGATCATCCGCCCATGTGTTAGAACTAAAGTATTCCCTGGTGGCAATCTTGACTGGTAGTCAGTTCTATACTGCTACCACTCATTCTCTAAAGAAAGAAGTATTTCCTCACAGCCTTCCTTAAACTCCCAACCCCCAATTTTCAAAGTATGCCCCCGCATCCTGTGGCTCATCCTCTTTTGGAAGAGACTCCTTCCTTGCACTTTGTTTACCCCTATGATGTACTTGAAGGTTTCAATCATGTCACCCCTCGCTCTCCTGTCCTCCAGAGTGTACATATAGAGATCCCCGCCGAGTCTCCTCGTAAGACTTTCCTTGCAACCCATGCACCATCATGTGTGCCCTTCTCTGGACTATCTCCATCCTGCCTATGTCTTTCCAGAGGTGTGGTCTACCTGTGTTTCATTCTGTTTGGGACTCCTCAGTGTACAGTAGTCATAACCTCAACCAGACACCTTGTCAGACCCCTAGGCAATGTCTATGTAGAATACGGAATGAGCATACTAAATAGACAGTTTGCAGGAAGCAGAGTACAGGATCCTTAACCCTTGCATGGCCGTGGACTGATATATCAGTCCAAAATTCTTATACATTCTAACTCTGTCAGCAGCCTAAGGGTTAAAAGGATGCTAGAACAGAGGAAATATCCAAATTCTTTGTTTTTTGGGGGAAATATGGAAAGCTGTGTCATGTTTTGTGCACAGAAGTACTAACTGCTAGGCTAACAGCTCATGCTTAGCATTTTATATGTGGGGCTTTACCTAATAAAAACTCCAAATTACTGGTTTAAGGAAGAGAACAGTGCAGAATGCTGTCCAATAGGGGTGTGTGCGGTTTCCTTCTTTCATTCTCGACACACCCAGCCACATTGTATTCAATACATTTTGATGTCCAGACTGAGGAAAGTAGGAAAAAAGAAGCTCTAGACCTTTCCAGGTGGCCAGTGCTAGTCTTGCAGTCAACCCTTCCCCACCCATGATCAGTTCCCACCCTCCATACCCTGCCCGTCCTTCCATACTGCAACAAAGAAATGTGCTGCTCTCCTGCCACTGTGCTAGGATTGGACAGCCTATTTTAAAGAGATAGTGTGCTGGCAGAAATTACTAGTAACTTTCAGAAGTAATCAGCTATCACTTCTTGTATCTGAAGTAATGTTTTCATTTTTATGTTTGCTTGCACGCATGTGCAAGAAACATAGTGCCATCATCGGAGATTTCACCCCCTCCTCCAATTCAGTCAGTGTGTTGGCAGGCGTGGCCCCTGTAAGTCAATGCATTCTGGAGCTGTCTATGACAAGCTCCAAAATGCAGTGGCATACAGTTGAAAGGGGGAGCTACGCTTGAGTGAGCAGCGATAAGATAAGGCTGCTCATGCGGCTCCCCCCACAGACAGAAGCCCACGCAGGCGTGCAGGCCCCGCGACGCGATTTACGTATAGCCGACGGGTGCCCAATCCCGTCGGCTGTATGCGCTTCCCCACCTCCTCCCAAGGCTTAAAATGCCACGCTGGGTGCCCACCCCAGCGGCAGCTAATATAACCCGATGGGGGTTCCCAATCCCCGTCAGCTCCACTGTACTCTCCCCATCCCGAGTAGTAGTGCCGCTGAGGAGCCCACCCCAGCGTGGCAATCTATCATAGACGGTGGTGCCCAATCCCGCACGGCTGAACGCAGCACCCCTAACTGTCCTTGTGCCCGCGCTGGGAGCCCACCCCAGTGTGGCAAACGCTCCACATCGTCCATTTTTTTTGTCCCTGTAAAAAAACGGTCCCGTAGTCTCCGCCCCCTCCCACAACCGCACCCACCCACTGCGCAACCAGCCTCCCTACACCCCTCACCCCATACTTACCTCCGAGCTCGGCGCGACGATCTTCGGTGGACCGGGAACACGTCTGCACTCTTCAAAGCCGACCGCGAACTGAGGAAATGCCGGTAAGCTGTATAATGGGCTAGATAGGGGTTTCAACTTTGTTGCATATCTCAGGCATTTTTGGGAATTTTTGCACCAAATTTTCAACATGGGGTTTTGGGACCCTTCTCATGACTGATGTCACTGTCATGGCGTTGACCGGGCCCGAAGGGTGATTTCGCAGTCACTGCACGGTCACTGCGGCGAAATCACGCCCCTGGGCTGAATCCACGCCATGACAATGAACATCGGTAAAAAGATCACGCTGTGTGAGTGATAAATTCAAAAATAAACTGTTTTCTGGCGTCGCGTTGTGCGAGTTCCTACGTAGGCTCGTAAGTTCACGAATTTTCAATATTTTCACTCCAGATTTTCAACATTGCCATTTTACCACACCTTCTTATAGGTAGTACAGTTGTCATTTTTCACATCTCACCCAAAATGTGTTTCCGCCCATGTAGTGCACAATGGCGTCGGTCGATTATGAGATCAATGTGGACAAATTAAGAAAATCACAGTGACACTGTTCATGAGCAGAGGTCTTAAAATGGCTATGTTGAAAATTTGGTGAAAAAATTCCTCAAAATGACTGTTTTACGAGTGGGCGTTGCGCAGTTCCTACGCACGCTCATAAGGTCGCGAAGGTTCAATATTTTCACTCCAGATTTTCAACATTGCCATTTTACCACACCTTCTTATGAGTAGTACAGCTGCCATTTGTCACATCTCACCCAAAATGTGTTTCTGCCCATGTAGCGCACAATGGCGCAGTCGGTGTGCGAGATCAATGTACGGGACAAATTAAGAAAATCACAGTAACACTGTTCATGAGGTGAGGTGTTAAAATGGCTATGTTGAAAATTTGGTGGAAAAATTCCAAAAAATGACTGTTTTATGAACGTGCGTAGTACAGTTTCTATGCACGCTTGTAAGTTCGTGAATTTTCAATATTTTCACTCCAGATTTCCAACATTGCCATTTTGCCACACCTTCTTATGAGTAGTATAGCTGTCATTTTTTACATCTCACCCAAAACGTGTTTCTGCCCAGGTAGGGCACAATGGCGCAGTCGGTGTGCGAAATTAATGTGCAGGATAAATTAAAAAATCACAGTGACACTGTTCATGAGCAAAGGACTTAAAATGACTATGTTGAAAAATTGGTGAAAAATTCCAAAAAAATGACTATTTTATGAGCGTGCATTGTACAGTTCCTATGCATGCTCGTAAGTTCGTGAATTTTCAATATTTTCACTCCAGATTTCCAACATTGCCATTTTGCCACACCTTCTTATGAGTAGTATAGCTGTCATTTTTCACATCTCATCCAAAATGTGTTTTCGGCCATGAAGCATCACAATGGCGCAGTCAGTGTGCAAAATCAATGTGCGGATAAATTAAAAATCACAGTGACACTGTTCATGAGCAAAGGTCTTAAAATGGCTATGTTGAAAATTTGGTGAAAAAATTCCAAAAAATGACTGTTTTACGAGCGTGCGATGTAGAGTTCCTATGCACGCTCGTAAGTTCGCAAATTTTCAATATTTTCACTCCAGATTTTCAACATTGCATTCTTATCACACCTTCTTATGAATAGTATAGCTGTCATTTTTCAAATCTCACCCAAAATGTGTTTCCACCCATGTAGCACACAATGGCGCAGTCGTTATGTGAAATCAATGTATGGGACAAATTAAGAAAATCACAGTGACACTGTTCATGAGCAGAGGTCTTAAAATGGCTATGTTGAAAATGTGTTGAAAAAATTCCTAAAAATGACTGTTTTACGAGCGTGCGCTGCGCAGTTCCTACGCACACTCGTAAGGTCGCGAATTTTCAATATTTTCACTCCAGATTTTTCAACATTGCCATTTTACCACACCTTCTTATGAGTAGTACAGCTGTCATTTTCAATCTCACCAAAATGTGTTTCCGGCCATATGGCGCACAATGTCACAGTAAATTGTCTGAAATCAATGTACAAGGATAAATTAAGAAAATCACAGTGACACTGTTCATGAGCAAAGGTCTTAAAATGGCTATGTTGAAAATTTGGTGAAAAAATTCAAAAATGACTGTTTTACAGTCGTTGTACAGTTCACAACGCTTGTAAGTTCGCGAATTTTCAATATTTTCACTCCAGATTTTCAACATTGCCATTTTATTACACTTCCTTATGAACAGCACAGCTGCAATTTTTCATATGTCGCCCAAAATGTGTTTTCGCACATGTAGCGCACAATGGTGCTGTTGGTGTGCGAAAGCAATGTTTAGGACAGATTAAGAAAATCACAGTTACACTGTTCATGAGCAGAGGTCTTAAAATGGCTATGTTGAAAATTTGGTCACAAAAGTCCATACAATGACTGTGATATGAGTGAGCATTGTGCAGTTTCCACGCACCCTCGTTACTTCATGACTTTGTAATATTTGCAGTCCAGATTTTCACCAGTGACATTTTTCCACACTTCCTTATGAACAGTACAGCTGTCATTTTTCACAACATGGCTGAAGTGTGTTTTCACAGTTTCAGCGCAGAGATGCATGGTCGCTGTGGGAAATCATTGTTCGGCACAGATAAAGAAAAACACAGTGACACTGTTCATGATCGGAGGCACCAAAATGCCTGAGTTGACAATCTGCTGTAAAAAATCCCCAACCTAATTATATTACGGGTGTGCATTGCACAGTTTCTATGTACGCTCGTGACGTCACCATTTTTTTAAATATTTTTAGTACAGATTTGCAACATTGCCATTTTTTGCACCTCCCCATGAACAGTACAGCTGTCATTTTTTACATCCTGTTCGGAATGTTATTGCACCTGTGGTGCTAAATGCCGTAGTCACTGTGCGTAAGCAGCTTTCGGCTAACAAAGTGATATTCTCCCTGTTCATGAGGTGGGGTCACAAAACAAACATGTTGAAGATTTGGAGTGAAAATACCAACGAATGCCTGAGGTATTAGGGTTTCCAACTATAACGCCCAACTCTGTAGAGAATGACAGGCATCAGGGGTGTGACTTGGGATTCTTGCCTGTGATGCTCATACCATTCCACACTCTGCAGTCAGTGATAGGCATCGAAGTATGCCTTGGACTCTTCGGCCCCAAACTTCACCCCATTCTCCTATATCGCACCCATCTCACCATATTTCCTAATGAAATGGGGTGCGCATAAGGGCCAAAAACCCCAAGGAACACCGTGACACTTGTCAGTGTCTGCAGGGTGGGGTGTGGTGAAATGGTGTGGCCGTTATGCCTGATGACCCAAACGTACACCCCAATGCCTGTCACTCTCTGCAGGGTGGTGGTGGGGTTGGCTTCAGTTCAGTACTTCACTGCCATTCCTATTACGCAGCTCTGTAACTTCTACACTACCACTGCCAATGCCAGCAAGCAAACATTCGGCATTGACAAATGCTTGTTGCTTTGTAAATTTGAAGCTTTCCTACCTGGCAGAGCTAGGTGTGATGTGTGGAATAGCACTCTGCCTGGAGGCTGACATAGACAGTTGTATACTTCCTTATACATAATCAGCATTGTGACCTCACTGACTGTGACATCACTAGTAACTAAGAGATAATCTGCTTGATTGGTAACTTGTGACACATGTTACCATTTAGGCAGCAGGGTCTGTGATATAACAATGAGTGAGGTCAAAATGCAGATGATGTAGAGGGAGGACTGGAAATAGATATGTCTGCTTCCAGTTAAAGCACTGCTTTCCATATCACAACACATACTGGTAGGTAGAAAGACATCTAATGAACACAGAAAAAAACTAATAATACAGGACTGCTTTTAAAAATTACAAAAATGTTCTGCCTGCTACTTTTTGTGTGCTATTAGCTCTTTAATTCAAACACCCATAATAGTGTGACCAGCCAATATCCCAAAGGGCCATTTCTCAAATGTGTGTCCCTGCCTGGCACCATACCATGATAAGGGGTGGAATAATACTGGCTATTCCATGCCCAGATGGCCATGGGGGTGTCACAGTTTACATATTTGCTTTTGGCAACCCTGTTTCCAACCACAAACATCTGTCGACCACTTATTTGTATTGCAATCTCACCACAGAGGGAGGCGGCGACTCCTCCTCTGATTGAGTCTGGACCCTCTCAGTGGCAGTTTTCAGTGGTGGCATAACAAGATGCCTCTTTGCACCCCAAAACTGTGTCACCCCTGACTGTGTATCGGGCCCCTTCAGTCAAGGATAGTGCTGGGTTAAACTGATTCAGGCAAAAAAAAAACAAATCCTCATGACCCTGGCTGATGGTAAACGTTAGAAGCAAAAATAAACTCCCATTTAAATATGAACACTGAGGGCTTCAAAAATCAATTAGCATTTTATTAGGATGTAATTATTGCTATGGAAATGTATGTGCATTATTAGATTATGGGGACAGTACAAAATCACAACCTTTTAGAACCTTTTTGTGTTCTGATAGAACAGTGATGGGCTCATCCCTGGTCCATAAGGTGAACAAGATTGCTCTTTATGGACCTTACTGCTGAAGACAGTGTCAGAGAGTCCTTAGATGTTAAGTATTTATTAACTTAATTTGCTTTAGGGCCTCTCTGGTGACTGAGAAAAAAACAGCAAAGCCCATAGTTTTTCTAGCAGCCCAATCAGTCTTTTACATGGATCAGCAAACACTTGATTTCACTAATCATGCCTAATGCAGAGAGCAGTTATTCAAAGGGAGAATCCGCTCTCTGAAGTTCAGCACTTGACAGGGCATTGGTCACCACACCAGGGAATTACAGAGAAACATAGAAACAGTAGGCGGAAAAAAACGACAGTCTGTCCAGTCTGCCCTACTGAATTAAAATTGTGTTATACAACTAAATGGGAACATCCAGCTTTGTAAATGACTAAAGAGAAGAAAAACAAGAAATGCTGCTCTCAATGAACCAAGTATTATAACTACAAAACTGCAATACAGTATATGTAGAAAACATTTATGCAATAAATCAGCATAAAACTTACAACAGAGGAGGTTGACTAGAGAAAGGATTCTGCACCAGGGGAATCAACAGGCTAGCAAATTAGTGCAAAAAGCAATTTATTACAGCACCAACTGAGTTCCAGCTAGCACAAAAAGCTCCAGCACTTCCACCCAATAGGGTTTTGTCAGGGGGCAGGTCTAGATAGGAACAGAAAATCACCAAATTTAAATCATAGAATTAAAGTGATACACACTTGCAAAATTTATACGTGATCCCTGAGAAACATAAACTAGTGCCTAAAAAGGTATACATACAAAACAAGTACAAAATCAGTTACAGAGGTATTTGGGTACAAAACAGGGACTGAGGCCAACTTGATATTGCTACAGATGACATTGTATAGTGTAAGTTAAGTAGCTAGTGCATAATTCGTTAATTAACAGTGTCAAGAGGAATAAAAAGATAAAAGGAAGGAATAGACAAAAAAGAAGGAAAGGGGAATAAAGGAAAACAGCAAAAAGTATAAAACAACATTAAAGTTACATGTATGAATTGGCAGATGTAGATAAATGAAAAATTAAAGAAAGGAGGGAGGAACAGTGGAAGAAAGAACAGAAGATAGTGAAGGGGGGGATATAGTAACTAAAGAGTAAAATTACCCATAAAAGAAAAAGGAGGGAGGAAGAAAAAGGCAATGAAAACAAGAAACTGAGAAGCCCCTTCCCCAATTCAATGTCAGTGCCCCACCTTCTCATTTTTTTCATTTGTGTTTATCAGCCAATTCATTTGTATAGCTTTTTAGTACATATATAGCTTTAAGGTTGTTTTATATGTTTTACTGCTTTCTTTTATTCCCCCCTTTCCTTCCTTCTCTTTTTGCCCATTCCTTCCTTTTACTATCATTCTATTCCTGTGGATACTGTTAATTAATGAATTATGCGCTACGGTTCTATGTCATAACAGTGATTGTGGAACAGCGATCACTGTTTGGGCGAGTGTACATTGCCAAAAATAAATAACGGTGATGTACACTTGTGGCGACTTAATATGCGGCGACAGGTTTACATGTTATGCAGGGGCCTGTGCCCACCGCACCCACCTACTTAATGATTCTCAGCTCCAGAATGGGTGTGTAAAACTTGGAAAAAAATAAAAATCCGACCCTGACACAAAAAGTGAACCCACCCAGAACCAAATCTGGCACCCTTCCAACCCCAGCCTGACACCCTACCCACCACACCACACAGCCAGCTCAGCAGCTGACTGCCACACTACACCCCACATAGCCTCCTTCCCCTTCCACCCGTCACATGAAGTGGTTTCCCCTCGCACTCGTGTATATATTCATGCATCCTGTTGCCTAGTCGCCAGCCCCAGTATCCTGTTGCTACCCTGCCAGGTAGCCCAGAACACAGGCACTGTGATTGAATCACCCTTTTTGCAGGCACTCAATCACAGTCACCATGTTTCCTGGATACAATGCACTAGCTACTTAGCTTATACTTTACAGTGTCATTTGTACGAGTCTCAATTTGGCCTCTGTCCCTGTTTTGTACTCAAATACTTCTGTAACTGATTTTGTACTTGTTTTTTATGCATACCTTTTAAGGCACTAGTTTATGTTTCTGAGGGATCATGTATTGATTTTGTAAGTGTGTATCAAGTTAATTCTATGATTTAAATTTGGTGTATGTCTGTTGCTATCTAGACCCTCCCACTATCATAACCCTGTTGGGTGGAAGCGCTGGGGCTTGGGGTGCAAGCCAGGACTCTGCTGGTGCTGTAATAAACTACTTTTTGCACTAACTTGTTGGCCTGTTTGAGTGCACAAGTACAGAGCCCTTTTTACGTTTGCTGTGCATGCACACGCAGTGAACATTTTGTTAGAAGATTAACTTTTGAGGGGTGTGACAATGCCAGTCCAATGCAGAGTGGTCAGCAAGGGGCTCGTCAGTGACACACCAGTCATCAGTCAGGTTGATAATGGCATTATTCTGGCTTGCTGGGCAGAAACTTCATGTATTTTAAATGAAAGAACAGACTCAGTCATAGGTTGCCTCTTTCCTTTGATCTACGCCACCCAGCAAGCACAGCTGATCTAGTAAGATCAGCCTGCTGAGGAATTTCACCCTGTAACAAGGAAAATGATCCATCCAAGCCTGTTACTGGTGCCCCTGTAACTGTCATCCTTACCCAACCCTCTCTCTCAGCACCCCCCCAAAAATAACACTGACACTGGGGGTGTCCAATCCCACAGTTTCACCACTTCATATTTTTTTTACATATATACAGGTCCCCCCCATTGCCATCCCTTTACTTAACTGTCCCCATAAATTATTTATCTTTCCCTTGTGTCTAATGGCATCCTCATCCTCCGATCACCATCCCCATAAAACTTGTTGTCTTTCTCTGGAGTCTAGTGACACCCCACACACTCTGATCACCATCTCTGTAATGTTGCTGTCTTTCCCTGGTGTCTAGTGGCACCCCCAGCCTCCGATCACTGTCCCCATAGTGTTATTGTCTTTCCCCTGGTGTCTAGTGGCACCCCCACTCTCCAATTGCTGTCCCGGTCTGAAATAAAGAAAATGGTTCTTCATCATTGTTTTTTAAACCCTGTAAAAAAGGAAACCATCTATCAATGTCTATTGCACTGTTAGTCCCCCAATTCAACCCTCCCACTGACCACCCACCAACCCATACCTCCTGCAAGCCCTTACTTATCCACTGGTGGTCCAATGTCATAATCCTCTCTGGACCACACATACATCTTCACTGTTCAAAGCCAGACCATGATCTGAGGAAATCAAGTATGCAGTTCAATGTATTTCAATGGGGTTTTGAACTTAGTGGCATAACTTGGCTATTTTTTAAATATTTTTGCCCAAAATTTTTAACATGCTTTTTTGGGGCCCTGCCTAATGAATAATGGCAGTGAAATTACGCAAATTTGTCCCAAAAGGTGATTTAGTGGTCACTGCATGAAATCACCTTTCAGGCAGAAGCTGAACATTTTCACTGGCCTTGTTCATGAGGTGGGGTCACAAGAAGGCTATATTGAAAATTTGGCATAATAATATTAAAAAACAAAACAAAGTTATGAGCCTTTGTTGAAATTTATGATGGCAGGCTTGTAACTTTGGTAATTTTCAATATTTTGACCCCGACTTTTCAACATAGCCATTTTTTCACATCACCTTATGAATGTGACAGCTGTCATTTCTCAAATCCTACCCAAAATGTGTTTTAACACTTGTGGTGCAAAAAATTACATTTCAGCCATTGTTTTAAAATTAAACCTATTATGCTCAGAAGGTGTGTTGAATTATGTTGAAAATTTGGGGTAAAAATGTGAAAAACCAACTCAGTTATGAGGAAACGAGTTGTTCCAACATTTACTCATTACTGTATTTTTTGCAGATTTTTGCCCCTAATGTTCAACATATCCCTTGTGTTACCCCACCTCCTGAACATGGCAGGTGTCATTTTTATGTTGTCTTGCGCGCATGCGCAAGAAACATCTTGCCACTGTGCGGGTCTGGGGGATGCGGCTGCTGTTGGGCAAATGCAGGGCACACATCAGTAGGTGCATCCCTCATTCCCCAATCAGCCTGCATGCCACCGCCACACCATGCATACATAATGGTGCGAGCACATCAAAGCAAAGGTCTGCTGCAATCATCATCACCAGGCGGTCCTTTGTGATGTCTTCGCCCGTTCATATAGCCATGGTCGGGGCGTGCCTCCCTCTCTGTCGACATCGGGGTTACCAATCCCCTGTCGGCACCCCATGTTTGTGTGCCAGCGAGGGCCCACTTCCCATCGGCATCCCCGCAAATATGGAATGCCGAGGGGTGCCCAATCCTCTTGGCTCGCGCCCCCCACTTGCATTGCACACCGATGGGGAACCCACTCCCCATCGGCATCACCCCAACTGTTGAATGCCAAGGGGGTGCCCAATCCCCTCAGCTGCAGTCCCCCCAACTTTGTTGCTGGCAGGGTGCCCAATCCCTTGTGGCATTCCCCCCATGTTGTGTGCTGTGAGGTGCCCAATCCCCGTCGGCTAATGGCCTCCCAAAAACCCACTTAGGTGGCACGCTGGGAGCCCACCCCAGCGTGCCAAATGCTCTGCAATCGGAAAACTGTCCCAATGTTTTCTTTTTTTCACGTAGAAAGCGAAAACCATCCCTTGTAGTCTAGATCCCCTCCCACCCACCCACTGCGCACCCTGCCTCCACTCCGCCCCCTCACCCCATACTTACCTCCGGACTCTGGCGCGACGATCTTCAGTGGACCGGGAACACGTCTGCACTCTTCAAAGCCGACCGCGAACTGAGGAAATGCCAGTAAGCTGTATAATGCAATGAATAGGTTTTTCAACTTTGTTGCATATCTCAGGCATTTCTTGGAATTTTGGCACCAAATTTTCAACATGGGTTTTGGGGCCCCTCCTCATGAATTCTGTCACTGTCATGGCGTTAATGGCCTCCGAGGGTGATTTCGCAGTCACTGCGCAAAATCACCTTTCAGGACCCATAATGAAATGACAGTGCAAGATGTTCATGGGGTGGCCTCTCAAAAAGCCTATGCTCCAGAAATTTGGTGGAAAAAATCCCAAGAAATGCCTGTTCCTAGTCGTTGTGCAGTTGCTACACAGGCTGTAACTCGGCGCATTTGCAATATTTTAATGTGGTATTTTCAGCACTGGCATTTTTCTGCACCTCCTTGTGAACAGTACAGCTGTCATTTCCCACATCCTGCCGAAATAGTGTTTCCGCACTTCGGTGCACAATGCGCGGTCGCTGGCGGGAAATCAGTGTTTGGGCCAGATTATGAAAATGACAGTGACACAGTTCATGAGCAGAGCTCCTCAGATACCTATGTTGAAAATTTGTAGCTGATATAAAATGACTGTGTTACGGTGTCGTTAGCGGAATTGCCGCCGCAAATGCCGTCGTGCATTTGTGATATTTCACTCTGGATTTTCACCATTTCCATTTTACACCTCTTGATGAACAATACAGCTGTCACTTCACATATCCTGCCCAAAATATGTTTCCGCACTTCCGGCATGAGAATAGCATAGTGCTGTCTGAAATCACTTCTTAGGACACTTTGAGGAAATGACAGTGACACTGTACATGAGCAGAGGTGCTAAAATGTCTATGTTGAAATTTGGTGCGAATGCCCACAAACTGCCAGTGCTGCAAGCGTGCCTTGCATGTTTGCCACACACCCTTGCAACTCCAGAATTTCGTGATATTTGTAAGCCACATTTTCAGCACTGACATTTAATTACACCTCCTTATGAACTGTGCAGCTGTCATTTTCCATCCTGCCCAGCATGTTTTCCCACACTGCACTACCAAACACCCACAGGGACACCCTAATGCCTCTCACACTGTGTAGGGTGGGGGTGGGTTGGCATCAGTTCAATACTTGACTGCCACTCCTATGCTGCATCTCTCTAACTCCTGCACTGCCAATGGCAGCAAGACAACATTCGGCATTGACAAATGCTTATTCAAATTGCTTCTGAAACCTGTTGCCACAGTCACAGAGCGAAATCATCTTTTGGATGGGATTTTAAAACTTCCACCTGTCTTGATCATAGCATTAGGTCTTAAAAAGACTGCTGGACATTTGGGGTCAAAATATGGGAGCCCACTTAGAAGTAAAATATTGCCTCTCAGCTGCCCTATCCTGGGTAATTACAATCTAAAAGTGTGTCAAAGCAGGACACCACTGAAAATGAGATATTGTGTCTCATCTGCTCTATCCAGGATACATTTATATTAAAAATGCGTGCAAGAGTAAATATACAGTAAAAATGTGTACACACAAGACCCAGTACAACAACAATACCAGCAAGCAAACATTCGGCATTGACAATACTTGTTTTTACAGTGTGTACTTTTAGGCTGGTTGCCTTGCTCCACACCACCTCCTGTATCCCTGGAGCATGCCTCTTCTTTCCTTGACTTGATGCTGACAAGAGTCCTGACACTTTGACCTGCTCAGTCTTCATTCTCTTGTTGGTGCTACCATCGTTAGTTATGTGATTGCTTACTAAATAAATGATGAATCATGACATCATTCTTAGCCAATCAGGATTGTTTATTTGTAAACATCCCAGGTACTCTTACAACAAAAGAGGTTTTCACATGCAAATAGTTTTAACATTCTGAAGTTCTAAGTTCAGTTGGCATAGTTCACTTGACACACAGAGGTTTCTCTCATTTTCAACAAAGTAAAGCATTTCAAATGAGAATTCAGATACAATTCTCTTAGTAGAAATCTTCAACATGATTTATAATATGCTTATATGTACAGTTTCTGTGTCTCTTGTGGTTCTTAGAGTACGTTCTCAAATCCTTTGTGTGCCAGAACTGCTAAGCTTCACTTTGCAATTCTTTTACCTCACGGAACATGAGAATGCACTGTCATAACCACAAAAGACACAGAAACTGTACATACAAACACATATATTTTCTGCATATATCTAACATAGAATCATCCAGTCTGCCTTTAATTCCCTAGCAAACCCAGAGTATTGTCAATACAGGGTATGAGCCCTCAATATCTCCTCCGCTGTTCCTCTTCCTAATACTACTGCCCTGAGTAATCACTATACTTTTCACTCTGTCCCAGCCATACCTGAAATCATTTATGCTTTTGGTGTCCACTACCTTGGCTGGCAGACTGTTCCACCGTTCCGCCACACATTCTGTAAAATAAAACTTTATCATATCCTTCTTGAACCTCCCTCCCATCAGTTTTCACTCATGGCCCTGAAGCACCCCTCTCGATTCACTACTCTGCCCAGCAGCGGAGCCTGAACACGGGGATTGCCAGAGCCTGTAAGAGGTAAAGCATCCTGCACTACAGCCTGACTGTTGTGTAGCACTTCCAACCCCAACCCCCCAGCCAGGGTCAGCACTTCATTTATTGCTGCTGACAGGTCACGTGTCACATCATGTGACCTATCCTTCCTTTTACTAAGTGTCCACTTTCCCATTTGTAGCTTATAGACACCAACCACAAGGGGTTGCTGCATTCTCCCTCCTCTTTCAACTCTCTACTCCTTTCTAGCAACTGTTTGCAAACCTACCCACTAGAGGTCCCTGCAGTTCCCTTTGAATCCTTTCTGCCATCTACTTTCCTCACTCTTCCAATCAGCATACCATTAAGCACCTGGCAGCCTCAAACCTGCTACCCTTTTTTCCAAAGTCTACTGATTAACCACTAAGCCAATGAACCAAGCCAACAACTTCCTCTACTTTCAAACTCTTAACCCTTCCTCCCGTCTTTTCTGAATTAAAAAACTTTCTACACTCTGTTCCTAAGCTGTGCTCAAACCCAGTATCTTTGCATTCAGAGTCAGCAGCTCTATCTCTTAACCACTTTGTCTACTTATTTTATTCCTACTTTCTATGCCTTTTAGTCTCTTACCCCCCCACCTGCCAAAATATAAGTTTACCACTTCTCCCTCTTGCTGCCTTTGTACCCTGCACCCGCACTGTCAAAGTCAGCAGTTCTACCACTCAGCTAGCACACCTGTCTATTATTTCTGTAGGATTTCAAACTCTAAAAAACACTCTAACCCTCAGACACTGCTAAATTGTTATCTGATTGTTTCTGCAGACCTTGAACCCAACTCCCTGCTACTACAGCCACTGTCTGGGGTCCTTCCTGCTACCCTGGGCAAGGCTTGAACCTAGTGCCCTGTGCACCAGCTCTGCCACTGTACCAAAGCGGCAACTACACTTAGAGGTGACCTCTCACTACTATCTCCCCCTCTATCATCCTAGTTCACCCACTCTTTCTTCTCTTCAGCTCTCCCACCCTTACCAACTATGCATGTGCACCTCCTGCCCACCGGCCTCCCTCTTCTCCTCCTCCTCCTTTTGCCTTCCACCAATCCTATTGTCCCTATTAACCCTCGGCCTCACTACTCCAGTGTTCCTACCTACCCTCCTGTCCTCCCCTCCTCCTTTACCACTACTCCTTCCCTTCCCTCCTCCTCCACACACCCCATATGCTCCTCTCCACCTCACCCCCCATCCGGACATTACCTTTCCTCCCCCCCCGGCTCCCTTGGGCATCTGATCACACAAGCCTTCTCTGCCTGTGCTGCCCTACCCACCCCCCTGCACTGAAACCCCTTTCTCATCCTATCACTCCCGGCGTAAACTCTCCTTCTGCCACCCTCTGACCACAGCAGTTCTCCTCCTTCTGCTCCTGACAGGGAACATACATCCCAAACCAGGCCCAGCCCCCACCCACCCACCCACTCGGCCCACTGGTCTCCAAATAGCCTCCATGAACATATGCAGCCTGCTGAAAAAATTTGATGCCCTACAGTGCTGGGCCATGGCTCATCAACCAGACATCATAGCCCTGGTTGAAACCTGGCTGTCCAAATCCACCCCTGACTCATTTGCCTCCCTCCCAGGCTATACCTTATACCGGGAGGACCGAGTAGGCAAACGAGGGAGAGGCTGTGCAATCTACACTAGGGACACAATATTTGGACACGCACTCCCCACCCCTGCCCTTGTAAATGGGGCCCAGGCTCTTACCCTCAAACTCACCCCGGACCCCTCTGAGAGCCTCTCTATCTCACCATGGCCTACATTCCCCCAAAGAACCAGCACCCAGCCCTGGTATCTTTAACTGACTACCTGGCCTCCCTCCACCATAAGGCGGAACAAATCCTAGTTCGGGACCTTAATGTAAATTGGCTCAGCACCTCCTCTTCCACGATTAGAGACTCATTTGCCGCCCAAGACCTGACGCAACTCATCACCCAGCCCACGAGAATAAACCCTAAGATAGGTACCAGCACCCTTCTGGATGTTATTATAACCAACCGACCCCAAAAAATCCAAAACATCCAGGTCCTACCAGACTCCCTAAGTGACCACTCCCCTATCCTATTTCATTGGGCAGTCCCCAATCCCAAACACAAAGCCCAGACCACCCTCCGCAGGTGCCTCCGCCCTGGTAGGCTGAAAAAACTTAAACTATTCCTCACCCAGATAAATTGGTCCCCCATTCATCATGCAACCGACATTGACATTGCCCTCGCCTTCTTCACACACACCTTCAACATGGCCTGTGATCTCTTTGCATCCTTCACCAAAATCCAATCCAAAAAGCAGAATGCACCCTGGATTAGCCCTGCCCTTCTACAATTACTAAGAAATTGGGATAATCTCTGGCACCTTGCCACTGAAACGGGTCATCTGTCTGATAGGCAGGCTTACAATGCAGCCCGGAATAAGTGCTCTTGGGCCATCCGGAAAGCCAAGGCCGACCATTACCAGGTCACCCTTACCTCCTCCTGGGGCTCAGCCCAGACTTTCTGGGATAATATTAAACAACTAAATGGAAAATCTCGCTCCCCTGCCCCATCCCAGCTCACTAGAAATGGCACTACCACCACCGAGCCTGCCACCATAGCTAACTGGCTCAACACCGCTTTCACTGACCTTAGCTCAGTCCTCCTAGTAATTTCTTTGACCCTCCCCCAACCAACCTCCCCTGTCCTCCACCAGCTTCCACCTGCAAGATTTCTGCCCGGAAGCCAGACCCATCTAATCAAAGCTTTGAATAGCAACAGTCCCGGCAGTGACTCACTGGACCACAGTATCCTCAGGCTGGTGCTAGATGAAGTCCTGGCCCCACTCACCAGCCTAATTAACTGATCGCTCTGCCTGGGACAATTTCCCATGGCTTGGAAAATAGCCATAATCACACCAATTCATAAATGGGGCAACAGATCGTCGGCCAACAACTACCGGCCAATCTCCATCCCCCCCCCCAAAGCCCTGGAGAAAGTGGTGGCCATTCAAATCACTGATTATCTGGCTAAGCATAACATCTTATGCCCAGAGCAACATGGCTTCCTTGCTGGTCACAGTACCAGCACTGCCCTAATTGAATTCTCCAACTTCCTACACTCCTCCTTGGATACCAGCTCCCTAGCTGGTGCAGTGTTCATCAACCTCTCAAAGGCTTTTGACACCGTCTCCCATCCTCTTCTGCTGAATGATCTCTGCCACACTGGTCTCTCGGCTGGCCCCCTAGCATGGTGCACAAGCTATCTAGCCGCTCGATCACAGTGTGTAAAAATCAATGGGATACTCTCTGATACCCGTCCCATTCACTCTGGGGTCCCCCAAGGCTCCATCCTGGGCCCCCTTCTCTTCTCGCTCTATCTGAACACCCTGCCCAGTGCATGCCCTGGCAAAATTCTACTGTATGCAGATGACGCTGTCCTTTTTGCCACCCACACATCCGTCTCCTTCAGGACACCCTACAGCAGTCTTTCAATAGTGCGAAGCTTGGTTTAGGAGGCGCCAGACTAGTCATCAATCTAAAAAAAACAAAGCTATGCTCTTTTCCCACCCCAAAACAAAGCTAGCAACCACCCACTCTATATCCTTCCTAGTACCAATCAGCCACTGGAACAAGTCTGCTCCTACAAATACCTTGGGGTTACCTTCGACTCAGCCCTCACATTTCACAACCACATCGATGCCCTACCATCCGCCACTAACACACGGCTTGGCATCCTCTTCCGCCATAGAACCTGCCTTCCCCCAAATGCACTCCAGCTTGCTGTTACGTCCTCTGTTTTGTCCCTTGTAGACTATGGTCTACCAGTCTATGGTGCTGCCGACACGACTGCACTCAAAAAAATTCACTTAACCCTGAATAAAGCCTGCAGATTGATTACTGGTGCCCCCAGGCTCACACACACCTGTCAGCTGTATGACGAGGCTAAACTCCTTACCCTGGATGAACGGCTCTGATATCAAACCTGCCTCCTCACAAAAAAAACCCTACTCGGGCTCTCCCCCCCTGGGGTAACGGCATCCATCCACCAGAGCCCACCCACTATTGCAACACGGTCATCCAACAAGACCACTCTAATGGTCCCCAGATCAAGAACCAGCCGTGGCCAGAGGTCCTTCTGCTACAGAGCCCCATCCTGGTTTAACTCTCTCCCTGCCCCCATCACCAATGCCACCACCATCTCCAAGTTCAAAACCACCCTTCGAAACCAACTCTTCAACACTCGTAGCTGCTCCTGTCTCTGAAAGTAGCCTCCACCTCGACTTCTCATGACAACGCCCACCGGGCGGCTCTCCACCTAGCCATCCCCACCACCGCTTCCCGGTACACGGTACCTATGTCTAACCTGGCCAGTGCCAGCTGTTTCATTGTATACCTATTAGATTGCTCAATTTTGATACCAACTTGTGTAACACCTGTTCTCAATTACATGTACCCTGTAACCTAAATGTATTTTGTCTGACCTCAGTGTGACGTGGCGCCTCTGTTGAACGCCTATTGTTTTGCAAACCTATGCTATGTAACCTAAAACTCTATGTATGTCTTTAATGTGACGAGGTACCTTTGGAAACGAGCCCCTGGCTCAAAGGTTGTAAACTGATTTCACAAATAAATAAATACCTTTTAATGGACCAACATAGATGTAACAAGAACAAAGTACTCTAGCTTTTGGACCAACCAGTCCTTCTTCAGAAGCTCATGGCAGTTGTTTAGAAAATACAATACTTATAACAGCTAGATGATGCAGAGAAAAACAGAAAAAAATCCCCATTGGTTTAAAATACTCATTTAAAAAAATTTTTAAATGAGTATTTTAAACAATGAAATTTATTGTTTTCTTCATATAATGATATTTATAAACAACTGTCTTCTGAAGGAATGGACTGATCCAACTTCAAACATTTGTTCTTGTTGTTATCTATGTTGGTCCATTAAAAGGTATCAAATCATTTGCTTCTAGATCTATTCTTGCAAGGACCAATACGGCAACTACTAAATCTATAAAGAAGCAGAAATACCTCTTTTCTAGTGTCAGTACCCCTTCCGATACATCCCAGCATCCTATTTGCCTTACTATAGGCCTTGTTGCACAGGCTTGATTGTTTAAGGATGACTATGTTTATGACACTATATCTTTCAAAATATTTATGGTATAGCTACTTAAAATGTTAAGTCTGCTTATCTTTTGCTATTGCTTATGATAAGCATTGCTGGTTATCTAGTTAGTACTGATCCCTTATACTCTTCAGCGCAGGTCTGGCATTGAAGCACTGGGGGATGCATCACAGCACAGCAGCAATTGGGAGGAGTTCTGGTTCTGTGGTGCTCTTCTGTGCTCCAAGACAGCATCTTGGAGTGGAGATGACGCAATTTTTATGTTGTCTTGCGTGTGCAGCAATATGTAAATATGAACCTATAAATATGTGCGACACGTACGGAAAGACACTTACAGCTGTGGAAGGAGTTGAGTGGCTGTCTGAAGAGTATATCAGTAGTTAGAAGGCAATTTTTGGAATGTCGCTATAGTATGGATATTTTTTTACTTGCTATTAAAAAGTCACCATTTCGATGTAAGCTCATATTTATTGAGTCACCATAATCACATTGAACCACTGTCAACTTCTGCTCATGATAGGAGGTCTCCATCTTCCAAGGGGGGGTAGGCAGGATTGCCACCGAGATGCTGTGACTCCTCAGCTAACCTGTATCTCAAGAATCCCGCCTCTGGTTGAAGTGTTATGGCCTACAGTCTTTGAAAACTGGTCCTGTTTATACTGTAGGTCTGCATCCCCTACCAGAAGTGTTGTAATCTATTTTTTAAGGGGATGAGCCCTGCGTGGTTCAGAAGAAGGACTGTGGTTGTGGGAACCACTGCCTCCATAGCCTATTGTTCATTATCTATCACACCTTCTTACAGCACTCTGAGTCTCAACATATGGGTTATAAGTGCTGTTCTCATAGGATGATACACAAAAGGAATCCCAAATTCGAAATCCAATCCCTCTCCTTCCTTGTGGCTCCCAAACTCCCCAGTTCTTTTGTGCATCATCCCAGGCAAGTCAAGTTTTTTTTTTTATCTGGCTCTGTGCCAAGCTGAAAGATAAGACTTCAAAGCTTCCTATAATGTATCATTTACATTACTCCCAACAATATTGCTGTATATGAGCAAATAAAAACAGTATTTTAAAATAGGAGGTGGTTCCCTCTTAAACATGCCCTTTAAATCTCAATAAAGTTGATGAAAGTTTGTATGAAATGTTAGCTGCAGCCTAATCCACGAATGGTGTTGGCATAGCATAGCATTGGTGAATGAAAGGGGTTACAATTACTTTAAATGTTACTGACAGTATTTGTTTTTAAAAGAGTGGCCTGAATTCTCAACAAACCCCCTCGGTTTACCTTGTTCAGCCAAGGAGGGGTAGGTAAGTCATCAAACAAGGCCGAGTTGTTGTACCTCCCAAGTCCCACTTTTCAGCTCATCTCATTCAGCTGGAAGGGAGGTGACTGCAACTGAGGACCGTGGGCTCCATTGTAGATTTTGGACAAATTGGTTGGCCTGGGGGTCATGGTTCACCTCGTTCAGCTGTGACCACCACAGGAATATCCCCACAATACTGTCTGGAGTAAGTGGAGAACAGAGGGAGATAAGTTCGCTAGTACCCTTAGCAGAATGAAGTCAGAGCTACTTAAGGGCATCTCCACTCCTGCTTCAGCATGACAAATCCCTCCAATGGCCTTGCGACTGGATTAGTCCCTCCAGCACTGTGATTGGCCACATTTCCTCCATGGGGGGGTCTTCTCAGCAAGACTTCTCCCTTCTACAGCCACCATGGTTGTGCCTCGCTACAGCACGAATACCCACAAGATCTCACAAGACTCATTAGAAGACCAGACTGGAATTCCTCACCCAAAATGGTGACAAACAGCTGCCTCCTCTCCTAAAATGGCACCCACAACTCTGCCAGTGTCCTTAAAGGAACAGGACCCATTTAAGCACTAATAAGCCGTTGTCAACATTAAAGTGCAAGCATCCTAAATTAGGCACAAGGGGCCATTACTACAATGCACCTTATAACTGAATGAGGTGCATTCCACTGATTTTGGTGATCCTGTAATTTTTCATTTGTAAGCTGCATCTGGCAGGACTTAGGAGTAGGATATGAGTTTTACAGCCTGAGGTACTACCTCAATGCTGACACTGTGCAGAGCTAGTGATTACCTGTTATTAGTCACAATTAACTAATAGACTCCTTACAAGCCATATATTGTGTCTTTCAGAATAATGACGACAGTCATAAGACTATGCAAAAAATGCCCCAATATCCTACTGACCTCAGACCTCAAGGACCTCTGTTCACTATGTATGGTGGATACTGAATCAAAGGATTTTACCCCTAACTCAGGGTCCACAGACGAGGACCCTCTTAATGATAGTGCCTCCACCTCATCCCAGAGCTTGGTACTGCAACTATTTCAAAAGCTCCTGGACAGAGTTGTTGCCCTGGGACCAAACAAATGACCCAGGTCCCTAAGAAAGCACCCACACCCAAAGTGGCCCCAAAACACCCCAGACCCAGATGACATCTCAGAAGTGTCTGGGAACTAACAGTCCAAAGGGAAGGGGGAGGAAGAAGAAGAGGATATGGCAGCCCGACTTTGCCCCTTTGATGCTATCCCTGAGCTCATGTGGTATGTAAGACACTCAGGATTGATGAACCGGTGGAGCAACCAGACAGAAAACTAGACCCCTTGGTGTGAGAGAAAGGACAATCCTCTACTTACTTTCCAGTGTGCAAGGTACTAGAAAGCATACTAGCCAAGGAATGGGAGACACCTGACCCAATTAAGACCAGAGAGAAGTTAACGGTACCCGCTGCCTAGTGATAAGGAGAAGCGTTGGTCATCTGCACCGAAAGTAGACTCAGAGGTCTCCTCACTGAGTAACAAGACAGCGCTACCTTCAGAGTTGGCATCAGCCTTGAGGGACCCCATGGCTAGAAGGGTGGACGAGACAGTCAAAAAAGTTCATGACGTGATGATCATGAGGGCCTCCTTGGCAGCAACTTACTCGGCGAGGGCCATCCTCGGACGGTTGGAGGTGGCGCAACAGGACATCCCAGAAACCAGTACCTGTGGGGCTACCATGGATTATGCTATACAGACCATGCGGTACATGGCTGATGCCACTGTTGACAGTTTTAAGATGGCTTCCAGGTCAGCAGCCTCTATCAATAGAGCCAGGAGACATACAGTATATGGCTAAAGCTCTGGAATGCAGATCAAGAATCAAAGGCCAGAGTGATGAAATTAAAGCTCTTGGGCGACAAGATCTTTGTACCTGGATAGAAGAATTTGCCATTAAGAAAGGGGATGACAAGAACCAGGGTGGGCAGGCTACCCTGCTGTCCTTTTGGAGCCACAGATTTCATCTCTACTTGAACAGGGCCAAGAGGGGCCAAGGCCATCAAGGACAAGACAGGCATTCATTTGAGTTCAAGCCAAACTTCTTCAGCAACAAACAGGGTTACCAAAGCAATCGCAGCAGAGGCACACATTACAATCCCAAACATGGTTTTAAACTGAACAAGTCTAATAGGGTATTCCACCAATGAGAATTCACAGGTCCAGGGCCATGCGGGCGCAGCGGGGGGAAGACAACAGCACTTCGCCACAACCTGGACTGAATCAATCAAGGACAGATGGGTCAAGGAGATAATTTCACACAGTTATGCCACAGAGTTCAATACAATTCCAAGACGAGAGAGGTACATAGAATCACATGTCACAAGAGACAAAACAACCTCTTAACATGTAAGAGGTATCCTAAATCAGTTGCTACACAACAGAGCTATAAAACCGGTTCCAAATGAAGAGAGATATTCTGGCACTGACTCAGTATTCTTTCTAGTCTCAAAAAATACTGGGGATCTCAGACCCATCCTAGACCTAAAATTTGTGAACCAGTTTGTCCGGTACCAGAAATTCATAATGGAAGCCCTAAGATCTATGATTGCGGCAATCAGCAAGGGCGACATCCTGACATCCATAGACCTGAAGGATGCTTACCTACACATTCCTATCAGACCTGCCCACCAGAAATTCCTTCGATTCAGCATACTAGGTTATCACTTCCAGTACCGGTGCTTGCCATTCGGACTGCATTGGCACCGTGAGTGTTCACCAAGGTCATGGCACCATTAGCAACAAAACTGAGCACAGAAGGGATTCCTGTGATCCCATACCTGGATGACTGGTTAATACAGGCAAGATCAGTGGAAGAGTCGCAGTTAGCAACCTGAAGGGCCCAATAGTTGCTCAGGGATCACAGGTGGACCATTAATGAGGCCAAGAGCCACCTGACCCCCATGACAATGACAGAACACTTGGGAGCAACATTCAACACCATGATGGGCACAGTCAGACCATTGGAGACCTGCATCACCACACTAGTAACACAGTGCAGGACAATGATGTGATGCAATTCAATGACACTATGGCATCTTATGCAGCTATTGGGCCTCATGGCAGCCTGCATAGACCTGCACGACTGGGACAGGTTGCATATGAGACACCTGCAACGCCTCTTATTAGACAATTGGGATTGCAGCCAACAGAATTACAACCAGAAAGTGGCAATCCCTATAAGAGTAAAGAGATCACTAAAATGGTGGGCAAACCCACACAACTTCACACAAGGGGCAAGGCTGGAGAGAGAGATATAACAAGTACCCTAGAGACAGACTAGGATGGGGTGCTGTACTGGACAACAGTCAATTCAAGGAAGATGGACAGATCAGGAGTCAACACTCCTGATCAATATATTAGAGACCAGAGTCTTTTGGCTAGCCCTCATACACTTCAAAGTTCAGGTCACAAAACAACACGTAAGGGTGCACACAGTCAGCCAAGTGGTGATGGCATACATCAACAAGCAGGGAGGAACAAAGAGCAGGGCCATGGCTCAAGAAACAGAAACACTAATGTTATGGGCAGAGAAACATCTGCTTAGCCTCACAGCAGTCCACCTGGCAGGCAACCAGAATACAAGGGCAGACTGGTTGAGCAGGCAAAACCTGCATCAGTGGGAGTGGCAACTCAACCCAAGGGTCTTCAAAAAGATCCAGAAGAGATGGAGACCCTTCCAAATAGATCTCATGGCTTCGGTGGACAACACACAATTGCTGTCCTACATATCCAGATACAGGAACAAGACAGCAGTAGGGGTGGATGCATTATCCACACCATGGAACTTCAAGAGGGCATATGTCTTCCTCCCGGTATCCATGATACCAGTGGTACTGCAGAAAATCAGGGACACAGGCAGCATGGTTGTCATGATAGCCCCAGATTGGCCAAGGAGAACTTGGTACTCACTCATCAAGAGAATGTTGATAGACACTCCCATGTCACTCACCCACCACCAGAGCTTACTCGGACAGGGACTGATCTGGCACGAGGACCCTCGACCACTGAAACTGATGGCATGGCTGCTCAGAGGGCTAGATTGCTAAGTCTAGGGGTATCGGGTAAGGTAGCAGATACCTTGGTACAAGACAAAAGGGAGTCCACTAACAGAACTTACAACAGACACTGGTGGGTATTTGCATCATGGTGTGAAATCAAAGACATAACTGCAACCCAATGCAATATTTTGAATGTTTTAGAGTTCCCTCAAAATGGATAAGATAAGGGGTTAACAGCCTCATCCTTGTGGGTACAGACAGCTGCCATTAGGGCAATAAGGGGGAAAATAGATGGGCTTTTACCCAGGGCACATCCACTAGTTCAATTGTTCCTAAGGACAGTGACTAATACTACACATGCCCCAAGGCCCATAATGGCTCCATGGCACCTCAACTTTGTGCTAGATGCCCTAGCCAGCAAATCTTTTGAACCTCTAGATTCAGCTGCAGTATCCATCCTCACTCTGAAAACCATGTTCCTGGTTGCAATCTCTTCAGCCAAGAGAACTAGCGAACTGCAAGCTCTCTCATGTACAGAACCATTCCTCACCTTCTTCCCGGACAGAGTCGTACTCCGACCCATCCTGTCATTCATCCCGAAGGTAGCCAACGCCTTTCACACAGCTCAGGAAATCACAGTTCCTACCCTCTATCCTGAAGAAGGGGATCCTAGCAAGGAGACCCTTCACTGCCTAGACCCAGCTTGTGTGATCCAGACATACCTCCCCAGAACAGAGATTTTCCGACAGTCAGACAGACTATCCATACTGCACCAAGGGCAGAAACAGGGTCTAGCAGCTTCCAGGTCCATGATAGCAAGATGGCTGTGAGACACCATCTCTTGGGCCTACAGGGCTAGTGGTAATACCCCTCCATCACATATCAAGGCACATTCCATGAGAGCAGTGGCCACCACTTGGATGGGGCGTAACGCTGCGTCAGTGAGAGAGACATGCCAGGCAGCAACCTGGGCATCTCCACATACATTCACCAGGTACTACCGGTTGGATACCGGACTAACAGGTAACTCAGAGTTTGGTTGTAAGGTTCTTCAGACAGCTTTGAGTCATATTCCTCCTCCCTCCCAAGAAAAGTCAAATACTGCTTTATAATCACCCATGTGTTGAGACTCGGAGTGCTGTAAGAAGGTGCGACAGATACTGATAGTTTACTCACCTGGTAAAGGTGATTATAAGAGCACCTTCTTACAGCACTCCATATCCCATGCATTGGGGAGGAACATAACAAGCAGATAATAAGAAACGGATTGCATATTGTGGGTTAAAGAATGTATCTGCAACACTGTTCAATGAATGTATAAGTAACAGACATACGTCCTACACTGACAGTATCTGTGTACAAGTAGAAATATTAAATGGCATACAGTGGAAAGTAAATAATTTTTCACACAGCATCAAAATGTGTAGTGTGTCTTTTTAGACCCGTGAACTGCCCTTTGGGGATGGAGAAGGGCTGTCAGAATGGATTTTTTCTGTTATATTTTCAGTAGTAGCATAAGCTCTGGAAGATTTTATACTGGGGAGTCTGGGAGCTACAAGGAAGGAGAAGGATCGGATTTTAAATTTGGGATTCCTTTTGTGCATCATCCTACAAGAAGAGTGCTTATAACCCATGTGTTGAGACTCAGAGTGCTGTAAGAAGGTGTTGTTATAATTGCCTTTACCAGGTGAGTAAACTACCATTACCATCCCTCTGCAGCATGGCAGGCTGGGACTGTTCTGGGAGGACTAATGTATCCCTATGAGTATGTACTACTGTCGTTATAGACTTTGTGGGCTACTTTTGTTGTTACCCCCTTGGGGGGGGAGTGAGTGGTTGGGGGAGACAGTGTGGTGGGGTAAGAGTGCATCTGGGGCTTTGGGAATATTTGGTTTGGGGACTGCTTTTTGATTCCATGAAGACTGACTAAGGGGATGTGCACTCATTGCCTGCTTACAGCCTTTCTCTCCCTCCCTCTCTGGTATCTGAATGGACTTCTAGGTTGGTTACTGATCCCAGAACCTAATCTTACTATATGTTGCCCTGACTTGTTCTCATCAGTGTACTGCTGGACATTTAGTTATAAGTTGCAGTTGGCTATGACCACCTCTCCCCCCACACCAATACCCTGCTAATCTGTGTGTTGGTATGGGAGAGTCATGCCAGATGTTGTACCTCCAATTAAGGGATATTCCAACACCCCTATGCTGGATTATAGGTGTATCCAATCCTCTCATTTGGCAGTGCCCGTGTGGGAAGCTGCAGAGCCTGAAGATGTTTTGATATTATAATGTTCTTGATAGATTATTGCCAGCTGCAGCCTAGCATGGAGCCTGCGAAGATAAATTAAGAAAATATAAAGAAGAACATAAACCAATGACATAATGTGATCAGCTGTGACATAGTTACATAAATCACTAGGCTGAATACAATACAGAAACATAAACGGAATGACTTTTAAAGGGCAAAACTCAAAATTGAAATACACAGACAGTGCCCTGGTTTTAATTACATATCCTACTAGCTGAGTAGTTTAACGAGAGAGAGAAAGAGAGAGAGAGAAAAAAAAAGACATTCCTCTCTCTGTCTGATAATGTAACCAGGCAGGCAAGGGGGTGAGGCTTCTGAGACATGGTTAGAATTTTAGTATAAAAAAAACTCACTTAAATTGTCAGACCGACACACCACCACCGTGCACCACCATAACCTGAGGTTTGCTGTGGCTCGGAGGAGGTGCATTTTGTTACAGGAAGATGAGTGAATGTTGGTTGATAAAATTCTCCATATTGTTGTGTAACTGGTAATCAGGTTATTTTGGATTGTAATTTTCCTTTCTGCTATATCCAGTGCCCGAAAATGATCATTTGCTCATTCCTCCTTCTGACAAAGCAACCAAGCAGGTTTAAACTTTTTTAGTGTGGAGCACTCTCGGCTGCTGCTGAACCCAGTATGGGGCCAAGAATGTTAGCTGCTTAAGTCTTTTGAGTCTGGTCCCTGCTCCTCATGCTACTGTTTGCAGCCCGCGTGGCCACAGCCATCCAACCCTGGCCTGACTGGTGTGTTGGCAACAATCTTGTACCTTAACCAGTACTGGTGATTACTCACTAGGTCATGCTTCAGATTTCACCCCGTCACTCGCGTGGCCATAGTGTTACAATCTTCTCGCCTCTCTCAAACTTCATAGACTGTCCTCTCCTCTTCATTCAGTACTGGCAGTACTATGAAGAAGTATCTAAGTTTGTGTACTACTACTGTAAGTTAATAGGGTCTCCAAGGGATGTCTCTTGCAGTATAAGAGACTCCAAGCATGAGGTCTGGGTGACAGGATCGTGAAGGGAAGTCGAGAAGGCAGAAGCAGGAAACTACAGACCTGTTAGTTTGACCTCAGTGGTGGGGAAAATGATGGCATCACTTCTGAAAGAAAGAATTGTTGAGTACCTAGAGGCCAGCAGGGCACAGAACCCAAACCAGCATGGATTCACAGCAGGAAGGATATGTCAGATGAATCTAATCGATTTATGTGACTGGGTGACCAAAGTAATAGACCAGGGAGGGGCTGTGGATATGACCTACCTAGACTTTAGCAAGGCATTTGACATAGTCCCACACAAAAGATTAATAATCAAGTTAGCCAGCCTGGGAGTGGGTCCCAGGGTGGTAGCCTGGGTAGCAAACTGGCTGCACAACAGGACACAGAAGGTAATAATGAATGGAACACATTCCGAAGAAAGGGGGGTTACTAGTGGAGTAGCTCAGGGCTCAGTACTGGGTCCAGTCCTCATTAACGTCTTTATAGGTGACATTGCAGAGGGTCTGGAAAGAAAGGTATGCCTCTTTGCAGATGACATAAAGATCTGTAACAAAGTTGATACACAAAGCGGGGGGTAGAAAGGATGAGAAGGGACTTGGCAAGGTTGGAGGAATGGTCAGACATATGGCAACTTAGATTCAAGGCAAAGAAGTGCAAAGTAATGCAACTGGGAAATAAAAATCCAGGAGAAGAGTACATAATAGCAGGGGAGGTACTAACAACAATATAATGGAAAGGGACCTGGGGTAGTCATATCAGATGACCTAAGGGTGGGTAAGCAATGTGAGAAGTCGGTAAGGAGAGCCAGGGGGATACTGGGATGCATAGGGAGGGGCATCACAAGTAGAAAAAGGGAAGTGGTTATCCTTCTGTACAGACAGTTGGTGAGACCCCATCTGGAGTACTGCATGCAGTTTTGGAGACCTCATCTACACAAGGACATAGACAGGATGGAAGCAGTCCAGAGGAGGGTAACTAAAATGGTGCAGGGTCTACATTAGAAACCATATGAAGAGAGACTGAGAGACCTTAATATGTATACCCTTGATGAAAGGAGGGACAGGGAGGACATGACAGAAACTTTCAAGTACCTCAACGGAATCAACAAAGTCCAGGAGGGTAGCATCTTTCAGAAAAAGAGATGTGTAAGAACAAGGGGGCACAATTTTAAGATAGAGGTGGGATGGCTCAGGGGTAATGTGAGGAAATGTTTTTTTCATGGAGAGAGTGGTTGACGTATGGAACCGCCTTTCTGGAGAGGTTGTGGGTCTAAAACAGTGGGGGAATTCAAACGTGCATGGGACAGACATAAGGCAGTTATAGTGGGGGGTTGCAGGAAGTAGTCTGTTAGTTAACTAGAATCTGCAGCTTATCCAATAGGTAGGGAAATGGGCAGACTGGGTGGGCCAAGTGGTCCTTATCTGCCATCAAAGTTTATGTTTCTGTGTTTCTATGAGTGGTTCTGTCTGCCCAGACCTCATGAGAGGAGACTCTTATACCGTTAGAGACATCAGTTGGAGGCCATATTATCTTATTATAAATCACTTGAGTCTAGCTAGAGTGATTTATCATAAGTTTAGAGTATTTTTTTTATTTTATCGTGCCTCCCTGCCCCCCCGGCATCAAAATGGTGTCCTCCCTCCATGCTTAAAAAGCATGTGGTATGCGTGCTGCACACATGCTGCATTCTTGTATTTTTGTAAGGGTAAATAGTCCATAAGCTATTATGTTAATGTGAATTTAATGCATGCAGACCTGAGAGGTTACTTTTTCAATGTGGCAAACTACATGAATTGATACTAATGGTTTAATAGTAGTTTTTGTTATACAAAAAACATTATTTGAGCAAGAGGGAAAAAATGGTGTTTATACTCCTGTTGACTGGTGGGAGTATGGTAGGAGTTCTCTGTCGGGTATGTTTTATGCATTTTTTTCATTTCATATCACTCTGCTCAATTGCTCAATTAGCTCTCAATTGCCCACTGTGTGTATTTTCTTGAATGTGCCATTGGCAGTTCTTTAACCCTTATACTGCCAACAGAATTAGAACGTATAGGAATTTTAGATTGATATATCAGACCGTGGCCATGCAAGGGTTAATTGCTGCCAAGAAGGCTTTCTTGAAAGCTACTGTCAATGGCTCTTGAACTGCACAATGAGTGAGCTTTCTTGAATACCACAAACACCAGGAAGGTGCAGAACAGAATGAAGGGGCTACCAATCAAAGAAGAGAGAAGCCCTTCCCTGACCCTATAGATATTAGAGATCATCCGTTTTAAATGACATGGGCCCATGGACCAAAAGACATCCACAGAAAGAAGCAGAACAACCAGGACAGTATTATATTTAAACAGTGACCACCCAGGGCGCTGAGGGTCTGAACCCCAATCCCTCCACTCCCGTCCCCAGTAAGTTATTTATTTGTATCTTTTTCTTTCTCTTTCACCTTTGTTCTTTTCTCCATTTCTACTTTTCTATTTCTCAATTTTCACTCCAATTTACTTCAAACTGTACCTTTCCTCTACAGTACCTTTTAATTAATTCCTATGCTCATCTTGTACCTCTCCACTCCACTGCCTCTGCTCTTGCTACTATTTTTTCCCATGCTAACTGGTTTTCATTTTTGACAGGTCTAACAGGACACTAACCCACAGATAAGTATTATTTCAGGTTTACTTTTATGTCTGTGCTAGTTTTTAAAGAACTGTGGATCATTGGTGATCTCATTACTATTTTTATTTTAAAGATAAAATAATATGTCACCCCATGACCCCAATCCAAGACACCCCAGGATCTAGGTAAGAGATCCCATACTTATTATCTATGCTGGGTGGGTAGGCTATAACCCTTTACACAATGCTGACTTTCAATTATTTTTTAAATGCCACCTGACACTCAGAGCCCATACCCATTGTTAGTTTTCACTTTTTTTTTTAATGCCGATATAGGAAGCTCATCTTCCGTGTTGGCATTCACTAATGTTTTTAAACCAGATGCAGGGAACCCATACCCCATGTCATCTTCCACTGTTTGTAAATACCAGCAATCCTGACTGGCAGCTGATTGAGAAGCTGAAGGACTGGTGCCAAAGTACAGTGTTGATATGACCAAAATCATAAAGGAAAGGCAAGGCAAGGCAAACTTTATTTAAAAGATGCCCAATCCCAGAGGGTCTGGGCACCATATATAAAAACCAACAACAAAACAAAAAACACATCCATAAATAGCAATAATCATAAAAACTACAGTAGTAATAAATAATAATTCAGTAAATAAAAAAAAAAGTCAGGGACAGGCAATATAACAGGTCAGAACAGGGTGATATTTACAAAACAGGGTCATTAAAAGCCAATGCAAACATGAAGGCCTTGAGGCATGCCTTGAATACCTCCACCAAGGGGACTTCCCTTACAGATGGAGGGAGCAAATTCCACAGGATGGGGCTGGTGACACTAAAGGCTCTGTTGTTGGCAGTATTTAGCCTCATCCTGGGAATCATAAGGAGGCCCCTTGAGGAGGACTGGAGGGAGTGAATTGAGGTAGCAGGAGTGAGAAGGTCCACCAGGTAACCAGGCCCAGGTCATGCAGGGCCTTAAAGGTGATCAAGCCCACCTTGAAGAGGACCTTCCACCTGATTGGCAGCCAGTGCAGTTCACGCAGCACCGGGGCGGCATGACAATACTTTGATTGCCCTGTCAACAACCTGGCAGCTGCATTCTGCACTAGCTGAAGCCAGCGGAGGGTACCTCCCGAGACCCCAAGGTAGAGTGCATTACAGTAATCAAGCCTCGATGTCACGAAGGCATGCACTAAGGTAGGAAGGTCCAGGGGTGGAACTAGGGGCTTGATCCTGGTGATATTCCTCAGGTGGTAAAAACTGGTATGGACCACGGCCGACACCTGAGCCTCAAGTATCAGTCCACTGTCCAGAATAAGACCTAGGATATGTACCCTAGAGTAGACCTTCAAAGGCACAGAACCCAGGACAAGTCCTGTCTCTGCTCATGAGGTCATCCTATCATGCCCTCTGTTTGACTCCACTACCAGTACCTCCATCTTATTGGGGTTCAGTTGTAACCAGCTGGAGGCCATCCAGTCATTGATTTCAGCAAGACAGTTGTTAAGCATGTCCATTGCATTGGATGTCCCCATTGCAAGGAAAGATAAACCTGGATGTCATCAACATAGCAATGAAAACCCAAGCTGTATTTCCTAATGAGCCTTCCCAGGGGCAGCATGTACGTGGCGAACAACATTGGTGACAAGAGCAAACTCTGAGGTACTCCATAAGACAGGAGGCCAGGGAAGGAGGAGAAATTTCCCATCACTAACCTTTGCCTCCTGTTGGTGAGAAAGGACTCAAACCAGCAGATGACTGTGCAGGCAAGTCCACGAAATTTCCTCAGGTGGTCAAGTAACACACAATGGTCCATCGTGTCAAAGACTGAGAAGAGATCAAGGAGAATGAGAATTGCCCTTCCCCTCGATCTCTCACCCTGAGAAGGTCATTGTGCACTCAAACTAATGTAGTTTCTGTGCTGTGTCTCACCTGAAACCCAGACTGGAGAGGCTTGTATAGATCAAAAGGCACGAGGTGCTCCTCAGGCTGAAGCACCACAATCTTCTCAACAACCTTACCCAAGAACAGAAGGTTGGAGATAGAACAGTAATTTGCCTTGACATTGGGGTCCAAAGATGGTTTCTTCAGAAGGGGTCTCACTACTTTCTCCTTCAAGGCATCGGGGAAGACCCCCCTCGGACAGGGAGCACCAGAAAATCAAGGCAAACTCCAGGCCAACAGAGTCAACACATCCCAACAAGAAACGTGTCAGCACTGGGTCCAGTTTACAATATGAGTGCCTCAGCTTGGAATAATCTCAGTGACCTCAGCCATCTCCACTGGTCTAAACTCGCCCCCAACTATATGGAGTGCTATCTGGGCATCCAAGGTGATCACTGTTGGCCAAAAATTGACTCACTGGTGGAATTCCCTGCCTGAAGGTGGACACTCTGTTTGAGAACCAAACAAACACTTTGCATAAAGTGTTAGAAAATACTTTTTTCGGCTGCAGACAGGTAGGATTTAGCAGCCTATCTACAGACCGAAAGAGCATAGTTGGTAGATTCTTCCTGGCAGCAATCTCCATGGACAGAAACTCTGCCTTCTTATGGTTGATTGCCCCTGGTACTCGCCATAATGAGCACACAGGGCCAGCTTGTCTGCCTCCAGGCCAGGCCTCTGCCAGCAGCACCCTAACCTCTGACCCAAAATCTTCATCGACTTGTGCTCCCCATCAAATTATGGGAACCTCAGGTGAGAAGATTTGGGTCATACACGGACTGATGCGAGGGAGTCAAGTGCATAGGACATCACCTTATTATAGGTGGAAGCTGCAGTGTACGTACTCTCCTCGCATGCTGTACCCACTCTAGCTAGATCGGCCACCGCCAGAAGACCCTCAGGGTGTCAAACCCCCCAAAGGGCAGTAACTTACCATCTCAGCAGGGGGATGGCTCTTGGGGGGGTGCCCCAAATGAAAACTCCACTGTGCAATGATCGGACCAAGGGACCCAATCAGGCTTGAGTTTATTAGTCTCAAGCCACAGTGAGAAGACCAGGTTCAACTTGTGACAGCCCTGATGGGTCACGGAGGAAACTTCCTGTGACAGGCCCAGAGAATACATTGTTTGTAGGAGGGAAAGGGATGTGCTATAGTCCACTCAGCAGCAAAATAGGGTAGAGAAGCAGTATTTGTATTCATTTTTGTACCTTGCATTATCTATCAAATAAAAAAAATTAAGAATTTAAAAATGTTAAAAATTAAAAAGAGTAGAATCAGGGTGAAAATGAAATGCTTCATCTCAGCTAATTAATCTAAGTGAATACATTGTTAAAAAACATTTTTGGCAGTCACAGTCCTTTTTAGGTCCAGCACGCCCCTCCAGGCAGTGATGGCAGTGACATAAGCACTTGTCATTTCACCTATCTCCTCCATGCCCTCGTTCACATCTCATCTGCACCAGAAAAACATGTAGTTAAACATCATTGCAATTGACTAATGCTTGGTTATTCTAGTTGCTACTTGTGGGAAATGTCACCATTAACTGGGCTAGAATCATCACCAGTGTGGCAATTCAGTCAAAATCTGCCACAAAAACAGATTACAGTCCCATACTTGAACTTGCAAGCTTTGTGTGGCCCCATCGAAACCCATTGCCACATATGCAGCTTGCACAAATAAAGATTGCTTTTTTCTTTAGGCCAGGGGTAGAAAGAGCTGTGACGCGAATAGACACCAGGAGTTAGAAGCATTAATAAACTGACTAGATAGTAATTTGTGTATTAGCAGATGTAGCAAAATCCCATTTGAATAATTGGTCACATTTCTTTTTGAAATAATGCAGTTTTATTTCTCAGTGGAAACTCTGTTGGGCACCATTGAAAGTATGGCTGGGCAAATAACTCACTCACTTGCTTTTGTCCATCTGGATGTTTTTTCCATCCGTCTATATGGGGAGTGGGGGGGAAGGAGACAGACTGATTTTGTAGAAAACCTTGCAGATGTTCTTTTTTAATTTTATTAATTGTTTTCTTATTTTACAATTTGTTTACCCAAAATAGTCCAGATGAGATACAACATCTCAAGCCGGCCCCCCTGGTGCAGCAGTAACATTACTGCTTGCAATCCTGGTGACCCAGGTGTATGCACAAGCCTGGACAGTCAGAAGGGGAAGGGGAAGCAAGACGAGCATTCGATGGATCACCCTCCTCCTCTGGGAGTGGGTGGGTGGTGGAGCTCAGCATAAGTTTGACTCCCAGCGGAGGCTCGAAGTACAGCATCAGCATGGAACCTTGTCAGTGGGGAGGAGGGAATGGGGGACATCTGCAGGCTGCGTGTGGGAGCACACACAACCCGCACTGATATCATTGCATGTCTGCATCTCCAGGGACAACCTTGAGCAGAAAACCCTTGTACAATGACACCAGGGCCTTTGCAAGCACCACCTTGGGCCTGCTGTTAGGGATGCTGGGAGACCAGATTAGCATGGTGGTCCTCCCCCTTGTGGTGAGGGACAGCTCCATCTTGGAGGGGCAAGCCATAGTCTCCCAGATCCCCTGGTAGGCTCCTGGAGCTGGTGCAGCAAGAGGAGAAACTGAAAGGAGCACCAATTGGCTGACATGGGGTGCTCCTCAGTCTACACAGGAGCGTAAGAAAGAGTTAATAAAAAAGAAGAAGTGCAACATCTCACTTCCAGGAGGGTCCTGCTGCTACCTGTTTCTACAGCTGGGTGGGCTGGAGCACTGGGAAGTTAACTGACTTGCCCAAGATCACACAGCGAGTATTTGGCTCTGCTTAGGTCTGAACCTGTGATATCCCAGTGCTCTAACCTTTAGACCACATTGCCTTCTGTTGTTTTTACTGCAAAGGAACTTTATTAAAATGAGAATTCTCAGTTTTTTGAACAAGTTAGTTTTTAAGTGATAGTAAACAGCAAACTAAAGATGCACTTAACTACTGGTAAAAATGAATGGGCAAAATAGATATTGGGGAGACATGGAGACCCCTCCACAGTCTGCAAGTATGTAGGCCCATGCAAAGTATATACTTCTCGGACAAAGTTGTGGTGAATTGGCCTGCTATGCACTTTGTGGAGTTTTTGTGTAGTGGCCACTTTGTGATTTGCCACAATTGTGCAAATTATTCTATGCAAAATGACATGCTTCACAGCAAAAAATGGCAAAAAGTGGTGCATTGCATCAATCTGGGTAGTTTCCTCCAATACAGGTTGAGAAGTCTGCTATACAGGTGCATACATTTTCCACTTCATATAACAAAATACTACCAGAATTGGCACACTTCAAGGTAAACTCCATGAATTACGCACTTTTAAAACTTTACATGTACCTATCTGTTTGGGGAACGGAACATTTTCAGTTGAAAAGAACAGTTGGGGCCAACCCAGTGCCAAGGAGGGCTAAGACACCAAGCACCTTACCTCCTGCCACACTGGCGACCCATGTTCGGGAGTGAGCAGGGGTTGCTGGGGGTCAGCCCGGGGAAGGGCTGGGTGAAGATTGAGCAGTCAACTGGCCGCTCTCCTCCCCTGGGCAAAAATGGCTGGCCATCTTGGCTCTTGGCTGCCACCAGGTGGTGGCCTGGTGGTAGCTCATGGGAACTCCAGGAGGCAGACATAAGTCAAGGCTGGGGGAGGGAGTCACTGTCCTGGAATGCATGCGTGCCTCCATACACATGTGCTACCCAAGCGCACCACAGTGGTGGGAGAGGGACGGGAGAAAATCAGGTGGAAAAACAAAGGCACAGTGGGTGCATATGCTGTCAGCACACCACACCTCCAGCCACCACATCACTGGGAATGCCTGCAGTGACTATTGGATTCAGGCATTCGGGGGAGGATGACCCTTCCCTTCTTGACCATATCACACGGGGAAATCTGTGGGGGGACTGAATCACAGTGGATAAACTGGAAATGTTTAGGTGTGGGAACTCATGTATCTAGATTTCTAGGTGGTGGAACTGCCATTTCTAGGTGGTGGAACTCTCCTATAGTAGTCAATGGAGAAAGATGACAGAGGTAGTGAAATTACCAGTTTTTTTAACAGGTGGTAGAAATGAGTTCCTGTGGGCTCCTGCCCAATGTATCCCTTGCTGAGTAGCCAAGTAAGGCTAGGGAGATGCAGGACTGTTGGGAGGGGTGGACCCTGGCAGAACACAGCCTAACCCCATTGTAGCCACAAAGGAAATGGATTACAGGAAGAAAAAAAAAGATCAGTGGGGGGTATTAGTAGACTACAATATGTGACCGGATTAGAAAAGAAGAAAGAAAGAAAATAAATCATTACTTTGTTACTAATTAATATTAAAAACCATGATGCAGTCATACACAGTATTCATTTTATAATGTGATTCAGGTTAAGTAAAACTTGCTATGTGACAAGCTACGGTAAAGTTAGACATTTGGAAATTCTAACACCATTAAAAATGGGTGTCAGCAGCTCAGTGGTGTTCCCTAGTCCATGATTCCAGTAAACTAGAGGTGGGCAAGCCAGAGCAGGCTTGAGCGTGGCTAAAGCTTAGTGCCTGGCTCAGCTTGGCTCGATCTCTATAAACAATTGAGAGCCAATGTCAAGCTAAGCCATTTATGGTCAAAGTAAGCATTTTTTGTCAGCCTGAGCAGCTAGTGTAGTGCTAAAACACTCAACTGCTATGTAGAGAACAGCCTGCAGTAGCCAGGACTTGGTTCATGTTTCGACTTGACCCCTGACTTGTCTCTCAATAAAAAATTCCTGGCTTGTCCACCTCTACAATAAACTTACTGATTGACTGATTAAAATGTTAATATGTTGCTGTTGAGTTCAGAGATAGTACTATTTTCTTATAATGGTGCTCCCTGAGTTGAGAAGGGTGACACTTAAATCATTATGATTACAGAAAGTGTAAAACAGACAATGGGGTTTAGAGCCCCAGTATGGGAACTGGAGATCACAAGTTCAGATACTCACTGTGTGACCTCGGGTAAGTCACCTAAGTGCTCATTCCAGTTCACCCGGCTACAGAATTCTGTACTAGCAGGACCCCACTGGAATTTAGATGTTGTATCTCAACTGGGCTTTCTATGTAAATAAATTGTTGCAAAAATAAGATAATTTTGTGAAGATTATGTCTGAGAGTTTTCACTTAGTCTAACCTAATGCAGAATGAACACGTGTGGCAGCAGGCTCTACAGCCCAGCTATTAAGGTGGACAGGCAGCCTAATGATACTAATGTCATTGGGTCAAGGCTGACCTAACAAATTAAAGTAATGATTTAATTGGGTCATTAGCCAAAATGATCATTATAGTAACCGTTGCTAACACGTTGACATTTTTGTAAACTAAAATAAACTAAATCAATCACATGTTATGCAGGTGGCAGCATTAGTATTTATTTAACCCATTTGGCTGTCAGCTATTTCCAGACTTTCTAGATGTTTTAAAAGAAAGTTAAAATTTATACAATTATCTTGTGTCTTCAAAGCTAGTCCTGTTTAGCATCCATGGGCATAGCTCACCATATAAAGAAGAGTGTTACCAAATAGCTTCAATGGGAACTGTAGAGCTGAGTCACCACTTTTTTCTACTTTTGTTCTTTATTAGAATGCCTCCTCCGATACAGTGCAGTACAACATTGTTATGTTAACATGCCCCACAGAGGCACTTGTTGCAGTACAGCAGTGGTTTCATAAGCATATTCAGCACATGAGAACAGTGAAGCCAAACAGATCTGTTCTGTCACTTGACAGGCAAAAGTGAAACCACTGTAATACCGCAATGATTGGCTCCATAGAATGTATTAACACATTATAAAGTTGAGGCTGTGCTGTTGTTTTTAAAATTAAAAAAGAAATTACATGTCCCAAACCCACCTGCTTCCATAGTAACTGCTCATGAGACACTCCTTGTTGAATAAGAGTGTCTCTGATGCGGAGGACTGGGGTACTTTGATTTGTTGACAGCACTCTTCTGACCTACAGTTAAAGTTATTAACTCCATTTTCAGTTCAGATTCAGTTCAGGTAGGTAACAGCTTATCCCCCATTTGGTCAAGTGCCCCCAGGGCCTAGTTCTGGATCCTGTTCTCTTTTAAGTCTTCCCTTATCTCCCCTCCACTCCACCTGTGTCAGCACAAGCATTCATGTTTATGCTGATGACACTGTTGTCTTCTCCAATGGTGCCTCGGTCACTGAGCTGGAAGTGTCACTACAGTATATCTTTGATAATGTCTAACTCTGGTCTCACTCAAAAGAGCTTACAATGAAAGCCAAAAAGACTCTGTCCATGCCCTCTGGTGCTAGTCGGAAGTAATCAAGGCTCCCTTCCAACCCAGCCTTCTCAACCCTGGATGGTGCTTTCCTTGAGGTGGTCTCTGCCTTTGAGTACAGTGGTGTGTGGCTGGAGAGAAATCTGGATTTTTCTTCTCACGTCAACATCATCCATTAAAAGCTCCATCCCAACCTTGCTGCCCTATACTGCAACAAAGCTTGCATCCCATTCCTGGTACACCATAAGATCATTCTTAAAATGATCATACTGGTTGCCATCTCTGTTACCACCTTTCTGTTTCCTCCTTGGACTCCTGATGCTTTGTGCACTGTGCCTCTTTTTTATCCAAGTATTGGTTTTCCTCCCTCCCCTCCTATCTCCACTTTTCCTCTCCCACTTCTCCCCTCCTATTTACTCTATTCTACTGACTCCCATGCCTTCTCTGTTCCCCACTACCAGACCTCTGCTGAACAAACCACATACTCTGTATTTCTGCCCACCATCTGTAATTATCCCTCTGCTTCTATAAGTCTCTCTTCCTCCTATATCTCTTTGAAATGCAGACTGAACAACTTTTTTAACCCCCACTTGCAGTTGCCCCTAGCCATCCACCTGTGATTGCCTCTATAAATCCACTGCTTTGCAGACTCCTGACATTTGCATTTTATATCTCTCCTGTATTACAATAATGTATTTATTTAGTTTTTTTCTAACCGGGAAAGAAGGGCTAGCAAATGCTTTCTGTTTTTAGCTTCGTCCTCGGCAGGGGGGTACAGATGGAACTGGACTGATACTTTTTCCATAGAGGTGTTTCTTTCTTCTTTGTGGGTCACAGTTGCCTTGTCTGCCAGCCTTACCGGACTCCGGGGTCATTCAGGAACTTAGGACACCATACATGTCCCAGCAGACCCCCCCGAGCCTGCCTGGAGGCTTCATCCTGCTGTGACCCCCACCATTTTCCACATTTTCTTCCCATTAGCCCAGGACCCTAGACAGAGAGGCACATGCGCATGGAGGCACGCATGCGCCCTCTTGCTCTGGTGACAGACCCTTCCTTCCCCCAGTGGCATGGAGCCCTGGCTCCCTTGGCTTGCTCTGCCCCCTGGCTTCCACCACAAGGAAGCCAAGAGCCGAGGAAAGTGCAGATCTCTCCCCAGGGAGGAGAGCTGCCAAGTGGCAGCTCAATCCTGCACTGCTCCCCCCAGGACCAACCACCAATGGCCAGTACTTGTTCCCGAACATGGGTCGCCTGCGTGGTGAGAGGTAAGGCATCCAGCACCTCAGTCCTCTGCACCACTAATCCAGCCCAAATGAACTGATATTGAACCAGGTTAAGCTGCTGGTGTTTTTTAGTGAGTAGGGAAATTTGGGTAAGACACTGAGAAAATTCCGCTACTTAAAATGTGCCATAGGATCTTTAATATCCACCTGAAAAACCACCAGAATAGGCAGACAGGACATTGATTTAACATCTCATCCAAAAGACAGTATCTCCAACAGCACAGTGTCCCTCAAACACCATGATGGGAAATCGGTACACTTACTTGTAACTAAGAGGAGAATGTCTCCTGTAGAGTCAACAACACTTATTTCAGCAGCACATGGTAGCCTTTGGAGATGTCCCATCCTACCACTGACCAGGTCTAATCCTCTGGTGTATAAACCATTTCTAAATATTTTCACCCATTTGTAAATGTGTTCACTCTTGTATCCTAGGTTTCGTGCACTGTTTAATATGCTTTCTCTCCATTTGTGAACTGTTTTACCTTTGCTTCATTGTGCTGTTTGTAATTTCTTTTTTTTTTACATGATATTTTTTCCTTGTCCTGGCCGGCACTCCTACTGTACTACCTTTTCAGCTGTCCATCCCAGCATCGTCCAACAAGGATCAAACCCCCTCCCTTGAGCTCCCACAACTTACCTTTCATGGCAGGGCTGTGGGGAGCATCTAAACCAACCCAAAATGGATCCAGCCAAGAAGGTGCCCTCCCAGGGGTGCCACCACGGGGGGACTGCTTCATACCATGCAGCCAGGACTTTTTCTGGTTTTCTCCATTGTGGAGGTGGAGCATGCAGTGCTGCCCTTGGAGAGAGTGTACACACATCTGCATGGACTCCTCCAAGTGTCTGCCCATCTCCTCCCCTTTCTACAGCATCAGCACACTGCCCCCCAGCAGCCACTAGGGGTCAGTCAGATGCCGACTGCTGGTGAACCCCCTACCCCGAGAAGGAGAGCAGTCCATCAGATGCTCAATCCTTCTCCTCCCCTGCCAAACCCTGGTGGGCCATGCTCGTTCCCAAACACAAGCCATCGGCATAGCGTGAGGTAAGGCATCCAGTGCCTCAGCCCCCCGCACCACCAGGCTGGCTCTGCTGTACCTCTGCCCTGGATGCACCTGGAAACAAGCCTTGACGCAGTGTGCCTTTTGCTGTGACGAATTTTCAAATTAATTAATAACATTATCTACATGCCCATGTCAGAAACATTTCTCAGCCCCACCCAGACTATTATGTTCTATTTTAAATCTCTAGTTCTATACCAGCTCCACATGTGCAGATATCTAAATGTCCAAATGTGGATATGGTTTGAAAATAGTGGGGAAGTTAGAAGGTAGAAGACACTGTGGAGGAAGGAAATACTGTAGGTTACAAAGTGTCTTAGAAATGTTGGGGTTCTTGAGATGGAATTAAATGTAGATAACTGAAAGGGGTTGCATTTATTTAAGGTTGTTCAAATAAACATTGTTTAAAAACAGATAATTAGGGTATCTAACCATTTTTAGGATTTTAGGATATTTGTCCTCAGACTCTTAAATCCTAAAAACCATGAATATTAACTCGGATTTTCAGATATCCTAATTCTTAATATCCTAAAACATCCTTTAATTGATCCTAAGCTGAATCCAGTGATATCCTATGATATCCAATGGTAGAAATGGATGTGGATTTGATATGGATTATCCTAATATTAGACTTTCCTAAGTCAGATTGGATTTTGAGATATCTGAGTATCACTAATTTAGATATAAGAAAGTAGAGGAGGAAATAGTCCTTAAAGAGTGACATAACCCTTTTTCATTTTCTTTTACAATTTTATTGCAATTGGACATTTCGGCAAGTGTGAACACTATGTAATCTCCATAGTGTACTGTTTCATATGTTTATTTTGAACTAGTCCTTTTTTCCTATTTAGGGTCTCTTGTTAAAAGTAGGCATGGGTTACTCGGCAGGTAGCAGTGTCAGGTAAGTTGGGTATCACCTATTTTTGGCCAGGTAGGGTAGTTCAGATAATGTACTACCCTGCTGATGTAACAGTGTAATTCTTAGGTCAGGTAGTATGAGACAAGTAATGGGCAACTACCCTACATGATTATCACTTTCCCTGGTGGACTAATTGCCCCCCTTCCCTACCCCCAATCTGCCCGTATTAATTATCTCTTTCCCTGGCAGCCTAGTGGATCCATGTCCCCTTCCTATCCCCAATCTGCCCATATTATAAATATAATTTTCCCTGGTGGTCTAGCGAACCCCCTTCCCTATCCTCATTCTGCCCATAAATTATCACTTTCCCTGGTGGTCTAGTGAACCCCCCTCCCTATCCTCATTCTGCCAATATATTATCACTTCCCCTGGTGGTCTAGATGTCAATGAGTGCATACTTGCACATTGTACATGTACGTGCTCATTCATAGACAGCTAAGTCAGCATTCAGCCATGGTGGAGAGTGGAAGGCTGTGCTGGTCACCAGCTTGGGTATGGGGCGGGGAGGTGGGTGGTGGGGAACTGCCTGCTGAGGTGGGGTCTGCTGACCACCAGAAAAGTGACTAATATATCACGGAAGATTGGCGATAAGAGGGAATCATAGATCACCAGAGAAAGTGATATTTCTATTATGGGCAGATCAAGGATAGGGAATGGGGCTCCACTAGATCACCAAGGAAAGCTATATTTATATTAATACGGGCAGATCAGGGGTAGGGAGGGGGTCCACTAGACCACCAGGGAAAATGATACGGGCAGATCGGGGATAGTTTGATGGTCTATTAGACCACCAGGGAAAGTGATATTTTTCTGTTATAGTCAGAGTAGGGGAATTGGGTGGTAGAATGAATCAGGTAGTAACTACCCACCCTGATCCAACCATCCAATTTTTATTAGGGTATTTTTAGGGTAATTTCAGGTATTTTAGAGGTACCCGCAGGTAGTCTTGAGGGTCGGGTATTTCACTGCCCACTCATGCCTAGTTTAAAGAAGTTTATCATACATGGGCACAAGTCCCAATATATTTTACAGATTTTCTATTTTTCTACTCATTTTAATCTTCAAGCAAGTTACATGTATAACGTATGAAAACAGGGTTTGTGTCACTTATAGTGGAACTACTGTACTTCTGCTGTTTGTGTAAAAGGGAGTGAATGATTGGTTGGTTAAAGGAGCCAAGGGAGGAGGAGGTGAAAGGGAGATAAGAAGGGAGCAGCCCTTAGGGGCTGGGCCTCAGCTGAGTTTTGGCCTGCACAGCTGAGACCACCAGGATGATATGGAAACTGCGGGGGGGGGGTGGTCCCCCTCAAGGGAAGCACTCTGATGACTGACCGGCCTGGATTTGGTTCCCCAAAGAGTTCTGGAAGACTCTGCTGTTGGGGAAGAGCATGTGCCTGTTCCAGCTTCATGGAAGACGACAAAAGTATACAAATAATGAACCTTCGGAAGACAATATGAAGATATGCCGCTGTAAGGAAGTAGTAATCCAGTCTCTAGACAATGGGCCCTTGGTGGGGTCATGCTGTGCTGTGCTGTGCTGGTGTTTGGAAAATGACTAACAGTAATTGTTCTGATTAGCTTTAATGGCTATAAATCACTTTTTGTGTAAATAAGTGCACAGCATTTAAAGCCCTTCAATGCTGAGGGGGCAGAACGCTGTTGTGACCAAAGGTGAAGCAAGCATACTAACTCTCATGGCCATGAAGCCCTGCAGGGAGATCACTGAGCTATTGCAGACCACTGCAGTTTAAATTCCTTCCAAGGAAAAAGAGAGAGAGAGTCTGGGAGTCACTGGTCAAGTGACAATGTCGATAAGAGTGTGAAATGTGGGTACAGATGGGATATAGGGCTATAATAGATTGGAGCCCATGGGTTTCACTTTGCTCAGGAGACCTCTACATAATGAGTGTATAGACAAGGCAGTAGAGCTGATATATTTGCCCTTATATTTTGTACACAGGGGGTCTAAGCTGTTATAGTTTTCCTCACATTTTGTAGCTGGAGGAGCTGAGCTGTTAATCACCCTCATATTTTGTAGTCAGGAGAGCTGAGCTGTAATAGTTGCCCTCAACTGTTGTAGAACTGGCATGTCCATAAGGCGAATGGTAAAACCATATATTGGATCATGGCACCTAGTGGTAACTATGATATGAGCTTCAACAGTTTAAATAAAGTTGGATACATAGTACTGTACTACTGTTCTCTGTGTTATTTATTTGGGTCTCAAGATGACAACATTCCTCCCCAAAAATTTAAGCTGGGATCTGAGAACAAAATATAAATGTTCACGGTAAGAAATGTCTCCGATCAAGTACAACCCCTTGTCAGGAAGGCTCCCAGGGTATCATACTAAAAGGGGTTCCCAACTGCCTGTGGGTGCTCCCAGGGCACCCAGGGGCTGGTAGGTCAGAGGAGAAGGGGTGGGGTTGCATAATCATTTATACAGCAACAAACTGTGATGTCACAAACAGAGAATTAACAGTAGGTGCAGAGGAATACTAATGGACAAGGATCCTGTTTCCATATACAGTAACCTGGTACAGAAGAACACAGGCAAGAAATATGCTGGCAAAATAATATAAACTATAAGCTGAATTGAGTCTAAATATGATGTTTTTTCAAGATTTTCTGAAACATGAGAAACTCATATTCATGTTGCCTTTCCCTGTCCAATATTCATTGTTTAATTGCTTAGACTTCCTTCCCTAGAAAGCACAACCCAGTGAGGGGATGGCAGAGACAGTGTGGGTTCTGAGAGTGCCAGGCCCCATCCCTTCACCCTTGTGGCTGTATTTTCCTCACTATACAGTTTTCTTTTTCCAGTTATGAGAGTTGACCTGCACATCCTCTTTGTGTCACTAGAATGAACAAGCATTTGTCAATGTAAACTGATGTACAAATAAATAAATAAATAAAATAAATAAAATGCGGAATTTTTGCTTGCTGGTATTAACATTGGAAATGCAGGAGTTAGAGAGATGCAGAATAGGAATGGCAGTGAAGTACTGAAGTTCACGCCAACCCCACCTCCATCCTGTAGAGATGGACAGGCATTGGGGTAAGTGTTTGGGTCATCGTCCATGAGGGTCATGCAATGCCACCTCACCCTATTCTGCAGACACCGACACATGTTGAAGTGTGCCTTAAGGTTTTTGGCTTTACAGTCACCCCATTCCATAAGGACATACGCTGAAATGGGTGCAGCATAGGAGAATTGGGTGAAGTCTTGGGCCGCAGAGTCCAAGGTACAAGGTATTTGTATTTGTACTCCCAAAGTGCCAACCTCCCGAGTAACTTTTTTGACCCTACTCACAACCCACCGCCTCCATTGAAAACAATGGCTTTGCATTACTCCACCTTCCCCCAACAACTTCTCCATCAATTTTAATGCGAAGTACATAGAGATCAATGTACTTTGCATCACTTCACCTTGTTATTGAGCTCCAAGGCGAATTTTGCAGTGGTTCATGGAATTGCAGGTCACATGGGCTCTAGATTGTTCTGCACAGCCTTAGTTCTGTGTAGTGTGCCTAGGTAGCTGTAGAAGACGGTTTACTCTCAGAGCTCTCTGCGATTCAAACCCTCTAAAAGCTGTTAAAAAAGCCGTTTTGAGTCATTTGTTTTGCTCAAAATTTAGTGCATCGATTGTAAAAAACCCTCCTGTGCTCATCATCGAGTGTTTATTGGTTGCGCGTGGATTTTGAATGTTAATTTAGAACATTCAATCTGTGTACATAGATACATAGATACATAGACATTGTTGGCAGATAAGGGCCTATGGCCAACCCAGTCTGCCCATTTGAGCTTGTAAGTTCTGTTTGTTTTCCTAGAAGTCTGTTGCACCTTACCCCTGACCTCCAGAATTCCTTTATGTCTATCCCATGCATTCTTAAATCCCGTGATTGTTTCAGCCCCCACCACTTCCTCTGGCAGGGTGTTCCACTTGTCCACCACCCATTCTGTGAAGAAATTCTTTCTCGTGTTTCCTCTGAATCATCCTCCCTCCAACTTCATCCCATGCCCTCTAGTCCTGGAACATCTTTTTCGCTTAAAAATAGTGTTTTCCTGCACCCTGTTCCTCCCTGTAAGATACTTGTATGTCTCTATCATATCCCCTCTCCTCCTCTCCTCCAGGGAGTACATGTTCAGTTCCTTCAACCTGTCTTCATAGGACTTGTGATGCAATCCATGCACCATCTTTGTTGCCCTCCTCTGAACCTTCTCTACCCTGTCTATGTCCTTACGTGAGGTATGGTCTCCAGAACTGTACACTGTACTCCAGGTGGGGCCTCACTAGTGTCTTGTATAGCGAAATTATGACCTCCCTTTTCCTGCTGGTAATGCCCCTGCCTATACATCCCAGCATCCTATTTGCTTTACCTGCTGCCTTGTCGCACTGTTTCCCTATCTTGAGGTCATCAGAGATGATAACTCCAGGATCCCTTTCCTGCTTGGTGCATGCTATATCCTCACCCCCCAACTGATATATTGTGCCAGGGGTTTTTGTGCCCCATAAGCATTATCTTGCACTTCTTTGCATTGAATTTCAACTGCCAAACCCCTGACCATTCTTCAAGTTTCTGCAGGTCGCTCCTCATTCTGTCTACACCCTCTGGTGTGTCTACTCTGTTACAGAGCTTTGTGTCATCAGTGAACAATGAAATTCTGCCTTCTAGGTCCTGCGCCATGTCACTGATGAAGATGTTGAATAGTACCGGTCCCAGCACTGATCCCTGTGGTACCCCACTGGTCACTCTTCCCTCTGTGGAGTGACAGCCATTTACCACCACCCTCTGTGTCCTGCCACCCAGCCAGTTACCTACCCACCACACTACAGTCCTGCCCACACCCATATTCCCCAGTTTGTGTAATAGTCTTCTATGTGGCACAGTGTCAAAGGCCTTGCTGAAGTCCAGATAGGCCATGTCCACTGCCCTCCCCTGATCCACCTCCCTAGTCACCCTAGTGTACTGACAGACACTGGAAGTGTGCTTTGGGGGAGGGGCGTATCTGTGGTGTAGGTAGATTAACTTGGAGAAAAAGGCAGCTCTTTCTCTTTTGGTTACATTTTTCTTGTATAACTGTGTCAATGTACACACAGTAATATTTTCAGTAATTCTTGACACTTTTTTGCTGATTGTGCAGGAGTACATAATTTCAGTTTGTTTAAAATACATGGTTATATTACTGAAGTTTTCAATTTGCTACTCATTACTTGTAGTGTGTGTGAGACGTGTGCCATCAAATCAGACACCTTTTATTGTGCCACCAAGTAATTACAGCAGTGTGAACCTGCTATCCACTGCACCTGCATGATTTTGTATTGCTTTGTGGTAGTATCTTGGTTTTGGACTGTTACTGCAGTGCTCCCCCCAACCTGCAAAAGGTACTTTTCCAGATTGGATTGTGACTTGTGAGCGCCGGTTAGTTAAGGTCTTGTTGTGACTTTGTGTCTGCATCTCTTCTTGAAGCCACAGTTGGTTGTTTTTGGCTTCACATTCAGCGGCCCAGACTGAAAGTTCCAAAATCTAAATTTGTTTAGAATTTTCTGGGTGATCCCCCAAAATGCCTGCAAAGAGATGTGCAGGCAAAGCTGTTTCTGGCCATGGCACTGTAGCCAGTGGTAAAATTGTCTGTGGGTATGGTAATATGCAGAAGTGCATTGCTGATGTGAGGAAATGGATTTTTCCTTCAATGTTTTTACAGCGCAATTGGTAGCTTCAGTCATAGTTGGAGGAGATGATGTTATCCCAGCTGGTGGTGTTAGTGCAGTCGCTGGTGGTATGAGTATCGCTGCCTCAAGGTTTACTTCTGACCAATTGACCGTGTCCAAAAATATTGTTGAGTCTAAAGCAGTGAGTGACAGTGTAGATGATGTCATGCTCCCCAGTAACATCCCCATGGTAACTAAACATGATTCTGATCATCATGGCAACAATAACACACAATGTCACATTACTTCCGCAGTGGTTCAGGTCATGCATTTGCCATACAATGATTCTCAGTGTGGTGCAAAAATATCGGGTGGTGGTGGTGGTGGTGATGATGATGATGATGCTGTGGTTGCAACATGCAGTCCACATGCCAGCATCCAAGTAGAAGATGTGGATGTGAGTGATGCTGATGAATATGATGATGATGTCATTGACCCCTGTTGGGAACTGGAGAAAACGAAAGTCAAGGTGGCTGTGTCTGGGTCTGTTTGCATTAACCCCCCCCCCATAAAAAGTTGTGATTTAGCAGTTTCAGTTGATGAAGATGATGATGACCCAGTAATAATGATAGGCAGTCATGGCGGTCAGTTGCAGTCCAAGTGGGTCCTGCCTGAAAAATCATGTAGCACACCCCCTATTTCAGGGCTTAAAAAACTGGAGTCCAACTAGCAACATAAGGGACATGTTAAAATGAGGGGATCACAATCTCTTGTTTGAGATTTTTTTTTTGTGCAAGATGCAAATGATGAGTCAGTTGCAATCTGCCAGCTTTGACGTGTGTGTGAGTCGAGGTAAAAAGGGGAGTCATCTGGGCACAGGGGAACAGCATACACATCTTAAGAACAGGCACATGGCACTGTGGACCAAACACAAGATAGCAGCTAATACCAGAGTGGGGTGTTCACCCTCATCATCAACCATAAGAAGCATGTTATCCCCTTCCATAACTGTAAAATCAAGTAGGAATGTGTGCAGTAGTGATGAAATAACAGCAGAGGAATACTACAGGCATGATGATGTGAAGGAGCATAATGATTTTGAAATCTTGTCCAGTGGTGGTGAGAGTAGCAGTTTTGGTGGTAATGGTGGTCAATGCAGTACGTCTAGTGCAAGTGGTACATCAACCCTTGTTCATAAATCTGGGAAAATAGCTTCATTTGTGGATTTTTCATCACCTGTGCAACCGACTTCATCACACATCCACACTTCACCCCCAGCCATTCGCAGAGCAGAACCATTTGTCATCACACTCCATGCAAAACATTTAAATCAGCCCACATTGCAGAGTGTTTTTGCCCATAAGCTGAAGTACCCACACAGTCATACAGTGTCGTGTGAACTTAATGCTGCTGTAGCTGAAATGCTGGCAGTTGACCTGTTGCCCTTCTCCTTCACGGAGAATTCCAGGTTCCAGCAGTTTGTGGCACGTGTCTGTCCAAAATGGAAAGTCCCATCCAGGACATACTTTTCCACCCGTGCTGTCCCTGAGTTGTACCGTACTGTGTCTGACTCTGTAAAACATGCCCTTCAACATTCCTCCTCTCCATTCATCCATTTAAGTATGGAAATGTGGACAAGTGGCAAAACAGTGGGGAGTTCATATCTATGTAAAACTGCACATTGAGAGCAGGTGCCGGGTGTTGTTTGTGCTGTTGGTAGTGTGAATAATCAGTGTAGTAAGGTGGAGTGTCATGGTAGCAATCTTCCAGGAATTCGACAGCATGCAACTATTGCTATGTGCAATGTGACCTGTTCATACAATGGTGAAAACATGCTGGACTTGATACTGACAGAAATTGATAAATGGCTTAACCCCCTGTCCCTGAGAGCTGGGTTCATAGCAAGTGACACTGAGTCAAATGTGGCTAAATGCATCATAAATGGTGGTTTTGCTCAGGTTCCATGCATGGCCCTTTGTTTAAATCTTGTGGTGCAGGAATTTCTACAGCACCCTGATATAAAGAAAATGCTGTCAGTTGCACACCGTATCTGTTCTCACTTTTCATGCTCTGCAATGGCCCATGACCGACTTTGGCAGTTGCAGATCCAAAACAGCCTCCCGCAGCACCGCCTGAAGCTGGAAGTTGTCACACCCATTGGAACTCCACTTTATACACGGCAGAGAGGTTGTATGAACAATACAAAGCCATCTCAGAATATTTTGTCATGCACACTAGCTGTGACACTTCCGGGGCCTCCATGTCTATGACGACTGAACAGTGGCACCTCATGGACTCCATAATATCAATTTTGAAGCCCTTTTGAACATGCCACACAGGCAGTGAGTGGCGAGTCTGCCTCCATTGGCCAATAAATTCCACTGCTGTGGGTGTTGAGGAAGACATTGGTGAATCTACAGCATAGCCTTGATGTTGCCAGAGACTGTGCTAGCAGTGTGTTGCTGAGACACATGCTGACAGTATTCAACCAGCAACCAGTGCCTCAGCAATATTTCATGTCTGTTGGGTACAGTTTGTTGAAAAGCAGGATTTTTTGGTGCTATGATCTCCTAAAAGTCAGGGGTGCACTGTGTGACTGAGGTGCATTCTGGCCCGAGACCTCTGAAAAAATATCATATCATTTAGTCCGCTGCTGCTAATGGTGCAAATAAAATGTACATTATATATTCTGATCTTTATTCTTTACACCATAAACACTGCAATAAGTCAGCATATATATGTTTGCAAGAAGCTGGACAGTGTCTGTAGTGCACACACAGGAATGTGCACTGACTGCACACATGCAGTTTAGCACAGTATACTTGAACTGCTCAGTCCTGCTTTTCCACAAACACTCCACGACAGAAAATAAACATTACTGAGGCACCAAAAATATGTCAGGGTAAACATTCTCAACTTGGATTATAACAGGGCAATAAGGAGCATACTGCACTATGTGGACAGCTGCTGGTGCACAATACCTGGCTCCTAAAGTGCAAGGCAAATGCACAAAGCCACCAGTCCATATGAATATATGCCACAGAATAATGTTCAATGATATTGCAACTTTATTGATGACAAAACAAGGCACACACAAATGACCACTGTGCTTTACTGCTCAAGCCTTCATTAGGCACACCACTGAAGGCCTAAATGGCAAAACACAAGGCTCATTACTGCTTGTCTTGTTTTGTCATAAATAACAGTTGCAGTGCCAGTGAAACTTTTTTAATCGTATCTATTCAGGTGGAGTTATGGCTTTCTGGTTTTGGTAAAGGAGTAGTCAACACAGAATTTGAAAAATACATATGTCATGTAGAGCACTTCTTATTTGTATGTAAAGTCCTACTGTGTCCTTCCCTCTGTCTGCTATTAGGAATTTTTACTAAATTAGTCTGCTACCTTTATAGTAGTTTTATGAGCCCTGTGGATCTTCTTCATGTAAAATTGGTTTATTGCCTCCATCGCTTTGACATTGCATCCTGTGTCATGTGACAATGATGTAGTAAAGCCCATAGATTTACCATATGCACAACAGCAGAGCTGTGTAACTGCTCTTATGCACTGACATCATGTGGCAACTGTTACAGTTTATCATGCACCTCAGAGCTCAGACCTAGATGAGTGGGGTTTCTGTATGAAAACTGCTAGTCCATTACACAGCTCTTCTGTTGTGATTGTGAACTGTGCATTTGGTAAATCAGTGGACTATGCTACTTCACTGTCTGTCACATGACACAGGGTGCACTGTCTGAGTGATAAAAGCAATAAAGTGATTTAATATGATGCAATTTACTAATTTAGTAAAAAACTCCTAATAGCAGACAGAGGGAAGAACACACTAGGGGAAGGACTTTACATGCACATCAAAACACTCTACATAACATATGCTGTTTCAAATTTGGGTTGGACTGCTCCTTTAAGTTGAAATAATGATGGCAGAGACAAACCATTTTAACTTAAAACAAAGAAAACCAAAACAGTGCACACACACTTAGCAGAAGGAAGGGAAGAGCAGGATACAAAGTGTCATGCGTTCAGAAGACAACAAAAAAAGGGCATAATTACATACAGGGGGTGGTGTTGGAATACATTTTATAAGACAGCAGGGAAGGTGGGGGGGCACATGGTGGGAGGAAAAAAAACCTAGTGTGGGATCCCCTGGTGGTCCAGCAGCAGTTGGAGCATGGACACAATCTCCAATTGATGTCACTCTATCCGCTCTAACCGCTGCTGCACATCACTCACCCTCTCATTTGTCTCATCAACAGCACTCTACAGAACTGCGATGTCTGCCTGACTTACAGGCAGTTCTCTGGGGTCCACAGGTGCTGCAGCTGCTGGTGGTGAGGGTGGTGCTGGTGGAGCAGTAGGTGCTGCTGTGACTCCCCTACTCCTCTTAGGGCCATGCACAGCTGCACCCTCTGCCACAGAGGTGCCAGCAGGTGCAAGCCTGGCCTGTTCTGTGGCAGCCTGCCACTCCACCTGGTGGTAGTTTATCATATGGGTGCACTGGCCCCCAGTTCCCAGATGAGTCCCCTGGGTGCCACAGTGCACCTCCACCCTACAAATCCGGCATCTGACTAGGCTGCTGTCCCCCCCAATACAATCAAAAAAACTCCCAAACCAGGGAGGTGCAGGGAGGACCAGGCACATGTTGGGGGGCCAAATGCACTGGCAGCCTGGTCACGGTGCTCAGGCACCACACTTTGGGCTGAGGGCACAGGCACATCCTGCTCTGGATGATCTGGAGCTGATGCTGGAGGTGGTGGTGATGCTGGAGGTGGTGGTGGTGGTACAACTGCCTGAGGAGGTGCTTGTCCTGTTTTGGGGGGACCCAATATTTTTGCATGGTCTAACATGAACTGGCCACACCCCCCACACATACACACTCCTTCCTTGCCACATCTACAATGCAGTCCCAGAACTGCCCCAGCCCCAGACATTCCCTGACCCTGGTCCATCTCTACTCCACCCACTTGACTTACTTGACTGCCCTGCCTCTGTCCAAACAATGACACAAAACACTCATACTCAAGACACACACAACACAAGCACACACAGAGTCAGACACAGACAAACAACAACTTATAAAAGTAAGAAAAAAATAAATTCTCAGCAATAACAAATTAAGTACAACAAAAAATCTACACAAAACACAAAAAAATGTAGCTTTCATAAAAGCTGTTGGGTCTCAGTCACTAGATCTCCTCCTAACTGCTCTAGTCTCACACAAACTCACTGCCTCCTCTCTCTCCCTCTACACAGGAGAACGTGAAACTGTCTCCTTGTATAAGGCAATTCTTTCCTGCCTGGCTAAAGCATGTGACTTGCAGTACTGTAAACCGCGTGATATGTGGGGGGGGGCTACTAAATCCAGAACACGAAGTGGATCACTTTGCGTCATAGTGAGGAACGCGAAGTCCATTGAAAACAATGACTTTGCGTTACTTTGCATTGCCCCTTAAGGTGAAGTGCATTGAAATCAATGTACTTCACCTCACTTCACCTTGTTATTGAGCTCCAAGATGATTTTTGCAGTGGTTCATGGGACTGCAAGTCACATGGGCTCTAGACTGTTCTGCACAGCCTCAGTTCTGGCCTGGGGTAGTGTGTGTAGGTAGCTGTAGGAGACAGTTTGCTCTCAGAGCTCTCTCCGAGTCTCAAACCCTCTAAAAGCTGTTAAAAAAGCCATTTAAAATCTGTTTTTGGCTCAAACTTTGGTGCATTGATTGTAGGAAACCCTCCTGTGCTCATATTGAGTGTTTATTGTTTATGTGTGGATTTTGAATGTTACTTTTGAACATTCAGTCTGTGTACTGACAGACACTGGAAGTGTGCTTTGGGGAAGGGGCATATGTGTGGTGTAGGTAGATTAACTGGGAGAAAAAGGCAGTCTTTTTGTTTTGGTTATATTTTTGTTGTATAACTGTGTTAATTTACACACAGTAATATTTTAATTATTTTTTTTTCCTTTTTACGTTCGCTTGCGCGCATGCGCAAGGAACGTTTTGGGAGAGTAGCACACTTTGGAGGTGTGCCTCTTCCTTTCAATCCACTGCTCCGTTGAGCAGGAGTGGCGGTCCTGCACCAATGTGTGCGGGAGATGTGTATCACAGCGGTGGTCTTCGCTTCAAAGAAAACCACCGCTGTCATACAGAGCACCGCATCACGCCACCCCCCACGTCACGCCGACCCCCCCAAATCTTTGCTGCCACACTGGGAGCCCACCTCAGCGTGGCAAACATCCGCATCATCTGCCGACGGGGGTGCCCAATCCCCGTCAGCTCTTCGGCCCCCCCAGCCATCCTTCTGCCATGCTGAGTGCCCACCCCAGCATGGCAAACGTCCCACGTAGTCTTGTTTTTTTTTTCCCACCTGTAAAGCAAAAACGGTCCAACGGCTCTTCTCCCAGTCCCCCCTCCCACAACCCGCACCCACCCACTGCGCACCCAGCCTCCCCACACCCCCCTCACCCCATACTTACCTCTGGAGCTCGGCGCGACGATCTTGGCGGACCGGGAACACGTCTGCACTCTTCAAAGCCGACCGCGAACTGAGGAAATGCCGGTAAGCTGTATAATGGGCTAGATAGGGGTTTTTCAACTTTATTGCATATCTCAGGCATTTTTTGGAATTTTTGCACCAAATTTTCAACATGGAGTTTTGGGACCCTTCTCATGAATGATGTCACTGTCATGGTGTTATTCGGACCCGAAGGGTGATTTCGCAGTCACTGCACAGTCACTGTGCGAATCACCTTTGGGACTGAATAATGCCATGACAGTGACATCATTCATGAGAAGGGTCCTAAACCACATGTTGAAATTTGATAAAATTCCAAATGACTGTTTTATGAGCGTGCATTGCGCAGTTCCTACACAGGCTCGTAAGTTCACGAATTTTCAATATTTTCACTCCAGATTTTCAACATTGCCATTTTACCATGCCTCCTTATGAGCAGTACAGATGTCATTTTTCACATCCTGCCCAAAATGTGTTTCCGCCCATGTAGTGCACAATGGCACAGTCGGTGTACGAAATCAATGTATGGGATGCATTAATAAAATCACAGCGACACTGTTCATGAGCAGAGGTCTTAAAATGGCTATGTTGAAAATTTGGTGAAAAAATTCCTAAAAATGACTGTTTTACAAGTGTGCGTTGTGCAGTTCCTATGCACGCTCATAAGTTTGCAAATTTTCAATATTTTCACTCCACATTTTCAACATTGCCATTTTACCACACCTCCTTATGAGCAGTGCAGCTGTCATTTTCATATCTTGCCCAAAACATGTTTCCACCTATGTAGCACACAATGGCACAGTCAGTGTGCAAACTCAGTGTATGGGACACATTAAGAAAATCACAGTGTCACTGTTCATGAGCAGAGATCTTAAAATGGCTATGTTGAAAATTTGGTGAACAAATTCCTAAAATTAACTGTTTTATGGACGTGCATTGTGCAGTTCCTATGCACGCTCGTAAGTTTGCCAATTTTCAATATTTTCACTCCAGATTTTCAACATTGCCATTTTACCACACCTCCTTATGAGCAGTACAGCTGTCATTTTTCACATCCTGCCCAAAACATGTTTCTGCCCATGAAGTGCACAATGGCGCAGTCGGTGTACGAAATCAATGTATGGGACACAGTAAGAAAATCACAGTGACACTGTTCATTAGCAGAGGGTTTTAAAATGCCAATGTTGACGATTTGGTGAAAAAATTCCTAACAATGACTGTTTTACGACCATGCGTTGCACAGTTCCCACGCACTCTCGTAGGTTTGCGAATTTTCAATATTTCCAGTCCAGATTTTCAACATTGCCATTTTACCACACCTCCTTATGAGCAGTACAGCTGTCATTTTTCACATCCTGACCAAAACGTGTTTCCACCTATGTAGCACACAATGGGGGTAACAAAAAGGTCATGCTGAAAATTTATTGTGCAAATACCATCAATCGCGCAGAGCATAAGGGTAAAGCACCATACGTGCCAAACACCACTGCAAATACCTGCAAGCGAACGTTCAGCATTGACAAATGCTTGTTTTGCTTATTGTTGTGGTGCAGCACTGCATAATTTCAATATGTTTAAAAGATTTGGTTATATTAATGAAGTTTTCAATTTGCAGCACATTACTTGTAGCATGTGTGTGAGTGTGCGTACGATGTGTGCCATCAAATCTGACACATTTTGTTGTGCCACAGAGTAATTGCAGCAGTGTGAACCTGCTATCCACTGTACCTGTGTGATATTTTTTGTACTGCTTAGTGGTATCTTTACTGGTAGTAGTGGACTGTTACTGCAGTGCACTGCTCCCCCGCCCCAAGTGACAAAGATATTCTTTTCCAGATTTGGATTTGTGACTTGTGAGCACTGGTTAGGTGTTGTGCCTTTGCGTCTGCATCTCTTGAGTGAGCGGCACAATCTTAATCTGTCTGTGCATTTGCATCTCTTAGGGCCCAATCTCCATCTGTAACTTAAGTCACAGTTGTTTGTTTGGCTTCCCTTCAGGGTACTGGTGTGGTACATATTTCTGCATGAACATTGTACTCATTAATATGCGTTTTTATGTCAGGGCGATAATCACGAGTCACTCATGATACAAATCACGTTCTTCATCTTCACGGTCACCATTCACGATCATGAATCACAAAACTGTACTATTTTTTTTTGTTATTAGTTGCATGTAAGCCTGTTTCGTAGCATCTCAGGTCTCAGCTTCACCATTGTACTCATTAATATGAGTTTTTAAATTGGGTGGTTTTGGGTGGTACAGGTCAGGGAAGTACAGCCGTGAGTATTCGCATTCGCATACAGTTTACTATCATTAGTCATGTCACTGTTATCCATGGGCCAGCACCCCTGATTGGCCCCCTACCTCACAGACAGTACTACTTGTAGGTATATGTACTAACCTTAGGACACAGGCACTTATCGTATAAGCATAAGTGTTAGAATCTGAGTTCTACTGTAGTTTTACTGAGAATCATAATGTTTTTGCTATTATTCTGATTGTAACACTCCGGAGATACTTCTATGAACACTATTGTATAATGATTAGTTGGGCAATACTGCCATCTTTAGTGATAGTGCAGAACTATAACAGTATATGTAACCGCAAGTGTCCTTCATGCTATACAAGACCCATTGTCTTAGCTATCTGTTACTTTCTGCTAGCTCAGTATGCTTTCCCAGGCTAGCGAGAAGTCAGGTCAGTTACTACTGGCCAGTTATAATGTTTTTATATATCTTTTTAGCTGTTGCTATGACAATTATCAGTGGTTTAAGACCCTTTGCATTGCACCTTCTCTCTGAGAAGAGATGTACTGCTACCTATAGGTAAAAAGATTGGAAGTAGTCTCTTGGTGATCACACTGTTTGGTTGTAAGCCTGCTTTATATGCCAGAAATAAATCACTTTTTGTGCTGGACACCACTTGTCTGTCATTTCTTCACTTTAGTGCAGTTCCAACAAGAACCTGAGAAGGTGTTGGTTTTACCACCCCGTTACATCACACACCAGACGCTCATCATCACTCTGACTCCAAGACAAATCAAGTCCTTCGTCTTCACGGTCACAATTCACAATCACAAATCACAAAACTGTACTTTTTTTTGTTGTTAGTTGCATGTAAGACTGTTTCGTGGTATCTTGGGTCTCAGCTTCACCATTGTACTCATTAATACGAGTTTTCAAATTATATAGTTTTGTGTGGTACAGGTCAAGGAAGTACAGCCATAGGCATTCGTGTTCCCATACATTTTAATATAATTGGTTATCTCACACCAGACACTCATTAACTCCAAGAAAAATAAATTCACATTCTTCATCATCACTGTCATGAATGTGGTTACGATTCACGAGCACATTTCGAATCACAAATTTAATTGTTTTACTAGTTAGCTGCATGTAAGCCTGTTTTGTAGTATCTCTCGAGGCTTCACCACTGTAGTCATTGATATGAGGTTTTCAATAGAGTAGTTTTGTGATACAGGTCTTCGGTGAAGTACAGCCATAGGCATTCACGTTCCCGTACAGCATGTGACTTACAGTACTGTAAGCTGTGTGATGAGTGGGGGCCCAGAAGCTGCCAATATTGTTGTCACTCCACCTTAATTTGCTTTAAGGTGGAACTACAATGCAAAGTGATAATCACAAGGCAAAATGAGCCTTTCATGTTGACCATGCCACGTAGTGGAATAGCAAAGTGAAGTGCCCACTTTGCAGGCACTTCACCAGCGGAATTTAAACTTGCTGCATCTCGTCTCTAACAACAATTGTAATGCCTCCTCTCTCTCCCCCTCTGCCCAGGAGAAAGTGAAAGTATTTCCTTGCACAAGTCACTTCCTTCCTGTCTGGCTCAAGCATGTGACTTACAATACTGTAAGCAATGTCATCAGTGACATTGCAGATGATCCAGATGAGGTGGGCAGAATGAGAAGAGATCTGGATAAACTGGCAAAATGGTCAGAAGAGTGCCAACTTGGGTTTAATGTAAAGAAGTGCAAGATCTTGCACATAGGGAAGAGAAACCCTGAGGCCACCAACAGATTGGGAGGGGAGTTGCTGGCAATCACAAGGGAAGAGAGATACTTGGGCATCGGCATCACAGATGACCTGAAATCATCCAAGAAGACCACTAAAGCAGTAGGTAAGGCTATAGGGATGTTGGGGTGTATCAGTAGGGGTATCAAAAGTTGTAAAAGGAATGTAATAATCCCTTTTTTCACGACACTGGTTAGGCCCCATCTGTAGTAGTGCATGCAGTACTGGAGGCTGCATCTGCACAAGAACATTAACTAAATGGAGGCAGTCCAGAGAAGGGAAACAAAAATGATGCAGGGACTGCATCAGAAAACACATGAGGACAGATTAATGGAGCTCAATATGTATACCTTAGAGCAAAGGAGGGAGAGAGGTGATATGATCGAAACATTCAAACATTTTAAGGGCATTAACAAGCGAAGAGAGTCTAACATGTTTCAATATAAGAAAAATAGCAGTGCTAGAGAACACAGCATGAGAGTAGAGGGAGGCCAATTAATGGGTAATGTGAGGAAGTTCTTTTTCGCAGAAAGGGTGGTGGATGCATGGAATGGCCTACCTCAGGAAGTAGTGGATATGAATGCAGTGCAGGGCTTCAGACAGGCATGGGATAGGCATAAGGGAGCAATACAGATGAGTATGACTAGATAGGCCATTGACAGAATAAAGGCCTATGACACATTCATAAGGTAGAAAAAATGGGCAGACTGGATGGGCCTTGTGGTCTTTATCTGTCATCAACTTCTATGTTTCCCAATCATTCAGTAGCTCATATCAACAGCCCATTCTGTGCAGTAGGGAGAAGGAACTATGGCAGAGCACTGCAAGCCATGTTCATATTGAAATTTACAGAAAGATGCCAGAATGGATGTTATTGAAGACTGAAGCCCTCCATTTCACAGCATGATCAATATCATCTGGCGTCAACCAATGGGTGGTGCATCAGAAGGAAGACAGGAATCAATACATATGTTTGTTATGTTTTGACTGACATGGGTATCACCCCCCCATCACTGAAGTGCAAGAATCCCCCACCCCTGTCCTGCAGCAGGCTCCCCAATCGAGAATACCCCTGCCCCAGTGTTCCACAGTGTAGTGTCCTCCAACCCCAGCAGGACCAGACCCCCAATCCCCTTACCCCCCCACCTCATCAGAGCCAGTGACTGGCTCAGCCCTCCACTAACCACCACGGCCAGCTGCCAACTGCACAATCCATGAACTGCATTGTTCTGAATATACGCTCATTGGTTGAGTGCATATTCTGTGCAGTGCAGTTCCTGGACTGCTTAGTCTGTGACTGGCCATGGTGTCGAGCAGAGGGATGAGCAGCATGCTCCGTGGGATGGGGGTATGGGATTGAGGGTCCAGTCCTGATGGGGTGGAATGCTACACTACAGAACCAGGGTGGGGGCATCTTGTACTGCAGCCATCGGGTCGGGGCATGGTGGGTGTTTGTGACCCTTGGCGATCATGGAATGGGGCCAGGCAGGGATTTCTTACAGATATGGACTGGGACTGGGGCTGGGTGGGGGGCCATTACACAATGGTAGGGGTATGGGGTTGCATCTACTGAGATCGGGATCAGGCATGGGTGGGGGGCCCTATGCTGTGGAACAGGGGTCAGGTGATTCCCCAACGTTGATCAGGGATTGGGCATGGGGGGCCTTACTCTATGGCACAGGGATTGGGTAGGCAGTATGGTAGGTATGGCGATGGGGGAGGGAGTACCACTAGACTGCTGTGGCAGGCATGCTGCCATGCACTTACCTGCACTTCTGCAGCCTGCCTGTGTGTGGCTGGCTGATTTAGTCTAGCTTTTTGCTGCCTATCTCTGCGTGGCACATTTATGGCCTTTGCGGGGCATATTCCCACTGAATATGCCGATGCGCAACATATTAATGGGAACGCCCCCTCTACATGGGCCGAATACATTACATTTGAGCCATGGCCCATTTGCTTTTGGGTGGCCCATCTCCCCTCTCTGAATATCGTGCTGTGGTGCATTGTTGGGGTTGCACGGCACATCTCCCTTTTCCACTGAGATGCACTGCACATCTCCTTAGAATACGAGGGCCTAGGAGCTCTAAAATGAAGGGGAGAAGGAGGAAAATTGAGGGAGTTAAACTTGTAATACCTCCCTAATTTTTATTTCAGATAGGGTATCATATCAAATCCTGTATTTAAACAAGGGTATCTTGTTGCATTTAAAGCGAAGATCCAGAAACCTTCTCTTCTCAAAACTAAATTGTCAAAGTCTCCACCTGTGGTTCTTGGATATACTTTGTCAATTGCTATGAAATGAAAACTATGTTTTACTTTATTTTCTGCATCATGTGCAGTATATAGAGCACTGCAGCATATGTTAAATTTCAATTTTCTGTTGCTTTACAGTGTTCTCCTACTTGAGTCTTAAAACACCTCTTGTGAGTGGTTGTCTAAATGTATTATGAGCACCACTGTCCCTGAGTGACTCTTTTTATGTTTGCTTGCATGCATGTGCAAGAAACATAGTGCCATCATCTGAGTTTTCAGAGGTGTGGCAGCCATCTTCCAATTCAGTCAGTGTGTTTGCAGGCAGCAGGCATGGCTGCAGTTCTCCAATGAATGCTGCAGCTGTCTATGACAGCAGTTGAAAATGTAGTACTGTACAATTGAACGGGAGAGCTCTGCTTCAGTGAGCAGCGCTCCCCCCACACTCACGCACGCACCCATATTGTGTGCTCATGCGCTTCCAACCAACGCACATACTGTATGGTCGACAGGGGTGCCCAACTCGCCGGCTCCACACCACCACCCAAAAAAAAGCCTCAGGTGCCACGCTGGGAGCCCACCCCAGTGGGCACAAGTCCATATGGCCAATGGGGTGCCCAACCCCTGCTGGCTCCAGCCTCCAAACAGCCTTACAGCTGCCATGCTGGGAGCACACCCAAGTCCTGCATTGTCTGTCCAAGAAAAAAAACTGTGAACAAAAAGTTCCCTTGGCGGTCTCCCTGCCAATCCCGCCCACCGATCATGCATCCTGCCTCCCCACCCCCACCCCCATACTTACCTTCGAGGCTGGCGCAGTGATCTTCCGTGGACCGGGAACACATCTGCACTCTTCAAAGCCGACAGCGAACTGAGGAAATGCCGGTAAGTTGTATAATGCAATAAATAGGGTTTTTTCAACTTAAATGCATATCTCAGGCATTTTTTGGAATTTTGGCACCAAATTTTCAACATGGGGTTTTTGGGACCCCTCCTCATGAATTCTTGAACTGTCATGGCATTAATTGGGCCCAAAGGGTGATTTCGCAGTCCCTGTGTGGAATCACCTTTCGGGACCAACTAATGAAATGACAGTGTTCATAAGGTGGGCTCTCAAAAAGCCTATGTTGCAAATTTGGTGAAACAATTCCAAAATGACTGTTTTATTTAGTGTGCGCTATGGTCTTCTACGCATCACCATAAGTTCAATAAATTTTAATATTTGTACTCCAGATTTTCAACATTGCCATTTTACCATACCTCCTTATGAGCAGTACAGCTGTCATTTTCACATCTCACCCAAAATGTTTTTCCGCGCATGTAGCGCACAATGGCACAGTCGGTGTGCGAAATCAAAGTATGGGACACATTAAGAAAATCACAGTGACACTGTTCATGAGCAGAGGTCTTAAAATGGCTATGTTGAAAATCTGGTGAAAAATTCCCAAAAATGACTGCTTTAGGAAGGCACATTAAGCAGTTCCTACGCACGCTCGCAAGTTTGCAAGTTTTTAATATTTGCATGCTAGATTTTCAGCTTTGCCATTTTATTACACTTCCTTAAGAGCAGTACAGCTGCCATTTTTCACATCCCACCCAAAATGTGTTTCCGCACATGTAGCGCACAATGGTGCAGTCGGTGTGCGGAAACAATGTTTGGACAGATTAAGAAAATCACAGTGTCACTGTTCATGAGCAGAGGTTTTAAAATGGCTATGTTGAAAATTTGGTGACAAAAGTCCATAAAATGACTGTGTTACGAGTGAGCATTGTGCAGTTTCCATGCACCCTCGCAAGTTCATGAACTTGTAATATTTTCAGTCCAGATTTTCACCAGTGGCATTTTTCCACACTTCCTTATGAACAGCACAGCTGTCATTTTTCACAACATGGCCGAAATGTGTTTTCGCACTTTCAGAGCAGAAATGCGTGGTCGCTGTGGGAAATTATTGTTCAGAACAGATAAAGAAAATCACAGTGACACTGTTCAAGACCGGAGGTCCCAAATTGCCTGTGTTGACAATCTGCTATAAAAAAATCCCCAAATTAATTACATTATGGGTGTGCGTTGCACAGTTTCTATACACACTCGTGACTTCACCAGTTTTTTTCATATTTTCACTGCAGATTTTCAACATTGACATTTTTTACACCTCCCTATGAACAGTACAGCTGTCATTTTCACATCCTGTTCGAATGTGTTTTGCACCTGTGGTGCTAAATGCCATAGTCATGTGCAAAGCAGCTTCCGGCTAACAAACTGATATTGCCACTGTTCATGAGGTGGGGGTCACAAAAAAAACATGTTGAAAATTTGGAGTGAAAATACCAAAGAATGCCTGAGGCATTAGGGTTTCCGACCATAACGCCCCACCCTGTAAAGAATGCCAGGCATCAGGGGTGTGACTTGGGATTCTCGCCTGTAATGCTCATACCATTTCACACCCTGCAGCCAGTGAGAGGCATCGAGGTGTGCCTTGGACTCTTTGGCCCCAAAGTTTACCCCATTCTCCTATACTGCACCCATCTCACCATATTTTCTGATGGAATGGGGTGCACATAAGGGCCAAAGACCCCAAGGCACACCATGACACTTGTCAGTGTCTGCAGGGTGGGGTGTGGTGAAATGGTATGGCTGTTATGCCTGACGACCCAAAGGCACACCCCAATGCCTGTCAGTCTCTGCAGGGTGGGGTTGACTTCAGTTTAATGCTTCACTGCCATTCCTATTATGCAGCTCTGTAACTCCTACACTACCAATACCAATGCCAGCAAGCAAACATTCGGCATAGACAAATGCTTGTTTTTTATGGCTGTGGCCATATCTGGAAGAAGCCTTGGCTTCAAACATCTTTATTTTAATATTTATTTTCCCCCCACTCCTTATTGTGCTGGTCCCAGTTTTTATAAGTAGCACCTTAGGGCTACTGTCTTGTGGGTCTATGGGCAATGTTGGTGTGGTGAGTCTTGTGTTATGGCATGCTGGCAGGGGAGTAGTTTCTTTGCAGCGTGTGGTCTAGCTCTTCTGTCAGCTTTCCTATGGTGGATGCAGAAGACACTGAAGATGTGTCCCTGTTTTCTCCCACTTCCCTCTGCAAGAATCGGGGGACCTCACTAATAAAGATGTGCCTGCAGCCATGAAGCAAAGGGCACTGGGCCACCGAAGATGAACCAGCAATGTACTGTAATTCAGTTCAGGAGCAACGGCAGGCATTCTGGAGGTGAAGGAGGCATTAGTAGTCCAGATAAGCACCCCAAGGGCGGGATTACATTCTCCCTCAGGTCACGAATAGTCATACTGACAATTCCACCAGTTCCATCCAGTGCATATCTGAAAGACATAAAGCAGACAACAACAACTAACAGTTCTATCTAGACAAATGCTTCCTAACTAGGCTATTCACAGGGTCCAGAGAAACATAACAATATCAAGAGGTTCAGAATTAACAAATTCACAGACATTTCTATGTAGGTAATTGGTTCCTAGCTGAACAACATTGCCAGAACTCTGCATCCCAACATTATAACCTGGAACAATTGAGCTCAGTATGGGCTATAAAATGGAGTGTGGGGATTCCATGATGCACTACCTACAGGGGCAGGTCAGTGGGGGCACCAGGAGTGTCATGACTGAGCTGTAGTAATGGGGCTTCTTCCAGTTCTTGGGCAACTGAAGATGCATGTTCCTGCTCTCTGGCCAGTGAATGTGGTTCCTCAGAACAATCTGGTTCCATTTCAATAAATGGCTCTTGGTCAGATTCTACATGAACTTCTACATGTTCTAGTTTAGGGGTAGCTGGTCTATGTGTGGGATCAAAAGGCTCTGCATCTGGATTTAACTGTATTTTAAAGTATGGCCAACATAATCTGTTGGAGGTAGTCCTGATGGCCTTGATCCTAATCTTCTCCTTGCCTTGACACCTGCTAATTCTCTGCTTATTATTTTACTTCTAAATCTTTCCTTCTCCTCTGCTACTGTTCCTGATGTTTGGAAACAGGCTATCGTAATACCTATTCACAAGGGTCATGATCCCACTTCTCCTGGTAACTTCCATCCAATATCTGTCCTTCCTACCTTGGCTAAGTTAAAGGAACACCTTGGTCTATCTCATCTCACTTCCTTTCTTGATAACTCCTCCTTCTTCACTCCCTTCCAGTCTGGTTTTAGGAAATCATATTCCACGTTCACCTCCCTCCTTCAGCTCACTGACTCCATACTTACAGGTATGAATCAAGGTCTGATTACTTCTGCCATCCTTGTTGATCTTACTAAAGCTTTTGACACTGTGGCACATCCCCTCCTTCTGGACAAACTTAAAGCTGCAGGCCTCTCTGAGTCTTCTGTAAGTTGGTTTTGTTCATACATTGAAGGCAAGTCCAAAGCTGTCCTGATAGGAAATCCATTTAGTCTTTATTCCCCATTAGCTCAGGTGTCCCTCGAGGGTCTGTTCTGGTCTTTTCTATCTTCCTTAATGACCTACCTTCTTCTGTTCATCTGCTTCTATCCATATGTATGCTGATGACACAGTTCTTTTTGCATCTGGCTCCTCTCTCCATGATCTTACCTCCCAACTACAGTTAGAGTTTGATAACATTCAGTGCTAGTTCAAGACTAACCAATTGTCCCTTAATGCCAACAAAACAGTCTCAATAACCTTTGGCATGTGTCAGAGACTTGCCAGACTTACTTATGTCCCTATATTGTATATCCTTGATGGTGCTAACATTGAAGATACTTCCTCCTTTGAGTACCTTGGGGTCTGTCTTGACCAGCCATCTTGATTTCTCATTGCATATCAATGCAATTCACTGTAAGCTTCACCCTTAGCTAGGTGCTTTGCACAGGAATAAAGTGAGTATTCCATTCCCTGCCCTCCAAGAAATTGTACCAAAAACTGATCCTTCCAATCTTTGACTATGATAACTTAGTCTACAGTAGTGCCCCTAAATCCTTACTTGCCAGACTGGACCCCCTTTTTCATTCTTTCTGTCATTTTGCTTTAGATTGCTCACCTGGTGGTGGACAGGAAAAGAGAGGGTGGATTGGAGTTGTGTGGTCCAGGAGGTGCCCTGGGGTGAAATGGAGTCAGGATAGAGGTTTTCCTTGTCTTGTTCCCATACCCAAGGTCTCTGACGTTAGCGGGCGGGTGCTAAGGTCTTCCCTGACAGCTCATCCTACCTTGGCAGTGTTAAGCAATGCCAGATCTAATAAAAACAAGACAGCTATTATAGCTGATCTTGTTGGAATAACTGATCTGACTTGCATCACAGAGACCTGGCTGGATGAAAATGCAGGCCCTGTATTGGCTTCAGCAACTCCAGCCGGGTTCTTGGTGATACACTGTCCAAGGTTGGATTGTAGGGGCAGAGTTGTGGCTATTATGTTTAAGACTGAGCTGGGCCTTGTAGATGTGCCATTGGGAAGTACCAGATCCTTTGAATATATCCTGGGAGAGGGTGTAGGTTGGGGGATTCTCCTTGTCCACCATCCACCAGGAGATGGAGGAAAATTCCTGCAGGAGATAGCAGACTTCATCGTCGACATGGTTTTGAGATCCCCCAGATGGATAGTTCTGGGGGACCTGAATGCCTGGGTCGATGATTAACTTCACATTTTGGTCAAAATCTCCTCCAGCTGATGACGACACTGGGTCTTACACAGGTAGTTACCTCCTCGACCCACGTAGGGGGGTCATTCGTTGGATCTGATCTTTCTTTTGGGTATGGAGATAGCTGATCTGAGGGTGAAACCAGTCAGCTGGTCTAACCATCATACCATAAGGTTCAGTTTCAGGGCCCCCCAATAGGTCTGCCCCTACGGAGATGGTTTAGTATCGCCCTTTAAGGGGGTTTAACCCTAGTGACCTATCGGCGGTGCTGGACCTATCGGGCTTGTCAGGTGAATGCATGAATCCAGATGATCTCGTACTAGCCTAAAGTACCTGGAACCTTTAGGACCAGTCATATTATGCCTGTGCTCCATTAGCTACACTGGCTGCCTGTTCAGTGGTGAATCACCTTTAAGGCTGGCTTGCTAACCTTTAAAGTCCTACATGATCAGGGACCCAGCTTCCTGCAAGATCTCCTTGTACTCTACTTCCCCCTCCGTCCTCTCTGATCTGCCAATGAGGGATTGCTGGAGATTCCCAGGGTACGATTGAAGACATCTGGTTCTCGAGCTTTTTCTTTCTCAGCTCCAACCCTGTGGAATTCTCTAACTCATCAGTTAAGAGAATACCTGACCATTGATAGGTTTAATACTGAGTTAAAAACCTATTTATTTAATTTAGCATTCCCAAAATATGGATAACTTGTTTTATTGTTCCTATTTTAATTCTATTTATACCTGCTGTATTTGGTTTTATGTACAGCGCCTTGGTTTGGAAAGGCACTATAAAAATAAAGTTGACTTGACTTGACTCGTACTCACCAATGCTCTCTTTACGCAGCCCTTTCTCTCCCTTCCCTTGAAGCTAGGTGCCTTTCCCATTGTGTCTTTTTTTATCCAAATTTTGATTTGGTTCCCTTCCCTCTTAACTCAGATCCCTCCTATCCCCTCTTCCTTCCTCCTCCTAACTTCTCCTCAACTTCCTTTTCTCTCTCACACCCTTTCTCTTTTCCTTCTAGAAAATCTACTTTTGGTCAATCTGCTTTTTCTGACCATTTTCCTAAACTTTGGTCCTCTCTTCCCCTTTCTGTTCATTCTGTGTCTTCTCCTTCCTCTCTAAAGTCTCTTCTTCATGACTATTATTATCCTTCCTGCAACTGTTTATGACCCTTTCCTTTCGTATTCCCTCGTTACTTGTTACTGGTTGTCCTCTTACTCCTCCTCTCTAGTTGCTCTGTTCATGCTGTTTCACTACTTTTCCCTTCTTCACTTATAAGGTACTGTTATATTTTTTCTAATTGCATTCATTACTAAATTGCCTCTGATATTTATGATTCTGCTTGTATTGTCTATATCATTGTATTTGACTTCTGTATTTTTAGAATTATATTGTTTAGTTATCACCTTCTCCCCTTTCCCCAGGACACATCTGGAAATGGGCTGTTATAAGCTCAATATGTATTTCCTGGTTATACCTTTTAAATAAATAAATAAACTGTGTGGGTCGAGTAGTTGGTGTCCACCAATCATCAAAAACATTTAACAGATGGGGACTGTTCACAGTGGAATGATAATAAACAATGGCCTCATCTTCATCAGACAAATCTGTTGCAATTTGTGCCAATTCAGGTGAAGGCATCTCTGAAGGCCTGAGTGGAAAATTGCCCTGGTTAGTTGCAGACTGACTAGGTTTGCTGCTGTGTCTAAGAGAACCTCTGGTTTCTATTCTCTGAGGGGAGTACTGGGCAATTGTCCAAATTTGGCACATTCAACTGTCCTATGGGGAGCAAATGGTTGCAGTGCAAAGTTTTACTTCTACTGGGATCCCTCTCTGGGCAAACTCTGTACACTGGCAAGTCCACAAGTTTCTCTGTTACCACATAGGGGATGTTGCCTCACTGATCTGCAGTTTTATGCTTTCTTGGTGTGATAATCTGGGGATGTGAGGATAGACAAGCTCAGATACAGTGGCATCTTCCAGCATTCATCTTTATTCTTGGCCCAGTCACTCCTCTCTACTAATGACATGATACCATGTTTTTACAGATGATCCATTTTTTTCTCTAATGCTTCTTTTATTGACCCAGTAGGCCCACTTCTTTAAAGGTATAGGGTATTGTTCAAGGCTTGTGGAACATTGGAGCATTTCTTGTTTGTACTTAGATCTTTGACTTGAAATCCTGGATTGTGCTATGGCTGTTCTGAAACAAAAGAACCATATTTGTTCAATACTTTTCTCATAGCATCTTGAGGTGTTTCATCACAGTTTTTAAGAAGCAGATCTTTTCCCAGTTCAATTTGATCTTTTCAAGCCAGTTTCTTCTTGGTAATGCAGGTCTTTCTCCTTGCACTACCAGTAGAGGCAATGTTCATGCTCCTCCCTCATACTGACTGATACCTGAATCTCATTTAGAACAGGGATTCGATCTGCGGTATAAGACGTGAGCTTAATATGCAATGGTTGCAATGGTCACTTCTTGAGGTTCTCCTTGTAGATGTGCTTTGACACAAGAGATACTGATACCCGGTGCCAAGCTGCATGCAAATCGGTTTGCCCACCAACTTGATTTGGAAGCAAATTCCCTCTCCATTTCCTTGCATTGCATAGACAGTGAACAGCTCCAAAGACTTTTCCTCTGGTTCAGTCTCTGGCAAGATGTCTGTGACATACTGTGCATGAGCAGTCTGTGATGTCCTTTTGTACAATCTCTGTAGGTGACCCACTTTTCCACTGTTGTGACATTTTTCCTGTCAAAATTGTCACATGTTTTGCTGATGTTTACCCCCACAATGGTAAAATGTCAAACTCATCATATGCTTTGCTGGTGTTTACCCCCACAATGGTAAAATGTCAAAAATCATCATATACTTTGCTGGTGTTTACCCTCACAATGGTAACAAAGGTGTTTTGACTATGTGGAACTGGCCTGTGATGCCAGCTTCCGATATGTTTGTGCTGCTGACGAGATGGTGGTGGACTACTTCATGGTCTGGAATGTCCCTTGGCCCTTAGTGTATTGGAGACCCTGTGAACCCCACTCCTTGGAGGTTAAGAATGTCTGGCTAGCTCCCCAGTATCCTTTCGAGCGAGCTCCAAAGCCAGTGCAATATCACAGGCTGACCTGAAAGTTAAGTCCTTTTCTGACAAAACTATTTGTGATACCCTTCTCCTCTCCCACAGATAAATTGATCCTGTAGGGCATCATCCAGAAACTGGCTGAACTCACAGGTGCTTGCTAGACACTTCAGTGCAACGATGAGGCAGCAAGAGCTTCCCCATCCTCTTGGTTCCAACAATGAAAATTAAAGCATTTTGCAATAAGAATTGGCTTGGGGTTGAAATGCCGTGAAAGTTCCTTGGTGAGTTGCGCATACTGCATGTCCACCAGCTTGACAGGTGTTGTCAGACTCTTGTGAAGTCCATAGACTGTGGATCCCCAAACTGCCAGGAAGACATCCACCTTTTTGTCATCAGTGACTTCATTTGCTACCAACCAGTGTTCAGAATGCTTCAACTAAGAATTAAAGTCCTCTTTCGATTCGTCAAATTCTGGCACTTGCCCAATTGATGTCATGTCACCAGCAATTCCTGATGTAGCGTTTAACACATAGCCCCCCATAGCTTGTGATATACTGTTTTCTTTATTGCACCAATGATCATGCTGCTTTGTAGCTGTGCTGTCCAGAAAAACAAATTCTTGCATAGTTTTTGCTCCCTGTAAGTACTTTGTTGCAATTACTAACTTTGGCTACTGGATGTTGCTGCTGTGCTTCTTTTGCTGTGGTGTCTTGCAGTGCAGCCCTTCTGCCTAGAAGGCACTGTAGCAAACTGGCTATGCAAGTTTCAGTAGTTGTGGTGCCTGTCTGCTGTTTTGCTCTATCTTTCATGTTGCCAGACAGAGCAGACAGAGTTGTTCCTGACTCCATGGAGCCCCTGTTCTTATTTCTTGCTTTGCACGTATTTGCCTAAATATAAATATAGATATATATATATATATATATTTGCTGTCAACACAGGCTGACTCATTGCCAGTATGGCTTGGTTGGGTGGGGGGTGTTGAAGAAATGCACTTTGCGCAATCTATGGAGCAGCAGGGCAGAATGGCAGTGCAGCAAGCAGCCTGCCAGAAAACACTTAACTTTCAAAGCAAAAATTTGCACGACCACACGATTGTGCTACAGGCAGCTCTCCAAACCACAGAAGCGGACTGTTCCTTTTCTTTCCTGGTGCTGACACATCATTTTAACTGTGGCTATCAGGTGGGAGGGCTGCTGACAGCTGGATGGGAAGCAGAGTGGGAGGACACATGGCAGCCTTTGGGCAAGGCAGGGCGTGAGGTTTACTAGTGGCTCATGAATGGCTCAGTGTCACTAAATTTTTTTCTTAAATTTAGAAGGCTTACCTGACTACCAACTGACTGGCACTCATGGGACCACTTTTACCTCATTGCCACTGTGATAATCTGGGGGCTTCGGGACTGGCTGACTCAGGTGTAGAGAAATATTCCATCAGTCATCTTTATTCTTGAAGAAGGACACAGCACAAGTGTTCCACTGGGCATGACAGGAACTACAGAGGACTACAATTGTTTAGGCAATGGACTACAGTCATGATGGCTTTCCTAGTACTTCCCATGGGTAATTACACATACAGTATGTATGCTACACCTGTTAACCCAAAGTTCCAGACCAAGACTCTGTCTCCATGGAGTAACTCGTGAGCTCTGACGCATTTGTCATATCTTTTTTTGTTTGCCAAGTTTCTGTTTGTAGACAATTCTGCAGCCAGCCTGTAGGCATCATCTAATTGCTGTTGTTCTCTGAACATATTTAGTGTAAGTCTGTAGATTGTGTCCGTCAGATGACACTCCAAATGCAAGGTCCATTGGGAGCCTGGCCTCCCTTCCAAATGTGAGCATATGTGGGGATCGCCCCATGGTATCACTGCAAGTGCAATTGTATGCATGGATGAGCATACTCATTGTTGACTCCAATGTGATTCCTTTCTAGAGTCCAGCATGCCCCACATATTCAACAAGATTCTATTAAATCTCTCCAGTTTTGTACTGCCTTGGGTGTATTATGGAGTGTTCTGTGACTTCCTAATTCCCCAGAGAGGCAACAGTTCCTTGATCAGCTGACTTTTAAAATCCGAAGCCGGGTTGAAATGAATTCTCTCTGGCAGTCCAAGGAACAAAGTTCATTTCAACCAGAATCTTGGCTATGGTTGCTGCCTTTTGGTCTTTTGTGGGAAATGCTTGGGCATACCTGGAGTAATGGTCTGTCACCAGCAGTATGTTGGCAATGTTCTTTTTTTCTGGCTCCAAGCTCAAAAAGTCAATGCAAACCAAGTCCATAAGGCACTGGTGGTAATGTTCACCAAAGGGGCCACTCGGGTGGGCAGTGTTTTCCACTGGATGCAAATCTTACATTGTTTACTATAGTTCTCCAAATTCATCCAGGGTCAGTAGAACCTTTTTCTAACTTGGCCCAATGTTCTGTTGATGCCCAGCTGTCCCAACTCATCATGCAGGACTCTGAAAGCCAGTTTTTGGAACTTCACTGGCAGTAACAACTGTTTTAGGCTTGACCCACCATTGCTCTGTGGCTCTTTGTAAATCACACCTTCATCCACTTTCAATTTGTTTCATTCTCCCTTAGTAACTGGGAGGTATCAGGATAATTCACTTTGACAGAACCTTGGCTTCCCTTGTTGGACAGGTTTTGACAGTGCCTCAGATTGTGGAATGTTCCATTTGCTCTTTTCTTCAGCCTTGAGGACACATTTGTGGTAAAGTGGTTTTACTGAGGGGCACGACATCACAGTAGGCCGCAGGTATGTAGTCTGATGAGGGGTGCCAAAGCTATCCACCAGGTGATGTAGTTCACTGGAGTTTGTTGACCTATCAGAGTCATATGTTTTGTACAAATCTTTAACAACAGTCTCTGGGATTCAAATCCATTCGGGCACTGGCATCCCAGGGTGGGGACATCTGGATAACACATCAGCATCAAACTTGCCTTTTCGGTGTGATACTCCACACAGTAATTGCATGACAAGAGGGCTGACAACCAGCGATGATCTGCAGTGGCCAACTTTGCTGTCATCTGCACAGAAGTGAGGGGTTGTTATCAGTGCAGATTGTGGTGTGGGCCCCATATACAGTGGTATCCTCCAGGATGAAACCCAATTCTGCAGCATTTTGTAGCACTCTGCAGAATGTTGCAGCAGACCTACTGAATAAAACAATGTAATTTCAATGGCAATTAATCCCTTTTGTCATTCAGGAAAATGTGACACTGACAGAATGAAGTGAGTGCCACAGTTTCCTGCATGACAAAAGGGACTAATAGCCATTGAAATTACATTGCTTTATTCATAGACCTGCTGCAGCATGCTGCAGAGTGCTTTAAAAGTGGGTTTCATCCTGGGGGATGCCATTGCGCACAGTCATGGAACTGATCAACAATTGCCCATTTCAGTGCTAAAAGCTCCAGCTTGTGGACAGGATAATTTCTTAATGATGATGACAGACTGTGACTGGTGTAAGCTATTGGCTACAGCCCATGTGGATAACCCTCCCTGATACAGCACTGCTCCCAAACCACTGATACTGGCATCTGTGTGCAAAACATGTGTCTCTCTGGGGGCTGCATAGACCAAAATGGGGGCATTGGTCAGCTGTCTGATTATCTCATCAAAATGCTTCATTATACGCTCGTGGGTATCTGGGTCCAAATGGTTCATGCACTCTGTTGTAAACTTTTTCAGGAGTGGACTGTGGTGCTCTCTTGTTTTTCTGGTTAGCAGGAGGATACTCTTGGCTCAGGTCCTGAAGAGGTTTGACGATCTTGGTGTATTCTTTAATGAACCTGTGCCAAAGAATCCCAAGAAACTCTGCAGTTCTCTCAGCCTGGTGGGTTTGGGCATGGCTGTGATAGTCTGCAGTGTCTGGATTAATATGGATGCCATCTTGGGAGATAATGTGACCCACATACTTGACTGAGATCCTGAAGAACTGGACCTTGTCGATGGACAGCTAGAGGCAATATTTTTTCAGTCTGTTGAGTGTTCTGAACCACCAGGCTTCATGTTCTTCCAAGAGTTTCAGAATATGATAATGTTGTCCAAGTTGACAAGGCATTACAACAGATTCATGTTAACCACTGCTGTTTCCATCAGCTTTTGGAATGTGGCTGGCACCCCTGAGATCCTTTGTAGTGTTCAGAACCCCATGGAGGCAGATGAATGCTGTCTTTTCTTGATCTTGCTTGGCCATGGGGATTTTATAGTTGCCAGATTTCAAATCCATCACACTGAACTATTTACTTCCATTCAGCAGTTCTTGGACTCATGGCATAGTGTATTGGTTGGGTACAGTTCTTTTGTTTAGAGTTTGATAGTCTACAAACATTCTGACAGCTCCACTCTTCTTCCTGACAACTATAACTGGTGACGCATAGGGCCGTCTAGACTCCTTAATGATGCCTACAGCCAGCATATTCTGCAAGTGCTTCCAGACATCATCTATGTCAATGAGTGCCAGTTATCTTGACCTCTTCCAAAAAGGTCTTTCATGAGTGACCTGGAAGTGATGCTGTACACCCTTGTCCCACCCAAAGTGTCATTCATTCAGGAAGAAAACTTCTGTCCAATGTGCCAACTTCTTTTGAATGCTGTACCACTACTCTGTGGGAAAAGAGGGGTCTCCAAACACAAACAATAAAAGATCATATTGTTCTGTAGCTGAGATATCTCTCTATTGTGACTGCACTGATGGAACAGCACAATAAAGCCTGCCAAGGGTCCATCCTCTTCAGATGGTCACTGGTGAGTCTTACATTTGCCATATGAACTGTTACTTGACAGACAGTTTTAGTTGGCAGCATGCTAGGTTTGACTACCAACCCCTCTGGTAAAATGGCTTCCTCTGGAACATACAGCATTAGCAGCTGATTGTGGGAAGATCCCTTGAGGTGTACTATTCCCTTGATGGCACACTCTGCTTGGGGGTGGGGTAACACCGCCTGAGAACAATCTTGGTGCCAAACAGTTTCCACAGATTCATCCTTAGGTAGGATAGGGGCTCTGCAAGTGTAAGCTTGTCTGAAAAATCCATGGAGGGTCACTGAGGTTTAAACATGGAAACATGAATGTGACGGTAGATAGGGGCCACTAGGCCCACTCAAGCTGCCCATTTTTTTAACCCTCCTTTTTTTCTGCAGAACCCACTTAGTCTATAGCACAGTTTTGTCTCCCCCTTCCTTACCCCTACAATTACCTTGTGCCTGTCTCAAGCATTTTTGAACCCCACCACTGTTTTCAACCCCACTACCTCCACTGGAAGGCTGCTTTACATATCCATAACCCTCTCTGTGAAGAAATACTTCCTCACATCCCTCCTGAATTCACCTACCTCCAGCTTCATATCATTCTCCCTTGTCCAAAAGCACCTTTTTCTCTGCAAAATACCCCCTACCCCCTCCTGTACCTTATTAATCCCTGTGATGTATTTAAAGGTCTCTGTCGTGTTCCCCCTCTCCCTCCTCTCCTCCAGGATGTACATATTTAGCTCCTTCAGCCTCTCCTTGTTGGGCTTCTGATGCAGGCTCTGCACCATTTTGGTAGCCCACCTCTGGACTACCTCCACTCTGTCTATGTCCTTCCTGACATGTGGTCTCCAGAAATGGGCATAGAACTTAAGGTGGTGTCTTACCAGTGACCTATATAGGGGCAGCACCACCTTCCTCTTCCTGCCGGCAATACCCCTTCCTATACACCCCAGCATCCCACTAGCCCTCCCGACTGCCTTGTCACACTGCCTAGCCACTGTTAGGTCATCCAACATGATGACCCTCAGGTCTCTTTCCTGCTTGGTTATTGTCAGTATCACTTCAACCATTTTGTACTCTGCTTCCGGGTTTCTATGATCCAAGTGAATTATTTTGCACTTTTTTGCATTATAACCCAGCTGCCATACCTTTGACTATGCTTCCAGTCTTTTCAGATCCCTGCCCATCCTTTCCACCTGCCCTTATTATCCACTCTGTTACAGATTTTGGTGTTATCCACAAAGAGGCAGACCTTCTCTTCCAGTTCCTTTACTATGTCACTTATAAAGACATTGAAGAGGACCAGTCCCAGCATTGATCCCTGAGGTACCTCTGCTTGTCATCCTCCCTTCCTTGGAGCAAACTCAGTTTACCACTACTTTCTGTGTCCTATCTGTTAACCAGTGTCTTACCCAGGTTACCACCGTATTACCCACTCCCAAGTTACCCAACTTACTTACCAGTCTTCTATGTGGAATAGTGTCAAAAATCTTGCTGAAATCCAGGTAAGCGATGCCCACCACTCCTCCCTGATCCAACTCCATTGTCACCCAGTCAAGGAAATCTATGAGATTTGTTTGGCATGACCTTCCCCCTGTGAAATCATGCTGCCTTGGGTTCTATAATCTGTCAGATACAAGATATTCCTCAGTCCTTTCCCTTAATAGTGTTTCCATTAACCTACCCAACACTGATGTCAGGCTGACAGGCATACAATTGCCCATCTCTTCCTTGCTACCAATTTTGTGAATGGAACCACTGTACATCTGCTCTTCTCCAGTCCTCCAGGACCATGGCAGTCTCAAGTGATCTGATAAATAGGTCCATCAGAGGTGCAGTGAGTACCTTCCTGAGCTCCTTTAACACCCTTGAATGCACCCCGTCTGGCCCCATAGCTTTGTCCACCTTCTGGTTAGTGAATAATTTCCAGACTCTATCCACAGAAAATGCACTAGAGTCCACCACCCCGCCCATCAAAGCTCCTGGCATCTTCTTGTGGTCCCTCCCATTCCCTTTCTACTGTGAATACTAAGCAAAAGTATTTGTTAAAGATGTTTGCTTTTTCTTGATCCCCCTCCATACAGTCACCCCCTCCTTCCTTAACTGTACAATACTTCCATTTGTCTTCCTTTTTTTTTGCAAACATACCTAAGCAATGTCTTTTCCCCTTTTGATACTCCCTGAGCTATTCTTTCCTCAGTTTGTACCTTTGCCTTCCTTACTTCCTTCTGAATGGCACTCTTTTAGCTTTTACCTATGCTGCTACCTTTTTTGAGAACCGCAACAGTCTCCTTTTTCTTTTACTATTGCTTACTCACTTGACACAGAGGTTTGTTGCTTTCACTATGCCCTCTTTTAGTTTGGCCCTCTTTTCCTCCACCCCCAGGTCATGCCACTCTACCAGCTCATTCCTCAATTATTCTCCCATCTTAGTAAAATTAACCCTTCTGAAGGTCAGGACTCTTGCTGTTGTGTTGTTAGACTCTGCAGCTGTTCTTATGTTGCACCACACTGTACAATGATCCTTCAGCCTCTCCTTGTTGGGCTTCTGATGCAGGCTCTGCACCATTTTGGTAGCCCACCTCTGGACTACCTCCACTCTGTCTATGTCCTTCCTGACATTTGGTCTCCAGAAATGGGCATAGAACTTAAGGTGGTGTCTTACCAGTGACCTATATAGGGGCAGCACCACCTTCCTCTTCCTGCCAGCAATACCCCTTCCTATACACCCCAGCATCCCACTAGCCCTCCCAACTGCTCCCGACAAGATTGCTTTCCACTTTGATGTCTGCAACATTGTCCCTGTTAGTAAGCACTAAGATTCATTACTGCCCCATCATGACTGAGTTTCCTGACTAGTTGCCTGAGGAATGTGCCCTGCAAGGAGTCCAGAATGTCCCTGCTTCTAGCTGAAGCCGCAGCAGAGAGGCTTCAATCTACATGTGGGAGATTGAAGTCTCCCACCAGCAACACCTCCCCCTTTTCCTCCATTTTGCCAGTTGCTTCTAATATTACCTTATCTAGGTCCCCCCCATGCTGGAGACTTGTAGACCACACTTGTTTGAGTAGTGGCTGTATTTTATGACTTGAGGGTGACCCACAGCACCTCTTCCCCACCCCCAAATTCCCTGTATTTCTGTTGCTTTTATGCTTTCTTTCACATAAAGCACCACATCCCATCCTTTCCTTCCTAGCCTGTCCCTTCAGTATATTGTGTAGTCTGGTATGAGCATGTCCCATTTATGGTTGTCAGTGCATCATGACTCAGTAATGGACACAATAGCCAAATCAGCCTCCACCATGATGGCCTCTAGGTCTGAGAGCTTATTTCCCAGACTTCTAGCATTAGCACACAAAGCCTTCCTGATTGTGTTAGCTCTTTGCTTGTCACGTCCTCATTTTTACGGCTGCAGAGGGCGTAGTCCTGCAGGCATTTTGCTTTAGAAAAGGATTCTCTGCATAAATTACCTTCCAAACAACATAATAAAGTGTTAAAAATAGTGCCCTCTGCTGAAGCCTCATTACTATGCTGCCTATGTGTGTATGGGATCTGCAGAGCACAATTTTTCCTCTGACTTGAAAAGTTAATTTCCCCTCCCTGCAAGGTATTAAAGGAGGCAAGACTTTGTCTAGGGGCATGACCAGGACACCTGGATGGACAGGCTTGGGGGAGGAAGGCAAACAGGTGCCACCCTCTGGGGCAGACTGGTGTTCCCGGGGGGGGGAGGGAACTTGCAACAAGGGATAGGGAGGAGATACATCCTTATTTTTCCTTTTCCTAGGTTGCAAGAACAGCCTCAAAGAAAACATCAAGGCTTTTGTCAAAGTACATACCTTAAGGCAACAGCAGAAAGTAGACCTTGTGAATCCTGGAACATTCTGGTAGGTGCTGAGTTCGATGCTCTAACATTTATAAAAATAAATGAATATGGTCTGCATTCAAATTACATTATAGTTTGTGATACACTTTACTCCCTCCACTGACACTGCAATATTTCAAACTGCAATACTGAGGATGGTAACATGGCTTTATTGCCTGGAGGCTATAGTAAGGAACTGTGAATGAGCTGTGTACATCCAGCAGACAGAGTTGAACTATACATGTAGGACTGCTATCAGTAGCTCATGACCCTAGCAGGATAATCAGAAAATATAAGCTTTTCCTCATACTCATTATGGCAACATATTTACCTGGATGTAAACAGTGGATCAGAAGCAATCTGATTTTAGTACAGGGATGATTATTATCAGCAGAATAATAAAAAAGTGGATATATATATATATATATATATATAGAGAGCAAAAACTCCGTTTAATGCATTAGTTAGGGTTGTTCCACAGCGACAAAAGTGAGGAAATTCGCTGTTAGGGTTGAAACCCCCTTGGACTCCGCCCATCCCCAACCGGCATTGGGGTGCACATTGGGATGATATCGCTTACTCACCCCATGACATGTGCAAAGCAGCAAGTATAGAGAATGGGGTGAGAGTTGGGACTTACCCGATCCAATGGCCTGTCCCATTAGAAAATCAAAGGATTTTCAACTATTTCAGCAGCTAATCACTGTCGCTGAACTAACCAACTAATCGTTAAATAATTTTACTCATTCCCTCTTTTTGAGAATGATAGCGAGAAATAGTGAATGTAATGCAGTGGCGGGAGGCGCGGGGCCCGAAACTAACAGGGACAGCAAAGCATAAACAGAAATGCTAACAGTGGCGCACATGGTAACACAAACATGAATGAGAACAGAAAGGGTAACGCACATGGTGGCGTAGGCAGAGAATGGTCTGCCGTGATGTATTGTCACATAGTAACATGGTGCCTGCAAACAGAAATGTCAATGGGCATGGTGATGTAAAGGTGAAACAGTAAGATAAACAGTACTGTAAGACAGAAATGGCAAAAATAACAGAAAGCATAGCGCAAATGAAAGCATAAAGGATACGCATAGGTGGCGCAGGGCGTCAATGGTAAGTGAAGCGAGATACGGATCCACAAGCGGAAAGGGCAACAGTAACAGTAATGTAAGTGCACAGGCTGGTTTCCCCAAAACCTGCATTGAGAAAAACAGTGAGTACAAATAATGTATGCAAAATAATGAGTACTAAAGGCATAAGAAAATGAGATCTTGGAATACTAAATACATTATATCTCAGGAACCGTACGACGTAGAAAAAAAATTTAAAAGTCATATTATTTACAACTGTCCTGGCTAATTTGAATCTTAGCCCCATTAGGGGACTAAGAAGTTTTCCGACGAAATGTCCGTATCTCTCACCGTTTCCGAGATACGGCCCTGAAAGGCGCGGCGAACTCCGTAATGTTATCCTATGGGAAAAAAAGAAAAGTTCGGAGCGCCATAACTTTACCTCCCTGTAACGTTTTTCACCAAACTACTGAAAGGCACATCTGTGGGCTGTTGGCTGTCTTCCCTCCAAATTTCAGGAAAAAGACCAAACCGTTATTTTGCAGCAGGGTGCCAAAGGATTCCTGTAATGCTTGCGCCGTAATGTTATCCTATAGGAAAAACTGTCAACTTTGGAGTGCCATAACTTTGCCGCCGTGTAATATTTTTCAATACAACACTGAAAGGCACATCTGCGAGATGTCAGCTCGTTCCCTCCAAATTTCAACCTAAAACTCCCGCAGTTTTTTGCAGTGCAGTGCCAAAAATTGCTGTCATTTTCCCACAGACTAGAAAATTACTGCTGCGCAATTTACTGACTTTTCATAAAAATTTGCGTTTACTTTCATAAAACAAAGTAATTTGTGAAAGTACTTTTTCCAGAAATTTGAAAAACATATTTCTTGGGGTGTTTCACAAAATAAAGACATGGCAAGCATCCTCAGGGCCCGACTAGTGAATACAAAAAATTAGGTTGCTAGAGGGTTCCAAATTTAAATACCAACCATTTTCTGATCACCAACTGAAAACAAATGGCGATTTGAGAAAGTAACAAGCCCATTTGCGAAAGTAAAATGCATTTGCGAAAGTGTTGAACTTTGTTAACTTTTCCCATTGACTTATAATGGGAAACTGTTTTTCGAATAACTTTTGAACCGTTTAATATTTTTTCACGAAATCTTTGAAAGGCACATCGGGGACCCTGGCTGCACATTCCCTGAAGATTTTGGGCCAGTCACACAAACCGTACGACCTGTAGGCGCGACCACAGAATTCCAGAAAAGCGTAAATGCATGCACAGATCACACTTAATAACTCCACAGCCGTATATCTGACCAGTACAAAACTTGGCAGATCCCAAGGCCTATGACTCTTGATCATAAATTCCAAATTTCAGGCAAATCCATCAAACGGTTGCAAAGTTATTAAGGTGCAAAGTTTTGGGGTTTAACATAGAAATGGCTCCTCAACCCTAACTATGGTAGCACTACCGTGCTACCATAATATATTTATATAAATGATACCAACTGGACTTGTAATTCATATAATCTGAAATGGTAAATACTTATATATCTAGTGTGTTGTACAGTTGATAGATGTTCATTTGCTTTGTGCAGTGATGTAATACCCTCCCTGTAATGTAAGAGCCACTATTTAACTGAAATAATAAATAAATAAATAAAATGGTAAGTACTAAGCCTTTTTCCTTCACTGCTTATTAAAACAGTGGAGCCATATGCACATTTTGCAGTGATGTAAAATGTGTTAGCTTTCAAGCATATATTACATTGTGTTAATTACACAGTGGTTGAAAGAATGTTCAGAAAGCTGTACAATTATGTAATATTGATTCACATAACAGCATTATATGTAATGTCAGGCATATATTAGAAAGGGAAAGAAAACTTACGGAATTAGGCATGTAAATGGAAATGGTACACCCATATTTGAAGTAGGTGAAATGAAAGGTCTTCTGAATGTGTTGTTATTACATTCACTAACAGAAGATGCTCCTATTTTGTGTTAACTGTTGAATTGAAATATTCTTCTCATGAAATACTTTTAGCAGTAATGCAGTAGCCATTCAAACACATCTTGCATTGACAGTATATTAGGCCATTTGCTGCTGATAAAGTCAAAATTTATTGCTGTGGGAATGTTACAAGTAATGGAAGAAATTCTTCTTCTATTTAGCAGTAAATGTAAGCTATGTTTTATGTTGGATAACATGCATAGCTCGGAAAGCCAACCTGTTGCCAAAGTGGCTATTGTCTGCATGTAAATTGTGTTTGACACCTACATGTTACTATAAGATAATGTGTGTTACTTAGGTGTTGGGTTTGCTTGTGAAATAGTATGTCTGGAAACTTTAGCTTGGAGATTGTGTGAGATGAAGTTTAGCATTGTCTTGTGAAGTGACCTAAGGCTTGTTTTTTTAGCATGTAAGTTGACATTGTGTTGTGAATTTTAAGGAATAAGTACAGATTGACTCAACCATGGCCCAATGAAGAGAGTGCAGAGTTTAGTAAAAGAAGATTTTTAGGTAATATTTTCCCTTGGATGTCCTGGATTTCCACAGCTGCATTAGTGCATATGTCTGACAGACATAAAAATGTAAATGTAAATCAATGCTTTATTTATTTGTTAAATTCTGATTTCCTATTCTGCAGGCCCTCTTCTGTCAGTGTTAAGGGCAGATGAACTTAGCTGTCTCAGTGAGGCCAGCTCAGTTAAAGGTACTTGTTGAAACTTTATATTACAAAGTATGGTCAATCATTTTTTTTTAAGTTTACTTTTACAATATAGTTTGAGAATAAATGTTTTTAATTGTAGTTTTTTATGTTCATTTTGCCACATGCCAACTCATGGAATCTACCCCAGTTTCATAAGAGGTATAAATGTAGTTTTCAGTAACCTCTTTTGTGAGTGATGAAGATGGTGGTTACCTGTTGTCCTGAACTCTTGACACCAGCTGCTATCACTGTTGCTGTGTTTCTGAAAATGACTCAGTTAAATGGTATGCTTAGATTCATATATTGTTATATAGTAGGTTTAGCTGTTTCAAAAGTTTAGCACCATCTCCATTCATTATACAAAGTAATAATAATGGATACAAAATGTGCAAAAATGTGCAAGAAATGTACATATACAAAGTAACAAGATAGAGTACATACATACATATATGATACAAAGTAATAATAATGATAATAATGGTGTATGCCTTCCTTTCTTAGACAAAAAAGGTGACAGTATTCAAACAGCTCACAAGCTTCCGGTGGATATGTCAAGGAGATATCCGACCTTGACAAACACCTCTCAGGTCAGCCAAATACAATTGCAATACCCTAATACAATAGTATGCCTTCTTGCTAATAATATTGTATTAGGGGACTGCAGTTGTCTTGGGGTGAGCAGAGAGGTGATCATTCTGATGTGATACACACTCGGCAGACCCGCTGGAAGCATGTGATCTGTTTGAAAACTGTCTCCTTTTGTACCATAGAAAGGAAAGCATATACCATACAGATTTATATGCTCTAACAACATTTTAAAGCTGTGTGATGTTATCTCACAATGGAGATTTCAAACTGCCAGTAAAAACAGACTATTACGTTCAACCTGTCTGATAAAAAAAAGCTCCTTCTGGTTTATGGGTGTCATCAATCAACTACAAGTAGTAACATTTACATACTACAATGACATAAATAGATGTCATGATTTCTAGCAAACAAACTTGTCAGGCTAATTTAACGAAAATGAAAAACAAACGAACAAACAAATAATAAAAAAAATCCATTATGCTAAACCCAGTGACTTTGTACTAGTACACCCCCCCCCAAACTGGCCAAGCAGAAATAATCACAAACACATTGACACCATGGCTTGTGGTGTGTGCAGGCTGAACAAGTATAGGCTGCTACAGAGATGTAGTTGTTACTGAGTACTACCTATGATTTAACAACTCAGGAATTCAAGACGTTGAGTATATAGCCTGCTCACTGGCCACCAAAAAAGCACACCTGGCTCCTGGGGACACTTCTGCATCTCACAACCAGCATAATTTACATCAGTCTGGTTGTGAGAAAGAGTCTACCTTTTTTCCCTTTTATTAATAAAATTACTTTTTTTTCCTTTTATAAATAAAATTACCATCTGGAGAGCCCCTCCATCCCCTTAAGGTTCCATTGGAAGCAAGTTTTAGCCTTCTTCTCCCAACATTTCTTTGTTTGCATTTTTTGTAATAGCCTGCACTCTGGGCCAGCAAAGGAACACAGAACACACCTTGTTGCTGCGGACAGCTCTTCATTTCCTGACAGTATCATTTGCATCAGTCCACTTGGGAGAAAGATGCTCATTTTTTTTAATCAGTAAATAAAAAATATTATCTGGTGAACCACTCCACCTTCCCAGGTTCCACAGGAACTGAATGTCTCCCTTCCTTTTCCAACGGGCCGCACTATAATGTGTTTCATTGGTAGAATGTCTGATGTGTGTGTTTTTTTTTTGTTTGTTTGTTTTTAACAGCCTACTCTCTAGCCAACAAAGGAGCACACCTTGCTCCTGGGGACACCTAGCATATCCCTAAACACTGGCTGTCATCATTTACATCAGTCCTGTCAGAAGAAAGGTGCTACTTCTTTTTATCTATAAATAAAAAACAAAAGAGGAAAGGACTAATATCTTAAAAAAGGATTTAATAAAAATGATTCTGCACTTACTTTGAGACACATTTTTCAGTTCTCCTCTTTATAATTAAGAATGGCACTCTGCTTGGGGGAGGGAGCTCACTGGAGCAAGGTGGCAACATGTATATTTCAGTGCTAAACTATAACACAATTGCTTTCATTGTTTTTCTTGCACTATAACTGTTTTAAGGGGTTCAAGTACATGCTTAAACCTATAGGTGACTATTAACAACAAAATAGTGCTGCTTGAAAAGTTTTTCACCCCAAATTAGCAACGTGACTGTGACTCTAGGGGAAGTTGTCTCTCCAAAGACTGTCATGCCTATGACATCTCCTTCTATCTGTCTGTCTGTCTAGATATATGTTTATCTATGTAATTATCTATCTTTCTATCAATTGCATCTATCACTATTTTTACGTATTTAAACCTGCATATCACATTTGCCTGCACTCTGAGCACATACGTACGATATAGTGCATATTTGTACTCATAGAAACATAGAAACATAGAATTTGATGGCAGATAAGGACTGCTTGGCCTACCCAGTCTGCCCATTTCCCTACCTAATGGATAAGCTGCAGATCCTAGTTAACCAACAGCCTACTTCCTCCTACCCCCCACTACAATTGCCTTATGTCTGTCCCATGCATTCTTGAATTCCCCCACTGTTTTTGACTCTACGACCTCCTCAGAAAGGCTATTCCATGTATCCACAATCCTCTCTGTGAAGAAATACTTCCTCACATTACCTCTGAGCCGTCCTCCCTCTATCTTCAAATTGTGCCCCCTTATTTTTGCACATCTCTTTTTCTGAAAGATGCTACCCTCTTGGACTTTGTTGATTCCCTTGAGGTATTTGAAAGTTTCTATCATGTCCCCCCTCGCCCTCCTTTCCTCAAGACTATACATCTTTAGTTCCTTTAGTCTTTCTTCATATGTCTTCTGACGCAGACCCTGCATCATTTTGGTTGCCCTCCTCTAGACAGCCTCCATCCTGTCTGTCTTTGCAGAGATGGGGTCTCCAGAACTATACACAGTAGTCCAGATGTGGTCTTACCAACTGTCTGTACAGAGGGCCAACAACTTCCTGTTTTCTGCTGGTGATGCCTCTCCCTATGCATCCTAGTATCCCCCCAGCCCTCCTTACTGTCTTCTCATATTGCTAGCCCACCTTTAGGTCATCTGATATGACTACCCCCAGGTCCCTTTCATTTTTGTTGTTGTCAGTATCTCACCCCCCATTGTGTACTCTTCCCCTGGGTTTTTGTTTCCCAGGTGCATTACTTTGCACTTCTTTGCATTGAATCTAAGCTGCCATACATTTGACCATTCCTCCAACCTTGCCAAGTCCCTTTTCATCCTTTCTACCCCACCTTGTGTATCAACCCTGTTGCAGATCTTTGTGTCATCTGCAAAGAGACATACTTTCCCTTCCAGTCCCTCTGCAATGTCACTTATAAAGACATTAAAAAGGACTGGACCTAGTACTGAACCCTGCGGTACCCCACTAGTAACCCTCCTTTCTTCGCTGTGGACTCCATTTACTATTACCCGCTGTGTCCTGTTGTCCAACCAGTGTTTTACACAGGCTACCACCCTGGGACCCACTCCCAGGCTGGCTAATTTGTTTATTAATCTTTTGTGAGGGACTGTGTCAAATGCCTTGCTAAAGTCTAGGTAAGTCATGTCCACAGCCCCTCCCTGGTCTACTGCTTTGGTCACCCTGTCAAAGAAATCAATTAGATTTGTCTGACGTGACCTTCCTGCTGTGAATCCATGCTGCCTTGGGTCCTGTGCCCCACTGGCCACTAGGTACTCAACAATTCTTTCCTTCAGAAGTGATTCCATCATTTTCCCTACCACTGAGGCCAAACTGACAGGTCTGTAGTTTCCTGCCTCTGTCTTGCTCCCACTTTTGTGAAGGGGAATCACATCCGACCTCCTCCAGTCCTCAGGTACTACACCATCCTCCCATGATTTATTAAAAAGGGTAGTCAGTGGTGTTACTAGTTCTCCCCTTAGTTCTTTTAGAATTCTGGGGTGAATCCCATCAGGCCTCATTGCTTTATCCACCTTCAGTTTTAAGAGTTCTTTCAGAACCCTTTCTTCTGTGAAAGGACTAATATCAACCGCCCTATCCAAAGTGCTTCTATTGACTGGATTACGTATTTCCCCCTGCTTTTCCATTGTGAATACTGAGCAGAAGTATCGTTCAGTATCCCTGCTATTTCACTGCCGCTCTCTGCCCAACCACCTTCCTCCTTGTTCAGCCTCAGTATCTCTGCCTTAGTCTTTCTTTTCTCCTTAATGTACCTATAAAAGGTTTTATCCCCCTTCTTAACTGAGTTGGCTATCTTTTTCTCGGTTTGAGCCTTTGCTATTCTGGCTGCCTTACCCACTTCTTTCTGGTTTAACTGGTACAGTTCTCTGTCCTGCTCCTTCTGTGTTTCCTTATACTTCTTGAATGCTATCTTTTTCTCCCTTACCTTCCTCGCCACTTCTTTTGAGAACCATAATGGTTTTTTCTTTCATTTTGATTTGTTTATTTGCTTCACACAAAGGCTTGTTGCCTCTGTGATGGCAGTTTTGATGTTTCCCCATTGTTGCTCCACCCCACCCTCTTGCCTGTTTGCTAGTGCTTTTCTGAGGCACCCTCCCATTTTGACAAAATCAGCCTCCTAAAGTCCAGTAACTTCACTTTTGTGTGGCTTGACTCTACAGCTAAGTTTATCATGAACCACACTGTTTGGTGGTCACTTGTTCCAAGATGGCAACCCACTTCAAGATCAGAGATCCTCTCTCTGTCCCCATTTGAGGGTACCAGGTCTAAGATTGCTCTCTTCCGAGTGGGTTCCAAAACTAGCTGTCTGATGCATGCCCCCTGTAGGGCATCAAGAATGGCCCTGCTCTTGGATGTGGCTGCAGCAAAGGTGCTCCAGTCAACATCTGGCATATTCAGGTCCCCCATCAGCAATATCTCCCTTTTCTCTGCCTTCCCAAGGATGCCTTCTATCATTTCCTTGTCCTTTTCCTCCCCCTGAGACGGGGGTCTGTATACAACCCCTGTGTGGATTGTGGAGCCATTTCCAGTCTCCAGAGTGACCCACAGTGCCTCCTCTCCTCCTTGTTTACCCTTTAGTTCTGTTGCTTTGATCCCTTCCCTTACATAGAGAGCTACTCCTCCTCCTCCTCTTCTTCCTCCCTGTCCCTCCTGTAGATTGTGTACCCTGGTATGTTGACATCCCAGTCATGGTTCTCTGTGTACCATGCTTCTGTGACTGCCACAATATCCAGGCATCCCTCTTCCATCAAGGCCACCATTTCAGGGAGCTTTTTACCTAGACTATGAGCATTGGTACTCATTACCCTCCATTTTTTTTATGGCTTTATTTCTTTTTGCCCCATCCCTGTCCCTACTGCCTTTGTCTTTTTCTCCATTTACCCCTGCCCTTCTCCCGATCGACTGCTCTATCTTGGTGTTTACCTCTATAATTACCCTGATTTGGGGGGGGCTAGGATTTCCCTTCTCCTCTTTAGTGCCTCCCCCTTGGCTAGTTTAAATGCTTGCCATTGAAGCATTTAAAACTATCACCTATGATCCTGGTTCCCCTCCAGGATAGATGCAGACCATCATGCCTGTATAGGCCTGCATCCCTCCAGGTGGAGCCCCAATCCTCAATGAAGCCAAATCCCTGAGCTCTGTTCCAGCTTTTCAACCAGTCATTGAATCCCATGGTGCAGAGTGCCCTAGCCTCATCAATGCCATAGACAGGTAGCACTTCTGAGAAAGTTACCGTGTGTGCTACTTGTCTAAGGCCCCTCCCCAACTCCACAAACTCCTGTTGCACTGCTCTGATCCCATTCTCAGCCAAGTCATTTGTCCCCAGGTGGATAATGACATCCAGCTCCCTCCCCCTTACCGCTGCTCCCACGATCCTGAGGATTCATTTCCTGTCCCTCCAAGTCTTGGCACTGGGCAGGCCCCTTACCTCCCTTTCCCCTCCCTCCTCCAGTTCTACCCCCCAACAATTGAGTCCCCCACCAAGAGTTGTTTCCTTCCCCTGTGGGGTCCTGGGCCACCCTCCTTTGGGTCTCCATTGTGGAGGTTCCCAGCATCCTCCTTGGTCTCCACTACAGGTGCCTTCACAGAGGAACCCTGCTTCACTGGAGTGGTGAATGAATTGTGGAGAGGCACAACTGGAGGGATGCGTCTCTGTTCCACCACCCTCAACCTCCCTGAGCCCACCATGGTCCAACCACTCCTCTTTCTTGGCAACCTCTGAGGTAGTGGCGGTGGTCTGGGTGGTCCCTGGGTGGGGGAACAGGTTTTCTGAATCCTTGCCAGGTCAGCATGAAGGTGAACAACCTCCTCCCTCAGACCCGAGAGGTGCCTGCAAATAGATCAGCAACGCAGTCTCCAGAATGTCTCCCGGAGGACTGCTGCTCCACAGCCAGCGCATTGCACCACTCCCCACATGTCCTTGTCACTTTCAGTTACAGATGTTTTTTGGTTTTTTGTTCTTGTTTAAGTGTGTGCAAGCTTGTGAGTGTCTCTACCCCCTATTCAGTGTGATGTGCCTTTAAGGATATGAACAGGTGTATGTTGTTAGCAGTTTTGGGGAAGTGATGTCAGAGCCCCTGCTATAAAGGAAGTTATGCGCTTGGGGCATGTGGGGTGAGGGAAGGGTGGGTGGGAGTAAACCTATGCCATCCAGAAACAATCACCTACAACTCTTACCCTCCACCTTGGGGAGTGCCTTCCTTCTTTTCAGACACCTATTTCACAAAGGCTAAGTAACAGGTCTAGTCACAACTGACTGCAAATATCTCCCAGCTACAGTTCCTCCCTTGCAAATTAAAGTTAAAACTAAGAAAAGTCCACCCCAAAAACAGAAACAATACTAGTTACTTACACAGGTCCAAAAAGTAATTCAGTTCAGTGTAGTCTAGAAAATAACCTCCTTGATTCAAGGAAGCTGTGGCTGCTTTCTCAATCTCCCTGTCTCATTCTCAGCAGACAGAGACCACAAACAACTCCAGTTATAAATCCTCAGTTCAACTAGACCCCTTTCAGCTCCTCCCCTTAACAGATAGCTATTTCACAAAGGCTAAGTAACAGGTCTAGTCACAACTGACTGCAAATATCTCCAAGCTACAGTTCCTCCCTGGCAAATTAAAGTTGAAACTAAGAAAGTCCACTCCAAAAACAGAATCAATACTAGTTACTTACACAGGTCCAAAAAGTAATAAGTCAGTTCAGTGTAGTCTAGAAAATAACCTCCTTGATTCAAGGAATCTGTGGCTGCTTTCTCACTCTCTCTGTCTCAGTATCCTGCATAGACCTCATACTGTCCTGATATTCCCGTTATCACAAGCATAGTTACTTTAACCTTATCAACAGCGACCCCTTCTGAAAGTTACTGTCACATTTTCTCTCCTAACAGAGTCCATCATTACACCTGACTGTCTGACATCAACACATTGCTTAAATATAAGTTATAGTATATAACTTATATCACCCATGGACAAAACCCATCTTTCTCTATAAAACTATGTAAATAACCCCAAGACTGAACATATGCGGAGGTGGGAGGTCTGGATAGTCGGCAGCATGGGTTTGTGCCAGGTAGATCATGTCAAACCAACCTTGTAGAGTTCTATGAATGGGTAACATCAGAACTGGATAGGGGTAAGCCTGTGGATGTATTATTCTTGGACTTCAGCAAGGCGTTTGACTCTGTCCCCCACAATGGTCTGGTGGAGAAACTGATGGGGTTAGGAGTAGGCCCTTTGATGGTCAGATGGATTGAAAACTGGATAGCTGGACGCACTCAGAGAGTAGTGGTCTGTGGGAGCTCAACCCTACAGAGGTTGGTAGTGGGGTACCACAGGGCTCGGTCCTGGGTCCAATCCTGTTTAATGCATACATATCAGACATCAGGGATGGTATAGGGTGTGAAATGAGTCTCTTCTCGGATGACTCCAAGATGGGAGCAGTAGTTGAGGGAGAAGAGGGGAGGTTGGCCCTGCAAGGGGACCTGGACACCCTGGAAAGCTGGGCTCACACATGGAAATTAAATTTCAATATCACCAAGTGCAAGGTGTTGCATCTTGGTCGGGAAACCCTAAACACAGGTACACCTGGGAGGAGGTGCTGGAAGCCTCAACAGGGGAAAAGACCTAGGGGTCATGGTGGATACATGTATGAATAACACTGAGCAGTGCAGGAGAGCAGCTAGCAAGGCAAACAGGATGTTGGGATGCATGCATGGGGATCACCTCTAGGAGCAAGGAAGTGATTCTGCCACTGTACAATGGACTGGTTAGACCACCTTGAGTACTGTGTACAGTACTGGAGACCACACTGAAGAGGGACATACAGCTCCTGGAGAGGGTACAGAGGAGGGCAACAAAGATGATATGAGGGCTAGGGGATTTGACTTACGAGGACAGACTTGAGGAGCTCTGCCTGTTTTCATTGGAGGAGAGGAGAGACAGGGGGGACATGATTGAGGTCTTCAAGTACCTCAAGGGAATAAATAGGGTAAACATGGAGGGGATCTTTAGACTAAAGCAGGGAGGCATCACCAGAGGGCATGGTTTGAAGTTGGAAGGTGGAAGGGTGAGGGGGGAAAAGAGGAGGAGGTTTTTCACTGAGAGGGTGGTGGACCCTTGGAATGCTCTGCCTGGTGAGCTGGTTCAGAGATCCACAGTGGAGAGCTTTAAGAAAGGGTGGGACAGACACAGAAAGTGGATGTATCAGATGATGGCCTGTCCCGGAGGGGTGGGGATGGATGATAGGGGTTTCTGGAGCACAAGGGATGGGAGGGTCTCGGCACCCAACTAAGGATCTAGGTTCGAGCAGACTTGATAGACCATAATGCCTAATCTGCTGGCAAATAGTATGTTAGTATGTTAGTATGCCAGCCATTACTTTTTTCATGTACTGCCACCTACAGTACCTGTCAAACCTATATTGCTTACCATTCCTTCCATTGAAATGTACACCTCCATATCTTTTCCTAATAATGTGTCTGCCTTCCTTGAATAGAAAATAAAACAAATCTTACTACTTAAAAAAAATCATTGTGTTGCTTCTCTATGCCTCCTTATCAATTCCACACAATCTCACTAACTTCATTAGTGGGAGCACAGAAAGGACCCCTTGGGGTGCAGAGTGATATGAGTACCTTACGGTCACCTATCTTTACTGCTTTTCTCGCCTCTTTCCCCCCTTCTCCCTCCCTTTTCCTTTAGTTTTCTTTCTGCTAGTTAAGTAGACGATTTTTGTGTCTTTCAACCTGGGAGAGGTCTCACACCATGCTGTAGCCCCTGGGCCTGTATGTTTAGTAATCTGTGATTGTTTATATGCAATTCTGTTGCTTCTTCTCCCGCCTTAATAATCCCTTTTGTTCATCCCACTATTTGGAGTACGTTCTGCTCCCTATTGTTAGGTTAATTTTGTAACTGATACACCTGAAAAATGTTATCTTTGTAACTGATACTCTGTCTCACTATTGGAGTGTGTCTGCTCCTGATTGTAATGTTGTCAATGTATTCTCTCCTATGTAATTACCCTGTGATTCTCCCGGGTCGCACCTGAAAATAGGCACTTGCTGTCTAGAGTGCTTACCCGGTTACCAAAAGCAAATAAATAAATTATGCAGCCGTGGTGGATCTGACCAGAATTTGTTCCTTTTGTTCCCTCTTCATCCTTCTTCTCTTCTAACAGCTTAATTTCACCCTTTGCTAACTCCCTTCTTCCTTGATTAACTTGCTCCATGGGGGGACTCTTGCCCCCTGGATCTCCCTACACTCCATCTCAGCCTGTGAGGGGGGTCACATGATGTGCTCAGGCTGAACAGTCACAATTCCTATAGTTCCACTATCCTGGGTATTGAAGTCCTTTTTATTTTATAGTAAACAGCCCTATTCATGTTATTCTTGATTATTAAGTCATCTTTTGGATTCTGAGTACTGAGGACATCTGATTGTTGGCATGTATTCCTTGGATACTACTGAATCGGTGGGACTGTCTGATACCCCTGCCCAGCCACACAGGCCGCAACCTGCATGAAAGCATCCTGCTCCTGATTCCCTGAATGACATGGATCCTGAACCTGATAAATTGGACCTGCTCTTATCAGATATGGCCAGCATTAAACTTACTCTGGCTAAGGTGGTCGATGATTTCCAACTATTGAAGCTGGCTCTTGTAGGGTTTCATCACCAGTTGGGGGATGCAGAACTGTGTATAAGCTCTCTAGAAGATTCATAGGCCCGTGAAATGGAGATCCAAGAGCTGAAAAAGTGGATCACCAAACTAGAAGCTACAGTGGAAGATCAAGAGGCCGGCAGTCACAGTAATAACTTGGTTTCAGTTGGAATTCCTGTACAGGCAGAAGGGAATGATATGCTTGGTTTTGTTCAGGGTCTTTTGCAAGATATTGCGGGCTCCACTCCTCAGGGCTCCTGTTTACTCATCGAATGAGCCCACCGCTTACTGTGGTTGCAGCCTCCTCTGAACGGCAAGCCTCGGGCCATTATTCTGTGTTGTTTGAACTACCAAGACAAAATACTAATCCAACGGAGAGCCCAAGCTAAACAGCCTCTTCTCTGGAAAGGCCATCAATATCACATTTTTAGTGACACCACACCACCTGTTCAAGAACACCATCTTGCATACAGGACCATTAAGCAAGAGCTTTATAGGGCAGGGGTAAAAGTTTATATGAGATATCTGGCTCACTTATTTGTGATTTCAACCACCTGCACCCTTGAATTTTCATCAGCCAAGCAAGTATGCCTGGAGCTTTCTAAGCATTTCCCAATTTTTTTTTCTCTAGTCCCCGCTGACATAACAGCCCAGTGGAGAATAGCTTTTTGTTCCCTATGTTGTTAATAGCTGCACTCTTCATGCTACCTATCTCTTTCCAGCACTTTGGAAAATGTACAGGGCATTACTGGCTTTAAAGTTTGACTTAGACACTTGATGTACTGGTTTCATTGTTATCCTGCTATTCAAACCCCTTTACTAGTTAGTTAAAAAAAACTTTCTCCACCATGGCTCTTCAAATCTCCACTGACTCTCCCTTGTTTGGCTTTTTTTTTTTTCTGGAGCACTGGCCTGGCCAATTGGCTGTCACTGATGTATCTGAGACCAGCCTTTTATATTGAGATGGGAAGACTGTGGTCATACAGTTGCACCCAGTTGCTACTCTCCTGACTTGCACCCAAATCTCTTTCTTATGTCCTTGTCCCCTTATTTGAGGACTCAGTTATCAATGGGACTTGATTGTTAGGACACCCCTTCATTTTGACTGCTAAGGAGTTGCTGCTTTTTCTACCTCAAAATACAACTCCATACTTTGTGGACAGCAATGACTGATGTGGGAGCACAGAAAGGACACCTTGGGGTGCAGGGTGATATGAGTGTCTTACGGTCACCTGTCTTTACTGCTTTTTTCGCCTCTTCCCCCCTTCTCCCTCCCTTTTCCTTTAGTTTTCTTTCTTGGTTAGTTTCTCTGGAGTGTTTCATATCTCCTTACTCAGTTTATGGTTTTAGTTTCTGACTCCATGGAGCCTTCATTCTGTAGCTTGTCTTTTTTTTTGTTTTTTTACATTTCTATTTATTAAATTTTTTAATGATGTTTATGTACATACAATCATAAAAAGTGAAGAAAACATGTTTTCCCCATTTAAACATACAGAATAGAACTAGACAATTCAAAGATGGAGGGGGAAGAACTCACAAAGCATGAACTGTAACTTTTCAAATCGATTCTGTAGCTGCACTTTTCAAACCTCATTTCATTTGGTTAACCAAAAAGTCCCTGACTGGTTCAACAAAAAAACAAAACATCTTAACCATATAGAAATAATCCAAATCAAATTAAAACAATTCAGTACCATACAAACGTTCTATAGGTCAATTTTTTCCATGCAGGCCATCGTGTCTTTTTCAGAGGTAGTAAGGTGAATTAGAGATATCAGGTTGGATATTCAAACTGCACCATTCTGTGGCGCAAGCCCTTGCGCTGCTCAAAAAAGTTGAGTAGGGGTGTGGCTGGGGCGATATTCAACGGAGTTGCTCTACTGAGCAACTCCTTTGAATATCCTTCCACCACAGCCACTGTGCATGGCGCAGTGGAACTTGCGCCACCGCAAGTGGTCAGAGGAGTATATCTTAGATGCGGTGGCGCAAGTTCCATTGCGCCATGTGCAAATTTTCGATATTCAAAAGGTGACATGCAAATGGGGCCATAATTTATGCAAGGCACACGGGGGGCCATTTTCATCTAATTACAGCCCCATTTGCATGCCATTAGCATGCAGGTGTGCCAATCCCCAATGACTTGCACTTGGCGCCCTGCCAGGCAGCAGCTGTCGGTGAATGACGCCCCCTGCAGCCTGATCGTGGGCATGATATAAACCCCCAACTGGCCTGATCGCGGGCATAATGTAAAGAACCCCGACTGCGATGGTGGGCATATACGTCAAATGAACCCCCTGACTAGCGGATCGTGGGCAGAACATAAATGAACCCCCCCAGGCTAGCCGATTGCGGGCGAAGCGGTCAACCCCAAAGACCAATATCCCTGGTGGTCAGTGGACCGTGAAGCCCGATCGCGACGCAAGAAGTCCAAACCACCCTCATCGGCGGGCGGCGGGCGGCAGGTGGGTGGGGGCTGCCTCCGCTGGCTGATGGGGAGCGGGTGGTGGGCCTGTGGGTGGTGGGTGGGGTCCACCAGGGAAATTGACTTTGTGGGGAGGGTGGGTTTGACTCTTATGCCCGCGATCGAAGCTTCACGGTCCACTGGACCACCAGGGAAATTGGACTTTGGGGTGGGTTTGACTCTTATGCCCGCGATCGGGCTTCTGGGTCCACTGGACCACCAGGGATATTGGTCTTTGGGGGTTATGCCCATGATCGGGCTAGTGGGGAGTGTGTTCTGCCTGTGATCAGGCTATGGGGGTTACTATGCCCATGATTGGGCAGCAGGAGGGCACAGGAACAGTGGAGGGCCACCCACGGGTGGTAGCTGCTGTCAGTGCCTGCAATGTGGCAGCTCACCTGTGGGTGGCCCTCAACTTGATCCTTTTTTTTTGCCTCAAAGTTGTGCAGGCGCAGGTGGGGGCTGCGCTTGCACAACTCTGCACAGCCAGCTGAATATCGGCTGTGCAGTTTATGCATGGTTCCTCCCTCCGGTTGAGCATGCCTTCATTAGCATTGCACCGTTGCTCAGCATGACTTGGGGCCGCAACTGCCTCCTGCTGAATATCGCAGAATGGCGCATTTCGGACTTGCGAGGTGCAACCTTATTGCGCATGGCGCAACCCTTTGAATATCCAGCCCATCATGTTCAAATACAGATGAATAGTGAGATCTCAAAAAGTAACTAACTGATCTATTTTAAAAAATATGCATCTTGCCATCTTCTGTCAATTTATTTTAGCTGGTGGGAGAAGAGAGAATTGAGTCCCTAGCTCGAGCACTTCTTGCCTGTACAGAAACAGAAGTCAGGAAAGATATAATAGCGACAGCCCCTGTATATCAACGCACCTTTTAATCTCGCCAGTTTAAAGATAAAGTCTCAGTCAGAGTCAAATAAGGGTTAGCAAAATAGTAGATTTCAATGGTAAACCTGAATCAGTTTTATGTTTAGGGACTCTAAAAGCTCGAGCCAACAGTGGAGGGTTATCCAGTGGGAGGTCAAAAGTAGTAATTAAAACATCTTTCACTAAGTCTCGATATTCTCAAACTCAGAGTCCATGCTGTCTGGTATTCCAACCATACGGAAATTTTATATCTGAGCTGATTCTCATTTTGTTCCAATTTCCTTGAAATATTGAAGTTCTCTTTAATAACCCCTTGCAATGTTGCAGTTGTTGCTTGTAAATTACCTTCAAGCTGTGATAGTTTGGTGGCTTGTTCCATCAAGGTTTGTTTGTTGCTACAGATTTTTCTTGTACCTCTCTGACTTCAGTCTGCAAAAATCTGTTTTCTTTGTCAATGCCTCGAACCGATGCTCATATCTCCCATCCAGTCCAGCAGTTTATCCAATGCTTTTCCCAATAACTCAGTGGAATTATTCTAGGCTTCCATAGGTGACTACTCATAAATAGGCTGTGATCCACCCACAAATGTTTCTACCGAGGCATTCTGCTTTCCAGGTAAGGGATTTGCTTTTGACTGCAGGGTGGTGGGGTTTGCATCCCGCTTCCCACTTCTGGGCTCATATCGGAATGAATCCGCTGATCCAACGGTACTGACCTGGCAGAAATGAACTCAACAACCAGGCTTAAGTTTCCTTTTCTCTGACATTGAGTAAATGAGTAGTTGAGTAATTAAGTTATCAAACAAGGAATGTTTTATCTCAGGTCAGTGTGGAACTAGAACGAACACTGTTACAGAGTCGCCATCTTGATCCCCCATCTTGATTCCCCCTCCCGTAGCTTGTCTTTAATATACTACCCCATAGATGTTTAACCTGCTATCAGGCTTAGTTTCTTGTGTTTATGGGATGACTGCCTTCCTGCTATGCATTTTGTACTCTGACTGTCCTCCTTTTTATGCAATGACTTAATCTTTCTTCTATTCTTCATTACTTGCTATAAATTTTATTCTTTTTAATTTTGATCTCTGGTTCCTCTAACCTCTCGCTTTTGGTCCACCTTGCAAGATTTTCACATAACTTTCTACCTTATATTATATATATATTTTTTTATTCTACTCAGTCTCTTTTCTCCCTGGTCACTTTTATGCATTCTTCCTCCTTTAATCAAAATGCCACTGCAGTGCATGCTCTCCCCTTTTTTTTCTTTTTCCCATATGGTCTGTTTGCTGTTCACTGTCACTGTTCTAGGTTAACAACAGCTGGAAGTGGCTGCCAGGAATACACAAGTCTTCCGTAACACCATGGTCCTTCTAGCAATTGATGGCCTTGAGCCATCCTATGGGTGTTACCTCTACCCCCTCCCTTCCTTATCTGGACAGGATAGACAGGGTTCTTCAGTTTTCCTTGTTTATCACTGTTTAAAAGGTTACTTGTACATACCATTATTAGCCTTGACTGGTTCTTGCTGTTCTTTTTGTTGGTTATGGGTTTACACAGTTGTTTGCTTGTTCCTGTTTTCCTGGGTATTTGTGTGTGCCTTGTTGGTTTGGGACCTTAGTATTTTTGAGAACCTTTGGCTGTGGAAGTGTGTACTTTTTCTTCGTGTACTATTTTGTCTTATGAGTATGCTTTTTTTCTTCCCTCATGCCACCCTATATGGCTTTTAACACATTTAACATGTATAACATGGAACAGTAAGGAGGGGTCAGTCAAATATAAAACACTTAGATTATCAAACATCTTTCTACTTTTAAAGTAGACCTAGCTCTGTTCCAAGACACTCATCTCCTTTCAGCAGACGAATACTGTTTTCATAAACTCTGGGTTGGTTATGCATAATGGTGGTGTCAGTACCACAGAGCCAGTGTTCTTGTATTGGTTAGAAGACATCTTCCATTTCAGGTTCTGCAAGAGTACACCGACTCTGAAGGCAACTTCATTATCCTCTGAGCATCAGTGGCCCTGCAAGAGATGTTATCAACATCACGGGCAGACTAGATAAAATGTTGGTCTCCTTCTGCCATCATTTTCTATGTGTCAATGTTTCTATGTTGTTGAGGTGTAGTTATAGTCCAGATTTGGACCCTCCATTCTTTATTCAGCTATTGAACATTATCTTGGCCCATAATCATTTACGTAAAATTCTCATGGGAAACTGTAGCCTACTGTAACTATAGGTGACACTTTGGATAGAACAGGCACCAACGTAAAGGTCTCTCCCTGGCACAAAGGGCTCTCAGGAGTTATTAGATAATTGTGGTCTTGTTTACATTTGGAGGGTCCTTCACCACATGCAGACAGACTATACTTTTCATTTTTAATGCATGATACTTATTTCAGATTGGATGTTGCTCTTGTTTGTTCTTCCTGTATACCTGTTGTTAGATATTGTGAGATTAACAGTAAGGTTCTCTCTGACCATGCTCCAGTCTCTCTCTCTCTCTCTCTCTCTTGTCTTCTCCCTCACAGATACTGATAGATGTTGGAAACAAAATAACCATCTTCTAAAAGATGATTGGTGCCTCAACAAATTGAGAAACTTGACATCTGAGTACTTTACTCTTAATAAATCTCCTGCTCCCTCCTCTGATGCTTGGTGGAATGCATATAAACTTGTCGTTCGAGGGGAACTTATTCAATGGCTCACATTCAAAAGAACTGCAGAGCAAATGAGCTGCAGGATCTTTTAGTGTCAATTAGGCAGTTAGAAAAAATATCAAACCTTCATTTCCTGATCAGAACTGCCTCCGGCTTAACCAGGAAAGGGCTAAATATGCAGAACTTAAAAGGGAGCAGGCAGAACATGCTTTTGTCGAGCCAGGCTTAACTATGAAATGTTTGCAAAACAGCTAGTCAGTTTTTGGCTATGTGACTTAAACAGCAGGAAACCACTCATATGATTAGCAGTGTAGGACAAATCAGTTAGTGAACTAGTAGTCAGTTTGGCCACTAGCTTTCAAAATCTGGTAGCCAATGTGACATAGACAGCCAGTTCTAAAGTGCTGTATCATTTTTTTTATATAAAATGTAATAATGACTATCTCTGCTGAAAATCTAATGCTCTAGGAGTGACCACAACCCCCACTCCGATTTCAGTTGACAGATGCAGGCCAAGAGAAATGCTGAAAGCATGTATCACACACACTCAATTTTTAGAGACAATGTTTTACATGGAAGACTTTAATCAAGGATCCTGTTTCTCTGAGTTAATTACAGAGTTGTTTAAGTTAACTTTATTAAGAGGAAATCATAAAAAGGTTTATGATGTTGAAGAAGAAAATACAGGTTATTACACAGGGTGAGAGGTTGTAAATGCTCATATGAAGCCTGTGGAGAGGGTGCAGCATGAATTAAAGAGGTGTCATTGAAATTGAGTTATGCTAAGGTTGCAGAATTAATACTTTGAAATTACATCCTGTGGTTGTATAGAAATCTATATTTTTAGATATTTTGACAGGGAGGAACTAGATGACCTCATGCAAAAAGAGGTGGGCAAAACCAGCTTTTAAAGATTATTCTGTTTCACTACAGACACACTTTTATCTGACACTGACCAAGAAAACATCTGAGCACTGAAAACAGGTGTTTAGAAAGCTAGACAAAATCTAAATATTGTTGTAGGAATTGCACTGTTTTAAACCTTGTTTTGTTTAAAGATATGTATGTCTTGTGACATGAGTTCTGTATTGTATGTTTGACATATTATTATATATTTTAGTAAAACTCTAATTTTAGAGCATACCTGGTCTGTCTTTGAATTGCTTTCTTTGCTAAGAAATATTTATGGTTATAGCAGACAGCAGACATAAGCTTGTATGGTGGTACCAAACTGGAAAGAGAAACGCTTTTACATCCGAGGTCTTTATTAAAGTTTTAAGGTTCATCTCTGAATACCTGGTTAGGTGCCCATAGGCAAAGATATCTGGCCCCCAAAGACAGATATATCTGAGCCTGTGCATTGGGTATGCTAGCAAGAGGTTAACAGTTTGAATCTCTCCAGAACTTGAGACCAAAGTTTGATCCGAACTCACAAAAACAGACAAGAGGGTTACCTTGTCTGTTACACTGTTCACAAGACTGCGCCAGAGGTTGGCACTTTGGGAGTAGAGGGCCTGACCTGCTGAGTGGGTTTGTGACAGATTGGTTGGCAGCAGTGGCATAATTTTGGTATCACAAGCTTTATTGTTCTGAGTCAGCTGAGACCGTAAGCTCTCTTGCAAAGAATGAAAAGACAGAGTTTTATTTTAAAAGGAAACTGAACTATATATCACTTGGTGTACAGTCAAGTTCCTACCTATTTTATTTTTCTCTAAAGTGCAGTCAGAGTAGCGCAGTCAGGAAGAAGAAGATGGCTTCCAACTACAGCAGGCACACTGTAGATTACTTGAAGCAGTTGTGCAGGGACAGGGAGTCCTGTTTGAGGTGACAGCCAAAATCTGAACCTCATAGAGGCCCTGATGGTAGCAGATACCCAGAACAGTGAGTCACCAACCATGACTGAAAAAGACAGCAGGGCCACTGTCAGTGAAGGGCCACAGCAGCAGGAATGGCCACCAGTATCCTGAATACAGAGGTACTCAAACTGCAAATTGAATTGTGCAGGATGGAGTTGGAGTCCCAGGAGAGGAGAGAGGAGAGAAGTGAGAGGCGGACCATGAGGCAGAGCGAGTATGCAGAGACGCAGAGCAAGAATGCAGAGAGGCAGAGCAACAACAGAGGGAGACAGACCGTGAGGAGTGTGAGCACCAGCAAGCTGCAGAGGAGAAGAGAAAGGAGCACCAGAGGCAACATGAGCTGGAGAAGATGCGACTCCAACCAGCAGCACCAGAGCAGGTAAGTGGCTTGGGTTTAACTGGGACTGCAGGACTGAGTTACAAATTGAACTCCAAATTAATAGCTGAGTTTAAGGAAGGGGAAGACAAGGATGCCTTTTAAATTCTTTTGAAAAGTTTGCATTCAGGCTAAAATTCTCAAAAGTCCTGAACTTCCAGTTATCCCCGCTACTTACCGGAAAGTTCGAGATGCATTTGGTCAAATGGACAATGAAGACAGCAATGATTACAGCAAGGTAAAAGCTGTGCTGTTAAAAAGTTTGAATTCACTGCTGAATCATACAGAGCTAAATTCTGTAAGCTCAGAAGAAGCCCTGATATAAGCTACGAGGAGCTAACCACAAAACAACATCGGGTTTTAAAGCGCTGGTGGAAGGAACTGAGGCAAATTCTGTTGATAAAAGTGAAAATGTGATTTTATTAGAACAGATTTATTGGGCATGCCCAGCAGAGCTAAAAACCTGGCTAGAGGACCTAGATTCATAAGCAGAGCAAGAGGCTGCTGAACTCTCAGACTGATATGCCAAGAGCAGACCTACTCTGAGAATGAATGGGCGGGCGAGGCAGCACAGAAAGGAAAAGTGTACTTTCAGGGCAGCTAAAACCCTCACTGCCTCCGCCAAACCAGTTAGCCCCAGGTTTCAAAGAAAATATTTCTCTGAAGTAAGACATGCCTGTTGGTTGTGTAAAGAAACTGGACATATTGCCAGACAGTGCCCCAAAAAGGAGCCATAATACACAACAGGGTGCTAGAAAAGAAGTGGGTTGTTTGTGTGTCCTTGGAATCATGCCAGTGAACATGAGGGAACACATGCACCCCATCATAGTGAAAGGGTACAGACGCCGAAGTTAAGGGACACAGGGCATCTCTGACATTGGTAAAGGGGGATCTGGTACAGCCTGGTCAGCTTATACCCAATAAATACGAACTGTACAAGAGTTTACTGGTGAAGAGAAAACATTGCCACTCACTAGTGTTCTCTGGACTGGGGGGTGAAACAGGGGAGGCTGTGAAGCAGGTGGCTGTAGCCAACACATTAGCAGTGGATGTGATCCTGGGTAACAATCTCCAGCAGGGGTGGTATGTGCAGTTACCATAGCCAAGTGGCAAGGGAACATAATAATTCCCTGAACCCCACAGAAACCAGTGTTGAAGCCACTGAGAGGCTGGTTCCCCAGCCTGTGTACTCCAGATGGGGAGACTGATAAAGGGTGAAATTTCCCCAGTAGCAATTAATCACACAGCTACAGAGGGTTACCTGAAGAGGGAGGGTGACCCCTGTCAGAGGGTTAGGATTGACAGTGATCCTGAGGGCTCTGACACTAGTGCTAGGGACCCTAGTTTAGTGACTGAAGGGACCTGTCCCATGCCTTGGGAATGTGTGAGGGTTTGCAGCTGCTCAGAGGAGTGACCCTAGTTTAGAGAAGCTGAGGGTTGGGCAGACTCGAGGGCACACAGGAGGTGACAGAAGACATAAGATTTATTAGGAAAATGGACTTATGTATACACAGGCAGTACAGACAGAGGGAGGATGCTAGGCAGGCAGCTTGTCGCCCCTCAGGGGTATCGTGAGCAGTTGCTCAAGACTGCCCAGGATATTTCCTTGTCTAGTCATCTGGGAATCATGCGCACAATGCAGCAGTTGGCCCAGAATTTCTACTGGCCTAACTTCACCCAGCAGGTGAAGGAGTATTGCAGGTATTGTCACCGTGCCAAGAAAAGGGAAGGCAGGCAAGAAAACCCAAGCCACCCTGATCCCCTTGCCCATAGTGGAGGAGCCATTCCAGGGGTGGGAATGGATATTAGCGGGTCTTTAAATACCCCAGCTCCTCAGGGAAGAGAGTCATCCTGACTGTGGTGGATTATGCCACCCGGTACCAAGAGCAGTCGCTCTATCCTTTCTGAGGACAGACAAAGTGGCAGATGCCTTACTTGGGATTTTCTCCCATGTTGGGTTTCCTGAGGAGGTAATCACCAATCGAGGGGTTCCTTCATGTCAGACCTGATGAAATGTTTATGGGAGAAGTGTGAGGTGGTGCAGAGATGCATGACACCATATCACCCACAAGCCAATGGGCTTGTGGAACCATTCAATGGTTCCCTAAAGTCAATGCTCTTGCATTGCTGAGAAGCATGGGAGGGACTGGGAGAAATACCTTCCCCACCTGTTGTTTGCATACAGGAGGTGCCCCAAGAGTCGACAGGATTTCCTTCTAACTCTTACATGGACGCTGGGCACGTGGGCCTCTAGACTTGATCCAGGAGGACTGGGAAGGCAAGCATGCCACCCAGGAGATCCCATTGTGATTAAGTCCTCAGGTTTAGGAAAGGCTGAAGCAGCTTATGGGGACAGCCCAGAGCAACCTGGCAGCTGCCCAACAGAAACAAAAGGTGTGTACTACCACAGAGCCAGAGCTCACTCATACATGGTGGGTCAGGAAGTCATGGTCCTTATTCTTGTCCAGAAAGACAAGCTGCAAGCTGAGTGGGCAGGACCGTAAAAAGTGGTTAGGAAGGTAAATGACATAAACTACAATGGGAGTTACCTGACAGAAGACAGACTGAAAGGATGTACCATGTCAACATGATGAAGCCATATGCAAATAGGGCTGACATGGTGTTTGCAGTGTGTAGTCATGGGAGGGTATGGACGAAGGAGACCCCTTCTGGATCTGCTGGAAGAAAGTAGTGGGAGTCCTCTGGGAGGCAGTAAAATTGTCTCCCAGCTGACCTCGGACCATGTCCAGAAAGTAAGGGAGGTTTTAGCAGACTTTACCCCTTGTTTAGCCAAGCCTGGACTAACCCCTTAGCAACACACGATGTGGAGACAGGGACACAGATGCCCATACGGCTGACAGCATATCGGTGTCAGAGGCTGTCCAAAAGGACATTAGGAGGAAGTGGAGGAGATGCTGGATTTAGGGGTAATCCAGAGATCCCACAGCCCCTGGGCCTCACCCGTAGTCCTTGTGCCCAAGCCAGATGGCTCAACTCATTTCAGTGTGGACTCATCGTGGACTAAATGCAGTCACAAAGTCTGACACCCACCCGATGCCCTGGACGGATGAACTCCTGGAAAAGTTGGGAGGAGACCTCACTTACGACTATTGACCTGACCAAGGGTATTGGCAGGTAGAATTGACAGACAGAGCTAGGGAGAGTCAGCCTTCATCACTCTGATAGGCTTATTTGAGTTTAAAGATGCTTTCAGAATGAAGAACGCCTGGCCACTTTCCAAAGGTTGATGAACCAGGTGTTAAATGGTGCTGAGGAGTACGCTGTGGCGTGCCTGGATGATACATTGCCATCTTTAGTACCAGCTGGGAGGAACACCTTTCCCACCTTAGGGAATGTGCGCAAGATACAGAGGGCCGGGCTCACTGTCAAAGCTGAGAAGTGCCAGGTGGCCATGGAAGAAGTGGCATACTGGCATGTAGTAGGCCAGGGACAGCTCTGTCCTAACCAAATAAAGATAGAGGTGATCCAGGCATGGCCCAGACCAGAAACCTAGAAGCAGGTCAGGAGCTTTCTAGGGACAGCAGGGTACTACAGGAAATTTGTACCCAATTACAGTGCCCTGGCTGCTCCCCTATCTGACCTGACAAAGAAAAAGATGCCAAAGAAATTACCTGGGACCCAGCCTGTGAGGAAGCTCTTTCCAGACTGAAGGAGGCACTGTGCAGTGCTCCTGTTTTGACAAGTCCAGACTATAGCAAAACTTTTATAGTTCAGACGATGCCTCAGACGGGTATTGGGGCAGTACTTAGCAAGACGCTCAGCCAAGGAACAGATAACAAAGTAGTGTACCTGAGCCAGAAGCTGCTTCCCAGGGAGCAAGCTTACTCCACAGTGGAAGAGGAATGTCTTGCCTAGTGTGGGTCCTGAAGAAATTAGAGCCATACTTGTATGGGCAGCATTTTGTGGTGCAGATTGACCACAACCCCTGGTTTGGCTGACACAGATGGGAAAGAGCTATGGAGACTGCTAAGATGGAGTTTTGTTGCAAGGATATGATCTGACAATCATGCATATGGCAGGCATTAAGAATCAGAACTCCAATGGGCTGTCTAGAGTCTATGAGGAGTGAACTGATTTGGGAAGCTCATCCCAGGTAGGGGATAGAGCCCAAATTCAGTCTAGGTGGGAGGAGTGTGACGTGCTAAAGTGCTGTATCATATTTTTTTTTATATAAATTGTATTAATGACTATCTCTGTGAAACATCTAATGCTCTAGAAGTGACCACAACCCCCAAGATTTCAGCTGACAGATGCAGGCCAAGAGAAATGCTGACAGCATGTATCACACACACTCAGTTTTAGAGACAATGTGTTACATGGAAGACTTTAATCAAGGATCCTGTTTCTCTGAGTTAATTACAGAGTTGTTTAAGTTACCTTTGTTAAAAGGAAATCATAAAAAGGTGTATGACGTTGAAGAAGAAAACACAGGTTATTACACAGAGGTGAGAGGTTGTAAATACTCATATGAAGCCTGTTTGAGGAGGAATCAGCATGAATCAAAAGAGGTGTCACTGAAATTGAGTTATGCTAAGGTTGCAGAATTAATACTTTGAAATTACATCCTGTGGTTGTATAGAAATATATTTTTAGATATTTTGACAGGGAGGAGCTAGATGACCTCATGCAAAAGAGGCGGCAAAACCAGCTTTTAAAGATTTTTCTGTTTCACTACAGACACACTTTTATCTGACACTGACCAAGAAAATATCTAAGCACTGAAAACAGGTATTTGGAAAGCTAGACAAAATCTAAATATTGTTGTAGGAATTGCACTGTTTTAAACCTTGTTTTGTTTAAAGATACGTATATCTTGTGATATAAGAATTCTGTATTACATGTTTGACATATTATTATATATTTTAGTAAAACTCTAATTTTAGAGCATACCTGGTCTGTCTTTGAATTACTTTCTTTTGCTAAGAAATATTTATGGTTATAGCAGACAGCAGACATAAGCATGTATGGTGGTACCAAACTGGAAAGAGAAGCGTTTTAAATCTGAGGTCTTTATTAAAATTTTAAGGGTTCATCTCTGAATACCTGGTTAGGTGCCCATAGGCAAAGATACAGTATCTGGCCCCGAAGACACATATATCTGAGCCTGTGCATTGGGTATGCTAGCAAGAGGTTAACAGTTTGAATCTCTCAGAACTTGAGACCAAAGGTTGATCCAAACTCACAAAACAAACAAGAGGGTTACCTTGTCAGTTAGTCTGGTCATAAGACTGCACTCAGAGGTTGGCACTTTGGGAGTAAAGGGCCTGACCTTCTGAGTGTGTTTGTGACAGCCAAATCAATATTTCAAGTGCTCATCATTTTTAAAGGTTTAAAATCACTTTGTGAGCAGATAGTCAGTAACTTTAAAATCTGGTAGCCAGATCAATTTTTCTAGCGGCATTGACCACCTGGCTACCTGATTTGTTCCACCCTGATGGTTAAGGTGATCAGGTCTATGCAAGACACTACTCTTTTGACCTCTCCCAGAGAAATGCTGCTGAATTTAAATGTTATCATTAGCAACTTTATGCAGAGGATGAGGCTTCCTGCATGTTGAGTCCTTAATCACTGAATACCTCAATGGCTCATCTCCCTAGTCAAGCCTTACTATGATAGCACCACTTAAAGCCCTATAATAGCCCTGGAAGTCGAACAAGCCAGTTCCTCTCTCACTCCCAATAAATCTCTGGATGACCAGATGTTTTTTCCCCTATTTTTATCTCACCCTTAGTCGAAGCTTGTACCCCACCTCACTGATTTTACAATTTTGTTACTAAACAGATAGCCTTTCCTTTCCTTCCTTGAGGCCTTTATTGTCCGTATCTCCAAACCAGGGAAGATCATTCAGAAGTAGGCAACTGTCGGACGATATCACTATTAAATGTTCATGTTAAAATTTTATCTACTATTTTGGCACATTACATCAGTAAAATTTGGCAACCTTTAATTGAACAAACTGGGTTAATGCAGGGTTGTCTAGTTTCAGATTATTTACAGAAAGTTTTCATTTAATCTCAGTGTCCGGAACTACCGACCCTGCAGTACTAGTTTCTCTGAAGGCCAAGAAAACTTTCAAACAGGGTTCCTGGTCTTTTCTCTTCCATACTCTTTCTGCCTTTGGGTTTCTGGATGAATTTATCAAATGGATTCAGCTGCTTTACTCTTTCCTACAGCCCGCACTGCTTGTGATAGGGATTTATCGGACCCATTTCCCTAAAATAGGTACATGTCAAGGTTGTCCTCTGTCCCCTATTTTTTAATTTATATTTTGAATCTCTTACCAAACATATCCTTCAACACCACAAATACACAGCATCCCATTGGCCCTTATTCCTTTAAAGAATCCATGTATGCTGAGTATATTCTATTTCACTTTACCCATCTGCTCAATCCTTGCCAACCACCCTTCAAGTTTTAACAGATTTTGGTTCATTGTCAGGCTATACAGTAGATTAAATGTGTCCAAGATGGTAATAATGCCTCTTACTCATAAAACTGACAGACATTATCTCCTCCCGATATGGTGAGCTTTTGGTCCATGTTGTGTCTTACCTACTTAGGACTCCAACTCTGAACTACTGTCCCCTCCCTGAGCAAACTGAACCCCCCCACTTCACTTGATACAATTGGACTTACATTGCTGGCAGACCCTTCTGCTTTCATTATGGGCCTGATTTCCTCCACTGCATGAATGTTTTGCCCAGAGTCTTGTACCCTCTCTGTATGATCGGTGTCCCTCTTCCACAGAAATGTTTTCTTCAGCTCCAAAGTCTTTTACTGAATTTCTATGGAAGGGCAAATGACCCTGTATTTCATATTCCAAACTCACTTTAGTGATAAAACATGGTGGTCTTCCACTCCCTAATTTACAATGGTACTACCTCTAGCACAAGCCAATAAATTTTAGCGTGAAGTTTACCAAAAATGGGGACCCCTTAGTTGTGTGGAATTTTCAACTCTGGCAGAACAAAATTCCATGGAATTTTCTAAATTCTGCCTAAATTTCACCAAAACGGAATGGTGGAATTCTGCAGCAGAAAACAGTTATGGAGTGATTTTCCATGGGAAAAATGCTGTTCCAGGAATATTATTCCATGGATCACAGTAGGTGGAATTTTGCAGAAAAACAGTGAAATTCTGGAGGAAATTCCACTGGCTGAATTCCGCACAGCACTAGGACCCCTCCTCCCAATATCATCCATATTGGAAGGATATTTATTTATTTATTGGAATCTCAGATAACATCTTTGAGCTAAAAGCTCATTTACAAAGGTTCCATGTCATAAGGCAATAGACAAGGTAACGAGACATTACAAAACAGATAGGGGTATATACAGGCAAGTACATTATGGTACATACAGATACAGATACAGATTCAGCAAGTGCAGTTAAAATACATCAGGTAGGAGAGGCCAACTTTATTGCAACAGTACTAAGTGCATACCTAAGGTGGACAAGCAATTTATAGTGGTAGCTGAGCTTTAGAGCATGCAGGTAGAGTTATGGAGGGTCAGAAGTGGTGGTGACCAAAGGAGGGGAGGACAGAATAGATGAGAGCAGGGGAGGGTGGGGCAGAGACAAAGGGGTGACAGAATAAGGAGGTTGAGAAGTCAGAGGGTGAGATTGGATAGGAATCTACCAGGGTTGCATAAGTAGGTGATAGGGCAGGGCTGGGTAATATGGGGTGAGAGAGGATAGGGAAAGGGTTTTAAAGTGGGGGTTGAGGGGAAACCGGGGAGGGGTGAAAATTGGGGGATTAATATTTGTAAAGAGAAAGCAGGAAGGCGGGGGGATAAGAGGGGACATGAGGTAAGTGCTCAGTGGGGTCACACCAGGCAGGAAGGAAGTGGGGGAGATGGGTGCTATGCAGGACAGATAAGCTATCAATAACAGTAGCATTAGGCACAGGTGACACAGTCAAAGTTAGTAAGAGTGGCCAGGTACTGCAGCAGCTTGGCCTTAAATGGGCATAGTTTCGTTTCCTCAATCAGCTCAGAGTTAAGGGAATTTAGCCAGCAGGGGGCCCTGTATTCAAGTACCATTGCCCTAGTGAGGTCCAGTGGAATGGGATAATGAAGGCATCTTTACTCGACTCCTAGTTAGTCTGGAGGAAGTGGAGTTTTTTAGCAGTTGCCTCACTCCAGGAGGAGCAAGACTAGGTGAATTCTTTAGCTAATAGACAGACTTGGTACTGAATTCTGCCATTCAAGTTTAACCAACCAGTGCTTGAGTATAGTTCACAAGATACTGAATCATATATGTGTAAAATTAATAGCATTGCCCACCTGGCTTTTACCTCATTTATCTTGGTCCAAGCTTCCTTTGCTCTGCAATCTAACCCATAGGTTGGTTAGTCCATTCTAACTTACAACTTTGCCCAGTTTTAAATTATATTTCCCAGAGAGACCAAGCCCAACCACTTCACCTTAACCCTAAATTTAAACTTGGTAACAAACCAATCCCCTGTCATAGTTCCCTCAAGTCAGCTCTAGATCAGTTGATGCCTCATTCAGAATGATCAACTCATTACGTTACTCATTACTGAAGAGTTTTGGATGTTTAAAATATCCCTCAGCCTAAGGTCTTTCCCTATTTCCAACTTACTCATATGCTACAATTTACTTTAGGCCTCAACCCGGCATCAAGTAGATGGTACTTCCTACCATAACTTGGCAAACCTGGTGACTGGAGACCATACTATTTCATCTTTATATAAGGCCTTGAGAGACCTAGTAGGTGAAAAGATACAACCTAAATGGGTCCACTAGGAAAAGAATTCCTTGCTTATGTTTCTTTTTGGGATGCCCATTCCTGGGACTTTATTACAGTGTATTAAATTAAATAAACTGCATCTCGTGAATTTAAAATAGCTCATAATCTTTGCTATTCTCTCCTAAAATTGAATAGGATAGTCCATTTATCTAGTCCTACATGTAACAGATGTAAGACCCAGGATGCTCCTCTATCACATCCTATGGAATTGCCTGGTATCTCAGCTATTTTGGCAACAAATCAGAGCTCATTTGGATCCCCACTAGGCTTGGAGAATGCATTTTCCTTGGAACTCTGTCTCCTAGATATAGATATCGATCACCTACTAGGCCATCAATGCTAACACATAGCTCTTATTATGGCTGTGGTAGAAGTGATTATGTTATGCCATTGGAAAGCCCAATTACCCCCACCTATAGGGAATAGCATGAAGAAACAGTTTCTGCACTTTGTATGGAAAATCAATTGCTAGTCTTCGACATGTCCTCACCACCTACCAACGTGATGGAGATGTTATACACTCTTCTTCTGCTCTCCTGAGGAACATTCGAATGAGTCATTAATATGTTTCTAATGTGTACTATTTAGTTGTTCATAGTTTGCTACCACTCATAATGTACTGCTGATGTGCCCTATATAGATACTTTGCATTGTTGTAACTTACATTCTTTACTATTTTAGGCTGAAAGTTTTCATGCTTTTACTGTCTATAATTTCATTGTTTTCACTTATTCTGAAGGTATTATGTGTAAGCAATAACCTATGACAGGGTATGGGTTATTGGGGATTAATCAATACCCTGGTGTGTTTTGAGGAATGAGGTCAGAGGGCCGTGTGTCCTCACAGCACACTGGGTGTTGAATAATCCCCACAACTGCACACTCTGGAGTGGGTTATTGTGCTTATAACATGGGCTATATGTGGACAGCAATGCACAAAGAGCACTGCAATTATATGCACGAAAGGTAGAAACTTTATTTTGTGTTCTTCCACTACTTGTGGTACAATACCACACTGTGTTGTGTGTTCTCCACAGTAAAAATAGTTCTCCAAACAGAAATGATGCACAGAAATAATAGATGGTTTTGCAAATACTACTTTACTATACTAGTTCAGAAATAGGACAGCTGTAATTCACAAACAGCACACCTCTAAAGCAACATGGAAAAATATTGCAACAAGGAACACTAGTTCAGAAATAGCACAGCTGTCATTCAGAAACAGCACAGCTCTAAAGCAACATGGAAAAATATTGCAATAAGCAACAGATGTTTGCAACAACAGCATTTTATACTGCTAATAAAATATCAGATTATTATAAATACTGTAAAATATTAATAGGAACATTACTACTTTCAATAAGAAACTTCCTGTGTTTTCAATACCAACACTGTCACGGACATTACTACTTTTAGTATGTTTCACTCTAACAAGAACTATACTGGTGTGATTAACATCACAGACTACTACAAATAGTGTAAAACAGTAATACAAAGATGAGTACTTTTACCTAGAAACTTGCTACTAACTGTAACCTGCTCTTATTCAGGCAGCAGAACAAAACAACAGTAGTGCTGCATAACACAATACAGCACTAATACCTACTGTCATGCTCAGTGACATATGCCCATTATACAGTACACTTGTTATGGTTTCTCACACTGTCTTCCATTGCAGTCTACATCATAGTTCTAGAAGGTGGAGGTGCATGATAATGGAAATGCACTGTCCCATGGTTGTGAAAGTTCTCAAATTGAAATGCGGCATCTCTTCATCAGTTATCTCAATCGAGGCATTACCTTTCACTACATTCTGTTTTGTGTTTTTCCTGGTTTTGAGGGAAATTACACTCTGTAGTTAGTTTTCCTCCTTAGATGTACTTCCTTATGGCTTTGGTATACTTGGTGCTCCTGCTGAACTTAACAGGCTGCTCCACTTTTGGCAGTCTGCAGTTGACGACCCAATAATTTTTAACTAGTCTCACAGTGGTGCCCATGACACTGATTATCTCAGGTGACGAAGGCCCACGTTAGATAATATCTGCACTGCTGTGCTATGGATGCAATGGTTTGTGTACCTTGGAAACATTGCATGCCTCAGATATTTTGGGCATCATGTTCCCAAGGTAACTGATACCATGAGTTGCATTGTATACCACATGTCATCATTTTTTCCCAATTGTTTAACTAGGTGAGGCACACTAAGCTGAAAGCTTTTTACAGGTGCAACCTGGGAGCATAGGGAAGTTAAGTTACTTACTCAGGGCCACACAGCATATTCAAGTGGGGGCTGTGGGATTCAAACCCAGGTCTCCAGATTTGCAGCTCAGAGCCTTAAACCGCTGTGCTATACTGCCTCCCTAAATAATGTGGATGTATAACTCTTTTAGGGTGGAGGTATAGATCGGGTGCGCCTTTAGGGTAGTGGCTGATGTATTCCTGAAACTTCTGCATTGGACAGAACATATTTTGAGGTTCTGCAAACAGGAAACCATGAAGACTTTCCTTGTTTGGCTCCTGAAACCTTTAGTGATTTTTAGTGTGTAGATTGAAAGTAAGCGATAAGTATTCACTGCCATCTGAAAATTTTTGGACAATGAACGAGTCTTGTTTTAAGTCACGATGCCTTCTCTGTCACACTGTGTGAGACCTAGTTGTAATTCAAACCACACATGCTGTACCAGTCCAGTTGTTGTGGTGGGGACAGTGCATTTGACATGCATAGTTTCGATAGATCAGCATCACTTATTGGTGGGTGATGTATCGATGATCTCACCAGCCTTTTCTGAGTTGCTTGAGTCTATGTATAAATACAATATTTGTAGACTGGAATGTTTCATCACATGCAATGTTGACATGTCTATTATTCTTAAAATTATTTATAAATCATTTATCCCAGCTTGTAGACAAATGAACGAGCTCACTGTATATTCCTTTCCTTCCACACCTTTCACAGTCCCATAGAATTTCTAAGCACAGTATTCAAGTCTTCTACAGAAATATTTCTGAAGTTTATCTGTTGATTGCGACTGGTCAGCAAATCCTTTAGGACACTGAGTGCCCACACAGTACTCTTCTGCATGTTAGCTTCATCTTTTGCTTGTTGTAACTGATCTAGCTCTGCAGAAGACAGGTGTGTATGTCATCCACTGCTTTTAGCTTCAGTTTTGCTGAACTGTTTTACACTTGGTACCTCTGTTAATTTTTATGTTCCTTTGTTTTCATTCTCCATGGTACTCTCCGTCTTACTACATGTGTGATGTTCTACACCTTTCTGAATAGAACTTTGCTTCATTGGTATTATATTTCCAAACTCTCTCAATTTTCTTTGCTTAACTGGGCTTGGTATTTCTGACTGCTGTATGCTATCCTTCTTTGTGAGACTACTCAAAGCTTTGGCTGACTGTGTAATAGGGACACACTGCGGTTACAACACTCTTTTAGATTTCCAAGACTCACAATTCACATTGTTGTTCTGTGGATGATGGTACATTGCCACACTCTTTATAGAACTCTATTTCAATAGTAACCCTGTGCACTAGTGTTGATGTTAAACCTGCGCTGTCTAGCTCACACACTCATTCTGAACATGTGGACATCACTACGGTTTGACTACTGCTCACTTTTTCATGACACCACATTTTGTACTGGCTCGGCTGTCTTGGTACACAACACATTTAACATCTCGTTTTGTGCACTATCACTTTGTACTGCACAGGAATCAGGTATCTCCTTGATTCTGAGCCTTCTCTTCAAGTCTCACAAGGCAGTATTTACCAATTTCAAAGTTTTCTACCTGCTTACTTGCAGCACCACCTCTTGAATCATTTCCATTTTTGGATGTGATGGAGCTCTGTTTTGGTACTACCCCATCAGGAAATCTACACCTGAGCCACTGATTTAAAGACAGATGTCCAAACAAAGAAAAGGAGGACTCCATTCTCTTATTTTTACACCACTATTTCTACTACTACAACAACAAATGTGTGGATCTGGGAAGTTCTTGCTGTCTAGACAGATATAACAAGATTCATACGGGTCTTAAAATTAGGAGACGGACTGTTTACCAGACTTCAAATGCTTACCAGTGACAACAGAGAGACACTACTACTACTGCAACACAGACACTAGTTCTACTCTGACTGCTTGCTTCACTTGTTCAAATAACTGCAATAAATCATAAATCAGAGTCTCACTATATACTGTATACATGGCCTCTAAAATATTTATATTGCTGGAGAATGCATACCTGTATCTAGGGAACCCACAGGAATCTCTAGTGATTCTTCAGCTCCAACTTCACTGCCACACTGTATGCGCAGATGGATGCCAAAAATACAAAATACATCAGATCGCAATAGTAAAAATAATCTAATTATATTCCACTATGATTACTACCACCACTGCCATAAAATAAAAAAAAAACAGCACCACACACATTGTTTAATATCGAATGTGGGTCACAGGTTACTGGCCAAAGGTCATAATGCACCAGGAAGGTCTCTGAACAGTGCTCAGCTCAGTTTGCCAGTTCCGGGGAGGGGGTGGCGAGGCATTTACTAATATGCAGGAGGCCACTGTTTTCTTAGACCATGTCCTGCACTCCTTCACTTCTGCTGTTCTATGGGCAGAAAGTTCGCTCTAGGTATGGAGTTCTGCTGGGTGGGTGATTTGTTTTACAGGATGTCCTGCGCTTCCTCAGTGCTACTGTGCCTGGGCACCTAGTTCCCCAGGAACCATGGAGTTCTGCTGGGCAGGTGGATGAGAAGTGTCCCTACTATCCAAGGTTCCCACTAAACACAACTGCTCGCTATACTGATCCCTGTGTTGGAGTGAGCGGGTGGCCAAGTGGCCAGGTCCGTGTGGGGGTGGGGATGCATGCCATAAGATGAGTGAGAAGAATGAGTCATTTGCTTCACAGTTGACTTAGAGGCACTGGGATGAGCATCAAGGCCAGTTTATCGACCAGATGAGTACACAGAATACTATGCATTGCCCTCCTGTCAACACAGACCGCTATATCCACAGTAACAGCTATCGCTAGAGGGACAATTAATGGCTGGCTTTGCTTTCTCTCTCTCAGAGTGGTATAATAAGATCAGGTAGCTCCTGGATTTTATTTTGGGAGACCTGTTTACCAGAAACTGTGCCGTAACATGGATTAATGAATAGTCATGTGATCTGTGTCTGCCAATCACATAAGAAACATTTGTCTGCTCATGTTATAAATTTATTTACACAGTGTTGTCCTGGTCCCAACCCATTGGTTTCTGTTGTGCAATACCTTCTTGTTTTCCTGTTTGGTATGTTATTTTTAATGATTCATTGGTTCTGTTATTGTACAGCATTGCAGTTTTTCAATAAAATAAATTTAGTTAATCAAAAAACTGTGCGTGTGGGGTGGTGGTTTCTGCCTCCCTTTTTCTTCCACCCCCAGTTAGTTTAAATCAAGTAACGCTTTAACCATCCATTGAGAAATGTGATTCTCCCAGATGGATGCAGGCCATCACCTCTGTATAGGCTCTTATCCTCCTAGGTGGGCCCCAGTCCTCATGACACATCTGCAGTGTCAATAACTTTTCCTTGTGGGGCTTCAAACTTTTTGTATGACTGACCCAGATGGTGGAACATATGGGCATTGGTCAGAATCTTTTGTACATATTTGTCCATGGGCACACCAGGGCACACATCTCCACAGCAGTAGGAATTCCATCAGGGTTCACTGGGAAGGAGATCCAGATATGAGTTAAGCCCAGATAGGGATATGAGCTTCTCAAAGACCCAACATGTTCAAAGGGCTCCAATGTTTTGTGACAGATACTTATCATAACATTCTTTGAACACTATAGTAAATTGGGAGCTGCAATCCAAAGGTACTGGTTGGCCATCCATCCGCTTTAGCTTTTACATTTGCAGTAGGATCCACAGTTCATCCCAATCCTTGAAACTTTAGTTTTGGTATCTAACAAATTGGTTTTGACATGACCTGTAGCTTTAGCAATGGTTGCAAGTAAACAGCGTATTCATAGGGCACCAGAGCATTCCACTACTGGTGGCCTATTGAAGTTTAAAGACCTGGTGGGGGTCCTTGGCTAATTTCAGTGAGTAGCTGGTTGACAACCCTTTGAAAGTTGCTTTCTGACTGACATTGACTTTGATATGTCCATCCCTGCCATAGCAGTAGCAATAAGCATTGTCTCTACACTTTTGTTGTCAAGGGGTTCCAGAGGGATAGTATCATGAATGCTGTCCCTCACAAGCATGGTTGGTTCTCAGACCATTTGCTTTAACTCAATCAGTTGAGCGTGGACTCTCTGGTGAGACAGCATTTGATGCTCATACCCCACTGTGTGAGGCAGTTAAATCTACATTATTTGAAACAAGCCTGTTGGAGACTAAGGTTTCCAGCCTCCTGGGAGTGGGCTGGTAAACCAGGTTGGACTATCACACTTTTCATTTTTGAATCAGTCTCTGTGTTCTGTGACATCAATGGAGCTTCCCACTGTCCAACACTTGGGCACTGGTGGTGGAAGCAGGTGAGGTCCTTATGGGTCATCTTACCTCAGCCTCTAATCTCCCACAGCAGTATGCAGGGACAGTAGATCAACCAGTCTCTTTTAAGTGTAACTTTAACAACAGTAACTCTGAAAATTGAGTGGCCTTCAGCACTTGTTCCAGTCTCACCTTGTTCAGGTCTTTGGGATATATGCCACGCTTTGTGGTGAACATTTTGTTAGGCCCTTTGCAAATTGGTGTGGTAGACAGTGAGGGGGCCTCTGGCACTTTTTGGTGGTCTTAAACTTCCAGTAATAGGCATCACTGGATTCTGTACTCCCAGACACACTGTCTAAGGTGGCAAGGTATTCATCTGCATTGGCCTCTGTGTCAGTAACTGCAAGCACCGGATGGCATCTAATTCCAGTGATGTCTCCAATGTGTGACCCCTGGGTTGCCGTATCTGGGTTCACACCCTGCCTGGTGACTGTACTGGGCCCACCTGATTGATGGTTTTGGGTTTGTTCTGTCTCCTGTGGTGCGGGGGTAGGGATTGTTCCAGAACAAACACGAAACAGCATGGCCTCCAACCAGAGAAAATCTGTGGGCCAGATGTGTGTAGTTCCACCCTGGGATGCATTGCCTACCCACCTCCCTTCTTTGGAGTGGATCACCCGGAACCAATAAGGCAGCTGTTACCTTCACCAATAAACAATTCATTTAGGTTATACAAACCCCTAACAGGCCATAGGGTGCTAGCACAATCTGAAGAACTTGAAATCCAAAAGGAAAATGCTTGAAAACCAACTTGTAATCCCGATGAAGCAATTGTGATTAAAAAGTAAAAAGACACCAGTCTGCAATGCCAGCACTCATGTGACCCATGGATTCAGCAGCTTAGTTGAGGTGGGGAACAGCACACAGCAGCAGTTCAGACAGTAGTCAGAAACAGGTTCCAGTAGCTCGGGAAGAAGCACTTTGACTTTCACAGACATTTCACTACAGCACAGCCCTTTTAGCTCACACCTCTCAGAACACAAACTTTCTGGCTCAGCTGTCAGTCTCTGGAGCATTATGCATCAGCTTCTTGGTTTTCAAGAGCTGAGATCCCAGGAGCACACCCCATGATCCAGCTCCTCCAGATTGAGAGTACCCAAGCACTAGGGCATGCAATGGCCCTCTTCCCCAATCCACCCCACTAGAAAAGGGCTAGCAGTCCCTAACCTGGCTCCTAAGCAAGCTGTGTTTGATGTAGGTCTTGGTTTCTGCTTTGTACAGTTCAGCAGCTTTGGTCTGCAATAATGCCCTCAGGCACAGACTCTCAGTGGCTTCTTTCAACAGGAGCTTGTCTGGCACAATTTTGTAGTTTTCACTAAACAGTTGCCTTTCCTGACACAGTCTCAGAGCAGTATAAGCCCAGGATAAGGCTCACAGGGATTTTGTAAGATAAACCCTGCTGAGGGCTTGCAGTATTTTGGCCTGGCTAGGTCTTTCGCTTGGTCTCAAGAAACCTTTTTCCCTCGATTCAGTATCCCATTGGACACACAGGGCTGTCTATTTGTGCATTTGTCCTGTACTGCCTTCTGATTGGCTCCTATACCCTACCAGTACATACTGGGTGGGTCTGTGATGTCACTCTTCCCCACAGTGCCTTGGGGATGTCTCTGGGCCTGTTAACCTCTGATTAGCTGTCCAGTGGGGTCAAGGGAAATAAACATGAGGCGGTCATATCTGGAAGGAGCCTTGGCTTCAAACGTCTTTATTTTAATATTTATTTTCCCACCTTTATTGTGTTGGTCATAGTGCCTATAAATAGTCCCTTAAGTGTACTGTCTGGTGGGTCTATGGGCAGTGCTGGTGCAGAGTGTCTGAGTCATGGCAAGTTGGCAGGGCCATGAGGAAGAGAGAGTGCAGAGAGAGGAGCCCTTGCACTATGCACTCATGTTCTTATGGCGACTTTCTTGTGGTGGTGCAGGAAGTCCCTCTGCCTGAATCTAGGGACTGAGTTAATGAAAATGTGCCACAGCTGAGAAGCAAAGAGCACAGGAGGTACTGAAGATAAACTGCTGCATGATGGGGTCTCTCTCAGTGCCACACATGTGCTTAAGCAAGAGACAGCCAACACCAGCAACATAGTTCAGGTCAGTGCAAGCAGTCCAGCTATACCACCAAGGGTGGATTACACTAGCAACTAGATCCCCTGTACCCATGCAATACAATAGTAAAATAACAATTGAGGTTTACATTATTTTTACACGTGTTATAATAGGTTACATACAGCAAGAGCTTTTAGTTGGGCTAGGTTAGCTAAGAGTTAAGTTAGCACATCTTTAGCAGCCTGAGTAGACAGCAGGTACTTAGCCTGGCTGGTAGCAACAATGGGGAGGTAAAGAGTGGGAGAGGGCACATTTAAGGAGATTAAGTGAGGGTAGCATACAAAGAGTCATTGGAAGGAGTTCTGTTATTAGAGAAACAGTAGGAGAAAGCAGACTTCATGGCATATGAGTGGGATGAGGAGGGAGAAAGTGCAAGGGTCTCTAAAGCAGAGATGATAGGATGTGTGGGAGGTAGGGGAAAGGAGGGAGGCGAGGTAAGGGGTGAGTGAATCAAACCAGTATTTTACTTTTGGTGATGGAGTTGTGGTGGTGGTGGCAGAGGGAGGGTGGAGAGTGACAGAGAGGAGTAACGGTGCAGCAGTGGGTCCTAGGGGAGCATTTAAGGTGAAGCAACAAAGGCATTGAATAAAGGATCCAGCTTAGACAGGGTGGAAGTGTCTAATACTTGGTCTACTACTTTGTTATTGAGACAAAAAAGGCGTTAGCCCATTTAATCTGTCTCCCGATGTAGTGGGTCCACATGTTGTTATTTCAGTCCAACAAGAAGTCATCTAGATTAGTTTTAAAGATGTTAAAACAATCTACTTTTACTATTTCCTTGGTATATTATTCCACACTGTTACTTTCTCTGCCTTTTGGGAAGGTTAGTTTAATCTGGTACTTTTGGCCTCTAAATTTATATTTCGACTATTGAATTTCATACCGAAACTTGTCATTAACTCGGCATCCCTGTTTTTTTAACATTTTAAGTAGATAACCTTGATAGCTCCTTCTGTCCTAGGAACAGAGACCTACTTGTTTAAGCCTGACTCATACGGTGTGTCATTTAAACCCCTTATCAACTTGGTGGTTCTATGCGCACTCCTTACAAGTTGTCTACATCTCTATGCATATATGGGTTTCATAATGGTGAACAATAATCAAGATGTGGTCTTATAAAGATTTTGTACAGTATATAGGTAAAATGTAGTTTCTATGTCTCGAAACAAATGCTCTTCTTATTCTTCCAAAATACTGTTGGTTTTCTTGATCACATGAGGGCTGAAGCTTCAACTGTTTTTCATTATTCCCAGATTCCTTACCTTATCTACTGTCTTAATGGTTGTACCGCTTATGGTATAGTTGTGCATTTTGTTGCCCTGCCTAAATGCATCACCTTGCATTTGTCAGTATTGAAAATCATCCCTTGTTATTGGCCCAGTTTTCCAACATCTCCAAATCTTTCCTCAGTTCTAACACTTGATCTTGTGTAGTAACCATAGCTCCCAATTGAACGTCATCTGCAAATTTTGGAATCCAGTTTTAATGTTAACATTCATGTCAAAAACATATAATGAAAATTGGGTTGGTCCCTGGACAAAGCCCTGGGAACCCCACTGACACTTCCCTAGATCCTGACAATGTTCTGCATATTCTTACCCACTGATTCCTACTGGTGAGCCATGATGTAATCCAGTTAATAATTTGAACACTTATACCCCATCTTTCAGTTTATTTATTAGGAAGCCATGCAGAACTTTGTCAAGGGCCTTTGGATATCAAAGAAAATATAGCCACCAGTCTATTGCCCACACCAGGCACTTGGGTTAATATCCCATTACTGACACTGTAGTGCAGCATGAGGGGGTGCTGCACCTGAGGTGCCGCTTTCGATGAGACGTTAAACCGAGGTCCCATCTGCCTGTTCTGGTGGTAGTTTAGGTGGATGTTAAAGATCCCATGGCACTTCTCGAAAAGAGCAGGGGAAAATACCACTGACAGCTTCATCCAGTTCAAGGTCAGTTGACATTCATCTGTATCCCTCCACCAGGTCGTGCCTGAAAATAGGCAGGATTTGTCTAGTGCACTTACCCGTCAACAAAACTAAATAAAAATATTTAGATCAAATGAGTTACTTATAGCTTCATAGAACACAAGTGTGTTAGTTAGACAAGATCTTTGTTTTTTTAATCCATGTTGGATTGGTGCTTTGAAATCCGCTCCAGTATATTCCTTTCAGTTTCTGAGATACAGCTGTGTAATTTCTAGAAAAAAAAAACATTTTGCCCATACTTTAACATTGTTTTTGTTTTTTGCTCTCGTTTACAGCCTACATGGAAAATAATTTTGCCCCAAACTTGCAGAAGGTACTGTATGTGGCGTGTGCCAAGGTACTGCCTTTGATAGGGCCAGTGAAAAATATGAAGGGGTTCCAGAGTTATAAGGATTTAAAATTTAGTCTTTTCCCATTTGTGCATGTGCAGTAAGCATTTTCAGATAATGTTTTTTTTCAGTGTTGTGCTTTTTCGATATCCAGGCATCAAAAGGGTCTCACGGCATTATTTATGCTTTCATGTAGAATAAATTATTTTGCAAATGCAGGAAATAGTGTTGAGATTCCGCCATCTTGTTTTCAGTAAGTAAGTAAGGCAGAAAAGTTATATAGTTTAAAACTACTGCCCCTAGGTAAACACTAGTAGTTGTGTTTACCTAATCAGGGCCCAGGAGTCAGATTATGTGATTGCTTTTGGCACAAAGTACTCAGAAATATGTTTTTTGAATTGGTCCATTTTCATAGAGTCAGAATTGCAGCACTATTCTGCTAATAGTGCTGCAATTTGTGGCACTACTTTAAAAGAAATCACATTGGCTGCTGGAAAAAAAACATTTCTGGACATTTTGGGCCAAATTATCCTCAGAATTCCGATTCTTCTGCCCTGTTGGTGTTTACCTAAAATAAGGCTCCTATTGATCTCTTTACTGTCTCAAAGGGGAAGAAGCATGTTAATACCAAATGTATATTTACCGACATTGGGGTGCCCAGTCCCTGTGTCAGTGGTAGAAGCCCCCACCAATGTGGGACACTGGGGAGCCCTCTCCAGTGTCCCAAGATGTCTCCTCCCAGCAGTGTGAGACACTGCAGAGCCCACTCCCAGTGTCCCTAAATATATAATATTTTCATGCCTATAAAGAAGAAAACTGTCCCCATTGTATGAATACTCTGCTGACAGCAAGGTGCCCAGTCCCCATGTTGGCAATAGAAGCCCTCCCCACTAGTGTGTGGGACATTGGGAAGCCCACCCCAGTATCCCAAGATGTCCCTCAGCAGTGTGGGACAATGGGAGCCCACTTCCAGTGTCCCAAAATATATAACATTTTCATGCCTGTAAAGAAGAAAATAGTCCCCGCTGTATAATCACTCTGCCAACAGCGGAGTGCCCAATCCTGTGTCTGCACTAGAAGCCCCTCCACCTACCAGTGTGGGACACTGGGAGCCCACTCCCAGTGTCTTTAGATGTCTTCCTCCTCCTGCAATGTGGGACAATGGGAGCCCACCCCAGTGTCCCAAAATATACAGCAATTTATTATGTGTAAAGAAGAAAACAGTCCCACAAAGTCTTTTTTACCTGAAAAAGAAAATGGTCCTTCATCATCTCCACCATCTGCCTCCCCAACCCAACCCTCCCACTGAGCACCCATCACCCCACACCCACTACCATATACTTACCTCTGGAGGTTGTCCACTGCCATCTTCTGTGGGCCAGGACACATCTGCACTCTTCAAAGCCTAACTGCAAACTGAGGAATCAGGGTAAGAGCTGTATAATGTATTTCAATAGTGTTTTGAACTTAGGTGCATAACTTTGTCATTTGTTTTGTATTTTTCCATCAAATTTCACATGGGCTTTTTGAACCCCACATCATGATCACTGTGACTGTCGTGACTGTCATTTTGTTATTCGGGCCCGAAGGCAATTTCTAGTTCCTCTGTGAAATCACCTTTCAGGACTGATTAGTGAAATGACAGTGCCAGTGTTCATGAGGTGGGATCCCAAAAGCCTATGTTGAAAATTGGTGTAAAAATTCCAAAATGGCAAGTGTTGCAAGCGTTTGTTGAAATGTTTCTATGAACGCCAGATATCGGTACTTTTATGTTTGCTTGTGCAGCAGGCAAGAAGAAACATCATGCGGCAGCTTAGGAAGAAAGCAGGTTGTGGAGGTGTGGCAGTGGCTGTCAATGCCAGCACTGCATTTGTGGGCTTGGCAGTGCACTAATGCAGGCCCAGTGTTCTGATGACACTGGTTCTGCAAAATGTCAGCAACTTGAAACGATTTGGCCACTGCAATGAGGGCCACCTCATCATTGCAGCATCATAATTCCACTGCAATGAGGGAGTGATCCGTCATTGCAGGGCAGCACCGCATGTGGTATAACAGTAACAGGAACATGGCGGCCTCTAAGGAGGCCACCTCAGATTCGACGGGTGCCCAATCCTCCCGTCATCATGCCCCAACCCCTTCATTTGCTGAAGGGAGCCCAGTCCCCATTGGCATAATGTCCCTACCCCAAGTTTCTGTTGTGCACCGAGAGGGTGTCCAATCCCCACTGGCATCATGCACTCCCCAACAGTCTTTCTTTGCTGATGGGGAGCCCAATCCCTGTTGGCCTCAGTCCTCCCTTCCCAGTTCATTTGCTGATAGGGGAGCCTCTCCATTGGCATAATGTTCCCACCCCTGATTTCTGCTGTGTGCCGAGGGGAGGGGTCGCGAGGTCAATGGAGCTCTGTCAGGACTGCTATGGATTTCTTTGTGAGCAGAAAAGGTGCCAGCAGGCAGGAGCCCAGTACAAAAGGGCATCCTGCACCGCTGGAGAAACAGAATGAGCGAGGGAGAGATGGGGAGGAGCAGCTAACGGAGCTCTTTCGGGCTGATGCAGATTTCTTTGTGGGCAGAAAATGCTCCAACGCAGGCAGGAGCCCAGTACAAAAGGGAAGCCTGCAGTACCAGGAGAAACAAAACAAGCAAGTGAGAGAGGAGGAGGAGCAAGCTTAACGTAGCTCTGTTGGGACTACTGCAGATTTCTTTGTGGGCAGAAAAGCTCCATCACTGGAAGGAGCCCAATACAAAAGGGCAGCCTGCAGCACCAGGAGAAACAGAATGAGCGAGTGAGAAAGAGGGGAGTGAGCGAGCTCAACGGAGCTCTGTCAGACTTTAGAGTTGCCCACCTACTAGCCCAGGGTCCTGTGTGGTCCTATGTTACAGCAGGATCTCTGAGGTGGAGACAAAGCAATGATTGGATACTTTTATGATTGCCGTAATAATACAGATTTAGTTGTTCTGTTTATTTCTCTAACTGAGCTAAGTACTGAGCTACACTGTTAGGATTGCTGTAATAATACATATTTATTTCTTCTGTTTATTTCTCTAACTAGCTGAATAATACTTGGAGTGCGTATACAATTTCTAACTGGGCTAAGTGAAAGTATGAGGGCTGAGAACAAAAGTATGGTAGCTGAGGGGAAAATGGACAAGGAGGCTTTTAGGATTGCTACAGTAATACAGTATCTAACAGATGAGATTTGAGACTGAATTAACCCGGTCAGCAAGGGGCAATAGTGGGACTAGTGTGGGGAGGAACAGGAATTTGAGTTACTAGGGCCCTAACAGTTTTAGTAGGGTACAGAAACTGGGAGTAAGAGCCATAACATAAGATGGGGCCAAATGGGGCAGGTGCTGCATATCAGTAGGGCGGGCATCTTTGAAAGGTGGTGGGATGTACAGGGTGTGGGTCCGCCATGATCCTGGAATGGCCTTTGGAGGATGGGGGGTGTATGCACTGTAGACAACTTGCTAGTTTGAGGGACGAACTGTGGAGGTTAGGGAGGAGTCTAACTGGCAGGGCAGATGAGTATGTCAGGCATCCTGGCTGGGGGGTAGGGATGGCAAGATGGGATGGGGAAGAACAACTAGGGACTGAAACTGACCCCAGTATCAGAGACACTAGCAGAAAGAGAGGGAAGGGAGGGTGCCCAAGGTGAGGGAGGGGCCTCCTGATGGGGGAGGAAGAGACCACGAGGAGTGCCAGGGCAGAGAGCAGATGGTCTGCGGTAGGGAGGGACCAGAGGTGGGACCAGGCTGGGCATGGAGTGGAACAAGTAGGAGTGGGGGAACTGATAGGGGAAGAGATGTAAGAGGATATCGACTAGGCATAGATTTGAGCTCTGCTATTGGGGGAGCAGGAACATACTGAAGGGGGAGGACAAGTGGGGCATGAGAGGGATGGCAACAGGTAGGGGAAGAGATAACAAGGATGAAAGGGTAGAAGGGCTAGTAAGGAAGATAGGGGGTGACTGGAGGAGAGAAGGCAATGGGAGGGACGGTGGGAGGAGCATCACTGTTGGTGTCAAGGGAATCAGGGCTCTAAATTGACAACAACGGTGATAGGGAGAGGGGTTGGAAATTAGCAGGAGGAGGAGAGGTCAACATGGGAAGCCCAGTAGAAAGTAGTCAGGCTGGGAGGGGTTCAAGGGGAATGGAGGAATAAGGCAGAGAAAAGGGGTGAAGCAGAAGTAGGGGGGTAGATACAGAAGTCATAGAAGGTGCAGCTGGCAGGATAAGGGGCAGGGTAGAACGAATACTGAGGTGGTGGAAGGGGCATTAGAAGGGAAAGGGTGTAAGGGACGGGGGGTACTGGTCCTGGGGATTCTATACGAAAGGGGTGAGATGGGGCAGAAGGGGAAGGCACAGCTGTATTTGGGTTTAAGCTATCCCTGGGTTGACTGCAGGAGGGCAGACACTGCTCAAATATGCAGCAAGGGGAGGAAGAAACCTCATTTAGTGTTGCATGGGTACAAACGACTTGGCGGGGAGACTGTGGAAATAGTGAGGGGAGGTTCTAGGAGTTGGGCATGCACTGTGAGAGCGTGGGGAGTCGGTGGCATTCTCAGAGGTACAGTACTCCTAGTACCATGTGCAAGCATGGGGAGGAAGGGTTGGATCGAGGAGTTCAATGAGTGTCTGAGAGATTGATGCCACACCAAAAATTATGGATTAGTGACTAACTGGGGTAGGGTCTGGGGAATAGTGACTTGTACACAACAGACAGGCTACACTTGAGCAGGATGGGGACTGGAGTATTAAAGACAGGATTAGAGGGTATATCTCTACTAAGGTGGATTTAAACTAGTGAGAGGTGGTGGCCAAAAGACTGAGGTTGATAGAAAGGTCCGGACAGGGAGACTAATGAGCTCAGCCCCTAGATATAGGTAAAGACAGAGGCATAGTAACCATGGGAGGGTGCGGGCAGAGTGGTCTGAGTGATACAGAAGGCACCACCACCCAGTAAGAATAACAAGGAGAAAGGTGCAGACTACCGGGAGGAGGAACACAGGCCAAGGAGAAGACTGAGGAGAAGGAGAGGCATGAGGAAGGTGGTCTCTCTCAATGCAAGAAGCCTGGGGAACAAAATTGCAGAGTTTCAGGTGCTCCTTTCAGAGGAGAAGGTGGACACTGATGCAGTGACAGAGACTTGGGCCACAGAGTACCATGATTGGGACATGGCAATCCCAGGATACAGGAAATACAGCAGGGATCGGGAGTTAGAAGGGGGTTGCACTCTATATGAGGGAAGAGATCAAATGCATAATGGACTAGGGAGAAGAGGAGAGACAGAGGCTTTTAGGTGCAACTCCTGGACTCCAAGGGCAGAAAGCTGAGGCTGGAGTGTGTACAGACCACCAGCCCAATCCAGGGAACTGGATGGGGAGTTGGCAGAGCAGATAAGGAGGGTCTGTAGAAGGAGTGTGATGATAGTGGGGTGATTGTGGGGAATTTTAACTCACCAGGGGTTGACTGAGCACCCCTGCCACTAGCTGTACCAGGAACAGGTGCTCGCTGATGCATTCCAGGATGGCCTTCTGATGCAATTGGTAAGTGGGCTCACAAGGCTTGGTAGCACTCTGACCTAGTACTGGCAAATGGGGAGGCGGTGAGCGAGGTAAGGGTGGAAGACCCACTAGCGGGTAGCCACCACCAAACAGTGTGGCTTGTTCTCACGCTGGGCAGGGAGACAGGAGGCCCAGGCACTAAGGTGATGGATTTTAGTAGGGTGGACTTTGGAGGATGGGAGAAATACTGTGAGGGAGACTCCAGGATATAAGGCAGGGATGGATGCAGAACAAAAGTGGGAAGTCATAAAGACTGGGCTAACAGAGGCTACAGCAGCCTGCACCAGGGCCAGGAGTAGGAAGAGCAGAGCCAAGAAACCATGCTGGCTGAACAAGGAAGTGCTGCAAGGGGTGAGGGCATGGAGGGCTGCATAGTAGAAGCACAGGAGAACAAGGAAGGAGAGGATAAGGAGGGTAATGGGAGTTGGTCAAGGGAGGCCAGAGGGTGAAAAGCTAAGGCCACCAGAGAATTAAGGTTAGCACAGGGCATAAAGGGAGGGTGAAAAGGACTTTTTAGGCATGTCTGTGAAAAGAGTGCAAGGAACATATTGTGAGGTTAAATCGGGAGTGGATTGGGTGGAAAAGGGGAGGAGAGCGGAAATTCTAAATGAGTACTTCTTCTCCGTCTCACTAAGGAGAGGATGGTCCACTACCAGCATGGGCCGGGGTAGGGAAAGGGGAGGAGATGACAGACAAAAGTGATCACAGGGACTAGGGTGCAGAGGGGCTGAGGCAGTAAGGGTGGACAAGGCACGGGTCCCATTAGCATCCACCCAGGGTGCTGAGAGATGGCAAAGCTGTCGGCTGAGCCACTGGCAGATCTGTTCAACACCTCCTGGAAAATGGGATGTGTGCCCCAGGACTGGAGGGTGACCCATGTGGTGCCCATACACAGAAGTGGGCCTAGGTAGGAGCCAGGAAATTATTGGACGGTCAGTCTCACACCCATAGTTGGTAGCTTATGGAGGCAATATTGAAGCAGAGGCTGGTGGCATTCCTAGAGAGTAATGGCCTCCAAGATGGTGCGCAACACAGATTTCATCTCAGGGAGGTTCGGTCAAACCAGCCTAATAGAGTATTATGACTGGGTGACAAGGAGTTGGACAGGGGCCATGTGGTCATGTCCTGTACTTGACTTCTCAGTAAGGCCCTTGATACAGTGCCTCATGGGAGATTGGGGGAAGGTGACGGTAGTAAGGGTGGAGAAAAGCTGATTACATGGATAGAGACCTTGTTACAGGCAGGGTGCAGAGGGTGGTGGTGGTGGTGGGGGAGCCTCGGCACCTAGAGCAGTGACAAGCGGTTTGCTGCATGGGTCAGTGCTGGGCCCAGTGCTATTTGGGCTCTTTATCTCTGATATAGCAGATGGAGTGGGGAGCAGGGTTGTCTGTTCACAGATGATACCAAATTGGGGCAGTGATGGGCAAAGAAGATGGATGGGCAAACTACAGGGTTACCTAACCAAACTAGAGCCATGGTTGGTGGAGTGGCAGCTAGGATTCAATGCAAACAAGTGTAAGGTGATGCACTTCGGCCTAAGAACCAGAAGAGGGACTATTGGTTGGGGTGGGTGAGGTTGGGGATCACAGAGAGTAGAAGGACCTAGGGCTGTTGGTAACTGAGAGCATGAACAACTCAGCCCAGTGTAGGAGAGCAGCAGCGAAGGCAAACAGGATGCTGGGGTGCATCGCATAGGTGTTCTGAACCAGACACAGGGATGTGATCCTATCTCTCTACAGATCATTGGTCAGGACGCACCTGGAGTACTGTGTGCAATACTGGAGGCCATACCTGAGGAGAGAGATAAAGTTACTGGAGGGGTGCAAAGGAGGACAACAAAAATGTTGCAGGGATGGAAGGAAAGGAATATGAAGTTAGGCTGAACAGGCTGAACATGTACACACTGGAGGAGAGGAGAGAAGGGGGATATAATTGAAGCATTTAAATACTTGAGGGGGGTAATAAACCTAGCACCGAGGGGGTGTTTAAACTGAGGAGTGGAAGAGAGACGAGGGGGTAAGGACTACGGTTGGAAGGGGATGTTTCAAGAGGAAAATAAGGAGGCACTACTTCACTGAGAGGGTGATGTCTAGTTGGAATGCGCTGCCAGAGGTGGTGGTAACATGTAGGACAGTCAATAGCTTTAAGAAGGCCTGGGATACGCAAGAGGAATAGTGAGGGGCGAGGGCTGGGACAAGCGGGGAGGAACTGAGGGAGGAGGCTGGGTCATCTGCAATCTAGGGTGCTAACTGCACACTCAGGCAAACTTAAATAGACCAATTGAACTGTTCTGCTGGCAGATTCGTATGTTCGTATGTATGTCCATATGTAAAATCACAGTGACTCTGTTCCTGAGCTGAGGTCCAAAATGCCTATGTTGAAAATTTGGTGACAAACGTCCAGAAAATAACTGTGTCACAAGTGCATTGTACAGTTTCCACACACCCTCATAACTTCATAAATTTCTAGTACCTTCACTCCAGATTTCCAACACTAGCATTTTTTCAGACCTCCTTATGAACAGTACAGCTGCCATTTTTATATCCTGCCCGAAATATGCATTTACACATCTGGCACAGAATAGCGCGTTGCTGTGGGAAAACAGTATTCGGGACAAATTAAGAAAATCATACTGACACTGTTCATGAGCAGAGGTCACAAAATGTTGAAAATTTGGTGAAATAATTCCACTAAATGACTGTGTTACGCCAATGCGCTGTACAAGTTTCCACGCATACATTCAGAAGTTCTAGCATTTCTAATATTTTCACAATCGATTTTCAACATTACCATCTCTTCACACCTCCCTATGAATGGTGCAGCTGTCATTCTTCACATCCTGCCCGATCTGTGTTTTCGTACATCTGGCACACAATGGCATGGTCACTGTGGGAACTTAAAGTTTAGGACACATTGACAAACTCACAGTGCCACTGTTCATGAGAAAAGGTCCCAAATGTTTTCATGAAGTGGGGTCACAAAAGGCCATTTTGAAAATTTTAGTACAAATACAACAGACACCTGGGGCATTAGGGTTTCTAACCATAACGTCCCACCCTGTACATACTGACAGGCATCAGGGGTGTGCCTTTGGATTGCCGACTGTAATGCCCATGCTGCTCCACCCCCCACCCTGCAGTCAGTGACAGGCAGCAAAGTATGCCTTGGACTCTTTGGCCCCAGAGTTCACCCCATTCTCCTATATTGCACCCATTTCAGAGTATGTCCTGTGGAGTGAGGTGACTGTAAGCGAACACCCCAAGGCACACCTCAACACTTGTCGGTGTCTGCAGGATAGGGTGAGGTGAAATGGCATGAATGTTATGGTGACAACCTAAACGCATACCCCAATGCCTGTCTGTCTCTGCAGGTTGGAGGTTGGTTGGCATGAAGTTCAATACTTCACTGTCATTCCTACTCTGCATCTGTCTAACTCCTGCATTTCCAATGCTAATACCAGCAAGCAAACATTCGGCATTGACAAATGCTTCTTAATATTTTGACTCCAAATTTTCAATATAGCCATTTTTCACACCACCTCATGAACATTACAGCTATAATTTTTAGATACTGCCCGAAATGTGTTTTCACACTTGTGGCATAGAATGGTGTTTGGTATGAATGTTAAACTTTTCACCTATGGGTTTATGAGGTGGAGTCATAAGAAGACCATGTTGAAAATTTGGGGTCACAATATGAAAAAATGCCAGTTATGACATTTCATTGCAATTTCGCTATGCCCACTCATAACTTTGGACATGTTACATATTTTTACCCCAGATTTTAACACAGCCTTCTTATTACCCCACCTCATGTATGTCATACCTGTTATACTTCAAATCCTGACCATAATTCGCTTTTGCACCTGTGGTGCGAATGGCATCGCAGAGCTGCACAGAATTACATTTAGAGAGATAGATAAAAACTTTCTTTTTAACCTGGAGATAAACTTTTAGGACTGTAGGCCCTGTTTCACAAAGTTGTCCTGCATAAGCAGATGGTTACATGAGGTAGAAGTGTGCAAACTTAACAATTGTTTCTGAGAGAACCAAAGACTTGCAATCAGAATCCATAAAACACTTTTAAACCACATGTAATTATAACACTTACAAAAATTTAAACAATACAAAACAGGGGGTCTTAATTTAGAATTGTATACAAAGACAGAAATTTTATGCTACACTTTAGAACAATGTTTCCTTACTAAGCAATCACAAGATATAAAGTTGGATAAAGTGTCCACATGGTTTAAGACAAAACATTACATAATATTTTTGTACATAGACTTATTTACAAAATTTATAAGAGGCAATCCTATTTTGTAACCCATCCATTTCTTACCAATATCCTGATAAACCCTTGAATATCCTTGGCAGTGAGAAGTATCGTTCCACATAGTGTCTATGCCTCCTCTAAACTGTCCTAGATTTCTTGCATTTCTAACCTGTGGGTTTAATTCATTCCATATTTTTGGGAGGTAACCTTCTTTGCATCTTACTATACACATTATTCGTGAAGGGATCCTTAAGCATCTGTTTTTAATGTCCTCAGAGTATATTTATTGTTTGGTTTCTGTGCATATTTTGTTCCATTGACATGCCCTCTCTAAATTCCACATATGCCTTATGTCCCAATTGTTTTTCCTTTGAATTTTGAGGAAGTCCCAAATTAACTGTTATAGATGGTGGTGATTTAAACATTTTCTTTAACGGTACATGAGGTGAAGTAATAAGAAGTCTATGCTGACAATTTGGTCACTGCTGTCCTATAAATGAAAGCCCTATGCTTCCACAGCTACATATATATATATATATATATATATATATATATATATATATATATATATATATATATACTATGGAGGATGGGAATGCAGGGTGACGGGACCTCGCTCACTCCTATAGTAAAATAAGGATACGATTATACAATCTCAAAAAGTAAAGAAATAAATTGCAAAAAACTGTGTTAATGCTCTAGGTGGGGATAAACCACAAATGTACTGTAGGAAAATGTGGCATTAGGTTTTCAAAGCTAACACCCCTCACCCACCTACACACCAACAGGCATCGGGGTGTGCCTTGGGGTTGTTGGCCTTAACGCTTCACCCCATTCTCCTACTGTATACTGTAGCCACCTCAGCTTATTTACTTAATGGAATGGAGGAGTGTTAGGGCCAACGACCCCAAGGCACACCTGATGCCTGTAGGTGTGTGCAGGTTGGGTGGGATGTCAGCTTTGAAAACCCTAACTCCACATTTCCTACTTTTATGGCTTTATCCCTAACTAGAGCATTAATGCAGTTTTTGCAATTTATACATTATAGGCACTGTTATCCCTTTCATTGTTTTATATGCTCTACTTTTTTTTTTTTTTATGCTAATAGTCTCTTAATCCTATGAGTGTACCATTATGGAACCTTCCCTTTTGTTGTAGAGGGCTTACTGGGTACACATTCTTCCTCTAACTCCAGTAATTTCTACTTAATCATTATCCAAAGCTGCTCAATATTAAGACAATTATTTTCCCAGTCTCATCCATCCAGTTCAAGCATCATCGATGTAAAATCTGCCTTGTAGTAGTTTTTTATTACTGTTTTCCTTTTAATAATGCTTTTTGGCTTCAATTTTGTCTCCACTAATACTATGTTATGATCACTGCTACTCAGGGGCTCTAAAATATTGATGTTTCTGATGGTCTCTGCACATTCAGTTAGGATCAAGTTGAGGATGTCAGTGTCTCTTGTAGGTTTTGTTACAATCTGATGTAATCTACAATTATTAATAGCTTCTAGAAATTGTACCTCTTGGGTTTTTTGATGCAAGGTTTTCCCATTTGATACCTGGTAAGTTGAAATCCCCTAACACTTTACAACAGGGTTTACAAATATCTTGATCTGACTGCTCTCCTAAATGACCTCTACAGCATTGACTGGTCTTTCATCCCTAGGGCCACCTCCTTGGATGAGGCCCTGAAATTCTTCTTTGCCAACTTCCTAGACATCTGGGATGTCCATGCTCCTCTCAGGAAATCCAGGGTAAGAGGACCCCACTACTATGGGTCACTACTACCTCATGTCTCCACCCACGAGCCAGAGACCGTGCCTGGAAATCTTTCAAGGCCACAGGGGCTCATATGGCTCAGCAACATTACAGAACCCTAAGAAATGCCTGCACAAGACTCATACGACAGGCCAAATCTAATTACTTTAAAACTGCATTCAATAACAACTTCGCTCACCCTACCCTATTCTGGAAGTCAATAAAATCCTTCTTTCCCACCGCCCAACCCCTACTCCCACTCTAAACCTAGGAGGAATATCATCGTGGATCCTAGCCTAGTTGCAGCCGAGTTCAATTCATACTTTTCCACCTCAACAGCTTCGCTTCTCGCCTCCCACCCCCAACCCCTGCCCATTGCTTCCCTACAGGATCCTCCCAGGCCTCCTTCTCGCTCAGCCCGGTCTCACCTAACCAGGTGCTAGAAATACTGCAGTCGCTAAACCCTCCAAAGGTAAATGCCCATTGGACCTTGACTCAAAAATGCTCCTGCTATCAGCACCTGCCATTGCCCACCCACTATCCCTGCTCTTCAACCTGTCTTTTAGACTGGGAAGTCCCTACAATATGGAAACAAGCCACAGTCATTCCCTTGCTAAAAGCGGGACCCTTCCTCCTCATCAAACTACTGCCCCATATCACTGCTCCCCATCCTAGCCAAAATAAAAGAGCCTCGTTCTTTCCCAGCTCCAAGACTATCTAGAAACCATATCCTTTTCACCCCTACCAGGCCAGGCCCTAAAAAACACTCCACCACCACCTCGCTTCTTCACCTCACCAACTCTATCCTTATGGGCATGGACAATGGGGATATAACAGCAGCCATATTTATTGACCTGGCTAAAGCTTTCGACACAGTCTCTCATCCCCTGCTGCTGGCTAAACTCATCAAGCTGGTTCTCTCTGACAAGCAATTAACTGGTTCCATTCTTATCTTATAGGTAGGTCCTAATCGGTCCCAGATTGGCTCTACTCTTTCCTCCTCACTCCCTGTCACCAGTGGAGTCCCCAAGGGTCTGTACTCGGCCTCTACTGTTCTCTATCTTTCTTAATGACCTGCCTACTGCCTGCCCACTTTCGGCTATCCATATGTCTGCGAGACGATATGGTGCTGTTTGCCTCGGCCCATCCACTCATGGTGTGACAGCCTGTCTTCAGAAGGACTTCGACTCCATCCAACGTTGGTTCCTCTCAAATCAACTATTCTTGAATCCAAAGAAAACCGTCTCCCTCACTTTCGGCTCCCTGGCCAAACTAACCCGCCTTACTGCCCCCCCCGTTCTACACTCTGGATAGCTCTCCTAGAGGCCTGTACTTCATATAAGTATATCGGTGTCTGGTTAGATCAGCACCGACTTCTTGGCGCATATAGATGCTCTACACAAAAACTGAATCCCATGCTGGGAGCTCTCTTCCGAACAAAAACTGCATACCTCTACCTACCAGGCTAGAAATAGTCCAAAAATGATCCTCCCGATCATGGATTATGGCGACGTTGTCTGCTGTGCTGCCCCAAACTTCCTTAGCTAGGCTTGACCCTCTTCCACTCTTTTTGTCAGTTCGCTTTGGACCGCCCTCCAAATACTCATCACTGTGCCCTCTACCAAGCCTTGGATCTCCTTCTCTTCAAACCGGCGATTGCTACACTCGCCAAATCACGGCCAAGTTCTGGTCACAGACACTCCCTCCTACCTGTCGTCCTCTAACTGCCTCCCCCCACCGCCTACGCACTCAGGAACATTGACTCCAGGCTCCTGCACATTCCACACAGATCCACCCGTTAGGCCAGGCTGCTTTCAGTTTCAGGTTGCCCAAGTTATGGAACTCCCTATCACCCAATATTAGACACGCCACAACTACCCCACACCGGAATGCTCTTCTCAAAACATACTTCTCTACCAACTGTTCCTGTAACCCCTCCTCCCATTGCACCCCTCACAACTCCTAACTACCGTGCTGCAAACACCTGTCTGGTCTCCATTTTCGTTAGTGTTGTTGCTGCCAGCTCCTGTTGTTTGAACTGACTTTATCTGTAATGTAAATGTTGTACCGATTTTATCTGTAATGTAAATGTTTCTGCAATATTGCACTATGACAGTCGCTTCCTTGTTTTGATTGTACTAAACGCATCAATGTATGTTTCTCTTGCACCACGTTTCCCATGTAATTCCCTCCCCAGGGTGCATCTGGAATCGAGCGTTACTCTGCTTAGTATGCCTTTCCTGGTAAATCTCTTAAATAAATAAATAATGGTATCGTTATTAAGACTCATTTTATAGATGTTATTTAATATGTCTAAGTGGCCTCTAGCTGATATATCTGGTGCGTTATAACAGACACCGACCAGTAATTTTACTGTCCCTTGCATGTTATTTCTAACCATAATAACTGTTTCTAGGATGTCTAATAGTGTTGTAGTCACTTGTTTGCAGATGGAGGCAGACCTGTAAATGACTTCAGCATAGCCAAAGAGGGGCAGGATTATTTTTGTGAGTAGAATATGGCGGACTAGGATGGAGAGTGCATCCTTATTTCTGTAAAGAGCACCAAGCTTTGAGCGTAGTTTAGAGTGGATATAGTTGTTGTGGGTTGTGTAGTCTAGGTGGCTGTCTAGCAAGACACCTAAGTACTTGTAGGAGGAATCAGTGTCCAGTGTGGTGCCTTGAAAGTAGAATAAGAGGGTTGTATAGGAAGATTGAAGAGTTTTTTGGGTGCCAAAAGTCATGGATACTGTTTTTTGGTATTGACTTTTAATTGGTTGACTTGGAACCATTTCAGAATGCAGGTAAAGTCATGTTGCAGCTGTGAAGTCACTGTGGGGCAGAGGGTCTGGAAGTATAGAAAATGGTATCATCTATGTAAAGCTGTATTTGGGATAATGATCATACAAGAGGGAGAACATTAAGAAAAATAAAAAGAGGATGAGACCTAGGATAAAGCCTTGGGGTATGCCTGCTAGGATTGGGAGGGGTGAGAGGGCATCACCTGCCTGGACACATTGGGTGTAATCACACAGGTAGGATGTGAACCATTCAACTGAGGATAGGGGCCAGCAAGTTCTAGTTTAGTGAGGAGGAGAGGATGGGAGATGGAGTCAAAGGCTTTGCTAGGTCAATGAAAATGGCACAGGTAAGGTGTCCTTGGTCCATGCATGTAAGGATGGCATCTGTGACCCGGAGAAGGGAGGAGACAGTTGAGCTTTGAACTACTCTTAGATTTTCTTTGTTTTATTTGTTTAATTGTTTTAATTTCTGTTGGTTTATTTCTATTTTGCATTTCTTTTTGGCAAGTTTGTGATGTCAACCGTTGATACTTTTGTGAATTGAGCTAAATCAATTAAAATAATATAATAAATAGAGAATAATGCATGGGGTGGAGTGCATTGCAGAATGGAATACACACCCAAGGAGTGTGATGCTACATACATCCTGAGAGAAGCTCAAAGGAGTTTATATCAGTATCACACACTGAGGTGTACATTAACTTTGAGTAGCACTCCACCACATGATTATATATATATTTTTATCCTTTCTGGCAATGCAATTTTTCCCTGGATTCCCACAAGTAAAACAAACCTGTTGCTTATCTCTTAGAATGCAGTTAATTAGGGGCTGGCAGTAAGTTCAGGAATTGTATTTAATAAGAGAAATACCTTTGCTGAAGAGAGGAACAAAACAGAATTGTCTGCAAATGGAATTCAGTTTGCAAGAAAATTAATTACTGAAATGAAGGCATCGCAAGTAGTGGTTAAATCACTAGAGAACAACACTTGCAAATGGCAGTTTTATAACAATTTTGGAGAAAAGGGATATTAATGGCCTTCCTCAAAATATGCAGTTTATTTCCATGTATGAGGGGGCAACTGGGCAAGAACATAACTCATGAGTGGCAAAGTCGCAAGTCAGTTTTAAAGTCTTGTTCCCTCACAAGTGGATATAAAGTTTATATTCTGAGTCAGACCAGTGTCTGTTTTGACTTATACAATATGGGCCTAAATAATTCACAAGCTCCGGGAATGGCACAAGCCCTTGAGCCACAAGGAATGGCGCAAGTTGCAACTTGCACCAAAAATGCCCCGAGCAATTAAAAAGGCAGCTCTGCATCAAAATGCAGGCTGCTTGCACCAAAGGGGCTTGCATCTGCCTTGTGCCACAAAAATGGCCGTGACATGGTGCTAGGGACCTTGTGACAGACACAGGCTGCCATACTCCCTAATAAGGGATTCGCAAACAGTCCCAGAGGGTCATATTCTAAGAACCCTTAGTCCAGCCAGGGCTGATCTAAAGGCACTTAGAATATGTCGCTCCAGAGACAGTTGAGCACTGTGCGGCAATGTGCGGTCACCCTCCCAGGCCCTGATCCCGTCAATATAAAATGTAAAATCTGTGGTGGGCTATCGGACCCCCTTCTCAGTTCCGATGCCTGACAATATGATATTTAATATCCCTGGTGATCTAGTGGACCGCCCCAGCCCTGATACCCCTATATATATATACAGTTGTTGTCAATAACTGAGCACTTACCATATACAGTACGTGCTCAGTGAGAGCTTAGTCGGTGGCTGGCTGCGGTGATGAGAGGTGGGCTGTGCCAGTCGCAGGCTGGGTTATGGGATTGGGGGAGTGGAGTGCTAGATCACTGCGCAGTCGAGGGTGGGGGTCCACTAGACCACCATGTTTTTATTTTTCATACTACACTGGGATCTGGGGGTGGTGATAGCCACCAGGAACTGCTGTCCATGGTGCTATTGCTGCATGGCTGCCCAGCCTCTTGTGGCACACCTTCAGACTGTGCCATCTGTTTGGCACAGTGCCAAGGTTGGCGTCAAGCCATGGACTTTGTCACCGAGACCCTACCAATAGTAAACTGGGCGGGTCCTGGTGCACTGACGTCAGCCCAGCTTGTGCCAACCTTTTAAACGGCCCATGAGTTTAACAGTTATAACTTTTTAAATCACCTTTTGTGTGAAGATTTTTCTGTTTTTGTGTGATTTGAACTGCAGGCTTCAGTGCTGCATAGACCTATTATAAAGTCATCAGCACTGTAATAGTTGCTCTGTCTTTGATTCAGTTCTCTGCAAAGGTCAAGAAAAGTGATTGTGACATCTGACCTTTAGATAAATGTTTATCTGGAGGTTCAATATTGTGCTAGACAAATTAATTAGGGAAATGAATCACCACTGGTGTCGTATAAAAGTCTTTACAATACACTTATCTGTGTCTGTTATTTCAATTTAAATAACTAAAGTCTAAGAAAAGTTATTTAAAATGTAAAAAAAGAGCATTTTCTTTCCAGTTTTTCTTTCAGTCTCTTTGCCTTTGGGAGTGTAGTCATGAATGCTCATGTGGGAAGATAAGGGATGGGGAAAAAGTACCGACATTAGGGTTCAATGATAGCAAATACTTTTTGATAAAATTAGTAACATTAAAAACATGAATGCAGTTAACTGAATTACTTTTATTGGAGTCATTGTCTGTTACAATTATAAGATGAGCTGCTTACTTTTTGTGGATTCAAGGAGTGCAGATTGGTAAGTATTAACCCTGACTCCCTCATGGAAAATGCATTTTGGCCCAAACATAGGGCCCTATGCATGAAGCCAACATGGTGTGCACAGGTATGCATAGGGAGCATGTAGGTGGCTACGCATGAACCATGCGCAAGTCCTGAAGCTGAGACATACATGAAGGGTGCGCAGCAGCCCACGGAGGCCACCCTCGCACAGCTCCATGGCCGCAATATGACATGTGCATGGGGGCATGGCCATGTAGTGCTGCGTGTAGGCGGACACAGCGTGCATGCAGGAAACCATGTACAACAGCTAGATGTGTGGTGGCAGGCGCTACAGCTACGGCAGGGTAAGGGCTGCCATAGATGTACGCACAGCAGAGCCGGGTTGGTAGGAAACCCTTGTGCATGGCCATAACCCAATGCCCCTGTGTGAAAGACACACACCCATGTGAGAATGGATTCATTTCAAGGAATGATGCTTTCTCTTTAGGTCTGTTGCAACAGCACTATTTTCCCGTCTTCTATCTTTTCTGCTTCACTATCTGCTCATAATAATGTCAGATGGCCACCTGATATCTGTCTATGTACATTTTATTTATTTTGCCTTCTTCTGCTTCTTTCCTTGTCAGAATCCATTCACCATATTTCTCCATATTGTTATCTTGCCCTGTCTTAAAAGGAAAGTGCATTAGTACTCCCAAACCTAGTGCAGTCTTATTATGCATGAATTCTATACATTCGTGAAGCAAATAATTAAATAAGGAGCTAAAGTATAACGCTGTCTTAATCACACAGTCCTATTCAGCGTTATGCCCTTTTATAGCTTTAGTTAGTAGCTGAAGTCCTTAATTCATGCAAGCGTGGTTTCTCCTCATTTAGACTGCAGGCTGTGTATGTTTTAATTAAGCCATGCAGGGCGCGGTTCCTAAATTACAATTTCAGTGCTCCGTGTGCACCTGACTGTGCTACTAGATTAATAAAATAAAAACTCATAGTGGGCAGTATTAGTTCCCAATGTTAAACTCCTAAAAAAACAAAGGTGCAGATTCCTGTCAGCGTTATGCGCTGCTTTGTCCTGTGAAGCTGTTCGCTCTGTGCAAGGCATGGTTACCCCCACAACTGCAGTCTGTATGCTCTTTGAAAGCCGTGCTGGATCAGTCCCGTAGCTGCAGCTGCAGTTGTCCAAGTAGATTGTGGAATCCTCGTGTTCATGACCAGGCAGAAATAAACCTCGCTCGTAATTAAAATAATAAAACAACTGTGGGTTGAAAATTCAAGTCCAGTTGTACTGGACGATTAAATATCAGAAAGGAGCTGCATTCACTTTACAGAAGTAAAGACATTCAGTTTCCTTCAGAAATAAATATTTAGCCACATCTTTCATTCACTGAGTATTTTACTAGCAAGGACCAATGTTATTAGCTTCCTTCCTCATTTAAGGGGAGGGGAATAAAACAACTGTCTAAAGTTCTTTTATTTGGTTATGCATACAGCCATAGTTATTTTCTTGTTGTTTTCATGCTCATGCAGCCTAAGCCCAATATTTCGAAAACTTAATCAGAGGGCTGGAAAATTTGGTTTCTTTGTCTTCTTTTCAAATTAAGTTATAAGCAAAATAAAGTTATGAACATGTGTATATGTACCTGAAATAAGTTAAAGACTGGGTAATCTCTGGTCTAAAGCTCCTAGGAGTTACTCCTTCCTCTATGTTCCTGTCTATACTAGCCGGCCAGCCTTTCTTTGTACTACTTATAGACCTGACATAGAAGGGGTGGAGTTTCTCCTGGACCTTTCTGGTTATTTTCTTCCTTTCCTTTTGCATTTTTTTAATCCTGAACCTAAACCAATATGTAAATAGAGAATAAAGTCAGAATTCATGTTTAGAATTTAATAAACTGTTAATTTAATGACATTTTATATATTGTGACTCAAATGGGAGGAGAGTTAAGCCCTTCTCTGTCTGACCACTATAAATGTGATGCTTTCCTTCATTTAAGCAGATAGCTTGGTGAAGAGCAGACATACTCTGTTCTGAGTTTTGAAGACACTAGTTGCTTCTAGTGTATCAGTTCTATTTCTTTGTATTATTTATGTTTTGATGCTCAGTTCGTTTATATAAGTAAATAATTCTAAAAGGAATAAATATTTGATTGTCTTCAAATTGGTGCCTAGAGTACTGTTTATCCCACACCTCACAACCCGTCTACCTCACAAACCTGGACATGTGCCAGACCACAGAGGTGGAACCATATGTGAGGGGCATGCATAGCAAGGTGGCACAGTGGCTACATCTGGGGCAGATGCCTATGTCCCCACAATACGGGCGCAGGGCATGCACACAACTAAGCAGCATGGCAGGCACACAGACCCATGTGTGTGGAGCATAGCATGTGCATTGCTGGTCATTGGCAGATAGCAGTGCATTCTGCCGCACACAAATGACTGGGAAACACCACGGGCCATGATGAATACTCAGCTAGCACCTGATGTGGCATGGCAACATGACAACCAACAACTGGGCAGCAGAACCAGAGCCTGCAAAGTGACACTGACATAGCTGACTGTGGCAGTAGCACAGTCCCTGAATGCCTAGGTGTGGTGTGGAATGTGTATGGTACAACCCAACAGGGCACAGCCATACATGCCAATGGCAGTGACACACAGATGCTATACTGCACAATAGCCAACATGGATAGCATGTGGACAGTGCACAGTGAACCAGATGCATGCAGGCAGTCAGCAACCTAACCCCTCCTGCACAGTGACTGCCAACGCCGAACCTGCATGTGTGGGGCGGCGGTGGCACATGTCACAAGTGTAGGACACATGCACCACACATACACCAACACCCATGTTGTCCCTCCGTGTGCTGCCCATACCACCACCGTGGATGTGACACAAGCTACCTCACACACCACCCCCACATGCCACCTGCCACCCGCTGACCATGACACAGTAACCATACAGGTGTCATTGTCAAATGTTTTATTATGTATAATATAGCAGCAGCATAACAGGATACATATATACAGGGTCTAAACCAAAACAATGTAACAGTAACACCAGCATAAGTGTATACAACATAAACGAAGGACACACACAAGACCCACTGAAACACCCTCCAGTGTCCGTTGAAATGTCTGTAGTGCAAGATATGAAATGAGCACCCATGGCAGCCATGCAGCCTAATCCTCGCCGGCCTCACTGGCATCCAAATTGCTCTCATCCATGTCATCACAGCTTCCTAGAGTCTTCAGCAGCATTCGATGAATGGGTCCCCTGTAGTGTTGTAATGCAAAACACATAAAATATAACAACACTGCATGTGTGCGGAATGTGAGCATGCCTGTCCAGGGCACGGGGTCAGCAAAGGAAACAATGTACTCACCCACAAAGGCACCAACACACCGCACCACTGCCCATCTGTCGCATACTGCACCTCATCCCCATCAAGGCACAGGAGAGGTACCCAGGTATTTTAGGTGCCAACATCTCCTGTGGAGGGGGTCCACACATGCATGGAGCACCATCAGGCTGATCCAGGTGAGTAAACCCAAACGTGTAGCAGTCCAAGGTGATCTGTGTGGAACATGAAAGGAAAACCTGGTTAGCACCATGGACAGGGCCACACCCACATTGCCCCACAATGATACTTCCGCGGAAATGATATTTATCCATTCACAGCCCTGCAAATACCATAGGGTACCGCCTGCTGTGCCTGTCCATAAATGTGTGTTCCAACACATGCCACATCCTTCGTGGGATAGCGCCCCAACAGATGTCCAGAAGGCGCTGCCATTGCTGCTGCACACTGCTGTGCTGTGAAGTTATGTCAGATTGGGCCAGACTGTGTGCACAAGTCACGTGGTACAGATGAGGGTGTTATGCACTTGAGCTGCGACACACCCACTTAAAGGTGCACACAGGTGAGCTGGCAATTTAAATGGGGATACCACAATGGTTGTATGGGCTGACCGAAACATAAATGAAGGTGAAGGATGTTTCCTAGACTAATGATAAAGTACATCTGCTAGCCACATAGATACAGTGGCAGACGGACCAGGCCAAAGCCATGGTTGTTCAGGGACTGCAGCTAGATGCAGCCACCATGAGGGACACACACTGCATCTAATGGTTCGTTTTGCGATAAGCCATGGTCACACAGCTGTGTGACATGGTCTGTGATGTCGATTGAGACGAAGGGTGCTATGCACCTCGGCATACTATGCATCTGGCTCCTTCCAGTGTGATGCAGTGGGCGTATGCCAGGCGTCCGTGTCCTGGGAAGTGGCGCGGGTGAATGATGCCTGCTTTCACCGTACAGGACCACATCAAATTCCTCCTTGGCACTGGACAATGTAAGTGCCATGAAGCAGGCATTCTATGCCGTGCATGGCATGCCAAATGTGTACAGTGCAACAGATGGCACACACATTGCCATACTTACACCCTCGGTGCATGAAGAGGCATACCAAAACCTTAAAGGCTTCCACAGTGTTAACTGTCAGGTGGTGTGTAATGTGGATGGCACGTTCAGAAATGTTTGGTAAAGTGCCCAGGATCATGTCACGATGCCTACATACTGGATGCCTCTCAATTTGGTGCCATGCTGCATGGCAGATGACTGGATGACTGTCTGTTGAGTGAGTATGTGTATGCTACAGTGCGGTACTCTGACGCAGTTATAGGCATGCATGTCAGTGTATGTGTTCTCTCACCCTTTACAGGTGACAGCAGATACCCATCCATATCTGATGACACCAATACTGGCTCCCAACACAGCTGCAGAAAAGGCACACAACCATGCCCACTGAAAGACAAGGAGCATCATGGAGAGGACCATTGGCTATTGAAGATGCCATTTCATTGCCTGGACTATATGGGGATCTATAATGCTGTCCCCTGGACAGGCATGCATGGTGTTCACAGCATGTGCAATGCTCCATAATATGGCAACTCATGGAAATATGCCTATGCGGACATCTACCAGGGTGACCCACCAAACGATGTGGCCATTGGTGAGCCATGCTGTGAGCTGTGGACCAGTGGGTGGCCCAGTGGCATGGGTTGTATTGGTTGAGGAACATTCCAGCGATAGTGTGTTGACGGGGATCAGTCGGTGGGTCAGCAGGACTCATGACAAGTCATGCGCCGCCATATGTGATGTGCCAGCCTTGTGTGGGCATCCATGTCCAGGACATTGGTGCAACTGTATGCATTGCAGACCATGTGTGCCATGCTGCCATAGGGTGTGGGTGCACGATGATATTACCATTCACTGAGTGCACCCATGCATGGAGGGTGGAGGCATCATGATTGCATGTGTGTCCTGCACGTGTGCCATGTGGCTCATATGTATGGTGGCACAGGTCTTTGTATGTATGAGGGGAGGCCATACATGAATGCCTACATGGCATGTTGTTGGTGCTGCATGGTGGTGTGCCAGTTTAGAACATAGCTGCATGCACTGGCAGTGACTGTAATGCACTCCTTGAGGCGACTCGTCCTGTGAGCCAGGGACAGGTCTGTGCTGTCATATTCAGAGTATGTGTGTATGTGTATGGGAGGGGTCATTCATGTGGGGGTGTTTGATTCATGTGGTGGGTGCTTAGTACATTTGTGGGGGGGCCTGCCTCATGTGGGGTGGGGGGTCCCCATACCTGTGGACACACCATGTGCATGCTTATACAATGTTCTGTGAGGTGAATGTGCTGTACTACTGGCCATGTGGCTCGTTTGCTTTCACCTGTAGGTGTGCTGATGCCTTTGTACCTGGTTTCCTTGTGGGTGCATATTGTCTGGTCATGTCGTGGGTCACCTGGTGCCCTGTGAGTGGTCTGTGGCCACCCCATCTGAGGCATCCCCGCCAGGCACTACCTGGCTGGTTCTGCCAACGGTATCACCCCCTGCATGCTTTCAGAGTCTGTGTCTGGCACCTGGGCACTGTGGGCCTCTGTGTCCAGAGTGGCAGTGGTGGCCATGTGGCATGTCATGTCATCCTGTGTGTTGGCTGGTAGCACTGCTGTGTGGCCACATCCTGCTCTGGGACTGGCATACAAAGGACCACTGGGTTTGGGTGTCTGCCATGCGTGGTGGTGTGTGGTTCCCGACCGTGTGGTGCATGGTGACCCACTAGGGTGCTCCAGTAGCAGCACCTGTGCATCTGTTAGCCAGTCTATGCCATGGCACATGCCATACACCTTGTCCATTAGGGCGAAGAGTACCTCAGTGTTTGGTGCTGTGCCTTCAGCCTATCCAGCTCCAGCTGCCATAGCTTACGATAGTGGGGCCTATGTAGGCCTGGTCATGCGCTGTTGAGTGTGGCTGGTTGGGCATGTCCAGGGCCTTCATCCCCACTGTCATGAAGGCATGGCTGTGGCACTGTGGACCAGGACCTCCTTCCCATGCTCTTTGGTCTGGTATGGTGTGGCCACTGCTTGCACAAGGTACCCGGTGGTAGTCCAGCACTGTGGTCCTGGGGACTGCACAACGCCAGTGATGCTTCCATCTGATATCACCTGTATCCTGAGACCCCTCATTGTGTGACACCACTGAGCTCTCGGTATCTGTCTCTAAATCCTGCTGAGTCTCTATGTTCATCTCTGTACCTATGGGGATATGTGCATGTTACTACGCCATATGGGGTTACAGTTGGTGCATACTTGCAGGTGTGACTGTGGCATGGTTACTCACCTGACCCTGCCTCCTCCTGCCTGTTGGCATCATGTACCTGTGGCACTTCAGTCATGTCCAGGGTTTGCATGGGGGGCCCAGCTGGTGGCGTGCTTGGTGGCTGTATCTGTGTGTGAAACACAGGTGTGTTACTACATGCATGGTACACCATCCCCATGTGTCCCCATCCCTACTATTGCATGCATACCTGCCATGGTGTCTACACCTTCAACCTCACTGTGGACACTGACGCTCAGTAATGGTCTCCACCACCATCCTCTCAATAGGTGTCAGCTGGCTGTCAATGCTTGGGATCCTCCGCCTGTGCCCTAGCATGCCCATGTGGCATCAGTGACCTTCATCTTTACTGCAGCATGCAGGTCACACCATTTATGTTTTATTGCAGTCAGGCTCCTGGCCTCTGGACCAGTGGCACTGATGCTGGACTGGCTGTCCTACCACAACCGTGTCTTCACCTCGAATGCAGTTGTCAGGACACAACACCCTGTAGCAACTCCATCACTTTCTACCTTGGCCCAGATTCTGCCAATAAAAATCGTCCTAGGTCCCAACCACAAAGCCCTGACTATTATCTCCATATACATCCCACCAAGGGACCCTAAACATGGCTTCAACGACATCCTAAACTTTATCAACTCTCATCCTCCTGAAGCTGAACTTATTCTTCTAGGGATTTCAACATAAACTGGTTAGCATCGGGTGCCCATGCCTATAAAGACTCCATCTCAGCTGCTAACCTCATGCAAATGGTAAACTCCCTACTAGGATTAACTACAAGACTGGCACCAGTACCCTCCTGGATTGGGTTCTCACCACTCACCCCACAAGGATTTCTCAGAGCCATTCTCCTAGACTCTCTCAGTGACCACTCCCCAGTCATATGTGAATGGTTTAACAAATTCCTCAAGCCCCTCCCAAAATTATCTCTAGCAGAGTCCTTCTTCATGGAAAACTTCCACATCTCAAACAATGCCTGCTTCTACAAGACTGGCTACCCATCTACGGCAATAGATGTTAACTTGGCTCTTGATCACTTCACCTCAATTTTCAACAAAGCCTGTGACCTCTTTGCCCCTGATAAAAGGTGCAAAACAAAATCTCTCTAACACATGGCTCACCGCCTCTTCTCTCACAGCTGAAACTAAGGGACCATCTCTGGGCAGTGCCATTGCCACTAGCAAACAACTGGACATCCAAAATTACAAACAAGCATGAAATGCCTGCACAAAACCATCCGGCTCATGAAATCCACCTATTACAAAGGCGCTTTCATCAATGCATGGGAAATTATCGTACTTTCTGGGACAATATTAAGGTTGTTACAGAGAAGCAGCCAAAACCTCTCCGCCATGTTAATGGTTGATGGATCTCAACCCTCAACCCCAAGGTGATCGAAACATCTTTAACATGGCTTTTTCAGACCTTAGTGCTGTCCTACCCCCATGACTTTTTTTGAAAACAGGGGCCTACTCCCCAAATACCTCAGCCCCACAGTCTAACCATCCCTCTTCTACTTCAGGGAGGTAAGGCTGAATGAAGCTCTCCACTATATTACTGCAGCTATCTATAAATCTAGATCTAGTAGCGACACCCTGGACCTTAAGCTTCTGTTGCTTACCTCAATGAGGTAATTCATCCATTAACAAAATCCTAAACCTCTCTCTAGCTGTGGAAAATTCCTGGACTTATGGAACATAGCCACCATGACACCTGTCCATAAAAGTGGGGATAAGACAGAATCACTCAAATTATCGCCCAATCTCCATACTGCCCCAACTCTCTAAGGCACTCATGCATCATGGCTGATCAACTTACCGACCACTTGGATAAATACAATATACCTTGTCCACAACAACATGGTTTCGGAAGGTCACAGCGCCACCACAGCCCTTCCTCAGTTCACTGGAGCTTTGCACAAATTCCTTGACAACAGCCTTCTCACAGGGCCATTTTCGTTGACCTCTCCAAGGCCTTCGATATAGTACACCATGGACTACTAATTGACCAACTACTGAATGCCGAACTATCACCTGACTCTTCTCTCTGGTTTAAAATCTACTTAGAAAACTGGTTGCAGAGAGTAAAAATTGCTGACGCTCTTTCTGACACCCTGCCTGTTCGCTTGGTGTCCCACAGGATCCATACTGGGCCCCTCCTTTTAGCCTTTTCTTAAACTCCTCCCTTACCACTGCTCTGGGCAGATCATCCTATATGCTGATGATGCTGTTGTATTCTCCACTCACAAAGATCCTGCAACTCTTCAACACAACCTTCAACTTGGTTTCAGTTCTGTAGAGACATGGTTTCTTAATCATAAACTGGTCCTCAATGACAAGAAAACCAAATCTATGCTCTTCTGCAGCTCTCATAACCCACACAAGCTACACCACTTGGCTATCTCCACCACCCAGGGGAACACTCAGATCAGGTGGGGTCCTTCAAATACCTAGGGATACAGCTTGACCTAACCTCTCCTATGGACCTGACGTAGATAATGTAGCTAGAGCTGCTAATACACGCTTGGTCTCCTCTACAAACACAGACAACACCTCATGCCAGAAGCTTTGAAGGTTGCAGTCTGGATCTCTGTAATAGACTATGGTGTCATCATTTATAGCTCGGCCACAACTACAACCCTTAGACACCTCTCAACTGCCTTAAATAAGGCATGTCAGCTGATCACTGGTGCTCACTGTCTCCCACACATGTGACCTGTACACCCAGACCGCTGGCTCCAACTATCAAACTGCATAATGTTTCTCACCTGCTCCATGGCGAAAAAAAATCTACCTTGGCCTTGCACCTTCTGGGGTCTCAACTCTGTTACAACACCAAACCAACAAACGGTGCCTTCAGAGATCCACATGCACAGCTACTGAAAGTCCCCCACTGTCACACTTCACAGGGACAATGCTCTTTGTTTATCGAGCACCAGTCTGGTTCAATGGCCTCAGTCCCACCATCTCCTCTGCCCCACAATTGATATGTTTAAAACTAGGCTCTGGGACTATCTCACTACCAACAGCTCCTGTGACTGCCCAACTTAACCTTGTTTCTCCACTTCTCTGCCTGCTCTAGTGGTCCCCCTTCTCCTCACTGGATTCTATCCTCACATTTTGGTATACCCAATTCTGCACTTTTCACCCTCTCCCACCCTACCTACATTCCTTCTTATCCCCTCTCCCCTCCCCTCTTCTCTCTCGCTATGACTCTGGCACTTCTTATCTCTTGTCTGTTTTCTCTGACAAATGCCACTGGCTGCCTTGCTTACAATGTTGCCCTTGAATTGTATTAATCTGTAATCTGTTTGCAATGTCCACATTGTTGTAATGTCTGTCTTGATGTTCCCCATAATTCGTATTTCTCTGGACGTGGAACCTTTGTAAAGAGCCTTGGCTCAAAGATATTTGTAATCCCATACTTGATAAATAAAATAAATAAACAACACCATACAGCCTGCTGTAGTTCTCCTTGATGTCACTTATCATGGAACCAACTTGGCCGCTGGTAAAGTTTGAGGCACGTGGCCTGCACTGCCCCATGTTGGACATGGTCATGGGGCTGCCCACCTGCATGGCCAGCCCTTCATCCAGCATCTGTGCTGGGGAGGCTCCCCTCCACACCTCTTCCACTCAACCATCCCTTGTGTTGTGATGCACTACACGGCATTCACTTCCATGGTGTTGCGCTGAGCAGTTGCCATGTTCATATATGACAGGGTCAAGGGGATTCATATATCCTGGCACCATCTCTGTGGGATGCGATCTTGCTATGCATGCCCTGTTGTACCACTCCTTGGGTATGCACATCCTGCATTGGCATTCGTGGAATGCCATGTCTTGTTGTGACTTGTGCGTATGAGTTACATGCTATGGGTAAAACTTTTTCTGTGGACTTTCCACACGTTCATGCATAGGCACCATAGTTTGAAGACTGCTAGCAGATGAGCTGTCTGCTATGGATGTTTGACCCAATCTTGACTCCTGTTCTACTGCTTTTAAGTCAGATACATGCTGGCGAATGTTAGAAATTGTGCGTTTTTCTGGAGAGGACAGAATAGTTGTTTATGCTCTGTAGATTTCAGTATCATGTTGGACTTCAGTGGGTGGCATGTCATTGTCAGTCAGGCACTAGATACTAGTTTTTGTGTTAAGTGGTTTGCTATCGCTTGTACTCATGTATTCCTGAGACAGCCTTCATCAGCGTCATCACTGTGTGCAATTTGTTCATTCCACATTCATGTTATGGTGCCAGAGATAACCTTGTACAGCATTGTGGGTGGGTGCCATAATAGACACAAGTATTGAAGATGGTATATTTTTTAAATGAAACATAAGCTCTTAGGATGTTCTTTTCAGGATTTTAAACATTTCCTTAAATTTTGGTTTGGTGGGATGGATATCTCTGGGGTTAACTCCTGTTTGTGTCTTAGTGGTATGCTCATTGTGTTCAATATATCTGTTACCCTGACTGTCTTTGATGCCAACAATGTCTCCCAAGCAAATCATAATGCTCTTTCATATTGAGAGCACAAGGATGCCAATATTAAAGAATAAAAAGTTTAAAAGGCTAGCAGGGATTGTCATATTTGGTTCCACGTCAATTTATTTATTAATTTAGCTTTTGTTAACCAGGTAGGTACACTAGACAAGACATTTGCCTATTTTCAGGTATGACCTGGGAGGGTGCAGGAAATACAAGTTCGAATACATTGGACAACACAGGTACAGATACAATCAGTTTACAGAGTCAGAGCACACATTACATGAACAAGTGGTTACTCACTGTAGGACTTAAGCATTAGGAAACGAACAGTGCAGTGCTCAAAATTAGAGGCAACAATAAATAATATAATATATACAACTATAGGACCCCCAGAAGGAATCCCCAATACTGATTATGTACAACTGTTGGACCCTAGAGAAGTGGAGCCATGGATAGGGCCATGCCCATAGCCGAGTCAAGGGTGGAGGTAAGACATACCAAGCCACACCCCATAGCTGGGGCCAGGTGAAATTGTGGGGCTTGGGACAATCACACACAGAGGAAAGCTTCAAGTGGTTCCATAGGGAGGATCTGAGGCAACCATGTGAGGGAGAGAGTGGATAAGGTCAGGAAGCAAGTTCCACAGCCTGGGTGTGCTCGAGGCAAAGTCTCTGTCTCCCATTTGAGTCACGAGTGACCGGTATCTTAAGGATAGCAGAAGCTAGGGACCTGAGAGAGTAGTGAGAGACAGCTGGTACAAGGAGCTCCGCCAGTCCTGGGGGTGCCAGTCCCAAGAACTTTACCCATAAAGCAACCCAGGACAAAGTCTAAGTAATGAGATGGAGAGCCAATTGGCTTGCTGTACAGGTCACAGTGATGGGTGAGAGCGAGGGCAGAAAGAGCAAAGCGACAAATATTATTATATGAGACAGTCCATCTATAAAGGTGCGCTTTGGTGGTGTGAGCAAACAGAAAGATTCCATAGGAGAGAGAGGGAGGAACACACCACGAGCCAGTGCAAGTCAGGCAGCGGGCTGAGGTTACTCCTTGCTCTGTAAGCCATACCCAGTTTACAGTTGACAGCTTTGCATACATTCTAGATATGATGCCCAAGGTCAAGCTGTGGGTCGAGTGTTACTCCAAGGTGTTTGAAGGCGTCAGTGACATGGACGAGTGCCATCATGTCCAGTGACACACAGTGGGGCATAGGAGTCCTTGATCTGAGGCCAGGGACCCAAAAGCATGGCCTGGGTTTTTTAAGATTGAGAGCCAGCTTATGGGACTCGATCCAAGATTGGATGCTCCTGAAATCCTCACTCAACTGATGGTTAGTGTCCCCAATATCCCGAGAATGAGTGAGGATGACCAGATCGCCTGCATACAGGGTGGATCTGCAGTGGGCAGTGGCAGAGGGTAGAGATGTAGACAGAGATGGAGAAGAGTAGGGGACCCAGGACTGATCCTCGGGAACTCCTGTGGATACAGTAGTAGTCCCCAGAGCACCTTGCTGAATTTGACCAGCTGTTGTCTGCCTTATAGGTAATTGGTGAACCACTGAAGGACCTGAGGAGATAGGACCAAGGTCTTAAGCTGAGAGCAAAGCAGGGTATGATCAACAAGGTCAAAGGCCTTGGAGAGGTCAATGAAGACAGCACCAGAGAGTTTACCCTGGTCCATAGCTGTTCTTATTCCAGATGAGACTGAGACTAGGGCAGAGGATGTACTATGCCCTTTCCTAAAGCCATGCTGCACTGGAGACAGCAGCGTGGACGGTGGATATACTCCGAAAGTTGCCAGCTACTACTTTCTCAAGTAGTTTACTGACTCCTGATAGTATGGCTATTGGACGGTAGTTGTCTGTGACTTTAGGATTGCCCTGCATAAGGACAGGGACCACCCTGATACCTTCCATATATCATGGATACTCCTGGAAATGAGGGTAAGTTGTAAATATGAGCCAGCAGGGTGGATATATAAGAGGCACCAAGACGAAGGAGCTTGGGCTCCAAACCATCGTGGCTTGCACTGGAATGGGGAGAGACCAGAGAGCAATCTCTGTATCTCCTGCGCCATCACAGCCTTAAAATAGAAGAGCGGCTGGAAGACCGAGCCCAAGATGGTAGCAGTGACAGGCCACAACTGCCAACCCCACTAGGGAAAACAAAGAGGTGAATGCAGACAGGTCAGAAAAATGCATGTTAAATGCATTGGCGATGGTAGGCGGATTATTACAGCTAGAACCATTGATGAGGATATCAGGGACCTGCAAGAGGAGGAACCACTGACAATGTTCTTGATGCACCTCCAAATGCTCCTGGGTCCTTTGCTGAATTCAGCAGAGCAGATCTCCAGAATTCACTTTGACCACACATATAGCTTTTTACACTCATTTCTGAGTTGTCTGTACTGCTGAAATAAGGTCTGGTCCATCGTGACCTTAAAGTTGGCCCAGCACTTGTCCCTGGTCCTCATGAGGGCAAGGAGGCTCCCCATGCAGCCATTTGGTAGCAGCCCCCTAACCCTCCTCCTGCAGTGCCCCAAAGGTGCTGAGAAATTGGTCAGCAGCTGAGGAGGAGTCATGTGCATTCCAAACTTCTGACCAGTCAGTATACAGGAGATCCTCATGGAATGATCCTAGGTCAAACCTTGAGAAGTCCCTAACCTGAATTACTTTATGAGGAATTTTCGGAGAGGAGATCTTCCATACACAGTACACTGGAGAGTGATCAGAGTTGAGTCAGGAAGGATACCGACATGCTAATCTTCTCAGGCCTATTGCACAATATCCAATCTAAGAGGAGCTAGACCCACCAGTGGATGACCACCTAGTTGGTTCCTTGATGAGCTGTGACAGCGAGAGGCCAGCGAGCAAGGCTTGTACGACTTAGTGTTCCCACCAAGCCAGTTTAAGTTAAGGTCACCCAATATCAACAATTCATTATGCCCAGCCTTTGATCCCACAGAATCAGGTTGGGAGGACAACCCTGATAAACCCCTGTAGGGGATTGTACATACATACAATATGAAGTTTCTTTGTGTCACCCAGCAACAGCATTGTGAGTAGCAGTTCACAGGAGACTGCAATGGCTGTTGGCAGGGTAGGACCGTTAGGTTGAGGTGACACCTGAGACCAGAATGCCACCCCCCTTTTTTTCCCCTGCCGGTCCAGCCTGACTTGATCATATCCAGGAAGCACAGGCAGAGTCCAGAATGGACATTTCAGCCAGGTTTCAGTTACTCCAAGGATGTCAGGCCTATGATGAGTTACCCAAGCAAGGAGTTCTGCCATGTTGGACAGGAGTCTCTGCATATTTAGGTGTGCTATTTTTAGCCCCTTCACCCAACTTCCAGCTGTCTGGTGCCAAAAGGCTTGATGGGGAGGACCAAGGTTGGGCTCAATGTCTCCTGCCAGAGCAAGGGTCACCAGTAAGGGCCAGAGGAGATGTCTTAGAGGAGGGGCCACCTCAGCTGGTGGCTTAAGGCCGTATTGCCTGACCATAATGAGAGGACCCAGAAAGCACCTTAGTCCAAGACAGCCAACAGTCAGGGAGGCTGTCTAGCGCTGGCTATAAGGTTGGAGAAGGTGAAATCCAACCTCGGCTTGCTGGCCATGTATAAACTAGGGGCCCCCACAGGAGGAATTGCCACCAGAGGACCAAGGCTCAGTAAGCAGACCAATGGTAAGGGAGCATATGAGAAAGATGAGGCACCCTTTAGGCAATGATCAAGGACCCCATGGTAATGCAGAGCTTAGTACAGGGCCAGCCCTAACAGTAGGTGGATGGGACTGCGGGTGGGTGAAACGGGGCAGTAAACCCCTGACCCACTAATTACCCTCTGGGCAACCAAGACGATCAGACCAGCTGCCACTATTAGTGGAGGGCTCCCCAAGTGTGAGGGTGTAGTTACCATCCATGGAACGTACTACCTTAGTTTTAGCTCAATAATGGACACTGAGAGAAGGAAACCCCAACAGTGGCCAAGTAGCAGGGACCAGTCACAGTGTGTGAAATACTAGCCAGGAAAAGGATGCTCATATCAAATCAGTCAGGCAATAGATGTAAGTACAATTATCTGCCTAACATACAGGTTGAGCAGAGACCAGTCAAATTAGCATGAATAAGGCTGTGATGAGTAGACACAAAAGGTTAGCACATCTAGTAAACCCCACAGAATACATAAAAGCGGCATAGGTTAATCGCCTTTGTCTAGTTAGCTCGGTGATCCCCACAGTATACCCTATAGCAGGAGATCACCCCTGGGGCAGGACCAACAATCAAACTAAACAAAGCAGAGGGTTGCCACTGGTGGTAGAGATGCATACAGGATAACCCCAAAGAAGATGGGCGAGGAATCAGGATAAGTGGTTATTCCTTAGGCTACCGCTACTAATTGGCAGCTGTAGCATGACAACAATCCTGAGGTACATTAAATGCAGAGAGTTGGATATGCCAATAAGAATACTCATCAAGGCAAGGGCGTGCTTGAAAGAACCACCTTAGCATGCATGACAAGGTAGGAGGTGTGGCCAGCGGTATTTAAGGGAGGAGGAACGGGCAGGTCGGTGGGACATTTTAACCCTTGGCTCTGGGACCACAGCAAGCAGCAAATAATAGACACAGCACCATACATCAGCTTCTTTCTACTAGTCCAAAACGAGAGCTTTTACTTTGATAAGTTCAGACAACACACCAGCAGCCCCTGCACAAAAGCAGGGGAAGGGATGCACACACTGAATTATTGAGACTTGGTCACGGTCCTGCTGGAGAGCAGGGGTAGAGTGCGACCGTAGGGGAGGCACAACCAGTCAGCTTACATTGGGACCGGTGCCTCAACCCCACTCAGCAATACAGCGACAACGGATTGTTGGGGGTACCACCGCAGAGGGAACTCCTCGCCACCCCTGAAATAGCAGCAACATACAGTCCAGAATCAGTACAACGACATTGTCATTGTCAACACCCAACATCGATGGGAACAATGACGACTGTCCCCATGCAGGGGCTCTGCTCCCATCTCTAAATAACCTGAAATAGCAGCAACGTACAGTCCAGAATGAGACGTGGGCTCCAAACCTCACTATTAGTACACAGGAACAGCGCATCACAACACGGAGGTCCCAATCAGGCGTTAGTAAAATTTTTTTAATTTGCGCCCAGATGGACTCGGGAACAAAGACCCACACAGTAAGCCAGGCACCATAGTAAATTTTCCCCTTGGCTCTGGGACCACAGCAAGCAGCAAATAGTGGACACAGTTAGCACCATACATCAGTTTCTTTCTACTAGTCCAAAACAAGAGCTTTCTTTACTTTGATAAGTCCAGACAACAAACACTCAGCAGCTCCTGCACAAAAGCAGGGAAGGGATATACACACTGAATTATTGAGTCCTGGTCATGGTCCTGCAGGAGAGCAGGGGTAGAGTGCAAATCGCAGGGAAGGCACAACTAGTAGGCTTACAGCCGGAACTGGTGCCTCAACCCACTCAGCGATACAGTGACAACGGATTGCAGGGGGTACCCACCGTGAGGGAACTCCTCACCACCCCTGAAATAGCAGCAACATACAGTCCAGAATCAGTACAACGACATTGTCATTGTCGACACCCCCAACATCGATGGGAACAATGGCGACTGTCCTCATGCAGGGGCTCTGCCCCCATCTCTAAATAACCAACTCGAGTCAAGTTGGTTCAGGGTGAGGGCACAATACCGAAATCGCTGCATCGGCAGAGATCGGACCACCACAGTGACCAAGCTCAACCTGATGAGATTTGTCACTGTGGTGGTGTTCACTGTTAGAAGTTGCTCTGGTAGGGTGATGCTGTCATATTTTGTGTCCCTGATGTGTAATGCAGACTAATATCTTCATCTGACAGAGGTTTGGATTTTTGCGGTCTGTTGCTATTTCTTAGTTTATATGTTGCTTACGTGGCGCAGCATGAAAAACATCATGCTAGAATAAGGGCTTTCAGAGGTGTGTCACTGTTGGGTCCAATGCATCTCAGGCTGCAGTCGGCTTGACAGTGACAGCCCAATTATCCGTGAGGCTGATCATGGCACCAGTCTTGGCTTTCTGGTTGAAACTTCTCATAGCTAAAGGAAAGACACAGTTCAATCCAGAGTGGCTCTGTCCTTTCAATTGCTGTCCAGTAGCCAGTTGAGCAGCGTCATGATCAGGCTACCAATGCAACCTACCACTGCCAAGTATCCTCCCACCTCCCGTCATTTCCAGTGCCTGGAACGTTTAATGAACTTCCTCCCATTGCTGAGTATCCCTACCACATCCCTGTTGCTTTCTGTGCTCGTCCATGAAAAGAACTCCCTTCCATTGCCATGTATCCCTCCACCTCCATTGATTCTCATGCTTCTTCTGAAATTTCTGACACCAGAGTGCCCAATCTCCGGTGTTGTCTAGTACCCTCACCCCTCCATTTCCACTGTGCAATACTGGCACACCCCTGATGCCACCAAACATGACACTGACAGAGGGTGCCCAATAACATCTGTCAGTACCTGAAATAAAGAAAACTGTCCCCTTTAAAAATAAATTAGAAACACAGAAACATAGAGATCTGCCGGCAGAAAAGGACCCCTGGACCCATCCAGTCTGTTCAAAATGCCCCTCTGTCTAGTTTATCTTACACCGTCCTGTTCCCTACCCTTCCACTTTTATTTAGCCCCATATAGGTGTCCTAAGCTCTTTGAATTTGTCCACTGAATCTACCTCCACAACCCATTTTGGCAGTATACCGTGATATGAGCGAGTATTATTCAGTGGCTCAATTTGAGTGACTCAATAATACCGCTCATAATGAGAACAAGTAAAAAGAACAGCTAATCAAGATACAGTGAGTGTAACACTGAGCTTCACTCACTAGAACAAGATATAATGATTTGTTTGGCAAAAATCTTGTTGAGCTGGCCATTTCGCATAGTGGCTAGAGCCACTGCTGCTAGCACAGATGGATCTGGGTTTGGGCCTGACTTCAGGAGAGATTTTTTCTCTTTTTTTTATGTCATTTTCTAAGTCTGCTCCCCCTGTAGTTAGCAATCTTAAGACTGGGAGGTGCAGAGGACTTCCCCACATAAAACAATCTTTTTTGTGCATTGGTAGGAAAAGTAATCGACCATCGCTGTTTGCAGCAGTCGCTGTTATGCTGCTCGCTCTAGTTAAATCTGTCGCTTTTGCAGTCACAGTTTGTGGTCAGCACTTTTAGGAATTGCTCATATCACATAAATCCATTTTGGCAACCTGTTCCATGGACCCACAACCCTCTTAGTGAAGAACTGACCCTTACATCTCCAGTAAATCTACTCCCCAGCTTTAATGCATGCCCCTAGTGGATTTGTTCTCACTCTTCCTGAAAATGCCACCTTCCTCACCCTGTTTATTCCTTCAGGTATTTGAAGGTTTCTACCATATCCCCATTTCCTCTTCATCACCAGTGTGTACAAGTTTAGTTCCTCCAGCCTTTCTCATATGACCTCTCGTGTAGCCCTTGAACCATCTTGGTTGCTCTTCTCTGGACCCTCTCCAGCTTGTCCCTGTCCCCTGTAAGCTTGGCCTCCAGAACTGGACCCTGTATTCTAGCTGTAGTCTGACCATCATTTTGTACAGTGGCATGATCACCTCCTTTTTCTGCTTGTGAAGCCCCTTCCTATGCATGCCAACATTCTGTTTGCTTTCCTCACGCCTTATCACATTGACTCTGAACCTTCAGGTTATCTAAAATTGTGATCTTTGGGTCCCTTTCCTGCTCTGTGACCCCAGCTTCCTCCCCCCCCGAGCCAGTATCCTGCCCTTGGATATTTATGCCCGATGTGCATAATTTTAAATTTTTGCATTGAACTGTAGTTGTCACTTACCTGACCAATCCTCCAGCTGGCCAGATCCTCCCTCATCTTTTCTATGCCCTCCCCTTGGTGTGTTCACCCTGTTGCATGCCTTCATGTAGTCAGTGAACAGACACACCTTCCATTTAGGCCCTTTGAAATGTCCCCCACGTATATGTTAAGCAGTATTGGTCCTAGTGCAGACCCTGAGGAACCCCACTTGTCACCCCTCCTTCCTTTGAGTGTACCCCATTTATCACCACCCTCTGAGTTCTCCCCCAACCAATTTTCCACCCAGTTTGGGAGCTTGCTCCCACCCCTAGCTACACCAATTTGCTTATTAGCCTCCCGGGGGGACAGTGTCAAAGGCCTTCCTGAAGTCCAAATAGGCCATGTCCACCACCCCCAATCACAGATCTTTGTTACCCCATCAAAGAATTTAATCTGGTTGGTCTGACATGACCTTCCTCCTGTGAACCCATGCTGGTTGTTGCCTGTGAGGCCCTCCTCCTCTAGATATTGTATCAGCCTTTCCTTTATAAGTGTTTCCCTCAGTTTCCCACCCCGGTGGAAAGGCTAACTAGGTGGCAGTTCCCATCTCATCCTTTCCTCCTCCTTGTTTGATGGTACCACATTAGTCATTTTACAGTCCCTGGAACCCTCCCTTGTCTAGTGACAGATTAAATAACCTCACAAGTTGTGCCACCAGTTCCTGCTTCAGCTCCTGAGTACCCTTGGGTGGACTGCATGGAGCCCATTGCTTTGTCCGTCCGCAGTTTCCTAATTCCTCCAATACCCTGACCTCCGTAAGGAGCTAATGTCCATCTCCCTGCCTGTCCTCCCCTGCTTTTTAGCTCTGGCCCTCTCCCTCCTCAACTGTGAAAACAGAGGTGAAGTAGTTGTTCAGTAGATTTGCCTTTTCCTCCTCCCTCTACCAGAGCTCCCTCCCTTTGAGTCTCTTAATCCCCTGCTTGCTTTTTCTTCTGTCACTCACATACCTGAAAACCCTCTTGTCACCCCTTTTGGCCTCTCTCACTATTTTCTCCTCCGATCTGCCTTAGCCCTCCTAACTATTTTCCCAGCTTCCTTTAGCGTTCCCCTATAAGCTTCTTTGTCTGCCACCCCTGGGATGCTTTGTAAACCCTGAATGCCTTCCTTATCTCCTGACTGCTTCCTCACCTAAGTTGTAAAGCTCTAGGGCAGCCTGAGGTAGGAGGATGAGATTGATAGATAGGAGGGAAAACTGCACAAGATAAGGGGCAATCAATATATGTTGCTACCACCATTAGCCTCTCCACACCTGACCCTCCCAATCTACTCCCACCACCTAACCCCCCCCCTGTACATACATACATACATACTGGGGTCCAATGTCAGTAATCCTTTCTGGACTGGAGACACATCTTCAGTCTTCAACACTGGGCTAGGAACTGAGGAAATCAGTCATCGATCAATTTATTTCAATGCGTTTTGAACTTGTACTGTCGAATTTAGTTGAACTTGTACTCATAACTTGCCCATTTCTTTATATTTGTCCCCAAATTTTCAACATGGCCTTTTTGGGACCCCACCTTATGAACATGGTAGGTGAAGTTCTTCAAATCTGGTGTGAAAGGTGATTTTGCCATCTCCAGCGAAATCAACTTTTTGGGTAGAATTTGAACATTTTCACCTACTGGGTTTATGAGCTGGGGTCAGAAGAAGACTATGTTGAACATTTGGGGTTAAGATATTAAGCAACAAAGTTATGAAGATGCATTCAAATTCTTCAATGCTCACTCATAACTTTAGTAATTTTAATAGTTTGACTCCAAATCTTCAACAATAGTCATTTTTTCACACTCCTGTGGTGTTTTCAAATCCTGGCCAAAAGCGTGTTTCACACTTGTGGCACAAAAATGACATTTTGGCCAGTATTTTATAAATGACACCTGCCATGTTCAGAGGAGACTATGTTGAAAAATGCGGTCAAAATATGAAAAACAAGGAAGTTAAGAAGAAACGTTGAATTGTTCCAGTTTACTCATAACTTTATTTTTGCAGATTTTAGCACCTGAGTTTAGTATATCCCTGTGTTACCCCACCTCATGATCATTTTTAAAATCTCCTCTGCAAACATGTTTTAGCAGTCACACTGCAAAATCACCTTTTGGGTGGAATTAAAAAAATCCACCTGTCTTGATGATAATATCAGGTCACACAAAGACTTGTTGGAAATGTGGGTCAAAATGTGGGAGCCCACTGAAAATTAAATATTGCTTCTTAGCTGGCCAATCCTGGATAAATAAAGTTAAACAAATGTGTAAAAGCAGGACATCATGGAAAATAAAATATTGCAACTCTTTTTCTCCAAAATAGTTTTCATTTATATTTTGTCTTAAAAACTTTTCAGAAATAAAGACAAACATACAAAAGCTTGCATGTAGTCAATAGAATATCCATATGTATCATACTTTCTTGTGACAGCATTAGAATTTATCATTGTAGTTCATAAGACAAAAGAACAACAATTATTACTTTCAAATAGGTGAGTGCTGTTGCACAAATATTTTATTTATTTATTTACTGGGTAGGTGTGTTGATCCGAGGACCATTTTCAGGAATGACCCAGGCCATGAAGGTGGCACAGAGGGTGTAAATGCAGTACAATACCAATTACAAAACATCACAATGTAGCAAGTTATAAGGCACTTTGTGTCATACAGGCAAAGAAACGGATACATACGCCAAGTACATTGACAAAGTACAAGCAAGTAATGCAAGGTATAATGGCCTGAGGACCACAATAGAATACCTATTTAATTACATTGGCAAGAGTCGGACAAGCAAGTAGTGCAAGGCATAACAGCTGAGGAGTAAAATGGAAACATATAACAATACATTAACAGAGGACAAGGAATGGTGCAGGCAAAACAGCCAGAGGAATAAAGCAGTAACATATCAAGCCACGAGAATCTTCACTTAGGTAATGGAAACTAGCAAGCAGAGGAAAGGTGGCAGACTTTCTTATGTGTCATTCAATCAGGGAGCAGGAACATTTGAAAGTTGCTATTAGGTTCGCTTGTAGAGATACTAATACTTGCATAAGTCATATGTTCTCATAATCTCAGAGAGGTGGTAGGATCTTGAATATTTGTTTCACATGTCTTCTGTTTTGTCCATGGGTAATCCATAATTAGTCCATAAGGTAGTTTAACAGTAATTTTTCAATAGAAATTGTACTGAGCACACTTGACTGCCATTTTGCAAAATTGAAAGCTAGGAAATCAGGCATTCCAGTTTGATAAAATCATTCTTTTGTAGCTATGTTAATTATTGCAAAGATTTTTGAGAGCTGATATCTAACTTTATTTGTGAAAAGTCATTACACAAATATGGCAAAATCAAATAGTATTTTCAGCTGCAAAATTTTTGTGTCTTGTGCCATACATTACACCACCATTCTTAAATATAGGGGCATCCCACTTTAAATGATATAAATTTCCTTGATTATTGCAATTATGCTAACATTTCATATTAGACTTGTAGCCCATTTTGTCTAGCTTTATATATGCCCTGAAAGCAGTTTTAGATTGTACAGCTTCATTTTGAGCAAATTGATACAGTTTGTTAGCCGTTTACCCTGTTTGTGCCTGGTTATATTCATGGAAGTTTGTACTGGATTTGTTGGACCACCTCAGACCCAAATTGTTACACATTTTAAGAACTTTTGGGCCTCTCTACTAATTATTTCATTGTACTTTTTCTTTATTTAACCTTGGAGGTAGAAACGTGTTTTATTTGATCTTAAATTATTATTGTCCAGTTATTTATGATTTGATGAATGGCATAGGCAACAAATCTCTTAAATAATTGTATTCAGCACCCTATATTCCCACCATGTAAAATTTAGGTTTATATATGAATCTTTGACCTTCTGGTGGGATTATAAACCAGCTAAATCCATAATTTGGTGCCACCTATTGACCCCTGCATATCTCAATTTACTTATTATTAGAGTAGTGGACTGCCCAGACAGCCCAACAGTGTTGTACCAATCTCCATATTTAAGTATAAAGCCCTGTACTCATATTCTTGTATAGCAACATTATGGCATTAATACTTTCTGAAAAACATAATATTTTATGGGTTTCTATTGCTTGTGGACAAAGCAACACACTGGATAATGTGCAGCTGTTTAGTACATTATATAACATTGCTACAGCAGGATGTTCAAATTCATTTTTAATGGTCCATTGTCATGCTGCTTAAGCTTTGACTGCTGTAAAATACATTTGAGGATCTGGGCATGCCTTGCTGTCTTGGAATGATTAATGTAGCCCATTGTATTGTTAGGCTACCTCTCTCCACAAAAAATTCTTAAAAATAGTTATAATCATAATTTTATCTACTTTTCCCATAGTAACTTGAAAACAATATAATAAACAAGTATTTGTCAATGCCGAATGTTTGCTTGCTGGCATTGGCAGTGGTAGTGTAAAGTTACAGAGCTGCATAATAGGAATGGCAGTGAAGTACTGAACTGAAGCCAACCCCACCACCACCCTGCAGAGAGTGACAGGCATTGGGGTGTGCGTTAGTCATCAGGCATAATGGCCACGCCATTTCACCACACCCACCCTGCAGACACTGACAAGTGCCACGGTGTTCCTTGTGGTCTTTGGCCTTATGCGCACCCCATTTCATTAGAAATATGGTGAGATGGGTGCGATATAGGAGAATGGGGTGAACTTTGGGGTCAAGAGTCCAAGGCATACCTTGATGCCTCTCAGTGACTGCAGGGTGCGGAATGGTATGAACATCACAGGCAAGAATCCCAAGTCACACCCCTGATTCCTGTCATTCTCTTATAGGGTTGGGCTATAGTTGAAAAGCCTAATACCTCAGGCATTCATTGGTATTTTCACTCCAAATTTTCAACATGTTTGTTTTGTGATCCCACTCATGAACAGGGGGAATATCAGTTTGTTAGTCAAAGCTGCTTATGCACAGTGACTACGGCATTTAGCACCCACAGGTGCAAAATATTTCGAACACGATGTAAAAATTACAGCTGTACTCTTTCATGGGGAGGTGTAAAAAATGGCTATGTTGCAAATGTGTAGTAAAAATATGTAAAAACATGGTGAAGTCACGAGCATACATAGAAACTGTGCAATGCACAACCGTAATATAATTAGGTTGGGGATTTCTTACAGCAGATTGTCAACTCAGGCATTTTGGTGCCTCCGATCATGAACAGTGTCACTATGATTTTCTTTATCTGTGCCGAACAATGATTTCCCACAGCGACCACGCATCCCTGCACTGAAAGTGTGAAAACACACTTCGCCATGTTGTGAAAAATGGCAGCTGTACTGTTCATAAGGAAGTGTGGAAAAATGCCACTGGTGAAAATCTGACTGAAAATATTACAAAGTCATGAACTAACGAGGGAGCGTGGAAACTGTGCAATGCTCACTGCACACAGTCATTTTATGGACTTTTGTCACCAAATTTTCAACATAGCCATTTTAAGACCTCTGCTCATGAACAGTGTAACTGTGATTTTCTTAATCTGTCCTAAACATTGCTTTCGCACATCAACAGCACCATTGTGCGCCACATGTGCAAAACACATTTTGGGTGATATATGAAAATTGCAGCTGTACTGTTCATATGGAAGTTTAATAAAATGGACATGTTGAAAATCTGGAGTGAAAATATTAAATTTGCAAACTACGTAGCATGCATAGGAACTGTGCAACGATGCTCTAAAAGTCATTTTAGGAATTTTTCACCAAATTTTCAACATAGCCATTTTAAGACCTCTGCTCATGAACAGTGTCATTGATGATTTTCTTAGGTTATCCTGTACATTGATTTACGACACCGACTGCGCCATTGTGCACTACATGGATGGAAACACATTTTGGGTGAGATGTGAAACATGACAGCTGTACTGCTCATAAGAAGGTGTGGTATAATAGTAATGTTGACAATCTGGAGTGAAAATATTGAAAATTTGTAACTAACGAGCGTATGAGGAACTGTACAACACACGCCATAAAACAGTCATTTTTTGGAATTTTTACACCAAATTTTCAACATAGCCATTTTAATACTTCACCTCATGAACAGTGTCACTGTGATTTTCTTAATTTGTCCCATACATTGATCTCGACACCAACTGCGCCATTGTGCGCTATATGCGTGAAACATGTTTTGGGTGAGATGTGAAAATGGCAGCTGTACTACTATAAGAAGGTGTGGTAAAATGGCAATGTTGAAAATCTGGAGAAAATATTGAAAATTCACAACCTTATGAGCTGCATGAGAACTTTACAACGCACTCTAAAACAGTCATTTTTGGAATTTTTTCACCACTAACATAGCCATTTTAACACTCTCACCTCATGAACAGTGTCACTGTGATTTTCTTAATTTGTCCTTGCATATTGATTTCAAGACACCAACTGCGCCCATTGTGTGCTACATGGGCGAAACACATTTTGGGTGAGATGAAAAATGACAGCTGTGGGGACTTCTGGTGACATCAGCGCAACATGGAAGCCTAATCGCAAAGCTCCTCACGAGAAGGCTAATATATCTTCCACACGTCAAGCCTGAAATAACTGCAAAATGCATAAATTAGATCGTGAAAAGCAGCCAGAAAGAGATCCCGCCCAGAAATGTAGCAGAGAAGCGGGATTACTCTGGATTGAGCCCAAACAGTTCAGCTGCGAGTGGAAGAGAATCTCCGGAGAGCATGGTGGAGGCGACATCGAAACAGAGATAGATAACCTCCAGAACGAGATTTGAAACGCTTCTAGCAGAGATAAAACAATTCGGAATGAAACAAAGCAGGAATTCAGTAAGCTGCATTTGGATCTAAATAAAATGGAGCACAGGGTAACCTAGATGGAGGAGCGGGTCTCGACAACCAAGATGACCTGAGACAGATTTTGGGAGTAACTGAGTTCCTATTGCAACAAAATGAGAATATCCTGTCAAATGTCTGGATCTGGAAGCTCGCTTCAGAAGAGATAACATGAGGATATATGGTCTACCAGAATCGTCGAAGTGGGGATATGAACAACTTTGTGGAGGATCTTTGAGACATGTACTAGAGCTGCCTCAGGCCTTCACTTTCAAGATTGAGAGGGCGCATAGAGCCCTTGTTCCCAAGCCAACCTCGTCCACTGCCAGGCCTCGCTAATAATAGTAAAATTCTCGAGCTTCTAGATAAAGAAAAGATTTTGAGAACTGCGTGGAGGCAGGGCAAGGTAGAGTACAACGGGCTCGCTACTATTCGATCAAGACTACCCTCAGTTAATCCAACAGCAAAGACAGGCATATGCTCTGCTGATTAGAAAACTTAAAGACCTGAAATTAAAATTTCAAACCCCTACCCGGCATGGCTCAGAGTGGGATGGGATTCTGGCACTGAAACATATCATTCGGCAGAGGAAGCCTTAAAAGCTTTCAGAGAAAGGGGCTGAAGTCGAGCTAGTATCCGGGTATAGAGCTCTGCCCCAGATAATACAGAATCCCTGGTGAATGAGCGGACTACGAGTGGAAGCAAGGAGGAGGAAAGATGGCAAATAATACTTGAGGGACATTAAGGCTCTGCTTTCTAACTTAACGCATACTCAGCATCCTGGAAATAACCTGCAGTCTGAACAAGCAGCAACCTGAGACACTGCCTATTTTGAAGAGGATCTGGCTGTTGTGTGGTGTGGGCCTTCGCTGATTCCTCTCTCTCTTCAAGGACAAACTGAAACTTATACCTTATGGGACTTTTATCTTTAAGTTGGTAAACTCTAAGGGGAAGAGGGGATCGGAAATGGGGTCATGAGATGGGTTGGACCCATATATCGACCACACGGGATGGAAGGGGGGGCACTTCGAGGATGATGCGACTGAGAGGGGCTTGCTAGCTGGCTTTGGCGGGCACTAAGAGTCACGATTGAGCAGACAGGCGGAGGGGCCCTGCATGGGGAATGGTTGGATAGCGGAGGTGAGGCTCTCCTTCGCGCCCAAACAGATGCGGACCCCCTAGTGGACTGCATTCAGGGGCAGATGTCTGGGTGGAGAGGTGGGATGGGTTGGGACAGATAACGCGTCGGTGGGGGGGCATTAGGCACTCGCTTGTGTGTCTCGGAGTCTGGGGGTGGTTGGGATCTATTTTTTTTTTAGTGCGGATATGGGGAGTGGTGATGGGGGTAGGCCTTGAGTGCCGTGCTCGTGCCTTGAGGCGGTTTGGCCTCATAAATCGGAGCGGGAGTGGGGGGTGTCTCAAGAGGAGAAGGGGAGGGGGCTTGTCATGGGGCATGATGATGGGGGCCACGGCCCATGATTGGGGCGTGGAGGGAATCACTGGGTCGGCACATGCAGGTAGGAGGGCACGCCTTGTGACTGAGGGAACCCAGTGCTGCAGTTGGGGCTCACTGAGTCCTTTCGGTCAGAGCTTAGAAGACTGAGAGGCATGGAGTGGGAGAAGGTCGGCGGTCTAGTGGATAAGGCTTGATAGATAGCAGAGTGGGTCCAGGAAATGAGGTAAGAGAACAACTTGTGAACATCTTTCGAGAGTTCCCCTATGTCTGGCTTCCTTAAGAGCGACTTCAACAGATCAGAAGTGAGAGCCTGTGGAATGGTAAAAGTATACTTATGTTATAAAACCACCCTCTGATCTAATATTAGCCAGAGTAATGGGGACCGGAAAATAAAGGAAGAGGTAACCGAGATAAGGTATCTGGTGGGGGAAGGGACGAACAGCACCACTGCATAGCATAGTAAATAGGAGCCTTTAAGTAAAGAGTGTATTGTGGGGGTCGGGTTGAGGGGGGAGTAGGATCTATTGAGATGCATAGGCCGGGGAGAATTGCTTTTCCTCAAGCTGGGATATCCAGACCCTTCTGAAAGAGACAGTGTTTGTACATAGGTTCAAGCTTACAAACGCAAGTCCAGAGATTAAAGGCAGGCAGCTTGGCATATGGCTGGAGTGCTCAAGATAAATGAGAACTATCCTAGGGAGATAAAGGGAGATTTTAAGTTACAGAGTAAAAAAATGGGCATGACAGAGGGAGGGGTCTCAGATTCATGATTGACTGGATCAGAGACACTTCTCGAGGGGAGGCACAATGAGCGCCTTGGCTTCCATTTGCTGAGAAGAGATGGATGAAACTCATCCAATCTGATGGTCTTCGTGGTTTCTGCTGCTGGCGATATGCCATGTTATCTGGCTAGAACCAATAGTTATTGGTTCCAGGAGGATCGAGCCTTGCATGGGGCTCCCTCTCCAGGGCGAGTAAAGTTTACTTGCCTTTACAGGAACAGAACAATCTGCTCCTCTACCTTGGGAGTCAAGACATCAATAAATCTTATCAGGAGGTAAAAGTTGCTCAGTTAAGGGCACCATCCAAGTTGTTTACTGTTATTTGTTATGTATGTATTATTGTTTCGTTATCTGTTTTAAAGTTCATTGTAATGTTACATAGGCAAAGCTATAGTCTCATAAGGAAATTACAAGGGTGCTGTCTCTGACAGAAGGCCTCATAGGGAAGGAGGGACAGCTGGAACGGATTGAGAATACAAGGGATGATGGGAAGGGGCAGCCTAATCCCATACAACTGAAAGGTAAAACAGAATGTATATAAATGGAGAATTATAAAAAGATTAGAGTTAGTTCCCAGAATGTCAATGGATTGAGTAATCCTGTAAAGCGATATAAAATCATGATGACCTTAAAAAGAGAACCCTTCCTTTCTACTGTTGCAAGAGACCACCTTAACAGATCTGAACATCAGAAACTGGGGAAGTTTGGTTATGAGCAGATTGTGGCTGCTCTCATTTGGGAAGGGAAGAAGAAGAGGAACTGCTGTAATGGTAGCTAAGGGACGCACCCAAAAATTAATAGTTACACAGATCCTGAAGGCCTCCTAGCCATACTTGTAGGTAACCTGGAGGGCACTCTTATCACTCTGGCCTCACTATATATGCCCACCGGCTCCACTTAAAGAGGTCTTAGGATCCTTACTCACTAAAATTTCAGAGTTTCACAAAGGGGTGCTGGTGGTGGAGGAGACTTGAATCAGATCTGGGACCAAAAGATTTCTAAAACGAAAGTTTTAGGCAGTCTCCGGCTGGGAAACTATAAAGAGGCATCTGAAAAGTGCCTTCTGGATAGATTCCTGAGAAACCAGAATCCAAACCGAAGAGAATATACACATTATTCATACCCACATGGGTCCTTTGCCAGAATTGATTATATCTTAATATCCGGGAGCATCAGGGCAGCTGATAGAAAGCAAACACATCCCTTCTGTCTTGTCAGATCATGCAGGTAACTGTGACCCTGAATTGGAAAAAATAACAGAGGTCACCTCTGGAAATTCAATAATTACCTTCTAAACTTGAAGGAGTTTACAGAAATGCCAAGAAAAGACTAATACAAATCATACAAGATAATGAGTCTGAGAGATTCCAGATACTGTGCTGTGGGATACTATAAAAGTGGTATTTAGAGGGACTGCATTAAGTTTGCTACACATCTTAAACGACAGCAAATAAACAATTGAACAACTGCAGGGTCAACTTCAGATCTTGTTAAACTGGGGGCAGCGGGGAGACTTCACCCAACCAGAAATTCAGAAAGTTAAACAAAAGATACAGAGCATTATTGATATTAGAACAGAACAGGCTGCAGCGACACACAAAGGGTCTAGTGAGTCCCGACACCGGCCTCGATTTTGGCACACAGACTTAGACGGAAAATAGCAGGTAACACGATCACACAGATCAGAGACCCCAGGACAGGGATAATAGGAAGTCCTCAAAAGATACTTTCAAGTTTTAGAGAATTTTACACAATCCTCTAAAGCGGACCACTCCCGGACAGGGAGAGGATCAAAACATACTTAGAAAGGCTACAGTTGCCAGAACTGTCACAAGAGATTAGAGATGCCCTAGATGCGCCGATCTCTCCAACGGAGTTGGCCGCAGCTATCAAGAGGCTTAAGACGCAGGAAGTCACCCGCCCAGATGGATATACCCTAGAATTTTTTAATTCTTTAAAAAGGAACTGAGTGACCCACTCTGAGAGCCTGCAAGCTGGCCCAGGAGGAGAGGTGTTGCCAGAGTCATGGAACTATGCGGTAATTTGAGTATTCCCAAGTCGGGAAAGACTCCACCCATTGTGGGTCATTTCGCCTCCATATCAGTCCTAAATATAGATTACAAACTATATGCTTCAATTTTAAGAGACTGGAGGGAGCTCTGCCCAGCTTGATTAACCATGATCAAACAGGTTTTATCCCAGGCAGGTAAACACAGGATAATATTAAGAGAACTCTACACTTGATGTTCCATGCCACCGTCGGGACTCCTGGTTTGATATTGAGTTTAGATGCCGAGAAGGCCTTTGACCGGTGGCATGGAAATTTCTCGGTTGACCCTAGGAAAGTTTGGTTTTCAGAAGCTTTCATAAAAATTATAAATAGAATATATACTAATCCAAAGGCCTATGTTAAAATAAATGGGAAGTTTCCTATCTGACATCACTACAGCGAGGTACCAGACAGGGTGCCCCCTTTCCTGCTTCTTTTGCGCTTGTACCTTGAGCCTCTGGCCCTGGCACTGAGGCAGGATGAAGGAATATGGGGTGGGAGCTAGAAGGGGAGATACACAAACTCGCCTCTATATGTGGATGATTTAATAATTTATCTTAGAGACCCAGAACAATCACTAGATAAATTATGGTCTGTATTGTCCGAGTTCAGCTCCTTGGCTGGGTATAAGTTGAATTCTCCAAGACGGAAGTCTTAAAATACTCTATGAACCAACAGTACAGACTAGACAGAAATACCCTTTTAAATGGAATGTAACTCATATTAAATATTTGGGGTCAAATTGGGACTCCAGTTTAAGGATTTATTCACATTTAACTTCTCCCTAATCCTAGAGGACATCAGATTGGAGCTCGAACACTGGTCTCAGATTCCTATTTCATTGACACAGAGGGTAGATGCTATTAAAATGGTAATTCTTCCCAAATTTTTATACCTAGTTCAAACAATACCCACCAAAATTCCAGACTCTTATTTTAATTTAATAAATAGGGCAATCTCTACTTCCTATGGGGATCACATAGAGCTAGGATAAGACTCTCAGTGCTCCAGATTCCTAAAAGTTGGGGGGCCTCTCGTTGCCTAACTTTAAACTATACTATTTTGCTGCACAAGTTCGGACAATAGTATATTGCTTGGACAGCCTATATACTGCAAAATGGAAAAATCTAGAACTTAAAGGGGAGCACTATCAAACCTAAATGGCATTCTCCTTGGTCAAGGGAACCTTAGGGGAAGGACCGAGAAGAGAACCTTTACAATATCCACACTAGAAGTATGGCACACAATACTGAAAGACAAAAGAGCAGATAGTTGGAGGACGCTGCTGTTATCTCTTCCATACACAGAGGCCTTCAGCCCAGGGGTGTGGGATGGGGCTTTAAGAGATGGGAGGCAAAGGGTTTGCATTTAGTTTGGCACCTAGTCAGAAATGGGGAGGTGGTGCCATTTGATCATCTAGTTAACCGCTTTGAGATCCCATGGCAGGACAGATTTAGATACTTTCAAGCTAGAAATTTTTGAAGAACCTGATCAGGGGGTTTTGGGCAGACTTCACTCCCCTAAGATTGCCTATACCTTTAAAAAGATGATAGAAAAGACTTTCAGCAGGGAACATATAATTTCTATAGTATATCAGGACTTACTGATATGGAAGGAACTCTACCAAGTCCATACGGAAGGCATTGGAGAGAGATCTGGGAGATCAGATACCAGATGAAGTTTGGGCAAGAGCCCAATCCAAATCACACTGGGGTTGGCCGCAATCTCCTGGCAGGACTTCTCATGAAGATCTTTGCCCGCTTCTTTCGCACCCCAGACCTATTACGGAGAATTATGAGGAACACCTCTGGGAATGCTGGAGGGGCTGTGGTCAAGAACAGGCAACACTGACACATGTGCTTTGAAACTGCCCGGTTTCTTTCCAGCTTCCGGTCAGACTTGCAGCAGGCCCTAAGGAAAATAATTAACATGAATTTGGAGGTGTCCCCATGTGCTATTTCTTCCTGGACTCCCAGGAGTTAGTGAGGGATCCTCTCTCAACTAAGTTTCTAAGAATATCAATGCTGGCTGCCCAGAAGGTGGTTACTAAGAACTGGTTAACTTCAAACCTATTACATAAATAAGTGGCAAGAAATTATGATAAACATTTATAGAATGGAGGCACTGTCAGCTGCTCTTATAAGAGGCTTCCGAGTTTGAAATCTTTTGAGGCGGTGGGTCCTGTATATGACGGAGGTAAGGCCGGACTTTATCCCTTGACGGGCTAGGACTTTCTCTTTGTTGTGATGACCCCTTCTAATGGGAACAAACCCCAGCTGAATCTGCTCTAGAGAGGGAGTAATAAGGTTATGGTACCTGTGGATTATCTCACCAGCAACTTATAATTGAAGGGCAGTTCAGATCTGGTAGATAAAATACTGCCTTGTTGTACAAATTTATTGAAAACCTCTGATAAGCAACTTTCCTCTCTTCTAATCAGACTATTAATTAATTATCTCTTTGAATTTGCCTATGAGAATTAATTGTAACATTTGTATGTAAAAAGCTGTTGTATATCCTTTGTATGTAATTATATACCTGATCTGAAAAGAATAAAGATATAAAGTTTAAAAAAAAAGAAAATGACAGCTGTACTACTCATAAGAAGGTGTGGTAAAATGGCAATGTTCAAAATCTGGAGTGAAAATATTGAAAATTCGGCGAACTTACGAGCCTGCGTAGGAACTACGCAACGTACGCCAGAACAAGTCATTTTGGGAATTTTGGCACCAAATTTTCAACATGGGGTTTTTGAGACCCCTTCTCATGATTGATGTCACTGTCATGGCGTTATTTGGGCCGGCGGGTGATTTCGCAGTCACTGCGCAGTCATCGCGTGGAAATCACCCTTCGGCTTGAATAACGCCATGACAGTGACATTAATAATGAGAAGGGGACCCAAAACCCCATGTTGAAAATTTGCAAAAATTCAAAAATGCCTGAGATATGCAATAGAGTTGAAACCCCCTATTTAGCCCATTATACAGCTTACGGCATTTCCTCAGTTCGGCGGTCACCTTTGAAGAGTGCAGGCGTGTTCCGGTCCACTAAAGATCATCAGCGCCAGAGTCCGGAGGTAAGTATGGGGTGAGGGGGCTGTGGGAGGCTGGGTGCGCAGTGGGTGGGTGTGGGTTGTGGGAGGGGGCGGAGATCTGTTGCTAGACCGCTTTTCCTTTACAGGTTACAAAGAAAAGCGGATGGTGTGGGACGTTGCCACGAGAGGGTGGGCTCCAGCATGGCACAAGGATGTTGGGGAGGGGCATTCAGCCGACGTGTGGATTGGGCACCTGCTGGCTACGAATTGCTTGCCACGGCCAGTGGGCCCAGTGGCACCTACTACTGGGGAGAGGCAGCCGACGGGGATTGGGCACCTCCGTCGGCTATATGATAGTTGCCATGCTAGGATGGGCACCCAGCATGGCATTTTGAAAGTCTTTAGAGCGGGAGCAACGCACAGCCGACGGGATTGGAGCTATTCATGGCTATACTGCATGGGTGGAAGCGATGCCTGCTGGCATCTGTGTGGGGTTGGGGGAGCGCGCATGAGCAGTCTTATCTTATCGCTGCTCACTCACGCATAGCTCCCCTTCAATTCCAGTGTCTACTGCATTTTGGAGCGTGGAGTCACAGACAGCTCCAAAATGCAATGGCTTAGGGGTCAGCGCCTGCCAGCACACTGACTGAATTGGAGGAGGAGGTGACACACCTACTAATCTCCGATGATGGCACTATGTTTCTTCACATGCGCAAGCAAACATAATGAGGTAAAACCACCATTTTAATAATATCTATTCTACTCCATAATGAAAGGGAAAAGACTGCCAAACTTCCAAAATATTTCTTCTTTACTAATTGTTATATTCCAGTTTTGGTTGGTTGTCTGCTATCTGTGGTGAGTTGTATACCCAAGTATTTGGTGGAAACTTTTAATTGCATTGCCTGAAAAGTTTTGTTACATCATCCTTTATTTTTATGTTGACTGCCCACAGCGTAAGAAACATATTGGGACAGCTTGCTCAGAAGCAGGTTGTGGAGGTGCGGCACTGTTGTGGCCAATGCCCCCACAACCTGCAAAGGCTTGTCCTGCTTCCCCAATGCCATTGCACTGCTGGTGACACAGATTTGGAACCTTTGCACCAACTTCTGACAATTTCCGCTGCAATCAGGGGCTGCCTCGTCATTGCAGTGTCAGCCATCCGCTGCAGTGAGGAGCAACCCATCATTGCAGGGCAGAACTTAACCTGATATTGTTTGTGAACATGGCAATGGCTTGCCCCCGTGTTCACAAACAATATAACCCCATGTTTAATTGCAGATGGGGCTTCAGTGCCCCACTGTTGATTTTGTTGATGGGGGGGCCCACTCCCGTCGGCATTCTGTAACCCCCCGCTTTCATTGTCTGCGGCCAGAGTGCCCAATCCCGTTGGCATAATCTGAACCCCCTTTTGTTGTGTGCTGACAGGTGCCCAATCCCCATCGGCTACTGCTGCCCCCAAAGAAAGAATCCTTTGGCATGTTGGGAGCCCACCCCAGCGTGCACATGCCCCTGTGAAAAAAACTGTCCCGTGACGTGTTTTTTGTTTTTACCCTGAAAAAGGAAACTGTCCCTCGAGGTCTCACTGCCCTCCCGCAACCTGCACCCACCCACTGTGCACTCTGCTTCCCACACCCTCCTCCTTACCCCATACTTACCTCCGAGCTCGGTGTGACGATTCGTGGACCGGGAACACGTCTGCACCTTCAAAGCCGACCGTGAACTGAGGAAATGCCAGTAAGCTGTATAATAGAATAAATAGGGTTTGTCAACTTTAATGCATATCTCAGTCATTTTTGGAATTATGACACCAAATTTTCAACATGGGGGTTTTGGGACCACCTCATAAATTCTTGAACTGTCATGGTGTTAATCGGCCTGAAAGGTGATTTCGCGGTCACTGCCTGGAATCATCTTTCGGGCTGATTAATTAAACAACAGTGCCATTGTTCATGAGGTGGGCTCTCAAAAGCCTATGTTGCAAATTTGGTGGAAAAATCCAAAATGACTGTTTTCTCTGGCGCAGCTGTGTAGTTGTTTCGCAACGCTCATAACTTCTTGAATTTGCTACATTTTCATGCCAGATTTTCAACATTGGCATTTTTCACACCTCTTGTGGCAGTATAGCTGTTATTGTTCACATCCTGGCAGAAATGTGTTTTCGCACTTCCTTCACAGGATAGCATGGTCACTGTGAGAAATCAGTGTCCGGGACAGATTAAGAAAAGGACAGTGATACTGTTCATGAGCAGAGGTCCTAAAATGCCTATGTTGAAAATTTGGTGAAGATAGCCCATCGAATGACTGTGTTACAAGTGTGCATTGCACACTTTTCACACACCCTCGCAACTTCGCAAATTTGTAATATTGTCATACCAGATTTTCAACAGTGGCATTTTTTCACATCTCCTTATGAGCAGTACATTGTTCACATCCTAACTGAAATGCAGTTTCACAGTTGCAGGACAGAATAACGCGTCGCTGTGGGAAATCAGTGTTTGGGACAGATTAAGAAAATGACAGTGGCACTGTTCATGAGCAGAGGTCCTAAAATCCCTGTGTTGAAACTTTGGTAACAAAACTCCATAACATGACTGTGTTAAAGGCGTCGTTGAACTGTTTCTACACGCCCTTGTAACTTCGCAATTTATAATATTTTATGCTACATTTTCAACAGTGGCATTTTTTCACACCTCCTGATGAACAGTACAGCTGTCATTTTTCACATCCTGGCTAAAATATGTTTTTGCACTCCTGCTGGAGAATAGCACGGTCGCTGTGGGAAATCAATGTTTGGGACAGATTAAGATCGAATGAATGAAAGGGGGAGTGATCGAGCTCAACTGAGCTGTGTCGAGACTGCTGCAGATTTGTTTGTGGGCAGAAAAAGGCCCCAACACAAGAGTCCAGTACAAAAGGGCAGCCTGCAGCATTGGGAGAAACAGAACGAGAGGGTAAGTGAGGGAAGGGAGTGCGCAAACTCACCGGAGCGCTTGTCAGGACTCGCGTGATTTCTTTGTGGGCAGAAAAAGGCATCAATGTAGGCAGGGGCCCAGTAGAAAGGGCAGCCTGCAGTGGTGGAGAAACAGTATGAGTGAGTGAGACAGGGAGACGGAGGAGCTCAACGGTGCTCTATCAGGACTGCTGCAAATTTCTTTGTGGGCAGGAAAAGTGCCAATGCAGGCAGAAGGCCTGTACAAAGGGCCGCTTGCAGTGCCAGGACAAACAGAATGAGCGTGTGACAGAGGGAGACTGAGCAACCTAAACAGAGCTCTGTCAGGACAGCTGCAGATTTCTTTGTGGACAGACAAAGGTGCCAACGCAGCCAGGAGCCCCTGACACAAGTGCAGCCTGCAACACCAAGAGAAACAGAATGAGTGAGTGACAGAGCAGTAGTGAGCAAGCTCAATGGAGCTCTATTGTGACTGCTGTGGATTTCTTTGTGGGCAGAAAATGCGCAATGCAGGCAGTAGCCAGTACAAAAGGCCAGCTTGCAGTGCGGGCAGAAACGGAATGAGTGAGTGAGAGAGGGGAGTGAGCAAACTCAATGGAGCTGTGTCGGGACTGCTTCAGATTTCTTTCTGGCCAGAACAAGCCGCCAATGCAGGCAGAAGCCCAGTACAAAGGGCAACCTGCAGTGGCAGGAGACACAGAACGAGGAGTGAGGGAGGGTGAGTGAGTGAGCTCAACAGAGGTCTGTTGGGACTGCTGCAGATTTGTTTGTGGGCAGAAAAAGGCAGCAATGCACGCAGAGGCCCAGTACAAAAGGGCAGCCTGCAGTGGAGGGAAACCAGAATGAGTGAGTGAGAGAGGGGAGGAGCGAGCTCAACAGAGCTCTATTGTAACTGCTGAAAATTTCTTTGTGGGCAGAAGAAGGCAACACAGGCAGGAGCCCAATAGAAAAGGGCAGCCTGCAGCGCAAGCAGAAATGGAATGAGCGAGTGAGAGAAGAGGAGGAGCGAGCTCAACGGAGCTTTGTCGGACTGCTACAGATTTCTTTGTGGCAGAAAAAGGTGCCAACAGAGGCAGGAGCTCAGTACAAAAGGGAACCTACAGCATCAGGGGAAACAGAATGAGTGAGTGACACAGGGAAGTGACTGACCTCAACGGAGCTCTGTTGGGACAGCTGTGGATTTCTTTGTGGGCAGAAAAAGGTGCCATTGCAGGCAGGAGCCCAGTACAAAAGGACAGCCTGCAGCACCGGAGAAACACAATGAGCGAAGTGGCAGAGGGAGTGAGCGAGCTCAGTGGAGCCTATCATGACTGCTTAGGATTTCTTTGTTGGCAGAAAAGGCGGGCAATGCAGGCAGGAGCCCAGTACAAAGGGCCAGCCTGCAGCGCTCGCAAAACGGGAATGAGTGAGTGAGAGGGGAGTCAGCAGGCTCAAAAGACCTTTGTCGGGACTGCTGCAGATTTTATTTGTGGGCAGAAAAGCCACCAACAGAGGCAGGAGCCCAGTACAAAAGGGAAGCCTGCAGCATCTGGAGAAACAGAATGAGCGAGTGAGAGGGAGGGGAGTGAGCCACCCAACTGAGCTCTGTTGGGACAGCTGCAGATTTCTTAGTGGGCAGAACAAGAGCCAATGCAGGCAGGAGCCTAGTACAAAAAGCAGCCTGCAACATCGAGAAACAGACTGAGCAAGTGACAGAGGGCAGTGAGCGAGCTCCACATACTAACACAATCAACATTTTGCATTGACAAATGCATGTTGTTATAGGAAGTATAACTGATTTATACTTATTCCGCTTTTATAGCCTGAGACCTTTGATCATTAATTTCTTGCTTTAAAGCCATGTATGATTTAATCAATTTTTAATAAATATCATAAGGTCATCAGCGTATGTGTTAATCTTTACTGTTTCTTCATTTAGAGAAAGACCTCCTATTTGTTGATTATGGGGTATATGTTGTGATAACATCTCCAAAGTTATTATGAACAGCACTGGGGAGAGAAATGACATCCCTGTCTGACACTGTTCCACATTTCCATCGGTTGTGCTTTAAACTGATGTATCATAAACAGTGCCTTATGAACTATAAAAGAGATATATAGTTTAATAGATCCTTTGGCAAACCCACGCTTTCCAGGCTTTTAATCATAAAAGGCTATTGCAATATATCAAAAGCCTTAGAAGCATCTAAGGCAATAGCTACTGCTTCTGCTTCAAAGTTTTTGTCTACTTCTATGACAATTTGCACTTTTCTTAGGCCTTAATGTATGATATGACCTTTAACAAAGCCTGTCTGGTTTGAGCTGATGACCCCAGGAAGTGCGCCTCTATCTTAATAACAATTAATTGTGCTATAATTTCATAGTCAACATTTGCAAAGGTCTATAATTTTCTGTGGTTTCTTTGCTCTTAGCTTTCTTATGTATCAGAATAATTACTGCATACATTGTAGATTTTGGAATACCTTTAGAGAGCTACATTTCCTAGGTCATTAGCTCCACCCAGGGAAGTAAATACTGAAGAAAAACATTATAGAATTCCAGTGCTAACCCTTCTCATCTGGGCACCTTATCTTTAAGGAGTGCTGTTATAACCTCTGTTACATTTTCCTTTGTAAATACTGTTTCTATAGCTCCGTTTTTGGTGTCTCAACTTGTGCTATGCAGTGGTCTATTTCTTGTGAGTTACTTTTTATAGGGTTCCTGTAAATAGCTGTGAAATACTGAATAAAAGCTTCTCCTGTTTGATTGTTATTATTTACTATTATACCTCCAGATTTTTAATTCCTAATATTATGTTCTTTTCTTTATATCTTGTTATAGTATGGGCTAACAGTGTACCACTTTATCACCATTATAATAAAAGTTAGTTTTTATAGTCTCATACCTTTTTGATTTGTTGATTTAATACATCCTGTATTTTATTGAGGGATTTTTCTTTTTCCTGCTTCAATACTTCAATATTTTCATTTGTTTGTTGAAGTTTTACATGAATTTTTATTTGTTTTCCAAATTTTGTATTTCTGTCTTCTTGGTTTTTCTTTTTTTTTCTTTCAAAATAAATTATTGCTTCTCTAATTACTGCAGCACTTTAAAGGCATCAGTGAGATATTGCATCTCATATGGTCCAGCTTGGATAAATATATAGTAATAATGTGTACATGCTGGACTCAGTACAACAGTAATGTAAGAGACAAACATGTGGCTTTGAAAATTGCTTGTTGGTTTTGCTTTGCTGAGCTGGGAGACTAAAGAGCTTGCTGAATTAGGAGCTGGGCATGTGTTTGGGGTGGAGTAACTGGACATGCATAGGTGCATATGGGCAGCAGGGCTTACAATTTAGTGTCTGTCTGTGGGGCAGCTGGGCATGTGGAAGGAGAGCTAGCTCTGGGGTGGGTGAGCTACTCATGTTTTAGGAGAGAGTCAGGCGCATATGTATGGATGAGGGTGGGTCCTTATCTCTTGTGTGCTTCTCAGATTGCTTTTATGATCCAGGTGACCCCTAGCGTGCCACTATGTAAGTTGGTTTTAGTGCCTGAGTGACCTGGAGGGTCTTACCATCTGTATGCCCTGAGTTTGCTTTAAGGTTTGGGTGTCCCCTATCCGCCACTGTGCAAGTTGGTTTGAGCCACAGAGTGACTGGGGGTGGTCTTACCTTTTGTGTGCCCCTGGAGGGTGTGCTGTGCAACAGTACTTAATCCACGCAGCATACGGGTACACAGAAGATAAGGCCTCAGGTATTGTATGATACTATGGGGCAGACTAGGGCTGCTGCTAGTTCTGCTGCTACTTGTGTGTCATTGTTTAACTTTGTCTTGACCTCTGATTTAGTTGGGGGGAGCAACACAAAATATAAGGCCCTGTCACTGTGCAAGTTTCATCTGAGCCCATGCTTTGTTTTTGGTGGGGCCTGATCATCTTGGTAGAGTCAGAAGCTGGCTGTGCTGGTGCAGTGGGGGGAGCAATGTTCATTGGGTGGGAGCTGGTTGTGTTTTTTTGGGTGGAACCGCTGTGTTGGAGGGAGCTGGATGTGTTGGTGTGGGGAACTGTCTGCGTTGTATTTTGTGTGTTTTTATTTTGAGGGTCTGAATGTGTTGGTGGGATGAGAAACTGACTTTGCTGGTGCAGGGCCATCTTTGCTGAGGTTGAAAGAGCTGGCCATGTTAGCTTGGCTGGAGTTGGGTGGGGAACAGTAGTGTTTCTGCAGGGGCTGTTTTCACAGGGGCTGTCTGTGTTTCTGCATAGGCTGTCTGTCTTGACACAGAGCCTGTCTGTCTAAACACAGGGGTGGAGAACTGGTTGTGTTTATTTCTGGTGAGCTCACAGTGTGCTGAGGGGAGATGGTCAGGTTTGCAAGGGCAGGGAGACAGGCTGTGGTGGTGTGGTGGGGTAGGTGGACTTTTGTGTGTTGCTGTGATGGCAGGGATTTTTGCCACTCTGTTCTGGGTGACAACACTAGTTGGTGCCACTACAAGTTTCTTACTAAAATCAAATATTTTTAGCAAGTAAATGGCCATGCCACTAAATAGTGTAAGAAGTAGTGCCAGTGTTTGATTGCAAAAATCCTGGTGTGTCTTAAACTCCCAGTGTTCCATACAATCAAGTTGCAGACCTGAGTAGAATAAGAACTGACAAAGAGCTGTTACATTTCAGCTGGGTTATTCTGAGTAAACTGTCGGGGAAAAAAGCAGAGACAGACACATTGAGAAACTAATCTTTATTAAACCACATCAAACTGAATCAGCCTGTAATTTCAACTGTCTTGTTTGGAACTGATTTTTATGTTTTTTTAACAAATCACGATGTGGAAAAGCAATAGGTGCATAGGAAATGTAAACCAAGAGACTCAGTTTTCAAAGAAAATGTACCAGTTTGGCCATTATTTTAAGCACTGGGTGGGGAACTGGCCATGTTGTGTGAGCTGCACAGGTTCACTTTGTTGGGGTGTGGAGATTGGCTGCGTAGTTCGGTGGGAGGGTGGGTGCATTGCCATGTTGCTGAATGAGATAGAGGAGTGTGTGTCTGTAGTTCATGACCAGATTGCCTGTGCTTGATGGTTGGTAAGGTGTGGGGAGAAAAGAAAGGAGAGCACAGGGACTTTCACTCTTCTGCTTTCTTTGCTGTCACACACCACCACCTCCTATCAACTCACACAATCTGGTTACAAACAGTACTGCCCCCCACACACACACGCACTCACTCTGTCTGGCTCATCACCACTACTCCATGTGTTAGGTGGGTCAGGGGAATGATGGTGCCTGTATCTGTGGATTTTGTGTGGCCAGGGCATCTATGCTGTGCTGTGTTGGTGACCGGGCATGTGTGGAAACTCTGACGTTGACAGTAGGCAGTGTCTATGCCAAACAACTACACAGCAAATACAAGCAAACAAACACTGAACATTGACAAATGCTTGCTTCAAATGCTTCTGCTTGGCAGTGAGTGTTGTTTTATTTCAATAAATGCTGTCTGGACCCTTTAAAGATTGAGTGTGGGTAGTTTACTTTGACCAGCTGATGATCATTTGAGGCAACTATTCCTCTGATAGTCCCTGGCTCATAGTCACGCCATCTTTTTTAGGCATTATGCAAAATTTGCTATAATGTTGTCCAAAGAAGTCATAGAAAGGTGTGTAAAGTTAAGATTTGCATCTTTCTGTTAAGAATTGCCGAAAGAGCCTGAGGTCACTGTCCATCTTTCTTTTATGTTTCTTTGTGCTTGTGCAAGAAACATTTCATTACAATACAGAGCATTTCAGAGGTTTGTCAGTGTTGTATCAATACAGGTCAAGCTGCATTGGGCTCATCTAGCAGACTAATGAACACACAAGCTGTGTATGACAGTGGGCACATTTTCATGGGCAGAAACTTTGTGTAGTTGAAAGGACTGAAGCGCCCAATGACAGAGTGCCTTGGTCCTGTCTACATAAAGCCAGCCAGCAAAAGCTCAGTGGCTTTATGACTTTGTGGATCACAGGGGCATGAGCAACACTACTATTGGGGAATGCTCCCTCCCCAGTTTAAGGCAGTGCCCCCATTTCATGCTGTCCTTTTTCACATAGATTTGACGTTTTTTCTACCTTGTGTGCCTGCATGGAGTTGAGACTGTCCATGACATGAGTGAGCGAGTGCAATGCTGTTCATACACACTCACTCACCACCACGCACCAAGCACTCACTCCACATACTAACCTGAGCCACTGAGCCTCCTTCTACCTCCTAGTCCTGCCCCCCGCTACCACTTTATTAGTTGAGGCTGTGGAGCTCAGTGCAGCCACCAATACTGGTCTAAATTTTCCCAGTGCTCTAGTCTCCATGTACATAGCTGCTGCTGCATTGGCACCATTCACCATTTCATCCAGCAATGGCGGTGGACAGCCCTGCCACAGCTAGCTATTTCATCCACGGTGACTGCCTGACTGTGACCGTGATTGAAGTGATGCTGTGTGGGTGACTGAGAGGAGGAGGATTTGAGGTGGGTAGTTAGTTAGCATCATCAACCGCCAATGTTAATTTTTTAATTTTTCAGGTGCGTAGTCTTAACAGCTTGATAATTGCTAATGGGATGGTTGCAATTGTAAGAGCAAATTATTTTATCTAAAGTCAAATAGGGTTGCCCAGTGTGACCTGCAGCATGGAGCTACCTTACTAGACATTAGGGATCATGACCAGGGATCATTGCAAATGTGTTCTGACAACTTCAGTTCAGTCTGTCAGCAAAGCATGCAAGTCTGCAACACTGTGGGAAGTGCAAGGTGCTACTACAGTCTGTCTGTTCTTTAATGTGTCATGCTGGCCTTCAACTCATTATCCAAGGTAGAAATGTAGTGTTTGGGGAACTGCAGTGAGTGTTATGGCAAGTTACCATCTGACTCCCTGACCGGCAGTCTGAAGTGCTGGCTGCAACTACAGTGTGCATTTGATTGCAACAGGCTTCATTAGGCTCTAGAAATCTCAATGGATTTGGATTAGTGCTCCAGAACTGTGCACATCTGCAATTTGAAAGGTGCATGAAATGTATACTTGTAGGAATATAGCGACATTTCAGTTTTGTTTCTCCACACTTTCCAGTTCCAGCTGCTCCCCGCCAAGTTGTGTGTGGCCAGGGTTTTCATTTTGAACTGAATGAATGATGCCCCATCTAATCGGACAGATTAGATAGATAACTTAATCATTGCCTATGGATCATGGTGCTTGCACTGCCAGTAGCTGCGGTGGCTGGCTGAGCCAATCCTGTTGAGCTGAACTGGGCGCTAGTGGTGGGAATTTCGTGAGCCAGCCAGCGTCATTAGGTTGATGACTGTGTCTACGGCAGTAAAGCTCCTGAGCAGGTATTGGCAAGATAAGGAACGGAACACAGTCAGGCTAGGAAATCTATGCCAGCAGCAGCACACTTAGGCAAGCATGCAATTGTTTGGGGTATTTTATTATGATAAAAGATGCAATTGACTTCGGTGACGCATTACAATGGTGGCTGCCTAATCTAGCTAGCTCCTAGACCAACCCGCTAATCCATCGTAATCCCCTTAAAAACGATCATTTATACTCAGGAAGCCAGCCTACGTTTAGCCCAATGTCTGGGAAACCACGGGCTGAAAGATCAGAAAAAAATGGCTAAAAAATCGAATTTGAAGCAGTTACAGATAGACGCTGGTATTGAGGGGTTTGTGGCCTGTGCGAGGACCAGATCACCTTTCGAATCCTCCTGGGACCCTGATATTGAGGAAGAAGATCCGCTGAATAAAACAGAGAAAGCCTTGGCAAAATCCTAAAAGTGGTTAACAAAATTGAATATTCGATTGCAGATCTGAGAATGGACATTAGAAACATTAATACTAAGGTCCAAATGAACGAGACCAAGATCACAGAGTTGAGCCTAATCCCAGGAGAGTAATGACAGAATATTGGCTACTTGTTGCTGCCAGACCGCTCAGTTCATGCCAGGCTTGAAGATGCCGAAAATAGAGTGAGGAGAAACAACTTTAGGATCCACGGTGTGCAGGAGGGGCAGAGGAGGACTACGTCTACCAGCAGACTTTATACTTCACTTATTAAAACCACCTTTCTCTTCCCTCAGATCTGCCTCTCACAATCGGAAGAGCACACCGGTCACTCGCCCTCGCCTAACGGACCCGAAATCAAAACCAAGATCCTGGATTGTTTGTATGCTGCATTATCAAGCTAAAGAATCGATCCTGCAGGAAGCTTGCGGCATAAAGAACTACAGTTTAACAACCAGAATATATCTTTGATCATGACTTCTCAGCGAGTTACAGGCGAAGCGTCTCCAAGTTAGGAAATAATTAAAGAACTAAAAGAAAAAAGAATATAAAGCTCAACTTAATTTTCCAGCAAGGCTAAAGTGTACCTAGAGGGCAGAACAAGAGTCTTCAACTCCCTGGCAGAGGCAGCACCATTTCTGTGGAACAGAAAATCATGCTCCCTAATAGGGAACTGAGATGCTGGAGCATAAACTGCTGTTGAGTGCCTGGGGAACTTAATCGAGAGGGCACAAGAGGTCCTCGATGTGACTATTCCGTCTCAGGCTGTATCTGATTGCTAAGTTATTAAAAGGACAGACCTGGAAACACAATCAAAAGTGGATGTAGGAGAAGGACATCCGATGACTTGAGGACTGCTAGAAGTTTGTAACTGTACTCATGTGCCGTAGGCTGTAATCGGCTATCTGTGGTGTCATTCCAGATTGAGGGAAAGTAGGAGAGGTTTGCCTTTTACAGCAGGGTGAATATTTCCACAAGCGCTGAGAGACCTCCCTGCACCTCAATTAACTCTGTTCACTGGGAACTTACTTTTGGCTATTGTAGCACCACAGAGAAGAGACTTGACTGAATGTGGTCTTGTTTATTTCTTCTTTTTATTTAGTATATCTACATTTGTTTAGAATTAGGAGGGCTTATGAAGGGAAATAAGAGGGGAAGGAAAGGGCAGGATGAGTGGGCAGTGCCTAAGCCTTCCCAGAGTTACTTAAAAGAGAAGTTGGGAGGGGCAGCCACAAAACCGGGTGGGTAATGATGCAGGGGATTTTTGCATGCTATCATGTTCCTCGGTTTATGGGAGAGGGAGTTTAACATGCTACACCAGGAGGTCACTAAGGTCATCTCCAGGGCTACATCGGTGAGGTTGCATAAACCTAGAATCCTCACCTAGGAAGTCATTGCATGATCTTCAAAATCAGAGGTAATAGTTGCTATGGTGAGCAACAATTTAGTTTAAGAACAGTAACTCAGTTATGGCAGTTTATATTTTATTCAGTTTTATGGGTTACTGACATGTTGAAGGGGAATTGTTTATTATAATAGTTAGTAAGCATTGTTACCATCTGTCTGCAATAGGGAACAAATTATATCTAAGATTTGGGATGGGTGCATGTTGATACTCCAATTGTTGGCTGTGGATGAAGGAAATTGATAAGACCTAAAGATAATGCGAGTCAGGATGGCTAATCTCAATGTGATAACTTACAATGTGAAGGGTATCCATTCGCCTGTGAAACGCTCTAGGATTTTAAATTAACTGAAAAAGCTTGAATGTAACATAGCCTTTTTGTAGGAAACCCACTTGAGAAAGGATTATCACCTTAAATTAAGGAGATCATGGGTAAACAGGGTGGAAGCTTCCCTTCGCCAATGGGAGGCAAGCAGGGTCACCATCTTGTTTAGGAGGGGTTGCCCATTTCAAATAATTGACATTGAGAGAGGGAAAGAGGACGCTTTTGTGAATATCGGGCATTTTACAGGGTCAGTTGCTGCACTTGGTGAATTTATATGCACCCAATAGCCAAGCACATGTTTTTTAAACTTATTCTACATAAGGTGGCCTTACTGACAGAAGGTCAGGTAATAATAGCTGGAGATTTTAATGCTGTGATCTCACCGGCCTTGACAGATCCTCCAGGTCCCTGAATTATAATAGGGTGACAACTAGAACTCTGGCAGCTCTATTGGAAGAGCTGGGGCTAAGTGATATTTGTGGACCCAACATAAAGAGGAAAGGGATTACTCTTTTTTTTCAGCAGCCAATCAGTCATATTCTAGAATAGACCTGGTGGTGGTCCCCAAGGCAGTGTTACATAGAGTGGTCTCAATAAAATACATAGTATCACTTTCTCGGACCACGCCCGGTAGGTATAACATGAGCTCTAATCCAGAGAGCATAGAAGCTCCAATGGCGATTAAATGTCTTGATATTAAATGACAAGGGTTAGTTAAGAAATTGGCCAGTTTAATAAAAGAAATATATGATATTAATATACAACAGCATTGCTCTCCAATTAGTACTTGGGAGGCCTTGAAAGCAGTGGTGAGGGAGAACTTATTAGTGCAGCCTCAGCAAATAAGAAGTTAACCCAGTTATCTCAAAATAGAATCTTAGACAAGATTAGCTCCTTGGAGGAGGAACATAAGAGAACCGACAAACACTAGGATTATGAAAGCATTAGAGGAGGGACGGAGGAATTACGAAAACTGGATGACAGGGTGATAGACGGACAATTAAGATACCTGAACCAGAGATATCATGACTGGAGGAAGAACCCAGGCTCTTAGCAATCGACCACATAAGGCCCAAGCAGATAGGACAATACTGAAGTTGAGGAATATAGATGACCCTCGCCCCATGGACTAAAACCTCAAGAAATAGCACAGCAATTTCAGCAGTTTTATCAAAACCTTTATAGGAGGGAGGAGCAGGGAATGGATATTGCAATAAGTACTGAGAACTTCCTGAAAGATTTACCAATTCCTAAATTACCGGACCTGGCTAAATTAGAATTGAACAGTAAAATTACATTGAGGGAAGTTATAAATACAATAGAAAAATTGCCACTAATAAGGCCCCAGGACCGGATGGCTACGGCTCAGAATTTTACAAAAGTTTAAAGAGGTACAGGCCCCTATCCTAACTGCGGTATTTAACTCTTGTTTGGAGGAGAACCAGATTCCTGACTCGTGGAGGAAGCTTTCATTAGTGTCATTCATAAACCAGATAAACCAAAGGATAGATGTGATGCTTATAGACTGATATCCTTGCTGAATCAGGATCTGAAGATACTTACACAAAATTCTGTCATCCAGATTACAGAAATATATAGAAATACTGATTCACCCAGATCAAACAGGCTTTATTGCAAATAGACACTTAGCAGATAACGCTCAAAAGCTTTTGAATGTTATGACATCTAATACCCAGACAACATCTGCTCAGTTAGCCCTTTTTGGATGCAGAAAAGGCATTCGATCGCCTAAATTGGGAATACTTGTGGGTGGTTATGGGTAGGATGGGTTTAGGGGAGGCCTTTATAAAATGGGTCTCTCTGCTATGTAAACCCCACAGCCAGGGTGAGAGTTAATGGAACTATTTCCTCAAATATTAAGCTAGAGAGGGATCCAGGCAGGGTGTCCCTTTCGCCTTCTAATCGCACTCAGCTTGGAGCCATTGGCAGTGGCTATTTGAGAATCAAAAGACATTAGAGGTATTATGGTTGGTGGGCAGTGCTGCAAGATATCTATGTATGCAGACGATACATTGATTTTTGTGGATAATCCAGTATTATGATTCCAAATTTATTACAACTATTGGGTAAATATGGAGCAATATCAGGATTTAAAATTAATATTGAAAATCGGAGGCCCTGGTGCTGAGGGGAGGTGATGGCTGAGATTATGGAGAAAATTCCATTTAGATTGGTTAAGGAGAAGGTTAGGTATCTAGGAGTTTGGATTCGAAACAGATTGATAATCTATATAACTTTAACTATAAACGATTGATGGACCGAATTTTAAGGACTTGAATAGATGGAAAATACTGACCCTCACTTTGTCAATGAGGATTGACATGATTAAAATGAACATCTTGCCAAGAATGTTGTTCTTGTTCCTCACTGCCCCAGTGTGGATACCGTAAAAGATCTCCAAAATCTACAAAAAAAAATTACCAGCTTCATATGGGCTGGTCAGAACCCAGAATTGATTAGTAAAATTACAAGAGGGCAAAGACAGGGTGGCTGGGGCCTACCCAATTTAATTAGATATTATTGGGCAGCTCAGGTTATTTCAGTAGTTAAACTGTGAAATAAAACCCAACAGGTAGATTGGTGCAAGATGGAGCGAAATGCCTACCGGGGTGCCAGTCTGGGTGTTACCATGGATTATTCTTCCAAGGTTCTTCATAAAATGGAAAATAGATGGACTAGGCACACCATGACAATATTTTTAAAAATTAGAGCAATATGGGAGAAACCTGATTGGGTATGCGGTTTACTCCACTACAGTACCTTCCAGAGTTACCAAGTATGAGAAGGATAAATTATTAAGAATTGGTCCAAACGGGGTCTAGTTACATTGGAACAATTTATTGAGGGTGATACTGTGAAGGAATTTAATACATTATAAATAGAATTTGGTCTTCCTTACTCTAATTTTATAAATACCTTCAGATCCGCACTACATCTTTTCGAGGGTGGGGAGCAACAACTGGCAGGGCAGTTAGAAGAGGGAGTAGCTCTGACTAAACATAAGGCAGAGTTGGGTGATACAACCCATTTAACTTCACAATTTTATGAATTGTTAGAGGATAGGACACACCTCCTGGTTACTCAAAAGATCCAAAGAAAATGGGAGGAGGAATTAGGAGGGAAACCTGGGAACATTGGGATAAGATATGGGTCAACATTCAAAACACCACAAGCTCTATGATATGGAGAGAGTTTAAATGGAAGGTAGTGGTAAGATTTTTAATACCCCTGTAGTTTCCCAGCACTATGCCAGACACTCATCCGACAAATGTTGGAGAGGATGTGGTAGAGGGGTTCACACTTCCACACTTTTGGGCGTGCCCAAAGATTAGAAATTTCTGGGACCAAATGAATAGTGAGATAGAGGAATATTGGAGCTGGATCAGGACCTGGATTTTGAGCACTTGATATTGGGAGGGGCAACCTCCTGAAATTAGAACAAAGGCAGAAGTACCTATTTTAATTCTCTCGGTGGCAGCGGTTAAGGTCTTAACACAAAATTGGCTAACACAGAAACAACCCACAATCACTCAGTGGTGGAACAATATTAATAATATTAGACAAATAGAGGCTGTTACAGCCAGGCTTAGAATCCAGGTCAGATTCAACACCAACTGGCATCCAATCTTTAATTATTTGGAGGAGGAAGGAATTCCTATACTTGAGCAACAGATACGGGCCTAAGGTAGAGGGATTTGGTTGGGGAACCCCAGTACACTGACTTACAGTAAATATTTGTTTTTTTTTCAAGTAAAGTTCATAAAAGCAAACAGATGGTTATTAAGTTAGGGTTATATAAGGAAAAAATGAAAATAAGGGATACAAGATAAATTCCACAAGAAAATGCTGAAGACTTTATAGACTGGACTGTTGTAATAAGTCTAGGGTAGAAAGATAATATCAACAGAAACAGAGAATGTCTTCAGTATGGAATTCAGTATAGACCATTTTATATGTTGTTTTATATAACCTGTGGTAAATGTCTAAGTTGTATAAACTGAATGATGGTATCCCACATAAACTTGAACAAGTTAAAAAAAAGATGCAATTAATTTGTCATTCGAGTGAGTGTTAGTGATGTTGTGAAATAATATGGTCTAATAGAAACAACTTGGCACATAGGTTGTTAGTGACTCTCCCCTCCCCCTTCACAAATTAAAATATGAAATTTGTAACTTTAAAATAATTAATTTGTGATCCCTCCTGCTAGAAATGTGGAAAGGAGTTTGACACACCATCTTCTTAGAAGAGTCAGGACTTACTTACTGTATATTAATACGATGTGGTGTGGTATGGTATAATGTTCATTTTTATAAAAGTACTGTGACTGTGATTGGCTTATCCTGTCATGACTAAGAGGGCTGTGGCCAGTGGCCTTATATACAGTGGTTCGGCATATTTGCAAATCGCATTATATTACTTTCCACACAGTGTTCTGAACTTTATCCTCATGTCTCAAACTCTGGTAAGTATTGTAAACTTGGGCTGATATTATCATTTAAAGAAATTGAGATTCATTTATTGGGTGAAAAATTAGTTAAGAAATTAAAACTGCAATCTTTAAGCGAGAGAGGGGAAGAAAGAGAGAGAGAGAGAGAGAGAGAAGGCAGCAGCAGTCTGAAAACTCACTGAGCTGCATAGTCTTTCATAATCTGTCTTTGGGCTACTAAATGAACATGGGGTCAAAACCCCAAACAAAACAACGCAGAGACAATGCTGCAAACAAAATGCCATCCTCGCTAAATAGGGTCAGTAAAAACACCGACAGTTACTAAATGCATGCAGCACAGTTTCACCTCCTCATACCCCTGGACGTATTATATTCAACACAGAGGATGTGTGGATCACAGAGATGAGAAGAAACTTGGGAGGAGGAAAATTTCACAATAAAAAAAAGATTAGAAGTCCAATATCAGGAAATGGAGAACCAAACCCTGGCCCTAGATATCCTCCAATATAGGTATCAGTGCCTTAGCCACTCCACCAGAGGAGCAGCTCAGTGAGGTACCACAGTTGCAGCAACTATAGCCCTTTCCCATCTGAGCATACAACGACAGGGGTAGCAGTAATTCCCAAACACTCTAATACACCTATTGCTGTACATGCTTTAGCGATTTCTGCAGTGCAGTTTTGTCGCACTCTTCTTGAATCAACATATTGACCTGGTACCTAAAATGCACCATTTTTGCACTGAATTCATCAATTTTCTTCCTGGGGGCAACTCCCCAGATCATCCTTTTGAAAAGCCCCTGATGTGGCATGTGACCCCCAGTTTTGGAATCCTGCTGATGCCCTGGTAGATTGTGATTAGTTCAGTAGAAAAAGCCCGACAAGGCCAGACCATCGGTGCAGTGGTTGGATTTCTGCTTCGATGCCAGTGACCGGGTTGGGGAACAGACCTGGGTGGCAAGAGGGCGAGCTGGGGAGAAGGATGGTGCATCGGGTGGACTGCTCTCCTCTCTGGGGAGGGATGGGTTCTGTCCAGCACTCGATGGACCCTGGTGGATGCCGGGTACCACAAGGCGTGCAGCAGTTCCAGGCAGGGTGGATGCTGATGTCATTGCACACACCCCTGTGATATGGGAAAAACAATCCCATAGTCTGCTGCCTCCATGGAAGCCTTCCTTCCAGCTTCAATTAGCACCTCCAACTGGCTCCCCCTGATAGCCATTGATTGTGGCACCTGGACAGTGCCAGGCCCACCCTCCGAGGGCAAGTCAGGGTTTAGGGAGAACATGGAAGTCAGAAGGCGCTGAGACCATTCGGATGTCAGCGGTGGACAAAGCGGGCAAAAAAGAAAAAGCTCTATAAATATGACAAGATGCTAATTTTGTTCACCTGCACAAGATTTTTTTGTAAGAAAGTAGCAAGGTAACTTTTTTTTCTCCAGCATCCTTGTTCTACATGTTTAACTTTGGTCAGTCTGGCTGGCTGACTGCATAACCCATCCAGAATGCTACCACACTGAACAGTTGCTGTTTAGTGTGACTCTCTTGCCCTGCTACATTCTGCATATCTGTTGTCCCCACCACTTCAGAGTGCTGTTAGTTTGAGGTGGATACTGTACCACTTGCCTCCGTTCTTCTTCTCCGTTCTGTTTCCACCCCGCTCCATTTTTGTTATCTGGGAATTGCGGGTCCGAGATGGGGTGGAACCCCTGCTCAGAGTGGTGTTAGTTTGAGGAAGGCATATACCACTGGTTTCTGTCCTTCTTCTCCATTCTTGCACCCCACCATTGTCTGGGAATCCAGCAGGTCTGGGATGGAGGTTGAGCTGCCCACCCAAGTGGTGTTAGTTTGAAGAGTTGATATACCACTCACCTCCGTTCTTCTCCTTCTCTCCTCTCTCTCCCCAATTGTGGCTGTCCTGGAATGAGGTGAGTCTGAGATGGAGGTGGGTGGGAACAGACAGTCCTGCTGGGAGAATTGTCTGTTGCTGGTGGCGTTGCATTATAGTCCATACCAGTCACTGGTAATCTTGTTTGAAATGGTCGCCAGTTGAGAGAGTGGCTTACTTTGAACAGCGGGGGCAATGGAGGCTTAATTGGCTTGGGACGGGCACGTAGAGGATAATCTTTGTTTTGCTCTTGTTACCTGGGCAAACAATTGTTGGAACTTGGCTGACCTTGTGAGGTGACGTGAACTGGGTGGGAGCATACAGGACCCAGGTTTGAGTTTCTCTGTGTGTGGGTAAAGTGAATCTTGTCTTTGCGTGGTTGACAGGCTGGGCCCTGTCTCTGTGGTGTGGGGGTCAGGTCTGAGCTACTTTTGATAAGTTAAGACTAGACAGCAGTTGAGTGGATAATTCAGTTTTGAGTTGTCACTGTCAGGAAGCCCAGAGTCAGCAACATACTGATTTGGTCAGAGTAGCATACACCATGCAAGGAAAAATTTGGCATTGACAAATGCTTGTTGTATTATGGTTTTGTTGTTCTTCTACAGAGCAGTGAGTGTAAAGTGAGCTGCCATTTTATTTTATTTTTTTTTTTTACAGAGGCTTGCAGTGAATTGTTACACTTGGCAATGATATTAGACTGAAGTGAATTCAGGTAAACAAAAGTTGAATTTTGCCTACTGGTTGTACATTAACACCGGTTTGTTTTCTTTGGTAGTCAGTCAGCGCAAGTTTCTCACAACAGGAGTGCGAGGCCTTTATTGATGCCAGCCATGCAGCAGGGAGAAAGTGGCTTGCACTGAAACTGACACTTTAGGTGTGTGTTTGCCATAATAATTCGACAGTTATTACAGCAAATAGCTGGTTAATCCCATAGAAAAGAAACATTTGTCAGTGCCGAATGTTGATTGCGTTGGTCTGTTGAGCTCGCTCAGTGGCCCCTGTGTCCTTTCGCTCGTTCTGTTTCTCCCAGTGCTGCAGGCTGCACCTTTGTCACGGACTCCTGGCTGCATTGGCAGTTTTTTCTGCCACAAAGAAATCTGCAGCTGTCCTGATAGAGCTGTGTTGAGGTGGGTCACTCTCCTCTGTCAGTCGCTCATTCTGTTGCTGCTGACACTGCAGGCTGCCCTTTGTACTGGGCTCCCCGCCTGTTGGCGGCTTCTTCTGCCCACAAAGAAATGTGCAGCAGTCCTGACACAGATCCATTGAGCTACCTCACTTTCTCTCTCTCTCTCTCTTGCTCATTCTGTTTCTGCCAGAGCAGCAGGCTGGCCTTTTGTACAGGGCTCCTGCCTGCGTTGTCACCTTTTTCTGCGCTAAGCATTCCGCAGCAGTCATAATAGAGGTCTGTTGAGCTCGCTCATTCCCCTCTCTCACTCACTCATTGTGTTTGTCTCAGTGCTGCTGGCTGCCCTTTTGTACTGGACATCTGCCTGCATTGGCACCTTTTTTGGCCACAGAGAAATCTGCAGCTGTCCCAACACAGCTCCGTTGAGGTCACTCCTCACCTGTCTCACTCTTTCATTCTGTTTCTCCTGGTGTTGTAGGCTGCTCTTTTGTAATGGGCTTCTCCTGCATTCCATGGTTTTTCTGCCCAGAAAGAAATCTGCAGCTGTACTGACACAGCTCCATTGGGTGGGTCCTCCTGCTCTGTCACTCGCTCATTCTGTTTCTGCTGGCACTGCAGGCTGCACTTTTGTACTGTGCTCCTGCCTGTGTTTGCGGCTTTTTCGTCCACAAAGAAACCTGCAGCAGTCCTGACACAGGTCTATTGAGGTAGCTCACTTCCCTCTCTCACTTGCTTGTTCCGTTTCTGCCGGGCAGCAGGCTGGCCTTTGTACTGGGCTCCTGTCTGCATTGCCACCTTTTCCTGTTCTACAAAGAAATCCACAGCAGTCACGATAGAGCTCCATTGAGCTTGCTTACTGCCCATCTCACTCGCTCGTTGTGTTTCTCCTGATGCTGCAGGCTGGCCTTCTGTACTGGGCTTCTGCATGCATTGGCAACTTTCTGCCCACAAAGAAATCTGCAGCTATCCTGACAGAGCTCTGTTGAGGTCACTCACTCCGCCTGTCTCACTCGCTCATTCTGTTTCTCTTGGCACTGCAGGCTGCTGTTTGTAGTGGTCTCCTGCCTCTGTTGGTGCCTTTTCTGCCCACAAACAAATCTGCAGCAGTCCCGACAGAGCTCCGTTGAGCCTCTCAGTCCCCCCTCTCTCACTCGCTTTGTGCCGCTTTCTGTTGGTGCTGCAGGCTGCCCTTTCTAATGGGCTCCTGCCTGCATGCCGCACTTCTTCTGGGCAAAAGAAATCTGCAGCAGTCATGATAGAGCTCCGTTGAGCTCACTCACTCCTCCCCTCTCTCACTTGTTCATTCTGTTTCTCCGCCACCGCTGCAGGCTGTCATTTTGTACTAAGCCCCTGCGTGCATTACTGCTTTTTCTGCCCACAAAGAAATCCGCAGCAGTTCCAACAGAGCTCTAGTAGGCTCACTCATTTCTCTTCCCTCACTTGCTCATTCTGTGTCTCCCACTGCACAGGCTGCCCTTTTGTACTGGGTTCCTGCCTGCATTGGTGGCTTGTCTGCCCACAAAGAGATGTACAGCAGTCCCGACACAGCTCCGTTGGAGGTCACTCTACTCGCCTCTGTCCCTCGCTCATTCCGTTCTGTGGGGGCTGCATGCTGGCCTTTTGTACTGGGCTCCTGCCTTCATTGCTGCCTTTACTGTCCACAAAGAAATCCGCAGCAGTGATGATAGACCTCGCTGAGCTTGCTCCGCCCCCTACGTCACTCGCTCATTCTGTTTCTGCTGGGCGCTGCAGGCTGCACTTTTGTGCTGTGCTCCTGCCTCTGTTGGCGACTTTTCTGTCCACAAAGAAATCTGCAGCAGTCCGACAGAGCTCCGTTGAGCTCGCTCAGTCCCCTCTCTCACTTGCTTGTGCCGTTTCTGCCGGTGCTGCAGGCTGTCCTTTCTAATGGGCTCCTGCCTGCAGGGGTTGCCTTCTTCTGGGCAAAAGAAATCTGCAGCAGTCTTGATAGAGCTCTGTTGAGCTCACTCCTCCTCACTCCCCCTCTCACTTGTTTGTTCTGTTTCTCCACTGCCGCTGCAGGCTGCCATTTTGTACTGGGCCCCGCCTTGCATTGCTGCTTTTCTGCCCACAAAGAAATCCGCAGCAGTCCCAACAAACTCCATTGAGCTCACTCTCTTCCTCACTCGCTCATTCTGTGTCTCCCACTGCTGCAGGCTGCCCTTTGTACTGGGTTCCTGCCTGTGTTGGTGGCTTTGTCTGCCCACAAAGAGATGTACAGCAGTCCGACACAGCTCCGTTGAGGTCGCTCATGCCCTCTGTCCCTCGCTCATTCCGTTTCTGTGGGGGCTGCAGGCTGCCCTTTTTACTGGCCTTCTGGCTGCATTGGCACCTTTTCCTACCACAAAGAAATCAGCAGCTGCCCCAACAGAGCTCCGTTGAGGTCACTCACTCTCCTGTCTCACTCGCTCATTCTGTTTCTCATGGCGCTGCAGGCTGACCTTTGTACTGGGCTTCTGCCTCCATCGGCATTTTGTTCTGTCCACAAAGAAATCTGCAGCAGTTTCGACAGAGCTCCTTTGGCCTCACTCCCTCCCCTGTCTCACTTGCTTGTTCTGTTTCTGTCTGCGGTGCAAGCTGCCCTCAGTACTGGCTCCTGACTGCGTTGCTGCCCTTTTCTGCCCACAAAGAAATCTGCAGCAGTCACGATAGAACTCCGTTGAACTCATTCCTCACTCCCTCTCTCACTTGTTCATTCTGTTTCTCCCGCTGCTGCAAGCTGCCCTTTGTACTGGCCCTGCATGTATTGCTGCATTTTTCTGCACACAAAGAAACCGCAGCAGTCCCAACTGAGCTCCGTTGAGCTCATTCACTCCCTCCCACTCGCTCATTCTGTGTCTCCCATTGCTGCAGGCTGCCCTTTGTACTGGGTTCCTGCCAGTGTTGCTGGCTTTTCTGCCCACAAACACATCTGCAGCAGTCCGAGAGCTCCGTTGAGCTCACTCACTCCCCTCTCAGTCATTCATTCCGTTTCTGCGGCGCTGCAGGCTGGCCTTTTGTACTGGGCCCTGCCTGCATTGCTGACTTTTCCTGGCCACAAAGAAATCCTCAGCAGTCACGACACCTCCATTGAGCTCGCCACTCCTCTCTCAGTTGCTCATTCTGTTTGTCCCGCACTGCAGACTGCTCTTTGTACTGGGCTTCTGCCTGCATTGCCACCTTTCCTGCCCACAAAGAAACCGCAGCTGTCCCGACAGAGCTCCATTGAGGTCACCGCTCACTCCCCCTGTCTCACTTGCTCATTCTGTTTCTCCTGGTGCTGCAGTCTGCCCTTTGTACTGGGCTCCTGCCTCTGTCAGCATTTTTGTCTTCCCACAAAGAAATCTACAGCAGTCTCGACATAGCCCATTGGCCCACTCACTCCCCCCGTCTCACTTGCTCATTCCATTTCTACCAGCACTGCAGGCAGCCCTTCTGTACTGGGCTCCTGCCAGTGGTAGCTACCCTTATCTGCCCACAAAGAAATCTGCAGCAGTAACGATTGAGATCTGTTGAGCTCGCTCAGTCCCTCTCTCGCTTGCTCATTCAGTCCCCTCTCTCGCTTGCTCATTCAGTTTGTCCCACCACCGAGGCTGCCCTTTATTACTCAGGCCCTGTATGCATTGCAGCCTTTTCCTGCCCACAAACAAATCTGCACCAGTCCCAACAGAGTTCCGTTGAGCTGACTCACTCCCCTCCCTCACTGCTTTTCGTTCTGTGTCTCCCGGTGCTGAAGGCTGCCCTTTTGTACTGGTCCTCTGCCTGCATTGTCACCTTTTCCTGCCCACAAAGACATCCACAGCAGTCCCGACAGAGCTCAGTTGAGCTCGGTCCTCCCACCCTCTCCAGTCGCCGATCCTAATCTATCCCAAACACTGACTTCCGACAGCTACTGCGGTATTCTGCAGAGCTAGCACGGAAACATATTTCATCCAGGATGTGAAAATGACAGTTGTACTGTTCCTAAGGAGGTGAGAAAAATGCCAGTGTTGAAAATCTGGCATGAAAATATTACTAATTTGCAAACTTACAAGGATGCGTGGAACCTGCACAACTGCGCTTGTAATGGAGTCATTTTATGGAGTTTCATCACAAATTTTTAACATAGGCATTTTAGGACCTAAGCTCATGAACAGTGCCAGTGTGATTTTCTTACTATGTCCTGAAGACTGATTTCACAGCAACGCGCAATTTGTGCGCTGGAAGCGAAAGAAACATATTTCGGCCAGGATGTGAAAAATGACAGCTGCACTGTTCATAGGAAGTGTGGCAAAATGGCAATCCTGAAATTTGGGTGAAAATATTGCAAAGTTGCGAAGATACGCGTGCGTGAAACTCGCGACTGCACATTAATAACACACTCATTTTATGGTCTTTCATCACCAAATTTTCAACATAGGCATTTTAGGACCTCTGCTAATGATCAGTGTCACTGTCATTTTCATATTGTGTCGGACATGGATTTTCCACAACAACCACGCTATTGTGCACCAGAACTGCGAAAACACATTTAGCCCAGGATGTGAAAGTGACAGCTATACTGTTCATAAGGAGGTGCAGAAGGATGGCAATGTTAAAAATCTGGAATGAAAATATTATAAATTTGTGAACTTACGAGCGCAGCATGCACACTCGCAAGGCATGCTTGTAACACAGTCATTTTATGGATTATCATCACCAAATTTTCAACATAGGCATTTTAGAACCTCTGCTCATGAACAGTACCACTGTTAGTTTCTTAATCTGTGTGGAACACTGATTTCACACTGACTGTGCTATTCTACGCGGAAGTGCGAAAACATATTTCGGCCAGGGTGTGAAAAATGACAGTTATACTATTCACAAGAAGGTCTGGAAAAATGCCAATGTTGAAAATCTGGGGTGAAAATATGGCAAATTCGCAGAGATTACGAGCATGCGTAGCAACTTCTCGCAATGCACGCTAAATAAAACAGTCATTTTTTGGATTTTCCCTGGAATTTGCAACATAGGCTTTTGAGGCCCACCTCATGGCACTGGCACTGTCATTTCTTTAATCAGTCCCAAAAGGTGATTCCACGCAATGACTGCGACATCACCTTTGGGGCCGATTAATGCCATGACAGTGATAGAATTCATGAGGAGGGTCTCAAAACATCATGTTGAAAATTTGGTGCCAAAATTCCCAAAATGCCTGAGATATGCATCAAAGTTGAAAAAACCCTGTTTATTCCATTATACAGCTTACCGACATTTCCTCAGTTCAGTCGGCTTTGAAGAGTGCAGGCGTGTTCCTGGCCACGAAGATCATCGTGCCAGACTCCAGAGGTAAGTATGGGGGTGGGGAAGCAGGGTGCGCAGTGGGTGGGCACAGGTTGTGGGAGGGGGAGGCAGGAGACCTCTGTGGGACTGTTTCCTTTTTCACAGATTACAAAAAAAAAAAAAGACATGGGACCGTTTATTTTGCATGGGCATGTGGCACACTGGGTGGGCTCCCAGCGTGCCAATGGAGTCTTCCTTTTGAGGGGCAGCTGTAGCCAGCGGGGATTGGGCACCCCCATCAGCACACAACAAAAGCAGAGGGGAACATAATGCCGATGAAGTGGGCTCCCTGTAAATAACATAAATATTGGGGCGCTGCGGCCGACAGATGGTGCCTGTCGGCAACTAAACACAGTCGGGGGCACATACGCCGAGGGGATTGGGCATCCCGGCAGCGGAGGTTAATATTGTTTGCGAACATGGTGGCAAGCCGCCATGTTCACAAACAAAGATCCCGCCTGCTGGTTGCTCCCTCATTGCAGTGAATGGCTGATGCTACAATGACGAGGTGGCTCCTGATTGCAGCAGCTGATTTTTACAAGTTGGTGGCACTGGCTGAAACTACTGTCAGCAGCAGTGTACCACAGCATTGGGGAAACAGGACAAGCCTTTAAAAGCTGCTGGGGCATTGACCACAACAGTGCCATGCCTCCACAAGCTGCTTGTGGAGAAACCTGCTACAACATTCTTGCTTGCATGTGCTAATCAATATTAAAATTGCTCAACAGTTATTATCAATAAACCCCTCAAACTCCAGCTGCTTCCTGCCATATGTTCCTCTACCCTACTCCCTAGCCTCCACAAACCTTCCAATTGACTTAGCAGGCTAATCTAGCCTTCCTCTTATTACCGAGTCTCGCCCTGGAGGCCATGATGGTGCATCCTGCCCAGCCAGGAATTTGCCCATGCCTTGCTGTGCTGCATTATGAATGGTCATTGTTGTACAGTTTAACCAATATTCCATATTACCTTGTTGTGTTATTTCTCATTTACTTGTGCAAGTTATTTACCATGATTCTTTGTGGAATTTTTGATATCATGTTATGTTTTTCAGCTGTATGTATCATTGTTATTGACTGTTTGACCTACCCTATATGTAATTTTCCTGTACTCATGCTATGTATTTGTTTATGATTGTTGTACTCTCCCAGATCGTGCCTGAAAATAGTGATTTCATGGCTGAGCACTTACCAGTAAACAAAACTAAATAAAACTCTCCCTCTTACTATCCTCTCCTTTTAATGCCCTGCACTTTTATCTTTTTTCTCATGCATTACTGCACCTAACACTTGCCTGGTGTCTGTATGTACAGTACTGTGTTGACTAAGTTACTGTATATAGTCATATTTTATTCAGGTTCTTTGATTTTGTGAGATGTAACTTAATCTGCGATGCAATAATTCTGCTGCTGTAATGTCCCCTAGACCCTGTTGCACTTTAGGTGCTGCAGCATTTTTCAATTGTTTAACCAAGAGTGGCACACTAAGCTGAAAGCTTGTTTACAGGTGCAACTTGAGAGCACAGGGAAGTTAAGTGGCTTGCTCAGGGTCACACAGTATGCAAGTGGAGGCTGTGGGATTCAAACCCAGGTCTCAGATTTGCAGCTCAGAGCCTTAAACCACTGCACAATACTGCCTCCCAATCAGTATTATAGTGATGAGAAGAACTACAGGCCACATCCACTAAGCTGGTGCACATGTACACATAATTAAAGATGCAGCGAAGTTTTACTCGCCCGTGGAAGTTAACTTGAAGTGCCCAACTTGAATCTATGTAGCGCTACGGAATTTCCCATTGAAAGGTCAAAATTCACCTTTAATAGACTTTGCATTGTGGACTTCGAGTTAACTTCAAGTTAAGTTTGAGAAGATGAAGTTTGTAAGAAACAGCCCACAGATCACATGTCTGACTGTCTACAGGTCACATGATGCTTGCATGGGTGGTGTGCCTTTGACGTGTGATGTTAGGGTGCACAGGTGACAAGCTAATAAATGCTGTTATTCTACCTGTTTTAAGCACAGAGGTTGATGTAGAATGACTACATGGACCAGCACTGCTACTCTGACTGCTACTGGAACATTCAAAGTCATCCTCCTCCTCCATGCCTGTAGTAATCCTCTTGTGTTAATTCACAACTTTTACTGACATTGCTATTTACACTCAATTAGGAAGGAATACCATGCTCACTAAGGTGGATGAAGGTGAACAATTCCACTCACGGCATGAGCTCCCCTCTGGTGCAGAGTCCACAGTGCCATGTGCCTGCTTTTGAAATGAGTATTCTGGCCCCAGTGCCAAGATAGCTACCCTTTTACCACGCCTCTCGTGCTTGGCAAAGCTGGCAGATTGCCACTGTTTCATCTCATTCATCTTGTACCAAAAATCTCAAACTAGGGATTTTGATGCCCTACTTTCACATGTCACTGCTGCTGCTGCATGTGGGATTGCAGTTTTGTGGTGATGAAATGGGGTGTACAGCATGACTTCGGTGTTGTGCAAACTTGACTTTGACGGAACATCACAATCTATGATTATGACTTCAGAGTCAGCAACAGACACAGGCTACATCAGAACTTTGAGAAGGGGTGATTTGCTAACAGACTGTTTGCCTACAGCCACTTTTACTTTCTTTTGTCCGGTTCCCAAATCGAGTCGCTAGCATCATCATCATAATCATCATCATCCACAAATTCACTTTGGATGCTGCCCCATGGAGATATTCTAACCACAGCCTCACTATGATCATCCACACTTTTCATCAACATCTGAATGTTTGGATGGCTAACCTCAGGATCAGTGGAAACATGAGACTGTGAGTCATCATCATCATCATCAGAATCATGCTTAACTACTGTGGGAGTGGGGCATCAACTACACTCAAGTCTTCTGACTCCACAACATGTTTGCCACCTGATAACTTTGCCGGGTTGTAGCAATACTCATGCTGTTATCAGCCATGCCGTCACTAACTTTACTACCAGCAGGGACAACAGCATCTCCAACTAGCATTGAAACGACTGCTTCTGCTGTGAAAAGCAGTCAGAGAAATCCTTTACTTGCAGCAGCTACTACCTTTGCATTCTGCTGCGTACTACCAAGGCCATGGCCATGACCACTCTTACCACTGCTAGATTTCATAGCCCCTGATGAATTCTGCCTCATCATCAGAACGACTTCCACTGCTAACAGTCTTCTTGGCAGCACCACAGCCAGAAACAGCTTTGCATGATCATCTCTTCACGGACATTTTTAAGGTTACTCAGACAATTAACAGCAACTTTATATTTCTTCAGTTTTGGTGAATGGAAGCCAGAAACAACAACAGTGACTTCAGATGGAGTCTGGGCACCAAAGAGATGCAGCTACTGAGGCACAACAAGACCTTAACCAGTCTTCAGAAATCAAAAGTGGAAAAACAATACCTTATTTTGTGTGTGTTTGGGGGTGTGTACTGCAGTAGTTGCACAGAAGCAGGAAAAATACTGCAGACAGGCTGAGAAATTCAGAGTATTGCTATTATGTGGCTGATAAAATGCATAAGAATTGACAGCACGCCATACAGACTAAAGGTCAGGAGCAGAAACTTTAACTGTTCAGTAAACTACAACACAGAGTTTTAAACAGACTGAAAAATGCCCAGCTAACAGCATAAACTTATAAAAATTAACAGAGTATTACTGTGTGTACCTGAACACACAAATACTAAAACATTAGCCAACAACAGTTGGAAAGACTGCCTTTCTCTCACTGTGGTCTGTGAATTTCCTTCTACACCACAGATCCACCCCTCCCCTGAAGTACACTTCTACAATATTTGCCAGTACAGAGACTGAATGTACTAAATTAACATGCAATATTCACACCAAATGAATAACTGCTCAATTATATAAACACACAAGGATTTACTACACTTTCGATGTACTAAAGTTCTGACTCAAAATTTGGAAGCAAAAATGCTTTTCTGAAGGTTTTTGGATGGTTTGATTCTCAGAGCTCTGGGATCAAATTGTCTCCAGCTTTTCACTACACAATGCGCTGAACTGAGGCTGTGCAAGACAATATAAAGTCCATGTGACCTGCCATCCCATGAATCACTGCAAAATTCGCCTTAAAGAGCAATAAAAAGGGAAATAACGTAAGTCCATATGAAACAACGGGAACTTTACGTTAATGTGGAATCTGAAGTTTTCACTTTGAGGAGTATTTACTAAATTTGGTTTATATGCAAAATACCGGCGTAGCAAGCGTTTATGGACTCTGCCCACCCCTACACATAATGTGCAAGAATGTCCCATGGAGCAATGTGTGGCATGAATGATGCACTACTGCAGCATTTTACCAAGGCAGTGCAAAAATCTGTGCCATGCAGAGGCATGTGCAGAAAACCACACCAAGTAATGAGGCTGGAACTGTCTGGCAATGTAGCTAACCACACTTCTCCTCTTGACCTTTCCATATAAATGACACCAAAGCAAGCATTTCCTATCCTTCAGATCCATAGCAGCAGTGTACTGCCCTCACATGACAAATTCAGCAATTAATCAAACACGTCTCACCCATGTCCCATTCCACACATACAGGACAGAATATAACCCTGCAGGAGCAGCCACCTTCACCCAATCCTAACACTGCCAGCAGTTACACAAATGAAGGCTCCCATTGTCATGGATGCATAGGATAACAACATGGAGGATAGCACAAAGGAGGAAGCTGTCATCTGCCTTCCTATCATGCAGTTTATGCTGTATTACTGATGGCATAGAAACAAAGAAACTGACGAGATAAGGACCACTTGGCCCACCTAGTCTGTCCATTTTTCCTACCTACTATAATACTACTGTAACCCCCTGTTACCCAGGGTAATTAGAATCCCAGTAAGACCTAGTGGTAGGCAGGAAGGCAGCCTGAAACTCCAGTTAAATGGATTTCGCACTGTCTCACTCTGTTCTCAGTCTCAGCTGAGGCTGAGGGATGACATCATTTTAGAACTGTTGCAGCTGCATAAGCCACACTGGAATGTTGCAGTTGGAGTTTAGAGTAGAATGTTGAGGATTTTGAAGAGAGTCTGTAGGAGTACAATAGAGAGTGTGCAGTCTGAAAGAGGTGCTCTGCTGTAAGCAGGCCCTCAGAGCTCTAAGATCTGTCAAAGAGCTACTTTTGTTTTTAGGTGTGTGTTCTCACCTGAAGAGGAACACAAGAAGAGCATATTGAAGTGGTGGAGACCGCTGTCAATGGCTCAGGGCCCCATCCAGGGGATGGGAATATAGCCTGCTTCAGGGCAACCCCTTGGCCCGGCTAGAGAAAAGAAACTGCCTATTTAAGTTCATGCTGAGGCACCAGAAGCTCTGGAAGAGAGTTCATTGAGGAGGAAATGCCTGTGGGGCACCTGCAACATAAAGGGTGAGTTTGCTCTGCTAAAGGGCTATGTTTTCACCTGTATAAGTGTGAAACTAAAGGGACTGTTACTGTGGGGTCAGGAAAAGACAGCCAAGTACAGTTTGAAGTTGTGGGATTGGACTGCTTAACTCTGTCGTGGGTCTAGAGTAATGGACAAAGCCACTTTTTAGTATGTTCAAGTCCAGCACCAATGGGATGTAACGACAGTAGATTGAATGTGATATACATTTAGCAAGAATCTACACAGCAAAGTATGTTAAAAGATGAGGTGTTACAGTCCAGAGAAATGGCGGGTATGAATTAGGGAGTGAGAGGTGGGAGACCCTCATCAGTAGTAACCAAATTCACCTCTACGGATTTGCTCTGGGACAGCTGTTGCTTTCTCTCAGGTACTTGGCCAGTGCCTGAGGAAAGTACCAAGATGTGGGATTGGTGAGGAAGATTCCCTTATGGAGCGGAAGTGCTCATAGGTGGTTTAGGAGCCACCAGTAAATGTTTCCATGCTATATTGAACGTGTCCAAGTGGCTGGCAAGGGATCCGAGCCAGGAAAACCCAGAGCAGAGTACAAGTGCGGGCTGTGTGCCCAGTGTGTTTCACAGCCTGAGTGATAAAGTGATGAGGATGTGTTCTGGTCTCCTTTAATCTGCATTATCAGGAGTAGCCCGTGGGGTCCATCTATGCTTTGTTTATTCCATTGCATGTGAATAAAAGCCACACTCTAGAATCCCACTTCTGGTATTGGACATTACAGTTATTGCTTCCTTTGTCCGGAGTTACTTGGGTGCCCCTGTGCAGGTAGCCAAACCTAGCCAATGTGCCGAATGACATATTCCTACCGAACCCAGCCCACCAGGTAGAGCTGTCTTATAGAAATGGCATACCTGGGTGGGGTTACAAAAATGGAGGCACCGCTGAGGATTTGGGTTTGGAATTTAGGGAGAAATGTAAGAAAGGTTGCTTGGACAATGGCTAGCATTTTGGTTATTTGGCAGTGGGTAGCCCAAAAGCTGAAGCAATGTTTAACTAATGCCGCTGTGTGCTGTTATCCATGTGCTGCTATTAAAATGCCAACTGTTTACCAAGGAGCAGTAAAGCCTGAGTGTGTATGCCTTCTCTTGCATCAAATTACAGTGCTTGCCAGCTTTAAAAGTGTTTGTGACAAAGAAAAGTGTGGAAAACTGTGGGTAGCAAAAGGAAAATTGTACCTAGATGTTGAAATGCTTTCTATGTGAACTGAGACACTTGTTGTACTAATGGCCATGAAAATGGTTGAAATGGTCTCCTGCCATGGAGTCAGTTGAAAACAAAAAAAGTGTGGTTTGCAGTTTAAATTTGCCTGCTTGATGATCGCTGTGAGGAGAGAGAGCATGAGAGGAAAAGGATCATTTACATGGCATTGAGTGATTGGTGAGACTGAAATCAGTCCCGCTCCCAAGCCAGCTCTAGAGCGACTGCACAGCATTCGAGAGGAGAGGAAGTGGAGTGTGCGAACTGGCTTACCAGGAGGAGCGTCGCAGTGATTGAAAGCACTGTAAAACTTTAAAACTGACTTTTCTGTTTAAATTCGGCTCAACCCGCACCTCGATCGACTGGACTGTGAGTGTGGTGTTCAGAGGGACAATCGGCAGGACTGCCAACCCGCTTCTTTCAGAGGACTCCAAGACTGGCTGCAGGCCATTTTCCATCACAGCAAACAGCTACTGATAACAGTGAGTACCAACAGAAATAACTGCTCAAACTAAGTGTTTTTGCCAAAAGCCAGCTGAATCTGTGCATAGCAGTGTAATCTCTTTGCAAAGGACTGTGTTAAGTTTTACCAGCAAAGCAAGAATTCTGAGCAAATCGACTGTGAGCATAATTATAGAGTCAGTGTCAGTATAAGTTTCAAAGCCATGAGAGAGCTGTGAGTTGTATCAGATATGCAGCAAGAATTACAGGCAATCCTGTGCTATGAAATACTGAGGCTTTAAGGGACTGTAAGCTACAGCAATGTCTTCAGTGAGTAAAAGTCCATGGTAAATCATATAAATGTGCTAGGATAAAGAACAGTGCAAGTTTGTGCTGTTTGAGCAAAGTTATCAGTAGAGTGTGTAAATCGGATGCGCGGTGGCTTGACCCAATTACAGAATGTTGATGCGTAGGAGTGCTGCCGCTGCCATTACAGGGTGGGGTAGTAATGTAAACACAGCAGAGAGGAGACATTTTGAAAGAGAAAGAGTTTTCAGTGATGTGGGACTTGAAATAACAGAGAGCGTTGTTTGTGTTTCTCTGCAGTCATGGCTTCTGGACTAGCCCGCTACCGAATCATGCCCGGGCAGTGATAGCAGTAGAAGTTAACAAGTTAAAGGACATTGAGAGATGTTACTACAGGGGATGACTGCCTCCTCATCTGGCGATTCCTGGATATCCAGTGCAGTATGTGTGATGTGCTTAATGCTGGAAGGGACGTCTTCATGGTACCTCACTGTTCTGGGTGCTTAGAAATATGGTTTGTTTAAAGCACCCAATATTTGTTTGACTTCCACATTGACAAAGTTCAAGAATCTGCAGTTGGCAGCACACAGCACCAGGCGGAGCCTTTTGGAGAAGGCCCTCGGGAGTGTGGCACAAAGCTAGAGGGTGCAGATTTACAGACAGAACAATATGCTGATGTCTCAGAGTCTGAGTCACAGAGAGACATTTCAGGAAGAGCATCAGTAGACCCTTGGAGAGAGGGCCTAGCCCAAGTCTCATAGGTGAAGATGAGATGAGGGAGACCTTTGAATGGGAGGTTTTTACCTCTGCACCCAGTGAACAGTGGACAGTCTCAGGAGTGAGGACGACTGCTCACTCCCTGGGCACAGATTCTCAGTGAGGAAGAAGAAGACAGGGAATCTATGTGGCCTTGTGAAAAGGAACTCATACACAGCCTCAAGCTCTTGCCTCAGAGGATGCATGGGAAGAGTGGTGATTCCACTGCCCTGGCTGTGCAAGAAGAAGCCAGGGATCCATTTTTGTGTCATTAAGAATGCATAGCTGGCAGAACCAGGACTGGCCACCCCCAAGCCAGGCCAGAGGTCTCAGGTTGACCAAAGCTAGTAAAGAGAAAGACTGGTTCGTGGGAAAGTGAATGAAATCTATGAGATGTCCTTTCCTACATTTCCTCAGAGAGTCTGGGAGGAATTGAAAAAGCAGGAAATCCTGGATTTGGGAAGAAGCAATGAAATGTTGCATCCTGGTGCAAACAAGCATGTCAGGAACAGAATGTTTCACAAAAAAATACAGCGGTGGAAAAGAGGTAGGACACTGTTTATGGACACTGTTCGAATTGTGGATGGAGAGGACATGAATCCTTTCACAGTGTATGAATTATGAGCGCAGACAGGGTGATAATTTAGCGCCTGACCCGTGTGCTGTTAGCCTGATACCAAAAGACCTTCCTGTGAATGTGCCCATGCCTACCAAATGGAAAGCAGAGCAGTGGTAGCCAGTGCTGCCACTCAAGCCGCTGCCGCATTCATGTTGTTCTACCAGTCTGGACATCCAGAACTCAGGTGCCCCACATTCATCAGTTCTACAGTGTACTGGCTTTCCAAGATCCGTCGACTAGCCCACCAGATGACTTCAGATCCAGAGAGGACATCAGCCCAGCTGTATCCTGATTCATCGCCTGGGTATCAGATGACTTCAGACCAGCTGTTTTCCTTTTTGTTCCTGTTCAAGGTTCCATCTCCAGAGGTGACATCAGCCCAGTGGTTTCCAGATGTCCTCCTGTCATTTCCCGGAAGATGCCTTCCCAGCTGTATCGGAAGAATGCTGCCAGGAGAGTCTTCAGCTGAGGACCAAGTGTGGTGCCATTTTCATTCTACAAGGGACTAGTAAGTCCAGACTTTTCTATTCCTATGACATTGCAGTACACACCTACACTAGCAGACTCTAGATGCTTGAACTGTCCTCAAAGATCTCCCTTCGGAACTTTGGCCTGCTAGAAATGTGCTTCACCAGGCTCCCACGGAGAACTCTTTAATGGACTTGCCTTCGGGCACTGTGGTCACTAGATGGGACTTTTAGGGCACTCCATCCCCAAATATTGTGTATTGTAAATAATGTCATTGTTTTCTACTGTTTCTAATGTTTATACTGTCTTTTCTACTTTTCTAAAAAAAATTTTGGATTCTCCAGTGTTTAGATGGTAGGGGTTTAGATAGACTGTGTATGCAGATTAGAGTGTGTGTTATCTTTCTTTTTCTTGCAGGTGTTCCTGAAGAAGATAGAAGAGAAGACAAGAAGAGGAGGAGGACTCATTGAGTTCCTCAGTACTAGAGTGTAGTGTTTAAAGTACTGTTGCTGTTGTTGTTACTGTGTGTAGCTTTTTCTTCCACGGTATGGTTGTGGGGAAGTGTGGGAGTAATGCATAGTTTATGGTATTAGCTCTAGTGTGTGGTTGCATGGTGTCCAGGGTCAGAGGGTCTCCTGTTTGTTTTGTTTTGGGAATTTTTAAGTTAGAGGCAGACAGATTTTCCTAGAGGGCTAGGGGGATAGACAGGCTGTGGCCCTGACCTGCAGTAGGGGTTGCAGTACTGATCTATTAGGGCTATGCTTTGGACAGTTCAACCAAAGCCACTAGGTACCATAGTCAGCAGGTAGAGTAGAGGCTGATCGTCAGCTGAAGGCCTCTAGGCCCTTAGTGTTGTCTGCCTGTGCCTAGCACATGGTAGGAGGGTCTGATCACCCCTCTCTGTAGGTAACACATAGAGTAGGATGGCCTAGGTCACGTAAATAATGACTGCGGACAGTCATTTTCCTGGCCCAGGGTGAGTGTAACCCCTGTTACCCGGGTATTAGAATCCCGGAAGACCTAGTGGTAGGCAGGGAAGGCAGCTTGTTAAACTCCAGTTAAATGGATTTCGCACTGTCTCACTCTGTTCTCAGTCTCAGCTAAGACTGAGGGATGACATCATTTAGAACTGTCACAGCTGCATAAGCCACACTGGAATGTTACAGTTGGAGGTTAGAGTAGAATGTTGGGGATTTTGAAGGAGTCTGTAGGAGTTCAGTAGAGTGTGTGCAGTCTGAAAGAGGTGCTCTGCTGTAAGCAGGCCCTCAGAGCTCTAAGCTCTGTCAAAGAGCTACTTTTTTTTTTAGGTGTGTGTTCTCACCTGAAGAGGAACACAAGAAGAGCATATTGAAGTGGTGGAGACCGCTGTCAATGGCTCAGGGCCCCATTCCTCGGGGATGGGGAAGGAATCAGCCTGCTTCCAGGGCAACCCCTTGGTCCGGCTAGAGAAAAGAAACTGCCTATTTAAGTTCGTGCTGAGGCACCAGAAGCTCTGGAAGAGAGTTCATTGAGGAGGAAACACCTGTGGGGCACCTGCAACATAAGGGTGAGTTTGCTCTGCTAAAGGGCTATGTGTTTTCACCTGCATCAAGATGAAACTAAAGGGACTGTTACTGTGGGGTCAGGAAAAGACAGCCAAGTACAGTTTGGAAGTTGTGGGATTGGAAACCTTAACTCTGTGAGGGGTCTAGAGTAATGGACAAAGCCACTTTTTAAGTATGTTCAAGTCCAGCACCAATGGGATGTAACAACAGTAGATTGAATGTGATATACATTTAGAAAGCATCTACACAGCAAAGTGTGTTAAAGGATGAGGTGTTACAGTCCAGAGAAATGGCAGGTATGAATTATGGGAGCAAGATGCAGAGACCCCCATCAGTAGTAACCAAATTCACTCTATGGACTTGCTCTGGGACACCTGTTGCTTTCTCTCAGGTACTTGGCCAGTGCCTGAGGAAAGTACCAAGATGTGGGATTGATGAGGAAGATTCCCTTATGGAGCGGAAGTGCTCATAGGTGGTTTAGGAAGCCACCAGTAAATGTTTCCATGCTATGTGGAAAGTGTTCAAATGACTGGCAAGGGATCTGAGCCAGGGAAAACCCAGAGCAGAGTACAAGTGCAGGCTGTGTGCCCAGTGTGTTTCACAACCTGAGGCTAAAGTGATGAGGATGTGTTCTGGTCTCCTTTAATCAGCATTACCAGGAGTGTAGCCCCTTGGGGGTCCATCTATGCGTTGTTTATTCTGTTGGATGTGAATAAAAGCCACTCTTTAGAATCCCACTTCTGGTATTGGACATTACAGTTATTGCTTCCTTTGTCCGGAGTTACTTGGGTGCCCTTGTGCAGAGTAGCCAAACCTAGCCAATGTGCTGAGTGACATATTCCTCCCTGAACCCAGCCCACCAGGTAGAGCTGTCAGATAGAAATGGCATACCTGGTTGGGGGTTACCTACAGTCCCTACTTGATCTCCAGCTAGCTTTCCTTCCCTAACAATTAAGGTTCCTTATGCCTATCCCATGAATTCTTGAATCCCATTACAGTTTTTGCCCCATCACCTCTGCTGGGAGGCACTTTCCTTTTGTCATTGCAGGAACAGTAGGCACACATGACTGTGCTTAAGCTGCGACATAGCCGGTGCAATAGGAGCAGTTCAAGAGATGACAATGATGGATGCGGACGTGACGCTGCTGCTCTGTAACCCATATGGAGTGTCTGAGGTAGCAGCAGTGGTGGTGTTCAGAGGTAGAAAAGCCCTGGATGAGACTGACAGTGAGCCTCAGGCTGTTACTTACCAGTGGAGCAAGTAGACAAATACAGATTTTATGTGTGGTAACCCCACACGGGAGGTGCATTTGCTGTTAGGCTTAATATCTGAATATGTGCACTATCTCTCTTCATAGCTCCTGTCCCCTAAGCCCTTTATTTTATTTTTGATTTATTTCGCTATTTTACCAGGAGATGGGCTGGGACATTTGTTTCAGTTTCATTCATATCTGGGGGTACAGGGATATATTCTGGAATAAGCTGCCAGCAGATGTGGTGGCAGCAAAACAGTGAGGGTCTTCAAGCAAGCATGGGAAAGACATACGGGAATATTAGTGAATAGGCAGGGCAGAGAGGCCTCTGGAGACCAATTAGGATCTATGGAGGCAAACTAGGCAGAACCATCTGCACAGACTAGATGGGCCAAGCAGTTCTTTTCTGCCAACAAATGCTATGGTTCTATGTAAACATAGTAAAATGGGCATAACACACATAGTAGTGTAGCAGTGCTATGCAGACCATTTTCTCCCAGGAATGTAGAGAAGAAAGATCAAGGTGATTAAAACTACTGAAGTAGGGTGAATCAGTCTATTAAGCAGAGTGCTGCGGTGAAGCACTGCCAGTGGCATTCCATTTGTGTATTCTTTGTTTTATTTAGACAGGTGACATTTGCAGTGGCTAGTTATTAACAAAAAGTTGGACATAAAAAAATACAGAGTAGGTACAGTACATGCAAAAAAAACCTATCAAAAATTACCCATACTATAGACTGGTACTAGTAATTGCATTACTAGGCAGAGGAGAAGAGTACAAGTGTGGCCGGTTCCATGTGATTTTGGTGAATATTAAACAGCGACAGCAATGGAGCATGGACAGTATGTAACTGCAACTGGCGCCTGTACATGTGGTGACGATGAAACGCAACAATTTAACAAATGTTTGTAGATAAGGGGCTTTGCCCTCACAGTACCCTACTATAATAACCAACTCTGAGGCTGTAGCTCCTTGGGAGGAAAGCATTTGATGCAGTTTCATCGCTCACCCACATATCTGGTGCCTGTAGTTGCAGTCACCTTACTGCCTGTGCTCAAATTGCTGTTACTATTTTCCTTTGGCCAAATGACATGATACTCATTAAGGGTGCGGGGATCAACAGAGCAAGGAAGTAATCCTGCCACTTCTCAAGGTCCCAGTCCAGCCTATCCTGGTGGGGTACTGCGAGTTCTGGGCTCATACAAAAAGGACTTTGAAGCAGTCGAGAGGTGCAATTCAGAGCCACCAAAATGATCAGAGCATAGTGGACAAAAGCAATGATGGCAGGCTGATGGTGGCCCTTAGCCTAAATATGTTCATCCTGGAGTAAAGAAGGTGGAGAGGGCCTGATCTCAATTGTCCATACACTCAAGGTTATGAACAAGATCAGATGCAGATGTTTGATCTCTTATCTTCCAATAGGGTGTGAGAACACACCTTGAAGCTCAGAGGTGTTAAATTCCGATGTAATGTTAGGAGGCACTTTTTCTCCTATGGGATTGTGAATCTATAGGCATTTACATGCAGTGATCTGTATTGCAATGCATGATACAGATCAACTGCAACATTACCAAAATGCCATGTACAGGTAACGTTCCACAAGAGAACTGAACGTTCACCCATTCTGTGTTCCCAGCTTTCCTGGGTTCAGAGTTTTGTTCCATTGTACTCGGCTATGTGAATACACCCTTCCACTCATTCCTCTGCCAGTACAACAGGAATCCCCTGCTGTCTTGGCTATTTTGGAGTGGATCACCTGTACACGGCACAATAAAGGTAATAGTTGATCTGTACTGCTCCTTGCGATACAGATCACATCTTGTAAAGGAATCCACTCTGCAACAGACCAAGTGGAATAAAGTGTCACTACGGGATGAGTGCCCTATATAAAAGTGCCTAAAGGAACAACTTACTAGTGGAGACAGTGAATATGAAGACAGTGCAGGTTTTAAAGTAAGACTGGAAAAATATCTGCCTTTGAAGAAAATCGTGGGGTTTTCTGGTAGCAGACTGAAAAAGAAATTCCTACAAACTAGCACACATTACTTAGAACACTGATACATTTATGCTTATGAAGTGTGTTGGTGGGGGCTATGGAGCTCGTGTTCCTTTCGACTTTAGTTTGCTGTGTTATTATGTTACTGTGCTATAAATCAATTCTAAACATGTCTGGGGTTCTTGCAGAGCAGAGTTCCCTGTTCCTTTAATACTAAATGCCTTTGCACAACGTGTTGGTCATTCAAACTATTTCAGTTTCCTTTTTCTTATTCCTCAACTGATGTCATCAACATGAGGTGAGACTTTTATAACTGGTTGCTGTGAAGGCGAAGGTGGCAAGATTTTGCAGCTGGTCACAGCCTGGCAATCTGAGTGATATACAAATCACTAACTCATCCAGTCTTTCTTGTTCCTGTGACCTACAAAAGGGCTTAGGTCACATAAAATAGTTTATTTGGCCATCATCTTGTATGTGGGGAAAATTAAACAAGTGACAAGAACACTTGGTGACTGTACTTTAAGGACACCCTTTACCCTAAAGCCACGTGATTGATTAGCTGAAAGTTTTGAACCAGCACTTGTGCTTTGTTTCATATTAGTTATACAAAATGAAACATTTAAAGAGCAACAACACCTTCAGGAGAACTTTAACAAAATGTAATATTTAGACACAGTCTAGCTTGTATTTCACATTAGTTCTGCATTCCTCCTCCATATTATTTATTATTGAAGTCATTTGCATGAAAACAGGGTCTTTGCTCTGAACAGTTCATCTATTCCTATTGCTTTCTCCTACCAGAGGTCATAATGCACTGCTTGTGACATCACAGTTTCTCTCATGGCAACAGACTGTGATGTCACAACAGAGGAATATGACTTGAAGTAGGAAGTAAGTTGCAAAGACACATGAACTGTAAGGAAACTCTACAGCATAAAGATCATATATTCATAGAAATTGAGTCAGTAATAAATAATGGAAATATAAATACATATACTATATATGGAATGCAATCAGAATTATACCTAATTATTATGTTTTCAAAGTTTTCCTTGAGCGCCAGTAGCTCTTTAACAAACATTTCTCAATGCAGAACATTTTCCACTGGTACTACTGTTGTGCTTCTACACATTTTCACTATACATATTTACCAGGACATAACAGATGAGATGCAGTGTCTTATTGTCAGTGGTGTCCTGCTTTTATAAATTGTTAGACAGTAACAATGCATAATCTATGCCTATCCCAAGCAATTTGAATTTCCCTACTGTTTTATAGTCATTGACTCCAAAATAGCAGGGCAATTCAAATCTGCTTGAATAGACATAAAGAATAGTCTCTAAGAAATTCAAGGTGGGGTAGTACTCAGAGCAGACTAGATGGATCTTTGGTCCCCATCTGCGTCACTTTCTAAGTTCTATGTTCTAATTACCTAGGCAGCTGAGAGGCAATATCTACAGTACTTTTTGTAACTGTTTATTAAACAAATGAATGGAGCATGAAGAAAATACAGAAAAATAGGAACAAAGATCCACTGACAAATATAGCTAGCATTAATGCAACTTATATGCATCATAGGACATGTAAAACCATTTCATTGTAATGAAGCTGAACAAAATGAAGCATATATGAAAAACGATTACCCTCATTTACTTGATTAATTAGATGCTGTTATTAATTAAGAAAATTCAATATGCTGTAATAACTTTGTATATCATTTTAACAGGAAGAAGTAAAAAATAATGAACTTCACCACTAATTTGTTGTGGCAAGCTAAACAAAACTAGAGTACAGCTTGAACTGCACAGTGTGTTTACTCTTTTAATTATTCTGTACTATTTATTTATTTGATAATTTTTGGGTTTTAGCTTCATTTTTTTGTCTTTTCTTTTTAAGGACCCATATTCATGATGTTTTCGGGGGTGTAGTGGAGTGTGGGGTGCAATTGGTAGTTAATTTACTCTGTATAATCTATTCTAGGGTAAACAGGGAAAGCCAAGGCACTGTGGGTCACACTGAGCCAGGAAATGGCACAGCAATTCACACAGGAGTGATCTACAGACCTCTGCCCAGAGGGAGGGAGGTAGATAAGGCAATAGTGGAGGAAATACATGGGATGGCAGCAAGGGAAGTACTGCTGCTGGGCGATTTTAACATGCCAGACTTGGACTGGACCACCCTGGCAGCTGCCTCAGCCAGGAGCCAGGACATCATAGAATCCTTGCAGGGGCAGGCCTCAGGCAAGTGGTTCAGGAGCCCACCAGGTGCAACATGATCTTAGACCCTGTGCTGATCAATGGAGGTAGAATAAAGGAAGTCAGGGTGGATGGGCACCTAGAGTCCAGTGTCCACCATACAGTGTGGTTCAGCAGAAGTACAGTGTCGCAGGAGAGCCACACAAGACAAGGATCCTGGATTTTAGGAGGTGGACTTAGCTAGGATAGGGAAGGGATCAAAGAAGCCCTGGCAGGAAAGGATCCAGGGGAGGGGTTGAGAAGCGGTAGGCACACCTAAAAGAAGCCATAGTGGAGGTGACAAATCAGCATTAGGCTGAGTAATAAGGAAAAAGAGGAAACAAACCACTATGATTCACAAAGGAGGTGGAAAGAAAGTAAGGGACAGAAAGAGGGTTTTCAGAAAATACAAGGAGACTCAGAAGGATGAGGATGGGTACTGTATCTAGAGAGACAGAGGGAGGCAGGAAAGCAGTTAGTAGGTAGAAGGTGCAAACAGGAAAGATTAGCACAGACAGTAAAGAAGGGGACAAGACATTTTAATGATACATTAGCGATAGAAGGCAGATCAGGGAAGGGTTGTAAGGCTCAAAGTGGAGGAAGGGTGTGCATAGATGGTGACCTAGAAAAAGCATCAGTATTGAATGAATACTTCTGTTCTGGTATTCACGGTAGAGGGGAGGGACAGGGACCACAGCTAGGCAGAAGAAACAATGGGAGAGAGGTAAGCACCAGTACTTTTATAGCAGAGAGGGTCCCGGAAGAACTCACAAAATCGAGGGGTGGACAAAGCGATGGGGCCAGATGATATACACCCAAGATATTAAAGGAATTACGGACGGTGTGAGAAGCACCACTGGCAGCCCTTTTAGTGAGTCACTAGATATGGGGGTGGTTCCAGAGGACTGGAAGGAGTAAATGTAGTCCCTCTCCACAAGAGTGGTAACAGGAAGGAGGCAGGAAAGTATAGGTCAGTCAGCCTCTCCTTAGTAGTAGTGTAAGATTGTGAAGGCAAGTTGTAGGAACACTTGGAAACCATGGGAGCACAGGATCCAAGGCAGCATGGTTTCACAACAGAAAGTCATGTCAAACAAATATGATTGATTTTTGACTGGGTGACAAAGAAGGTGGATCAGGGAGGAGCAGTGGATATCACCTACCTCAATTTCAGTAAGGCCTTTGACACTTTACCCCACAGAAGACTGATGAACAAGCTAAGGAGCCTGGGGATGGGTCACAAAGTGGAACAATGGGTTAGAAACTAGTTGAGGACAGGAAGCAGAAGGTGGTAGTAAATGGGATCAAATCCAGGGAAAAGAAGGTGACCAGTGGGGTGCCTCAGGGATCTGTCCTGGGGCCAGTCCTTTTCAATGTCTTCATCGGTGACCTTTCTGAAGGTCTGGAGGGAAGGTTGCCTATTTGCAGATGATACCAAGATCTGCAGCAGAGTAGACACTCCAGAGGGGTTAAAAAGAATGAGGAGGGATCTAGTAAAGCTGAAAAATGATTAAAGGTGCGGCAGTTAAAATTTGGTGCAAAAAGTGCAAAATTGTGCACCTGGGGTGAAGAAACCCTACAGAGATCTACAGAATGGGGAGGGATTGCTGACAATCACCAGGGAAGAGAGGGATTTAGGGATAATCATCTCAGATGACTTAAGGCTGGTCAAACAGTGTAACAAGACTGTGGGGAGGACCAGTGGGATGTTGGGGTGCATAGGAAGGGTATCGCTAGCAGAAGAAGGAGGTGGTGATGCCATTGTACAAAATGCTGGTGAGGCTTCATCTAGAATTCTGTGTTCAGTTCTGGAGGTCCATCCTTGCAAAGATATAGACAGGATGGAGGCGGTCCAGAGAATGGTGCCTATGATGGTGAAGGGCCTGCATCAGAAAACATATGAGGAGAGATTAAAAGACCTCAATATGTATACACTTGAGAAGAGGAGGGAACAGGAGGATATGACAGAGACCTTCAAGTATCCTAAAGGCTTGAACAAAGTGCAGGGGTGATATATTTCAGTACAAGACTTGCACAAGGATGAGGGACATGATATGAGATTGCGGGGGGCAGGATAAGGGAAATGTGAGGAAGTTTTTCTTCACAGAGAGTGCTAGATGATTAGAATAGCCTACCCCAGGAAGTAGTGGGTGCTAACACATTGGGATGATTCAAACCTGCATGGGATAGACATAAGGGAACCCTAGATGTGGGGAAGAGAAGCAAAAGCCAATGACCAAGTAGGGTCAGTAGCCGCTGATGCAGGCAGGAATACGGGCAGGCTAAGTGGGCCTAGCGGTCCTCATCTGCTGTCAACTACTATGTTACTATGTTACTGTTATGTTCTGTTCTATTCTACTCTATTGCCCTATTAAGTTAGAAGGTTACTAGATGGGAGTTGTACTGGTGGACCTGCCAGTAAAGGGTGCCTTAATGGCCAGGAAATGAGAGTCACATCTGGCCCATGTAGAAGTATGTTTGTCAACATACATGTTTGGTTCTGCTTTTATGTGTTCCATCCTCTGTACTTCTTGCACTTTGGTATGCCATTTCCCCAAACCTGGAGGGTTAGAAAAAAGTTGTTGGGAGGCGATACATTTACAAGCTGCCATACCCAACAGCGTATATAATTGTCTGTTTTGATATGGACCAGCTTCGTTCATGGGGATCCCAATATCATAGATTTAAAGTCATGTGGCAGATGCTTTCCTCATATGGAATTAAGTTCACTTTGGCTCCCTTTCCAGAGCATCTAGTTTTGGGCACAACAAAGATGTGTAAGTGTGTCAAGCTTACCACAATTTCACCAGCACCAGGAAGAGTTATGTCTATGGAAGTGTTGTGTTATATTAAGAATGTGAAAAATCTGGCACAGATTTTCCACGAAATTCCTTCAGCTGAGGGAGGCAGATAATTTCAACTTTTTAACCAAAGGTTATTCCACTCTTCCACACTAATAGTGCTTTCTGCTTCTGTTTCCGGTATATCTTGACTCTGTTAGAATGTTAGATCCTGCTGTCAGAAAGGTCATTTATAGGTGGGAGATCAACCCCTGCCCTCCTTAAGCCTGGCTACCCGATGTAGACACTCCTCCAATTTAGACGGGTCACTGGTAATATTAGGTAAACCTATTTCTGTGAGTAGATAGTGATGAACTTGGAGGTATTGGAAAAATCAGATCACGGTAGCCCATAGGTCTGACTTATCTTTGCAACAGAGGCTAGATGGGCACTGCACAGCAATTGTTTGTAGTGTGTTTAGGTATTATGATTCTATCCTCCAAAGCCGTTATCTATCTTTGGTTGCATGAACCCAGGATTTCCTGTTATGCTGGTCAGGGGACCAGGGGCATTTGGTGTCGGTGACCGACCTAGCTTTCTGAATAGCTCTTTAAGTCTGCCTGGTCCAAGGGTTTTACATTTGTCCAAGTTTCAGGAGTAATTTTAATAAAGGGCAGAGCATACAAGGGAGCTAGGAGAGAGGCTTCATTTTCCAACCCATACCAGTCTGTGCTCTCTTTCTGTTTTAACCAAGGAACTACAGGAAACATCTATGCTGCCAGGTACTGTAATAGAATCAGAAAGTAGGCTGTCCCAAGCCTCCCCATTCCCAAGGTTGTCCTAGCAGTTTTGTGCAAGGTGATGTCTACCCACATTCCAAACAAATTTTGGGTAAACAATGTCCAGCTGCCTCCAATATGTCTCTGGAATCTTAAGCAGGAGAGTTTGGAATAGGGTAAGGAATTTGGGAAGGACGTTCATTTTTAAATATGAATTCTGCGACCTAAGGAAAGAGGGAAAGTGTACCAGCATCATAAGTCATGTGACTTCCTGCATTAGGGCATCATTATTCAAATTATAAAAGGCGATGAAGGGCTGTATTGACCTTCACCCTAAATATCGAACTGTCTTATTTATGGCCCAGGTGAATGGGAAGGTTGTCAACAATTGCTCTGGACATTGACCACTCAGTTGCAAGGCTTTAGATTTACCATAATAAATTTTGTATCCTGATACCTGCCCACACTCTTCCAATAATTCACAGAGTTATGGGAGAGAGCATATCGATCACTCACATAAAACAGGGTATACGTCAGCATATAGGGATATTCTATGTTCCCTGTCTGGGCCCAGAATGCTTATAATATCTGGGTGATATTGAACTGCCATCACCAAGGGCTCCATACAGAGAGCAAACAAAGAGGGGAGATGGGGCACCCGTGCCTGGGTCCTCCAGATAAAGGAATCATTTTGAATGCACTCTATTCACTTTAACAACTGCTTCAGGAGCTAAATCTAGATCTTTGATGCTGTTTAGGAAATGCTCACCAAAACCCATTTTACCAAAGTATAAAGCAGGTAGTTCCAGTCCACCCTCTCAAAGGCCTTCTCAGCATCCATAGAGAGAGCTAGCAAAAAGCCCCACTCTGTTGTTATTTTGTTATTATGTTCAAGAGACATCTGATGTTACCTGTCAAATGACAACCCTTGATGAAACCAATCTGCATTCTGGTGGCCAGTATGGCTGTAAAACGTTTCTGATCAACATTTAAAGAAATTTGGTGATACAAACTACAGAGGCCTGGGTCCTTCCCTGGCTTAAGTAACACTGAAATCTGGGCCTGAGACAATGATGGGGTGCACCCATCCCTCCTGCAACACATGGCACACAAATATTAAGATAGCAATTGTCTATAAAGTTTTATAAAATTTCACTTCTATGCCATCTGGACCTAGGGATTTGGGGTTAAGGTTATAAATGGCTGTTTCTAGTTTATCTGGGTTAATCGACTGCTCTAAGAATTGGCTTAGCAGGTAGCATATTCGCCTCTGAGGCCAGGAGAGCGTAAGGCCTCTGGGTTCTATCCCAACATCAGGCACTTGGGTTAAATCCCAATATTGACACTGTGGTGCAGCATGAGGGGGTGCTGCACTCCTAAGGTGCCGTCTTTCGGATGAGACATTAAACTGAGGTCCTATCTGCTTGTTCTGGTGGTAGTTCAGGTGGATGTTAAAGATCCCATGGCACTTCTCAAAGCGAGAAGGGGAACTTGTTATTGAAAACACATCAATTCATATCATTACAAACACATAATAAAGCTAAATACATCATAACAAATCATAATAGCACATGGCTGAATAATAAGTCGCATACTTAATCCTTTTCAATATCAGAAAATATAGTATATTGCATTCCTTTCTTTCTTGTAGTGTAACTTATCCTCTTTTTTTCTTCCCAGTCTCTCTTTCACTTTTGGTTTGCTGTTTAACACCCATAACCTCTATTTTTACTTTATAAATCCATAGAGCCCATTACACCATTTCTTTATAATATTTTCAGGATGTTTTAAGACATCTTTAGTGGGTGCTGTATTCATAGCTTGTTCAACTAAAATTCTATATGTGTCATAAAACATTAATTTCTGTTGTAGAGTCCACTGACATCTTGCTTGCCACAGGTAATATTTCAGGCAACAGAAAAACACCATTAAGGTCCCATGATTGTATTTTATTTATTCAATTTTGATAACCGGGTAGGCTTGCTGAGCCCCAAAGGTCCCTTTTCAGGGTGACCCAGATTTAGCTACAAAGTACAAACATTTCACATACAGATCTATTAGGTGTGTAGATCATTTTGGTTACAATCTGGTCAGTACGCCATTGGGTACCTTAAGAGATGTGGACAATTCTCTAGTATTAGTATCTCATAAGATAGGTTTGTTAACCATCCCAACTTCCATCTGTTAGCTAAAAGGACCATAAGGGCTTAACATATGAGCATGAAAAAGAAAATGATCCATGGATTCTTCTATGTTATAACACCGTTATATGGGCAGTTTCTCTCCTCTTGAGCTTTGTGCTTTGCATTGCCTCGAAGGTTTAAGCACCCATATACTAATAACCACAGATTCTCCCACATATGTAGGGAAATTCTGTTATTATTTCACTGTTTCAAAACACCTCCTTTTAAGGTGGGGGAATTTTAAAGTCTGATTCAGTTGGATGAATTTTAGACATAATAGAAGTATATAGTCATGGCCCTGATATGTTACAAATTTGTGTCTTAGTTAGCTCCCATCTCTGGAGTTTCTGCACTGCCAGTCTAATAAATGCGGGACTTGCAGTTTGGGAGATAGTCTTAGTGAGCTATTCCCAATCCATGATTGCAAATACTCAGAGAGATTATTATTAAATCATAAATACTGTAAACTCTGGGATGGGACTAGTCCTATTTTAAAATTCTGGGTTATGAACAAAGCAAAGGAGAAAGAGATAGGGTCAACCATCCTGAGGCCTCCTTGAGCCTTGGACAGGTAAGTGAAACACCTTTTATTGGTTCAGCCTACTGTCCCACACCATCTGAAAAAGCATGAGTACAATATTGTTTCAAGTGTAATGGGGGGCATTGCTACATACAAAATGAAGGAATTATAAATGTTTTATTATGTGTACCCTTTTAATTTTAGATAACTTCCAGGACTTCCATCTATTTACACTATACTCAACCCCTTACAGTGCTATTTCTCAATTTTCTAGGGAAGATTATGTGGTCGAAATGCATGCCTAAGATTTTTGTGGCTCTGTGGAGATGTGAATTGTATTTATAATTACTGGTTCTAGTCCAGTACTAGCAAGAAACAGACCCTTATTTTTTCTGTATTTAATTTTGTATTTGAAACTTTGGAATTCTCTTGTGGTTGTCTGATTAGAGCGAATCTGCTCTGGGTTGGCCAAGAACAGGCAGTATCATCTGCATAGGCCTGGATCTTTATGAGATCTTGTCCTGAGGGGCCCTGAAAGCCCTCCCATATCTGTGTAATATTAAATTTTCTAATAAATGGGTGGAGACAGAAAATATATAGCAGTGGGCTGAGGAGGCACCCTGCCTGACTCCTTTACTAATAGTGATTCCTCTGTCACTTTCCTCTTAATAATGGGGTGTGCTGTGGCACATTAATACAATAATTTTATTTTGTTGACAAAGTCGATCAAGATTCCATACTGTTGTAATGTTTGAAATAAAAGGGATGCTACACCCTATCAAAAACTTTACTCTGGTCTAGAGTCAGGATACAGCTTTGCTTCTTATTTCTTTCGTAATAATTGATTATGTCTCTGATCATCATTAGGGCATGTTGTAGTTTCCTTTCTGGTAGACCACAAAACTGGGCTGGGTGTATCAATTTGGATGCCATTTTCTTAACCTGCTATTTAATTTCTGTGACAGGATTTTAAAATCTGAATTTAGTAGGGTTATAGGTCTCCACTTTGAAATATCCAGTCTATTTCCTGATTTGTACAAAAGATCAAAAGCCCTGACGTAAATTGAGGGGCTGACCCTTTCTGAAAGAAGAAGGTAAAAACTTCCAAAAGACACCTTGTCATTTCCCTAGGAAAGTTTTATAAGATTCCTAGAAGTCCATCTGGACCTGTAGAAGTCCCACATTTTAATTTTTGAATTACTAATTCTATTTCTTCTACTGTCAAGGAAGAATTTAGTTCTCATAGTTCCTCTTCTGAAAATTGTGTTTGCACTCGTTTTAAATAATTAATGATGTTCTCCTCAGAAGGGGGTGTTTTGTGGGATCCCATTAATAACTGCATCAATTGGTGTGGTTCTTCTTCCTTTTCTACTATCCTTCCTGCTTGTCCATCAGTTGTTGGAAGGCCATTGTATCTTTCCTTTTTGCATGTCTCAAAAGGGTCTTCTTTTGGGGATTTTGGGGTTCCATACTGTAATTCTGCATTCAAGTCTTTGCCCTATCATATTGAAATCTTTTCATGTCTTCTTTAAGTTGTTCTATCTGTGGACTGAAGTTATGTCTAGAAGTAGAGTTTAGCATATACAGATTTTGGAGCGGAGTTCTTAGTTTCAGGTAATGAAAAATTTTACTCTTTTCTGTGTTTCTCCCATAATTCTGGAACCATTTACCTTTGTCTTGCTTTGTGTCTATCCACAATTTGCCAAGGTCCTCGTAAAGGTCACTTACCAAGATCCTGGCCCAGAGAAGAGTAAAATCCCTTGCTGTGCACTGGTGACAGATAGAGTGAAGGTGTTCAATCTCCATCTCTTATTCTGTCTAGTTTTTTTTTTTGGGGGGTCTGGAAGGAGATCTGTATAAGTAAATGGTCCAAAATTCTATGGGAAAGATTTGGAAACTAGGAGTTGGTAGGTTCTTAGAAATGAAAATGTGGTCTATAGTAGAGGTTAATCTGCCTCTCCTATAAGTGTATTTAGGACCTTGAGACTTGTTCTGAGTGCAGTCAAGGAGATCTGCTATAATTATACATTTTTAGGGTGTTCGCATCACAATAAGCCTTTTTCCCTCAGCACATTTGTTTTGCTGTGGTAGGTCACAATTAAAATCACCTCCCAGAACTACGTGATGCTGTGTACAGATAAGGCTGGACTTGTGAGATTAGGGACACTCTGTCTGCCTTGGACTGGGGACCATAGACATTTATTAACCTGTATGGCACTTGTTCCCAATAGACATCAAGAATAAGCACTTGTCCTGGAATAAGGTCTATAATTTTGGTCATTTTGAAGGAGAAGGAGCTAAAAACTACCTCCACTCTGTCTACCCTGTCTGCTCTGAACGACCAGAAGGATGGTCCTCACCACCATTCAGCTTGGAAAGATCTAAGATGGTCTGAGGTGAACATCAGTATTTCTTGTAGAAAACAGACATTTAATTTAATATCCACTAGGTGTTGAAATAGGGCTTGCCTTTTGGAAATATTTTATATGCTGTGGCAATTACAAGACCCTAAGACCAATTTGTTCTTTCCGATAGTTCTGTTTTAGTGCCCTTTTTCCTTTTCTGTTTTTCTTCCCTTTGTATTCCACTAAGTTGGAGCTGCCTCCATGTTCTTGTTGGGGATTCTGATTCTACCAGGTCCATGTCTGACTCCTCATCCGTGAGGAGCTAGGACTGAAAAGGGTTTGGTTGCCTCTATTATCTGGGGTTTGGGAAGAGGTTTTGTGTTCCTAGTCATTCTCCTTCGGGAAGTGGTACTTGGTTTGGAGGCGGAGGGGGGATTACACCTCCATTTACTTCATTGGTCTGGCTATCTGAGTAACAGACAGGCAGGAGCTTGTCCCACTGGAGCTGTGCAGGTGGGGAGGGTCCAGATCTTCCTTCCCTTATGTTCTACTGATTTATCTGTGGTGGGTCAGTCTTCTCTTGCTCTTGAGGTGTGGGTTTGCGGGTGGGGCAGAGTTAGGGGTATTGGGCAGTAGTTCCCTCTGGACCTACCTTTGCTGAATCTGAGGGGTTTGTGGCTTCCTCATGGGCTTGCTGTGTAAGGAATTCTGGGCTGATGACCGAGGCTTTATTCCTTTCTGCCCACGGGCATTCAGGAAAGGTATGTCCTGTCTCCTCACACAAATCACACCTAGTTAAATTTGCACACTGCATGCTATTGTGACCTACCTCTCCGTAGTTATCACATCTTGGTCTATCACAGACACTCGAGAGGTGGGTGTGAGCCCTGCACTTATAACAGGCTCGTAATTGCCCAGAGCAGAAACCCATCTGCCCCTGCCCAATAGAAATGAGTTTGGGATACGTTCTATTTCATTTCAGTCTACCTTAATTTCACTTCACACTTTCAGCCCCTGTCCAAAATAATTCAGAATCTAACATGCTTCAGGTGAACTTAATACTTCACATTTCTGCGACAACCAATATGTAGTATCTTCAATGTGGACCCCTTCATTCCAGAACATATCTGTAACATATTTTATGAGTGGTTTTGTCAGGGTATCACCAAAAGAGGACCACAGTGGGAGAATTTAACTTGATTATATATTTGCCAGATCATATCGGGGCATAGGATGATCTAAAGCATATGTCGTAATTATCCTCCACTGAGATATTTATAAAGGCAAAGACCTCTTTAGGTAAGAAGTGCAAAGTGTGTTTCAGGAGCCTCCTACCAACATACTGCCTGTCAGGCCTTATGTCTAATCCCCTTTGTATCTTATTCTGACCGCATTCCTCCCAGGGGTGGCCTCCTTTTGATCTGGAAAAAGTTTGGATAATAAAGGTCTCTGTGGAGGAGAGTCTCCAGCATTGTTTCTTTCTGTTTGTCCATCCAGTCTTAGTTGGGTTTTCTTCTCTGTGTTTGATCCTGCAGGCCCTCCGAGGTGAGGGGTGTTGTCTCTTCTGGGAGGGTGCTGGATTACTTTCTGTTGCATTATTCCACTGTACAGGGTTATTTTTAAACTCTATTTGGTGCTGTACCTTCCAGGGTTCTTAATATTTGGGTTTGTTGCAGGTACCTGAATTTGAATTGTGGGCACCGTTCTGGAGTATTTATGGGAGGAGAGTCCTGCCAGTCCAGGTCTAGTAGCCATTGACAACTAGGCATTTTCTTCCATCCTGCTTCCTCAAGGGCTCTTTCAGGGGACCATGTAGTGAATGGATCTAAGTTTTTGGTTGTAATGAGAATGTTTTGTATAGCATCTGTTGTTGATAGGGCTTGATGTGTCCAGTCCAACCTGGGAATGGTGTTTCCAGTATGCTCTTTTGGTCCAGCAGAAGACCCCAGTACTAGGTTTCTATTTGCTAAAGTGAGTGCAGCCCTTTTATTTTCTTATCTTCCTTAGAGTAAGATTTTTGATTTCTTGCTGAGAAGGAAAAAAACTGTGACTTCATCCTGAGAGGTGGTTTGATTGAAAAATGATTTTTCTTCTTTCTGTTGTGTTTGCTTGTGTCCAGGGTCATTTGACCATTTGTTTATTTGTTTGTCTGTGAAACGTTCGAGTCCCCTTCAATGACACCATGTTTAGAAATATTTGTTTTCATTTCAACTGTTGCATTCATATCCACATTTGCATCTATTTAAAGTTTTCTATTCATTTCAGGATCTGTATTCCTTATCCTTTTTCACTCGCTTCTTCATTCTGACAGTTTTGGTTTTCTATGCTAGCTTTCTCCCTCAGTTTATTACCAAAATCTAAACCCTGTGGCTCTAGGCACATGCCTTCAAGCGTTTCTGCTGCCAGCCACTACTTTTGCAACAAGTTCAGTTTCATGTGAGAGAAGCGGTAATTGCATTGTGGTGCTCTCTTTTGATGTTACTGTGTCATTGTTGCTTCTGTCATTTGGGCTGCACTCAATGTCAAGATGGGGCTCCTCTTGCACTTTAGCGAGTTTGGCTTTTAGTTTGGCCATATAAGCAGTATGTCTACATTCTTCTTCTTTGAGTTCTCTCTGCATTTTCTTCCATTCTTCTTCCTTCAGGAAACCTTATTTTGTTTGCCATTTCTCCATACTTGATTTCATTATTTATACTCAGATTTTTGTTGATAGAAATATTTCCTCTCTAGTTCCTTTTCTTTGTTGTTTTCTGAAAATGTTATCTTCTCGTTAGCCTCTTGCAGTAAGAGGTCAGGGAAGAGGCTCGGTCCCCTGCCTCAGAAATGTCCATCCTCTCCACTGAACTGCAGCAAGTGGCCATCTTGGATGATAGCCAAGGGTTCCCCTGTAGTGCAGTGGGAATTTCCTGTGCCCTGGCCAAATTTCTCCCCATTCACTAAAACACCACCAACAGCTTAATTTGGTTCAATGTCAGTTGGCATTCATCTGTATCCCCTCCCGGGTTGTGCCTGAAAATAGTTAGAATTTGTCTAGTGCATACCTGGCTGACAAAAACTAAATAAATAAATGACCCTCATCTGACAGGGACAGCAACCCCTAGAGTACTAAAGAACTGATCTCATTTAACTTGCCTGTCTAGGACCTCTTGTCCTTCGGATAAATTAGAGTGGAACATAGCAAATTGTTCTATGTGCTGGGATGTGTGCTGGATTGCATATTGTCTGACTCCTTCTGAAGTTTCAGGACTGCCCTACTATCAGCAGTTTTCCGATCTTACATGCTGAGAGGCATCCTGCCCTATTCCCAGATTCATAGAAGTGCTGTCTAGCTCATCTAATTTCCCATTCTATCTTGTGCTCAAGTAATGTTGTAAGTTGTTTCCTTGGTCATTCCAATTCTAGTTTACAGCATTCATTCAATGAGATTCTATGCTCACATTCAGTATCATATATTCGTCTTTCTAGATCTAAGCATTGTTTCTCTCTTTTTGAGACTGGATTCATAAGATTATCTTCCATGTTACTGTAGCTATAAGGCCATCCACCATGTCCCTAGACACATATCTTCCACTTTATTGTGGAACAGATAATCCATCACCGTCATTTCGACTAGAAACTGGAATTGATTTTTGTTTAATAAAGATACATTTAGTGTCCACTGGGAGGTTTTAATAAATGGCTGGATCGCCAGAGTTATCGTGACAGGTGCATGGTCAGATGCAGTCATGGAACCTATGGAGGACATTAACTATATGTACCCAATCTTGAGAGAGCAGTAAATAGTCTAGGCTAGTATACAGTGTAAGGGATTGGAGTAAAATGTTAGTCCTGCATTCAGGTGTTCAAGGACCACCAAACATCGGTTAAATCTAGGTCTTGAATTAGTTTCTTTAAGACTTGCCCTCCTTGCCCTCTCTGTACTGCCACATTATCTGATCTGTCAAGGGCCAGGGATAAGATACAATTAAAGTCCTCTCCTATGATACAGAATCATCTAGGTTCTTTCACTGTATCAAGAGATGGCCACAGAAGTTCAGTGTCCTGATTTGAGGCATAGAGAGATTCAAAATAGCACAGTGGGGCCCCTATAATTCTTCTGTATTTGTATGCTGACCAGTGGGGTCTTGAATTATGTTCTATATTTCCAAGATGTGTCCCTTCTGATTAATATCTATACTCTCCTACACAGAGGATGTTCCTCACAGGTTGAGGCAAATACCTCCTCCACCATTTCTCTTCAATTTAGTAGGCTCTCTTATGTTTAGATGTGTCTCTTGAAATAGAGCCACCATAACTAACACATCTCAGTTCCTGAATAATCTGCTTCCTTTAATAGGGCTATGCAAACCCTTGCCATTATAAGTTATTACTTTTAAATCTCGAAGCTCCATCTTAGCACCCCCCTCAGATCTTCCATAGCTCCATCTTAGCAGTCCCCACCATCCCATACAAGTCCTCATTCATCCTTAGTCAAGAGATAAATACACTGCATGAACAACCATTTATAAACAAAACTATTTACAGAAGAGACACTTCAAGGACAGTGCAACGTGTGGTAATGCCACTCAGTTGTCTCAGGGCATCCATCGAAGGCCACATAGGCAAATATGGTGCCATGTGGTTGCCAGGTGGAGAGCTGACCCTGAATAGGCAGCAACAATTGACACTGTGAAAAAGATTAGCGCAGAGCATCTGGTTGTATAAACACTGAAAAGCTTGAGATCTGAGTCCTGGAGTCCCCAGCAGGCAAACCCCATCATAACAGTTGGCAAGGTGGTATTACCACACCCAGCCTGTCAGTTGTACTTCTCCATTTAAAGCATCACCCAGCCTTGTTGCATCATTATGATACAAATTTATGTCTCCACCCCTTGACAACATGGAATAAACTGTTACATAAAATCACTTCAATTCCTGAAACTGCTCAGCATGAATCGCAATAACCCATAATAATGATAGCAACAAGGGAGCCAAGCAATGGAAAGTGAATCATCTCAGGCCATAACCAGCAATAATTGATCAGGTACAATTTCTGGCCCTAAGAGGATCAGTTACCAGATATTAATTGGCTGCAGCTAAGCTAGGAACAAATGGTACCACCCCACCAGGAAGTGTGGCACCACTCTGGATAATTAAGGTAAGCCACACACACAGGAAGTTTCTTGTAGCCTAGTATTCTGACCACCCTTGAAACAAAGGAGGCCTAATAATACAAGCACCACTGTTGCCAGCATAATGCAAAATATTAGTTTGTTGGTGTTTCAGACACACAAGTAATTAAATGTACATCACTATTTGCATGCTTTCCCCTACCAATGCAGGTGATTAGGTAAAGGTGGTATTTTCAGTGCTGCTCAACACATAGAAGTACATAGGAGTCCTGGTGATGTGGGAATAAAACAATCATAAATCCCATTAATCTGCCCCTATATAAACCACATTATCAAACTGTTTATAGTCTATTCTGAAAGAATAAACCTATCTACATAGCAGTTCTGAACACTTTCCGTGCTCTGTCTGATAGGCCTCTGGCATAATATAGAAAGGAACATGAAGTAATTAGGCAACATGGCAAAATGCAATCCAGTGCTCTACCTGTCATCATTCGAGATTGTGCCATGGGATCATCTCCAGCATGATAACAACTCAATGAGGAAAAAATTTGCAAAGAAGTAAGACAGTACCTGAGTTCCTATGGCTTGATCGTTAAGTGGCTCAGTGGCTATGTTCACAGAAAGTTGTTTCAGAGGGAGGGAGCCTCAGAAGCACCTAGCATCAGGTAAAGTGATAGGAGGAAGACTAAAGTTGCTACCACAGGAGGAATTGGGAGGTAAGCTGTTAGAATCTGCTGCAGTCATCCTCCTGGATTACTAACTGGGGAACAAAGGAACTTTAAGAGTTAAGACTCCTGTAGGTGTAATCAATCATTCAGTGGGGTTCTGAAGTGTGAAGTACTTTTGTTGTTTTAGGCGAGGGATGTAGCTTGCCCAGTCCTCGTTGACCAGTCACTGCTTGCCATGTATTTTCATCCAGGAGGCCTTCTAGTGAGTCTGAGCATGTCTTCTGGCACCCCTAATCAAGAAGGGTCAGGTGTGCCTCAGCCAGCATGCGGTAAAACTTGTCCTGACTGCAGGAATATTTTGCACAGTAAAGGGTAAAACAAATCCATTTTTATATCTTTCTGTTTGAGATAACATTAAATTCCAAGATGTTTCTGACTTTTGACCATTGTGTGAGGTGCATAATCATGGTCCATAAACAGTCGTACATCCCCAAGCTTTATTTCTTTTAGACCAAGCTGCTTGCAGGACTTTCATTTTAGTTTGATAGTTAAGAAATGTCATGACCAGGGATCTCGGGCAGGCTTTTGGATCAGCTAGACAGGGCAACAAAGTGCAGTGTGCCCACTTAGTGTGAAGGGGCCCTCTTTGGCCATCCAAAAGCTCCTGGATCAGGAGTTCCATGCATGCTGCTGTGACTTTCTCCTCCATACCTTTCAGAAGGCCATAGAAATGGGAGATTGATCCTCTAGGACCTAAGTTTTAGGTCCTCTAGCTTTTAGTGATCACTTTGAGCCTTTTAAACAGGTATCTAAGAGCTGTGTAGTGATCCATCTGTGCAGCTGTTTCAGGTATGCCTTGCTCCAGGTCGACTTTGCACTCTTTTACCACATGGAGCATCTGTTAGTGTTGGCCAAAGAGCTTTCCATACAGTTCATAGAGGAGCCAAGGTTTCACAATTCTTTAAAGAGCTTTTTAGAAATGAACTGCAACTCTTCATTATCATCCTTGTCTGTAAAGTTGTAAAGCCTTTTTGGGGAGGTGCTTGCCTGTAACACAGGGCAACCCATGATTCTGACTTGATTTTTATCTGGAACGGAATCTATGGAAATCTTTCAGCTTCTGTTTCATGGCCATCATGGTGGCACTGATTTTCCTTTTCCCAACATTGTAGAAGTTAGATGGAGAAGATTATTGTAAGATTTAAATGTCCGTGCCATCCATGCCTAAACTAGATATTCTGTGGGAGCATTAAAGTGTACCCTGAGGGTGACATAATTAGACTAGCTACCATTAAAAGAAAATAACTGCACAGGTATCGTCCGTCTTCTCCAAGAGATAAGATTTATGGAGTTATCACTTCCCCTCCCGACACAAACCTCCTTACCAACTTGGAGATTCTTAGGGATCGTTATAACTCTTTACTGACAGATGAAGCTGAATATCTTCTACAAAGATCTAAGGTCCGGTACTTGACCAGGAGATAAAGCGAGCAAATTACTTGCTCTTCGTTTAAGGGCTCAAGCTGCAGACAGAATAATTCCTTCTATTTACAATGCAACCGGTTCCTTAGTTACCTCCCACAAGATATTCTTTGTTGTTTTCAGCAGTATTACTCCGGTCTGTAATCCCGGTCCGGTACCCGTTTAATTCTATAGATGTGGAGCATTTTCTACAAAAATAACACTTCCTTCTCTAGATAATCATCAAGTGTAATATCTGGAACTCCCTTATTGGCGTCAGAAATATGCTCAGCTATTGATACATTGCCACTGAACAAAACTCCGGACCGGATGGATACACTGCAGAATTCTACAAAGCCTATAAAAGTCAATTAGTCCCTATTCTTCTAGATACTTATAATTATATTTATAAACATGGTGTTTGGATTATTCCCTTACAGAGACCACAGTGGTAGTTCTCCCTAAACCAGGGAAAAATCCTCTTTTGTTACTAATTACCACCTGTTTCTTTGATAAATGTTGATCTAAAAATACTGGCAAAGATTCTAGCCAACAGATTGGTGAAAGTGTGGCAATGTTTAATAATCTCAGAGCAGGTAGGATTTGTGGCTGATAGGCATTCTGCAGACCATATACGGAAGCTGAGCCACTTATTTCTGCATCCAGGGACTCTTCAGTGCCTGCTGCCCTGGTGTCCCTGGATGCAGAAAAGGCTTTGATCGGGTATCGTGGGACTGCTTGTTTTATCTCATGCCTAAATATCGTATCCCTCAACAGTTTATCCAATGGTGAAGGTTCTATACACCCGACCAACAGCTCGTGTTCTCTATAACGGAATGCTCTCTAATACTATAGCTCTGAATCAAGGTACTAGACAGGGTTGCCCCTTTCCCCTTTTTATTCAATCTGTATTTAGAACCACGATTCACTACATTAATATCTCCCTTCAATACAAGGTATCACGGTTGGATCTCATCAATATAAACTGTCAGTCTATGTGAATGACATTCTTCTTCTCCATATCTTACACCCTCTTCTTCAGTAAAATCGGTTTTAACTGTTTTTTGAGTAATTTGGAAAATTTTCAAATTATAAGCTTAATATAGTTAAAACGGAGGTGATGCCTTTAAATAAATATACTTACTCATCGGAGGTATCCCAATTAGGTTTAAGATGGGTTAAAGATAATATGAAATATTTGGGATATATCTCTCTATTGATAGTTCACGAATGAAACAAAACAATTTAGATAAAACTCTATCCCAAATTAGTAAGGATCCTAATCGCTGGATTACACTCCTCTTTCTTTGTGGGAAAGATTAATGTAATAAAATTAATGTACTTCCCTGGTTATAGTAGCAAATTTTATTTGGGGTAAAGAAAAAACCGAGAAGAGCGAGAAGCAAAGCTCCAGTGTAGTAAAGTAAATGGTGGTCTGCAGTTACCGGATTTTCTCCTTTATTATTATGCAATCACATGTTCGGTAATACTTAGATGGAGTCGAGGAATAAGGATAGAGGACCATCACAGTTACAGTATGTTCCACAATGGCTTCAAATCGAAGTGCATTGTGTGACTCCAGGAATAGACATAGGTACTCATCTATGCAACTCCTAAGAATATTCCTAGAACCTTATATGGTACATCCATTGGGATCATTCTTCAGGTCTTTAATAGGATAAATGCCAAACTCCAGATACCTGTGGAGAAAGACATCTCACAACCAATTCTCAGAAATCCCAATTTTAAGATTGGTGGTAAACCTTTAAATAAAAAATTCTGGCCTTTTAATCATAAAGCTAAAGTGATTGCTCTATTAAGTGATCAACGCTTATTGACATTCCAAGAGGTAAAGAATAAATATCAAATACCGCTGAATTTGTTTTAAATATCTTCAATTGTCCCACATGCTTCATTCATACTTTGGGTTGGGGCCCTGGAATCAGTACCTAGCTGGACCTGTACTACAATCTATCTCATCACCACCTACATCAAAATTCATATCTTATTTTTATCATCTTTGAGAGACCATCTGGAGTTACACAAATGCACCACGGTATGTGTGGATTAAGCATTGCCTATTTCTGCTCCCGAGGAGAGGCCTTGGGATAAGATCTGGCAGCAATTATACCGAGATGTGAAGTGGGATAGATATAGATTACTACAATTTTTGTCATTCATGACTTATATTACACCCTGGTAAAGTTATGCAAATGGGACTACTTGCTTCAAACCTATATGTTCTAGATGTGGGAAATGCCGGTAACTTATTACATATATTATGGGAATGTAATAAGGTAGTACCTCTAGGGCAAGTATTAAAGATAATTTGGATCCCTGTTGGGCCTTTCCAAGCATTCACACCTGAAATTTGTATTTTAGGTAACTATGGGTCAGTATTACTTGGGAAACAATGTAAACATATAGCTATGATATCTTTGTGCTAAAAAATTGTTTTACGACATTGGCTCGACCAGGCAATACCATCCAGGACTGAATGGATTAAAGAAATTATTTTTGCCTTACAGGCTGAAAAATTATAGCCCAGATGTCGGATAGATTACATTATTATAATGAAGTCTGGGGCCCTCTGCATACTTTTGCTAGCAATTTAAATATGTTCATAATATGGATAGATGAAAGAGAAGATGAAATTCCTACATTAATTTTGAGTGTTGAAGTGTACCCGGGAGGAGGAGGGGCTATAGGGTGGAAGGGGGAGGGAGAGATGGGAGGAGGAAGGACTAGATAAGGACAGTTGTGTTACAACGTGTCATTGTACTAATCCTTTTTTACTCTTTCCTCATTTTTATTCCTTCATATTATAAAAATGTGGATTTCTGAACGTGAATCTCAACATAATGAATGTAGACAATGCTGGTAATTTTTCTATTTTTACCTCTGTTTTTGCCTTTTTTTCTTACCTCCTCTCTATAACTGAAAGTGTTCAGAATGTTTCTTCTGATTATAACAGAAAAACTCAATAAAGCTTACTTAATGTGCAAAAAAAGATTTAAATGTCTACAAAGGGAGCCCAAACACAAATGATACATAGGCTCGCAACAGAACTGGAAGTCTGTAATATTAGAGGGCTTTAAGTTCCGAGGTTCAATGGTGGAGCAACAACGTCACTCCTCCATTGGACCGCAAAATGTCACTCATCCTGGTCTCTCCAAGGATTCATTTTTGTTGCTGGTTGGAGGCTCTTGCTCCATCGACTTCCAGCCCTCTGCTTTCACCATTTATCTAGCTGGATTATTTCGCTGTGAGACCGAAAGTGCAGCCTTCTTCCTCGAGCCCCTCCCCATCGTCCGTTTTTGCGTTTTCCCATGTCTGCAGTGCTTTCATTGTTGCTGCTGTCATCCTCCAACTTGCTTTTCTCTCTCGCCCAATCCCTCCTCGTTCTCTCTCTCTCTCCCCTTTCAACCTCACCCCACCGCTGTTGCTCACCACAGCCCTTTGTCACTGCCGCCTGTTCTACCTCTGCCTCTCATAGTGGCTCTTCCTGCCTCTTCCCTTTGCTCCTTTGCTGCTACCGGCTCTGCTCTGGGTCCAGAGCCACCCTGGAATTTGTAGCATGCACTTGGAACTGGAATGAGAACCTGAGTGACCCTAGGAGCCTCACACTTTGTTTACACGCCATTGGGATGCTTTTTGTTCTGCAGGTAATTCTCTGGGATTTAGTTTAGTTTAGCCCTCCATTCATGGGTCAGTATTATCCTTTCATAAAAAATCATTTACCTACATTTCCTTCTGATGTCTACAGCTGCTGGATGTTTCCTATCCATGGAACTTGAGTGTTACATTGCCATGGCTTCTTATAGCTTACCAGTGCTGGCGTCCGAATGTATGGTATGGAGGTCCAGACCAGACCGTTGGACCACGACATTTCCAGTTTTAATTGTCTCTCCCATTCTTTCACATTTCACATTGTGCTCTGATTTTCCTCATGTTTTCCTCACCACATCTCGATTTCTTGCCTTTCTTACTCTCATTGGCATTTTTTTTTTTTTTGGGATGCTCCTTTATTTCTCATTATCATAGCTGTTGGGCTGGTTTCTAGTCATTACCTCTCTGGGTGCCCGCTGTTCAGTGGGCTACTTGGCTGGTGCACCCCTTCTGGCCATTTGCTGTTTGTACCTGCCTGTGCTCTGCTTTGTTGCAGCATTCTGCTGACATATGTATACTGCCATACCATTCCCTTCCTCCATAGCATGCTGCTGTTCCTGCCCTATCTCTACCAGCCCTCTGGGATTCGATTCATTTGTACTGTCTTCCTCATGTCACTCTATCCTGCCCACCACCAGCCTTCAATACATCGCCATACACTCGACTTTCTCTAAGCTGGCTCCTTCTGGTTCATTGTTCCTCTCAGCTCCATGATGCCTACACCATTCTGCTCATCTGTTTCCCTTATTCCATCTTTGTCCTTTCCTATCTTGATTTCCTGTGCCTGCCTTCCAGCATCCCAAACCTAGGTGGCTCCCTATCCTCCTTGCTTACTGTGCCAGCCCCTGGGTTTCACTCTTTCATAGTGCCTAGCCCTCTGTTCCTCTATACCGCCTCGACCTGCTTATCCTTTCATTACTTACCATTCGTCATAGATTCTTTCCACTGGACTGTAATGGATCCTCTTCCCTCATGGCTTCCTTCCTCATAGTCCCTAGTCCATTTTGGCTCCTCGTGATCACTTGTCCTAAGTGTGCCTCCTGGTTCGCATCCCTGGTTCCTACTTGCCATTCAAGTTCGTTTCCTCATGGTTGATCCGTTCCATCACTTCCTCGAGCACTGTCTCACGCTCCCAGCTTCACCTGCTCCTCATACACTGTCCACTGTTTGCTCTTGATGTGCCTTCTTAGCCTCGACTCTGCCTCCTTCCGAGGAGCCCGCCTACTCGCCCGCTCTATGAGCAGGTTACCTTGTACAAGTTCATTTCAAGCTCACTCCAGTCTCCCTTATTCACATTCCATGCCGCCATCCAGGATTCACTCCAATCGAGGTCAAGCTATCGATATTTCTTTTGGGCATGCTCTATCATGGATCACATGATCATATGCCACCTCATCCAACTAGCACTACTGCTGTTCTCATCCCGACCGACTGGGTCCTATGCTACCCATTGACCTCCCTACCATCATTCATCCTTTCACACCTCGCTTTCCTACACCAGCCCTACAGTTTCAATCTATCATTGTCCCTCATCCTTGTCCTATTTTGTCTTCCTCATCATAGCACCTCTTCTCATCCCAGCCATCATGGATTCACTCCACTCATGGCTCCACTTCCACTCATGGATTCACCCCCATGTACACTGTCTGATTTGCTCCTCTCGATCTCGACCTGAGCGTACCCTCATTTGCATACCATCTGGTTCCAGACATGCCTTCGTGGCCTCAGAGTCTACCTCTTCAAGGAGTCTACTTACTCACTGCTCTGTCGAGCAGCCTACCTTCCTACAAGTTCATTTTCAGTTCATTCCTGTCTCCTCTCATTCACCTTCCATACTGGCCATCAAGGATACACCCAACTGAGGCCTGCAATCAATATTTTTGAGTGTATCTATCATGTCTCCTATGCTTGACCCTATCATGACTACTATGCCACTTCTTGGACCCATGGCATGTCTCAGGTTCATAACTCCGTCATCATTTACTCATCCTTACCTCAGGGTTTGTCTCTTCACATCACTTACTCGAGCATTCCCATCTTTGTATCCTATGCTCATCGCCTCTGACCTCCACGCCTAATCATTCACATTGCATAATCTGTCATGCCCTATCAGCCTCAGTATACACCTGCTCGCATTGCTTGATCAAGCATTTCTATTGTTGGATCCCACGATACCCTTCGACCGCCTGCCCTTCTGGCGGCGATCATCCTCATCGGTCTTCATCGCCCTCATATTCCTTCTTCGATCCATGCTTTCTTTTGGGATTTTCCCTATCCTTCCATTGTCCCATCTCATACCATTCGTTACTTTGTATATCTTCAGTGTTTTGTATGGCTCTCTCCTCTACCGCCAATTGTCATGGTAGTCCTGTGCTCATCTATTTCCATTGATTCTGAGCTTAGTTTTTCCTTACTTCACTATCTCATCATCTACTCCTGCTTTGGCGCTACTGCTCTGCTCCCTCTCCTCAACTCTTTCTGCAACCTCAGCTGTACCAGTTCAATCCAATCTTGGCTCATATCTCATCGTGCCATGACTCTCTATTCATTTACTTTTGCCATTCACAGTCTCTGACCTTCTGTGGCTGACTCCATCCAACCTGGGTCGACTCCAGGCATTCGTGCCACCCTCATTCAGCTCACTCTTCCCCTTGAGGAGCCTTTTTCCTTCATGGGTCTACTCCTCCATGTCGCTCACCATCAATGATCCTTCATTTCTTAGCCCTTGGTTCCATGGATGCTTGGCCTTAACATGATCATCTTGTTCGCCTACCTCCACAGGCATGCCTTTGCATGTTTTTTGCCATGTCTGCATTGTTCCATTGCTCCATCTGGCCATGCCTATCCTAGATCATGTACCGCCTACTTTGACTCGCCCCAGTGCAGTTCTCCTCCAGCATTGACTGGGTCCTATGCTACCTATCGACCTCCCTACCGTCCTTTGTCATTTCATGCCTCGCTTCCAGTACCTGCATTCCTGGCCAATCTCTCATCGTACCTCATCCTTCTTGTTCCTTCTTCAGTCTAGCGATTCTTCTTGGCCTGCCTGTTGTGGATTCTTTCCACTCTTGGTTCCCCGCCTCATCGTGCTTCATCAGATTTGACTCCCTCAATCGCCGTCCGTGCTTGCCCTCTGGTTTGCATACTCTCTGGTTCCTGATGCGCTTTCTTGGCCTCAACGTCCATCTCCTTCTGAGGAGTTCCATTGTTCTATTGATCCCTGGCGCCTGATACTTTCGCTCAAGTTCTGTTCCTGCTCATTCCCATCTCCTCTTCTTCCAGTTTTGTACCTACTCTTCTGGATTCTGTCATCGAAGTTTACTTCCTCAGCTCTTGCTTCCTCATCATCATACTTTATCAATCTGGCTCCCTCCTCATCGTATCTCATCCAGTTTTGATTCTCGATCACTTTCCTGAGTTGCCTCTGGTTCGGATCTCCCTTCTTGGCCTTGGACTCTATCGCCTTTCAAGGTGCCTCCTTGGTGTACTCCCTTCATGCCAGTTCATTTTCAGTTCTTTCCCATCTCCTCCTCTTCCTGTTCACTTCTGGTTACCCAGGCTTTCTCCAATCTTGGCCTGCTCTCGCCATTCTTTTGGGCACACCTATCATAATTTTATGCCACCTATCAGCTGTGGCTCTCTGCAGAATGCATCGAGTTCATAACTCCAGTCATATCAAGTTCATGAATCCAGTCATCTTTCACTCAGCATTACTTAGAAGCTCATCCATTTACATTACTTACTCTAACACTCCTATCATTCAATACCGTTCTACCTCATCCACTACAACCTCAGAGTCTAATCATTCAGGGTCTAATTGTTTCGCGTCGCATAATCAAGAATGTCTCTTCAACCTCAGTGTCTGCTTACTGGCATAGGTCTATTAAATGCATAGCTCCATCAAGTCAGTCTACAACATTATTGGTCTCCTCATCGACCCATCTGGAATATCCTCATGAGTACATCTGGTTATCCTCACTGCTCTGACTCATAAATGGATTCACCCTCCTATCCTTGCTTCCAGATCTACTATTCCACATTGATTACTCGAGCATACCTCCTTAGTTCCAACAAGGTTTATCTATTCTCATCGCTCCTCAAGCATTCCATCATCGACTCTGATGCTACTCCTTGACTATAACATCAAGATCTAATCATTCACATTGCATAATCATGCCTCATCGACTTCAATTTTGACTTCCTCACCTCACTCAATCAATCATACCTATTATCAATCTCATGCTACCTCACCGACCCACCGACCTCCTGCAGTGATCATCAACATCAGTATTAATTTTACCTCAAGTTTGCATTCAATCTGCATGCAGCCTCATGTTCCATCCTCAATTCAGTACTTCCTTTAGGGATCTCTGTATTCCATCATCATCCTCACTGCTCGTATCCCCTAGTTACTGAACTCTTTCATTTAAAAATATACATCCTCAATTCAAACGCCATCAGCCTGGAGGAAGGCACCTAGGCCTTGGATCCCCAGAGGTTTCCTCCTCAAAGGTTTTTCTCTTCTCCATGCCAATGGTCATAATATTAATTAGAGTTAGTGATTTTCTTCTCTTTAGTTAGTTAGGTTCCACTGTTGGATGAAGGTGGATGGTGGCTTGGCTTTCCCTCTCTCCTTAGGAAGATAGCCTTCTCTCCATAGAATGTTTCCATCATCTTCACCTTCATATACCCATATCTTTGGGTATTCTTTTGGGCTTCTTCCTAACCTACCTTAGCCAACGATTCATTTCCGGCACTGTAGGGAGGAACCCTCTAGGGTTCCTTGCATCATGCCCCTACAGGGTGGTATATCCATGGATGGAGGCGGAAAGCCACAAATATAATCAAGTTACTCAAGCATTATCACATATCTTATCAAGTTGTGTAAGCACATTGAATGGGAGGCTTTAAGCCTGAGGTTCAATGGGTGGAGCAACAATGTCACTCCTCCATTGACCTCAAAATGTCACTCATCCTGGACTCTCCAAGGATTCGTTTTGTTGCCTCCATCCACCCCTCCTCCTCCAGCGTAGTCTCTCTTACCAGTGGGCTTCTTTCTAACCTACCTTTGTAGCACATTCATTTCTGGCATCTGTGGGGGACCCTCCTCTAGGGTTCCTTGTGTCATACCACTACAGGGTGCTATATCCCATGGATAGAGAGGCATAAAGCCACTAATGTAATCAAGTTACTCAAGCATTATCAGATATCTTATCAAGCTTGTAAGCATATTGAACTTCTTTAAGTGGGATCCCACATTTGGTCTCAAATATCCAATAGTCATTTTATGACCTGATGTTGTTATCAAGACAAGTGGATTTTTAATATCCCTTGCTGATCTCGATCTATGACTGTGGAAACAGGTTTTGGAGGATTTGAAAATGACACCTGCCATGTTCGGAGGTGGAGCAACACAAGGATATGTTGAACAATAGGGGCCAAAATCTGCAAAAATAAAGTTATGAGTACATGCTGGAACAATTTAATGTTTCTTCATAAGTTAGTTGGTTTTTCACATTTCTACCCCAAATTTTCAGCAGAATCTTTCCATGGCCACTCCTTCTCAGCATGACATATGTAACATATAAAATAGCAGCTGGCACGTCATATTGCACTACAAGTGTGAAAACACATTTTGAGTAAGGTTTGAAATATGACAGCTGTCACATTTGTGATGTGTTGTGAAAAATTACTATGTTAAAATCTGGGTCAAAATTCTGAAAATTGCAGTTATGAACATGCATTGAAAATGTCAACATACACTCATAACTAGGGATGGGCGAACTGGCTGTAATCCGGTTCTAATTCTGACTCTGATTTTTTCCAAAAGTTCTAATTTATTCTGATTTACTCTGATCAATTGCAGGGTAGTGGTTTTCAGTATTCCCTGGTCTCCAGTGGTCCTCCCATCCTGATCCTCTAGAATTTATATAGCATTCCCTGGTGTCTAGTGGACTAACCTCCCTGTGCCTGATCTCCTGTAATAGTAGTAGTCCTCGATTCCCTGGCATCTAGTGAACCCCATCCCCTACCCCAGCAGGTAGTGCCCCCACCTTGACCCCCAGCTGGCAGCTGGCACAGCCAGCCACTCTCCACCATGGCTGGACACCAACTGAGTAGTCAATGAATGAGCACCTGCTTGTACAAGTGTGGCTTATTCATTGACATGACAGCTCAGTCGATGGGCAGCTGTAGTGGAGACAAGGGTGGCAGGCTGTTCCAGATGTCCACCATGCTGTTCCACCCCATCCTGACCCCCAGCTGGCAACCAGAGGGAATCAAGGACTACTAGTTATGGGGAATGATCTTGGGGGTCCACCAGACACCAGGGAATGCTAATAACTCGAGGATCAGAATGAGGGGCACTGGACCACAGGAAACTTGTTAAATTATGCTGGGCAGGTGATTAGGTGGGGAAGGACCACTGGACACCAGGAAATATACCGGGAAATTAAGTGCTGGACTGAACCAGACTGCACTTCAAACCACCAACTTAGCTCCAGTCGAAGCCATGAAATGCTCAGTTCTCCCAATCAGAGCCAAGTCAGCCTGGTTTAGGGGTTCAGATCTGCATCAGAGCCAGTTCACCAATCCCTATTCATAACTTTATTGATTTTTATATTTTTTCCACAAATTTTCAACATAGCCCTCTTATGACCCTGCCTCATGAACAAAGGTGGAGACATTTTTCAAATCCTGCCTGAAAGGGATTTTGTGCCACAAGTCTGAAAACACATTTTGGCCAAAATTTGAAAAATGACAGCTGTCACATTCATGAGGTGGTGTGAAAAAAATCACCATGTTAAAATTCTGGTGGTCAAACATGGAAAATTGTTAGACTTATGAGCGTGCATTGAGAAATTTCAATGTACACTCATAACTTTGTTGCTTTTAATATTTGTATGCCACATTTTCAACATAGCTTTCTTTTGACCCCCACGTAGCCTTCTTATGACCCTGTTTCATGAACAAGGGTGAGAAAATTTTCAAATCTGCCTGAAAGGTGATTTTGTACCACAAGTGCGAAAACACATTTTGTCCATTTGTCAATATTGAATGTTTGCCTGATGGCATTAGCATTGGTAGTGCAGGAGTTAGACAGATGCAGAATAGGATGGCAGTGATACTGAACCTAACGTAACCCACCCCCACCCTGCAGAGATGGACAGGCATTGGGGTGTGCCTTTGGGTCATTCCCCATAACGCTCATGCCGTTTCACCTCACCCTACCCTGCAGACACTGACAAGGGTTGGGATGTACTTATGGAGTGTTAGGGCTTTACATTACCCCATTCCATGGAAATACACTGAAATGGGTGCAGTATAGGAGAATGGGGTGAACTTTGGGGTTGAAGAGTCCAAGGCACACTCGATGCCTGTCACTGGCTGCAGGGTGGGTGGGGTGGAATGGTGTGAGCATTACTATCGACAATCCAAAGTCACACCCCTGACACCTGTCAGTCCCTACAGGGTAGGGCATTATGGTCAGAAACTCTAACACCCTGGGCATTTCTTGATATTTTCACTCCAAGTTTTCAACATGGGCTTTTTATGACCCCACTGCATGAACAGTGACACTATCAGTTCATTAGCCAAAAGTGATTTTGACAGCGACTGCGCCATTTGGCCCAAAGGGTCGAAAATACATTTTGAACAGGATGTGAAAAATGACAGCTGTACTGTTCATGAGGAGGTGTAAAAATGGTAATGTTGAAAATCTGAGGAAATATTAAAAAATTGAGGAAATCACGCTGCAAAGCGTAGAAACTGTGCAACACACACACCCGTAATGCAATTGTTTTGAGGATTTTTACACCAGATTTTTAACATAGGCATTTTGGGACCTCCACTCATAAACAGTGGCACTGTGATTTTCTTAATCTGTCCCAAACGTTGATTTCACACAGTGACAGCACCTATTGTGTGCCACAGGTGCGAAAACATGTTTCAGGCAGGATGTGAAAATGACAGCTATACCGTTCATAAGGCGGTGTGCAAAATGGCAATGTTGAAAATCTGAGTAAAATATTAAAAATTCGAAATTACAAGCATGCATAGTAACTCGCCAATGCACGCTCATAACAGTCATTTTTTGAATTTTTCACTCAAATTTGCAACATAGGCATTTTGGGAGCCCACCTCATGAACATTGACACTGTTGTTTTGTTAATCAGTCCTGAAGGTGATTCCACGCAGTGACCAGCAAATCACTTTTCGGGACATAATAATGACATGACAGTGACTGAGTTCATGAGGTGGGGTCCCAAGAACCCCATGTTGAAAATGTGGTGCCAAAATCGCAAAAATGGCTGAGATATCCACCTAAGTTGAAAAACCCCATTTACTGTATACCATTATACACCTTACGGCATTCTTCAGTTTGCAGTCATTTTAAAGAGTGTAGATGTGTTCCCGCTCCACAAGATCATGGCACCGACCTCTGGAGGTAAGTATGTGGTGGGGGTGGGGAGGTGGGTGCACAGAGGGTGGGTGAGGGTTGGGGGAGGGACACCACAGACAACGAGGACCTTTCTTCTTTACAGGTTAAAAAAAACTTTGCGGGAAGGTTTTCTTTTTACAGGTACATTGGCAAGCTGGTGTGGGCTCCCAGTGTGCCACTTGGGTGTTTTGAGGGGGACTGGGTCAGTGGGGATTGGGCACCCGTGGTGAAAACAAATATGTATTTGGGAGGCATGATGCCGGGGATTGGGCACCCTTGGCAGACAAATTAAACTACAGGGACATCATGCCGATGGGTATTGGGCTCCCTGTCAGCAAATGAACTGGGGAGGGCTGGGGCACGCCAAAGGGGATTAGGTACCCCTGAAGTTTGCTTTGTGGGACTGTGAGGCGGACAGCGACAGCGCCGCCATGTTTAATTAAAATGTTACACCAGGCAAGGCCGCCCCTGCAATGAGGGGCTCCCTCATTGCAGCGGTGAATTTCTTTCAAGTTGGTGGCATGCTCTGAGCTGCTGTCATAGACTGCTTGCTCATTCATTGGTGCCACAGAGACAAGCCCAAAAAGCAGTGGTGGCATTGGCTACAACACGGCTGCATCTCACAACCTGCCACTCCAGCAAGCTGTCACAACATGTTTCTTGGCATGCATAAGCAAACATAAAATGACTGCTGTCACATTCATGAGGTGGTGTGAAAAAATGGCTATGCTGAAAGTTGAAGTGAAAATATTGAAAATTACCACAGTTATGGCGTGCATTGAAAAGCGTCAGTGTACGCTCATAACTTTGATATTCTTATATTTTCCCAGATTCTTAACATAGCCTTCTTATGACCACTTCGTGAACAGGATGGAGAAAATTTTCAAATCCTGCCCAAAAGGTGATTTCACACACAAGTGCAAAACACATTTTGACCAGGATTTGAAAATGACAGCAATCACATTCATGAGGTGCTGTGAGGAAGTACAGTAGCTATGTTGAAAATTTGGTGTCAAAATATTGAAAATTACCAAGTTATTAGCCTGCATTCATAAATTTCAGCATAGGCTCACAACGTTGTTTTTTTAAAATATTTTTATCCCAGATTTTCATAGCCTTCTTATGACCCCACCTCATGAACAAGGGCGGAGGAATTTTTAAATCTTGCCCGAAGGTGATTTAGATGCGGTGACCGCAAAAATCACCTTTTGGGACTAATTTGCCTAATTTCACTGTCATTGTTCATGAAGTGGGGTCCCAAATAAGGCATGTTAAAATTTGGGAGCAAAATCTTCTAAACTGACCAAGTCATGGTGACAAGTTCAAAATCCTTTGAGATACATTGAACCACATACCTGATTTCTCAGTTCACAGTCGAGTGCTGAAGAGTGAAGGCGTGTCTGCGGTCCAGAGAGGATTATGTCATTGGATCCCTGGTAAGTAACTAAGGGCTTATGGAGATGTTAGGTGGTGGGTACTGAGTGAAAGGGTTGAATGGGGGACAGTAACAGTTGTGGTGGCAACACATTGATGGACAGTTTTCTTTTTACAGGGTGCATTTAATAAAAAGCCTTGGCTGGCTAGAGCATAGCGCTACCACCTGTGGCACTGATGACCTGCATTTGTGAACGAGCATGGTGCATCAGAGGGTTGGCCTGGTGAGCATCCCATGGACAGCTATCCTTCTCCAGGGAGGATTGTAGCTCAGGCTCTATCAGTGACACCCAGTGGAGCTGTGTGCAATAGCCAGTGCCACTCTTTGGGAGGGAGTTGAAAGACATCTACAGTATAGGTCGGGTGTGGGATTGTGCCCAACCTTTGATGATGTCATTGCAGACCTGCATCTCTGGGGAAACTTACAAAAAACCCGGGCTGGCTGCACCATGAAGCCCCTGGACCTCCACCGAATGACACCCCAGGCTTAAGCCTTGGCTGGGGCCTTAGGGAAATCTCAGTCCCTCCTGGGGAGCCCGCCATGGGGCAGCTGCAAACCTCCCAGTCCAGACAGTCTGGGAGGGATGCCAGGTGCAAGGTCTGAGTGCTGAAGAGGGTTACATCCCTGCACAGAGTCAAGGTGCTGAACAGAATTGCAGTAAAAAGAAACTATGAGGGACGGTTTTACCAACACTAGGAACTGGGGCACTGGGCTCCCAATGTCAGTATTATGTTTGGCAGTACAAGGTGGACTCCTGGTGTCACACAGTCAAAATGGGCAGGGTGTGGGGTAGCAGTGAGCATGGGGATTGGGCACTCCTGTGCTGGAATTTTAACCTGGAAAGAGAGGAGAGATTGAGGTTTTGGTTTTCTTTGGCGACACTGGGTGTGGGCTCCCTAATGTTATACAATGAAAATGGTCTGGAGTTAGGGTTTGTAGGCAGCACTGGGGATAACGTTGGAGGATGAGGAATCACAACAGGCTGATCATGACAGATCAGCTGTGCTTGCTGGTTAGCATTATTTAGATTAAAAGAAAGAGCTACCCTATGATTGAGATGGCTCTCTCCTTTGAATTACACAAAGTTTTGTTTCCACCCAGAAAACCAGAACAGTGTCATGATTAACCTGGTTGATGATTGGTGTGACACTGACAAGCCCCTTGTAGACTACTTTGCATTGGACTGGCAGAGTCAAATACACTTTCATAACAAAATGTTTGCTGTGAATGCATGTGGCAAACATAATACAAGCATTTGTCAATGCGAACGTTCACTTGCAGGTATTTGCAGTGGTATTTGGTACAGGTATGGGCTTCAGAGGAGCGAGGAGGCAACCAGTGGGGTGGCAGGTGCTACCTGGTGGAAGCTGCACTGTAAATGCAGGAAGGAGCTGCTAGTCAGAGAAGCCCTCCCATTGACCGTAGTGAACCAGGGAGAGAGAGTGTGCCAGGTAGCAGAAGGCACTAATAAGTAAAGCCACACCACAGCTATTGTAGAAGCCTGTGGTGGGGAGAGAAACAGGACCAGGAGAGAAAGAGTGCAGCAGGAGGCAGATAAGGACCTCTAGGCCCATCCAGTGTGCCCGTAAGCCATGTACTTGACTGTGGCTACTGAGTTTCCCTCAGCTTCTTCTGGTAATGATACCTCTGCCTGTGCACCCCAGCATGCCACTGGCCCTCCCTGCAGCCTTTGTGCTCAGTTTTGACACCTGTAGTTAATCAGAAATGATAACTCCTAGGTCCTTATCTTCCTTGGTGATTGTCAGCACCTTCCCGCCCATCCTGTAGCTCTCCCCAGGTTTTCCTCTTACCAGGTGCATTACTTTGCACTTCTTTGCATTGAACCTCAGTAGCTACTCCTCAAACCATTTTTCAAGCCTCTCCAGGTCCCTTCTCATTTTCTACACCCTTCTGGAGTATCCACTATGTTACAGATCTTGGTCTCATCTACAAACAGGCAGACCTTTCCTTCTAACCCTTCTGCAATGTCAGTAATGAAGACACCAAGGACCGTTCCCTGAGGTACTCCTCTGGTCTACACCTCTCCTGGATTGTATCCTATTTACCATCACCCTCTGCCTTGCTTGCTCCACCACCTCTGGTGCCAGACTATCACATGTGTCCACCACCCTTATGGTGAAGAAAATGTTCTCACATTTCTTCCTAATGTGCCTCCCTCCACTTTCATATAATGCCCCTCAGTCTTGTGATTCTGCTACATTGGAAGATGTCTCCCTCTGTACCTTGTTTATGCCCTTTTCGGTAATTGACATTTCTATCATGTCCCCCACTCCCTCCTTTCCCCAGTGAGTACGTATTGAGGTCCTTTAATCTCTCCTCATATGTTTTGTGCTGCAAGTCATGTACAATCTTGGTTGCTCTTTTGTGGACCGCCTCCACCCTGTTATTGTCATTGTCACTGCACAGGTGCAGCCTCCAGAATTGCACACAGTCACGGTAAATGAGGCCTCAGTAGTGTTTTATACAATGGCATCACCACCTCGCCTTCTGCTAGTCATACCTCTGTCTATGCGCCCCAGCGTGTCACCACCCCATCCTGTGTGGCTCTCCCCAGGATTCCTCTTCTCAGGTACATTATTTTGCACTTCTTTGCATTGAACCTTAGTTATCACTCATCAGACCATTTTCAAGCCTCTCATAGACTGTCCTCATTTTCTCCACCCCTTCTGCAGTATCCACTCTGTTATAGATCTTGTTGTCATCTGCAGGCAGACCTTTCCTTGTAGGCCTTCTGAAATGTAACTAATGAAGTCATTTAACAGGGTGGTCCCAGGACTGATCCCTGAGGTACCTCGCTGGTCACTCCCTCTCCCGGATTGGATCCCAATTACCACCACTCTCTTCCTTGATGCACCCACCACTCTTATGGCATACTATTATTTTATGTGACCACCACTTTCTGTGAAGAAAACTTTTCTCACATTTCCTCTTAATCCACCCCCATCCAATTTCATATCATGGCCCCTCATTCTTGTACTACATCTACACTGAAAGATGTCTGGCCCTGTACCTTGTTTATGCCCTTGAGGTACTTGAACATGTCTGTCATGTCCTCCCTCCCTCCTTTCCTCCAGTAAGTACATATTGAGGTCCTTTAGTCTCTCTTGATATGTTCTGTGTTGGAGCCATGTACCATCTTGGTTGCCATTCTGTGGATCGCATCCACCCTCTCAATGTCCTTGTACAGTTGAGGCCTCAGAACTGCACACAGTACTGTAGGTAAGGCCTTACTATTGGATTATACAATGGCATCACCACCTCCACACCTTCTGCTAGTGATACCTCTGCCTATGCACCCCAGCATACCACTGGCCCTCCTTGCAAAATTTGTACTGTTTGACACCTTTAGGTCATCAGAACTGATAAATCCTAGGTTCTTTTCTTCCCTTGGTGATTGTTAGCACCTCCCCCATCCTGTAGATCTCCTCAGGGTTCCCTCTTCCCAGGTGCATTATTTTGCGATTTTTGCATTGAACCTCAGTTGCCGCTGCTCAGACCATTTTCAATCCTCTCCATGTACCTTCTTATTTTCTCCACCCTTCTGGAGTATTCACTGTTACAGATGTTGGTGTCTGTAATGAAGGCATTGAACAGGACTGGTCTCAGAACTGATCCCTAAGGTATCCCGCTGAGACTCCTCTCCCGATTGGGTCCCATTACCACCATCCTCTGCCTCCTGTCATTAAGCAGTTTCTGACCCAGTTTATCAGCTTGTGCCCCATGGCCAGACTACCCATCTTGTTAATTAGCCTTCTATATTGGATGGTGCCAAAGGCTTTGCTGAAATCAAGGTAAGTGACATCCACCACCCTCCTGATTTACTTTCTTAATGAGGCATTAGGGTTTCCAACCTAACACCCACCCTGCAGACACTGACAGGCATCAGAGTGTGCCTTGGGGTCTTCGTTTCTAACGCTCAGCCCATTCCATAAGGAAATAAGCTGAGATGGGTGCAGTATAGGAGAATGGCATGAGCGTTAGGGCTGAAGATCCCAAGGCACACCCCGACGCCTGTCACTGTCTGCAAGGTGGGGGTGGGTGGGGAATGGTGTGAGTATTACAGCTGATGACCAAGGCACCCCCGACACCAGTCAGTCTCTGCAGGGTGGTGCATTATGGTTGGAAACCCTAACACCCAGGGCGTTTGTTGGTATTTTCACTCCAGATTTTCAGCATGGGCATTTGGGACTCCACCTGATGAACACTGGCCCTATCATTTCATTACTCAATCCCAAAGGTGATTTCACACAGCGACTGTGCCATTCCGTGTTACAGGAGCAAAAACACATTTCAGGCAGAATGTGAAAAATGACAGCTGTACTTTTATGAGGTGGTGTGATAAAATGTGTATGTTGAAAATTTGGAGTGAAATATATAAAATTAGCAAAGTTATGTACCTGCAAAACTGTGCAATGCATGCTCATACCCAAGCCATTTTTTTTGAAAGTTTTCACCAAATTTTCAACATGAGCTTTAGGACCTCACCTCATGAACATTGGCACTGTTGTTTCATTAATCAGTCCTGAAAGGTGATTCTGCACAGCAACAATGAAATCACCTTTTGGGACAGAGTAATGAAACAATAGTGCCAGTGTTCAAGACGTGTTGTCCCAAGAACCCCACATGTTGAAAATTTGTGCAAAATTCCAAAAACTGGCAGAGATATCAATATAAGTTGAAAACCCAATTGACAGCCATTATAATGGCACTTACCTTGATACATCAGTTTATGCTTCGCTTTGAAGAGTGCAGATGTGCCTTGGTCCACAGAAGATCACAGCCACCAACCTCGGAGGGTAAGTATGGGGGTAAGGGAGATGATTGTGCAGAGGGAGGGCTGGGATGGGTGAGGGGACGAGGAGACGATGAAGGACCATTTTCCTTTTTTCGGGAGGGAAAAAAAGACGTTGGGGACTGTTTTCTTTTACAGGTACATTTTAAATGATTTTGCAGACACGGACTGGACTCCCCAGTGTCCTGGACTATTCAGAGGATATAGATTTGGGGACACTGGGGTGGGCTCCCAGTGTCCCGGACTATTGGATGTGTGTGTGTGTGTGTGTGTGTGTGTGTGTGTGTGTGTGTGTGTGTGAGGACGGGAGAAAACCACACCGTGGCTATTGTTGAAGCAGGGGGCTGTCAGAGAGAGAAGAGCAAGGACCAGGCACACAGACTGCAGCAGGAGCTGCTAACAAGGAAAGCTGCACTGTGGCTATTGTTGAAGAGAGGGGAGGGGTCAGAGGAGAGGAGTGAGGACCGGGAACACTGACTGCAGTAGAAGTCGCTAACAAGGAAAACCACACTGCGGCTATTGGTGAAGTGGGGAGGGTCAGAGGAGGGAGGCAGCGAGGACCGGGCATACAGAGTGTGGCAGGAGCCGTAACAAGGAAGCCACACAGCAGCTAATGTTGAAGGGGTGCAAAGGAGTGAGGACAGGTGAGAGAGAGGTGCACACAGGGAATGAGGATGAGAGAGAGAGAGAGTGGCAGGCAGCAGGAAAGCTGCAGCCATAACTCTGATCATGCACATTAGTGATTAGTGTGGAACAATAATGCGCATGGTCGGAGTTATGACTTCGGAAAGAAATGAAGCGCTGTCTTTGAATGGCTCATTTCCTTTAACTAGAGAATTTGCCATGTCAGCATAGCTGAACTAGTGTCATGACCAGAGTGCCTGGTCATTGGTGTATACTGCCAAGTCCATTGCAGTTTCAGCTGTAATTGGCTGGGGCAGTGACACACCTCTCAATTTCTCAAATGCCATATAAGATGCAAGACGTTCCTTGCACAAGTGCAAGTCAATGCAAAAAGGAGATTTAAACATCACTTAAAAAAATCTACTGATCACAGTTGGCACCAGCAGAATGCACAACTTTGCAAATAAAGTGTAATTTCAGACTGTTCAATCATTTATGTCTAAGGGCATTTAGATGAAAACCAGATCTAAGGTTGCATTGGCTATATCTGTCTCCCAAAGATTATTCTTCAGCTGAGTTCAAAGATCAACTTGTGAAATAATAATAATTTTCACAGTAACAGACTGTGATGATGAAGAATCAATACTGCCTTTCTCGGTCCTCATGTCTCTGCAAAATTGATAGTTTCCCATAACAATCAGATCACATCCATGGACAGTGGGGTATTGCAGAAAATAGTAATTCACACCTTCAAATGAGCATGGAGTATGGCTGCTTGTTTTAAAGCAGCAGTGCAACAATCTGGTGAAAATTTTTACCTACACCTTTTATGCTATTTTAGATTGCCACTTACCTCCTGACTTGTACGATACCCTTCTTTCCAGAATCTGAGTCTGCATTAGTCCTTTTTCATGTCTGAAATAATAAAAGGAGCACTCCTTCTAATACAGTGCAGACCAAGTCTTCATCAGTATTTTAAGCTGTTTTTGTCAATCAGTTGTTTATCTATCACTCTGTTGTGACTAAAATTAACTATTATGCAGAAGATGTTGCTTTCTGACCTTACAGAACACGAGTTGTTCAAAACAGCTGCAAATACTGATGAAAACCTGGTCTGAGCCATATTAAAATATTGCTCATTTTATTATTTCAGACATGAAAAAGTACTAAAGCAGACTTAAATTCTGGAAAGAAGGGCATCATACAAGTCAGGAGGTAAGTGGCAATCTAAAATAGCATAAAAAGTATAGGTCAGAATTTTCACCAGATTGTTGCACTGCTGCTTTAAGTTCAAGTTTATTGTAGGAATAACTCCATTGAGCAAGCTTATTCACAAGGAGGTCCTGAGACATATAACAGGAGCAGAGACACAATACAGCATAGTATACATGAATACATGCATAATCAAGGTGGTAACATAGTGAACATACATACATGCATGAAGCAATGTTAAATACAAGAAAAATGCAAAAATGCCTAACAAAAGTATATATAATAGTAACAAGCTGGGATTTATACACACATGGTCTACAGTAGATAAAAATGGTGACAAATGTGCCAAGCACAACAGGAGTACAAATGGAATAGAGGCATGTAAATATAAGTGACTGCATAAAAAAATACATAAACGTGCAAGGCCTTAAGTTGGATACTGCTGCATAGATAGACTTCCAAAAGTGCGGGCATAAGGACTAGGTGTACTGGTGGTGCAAAGCTTGGGGAAAAGATGAGGTAGGAGAAGAGGGGAGACTGAGACGAGAGGTTGGAGGAGGAGGGGTAGCAGAGGGGAAGAAAGGAAGAGAGAGAAAGAGGGCTCTGGAGGAGGTCTATGGGAGATGGGAGGGTATGAGGGGGTATGTACCTGGCAGACCTGGGAGGTGGGGAGATGGGGCTATTCATGGACTAGTGAACCAATAGCAGATACCAGGTTTACAGTCAATGACAGTTGCATATTTCTTTCACTAATCTTAAGGTTAAGGTTATAAAGGCATTAACAGTTATGAAGATGGTAAGCTTAAGAATAGACTGTAAGTTGTTCCAATTGGTAGGTAGGGTATAGGAAATGGCGTTTTACAAATGAAGTATGAGTCCTGGGGACATCTAGGTACATGAAGTCAGACTTTCTGAGGGAGTAAATACTCTGTGAGATGTGGACAAGGGACAAAAGTTAGCCTGGGAGCTTTTTAAGAGAACTTTTAGCGTCCAGATGCCCCAGCGTAACAAGTGCCTGGAAGCGAAGGAGGTCCAGCCAGTAGAGCATATAGGTTGCAATGGTGAGTTCTATATGGGCGTAGCGATGAAATGTAAGGCTGTATGACAGAGGACAACCAGTTTGTGTAGACTGGTAACTGTGGTGGATTTATAAATTATATCACCATAATCGAGTAGGGGTAAGAAGGTGGCCTGGATGAGCCTAACTCTAGTCTCCTGTAGGAAGAATGATCTATGTCTATAGAAGAAACCTAATCTAGATTTTAGTCTGCTGGTGAGGGTGTCAATATGGGTGCTAAAGGAGAGCTTGCAGCTGAGCCATATGCCTAGATATTTGAACTTAGGCACTGCCTCAAGGAGTTCCAAAGGAGGGTGATAATAGGGTATTTGTCTGGGCTGGCAAGAAGGGAAGTTGCTGGGGTAAAGAACATGGCCTTGTTTTTTTTTTTTAATTGAGGAGCAGCTTCTGATCTATGACGTTCTGTCCAAGGCATGAGAAGGCTGCCTGCAGCTCTTCTCTAACTTCAGACATGGTTGGTTTAGAGGAATACAGAGCTGTGCCATCTGTGAAAAAGTGTGTCTTGGAACCACTGATGTTAGAGCCAAGGTTGTTGATATAGACGGAAAAAAATTGGGCCTCAAATAGAGCCCTGGGGACACCTCTGGCTATGGGAGGCGGCTGAGAAGATACTGTCCTCTTCAATTTTCTGAATTCGACCTGACAGGTAACTGGTAAACCACAGTGCAGTAGAGGAGGTGACACCTATGATGCGCAGGCTATGAATGACAAGATTGTGAGCAACAGTGTCAAATGTCTCGCTGAGGTCGAGGAAGATGGCACCTGTGAATTTTTTGCATCATGGGCCGTAATCCCATCATTGGTAACTTTGCAATGGCAGAGATGGTGCTATGATTTGCCCTGAATCCTGACTGTGCGGTGTTGAGGAGGAGTAACTTCTGAGGTGGTGTCTAAGCTGGTTGTAGACTAGTTTCTCAAAGATTTTGGAGCGTAGGCAAAATAGAGATTGGCCAGTAGTTATTTAGGTCGTATGGGTCACCTGATTTGAAAAGAGGATTATGTGTGCGGCTTTCCAGCAGGTGGGTACCGATGTAGTATCTATGGAAAGGTTAAATAAGTGTAGTATGGGGTCTGTAAGGCAGTAGTGACCTAGCTTGAGAAGGAGGGATCAAACCTGTCCACACCACCAGCCTTCCTGGTGTCTAGCTTAAGGAGGAGATCCTCAACTTTTTGAAGGAAACATGCCGGAGCTGTAAATGGTGGGGTGATGCGGATACTAGTGGAGGGTTAATAACTTGGGCAGTACTGACATAACTGGCATATGGGGAAGAGTCAAAGTCAACCCAGTGGTGGCAAAGTACGTATTAAGTTCCTGAAGGATCTGAGTATGATCCTCAACATAGCCCCTGGCAAGAACAGGGCTCACTACAGCCCCAGGAGCTGCTCCTCACTGCACATCTCCAGTAAAGCCCCCGGCAAGAACAGGGCTCACTACAGCCCCAGGAGCTGCTCCTCGCCGCATGTCTCCAGTAAAGCCCCTGGCAAGAACAGGGCTCACTACAGCCCCAGGAGCTGCTCACTCACCACATGTCTCCAGTAAAGGTCGATTCAGATCAAACCAGCCAGAGGATCATGAAGCCTCTTGTCTCCTTTGTTTGAACTTGCGCGTTTTCCTAGGCGCCCCAGCACTAGTAACCTCCTCAACTGTCCTAAACAGCTATGGAGCTCACTAAGGAAAGGGTTAAAAGACAGTACAGTGCTGAGACCTTGATTTCAGCTGAATTGCTCCATATTCCTGGCTCCCTGTTGAACCAGAGATATTTTTTATTTCTTAAGTCGGTGTTGCTTGAACGCCTGCCTCCAAGTCACTGCACTTGCATTCCTTGTCCTTGCCTGGCTGCACAACCATCAATAATTTACCATCCCCAGTCTTATTTGATGTTTTCTGATTAACTCATTTTCTGGTTCAGACGCAGCCCATAGTGCTTAATATTCTACTGCAGTGAGCACTTCTGCCCTTAGTAAGCTGACTGATTCTGTTGTGACTGTGCCATGTAGCCTAAAAATCTATTCACAGCGGTAAATGCATGTACCTGCAGTCTCTACTCTCACCACCTCGCTCTATATTTTAGTCCCACCTCTCCCACCCCTGCCCGGCCTCTATTAAATACCCCTCCTCCCCACTCAGCAAGCCAAATACCTCCTCTAACAGGGCGACTTCCTGCAATCTCTCTTAAAGATACTGCTCACTTTTTTTCCCTGTCTCTCTCAAGGAGCATTCTCCCTTAAAGTGACTCTCTCACAGCACCTTCCTATTCAATTATAGACATGCGTGTGCATTTAGGTGTATGTTTATGAGTATATGTACTAACTGATCTACTAGCTCTTACCCCCAGAATGCTCTCTCCACTTGTGTCACCTACCAGATGGTTGCTGTTACTCATGCTCCTTCCTCTTTCAGACCTCCCATCTGCCAATGGGGCCTCCTCTGACATCCCCTCCATGGAATATTGCTGCCTCCACACCTATAGTTCTTCAACACATCACTCATCCATAAGCCTCCACACTCTCAATGGCTCCAGCCCCATACCCTGACTGTAACAATAGTCCTCTTGCCCTTGCCGGCTGCGCTTGCACTCTTTCCTCATCTCTTTCCCTTAAATAAAACACCTCCCCTACCAGCCTCTGGGAAGGAAATCAAAACATAGCCTAAAGCAACTAAGGGAGTACCTTTGAGACTAACACTATTGCTCCTATTGCTTTCTGGGAATATCCATCCCAACCCTGGCCCACTGACAGGTGCCATATCTACAATTAGAACAGGGTCTCTCTCGATCGCCTCAATAAACATCTGTAGCCACCTCCATAAAGTCAACATCCTTAATGCATGGGTCCAGCAACACAACCCGGACATCCTCTCAGTGGCTGAAACTTGGCTCTCACCCAAAATAGGAGATGCCTGTGTTTTGCTCCCAGGCTACATGATCTACAGAAAAGACAGCTTAACAAAGCGGTGGTGGATGTGCTATCTATCTTAGAAATAATCTCCAAGGGCTAGTCCTGCCACTGCCCCCCATGGGTGATCAGATTCAAACACTTGCCTTAAAAATACTCATTGGCCCTCATAATAAAACCCTCACAGTCACTTCAGTCTATATTCCCCTAAGCACAAGGCGTCTGGCTTTGAAGGACTAATGGAGTGCCTAAACTCTATGAGTCTAAACAGTGAAATTATACTCCTCAGGGATTTCAATATTAACTGGCTTTCCCCAGAGACCATGGTCTTTAAAGATGCTCTCATCTACTCACCTCTTGCAGCTGGTTACCTCTCGACTAGGGTCAACTACTCCACTGGTACTAGCACCTTACTTGACTGGGTACTGTCTAACTGCCTCAGTCATGTATCTCAGATCACTATCCTCCCGATGCTCTTAGTGACCACTCTCCATCAAATTCATATGGTCCAATAATTACACCAAGCCCCAGTGAGAATAATTACCAACAGGGTCCTCTTAAGGGGCCATCTAGAAGCATTTAAGGTGGAACTCCGACACCATGACTGGTCCCTGGTCTATAATTCACAAAGTTGATGCTGCCCTAGATTACTTCATTCGCCACTTTAATGAAATTTGTGATCGGCACACCCCTTTGAAAACTAGAAAGTCAAGGGCCACTGTAACTCCTAGTTCTCCCTGGCCTACTCGACTTGCTGAACTCAAGGGACTGCCTTTGGCAGAGGGCACATGCTTCTAGCAATCAGGTAGACCTGCAAAACTACAAGAAAGCACGTAATGACTGCACTTCGCTATAAGGGCTGCTAAAAACAATATTATAAGGAAGCCCTCACCAAAACCTGCGTGAACGGCAGAAAGTTTTGGTCCAACTTAAAGGGACTAATTGGTAAAGTTAGCAGAACCTACCCCACTATGCTGAACATAGATGGCACCCCACTAAAGATCCTAGAACAATCACCAACTCTCTTAACATCGCTTCTTGGACCTGAGTGGGTTGCTCCACCCCCACTTCTTCAATCCACCCAGCTCCCCTGCTGTTAGAATAAATAGTTCCTATACCCCCTTCCACCCGCCTTTTTATTTCAAAACAATCACAACCAGGGAAGCTTGTAATACCTCCTAAAGGTCCTGGGCAAACTCGATACAGCCATGACACACTGGATCTGAAAGCACTGTCCTTGGACAAAATTCTTACCGCTGACACACATACTCAATATCTCTCTAGGTACTCTCAGTTCCCAGCTAAGCGGAAGTCTGCGATAATCACCCCAGTCTTCAAGAGTGGAGACCGGTCACTTACTGGGAATTATTGCCCAATCTCTATGTTACCGCCACTCTCTAAGGCACTTGAGAGAATAGTAGTGGACCAGCTAGGTGATTATCTTGAAAAAGCACCATCTACTATGTCCTGAGCAACATGGCTTTAGAAAGCACCACAGCACCACAACTGTGCTGCTTGAACTCTCAGGCTTTGTAAATCACTCCTTGGCCGAGGCCACCCAGTTGGTGCAGCCTTTATTGACTTATCGAAGCATTTGACACTGTCAGCCATGCTCTCCTGATCAAACAGCTTGGACTTGCTGGTCTCTTCTCTGACACAGCATCTTGGTTTTCCAGTTACTTGACAGAGGTCTCAGCAAGTCAAGATTACAAATACCTTATCTGATAGCCGACAGTTCTGTTCAGGTGTACCTCAAGGGTCTATTCTGGGGCTGCTCTTGTTCAGCCTCTTTCTTAACTGATTCCCTCTGCCTGCAACTGTCACCTTCTCCTCTATGAAGACAATGCCGTACTATTTACCAGTGACTCTAACCCCGTCGCTCTTGAAGTCAAACTCCAGGCCAACTTTCAGCAGCAGAAGATGGTTTAAATAGCAGAAATTGGTAATGAACTACACAAAGACTAAAACTATGTTGTTCTCCTCGTCCAAAAAATCGAACAGAGCCCACCCTCTTCTGATCATCAACATGGATGGTACTCCCCTGGAACTCGTACAGAGTTTCAAATACCTGGGATCATGCTGGACAGCACTATGACTTTCGACCGCACATTGACAAAGTCACTAAGGCTGTAAATATATGCCTCAGACTGCTGCACAGGCACAAACATTGCCTCCCCCGAGGCCCTTAAACTAGCAGTGCAAAGCTCTCTTGTGACCCTAATTGACTATGGGCTGGTAATATATGGGTTGGCCACGAAACTGCCCTACATCGTATTAAAGTTGCTTTAAACAAAGCCTGTTGGCTTACCACTGGAACTGCACACATGACACACGTGACTTGTATGCCCAGGCTAACTGGCTGCAGTTCTCTGATAGACTTTACTACCAGTCCTGCTTACTAGTGAAAAAGCTAGTCTAGGGCTTGTTCCAGCAGGGTTCAAAATCTTCTCTCCCCAATACCAACCTTCGCAACACTGAAGTGTGGATTGTCGCCTATTTAAAATTCCCACCGTCACACCTCCATGGGCCTAAGGTCCTCGCTTCCATGCCCCAGGGTGGTTCAGCTCCTCACCGTCTGACATCTCTTCGCTTAAGCTCAAAAGGTCTCTTTAAAGACTGCTGTGGCAGCAGCTACTCGAGAATGCCAGCTGTACCTGCTTCCAATAATGTCTCCCCATGACCTCCTGACCTCTGATTACCTTTACTCAAACCCACCTCAAGATGCATTCCTTGTGGCTCCTACCCTGTATTATCTCATCTCTGCCCTCAATTTCCCTGCTCACTCCATCCCCCCACCACCTCCTACCCCCTTGTACCACTCCTCCCTATCCTCATCCACTTCCTGCCCACTCACCCTCCTCCTCCTGATTTCTAACCCTTCTCCCCTATGTTAGCTTCCTCTCTCCCTCACTCCTTCCCCTTTACACTCAGCTGTCATATCTTCTCCCTAGTTCCTGCCTCTCTCCTCCTTCTCCTACTCCCCTCTCCACTTCCCCTCCCCACTCATCTCTCCTATAACCCTGTTCAATTCCTAACTTGTTCTTGACCTGTTACCTACATAACCTCTGTACAAATGCCTACCTACTGTAACTTAACAGACTCAGGCTCATCGTGATGAGCCTATGACCTTGTATATGCTGTGCTTGCTCTTCTGACACTGAAGCATAATTGTGTAGTAGTTACTTATGTTTTACGCTCGTGCTTGTCTCAGACGAGGAACCTATTTAATGAGCTTGTGCTCAAAGGTGTTATCTAAGATCTCAATAAATAAATAAAATAAAAAATAAATAAAGATTTGCAGCCTTCTACTGAGTTTAAGGTTTCCAGATTTTGGCTGAATTACCATTTGCCTGCTCAAGGGTAGTGATGCAGAAATTTGATGTTGTTGTTGTATGAGTTTGACTGGGCATTCCTGGCAGCTCTGAAGATCTGCCAGTCATGTGGGGATTTGTGTCTGGTGCGAGACCATAGTTTGTCTTGGTTGGTGAGTGCAGCTTTAAGGTCAAATGTAAACCAAGGGTGGGTGAGCTTACAAGTTCTAACCTTTACAATGGGTAATGTTTATTAACCAGATAGGTGAGTTTATCATTAAATGTCTCAACGGCCTCATCTACCATTTTGGCAAGGTACAGATCTTGCCAGATTGCATTCTTAGGTCAGCAAGGTAGCTCTCGAGGCTAAACTTATGAAATGAACACTTTGACAAAATATTGGGTATGAAGGGACCTTCAGGTGGACCATGGTGCAGACCACTAGCCCGTGGTCGCTCAGGTCATTATGAAAGATGGCAGACTATAGGATTTTATGAGGATGGTTGGTTAGAATGATATCAAGGAGGGTACTATTTTTGTGGTTGGCGGTGTTTGCCTGGTTGTTTCTTGCAATGACCTGGGTGAGGCTGAGGTCATCACAGAGACCTTTGAGGCTGTTGGATTTGGAGGTGAGCCAGTCCATATTTAGGTCCCGAGGATGATTGTTTCATTGGTAGAGGAGGAGGTGACTAATGACTTCAAAGTTGCGAGGATGTCCGATCCACCAGCTGGAGCCCTGTAACATCTGATTACAGTGATACTTTCCATGGATGGTAAATTAATTTTCAGGAAGCCAGCTCATATTCTTTCATCTTGGTTATACATTGGACATCAGTGATATCATGTTTATCTTTAGAGTAGATAACTACTCCTCCCCTCTGGATGCCCTATCTGCCTAAAATAGATTATAGTTTGGTAGGGTGATTTGCCAATCTGTGACGTGCATTTGAGCCAGGACTCAATGATTATGAAGAAGTCTGGTTAGTATAGGCAACCCAGGCCTGGACCAGGGCAAATTTCTTGGTTAGGCTCAGAACACTGCGACAGTAGCATCATTTTTAGGACTGATGCAGATGCAAAGTCTGAGGGTGAGGCAAGGGCTATGGGGAGACTTGGATTGATTTCCACATTTGCCCGAGCAAAGGAGAAGCAGCAGTAATAACTTTATTGTGATGTTTAGTATAGAGGCAACTGCCTTCCTTTTCTGGGAGCACCCAGGATGAGGAGGGAGGGATTGGGGTTTAGCGGGGGGACAATAGCTCTAAGGTTACAGTTAATGCATAGAAGGGAGAGCACTCTAATGGACATGATAGAGGAGGTGGAGAGAGACAACGTGGGTATGTGGTGAAGAGTACTAGGGGTGTGGAGTTTGCAGGGATGCAGAAGCACAATGGGAGGGACAAGGTAGAGGGTGTATAAATGATAGGATTGGGGCAAAGGTGGGCTTCATCTGTGGCTAAATGATTGATGAGGCCTGGTAGAATAGCCATAAAGAAAAGTGTTGTGGACATCATCGTGAGGGAGGGAAGTATGGTGCTGGGAGAGGAAACATGTTAAGAGTAACACAACAGGATTTCTTACCATGTACTGCAGAAAGTAAAGGTATTAACCTTGGGGGGGCACCTGTTGTGGAATGACCTGTTTTTTTTTTTAATTTATTTTATTTTAACATCAGTTTAAAAACCTTTGAGCCAGAGGCTCATTTACAAAGGTACCTCATCGAAAGGAAGACAGACCATACATACATGAAGCATGTGAATGTGCTGAAGAGGTTAAGATAACGAAAAGGTGCAGTGGAGCGTGAGGCTGCAGGAGTGTAGCAGCTGCAGAGTGCACATCTTTAGTACAGGGGTTTGGAGGTTTGAATCTTGCTGCCTCCAGAAGCATAGAATGCAAGGTAAAGCAGGAGAATTGGAGGAAGGCAGTAGTGGGCAGTGGTAAAAACCAAGGTAAGAGGATGGAGAGGGACACAGAGAAGAGGGTGGAGGATAAGGGCCACTAGTGACTCTAATGGTGGGGAAACTGGATACTTTGCAAAATCAGAGCTGGGTCATGTGACTACACTTCCCCAATAAATCAAGGGCCGGCCTTGGGTGGGCTAACACCCCAAACAAACAGCAAGTAGCCCACTGCAGAGGGCATGTAGATTTTCAGGTGTTTCAGTTGCTATATCTGTGTGGTTGGTTCAGCTCATCATGGATGCTCCAATGCAGGACTGGTGAGGAGGAGGTTGCTCTGCAGCCTAAAAGAAGGGAGAAACAAAAGGGTTAGGATGGGAAGCCAGAACAAAGTATTGGGGTTGGCCCTCAGCTGCATGCACAGGACCCTAGACAGATGAGAAGTTGAAATGGATCAGAGCAGGGTAAAAGACTAAAACTAAGCTCTAAACAAAGATCTCAGCTTCTAAAAAGGGCCTTAAGAGCCACTACAAATCCAGTAATACAGTTGCTTCAGGCACAGATACTTAACTATCCTTAAGGAGCCTCTGTAACCTTGCTCAGAATTCATAGGGTTTCTGATAGACATGCAGAAATAAATTCTATCTCCACTCATTAACCGACACACTAAAAGTCCACTAGTTATACAGTTTTTATGTTTGCTTGCAGCATGTGCAAGAAACATAGTGCCTTCATCCGTGTTTTCGGAGGTGTGGCACCCATCTTCCAATTCAGTCAGTGTGTTTGCAGGTGCGGCCACTGTTCGCCGATGAATGCTGCAGTGGCCTATGACAGCAGTTGAAAATGCAGTGCTGTACAGTTGAAAGGAGAGCTACACTTCAGTGAGCAGCGATAAGATATAGCATGCTCATGTGCGCCTGACACACGCACACGCACGCATATTGCGTGCCATTCGCCTCCCCACACACTGTATAGACGATGGGGGTGCCCAATCCCCATTGACTGTGCTGCGCCTCCCCAACAGAGTTCCAGGTGCCATCCTGAGAGCCCACCCAGCGTGGCAGCAGTCTGTATGGCCGATGGGGTGCCCAACCCCATCAGCTCCACTGTTTCCCCAAAAGACTATTGGGTGCCAGCTTGGGAGCCCACCCCAGTGTGACAACAGTTCCTATGGCGACTGGGGTGCCCAATCCCGTAGGCCCACGCCCCCAAACAGCCTTCATACTGCGCATGCTGGGAGCCCACCCAGCGTGGCACAAGTCCCACATCGCCTAAGTAAAAAAAAAAAACTGAAAGAAAAACCTTCCTCGCTGACTGTCCTGACCCCCTACCCGCACTCCACCCTCTGTGCATCCACCTCCCCACACCTCCACCTCACCCCATACTTACCTCCGGAGTCTGGTGCAACATTTTCAGTGAACTGGGAACACGTCTGCACTCTTCAAAGCCGAACACGAACTGAGGCAATGTCGGTAAAGCTGTATGATGGAATAAATAGGGTTTTTCAACTTTAGTGCATATCTCAGGCATTTTGGGAATTTTTTACCAATTTTCAACATGGGGTTTTTGGGACCCTACCTCATGAATTCTGTCACTGTCATGGCATTAAACTGCCCCGAAAGTGATTTTGCAGTTACTGCATGGAACCACGTTCAGGACCGATTTACTAAACGACAGTGTCACAGTTCATAAGGTAGGCCCCAAAACCCTATGTTGAAGATTTGGTGAAAACATTTCCAAAATGACTGTTTTACGAGCATGCTGTCGCTATTCCCACGCATGCTCGCAAGTTTGCGACCAATTTCAATATGTTCACTCCAGATTTTCAACATTGCCATTTTACCACACCTCCTTATGAGCAGTACAGCTGTCATTTTTCACATCTAGCCTAAAAGCGTGTTTCCGCCCATGTAGTGCACAATGGTCAGCAGTCGATGTGCGAAATCAATGTTCAGGACAGATTAAGAAAATCACAGTGACACTGTTCATGAACAGAGGTGTTAAAATTGCTATGTGAAAATCTGGTGAAAAAAGTCCATAAAATGACTGTGTTACGAGCCACCATTGTGCAGTTTCCATGTACTCTCATAACTTCATGGATGTCTAATATTTTCAGTCCAGATTTTCACCACTGGCATTTTTCACACTTCCTTACGAACAGTACAGCTGTCATTTTTCACACCATGGCCGAATGTGTTTTCGCACTTCCAGCACTGAAATGCGTGGTCGCTGTGGGAAACACTGTTAGGGACAGATTAAGAAAATCACAGTGACACTGTTCATGAGCGGAGGTTCCAAAATCTCTGTGTTGACAATCTCCTGTAAAAATCCTCAAACTAATTGCATTATGGGGGTGCGGCCATGCATTTTCTGTGCACGCCGTGACTTAACCATTTTTAAATATTTTCACTGCAGAATTTCAACAATGCCATTTTTGTACCTCCCCAGGAACATACAGCTGTCATTTTTCACATCCTATTTGAAATGTGTTTTTGCACCTGTGGTGCCAAATGGCATAGTCGCCAGCGAAATCAGCTTCGCTAACAAACTGATATTGCCACTGTTCATAAGGTGGGGTCACAAAAACCGATGTTGAAAATTTGGAGTGAAAATGCCAACTAACGCCCAACCTGTAGAGATTGACAGGCATCGGGGTGTGACTTGGGATTCTCACCGTAATGCTCATACTATTCCACACCTTGCAGCCAGTGAGAGATATCGAGAGTGCCTTGGACTCTTAGGTCCCAAAGTTCACCCCATTCTCCCATACAGGACCCATCTCACCATATTTCCTGATGGAATGGGGTGACATAAGAGCCAAAGACCCCAAGGCACACTGTGACACTGTCAGTGTCTGCAGGGTAGGGTGTGATGAAATGGCGTGGCCATTATGCCTGACGACCCAAAGGCACACCCCAATGCTTGTCAGTCTCTGCAGGTGGTGGTGGGGTTGGCTTCAGTTCAATACTTCACTGCCATTCCTATTATGCAGCTCTCTAACTCCTACACTACCAATGCCAATGCCAGCAAGCAAACATTCGCATTTTATTTTTTCAAATTGTTTAACCAGATGAGACACACTAAGCTGAAACCAGTTAACAGCCCCAAACAAACAGCAAGTACCCCACTGCAGGGGCATGTATATTTTCAGGCATTTCAGTTGCTGTACCTGGCTTGAGGGCTGGTTTGTTTGTTTGTTTGTTTATTTATTGTTCTAGGAATTACTACCTTTGAGCCAAAGGCTCTTTACAAAGGTTCCACGTCAATTAGGTACAGTACAAAAGGTTACATAGATAACACAACAATTTCTGTTGTGTCAAGAGCAAGAAACATATACAAGTACATATCAAATTACTTGTGCAAAAGGACATGAGATATCAATAATCACATTATTATTATAAGAAAGAGGTCATGCCAGATTAGGAGAAACAAATAGGGAAAAAGTCCAGAACAGACAGGGTAAGTGAATGGTGTGGGGAGCGGACAATAGCAGGAGAAAAGGTTTCCCAAACATGTCTTTGTCAAATAACAGAACAGGGTGGGTAGTGAGAAAATAGGAGGTTTAATCAGGGCAGTCACAGGAGCTGGAGGTGGCAAGGTGAGAGAAAAGCCTTGATTTGAAAATACCTAGAGAGGTGGAGGCAGTAATATGAGTGCTGAGGGCATTTAGCCAGCTGGGGGCACGATGGGCAAATGATCTTTGTCCCTGAGAAGTCCGGCATTGGGGGACTTGGAGAGGCTGGTGTTCTGATCTTCTGGTAAACGGGTGCTAGCACTCGGCATAACAGGTCTTGGTTATGACTCACCCACGGAGTCTGATGCAGGAATGACATTTTAAAGTTAACTTAATGACTGAATATAAAGCATGATAAAGGTTTGACAATAGCCATAACAGGCTCTAGCAAGTCCAGGGAATCAGGACAAGATACAGCTGGGTTTGTGACTTGGGCATTAATAATGGTGCAGCAGTAACCACACAAGTCCAATGAAGTGGTCAGTAGGCCACAAAAGTCAACTACATGGTGGACAGTAATGAATACTACATATTAAGCTACAAAGGAGTCAATCCTTTCTTGCTTCATTTTGGTTTACAGGGTGCCTACCAAGGGCAACTACATATTAGGCAACTTCCTGTAGAATAATTTACCTGTAGTTCTTTGCACAATTAGGCATAGGCGCTGTTGCATAGAATTGCACCCATGTGTGACCCAATGCTGGCACTCAGCTGTGTGGCACATGCTGTCTAACAATGCACCATGCATGAATGGGTGCACAGGATATGCCGATGTGGGGGTGTGGCCTACAGACATGCGCAGGTTCATGTGGGACGTGAACTCAGGCAGGCCCAAAATATGTGACATTTGAACCACCCACACAAAACACAGACGTGAATGCCATGATAGAAAAGGGAGCAGGCAATGGCGGAGGAAGGGAGGGTAGTGCCGAGTTACCGGTCCACCACCAGGAAACGATGGCACTGGACAGAGCAGCACAGACTGCAGTAAACATGGCCAGACCTATGGCAGAGGACTGTCATGGTCTACAAACTTCACCAACGGGTAGGTGGCGGACATGGTCTCAAATACATGCACATTATATCACCCTCTATGGTGCAGCATCCATCAATGAACCAACTGAGATGAAAGCCCGCCTGTGGCTTGATGTACAGACTGCTGTGAATGCAGCCAGACCAGAGCATGGACATTATCAGCCATCAAACATAAATGATGTGACCTCCGTTAGTTGTCAAATCTAATAGAAGTAAAACACATAAATTTGCCAGTAGAAATGGACAACTTGGCCCATCCAGTCTGCCCATTTCCTTCTCTTACTCCATTTATGCCATGCCTTTGTTACTTTTATCGAGCCCTTTATACTTTAATTGTCTCATGCCCTCTTGAATTTGTTCACTGAATCTATCCCCACCACCCATTCCTGCAGCCTATTCAAGGACTCACCACCCTCCCAGTGAAGAACTGTCCCTCACATTTCCTCTAAATCTGCCCCCTTCAGCTTGAATGCATGCCCCAGTTGTTTTGTTTTCCACTCAGCCTGAATATGCTTCCTTCCCTCACCTTTATTCCCCTCAGATATTTGAAGTTCTCAACAATATCCCTTGTCTCCCTCCTTGTCTCAGCATGTACAAATTAGCTCCTCCAGTCGCTCTTCATATGACCTCCTGTGAGTCCTTGAACCATCTTGGTTGCCTTTCTCTGGACCCTCTCCACCCTGTCTCTGTCACTCTGTAAGTGCGGCCTCCAGATCTGCACCCATATTCCAAAAGTGGTCTGACTATAGTTTTGTATAGTGGCATGATCACTTCTCTCTCCCCTCCTTGTAATGCCCCTGGCAGCTCTCAGCCAGCAGCCGTCAAAAGGTCACAGCTAGGTACAGGCATTGGGCTGCCCACACAGGGACTCGGCTTACCCCTGTGTTGAGAGAATGATAGCAGACACCCTTATCAAGTGGTCCTGCACAGGGAGGTGGAGGCATGGACACAATACCAGAGATGCACTACTAGACAGGGCTGAGATGTCCTGGATGTTACCTAATGCTAATCTCCCTGTGTTGAACCCTACAGACCCTGATACTGGGCACACCTTCAGTGTGCAGACAGCATCCTCTGTGGAGCCCCAATGAAGCGTGTGTCCCACACAGGCAACTGGGGACTGTAGGACAGTGCAGGTAAGTGTTCTTAGGTGACCTGATCTGTAGCACACCCTTGTAAAGTCAACTGTAGTGCTGCTGCATAAAATATGTCCCTTCTTTTGCCCCAGGTGCAACACAGGAGTCAGTGTGCATGATGGATGTGGAGAAACTACTGGAAGCCACACACACGTTGACAGTGGAGGAGACACAGGTGGCTGTGGATGATATACTGTAGACATTGCCCCCACAGTCATTCCTCCACCACCCTGATCCAAACTTCCACCACAGTCATACCACAGACAGCTGTCCAGACACCACCAACCTACAGCAACACGTGGGTGGCACATGTACACAGCCTGCCACCACACAACTGCCCTGTGACAGTGAGGATGAGGACCCCTCCAGCCACCTGACCAGCTGGACTCAGAGGTCACCCACACATGGAGTACTCCACACCTACTACACAGAGGTGCACCAGCTTGGACAGGAGCACTCCAGGCATAGCGCAGGAACACAAAGATCCTGGAGTACCTGTCTGTTGAGGCACGTGTGTGTGTGTGTGTGTGTGTGTGTATGTGTGTGAGAGGCATAGACCACATTGGCAACCTTCTTAAGAGGCTGACAGACCACCTGCTAGTCAGGGCTTCATGGTCACCAATTCCATCCCTTGTGCCACAGCAGGATGTCCCAACCTGGGTCTCTGGCTCAACCCAATTTAATTGCACAGCCTGCACCTGTCAGCCCCACTGGGGCGAGGCACAGCCCAATGCACCAATGTAACACGCACATGAGTTCCAGCATAACAGAAGTTCAGGGGACACGAGCCACAGCATATTATGGAGGCATAAGTGGACAGGCGACCACATGGAGGTGGCAATGCAACATCAAAGACCCGCATTTGGGCACATGGTCATCCACACTGCTAGTACAGCAACCATCTAGAAGGTTGAGAATCCAGGCAGCAGCACCATGTAAACAACACAGTGGCATGAGTGCAAATACTGCACACATGCCCCAACACTATATAATGCCACACATCACCCCCTCAAGTACACATGCACAGTGCACCCCTTCCTAGTACACAGCCATACATCCACTCACCATGTACACTGCCAGATATGAACACCCCATACAACCATGGGTATCCCCCAAGGGCGGAGGCACTGAGGTCCAGACAACATCACAGTGCCACACTGACGTATCCACCCCTACAGGCAGAATGCCACCTTCACGAGTGCATGGTGTGCTGTCTGTCTGGTCAGTGTCTCATCACCATGCCCCTGGTGGCCCACACCACCAACATCACCTGGTGGAGCATTCCCATGTCTGTCCTGCAGCATGGGTAGCAGTCAGTACAAGGTAATGTTGTGCAACATGGTGCATGTCATGAATACTCTGCAAGCCTTCCTCAGGGCAAGCATCATCATGGCATCCATCAGATCCAGGTACCAGAAACCCCATCTTCAGCAGTCCTAGTGTTCTCTCAATCATGGAATATGTCTTCCTGTGGACATCATTGTATGTCCCCATCTTGGCACTGTTTGTTTCCAGGAATGGGATCATCAGGTATTGCCATATTAGATATCCACTACCACCTATGAAAAAGGTAAACAACAGCCATTGTAACAACATATGTCAATGCATCTACCTGAGTTGCATCTGTGCTGTGGTCATCAACTCACCCTCCCCTCACGTGAAGCGAGGAGAGCACACAACATTGACACTGATGGTACCCGCAGCATCACATACTATCTGGCAATTTATACTGTGTTACCCCTTACAGTTCCTGTATGCCTCCTCATCCACCATTAGTGCCAGGATTACAACATGCATGTAGTCGATTGCCCCCAGTTTATTGGGTATGCTATCCATGGCATATAATGCCTCTTTCTTGGACTGTATGTCAACCGCTGCAGTGGGGAATGCTGAGTTCATGCACATGCAGGAGTAGGGAATCAGTCACCTGGTGCAGTGCTCTGGAATGGCTGACTGTCTGACACCCATGACATACCCACTACCCTCTGGAAGGAGTTGGTGGTGTGTAATCAAACAAAGAGGCAGAAGACACTGCAGAGCAGGACACTGCAGCACAGGATCTAGCACAACAAAACTCACACAAATCAGGAACCAAAACAAAAAAGCAAGAAGGAAATCCAAAAACTTCTGATCATAGGAGACTCCATGATTCGGGGAGTTGATACCCATCTCCAGCCAGGGTAATGGTCAAATGTCTCCCAGGTACATCAGCATGGAGAGACACTGACCGCATTGCTAAAACTGTTCACAAAGTAGAGAAAACATTGATGTCCTAGTACACAGGGGACTAATGATCTCATCAGCCAGTCAGTTGTGGAGACCAAGGAACACCTGACCAGGCTGGGTGACAAACTATCATCCATTTCGTCCAGCATCTCCTTCTCTGAGATCCTGCCAGTCTGGAAGAGGGGCAGATGGGCGGAAGGTCAGAGGAGGGAGATAGGGGAGCTAAACACGTGGCTCAAAGGCTGGTGCCAGGAAAAGGGCACAGATTTGTAGGAACTGGCAACAGTTCTGGGAGGCGAAAGTTCTTTAAATTTGATGGACTGCATCTGACTAAGGAGGAAGTCAGTGCATTGGGGCAAAAGTTTGCGTCTTTGCAGAATATTTAAACTAGCAAATGGGGAGAGTGGTGCAGCACCCCATCGTCGAATGGGAAGAACACCCTCTACCCTCAGCTAGTGGTCAAACAGGGATTCAGCATGTTTGCAGTTCATTTGCATCACCAGGTAAGAAAAAGGTTTGTCTCCCATACGGCCTTTACAGGTAATGCCAAACCTCACCCAACAACTAACACACCGAAATCTGGCCAATGGAAAATCATGTACACAAATGCTCACAGCCTGGAAATAAGAACCCAGACCTGCAGGCAATAATGTCAGAGGCTAAACTGGACATAGTAGCAATTAGTGAGACGTGATTTACCAGTAACCAAACTTAGGAGACTTCAGTACCTGGCTATGTATTGTTCAGAAGAGACAGAGGTGCAAAAAGGGGGGAGGCCCTGTATGTCAATGAAAATATCAAAGCTACAGAAATTCAGAATACACATAAGGAGCCAGAAGACCTGTGGGTCACCCTGGAAACAGGAAATGGGACAGCCATAAGAACTGGGGTTGTCTACAGGCCCCAGACCAGGGTAGGGACATAGACACATTACTGTTAGAAGATATACAAAACATGACAGCTAAAGGGGAGGTTCTGATAATGGGAGACTTCAACATGCCGGATACAGATTGGTCAATACCAGCAGGAACATCTGCCAGAACTAGACACATAGTGGATTCCCTGCAAGGGGCCTCAAACAACTGGTACAACAACCCACAAGAGACAGGGCTATCCTAGATCTAGTACTGACTAACAGGGAAGGGATTACAGATCTCCAGGTAGAAGGTCACTTGGGGGCCAGTGACCATCACATGGTATGGTTCAATTTGGCTACTACATCTAAATCATCCCATTCCAAGGCAAAAATATGGGACTTCAGAGGAGCTGACTTTGATAAGATGGCCAACAGAGTTAAGCTAGCCCTGGCAAAAAGAAACACAGGTGAGGGGGTACAGGCAAAGTGGGCACGCATTAAGGATGCAATACTTGAAGCAACATCCCATTGTGTTAAACAGAAAAGCAAGTGCAAAGAAGAAGGAAACCACTTTGGTTCTCAAATACAGTAGCAGAAAAGGTCAGAGACAAAAGGCTGGCCTTCAGGAAATATAAGAGAACACAGCGGATGAAGATAGGAGGCATACCAAACTGCCCTAAGGGAAGCAGGGAAGGCAGTAAGGCAGGCAAAGTCCCAAACTGAGGAAACACTAGCACGAACAGTAAAGAAGGTGCCAAGACTTTCTATAGATACATTAGTGAAAGGAGAAAGTCCAGAGGGGTATTAAGCTTAATGGAGAAAAGGGACCATGTGAGGAGGAGGACCACATAAAGCATCCATCCTAAACAGATACTTTTGCTCAGTATTTACTGAAGAGAAGGTAGGGCAGGGCCCACAGCTCAGCACCATGGACACAGGGGAGAGAGGTGAGCACTACTCCTTCACAAAAGAAAAGGTCCTACAAGAGCTTGCTAAGCTCAGGGTGGATAAGGCAATGGGACCTGATGGCATACATCCCAGGGTACTTAAGGTGCTAAAGGTGGAACTAGCAGAACCATTAGCAGAACTGTTTAGTGAGTCTCTGAGCACAGGAGAGGTCCCAGAACACTGGAGAAGGGCTCATGTGATCCCGCTCCACAAGAGTGGCAGCAGGGAGGAGGCAGGGAACTACAGACCAGTCAGTCTTACCTCAGTAGTGGTCAAGATTATGGAGGCACTCCTTAAGGAAAGGATAGCGCAACACCTGGAGTCCATAGGGGCACAGGATCCAAGACAGCATGGGTTTACAGCAGGAAGGTCCTGTCAAACTAATCTCATAGATTTCTTTGACTGGGTAACCAGAGTGGTGGACCAAGGGGAGCAGTTGATGTCGCCTACCTTGACTTCAGCAAAGCTTTTGACACTGTTCCACATTAAAGATTGATAAATAAGCTGGGTAGGCTCGAGGTGGGTCAGAAGTTGGTCAACTGGGTGGCAAACTGGTTGACGGGCAGAAAACAGAGAGTGGTGGTAAATGGTATACAGTCAGAAGAGATGCAAGTCACAAGTGGGGTACCTCAGGGATCAGTCCTGGGGCCAGTCCTCTTCAACATCTTCATTAGTGACCTTGCAGATGGACTAGAGGGTAAGGCTTGTCTGTTTGCAGATGACACCGAGATCTGCAACAGAGTAGATGATCCAGATGGGTGGGCAGAATGAGAAGAGATCTGGATAAACTAGCAAAATGGTCAGAAGAGTGGCAACTGGGATTTAATGCAAAGAAGTGCAAGATCATGCACATAGGAAAGAGAAACCCTGAAGCCACCTATAGGCTGGGAGGAGTTGCTAGCAGTCACAAAGGAAGAAAGAGACTTGGACATCATCATCACTGATGACCTGAAATCATCCAAACAGACCTCTAAAGCAGTAGGTAAGGCTAGGGGTTGTTAGGGTGTATTAGTAGGGGTATGACAAGTCATAATGGGGAGGTAATAATAACCTCTTTACAAGACACTGGTTAGGCCCCATCTGGAGTACTGTGTGCAGTATTGAAGGCCACACCTTCACAAGGACATTAACCAAATTGAGGCAGTCCAGAGAAAGGCAACCAAAATAGTGCAGGGACTGCATCAGAAGACATATGAGGACAGATTAACAGAGCTCAATATGTATACCCTTGAGCAAAGGAGGGAGAGGTGCTATGATCAAGTCATTCAAACACCTTAAGGGCATTAACTAGGTGAAAGAGTCTAACATGTTTAAATATAAGAAAATAGCAGGACAAGAGGACACAGCATGAGATTAGTGGGGGGTCATTAAGGGGTAATGTGAGGAAATTCTTTTCACAGAAAAGGTGGTGGATGCATGGAATGGCCTACCTCAAGAAGTGGTGGCTATGAATACAGTGCAGGGCTTCAAACAGGCATGGATAGGCATAGGGGAGCAATACAAATGAGTATGAATAGATAGGCCACTGACAGAGCAAAGGCCGATGGCACATTTATAAGGTAGAAAAAGAAATGGGCAGACTGGATGGGCCTTGCGGTCCTTATCTGCTGTCAACGTCTATGTTTCTATGTAGTAGGACAGTGCACATAGCACCATTGTCTTCATGGACATTGCACAGGACCAGATGGGTACATGGTACCACAGTGGACTAAACAAGGTTGCACAGCCATACAAAGGTGGCATGCTCCACAATGAATTGCTCAAGGCAGTATGTGTCCCGCAGGATATCCGGTGAACAGGGCGACCATAATTGGCGCTTACAAAACAGTGACTCAATTACGGCGCATGTGTTCAGGAGCCACCTGGCAGGTTAGTGACTGGATATCTGGGTGAGTAAGGTAGGGAGACGAGATGATGCGCATGTGGAGGAAGGTATGTGGGAGGGAGTGTGGCGGGCAGCTGCAAGCTGGTCTGCTAGTGTGGGGGAAGGGTGGTCGGTTGGGAGAAGCAGGGTACAGGGTTCGGGTCCAGCGCGGCATGTGGTTGCACTTTTTGCCGGGCAGGCGACTTTTTATTTTTAATTATTTGGCACCCCCAACATGCACCCCCTGGAGTTGAGAATCTTTTAGTATGGGGTGTGGGGCACAGCCTCGCATTACAGAAAATACCATGGATCTCGGCACCCTCTTCCTGTCGCAATGAGTGTGCATTGCCAAAATTTATTTTCGGATGTACACTGCCCTAACAGGCGGTCGCTATTCTGTGATTGTCGTATCACATAGAACCATCCCACAGGGCATAGGCCTCCAGATGGGGCCTGAATACACGTGGCTGCAGCCTTAGCCACACTGCTGACTGGCACACCACCTCAGTATTCAAGTAGAACATCCATTAAAAGTCCCGGACACATCCTGAGTAACCCTGCGGTCTACCTCGATACCAGGCACACTGATGGGGAAGCCGATGGTTATGCCACACAGACCTCCACATTGGTCACAAACCCCTTTAAAGGGGCATTTTCAAATCATGCCAGGAAGGTGATGCATTGTGCCTGGGCATCACTGGGCCACACCTGTCCCATCCAGTTAGTACTGTGGCAGGAGCACAGGCATCTACCTACATATCTGTACCACAGGTTAGCGGGGTTGGGGCATACCCACGGAACATTGACGTATGTCCGAGAGGACATATGTAGACAGCCCTGATGGGAGCACTTTGTGGGAGCTGGAGGAGCTGGATGAGCTATGTGCTAAAGGCAGGGTGCGTATGGCTGTGCATGACATGTGTGTTGGGTGGGCTATAATGGTGGTATGCCGATACACACAACAACTTTACAGCGAGCTCATCGATACTGACAAGATCAACAGATCACTGTAAAGCTCTGCTCAGGACACCAGCACTGATTCCTACATTCTTGTACCCCATCCCCGAATCAGCTCTGACTTGGAGTTGATTATAATAAATTACAGAGGTGCGGGCAGAGCCCCTCTAAAAACACATTTGATTTCCAACAGCACAGTCGGCCACAGTTGTGCTTGACATAATGCTGGCACTGTAATGTCAGGTTGACATATTTTTATCGAACCAGCATTGTAGATCCATAATGGTGATAGCAGTGCTCTGTTGATGTTTCTACAGGACTTCAGGGCCAGTCTGACGAACTGGTTCTCATCCCCAAGGAGCAGCCTGATGGGAATGTTAGTGGTGGTGGTTCAGTAGGCATTCTGGCCCTTACAGATGCCTCATTTTCTGTCATGGAGGGTGGGCAGTAAGGATGTTTACTATAAGGATGACATCTGGGAGCTATGAAGGGTGGCCAAGCCATCAAGGTACATGCTATGGAAGGAAGGGTATTTGTGGGTAGCATATATGAATTTATGGCCCTGCATGTACATTCCACTCATGCCTGTCCTCCTTCTGTATTTTTCTCATTGCAGGGCTACAACAGTCCACTGAGGAGGTAGTACTTGTGGCACATGGCTACACCCACCATACTGCCAGGGTCCAGCGAACCTTCAGGTGGAGAAGGATTAGGTGCAACACAGCTGACCCATGTTCTTGGCTGCTGCGCTGTCATACACCATCCGTAGCCTTTGGTGTTTGTTATGAGATTGCATTTTATTGTATGCAGATAGCATTGTATTGTACTGTGACCCATCCGTTGATGGTATAATGTACCGCAGATTGCATATGTGAAAAGATGACCCATTATGTAACAGGCATATGTTTCCATTTTGATATGTCATTAAACTATTGATGCACATAGGTCCACTGTCTGGATCATTATTCTGAACTGCTCTGGCATGCCACTGTCTGGGAGGGAGCTGGTTCACACAGCAGGACATTAGGCTGTAGGGGTGCTGTGACCTGTGTAAAGTGTATGGGGTACTGTGTACACTGTTAGGGGGTGCCATGTGGGTGAGTGGCATCACCACTGTCTGACCAAGTGCCACTGTCCCATCCATTGGTGGACAGCTGCACAACTGTTCACACATGGCGGTACCCAACCTCTGTTGCAGGGGAGGTCCTTCACAGTGGTGTTCCTGAACAGTCTGTACCCACTGAACCTATAGTCCATGAGGTTCGTCCTGCAGACCCAGCATGCATATGGTTTACAGCAGCCCTCCACAAGGTGTACAGTTGTACATGCCACACCACGTGCTGGATGGTCATAGTTCACATAGTGTATGCACATGGGGGTGGTGTGCATGCTGTACTTGTGGTCATACACCTCTGCCCATGCATAGTACTGCCACAGTGCACCTAGGCATGGGATGCCTTGCACATATCTGCATGCAGTGCATGCATGCTGCATGGCCATGTCATGTGCATGTTCATAATATATACCCTTATGCACACATGTTGTGCATCAGGCGCATACTGCAGATGCATTGCACATAGGCCCCAATGTCTTCTGCTGATGAATTGCATGAATATTTAAAAGGCTTAAATGTTTGTTCCTGTTTCTATAATGTTTTATATATTGAATTTTGTATTTTGCACTGTGATTTTATCTTTGTTATTCATTGATTGCACTGTACCTGTGGTACAATGGGTTGTACCTGAAAAGGTGCTTTTGGTTCAAGTGTATTTTCCTGGTTGTCAAACTAAACTATAGTAAACAAAACTAAAGTAAACTAACCTAAGGCTCCTCCAAGCTGACAATTTTGTATATATCCAAGAGTATCCTGAAAGTTGTTCAGTGTTTCAGTATGGAGCCAGCCCAACAGACCTGTGGTAGCAGTCACAGTTCACGACACTGGCAACCTATAGTCACACTTCAAACTTGGCGGTGTTGACATGAGGTAGCAAAAGGAAGATTAAGCATCCTTGAAAATGCTGTCATCCTGCAGACAGCAAAAGCTGCTGCTGTATTAACACCATCTGGGTGACTACAGGTGGCATGGCATCTGGAGAGAGTTTGAGGAATTTATGAACAGGTCCATGATTGAGGCATCCAAACTCTAGTGCTCGCGCCACTGAGCTAGGAAATGGTTGTCAGATAGGGGAAATGGGGTGGGGTGTTATTGGCAAATGATGTCTCCTTGTATAGTCTGCCGGGCTACTTTTCCCTTTCAAAGTGGGGGCTCTGCTCCCTAGTTCAACAGATCTCTGTTTTGGCTGGTAGGACTGAGATCAGCTGGGCCTATTGGGAAACAAGCCTGTGGAAGCTTAAGTCTGCATCACGCCTCTGGGAAAACTTTGAAAACAGTATTTACATATAATTCTGCTTAGATTGACACATTTTCTGTACATATCCTCCCCATCTTCTTTATTTTAATGCTCATTTTGTAAGGTGCCCAAGAGCCATATGGATTGGGTGCCACAGAAATAAACTTTCCTTGCCATGTCTTGCCTTATTGTTTTTTTTCAACTCTATTTTACTCCAGTCATGGCAAGAGGGACCTCTCAGGCATCCTCTCCTGTGCCTGCCCACCTGAGATCCGCTTTAGGTCTATGCCCCTTCTCTCTCCACCCTTCCCGTTGCCAGCACCCTGGTTTAACCTGCCCAGGAGGGTAGCCCAACCACTTACTTGGGATCCTTGAAAGAAAGAATCTGGCATGGGAGGGGCGGGTGAGGAGCGATGAGGCCAGCCCCAGACAGATCCGGTGCTGGGCATGGAGGGATGTGCCGTTACTTATCCCCACTTGCCGGGTTTTCCATTTCTTCTTCACCTACCTTGTGTGTGCACCTCCTGACGCTGGCAAGCGGCAACTCAGCCAGCATTGGGCACGCTGTAATGTGCTTGCCCATCGTCTGCTACACCTGGTCTCCACCAGGTGTTGCCAGAGCCCCAGACAACCCCAAGCCCTTCCCCGGAAAGGAGAGCAGCCAGCTGGGCGCTTAATCGATCTCTTCCCTGCCGAGCCCCCAGCACCTGAGCTCGCTTCTAACTTGGGTCAGCTGGCGTGGCGCAAGGTGTGGTGTCCAGCGCCAACCCTCAGTGCCACCGGCTGGCCCACCTGGCCTTATTGTTAGGGGCATATTCATGAACCAAGCCCATCATTATGTTAAAGTGTCTTGAAAGATCTTTTACATGAGGTATTGGGCTCCTCTGCAACTGGTAATAGTACAGAGATAATGATGATTATGTCTGCCACATATTAATACTACATTGCCACCATTTTTAGAACTATGTGATATCACTGGCAAATGAGCTGTGCTAGACTACAATGTGGTCAGCCAAAACATGACTGTCACTGACATCACAAGGTTCCAAAATGATGTTAATGTAGAATTTGTATAGGGAGACATAGTCAGCATTATCTCTGGAGTGCTACCAGTTACATGTAAGGCCAATATCTCATTTAAAAGAGCTTTACTTGGGCTTTCAAACTAGAGTATGGTGGGCATGGTTCATGAATGTTCCTTTAAGGACCACTGCTTCAACATAGAATATTTGCCCCTCAGGCTTCTGCTCCTGCTGGCTCTCTACATGTAATGTCATAATCCTCTGTGCATCAGTCACAATATGTTGCCATGGAAATCATAATGATGTCTCAAACAGATGATTACGATATCATATGACACCAAGCAGCAGGAACAGATGAGAAGTCTAATGGACATGCATCCTCCCATCATACAAATTCCTTAGTAATAAAGAATAAGGGGACAATAAGACAACAAATTGGGCTGACTTCAGCCGTATTGTGTGTAAGAAGTTGTTCGCTGACTCATGAAGTGAAGTGCAAAAGTTCATTTTACTAAAAGTGCAGCAAAATAGCAGAACATTTGGGCCTAGATATTTAAAATCTGCAAAAGCATTGCACCGAGGTATGTGCTGCACCGCACCCACTGAGAGGCTGCGATGTTCAGTCGGACAGTGGACTGGCACTATCCAACTGAATAGTGGCCCTTGTCAGCACAGTGCTAAGTAAATCTGTGCAGCTCCAACATGGACCTGGGCTGTATCCAGCCCATAGGATTTGCATCCCTAGATCTGATAGCACTGGGAGCCACAGCGCAATTTTCAGCCACAAACTACAAATGAGCTTGAGTGTGCAAGGCACTAAGATACATTAGCATGCCCATTATGGGATTATTTGCATTGGAAGTGGTGGCCTGTTTATGCCTATCCTGTGGGCACCTGCTACATCAGCCCTGGTGGCTAGTGGCAACCCCCACCCCACATAACTGTTCTGTCTACGTAAATGTATTCCTTGGTGTCTAGTGGCCCACTGCACACCCATCCCGGCAATGTAAATGTTTTCCCAGTGTCCAGTGGCACACCCACACACCTGTCCCAAAGACATTAAGATGTCCATGTTGTCTAGTGGCCCCTGCCCAGAAGATGTTAAGGTGTCCCTGGTATCTAGTGGCACTTCTGCCCCTGATCCCTGTCCCAGTAATATGATGTATTCCCTGGTTTCTAGTGGCACACACCCACCCCAGATCACCCATCTTGGTATAATACCACTGCCTTGGTGTCTGGTGGCACTCCACATTCCTGTCACAATGACATGAAGAGTGCCCTGGTGTCTAGTGGCACCTTCACCCTCCAATCCCCATCCTGGTAATACATCATATACGTGTTGTATAGTGGCACCCCCACCTCCAATTACCTGTTCCAGCACTATATATGGTTTTCCAGCATCTAGTTGCACTGCCCAACCATCGATCACCCAGCACATGTCCCATACAGTATCCCTGGTGTCCGTGGTACTGCTGCCCCTTACTACTGGTCAACACACTGACTGACAGACAGTGGTGGTCCAGCAGCCCCCTACCTGCACCGTCACCACCACCAATCCTTCCCTTATTGACATTGCCAGGGACATGTGGTAGATCAGGCGAAGGTGACACGCACAGCCCTCTCGGCGGATCGCCATATGAGCTGCAGAATGTGCATTCCCTGAGGCTCATATGGTGGCCAGCAGTGATGGTGATAGAAGAGCTGTGCTGATTGCCATCTCGGGTTGTACCATACATCTCTGGCCACATTGGTAAGGGGTGGTGTTCAGGATGTGGGGAGGCACTGGACCACCGCTGTTCACTGGTCTCTTGTGTCGACTGGCAATCGAGGAGTGGGGTTTACCACTGAACACCAAGGATAATGTAACGGACATGGGCCTGGTGATTAGCAGTTGGGGTTGTCACTAGAGACCACGGAAATGATATACAGTGGTGGGACAGGTGATCGGAGGGTGGGGGTGCCACTATACAACAAGTATATGTGTGCAAGTAAAAGAAAGTTATACAATAGTTTGACAAAGTCCATGATTGGGTGAAACATAAGAAGTTTTCTCTGCACTCCATGTTCTGTACCCAGATTTTTTCACCAGTAAAAGGAACATATTCAGCATTGCAGTTGTCTGGACTTCATCTTTTGTTTGGGAGATGTGTATGGTGAGTGCTGTGATAACTTATTTTCCTGAGTGAGAGTATATCACACAGCACCCATTTCTTGAATGTGACTCTGCCTTTTACAGAGGTAATACTTCCTCTGCAGATCCCTGGTGAGGCCTCACCTGGAGTACTATGCACAGTTCTGAAGTTCTCACCTCAGAGGAGACAATGATAGGTTGGAGACAGTGCAGTACAGAGTGACAGAAATTATTCAGTGACAGCAGGGTAAATCCTATGAAGAACAGCTCAAGGTATTACATAGGTACTCTTTGGCAGTCAGAAGGAGATGGGTGATATGACCGAGATCTTCAAATTTCTCCAAGGAATTAATAAAGTGAACTGCAGGGAATTATTCAGTCTGTATACTAACTTGGTCATGTAAACATGAGTGGAAGTTATCAAGGGAGGTTCAGGAGGGCCGTGAGGAGGAACTTTTATGGAAAGTGATGGAACCTTGGAACAGTCTTCCAGCCGAGGTGGTGGGAGTGAATAGTTAGGGATTCAAGCAGGCTTGGGACAGAGTGAAGGAATAGTGGTTGTCCAAGGCGACAGGTCCAGGGAAGAGAATGGGGAAAGGACCAGAAGGGTTAGTACCCTGGGGAACATTAGGTTCCAAGAAAGGTTGCAGGGATTTGAGGAACTTGGGCAGACTGGATGGACCTTTGATCTTTTCTGCCATTATTGTGTATGTTTCTATGTATTACTGAGACCAGGGATCGGGGTGGGGTGCCATTTACATCAGGGAATTCATCATATTGCCAGGATGGGGATTGGGAGTGAGGGTGCCGCTTATACACCAGGGACATCTTAAAGTCTTTGGGTGGCTATAGTACAGCCATCCTATCATCAGTGGTGTGGGGTCACGGGCTTCATGCCCAGATAAGACTAGATGTTTGGAAGTGGTAAATAGTGCCTCTTCGGTGCCATTTACCACTGACGAAACCTCTGAAATTACCGCTGCACCTGTATATAGATGGGAACCCCTCATTTGCATGGTGCAGCATTATGTTAGTGTTCGGGTGCTAACAGGCATAGCCTGTGCTATGGAATCTCTTAATATAGACCCCACCTCACAAGTGGGTGAAAAATCTGGATAAAGCAGGTAAAACACCTGTTAGCACCCATGCTAATTTTGAATATCTGGCTCCAGGATTCTAAAAGCCCAATATTTTGCACATGTGCATAGACTTAACCATGGGATACTGACACACTATGGCCACATAAATTTATACATGTGTTAAAGAGACAGATGCTTTTTATGTTGATTGCTTGATGCACAAGAAACATATTGCAGCAGCTTTCTCCAGAAGCAGGTTGTGGAGGCATGGCACTGTTGTGGCCAGTGCCCCACAGCCTTTAAAGTCTTGGCGGTTCCCCAATGCCATGGAATGCCGCTGCTGACTCTAGCTCAGCTAGTGTGCCACCAATTTGAAAAGTTAGCCGCTGCAATCAGGGGCCACCATGTCATTGCAGCGTCAGCCATTCGCTGCAATGATGGAGTGACCTGTCATTGCAGGGCGGATCTTGAAACACTGATATTGTTTGTGAACATGGTGGTGGCTTGTCTCCATGTTCACAAACAATATGAACCCCTGCGGTGCCTAATCCCCTCGTCAGCATGCCCCCCCACCATGTTTGTTGCCGATGGGGTCCCCAATCCCCATTGGCTTTGAGTCAATGTTTATGTTCAACAGGGGAACCCACTCCTGTTGACATTATGTAACCCCCACTTTTGTTGTCTGACAATGGGTGCCCAATCCCCATCAGCATAATATCACCCCCCTTTGTTGTGTGTCAAGGGGTGCCCAATCCCCATTGGCATAATGTAATTCACCCTCAGCTTTTAGTTGTGTGATGACGGGTGCTCCAATCCCCGCAGGCTACAGCTGCCCCCCAAAGAAAGACTCCATTGGCATTCTGGGAGCCCACCCCAGCGTGCCACATGCCCTGTAAAATAAAAAATGGTCTCATGATGTCTCTTTTTTAACCTGTTAAAAGGAAACTGTCCTCGCAGTCTCCCTACCCCTCCACAACCTGTGCCCACCCACTGTGCACCTGCCTCCCACAACCCCTTCCCCCATACTTACCTCTGGAGTCCGGTGTGATGATCTCGTGGACCGGAACACGCCTGCAGTCTTCAAAGCCCACCTGAACTGAGGAAATGACCGTAAGCTGTATAATGGAATGAATAGGGTTTTTCAACATTGATGCATATCTCAGGCATTTTGGAATTTTTCACCAAATTTTCAACATGAGGTTTTGGGACCCTTCTCATGATCTCTGTCACTGTCATGTTGTTATTTGGCCCCAAAGGTGATTTTGCGGTCACTGCACAGAATCCCCTTTCAGGACCAGTTAACGAAATGACAGTGCCAGTGTTCATGAGGTGGGTTCTCAAAAAGCCTATACTGAAAATTTGGTGGAAAAATCCCAAAATGGACTGTTTTATGAGTGTGCATTGTGCAGTTTACACACACTCATAACTTTGTGAATTTGTAATATTTTCACTCCAGATTTTCAGCATTTGAAATTTTTCAGACCTCCTTGTGAACAGTACAGCTGTCATTTTCCACATCTTGGCCAAATGTGTTTTGCACTTAGGCAGAACAGCTGCGGTCACTGTGGGAAATCAGTGTTCAGGACAGATTAAGAAAATTACAGTGGCACTGTTCATGAGCAGAGGTCCTAAAATGCCTATGTTGAAAATTTGGTGCCGATACTCTATAAAATTGTTACTATTGCTATAGGAGCTAGAAAAGGCTCTAGCCCATAATTGCTCTTTTTCATTTAATAGTATTATAATTTAATACCACTTTGCATGAAATTGTCAAGACCTCTTTTAAATATAACTCTATTTTTACTCTGTATCAAATCTTCTGGTAAACCATTCTATATGTTTACCACTACCAGTGTAAAAATATTTTATTTGTTTTCACTGTATTTCCCTTTACTTGTAATGAATGGCCTCTTGTGTTTTCTTCCTTGCTTTTAGCTCTATATCCAATTCTTATCTAAGAAAATCACTTTTATAATATCAAAATATAATAAGTCTCCTTGTATATGTCTTTCCTCCAAACTATACAATCCCAAAGTCTTCATTTTCTCTTCGTTGTTCAGTGCTCTCAACTCTTTATTTGTTTGGACATCTTATGCTGTACTCTCTATTCTTGTAATATCTTTCGTTTTATAAGGACTCCAAAGCTGATTACAAAAATCAAGTTGAGGTCTCCTATATGACCTATAGAGGGCATCAACACCTCCATCCCTCTACTCTTTATGTTCATACATATCGCTCTATATGTCTTGTTTGCCACAGAGATTACATTTGTACACTGTTTACTGAAATCTAGATTGTTATCAATATATACCCGAGTCTCGATCAACTGTGTAGTTGTTCAATAATGTGTTACTAAGTATATATTGATTATTTTTATTCTTTTTTCCCAAATGTATACACTACATTTATCCATGTTAAATGCCATTCCCCATTCATATGCCCAACTAGTTATTTGATCCAGATCTTGTTGAATCGATGCAATATCTTTTTAGTTTCACATGTTCCTCCCAACTTAATATCATCTGCATACTTTGTTAGTTTTTGTGTCCTACTCCAAGATCTGCCATAAATAACCGAAGATCACAAGGCCCAAAACTGAGCCCTCATGGAACACCGCTAGTCACTCTTCCAGCTTTGGATAAGACTCCATTTACAGACACTCTGTGCCACCTGTTATCCAACCAGTTTACAATCCAGTTTATAAGATATGAACCCAATTTCAATGTTTTTGTTTATGTTTTATTACCCAATGGTGTACCGTGTCAAAAGTCTTCAAAAGTCCATTAACACGATATCCACTGGTATACCCTTGTCTAGAAATTTACTTACTGGATCATAAAACATATCAGATTCATTAAGCATGACCGTCCTAATGTAAATCCATATTGTGTAGCATCCATCAGATTGTGAGATTTAGCAAACTCATTTATTTTATCCTTTATAATTGACTCAAATATTTTGCCAGGAACTGATGTCAAACTAATTGGTCTATAATTCTTTACATTATTTTTTGTCCTTTTTATGTATTGGGATTAGTTTTGCCACTCTCCAATCTGATGGCACATCTCCTGCTTCCAACAGTTTATTAAACAGTATTTCTAGCAGTGCATATATGGTATTTTTGCAATTAATAGCATTTGGGATGTAATACCATCAAGATCTGGTGCCCAAATTTTTAATTGTTCAATTTTCCTGACTATGGTGTTCCTATTACAAGTGGGGATCTTTACTTCATTGGGGCATAACATCACATCTTCTTTGTTACTTGAATCCATATACACTGAACAAAACTGTCTATTAAACAAGTCTGCAACATGTGTTGGTTCACTAATTATCTCATTTTGTCCAAAACTACAGTTAACCCACTTGTTGATTTTTTGTGAGTTTATGTATCCATAGAAGTGTTTACTATTTCCTTTATTTGCTGTTTGTGCCAGTCTTAGTTCCATTGTTTTTTTGTATCTATTTATATCATACTTACATAATTTCTGAATTATTTTGTATTTATTCTAGTTGGGACCTGTTTTATTTTTTTCTACATTACATATGACCTTTTTGTCTTTTGATCAACTTTATAATGGTCCTATTCATCCATTTTGGTTTTAAACACTTTTATTGTATTTCTTTATTCTCTTTATGTTCCTAATACAGATGTTTAACAGTACTTCCTTAACGAATAACCAAATTTCATCTCCACTCTGACTCTTACATACATTGTGCCAGTCTATTTTGCTTATTTCATTGTTTATCATCCTTTCATTAGCTGTATTGTACAGAAATATTTCTGTTTGCCCTTGTAATTTATCTGGTACGCATTGTATATTAAATGTTACTGAACTATGGTCACTATCTCCTAAAGGTGATGGTATTAAACAATCTGTTACAACAATACATGCTGAAGTTAGGACTAGATCCAAGATATTTTTTCCTTTGGGTTCCATAACATTCTGATACAAACTATTCTCAATATAAGTCTTTAGCAGCATCTTACTTTCTCTGCGACTAGCCTCATTACTCTGCCAATTTATGTCTCCTAGGTTAAAATCACCTGTCAAAATCAGTGGCCCCATTTCTGCAGCAAGATCTGTTTCTTCTATAAGTTTCAAATACAGTTCTTCTTTCATATTTAGCGTCTATAACACAACCCCAATATATAGGTTTTTGTTGTTTTAGTGTTTAAACAAATCCATATGTTTTCAGTCTCTAGTTAATGTTTTTAATTAATGGTGTAATATCTACTGCTACAATATGTTCCTTTATAAAAAAATGACAGTGTTATGCGTAAGTTATGTAGTTTGCATACGCTCGTAACTCACAAATTAATATTTTCACTCCAGATTTTCAACATTGCCATTGTTCTGCAACTCCTTATGAACAGTATAGCAGTCATTTTTGCATCCTGGCTGAAATTGGTTTTCGCAGTTCCAGCACAGAATCGCATGGTCACTGTGGGAAATCCATATTCGGGACACATTATGAAAATGACAGTGACACTGTTCATTAGCATAGGTTCTAAAATGCCTATGTTGAAAATTTGGTGATGAAAGTCCATAAAAGGGTGTGTTATGAATGTGCATTATGCAGTTTCCATCACCCTCATTACATTCGCAAACTTGCAATATTTTTATCTCCAGATTTTCAACATTGCCATTTTGCCACACCTCCTTATGAACAGTGCAGCTGTCATTTTTCACATCCTGGCTGAAATCTGTTTTTGCTCTTCCGCACACAATAGTGCTATCGCTGTGGGAAATCAGTGTTTGGAACATAGTAAGAAAATCACACTGATGCTGTTCATGAGCAGAGGTACTAAAATGTCTATGTTGAAAATTTTGTGAAGAAACTCCATAAAATGAGTTTGTTATGAGCGTATGTTGAGCAGGTTCCTTGCACCCTTGTAAGTTTGCAAATTACTAGTATTTTATGCCAGATTTTCAACACTGACATTTGTTCACACCTCCTTATGAACATTACAGCTGTCATTTTCACATCCTGATGAAATGTGTTTCCATCTCCTGCTCACAATACAGCAGTCGATGTCAGAAATCAGTGTTTGGGACAGATTAGGATCGAGCGACTTGGGGAGGACAGAGCTCAACTGAGCTCTGTTGGGACTGCTGTGGATTTCTTTGTGGGCAGGAAAAGGTGACAATGCAGGCAGGAGCCCAGTACAAAGAGCAGCCTGCAGGCGCGGGAGATACAGAATGAACGAGTAAGGAGAGGGAGTAAGTGACCTCAACGGGCTCTGTTGGGACTGCTGCAGATTTCTTTGTGGGCAGGAAAAGGCAGCAGTGCATGCAGGGCTAAGTACAAAAGGGCAGTCTGCAGTGGTGGGAGAAGCAGAACGAAGCGAGGAGAGAGGGGGAGTGAGCGACCCCAACGGAGCTCTATCATGACTGCTGAGGATTTCTTTGTGGGCAGAAAAGGGTGGCAATGCAGGCAGGAGCCCAGTACAGAAGGGCAGCCTGCAGCGCCCGGCAGAAACAGAATGAGCAAGAGAGAGCGAGAATGAGTGAGGCCAGACTTTGTCGGGACTACTGCAAATTGTTTGTGAGCAGAAAAAGATGCTAACAGAGGCAGGAGCCCATTACAAAGGGCAGCCTGCAGCGCCAGGAGAAACAGAATGAGTGAGTGAGACAGGGGAGGAGCGACTTCAACGGGAGCTCTGTTGGGACAGCTGCGGACTTCTTTCTGAGCGGAATGTACCAATGCAGGCCGGAACCCAGTAGAAAAGGGCAGCCTGCAGCAGTGGGAGACACAGAATGAGTGAGTGAGTGAGGGAGGGTGACTGAGTGAGCTCAGCTGAGCTGTGTTGGGACTGCTGCAGATTTCTTTGTGGGCAGAAAAAGGCAGCAATGCATGCAGGGGCCCAGTACAAAAGAGCAGCCTGCAGTGGAGGAAGAAACAGAACTAATGAGTGAGAGATGGGGAGTGAGTGAGCAAGCTCAACGGAGCTCCATCGTGACTGCTTCAGATTTCTTTGTGCCAGAAGAAGGCGGCAACACAGGAAGGAGCTCAGTACAAAAGGGCAGCATGCAGCACTGACAGAAACAGAACGAGTGAGTGAGAGAGGGGGAGTGAGCGAGCTCAACAGAGCTCTGTTGGGACTGCTGTAGATTTGTTTGTAGGCAGAAAAGGGCCAACACAGGCAGGAGACCACTACAAAATGGCAGCCTGCAGTACCAAGAGAAAGAGAATGAGCAAGTGAGACAGGTGGAGTGGCGACCTCAACAGAGCTCTGTCAGGACAGCTGCAGATTTCTTTGTGGGCAGAAAAAGGTGCCAATTCAGGCAGAATCCCAGTACAAAGGGCAGCCTGCAGCGTGCAGGAGAAACACAATGAGTGAGTGAGAGAGGAGTGAGCGAGCTCAATGGACCTGTGTCAGGGCTGCTGTGAATCTCTTTGTGGGCAAAAAGGTGGCAATGCAAGCAGGAGCCCAGTACAAAAGGCCAGCCTGCAGCACCGGCAGTAACATAATGAGCCAGTGACAGAGGAGAAGTCAATTACCTCAATGGACCTCTGTCAAGACTGCTGTAGATTTCGTTGCAAGAAAAGCCGCTCAACGCAGGCAAGAACCCAGTACAAAGGGCAGCCTGCAGCAGCAGGAGACACAGAATGAGTGAGTGAGGGAGGGAGGGAGTGAGCTCAATGGAGCTCTGTTGGGACTGCTGCAGATTTGTTTATGGGCAGAAAAAGGCACTAACACAGGCAGGAGACCACTACAAAACAGCAGCCAGCAGTGCCAGGAGAAACAGAATGAGTAAGTGAGACAGGCGGAGTGGCGACCTCAACAAAGCTCTGTCAGGACAGCTGCAGATTTCTTTGTGGGCAGAAAAAGGTGCCAATGCAGGTAGTACCCCAGTACAAAAGGCAGCCTGCAGCGCCAGGAGAAACACAACCAGCGAGTGAGAGAGAGGGATTGAGCGAGCTCAACAGACCTGTGTTAGGACTGCTGTGTATTTCTTTGTGGGCAAAAAAGGTGGCAATGCAAGCAGGAGCCCAGTACAAAAAGGCCAGCCTGCAGCACTGGTAGATACGGAACAAGCAAGTGAGACGGGGGTAAGCTATCTCAACGGACCTGTGTCAGGACTCCTGCAGATTTCTTTTGTGGGCAGAAAAGCCAGCCAACAGAGCCAGGAGCCCAGTACAAAGGGCAGCCTGCAGTGGCGGCAAAAACAGAACGACAGTGAGAGAGGGTGAGTGAGTGAGCGAGCTCAAGGGTGCTCTATCGTGACTGCATAGATTTCTTTGTGGCCAGAAGAAGGCAGCAATGCAGGCAGGAGCCTAGTACAGAAGGGCAGCCTGCAGCGCTGACAGAAACGGAATGAGCAAGTGAGACGGGGAGGAGTGAGGCCAACGGAGCTTTTTCGGGACTGCTGCTAATTTTGAGGGGCAGAAAAGATGCTGGCAGAGGTAGAGCCCAGTATAAGAGGGCAGCCTGCACACCAGGAGAAACAAGAATGAGTGAGTGAGACAGGGAGAGAGCAACCTCAATGAAGCTTTGTCGGGACAGCTGCAGATTTCTTTGTGGGCAGGAAAAGGTGCCAATGCAGGCAGAAGCCCAGTACAAAAAAGCAGCCTGCAGCGTCAGGAGAAACAGAATGAGCTAGTGAGAGAGGGGAGGGGAGTGAGCGAGCTTGATGGAGGTCTCATCATGACTGCTGCAGATTTCTTTGTGGCCAGGAAAGGGCGCAATGGCAGGAGCCCAGTACAAAAGGTCAGCCTGCAGCACTGGCAGAAACATAATGAGCCAGTGACAGAGGAGAAGTCAACTACTCCCAATGGACCTGTGTCAAGACTGCTGCAGATTTTGCTGTGGCCAGAAAAACACCAACACAGGCAAGAACCCAGTACAAAATGGCAGCCTGCAACAGCAGGAGACACAGAATGAGTGAGTGAGGGAGGGAGGGAGAGGAGTGAGCTCAAGCAGACTCTGTTGGGACTGCTGCAGATTTGTTTGGGTAGAAAAAGGCGCCAACACAGGCAGAAGACCACTACAAATGGCAGCCTGCAGTGCCAGGAGAAACAGAATGAGTAAGTGAGACAGGTGGAGTGAGCGACCTCAACAAAGCTCTGCCAGGACAGCTGCAGATTTCTTTGTGGGCAGAAAAAGTGCCAATGCAGGCAGAACCCCAGTACAAAGGGCAGCCTGCAGCGCCCAGGAGAAACACAATGAGCAGTGAGAGAGGGGGTGAGCGAGCTCAACAGACTTGTGTCAGGACTGCTGTGTTCTTCTTTTGTGGGCAAAAAAGGTGGCAATACAAGCAGGAGCCCAGTAAAAAGGCCAGCCTGCAGCACTGATAGAAACGGAACCAGCAAGTGAGACAAGGGAGGAGCTATCTGAACGGACCTGTGTCAGGACTCCTGCAGATTTATTTGTGGGCAGAAAAAGCTGGCCAACAGAGCCAGGAGCACAGTATAAAAGGGCAGCCTACAGTGCCAGCAGAAACAGAATGAGCTAGTGAGAGAGGGGAGTGCCCACCTCAACGGAGCTCTGTCAAGACTGCTGCAGATTTCTTTGTGGACAGCAAAATGTGCCAACACAGGCAGAGATGCCCAGTACAAAAAGAGCAGCCTGCAGTTGGCAGAAACGGAATGAGTGGTGAGGAGAGAGGAGGAGTGTTAGCTCAACGGAGCTGTGTTGGGACTGCTGTGGATTTCTTTGTGGGCAGGAAAAGGCAACAATGCAGGCAGGGGCTGAGTACGAAAGGGCAGCCTGCAGCCGTGGGAGAAACAGAACATGTGAGAGAGAGAGGGAGTAAGCGTGTTCAACGGAGCTTATCATTACTACTGCGGTTCTTTGTGGGCAGAAAAGGAGGTGCTTAGCAGGGCAGGAGCCAGTACAGAAGAGCAGCCTGCAGCCCGCAGAAACGGAATGAGCAAGTGAGATGGGGGGAGTGAGGAGGCCAACGGAGCTTTTTGGGACTGCTGCTATTTTGTAGGCAGAAAAGACGCCGACAGAGGTAGGAGCCCAGCACGAAAGGGCAGCCTGCAACGCCAGGAGAAACAGAATGAGTGAGGAGACAGGGGAGTGAGTGACCTCAGTGGAGCTCTGTCAGGACAGCTGCAGATTTCTTTGTGGGCAGGAAAAGGTGCCAATGTAGGCAGGAGCCCAGTACAAAAGGGCAGCCTGCAGTGCCGGGAGAAACAGAATGAGCGAGTGAGAGAGGGGGAGTGAGTGAGCTAAGTGGAGGTCTATCATGACTGCTGCAGATTTCTTTGTGGCCAGGCAAAGGCAGCAATGCAGGCAGGAGCCCAGTACAAAAGGCCAGCCTGCAGCGCTGGCAGAAATGGAATGAGCGAATGAGAGAGGGAAGAGAGCAAGATCAACAGAGCTGTGTTGGGACTGCTGTAGATGTCTTTGTGGGCAGAAAAGCTGCCAACGAGGCAGGAAGCAGTATGAAAGGGCAGCCTGCAGCAGTGGGAGACACAGAATGAGCGAATGAGGTAGGGAGAGGAGTGAGCTCAATGGAGCTCTGTTGGGACTGCTGTGGATTTCTTTGTGGGCAGAAAAAAGCAACAATGCATGCAGGGGCCCAGTACAAAAGGGCAGTCTGCAGTGGTGGCAAAAACAGAGCGAACGAAGTGAGAGAGGGGAGGAGTGAGGGAGCTCAATGGTGTCATCGCGATCAACAGATTTCTTTGTGGCCAGAAGAAGGCGGCACACAGGCAGGTGACCAGGTACAAAAGGGCAGCCTGCAACGCCGACAGAAACAGAACGAGCAAGTGAGACAGGGGAATGAGAGAGGCCAACGGAGCTTTTTCAGGACTGCTGCTAATTTTTGGGGGCAGAAAAAGATGCCAACAGAGGCAGGAGCCCAGTACAAAAGGGCAGCCTGCAGCACCAGGAGAAACAAAATGAGCGAGTGAGACGGGAAATGAGCGACCTCAATGGAGCTCTGTCGGGACAGCTGGGATTTCTTTGTGGGCAGGAAAATGTGCCAATGCAGGCAGGAGCCCAGTACAAAAGGGCAGCCTGCAGCGCGCGGGAGAAACAGAATGAGCGAATGGGGGGTGAGCGAGCTCAATGAAGATCTATCATGACTGCTGCAGATTTCTTGTGGCCAAGAAAAGGCTGCAATGCAGGCACAAGCCCAGTACAAAAGGGCAGCCTGCAGCACTGGGAGAAACAGAACGAGCGACTGAGAGAGGGGAGCAAGCAAGCTCAATGGAGGTCTATCATGACTGCTGCAGATTTCTTTGTGCCAGAAAAGGCAGCAATGCAGGCAGAAGCCCAGTACAAAAGGCCAGCCTGCAGCACCAGCAGAAACATAATGAGCCAGTGACAGAGGAGAAGTGAACTACTCAATGGACCTGTGTCAAGACTGCTGCAGATTTTTGTGCCTAGAAAGCCGCCAATGGAGGCAGGAACCCAGTACAAAGGGCAGCCTGCAGCAGCAGAAGACACAGAATGAGCGAGTGAGGGAGGGAGAGGAGTGAGCTCAACGGAGCTCTGTTGGGACTGCTGCAGATTTCTGTGTGGGCAGAAAAAAGAAACAATGCATGCACAGGCCCAGTACAAAGGGCAGCCTGCAGTGGCAGGAAAAACAGAATGGACGAGTGAGAGGTGGGAGTGAGTGAGCGAGGCTCAACGATGCTCTATCATGACTGCTGCAGATTTCTTTGTGGCCAGAAGAAGGCGGCAATGCAGGCAGGAGACCAGTACAGAAGGGCAGCCTGCAGCGCCGGCAGAAGCGGAATGAGCAAGTGAGACAGGAGGAGTGGAGAGGCCAACAGAGCTTTTTCGACTGCTGCTAATTTTTGTGGGCAGAAAAGATGCGACAAAGGCAGGAGCCCAGTACAAAGGGCAGCCTGCAGCACCAGGAGAAATAGAATGAGCGAGTGAGACAGGGGAAGTGAGCGACCTCAATGGAGCTCTGTTGGGACAGCTGCGGATTTCTTTGTGGGTGGAAAAGGTGCCAATGCAGGCAGGGCTTGTACAAAAGGGTAGCCTGCAGCGCCGGGAGAAATAGAATGAGCGAGTGGGGGGTGAGCAAGCTCAATGGAGGTCTATCATGACTGCTACAGATTTCTTTGTGGCCAGGAAAGGTGGCAATGCAGGCAGGAGCCCAGTACAAAGGCCAGCCTGCAGCGCCCGGCAGAAACATAATGAGCCAGTGACAGAGGAGAAGTGAACTACCTCAACTGACCTGTGTCAAGACTACTGCAGATTTCTTTGTGACCAGAAAAAGCCGCCAACCCAGGCAGGAGCCCAGTACAAAAAAGCCAGCCTACAGGCGCTGGCAGAAATGGAATGAGTGAGTGAGAGAGGGGGAGACAGCAGCTCAACAGAGCTTTTGTTGGGACTGCTGCAGATGTCTTTGTGGGGAGAAAAGCCCAACGCATGCAGGAACCCAGTACAAAAGGGCAGCCTGCAGCAGTGGGAGACACAGAATGAGTGAGTGAGGAGGGGAGGAATGAGCAAGCTCAACAGCACTCTGTCGTGACTGCTACAGATTTCTCTGTGGTCAGGAAGAAGGCGGCACCCAGGCAGGAGCCCAGTCACAAAGGGCAGCCTGGAGCACTGACAGAAACGGAATGAGCGAGTAGAGAGGGAGAGTGATCGAGCTCAACGCTTGTTTGTGTCTGACTCTGTGTGTACCTGTGTTGTGTGTGTCTTGTGCGACTGTTTTGTGTCATTGTTTGGACCGAGGAAGGGCAGTCAACTGAGTTGAATGGGTCGAGCTCAGATGGGACAGGGTCGGGAATGTCTAGGGTGGGGAAGTTCTGGGACCTACTGCTAGTAAGGGGAGCGAAGCACATGGGGGCATGCCTGGTTCATGTTGAACCAGACAAAATCTTGTGTGCTCCCCTCAAAGCAGGACCACCAGCTTCTCAGGCAGTGGCACCACCACCAGCACCCAGCTCCAGCTCATTCTGAGCAGTATGTGCCTGTGCCCCGCCCCAAGTGTGGAGCCGCCTTAGCACCATGACTAGGCTACCAGTGTATCTGGCAACCCACCACCTGTGCCTGGTCCTCCCTGCACCTCCCTGGTTTGGGAGTTTTTGATTGTGTTGAGGGGAGGGACAGCAGCCTGGTCAGGTGCCGACATGTATGGTGGAGGTGAGCCTTGATCCCGGAGGCTCAACTGGGGACTGGGAGCCAGTGCACCCACATGGTCAACCGCCACCAGGTGGAGAGGCAGGCTGCCACATAATAGGCCAGACCTGCACCTGCTGGCCCTTCTGTGGCAGAGGGTGTGGCTGTGTATGGTCCTAAGAGGAGGAGGTTCACGACAGCACCTGTTGCTCCACCAGCACCACCACCACCAGCAGCTGCAGCACCTGCAGGCCCCAGAGAACTGCCTGTAAGTCAGGCAGACATCGCAGTTCTCTGGAGTGCTGTGGACATGACGAATGAGAGGGCGATTGCTGTTGAGCAGCTGTTGGACTGGATAAAGGGCCATCAATTGCAGATTGTGTCCATGCTTCAACAGCTGCTGGATCACCATGGGATCTCGCAATATTTTTTTTCTCCCACCCTCCTGCTGTGTCATAAAATGTATCCCCCACCACCCCTATATCTAGTTATGCACTTTTTTTCTTGTCTTCTGTATGTGTGACACTTTGTATCTTGTCCCTCTTCCTTCTGTTAGTGTGTATGTGTGCTGTTTCAGTTTTTTGTTTTAAGTTAAAATAGTTTGTCCCTGCCATCATTATTTCAACTTAACGGAGTAGTCTAACCAAATTTGAATAAGCGTATGTTATATAGAGCATTTTGATGTGCATATAAAGTCCCTCCCTAGTGTGTTATTCCCTCTGTCTGCTATAAGGAGTTTTACTAAATTAGTAAAGTGTGTCGTTATGTTAAATCACTTATTGCCTTTATCACTCTGACAATGCACCCACTGTCATGTGACAGTGATGTAACATAGTGCATTGATTTACCAAATGCACAGTTCACAACAGCAGAGCTGTGTAACTGACTAGCAGTTTTCATACAGAAACCCCACTCACCTAGGTCTGAGGTGCATTAACAGTTGCCATTTTGTCTCATTGTATAAGAACAGTTACACAGCTCTGCTGTTGTGCGATGATAAATCTATGGCTAAGCTACATCACTGTCACATGACACAGGGTGCAATGTCAGAGCGATGAAGGCAATAAATGAATTTTACATGAAGAAGATCCACGGGCTCATAAAACTACCATAAAGGTAGCAGGCTAATTTAGTAAAATTCCTAATAACAGATAGAGGAAGGACGCAATAGGAATTTACATACAGATCAGAAGTGCTCTGCATAACATGCTTTTTTCAAATTCTGTGTTGACTACCCTTTAACAAAACCAGAAAGCCATAACGCAACATAAATAGATACCACGAAAAAAGTTTCTGCTGCTGCAACTGTATTTATGACAAAACAAGGCACATGGTAATGAGCGCGTTTTACCCAGGCCTTCAATGGTGTGCCTAATGAAGGCTTAAGCGCAAAGCGCAGTGGTCATTTGTGTGTGCCTTTGTTTTGCCATCAGTAAAGTTGCAGTATCATTGAATATTTTTGTGGCATGTATTCATAAATATGTTGGGTGGTTCAGCAATACTTCAGGTCTGTTGGGCACGGTTTGTTGAAAAGCAGGAGTGTTTTGTGCTATTATCTTCTTAAAGTCAAGGTGCGCACTGTGACTGAGGTGCACACTGGCCCAAGACCTCTGAAAACATATTATATCATTTTGTCCACAGCTGCTGATGGTACAAATAAAATATATGTTATATTTTATCTTTATTCTTTATACCATAAATACTGCAACAAGTCAGCATATATATGTTTGCAAGAAACTGGACAGTGTCTACACACACAGGAAAGTACACTGACTGCACACATGCAGTTTAACACAGTATAATTGCTCACCAGTACTCTGAAGGAAGCCAAACAAACAACTGTGACTTAAGTTACAGATGGAGATTGAGCCCTAAGGAGATGCAAATGCACAGACAGATTAAGACTGTGCTGCACACTTGAGATAAAGATGCAAAGGCACAACAACACCTAAACAGTGCTCACAAGTCACAAATCCAAATCAGGAAAAGAATACCTTTTGCCATTTGGGGAGAGGGGTAGTGCATGGCAGTAACAGTCCACTACCAATAAAGATACCACAATGCAGTACAAAAAATCATGCAGGTGGGAGAATAGCAGGTTCACACTGCTGCAATTACTCTGTGGCACAATAAAGGTGTCTGATTTGATGGCATGCATGACACACACACTACAAGTAATGCATTGCAAATTGAAAACTTTAGTGATATAGCCACATCTTTTAAACAAACTGAAATTATACGCTGCTGTACCAGAACAATCAGCAAAAATGTCAAGAATTACTGAAAATATTACTGCTTTTACATGAACAAATTTATACAAGAAAAATATGACCAAAACAGAAAAACTGCCTTTTCTCCCAGTTAATCTACTACACCACAGATACGCCTCTCCCAAAGCACATTTCAAGTGTCTGTCAGTACACAGACTGAATGTTCTAAATTAACAATCAAAATCCACAAACAAACAATAAACAGTCGATGATATGATCACAGGAGGGTTTCCTACGATTGATGTACTAAATTTTGAGCGAAAATAAATGACCACAAAGGCTTTTTTAACAGCTTTTAGAGGTTTTGAATCACAGAGCTCTGAGAGAAAAACTGTCTCCAGCTACCACTACACACACACTATGAGGCTATGCAGAACAATCTAGAGCCTATGTGACCTGCAATTCCATGAATACTGTAAAAATTCGCCTTGAGCTCAATTATATATGCGAGTGATGTGAAGCACATTGATTTCAATGTACTTCACTTTAAGATTGGTGGAGAAGTGGTTTGAGGAAGGTGGATAATGCGGTAATGCAAAGTCATTGGTTTCAATGAACTTCATGTTCCTCATTATGATGCAGAGTATCCGCCGCATTGCGGATTACTTTGCAGATTCGCGACACTCCACAAATCACTTTGCAGAGCGAATTTTGGCCACTTCGCCCACCACTACTGTGCATGTATTTCATAGGCACTAATTTAAATGCCACCAACTCCATATTTGAAGAGAGTATGAATTGAAACCAAAAAGTGGTTTATGAGTGGACCATTTTACATGTCTCCATTTTATGCTGGCTTGCACTTGCATAAGCAACATCTTGTGGCAGTAGTGCATTTTAGAGGGTGTCAGTGTTGTCGCCAATGCATGGAATGCATTAGTGGGTGGATCCCCCAGCCACCACTAGCGAGCATGCTGCCGATGACAGCTGTTTCAAGAGAGCCACGGAGGGAAGAAATCTGCCGCCCAGTGAGGTGCAGTTTCCTCATTTTAGCCAGATGACAAGCCTCTGTTATGTGCCTTTCCTGGTGAAAATTTCAATACATATGGCGGTTCCTGCTGTCTGCCACACAATCCCCAGCAAGCTGACTTGGGGTGCCCAATCCCATGTCGGCATACCCTCCAAATCAATTTGTTTTCCAATGGTGGTGACCAATCCCCATCGGCATCAGCCCCCATTTCCCAAACTCATGTGGCACACTGGGAGCTCACCCCAGTGTGCCCAAAAATATTTTTAAACTTGTAAATAAAGAAAAGCTTCCTCCAATGTCTGTTTTTTTTTGTCCCTGTAAAAAGAAAATGGTGCCTCAAGGCCCCGCCGCCCCCTTCCTAACTCCACACCTACCCTCTGCACACCCCACTTCCCTGCAACCCCTCACTCCATATTTACCTCCAGAGGTCCAGTGCTGCAGTCTTCGTGGAGCGGACAAATCTGAACTCTTCAAAAGCCGACCACAAACCAAGAAAATCATGGTAAGCTTTATAATGGCATCAGTGGGGAGTTTCAACTTAGGAGGAGATCTCAGCCATCTTTTGGAATTTTGGTTCAGATTTTCAATATGGGTTCTTGGGACCCTACCTCATGAACATGTGACTGTTATTTCGTTGCTTGATCCCAAAGGTGATTTCGTGGTCACTGCATGGAATCACCTTTCACGACAGATTAATGAAATGACAGTGCCACTGTTCATAAGGTGGGGTCCTAAAAACATGTTTCAAATTTGGTGACAAAATTCCCAAAATGACTACTTTACAATGTGCATTGTGCAGTTTCACACAAGCTTGTAACTTTTCCAATTTTTATATTTTCACCCAGATTTTCAACATTGGCATTTTTTACACCTCCTTATGAACAGTACAGCTGCCATTTTTATATCCTGCCCAAAATGTGTTTTTTGCATCTGTGGCGCATAATGGCGCGTCGCTGTGGAAATCAACTTTGGGACAAATGAACAAAAATCACAGTGCTACTGTTTATGAGGGAGGGTCCCAAATGCTTATGTTGAAAATCTGGTAAAAAAATCAAAAAATGATTGCATTACGGGCGGTGTTGCGCAGTTTCTACGCACACTCATGACTTCACCAATTTTTCATATTTTCTGTCCAGATTTTCAACATTGCCATTTTTTACATCTCCTCATGAACAGTACAGCTGTCATTTTTCACATCCTGCTCGAAATGTGTTTTGTACCTATGGCGTAAATTTATTTATTTTTTATTTAGTTAGTTTTTGTTGAATAGGAAAGTGCACTAGACAAATTCTGCCTATTTTCAAGCACGACCTGGGGTGGGGGTACAGATGAATGCCAACTGACTTTGAACCAGATTAAGCTGTTGGTGGTATTTTTTAATGAATGGCGCAGTCACTATTCAAAATCACCTTTCGCTAACAAACTGATAGTGCAACTGTTTATGAGGTGAGGTCAAAAATTTTTTAGTTGAAACTTTGGAGTAAAATACCAACAAACACCTGGGGCATTAGGGTTTCCAACCATAACGTCCCACCCTGTAGAAACTGACAGACGTTGGGGTGTGACTTGAGATCATTGGCTGTAATGCTCATACCATTCCACACACCTCCACCCTGCAGCCACTGACAGGCATTAAGGTGTTCCTTGAGTCTTTGGCCCCAAAGTTCATCCCATTCTCCTATACTGCACCCATCTCAGTGTATTTCTTTATGGAATGGGGTGAGCATAAGGGCCGAAGATCCCAAAGGCACTCCACGACACCTGTCAATGTCTGCAGGGTAGGGTGAGGTGTAAAGGCATGAACCTTATGGCCGACGACCAAAGGCACACACCCCTAATGACTGTAAGTGTCTGTAGGTGGGGTGGGTGGAGTTGATGTCATCAGTACTTCACCGCCATTCCTATTATGCATCTCTCTAACTCCTGCAGTAGCAATGCCAATGCCAGCAAGCCAACATCTTGTTAATAGTTGTACTCGCCTTTTGCAGTATTTGTTTTCATGTAATAGCTCATGCCTTTTATCGGCACTGCACTTCACTGTGATTAGCAGTTTGTGATGTTATGTTAAAAAGGCATCTGTCTTTTAACACAATGATTATAAATTTATGTAGCCATAGGGTGTCGGTTTCCTTGACTAAGTGCACGCACATGCGTGAAATACTAGGCTTTTTGGGCCCCTGTTGTCCTGTTGTTTTGCTGCACTTTCAATAAAAGTGAACTTTGCTGTCTACTTCATAAGTCAGTATATGACCTCTTACACACGGTAAGGCTGAAATCAGCCAGTTTGTTGTTTTGTATGTTTACAAGTTTACTGTGAGCACCGGCTGTGCTAGGAGAGGTTCCTTTCTGCTTTGCGGACAATAAAAACAGAACATACAAGAAAGACTAATAAAGATATGCATATGTTGCAGTGTAAATCATGACACCATTCTTGGCCAATCAGGATTTATTTCTATACATTTCAGGTACTATTTTTTTCTTTAAAAGATTGTCTTATGCAAACAGTTCAAAATTCTACTGATCTAAGTTCAATTTTAGCATAGCCCTTTCATCTCATAGTGATTTCTCTAATTTTCTAAAACTTCAGTCATTTTTATTTTAGATTTCAGTTGCAATTTTTAAAACAGAAATCTTTAACATGATTTGTAATAATTATATCTCAATTCCTGTGTCTCTTATGGTAATAATGGTTCCTTCTCAAGTCCTTGTGTGGCAGAGTTGCTCAGCTTTGCTTTACAGTTCTCGTATCTAAAATAACTCAAGAATGTCATCTTATAACCATAAGAGACACAGGAACTGTACGAGAAAACATACAGTATAGCATGTTCCCATACATCACGATTTCTAGAGGGGAGGAGGGTGCCTTGGATGGTGGCAAGGTTACTGTGGACAGGAAGTGGGCTGAATGGAGACCAGAGGAGGACCAGGAAACTCCAGACATACCAAGAGATAAAATAAGTTGAAATATCTGAAATTTCTCATTGTATAGTGTCATCTCAGTCAACCTGGGAAATAAAATGTGAAGGAAAATTAGCAGTCTCCATGCACCATGGTGCTCCTTACCCAACAAGAGCCCACCCTGCACTGTACACACAACCTCATTATGAAGCACATTAAAATTAAAAAGGCCAGCTCCATGGTTCTGATTGGTGGAACACCCATGTGGCATGCTGGCAACCTGGGTTCAAGCCCTGAGCTCAGGACATCAGGACCAAGGCTGGCAGAAAGAGTGATAGAGCATCTACCCAGACACGCTCCTCCCAGGGAAGGTGCTGCAGAGCACCACTCTAAGAGTGACACCTGGTAGTGTGCAGAACCTTGCCAGTGGGGTGACCACATGTTGGCTAACTTTGCCTCCAGGGTGTTGCTGCAGTGCACCCATTGGGGTGTGAGGGAGGGCCAAAAAGCAGAAACTATCACACATCTTGGCCTGCCAGATGATGGCTACCTAGTCCCCCAATGCCACAGTACTCTAATGCTCTTCTCCTGCCCCCATCCCTGCATACCTTGGAGGATCCCAGGAATGCTACTCCCTCCTGTCCCCAGGGAGGAGGAGGAGGGCCTGGCAGGGATAAGTTGGACCCTTCAAGGATCCGAGGGCAGCCTGGGGAGTCAGGCGTCCAGGAAGTGGCAGCACAGGGTGGGACTGGTGGGCAAACAGGGACATTGAGCAGCCAGAATGAGTGGGAGGTCGAGTGCAATGGATGGTGAATAAAATATATATATTTTTCAATATAACAACATGAAGACATTTGTAATTCCATTCCAACAGCTGTTTTCAGGTCCTTTGCACAAAATTACATTTTACCTTGAGGCAAACTGTATTGTGATCCTTCTGAATCCTCATATTCTGGTTTATGGAATGTTTTATAACCTGAAATTTACCAGGATGTATGGAGTCTCACAATTTTATGATTACAGTAATATAATAAGCTAAACAAATTCTTTAAAATAACATATTTCAAACACATTGTACAACTTATAAAGAACGATAGCAGCCTCTTTTCCTCCATTAGGCTGCACTTACCATTTTTATAGACATCACAAAATAAAAGAAATGTTTTAACAATGTTAAATAAGCCTAGCATTTTTCAATGCATGAGAAGCTGAGAAAACAGGTCTTCCCTTTGTGTGGTTATATATGTTGAATTAAGACTTGCATTTCAAATTGATTACAGGTGACATCTCACACAGAAAAACAATTAGCTTAAGTTAAGAAATGTGAAGACTGCAAGCCTGTCTCAACAAATGTAGAAGGCTGTGGTGTGATACTGGTATTCAAATTCAAGGAGGCAGAGCAATGTACAAAGCTATAATTATCCATGAAAATTGCAATTGTTACTGGCAGGATGTTTTAGAGGGCTTTGGTCACTGTCCCAAAAATCCCACTAGACATGAGCAGAGCTGGGATATTGAAAATACCCCTCCCCATTTTGAATTCAAGCCATTCTGTTTTGTCATTATAAAGGGCTTCAACATGACATCTAGATCTTTGTTGCTTGCAATTCACCTGTAGATTAAGCTTCTTCAGAAGCTAAAGTTATAACCCCATTTATGATATCAGTCTGTTGCTGTGGAAATGACTGTGAAGTCACAATGGGGCAGGGCATTATGACATCAGTTCCAGAATAAACCTCACGTGTACACTAATTCCACTGCTGAGACCACTCTTATGGTTGTAAGAGTAGTCTCACACCTATTCTTGAGGTATGAGAACCACAAAACCAAAATGAGTGGCTCTTGATACTCTTAAGGATGTATATGAGACCACTCTTACAACCGTTAAATGTGGTCTCAGCTGCTGTATTAATTTATTATTGACCAGATTTGATCAATAATATATTAAAATGTTAAAATAATCTGCTCCATACTGTACCCTTTCCAGGGTAGCTGCATGTGAGACACTTTCACAGAATAAGTGTCTTATACACAGAGGAAAGGAGTAATCTGATTGATTGGAAGTGCTCCCCTTGAGCTTATAGTGTAGATAAGCTGTGCATGTTGCAGCTCCCATTTTTATGCAAAATGAAGGTTTCAGCGTGGTTCAGTTGGTAGCACATCTGCCTTTGGGACAGAAGATCATGGGTTCTAGTCTCACACAGGGATTGGGTTTATATGATGAACACAAGCATCTGAGTGCAGTTCTTCATGGATACTGTTCTTTTGGGCTGTGCCGTCTGTCAAACAAGACATTAAACAGAGGTCTCTTCTGTCCATCTCTGTTGCTGTCCAGGTGGAACTAAAGGAGTTAGAGCCTAAGGTACTTTCCACAAAAGTGAGGATTTTCCCAGAGTTCTGGCCAAAATTCACTTTTCCATAAAATTGCAATTGCCCAAGGCTCAGTGTGGGCGTCGATGTAAACAATGGCTGCCACTGCACATTTACAGTCACTTCACTGCCAGTCTCTTTGCTTGTTAAATGCTTTAGATACAATGTGTATAAAAAGTGCTATAAGAATTCTTCTTTTTTCTTCTCCTTCTCCTCCTCCCTCCTTCTTCTCCCTCCTTAGTAATGAAGGATGGAATTGGCTTGAATTTATGTTTTTGTAATGCTGTACAGCTGAATTTAACTAACATAAACCGCAATGTTTTATTTTGCAGGTGACTGTCAATTTTAGTTAAGCAATCAGGCATGACTGGGTGTCACTATTTTGGCATGACATAACGTCTCAGGAAGTGAGACACAAGATGGAGCAAATGTCTTATGCACCGTGATGTACCATTATCTCACAATTACTCACACCCGGAGTACCTTATTGCAATTATAAAATGGCCTCCCAGATTTTTTATTTTAGAACTGCATAATGATGCTCAGAAAGTTAAGCATTTCTGACCTGTTCTGTTGTGCTAAAATAAAGTATTGGCATGTGATCAGATTCCACCAATCACCGAACACGATTTTCCTAACCATGTTTACGGTGTGTGGGTGGGGAGGGATCACAGTGCAATCTGCAGTAGCCCTATCTATAAACCAAGAGCTGCTACAGACAGCCCCACCCAATTGTGGATTTCAACCCCTGGATAGTTACTTGTTTCAGTAAGTTTGGTCTATGCCTTTATATTGAATTCAGTATTTTATAATGTAAATTTTTCTCCCTAGTAGTCCTCTCCACTCTGTAAACTAGAGTTTGCCTGCCATGTATATATTTCCTATATATTTATTCCCTACCTCTCTGTATAATGTAAAACCCTCCTGTGTTTGACCCTGGTTTCAATTGTAAATACCTGCATCAACTTGATGTTTGTAAATATTTGTACAACTGGACATTTTGTGAAACGTGCATTTTGCTCACATACTCACCAGTATAAAATATAATTGATTGATTGATAGGACTATGGTGATGTAATCTATTCCTCCACCACTCTTGCAAATCTAAGTAAACTGGACATCCTTTATCACCGTGGTTATGGTTCATTACCAACTCCCTTACCATTCGCACCACTGTGACTTATATGCAGCTGTTGGTTGGACATCCCTTACTACTAGACGCCTGCTCCATGCTGGACTATGGACTCTTAAACTGCTACTGCAGAAATTGCCAAGCTATCTCTCTTCCTTATTAATATCTCACATAGTGCATACTCGTTAAGAAAATCTGACTTTATTATGCTTGACATACCAAGGCGGACTTCCTTTGGTAAATGTGCTATTGCATATGCCCTTCCCTCCATTTGGAACCAATTACAAACCATACTGAAACTAACTAGCACAGTTTCAATAAACTTCTACAAATCGCTAAGTTCAGCCAAAAAAAAGACACCTGTAACTGTCGTTAAGTCTCTTCCTTCCCCATGTGTGCCATATTTATCCACTGGTAAGGTATAATTGATTTGTCATATTAACTGCTTTCCTTCCCTTCTACCCTGGCTTTATCTATGCTTACACTCCACTGCTACTCTATCAAATCACTCCTCCCTCATATCAGTTGTAGTCTGTTGTTTGTTCTAGCTGCCAAAATATATGTATTGCACACACCAGTCATCATGTTTCATTTATCAGTATGCAACCTGTAAGTCGCTTCCTGTTTCATATCAATGTTTACCACCTGCGGTCACCCTATGTGGTACCCTTGTATGTATATCCAGCCTGTATCATGTAACGTGCATTTCATGTATATACTGTTATTACCTATCTGTGTTTGTACTTTAAGTGTTTATGTTACAGGACCTCCTTGTGAATGAGCTTGCTCCTGGAGTTTTCCTGCAATAAACTTGAACTTGAACTTGAAGCAGTTTAGTTACACAGAATCTTGTAACTCTTCCTCCTCACCTGCATCCTTTTAACTGTGGTTGGAAGGTTCAGACATCTGTATTTGAGCTGAATTATAGCACGTGCTTAGTGGAGGATGGGGAAGGCAGTTGCCCTCCTCCAATCAAACTTTGGGATGCTTCATTAGCTGTGTTTACACGGTTGCTTAGCTTACCATGCTGTCTCACTCCAGTGGTCTCCCGACATTGGACAGTGCTGCCAGTTTCAGTTCACATGGACACGCTCAGCACCGATACAAGATGCCCTGGAGAGGGCTGTGACTCAATCAGTGTGACACACACACTGACCTCCACCCAGTCACAGTGTTGACCGCCACCCCCAACAGGCCATGTTATATTGGAGCATGTGGTGCAACCAGTCCACACAGCTGCTTAAGTTGTTCACTCTGTGCTCACTCCGATCAGTGTTCCCAAAATAGGAGAAGATCTGGGAGCACTGTAATGATCAACTTACCATGTTGTGGTGTCTACACAGAAGCCTTTGCACCAGAGCAATGCAAGTGCTCAGGTTGCTCCAGTGCAAACGTGACCATGTAAAGAAGCTTATTGTTTTACTGGGTCAGAATTCCAGAAAATATATTAACCACATTGTTGTTCTCCAGATTATCAGACTCTCCCTCCTTGATACCTGGAAATTTCCAGAAGACCCCCACCCCAAGCGAGCCACTACCCACCTTACAAACATTGAACACATTTTCATAAAATAAATCTTCTAGTTAAATTGGATTAATGCAAATTACAAAGCAAGGGCTGCATTAGTATGCTAAATCAAAGTGGTACAGTATAACAGTTTCAGCCCTGGGCCCCCAGTATTCAAATTTCATGTAGGCTCCTCAGTACCAGCTTTCCAGGTGGTCCACTGCAAAGCAATTTGACTTTGGGCTTCTCCTCCTTTCCATCAGGAACACAACTGCAGTTGGCAGGAAAAGACCACTGCTTCTATGCTAGAAGATTGGGAATGTGTATGAGGGGGCAGCAGTCAACCTCCACCCTATGACTGAGTTTATCAGTCGGCATTAAAACAATTTGTTTCCCCATTTTGCAGGGAAAGAAATCAGCAATGGGTACAACACAAGGGTGATGGAGAATTCAGAATAAAACCAATTGGCTGAATGTCAGATTACAAATAGTGTACTGCATGTTTTAATAAATCCTAAGTGAAACACTCAGAATGAGGGATGGGCAAAGAATCTTCCACACATCTTCAAATATATCTGATGATTGGGTCTTCACTGGTTTGGAAATACAGATTCCAGCATCTGCTGTTTTAATCTAGAGCTCAACAATCATCTGGCCATGAGACCCAAATGTCCATGCCAGGCTCTGAACAGATAAACCTGCATGTGCAAATATGCATACAATTGTGAATGCATGTTGTTTTTTTTACGAATGTGCACCAAAGCAGGTGTTTGGGGTTCATGTTGTATTTAGAGTTTCAGGACATCCCAACCTCCAAAGCAAAAAGTACTCAAACCCTAAACAAATGTAACCACCCAGTTAGCTGATTATAGATCGAGGTGCCCTCTTGATCAATTTGAGCACTCCTTTTCCTGCACATAAGCTATTCTTATTTTTAAAAGTGCCTCAGGAGCAGGTGCCTAGAAATGGGCATATTCACACAACAAGTGTGAAAGCACATTTTGCCAGGATTTGAAAATGACAGCTGTCATGTTCATGAGGTGGTGTGAAAATGGGTATGTTGAAAATTTGGGGTCAAAATAATGAAAATTACCAAAGTTATGACGTGCGTTGGAACATTTCAGTATGCGCACATAACACACATTTACCCCCAAATTTTTAACACTGCTTCTTATGACCCCATCTCATGAACAAAGGTGGATAAATTATTAAATTCTGTTCAAAATGTGTTTCGTACCTCAAAGTTAAAAACACATTTTGGCCAGGATTTGAAAATGACTGCCATCACCATCACAAGATGGTATGAAAAATGGCTATGCTGAAAATTGTGGGTCAAAATATTGAAAATTACCAAAGTTATGAATGTGTGTTAAGAATGTAAATGTACCTCCTTAACTTTGTTGTTTTAATATTTTTACCCAAATTTTCAATATAACCTTCTCATGACTTCCACCTCATGAACAAGGGTGGAGAAAGTTTCAATCCTTCCCAAAAGGTAATTTCATGCAGCATTTGAGAAATTTACTTTTGGGACAGATTTGCATAACTTCACCACCCTGTTCATGAGGTGAGGCCCAAATGACCATGTTGAAAATCTGGGGAAAATATTCAAAAATAACCAAGTTATGAGGACAAGTTCAAAACCCTTTGAAATACATTGAACCAAATATCTGATTTCCTTAGTTCCCAGTTCAGCATTGAAGGGTGAAGACGTGCCTCTGGTCCAGAGAGGATTACAACATTGGATCCCCAGTGGATAAGTAATGAGGTATGGTGGGTGGGGGTTGGTGGGTGGGTGCTGAGTGGGAGGGTTGGATGGGGTGAGGGCAAAAGCGGCAGTGGTCTGGCGGTAGCAATAGATATCGATGGCCAGTTTTCTGTTTTACAAGGTATCTAAAACACAAATAAGACCATGAGAGATGGTTTTCTTTATTTCACATATCAACACTGGGGATTTGGACACCTCTTGTTGTTTTAACCTCTAGGGCACAGTCAGCAATGTGGAGGTGGAAAGGATACTTGACAGACGGTGAGATTACAGGAAATAAAAGAAAAAGAAAAAGAAAGAAAAACTATGAGGGATGGTTTTCTTTATTTCAGGTACTGACATTGGGATTGGGCACCCCAGTGTCAGTGTTATGTTTGTGGCACTGGGGGTGGGCTCTCTGATGTCGCACAGTGAAAATGGCTGGAGTAGGGGTGCTGGCGGCAACAGGGATGGTGCACCCCAGTACTAGAAAATTTAGATGGAAGAAGGAAGCAATGGGAGGTAGGAGGAATACTTGGCAGAGGGTGGTAGGGATTGTTTTTAAGGTGGGAAGAACCACATCAGGCTGATCAGCTTTGCTTGCTGGGCAGTGTTATAAAGATCAAAAGAAAGAACCACCTTATGATTCAGGTGGCTCTTTTCTTTGAACTCACAAAGTTTCCACCAGAAAGACTAGAAGAGTGTCATGATCAGCCTGGCTGATGATTGGTCTGACACTGTTGAGTCCCTTGCAGACTGTCTTGCATTAGACAGAAAGTGACACACCTCAAACTCCATTATCATACCACTATGTTCACGTTGCACAAGTGCAAGAGCTAACATAAAACAGTTTCTATTTAGAACAAGCATTTGTCACTGCTGAATGTTGGCTTGCTGGCATTGGCAGTGCAGGAGTTAGAGAGATGCATCATAGGAATGGCAGTGAAGTATTGAACTGATGCTAACCCACCCCACCCTGCAGACAGTGACAGGCATTAAGGTGTCCCTTTAGGTGTTTGGTAGTGCAGTGCGGTAAAACATGTTGGGCAGGATGTGAAAAATGACAGCTGCACAGTTCATAAGGAGGTGTAAAAATGCCAGTGCTGAAAATGTGGCATGTAAATATACCAAATTTGCGAGTTACAAGGGTGCGTGGGAATATGCAGCTAACACCTACCATTTATGGGAGTTCAGCACCAAATTTTCAACATAGGCATTTTAGCACCTCTGCTCGTGTATAGTGTCACAATTATTTCCTCAAAGTGCCCCAAGAAGTGATTTTGCACAGCGATCACGCTTATTCTCCGCCGAAGTGCGAAAACACATTTTGGGCAGGATATGTGAAATGACAGCTGAACTGTTCATCAAGAGGTGTGGAAAAATGGCAATGGTGAAAATCCAGAGTGAAAATATCACAAATGCACACACGGTATGGCGTGCGTACAATCTGCCAACGCACACTCGTAACACAGTCATTTTATGGAATATCATCACCAAATTTTCAACATAGACATTTAGGACCTCTGCTCATGAACTGTGTCACTGTCATTTTCATAATCTGGCCCAAACACTGATTTCCCACAGCAACTGGCGCTTATTGTGCACCGGAAATGCGGAAACACATTTCGGGCAGGATGTGGAAAATGACAGCTGTACTGTTCACAAGGAGGTGTAAAAATGACAATGCTGAAAATCCAGCATTAAAATATTGTGAATACGAAGTTGTGAGCCTGCATAGCAACTGCGCAATGCACGCTCATAAACAGCCATTTATTGGTTTTTCCACCAATTTAGAACATAGGCTTTTGAGAGGCCACCTCAAGAACACTGGCACTGTCATTTCATTAATGGGTCCGAAAGGTGATTTTTGCGCAATGACTGCAAAATCACCTTTCAAGGCCAATTAACGACATGACAGTGATAGAATTCATGAGGAGGGGCCCCAAAACCCCAGGTTGAAAATGTTGTACCAAAATTCCAAGAAATGCCCGAGATATGCAACAAAGTTGAAAAACCTATTCATTCCATTATACAGCTTACCGGCATTTCCTCAGTTCACGGTCGGCTTTGAAGAGTGCAGGCGTGTTCCTGGTCCATGGAAGATTGTCGCGCGGACTCTGAAGGTAAGTGCAGGAGTGAGGAGGGGGGGGAGGTAGAGTGCGAGTGGGTGGGTGCGGTGGGGGAGGGGCATCGAGACTACGAGGGATGGTTTTTGTTTTACAGGGTAAAAAAAGGAAAGCCATCATGGGACAGTTTCGTTTTGAAGGGCATTTGGCATGCTGGGGTGGGCTCCAGCGTGTCACTAACTGTTTTTGGGGGTATCAGTACCCGATGGGGATTGGGCACCCTTGTCAGCACACAACACGGGGAGAAAGTAATGCCGGGGGATTGGGCACCGCCGTCCAAACACAGAAAGCGGGGGCGCGGAGCTGAGGGGGATTGGGCACCCCTCGGCATTCAACAATTGGGGGTGATGCCAATGGAGTGGGCTCCCGTCGGCCTTAAAGACAGTGGGGGTTAACGACAGGGGGACTGGGCACCCCAATGTCAGCAGATGTGGGGGCAGCCACCCTGGCCGACTATGCTCATAATGACGCAGCGAGTATGGCAAGCGAAGGACCGCTGCGTGATAATGAGCTTTGCTTGGATTGCAGCAGACCTTTGCTTAGATGTGCTCGCCCATTATGTATGCTATGGTGTGTCGCTGGGCATGCAGGCTGATTGGGAATGAGGGACGACCTACTGATGAGTGCCCTGCATTCGCCTAACAGCGCTGCACCCCCAACTCGCAGCACCGCAAGATGTTGATTCTTGCGTGCAAACGCGGCAAGCCAACATAAAATGACTTACAGGTTCAGTGTAGTTCCTCCAATGACCTGCTTCTGGTAAGTGACCATTGTTCATTCTTATCATTATCATTCTTATTCATATGTAACCCTTCCCCCGGTCACACTGTGAGATGAGCAACTTGTTGTTCAGTGTGCCATCCTGGTGAAACATTTCAATAAATAAATAAAATTATCATCCTCTTGAGCTTAAAGTTTCCTTGCACATTATGGGTGGTATTTTCAAGAGACATGAAATGGACAAAAGACCTAGTTATGTCTGGTGGAATTTTCTGAAGTCATAAACAGGTGAAATTCCGAGGGTGGAGTTTCAAAAGTCATAAAATGGCTACAACTCCTAGCTACTGTACACTCATAAGCAATAATACCTGACAGGGTGGGCAGTATTAGGCAATACCGGACTGCCCAGGGCGTAATGAGGCCTAACGCCACAGATGGAGGGCCTTATAGCCCCTGGAAGGTCCGGTATTGCCATACCGCCCACCCTGGAGGGTATATTGCGCTTAGTAAATGGGCATCAGAATCATATTTTCCAGTGTTCAAAAATAGATAAAGAATAAAGTAAAACATCATAAAAATACAAAAAGTTTTATATTAAAATAGTCCCTGCCTGTCACAATTGCTTGTCCTGCCTGACACAGTTGCCAGTAGAGGAGCTGTACTAGCATTTGGAAAGGAAGAATCGCTCTCGTGAATGGCATAGATGAGGTTAATTTTTTGTTGTTGTTTTAGCATGCAGAAACAGTCGGTATGGCTGGCATGTCAGTGCGGTCATAGCAGTGATAGGAGTGGGACTTTATCAAATTAGTCCCAGAGATGTAGACCTGCTGCCAGCTACTGTCACTAAGTAGAGCGGGCGGGCGATCAGATGATGGGAGTGGTCATGACCATAGTAGTATGTATCCCCTGTAGTAACCCAGTGGTGCTGTTCGTGCCTTTCTTTTTTTTCTTTGCGGCATACTGATTTGATCACGATCCACTGGAAGGGAAAAACAGTGCCAGTTGACTATACCTGGACACCTGCGAGTGTCTAGCGCTAAACTGTAAGTCTGTAACAGGAAGAATGTTTTAAAGACTGTATTCTGTTGGGTACAGTGACTGTAAGAATATATAAAAAATGCAATGTGTGCCACCTCATGGTTGGTATAGATTCAGCAAGAATACAGTGGTGTGTGTGGAGAGCAGTGAAAACTATGTGTATTTAACTAGGAGTAGTCGTGATGAGCAGGCATGTAACTCTACAAAGAACTGCTGATTCTAAGTTGTCAGTTTTTTTTAAATGGGCTGAAATTGTTCGCTATAAAGGAGTCTGGATTTTGCAGATCGGGTTATTTTTTTTTTATAAAATAATGACAGTGAGTGGGAGTAGGTGTAGGGCTGGACGATCAAGAACTTAGTTGGTTTTATGAATGCACTACAGAAATGTCTGAGCAGTCACACAAAAGGGTACAGAGAAAAAAATAAAATGATGGTTTGTGACAGGGAAAACAGATATCTTTGTTTTGGGCAGTTACTAGGTGGTGGTATCTGTGATAAGAAGTAAGTCTGTATGTGGGGAGGGTCTCTCACTCACTCTCTCGGTAAAGTGATAAAAAGTGGCGTAGTTTCAAATTGTGTGCCCAGTGCTGCACCAATCACAAAGCAGGCTGGCACAAGGATACTTGGTTAGGCAAGAGGCAGGTTAGGCTGGGACTTTTATTTGGTGGGCATCTATTGAAAGTTAATGTATCCCTGTGGAATGGGTACCAGCCAATCAGATGCCTCCAAATAAAAAGCCCATTTTCTAATATCAAAGAATGTCATGATATGTGTAGACCATGTTCTATGTTGTTGCAGCTATTTCTAGATGTTGGACTTATCTTTAGCATTTCTAGCCGTTTTACAACACTTTACATCTAATTTTAGATAAACAAATGCTAGATATAGATGTAATGGATAGACCAGGTTACATTCGGTCTGAAAATTGTGTCCAGGAACATTTACATCTGAATTTTGCAACTGTACATAACTAAGAGTTTTGAAAATTGGATTTAGTTATGCCCTAGCTTTGAAAATTGGACATGGGGCAATTTTACTTTTGTCCAAAATTGTACAATAGAGAACTGAATCTAGACATATGGTCCCAGATATTCAAACGCGCCAGGCTGTGGCGCAAGCCTGGCGCAGCTCTACTTTGTTGCGCAGGGGTGTGGACTGGGAGATATTCAACGGAGCTGCGCTATGGTGCAGCAGCTTTGAATATCGCACCCTGGCCACCCCACTGTTCATGGCGCAGTGGCACTGCACCAGTGCAAGTGGCCAGAGTGGAGCATGAGATGCGCTGGTGCAAGTGCCATTGCACCATGCACAGCACCGCGATATTCAAAGGGGAAATGCAAATGGGGCCATAATTTATACAAGGTGCACAGGGGCCATTTGCATCTCATTATGGCCCTATTTGCATGCCATTAGCATGCAGGTGTGCCGTCCGACGACTGCGCCTGGCGCCCTGCCAGGCAGCAGCCATCGAGGACTGATGTCCCCTGCAGCCTGATCACAGGCATTCCTGTAATATAAAACAAAAACATCCAATATCCCTAGTGGTCCAGTGGACCTCTATGTGCCCGATCACGGGATCAGTATAGTCTCCCCCGTCCAATATCCCTGGTGGTCAGTGGACTTCTATGTGCCTGATTGCTGGCATCAGTATAGTCTCCCACCATCCAATATCCCTGGTGGTCCAGTGAGACTGATAGCCGCCCGATCACGGGCACCTGTAATCATAACAGACCCCTACCATCCTGGTGGTCTAGTGTACCCCCCTCCCCACCGCCCACTGAGCCCCACCGCCTGCCCCCTTGTCAGCGGCGGGCGCAGCACCCCACCGCCTGCCACCCGCCACCGCCGACTGACAAGTCAGTAGGGCTGCATGCCCATTGGTTCACAGCATCAGCCAATGGGTGCAGCCACTCTCGTCTACTCAGTCAGATATGAATGAATCATTCACATATCTGGGCTGAATAGTCTGTATGTATACTGTACCTGCCATTAGCTCACGCTGTGAACCATAATATGCGTGACCCACGAGCTCGTCGGCGGTGGCGGGGAGGCAGGCGGGTGGGGTGCTGCTGCCTACTGGCTGACTGGGAGGCGGGGCAGTGGGGCTCAGTGGGCGGGTGGGGAGGGGGTACTAGACCACCAGGGTGGTAGGGTCTGTTATGTGTTATGGATGCCGCGATCGGGCGGCGATCAGTCCACTGGACCACCAGGGATATAGGACAGGGGGAAGACTATACTGATGCCCGCGAATGGGCACATAGGGTCCACTGGACCACCAGGGATGGATGGGATTGCGCTCCAGGGATGCCCATGATGGGGCCGTGATGGGCCGGAGTGCGGCGGGAACTGGTGGCCACCCACGGTGGCAGCTGCCGTGTTGCGCCTGCAATCGCGCAGCTCACCTGTCGGGTGGCCATCACTTGTTCCTTTTTTTGTTAACTTTGTGCAGGCACAGGTAGGGGTTGTGCATGCATGACTGTTCACATCCCGTGCTGAATATCAGGCTGTGCAGGTTATGCATGGGCACACCCCTACCTGTGCCTACGCCTACATTACTGATGCGCCGGCGCATCAGGATTATCGCGCGCGACTTTTCCTGAATATCGCGGGAGCATGATGTGGGTTGTGCATGGTGCAACACTGTTGCGCCATGAGCAACCCTTTTAAATATTTGGGCCATGCTATAAAAAAGAATCACCCATGTTAGTAAATAAACATGTTGTTGATGGCAATTATGGCATCAGCAACATGCTGCCCAACATTACAGCACCAGGCATTATGTTTCCCGGGAGTTACAACAACAAAGAGCCCTCCTGGGGAACAGTCGTTTTTGTGGGGAGGGCAAAGCCCCTCATCTCCTAAAACTGAATATAACCTCTGGGACTGGCATACCCACAGAGGGGGTAGAACTGTGTAGGGCAAAGGTCAAGAGGAATGAGGGGCAATCTGAAATCAAGATCACCCCTTTCACTGTTGCCCTTCTTGTGGCACTGTAATTGCATCAACAACATTCAGTCACTGTCCTAATGGTATATCCTTTAAAATCCCAACTAATGAGCACAGCCACTCTTCATGGAGTCTTAACACTAGTGCTGGGTGGAACTGCAGAATTCTGCTTCCACAATAATTCTGTGGACTATCCTGATTCTCATGGAATTCTTCCATGTGGAATCCATGGAATTCTGTCCTATTTGTTTCACAGAACATTGCAAAATTCCACAGTTTACACTGATGTCTATATTCTATGTTCAAGGAAAATATACAAACCAAATTAGCAGTTTACATTACCTTTAGTAAAACTTCTCTGTTTGCACTAATGTCTCTTCTGTTCTATGTGCAGAAAACAAAACAAAACTCAGGACAGGAAATCTGTTGTTTGCATTAGCTTAGTAAAAACTCTGGTCCCCTGCAGTTTACATTCTGGTGGAATTTTGCTGAATTTTTCAAAAGATTCTACAGAACATTTCAGAAGCAGAATGGCAGTTCTGCAGGAATTCCATGGCCGAGTTTATTACTCTGCACATCTCTTCTCAGCGATTAACTGGTGTTCTCTGATTCTTTTCTATTATGGCTTTGGTCTTGCCTCTCCAGCCATACCTTCTATGTACTAGTGGCAGTTTCTACTCAGCAATGAAGCCCATACTTCACAGAGTACCCCCAAAGATTTATCTTTGACACGCTCAACTTCTCTGCTTGCCTCCTCCTTTTGATTGCCTCTTGACGTTTAATCTAGGGCATCCTCAGTTTTATCTGTTTCTCCTTTGTCAGTTATACTGTCTCAGACCTTGATCTTAGAACCAGTATGAGAAATAATGGGGTTTGTTATCTCTGAGCTTATTGCTGTTTTCCATGTCGCTCATGTTTCTAAATCTTTGTACTTCCACCTCTAAAATACAGTTTACATTGGCCACTGTGTTGATTCCACCTGTACGCAACTATTTATTCTTTGTGTTTGGGTTTCCTGCCAGGATTATTGTATTTTGTTCCTCCAAACATGCCTAAGTCTCCTCTGGCCAATCTCCAAGACATTTCCAATATATTGCTTCTGCCCTCAAAGATCTCCCTTGGCTCCTGACTTACCTCAAATGTCAAATCCAAATTTCCTTCACCGTCTTCAAAGTCATTAATGGACTTGCACCCCTGTTTCCACCACACTCAACCCCACCACACAATCTTCTTCTTCTTCTTTTGGCTTGTTCCCCCATTTGATTATCAATCTAAGCATCACTGGTGGTAAAACCTTCAGGGCCTGTTTTCCCTGTCCCCATCTGAAAATGTGTCCCAGGGAAATGCTGGCTTTCTGACCTCACCACTCTATTGAAACCATGCCTCAGATCTTTACTCATATACCTGCTTACTAGTGTCCTAACCCCCCACCACCACCACCACTACTCCCCAGCAGATCCTTCTTCCTACTTATACCATGAATCAAATTCTTTGTTAAATATGTCGCTCTATTTCTAGTGAGTATAATCTGTAATAAGTTGATCCAGCCTGTTCTTCTGTGAAGGTTTTGAGATGCATGTTGAGTTAAAGACCATATACTTAAGTAAATTGCATCGTATTGTAAAACATGATGTGAATTGCCAGTGAAAATTGGATTTTTTTCTCATGTAAAATTAAAATGCTTTTCCAGGTACTTTTTCTCCAAAGAATGAATTTATAATCTGTTCATTCGCCTATGGGCTAAAAGGTTACCGTACCTATTAAAGTGCTACTTATACCTCAGGAATATTGAAATCTAATATTTAGACTAAACTCAGCATATATAGTTATGTGTTTATTTATTATTCTTCAGCTTGTTCTCCATAACTAAGAATAATTGCAAAAACAGGTAATTTGTTTCAAGAACTGAGGTAATTTGTTCCTTAGAAGCAATCCATTCCCACTGCTGTGTTGGCATTTGGAGTCCTTAGTCTTCATAGGGTTATTATGTTATTTTGCTGTGGCAATTATTTTGCTTTTGGGGTTATTTAGGAGGTGGTGTAGTATAGCAGTTAGAGCACAGGGATGTCATTGCTGAGATCCTGGATTGAAATCCATCACAGGCACTTATAGTGGTACTTTGAGCACACCACTTAACCTCCCTGGGCTGTACTCTTCCAAATGCAAACTGGGCAGAATCAGGACCCCACAGAAACTGAGATGTTAGGAAGGAAAGCAACATTGGTTTTATATGCACACACTGCATCCCAAAGTGAATTATAAGCCATGAGCAGATGAAGATGCCATTGGGGAGGACCTTTGCCAGGTATAAAGAACCTACAAAGCTCCCACATGAACTTTGTTTTGATCTTCTTTTTTAATATGTATTTTACATACATTTGTGTATTAGTTCTAGGAATGATTGTTGACTCCATCAACACTTTCAGACACCCAAATTCTATGCTTTTGAGCCTTATTGGGTAATATGGATATTGTTGGCTTTGCACTAGGATACTCTGAAATTTCATTTGCAGAGCGGATGCACACTATTATCTGGCCTATCTGGGAGAAGTGCAAATAATGCCCAGATAATCCGGAAAGTTCACCCAGATAATGAACAGGATAACAGATTATCCTCTCTGGACTAAATAATTTGTGCCTAAAATTGTAATTATCTGTGGTGTCCAAGCATCCTAATGTATTCTACTTCAAAAGGGGCTTACCTATTTTTCTGCTAGCTGACTGAGAGCATGCTGCCTACATTCCTCCACCAAGCCACCACCCAAGCTTTCTTTATGCTACCTGTCCCCAGGGATTGCAGTGCAGGACCAGGTAGAAACCATGCAGCTACGTTCTTCTTTCTTTGTGCCTGCTGACACATATTCAGTGTAGCAACTGAGCCTCCACCACTGATTGGTGAAAAAAGGGCCAGAAACCATGTCAAGCAACTAAATTAAAAATAAAAGAGCTTGACTTCCTGCCAGGAATCAGCAGGAGCACCACTGAGGATGCTGCAGCTGTGAGTGGAATACACAGACATGTTGACAGATGCTATTTCATTTTCCCCAACCCCTGACGGACAGCAGAGGGGCTGGACATACTAAGTAACAGCCATGCATTGTGTACAAAGGTGTTCTGTGACACACCATGGTAGCAGGAAGCCACAGAGAGACAGACAGGACAGTTTAAAATCATAGAACGTTGTCTCCAGAACATGGCACCACCATGTTATTTACCTCTGGCCCACATGGACTTGCTGAAGGACCAGAGATCACAACATGAGTCAGTATTGTCAGGAACCAGTCTGGGGCCCCAAGGCCCTAAGGGTACACTCCTCATGGCTCAGCAAATAAGAGCTAGAAACACAGAAACAGAAACATAGAATTTAATGGCAGATAAGAACTACTTGCCCATCCAGTCTGCCCATTTCTTCCTACCAACACTATTACGCAGACTGTACTAGATGTACAGCCCCTTCCTTTCCACTATGATTCCCTTGTGCTTTTCCCAGGCATTCTTGATTGAGGACGAGTGCCATGCAGAGAGAGGGCAATGGACAGTAAAATGCCTTATGGGTAGGGTGCCAAAATGGGACCAGTTAGAGAATTTCTATTACCCTTGTGACTGCCCCAACCAACAGACATTAAAGCTTGAGAAGTGTGACATCTGCAGAGTTCCCAGAAGTTCAGCCTGCCATGTTAGATCTGCCTTATTTGTAGAAGAATACATAATCTCTGCTGCTCAACCATTTCAGTGAGCCCCATCTGAAATCCCTACTTCAGATTAAATCTAAACAGATTCAGAGACCAGAACTAAAGCGTCTGCACAGGACGTTAGAGGTTGGAGCATGGGTTGCCTTTCTGTTGCTCTATTTCTGTGAGGAGGTCATCAGTCTCTCTACACATTTTGCTGCCAGGATACATCCTGATAGAGGCCAAGATACCATGGTCCTGTGTAACTGCCTAATTTCAGGGTAAGCGAAGAAAAGTCACCATGTGAAGTGCAAAAGCAAAAAGCAATTTTTCTGTCAGAAGATTTCTGCATGCACGGCAGCTGCAATTATGGAAATACAGTAAGTCCAGCAGTCCAGTGTTATAGCTGCTTAGCTGCCCAGTTCACTAAGGAGGACAATCCAAAATTACTGCTTTTCAGCACTTTATACCAGATTGTGAGTAAAAACCAGGTCCCTACCTTGCAACAGTACATACCAACATATGACAAAGCCAGTAGAATAAGGTCATTAGGTCTTTTGAGCCTGCTTCTATTGCAGGGTCCTCAGTGTCAGCTACAGACCCTGACACCCATCCCCAGTGATAGTTAAATTGGGAAGGTACCATATTACTGCCTCTGTTGCTATTATTGAATTGTGTTATTACTGTATTTCCTGCCATTCTGCATTTTAGCCAAGTGGGGCTTATGACCATAATAGAAACATAAATTTGCTGGCGAAAAGGACCACTTGGCCTACCAGTCTGCCCATATGGTGCCTGCCAAGCCTGTCTGTGTAGACCATAACTGGTTTCCAGCAACCCTCCCTCCTGCATATTTATTAATATTCCCTATGTCTATCCTATGCATGCTCAAAACCCCCACTTTTTGCCTCCACCAATTCTGCTGGCAGTCTGCTCCAGGCATCCACAACTCTTTCAGTGAAGTAGTACTTTCTGACATCCCTCTTAAACTCCCTCTCTTCCAGCTTCATTGCATGTCCCTGGTTCTTTTGTTATTCTTATTTGAAAGAGACTCCCTCTAGCACCCTGTTCATCCCATGAGGTACTTGTAGGTCTCTATCATGTTCCTTCTCACTCTCTCTTGTCTTCAGGGGCACATGTTGAGATCTCTTACTGTTTAGATCCTAGGACATTTGATGCAACCCCTGCACCATTTTATTTGCCCTTGTCTGGACTGCCTTCACCCTGTCTGTGTCTGTTCTGAGGTGTAGCCTCCAGAACCGGACATAGTACTCAGGTGGGGGTCTCTGCGAAAATTACAGAGGCAACACCACCTCCATCCCTCTGCTGGAGATACCTCTCTATGCATTCCAGCATCCCACTAGTTCTAGTACCTACTGCTAGGGTTGTGCGAAATTTGAAATTTCACCCAACAAAATATTTCTTGTAATTAGTGCATTCTGCGAAATATTTTGCTGGCGAAATACAAACTTTACCGGGGTTGAAGTCTAATTTCACCCCAAGCCAGAGAAATCTCACTCACAGGTGAAATTTCACCACCCGTGGCACAATGTCTCTACCTGCAGGAGTAATTTTGCCTCCACTGTGAAATCTTATGGCCACTTGGCCAATGGCCACCCTGGCCAAAGTTCTCACTGATTGTCGAGTGGTCCCCGGCCAATCACCAGCTGTAATTACATTAAATAACCACCCACCCAAACTACCCTGCCACCTCCATTTGTTTAATTAAAAAAAAAAATTTGCCCTCATACGCCCTGGTGTCAAGTGGATCCCCATCATTAGATAGCAGCAACCACCAACTCTTCCCCAGTACCCCGATCGGACCACCAGCACAACACTCCACTCACCTCCACAGCTGGCGTGGCGTCCCAACTGAGCACCACTGAGCACTTGAATAAATGAGTGTGGTAAGCACTCAGTGGTGCTCAGTTGGGCAACCAGCCATGGAGGTGAGTGAGGCAGAGCCGTGTGAGGATTGGGGTATTGGTTGAGCTGGGTGGGTGTTGTTATCTAATGATGGGGTGAGGGTCCACTAGACACCAGGGAGATGAGGGTGAATTTTTTTAAATAAAACAAATGGGGGAGAGTAACTTGTGTGTGGAGGTGGGGGTCAATTTGTTGACTGTGGTGGCGGTGATATGCAGGCAAAATTGCCGCAAACATTTGCCACAATTTTGCATAACATTTCACCCGAGAAATTGGCAATTTCGACAACTAAATTTAATTTGACTGCATCTCTACCTACTGCTTTGTCACACAGCCCTGACATGTTGAGGTCATCGGATATGATAACCCCAAGGTTCCTTTCTTGCTTAGTGACAGTCAGTAACCCCATCCTATACTCAGCTCCTGGGTTCCAATGCCCTAGTTACATGATTTTGTACTCTTTGGCATTGAACTGTAACTACCATGCTCTTGACTACACCTTGTGTTTCCCTAGGTCTCTACGCATTCTCTCCACCCCATCCTGAATGTTCATCCAGTTACAGAGTTTGGTATCATCTGTGAAAGGCATCCCTTCCCTTCCAGTTCTTCTGCAATGTCACTTATGAAGATATTGAAGAGGACCAGTCCCAGTACTGAATCCTGTTGCATCCGCTGGCCACTCTCCCTTGTTAGAGTGAGTGTCATTAGCCACCAGTATCCATTAACCAGTTCCTTTCCCAATTCACCATTTTGGGTCTCACCCCTAGACTGTACACTTTCTTTATCAGTCTTATGTGAAGCACAGTGTTGAAGGCCTTGCTAAGATCCAAATAGGTCATGTCCACTGTCTTCTCATGATCTATTTCCCTAGTCATCCAGTTGAAGAAATCAATCAGATTTGTCTTGGGGCTGTGAGAATATTATGTGTTATGAGCACAGTATTTGTGTTGCCTCTCACTGTGTGCAGGTGTTTTTATTTCCTGTGGGTAAACACCATGGTGGCTTCTGCTATAAGGATCCCCATAGATGGAGGCATCATACACATCAAGTTCAGTACTACCCAGAACCACAGAACCATCCACCTGAATGCCTAAATACTTGGCCAATCTTCCCAATTCACAGGTCTAGTCACTCACCCTGCAGGTGGATGTGTCGTAATACACTATGATGGATAATGACTCTGGCTAAGGATAACTAACTCCTAATATGGTAAATATGATTCTGTTTGCCTTGGGGCAGATCTGCCCCATCTAAGAGACCCTCCCACACTTGTGTCCCATTCTTCAGCAAGTTAAAATTTAGTGAGTCTTTCAAGAAAACAAAAAAGCAATCCAGTCCCCCACAATTGTGTCTGTAATGGTACTCCTCCATAGAAGTGGTATGCCATTGTTTACATTTAAATAGTACAAACCTAGTATTGTATCAGTGCAGTAGGCCAGGGCCACAATACAGTATCATCTAGCCCTCTAGCCTGACAGGCCATAAAACTTTAAGATACTGTACATTCTGGAAGCCAAAATCAAAGGCACACGCACTGCATAACCAATTAGTTTGACATGAAGACTTTCTTGGAACAGGGGTTGGGTTACTACTGCTGTTGATACGTTGGTAGCCCAGGCACTAATATGGTCAACTTAAGCTCCTGTGAACTTCATCATTTCCAGTCCCTACACAGCTATTTTTTATACAACCTCATGGCTGATGCATCAGCAGAAGATGCGAATGTTACTCAAACTGCAGAAATCTTTTCTGTTACACTTGTGCTGTCTGGTACCTTGAACTGTGACACATGCTAGCATCAGCGGCATTGTAATTATGTAGCTTGCTTGTTTTGCTCACCTGCACTGCATTATGAGTGGCCAGGCATTTCATTCCTCCTTCTAAGTGGCCCAGCTGTCCATACAGCTCAGTCAGCTACTACTGCTCTGGGTATTGCCTGTGGCTATTTAATGACAGTAAATTGCAAACTGCATCAGCTTAAACTGCTCGAGCTTGTGGATCAGCCATAGAAAACTAGTTTATTTTGCTGTTCTCAGCAATCTTCTTAAAGACATAATACAGTACCTGTTTTCTTGTCTTGGTAACAGCAGACAGTCAGGTAGACTAACAGACAGATATGAACTGGATCTGTTATCTCAACTGTATCCAGCTTTATACACGTTATTACATCTTTATGTATATTTGCTTGGGAATGGCATTGTCTTTTCTGTATCCCAGCTTTACGCTTTTGAATTACTATCCCCAGGGTTGAAGTTAACATTATTTTATGAGAAGATTAAGTCCAAGAAAAAAAAAGACTAAAATGTGGCTGTAATGGTCTGACATTATTTACAAGAATTGTTTTTGTTTCCTCACAAATTGGTAAGGCTATGCTTCCTTTGGAATCATCACTACATTAAATAAGACATAATTGTGGTGTGTGTGTGTGTGTGTGTGTGTGTATGTATGTATGTATGTACTTTTGATTGGGTAGCTTGACTGATAGTACAGCATTTGGGGAGTTGCTTGCATTTCCTGCAATGTAAGTTTGGTTCCTGATTCTAGAACATTGCTACAGGCTGGCTGAGGAAGAACAAGTTGTCCCACAATCCTCTTCAGGGTGCAGCAAGAGGAAATGCCATGGCAGCACTGCCCTCTGGTGTTTTGCAGATGTAGTGCTGGCTAAAGCTGTTTGGCATTAAAATACACTGTGGGTGGGCAGGAATAAGAAGAAGGGTTTTGGTGGGTGGGAACAACAGAGAAATTGGAGGGAGGGACCAGCCAGCTGATGGCACCTCAGTGTTCAATCCCATTCATACTAGGGCTGGCTGAAGCATGTCTTCAGCGTCTCCTCCTCCTCCTCCTCCTACCCCCACTGAACATTTGGTTTTCTTCAAAAACTGGGTAGGAGGGATGACACTGTGGGGATATACTCTCTTAGCTTTTCTTGAGGGGTGTTGTTGAGCATGACAAAGGGAGATGAGGTCCGAGTCAAACCCCTCGAGATAGCTAGGAGAGAATCCAATGGGTGGACAAAAGAAGTCCCAGGTCCCAAAGCAGGAGGTATACTATTGGTTACCAAAGCAAAAACAAGTGATTGAACCCCTTGCAACATCCCATCCCACTAGGCCTCTTTATACTGGTGCCAAAGGGACTCTGTAATGCTGCAGCAAGTTTTGCATAGCTCATGTCCTGCCATGTGGCAGTCATGGGTTCCAACTAGCAATGCAGTCATGCTGTTCCTTCTGTCAGGGTTGTAGTGAGTTGCAGGATTTTAGTCACACCAGACTTGGAGTGGGGTGCACTGTTTGTTGACGATCAAGGACTGCAAGGCATAAACTAATTTTGGAAATTTGATTATCAGGCTTTGCTAATCAACATCATTTTGATTAGCAACCAGCCAGGTTTAAAAGCAATTTCACTAAATGGTTATTTTTTACCTGTAAGGTACAGTCTAAAAGAGTGCAGTTGCATAGAAAACTGTCAAATTGCAAGTACAAAGTGTCAAATTATAAGAACAATTTCTGCAATTCTGTATTTCTTACCTCAGTTGCAGGACAAGAATACTAAAATTTGGAAAGTTTTACTGAAGGTGGCAAAATAGTTGATTAATAACTTCTGTTAATCAAGGCTGCACTTGATAAGCAGATACTGTTTTGGGTAGCAGATTGCTATGCAACCCTCTTATTTTATGCCTTGGATTGTAGTACCTGTTATTTAAACTCCCTTCTGGTATATGGGGACTTTCAGCTTATAGACTGAAGAATTGAAGGGTTTGATTCAGTCATAAGGGTGATGTGACAAAGTATGCCCTCCATATCTTTCTCTGCTCCTAACTATTCTATTATTATCTTTCTTGGGGTATTGTAATTGTATTGTTTGTAACTTCTGCTGTGTCTGCTCCTCCATGCAAATGGGCATTCATGCTCTTGGAGTTACCACATTTTAAATAAAAAGAAAACTAAGAATAAAAATAGCATATTGTAACCCCTACCCAGTTATGCCATTTCCATCTGACAGCACTACCAAGTGGGCTGGGTTGGGGAGAATATGTCACTTCGGCACAATGGCTAAGTTTGGCTACTCTGCACAGGGGCACCCAAGTAACTCCGGACAAAGGAACCAATAACTGTAATGTCCAATACCAGAAGTGGGATTCTAAAGTGTTGCTTTATTCACATCCAAAGAATAAACAAAGCATAAATGGACCCCCATGGGATATACTCCTGGTAATGCAGATTTAAGGAGATCAGAACACATCCTCATCACTTTAGCATTCTGGCTCTGAAACACACTGGGCACACAGCCTGAACTTGTATGCTGATGTGGGCTTTCCTGGCTCAGCTCCCTTGCCAGCCACTTGGACACTTTCCATATAGCATGGAAACATTTACTGGTGGATCCCTAAACCACCTATGAGCACTTCTGCTCCATAAGGGAATCTTCCTCATCAATCCCATGTCTGGTACTTTTCTCAGGCACTGGCCAAGTACCAGAGAAGCAACAGGTGCCCCAGAGCAAATCCGTAGAGGTGAATTATGTTACTATTGATGGGGTCTCCACCTCTCACTCCCATAATTCATACTGGCCATTTCTCTGGACTGTATCTCCTCATCCTTTAACACACTTTTCTGTGTAGATTCTTTTTAAATGTATTTCACATTCAGTCTACTGTCTTTACATCCCATTTGTGCTGGACTTGAACATACTTAAACAGTGGCTTTGTCCATTACTCTAGACCCACCCACAGAGTCAAGCAGTCCAATCCCCATCTTCAAACTGTACTTGGCTGTCTTTTCCTGACCCCACAGTAACAATCCCTTAGTTTCATCTTGATGCAGGTGAAAACTCATGGCCCTTTAGCAGAGTGAACTCACCCTTTGGTTGCAGGTGCCCCACAGGTGTTTCCTCCTAAAGGAACTCTCTTCAGAGCTTCTGGTGCCTCAGCATGAACTTAAACAGGTAGCTTCTTTTCCTTAGCCTCACCAAGGGGTTTGCCCTGGAAACAGGCTGATACCTTCCCCATCCCACAGGGATGGGGTCCTGAACTCACTGAAAGCAGTCTCCAACACTTCAATTTGCAGTTCTTGTGTTCCTCTTCAGGTGGAAACACACACCTAGAAAAAAAAAAAGTAGCTCTTTGACAGAGCTTAAAGCTCGGAGGACCTGCCTCAGCAGAGCACCTATTTCAGCCTGCACACACACTGCTGAACTCTACAGAACTCTTTCAAATTCCCCAACGTTCTTCTCTAACCTCCAGCTGCAACATTCCAGTGTGGCTTATGCAGCTCTGGCAGTTCTAAATGATATCATCCTCAGACTCAGCTGAGACTGAGAACAGAGTGAGACAGTGTGAAATCCATTTAACTGGAGTTTCACAAGCTGCCTTCCCTGCTTACCACTAGGTCTTACTGGGATTCTAGTAACCTCAGTAACAGGGGGTTACACTAACCCTGGGCCAGGAAAATGACTGTCTGCAGTCATTAGTCACCTGGCTTAGGCCATCTCACCCATGTGTTGACTCACGGGAGGTAGCGCTACCTTCTTCCCTACCATGTGCCAGCACAGGCAGACAACACTAAAGGCCTAAAGGCCTTTGACTGATGCATCAGCCTCTACCCCACCCACTGACTATGGGTACCTAGTGGCTCCAGTATAATTGTCCAGAGCATAGCCCTAATAGATCAGTACTGCAACCCCTACTGCAGGTCAGGGCCACAGCCTATCTATCCCCCTAGCCCTCTAGGGAAAATCTGTCTGCCTCTAACTTAGAATTCCCAAAACAAAACAAACAGGGTACCTCCCAACCCTGGACACCATGCAACCACACACCAGGAGCTAATACCATAACTATGCATTATTCCACACTCCCCACAACCATACCTGTGGAAGAAAAGTTACACAAGTAACAACAACAGCAACAACAGTACTTTAAATACTACACTCTAAAGTACTACTGAGAACTCCGCTGAGTCCCTCCTCCTCTTCTTGTCTTCTCTTCTATTTTCTTCAGGAACACCTGCAAGAAAAGAAAGACAAAACACACTCTAATCTGCATACACAGTCTATCTAAACCCTACCATCAAAACACTGGAGAATCAAAAATATTTTTTAGAAAAGTAGAAAAACAGTATAAACATTAGAAAACAGTAGAAAACAATGGCAACATTTACAATACACCATATTTGGTGGATGAAGTGCCCTAAACGTCCCATCTAGTGACCACAGTGCCCAAAGGCAAGTCCATTAAAGAGTATCTCTGTGCTGGAGCCCAGTGAAGCACAGTTCTAACAGGCCAAAGTCCCTAAGGAGAGTGTCTTTGAGGACAGTTCAAACATCTGGAGTCTGCTAGTGTAGGGTGTACTGCAATGTCATAAGAATAGAAAAGTCTGGATTTACCAGTCCCTTGTAGAATGAAAATGGCACCAAACCTGGTCCTCAGCTGAAGACTCTCCCTGGCAGCATTCTTTGGATATAGCTGGGCCGACATCCTCCGGGAAATGTCAGGAGGCACATCTGAAACTGCTGGGTTGATGTCATCTATGGAGATGGAACCTTGGAACAGGAACAAAAGGAAAACAGCTGGTCTGAAGTCATCCGATACCCAGGTGATGAATCAGGATACAGCTGGGCTGGTGTCCTGTTTGGATCTGAAGTCATCTGGTGGGCCAGTCGATGGATTCTGGAAAGTCAGTACACTGCAGAACTGATGAATGTGGGCACCTGGTTCCTGGACATCCAGACTGGAGGAACAACATAGGTACAGCAACTGTTGGATGGCAGCACTGGCTACTACTGCTCTGCTTTCCATTTGGTAGGTACTGGCACATTTGCAGGAAGGTTTTTGCATTGTGGCCATAGCACAATGGGTCAGGTGCTTGAATTATTACCCGTCTGGGTGCTCATAATTCACACTGTGAAAGGTTTCATGTCCCTCTCCATCCACAGTTCGAACAGTGTCAATAAACAGTGTCCTGCCTCTTTCCACTGGCGATATTTTTCTTGAAACATTCTGTTCTTGACATGCTTATTTGTTCCAGGATGCACATATTTCATTGCTTCTTCCCAAATCCAGGATTTCCTGCTTTTTCAATCTCCTCCCAGACTCTCCGAGGAAAGGTAGGAAAGGACATCCCATAGATTTCATTCCTTTCCTCCGAACCAGTCTTTCCTCTTTACTAGCTTTGGTCAACCTGAGTCCTCTGGCCTGGCTTGAGGGTGGCCAGTTCTGGTTCTGCCAGCTACGCATTCTTAATGACACAAAAAATGGATCCCTGGCTTCTTCTTGCACAGCCAGGCAATGGAATCACCCTCTCTTCCATGCATTCCTCTGAGGCAAGAGCTTGAGGCTGTGTACCAGTTCCTTTTCACAAGGCCACATAGGTTCCCCTCTTCTTCTTCTTCCTCACTGAGAATCTGTGCCCAAGAGTGAGCAGTCATCCTCACTCCTGAGACTGTCCACTGTTAGCTGGGTGCGGAGGTCAAAACCTACCATTCAAAGGCCTCCTAATCGTCTTCACCTATGAGACTTGGGCTAGGCCCTCTCTCCAAGGGTCTACTGATGCTCTTCCTGATATGTCTCTCTGTGACTCAGACACTGAAAAATCAGCACATTGTTCTGTCTGTAAATCTGCACCCTCTTGCTTTGTGCCACACACCGAGGGCCTTCTCCAACAGGCTCTGCCTGGTACTGTGTGCTGCCAACTGCAGATTCTTGAACTTTTGTCCATGTGGAGCCAAACGAATCTTGGGCACTTTAAACAAACCATATTTCTCTAAGCACCCAGAACAGTGAGGTACCATGAAGACGTCCCTTCCAGCATTTAAGCACATCACACATACTCACACTGGATATCCAGGAATCGCCACATGAGGAGGCAGTCATCCCCTGTAGTGACATCTCTCAATGTCCCTTAACTTGTTAACTTCTACTGCTATCACAGCCGGGCATGATCGGGTAGTGGGCTGCCCTGAAGCCATGACTGCAGAGAAAAAGCGAACAACACTCACTGTTATTTCAAGTCCCACATCACTGAAAACTTTCTTTCTCTTTCAAAATGGCTCCTCTGCTGCTGTGTTTATATTACTACCCCACCCTGTAATGGTGGCGGCAGCACTCTACGCATCAACATTCTGTAATTGAGTCATGTCACTGCACATCCGAGTTACACACTCTACTGATAACTTTGCTCAGACTGCACAAACTTGCACTGTTCTTTTCCTAGCACATTTATATGATGTACCACGGACTTCTCACTTGCTGAAGATATTGCTGTAGCTTACAGTCCTTAAAGCCTCAGTATTTCATAGCACAGGATTGCCTGTAATTCTTGCTGCATATCTGATACAACTCACAGTCTCATGGCTTTGAAAACTTATACTGATGCCGAACCTATAATTATGCTCACAGTTGATTGCTTAGAGTTCTTGCTTTTGCTGGTAAAACTTAACACAGTCCTTATTTGCAAAGCGAATACACTGCTACACACAGATTGAGCTGGCTTTTGGCAAAATCACTTAGTCTGAGCAATTATTTCTGTTAGTACTCACTGTTATCAGTAGCTGTTTGCTGCGATGGAAAACAGCATGCAGCCAGTCTTGAGGCCTCTGGAAAGAAGCGGGTTGGCAGTCCTGCCGATTGTCCTCTGAACACCACACTCACAGTCCAGTAGATCGAGATGTGGGTTGAGCCCAAATTTAAACAGAAAACTCAGTTTTAAACTTTTATAGAGCTTTCAGTCACCACGACCTCCCCTAGTAAGCCAGTTCTCACACTCCACTCACTGTCCCTCTCGAATGCTGTGCAGTCGCTCTAGAAGCTGACTTTGGGGCGGGACTGATTGCAGTCTCAGCAATCACCGACGCCATGCAATGAGCCTCTTTTCCTCTCATGCTTTCCTCCTCACAGCGATCGTCAAGCAGGCAATTTAAACTGCAAAACACACTTTTTTTTTACTGACTCCATGGTGGGAGCCCATTTCAACCATTTTCATGGCCATTAAGCACAAGTGTCTCAGTTCACAAGAGAGCATTTTCAACGCCTAGGGCACAATTTTCCTTTGCTACCCACGGTTTTCCACACTTTTCTTTGTCACAAACACTTTTAAAAGCTGGCAAATGCTGTAATTTGATGCAGGACAAGGGCATACACTCTCAGACTTTACTGCTCCTTGGTAAACAGTTGGCATTTTAATAGCAGCACATGAATAACAACACACCAGCGGCATATTAGTTAACATTACTTCTGCTTTTTGGGCTACCCCTTGCCAGATAACCAAAACGCTAGCCTTTGTCCGGCGACCTTTCTTACATTCCTCCTAAATTCCAAACCCAAATCCTCAGCGGTGCCTCCATTTTGTAACCCCCACCCAGGTATGCCGTTTCCATCTGACAGCACTAACAGGTGGGCTGGGTTCAGGAAGGAATATGTCACTCAGCACATTGGCTAGGTTTGGCTACTCTGCAGTGGGCACCCAAGTAACTCTGGACAAAGGAAGCAATACTGTAATGTCCAATACCAGAAGTGGGATTCTAAAGTGTAGCTTTTATTCACATCAAAAGAATAAACAAAGTATAAATGGACCCCCAGGGCCTACACTCCTGGTAATGCAGATTTAAGGAGATCAGAACACATCCTCGTCACTTTAGCCCTCAGGCTCTGAAACAACTGGGCACACAGCTCGAACTTGTAGGCTGCTCTGGGTTTTCCTGGCTCAGCTCCTTGCCAGCCACTGGACACTTTCCATATAGCATGGAAACATTTACTGGTGGATCCCTAAACCACCTATGAGCACTTCTGCTCCATAAGGGAATCTTCCTCATCAATCCACGTCTGGTACTTTTCTCAGGCACTGGCCAAGTACCTGAGAAAGCAACAGGTGCCCCAGAGCAAATCCATAGAGGTGAATTAGGTTACTACTGATGGGGGTCTCCACCTCTCGCTCCCATAATTCATACCCGCCATTCCTCTGGACTGTAACACCTCATCCTTTAACACACTTTGCTGTGTAGATTCTTTTTAAATGTATTTCACATTCAGTCTACTGCCTTTACATCCCATTTGTGCTGAACTTGAACATACTTAAACAGTGGCTTTGTCCATTACTCTAGACCCACCCACAGAATCAAGCAGTCCAATCCCACATCTTCCAAACTGTACTTGGCTGTCTTTTCCTGACCCCACAGTAACAGTCCCCTTAGTTTCATCTTGATGCAGGTGAAAACTCATGGCCCTTTAGCAGAGTGAACTCACCCTTTGGTTGCAGGTGCCCCCACAGGTGTTTCCTCCTCAAGGAACTCTCTTCCAGAGCTTCTGGTACCTCAGCAGCACAAACTTAAACAGGCAGCTTCTTTCCTTAGCCTCACCAAGGGGTTTGCCCCTGGAAACAGGCTGATACCTCCCCCATCCCTGCAGGGATGGGGCCCTGAACCATTGAAAGTGGTCTCCAGCACTTCAATTTGCAGTTCTTGTGTTCCTCTTCAGGTGGAAACACACACCTAGAAAAACAAAAGTAGCTCTTTGACAGAGCTTAAAGTTCTGAGGGTCTGCCTCAGCAGAGCACCTCTTTCAGCCTACACACACACTGCTGAACTCTACAGAACTCCTTCAAATTCCCCAATGTTCTACTCCTAACCTCCAACTGCAACATTCCAGTGTGGCTTATGCAGCTGCGACAGTTCTAAATGATGTCATCCCTCAGTCTCAGCTGAGACTGAGAACAGAGTGAGACAGTGTGAAATCCATATAACTGGAGTTTCACAAGCTGCCTTCCCTGCCTACCACTAGGTCTTACTGGGATTCTAGTAACCCGGAGTAGCAGGGAGGAATTACAATATCATTGCAGACTTCATAGCATTAAAAGCCCCTAGCACCTAATGGGATGCTGTAAAAACAAAAACATGATTTTTAATTTGGTATAAATTCAGCTTTGATTTCATATAATGTCCCTGTTTATTTATTTAATTTTTACATGCTAACATACTAAGATGCCAGCAGAGTAGGCCTAATGGTCTATCAAGTCTGCTCAAAATCAGCACCCAATCAGGACACTGTTGCTGCCTCCCAGTCTCCCCTGTAAATTCCCCAACTCCATCCCCCATCTGAATTACACCTCCAGATCTGATATTGCTCAGTTTACCTTCCCTTATATCTGTCCCAGCCCTCTTGAATCCATCCACTGTATTAACAGCCACCAATTCCACAGGCAGTGCATTCCAAGGGTCCACCACCCTCTTGATGAAGTGAGTGCCTCTAATCTCCCCACCCTGAGCCTCCCTGCCAACCAGCCTCATGGAGTGTCCCCTAGTAGCCCCTTTTCCTTCAGCTTGAACCCCTATTTAGGTTGACCCTATTTACTCCCTTTAGATATTTAAAGACCTTGATCATATCCTTTCTATCCTCCTCTCCTCCTAGGAGTACAAGCTGAGCCCCTCAAGTCTCTCCTCATAGGATCTTTTCCTCAGACCCTGCATCATCCTGGTCACCCTCCTCTGGAATCTGTCCGGAAGTGCAATGTCCTTTTTATGTTGATTGCACGCATGCACAAGAAACATATTATGACAGCTGCCAGGAAGCAGGTTGTGGAGGCATGGCACTGTTGTGGCCAATGCCCCCACAGCCTTTAAAGACTTAGCCCGCTTTCCCCAATGCCATGGCATACTGCTGACACTAGTTCAGCCAGCATGCCACCACCTTGAAAGGTTCGTCTGCTGCAATCAGGGCTGCCTCATCCTGCAGCATCAGTCATTCCACTGTAATGAGGGAGTGACCCGTCATTGCTGGGTGGAGCGTTGCCAAGTGTAATATTAATTGTGAACATGGTGGTGGCTTGCGCCCGTGTTCTAAACAATAATTAACCCCACTGCCAAGGGGTGCCCAATTCCTCTGGCAGCATGCACCTCCCAGAACAGTTTTTGTTTGCCGACAGGGGTCCCAATCCCTGTCTGCTTCAGTACTGTCTGAGTTTAAGTTGATGGGGAGCCACTCCCTGGCAGCTTATTCCCTCCCAGTTTGATTTGCCAATGGGGAACCCACCACCCGTCGGCATTATGTCCTTCCCACAAAAACACTAGCTGTGTGCCAGGGGGTGCCTAATCCTCCTTGGTTTTGCGGCTTCTTTGTGCCGACGGGGTGCCTAATTCCCTGTCGTACAGCTGCCCCCCCAAAAACACTCCTTTGGTATACTTGAGCCCACCCCAGTGTGCCACATGCTTCTGTAAAGAAAAACTGTCCCATGATGATTTTTCTGTTTTTAACCTGTACAAAAAGAAAGGTCTCTTGCAGTCTTCCTGGCCCCTCCACAACCCGGCCACCCTCTACAAACCCTGCCTCCCACACCCCTACCCCATACTTACCTGCAGAGTCCAGCACAATCTTTGGTGGACTGGGAACACGCTTACACTCTTCAAAGCCGACCTTTAACTGAGGAAATGCCGATAAGCTGTATAACGGCATAAATAGGTTTTTTCAACTTTTATGCATATCTCAGACATTTTTGGAATTTTGCACTAAATTTTCAACATGGGATTTTGGGACCCCTCCTCATGAATTCAGGCACTGTCATTGCGTTATTCGGTCCCAAAAGGTGATTTCATGGTTACTGCGGAATCACCTTTTGGGACTGATTACAAAACAACAGTGCCAATGTTCATGGTGGGCTCTCAAAAGTCTATGTTGCAAATCTGGTGGAAAATCCAAGAAATTACTGTTTTATGAGTGTGCGTTGTGCAGTTGATACTCATGAGTGTAACCCGTGAATTTGCAATATTTTCACTCCAGATTTTCAACGTTGCCATTGTTCTGTGCCTCCTTATGAACAGTACAGCTGTCATTTTCACATCCTGGCTGAAATGTGTTTTCGCAGTTCCGCACAGAATAGTCTGGTCGCTGTGGGAAATCCATATTTGGGACACATTATAGAAATTACAATGACACTGTTCATTAGCAGAGGTCCTAAAATGCCTATGCTTAAAATTTGGTGATGAAAGTCCATAAAGTGAGTGTGTTATGAGCGTGCATTGTGCAGTTTCCACGCATGCTTGTACCTTCACAGCTTTGCAATATTTTCACTCCAGATTTTCAACATTGCCATTTTTCCACACTTCCTGATGAACAGTGCAGCTGTCAGTTTCACAACAACAAAGGAAAATGCTGCGAATCAGTCTGGTCAGCCGGTGCACACAACAGAGCAGCCAGCTGTGGTAATGAACAGAACAGGAATGTAGCACTCGTATCAGCAATTTCCACTAGTAAAAGTAACACAAAGCACTAGTGGAGCCTTTTGAAAAAATTTAATAAGTCACAAAGGACACAGGTAATCCAGAGATATACACCTAACACGCCATGCAGCCACCCAGTGCTTGACTCCCTAGCGAGTCTTCCTCAGGGGTGTCAACCCGGGAGGAAGGAGCTCGCTGCGTCAGCTTACCCAGATGGCTAGCATGGCGTCGATGAAATATTCTGGATTATCTGTGTCCTTTGTGACTTATTAAATTTTCAAAAGGCTCCACTAGTGATTTGTGTTACTTTACTAGTGGAAATTGCTAATACGAGTGCTACTTCCTGTTCTGTCATTCTCACACACACTGGCCGAAATGTGTTTTCGATCTTCCAGTGCACAATAGCCTGGGTCGCTGTGGAAATCAGTGTTTGGGACACATTAAGAAAATCACGCTGACACTGTTCATGAGCAGAGGTTCTAAAATGCCTATGTTGAAACTTTTGTGATGAAACTCCATAAAATGACTATTCTGACGGCGTTGTGCAGTTTCCATGCACCCTTGTAACCTCGCAAATTAGTAATATTTTCATGCCAGATTTTCAACACTGGCATTTTTCACACCTCCTTATAAACAGTACAGCTGTAATTCTTCACATCCTGGCCAAAATGTGTTTCACACTTCCAGAGCAGAATACCACAGTCACTGTCAGAAATCAGTGTTTGGGACAGATTAGGATTGAGCGGGTTGGGGAGGGACAGAGCTCAACTGAGCTCTGTTGGGACTGCTATGATTTCTTTTGTGGGCAGGAAAAGGCACCAACGCAGTCAGGAGCCCAGGACAAAAGGACAGCCTGTAGCGCTGGGACACACAGAATGAGCGAGTGAGGGAGGGGATGAGTGAGCTCAACGGAGCTCCGTTGGGACTGCTGTGGATTTCTTTGTAGGCAGAAAAGGCAGCAATGCATGCAGAGGCCCAGTACAAAGGGCAGCCTGCAGCACCAGGAGAAACAGAATGAGCGAGTGAGGAGAAGGGGGTGAGTGAGCTCAACAGAGCTCTATCATGACTGCTGCAGATGTCTTTGTGGACAGAAAAGGTGCCAACAGATGCAGGGCCCAGTACAGAAGGGCAGCCTGCAGTGCCAGGAGAAACAGAACAAGTGAGTGAGACAAGGGGAGTGGCGACCTCAATGGAGCTCTGTCAGGACAGCTGCGGTTTCTTTGTGGGCAGAGAAGGTGCCAACGCAGGCAGAAGCCCAGTACAAAGGGCAGCCTGCAGCACCAGGAGAAACACAATGAGCGAGTGAGAGAGGGGGGTGAGCGCTCAATGGAGCTCAATTGTGACTGCTGCAAATTTCTTTGTGGACAGAAAAAAGGTGGCAATGCAGGCAGGAGCCCAGTACAAAAGGCCAGCTCTGCAGTGCCGCAGAAACGGAACAAGTGAGTGAGAGAGAGGGCATGAGCAAGCTCAACGGACTTCTGTCAGGACTGCTGCAGATTTCTTTGTGGGCAGAAAAGCCACCAACAGAGGCAGGAGCCCAGTACAAAAGGGCAGCCTGCAGTGCCAGGAGAAACAGAATGAGCGAGTGAGAGAGGGGAGTGAGCCACCTCAACGGACCTCTGTCGGGACAGCTGCGGATTTCTTTGTGGGCAGAAAAAGGTGCCAATGCAGGCAGGAGACCAGTACAAAAGAGCAGCCTGCAGTACCGGGAGAAACAGAACAAGTGAGTGACAGAGAGGCAGTGAGTGAGCTCAACAAACCAACGCAATCAACATTCAGCATTGACAAATGCTTGTTTAAGCATGGGCGCTAAAACTGCATGTACTCCAGGTGCTGTCTAACCAGGCGGTTATGCAGAGGAGAAGCATCTCCCACCTCCTTGAGGTTATCCTCTGGCGATGCACCCTGACATTTTATTTGCTTAGCTGCAGCCCTCCTACATTGATTAGAGTTGTTCATTTTGGCATCCACAACCTCCCAAGATTCTTTTCCCTTCGAAACCTGCAGTTTCTTCCCACCCAAAAAGTACTCATGAGCTGGCTTACTAAGCCCCAAGTGAAGAACACTGCATTTCTTAGCATTAAACCTCAGTTTCAGGTGCATAACTACGTCTCCTGAGTCTACAGGTCCCCTGCAGGGCTTTTCTACCCTCCTCCCATACACCACCACCTCCAGCTGAGTCATCATCAAAGAGGCTCATCTCACTCCTGATACTATCCCTGATGTCCAAGATGTAAGCATTAAACAGGAATGGACCCAACACCGACCCTTATTGGACCCTGCTAATGATCCTCCTGGGAGATGATACCTCCCCAACCACTACCTTCTGAAATTGCCCAGTAAGCTAGTTTCCTATCCATCTCGCCATCCTTTTCACAACCCTCATTCCCCAGCTTGTCCAGTAACCCAGGGTGTGGCACTGAATCAAACACCTTGCTGAAGTCTAGAAAAGGACATCCACTGGCCTGCTCTTGTCCAGCGCCTTTGTCACCCAGTTGTAGAACTCCACAAGGTTAGTCTGACACTATCTACCCTGAACAAAGCCATGTTGGTGATCATCCAGATGGCTCCGTGACTCAAGAAAGAAATCCAGTCTCTTTCAAGATGGCCTCCATCATTTTGCCTATCACCGACGTCAGGCTGACAGGCCTATAGTTACCTGACTCCTCCTGTGCCGCCTTTGTGGTTAGGTACAACATGAGCCTTCCGCCAGTCCTGAAGCACCCACCCCATCTGAAGGGGAGTTAAAGATCTTCAGAGGTGCACAAGGACATCTTCCATCTCCTTTAGCACCCTGGGATGAAGGCCTTCATAGCCGGTGCCTTCTCTGTTTTAAGGGACTTAAGGGCTTCCTCACCCTACCACCAGAATTTCAACATCCTTGACCTCCCCTCTTCCTCACATCTAACCCGCTCTCCCCATAAGGTGTTGACCCCATCATCCCTAGTGAAGACCAAGGCAAAGTATTCGTTAAGTACCTCTGCCTACTCCATGGCCTCCTCAGCCTACCCACTCCCTGACCTCAGTCTGCTAAGCCCCCCTCACTTTCTTTCTTTCCCTGATATACCGAAAGAACCTTTTTCACCTATTTGGATCCCTGTGCCAACCTCTGCTCTGTCCTTACCTTGGCTGATCTCACCACCCTGGTTACCTTTTGGATATCATATCATACTCCTCCCTGCCCATGACCCCATGCGATCACTTGTATCATTTATAAGCAGCTCTTCCTCCCTCACCACCTCCTGGACCTCCCTGGTCCACCAGCTTGACTTTCTGGCTCTACCAAACTTGCATCTGACCTTCATGCAGGCCTTCGAGCTTCCAGGAGCCCTCTTTAATAATTTCCTATCTGTTTATGTGCGTCCATGTTTGGTCCTGACCCTTCCAAATGCCCTTGAAGACCCCTCCTTATCCTTGAAGTCTACACTCTAAAGTCAACCACCACCATTTTAGTGCAATTTTCCCTCCCCAGGTCAAGGGAAAACCAAACCGTGTCATGGTCACCTCCCACCAGTGGGTTTCATACCACTAGGTTCCTACCCAGATCACAATCCAACAGGACTACCTCCAGGATGCGACCATCCCTCATCGGGTCAGCTATCAGCTGGGAAAGGAATGCATCCTGGAAGACATCCAGCAGGCGCTGCTCCTTGTTGATGAGGATGCCATAGTTCCCTAATCAACCCCAGGCATGTTAAGGTCACACAGCACCACAGTTCTACCCTCCCCTGACCACAGTGGTCCCAGAGATTTGCCACCAGGCCTTCCTAAAGTTCTTATGCCTGCATCGGTGGCTGTAAACCACCCCAGATTTAAGGCCAGCCCACTGGCACAGCAGTTGGATTTCCACTTGTGGCACCAGCGACCTGGGTTCAGGAACAAACTCAAGTCTTTGGAGGGCCAGCTGGGGAAGGATTGAGCATCCTACAACAGCTCTCCTTCTCTAGGGGAGGCGAGGTTGTCATCGGAGCATGAGAGATCCCTAGAGGAAGCCAGGGTGCCACAGCAACCAACATCCACAAGGTTCCTGGGTGCGGACGGAAACTGGCATCACTGCATGTTCCGCCTCCTACAGAGGAAAGAAATTAGCCTGTCTCTGCTGCTTGTAATGAAGCCCACCCCTGAGCTGCAATTGGCTCCCCAGGCCAACTCCACCCTATCTCATTAGTGCAGTGCCCTAAAGGGCCAGGGTGCCACATCTCCACTCTGGGGGTAGTCCATGTGGTCCCGTGAGTGCGGCTTATCCGAGGATGCCGCGAGTTAAGGAGTCTGTGACTGGGCGGATGCCTGGCAAAGTGGAGCGGGTACCAAAAACCCACCCCAGATTTACCCTCTTACCTCAGCACCTGCAAAGTAACCCGTAATGCCTCTATATTTCCATCTGCCCCTCCACCCTGCATATATCGATGCCATTTCTAAGGATGACTACTACCCCATCTCCCCTGCTCTCAGCCCTGTCCTCCTCAACACAGTGTATCCCATTAGTTTTAGGTGCCAGTCATGCCAAGGAGTGACCCAAGTTTCAGTGACTGCCGCTGCATCTCCCTCCCCTTCAGTTAGCTTTGCCTGAAGCTCAAGCATCTTGTTACCCATGCTCCTGGTGTTAATCAGGACCACCTCCATCCCTGCCTGTTTTCCTCACCCATCCCCCCAACCGAGATACCACAGTTAACTGCCCTCCTGCTCCCTTGTGCACATTCAGGTGCCATGATTTGGCACCCCTCCCCTCTGCTGGGAGAGAAGGCTAAGTCCTCCTTTGATGTGCATGCTAGTAGCAGCCTCAAGCCTCAAGCCTCAGCCCTTCCCTTCACAAGTTTAAACCCCACCTAGCTTTGATGAGCTCAGTTTTAGTTTCAAAACCTCCTTCCCCAAATTTAAGTGAAGCCTATCCTAGCATACAGCCCTTTGTCCTCCCATGCTGCACCCCAGTCCCCCACCAACCCATACCCTTTAGCCACACATCAAGCTCTGAGCCATTCATTAAGCTCCTGATTTTCTGTTTGTTATCCATGCTAGCTCTAGGCACTGGGAGGACTTCCTAGAAGGAGACTGTGCACGCATTGCATGGCAAACCCTGGCTAGCTCCCGAACCTTGCCTGTATCTCCTCCACACTATTTCCTCTATGTCATTGAGTGCCTAGGTGCACTAATATGCCAGAGGATCCACCACATTCCTTCACCAAAGCATAGACCAAGTGCTTGGCCTTGTGCACAGTCAACCCAGATATACTCTTGACCCTGATAGAACAGCCTTGCCCTCACTTCTCTCTCCCAATTAATACCCTGATCATGGAGTCACCCAGCAGGATCACGTTGACCTCCTCCTTCTTCTTGAGCCTACCTCCTTCTTCTGCCATTCCCCTGACTTCTACAACTTCTCCATTTTCTCTGGCCACACAACAATTTGATTGCTATCAGTAGCCCTTACCCCCCATTCCAGCTGTTTCTGCTGTCCGACCATTTTCTTCTTGCTCCCCAACTCACCTCTGCACTCTGGTCTATCCCAGCAGCACTCCCTTGAACTTGTGGCCCTTCTGTCATTCAGGGTTCTTGCTTCTAACACCTCATCATCCATTTTTTCTTCTCTCTCTCCCACACTTAGTCCCTGCTGGTCCCTTTCCCCTGGGATCCATGCTCTCTCCTTACTGTCCCCTTAACCCTTAGACTGTCAACAGAATTAGAACGCATTATAGTGCTGGATGGATATATCAGTCCGTGACCCTGCAAAGGTTAAGAAATTTGTAACGGACGATGCACACTTGCCAAGGCTCATTTCCAGGTGTTACAGGGGAGCACAGTTACAAACAAAATACAGCCAGTCTGGTGATATGATTACAATGACATAAAGAGCATAAGCTGAGTGCAGTACAGACAAAATAGTAAATCAATGTATATGGAGGACAAATGAATTAGCATACAAATCATCTGTGCAAATTAGGCAAACTCAAACAATGCATAGTGCCAGAGTGAAGGGAGGCTGAGTTGGTACAAAATGGAGGAGACAAGACAGTTTGATAACCTATAATGAGGTTGACAGAACTATAAGGCTAGGAAGGAGGAGAGGTACAGTATGAGAGTGGTCAAAGCCAGGCAAGCTAAGGAAGGGTTCAGGAGGAGGTTTACTTTATAACTATAGGCTATGGACACTAACATGAAGGCAGGATCATTGTCCATTGTGCTGTACTTTCTCTGCTCCAGCTGTCTGGCTACACTCTCATCACAATCTGTTGCTGTGGCAATTGTGATGTCAGAAACAGAGGATTGTGAAGTCACATGCAGACAACCAGCCAGAGCAGATGAAGTACTGGTGACAATGATCCTGTTTTCAGGTTAAAGAGCTAGTATACTGCCTGAAATTAATATTATCTTTTAAAGTAATCAGCCATTACTTCTTATATCTGAAGTATGTTTTTTAATTTTCTCTTTTGCTAAAATTTGTTTCTACCTTACAATATTTGGTATGACATATGGAACAACACTATTAGGAGGCTGACCTAGCTAGTTCTATACTTCCTCGTACATCATCAGCTCTGCGGCTTCACTGACTGTGACATATGAGGGGCAAGGTCTCTTGATTTGCCAAGTTTCATTCCAGTCTGTCGGATGTATGGATTCCAAGACCTGGATAGTGTGTTTTCTGAAAAATTGTGGGGTTTGCTGTTTATTCTTGTCATTGCCTACACCCAGATGGTTTGGAATTTTGATCTGAAATTTCCAGGGTAGAAAGGCTTGCAAAACCACGATGTGTCTCAGTGCAGCCAACCTCGTTACAAATCAAAGATTCTTTATTCAAGCAGTAGCCTGTACTAATCAGGTCATTAGAAACATCAGAGACGATTGGTATATTCTCCCAAATGTTTACCCCAATGGTGCTGAAGTTACATTCAAATTATTCTGTGTGTACTGTATCTTTTAGGCACTTCAGGTTGGAATGGGTGAAAGCAATGTGTGACTTTCTGTTCTCTCTCTTTCAGTGTGATTTCAGCACCATTGGGGCAAATATTTGGAAGAATATCAAAACTTTACAAGATCAGAGGAGTGATGAATTGTACCATTCTGATATGGATACAGTGTTTCACTGATGAAGGTTTTATCCAAAACGTCTGAATTTAGATGCTGTATCTGAACACAACAAGCATTTGTCAATGCGAGACGTTAAGCTTGCAGGTATTTGCAGTGGTGTTTGCACGTATGGTGGTTACCCTAATGCCCTGTGCGATTGCTGGTATTTGCACAATAAATTTTCAGCATGACCTTTGTTACCCCACTCATAAAAGCATTTGACACCTCTGCTGATGAACAGTCCCACTGTTATTTTGTTAATCTGTCCTGGCTGATTTCCCCAGCGACCACACCGTTGTGCTCCACATGTGCAAAAACGCAGTTCGGCAGGATGTGAAAATGACAGCTGTAGCATTCATAGGAGGTGTGAAGGGGTTGGCAATGTTGAACATCTGGAGTGAAAATACAACACTTTCTCGAACTTACAAGTGTACATGGAAACTACGCAATGAACGCTCATGACACAGTCATTTTGTGGACTTTGTCACCAAATTTTCAGCATAGGCATTGTGGGACCTCTGCTCATGAACAGTGTCACTGTGATTTTCATAATCTATCCTGAACATTGCTTTCTCACTCTGACCACACCATTGTTCGCTGGATGTGCAAAACACATTTCAGCCAGGATGTGAAAAATGTCAGCTGTACTGTTCATAACAAGGTGTGAAAAAATGCCAGTGTTGAAAATCTGGACTGAAAATATTTCAAATTCTGGAAGGTATGAGTGTGTGTGGAAACTGCACAACGACACTGTGAAACAGTCATTTTAGGAATTTTTCACCAAATTTTCAAACAGCCATTTTAAGACCTCTGCTCATGATCAGTGTCACTGTGATTTTCTTAATGTGTCCCATACATTGAGTTCACACACCGACTGCGCCATTTATTGCGCTTCATAAATGGAAACACATTTTGGGCAGGATGTGAAAATGACAGCTGTACTGCTCATGAGGAGGTGTGGTAAAATGCCAATGTTGAAAATCTGGAGTGGAAATATTGAAAATTCTGCAACCCTACGAGAGCGTGGGAACTGTGCAATGCATGCTCTTAAAACAGTCATTTTAGGAATTTTTTCACCAAATTTTCAACATTGCCATTTTAAAACCTTTGCTAATGAACAGTGTAACTGTGATTTTCTTACTGTGTCCCATACATTGATTTTGCACACCGACTGCGCCATTGTGCACTACATGGGCAGAAACACATTTTGGGCAGGATGTGAAAATGACAGCTGTACTGCTCATAAGGAGGTGTGGTAAAATGGAAATGTTGAAAATCTGGAGTGGAAATATTGAAAATTAGTTCCACGAAAGGCATGTGAGAACTGCGTAACGAATACCGTAAAACAGCGTCATTTTTAGAATTTTTCACCAAATTTTCAACATAGCCATTTTAAGAACTCTGCTAATGAACAGTGTCATGGTGATTTTCTTACTGTATCCCATACATTGATTTTGCACACGACTGCGCCATTGTGCGCTACATGAAGCGGAAACACATTTTGAGCAGGATGTGAAAATGACAGCTGTACTGCTCATAAGAAGATGTGGTAAAATGGCAATGGTGAAAATCTGAGTAAAATATTGAAAATTTGAACTTACGAGCCTGCGTAGGAACACTGCGCATCTTTCGTAAAACAGTCATTTTAGGAATGTTTGCACAAATTTTCAACATGGAGTTTTAGGACACTTCTCATGAATGATGTCACTGTCATGGTGTTGATGGGGCCTGAAGGGTGATTTCATGGAGTGACTGCACAGTGACTGCGAAATCACCCTTCAGGGCTGAATAATGCCATGACTGTGAAATCATTCATGAGAAGGGTCCCAAAACCCATGTTGAAATTTGGTGCAAAATTCAAAATGCCTGAGATATGCAATAAAGTTGAAAACCCCTATCTAGCCCATTATACAGCTTACGGCATTTCCTCAGTTCGCGGTCGGCTTTGAAGAGTGCAGACGTGTTCCTGGTCCATCAAGATCGTCGCGCCAAGCTCCCGGAGTAAGTATGGGGTGAGGCAAGTGGGTGGGTGCGGGTTGTGGGAGGGGACTGGGAAGGCCGTGGGACCGTTTTATTTTCAGGTAAAAAAGAAAAACAGATGACGTGGGACATTGCCACACTGGGGTGGTTCCCAGCATGGCACCAAAGCTTGAGGGGGAATTTGGGGGTCGTGGTCAACGGGATTGGGCACCCCATCGGCAGCCGACGGGACGCTTGCCATGCTGGGGTGGGCTCCCAGCGTGGCACCACAGCTTTGGGAGGCCTTTGGGGATGTGGAGCCGACTGGGGATTGGGCACCCCGTCGGCCGACACACAGGATGTTTGCCACGCTGGGGTAGGCTCTCAGCAGTGCACCAAGATTTTGGGGGCTTGGGGCCTGAGCGCTGTGTAAGCAGCTGTGTTTTTCTTTGAAGCGAAGACCACCGCTGTCACACACAGCTCCCGCACCCATTGGTGCAGGATCACCATGCCTGCTCAACGGAGCAGTGCATTGAACAGAGAGGCACACCTCCAAAGTGTGCCACTCTCCCAAACGTTCCTTGCGCATATCGCAAGCAAACGTAAAAAAGAGAAAAGAAAAAGAAAATATTTTTTACATATCAGAATACTGGTTGAGTGAGATCATTTATACTAATCTGTCTAGAAAGGGCTTACCCCAGAATGGTGCCTTTCATTGGTTTGGTGAAAACATATTAATCTACTGACATGTTTTAAGGATTTGATATTTAGATTCTAAGCATGCTCAATAGGGTCTCTTGGACAGATGTTTATTTATTTATTTATTTATTTTATTTGTTTGAATTTTGTTAACCAGGTGGGTCCACTGAGACAGAGTTGTCCCTTTTCAGGGCGACCCTGGGAGTATAAGCATTCCATACATAGGAAAAAACTTTGATATACTGTGGAGGAAACAGATTACACTTATAGGTACAGAAAAATTAAACATATTATGTACAGAGATATGTAGGAACTTGTGATTATACTTATAAATCTTACAATGATCAGTCAGGACATGAATTACAGAAATAGAGGAGCTTAATATATCTACATAGGTTATAGTACTAGGTAGGTCTAGTAAAGGCAATGCAGTACATACACATAATTATTGTTTATCGAACATTCTATACATGTATCTGGAAGAACTTAAGACAGAAAAACCCATAGGTGAGGAGTTGGACTTATCGAGATCAATAAGCCATATATAGGTAGAAAGAGGGAAGGGGCTTGGGAGAGAGGACAGGCACAGAAAGGAAGGGAAGGCCTGGGGATGGAGGCGGCAAAAAGGAAGGAATTATTTACAGATGCAGAGTGGCGGCAAAAAGAATATCGCTTTGTATATTTTTTTAATTGCGTGAGAGATGTACATACAAGTAGGTACAATGGGAGATTGTTCCGAAATTGAGGGCAGCAACAGAGAAGAATCTTTTGCAATTAGCTAGGTGAGTCTTGAGTCGCTTTTAGGATTGCGTATTGAGAGGATCAAGGGATCTAGTGAAGGTTTTCAGTGTGAGAAGGTTTGAGAGACTGGGTGGGAGGGCAAGTGGATGAGTTTAAAAGTAGTGCAGAGCATCAAGAATTCAAGACAGGCTTCAAATGATGGCCAGCCTAGGGTGTGAAGCATGTCACAGTGGTGTGTGTACAGGGACTGATGCAGCAAATGAGCTATTCTATGGTAAGCTTGTCTTAGTCTATTTAGGTTAGTAGTCTTAACTGAGTGCAATAGTGTAGCACCATAGAAGGCCCGGAGCAGGGAGCAGAGGCAATGATTCTCCTGGTCTGATGTCCCAGGTAGGGGGCCGTCTGATATAGGAGGCCTAGCTTTGATGTGGATTTTATGACCTTGTCAGTATGTGTTTCAATGATAGGTGTTCATTAAGGTAAAACTGAGGTATTTGAATGAGTTTACCCTTCTAGAGTTTCACCGTAGAGGTCTTGATTACCAGAGGGGGATGGGTGGACCTATCAAAAGCAGTGTGGTGAAATAACATAGTCTTAGTTTTTGATGTTGAACACCTGTTAATTGTTCTTAAACCACACCTCCAACTGTCGGAAGTCACTCTCTAGATTGGTGTTGAGGATGAGATATCATTAGAGGATCTGTATGGCATCATTGGCATAGAGCTATATTGATGCCTCTCCACAATTTGATTGTAGCTAATTGATAAAGATGGAGAAGAGTAGTGGGCCCAGTATAGGGCTTGAGGAACCCCATCCTATGATGGGTGGTAGGAAGATATAGAGTCTGACCATTTGACACATTGTAACCTGTTGGTTAGATAGTTGGCGAGCCAAGAGATAGGTATCAAGACCAATATTGCCGAGCTTTGTTAGTAAAAGTTTGTGATTGATGAGATCAAAGGCTTTTGTTAAGTCCATGAAGTGGCCCCAGTTGCAAGCCCTGATCCATGGCCTGAAGGATATCCGTGTAGACACGAGGAAGGCAGATTCTGTACCATGCAGTCTCCAGAAGCCATGCTGATGTATAGTTAAGGAACTGGTCAGTTCAAGGTAATAATAAAGTTGTTTGTAGAGTATCCTTTCTTGTATCTTAGCTGGGGCAGAAGATAGAGATCAGTTAGAAATTTCTACCAGGTCAGTGGGGCCGCTTTTTGCAGTATGGGGACAGCTACTGCAGTCTTCCATTTGTCTGGTATGGTTTGTGTGAGGAAGAATATATTAATTAATAGAGACAGTAGGTGAGCTATTGCAAGAGCTGCTATTTTGAGGAATTTAGGTTGGAGGAATTGAATCCTGGACAGCAGTCCAGATTGAGGCCATTTAACAACTTAAGAACCTTGGAGTGTGTTGTGAGTTTTAGATGAAAGGAGAATCCTGCACCTTAGGGCTAGAGGACTGTGGGTGATGGGTTGTGGTAGGCAAGTCAGATTTGTATTTGTCCAGGTCGGTGAAGAAGTCGCTTTATGCCTAGAGTGCTATCAGGAGGAGGGATAGTGTTTAGCCCTTAAAGATCATTGTTTGGGTGACAGTGCATTCTTTACCCTTGAGTAGGGAGTTAATATGAGACCAGAATTTTTTGGGTTGGCAAGATGTATTGTCTGCAAGGAATGGAAGTAGTCCCGCTTGGCTTTGGTAGTTTTAGCCTTACAAGCATTCTGTAATTGCCTGTAGGAGTGCCAGTCAGATTGTAGTCTGGATTCTTTGAAGGTTTTCTGTGCTTTATCTCATGAGTGCATTAGTTGCCTAAGACCCCAGGATAGCCAAGGGTGGTTATCTTTGGTGTGCCTTAATTTGAAAGGGGCATGCATGTCCAAGATGGAAGTGAAGGTGTGGATGAAGTATTCTAAAGCCTTATTAATGTCAGGGAGGGATGTAATGGTGATCAATCGACAGATTTTAGACTTAGTATGAAAGTGGTGGGATTAAAGTTTGCCAGGTCCCAATCTTTTATGGTTTTAGCTGGAGGAAGTTGTAAATTGTTCCTCCAGATGTAATAGGTGGTGAGGTGGTCACTAAGGGTATCTGAAAAACTCCCACAACCTTGATGTTGTGTTTCTTACAGGATCAGCATCCAGTCCAAAGGGCTGCGGTTGCTTGTTTTCATGTTAAGTCTGGTAGAGTGATCAATAAGTTGCTCTAGATTAACATTTGATAAGATGGCCTGATAGGTCTTACTGTTAGGACCCAAGAAGTAAAGGTTGAAATCACCACAGAGTATTAGATCAGTTTGAGGGATAGGGTCAATGTTATTGAAGAGTTCTGGGTTGAGGAGGAGGCAAGGTTGGGGGCATTTAGATGCACCCAATAGTAACCTGTTTGAATTGACTCAGGGCAAGAGAGATAAAGAGATGTTCAAAGGATGATTTTGTGGTGGAATCAGGTAGTGTGGAGGTTACTAGCTCATTTCTTGTATGGATCAGCCCACCTTCACCTCTCTTTGAGGTACGGTCACACCTGTGGGAGGTGAAACCAGGTAGGCAACCTTTTGTGAGAGTATAGATGGCTTTTAGCCAGGTCTTAGTTATACATAGAATGTCAGGTTTGCAGTGCCAGACCCAGGCTTCAAGTTCCGCCATTTTCCACCTGAGACTTTGGATAGCCATATGAGTTATTTTAAGCCCTTTATGTTGGACCAGTGTGGGATAGAGGAGAGGATGTTAGGCGTAACCTCCTTCCAGGCCAGGTAGTTTAATGTCTCCCAATAGTAATATAATACATGTAAGGCAAAGGAAAGAGGAGAAGAGGAGATCTGCATATGGATCTAGTCTGTGGTACCCAAAGTAGTGTTTTGTTGTGCTGGGCCCAGGTCAAGTAGCCAGCAGGTGATGTTAGCATGGGTGATTGCAGTGTTCAAGATGATGTGCATGGAGGAGATGGGTTTAGGGATCCCAGAAGTTTGTTAAGAAAACTGGAGACCAGCCAGGAGGCACAAGATAGGAGTAGTCATTTTGCAAAAACAAATTCATGTTTCCTGGGTTGATGTGGAGAGCAGAGAATAAGAGGCTTGCGCATATAAAACCACTCATTGAGAGGGAGGAGGGGGCTGCACCTTTAGGAGTAATGAGTATGTCCTCAGGGCAGTAGGGAGGGGAGTTGCACCTTTAGAGCAATTGGTATGCCTTTGAGACAGTAGGTGAGAGGGAAGAGGAGGAAACAAGGAGAAAGTCTATTTAAAAGAGTGTCGGGGCAGGGGTGGGTTGGTTGGAGAAAATTCAAGTAACTACTAGGCTGTGTTGTTGAAAACCAGTAGCAAGGAAGCTACACAGAAGAGCTGTTTGGTAACCTACTGAGCATGATCAGAACTTCATTTCATTTTATTTAGTAACCGGTAAAAGCAACTGGGCCACATAGCCCTTTACAGGCTTGACCCGTAAGGGTCATAAGACTCTCAAACATCAATACATAAAAGTGAAATGACTAATACAATTACCAAAAATGCAATTACAATCAGTTTACACATTAGATAAAAAACAACACATAAAAACTAACAACAAGGGGCAGACAATCAATAGAACAAGACAAAGTCATGTGCAAATACAAGCTGGTCTGGAGTAAAGCATTCTCCTTAAGGAAGGTTTGAACTGACAAAAATTTGTAGCTTGTTACAATTCAGTAGGCAGATCATTCCAAATTTTTGTCGACTTTGTTTTAAAGATTTTTGATATTTAGTAGTTTTACAAACAGAGACTACAAGAGAAATCGAATTTTGAGACCGCAAGGTTCTAGTTACTGCTCTCTGCTGGTAGAAATTATATATAGGATGGAATTTTGAACAGTGGATTGTTTTATAAACAAAACTGGACATCTATAGGATGTCCCTGTTTTCCATGGACGACCACCCCAGATGATTATAAAGGCTGCAGTGTTGTTCCCTGGATTTGGCATGAAGTGCAAATCTACATATTGAATTGTACAAGGTAATTCATAATTCTATCTGAGGCACCTCCCCAAATTAGACTTCCGTAGTCCAGTATTGGCATCAAACAAGCCAAGGCTATAATCTTCAAGTGTCATCAATTAAATAATCTCTTACAGTGTACAGGGCTCCAATTTTCTATGCAACTGTTTAGTTATATTATCAATGTGAGCCTGAAAGCTCATATGACTGTCCAAAATAGCACCTAACTGAAATGTAATTAAACTAAATTAAATTAAATCTCTGTGTCAGACAATTCAGTAGAAACAAAAAGGAAGCCACTATGGTTCATCAGGAGTTAGCAGAAGAGGTCAGGGTGAAAGGGATAGTGTTGAGGAGATACAAGCAGACACAAAGGGAGGAGGATAGAGTTACGTGATGAAGAAAGGCAAAGGAGGCAGGAATAGAGGTCAGAGAGTGAAGGAAAAGACTGCAGAGAAAATAACTAAGTCAGTTAAGGAAGGACAAAACCTTTTACTGGTATGTGAGCAAAAGGAGGAAGTCGAAGGGAGGAGATAGTTAGGCTGAGGGATAAGGAGGGGAGGTGGCAGTGGAGGAGGACCAGGAGAAGGCAGACATCCTAAACAGCAACTCTGTTCGGTGTTCCGTGGAGGTGGGGGAGGACAGATCAGGAGAGGGGATAGTAGGGGAGGGGTGGACACCAGTCCATTTAAAATAGAGGGTTCCAGATCCCTGAAGGAGCTAACAGGATTGACGGTAGACAAAGCCATGGGACCAGATAGGATACACCCCAGAATACTAAGAGAGCTCAGGAGGTGCTAGCGGAGCCCTTAACTAGCCTGTTCAACAGATCATTGGAAATGGGGCAGTTCGAGGCTGGAAAAGGGCAGATGTTGTCCCTCTGCACAAGGGTGGAAGCAAGGAAGAAGTCAGCAACTACAGACTGGTCAGCTTGATATCAGTGGTGGGGAAATTAATGGAGAAATTACTGAAGAAAGTAATCATCAGTTATCTTGAATCCAATGGCCTACAGGACCACCGACAGAATGGGTTCACGGAAAAGGAGATCATGTCAGACAAACATAATTGAGGTCTTTGACTGGGTGACCAAAGAAATAGATCAGGAAGAGCAGTGGACATGGTGTACCTCGACTTCAGCAAGACATGGGACACCATGCTGCACAGAAAGGCTACTGCATAAAATGAGAAGTCTGGGGCTAAGTCCTGAGGTGGTAAGATGAATGAAGAACCGGTTGGAGGAAGAAGACAAAGGGTAGTCGTTAATGGAGTTTCATTGAGGGAGAGTAGGGTGACCAGTGGGTACTGCAGGGAGGTCAGTTCTGGGCTGATCCTGTTCAACATTTTTATAGGGGACATCGCAGAAGGGTTTGAGGGAAGTTGCATCTATTCACAGATGATACTAAGATCTGCAACAGAGAACACACTTTGGGTGGGGTAGAAAAATGTGTGATTTGCACAAACTAAAGGAGTGATCAAGAGTGGCAGTTGTGCGTCAATACAAAAAATACAAAATTATGCACTTAGGTAGCAGAAATCAGGGAGCAGAGAACAAGATGGGTGGCAATGTACTAGAGGCTAGGATAGAGGGACCTTGGTATAATCATGTCTAATGATCTCAAGGTGGCTAAACAATGCAAGGGGCAGTAGAGAGAGCCAGTAGAATGCTAGGATGCATAGGCAAGGTTATCACGAAGAGGAAGATGAAGGTGGTGATACCCTTGTACAAGCAGTTAGTAAGACAACACCTTGAGTATGGGATCCAATTCTGGTGACCATACTTCAGGAAGAACGTGGATAGGTGGAGAAGTTTTATGTGATAAGGGCAATTCCTTTATCTTACGGAACACAAACCATGACTCAAACTGCGCCTGATGTCAAAAGGGCAACCAGTACAAAATCGACTCGTCAGCCTATTCACTGTTTCACTAAAATCAACAACAAAATTATTTTTTATGTGGGAGGCTATGATCACCGCACCCTCACTTTGTGGGGGCAAGCTTCCCACAGCCCCAAGTAAAAGATTATCAATTCCAAGGGGTGGACATAGAAAAAGTGAAACGACAAACCATTAAAAATTGGTCCCACACAAGGACCCGAACCTGGGTTCTCCAGCTCCATAGACAGCAGCTGTAGCCACTATGCCAAACAGCCAGCTCAGCTGGGTTACACCTTCCTATATCCTGCTTTAGTGAGTGTAGCACACTGCTATACTCGCTATACAGGATATCTTGATCTTTGCACCAGTTGCTTTTACATACGAGTGGTATTACTGAGTCATTCATAATGAACCGCTCAATAATTCTTGCTCATAACACATGATACCAGGTGGAGAGGGTCCAGAGGAAGGAAACAAAAATGTTGCAGGGTCTCAGCCACTTGCCATATGAGGAAAGGCTGAAGGACCTCAACATGTACTCCTGGAACAAAGAAGGTAGATGGGGACATGATAAGAGACATTCAAGTACCTCATGTGTATGAACAGGGTGCTAGAGAGCAGCATTTTCCAGCTTAAAAGGCACATGAAAACTAGGGGCCATGACATGAAGCTAGATAGGGGTGGGCTCAAAGGAAACATTAGAAAGTTCTATTTCACAAAAGGGTGTTGGTCAGTTGGAATAGACTCCTTGAGGTGGTGGTGGTGGCCAAGACTGTGGTGGGATTCAAAACTGCTTGGGATAGACACAAGGAATTTTGGAGACAAGGGGAAGTAAACTGGGAATGCTACAGTCATTGGTTAACATGTAAGTAGTATACTTGTGTTGACTCGGTGGGCCTGGAGGTCCTTTTCTGCTGTCAGATTTTATGTTTCTATGTTAAATTTAACCAAATTTAATCCGGTAGGTGGTCAGTGGCTACTGGTATAAGGACATTAAAAATAAATCTTCAGTCTGATAATTATCTCAAGATTTTTGACATATCAGAGGCAGTATAGCTTAGTGGTAAAGAGCACTGAGCTGCAAACCTGGAGACCTGGGTTTGAATCCCATCAGCCCCTACTTGCATACTGTGTGATCCTGAGCAAGTCACTTAACTTCCTAGTGCTCCCAAGTCACACCTGGAAACAAGCTCCAGCTTAGTGTGCCTTTCCTGGCTAAATAATTTCCCCTTCCCCATATCATAACAGCCTGCAAATGTTGAGTATGCACAATCTGTGCAACAGTGACAATCACATAGCAATAATAACCGACAGAATTGGCGGTATTGGGCTATACGGACTGCCCAGGGGCATAAGAGGCCCAACACCACAGGCGGAAGGCCTTATAGCCCCTGGAAGGTCCAGTATAGCCCAATACTGCCCACCCTGGAGGTATTATTGCACAAAAATGGACACTGTAAATAAAAATGTTTAATAAAACATAAGTTAATAAAAGTTGATTTAACATAAGTTTTGTCATAAAATAGTTCCTCCGCTGGTTTAGAATGATGAATTTGTTTTAGAAATTAACAGAAATTCAGACTATAAAATTAGCTTAGAAGGTTAGAGCTAGGAAAAGAGTGAGGGCTAGCATAGCACGGAAGTTAAACCGGAGTACAAAAATCAGGCAGTAATTCAGACTTTTAATAATGAGAGTAAAAAAGTGTTTAAAATCTATAAAATGCTTAGAATCCTTTAGAAGGCTTGGCAACAAAGAAAACTAATGCGAGCAAGTTTAGCCTTATACATAATACAGCGGAACCCCGCTGGCTCAATTGACTAATCCAAACAGATACCAGAAAAAGCGCCAGGTTTGAAGCTCGTGGCATTTCAGTCTTGCTTGATCCACTTGTTTGGTACCTTGTTTGTTGCTGGGAGGCAGTGGGCTTCTGATATTTTTTGCCGAACCGCAGAGCCATGGTTCAGCACAGGCTCCTGAGCAACAGCGGCAATGGTGGCATACTGGCAGAATCAAAGCCTGTAATCACTGGGGATCTGGTTTGTTTCTGGGAAGGCGAGCAGGCTTCCAAGATTTTCAGCTGAACTGCAGAGCTGTGGTTCACCACAGGGCTCCTAGCAGCAGACGGCAATGGTGGGATCCTGGCCCGATCAAGGACTGTAATCACTGGTGGACCTGAAATAGGACGAGAGGGATAAATCAGTATTGTTGTTTTTCTTTTCATTACATTTCAATGTAGCACACGCGTTGGTGAATATGGCGCGAAAGCACAACGTGGATGTTAGATTTACAATGAGCAGCACCCGAGGGAAAGGTCGGGAGGCAGATTGAGGATGTGAAATGAAGCAGCAGCAAATGTAAAATTACAAGACTTTTTGGGGCTCTGACAATAAGGAAGACAGGCAGTGATTACCGTCTAGGATATAGTTTTAACCCACGACATTGTGTGTCACCATCTCGCTAAGCGAGAGAAAAAAATGTGAGCGTTTAAAAATGAAATCGAGGGTTTAGCCAATTACAGATCAGGCTGAGCAGTATGATTCTGGTAATGGGGTTGCTGGGATGGTAATTTTAATAGCGGGCATCTGTTGTCTGATAGATGCCCAGCTAGAGAAGTGCCTCAGTCAATCAGATGGCTGAATTACTTTTACCCATTTTCTAAAATCATGATACAGTAACAAGAAATTTGCACAGCCCCCACATACACACTAACCATGTTGCACACCAAACTCATCTCGCACGCTAAGTTTCCCATATACAATGAACAATCCATTAAGGTTAACATTCTTGCAGAAGACCATACAAAGAGAAATGAGAGTATGGCTACAAAAATATAAAAAATGCTGCATTTTGGCATTATTCATTTGAAGTAGAACACGCTTTGTGAGTTGATTATAGGAATCTCAACTGCATAACCACTCGGGCTGTCACTATAATCAAAACTGGTGAACCAACATCAATATGCCATGAATGAAAACAGAAACACTGATTGAAACCATATAAGTATAAAATATAACATTACTGTGACTGAGCGTAATTCAAGAAATCAGGAGGATAATTACAATTTAACATTTACTTCAGTACAATGCTTACTGTGCACATGCGGCTCGGAATAAGAGGTTGCACTTATTTGAATGACACTCAGACATTCACAGAAATAAATATAAAATGTGTTTCACACTTCTGAAAATGAATGGAACATGATTGATAGCTTATTGCACTTCTAATTACTGTATTTCACAGCAGGTCAAGATGTGCATCATTACCTACGTGGTGTGAAACTGAAATGAACGTTGCCAGCGCACCTTGTCCATAGTTCTAAATTAAAACAAGCATTTGTCAATGCCGAATGTTGGCTTTCTGGCATTATCATTGGTAGTGCAGGAGTTAAATGCATAATGGAATGGCAGTAAAGTATTGAACTGCTGCCAACCCCACCTACCCTGTAGAGACTGACAGGTGTTGGGGGAGTGCCTTGGGTCGAAGTCGGTCACAGTGCTTATGCCATTTCACCTCACCCTACCCTGCAGACACTGACAGGTGTCGTGGTGTGCCTTGGGGTCTTTGGGCCTTATAATCACCCATTCCATAAGGAAATATGCTGAGGTGGGTGCAGTATATGAGAATGGGGTGAACGTTGCGACCAAAGACACCAAGGCACCCTCGATGCCCTGTTACTGGCTGCAGGGTGGGGTGGAATGTCATGAGCATTATGGATCGACGATCTCAGGTCACACCCCCAATACCTGTCAGTCTCTACAGAGTAGGGCGTTATGGTTGGAAACAGTGGTGGTGAAGTCCATGCACTCGGCTCCATGGAGCACTTCTATATAGATAATTATGTGAAGTACACCACAACACAAAGTGAAGTAATTCACCATAATGAGCAACACAAAGTGCCATTGGTTTCAATTGACTGCATTGACTTTGCCTTATTTTTGGACTTCAAGGTGAAGTTTGCATTGAATCATGGGAAATGGCAGGTCACATGGGCTCTAGGTTGTCTTGCACAGCCTCGTTTCTGCATAGTGTGTGTAGTGGAAAGTTGAGTCAGAGCTCTGAGAAGCAAACCATTGAAAACCTTAAAAGCATCTTTGAGACAATTTTTGGGTCAAAATTTAGTGCATCGATTGTAGGAAGCCCTTCTGTGCTTATATCATCGAGTGTTTCTTAGTTTTGTGTGCATTTTGAATGTTAATTTGTAAGATTCAGTCTGTGTACTGACAGACACTGTAGAAGTGTGCTTTGGGAGGCGTGGTGAAGATAGATTCACTGTGACTCAATGAGAAAGGCAGTCTTTCTAAATGTTTTGGGTAGCTAATTTGTTAGTATTTGTGTGTTCATGTACACAAAGTAATACTTTTAGTAAGTTTTGATAATTTTTTGGTGTTTGCTGTGGTGCTGTGCATTTTTCAGTTGTTTAAAATATTTGGTTGTACTGCACTGAACTTCAACATTTTCTGTGCATTATCTGTGGTAATGATGTGTGTGCGTGCCGTCGAAGTCACACACATTTTATTGTGCCACACCATAATCACAGACTGTGATTTGAATCTCTAATCCATCTGCGGTACTTATTACTGCTTTGTTCTATTTCGGTCGGTAGTGGACTGTTAATGCAGCTGCCCCCTAAAAGGTATTATTGTTCCAGTTTTGATTTCTTATTCTGACCACTGGTTAAGGTGGTGTTGTGCCTGTCGACCATATCTCTTAAGTGCAATCTCCATCAGTCTGCGCATCTGCATCTCTTTAGGGCCCAATCTCCATCTGTAACTTAAGTCACAGTTGTTTGTTTGGATTCCTTTGAGTACTGGTGTGGTGCATATCTCGGCGTGAACATTGTACTCATTTATGTGCATTTTAAGTCAGGACGCCATCATGAGTCACTCACGATACAAATCACGTTCTTCATCTTCACAATCACGATTCACGAATTACATAACTTTAAGTTTTTGAGGTGTAAGTTCACAAGAAGCCATCCCTATTTAATCCTGTAGATAGCATCTCTGCTTGACCATTGTACTCAGTGATATGTGTTTTCAAGTCAAGGTGTTTGGGGTGGTAGAGGTCAGAGAAGTACAACCATAGGTATTTGCATACAGTTCATTAGTCATGTCACACCAGTCACTCATCATGAGACAAATCACATTCTTCATCCTCACGATCACGATTCACAATTACACAACTTTTAAGTTTTGGGGTGTAAGTTGTATTTAACCCTGTTTTCTTAAAGTCTTCGGTTTCATCACGAATCAGGAAAATGACTGGGGACACCCAATTAAATCATGTCATGCCACTCAAGATCCTTGGTGTACTCCAATGCTTCTGTTTGTGTGCATGCTCTGTAGGATGCTCCGCTTGAATTTTCGTGCTCACAAGAAGCTGGCCCTATTTAATCCTTTAGATAGTATCTCGGCTTGACCATTGTACAGCGTGCTGATATGCATTTTCAAGTCAGAGTGTTTGGGGTGATACAGGTCAGGGACATACAGCAGTAGGTATTTGTGTACAGTACATTAGTCATGTCACGCCAGTCACTCATCACGAGACAAATCAAGTTCTTCATGAATCACAGCAGTTAATTTTTTTCAGTTCTGATGATATGCTGAAGACCTGTAAAGATGAGCAAAACATTAATGAACCGTTTTCAAATTTTCTAAATAATGCTCCCCAAAAAATACTTACCTTTCATGGGTTGACAGTTTTTTGCAGCCAAACTCAGCAGCAGACATCCGAAAATTGTTGTGGTGGACCACTGATGCTGTGCTTACGACGACCTGAAAAAAAAAAAGTAATCATAAATGATTGTCTTTCAGTGTACCACAGACCCCCAAAAAAAAAGAACATTTGAATTTGACAATACCACATTACTTGTCAGGCTCTAGTCACAACATAAGTGTTGCTCGCATGTTCATGTGATTTGATCATCATCATGTCCACCAAGCTAAAGTGTGAAAATTCCTGAAAAGGAGCAATATGACTGATTGCTTAGAACACAGAACAAGATTATATAGATAGAAATTAAATGGGTGTTTCTCGTAAAAATTATAGTTGCACGCACAATAACTTAACATTGTGGTATGAAGGCAAGGCATACACAAAAGGCAGCATGTATTGGTGATGCAACAAGCGTCCATGAAGGCAATGCTCTCACTTGGGACAAAGAGACGCATTTCTGGCATTTTAATCTTCATCTGGACTTTTCATTCAATTACATCAGCAGGAGAAGATCAGCATCAGCTGGTGGTGTCACAACTAGGCAGTTATTTCACTTAGCAGGCAGTGGGGTGGCAGGCCCAAAAATGCTAAGTCCGATAAATATGTTCCGTTCTCTGGCAAGCTTCACATATGCTTTGCACCACCTTGCCCAGTGTGTGCGGCAAAAGTATTTGACTTAAAGGAAGCATTTTCTCTCTGGGGACACAACTTCACATTTCTGGAAAAGTGCTGGTGGTGGTGATGGTGGTGTGGGGTGGCAGGCCCAACTTGCCGCTCTCTGGCAAGCTTCACATGTGCTTTGCACTGCCTTCTCAGGTGTGTGCGCAAAAGTATTTGACTTAAAGAGGTATTTTTCTCTGGGGACACAACACTGTGCAATGCATTTCTGGCATTTCATTTTTAATCTGGGCTTTTCATGACATTAAAGAGTGGGACAAAAGCACAAAAGATAGCACATTTTTGGGGGCATGGTAGGTGTGGTAATGGTATTGTTTGTGATAATTGTACTTGTGCTTTAAGGGAAAGTAACATGTAGGACTACATTAATCAATCTTGTTGTTACCAATGGAAATCTGCTTTACATAAGCTATTTTGACTGAACCTGTAACACTTTTTAGGGCCATAATTATCTATAACCCATTAGTGGGCTTCAAATTTCCACTCTAGCCACTAGATCACACTCCTACAAATGACAGAACATGATGCCAACCAAAAAGTGCTACAGGTTTGGTCAATAGCTTGTGTAAAGCAGATTTCAATTGCTAACAATATTGATAAATGTAGTCCTGCATGTTAGTTTCCTTTTAAGTAAATGTTCAGATAATTAACAAGTATTTTCATAGTTGTTATTACTTAATTTACTTTGTTCTTACATGACTGATGGTTGGCCAAGTAGCAGATGCTCGTGCTTTCATTTCAGGTGAAACTCTGGTGCCACTATGCAAGCTGCAATTAAAGTGTCTTGAAGACAGCATTGTGGAGACACACTATTTAATTAAAGGAAAGCATGCAGTGTCCACAAAGTGGGCAGCAACATGACTTACTACATAAATAGAAACTAAGAACAAAACAAGTTCTATTGCTGAAAGCATAATGGTGTAGGGGCATTGGGGAGGTGGGGAATGTGATTTATCAATGTGAGGCTGAAGAAATACAGGATTAACAAAATTAACATAGCTAAGAAAATATTAACTGAATGAAAATGTTATAAGTAAGAAAAATATGGTTTAAAATAAATAAATGAAGAGATTATTTTTTGAGGGGAGGAAATGTTGTTATTACTGGCTTTCTTGATATTTCTTGTCACTAATACTGGTAAATCCGATTCACCATCACACCTCCCCAAATGTTCCCCATACGCCATTAAACAATTCTGCAATACAAATTGTTTTGTTCTTAACTTCTACTCATCTTGTCTATCATCATCATCTTTATTTTATGTAATAAGTCATGTGTTTGCAGCTGTGCAGACACTGTGTGCTTTCATTGCATTTGAAATGTGCCACCAAAAGCTATTTTCAAGACACTTTTATTGCAGCATGCATGACAGCATGACAGTTTCACCTGGAATGAAAGCATGCAGCATTCACCATTTTGCTGATGCAGCCATCACTCATGTAACAAAAAGAATAATTCAAATAAAGTAAATTAAGTAACAAGTACAAAAATCACAAACAAAACATTACCCAAACATAAATTTCTTACAGAAAAGAAAAGTATTAATTAAGAAAAAAAAATTAAGAGGAAGGAGATGATTTTTTTTGGGGGTGGGTTCAATTTGGAAATCAATATAACTTTCTTAATGGGCCTCTGGGGCTGTTGCTGCTTATCACCAGTACTATTACCATGCAGCAATCGTAGTATTTCATCATTCTGCCCCTCAGCATGTATCAGCAGCTGCATTGCTCCCTCCACCAACATTTTCAGACCCTGTAGCTTGACATGCAGCTCAGCAAGGTCCCCTGTGTTGCCAGCTGATGCAACCTCTCTTCATCATGGGCAGCTCTGGGACCTGCCACCACCTCACCTGATGCCATTTCCCATCTACTACGTGACGCACAGGCAGGCGAGCTGGTTGTACCACCCCAGCTGGAGGAGTGGCTGCTACCTCCCGCAGCTTTGCTTCCCACTGGGCACTGTGGTGAACAGCTAGATGGGTACACTGACCACCCATGCCCAGGTGGTTGCCTTGGGCCCTCGGCGGACCACCACATTACAAAGATTGCAACGCACCATGCTGGAGTAGCCAGGGAAGGAGAAAAAAGGCCCACACAGGGAGCTGTGGGCAGAGCCTGGTACAGGTGGTGGGAGGCACCAGGACACACCTGCAGCTGTGGTGCTGGTGGCTGAGTGCTAATCTGCTGCGGTTCCTGCTGCTCTTGCTGCAGCTTCTCCTGCTGATCCTGCAGTGGCTGCTGCTCCATTTACTCTTGCTGCTGATCCTGGATGACAACCACAGCTGCGGGCTCACTGTGAGTGCAGGTGGGGTCCCAAATCCTGCTGATTTAATCTAACTGGGTGGCCCCTGCATTTGTAGCCCTCAATGGCCACCACTTGGCCCACCACATCCACGCCCATCAAGAAAGTAAATAAACAAACAAAAAAAACAAGTACTAGTAAAATAAAGTACAGTACCTAAAAATAACTACACAAAAACAATACTTTTAACAGAAAAAAACTCTCTAATTAAATAAAACTTTCCTGAAGGACAACAACTAAATACATAAATATTTAACACACAAAAAGAACTATAGCTTATTTTAGCTCTGAAACACACAGAACAGACTCAGACTGTACACTGCAGAACTGCAAACTATTTCCACTAGAGAAAGTGAAAGTAAAACTCTTGACTTCCTGCCAGTGCCTATTGAACTGCCTCCTTGAATCATGTGAACCTGCAGACCTGCAGAGACAGTCAACCATGTGATCACTGATCTGTGGGCTGTTTGTTTCTTAATGACCCGCCTTTTCTAATTGCAGTGCGAAGTCATTAAAAGTGAAATAGCTCATTTAGGGAACTTGAGTAGTCCCATGTGGAATGGGCTACTCACCATACTTTGCTAGGGATTAAAACTTCACTGCATCTCTAGTTGGAAACCCTAACGCCCTGGCCATTTGTTGGTATTTTCGCTCCAACTTTTCAAAATGGGCTTTTATGACCCCACCTCATGAACAGTGACACTATCATTTCGTTACTCAATCCCAAAAGGTGGTGTTGCACAGCGACTGTGCCATTTGGTGCCACAGGTGTGAAAACACATTTCTGGCAGGATGTAAAAATGGCAATGTTGAAAATCTGAAACATTGGCGAAGTTATGAATTGTGTATAAACTGTGCAATGCCGCCCTGTAATGCAATCATTTTGGAATCGTTTCACCAAATTTTCAACATGGGCATTTTGAACCTCTTCTCATGAACAGTGGCACTGTGATTTTTGTTTATCTGTTCCAAAGTTGATTTCCACAGTGACCGTGCCATTCTGTGCCACAGGTGTGAAAACAGGAAGGATGTGAAAAATGAAAACTATACTGTTCATAAGGAGGTGTGAAGAAAATGACAATGTTGAAAATCTGGAGAGAAAATATTAAAACAATGGTGAAGTTTCGGCGCGCGTAGAAACTGCTCAATGCACATTCATAACGCATAATCTTTTTTGGAATTTTTCACCAAATTTGCAACATATGGGCTTTTTGGGACCTCCTCTCATGAACAATGGCACTGTTGTTTTGTTAATTGGTCCTGAAAGGTGATTCCGCACAGCAACTGCAAAATCAACTTTCGGGACCAAGAAACTAAATGACAGTGACATGTTCTTAATTGAGTCCCAAGAACCCATGTTAAAATGTTTGGCCAAAATTCCTAAAATGGCTGAGATATCAACCTAAGTTGAAACCCTTCATTGCCTCCCATTATAAAGCTTACCATCATTTCTTCAGTTTGCAGTTCGGCTTTGAAGAGTGCAGATGTGTCGTGGTTCAGAGAAGGCGCAGCTCCTGACCTCAGACAGCAAGTATGGGTGACGGGGTGCAGGGAGGTGGCGCGAAGAGGAGGGTGAGGAGGGTGGAAGGGATAGAGGAGACAATGGTGGACTGTTTTCTTGTTTGCAGGAAAAAAAAAAAGACCACGAGGAAAGTTTTCTTCATTTACAGGTTACACACAGAAAAAAAACAGGCACACTGGGTGGGCTCCCAGTGTGCCACAATTCTGTGGAGGGGATTCTGACATGGGGTGGGCACCCTGATGTCGGCAAGGTGTATAGACAGGTTGGGGGTGAGCATCTGATACGGGAGTGGGCAACCTGGTGTCAGAAAGAAAAGAGGAAACTATTTAACCAGAAAAAGACACACTAAGAGGGTGGATGCGGCCTAGGATTGGGCACCCGATGTCGGCTTTTCGAGTGTGTGGCAGGCGGTAGGAGCCGCCATCTTATAGTGTGCCACATAATGTGGGGGTGAACATGCCGACATGGGGATTGGGCACCCTGATGTTGGCTTTCTGGGGATTTTGTGGCAGATGACAGGAGCTGCCTCATTTATTGAAATGTTTCACCAGGAAAGGCACATAACAGAGGTGTGTCATCTGCCGCTGCAATGACGAGCCTGTCTCTGATTACAGCAGCAGATTCATTTCAACTCTTTGGCTCTCTTGAAACTGCTGCCATTGGCAGCATGCTCACTGATTGGCAGCTGATGGATGCACTCACTAATGCATCCCCTGCATTGGCCAACACTGACACACCCCTGAAATGTGCTACTATCATAAGATGTTGCTTAGCATGCACGCAAAGCCAACATAAAAGGGGGTTAAAACTACGATACTATTAGTAGAAGCCACAGATACTGTTCTTCTTAGCAGTAAGCACATAGGTCCCATTAAATCAAAGCAGTTCCTTTAAGTGGACTGGGGTGCCCACGATACTGCTTCTCTCTCTCCCCAATTCCAGGTTGCCTGCATGGTGATTTCTGCCAATATACTATAAATGCTATGTCATGTTTATAAAGGCAGTCATAAAATAACTATCTTGAAAATTTGGGATCAAAATTAAATAAAACAAGCATTTGTCAATGCCGAATGTTTGCTTGCTGGCATTGGCATTGGTAATGTAGAAGTTACAGAGCTGCATAATAGAAATGGCAGTGAAGTTTGAACTGAAGCCAACCCACCACCACCTGCAGAGAGTGAAAGGCAATGGGTGTGCCTTTGGGTCATCAGGCATAACGGCCATGCCATTTCGCCATCCTAGCCTGCAGACACTGACAAGTGTCACGGTGTGCCTTAGGGTCTTTGGCGTTATCACCCCATTCCATCAGGAAATATGGTGAGATGGGTGCAGTATAGGAGAATGGGGTGAACTTTGGGGTCGAGAGTCCAAGGCATACCTCGATGCCTCTCACTGGCTGCAGGTTGTGGAATGGTGTGAGCATTACAGGCAAGAATCCCAAGTCACACCCTGATGCCTGTCATTCTCTACAGGGTGGGGCATCATGGTTGAAACCCTAACACCTCAGGCATTCGTTGGTATTTTCACTCCAAATTTTCAACATGGTCTTTTGTGACCCCCACCTCATGAACAGTGGCAATACCAGTTTGTTAGCGAAAGCTGCCTATGCACAGCGACTACGCATTTAGCACCACAGGTGCAAAAACACATTCTGGACAGGATGTGAAAATTACAGCTACACTGTTCATGGGGAGGTGTAAAAATGGCAATGTTGAAAATCTGCAGTAAAAATATTAAAAACAAGCATTTGTCAATGCCGAATGTTTGTTTGCTGGCATTGGCAGTGGTAGTGTAGAAGTTACAGAGCTGCGTAATAGGAATGGCAGTGAAGTATTGAACTGAAGACAACCCCACCACCACCCTGCAGAGAGTGACAGGCATTGGGGTGTATCTCTTGTGTCGTCAGGCATAACGGCCATGCCATTTCACCACACCCTACCCTGCAGACACTGACAAGTGTCACGGTGTGCCTTGGGGTCTTTGGCTATTATGTGCACCCTATTTCATTAGGAAATATGGTCAGGATGCTTGCGATATAGGAGAATGGGGTGAACTTTGGGGCCGAAGAGTCCAAGGCATACCTCGATGCCTCTCACTGGCTGCAGGGTGTGTAATGGTATGAGCATCACAGGCAAGAATCCCAAGTCACACCCCTGATGCCTGTTATTCTCTACAGGGTTGGGCATTATGGTTGGAAACCCTAATACCTCAGGCATTCATTGGTATTTTCACTCCAAATTTTCAACATGTTTTTTGTGACCCCATCTCATGAACAGGGGGAATATCAGTTTGTTAGCTGAAAGCTGCTTATGCACAGTGACTACTGCATTTGGCACCACAGGTGCAAAACATTCCGAACAGGATGTAAAATGACAGCTGTACTGTTCATGGGGAGGTGTAAAATAGCAATGTTGCAAATCTGCAGTAAAAATATTAAAAAATGGTGAAGTCACGGAGCACATAGAAACTGTGCAGCACACCAAGTAATATAATTAGGTTGGGATTTTTACAGCAGATTATCAACTCAGGCATTTTGGTGCCTCCGATCATGAACAGTGTCACTGTGATTTTCTTTATCTGTGCGAACAATGATTTCCCACAGCGATCAAGCATCTCTGTGTGAAAGTGAAAACACACTTCAGCCATGTTGTGAAAATGACAGCTGTACTGTTCATAAGGAAGTGTGGAAAAATGCCACTGGTGAAAATCTGGACTGAAAATATTACAAAGTCATGAACTTACGGTGTGGAAACTGCGCAATGCTCACACCATAACACAGTCATTTTATGGACTTTGTTACCAAATTTTCAACATAGCCATTTTAAGACCTCTGCTCATGAACAGTGTAACTGTGATTTTCTTAATCTGTCCTAAACATTGCTTTCCGCACACCAACAGCACCATTGTACGCTACATGTGCGAAACACATTTGGGCTACATATGAAAATTGCAGCTGTACTGTTCATAAGGAAGTGCAATAAAATGGCAATGTTGAAAATCTGGAGTGAAAATATTAAATTAGAACTTACGAGCATGCATAGGAACTGCACAATGCACGCCGAAACAGTCATTTTTAGGAATTTTTCACCAGATTTTCAACATAGCCATTTACTACCTCTGCTCATGAACAGTGTCACTGTGATTTTCTTAATGTGTCCCATATATTGATTTTGCACAGACTGTGCCATTGTGCGCTAGATGGAAGGAAACACGTTGTGGGCGAGATGTGAAAAATGAAAGCTGTACTGCTCATAAGGAGGTGTGGTAAAATGGCAATGTTGAAAATCTGGAGTGAAAATATTGAAAATTCACGAACTTCTGGCGTGCATAGAAACTGCGCCAATGCACCCTCGTAAAACAGTAATTGTAGGAATCTTTCACCAAATTTTCAACATAGCCATTTAAGACCTCTGCTCATGAACAGTGTCATTGTGATTTTCTTAATTTGTCCCATACATTGATTTCAATTTCGCACACCGACTCGCCATTGTAAGCTACATGGGGGAAACACGTTTTGGCGAGATGTGAAAAATGACAGCTGTACTACTCATAAGAAGGTGTGGTAAAATGGCAATGTTGAAAATCTGGAGTGAAAATATTGAAAATTCACGAACTTACGAGCGCATGTAGGAACCTTACAACGCACACCGTGAAACAGTCATTTTAGGAATTTTTTCACCAAATTTTCAACAGAGCCATTTAAGACCTTTGCTCATGAACAGTGCCACTGTGATTTTCTTAATTTATTCCATACATTGATTTCACACACCGACTGCGCCATTGTGCACTACATGGGTGGAAACATGTTTTTGGTGAGATGTGAAAAATGACAGCTGTACTACTCATAAGAAGGTGTGGTAAAATGGCAATGTTGTAAATCTGGAGTGAAAATATTGAAAATTCACGAACTTACGAACGTGCATAGGAACTGTGCAGCGCGTTAAATAAAACAGTCATTTTAGGAATTTGTTCACCAAATGTTCAACATAAACATTTTAAGACCTCTGCTCATGAACAGTGTCACTGTGATTTTCTTAATTTGTCCTGTACATTGATTTTGCACACCGACTGCGCCATTATGCGTACATGAGCAGAAACACATTTTGGGTGAGATGTGAAAAATGTCAGCTGTACTACTCCTAAGAAGGTGTGGTAAAATGGCAATGTTGAAAATCTGGAGTGAAATATTGAAAATTCGCGAACTTACGAGTCTGCGTGGGAACTATGCAATGCACATTCGTAAAACAGTCATTTAGAATTTTGCACAGATTTTCAACATGGGGTTTTGGGACCCTTCTCATGACCGATGTCACTGTCATGGCGTTATTCAGACCAGAAGGGTGATTTCATGCAGTGACCGAAATCACCCTTTGGACCCAAATAACACCATGACAGTGATATCATTCATGAGAAGGGGTCCCAAAACCCCAATGTTGAAAATTTGGTGCAAAAATTCCAAAAATGCCTGAGATATGCAATAAGTTGAACCCCCATCTAGCCTATTATAAAGCTTACGGCATTTCCTGAGTTCGGTCGGCTTTGAAGAGTGCAGATGTGTTCCCAGTCCACTGAAGATCGTTGCGTCCGAGCTCCAGAGGTAAGTATGGGGTGGGGGTATGGGGAGGCAGGTACGCAGTGGGTGGAGTGCGAGGTTGTGGGAGGGGACCAGGAGACTACGTGGGACCGTTTTTCTTTACTGTTTTTTTATTTTAATGATGGCGTGGGATGTTTGCCATGCTGGGGTGGGCTCCCAGCATGGCACAAGATGGTTGGGGGTGTTCAGCTGACGGGGATTGGGCACCTCGTCAGCCAAAGAATCACTTGCCACGCTGGGGTGGGCTCCCAGCGTGGCACCTTGTACTCGGGGTGGGGAGTGAAGCCAAGGGGATTGGGCACCCTCGTCAGTGATAGCATGGGGGAGGGAGAGACAGTGAAGCTGACAGGGATTGGGCACCCCGTCGGCTATTCCATCAGTTGCCATGCTTGGGTGGGCACCCAGCATGGCATTTGGGAGAACTTTTGGGGAGGAGTGCAGCCCAGCCGATGAGGATTGGGCACCCCATCGGCTATACGTGTGTGCGATGGAGGCGCACGCAGTATGCATGCGTTCCGTGTGTGTGTGTGTGTGTGTGTGTGTGTGTGTGTGTGTGTGTAGGGGAGCTGCACACGAGCAGGCAATATCTTATCGCTGCTCTCTCAAGCGTAGCTCCCCTTTCAACTGTATGCCACTGCATTTGGGAGCTTGTCATAGACAGCTCCTTCATGCATTGGTTTACAGGGCCGCCTGCCAACCCACTGACTGAATTGGAGGAGGAAGTGACACACCTCCAAAATCTCGGATGATGGCACTATGTTTCTTGCACATGCATGCAAAGCAAACATAAAATGGTGAAGTCACGAGTGTGCATAAAATTGCGTAACGCACACCCGTAATGTAATTAGTTTAGGGATTTTTTACAGCAGATTGTCAACACAGGCATTTTGGGACCTCCAATTGTGAACAGTGTCACTGTGATTTCTTTATCTGTCCTGAACAATGGTTTCCACAGCGACCACAGCGTCTCTGCGCTGAAAGTGTGAAACGCATTTCGACCATGTTGTGAAAAATTACAGCTGTACTGTTCATAAGGAAGTGTGGAAAATGCCACTGTTGAAAATCTGGACTGAAAATATTACAAAGTCATGAACTTATGAGGGTGCATGAAACTGCTCAATGCTCTCTCATAACACAGTCATTATGGACTTTTGTTGCAAATTTTCAACATAGCCATTTAAGACCTCTGCTCATGAACAGTGTAACTGTGATGTTCTTAATCTGTCCCAAACATTGCTTTCAGACAACGACTGCACCATTGTGCGCTACAAGTGTGGAAACACATTTGGGGCAACATGTGAAAATGGCATCTGTACTGTTCATAAGGAAGTGTAATAAAATGGCAATGTGGAAAATCTGGAGTGAAAATATAGAAAATTGCAAAGTTACTAGCGTGCGTAGGAACTGTGCAACCTGCCTCATAAAACAGTCATTTTAGGAATTTTTCACCAAATTTTAAACATAGCCATTTTAAGACCTCTGCTTATGAACAGTCTCACTGTGATTTTTCTTAATGTGTCCCTTACATTGATTTCAGACACCGACTGCGCCATTGTGCGCCTACATGGGCGAGAAACACGCTTTGGGCAAGATGTGAAAAATGACAGCTGTACTGCTCATAAGAAGGTGTGGTAAAATGGCAACATTGAAAATCTGGAGTGAAAATATTGAAAATTCGTGAACTTACGAGCCGCAAGTGAAGAACTGCGCAACACACGCCATAAAACAGTAATTTTTAGGATTTTTTCCACCAAATTTTCAACATAGGCTTTTGAGAGCCCACCTTATGAACAGTGGCTATATTGTTTCATTACTCAGTTCTGAAAGATGATTTTGTGCAGTGACTGCGAAATCACCCTTCAGGACGATTAACGCCATGACAGTGAAAGCATTCATGAGAAGGGGTCCCAAAAACCCCATGTTGAAAATTTGGTGCAAATATTCCAAAATGCCTGAGATATGCAGCAAAGTTGAAAAACCCTATCTATCCTATTATACAGCTTACGGCATTTCCTGAGTTCGGGTCAGCTTTTGAAGTGCAGATGTGTTCCCAGTCCACGAAGATCGTCGCACGAGCTCCGGACATAAGTATGGGGTGGGGGGTGGTGAGCAGGGTATGCAGTGGGTGGGTGCGGGTGGGGGCAGAGACAACGAGGACCGTTTTCAGTTTCAGGTTTTTTTTTTTTATGAGGCGGGATGTTTGCCATGCTGGGGTGGGCTCCCAGCGTGGCACAAGGTATAGCTGGTGTGGGGGCGTGGAGCCCAGGTGGGGATTGGGCAGCCCCGTCAGTGATAGCATCTGTTGCCATGCTGGGGTGGGCTCCCAGGTGGCACCCTGTACTCTGGGGGTAACCAGTGGGCCGATGGGGTTGGGCACCCTGTCAGTTATCACGATGTGTAGCCTGCTGGGTGGGCACACAGTGTGGCATATGGAACTCTGTTTTGGGGGTGCTTAGTGGTTGGGATTGGGCACCCCGTCGGCTACAGTGTGTGCGTGGGGGCAAGCACGCCGTGTGGTGTGTGTGTGTGTGTGTGTGGAGGCGCGCATGAGCAGGCGATATCTTATCGCTGCTCACTGAGCGTAGCTCCCCTAGCAACTGTATTCCACTGCATTTTGGACTGCTGTCATAGACAGTTCCAACAGGCATTGGAGAACTGCGTCCGTGCCTGCAAACACACTGACTGAATTGGAAGAGGGCTGCCACACCTCAGAACTTCGGATGATGGCACTATGTTTCTTGCACATGCGTGCAAGCAAACATAAAAATAAAAACAAAGAATGAATGTAAAGAATGAATGTGTAAAGAGTGAAAGTGGCAGGCCCTGCACTTCTGTTTTTGGGCAGAGTTTTTCCATGGTGCAGGGCCCAAGTGCTCTGCACAGCTGCATCTGTTCATGCAGGTCCCTTTGGGACCTGCATGAATGAGATACGATTCACTATCTCAAAAAGAAAGGAAATTCTTTGCAAAAATGTTGTTATGCACCAGTTAGGTGCCTTAATGCCAGAAAAGTAGGAAATGTGGCATTAGAGTTTCCATCCCTAACTCTCCACTCCCACCCCAAGCAGTAAAAGGAAAAAACAGTAGAGGCAGGATTCACAAAGCAGATCGCTGGGTGCAAATGAGATGTGCCAGTCAACGCGGAAATGCACCACGGCACCATTCACAGCGGCAGAGATGCCTGGCTTATCCCAGATGTGTTGTGCCACAGGATGCACCAGAAGGTGAAAATGATATACGGTGCATCTGGAGGGATGTGTGGATGGATACACAGCACAGGGCTATTCACAAAGCAGAATGAATGCCCAAACACTGCACATTCACAGCACATCCACCAAATGCACCATAAGGAAATAAGCATAAAAGAAGTGGACTTAAGTGCAAGCCATTAGCAGGCAGACTGCAGGGTAGCAGCAGCAGCAACAGGCAGAACAGCAGCAACAGAACATAGGCCACAGAGATGGATGGTGCACTGATTTTGATGGTGGGAATGATATTGGGTATGAGGAGATGGACAAACCAACAATGTGGCAACAGAAGGCACCATAGGTGGCCTGCCCTGTGCAGTATCATGCCAGACTAATGTTCTAATCACTGACAGACATAGAAACAGTTGGCCGATTCTGCCTGAACAGGGCAATTCTGAGGCAGCTCTGTGAGCTGTGCCATGATGAAATGCAGGCACCCACTGGAAGGGGTCATGCCATATCCATGGAGACCAAGGTGACAACAGCAATGTGCTTGTTTGTCATGGGAACCTTCAGAGGCCAGCTGGAGACACCAGTGGCATATCCCAGCTGTCCACATCATGTCTCCTTGCACAGTTCCTCACCACACTGCTCCCACATGCTTCAGAAGTCATCCGCTTCCCAAGCACACAGGCAGAGTGGACAGAAGCCATGCAGCAGTTTCCACAGGGTGACACGCATGCCAGGCGTCATAGGGACCATTGACTGCACCCATGTGGCAATCTGTACACCACCTGGTGAAGAGACAATGCCGTACATGAACTGCAAGGGTTGTACTCCATCAACTGCCAGGTGGTGTGCAATGCCACAGGGTGCATCAGCAATGTCTGCGCCACACACCCTGGGAGTACATGATGCCTTTGTATGGCAACAATCCACCCTGTGCCGCTGGTTTGAGACCAGGGACATACCCAGCTGCCGCCTAGTAGGTGAGTGGGGCATGCATACATGCCGACAAACAGGACACCATGGCGCAACAAATGACAGGAGGGAGAGCAGGTGTGCATGGGCCCCAGCAGAGGCCTGCATGGGGAGAGTTGCACAGGTGGGCACTGGAGGTGGGCAAGCTGAGGGGACTGCGCAGGACAGGGGAACAGTGCAGCAGTACAGTGCAGCATGGAGGCGGTGATGCACAACAGCAGGCACATACAGTATGGCAAGGTGGAATGCACCACACACAGCCAGGCACAGGTGACCACTGGGCAATGGAGGGCAGGAATGCCGGATGGGACAGGTGTGTGCAGCCATGGCAGCATGTACAGGCATGTACAGAGTAGTTGAAGGCAGCCAGTGCATGTAGGCACTGGTGAGTGCAGGACCACGCTGGCCCACCACGGGAGGGAGACACACCAGGAGGTGCCACAGGGGGGGTGGACAGGTAGCAGCTGCCAGTGCACCATGGTGGAGTGGGTGGGGCTGTGCACACAATGCACATATATGCAGAGGTTGTAAAGACTGCTCTTGCCCCCACAGGTGATGCGCATACCCCATCTGAGCCTTGCTCCTCACACACTTCCACCGACCTGGCACAGAGGTGGAGTAGCACTACAATGAGGCACACATCGCTACATGTGCTATCATTGAGCATGTCTTTGGCATGCTGAAGATGCACTTTAGGTGCCTGGATAGGTCGGGTGGTGCCCTACAATATAGCTCAGATATAGTCTGTGGCATATTCCTGGCCTGTTGTATGCTGCACAACATGGCCATTGACCATGGAATACCTGTCCAGGCTGAGGTGGGCAACAGTTCTGGGGAGGGAGGAGGAGGGAGGAGGATGTAGAGGAACAGGGGCCCTGTGGCGGAGGTGGCGGACTGTCACTTGCCTGCGGACCTATGCCTGGTTGCCAGGTCCTGGCTGCACAGGGACACCATCATGGATGAGCACTTTGGGCACTGCAGGTGAGTAACACTGGTGGGACATACACAACAGCCCCCACCTACACCTACACACACCCACACACCACACACACCCATACACCACAACCACACCACAGGGCAGATGATGGCAACACAGCTGTCATGTAGTGCACCCGTGGGGGTGACAGTGATGCACACACACACACATGCACACAAACACACATGGGCAGGGGGACACTGTGTATGTACTGGGATGGCATGGATCAGTGTACATCCACCAGCACATGTGCACAGCAGACACAGGTCCTCCTCATCGCGCCCATGCCACATAGCACATAGCCCAGCCATGCACAGTGCAATGCACGGTGACCCACACAGTCATCATACTGGGCAGGCGCACGCCACCCATGCCACCCCAGGCATAGTCAGCCTGGTATGTCGGCTGCTACGAGAGTAGGCAACAGGGGCATTGGGGCTGTCAAACTCAGGCATCAGTGGGAGGCACCATGGCCACCACAGACACGGGGTGGCCACGCCCATGCCTGGTGGATGCTGTGTCAGCACCACTGTCCACATGGGGTGTCCACCACCCCTGAATGGGGTACTGCAGAGAGACCATGAACATATGCTCATTGGTGTGTCATCCCCATGACCCAGGTGGGATCTGGGGTTGTTGGGAGTGATGCATGGTGACGGCATCAGCAGCAATGGGTTCTCCGATGCTGTGACCTTGGGGTATGTGGAGTCACTCCTGGGGGTGTGGCTGGTGGTCTGGAGGACATGTGGTGCACTGTTTGCACTCACCGCCTTGGCAGCAACCAATATGCTCCAGAGCCCACCCACAGTAGGCAACCCTCTGCCAACATCTGGGCATGCCATGCAGCTGACGACTCATGTTCCAAGGCCAGCTGCATCTGAATGCCCCTGAGATCCACCCTGAGGGATGCCTGTCCCTCCACAGTGTCCTGCAGGAGGTGTGCGTAGCCCTCAGCCTCATTGGCAGGGATGTGTCTCGGGATGGTGCCAATGGGTAGGTGGGTGCCGGCCTGATGTGCTGCATCCACTGTAGGTGGACGCACCACAGCAGGCTGTTGAATGGCAGAAACTGAGCTCGGGCAACCACTACGTGTCCAGGGACGCCCATCATGGTCCCCCACCACCCGCTGCTGCAACACAGCACCCTGCTAAACAGTGCCGGTGTTCCCCATCCCACAGCAGCACCAGACACAGGCCCTCCATCAACTGCCACCGTGGGCAGTTGTGCAAGCCCTGCAGGTACCCTGGGAGCCACAGTACCTCCACCGCATGTTGCCAACCATGCATGTGCCTGTGCCTCGTCGGTCCACTGTCACCCATGTCTCCCCAGATATGTGTGGAGTCAGGATCATCACCATCATCGTATGCCCCTGTGTACCAGATACCAGCACCAGCAGGGTGTCCAGATACCAGCACCAGCAGGGTGTCCACAATGTCCACTCTGTCCACGGGATAGTCATCAGCCAAACCCAGTATGCTGACCAGCCATGATCAATCCTGGCCTCCTGCCATGGCACCAGTCACGGATGGGTTAGATGACCCTGCTACAGCTGGCACTGCAGCTGGGGCTGCAGTGGCATTAGAAGGATGGCTTTTATTATCATCCACATCCCCAGCTGCAACCCAGTGTGATGGCCTGGCATCCTCCCTGTCAGGCTATCGTGCGGACATGCCAGCACCCATGAGGTGTGATGGAGTTGTAAAAGAAAGAAGGCAAACATGGTTACTGACATGTGTGACTGTTGTGTTCAGACAGGCATGTACAGGGGACATGCACATGTGCCATAGGTGCAGCTGACATGCCATGCAGGTGACAGCGGCCATAGGGCCACTGATGCGGCTAAGCACGGTGAATGCAGGCATGCACCAGTGCCTGTACAAGCACTCATGGATGTGTGTGTGACTGGCCCAACACCCTGGACACCACACAGGGATATCATCCCAGATGACCACCAGCACCACACACCACAGTCAGGTCCCCGGGTTGCATATGGGTGGCATGTTGTCATCTGCAACACACAGCCAAGGACAGGGTGTACAGCTACATGATCAGTGCACACAGATACATTGTCATCGAGCGTTCCACAGTGCGGCTGGTCAGGGTACCCATGCCACACACACATGGACAGGCACAGTTTCTGGGTCATGTATCCTCACAGTACTGTGATGGACTGCCACCTGTCTGGTAACCCTCTCCCAGAGCTCCCTGCACAGCCACCCAGCCTTCCAGCCCATGCTGGCCACCAGCAACTCTCGGTGGGTGTGAGGTGCACACCTGTCCGTGGCCCACCCCTGAACCACCCAGGAGGCCTCGATGTGTGCCATCTTCTCCTTCACTCTCCTCTTCTCATCATTGAAGTGTTTTCTGCACTCCTGAGGTGTTCTATTGAACGTCCCATGGCATGCCTTGCCATTGCATCCAGCCCTCATCTCTCTGCTGATGGCTGCCACCCTGTCAACCAGGATGTCCTGCCATATGAGTTAGGCCTCTATCAGTGCCATGTCCTCGTCTGATGTGAAATTTGGATGTCTCCATCCCTCAGCTATGTCCTGTCCAGATATTGTGGTTCCTGTGGGTAACAATATGCAGGCATTAGTACAGTACAGGCAACTAAATGTGTGCAAGCACAGTGGCTGGCTGCTGCAGGGACACAGCACCCTGTGTGCATACCTCTCAACCGCCTGCCTTGCATATCAGGGACAAGGTTTAGAACATTCAGGGACAAGTAGCCAATATCAGGGACACAATGTTAACAATGGTAATATTAGCTAACATGTCCTTCCATACTGTCTGGCTTTGTGTCCAGGTACTATCTGAAGGGAGCTAGACTGTAACACATGTGTCTGGCATTCTGAATCCTTACTCTTCTGCAACAGACCCCAACTGTAGTTGGAACAGTGGAATTCTGTGAGGCACACTCAGGGACTTGCCTGAAGAACAGGAACAGTTGAGAGGTATGCCTGTATGCCCTAAAATCTCCACTGTCATATTGTGCTGAAAAGCTGAATATGGTAGAATGTAAACAGACCTACCTTCAAGGATGCGATTCCTGTCAGTCACCTGAGATGTTTGGAGGTGCATTCAGAGCATTTATAGCTCAGAGCATGCAAATGAGGTGGGAGCAACTGTAATGAGATGCTAAACATGTGAGATGCCCCTGAATTTGGCAATGAGCTGATTTTGAGCATTGTCTTTGAATTGCATATTGCCCCAGCTCATCTCAATCAGTAATGTGTAACTGATGCATTGAGCTCATCCACCATAGCGCATTCTCGCGCATGCACAGTTGACTTGGGGCATTTCCTGAATGCACTGCAAGTGTCATGGTACATCCCTGTGCATGTGCAATGCAGAATCAGTGGCATGCCAGGCTTAGTGCTACCTATCTGGTGGTTCTGACTGCACAATCAATTACAGCAGCGCATCTAGGTCCACATGTGTCATTGGTGCAGTGCTGCATGACTTGTTGAGTGTGTATTGCACTTTGGCATGACATGGCATCAATATATACCTGCAGTGCACAGTGCAACATTAGCAGTGTGTACAGCAACAGTACCCTGTGAGTGGCATTGATTGCCATTCACACATAGTGGATACGTCTGAATCGCATGTATGACCTGGTCACAATCCTGACCTGGTCTCCCTCCACACAGTGCACAGTGTGCATGCTGCCAGTGATGCACAGTGGGTGGCATTTGCATCGCCATGTCACAATACCGTGTTGTGGTTCGGTGCACGATGGCCTATCGCCGCGCATGTGGCGTGACTGGGCCGTTGCACACCAGCAGCCTGTTTTGTGCACACCTGCCCAGAAGACATAGATAGGAACCTTGCCACATGCTTGGGCAGCAGGGCCCAGGGCCTTGAATTGAGGGGAGGTTGAGCTGGTCAACCTCGTAGCACTGGTAATGCCAGTGGAGGGACAGTTGTTTGGCACAGATTACCTCATTGAGCCATGCTCAGCAGTGTGGGCGAGAGTGGTTGGAGTGCCTGGTGTGCAGGACTTGGGGGTGGGTGCAGGGGGAGCAATGCAGGCACCGCTTATGGGGATCTGCAGTGCTGGGACCTGGACAGGCTCTAGAGGCCTCCAAGATCAGACACACAGGGTGCAGTGCCACGCCCAACAAGTCACATCTCTACAGATACATAGGCAGGCAGAGGTTTGTGTCCTGGGGGAGTGCATACCCCATAACACACACACACACACACACACACATACCAACATTCACACACACACAAACAAGTGTGACATGCCATGTGCCACAGAATGTGGGGTGCAGGCATAGCCACCGAGTAACCATGTGCAGCATGGTGCATGTTAGGGGTCCATGGACACTGTGGCGGATGCAGTGTGGTACAACCATTGGCATGGAACATGTCCAGCTGTACACACATGATGGGCACAGGCTGCAGTGATGTGTGTTGCTGCACACTGACTGTGGCACCTTCATTGGGCACTGTGGGGGTGGATCCATCACTGCATGCTGGCACTGGTGTTCTTGCTGTGGGACACGGGGAGTTACACACCTACCATCCTCATGGTGCTCTTTGCTTGTGTTCCCATCACAGGGCCAGCAGACAGATGCAGGGCCGCCATGGTGGTGGAAGCCAGGATCTCACGGCCAGTGGTGGAGACCAGGGACAAGGTCATGCAGGTGCAGGTGAATGTCCTTCTTGTGCATCCTCTATGTGTTTATGAAGGGTGGGCACTGCCCACAGCAGGACATTGTTGATCTCTTGTGCATGTCCGTGTGATGCATGCTGCGCCATGAATGGGGTGTGACCATGGTGGCTCGTGCTTGGGCCACAGTGCACATGGCTCCTGTGTGTCCGTCCACCTTGTGCACACCTGCCACGGACCATGGGCACACTGTGGTGCTCCAGTGGTGTTTGGAAGGGCCTGCATGCTTGTGCAGCCTGCTGGCATCTGCACATGCTGTGTGGGACTGGCTGCCTGCCCCTCTGCACCTACCTCTACATGCACATGTGGGCCTTGTGCTGTCTGAGTGCCACTGCATGGTCACAGTGTGGCACTGTGTGCCAGCTTGTTGCTGCCGTGTGGTGTGCCTGGTGGGCTGTTGGTCATTGCTGTGGTGGCTGCCTCCTGCACAGTCACGTGGGTGGGCAGGTGGTGCAGGTGTGGACTATGGCACTTAGTACCTGTTGTCTGTGTCCCCACTGTAGGTCCATGGATTGTACAGCCAGGTGTGCCAGGGCGCAGTGGAGATGACTTGTTGGGTGGCTGGAAGGGTTGCAGCTCTGGAGGGTGCTAAGGAGGACCATTGAACCACTCTACAGACAGTGGGGCAGCTCCTGCAGGCCATCACTTTGCTGGTAGGGTGCTGAATACCAAGGGACGGAGGGTGGCTGCCGTGTTGTGGCCCATCCAGCATGATAGGCTCAGGGACACTTGTTATACCCCCACACTCCATGCCCATCCCCACTGTCTGTAACTGTCCCTGTTCCCCACCTCCATACCATCATCCCTTGTGTACTGTTTGTTATGTTCCTGTTCTGATTCCACACCACATCTTCCCTGTTCCTACCGATGTTTGACTTTGTACATAGTTTCATCTGTTACTATTCTTTTTATGTTTGCTTGCATGCATGTGCAAAAACATAGTGCCATCATCGAGTTTTCCAGAGGTGTGTCAGCCTCTTCCAATTCAGTCAGTGTGTTTGCAGGTGTGGTCACAGAGCACCAATCACTGCTGCAGCTGTCTATGACAGCAGGAAAATGCAGTGGCTTACAGTTGAAAGGGAGAGCTCCTTGGAGGTGAGCAGAGCTCCCCCACCACGCCTGCAGCAGCATGCGCACACTGCGTGCTCATGCATCTTCCCCTCCCCCACACTGTACGGCTGATGGGGTTCCCAATCCCCGCCAGCTCCATGCCCCCACAAAGCATCCAGGTCCCATGTTGGAGCCCACCCCAGCTGGCAAAATGATGTTATGGCGGCCGACGGGATTACCAATCCCCATCGGCTCCACTGTCTCTCTCCCACCCCAAGCATCCAGGTGCCACGCTGGGAGTCCACCCAGCATGGCAAACGCCCTCATTGTCTGTTAATAAACATAAATGCCTGTAAATAGAAAAACTGTCCTCGATGCTTCTCCCTACCCCCTCCCACAACCCGCACCCACCACTGTGCCCTGCCTTACACCACCCACCCCGTGCTCACCTCCGGGCTGGGCACGATGATCTTTAGCGGACCGGGAACACGTCTGCACTCTTCAAAGCCGAACACAAACTTAGAAAATGCGGTAAGCTGCATAATGGAATAGATAGGGTTTTCAACTTTATTGCATATCTCAGGCATTTTGGGAATTTTACGCAAATTTTCAACATGGGGTTTTGGGACCCCTTCTCATGAATGCTGTCACTGTCATGGCATTACTCTGACCGAAGGGTGATTTTGCAACCACTGCATGAAATCACCTTTCGGAATGATTAACAAAGCGACACTGCCAGTGTTCATTAGGTGGGCTCTCAAAGCCTATTTTGGAAATCTGGTGGAAAATTCCTGCAAAACTGTTTTACGAGCCCGCTATGCAGTTCCTATGCATGCTCGTAAGTTCACTTAATTTTCAATATTTTCCTCCAGATTTTCAACGTTGCAATTTTACCACACCTTCTTATGAGTAGTATAGCTGTCATTTTCACATCTCACCCAAAATGTGTTTCGCCATGTAGCACAATGGCTCAGTTGGTGTGTAAAATCAATGTATGGACACATTAAGAAAATCACAGTGGCACTGTTCATGAGCAGAGGTCTTAAAATGGCTATGTTGAAAAGTTGGTAAAAAATTCCTAAAATGACTGTTTTCTTAGTCGCAGTACGCAGTTCCTACGCACACCGTAAGTTTATGGAATTTCAATATTTTCACCCAGATTTTCAACAATGCTATTTTACCACACCTCCTTATGAGCAGTACAGCTGTCATTGTTCACATCTCACACAAAACGTGTTTCCGCCCATGTAGTGCACAATGGCGCGGTTGGTGTCGAAATCAATGTACGGACATATTAAGAAAATCACAGTGACACTGTTCATGAGCAGAGGTCTTAAAATGGCTATTTTGAAAATTTGGTGAAAAAATTCCTACAAATGACTGTTTTACAAGCATCGTTACAGAGTTCCTATATGCGCTCGTAAGTTCACAAATTTTCAATATTTTCACTCCAGATTTTCAACATTGCCATTTTACCACACCTCCTTATGAGCAGTACAGTTGTCATTTTCATCTAGCCACAATGTGTTTCTGCCCATGTAAGCGCACAATGGTTGCAGTCGATTGTGCTAAATCAGTATGGGACACGTTAAGAAAATCACAGTGACACTGGTCATGAGCAGAGGTGTTAAAATGGCTATGTTAAAACTTGGTGAAAAAATTCCCAAAATGACCCGTTTTAGGGCGCCGCGTTGCGCGGTTCCTATCTGCGCTGGCAAGTTTGTAAATGTGTAATATTTGCACACAGATTTTCAACAGTGCCATTTACTGCACTTCCTTATGAGCAGTGCAGCTACCATTTTCACATCTCACCTAAAATGTGTTTCCACACATGTAGCGCACAATGGTACAGTCGGGTGTGCTAAAACAATGTTTGGGACAGATTAAGAAAATCACAGTGATACTGGTCATGAGCAGAGGTCTTAAAATGGCTATGTTGAAAATTTGGTGACAAAACTCCATAAAATGACTATATTCAGTGTGCATTATGAGTTTCACACACCCTCATAGGTTCATGAATGTGTATATTTTCAGTCCAGATTTTCACCAGTGGCATTTTTCCACACCTCCTATATGAACAGTACAGCTGTCATTTTCCACAACATGGCGAAATGTGTTTTCACACTTTCAGTGCGAGATGCGTGGTCGCTGTGGGAAATCATTGTTGGGACAGATAAAGAAAATCACACTGACACTGTTCATGATCGGAGGTCCCAAAATGCCTGTGTTAAGAATCTGCCGTAAAAACATCCCGAACTAGTTACATTACGGGTGTGCATTGCACAGTTTCTAGCGCTAAGTGACTTCACCAGTTTTTAAGATTTTCTAGCAGATTTTCAACATTGCCATTTTTACACTTCCCCATGAACAGTACCACTGTCATTTTTCACATCCTGTTTGGACTGTGTTTTGTACCTGTGGTGCCAAATGCCATAGTCTCTGTGCAAAAGCAGTTTCGGCTAACAAACTGATATTGCCACTGTTCATGATGGGGGTCACAAAAAACCATGTTGAAAATTTGGGTAAAATACCAGCGAATACCTAAGGTATTAGGGTTTCCGACCATAACGCCCCACCCTGTGAAGAATGACAGGCATCAGAGGTGTGATTTGGGGTTCTTGCTTGTGATGCTCATACATTCCACCCCACCCACATCCTGCAGCCAGTGAGAGGCATCAAGGTGTGCCTTGGACTCTTAGGCCCCAAACTTCACCCCATTCTCTATGCTGCACCCATCTCACCATATTTCCTGATGGAATGGGGTGCACATAAAGTCCAAGACTCCAAGGCACACCGTGACACTTGTCAGTGTCTACAGGGAGGGTGTGGTGAAATGGCATGGTCGTTATGCCTGATGACCCACAGGCACACCCAATGCCTGTCACTCTCTGCAGGGTGGTGGTGGGGTTGGCTTCAGATCAATACTTCGCTGCCATTCCTATTATGCAGCTCTGTAACTTCTACACTACCAATGCCAGTGCCAGCAAGCAAACATCGGCATTGACAAATGCTTGTTTACTAAAGTGTTTTATATTGCTAATGGTGTCTGTGGTCATTCATTGTACCTTGTACATGTGCTCTGTTGTGCTTGCTGGTTCCACTGTACCTTTGTTCCCATTCACATGTGCACCTGTGAAACTGCATACACACGCATCCTGTCCCCTTTCATGCCCACTTCAGTGTGCCCCCTCCTGTTGCCTCTGGTCTGTTGGTAGGTGTTACAACATGCCGCCTTTCACAGAGTTCCTATGCTGTGAGTGGTGCATGCTGGCTGCTTCTGTTGTGCTGGTCCCCTGTTGTTGTGCTGTTCTTCTTGCAGTCCACATTGCCTATGGGCATGTTCCACCTGTGCAGGTCATGGCCTTTGGCCTATCTGCCATTATGCCTGTCCACCTGTGTGCACTTGTGTAGCATCTCCCTTGTCCACACTGCTGGGTTCCCGTGCAATGGGATGTGTACAGCACCATCTGCTGTGCTGCACAGTGCACCTCTGCTGCTGTGGCCCACCTTACCAGGCACCCCTGTGCATGGCATCTGTGCCTGTTGGACCCCCCATGTGGGGTGTGTGTCCGGTGCTTCCAGGTGTCTCTGTGTATGCTCTGATTTTGCCACTCTCTGCCCTTTGGCACTCTGGCCAGTCCCTGCGGTCTGTTCCCCTGCATCCTTTGTGCCACTGCAGTCTTCCCCTGTTGCTCCTGTGTCCCTTGCTTGCTTGCTCCTTTTTAGCGTTGTGTTGGCCAGGGTGCTTCTGCACATCCTGGTTGCACTGGGGCATCTCAGGTTGAGTCATGGCGCTTCAGTGCGATTCACAGTGGGGATGCACACAGTGCATCTTTGGCGCATCTGTCTGCTGAATCCCACTGTTTGGGGATGGTGCATCTCATTTGCACTGGTGCATCTCATTTGTGCCCTGTCTATCTGCTTTGTGAATCCTGCCCTAGGGTTTTGGGTCTCCGGAATCTTGGCAAATCAGTGGTGGGATCTTCCTTGGGGTTGTCAACCCTAATGCTCACCCCAGTCCCTGAGTAAACAATGTCTCTCATGATCTCATTTCTTCACACAGGGCCCTGTGGGCCTGCATTATAAAAAGCTACAACAAACTGTTTTGTAATATGTGCTGAGACATACTTCTCTACCTTTGAAGATTGTATCAGTATGAGTCACTGACTTGAGCTGTACCTTGTGCTTCAGACTGGATGCTGCAGGCTGGGGGTGAGCATTAGGGTTTCAACCCCAAAGAAGACCCCACCACTGATTCACCAAGACTCCAGAGACCCTAAACCCTAATGTCAATTCCTTTTTACTGCCTGGGAGGGGTGGGGTGGGGACTTAGGGTTGGAAACCCTAATGCCACATTCCCTGCTTTTGTAGCATTAAGTTATCTAACTGGTGCATTAATGAAGTTTCTTGCAAAGAATATAACATTAAAATAAATAATTAGTAAGGGTTGTATACAAGAATGTATATCATCAAGGGGTTATTTGGGCTATAAGGCCATGAGCTTGAAGGGTGAGTGGCTTTGTTGCCTAATTAGCCCTGAGATGAGAATACTTCGAGTGTACCACCCTTACCCGTGTTGTTGAATATAATACATTAGGATGGTTATTGTTATGTAGGTTGCATTTGCAATCATGTTATGGCACCTGAAGGTCTCTTGCAGCAAGGATGGAATGTTGTGTAGTAAGTGCAGGTAGGTGTTTCAGTGATTTCTGTGTTTGGGAGGGATTGTCTGTCTTTTTCCAGGTTCTTTGCATCTTCTTAATTGAGTTGGCCAGCTTCCTAATGATGAGTTAATTGTGCTATCAGTATTGTCACATTAATTGTTTGATTAGTGTAAGCATATAACTTTAATTAGTGTAGTTATATAGCTGTAATTGATTTGTGCAGGTATATACTTTGGTTGATAGATTAGTCACAGGTATACAGTGAAAGAAATTATGGCCTTTGCTATGGGGAAAGTTCCTTCCATGTATTTTAAATATCTGTCTGTCTATATATCAATAATTCCTTTATTAGTGGATAGCAGGATTTTTTGTATATTTTATTTTACACCATCCTCCGAGAAATCTCTCCAGCAGCCACCACTACCCAAGCTCTACCTCCTACCTGAGACATCTCCTCATCCTGGCACCAGCCCGTGGACCCCTGGCTCATAAACCCCCAAGGTGGGGCTGCCTTATCTGCCCAGAGTGCTTTACCTGGAATCTTGTGTGCTGGGCTGGGCTAGGCCCAGGAGGGAGAGTGCCTGAGTGTGGCTATGGGGCAGTGGTGCCATCGCCATCCCGAGGAGCAGGGATTTCCTTATGTAGTTGCCCCCCAGAGTGCAACATGCAATGTGACATCTGTGCGATCCTGGTCGCTGATGTCTGCTGTCACCCCCCTTCTCTTATGCGGCTTAGTTCTCAAGTGACCTCTGGTCTCAACCAGAGGTCTACGCCAGCGGACCCTGGATCCAAGGCCAGGAGGAGGAGAGCAATCCTTTGGACGCCGATCCTCTCCCTCCCTGCCGACCCGGCACCCGGGCTTGTTCCCAAACCCGGTCACTGGCTTGTCACGAGGTGTGGCATTCAGTGCCTCAACCCTCAGCATCACCAGGCCAGTTCTGACAGCAGAATGTTAACTGACAACCTTTCACTTCAGTTCAGATAAAATAAGTACAATTATTTTTTGTTGACACTATGAAGACAAGTTATTAAGGCAGGAACAACTCTGACTAACCACTGGGGGCTAACAACTGGGATGGGAGTAGGTATCCCCAGATGGGGAGAGTCAATGTGATAAAACAGTCTGCACAAAAGCTATGAGAGATAGAGAGAGGAGGGGAGAGAGAGAGAGAGAGAGAGAGAGAGATCTGAAGGATAGAGTGCGCATCTGTGATTGACAGTGTAAGTGTCTAAGAGTGAAAAAAGTTACAATTAAAGATTAAGAAACCTAGGTCAAACAGTAAGACCTAGACAAGAGGTTGGCCAGATGGCATGAACAGCTGAGGTACTGAGCACCTCACCTCCTGACATGCCAGTTACCCAGGTTCAGGAATGGACATGGGTTGCTCGGGAGTGGCTGGAGAAGGGATAGAAGATTAAACGCCCCAGGACAGCTCCCCTCTGCCCATGGGGGAGGATGTCAATCTCCACTGCTCATCTATCACCTAGAGGAATCTGGGTGATGGTGCAGTGGGACCATACAGAGAGGGACCCCACAGGCAGGATGCCACTGGCATCTCCATGGAGGCAAAGTGCGACGCCACATCCATTGCACATAGTGGACCCTAGGGCAAAAAATGGCAGAAAATCCCCTGACCACAGGAGGAAGTACAATTGCCCCAGCAGTTTTCAAACCAGTAGCAGGGCAGCTTTAAAGGAAAGTCTCAGGCAGAGGACAATGTGGAGTGAGACAGTTCTGGAGGTTGGGTGACAGGGCTGGGGGATCGTTGAATAGGGATGGTTAGGTAGAATGTGCAGCAAAAACTACAGACAAACAAAAAAAAAATAGACAAGAGACCAAATGCATTGTTCTAAACTACTTAACTTTTGTATGACAGTCCTTCAATAAAGAGATTTTATTTTGTACTGTTTGTTGTGTGGACAGACTATTTCTGATTTGTTATTAATTCTCTGTATTTAATGTTCATGACTTACCTCTACCCCTGTGTTTCATAGCCTCCTTGATAACCATCGTGTGACCACCTGGTTGTCCTGTAACCTACCACGTCCTGCTTTTATCCCTGTGACCCACCCTTTTTACAGTGGCATTGTCGGTGCAATGAAAAACATATACCTAGCACCCCTGCCATATATGTTTGATACTACAACTAAAGTGATGTGATCCCTCAGAGAATTCATTCTAATTCCAACACTGAGACACTTCTTGTTAGCATTCTGCTGGGTGTGGCAAAGATGAGTAGTTGAACAGAATTATTTTAACCCCTACGAGGTAAAAGTCAGTGAGATGCCAACCACAGCACAGCTGTAATGCAATGCTATGGATGACATAGGAATCTATAGAATTGCATACCAGCTGCTTGATTCCGCCTCCCCTATTTCAAGTAGTTCGGAAGGGCAGCTGAATCCGTGACCCATAAACTGTTTCCCTGTTATCCAAGAAATGTGTGATTTTATGTTTGCTTGCATGCATGTGCAAGAAACATAGTGCCATCATCGGAGATTTGGTGTGTCACCTCCTCCTCCAATTCAGTCAGTGTGCTGGCAGGCGGCGGCCTGTAAGCCAATGCATTTTGGAGCTGTCTGTAACCGCTCCAAAATGCAGTAACTGAGTGAAAGGGGAGCTATGCTTGAGTGAGCAGCGATAAGATAAGGCTGCTCACGTGCAGCTCCCCACAGATGCCCGCGAGGCGCGCGCCTCACATGCGCACGCAGACTGTATAGCTGACGGGGTGCCCAATCCCTGTCGTGCTGTGCTGCTCCTCCGCCTCCCCAAACACTATAAATGCCACGCTGGGTGCCCCCCCAGCATGGCAACTAATCATATGACGGGGTGCCCAATCCCGTCGGCTGCACTGTCCTCCCCAAGTAGTGAGTGCCAAGCTGGGAGCCCACCCCAGCGTGGCAAGCATCGAGGTCGACGGGGTGCCCAATCCCCATCGGCTGAACGGCCACACCCCCATCCATGTGCCACGCTGGGAGCCCACCCAGCGTGGCAAACGTCCCACGCCATCCATTTTTTTTCACCTGTGAAGAAAACGGTCCCACGGTGAATCTCTCGCCCCTCCCACAACCCGCACCCACCCACTGCGCACCCAGCCTCCCACTCCCCCCACCCCATACTTACCGGACCTCGGCCGCGACGATCTCGTGGACCGGGAACGTCCTGCACTCTTCAAAGGCGACCGCAAACTGAGAAATGCCTGTAAGCTGTATAATGGGCTAGATGGGGAGTTCAACTTATGCATATCTCAGCCATTTTTTGAATTTTTGCACCAAATTTTCAACATGGGGTTTTGGGACCCTTCTCATGACTCATGTCACTGTCATGGCGTTATTCAGGCCCAGGGTGATTTCGCCAGTGACTGCACAGTGACTCTTGAAATCATCCTTTGGACCTGAATAACACCATGACAGTGACATCAATCATGAAGGGTCTCAAAAACTATGTTGAAAATGTGGTGCCAAAATTCCCCAGACTGTTTTCTGATGATGCGTTAAGCAGTTCCTTCCACGAGGCTTGTAAGTTCACAAATTTTCAATATTTTCACTCCAGATTTTCAACATTGCCATTTTACCACACCTTCTTATGAGTAGTACAGCTGTCATTTTCACATCTCACCCAAAATGTGTTTCCGCCCATGTAGCGCACAATGGCGCAGTCGGTGTCGTGAAATCAATGTGTGGACAAATTAAGAAAATCACAGTGACACTGTTCATGAGTAGACATCTTAAAATGGCTATGTTAAAATTTGGTGAAAAAATCCTAAAATGACTTTTTCTGGCGTGCATTGCGCGGTTCTCACGCACACTCGTAGGCGTGAATTTTCAATATTTTCACTCCAGATTTTCAACATTGCCATTTTACCACACCTTCTTATGAGTAGTACAGCTGTCATTTTTCACATCTCACCCAAAATGTGTTTCCTCCATGTAGCCACAATGGTGCAGTCGGTGTCTTGAAAATCAATGTATGGGACAAATTAAGAAAATCACAGTGACACTGTTCATGAGCAGAGGTCTTAAAATGGCTATGTTGAGAATTTGGTGAAAAAATTCTAAAAATGACTTTTCTGAGCGTCGTTGCCCAGTTCCTATGCATGCTCGTAAGTTTGCAAATTTAATATTTTCACTCCAGATTTTCAACATGTCCATTTTATTAAACTTCCTTATGAACAGTACAGCTGCAATTTTTCATATGTCGCCCAAAATGTGTTTTTGCACATGCTAGTACACAATGGTGCTGTTGGTGTGCGAAGCAATGTTTAGGACAGATTAAGAAAATCACAGTTACACTGTTCATGAGCAGAGGTCTTAAAATGGCTATGTTGAAAATTTGGTGACAAACGTCCATAAAATGACTGTGTTGTGAGTGAGCATTGCACAGTTTCCACGCACCCTCGTTAGTTCATGACTTTGTAATATTTTCAGTCCAGATTTTCACTAGTGGCATTTTCCACACTTCCTTATGAGCAGTACAGCTGCCATTTTTCACAACATGGCTGAAGTGTGTTTTCACACTTTCAGTGCAGAGATGCGTGGTCGCTGTGGGAAATCATTGTTCGCACAGATAAAGAAAATCACAGTGACACTGTTCATGATCGAGCAGCAAAATGCCTGAGTTGACAATCTGCTGTAAGAAATCCCCAACCTAATTATATTACGGTGTGCGTTGCACAGTTTTCTATGTGCTTCGTGACTTCACCATTTTTAAATATTTTTACTACACATTTGCAACATAGCCATTTTACACCTCCCCATGAAAGAGTACAGCTGTCATTTTTACATCCCTGTTCGAATATTTTTGCATCTGTAGTGCTAAATGCGTAGTCACTGTGCATAAGCAGCTTCGGCTAACAAACTGATATTCCCCTGTTCATGAGGTGGGGTCACAAAACAAACATGTTGAAAATTTGGAGTGAAAATACCAACAATGCCTGAGGTATTAGGCTTTTCAACTATAATGCCCCACCCTATAGAGAATGACAGGCATCAGGGTGTAACTTGGGATTCTTGCCTGTGATGCTCATACCATTCCACACCCTGCAGTCACTGAGAGGCATTGAGGTATGCCTTGGACTCTTGACCCAAAGTTCACCCCATTCTCCTATACCGCACCCATCTCACCGCTTCCTAATGGAATGGGGTGTGCATATGGCCAAAGATCCCATAGCACACCATGACACTTGTCAGTGTCTGCAGGGTGGGTGTGGTGAAATGGCGGGCCATTATGCCTGATGACCCAAAGGCACACCCCAATGCCTATCCGTATCTGCAGGGTGGTGGCAGGGTTGGCTTCAGTTCAATACTTCACTGCCATTCCTATTATGCAGCTGTCTAACTCCTACACTACCAATCCCAATGCCAGCAAGCAAACATTCGGCATTCACAAATGCTTGTTTATAACACAATAATGTAAGTAAATTACAACTAAGTGTAGCCTCGGTGCTGTATGCCAACGAGCTATCCCCACCTGCTGTCCCTGATACCAGGCAAGGGGCCTGGGTCCAGCTACACTGACAGTTGGGGATTTGTTCCCAGAAATATTGATAATAGCATGGTACCTCCATCCAGAGTAAGATATTAGTGAGCTTGGTATCCACCTGGTACAGCACCCTGGGATACTGTACCTATCCAGTGTCCCCGATAACCTTGTCCCACCATAAACCATATATTTTTACAATAGGCAACTGCAATGAACCTCACTAACACAGCAGTTTCAACGAACAGATTCACAACTTTATTCAAGGGGTGAGGACTAGGAGGGATATCAGGACAAAAGGACTACTGTGAAAGAAAGGAAAAAGTTAGTGAAGTAATCAACACTAATAAGTAGTTGGGCCCACAGGCTGAACACCCCACCACTGGTACCAGTGTCCCAGTCAGTTTGTCTGGGTACTCACTGGGTGTAGGCCTGGTTGGTGCAATGGGTTGGCCTGCTGTTGGGGCCCTAAACATGTTAAAGAAATGAGTTTTAGAAAACCACCCAATTCCCCTTTCCCTTCCAGGAGCCAGGTCCTGGTAATCACTGTTTGTTGACCCCAACACCTGGGATATGGAGCTCCTCCTTTATACAGCAAAGCAGACACAGACCGACCAGGATCCCTCTGTCAGGATGGAACTTGCTTGAGGATCTTGTAGCTGATCACCTTGGTGGTTGTTCTGACTGCTTGTCACCTTTAGCTGATTCTGACCCATTACAGAGCACCTGTAGGACAACACCAACCCCAGAAGGCCCAAACCTAAGAGTGGCTCCACAGCCCAGCTCCCCAATTGATCGCAGGTGCTCTAGCTCCCCAGCAAGTGCTGGTGACCTCCTAAGACAGTGAGTCCCACTTTGGAGGGGTTAGCAAGTTCCTTCCTTGTCTCTTTGTGAAGACTTCCAAATGTTGGGGGTCCTCCTGCAGTCCCTGAACTGAGTTTTAAGCAAGAAAGGTTCATTCACAGGCAGTCGCTCCAATAAAGTCTATTGCTAATTTGGTGGATGCTAGCCTTAATTCAAGAAGCATGGGTGCAATCCAATGGGGCGACCAAGAGCAACAGACCCCTGCATACCAGTTCACACTTTCCAGTTAAGCAGTGTCCACAATCATTTCTTTGGCTGCAGCTCTTAGCCACTTTGACCAGTTAGCTCAGGGCACACACAGCACCTGGTTAGCACCCCAATGACCAGAAACACTTTGCCTCTTCAGAATTTCAGTTGTAGTCCCACACAAGCAAACAACCTCTCAGCAATAACTGTAGCACTCAAATAATCTGCCGGGTCCTCACAGCTAGTTCAACTTCCTAGTACAGGGTTTCTGCAGCATTTAGTTGTCTCCCAACAATAGCTAGGTACCTTCTCAATACCTGGAGAAATAGGTTCAGTTCAGTCTCTGCCTCCCTTTTCCTTCTCAGTTCAGTCCTTCAGTAAGTACCAGTGGAATCAGAATCACAGTTCAGTCTCTTTTCTTTCTTTCCTTTCCAATATACTTCTGCCAACCAGCAAATCTCCAAATGGGGCCTGGGTAAGCCACTGAAGTTCAAAGTCCACTCTCACAGAATAGTCCTGACCCATACAGAGCCCAAGAACAGACTGAAAAATCCCAGAAAGTCCACACCGTTTCTGCTGAAAATCCAGCGTTCTGATTGGATAATGGAGCCTATCAATATTCAATATCCACAGCCATCAATATTTCCTGCTTGTTTATTGAGGCAAGATCTATGCATCTTAATTAGTCCCTCCTTCTCCCAGGAGTCCCTCTGTCCAAGTTTTGGGTGCCTAGATCACTGATTGGCTGCAATAATAGGGTCAAGTGTCCAAAACATGTCAACTCCCATTCAATTCTATGGAGTCCATACTGTCCCCCAATGTTATAGGGTGAGTGCAGCCCAGCCATTACTTTATTCATGCAAACACCCACCAAATTGTAGTTCCAAATGTCCCTTGTCAAACAAGCCCACACTCCTTCAGTGGATGCCAATAGTTTAGATGTCGTACAACAAAACTCTGTCCACCCAGGCTAATAGGCAGCACCATCATTAATATTCATGAGGGATCATGAATAATTCATGAACCCTTGATATGTGACTATTTTATGTTTGCTTGCACATGTGCAAGAAACATAGTGTGGTGATACAAATGCAGTGCTGTATAGTTGAAAGTGAGAGCACCACTTCAGTGAGCAGCGCTCCCGCCCACACACGCCAAGCATGCATGTTAGCGTTACTATGCCTCCTCCCTCCTGGCACAACTGATGGCCGGGGTGACCAATCTCCCATCGGCTTCCTTGTCCCCCAGAAAGCTTTCCTGTTGCCATGCTGGGAGCCCACCCAGCAGGGCAAAATTGTTATTGCCGATGGGGTGCCTCATCCTCGTCAGCTCCAGACCCCCAAACAGCATTCCAGCTGCCACACTGGGAGCCCACACCAGTGTGGCAAACATTCTGACGGGGTGCCCAATCCCTGTTGGCTTCACACCCTCAAAAAGCTTTTCTGTTGCCTGGGAGCCCACCCCAGCATGGCAAAAGTGTTATCGCCAACGTGGTGCCCAATCCCCTTTGGCTCTAGTCCCCCCAAACAGCCTTCCAGCTGCCACACTGAGAGCCCACCCAGCGTGGCAAACATCCCGCATCGCCTTCCAAAAAAAAAAACTTGTCAACAGAAAACTGTCCCTCGTGGTCTCCTGCCCACCTGATCACCCACTGTGCACCCTGCTCCTCCCACACCCCCACCTCCACCCCCACCCCATACTTACCTCTGGAGTCTGAGCTAATGATCTTCGTGGACCGGGAACACGCCTGCACTCTTCAAAGCTGACCACTAACTGAGGCAATGCCGGTAAGCTGTATAATGTAATAAATAGGGTTTTTCAACTTTGATGCATATTTCAGGCATTTTTGGAATTTTGGCACCAAATTTTCAACATGGGGTTTTGAGACCTCCTCATGAATTCTTGAACTGTCATGGTGTTAATGGGCCCAAAGGGTGATTTCGCGGTCACTGTGCAAAATCACCTTTTGGGACCAATTCAGAAATGACAGTGCTAGAGCCCATATATTCAAAGGTGGTTGCGCCGATGGCGCAATAGGGTTGCGCCTGCTAAGTCCAAAGTGTGCCATTCTGCGATATTCAGCAGGAGGCGGTTGCTCCACGAAAACATGCTGAGCAACAGCGCAATGCAAATAAGCGGCATGCGCAACGAAGGGGTGGATCCATGCATAAGAGCGCAATCACGGTATCCAAAGACTTCGCCAATGCGCAACAGCGGAACAGCCGGAAGTTGCACACCAGCGGAAATGAGCCAAAATAAAAGGCTCAAGGATCAGGTGCAAAGAACACCACAGGGATGCCAAGTGGGGAAGAGAGAGACAGAAAGACAGTCAGTGACAGGCCAGGGCAGGCAAGGAAGCAGTGTGGCCATAGCTACAGAGGCCAGTGGGGGTGCCGGTGCAGTGGAAGTAGCAGTCAGGACAGCAGGGTAACACAGCAACATCAGCCAGGAGGGGTCACAAGCCAGGGAGATGGACAGTGGCAGCTTCCACATGGAAGCTGTAATGAGGAGGTGAGAATGTGGGTGCAGGGACATGGCCGTGGAGGGACCTGTGTGATGCCGCCACAGGCAGTACCGTGCCCGCATCAGCTTTGAGCTGTACACAGATGTAGAGATTGTGGGCCGTACAGCCTGAACAGGGCAATACTGAGGCGGCTCTGTGAGCTGTGCAGTGATGTGATGCAGGCACCCTCACGACGGAGTCATGCTCTGTCAGTGGAGACCAAGGTGACAGCCTGCATGTGCTTGCTCACCACGGGCACCTTCCAGAGGCCAACAGGGACACCACAGGCATCACACAGTTGGCCCAGTCCACGCATCCTCACCCACTTCCTCAGCGCACTGCTGCCACATGAGGAGCACATCCATTTCCCCAGCACCGCGGCAGAGCATACAGCAAACATGCAGGCGTTCCACAGGGTAGCATGTATGCCTGGCATGCTAGGGGCCATAGACTGCACCATGTGGCCATTCGCACCACCCTGGCCCCGATGGGGCCACATATAGGAATAGAAAGGGCTTCCCAGTGTCAACTGCCAGGTGGTGTGTGATGCCACTGGGCGTATAATCAATGTCTGTAACACACCCTGGCAGAGCACATGATGCCTTCATATGGCATCAGTCTGCATTGTGCCATCGATTCAAGAGTGGGGACATCCCCACAGGCCATCTAGTGGGTGAGTACGCATGTAGGAATGCAAACTCGGGGCAAGGGTGGAATGCCACAGGTGCCATGGTAGTGGCACACAGGGATATGGGCAATATGGACCTGAACATGAGACTGATCTCCACTGTCTCCACGCAGGTGACAGCGGATAACCACTCCGTCCCTGGCTGCTCACACCGCATCGCGCCTATTACCCCATCGCAGCAACGCTATAATAGGCACATGCCGCAACACGCAACATCATCGAGTGGGTGTTTGGGATGCTCAAGGCACGCCTCCGATGCCTAGACACCTCTGGCGGTGCCCTCCAGTACAGCCCCTCAAAGGCTTGTGGGATATTCCTGGCCTGTTGTATCCTGCACAACATGGCCAATGACTGTGGGATAGCCGTACAGGTTGAAGAGGGGACAGCGTGTGGCGCCAGTAGCACCGGTGTTGATGGTGATGAGCAGCCCCCTTGATGGCGGGACCCCGACTGATCCGGCAGGCCCAGCTGCACCAGGACACCATCACGGAGGAGCATTTTGCACAACACAGGTAAGTCAAGGGGCCTATGCGAGACAACACTGTCCTGGCACAACCCACAGGCATACAGAGTAACACACCTGGGTGCCTGATGGCAACGGGGGTTGAAGGGACCAGGCACACCAACACACCATCAGGGAGGGCAAACAGTCAAATGGAGACACACACACAAACACACCAGGCACAAAGCGTACATGGGCAGGTGCACAGCACAGCAGGAACAGACATGGCAAACACACAGATCCACAGACCACACCCACCACCTGTACTTGTCAAGCACGTGTGTCAGATGCTGGGCACCCTTGCACCTTGTGTACAGTACAATGCAGGCATCATCATGCACACGCACCTGTGGACAGCAGTTGGGATGGTGTGCAGGTGGTCCATATGTCAGCGTGATGGGCAGGGCACCCACCAGTGCACTGCCCACCACACCGACATTGCGCACAGGGCAGCACCAGACAGGGCCCGCACTGGGAGACAGGTCAGTCATGTTGCACCATTCCACAGCCACCGTGGATGCGTGGCCCCCGCCATGACCCAACAGCACTGGCAGGCTGAGCAGGGGCCACATAGGGTGGCACCGATGGACCACCAGGGGTCCCACTGCGCGATCACGACCTTGTCTGCAGTGGGGTCTGTAGGATGCCAAACATACCTGCACCAGGGGTGCTTGGATGCCCCCAGCAGAACCCAGCATCGACATGCTTGCATCACTGCGATGCCAGGAACAGGGAGTGGGCGACTGTAGGGGTACGCGGTACAGGAGCACCCGCATGTGAACATGCAGCCATGACAGCGATCAATGCCTGGGTCTGTCTGTCAATGGCAGCGGTCACATCCATCTGCATGTGGACCATCTCTGCACAGTCCAGAGCACATTCCCTGCTGTGCCGCTCCACAGCCGCACACAGTGCCTCCACAGACGTTGCAACCCACCTTTGCTGTTGTACTGATTCCCGCAGCAGGCGGGTGTGCTCTTCAAGTGGGTACCCTGCCACAACAGCATCCTGTCCCCAGGGTGTGGAAGGTCCTGATGCTCAACACCCCTTGAGGGTGGGCACTGTTCACCAGGACCAGGAATGGGCATATCAAAGGGCCGCGGGCATGTGCCACCGCTGGACACTGTACCCCCAGACCTGGTGGGTGACTGATGCTGCTGCCCCTCAACGCTGTGCCCAGGGACCACTCGTTCCACTGCTGTGACCGCAACAGTGCCAGACACCTGCACAGCCACCGTGCTGCCCCACCGGGTGGTGACAGGCACAGCCTGGGACTGTGCCACATGCTGGCACACATGTTGGAACCAGCTAGGCCCAGGGGCACGTGTGGCCTGCTGTGTGTCCTTCATGGGACACACATGTCACTGCCCATTGCAGTCCTTGCATCATCAATGGTGCGGGTGATGCTACAGCCACAGTCACAGTGTGCTGGCATGCTTGCATGCCAGACTGCTGAGACACAGGCTGTGCACCCCTCACACCAGACTCACCAACACCAGAGTTGGCAGCCCAGTGTGCATTCTGGTGCAGTGCATGGCTGGCGACAGAGGTGGATGGACCCTCCTCCATGTCCAGCAGGTCATCCTCACTGCCTGGACCCACCACCACCATCCCCTGAAGATGAACTGGATCTGTAACAGAAAGAGAGGACATGTGAGTGCATGTGAACAACCTTCCCCCAACACCACCACTATGTCATACCGTGCAGTGATGGGCTTCCACTGTCTGGAATCCACCTCCTGGTACGCCTCAATAGCACTGCGCTGCATTGATGCAGCCAGTCAGTCCTCAGCCGGGTCAGCTCCACCACCGCTGGCTGGCCCCGCCAGTGTCAGCATGCCACCTGAGGGCTGCCACCTTCTCCTTCACCCTCCTGCGGTCTGTCCCAATCTTCTTTTTGCATTCCTGCACAGAGTGCTGGTGGCTTCCGTGCAGGTTCACTGCCTGAGCTACCCCTCCCATGCAGCCCGCACAGCCCTGAGGGTGCCCCGCCGTCCACTCAGTAGTGACTCCTCCTCCAGGTAGGCCTGGAAGAGGGCTCTGTCTCGCCGTGGTGAAGTTGGGCCTCCTCCTCCTCTCCCACCATCCTCACCCTCACCTTGGCTCCGCTCAGTCATGGCGATCTGTATGGGTGGATGTGGACACCTGTCACTGTGCAGTCTACAGCGCTATCCCATGCCCATTGACCAGAACATCCCACAGCATGCAACCCACCTCTCACCTGCAGTAACCAAATCTGGCCAGCGCAGCCCAATGTCGCACTTTTATAGCTCAATGCATGAAAATTAGAGTGGAGCAACTGTAATGAGATGCAATCGTGCCACCGCGCCTTTGAATGGCTGATCAGATGATTTGCATGTGTCGGCTGAATATCGCGCTATTGCGCTTCGCAATCACGGTTGAACCGGCTGAGCCAATGGCGCAGATCTGTGACTGTGTGGTACACCGCATTGCGTATGCCCATGTAACTTACGAGGCATCTGCCACGCTGATGACGTGCTGTGCGCGATCGGCAATTCAGGCCATGGCCACCATTGTGCCAGTGGTGGTGACAGCAATGGACACCATATGGCGCCGTGGCACTACTGCGCAATAGTCCACTGTGGCATTGGCACGCAGGTGGTCGGTCACGCAGGATGCATAGACGTCATATGGCGCTGTCGTGGCCTTGCATCATAGACCCCTGACCTGGTGTCCCGACTCTGCCCCTAGCGCCGCTCAGCTGCCGTGTATGGTTTATTGCGCTCGTCTGGTGACAGCGCTATGTGAACCGACGGCGCTGCACGAACAGCACGATTGGGAACCTATGTAGGTCTATTGCGCAACATTTCCACGGGTCCGCGCGCGCGGGCCATATTGCCTGCTGTAAACTTAGAACAATGGCACACGGGAGGCACTCAATGGAGCCCGTGGAGGTGGCCAACCTGGTGGCCTGGTAGAGCCCCACTATGGGGCACTGTATGGGGAGGAGCCTCACCATGGCTCGAAACCAGGTCTGGCTGCAAGTGGCCAATGACCTGGTGGGGTCTGAGGCGGTGCCGGTCTGCCAAGCAGTGCCGGCACAGGTACAGTGACCTCCGCGGGAGGGAGCGGAGTTGCTCACGCAGACTACGGTCATGTGCCAGGAGGGCGTAGTGCCTAGGCCAGGTGGGTGTACCATCTATGCACCTGTATCTCCGTAGGGGTGTGCGTGTGTTTGTGGCTGTGCATGGGTGATGGCTCTGCCATGGTTGGCTGTGTCAGTGTGTGCAGGTGTGAGATGCATGGGTCTGGCTGTGTGGAAGGGCACACTCACTGGGGCAGGGGCAGTCTGCTTTGGAGTCACACTGATGTTTTCTCAACATTTGTCTCCCACAGGCCGGGCCGAGGATGCAGGCACAGGATGAGGAGGGCTGGCAGGGCCCCGGTGGCGGTCGGTGGTGCTGCAGGGTGGGCCACAGCAGCAGCAGTAGCAGCAGCAGCAGCCACAGCTGCTTGCGAGTGAGTATCATTACATCATGGATGCTATTGCATGCTGGAGGGGTGGGCATGACCACCAGCCATGCACAACACAACCATGCAGACACAGGCGACATTCATCACTGTCCAGTGTCACTGCCGTCTGTGTGTCGTCACTGGTGGTCCATGCATGCACTGGGCATGGCTGTGGAACTGGCATCGCACCACATTGCCACGTCACTTGACAGCCTTGTTTGTGCTGTGATGGACATGGGCAGTGTGTGGTGCAGTGGTGCATAGCTGGTGCCGCCTGGTTGGGCTTGTCATGTGCATGGTCACTGTGGGTGGGTGCATACCATCACAGGTGCGGGACATTGGGCTATATGGCTTGCAGGTTGGGTGGTGTTCAGGGTTGTGGTCAGTCACAGACATTGACTGTGTTCTTTTCCTAGGCCTCATTGTGTTCCGTGAGAATTGAGCGGGCACTGCACCAGCTGACCGAGTGTCCCTGGAGAACCGGAACATCCTCCAGGATATACAGCCATGGGCTACGGAGGAGGCACAGCCAAGCAAGATGGCACCAGGCAGCGGAGGACCAGCCTGCTAGGCCTTAGGCGCTTCCCTTCCCACTTCACCCATCCTCCCACCCTGCCTTCCTCTCCAAGTTGTTCATCCCTCCCTTGCCCACCCCTACTTTGTACCACTACCCCTTGTAAATAGTTTTGTTGTTGTTCATTTTGTACTTTACATTTTTCTAATATATATATATTTTTGATATGAATACTGTGTTGGTCTCTGATTTGCAGCTGGCTATGGTTGCTCAGTTGCAGTGGTGTACATGCCATCTGGGGTGGTATGGTCCTGGGTGTGTGTGTGTGTGTGTGCATGTGTGTGCATGGGGAGGTGTCTCCAGTGTGGCAGTGACTTTCTGTTGGTCTTGCCATCTGCTTCCGCCCACTGCTGGATGCACAGGTGGGTCTGGCTTGTATGGTTCTCTGCTAACGAGGTTGGCGTGTGCGGGGGATGCATGGTGTTTCCTGCAGTGCCAGTCACTGCACATGGGTGGTGTCTTGGGGTCACGGTGCAGGGTGCGCTGTGTGCATACGAGGGCTGATGTGCACTGTGGTTGTCAACCCCTGTGTGTGGCAGTCTCAGCCTGCCAGTGGTTGTGCTGGGGTGTCATGGCCCTGCTGTGCTTTGTTGGCTTGTCCCCATGGGCCAGTAGATCATCCGTCCCACCCCCAGTGATGCTGAGCTTGGGGTGTGCAGGTGTCTTGTTGGTTCTGCAGTGTTCCTGTTCCCATGTGTGGCATGGCTGGCGGTGGGCCCCAGCCTGCCTCCCTGGTTGTGCAGTTCCATTGCTCTGCTGGGGGTGGGGGCTCTGCTTGCGCTATGGCACCTCTGGACTGCTCAGCTGGGCTAGCCTGTTGTGCTATGGCAACCTTTCTGCTCAGTTTCCCCTTCCTGGTTGCGCTATGGCGCGGTTGTGCGAATATTCAGATGTTGGCTGCTTCATGCAATTTGTTTTGCTCCATGTTTGAATATCGCATCTGTTGTGCATATGTGCAATTGACTTGTGCTGCTCCTGTTGCGCACATTTTGGGTGCAGTTTGAATATCTGGGCCTTAGTGTTCACAAGGTGGGCTCTCAAAAAGACCATGTTGAAAATTTGGTGACAAAATTCTAAAATTACTGTTTTACAAGCATGCGTTTGCAGTTTCTATGCACAATCTGGATTTTCAACATTGCCATTTTACCACACCTCCTTATGAGCAGTACACCTGTCGTTTTCACATTTGCCCAAAATGTGTTTCCGCGCATGTAGCGTATAACGGCACAGTCGGTGTGCCAAATCAATGTATGGGACACATAAGAAAATCACAGTGACACTGTTGATGAGCAGAGGTCTTAAAATGGCTACATTGAAAATTTGGTGAAAAATTCATAAAATGACTGTTTTATGAGCGTCCATTGCGCAGTTTCTACACATGCTCGTAAGTTCGCAATTTTAATATTTGTACTCCAGATTTTCAACATTGCCATTTTTCCACACCTCCTTATGAGCAGTACAGCTGTCATTTTTCACATGCCGCCCAAAATGTGTTTCATGTATGTAGCGCACAATGGCGCAGTCGGTGTGTGCAATCAGTGTTTGGGACAGATTAAGAAAATCACAGCAACACTGTTCATGAGCAAAGGTCTTAAATGGCTATGTTGAAAAGTTGGTAAAAAATTCCCAAAATTACTGTTTTAGGAGCACATGTTGCGAGTTCCACGCACGCTAGCAAGATTGCAATTTGTAATATTTTCACTCCAGATTTTCAACATTGCCATTTTACCACACTTCCTTATCGCAGTACAGCTGCCATTTTCACATCTTGCCCAAAATGTGTTTCCGCACATGTAGCATATGCTGCAGTCTGTGTGCTAAAGTAATGTTTGGGACAGATTAAGAAAATCACAGTGACACTGATTATGAGCAGAGGTCTTAAAATGGCTATGTTGAAAATTTGGTGACAAAAGCCCGTAAATGACTGTGTTAGAGTGAGCATTAGCGCAGTTTCCATGCACCTTGTAAGTTCATGAATTTGTAATATTTTCAGTCCAGATTTTCACCAGTGGCATTTTTCCACACTTCCTTATAAACAGTACAGCTGTCATTTTTCACAACATGGCTGAAATATGTTTTCACACTTTCAGGACAGAAATGTGGTCGCTGTGGGAAGTCATTGTTCGGGACAGATGAAGAAAATCACAGTGACACTGTTCGAGATCGGAGGTCCCAAATGCCTGTGTTGACAATCTGCTGTAAAAATCAGTTATATGGAGTCCATACTGTTCCCCAATGTTATAGGGTGAGTGCAGCCCAGTGCATTACTTTATTCATGCAAACACCCCACGGACTGTAGCCCCAAATGTCTCCTGTCAAACAAGCCCACACTCATTCAATGAATCCCAAAAGTCTAGCTGTCGCTACTGCCGAAACTCTGTCCCCCAGGCGGCAGGCAGCACCCTTTAATATTCATGAGGGCTCATGAATAATTCATGAGCCATCTCCATGTGCCCATTTTACTTTGTTTAACCCCCATGGTGGCTTCTTGGCTGTGTTTTCAGGTCTCCAGCCCTCAGTTAGCAAGGGAGAGGTGCCTGGACCACTGTAGCACGCTTTGTTTTGCCTGCAAGATCATGGGTCAGAACATGAACGGCACCTATGTGAGTGCTGGCCCAAACAGGCATGCTGGCAGCTCACCGTCAAAATTCACTCCTGAACAGGCAACAAGAAGAATCAGGGCACCAGAAATGGGATAAATGGGGAACTCACTGGGCAAGCTCAAGTAAGCTCCCAGTGGGGGTTACATAAGACACACACTTTATCTGTAAATTCTGCATCCCTTATCAGGCTAGTGTCTAAGCAGTTGTATTGGTTCTGACCAGAGTCTGTCACAGTGAAACTCTTCTGCCTCCTTTAGATCCGTCATGGAGGTGTGGAGTGGAGACTTCCAATGGCTGTTGATGGGCCACTGGTTCATCACCAGATGGAAGAATTGCCCTGCACACCTGCACCAGTTTTTCTTCCTAAGTTCTCTACCTCCTCCTTGTTACATTAGGGTTAGCTCTCCCACCTAACCTCTAGGTTGGGGAGCATGGATGCTGTGCAGTTACCAACTGTGTCAATCCCACTGCTATATTTGCACACAGATGATGAGAACCTGCTTAATATGAAGCCAGCGGCTGCTGATGGAGCAGAAACACTTACAAACAACACAGCATTGTGTACTCAACAAGGAATCTAGGATTATTTCAAACGTGAAGAGAAAGAGTAAGCAGCTTGAGATTTTTAAGTTAAAAGAAATAGAGGTACTGATTAAACACCCACGGCTTCACTGTTTAGGTGATACTCCGCTCATTTGTTTGCATGGAAATCTCAAGCTCATTGATTAATTCTTTCTGTGCAGATTTGCAGTTGGCCTGGGTCCTTTTTGAGTGTGCTGTGCTGAGTTGCAGAATTCAACTACTACACAGATCATGTGGAGGCAACTGAATGGTAACATGGGCACCAGCCATCCATCTGTCTCTCAGGGTGCACTACTCCTGCAATGTTCCTTAGAGTCCATGGGCTTTGGGCTTGGAGGCTGATTCATGAAGTCGCTACCAGTCTCGAGGACACACCATGTCAGATTGCATTAAGTGTAAAATGCACAGCTTTGAGAGAGAATAAACTTATAAGGAAGGCGAAACGTCCCTAGTGTGTGTAGTACGGCTCCATTCCAGGAAGAAGGGTCCAATTGGTTGTCCAGGTCAGAGCGATGAAACATGAAGCAGTAGCAAACTAAAGGATAAGAAAGCTGGCAGTTCCACATGTATACCAATGTGGTGACAGCACTATCACAGAAAGGCAAAACCTGCAGACCTCACAAGAGTTCACAATGGCACTTCCCCATCATCAGTGGCTGAGGTTGCTGTATATAATTAAAGCATCAACACGACTTTTTCAAATGCCTCCTATTTTATGTATTTACTTAAAAATGATTTTCCATCGAAGATAGCCTTGTTTGTTTAGTTGTCACATCTGTTTTTAAGAGAGTCCTGGGGAGGCAACAGAAGCAGAGCTGTTCCATGCTGAAATAATAGCTCAAAGCTAATATGTTACAAATAATCTCAGTATTTGCAATACACACAACGTAATCATTTCCAGTACACAAAACAGTTAATATTGATATGTAGTTACTGTATTAGGTAAAGGAGAGTAATTCTGACTAAATATGTGAAACAATGTCAGAGACATGATCGCATTTTTTTATTGCTGGAGTTTAGAAAGACCATTGTCCCGGATTCCCTCTTCCCTCACAAAAACACAGAGACCATTGCTTGTTGCTGTGCTCAGATTGGTAATTAATTTATTTAAATCCATCAATCCATAATTCCTTTTCCATTTCTTTATTGTCATATATCCAATAATTTCCATTTATTTCCATCCATCACTTCCTGATTATCCATCCCCAGGCGAAAACATGGGTGCCTTCTTCTCCTTTTCTGTTTGGTAATGGTGAAAACCGAGACCGCTTTCTCCTTCATCTTCTTCTTCCTCTGTTACTCCTTTTTCTTCCCCTTCCTGTCCTCACCCCCTTTTTCCCCCTGCCATCCAGCTTGGCAGTCCATAGCCTTCTTATTATCATCTGCCCCCACTCCTAGCAGACTTCAAGGCTTTCTGCCTGCCGTCCCTCCTCGGCAGTCCCTAAATCTTTTCCCCTGCCATCCACCTTGGCAGTCCATGACCTATTATTTTCTGCCATCCACCTTTAGCAGTCCATACCATATTATCATCCTCTGCCATTCCCTTGGGCAGTCCACCGCCCTAGTAGATACGCCTGTCCTCCACCATGACAGACCCTCTACAGTCCCAGATTGACTGTACTTCCCATCATACCATTCCTTCTAGGGTGGGTGGGAGGATCAAAACTCCAGCAAAAGTGGCTGAGGCTCCCTTGTGCTGTCCTTATGTACCTCCCTACCCTCCTCCCCTTCCTGTTGCCTGGCCATTGTTCTGGTTCCTGGCTCCTCCCTTCACTATCCCCTCCCTTCTGAGCACAACTATTCCTTACAGGAGGGAAAGGGTGCACCAGGACAACATGGTCTGCCCTTAAAGGGCAAATTCCATTAGCAGGTGCATGAGATAACATGGCCTGTCTGAAGAGCTGTATGTTTCTAGAGCATTCCGCTGATGGAGGCAGCAATAGCAAAGGAGTACTAGCTAACTGCCTTGCATGCTGTACCTAAAGAATATCTCTGGACCCGTTAGCTCAAATGTTAATCCTGAACTGATGTAGTTAGTTGAGCCCAGGTGAAATGATGTTTATCAGCTCATGAACTGTAAGGAATGTTCATGTCATGAATGGGTCATGACCATCCATCAAAGTTCATCAAATGTTATTCAGCTCACTTCAGGAACTGCTCATCAACACAAAGTCCAAGAAACTGCTGAACTTTGCTGGGACCACAATGAACCAAGACATAAATCAGTTTGCCTAACTAATCTGTATATCAGAATGCACTGTTCCTCTCGTTATGTGATATATAAAGTCTTTCAGATCAGATATGGAAAAATAGTTTCTTCTAGGCATCTAGCTAGTTGAGTATATAAAAGAATTAATACTTTTTCAACTCACTACATCTTAAAAGAGTTTCAGATTTAGGTGGTATGAATACCACATAGGAGACTAATAAGTAAGCTAGGTAGCTTTGGAGTGGATCCAAAGGTGGTGAACTGGGTAACAAATTGGTTAAGGGAGACAGCAGAAGGTGCTGGTAAATGCAATTATTTCAGAGGAAGGAGGGTGATCAGTGGGTTGCCTCAGGGATCAGTGCTGGAATCTGTCCATTATAATGTCTTCATAGGTGACATTGCAGAGGAGCTGGAAGGAAGGTCGGCCTCTTTGTGGATAACACCAAACTCTGCAATAGGGTAGACACTGCGGGGGAGGGATGAGCAGCAACCTGAGAAAACCCGAGGAGCGGCCGAAGGGTATGGCAGTTGGCTTAATGCAAAAATGTGCAAAATAATGCACTTGGGGCACATATACCCAGGGGCAGAGTACAAAAAGGGAGGCGATAGTACTGATGACCACCAAACAGGAAACAGACCTAGTGGTGATCATATCTGACCTAAAGGTGGCCAGGCAGTGCAATAAGGCAGTTGGATGGGTGAGGGATGCTGGGTTGCATAAGGGAGGGCGTACCAGCAAAAAGAAAAGGTGGTGTTGCCTCTGCATAGATTGCAGAGAAGATTCCATCTAGAGTACTGGGTCCAGTTCTGGAGACCACATCTCAGAAAAGATATAGACAGAGAAAAAGCAGTCCAGAGGAGGGCAACTAAAATGGTGCCTGTCTGCATCAGAAGTCTACAAGGAGATTAAGCAACCTAAATATGTACACCCTGGAAGAGAGGAGAGAAAGGAGGATATGATAGAGACCTTTAAATACCTCAGAGGGGTAAACAAAGTAACGGGAAATATTTTTCAGAAGAAAGTGCTGAAGGACAAAGGCATGATATGAAGCTGGGAGGGAGTAGATTCAGGAGAGATGTGAGGAAGTGCTACTTCACAGAAAGAATGGTGGATTCCTGAAACAGTCTTCTAGAGGAGGTGGTGGTGGTGAAAACAGTGGTGGGCTTTAAGAATACATGGGATAGGCATAAGGGAATCATAGTGAAAGGAAGGGAGGGTGACTGGCGGAGATCAAGTAAGGTCTGCGGTTATACTTTAGGCAGGGACAAATGGGAAGACTAGGAGGCAGTATAATGCAGTGGTTTAAGACTCTGAGCTGCAAACCTGGAGACCCGGGTTTTAATCCCACAGCCCCACCTGCATCCTGTGTGACCCTGATCAAGTCACTTAATGTCCTTGTGCTCCAAGTTTGCACCTGAAACAATCTCCAGCTTAGTTTGCCTTTCCTGGTTAAACAGCCCCCACCCCCACCCGTGGGCCAAAGTGGTCCTCATATGCTAGCAAATTTTATGTTTCAGTTGCTCCATTCTTTTCTTTTCTTTTTTTTGAAAGGAAGCTGAGAAGTGATTGCATATGGAAGACGTCGTAGATAATTTATGAGAATTCATCCACTGAGTTTAATCAAATTTCTTATAATTTTCCTACATTTTGATGGGGTGCTGCTTGCATGTGGTCAATATCAGAAACAAGCAGCATCCAGTGCATCCACCCATTCTGCTCAAAACCCTGCAAATCATTTTTTCAGTAGATGGCTTTTCTCCCTCCCCCTGGCATGGCTTTCCATCACATCGCCCCCCACAGCCCCATCATCCTGGCTTCCTTGGAACTTATCTGGCCTTCTTCCCTTAGCTTACTTCCTATGGTGGGGTGGTGGGAGTAGTTGACCTGCTGGGTCCAGGATCCAGCAGATGTGCCTGAGTTGCTGGTTGGGGCCTGCCAGGGGTGGCAATTATCCTGCCAGCCAGAGTATAAAATTCTGCCCCCTGTTTTTCTGTGACTACCTCCTCAATTGTGATATGGAAGAGTGACATGCAATGATGTCAATGACAATGAAATGGGCGGCTCCCATGTGGCATGCGGATGTTTGCCTCACCTCTGCTGTTCAATGCACTTGTTTCCCAGCCTCCATTAGGAGAGCAGTGCTTCACTGAACACCATGCTACACTCTCCCTGGAGGAGGAGAGCAGTCCCTTTGATGCTTGATCATCCTGCCGGGTTGATCTTTTTACAACTCATGCTCATTCTCAAACTTGAGTTGTTGCCACCACAAGTGGTAGCACTACTGCTGCATTGGCACTCCAGCCTCCTGGAAATAGTTTTAACATTTTCTGTGCTCATAGTTACTTTTGTTTCTTCATTCAATGATTTGAAAAGGGTTCTTGGTTTCATAAATTAGCTGTGTTGTGAGTAAGGAAACTCCAAGAGGAAAATCTGGAGAACCTTAATATGTGCACTCTAGAGGACAGGAGGAGTGGGGACATGATACAGATCTAGAAATACCTCACTGGGTTTAACAAGGTACAGGAGGAAGTATTTTTCAGAGGAAAAGTTGCATGAGAACAAGAGACATGTGGTGAAGCTGGAAGGGGAGTGTTTAGGAGATGTATGAGGAAGTACTTCTTCATTGAAAGAGTAGTGGATGCCTGGAGAACAGAGGAAGTAGGGGAAAACAGTGGTGAGCTTCAAACATACATGGAACAGACACAAGGGAATTTTAGTTGGGAAGCAAGTGGGAGCTGGAGATGCATAGAGTCTGCAGTGACTGTATGGGGAGGACAACTGGGCAGACTGAGTGGGCCAAGAAGTTCTTTAGCACAGTATCAACCTATTGTGCATCATATTATTTCTAGTTGAAAACCCAGGTTATATTTGCTTACCTTCTCTATAGTTCATTGATGTTGCTGTGTTTTGTCTACTTCCTTTCTTTGTAGAACTGAAATGCGTGCAAGTGGTGCAATAATACACAACCTTGTCTTGTTTCAAAACTCTTGATCTACTCTTTTGGGCCCTATGCACTAACAAAATAGTTGCCCTACGCACCACATAACCAAGGTGCATAGGCAACCTTATGTGAGAATGCCGCGGGGTTCCACGGATCCCGGCAGCATTCACCAAGGGTGCTCAAGGCACTTGCATGCCCGCCTTCCTAGCCCATGGGGAGCACCACGCTGTGGGCGTCGGGGGTGTGCCTGCACTACACAACATTCACTAAGCCACATAGTGCCAGGCACAGGGCACCAAGTACACTAGCTGAGACCAGGTGTAACCCGATATGTGCCCCCATGTCCAGCATCCGCCAGGTGTGGTGGCACTGGCCAGTGGACATCCATGCTGCCTCAGCCCACTAGGTTGCAGAGGAGGGTTGGGGCAGCCACCAGAAGAATACTCAACAGGTGTTTATCCATCGCCACTTTACATAGCCTGCCCCTACTCTGTGCACCCACCTGGGTCCACAGCTCCACCCTGACCACCTGTGCACTAAGGGGCATGGCCATGGACAAGCACCCCACAGGTGCTTGCAGCTTTGCATACTGCACACCCTTCGACTGTCCAGGGCGCATAGGAATTTGGGTGGGGTACATGCCTCAGGTGACTATAACCCACCTGATAGTGCACAGGGCCCTTGTGTACTTCCTTAACATTAGGAACACCAGCCAGCCCAGTGGCACTGAGGGTTGAGGTGCTGGATACCACACTCACTCCATGTTGGTAACCTGGGTTCAGGAACGGACTTGGGTCAGTGGGGAGGAGAGGATTGAGCATTCTGAGGACTGCTCTTCTCCTGGGAGGTTTAGATATGTGCCCGCCACACTAGTGACCCCAGTTGAGACTTGGGGAGCAGTAGATGGGGCACCATGTAATGGGGACTGGGTGGCAGACATCTTGTGGGTGTGCATGAGAGCATGCATGCCACATGCTGGACGTCATTGCACTTCTGCGCCCTAGGGTTTTAAGCCTGAAAAACCCTCATGATGAACAGGATGACACCACTGATGACCATCCTTCTGGCCAAACAAAGCCTGACATAAGTCGAGGTAGGGGCTCAAGGGTGATGCAGTCTCTCCCCAGGTTCCCCTGCAAGGGACCTCTGTGGGAGGTAAGTCATGCCCTCCCCATTCTGCAGTTGCAACGGAGGCTGGCCAGAGTGGACAACTTGAGCATCCACGACATGGCAGACTGGGGTACGCCTTGCCATCAGTGGGGAGAAAAATAGAATGTACAAAAAAAAATCGTTAGGAACACCACTAAACAGTGCAACCACTCATGGTGCAATAGACTCTCCTCCCATGTCATGTTGTGTCTAGACTGTGTCACGTCATGTTATGTCTAAACTGTGTCAGGGTGTTCCCAAGTCTAGGAAGGATGCAGTGGGAGTTGATCAGGGACTGTAAACAAAGATATTTTGTGAGGTAACACTAGTGAGCAGTCTGCTTTTGACTTAATAAAGGAATCAGAATCAAACTACCATCTGCATCAGCACATTCTACAGAATGCTAGCAATTATAACGTGTTTTAGAAGCCTAGGTGTTGACAGTGCCCTTTAAGCCTGGACCACACCTACAACAAAGTAACTCCTCATAGGTCAGGTACAAAAGGTGAGTTTCTGACTCTTCCTTTCAAGAATGCTAAATTTAGTATTGGTAATCACTTAAGTTGTGTGGTTAAAAATCTGTGGAAACTGAGCTCTGACCTTTAATGGGTCTGCCTCTGATTATAGTCTTTTGAGAACAGAGCCCTTTACGTTAAAAGGGAGAGGAAATTAGTGCTAATTAGAAATAATGCTCCTGTTTACAGCAGTGAAAGTCATGCTTCCAAATGATGCATATTTAACTGTAACTCAATAAACACTGATGTGAAAAAATGTGTTTTAAATTGTTTTCTTTTATGGACAGCATGCTGTACAACATGCTTTTATGGAACCATTAGTCTGGAGGTTTACTATGTCACAGTTCGTGTACAGAATGCTAATTCTGAGCTATTGACCTATCAGAATCTTGCTCAGAGTTCTGTGCATAAACTGGGACATTATTAAACTCAGATCACAGGATTCCATGAAAAGAACTTCTACAGAATGTTGCCCATTAAAACAAAACAATGCAAAATACAGTTTTTCACATCACTTATAGGTACAGTTTAATATAGAAACTTTAGGAAAAGAACGTCACTTCTGAAATAAGAACTTCATAGCAGGTTGCCAGTTATAAATTATTTATCGTCCTCTTTAAACAGGGCTGCCCTACTGAATTATTCATTGTCATTAAAGCTGGATATTTCTGGTCACCAAAAATCACTCCTGGACTGAAAGTCGTAGAAAATCCTCTGGAGGAGTTTCATGAATTTTCATGAACCTTCACAAACAGTTACATTCATCAATATTCATGAACAGAAGTAGCATGAACATTCATAATTATAAAAGAAAGGTTCAGAGATGCTCCATTCTTATTGCTGTCAGCATTCTGACAGCCTTACGATAATCTCTGTTACACTGTCATGTACTGCCTGATCATCATGGCTCATGAATTCTTCTATCAGCATTCCATTCTCTGGCACTGCTGAATGACTGGTATGATGTATTGTGATTCTGACCAGCATTTTTAAACAGTTGTTGTATGGACTATTTTATTAAAATCTCCCTTTCAATGGTGAAAATTTCAAAAGGTACACTTCTAACATGTTTCTTTTCAAATCAGTTTGTGTTATGGCAATAAGGAGCTCCCAGGAGTTAGATTTAGTCAGGTAATCACTCCTTGGGGCAATTTGGCACTTAGCTGTGCCTCATGCTACATAAACCCCTAAGGGTTGATTGACAGACTGTTAATCTAACCCCTGTTCATGCCTTATTGCTTAAACAATTTAATGTACTTTGATAGCTGTTTGGGAACAGAGGTCATAAAATTTTCCTGAATAATTCCTGAAATTTTCTACAGGGCTTGCAAAGGTAAGCAGAATGAAGTCCATGAACACACCTGTAAAGCATTGAGGCCTGCTTGAGCTGATGCTGCAGCACGTCAGGGACAAGGGGTTCTATACCATCCTACAGTAAGCAGTTGCAGTTTCTTATGTCACAGCCAAGTGCAAATATGCACATACTGTTTTGAACACCATTATTATTTTGTGCAGAGATGCAGAGTTCGCACATCTGTAGAATTCATCTGTGATCTTCATTGAGAATATCTTTTGCAGCAAGCCACACCTTTGGACTATAGCCGTTAGGCACTAGGACCACACAGAAACATTTTAGCTAGCAGTCTACTGGGGTTGCCACGATGATGGACGATGACATCAGCCAATATTGCCATTCCTATATATCGTGGGTGGCCCTGCACTCTCCTCGGTTCTTTTCCTGCTGTTGACCAGTGCACATCGGACTCCTTGGAGACATGCTGCTTCAGTCAACCATCAAAACTTCTTCACTTCTCTCTTTTGTTATTTTCTCACTCTAGTTCACCAAATCACTTTACTTAAGTGATTATTTTGTCTGTTTGTGTAAGCCGGCTGATTCTTCGAACTTTCAGTTTCTGTGACTGTGGCAGGAAAATATGCAATAAGGATGGCCACATTGCCTGTGTCCACTCCTAGGATTGGACCACAATGTGAAAGTCTGTGAGGTCTGCTATGGGTTCTACCAAGCCACATGTAAACACCACCAGAAAGACCTCGAGAAATTCTTGCTGGAGCAGCAAGCAAAAGCCATGGAAAAGGAGCTCCAGCCAGAAACTTCTCTGCCTCCCCAGCCCTGTCCTCGAGCTCTGAATCCTCCAAGTCTAGGGACAAGTTGGCTAGGAAGCACAAACAGCGAGGAAAGACAAACACCAAGATCAGTCCTCCTGGCTGTCTTGCAGTTGCCACGTAAGGCGCCAGCTAGAGCTGGGATGTCATTGTCCCTGGCATTGTCTTCTGCTGCAACTCACACCTTTTTCCCTGCAGGGTCAGCATCTTCAGGTCTGCCTTTCACCTCTCCCTTTCAGATGAGAGTCTCCAGCATTGGACTACAAACACAGTTCTTGGTGGTACATGGGACCAATTGACTCAAGGTAGGCAGTTTGTTGCAGATAAATTTATTCCTGAAATAATCAAGGGTGCAGCAGTATCGCTTCTTCTAAGTCACCTCCCAGGATCATGGGATGGTTATTCCACATGTACTGAAATTCATTTTCAGTAATGTTCCCCTCATCAAGGCACGTGACAACAAGTTGTGCAGTTCTTTCCTGAAAAAGTTGTTTCATATAATTCCATCATTATCCAGCAGTCCTTTTGCTATTCTGATGTAATGCTCTCTGTTCAGGATGACTATGTTGCCCCTTAGTCAGCTGATTTGATCATTTTCATTTTTTACAATTCCTCTAAGGCACAACATTCTTGAATTGACAGATTGAATTTAGGGGGACATGGTCCTCCAGAACATTTCTAACCTGTTGGCAAACCACTCTCTCAAATGTGTTAATAGTATTATTTTGTACAATAGGGCATTAGCCCTGTCCTCAGGCTCTGAATCCTTCAAGTCCCGGGACAAGTTCACGGGAAGCACAAACAGCGAGAGAAGGACAAACACCAAGACCAGACCTCCCTGGCTTTCTTGCAGTTGCGCATAAGGCACCAGCCGCAGCTAGGATATCATTGTCCCTGGCACTGTCTTCTGCTGCAACTCACACCTTTTCCCCTACAGGGTCAGCATTTACAGGTCTGCCTCTCACCTCTCCATTTCAGATGAGGGGCTCCACATTGAGCCTGCTCTCATCCCACTGCTGTCCCAGCCCCTGCTGTTTCAGCTGCTTTTCTCATTGGCCCCACAGTCAGGGACCTCAGCCAGTCCAAGTCCAAGCGGGTGAGTCCTGCCTCCTCCGGCGTTGCTGTTAGCCCTTACTGAGGTCCACTACTGAGCCTCTCTTCCAGCCTGCCCTTGGCCAACTCCGGCACATTACCCTTTGGACACTAGTCTCCCTGGCAACATTAACGGCCTCCTCTGTGGGCTCTGCCTCACGCTGGGAACACATTCTCACAGGCGCATTCCACATGGCTTCCTCAATGGCGGGAACCCAGACCTCCCATCGATTTCTGGGGTGAATCTGGCAATGCCAGATTCCCCACTCTGCTGCTGATGCCTCAGTCCATTTAGCTGGTGTTAGGCCCTCAGTCTCCCCCACCAAAGCCGCAGCATGCCCCATTGATGCTTACAGGCTCTCAGTTTCCACTGCTGATGCCATGGCCACTCAGATGCTGCCCATCATCGATGTCCAGACCATGGTGCTTTCTGTCTGGGATTTCATATATCATCTTGCCTCCCCATCAGGGCTGATGACCCTGGGTCCTCTTGCGGCGTCAGGGTCTATAGTATATATGCAGGCCATCACCTCTCAAGGCTCTGTGTCTGACTCATCTGTGCTCTCACACACCATCGGTACCCACTTCAGATCACATCAATGATGAGGCGATGATGATGAGGGCAGTGCCGCTAGCCTGCTCCCTCTTCCTCTGCAGTCTCCTCTGGGGGAACACTCTGTGAACCACACACTGCAGTTACCCCTGATTATCCCTTTTATCAGCATCATGAGGCAGGTCCAGACTGCCATGGATTTCGAGGCAAAGGGCAAGACCTTCTCAGGAGGAACCTCTCTGTGTACCTGGAGTTACGGACTCCCCTCTATCATAATTCCTCCTTTAGTAGATACCTATGAAGATGCCACCATGGCTGCCTGGTACTGGTTGAACATGATCTCTGCCATGCCTTGGAAGAGAAATTATTCCAGACCCCTCGGAGACCCTTTTGGGAAGCAACCTCAGGTGGACTCTGGTCATTAATCGGCACATGATAGAACCATGAGGCCCAAGCATCTTAGCTCTCTTCCTCTGGACAAGAAATCTAGAAAGTTGATTCTTGTGAGCAACGAACATTTGCCTCTGCCACCCTGGCAATTGGGGTTCTTAACTATATTGCTCACATGGTAAAATACCAAAATTCACTCTGGAGAATGGCCAACATGGCCACAGAGCTCTTCTAGAGGGCACCCAGAAGCAAGAGTTGCTCCAGGTCCTTCAAGTGGGGACAGATATCTGCAAGCATCTTTTAAGATCAGCCTATGATGCTGTCAGAATGCTTCCACAAGGGCAGCTGCAGTGGATATTTGTTTCAGGCAGCATTCTTGGCTTTGGGAGTCTGGTTTCACCATGGACATGCAACAGTCCATCTTGAATGACCACTTCAGAGGCTATAAACACTTTGGGAAAATGTGCAAGACATCCTTTCCAACCTGTAGGCCTTGGGTGGGACCCTGCAGTCAGTTCACTCCTTTATCTTACATAGTCAAAAGATAGCCAGAAGAGCCCTTTCATCAGGCCTGCAACAAGCCTAAGCCATGCACCAGAATCCCACCAAGCGCCGGGTGGCCTCAGCCCTGCCCACTCCTCCTGCTTTTGCTGCCAAAATGCCCAGAGGAATTTGTGTGGCCCCCAGTCACAGGTGCCACCTCAGCCTGATTCCTTACCACCCCACCCTCCAGATCTTCAGGAGGAGTTAGTCAGGAGTTGCTTCTCCTCCACCTTGACAAGTGGTGGAAGATCACCACAGATGCCTGGGTGTTACAAATCATAACATGGCCATATTCTAGAAATTCTAGACTGGCCTCCAGAGTGTCCTCTAATTTAGTCTCATTACCTACCAGATTACATTCCTGTGCTGCTGGGGAAAATTCAGACCTTGTTACAAAAGTGAGCCATCTAACCTGTTCAATGCACCAGAGAAATAGGAGGTTCTATTCCCACTTCTTTCTCATCCCCAAATCCACAGGGGATTTGCAGCACATTCTGGACTTAAGGAAAATCAATTCATACATCCAGTACAAAAGTTCAGAATGGTGACTTACAGGGCCTTAAGTCTGCCTCACCAGAGAGACTGGATCTGTTCTCTGGACATGCAGGATGCATACCTGCATATCAAGGTATTGCCCCTATTGGCAGTACCTCAGGTTCCACTTCAGGGAAGCATTACCAGTTCAAGCCTTGCCCTTTGTCTTCTCCTCATCACCTGGGTCTTTACCAAGTGTCTGTCAGTGGTAGTGGCTGCCCTCAGGAAGGATTGCTTGTATGTCTTCTCTACCTAGATGATTGGTTACTCAAAGCACCATTCCTGGACCTGTCAATTCAGACTTTGCGGTGAACCAGTCAGTTGTTATGGCACTGGGCATCATGGTCAATCTGCCCAAGTCAGTCCTGACCCCTGGCCAGCGCCTTCAGTATATTGGGGCAGTGCTGGACATGGCTCAGGGCTTTGCCTTCCTACACGCAGAACTGGGCAGACCTCCTGAGGGCTCAGGCTCATCTCCTCTACAACAGTTGGTATGTAATGGCCAGAACCTTCTTGAGGCTTCTGGGTCTAATGGTTGCTGCTATTGTTACTGTGCCTCAGCAAGGTTGCACATGAGGATTCCCAGTGGATGTTAAGGATCCAATGGGATCAATGTACTGACAACCTCCAGCAGCCAATTTTAATCCCTCCCTACTCAAAAAGGTGCTGCAGTGGTAGATGGATCCCAGTAACCTATTAAAAGGTTCCTTTCCTTCTTCCCTCCCTCAGTAGATCCTCTAACGGATACCTTGGGGCGGATTGAAAAGCTCATCTGGGGCCCCATCAGACTGAAGGACTTGGTCCTCTGTGGAGGCTAACCTCCACATCAATGTCCTGGAGATGAGGGCCATTCATATGCCCTTCAGGCCTTCCAGACACTCTTGTCCCCAGGACATCTGCTGATATGAACAGACAACACCAGCATAGTCCATTACCTCAACAAACAAGGGGGACTGACTCCTACTCCTGTGGTGGGAAGCGATGAGGATCTGGTACAGGGCTGTAGAACATGGTCTAGAACTTTCAGCTGTCCATGTTCAGGGACCCTAGTTTTCCATTTTACCGGTAACACCGTAGCAATCAGGAATCCTGCTTGGTATGCGAATTTGAATTCTTGTGCAGTGCCTCACAATTGCATGTCACTGCATAGAATCTCTAAGATTTCAGCATCTTTTAAATTTTTTATTTCTCTTTCTATGTCCCCTTCTCACAGCATCAGTCTCCACTTTTCAGAGATCCCTAGGCTGGGTATCCCTAGCTTCACCCCAGGTAATGCTCAGGAGCTCCTGTGGACCTGCTCCTATCCTGCCTGGGTTGTACCCCCAGGTGGAAAGGGACCCCAGATCACCCCTCCACACTCCCCTAGTGTATGTCGAGTAGCCCAGTGGGTCCCTCATGGAGACTGGTTATGAAGTCTGGGCACCTGGGTCCCTTCTGCCAGTGGCCGATGTGGGGTGATTATTCCTGGTTTTCTGTTCTCTGCCCTGAGGTACCAGCACTAGAGGAGATCCAGGAGGTAGGTCACATAGAGACATGCCACTGCTCCAGATCCTGGCTAGCGTCCTCCCTCCTGATCACTCTGCAGCACCATTGCACCACCACCCGTGGTCACACAGGTGGCGGTAAAGCAGCAGGACCTGCAGCCCACCCTCCCGGAGGAGAAAGCAGTCCCCGGTGCTCTATCCTACTCCCTGGCCAGACCTCCAGCATCCAAGTTCGCTTCCAACCCTGGTCGCTGGCACTGCAAGCAGTAGGTGCTACCACAGTACTAGCAGGCCGACCCAGATTTCAGCATCTTAAAATAAATGCTGCTGTGCTTTGCATTCTTTCTACTTTGCTGCGTATAGAGTCAGTAAAATCATCCACACTGCTTTGTCGTAATCAGCCATTCAGTTTAACCACCCATGCTTCCCACCTACATCTCCATCACCTGAGGACTGCTTTCCTTCCTGAAACCACAGTTTTCTTGTAGTATGTGCCTAGAGTCTACAAGTATCGGGTACACATGGGCAGGGCCACTGGAGAATTGCAGGAAAAGTAACCTGAAATTGCAGAGTTTTTTGCAAAACTTGCTGGAAAATTACAGGAGTTCTACTATAGATCCTGAGTGCTTCACAATAAATCCTTTACTGTTTTCTACAGCATATATTAGTCAGCATAAACTACAAAATGAATACACTGACACTTGAATATGTTTTAAATATGAAGAAAGACTTCTGTTTCTAACACGAATCCTAAATGGATAAGATGTGTTGCCTCTTCCAAAATGTAAAAACATTTGCCTCATGCAGTGCTAGATTCTATTTAGTGAGCCACAGAAAATCAATATTAAATAAATCCAGAATAAACAAATGTTATCTGTTTCTGGATGTAGAATAATGAAAGCCTGATCAGAAGCTATTTACAGTGCTCTGTCAACTATTTCACCCACTTTGGTGTAAGAAAAATAAAGCAGATCGGTGGTGAATAACTCAGTTTTAGTAAAATGTTGTAAAGTGTTTAATGTTCATAATTTGTACTGTAGGTACTGTGCACTATTATTAAAATTATATATTAAAACATTGTATATGGGTGTTATTATAGCTGGCAGTATAGCCTAGTGGTTAGAATAACAAACAGTGATTGAACTGGGTACATCTAGCAGACTTGGGTTTGATTCCCACACCCTCCACCCACATGCTGTGAGATTCCAAACAAGTCCTTAACCTCCCCAGTGCTTCTAGGTCACTCCTGAAAACAAGCAGTTCTGCCTAGTGGGCTTTACCTGGTTTACAAAGAATATAAAAAATACCACTATATGTTTAGTACTACATCATAGAATAGTAGTCAGGGTACCATGTAATTTCCTTGAGTTTTACTTGGGCTGCAATGATTTTGTGTAGGTAAAATAAATGTTCATCTACATTTTATGTATTTTATAAGCTTACTTTTAGATTTTAGTCAGGTTTTTATTTTATTCTTTGCATATGAGAATCTAGGTTGGAGGTTACTAAATGCAGGATCACTGTTACCAACTAGCTTATTGAAGTTTATAATCAGCAGGGCCATCCAAAATCCTCAGTTGTTTGAATGAAAACTAGTCTGAATGAAAGTATGTCTACAAGGAAAAAGCTGCCTTACTACTTATGAAAAGACTTCACAGTCAGCACCCCATTTAGGTGAATTAGATCATGTGCACCTTTTCTCCCACCTGCTGTTTCAGTCTCTGTGGCAGCAAAAGTTTTCTGATAGACTGTTTCAACAAAAGCAAATGTGAAGTATTTAAGTGTACTTATGTTTGGCCAGTGGATGTTGAAAGCACGGTCAATGACATACAAAGGTAGGCCCAGGGCTGTATGATGCTGGTGGGCAGAGTGGTGCTCAATTCACATCTGAGCTCAGTCATGAAAACTGGAGACACCCTTTTCATGGACACCAAGTGGAAAAAAAGCATCCACATGTCTGGGAGATGCTTGAATCCATTTGAAGGTCCTCCACTAATCACTTGTGGATTTTTAGGTGAAGACACTTTATTTCAAAGAAGCAAATTCAAGCATTTTTTTTGCTGCTCCTACCCCTGGCCATCCACTCCTTCAGGCCTGCCAAGTCCCCTACCACCGCTGTTGAGTCACAACCACCATCCACTGTCCCTTACTGCTGTGCTGCCAGGTAACCCAAAGTAACCCTTTATTGGTGGGCCCCTACCCTGTGGGAGGCTACCAGGAGGAGAATTGCCCCAAAGAGCTTCCTGTGTATCCTGGGCATGACAGGGGTCAAACGGACACATTCTGGGGCTTCCGGCTTATGGAGGGACCAGCAGCAGTCCTTTGGTTTGCCGAAGGTGCTTTCCCATTTTCTTGGGAGCATGACAGGCCACATGATGTCAAGACACAAGCCGAGCGCTCATCACGCCCCTCCGCAGTGAGGCCAATGTGTTGTCGTGCCTCTGGCCTCCACCAGGGGACAGAAAATGCTGAGTTGTGAACCCACCCTCCCTCCTAGGAGAAGGTGAGTGGTTGTTGGACACTCAAGCATTCACCCACCAGCTGGCCCCAACACCCAAGTATGTTCCCTAATCCTGGCCAGTGGTGTCTCAGGCAGAAATCCAATTCATGCAGTTAAATTATAGATAGAAAAAACAAAGGTAGTCCACCTTAGCGGTGATGGTTCAGATTAATTCACATCTGAGTTCTAACAAGCAAAGAGACCAAGTTATTTGTAACTTGTGCATGTGGGGTGTGGGTGTTGAACAAGGGATCATAATGCTGTCATTACTGCCATCACCCCAGAGGGATGTGGACTGCATTGTTGCTATTGCCATCACACACCGAAGGGGTGGGGGCTGTAGTGCTTCTGCCATCACCACTGGTGGATGGGGAATGTAGTACTGCTGTCATCACATCTAAGGGATGGGGTCTGCAGTGCTGCTGCTTCTGTCACACCTGAGGGAGGGAGGTCATAGTGCTGTTGCTGCTGCCATCACACCAGAGGGATAGGGGCTGTAGTACTGTTGGTGCTGCCATCTCACCTGAGGGATGGGAGGTAGTGCTGCTTCCATCACACCATAATGATGGGGCTGTAGTGCTGCTGCTGCCATCACATCTTGTACCTAAAATAACTTTAAATTGGAACAAGGATGGAAGGATGTGCAATAGTGAAGGTCAAAATTGCTAAAATGCATGTTAGCAGAGTTAAAAATTGTTAAATAAAGTACACAGAACCAAATACCGGTAAACCAGTTTTGGCATGAACACGGTGACAATACCATGTTTTACAATGTGCAAAATGGAATATACCCTTTCTCAATCCCAGTAAACCAGTGTCCCTGTCCATGTTCCAGGCATGCAAAATACCCTGGCACACAGTCTCAGCTGTTCGCAATCCAGGATGCAGGCGTGGGAGATGCTATCCTCAGTGGTAGAAGACCTGTTTGACAGGTGGGGCCTTCCAGAGTTGGACCTTTTGCATCCCCTCAAAGCAAAACTTATGCTGTTCTACTCGCTTGCTCCAGGGCCTGGAGTTTTCTGGCGAGATCGTTGTCTGTCTTCTGGAAAGGAAGGAAGGTTCCTCTATGCCTTCCCTCCTTCCCCCTAATTCAGAGGTTCTGATCAAGCTTCAGATGGCAGGGCCACTCTGATCCTAGTGGCTCCCTTCTGGCCTCTATAGAGCTGGTTCTCCTTACTACAGCAACTGGCAGTGGAACCCCTGTACCTCTGGCTGTGTGCCCCAGCTTGCTCTCACAGGAGCAGGGCACTCTAGTTCATCTGGTCCTCAAGTCTCTTCTTCTTCAGCATGGCTCCTGAAGACATAGCCATTGAGAGGTTTGGAGTTTCCCAGAAGGTGGCAGATGTCTTGCTGGCTTTCAGAAAACCTCCACCAGAGGCACTTATTCTATGAAGTGGAAGGCTGGAAGCTCTTTGCTCTGTGAGGTGCTTCCCATCACCTGGATCCTTTCACTTGTCCAGTGAATCAGATTGTGGAGTACTGTACTTATGCTCCTGTGCTATGCCAGATGGCAGTACTCTTCCTTTAAGGTTCACCTGTCTGCCATTTCAGCCTTCCACGTGCCTGTTGAATGCTGTCCTGAGGCCCAGCTGGATGTGTCCCGTACATTCTTGAGAGGTATCCTATACTTGAAGCTTCCCATCTGCAATGCAGCCCCACTGTGGGATCTGAATTTCATGTTAGAGATGCTTACTTTGGCTCCCTTTGAGCCAGTCGCGTCTTGTAAGCTAAGGTTTCTGTCATAGAAAGTGTTATTTTTAGTTGCTATTACTTCTGCTCTGAGGATTTCTGAGTTTCAGGCTGCCTCATGTGTGAGTCTCCTTATTTGAATTTCCACAAAGACAGGGGCTCGATTCTCAAAACTCCCACATGGCACAAGGGCTTGCACCACAAGAATGGTGCAAAGTGCCCTTGTGCAAAAGATGCACAGGGAGCAATTCTCAAATGCAGCCTGTGCCAACTGCAGGCTGCCTTCGCCAAGGGGGCTTGCTCCATCCCTGCACCACAAAATGTGCAGTGGCATGGCACTGGTGACATGCAGCAGATACAGGCTGCCTAATCCCTGAAATCAGGATTCTCAAAACTCTCCCAGAGGACAAATTTCTAAGTATCATTAGACCAGCCAGGGCAGGTCTTAGGGTATAGAAATGTGCCTGGGAGTGAAACTGAATGTGTGGCATTGCCACAGCCCCCTAGCCCGATCCCTGTTGTGAGAAGGTAATTCACCCTGGTTGTCTAGCAGCCCCTGCCTAGCCCTGATCCCCCATTTGAAAATGTAATTCATCGCTTGTGGTCTAGCAGCACCCCAAGCCCCAGTCCCCAGTTTGAAATTTAATTCATCCCTGGTGGTCTAGCAGCTCCCACCCCGATCCCCATTTGAACAAGTAATTCATCCCTGGTGGTCTAGGACCCCCAAACCTGATCCCCCTCTATGCTAAATTCACACTTCCCTGGTGGTCTAATACCCCCAAGCCCCAATCCCTGTATGAACAAGTAATTCATCCCTGGTAGTCTAGCAGACCCCCAAGCCCCAAGCCCCTGCTATGATAAATTAACACTTTCCTGGTGGTCTAGTGGAGCCCAACTCTATCCACCTGGCAGGCAGTGTCCCACCATCTGACTCCCCATCCCCAAACAGAGCCAATGATCAGCACAGCCCTCCTCACCACTGCATCCGGCTGCTGACTGGGCTGTCAATAAGGAGTATGTCTGATCGTTAGTATGAGGAGGCTGTGCTGGTCACTGGCTGTTTCAGGATGGGAAGTCCGGTGGTGGGACACTGCCTGCTGAGGTGGGGGGTTAGTCCACTAGACCACCAGTGAAGTGTGAATTTAGTATAATGGGGCTTGGGCTTGAGAGAGGGGTTCACTAGACCACCAGTGATGAAATACTTGTCCAAAACAGGTAACTGGAGCTTGGGGTGGTCTGCTAGACTACCAAGGATGAATTACTTGTTCAAAGTGGGGAATTAGGCTTTGGTGTGTCCACTAGACCGCTAGGGATGAATTACTTTTCAAATGGGGGATCAGGACTTGGGGGTGCACTAGACCACCAGGGTGAATTACCTTGTCAAAAATGGGGGATTGGGGCTTGGGAGGTGCTGCTAGCCACCAGGGCTATGTTGAACTGGTGCACAGCTGCCCACAGCTTGCAGAAAACCTTCATGATGCACCATCTGTTTAGCACATGGCCAGGATTGCCACAACCTAGGGACTTTGCCACTGGGACCCACCAGATGGAGATTTAGGTGCAGTATGTGGCACACCGTACCTTACTGCAAGTTGCCTTTGCCGCAGCTTGCATCAGTCTAAGGGCCCTTTGAGAATCAAGTGTAGGGTGTCTTGTGTACCAGTTCTAAGTTTCCGCCTAAGGTGGTGTCTGAGTTTACTTGAAATCAATCCATCCACCAGCCTGTGTATTATCCAGATCATGCCAATCCAGGGAAGCATGCTCATACTTAGATGTCGTAGAATGCTCAGGTATTATGTTCACCATATGAAGGATGTTAGGAGATCCTCACAGCTGTTTGTTGCTTTCACCCGGGAAAGGGCATTCCAGTTTTGAAGCGGTGCTTGTCCAAGCGGTTGGCCAACTGCATTACTTTTTGTTATAGGAAGTACCATATGGAACTTCCTGGTGCTATCCGTAGTCACTCAGCTGGCGTGTGTCTACTTCTAATGCCTGTTTCAGCTGCTGAGATTTGCACATCTGCTACTTGGATTACAGTCCACACTTTCACTAGACACTACAGTCTGGATATTGCTTCCAGAAGAGGCAAATTTGACCTAGCTATGCTACACGGCCTCCATTCTTGAGCCTGTTGCTTCCAACCTCCCAATTTGTTCCAATCTCAGAACTGCTTGGGACTTATTCCAAAGGTGTGGCTTGCTGCAAGAGATATCCTCAATGAAGATAGTGCAGTTACATAAGAAATTATCATAACAGTAGATCTTGAAAGAATCTCTTGCAGCAAGCCATCATCCTCCCTCCATCCCCTTGATCCTCTGTGTCTGTCTTCTTCTCTATGGTATTTTGCTTGCTGTGTCTCACTTTCCAGTGGACAAAACCTCCTTGCCTCAGATCTTACTCGAGAGGGCTCTTGCAGTAGGTATTCACACATAGGACTGACCCACCAGGTGTCAGGACCCCACAGAAAAATTTCTACAGCTAGCAGTCTGGCAGGGGACTGCCTCCATGTCAGGTGACCGGCGTCATACGATGTCAGTATAAATGGACAGTCCTCACGCTTGCCTTCCTGTTCTGTCCTGCCGGCTTGTAAAGTTCCTCGTGGTTGAACAACACTTCATCAGTCATTCATTGGTCCTTAACTCTTCAAATTTTTGACCTTTTTCTCTGTCTTTAAGCTTTTATTCATGATTGGCTGTGTATGTCATTCCGGCGCCTTCCGAATCGCATAAGAACAAGTGTGACTTATGTGGTTCTCAACTTCCACACAAGGACAGCCACTTCTTGTGCCTCTTCTGTCTGGGCCTAGACCACTCCATGGAGTAGTGCCAGCACTGTCAGAAATTGAACTCCGCTACCAAAAGAAGGCAGCAGTCCTGGAAGCCCATACCTTAAAGAAGAAAATGGCCTCCATGGAGAAGGAGCTAAAGGAACTCAGGCAGGCATCCACCTGCCCGAAGGTCCAAGAAAAAATGCAACAATGAGAAGCACTGGGGTGGGAACCAGCTTCCCAGCAGCCGCACGACTCTGGCCAGAGTCGTGGCAGTTAAGAATAACATCCTCTGAAATTTGCTTCGTGATGGCCATCTTGGCGATTACCAGAAGGCATTGCCCTTCCGGTCTGGCTGATGCTCGGGCGTTCGAGACCTCTGGGTCAAGGAGACCTCCGCTCCGAGAAGGGGCGGCTTGGCACCCACGTGGCCTTTGGGTCAGAGTGGGTCCAGTAAGTTGGACATCGACCCCACTGATGCTCGCCTGGACAGGCTGCTAAGCTGCTTGCCCCTTCTAGAAGCACCCAGCAAAACCATGCCCAACAAGGCCGCATCTCCTGCGTGGCCTTCCTCTGGCAAAGAAGTCTCGTCAAGTCGGACGTCAGCTCCTTTGACGCCCTACGGATTAGACCGATATGTCAGACCCCAGTTCCACCAACGCCCACCAGACCAAGAAGCCTGCGCCAGACCCTACAGAACAGTCAGATGCCCCAGGCTGTCCACAGCATTCAAGTTGCCTTATGAGGTCCCTCGTCTCCTCAGCTGACCTCCGGGATTATAATCCTCCTTCCCTGGTCATCACTGGGGATAATGAGATGCTGCCATCAGCGAACCCTTCTTCTGGACCTGATACCCTGATGCGGACCCTCAGACACGGTCCGACACTGGCATACCCGACACCATCTGCCATTCCTTACCTGGAGATAGGCCTTGTCACAAATGCACTCAGCTGGTCAGACCCTCTGCTCCCACAGTGCCAACCTCCAAGCACAGTAATGTGAACAGGTAACAGACAGGGTAACCCTCCTGTCTGCTTTTAGGTCTAAATCACCTTTAGTCTCAAGTTCTGGGGATTTGAACTGTGAACCTTATGCTAACATACCCAAAACACAGGTGCAGATTCGTACCCTCTTTAGGGATTCTTGGTACAATCTTCGCCAGTTGCACCCAGCCAGGCTTCCAAAATGAACCCTTAAAACTCCATAAAAGACCTTAGGTATATTCTTATCTTTTCCCAGTTTAGTAACACCATCAAGCTCTTGAACAGTTTTGTCAGTCTTAACCATCTATCGTCACATGCAAAAGAAAGAACTTGGAAGACCCAGGCAGTATCTTTCAAATAAAGGTTTACTTAAAATGGATAAAAATATGAAAAATGTAAACACAGAACAATATATCAAAGAGTATACAATCACTTAAAAAAAGCAAAGACAACTACAGACAAACTCCTACCAACATACAGTTAGACTTTTCTATCTAATGTATTACCTCTATAGTACTTATAGTTAGGTCTTGTTTCTTAAGAGCCCCAAAAGATATGTCACAAAGATCAGACACAAGTCCTAGTTAAACTGTGTCTCTCACACACCTTTTATGATGTCATCTAGCTCCTCCTTTTAGAATATAAAAAATATACAAACAATTATCTTCCTGTCAGGAGATATTTTAAATACTGTGACTTCAGCAAAACTAATTTCCAAAATTATGACAGCCTTTAATCAAGCCTTTCCTTTGCTCTTGTGTAGTTTCCTGTTCCCAAGGCAAGTCAGATATTTTACAACTTTTCACACCGTGATAGTATACATGTTTTTCCTCTAAGATGTCATAAAGTTTATGAGCCCTATATCCTGGCAGCTGGGTCAGTTCTAATTCAGATAGAAAACAGGAGACCCTTAATTAAGTCTCTTTAGTCTTTTATTACCTCCTGGTTTCAGGTCACTTGACTCTTCACTGACCTGGGGGCACCCATAGCAGAGGATGTCTCATGTGAGACACTCACATACCACTTCTATATTACAGTATCATAGAATAATCATAACCAGCTGGCCAAGCATCACAGGCCTATACTTCTGTTATGTCTTTCAGACCCTATCGAGGCAAACCCATGCGGGCCCACACCCATGAGGCCAGAGTTACCATCAGCTGGCCTGCCAGCAGGGCATCTGCCAGGTCCCTCTGCTCTGTCAGAGCCCCTGGCACCCAGGTGTCTGACACCACAATATACAGTGCCCACAATACCCAACTCCACAGTATCCGGCGTCTCAGCACCCGGGCCCCAGTTTTCGGCCGGGCTACCCACCGTCAGGACGGATACTCCTTCTGCGCAATCCTCAATATCCATTCCCCACCTCTTCCACCTTCTGCCACCCACTCCCCAGCTGCCAACAGATCTGAAGGAGACCTTAGCCTCCTGGTTGCCTGAGGCAAGGCTCAGCTCACTTGTGAGGTTGAGAGTCATCTACCATCACCAGACCCTGTACAGGATCCCTAGTCGGAGATGGGAGACTCTCTCCCCTTCCTGACACCAGAGGAGAGCCCTCTGGTGCCTGAAGAAGGGAGGATATGCACCCAGGGAACTCCTCAGAGGGCCATTCCCTCCCCTCATAGGGAGGAGTCTTTCTCCTCTTTATCAGATCGTCTAACTTGGACTCAGAGGCGGACGCTCTGACCCTGAAGATGAGCCACGTGCTCCGGATCACCCCAGGATGAGGACTCGAAGTCTCCTCCAGAGGATCCCTCCTTTCTGGAGTTATTGAGGAAGATCCAGGAAGTCCAGCAATGGCAATCAGTGGAGCCAGACCCACAGCGTAGAAACTCACTGCTCATCTGGATCTGCTGAGACCACTCCTCGCTGATTCCACCTTGGATGAGAGCCTCACCACGGATCTTATTTCCACCATGGAAACAACCTACAGTGATAGCCCCCTTCCGAGGAGGGCAGACAGCTATATCAGGCTCCTGAGGGTGTAGATTTCCTTAACCTCCACCTCAAGGCAGACTCAGTCATCATCAACACAGCTCATGGCCACTCCACAAATCCCAAACAACTCAGCTCATCTCCACCTAATAAGGAATCCCAGCTTCTGGACCAGTGCGAGAAGAAGATCTATTCCTCTTCCACCCTTGGTATTAGGGCATTGAACTATGTGGCACATATGGGGATTTTCAGACAACCATCCTTAGTCAGATGGAATCTAAATTGGACTCCTTTCTGAGTCACAGACAAAGCAGGAAGTGACTGATCTTGTCCGTTCACCTTTGTTCGGCCAGTCGGCACATGCTCGATGCCACTTATGGCCAGGGCTCCTCACTTTCACGCTTTACATGTAGGATACAAGTTCTGCAGCAAGACTACCATTTGCGCAGAACTTCTGCAGTGGTGGTTTGTGATTTCTGTGGAAGTTCTGTGGCACTAACAAACTACCACATCACAGTGTCAGCTTGTCATCCTGACTTCACTTTCATGGCAGTGGTTATAACAATCAGAATAGTGAAAAGCACAGTAACACTACTTCAAAAATAAAAGACTTATAAAAATAATTTTATGCTTAAAAGGCAAAACAAATGTCTCTCCTTAAGGTCCTAGCCTGTTGCATAAATGACATGTGCAGAGGATCTTATGTGATAAATAAGGTATTTCTATATGCATGCTATCTATCCCACTAATGAGGTTTCCACTGGCTATCATTTATATATTTGCATGTGCTTTCTACACCACTCATGAGGTTCCCACTGTGTATCACTTGTGTAGTTATATGCAATCTGTAACATACATACAAATATGCATATGTGTGTGTGTGTGTGTGTGTGTGTGTGTGTGGTGACAGAGACAGAGATATTGTATGTGTGTGTATATTTATATATATATATATACTTTTATTTCCATGAACTTGCATCCTCATTCATACAGGTCCCATTGGAAATGGAATAGAAGAGTTATTGTAAAACTCATTTTCATGCCAACCTGCTTTCCTGACACACTGCATAGCACCATCAGGCCACGACATGCATGTGAACCAGTTGTGAGATACTGTTCTCCGGCCCATCACAATGTGTCCACCATGTGACAGAACACTGACCCATGCCTTCCCAGGCTCCGAGCAGTGATATGTTCCACCAATCCTTGTGCAGCCCAGCCAGCTCCCAGAGCTAATCTCTGAACCTGAGTTGCCGGCATGGAAACTCAGCATGCTACCCTCTGGCCCAACAGCTACCCCTGCACAACATTTCTCAATAACTTTTAGGCGATTCTATCAACCAATGACAATATGTAATCAATAACCCTGGCAAAAATGCATACAGTGCAATTAATTATTTAACAGGTCTATTCTTTCAACAGGTCTACACATTATTATATTTCACTTTTCTGGGCATAATTACTTTATTTTTCTTAAAAATTTAGACAGTTAAATTCATTTTGCCAGTTATTCATTTCAGATAGCGTCTCTATTCCTTAAAGGCACAAATAGGTTTGTACAAAGTGAGGTATGAGCTTAACAGGCCTGTGCTTTTGACAAGGTTTTGTTTAAGTTGGCCATAGTGCAACAATGTAAGACTGAAAATTGTATTAGGCTGTAGAGCAGGTTGAGCAAATATCACCATGCATGATGTGCTATGCCACTGTCTCTGGCAATGGGAGCTGTGGTAGATAAGTGACTGTTCATTTCTGTTGCAGAACGCAGACATTTCATTAGCTAATGTGTGATGTTATAGCAATGATAACATCACATTCTGAACATATAGGTGGGGTTTTGGATATAAAGAGGAAGGGAACCAGATTTATGTATAAACAGAAATATTAATAAAAATCACCAAGAAGAGTGAATTCTGCGGCACCATGAAGTTCTACTGACAGATTGCAAGTTCTGCGCCCAAAATTCTGCGGCGCTGGGAATTGGCAGGGAGCCTGCTTATGATGCAGTGGACACAGCTGGAAGGGCTCAACTTTCGCCATAGGCCTACAGTGTCATGCCTGGCTCCATGTGTCAGGTTTGGTTCCTGAAGTGCAATCCTCTATCAGGATGCTCCCTTCAGGGGTTCGGTGCTGTTCAGGGGGTGATGTCACGGACATCATTATCGAACTGCAGGAGAAGGGCACTGCACTTAAGTCTGTCAACTTTATGTATAAGGCCCCTTAAGGGCAGTGGCATCCTTTTCACAGACAAAACTGACAAAGGCAAAAACCACAGGAAATGGGCCAACAAGCGTCGGGCCCTCCAGCAACAAGACTCCCCATCAAGAAAGCCATGGGAGCCTCAGCTGCTGCACTGCCCCACACTTCTGACTCCCTGCCTCTTCTGCCTCTGGAGGTTCCAGAGGAACTTGGAGGAATTCTCCTCCCATCTGCGGGCTGGGAGAGGATATCGTCACATGCTTGGGTGTTCCAGTTGATACCAGCAGGACACTCAATGAGTTTCTACATAAACCACCCTGAAGACCCCCCAGTCGTCTTACTCCCGCAACATCTTCCTCTGGTCCTAGAAATCATCTTCCTTCTCTTGAAGGCAGCAATAGAACCAGTTCCCAACCATCTTTGGGGACAGGTTACTATTCCCAATTCTCCCAATTCTTCCTAGTTCCAAAGAAGATGGGAGATGTGAGGTCTATCCTAGACCTCAGCTCCCTGAACATGTTCGTGGAGTACAAACACTTCAGAATGCTCTCTTTGCAGAGCTTTCTACCACTTCTTCTGCAGGGACAGTGGCTATACACTCTGGACATGCAGGATGCCTACTGCATATCCCCTATGCCCTTCCCAACTGCAAATTCCTTCATTTTTGCTTTCAGGGGACCACTACCAATGTAAGGCCCTCCTATTTGGTCTTTTCTCTGCCAAAATGCCTATCTGTGGTAGCGGCCAACCTGCATACCCAGGAGTTCAGATATTCCATACCTGGATGATTGGCTCCTTGTGGCCGGGTCAGGGAGGAACTTATCCACTCCCTTTCCCTTACCCTGTGGGTTTTCACCAGCCTGGGTATCATTATCAACTGGGCCAAGTCTCATTTGGTCCTTTGCCAATGCCACCAATTTATAGGGGCGATTATGGACACAACCATCGGCAAAGCCTTTTTGCCTCCAGACAGGGTAGACACCCTCCAGACTCAGGCCCATCTTCTGTCCAGTCTCAAGAGGGTCAGCGCCAGGTCAGTCCTTCACCTCCTTAGGCTAATGGTGGCTGCCATTCCAACAGTCCCACTCGCTTGGCTCCATATGAGGATCTCTCAGTGGATGCTTCAGTCACAATGGGACCAGACCATGAACAATCTAGACCAAGAGGTACTAGCTTCCAATCCCATGATCAGGGACTTGCAATGGTGGGTGGTTCAGGAGAACCTATGCCTGGGAGTTCACTTCAGCATCGAAACCCCTCCCAGATGTTGATGATGGATGCATCAGGGAAGGCTGAGGTACCCATCTAGGGTCTCCACAGGACTCAGGGCAGCTTGTCCAGGTTCGAACAAAACCTGCACATAAAAGTGCTCAAATTGAGAGCAATCCTTTATGTCCTTCAGGCTCTACACTCCCTTATTCTCCCTGGTCATCTCTTCATACAATCAGACAACATGTGCATAGTCTGGTATCTCAACAAGCAGGGAGAAACATGTTCAATGTGCCAGGAAGCAATAAGAGTCTGGCTTTAGGCAACCCAGCATCACCTTCACTTGACTGTGGTTCACATTCCAGGAGTGAAAAACACACTGGACGGACCGACTCAGTGGTCCTCCATGAATCCCATAAATGGAATTGGATCAAGAAGTCGTAAGCGACATCTTTCAGCGATGGAGAATGTAACAAACCCACTCAGCAGGTCAGCCCTCTACTCCCCAAGTGCCAACCTCTGAGCATAGTCTTGTGAACAGTTAACAGAACAATTTTAACCCTCTTGTCTGTTTTGTGGGTTCACATCAACCTTGTCTCAAGTCTTAGAGAGATTCAAACTGTGAACCTCTTGCTAGCGTACCCAATGTACAGGCTCAGATAATTCTGTCTTTGGGGGCAGATATCTTTGCCTATGAACGCCTAACCAGGTGTACAGAAATTAACCCTTAAAAACTGTAACAAAGACCTCAGATTTAAAATACTTACCTTTTGCCAGTTTGGTATCATCATTCAAACTTATGTAAAGTGTCTGCTTTAACCATATATACTCTACTTGTAAAGGAAATAAATCAAAGACAGACCAAATAAGCTCTAAAAATAGGGTTTACTACAATAGATAAAAATATGTAGCATAAAATACAGAACTATTATATTACAAGATATACAAATCTTTTAAACAAAACAGGTTTTAACAATGCAATTCTTACTACAGTACTTAGATTTGTCTCTCTCTCTAAATACCTGCTTAAAGTGCTCATAGATGTTTCTCTGTCAGAGTCTAGATAGAAGTGTCTCTGAAGGAAAACAGAATAATGTTTAAAATTGGTTTTCCCACCTATTTGCATCAGGTCACCTAGCTCCTCCCTGTCAGAATATATAAAAATATCTATATAAAACAGGATCTCTTTTCCAAGTATTAAATTCTGCAACCTCAGCATAACTCATGTTCTTCAAATTACTCTCTTTGATCTTATGATAAGCTTCCCCTTCCAGGACTTCAAAGCATCTTTATGACCTCACTAAAATGGCATACCCTGCTCTTCTTCCTCTAAGCATTATACAAGTTTATGACCTATCTTGGCAGTTAGGTATCTTCTAGCCAGTAAGTAGCTTCTTAACTACCAGGTAACACCTTGTATCTAAAACCTCTGTGTGTGTATGTGTGTGTGTGTGTGTGTGTGATCTCACATGCTGTTTCAGCATTTCTCAAGAGACAGTCCATAAAATGAGACGGCACTCAGAACTGGCTGTCCACATCACAGGAACACCTCAGGTAGATCTCTTCACCTCTCCCAAAATGCAAAACTTCCTGCCTTCTGCTCGCTCACTCCAGGGCGAGACATTTTTTGACAGGATCGCTGTCTCTTTGCTTGGAGGATCATTCATTTATGCCTTTTCTCCCATTGCCTTTAAATACGAGGGGTCCTGAACAAACTCAAATCAGAGGACTCCGAATGATTCATGCTTCCTTCTGGCCAGGCAAGTTTGATTCCCTGTTTTGCAACAGTTTTCAAAGGAACCCTCACTTTCTCTTCCTCTGTCACAACAAGTGTTGAACCAGGATCAAGGATCCTTGTTCATAAAGTTCAGATCCCTTCATTTACGCGCGTGGCTCCTGCAGATGTAAAGCTTGTTTTGAAGGTTCTCCGCATATATGGACATATTGGTAGAGGCCAGAAAGCCTTCCACCAGGTCCACCCTCGCTATGAAGTGGAAACAATTTTCTATTTGGGCTAGCTTGAAAGACTTCAAACCTTTCTCATGCCCAGCTAATAAAACCCTGGACTACATGCATCACCTCTTGATCTGGGTCTCAGCCATTCCTCATTAAAGGTCCACATTGCCTATTTCAGCCTACCATATTCCCTTCTGGGACAGGACTTTTACTTAGCTGGAAGTCTCCAAGACCTTCCTCAGAGGGTTCTCCATTTGTGACCCCTCATCCGCATTCCTGCCCCTTCTTGGGACTTGAATTTCATTCTGGAGAAGCTTACCCTGCCTCCTTGAGCTGGCAGCTACAGCAGATTTAAGTTGCTTTCTTGGAAGACACTCTTCCTAGTGGCCATTACTTCTGCTCGGTACATTTCCAAGCTTCAGGCTTTGATGTGCAAAATCCATACTTGATTTTCCACAAGGAATGTGAGGCTCTATGCACCAACTCTAAGTTTCTCTCTAAGGTGGTGGCTGAATCTATGCTGAATAAATCCATTGAAATACCTGCTTTCTTTACCAATACTCCAGACAAGGGAGTACCTCCTGCATACTTTGGATGTTCACAGAATACTGAGATACTACACTACTTGGACTAAGGATCTCAGGAAAACTGATCAGTTTTGTCTCTTTTGCTCACAAAGAGAGGCAATGCTATTTTTAGGCAATGCCTATCAAAATGGTTGTCTCATTGTACCACTTTCTGTTATGACAAGTACAACAAGACCCTGCCAGGTCAAGTCACAGTTCACTCCACCAGAGATGTACCTGCCTCTGTGGCTTGTTTCAGGAATGTGTCAGCGGAGACATCTGTGCAGCAGCAACTTAGACTTCTGTCTGTACCTTTATGAAACACTACAGTTTGGACATTGCCTCTTTCCGTACAGCAGGCTTCGGGTTGGCTGTGCTACATGGTCTCCTTTCATGAGACCCTTTTCAATATAGGTTCCTTGCTATGGATGACAATCCACCTCCTAGTGCTTTTCCTTGTTCCAGACTGCTTGGGACTCAATCCTATATGTGAATACCTACTGAATGAGCCCTCTCAAAGTAAGACAGCACAGTTACATAAGAACTTACCATAACAGTAGATCTTCAAGAGAGGCTCTTGCAGTAGGTTTTACCTCCAACTTCCATCCCACTAAGCTTTTTGACTCCATTTCCAGGCGGGATATCCTCTTCTGTCTTGTCTTGCCTCTTTTGGCTCTTGGTGGGAAAGAACTGGAAGGCGTGCATGGGGACTGCCCTTTATACTGATGTCATATGACACGGTCACCTGATATGGGGCAGTCCCCACCAGAGGCTGCAAGCTAGAAATTTTTCATAGGATCCTGATGCCTGGCAGGTCAGTCCTATAGTGAATACCTACTGCAAGAGCCTCTCTAGAAGATCTACTTTTATGGTAAGTTCTTACCTAACTGTACTTTCCTTCAGCAGACATCCTTTATGTCTGGTCTCTAGCAGGGAACTGAGAGGGTGCAGGACCACCCATTTTATATGTGGGAGTTGTGATGTTGGCTGACATCATTGTCATGGGCCCTCAGTTAACTGCTAGCAAAAAGTTTCTGTATGGCCCTAGTGCCTGATGGTTATAATTCTAAGGTGTGGCTTGCTGCAAGAAAGATATATGGAAATACTACTTCACTGAAAGAGTGGTGGATGCCTAGAACAGCCTGCCACCCAAGACTGTGGGGGCATAAACAGTGTGGGGCTTCAAGCACGCATGGGATAAGCATAGAGGAATACAGGTAAATAAGCAAAGTGGGAGAGGGTTGCCAGAGACCAGTTAGGGTCTATGGAGACAGAATTGGCAGGAACCTCTGGACAGATTGGGTGAGCTAAGTGGTCCTTTTCTGCCAACAAATTCTGTGTATTTTGTTTCTATGTTCAGTGGCAAATGCCAAGAATGTGACACATAAATTGTCATTTTCATGTTCTTCATTTATTAATTCACCCTAAAAGAGGTGGACAGATATCCTCCAGCCCTTGATGGGAATCAAATTGGGATCCTGAGTCCCAAAGGTAGCACCGACCTATCAGCTAGAGGAAAATTCCCTCTTTCTGGGAGGTTAGACTGAGATTTGGACATCATGCGTTGGAATTTCAAAACCATGATGACCAGATGTATTTCTGGTATTACTATTTCTCAGCCCAGAAGGACTCTGTAATTTCACCTCCTTATACAGTTTCTAGATGCACTGCTTTTCCTAGACTTTTTACCTATGAAACAGCAGAAAAGTATAAAATCGAGAGGAAAATCATCAGTCAGCATGGATGTGCAAGCAGGCTGTTGCAATCTATTCTAGCTTCAGGTAAAATCTGGTCAATTCAAGATTTACCTTACCTGACTCAAAATGGGACTACTGTACCAGTTTTGCTGACTCTACAGCCTTAGCTTTTGCTCCCTTCCACATATTGTGTAATACTGTTTGCTCTTATTAAAAACTACGATGACAACAAGAACACAAAAATAGTGAATATCTGAAAAACAAAAATCCTGTAAGTAGAGCTAAGAGAACTACAGATCAGCTAATGGCAGTTTCATAAACCAACCTTATTTATAGTTGCGTGTTTTGGGGTGGCACTTGCAAAGATTCACACAACAACTGAGTACATCACACATGGCAGAAACATTTTTCTGAAATAAGAATAACGTATTATGGTAAACACCTGACATGATTTATTATCTCCACAATGTTAAAAGCTTTTTACCTAAAGTAATTATTCAAATCCTCTTGACTCGTTTTTATATTTACTTTGGAACCAATTAATTTTTTAACATTTTCTAATATTATCAGGGTCACTGACATTATAATGTGTTTTTCATACAGTGCTCCCCAAGTGTTTCCTAGATGAGTAGTCTAGGCAAGATGCTCCATGACCTCCCACTCCAAAATAGTAGAGCAGGTGCCCTGTGGTCACTGATCAGAATATCAGCACATCAGCACCATGCTAGTTACTATAACTCAATATAGTACAATTGCAGGACAAGCTGTACTGCCACCAGGGTTGAGTCAATAGACTAGATTTTCAAAGCCTGGGAATGATGCAAGCTGCCTGTGTCAAACATAAATGATAAATGGCACCTTGCATCAAAATATGTGGCATTTATAATTTTCAAACGACTCTGGGGAGGTATACTAGCTCTGCACCATAAAGAGGGGTGCATCAGGTTGTAAGAGGGCTTGCACCATGGTGGGGCTGCAACATCCCTTTTCTGAGATTTTGCAAACCGCTGTGGGCGCGGCTCAAGAGCTCAACTTAGGCCAGCCAGGAGGTGGTCTAAGCAGCTTGTAAGTGCCACACACTGTGGCAAATAAGGATGATCTGAATGTGGGGTCAGGGGGCAGAAGAAGCATGGAGGTGGCATAGAAGAGTCAGGGAGACAGCTGGGCATGAATGGGAGCCTTGCGGCACCTGGCAGGTGCTTTGCTGTTGTATTTATTGTGCTAATCTCCTATCAAGTGGCAGTAGTTTATTACACAGTATTGTACCTATTAAATACGTATACAAATACATCAAATCCAAGGAGGACAAGTAATATTTCTGAATGACATGGCATCATCGAAACATAACACAGCATACCTCATAACTGTTATGTCATACAGACCATAAAAATCTTGCACTATATACCTATTATTGAGGGTGCGCATGCTTGCTACAGTCTGTATAACTTAACAGTAGTGAGGTCTGCTGTGTTACATTTCAGTATGATGCCATGACATTCAGAAATATCACTTGCCCTCCTTGGATCTGATCTGTTTATGTATGTAAACTGTGCAGTAAACTACTACCAACTGATAGACATTACCACAATAAATACAAAAGCAAATGCACCATACCGGTGCCACATCACTCCGTTACATGCCCAGCTGTCCCCCTGACTCCCACTATTTCACTTCCATGCCCTTCTGCCCCAGCACCCTCCTGGCATGCAGTTTCCACCACCCCACAACCACCCTCTTGTGTTGTGCCCGGTGTGTGGGGCTGGATCCCTGCATCAATTCCTGCAGGTGCGGCAACTGTTTGGTGCAGCTGTTGGCTTGTAACAGACCCAAGGAGTTTGGTGCCTGGACTCTCATTTTTCTAAAATTGTGTGCAGGGTATGTGTATAAACTCATTTTATCTGGGGCATACCTGCTAGCTGTACTGTAGGAGCAAGAAACAGGAAGGGGAAGCATCTGGAGTCCATGGGAGAACCTCCACAAACTACAAAACAAAGTATCACAGATATTTTAGACAGGAAGGTGCAATAACAGCTCTGGGGACTCCATGAGCTCTGGTTTCAAGAGCTTGGCTGATTTTATATTTATTTTAAAGGGCTGATAGCCTGTGTGTGTGGTGACCCCAGAAAGACTTCCAGATCATGAGACTGATAAAACCTCGCCCCTCAGCAAGCAGAGCCAGCTCAAGTGGGGCACGCCTCGCCCTCGCAGAGACACATGCTGAGACAAGCGTGGTCTCATGGATGTCAGTGTGTCCAGCGGGTACTAGGGACAGAAGGCCTGACTCTATAAGTTATAGTTTATATACTGTATCTACATGTATTACACTTGTTAAAATACATAGCATAGTACAGCATTAAAGAGAATACTGACACAAGCTATCTACTCATTTCATAGGATTAACCTAGTGGTAGACACAGCATGTGTCGTCACCTTAGGACAAACAAAATAACAAACTCAAGCAAAATAAAAAATAACCCACTAATTAGTGGTTTCTCCCTATGCCCTCCTTCTCTCCTCCTCTTCTTCTCTGTCCTATACTACCTAAGACCATCATGGCAGACATTATAAAATCTTTAGATGGGGATGTAGGACTAAAATGTGGCAGATGTTTTATGTACTTATTACTTGAAAATGATACTGCCCTGGAACAATTTACATGTAGTAAATGTCTACATATCAAGACATTAGAACAGGAAATCAGTACCTTTAGATCAAGTTGAACTCTCATAAATAATCAGAAAGAAATGCACCTAAAATTCTGGTCAGTTAACGATGCAAGTGTTACTACCCCAATTCCTATAAACCCACTACTTCAACCAATGTTACCTTAGGGGCTAATGCCAAACTTGCTACAAACATACTCAGAACTCCTGTGTGAACTGCAGCAAATAAAAAAAGACAGAGAGCACAAACTAAATGAGAATTCACTGAAGTTGAGGACTGGACCCAAGCTGATACCAGACACAAATCCAAAAAGGGATGTAGGGCCATGGAGTTTAAATTACCCATAAGCAACATTTTTATCTGTTTGGAGAAGGCTTGACTTCTGAGGCAGTGGATGAGACAGATGCTTTAGTTTCAGGTAGTGGCCCTCCAACCAGGACTATAATCGGGATCCCTGCCCCTACTGCATAGGGTCCAGATGGAGAAGTCTGAGTACAGAACTAAACCAGATAGAGATGAAAAATTAAAACATCTGACACACTAAATAATCATGTTGTTAAGGATGATGAAACTAGAAATTATGCACCCATTAGGCCTACAGACACTCAGGAAATGACTTATTTGGGAACCCGGATCCACCGGTACCTATGGTTGATATGGAGGTAATTAGCAATAATTAAGGACATGAGGCATGTACTCCCCATCAGGTACTCCATGATCAAACACATTGACTGCTTGGTGTAACCCAGACAAATCCAACAGGACCTGTAGTAGTTTCAGGGAGCAAAGATCCAAGATTTAGATTCTATGATGAACACTATCCTAAGTAAGGTGGGGACAACCTTGGTCATTATTCATGCTGGAATTAATAACATTAATATAGCCAGGACTAAGGATGTCAGAAAAGAATTTGCAGCCTTAAGTGAACAACTAACTGCTTGGGGCTGTGAAGTATGCTTTTCTGAGATCCTACCTGTACCCAGAGTAAAGATCTTGCAAAATTAAATTTTGTGGATGAAATTCCTCAAAACCAGCAATTTCAACGTGCAAAATATTTCACATAATTCAGCGGTTCTGCAAAATATTTTGTGGGATGCTAAGTTGCAAAATTTCACCAGAGAAATGTGAAATTTCAGCTGAAAACAGGTGAAATTTCACCTGCAAGTGGCAAATGTTGCTGTTTCATGGGCAAAATTTCATGTCTGTGGTGAAATGTTGCACTCCATTGCAAAAGTCCGCATTTGCTTCATGAAAAATTTCACAAAATAGCTGACTTACACAAAATATTTCACATAATGAAAATTGGCAATTTCGCATCTCTAGCCAGAGCATCTATGGCTAGAAAAGCAAAATAAAGAAATAAATAATTGGCTGCATAAGTGATGTCTGCAGAAGCGTTTTGTTACTTGACTCATTGGGAGAATTTCCATGACATGCAAAATTTGTACTGCTGGGATGGGCTATATCTTAATAACAGGGGAGCAGTTTATTAGGCAAAAAAATAAAAAAATTAATTTTCAGCTGGTTATACTAAACCTAGTCTTCCTGTTTTATCTTGGGGCATCCATCTGCAAAGTCATAAATAAGTCAGCTACTTCTGAGCAGTGTAAAATCCTGATGGCTAATGCCAGGAGTCTCAATTGTATAAAAATGACTGAATTAGAAGCTATAATGCTGCATAACAGTATAGATGTTGTAGCCATCACTGAGACATGGTGGGATGAATCAGCAGATTGGACAAGAGATTTCCAGGTTATAAATTATAGTTTAAGAACAAGATTGATCTGGTAGGTGGAGGGTGTGTATTTATTTTAATGACAATATAGCATCCCATCCTTACTGTATATCTGAGAGTTCTGAAACACCAATGTAAAGTTTGTGGATTAAGTTACAATTTAAAAGCACAGCTATTTTTTTTCAGGCTGTTGCCACAGACCCCCTCATCCAGCACAGATTATAATGAAACTATGCTGACTAAAATTATCCAAGCTTCAAAACTAGGTGATGCAGTCATACCAAGAGGCTTTAATCTCCCAGATATTAACTGGGAGAACATAACTGGTAGTACTGAAACTCAAAGCACATTTGTGGCCACATTAATAAATCATGGTCTGGAACAACTGGTGTTAGAACCAACTAGAGGATTTAATACACTTGGCTTAATCATAACAAATATAGAATATGACATTACTGACGTAATTTTCCTTAACTTTGGGAAACAGTGACCATAACATGGTTTCTTGTGACTTAACATGATGTAGATCAAGTCAGTGACAACACCGTATTTAGGGAATACAATAAGGTAAACCATGGACTGATAAAAAATTCTGTATCTGCTATTGATTGGGATCAAGAACTAGCGGTCAGTCTGTTGAACATGCATGGAAGATCTTTAAAGATGTAATACTAAAAACTGAGAATTATTTAGTGCCAGTTAAAAGAAATACAACCAGTAGAGGTAAGGTGCCGGCATGGCTGACCGTGGGGTTAAAAAGCAGATAAAAGCCAAAGAAAAGGCTTATAAAAGTTCAAACTAACTTAAACCACAGTTAATAAACAGACTTATGTAAAAGAGCAAAATCTTTTAAAAACATAAGAAGAGCTAATTACAAGATCAAATTTAAAATTGCAAATAGTAAAGATATTAAATCACTTTATTCCTATATAAACTCCAACAGTAAAGCTGCAGCTAGAAACATTGGTCCAATAACATCAAATGATACCTTAATAGAAAAGACAAAGAGGTAGGATTTTTCAGTATCTTGTTCTGTTAATGTTTTTCAACAAAGGGTTTATCTGATCTATGTTTTTATACCAATATAGTAAATAGGTACCATTTCACAATTGAAGATGTACTGTCTGAACTTAGTAACACCAGGTGTTCCACCAGTCCTGGTCCCAATGGTATAAATCCTAGGTTCTTAAAAGATATGGCCCAATTTTGGCCTATCCTTTCAATTATCTTCAACAGGTCCTTGGACCAAGGTTGGTGCCAAGAGACGGGCGCTGACCACTGTGTACCATTTTTAGAAAGGGTAATAGGAGTAAAATTGGAAATTATAGGCCGATAAGTCTTACTTCCCTGTGCTGCAAGATAATTGAGAAACTAATTAAACTTGGGCTGAAAACTGAAATATCAGACCTGGGGTTATGTGATAAAAGCCAACATGGCTTCAAGAAAGGACATCGTGCACCACAAACTTGGTCATATTTTATAATCGAATGAGTAATAGTCTGGATAGAGGAATTCCATCTGATGTTATTCTTTTGGACTTCACAAAAGCATTTGATAAAGTCCCCACAATGTTCTGATTACTAAATTACAGAAGTTTAGTATAGGTATATGCCTGGTTAGATGTGATAAATAATTGGTTTGCAGAACAGGGCCAAAGTGTAAGAATTAATGGGCATTTGTCTAAAGAGGAATGTTGGGAGTGGGGTCCCTCAGGGCTCTGTATTGGGCCCAAGGTTGTTTGGAATTTTCATCAGTTACATGAATAACAATTTGGAGAATGAGATAATAAAATTTGCAGATGACACAAAATTTGGAGGGATGTGGACACTTTTCAAAAGCATTTATCTATCATTAATGATCTTGACAAAATAGAGGCATGAGCTTTAAAAATGGAATGTCCTTCAACATCAGTAAATGTGCCATCATACATTTTGGTAGAACAACCCCAATTATCCCTATATTTTGAATAATATATCAATCACATCTTCAGTACTAGAATGCAACCTAGGAATATAAATAAACAATAAGCTTACTTCCATTGATCACTGTAGGTCTGTGGCTAGAACAGCAAAATGGAATGAGTAAAAGAATCAAGCATACCTTTGTTTGTAAAATGAGCAGTGCATGGTGCCACTGTATAGAAGCTATGTTAGATCCCTTCTTGACTATGGGTCCCCATCCTAGTCATCATAATTTTTAAGGAAATTGATCAGTTTGAAAGGGTCCAAAGATCAGCTACCAAGATGATCCCTAGATTAAAAGGCATGAGTTATCAGGAAGGGCTGCAGGAAACACATCTATTTTCTCCAAGATTTGACACCAGAGGGATGACTTATTATTATTACATAAAATATTGCAGTCTCAAGACTTAAGCTCCCAATGTGGACTACAGTTCTGTACCAACAGAAAATCTTTGTTCCCATAACAAAGAAACTTGTGGTGCCATGGACAAAAACTAACAAAGGAGAATTACTTTATAGTAAGAATGGGAGCACGTTGAATAAACTGCCACAGGAGGTATCAATATGAACAATGTTTCTATCTTTAAGAAAGCATTAGACAATACTGGTATAAAAAGTCTCACACGTGTGGGGCAATCTCAATGGGCAACTATGCCTTCTTTTGCCTAAAATAACCTAGTGAACCTAGGGTCCCTGGCGTACTTGGAGTTTGCCACAGTCCTGGAGCAATGCAACTTGCATCGCTTCTAATGGCTCTTGAAAATCAAGCCCAGAGTAGGTTCTGGAATGGAGGTGGAATGGAAGCTTCATGTAGATAGGAAACATTACATGAAGGACACAGGTTCCTGATGTTTAAGCTTCCATATTCAGTTGTTAACATCATCAGTTGTGGAGAAAACTTTTTCTGCCCTCCCAGGCAAAGGTGGTACTGCTTGTTGTGTGGCCCAGCCCCAGAGATGCAGGGTGGTAAACCAAATGGAGGAGGCATAGAAGGTTTACAAACATGAAACTGGAGTCCTTTTAAAGCTATGTCAGTTTTCAGTTAAGCAATAAGGCATGACAGAGTGTAAAATATTGGAGAGGGTTTACCCATGCCTACTGTGCTGAGTTATGAGGTGCAGCTGAGTGACTGAACCACATGAGAAGTGCGTCATACCCCAATTACCCATGTCCTTCAGTGTCTTATTGTGATTATTGTTTTTTGATTTGATTTAGAATAGCTAGTGAGTACACTGGGTCACATGACCCTTTACAGGCACAACCCGATACAAGGGACATACATAGAATATGTTAAAGCATCAACACAGTGCATTAGTTAATACAAAACTTAACACATTTACATTCAGCACTATCAAACAAGCACTGTTTAAAACTCTTTTGAACACAATTAAGGTGTTCAGTTTTCTATTGCTAGGAGGGATGGCATTCCAAGATTTTGCTGACAGGCACAAGAAAGTTAATACAATGGTTGTGTGAAAATAGATTTGACATGTGTTTTAATTATGTTTTGCTTTTATAAATGCCCTTCCTCAGATGTAGGTTATTCTAAGATGTAACCATGGCTAAAGACCTTGGCTACAAATCAGATTACTGGAATTTTTTCATGTCCATTGTATAATTTGGAGTTGAGCTCTGTGTCATAGATGCATAGGTTAGGAAGCATAGGCAAACCAGGAGAAATGATAACATTTGCAAGTAGCTTTTTATTATTATCAATAACAATAAAATAAAAATAATAAAGATGTACAGGATAGCGCGCTTCTTAAGGCAGTGCAAAAAAAAGCACAGTCTTTCATCTGAGATTATCTTTCAAATCTTCAGCTCTCTCTATCTCTAAACAAAACATTGCTCTCTTTCAAAGGGGACCCATATTCAAAAGTGGCTTGTTGCATCACAAATCCATGTGCCATGCATCTCAGATGCACCAGCACAAAACATTGGTATATTCAGATGATGCACCATAGAATGTGATCACGCAAGTCCAGCTGAAAATCCGAACATGCGCAGTTGTGCAGTGGGAGATGTGCGGCAGTTGACCTGAGACCTATGTGAGACATAGAGAAATGCATGATCCACAGCCACATGCACTGAGTGCAAAATTGCAATATTCAGCCAGGGTATGCACATAGACTCATTGCACAGACCTAGCACCATTCCCCACATTTGCATCTCATTATTGGAATATATTCAGTCCATTTGCATGCCTGTGGTATGTGCAGATCCAGCTCTGCAGGGCAGCCCCACCACCCACACAGGTGAACAGGAGGTACTGCAGCCTAGCAGGCTGGTATCAAGGTATGTGTGTCTGGGTGTACTGCAGTGGCCTGGTACAGTGCATCCACCCATGGTCCTATACAGGGTCTGACTGGGGTACAGGGGCTCACCAGGGCAGTGGTTACAGGAGCCCACCTGGACAAGCAAGAAGGGGCCCAGGGTGACCCACTCTGGTCTGTATGCCACATGACTGTGACACCCTAGCCCTGCATGGATTATATAGTCACTACAGTGCCCCATACCCCATGATACTGGACAGGGTTGAGGCATGTGAGGAAGGTGCATCACTGTGGGTATGTGGCACTGGTCAGACCATGGACCATGCCATGCTGCCACCAGTACTACCAGGCAACCTGTGCAATGGTGCCCAGATGTCACCATTGGCACATGCCACCATCGGGTGGTGCCCTGACAGCCACATAGGTGCAGGCCATGGCCTTTTACATCTGTATTGTGTCTGTCCACACTGCTTCTGTGCCAGGGATGAACACAACTGCACAAACATGTGGCAGCTGGGTATCTAGGTCCCTGGTTTGGTGTGTGGGAAGGTGGTTGTCTGGGTGATGCCAGGGTGTCCTGGCGCCTGTGGCTTTGGGTACTGCCCTCCTGTTATGACTGCTGTGTGTGGGTGCCTGTTGCACAGCCTGGTGCAATTCAAGGGCTGTCTTAACTCCAAGAGCTGTCTCAGGAGCACCTGTCTGCAGTTTGGCATCCTACCTGTGGGTGTCTGGCCAATTTAGGCCATCCTTTTGGTGTCCTGTCTTTCGCGGCACATTTCTGGGATGCATAGAACATGCATTGCACATTTGGCTGAACATCCCATGTGGAACATTCATGACCCTGTCCCCTGTTTCTGCACCACATACATTATCTATGCACAATCACACATTCCAACATGTGCAACATGTCTCTACCATTTGAATATCACATTTGTTGCAATTTCCAGGATCTGGTTGCATCTCAATTGTGAGCCGTGAATCTTTTTTTAATATGTGGGCCAAGATGTATTTTCCTGGCAATTAAATTCTGTGTCCTGTTCTCATAACTTTTCTCCTTTTTTCACAAAATGCAACAAGACCTTTTTAATTGACCTTACTGTTACCAGCATGAAGAGTACAGTACATTAGTCTGCTTAACATTGCAACCAATTCAGACATCCTGTTCCAGGACTGATTTCCTGTTGACAATTCTGATAAGAAGCTTGGAGAAAGGTCTTAAGGTTTCTGAAGGTCAACCCTGTGTTCCAAACTGCTAACTTCAGTAACAGACCCAAGTAGCTGCATTTAATAATTTCAGCAAATATTATTACATCGTTTGCATACTAAGAGTTTCAGTTTCAAATAAAGAGTCACATATATTTTGAGAAGCTAGGGAGAAAGGAAGAAAAGAAACATCAAATGAAGGAAGAAAGATAACTGGGAAATTGTGGGACCATCAGTGGCCAATTCCTAGGTGCCACTAGGAAAATTTGATTGTGCAACCAGACAAACAAGAGACAGATAAGTGGCAGAATAGGAGAAGATGGAGTAGATCCTTGTTTTAACTCCTGCATAACAAATGAGACAGGGTCATAGCCAACATACTGTCACACACCAACCTCTGTAGAGGAAACCTGTTTTTTAAACAGGTTTCCAAAACCTCTTTTCCTCTCTTTTAATATCACCTTATAACATTTTCAGTTCTTTGAATATGTAGTAGCCCATTTTTTCAGAACACCTTTTACAACAAACAACTCAATCATTTAAACACTTTTTCCCCAACCATCTGAATTCTCAATACCTAATCCATATTTTGACAGAAAACCAGCAGTGACATTCTCTTTTCCAGATGTGTGCATCATTTTGAATTTAAATTGCTGTAGTGCCAGGTACCATCTCAGTAATTTGGGGATTTTTATCCTTCATTTGATTATCCCAACAGAGAGGATTGTGATTTGTTATAAGTACAACATCAGCTCTAACAAATAAAACAAACTTAAGTGTCTTCATTGCCCATTTCACAGCAAGGCATTCTTTTTCAATAGTGGAATATTTTTCTCTGTATGCCACGAGTTTCTACTGGTATACAAAAATGAGGTGCTCCTTCTCATCTGTATTCTGACTCAGCACTGCACCTAGGCATACTTCTGAGGTATTTGTCTGTTACAGAATTAGTTTCTCAAATTCTGGAGATAAACATAATGCAGCCTTGATGGCCCAAAAGGTTCATCACACTCTGGGGACCATTTCACATTATTCAGGCAGTTTTTTTGTCAGTTCAGTGAGGGTAGTAGCTAACTGGGCAAAGCTGGGAACAAATCTATGGTAGTAACCAGCCAGCCCTAAAATGACCTGACATGTTTCTTTGTTATAGGTACAGGACTGTTAGCTATAGCTTCTGTCTTGGAAATCTCTGGCTTTACTTCTCCATTTCCCAAATATAACCCAAATATCTTGTTTCCTGCATGCCTAATGAGCATTTGGTAAGATTAATAATCACACTAATTACTTCTCTATATACGAGGTTGGCTGAGCTAGAATCTTTCCAAGGATTAATAGTTAGACATGCATTTTTGATAGATTGGATAAATGCTCATAGGTGTTTCAGGTGGCTTTGTAAGTCTGGACTGTATACCACAATATCATTTGGGCTAGCAGCACAATAACCAGTGTGAAGGGCTAGAATTACATTTGTGTACCACCAGAATGTAGTGGGTGCACCATGTACATCAAATGGCATGGTGGTGAACTAATAGAATCCAATTTTGTGGAAAATGCATTTTTCCTCTAGATTTTTTAGTTAGAATTTGCCATTAACCCTTGGTGAGACTGAGGTACTAATGTGCTTGACTCTTCCCAGTCTGTCCACCAAATCATCTATCCTTGGCATAGCGTAGCTATCAAATATGGACACAATTAAGTTTCCTAAAATCAAGACAGATTCTTACACCTCCTCCTTTTTCTTTTACAGTCACCCTTGGTGATGACCAAGCATTCTCAATTCTTCAATGATATTCAACTTTTTCATTTTTGTATTTCCTTAATCACATCTGCTCTTAGCTGCCACGGTAATCTGTATGTCTTTTTGTCTGATAGGGCAAGTATTCCTTATCACTATTACATGCTCAACCCCTTTTGCTTGGCCTGGCACTGTGGTAACAATATTTTTAAATGGCTTTTCCATGTTGTGGATTTCTATGGTTTGTTCTGTAGGTGAAAACATTCACCTTTACAGCATCAGAGTTACAGTTTGCCCTAGTCTGTCATAAACTGTATCAATATCTTCTTTAGCAGTTTCTGGTAAGATTAACAAAGCAACCTTTGGTATTTTTCAACTCATTTCTTCAGGAAGTTAGCATTGTATATCTTGATAGGATTTTTCCTGTCAGGAGTCTCAGTCTCATTGTTAACTGTACCAGTACGTCTAAGCACTTGATAAGGCCTTGCCACTTCATTAACAGTTTGTTTTCAGTAGTGGGTAACAGTAACAAGACCTTTTACCTGCCTCAAAAACTTTTGCTTTTACACCATGGTAATGACACACCTTCTGCTGTTTTGGGGCTTCTTCCTGATTACTGTGGGCAATTTAAACATATTTTTCCAATTTCTTTCTCAGTGCACACATATGAGATGTATAGATTATTTCTAAATGGGAGTACATAGTTAGGGAGTATCTTCCCATGTTTCTTTTATTATATCCAGTGGCACTCTAAGTTGTCTACCATACAACATTTCAAAGGAGAAAAACCTGTTGATGCTTGTGGCACTTCTCTGTAAGCAAAAAGCAGGTAAGATGAGTATTGGTCCAAGTCTTTCCCTTCACCTTTTACAAATTTTTAACATGCATTTTAGGGTTTAATTGAAACACACACAACAAGACTGTCTATCTGTCTGAGAATAAGAGGAAGTTATCATGGCAGTGATACCTAGTACTCAGATCAGGTCCTTCAGCAATGCAGTACTATTAATTACTACCCTGATCAGTAATAATATCCTTGGGTATGCACACCTGCTGAAACTTTTGGCAAGCTATGCTGCAACAGTTGGGGCTATGACAGTACACATTGGAACTGCCTCTGGGTATTGAGTAGCATAGTAACATAATACAAAATTAATCAATTACCCTTTTTACTTTTTGTCTAAGGGCCAACCACATCCTTATAATTCTCTCAAAGAGCACATCTATCAAGGGTAGGGCATCAGGGCACCTTGTCTTTTATAATCCATGGGGCCACTTTCTGACAGATAGCAACATCTGCATGAACACCAGTCCAGTAATTTTGGTACAACAATCTGGCAAGGTACAATCCTCCCCAAGTGAACAGCCATGGGGCGATCATGTGCTATCTATAATAACTCTGTTATATACTTCTCTGGTATGACCAATTGTTTTATGTTCCTGCATCTGAGGATTAACCAAAACTCTGTACAATAGCCATTACATTTTTAAACACTGGTTTACCCTGTTTTGTTTCACTCTTAGCTGCTTAAAATAACCTTAGGGAGAAACACTGTTAGTTTTCTCAGAAACAAAATCATAATCAGTTATCAGTTTAGTTTCAAATTTTCATATATTAACCCCTTATGTCAATTAGACTTTTGCTGATGCTGTTTTTCAGATGCCTTCTTTCTTTCCTGGAATTCCAGATCTTGGAGCTGTGCTCAAACAAGTCTGAATCAAGGTCACCAAAGGAAAAGAGTCCTGACATCAGAATATTCTTTGCCTGTGCTCTTGTTATCACAGCTGCTGACACAGCAGGATATATTCCCTCTTTGATTAACTTCACAAATCCAGGAAAGTAATTTCCAATAATCGTAAGTACAGGTAGCTTTGGTACTACCTCCACTTTCATTTGGTATAACACTCATTAATGCTCAGAGTCACTTGAGTAGTGGGATGGCATTGAATGTCTCTGTAGGTGCAGATGATACTAGTTCTTGGTCCTTTTCAGAGCCTTTCTTCAAGCTCCAGCATGCACCAGGGTCTGCTGGCTTTCCAAATCAGTCCCTTCCAGTCTCATCTCCCACCTTGATATCTGCTAAATAATTGCTCAATTTGCTAAGAACAAATTTGCTCTTGTGTTACCCTTCTTATTTTTATGATACTTTCTTGTAATATGGCCTGGCTTATTACATTTATAGCAAATAAAGTCTTTGGTTTAGATTCGGTTCCCCATCAGAGTTTTTATCTGATCTGGAAGTAAATTGGGAAAAGGGGTCTTACCATTCCTTGACTATTGCTTCACTGCTGCAGCATCTCTCTGGCAATCTGGCAGTCCTGGCCAAAGAAACAGCCTTTGCCCACTTTCTGGTCACTATTCTTTTACCAAAACTGCATGTCTGTGAGTTGGATGTTGATGACTTGCTCCTTTGCAAATATGTCGGTGATCTGTGGGACTGCTTTGCTATCTGGCTGGAGCCATTTTAATGAGCTCTCTGAGTTGGTGAAGTCATCTCAAGGATTGTTGACAGGTACTTCAGGGACCAGAATCTCTGCCCGTAGGACTCTCCTGAGATGTCATACCTTTTAAGGATTTTTCTTTTCACAATGTCATAGTTTTCTGAATATACATTGTCCCTATTGCTGTAGGCAAGTTGAAGCTTACCTGTCGGATAAAGTTTAGCCCTGATTGCCCATTGCTATTTGGCCATTGGCATGCTCCGGCTACCTTTTCAAAAATTGTCAGGTATGCTTCAATATCATCTGAGGGACACAGCTTTTAAGTTTAATGCATTTTACATTGTTTGTAGGTTTATTGATCTGATGGACCTGTACCAGATCTTCCAGCTTTGATAGATTGCAAGACATCCTGCCATCACTGCTCCTGTCACTGCATCTCATCTCTTCTCTTCTCTTCTCTTCTCTTCTCTTCTCTTCTCTTCTCTTCTCTTCTCTTCTCTTCTCTTCTCTTCTCTTCTCTTCTCTTCTCCTCTGTTGCTTCTCTTCAGGACATCCAGCCATCACTGCTCCTGCCTCTCCTCTACTCTCCTCTTCTCTGTTGCTTCTCTTCAGGACATATAGTCACCACTGCTCATACCACTGCATCTCTCTCTCTCCTCTCCTCTCCTCTCCTCTCCTCTCCTCTTGTCTCCTCTTCTCTTCTCTTCTCTTTGCTGTATAGCCCACCATTTTAAGAAGTCATACATGCTTTTCAGGTTCTGTCCCTGCCTGGTCTTCTTCTTTCATTACTGAAGCTGGCTGTACAGTCTCAGTCTGGACTTTTGTTTCTGCTTTTAGTTTGGCTGCTGTTCTTGTTGTAATCACTCCAGAGCTTGCTGCTGCAGGATCTATATGTTTCTTCTATGCTTCCCTGGTACCAGATCTAGTACCCATGCCCAACACTCCTGGCTTAGATTATGAGCAGCACAAAGCCAACTCTGTCTGACACCAACTGTTGTGGAGGCATAGGTCAGGAATCGTCAGCAAACCAGGAGAAATTATAAAATTTGCCAGTAGCACTTTATTATTATTATCAATAACAATAAAAGAAAAAAATAACAATGTACAGTATAGCCCTTTAAAGGCAGTACAAACAACAACAAAACACAGTCCTTCATCTGACAGTCTCATTCAAATCTCCATCTCTCTCTATCTCTAAGCAAAATATTGGTCTCTTTTATAAGATATCTTTTCCTGGCAATTAAATTCTGCATCCTGTTCTCATAAGTTTCATCTCCTGTTTTCACAAATACAACACTTTTTTCATTGACCTTGTTGGGAACAGCCTGAAAAGTACATTAGTCTTCTAAACAGGTGCAACCAGTTAAGACACCCTGTCCCAGGACTGATTTCCTGCTACCAATTCCATTAACAAGCTTGGGGAAAGGTCAGAGGTTTCTCAAAGTCAATCACTGTACTCCAAATGCTAACTTCTCTAACAAACCCAAGTAGCTGTCTATAATCATTTCAACAATATAATTCCATACATTTGCAAGACAAGGGACTCTAGTTTCACATAAAGATTCACATATTGTTTAACCACAGAAAAGCAAGAGGAGAAACAAAGCATAGAAACAGCAAGTGAAGGAAGAGGAGATAACAAAGGGGATCTTGTGGGGCCATCAAGTGACCAATTCCTAGGTGCCACAAGGAAAATTTGATTGTGCAAGCAGACAGGCAAGATATAGACAAGTGTCAGAATAGGACGGACAGAATAGGTCCTTGCTTTTGAATCTTTCTGTGTAACAAATGAGAGAGGGTCTTATCCAACCATGTTAAATTCTGCAAGTACACTTCCTGCAGAAGTGAATATTCTACCACCAAAAACTAGGGGCCCTGTTAGGGCACAATTTAGGTTGAGAGTTGCAGCATGTAAGCGATCTCAACCCCAAGATGTTGGTTACTGCATAGCCTCCATGTTTGTAGGTTGCCAGTCAGGGTCCCTATCGGTTTTGTCAGACCACGATGTGAGGCAAATTAAAAAGGTACTTATACTGTACACTTTAGTCAAACATATTAACTTTTTAAAAATGTTATTTTGTTAGTTCATATGAGAATTTTACACACATTAATGCATGATATCATCAAAATACAGAAGTACATACTAACATCATATGTTTACATTAGGAACCTTATCTGATATACTAATTTTATACCTAAAATGGGAAAACAGTAAAGATGAGGTAACTCTCTCCAAGATATAATCTTTTATTGTTTGCACATACTAACAAATTGCCATACATAGTACAAGACCTATTCAGAAACATTTACACATTAGCGCTAATCCTAGACTCTTCTAACATCTGTGTGGTCTCAGAAAGCCTAGATGCCTTATACACTTAGGATATGCATGGTTAGTACTAAGCCCCTCCCAGAATTTTTTTTCTGTTTACAATAATACAAATTTATTTTTACCACACCTTTGTGAGAAGTAACAGCAAACAGTAATAAGTAGAAATTCAAGCAGAGGGCCAAATGATGCCCTGGTACGTTGCTCATGAGACTTCATCAGCCTCCCCAGGTGCCTGGCACTCACGGGCTCCATAATAATTTTTCGTGAGTTTTAAAAAATTCTGATATTGTACATCTTGCATACAAAAGCTACACATGTAACATAAAACAATAGTAGATATTAAGATAAACTATACATATATCAGACTAACTTCCCAAAGTGGAAATAAATAACATTATTTACTAATATCCTAGCTGAAAATTGAGGTCAACAGGATTACATACTGCTCAAAGAAAAATCTCTCCCCCACCCTTGTTGTTTCTAAACCCCTTAAAAGACAATTTGAAAGTTACACAAGTCAATGTTAACATTTGCTGCATACTACTGTACTTACAGTAGTTCATGTCCCAGAAGGGGACCAGATTTTATAGAAGATGTCTAACTTATCAGGTAAAGAGTAACATATTCTTTCATTGTTAAACAAGAAGACCATCTGATTATACCATTCAGCAACTGAGGGTGACAAAACATTTTCCGATTTTGCAGAATGAGTCTCTTAATGCTAAGAAATGCATATGAGACCCAGATTTTCTGGTACCTGTTCAAGCCTAAGGAATCTTGGTATATCCCCAGGATAAAATTACGGGGATGGCGGGATGTTGCATCCTGTTACTTTATTACAAATAGTCAAAATGTCTTCCACACTCTACCTTAAAGTAGGACAATTCCATAGCATATGTGCAAGCTCTGCTTTAGTTTGGTTACACCTCCAACAGTTGGCATTTGTTTAATAGCCCTTGCATGCAGCTTATCTGAACTGTAGTAGTATCCATGCAAGATTTTAATTGAATTAACCTACCTTGTATTTTCTTATTTATTTATTTATTTAAACAGCAGTTTGGAAAACCTTTGAGCCATAGGCTCATTTACAAAAGTACCTTGTCACAGTAAGACAAACGAAAATACACAGTATAACAGTACAACACAGTATAACAGTAACTTAAGACATAGATACAAACAAGCTGGTACAGGTAGGATTGATGCAAACAATACCAGAGTTATGTTGTCTTGTAAGATTTGTTGGCTAAATCCACGCCAAATTACATTCCCCATTGGATATGACTAACTCTCAGGTCTTCTTCCCATTTCTTTTGACCTTAATTGTCAAACAGGTAGAGGTTAGATTACTAGACAGCATTTTGTAAATGATCCCTGCCCTTCTTAAGTAGTGATATTCATATCAGTTGATCTGACTCCTCACATTTTGGTAGAGTGAAGTCATTATTTAAGATTATTGATTCCTAAATTGCTCCTTATCTGCAAATAATAATGAAACTGATATCCGAATACCATACATTTTCTAAGGTCCTGAAAGGAAAGCAAAACTCTGCTCTTCGTCTGTTAAGTGGATTAATCTGGTGATGCCTTGTTCTCTCCACTCTGCATTTGAGAAACCTTGTTAACCATCTGTTAGTTGAGGATTGCCCCAGATTGGCATTAAGTCTAAGGAATCCTCCGGGGTTAATGATGTAATTAATTTTTCAGCATCTGGATAGAACCTTGTATACAAGGATTGTCAGTTAGATATGCCTGCTGTATGATGTATAAGTAATCAAAAGAGTTGGGAGTAAGATTATTTTTTCCATAGCTAGCCACAAGGGCTGGGATTCCCCATTTTGGTCTATGTGGGGGTTCTCTAAGTGTTTCAGTGCATGTTTGAATATGAAAGCCAGCTGATATTGACCCGCCATGGTAAGGCAAAAGTCTTCCGTGACACATGGTGTTCTCAGTTTAGAAATCCCAAGTCTTGAGGTTCCCTGCCAGAAAGTTTCTTACTATGAGGTCAATTTTTAAGTATTTACACCCCACCAGAACTGGGAAGTTTTGGACCAGGTAAAAGAGTCTAGGTGCAGCATTCATTTTAATAGTGTTTATTTAATCTTTCCCATTTTGACAGATCTATTTCAATGTCTCTTATTAAAGGGTCATAATTCAGAGCTATAAGTTCTTTTAGGTTGGTGGAGATCTGCAACTGTATATATGTAAGTTTTGATTTGAACCATTCCTTGTTAAGAATGTTTTCCAAGTGGCTGATAATTATGGGTGTCACGCTTTTATGTAGCAATTGTGTTTTTCCCAGTTTATCCTAAGCCCTGAGACACATTTGAAATCTGTTAGCATTGCTTTCAAGCACTGTCACGAGTGTATTGCATTACTAATTGTTAGCAGGAGATCATCCATAAAGGCAAAAGTGTTGTATTCTTTTCCTGAACGGTATGCCTTTTATCTCTGAGTAATTATTAATTGCCTGAATGAGAGGTTCAAATGCCAGAATAAAAGATAGGGAGAGAGGAGACATCCTTGCTGAATATCACAGTTTAGCTGGATACAGGGGATAACATGCCATTTGTTAGCACGTGAGTTTCAGGTCTATTATAAAGCATTGCTACCCATTGAGAACTTTTCCAAAACTCATTCAAGGCTCTCAGCATGAAGGCCCAGTTTACTGAGTCAAACGCCTTGAATATGTCCCAAAAGTATAACTTTTTAGTTTTGTTGCTAACCAAAGTAAATTAAGTAATCTATATACATCCACTCTTGATCTGTTCTTAATGAACCCACCTGTTCCTAACCCATTCATTGGTAATAACATCTTGTAGTATTTTAGCCAGTACCTTTGCAAGAATCTTATAATCAGAGTTCATTAAAAGATTGGTCTGTAGCTGGAACAATCTAAACTTTCCTTGTCTTTGTGGGGATCAGTGTAAGGTTAGCCTGACTCATAGTGAGTGACAATGATTTATTGACCCATGCTTCCCAATGCTGCATGTAAATGTGGCAGGAGCATGGGATCAAACATTTGTAATACTCTCCTGGAAACCCATCAGGCCCAGGTGTTTTACCTCAGGGTAACTCTTGTGTGGCTAACAGTTATTTCTTCAGGGTGATACTTTTCCTAGCACCTCCCTTTTTTATTTGGTGCGTGTGCGCAGCCAGCATCTTCAACAGTGTGGGGAGTTGAAGGCGTGGTGGCTGTTCAGCTAATGCAGGGCATGCACCAGCAGATCGCCCCACATTCAATCAGCTCAGATAACGTCCGTCAACATGTGACACATACTGGGTGAGTTATCTAAGTAAAGGTCTGGTGCAATCTGAGCAAAGCTCATCAGATGCAGCGGTCCTTCTCTTGCCGTGCTCACCACCATTATATGCATAGAGTAGCCCGGCGAGTGGCGCTGCGTCTGCTGACTTGTGCGGTTAACACCCACCCCACTATCTTTGTGTGCCAACAGGAGCCCACTTCCCATCAGCATAACCCCCAATTGTTGAATGCTGAGGGGTGCATAATCCCCTCACTGCTTCCCACTTTCTTTCTGTGCCAATGGGGGTGCCCAATCCCTTCAGCATTACTTCCTCCCCCATGTTGTGTGCTGACGAGGGTGCCCAATCCCCGTCAGCTACTGACACCCCCAAACAGTTAGTGGAAATCTGGGAGCCCACCCCAGTGTGCCAAATGCCCTGCAAAGGAAAACTGTCCCACAATGGTTTTCTTTTTTTTTTTACCAGTAAAATGAAACAGTCCCTCGTAGTCTCAATGCCCCCTACCCCACCCTCACCACCCACTGTGCACCCTGCCTCCCTCACCCCTCACCCCATACTACCTCCAGAGTCTGGCGCGGATCTTCTGTGGACCGGGAACCGCCTGCAATTCTTCAAAGTCGACCGCGAACTGAGGAAATGACGGTAAGCTGTATAATGGAATGAATAAGGGTTTTTCAACTTTAATGCATATCTCAGGCATTTTGGGAATTTTGGCCCCAAATTTTCAACATGGGGTTTTGGGATGCCTTCTCATGAATTATTGCACTGTCATGGCATTATTTGGTCCAGAAAGGTGATTTCACAGTTACTGCATGGAGTCACCTTTCAGGACTGAGTAACGAAATGACAGTGCAACTGTTCATGAGAGGGCTCTCAAAAAAACTATGTTACAAGTTTGATGAGGAAAATCAAAAATTACTGTTTTATGAGCGTGCATAGCAATTGCACAATGCATGCTCATAAGTTAGTGTAGTCACACACTATTTTCATGCCAGATTCTCAACACTGGCATTTTACCACACCTTCTTGTGAACTGTGCAGCTGTCATTTTCACATCCTGCCTGAAATGTGTTTTCGCACTTCTGGCACAGAATAGCATAGTCGCTGTGTGAAATTAGTGTTCAGTACACATTGTGAAAATGACAGTGACACTGCTCGTGACCAGAGGTCCTAAAATGCCTGTGTTGAAAATTTGGTGACAATACTCATAAAATTCCTGTTTTACAGTGTATAACAACTCAAGAATGCAATAATTTGTAACTTGTAATTTCGCAATATTTTCATGCCAGATTCTCAAATTTGGCATTTCACTACCTTCTTGTGAACTGTGCAGCTTATTTTTACATCCTTGCCGAAATGTGTTTTGGCACTTTGTACACAATAGTGTGTGTTCACTGTGCGAAATCAGTGTTCGGGACACATTACGAAAATGACAGTGACACTGTTCATGACAGAGGTCCTAAAATGCCTGTGCTGAAAATTTGGTGACAATGCTCCATAAAATGACTGTATTACGAGCATGCGTTGTGCAGTTTACCACGCTTCAAATGCGTTTGCAAACTTCTAATATTCTCACTCCAGATTTTCTACAGTGCCATTGTTCTGCACCTCTAATGAACAGTACAGCTGTCATTTTCACATCCTGACCAAAATCTGTTTCGCAGTTCGGGCAGAATAGTGTGGTCACTGTGGAAATCCGTGTTTGACACACATGATGAAAATGACAGTGACACTGTTCATTAGCAGATGCCCTAAAATGCCTATGTTGAAAATTTGGGAATGAAAGTCAATAAAATGAGTGTTTTATGGCGTGTGTTGCACGGTTTGCAAGCACATTCATAACTTTCTGAATTTGTAATACTTTCACTCCAGCTGTTCATCATTGGCATTTTTCATCTCCTTATGAACACTCCAGCTGCCCGAAATGTGTTTTCGCATGTCCGGCACAGAATTGCATAGCCAATCAGCTGAAATCAGTTTTAGGACAGTTTGAGGAAATGGTGGTGACACTATTCATGGGCAGAGGTCCTAAGATGTCTATGTTGAACATTTAGTGCGAACCTCCATACAATGTGTTTCAAGCATGCATTGCGCGGTTTCCACACACCCTTTCCACGCACCCTTGTAACCGTCACAATCTGCAATATTTTCATGCCACATTTTCACCACTGGCATTTGTGCATGTCTCCTTATCAACAGTCCAGCTGCCATTTTCACAGCCTGCCCAAAATGTGTTTCCAAAGCTGTGGCGCACAATGGCGTGCTTTCGCTGTGCAAAATCACCTTTTGAGACACATTCACAAAATCCACAGCACTATCGTCTCTAGCTATACCACTCCACTGCTAATGCCAGCGAGACAACATTCGCATTGACAAATGCTTGTTTTGTTTAAAGAAGGTAACTTAATATTTGGAAAAAAAATCAGCTTCTCACATGACACATTCCTTTATTACGATATAGATTTTTAAGAACTTGAAAAATTCATTGTTTATATCCTTATTTTTCATAAATAGTGTACTGTTGTATCCTGGATGCCTGTTATTGCAGCTTGCTGTTGAATTTTTAACCTCAGGGCTGAGTCTGCTTACTTTTCCCCTGCTTCCCAATATCTTTGCTTTGCCATGAAAAGTTCACATTCTGCTTTTTGCGACAATATAAAGTTAATCTCCCCTTAGAATTGACATTTTATGCAATATATCACCTTTTGGTGTCACATTTGTTTTGATAGGTTGGAAAGCCTCGTCAGCTCTTTTCTTTTTCTTCAAGTGTGTAGTTCCACTCCCTCTTTTTACTTGCTGAGTAACTTATTATTTTCCCCTTATGAAAGATTTATACACTTCCCAAACAGTCGTCTTGGATGTCTCCCCATTATTATTAATTTCAAAGTATTCAGCTGTTTGTTTCATGACCCATGGCAGAAAATCTTTATTTTTAAATAGGGTAGAGTTGAGTCTCCATCTATGTGATTTCTCTCTTACCCACCCAGCATCAGATCTAAACTTATCATGGCATGTTTGGAGATTATGATATTGTCTATTTTGCATCTAAGATGCCTGTGATTCTGGAGTTAGGTAGTAGAAGAAAATAATCTATTCTATTGTATGTTAGATGTTTATATGAGTAGAATGAGTAGTCTCTGCTGGTCAGGTGGACCACCCACCAAGCATCTGAAAGTCCTAAATCATTCAATAACTTTATAAGAGTTTCCATGGATTTTGTGAGCATTTGTACTTTGTTATTGGAGGATCTGTCTAGAATAGGATCCATCAACTCGTTAAAGTCCCACCAAAAATGATCTCATAGTCAGGGAAAGCACTAAAAGTTACTGTTAGAGAATTAAAGAACTCACTCCTTCCAGATCCCTCCCACAATTGATAAACAAGGTGAACATTTCTGTAATTCAATTGTTGTGCAAATTTTAACACTTGATAGGTCTGAAATCAGACCCTTCAAAAGATTGTTCAGGAATAACACATTTAAAGAACTTCTAACCTGAAAATAAAACAGTACTCTAACATAATAATGGAATAGTAAGTATTCCAAGCCCCATGTTTTACAGGTACTAAAATAACTATTCATGAAACACAACATTTTATATAAGTCCAAATGTCCATTGAAAAAAAAGCTACTGAAGAAAGAATATCCTCACTCACTCACTCACTCACTCACTCACTATTAAGAAGCTGTGGAAGCAGCAAATGAAGTCCATAGCTGCTAAGTGCAGCGAAGTGGAGCTGCCCAATTGAAGCACCACAAGACAGGCACCCTTGCCCACTGCACAAGTAAAAGAAAAGTCTCACCAGTTTTACAGCACATCTGGGAGGGTATGGCAAACTACTGAACATCAAAATTGAAAACACATTAAGTTCAGTCCACAACACCTTGTCCCTACTAGAACCCTTTGTCATATGCTCTACAGCTTAAAACGAAACTGCACAACAGGAACAGCACAGTAGGGAAGCGAGAGGGTACAAAACCACAAAGGATGTATGTGTGGTGCACCTCTCACTCTCCCAGGCAGAGATAAGACCTCTGCTGGGACAGGGGCTGGCGAGCAGCTGCTGTGGCTCAGTGGGATGAGCCACAGGAGAGCAAGGAGGCAGACAGTGTGTTTGGGACTGGGTTTTGATTCCCAGTCCCAGCTGCAAGGATTTTTCATTTTTGCACTTTGTGTGATTTTAACTGTTACCCCGAGTTAACTGTTTTAGTTGGGGAGTTGGGGGTGCAACCCTCCACAACAGGGGTGTGGGGGCTGAGTCCCCCTCAAAAAGACATGCCACTGGCAATATATTTAGCTATATTGACAGCATGGTATATGCTGCAGCATAAGGTCTTGTGACATTATGACCCCATACCCACCTTGTCACACAGTCCTATGCACAACCACAGAAGTTACTGAATTGGGCATATCAATTAGTCCCTATGCTAACTTGTTAAAAGTCCTGGTACTTACAGGATCTCTGATGCAACATTTCAAACTGAGTCCTCTCCCTTTGGTGCCAAGTCTTGTTCTCTAAAGTCCATTTTATTTTATCCATTAGAGCTACTGCTTCCTTGGTGTCACTAAAAATACTGTCATACAGCATAGATGATCTTCAGCTTGGCTGGGAACTGCAATCTGTGAGAGATGTCATGGGAACTAGGTTGTGACTGCAGCCAGTCAAATGCCTTATGCCTTTCTCTGCTTAAAAGCTTAAATAAAAAACAATGAGATTTAATCTCCAGTGTCCATGGTGAGGGCCCTTTCTTCTGGCCACATGAAGAACATGTGGTCCTGGCAAAGTGACCAGTAGTGCCCAAGGCAAGGCTTCTTTTGTATGCTTCTTCATGGTGGTTATTGAGAAAGCCCTGTACACCATGGAGGCTGGCTCCAGGTGCAGCACGGTACCCAACTAAGACCTAGTGAATGCTGCTGGGTCATCCCACCCCGCCATCTCAGGAAGACCCAGGATCAGCAGAATAGAAGCCTGTGCTAAATTCTCCATCACTTCCATTCTCTACCGAATGGCTTTATTTTCTTTATGAGCCCTGTGGTAGGGGTTGCAGCTTTAATTGCTGAGGCTGCTATGACCTTCACCTCAGCACTGCATTGGTTACTTGGGACTCACAGGCCAGGAGCTGGGAGGTTAATTCCACCAGGTTTTGATCAAAGGTTTGCACTTTTGAATTGAGAGTTTGTATCGCCCACAGCAGGTCCTGGTTAATTGGCTATCCCACATCATTTGCTGCAATAGCTGCCTGCTTCCCTGCTCCACTAGGCCTTGCTTGCTGTCTCTGCTTCTTGGCCATTTTCTTTGGTTTCCCATCACTGAAAACTTGTCAGGTTGCTGTCAATACATAGCATCAACATAAGGCTTGTAAATATGCTTTTAAAAATAAAAACATCTGTTAAATGATGTTAGATTAATGCAGCTTTGATTCTGGCAGAGAGATTAGTCAAACTACATCTGCTTATGAAGGATACTGGCCACGCCTCCCTCAAACCCATAAACTTAATTGTTCACACCAGCTCTTCTAGTCAAGCAGTACAGTAGGGGTTTCTTGCAAAAGCTTACGGCTCCATTTTTCTTTCTCAGCTGCTCCACATTGGAGGCAGCACAGCATGTGCATTTCGCTGAGGCAGATAGCACACGTGAAATTTTGAGACCAATAATACTTTTTAGTGTACCCTGCTCTCATTTCCAGTTCCCATGCAGACAGACTTTCTGGGAAATCCCTGGGCAACAAGAGCATTCTCAGTCAGCAGAATTCAGCACACATGTGTGACCTCTCCTGATTGGTATTCTGTATACCAAGCAGCTGAAAGATTTCTCATTGACTTTTTCCTTTCTGTAATGAAAATCTGATCACATAGGGCACCAGTCTCCATCCTCCTGAGATCAGAATTAATGCACCAGTGCCTCTGACATGCTCCTTCAGCTTCAAATAATTTGTGAGGATCCATTAGAGGGTCCTCAACATTTGATTCATCATTCCATTGTCCTTTCTTTACATGCTTCTTTTTCTTTTTAGTCCCCCACTTTCAAGGGATCTAAGAGGAACCCATCCTCTCCCTAAGCATCTCATTTTCCCAGGAGTCTCTCAGCATCGCCCTTTCAGACCTGCATGTATTTCTCAACAGTACTCAATTCCTCTGTGAACACTGGGTTTGATACACTTGGATAGGTGATACCCTTCTGAGTCACAGAAGGCTATTACTATGATCTTTACCACTTCAGCAACCAGTTTTATTCTGGTGCAGTCTCAAACTCTGGAAAATTATGTCCCTGGCATAAGGCCGGAAATGCAGACAAGAAGTCAGTGTTTACTCCCTTCTCTCTCCTGCTGCTCCTTTCCCTAAACAGAACTCTGCAAACTCTTTATAGTAGCTGGTTAGAACTGACTCCATGCTCCTTCTTGTTACATCTAGGGACTGGCTTCTGGCAGGCAACCTGAAAGGTGGACCTGAATATTAATGCTATTTGGATTCATCCGGCACCCTAGGTTTAGAAAGGGCTTCATTTCTGAAAGACTGGACTCAGGTGACTGGTTTATTATATATTCCTATTTACATTTACTGGAGCTTGACCCAAAGCTTCTACACCTCTCTGCCCACACCATTGCTCTCCCACTCATTTTCCTTCTGAATCTCTCCTCTCACCTCTCTGATGTGGAACCTTTGTAAAAGAGCTCATGCTCAAAGGTCTTTCCGAAATAGTAATTAAATTAATTAAATCATAAGCTACTTTCCTGATGCTTGGAAGCTTGCCACTGTCATCCCTCTTCCCAAGGGTGGTGATTCTTCAAATCCAGGTAATTATTACCACCACCTGATATCCCTACTCCCAATTCTTGCTAAACTCCAAGAGCACCTGCTACTGGCACAACTTTCTTCATTCATTAACTCCTCCTTCTTCTCCACTTTCCAGTCTGGTTTCCACAAGTCCCTCCTCCACGACCTCCCTGCTGTGGCTCACTGATTCCATTCTTTCTGACATGGATTAGGGCTGCATCATCTCTGCCATATTTGTTGATTTGGCCAAAGCCTTCAACACTGTTGCCACCCTGCTCCTCACAAAACTGGCACCAGTTCGTCTCTCTGAGAACACCATTAGCTGGTTCTGTTCCTATATTATGGGTAGGTCCCAATCTGTTAGGTTTGGCAACTCCATCTCCCCTCCTCCCCCATCAACACTGGAGTCCCTCAAGGTTCAGTACTTGGACCAATAGTCTCCTCTATGTTTCCAAATAACTGACCCTCTGCCTGCTGAACAGCAGATATCCACATGAGCACGAGATGATACTGTTTTCATTTTCTTCTGGTACCTCCTCCTCTGATGTGATGACCAGCCTTTAACTGACATTCAATAATGTCAGTGCTGGTTTGATCAAACCAACTGTTCCTCAATACCAAAAGACAGTCTCTATGACTTTTAACACCAGGCAGAGGCTTGCCAGGCTTACAGCTACCCTTACTTTACATCACAACTACCCTTACTGTACTTTCCACACTCTTGATGGTTCCCCAAATAGAGAATGTCTCCTCCTTTAAATGCTTCTGGCTCTTGCTCGATATGAACCTCAACTTCTCTGGGCATGTGGATGGTATTCACAAAAGCTTCATCCCAAACTTGGTGCTCTGTACAGACTCCATGGCTGCACCCCTTCAGTCCTGCCGTGAAATTATCCAGAGATGATCCTTCTGATTTTAGATTTTGGAGACATAGTTTACAGTGTCACCCTGAAGACCACTCTCCACCAGACTTTTTTAATTTTTATTTATTTTTGTTGATCGGGTAAGTGCACTAGACAAATCCTGCCTATTTTCAGGTACGACCCGGGAAGGATACAGATGAATGCCAACTGACCTTGAACCAGATTAAACTGTTGGTGGTATTTTTAGTAAATGAGGAAATTTGGCCAGGACACCAGGGAAATTCCCTTACTCTTTTCGATAAGTGCCATGGGATCTTTAATATCCACCTGAACTACCACCAATCCAGGCAAATGGGACCTCGGTTTAACATCTCATCCGAAAGCGGCACCTCAGAGTGCAGCACCCCTCTCATGCTGCACTACAGTGTCAGTACTGGGATATTAACCAAGTGCCAGATGTGGTAACTGAACCCACAGCCCTCTGATCTCCGCCTCAGAGGCAAGTGTGCTACCTACTGAGCCACTGACACTGACACTGGTCATCCTATTCAAGTCCTTCTGCTGCGTTGCCCTAAGTAGTCTGCCACGTATGCAACACTGCAACCTCTATTCTGCTCTCTCCTGCCTACCTCTTCAGGCCAGATGCCTTGCTCATTGTGCTTCATTAGTTGGGAAGTTCTGGTTTGGCTCCCTTCCATCCTACCTAAACACACTACTCTCCACCACCTCTTCTATCACCTACTCCCTCAAAACCCCCATAGGAGTCTAGCCCTCCTTGCCTGAATCTCCTCTTCAGGTGGGTCTAGCTCCTCCTGTTATTTTCTAATCTTTGGAACTCTCTCCCTTTAGATATCACTCTACACCGTCCACTATTTCATTGTCTTGTCTTCTCCATAAATATAACACCCCTTCCTGTAACTGCTTCTGAACCCTACTCCCTTCAATACCTTATCTCTTTTCTTACTGTTTCCTGTTTCTCACACCTACCCTTGCCCATTCCCTCTCCTGTCATGCAATTAGCCTATTACACTGGTTGGGTATACTCCAGGCTGCATTCTTTCCCTTGGGGCTCTGCTCCTATGTGTTAAGTTTTCCTTCCTCCCTCTATCATGCTCTTCCTAAATTCTTTCTTCTTACATTATTTGCTTCCCCTACTATGCTTATATGTGTGTAAGTATTTATATGTGTGTATGTATATATATATATATTCATTGCAAAGAACTCTGTTAATGCATCAGTTAGGGTTTCTATTACAGCTACAAAAGTCTGGAAATTCAATGTTAGGGTTATGAACCCTACCACTCCCCAAACTCCACACACAACAGGTATCAGGGTGTGCCTTGGGGTGGTCAGTCTAACTCTCACCCATTCCATGTGTAAGGAAGCTGAGATGGTACAGTACAGGAGAATGGGTTGGGGAGTTACACCTGAAAACCCCAAGGCACCCCAGCACCTGTTGGTGTGTGGAAAGGCCAAGGGAGTGGGGGAGGGTTAGTACCTAGCATTGAATTTCCAGACATTTGTAGCTGTAATAGAAACCCTAGCTGATGCATTAAAGGAGTTTTTTGCAATGAATTTCCCTTCTTTTGAGAAAATGTTATCCTACCAGATGTAGTTGTGGGAGCATTAGGCCTCTGGGCCGTATGCCCATGACACTGCCATCTATCCATAATGTTATCTATTTGTGGGAGTGCAGGGCCCTATGGGTAAGTGTAAATACATTGCAATTAACACTCATGTCCCTGTGAAAGCTCAAATCACACTGCCTTCACTCCACAGTGGTTCATTTGTGGGAGCACAGGGACCAGAGGGCCCTGTGTTCCATCTATGCATTAGTGTAGAGGCATTGTAATGAATCCTCATATCCCTGTTGGCCCTGTGCTCACAGTACTGCATAATGGAGGGTCCTGCACTCACATTATTGCATAATGGGATCAGGGACCTGTGCTTCCATCTACCCATAAGTATAGAGACAAAGAACAGGCCTAGAGACAGTCCAAGTAACCTTGTGATGCAATTGGTGCAATATCTCCAGTAACCACAGGAACTTTGGGAAAAATTCCACTGCAGTTGTAATCATGACCTGGCAACCTGCATGCATGCTTAAGCTACGCTAGTGAAAAATCCATATATCAAGCAGTTTTTGAGATATAGGTGCCAAAAGGCACCACGGACACCAAAGGTTATCCTATGGAAATTTCTCAACTTTGGAATGGCATAACTATGGAACCAATGTAAATGTTGTAGCAAACCAGCAAAAGGCACATCAGTGGGGCAAGCCCTTTCTACCTTGCAGGGATTGTTACTGTTTGTTGCTAATATTTTATTGCTTTATTTTCTCTGATTCAAATTGTTTGTTGCTGAGTATACCTTCTGCTGCATTATTACAAGGTGTGCCTACAGGTATGTGCTAACAGATTACTGCTGTAATCTTCGATTCAAATTGTCTTTCATAAGGTATATCTTCTGTTACTGCTTTATTTTTCTCTGTAGCAAAGTGTTTCTTACAGGGTATCTTTTGTGAAATTATTACAGGTGGTGCTTTACAGACTTTACAGTTTTATCTATCATTAGGATACGCTTTCAGGGTTACTGCATTTGTTGCTGACTGATTGTTTCTGCTCTTACCTCCTTGTTTCTTTTGTCCGTGGTTCTTCTTTTTTGTCAAGGGAAGGACCCAGCCACTCACCCCAACCCCAACCACCCCACACTACACTCCTTTTATAGGGTAGCACAGTCATGACATTTCCTGTGGCAAAGCAGGAAGGGGGCGGATCAGTGGGATATCCACACAGTGACCTCATTTACATGGGCACTAGTAATTTAACTTGTTATAACAAGTTATACAAAACAAACAAACAAAACACGAAATCAAATGTTTGCTTTCATTTTCTTCCTTCTAATTACTCTGACCAGGTTATAAACCCAGCAACTTATCTGGAATGGATATCATTAACTGTAGGTACTGCAGAGCACTTTTCAGAAGGGCTGTTTTACAGGATTTAGGACACTGTCCTACATGCTGAGCATTGGAGATCTTAGGGCTCTGCTCCAGGCAGCATGGGCAGAGATTGCATGCCTCAAATTTCATATTCAAGAGGAAATAGATTATAAGAACCATTCACCATTTCCCCAACATCCAACAGAAGCACCTTGACCCATGAAGGATAGTTGGTCTGAGAGGTTTAGCAAGTCTTAGGAGGACAAATTGGGTGCCCCATCACGGTGCTGTCCAACATATTACCTCCACAAACCATATAAAAACTACAAACAGGTATCTGCCTCTATCTCTGAAATCAAACAAAGGGCAGAGGACACTGCAGAGCAGGACATTACAGCACAGGAAGTAGCACAACAAAACTCACCCAAAACAGGAACCAAAACAAAAGAGCAAAAGGAAATCAAAAAAACTTCTGATCATAGGAGACTCCACGATTTGGGGAGTTGATGCCTATCTCCAGCCAGGGGTAGCGGTCAGATGTCTCCCAGGAACATCAGCGTGGAGAGACACTGACTGCATTACTAAAACTGTTCAGGAAGCAGGAGAAAATATTGGCGTCCTGGTACACATGAGACTAATGATCTTGCCAGCCCGGTCAGTTGTGGAGACCAAGAAACACCTGACCAGGCTGGGCGACAAACTATCATCCATTTCATCCGCATCTCCTTCTCTGAGATCCTGCCAGTCTAGAAGAGGGGCAGATGGACGGAAGGTCAGAAAAGGGAGTTAGGGAGCTAAACATGTGGCTCAAGGGCTGGTGCCAGGAAAAAGGACACACATTTGTAGAGAACCAGCAACAGTTTTGGGAGTAAAGTTCTTTAAATTTGATGGACTGCATCTGACTAAAAGGAGTCAGTGCATTGGGAGAAGTTTGACGTCTTTGCAGAATATTTAAACTAGCAAATGGGGAAAAGGTTGCGCACCCCATATGTTGAATGGGAAGAACACCTCCCCCTCAGCTAAGGGTCAAACAGGAGTTCAGCATGTTTGCAGTTCACTTGCATCACCAGGTAAGGAAAAGGTCCAGCTCCCCATACGATGCACAGGAAATGCCAGACCTCACCCAACAACTAACACACTGAAATCTGGCCAATGGAAAATCATGTACACAAATGCTTGCAGTCTGGGAAACAAGATCCCAGACCTTTGGGCAATAATGACAGAGGCTAAACTGGACATAGTAGCAATTAGCGAGACAGGGTTTACCAGTAGCCACACTTGGAAGACTTCAGTACCTGGCTATGTTCTGTTCAGAAGAGACTGAGGTGCAAAGGAGGTGAAGTGGCCCTGTATGTCAATGAAAATATCAAAGACTGAAATTCAGAATACACATAAGGAGCCAGAAGAACTGTGGGTCACCCTGGAAAAGGAAGTGGGTCAGCCATGAGAAATGAGGTTGTCCACAGGCCCCCAGACTAGGGAGGACATAGACATTACTGTTATAAGAAATACAAAACATAACAGCTAAAGGGAGGTTCTGATAATGGGAGACTTCAACATGCCTGATACAGTTTGATCAATACCAGCAGGAACATCTGCCAGAACTAGAAAACTTGGTGGATTCCTGCAGGGGGAAGGCCTCAAACAACTGGTTCAACAACCAAGAAGAGACAGGTCTATCCTAGATCTAGTACTGACTAACAGGGGAAGGATCACAGATCTCCAGGTAGAAGGTCACCTGGGGCCAGTGACAATCACATGGTATGGTTCAATTTGGCCACTACATTAACTCATCCCATTCCAAGGCAAAAATATGGGACTTCAGAGGAACTGACTTTGATAAGATGGCCAACGGAGTTGAGCTAGCCCTGGCAAAAGAAATACAGGTGAGGGTACAGGCAAAGTGGGTAAGCATTAAGGATGCAATACTGAAGCAACATCCCATTGTGTTAGAGAAATGAAGTGTAAAAGAAGAAGGAAACCACTTTGTTTCTCAAAACAGTAGCAGAAAAGGTCAGAGCCAAAAGACTCTTCAGGAAATATAAGGGAACACATGGATGAAGATAGGAGGCATACCAAACTTCCTAAGGGAAGTAGGGAAGGCAGTAAGGCAGGCAAAGCCCAAACCAAGGAAACACTAGCACAGACAGAAAAAGAGGTGACAAGACTTTCTATAGATACATTAGTGATAGGAGAAAGTCCAAAGGGGCATTACTAAGATCAAAGGAGATAAGGCATGTGAGGAGGACAACCATGTAAAAGCATCTATCCTAAATAGATATATTTGCTCAGTATTTACTGAAGAGACGGTAGGGCAGGGCCCACAGCTCAGCACCATGGACACAGGGAGGAGGGAGGTGAGCACTAGTCCCTTCACAAAATAAAGGGCCTACAAGAGCTTGATAAGCTCAGGGGACAAGGCAATGGGACCTGATGACATACATCCTAGGGTACTAAAGGAGCTAAGGGTGGAATTAGCAGAGCCATTATCAGAACTGTTTAGTGAGTCTCTGAGCACAGGAGCAGTCCCAGAAGACTGGGAAGGGCTCATGTGATCCCAGCTCCACAAGAATGGTAGCAGGGAGGAGGCAGAGAACTACAGACCAGTCAGTCTTACCTCAGTAGTGGACAAGATTATGGAGGCACTCCTTAAGGAAGGATAGTGCAACACCTGGAATCTATAGCAGCAAAGGATCCAAGACAGCATGGGTTTACAAAGGAAGGTCCTGTCAAACTAATCTTATACATTTCTTTGACTTGGTAACCAGAGTGGTGGACCAAGGGGAGCAGTTGATGTTGCCTACATTGACTTCATCAAAGCTTTCGATCCTGTTCTGGGTAAGCTCGGGGTGGGTCAAAGTTGGTCAACTGGGTGGCAAACTGGTTGTGGGCAGAAAACAGTGATGGTAAGCGGTATACAGTCAGAAGAGATGTAAGTCACAAGTGGGGTACCTCAGGGATCAGTTCTCAGCTAGTCCCCTTCAATATCTTCATCAGTGACATTGCAGATGGACTGGAGGGTAAGGTTTGTCTGTTTGCAGATGACACCAAGATCTGCAACAGAGTAGATGATCCAGATGGGGTCGGCAGAATAAGAAGAGATCTGGATAAACTAGCAAATGGTCAGAAGAGTGACAACTGGGTTTAATGCAAAGTAGTGCAAGACCATGCACATAGGAAGAGAAACCCTGAAGCCACCTATTGCCTGAGAGGGAGTTACTGGTAGTCACAAGGAAGAAAGAGACTTAGGCATCATCATCATCACCGATGACCTGAAGTCATCCAAGTGGATCACTAAAGCAATAGGTAAGGCTGGGGATGTTAGGGTGTATTAGTAGAGGTATCACAAGTCAGAAGAGGGGGTAATAATCCTTCTTTATAAGATACTGGTTAGGCTCTTCATCTGAGTACTGCGTGCAGTACTGGAGGCCACACCTTCACAAGGACATTAACCAAATTATGGCAGTCCAGAGAAAGACAACCAAAATGGTGCAGGGACTGTACTGAAAACATATGAGGACAGATTAACGGAGCTCAATATGTATACCCTAGAGCAAAGGAGGGAGAGAGGAGATATGATTGAAACATTCAAACACCTTAAGGGCATTAACAAGGTGAAAGAGTCTAACATGTTTCAATATAAGAAAATAGCAGGACAAGCGGACACAGCATTAGATTAGGGGAGGTCATTTAGGGGTAATGTGAAGAAGTTCTTTTTCACAGAAAGGGTGGTGGATGCCTGGAACGGCCTACCTCAGGAAGTGGTGGATATGAATACAGTGCAGGGCTTCAAACAGGCATGGGATAGGCATAAGGGAGCAATACAGATGAGTATGAATAAATAGACCATTGACAGAGCAAAGGCGATGGCACATTTATAAGGTAGAAAAGAAATGGGCAGACTGGATGGGTCTTGCAGTCCTTATCTGCCATCAACTTCTATTTTTCTATATTTCAAATTTCAGCCCAAAAGTCCAATTTGTTTACATGTGCAACCTGGGAGCACAGGGAAGTTAAGTGACTTGCTCAGGGTCACACTATATATGCAAGTGGGGGCTGTGGGATTCAAACCCAAGTCTCCTGATTTGCAGCTCAGAGCGTTAAACCACTGTTCTATACTGCTCTGATTGCAACACTTTACAAATTTGTGAAAGTAGTCACGGAAGGCTGTTGCAATTTGCAACAGTATGGTAAAACATGTTCACAAAATTTGCAAAAGTGTCACACTGTACTATTACAAATTGCAACAGTGCCAATGGAAAAGTTTTAGAACATATTTCTGACCATAATTTTACAAATCTGTTTGTGTGTACCAAGGGGTTTTTTTTGAATTACAACATTTTACCCATTGCTAACTGAAAATAAGGTGAGCTACACAACAGATCTGGAGGCATTTGCAACAGAAAAGGTGCTTTAGGAAGTAAAACGTGGCTTTCAGACAGCACATATATTTTTGTTCCTATAGGCTGTAATGGGAAAGATAATTATTTAATAACTGTTTAACGATTAATATTTTTACACCAAACCTTCAAAAGGCACATCAGTGATCCAGACCCCATATTCCTAACAATTTCAGACCAGACAGCCAAACCATTTGGGCTGTAGCCCCTCAGCAAAGAAATTGCTCAAAAAGTAGTATTTTCATTTTTTGGGCACTCCATAATTTCTAAAACTGCACATCTGACTGGAACGAAACTTGCTAGATCCAGAGATCTATGGCAGCAGACCAAACATGCAAAATGTCAAGCAAATTGGTTGAACCCTTGCAAAGCTTTGTAAAGTACAAAAGTTTGAAGTGGCAGGGTACCTTGCTATACTGGGCACTACTGTGCCAGTATAATAATACATATGTGTGTATATATGTATATAGTGTATATATATATATATATATATATATATATATATTAGCATGGTAGTGCTACCATAGTTAGGGTTGAATAGCACTTTTTAAGGTTAAAGGGTCAAATTTTGGACCTTAATAACTTTGCCACCATTCAACAGATTTATCTGAAATTTAGTATGCTCAATTGGGCATGGTAGGTCTTGAGATTTACAGGTTTTGTACCAGTTGGATATACAGCTGCGGAGTTATTAAGCAACAACTAATTGCGTAATTATGCTTTTTTTGCAATTTCTTTGCTCTCACCTACAGGTCGCATGGCTTGTGTGACTGATCTGAAAACTTCAGGAAACATGTGGTCAGGGTCCCTGATGTGCCTTTTGAAGATTTCGTGAAAAATATTGAATGGTTCAAAAGTTATTCAAAAACAAGTTCCCATTATAAGTGAATGGGAAAGTTAAAATATTCAACACTTGCACAAATGCACTTTTTAGTGTTGCAAATGGCCCTAGTAGTGTCACAAATCCACCATTTTGTTTTCAGTTGGTGATCAGAAAAATGCTTGGCATTTAAATTTGAGACCCTCTAGGGACACAATTATTTTGTGTTCACCTAGTCGGACCCTGAGGATGCTAGCCATGTCTTTATTTTGGGGTATAACACCCCAGAAATATGTTTTTAAATTTCTGGAACCAGTAGTGTCACAGAAGTAGTGTCACAGGCATGACACTTTTGCAGCAACATTTGTGAAAATTGCGCAAATTGCAGCAATACTTTTCAGACTTGAGTCAAAATGACGGAAATCTTTGCCACCCTGCTGCGAGAAAGAACGGTTTGGTCTTTTGAGCTGAAATTTTGAGGGAAGGCAGCCAACATCTCCCAGATGTGCCTTTTAGTGGTTTGGTGACAAAGTATTGCATGGCTGCCAAGTTATGGTACTCAGAAGTTGATGTTTTCCCATAGACTAACATGGTGGCGTCCGCTGAGCCTTTTGAGGGCTCGAATCTAGAAAACAGTGTGAGATACAGAATTTTTGATGCAAATTGCATACTATGCAACTGCAAAACCTAGCCAGGAAAATCAAGATTTTTGTGAAATTTAAATTTTTTCTAATGTGCGGTTGCTGAGATATGAGCAATTAGTACTTCCAATGCTTGTTTTAAGGTTCGATCCCCATTACAGTGTATACATTCTTTGTACACACTGTGTTTCTGAATGCACCTGTTTGGCAGAAACAGTTGATGCAATTCGTTACTGTTGCAGTTACTGTTTCCACTTGTGTTTATATCCCTGTTTGCATTACCGTTCCCGTGTATACCACCGTGTGCGTTACCCTTTGTGTTGTCATTCACTCTTGCATTTTCGTTATTGTTACCATTTGCATTTCCACTACTGTTTCTCTTTGCATTTTTGTTTGTGTCACCATGCGCATTGCCATTTGAGTTTACAGCAGCCCTATCGTTATGCTTTCCATTTCTCGTTTGTTTCTGTCTTCCTTGCTGTTACTGTTACCATTTGCATTACAATTGCATTACTGTCCCTGTACACATTATGGTTTGCATTTCCATATGCGCTTGCATTTCATTTTGCGCTTCTGTTTACTTTGCTGTTACCGTTACCATTTGCTTTTACAATTGTGGTACTGTGCCCGTCATGCAGTTCGATTTAATTTCTGTACACTTCTGTTCACATTTCTGTTCTCTTTCCTTTGGCATTATTCTTCGTGTTAACTTTACCATTTGCATTTACAATTGTGGTACCGTGCCTGTACTCATTACTGTTTGTGTTTACGTGTGCTTGTGTTCGGGCGTGTCCGTTTCTGTTCCTTTTGCATTCTTTTGATGTGACACTTAACATTCCATTTAAAATACCACTCTCCATCACTGTTTGAGTTACCAGTTGTGTTTTGCATGCTTCAATGTCCGTTTGCATTACTTTTCTCTTGGCATCACTTTGCGCTTACGTTTCTATTAACATTTCTTTACCATTTACATTTGCGTCACCATGTGAGCCACTGTTCACTTCTGTTTGTGTTGCTGTTCCTGTTACTATATCACAAGATCATGTGGCGGTTTGGGCCCGTGCTCGCCGCGCGTTACATTCACTATTTCTCATCATCTTTCTCAAAAGAGGGAATTAGAGGTAAAAACTCTGCTTAATGCATTAGTTAGGGTTGTTTCACAAGTCGTGTGTTAGGGTTGAAAGCCCCTTGGAGCCCCAGCCCCCAACCCGGCATCAGGGTGCGTTGGGATTGGCGGTCCTAACTCTCACCCCATTTTCCTATACCTCTGCTTCTTCACACATGTGATGCGGTAAGGTTAGGGCTGATGACCTCAATGCGCACTCCGATGCTGGTTGGGGGGTGGGCTGGGGGTCCAAGGGGGCTTTCAACCCTAACACCAAATTTTCTCGCTTTTGTCACTGTGGAAAAACCTAACTAATTCATTAAACAGGTTTTTGCCTCTAATGTCCCTTCTTTTGAGAATGATGAAGATAAATAGTGAATGTAATGCGATTTGCGAGGCACCACGCTTCCGCCATGTGATGTCTTGTGACATAGTAACAGAACAGACACAAATACAAGTGCAAACAGTGGCACACATGGTAGCACAAACATAAATGGTAAGGAAACGCGAGAAACGCAAGTAAAGTGACGCCAAGTGAATAGTTACGAAACTAACATTGAAGCACATATGAAAATGCAACTGGTACACTAACAGTGAAGGCAGTAGTATTTTAAATGGAAATGTTAAGTGTCACAGCAAAAAGAACACAAAGGGAACAAAATGGAAACAGAATGCAAGCGCAAGACATAAACGCGTAAAGCGAACGCACAGGCACGGTATCTCAATTGTAAATGAAAATGGTAACGTTAGCATGAAGAATAACGCCAAAGGAAAGAGAAATGGAAACTGAACAGAAGCGCATACGGAAACGCAAACTGAAACTCGTGACGGGCACAGTACCGCAATTGTAAAACGGAAATGGTAATGGTAACAGCAATAATAACAGCAAAGGAAACAGAAGCACAAAAGGAAATGTAAGCACATATGGAAATGCAAACCATAATGCACACGGCACAGTAACACAATTGCAAATGCAAATGGTAACAGTAACATCAAAGAAGACTCAAAATGAAAGAGAAATGGAACGCAAATGAAAGGGCTGCTGGAAATGCAAATGGCAAAGCACACGGTGATGCAAACAAAAATGCAAATAGAAACAGTAGTGGAAATGCAAACGGTAACAGTAACGAAAATGCAAGCGAATGACAATGCAAAGGGTAATGCACATGGTGGAGTACACATGAACGGTAATGCAAATGGAGACATAAACGCAAGTAGAGATAGCAACTGTAACAGTAATGGAAGTGCATACCCTAGTTTTGCCAAACAGGTGCATACAGAAACACAGTGGGCTGGATATTCAAACTGCACCATTCATGGGGCGCAAGCCCTTGTGCTCTTGTAAAAGAGTGCGCAGGGTATATCCAGGGTGATATTCAAAGGAGTTGCGCTATTGAGCAACCCTTTGAATATCACCCCCAGCCACAGCCACTGTGCATGGCGCAGTGGAACTTGCGCCACTGCAAGTTGACAAAGTGGAGCATTCAACTGCGTTGGCGCAAGTCCCATTGCGCCATGCTAAAATCCCGATATTCAAAAGGTGACATGCAAATGGGGCTATAATTCATGCAAGGTGCAGGGGGCCATTTGCATCTGATTATGGCCCCATTTGCATGCTATTAGCATGCAGGTGCGCCGATCCCCAAGGACTTGTGCCTGGCACCCTGCCAGGCAGCAGCCATCGGAAGGACGCCCCTGCAGCCCAATCACGGGCAAAGAGTGTAAAAACCCACCACCACCCCCCACTGGCCCGATCACCACAGAAAGAGCATACCTCTCAACTGTACCACACACAGAAACGTTCTCTCATTTTACTACAAAAGCTACCTGTTCCATTGAGAGGACTTGTCCCACATTCAGTTAACATTTTAAAGCAAAACTCCATAGTAAATGATGCAAAATATATAATTTTAATTAATAGTAGACTTTCTGAACATAAATGCAAACATTTTCACAGTGTTGTGAGCTTCTAATGTAAAGATTTGATTAAGTGTTCCACATTTTGCCCATTCTTTCCACATTTTGAGAGGCAATGTTCCACATTTGGGGGACAAAAGGTTGAGAGGTATGGGAGAGTGGGTTGAGGGCCAGCCACAGGTGGCAGCTGCTGTGTTGCACCCTGCAATGCAGCAGCTCACCTGTGGGTGGCCCTCAACTTGATCCTTTTTTTTTGGCTCAAAGTTGTGCAGGTGCAGGTTGGAGGTTGCACCTGCACAACTCTGCACAGCCCAGCTGAATATCGGGCTGTGCAGTTTATGCATGGTTCCTCCCCCTCCAGTTCAGCATGCATTCATTTGCATTGCGCTGTTGCTCAGCATGTTTTCTGTGGTGCAACTGCCTCCTGCTGAATATCGCAGAATGGAGGAAGTTCGGACTTGCGCAGGCGCAACCCTATTGCGCATGGTGCAACCCTTTTGAATATCTGGCCCAGTGTGTATAAAGAATGTATGCACTGTAATGGGGATCGAAGCTTAAAACAAGCATTGGAAGTACTTAATTGCTAATATCTCAGCAACAGCACGATGTAGAAAAAAATGTTAAATTTCACAAAAATCATGATTTTCCTGGGTAGGTTTTTGCTCTTACATAGCCCATAGGGCTATGCACCTTGCAACGAAAATTCCGTATCTCGCACCGTTTTTGAGATACGAGCTCCGAAAGGAGCGGTGGATGCCACAATGTTTTTCTGATCACCAACTGAAAACAAAATGGCAGATTTGCAACACTACTAGGACCATTTGCGACACTAAAAAGTGCATTTGTGAAAGTGTTGAACTTTTTGTTAACTTTTCCCATAATGGGAACTTGTTTTTTGAATAACTTTTGAACTGTTTAATATTTTTTCATGAAATCTTTGAAAGGCACATTGGGGACCCCGGCCGCATGTTCCCTGAAGTTTTTGGACAGGTCACACAGACTGTGCGACCTGCAGGCAAGAGCAAAGAAATTGCAAAAAGCGTAATTGCGCAATACATTGTTGCTTAATAACTCCACAGCCGTATATCCAACTGGCATGAAACTTGGCAAATCCCAAGATCTGGCATGCCCAATCATGCATACCAAATTTCATGCAAATCTGTTGAATGGTGGCAAAATTATTAAGGTGAAAAATTTGACCCTTTAACCTTAAAAGTGCTACTCAACCCTAACTATGGTAGCGCTACTGTGCTACCATAATATATATATATATAGTTATATTTACCAAGTCTCACTTGTAAGAGTGAATTCATTGTCACTGGGAGGTCACATATATATCTATATATATATATATATATCTATATATATATATATATATATATATAGATATATATATATATTATGGTAGCACGGTAGTGCTACCATAGTTAGGGTTGAAGAGCCATTTCCATGTTAAACCCAAAATTTTGCACCTTAATAACTTTGCAACCGTTTGATGGATTTGCTTGAAATTTGGAATGTTTGATCAAGACCCATAGGCCTTGGGATCTGCCAAGTGTTGTACTGATTGGATATACGGTTGCGGAGTTATTAAGTGTGATCTGTGCGTACGTTTACGCTTTTCTGGAATTCTGTGGTCGCGCCTACAGGTCATAAAGTTTGCATGACCGGCCCAAAATCTTCAGGGAATGTGCAGCCAGGGTCCCTGATGTGCCTTTCAAAGATTTCGTGAAAAAATATTTAATGGTTCAAAAGTTATTCAAAAAACAGTTTCCCATTATAAGTCAATGGGAAAAGTTAACAAAAAGTTCAACACTTTCGCAAATGCATTTTTACTTTAGCAAATGGGCCTGTTACTTTCGCAAATCAGCCATTTTGTTTTCAGTTGGTGATCAGAAAAATGGTTGGCATTTAAATTTGGGACCCTCTAGCAACCTAATTTTTTTAGTATTCACCTAGTCGGGCCCTGAGGATGCTTGCCATGTCTTTATTTTGTGGTAAAACACCCCAGAAATATGTTTTTCAAATTTCTGGAAAAAGAACTTTCACAAATTACTTTCGTGCTCATGAAAGTGTCGGCAATTTTTTGCGAAAGCTTTCGCAAATTGCGACAGTAGTTTTCTAGTCTGTGGGAAAATGACAGCAATTCTTTGGCACTGCGCTGCAAAAGAACCGTTGGGAGTTTTGAGCTGAAATTTGGAAGGAACGGAGCCGACATCTCACAGATGTGCCTTTCAGTGTTGTATTGAAAAAATATTACACAGCGGCAAAGTTACGGCACTCCAAAGTTGACGGTTTTTCCCATAGGATAACATTACGGCGCCCGACGCATTACAGAAATCCTTTGGCACCCTGCTGCAAAATAACGGTTTGGTCTTTTTTCCTGAAATTTGGAGGGAAGACAGCCAACAGCCCACAGATGTGCCTTTCAGTAGGTTGGTGAAAAAATATCACATGGCGGCAAAGTTACGGCACTCCAAAGTTGACATTTTTTCCCATAGGATAACATTGCGGCGCCCAACGCATAACAGAAATCGTTTGGATCCCTGCTGCAAAATAACGGTTTAGTCTTTTTTCCTGAAATTTGGAGGGAGGACAGACAACAGCCCACAGATGTGCCTTTCAGTGGTTTGGTGAAAAAACATTACAGGGAGGCAAAGTTATGGCGCTCTGAACTTTTCTTTTTTTCCCATAGGATAACATTACGGCGTTCACCGCACCTTTCAGGGCCCGTATCTGGGAAACGGTGCGAGATCCGGACTTTTCGTTGGAAAATTTCTTAGCCCCCTACTGGGGTTAAGATTCAAATTAGCCAGGACAGTTGTAAATAATATGACTTTTAAATTTTTTTTCTACGTCGTACGGTTCCTGAGATATAATGTATTTAGTATTCCAAGATCTCATTTTCTGCGCCGATACTCATTATTTTGCATACATTATTTGTACTCACTGTCTTTCTCAATGAAGGTTTTGGGGAAAACCAGCCTGTGCGCTTACATTACTGTTACTGTTGCCCTTTCCGCTTGCGGTTCCATACCCGTTTCACTTACCGTTGACATCTGCGCCACCATGTGCGTTATCCTCTGCGTTTTCATTTGTGCTTGTGTTTCTGTTATTTTTTGCCATTTTCTGTCTACAGTACTGTTTATCTTTCTGTTTCACTTTACATCACCAAGCCCATTGACATTTCTGTTTGCAGGCACCATGTTACTATGTGACCAATCCCGTCTACGCCACCATGTGCGTTACCCTTTCTGTTCTCATTCGTGCTTGTGTTACCATGTGCGCCACTGTTAGCATTTCTGTTTGTGTTGCTGTCCCTGTTAGTATGCCACAAGACATCATGTGGCGGGAGCGCGGGGCCCAAAGGGCCCCTGACCCGCACTACATTACATCTACTATTTCTCAATATCATTCTCAAAAAAAGGGAAATTAGAGGCAAAACTCCGCTTAATGCATTAGTTAGGGTTGTTCCACAGCAACAAAGTGAGAAATTTGCTGTTAGGGTTGAAAACCTAACTCAGTCACCCCAGCACCACACACACACAGACACACACACACATTCAAGTATGGGGAGGACCAAGTCAACACAACCAATGACAGACATCCAGCAGCAGGTGACAGAAATAACAAACAATTGTCTAAATGTACTACGAGACATCCCCACCCACCTGACCAGGTACTGCATGCTCAGTGGAGATCAACAGCAAAACTGAGGCCATGTACACCAAACGCATACACATCCTGATTGCAGCTGCACACAGCGTATCACACTATAGTAGTTGCATGGCCTTACCTACCGATGCCCACACCACACCACACAACTGGTACTGTGCCGTTATTCAATATAAATGCTGAAGGTGCATGATGACAGTTGTAGAAAGGTTTTAACACTACTGAGTATACATTAATTAAGAGAAGCACATAAATTAACTACAAGACACTAGCATGCTCAAGATAAAAGTAGTGATACATTTAGTACGTGATTTACATAGTAGTACATTTACTGCAATGGTTTACTCAACATAGAGAGGGCTGATGTAAACGTATGGAAAAGCATTGCCTGTTCAACGCTGTGAAATTGGTACTGCCAGTATCACATGCATTCTTACTGATGAAGGTGTACTGCTGATGTACATACATAGACCTTCAGTGTGTTTCAATATTAAAGATGCAGTAAGTATTCTTTGTAAGAAAAATTGTAATTGCATGGATCAGGCCCAGCAACTTCTAAATATCATAGCACTACTGAGCCAACAATGATGTACCTGTATCGGACGTGTATATAGGATAGATTTTCCTGTAGGCACTTACTGAGTATGTTGTACCTGATAAAGACAATCTCATTGCATCTGTGATGACTAACTTCTTCAAATAGTAATGCATTTGCTATTGTTGCAATGAGTGATCTATGCCACTTATGGACACAGTGTGATTTTTTTAACAGTTGTTTCATACTCAGGCTGTATGCCTACTGTTTGGGTTTGCCACACTTCTGTCACTGATGCTATCAAAGTGATAACTATGTTAATTCTGCTACAACAGGAATCAAGTAGGTATGGTGTAGATATAAACAGAATGTCTTTTAGTATTGATTTAACTCATAATGGGGTAAATGTACTAGGACAGCAGGGGTTATCATCTATCACTGAGTCTGTCAGTTATAATCACACTAGGGTTTCGATGACTGTAATGATCAAGTTACACTGTTCATCTTCATGAGTTCATATTCACAGCCATTCTCCAGCAACTAGACAGTGTATGGTGTAACTGGGTGGGACACTGTGTTGCAAAGCTGCTGCAGTGCCTAGCAGAGGAGATATCTACTCAAAAGACAATTAAGCTATAAGGCATGACCAACAGTTATGTTAAATGGTCTGTTAATCACCCTGTAGAGGTTTAATGTTGAATGAGGCATATCCGAGTGCCACATGTCGCTAGACAGTGATAAACTGACCATTAACATAATACCTGGGAGTAACTTATTGCTATCATAATAAAACTGTTTTTTAAACAACATTAAACCATGTTCATCATATGATTAGGCTCTACATGTATGTTAATAAAACTAAACATAAGGCTGTTACAATGTTTACAGTCAATTAGAACTGCATTTCTCAAACCCTTGTTAAATCAGAGATATTATACCTGTACAACTCCTTGGTTTTGCTTAACTCTATTGCTCAGGTGGCCCACCACAAGTGGTGTGGGTGGTGGGGCATCGGTAGGTAAGGCCATGCAACTACTAAGTGTGAGTGCGTTGTGTGCAGCTACAATCAGGGATATGTCGTTTGGTGTACATGGCCTCAGTTTTGCTGTTGATCTCCACTGAGCATGCAGTACCTGGTCAGGTGGGTGGGGATGTCTTGTAGTACATTTAGACAATTGTTTGTTATTTCTGTCACCTGCTGCTGGATGTCTGTCATTGGTTGTGTTGACTTGGGCCTCCCCCATACTTGAATGTGTGTGTGTGTCTGTGTGTGTGTGGTGCTGGGGGTGGTGAATTCGGAGTTAGGGTTTTCAACCCTAACAGCGAATTTCTTCACTTTTGTCGCTGTGGAACAACCCTAACTAATGCATTAAATGGAGTTTTTTGCCTCTAATATATATATATACACACACACACATACACACACATATAGATATATCTGTATATCTCGGACCAGTATAGTTTGAGTTACACAGCCACTTCTATGTCAATCTTCAAAGTTTGCACTTTAATAACTTTGCAATTGTGTGTCTGATTTGCCTGAAATTTGGAAAGTGCCACTGCCTACCATAGATCTCTTGATCTGGAAAGTTTTGTTCCAGTCAGATGTATGGTTGTGGAACTGTGGGGTGCTCACAAAGTGAAAAATCACAAATTTTTGTGCTTTTTTATGTTTGCTTGCATGCATGTGCAAGAAACATAGTGCCATCATCCGAGTTTTCGGGGGTGTGTCACCCCCTCTTCCAATTCAGTCAGTGTGTTGGCAGGCGCGGTCCCAGTCCTCCAATGCATGCTGGAGCTGTCTATGACAGCTCCAAAATGCAGTGGTGTACAGTTGAAAGGGGGAGCTATGCTTCAGTGAGCAGTGATCAGATATCGCCTGCTCATGCGCAGCTCCCCCTACACACACACATGCACACACACACACACACACACACATGCATGCATGCAAGCATACTGCATGCTGTCCCCCCCATGCACACACTGTATAGCCAACGGGGGTGCCCAATCCCCCATCGGCTGTGCTGCACTCTCCCCCAAAGCCTTCCACATGCCACGCTGGGTGCTCACCCCAGCATGGCAACTCATGGTATAGCCGATGGGGGTGCCCAATCCCCCATCAGCTCCACTGTCCCCCCCAGAGTACAGGGTGCCATGCTGGGAGCCCACCCCAGTGTGGCAATAGATGCTATGGCCAACAGGGGTGCCCAATCCCCCGTCGGCTCCATGCTTCCACAACCAGCCATCCTTGTGCCATGCTGGGAGCCCACCCCAGCGTGGCAAATGTCCTGCGTCATCATTTTTAAAAAAAAAAACTGTAAAGAAAAACAGTCCCATGCAGTCTCCTGCTCCCCCACAACCTGCACCCACCCCTCGCACCCTGCCTCCCCACCCCCTCACCCCATACTTACCTCCGAGTCTGGCACGACGATCTTCAGTAGAACTGGGAACACGTCTGCACTCTTCAAAGCTGACCATGAACTGAGGAAATGCCGGTAAGCTGTATAATAGGAGATAGGGTTTTTTCAACTTTGTTGCATATCTCATACATTTTTTGGAATTTTTGCACCAAATTTTCAACATGGGGTTTTTGGGACCCCTTCTCATGAATGCTGTCACTGTCATGGCGTTATTCGGCCCAAAGGGTGATTTCGCAGTCACTGTGTGAAATCACCTTACAGGACTGATTAACAAAATGACACTGCCAGTGTTCATAAGGTGGGCTCTCAAGAAGCCAATTTTGAAAATCTGGTGGAAAAATTCCAAAAAATTACTGTTTTACAAGCGTGCGTTGAGCAGTTCCTACGCATGCTCGTAAGGTCACGAATTTTCAATATTTTCACTCCAGATTTTCAACATTTCCATTTTACCACACTGTCTTATGAGCAGTATAGCTGTCATTTTTCACATCTCACCCAAAATGTGTTTCCACCATGTAGCGCACAATGGGCATGATCGGTTGTGTGAAATCAATGTACGGGACAAATTAAGAAAAATCACAGTGACACTGTTCATGAGCAGAGGTCTTAAAATGGCTATGTTGAAAATTTGGTGAAAAATTCCAAAACATGGCTGTTTACTAACCTGCGCTAGGCAGTTCCTACACCAGAAGTTCGCGAATTTTCAATATTTTCATTCCAGATTTTCAACATTGCCATTTTACCACACCTTCTTATGAGCACTACAGCTGTCATTTTCACATCTCACCCAAAACATGTTTCACTTACAATGGCGCCGCGATGGTGCAGTCAGTGTCGTGAAATCAATGTGCAGGGACAAATTAAGAAAATCACAGTGACACTGTTCATGAGCAGAGGTCTTAAAATGGCTATGTTGAAAATTTGGTGAAAAAATTCCAAAACATGACTGTTTTACAAACGTGCGTTCTACAGTTCCTACACACACTCGTAAGTTCGCAAATTTTCAATATTTTCACTCCAGATTTTCAACATTGCCATTTTACCACACCTTCTTATGAGTAGTACAGATGTAATTTTTCACATCTCACCCAAAACGTGTTTCCGCACGTGTAGCGCACAATGGAGACACAATTTGGAGACAGGCAATGGCACCACAATATGCACAGGGGTTGTATACAGACCCCCTTCTTAGGGGGAGGAAATGGACAGGGAAATGATAGAAAGTATACTTAGAATGGCAGAAAAAGGGGAGATATTGCTGATGGGTGATCTGAATATGCCAGATGTTAACTGGAGTGCAGTTGCAGCTGCCACTTCAAAGAGTGCAGTTATTCTAGATGCCCTACAGGGGGCATGCCGTCGACAACTAGTACTGGAGCCCACTCGAGAGGGAGCAATATTAGACTTGATTCTCTCAAATGGAGATGGAGAGGATCACAGATGTAGAAGTGGGTAGCCATCTGGGAACTAGCGACCATCGAACAGTATGGTTCCTAATAAACACAGCAATAGAGTCAAGCCATACAAGACAAAAAGTATTGGACTTTAGGAGGGCTGACTTTGCCAAAATGGGTGAGTGCCTAAGGAATGCACTAGCAAATGGGCAGGAAGGAGGGTGGAAGAACAATGGGGAATAATAAAACTGCCATCACAGAGGTAATGAGCCTTGTGTGAAACAAATAAACAAAACAAGACGATGTAAAGAAACCACTATGGTTCTCAAAGGAAGTGGCAGTGAAGGTTCAAGAGAAAAGAAAGCATTCAGGAAGTACAAGAATCGCAGAAGGAGCAGTACAGAAGAACTGTATCAGTTAAAGCAAAAGGAGGCTGGGAAGGCAGTCAGAACAGCAAAAGGCCCAAACCGAGGAAAAGATTGCCAACTCAGTTAAGAAGGGGATAAAACCTTTATAGGTACATCAGAGAGCACAGGAAGACCAAGGGAGGGATAGTGAGGCTTAATAAAGGGAGGAGGGTGGGCAGAGGAGACTGAGAAAAGGCAGAGATACTAAACAAATATTTTGCTCAGTATTTACAAATGAAGAGAGAGAGGTACATAAAACAAACAGTAGTAACACTCTGGATACAGAAGTTGATACCAGCCCATTTACAGAAGAAGGGATCTGAAAGAACTCTTAAAACTGAAGGTGGACAAAGCAATGGGACCTGATGGGATTCATCCAGAATTCTAAAAGAGCTAAAGGTAGAACTAGTGACACCACTGACTACCCTTTTAACAAATCATGGGAGGATGGGGTGGTACCAAGGACGGAGGATGGCAGATGTGATTCCCTTCACAAAAGTGGGAGCAAGGCAGAAGCAAGAAACTACAGACCTGTTAGTTTAACCTCAGTGATAGGGAAAATGATGGAATCACTTCTGAAGGAAAGAATTGTCAGTATCTAGAGGCCAGAGGGCACAGGACCCTAGGCAGCATGGATTCACAGCGGAAGGTCATGCCAGACAAATCTGATAGATTTCTTTGACTGGGTGACCAAAGTAGTAGATCAGGAGGGCTGTGGACATGGCCTACCTAGACTTTAGCAAGGTATTTGACACAGTCCACACAAAGATTAATATACACGTTAGCCAGCCTGGGAGTGGATCCCAAGATGACAGCCTGGGTAAAGAATTGGCTGAGAATAGGACACAGAGAGTAATAGTAAATGGAGTCCGCTCAGAAGAAAGGAGGGTTACTAGTGGGGTACCGAGGGTTCAGTATTAGGACCGGTCCTCTTCAATGTCTTTATAAGCGACATTGCAGAAGGACTGGAAGGAAAAAGTATGTCTCTTTGCAGATGACACTAAGATCTGCAACAGAGTTGATGCACAGAGTGGGGTGGAAAGGATGAGAAGGGACTTGGCAAGGTTAGAGGAATGGTCAAATGTATGGCAGCTTAGATTCAATGCTAAGAAGTGCAAGGTAATGCACCTGGGAAACAAAAACCCAGGGGAAGAGTACACAATGGGGGGTGAGATACTAACAACAACAAAAATGGAAAGGGACCTGGGGGTAGTCATATCAGATGACCTAAAGGTGGGCAAGCAAATGTGAGGCAGCAAGGAGGACTGGGGGATACTGGGATGCATAGGAGAGGCATCACCAGTAGAAAACAGGAAGTTAGTATCCTCTGTACAGACAATGGTGAGACCCCATCTGAGTACTGTGTGCAGTTCTGGAGACCCAATCTCTGCAAAGACATAGACAGGATGGAAGCTGTCCAGAGGAGGCAACTAAAATGGTGCAGGGTCTGCACCGGAAGACATATGAAGAGAGACTTAAGGGAGCTTAATATGATAGCCTCGAGGAAAAGAAGGAGGGGGACATGATAGAAACTTTCAAGTACCTCAGGGAATCAACAAAGTCCAAGAGGGTAGCACCTTTCAAAAAAGGTGTGCAAGAACAAGAGGCACAATTTGAAAATAGAGGGGCAGCTCAGAGGTAATTTAAGAAGTATTTCTTCACAGAGAGGGTTGTGGATGCATGGAATGGCCTTCCAGAGGAGGTTGTGGAGTCAAAATCAGTGGTGGAATTCAAGCATGCATGGGACAGTCATAAGGCAATTCTGGGGGGTTGGGGTAAGAAGAAGTAGGCTGCTGGTTAACTAGGATCTGCAGCTTATCCAGTAGGTAGGGAAATGGGCAGACTGGGTGGGCCAAGCGGTCCTTATCTGCCATCAAATTCTATGTTTTTATGTTTCTATAATGGCGCAGTCGGTGTGCGAAATCAATGTACAGGACAAATTAAGAAAATCACAGTGACACTGTTCATGAGCAGAGGTCTTAAAATGGTTATGTTGAAATTCTGGAGAACAAATTCCTAAAAATGACTGTTTTACGATTGTGCGTTGCGCAGTTCCTACGCACGGTTGTAAGTTCACAAATTTTCAATATTTTCACTCTAGATTTTCAACATTGCCATTTTACCACACCTCCTTATGAGCAGTACACCTGTCATTTTTCACATCTTGCCCAAAATGTGTTTCCGCCCATGTAGCGCACAATGGCGCAGTCGATGTGTGAAATCAATGTATAGGACACATTAAGAAAATCACAGTGACACTGTTCATGAGCAGAGGTCTTAAAATGGCTATGGTGAAAATTTGGTGAAAAATTCTAAAAATGACTGTTTCTGACGATGCGTTCTTGAGTTCTATGCATGCTTTCGTAAGTTTGCAATTTAATATTTTCACTCCAGACTTTCAACATTGCCATTTATTACACTTCTTATGAACAGTACTGCTGCCATTTTCATATGTCACCAAAATGTGTTTTCACATGTAGCGCATGTGGTGCTGTTGGTGTGTGAAAGCAATGTTTGGACAGATAAAGAAAATCACAGTTACACTGTTCATGAGCAGAGGTCTTAAAATGGCTATGTTGAAAATTTGGTGACAAAAGTCCATAAAATGACTGTGTTATGAGTGAGCATTGCGCAGCTAGTAGTGGAACCAGAGGAGTGGCTATCTCTGCAAAGCAGTGTGCAAAAGATGGAGATTAGTGTCCAAAAGGTGGATAAGCAGAAAAGGGGCAACATTCAGCAGAAGGGCAGACAGCAAGGAGAACCAGGGATAAATGACAACCAAGGAAGGGGCTGGAGTAGAACAGTGAAGCAGTCTAGGGAGGTCAAATCATGGAAAGCCATGTGTGCAAATGCCAGGAGCCTTAGCAACAAGATGGAAGATCTGGAGGCTGTCATGGTACAGTCAGACCTGGACATTGTGGCCATCACTGAAACCTGGTGTAATGATAACCATGACTGTGAGATGGCCATACCTGGCTACAACATATTCAGAAGAGACAGAGCAGGCAGGAAGGGAGGAGGAGTGGCACTGTATGTGAAAAATGACATAAGGGCCACACAGATCCAGGAGGAACAAAATGGGGGAGAGATACTGTGGGTTAAGCTGGAAAGGAAAATGGGGCCAGCCATCCGCACAGGTGTGGTCTATAGACCACCAGCCCAGGAGGAAGAAACAGATAGGGAGCTGATGCTAGCCATCCAAAGGATGGCAGACAAGGTGAGGTAGTACTGGTTGGAGACTTCAATATACCAGACGTGGACTGGAGCATCCAGCAGCAGCAGCATCAACTAGGAGCAGATTTATCCTGGACTCCTTCAGGGTGCCTTCCTCAAGTAACTGGTCATGGAACCAACTCAGCAGAAGGCAATACTGGACCTTGTGCTCACAAACAGGGACAATGTGATGGGGGTAACAGTGGGGGAGCACCTGGGTAACAGTGACCACCAGTCATTGTGGTTTGAAATCACAGAAAGAGCAGAACCAAACCACACAAAAACACGTATCCTGGATTTTAGGGGGGCAGACTTTGGGAAAATGGGGAGATGCTTGAAAGAGGCATTAAGGGGAATGGGACAGGAATCAGGGATTGAGGAACAGTGGGCAGTATTTAAAATGGGGATTATAAGAACAACAGAATTATGCATTAAGCAGGTTAGCAAGAGGAAAAGAGAGGAGACCATTATGGTTTTCCAAAGAGGTAGCAAAGAAAGTGAAAGCCAAAAGATTGCATTCAGGCAATACAAAAGACACAGGCAGAAGGGGATAGGGAGAAGTACCAGGAGAAACAAAGGAGGCAGGGAAGTCAGTAAGGAAGCCAAAGCTCAGACAGAAGAACACATTGCAAAATCAGTGGTTAAAGGGGACAAAACCTTTTACAGGTACATAAGTGAAAAAGAAAGACAAAGGGAGGGATAGTGAGACTGAAGGGGAGGATGGGGCAGCGTGGAGGATAACAACAGTAAAGCTGACATATTGAACAGGTATTTCTGCTCAGTCTTTACTAAGGAAGAGGGGTAATGGGTCTGAAGGAGTACAAGGGGTGAGAATGGTGCAGAAATGGACACAAGTCCCTTTACACGAAAGGGTCCTGAAGGAACTGGAAGTAATAAGAGCTGATAAAGCAATGGGGCCAGATGGGGTGCACCCCAGGGTCCTTAAAGAACTAAGAGAGGTGGTGGCTGAACCTCTGGCTATCCTGTTCAGCCAATCACTGGAAACAGGGGAGGTACCCAAAGACTGGAGGACAGCAGATGTAGTCCCCTTATACAAAAGTGGGAACAAAGAGGAAGCAGGGAACTACAGACCAGTCACTACTGAAGGAGAGATTGGTGGAACATCTGGTTGTCAATGGACTACAGGACCCAAGGCAGCATGGTTTCACCAGGGGGAGGTCATGTCAGACCAACCTCATTGAATTTTTTGACTGGGTGACTAGGGAGGTGGATCAGGGGAGGGCAGTGGACATGGCTTATCTGGACTTCAGCAAGGCCTTTGACACTGTGCCACATAGAAGACTATTACACAAAATGGGGAATATGGGTGTGGGCAGGACAGTAGTGTGGTGGGTAGGTAACTGGCTGGGTGGCAGGACACAGAGGGTGGTGGTAAATGGCTGTCACTCCACAGAGGAAGAGTGACCATTGGGGTACCACAGGGATCAGTGCTGGGACCGGTCCTATTCAACATCTTCATCAGTGACATTGCACAGGATCTAGAAGGCAGAATTTCACTGTTTGCTGATGACACAAAGCTCTGTAACAGAGTAGACACACCAGAGGGTGTAACAGAATGAGAAGGACCTGCAGAAACTTGAAGAATGGTCAAGGGTTTGGCAGTTGAAATTCAATGCAAAGAAGTGCAAGATAATGCATATGGGCACAAAACCTGGCACAATATATCAGTTGGGGGTGAGGAAATAGCATGCACCAAGCAGGAAAGGGATCTTGGGGTTGTCATCTCTGATGACCTCAAGGTGGGAAACAGTGTGACAAGGCATCAGGTAAAGCAAATAGGATGCTGGGATGTATAGGCAGGGGCATCACCAGCAGGAAAGGAGGTCATAATTCCGCTATACAAGACACTAGTGAGGCCCCACCTGGAGTACAGTGTACAGTTCTGGAGACCATACCTACGTAAGGACATAGACAGGGTAGAGAAGGTTCAGAGGAGGGCAACAAAGATGGTGCATGGGTTGCATCACAAGTCCTATGAAGACAGGTTGAAGGAACTGAACATGTACTCCCTGGAGGAGGGAGAGAGGGGATATGATAGAGACATACAAGTATCTTACAGGGAGGAACAGGGTGCAGGAAAACACTATTTTTAAGCGAAAAAGATGTTTCAGGACTAGAGGCATGGGATGAAGTTGGAGGAGGACGATTCAGAGGAAACATGAGAAAGAATTTCTTCACAGAACGGGTGGTGGACAAGTGGAACACCCTGCCAGAGGAAGTGGTGGGGGGCTGAAACAATCACAGGTTTAAGAATGCATGGGATAGACATAAAAGGAATTCTAGAGGTCAGGGTAAAGGGAAATAGACTTCTAGGAAAACAAACTTAACTACAAGCTCAAATGGGCAGACTAGGTGGGCCATAGGCCTTATCTGCCGACACTGTCTATGTATCTATGTATTTCCACGCACCGTAGTTCATGACTTTGTAATATTTTAAGTCAGATTTTCACCAGTGGCATTTTCACACTTCCTTGTGAACAGTACAGCTGTCATTTTTTACAACATGGCAGAAGTGTGTTTCACACTTTCAGCGCCAGAGATGCGTGAGTCGCTGTGGGAAATCATTGTTCGGGACAGATAAAGAAAATCACATTGACACTGTTCATGATCAGAGCACAAAATGCCTGAATTGACAATCTGCTGTAAAAATCCCCAACCTAATTATATTCGTGTATGCGTTGCTACGTTTCTATATGCGGCCTCAAATGACTTCACCATTTTTTAAAATAATATTTTACTGCAGATTTTCAACATTGCCATTTTTACCTCCACGTGAACAGTACAACTGTCATTTTACATCCTGTTGGAATGTTTTTGCACCTGTGGTGCTAAATGCTATAGTCGCTGTGCATAAGAAGCTTTCGGCTAACAAACTGATATTCCCCTGTTCATGAGGTGGGGTCACAAAAACCATGTTGAAAATTTGGAGTGAAAATACCAATGAATGCCTGAGGTATTAGGGTTTCCAACCATAATGACCAACCCTGTAGAGAATGACAGGCATCAGGGTGTGACTTGGGATTCTTGCCTGTAATGCTCATACCATTCCACACCCTGCAGCCAGTGAGAGGCATCGAGTATGCCTTGGACTCTTGACCCCAAAGTTCACCCCATTTCTATCACTTCCCATCTCACCGTATTTCCTAATGGAATGGGGGTGCGCATAAAGCCAAAGACCCCAAGGAACACCGTGACACTTGTCAGTGTCTGCAGGGTGGGGTGTGGTGAAATGGCATGGCCGTTATGCCTGACGACCCAAAGGCACACCCCAATGCCTGTCACTCTCTGCAGGGTGGTGATGGGGTTGGCTTCAGTTCAATACTTCACTGCCATTCCTATTACGCAGCTCTGTAACTTCTACACTACCACTGCCAATGCCAGCAAGCAAACATTCGGCATTGACAAATGCTTGTTTGCTAAAGCCATAATGGATTGAAGAATGCATTTGAGTGGCTTCAAATTTGTCTACATGTGGCCTGGGCTGAACTGGTGCCTTTTGAAGATTTGGTGAAAAAAATATTGCTCTGTTCAGAAGTTATTCCATTTTTTCATGTCCCATTATATCCTATGGGAAAATTTATATGTGCATTGGGAAAACTTTTGTGATCACATTTTTCTTGTCAAGCTCCCTGAAATTGTTTTCGTCCTGCCACCATCTTGTTTTTCAGTTAGTGAGAGAGAAAAAATGCTGTAACTCAAAAAATAATGTACTTTGGTAAACACCAATAGTTGTGTTCACCTAATCGGGCCCTGAGGAACATGACCCTGGCATTAGTTTCTGTGTAGGTTGTCTGTAAATGTTTTTTTTTTTATTTTTACCATATTTTGATTGCAGCAACATTTTTTTGTTGCTGCACTAACATTCGAGCTGGGGAACAAAAGTAACTATGGCAACATTTTTCTGGGCACAACATTTCCATTATAGAGATAGGAGAGGCACGGAAACATTTAAATAATTGTGGTAACACTGCACCAACACATTTTGCTATGTGTTGTTTTCTTTGTCACTTCATTGTGGCAAGGTGGATCGTGCTTTTGGCTTGAAATTTTCAGAGTGGCAAATTCTAGTGCCACAGATGTGCCTTTTGGTGGTTTCATATGAAAACATTGATCAGTCCAATAGTTACGGTATTCCAAAATTGAGAAATTTTCCCATAGGATAACATTGTAGTGCCTATGATATCTTTCCGTGCCCGTATCTCGAAAACGGTTTGAGATATGGATTTTTCATCACAAAAATTCTTAGTCCCCCTCTAGAAGAAGTAGTTACTGAAATAGGCTGGGAAACCATTAATACCATGAATTTTGAATTTTTTTTCTACCTTGTGTGGTTAGTGAGATATTTGGAAATTAATATTGCAATGGTGCATGCATAGGATTGCTACATGGTTTGGTTGCTTTATGAGGCTGTTGTGTTGTTCTGTACTTATGTGTAACTGGAAGCGCAGTGCCATGAGGGCATATGGTGCCACGGATGTATATAACTATGCACAAATGGGACCCACATTCTCATTTACAGATATGGGTTTGATGAGAGGTATTTTGTGTGGTACAGATGCGTAAGATTATGTACATTCAGGCACTACACTTCCACTTACACATATTTGTTTTTGGAGAGGTACTTTGTTTGTGTGAGATGTGTATGATTATGCACAAATGGGGAGCTTGGTGGAAGCTTGGGGCCTGACGTGCCCTACTCTCCCACTTATACTAATGTTGTTTTTTTTTGAGAGGTAGTTTGTTTACCACAGATGTGTATGATTATGCACAAATGGGCAACTTGTTGTGAGTCGGGGTAACCCCCCCCAACACACACACAGACACACTGTTATTGGGTCAATGATACTACCGATCCCTCATATGTCATCTGTCCACCCCCCTCCCATGCTGTACACCTGACTACCATGTATTCTGACAGAGATACACACAGACACATATATCTCATGTCCACTCCCCCTCCTACCGATGTGCACATGACTACCATCTACTCTGGGAGACACAGACAGACACATAAACCTTATGGGTGCATGACAGTAACATTCCCTGCCTGGGCAGCTTGGTGGAAGTGTGGGGCCTGAAGGGCCCCGCACTCCTACTTACACATATTTGTTTTTTGACAGTATTTGTTTTTGGAAAGGTGCTTTGTTTGCCTGAGATGTGTATGATTATGCACAAATGAGCACCTTGGTGAGAGAGCTCCCACTTATACATATTTGTCTGTTTTTTTTAGAGGTACTTTGTTTGCCACAGATGTGTATGATTATGCACAAATGAGCACCTTGGTGGGAGCATGGCGTCTGAAGGGCCCCATGCTCCCACTTAAACATATTTGTTTTGTTTTATTGAGAGGTACTTTGCCACATATGTGTATGATTATGCACAAATGAACACCTTAGTGGCATATTTGTTTTTGGAGAGGTGTTTTGTTTAGCACAGATGTGTATGATTATGCACAAATGGGCAGCTTGGCGTGAGTCTGGGTACGCCCACCCCCTCACTCACAGACACACTGTTCTTGAGTCAGTAATATTACTGCTCCTCGGTATGTCATCTGTCAACCCCCTCCTCCCCACCATACACATGAATACCATCCATTCTGACACACATACACATAGATTTCATGGGTACATGACACTATCATTCCCTCCCTGTCTACCTCATTGCTTCTATCTGAACATTGCATGCCCCATTTTCTCCACTCCATACAGACTCCCACCACATGCAGACCACTGATATTATCTTGCACTTCTCATGCACTATGTTTAGACTTACACCTATTTGTTGCTTGTGAGAAAAAAAAACAGGAGATAGATGATATAAAGAAATATATATTTTTATTACGCTAACAGAAATTACATTTTGTATCTATTTGTTGTTGCTTTAAACAATATTTATATAATAAATGTAAGAAAATAAATAGGACTACTTAGTCATTTTCCTTAGTAATACAATTTTTTTTAATAAGAAACACAATATTGCATTTTTTGTATTCCCTGTGGAAAAATATCGTTTTCTTATTTATGAAAAAAAGAAGAGACAGAAACAAAAAAATAAAAGAAATAATACAAATGTTAGCTTGCTGCCTATGCTGCTGGAAGCTATGAGGAGATGTGGAAGGGGTGGCCAGGTAGAAGGATGCAGGGGAAAATGAAAGCTACTCTGGTGGGGAAGGTGCAGAACAGTTGCCGAAGAGGGGACATAAGTTGTTTATACTGGAGACCAGGGTCGTCTTCAGTTCCTGTTGTTTTCTCAGCCAACCTGCTGATGGTGTTTGTGAGTGACTGGACAGTCTGATTCAGGTATTGTATTTGTGTACTGTTTAATTTAATTTGATTGTCTATTTGACTTAATTTCAGCTGATTATTTGCAAGGTATTTGTTGTTTGTTTCCATTAGCTCAATGAGTTTATCCAGTTTTCCTTCTGTTTTCTGTTGTTCCTGAAAGAGACTGTCCAGCCACTCACACATAGCAGTTGTGTGCATCTGATGTGGTTCTGTTGGAAAAAAACAAAAGAAAAAAAGGCAATCAGATGCTGAGTTATCTGTCTGCGAAGTACAGCTTACTGTGGCTCTCAATCTACAGTCTTTAGTACCATTGTTTGCTTGTTAACATTTTATTATAGATCGAGGGAGCACTCCCGACCAATCAGAGTGCTTCTTTCCTCCACGTGTGAGACGCTGTTATTCTGTGAAAAGCATCTCACGTACAGATGCCCTGGAAACAGGCAGCTTCGGGAGAGTTTTTCAAAAATATATATATTATTGATTGCTCTCGATGAAAAATATATTAAGACGTTCCCCGCTGCTACTCGTTGCAGAAAAAGAGTGGTTTCATTTGCCTTCAGCTTGAACCAGAACAGCTCAGCTTCGCTTCACTGTTCTCATTCAGCTGAAGGCATGTGAAACCACTTGTTTTCAGCAATGATTGGCTCCGGGGGACGTATTAACACATAATAAAGAAACGCTGTACTGAAGTTTGATGACCTGCAACATTTTTAACACTGTCTGTATTAATTTTAACTTTGGGTAGATCTGTAACTTGTGTGTACTGAAATACAAGTCTACTACACTTGTTTGTTGTCTGCTGTTGTGTATTTACCATGGTAAATATAGTGCCTAACTAATGTGTTAGACTGCACAATGGACTGCTGTCACCTGTATTATTATATCCTCTATCGATTGTTGGGCTACATTTCAGAGGTGATGGAATATGTGTCTTGCCTACTATAGTACAACAGTTTGTTAAGCTTTTACAAACAGCTCAAGTCATCTTTATGTTGATAGTAAAAGAACCCAAAACCAGATATTTATGGATAGCAGTATGCAATGTACTTTGGGTGATGTTCAACAGGTAAATATCTTTTTCCAGGTGCGTGCTACAGTAGTGAGCTACACAGTGTGCTTGTGTAATTTGCTGTGAGATGTGCAAGGTTCACTGCAAGTTTTTACCTACTAGTACTTATACTTGATACATATGCATCTACTAGTGGTAATACTTGCTACATACTGTATGTATCATGGAATCTTGCTTGTTTGTAAAATGATTTCTACTATTCTGCGTGGTGAGTCATGGCACAAGCAGGACGGACTGTTAGATCCTTCTTATATGTTAGTGTTGGTTACTAGTACTGTGAATCATTCCACAGAACAGTAGAAAACATTTTAAAAATATGCATCATATAATGTCTAGACAGTGTCTATTAACCCCTGTTTTCAATCAGTTTATAACCTGATAATGCTATCATTATGACATCAGTATGCTGTAAATTTTGCTTAACTATGTCATAGTGATGGAATTATAGGATAGAATGTCACCACCTGACAAAATTCTTGGAAAGGAAAGGTGATCTACTGCTTGGACATTCATTCAAAACACACACATTCCATTCAGAGAGTTACAGACTTGCTGCAGTGTAGATCACAATGGCTAATTTCAGCACTTCAGTTGCTCAACATAGAAAGAAAGAGGCATTCATAACCGAGCTGGAGAACAAACGCACATTGAAAAAAACTGTATTTTTTTTTACCACTGTGGCTAGTTTTTCCATACACTATAAAATACAATGCCTGAATAATGGAGGTCAACCACAGACGTAATCACCTCTCACGGTTGCCATGACAACTGTAAACCTTTTGAGCTGCGCTCTCGAGGTTTACTTGGTTGTCCTGGCAACTGCATGAGTTGATTACATCGTGGTTAACCACTGTTACTCAGGCATTATCCTCTATGTAATGTTGTTTATTTTTAAAATGATATCTACTGTTCCGTGGCGTGATTCATGGTACTAGTAAGCAGCACTGTTAGATTGTTCTTATGCTATGATGATGATTGCTTGAACCTATGCAGGTAATAGGCTGCTGTACAGCTAGTGGCTCTAATATGCATACTTTTGATTTCAGTGCTGCTCAAGAGAAGGTGTTGTATCTGGTAGCATGTGGCTAAGTTTGCCAGAATTTGCTGCGCCTATTCTATGGCTACAGTTCTATAGAATGTGGCACAGATGTTTGTATCACTGTAAAGATATACCGTTTTTTTTGGTGGGGGGAGGAAGTATTTACTGTTTCACTGATTAAGAAATTTCAGAATGGCAGGCCAAGCACACTGCACTGTGGGAGCCCAATGGCTAACAATATTGTCACAGACAACTGTATCCACAATGAAGAAATAATACTTTGTATATTATTTAGTTGTAAAACTGTGATACGTTTTGTGACATTAATGTATGGTCTACGTATGGTGAGAAGGTCTGGGCTCTGGCTGTTGTTCTTGGTGCTCTTCCTTGATGTTAAGTTTGACCTTGGTCTCCAGTGGTTCTGTTAGAGTAGAATTAAAAATAAAACATCCATGAATTTTGATGCTGTGTGAGTTACAAAAGCATTGTATGGTGTTGCCTCACAGTAACTGTTAATTTCTGATAATTTGTTACAAGTACCTAGGCAATGGTTTATTCTTAGTGTTATACATAGTTCAAAGGTGATACAGTATTACGGAGATATACTGACATACTAATTGCCAGCAGATTAGGCCTTACAGTCTATTGAGTCTGCTCGAACCTCAGATCCCTAGTTGGGTGCCGAGGCCCTCCCTCCCCTTGTGTTCCAGAAACCCCTATCATCCATCCCCACCCCCCTGGGCCAGGCCATCATCTGGTACATCCACTTTCTGTGTCTGTCCCACCCTCTCTTGAAGTCCTCCACTGTGGATCTCTGAACCAGCTCGCCAAGCAGTGCATTCCAAGGGTCCACCACCCTCTCAGTGAAAAACCTCCTCCTCCTCTTTTTCCCCCTCATGCTTCCACCTTCTAACTTCAAACCATGCCCTCTGGTGATACCTCCCTGCTTTAGTCTAAAGATCCCCTCCATGTTTACCCTATTTAATCCCTTGAGGTACTTGAAGACATCAATCATGTCCCCCCTGTCTCTCCTCTCCTCCAATGAAAACAGGCAGAGCTCCTCAAGTCTGTCCTCATACGTCAAATTCCCTAGTCCTCGTATCATCTTAGTTGCCCTCCTCTGTACCCTCTCCAGGAGCTGTATGTATCTCTTCAAGTGTGGTCTACAGTACTGTACACAGTACTCAAGGTGTGGTCTAACCAGTCCATTGTACAGCAGCAGAATCACTTCCCTGCTCCTAGAGGTGATCCACTTTACGATGCATCCCAACATCCTGTTTGCCTTGCTAGCCGCTCTCCTGCACTGCTCAGAGTTATTCATACATGTATCCACCATGACTCCTAGGTCTTTTTCCCCTGTTGAGGCCTCCAGCGCCTCCCCTCCCAGGGTGTACCTGTGTTTAGGGTTTCCCCACTCAAGATGTAACATCTTGCACTTGGTGACATTGAAATTTAATTTCCATGTGTGAGCCCAGCTTTCCAAGTTGTCCAGGTCCCCTTGCAGGGCCAACCTCCCCTCTTCCCCCTCAACTACTGCTCCCATCTTGAAGTCATCAGCAATGAGACTCATTTCACACCCTATACCCTCCCTGATGTCCGATATGTATGCATTAAACAGGATCAGACCCAGGACCGAGCCCTGCGGTAGCCCACTACCGACCTCTCTAGGGTTCGAGAGCTCCCCACTGACCACTACTCTCTAGGTGCATCCAGCTAGCCAGTTTTCAATCCATCTGACCATCATGGGGCCTACTCCCAACCCTGTCAGTTTCTCCACCAGACCATTGTGTTGGACAGAGTCAAATGCCTTGCTGAAGTCCAAGAATAATACATCCACAGGCTTTCCCCTGTCCAGTTCTGATGTTACCCATTCGTAGAACTCCACAAGATTGGTTTGGCATGATCTACCTGGCACAAACCCATGTTGCCAACTATCCAGACCTCCCACCATGTCCACGTACACCCTCAATCATTCCTTTAGCATACTATCCATTAATTTTCCCACCACCGAGGTCAAACGGATGGGTCTATAGTTACCTGGTACTTCCCTCGACCCTCCCTTTATAGACTGGCACCACATGTGCCTTTCGCCAATCCCTAGGTACCCTCCCTGTCTCAAGCGACCTGTTGAAGAGCTCCGTCAGGGGTGCAGCCAGTATGTCTGCCAATTCCCATAATACTCTTAGATGAATGCCATCCAGTCCAGGAGATTTATCTTTCTTTAGGGCCTTGAGGGCTAACCACACCCTTTCGAGCATGCAAAATTAGCAGCAGATAGAGTAAATGTGGTGCATCTAGTCCGCTTGAGTGTTTAGCATTATAGTCCATTAGACTACAGATGCATCTTCACTGATATAGCCTCCCACCCATCTGCTGCCCCCTTCTGAGTTATAACCTCCTCTGGAATCTGTCCAACCCACTATTGTTTAAGCAACCAAGAGTCTGCAGTGATACAACTTCCTACAGATTGAACATACACCTAGTGTCATGCTCGTTCAACCTCTTCAGGTACTTGAAGCTGTGAATGAAATCTGCTGTCTCCCTTCTGTCTTTCACGGTATAGGTATTGACTTTTCTCAGTGTATCCTTACATGTTCTGTCCTTCAACCACATGTTCAATTTTTGTTGCTAGGTGCTGTGATGACACCTGCATTATTTTGATGATTTTAAGTAGAGGCGGTGCAACTGTATGCAGTACACTAGTGGTGGTCTCACCAGGGAGCTGTGCAGGGGCAAGATAATCTCCTCACTGCTACAACTAATCCCTCTTGGTATGCAGCCTAGCATATAGTTTCCCTTTACTACTGACCTCCTGCACCAAGCAGAGTGGTTTATCTACGTGGTTACCAGCACTCCCAGATACTTGTCCTCCTTGGATGTTGTTAGTGGGACATCCTACACGTAGTATTTGTGTTTGGTTCTTACTTCCTGAGCGCCATCAGTTTGCACTTGTTGTTATTGAAAGAAACCTGGAAAGTGTGAGGCTATCCCTTCAGTTTTGACAAAATCTTCCTGGAGTCATTTTGATACCTCCCCACCATGTACCTAAGTACAACTGCTTCTGTCATATGCGAATAGATTGATGCTGTTCTTAATACATGCTGCAATGTCAGCTATAAAAATGTTTACTAGAGCTGGTCTGAGCACAGAGTTCTGTTGCTCGTTGTACACTTAGGAATTAAGTGAGCAGCCTGTGCCATACATCATATTCTCACCTTTCAAAACTCTGCCGATTGGGCTTTAATATTTGATTAGAACAAAAACAAAATAGCAGCATTTTTTTCCCACTGCAGTGTGTGTGTGGGGGGGGGTCACTGTTGTGTCAAAAAAATGCATGTTATAAAGAATAACATTTGGTCAATCACACACAACTCTGCATATGTTTCCATGGTGGGAATCAGATGGCAGCACTGACCTCTTGAGCTTTGATCTTGAGGTTTATGTGGTGTCATATGAAACCCTTGATGGGAACACAACCTTGTTGTCTGTGGTTGTCCAAGCATTATTCTCTATGCAATTCTTATGGGGAATGATCATATGTATGATGGTGGAGCAGTTTCTTTATGAATAGTCTTAAGGCACCGGCACTCTTCTTGTATTGGCTCTGCACATCTGCTGGTACTTACGTTCTGAGGTGAGTATTATTACGTCTTAATCTTACTCCTCTTCAGCAACTTCTGTCCCTTCCTCTGGAGGGACCAGGACTGCTGCCGCTGGTGTTTGCTCGGCTGTGGCTTCAGTGGCTGTAAAAAATAAAAAAGACGATTTAATAAAAAATAGAGTGATGTTATGTTTTATGTTGCTTGATAATATTACACCTATTTATGGTACTTTATATTTGTTTTGTTTCTTTTAGTAAATATGAAAAGTAGAATTACTATATCATAGTATGACCTGTGCATCATAAGTTTATAGGTCTCATTGCACTACAGGTTTGTTTAGCTTTAGTAATATCGCACTACATCCTTATGGGTTGAAATCTGTGCTTGTACAAGCTGTCACTAGCAACAGATTCCTCCAAAAGCAATTTTTTTTTGCACAGTTACAGTGGTACACAGTGAGTCAGAGAACAAATTACCTATTTTCTTAAAAACTAAAATAAGAAAGTGTTCTGGTCTAAATGTTGTCCTTTGTTGACCTATTTCACTCCCGTTTACTATGGTTTCAAAAAAAATAAATAAAAACTGGAACAAAAAATTCACTCTGGACAAAGTGAAAGATTAGAAAGCTAGAAAAGCGACAGTATGGGTATTTATGAGTAAGCAGCAACTGTGATATCACAACAAATGATGAATATTCTGCTTACCTCTAAGAAAAAAAACAAGACTCCCTTCATACAGTACATAGTTTCATATTTTTGGGAATGTGACTGTTAGGGGCACCCGTTCATCATGGACAAAAGTGTGTTTTATGACAATGCGTTTGCACAGGGTAAAACATGTGCTTTGCCAAGTTTTGTAGTCTGAACAGGTAATCATCTGAATTAAAAGAAATACTGTAGCTGCTACTCATCTTTAAGCTATGGAGTATGACCAGGGGTTACATTATCATGAACTTTACCACTGCCTAACAGTGTGATTTTGCATTTAAAAAATCATCTGTACTTACAGCTGGAAGCCAGAGAGTACGCTCACTCTACTACAGCAGTTGTGGCATCCCTGTAGGAGATACGCAACATGCCCATTGCAGACATTTGCAATGCGGCTACCTGGAGCTCAGTGCATACTTTCATCAAGCCCTATGCCCTGGGTGTCCATACCAGGCGACATCTTTCATTTGGCAGGACTATCCTTAACAGACTTCTGTCCTAAATTTGTGAGCTCTTGGTCTCTCCTGCCACCCTCTCAGGGGATTATTAGCTCAATACTCTCCCATCAGTGTGAATGAGTGGTGGAGACTTTATGTCCAGGAAGATATGGAAATTATGTACTTACCGTAATTCTTGATCTTCTTAGATGAAGTCTACACCACTCATTCACATACCCACCCACCATCGCCCAAGCTCACCTCTGTTGTTGGTCTTCACTCCCTCAATCTTAGGATGTGAGGACTTCTTTGTTGATCCTTCTTATACGGGTCACTCAGAGTATCTTATGTCCATTTTCTTGTTAGGCTATTCTTCTAGGTTAGTTACGCTGCACCTCCTTGGAAAAAAAGGTACTGAGGTGGTTGGAGGGTTGACACCGAAATAGTCATTGCCGCATGAGCTGAGGCTCACAGCACCATTCCTCCCAGCTCCATCTCTGATGCTGGCCATCTTGCAAAAAGTTTGCTCCCGCTGGGTCCTAGCACCTCCGGCATAGATCCCATCAGTGTGAATGAGGGGTGGAGACTTCATCCAAGAAGATCAAGAATTACAGTAGGTATGTAATTTCCATTTCCCTACCTATTGCATAAGCTGCAGATCCTAGTTAACCAACAGTGTACTTCTTTCTACCCCCCCACCATTCCTTTTCACTGATAGGTAGTGGCTTCAGTTAACTTTTTAAACTAAAAATGGGCCTTATGTACTATGGTGTGGGTTATATGTACGAGATGCATGTATTACACCCATGGAACAACACTGCCCCAGACAGGTGCAAAGTGGGTGGTATTCACTACCACAAGCAACTGCAAGGCACTTGTCTACAGCCCCACCCCCTAGTGTGCAGCTGCACAGGAGCAGATCACAGGACTTGGGTGGGCATCCAATGGGATGCCAGTCCTGGGTCCCATAGTGGATCCCCTGCTCCATGTGAGCATTGGATTCTGGAAAGGCACAGCATCCAGGGAAGTTTTTACAGTTGGGTAAGTGCCCAAACAGTTGCTCTCAGCCCTACCATGCAACTAGGTAGGCTGGGGCTGCATGATGGGGAGCATCCATGTCTAGCTGGCACCAGAAGGTATCATCTTTGTGGGGCATGTATCAGTTATGGCGGGGTCTCTCATTGCATATTCTGTGCCCTCCTTGCCCAGCACTCCATACCTTAGTGAATGGCACAGATTGCCAGCTTGCTCCTTAACATGCCTCTGGACTGCCTGTAGCATGTAGCTTCCAGATTGGCTGGGGATCATGTGCACAAGGGGCTTGTTCACCTGTAGTGAATGCCACCAGGGATCTGCTGGACCCCCCACTGTGTGGCATTCAGTTGTAAGTATGCCTACATGCTGCGTGTAGTCACAGTGAATAGAGCCCAGTATACTTAAAACTTATAATAAATCACTCTAGCTGAATCAAGTGATAAATAATAAGTTATCAGAGCCTCCACGGGCTGTCTTTTATGGCATAAGATACTCCTTTCATGAGGTTTGTGTGATAGGACTGCTCAGCTTCCCTTCATGGTCCTCTCACACAAACCTCAACCTCAGAGTCTCTTATACCATAAGATACACCCCACAGAGGCCCTATTCACTTCTATTAACATGTGAATACATGAAAATGACACGGTTAAAAAAGGGGGAATCAGAAATTAGACCCATTTGAACCTTGGGGGTTCTATTTAAAATGGATTCAAATTCAAGCAGGAAATGGTACTCCCTTTACTTATAAAGTTGGTTCACATCCTGATAGTGTGGCGGGGAAAAACAAACTTAGCCATATGGAGATGATTGATCAGAGGACCCCTGCATGTAGACATGAACTCCAAAGCCCCTCTGAGTGTGACTCATCAAACTGGAATAATTCTACACAGAAAGGAAGAAAACCAATTTAGCTTTCTATAGTGGGGAAGCATATCACTCAACAATTAGCAGCCCAAATGTGTGCCATTCAAAAAGTGTGAAAAAGAGATGAACCTTGTAGCACATCCTCAAATCTTGAAGTCTTTAATGCCCTGAAAACAGGGCTTTGCTGCTCATAAAATATTATCAGTGGAGTACAGCAAATTAATTGGGTAAACAATCAAAATTGTCACCCACCATTATGAAAGTTGATGGATCCACCACTCTTGACCCAAAGTCTATTGCAGATGCGCTTAATAAGACATTCACAGACCTTAGTGGGGTCCTCCCCCCAGATTTCTTCTCGGACTTACCTGTGCCTAGCCTAGTATCACAAAACACCCCTTGTGACAAACCACAATTTTACTTCAAAGAAAATCAAAGTGCAGAAGCACACAAGTACATAAGAAAGGCCTGCTCCAAATCCAGAACAAGTAGTGACACGCTAGATCTAAAATCCTGTCTCTCACCCTGGATGAGTAATTCACCCCTTGCAAAAATTCTTAATCTGTCCTTTACAAAGTCAATTTCCCAACAAATGGAAATCTGCCATAGTTAAGCCAGTGCACAAAGGGGGACAAAATCTCAACAGGATACTATCGACCAATATCAATACTCCTCCCCTCTCCAAAGCACTTGAGCGAATAGTGGCAGACCAACTCTCTGATTACCTGGACAAATACAATCTACTCTGTAATCAACATGCACGGCTTTAGGAAAGGACATAGTACAACAACAGCCTTGCTTGATTTCTCTGGAGAAGTCCACTCAGCCCTGGACAAAGGTGCCAAACAGGTGCAGTCTTTATCGATCTTACAAAAACTTCGACACAGTCCATGGTGGCCTACTTACCTCCCTACTTTCTAGCCTAGGCCTGGCCGAAGGTCCTTAGCTTGGTAAAAGTTACCTGTCCAATCGGTCACAGGCTGTAAAAATCTCTAATGAACTCTCCAACTTCAAACCAGTTCTCTCGGTGTACCACAGGGATCAATTCTTGGACCGCTCCTCTTTAGCCTGTTCCTTAACTCCCTCCCAGATATCTGCCAGGAGAAAATAATCTTATCGCTGATGATGCTGTAATTCTCTCTTCCCACAAGGATCCAAACTCCCTACGAAAAAAGCCTGCAACTTGCTTTCTCTAGTGTTGAAAGGTGGTTCCTGGATAGTAAACTTGTGCTAAACCACAATAAAACAAAAGCCATGCTCTTCTCCAATCACCAAAACAAAAATAGGCATACTCCACTCACCATACAAACCTCTGCAGAATTACACTGGACCAAGTAAATACTTTCAAATACCTTGGCATCACTTTTGACCAAGGGCTCACCTTTGCAACCCACATTGACAACACTGCGAAAACAGTGAACCAACGCCTTGGAATACTATTCTGTAACCATCAATTTCTAAATCAAGCGGCATTGAGAATAGCTATACAGAGTTCCATAATCTCAATCATTGACTATGGCCTTATTATTTATGGCTCAGCTACCTCCACTGCTCTAAGGCGTATCTCAATCACTCTAAATAAGTCCTGCCGGCTCCTCACGGGGGCTCAAAGACTGACTCACACGTGTGATCTGTACTATGAATCAGGCTGGTTGAACCTATCAAATCGTCTTATTTATCTCATCTGCACAATGGCAAAAAAATCTATCTTGGGACTGACTCCATTATGTATTCAAAACCTACTCCGACTGAATCCTGGCTCACGACCCTCCACCAGATCTGAGCGTAACCTTTCCTGGTTCGAGATGCGGACTGCACAGGGACAAAGATCTTTGCATACAGGGCCCGACATGGTTCAATGCGCTTAGTCCACCTACTCTATCCTCAACCTCACTTGACTTTTAAATCCATGCTCTATGCCCACCTCACCACCACTAGCAACTGTGACTGCGCTAGATAAAGACTACTACTCCTCCTCATGTCCATCCTCACAACTGAGGCCTCTTCCTCCCTGACTAATGAACCCTCTGGTACCTCTACTACTTCCTGTCTCCCACCCAAACTCATTCCCCCCTTTTTTCCTGTCCCCTCTCACTTACTCTCCGCTCACCACCTTTCCCTCCTCTCTAGCCTCCTTTTGGCGCCTAATGATCACCCTCTCCCTGGAAGTTTCCTTAACCTCCAGAAATTGTCTACTAGCTTGAACCTGTTATAGCTTGTTTTTCTATGAAACTTAAAAACGTTACTGCCTTAAACTGTTAATAGCAAATTTATGATGTAACTTTCCTGTCTGGTTTTACCTGTAATGTGTATCGTGCTTTGTTAAATGTTCTTTGTGACGTGGAACCTTTGTAAAAGAGCCCTGGCTCAAAGGTATTAATTCCTAGACAAATAAACTAAAAACTAAACTAATTTGAAGTGCCAGTGTTAAGTGTGGGATTATTTATTCTCCATAAGGCTTCTGAGGGGTAAAAATGAGTGGTCACTCATCATGTGTGACAGGGTTAGGGCTGTGCATAACATTCAGATTCCAAAGGAACTGCATTCTACAGAATTTCAGAAAATTCTGCCCAGTCCCATGGAATTCTGTCAGGAATGGAATTTCAAACTTTTGAAACTGGAATATTTTGGGGGGATCAATAGTCCACAGTTAACATAAGCTGTGGATGCTTTTTCCACAATCTACAGAAAATTATTCCTCAGTATAAGTGATTTGTGGAAAGCCATTCTATGGTTTGTATAGAAATGCCTTTTAGAATTACATGAAATTCAAAAAGAAATTATGAAAAGCATTTCAGAAGGTGAATTGCAATTCTGCAGAAATTCTGCTGGTAGAATTCTACATTCCACACAGCTGAGAGGTATGGAGGTGGGAACAGTATATCAGCAGCAGTCTGACTTATGTATTGGAACATATATGACATGCATGTCGTGAATAAAAAACTGATTTTGTTTGGGAGGGGTGGTTGCAACATTCTATGCCCCAGCCATCGATCTGAGCTTCTCTCAGTGCCTGTTCCCCATCTATGGTGATATATGATCATTGTCCTTTACTTGATCTAAGCATAATGTTAACACTTGGGCTGTGGACAGAATTAGAATGTATTATAATTCTTGACTCCTATCAGTCTGCAGAACAGCAAGGGTTAATAGAAGTACCTCTACAAATCTTTGCTGTATGTACAGCATGGGTATGTAAGAAGGAAGGGTGACAAACAGGGTATGTAACTGTGTACAACTGGGTGAGGGTTGAATTGCCATCAAGGATAGTGATGTAGTAATTTTATTTTCCTAATTACACCCTTGGGGTCAAGCAGTACAGTTTTACTGGTGTGGAACTGACAAAAAAGAATGGAAATTATTAAAAAAAATATGTTATAGAAGGTATAGGGCCTAGAAGATTCCCTCACGTAAGGTATGCAAGTCTCTGACTTAACTATAATATGTACTGTATACTTTCTTCCTCAGTTTACTTGTAACTATTGACTGACAATCAAAATGTAACTCTGTTATTCTCTGCTACAAATTTATGTTTGAATTAATTTCTTTGTAAAAAAAAAATAGAAAAGAAAATGATCCCACCGGATCCCCTTCTCTCCATCATTACCACACCATCTTAACTCCATTTCTTTAAACACTAGATGATGGATTAGGTAGATTATGCAGATAATGATGTAAATTGGTAGTTACTACAAGTGTAAAGCTGAGTACATGTACAAAGCCTAGCTAGATCTTAATTAAGCAACAAGGAATGACAGGGTCTGTGTTAGTGTGGGATAGAGGCACACCTCGGGACAGGATGCACAAGGCAATGCTGAGTGACTTGCACACCAGATAAGTGTCATTATCCCACAGTTACACACACTCCAGAGTGCATTATTGCAACTATACCCTACTCCACCATTTTGGGATCAGCCCCTCAAATTCACACCTTACTTGGCAAAGTGCTGGAATATGTCTATTCCTTCAAATACCTGGAGGTATGGATCGACCCCAAAATCTCTTTCAAACTGTACAAGACAGTTCAGTTTTGTGAATGAAATTCATTCACAAAACTGGACTGTCTGGTATGGTATGGGCTGCATGCCCATTGGCTCTTGCTCTGCACCAATGGGCATGCAGTCCTACCGGCAGTCATTTGGGCGGGTGGCGTGGGTGGCAGGCGGTGGGATGCTGCCGCCCACTGGCTGTGGGGGGGCGGGGTGGTGGGCTTCGTGGGTGGGTGGGGTGGGGAGCCACCAGGTCACCAGGGATGTGTTCGGGGCTGACAACTACATCCCGTGATCGGGATTTTCAGTCCACTGGACCACCAGGGATATGATCGGGAGGTGGGGGGGTGTTTGAATACTCCAGCCCATGATCGGGCTTATCAGTCCACTGGACCACCAGGGATATGATCGGGAGGTGGGGGGGTGTTTGAATACTCCAGCCCATGTTTGGGCTTATCGGTCCACTGGACCACCAGGGATATGATCGGGAGGTGGGGGGGTGTTTGAATACTCCAGCCCGTGATCGGGCTTATCAGTCCACTGGACCATCAGAGATATGATCGGCAGGTGGGGGGGTGTTTGAATACTCCAGCCCACGATCAGGCTTATCAGTCCACTGGACCACCAGGGATATGATCGGGAGGTGGGGGGGTGTTTAATTACTTCAGCCCGTGATCGGGCTTATTGGTCCACTGGACCACCAGGGCTGTGTTGGGGGGGGAGACACATTGCTGCCCACGATCGGGCTGGTGAGGCAGGGGTATTTAGGCTATGCCTGTGATCGGGCCAGTGGTGGGGTGGTGGTGGGGTTTTTATGCTCTTTTGCCCGTGATTGGGCTGCAGGGGGCGTCCTTCCCCAATGGCTGCTGCCTGGCAGGGCGCCAGGCACAAGTCCTCGGGGATCGGCGCACCTGCATGCTAATGGCATGCAAATGGGGCCATAATCAGATGCAAATGGCCCCCCCTGTGCCTTGCATGAATTATAGCCCCATTTGCATGTCACCTTTTGAATATCGGGATTTTGCACATGGCGCAATGGTACTTGCGCCACCGCAGTGAATGCTCCACTTTGTCAACTTGTGGTGGTGCAAGTTCCACTGCGCCATGCACAGTGGCTGTGGCTGGGGGGTGATATTCAAAGGAGTTGCTCAATAGTGCAACTCCTTTGAATATTGCCCCGGACACACCGCTGCACAATTATTTTGCGCAGCGCAAGGGCTTGCACCTATGAATGGCGCAGTTTGAATATCCAGCCCATTGTATATATCAATGCACACTGCTTCTCTACTGCTGTACATATTTCTTGTATTTATTGTGCTCAGCAGCACACATTGTATCCCCCTATGCTTGTATACCATGTACATACTTGTTACCCTGTAATGACTCGTGTTCTGTTGTAAGAATTGCCTTAAATTCTCATGTATCATATGTCTTTTGTGTGCCATAACCCAGGTCCATCTTGCAAATAAGTTTTTTTCTCAACAATGTTTCACCTGATAAAATATAGATATGATTGATTGATTGATTGACTATAAAATGGTTCTGCTGAATTTTATTTTAAAAACTAAGTAATGAGGTTCAGAAAGTTTAGTATTTCTGGCATGTGATGTGCTGGAATAATGTACTGCCATGTGATCACATCTGACCAATCATAGGTCTTGCTTTCTCTTACCCATTTTGTATTGTAAGCATCTCCTGCTGTGGCAATTGTACCCCCTGGTACCCTCTTGAAAACTAGGTGACTCTCCTAAATGTGAATATTCTGGTGTACAAAATTCTAAATAAATTATAAATAAATAACATAAAAGGAAGACTGAGGGACTGGCAGAACTGGTTCTGCAAGAAATTTCCTTAACCTGGCAAGATCTAAAATTTAGAATGAAAATGAACATCCCCTTGAAAAAAGTTATTTGAATTTGAAATATAGGTTAATTATCAGCATATAATTTGAATATCATCAGTATGCAACTATATGCAAATGACTGGAGAAACAGAGGTGCAGTGGTTGCAAAGTCTGTGGAGCAAGTTTCCAAACAAACAACATAAAACACCCTGTACCTGGCCACTGGATGAACAGAGAGGGCTTTGGCTGAAACCCTCGCCTTCCTTTTACTGAATTCATCTTGTCATTTTCTATACTGTACAAGAACAGAAATGCACACATAGAAAATGGATGTTCATAGTTTTGAATTATTACTTTCTGGGTTCTTCATTGTCTTCCTGCTCATAAAGTTGGTCTCACGTCTTTGACTTTTTTAATTAAGTGTATCACTAATCAGTGCATAAGTACAGGAGCACACTTCTCAGGCTGGCTGGTTAATTTTCTGCACTGGCCTACCATAATTGTCACTAGCTCAGTGGTGCAGACAATGTTCAGCAAGCAGTGCTGATGGCTGCAAAAAAGAGGGATAATTAGTTCAGTAAAAGTGTCATGTATTTCTGATGTGCCATTACACCCAGAAAGTAGCAGATGTCCACTGGCCCTTGCCATGTTGTACATAATATGTGCCAGAGTATTTATTATTGTTAATTGACTTTCCCGGGATGGCTGCGCAGACCACTGGAACACAAAATACATTAGATGAAATAAAATAAAATTGAGGTTCATCATTTTATACCCCATCCATCCATCCATGAAGATGCTGTAAACTTTTTTTAATGGGGGTGATGTCTGTATTTGTTATGGATTTTGGCACTATGGAGAGAAATGCCACCAGTGGCAGAATTTAAAGCTTGGAGAACCCTAAGCCAAGTGATTCGTCTGCCCATTCCAGGAGTAACTACTTCTGCTGTGAGGTATGTTACTTGTGATCTCCCCTTCTCCAGTGAATTAAATGCTATGCCCACTAATGAGATTCTCCAAAAGAAAGGGATCCAACTTGAGTTTCAAACATTCAACACTCCCCACTTCCACTGCTTCCTTTAGTATTTTGTTTCATAGGTGTACTACTCGTTGCATGCAGAAAATAAAACACTGCCTCACATTATGAAATTAAGCCCCCCCCCGCCTTGTGGGATATAGTCTCTAGCTGTACTGACCCAAACAAAGTTATAACATTTCCTGTCAGTCACCCTATCAAGCAGCCTTTTCCCATCTAGTCTTCATGTTTCTTCCTCAAAAAAGACCAAAATATGTTAAACTGACATGATCTCTCCTAGTGGATCTATGCTGTCTATTCTTTAACAGCTAAAACCTGTCAAGACATTCTGTTACTTGATCCTTGACAACAGTTTCCAATACTTGTTCCACATACAGTCCAATTCAGGCTTACTGGTATAGTTACTTGGACCAATTCTACTGACTCTTTTAAACAGTAGAGGCTGAATTTGCCCTCCTCCAGTCCCCAGACTCTACTGCTATTCAATAGCTACTGGAAAATCCTTGCTGGAGTACCCTCTGTTGTATCCTTTAACTCCTGGAGAATCTTCAGATGCATTATATTATTACTATTATTGTTATTAATGAATTATTATTATATTGTTAATTATTATTATTACTAGTGAGCCTATTTATTGACAGGACTGATGCCATTTTTGAACACTGTAAAAACTGGCAGATTATTATGAAATGGAACCTGGTTATTATGTTTTGGGTTTCAGCCAAACTGAAAGTGAAAGCCGCTGTCATCACGCGCTCATAGAAGTGAAATGCCACAGGAAGGACACTGGTCTTTTTTCTTTTTACCACATAGCACGAAACCTACCAGTAACTGTATAAAATAAAGTAGCAATAATAAACAATACATAGAGAATAATGGATGGGGTGTTACTTTACTCTTTTTACACACCCTCGGTGTATAGTACCATCACAAACCACACATGCTTTGCATTCATGGTTTATGTGATATTACACACCTCGGCTGTGTAAAAAAACTCATAATGTATAACACCACATCCATTATTCTGTATGTATTATTTATTATTATTATTACTGTAGTGTTTTCACATTCTTTCCTGTACCCTTTCCCCAGGATACATCTGGACATGAATTATTTTCAGCTCTTTAGGCCTGTCCTAATAAAATCTTTCTAAATAAATAAACAACTAAATCAATAAATAAATGTATCCAGTCCTTGTGATTCATTCTCTTATAGACTATGTAGCTAACAATGATACCAGTTCTGCTACAAATGTCCTCTGTCGAACCCTTGAATGTGTCATCTGTATCGATAGCATGACACCACTTCCTGTTTTCAGTGTGTGTGCATGGGTGTGAGAGAAGAGTGGCCCATCTTCCACTCAGTGTTATCCATACCTCTCAACCTTTTTTCCACCAAATGTGGAACATTGCCTGTCAAAATGTGGAACAAATAGGCAAAATGTGGAACACTTAATCAAATCTTTACCTAATAAGCTCAAAACACTGTTAAAATGTTGCATTTATGTTCAGAAAGTCTGTTATTAATTGAATAATATATATTTTTGCATAATTTACTATGGATTTTTGCTATAAAATGTTGACTTTGAATGTGGAACAAGTCCTCACAATGTGGAACAGGGAGCTTTTGTGAAGTAAAATGAGGAACGTTCCTCGTAATGTGGTACGGTTGAGAGGTATGGTTATAGCATGGAGGGCTGAAGCACTGGCATAGGGGTGTGCAACAGTGGCAACAAGAAAACAGAAAACTGTTTGGTTCTAGGAGGGAGCTTAAAAAGACAGTTGGCATCCTGAGCAGTTTGGCAATGTAGGTATTGTACACGTGAGCTAGTGTATGCAAGCGCGCCTGTGAGGTACCTGAAAAATAATGCAGGGCTCAGTGCATGCACACTAGTAGAGGGAATTCAGATTTAAAAGTTCAGGATGAACTTTCCTACTTTGCACCTGTCCTCAGGCCTGCTGGGCTACATGGCATTCACCTAAGTACTGGAAGGTCAAATCTCTTGTTCAGTACTGCACAGTATTCTGCAGATGTCCCCAAATTAATATAGTAGACAAGATTTTGTTAATGATGTAGTCAGCAATACAGAGTCTTCATTTTGGGGTACATTTTTTTCTAACTCTCAATGCATCCAAATATCTTGAGTTTACATTGAGATCTGGAGATTCAAACTGTTCTATGTTAAGGCCCATGTTTGTTTTATGGCACAAACTACCTTTTATTATCTCAGTTGTAATGATTGAATATACAGTATATAAGGGATATGCCATGCCTCCATTTGAAAATGTCTGTTATTTTCTCTGAGTGCAATTTGACCTTATAACAGCATGAGTGGAGGAGCCACGAGTGATGTCAAAAGTCAGATTGCTTGAGAGGAAAATAACATAGATATTTTCAGTGAGGGCAAGGCATATTACATTTATGCAACACCCTGAGTTTCTCTTTGTTTAAATTATATAGACTAAATGCCTATTTTGTTACTTCTGTCCTTTTGGATGACCGAGCATTGTTTCTGGATGAACGAGCAGTTGTTAATGCTTTTTTTTTATGCATGTTGCATCAGGGCATCATGATGTCATCGCATGTTTGAAAAAGGAGGGGGTTAACAGCATGTATTGGAGGTTGTGGGAGAGCAGTGCGACCTGTGGGCTATGACTGCATTTGTGACCTGGGTTGTGGTGATGACATTAATGGAGTGCTGGTGACAGAGCAAGAGAAGAATGAAGACTACCAGCGACTGACACAGAAGGAGGCTGGTGAACTGCAGTTGTGGGAATTGTTATTGTACAGTTCTCTCAGGAGAAACAGAATGTTTTATATAGATGAAAATAGCAAGACATAGTTTTAAATATGTTTCTTTGGCTGAGGAGCTTAACCCGAAGTGCTGGAGTGAGAGCTGGAGAGCAAGTGAGCAGCTGAATGACAGAAAAAGAATTCTGCTGCCTGTGCTGCCTGCTCCAGCCAATCCTGACCTACATTGAAAATATTTTTGCTCTTCAGGATTTAGAGTGAACATGTTTTGATATTTTTACTCTGGGTCTGTAATGAGCAAATTTATCACTGATAGGTGGCATAAATAAGGAATAACACATGACAGGCAGGGAATTATGGTACAGTAACATATCAACTGCTGGCTATTTGAACACCAATTGTTTAATTTAGTTTAGTTTAGTTTATTGTTCTAGGAATTATTACCTTTGAGCCAACGGCTCTTTTACAAAGGTTCCACGTCAATTAAGTACAGACAAAGGTTACAATAGAATGGCATTACAATTGTGTTGTGACAGTAGCAAGAAAACATAGACAGTAAATATCAAACATATGTACAAGGACAGGTAATACCAATAAACACTTAGCATACAAAAAATCAAGCCAATTGAGGGAAAATCAAGTTTGGGAAGTGTATAGATAGAGGGGGGCAAGACAGTGGTGAGGGGAGCAGACAATAGTAAGAGAAAGATTCTCTAACATGCCTTTGTCAAGTAATGGACCAGAGTGGGTAAATGATAGATAAAGGTTTAATCAAGCAGTCACAGGAGTTGGGCGGCTGGGTGAGAGTTTAGCCTAAATTGAAAGCACCTAAAAGTGGAGGAGGTAATAGGAGTGCTAAGGGCATTTAGCCAGCTGAGGCACGATAGGCAAAGGATCTCTGACCCTGAGTAGTCCGGCATTGGGGGACCTAAAGGGGTTGATGGTCTGATCTTCTGGTGAAATGGATACTAGTGTTCAGGCATAACAGGTCTTGGATACATGGTGGAGTGAGGCCCATGGTGGATTTTTTCACCATAAGGTACTTTAAGCGGTTTGAGAGTTGCAACCACCCTGATTCAGTGTAGAGCTCATATGTATGAGTACGTCGATGAGCACCAGTGAGCAGTTGACAGGTCTTGTTTAGGGATGTTGTAATGCATCTAAGTGCGGTAGCAGAGGCAGACCCATAGATAATTAAGCCATAGTCAATGATAGAGATGATTGAGGATTGAATAGCAATCCTCAGTGCAGATTGGGTAAGGAGCTGTCGGTTCCGGTACAGGATCCCAATCCGCTGATTGATAGTTTTCGCTATACTATCAATATGGGTTGCAAAGGTTAGGCCTTGATCAAAGGTGATGCCAAGATATTTGAATATTGCCACTTGTTCAAGAGTATTTCCCAGGTACGTATTGATAGTGAGTGGTACTAGCCTTTTCTTGTTTTGTGAGCTAGAGAAAAGCATGGATTTAGTTTTTTTGTGGTTTAGAACCAGCTTATGTTCAAGGAACCATGTCTTGACCTTGGCAAAAGCATGCTGGAGGCTAAGGCATAAAGGGTTCGGATCTTTATGAGTGGAAAGAATCATGGCATCGTCGGCATAGAGGATAATTTGTTCAGGGCAGGATTTAGGGAGGGACTTTAGGAAAAGACTGAAGAGGAGCGGGCGTAACATGGATCCCTGCGGAACTCCTGAGAGAACAGGCTTTGAGTCTGACAGAACTCCAGATATTTTTACAGCTTGAGAGCGCTGGGCAAGGTAACTTTTTACCCAGTTACCAGGACCCTGAGAGAGCCCAATTGTTGTATGAGGTCAAGGAGCACTGTCTGCTGCTTGTTAGATTACCTCCATCAAAAGAAAAGTAATGTTACAGAGCAATAAGATGCAGTAATCATGTTTCTCTGGTGTATACAAAATCTTGTAATTCACACTTTAGAACACTGAGAAAGATATAATTCACAGTTCAGAATGTGAATTGCATCTTTTCTCAGCTGTCATTATCAGTGTCACGCTCCAACCAAACAAAACAATGGACTGGAGCGGGAGCTGATTTACTCCGACACACACAGAGCTGTACTAAATAAGAATTCATGAGCTGTTTCAAAAACAACCACTATTTATTTATTTATTTATTGAAAATGTTTCACCAGGAGAGGCACACTGAGCAAAAAGATGCTCATCTCACGGTGCAACATGGGAGGAGTATACATAAAACAATCAATAGGTTGAACTTAGAGTCAAGCAATACAAACAACTTTTACATAGTTAAGTGTGGCTATACAAACTTGTTACATGAGAAGACACTACATACATGTGCCACAAGGAGGGTGGCATAACATATTTGATTACACATCTGGAACTATACATGATTACATAAGTGACTATATCTAGAGATTGATTTGAAGTATGATGTACCAAGTTGACAGAGAGAAATGGAAGCCTGAGCTTGGGGCCAGGGAGAGGTGACAGGTCTGGCATAGACAACCACACTTGAAACACATTAAATGAAGTTAACTAAGTTTTTCTGTCTTGGAAAACCTGCTTACTGAAATATTATAAACGATAACCCCCCAAAGTGTTAAGAACTCACAGGTACTCCATACATCATTAATGCGGTGACATCATTAGGTCATTCAAGCTTTGCTCTCATGCCATTGATGTCATCACACTAACATGGTGTGAAGTACCAGCTTGCTCTTAACATGTAGGTGTCAGCTCTTCTGTATGTTGTTCAGAAACAGCTGCTTATATGAACGGAAGTCTGAGAACAGCGAGATTTTAAGGAACTTGATAACTAAAGTAAACTTACAAAAGGAGAAGGGCAATCAAAACTAGAATGCTATAAAAAGGTACAGTTACAAAATATTTACTGTAATATACATTGAAGCTATACATGGGGGTAATAGAGTACTGCAGGAAACATTGTGGTCTAGTGTTTAGAGCAGAATAGTGGGAAGCAGGAGAACCAGGTTCAAATCCCATCAGAGCAATTTGCTGCCTGTGTGACCTAGGTTCCACCCAGCTGTAAAACTGTGTACAGCAGCAAGACAAGGAGTTCAATTTTCAAAGGGCCTGACATAACCCAGGGACTAAGTTCCTGTGCAGAACTCACTAGCATGGGCAAAAATCTGCACAGGCAAATATGCTGTTATCAGCCATGCATGTGCACAGGCAGCACATTTCTCTTGGGTGCAGGCATGGAAGGATGCTATGCAATAGCAGACATAGCAAGTCAGCATAGCTGTGCAAGAAAAACATATGCAGGCTGCCATATAGCATGGAGACATTTGCAAACAGGCACCATCTTTGAAAATAGGAGACACGTGGAAGAACTTGTGACTGCACAATGGGCCCCCCTCCTTGTGCAACAGTTTTGCTGCCCATGTGCATCTTCTTGGCTCTTTCCAAAATCTGGTCCCAGCACTCCAGATCACTTGAACACTTAAAGACATTCCCTGGTATTTCAGCAACCCCATGTCAAAGTCATAATGTTTTGTCCAGTACCATGAAGGTCATCTAAATATTTAAAAATCTACAACAAAAATATAGGTTGCACGCTTGTTTTTAAGTTACAATGGTGAGATTTAATCTCTCATTATAGAAAAAATCTGGAAGGGGTCAGATTGTTTATGTGGTTATAACATCAATATTTATACATTAATATATACAGCATTATAAAAAGGGTCTGCGAAATTAAACTTTCTGATTGGCTGCAAACATTCTAACAGCCTTATGTTAATCTTTTATTAACATACATGTAGAGCTTAGATATGCTGAACAAGGTTTAACACTGTTTAAAAACATTTTTTATTATAATAGCAATAAGGCACTCCCAGGGATTATGTTAATGGTCAGTTAATCACCCTCTAGGGGCATGTGACACTCGGCTACACCTCGTGCCACAGTACACCCCTATAAGGTGATTAACAGGCCATTAACATAACCCTTGGTCATGTCTTATTGCTTAATTAGCTGTACCAGGCAATATAGTGCAGTGGTTTTAGGCTCTGAGCTGCAGACCTGGAGACCTAGATTTGAATCCCTCAGCCCCCACTTGAATACTGTGTGACCCTGAGCAAGCCACTTAACTTCTTTGTGCTCCCAGGTCGCACCTGTAAACAACGTCAGCTTAGTGTGTCTCTCCTGGTTAAACAAATATATATATTAAGGCTTTGGAGTGAATTGTCTCAGACCAATTGGTTGACTTCCTAGAACAGCACAACCTGCAGTGCACTCAACAGCAAGGTTTAAAAGAAATCGCAGTGCCATAACCACTCTTCTAGAATACACTAGTACATTACACAATAAACTTGATGGTGACCACTTGGTTGGATCAATTTTTATTGACCTAACTAAAGCGTTCGACCTTGTTGACTACTGGATATTAATCAACAAATTCTCCCAACCAGGCCTGCCAATGGAGACTTCCAAATGGTTTGCCAGCTACCTCTCAGGGCATTTCCAGTGAGTAAAAATCAACGACTCACTATCTGAATTAAGGCCCATGACAGTTGGGGTTGCACAGGGATCCACACTGGATCCATTACTGTTCAGCCTATTTATTAAAGATTTACTCATGGCCTGCAGATGATGCAGTCATCTTTTCTAACAACAAGAACCTTTCTGCTCTTGCCTATAATCTACAACAAGTGCAAACCTTCAATTTTAATTTCAATTTTAAGCTGAGTTGCAACCATAACAAGAGGAGGTACAGTCTTAAACTGGAGGGTGAGAGGTTTAGGAGGGAGGTCAAGAAGCACTTCTTCACAGAGAAGGTGGTGGACAGTTAGAATGCACTGCCAGAAGAGGTAATCTTGTTGAAGACAGTGGGCAGCTTTAAGAGAGGCTGAGACAGGTTTGCGGTAGGGTAAGGGTCATAAGTAGGGAGGATGAGAGGAGTGGGGAGAGGGGGCAGGGAAAGTAGTTCAAGCTGTGGACCCTGCAACATGAGCAGACTTGATAGACCAAATGGCCTTCTTCTGCTAGCTGCTTCATATGTTCGTATGTTCATAAGTGTTTGCCGCCCGTGAATTATGGTTCCTCCACAACTGACTTATCCTAAACTATAAAAAAAAACGAATCTACTGTATGCTTATCACCTGCCCCCAGAAAAAGAAGAAGCTGTCCCCTCTTAAACTCCAGAGCAAGGGAGGTACAGTCCTTAATCAGGTTGGTACATTCAAATACCTTGGGATCTACCAGGATGACACACTAACCTTCTCCCACCATATTGACCACGTTGTAAAAGTGGCTAAAAGAAAACTAGGAACCCTATACAAGCATAAAGTTTACATGACTTCTAATGCTCAGAACCTTGCAATTTCAGCATCCATCCTTCCAGTCATAGATCATGGCATAATAGTCTATGGAGTAGCATCAGATACAGTCCTAACTAGAATCAAGGTACTGCTCAACAAGGCCTGCCACCTTGCCGTGGATGCTGATAGATATACCCATACCCGCAGTCTTTACTTCAATGCTAACTGGCTACCCCTAGAGCAAAGAATCAAATACCAATCCTGCCTAATGGGAAAGAAAGCCCTCTTGGGACTCACTCCCCCAACACTGCAGTCTTTCTTCCAACAAACTGCCAATACACACTAGACAAGAAATGTGAGTAGAAATGCCCTCCATGTTCCATTTTGTAGGACCAGCCAAGCTATGAGATCCTTCTGCTGACGTGCACCTCTTTGGCTAAATGAACTTCCCCTGTCACTAGTGAAGCTACCAAAAATCAGACAGTACAAACAGGAACTAAGAAAATATCTTCCCCCCCACTCCAAGTCCATGCATAAGGTAGACCACCCCTCCTATCACTCTCTTTACTTCCCCTACTCCTCTCCTTCTCCTCTCCTCTCATTTTCATCTCTCTACTCCCCATCTCCCACCTCTCCACTCCCCATCTCCTCTCTCCCTATCAATTCTTCACTCCCCACCTCCCCTCCCTCACTCTACAACCACCCACCCCCATTACTTAACCTCCCACCCCTCACCACCTCCCCCACTTACATCTTCCCCAACCACCACTAGGCCAAGTTGCCCTCATCCACACCGTCCCACCTTTCCACTACCTCCTACTGTACCTCTCTGCCCCAAGCCTCCTGGATACTCCCCTCTATCCTACATAACTCCTAACACTGTGTACCACCTTATGCATACCATGACAATGTCATGAGCTGCTGTTATGCTTACCTCAACATTGTTGCTACTTATTTTGTAATATTATTTTTTTATTGTTATTTTGTCTGTAATGTTGTTCTGACATGGAACCTTTGCAAATGAGCTATGCACAAAGGTGTCATCCAAAACATGAAATAAATAAATAAATATATTTTAGGTGTCGGCATAAGTGTGAAAGAAAATGTGAAACAAGGACATATCATTTGTCATGATGCTTGCTTCATTTTTTCTGCAAGTGCATAAATAAAGAGTAAATTACCAATACTATGACACCCTCTTTAATTGATATTCCCCCCAAAAAGGGGAAATATTTGTATGTTTTTATACATAAAACCATTTCAAACCCATGTCATTTTCATAAAACATTTTTGATAGATGTAGAATATGGTTATAAATATAGAAACAGAAAGAAATATAGGAGTTGCCACACTTCTTTTGGTTATATCTGCTTTCAAAGTTGTACTTTCAGAGGTGGTCAGCACAGGACAAAAATAATTGAAACATTCCCAATAAAAAACAAAACTTGCAAGAATACTATTCAAGCAATTTAAAAGTACATGCAGAATGGCAAGGACTTTATCATAAAAGAAACAGTGTAACCAAAGACAGACAGATATTTAGGTAAAGCACCTTAATTACCAATGGTTGCAATTGTGGAAGCTAATTTCCTTGCTGCCATCCTGTAAATATTTTTACCTGGACATGCTATAATAGGATAAATCATTATTCTGACAATGCTTTCATGTATTTAAGAATGTATTTGTACCAGAAAACTACCTTGAAAACTTTTTTGAGAACATCAGAAAAATGAGAATTTGAAACACCAGGGAATGTTTTTAACAGTAACTTAGTAGTTACTACTAACAGTGGAAGTGTAAATGATCACTGGGGCACTCACAATATATAATACGGAGAGCTGGGCTGACCAGATGGGTCATGAATCCTTTTCCTGCCATCATTGTCTTTGTTTCTATGTTTGGAAATAGGTTGACTGAAATCTATTTTTGGTGAGTACAAATGTTTAAAATCAAGAATAATACTTCTTTAACTAATGTTCCATAAGTGTTGCAAAGGCATGTTTTCCTAGGTTTGGAACATTTAAATGTGATGGGGGTGAGTAGCAATAATTAGGAGTATTTATTTTGAAGAGTACATTGTCTAAAATGGCATGCAAATCAGTTGTTATGGACTGAATGGACTACTGGGTCAATTTCTGCAGACACGTCCTATGTTTCTGTGTTCCTGTGTTGTCTGAAGCTTTGGGACAGATTCCGACTAAAAATTAAATGTTACATCTCAGCTGGGCTGTCCTAGGTAAATAACTTGTCAAATTAAAATGAAAAAATATATATATTTTTACTTTCTGGGACTGCCTACTCATCTCACTCCATATCAGCTGTTATGGTAATTTTTCTACCTGGAGGAACATCTCCAACGCTTTGTGCAGTTCCTCTCATGAAATCCACCTTCAACATGCTGGGCCTGAAGAAACAGCTACTGCTTAAAAATAACACCTTTCCAGAGCATTGCTGAGTGTTTGAGTCTAAGTGTCACTTGTAAAGCAGCGGAGGTAGATACTGAAAGTTAAAACAAAGTGACCACACACTTTACAAAATGTGTTTGTGTGTTCCCATGCATATGTGTGCGTGTGTGTGTGAGTGTGTGTGTGTTTGTGACAAAGGGGTAGCAGAGAGGAGGACCTGTATAAGCTGGGTGGCTGGTAGGACATCTGGAGTCTTCAATGGAGCCCAAATCCAAGTTGTTACAGTTAGGGAGGAAAACCAGATGATCTACCTACACACAGTGGGGCTCCTCTTGCTACAGTGGAGAAGGAAAAGGACCTGGAGGTCATAATATACAGTGGGCAAATGCATGACAAGCAGTACACAGCTGCTCTCAAGAAGGCTGAAACATGTTTGTGTACATTAAGGTGCGCGGGATCAGCAGAGCAGCAGAAGTAAACCTTCCACTTTACAAGGCCCCAGTCTGGCCCTAGTAGGAGTATTTCATAAAGTTCTTGGCTCTTCAATACAAAAAGGACATTTAATCTGTCAGAAGAGTCCATTGCAGGGCCACAAAATGATCAGGGGTATGGAGGACAAAAGCAAAGATGACAGAATGCAGCCTTTAACATTTTTACCTTGGAAAAACTGAGGCTGGGGTGCATGGGGGGCATGATCTCAGTCTTCTGCATACTGGAGAGCAGACAAGGTAAAACAGATGGAAATGTCTGATCTAGTATGTTCCAACAGGATGCAGAGACATGGCCTGAAGCTCAAAGTCGGTAGATTTACGGGTAACATTCAGAGGCACTTCTGCCACAGGGTTGTGAACTAGTGGTGCTCTGATGCTGTGCTAGTAAGTTGGATAGTGCCAGACGGTACCCCAAAACTCAGATTTCAGTTATCAACAAATAGTGCTGACATACAAGAATAGATGTGCTTTAGTAGGATTCCTTCTATGGAATTGACCATCAGATCAAACTATCTGACCAGTGGATGCAATGAATCTGATCTAGGATACCGGAATCTAGCCTCAGATATCTGGATCCAACCCCTGATCCATAAATATCTGACCTTGGATCCTAGATGTGAGTTTGGTCAAATATTTGCCTGATCCAAGGTTGAATACCAGCACTATCCAATGGAGACTAGTTGGATCCATTAAAGCACAATTCAAGCACCACAGTTGTAACCCTGTGCAACAGCCTATCAATGGAGACAGTTGACATTAAAAGAGTACAGGTCTTCAGGGTTACCGAAGGTACGTGGGTATAAAGAGAACACTGGACACATTAATAGGGTACAACACACTCGCAGTGTGTTTTATTTTATACAAAAATAGAAACAATAAATAAATATAAATAAAACAGTTCAAACAGAACAAGAAAATAAACAATAGCTCAAGGCTATTTCACCTTACATCAGGTATCTCAAAACAATTCATATGCTTTCCTGCTGTTAGAGATAAATTCCTGTTCAGCCACAGTTACTTTTGCTTACCTTCCTTCAGGTAAGTTAAACTGGCTATGCAGCTAATCGGACTATTAGTGTTTGAGGAGGGATCATATAGCCCTCCCACTTGTGGGAAAGTCCCTCCCATAACATCCAGTTAGTTATAGAATGGTCCCTAAACAGGGAAACTCCTCCTCTATTACATAATAAGGTTTTACTTATGGGAAGTCCCTCTATAAGAAATCTCCTTCCTGAGGTCTTGCTAACAGGTCAGTACCTTATTTTCTATATAGGCAAACAGTGCAAACATTTACTGCATTTATACATGTGCTGTATTGTTAAAGTATTTGAACACTAGACCTTTAATTTATATCTCAGAGCTCTATACATAATGGGGCTCCTTTAGAGACATGCAGGGTCTCTTTACTATTTAGTTTGTTTAATTTCTTTATTATTTTTAGATTATCTGGCAGCCATCTCCTTATTCTGAGGGCTACTTTCCACATACATAGGGACATTCCTGTCCCTTTAAATCATTTGTTTTCTATGTTGTAGCAGAGCGGCAGACTGCTAGACAATCATTATCTAGTCACTCTGCTTTGGGACTCTACATAGCTTTGGTAAGCCCCTTTATATTTATTTTTATACTGGACTGTAGCTTTTATGTCCAGGGAAGGCATAGTCCCTTTTTATTTTCAAGCGCTCACTTTTCAGAGCGCACTGCATACTCGGGGAAGTGGGGCGGCTGAAATGGAAATTAATCATTTGCCATTTGGTCTTAACAGTTTTTGCCTCAATGCAGGATTTCTTTGGCAGTTATTTAACAATGGTGCGGCAGCAAAATAATACAAACAATAAAGACATAATGCTGCTCCGTAACACTCTTATTCCACCTATCCAATTGGACATCTCTTTTTATTTAACTGGCACTTCAAACATTTCTTTATTCATTTATTTCTCTGGCACCTTACATTCAGTGCTCCTGCACCATATGTGCATAAAATGGCAGCACTTTAAACTCATTATATGCACAAAATGCACTTTATTTCTAAACAAATGCACTTTATTTAACCAGCATCTCATATACTTAAAGGCACTTTATATCTTTTGGAATTAAATACCATACATGCACCTTATTTCTATCTTGCCAGCTGGCCTTAGCCTGGTGCATTACTTTGGGGAGTTCTTGGTGAGGATGGAAATAGAAAATTAGAAATAAAAGTAGTAGGGAAAAAGTTTAGTGAGAGATAGAAAAGACTGACATAGGTGGCCAATCTATGCCTGGGGCAGAAAAAGGCAAGGTATAGTATAGTATAGGAAGATACTGTTGTGCAACAGATTTCAGTAGGAAAAAGAAGAGGATAGGAAAGGCATTCCTTCACCGGGGATCTCAGACTGGCAGAACGCAGTTCTGCCTCAAGGGCATGCCTGGACACATTTCTACTTACCGATGGGTCACAGGTTACTCCTTAGTTGTATGGTGCATGTGAAATATCCATAAATTAGGGCCTGTTTACAAAGCATACTTGTTGATCTCTTCTTATAAAGTAGGGAGGGGGCAGACTTAATGGACTGTACAATTCACATTTATTAGCTCTGCCAAAAAGCTGCTTTTGTGTTTCAAGTGGTGTTTGACCCAACATAATGCATTACAAAAACTGTTGCCTAACAGTTGCAACTCAGTTTTGCATTGCACTGTGGCAGAACTGCAGATACTTTCCAGTTCAGTTTCAAAAACATTTCATTAAAAGCTGCTCTTGAGCTAGTTAAGTGTTGAGAAACAATGCAGTGTGAGTTGCCAATGCATTGCCAATTTTAAAAACAATGCTAAAGCAACTCATTGGCATGGCAGTTTAATGTGAACTGCACTGTAGAGTATCATCTGACCTTTGATTGCTATGTTACTAATGTATGTCACAGAGTTGATTTTTCCCCACAAAGTAGAAAACGCAGTGAGAAATAACCCAGGGAGGAGCAGAGGCACAGTGGGCAAAAATAAGGGATGGCATCGTTAAGGCAAATAACCTCTGCATGAAAGAAGTAAACAAAAGTAGAAGGAAAAAGTGACAGTTATGGTTTTCTAGGGAACTGGCCAAGGTGGGGAGGGAAAAAAGGTGACATTCAGGAGATATAAGAAATACACAGGTATTTCTGCTCAGCCTTCACAGTGGATGATGGGAGGTGGACCTCAAGGGAGCAACAGGAACAAAGGTGGGGGGGTGTACACAAGTCCATTTTCAGAGGAAGGAGTCCTGATTGGACTTACAGCTCTGAAAGTGAACAAGGGTATGTGACTAGATGGGATTCAACCAAGGGTACTAAATGAACTCCTGGAGGTCCTAGATGTGGTTCTAGGTCAGAAGCATGAACCCAATAACAGTGCTGTCTAAAACAGCGCTGCAACAAGGGTGCCCATAATAACAGCGCCCGCTGAGAAAACAGGAACAGAAAGCAAAATATAAATTTGTGTTTTTGCGGGTGGCTCCACCACCCCCTGCACCCCATATATGGGGGCTCTGCCCACTGCACCCCTTGTTACTAAAATAATCAACTCCAAGTCTGAGTTGGATTTTGGGGGAAAAGTGAATCTTGGTGTGAGAGGTACTGTGAAACAGGATTCTGCTGGCTGAGCTGCTCTGTGTCCCAACCATCTCCACCACAGAAGCAGTTCAACCAGCCTCCAACTTTTTCCAGCCCTTGTTACCACCCCCCCAGTCTTTCCCTGAGAAGGACAGCTACAGGGTAATGGTAAATGCATTTTGCTGTTCTGCCCTGTCACTGTCCTTGGTATGCTCTTTTAACACTGCTTTTCTTTCATACACTGTTAAGATTGTGCTCTTTTGACCGGGTACACTAGCAGCCCCACTCACAGCCTTATTCAACAGCTCACTGAAAACAGGCATGGTTCCAGAAGATTGGAGGAGAGTAGGCATGGTCCCTAAGAGCAACAGCAGCAGGGACGAGGCTCACAATTATAGGTTTTTCAGTCTCACATTAGTGGTGGGGAAATTAATAGAAACCCTGTTAAAGGAAAGGTTGGTAGAGTACTTTGAATCCAGTGGGCTATTAGACCAACCGCAGCATGAATTAATGGGGGGAAGGCTATGCTGATGAATCTGAACGATTTCTTCAACTTCTTCAACTGGGTGACCAAGGAACTAGATCACAGAGGGGTGGAGCATGTGGCCTGTCTGGACTTTATCAAGGCCTTAGACACTGCCACACAGGAGACTAAGCAAATTGAGCAGTCTAGGGGTGGGATCCAAAGTGGTAATTGGATAAGAAACTAGTTAATGGTTAGGCAACAGAAATTGGTGGTTAACAACACTCACTCTAATGAGGGGAGAGTGACCAGTGGGGTGCCACAGGGCTTAGTACTGGGACTGGTCCTCTTCAATGTCTTATAAGTGACACTGCAGTAGAACTGAAAGGAAGGTATGCATTCTTTTGCAGATCACACCAAAATTCATAATAGAGTGGACACCCAGAAGGGGGCAGAGAGAATGCATTAGGGTTCAATGCCAAAAAGTGCAAAATCATGCACCTAGGGCATCCAGAAGCTGAGTAAAGGAAGGGGGGGGGCACTGACAGTCACTAAGCAGGAAAGGGATCTTGAGGTTCTGATATCCGATGACCTCAAAGTTGCAGGCTAGTGTGACAAAGCAGGGAGTAGGGACAGTGGGATACTGAGATGCATAGTGAAAGGTCAGTGGGATACTGAGATACATAGTGAAAGGTATCTCCAGTACCAGGGAGGTGATGTTCTCACTGTATCACTTGCTTGTGAGACCCCACCTGAAGTATTTTGTCCTGTGCTGGAAATTGCACCTCAGAAAGGACATAGACAGGGTGGAGGCAGTTCAGAGGAGGGCAGCTAAAATGGTGCAGGAGTTGCATCAAAAGCCCTGTAAAGAGAGACTGAGAGATCTCAACACGCACACCATGGAAGAGAAGAGAACGAGAAGGGACATGATAGAGAACTACAAGTACATCACAGGGGTACAGGAGGATAGTCTCATTCAAATTAAAAGAGCATCATTATCAGAGGGCATGCAATGAAGCTGGGGGGGAGGGTTGAGAGAGATGTGAGAAAGCACTACTTCACTGAAAGAGTAGTGGATGCCTGGAACAGACTGGCAGCATAAGTGGTAGAAATGAAACAGTAGGGGGCTTCAAGCATGCATGGCTTAGATATAGGGGAATATTAGCAAATTGGAAGGGAGGAGGCAGGGTCACCAGAAACCAGTTACTGTCTGTGGAGGCAGATGAACCAGGGACCATCTGGGCAGACTGGGATGGCCAAGTGGTCTTTTTCTGCCAACAAATTCCATATTTCGGTCTAATTCTTGGAGAGCTATGTCTTGGTAGTGTTTGGACTATTTGTAAGTTGTTTCAGTAGAAATGTTTTAGTACAGGAATATTTACTCAGGACCCAACTTTCACTTGAGTGATGATGGTATGCAGCTGTGGGGAGTTTAGAGTAGTAAATTCAGACTTCTTCATGTCTATGTGAAGTCTTTCTTATACATACAGAACCAGAACACAGAAATATAGACAGTGATGGCAGAGAAAAAAATACAGAGGCCAATCCAGTTTGCTCAGAAAGTCTACCTAATACACTTTTGTATTACTGCTGAGTAGGATCAATGGAGCTAACTAACTCCCCATCCCCCTGACTGCCCTTCTCTCTCCCCCTGGTGTCTCCCTCTCGCTCTCATTCTTTGTTATCATTGAACCTTTGCATCCGTCCCAAATGACTCTGAACCCATTTGCAGTCCCTGACACCCTAAACCCTTTCATTCAGCAGATTATTCCACCAGTCCACCACCTCCATGAAGAACCACCTTGTATTCGTCTTGAACATTCCCCTGACCAGTCTCCACTAATGCCATCACATTATCACACTATAGTGCTGGTTATCATTTTTAATATCTGGCTATCCAGATCTTAAAATCACGTTACAACTGCCAGGTTGTTATTTTGTGTTACAGCTGGCTGGTTGTAATCATCAGCTGTCAATCACTCTCACACTCACATAGAGCCCCCCTAAGGAAGCTCCACAGAGCAAGCAAAGTACTGGGGGCATCTGGGAGTGTGATACCATAGCTCACTGATTTGAAATTGTCTATGAGGTCTGTTCAAACCATATTTGGGTGATTTCACCAATAAATGAAATACTGTTTTGTAACAAAGTTGTTTCCTGGTGCAATTTATGCTGTGCCTTGACTTTTTCAGACCTCTCAGGGCTCCAGAATGCAGTTGAACCTTTTTGTTTTATTGTTCATTCATTTGGGTTAGCAAACTCTTAACATGCACCACCACCCTACCTTTGAGCGCTGTATCACCTGTTTTGTGTTAGAGACAACCTTAAATATGCCTTGCTACACTGTCTTGAGGATTTGAGACTTGTTGAAGATTACTTCTTGGACCAATTATCCCCATGTCTATCTTTCTCCAATGGGTGCTGCCCCACCCAGCACTGTGGGATTTATTCTTAATCCCTACTTCCCTCAGTCTCACACTTAGATCGGAGCTGCTCGTATACTTTAATCTATTGATCACATCAGATATAATGGATACCTGAACAGAGCTAGGATAAAACAGAAACATAGCTACCTGTTCTGTTAACCAATAGATAATATAATTGGATCAGGCACATGATATCAGATTAAACAATCTGATCTGAACCTGTCAGCATACTGTAGAGAACTACTGCTGCCTAGAGTGCCTAAATGCTAGTATATTAAACTAAACATTTTTAAATGGTTCTTTGATAAATAAGGGTTAAAGTCATTAACGTAACCCTTTAGAATGTTGTCACCCAATCAGAATGCTTCATTTCCAGCTTTTGTTTTATAATGGAGATAAAATGCTGCATACTTTTCTCATGCTTCAAACAGATCAACATGATAAGATATGCACAGCTAGATTTCCTGTACTTCAGATCACTCATCATTGTGAAATATGAACATATTTTTTTACACACCTCAAATAATTTATCTTGCCAAATATTATGAAAAGTTATCTGAACTGTGGGAAAACTGCCTGCTCATATTTTATTATGATGACTTATTTAAAATGTGGTGAAAACAACATGGTGCTTTTAATTTTATTTAGACTGCAACACTTACATAAATGAATAGGTGAAATTTTAAGGCATAAAGCAAAATGACTGTAGAACTCATAGTTGCTGTAGAAGCTGATAAATTGGCAGAGTTCCACTAGTGGAAACAAAACCCCTCGAAGCTCCACCAGTAATTCTCACTTGCTGCTTCCCCTCACTGAAACTGCGCTGCCCTACACTACTTGGGAACCAGGATTTATACTCCCTGAAATTAACATCCCCAGTGCGTTAGGGTGGACATAATTCAGAAACTCTGCTGCCATGGAATTCTGCAAAATGTTTCACAATTTCACATATTCCAAGTTTGACAAATATTAATTACAAAATCAGCATTAACAGCTGTTGTCTCATGGGATTAAAAATACAGTGAGCATGAATCAGAGTGTGCAAGAAATACCTTATTGCTATAACATGACATACTGTATTAGGGAAATTTTCACTAACAAATACTGACACTTCAAGACTTTCAAGGGCTATATCTAGTTTAGCCTTGCTGCTGTGGAGCTCATTGCTCAAAGTGTTTTCCCCTGGTATCCGAGAGAGTGAGGGGGTGCTGGCCAGTGCAACAGAACTTTGTATATATTTAGAATGGTATATAAAGAACTCTCCATTGTCTGTAACGCTTTGTCTCTCTATGCACAACATAAAAACTTACTTGACCCTAATGCCTGATTTTCCATGATCTTGGAGATTATAACTAGAGGTCTTTCACCTTTGCAAACTGACTATTGTCACTAACCAATCTCTACCTAAAATTATAAGGAGAAACACTCTGACCCCCACCTGTCCTTACCAATGTGCCCCTACTTACTCCGCAACCTTACCTAATCAATCACCTTCATAATGGGAAGGCTTTAAGCCTGAGGTTCAATGGGCAGAGCAACTACATCACTACCCCATCAGGCATTAAAAGGCCACTCCTCCTGGACTGTTCCAGGATTCTTCTCTTCATTTCGGCTGGAGTTGCCACCCTCCCTTGCTTCGGGCTGTTCTTTTTCCCTTCTGCTGTGCATCCAGCTGCAGGTTCCCTTCTACTGTCCTGTATCTCTCCCTCACCCTCTCTGCCACACTGTTCTGCAGCCTGTTGCCAGCCAGGGTTTGCATCATTCGGCAAGACCCCCCCCCCCATTTGGAACCTCCTTTCTGTCGCAGTCTCCTCTTCTGGAACCCCCTAGCATTTTTGCCTTTCAACTTGCTATGGTCTTTCCTGGGCTTCTGGTTCAACCACTCAATTCTTACTCCTCCCTAGCGTTGTGGGCATACATTTCCTGCCCAGCTCGGTTCAGCCTCCTCCTTCACCGCATCTCCCCACTTCTCTTCCCTCCTGTTTCCGCTCTCTGCACTCCACTTCTGACTGAGCTACTCTTTGTGGTGCTACCTTCCTTGGGCTCTTCCCACTTCTTGCCTCTCCTGTCATGTCTCCAGTTCTCTTCTCGTGCTGTACTCTGGATTTCTGCCACCCTCTCCATTCTCCACCTTACTTCCTTGTGGCTTTCTCCTTGGTGGTTACTTATCTTTCTCATGCTTCTGTGTCACCCCTGATAATTCACTTTTACTTTGTGGGCTTTTCCTGCTTGTACTATTTCCCCTCTCGCTATTGCCTCATCCTCCTGCAAAGTGTCAGCCTCTCTCACATTCCTGGGCATTTGGACAGTACCTGCCCTGCCTTGTTGCTCTTCTCTCCATCTTTATTCTCTGCAGCGATCCCTCTACATCCACTTGTCCCCACCTTTCTGACTGTACCTGCCTCCTATCTAATGTTGGAAATTGAAAACTTCAATAGGGGACTCCACCAGCTTTTATGTACAGAAGGATCCAATATGCCTGACGGGGGCTGAGGAGAGGACTATAGTTCCTCATTATACTGTATGTTTTAGTTTCGCAGTTTATGGACTGTTCTATGCATTTCAGTTGAGCACATTTTATGCTGGAGCAGTCCTGCTCCATTTTGCTCCTGGACCTGAGCCAGACTAAACTTCACTCCTGGAACTAGGTTCTTGTAGGTTTCCTTTCATTTCCATTACTGCTCATATACAAGTTTTGGTTTGATGATAATAAAAAAGGTCCCTCGCTCTGTTCACTCACTTTCTTGTTCGCTTTGCACCTCGTCTCTTTCTAGCTGCTCAGTCTTGCCCCACCTCAGGCACCATGGACCTCCATCACAGACTCCTTTTCACTATTAGTTATCTCTAGTCTGAATGCTGGTTGACTTCAGGACTTTGTGTACGGCTCATTTCCGAATACATGCTGGTCTGTACCTTTCCCATCTATAATTGGAGCTCCCATTCCCCTGTGTTTGGTCCCAGAATCATTGCTTTTAGATGGGACTAGGGACACTTTTGAGGCATACCAGGGACATCCCTAATATTCTGGGACACTTGAGTGGTATAGAGCTCCACACCCCCTTTCTCTGGCAGTTTTGGAGGGGGCATGCACTTTCCAGGGCTTCTTCATCTTACTTCTTCACCATTCTGGCTCCCTGCCTAGTGGGCAGCAGTGGATTTCCTTGCTCATTGCTCTTTTGGCTCTTGCCTTCATGGATCTTTGCTCTTGGTTGGGTATGCCTTCCTGCACTTTCTTCCTTTCATCCTGAAAGTGCTTCCCCTTTGTGGGAGCTCACCCTCCTCCTCTCGTTCCCTCTGCCCTCCATTCTGCTCCTTCTCTGACCTTTGCTTTCTTTTGGGGTTTTCTCTATCCTGCCATCACTTTCCCTATTCATATCCTCCTCTTCCTGTAGTCCTTCTGGCCCTATCCTGCCATCATCTTCCATATTCCTATCCTCCTCTTACTTTAGTCCATATGGCATCCAGATGCCTGAGTCTGGTTCTCCTTCACTCAGTCTGACTTCAGGGTCTACTCATTTACATTGCTTAATTGAGCATACCTCTCATTGGGTCCTATCCTACCTCATCAAACTACTGCAATGCTGTTGTTATTATCACCATCAGTCTTCTTATCCCAACATATAGGTATCCCTAGCTCATCTGATCTCAGTATGGGTCTACTGCTGCACATTGAACAGTCAAGCATAACCCTCTAGGGTCCATGCTACCTCGACTCAACCTACTTTCCACTCCAAGATATGCTTTCAATGTCAGCTGCCCCCTTGCTAGGGGTTGGCAGGCTTCAATGCCTGTCTGGGAGCCCCTGTATCTCTACAGAACCAGTATTACCTCTGGTCCTGGGTACAGACACCACTCCTGAAAGCAAGGGGGGGTACAAGCACTGGCAGGGTCACAATAGGGTTCTGGGGCATGTGCATGTGGATGACTGTGTTCACCACTCTGTGACACCAAGCTGATGAATAGTGGTTCAGTGGGCAAAGTGATACCTTTATGTCCTGTGTGATATCCTGTCCAGGCCTTATTGGGACATTGTCTATGTGGTCAGGGGCAGTGGGGAACCTTCCACTAACAGCACCTGTCTAGTGTCTTCCCCAGCCTTCCATATAGGCCATGGGACCGCTGTGCTGTGGCCTGACATAGCCATTCAGCACACTTCACACGGTGCAGTCGACTGGATCAGAACCCACCATAGACACTGATTCATGTGTGATGCATCCAGCATCCCTTCCTCCAGAATGTCCAGTCCATGTCAATGTAATCTACTAGGTGCTTCTGGTACTCTCTATCTCCAGTGCCTTCTATTAATGATAATGACAATATCAGTGATGTGTTGTCAGCAGCTGTAGTACAATGCCTACCATGGCCATTTTAATCAGCACAGGGACATCATGCAAAACACTATTGGGCTGTCAATGGCATCCACCACTTGCTGCCACCAGGATCAGAATGCCACAACAGCCTGGCAAATGTGTGTAGATGCCCCCCATGTAATGCCATACCTACAAGTTCCTCCCATTGACAGGCATCAGGGCTACATAAACAGCCTTATGTCATCAAGAAGTGCATGCCATACATCCTGAAAATGGTGCTGTCCAATCGGAAAATTTAAATTTTCTAAACTGTACATTTTTTTTTCAACTCTATATATCTCTGTGCTACAGGCAAGGCACTTACCCCAACTCTGTCCTCCACTTGTCTCACCGGCATCTTCTGGGAGCTACCTGGGACAGAGGCCTATAGGTTACCTCCTACAGCGGTGCTCCTAGGGAGAGACCATGATCCACCTTGAGACCTGCCCAAGATTTACGTGATCCTGATGTCATTCAGTGAGGGTGGAGGCCATCATTCTGCTGCTGCCACCCAGAGTTTTCCCTTGTATTGGTTCCCTGAGCCATAGACTTGCAATGATGTCATCATGCAGGCATGCATGCTTCCATGTATGCCCTGCAGATGTCTGCCACTGCCTTCCCCTACATTTGTGGTCCCTGGCTTGGTATACTCCTGTCCTCTTCTGGGTGTCACCCAAATGCTAGGCATCACTGGCCCTCCCCCCAGAGCTGGATATTTGTCCCTGGGACACTAATCCAGCATCTCCCTGGCTAGCCCTCTGACAATCAAGGATCACTCCCGAACCTGGGTTGTCAGTATCATGAACAGTGGAACTACTATTGTGCTGGTGGGCTGGCCCCCTAAACTGTATTATTAAAAAAAAATCAAATCTGACTGCCCTTACAAGGTAGCTGATGTGGAATTACCCGCTGACATTTTTATTTATTTTTTTTAGTTCTTTGGTAACCGAATAAGGTCCACTAGGCACAATATCCATTTTCAGGGTGCAGCCCAGGAGCAGTCTGGAGGTTAAGTGATTTGCTCAGAGTCACACAGTATGCAAGTGGAGTTTATGGGAATCAAACCCAGGTCTGCTTAATGTATCAGTCTCATTCACAGTTCATTACTCTAACCCCCAGGCTATAATTACAGCCCCCCTGCTCACTGCCCATGACATTGTTGTTTTTTATCATTAACATTTTCTACCTGCAGCCACAGCCCTGCTCCACATCCAGCCACCGCTCCTCCATTTCACCTCTGACCCTGATGCTCACATGCCCAGCTGGCAGACGCATCTACACCTGTGAAAGGGGCCCCCCCTCATAGCCCCTACGCCCAGTGAGAAACCATTACCGGCACATGCCATTCTGTTCAGGCATCGTCAGCCAGTGAAACTGTGGGTATCAAGCTGCCACGGGCTTGTGCTGCTTTTTTTCCTTATCTCCCCCAATGGAAGCATGGACGTGCCATGACATCGGTGTACTACCATGCAGACATCTGCCGTGCTCCCCCTCTAGGTACCTGTGCCTCTGTAGTACCTCTGGACATCCTCAGGGACCAGCAGAGCATGGTGTACATCCACCCCTTATTCCCAGGACTAGGAGAGCTGTCATCAGATGCTCAATCCTAGTCCTCCCCTGCCGACCCCTGCTGACCCAGGCTCATTCCCGAACCCAGGTCACCGGCATAGAGCGAGGTGTGGTGTCCAGCACCTCAACCCTCAGTGCCACCGGGCCAGCTCGGTTGTTCAGGATTTGAATGTAGAAAGGCATTAAATGAGATAGAGAGGGATTAGTTTAAAGAAAACTATGGTTTTGCAGTGATCATAAATGTTAGATGTGAATTACCAGTTTTCTGTGGCCACTGGTGCCAGTTTTCGCAGTTCTTTTACTGTACCTGGAAAGTGCTCTAAAGTGCTACCTAATGTAGGTGCATGAAAGCAAAATGTCACACAAGCTCTTTCTGTCACCAACCCCCCCCCCAACAGTGCTCAGCTTATCTTAGTGTCAGTTTAGATTTGACTTTGGTATTGGGCCTGGATATCCAGCCATTTATCTTCCTCAGCCCAACAAAATATGCAAGAGTTTTTACAGGCTTTGGAGATTTTGGTGAAACTTTCTGCCTTCACAGTGAATCCTGGTTTGCTTTTCCAGATGTTTAAACAGTTCTGAGTAGTGCATTGCATAGGCTATCCAAAGACATCACCAGAATTGATGACTATTTTGAATTCTGATGAAGTCCCTGATGAAGAAAGACTGGGCAATGCAGGTGTCTGCTGATAAAAAGTGCTTTATAATTTACATGAGCACATGTGCAAATGTTTTCAATGTCTGGCCTGTGGATCGCTGCCTTGTCACCTACAAAAATAAACTGGCACCAAAATCATGCTACACTTGGCACTTGCTGGTCCAATGAGAGTTACCACAAACTAAGGAAGCCTGTAGTCCCTCCAGGTTTTATTTCTAACGGCACATCATTTATTGGTGTAATTTAGGCTCAGAGTCAGACACCTTGATCCACTGCCACCTTCCTTTTTCAACACTACAGAATAAAAAGTTACAGCATTTGGAAGAGATAAATATGTCAGCTAGAGTTTGGAAATGTAAATACTGCACTGGAACCATAACTTGAGGGGAGGTGGGAGGCAGACGAGCATTTAGTTGTCAACCTGCCAGATTTTCTATACAGGAATGATTAATCGTTATTTAATGTTCTGCTTGGAAGAACATTTTACAGTAACTGCAGACCTTTTTTTGCTCTCTTACAGAATTGTTCTCCGAATGTAGGCTGGAGAAATGTTGAGCAAACATTTCCTTTTCCTGTGTAAGTGAGAAAACCTAACTCCTTTAAGGTCTATTTCTGAGGCCAAAAAAGCTGAGAGCAAGATTAATGTTGGACGCTTACTTGTAATACTGGAAGGCTTGCACATGCATAGGATGAAGGATTGAAATAGTGGGTACTCTTGTCTAACACTGGGAGGGAGGTAGGGGTACTGGTTAAGGGATTGAAATAATGGAGATTGGACACTTCATTACAATAATGGAGGGCTAGCAGATTTACTGGAAGAGTTTATGTACTGGAGATTGCAGTACAATACTGGAGGGATGGCATTTACACTAGAGGAGGCGGCTCATTAATTTGTGTGTTCTCCTCTGGGGCCAGAAGATTGGATGGTCATGGATTCTAGCCCCACACAAGAAAATTGGGCTAATAGCCCTTACTGATATGGTGGTGCTGCACTGCTAAGGTGAGGTGTCATCCTTTAGATGAGACTTTAGTCTTGGGTCACTTCTGTCCATCTTTATAACCTTATAACCAACCTACTACCACTACCTCCCGACCTCCTACACAAAGCCACTTCTTTTGGCCGCCCACTCTCCCCACCAGTCTCCCCTCCCCCTCACCTTGATACCTCCTCAGACTCTCACACTAGGTGTCACACCTCTTTATCTCCTTCGCTACATACAAGCACTGTCCTTTACCCAAGTTGAATGCTCTTGACGCTGTGCTATTACCATTGGTACTATGAATGACATTGCAACCTTATTGTATACTAGCTACCCACTATTTGAGTATTGTATATAAACTGTTTGTTATTGTTGCCATTGTCACTGTTTGACGTGGAACCTTTGTAAAAGAGCTCTGAGCTGGAAGGTGTGATCCGAATCCCTAAATAAATAAAAAAAATAAATCTTTGGTCACTGTTCATGTGGAAGTTAAAGATCCCATAGCACTTACCTTAATAGTAGTACATTTACTCCAGTGTCTTGGTAAACATCCCCATCATCAAAACTGGAATTAATTCTTACCAAAGAGAACATATAGATATGTACAATCACTAAGACAGGTTGAAGAGAGGAGAGGAAGACATATTGGGGAAGTATATAGAAAGATTCAACCTATTCAGAAAGGATAGGGGAAACCAGAAAGGGGAAAGTGTTATTAGAGACTCTACGGAAGCAGTGGAAATTCTTATAGACCAGTGTAAAGACTGTAAAAATCAAGCCTAGTATATCAGAGCACAATTTTTTTTTTAAAGTCTGTTGCAACAGCCCTTTATCTTTACCTTTTCTCCTTCTGTTTTATCTCTATCTGTATATAGGGTGGCCACCTATATGTTTCCCCTTTTCTTCTCATTCTTCTATCTCTTAAAAGTTGGTCCTGATATATTGGGTATTGAACCGCCCCCCCGAGGTTATGCAAATTCGTAGCAGTTTAAATGAAAGTATAACAAGAAAGTATGAACTCTCTCTGTGTTTCATTTGAGAAATTCTAGTCAGTGTTTATTAGAAGACCCACTCTTTCTATGATTTGTGAGGGTTCCTTTTGGAGGCATAACCCTCCAGTAAACTTAGGTTAAAGCGCTACATAAATCTCTAGATTAAACTTGGTTTAGCCATTTTAATTTTGTTTTCCTTCCATTTCTCTCTAAGGGTTTGTTTGCCCACCTCAAGGTAAAATGAAGTTAAGTTGAAAACCCCTTCCTTCTTTGCCCCTCATTATTCCCTTCCAGCAGGAAATAGTAAAATAAAAGGCTTCAGTTAAGCATTTTTGTCCCTGAAACTCCTGCACGACCGTGCGTACGCTAGCGCTAGTTTTAAATGCCTTCACAAATGTGCGCATGGTCGTGAGGGCATTTTCACCCATAAATTCCCCTACAGAAAGTTTTCTCCTCCAAAAAGGATTGTGCTCCAGTCTACATACATCCGGGAGCCAAATTAGTGCATTTTCAGTCTGTTTTATTGTGTAGCTGGAAACGAGGGATTTCTTGCTCATCCTTACATTGGGATCTGTCCTCCTTCTTCTGCAGCCTCTATCTAAGAGCCGGCTGGCCATATTCTGAATAGTTTTATGTTGATGTTAGAAGGGGTGGTGCTTCCTAAGGTCAGGTACAATGTTAAACCCTCTAATCCTTAAATAATAAATGTTTAAGATGGTATAGGGATTATTATATAAATTTAAAGGAGTAGTACTGTTTCCAATATTAAAAATGTGTTGTAAATAATGAAATGTAATTTGCTGTAAGATACAGGGTGGAGCTTGATAGCCGCCTGACCCTGTCCTGTATATATTCAGAGTACCTGAATTAACTGGTCAGATAGTCTGAGAGGTTCAGACCTGTGCTGACCTCAAAGAGTGTAGTGTACTAGCTTATTCTAGTGCTGTTGAAAGGCAAATTCGTTTCATTTGTATTTGTGTCTTATTTTCTTTTCTCTGGAAGTTTGGCATTGTATAACCATTTTGTTAATAAATTTATTTCTGGATCATCTCCATCTATGAACAAGCGTCCTCCTTGCTATCCCACACCTCACACGTGGTGGCAGTGGTGGGATTCTGGGATACTGTTTTAAGTATTGAAGGAGGTTGTGGTTGCGTGGATGTCCCAGAAGGTGCCTGTCGGTGTGTTGACCAGAACCATGGCAGAGAAGTCAGGGCAACCCTTGCTGACCGGGCTCCCCGATGTTAAACGTAAGCTTATGAAACTGGAGGAAGATGGTGATGTTTCGGATGGCGAGCAAGAAGAGTTGGAGAAAGGACCCCCTTCTGGAGACTCACAAGACCTGCTACAATGGCTGTGTATGCAACAGATAGCCTTGGAGAAACAGCAGGAGAGAGATATGGTGGGCCGACACCTTGAGGGCCATACAAGTGCTTGGTGTCAGTAGCCCCCCCCCCACTACCAGCAGGGCATACCCCTAAGGATATAAAACTGACTAAGTTTAGTGAAACTGATGACATAGAAACATGTTTAACTATGTTTGAGAGTATAGCACGGGCCTGTCAGTGGTCTAGGGACCAGTGGGTAATTCGTCTCACTCCTTATTTGATAGGGAAAGCCCAACTGGCCTATGGCGGTGTAGAGAGTGCTATGAGTGACAATTATGATACTGTCAAAGAAGCGATATTAAAAAGATATGATATCTGTCTGGAGACCTATAGACAGAGATTCCGAGCCCTGAGATTCCAACTTTCGGACACTCCACAAGAAGCTTTTACCAGACTAAATGACTTATGTACTAAGTGGTTACAACCTACCACTAACACAAAAGAGCAGATGTTGGAAACCATTGTTTTGGAGCAATTTATATGGATTTTGCCTCAAGATGTTCAGATGTGGGTGCGGGAACACCGCCCAGAGACAGCCAAGAAGGCGGTACAATTGGCAGAGGACTATCTGACTGCCCGGCCCAATAGACCTAAAAGTCATTCGGGAATTAATGCACCTCATTTTATGGTAAGAACCTCTTCAACTACTACACATATACCTAGTGGACCTATTACAACTGTAAGTGTTCCTAAAACCCCCCTCAATGAAGTGGTATGTCATTACTGCCAAGGCAAAGGACATATCGCGAGATTTTGTCCAAAAAAGAAAACTGGTCCGATGCATCTCGCCTTAGCCAATTGGGGGCAGTACATTATCCCTGTTAAAATAAATGGTAAAGAAATGGTTGGACTATTAGACTCTGGTAGTCGACAGACATTAGTTAAAGCTTGTATGATAGCTACAGTTCCTGAAGTAGCCACACAAACTCAAGTAACCTGTATACATGAGGATACACATATGTATCCAGTACAACAAGTAGAGGTGCAGGTGCAGACAAGTACCCGAAACATGGAAGTTGAATTGGTTCCACAATTGTCAGTATCGGTTATATTGGGACATGACCATCCAGACTTTCCTCAGTCACTTGCCAGTGCTACTAATATAGGAGCAATGACTACCAGAGTGCAAGAAAAAAAAGACACTGAACTCCAGCGCTCCTTCCCATTTGAGGATGGTCTATTTGAGCTTCCGGGGAAGACAAGGAAAACAAAAAGTGAGAAAAGACAAGAAAAACAGGTGTGGCAACACTTACAGAAAGACTCTAAAAATACTACTGACTTTAAAGATTTAGGTTTGCAAACTGGTTTCAAGGTATTACAAATGCAGGATGAGTCCTTAAGACCTTTTTTTTTACAAGTGGGTAATGAACAAAATCCTAAACAGAAATTTGTAATTGATAAGGGATTGTTGTATAGGAAATGTTTAAACATGAAAACTGGAGAAACTGTTTTACAATTACTTGTACCCACTGCTTATCGAGAACAATTACTGACCCTTGCACATGACATACCTATAGCCGGCCACCAGGGGAAAGAGCGTACATTGCAGAAATTACTATACAGATTCTTCTGGCCGGGTATACATGATCAGGTGGCAGAATATTGTAAGTCATGTGCACAGTGTCAAAAGGTTAGACCTGTAATAAGGAAAGATAAGGTACCCTTACAGCCTTTGCCTTTAGTGGATACCCCATTCACTCGAATTGCAATGGACATAGTAGGTCCTTTGCCTAAAAGTGCCAAAGGAAACCAATTTATCTTAGTCATTTGTGACTATTTTTCAAAATACCCTGAGGCAATACCTATGCAGACAGTCACAGCAGATAAAGTATCTGATGAATTGATTAAAGTATTCTCTAGAATGGGTATACCCAAAGAAATATTAACTGATAAAGGTAGCAATTTTTGTTCTCAACTTTTGCAGTGTCTTTATCAGGTCTTGGGGTTTTTTCTATCTTTACAACCCATATCATCCACAATCTGATGGTTTGGTAGAACGTTTTAATAAAACTCTGAAACAAATGTTAAAAAAGTTCATTTCTGATGAAGGTAAATATTGGGATAAGTACCTTCCATACCTAATGTTTGCCTATCGTGAAGTTCCCCAGGCCTCAACTGGATTTTCTCCTTTTGAAATACTTTTTGAGAAAAATCCAAGAGGGGGGGTTATTAGACATAATCAAGGAAAATTGGGAAGGGTCTAAGGCAGACACAATTCCAGTATCCACATTGGAATATGTCTCTGCATTACGCCAAAGACTATCAAAATATGCTAGAGTGGCTCAACAGGCAAATAAAGAACATCAATTAATCCAGAAACAGTATTATGATCAGGGAATGGGGACTAAAACATTCCAACCAGGCGATATAGTTTTATTATTGTTACCTTGTACAGAGAATAAACTACTGATGAAGTGGCAAGGGCCCTATAGTGTTCATAGACAAGTAGGTCCGGTAAATTATGAAATCATTTGTCCCGAAAAAAAACAACAGCTTAAAATCTATCATGCGAATTTATTGAAATTATGGCATGAAAGAGATACATCAACCCTTTTTGTACGTCCTGAAATAACTAAAAGCGAGTTGGAACTCACCTATGAACGGTTGGAAGGTCAGGACAATAACAAGGATATATTTATTAATGATAGACTGAATGCTGAACAAAAACAAGAAATAAGGAAAATAATACATACTTTTCAAGATACATTCACAACAACCCCTGGGATAGTGGAAGGGATTGAACATCATATAGAAGTGACCAATACTAAACCCATCAGACATAAACCTTATAGGATACCCAAAACTTTAAGGGAGGAGGTAATTAAGGAATTATTAAAAATGCAACAATTGGGGGGCATTATTCCTTCTAAAAGCCCATGGAGTTTTCCTATGGTTGTTGTAAATAAAAAAGAAGGAGAAGTAAGGGTGTGTTTGGATTTCCGTAAATTAAATGATATATCTAGAGTCGATGGGTACCCGATGTCCTGAATCGATGATATTATAGATAGGTTAGGCAATACTCAATATATCAGTATGTCAGATCTTTCCAAGGGATCCTGGAAAATACCCCTTGATGCTGAATCCCAGGATAAGACAGCATTCAGTACCCCAGTTGGGTTATTTCAATTCACCAAGATGCCATTTGGTCTGCATGGAGCCCCAGCAACATTTCAGAGATGTATGGACCAATTATTGCAGCCACATACAGACTACAGCGCAGCATACCTAGATGATGTCATTATTTTCAGTACATCCTGGGAAGAGCATGTAAAACATTTACAGAATGTTTTGTCAGTTATAGCTAATGCAGGGCTGACTATAAACCCGAGTAAATGTTCAATAGGCATGCAGGAGACTAGATATCTAGGTTTTATAATTGGACAAGGGGAAGTAAAACCTGAGATAGACAAAGTTGATGCAATTGCTAAAAGTCCACAGCCACAGACGAAAAAACAAGTAAGGTAATTTTTAGTACTAGCTAGTTATTATCATCGTTTTATAGCAATTTTGCAGATATTGCTAGCCCTTTGATCGACCTAACTAAAAAGAATAGACCTGAAAAGGTCCATTGGAATGAACAATGTGAAAAAGCCTTTATCACATTAAAGGCTAAACTTTGTTCATATCCTATATTATACAGTCCTAATTTTCAGAAATCTTCATAGTCCACACTGATGCCTCTAATAATGGGATTGGGGCTGTTCTTCTCACAAATGGAAGGAGAAGAAGAACACCCAATTATATTTATTAGTAGGAAATTACATCTTAGAGAAACCAAGTATTCAACGATAGAGAAAGAATGCTTAGCTATTCGTTGGGCAATAAATGCCTTAAAATTCTATTTGTGGGGTAGACCCTTTCTGATTCTAACGGACCACAACCCATTATGTTGGCTAAACACGATGAAAGATAAAAATCCTCACATTATGCGTTGGTATTTGGCCCTCCAACCATATAAATTTGAGATCCAACATAGATCAGGGAATATGCATGCTAATGCTGATTATTTGTCCCGTTATGGTGCGGATAAAAATATTTTACCAGACTCCGGAGAAAATGAAATTAATGTATAAAATTCCTTACATATTTGGAATAATGAATAATTGTTTATTTTTGGAACTCCGGAGTGGAGCTTTGGGAGTGGGTGGGCTAAAGCTCCATCTCCCTTTTTTGTCTAAAGGAGATCTGGCATGTTTATGGGTCATATGAAACCAATGGAGAATAGTTGGTTTCCTCTTAAAGGGGGAGGAATATAAAAATCAAGCCTAGTATATCAGACCACAATTTTTTTTTTTTAAAGTCTGTTGCAGCAGCCCTTTATCTTTACCTTTTCTCCTTCTGTTTTATCTCTATCTGTATATAGGGTGGCCACCTATATGTTTCCCCTTTTCTTCTCATTCTTCTATCTCTTAAAAGTTGGTCCTGATATATTGGGTATTGAACCCTCCCTGAGGTTATGCAAATTCGTAGCGGTTTAAATGAAAGTATAACAAGAGAGTATGAACTCTCTCTGTGTTTCATTTGTGAAATTCTAGTCAGTGTTTATTAGAAGACCCACTCTTTTTATGATTTGTGAGGGTTCCTTTTGGAGGCATAGCCCTCCGGTAAACTTAGGTTAAAGCGCTACGTAAATCTCTAGATTAAACTTGGTTTAGCCGTTTTAATTTTGTTTTCCTTCCGTTTCTCTCTAAGGGTTTGTTTACCCACCTCAAGGTAAAACGAAGTTAAGTTGAAAACCCCTTCCTTGTTTGCCCCTTGTTATTCCCTTCCAGCAGGAAATAGTAAAATAAAAGGCTTTAGTTAAGCATTTTTGTCCCTGAAACTCCTGCACGACCGTGCGTACGCTATCGCTAGTTTTAAATGCCTTCACGAATGTGCGCACGGTCGTGAGGGCATTTTCACCCGTAAATTCCCCTACAGAAAGTTTTCTCCTCCAAAAAGGATTGTGCTCCAGTCTACATACCTCCCGGAGCCAAATTAGTGCATTTTCAGTCTGTTTTATTGTGTAGGGATTTCTTGCTTATCCTTACATTGGGATCTGTCCTCCTTCTTCTGCAGCCTCTATCTAAGAGCCGGCTGGCCATATTCTGAATAGTTTTATGTTGATGTTAGAAGGGGTGGTGCTTCCTCAGGTCAGGTACAATGTTAAACCCTCTAATCCTTAAATAATAAATGTTTAAGATGGTATAGGGATTATTATATAAATTTAAAGGAGTAGTACTGTTTCCAATATTAAAAATGTGTTGAAAATAATGAAATGTAATTTGCTGTAAGATACAGGGGTGGAGCTTGAGAGCCACCTGACCCCTGTCCTGTATATATTCAGAGTACCTGAATTAACTGGTCAGATTTAGTCTGAGAGGTTCAGACCTGTACTGACCTCAAAGAGTGTAGTGTACTAGCTTATTCTAGTGCTGTTGAAAGGCAAATTCTTTTAATTTGTATTTGTGTCTTATTTTCTTTTCGCTGGAAGTTCGGCATTGTATAACCATTTTGTTAATAAATTTATTTCTGGATCATCTCCATCTATCAACAAGTGTCCTCCTTGCTATCCCACACCTCACAAAGACCATGAACAAATATGTGTTAAAATTACTCCAAATTGGGCAAAAACATTTTTTCTGGGTCTCTTGTACAGGTCACACACACAAGGCAAAGAACTCAATGAAACAAGCATTTATCAATGCCAAATGTTTGCTTGCTGGTATTAGCACTGGAAATGCAGGAGTTAGACAGATGCAGAATAGGAATGGCAGTGAAGTATTGAACTTCACACCAACCCCACCTCCATCCTGTAGAGATGGACAGGCATTGGGCTAAGTGTTTGGTTCATCGCCCATGACATTTATTCTATGTCACCTCACCCTATTCTGTAGACACCGACATGTGTTGAGGTGTGCCTTGGGGTGTTTGGCTTTACAGTCACCCCATTCCATAAGGACATACGCTGAAATGGGTGCAGCATAGGAGAATGGGGTGAACTCTGGGGCTGAAGAGTCCAAGGTACACCTCAATGCCTGTCACTGGCTGGGGGGTGGGGGTTAGATGGCATGAGCCATTCAGTCGGCAGTCCAAAGGCACACCCCAATGCCTGTTAGTCTGTACAGCGTGGGACGTTATGGTTAGAAACCCTAATGCCCCAGGCGTTTGTTGGTATTTGCACTACAAATTTTCAGCATGGCCTTTTTGTGACCCCCACCTCATGAAAGCATTTGGGACCTCTTCTCATGAAGAGTGGCAGTATGATTTTGTTAATGTGTCCCAAACTTTGAGTTCCAACAGTGACCATGCCATTCTGTGCCACATGTACAAAAACACAGATCAGGCAGGATGTGAAGAATGACAGCTGTACCATCCATAGGGAGGAATGAAGAGATGGCAATGTTGAAAATCTGTAGTGGGAATATTAAAAATGCTCGCACTTCAGAGCATAGGTAGAAATTGCACAATGCATGTGCGTAACACAGTCATTTTTTGGACTTTCGGCATTACATTTTTCAACATAGGCATTTTAGGATCTCTGCTCATGAACCAGTGTCACTGTGATTTTCTTAATTGCCCTGAACGCTGATTTCCCACAGCAACCGTGCTATTCTGCGCCGGAAGTGCAAAAAAAAATTAAGCCAGGATGTGAAAAATGACAGCTGTACTGTTCATAAGGAGGTGCGGAAAAATGGCAGTGTTGAAAATCTGGAGTGGAAACATTGCAAATTCATGAAGTTACAAGCGTGTGTGGAAAATGCTGACAACAGTAAAAATGGAAAGGGACCTGGGGGTAATTATATCAGATGACCTTACGGTGGGCAAGCAATGTGAAAAGACAGTAAGGAAGGCTGGGGGGATACTGGGATGCATAGGGAGAGGCATCAATAGTAGAAAACAGGAAGTTGTTATCCCTCTGTACAGACAGTTGGTGAGACCCCATCTGGAGTACTGTGTGCAGTTCTGGAGACCCCATCTCCACAAAGACATAGACAGAGTAGAGGCTGTCCAGAGGAGGGCAACCAAAATGGTGCTGGGTCTGCACCAGAAGACATATGAAGAAAGACTAAAGGAGCTTAATATGTATACCCTTAAGGAAAGGAGGGAGAGAGGGGACATGATAGAAACTTTCAAGTACATCAAGGGAATCAACAAAGTCCAAAAGGTGGCATCTTTCAGAAAAAGAGATGTGCAAGAACAAGGGGGCACAATTTGAAGATAGAGTGGGACAGCTCAGAGGTAATGTAAGGAAGTATTTTTTCACAGAGAGGGTTGTGGATGCATGGAACAGCCTCTGAGGAGGCTAGAGTCAAGAACAGTGGGGGAATTCAAGAATGCATGGGACAGACATAAGGCAGTCCTAGTGGGGTGTAGGAGGAAGTAAGCTGTTGATTAATTAGGATCTGCAGCTTATCTCTTAGGTAGGAAAATGGGCAGACTAGGTGGGCCAAGCGGTCCTTATCTGCCATCACATTCTATGTTTCTATGTTTCTATGCACAACGCATGCTCATAACACATTCATTTTATGGACGTTCATCACAAAACTTTCAACATTGGCATTTTATGGCCTCTGCTCATGAACAGTGTCACTGTGATTTTCTTAATGTGTCCCAAACATGGATTTCCCACAGAGAGCGTGCTATTCTGCGCTGGAAGTGCAAAAACACATTTTGGCCAGGATGTGAAAAATTACAGCTGTACTGTTCATAAGGAGGTGTGGAAAAATGGCAATGTTGAAAATTTGGAGTGAAAATATTGCAAATGCATGAAGTTACGAGCGTGCATAGCGACTGCACAATGCATGCTCATAAAACAGTCATTTTTTGGATTTTTCCACCAAATTTGCAACATAGACTTTTTGAGAGCCCACCTCATGAACACTTGCACTGTCATTTCCTTAATCGGTCCCGAAAGGTGATTCCACGCAGTGACCGCAAAATCACCTTTTGGGACTGAATAACACCATGTCGGTGGTCAAATTCATGAGGATGGGTCCCAATAACTCCATATTGAAAATTTGGTGCCAAAAGTCCCCAAAATGCCTGAGATGTGCACCAAAGTTGAAAAAAACCTATTTATGCCATTATACGGCTTGCCGGCATTTCTTCAGTTCATGGTCGGCTTTGAAGAGTGCAGACGTGTTCCTGGTCCACCGAAGATCGTCACACTGGGCTCTGGAAGTAAGTAAGGATGAAGGGGTGTGGGAGGTGGGTGCTTGAGGGTGGGCATGGGTTAGGGAGGGTTGCCGGACTTCAACGAGGGACCATTTTCTGTTTTACAAGTTAACAAAACAAAAAAAAATAGCGGATTTTTTTTTTTAACAGGGACATTTTGGTACACTGGAATGGGCTCCCAGCATGCCACCCTAGTGTTTTTCTTTGGGGGGGCAGTAGCCGATGGGGGATTGGGCACCCCCGTTGGCACATACCAAGGGGGGGCAAGAACCGAAGGGAAATGGGCACCCCCGTGAGCAAAACAAAGTGTTTTTGGGTGGGGAACATAATGCCAATGGGGAGTGGACTCCCCCATCGGCAGACTAAACTGGGAAGGTGGGCACTGAAGCCAACGGGGATTGGGGCCCCCATTGAAAACAAAGGATGTTTTCTTGGGGACATAATGCTGATGGGTAGTGGGCTCCCCCATTGGCAAACTAAACTGTGAAGGCAGGGAATGAAACCAATGGGATTGGGGCCCCCATCGGCAAACAAAGGATTTTTTGGGGAGGGCACTTGATGCTGATGGGGATTGGGCACCCCCTTGGCACTGGAGGCTGGTAATATTGTTTGTAAACATGGCGGCAGCTTGCTGCTGCATTCACAAATAATATTACACTTGGCAAGGTACTACCCTGCAATGATGGGTCGCTCCATCATTGCAGCAGAATGTCTGATGCTGCAATGATGAAATGGTTCCTGATTGCTACATGAAAACCTTACAAGTTGGTGGTACTTTTGTAAGCCAGTGTCATCACCACACTGTGCCTCTATTGGTCCACCAGTGCCAAGCCCCCAAATGCAATGCCTCCATTGGCAAGCATAGTGTCGCGCCTCCTCAACCCACTTCTCTCCTAAGCTGTCACATAATGTTTCTTGCACATGTGCGCAAGCAAACATAAAAATGGCTAGCACATTGTGGTCATTTATGCCAGATGACAGAATGATATTTCTGGGTAACTTTAATAAATCTGGAATCTACTGATATTGAAAAGGAAGTTTTAGACACAACATGGAAAATGACATCATGATCTGTAAGGTAAAGGAACCTTTGGAGGGAGTGATCACAACCTGGCAAAAACATTCAGGAAACAGGGAAAACTGCTTTTAAAGGGGAACAGTTAGCACGGAGGGCCTCACACCCACATGTGGGACTGATCACAGCGTTTACTTTGTTTGCAAAAACATTTTTAATAGATTGTATCCGACTAATTTTGCTTACTTACAGGCTGACATATTCTTTAACTACAAATCCCAGAATCCCCTGCAGCTGATGTCAAAGCAGGACTGCAGCAGTGGGAGATTCACTAGCCTGCAGTGCACGTTAGAATTTATGTAAGCTCTGATCTTTTTTTGCTGCTCCCTCTGTCCTCCAAGGGCTGAATACTGTCACAGAGGACTGTAGTTAGCCCCTGGAGAAAAACAGAACTTGAAAACATCTGATAGGAGCTTATAAAACCTCTGGCATGTACTGCAGGCTATTGAATCTCCCACTGCTGCAGTCCTGCTCTGATGTCAGCTGCAGGGTATTCTGGGATTTGTAGTTACAGAAGATGTCAGACTAGAAGTGAACAACATTAATTAGATACACTTTACTATACTACAGTAAACAGTAAGTAAGCCAAAATGTTTTTGCACACAATGTGCACATTGGGACCAGCCCCACTTTTGGGTGTTGGGCTCTTTGCGCTGACTATTCCCTTCAAATGTTTTGAAAAGGCTAATTTTAAAGAGTTGTTGAAGCCCCCTTGAATTTAACAACTGCATGTTTATGGACTGATATATTGTAGAGCCTGGATAAGTATGCCTGTCAACCCTTGTATCCTCATTGTAATGTTGCTAGCAATGCAATTTGTAAAAAGAAATTACCAGCTAAACGTCTTCTCTATGAGAACTAATCGTATTCACATACTGCGAAGTGTATAGCTATATCCGAAGTTAAATGCAGTAATGATTGTCCTTTTCTGACATATTTTTATCTACTGTAACAGTTATATTGTTTCTTCAATAAAAAGATTAACTGCAAAAAGAAAAGGCTAATTTTGAAAAGATGAGACAGGAACTAAGTGACTGAGATTCGGAAAAGGCCTTTGCAAATAAAGGCATTGAGGAGCAGTGGGACTGTCTTAATAAAATTTAAAAAGAGGTCAAGAAAATGTACCAGAAAGAGTTAAATGTTGCAAAAAAAAGAGAAAGTACCCACATGCATGAATAAGAGCATCAAAAAGAAGCACTAGAAAAAGGATGGCATATGCCAAGGCCAAAAAAGGAGATGATCACAAGCTTTGATTCAAATATAAGAAAAGATAAAGTACTATAAAAGGGAGATCAGAAAAGTCAAATCACTGTTGTAATACAAACTGGCTGCCATAACAAAGGACAATCACAAACTTTTTTTACAAATATATAAACAGTCAAAAAGGGATAACCCATTGGTGGATCCATTAGAAATTGGAACACAGTGCGTATCAAATACGAGTGTAATGGTGGAAATATTTAATGCCTACTTCTGTTCAACCTTTCACAAAGGTACAGATATAAAATAAAATTATATGAGTTCCACTAATGATCCAGAATCACAGATACAAAGGAATAAAGTAAAAAAAGACTCCTGTAGGAGCTAAATCCTATTAATGTGCAGGGACCCAATGAGATACAAGCGAGGATTGCAAAGGAAACAGCAGGAGGGTTATCAGGTTCACTGGCATGTCTGTTTGAATTATCCTTAAATACAGGCATAGTAATCAATAGCTGGAAAGAGGCCATAGTTTTGCTATCTTTAAGAAAGGCTCAGAGGCAGTACACCAAAATGATAGGCCAGTTAGTCTCATGTCCATTTTGGGGAAAATATTGGAGTCCATTATCAAGAATAGAGATACAGCGAATTTAAAATCCACCTGCGAAGTGAACGCGAAGTGGCCACTTCGCGTTGGCGCTTCACTGCGTGGAGTGCCCCATAGGAAAGGCTCACTTCGCTTTGTTATTATTACTTTGCGTTATCATTCCACTTTAAACGGGAAGTAAGGTGGAGTGACAACAATATTGGCAGCACCCCACCCACACAGTCACCAGAATTATTGTGCATCCCCGGAGTGCTACTGTCTTGTGTCCAAAAAACTCCCCAGTGCTGACAGAGTGAAATGAGGGCATAACAAGAAATGTAAAGTCTGCCAGAATTAATGGCGCACTCAGTCATGCATGCAGTGGTCACAGAGTCACCAGAATTAATGTGCATCCCCAAAATGCTACTGTCTTGTGTCCAGACTCCAGAAAATTCCCCAGTGCTGATGAAATGCTGCTGTCTTGTGTCCAGAAAATTCCCCAGTGCTGACGGAGTTGAAATGAGAGCATAACAAGAAATGCAGTCTCCCAGAATTAATGGTGCATTGCAAACTCACAGACAGATTAAGATTGCGCTGCACACTCAAGGGATGCATACGAAAAGGCACAACAACACCTAACTAGTGCACACAAACCACAAATCCAAATCTGGAAAAGAATACATTTTGCAAGTTGGAGGATTAGTGCACAGCAGTAACAATCCACTACCAGTAAAGATACCACAAAAATTCATGCAGGTGCTATGGATAGCAGGTTCACTCTGCTGCAATTACTCTATGGCACAATAAAAGGTGTCTGATTGAATGGCATGCATTGCACACACACTCACACACACACTACAAGTAATGTGTAGCAAATTGAAATCCTTTAGTAATATAACCAAATGTTTTAAACAGACAAATTATACACTGCTGCACCACAACAATCAGCCAAAAAATGTCAAGAATTACTGAAAATATTACTGTGTGGACATTAACACAGTTATACAAGAAAAATATAACCAAAACAGAAAGACTCCCTCTTTCTCCCAGTTAATGTACCTACACCACAAATACGCCCCTCCCCCAAAGCACACTTCACAGTACACAGACTGACTGTTTTAAATAAACATTCGAAATCCACACACAACAATAATCACTTGATGATATGAGCACAGAAGGGTTTCCTAGTCAATTTTGAGCAAAATAAATGACTCAAAAAGGCATTTTAAACAGCTTTTAGAGGTTCTGAATCACAGAGCTCTGAGAGCCAACTGTCTCCAGTTACCTCTACACACACACTACCCAGGCTAGAAGTGAGGCTGTGCAGAACAATCTAGAGCCCATGTGACCTGCAATCCCATAAATCACTGCAGAATTTCATTTGGAGCTCAATTACAAGGCGAAGTGAGGTGAATTAATTGATTTCAAATGTACTTCACCTTAAAATTGGTGGAAAAGTGGTTTGGGGAAGGCAGAATAACGCAAAGTCATTGGTTTCAATGGACTTCGCATTCCTCATTATGAAGCGAAGTACTCCGCTTGACATGGTGGAGTATTCCATGGGTTCCGCGTTACTCTGTGAATCACTTTGTGGAGTGAATTGGGGCCACTTCGCCCACCACTACTTATAGTACTGTAACTCACGTGCTGTACAGGAAGAAACGCGAATGCCTATGGCTGTACTTCCCCGATGAGCTGCAGCACAAAACTCCCCTACTTAAAAACACATATTAATGAGTACAATAGTGGGGTGGTAAAGCCTGGAGAGATACTACAAAACAGGCTTACAATACATCCAAGTAACTAAAAAAAATGAATGTTGTGATTCGTGACGTGATCATGAATTGTGATTTGTGACTGCATTTGTGACTGTGATAATGAAGAATGTGATTTGGTGTCAAGGGTGTGAGATAAGCAATATGAAACTGTTTTGGGAACATGAATGCCTATGGCTGTACTTCCCCGATGAGTTGTAGCTTAAAACTCCCCGACTTAAATACACGTATCAAAGAGTACAATGCTGGGGTGGTGAAGCCTGGAGAGATAATACAAAACAGGCTTACAATACATCCAAGTAACTAGAAAAAAAATGAATGTTGTGATTCGTGACATGATCATGAATCGTGATTTGTGACTGTGATAATGAAGAATGTGATTCGGCGTCGATAGTGTGAGTTAACCAATATGAAACTGTATTGGGAACGCGAATGCCTACGGCTGTACTTTCCTGATGAGTTGTATCTTAAAACTTCATGACTTAAAAACACATATCAATGAGTGCAATGGTGGGGTGGTGAAATCTGGAGAGATACTACAAAACAGGCTTGCAATACAAAGGCACAACACCTAACCAGTGCTCGCCATCAGAAATTCAAATCTGGAAAAGAATACCTTTGCCGGTTGGGGCCGGCCATGGGGGCAGTGTACAGCACTGCTGCAGCAACAGTCACTATTACTAGTACCAGTAAAGATACCACAAAGAAGTACAAAAATCACATAGCTGCAGTGGATAGCAGGTTCACATTGCTGAAATTACTATGTGGCACAATAAAAGGTGTCTGATTTGATGACATGCGTCACACACATACTCACACACACACTAAGTAATGCACAGCAAATTGAAAACTTCAGTAATATAACCCCATATTTTAAACAAACTAAAATTATGCACTGATGCACCACAACAATCAGCAAAAAAATGGCAAGAATTATTGAAAATATTACTGTGTGTACATTAACACAGTTATAAGAAAAATATCACCAAAACTGAAATAACTGTCTTTTTCTCCAAATTAATCCACCTACACCACATATACGCCCCTTCCCCAAAGCACACTTCCACTGTCTCTCAGTACACAGACTGAATGTTGTACATAACATTCAAAATCCACAGAAAAACAATAAACGCTCGATGATATGAGCACGGGAGGGTTTCCTACAATGGATAAACTAAAGTTTCAACAAAAAAACACTCAAAATGGCTTTTTTAACAGCTTTTAGAAGGTTTGAATTGCAGAGAGCTCTCAGAGCAGACTGTCTCCTACAACTTCCTACACACTCTACCCCGAACTGAGGCTGTGCAGAACAATCTAGAGCTCATGTGACCTGAAATCCCATGAATCCCTGCAAACTTCGCCTTTGGAGCTTAAAAACAAGGTGAAGTGAGGCGAAGTACTTTGTTTTCAATGTGCTTCACCTTAAGAATTGGTGGAGTAGTTGTTAGGGAAGGCGGAGTAACGCAAAGTCATTGTTTTCAATGGACTTCGCGTTACCCATTATAACATGAAGTACTCGGATTCGCGTTGCGAGGCACTCTGCAAATTCGCGTTCACTCCACAAATCACTTCGCAGAGCGAATTGGAGCCACTTCGACCATCTCTAATCAAGAAGGAGAATGAACACCATTTAAATAGGTATAACCTTATATTTGATACTCAGTATGGTTTCTGCAATGACAGGTGATGTCAATCGAATTTAATTAAATTATTTGAGCCAGTAAAAAGAGCATTCAACAGGAGGCTGCCAGTGGACGCAGTGTTTTTGGATTAAAGCAAGGCCGTTGATATGACACCACACTTAGAGATAACAAAGGAAGTCGATAAGACAGGCTTGAACAGGAGTCTGATGGTCTGGATAAAGCTGTAGCTTCAAGGGTGATGGCAAAAAGTTAGCTTAAAAGGGCATATGTCAGAATGTAGCCCAGTTACAAGTGCTGTCCACCAGGGATCACTGCTGGGGCCTGTGCTATTTAACATGTTTCCTCGATGCAGTGCAAACAGGGAGCTTGGGTGTGCAAGTTCACCTATGGCACCAAGATAAATGCTGTAGTGGACACTCAAGAGGTTGTTAAAAACTTTTAGAATAAACTTTAGCAGATTGAATCTTGGGCTCTAAAGGCAAAACTAAATTTTAATGTTAGCAAGTGCACAGCAATGCACATTTGGAGGAAAAATCCAAAGAACTGGTGCCAGTTATATGGTACTTAACTCAAGGAATCTACTGAGGAGAAAGATGTGGGAGTGATTGTGACTAATGGTCTTAAAGGAGAACTGCGCTGAATCTATAAGTCAATTTTCCCAGTAGAAGCTGATTTTTAAATACTGGCTCAAATATTGTTATTGCTGTAGCTATCCAAGCTTTTCAGTTACCTTAGTGGGTGTTTCTCATTTGCATGGTTCTGGTAAGAACCGTTTTAGAACTGTATGATGTAGTTTATGTCCCTGTTCTATGCTTCTATTGTTGGACAATGAACCTTTGTTCTATTATAGAATTTTGAGGTTGTTTGGGACATACTGTATACTACATCATACAGTTCTAAAATGGTACTTAGCACCAGACTGTAAGGAAAGAACACCCACTGAGGTTACTTAAAGGCCTGTATAGATGGAATAATACAATTTTAATTAGTATTTAGAAACAGCTTCTAACAGGATCAAGCATTTGTCAATGCCGAATGTTTGCTTACTGGTATTAGCATTGGAAATGCAGGAGTTAGACAGATGCAGAGAAGGAATGGCTATGAAGTAGTGAACTTCAGGCCAACCCCACCTCCACCCTGCAGAGTCAGACAGGCATTGGGGTAAGCGTTTGGGCTGTCGCCCATAACGTTCATGCCATTGCACCTCACCCTATCCTGCAGACACAGACAAGTGCTGAGGTGTACCTTGGGATGTTTGGCTTTACAGTCACTCCACTCCATAAGGACATACTGTACGCTGAAATAGTTGCAATATAGGAGAATGGGGTGAACTCTGGGGCTAAAGAGTCCAAGGCACACCTCGATGCCTGTCACTGGCTGCAGGATGGGGGGGGTGGGGGTAGAATGGCATGAGCATTACAGTCGGCAATCCAAAGGAACACCCCTGATACCCATCAGTTTGTACAGGGTGGGACGTTATGGTTAGAAACCCTAATGCCCCGGGAGTTTGTTGGTAATTGCACTACAAATTTTCAACATGTCCTTTCTGTAACCCCCACCTCATGAAAGCATTTGAGATCTCTTCTCATGAACAGTGGCACACTGATTTAGTGACTGTGTCCAGAACTTTGAGTTCCCACAGTGACAGTGCCATTGTGTGACAGATGTACGAAAACACAGATGGGGCAGGATGTGAAGAATGACAGCTGTACCATTCATAGGGAGGTGTGAAGGGATGGCAATGTTGAAAATCTGTAGTGAAAAATATTAAAAATGCTTGAACTTCCGAGCTTACGTGGAAACTGAGCAATGCAAGCCCGTATTACAGTCATTTAGTAAAATTATTTCTCCAAATGTTCAACATAGGCATTCTTTGACCTCTGCTCATGAACATTGTCAATATGATTTTTTTTAATCTGTCCCGAACATTGATTTCCTACAGCAACCGCGTTATTCTGCACCAGATGTGTAAATGCATATTTCAGGCAGGATGTGAAAAATGACAGCTGTACTGTTCATAAGGAGGTCTGAAAAAATGCCAATGTTGAAAATCTGGAGTGAAAATACTACAAATTTGGGAAGTTACAAGGGTGCTTGGAAACTGCACAATGCATGCTTGAATCACAGTCATTTTATGGACGTTTGTCACCAAATTTTCAACACAGGCATTTTACGACCTCTGCTCATGAACAGAGTCACTGTGATTTTACATACAAACATACACACGAACATACGAATCTGCCATCAGAACAGACCAATCAGTCTACCTAAGTCTGCCTGAGTGTGCAGCTAGCACTCTAGATTGCAGTTGCCCCAGCCACCTCCCCATCAGTTCCTCCCCCGCTTGTCCCAGCCCCAGCCCCCTAACTCTTACTCTTGCTTTATCCCACTCCTTCTTAAAGCTATTGACTGTTCTACATGTTACCACCCCCTCTGGTAGCGCATTCCAACTAGACACCAATCTCTCAGTGAAGTAGTGCCTCCTCATTTTCCTCTTGAAACGTCCCCCTTCCAACCTTAGTCCATGCCCCTTTGTCTCTCTTCCACTCCTCAGTTTAAACACCCCCTCAGTGCTAAGTTTATTTACCCCCTCAGGTATTTAAACAGTTCAATCATATCCCCATCCCTCCTCTCCTCCAGTATGTTTATGTCTTCTTCAGCCTAACTTCATATGCCTTTACTTCCATCTCCTTTAACATTTTTGTTGCCCTCCTTTTGCACCGCCTCCAGTAACTTACATAGAAACAAAACTTTACATCTCTCCTCAGGTATGGCCTCCAGTATTGCAGACAGTACTCCAGGTGTGGTCTGACCAATGATCTGTAGAACGGTAGGATCACATCCCTGTGTCTGGATGAGAACCCCCTTACAATGCACCCCAGCATCCTGTTTGCCTTCACTGCTGCTTTCCGGTACTGGGCTGAGTTGTTCATGCTCCCAGTTATCAACACCCCTAGGTCATTCTCTTCCTCTGTGATCCCCAACTTCACCCCCCAACCAATAGTCCCTCTTTTGGTTCTTAGCCAAAAGGACATCACCTTACACTTCTTTGCAATGAATCCTAGCTGCCACTCCACAGAGCATGTCTCTAGTTTGGTTAGGTCCCCCATGCAGTTTTTCCCATCCATCCTCTTCATCCACCACTGCCCCCAATTTGACATCATCTGTGAACAGACTAACCCTGCTCCCCACTCTGTGTGCTATATCGGAGATAAAGAGCCCAAATAGCACCGGGCCCAGCACTGACCCCTGTGGTACCACGCTTGTCACTGCTCTGGATGACTAGAGCTCCCCCACCACCACCACCCTATGCACCCTCCCCTGTAACCAGTTCTCTATCCATTTAGTCAGATTTGTTCCCACCCCCACTGCTATTAGCATCCCCCAGTCTCCCAAGAAACACTGTATCAAAGGCCTTACTGAAGTCGAAGTACAGGTCATGTACTCCATGGCCCTTGTCCAACTCCATTGTTACCCAGTCATAATACTCTATTAGGTTAGTTTGACAAGACCTCCTTGAGATGAACCCATGTTGACGCCCATCTTGAAGGCCATTACTCTCTAGAAATGCCACCAGCCTCTCCTTCAGTATCACCTCCATAAGCTTACCCACTATGGATGTGAGATTGACCGGCCGATAATTTCCTGGCTCCTCCCTAGGTCCACTCTTGTGTATGGGCACCACATGGGCCACCCTCCTGTCCTGGGGCACACACACCCCATTTCTAGGGAGGTGACGAACAGATCTGCCAGTGGCTCAGCCAACAGCTCCACCATCTCCCTCAGCACCCTGGGGTGGATGCCATCGAGACCTGGTGCCTTGTCTACCCTTACTGCACTGAGCCCCTCCAGCACCCTACTCCCTGTGATCACTTTGTCCGTCACCTCCTCCCCTTCTTTCCCCACCCCCCCCAGCCCATGCTGGTAGTGGACCATCCCTCTCCTTAGTGAAAACAGAGCAGAAGTCCTCATTTAGAATTTCTGCTTGCTTCTCCCCCTTTTCCACCTAATTCCCTCCCTGCTTTATCCTCACAATATGTTCCTTGCATTTCCTCTTTTCCCAGACATACCTAAAGAAGTTATTTTCTCCTCCCTTTATGCCCTGTGCCAACCTTAATTCCCTGGAGGCCTTACCTTTTTCACCCTCCTGGCCACCTCCCTTGACCAACTTCCATAAATATCCTTATCCTCTCTCTTCCCTATTCTCCTGTACTGCCGGTATGCAGCCTTCTTTGCCCACACCCCTTGCAGCACTTCCTTGTTCGGCCAGCATGGTTTCTTGACTCTGCTCTTCTTACTCCTGGCCCTGGTACAGGCTACTGTGGCCTCTGTTAGCCTAGTCTTTATGACTCCCCACTTTTGCTCTACATCCATCCCCGGCTTTATATCCTGGAGTATCCCTTGCAGTATTGGTCCCATCGTTCCAAAGTCCACCCTACTATGGTCCACCACCTTAGTGCCCATGCCTCCTGTCTGCCTGACCAACGCGAGAACAAGCCACACTGTTTGGCGGTTGCTACCAGCTAGTGTGTCCTCCACCCTTACCTCTCTCACCGCCTCCCCATTTGCCAGTACTAGGTCCACAGTGCTACCAAGCCTTGTAGGCCCACTTACCAATTGCATCAGAAGGCCATCCTAGAATGCATCAAGGAGCAGCTGCTCTCTAGTACTGCTAGTGGCCGGGGTGTTCCAGTCAACCCCTGGTAGGTTAAAATTCCCCACTATCACCACGTTCCTGCTTCTACACACCCTCCTTATCTGCTCTGCTAACTCCCCATCCAGTTCCCCGGATTGGGCTGGTGGTCTGCACACCACTCCCAGCCTCAGCTTTCTGCCCTTGGAGTCCAGGAGCTGCACCCAATGTGCTTCTGTCCTCTCCTCTTCTCTTCTCCCTTGTCCCTTATGCATTTGATCCCTTCTCTCACATAGAGTGCACTCCCCCTTCCAACCCCCCAGGTCCCTCCTGTATATCCTGTATCCCAGAATTGCCAAGTCACAATCATGGTACTCTGAGGCCCAAGTCTCTGCCACTGCAGCAGTGTCCATCTTCTCCTCTGAAAGGAGCACCTGAAGCTCTGCAATTTTGTTCCCCAGGCTTCTTGCATTGAGAGAGACCACCTTCCACCAATACCCCTCCTTCTCCTCACTCTTCTCCTTGGCCTGTGTCCCTCCTCCAGGTAGACCACACCCTTTGTTCTCCTTATTCTTACTGGGTGGTGGTGCCTTCTGTATTACACTCAGACCACTCTGCCCTCCCCATCCCGGGGTTACTACACCTCCACCTTTACCTATATCTAGGGGGGTGAGCTCATTAGGCTTCCCTGTCCGGACCTTTCTACCAACCTCAGTCTTTTGGCCATCTTCTCCACTAGTTTAAATCCACCTTAGTAGAGATATACCCCTCTAATCCTCTAATAGTCCCCTTCCCTCCCTGCTCTAGTGTAGTCTGTTCCCCGCGTACAAGTCACTATTGCCCCACAACCTACCCCAGTTGGTCACTAACCCAAAATTTTTGGTGTGGCAGCAATCCCTCAGCCACTTGTTGAACTCCTCGATCCTACCCTTCCTCCCCATGCTTGCACATGGTACCAGGAGTATCTCAGAGAATGCCACTGACTCCCACCCCCTCACACTGCCTGCCCCACACTTTGAAACTCCCCCTCACTACTTCCACAGTCTCCACTGCCAAGTCGTTTCTACCCACATGCAACACTAAATTAGGTTTCTTCCTGCCCCTCGCTGTACACTTGAGCAGTGCCTGCCCTGCCCCTCCTGCAGTCAACCCGGGGATAGCTACCGTCTGACTGTGCTTCCCTCCCCTTCCACCCTATCTCACCCCTTTCAGTATAGAACCCCAGGATGAGTACCCCCTCTGTCCCTACCCCTTTCACTTCTAATACTCCTTCCACCACCCCAGTATTCATTCTTCCCTGCCCCTTACCCCTGCCAGCTGTACCCTCTGTGACTTCTGTATCTGCACCCCCTACTTCTGCCTCACCCCTTTTCTCTGCCTTATTCCTCTCATCCCCATTGAACCCCTTCCTAGCCTGACTACTTCCTACTGGGCTTCACATGTCGACCTCTCCTCTTCCCCTGCTGATTTCCAGCCTCTCTCCTATCCCTGTTGTTGTCGATTTAGGGCCCCCATTCCCTTCGACCCCGATAGTGATGTCCCTCCCATCCTTCCCCCTTCCCGTAGCCTTCTGTCCTCCAGTCATGCCCCCTCCTTCCTTCCTTACTGGCCCCCCTTCTACCCTTTTGTCCTCGCTATCTCTTCCCCTACCTTTTGCCATCCCTCTCATGCCCCGCTTGTCCTCCCCCCTCAGTATGTTCCTGCTCCACCTCTCTCCCATATCAGAGGCTCAAATCTATTCCTAGTCGATACTCCTCCTACATCTCTTTCCTCTATCAGTCCCCTCCCACTTGATCTTCTGCAAACCCCCTTGGTCTCTCCTTACCCGCAGCCATCTGCTCTCTCCCCTGGTACTCCTCGTGGTCTCTTCCACCTCCATCAGGAGGCTCCCCCCCTTGCCTCGGGAACGCCCTTCCTTCTCCTCTCTTTTCTGCTAGTGCCTCTGATACTGGGGTCAGTTTCAGTCCCTAGGTGTTCTTCCCCCATCCCCTCTTGCCAGCCCCTACTCCCCCCCAGCCAGGATGCCTACCATACTCATTTGCCCTGCCTCTTAGACTCCTCCCTAGTCTCCACAGTTCCTCCCTCAAACTACCCAGTTGTATTCAGACCATACACCCCCCCATCCTCCAAGCCCAGTGCAGGGTCATGGTGGACCCACACCCTGTACACCCCACCACCCTTCCAAAGATGCCCACCCTATTGAGATGCGGCACCTGCCCCATTTTGGCCCCCATCTTATGTTACAGGCTCTTACTCCCAGTTTGTGTACCCTACCACAACTGTTAGGCCCCTATTTACTCAAATTCCTGTTCCCCTCACACTAGCCCCCTACTGCCCCCTTGCCGACTGGGTTAATTCAGTCTCAAATCTCATCCATTAGATTCTGTATTACTGTAGCAATCTTACAGCCTCCTTATCCATTTTTCACCTCTCAGCTACCATGCATTTTGTTATCAGCCCTCCTATAGTTTCACTTAGCCCAGTTAGAAATCCTATTGCACTCCAAGTATTACTCAGCTCAGTTAGAGAAATAAACAGAACAAATAAATACGTATTATTACAGCAATCCTAACAGTATAGCTCAGTACTTAGCTCGGTTAGAGAAATAAACAGAACAATTAAATCTGTATCATTACAGCAATCCTAAAAGTATCCGGTCATTGCTTTGTCTCCACCCCAGAGACCCTGCTGTAATATAGGACCACACAGGACCCTTGGCGGTAGGGTGGGCAACTCTAAAGTCCCGACAGAGCTCTGTTGAGCTCGCTCACCCCGCTTCTCTCAGTCGCTCATTCTGTTTCTCCCGGCGCTGCAGGCAGCCCTTTTGTGCTGGGCTTCTGCCTGCATTGGTGCCTTTTTCTGCCCAAAAAGAAATCCGCAGCAGTCCTAACAGAGCTCTGTTGAGCTCGCTCACTACCCCTCTCTCACTCGCTCATTCTTAATCTGTCCCAAACACTTATTTCCTACAGCGATCTCACTATTCTGCACTGGAACTGAGCAAACGCATTTTGGCCAGGATGTGAAAAATGACAGCTGTACTGTTATAAAGAGGTGTGAAAACATGCCAGTGTTGAAAATCAGGCATGAAAATATTACATATTTGCGAGTTAAAAGTTACAAGGGTGCATGGAAATTGCACAATGCATGCTTGTAACACAGTCATTTTATGGACTTTCATCACCAAATTTTCAACATAGACATTTTAGGACTTTGCTCATGAACAGTGTCACTGTCATTTCTTAATCTGTCCTGAACACTGATTTCCCACAGCAACCGCGCTATTCTGTACTAGAAATGCGAAAACACATTTTGGCGAGGATGTGTAAAATGACAGCTGTACTGTTCATAAGGAGGTGTGGGAAAATTGCAATGTTAAAAATCTGGAGTGAAAATATTACAAATTCGCGAAGGTACGAGTGTGCATGGAAACTGCACAATGCACGCTTGTAAAACTGTCATTTATTGGAATTTCTTCACCAAATTTGCAACATAGGGTTTTTGAGAGCCCACCTCATGAACAGTGGCACTGTTGTTTCATTAATCAGTCCCAAAAGGTGATTTCACATAGAGACCGCAAAATCAATGCCATGACAGTAACTGAATTCATGAGGATGGGCCCCAATAACCCCATGTTGAAATTTGGTGCCAAAATTCCCAAAAATGTCCACCATATGCACCAAAGTTGAAAAAACCCTATTTATGCCATTATATAGCTTACTGGCATTTCTTCAGTTTGTGGTCGGCTTTGAAGAGTACAGATGTGTTCCAGGTCCAACGAAGATCATCACGCCAGGCTCTGGAGGTAAGTATGGGGTGCGGGGAGGTAGAGTATGCAGATTGTGGGTGCGGGTTGGGGGGAGGGGCACCAGAACACTTCAAAGGACCATTTTCTCATTTTTCAGGTAAAAAAAAAAATGGACAACGCAGGTCGGTTTTCTTTATTTGCAGGTGTGTTTAATACACTGGGGTGGGCTCCCAGTGCACCACCTGCATTTGTGGGGAGGGGGACTGTAGCCAAAGGGGATTGGGCCACCTGTCTGCACAGAAATGGGTGGGGGGGTGCATGATGCTGAGGGGGATTAGGCACCCCCTCGGCACACAGCAGAAATCAGAACTGGGGACATTATGCTGATAGGGAGTGGGTTCCCCTGTCAGCAAATTGAACTGGGAAGGAAGACACTGAAGCTGAAGGGGATTGGGCCCCCATCAGCAAAGGAAGACTGTTAGGGGTCACATGATGCTGAGGGGGATTGGGCACCCCCTTGGCACACAACAGAAATTTGGTTGTCATTGGTGGCACTTCTGCAAAACCAGTGTCATCAGGAAACTGTGCCTGCATTGGGTGTACACTGCCAAGCCCACAAATGCAGTGCTAGCATTGGCCACCACTCTACCACACCTCTACAACCCACTTCTCTACTAAGCTGCCACATAATGTTTCTTGCGCATGTGCGCAAGCAAACATAAAAATGACTTGCAGGTTCAGTGCAGTTCTCCTTTAAGTTTGATTGGCAATGTAATCATATGACAAAGAAATGCTGTAGCATCCTGGACTGTAGTAGAAGAAACTTTTGCAGTTGGAACAGAGCAGTTCTAATGCCACTGTACTAGACATTGGCAAGACTGCATGCTGAGTACTGTGGGCAGTTCTGGGCTCTGCAACACAATGAGGATATCAGGTCACTGGAAGGCGGTCAAAAACATATCACTAGAAGGGTGTCATCTATGAGAGATAAATCCAACAATGACCATAGGATGGAGCTGGATGTGTACACTCTGGAATTGAAGACAGTGACATGCTTTTGACATACAAGTTCTTCTTTGATAAGGCTTTGTGGAACTGTACGAGTCTTCATTGCAAGGAGTCTCAGTACAATACAAGGAACAAGCATTTGTCAATGCCGAATGTTTGCTTGCTGGCATTGGTAGTGTAGAAGTTACAGATCTGCATAATAGAAATGGTAGTGAAGTACTGAACTGAAGCCAACCCCACCACCATCCTGCAGAGAGTGACAGGCATTGGGGTGTGCCTTTGGGTCATCAGGCATAACGGCCACGCCATTTCACCACACCCTACCCTGCAGACACTGACAAGTGTCACGGTGTGCCTTGGGGTCTTTGGCCCTTATGCACACCCCACTGCATCAGGAAATACGGTGATATGAGTGCGGTATAGGAGAATAGGGTGAACTTTGGGGCAGAAGAGTCCAAGGCATACCTCAATGCCTCTCACTGGCTGCAGGGTGTGGAATGGTATGAGCATTACAGGCAAGAATCCCAAGTCACACCCCTGATGTCTGTCATTCTCTACAGGGTGGGGCGTTATGGTTGGAAACCCTAACACCTCAGGCATTCGTTGGTATTTTCACTCCAAATTTTTAACATGTTTTTTGCATTTACCTCATGAACAGTGGCAATATCAGTTTGTTAGCCAAAAGCTGCTTATGCACAGTGACTACGGCATTTAGCACCACTGGTGCAAAAACACATCCTGAACAGGTTGTAAAAAATGACGGCTGTACTGTTCATGGGGAGGTGTAAAAAATGGCAATGTTGCAAATCTGCAGTAAAAATATTAAAAAAACTGGTGAAGTCACGAGCGTGCGTAGAAACTGTGCAACCCACACCCGTAATGTAATTAGTTTGGGGATCTTTACAGCAGATTGTCAACACAGGCATTTTGGGACTCCAATCATGAACAGTGTCACTGTGATTTTCTTTATCTGTCCCGAACAATGATTTCCCACAGCGACTACGCATCTCTGCGCTGAAAGTGTGAAACACATTTCGCCATGTTGTGAAAAAATGACAGCTGTACTGTTCATAAGAAAGTGTGGAAAATGCCACTGGTGAAAATCTGGACTGAAAATATTACAAAGTCATGAACTTACGAGAGTGCATGGAAACTACGCAAAGCTCGTCAGAACACAATCATTTTATGGACTTTTTTACCAAATTTTCAACATAGCCATTTTAAGACCTCTGCTCACGAACAGTGTAACTGTGATTTTCTTAATCTGTCCCAAACATTGCTTTCACACACCGACTGCACCATTGTGCGCTACATGTGCGGAAACACATTTGGGGTGACATGTGAAAAATGGCAGCTGTACTGTTCATAAGGAAGTGTAATAAAATGGCAATTTGGAAAATCTGGAGTGAAAATATAGAAAATTCGTAAATTTACGAGCGTGAGTAGGAATCTGGCGCAACGCACACCTGCATAAAGCAGTCATGTTTTTAGGAATTTTCACCAAATTTCAACATAGCCATTTTAAGACTGCTCATTAACGGTGTCACTGTGATTTTCTTAATGTGTCCTATACATTGATTTCACACCGATCAGCTACGCTACCCAAGGAAACACATTTTGAGCAAGATGTGAAAATGACAGCTGTACTGCTCATAAGGAAGTGTAATAAAATGGCAGTGTTGAAAATCTGGAGTGAAAATATTGAAAATTGCAAACTTATGGAGCGTGTAGGAACTGCACAACGACACCGTAAACAGTCATTTTAGGAATTTTTCCACCAAATTTACAACATAGCCATTTTAAGACCTCTGCTCATTAACAGTGTCACTGTGATTTTCTTAATGTGTCCCATACATTGATTTCACACACCGACTGCACCATTGTGTGCTACATGGGCGGAAACACATTTTGGGCAAGATGTGAAAAATGACAGCTGTACTGCTCATACGGAGGTGTGGTAAAATGGCAATGTTGAAAATCTGGAGTGAAAATATTGAAAATTCGCGAACTTATGAGAGTGCATAGGAACTGCGCAACACACGCTCGTAGAACAGTCATTTTTAAGAATTTTTCCACCAAATTTTCAACATAGGCTTTTTGAGAGCCCACCTTATGAACAGTGGCAGTGTCATTTCATTTCATTACTCAGTCCTGAAAGGTGAATTCACGCAGTGACTATGAAATCACCCTTCGGGCCCGATTAACACCATGATAGTGAGAGCATTCATGAGAAGGGGTCCCAAAAACCCCATGTTGAAAATTTGGTGCACAAATTCCAAAAAAATGCCTGAGATATGCAGCAAAGTTGAAAAAACCCTATCTATCCCATTATACAGCTTACCGGCATTTCCTCAGTTCGCAGTCAGCTTTGAAGAGTGCAGACATGTTCCCGGTCCACCGAAGATCATCGCGCCGGAGTCCGGAGGTAAGTATGGGGTGAGGGGGTGTTGGGAGGCTGGGTGTGCAGTGGGTGGGCGTGGGTGGGGCAGAGACTCGAGGACTATTTTTCAGTTTCAGGTTTTGTTTTTAAAAATGATGACATCGGAGCGTTTGCCACGCTGGGGTGGGCTCCCAAGCGTGGCACAAGAATGGCTGGTGGGGAGGCATGGAGCCAATGGGGATTAGGCACCCCGTCAGCAATAACATGTCATTGCCATGCTGGGTGGGCTCCCAGTGCTGGCACCCTATACTCTGGGGGTGTGTGGAACCAGTGGAGCCGGACGGAGATTGGGCACCCCGTCGGCTATATTTGATAGGGCCACGCTGGGGTGGGCACCGAGCATATATGGAACACTGTTTTGGGGTGCAGATAGTAATGTTTCCATAGAGGATTGGGCACCACGGGCTATACAATGTGTGTGTGGGGAGGGCAAGCACGCAGTATGCATGCGTGTGTGTGTATGTGTGTGTGTGTATTTGTAGGGGGAGCACACATGAGCAGGCGATATCTTGTCGCTGCTCACTGAAGCATAGCTCCCCTTTTCAACTGTACGCCACTACATTTTGGACTTCTGTCATAGACAGCTCCAGCAGGCATTGGAGAACTGCGGCCGCGCCTGCAAACACACTGACTGAATTGGAAGAGGGCTGCCACACCTCCGAAAACTCAGATGATGGCACTATGTTTCTTGCACATGCGTGCAAGCAAACATAAAAATAGCAAACAACTGAAGGGGGACTGATATAAAACAAATATGAACGGCACATAGTTCCACTATGTGGAATTCCTTGCCTGAGTCTGTAGCATGCAGTTGATCAGTGAACAACCTCAGAACAAATTTAGATGCTTATGGTACCTAAAAAAGGACTGTATCACTGGATACAACCATTGAGAAATGGGGAGCATATTATGGGTCACAAGCCTACTTCTGCTTGTGCCTGTTCCTATGATTCCTAACATTTCTGTAATCAAACTGGGTCTGGGTAACCAATGCTCCAGGGCTTACCTGGAAACAACCATAAGAATATAATAAAAACTGAAACGAATGAATAACAGTTAAACAGTGCACTCACCAGGAGAAATTGTGATTTACATAAAAAAAATTAGGAAAAAAAATGGCGAGAGAAGAAAACGTGGATTGTTTGGCCTATACTGAGGAGGAGGGAGAAGGCCTAGCCTGTGATTCTGCAGCATATGACAATTTAGGGGGAAAATTGTCACAAGAATAAATGAGGAAATAAATGTAAATTCACTAGAAGCAGTAAGGAAAAGACAAATACGGATGCATATGCACGCAATTTCAGTAAGTAAATATATATAGGAGAGAGAAAAACCAATCCCCAGTGGGTTAAGATTAAAGAAACCCTCAACATTAAACCTAGATGACCCAGAATGTATGATAGACTGAGTGATTTAATGTTGACAGTTATCAAGTGAAAAAACCAAATATGAGTACCCACTGTAGACCACAAACCACAAAGATGGTTAGTTTTTTATTCCATCATTTATTTAGAGAAAAAAATGAAGCATACCACAGTGTGGAACTGCAGCGGTGAACAAACCGCAACATTTATAAAGAAAGCTAGGAAAGAATATGATGGTTTAACAGATATAATAAAACAAAAAGAGGTAGAGTGTTTAAAGAAATCACTAAATCAAAAATGGAAGAAAGCCTAAAGAGATTGGAAGAAAAAAATGAAAAAAATCTGAAGAGGACTTAAACACCTATAAAATTAAAAAACATGAGAGAGATGTAACATACTATAAAAATGGTACTATATATAATTAGCATGGAAAAAGGTTGAGAGATAACATCACAATGAAAGAAAAACAAAGTATCTACATACAGAATTTAGAAACTACTGATGAAAGTGGGAGTGAAAATTATGAAAGAGAAGAAGGAAGTAGCAGACAACAGGATTTTCAGAAGGACCTACTAGAAGGACCCAGCAGGAATACAGACAGAGGAAGAGGCCCAGCAGTGGGGGCCAGAGGAAGAGGAGGCAGAAACAGAGGAAGAGGAGGATGCAGGAACTATGGGGGTTACTGGGGGAGAAACCAACAGCCTCGGAGATCAGCAAGGCTGATGACATGAAGGTGATTAATCTTTTGAGTACAATACTTACAGAAAATCAAGAACAAGTTTTTTTTTTTTTTTGCGCCTTCCCCTTCTTCCTGGCTGCCCACTCCTTTGGGTCTCTAGTGCCCCTTCGGACTGCCCGCCCCGACTCCCACACCAGCTACCAACCTCATATGGCAGCCCCCCCCGAGTAACCCGGTGTATCCTTTCACCGGGCAGGTCCCTCTCCTCCGAGGGGGAAGGCACCGGTGGGGTGGCCAGTGCACTATTTCATTGGCCTGGGGTACTGCTGAGGTGTGTCGTCCTGGGATCGGCGGCAGCAGAGGACAGAGAGACCATCATCTGGCAGCCAGGAAGCATTTTTTGCAGGTTTTCTGTGGGGAGTGACTTCCTGACGCCCAAGGCATACACTGGACGCCTATCACCCCTTGAGCCTGGACCCAGGTGTGTCACTGCTGTGCTCCCAGCCTCTGCCAGGAGTCAGCGGTGCCAGTGCACATCCCACCCTCCCGGAGAAGGAGAGCTGTCCTCAGATGATCCATCCTTCTCCCCTGGCCGGCCTCTGGTGACCCGAGTCCGGCTTCAAACTCGGACGCCAGCGCTGCAGCGATGGAAATCGAACCATGTTTTGACGAGCTGGCCAAGAACAAGTTTTGAAAAAGGTTTAGTTTTATTCCAACAGGCAACAAGCATTTGTCAATGCCAAATGTTGATTGCGTTGGTGCGAGCTCACTCACTGCCCCTCTGTCACTCGTTCAGTCTGTTTCTCCCATTGCTGCAGGCTGCTCTTTTGTACTGGGCTCCTGCCTGCATTGGCACCTTGTTCTTTCCACAAAGAAATCCGCAGCAGTCCCAACACAGGTCTGTTGAGCCTGCTGACTCCCCCTCTCTTACTCACTCATTCCGTTTCTGCCGGTGCTGCAGGCTGGCCTTTTATACTGGGCTCCTGCCTGCATTGGCACCTTTTTCTGCCCACAAAGAAATCCACAGTTGTCCCGACAGAGCTCCGTTGAGGTTGCTCACTCCCTCTGTGTCAATCACTCATTCTGTTTCTCCTGGTGCTGCAGGCTGCCCTGTTGTACTGGGCCCCTGCCTCTGTTGGTGCCTTTTTCTGCACATAAAGAAATCCACAGCAGTCCTGACTAAGCTCCATTGAACTCGCTCACTCCCCTTCTCTCACTCACTCATTCTGTTTCTGCTGGCACTGCAGGCTGCTCTTTTCTATTGGGCTCCTGTCTGCATTGCTGCCTTCTTCTGCCCACAAAGAAATTTGCAGCAGTTACAATAGAGCTCCGTTGAGCTCACTCACTCCCCTCTCTCACTCGCTCACACTGGTTTTCCCAGTCACTGCAAGCTGCCCTTTTGTACTGGGCCTCTGCGTGCATGGCTGCCTATTTCTGCCCACAAACAAGTCTGCAGCGGTCCCAACAGAGCTCCATTGAGCTCACTCACTCCCCCTCCCTCACTCACTCGTTCTGTGTCTCCTGCTGCTACAGGCTGCCATTTTGTACTGGGCTTCTGCCTGCATTGGCAGCTTGTTCTGGCCAGAAAGAAATCTGAAGCAGTCCCGACACAGCTCCATTGAGCTCTCTCACCCACTCATTCCATTTCGGCCTGCGCTGCATGCTGGTCTTTTGTACTGGGCTCCTGCCTGCATTGCTGCATTTTCTGCCCACAAAGAAATCTGCAGCAGTCACAATAGAGCTCCTTTGAGCTCGCTTAGTACTGCTCTGTCACTCGCTTGTTCTGTTTCTCTTGGCAATGCAGGCTGTGCTTGTGTATGGAGCTCCTGGCTGCGTTGGCACCTTTGTCTGTCCACAAAGAAATCTGCATGTAACCCCCACCCTGGTATGCCGTCATCTTGACAGCACTGCCTGGTGGGCTGGGTTCAGGGAGAAATATTTCACTTGGCACATTGGCTAGGTTTGGCTACTCTGCAACAGGGGCACCCCAGTCACTCCAGACACAGGAAGCAATAACTGTAATGTCCAGTACCAGAAGTGGGGTTCCAAAGTGTGGCTTTTATTCATATCCAACAGAATAACAAAGCACAGATGGACCCCCACGGGGCTACACTCCTGGTAATACAGATTTATGGAGATCAGAACACATCCACTTTCACTTTAGCCCTCAGACTTCGAAACACACTGGGCACACAGCCCAAACTTTTACTCTGCTCTGGGTTTCCCTGGCTCAGCTCCCTTGCCAGCCACTTGGACTACCTTCCTTCCATGGCTCTGCTATCATGCCAGCCCTTTGGAACCTTTCCATATAGCATGGAAACATTTACTGGTGGCTCCCTAAACAACCTATGAGCACGTCTGGCTCCATCAGGGAATCTTCCTCATCAATCCCACGTCTGGGTACTTTCCTCAGGCACTGGCCAATTACCTGAGAGAAAGCAACAGGTGTCCCAAAGCAAACCTGTAGAGGTGAATTTGGTTACTACTGATAGGGGGTCTCCCACCTCTCGCTCCCATAATTCATATCCAGCCATTTCTCTGGACTGTAACACCTCATCCTTAAAACACTTTGCTGTGTAGATTCTCTTTAAATGTATTCACGTTAAATCTATTGTCTTTACATTCCATTTGTGCTGAACTTGAACATACTTAATAAGTGGCTGTGTCCATTACTCTAGACCCCCCACAAAGTTAAACAGTCCAATCCCCCACATCTCCCAAACTGTACTTGTCTTTTCCTGACCCCACAGTAACAGTCACTTTAGTTTCATCTTGTTTCAGGTGAAAACACATTGGCCCTTTAGCAGAGCGAACTCATCCCTTGGTTGCAGGTGCCCCACAAGCATTTTCTCTTCAAAGAAACCTTGTCCAGAACTTCTGGTGCCTCAGCATGAACTTAACTCAGGCAGCTTCTTTTTCCCTAGCTGGACCAGGGGAGTTGCCTGTGGAAGCAGACTGATTCCTTCCCCTCATCCCCTCAGGCATGGGGCCCTGAACCACTGAAAGTGGTCTCTACCACTTCACTGGGCTCTTCTTGTGTTCCTCTTCAGGTGAGGACACACTCCTCTACAAAAAAACATCTCTTTGACAGAGCTTAGGACTCTGAGGGCCTGCTTACAGCAGAGCATCTCCTTCCTCCACTACAGACTGCAACAAACTCTATTGAACTAACTTCAAAATCCCCAGAGTTCTACTCTAACCTCCAACTGCAACATTCCAGTGTGGCTTATGCAGCTGCAACAGTTCTAAAATGATGTCATCCCTCAGTCTCAGCTGAGACTGAGAACAGAGTGAAACGGTGTGAAATCCATTTAACTGGAGTTTCACAAGCTGCCTTCCTTGCCTACCACTAGGTCTAACAGGGATTCTTGTAACCCCTGGTAACAGGGAGGTTACACGCAGCTGTCCTGACAGAGCTCCGTTGAGGTTGCTCAGTCTTCCTCTCTCACGTGCACATTCTGTTTGTCCTGGCACTGCAAGTGGCCCTTTTGTACGGGACTCCTGCTGCATTGATGCCTTTTTCTGCCCACAAATAAATCTGCAGCAGTCCTGATAGAGCTCCATTGAGCTCACTCAGTCCCCCAGTCTCACTCGCTTGTACTGTTTCTTCCACTGCTGCAGGCTGACCTTTTGTACTGGGCCCCTGCCTGCATTGATGCCTTTTTCTGCCCAAAAAGAAATCTGCAGCAGTCCTGACAGCGCTCCGGTGAATTTGCTCACTCCCCCTCCGTCACTCGCTCTCTCATTCTGTTTCTCCCAGTGCAGCAGGCTGCTCTTTTGTACTGGGCTCTTGCGTTGGGGCCTTTTTCTGCCCACATACAAATCTGCAGCAGTCCCGACAGAGCTCAGTTGAGCTCGGGCACTCCCCCCTCTCAGTCTTTCAATCTTAATCTGTCCCAAACAGTGATTCCCCACAGCAACCATGCTATTCACCGGCAGGAATGCAAAAACATATTTTAGCCAGGATGTAAAAAATGGCAGCTGTACTGTTCATAAGGAGGTGTGGAAAAATGCCACTGTTGAAAATGTGGCGTGAAAATATTACAAAATTGCAAAGTTATAAGGGTGCGTGGAAACAGTTCAATGCATGCTTGTAACACAGCTATGTTATGGAGTTTCATCACCAAATTTTCAAAATAGGCATTTTAGGACCTCTGTTCATGAACAGTGCCACTGTCATTTTCTTAATCTGTACTGAACAGTGATTTCCCACAGCAACCGTGTTATTCTGTGCCAGAACTGTGAAAACACAGTTCAGTCAGGATGTGAAAAATGACAGCTATACTGCTCATAAGGAGGTGTGAAAAAAAATGCTACTGTTGAAAATCTGGCATGACAATATTACAAATTTGCGAAGTTACAAAGGTGCGTGGAAAGTGTGCAATGCACATTTGTAACACAGTCATTTGCTGGGTTATCACTAGATTTTCAACATAGGCATTTTAGGACCTTCTGCTCATGAACAGTATCACTCGTCAATTTATTAATCTGTCCCAGACAGTGATTTCCACAGCGACCAATCTATTCGGTGCGGAAGTCAAAACACATTTTGGACAGGATGGGAAAATGACAGCGGTACTGTTCATAAGTAGGTGTGGGAAAATGTCAATTTGGAAATCTGGAGTGAAAATATTATAATTTACATAAGAGATTCACGAGCATACGTGCAAACTACTTGCTGCCGCTTGTAACACAATCATTTTATGGAGTATCGCTACCAGATTTTCAACATAGGCATTTTAGGACCTCTACTCATTAACAGTGTCACTGTCATTTTCTTAATCTGTCCCAAACACTGATTTCCCACAGCGACTGCAGGTTATTCTGTGCTGGAAGTGTAAACACATTTCTGCCAGGATGTGAACAATGACAGCTGTACTGTTCACAAGGAGGTGTGACAAAATGCCAATGCTGAAAATCTGGTACTAAAATTCGTAAAGTCAATGAGTGTGTGTAGCAATCATGCGATTGTCATAAACAGTAATTTTTAGATGCTTCCACCAAATTTACAACATAGGCTTTTTGAGAGCCCACTTCATGAACACTGGCACTGTCCTTTCATTAATCGGTCCCAGAAGGTGATTCTGCGCATTGACCACAAAATCACCTTTCGGGCCGATTAACGCCATGAGAGTTCAAGAATTCATGAGAAGGGGTACCAAAAATCCCATGTTGAAAATTTGGTGCCAAAATTCCAAAAAATGACTGAGATATGCATTAAAGTTGGAAAACCCCCTATTCGCTCCATTATACAGCTTACCGGCATTTCCTCAGTTCACAGTCGGCTTTGAAGAGTGCAGAAGTGTTCCTGGTCCACCGAAGATCATCATGCTGGACACTGGAGGTAAGTATGGGGTAAGGGGGGATGTGGGGAGCAAGGTGCGCAGTGGGTGGGTGCAGGTTGTGGCAGGGGGGACAGGCACACCACCTGGGAACCGTTTCCTTTTTTTAGGTTAAAAAAAAAAAAAGATGTCACGGGACCTTTTTTTACGTTACAGGGACATGTGGCATGCTGGGGTGGGCTCCCAACATGCCAAAGGACTCTTTCTCTTGGGAGGCAGCAGTATCTGATGGGGGATTGGGCTCCCCCATCGGCACACAACAAAAGGGGGGGCTTAGATTATGCTGACAGGGATTGTGCACCCCACTGGCAGACAATAAAAGTGGGGGGTTGCTTACAGAATGCCAATGGGGAATGGGCTCCCCTGTCAGCAAAATCAACGTTGGAATATTGAAGCTGATGAGGATTGGGGCCCCCTGTCGACAAATAAACATGGTGAGGGGGGGTTATATTGTTTGTGAACATAGCGACAAGCTGCCACCATGTTCACAAGCAATATCAGGGTTTGGAAGTTCCGCCCTGCAATGACAAGTCGCTTCCTCATTGCAGTGGATGGCTGACACTGCAATGACGAGGTGGCCCCTGATTGCAGCAGCGAAATTGTCACAAGGTGGTGGCAAGGTTCCAAACTCGTGTCAGCAGCAGCATGCCATGGCATTGGAGGAAGCGGGACAAGCCTTTACAGGCTGTGGGGGCATTGACCACAATGGTGCCGCACCTCCACAACCTGCTTCTGAGAAAGCTGTTCCAATATGTTTCTTGCGCTGCGCACAATCAACATAAAAATGAATGTATTCAGAACAAAAATATATAATTACAAACTATAGAGACAACTTTACCTTAAGGTACATTTTGAAAAAAAAATCCATTGGCACCCATCACAAGACATAGGTACATATTGGCAAGAGAAACAGTTATAGATGAAGAAAGAGAAAGAGAGATAGAACTGAGAGACAAAAGGAATGAATTATCATTCAAGAAAAAATCCACTTTCATTCAGCCAGAAAATCAAAGCCAAGTGGTTAACACATTCAGTAAAGTCATCAATAAAGAAATGGAGGAAGTATTTAATTCAAAGAAGGTTACTAATAAATGCAACATAAAAAAAAGAAAAGGAAGCAATCACAGAATTAATCAAAAATAAAGTGATTATTATCAAAAAAAGCAGACAAAGGGGGAGCTGTTGTTATTTGGCCAAAATAAATGTACCTGAAATAAATGTATACTCAATTAGAGAATGAACACTACTATAGAAAGCTGAAAACAGATCTGACAGATGAGATTAAGCAGGAAGCAGGAAAAATGCTTAAAGAATTGGAAGAGAAGAAATGGATTACAAGCACAAAAAAATATTTTTTAACAGTAACCCACCGAGTGAAACCAACAATTTAACTTTTATCTAAAGTCCATAAGAATGTACAGTGCCCCCCGGGAGACCCATCATGAACAGTATTGATTCAGTCACAAAGCCACTTTCCAGATATGTGGATTTTTTCTTAAGACCATTTGTGGCATTAGAGAGATCCTACATAGAAGACAGCAGGACAGTGCTTAATAGACTTAAAGACGTGGATGCAACAAAAATAATCTTACTCATAACTTTGGAAATTGTAAATCTATACAATAACATTCCCCATGATGAAGGACTAGATACAATAAGAGAGACCTTAAAAAAGTGAAATGAGTACACATTTCTACCCGTCCATACTAATAGAAGAGATGATTAAATTCAAAGTAGAATTGAATTACTTCCTCTTCAATGGAGAGTACTATAAGCAGCATCGTGGTATGGCTATGAGGACCACTTTTGCCCTTTTCTTAGGAACCTGTGCATAGGGAACTGGGAGAACACTTTCATTTGGAATGAAAACAATAATACTTGTAGAGACAAAATCATTTTATGGGTCAGATTTATAGATGATGTGCTATGCCTATGGGAAGGGACTGCTGAAGAATTTATGGAATTCATTATTTACATAAACAATAGCGATAGGAATCTATGCTTTACCAAAGAACATACTACAGAGGCAATACATAATCTGGACTTATGTATCTATAAGAAAAATGGAAAACTTGGAACCTCTGTTTAAAAACTGACCAATAGGAACACATTGCTACACTGGGAGAGCTGCTACCGTTATCATTAAAAACAGAATATCCCATACGGGCAGTTGTTAAGAGTGAAAGAAACTGCTCTGAAGAAAAAATAGCAAAACAAGAAATGGCAAATATGTGTGACAGGTTTTTAAGGAGAGGATATGACCCAAGTATATTGATAGGAGCAGTGAAGAAAACTGAATTAAAAATACGTGAAGATCTATTGAAAAAAACAAAATAGATTTGAGAATGAAAACATGGTAACATATAGTACAGAATAGCACTTGGGAACTGCCAAAATTACAAGTATTATTAAGAAAAACTGGGATATATTAAAAGCTGAACCATGCCTTGAGGAGATTGTTAGCATGGGATCAAGAATTACAAGAAGAAGAGGAAAAAGCCTCAGGGACACACTGATGAAACATTTCTTTGAAGAAACTAGAAATATAAGACCAAACTGGATGCCGGAAGCACTGAAGGGAAACTAGAGGTGCGGAAATTATACCCATTGCAATAACACCAACAATTCAAAAACCGTCAAACACCCAAGAACAGGCAAGAAATATTTATATATTTTTTTTTTGTATTTAGCTTTTGTTGACCAGGTAAGTGCACTAGACAAATCCTGCCTATTTTCAGGCACGACCCGGGGGAGGGGGAGACAGATGAATGCCAACTGACCTTGAACCAGATTAAGCTGTTGGTGGTATTTTTAGTGAATATGAAATAGATGGATTTATAAACTGTAAAACACAAGGGGTAGTGTACCTGCTTACATGTCCATATGAACTAGTATATGTAGGTCAAAAGAAAAGAGAATTAACAAGCATTTGTCAATGCCGAATGTTTGCTTGCTGGCATTGGCAGTGGTAGTGTAGAAGTTACAGAGCTGCATAATAGGAATGGCAGTGAAGTACTGAACTGAAGCCAACCCCACCACCATCCTGCAAAGAGTGACAGGCATTGGGGTATGCCTTTGGGTTGTCAGGCATAACAGCCACGCCATTTCACCACACCCTACCCTGCAGACACTGACAAGTGTCACGGTGTGCCTTGGGGTCTTTGTCCCTTATGCGTACCCCATTCCATCAATAAATACAGTGAGATGGGTGCGGTATTGGAGAATGGGGTGAACTTTGGGGCCGAAGAGTCCAAGGCATACCTCAATGCCTCTCACTGGCTGCATGGTGTGGAATGGTATGAGCATTACAGGCAAGAATCCCAAGTCACACCCCTGATGCCTGCCATTCTCTACAGGGTGGGGTGTTATGGTTGGAAACCCTAACACCTCAGGCATTCATTGGTATTTTCACTCCAAATTTTCAACATGGTTTTTTTGTGACCCCCACCTCATGAACAGTGGCAATATCAGTTCATTAGCCGAAAGCTGCTTATTCACAGCGACTACGGCATTGAGCACCACAGGTGCAAAAACACATTCTAAACAGGATGTGACAAATGACAGCTGTACTGTTCATGGGGAGGTGTAAAAAATGGCAATGTTGCAAGTCTGCAGTAAAAATATAAAAAAAACTGGTGAAGTCACGAGCGTGCATAGAAACTGTGCAATGCACACCCGTAATGTAATTAGTTTGGGGATTTTTTACAGCAGATTGTCAACAAAGGCATTTTGGGACCTCCGATCATTTTTTTTTTTTTTATTTAGTTGTTTAACCAGGTATAGCACACTAAGCTGAAAGCTTTTTTACAGGAGCGACCTTGGAGCACAAGGAGGTTAAGTGACTTGCTCATCGTCACACAGTAGGCAAGTGGAAGCTGTGGGATTCAAACCCAGGTCTGGTCTGCTGGATGTCACCAGATTTGCAGCTCAGAGCCTTAGACCACTGCACTATACTGCCTCTATTAGGAATGAATAGTGTCACTGTGATTTTCTTTATCTGTCCCAAACAATGATTTCCCGCAGCGACCACGCATCTCTGCGCTGAAAGTGTGAAAACACATTTTGGTCATGTTGTGAAAAATGACAGTGGTACTGTTCATAAGGAAGTGCGGAAAAATGCCACTGGTGAAAATCTGGACTGAAAATATTACAAAGTCATGAACTTACGAGGGTGCGTGGAAACCGTGCAATGCTCACTCATAACACAGTCATTTTATGGACTTTTGTCACCAAATTTTCAACACAGCCATTTTAAGACCTCTGTTCATGAACAGAGTAACTGTGATTTTCTTAATCTGTCCCAAACATTGCATTTGCACACCGACTGCACCATTGTGCACTACATGTGCGGAAACACATTTTGGGTGACATGTGAAAAATGGCAGCTGTACTGTTCATAAGGAAGTGTAATAAAATGGCAATGTTGAAAATCTGGAGTGAAAATATTGAAAATTCGCAAACTTACGAGCGTACGTAGGAACTGCCCAATGCACGCTCGTAAAACAGTTATTTTTAGGAATTTTTTCACCAAATTTTCAACATAGCCATTTTAAGACCTCTGCTTATTAACAGTGTCACTGTGATTTTCTTAATGTGTCCCATACATTGATTTCGCACACCGACAGCCATTGTGCGCTACATGGGCGGAAACACGTTTTGGGCAAGATGTGAAAAATGTCAGCTGTACTGCTCATAAGGAGGTGTGGTAAAATGGCAGTGTTAAAAATCTGGAGTGAAAATACTGAAAATTTGCGAACTTATGAGAGTGCGTAGGAACTGCACAACGCACGCTTGTAAAACAGTCATTTCTATGAATTTTTCCACCAAATTTTCAACATAGGCTTTTTGAGAGCCCATCTTATGAACAGTGGCAATGTCGTTTCATTACTTGGTCCTGAAAGGTGATTTCGCGCAGTGACTGCAAAATCACCTTTCAGGCCTGATTAACGCCATGACAGTGAGAACATTCATGAGAAGGGGTCCCAAAAACCCCATGTTGAAAATTTGGTGCAAAAATTCCAAAAAATGCCTGAGATATGCCTCAAAGTTGGAAAATCCCTATCTATCCCATTATACAGTTTACCAGCATTTCCTCAGTTCGAAGTCTGCTTTGAAGAGTGCAGACGTGTTCCCGGTCCACCCAAGGCGTCGCTGAGTCTGGAGTGCGTGTAGGTGAGGGGGGTGTGGGGAGGCAGGATGCGCAGTGGGTGGGCACGGGTGGGGGCAGAGTCAGCGAGGACTGTTTTTCTTTTTCAGGGTTTTTTTTTTGTTTTAAACAAAACAACGGAGGAGATGACACGGGACATTTGCCATGCTGGGGTGGGCTCCCAGCGTGGCAGTAGGACGGCGTTGAGCCAAAGGGGGATTGGGCACCCTGTCGGTGACAGCATCTGTTGCCATGCTGGGGTGGGCTCCCAGTGTGGCACAAGGATGGCTGTTTGGGGGGTGTGGATCCGACGGGGGATTGGGCACCCCCATCAGCTATACATGTGTAGCCACGCTGGGGTGGGCACCCAGTGTGGCTTGTGGAACTCTGTTTGGGTGAAGGTGAGCACAGCCGACAGGGATTGGGCACCCCGTCGGCTATACAGTGTGTGCATGGGGGAGCGAGCACACAGCATGCATGCATGCGTGCGTGTGTGTGTGTGTGTGTGTAGGGGGAGCGAGCATGAGTAGGCGATATCTTATCACTGCTCACTGAAGCGTAGCTCCCCCTTTCAACTGTACGCCACTGCATTTTGGACTGCTGTCATAGACAACTCCAGCAAGCATTGGAGAACTGTGGCTGTGCCTGCAAACACACTGACTGAATTGGGAGAGGGCTGCCACACCTCCGAAAACTCGGATGATGGCACTATGTTTCTTGCACATGCGTGCAATCAAACATAAAAATGAGAATAGGTGAACATAAAACTGCTCTAAGAGTGAAAAATCCAACATACAGTATGGTATGGAAAGACGTTATGAAGACAGAGGACATGGATCGCCAGCCTCACTGAAATTTACAACTATTGGATTGGTACAGTTACCTAAAAGAGGAAGGGATTACAAAAAACTTCCAGAGCAAAGGGAAAGTTATTGGATAGAAGAACTGGATGTAATGTTTCCAAAAGGACATAACGAAGACCATGGTAACCATGGTTACTGTTGTTAATTGAAAGGCTTTAGCCTGTAGTTTTATGGGGAGGGAGATAGCTCCTCCCCATCTCCTTTTAAAGCCCCCAGGCAACACCTGCTCTGCTTAGAGAGAGTCGCACTTGCTGGCCATGTGCTGCTGGTCACGGCTGCTCTTCCTTTCCCTTGCTCTTCTGTTTGTGCCTTCTCTTGCTTCTTTCTTGCCCCCCTGCCCCTTGTTTCTGTTTCCTCCACCCCCACCCCCAATTTTCCTTGTGTTCCCCACCTCCATTAGCCTTCTCTTTCCTGTATTTCTTTTGTTTCTTCTGGTCTCTCTCTTCACTGCAGCCGCTTTGCTCCGTTTCTCCCAGCTGCTTCATTTCCTGCTGCCCTGCTCTGCTGCTTTTAATGTCCCCTTTTCTCTTGCCTCATTTTTCATCTCACAGCCGCTGCCTTTCTCTTCAAGCAGCCACTCCATGCAGCCACACAGTCCACCATGTTTGGTCATAGCCCTAGCCCCATGCCGCTCGCTGTTCCCCTAGACTTCCTCACTGCTCCTGATTGGAGTTTCTTCTTTGCTCAGCATCACGTTACCAACCCTAGGAATATGCTTCCTTCATGAGTTTGCCTGGTTGTACCACCGAACATGGACTTTGGAGGAACAGTTTCTCAGTTTAAGTACTCCAACCAGCCACCTACTGTAGTTGTGCTCACCTACACGGTACCCTTTTTGAACTATATTTGCATGGTCTCATTCAAGCGGTCCCAGGCTGCTGTATTGCTAAACTACCTGCCACACTAAGGGGAAAGAAAATCTTCTGACTGTCTGACACTGTGAATACTGCTTCACTTTTCACCATTGGTAGCATGCACTCAATTGCTGACTGGCATTCATCTGCATTCTGTTACCGGAAGTTCGGCTTACACTGTTATCCCTGCTATTATCTAATGGATGGGAGCCCTTTCTTTCTGTGCTGCATGCACTTCACTGCTTATTGCCCCATCGGTAATTTGAAGAACGGTTAGGACTTATCTGCCCAGTTCAAGGTGCTTCCACGATCATGCTTACTCCCTGCCCCTCTGTTGCTCACCGTTATGGGGACTCCTGGATTTTTTTCCTGCTGCACTCCTGACAAGCCTATTGCTGCAGCTGTGCACATCCTGGATGCTGTATCTGAATTGGGCCCTGTTTCGCTCTTTTCCTACTCGACCTTTTGAACCCTGGATGGCTATTGTACTCTTGTGGGGAATTCTCCCCCTCCGGATTTTTTGTTCAGTGGTTCTGCCCTGGGACTACTCAGGTGGCTATTGGGCTCGTCATATTGTGGACACTGTTTCTCCATGCACTCATTTTATTTTACAGTTTTTTGACTACCTAGCTCCTATATGTAGCCTGGTACTGGACCGCATCCATATTCTCTGCCTGTCATATTATCCTGCACAATGCTAACTGTCGCTTCATTCATTGACTTACATCTATTGTACCTGCACTCGGCTGATTATGCTATGCTCTGCTTCTCACCACTAGGTGGCTCCACCACTCCTCCAATTGCATAGTCTCTCAAGTTAACTCTGTGAGCTGAGCCTAGCTCCCCACGACTGTCTTACTTCAGTCTCCTCTATGGCAGTCTTGAGCTGTTCTTCCCATGCCCTTCACCTGGATTCCGAGCAGCAGTAATCCATTGTATTGTTTAAAAGACCCTTCATGCTGAACTCTGAGGATGCCACTTTACCTCTGCTACTCTCCCTTGTGCTGACCTCTCCACATGCTGTTTGCATAGAGTCCCTGCTCGATTTCTCAGCAGCCCTGATGCTCCTGTCCACAGCAGAGAATGCTGCTTCTCCCACTTACATTCATATCCCTCCATTGCTACTATGTTTTGCAGGGCTACGTGCAAGTCTGACTATCCCTACCACTTACTGACCTATGTGCAGGTCTGACTATTATTACCCTGCCCTACTGAACAATCCTCTTTACCGAATAACTACCCTGCCTTACTGAACTACATCCAGATCAACCCCTATTACGTCATCATTGCTCACTGCTCCCTGCCATCTGCATGTACCTGTCAGCTCAGTGGATCTCTCCAGTGCCGGCTAATTTCCAGGGTTACACTTCTATACTCCTGTGGCTATCAGCTTCCCCTTTCATCAGCCAGGATATCTCTTCATGTTTCAGTCATTCTCCCTGCAGCTCTGCGATTGGACATCCTCCGTATGTGATGAGGCCATTGCCTCCTCAGATTCTATCTACAGATTCCTCCCTCCAGCCATCCTTGTTTGACAGTAGACCAGCCCACATGCTAACTACAGTTCCCCAATTTCTATATGGACCTACATGGAGGTTCTGCCACTTTATCCCTCTCAGGATAAGTCCAGCTTTTCTTGCTAGCCTACGTGGAGGCCTAGCTTGATATACACCATCTTTGCCATTCCTTAGGCTGACCTACGTGGAGGTTCAACCAGTCTTGCTAGCCTATGTAGAGGCTAGCCCGACTCACACTTATACTCCTTTCTTAGGTTGACCTTGCTGGAGGCTCAGCCAGTCCTGCCAGCCTGCATGGAGGTCTAGCTTGATTCTCATTCACTACTCATACCTCTGGCTGTCCTACGTGGAGGTCCAGATGCTCCTACTAGCCCACTTGGGGGTTTAGCATCATTCTATTGCTGCCATCCTCTAACAGACTTCTTGTTTTCTTGCTCATCTGAGCACACAATTATCTCAGCTGCTGTCTGCCTCAGATCCTCTCAGCTGAGGATCCTGCTTCTGCTTCATGTAGGTCAAGATTAACAGGACAGTGGTATCTTCTGCCTCCCTAAAGAGCCTAGCTTTTCACCTAACATACCAGTCCCCTGAAATTATTTTTCTCCTTCAAACACCAGGATTGCCCACTTCAGTTTTCTCCAGCCATTCCAAGTATATGGTGCCGCCCCCGTCAACTGACCGAACGTGCCTTATGGAACATACTCAACCTGTACACCTATGGACATTAGACTAGGATTTGCTTACCAGATGTGGCTACTGGCTTTCTACATGGACACTTTTCATCAGTACCTCAACTTCAAGATTCTACTATCAATCACCTCAAGATCTACTCTTCAATCAAGACTCAAGATTTGGATTATTCTATGACTTGTTCCTTTAGTGTATTTAGGATTACTCTCCTTTAGTATGCCCAGAGGAAGGGCAGGACAGTAGCCATGGGTCCTCGGAGGTTTCCCCCAAGGTTTTTTTTTCCTTCTCCTGCATGTTACTGACCACACTCCCTGGAGCTGGAGGAGGTAATCATCTAGTGACTACTTTTCTTTTGGGGCCTTCTATTCCACCCTCAATTAAGCATTCAGCCAAGGTGGGATACAGAGAAAGGCCAAAACATCAAGTTCTAACAGCTATTGTAGCTCATTCAGTTCACAGCATGTAAGCACCAATCATCCAATCCAGTTCCTATGTACTCAACCACTGTCCTATGTTCATATCCAATGCTAATGTATTTAAGCACGAACCATATCATCCAGTCTCTACATCCTGCAAGCACTGCCCTAAGTTTTGTTCTAGCTGTACTGTATTTAAGCACCATGATCATCAGTGTTACGTATCACAAGCATTGAACTATGTACCACACATAGAATTACTGTTTAGAGCCATTTTATAGTGCTAATACTCCCTAACTGTGTAGTGTGAAAAGTCCTGCCTAGACAGACACTTTGTCTGCGCTCTTCCATTCCGTTGCTAATTTTTTGCTGTCAGTCATGTGATAGCTGTTTGTCAATTCCTTTTTTCCAGTTTCCCATTAGCAGATTGTAAAGATCTGCCACTAGAGGGACCTTAGTTCTTTTTTGCAGCATGACTGAAGTAAGAGGATATTTCACTGTAAATTATAGGCCATTTGCACTTTATATGACGTGAACACTAGGGGCACAAATCTGAACTACTGGCAACCAGTCAGTAATTTAACTTACTACAATGCAACCAGTTGCTCATTACCTCCTGCTTGTGTTCCTCCATCTCCTCTCTTCCCCTTGCCACTGTTCTTCAATACTAAGTCCCATTCCATGCTTGCCACACTACTACTATACAGTTCTGGTCTATTGCATGCTGCTACCCTCTCCCCAGCCACATTTAGATGGAGGCACCTCACACTACTCCCATGTCTCTCTCTAACCGCTATCGGTATTTGGAACTCTGTGTGTACCACGATGTCCCACACGACCATTGGGACCGTAGGGGGCCTCATTCTGTTCACTCAAATAACCCTCACAGGTCCCCCCTGCAGACTGTACCCTCAATCCACACAATTTAACAACCAGTGCTAAATGTATATAGCAACATCACATCTTATAACCTTGGGGTCCCCAGCAACACCCTACATGGGCACCATATGCCCTGGACTCAGGAACACCAACCAAAAGAGCTCTCTATGGTGACACTTTTCCCTTGGTTTGTTGCACACTTTATCACCATGAAAGAACAATTACCCAGCAAGAGAAAACTTGAATGAAATATTAAACTCTTACTACACCATCTCACTCACCTACTACTGCTCCTACTCCTGCGATCAGGCAATGTGCACCCAAACCCCGGCCTGCAACCCCACCAGTTCAATCAGTCTCCTAAACCAACAGGGCTTACTCTTGCCTCTATAAATATCTGCAGTTTACTTCCAAAGATGGATAACCTGAAAGTATGGATTACTCGGCACAAAGCTGATGTTCTCTCTGTAGTTAAGTCATGGCTTTCTCCCAAAATAACTGACTCTGCCATCATACTGACAGGATACACCCTGTTCAGACAGGACCATATCTTAAAAAGAGGTGGTGGCTGTGTCTTGTACATCAGGTATTCCTTACGGGGACAAATCTTACCAACCCCCAGTTTTAGTGACAACCTGCAGGCCCTGACAATAAAACTACTACTGGAATCACATAACAGGGCTCTTACAGTACTCTCTGCTGGCACCAGTGAACTGATGGAATATGTGAGCACTCGGAGCCTAAATACTGAAATCATGATGCTGGGAGATTTCAACATCAACTGGCTCTCTCCTGCAGCTGCCCCAGTCAAGGATACCTTATCAGCTGTCTGCTTCTCCCAAATGGTCGAGACACCAGCCAAAGTCAATTACAAAACTGGGACCAGCACTCTCCTTGATTGGATACTCTCTAACTGGCCTGCTCACATCTCCAATGCTACTGCTCTGTCTGGTTCATTGAGTGACCACTCCCCTGTTACATGTACTTGGACCTACAATTTCTGCAAACCACCTCCCAGAACTATAACAAACCATGTACTGCTAAAAGGTCACCTTGCACTGCTAAAAGTGGACCTCCATTGCATAGACTGGTCAGACCTCTATGAAGCCAAAGACGTGGATACAGCCCTGGACCACCTCATAAATCAATTTGACACTGTCTGGGACTAGCATGTCCTCTTAAAGACTAGAAAAATAAAAGGACACTGCAACCCCTGGATCACCCTGGACCTCTTGAATCAGATCCATGCCAGAGATAACCTGTGGCAGAAAGAGAGAGCACATGGTACCACTGCTAACATCCAGAGGTACAAAAAAGCTTGTAATGAGTGCATAAAAGCCATCCAACTTGCCAAAAGCAAATTCTACAAGGAAGCCCTCTCCAGCTCCTTGAATAACAGCAAGTCATTCTGGGACAACCTCAATGACATAACTGGCAAGGATCCCAAAACTGCCCCTTCAATGCTCATGGTTGACGGCACACCATCCTTGGACCATCTTCACATAGCCAATGCACTTAACAACATGTTCACAGACAAAAGAAGTGTACTATCAGCAGACTACTTTAATCCCCCAACCCTGGCTGATCATAATGCGTCCCAGCAACCATCTTCTAACCAACTGCTCTTCTACTTGAAAGAAGTCTCAGAAGCTGAAGCCAGGAAGCACCTGGAGAAGGCTCTGGGCAAATCACGACAGAGCGGGGACACCCTGGACCTTAAATTTGTCAACCTGGTCCTGGTGGAAGTCCTTAGCCCACTCACTAAAATAATCAACCTCTCCCTTTGCCTCTCACAGTTCCCCCAGTGATGGAAATCAGCAACAGTAACCCCAGTGCACAAAGGTGGGGACCAGACTCTGCACAACAGCTACAGACCTATCTCCATAATCCTCCCTCCCCCAAAGCTCTAGAGCAGATTGCGGCAGATCAGCTTGTCGAGCACCTGAACCAGTACCAACTCCTCTGTCCTGAGCAACATGGCTTCTGATCCAGACACAGTACCATCATGGCCTTACTTGAATTTACTGGTTTCATCCACCACTCACTTGACCAAGGTCTTCTGATAGGGGTAACTTTCATCAACTTATCAAAAGCATGTGATATGGTGCACCATGAGCTCCTTCTGGAGCCACTGTCTGCCACTTGTCTCTCTCCAGAATCTGTACGCTGGTTCAACAGTTACCTTCACAATCACTCACAAAAGGTCAGGATTGGTGATATCATCTCTGATAGCAGGCCAGTCTGTTCAGGGGTCTCACAGGGGTCAATTCTGGGACCACTGTTATTCAGCTTATTCCTAAACCTACTGCCAGCCACCTGTCCGAGCTGAATGCTCCTGTATGCAGATGACGCAGTCACGTTCATCAGCAATCCTCATCCTGAACAGCTGGTGGTAGATCTCCAAAGGTGGTTTTCATCCACTGAAAAATGGTTTAAGGAACACAGGCTAGTCATGAACTGCAAAAAAACAAAGACAATGATGTACTCCAGCTCCCAAAGTAAGTTCATGGCCTTCTCCTTTGCAATCATGAATGACAATGAAGACACTCTGGAGCACGTCCAGCAGTTCAGGTACATGGGCATAACAATCAGCTCCACAATGTTATATGTCCAACACATAAATAGTACAGCTAGGGTAATCAACACAAGAATAGGGATTCTTTACCATCACAGGCACTGTTTAATGTATGAAGCACTGAACCTGGCCATCATCAGTTCAGTAGTCTCCCTCATTGACTGTGGCCTGGCTATTTATGGGTCGACGACTGACACGGCCCTGCACTGCATCTCTATTGCATTAAACAAGGTGTGCCGCCTTCTCACAGGTGCTGCAAGACTCACACACACCTATGATCTCTACACCCGGGCAGGATGGCTCCAACTGAAGGACAGAATAAAATACCAATCTTGTCTTCTCGCCAAGAAAGGCTATCTCAGACAACTACCTGCAGAGGTCCAGAACCTCCTAACCCTGCACTCGAGCACCCAACTCACAAGAAACTCCACCACTCAGATCTACAGAGTACCTAGATGCTGTACTGCCTTGGCACAGTGCACTTTCTGCTATCATGCTCCTCTCTGGACCAATGCCTTACCACCTGACATTACCAGTGCTGCAACTATTGGCTCATTTAAATGCAAACTTCAGCAGCACCTTATTACAACCAGCAACTGTGGCTGCTACCATTAGCACCCTCTTTTAACTACAACCACCTACTTGCACTTTTCCTCACATCAACACTATACTTTGATGCATCTCAACCTCAGCACTTCAGGCCACCACCCTACCTCACACCTGGTGCCTCCTCTACTCCTCACAAACATGACATCCCCTCCCACACCCACACCCCATCATCCCCCAAAGCCTGCTCCTCCTACTTTCCTCTATGTGTTTGCAGTTCAGTAGGGTGTCCTATATTCAGACACTGGCAAACTGTTATACTGCCTAAGCTGCTCAATTTTGTGTGTACCTTATTGTAACTCTGTCTGTACCAAATGTAATCCTGCAACGCTGTAGCTTATTGTCTTTGTAAACTGATGTGGAACCCATAAATGAGCATCCGCTCACTGGTGTACTCCAAGATCTCAATAAAATAAACAAAATAACTATTCAGGTGGAGTTATTAAGATTGAAATGGTGACAGAAGGGGTGTAATGAAATATTTAAAAGTGACAAAGCAAAGGAAGTTAAAGGCCATACATTCTGTTTATATGGGAATACAATTAGGGAGACTGTCAGTCATCAAGTAGAAGTAATGCAGGAAATAAGTTTTAAAGATTTGGAATGTATGTTAAAATAATAATAAACTGGTGGATATTAAAGAGAAAATAGAACAAAGAATTGAAACAGCACTAGAAGCAAGAAAGAGATACCTATAAATGTTATGCATGGGCATAGACAGAGTGAAGTGTCCGAACTCCAATTGGTTGGACTGCAGAAATTGAAAGAGGGGTAGCTCATTGGAATTATGCATGCTCCTTACAGTTATAAAACTCTTATAAAAGTAAAGTGACCAAGATGAGGGAAACCACTGAAACTGGACCAATACAGAGTGCTTTTCATTAAGAATAAGCTAAATTTTCAGTATGCATACACAGCAAGTAAACTCACTTGCTGCAAGTCTGTGGAATGGGAGCTGGAAATATAATAAAAGAGCAATAAAATAGCTAGGTGACATAACTGTGACAGCTTGCGTACACAGCAGACCAGTGAACGTAATGGCCATAATTCTATGGAATGGGAGCTGGTTACAGAATGATGTAAGTTACACAGCTGGAGCATGACTTAAAACATGTGAAAAGAAATGGGGTAGTCTCATTTAAACAGTCAAGTACTCAGGAGGCTGGCATGCACAGGACTGTTATCATATTTTGTGTGTGTGTGTGTGTGTGATCGATTTATGAGCTCGAGTACACTAATAGGCATGGAAAACAAGCCGAGATTGCACATAAGTAATTTTTCTGAAAATTAACTGAAGGAACAGCTAAAACAATAAAGAGCTGGAAAGTTCCATTAACTTTAGTTATAACCAAAGGAGCTGCTGCAAAATAGAAATAATTTCTAAATAAAAGTGGAACCCAATTTTAGGGCATAAAATGTGAAAGATAATGAATAACTTTAAAAATAACCCATTTTAAAGGGGTCCTGTCAATAAATACTGCAGTCTGACACAACAAGAGGGTACAGATCATGGTCAGAAAGAAATCGAAAGTGTATGAAATTATAAATAAGGAACAAAAATGTACCAAGAAATTGGTACATATGCTGTTTTTAAATACCTCATGATACATGTAAATAAAGCACTATTTACAAGTACTGGTGTAAGATATTGTGGTGGAGGAAATCCATGTAGCGCACACAATGTAATGACAGGGTAACCGTGGCTACCATAAAGGGATAAAAAAAAGACCTAGACTGACATCTCATTCAGCTCTGTTGAAGATGTAAAACATCAGAAACGTCAGCTCTAACCATGGTTAATTCTGCATCATGGCTAAGCCCAGGATGTATGTCAAAATGGAGTCCATAGTGACGAAGTAAAATAAATTAAAAATAACAGCTCTCCTTCCCTGGGAAACACTCCAAGAACTATGGTAAAGAGAAATTCAAGTAAAGAATCACCTAAAGGCATTGGAAAGGCAAAGCATTTGAATCTGCCTGGATTGGTGGTAGTTCAGGTGGATGTTAAAGATCCCATGGCTCTTATCGAAAAGAGTAGGGGAATTTCCCTGGTGTCCTGGCCAAATTTCCCTCATTCACTAAAAAAAAAATACCACCAACGGCTTAATCTGGTTCAAGGTCAGCTGGCATTCATCTGCATCCCCCTCCCCCGGGTCGTGCCCGAAAATAGGCAGGATTTGTCTAGTGCACTTAGCCGGTCAACAAAAACTAAATAAAAATAAATAAATAAAATATAGGCAATAGAGCCATGAAGAAAATATTGGCAATAATGGAGTGAGGCAGACCTGGGTGAGAGTGATAAGAAAGCCAAAAGAACTAAGTTATAAGCAATTATAAGTTAAAACAACACTTCACACTGTTAACTGTTTGTATTGTTCTCTGCAAAAGTAACAAGCATTTGTCAATGCCGAATGTTGCTTGCTTGTATGTGCTGTTTAGGGATTTGGAAGTGACAGTTTCATGCCTTCCTCCCAAGACATCCACTGTGTCTTTCCGTTCAGTATTCACAAAAGAGTGGGAAGGGCAAGGGCCACAGCAGTACAGCAGCTGCCAAGGGGGTGAAGAGGTGGACAATAGTCCATTCAAAGGCAAAAGAGTCCTGCAGGAGCTCACTAAATTGAAGGTGGACAAAGTGATGGAACCAGATGGCATACGCCCAAGGATATCAACAGAACTGCAAAGGGAGATAGCAGCACCTCTGGCAGCCATGTTCACTGAGTCATTCAACATGAGTGAATTGGAGGAGGGCACACGTGGTCCCTCTACACAAGTCCGGCAGCAGGGAGGAGGCAGGGAACAATAGGCCATTCAGCCTCACCTCTGTAGTGGGGAAAATCATGGAGACATTGCTTAAAGAAAGGATAGTGGGGCATCTAAATGCCATCGGAACCCAGGACCATAGACAACATGGATTCACAGTGGGGACATCATGTCAGATAAATCTGGTTGATTTATTGGACTGGGTGACAAAGGAAGTGAATCAGGTGGGCAGTGGACAACGCTTACCTTGATTTCAGCAGCTCCTTTGACACCATCCCATAGGAGGCTGATAAACTAGCTGGGTAGGCTGGACATGGGGAAAGGGTGGTAAACTGGGTTAGAAACTGGCTAACAGACAGGAGGCAGAGAGTGGTGGTAAATGGTATGCAGTCTAGGAGAAGGGCGACCAGTGGGGTGCTGCAGGGATCGGTCCTGGGGCCAGTTCTGTTCAATGTCTTCATTAGTAATATTGCAGAACATCTGAAGGAATTTTTCACCAAATTTTCAACATAGCCATTTTAAGACCTCTGCTCATGAACAGTGTCACTGTGATTTTCTTAATTGTCCATTACATTGATTTCAACACTGACTGCGCCTATTGCACTACATGGGCGGAAACACATTTTGGGTGAGATGTGAAAATGACAGCTGTACTGCTCATAAGAAGGTCTGGTAAAATGGCAATGTTGAAAATCTGGAGATAATATTGAAATTTAGTGAACTTCTGAGCCTGCGTAGGAACTTCATAGCATGCGCTAGTAAACAGTCATTTTGGGGAATTTTTAGGGCCAAATTTTTCAACATGGGTTTTGGGACCCCTTCTCATGAATGATTCACTGTCATGGCGTTATTCAGGCCCAAAGGGTGATTTTGCGCAGTGACTGCGAAATCACCATTCGGGCCCGAATAACGCCATGACAGTGAAATTGTTCATGAAGGTCCCAAACCCCATGTTGAAAATTTGGTGCAAAATCCAAAATGCCTGAGACATGCAAACAAAGTTGAACCCACCTATCTAGCCCATCACAGCTTACCGCATTTCCTCAGTTCGCAGTCGGCTTTGGAGAGTGCAGACGTGTTCCGGTCCACGAAGATCATCGCGCCAAAGTCTGAGGTAAGTATAGGGTGGGGGTGTGGGGAGGCTGGGTGCGCAGTGGGTGGGTGCAGGTTTTTGGGAGGGGGAAGACTGCGTGTAACCGTTTTTCTTCACAGGTAAAAAAACGATGGCGATGGGATGTTTGCCACGCTGGGGTGGACGTTGGGGGTGTTCAGCTGAGAGATTGGGCAAACCTGTCGGCCCTAAGGAATAGATTGCCAAGCTGGGGTGGGCTCCCAGCATGGCACTTACTAGGGGGGCAGTGCAGCCGGCAGGATTGGGCACCCGTCGGCTATATTATTAGTTGCCACTCTGGGGTGGGCACCCAGCATGGCATTTGGAAGCCTTTGGGGGTGGGAGGTGGGAGACTCAGCACAGCCGACGGGGATTGGGCACCCGTCGGCTATACAGTCGCTTGGTAGCAGCACCTGCGAGGGGCGTGCTGTGTGTGTGTGGGCGGGAGCAGTGCAATAAGCAGGTGATATCTTATTGCTGCTCACTCAACATAGATCCCCTTTCAACTGTATGCCACTGCATTTTGGAGCATGTCATAGACAGCTCCAGAATGCATTGGCTTACAGGGGCTGCGCCTGCCAGCACACTGACTGAATTGGAGGAGGAGGTGACACACCTCCGAAATCTCTGATGATGGCACTATGTTTCTTGCACATGCGTGCAAGCAACATAAAAATGGTTACACTAGTAGATGAGAATGTCTAATGTATCCTTCACAAGGGTGTGCTACTCCTTTGTTGTACCCGCCTAAGCAGCCAGCCGTTTTACACGATGAAGGGAGAAGAGGTGTTGGAATTCCAAAGTCCAGTTGAATACTGGAGGGCTGCCAGACGTGCTAGTCTAGGTGCCGTATACCGAAGACTCCTACTAGAGGGGAGCAAGAGTACTGGAGGAGAGGTTGAAATACTGAAGACTTACATATAATACTGCAGCAACGGTGGGTGTCAGAATTGAAATACTCTGACAATATCACAAAAGTGAAGGGCTGGCAGATCTACTAGAGAATGGGTGAAGGTCAGTAAACTAGAGACAGGCAGAAATGGTTTTAAACCAAGATCCCTCTAGAACTTGCACAATTCTGACATTTTGAACTGGCAATAACCTCCCCTTAAAAACTATTTCAGTGGTTTGAAGAACAGTTTAGTTATTAACATGTAACTAACATGCAAATAAATGCACATTTTTTTAAAAGGTTTGGAAACTTACCTTTTTCTCTATGTAGTTTTTTTATCTCCCCCAATCCACTCCACCGCCACCACAAAAGCAATTTCCACGCCCCAGCCAATGATCAAACCGCACCACGTCCGAGAGTACTGAGGCTCACTGGCGTGTGGCTAATGCCTCACCCAGGAGTTACTGTGGGGCTGAACACATACCCTCCTCCCTACCAAGAAACTGTTGCTTCTGGCTCTGCCCCACTACCAAAGGCCTACCGAAAAGCCAAGCCACCCACACTGTAACCTTTTTGGGCTCAAATCAGAACTGGATCAACATTTTGCATCCCTAAAGACAAAGCAACTATTCTTAAGGCCTGGCTGATATGCTGGCAAAAGAATCGAAGCACTGGTACAGTACAATACTTTGGTGAGGGTTAGATGGAATATTTTAAGGACCATTGTAAACCATAAATACCAGTAGTATATGGGGCAGGATTTTGAAAAGGGTCAGATGCAGATGTAAACACATGCTGCAGGTGCGTCTGCATCCACCTGATTGCTTCTGAGCAGCCCTGCTGCTATTCCTAAAGCAGCATCAGTTTGCAACAAAAAAGTCGTGATTTGTGGTAAAAACAAATGCCACAAATGTGATTTTTGTCTTTTTGTTGTTGCAATTGTGTCCTTTTTTGAATGCAAAATTCAGATGTAGTGAAACCTTCTAATAGCTGACTTAACAGCATGGAGAGATTTTCCTTTTGAAAATAGTGTCTGGCAGACCTTGGACACATCACTTTGAAAATCCTGTCGTCGTTGTTTAATTTATATTGGTAACATGTCCTGGCAAATAAAAACTGTGGCCTGAATTTCCAGAAGATTAGACTCAGCACTTGTGGCAGTTTTACTACTGCGGTTGCATCCCTGTAAATGTACCAGAAAGTTCGTAGCAGATTTTCAAACATTCTGATGCATTTGCAGTATTACACGGCAAACAAATAATGCATGAATCAGAACTTCTGCACAAGCATCAGAACTTTGATGCATGCATAACTTCTGATACATATCTTGCAGTACTTGCATCAAGAAGATAGACCTCCTGTTTTGTGGTCTAACAGTCTGGATGCCAGTAGCCTAACAGAGTAAAATTGTGCTGCAAATGTTTGAAAAATCCATCCCCATGAGTCATGCAATATATTGCTCAGACACACCATAGGGTTAGGAAAATGTCCATTAGTACTGCTGTCTTTCTCTTTGTCTCTTAGGCCTACAACATTCAGATACTACTGCTCGTAGCACCAACAACCTGGGTTCGGGGATGAGTCCAAGTCTTCCAAGGGCTAGCCAAGGGAAGAGGATCGAGAGGCCCAGAGGATTCTTTCCTTTTCAATGCAGGAGGGTTCCCTGACTCTGCTGTAATAGTGCCATCTTGGTGACACAGGTGGTGGTGCAAGTAGGAGCTGAAGCGATGTTGGGGGGTGATGATGTCAGGCTTCAGGTTTGCTTTTTATGTTTGCTTGCACACATGCATAAGAAACATGTTGGGACAGCTTGGTGGAGCAGCAGGTTGTGGAGGTGTGGCAGTGTTGTGGACAATGCCACCACTGCTTTTTGGGGCTTGTCTCTGTCGCACCAATGAAGGAGCACAGTTGCTATGACAGTAGTCTGCAAGTGTGCCACCAACTTGAAATGATTTTGCCGCTGCAATGAGGGAGTTCTCCCTCATTGAAGAGCATGCCTTGCCTGGTGTAACATTTCAATAAACATGGTGGCGGCTGTTGCCGTCTGCCTCTCACAGTCCCCAGCAAGCCGATTTTGGGGGTGCCCAATCACCCTAATGGGATGCCCCCTCCCCAGTTCATTTGTCTGCTGAGGGGGGTGCCCAATCCCCCTTGGAATCATCTCCCTGCCCCCCCAAACACAAACACACTTGCCAATGGGGGGCCTAATCCCCATCCACTTCAGTGCCATCCCCAATCTGCCAAGGGGGATGCCCAATCCCCCTCGGCATCATCCCCTCAGACACACTTGAATGTTGAATCCTACCATCACATTGGCATGTTCCTGCCACCCCATTGTGTGCCACACTGGGAGCCCACCCCAGTGTGGCTTACATGACTCCCCAAATCGTTAGACATACTGGGGGTCCACCCCAGTGAGTGTAAAAAAAAGAACAACGGGTCTGCAGTGTTTTTATTTTTTTTAAACCTAAAACAAAGAAAATGGTCCCTCGCTGTTGGGTCCCCTTCCCAATCCACACCCACCCTCTGCACACCCCCACACTACCCCCTCACTCCATACTTACCTCCGGAACTTGACGTAATGATCTTCCGTGGAGCAGGAACACGTCTTTACTCTTCCAAGCCGACCGCGAACTGAAGACATGCCGGTAAGTTGTATAATGGCATAAATGAAGGGTTTCAACTTAAGTGGATATCTTGGCCATATTTGTGACTTTTAGCACCAAATTTTCAACATGGGGTTCTTGGGACCCCACCTCATGAACTCAGTCACTGTCATGCTGAAAGGTGATTTTGTGGTCACTGCATGGAATTACCTTCTGGAACTGGTTAATGAAACAACAGTGTAACTGTTCATGAGATGGGCTCTCAAAAAGCCTATGTTGCAAATTTGGTGAAAAAATTCCCAAAAATGACTGTTACGAGCATGCGTTGAGCAGTTCCCATGCACGCTCATAACGTCAAGAATTTTTAATATTTTCACTCCAGATTTTCCACATTGTAATTTTTCCACACCTCCTTATGAACATTACAGCTGTCATTTTTCACACCCTGCCCAAAATGTGTTTTCACGCATCTGGTGCACAGTGGCACGGTTGCTGTGTGAAATCAATGTTTGGGACAGATTAAGAAAATCACAGTGACAGTGTTCATAAGGATAGGTCCCAAAAAGCCTATGTTGCAAAAATGGTGAACAAATAAAAAAAAATTACTGTGTTACCAGCGTACATTGCACAGTTTCTATGCACGCTTGTAACTTCGCGAATTTATTTATATTTTTACTCCAGATTTTCAACATTGCCCTTTTTGCACACCTCTTTATGAACAGTACAGCTGTCATTTTTCACATCCTGCCCAAAATGTGTTTTCACATATCTGACGCACAGTGGCGTGGTCACTGTGTGAAATCAATGTTTGGGACAGATTAAGAAAATCACAGTGACAGTGTTCATAAGGAGAGGTCACAAGAAGCCTATGTAGCAAATTTGGTGAAAATATTCCAAAAAATGACTGTGTTATGAGCATGCATTGAGTAGTTCTCAGGTATGCTTGTTACGTCAACAATTTTTAATATTTTCACTCCAGATTTTCCACATTGCCATTTTTCCACACCTCCTTACAAACAGCATAGCTATCATTTTTTTGCATCCTGCCCAAAACATGTTTTCATACCTTTGGAAAACGATGGGTGCAGTCGCTGTGTGAAATTAACATTCGGGACAGATTAAGAAAATCATAGTGCCAGTGTTCATGAGAGGAGGTCCCAAAATGCCTCTGTTGAAAATCTGGTATAACCAATCCCCCAAATAATTGCATTATGGGTGTACATTGTGTAGTTTCTATGCATGCTCATGACTTCATGAATTTTTTTATATTTTCACTCCAGATTTTCAACATTACCATTTTTTTACACCTCCTCATGAACAGTACAGCTATCATTTTTCACATCCTGCCTGAAATGTTTGTTTCCTCTGTGGTGCCAAATGGTGCAGTTGCTGTGCAAGATCACCATTCAGCTAACAAACTGATAGTGTCACTGTCACTGGGGTCACAAAAGCCTATATTGAAAAGTTGGAGTGAAAATACCAAGAAACACCCAGGGCGTTAGGGTTTTTGACCATGGCGCCCTATCCTGTAGGGACTGACAGATGTCAGGGGTGTGACTTCGGATTGTCAATAGTAATGTTCATGCCATTCCACCCCCACTCCCCACTCTGCAGCCAATGACAGGCATCAAGGTGTGCTTTGGACTTTTTCGACCCAAAGTTCACTCCATTCTCCTATGCTGCTCTCATTTCACCATATTTCCTTATGGAGTGTGGTGAGTGTAAAGCCTGAGCTCCCCAAGGCACACCTCGACACTTGTTGGTGTCTGCAGGGTAGGATGAGGTGAAATGGCATGAGCGTTATGGGTGACATCCCAAAGGCATACCCCAATGCCCATCCATCTCTGCAGGATGGGGGTGGGACTGGCATCAGTTCAGTACTTCACTGCCATAGCCTTCTACTTTTCTGCCCTTGGACCTTTATACTGCATTTAATCCCCTAGGGCACTACAATCTCAATCTCAATCTCAATCTCTCTCTCTCTCTCTCTCTCTCGCTCTCTCTCTCTCTCTCGATATCTCTCTTTCTATGGACCTGGATAGTTAAAGTATTCCTGTGTTTGCCAAATATTCAATTAGTAACCCCTTCCTACCAACCGCTGTTTACTATGAGGTATGCTGTATTGCTAATGTTTGTTTGAATCCCATTTAGTTGCTACTTTCAATGTATTGCTGTTTATTAAGATGTATGATGTATTGTCAATACCTGCCTGTTTATTACTTAGTTAGCTCCCCTCTGGCTCTTTGTTACCCCCTCCTCCTGACGTAGAGCCTTTGTAAATGAGCTATGTTTAGCTCAAAGGTACTTGTAGTCCAAGATGAAATAAATAAATAAAAAATAAATAAATTCTGCTTCTGTCTAACACTCCTGCACTTCCAGTGCTAATGATAGCTAGCAAGCAAACATTCGGCATTGACAAATGCTTGATAGTTTTCATTTCACAAAAAATTCTTTAGTCAGATGCCTATTTTGAAAGGTTTCAAAGTCAGGTACAACATTAATTTCATACAGATATTGTTACACAGTACAATCATAAATACAAACAGATAGAGTCATTTAACAATACAGTACACACTGTATAATATAGATACAACATGACACAGGTTATTCACAGAGGGTGCAGTATACAGAAAATAATTTGTCAGGTTACAGTGCAGTTCATTTGTTGCACTTACAGATTCCAGATGCAGAAAGTGAGGCAAGCAGCCGTGTTTTAAAGGATTTAATAGAGTTACCCCCTCTTACAGCATTCGTAAGTTCATTCCACTTCTTGGCAAATCGATACAAGAAGGAGTTTTGCCCCTGCAATGGTTCTCCTCCTAGACAGTAGCAGAGAGTGGCATGCCATACTTCTAGTAGCATACCTATTATCAGTATAGGTGCACATAGTCTGCAGGCCTGGAGACAGCAACCCTAGCATGGCTTTTTTGGCCATGCCCCGGGTGTGGTAGAGAATCCTTGAGTTGAGGCTTAACATGTTCAGCTTGGTATACAGGTCACATGTATGGGTATCAATTCTAAGATCAAGTGCAGAGCAGCAGGGCCTGTTAAGCAGCCCCCTTACCTGGGCCAGCATCCAGTTATTAGCAGACCTGTAGTATAGACTATACTACCATAGTCAGTGATACTTAAGATAAAGCCTTGGACCAGAAGTTGTTTTACATCTGATAAGAGGTTACTCCTGTGTCTATATAGGAAGTTAATTCTTGTGTTTACTGCCATTACTAGGTGGTCCATATAGTCCGAGAAAGACATGGCACTGGCCAGGAGCAGGCCATGGTATTTGAAGCTTATCTGCTCAATTACGGTACCAATAGAGGTAGGTATTGTAAGATCAGAGGAGCAGTTTATCTTATTATGAATGGGAAACACCATACATTTTGCCTTTTTCGCATTCATGACTAGTAGATCACTGGCGAACCATGTTTGGACAGAGTTAAAATTTACCTGGAGTCTCAGCCTCAGACAGTCTAAGTTCCTGTCCTTAAAGAAGATGGCAGCATCATCTGCATAAAGAATTATGTGGGAGGTTTTACAGACAGCAGGTGGATTATTTATGAACAAACTAAATAGCAGGTGCCCTAGTATGGAGCCCTGATGGACCCCAATATTGACTGATCTGTCACTTGATAGGGCATCCATGCATTTAACTGTCTGGGATATACCGGACAAGTGGTCCTTAAACCAGCTAACTGTGTACCCTGAGATATCCACAAATTACAGTTTTCAACAGAGGAGACTATGGCTGACAAGATCAAATGCATTTATTAGATCAATGTATGTAGACCCATCCAGTTCTCCATGATCTTGAGCAATGCACTGACTCCATGAACTTCAATAGAGCAGTCATTGAACTGAAATTATTCCTGAATCCATGCTGCTCTTTGGCCTGGAGTTCATGCTGGCTAAGGAACTCCACTAGCTGGTTGTTCACAATCTTTTCTACTGTTTCGGATAAAGGAGGGAGGATGGAGATGGGGTGGTAGTTGGCATGTAAGTTAACATCTCCACCCTTAACAACAGGGACGACATATGCCTTTTACCAAATATCTAGAAGTTTACCAGTAGCTAGGCACAGGTTGAAGATTTGTCGGAGAGGGTAGATGACTTCCCTAAGACCAAATTTAAGAAGCTTCATGTCGACGTTGTCAAGGCCCGGTCAAATTTTAACTTTTGCCTTAGAAAGGTAGAGATAGATATCAGCCCAGGTAAGCAGTTTGAAGTAAAACTTAGATTGGCTGTGCTCACCTGGCAAGTCACTTAGCAAGACAGAGTGGGGTGGGCATGGACATCCAGCATATAGCCTAATTGGTCACTAAATGTATTACTGAACACATCAGCTATACATTTGTTACCACTGACAGAGAAACCACCGATGACTATAGAATTGGGCAGCAGTATTTTGGCATGCTCCTGGAGTTCATTAATGATGCTCGACAGTCTCTTTGGGTGTTTCAGGAAATTTAACTGCTGAGATTTATAATAATTTGCCTTGGCTACCCTGATGCAAATTTTTATCTGGTTTCATATCTCCTTGTACTTTTGAAGAAATGTATATTGGCCAGTTTCCCTATAAACATTCAGTACTCTGCCATGCTCCTGCGAAATGGACTTAATGTCAAGAGTGTACCAGAATTAAGAGTTCCCTGTCCTAACAATGTGTTTGACTGCTGCAATGATATTGCAAACCCTGATGAACTGTTTTTTTTTCAATTGATAAAGTATTCAAGGGTTGTATTGATATCTCTAGTATGAGTTAGGAAAGACCAGTCAATTTGTTACATTAGGGTTTACATGGTTACATAGTTATACATTACAGACAAAGATAGTCTGTATGCCTTTGTTAATTGTCTGTCTGCTCTCACAGATCTAGTCTTAATTTATGATATATTGTATATCCACGTACCTATCCAACTGAAGTTTAAACTGTCTGCTTGGTTACTTGTAACAACATCATGAGGTAACGTGTTCCTATCAACAAATATTCTTTGAGTAAACCAGTGTCTCCTTTAGTCTGATTTGAATAGCTCCCACTCATATTTAAGATTGTGTGGTCAGTTGTTAACATTATTTATTTTGGTTTTCAAGTGTTATATGTTTTTCATTTTCTTATGTCTACTAGCCCTATATGCCATGATCACATCTCCTTTCTTTAAGGTAAGAGAGCTTCTGTGTGCAAAAAAAACCCAAGCAATTGAGATGGGGACCCACTTTTGCAGACCTTGGTTGATCATCTACAGGTCACAGGGAAGTGGTCACTGAAAAAGACGGTACCTGTGCTGTGCAAAGCACAGAAACATTTAGAGTGACATGGGTATAATAGTGGTAGGGAATTACCACTACCCCTGTTGCTGACCACAAAGTGGAGGAAGGGATGAGGAAGCCTGTGCTGCTGTGCCTGGTTGAGCCGCTCCAGTGGTGGAGTGGCTGTGGCACCAACACATAGCAGTGAAGGAGACCTGGGACCATGGTTCAGCTCCCCCAGGTCTCCTGGTGTTGCAATTTTTCTTTCAAAAAAAAGAATTTTGTTTCACTCCATCCATAAAGTCCACACCCCCCTCAGAGTTGGTTATTTAAAGTTTGAGGAGTGTGGGGTGCAGTGAGCAGAGCCCCCTGCAAAAGAGAAAAAGTCCCATTCATTTGAATTGGGTGTGCACATTTGTTGAATGGTCGGTGTTTTAAGCAACCTTATTTCAGCACACATGATTTTGTTTGCAGCATTTATTGCCACACTGTTTCTATCCATGACATTATGACCCCATGCCAAAAAGTCTGGCAAGACATTGTTAGAAATTATTTTGTTTACAAGGCTAACCAGTATCCCATCAAGTAGAGTAGTAGTACCCATTTTATAATTTACTCTGGTTTGTTTGTTAATAACCTCTGTAAGGTATATGTTCACCCAGTTTTTCCCTGTAGTCTTTACTGTTCTTGACAAGCCAGTTACAGTTAAAGTCCCCCACAACAATTTTTTTCATGCTGCCAGTTTAGGCTACAGATAGCCTTGATAAAGCAGTAGAACTCACTCATTACATTTTTAGGTGGGATTTAGGAAACGCGGAAGTTGATTTCTTTCCCTGTTGAATACAAGCTGTAGGTTAATGGCAAGGAGCTCACAGCCAGAAGGTTTAAAGCTAAGCAGGAGTCGGTAGGATTTTAGGTAGGGTTTAATGTATACCAGGCAGCCTCCTTCCTTCCTGGTGGTCCTATCAACTCTAAATAATGTGCAGGTGCCAATTTTAATTTTTCTTTCCAGAATTCTGCTAGTGAGCTATATCTCTGTAACAATGACAGCATCAGACTGGTTGTCAGTGATCCATAGTTTAAATTAATCAAACTTGGGCATAAAGCCCCTTATGTTGATGTGGGCCACACCTAGGTAACCCCTAAAAGATAACACAGCAAATACTGGGCATGGGTTGGAATGCACATTGCCTCCAAGAATAAGTAGCAGCAAGAACAATTGTCTTAGGGCTTGGTACAGTTTAAAAGAACTGGAGGGAACTTTGAGTGTGCCCTTGATTTTTATTAGTTACTATACATGACTGCCTAACAAATCATAGTAGGGTGTCACCAGCCCAACACCTGTACCAAAGAGGAGGCATGGTACACATAGATAAACCTGTGGGCAGCAGACATGATATTCTAGTGGGATTGATTATCCAAGGGTAAGGCACCATTGGTTGAACAGGTTTGACTAGGCCTGGTAAGATTGTAAGTAAGTTGTGGCTGGGCATATGTTGATAAGGAACGGGAGACAGTAGCCCAAAAAATAAGGATGCTTGCTGCAGCCATCCCACAGAAATGTACTGTTTGGGAGGACATATTACTTTTGTTAGTTACAGGGTGCTTTAATAAGAATGGCTATAATTTTGTTTTGTCACCTATTACCTGGGAAGTTCTAGGAAATTAAATACAGAGTCACCTAGGGAGGGTGTTGTCAAGTTCTACAAGGGCTTCTAAGTTTGCTGTAAGCCAGTAGGCAGCAGTGAGGTAATGGCTAAAACTCAGTAGCTGGCACTACTGTACCACAATCTCAATTAATGAAAGCTACTACCTATCAACCCTCAGCACAAACCCAGAAAAATTGCATTAACAGGGCTACCCAGATAGCAGAGAGGTAATGGCTTAAACTCGGTAGCAGACACTACCAAATCAAAATTACAGAAAGATAATACCTAACAACCATCAGCACATACACAGAATAAATGGCAATAACACAAACACCCATATAGGGTGTTTTCAAGGTATATAACTTTGAATAAGATCCATGGATAAATACGGTAACAACAGTACATTATGAACATAAATGGCTAGTAGTGTGAGAGCACAACCCTGAACAAATAACACACATCCTAGACAATATAATCACAGCATTTATGCTATCAACAGCTATAACACCAACAATACATTAGCTAGCAACATGTGTAGGTTCAGTAGAAGTGAAATGGTACACACCCCTAAATCACAGTATAAAAGATTAACGTGCACTAACATGCATCGTATGCCTGTGTGTCACTGATACCATAATTTCAGTATCCTAAGGGGTAAAGAAAGAAAAAGGGAAAATCCCCACAGGCATGCAGGATGATGCTGGCACACTTGGGACCCAAACTTCCAGCTGTCTACCAGCTTCCAGAAAAGTGGGCATCTAGTGGTCAGATTGGGGTGGCTCCACACCCCAGAGGTGGTACTTTGGGGTAAAATAAGGTCTGAAAGTGGCAGAGAAGGATTGAGTGGGGCAGGGAGGTTGCTGAGACTGAAGAGGGCTGCTGTAAAACAGATAAAGAAAGTGAAATAAAATTCTGATGCTGACATTACTGTCCTTAAACTCTAAATATTTCTACCTGCTTCAGGCCATTTTTAAAAATGATAAAAAAAAAAAATCAATGAAAAAAAAACAAACAATAGCGGCAATTCATTTGTCATACTAATGAGTCCAGTTTACCTGCCTGTAGAAGGAGGAACACCATGCCAAGACTAAAATTGCATTATGCTGGTTCCCATGGCATGCTGGGGCTTTGAGCACTTGGAGCAAGAGCACAGAGTGCTATGAAAGAACTAGAGTGATAAAATTCAGTACTGTTAAGGGACAAGTGAAGCCACCTACTGGGTGCCATGCTGTTCATCTTTTAAAGTTGAGGAAAATGGAAAGATGCTTTCTAACAGCTCTTTCCCTCTTCATTCACGTCATCCATCACCAATAGGACAATAACATTACTTACCTCCATTTTAACATTTCTAGTAAAAGTACCAATGTTACTAAGTGTGCCAAATGAGGCCAGTAAAATGTGAAATGATTAAAATACAACATACCATAACTGGATTCAAACCACTGATCCTTTGCCTTTTCAGCAAACACACATTCAATGTGCCACTGAGCTGCAGTTCCTGTGGAGTAGATGTTAGGACGTAACCAGAAAAATGGGTGAATGGGATTCTAATTCCAGCAGGTGATTTACCCTCAGAGATGGTTGTTCTTAAGTAAATTTACTTCTCATATAATTTACTATTCCACTCCACACCACCATGAATTGCCACTAAAGTGAGTTTCCATCTTATGAAACAATCTGAAAAAAAAGGTTTATTCCCTGCCAAGATTGGGACCACTGAACCTTTGCCTGTTACACAAACACATATTCAGCATGCCACTGAGCTGCAGGTACTGTAACTGAATTGCAGTTTATATGGTGTAGAGGTATGTCACAACCTGCAAAACAAGCAACTGGGGATCTATTCCAGGCAGGTGATACACCTTCACAACTTGTTCTTAACTAAATGTACTTCTCATATACTTTATTCTTGCAACTCCACACCACCATCAGTTATCACTCAACTGAGTTTCCATTTTACAGGAAAGAATTGAAACAAATGTTCAAGTGACTGCCAGATTTGAGCTGCTAATCCTTTGCCCACAAAGCAAACACAGATTGAGTGTGTCACTCAATTACAAGTGAGCAAGTTGCAGTTTCTATGGTGCAAAAGTTATGTCACAACCTGCAAAACAGGCAACTGGGATCAAATCCCAACAAACAATATACTTTCACAAATGATTTTTCTTAACTAAATTTGCTTCTGATATAGCTTACTGTTCCAACTCCACACAACCATGAGTCACCACTCAGATGAGTTTTCAACTTAAAAATAAAAATTAAAAAAATGCTTATGTTCTCTGCCTGGATTTGAACTGTGTCTACTTGTATTTGATCCTCTTTATCTTTGCCTGCTAAGCAAACACACACATTTGGTGTGCCACTGAGCTACAGGTAAGTGAGTCACAGTTCCTATGATGTAGAGGTTATATCACATCCTGCAAAACAGGGGACTGGGATCTAATCCCAGCAGGCAATCTACCTTGAAAAATTGTTGTTCTTAGCTAAATTTATTTTTCATATGATTTACTGTTCCAACACCACACTACCATGAATCACTACTCAAGTGAGTTTCTATCTTGCCCCCCAAAAATTAAAAAAAAAAACTTAATTTCTGTTCAGATTTGAGCCACTGATTCTTTGCCTGCTAAGCAAACACACACACAGTGTGCCACTAAACTGCAAGAAAGTTGCAGTTTGTATGATATAGAGGCTATGTCACACCTGCAAAACAGGTGCCTGGGGATCTTATCCTAGCAGGCAATTTACATTCACAAATTATTGTTCTTAGCTAAATTAACTTGTCATATAAATTACTATTCCACTACACACCACCACAAATCACTACTCAACTGAGTTTCTATCTTACAAAAAAAGTATTTAGATCCCTGCCAGCATTCTAATGATGTCTACCTGAATTTAAACCACTGATTATTTGCTTGTTAAGCAACACGTATTCAGTGTGTCACTGAGCTGCAGTTAAGTGAGTCACATTTCCCAAGGTGTACAGGTTATGTCACAACCTGCAAAACAGGTGACTGTGGATCTAATCTTAGCAGATTATTTACCTTCACAATTTGCTGTTCCTAGCTTAATTTACTTCTCATAATTTATTATGCCAACTCCACACCACCATGAATTGCTATTCCACTGAGTTTCTATCTTACAAAGAAGTGTTTAAGTCCCTGCCAATATTCAAATTTTGTCTACCTGAATTTAAACCACTGATTCTTTACTTGCTAAGCAACACACATTTAGTGTCCCACTGAGCTGCAGGTAAGTGAGTCACATTTCCAAAGGTGCAAAGATTATGTCACAACCTGCAAAACAGGTGACTGTGAATCTAATCCCAGAAGATGATTTACCTTCACAAATTGTTGTTCTTCACTTAATTTACTTCTCAAAATTTACTATGCCAACTCCACAGCACCATGAATCACCATTCAGGTGAGTTTCCATTTTACAAAAGAAAAAATGTTTAATCCCTGCTTAGATATGAGCCAGTGATCCTTTGCCTGCTAAGCAAAGACACATTCAATTTGCCACTGAACTGTAGGTTAGTAAATTGCAGTTCCTATGATATAGAGGTTATGTCACACTTGTGAAACAGGTGACTTGGGATCTAATCCCAGCAGCTGATTCATCCTCCAAGATTGTTGTTCTTAGCTAAATTTACTTTTCATATAATTTATTACTCCACTCCACATCACTATGAATCAATACTCAAGTGAGTTTCCATCTAACAAAAAAGTTGAAAAAATGTTTAAACTTCTTCCAGGATTCAAACTATGTCAACCTGAATTTAAACCACAGATCTTTTTCCTGCTAGGTACACACCCATTCAGTGTGCCACTAAGCTGCTGGTAAAGGAGTGGCATCTCCTGTAGTTTAGTTGTTGCATCACAACCTGAAAAACAGACAACAGGTTTCTAATCCTTTCAGGGATTTACCTTCATGTATTGCTGTTTTTAACTAAATTGACTTATCATATAGTTTATTATTCCAACTCTGTATCACCATAAATTGCCACTCAAGTGAGTTTTCATCTTACAAAGAAAATGCCTGAGTCCCTGCCAGGATCTGAACCAATGATGCTTTGCCTACAAAATAAATGTACATTCATTGTGCCACTGAGATACAGATAGATGAGCTGTAGTTCCTGTGGTGGAGAGGTTATGTCACAACCTGCAAAACAAGTGATTCAGATTGTATTTAAACCAAGACAAGCTTCATCAGGAACTAATTTAATTGACTACAATATACTATATAACTTAGTTCAACTATCTGAATGCCTTCTAGTTAGCTATGCTAACAATGTTTCTCAGTACAATCAATCCTCTGAGGGGCAATTTTAAATCAAGGAGGAAATGTGAAAGGAGAAGTATGACTCCCACTGGGACTTGAACTCAGGCCCCTGGCGTACTGTGCCAGTGCTCTAACCCCTAAGCTATGGGAGGCTCAGTGATTAGCAGGCTTCCGGACTTCCCTTGAGTCACACACATTCCTTTCTAAGTTGTTCAGCGTTTCTGACATATGCCTAAGTTGCTGGTTATACAACACTTAGAAAGGAATGTGTGTGCTTCAAGGGATGCCCAGAAGCATGCTAATCACTGAGCCTCCCATAGCTTTGGGGTTAGAGCACTGGCACAGTATGTCAGGGGACTGGGTTCAAGTCCCAGTGGGAGTCACACTTTTCCTTTCACATTTCCTCCTTGATTTAGCTATGCTAAAACCCTTCCCTACATCAGCAATGACATTTACCAGTTTCTCCCATACAACAAAAGTTCCTGTTGGAAAGAAAAAAAAAAGGTGTAATATAGGGAATCAAACCCTGGTTTTGTAGGTCTGAAATCCTACACCTAGACATAAAAGCCGTAATACTAACATCATCAATGACATCATGAGGTTGAAGTTACTCATACTGAACGTAACCTTAAACTTGACTTAATGAATAAGAGTGTGTATGACGGCAAAAGGTGATAACAGCTGTGCTGTTGGCACATAAAAATGAAAATAAAAAAATGTAAGTAGAATGTACCCCAACCAGCAGCAAGGTGTCCACTAGTTGGCTTCAGTTTTCTCTCACTCAGTGTTCTATTTCTTTTATAGAGCTCTGTGGGGCAGAGGTAGCAGTGGCACAAACATAATGCAGTGGTACACTTCAGTATTATTTTTCACTACCACAGTCTACTTTATCCTGCATCTCTCTTGTTAAGTTCCAGTCCTCCCTGTTACACCACGTCAGCGCCTCATCACTTTGCTTCTGCTTCCGTTGACTCTCGGTCCTGCTTCCATAATGCTATGTATACATTTTTTCCATTCACTGATCCTCATAGGTACAGTGTAAGAATCCCTGCTCCCTGACCTCTCCTGGTTATGTAAATATTTGATGTAAGTGTATCTGTAAATGGTGCATTTTGTAAATCTGCAAACGATGTAAATATATATATATATATATATAATTACTGGTGACCCCCTTTAATAACCTGAATTCAGGCACAGTATAAATGCCGTAACAACCCGAAATCGAGTTATTACGGCATTTCACAACTTCACTGTCAGACTTCTCGAGTGGCAGCCTCCACTCAAGACAGCTGCAGCGCTAAGTCAAACGTTCTACCCCCGCAAAACCCTTCTGTTTACCACTGCGAAGCCTACAATCCCTCAATTTTCTTTTTGTTTTGGCAGAAGAGGACACACACCGCAATTCAAGCACTTCAACACACTCCCCTGCTTTTTTTCTTGGTAGGTCATCACGGCAACCGAAGATCTTTGTCACCACAGCAACACTTCCTTCTCGGCGAGGCCGCACCAATAAAGCACAATTTCAGACTAGTTCCTTGAGGTTTAAATTTTACCTTTATAGAAAAGTTTCTTAAATGTTAAGTTAAGCTATCTGTTACTCATCCTCCACCGTTTAACGCGGTCATCACGGACTTGTACAAGGTACTCCACTGCACTTCTCAAAGACATTTGGACTACAAATATCTAAACCATTTAAAGCTCTGCATTTAAACAAAAAATTGTACTGTTCCTTGATGTTTTAAACTGATTTTGCTATAGTTTTTAAAATGTCAAACAATGCCTACTCTGGTGTATGAATTTAAAATAACTTCTGAACAAAAACAGTATTTTTTCCTCTAACAAAAATGCTAATTAAGACTCTGCACCAGTAATTATAAAAAGGCAAAAATGAGCAAGTGTGCCTATGAATATTTTTCACACTCCTTGGTGTGTGATGACTATAAACTTCCTTTAGCCACTTTAAGTTTATAGGTCATCACACACCTCGGTGTGAAAAAAATATTCATAACACACACTTGCCTAACCATTATTCTCGGTATATACATACTGTAAGTGCCATGTATTTGTAATCTGTAAACGCTCAATCTATGAATGTTTCTGTAAATGATGAATTTTTGTAAATCAGTGAATGTTGTAAATGTTTCCACTTCTACTGCCATGCCATTATCTATGTTCTGCACCTTCCAGGTCACCTCTGAAAAAGGGACTGTAATGTCTCAGCAGGCTCACCCAGTTACCAAAATTCAAATAAATAAAGAAAATGTTGTTTGAAATACAAATTGAGGCAGTGTGGTCTAATGGTTTAAACACTGGCTTGAGAACAAGGTGATTGCAGTTTCAAACCAAGGCTGAGACAAATGCTCTGTATGTGACCTTGGGCAAGTTACTTAACCTCTCAGTGTTTCACTTCACCCTCACCTAGGAAATTGGGCATCATCAGAACACCACTGGAGACAAGATGTTGGATCTCAGTTGGGCTATGCTGGGTGAATAGCTTGTTAAAAAAATACACCTTGAACTTGAAAATACTATGCAGTGCATTTTACACCCCCCCCAAAAAAAAATCTTTAAAGAGCACCAGTTATGTACAACTAAACCAGCATCCTCATGAAACTAAAACTGAGCACTTCCTGTTCTGAAAACAGCATGCATAATTTAGGCAAGGCGGTTGTATTTTTAGGCAGCCTTTCCTGGAGGCTGAGGGTACCATACAAATCACAAAACACCTAGTCAACAAAATAAAAGAAACATAATAAACAAGTAAATAAACAGATACATCATGAATAAACAAGAATACAGTGAACAGCTCCAAAGAACAGAACATCCTCACAAGCAGCATATTTGTAGAGCTACTGTCAATTAAATCAGGTCAGACAGTATACCAGTGTGAACAGATGGGACTTAAGGGCCTCTTTGAAGGCCTCTGCTTTGCTGGCAGAACAAACAAGACAAGGCAAGATGTTCCATAATAGTGCTACAGCTACCGTACATACTGTAATTACCTTTCCCCAGACAACTTCAGCATTGACAAATAAGCCAGCCTCAACAGAGAGGGCAGACAGGGAGATGTGGGGTCAGGAGACCTTTCAGGTAACCAGGTCCATATCATGTAGGGTCTTGCATACCAACAGGGCCACCCCAGATGTTCTTAAAATGATAGGCAAGCTTTTGAAAATGTATACTGCAGCACTCAGCAGTGCCCACAGGATGGTCCTAACTAAAAGGTAGTATTCTACTACAAAAATGTAGGGTACACAGGGTGCATACCTGCATGTCTGCTGGCAGCCTTGTATACCATCAAGCCTATCTTAAAGCTGATTCACCATGGAATGGGTAGCCAGTGCAGACAGTGCAGTACCAGAGAGATATGCTCCCTGTGAGATTTACAAGATATCAATTGGGTAACTGTATTCTGGGTCAGCTGCAGGTGATACATTAGACTTTCATTATTTATTATTTATTTATAATTGGTGACCAGGGAAGATGCACTGAGCTGAGGCTCATTTGCTGCTGCAGCTGTGAGGGGGGGCTACAGATGGTGAAATACAGACTGCAGAAGATAGTACAAACAAGAACAGTGCAGTTAGATACAATTCAGAGCAGGTAATCACTGAGATACTGTTAAAAAAAATATATATAGTGCAATGTTTCCTAAATAGAACATGGGAGATACATAAAAAGGAGTGTAGAATAGGCAATAGATTTGAAAGGGATGCTAAATATTCATAGCCGTGGACTGGGAATATGCCAAATGTTGTTTTACTCCATTTCAGAAGGGAAGGGATCATATTTTGACTCGGCGAAGGCAGCATCCTTATCCCTTCAACTTTCTTTTTCAGTTGGCACTCCCCCCACTGCAGATATTTTTTAATGTCTGAGTTTGGCGAGTGCTATGTCATTCCCCATTGAAGTGAATGAGAATATCTTTTTGAATGGAATTTCTTAAAGGGACACTCCTACATAGGTAGAAAGTGCAGCAGCTGCTTCAGAAATGCTCGATTAAGGTTTATAGCATTAAACTAAATTTTTTATTTACCTGCTGCATTACAAATTTAATTCTGAAGATCCACTCCATCCATAATGGCTGCAGAGCCACAGGCAGTCATCTTATGCACCCTGCTTGGCTTCCACCACACAGGTTATGCTAATTAGTGCTACCAACAAATGGCAGAATTGGTAGACCTCGTTAGCATAACCTGCATGGCAAAATCTGGCCGGGGAACATGTGACATCTGCCCTGTAGCCCTCTGTAGCCATTATGTAAGGAGTGGGTCTTTGGAATTAAAAATTCAGGTGTCGAATGTCCAAAAGGGAGAGAGACTTTCCTGCTTCTTCCACTTTTATGTACTCTGGGCTATGGGGAAGTGACCTATCCCAGGAGTGACAACTCCCCCCTAGTATCCCACATGTGTATATGTGTGTGTGTGTGTGTGTGTGAACTCATTACCTGAGCCTTTCCTTGCTGTCTCTTAAAGTTTTATGATATGCACATGGGTCCATTGCCTGACATGAGAACATATCCCAGGAAAGAATCCCCACAGGGATTATGGCTTAATTGTCTCCTCTATGCTCATCCTGTCAGCAATTACTGCAAACCTTCCCATGAGAATGTTGGCACATACACAGTGGGTGACCAGCTCTCCTTAGCTGCCTATACATGTGATCTTGCAGCCATCTTGTGTCCATTACAAACAGAACCTGTAACAGATGAATACTTTAACTAACAGAAAAAGAATAACTGAATCTGGTCACATTTCCTGTCACATCTCCCCCTCCAAGAAAATGAAGGCATGTCTCTTTTGGGAGACCCCCAAGAGACACTGGCATTTATGTAGGGACTGAGGAGTTCTCAAAGGAACATGCCATGGACTTCGCTATGCCTTGACAGTCCATCCACACTGGCATTCTGCGCTCCACTGCAGTGCTGAATGGTCATTTATAAGACTGTAGTATCAAACTCTAGTGCAATAATTTTGTATTTTGCCGACTAGTCCTATGGAGTCATGTCAGGGCATTATGATATGTGACCACAGTGACCTTCTGCCCATTCAAATATGTCTGCAGCTTCTGAAGGGCTCACACTATTCCCAAACACTCCCTCTCAATTTTGGCATATGCCTCCTGCCTGGGTAGAAGCTTTTGGTTCAGATACACTATGGGATGCTCTTCCCTCTGCAGTATAACCTGGCTCAGGACAATGCACAGTCCATGGTCAAAGGCATCCACGTGCATGATGAACCTGAGGTCATAAATGGGGCTAGCAAGCATGGGTGAGCCACAACTGTTGGAAGGCAGATTAATAGTCCTCTATCCAGAGAACTTTCTATGACATTTTCTTTTTTGTCAGGTGTATCGGGGCTTCTCCACATCACTGTAGTGAGGGACAAACCTCCTGTAGTACCCAGCTGTCCCCAGAAATGCCCTTACCTGTTTCTTCATGACAGGGGTGGGCCAGGCATAGATGTCATCAACCTTTGCCAGCTCTGGATGGATGCATCCACTGTCCACCCAGTGCCCAAGGTAGGACTTTCAGCCATGACTACTTGGCATTTTTCTGCCTTAAACTCAGCCCTGCAACCTGGAGTCAGCCAAACACCTCTCTTACATGCCTGACATGATCCTTTCATGTCTGGCTGTAAATGGCTATGTCATCCGTGTACACCAGTGTATATTCACTTGCCCCAGACAGAATGCGATCCACAAGCTGCTGGAAGGTTGCAGGTGCATTCCTCATCTCAAATGGCATTACTCAGAATTCAAATAGGCCAAATGGAGTGAAAAAAGCAGACCCATCCCTGGCTGCATGAGTTAGTGGTATCTACCAGTAGCCCTCTGGCAGGTCTACCATAGTCAGGAACTGGGATCCCTCAAGTCGTTCGAAGGTCTCACCCATTTTGGGCATGGGGTAAACATCCAACTCTATACAGCTGTTGAGCCTGCGGTAGTCAATACAGAACCATCTAGTACCATCCTTCTTGGGGATCAGGACCAGAAGTGAGGCTCAGGGGCTTCTAGACTCCTGTATCACTCCAAGAGCCAGCATCTTCCTGAATTCCTCTTGTATGGTCTGCTTAACTCCCCTGGTACCCTGTAGGGGGACTGCCTCAGTGGCACTTGGGTCCTAGTGTCCACATGGTGTTCAGCCATTGGGGTGTACCTCAGTTTCCATAAACATGTCCTCAAATTCTCACAGTACCCCCTCATCTCCTTTACCTGTGACTGTGTCAGCTGCCCTGAGAGGGTGAGGTTATCCACTGAGGATCCCTTCCATGCCTCCCCAAGGAGATAGACCAGGGGATCAGCCTAATTTTCCTCTTCTGGCACACTGCACACAACAAAGACCATTTCCTCCCTATCATAGTAGGGCTTCTTCATGTTAACACGATATACCCTTTGCCTGCACCTTCTGTCAGGCAGTCCTACTACATAATTGACCTCACTCACCTTCCTGATTATGTAGAATGTTCCCTCCCATGCTGGCTGCAATTTAGTTTGTCTAACTGAGACAAGTACCATTGCGCGCTGTCTGACTTTGTACCCCTGGGCTCTGGGTTGATGGTCATACCAGGCTTTCTGCCACTGTTGTGCAGTGGCTAAGTGCTTCTGGGTCAGTCTCATGAGCTCCTTATGCGGGGTCCTGAAATTCAGGATCTGTACCACAATAGATTCCCCTTGGGAGGCAAAGTCACATTCCCATTCATCCCTGACTAAATCTAGGGGCCCCTTCACCCTGTGACCAAACAGCTTGAAGGGTGAAAACCCTGTGGGCTCCTGTGGGACTTCCCTGTATGCAAACAGGAGGTGGGGCAAATGCTTTCCCCACTCCCTCTTGTGCTGGTCAGTAAATGCCCTGAGCATAGTTTTGAGGGTCCTATTGAATCACTCAACCAGGCCATTTGTCTCTGGGTGATAGGGTGAGGCATGGAGCTGTTTCACTCTGCACTTCTCCCACATACTACTTATTAATGGCAACATGAAATTCGTCCTCTGGTCTGACAAAATCTCCTGGGGAAATCAAACTCAGCTAAAGATTCCTAGGAGCTCATCAGCAATGTTTTCCACCTCAATGGAGAACATGGCCACCGCCTCGGGGAGCCTGGTGGTGTAGTCAATGACAACCAGTATATACCTTTTGCCCATGCAACTTGGAGTGCTCAAGAGCCCCACTATGTCCACAGCCAACCTCTTAAAGGGTTCATCAATAATAGTCAGGGGCACCAAACCACCTTGGCCTTATCCCCTACCTTTCCCACTGTCTGGCACTGTGGGCAAGTCTGACAGTAATTTGCCTCATCTGTGTTCATACTCAGCCAAAAGAAGTTGTTGGTGAACCACCTTTTTGTGCAGTTAATACCCAGGTGGTCTGAAAAAGGGATGCCATGGATCAGGGCCAAAAGCTGCTTGAGGTAGTCCTGGGGGACTACCATCTGCTGGAGTACCTCTCCCTCTAGCTCCCTCTGTGGTGTACACTGTCTGTACAATAGCCCATTCTCCCAGTAAATTAACTTTTTGCTCCCCTAAGAGTCCTCAGCACTATCTGCTATGTCTCTCAGTTTCCAGAGGGTAGTATCAGCCAGCTGAGCTCTGCCCAGCTCCTCCCATCTGACTCTCCCCAACTGCCCACCACCAGGAACATCACCAGAATTAAGCCCCTAGTTCTGCCCAAAGGCTTGCCCTCACTGGGGCATGCCTTTGTAAATTCAAGGCTGGATTACTGCAATGCTCTATACTTCACAGCCACTGGAGGGACCCTCCACTGACTGCAGCTGGTGCAGAACACAGCAGCTAGGTTTCTGACAGGCCTGGCATGGTCCAGTCATGTGACCCCGGTCTTGTGGGCTCTGCACTGGCTGGCTGTCAGGTGGAGGATCCTCTTCTAGGTGGGCTTGCTCACCTACAAGGCCCTATACGGGCTGGGCTCTGGTTAACTGACTGTTCTCTTAACACCTGCCTCCTCAGTCCATTCCCTCAGCTCCTCAACACGAAGCCTCCTTGATGATCCCAGGGTCAGGCTAAAAACATCTGGTAACCATGCCTCTGGTGTTGCCAGTCCGACTCTGTGGAATACTTTGCAAGTTGTCATCAAGGAGGCCCCAACAGATGACCTGTTTAAAAAGGGGCTAAAGACCCACCTTTTCTGCTTCGCCTTCCCTAATGAAGATGACTGACTTTTATTAATTTTATGAAGTTTTTAGCTTTGCTGAGATTTATTTGTGTATTTATTGTTTTCAAACTTTTACTGTGTGTTGTGTTTGTATTGACCCTACCCTTTTAATGTAAGGCACCAAAAGCCTCAGAGATTAGGCACTGGATAAATGAAATTTGCCTTGCCTTGCCCTTCAGAAGGAAATCTGCCCCTACTGATGCCTCCTCTGTTTGCAGCTGGGGCTCAGGGCTGCTACTCCTAGCTAACTCCTCATCAAAACTAGACACATCCATAGCTGCTGAGGAAGAGTTAGCACAAGCTGTGTTGCCCCTTCCTCACCCTCAGAAGCTTGCCCTTGTGCTTGGCTATGGGTCGTAACACAAACTAAGTTTTCCCTGTGCTCAAAATCATTCCCCATAATCACATCCACAAGGAGTTCAGGTACAGCTCCCACCTCCTGTAAGTCATGGTCACCTTCCCAGCTCAGGAAGACCCAAGCCATTGGTACTTGGACCACTGGACCTATGACCCCCCCCCGAATCTTGGAAAACTGTCTTGGCAGACTCTGCTTTACTGGAATCAGATCCTGCCTCACCATGGAGATGGAGGTGCCAGTGTCCCTCAATCCCTGTGTTACTGTCCCATTAACTAGGATAGGGCACATATGCATGGAGGAGTTTTGTGGCACTACAGTGTGTGCTCAGGTTGCTGTCTGCTGGGTACTGTCTTGATCACCTCCTCCAAGCCTGGGGCTTTTGCCCTTTGCTCATGTTTTTCGGGGCAGTCATAGGACTGATGACTCACTTTCTGGCAAATCCTGCATTTGTTTGCCCCTGCTCCTTGTTCCCCTTGGGGCCCATGGGTTCTTCTTTGGGGTCAGATGAAGGCTGATTTACTTTGGGCTGCCTTCCCTGGGTCCCCTTAAAACCATGTGCTGCCCCAGCCCCACTGTTCCTACGCTGTTTGTATGATCTGGTGGCCACATACAAATCAGCACTTTCTGCTGACTCCTTCATGGAGTTGCATGCCCAATCCAGTAGCCACACATGCAGGTCCTCAGGTACAATTTTAAGAACTTGTTCCCTTATAAACAAATTTTTTTTTATTTGCTCTACAGTCCTAGCTTTATCCCCATCCACCCAACAGTCTGGATAGGTACACATTTGGACATGCAATTCTGCATAGCTCTCTCCTGTGCACTTTCTTACTTCTTTGAATTTTCACCTGTAAGCTTCAGGAGTCAGTTCAAAATGTTTCAATAACACCCATTTAACATTGTCATAGTCCATACAGTCCTGATAATCCATTCTAGCAAAAGCATGCAAAGCACGACCAGTAAGCAATGGTGTAAGGTGGGTCATTCATGGGACTCTGTCCAATTTAAACCACATACATACCCTCTCAAATGATTTTAAAAATAAATCAGGATCATCCTTCTCCCGATATTGAGGAAGCATTTCAGAATTAATTGTGGCTTCATGGGTTGGACCCCCTAAGCCATTACTTACGGTCTGCTGCAGTGCTTGCTGTAGCAGTTTCACCATCTTGATCTTCTGTTGTCATTCTTTCTCTCATTCTGCTTGTTCCTTCTCACTTTCCATCTGCATCTGGATTTCATGCTGTTGAGCCTTCTCTTTTTCCTCAGCCTCCAGCCTTACTTTCTCCCATTCAGCCACCAGCCTTACTCTCTCCCTTTCAGCCTCAAGCCTTGCCCTTTGCAGTTCGTCCTCCTTCAGCACAAGCTCCATCCTCTGGATCTCCAGCTGATTTTGAGATTCTGCTGCACCAGCTTTTAGATTAGATTTGGGCTGTACTGCTCCACCAGCTCATGGCTTGAGGTGCCCCACTGACTCAGCTACTATGACCTCAGTCTCACTACCTTGATCACCTTCCTTAGCGAACGCCTGCTGCACAGGTGTATGGTTATACACCTCTGGGACCATTGCCCCCACCTCCTTGCATTCTGTCCTGCTGCAACATGACTTCTATTAGTCCATTAGAAAATGGCTAAGTAAATCCCAGCCTTCTGATTGGCTGGGACAGCAGCAGAAGTAGGCGGGGATTTTTCAGTAGAGCCTGCCGCAAAACCAGTGCCAATTCAGGGTGCCCTATTACTAAGAGTATCCTTGGGCACCCTGAATTTTCAGTCTAACCAGGTGACATTTTTTTATCTGCTTGGTAAGCAGACAAATGACATGCTTTGGCTTCTCAGAAGGAACTAGAAGGGAAAGGATCAGATTTGTTACAGTACAGTAGCTTCTTGTTGTTTTTACATTGTTTCTGGTGGATTTTACTTGGTAGAAGGTTATTTATTTTCTTTCTTACTACTTCTAAGGGGCTAGTAGGGTATTGTTTTGGGGCTGTTGGAATTTTGAAAACTGTTTTGGTGGCTATAAGTGGGCTTATTTGTTTGATGTTTCACTGTGTAGCAGGCTGCATTTGTAGAGGCCTATTTCTTCTGATTTAAAACCTATTTGGTGTGATTTAACTGGGGCTGTTTCTTTGAATCAGAGACCTATATCTTCTAATTTCAAGCCTATACTGATGTGTTGTTGGTGAAGCTGTTTGAATTGGAGACCTGTTTCTTTTGGTAGCAAACCTATTTTGTAGGCTTTGAGTAGAATTGTGATTAATTTTTGCTGGCTTCGCTAGCTGCATAGGTTAGTGCATAGTGGGGGAAGGGTGCTAATGGTCTGACCAGGGGCCTCAGCTACCTGATTGTTTCTGGAAGACTAGGTTGGTCCCAACCCCACCCCACCCGCCCCTGGTCCATGATTTCCTTTATACCAGGGGTTCTGACATCACTTCCTCAAACAGGCAAAGGATATGCACCTGTCATAGCAGAAGCAGACATCCAGGAAAGGAACAGCAGTGAATAAAGAGGTGACTGCTATCTCAGTGGAAGGGAAGTAACTGCAAATCTAGGAGCTTTCATTGTTACTTCTTTGCATTGCTATTGCATTGTGGAAAGGAGGCATAGGAGTTTGAAGAAGGTTGTGCAATAGCTACTTAAAGTCTCTTTTTGAGTTTGGATAGGAAGGTTAGGAATATAAAAAGCAGTTGCTCAATCTATCTAAATGTGTACAACAAAGGGGGTAAGGGAAATTAAGAAAAGAATGTTTTGCACTGATGGGGGGAGGGGGAGACTTGGGGGAGTGTTTGGTATCCTACATCTGGAAGGGTGGGGGGTCACTGGTGGACAACGACAGCAATAGGTAGGGTGGTAGGCTGCAACAACTACGGTGCACCAATCATTCTAAAAATTGCCTGTAGTGTGGGAGGATGTTTAGTGTGCAACCACATAGAGAAACTCAGAAAGGAAATTGAGGGTCTGCAGGAGGAACTAAGACAGGTAAGGCAGACTGGGGGTGGGTTTAGCCCAATACTGGAGGGAGGAAGAATGGGAGATGAGGGAAGGCAATTTAATCCAACAGTGGCGAGGAGAGGGTCAGAAGAAGGGAAGCAGGGACAAGGGGACCCAGGCCAGGAAGAATGATTGCCAGGGAAACCAGGTCAGGAGACAAAAGGAGATAAGGAAGTGACAAAAGTCATGGAGTGGAAAGGAGAGAACAGGCTACTATGAAGAGAGAGGGTATTTGTGAAGGGTCTTCAGAAAATAGTTTTGTACTGCTAGAGAGGAAGAAGGTGGAGGAGGGAAATTATGAAATTAGAGGAGTAATTGATAAATGCCTGGAGCAAACCAAAGTGGGGGGAAGTTCTGCTGGAAGAATTGCTACTGGGGCAAAAGGGGGAAATAATGCGCAGGAGGAAGAAGAGGAGCCAGAAATGAGAGAGGGAGATGAATGGAAGCAAGCAGGGAGTAAGAATGGTGGAATCTTAGTGCTGAGGGACTCAATACTAGGAGTCAGGTGGGGTAGCAAGGGGGAGAGGCATAGTCGCATTTGGGAGGAGGCCATGCCAGGAATTACAGTGGAAAGGGTGGGACAATCTGTTCCGAAATATGCTAGAAGGGGTAGGGACAAGCCTCATTTAATTATACATCTTTGGATAATGACCTGGTTGACAAGACAGTAGATATAGTCCAGAGGAGGTTTGAGGAACTAGGACAATTATGTGAGGGGGCAGGAAGATCAGTACCTTTTTCGGAGATACTTCCAGTGCCCAAAGCAAGCACAACAAGAAAGCTGAGAATAGAGGAATTTAATGGATGGCTAAGAACCTGGTGTTGTGCTAAAGGGTATGGGGCTGTTGGGGGTGGGGAGGGACCTGGGAGGACAGTAGTCTCTATGCCAAGGACAGACTACACTTGAGTGAGGAGGGAAAGAAAGTGCTGAAACAGAGGATGGAGGAGTACATAGAGGAAGTAGGGAATTTAAACTAGGAGCGTGGGGTGGCAATTGGGCAAGAGACATGCAGAGACCTCAGGATGGGAAACCATATGAGCTTACCCCCCATAACAGTGACAAAGGACAAATGGCAAGTGCTATTGGTGATGGTAGTAAAGGAGGGCAGAATGGGATGGGGGGGAAAGGGTGGAAGGTGGTTACCCTTAATGCTAGGAGCCTTGGGAGGAAAACTGCAGAGTTACAGGTGCTCATGGCAGAAGGAGAGGAGGACATTGCAGCCATCACAGAAACATGGGCCACCCAATACAATGACTGGGAACTGTCTGTACCAGGGTACAGGTTATTTTGTAGGGACAGGGTGATTGGGAAAGGAGGGGGTGTGGCACTATATGTGAAGGAAGGACTGAAGTGTGTAAGGGAGGAAGGGGAGGAGGGTAGTACAGAGTCAATTTGGATGCAAATCCAGGATTCCAAGAATAGGATTCTTAGAATGGGAGTGGTGTACAGGCTGCTATCTCAGATGGAGGAGTTAGACAGGGAACTAGTGGGACAGATCAGGAGGACCTGCGAGAAGGGTAGTGTGGTGATTGTGAGGGACTTCAACATGCCAGGAGTGGACTGGAGTACCCCAACAACCAGCAACAGAAGGAAGCAGGTACTGCTGGATGCCTTCCAGGACAGCTTCCTGCTACAAATGGTCAGTGAACCAACCAGGTTAGGGAATACCCTTGACCATGTGCTGGCAAATGGGGACTTTGTGAGAGAACTTACAGTGGAGGAACAGCTGTCAGGGAGTGACCACCACTCAGTATGGCTCACATTGGATATGGGCAAGGAAGGAGTGGAATCTGGCACAAGAGTGCTGAACTTCAAGAGGGCCAACTTTGGGAGGATGGGGGAGTGGTATAAGGGTACCTGGCCAGTATTCAATCTAGTATGGACACTAACCAGAGGTGGGAGCTCATAAAGCTGGGGATAGTGGAGGCAACCAAAACCTGCTATAAGGCCCAGTGCAAGAAGGCTAGGACTAAGAAACCGAGCTGGTTGAGCAAGGAGGTCATGGAAAAGGTAAGGAGGAAAAGAGCTGCCTTTAGGAAGTATAAGAAAACAGGGAGAGAGGGGAGAACAGGGAGGAGTACTTGATGGAATCAAAGGAGGTGACAAGGGCAGTAAGGGGAGCCAAGGCATCTACGGAACTCTGGCTGGCACAAGGCATTAAGAAGGGGGAGAAGGACTTCTTTAGGTACATCAGGGAGAAAAGGAGCTGTAAGGACTACATAGTAAGGATTAGGAAGGAGTGGGGGTTGTGTGGAAGCAGGATGCAATAAGGCAGAAGTACTAAATGAGTACTTCTGCTCAGTATTTACTAAAGAGAAGAGGGGGGTGACACCCAAGGAGGAAGAAAAGGCAGAAACAGGGGGGGAGGGGGTGACAGATGGGGAAATCATGGAGGGCAGAGTTCGGGAGGGTTTGAAGGCACTGAGAGTGGATAAGGCGTCAGGCCCAGATGGCATCCACCCCAGGGTAGTGAAGGAGCTGGCAGAGGTCCTTGCAGGACCTTTGGCAGACCTATTTTTTTTTTTGTATGTTCTTTTTTGTTCTAGTTTGTTTTATGATTTTGGAACTGTGTTCTATTTATTGATGTATAATTATAGTGTATATGTGTTTTCCTTTGTTGTATATTGTTAACTTATAAGAGTAACTGGAAATGACACCTGGATCTCACTGTAAAGGAGCTTCAGCTCAGTGGAGATATCCTTATATCCTTATTCATTTTTTGTATGAATAAAATTTTTTTACTACTACTACTACTAATGCCTCACTACATTCGGGGTGTGTACCTCAGGACTGGAGGATGGCTCATGTGGTGCCCCTCCACAAGAGTGGCCAAGGATGAACCGGGAAACTACAGACCAGTGAGCCTCACATCCATCGTGGGTAAGCTAATGGAGACTATCCTGAAGGAAAGGCTGGTGGCCCTCCTAGAGGCCAAGGGACTACAGGACAGCAGACAGCATGGCTTCATATGGGGCAGATCCTGCCAAACCAACCTGGTGGAGTTCTATGACTGGGTAATTGGCAACTGGATAGGGGCCATGCAGTGGATGCCCTGTATCTGGACTTCAGTAAGGCATTCGACTTGGTGCCACATGGAAGACTGGGAAGTAAGTTAGTAGGCACAGGGGCAGGTGCAAAGCTGGTGAGATGGGTAGGGAACTGGCTTCAGGGAAGGCAACAGAGGGTGGTGGTGGGTGGGAGCTCTCACCCAGGGGTAGTGACGGCGGTGTTCCACAGGGCTCGGTGTTGGGACCAGTGTTGTTTGGGATATTCATTGCAGACATATCATTGGACATCAATAGCAAGATCGATCTGTTTGCTGATGATACCAAGGTAGGAGCAGTGGTGGATGACCTAGGGGGATGGCAGGGGTTGAAGGATGATCTGGCAAAGCTTGAAACCTGGTCAGACACCTGGCAACTGGGGTTTAATGCCAAAAAGTGCAAGGTGCTGCAATTTGGGATGAAGAACCCAAGGAGGAGCTACCAGCTGGGGGGAGTGCAGCTAGCCCAGACAGAGGAGGAGAAGGATCTGGGGAAGTGCTCATTACAGGGTCAATGAACAACTCAGCACAATGTAGGAAGGCAGCTGCAAAGGTCAACAAAATGCTGGGTTGTATTGCAAGAGGTATATCCTCGAGGAGGGAGAAGGTGATTCTGCCAATGTATAGTTCATTAGTTAGACCACACCTGGAGTACTGCAGTAGTGGTACCCGTATCTGAAGAGGGACATTAAGTTACTGGAGGGGGTGCAGCGCAGGGCGACAAAGATGATCAAGGGGCTGGGGGACTTATCATATGAGAGGAGACTGAGGGAGTTGAACATGTACTCACTGGAGGAGATGAGGGACGGTGGGACATGATTGAAACCTTTAAGTACATGAAAGGAATAAACAAGACAGGTACAGAGGGGCTGTTCAAAGTAAGGGAGGGGAGGGACACCAGGAGCCATGATATGAGACTGGAGGGAGGAAGGTTCAGAAGGGAGATGAGGAAACACTTTTTACAGAGATGGTGGTGGCTGGGTGGAATGTCAACAAAGAATGTGTTACCTGCAGAAGTGGTATCCAGTAGAACAGTGGACTGCTTCAAAAGGGGATGGGACAGGACAAGGGGGAGGGTCAATGAAGGGGAAGGGTGGAAGGGAGGGGCAACTGCAGAATAAGGGGTGCTAGCTGCACATTCAAGCAGACTTGATAGACCTCTAGACCTTTATCTGCTGGCAAATTTCGTAAGTTCGTATGTAGGAAGCCCCTCCCCCACACTCCACCAGAGATGAATCACATCCCTCACAACCCCTTATAGCCACACCATCAACAAAATAAAAATGTCTGTTAAATAAAATAAATGCTTTCTAAGCACAGCACAAGTTCAGAAACAGGTACAGTTCTTCGCTGCTCCAGTCCCGCCACCAAAATCATCTGTTGTAGTGGTGGGACCTAGCCGGCAACGAGTCTCCTGGTCCCGGCAGCCAAATGTAACAAAAGTACTGTCTCCCCCTGCCGTCATTGCTCTTATCATGCCAACTCTTTTAATTGGGCTCCTCTGTTCTCGCACACAAAAAAAAGCACATATCTCCTCATTATTTTCAATCTCGTAACTGGAATAATGTTCCTGGTCTCATCTTCAGTGCATAACGTCGACTCCTCCACCTGCTGACATATTTCAGGACTGCACTTTCTTTTCCAGCCAGTAACTGCAATAGCTCCTTGTCATAACAAACAACAACAAAAAAAGTAATCACTCAGAAAGTATGCTTTCCCAACAGTGCTCGCACTCTCTTTTTCTCTGTTGCCATAGCAATTGGGACTGCAAGAAGCTTTCTTCATTCCCCGATTAATCCGGCAACAGTTGCCAATTAAAAAATAATTTTAATTGTCAGAGTGTGCGTGTGTGTGTGGGGGGGGGTGAAGAAAAAAAAAATAAAAATAAGGAAATATAGATACAAAGATGCTGCTTGACCACAGGCTGAGGGAGGTCTGAATCAACAAATATATACAGGCTGCTGTGAAGTGTGTGACTGCATACAACCAGGTTTCAAGCCATCCAGGCGGAGGAGCTATTTATTACAAAAATCATATTAAACTACATTTTTCATTAACAATTTTTTATTTTACTTTCTTTTTCAACAGTGCCATTTTCTAAGTGCAATAATACCTTCCAGGGTGGGCGGTATTGGGGAATACCAGACCTTCCAGGGGCTATAAGGCCCTCCACCTGCGGCATCAGGCCTCATTATGCCCCTGGGTGGTCCGGTATTCCCCAATACCACCCACCCTGTCAGGTATTATTGCTTATTTCTTTGTCAGGCCTTCGTAGATAATTCCCCTGTCTGTGCACAGTTCGTGAAGCTGATGCACATTAAATCTGCTATATGATGAGGAGCTCATCTTTTCTAACTATGCTGCACTAAGCTGTTTTTTTAGAAATTAAAAAATAATAAACAATGCAGCCTTTTGTGTATCCTGTTTTGTGACTGCTAAGGTACATTTCTACCAGCCCTCTGCCACCCTATGTGCTAGGTACAGCTTTTACCTCTCTCCCAGAGTTTCTGCCTCTACAGGAAAGCACATTGTGCACAAATTCTGACTTTAAATCTGTGCACTGACCTGCACTGCTCTGCCCCCAGTTGTGGTTAAAACTGCCCCTTGGGCAATCCCAGCTTACAGTGCAGTTTTGTTGGAGACTTCTAATTCTCTGCTACCACCTGATTAAATCAGGAAACCACAGTCGCCCTGTTCAGGATCAGGAAGGTCAGCACAATAATAATTGCTTGAGTGCACTTTGGAGACAGTCTGCAAACAGGGTCCAGCAGAAAGAATACAAATTACCTTGTCAATAATGAGGCAGTCACTGATTTTATCAAAATAAATTGTTTACAATAAGATACTACAGGTATTTATGAGTCGAAAATATTTATTTATTTAGTTTTTGTTGACTGGGTAAGTTCACTAGCCTCAAAATGACTATTTTCAGGCACGACCCGAGAATACATTTAAAGTAAGACAAAAGGTTTACATGTTTACTGAGAACAGAAAATAAAGTAAGTTAAACAGACAGATGTTTTATCAGAAAAGAACTCAAATTTTAGCCTCGCCTAAAGTCTCATGGCCAAGAGAGTAAGTTTCCTGCTCCTTCCACTTTTATGTACTCTGGGCTATGGGGAAGTGACCTCTACCTGGAGTGACAGTCACCCCCCTCCTTATCCCCACGTGTGTTTGTGTGTGTGTGTGTCTGACCTCATTTCCTTAGCAGTTCCTCACTGTCTCTTGAAGTTCTATGACATGCACATGTGTCCATTGCTTGACATGGGAACATATACTAGGAAAGACTCCCCACTGGGATTATGGCTTATTGTCTCCTCCATGCTCATCCTATCAGCAGTCACTGCTAACCTTCCCATGAGAATATTAGCACATACACAGTGGGTGACCAGCTCTCCTTAACTACCTGTACATGTGACCTGGCATCCATCTTGTGTCCATTCCAAACAGAACCTGTAACAGATGAATATTTAAACTAACGGAAAAAGAATAAGTGAATCTGGTCACATTTCCTGTCACAGTAACTGATGATCCTGAAGTGTCAGGGCACTGTGATACAGCAGAGGGTAGGGCTTGTGGAATGCTGGGGTGCATAGGGAGGGGTATCTCCAGCAGGAGGAAGGAGGTGGTATTGCCACTGTATCGCTCACTGGTGAGATCGTACATGGAGTACTGTTTCCAGTTTTGTAAGCCACACCTCAGAAAGGACATAGACAGGGAGGAGGGAGTCTGGAAAAGGACAACTAAAATGGTGCAGGGGCTGCACGAGAGGCCCTGTGAAGAGAGACTGAGAGATCTCAACATGCATACTCTGGAAGAGAGAAGAATGAGAGGGGACATGATAGAGACCTTCAAGTACCTCACAGGGGTGAACAGAGTCCAAGAGGGGAGTCTCTTTCAAATGAGAAAGAGCACCAGGACCAGGGGCGTGAGATAAAGCTGGAAGGAGTAGATTAAGAGGGATTTGAGGACGCACTACTTTACTGAATGGGTGGTATACAGCTGGAACAGAATGCCAGTAGAAGTGATAGAGGCAAAAATAGTGGAGGGATTTGAGCATTCATGGAATAAATAGGAGGATATTAGGAAATACGTGGGGAGGAGGAGGAGGAGGGAGGGTTATTGGAGACCAGTTAGGGCCTGTGCAGACAAACTATGCAGGGAGCATCTGGGCAGACTGGGTAGGCCAAGCAGTTCTTTTCTGCCAACAAATTCTGTGTTTCTATGTTTCTACTGAACACTCCATTACAATACTGGAGTGCTGGTAGGTGTATTTGGCCAGGCACAGAAACACTGGGTACTGAAGTACAACACCTGTGTGGCAGAAGATGTGTTAGGTGAGGGGTGTCCAGTACAATACTGCAAGATTGGTAGTTGAACTGAAAGAGGGATTCAAATAATGGAGAGTCAGCATTCCTTGCTCACATTACCAAAGTGGTATTTTCTACTTTATGAAGCTCTTACATGTAATACCAACTATATGCAGGATAAAAGAGTTTGAGATTTTCAAGGCTGATTGGCTAATATCACAAAGGTGAGCTATACTTTTAGGAAGAGGGCACTCTACAAAAACCTGTACAGATATGCAGGCCATATACACAGAACAGAAGAGACAGGAAGAGCAGACTGAAAGAAGAGCTGAAGAAACAAAACAAAAAACCAAAAACAAGCATGTGTCTATGCCAAATGTTTGCTTGCTAGCATTGGCATTTATAGTGTAGGAGTTACAGAGCTGCATAATAGGAATGGCAGTGAAGTGTTGAACTGAATCCAACCCCACCACCCTGCAGAGAGTGACAGGCATTGGGGTGTGCCTTTGGGTCGTCAGACATAACGCCACGCCATTTCACCACACCCTACCCTGCAGACACTGACAAGTGTCACAGTGTGCCTTAGGGTCTTTGGCCCTTATGTTCACCCCATTCCATCAGGAAATATGGTGAGATGGGAGCAGTATAGGAGAATGGGGTGAACTTTGGGGCCGAAGAGTCCAAGGCATACCTCAAAGCCTCTCACTGGCTGCAGGGTGTGGAATGGTATGAGCATTACAGGCGAGAATCCCAAGTCACACCCCTGATGCCTGTCATTCTCTACAGGGTGGGGCATTATGGTTGGAAACCCTAACGCCTCAGGAATTCATTGGTATTTTCACTAGAAATTTTCAACATGTTTTTTTTTGTGACCCCCCACCTCATGAACAGTGGCAATATCAGTTTGTTAGCCGAAAGCTGCTTTTGCACAGTGACTACAGCATTTAGCACCACAGGTGCAAAAACACATCCCGAACAGGATGTGAAAAATGACAGCTGTACTATTCATGGGGAGGTGTAAAAAATGGCAATGTTGCAAATCTGTAGTCAAAATATTAAAAAAACTTGTGAAGTCACGAGCGTGCATAGAAACTGTGCAACGCACACCCATAATGTAACTAGTTTGGGGATTTTTTTACAGCAGATTGTCAACACAGGCATTTTGGGACCTCCGATCATGAACAGTGTCATTGTGATTTTATTTATCTGTCCCGAACAATGATTTCCCGCAACGACCACACATTTCTGCGCTGAAAGTGTGAAAATACATTTCTGCCATGTTGTGAAAAATGACAGCTGCACTGTTCATAAGGAAGTGTGGAAAAATGCCACTGTTGAAAACCTGGACTGAAAATATTACAAAGTCATGAACTTAAGAGGGTGTGCGGAAACTGCACAATACATGCTCGTAAAACAGTCATTTTTAGGAATTTTTTCACCAAATTTTCAACATAGCCATTTTAAGACCTTTGCTCATGAACAGTGTCACTGTGATTTTCTTAATGTGTCCCATACATTGATTTCGCACACCGACTGTGCCATTGTGCGCTACATGCGTGGAAACACATTTTGGGCGAGATGTGAAAAATGACAGCTGTACTGCTCACAAGGAGGTGTGGTAAAATGGCAATGTTGAAAATCCAGAGTGCAAATATTAAAATTCACTAACATGAGTGTGCATAGAAACTGTGCAATGCACGCTCATAAAACAGTCATTTTAGGAATTTTTCACAAATTGCAACGCAAACTTTTTGAGATCCCACCTTATGAACACTGGTACTGCCGTTTCATTAAACAGTCCTGAAAGGTGATTTCGCACAGTGACTGCGAAATCACCCTTCGGGCCTGAGTAATGCCATGACAGTTCAAGAATTCATGAGGAGGGGTCTCAAAAACCCCATGTTGAAAATTTGGTGCCAAAATTCCAAAAAATGCCTGAGATATGCATTAAAGTTGAAAAAGCCCTATTTATTGCATTGTACAGCTTACCGGCAATTCCTCAGTTCACAGTCAGCTTTGAAGAGTGCAGACGTGTTCTTGGTCCACCGACGATCATTGCGCCAAGCTCCAGAGGTAAGTATGGGGTGAGGGTGTGTGTGGGGAGGCCGGGTGCACAGTGGGTGGGTGCAGGTGGGCTGAGAGACCGCTGAGGGAACGTTTTCTTGTTTACAGTTTTTTTTTTTTTTTTAAGGAAGACAACATGGGACATTTGCCATGCTGGGGTGGGCTCCAAGTGTGGCAGCTGGAAGGCTGTTTGGGGGGGCCTGGAGCCGATAGGGGATTGGGAACCCCTGTCGGCCATATGGATGTGTGCCACCCTGGGGTGGGCTCCCAGTGTGGCAGCTGGAAAGCTTCTTTTGGGGAGGGCGTGGAGCCAACAGGGGATTGGGCACCCCTATCGGCCATATAGCATGTGCGTGGGGGGGGAGCGCATGAGCATGCAATATGCATGCATGTGGAGAGGGGGAGCACTGCTCACTGAAGCAGAGCTCTCCCTTTCAACTGTATGACACTGCATTTTCAACTGCTGTCATAGACAGCTGCAGCGTTGATTGGAGAACTGCGACTGCACCTGCAAACACACTGACTGAATTGGAAGATGGCAGCCACACCTCCAAAAACTCAGATGATGGCACTATGTTTCTTGCACATGTGTGCAAGCAAACATAAAAACCCTGGGAGATGCAAGCAATTTGCACCATGTCCATGAAGACTGAGGTTGCAATTCATGTTCCGGTGTTCATCTAATCAAACCAAGTATGATATGATAGACAAGACAAGCAAAAAGCATGGCTCTGTGGTGGGAATTTGTTAAGCTGATTCATTACACCTTCTCTTTAGTTGCTTGCCATTCAAGCAAATAAAACCCTACACAGACTATCTGTTTGCTTAAAAGATTAAATAGTCTCTGTCCTCCCTGTTAAGCTTGTAAACAGTCTTTTCTTAAGACACAGGGGATCCCTGTTAAATCTACAATTAAGTTTTTTGTGGGATTTTTTCTAAGCATGTTTTTTTTTTCCAGTGATTAGGGGGTCAAGAAAAGGGTGATTTTATTTGTTGTTATTGACATGTCGGTATGATAAGCATATTCTTGAACAGTAAACAGCTTCTTAATTCTCTGTTTAGCAGGGATTCAATTTCCCCAAGTGGCTTTTTTTCTAAAAGCCCATTTGAAGCATAAAAGCAGGGCACAATCCCTTTAGGGGAGCTGAACTACATGCCTGTTCATGACATGGTGTTAGATTAATTGAACCCTTAACATAAAACAGTTTATGGATCTTGGGCAACCCTGTCTCTCATGGGATACTGTGAGTCTGTTAGTCTGTTGATCTAGTAATATTCACCAACAGAGCTAAACATAAGCAAATAGACACCTACTTTAGCTACAAGGGAACACATGCTAATTAAGTCCAGTACCGCTGGATTATTGGATAACACCTGCTTGCCCCATGAGGGAACTGATTTTGCATGCAGAGCCTTGAATAATTGGATGAGTTAGCCAGGCTTAGTGGACTCTGTTTGACAGCATGATGACTCTAGAGAGGGCTGTCATTATTTGCAACTGCACGGCTGCTCCTGGTGGCTTAGGAGAACAAGAACCCATGATGGAAGAGCTCTGCTCACTTTTTCTCCAACGCACAGAGGGATGCTGTGCCCAGGCTGGCTACACAACATGCTAATATTCTGACGGCTGGTAGTTCATGCAACTGCCTGGCAGTATTTACATTTTAATAACTTATCTAATGAAGGTCAGCAAAGCAATCTTGTTTCAACTGCCATCTGGGGAAGGGATGCTAGGAGATTAAAATAATTAAATCAGAATCGTAAACACAATAGTAAACTAATACAAAAATACAACAGTATACAACACAGAGAGTTGTGTATGGGCAACCATACACGGCAAGATGGTGTTCCCCCTTGTATGGGCTATTATGAGATCATAATGACCACAAGAATGAAGCTTGAGATGTCTTATGATGTCATAACAGCCACAAGATGGGAACACATCCTAGCTGTGATGGTTGTCCTTAAACTGTTTTTTATAGTGTATAGTTACCTTGGTGCATCTCAGAAAGTCACTAAATACTTCTTGAGCCAAACAGACCAGCACCACTTTCTCTTCACTGCTGAGAGTGTTAGTCCTCACTGCATAAGATGCAGTGAAACCTGAAGCTGAGTGCAAGCACAGCTGACACAATGAATTTTTATGTCAGAAAGTCATTGTACCATAGTAGTGATGACAGTAGTAAGGTGCAACAACTTTTTAAAGTTGTCTTACCATAGTTCTGATGTCACTGCTAGGGTACAGCAAGGTGTGTGAGATCATGGATTTCCATACAAAATAAACCCTAACCAGACACTATAATTAAAGCTGTGCATAATTTTTAAATTCAGTGGAATGTTGGAAATTCCACCACATTCGGGGGAGTTTCATCAGAAGTAGAATTCCAAAATTTCAAAAATGAAATGTTAAGCACTGAATGGTATTTCACAGTTTATGCAAACTGTGGATTCATTTGCAGCAAACCACACGGAATACCACAGATTATGTAGTACGCAACACATTATTTCATGGTTTACACGGAAAGGCTTTTCAGAATTCCAGAGAATAACAAAAGAAATTCCAAAAAACATTTCAGAAGCAGAACTGCCATCCTGCACGAATAGTGCTGGCTAAATTATAAAGGTAGGTCTACCTCTTTCCACACCTCTCAGCCTTTTCTGTTTCTTAGCCTTACTCTTCTCATCATATTTTAACCTTTCCTGTAACCGCTGAGATACTATGTAAATGCAATGTGTACTATATTTTTTGCTTCCTCATTATGTAATGCAATGTAAAACAATGTTATGTTATCATCTATTGAGTGTTGTGTTCTCTAAATGTATTGTCCCTCACTTTTACTGACATGGAACCTTTGAAAAAGAACACATTGCTCAAAGGTTATTTCTGAATATTCAAATAAATAAATCAATAAATTCTGCATTCCGTACAGCTCTAACTATAATACAAACTGACGTTAGTATGCAATGATAGCTCTGGGGAGCACTCAATTCCAGTCCACGTCTTTATTTCCCTGGTGTGTGAGGTGCTATTCTGTATAAAGTATCTTACAGGCAGGTGCCCAGGCTGGAGATGGACTCATTCAACAAATGAGTTTTAAACTTATAATATATTATCAATCACTTTTATTTAGTAATATATTAATATATTCTAGGAGACCATTCTTAAGAGTGTAAGAATGTTCTTGCTTGCAGTATTAGGGTATCAAAATGACTCACCCCCAGTTCACGGTTCTCATATGAGTCTCCTAGGATTCAATAATATACATAACAGGTCAATCAGTTCAGACAGCAGAGCCATCAGAGTAGTACCCTCTGCTCATTCTGATGCTGTCATTGTGATTCCCTCATGCTCCTACCCCGCTTCCCGAGCTTGGAAGGGACAACCACAGAGGTGGTCAGCAATAGGGTGACAAAATGATGTGATACTGTAAGCGAGGAAAGGGGTAAGAAGAGCCCTGGGAGAGGGGAAGCATGAGGATCATGGGGGAACAAAGGTAAAATGTAGGAGCACAAAACAAAAGAACTATAAAAGATGAACATGCTAACTGCAGCAGGACATTTGCACTTGGTTTTGCTGTAGAGTACATTAAACTTTTTTTCCAAGGGGACCCACTAAATTGTTTTTGCAGGGGGCCCTCTGAACATTGCTTTTTTTGCAGGGTAGCCACTGACCTTTTTTCTGCTGTGGAGCACACTAAACTGTTTTTATTGCAAGGGACCCACTGAACTGTTTTTTTCAGTGGAGTTCACTGTCCTTTTTTGGGGGGAGGGATGCCCACAAACATTTTTCCAAGGGAGCCACTGACATTGCCTTTCTTTAGGAGGGACTACTGAACGTTTTTTTGTAGTGGAGCCCACTGACCATTTTCTTGCAGTGGAGCCCACTGAACTTATTTGTTGATTGCATGCTTGTGCAAGAAACATGTTGCGGCAGCTTGCTGCAGAAGCAGGTTGTGGAGGTGTGGCACTGTTGTGGCCAGTGCCCCCACTGCCTTTTGAGGCTTGGCCTGCTTTCTCCAATGGGGTGGCATGCTGCTGCTGACACTAGTTCAGCCAGTGTGCCACCACCTTGAATCGTTTTAGATGCTGTAATCAGGGGCTGCCTCATCATTGCAGTGTCAGCCATTCCGCTGTAATGAGGGAGCAACCTGTCAATGCAGGGCAGTACCTTGCATGCCCCCGACCCAGTTTGCTGATGGGGATGCCCAATCCCCCTTGGCATCATGTGTCCCCCCAGCAGTGTTTCATTGCCGATGGGGGGCCCAATCACCATTGGCTTCAGTCCCCCCAGTTCTATTTGCCAATGAGAGCCCACTCCCCATCAGCATAATATCCCCCACAATGAATTGTGTGCGCAGGGGAGCGGCCAATCCCCTCGGCTCTTCCCCCGTGATGTGTCGACAGGAGTGCCAACCCCTAACTGGCTACAGCCCCCCCCAAACCACTCAGGTGGCATGCTGGGAGCCCACCCCAGCATGCCAAATGTCCCTGTAAAAAGAAAAACCGTCCCGTGATGGTTTTCTTTTTTTTTTAAAACCCTGTAAACAAAAAACTGGTCCTTCATTAACTCCATGGCTCCGCCCCCAGCCTGCACCCACACTCTGTGCACCCAGCTTCCCAACACCCCCCATCACCCCATACTTACCTCCGGAGCCCAGCGCGACAATCTTCAGTAGACCAGGAACACGTCTGCACTCTTCAAAGCCGACCACAAACTGAAGAAATGCCGGTGAGATGTATAATGGCATAAATAGGGTTTTTTCAACTTTGGTGCATATCTCAGGCATGTTTAGGAATTTTGGCATGAAATTGTCAACCTGGGGTTACTGGGACCCCTCGTCATGAATTCAGCCGCTGTCATGGCATCATTCAGTCCTGAAAGGTGATTTCATGGTCACTGTGTGGAATCACCTTTTGGGACTGATTAACAAAACAACAGTGCCAGTGTTCATAAGGTGGGCTCTCAAAAAGCCTATGTTGCAAATTTGGTGGAAAAAATCCGAAAAATGACCGTTTTACGAGCATGCATTGTGCAGTTGCAATATTTTCACTCCAGATTTTCAAAATTGGCATTTTTCCACACCTCCTTATGAACAGTACAGCTGTCATTTTTTACATCCTGGCTGAAATGTGTTTTCATGCTTCTGGCACAGAATAGTGTGGTCGCTGTCGGAAATCAATGTTCAGGACACATTGAGAAAACCACAGTGACACTGTTCATGAGCAGAGGTCCTAAAATGCCTATGTTGAAACTTTTGTGATGAAAGTCCATAAAATGACTGTGTTACGAGTGTGCGTTGTGCAGTTTCCACGCACCCGTGTAACTTTGTAAATTAGTAATATTTTCATGCCAGATTTTCAACACTGGCATTTTTTCACACCTCCTTATGAATAGTACAGCTGCCATTTTTTCACATCCTGGCTAAAATGTATTTTCACGCATCCAGGACAGAATAGTGCAGTCACTTTGGTAAATCAGTGTTTGTACAGGTTAAGATTGAGCGAGTGAGAGAGGGGAAGTGACTGAGCTCAACTGAGCTTTGTCGGAACTGCTGCAGATTTCTTTGTGGGTAGAAAAAGGTGCCAACGCAGGCAAGAGCCAAGTACAAAAGGGCAGCCTACAGCGCTGGGAGAAATAGAACGAGCGAGTAAGAGGGGGAGTGAGCGAGCTCAATGGAGCTCTGCCTGGACTGTAGAGTTGCCCACCCTCCTGCCCAGGTTCCTATATTACAGCAGGGTCTCTGGGATGGAGACAACACCATGACTGGATACTTTTAGGATTGCTGTAATAATACAGTACTGAGCTATACTGTTAGGATTGCTGTACTGATACATATTTATTTTTTTCTGTTTATTTCTCTAACTGAGCTGAGTAATACTTGGATTGCAATAGGATTTCTAACTGGGCTAAGTGAAACTATATGAGAGCTGAGAACATCAGAGGCACTAATAGAAAAGAAAGGAGAGGGGAGGTGGTGCCCGAGGTGAGGGGGAGCCTCCTGATGTGGGAGGAAGAGACCATGAGGAGTACCAGGGGAGAGTGAAGATGGCTGCAGGTAGGGAGGGACCAGGGGTGGCATGGAGGGGAACAAGTAGGAGGGGGCAAGCGATAGAGGAAGAGATGTAGGAGGGGTATCGACTAGGAATAGATTCGAACCTCTGCTATGGGACAGAGAGGAGCAGCAGGTACATACTGAAGGGGGAGGACAAGTGGAGCATGAGAGGTATGGCATCATGTAGGGGAAGAGATAGCGAGGATGAAAGGGTAGAAGGGGGCCAGTAAGGAAGAAGGGGGTGGTGACTGGAGGAGAGAAGGCTACGGGAAGGGGGAAGGATGAGAGGAGCATCACTATTGGGGTAGAAGGGAATGGGGCTCTAAATCGACAACAGCGGGGAAAGGAGAGGGGTTGGAAATCAGCAGGGGAGGGGGGGAGGTTGACATGGGATGTCCAGTAGGAAGTAGTCAGGCTGGTAAGGGGTTCAAGGGGGATGGGAGGAATAAGGCAGAGAAAAGGGGTGAGGTGAAAGTAGAAGGTACAGATACAGAAGTCACAGAGTGCATTTGGAGGGGGTAAGGGTCAGGGAAGAATGAATACTGGGCTGATGGCAGTGGCATTAGAAGGGAAAGGGGATAAGGGATGGGGGCGTACTCATCCTGGGGGATTCTATACTGAAATGGGTGAGATGGGGCCGAAAGGAGGAAAGGCACAGCCATATTTGGTTTGAAACTGTCCCCAGGTTGACTGCAGGAGGGGCAGGGCAGGCACTGCTCAAGCGTGCAGCGAAGGGGAGGAAGAAACCTCATTTACTGTTGCATATGAGTACAAACGACTTGGCGGGGGACACTGTGAAAGCAGTGAGGGGGAGGTTTGAGTAGTTGGGCAGGCAGTGTGAGGGGGTTGGGAAGTTGGTGACATTCTTGGAGGTACTGCCAGTACCAAGTGCAAGCATGGGGAGGAAGGGTAGGCTTGAGGAGTTAGAGTGGCTGAGGGATTGGTGCCACACAAAACATTATGGGTTAGTGACTAACTGGGGTAGGGTCTGGGGGGAATAGTGACTTGTACGCAGGGGACAGGGTACACTGGAGCAGGAGGGGGAAGGGGGTATTAAAGGCAGCATTGCTGCCAGGCCACTGGCTCTGAGGGTTGAGGTGCTGAATGCTACACCTCGCACCACACTGGCGACCCGGCTTCAGATGCAAGTCCAGGCCACCAGGGGTTGGCAGGGGAGGGATAGGATTGAGCATCTGGAGGACTGCTCTCCTATCTCAGGGCGGGATCCAGGGACCCACCACTCTGTAGTGGCCCCTGGTGATGACTGCGGGCGCTACTACAATAGTGTAGTAAAGGGGGCGGAGTGTGGCGGATGTTGGCATGCTGTACCTAAATGTCATTGCATGCCCCCACTCCACAAAGTTGAGAAAAGTGGAAAATGGGCTATGGTCGGGTAGCATGAGTTTCTCACCCCCGCTGCCCACCCCGAATGGTGCCTCGTACACTGAATCCTGCTCCAGTGGGTCAAGCTGGGAAGTTCCTCACCACCCCGCCATGGGGGGTAATCCGTGGAGGTGAGCAGGTCGGCCTGATGTCGGGGGCAGGGCTAGGGGGATCGGTCAGTATGACCAAGCCAACTGTAGCCCAGGGAGAAAAGATATATATATAAAAAAAGGCAGGATTAGAGGGGTATATCTCTACTAAGGTGGATTTATACAAGTGGGGGGGGGTGGCCAAAAGACTGAGGTTGGTAGAAAGGTCCGGACAGGGGAGCCTGATGAGCACACCGCCCTAGATTTAGGTAAAGGTGGAGGCGTAGTAACCCTGGAAGGGGGCTGGCTGGGTAGTCTGAGTGTAATACAGAAGGCACCACCACCTGGTAAGAATAAGGAGGAGAAAGGGTGCAGAATACTGGGAGGAGGGACACAGGCCAAGGAGGAGAATAGTGAGGAGAAGGAGGGTACAGGTGGAAGGTGGTCTGACTAAATGGACAGAGAACTGGTTACAGGGAAGGGTGCAGAGGGTGGTGGTGGTGGGGTTGCTCTCGGCACCCAGAGCAGTGACAAGCTAGGTGCTGCAGGGGTCAGTGCTTGGCCCAATGCTATTTGGGCTCTTTATCTCTGATATAGCACACGGATTGGGGAGCAGGGTTAGTCTGTTCACACATTATACCAAATCAAAAGCAAATAGTTAAAGTAGCAGAGCCCCCGCGCACACACACACACACACACACACACACACACACATACACACTCTCTGAAAAGCTGATTAAAAGCCTGCAATTCATTCAAATCAACTCCATTTTCTTACTTACTTGGGGTTCAATGCCATCAAGGATAAAATCATGTACCTAGGGCATAGGAACCCCGATGCTGGGTATAGGATCAGGGGAAGTACTGATAATCACTAGACAGGAAAGGGTCCTTGAGGATATTATATCAGAGGACCTCAAGATGGCAGTACAGTGTGACAAGGCTATGGGCAGGGTAAATTGGATTCTGGGGTGCATAAGGAGTGGTATCTCAAGTAGGAGGAGGAGGGATCTTCTGCTGCCATTGTATCACTCCCTGGTATATCCCCAGCTGGAGTACTGTGTCCAGTTTTAGAGTCCACACTTCAGAAAGGACATAAGGTGGAGGTTTTCCAGAGGAGGGCAACTAAAATGGTTCAGAATTTTCACAGGAATTCCTACAAGTAAAGGCTGAGTAATCTCAACATGTACACTCTGGAAGAGAGAAGGGTGAGAGGTGACATGATCAAGACCTACAAAGTACCTCACAGGGGTAGAGGGTACAGTTGGGGAGTTTCCTTCAAATGAGGATTAGCATCCAAACCAAGGGACATACAATGAAGCGGGGGGGGGCATCATTCAGGATAGATGTGAAGAAATATTTATTTACTGAAAGGGTGGCAGATGCCTTGAACAGACTGCCAGAAGAAGTGGTGAAAGCTAAAATGGTAAGGGGGATGAAGCATGCATGGGATAAACATAGGGGTATATTAGAAAAAGGGGAAGGAGGGGGGGGTCAACGGAGATCAATAGTGCTATGGAAGTGGAGTAGATTCAAGTTCATTGCAAGAAAAATCCATTAAGCAAGCTCATTTACAAAGAGGTCCAGATGGACGCAGGCAGAATAAGACATGTCCCATATGACTCTAGATTAGTTACATTAAATTTGATGCCTCTCACAATGAGAAGGCTGAGAGGGATCTCCTTCTTGTTTGACATTATTATAGATCCATATTTGCTAACTAACATTGGATTAATGTTAAAAGATACTATCTTTAATCTCAGAGGTCACCCACTTCAATTAAAACTCAAGAAATGTAATTTATTGCCAAGGAAATGCTTTTATACATTACAAATTATAAAACCTTGGAATGCTTTACCCATGGAAATTATCTCTAATAGTAGTAAGCAACAGTTTAAATCCCGCTTGGATAAGCTAATACAATTTGATTTTACTCTTAGCTACTATTAATTCAAGGAAGCATCTATGGGCCTTACAGCTGTCTAGCACCCTTTCCAACCTTAGTATGAACCTTAGTATGAACATGCAGTAACATATACAGGCAGCAGTTACAAGTGGGTAGAGAACACTTGGGCAGACTGGATGGGCTGAGCAGCCCTTTTCTGCTGACAAATTCTATGTTTCTATGGCATCATGTGTTAATTCAGGTGCACTGTTTATTTAAAGTTGGTCCTACCATACATCCAGATGTAAGGTACAATAAGTTACCGAATTAGATGCAGCCCACTTACAGTACAATAAACAGAATCCCAGTGCTTCGAGAAGCCTTTACTCTTCATAAGGCTGCTTAAAGAGCTGGGGTTCTATTTGCAGTGTTCACACCAGTATGCTGATCTTAAAATTGATACCGCATCTGAATGAGTACTTCATTCTTGCTCACTCCATTTTTTTCCCACTTTGAAACCTGCTTGTCCTGAGTTAGTTTTTGGCTGGCAGCACCTCGCCTGTGTTGGAAGATGACCAATAAGTGACACTGAAAGACATCAGACTTCACAGACTATGAAGTTTAAGTTCAAAGTTTATTGTAGGAAAACTCCATTTAGCAAGCTTATTCACAAGGAGGTCCTTTGACACAGACAGGTAGTTACAGATTGCATAATTGAAAAAACAGTACAAATTCAAGTACAGAATTAAGAGCAAGTATTAACATGTTGCATAAAAATGACAAAGACAGAGAAAAATTCAACTACAGTAAAAAGGTACAAAGTGCTTGTTTCGGAGTATCAAGGCAGCTAATTTTTAGGTAAGTAAGAGGAAGCAGTGGGCTAGGGTTAGAGCAGTGAGCTGGGATTTAGAAACAGCTGCACGTATCTTTTATTTTTGCTGCAGCCAACCTTTTTAATAGGCTGACAGTGACAGTACCGGAAAGCTTCAGTACGCCTTGGAGCTGGTTCCAGATAGCTGGGAGTACGCTCGATATGATCCACTTGCTGAGTGAGGTGCGAGTTCTCAGTACATTGAGGAAGTGGAGGTAATTTTTCCTAAGAGAGTAGACACTATGGGAAATATGGAAAAGGGTTGTGAGATAGTTTGGGAGCTTGTTCAGGAGTAGCTTAAGAGACCAGATACCAGCATGAAGCGTGCGTCTAGTTGAGAGTGATGTCCAGCCAGCGGCTAGGTACAAATCACAATGGTGGGTTTGGTAGGGTAGGTTTGTCATGAACCGTATGGCGTGGTGGTAGAGGACGTCTAGTTTGTGGAGTCCTGGGGCCACTGCAGAGGACTAGATTAGATTTCCATAGTCGAGTAGTGGCAAGAAAGTAGCCTGGACCAGCCCAGTTCTAGTATCCAATGGAAAGAGGGACTTGTTACAGATGAAGAAACCTAACCTAATTTTTAGCCTCTTTGCTAGATCGTCAAGGTGTTTGTGAAAGGAAAGTCTGTTGTCTAGCCACATACCAAGATATTTGAATTTGGAGGTGATTTCAAGGGGTTCGGCTAGGGAGGTAGTGATGAATTATTTGTGCATGCTTGCAAGGGAAGTGGAGGTGGTGTTTGGGGCAAAGATCGTGGCCTTAGTTTTCTTAGCATTGAGGAGTAGTTTGGCATTGATTAGGTTGATTTCTAGTTGTGCAAAGTCAGCTTGGAGTACATCCCTCACTTCATCCAGCATAGGGCCTGATGTATATAGTACAGTATCATCAGCAAAGAAATGCAGATAGGACTGGAATATATGTGCGTCAAGGTTATTGGTGTACGGAGAGAAGAGGATGGGACCTAATATGGAGCCTTGTGGGACTCCCGACAACTGGGAGGGATGCAGAAAAGAGGCCACCAGTTTTTACTTTCTGGGTCCTTCCAGATAGGTAGCTGGTAAACCACTGGGCAGCAAGCGGGGTGGTAGCTACTTTTATTAGGCTTGAGGCTAACAGATTGTGGTGGACAGTGTTGAATGCTTTGCTGAGATCTAAAAGTACTGCACCAGTAACTTTCTTGGAGTACATGGCTGTGATCCATACATTAGTAACTTTGACTAGAGCAGTGACTGTACTATGGTTGGGCCGGAAGCCAGATTGGACAGGGTTGAGGATTGAAGATGATTTGATATGGAGTTTCATTTGGGAGTAAACTAGCTTTTCAAGGACTTTGCAAAGGTCACGTAAGGTTGAGATGGGCCTATAGTTGTTTAGGTCACATGGGTCCCCCGACTTGAATAATGGGAGGACGTGGGCAGATTTCTAGCAGGAGAGAACAGTGGCAGATTGGAAAGATTGAATATGTTGAGGATAGGGGCAGTGAGGTTGAGATAGCCTAATTTAAAAAAAAAGTCTCTAGACCATCATTCCCTGCACTTTTTCGAATGTCTATGCTAAGAAGTGAATCTTCAACTTCTTTATAGCTAAGCCGGCACTACTGGAGCTGGCAGGTTGAAGTTTGCAAGTCAATGTTATTACAGTCTTGGTTGTTACCACAGGCTGCATAAGGCGAAGAGTCAGAAGCTAGGCCAGCAGTTTCAAAGTGATTGTTGATTTCCTCGAGGATTAGATAGCTGTTTTCCACTGCCTTACCATTGCTGAGGATCTTCAGAGGGATGGAGGGGTCTACAGGCTGACCTTTGATGGATTTTAGTGTCTTCCAGATATTTTGGGAATTCCCTTTTGCCTGTTCAAGGGTGGAGACATAATAATTGGCTTTGCTTGCACAGATTTATTTAACTCAGGTGTTTCTAGCTGCTCTGAATGCTTGCCAGTCACCTGGGCTTTTGGATTTTCTAGCCTTAGCCCAGAGTTTATCACGGCATAGGAGTGTAGCCTTGAGATCTGATGTAAACCATGGGTTGGATGTTTTACGCACCCTGACTTTGAACAAAGGGGCATGCCTGTTGGCCAGCACAGTGAGGTTGTCATTAAGGACAGTAACTGCCTCATCGATCGTTTTGGCAAGGTAGAGGTCTTGCCATCTAATGTTGCTCAAGTCGGATAAGTAGTCTGATGCATTAAATTTGTGAAATGACCACTTAGTTATGAGTGTTGGTTGCTGTCGGGCTATAATTTGTGATCTTGTACAAACAACCACCCCATGATCACTCATGTCATTGTGGAAGACTACAGAGTGAAGAATTTTGTGGTGATGCATAGAAAGTATGACATCTAGGAAAGAACTGTTGTCAGGATTGGATGTATTGGTTCTAGTGAGTTCACCGACTAACTTGGCTAAGTCGATTTCATCACAGAAGGATTTCAGGCTGTGCGACTTGGGGGTAAGCCAATCCATATTAAAACCCCCAAGTATTAAAGTTTCAGTGTTGGCAGAGGTGATTAAGGATTTAAGTATGATGAGGATGTCAGTGCCACCAGATGTGGGGCGATAACCACCAAGAATAATGAGACATTCAGTGGATGGAAGGTGTAATTTGAGAGATACAATTTCATACTCCTTAAGTTTAGATTTACAGTGAATATCACTGACTATAAACTTAGATTTAGTGTAGATGACCACACCACCCCCTCTGGCTTCCCTATCTGCCCTGTGCAGATAGTAGCCAGGAATGGAGACTTGTTGATCACAGTTTGACGTTTTGAGCCAAGATTTAGTTATAATAATAAGGTCCGGCTCAGTATGGGCAGCCCATACTTGGAGCTGATCAAACTTTTTTGCAAGGCTCAATATGTTGACTAACATTAACTTAAGTCCAGGTGAAGATACAAATTCTGCGGGAGATGCAGGTGGTAATGGGGTCCTGGGTTTAGCTCCACGTTACCTGAACAGAGAAGGATCAAGAGAAGCAGTTTCTTGATCCAGTTTTTGCAGGATAGGAGCACTTTTTTCCTTTGTGACCTTCCACAAGGCGATGATGGGCGTGATGTAATGCTAGGGTGGCAGTGAAGGGAAGCTAAGGAGAGTGCTCTGATCGACATATCTGAAGTGAGCAGAAAGTGTAAGGGTGAAGGATATGGCCCGAGGATAAAAGGAGGTGGACACATTAAATAAGGGGAGGTGCAGTGGAATGAGCATCCGCTTACAGGACTGGAAATTTCCAGAGGTGGACCTGATTCTTGTCCTTTGTTGTAGTGAGCCGCTATGGATAAGATAGTTAGAAATAAGAAAAGGCTTAAGTATAAGGAGCGTGCCATGGCACCGCAAATACAAGGGCTAAAAGAGTTATGGACACAGTCGGTTAATTGGATAGGAGAAGAAAAGATTAGGAAGTGTCAAGTCTGCCAGAGATAGCAAGCCTGGTGTGCAGATCAGTAGCTCTAAGGAGGAGTAGAAGCGCACAGAAGGATTGGGTAGGAACTTGGCTGGGTGTGGCCGAATAATCAGTAACAATCAGTAGAAGAGGGAGAAGGCAAAGAATGATGAATAGTGATAGACTGACCACACAATAAGTGAAATGAGACAGGAATTGTATTGTATTGTATTGTATTGGGATGGCTTTGGAAAGTGTGCTTATAACTGGGCCCTCTAGTGGCTAAAATGTATAATCTGCTAATGGAAAAGCCAGCAGGGAGGTTCTGAAGTAAGTTGGGGGGGTCACTGCAGCAGCCTCAATGGGACACATAGGTCAAGGGTGCAGCCCACAGACTTACAGCTCTAAGGGAAGGGGCACAGGGCTCAGGGCAGATCGCATCACACTACCTTAAAACCTCTCTCAAAACTTAAATCAACTCTAGGAAATTTCTACATCAGACTAAACATTTCTTAAAGTGAGAAATCAAAAACATGTCAAGCAGAGGTCAGTCCTAGCATTCATTTCTTGGCAGCAAATCCTAGAAGATTTCTGGATTGCTGCACATAGTGTGAGAGATACTGGCAAACGGGAGCAAGTGAGATTCCTCCAAGGGTAGATGCCAAAATTCGGAGTTCCAACCCGTACCTTGCTTGGAGGGTGAGCTTTGGGCAGCTTCTTCTTAGTCCGCTTATCAAACTGCCGAATGCAGTTTGCTTGAGAAGAAACAGCCCGAAAAGGCACAGTAGTCCCCTTGCTTGGAGGGTGAGCTTCGGGCAGCTTCTCTTTAGTCTGCTTATCAAACTGCAGCATGCAGTTTGCTTGAGAGAAAACAGTCTGAAAGACCACAGTAGTACAGTAGTCCCCTTGATTGGAGGGTGAGCTTCTCACCCACCATCTTGCCAAGAAGAAGGCTGCAGCTGTGGCCTCTGATGACTGTTGGGGTGTGGGGATGAGGGGACCAAAGGGGAAAGACATAAGGAGATAAAATCATAATAAAAATTGTGAGACCTTCACCAGCTTTCCAAAATGCTTACTAGTAAAAGAACACTCTATGAAGCGTAACACCCCCCTGATAATCCCACTCACCTGGGCTATCCCGGCGGTCTCAGGGGCTCAGCAGTACTTCCCAGAGGGGCTGGGCCTGAGTCCTTACCGGTAGTTTCTGTGGTGCCTTAGTGCCTCCACCTGGGGCCCCTGCGTTGCCTCCTGTGGGTAGAACAGGTTAGAACATTTCCCCAGGATAAATAATGGTCTTCCCTCTAACGACTGCCTGTGATGACCCCCCCCAGACCCACAATCACGCCCTACAATGGTTTTACATACACAGCAGGTGAAACAGATGAACAATAAATATCCAGTTTATTACTACAATCTAATACAAAGGAGGTGGCGGCTACTCCTCCAAAACCTGTTGGTTACCAAACATTTACATATCCCCACTTCCCCCCTTTCCCCTGGGTACACCCAGACCAGTCACAGTTAGTGGGTACCATATGGTCCCTTAGTCTGCAGGCCTGCTGTTTACCATTGGAGCCCTTACACACTCATACAAGTTCCAAGAAAATAAAGATAAACTGGTGCAGAGGACGGTTTCCTCCTGACCCTCCTGGCAAAGAAAACAATGCTCTCCCCTGAGCTGCAGCTTGGGGTACTCACAGTGCCCGGATGGTGTGATGACCCCATGCAGTGCACAGCACGTCGTCTCTCACAAAATGGGTGGTGTAGTTCTTCACCTGCCTGGCCTTTCCAGCTTCGCCCACAGGCCTTTGCATATGGCTTTCACCAGGCAGGCCTGTTCGTCCTTCTCTCCTTGGTTCTTCTGATCTTTGCAATGGGGGGGACACAGCTGTTCAACTCCCCCTGGTGCCTTTTTAGTCTCCCCAGATTCTCCCCTGGCAGGAAGATCTGTCTGTGATGCAGCAGCCTCCCGGATGCCCTAGGCTGGAGGTCGCAGTACCTTCAGGCCAAACAGTCTGCCTCAGTACTTTTGAACAACCAACATCAGGGGCCCTCCTGCACAGCCCCAGTGGCTGTCTGGCTCCTTCTTGTTCCTTATGCTTGAAAGGGGAGAGAGAGAGGTGGTGGAGAGGGATGCAGCCCCAGAGCCTTTGCCAGGCAAAACCACCAAAACAGCCCTCTGGTTTCCTTTTTGTGAGGCCTGGGATTCTCTTTCCTTCTGTTCCTCCACCCTGCTCTCCTTCTCTCTCTTCCCAACTCTCTCTCCTCTCTCCCCCCAGCCCTGCCTTTCTCCTCCCTTTCTCCTTCCTGCCATGGGGGAAGGGTAGCCAGAGCCTCCCATGCCTGCAGGCAGTCTTTCTCCTGTCTTGCGTTTTTTTTTGGGGGGGGGAGGGGTAGAGCTGCCTTTTCTCTTTGTAGAAACCCAAAACAAGTAGCATGCACTTTTCTAGCTAGACACCTGGTTCCTAACTAGCACCAACAATAATCACAGTCACAGCTAGGCTTGCATCAGGTCCAGCCACATAAATGGACGAGGCGCGAGTACCCCCAGGACAGCAGAAGCCCCCTGCACACCTTACGTAAGCACTGGGCTGGAGGGGCTTACAGAAGTTTTTCAAATAGCAAGACAATCTGGTGAGACCTCTGTCTGCTATCTGACATGGGCATCAACCACCATAAAATTGCCTAAAGAAGGCAGTGTGGTCATGTGGTTACTGAAATAATGGAGATTACAGATTTATAAGAACAAAACAGTATCACACAGAAGCTAGCACATGTGCCTATAGCAGCTGTCTCCTGCTTCTCAGTAGTTATATTTATACCCTTGAGGTACTTAAATGTTTCTATCATATCCCCTCTTTCCCTCCTTTCTTCCTGTGAGTACATATTGAGGTCCCTTAATTTCTCCTCACAAGTCTTGTGTTGCAAGCTCTGTACCATCTCATTCACCCTTCTCTGGATCATCTCCAGCCTGTTAATATCCTTACGAAGGTGTGATCTCCAAAACTGCACACACTACTCCATATGAAGCCTAACCATGGTTTTATACAATGGCATCACTACCTCCCTCCTTATGCTGGTGATACCCCTGCCTATGCACCCCAGCATGTCACTGGCCCTCCCAGCATTCTTACCACTTTGAAATTTTCAGGTAATCTGAAATAAGAACATCAGGTCCCTTTCCATCTTTGTGACTGTCAGCAACTCCCTCCACCCCCCGCCCATCCTGTACCTTTCCCCAAGGGTTTCTGTGTACCAGGTGCATAATTTTGCACTTTTTGAATTAAACTTCAGTTGTCAGTTCTCAGACCATTTCTCAAGCTTTCCCAGGTCCCTCCCCAATTTCTCCACTCCCTCTGGGGTATCCACTGTGTTACAGATCTTGGTGTCATTTGCAAAAGGCAGACCTTTCCCTTCAGCTCTTCTGCAATGTCACTAATGAAGACATTGAACAGAATTAGCACCAGGACCTATCCCAGTGGCACCCCACTGGTCACCCCCTCTCCCCAGACTGTGCCCCATTTACCACCACTCTCTGCCTCCTGTCTGTTACCCAGTTTCTAATTCAGTTTACCACCCTTTCCCCCACGCCCAGCCTACTCAGCTAGTTTAACAGCCTCCTATGTGGGACGGTGTCAAAGGCTTTGCTTACATCAACATAAGTGTTGTCTACTGCCCCACCCTGATTTATTTCCTTTGTCACCCAGTCAAAGAGATCAACCAGATTTGTCTGACTTGAGCTCCACATTGTGAATCCATGTTGCCTATGGTCCTGGGCTCCGATGGCTTCTAGATGCCCCACTATCCTTTCTTTAACCAATGTCTACATGATCTTCTCCACTACTGAAGTGAGGCTAACCAGCTTATAGTTCCCCGCCTCCTCCCTACTGCTAGATTTGTATAGGAGGACCACATGTGCCCTCCTCCAATTCTCTGGTACCACCCCTGTGTTGAATGACTCAGTGAACATGGCTGCCAGAGGTACTGCTATTTCCCTTCACAGTTCTTTTAATATCCTTGCGGGTACGCCATCTGGTCCCATCACTTTGTCCACTTTCAATTTAGTCACCTTCTGCAGGATTCTTCTGCCTGTGAATGGACTATTGTCCACCTCTTCACGCCTTTGCAACTGCTGTACTACTGTGGCCCTTGCCCCTTCCCTCTTCTGTGAATACTGAACAGAAAGACAAAGTGGATGTCTTGGGGGGCACATGACAGTTCTTAGGCATGGTATTTTCACTTCCAAATACCTAAACAGCACATATAAGCAAGCAACATTCGGCATTGACAAATGCTTGTTTTATTGTGGGAGGGGTCAATGAACTTTTTTTTTTTTTTTGCAGATGAGCCCACTGGCCATTTTGTTTCATTGAAGCCTACTAAACCTTTGTTTTCCAGGGGTGGGGGGGGTGCCACTAAACTTTTTTTCCAGGGAAGACCCACTGAACATTTCTCCAATGGTGCCGCTGAACATTTTTTTACCAGGGTGGCCCACTGACATTTTTTTACAGCTGAGCCAACTGCACTTTTCTTTACAAGGAGACCTCCTGACCTTTCTTTTGCAAGGGGGGCCAACAAAATTTTTTTTGCAGGCAAATAACTGAATGTTTTTACAGAGGGTCCAATGATTTTCTTCACAGGGTGCCTACTTAGCTTTTTTTTTTGCAGGGGACACACTGATCATGTTCTGGGGTGGTCATTGAACATTTTTTGCAGGGGTCCCAATAGACATTGTTTTACAAGGGGTACAGTGAACTTTTTTCATGAGAGTTCACTGAACCGTTTTTATAGTGGGCTAACTGAACATGTTTATGCAGAGGGCCTACTAAACCTTTTTTACAGGTGCACATTGAAGGTTTTTTTTACCGGGGGCCCACTGAAAATTTCTTTCTTTCTTGGGCCTACTCAACATTTTTGAAGGGGAAGGGTGCTGCTGAACTCTTTTTCAGAGGAACAGTGACCCATTACATTTTTTACATGGGGTGACCATGCTGGGGTCATTGATATTTTATTGTAGGTTGAGCCCACTGATCATTTTTGCTGAGGGGCCCAGTCAAAACGCAAGGTATTGCAACTGTGCTTTCTTTAAGGGTGCATTGTTGAACGCTATTGCAGGGGACCAGCTGAACTTTACTGTAGGAGGCCACATGCAAACATTTTGCAGGAGGCAGCCACTGAATATTTTTGTATGGGGGCCCTATTGGTCATTTTAGCTGGGGGCTCCTTAAACTTTTTTGGTGAAGGGGAGTTGGGTTGACAATAAACTTTTTGCAGAGGTGCACTTGAAATGTTTCTGTGCAGGTACAGCCCACTCAACCTTTTATCAGGGGAAACCATTGAGTTTGTTTTGCATGGGGGGGCACTGAACCTTTTTGGTTGTCAGGATAGGGAGCTTTATTTGCAGAGTGGACCCAAAAACATTCCCTGATCACATATATCACGAAGAGTGTCCAGGCCTTGCGACTGACCTGCTGTAGTTTGGATCCAGGTCCAACCCACCTCCTTGTTGAGTGCTTGGATGTCATTGGACTGATCCCAGCTGAGATTGTCTGATGTTCGTTGGAGAAGGGTGTGTTCCCAGACTTCTTGAAGGAGGCAGTGGTGACACCCCTTCTAAAGAAATCTTCCCTTGTCTCAGACTGTCTCGCTAGCTACAGGCCAGTCTCTAATCTTCCCTTTTTGGACAAGGTTATTGAGAAGGTAGTTGTGCTGCAGCTTGAAGACCATCTTACCACCTATGAAGTCTATGATCCTCTCCAGTCTGGTTTCCGGAAGAGGCATAGTACTGAGACTGCCCTTGTTCGGGTACTAAATGATCTCCTGATGGTGAGATACCGGAAGAGTCATTCGATTTTGGTCCTCCTAGATCTCTCAGTGGCATTTGACATCATGAACCATGGGGTACTATTGGAGCACCTGTGGCTGTTCTGTGGACTGTCTGGGACAGTCCTCAGATGGTTTCACTCTTTCCTCACAGGCAGGTCCCAAAGACTGGTGTCATGGATTTTTTCCTCTGCCCCTCTTTCCCTGTCATGTGGGGTACCACAGGGCTTCGTTTTGTCCCTCATGTTGTCTGTGGTGTACATGCTGCCATTAGGAGGGATTATAAGGAAGTACAAGCTGAGTTTTCACTGCTATGCAGATGATACTCAGCTGTACATATTCTTTGTACCTGAGAAAGGTGATGCTATCTCAGTCTTTAACAACTGCCTCACCAAGATCCAGGACTGGATGAGTGCCAGCTGGTTGAGGTTAAACCCAGAAAAGACTGAGATGTTGGCTTGGACTCAGGTCGTCGGGTAGAGGGGCTCCCTCCTGGTTCTCCTTCTGGTATTATACTTGGTGGCTGTCAGTTGAGGGCTTATGAATGGGTGCGTAACCTGGGCATTGTGCTGGACTCCAAACTGACACTTAAAGCTCAGGTGTTAGCCATTGTCAAGACCTTGTTTTACCATCTGAGGAACCTCACCTGGGTGAAACACCTAGTTCTGCCTGAGGACCTTCCCATACTACTCCATGCCTTCGTGTCCTCCCGCCTTGGCTACTGCAATGCTCTGTACCTAGGGCTTCCGAGGGTGGAGATCTGCCTCCAGCAGCTGGTTCAGAACACAATTGCCAGACTGCTGACTGGCTCATCAAGAGCCAGTCATATTATGCCTATGCTCCGTGAACTGCACTGGCTGCCAGTGCGGTGGATAATCACCTTCAAGGTCGGATTACTGACCTATAAGGCCCTACATGAACAGGGACCATGCTATTTGCAAGACCTCCTTTGCCCCTACTGCCCCTTCCAACCACTCTGTTCCACTGACAAGGGATTGCTGGAGGTTCCCAGGGTCTGCTTAAAGTCTTCAGGGGCCAGAGTATTTGCGTTTGTGGCCCAACCCTGTGGAACTCTCTGTCTCGTTGGGTGAGAGAGTGCCTGTGCACCTAGTTTTTTAAATCTTCACTAAAGATGTATTTGAGTTGGCTTACCCAGATTCATTTTGAATTTTACTGTTAATTTTAATGGTCTAACTGATCTAGGAGTTGTATCTAATTTAGTTTTGTAATTTCTGTACAGGAACTTTGGTTTCTGAAAAGCGCCTTCTTACAAATAAAGTTTGACTTGTTGACTTGACATACCTTCTGGTGCTTACATGGACCTTTTTGTATGGTAAACCCCAACCCCATCAATTCTCCTTTTTCACAATAAACAGAAAAGTGCATGTAATTTGTATTTATTTGTCTTACCAGGAAAAGCCTCCATTAACCAATGCTCATTCACAAGGAGGTCCTGGTTAGGACAGTCAAAAGTTATGACACATCTACAGTGCAGCATGTACAGAAAAGCAATTGACAAAATATGAAGCAGTGGATAGAGGGCATGGACAAAAATTACCCATAACAGAATGTAAAAGCAGTAGGAACAGAACACTGACATGAAAAACAGCGTGCAAGATAACATACAGCAGAAAGAGTACTTGTTGCGTCTGTCTCGATATGTTTTCCTCACTATTCAGGACATTTCTTAAAGAGCAGCTGACACCTTCAGGAGAACTTTATCAAAACCTAATAAAGGTGCGATGCGGGAATGCCACCTCTGCCCCTCTGTGCAGCTCCTAGTTGATGGGGCTATCTCCCAGGACCCCATTGTAATCTCCAGTGCCTTTAATACAGCCTTCTTTGATCTCAGTCACATCCTCCCCTGAACTTCTTTGATCCATGATCTCTTCAGCCCCCTCTAACCCCCGGCTGTGCATCATCTTCTGTAACGAAGCTAAATGCTATCTCAACAAAGTTTTGATGAACGCACGCTATAGTGGTGGCACATTTGACCTTAAACTTCTCTGTTTAATCCTCAATGTAGTCCTACCCCAACTCACCAAAATACTTAACTTGTCCCTATGCCTCAGTCAATTCCCCTCTCCATAAAAAAGTGCAGTAATCCCACCTATTCTAAAGAGTGGTGACCCCACTTTCACCGGTAACTATCAACCCATCTCGATCCTTCCCCCTCCAAGGCACTTGAAAAAATTGTGTTGGACCAGCTCACTGAATACCTGACCAAGCATAATCTGCTCTACAGTGAACAGCACAGTTTCAGGAGGCGTCACAGCACTACCACTGCCCTCCTTGAATTAACATCATATATTCACGAAGCACTAGAGCAGGGTTCTGTGATTGCTGCAATATATGTTAATCTAACTAAAGCGTTCGTTACCATCAGCCACACACTGCTTCTAAACTCCCTCCCTTCCTTAACTTCTCCCCTGAGGCCATCTCATGGTTCAAAAACTATCTCTCTGGCCAGACTCAATAGGTCAAAATAGGCACCAGCCTCTCCTCCAGCAGACCAGTCCTAACTGGAGCCCCGCAAGGGTCAATTCTTGGCTCTTTACTCTTCACTTTCTTCCTAAACTCACTCTCTTGATCCTGCAATGGGAAACTCCTGTTCTATACAGACAATGCTGTAGTTTTCTGGAAACACCCTCAACCAAACTCACTCCAAGCTGCCCTCCAGGGCTTCTTCAGAGAACCAGAAGCCTGGTTTTCTGAGCACTGCCTAGTACTAAACTACAGCAAGACAAATTTATGATTTTTGCACACTGCCAAAGCCCACGCAGCAGCTCCTTGTTAACTATGCTGAACTCCCTAGGTGTCCCACTTGAACAGGTCTCCAGCTTCAAATAACTGGGTGTCATGCTGGATACCTCCCTCACCTACCACATGCACATTCAACACATCTCCTCCTCTTTTAATGCCAGGCTAGGAATCACATACAGGCTTAGGCATTGCCAGCCCCCGCAAGCCTTAAGATTAGTGGTGTCTTCCTCAGTACTATCCCTGGTGGACTACAGCATAGTTATCTATGGGACTGCAGACCATACTGCCCTCCACCGAATCACTCTACCCCTCAATAAAGCCTGTCACCTGGTCGCTGGTTGTGTTAGACTAACCCACACGTGTGAGCTTTAGTAGCTTATGGGCTGGCTGAACTTCAAAGATAAACTTAAGTATCACACCTGTCTCCTCCCTAAAAAGATTCTCCTAAAGCAAGTACCTAGTGGCATCCACCCCCTCATCCAAGCTGTCTCACACTGCCAGGCCCTTAGACGTTCCTTCAATTCCTCCCTCCTAGTTCCCCACTGTAGGACTTCACTAGGTCAAAGGTCCTTCCATTATCGAGCACCCCTGTGGCTAAGCAGCCTCCCATCCTGCATCTCTTGGGTCCCCAGTCTAGGTCAGTTCAAAACCAGCCTCATGACCCTCCTTCTTGAGGCTTCTGCCTGTAACTGCAACTAATTCATCCCCACTCCCACTGAATCTCATAGGATGCAAACACTATACTATCTGATAACTTAGCGCAGCATGGAAACTCGCAAGAAAGGGACAAATGTGTAATAATGTACATAGAAACATAGACTTTGATGGCAGATAAGGACCACTTGGCCCACCCAGTCTACCCATTTCCCTACCTATTGGAAAAGCTGCAGATTCTAGTTAACCAGCAGCCTACTTCCTGCAACCTCCCACTATAATTGCCTTATGTCTGTTCCATGCGTGTTTGAATTCCCCCACTGTTTTAGACCCCACAACCTCTCTAAAACAGTGGGAGAATTCAAACATGCATGGGACAGACATAAGGCAATTATAGTGGGGAGTTGCAAGAAGTAGGCTGTTGGTTAACTAGAATCTGCAGCTTATGCATGAATCTGCAGTACATCGTGTCCTATTTCACAGGTTTTCAAGTTCTCTGGATGCCACATGATTCAGGGTTCATTTTTGACCCTCCAAAACTGTAACTTACTAATATTTAAATAACTTTGACACAGGATCTACATTAGGATCCCTGACCATGTAACCTGCCAATGTAAATCTCCCTGTACTGTTTGACCCACAGTATGTATTGTACGGCTACTGATATGTTGATGTTTCTTCTCTCTTCTGACGTGGAGCCTTTGCAAAGGAGTCTATGACTCAAATGTTTGTAATTCCAATTATCCTCAAAAAATAAATACATTTAGACACAGTCCAGCTTGTATGTTACATTAGATCTGTATTCCACCTCCCCATTATTTTTTATTGAGGTCATTTGCATAAAGACAGGATTTTTGCTCCTGAAGAGCTCATCCAGTCCTGTTGCTGTATCCCTACTTGAGGTCATAATGCATTGCTTGTGATATCACAGTTACTTCCATAGCAACAGACTATGATGTCACAACAGAGGATTATGAATTGAAGTAAGGATTCAGCTATAGAGGCAGATGAACCCTGAGGGATAAAGATCATATATTCTTGCAAATGTTGTTAGTAAGAAATACCGGGAAGAAGGAATATTTAGAATATATATGGAATGGAAGCTGAATTGTACCTAATTATTGTGTTTGTCAAAGTTTTTTTAAGGCATCAGCAGCTCTTTAATTGAACAATTTGTTACAATAGGCTCACCACGACCTAGTAGTATACTAGATTTTGTTAATCCTGTGATCGTAACATCACACTCCATTGCTTTGGAAATGATTATGATGTCACTCACAAGAGTACAACTTCTGGGCAGGAAAAGCAGCAGAAGAGAAGAAGTATCAAGGGAAAAAAAGAATTATGTTTTCAATGTATGCTCACTGTGTTGCTGTAGATGTTCAGTGTGCAACCCTATCTTGTGGGCTCAAATATGGCTGAGGGGTCTGAGTCATTAACTTCTGTGGAGATTTATTACTCAAAGTTGCCAGGATGAAATAAATTGTGTGGTGCCTCCACCCAGGAAAAGTATGTGGGCTAGGTTGCAAACCAGCACTACGTTTTGGGAAACAGTACCAACCCACTGTATTTTCCAATGACACACTCCACCCAACTCCAACACAGTGCAATAACAGTCTGACTCAAAAGTAAGCTTAACACACCACAAATAACAAGCTAGAGAGTCAGTACTATAATTTAAATAAGTATGAAAGGGATTTACTGGAGAATCAGGATCAAGGTCTTAAGGGAAGGAAAGGCAAGGGTTAGAAAAGACACATTATATGCAAGCAGCAGCCCAGCTGTTAACTAACAGTTTGTGAAACCCCTCTCACAACCAACACAGTGCCCCGGCCTGACTGTACTGTTGGGCAATACTCTCTGGTACCAGTACAATTGCCCTAGCATTAGGGAGCTCCCAGGGAAACATGGCTACCTAGGTGTTGAAACACTACAGGTGCAATGCAGCTGCACATGATTGCCAGCATTGGCACAGTTAAATAAATAAAGAATTTACAGCCAACTCCAAATCTGTATTCCAGGTTAGATGCCTAGTCCAATAAACTTAGAATTAAGCTGTGACTTTTATCAACTATATACAGCTCAGGATCATGTCACAGGACTATGGAACCTATTCGGTTACTCACAGTCACCACCAAAGGCACAGCAGTTGCTGCACCCCCATTCTGCAGTACTGAATGGGAGTAGCTGATCTTCTTCTCTGCAGAGTGGTTTACATCTCCAATTCCTCTGACATCACCTCAAGCCCTTCAGGCAATCAGTTGGGCTCTCCAGACAGGATCTCTGGCTCTCACATTCACTCTCTCTCGGATTGGTCAGGTGGATACAAGGCTGATGGCCTCACCCACTCCAGTCCATACTGGCAACACTCACTGCAGGCCTTCACCAGGTGGTGATAACTGACTCGGACACTCCTAGACCTTTTCAAAGAATAACATTTTACATTTAGTGGAGAAAGCACTACTCCTTGTCAAAACTGATACCTCCTTGAAAACAATTCTAGATCCACCCATGCCTGGTCATGACTGCAAGGTGGTTCCCTCACAGCCCAATAGCTGAAAGCTGACATTCCTAGGCCAGTCTGTGAAATTGCTGCAGTTGTGCATGAAGCATCTTCTTCTCAGCAGCTGGAAAAGCACATCTCTCTCTCTCTCTCTCTCTCTCTCTCTCTCTCTCTCTATCACACAAATGTCTCCACAGTGCTGGCTTAGACTATAGATCATAGGTCTGTCTTCTTAGGCAGGTAGGAACTTACTCTATAAACTGGGCAAGTTCTATAACATGAGCAGACAGCCTCCCAGTTGGCCATGTTTGGGTGTCAGTCATGAGGGGAGCCTGTGAGTCACAGTTTGAGAAAACCCCTCACCAACTCTGAGCAGTAGCCACAGTCTGAGTTGGTGGCAAGCGAGACAATTTGATGCTCTTGCAGAAATAACAAGTCCAGGTGAGGGGCATACCAAAGACGTTCTCTATACTCACTCCTTGACCCCTACTGATGCATTCCACAGTCCACAGATGCTGTAGGAAGCAACAAAATGTCCACAGCACAACAGGGCTCCATGCATGATAAAACAGGAAAGCCTCACCGATTAGATGGTTACTCATACAAGTGACTTTAGTAGTAAAGAACAGAATGCTCTGGAATTTGAATGGTTTGGAAGTCCATGAGAAAAAGTTCTGCTGATGCCAAGTTATTATCTACCAGGAATTCGAAAAGCCACGTTAATGAGAGATTGTCAGTGCCTGATTGGGCCAGTATGGGCTGGGACTTTTTAAAAAAGATGGCATAAATACTTTATGGAGATGTTTGCTCTCTAGGATAGGCTCATGGAAATCAGCGTCTCATTTTATCATAGATCATAGGGGCGTAAGTTGTACAGTCAGACATTACACAGTCACATACAGCATAGGTAAGCAATGACAAAGGAGATACCTTAGGCATTAAGGCATCACTAGGGGTTGAGTTACCATCAGTTAATCTAACCCTAGAGGGGTCATTAGGTACAATGTGAAGCAGAGTGCCTTATGCCCCAGGATAGAGTAACAAAGGAAGTGTCCCAGGTCCCAATCCTCAGAAGGCTCCCAGACCATCTGACTGTGTGGTAAGCTGGGAAAAGTCAATGAGGGCCACCTACACACAGAACACACATCATTGGGGCACTCCAGGGCATTAACACAGAGGGACACATGCTCCCTTTGAATCTGATCCCATCCTGCATATATGGCTTTATAAACGGCAGGACAGGGTTGGCCATGGGGTTGGTGCGGACTTGTGCCACATCCATATGTGGTGCAGGGAGTTGGTGGAGGGGACTGATGCTATGCAGCCCTAGAAGCTACAATAGTGGCTATGTGGTCCCCCTCTTCCTGGCCATAGCTTTGGCCTGGGGCCCAATTGGCATCCCTCTACCAGCCCCCAGGCCTGGGACCCACTGGTAGACCAGCATAGGCATCAAATTGAATGACTGTAGTTCAGACTAGCTCTGTTTATCTCTGCCTCTCTCTGCCACTATGCACAGTTCCACACTAGTGGAGCTTGATGGGTAGGAGATGTAGATGCCATCCCATGTGGACCGATATCCAGGGGGTGCAGAGCTGCAGCCAGGATATGCTTGATTCTAAATGCTATTAATAGAAATAGGTTAAATGCATAATTCTGTAGCTGAAGTTCTATTGTTCTATTGCTCATGAAGGTTTTTCCAGCAGTTAACACTTCCCTTTAAAACATACTTCAGCCAATCAGGATACTTTATTTCTAGCCATTGTTTTGTATTACACATCAAAAGCTACAATTCTCGTGCTTGTGATTGCTGCATGAAGACAGAATTGAATTCTGTGTTTGGTTCTGGCTTTACAACGCATCTCTTATCTTTTGCTGGAAGGCTTCCACAACAAACAATGTTAAAAGAACAGAAATATTCACCTTCTAGTTTGATCACTGCCTTTAAAAACTGATCCTTGATAAGCACATCTCTTTACTTTTCATGGCTCAGATATGGCACACTGGCCCATAAAAAGTGGGGCATCACCAATCACAGAGGTTCAATCTCACAGCTCTGTAAAAAAAATGGTCTGGTTTTAGTATGGTCTGCTCTTAACAGAGCAGTAAAGATTAGTTTATTATAAACTTCTGTTTGAAATCTCAGTGGACAGTAGACTGCACCTTCATCATTTGGTATTAAAGGATTCCAAGTAGGAAAATGAGGGACGCCCCTCCTAATACTCTTAATGCATTGTGCTAGATGGGGTTTTCAGTAACTTCCCTTCACACCCTTGTAAATATTACTGCAATTTCTGTAAGCCCACATAGTTGTATTTTAACCTTATGCCCCGTTGACCTTGTACCCCCTCCCCTTCCCCAGGTCGCACCTGGAAATTAGATTTCAGTTCAGTATGCCTCCCTGGTCAAAGAATGATGAGGCTCAGTGAACAATTGTTACGAAGGTGAATCTGACACACACTGTGAGACTGTAGAGCAATCCTTCTGACAACAAATGGAAAAATGGATGTTAAACCATGTACAACAAGACTGTGATTCCATCGAGTGGCCCTTATGATGTCAAATTATTTTAGACACTATGGGCTGGATTTTCAGACAGTTTTGACATGTTTTTACTGCAATAGTGCTACTTGTGACATGACTGTTAGACCACAAAAAGGTGATCTTACCACATGCTGCAAGTGCCACCAGTTGTGCAAGGAAAATAATGCTTTGCATTAAAAAAATTATGTATGTATCATTTTTCCACTACAAAGTGTGGAAATTCTCACAATGTGTCAAAACATTCGAAAATAGCCCACAAATATTTCGGAATATCACAGAATCTGTAGGCAGATAAGGAATGCTTGCTCCACCCAGTCTGCTCATTTTGTTCCTACCTAGACTGTCACCGCAGATCCTACCTGATCTCCAGATACTTCCTCCCCCCACTTTCCTACCAAGATTCCTTTGTGCCCATCCCATACATGTTTGAAGCCCACCACTATTTTTGCATGGTTCAATGTCACCGCAGTGACAGTAACTTTGCCGACTGTTAATACAGCGATGGCATAATGCCGGCAATTGGCATTGTGCCGTCACTGAGGAAAACTGTATTTTTTGTGGGGGGGGGGCTTCACCCCATACCCTATGCAGGAGGGCTCTGCCCCTGCACCCCAGCACATTATATAACCAACTCTGAGTTGGAGTTGGTTTGGGGAAGGGGTGAACACTCCAGAGACAGCAGCGTCGGGAACCTAATGGACCATCACAGCGAACTGTCAATAATGTCGCTGTGATGGTCTTTGCTGTTTTCCCATTGCTGTGGCAGCATGATACCTTTTTGCATCCACCACCTCTGCTAGAAGACCTCTGTTACAGTGAAGAAGTACTTCCTCATATCCCTCCTACACTCTTTCAGTGAAAAAGTACTTTCTCACATCCCTCCTAAATTCCCCCTTCCTGTTTCATCGCATACCCACTTGTTCTTGTGCACCTTTTCTTCTGAAAAATACTCTCCTCTTGTACCTTATTTACCCCTGTGAGGCACTTACACGTCTCTATCATGTCCCCCTTCTCCTTCCTCTCCTGCAACATGCATATCTTGAGATCCTTAAGTCTCTTGTCATGGGGCTTTAGATGCAACTTCTGCACCATTTTAGTTGCCCCCCTCTCGACCCCCTCCACCCTGCTTATGTCCTTCCTGAGATGTAGTTTCCAGAACTGGACACAGTGCTGTAGGTGGGGTCTCAGCAATTATCAATTCAATGGTAACACCACCTCTCTCCATCAATACAGTGGTAACACCACCTCTCTCCTTCTGCTGGTGTTTTCCCTCTCTATGCACCCAGCATCCTGATGCCCCTGCCTACTGGCTTGTTGTATGACCCTGCTACCTTGAGGTCATCAGATATGATAACCCCAAAATCCCTTTCCTGTTTAGTGACCATCAGTACCTCTTCCCCCATTTTATACACTGCCACTGGGTTTCTGTGCCCTAGGTGCGTGATTTTGTACTTTTGTTTTGCATTGAAACCCAACTGCTATAGCCTTGGCCGCTCCTCAAGTTTTCCCAGGTCTCTACCCATTCTCTGCATCCTTTCTGGAGTATCTATCTTATTGTAGATTTTGGTGTCATCTGCAAAGAAGCATACTTTCCCTTTCGCCTCTTCTACAATGTTGCTTATGAAGATGTTGAAGAGGGTTGATCCCAGTACTGAGTCCAGAGGTACCGCATTGATCTCTCTTCCCCACCATCCTGCTTCCTCTGGGCTACCTGGTGCACGAATCTGGACTGCTATGCAGTGAAGCCTCACCTCCTGCTCCTCTGAGCCTAGTCCTGAGGTGCCTGCATTGTTTCCTGAGTCAGCAGAAGTGAGAAAGCTTGGATTTAAAAGGCTGCTGTAAATCTCAAAATCAAGCTGTTTTTCCACTCACCGCCCAGCCTGCCATGATCCTGAGGTCTTGCTTGCCTTCCAGACATTTTCCTCCTGCACCACGCTGCCCCAGAGGGAACCTACCAAAAATGCCATTGCACAGACAGACCAGTCACTCACAGCACTGCACCTTCCTGCTTCCTCCAGGTTACCTGGGGCACCAATCAGGACTGCTACACAGTGAAGCCACGCCTCCTGGTCCTCTGAGGCCAGCAATCCTGGGATGCCTGTATTGATTCCCAAGCCAGTAGCTACTCCCTTAAACATCTGACCTCCCAAGCAGTCCTTCCATGCAGTGGTCCTTGTCTGAAGGGCCCAGTGCAAAGGGCAGCTAGGGAGTCTGCCAGGGAGTCAGCCTGGGAAGCAGTCGGTGGCCAGTCATGCTGCCCGTCTAGATAAAGCATCTAATAGTAACTGTAAGTAACAAGTCTGAATCTGTTTAGGTTTACTGTGAGCACTCCCTGCTTAACTGATTTATTGCCTGTCTTAAACTCATATTTGTGGATGTGGTGCTATGCTACTTACTGGTTTTGTCTGCACAGCTTAATTGCTTGTGCTATTGGACCACTGCTACTAGTTCCTGTATGTTTGCACAGGCTAGTTGCTTTGCTACTGAAGCATCCTATCTGATTGGTGTGTGTATTCTAGGCCTGGTCTAGGTAACAAGATAGTTCTGTGGATAGTGCAATAGGTTGTAATATACTTGCTGAATTTAGTTTTGATTTTCTTTCCCTACCACCTAGAGAAGGATAGATAAACTGCTGAGCCGTGTGCCTGCCCCTTTAAGGTTGTCCTTAAGGTGATCTTGGCTGAGGTAACTCTCCTCCAGGTGACCCATAACAGGGTGCAGTATATAAAATAGATCTAAACATGTCCCTCAAGGGGTTTGCCATGACAGTTTGTTTTATTGTTTCTTTTGTTCTCATGGATTGGTGATCACTGTATGCCCGATTCCAAGCCATGACCAGAACAGAGAGCTGCCTTGCTTCCCTACTACTTGCCTTACTACTACCAGGTTCTCACTTACCCAACTGATCCTCCATGGCTTTAGCAAAAATGGTAATTGTTATATGTGTACATCTTTCCTAAAACAATACCAGGTAAGGACTCCATTGTCTCTCCCTGCCTTAATTAATAATTTAAAAAAGCTCACTCTTCTCAGAAGATGTGGAAATTAAGCCAGGGCCAACAAATAGCAGGATTTATTTTCCCTCAGACCATATCTGGTTAAGCACAAAGGGTCTAAAGTTAGTGCACTTGAATGTTTGCAGTCTCTGGCCCAAAACACAGGAGCTCAAGGCATGGGTAAATCTTTATTCCCATGATGTTATAGGGCTCACTGAAACTTGGTTGAAACCCCATATACTAAATTATGAGATTGACCTCCTGGGCTACAGTACCTACTGGAAAGACAGGTTGGGCAAGAAAGGTGAGGTGTTGTGATCCTTGTTAAGAGCTCTATTAATGCCATCGAACTCAATGCAACTGTACAGCCCAGTGATTCCTCTGAGTGGGTGTCTGTTAAATTGTTTCTTGGAGGAAAAAAATCTCTGACCATTGCCTATGCCTACAACACCCCCAAGTTCTCCAAATATGGTCTGGCCTCTTTTATCAGCAGTGTGGCTAATACATTTCCTGGGTGAACTAATACAGGGGACCTTAATCTTAACTAGATGAGTGACAGTGTGGACAAGTCTGCCCTGTCTGATGTGCCTCTCACCCAAGTAATCTGTGAACCACCAGACTGAATTGCAAGTCTGATAATCACTCTACTCTGGACTGGATACTGGTTAATAGGCCAGATAGGATAACAACTGCAGGTATCCAGATACTTTCAACAACCACTGTCCTGTGTTCTGTATCTGGAAGAACAGTTCCCCTAAACCTCCCCCTAAGATTCTGAGGTCTCGGGAACTCTACAGGTTTGAGGAAATCACCTTTCTTAATAGCCTAGTTGAGATACAATGGGAGACATAACTAGGCTAATCATTGACATAGCCTGGACTATTTTGTAATAGCTTCCTTAGTGTCCTTAATAAGCATGCCCCCGAAACAGCATAGAGTCAAAGGCCATTGCTCCAAATGTCTGGATTGTGACCAATAGAACAATATGAAATCAGAGGCAAGGCCTGGGGCCAATATAAGCTTTCTGGGAAGCACTGACTTGCACAAATACAGGACTTTCAGAAACTCCTGCAAGAAGGATCTTAATAATGCCAAATGGAGATACTATATATTAAGAATCTCCAAGCTAACAATGTATCTAACATAAAAAGGTTTGGAAACAGATCAACTGCCTCTTGAACAGGTGCTCTGAAACTGCTGCACAGGATATCATGGCAGATTCATAGATTCATAGACATATGTCATCAGAAAAGGACCCTCCTGTCCCAACGAGTCTGTCCATTCCCCACCTCTACTTCTCCCCCTCTTCCCCTTGACAACCGCTTGTGTTTGTCCCAGGCCTTCCTGAAATCTTCCACTGTAATGGCCTTCACCACATCCTCTGGCAGACTGTTACTGGGCTCAACCACTCTCTCTGTGAAATAATACTTCCTAATCTTTCCCCTAAGCCATCCCCCTCCACTTTCAATCCATGCCCCCAAGCTCTTGTATATATCTTCCCTGAAAATAAGCTCTCCTCCACTTTAATGATCCCCTTCACCTATTTGAATGTTTCGATCATGTCCCCTTTCTCCCTTCTTATCTCCAGAGGATACAAATCCAGCTCCTACAACCTCTCCTCATATGTCTTCCCACTTAGCCCATTCACCATTTTAGTGGCCCTTCTCTGCACCCTTTCCACACCATCTACAGTATGTCTTTTCATAGATGGGGCCTCCAGAACTGTACCCCATGCTCCAGGTGTGGCCTAACCATGGAACTGTAGAGTGGCATTAGCACCTCCCTCCTTCTGCTGGTTTTCCCTCTCCTTATGCACGCCAGCATCCTGTTAGCTTTGCCCAGATGGTCAAGAAATTTTGTTTCTGAACCTTTTGCCTCAGTGAATGCATTTAATAATTTTTTATCTAATCTAAACAAGTACTTAGCCCTTCATACTGGGAATCTGAGCCATTCCCTTTATTCAGATCAATTCTCTCCTCAGTTTAACTTCCGTTTAATCACCAGGGGAAAGTTCTCACTCAGCTAAGGTGAGATCAGATAGCTCCCCAGGTTTTGATAAATTACAACATAAGTCACATTAAACTGTCTCACCAATGAGTTGGTTTAGAGTTATTTTTTACAGGCAGCAATGCACTGGCAATTCACATTGCATTATTTTTCAATGCTTGAGCAACTCAAGAGCAATGGGCCCTATGCACAAAGGTGTGGAGTGGCTACATGCCATGTAACTCGGGTGTGTAACCATCCCACACCCATTGCGCCCTCCACACGGGATGTACAAATGGGGGGCGTGCAGACCCAATGTACCTGATCCCTCATGACAATGGACTGCACCATGGCAGGAGCATTCTGGGGGCATGCCAGTACTACATGGTATTTACAAACCCACATAGTGATGGCCATGTGGAGGGTGGCGCCGGGTATGCCAGTTGGGACCAGGCATAACCCAGTGTGTGCCCCCACAGATGCCTCCCTCCAAGCACAGCTGAACATAGCCACAACCCCCCTGTGCTGTCACGGCTCACTGAGATGTACTGGGGGTCAGGGGCTGCTGAACAGGTGAGTGCCTGGCACTGATCAGCAGGTATGGGGGAGGGGGGGCTGGTGCTGTCAGTGCCAGGGGATAGGCACTGCCTACTATTTGGGGTGCAGGGTAGGAGCAGGGGGCATAGCCAGGGTGGGTTGGGGCACAGCAGCATTGTGGGGGGGTGTTCCACAGGATGGGGGAGGGGCCTACTGATGGGGTCTGTTTGTGCACTGAGAGGGTGGTGAGTGCCAAGAGCTGGGCCTGGGAACATTGGGTAGTTTAAATGTTCATCAAATTAACATCTATACCTTCTACTAAGGACTGTGGTCTCCTTCTCAGACAGATGCAGGCCATCACCCCTGTATAGACTCTTATCTTTCCAGGTCAGCCCAAGTCTCCAGTAAAGCCAAACCTCTCCTCCCTGCACCATATTTGCTCTTGGTGCGGTGTACCCTATCTTCCCCATGGTTGTAGATGGTAGCACCTCAGTGAATGCCACCATTCATGTTACTTGCCTTAGGCACTTCCCCAGTTCCCTGAACTCTTCCTGTACTGCCACAGCCCCATTCTTCGCTAGGTCATTTATCCCCAGATCACAATGACATCCAGCTCCCCACCCTGCCCTGCCACATTAGAAATCCTTAGGACCCATGGTCCATGCCTCTGAGCTGAGGCACCAGGTAGGCACCCAACCTTCCTCTCTCTACCCCTACCTGTTCCTTCCTTTTTGCATTTGACATGACACAAGCTGCACCCACAAAATCTGAAATTGTGCCTGTGTCATGAGCTTTGAAAATGTAGCTCTGTGTATTCTGCAGATGTTACTTTCTCACTTCATAATTGTTTAGTAGTGTACGGTATTGAATTGCACTGAATTTATGTATCTACTGTTCATGACCGGGCCATTTTTTAATAATTTCTCTTCATTAAAAGTTATGCATGTATCAACAGACAGACAACTAAAATACAGAAACATGAGCATCACATGATGTAATATCTTCTCCATACTGAAATGATGGGCTGTCTAATACAGTCAGCATTTTGTCTCCCTGTAAAAATGGCTGGACCATTTTATGTGCACTACTGTTATTTCTTTGTTATTGTATTTCTCCCCTTCCCCCAGGACATTCCTGGAAATGAGCTATCAGCTCAATATGCTTTTCCTGGTAAATCCTTTACATAAATACATAAGTACACACATTAATAAATAAGTCAATAAACCAGTAATTGAAATGACATGAAATGATGTCATCAGGAATCCCAAGATGGGATCCCATGCCTTGTTGTTCTTGGTTTGATGTGTGTTATTTTTTTTAAGACCTACAGATGCTTCCTTATCAATATAGTTGGAGTTTTAAATTCCCACTCCTGCATGATTCCTTCTGTCTTCCAATCAAAACTATTCAATGTTTTTGTGCAGCATTTTTAAAAACTCATACTGATCCAGATGCACATTCACACACCCACCCTTACTGACAAATAATACAGTTTTGATAATGTCTTGTGTTTTTACTGTTTTACTTCAGGCTAACTCAGTGTTACTGCTCTGCTCCTGCTCCCAGCTGAAGCCTGACTGCTAATTGCTGGTTTACGTTCACTGGGCATGCAGATTAGCCAGTGGAACTCAGTCAGATTCAGCTATACCAAGGACTGGAAACACAGTACTGCACGAGATCCAAATAATTAAAAAAACATAAAAGAATAAAAAGATAATCAAAATCAGGTTATTTGTCAAGCTTGGTAGATTTGTAAATGTGCAATTTGTTGAGGGGTAGTTTTTAAAAACATTTTATACAAAATGCTAAATAATTTTGAAAGGGAGAATGGTTGAACACTCACTCACTTTCCATTGTGCCAACGTTGTGGTATCAGAACAGTGGTATAGCATCCTGATGCTACACATCGATAGTACAACATTATTTCAAGTTTGCCCATTTTATGCACAAGAAAGAACACTTATTCATGACTATAAATGCTGTAGGTGGTATTTATTATCCTGTAAGTGAGTAATTGTATTCCTTAAGGATATAACTCAGAAAATACAGTGTCTTATGAAGTATGGCAGAGAAGCAGCAATAATAAGATATTTGAAATACAATCTAACAATTTGCCAGGGGACAGAAGATTCATCTCTTTTGAAGTTGTTAAGTTGTTGGAAGGCAGAGCATTTGGGGAGGCTGCAACATCCATGTGGAACACTCTGCCCCCCCCACATTCATTCTGCATGCATGGTGGAGACCTTTAAGGTTGTCTTAAAAACTTATTTATTTGAAAGTGCTTACTGTTTTTGCTAGAACGTTTATTTATATATTTGTATTTATTCTATATTCGTTAATGTTTCATGTTTTTATTTTGAGTCTGTTTCTCTGTATGGCACCCTGAGCCTTTGGAATGGGTGCCTTAGAAATAAAAGTTGCCTTGCCTTGTCTTTTGCCTCTGTTTCCTTTGGGTTGTCTAACAGCATCAAAACCTTTGGTGAAATTTAAGTGCTTTATCTGCACTATAATAACGCCTCAGAAAGTAAATTAAGAAAGCCAGGGTGAGCTCTTTGGATCAAGAGTTCCAAGCAACATTCAATAATTCTGGTTAATGAAATCTCTGATAAATGGCCACCCAGTCATGCAGCCCAGCTTGCTGACCACTGGATTTTATTCTAAACTCACATTGTCTCATGTTTGATGGCAGAGACAGTGTTGACTGTCCATCTCAGATACCTCCTGATTTATGGAGGGTGGGGGGCTCCTGCAATTGTGGCCCAAGGCTAAGAAAGTCATGTGAGCAGTAGTGTACAATTCTGGATGGGATGGGGTGTGGGGGTGAAACACTGCATGATGTAGAATAGTGACGTAGGTCATGATGGTGTCATGTCGATTCCTTTGCCAGAAAGTTTTAGTTTGTGTGCTGGGTAGGCCTGGTCCCTGCCCACTTCTAACTGGCTAGTCAGTTTCCTATTTTGGGTCATGCCCCAGTGGGGATGGAAATAGTGGGGTTAAAGATTATGGGAAAACATCATGATTTTGTCATTTTAAAAGATATAATCCCACTTTATTCATGTTTTATTGAAGTGTATTGACATCGTGTGAATTATTACATTGAAAACATACTGGCTCTGTGGTTACAAACCAGATGTATAATCATGGCATTACCAGCTACCAACTGGATGCATGCTATGACATTACCATGGGAATGTCAGGCCTTTGCTAGACATGGCAATTTGGTAGACATTGCCTTTCCTATGGGCTACCTGGCCTAATTAAATTGTCAAAAGCAAACAAAAAGAAAAGCAAAAACAATTGGTTTCAAGTTCACATATCTGGACCTAAGTTAGAGATGAATATGCTCAAAGACATAGCAATGACTTGCTGCAGAAAAGCAGTTATGAAAAGAACAAGGGAGACAGCACTCATCTCCATTCTGGTATTGTGAAAAAGAATGATCACTGTATATATTCTGTATATACTGTACATCCTCCAGTCTTTATTCAGTGAAAATAAAATCTTGTGCCAAACAACTGCAGGCTGTTGCTGGAGTGTAGGCTAGTTTATACTCCCACATCAGCCTGTAGTGTGTCTATGATGTAGCTCTAAATCTAGCAGTCATTTGGTAGAAGCTTTTCTTTGCACTGAATCAGGACTTGAGGACATATATACAGAATGCATGAAATGATCATGCCTTTTCACTATTCAGATGTGTGGAACCTGAATTTCCAAATGCAAACCACTTCAGCCTGAACTGCCCTTGTGAGGCTGCATGCACAGAAGAGTGGTTGGAGTAGTTAAACTGGTGATACTGTAGTCTGCATAGTAAAGTGGTACCATGCATGAAATCAGCATGTTTACACATTCCAAACATAGGCTAAGTTTTAATAAATAAGTGGTTCTAAAAATGCTAACCCCAAAAATGGTGATATACTTTGACAGAAGTACAGGAGCAGCCTTCAATGCATACTGTATCTTCCTTTCATATGCAACTGCATGATGAACTGTCCAGGGTCCTGATGTGATCCCCATGAACAAACAGTGGTCTAATTAAGCAATAAACCATGACAAGGTGTAGTCTATGCTGGGGTGTACCCACTTTCTCATCAAAAGAAACTGCTTCACCCTTACCCCACCTATATATTTATTTGATCTATTTCTTTACAATTTAATTCACCAAGATACCTTTGTGTAATGTGGCATTTCATTTCCATGAGGTCACCCCCCTGAGGAGGTGGAGAGGAGACAGCAGGCACACGTACAGACAGTTTAACTGACACGTACAGATTAAAAAGCAATTACATCATGATAAAGACATAAGGAGCATAGGAAAAGGTGATGAGTAACCCTGGCAAGGTTCCTGTATATAGCTGATCATTCGCCTTCTGCAGGTGAGCAATGTGTAGGAGAGGCTTGGAGAAATTCCAGACATTTGTTCCATTCTTTGTGGGCTGTACATGCAAAAACCTACTTGCTATACTCCCTGTTGAACCTCGGTACCCTAAAAAAGAGATTTTATCAGAATGGGCTTCAGAGTGAACATTTGTTCTCTGCCCGATTATAGGTATAGTAAATAAAGGCACATAAACGAGAGACAGGCAGGATGAAAAAAATAGAAATGCTTGAAACCTGCCTGGTTCTAATATGTAGAACCAAAGAGAACCTCCTCTCCAAAAGCAGACAGAGTGGTTTAAACTACAAATGAGTAATTAACAAGCAATTTGCATAAATTAAAGATGTAAATAAATGCAAATTAATGTTAATTTATAATGTATTTGTTTAGAAAATGCAGAAAACCCCATTGAGCAAGGGCTAGTGTACAATGGTATCTCAAGCACTGATTAAAAATGGCTAAAAGCAGAGTGTTGCAGAACCTTAGAACTTTTTTGGGGTGTTAGACACTGAGAATATTGGCCTGTCCCTCTCTAATGTTAGTAGTTGGGCTCAGCTGCTCTTGCAGATTGGCTCAGATCTGAAAATCTCTAATCAGATGACAGACTAGCTAGCCAGCTCCCTTAACAATCAGTCTACAGCCCAAAGGCTCTTAGAGGGAAGCAGGTGGGCTACTAGCTTTCGGATTCTATAGACCCAAACTGAAGTGTCTCACATAAATAGTTCTGAAAAAGCTTAAACTTTGGTGGTGGTGGGGGGTTGGGGGCTGGGGTCTTTGTTTCTTTTCAAAACAGAAACAAACGACTGCTGTGGAAGACCAAAGAATGTTCATACATCGCACTGGTATACCACCGCATTCCATGAGTTTTCAGTTCTAACTGAATTGCTTTATCTTTTTGCACTTTTAGATGTTCACACAGCTGTTCAGAAAATATTTTGAGATAGGGTGCAGATACTGTGTCCTATACTAAGTCTTATACTGATTTACAAAACAGAAGAAGACCTTCAGCCCATAGTATCTACCTCCCATTAAATACAGGACAAATGTACTCCTTTTTCATGTAGTGTATTTATTTATTTATTTAAAATGTTTGGTAACTAAGAAAGGCACACTGAGCTGAGGCTCATTTCCAAGTGTGACTTGGAGGAGGGGATCACAGCATGAACATTGTTATAAAAACATAATGCAGTTATATGGGCAACAAATATAGTTGTAATAACACATGGAGTGATCAGTAATATCAACAGCAGTATATACTAGTTTTCTTTTTGTTTGAAGATAGTAATGTATTCTGCTTCAGTTATTTCCCTTGGTAAAGTATTCCAGATTCTATCTGTCTGCTGAGTGAAGATGCCCCTCATGTCATTTTTATGTTTGCTTGCGTGTACGCACAAGAAACATTATGCGGCAGCTTAGGAGAGAAGCGGGTTGTGGAGGTGCAGCAATGTGGCAGCCAATGCCAGCACTGCATTGGTGGGCTTGGCAGTGTGCACCCAATGCAGGCCCAGTGTCCTGATGACACTGGTTCTGCAGAAGTGCCACCAACTTGTAACGATTCGGCCGCTGCAATGAGGGGCTGCCTCCTCATTGCAGTGTCAGCAATTCCGCTGCAATGAGGGAGCGATCCAGCATTGCAAGGCAGTACCTCACCTGGTGCAACAGTACCAGAACATGGCGGCTCTATGCCGCCCCCTCAGAGCTGACGGGGGTGCCCAATCCCCATGTTCGCATGCCCCTGACCCCTTTCATTTGCTGATGGGGAGCCCAGTCCCACTCGGCATAATGTCCCCACCCCCAAGTTTCTGTTGTGTTCCGAGGGGGTGCCCAATCCCCCTCAGCATCATGCACCCCCCCCAACAGTCTTTCTTTGCTGACGGGGGAGCCCAATCCATGTCGGCTTCAGTCCCCCCTTCACAGTTCAGTTTGCCGATGGGGGAGCCCACTCCCCATCAGCATAATGTTCCCACCCCCTCAATTTCTGCTGTGTTGAGGGGGTACCCAATCCCCTTCAGCATCATGTGCTCCCCACCCATTTCTGTGCCGATGGGGGGCCCAATCCCAGTCAACTTCGGTTCCTCTACCCACAAATGCAGGTGGCACAATGAGAGCCTACCCCAGTGTACCAAACACACCTGCAAAAGAAGAAAACCGACCTGCGTTTTTTTTTTAACCTGTAAAACAAGAAAATAGTCCCTCGCGGTCTCTCCTGCTCCCTCCCACAAACCGCACCCACCCTCTGCACACCCTGCCTCCCCACACCTCCCTCACCCTATACTTACCTCTGGAGCCCAGCGCAACAATCTTCGGTGGACTGGGAATGCATCTGAACTCTTCAAAGCTGACCGCGAACTGAAAAATGACGGAAAGCTGTATAATGGCATAAATAGGGTTTTTCAACTTTGGTGCATATCTCAGGCATTTTTAGGAATTTTGGCATAACACTTTCAACATGGGGTAATTGGGATCCCTCCTCATGAATTCAGTTACTGTCATGGCATTATTCAGTCCCAAAAGGTGATTTTGCAGTCACTGTACAGAATCACCTTTTGGGACTGATTAATGAAACAACAGTGCCACTGTTCATGTGGTGGGCTCTCAAAAAGTCTATGTTGCAAATTTGGTGAAAAAATCCCAAAAATGACTGTTTTATGAGCATGTGTTGAGCAGTTTCCACACACGCTTGTAAGTTCATGAATTTGTAATATTTTCACTTAAGATTTTCAACATTGGCATTTTTTTCACACCTCCTTATGAACAGTACAGCTGTCATTTTACACATCCTGGCCAAAATGTGTTTTCACATTTCTGGCCCAGAATAGCAGGGTCACTGTGGAAAATCAGTTTTAGGGACAGATTAAGAAAATGACAGTGACACTGTTAATGAGCAGAGGTCCTAAAATGCCTATGTTGAAAATTTGGTCACAAAAGTCCATAAAATGACTGTGATATAAGCATGCGTTGAGCAGTTTCCAAGCACCCATGTAACTTCACAAATTTGCAATATTTTCACACCAGATCTTCAACACTGGCATTTTTCCACACCTCCTTATGAATAGTACAGCAGTCATTTTTTACATCCTGGCCAAAATGTGTTTTTGCACTTCTGGAGCAGAATGGTGCAGTTGCAGTGGGAAATCAGTGTTTGGAATAGATAAACAACAAGCAAGTGAGAGAGGGGGAGAGAGCGAGCTCAACGGAGCTCTGTCGAGACTGCTGCAGATTTCTATGTGGGCAGAAAAAGGCGCCAACTCAGGCAGAAGCCCAGTACAAAAGGGTAGCCTGCAGCGCCCGGAGAAACAGAACGAGCGAGTGAGAGAGGAGACATGAGCGAGGTCAATGGAGCTCTGTTGGGACTGCTATGGATTTCTTTGTGGGCAGAAAAAGGTGCCAATGCAGGAAGGAGCCCAGTACAAAAGGGCAGCCTGCAGCGCTGGAAGAAACAGAATGAGCGAGTGAGAGAAGTGGCTTGAGCGAGCTCAAAGGAAATCTGTTGGGACTGCTGCGGATTTCTTGTGGGCAGAAAAAGGTGCCAAAGCAGGCAGGAGCCCAGTACAAAAAGGCAGGCTGCAGCACAGGGAGAAACAGAATGAGAGAGTGACGGGGGTGAGTGAGCTCAACAGAGCTCTTTTGGGGCTGTTGCAGATTTCTTTGTGGGCAGAAAAAGGGGCCAATGCAGGCAGGAGCCCAGTACAAAAGGGAAGCCTGCAGCGCCATAAGAAACAGAACGAGCGAGTGAGAAAGGGGGAATGTGCGAGCTCAACGGATCTCTGTCAGGACTGCTACAGATTTCTTTGTGGGCAGAAAAAGGTGCCAATGCTGGCAGGAGCCCAGTACAAAAGGGCAGCCTGCAGCACAGGGAGAAACAGAATGAGCGAGTGACAGAGGGGGAGTGAGCGAGCTCAACAGAGCTCTTTTGGGGCTGCTGCAGATTTCTTTGTGGGCAGAAAAAGGGGCCAATGTAGGCAGGAGCCCAGTACAAAAGGGAAGCCTGCAGCGCCATGAGAAACAGAATGATTGAGTGAGAAAGGGGGAATGAGTGAGCTCAACGGAGCTCTGTCAGGACTGCTGCGGATTTCTTTGTGGGCAGAAAAAGGCACCAATGCAGGCAGAAAAAGGCACCAACGTAGGCAGGAACACAGTCCAAAATGCAGCCTGCAGTGCTGGGAGAAACAGAACGAGTGAGTGAGAGAGTGGGAGTGAGCAAGCTCAATGGATCTCTGTCAGGACTGATACGGATTTCTTTGTGGGCAGAAAAAAGCGCCAATGCAGGCAGGAGCTCAGCACAAAAGGGGAGCCTGCAGCACTGGGAGAAACAGAATGAGTAATGAGAGAAGGGGAGTGAGCAAGCTCAATGGAAATCTGTCGGGACTGCTGCAGATTTCTTTGTGGGCAGAAAAAGGTGCCAATGCAGGCAGGAGCCCAGTACAAAAGGGCAGCCTGCAGCACAGGGAGAAACAGAGTGAGCGAGTGACAGAGGGAGAGTGAGCAAGCTTAACAGAGCTCATTTGGGGCTGTTGCAGATTTCTTTGTGGGCAGAAAAAGGGGCCAATGCAGGCAGGAGACCAGTACAAAAGGGAAGCCTGCAGCTCCATGAGAAACAGAATGAGTGAGTGAGAAAGGGGGAATGAGCGAGCTCAACGGAGCTCTGTCAGGGCTGCTGCTGATTTCTTTGTGGGCAGAAAAAGGCACCAACGCAGGCAGGAACACAGTCCAAAAGGCAGCCTGCAGCGCTGGGAGAAACAGAACGAGCAAGTGAGAGAAGTGGAGTGAGCGAGCTCAATAGAAATCTGTCGGGACTGCTGCAGATTTCTTTGTGGGCAGAAAAAGGTGCCAATGCAGGCAGGAGCCCAGTACAAAAGGGCAGTCTGCAGCACAGGGAGAAACAAAATGAGCGAGTGACGGGGGGGGGAGTAAACGAGCTCAACAGACCTCTTTTGGGGCTGCTGCAGATTTCTTTGTGGGCAGAAAAAGGGGCCAACTCAGGCAGGAGCCCAGTACAAAAGGGAAGCCTGCAGCGCCATGAGAAACAGAATGAGTGAGTGAGAAAGGGGGAATGAGTGAGCTCAACGGAACTCTGTTGGGACTGCTGTGGATTTCTTTGTGGGCAGAAAAAGGCGCCAATGCAGGCAGGAGCCCAGTACAAACGGGCAGTCTGCAGCACCGGGAGAAACAGAAAGAGTGAGTGAGAGAGGGGGAGTGAGCGAGCTCAACAGAGCTCTGTCAAGACTGCTGCAAATTTCTTTGTGGGCAGAAAAAGGCACTAATGCAGGCAGGAGCCCAGTACAAAAGGGCACCCTGCAGCACTGGGAGAAACAGAACAAGTGAGTGAGAGAGCGGGAGTGAGTGAGCTTAACAGAGCTCTGTCTGGGCTGCTGCAGATTTCTTTATGGGCAGAAAAAGGCACCAAAGCAGGCAGGAGCCCAGTACAAAAGGGAAGGCAGCAGCGCCAGGAGAAACAGAATGAGCAAGTGAGAAAGGAGGAGTTAGTGAGCTCAACGGAGCTCTGTCGGGACTTTAGAGTTGCCCATCCACTTGCCCAGGGTCCTGTGTGGTCCTATATTATGGCAGGGTCTCTGGGATGGAGACAAAGCAATGATTGGATACTTTTACGATTGCTATAATAATACAGATTTAGTTGTTCTGTTTATTTCTCTAACTGAGCTAAGTACTGAACTATACTGTTAGGATTGCTGTAAAAATACATATTTATTTGTTCTGTTTATTTCTCTAACTGAGCTGAGTAATATTTGCAGTGCAATACAATTTTTAACTGGGCTAGGTGAAACTATGAGGGCTGAGAACAAAAAGTATGGTAGCTGAGGGATGAAAATCGAACAAGGAGGCTTTAGGATTACTACAGTAATACAGTATCTAATGGATGAGATTTGAGACTGAATTAACCCAGTCAGCAAGTGGACAGTAGGGGGACTAGTGTGGGGGGGGGGAACAGTAATTTGAGTTAATAGGGCCCTAACAGTTGTAGTTGGGTACAGAAACCGGGAGTGAAAGCCAATAAAATAAGATGGGGCCAAAATGGGGCAGCTGCCATGTGTCAATAGGTTGGGCATCTTTGGAAGTGTGGTGGGGTGTACAGGGTGTGGGTCCACCATGATCCTGCACTGGGCTTGGAGGATGGGGGTGTGTATGCTCTGTAGACAACTGGCTAGTTTGAGGGAGGAACTATGGAGGTTAGGGAAGAGCCTAAGTGGCAGGGCAAATGAGTATGGTAGGCATCCTAGTTGGGGGGCAATAGGGGATGGCAAAGAGGGACGGGGGAAGAATAGCTAGGGATTGAAACTGACCCCAGTCTCAGAGACAGTAGCAGAAAAGAGAGGAGAAGTGAGGGGGTGCCCGAGGTGAGGGAGGGGGCCTCCTGATGGGGGAGGAAAAGGCCACAAGGAGTACCAGGGGAGAGAGCAGATGGCTGCGGGTAGGGAGGGACCAGGGGTGGGACCAAAGAGGCCCAGAGGGGAACAAGTAGGAGGTTGGAACCGATGGGGAAGAGATGTGGAGGGGTATCAACTAGGAATAGATTGAGCCTCTGCTATGGGGGAGCAGGAACATACTGAGAGGGGAGGACAAGCGGGGCATGAGAGGGATGGCAACAGGTAGGGAAGAGATAGTGAGGATGAAAGGGTAGAAGGGGGGCTAGTAAGGAAGGAGGGGGTGACTGGAGGAGAGAAGGCTATGGGAAGAGGAAGGAAGGGAGGGGCATCGCTATCGGGACCGAAGGGAATGGGGCTCTAAATTGACAACAATGGTGATAGGAGAGGGGTTGGAAATTAGCAGGGGAGGAAGGGAGGTCAAGATGGGAAGCCCAGTAGGAAGTAATCAGGCTGGGTGGTGGTTCAAGGGGGATGGGAGGAACAAGGCAGAGAAAAGGGGTGAGGCAGAAGTAGAGGGTGCAGATACAGAAGTCACAGAGGGTGCAGCTGGTGGGGGTAAGGGGCAGGGAAGAATGAATACTGGTGTGGTGAAAGGAGCATTAGAAAGCAAAGGGGGTAAGAGATGGGGGGGTACATGTCCTGGGGATTCTATACTGAGAGGGGTGAGATGGGACAGAATGGGGGAAAAGCACAGTTGTATTTGGGTTGAAGCTATCCCTGGGTTGACTGCAGGAGGGGCAGGCACTGCTCAAATATGCAGCAAGGGGGAGGAAGAAACCTCATTTAGTGTTGCATGTGGGTACAAATGACTTGGCGGGGAGGAGACTGTGGAAGTAGTGAGGGGGAGGTTCTAGGAGTTGGGTAGGCAGTGTGAGAGCATGGGGGAGTCAGTGGCATTCTCAGAGGTACTCCCAGTACCATGAGCAAGCATGGGGAGGAAGGGTAGTATCAAGGAGTTCAACGAGTGGCTGAGGGATTGGTGCCACACCAAAAATTATGGGTTAGTGACTAACTGGGGTACGGTCTGGGGGAATAGTGACTTGTACATGGCAGACAGGCTACACTTGAGCAGGGAGGGGATAGGAGTACTAAATATGGGATTAGAGGGGTATATCTCTACCAAGGTGGATTTAAACTAGTGGGGGGGTGGCCAAAAGACTGAGGTTGGTAGAAAGGTCCCAACAGGGGAGCCTAATGACCTCACCCCCCCCAGACATAGGTAAAGGTGGAGGAGTAGTAATCCAGGGAGGGGGCCGGCAGCATGGTCTGAGTGTAATACAGAAGACACCACCACCTGGTAAGAATAAGGAGGACAAAGGGTGCAGACTACCTGGAGGAGGGACACAGGTCAAGGAGAAGAGTGAGGAGAAGGAGGGGTACTGGTGGAAGGTGGTATCTCTCATTGCAAGAAGCCTGGGGAACAAAATTGCAGAGCTTCAGGTGCTCCTTTCAGAGGGGAAGGTGGACACTGCTGCAGTGACAGAGACTAGGGCCTCAGAGTACCATGATTGGGACTCAGCAATCCCAGGATACAGGATATACAGCAGGGACTGGGGGGTTGGAAAGGGGGGTTGCACTCTATATGAGGGAAGGGATCAAATGCATAATGGGTGAGGGAGAATAGGAGAGGACAGAGGCATTTTGGGTGCAGCTCCTGGACTCCAAGGGCAGAAAGCTGAGGCTGGGACTGGTGTACAGACCACCATCTCAGTCTGGGGAACTGGATGAGGAGTTGGCAGAGCAGATAAGGAGGGTCTATAGAAGAGGGAGTGTGGTGATAGTGGGGGAATTTAACCTACCAGGGGTTGACTGGAGCACCCCGGCTACTAGCAGTACCAGGGAGCAGGTGCTCATTGATGCATTCCAGGATGACCTTCTGATGCAATTGGTAAGTGGGCCTGCAAGGCTTGGTAGCACTCTGGACCTAGTACTGGCAAATGGGGAGCCAGTGAGGGAGGTAAGGGTGGAGGACCCACTAGCAGGTAGCGACCACCAAACACTGTAGCTCGTTCTCATGCTGGGCATGGAGACAGGGTCGAGGCACAAGCACTAAGGTGGTGGACTTTAGTAGGGTGGACTTTTGGAAAATGGGAGCAATACTGTGAGGGAGACTCCAGGATATAAGGCCAGGGATGGATGCAGAACAAAAAAGTGGGGAGTCCTAAAGACCGGGCTAACAGAGGCCACAGTAGCCTGCACCAGGGCCAGGAGTAAGAAGAGCAGAGCCAAAAAACCATGCTGGCTGAACAAGGAAGTGCTGCAAGGAGTGAGGGCACAGAGGGCTGCATACTGGAAGTACAGGAGAACAGGGAAGGGAGAGGATAAGGAGGCTTAAGGGAGGTGGTCAAGGGAGGTGGCCAGGAGGGTATAAAAAACTAAGGCCTCCAGGGAATTAAGGTTACCACAGGGCATAAAGGGAGGGGAAAATGACTTTTTAAGGTATGTCAGGGAAAAGAGGAAGTGTAAGAAACATATTGTGAGGATAAAGCAGGGAGCGGATTGGGTGGAAAAGGGGGAGGAGCAAGTGGAAATTCTAAATGAGTACTTCTGCTCCATTTTCACTAAGGAAAGGGATGGTCTACTACCAGCATGGGCTGGGGGGAGAGGGAAGGAGGGAGGACGTGACGGACAAAGTGATCACAGAGACTAGGGTGCTAGAAGGGCTGAGGGCAGTAAGTGTGGACAAGGCACCAGGTCCCCATGGTATCCACCCCAGGGTGATGAGGGAGATGGCGGAGCTGTTGGCTGAGCTACTGGCAGATCTGTTCAACACCTCCCTGGAAATGGGGTGTGTGCCCCAGGACAGGAGGGTGGCCCATGTGGTGCCCATACACAAGAGTGGGCCTAGAGAGGAGCCAGGAAATTATTGGAATTTCAGTCTCACATCCATAGTGGGTAAGCTTATGGAGGCGATACTGAAACAGAGGCTGGTGGCATTCTTAGAGAAGTAATGATCTCCAAGATGGGCGGCAACATGGGTTCGTAACAGGGAAGTATTGTCAAACCAGCCTAATAGAGTATTATGACTGGGTAACAAGGGAGTTGGAGAGGGGCCATGCTGTGCATGTCCTGTACTTGGACTTCAGTAAGACCTTTCATTCACTGCCTTATGAGAGACTGGGGGGAAGGTGACAACAGTGGGGGTGGGGGTGGGAAAAAAGCTGACTAAATGACTAGAGACCTGGTTACTGGGGAGGGTGCAGAGGGTGGTGGTAGTGGAGGAGCTCTAGGCACCTAGAGCAGTGACAAGCAGGGTGCTGCAGGGGTCAGTGCTGGGACCGGTGCTATCTGAGCTCTTTATCTCCAATACAGCACATGGAGTGGGGAGCAAGGTTAGTCTGTTCGCAGATGATACCAAATTAGGGGCAGTGGTGGACAAAGAGAACTGATGGGAAAAACTGCAGGGGTACCTAACCAAATTAAAGACATGGTCCGTGGAGTGGCAGCAAAGATTCAATGCAAACAAGTGTAAGATGATGCACTTAAGGCCTAAGAACCCGAAGAGGGATTATTGGTTGGGGGGTGAGGTTGGGGATCATAGAGGAGGAGGACCTAGGGGTGTTAGTAACTGAGAGCATGAACAACTCTGCCCAGTGTAGGAGAGCAGCAGCAAAGGCAAACAGGATGCTGGGGTGCATCGCAAGGGGGTTCTCATCCAGACACAGGGATGTGATCCTATCTCTCTACAGATCTTTGGTCATACTGCACCTGGATTACTGTGTGCAATACTGGAGGCCATACCTGAGGAGAGAGATATAAAGTAACTGGAGGGGGTGCAAAGGAGGGCAACAAAAATGTTAAAGGGGATGGAAGGAAAGGAATATGAAGTTAGGCTGAAGGAGCTGAACATGTACACACTGGAGTAGAGGAGGGATGGGGGAATATGATTAAAGCATTTAAATACCTGAGGGGGGTAAATAAACCTAGCACCGAGGGTGTGTTTAAACTGAGGAGTGAAAGAGATACAAAGAGGCATGGACTAAGGTTAGAATGGGGACGTTTCAAGAGGGAAATGAGGAGGCACTACTCACTGAGAGGGTAGTGTCTAGTTGGAATGTGCTGCCAGAGGCAGTGGTAACATGTAAGACAGTCAATAGCTTTAAGAAGGACTGGGATAATGCAAGAGGAAGAGTCAGGGGGGCAGGGGCTGGGACACCGGGGGAGGAACTAAGGGGGAGAAGGCTGGGATAGCTGCAATCTAGGGTGCTAGCTGTACACTAGGGCAGATTTAGATAGACTGATTGGTCTGTTCTGCTGGCAGATTCGTATGTTCGTATGTATGTTTATATGTAAAATCACAGTGACTCTGTTCATGAGCACAGGTCCTAAATTGCCTATGTTGAAAATTTGGTAACAAACATCCATAAAATGACTGTGTTACAAGTGTGCTTTGTGCAGTTTCCACACACCCTCATAACTTCACAAATTTATAGTAATTTCACTCCAGATCTCCAACACTGAAATTTTTTCAGACTTCCTTATGAACAGTACAGCTGCCATTTTTTGCATCCTGCCCGAAATATGCGTTTACTCATCTGGCACAGAATAGTGCAGTTGCTATGGGAAATCAATGTTCAGGACAGAGTAAGAAAATCATACTTACAGTGTTCATGAGCAGAGGTCACCAAAATGCCTATGTTGAAAATTTGGTGAAATAATTCCACTAAATGACTGTGTTACTTACATGCGTTGTGTAGTTTCCACGTCCGCTCAGAAGTTCTAGCATTTTTAATATTTTCACTACTGATTTTCAACATTGTCATCTCTTCACACCTCCCTATGAATGGTGCAGCTGTCATTCTTCACATCCTGCCTGATCTGTGTTTTCGCACATCTGGAGCATAATGGCATGGTCGCTGTGGGAACTCAAAGCTCGGGACACATTGGCAAACTCACAGTGCCACTGTTCATGAGAAGAGGTCCCAAATGCTTTCATGAGGTGGGGATCACAAAAATACCATGTTGAAAATTTTTAGTGCAAATACCAACAAACACCCGGGGCATTAGGGTTTCTAACCATAACATCCCACCCTGTATAGACTGACAGGCATCAGAGGTGTGCCTTTGGATTGCTGACTGTAATACTCATGCCATTCCACCCCCACCCCCCACCCTGCAGCCAGTGCCAGGCATCGAGGTGTGCCTTGGACTCTTCAGCCCCAGAGTTCACCCCCATTCTCCTATATAGCATTCATTTCAGCGTATATCCTTATGGAGTGGGGTGACTGTAAAGCCGAACACCCCAAGGCACACCTCAACACTTGTCTGTGTCTGCAGGATAGGGTGAGGTGAAATGACATGAATGTTGTGGGCAACAACCCAAACACATGCTCCAATGCCGGTCCATCTCTGCAGGTTGGAGGTGGGGTTGGCGTGAAGTTCAGTACTTCACTGCCATTCCTACACTGCATCTGTCTAACTCCTGCATTTCCAGTGCTAATACCAGCAAGCAAACATTCGGCATTGACATATGCTTGTTTATATTTGTATCAAGTTTTATTTCTTTATTATGAGATCTTAAAGTAATTTCTTTTGTGTGCAGTGTAATCCCCATGTTATTCATTATTTGTTTATTTGAAAATTGGTGACTATGAGAGGCACACCGAGCCAAGGCTGATTTCCGGGTGTGACCTGGGGGAAAGAGATGGAGAAAGCACAGGGGGTTTTTTTTGTTTGTTTTTTTAACTCATTTTTATTGTGGAAATTATGAAAAGCATACCAAATACAACACAGAAAAACAAATGAGGTTGTTAAGGACAACTACAAAACAATGACATACAGTGCATAAGTCAGAGAGCAGCACAGGCAGTAATGTCAACACTGCAATGGTTTGTCCAATAAATAGTGTGCAGAAGCAACACAAGTTTACACCTAAGTTAAAAATAAGTGCAGCTGAACCCCATTGATGGGATGCTTAACCAACATTCAGTAGCATGGAAGGAAGGGTTCAGGAAGAGGGTATGCAGGAACTGGGGGGGGGGGGAGTTTTAGTTGGTGACTATGGGAGAAAATGGAGGAAGAGAGTGAATGAAATAGATGGAGAATGGTAATTGATTCCAGAGAGATAGAGGAGTTGATATAAGAAGACAGATTTTCTAGCTAAGAAGTGTGGGTAGTGAATGGAGAAGGTGTGCAGGTCCCTGGAGCACAAGGAGAAGGAGGAGGAGGGGATAAGGGAGATGAGATGTGAAATGCAGGAGGGGAGAGATCCCAAGCAGAACTTAGATTTGAGGGAGACACAATGGAGCTGGCAATGTGTGGGGAGTGGAAGAAAGGATGGATAGGGATAAGTAAAGCAGGCAGTGGTGAGTGCTAAACAGGGAGTTAGTGGAGAAGTGGCAGAAGATGTTGCAGTGGATGCTGTAGAGGGTGTTCAGTCTGGCCAGAGAAGTAGATGGAGCAGTGCCATAGACCACATCTACATAATCGAAGACCGGGAGAACCATTTTGGTGACTATATCCTGGTGGACTAGTAGAGACAGGCAGTCCATATTGCGGTACAGGGCGCCAAGTTTGGAGTGGAGTGTGGCATGAATGACAATGATGTGAACTGTTAAGTCAAGCCTGCTATTAACCCCACACCAAGGTACTTAAGGTTGGGACAGCCTCAATCAGAGAGCCCTCTAGCATAGAGAAAGTGCAGAGGGAGGTGAGCTGAGCCAATTTCTGGCTGATACCAAATGCCATAGATGCATTTTTTTGTGCGTGTTGACCAATAGCTGGTTGGCCTGGAACCAGCGCAGAACATTGTGAAAGTCATGTTGGAGTGAAACTTCCACAGGAGCTGTTGTGGGATCTGAGGCAAAGAGGACTATGTCATCCACAATCACATACATATAAATATGTGAGTTGGCACAGACAGAGGGGAAATCATTGAGGAAGACTGAGAATATGATTGTTCCCAGGATGGAGCCCTGTGGGACCCTAGCCTGAATAGGAAGAGGCGGGGAGACTTCACCTCCTACATGTACCAATCATTGATGGCACGTGTGATAAGATAGGAACCAATCAACAGCAGAGGTTGAGAGGCTGGCAGTGCTCAGCTTATCCAAGAGGAGAGGAGAGAGTGGGACACTGAATCAAAAGCTTTGGCCAGATTGATGAAAATGGCCTCAGTGAGGTGCTCCAGTCCATTTCTGGTAGGATAAAATCTGTGACCCTGAATAGGGTGGGGACAGTGGAATGATCCTTCCTAAAACCAGACTGGAAGGGGGAGAGGAAGTTGGAAGAGTAGAGAAAGTCAGCAAGCCATGAGTACAATTTCTCTTGCAACTTTGCAAGAGAAGTGAGGCGGGAGACAGGGTGGAAGTTGTCAGCAGTGGAGGGATAGCCCCCATTAGATTGTCTTCTTCAATAATTTTGAGCAATTGCAACATGTCTCCCTCATTGTTTTCCTCTAAACTCAAAAGTTTAAATTTATTTAGCCTGTCTGCATAGGATACATTTTTAATACTTTGTTCCCATTTTGGTTGCCCTGTGTTGAATTCTTTCAATATGGTTGATGTCTTTTTTAAGGTGTGAACTCCAGCTCTGTGAACAGTAGTCCAAATGTGGTCTAACATATGTTTTATATACTGGGATGATACAATGTGCTGACCTGGTTAAGAATGTTCTCTTAATACAATTTAATACCTATTTGCTGTCATTGTGGCCTTATTGCAGTGCTTATTCAATTTTAAATCATTACTGACTATAACATCAAGGTCTCTCTCTGACTCTGCCTTTTTAATTGTTTTACTTTTCTGTGCATACATTTTATTTACAGTATATTGCCATGCCTGACTGAGGAACTGTATATTACAGATGTATCACACTAATGATCAGTCGGGTGCTGAGTCACTCAACATTGGATTAAAATACCATACTATGCCATGCCATACACCACCACACCACACCACACCACACCACACTTTACCATCCCTTACCATACCATAACATAACCTTGCATGCCATGCCATACTGTACCACACCATCCTATCCTATAGCATCCCACCCCACCACTACCTTGCCATGCCATATTGTACTATACCACATCATGCCATACTTTACCAAACCATACAATGCCATACCATGCACCGCCATACCATACCATACCGTAAAATGCCATACCATACCATACCATACCATACCATACCATGCCTTATAAAATGGGAAGGGGAAATCCTGTGCCTTGATTGCTAATGCCTGTATATTAGCTCTGTCTAATGCACAGGTAAAAATAAGTGTTTTTCAACCTGGATGCAAAATACACACACACACACACACTCTTACACATTTAGAATGTTTAAAAAAATTGAATGTTAAGGATCATCATTTTCTTTTCAAATTCTGATCCTCTTTACTACTAAATTGTTTATAGATGCCATAATACAGTAATACTCTCTACCCTGCATGAAACATTTAAGCTCAACAATGGATTTGTTTAAGTTATTAGCTTTCAGCAATCCTCTCCCCACCAATCACTCACTTGGTCAACACCACCTGTTATCTCACAGTATCAGTATACTGACCGCTGCTCAGTTGCTCCCTGGCACTCTTGCCAGTGCCATTACCACCACCACAACCAGTTTCCTCATTTACTGCCATCCAAATCAATTGGCATCTCTTAAGAATACACACTGCAGATTAGACTTAGTTTTTTTTTTTTTTAAATCCATTACAGCTCACATCACAGCACCAGCTTCATGGCCTTTCTTCCAGCTGTCTGCCTGTTCACTCACTTATTGGCAGCCTACCTCTCACCTTGCATGACTACCATTGCACATAAATACAAAAGAAGCATTTCTTGATAAAATGCAATGCTTGCCAGCACAATATTTAAACCATCTTTAAACATATCAATTTGTGTGTGTATGTGGGGGGAGGGGGGTCATGGAGCCATAGCAACAAGCTACAGGTTGCGTCACCACACCAGCTTCACGGCTTTTCTCCCAGTCACCCATCCGGTCGCTTGCTTACTGGCAGCCCACCTCTCATCTTGCAGGTGGCGAAATTATTTAACATTAAAATACATAAAAGATTTTATTTTTTTACTGATCGACACTATTCATTTTAAAATTTCAAATGCATATAAAATACACATCCCCATTTTATAAGCATAGTAAGACACCCCGGGAATGTACATTAGATAGTTCTAACACATGACCAGGGGCTGAAGACACTCAGCTGCTTACTATTACCCTGGCCTTGCATTAGAACTGTCTAATGCACACTCCATCATATCTTATTGCTTACATACCATACCATACCATACTATAGCATTTAAATCTATCCCATACCATACTATCCCCTGCTATGCCATTCCATACTACACCATATCATACCACACCATGCCATGCCATAGTATACTGCACCATACCAACCCATCCCACCCCATCCCAACTCATACCATTTCATGTGATGCAATACAGTACAATATCCTACAATGCAATGCAGTACCGTACAATACAATGCAATACAATACAATACAATACAATACAGAACAAATACAATGTAAAATACAATGAGACAATATTACACAGCACAATGTAATGCAAAATAAAGCAATAAAAGATTAATTTTTTATAAGGGATATGTAATGGCCTGGCTACGTCATCTATGTTCATCGGTGAGAAGGCAGGACCATGACTCACAAGTGGTAAAGCCACAAGAGATTAAGGTCCTGGAAAATACTTGGCATTTTATGTCAGGTCATTGCATGTCTAGATTATGCCACATGTTTGCAAACATAAATCATTCAAGTGAGCTATTTTCAGATCTTAATATGTTTATTTTGACTTCTCATCTGTGGTGCAGCATAATGCCAGAGTGATACTATCAAGCATTGTTTCAGCCATTCCCCCATTAGTTAAGTACAGCGTTATGGCACACCTAACCTAAGATATTTTGTTTTTCACACATCTAATCAACAAAACAACACCATTTACATAGCAACCATTATTATCATCAGTGTGGTGTAAAATGTCTTACATAGTAGTATCCCAAAATACTTCAAAGAGGAACAGTCATCACCAAGAGTCCCCACACTCAGGTTAGGGGCTGGTCCCAATATGCACATTGTGTGCAAAAGCATTTTGATTATTTACTGTTTACTGTAGTATAGAAGATTGTATCAGACTAGTTTTGTTCAGTTGTAGGCTAACATCTTTTGTTACTACAAATCACAAAATCCCCTGCAGATGTCATCAGAGGAGTAGATAGTAGTGAGAAGATTCAACAGTCTGCAGTGCATGTTAGAGTTTACATAAGCTCTGATCTTTTGTTTGCTGGTCCTACTGGCCTCCATGAGCTATGTACAGTCACAGAGGATGGTAGTTAGCTCATGGAGAAAAGCAGTCCTGGAAAACATCTGATTGGAGATTATAAAGGCTGTAACATGCATTAAAAGCTAGTGAATCACCCACTGCTGCCTACTGCTCTGATTCCAGCTGCAGGGGATTCTGGGATTTGTAGTAAAAGAAGATGTCAGCCTACAGCAAAGCAACATTTGTTTGATATAATCTACTATACTACAGCAAACTAACTACAGTAAGCAACAACTGCAGAAATCCAGGACTTACCATCCATGAATAGCATGATAAACATCCCAGTGACTGTTATGACCAGAGTACTACAAACCAAACTGAAAATAATGTGCTCAATTTATCGGAATATGCACTCTCGTCAGCAGAAAAATGTTTACTTTTTGAAGGATTGTCTTTTTGCCTGTTATCCAATTTAGATGAGCTACAACTATGTGGGGACCTTGAACAGTTTTTCCATCAATTGCACCTGTGGAAATTTTTCTATGAACAGCAAACATGCCACAATACAGAGAGAAAATCATCATGGAACCCACCAGCAGGATGGAACCCTAATCTAGGCCAATATTTTTAATTTTTTTTTATTTTCTACTTATCCTTGGTGAGCCCTTCTGTCAATCTTCTGCCCTGGTCACGGCCCCTGGGACTTCCACCTGCCATCCATTGCCGCTTCCTCCCCAGTTACCCCCGGCTTAACCCCCCCCCCCAGAGAGTGGGGCCATGGCATCAGACCTCCATATCTGAGCCGTGGGCTTGTATCTGGTCGGGGAGTGTGGCAATGGCAGGCTAATCGAATCCCCAGTGAGGGCTTCACTGAGACAGAAGGCTCACCCATCCTGTTCTTTTTCTAATTTTTCTCTCGGAGGCGGGGATGTGCAATGATGCCAGTGTCTGCCCTGCCTCCCTAAATCTCAAGCGCCAGTAGTGGGACCGACTCCCGGCCTCCGCCAAGGGTCCTCATTGCGCCGGACACTGTTCCACCCTCCCCCTGGAGAAGGAGAGCTGTCCATAGGATGCTCCATCCTTCTCCCTCAGCCGGCCCTCTGATGACCCGAGTCCATTCCTGAACCCGGGTCACCAGCATTGCAAGCAGAAATCCAACCACTGCACCGGCTGGCTGGCTAATCTGGGCCAATATATTGACACCTTTGGACTCCATGTAAATTCAGAAATCTTGAGCAAACAGAACAAAATTCAGTATACTCTGAACCCACTGGAGAGAAGAGCAATTCAAGATCTAAAGAAAAATGACATTATCACCATCAAGCCTGCTGGCAAAGGAGGTGCAGTTGTGATCATGAACAGTACACAACAGGACAGAAAACAAACTGTCAGATACAAAATTCTACATGCTGTGACTTACAGGAGGAGCCAATGGGAAACTTTAGATGGTGGTTTAATTCCTTGAAATCCAAGAACAGGAATATTCTGTACACTGCTACCAAAGATACATAGACCAGGAATCCCAGGACAGATAATTATCTCAGATACTGTGGCTATTACTGAACAAATATTGGGCTGGGAGAAGGGCATCCTCAAGCCAGTGGCACAAACAACTCCAAGCTTCCTGCTGGACACAACTGACTACCCAAACAGACTTTGCAATTTAAAGGCACTCTGCACCAACTCATTTCTTGTCACAATGGATTTAGAATCTCTGTATACTGATATAGAACACTTGGATGGACTAAAACATGCAAAACCTTATTACAAAATGACACAGACAACCAGGCAATTACAGATGCAGTTTTGGAACTCAGTGACTTCACACTGAAACATAACTACTTTACCTACAACAACTAACTATACCTGCAGAAATCTGGCACAGCTATAATCACTAGAATGGCACCTCAATATGCCATCATCTTTATGGCTGTATTAGAGGAAAGCTTCCTACTGTATATCATAGCAGAGAACAAAACCATTGATCCACTACTGTTTTATTGATGATAGTTTTTTATATGGACAGTGAGTGAGGATAAGCTGCATAAGTTCCACAGAGCCTTTAATAATTTTCATCCCTCAATCAACCTGAAAATGGAGTACTTCAAGCAAAATAATCTAGTTTCTGTACACCACAGTTGAAATGAAACAGGGCAAAATGAAAACTTCAATTTACAGAAAACCAGTGGATTATTTTAATTATCTACACCATTCTAGTGCACACCCGACCCATACAAAAAGAGTTAGTGTCTACAGCCAAGTCCTACAATACTGATGTATATGCATGTATAAGTCAGACAGGGCAACAATTTGGAAATACTACAAGGAACCTACATGATCAAAAATTACCCTTCATGTGCAATGGACAAACAGATTGCACAAGCTAGACAAATACCATGAGAACAGCTATTGGTGTACAAAGAGTTTGCAGTGTCAGTGACTCAGCAGGTTTCACACTCGTCACTGAGGCTGGAAGATAAGAAGGCTGTGGGTTCTAGCCACACATCAGGCACATGGATTAAATCCCAATACTGACGCTGTAGAGCAGCATGAGGGTATGCTGAACTCCTGAGGTGCTGTCTTTCAGATGAGACATTAAACCAATGCCTTGTCTGCCTGCTCTGGTGGTTGTTCAGGTGGATGTTAAAGGTTCCATGGCATTTCTCAAAAAGAGTAGGGGAATTTCCATGATGTTTTGGACAAATTTCCCCCATTCACCAAAAATACTACTAACAGCTTAATCTGGTTCAATGTCAGTTGACATTCATCTGTATCCCCCTTCCCCGGGATGAGGCTGAAAATGTAATCTTCCTTTCCCAGTCAACAAAAATGAACTAACTAACTAGAAAAAAGAATCAAAATGCACAAGGCTGGTTGTGACATACATCCCATCAATCAGGCCACTACAGAAGATCATAAGAGAATTGTAACTAGTCCTGCACAGCAATGACAGAATGTCCACCACAGTCAGTGAACCACCTATAATAACTTACAGATTAGACAACCACCAAACTCGGCAAGAGTACTGGTCGGGAATGACACCCCCACAATTCAAACAGACACACAAGGAACTGCACCTTTCAACAAACCAGATGCAAAACATGCAGCATGATTGACACATATGACTCTGTCTACTCTCCATTTATGAAACTGAGGAGCTGAGGTAGTGGGGTGAAAGTGGTGGTATGCAAAAATGCCTGGGATACGTACAAAGGAATAATAGTGGTAAGAGGGGAAGGAGACAGCATCATAAATTAAGTGGGTCAACAGCAAAAATGAAGGTAATAAATAAATAAATTGGGAAGACTGGGTGGGCCAAGCAGCACTTATCTGCCACCAGAGTCCATGTTTCTATGTTTCAAACAGGAACACAAAATAAAAGGGGTTTTCAAATGCAATACCAACAATTTGACTTATGTAATATGATGCCAAAAATGTCCACATGGGTGCATGTGAGAAAAATGGCAGAAATGCTTAGTAAACAAGTAAACAGACACAGATCCACTATCAAACACTTAGACAACCAGGCTCAAGTGGTCGAGCACTTGTTCCAAAACAACCTTTCTTTGAAGGATCTTAATATGGCAGTTTTGAGAGGAAACCTCAAAGACATTCATACAAGACTTCTCTGGAAAGTAAAACTCATGAGATTTCTTGAAATTGATGAACATAGATTGAACAAACATTTAGGCTTCCTCACACATTACCCAATCCCAAACTGAGTTATGATCATTTCCACTGCAGCTCTGGGTCCTTCAATTTAGCATTTCTTTTCTTTTTTTACTTTTTAATCTTCCTCTGTTGTTGGGACATAATTGACTTAACAGAGTCACATGTGCAGAGACTGTTTACTTAATTTACTGAACTGGCAGCAGTACACATCCTACATACCTAATGGAACTTTTCCAGCAATTGACCTTCTTGTTATGGTATCACTTTGATGTAGGCTCACCAACTGCATGTCTGATCTCTCATCTTATAATGACATGAGGCCAACCTCCTGGTAGTCACCTGTATTGCATTAAATTGCTTCATTTTCACCCTCCTGTTAGTTATGCAATCTGGGACCCACAGAATCTTGGATATATTCTGGAATGCTGGTTAGTTTACTCTTCACCATATGAAGGTACCTAAGAAGTCTTGAAAGCTTAGATAAGTATTCTTCAGTTAGTCTAATAAAAGGTATTACCACAGAAAATAAACTCTGACCAGAACCAATAGGGCTGCAGACAAGGAATTTGGTGTAGAAATATTAAAAAGTTACAAGCCTTCCTTAGCAAAATGTAATGTAGGCTCCCCTAATTTTGTTGTTATATAATATTTCTGTACACCACATTTTCAGCATATCCTTGTTATGATCCTGTCTCATAAAGAAGGCCAGAGAAATGTTACAATCCTACCCAAAACCTAATTTCATGCAGGTACTGTGAAATCAACTTTTGGGATGCAAATACACATATCGGTCAGGAGTTGAAAAATGACAGCTGTCACATTCGTGAGGTTCTGTAAAGAAATGGCTATGTTTAAGATTTGGGTTAAAAATATTGCATATTACCAAACTTATGAGCCTGCATTTGAAAAAAAATTAAACATAGCCTGATAACTTTTTTGTTTTTAAATATTTTTACACCAAATTAAGAACATAGCCTTCTTGAACTCCTGGCCAAAAGGTGATTTCACGCAGGGACTGTGAAATCACCTTTTGAGGTGCAAAAAAAACCCATTTTGGTAGGTATTTGAAAAATGACAGCTATCAGACTCATGAGGTGGTGTAAAGATATGGCTATGTTGTGAATTTGGCGAAAACATATTGAAAATTACCAAAGTTACAAGCCTGCATTTACAAAATTCAATGAAGGCTCATAGCTTTTTTTTTTTATATATTTTTACACCGAATTTTCACACAGCCTTTTTTATTACCCCACCTCATGAACAAGGGCAGAGAAAATTTCCAACTCCTGCCCAAATGGTGAATTCACAAAGAGACCATGAAATCATCTTCTGGGATGGAAAATAAATATTTTTGCCAGGATTTAAAAAATGACAGCAGTCACACTTAGGGGTGTGGAGAAAATAATTTCTGCCAGTGGAATTTCGGCGAAAGTGCGAACTTCACTTCTGCCAAAGTTCAGAAATCATTTTCGGAACTTCCACAGAAATTTGCCTTAAAAATGCGGACTAAATATACAAACTGATGGTTAATTTATTAAACTGCAGGAAAAAAATCCACAGAAAGGATCATTGTCAGTGGTCAGTTCTCAGACTTTTTTAACCACACTGATCAGGGGTTCCAGTAAATAAATAAATACCTCCATTCCCTTCCTCGGACCCTCCTGGTTTCTAGTGGCCACCCCCAATGATCATGGCCACCAAAACATTTTATTTACCTGATGTCTAGTGGACCCCCCATCCTGGATTCCTTAATCCACAAAAAAACAGCCGGCAGTCTACAGACTCATCCCATCTATTCCCAGTATTCTCTGATGTCTAGTGGACCTCCCCATCCCCAATCCCTGATAAAAAAATAATCCCAATTCCCTGGTGTCTAGTGGACCCCCCACCCTGAAAGTTCATCTGCCACCACCCCACTCCCCCCACCCTGCTCCTGAGCATGCCATCAGAGCAACCCTCCTCTCTCCTCTACTACCAGTGGCCCACTGAATTGTCAGTGAATGACCGCATGGTTATACAAGCATGCGCTCATTCACTGACAGTTCATGAAACTGTGTATGGAATAAATTCCACAGTTTATGTGCATTTTTCTGCATTTCACGAAAAAAGTCTGCAGAACTCAGTGAAAATCCGCAGGAAATCCCAGTTTCGCCAATGGCGAAAGTTCCAAAATTTCACGGAAGTTTCACGAAAATGGAATCTGCAACTTTGCCCACCCCTAGTCACACTCATGAGCTGATGTACAGATATGGCTATGTTGTGAATTTGGGGGGGAATATTGAAAATTACCAAAGCTACAAGCCTGTGATCTCAAAAATCAGAATAGACTCATAACTTTATTTTTTTTTATATTTTACACCAAATTTTCAACATAGCCTTCTTATGACCCCACCTCATGAGCAAGGCAGACAAAATGTTCATCTCCTCCCCGAAAGGTGATTTTGTGCAAGTATCTCAAAAATCACATTTTGGGACAGATCTGCCTAATGACAATTCAATTGTTCATGAGGGTCCCAAAGAAGGCATGTTGAAAATGTGGGTTATGCCATTAAGTTCAAACCCCCATTGAAATACATTGCAGTGCATACGTGTTTCTTAAGTTCACAGTCTGGATTTGAAGAGTGAAGATGTGTCTGCAGTCCAGAGAGGATTATAGTGTTGAACTCCTAATTGGTTAGTAAGAGCTTCAGGAGTGGGGGTGAGGTGAGGTGGGGTGGTGGGTGCTGAGTGGGAGGGTCAAGTGGGGGCAGTTACGGCTACAAAAGACATCAGTGGACTGTCTTCTTTTCACACGGTTTTCCATAAAAAAAAATAACGCACGGAAGATTAATATAGTGCTGACTTTCTCATCCGCTATGTCTAAATTTTAGTCTCCCATTCTGCTGTGTCAGTGTTCCTACCCCATTGATAAGTGAACCAGTAACTCCGACACATGCAAATCATCTAAGATATGATATTTTAACTGTTGTTTCATGTATTAAAACCCCATTAATTCCAGACAGAGATAACATTCCTTCCCCTAGATTTATTATTTGATTTGTGAGCTCAGTTACACAGAAAGACTTCTTGAATCTGTGAAAACTTTGGGTTGAAAATGAGTTGCAGTTTGTTAATATCGTTCAGAGTTCTGACTAAAAGCATAGAGACAGGTTAAAGCAGGTATCCATGTTAGTAAGTGATTTCAGAAATGCATTTATTGAATTAAACAGTGTCTTTTATGCTGCACATTTCTGTGCCCACCCCTCTCCCCAAGGATTAAAACTACAGTTTAGTCAGCTTATGCATGGGCTGCCAGTTTAGCACCGAAGAGTGAAGATGTGTCTGTGGTCCAGACAGGATTACAGCATTGGACTCCTGATCGGTAAGGGCCTTGGGTTGGGGGGGGTGCTGCTTGGAAGAGTTGGGTGGGGACAGTTAAGGCTGCAAAAGACATTGATGGACTGTTTTCTTTTTACAGATTTTTACATTAGAAAAAACATTGCACAGAGGATTCCTAAGCCAGAAACAAAGTGACTGGGCATCCCCAGTTTCACTGCTATAGGAATCATAGGAAAGAATGCAAGCAGTTATGGACTACATGTCCTATTAGCTTGCCCAATCCCATATTTGTTATTTAAAATTCATAAACCCTATTTCTAAACTCAACATCCAGTCTAGCTTTGAAAGTATTCATATTAGGACTCTCCACTATTAATACAGGTAGATTATTCCAAGATGACACAACCCTTTGACTGAACTAATGTTTTCTTAATTTCAAATTCCATCTTGACTGAAAAAGTTGTTTATGACGCTTTCTAGAGCTGACACGATCCACATTAAATTTAATTCTCAATTCTTCCCACAATAAGGGATCATCCAGGGCTTTAAAAAGCATACACATATCACCTCTAAATCTATGACAGAACTATGAATATGTGCCCAATGTTTTCATCCTTTCTCTTTAAGATCTATTAGCCAAAACTTTTATAGCTTTAGTCATTCTTCTCTGGACACACTCCAGCCTAACAATGTCTTCTCCCTTATATGGAGCCCACACCTGAGCACAATACTCCAGGTGGGGTCTAACCAGGGAACTGTACAGCAGGATCAAGACTTTGGCATCCCTACTAGATATATGCCCAAGTATGCTGTTTAAATTCTGATTTGCCTTTCTCATCTGTAATGAACAGTGGTGACTAAATTTTAAATCAGGGTAATCATTATACCCAAATACCTTTCTTGTATGGTTTCTTTTAATATATCCTGACCAATTTTGTAAATCTCTTTGCCATTGTTTTCCCCCAAATGCATAATCTTACACTTAGCAGAGTTTAATTCTAATTTGTTTATCTCAGTCCATGATGCTATAATACTAATAGCTGTTTGCAAGGCTAATACATCAGTTGAATTATTTATAATAGCTCCTAGTCTGCAATCATCAGCAAATTTAGACAGCCAAACATTAGGGGTATGTATTTTCAGAGTAGAGATGTATACATTAAACAAACAGGTCCCCAACATCGACCCCTGGGGAACACCGCTAGTCATCGGGGCCCAAACAGAAAAAGTTCTCTTAACCACCACCCTCTGTCGCCTATCATTCAACCAATCAGTAATCCAGTTTATTACATTGGTCTCAAGTTTAAATTTCTTTAGAACAGCTATCAGTTCCCTATGTGGTAATTTATCAAAAGTTTTTGCAAAGTCCATAAAAACAACATCGACCGAGTTACCCAAGTCCAATTTATGATTAACATTCTCATAAAAGGTCAGTAGATTGGTCTGACAAGATCTGGACCTGGTAAACCCAAGCTGAGAAAGATCCATCAGTCAATTATCTTCCAAAGAAACTAATATTCTGTCCTTTAATATAGTCTCTAACACTTTGCCCATTAATGAAGTCAAGCTTACTGGCCTGAAGTTAGAAGGTACTGTTTTGGATCCTTTGTTAACAAGCAATTGTCAATGCCGAATGTTTGCTTGCTGGCATTGGCAGTGGTAGTGTAGAAGTTACAGAGCTGTGTAATAGTAATGGCAGTGAAGTATTGAACTGAAGCCAACTCCACCACCACCCTGCAGGGAGTGACAGGCATTGGGGTGTGACTTTGGGTCGTCAGGCATAACGGCCACGCCATTTCAGTACACCCCACCCTGCAGACACTGGCAAGTGTCACGGTGTTCCTTGGGGTCTTTGGTCCTTATCGCACCCATTCCATTAGGAAATACAGTGAGATGGGTGTGATATAGGAGAATGGGGTGAACTTTGGGGCCGAAGAGTCCAAGGCATACCTCAATGCTTCTCACTGGCTGCAGGGTGTGGAATGGTATGAGAATTACAGGCAAGAATCCCAAGCCACACCCCTGATGCCTGTCATTCTCTACAGGGTTGGGCGTTATGGTTGGAAACCCAAATACCTCAGGCATTCATTAGTATTTTCACTCCAAATGTTCAACATGGTTTTTTGTGACCCCCACCTCATGAACAGGGTGAATATCAGTTTCTTAGCCGAAAGCTGCTTATGCACAGCGACTAAGGCATTTAGCACCACAGGTGCAAAAACATTCTGAACAGGATGTAAAAAATGACAGCTGTACTGTTCATGGGGAGGTGTAAAAAATGGCAATGTTGTAAATCTGCAGTAAAAATATTTAAAAAATGGTGAAGTCATGAGCGTACATAGAAACTGTGCAACGCATACCCATAATATAATTAGGTTGGGGAATTTTTTACAGCAGATTGTCAACTCGGGCATTTTGGTGCCTCCGATCATGAACAGTGTCACTGTGATTTTCTTTATGTGTCCCGAACAATAATTTCCCACAGCGACCACGCATCTCTGTGCTGAAAGTGTGAAAACACACTTCGGCATGTTGTGAAAAATGACAGCTGTACTGTAAATAAGGCAGTGTGGAAAAATGCACTGGTGAAAATCTGGACTTCAAATGTTACAAAGTCATGAACTTACGAGGCTGCATGGAAACTGCGCAATGCTCACTCGTAACACAGTCATTTTATGGACTTTTGTCACCAAATTTTCAACATAGCCATTTTAAGACCTCTGCTCATGAACAGTGTAACTGTGATTTTCTTAATCTGTCTCAAACATTGCTTTCACACACCAACAGCACCATTGTGCGCTACATGGGCAGAAACACATTTTGGGCAAGATGTGAAAAATGACAGCTGTACTGTTCATAAGAAGGTGTGGTAAAATGGCAATGTTGAAAATCTGGAGTGTAAATATTGAAAATTCACAAACTTATGAGCATACGTAGGAACTGCATAACGCACGCTCGTAAAACAGTAATTTTTTTGAATTTTTTCACCATATTTTCAACATAGCCATTTTAAGACCTCTGCTCATGAACAGTGTCACTGTGATTTTCTTAATTTCTCCCGTACATTGATTTAGCACACCGACTGCGCCATTGTGCGCTACATGGGCTGAAACACATTTTGGGTGAGATGTGAAAAATGACAGCTGTACTACTTATAAAAAGGTGTGGTAAAATGGTAATGTTGAAAATCTGGAGTGAAAATATTGAAAATTTGTGAACTTACGAGCGTGCATAGGAAATGTGCAATGCATGCTCATAAAACAGTCGATTTTTGAAATTTTTCCACCACATTTTCAAAATAGGCTCTTGAGAGCCCACCTTATGAACACTGGCAGTGTCATTTTGTTAATGGTCCTGAAGGTGATTTCGCACAGTGACTGCAAATCACCCTTTAACCGAATAATGCCATGACAGTGACATTATTCATGGAGAAGGTCCCCAAAACCCATGTTGAAAAATTTGGTGCAAAATTCCAAAATGCCTGAGATATGCAAAGTTGAAAACCCCTATCTAGCCCATTATATAGCTTACGGCATTTGCTCAGTTGATGCGGTCGGCCTTGAAAGAGTGCAGAGCGTGTTCCCAGTCCACACGAAGATCATCGCCAAGGTCCGAGGTAGGTATGGGGTGGGGGTGTGGGGAGACAGGTGCGCAGTGGTGGGTGTGGGTTGTGGGAGGGGGGCCAGGGAGACTACGGGGACTGTTTTTCTTTACAGGTGTTCTTTTTGTTTCCAATGACGAAGAGGGACGTTGCCATGCTGGGGTGGGCTCAGCGTGGCACAAGGATGGTTGGGGGCATTCAGCAGATGGGGATTGGCACCCTGTCACCAAAGATAAATTGCCATGCTGGGGTGGGCTCCAGCATGGCACCCAGTACTCGGGGGTTTAGACAGTGGAGCTGACGAGGATTGAGCACCCCAGCTATGTCATGAGTTGCTGCGCTGGGGTGGGCACCCAGTGGCATTTTGAAACTTTGGGGTGAGCGGGGAGCACAGCCGATGGGGATTAGGCACCCCATCAGCTATACAGTCATGTGCATGCATGCAGGCGCGCATGCCTGCTGTGCGTGTGTGGAGGGCTGCGCGGCAAGCAATATCTATCGCTGCTCACTGAAGAGTAGCTCCCCTTTGAACTGTATGCCACTGCATTTTGGAGCTCGTCTGTACAGCTCCATCATGTATTGACTTACAGGGCCGCCTGACAACACACTGATTGAATTGGAAGAGCGAGTGACACACTCTGAAATCTCGGATGATGGCACTATGTTTCTTGCACATGTGTGCAAGCAAACATAACAAACATAATAAATGTATCTTAATTTTTGAAGACTGTTTTTTTTTTTTTTGTGTGTGCATATGTGACGTATGAATGAGGGATCCACTCACTGTAGATCAAGGGAGGATGAACAAAGTGGTAGACAGTAAGCCCTACCAGAGCTTCAGGCTGATGTAGCACAGTGATACATGGGGGGGGGTGAACAAAGTGGTAGACAGTAAGCCCCACCAAAGCTTCAGGCTGATGTAGCACAGCTGGACTATGGCAAGGGAGGATGTGAAACGGTACAGGTACATGGGGGGGTGAACAAAATGGTAGACAGTAAGCCCTACCTGAGCTTCAGGCTGATGTTGCACGCTGGACTAAGGCACAAGCACCCATGGCATGTTCTTATAGTCCCCATTTATATGTCCATTTATGTTCTTACAGCGCTGATTGCCTAACTGTGTCAAGATGTAAAACAGATACTAAAATGTCAGGTTTATTTCAGTTGACCAGGATCGTAGTGGGGAGAGGGGGCAAGTGAAACAATGTCCTGAGAATGTTCTTAAACTTATTAACCGTTGCTGTGCCATGGAGTGATACACTGGTCCGGAATCCCTATACGTTCAAATTCTGTTTGCAGCCTAAAGGTGCTTAGGTGGACTGGCATTTACATTACTCAGCGGCAAATCTTTTTCATACTTTTTGTGATCATTGATTAAGATATAACCACTAACTGATGAGACACTCGGGGCAAACTGTGCTACCAGCAAAGTTGCATTGCAAAGCCCTGAATATTTATCTGTTGATAATGAAATGAAAACTGTCAGCTGATAACATTCAGCCACTGTCCATTACAGAATAGACATCTCACTGATAGATCTGGAGCAAAGGGACATGCCATTACAGCTCCAGACACGGAAGACAGAAGTTCATGCACTTTCATCGCTGTTAACTTTTTCAGCATTTTAAAACTGTTACTTAGCATCTGCACTAAGATGTTACACATCCCTGAACTGAATTGTGACACCAGAATCCCTGCGATCAACATTTGTCAGCAAAAGTGAATTGAAAAAAATCAATAGATGTATAAAATGGTAAGTGACATGAGTCAATAACAACATAGCTGCATGTAGTACTTGGCTTAAAATTTGAGCACCACCATATTCCGCACCACAGTGTCAAACAGGGATGCCATTTATAATTCAGCTAATGTCAAGCAGTTTTTGAGCCATAAAAAGTATTATTGTATCAGTATGGTGGCACAACGGAATCAGGAAATTATGAAATAAAATGCAACAGCACCCCCATCAGCCATATGTTGTGCGGGTGAAGGGAGTGCATGAGCACCCAGGGGTGGGCTGTTAGGTGGCTTCAGATTCACCGGAGAAAAGGGTGGATTCAATTGTGAGCTACGGTTGAATTTGTGTTTTCTTTTTCTATACCTAGTTTTCACTGTTTTGTTAGGGCACATGTCCAACCCTAAGATGTTTAGGGTCACAAGGTGATGTGACTTCATTGAGCATCTGATTTTAGAAAGAGGTGTGTGATTCTATCTAAATGCCAGCTCATGGCAATTCAGAGGAAAAAAAAATATTTTGAAGCTGCATTACCAGACTAAGTGTGCAGTTTAGTGAATTACCACACAGGGGTGTGTATATGACAGCACTAAAAGGTGCATTAAAGTGCTTCAGTCATAAAAACCTCCCCCATTGGCTGCTGCTGAAATGCATAGCAGTATGTTCTCCTTTGCTTCAGCTTCAGGTAGTACAGTACGCTCAAGTTCGTTTGCATAGGTTTTAGCAGCAGGGAGTTCACATTGACAGAGTCTAGTAAGAGAAAACACTTGGAATTACACATACAATGAAGTTTGAGTTTTCACATCAAATGCTGAGGTATTTTTTTTCTGGAGGATTAGAACCATGGAGTCCATGAAGGTGTGCTTTGGAGAGCTGGCGTGTGTAAGGACTGTTAGGCACCCACATTTTGGTGGTTCTGCTTTGGCAGGGAACAGTTTATAAGTAATGATGTGTGGCTTGTCTCCTAACCTAGACAAGACTACACCATCCTATCAGGGTAACCAACACAGTTAATCTGTATGTGTGTGGGGGCTGCTCACTGAAGCGTAGCTCCCTCTTTCAACTGTATGCCATTGCATTTTCAACTGCTGTCATAGACAGCTTCAGCGGTGATTGGAGAACTGTGACCACGCCTGCAAACACACTGACTGAATTGGAAGATGCTGACACACCTCTGAAAAACTCAGATGATGGCACTATGTTTCTTGCACATGCATGCAAGCAAACATAAAAATGGGTATAACTGTTGCTTCTTTCCAGTCACTAGGGACTATACCCTTGTCCAAAGATGTCTGAAAGATAAAAGTAAGGGGAGATGTCAAAATATCTGCTAGCTCACAAATAAGCCTTGGGTGAATAGAATCAGGGCTAGGAGAGTTACTGATGTCCAATTTCCTGAGTTTGTCAGCTACCTCCCCAGGATCAATTACTATAACCCCAGGTGTGGATGGATCTTTACCAACATCTGATGGAGAGTTAATATTGAAAACAGAACACAAACATTTGTTCTGTATATCAATCATGTCTTTAACTGACAAAGCCTGCCCCAAGTCATCCTTAAAGGGACCAGTTGTGTTTGAATTTTTTCTTCCACTATTTATATATGAATAAAAAGATTTTTTATTATCATTAATTCTGGAAGCTGGCTCAAATTCGAATTCATCTTTTACTTTTCTTATAGCTTTTTTCACACTGGTTAAAGCCAACCAATTAGTCCCTGTTTTGTCTCTTCTATATTTTTTGTAAATTTTGTTTTTTCTATTAATCAATTTCTTAATGCGAGGGGTGAACCAGCTTGGATTATGTTTGCCTTTATTATACTTATTACTAATGGGTATATATTTTACTGTAAGATTCTTAAGTTGTTCCAGCAATAATTTCCACATCTCATTTACGGTTCTATTTAGAAAAGCACTACACCAATCCCAATTCGAAAACTCAATTGTAAATTCCTGAAAGTTAGCTTTACCAAAATTCAGTCTAGTTGTTGATGCAGCATCTTTAAGAGCATGGGGTTTAATAATACTAAACATTACCATACAATGGTGACTGTTACGCAAAGTGGGATTTAACCTGATATTAGACAACTGATTATCCATATTACTTAAAATGATATCCAAGATGTTATTACCACTGGTTTTCTCTTCTACCAACTGTATAAGGCCTAATTGGTCAAAGACATCCAGAAAGGACCTATCTAATTTGGAAGTACCCTGCCATGATTCCTATACAATATTCGGCAAGTTCATATATCCCAAAATTATAATGTTGTCAGCTGGGGCTAGGTTACTAAGTTGTTTAATCAGATCTAGATCATGGACTTCTAAACTGGGGGGGGGGGGACAATATACTAGGCCCATAATAATTTTGGTATCATTGGATGGGAATAGTTTAACCCAAAGGGAGTCAAGATGTGACTCTTCCATTATTATTTCCTCAAATATAATAGTTTCCTGAATATAAATAGCGATTCCACCTCCCTTCCTGTAATCTCTAGATTTGGAGTAAAGATTATAACCTTGAATTGAGTATGCCCATGAATCATTTAAATCCCATCAGGTTTCAGTAATCAAAGCTATCTGAATATTCTGTGAATAAAGTACAGTTTTGAATTCCTCAAATTTATTAGTAAGGCTTTTTGCATTTATAACAACTCCCTTCCAGTCACACAATGCTATAACCCTATTGACATTATTAGCGGCATTATTACAGTCCACTACCATACCCTCCCCCTTTTCCAGTTTAAATGGAAACGTATGACCTCATTTATCTTTTTACTTAAAATTCTGGTACCGGCATAACTTAAGGTGAGGCCATCATGCTTGAAAAAGGATCTCCTAGTGAAAGTCAAAGAATTGTCCATGAAGCCTATTTTTTCATTTACATAAAAGTGCCTTAACCATTTGCTAAGCTGTATAATTGCTTCATTTGTATATGCATGGTATGCAAATGTTGGAAGGATTCCTGAAATAATTATTTCCCATTAATGTGTCTAATTCTATCAGCTACCTCGTTTAAACTAGACTGAAATTTCTTAACATTTCTTGTACCTATATCATTGATACCCAGATGTAAAACTACCAGAGGGGTAGATGTACCCTCAAGAAGTCCATCTAGTAGATCAGGAATATCACTTATTTTTACTCCAGGAAGGATGCTAACTGTAGTGTTAGCTTTGCGCCCATAGCACACCATTGAATCCACTGCCCTTATAATGGAGTCACCTACAGTAGAACTGCTATATCCCTGTACTAAAGGAATAATGCCTGACAGGGTGGGTGTTATGCTGGGATAACATCCCACCTCGGGAGGTTGGGCCCGAGGCCACCGCCGAGGGCATCTAACACCAGAAGGGATGTTATCCAGCATAACACCCACCCTGGAGGCATTATTCCTATTATACAATGGCTTATTGTTTTATAGTTAAAAAAATAATTTTAAAGAATGTTTTTGTTAGTGTGCAAAAATATTTTTGTTTCTCAAGAGAAAAAAAAAAAGGTCAGGAGCATGCTCCATATGTACAAACAATCAGCAGGGATGTTATGCCAAGATAACATCCCTGCTGTGACAGCCACCTGACCAATCAGAAGCCAGGATTCTTTCTTGCCATTGTATAATGTGAATTATTAATAACTTCCTCAGCCAGTTTCTCATGATGCACCATATTTATACTTTCACCTGCTATTAGGTAATCTTGAGTAAGAGGTTCAAATGTATTCTGTAGTGATAGGGAAAAACCTATAGGACCATTGTTACACAATATATGAGAAGGGATACTTATAGGACCATTAGTACACAGTATTTGTACACTATGTTCATTTAGATCTCTTAATCCAACCATCATGGTATCATTACTAGCCTCATATCTTGAACTTTTTGCCACACACACACACACACATACACACCCACACACTATTATCTGTGGGTTCTAATACACTCATGGCTACAGTGTCAATATGGTCCTCTAAAACACTTATTTCATTTTGTGTCTCCAATCTACTTGTTAAATTCCTAATTTCCTCTTGTAAAAACATTATTGTTAAGCACTTTTCATAAATAAATGCCTTACTAGTGGGCTCCTCAGTGTACATATTACATCTGGAGCACGATTTTTTGGATTTGCCCTGTTTACCTTTTGCTTGTGACGTTACTCTGGTTTAATTAATGTCAAACACTATCTGTGTATTCAATCCTACAGATCAAACCTCAATAAACTGCTTACCCTACTGACTTCTCTAACTGTCCACTCAGTATCCCAGTATCTCCAGTGGACACAGCTGACAAGCATACAACACGTGCCTCTGTGTGCATCTTGCGTGTGACTACGCACGCCCCACTCGCACTGTGTGTGTCTGAAATAGCAAGCCTTGACCAGGAAGTCAACAACAGAGGTTATCACCCTGCTCGTATCACCCGAAAATAAAGTGTGTTTTTTTGTTGTAAAAAACAACTCCCCACAGCTTACTGGTACTCCCTTTAAAGTAATTAAGTGTCATAGACTTTCAAAACTAAAAGTTATTTTAAAACTAGACAGTTGTAGTTTCAGCAACACATGCACTGAAACTATCGTCTCTCTTCCAGGTCAGAACATAGCTTCTAATGTGACCAGGGCTCCCAGAATAAAATGAACAGACTCAGCTGCTTAAAATACAAAGTAACACTGTCTCTGCACTCTCATTAAAGTAGTATCAACTCCTCAGTATATCTATGGGTATTTAATCTGATGTTTCAAGGGGGGTTGGGGTGGTGGGTGCTGAGAAGGAGGGTCAGGTGGGGGGATATCCATATATATTAAAAGAAAATAAGAAGAAATAACCGTGCATGCTCAGTAGTGCAGGGACGCTGTTAAAAATAAATGACATTGAGGATTCTTCACACTGGGGGACTGGGCATCCCCAGTGTCATGGCTGTGTTTCAGAGGGGTGGGGTTGTGGGTGCTGACAGGGAGGGTCAGGTGGGAGATATTAATATATATGAAAATAATAAGAAAAACAAATAACCATGCATGCACAGTATTGCGGTGACACTGATAAAAAAAAAAAAACATAGAGGATTCTTCATCAGGACACTGGGGGACTGGGCACTCCCAGTGTCACTGTTATGTTTCTGAGGGGGTGGGGTGGTGGGTGCTGAGAGGTGGGGGTGGGGGGATAGTGCAGTGCTACTTTCTTGCCAACAGCAAGCAGAGTGCTTCACGGTCATGGAGGCGACTGGGTTGATACTCCATGATGCTATTCAGCTGCAAAGAATGCAAGGAACGTGGAGTCCTTTTTTGAAAGCAATAAGTCTGCAGTGCTCTGCCCAATGCAGCCATAAAAAGTGTACTAGATTTTCCTGAGACTAATACACACAACTGACCTGTAACAGTAAATACTAAGTAAACTAAAATGTTTTTTTCCCACAAAGTACACATTGAGACTAGACCCACACTTAAGAGTGGGATCCTTTATGCTGACTATTCCCCTTTAAAGGATTATATAGCAGAAAAAAAGTCCAAGAAAGACAGAGTAAGAGGCACATCAACACAGGATTAGAAAATAAGACACTTAAGTATTATGAGACAGTATGGCTCAGATGGTATCACTTCTGCCTCTGGGTCAGAAGATCATGGATTCTAGTCCCACATCAGGATTGGTCTCATACCATTAATGCTGGCAGCTGAGTAGAGTAGTAGGGGGTTACTGGACAGTTGGGTTGTTCTCTCCTTCAGATGTGTATGTTAAACTGAGGTCCTATCTGCCTTTTCTAGTGCTTATTCAGGTGGATGTTAAAGATCTCATTGTACTTCTCAAAAAGAGTAGGGGAATTTTTATTGTAACATAGAAATGAATATAAGTAAAAAAAATACAAACTCAACATACAAACCCCCCAAAAAGGAAACAAGACAACGAACAACAGAAACTCTCATGGTTGTAAACTAATCCATAATCAAAGCCAATCGATATAATAGAAGAAAGAAAAAGGGTCTGGATTCACAAAAGGCAACTTGCGTTGGAAAAAATGGTGCAATCAGCACTTGCGTCCTGAGTTGTGTCCAGGGGGGATTCACATAGGCAGCCTGTGACATGCTGCAGGCTGCCTGTGCCCAACTGCACCTATGCACCATAAACCCCCTTGGCGACATGGCTGCAGGGGGTTATGGCAGCATTTGCACCCTATTCAGGTAGGTTGGCTGCTATGTCCACAAATGGGATTCAGAGACAACCACCAGTGAACATCTGTCAAAGACCAGCTACGCCACCAAAAAGGTGGTCTAAGTGGTCTTTGATGTTCACTGGCGGTTGCCACTGTGCCCCAGCAGCACATCCCCTGTGGGTTACAGCCCTCCCATGGGCTCCAGGACCTAGACATGGCATGCAGTGTGTGTGGATCACCCCTGATGCCCAGACCCCCCCACACATACATGCTGTGAGCCCCACATGCCCTGGGACATGAGCCCTCCATCAATCCCTGTAACCCCCTAGTAGTCTACTGGCCCTCCACCCCCCCAACCCAACAGTGTGAGCCCTCCCATCTCCCCAATACCCCGCTGGTGACTGGCACAACCCTCTGCTCACCACCATGGCCAGCTGCTGACTGAACTGTGCAAAGCTCACATACTGTAATAATATGCGCTCTGTGAATGACAGCCGCTGTCATTCACAGAGCGTATATTATTACAGGTGAACTTGCACAGTTCAGTCAGCGGTTGGCTATGGTGGTGAGCAGAGGACTGTGCAGTCACTGACCACCCACTGGGTGTGTTTTGGGGGCTGGCACCGCCGGGAAGGGGGTGGGGGACCATGGGGCCACAAGGGCAGTTATGAGTGTTTCTTTGTGGGGGGATCCATGGCAAGGGGACATGGGGCTGGAGCCAACACCTTCTGGGGGGATTGGAGGTGGGCACGGGGGTGCCATGGTGCACCTCGGCTGGCGCATCTGCTGCATCCCCTGTCCTGTGACCTGTGGCATTCCTGGGAGCTGCGCCCTGCCTTGCGCAGCTGCCGCAAGTTGCAGGACACATAACCCCTGGACCTGCTCCGATACTGAATCGGGTGCAAGGTTCAGGTAGCAGGGATGGTCGGTGCAAGCTGCCATTGTCGCAGCTTGCAGTGACCCTTTCTGAATCTGGCCCAAAGCATTTAGTCCAAAAAAAAAAAAAAAAAGATTAGGTGAATTTTTTAAAAAGAAAAACCAACAAAACAATTGAATACAACAGAGAACCAATGAAGTTAAATCAAGTTTGTGCAACAGTAGGGGGATGTTCCCAGTGTTCTGGCAAAATTCCCCTTTCTATACATACCACCAATAGATAAATCTGGTTTAATTTCAGTTAGTTTGCATCTGCATCTCCCCTTCCCACACTACCTAGAGGAGGCTGAAAATAGGCAGTATTGCTGAGCCCTCCTTTCCTAGTCAACAAAATAAATAAAATCTTTAAACAGAGCCCCCACTCCCATACTTATAAGTAAAAGGCAGTAATGCATGAGTTAGTTACCTGACAGCCCACTTCCAACTCCGAGCTATAGAGGTTGAGCAACAGTGTTCCCCCATCACCACCGACCAAATATGCTTGAAATTAATGATCTGCATTGTATCTCTGCCCAACACTGTGGTATGTTTAACTCATTGAAACCTCACACATCCTGCCTAGTTCTTTTGTCTTGCCTAGTGCACTTACCTGGTAATCAAAAACTAAATAAATAATTCTAATAGGTGCAATAACAAAGAACTGGACACTGGCATTGTGACTGGTGACTCGGCAGGAAAATCAAAAATGTACAGCGGGTACCTTTCATGAACATTTGGTATTATAAATCAACAGTTTCCATCAAAATGCCAGCTGCTTTTTTTCTGAAATTGCTTTTCAAAAGAGGAGTGTTTTTCCTTTCTAGGCACACAGCTGTAAAAGAGGAATTTGTTGCTGCACTGCAATTGTACTTTGCAGACAACACTGGAAATTTAAGATGACTAAATGCATATTTGAGCATTTACTAAACAGTCTGGTACTGAATACAAGGCAGTAGTCATGATAATTTCTGCTAGGAGAATGAATATTTAAAATGTTTTTGATGGTGTAAATTATCTTGAGATGTCATACTTTAATAGCTAGAACTTGACAATCAACATAATGTATTATGCATGAAATGCTTCTATTTTTTTTGTGGCGTGGGACGAGTATTTTTAAAAATATTTGTTGAACTAAATTTGGTACTGTTGACAGGTATGGGGATGTCATCTTTTGAATCTACAGCTTATTGTACCGCATACCTCTCAACCTTTTGTTATAGAAATGAGGCACATGAGCACTCAAGGGACACTGAGGGACAGTGACTCCCATAATGAGGGACACATCCTCAAACATGAAGATACAATCTGAGAACACTGTAAATCACTGTGTTTACTTGAGCAGAGTTTATTTTTGATTTAGTACCTTAGAATATTATGAATTTCTGCTTTAATGTCAGAATTTATAGCACGTTCTTTGCATAAGCAACACATTTTACATGTGGGATAGATGAGGGATAGAACAATTTTGAGGACAAAATAAGGGGCATCTCTTGTAATCAGGGACAGTTGAGAGGTACCCTGTACTGTATATTGAGAGCAACTACTAGGTGGACAGGCTAGGCACCACATAGACTCTATTGGCCAGATTTTCAAAGCCCTGAGAAGGATGTAAGGTGCTTGTATCAAAGATCTGTGATGCAACTGGCACCTTGCATCAAAATATGCGGCCAGGAGCCATTCAGAAAAGGGAGTGTGCACCAGCCTTGCACCACAAATTGGGCTGCAGCATGGCGCTAGGGGGCTTGTGGCAGATGCAGGCTACTATATCCTCTGATGTGGCATTCAGAAAACCTTCCCAAAAGACAAAGGTCTAAGTACTGTTAGACCAGCCAAAAGCTGGATAACAGTACTTAGACATCCTCTGGGAGAGTTGTCAACTGTGTACCACTGTGTCACCCCAAGCCCTGATCTGCTTGTAAGTGGAAATATGGGATAAAATCCCTTGTGATCAAGTGTCCTGCCCCTGACATGCCTGGAATGCACAGTATTGTACAAAAAAATTAAAGACATTAGTGTACAAGATTCCCCACCCAGCCCGATATGCCCGAATATGAAAAGGTTTTCACGGTCTGTACCTGGTGGTCTAGTGGCCTCCCCCCAACCTGACATGCCCAGAATGTACAGAACTGTACATAAATTAAAGTAATTTGTGCACAAGATTCCTCACCCCTAGCCCAATATGCCCAAATATGACAAGGCTGACATGGTCTATACCTAGCAGTCTAGTGCCCCCCAGCTCCCACACCCTGGCAAGTAGTGCTCACTACCCCACTCTCCCCATCCAGAACTCCAATCCAGCAACCAGCACAGCCCTCCTCACACCACCACGGTCGGCCACCAAATGAACTGTTGGAGCACGCACTGTATGAGTGCATGCCCTGGCAGTTCATTTGGCTGCTGCCCCTGGTGATGTGAGGAGAGCTGTTCCAGTTACTGGATTGGGGTTTGGGATGAGGAGGGAGCAGGGTGGTGGATACTTTCTGCCAGGATTGGGGGGGTTGGAGGCCACTAGACTATCAGGTACTAGACCACCAGGCACTGTTGGCAATTCTTGGCCAGCTTGGCTGTCTGTTCACAGGCTCTGGAGTCTGGCACAAGCCCGGGTCACTAGCAGGCAGCACAACATGCTGCCTCGGGGTGATTGAGAGGTCTGGCTAGACCACTTTTAGCTTGGACTAGTAAACATATGCTTTTTGGTTGCTTGCATCATGGATGCAAGCTGGGTGCCCTAAAGTGAATCCAGCTGCCATAAAATCATACAAATTGGCTGGAAAATGGGGTGTAAGTCTGCTGAACTGTAAGTATGCATCATCCTTTGAATGCATATGCATCTGGGAAGTTTAGAAAATTTAGCCCAGTCTCCGTGATCTTTAAAACAGGGCCTCTTATAGTCTTACATAACTCATTGTTCCAGACTGATCCTGGTGGTGTGAAGTAGGGACAAGTTCATCTTTCCCAGTCCTAATTGGAACCCAAAAAGTTTCTAAAATGTTTTTCCAGTAATTTCAAACCATGTTCTTGAACCTAGTAAATTAAATAATTTTGCATATTACACATATTTGAACCACAAAACAATTGCACATTTTTAAAGTGCTAGTATATGCCTGGCATTTAAAGTAACTTTCAGAAGTAGTCAGCTTTATCTTTTTTGTGTTTTTGGTTTTCTACCTGACAGTGCTAGGTGTGATGTGTGGAACATCACTGTACCAGGAGGCTGACATTGCCAGTTCTATTCCTCCCTTTACATCATCAGCATTGTGACTTCACTGACTGTAACATCATTTGTAAGTAACCAAGAAGAGCCAACCTCCAGTTGCTTGACTGGCAAAATGGTCTGACTGTTATTTTATTGTATTATTTAATGAATGATAGAATTTTACACTGAACTCTGCTGCATACTTTGTTGTTGTGCATTGTATATATTGTATTATGATTCTGTGCATGTATTGTTTCCTAAAACATTTTTCATTAAGTGCTCTGAGCCTCTGGGAAGGGGCGCTAAACAATTGAAATATCTATCTATCTATCTATCTATCTATCTATCTATCTATCTATCTATCTATCATCTATCTATCTATCTACCTATCTATCTATCTAGCTAGCTAGCTAGCTATCTAGCTATCTTCTGACACATTTTACCAATCAGGCATCAGGGCTTGTTATGTAACAATGAGTGAGGTCACATGATGATAATGTAGTGGGAGAATGGAATTTGATGTGGAACTCCACTTCCTACTACCTGAGCAGTTCTCCCTCAGTGACAGGCTTAAAAAGGGGGCTAAAAACCCACCTATTTGCTTTGGTTTATAATTTAGATTCCTAGTAAGGACACAATCTATATGTTTTAAATAAGTTTGTTTACTGTATTTTTATTTTTATGCTTTGACCAGCTTCTTCTCAGCCCAGCTCATTCTCACTCACTACGCTCTAAAAACTGCTGTCAATTGCCAGTAACACAAACACCTCAGTGAAACACACACTGAGTGAGAAGACCTGTATGATAACATAAAACAGCCCAAAAAACTAAATCTGACCCCATTCGACTCAACACTAGTGCACTTCGGACAGTTACTAGCTCTGAAACTCACACTCACTCTCTCTCGTGTCTCCACACAAACCTCCATTAATTCCAACCTCTGCATGCAGCTCATTATCATATCGCCTTGGCGATGGTGACCTACAACAACTGAAACCTGTTCTAAGTCAAACTAAAAACTTAAATCTTACCTCAAGTTCATGTTTTTTAAACATGTTTCTTTTCTTTGCTACTGTTTTCATGTTGTAACTGTTTTTTTAATTGCTTATTTCACAAGCTGCTGTTTTCAGACAAGGATCAAAGCTCTTACCATTCCCACAGTCTATCAGCAAAAGCAAGCCATTTATATGTGTGTCAAAAAGTGATTTATTCACAGAAATACAATGTTGTTGTATATGGAATGTGCTTCCAGTTTCTTGTTAAATGCTCTGCCATGTTCTACTGATAAAAATAAGGCAAAACACTAGTGTTGTGAGGAATTTTCACATTCCAGAGGAACAAAATTTCACTGAATTTTCAAAATTCTGCTGAAAATCCATCAGAAACAGAATGGTGCCATTCTGCTGCAGAATATAGTTGTGGAATGATGTTCTGCAGAAAAAATTGCTGTTTCGCAGAATATTATTCTGCAGACCTCAATATTTTCTGTAGAAATTGTTGTGGAATAATTTTCTGTGGAATAAAATGCTAGTCTGCAGATCACAGTAGGCAGAATTCCACAGAAGAACCAACACAATTCCAGCAGAAATTCCACCAGCGGAATGGTCATTCCATGCTAATTGTGCTGGCGGAATTCCACATGCCACACAGCACTGCAGAACACTCTGTTTCACAGACACTTATTTATTTAATGCAATCTAGTTGGAGAAAAAACATTCATAAGCAAGTGCATAAGACAACACATGATGGTGTACGAAAAACTTGAATTTAATGTATACCTTCAGAGTGGGATGCGTTGATAAACCCTGAGGGCGAAGACACCTCGGATGTGCATTAAATTCTCATTATGCTTCCTCCCATGCATTATTCTATATTTAATGCATGCCCCAGGAGTGGAACAAGGCTGAAGCCTCCCCTGGGAAGTGCATTAACATCCTATGATGTTCACTATGGAGGGGTTTATTATAATTATAAAATTGCCCTTTTTGGGGGGGAGGAAAATGAGATTTGCTACCTGATCGTGCATTTATAGAAATTTAATGCACGGTCAGGTGACGTATCTAGCCCAATAAATTTCTAGATTTTTCTTGTAATTTCAGAAATAAATACCTTGCCTTGCATAGATATGTTTGCTTCCAGAAAAAGCAGTGTTTTTTTACATCACACCCAATGCTACATGACAGAAAACCACCAAATAAGCACACAGAAAAATAAAAACACTTCAAAAATAAAAAGTAATAATGGAATATCTCTAAAAATTGCTAAACATTTCTTTCTGCTATTTTTGGACATAATCTCTTTAAGGAGAGGTTCATTGCTGTTCTACATTTACAGCTGGGCAACATTCAGGGATCAGTTTTTATAACCAGTTCTGCATGTTCCCAGTGTGTGTAGTAGTTTTCAGGTATGCAGACTGATCTATGCAGGAACCAAGCTGAGAACACCAAACTTATCTCATTTGTGACCTGAGCTGACCACCAAACTGATTTCATGTTTGTAGTTGTTAAATGAATTCCTTTTGTTGCACATTTTACTTAGAGCCTTGGTTGAGAATCAAACCTGTAAGCCCGAGTCTTAAAGGCAGCAGCTCTAGCCATTCAGGTAAAGGAAACTTCTCATTGTACCAGAGTTTGGCTTGTACTTTTAACTTATTTTAAGTCAGCCTCTCACAGTGAGAGTGTGCTACTGGTACCAGTCTTCAACAATACAGGTCATGGTCATTGCAGTTTTGATTGACTTCAGGATAAGTACTACAGTGTGTATGTAGATGAACCACATGTACAGTACTTATACAGTAGTTACACATTTATCTATATTTTTAATTATTTAGACTTTGGTAACTGTAAGAGCCTGCTGGGACAGAGCCCATTTACAGAGGTGACCAGGACAGGACCAAACAGTGGTACAAATAGGGATAAGCTGGTGATCATTTACATTCTAGTTCAGGTAAAACAGTTATATTTGTCTAAGTCAAGAAGGTACAGTTTGCACAAATGTTTATAGGACCTAAAGATTTTGCCTCCTTCAGATGGAGTCAGTAAGATGATCTAGAGTTTGGAAGCAGTGTAATCAAAGGAACACTGACACACTTAGGGTCTGAACAGAAATTACAGTAAATTAGCTGATACTGATCTGAGTGATTACCTGTATGGTAAACAGCTAACTGCATGAATGGGGGTGTTAAGAGCAAGAATTTTATAAATGGTGCTACCCAGCAAGTAGTTAAGCCTGACATTGAGGACAACCATTAGAGAGCCCTATAGACTAAGCATTGATCCATCAATCTACTGTATTAGCATCCAGGGCAAAACACCCTATGTGACTGTACGGAGACTTGTATCTAGACATTTCTCCATCAGATTTGATCCTTGTAAGAATTTAATTTCCAAAACTTAACTAAAACTCCCAGATCATACCTGAAAATAGGCAGCCATGCTGTCTAGTGTACTTACCAGGTCAACAAAAACTAACTAAATAAATAAATCTTATGTGTTACCAGAGCTTCCCACATCGCATCGCTATGGTGCTGCTAAAGGAAAGTTTTTACCAGACTATTTTCCACATGTACAATACAGTACTAATTCCCTTTTTTCAAATACAGAAACTTCCCATGCCCTCATTAACACTGTTATTTTTGTCCCTCCAGTGGGCAGATTCACTAAGAGTCTCTAGTGGGAACCAAACCTGAGATCTTGAGTCCTGAAGGAAGCAACTCAAACCATTTGGCTTGAGAGAAACTCTCATTATCTGGGAAGTTACTGTACATGGTTCCTTTTTAACATTTCATTACTGTTAGTCTGTCACAGCTAGAGAGCACTGCTGACTCCATTCCTTACTTAAAGAGCTACTGACTCCTCAAAGAACACTTTAAAAAACATAATAATTAGGTACACTTTTGCTTTATTCCATTTATATTTTATACAGTATATTTCTCCTCCCCATAATTTATGACTAAGGAAATGTGTATGAATACAGTACATGACTGTTGTCCCTTAGAGTTTATTTTGAGTTCATCTGCCCTATAGCTTACTCCAAGTCATAATCCTCTGTTGTGACATCATAGTCTGTTGCCATGGGAGTAACTGTGAGGCCACAAACAGTGCTCTATGACTTGACGTGGGGAGAAAGCAGCATGACTAAATGAACTCTTCAGGAGCAGAAATCCTGTTTTCATACAAATGACCTCAGTAATAAATAATGGGTAGGAGAAATCCGAAACTAATAGGAAATACAAGCTGGACTGTGTCTAAATATTATGTTTTGTTAAAGTTCACCTGAACGTGTCACCAGCTGTTTAACACTATAGAGCTTTGCTACTGAAGCACCTCACATCATAGCTAGATGGCGTTGCTGCTGACAGACTGTGATCAGGGACCTGAGATAGAAGCAACAAAGTATTTGTCATGAGAATGGTTGGAAAGCCATCTAAAATTCAATCACTGTATGAGGAACTCTCCAGGGAGTCATAAGCCAGGAATTTCCTGGAGCATTTTAAAATGCAGATGAAGGATGAATGCAATAATAAAAACAATAATGGGGTGTTAATATAAAAGCCTTACATGGCCTAAACATCCTTCATAATCTGTAGTTTTCATCCACAGAAGAAAACGTTTAAAAATGAATTTTCACAGGCAGTAGGGTACATGCTGTGCAGCAGTAATATAGGATAGCATAGTGAAATAAGACATCAGGAGTACACCCCTATACTATAGATGCCTGATTGTGTTACGTTTTTCAGCCTAATTCTGGTTAGATGCTATATGGAAGGTACATGTAAAAAATGTATCCCTCCTCCCCCCATGGAAAAATTAAATTATTTGTTCATAGAGCAAACGCTGTTTATGTATATAATTGCAACAGCAGACAAATGGTTTCCGAAGGATAACGACAAACTAGCTCCCAAACATACATGTTTGGATTCTAGTTCCCCACCCCCAGGGTGTTCTGAGCATCTGCTGGCACACTGGCCCTTTTGAATATCCCAAATGCTCCATGCTGAAATTGTGGTAACAAAATTAAAATTGGTCTTGTATAGAGGGACAGGTTTTGTTTTGAAAAGTGGAGTAATATAAGCTGGTATCCTCTCATTAGCAATATACAAAGGAAGAAAAAAGGAGGGAGGCAGAAAGAAGAGGAAGGAAGAAAGGATGGGAGGAAGGAAGGATGGAAGGGAGAGCAGGTAGACAGAGAGTGAGGCAAAGAAGGAAAAGAAGGAAGGAGAAAAAGAAGGAAGGAAGGAAGGAAGGAAGGATGGATGAGATGAAGGGAATAAGGGAGGAAGGAAAGGCAACAGAGAGCTGGGGAATCGAAGGAGGGAGAGAAGGAAGGATGGGAGGCAGGTAGAGACAGCAAGAAAAGAAGGCAGGAGAAGGGAGAGAGGGATAAAAAAGGAAGCGAAGGAATGCAGAAATTGTTCTTAATATGGAACCCTTCATACATGTTTGGAATAAAATGGACATAGAGACAGTGACTGGGGAGTCAGAGACAGAGGGAGGCTAGTTACAAGAGCAAGTGATTTGCTAAAGTTCACCTGAACATGTCTCCAGCTCTTCAACACTATAGGATTTTGCTATTGAAGCACCTTACATCATATCTAGATGGCACTGCTGTTAACAGACTGTGATCAGGGACCTGAGATGGAAGCAACAAAATATCTGTCATGAGAATGGGTTGTAAAGCCAGCTAGAATTCAATCACTGTATGGGAAGCACTCCAGGGAGTTATAAGCTGGGGATTTCCAAGAGCATTTGAAAATGCAGATGAAAAATGAATACAGTAATTAAAAACAATAATGGGGGTATTTACATAAAAGCCTTACATGGCCTAAACATTCTTTATAATCTGTTTTTTTTTCATCCACAGAAGAAAACATTTAAAAATCAGTTTTCACAGGCGGTAGGGTACATGCTGTGCAGTAGTAATATAGGACAGTATAGTGAAATAAGACATGAAGAGTACACCCCTAAACTATATATACCTGATTTTATATTTTTCAGCCTAATTCTGGTCAGATGCTATATGGAAGATACAGTACAGGTCAAAAAATGTATCCCTTCTCCCCCCGTGGAAAAATTAAACTATTTGCTCATAGAGCAAATGCTGTTTATGTATATAATTACAACAGCAGACAAATGGTTTGTGAAGGATGATGACCAACTACTGTAGCTCCTGAACATACATGTTTGGGTTCTGGTTCCCTACTCCAGGGTGTTCTGAGCATCTGCAGGCACTGGCCCTTTTGAATATCCCAAATACACTATGCTGAAATTGCTGTAACAAAATTAAAATTGGTCTTGTATAGAGGGACAGGTTTTGTTTGGAAAAGTGGAGTAATATAAGCTGGTATCCTCTCATTAGCAATATACAAAGGAAGAAAAAAAGGAGGGAGGGAGGCCTAAAGAAGAGGAAGGAAGAAAGGATGGGAGGAACAAAGGAAGGATGGAAGGGAGAGCAGGTAGGGAGAGAAGGAAGGAAGGAAGGAAGGAAGGAAGGAAGGAAGGAAGGAAGGAAGGAAGGAAGGAAGGAAGGAAGGATGGGATGAAGGGAGTAAGGGAGGAAAGAAAGAAGCCACAGAGAGCTCGGGAATCGAGGATGGGAGAGAAGGAAGGAAGGTTGGAAGGCAGGGAGAAACAGCAAGAAGGGAAGGCAGGAGAAAGAGATGGATAAAAAAGAAAGAGAGGGAATGCAGGATTTCTTTTTAATATGGCACCCTTCATACATGTTTGGAGTAATATGGACATAGAGGCAGTGACTGGGGAGTCAGGGACAGAGGGAGGCTAGTTACAAGAGCAGGTGAGTACTTAGAAGTCACTGATAAGGAATTTGAAGGACAGTGAAGAGGAAGAGAAGGAGTGAAGGGTGGGGGTGGGCTTACACCAAGATTTGTGGTGGTGCTAGGCAAATCTATCCCAAAAGGTGATTTTGTGTTCCATGCACGAACTCACCTTTCGAGCAGGAGTTGAACATTTTATCTGCCATTGTTCATGAGGTGGGGTCATAAGAAGGCTATGTTTTAAAAAACAATAAAGTTATGAGCCTACATTGAATGTTGTGAACACAGGCTCATAACTTTGGTAATTTTCAATATTTGTACCCAGATTTTCAACATAGCCATTTTTTTACAGCACCTCATGAATGTGATAGCTGTCATTTTTCAACTCCTGCCCAAAATGTGTTTTTGCATCCTGAAAGCTGATTTCGTAGTCCCTGCGCAAAATCACATTTTGGCCAGGAGTTCAACATTTTCTCTGCCCTTGTTCATGAGGCAGGGTCATAACAAGGCTATGTTGAAAATTTGGTGTAAAAATATAAAACAAAACTAATTTTCAATATTTTTATCCCAAACTCCCTGGCTGCAGCCCTATCGACTCTGGTCAGAGTTTGTTTTTGACTTGTCATTCCTGCTAAATAGTTCCTTGCAGTTTACGTTGTTCATTCCTTTCATGAAATTGAAGGTTTCTGTCATGTCTTACTTCTTCCTTCTGGCCTCCAGTGAGTACCAATTCAGCAGAGAATCTGCCATCATGGCCTGAATCATTTATTTTAGTTACTCTATGCTACACTTTCTCCAGCTTGTCTCTGTCTTCCTCAGGTGAGAATTTCAGAACTGTGCACAGTACTCTAGTTGGAGTCTCACAAGTGATTGATAGAGAAGTGATATGTATTGGTTGTTCATTTACTGTACTTATTTATTTGTTTACTGTGTGGGTATACTGATCCCAGGGATTGTTGTCAGGTATGCCCCAGCCATAAAGATGGCATAAAAAAGATAAATGTACATAAGTGACAAGATACAACAGAGCGCTACAATACAATTTTGAAAATGACATTGCAATAGAAACTTGATACAGATGTCAGATTCAGTACATACCAATTAGACATTAGGGCATTAGGGACCAGTCAGGTAATAAACAGCAATAATGTAAACAGTTGATACAGTCTTCATAGCAGCAGATGCATTCGGAGACTGGACTCCCAGGACTGTTCCCTAGACTCACTCCAGCAGTACTCCACTTGAAAGCTCCTTGTGATCTTAGTTACTCTATGCTGCACTGTCTCCAGCCTGCCTCTATCTTCCTCAGGTGAGGATTCCAGAACTGTGCACCGTACTTCAGACAGGGTCTCACAAGTGATCGATAGAGAAGTGGTATTTATTTATTTGTTCATTTATTGATTTTTTTTTTTTTTATTTATTTGTTAACTGGGTGGGCACACTGATCCCAGAGACTGCTCTCAGGCATGACCTGGGCCATAAAGATGGCATAAACAAGTTAAACATACATACATGACCAGATACAACAGAGTGCTACAATACAGAATGATAACTGGTGCTGTAACTTTGTGGTGGCGCTGTGTTCACCCACAATCATTACAGGCAACATTTTTTCTTGTGCTCTCATTTATGGCACTCTTTTTTAAATTTGCACCTACATATTTGAACCACTTTTTACATACCCTTTTTCCCTGTGTAATTACCACATCTCCCATTTCTGTAATCCCCTTGTAGCAGTCTTTAGGCTGCCTTCTAGCAGAGGCCTGCTATCCTTGATTGTGAATACTGAGCAGAAGTGGTCATTTAGAAAGGCTGCCTTCTGCTCATTATCTTCTACTACCCTGTCCACCCTGCCCACCTCTATCAGCATAACAATTCCCCCTCTAGGCTTCCTTTTTTTCTCTGATGTACCTGAGTTATGTCCCTGTTTGTACTGGATACCTGTTGCATACTTATACAACATGAATAAAGATCAAGTTTAAAATTAAACTGCAGTACTTTTAGCTAGTAGATTTTTTGATGGCTTCTGTCTGTGCCAGGTTTTAGTCTTTTGCATGGAGTTTTCCTGTAAAACACCATAAACTGGCTTGAACTGCCATCTGCTTGAAAAGAGAACCTTATGGCTAAAATTGCCATCTGCTTGAGAGCAGGAATTTAGGTTAATGCACAAAGTGTATGTGTTACTCATATACAGTGCTTCAGCTTACAACAATTCCTGGAGGCCCCAGCAGCCTTCGCAACCCCCTGGGACATCCATGAACTGGGGATGGGGGATGGATTACAGTGGGGGTACCATGGTGTAACTGCTATGCACCCTCCCTTTTGGGGTGATATTTTCTGGGGCTTTGAGCACCCCCACCATCACAGGGAAATGGCAACATTTGTTTTTTGCACAAATGAGTGTCGCTGCCTACGGAGATAAGGCAGTCCTAGTTGTGGACTGTCTTGTCACATGATCCCATGCTTCTGATGCTGCAGAGCAGGTAGTGCAATCTGTGGAAGACTGTGGCAGGATGCCAAACAAAGTTTGGCCCTGAAACCACCCCATCTGCTAATGGAAGTCCTCACACATATATGGGGATAGCCAGGGACAGTAGATGCCACCAATAATCATGGCATAGTGGGCCTTAATACATACAAAAAGAGCCAGCAGAAGACCACCCGGTCTATTGTGTCTGCTCAGCAGGTGATGAAGCATCTGGCCTTACAATTTACGCAAATGACTCTACCCCCCCCAACTGTCCCTCCCTCTCCCCACCTTCTCCCCTTCTTTGGTCCCAAGGGTTCCCTTTGTACTTGTCCCAGGCTCTCTTGAATGCTTTCGCCATCTTTACTGATACCACTCCCTCCAACAGTTCATTCCAGGTAGACACCACCCTCTCCATATAGAAATGCTTCCTTTCATCCCTTCTGAATCATACCGCCCCATCAATTTTAGGCTGCGCCCCCTAGTGGTGCTGTTGTCACTCATTTTAAAGAGACCCTCCCTTTTCACTCTGTTAATTCCCTTCATGCACTTGAAGGTCTCTATCATATCACCCCTCTGCCTCCTCTCTTCCAGGGAGTATATCCCCGTGGCTCTCAGCCTCTCCTCATAGGACCTACCCTGTAACCCCTCAGTTATCTTGGTTGCTCTCCTCTGGACCCCCTTCAGCATGCTGATGTCCTTCTTAAGGTAAGAATGCTAGTACCTCACCCCATATTCTAAATGTGGTCTCACCAATGACCTGTACAATGGTAAAATAACCTTGCTCCCCTACTACTGAATCCCCTTGCAGTACACCCCAGCATCCTTTTAGCCTTCACCACTACCTTTTTATACTGAGAGCTGTGTTTCAGGTCACTTTTAATCACCATTCCTAGATCCTTTTCCTGTTTGGAAGCAGTTATCTGAACCCCTCCTATGTAATACTCTGTTCTAGGGTTCTTGACCCCTATGTGCATCACTTTGCACTTTTTGTCATTGAAACTAAGTTGCCAGATTCCTGACCATCTCTATCTAGTCTGGCAAGGTCCCCCCTCAGGTTCTGTACCCCCTCCTTGGCGTCCACTCTCTCACAGAGTTTTGTGTCATCCACAAACAGGCACATTTTACCTTTAATGGCTTCCCCAGTGTCATGTATGAAGACATTGAACAACACAGGCCCAAGCACCAATCCCTGTGTGACCCCACTGGTGACCTCCTCGATGCTGGAGAACTCACCCTCAACCATTACTCTCTGGATTCTATCACTCAACCAGTTTTCAACTCATCTTACCATATTTCCCCCCACCCATAGATCCTCAGTTTCATTATCAAAATTTGTGTGGTACAGAATTGAAGGCCTTGCTAAAGTCCAGGTATATCGATCAATCAAGCAATAAATCAATCTTTATTTTACCAGGCGAAACACCATTGGGTAAAACTCATTTACAAGATGGACCTGGATTGTTCACAATGTTACACAATGAAAAAACAAGAAAAACAGGATTTGCTAGAAGTTACATATGAGTATGGAATACAGTATTAACAGCATGCAGTTATACAAATCACGGTATACATGATATTTGCAATATATACAGTTATATACATGTAAGCCCCTCACCCCTGCCTTTTTTGCAAGCAACAGGTGGTATGCTCTTGAAGCTGACAGCAGTACCAGTGGGGGACTGGGTTCGGGGAGGACTAGGTTACTAGGCACAAGGGCTTAGGTTTGGCTACTCTGCACAGGAGCACCCAAGTAAATCCGAACACAGGAAGCAATAACTGTAATGTCCAATACCAGAAATGGGATTCTAAAGTGTGGCTTTTATTCACATCCAAACTGAACAAACAAAGCATAGACGGACCCCCAAGGGGCTACATTCCTGGTAATACAGATAAGAGTAACAGAACACTTCTTCAACACTTCAGTCCTCAGGCTCCAGACCCACCAGGCACACAGCCCAGACTTGCATGCTGCTTTGGGTACACAGCCCGACTTGTACACTATTTGGGTTTTTTCTGACCCAGCTCCCCTGCTGGCCACTCGAACCCTGTCCATATGGCAGTGGACACATTTTGCTGGTGGCTCCCTAAACCACCTTAGAGCCTTCGACTCCATAAGGGAAATTTCCTTTCAATCCCATGTCTGGGTACTTCCCTCAGCACTGGCCAAGTGCCTGAGGCAAAGTAAAAGGGCCACAGAGCAAATCTGTGGAGGTGAACCTGGTTACTAAAGATGGGGGGTCTCCCACCTCCAGCTTCCACAATCCATACCCGGCCATTTCTCTGGACATTAAACAACTCTTTTTGAAAGCTTGGCAATGTAGATTAAAGGGTAAATGTATAGCACACTTCCTCTACATGTCTTGACTTTCCCCTTGTACTAGACTCGAACATACTTAAACATCTTTTTCTGAAAAGCTTGGCAGTGTAGATTAAAGGGTTAATGTACACATTTCCTCTACATGTCTTGGCTTTCCCCTTGTGCTGGACTTGAACATACTTTTACTTTGGATTAGCCTATTCCTCTAGGCCTCCCACTGATTAAGCAATCCAATCCCCACTTTACAACAGTTCAGGTGAAACATAGGCCCCTTGACAAGAACAGAACTCACCCTTTGGTTGCAGGTGCCCCACAGGCGAATCTTGACAGCTTCTGGTGCCACAACACAACTTAGAAAATAAGGCAGCTTCTTCACTAGCCGGAACCAGGAGGTTGCCCCTGGAATAACAGGCAAACCTTTTACCCCCTATCCCCTCAGGGATGGAGCACAGAGACCAGTAACAGCGGTCTCCACCACTTCAAGAACAGCTTACTGTGTTCCTCTTTTGGTGGAAACACACACCTTTCCCTAAAGTAGCTCTATATCAGAGCTTTAGGCTCCAAGAGCCTCTGCACAGACTGCTGTGCTCCTCTCTTCAAGACTGCTCACACACAACTGCTTTTGCTCACTGTTCAAAAACTCCCAACATTCTAACCTAACTCCCATCTGCAGTTTCCAATGTGGCTCATGCAGCTGCGATACTTCTATGGTGATGTCATCCCTCAATCTCAGCTGAGACTGAAAACAGAGTGAGACAGTGTGAAATCCATTTAACTGGAGTTTCACAAGCTGCCTTCCCTGCCTACCACTAGGTCTTACTGGGATTCTAGTAACCCCGGGTAACAGGGGGGGTTACATACACAAAATTCAGATTAATCTTGATGGTAAGAGTAGAAATGAGGCAAAGGAAACAATTCTGCAAAAGAAAGAAAGTCATGAGCTGATGAGTAAGAAAGTAGGTCAACACTGAAAGCAATGACAAGACTCTTTGATGACATGAGCCAGAAAGGTTTTGAAAGAGGTCAGTTTAACAGGGATTGCTAATTTCAAGTTCTTTTGGATACTGTTCCAGAGGACGGGTAGGGCATGGCTTATTGAGGCCTTACCAAGGCACATTCTAACTCTGGGACAACTAAGGTGATATAGGAGAGGCTCCTAAGAGGGTAGTTCCTTGCTGAGCAGGTGGGTAGACAATCAGTAATGTACTGGGGCAACTTGTTGATAATTGCTTGGTATGTCCAGGTGAGAGCATTTTTCTGACATCACAGTTTAAGAGATAGGCAGCCTAGTTCTGAGTAAAGGGAGCAATGATGGGTGGAATAGGGGGCACCGGTAATAAATCTTAAGGCTCGGTGGTAAAGAGTGTCCAGTTTGGCTAGGGCAGTACTAGGGCGATGTCCATAGAGGAAGTACACATAATCAAGGAGTGGAAGAAAAGTAGACTGAACCAACCGAGTTGTTGCTTGATGTGTAAGCGGATTTTTAATGCGGTAGAACAGGCCAAGCCTTTGCTTTAGTTTTTTTGCTAGTTCTTCAATATGGTCAACAAAAGACAACTTATGGTCAACTCAGAAAAACAAATATTGGAATTTGGCTACAAACTCCAGTCTTACCCCCAAATTGGAGGTAATTTGAGGTGCCTGGCAGAGACTGGAGGTTTTAGTTGGAGGAGAAAGAAGCACAGATTTTTTGGCATTTATTAAGAGTTTTAGATGGAGGAGATTTAGCCTGTAGAAGGTTAAAGTCTAGTTGAAGGTCTTTTCAGGCATGTTCCAGGGTGGGCCTGTCGATAAAGAGGATTTTGTCATCTGCAAAAAAAGGTGGATGTTAGCAGATTTAATACCAGAATTGATGTTGTTGATGTACTGTATATTGTAAATAATAGTGGGCCTAAGATGGACCCTTGAGGTACACATCTTACAAGGGACTTCAGTGGAGAGAAATCCGCATCAGCTTTAATCTACTCTTGACCGCCAGAGAGATAACAAGAAAACCAGTTCAGTGCATGGAAGTCCAGGCCAATGTTTTGCAGCGATAGCAAAAGCAGGTCATGGTCATTTGTGTCAAAGGCCTTGCTAAGGTCCAAAAACAAAGCACAAACATAGTTTTTATCATCAAAGGATTTTAACCAGTCATTGGTGACCTTAGCAAGGGCAGAAATCATGCTGTGACATGGCCTAAAAGCCAGACTGCACTGGGTTCAGGAGGTTAAAGGTTTCCAAATGCTTTCTAAGTTGAGAATTGTTTCAATTAGTTTGGATAGGATAGGAAGGAGGGATATGGGTCAGTAGTTATTTAAATCACTTGGGTCACCAGACTTGAATGGAGGGATAATGTGGGTGATTTTCCAAACCAGTGGAAGAGCACCCTTTGTGAGAGACATATTGAATAAGTGTATAATAGGGGCAGACAAAACATGATAACCTATTTTTAGATAATATGGGTCGATAAGGTAAGCGTCTATGTTTTTCCTGAAATCGAGTCCCAGGAGAAGGTCTTCCACTTGTTTTACCATGACAGTGCAGAAGGAAAAAGGAGCACCATTGGTAGGGGAGGCTATGGTAAGGCCAGATGGGCCCTGGGCAGCCAATTGTGCACGTAGGCTGTTAGCAGGGGATGAGTAAAATGCTAACCAGCTGTGACAAAATGATTATTAAATAGGTCTAAAATAGTTTGCTTGTCAGTGGTGGAGAACCCACAGGAGGAGATTTCAGCAGGGAGGGAATCTATCAGGGATGGTGTCCCTCAACGTCCTTTAGTGTCTTCCAGAATTTAGCTGGGCAGTTAGAAGAGGACGTTAGTTTATTTTTAAAGTATCTAGCTTTTTTGGTTCAAATAAGTTTGATACATTGGTTTCTTACTGCTCTAAATGCAGTCCAGTAGACCGGTATTTTGGTTTTCCATACTTTTCTCCATAGGCATCCCCATGGTTCAGCAAGGATTTCAGGTTAGCAGTGAACCATGGGCAAGACTTTTCACTGCTCCATGTTTTTACCAATGGGGTATGCCAATTTATGATGCCAAGGTCTATGTCCTGAAAATGCTTGTGAGCCTCAGCCACAGAACAGGCCAAGTAAAAGTCTTGCCAGTGGGCATTTTGAAGGTCAGAAAGGAAGGCGTGAAGGTCGAAGTTATGACGGTTTCTTTTATAAATGTATCGGCATGTGGATGGTGGTTTGGGGATGGTCATCATGCAGGCTATGGGGCAGTGGTCATGCAAGTCATTGAGAAATACACCGGAATGTGTGGTATGATGCGGGTTGTTAATTGAGATTAGATCTAGTGTGGGGATTTTAGTGTTTGGGCGAGTGGTTTTCTGTAATGATTTGGTGAAGACTAAAAGTGTCGCAGAAGTTTTTTAAGGGTGCGGAGCTTGGGGAGAACCAATCCAGATTGAAGTTTCCCAGGACAAGGACTTCTGAGGGTAGCTTATCCATGATGCTTGACAGATGCTGAAGTACCTTAAGTCCCGCTGAGGGAGACCTATAACAGCCAATGATAGTAAGGGATGTTGAGGGAGGAAGTAAGACTTTTATTGTCAGACATTCACACTCCTTGGGTATAGTGGGGGAGTCCACTACAGAGACAGAGTATTTATCACAAATTTACATCACCACCCCTCCCCCTCTAGACTGTCTGTCAGTTCTAAAGAGATTGTAGGATGGAATGTTGATTTCATAGTCTGGGGAAGAGGGTCTAAGCCACGTTTCAGTAACCACCAGAATATATGGCATAGTGTGACAGATCCAGGCCTGAACGGATTTGAACTTCTTTAGCAGACCACATGCATTCAAATGGAGAAGGCCCAAGCCCTTTAATTGTGCCAATTCAGATGGCGCAGAAATGAAGGCGATGAGCCCCGGGTTCAGCTCAACATTACTGGAGCAAAGGAGTAGCAGCAATAGGATTTTTATAAGAGCATTTAATAGTAGTTTAAGGAGCCTGGTTTGACCTCTTTTGTGGCAGTGGGTATATGATGTCCACCACCTGGCCTTTGTCCATTGCCCTTGTGACCCAAATGAAGAATTCTATCAGGTTCATTTGACATGATCTGCCTGCCACAAACCCATGCTGTCTTTCATCCTGTAAACCATTCTCCTCTATGTACCTCACCAGCCTTTCCTTTAGTATGGTCTCCATGAGTTTACACACTATCAAGGTCAGGCTGACTGGCCTATAGTTACCTGGGTAATCCTTGGGTCCACTCTTGTGGTGTGGCAACACATGTGCCATTCTCCACTCCAGCTGCACCACTCCTGACTGCAGAGATCTATTGAAGAGAACAGCCAGTGGGCCCACCAGATCATTTGCAAACTGTTTCAGCACCCTGGGGTGTATTTGTCTGGCCCTAGGGATTTGTCCACCCTCAGGGCCATCATCCCCTCCCTTACTCCTTCAATCCTGATTACCCCTGTGGCTTCCCCCATTTTCTCTCTCCTTCTTCCTGCCCGTGGCAATGGTCCATCCTTTTTCTTTGTAAAGATGGAGCAGAAGTATTTAATTCCTCTGCTTTGCTCCCATCTTCATCAACCCAACCATCGTCCTTTCTCAGCCTAACAATTCCTGATTAATGATGAGCTATATGGGTCAGCAAAGCTTGAATCATGCATAGCACAATAATGATCAGGACTCCACCTCTGTAAAATGCCATTACATTTGTATCCCCCCCAAACTAGTGTGCACCGACATTTTGGGGACATTGGGCATATAGCGCCATGGTGTCTGCCTGAGGCCCAGTAGGCAGCTGATTATCAGCAATTCCTGTGCCTCCATTCTTTGCATTCCACAAGGAATTCCATAATGTTTCTCTGCACTGTTTTCATCCATTAGTGGTGTCATTCCCCAGTAGGATTTTTGGAGAATGTTCCATGTTGGAAACCTCTTTGGAGAGTCTTAGAGCTCCTTAAATTCCTGCCTATATGGATTCTTCAGTGTATGTTTCTTTTGTGAAGGTGTCAAGGGTAAAATTCCATAAACTTCCACCATGTACTCTGTGAAAATCCGTATACACATTTTACAGAAAAAAGGATACAGCCAAGTTTTGCAGACTTTTCACAATATGACAAGTACTACTGCATATTTCTCAGTGAACCACAGGCATAGCCAGGTGGGGTTTCTTTGGTGCACAGAACCCCCCCCCTTGCTTAAAACTGCATATTTGCATTGTCAGCACTGAAATGTAGCAGCCGCGGGGTCAGGGGAAATAAAGGGCAAGGAAGACACAGAGGTGGGCGTTGACTCATGATTATGTAGCACAAACCTGCCTTCTGCCAGGGATAGGACAAATGAGGAGCCACTTCTGAACATAGCTGAACTGGTCAGATGATCTGGAGAAACAGCATCATGTGGGTGGCCAGAGGAGCAGAGCACACAGAGTCATGGGACACAGTCACGTTCCCACTACAGTCAAGTTGGAGAAGTGTGTCTCTGAGAGCACTCTCATTGAATTTTTTTTTATTGTATCTCTGACCATTTGAGGTGGTGGCATAGAAATGGACCCCATCTTTGACTCTCTCTCCTCAGCTCGATGTCATCTCTATGGGTCATATTGGAGAATCCTGGAGAGTGTCCATGAGCTGGTGAAGAGTCACTCCCCAGATTAGTGTTTGTAGCCCCACAGCCATGGCAGCTAATTGCAGCAGCATTAATGGAAAAATCCTTATGTGCATTGCCCTAAAGGCAGTCTGTCACTATAGTGTCTGCATATCTTCCTGGCAGAAAATGAAAAAAAACTAAAACACAGATTTAAGCTACAAATCATGTGAGAATAGAGATGGGGGAAAAAAGGGAAAAAACATCACGGTGTGGGGGGGGGGCTACAGTTGTACCTCCACTACTGCCAACACTTAATATCTTATACCAAAACAGAAACAGCAAAATGGAGAGTATAAAAATGTTAAATAAATATGTTAGTAGTCAAAGCTATCCTACTGGTAGCCACAGAAATAGTAACTGGGTAGATGTACAAAACATTGTGGATCAGTAGATCCTTTTTATGTTGGCTCGTGCTTGTGTGCCAGCCAACATATTGCAATAGTAGCAGATCTGGAGGTGCGGTCACTGTGGGAAAATGCAGAGCATGCATCAGTAGGTGCATCCCTCATTCCCCAATAAGGCAGCTGCAGGCGCTGACACCAGCAACACATAAAGTGGCCAGCAGATCTAAGGAAAGGTCCACTGCAATGACAGCCAAGCTCATCACGCAGTGGCACCTCCCCACGTGCCTCCCCTGGTGAAGCATGCTAGTAAACATGGTGGCAGTAACTACCACCACTGCCTGCCACAATGCCGACTTCGGGGGGTGCCCAATCCCCCTGTTGGCATGCCCTGCCCCAATTCATGTGCCCATGGGAGAACCCACTCCCCATCGGCATAATGCTCCCCCCCTCATTTGTTGTGTGCTGAGGGGGGTGCCCAATCCCCCTCGGCTCTTGCCCCCCTTTTGGCATGTGCAAATGAGGTGCCCAATCCCCCAATGGCTAGCCCCCCAAACACTCAGGTGGCACGCTGGGATCCCACCCAAGTGTGCCAAATGCCCCTGTAATAAAAAAAAAATTCCCACAATTTTTTTTTAACCTGTAAAAGAAGAAAATGGTCCATCTCAATCTGTCCTGCTCCCTCCCCCAACCGCCCACCCTCTGCGCACCCTGCCTCCCCACACTCCCCCCTCACCACATACTTACCTCCGGAGTCCGGCGCGACAATCTTCGGTGGAAAGGGAACACGTCTGCACTCTTCAAAGCCGACCTTGAACTGAAGAAATGCTGGTTAGATGTATAATGGCATAAATAGGGTTTTTTCAACTTTGGTGCATATCTCAGGCATTTTTGGGAATTTTGGCACCACATTTTCAACATGGGGTTATTGGGGCCCCTCCTCATGAATTCAGTCACTGTCATGGCATTATTCAGTCCCAAAAGGTGCAGAATCACCTTTCGGGACTGAGTAATGAAATGACAGTGCCTCTGTTCATGAGGTGGGCTCTTAAAAGCCTATGTTGCAAATTTGGTGAAAAAAATCCAAAAAATGATTATTTTACTAGCACGCGTTACGCATTTTCCATGCATGCTCGTAACTTCATGAATTTGTAATATTTTCACTCCAGATTTTCAACATTGGCATTTATCCACACCTCCTTATGAACAGTACAGCTGTCATTTTACATATCCCATCTGAAATGTGTCTTCGCACTTCTGGTGTAGAACAGCACAGTCGCTGTGCGAAATCAGTTTTCGGGACAGTTTGAGAAAATGACAGTGACACTGTTCACGAGCAGAGGCCCTAAAATGCATATGTTGAAAATTTGATGATAAAACTCCATAACATGATTGTGTTACAAGCATGCATTGCGCAGTTTCCACGCACCCTTGTAACTTCACAAATTTGCAATATTTCCACGCCAGATATTCAACACTGGCATTTTTTCATACCTCCTTATGAACAGTACAGCTGTCACTTTTTACTTCCTACCCAAAATGTGTTTTCACACCTGTGGTGCAGAATGGCATGGTTGCTGTGGGACATCAACTTTTGGGACAGGTTAACAAAATCACAGTGCCACTGTTCATGAGGGGAGGTTCCAAAATGCCTCTGTTGAAAATGTGTCTCTTCAGGGTGGGGGAGAGGTTGGCATCAGTTCAATACTTCACTGCCATTCCTGTTATGCATCTCTAACTCATGTACTACCAATGCCAATGCCAGTGAGACAACATTCGGCATTGACAAATGCTTGTTTAGTGAGCAGTGATGATTTTTTTAGGTGTTCATTAGCTACTTAGCCACTGGATGTTCCCATTTCTGCCACAGTAATACTGTACATGCATCCACAATCAGAGCACCCATAACATTCATCATGACTATGAGCCTCAAGCAACAAAATTTTAGAATTCAGTTTTCTGTTATTCTTTTTATTTCTGTTCCTATTTCAAGTCCAAAGTAGTTGTTGATAAGGGGTTAATACTGACCTGCAATACTAATTAGTAAAGGAAATTCAAATACAAGAGATTAGGAGTTCCAATGTAAAAATGCCTGGGCAGGTACTGTCAGAGGAAAAAGAATATGTGGGTCAAATGACAGAGTTTGTGAAGACATATTAAATTAAGGCAAAGATGAACAAGGCAGGAGGAAAATAAAGTAATATTTCTGTGAGCAAATGAAATTCAAATACAGGAGAGAATAAAAGAGTTCCAATGTAGAACAGCCTCAGGTCAGAGGAAAGAGAATGTTTGGAACAAATGGCAGAAATGTTTGTGAATCAACATATTGGGATACATAGAAAGTGAAGGCAAAGATGCATAGAACAAGGCAGCAGAAAATAAAATAATATTTCTGTGCTGGCGGGGTTGTGTCTGCATTATGCATGTAATGTAGGTAGCAGAGAAAGGGAGTGAGACTAATGCAAAAAGAAAACAGAAAGTTGGCAATTAAAGGGGAAATACATGCAATGGGAGAGGTGGAACATATAAGACGAGGTGATACTGTAGGTGAAAACAGATATGAAAATGGCTAGGGAAGTGAAAATTAAAAAAATACATAAAAGGAAGAGCTGGAAAAATAGTGAAGGTGGTGTAGGGATGGTAAAAGAATGGGATGAGATCTAGAGAAGAGAAAGATGTAAATATAAAAAGGGAAAAAAAATAATCTAGAGTTCAACTCAAAGACCTGGGACTGGAGAGTGATGAGACTGACAACTTGAATTTGGATGCAATTTGTAACTTAACAGTTACTGGCAAAAATGCACTAAACTGCACCATTTAACTCCAAGATTTTCAAACCTTTCTGGGGAAGCATGCCCCCAGCCCCTCCCCCCAGAAAAATATTTGGAAAATCCCCTCCTCTATATCCTGGCTATGCCCCTGTGAACCTCCCTGGAGCTACTGTAGGGAGTTTAAGTGTAGGTGTACCATTGGTTGTTGATGTCATCCTGAGGTCAGAGGATTGCTTACCTGATGTATATATCTGTTAGAACGGAACTGTCTCATGGTCTTTCAAACTCATCAGGGAGGTAAACAGTAATGAATGGTTCCATGTCATAATGGTGATCGCCAAACCGTGATCACCATTAGCACAAATGTACATTGCCAAAAACAAAAACGGCGACGTACACTCCCAGCGAGTAAAACAACTTGCCCCCCGCACCCCTGTTAATAAAGATTTTCAACTCCAGAGGGGTGCATATCGAGGAGAAGGAGACACTGTTAAAAAAAACACTCATGACAAACACTAAAATGTATACCCCAGCCCAGAACTCTTAATCTACTACACCAAAGCCAGCCACCCTCACCACTACACCACATAGCCGGTTTGGAACCACCATGCCACATTACCTCCGACATCCTTTCTTCCTTATCCTTCCCCTTCCTGGTGATGTCCTATATCGTTATTCTTCTTCCCTCACCAACTCATATCCTTGCTCTCCTTCCCCTTGCTACCCATCCAGGGTAGCTCACATAACGGGCATTGAGATTGAGTCACTCATTATCTGAGTTGTTCAATTTCAGCTGCCCATATCCCAGGGTACCGTAATGAATACTGTAATTGTCCTTATGGTGGCCCCTAGCATTGGGATGCCTGCCAGTCCTGTACAATTATGTGAACTGGTCACCATCACAGAAACTTTGGCTACTGAATAAATTGGGTCTAGTAGCCATTTGTCTACCAAATCTGAAGATACCATGAACAACTTTAGCAGCTCTTACAGTGTAATAGTGGACACGTTTCTTAGTGTTGCTATATGGCACTATAAGTTGTTTGCTGTTTGACCTCAAGTTAAACCACCTATCATTATAGGATAGTTCACAGTTTATTTACCTAAGATAGTCCAGTTGAGATACAGCATCTCATTTCCAGTGAGGTTCTGCTCCTACCTGCTTTCATAGCTGGTTGGTCTAGAGCACTAAGAGGTTAAGGGCCTGTCCACAGTAATAGGGGACATATGTGGGACATGGCTGTGGAAAAACAATATATAATTTGTTTCTCTTTCACCATCAATATATTACCCTTAAGGGCCTTTACTTAAACTGCAAACAGGAAGATAATATCAGTTGTGGTTTTCCTGGTACGGTCCCCAATGTTTGGAAAGAGTAACTGTGTAACGTATGTAACAGGGACAAAGAATATGCAAAATTTAAAAAAAAATGATGTGTAAATATTTTTTGGTCTTCACTTGAATTTGCAGTACTTCACTTCATTTAGTTAATTCACTAAGCAACACCAAAATATCTGCATGCAGCTGTGTGTGATGACCACCAAACTAATGCATGGTGCAATTCTATGGGGCAAAGTAATTTCAAAGTTTTTCCGTACCCAGAATTCCTGGATATTCATAGATTAAAATGCATTTGTGTGTAAATGGGAATAACAGTAGATAACATTTAAAACTTTGTTTGATTATTTTACACATTAACCCCCCAAAACCAGTGAAAGAGCAGTATATTAACATATGCAACAGGAAGGAGAAAAATCCAGAAAGTGCAAGTTGCCGCTGAAAACATTGTGAAAAACACAAAATTAGGCTACTAAAGTCTTTTATTTTTTCCAATTAATATTTTTACTGTTTAAGGTCATATTATTAATGAATTAATTAGAGGAACATTTATAATATTGCATACTACCACCACAAAGGAAGTTCACCATACAACAGATCAACATCATTACCAAATAAAATAGTAGATACACACAATGAATTTCTACTAAAACCTTAACCAAAACTCTGCACTATACACAAACCACACTAAACACACTATATACATTGATTACTACAGCCTCAGTCACATCAGTAAATGTTCATACTGCCCAATTGCTTTACAGCTTCATTATTTTGAAGGCTTTGTTGACGGTTTCTATGCCTTATACCACATAAGGCCCATCTCCCACAATGACCAGTGGTCCACATATTATATAGTTTACATCTACTTTTTCAATATTCTGCAGTACTCCTCATGTGGACCCACCTAGGCCATAAAGAAAACAGACCAGGGACCTGGAAGACCACAGATGATGGCGTAGATGAATCCGCCAGACGAGAACACGGGTGTTGGCCTATAGTGTCATACTTGCACAGGTGTGTGCAGTACTCCTCATACGGACCCACCAGAGCCCTAAAGAAAATGGACCAGGGACCTGGAAGACCATATGTGATGGTGTAGCTGAATAAGCCAGATGAGAAAATGGGCACTGGCCAACAGTGACATACTCAGGCAGGTGCATGCAGCACTCCTCATGCAGACATAACAGGGCCCTGAAGAAAACTGATCAGGAACCTGGAAGACCACAGGTGACAACAAAGCTGAATCCACCAGATGAGAACACGGGCGGTGGTCTATAGTGACTTAATCGGGCAGGTGTGTGCAGTATTCCTCATGCAGACCCACCAGGGCCCTGAAGAAAGCAGACCAGGCCCCTGGAAGACCATAGGTGATGGTGTAGCTGAATAAACTAGATGAGAAAATGGGCACTGGCCAACAGTGATATACTCGGGCAGGTGCGTGCAGTACCCCTCATGTGGACCTAAGAGGGCCCTGAAGAAAACAGACCAGGGATGTAAAAGACCACAGGTGACAGCAAAGTTGAATCTACCAGATGAGAACACAGGTGCTGGCCTACAGTGACATACTTGGTCAGGTGAGTGCAATACTCCTCATACGGATCCACCAGGGCCCTGAAGAAAATAGACCAGGGACCTGGAAGACCACAGGTGACAGCACGCACAGCCCTCCACACCATGCCTGTGTCCCAGGGGACCTTCTGGCACCTACTTCCCTCTGCCCAACCCTGTCAGCTTTCCTGAGGCCTAGTGGCACCCGTCTCTCCCCCTCCATACCCTACCTACTGTCGCAGGCAACCTGGTGGTGCCTGCTACCCTATTCCTAACCCTTTCTACTTTTCCAGGAGCAATATGCCTCCCATCTCGCACCCCACACCCTGCCAAGCTGTCCCTGGTGACCGGTTGGCACCTGCTTACCTCTCCTTAACCCTTCCAGAATTTCCCAGGGCCTGAAGGCTCCTGTCTCCCACTCCACACCCTTCCTGCAGTCCCAGGGGACCTGGTGACTCCTGCTTCCCTCTTCCCCACCCTGTCAGCCTTCTTTGAGGCCTGATGGCTCCCGTCTCACACCCCACACCCTTCCTGCTGTCCCAGGGAACCTGGTGGTGCCTGCTTCCCTCTTTCCTAACCTGTCAGCCTTTCCTGAGACCTGGTGGCACCCATCTTCCCCTTCATACAATGTCTGCTGTCCCAGGGGACCTAGTGGCACCTACTTCCCTCTCCCCAACCATGTCAGTCTTTCCTGAGGTGTGGTGGCACCTGTGTGTCCCTCCACACCCTGCTTGCTGTCCCAGAGGACCTGGTGGTGCCTGCTACCCTCTCCCTAACCCTTTCTGCCTTTCCTGAGGCATGGTGTCTCCCATCTCACACCTCACACCCTGCCAAGCTCTCCCTGGTGACCAGTTGGCACCTGCTTTCCTCTCCCTAACCCTGACAGCCTTTCCCAGGGCCTGGTGTCTCCTGTGTCCCACCCCATGCCCTTCCAGCAATCCATGGGGACCTGGTGGCATCTGTTTCCCTCTCCTGGAGGCTCCTGTCTCCCACCCCACACCTTTCCTGCAGTCCCAGGGGACCTGGTGGCACCTGCTTTCCTCTTCCCAACCCTGTCAGCCTTTCTTGAGGCTTGGTGGCACCTGCCTGCCCCTCCACACCCTGTTTGCTGTCCCAGGGGACCTGGTGGTGCCTACTTCTCTTTCCCTAACCCTTTCTGCCTTTCTTTGGGCCTGGCATCTCCTGTCTCCCACCCCACACTCTGCCAAGCTGTCCCTGGTAACCTGTTGGCACTGGCTTCCCTCTCCCTAACCCTGACAGCCTTTCCCAGGGCCTGGAGGCTCCTGTCTTCCACCCCACACCATTCCAACTGTCCCTGGGGATCTAGTGGCACCTGCTTCCCTCTCCCTAACCCTGACAGCCTTTCCTGGGACTTGGTATGTCCCGTCTACCACCCCATACCCTCCCAGCTATCCCTGGGGATCTCATGGCACCTGCTTCCCTCTTCTTAACCCTTCCAGCCTTTCCTGAGGCCTGGTGACACCTGTCTCCCCCTCCATACACTGCCTGCTGTCCCAGGGGACCTAGTGGCACCTGCTTACCTCTCTCCAAACATGTCAGCCTTTCCTGAGGCCTGGTGGCACCTGTTTGCCTCTCCACACCCTGCTTGCTGTTCCAGAGGACCTGGTGGTGCCTACTTCCCTCTTCCTAACCCCGTCAGCCTTTCCTGAGGCATGGGGGCTCCTGTCTCCCACCCCACACCCTGTCTGCTGTCCTAGGGGAGATGGACACACCTGATTCCCTCTCCCCAACTGTATCAGCTTTACCTGAGGCCTGGTGGCAATGTCTGCCCCTCCACACCCTGCTTACTGTCCTAGGGGACCTGCTGGCACCTGCTTCCCTCTCCCCAACCCTGTCCACCTTTTCTGAGGCCTGGTGGCACCCATCTCCCCCTCCACACCCTGCCTGCTGTCCTAGGGGACCTGGTGGCACCTGCTTCCCTCTCCCTAACCCTTTCTGCCTTTCCCAGGGCCTGGCATCTCCTGTCCCCCACCTCATACCCTACTGGCTGCCCCTGTGGACCTGTTGGCACCAGGTTCCCTATCCTTAACCCTTTCAGCCTTTTCCATGGCCTGGTGCCTCCCATCTCCCACCCCACACCCTTCCAGCTGTCCATGGGAACCTGGTGGCACCTTCTTACAGCTCCCTATCAGGACAGCCATTCCTGAGGCCTGGTGTCACACTTTCTCCCTCTCTCCAAAATAGTCAGCCTTTTATGTGCCCATGTGGCACCCACCTTTAACTCACAAACCACTCCAATGCCATTTTAATTTTCATTTTTAATAAATATCTTGGTTGTAACTGGGACAGATATTTACAGTTCTGTCCCTGTTACCGACAGGATTGAACTGGGGGGGCGGCTTTTAAGTAACTTTTTAAAAGCAAAAAAGACATAGATAGCTTTCTGCAGCTTAAACACTTTAGGAAATTGTTGTAGCAGTGTATATTTCTTGAATTTAATAACATTTTTGGAGGCAAAAGTACATTTTATATTTTTCTTTGCAGTACCAGCCAGCCCCCCATCCCCCAGAGTAAGCCAGTGACCATTTTAAAACCAAAGGCAGTTTGTTACACCACTGAAATAAATTCATACTAAGATGAACACCAAATACTGTAATAATCACACACAAAAAAGGGATGTGCTAAAAATCTGGTTTGTAACAGGAACTGAGATTCACAGTTTGTCTCCAGTTACAAACCTTAATATGAAAACTCTGTCCCTGTTACAAACAGGACTGAACTGGGGAAGGGGCTTCTATGCTAACTTTTCAAATGCAAGCAGACATAAATAGCTTTCTGTAGCTTAAACATGTTAGGCAATTGTTGAAGCAGTGTATATTTCTTGAGTTTAATAACATTTTTTCAGTACACATAATATTTTATATTTTTTTACAGCACTGGCCAACCCCCCACAGCCAGAGTCATTTTGAAATCAAGAGTACTTTGTTACAACCACTGAAAAAATGCTCCTAAAATGAGTCCCACATACTATAATAATTGGACAACTAAAGGGGAAGTACTAAAGGTATTGTTTGTAACAGGAACGGATATACAAAACATGTCCCCAGTTACAAACCTTAACAAGAAAAAGCCATTCCTGTTACAAACAGGATTGCACTAAGGAGGGAGCTTTTAAAACAACTTTTGGACATAAAAGCAAGGTTTAAAAGATGAACTGACTTTAAACTCACTGCCAGATCATAGCAGCACCGCATCTTTACAGTGCTTACACCGCTAAACATTAGTTTTCCATACTTTGCCCAGGACAATTATTGCTACTTTTGCCATTTTTATCATAAGTTGCAATTTTCTGACTTTATATTACTTATTTCAATGGCAGTTATTAATTACATTGAAATAAATAATATAATGCTGAATTGTGCTACAAAAAAAATTGCCCAATGTGTATATCCCATTGTAACAGGGACAGATACTGCCACTGCTGTCCCTGTTACAAACAGGATTGCCCTTTAAATTCAGATCCTTGCATTCAAGCCTGCTAGCTTCAGCTGAATCAGCTGAAGGGGCTGAACATGAACATCCCTAATTCAAGAACAGAGCCCTAAACAACCTCACTCTGTAAAAATAACTATACTGCCCAAGAATGTGCTGCAATTTAAATAAAAAGAGTACCTCAATGTAAATGATCCTGCACATAACAACTCTGGAATGCAGGAGATGGAGAACCTTTTACTGTTGCTACCGAGGACAAAATAGCCCTGGGTTGCAGGCAAACACACTTGAAAAGCTTCAGGGTCCGTGGATGATTGGTTGCAGATAATCCAATCCTTTCATCTGCACTGATCACAAGTACGAAAATGTGCCATTGTGTGATATTCAGTGGGAGGCAGCTGCGCCACACAAGTTGCAATGTGCAAGAGCACAATGGTAATGAATGCATGTGCAACCGGAGGGGAAGGAACCATGAATAAATGGTGCAGTGCGATATTCAACAGCACGCGCCATGCGTAATAGGGGAGCTAGCAGAAGTTGAGCGACAGCGGAAATGATCCAAAATAAAAAGGAACAAGAGAGAAGCACAAGAACGCTACAGGGAAGCCAGAGATGGGAGCACAGTGACAGCAACAGAAAAGAGGGTAGCAGTGAGTGGGACTGGGCAGGAGCAGGACAGAGCACACCTGGAAACAACCAGGAACAGGACAGGAGTGGGGAGCCTGGGCTACTGTGCAGGAGAGGCAGGAAAGTGCCACACTGGACTGAGGGCAGTGGCAGTAGGCAGGACAGCCAAAGGCCGGAGGTATACCCAGTGCAGCGGGAGCATCACAAAAGACAGTGGGGGAAACAGGATAACAGCTGCCAAGGGGGACACCAGCCAGGGACATGGCCAGTGTCAATTTCCAGATGGAGGTGGTAATGAGGGATGTGAGAAGGCAGCAGGGGGGTGCGGCCGTGGAAGGGCCCATCAGCGGGACGCCCCCCCCACAGGCGGTACCGAGCCTGTACCACCTTCAAGCACTACACTGACACAGAGATTGTGGGCTGGTACCACCTGAACTGGGCGATCCTGAGGTGGCTCTGTGAGCTGCGCAGTGATGAGATGCAGGCACCCACACGACGGAGCCATGCTCTGTCAGTGGAGACAAAGGTGACAGAAGTCATGTGCCTGCTTGCCACGGGCACCTTTCAGAGACAAACAGGGGACACAACAGGCATAACCCAGTCAGACGCATCATGCCTACTCACACAATTCCTCAGTGCACTACTGCCACATGCTGCGGAGTACATCCATTTCCCCAGCACACAGGTGGAGCACACAGCACACATGCAAGAGTTCCACAGGGTAGCACGTATGCCTGGCATGCTCAGGGCCATTGACTGCAGCCATGTGGCCATCCATACACCACCTGGCCCAGACAGTGTATCATACATTAACTGGAAGGGGTTTGCCAGCATTAACTACCAGGTGGTGTGCAATGCCAGGGGGCGCATAACCAATGTCTGTGCCATGCACCCTGGGGGAGCACATGATGCCTTCATCTGGCACCAGTCCGCACTGTGCCACACGTTCGAGAATGGGGACATCCCTACTGGCAACCTAGTAGGTGAGTATGCACATCACGCAGGATGACATGAGCAGCTGTGGGGGGGTGCATAGTCAGAGGTGCCACCGGTACCAGCCTTGACAGTCCATGGCAGAGCGACGCAGACCACCATACTAATGTCCACCCTCTACACACAGGTGACAGTGGCTACCCACTCCGTCCCTGGCTGCTCACACCATACCGGCGCCCTACGACCCCATCGCAGCAACGGTACAATGAGGCACACTCCACCACATGTAATGTCATCGAGTGGGTGTTCGGGATGCAGAAGGCACATTTCCGGTGCCTGGACACGTCTGGCAGTGCCCTACAGCACAGCTCCTCGAAGGCCTGCAGGCTATTCCTGGCCTGTTGCATCCTGCACAACATGGCCAATGACTGTGGGATAGCCGTAGAAGTCAAAGAGGGGGACAGCGATGGGGACGATGAGGATGCCGGTCCAGACGGTGATGGGTAGCCACACCCTGGGCAAAGGGACCCCTGCCTGATCTGGATGGCAAAACTGCACCGGGACACCATCACAGAGGAGCACTTTGGCCAACACAGGTAGGTCACGGGGCCATGTGTAACCACCAGTGGCAAGGGCACAACCCACAGATAGGCATGGACGAACCCCAGGGGCAAATGGTGGCAAGGGAATGGGTCTGAGCGTGGAACCGCACACGCCGTCAGGGATGGGCAAGGCCAAACATGACACGCGCTCACACACACACACACACACACACACACACACACACACCACAAGACATGCCCAAGGGGTGGAAGGCATGCCAACCCCGACTGCAACCCCTAGCCACACACGACCATGCCCAGTGGCCATCACTGTGCATGTCTCAGATGCTGGGCACCATTGCAAACTGCCGGACAGTGCAACGCAGGCATCATCATGCACACGCCACAGTAGCCAGGAGGGTGTGCACATGGACCATGTGTGTTCAGGGCCAGGTACCCCACCCGTGCATCACATGTTGCACAACACACTGCACACCGGGCATCGGCAGACAGTGGCCATGGTGGGAGACAGGTCAGGCATGTGGCACAGTGCCACAGCCACCACGGATGCGTGGGAAGCCCCACTGAGACCTGCCAGCCATGCAAGGCTGACCATTGGCCTCATGGGGTGGCACCGACGTTCTACCAGGGGTGATACTATGGGAACATGACTGTGTTCGCACAGGGGTCTGCAGCTAACCGAACATGCCCGCACCAGGAGTGCTTGGTATGCCCACAGCCAAACCCGGTGTTGACATGGAAGGTGTCACACAATGCCGGGAAGGGGGTTGGACGTGACACTGTGTGGTGTCTGCAGTGCATGGGCAATAAACTGGCTGCCCAATGTGGCCATGACAGCAGTGAATACATGTGTCTGCCTGTCAATGGCTGCGGTCACATCCTCCCACTGCCGGGCCATCTCTGCCAGGAGCAGACTGTGGTCTCTGCTGCGCCGCTCCTCTGCCTGGTGCAGAACCACACTGAGTGCATCCACCGCCATCACAAGATGCAACTGCTGATCCACTGAAGCCTGGAGTAGGCAGCTGTGCTCATCAAAGAGGTCATCTGCCTGATCGGCATGCTGTCCCTCATGGTGTTCCTGGCCATTCTGGGCAGCATCCCTTGATGATGGGCACTGCACACCAGAGCCATGCCGGGGCACATCCACACATGGTGCACTGACGCCACCCCCCGACACTGTCCCCCTGTCCCTATTGGCTGATGCTGGCAATGCCCCTCTGGCCGCCGATCGCCAGGGCTCACCGGTGCTACCACAGCAGCTGCAACAGCCCCACTGGCCTGGACACACACCAGTGCTGCCCACTGGGGCATACAGGCACAGGCTGGGACTGTGATGTCATGCAGGCCTCCACAGTGGCACCACCCACGGCTACACCCATGCCATTTCCTGCTGCGGGACCATCCTGCAGCCCAAATGTATCACTGTCCGGGATGTGTGATCCATCATCATCAGTGCCTGATCCGGCACCAGACTGTGTCCCAGCATGCTGGAGTCCATAGCCGCTGTCACACTAGGAGACAGGCAGGGCCTCATCTGCAGCAGCACCACCATCTTCAGTCTGGACAGACAAGCAGGTATGCGGTGGTCCTGACACTTGGGCACCTGTGGAGATGGATGGGTGCTCCTCCATGTCCAGGGCCTCACCCACAGTGGACACACCCACCACTGCTGACCCATGTAGATACTCAGGAGCTGTGAGGGAACACAGTAGAATTAATGTCTCCATCGTACCCTGTGGCATTCCCCCCACCTCCCACACAGTGACAGCACAGGACCTACCATGCAGTGATGGGTTGCCACCCATCTGAAATCCACCACCTGGAATGCCCTCTATGGCACAACGCCGCTTGCTGCTGGCCACCCACTCCTCCTGTGGCATCAGGCATGGCACATCCAGCTGTCCACCACCGGTTGCAGCACATGCTGCCCTGATGGCAGCCACCTTGTCCTTAATCCTCCTCCTGTCCGTGCCGACCTTCTTTTTACATTCCTGCATGGACCGCTGGTGGCTGCCATGCTGGTTCATGGCACACGCAACCTCGCCCCATGCCACAGCACGGGCCTGTGGTGTTCCCCGCTGTCTTCTGAGCAGTGGTTCCCTGTTGAGGTAGGCCTCAAACAGGGCATCTGATTCTGCCCGGGTGAAGTTGGGCCTCCTCCTTCTCCAACATCCTTGTTCCTCCTCTTCCTCTCATTCAGTCATCATAGAGCCTGTGGGAATGACAGGTGTTACCTTTGATTGAGCAGTCCCATGCCTCTCCCACACACCACAGTCCACACTTCCAAACAGCATGCAACCCACCACAATAGACTGCAATACCGAACTATGTCCTCTGCAGCCCCATGTCACATTTATATAGTGCAAGGCATGCAAATGAGGCAAGGCGCAACTTTAAGTGGATGCTAATGCAGTGGCTGTGCCATGGAATTGCTGATGAGTTGATTTGCATATGCTGGCTGAATATCATGCTGTTGCACCTTGTGCAATTGTGTTGAGCATGCACAGGCAAAGGTGCAGCTCTGTGACGTGTGCAGTAGGCACTGCACGGCACATGCCCGGGGTGCTGACACCGACGCCTGCCGTGCAGATGATGTGCTGAGCACAGGAGGCAGTGCAGGGCATGGCCACCACTGTGCCAGTGGTGCTAGTGCACTGTTCATGTGTGTGGCGCTCATGCCCTGGAGCGCTGTAGGCACCATGGTGCCACAGCATGGTATGTCACTGCAGGGCATCACACACAGGCACCCTACCGCGCTATATGCAGGGAGTTCCAGTAGCACTGTGGCAGTCCGTGCACGACAGACCCTTGACCCTGCAGTCAACCTTTGCCCCCTAGGCACCATGCGTCCGCATGGGTGCACCCATATCATGCTGTTCGGTGACAGCGCAATGGGGAATGGCAGTGCTGTACCGCGCAGCATCTGTACGTGGGGGGCGTGTGCTACAGAGTGCCATTTTGTGATCCTGGCTGCACAAATGATGGCACGCAGGAGAGCAGCAATGTGGAGCCCACTAGAACTGGCCAATCTGGTGGCCACTGTTGAGCCCCATGCTGGGGCCCTGTTTGGGGAAGACCCTTTAAAAAGGCCCACAAGCGCTGTGTGGGAGGAGGTGGCAGAGGCATTGGAGGAGGCCACTGGGATCACCTGCAGCACAGAGCAGTGTCGCCACCACTATAGAGACCTCCAGCGGAGGGACCCAGATAGGCTGGCTTGGCTACGGGCAGGCGCCAGGTGAGGCGCAGTGCCACGGCCAGGTAGGTGCTCCATCCATACACTGGTAGCATCCATCCGTCCGGGTATCACGGTGTGTATGTGTCCACCATGCAGGGGGGTGGTGGCCATCCAGTGTGGGTGGTGGTGGTGGTGGTGGTGGTGGTGGGGTTGTGGCATGGCTGGGCTGTGTGGGATTGCACACACCGGGGGGGGGGCCTTTGCTACTGGTTTGTACTGATGTTCCCCTCTCCGTGTTTGCACCCTAGGCCCTGAGGAGAGATGCAACAGTGGGACCATGATGCTGTCCGGCAACAGGGACGAGGTGGAGGACCCATAGTGCAGCAGCGCCCGGCTGTTGCAGATGCAGGTGAGTGCCTTTCTTTCAGGAACTTCTGTGCATGCTGTGTTGGGTCGGCGGCGGGGCATGGCCACCAGCCCTTGACACCACTGATGTGCACACCACACGGTACACTCAGCACTGTCCTGTGGCACTGCATATGTGAGTGTATGTCACTGGTGGTCCATGCGTGCTCCAGGTACATGGCTGTAACACTGCCCTCGCACCGCATAGCCATGTCACTGTACGGCCATGGTGTTGCTGTGTGGGACTTGGGCGGTGGGTGTGTGCAGCAGTCCATATGGCTGTGTGCACCTGGGTAGGAAGGTCTTGTGGACACGGACACTGTGGGTGGTCGCACACCATCACAGGGGCATGGCCTATGGTTGTATGCCATGCACAATGGGTGGACTGCAGGGGGATGGACAGTCACACGTATCGACTCTGCTCCCTTGTCCTAGGTGGACATCACTGGATGGCCTTTGAAAGAGGCATGCAGGAGCTGCTGCAGCTGGTGAGGGCATCCCTTGTGATCCTTGAGCGACTGGAGCGGGACGGGGTCTGAAGGACAAGAACCCATAGGCACCACAGGAGTGGGGCAGGCACTAGGATCTCAATGCTCCCTGACCCAACTAACTCCCCTGGACCCACCGTCACACCCCTTCTTCCCTCTCCCATTTGTTCACCCCTGCCCCATGCCCTTCCCCACCTGGTTTGTGGCCCTCCCCCCTCCCTGTAAATACTTGTGCATAGTTTTTTGTTACCTCATTTAAATACATGTGTTTTGTTATGACAACTGTGGGGGTCTCTGATTTGCAGTGGGCTACAGGTGCTCAGCTGCAGTGGTGTGCATGGCATCAGGGGTGGTGCAGGCATGGGTGTGTGTGTGTGTGTCTGGCAGGGAACCGCCTATGGTGTGGGCAGGGGACTCGGTCACTGTCTGTGGTTTGTGTGTTGTTCTCTGTGCACTGGACGCCTGTGTGCAGTGGTCCATGGTGCTTGCACTGTGTCCATGGTGCCCCTGTCAGACTGTCCATGTCCTGTGCAGCTGACACCCTTGCATGTCTGTGCTATGCACGGTCTGCTGGCATGTCAGTGGTGGCTGTCCATGCTGGACAACCCCTGTACCCGGCACAATGCCGGATTGCCTCCTGTCACTGGTATGGTGCACGTCAGCCTAGGGTGGCACTGTGGCCTCCGCTGTTGTTGTACCCCCTCCATGCTGTCGCTTGTGTCTGTTGCAGGGGATGTGCTCCAATGTCTGTCACTTGTGCTCCGGCCGCATGCTGGTGGCATACAGATTAATGGTGCATGCGCTGGGTGGCTGGTACACCTGTGCCATGGAGGGGTGCAAGCCGTGGGTACACAGCTGCTGTGGCTGCATGCCAGTGGGTTTGTTGCACAGCTACTGTGTCCCTGTGTTGGTGTGCCCTTGGGTATGGGTGGGTGTTTGTCCGTGCACTGTGTTGCATCCTGTGTGGTGTATGCTTCCATGCACCACTGTGGGCATCTGTGCTGGCTATTGGGGCCAGTGCTGGGATGGGGTGTGTCCTTGGGAGGGTGTGCAGGGTGCTGTACCACTAGCGGTGGGGTACGGAGCAGGCCCTGTTGTATGCGGGGTACCTCGTGTGCCGACGCAGGGTCGGTTTCTCGGCTGTACCTTGGAGGGGGCCATGCAGGGTGGCACTGTGTCTGCAGTTGCTGCATCGGTGGCTGCTGCCACCCACTGCAGGGTGCTCACAGTGGGGTTGCCTTGCATGGCTCCATGGTGCACAGGGTTGAAATTGTCACAGTGGGGGTGGTGGCATGCATGGGGTGTCATGCACTGTTGGGCACTGCTCCTGGGCATGGTGTCTGGGGATCGCTGTGCAGGGTGTGCTCTGCATTGGTGGGATGGTGTAGCACAGGGTGGCCGGACCTTTTTGTGTTCCGGTCACAGCTTGTCAGGGTGTGTGCTGGGGCACCATGCCCCAGCTGTGGGATTGTTGCTGGTGTCCATGGGCTGGTGGTTCTTCCAGCTCTCCTCAGGTTGTGCGGTTCATGGGGTGTGGGGGGTGATGTCTGTTCTGCTGTGTGCTCCTCTGCCCATATCTTCCATGGGTGGTGAACCCCTGCATTCTGTCCCTACCCATCCTTGGTTGTGCTGATGCACTGCTACCCTGCTCCACTGCACATCCCTGGTTGTTCTACTGTGTATCAGACCTGCACCACTATGCATCCCTGGTTGCACCATGGCACAGTTGGCGCTATATTCAGTTGTGTGACGCAGGTGCATCTTGGCCTGCGCAGTGTTTGAATATCGCGTGTTTTGTGCATAGGCGCACCGAACTTGTGCCTGCTCCTGCTATTGCACTACTTTGTGGCGCAGTTTGAATGTCTGTGCCACTGCAATTAAATGTCCCACTCGAAGCATGAAAAAAGGAGGGGACATTTATACAATTTTTAAAAATAAAACAGATTGGCTAGTGTTGCCACTTCAATGTTAGAAATCTTATCTAAGCTTGTTTTATGGCACAGTGCTGTGCAGTTTTTTAGACTGGAATTGCTAGATTATGTGAATTAATGACATGTAAAGAGGGTATGGCATAAATGTACCCATTTAGTGTGGACAGACCCTTACGTGACTTGCTCAAGGACACACAGTGAATATATGGCTCCAGTGTGTTATAAGCTATGCTCTACTGGGGCTCCATACAAATTAGCAGTTATGTGGTGCAAAGTGATTGAAATTACCACTTTCACCACTATTCCTAATCGCATCCCTTTTAACACAGACATGTACTCCCCGGGGACCTAGAAGTATTAACTCCTTCCTTGAGGGGGCTAGTCTGGGTGCAGATCTTCAGCTAGTGCTATATAATACATGGATGGGAACTTTTCACCATAGAAAAGGCCATCATTTGTTTCTCTGTACACCTGTGACTAATCTATCAATTAAAAGTATATACCTGCTCTAATCAAACAATTACAGCTATATATCTGCACAAATCAAACAGTTACAGCTATATACCTATACCAATCACACAATTAACTGGAAAATACTGATAACACAATTAACACATCATTAGACAGCTAGCCAAACCAATTAACAAACTGCAAAAGAACCTGGAAAAAAGATACGCAAAACTATACCAAAACCCAGAAATCCCCCAAGCTCTTACCTGTACTCCACACGCAATTTCCTCCTTGATGCAAGATACCTTCAGGTGACATAACAGGATCACAAATGCAATTTCCATAACAATAACCATCCTTGTGTATTACATTCAACAAACAATGGGTAAGGGTGGAACATGCAAAGTATTGGGCACCAAATGTACACACACAGCAGGTCCAAACAAGAATGCCCACATAATTTTCTTGAGTCAAGCACAGATGGATTTCATTGGCACATTCTTCTCCTTGTCTCCTCCAACATGCAGCTCCTGACTATAAAACTTCAGGCACAGTTTCTTTCTTACAAACTCATTTTTTTCTTCTTTCTGCTTCCACTGTTTCTTTTTTCTCCCTTAACTTTGGCTGCTTTTTCTGTTTCTTCTAACTGGCAGCCAGCAGTGCACAGAGGGCCATGTGACCCCCACAGCAAGGCTGAAGACATATTCTATGGTCCCCATACAGACTCTCTAAACCCCCCAGGCCTTATTTTACTGGAACATTTAAGAACAGATCCAATGTGGAGGGGCCTTTGTCCTGTTGGTATGAGGATCTCATTCTTGGGTCCCCACACAATTCTGTAGCCCACTGCCTTTTTGGATGAGGGACACTTTTCCATGGATACAGTGAACCTGTTGTTAGGCCCATACACTCTTGACCCCTTTGTTCCTTCTTTATTGTAATCCAATTCAGTTTCCCTTACACACTCTCTCTGCAAGTGTTGCACTCACTGACCCACTCTGATGTAACTGGCAGGCTGCTACCCCAGCAGGGTCTCTCTCTCTCTCTCTCTCTTTCTCTCTGGGAATGGCCGCTGCCACTTTACTGCTGGTCAGATGATTTCTTTCCCTAGAAAATAGACTGAATCTCTCTCACACAGGGAGCTGCTGAATCTCTGTGCTAGGGAAACCTTACTCGCATTCCCTTTCTTTTTTTATACTTACATTTTATTAGAGAGTTTTATAATACAGGAAATTGACAGGATGGGGATACAGGCTGTATGAATGGTTACAGGTGTTAAGCAGGAACACATGTTCTTCTATAGCACTACAAAATATATAGAGAATACATACATTATGTTTCACAGCACATCTGATACGGTTTAGGGAGTATATGTTAAAAACAAGAATTAATGGCAAACAAAAAGAGCTCTTGACGTAATTGAGATATCTTTGAAAAAATGTAACATTCAGGCATAAATGTAGCTAATATTTCCTATATTATTCTGTAATTCTCACCCTTATTTCCTTATTACTAAGGGAATTAGCATGGATACAGTATCTCTGCCCTTTTAGCTCTGGCTGCCTGCCTACACCTGACATCATATTTCTGTTTATGGCATTTTTTTTTTTTTACCAGGAGAGACACACTAAGCTGAAAGCTTGTTTACAGGTGTGACCTGGGAGCACAAGGAAATTAAGTGACTTGCTCAGGGTCACACAGTATGCAAGTGGGGGCTGTCGGATTCAAACTGAAATGCTGCTGTGGAGATAATTATGATGTCATAAACAGGGGTCTGTGATGTCATGTGTAGTGAAGCAGTCAGAATTGATAGAGTCTAGGGGACAGGGAACTTGTTTTCATGCAACTGTTTTTGTTAATAAAGAAAATGGGGAATTAATTACTCAAAATATATGAAGCAGTAAAGATAATGGGATGGAGTTCAATATAAATCTTACTTTTTTAATCTTACTTTTTTTCAATGTTTTCCTAATGTTGACAGGGGTTCTTTAAGGTACAAAGTAGGTCTCCGTGTCTGATTTATGCATAACCTAATGTTGCCAGGTTTTCACAAACACAGGTAATTTATTAATTAGTATATAAGTTCACTGTTCCAGGTAGTAAATTGAGTCAATCAATACTTCCCAGTTAGACAAAGAGGGTTTGGTTAGCTTAAGCCATAGGCAAGTCAACACCTTCTTTGCACTTCTCAGAAGGATGAGGATCAGTTTTAATTGCCTGCCCTGCATAGCTGCACAAATTCTGTCAATATAGCTAGCAAAATGATGGATTAGGTGACCAGACTTGGATGAGAAAACATGTTAGCCAGTGCTGTCTGTATTTGGGCCTTATATTCCTGAATCAATGGGCAGTTCCAGAAGATGTGTGACTGATCAGTTTTACACTCCTCACACCTCCACCAGCAGAGGCCCGGGCTTCTCCCATAAATTTCATATGAACCGCTGGTACAGGAAAAAAAGCATGTTCTACAGTTCTAGGAAAACTCCCTCATGTAGGGTGCCATAGTTTATTTATAGGCAGCCAGAGCATATTTCAGCCAGCAGTCCTAAACTCAGGTAGTGTTTAATTCCTGATTGCATTTAACTAATATAGACCCAGTGGCATCTTTGAAAAGGTCATTGAGGCCCTGTGAAGCTGTCTCACCAAGTGAGACCCTGCACACTCCATCTGATGAAGTTTCAGTAGTATCAGTAAATAAGGTAGTTTATCTGGGAGTTGACATTTGAGCTCTCGCTTACTCCATATGTACTTGTGTGGGTCTGGAGGTATCTAAGGTGATCAGTGGCAGGGGGACTGTAGGCCTCCTTTAGGGCTTCGTAAGGGAGTATCCCCTTTTGGTCGATAAACTGGTGGACATCAGGACACTCTGAGCCCAGTTTCTGAGAAAGGAATTTATAGAATTCAAAGGACATGTCTGGGTCTTGTTGAAGGGCTAGAAACCAGTATGCTATGTCTTGGTAGTGAGGTCCCTTCCACACACAATGCCACATACTGTATGTAAAGTGTAGGTCATAATGTAAACATTATTAAAAGGACGGTAACCCAGCAGGTTAACATACAGTACCTTAGCTGTATCATGTAAATCACTGATTACAAATACTACATTTTTCTAGTGGAATTTATAGTTCAGGGAAGGCCAAAGACAAGCCAACAGAGTTAAGCTGCCACTGCATAACCTTTCAAGATAGCGAGAATGAGACTTCCTTTTCATGGTGTCATATGCATGTGCAAGCAACATATTGTGGTAGCTTGGAATAGTAGGTTTTGGAGGTGCAGTCGTGTTGTGGCCAATTGTGCCACTGCTTTATTGGGCTGGGCTCTGTGGCATGAATGAAATGGTATGCTGTCTATGACAGCAATTGCAAAAGCATGCCACCACCCTGAAACAATTTCACCACTGCAATGAGGGAGCTCCCCCTCATTGCAGGGTGTGCCTTGCCTGGTGTAACATTTCAATAAACATGGCAGCGACTGTCGCCGTCCGCCTCTCACAGTCCCCAAGAAACCAACTTGGGGGAGTACTCAATCCCCCTGTTGGTATGCCCCATCCCCAGTTCATTTGTTGATAGGGGAGCCCAATCCCCATTGGCATAATGTCCCCCATTTAATAGTTTGTATGCCGAGGGGGTGCCCAATCCCCCTCAGCATCATGCGCCCCCCCCAAACAAAGACCCATTTTCTGTGCCAATGGGGGGCCAAATCCCTGTCAGCTTCGGTGCTTCTACCAAAAAATACAGGAGGCACACTGGAAGCCCACCCCAGTATGCCAAAAGCATCTGTAAAGAAAAACTGTCCCATTACGTCTGTATTTATTTTTTTCCCTGTAAAAGAAAAAGTGGTCCCTCATTGTCTCTGGTGCCCCCTCCTCCAACTCACACCCACCCTCTGTGCACCCCCCCACACCACCCTCACCCCATATTTACCTCTGGAGCCCAGCGCGATGATCTTCAGTGGAACGGGAACATGTCTGCACTCTTCAAAGCCGACCGCAAGCTGAAGAAATGCCAGTAAGCTGTATAATGGCATAAATGGGGTATTTTCAACTTAGGTGAATATCTTGGCCAATTTTGTGACTTTTGGCTCCAAATTTTCAACATGGGGTTCTTGGGACCCCACCTCATGAACTGAGTCACTATCATTTCATTATTCAATCCTGAAAGGTGATTTTGTGTTCACTGCGTGGCATTACCTTTTAGGACTGATTAATGAAACAACAGTGTCACTGTTCATGAGGTGGGCTTCCAAAAAGTCTGGCAGCTGCAAATTTGGTGAAAAAATGCCAAAGAATTACTTTGTTATGAGCATGCATTGCACAATTTCCATGCACGCTCATAACTTCGAGAATATTTTATATTTTCACTCCAGATTTACAGCATTGCCATTTTTTCATACCTCCTTATGAGCAGTATAGCTGTCATTTTCCACAGCCTGCCTGAAATGTGTTTTCACACCTGTGGTGCCAATGGCGTGGTCACTGTGGGAAATCAATGTTTGGGACAGATTAAGAAAACCACAGTGACACTGTTCATGAGCGGAGGTCCCAAAATGCCTATGTTGAAAATTTGGTGAAAATATTCCACACAATGACTATGGTACGAGCGTGCATTGCACAGTTTCCATGCATACTCGTAACTTTGTGAATTTTTGATATTGTCACTCCATATTTTCAACATTGTCGTTTCTTCACACCACCATATGAATGGTACAGCTTTCATTTTTTACATCTTGCCCAAACTGTGTTTTCGCACATCTAGCGCAGAATGGCACCGTCACTGTGGGAAATCAACGTGCCGGACAGAATAACAAAATCACAGTGCCACTGTTCATGAGCAGAGGTTCCAAATGCTTTCATGAAGTGGGGGTCACAAAAAAGCCATGTTGAAAATTTGGAGTGCAAATAGCAACAAATGTTCGGGCTGTTAGGGTTTCTAACCATAATGTCCTACCCTGTACAGACTGATAGGCGTCAGAGGTTGTGCCTTTGGATGGTTGGCTGTAATGCTCATGCCATCCCACCCCCATCCCCAACCTGTAGCCACTGACCAGGCGTCACAGTGTGCCTTGGATTCTTCTGCCCCAAAGTTCATCCCATTCTCCTATGCTGCACCCATCTCAACATACTTCCTTATGGAATGGGGTGAGCATAAGGCCCGATGACCCCAAGGCACAATGCAACACTTTTCAGAGTCTGCAGGGTAGGGTGAGGTGAAATTGCATGAGCGTTATGGCCGATGACCCAAAGGCACACCTCAATGCCTGTCGGTCTCTGCAGGTTGGGGTGGGGTTGACGTCAGTTCCATACTTCACTGCCATTCCTATTATGCATCTCTCTAACTCCTGCCCTACCAATGCCAACACCAGCAAGAAAACATTCAGCATTTACAAATGCTTCTTCCATTTTGGATCCAATCTGGTTTGTTGGTCCAGATTTTACCAAGTCCCAGAAACTTGTGGCTTTACTTGTGCAAGTTAAATTTGGCTTTAGTGTCAATGTGTTATATTTATGTAGTTCTGTTTTAAAGTCCAAAGTCACAGCATCTTCTTTGTTTGGCAGCACATTTTCCTTGAGGTACTAAGCAACTATGAAGGGTAAAATGAGGTACCCCTTCCCCACAGCTGGATCCTGTGCAGCAGGACCCACCCCTGCAGCTGGATCCGGCTCCACCGCTTACAGCTGAAACTTCCTTCCTCCTCTTGCAGTGAAAACCCTTTCCCCTTCTTCTAGCTGGACCCTCCCAGGCAAAAAAAACAGACAGCAACCCCCTTCCCACAGATAAGTCCCCCCTCTGAAGCTGTCCCCTGATCACTATTTGGGAGAAGGCTGGAGAACAGAAAATCACAGCAGTGAACTACTATTGTGATGCTGCTCAGGGTCCCACAATAGTCTTGCATACAAAAAAGTGCACCTCTCCTCCCTCCCTCTCTGTCCCTAACTCACTCTGCTTGGTAGTCATGAACATGGCATTTTCATTACTAATTTAAAAGGCCGTGTAGACTGAGTACACCACCCAAAGCATGTGGATGTCACTGGGGGACTTCCGAGTTTTGATATCCGCCAGTTTCCATGGTACAGCATAAATTATATCAGTAAAAGAAACTGCCATATTTGTGGTTGCCAACAGAACACATGAGTCTATGAGTTGGGAAAGAAGAGAGGGAGGGAGGTGAGGTGCACTTTTTTTGTCTGCCAGAAGTTCTACTGTGGGACTCTGGATAGTACCCTAGCAGCATTCTCTGCTGTGGATCTTCCTCTCCCTGGCCCTCTACTGAACAGGGTGGGTGCAGCTTCAGGGGGTGGATTGTTTATGGTGGGGGTTCCTACTGTAGGGTGGGGATGGGATACAGACATATTCTGTACGGGGTTCCAGCTGCAGGAGGATGGCTGGTTTGTGGAAAAAGGTACTCCAGTGGTGTGTGTTGAGGCCTCACTGCTAGTCTAATTGGGGTGGTAAGGTCTGCTGCAGCGAGTGGCTGGTCCATGGGAAGTGGAGGACAATCTGTGGAAGGATGGTTCTAGCTGTGGGGGGGGGGGCTGGTCCACTGCCCCTAAACCTTGTCACCCTTTATAGCCCACCCCCCCGAGATATTCAAGGAAAGGATCAAGGAGAGAGGATTAGGCTATCAGTGACTGGAAGGGGGGCGGTCATTCCCTATTGTTCTGTGGACAGGGAGGGAAGCTATTCTAGTTCAGAGAGATGACAGAACCTACTACCAATTGTTTAAAGTGGCAATGCCTATGACTACAAGTGGAAACCAGGGGTCACTGAGTAGGGCTATGCACCTGTTTTTGTGTGCAACTCCTGTTGAAAAACACAGAAAATTTATGCTCGGAAATCAGTTGAGATGTTACTGGCAATGAACAACACACTCACCATTATATTTTTATTGTTTGAAAACTTGTGAATAACTGCCAGTGATGCAAAGTGAGGGGAGGAGGCGAGGGGTACTCAGTTCCAGGAGTGGAATTAAGCATCCAAGTCCATTCTATTAGCAATGTGCTGTAAATACAGATTTTAAAATAGAAATAATATGTATAGGAGTATGTAAAGCATGTCGTCATGTGACGGTTGTCAAGACCCAGAAATGGCGCATTGACATCTGCGTTGTTTCAGGTGGCATGCTCAGTCTCTGTGGCATTTTTTTAATTTAATTCTTTGGTAACTGGTTAAGGCCCATTAGGCACAAGTACCTGTTTTCAGGGGTGACTTGGGAGTACTGGCCCACTCTAACTTTTAACTATAATAAATAAAACAACAGCCATGTTCTTGGTCAACAATGGAGCACACTAGGTTTGGCATCCCAAACTATGTCAGTCGGGATGTGGGGACTGTCTGCGGGTTGTAGGAAGGTCTGGTCAGCAGGCTCTGGGCATCAGTGCAGCAGTGTTGTTCTCTGCTGTTATATATCTGTTGTATATCTTCCCCTACCCAGCCCTCTCCTGAACTGGGGGAGGGTCAGCAGCAGGTGTTTGCTGGTGTGTGGAAATGGAGGGCCAGCAGTGGAGTGGTGGGTGGTCTGTGGAACAAGGGTCCCAGCTATCCCAGTCTGTTCTGGGAACAGCTGCAAGGGGAAATGAGGGATGTGATTTTCTGCTGTGCCAAGGGTATGCGCACACTAATATGTTGGGGGGAGGGGTTGCTGCCGGGGTGGCTTGTCTTTGGGAAAGCGGGATCCAGTTGGGGGATGGGGGCATGAGGTGTTAGCTGCAGGGGGTAGCTGGTCTTTAGGATGTCTGGTCCATCTGTGGGGTGATGGCTAGTCTGGTTGTGAGAATCAAACCCAGGTCTGGTCTGCTGGATGTACCAAGGTCATTCACAGCTCATTACTCTAACCTCTAGGCTATACTGCCAGCCCATCAGTTACCATAATGTGTTGCCAGCTGAAATACAGGGATTATAGGGAGGGGTAGAGGCACTGTGGGTCACCCTCAAGATGGGTAATGGAGCTGCTTTTTGCACTGGCATGACCTACAGACCTCCAGTATGGGGGAGGGAGGTGGACAAGGTTCAGACAGAAGCAATCCAAAAGATGGCAATTAAAGGGGAGGTGCTGCTGGTGTGGGACTTCATTCTGTCAAATGTAGATTGGAGCCTCCCAGCAGCAGCTTTAGCTAGAAGTAGGGACATCCTAGACTGCCTGCAGGGGTTATTCCTCATGCTACTAGTAAGAGAGCCCACTTGTGAGGGGGCAATGTTGGGCCCTGTACTCACCAACAGGGACAGTGTTGCTGATGTCACATTGGGTGGCCTTCTGGGGACCAGTGATCACTATACAGTGTGGTCCAGTGCAAGTACTGTGGCAGAGTCAAACCACACAAAGGTGAGAGTCCTGGACTTCAGAAGGGCTGACTTTACAAACATGAGGGAATGCCTCAGGGATGCCCTGGCGGGGAAGAGGACTTGGTAACAGTGGGCAAAACAAAAAAGGGCCATAGTGAAGGCAACAAACCTATGCATTAGGCAGGTTAGTAAAAGCAAGAAGAAGAAGAAGAGACTGCTATGGTTCTTAACAGAGGTGGCTGGGAAGGTAAGGGCCAAAAGTTAGCTCTCAGGAGGTATAAGGAGTTACAGAGGGAGGAGGACAGGGAAGTGTATCAGGAGAACCAGATGGAGGCAGGGAAAGCAGTCAGGGGCACAAAGGCAGAAACAGAGGAGAAAATAGCCCAGGCAGTAAAGAAGGGGGATAAGACATTGCTCAGGTAGGAAAGCGAAGGAGAAAGACCAGGGATTTTAAGACTAAGGTGGGGGGGGAGAGTGTTGAGGGGGACCAGGAAAAGCAGACATCCTGAACAAATATATTTGTTCAGTATTCACAGAAGAAGGGAAGGTGAGGGACCTAAGATAAGGGACAGGAGTTCCACCATTGAATGTGCTTTGTCCAAGTGCGCTGCATTAGGGCCAGGATTTTAAATTCACTGCCAGGTATTTTTTATAGGGCTGGCTCTGCACCCCCCGTGGGAGTCTTGTGTCCCACACCCCTAACTAAATATTCTAATGCCGGGAGGGTGGACCTCAGAGAAGGAGCAGCAAACCTTTTATTTTGGTGCCCTGTAGACAGGCGCACTTGGACCGGCATGCACATGGCTGGAAGGCAGGGATGAGAACAACAAAGGAAGGCAGGTGGACACCAGTCCATTTACAGAGGAGAGAGTCCTGAAGGAACTCACAAATCTGAAAGTGGACAAGGCAGTGGGGCCAAACGAGATAAATCCATGGATATTAAAGGAGTTCAGAGAGGTGCTGGCTGCACCACTGACAGTCCTGTTCAACCACCTACTGGAGACAGGAGAGGTTCTGGAGGACAAGAGGAGGGCAGATGTAGTCCCACTACACAAAAGTGGTAGCAGGAAGGAGTCTGGCAACTACAGGCCATCAGCCTGACTTCAGTGGTTTGGAAATTAATGAAATCCCTATTGAAGGAAAGGACTGTGGAATACCTTGAATCTAGCAGTTTACAGGATCTGAGGCAGAGCCAGAGCCATTATCAGAACTGTTTAGTGAGTCTCTGAGTGCAGGAGAGGTCCCAAAAGACTGGAGAAGAGCTCATGTGATCCCGCTCAACAAAAGTGATAGCAGGGAGGAGGCAGGGAACTACAGACCAGTCAGTCGTACCTCAGTAGTGTGCAAGATTATGGAGGCACTCCTTAAGGAAAGGACAGTGGAACACCTGGAATCCATAGGAGCACAGGATCCAAGACAAACATGGGTTTACAACAGGAAGTTCCTGTCAAACTAATCTCATAGATTTCTTTGACTGGGTAACCAGAGTGGTGGACCAAGGGGATGCAGTTGATGTCACCTACATTGAGTTCAGTAAAGCTTTCTATACTGTTCCACATAGAAGAATGGTTATTAAGCTGGGTAGACTTGGGGTGGGTCAGAAGTTGGTCAACAGAGTGGCAAACTGGTTGGCAGGCAGAACACAGAGAGTGGTAGTAAACTGTTACAGTCAGAAGAGATGCAAGTCACAAGTGGGGTACCTCAGGGATCAGTCCTGGGGCCTGTCCTCTTCAATATCTTCATCAGTGACATTGCAGATGGACTGGAGGGTAAGGTTTATCTGTTTGCAGATGACATCAAGATCTGCAACAGAGTAGATGATCCAGATGGGGTGGGCAGAATGAGAAGAGATCTGGATACACTGGCAAAATGGTCAGAAGAGTGGCAACTAGGATTTAATGCAAAGATGTGCAAGATCATGCATATAGGGAAGAGAAACCTTGAAGCCACCTATAGGTTGGGAGGAGAGTTGCTGGCAATCACAAGGAAGAAAGAGACTTGGGCATCATCATCACAGATGACCTGAAATCATCCAAGCAGATCACTAAAGCAGTAGGTAAGGCTAGGGGGATGTTGGGGTGTATCAGTAGGGGTATCACAAGTCGTAAGAGGGAGGTAATAATCCCTCTTTACAAGACACTGGTTAGGCCCCATCTGGAGTACTGCATACAATACTGGAGGCTGCACCTGCAGAAGGACATTAACAAAATGGAGGCAATCCAGAGAAGGGCAACAAAAATGGTGCAGAGACTGCATTAAAAAACATATGAGGACAGATTAATAGAGCTCAATATGTATACCCTAGAGTAAAGAAGGGAGAGAGGTGACATGATCAAAACATTCAAACATCTTAAGGGCATTAACAAGGTGAAAGAGTCTAACATGTTTCAATATAAAAAAAATAGCAGGACAAGAGGACACAGCATGAGATTAGAGGGAGGCCAATTAAGGGGTAATGTGACAAAGTTCTTTTTTACAGAAAGGGTGGTGGATGCATGGAACAGACTCTCATTGGACGTGGTGGGGCAAAAACTATACCAGAATTCAGGAATGCATGGGATAGGCTTATAGGAACCTTAGAGGTTAGGATAAGGAAGGTAAAGCCAGAGATCAAGTAGTATCTGCAGAAGATAGGGAAAATGGGCAGACAAGGTGGGACAAGCGGTCCTTATCTGCCATCAAATTCTGTGTTTCTAGGCACCTAACACAGTGCACTGTCCTTTTTTCTGGTAGAGTGTGGTCACTGAATCATATGTGGCACAGTGTTGGCAGTGCACATGGGGCAGCGTGGTGTTAATAGAACACAAGGTACACTACAGTGATACAAGTGTACATGGCACAATGCAGTGCAACCACAGCACAGTGCTATGTGTACTGCCACCACAGTGCAGTGCCACATCTTACACTGCTGACACTGCAGTATCCTACATGTTCTGCTGCCACTGCATTGTAACTTGAGCACTGCTGTTACTGTGGTGTACCATGTACACCTGAAAATAAGGGACACCTGTGAGGTGTGCAAGGAAGAGATTGGGTAGATAGGATCAGGCTGTGTTACACTGAACTGTCAGCAGTGCACATGACACAGCACTGTTATGGCATTGCACAGTGCACAGCACATTGTCAGCAGTGCACGGTGCACATCCCAGTGTCAGCATTGCACATAACACAATGCATTGTGGGTTTCGTACATGGCCCACCAAGGTGTCGGTATTGCATGTGGCACAGTGCTCTGTCACCAATGCACATGGCACAGTGTTGTGTCCACACTGCTTGTGATACAACAACAATAAACTGTCATCAGTGCACGTGGCACAGTACAGTGTTGGCACAACAAGTGGCATAATGCGGTGACATCAGTGCATGTGGCACAGTGAAGTGGCATGTATACGGCCACTGCAGTACAATGCCAGGTGCACTGCAGGCACCATAGAATGCTTTGTGGTTTGTTGGCACTGCACTATGCCTCATGCACTGCCATCTTGCTACAGTACCACATACACTCCTGTCTCTGTACTTGACCATGTGCCCTGCCATCACTGCTGTGCCACATGTATTGCTGTCACTGAACTAATTCACAGGTATGGCTGATACTCACTGTGCCACATGTACTGCCAACACTGCACTGTATCATCTGCACCACCATTAGTATGCCATGCCACATGCACTGCCATCATTGTGTTGTGCCACATGCACTTTTGTGAGATGTGCATTGCCATCACTGGTGCCCAGTGGCATCCCCTTCTCCCTCTCCTATGGTACATGATCCCTGGTGTCCCATGGCGTCTGCCTAGTTCACCTCATGCTAATCTGATCCATGGTGTGCAGTGGTACTCCCACCCAACATGATGACTGGCACTTCCCTTCTCTATACGACTTGTTCTGCCACTGTCTGAACATTATGGTTGCAGTAAAGTTCAGAAGGCCAGTCATGGAGTGAGGGACTAGGGTGGCTGTGCTGATCATTGTCTTTTGGGAGGGGGTAATACTGGACTTGGGGCTACTCCACTTGCAGGGAGTGTTTGGGTATTGGAGGCTGGTCCTGGTGTACGGTAGTGGTGAGTGGGTGGTGGTTCAGCTGTGGGGGGGTGGTAAGGAGGCTAGTAAAGCTGCAGAGACAGCTGCTGGCTAAGGTGGGGATGCTGGTGTTGTCGGGGTAAGGTAAGGTGTGCTACCGGTGCCTCATCCTCCATGCAATTTAGCTGGCTTAGTAATTTAATTTTCCATCTGAATAAATCAGTGGTGTTGAAAAACTGGAAATGTGAATTTAAAAAGAATACCAGCAGGCAGCAGCTATCAGCTATAGAACCTACAAAAAAAAAATGAAGCATGATTTGCTTAACTGGCACCGAGAGCTAAGACGACTGTGTCTGTGTTGTACTACAAGCCTGCGGCAACATCACCAGTGATCAGCTGTGAATCATTAATAGAATCACACTGAACCCCTCCATTTTTCCAGTCCTGTATGTTCAGAAGCCCGTGGTGAAGCAGAAGAAGCTCTGCTGTGTGACTCTGTCCCTAGATAGCCTTTTATGGCTGTATAAGGTATTTGTCTTAGGGCCACTGTTTGTACTGACATTGAAAAATTTGCAGCCTGGCTCCATGGCGCTGAGCAATTGCACAGCATGCTGGTGACCAGGGTTTGTGCCCCGAGCCTGGACATCAGAAGTGGAGATCGGCAGGGAGGGGGTCAGAGTGTCCTATGGGAGCTTCCCTTCGAGAGGGTGGGGTAGTGCTGGACTGCTTTACTAGTGGCTCCTGGAGGTGGCTAATGGAGACATTCAAAGTGGCATAAACCACCACATGTTAATGAATGTCCCTGTCCCCAGGATGCCGCTGAGGCTACATGCATGTGGGAGGTGGGTGGGACCTGAAATGTAGAAATCACCTATTTGGCTACCAAATAATGTCTGCCTTGTTCCCCCAAGCCACATAACCATTCACAGCCTCCTCCGATCCTCCTAGCCCCTCCTTCTTGGTCAAGGTAGCAGGAACTATCTCTCCTCCTCTGCACCCTCTTGGGGAGGGGGGCCCTTCCAGAAGGGTTACCACGGGTCTACCAAGGATGCAAACTGAAGCAAGGATGGTATGGAGGTCAACAGGGATGGCCCAGTGGGCAAAGCGGGGGGTTAACACTGCATGGCCTGGAAGAGTGGCTGGCTGGAAGAGTAGGGAGAGGCAGAAAAAAGATGAAACAAAAAAAGAAATTGGCATAGCGAGCTCAACTCATCTCAAGGTTTAATTTCTGGAAATAGCAGCAGGCTCACTCAGAGCTACTGCACCTCTTGTAATTGCCTTTTTCACCCAGTGGCTCATAGACAAATTACTTATTTAACCGTTAAATGGCTCTCTGTTTCACTAACTACTGCAGACAGTCTGGCTGGCAATGTCACATTAATAAAGGAAAGTCAAGGCATATCACAGTGGCCCTATAGAAGAATGCCTTATACAACTGTAACACTAAAGACTGTATTTTGGAAACAGTAGCAGGCTTGCTCAGAGCAGCTGTGTCTATCTTACCTGACTCAAGACAGATCCTTTTGAGTACTTTCTCTGTTTAGGGCAGTCAAAAACAAAGTATTTCACATTTTGTTTTAGTCAGGGTAGGGTAACAGGGTAGTAGAATGATTAGGGTAGTAACTACCCAACCCTGACCAAATACCCATTTTGCATTAGGGGATTTTTAGGGTAATTTAGGGCAGTTTGGAGGTACCCGCAGTATTTTACTACCTGCCCATGCCTAGTTTAAAATGTGTCCATATTGAATGTTCATGTCCAGCGCAGTGCTTTTCTGTCTAGGCAAGCTAGTTTTTTTTTATGTTTGCTTGCACGCATGTGCAAGAAACATAGTGCCACAATACGAGTTTTCGTAGGTGTGGCACCCCCGCTTCCAATGCCCTCAGCATTTTTGCAGGCACGGCCGCACCACACCAATGAATGCCCCAGCTGTCTATGACAGCAATTCAGATTGCAGTGATGTACAGTTGAAAGCAAACAACCGCTACAATCAGCGGTGGTAACGTGTAGGCAGTTTGCATACTGCCCTGCCAGCAGCAGTATGCAAATTGCCTCCATGTCACCACCACTGATTGTAGCGGCGGTTGTATGTGCGCTCTCCCCCCTTTGCTGTGTGCGTTAGCAAGTCAATCCCTTTGGCTCATGCACACTCCCCCAGCATACTGTATGTCTGATGGGGGTGTCTATCCCCATTGGCTCCAGTGCCCCCATCCCAAAAAACAAACTTCCAGCTGCCATGCTGGGAGCCCATCCCAGCGTGGCAGAAGTCCAGCGTACTCATGTGTCCCCCCCCCACACTGTATGGCCAACGGGGGGTGCCCAATCCACCAGTGGCTCCACTGCCCCCCCAAAACTTCCAGGTGCCATGCTGGGAGCCCAGCCCAGCATGGCAAAAGTCCCACATCATCCATGTAAAATAAAAAAAAATAGAAACTTGCAACAAAAGAAAATGGTCCCTCGTTGACTCTCTTGCCCCCCTCCCACAATCCAGGCCCACCATCTGCGTACCCCACCTCCCCATACCCCCCTCACCCCATACTTACCTCTGCAGGCTGGAGGGACAATCTTCGGTGGAGCAAGAACATGTCTGCACTCTTCAAAGCCGACCACGAACTGAAGAAATGTCGGTAAGCTATATAATGGCATAAATAGGGTTTTTTCAACTTTGGTGCATATCTCGGTCATTTGCTCAAATTTTTGCACCACATTTTCAACATGGGGTTCTTGGGACCCCATCTCATGAATTCAGTGACTGTCATTTGGTTATTCAGTCCTGAAAGGTGATTTCTTGGTCACTGTGCCGAATCACCTTTTGGGACCGACCAACGAAACGACAGTGTCACTGTTCATGAGGTGGGCTGTATGTTGCAAATTTGGGGAAAAAATTCCCCGAAATGACTGTGTTACGAGCATGCTTTGCGCAGTTTCCACACACACTTGCAAATTCATGAATTTGTAATATTTTCACTCCAGATTTTCAACATTGACATTTTTTCACACCTCCTTATGGGGAGCACAGCTGTCATTTTTCACATCCTGGCCGAAATGTGTTTTCGCACTTCCGGTGCAGAATAACACGGTCACTGTGGGAAATCAGTGTTCAGGACAGAGTAAGAAAATCACAGTGACACTGTTCATGAGCAGAAGTCCTAAAATGCATATGTTGAAAATTTGGTCACACAAATCCATAAAATGACTGTGTTACGAGCGTGCATTGTGCAGTTTCTACACATCCTCGTAACTTCACAAATTTGTAATATTTTCACTCCAGATTTTCAACATTGGCATTTTCCTACACATTCTTATGAACAGTACAGCTGCCATTTTTCACATCCTGACTGAAATGTGTTTTTGCACTTCCAGCGCAGAATAGCGCAGTCGCTGTGGGAAATCAGTGTTTGGGACAGATTAAGAAAATCACAGTAACACTGTTCATGAGTGGGGGTCCCAAAATGCCTATATTGAAAATTTGGTGAAAAAAAATTCCCCAAATAATTGCATTATGGGTGTGCGTGGCGCAGTTTCTATTCAAGCTTGTGACTTCACCAGTTTTTTTTATATTTTCGCTCCAGATTTTCAACATTACCATTTTTTTACACCTCCTCATGAACAGTACAGCTGTCATTTTTCACATCATGTTGGAAATGTGTTTTCGCACCTGCGGTATTAATGGCGCAGTCACTGTACAAAATCACCTTTCCGCTAACAAACTGATAGTGTCACTGATAATGCAGTGGGGTCACAAAAAGCCCATGCTGAAAACTTAGAGTAAAAATACCAAGACATGCCAAGGACCTTAAGGTTTCTGACCATAACGCCCTACCCTGTAGGGTCTGACAGGCGTCTGCCTTACGCTGTAGGGACTGACAGGTATCAGAGGTGTAACCTGGGATTGTTGACAGTAATGCTCATGCCATTTCACCCCCACCCCACCCCTCCCTGCAGACAGTGACAGGCATCGAGATACATCTTGGACTCTTTGGCCCCAAAGTTCATACCATTCTCCTATACTGCACCCTTTTCAGTGTATTTCCTTATAGAATGAGGTAAGTGTAAAGGCCAAACACTCCAAGGCACACCTCAACACTTGTGAGTGTCTGTAGGGTAGGGTGAGGTGAAATGTCATGACCGTTATGGGTGATGACCCAAAGGCATACCCCAATGCCTGGCCATCTCTGCAGGGTGGGGGTGGAGTTGGTGTCAGTTCAGTACATCACTGCCATTCCTATACTGCATCTGTCTAACTCCTGCACTTCCACTGCTAATGCCAGCAAGCAAACATTCGGCATTGACAAATGCATGTTTAATAAAGTCAGGGAACACAACACTTTCTCAGACTTTTGCAGTCTCAGGGGACCATGGTGAGCACACAGGCTAATTTCTTCAATACTGCATCCTGGCCTTCTTTGTGGTTTTCTAGCCAGTGGGTGGTCTGCCCCTTAATTACAGTGATGGTGCTTCTGATGCAGTCATCAGTGGCTTTTTCTACCTGCTAATGAATAGGAAGCAGCTGTCTGGGAAATGTAATAATTGTGGTGTTGGTTGAGGTATCTAATTGCTAGGTATGAGTGACACTCTGTCCGCCAGTGTTGCTGTTAGTGTTCACCTGCTCAGCTCTGCTCCAAATTTTCACCAGTAGTGTATGAAAATTGGGGATATGTGGATTATTTCAGAAGGAATCTGCTTTTGATTTTATTTTAAAGGGGGCAACAAGAAATGTATAAGTAATTGAACATGCAGATGTCTCTTAAAATATAATACTTTCTTATTTCCCACTTGCAGAACTCACATCTGATCACTGTTACTGTTGTAGGTTTGAGTGAGTTATACTATTCTAATACAATTCTGATATTTTATATATTGTCTGCATGTCTCTTCCCTTTGTTCTTCATTACTTTGCTAATTTGCATGGAAACAGCATCCATGTCCCCTAGATTTCATCTGCTTTTGCTGCTTAAAGTAGCAGTGTTTTTTTTTTGTGATAATGTAGTTCTGACAAACACATCAATATGTCCATTTTACTTTATATTGTATTTCATTTCTGACCTGAGAAATGGGGTTTTGACATTTTTAAAGTTCTTGGTTCTCAGGCCCCACCCACTACAAATAAATTTAACATTTAGGTGTGGTGCTGGACTATTTCCCATACAGTATGTGTGCTAGCCCCCTCCAGTTATAGCCAGAGAATGAATCTAGCATGTAACGACAAAAAGTATCCTTGAGGGAAAGGATTTTAAAAAAATGCTACTGGAGGAGGCCATCTTTAATAATAACTTGAGTCATTAATTACAAAATTAGCAGTCAAAGCTTATTTTAAAAACATCTGAGACAAATATAAATACAATGATGATGAATTTGGTTGTGTCAGAAATATATTATTGCTAAAAAAGCTGCTGTACTCCTGAAAATAGTCACTCCCTCTATAGTTTGTGCTGCCGCCTGTTGCAACATATGCATTGTTCGCACCCCTGATTGTCTCTAATTGCTGTGCATTGAATTGTGACAGCTAAGGGACAGCTAACTGTTTGTGAATGTCTGATAATGGCATCAACCAGAGTATGTGACCACCAGTAACCTGCAGTTGAAATTGTCTGATCATTTCAGCAAGCAGATTATTTGACCTCGGGGAGGGGAGACAGAAATGCAAATTATGCACATCATTCAAATTTGAGCAATCACTGTGGCTTGCAGCAAGTGCATGGGGGAAATAATAGTCGTCATCCCCCAACTTCAAATCATGCACACACCATTGAGAAAAAACAGTTACAAAACCAACAGAATTCGACTAACACTCAAGTAAAGGATATTAACAGTTTCTCTTCCTTTCTTTTTTTTTTACAGACACAGTTCAGTTCCATTCAGCCAGTGAGACCTGGAAGCACATTAGGATTAGAATATGATTTTAACTCAGCACCACGTAAAGAAGTGAACAATAAAATTATCAGAGACCAGCTGAGCATGCTTCATGGAGAGATGTGCAGCTGAAGCAAAGCACCTCAAGGGGCATAGGCTACAGGTGCCAACTCGCTCCTGCCATTTCACTATGATGCCTCTATCCCTTCTGCATAATGATTGTCCATGATAAAGTTTAGTCCCAACTGATTACATGAGCAACTTCAGAAGGGAAAGGGTAGAAGACACAAACTAGGTGAAAGAACAGTCCTGAGGTGATTTAGAGACAAGCGAAACAATCCGCACACTAAAGCACTAACAATAAAAATTGAATGCTGCACGTTAGATTGTGTCTCATTTACTTCACTCTCCTTTAATACTTGCTTTTTTTTTTCAAAATCACTAACAGAGCAAAAATAAAATGCATGAGAATAATTCCTGGAGTACAGTATATGATGGCATTTCTGCTAACAAATAACTGCTGCTTTAATCATTTGCTAAGTGTTGAGGATTTTAAATTCACATACAAAGTGCCCCACTTTGCAGATCACTAAAATTATCACTTCACAAAAAAGAATTCTGTGAAGAAATTTTTTTTTTACCAAAACACACATGCACGCACGCATGTGCCTGCACACACATGCACACACGCACACACATATCACACTATGCATCTTTAATTTACAAAGTTGCTACTTCCCTATGTAATAAACTCCACAATGTTTTCATGGTGCAGAATATTTGTGAATTTCTCTGCAAAGTGAAGTTCAGCCTCTTTTCATATTTTTAAGTAAGTAATGTTTTATTTAATTAGGCGCCCAATTCCAGGGACTCAGGGTGCTGTACAATAAGAACATATTTATACAGGGTTATTATTTATTTATTTATTTATTAAATTTTGTTAACTGGGTAAGCCCACTGGGTCCCGAAGGTCCCTTTTTCAGGGGCGAACCAGGGTTTGTTACATAAGGTTTGACCATACAGACAGGTATCACAGTGTCAGATGTATCGTACAGGGTTACTAGGACAGTATACAATTTTCCAATTTTTGTGTAAGAGGGCAGGAGGTACATGATATTAGTTGGTACAGTCGTAGTACAGTGCAGTGCATCTGATACAGTAGTACATCCAATACAGCAATACAGAACAGTACATGTAAGGTTGGAGGTATATTACACTGATAGGTACAGTATGGAAGTAGTACACAAATAATATAGGTTATGAGTAACATCATACAGTTTCTGTAGAAGCGCAGCCAATACATTATAGTACAGAGTACAGCAGTGATGACAGATGGGAGTGAGGTGATAAGTGCTTCTAGTGCCTACGGGAGGTTCCGTACGGGGTGGCGTACCCGCTCAAGCAGTCATTAGTCATTACCCTTGTAGGGGAGCAGTGTCTAGTCGGTACCGATTGACACTAGGTGTGGTTGTCTTAGCTATTGGGCCAGTGGCAGGGACTTGGTTTGATAAGGTGAGCACGCAGCCCCCTTTGAAAGAGGGCTAATGTCGGTGCCTCCTGAAGATGGCTAGGGAGATTGTTCCATGACTCCGGAGCTAGGTGATTAAAGGATTTACTCCCTGCTACCGTGCAGGTCAGGGGAGTCTCCAGGAGTTTTTTGTTCGAGGAGCAGAGTGGTCATCTGAGCGGCTTTGGGGCAAATAGTCCATTCAGACCTGCTGGAGTATGGGCATCCAGGAGCTTATAGGTCCAGCTTAGTAGGGGGTACTGAAGCCTATTGTGCAGGGATGGCCAGTTGAGGGCTGTGAGGTCACCACAATGGTGGGTCCTCGGGTAGGATTTAGAAGCAAAGCGAGCTATTTTGTGATATAGGGTCATGCGTCTGCTGTGATCCATTTTGGCGATGCCGAGTACGATGGGGGTGGCGTAGGTTAAGGTTGGGAGAAGCATACTTTGTGAGCTAGCCAGTCTAGTCTCTGGTATCATGTTGTGGCTTAGGCAATAGAGAAGGCCCAGTTTTTGGTGGATGTTTTTTGTTACAGCGTCCACATGGGGCTTTAGGGTGAGCCCCTGATCTAGTGTGAGGTCAAGGTATTTGACTGATTGTACCACCTCTATTTTGGAGCTGGACAAGGTAGTGAGCAGCAGACGATGGTCCCTGGAGAGACCCAGGGATTTTGGCCTGAACAGCATAGCCTTAGTCTTGGTGGGGTTAAGGACAAGGCAGTTCTCAATTAGCCAAGGCTCAGCCTTGGTAAAGTCGTTTTGGAGCCAAGGTCCTAGATCGGATGGGTGATCCCTCGTTCTGTATAGTACTGCATCATCTGCATACTGTACTATGGAGCTTCCCCCGCAATGCCCAGAGAGGTCATTTGTGAATAGGAAGAACATAAGAGGGCCTTAGTTTGAGCCCTGTTGGAACCCCTCAGTTAAAGGTAGGGACTGGGAGGTGATCCATTTACACTTGACCTGTTGAGTGCGGTCAGTGAGGTAATTGCAGAACCAGTTGAGGCAGTGCTGATCCAACCCCAGTTGGCTAAGCTTGGATAGCAAGAGTGAGTGATCCACCAGGCCAAAGGCCTTTGAGAGGTCCACGAACACAGCCACAGTGGGGGTACCCTTGTCCCAGGCTGTCAGGACATCAGAGGTGAATTTGATGAGGGCAGTATCAGTCCTGTGCTTTGGCCTAAAGCTGTATTGTGTGGATGCCAGTAACCAGTTGGCTTCCAGGTAGTCTCTGAGTTGGCTGTAAACTAGCCACTCCTGAATCTTAGCCAAGTGGCAGAGGGTGGAGATGGGCCTGTAGTTTCCTATAGGTTCCCTTGCTCTGCCCTTGTAGATTGGGACTACATGAGCCCATTTACATGTTAGGGGGACTGCACCTTCCTGTAGGGATCTGTTTATTAACCGTGTAACAGGCAGTGCGATGGCTGGGGCAGCAGCCCTAAGCAGCCTAGGATCCAGCCATCGGGTCCCGGTGATCCATTGGGTTTTATGGATTATAGGAGGGTCAGCACGTCTTTGATACACACTATCTGCAGATGGAAATTGGCGATCATAGAGTCCTTGGATTCAGTGACCATAGGGCTCTGTGATCTGTGAGTGGGGTTGGGTCTGAGCACCCCCAGGTCGGTGAAGAAGTGATTGAAGGCTGTAGCGACCTCCTCTCGGTCCTTTAGTGTAGTGCTGTTATAGGTTATGTTAGCCTGCTGGGGCAGTTTAGTGCCTTTTATCAGGGAGTTGATGCTTGTCCAGAAGGACTTTGGGTCAGTTAGTGTTTGCCTCTGTAGGGACTTTAAGTAGTGCCTTTTGGCATTCTTGGAGCTTCTTTGGCACTGATTCCGAAGAGATCTATAGGCAGAGTAGTCAGCAGGGGTAGCGGAACTCCTTGCTCTTTTCCAGGCTTTGTCTCGGGTTATCATCAGTGCCTTCAGCTCACACAATATCCACTTGTGGCAATGGCCCTTGGCTGGTCTGGTCCTAATTGGGGCGTGCATGTTAGCTACCACTGAGAACATGCACTGAAAAAACTGTGCTGCATCGTCCGTGCTCCCTAGGTGTCTCACCGGAGACCAGTCTATGTTTCTTAGGGACCTCTGGAATGCCTCAGCCATGAATCCAAAGAAGTCCCTGGCCACTGTGAGCTTGGGCGGGATCCTGGGAGGCTGGTTTTTCCATATGCAGAAGGTGGGTGAGTGATTGCTTAGGGCGTCTGATATCGCACCAGCCACTTGTATGTTGGTGGGTTTGGAGGTAAGTATCCAGTCCAGGATAGAGTGATTCCCTGTTTTTTGGTTATGCCTTGTGGCCTTAGTGATGACCTGGGTCAGGTTAGCGTCCAGGAGTATGGTGTTATATTTTTGCTTGATGGTGGGTTCCCACTTTAAGTTGAAGTCCCCCAGGACCAGCAGCTCTGTGAGTCATGCCCCTGCTATTGGGCTGACGAGGCTTTGGAGTGCAGCAGTACCCCCCCCCCGTGGAAGGGTTGTAAATACATCATATGGTGAGGTGCTTAGCACTGCCCAGGACAAGTTGGATGAATATGAATTCTAGTCCTGTTGTGTTTGGCATTTCCATTGGGGACAAGGAAGCCACCAAGGAGGAGGTCACATAGATAAGAACTGCCCCTCCTTTTTTCCCTTCTCTATCCTTTTGGAAGGAATTGTAGTGGACTAGTTCCACTTCATGAGGGAGTATGTGACGCTGCAGCCATGTTTCAGAAATGGCTAGCACATCTGGTTTGTATGTGTCTACCCATGACTGTACCTCCAGCATCTTGGGTCGAAGGCTGCAGATGTTCATGTGGGTCACCCTTAGTCCCTTGGTGTGACACCATGTGGAGTCCCCGGCAGATCCCAGAATGGAGTTAGTGGGCAGGGGCCCAGGGTTAGGGTGGATGTCACCCACCCTCAATATCAGTATTAGTAGGATGAGGTGGAGGACCCAAAATATTTAAATTTAAAATAATCTGCAGCAATATAAAATTATAATGAAACATTATATAAGCATGCTAAAAACATTTGCAGGATAGGCTAGATTAAATAGATGAGTCTTTAGGCCCCCCTAAATGTCTCCACCATAGGTGCCTCCCTCAAAGATTGTTGCAGCAAGTTCCAGAGGACCGGGCCAACCACCCTGAATAAATGATCACCCAAGGTTTTCAGCCCAATCCTTGGAACCATCAGGAGGCCCTGGGTAGAGGAATGGAGGGAGCAAGCCAGGAAAGCCAGAGTAAGGAGTTCTGATAAGTAGCCAGGGCCCAGTCCATATAGAGCCTTATAGGTGAACAAGCCCACCTTGAAAAGAACCCGCCACCTGACTAGCAGCCAGTGCAGACCTCACAGGACTGCGGTCACATGACAGGACTTATGTAGTCCTGTCGATAGCCTGGCCACTGCTTTCTCCATTGGTTGCAGCTGGTGGAGGTTCCCTCCACTGACCCCAAGATATAGAGCATTGTAGTAGTTGAGTCTAGATGTCACAAAGACATGTACCAGTGATGGAAGATCTTCAGGTGGAATTAGAGGTTTAATCTGGGTGATGTTCCTCCGATAATAAAAAACACTTTTGATGACAGTCGACTCCTGAGCTTCAAATGTCAGCTTGTGATTGAAGATCATGGCCATATTTCTCACCTTAGAGGATGCCATCAATGGTATCAACCCCAGGACCAGACCTGTTGTCATCCCGGAGGTTTCCCCATCACGTCCGCAACCTGGCTCAATCACTAATACCTCTGTCTTGTCCAGGTTTAGTCTCAACCAATTAGAGTTGATCCATTCCTGGATCTCAGCAAGGCATTTATTCAGCACTTCAATGGCACCATTAGTCTCTGGTGCAAAAGACATGTACAGCAGGGTATCATCTGCATAGCAATGAAAACCAAGACTGTACTGTCTGATGATCCTCCCCAGGGTTAGCATGTATACTAAGAATGGCATCAGTGATAGGATTGAACCCTGAGGAACTCCACAGGTCAGAGCCATTGGGAAGGAGAAATTCCTCATCACTGCCCTGCACCTTCTACCTGAGAGAAAGGATTCAAATCAGTTGATGACAATGCCAGTAAACCCACAAAACTCTCTTAGGCAATCCAACAACACAATGTGGTCCACAGTATCAAATGCAATGACAGATTGAGGAGAATGAGAATTGGCCATTCCCCTCAGTCTCTTGCCATAAGAAGGTCATTATGCATCAGGACTCATGCCATCTCTGTGCTGTGCCTCATCCTAAACCTTGGCCAGAATAGCTCATAGATGTCCTCGAGCTGCAGAGCCACTGTTTTCTCAACAGATACATGCATGGGGGGGTCAAGCCTGGCCCTGGCCCCCCTGTTAAGATGCTCATTTTAAATTAAATTGTTTTTTGTCCTGTTTGCTTTACTTGCCTCCCATCCCAACCGAGTCCTGATGGACTGGTTGCTCAAAATTCCGACTACGAAGTCTGGACTGCTGTCTGCTCCTTCCCTCCCCTGTGTCCTGACTGTAGGCTCTCTTCGCTCTCTGAATAAATTTACAGGACCCCTTCTCAGTTTCACTGAACTCCATGAGTGATGTGGATGGAGCTAACTCATCCCAGTCCCTGCCTTACTGCTTCTCTTCTCTTCTCCAGTTATCTCATCCTCCATCATGATGGTTGCGGTCGTGACTCACTATCCAATTTGGTAACTTGTGGAACAAGGAGGAGGAAGTAGGAAGGAACCTCAGGACAGGAAGAAAAGTGTGAGCCAATTGAGCATCCAGAGTGAGAAGTCAGATGAGGAGAGGTCCAAGGATGGGCTACAGCAGTACAGCACAGCCAGCAGACAGTGCCATGTTCTGAGTCAGACACACAGTGCATGCAGGCAGCACCATCTAATAGCTTGCAACTAAAAAACTTGCACAGAAGGTCAGGTTAGTCTCTGGGGGGCTAAGAGCAAGCTTAAAAAAAATGATTGATGAGGTCCAGCAGCCAGGATAGATGGCGGTTGGAGGAGCTGTTATGCAGCGCAAGACAGTGACAGTCCACTGATACTACCACCACAATCACTGACTGTGGCTGTGACTGTGATGCTAGGGTACTCCGCACCAGGGAATTCAATGAATGGTTGAAAAACTGGTGTGGAGCTCAGGGTTTTGGCTTCATTGGGGATTGGGGAGCCACCTGGAAGGATGCAGACCTATACTGGCAAGATGGTCTGCATCTGTTTTGGGGGGAATCAGGATCCTAGGTGAGAGGTTTAAATGCTTCATTGGCAAGCATTTAAACTAGCCAAGGGGGGAGGCACTGAAAAGAAGCAGGAAAATCCCAGCCTCCCCCCAGAAAACATGGTAATTAGTGAGGTAAACACCAAGGTAGAGAAGTCATTAGGGAGCAGGACAAAGGTAAATGTAAAAAAAAGGCAAAGGCAGTAAGGACAGAGATGGGGCTAAAAGGGGTAAGGCCATCAACAAGTGGAAGGTGATGAGTACCAATGCCCGTAGTCTGTGTAACAAGCTTCCTGAACTAGTGGTGTTGATGGAAGAGGGTTGCCTGGATATTGTGGCAGTCACAAAAACATGGTACACAGAGAACATTGACTGGGATGACAACATTCCTGGATACACAATGTACAGGAGGGACAGGGAGGGTAAAAGAGGAGGAGGAGTAGCTCTCTGTGTAAAGGAAGAGATCAAAGCAACAGAACTAAGGAGTAAACAGGGAGCAGATGAGGCACTCTGGGTCACCCTGGAGACAGGAAATGGCACCACAATCCTAATGGGGTTGTATACAGACCCCCATCTTAGGAGGAGGGAATGGACAAGGAAATGATAGAAGGCATCCTTAGGATGGCAGAAAAAGGGGAGATATTGTTGATGGGGACCTGAATATGCCAGATGTTAACTGGAGCACCTTTGCTGCAGGTACATCCAAGAGCAGGGTCATTCTTATTTCCCTACAAGGGGCATGCCTCAGACAGCTAGTACTGGAACCCACTCGGGAAGGAGCAATCTTAGACCTGGCACTCTCAAATGGGGATGGAGAAAGATTCTCAGATTTAGAAGTGGGTAGCCATCTGGGAACAAGCGACCACCAAAGAGTGTGGTTTACAATAAACACAGCCATACAATCAAGCCATACAAAAGCAAGAGTATTGGACTTTAGGAGGGCTGACTTTGGGAAAATGAGAGCGTGCCTCAGAAAAGCACTAGCAAACAGGCAAGAAGGAGGGGTGGAGGAACAATAGGGAGTAATCAAAACAGCCATCACAGAGGCAACAAGCCTTTGTGTAAAGCAAATCAACAAAACACAACTAAGGAAACAAACGCTATGGTTCTCAAAAGAGGTGGCAGGGAATGTTAAGGAGAAAATGATAGCATTCAGGAAATATAAGGAAACACAGAAGGAGTAGGACAGAGAACTTTATCAGTTAAAGCAGAAAGAGGCTGGGAAGGCAGTCAGAATAGCAAAGGCCCAAACTGAGGAAAGGATAGCCAACTCTGTTAAGAAGGGGATAAGACCTTTTATAGGTACATTAGGGAGCAAAGAAAGACCAAAGAAGAGGATACTGAGGCTTAGTAAATGGAGGAATGGGTAGAGGGTGACAGTGAAAAGCAGGATACTGAACAAATATTTCTGCTCAGTATTCACAAAGGAAGAGGAGGGAAGGTACCTAAACCTAAACAAGAGAAACACTTTGAAGACGGGGTCATACCAGTCCATTTACAGAAGAAAGGGTTCTGAAAGAACTAATAAAATTGAAGGTGGACAAAGCAATGGGGCCTGATGGGATTCACCCAAGAATTCTAAAAGTACTAAGGGTAGAACTAGTGACACCGCTGACTACTCTCTTAACAAATCATGGGAAGATGGGGTGGTACCTGAGGACTGGAGTAGGGTGGATGTGATTCCTCTTCACAAAAGTGGGAGCAGGACAGAGGCAGGAAACTACAGACCAGTTAGTTTGACCTCAGTGGTAGGGAGAATGATGGAATCACTTCTGAAGGAAAGAATTGATGAGTACCTAGAGGCCAGTGGGGCACAGGACCCAAGACAGCATGGATTCATGATGGGAAGGTGGTGTTACACGAATTGAATAGATTTCTTTGACTGGGTGACCAAATCAGTAGACCAGGGAGGGGCTGTGGACGTGGCCTACCTAGATTTTAGCAAGGCATTTGATACAGTCCCACACAAAAGATTAATACACAAGTTAGTCAGCCTTGGAGTGGGTCCCAAGATGGTAGCCTGGATAAAAAATTGGCTAGACAACAGGACGCAAAGGGTAGTAGTAAACGGAGTCCCCAGTGAAGAAAGGAGGGTAACTAGCAGGGTACCACAGGGTTCAGTACCGGGACCGGTCCTTTTTTTAATGTCTTTATAAGTGACATTGCAGAGGAACTGGAAGGAAAAGTATGTCTCTTTGCAGATGACACAAAGATCTGCAACAGGGTTGATACACAAGAGGGAGTGGAAAGGATGAGAAAGGACTTGGCAAGGTTGGAGGAATGGTCAAATGTATGGCAGTTTAGAGTCAATGCAAAGAAGTGCAAGGTAATGCACCTGGGAAACAAAAACCCAGGGGAAGAGTACACAATGGGGGTTGAGATACTAACAACAGTAAAAATGGAAAGGGACCTTGGGGGTAATTATATTAGATGACCTAAAGGTGGGCAAGCAATGTGAGAAGGCAGTAAGGAAGGCTGGGGGGATACTGGGATGCATAGGGACAGGCATCCATAGTAGAAAACAGGAAGTTGTTATCCCTCTGTACAGACAGTTGGTGAGACCCTACCTGGAGTACTTTGTGCAGTTCTGGAGACCCCATCTCTGCAAAGACATAGACAGAGTGGAGGCTGTCCAGTGGAGGGCAACCAAAATGGTGCATGGTCTGCACCAGAAGACATATGAAGAAAGACTAAAGAAGCTTAATATGTATACCCTTGAGGAAAGAAGGGAGAGAGGGGACATGATAGAAAGTTTCAAGTACCTCAAGGGAATCAACAAAGTCCAAGAGGGTAGCATCTTTCAGAAAAAAGATGTGCAAGAACAAGGGGCACAATTTGAAGATAGAGGGGGGATGGTTCAGAGGTAATGTGAGGAAGTATTTTTTCACAGAGAGGGTTGTGGATGCATGGAACAGCCTCCCTCAGGAGGTTGTGGAGTCAAAAACAGTGAATTAGATATCTGCAGTCTAATTGCTAGCATGTGTGAATTAGATATCATTTGTGCAATTGAAACAATTGACATTCTCAAAGCCTGGATACAGAATAGCCGAACAGATGAAAAGTTTCATGAGTACTTCTTAAAAGCTGGACAAAGGTGTGAAAACCTTGGTATTAACACGAAACAAGAGAGTCAAGACAAAAGAAAGTGTCAAGACGTCTTGATAACAGAGCTGTGACAGAACATATGTTTCAGTCTCAAGAGGATGAAATGAGAGGAGACATGTTTTACAGTGTTCTTGATCATGTTGGGACAGAACTCAAAAAGAGATTTAGCCAGGAAGCTTGTGAATTTCTTCATCCCATGGGATTTCTTTTGAAAAATAAAAACTTCTGAAAGAGGAGTAATTGAAGCATTAGCACATGGGTTTCATGTACCAAAGCCTGAGCTTTGCACAGAGTGGGAATTGTTTGTCTGTGACTCCTTAATATGGACAACAGTCTCACAGTTTCTAAATGCCTTTTACTCTGAAAGTCGAGCCCAAGTATACCCTACTGTGTTTAAACTATTGCAAGCCTTAGGTACTTTGCCCGGTACTTCTGCAAGCTGTGAGCACACTTTCTCCAAAATGGGAATTCTGAAAAATAAAATACGCTCTACCATGAGCCAGCCACATATGCTCACTTTGATAACTATGTATATAGAACAGGATCTGGTTGATGCTTTAAGTATCGATGTTGTTCTTCTGCAATTTGCTGTCACTGGAAATAGGTGTTTAGACTTTGGTTTGCAATAGCTTGCCTCTTTCTGCATAAGTGACTTCATTCTACTCTATACAAGGCTAACTGTTTTGTGAAATGAGCATTCCCATTCTCTCTTTTACACAGGCCACACCATTAAACTCTCAGTAAGCAATAATACCCAACAGAGTTGGTGGTATTGGGCAATACTGGACTGCCCAGGGGCGTAATGAGGCCCGACGCCGCAGGTTCGGTATTGCCCAATACTGCCCACACTGGAGGGTATTATTGCACTTAGAAAATGGGCATCTGTGTCATGTTTAATTATGTAATAAAATAAGAGAGGACATTAGTTTAAGATGAATAAAAAGTCTAGAAAAAAAACTGTTGCTGGTAAAATAGTCCCTACTTTTTTATGCTGTTCCATCTTGTGTTGATCCTCCCCAGAGAGCCATTCTGTTGCAGTTACACACCCCTCACTCACTCACACTCACACACACACACACACACACACACACACACCTTCCAGATAAAACCACAACCGGACCCCCCCCCCCATCTTATTTGTAGCAAGCTACAGTAGTAGGCACATTTTAAAAATAAAAGTAGGACAGAAAATAAAATAAGACATTGTGCCATCTTCTCTCCTGACCTGTAAGTGTCCATACTAGACTCTCACAGATCAGACTATGCTCTCGCTCTCCCTCCTTCAGCTGTTCATGAATGCATTTAGATTTAAAAATAAAAAAAACGACACACACACAGCAATTACTTTTGTGGTCCTGGTGAGAGAGAATTCATCCTTTCTCCCAGCCGCAGTCATATCCTATGGCATCAGTCTCCCGATTGCGCTCTTGCACTGTGTGACAACTGCTGCACTTCTAAATTAATGCTGAAAATGCCAAAATTAAAGAACAGTTGTGGCTCAATGGTTTGCCTATTGGCTTCAATTTGAATGCACGACACCCCCTTCCCACACCAATCCCATCCCGAATGTATGTGTTAACCTATGGTCGGGCCTCCAGTGCTGAAACAGGTAATCCACGCAATGATTGTGGTGGACTGTGGAAAGACTCGTGACAACGCCGTCCATTTAAAAATAACTTTTTAATTTTCTTTTTGTTGCCAGACTGGGGAGTGAGTGGCTCAGTGAGAATGGTATGGTTTGGTGTGTGATGCTACAGCCTACCGGACTCCACCTGCTACTGTTACCTGTTTCAGGATGTGTGCTACCGGCTTAGGACATTGAACTGAGCTACCGACTTTCCTGGGGTGAGACGATGTGGTTATGTGCTGATGCTGTGCAGCTATTACTGTGAATGCTGGTGATAGCTAGGTTTGTGGATCTTGTACTTTACTTTTTGGGGATGCGATATTGCTTTTTTAAGGAAATGTGACATACTGCTGGATTTGGAAGGGAAGGAGGGGTGGAGGACACAAACTCTCCCACTAAGCAGCGAGAAAAAAACATGGCAGTTTTTTAAAATACAACATGCTAATTGCTTGATGATATTGGTGATGAGGTTGTGGCAAAGCTGGCACTTTTAATGCCTGGGCTCTGTTGCCTGATAAACGCCCAGCTTGCCAGCGCTATCAACCAATCAGAGTCTGGGGATTTTCTTGCCCATTTTCTAAGAATAAACAGAATTCACTGCTATGGTTCTCTCTATTGTCTTGGCCTGTCTTAAGTCACTGTGTCTCTCCTGGCTGCACTGTGACATGGTCACCCGCTCATACACAGGCTCAACTGATCTGTTGTTGATGCATTACATGCTGGCTCTCTTGCTCTCCCACTCTTGCTCTCAGCAGCTCTGAAGCATTTCCTGATGTGCAGCAAGGGAGGGGATTTACTTCTATAGTGTGTGCTGCCTGACATTTTCAAACAGCCATGAAAGAAAATGTAACATCCTTACAGCATAGTGCATCATCATTGTGGGCTATAATGTAGCAGAGCACTCATCAAGTCTTTCACAATAAGAAATACAGGAGTCAGTAAATATGTTAAACATTTCTCCACCTTTATTGAAGGTAATTTACAGACATGGTGAGGGATAAGATTCACCACCACAAACCAAAACACCTCACTTCGACAAAAGTCTTCCTGAGGGGGTCAATTTTACTGTGCCACAATAATCCCTATTATCCAGATTCCTGAACCAACATACTACCACCTGATGTTTTAAATACATATAAACATGTTAATTCATGATTTAAATTTAAGTCACTGTGGTGGAATTCAAACATTGATGGATAACATGCAACATAGTGGAACATAAGAAATAAAAAACAAATGACTGTAGAAAAACAAATAGTGGAAAATAACAATTATAGTTAAGTGCTACATAGTTTAGATTTTTAGACACAACATTACAATAGTTCAGAAGGATTTACTTTAACTATCTTGTATTTTCAAGTAGCTTATTTATATTGCAGCACTAGTATTTTATTATCTTTGTAAAGGCTTATAAGAAGTATAATATAAGACATTTTGCTTAAGAGGTGAATTTTAAAGACAAGGTCAGGTACACAGGATATGCGATCACCCAAACTTTCTACCCAGGATTTGCATTTTGGATCCACACTTTCCAGGTTCAAATAACACCCATTTTCACCAATTCTGCAAAACAAAAATAAAAGAAAGAGAGGAAACAGAAAGGCAATATTAGACTCAAGTAAGACGACATTTTAAACCAATTTTCATGCTGTACTCTGACTATAGGAGCAGAGGGATTACTCAGTTTAGCCTATAATCGATATTAATGTCATAGATCTCACCGTTTCTTGAGGAATGGTTTCAAGTCCCATGCAGTATTCAATCCCTTTGGTGACAGACTTCACAAATGGAAGACCCAAAATCTTTCTTTTTTCAGTAGTTTGTTGAGTCTATCTCCACGTCTGGGGGATCTTGGTACACATTCCCAAGCCACTGTGTAGCAGTGTAGTGTCTCCCTAGTGGTTTCTGATGTAGTCCAGCCCGTATATTGCGAATGTGTTCTTGAATTTGCTGTTTTATTTGTCTAATGGTGCACCCAGGTGCCCATGCCCTACTGTATGTAAACCAGTTTACATGGCTACAAAATTGCATATAGGACATTTGAGCTGCTGCAATTAAGAAAGATTCAGACCTGAACAGTGTTTCCTTAACCTTCAAGCTGGAATTTCTTACTCTGGCAGCAGAATTCACATGTTACCTTTCCACATCAAAAGTACAATACATCCTTTTGGGGGGTTGGGGTAACCATTGTATAGGTTGCTTCATATTTGGTTTCAAAATAATGGCTATGTATTAGCCTTTCTCTAAGATTATATCTGTTCTCGAACATGTAATTCTGGTGCTCTCTGTTAATTGTCTTAATAAAATAGAATTATTAAGAAGTATGGGCCAGTATTTTTTAATGATGTTCCCTATGCCCCCTGCTGCCCTACTGTATTTTGTGAGAAAACAGACAGATCTGTTATCACCCTGTTCATGATTCTTGGTTTCTAACAAGGAGTGAGTCCCTTTTCATGTTTTTAGCTCTTTAAAAAGTGTTGTCCAAAGTCAGCCTATCATAGTCTTAAGCCCCTTTGTATAAATGTATTGCACAGTTCCCAAGCTTGTTTTTGAATCTAATTTTCCCTAGTGTAATTCCACCTGATATGTATCCATTTTTCTATATTTATTTGTTTTTATTTCTTATGTTCCCTTGTGTTGCAGTTTGTCTATCATTGTTCAAATCCCACCACAGCCACTTACATCTAAATCATGAATTAACATGTCTATATGTATTTAAAAGACCAGATGGTGGTATGTTGGTTCAGTAAACAGTATAAAAGGGATTATTGTGCCACTGTAAAACTGTCCCCCTCAGGAAGACTTTTGTTGAAGCACTGGGGTTTTGGTGTGGCAGTGAGCCCACAATGTGCCTGCTGATTACCTTCAATAAAAGTGGAGAATTTTTTTAACATATTTACTGACTCCTGGATTTCTTTTTGTGGAAGACTGGTGAGTGCTCTGCTACCTTGAACTTTTTCTTGTTTGATTTATGAGGCTAAACACCCCCCCCCCCCCGCAGAGTGCCAGGCTCCGTTCACATTGTGCACACCTGTTCATGCTTTGGGCTGTGAAATGTATCTTGCCTATCCATAAAATGCTGGAAAATGCACCATTTACAGTGATTTCTTTCAAACATTTCCAGGAGGGCATGCCTCCAGAGCCCCCCAAGCTTTGTAAGGATTTTGGGCCTGCCTTGTTCACTGCTCCTGCACACGCCTCTGCTTCTCAACAACCTTCCCTAAAAATGGGAGGTTGCAGATTGGTCTATAATTTGCCAGGACGGCAGGGTCGAGAGATTGTTTTCTCAGAAGAGGCTTCACCAGAGCTTCCTTCAAGGCAATGGGGAAAACCTCCCCTGAAAGCAAACACCCGACTATCCTGGCAAACACTGAACTGATAGCATCAATGCAGCCTACTAGGAGATGCATTCAGCCAGGGTCCAGTTCACTACAAGTGGCCCACAGCTTCAGAATCACCTTTTAGATCTCAGCCACCTCCACTGGCCGAAACTCTGCCAGACAATAGGAGTGCCCCTGCTCCATCCAGGCCCCACCCTGTAGGTCTGGTCCAGGCCCACCGGTGAGATCCCAGCTCGAATAGAGGATACCCTGTAAGAAAAAAACAGAGCAAACTCTTTACATAGAGCTACTGAAAAAGCTCTTTTTGGCTGTAGATAGACAGGATGAAGAAGTCTGTCCACCATCCGAAAGAGCTGAGCTGGTCTGTTCTTCCCTGTGGCAATCTCCTTGGACAGGAATTCTACTTTCTGATTATCGATTGCCCTATGGTAATCAGCGTAGTGATTCCTCAAGGACAGTCTATCCTGTAGCTGAGCCCTATGCCAGCAATGCTCCAACCTCTGACCCATGGTCTTCATCACTTTGAGATTCCCATCATACCATGGGGGTCTCAGGCGAGTGGACCAGGGTTGTATATGGACCAGTGCAATGGCATAGAGCCTTGGAGATAGCCCTATTATAGGCTACCACCAAGTCACCCAAGCCAACCTTATTAACAGCATCAACACCGGAAAAAGCAAACACCACCATCAGTCCCTTTGGGGACAGTCCAATTAACAGGCAGTAGCTGATTATCTCAACAGGGGAGAGACCATCAGGGTGGAGCTCAAAATGAGAATTTCACCGTACAATGATTGGACCAAACAACCTGATCAATCTTGAGGTCAGTGACCTAGAGACCCAGTGAGAATGCCAAGTCCAAGGCATGGCTGTGGTGGTGTGTTGCAGAGGCAACTGCCTGTGCTTGGCCCAGCGATGTCATTTGCTGGAGGAAATCAAAACCAAACTGTGAGGATTCATCTTTGACCCAGGCATTGAAGTCATCCAGCATAAGCCATCTGGGTGACTCCAACACCCTGTCAATGACAAAATCCACCAGCTCCTGTAGAAATTCTCCATCTGACCCCCAGAGGACAGTAAACCAGGAGAATTCTGCAACCCACACCTGGACCCCCATGCACTGCCACACATTCAAACTATGAGGTAGAACCCACTGGATGTACAGAGAAATTTAAATTGGATCTAAAAGAGATGGCTACTCCCCCGCCCCTGCAATCTCCTCTTGGGCATTGTACCACAGAGTACCTGGCTGGGACCGATGCCTCAAACACTGGTCCTGCATTGTCTCCCTGCCAGGTCTTCATGATGCACGCCAGGTCAACAGAGGAAATAAGGTCCGCCATAATTGCGATCTTGTTCCTCATCGACCTGGCATTGCATAACACCACCCAGAGGGGATCAGGGCAGGCTGTAGGCCCTTTAGCTGCCTGCCCATGTAGTCTGGTGGGAACCCTGGGAATGGTCTAATGTTCTGTCTGTGACATCACAGTTTGTAGGCAGACATAATCACTGTGCACATTTGCGTGAAGATTTTTTTTTTTGAGTATGCCCCATATCCTGTGCCTTTTTCAAACCACTGCCATTCAAATTTGGGCACATGCCACTGCTGCTTCAAATTGTTCAATTCAGATCATAAATGTAAGTATTTGATTTTAAATTTATGAGAAATTGTTCTTATATATTGCAGTCAAGCCAGAAAAATGAGAGCAATCTTCTGTAACAATATAATTTTTTTTTATTTTCTGCAACAATCTTATTTTTTTTATTTTCTGTAACTATGTTTTTAAATCTCAGAACTTGTTCCTACTGTGTTTTCAAAAAATGATACATATTGATACTTGATCAGATATGAATGGGGGTTGGAGGGGAGGGGGCAGAGAATTGTTACAGAGACTGTGTAAACCCGTCTGGCTACACTCCAAGAAGAACAATGGGTGTGACTTTATACCTTTTACTGGACGAACAAGAGATTTACAAAACACAAGCTTTCAGGTTACACAGATTCCTTCATCAGGTAATGGCAGAATCATCAAAAAGGAAACTTAAATACATTGGGTCCAACTGATAAATAAACATTTACACATGGGTGTGACAATTCTGTTGATAAGGAGTTAAATGCAGCATGCAAAAAAAAAACACAGTCTTTGAAATCCTAGGAGGTAATGAATCAGAATCATCCAATTAGAAAAGTAGGCTCATCTCCATGGATGGAATGTGATGCCAGGAAGCCTATGTATTGTTAAATGTGTTGTGTTCTAAGAGCCTCCCTGAAGACCAGTTTGATTATTATGTCATAGAGGACTGTGATTTTGGCAGAGGATTAAACGAACAGAATAGATCAAATGTGGGGAACAAGGGTCCTGTTCCCATGTAAATTAACCTAGTAATGAAGAACTAAAGGAACAGAACAACAGAAACAAATATAAGCTAAATTATTGTGTCCAAACATTGTTTCTCAACATTTACCTCAAAGTGACAAATCCCCACATTAAAGGAACAGAACTGCAAAAACAAATATAAGCTAAATTATTGTGTCCAAATATTGTTTTTCAACATTTTCCCAAAAGTGTCAAATCCCCTTTAAAGAAATTATTTTATTAATTTTATACTGTCCTGTTTTCTGCCTTTTCTTCAATGTTTATGGCTATCTGTTGCTATAGTTCTTATGCATTCCATAATGTCAGCACCTCATTGACTCTCTTTAGTAAAGAGTGGAACTGATGCATGTCATGGAATGTCAAGGGAACAAAAATCCTTGGGCTTCATGCATGTTTTCAAAGGGTGGTTTGAAAGCATACAGTAGTGTATCAATTGTTTTTGTGCCAGTCTCTTTTTTGTGCCATCCCCAAAGCTATGCTCTAAAAGGGATGCACATCTCTCAGGTGTATCTGTAGCTATATGTAGAATGGAGTGGGGTCATCATACAAATGATCCCTATAGTGACCCTTGCTGCATGCACAGCCCTTTATCAACAATCCCTGCCCAAGAACAGTTCTGGGCTGGCAGTAGGGGTGTTGGAACATTGTGCCCACAACATTGGTGGCAGTTGGGGATGTACATTAGTGAGGGACCAAAGTGGAACTTTGCCATCTATGGGGGAATGGGGCTAGGGAGTTTGAATCACTGTATGCCAGGGATTGCTATTTCAGTCAGATGATAAATGAGACAGCTACTGGGCTACCAGGGACTAGCAGCTTGGCCACAGAAGAATTAATTGACTCCAGCCCACAAGCCAGCTTTAAAGTACTGGCTGGGCAAATGAAGGGACAACAAATCCGGTAACATCTGTGCCATGGCCTCGGTGTATAGTACAGCACAATACAACAGGAATTGTGCCATTCACAGAAATCCATGGGTGGTCCAAGTAAGGTGTTAGGAAGTGTAAGCCCACATTTGTGCACCCTAACACCTGGTGACCCTAATTTGCATTGTGACTTAGTCATGAAGGGACACTTTTCAACCTCTGAAAACTAAGTCAGCCCTTTGTGAATAGCCTATAGGTGTGTGATAGCAAAGGTGCACATATTTGCACCCCATTTTGTGACTCCCCACCAAGAAAACATGCATTGGGTCCCCATTGGTGTCTATATATATTTATAAAATGGCAAGAAAAAATCTAGAAATTTCACTGGCTGAGAGATTGCACCTGCCCATGCATTAAACATCTATAAATACATCATCAGGTGCCAAATCTCATTTTACTCCCCCAAAACTACTTAGAACCATTTTATAAGTATAGCCTCTCCATGGTGTGCATCATAGGATTTTAATACACCTCCCAGGGGTGTAAGGACACTTGGCCTTTGACATTGTGCCTTACTACACCCTGAATCATGCATTAAAATCCTATAATACATACCCCTTTTTTATTAGTAGTTTATCTCTTTTCACTACTGATCTGGCCCCATTCAAGACCAATCCACCTCAGCCCCACTGCCTGGCTTCCCTAGGGTTTACCTGCCACTGTTGCTCTGGCACCCTTAGCCAGAGGAAGTTGGGAGAACTCAGTTGCTGGTGTAAATCCTGCAAGGGGCTGGTCCACCATCCAGCCTGGTTGGGATTTTCCACCTTGGTTTGCTCCTCTGGGCCCATGTCAAGTGCAGTGATATGTTGTCCACACTCTTCCTCCACAGATCTGGCCTCCTGTCATCAATGGGTGGCTCACCATTCCTGACACTGCATTGTGCTGCCATCCAGAAACACTAAGTGTCTGCTGCTTAGCTAGCCATCCTGTTCCCCCACCCTGAGGGAGGAGAGCTGTCCTTGGGACACTCAATCCTCCCACCTCAAGTGGTCCCCAAGTGACCCATGTCCATTTCCTAACCCAGGTTACTGGTGTGGCAAGGGGTGAGGCACCAGTACCTCTGCTCTCCATGCCACTAGGCCTGCTGCCTCCCTTTTATGGTATATGAAGAAGAGTATAAAATGGGTAAGGGAAAACAAGACCTGTGATTGGTTAGATGTGATCACATGACCACACATTGTTTCAACATGACAGCATATTTCAGAAATACTTAACTTTCTGAACCTCGTTAGTCAGTTTTCAAAATAAAAAAAAAAGAGGAACCATCTCAACGAAGCACTCCAGAGTGTGCATAGTTGTGGGATATTGGCATTTCTTGGATCCTGAAGGCACTCAGTGTTGCCTCATGTCTCATTTCTCAAGGCATGTCATTATGCAACATTACTGTACATCCTGTCATGCCTTATTGCTTAATTATCTTATTACTTTCAAAAGTCAACTGAACTGTGTATAAAGAACTGCATCATTTATGTTCAGGATGCCTTCCTAGGGCATCAGTCATCTGGGACATAGAATAGGGAGAAGAGCTGAGAGGGAGGGGGGAGCAGGGGGTGCTGGTACACTTGGGTACCAACTATCTGGCGAACCAGACAGAAGCATAACTTTCAGAGGTTGGGAGACAGTTTGCAGGCACACTCAGTCTCCTTGGCTTTTTCTGAGGTCCTTACTGTGTGCAGAAGGATAACCCACTGGGAGCTGGAATTCCAGCAAGAAGGTAACACGTGATTGGGAAAAGCATCACCCCAAATGAGGAAAGGGCAGTGATTCACTGCACAGTGAGTAAAACGCAATGAAATCATCCTTGTACTTGTTTGCTGCAAGAGTTCACTGGCTGGTGGGTCCAGGAGATAGAGTGGGACTTCTGGCAGGAAGGTAGCACATGACTGGGGACAGTCAGTCAGTGCTAACCAGCAAGCAGGGGAGTGAGTTTAGGCTTTAAACAGCCTTACAAACAGCCATTTGGCACACAGAAGGAGACCCAGTGGAAAGCATCTCCTTAAATGGGGAAAGCGCTGTAATTCACTGCACAGTGAGAAAAACCCAAGGAAATCACTTGACTTTCACCTGTTTGCTTCAGGATTTCACTGGCTGGTGGGTCCAGGAGGTGGTGTGGGAGTTCCAGCAGAAAGGTAAAATGTGACTGGGAACAGACAATCAGTGCTAACCAGGAAGCAAGGGGAGAAGTATAAATTTGACCACTCTTAATGTGTCCCATTCACAGTCATGTTCAAAAGCATGAGTGGAACAGGATTGGTGTCTTAGACTTCAACAGGTGTGCACAGGTGACAGCAGGCATGCAGGGAAGTCTGCCAGTCCAGGAAGGTAGGGCAAAGTATCTGTTTACCTGTTTACTTGTTACAGACTGTGTAAAGGATCACCAGAACTAAAAGCAGTGTAGGAACAGAGATAACACCCTAACTACGTTAAAGGTAAGAATTGGAAATAGTGGTAAAACCCTGTCTAGGGTAAGTGAAAAAAGGAGCTAGAAGCAAAAGGGAAAAATGTAAAATACTCTATCCAGGGTAGAATAACAAAGGAATAAGCAAAACAAGCAAAGGAAAATAAAAAAAACAAACAAAAAAAAACACCCTATCTAGGGAAAGAGCACAAAGTCATTTCCAGTATCTTAGGGAGTGTAGAAATGGAAATTTTGGGGATGGTGCAATGCAGTGGCTGTGGAGTGGCAGTTTTCAGAGAGACCATCTGGAGACTGAGGTGCTGCATGCATCACTCTGGACTGAGGGATTAATTCACTAGACTCAAGGCTGAGTTGGCTATTATTCACCCACCCAGGGGCCACCAAGTCTATGGCACTGTTCCAAAGAATACCGCTGCACTCCAAAGAATAAATCCACCAGTACTGCTGAAATTTGTGAGTTTCAATGCTTTAATGCACAATGGTGTAGAGAAGAGGGTTTGGCTAAATTGGGGACTAGGGACCAACCTGGAATGATAAGGGCCTTCACAGGATTAGAACGTAGACTTTGTCATAGACTTTGATGGCAGATAAGGACCGCTTGGCCCATCTAGTCTGCCCATTGCTGCTTGGCCCACCTAGTCTGCCCATTTAAGGAACTGCAGTCCTGTAGAAATGGTTTAAATGTTACTTGGATGAACATTTAAACTAGCTGAGGGTGGTGGTGGAAGAAATCAGGGAGGCATAAACTGCCCCCACAGACTGAAGCAGGGAGAAAGGAACACTTAAGGGGAGGTAAATCCCCAAGGGTGCAAAACAAAGAAAAAGCAAAGTGGTGGAAAAACAATGGGGATAGGAACAACTAGAGCTGTGAAAAGAGAGAGGAAAAGGAAGAAAAGCCAAAAAGAAAAAAAAGTGAGGTCACAGGGAGAGTGGTAACAAAATATGGAAGGTCATGTTTGCAAACACAAGAAGTCTAGGAAATACAATTCCTGACCTAGAGGCAGACCTGGATGTCATGGCCATTAGGAAGTTGTGGAGCACAGAAAACCATGACAGATACATGACCATACTAGGCTATACTTAGTTCAGGAAAGACAGGGTGGGAAGAAAGGAAGGAGGGGTGGTGATGTATGTAAGAGAGAGTATAAAATAGATGGAGGTACGGGGAATCTAGGGAAGCTTGGAAGGGTTGGAGATGCTGTGGATCACCCTGTTGATGGGAAATGGAGACATGATTCATACTGGTGTGATCTACAGACCTCCAACACAGGGGAAAACGTTAGATAAGATATTGATGAAAGCCACTGCCATCATGACAGAGAACATGGATGTGCTGATGGTGGGGGATTTCAATCTGCTAGATGTAGACTGGAGCCTCCCAGCTACAGCTTCAGCTAGAAGGAGGGACATCCTGGACTCCCTGCAGGTGGCATTTCGGAGGCAACTAGTCAGGATCCCACTCATGATGGGGCAATACTGGACCTGGTGATCACTAGCAGGGACAGTATTGCAGACATCAAAGTAGGAGGCCACCTGGAGGCTAGTGATCACCATATTGTATGGTTAAGCATGAGGACTGCAATGGAATCAAGCCAGACAGGGAAAAGGGTTCTGAACTTCAGGTGGCAGATTTTGAAACAAGCATTTGTCAATGCCGAATGTTTGCTTGCTGGCATTGGTATTGGTAGTGTAGGAGTTACAGAGCTGCATAATAGGAATGGCAGTGAAGTATTGAACTGACGCCAACCCTACCACCACCCTGCAGATACTGACAGGCATTGGGGTGTGCCTTTGGGTCGTCAGGCATAACGGGCATGCTATTTCACCACACCCTACCCTGCAGACACTGACAAGTGTCACGGTGTGCCTTGGGGTCTTTGGCTCTTATGTTCACCCCCATTCCATCAGGAAATATGGTGAGATGGGTGCTGTATAGGAGAATGGAGTGAACTTTGGGGCCGAAGAGTCCAAGGCACACCTCATTCTCTCACTGGCTGGGGTGTGGGGTGATGGTTGAATGGTATGAGCATTACAGGCGACAATCCCAAGTCACCCCTTGATGCCTGTCATTCTCACAGGGTGGGGCATTATGGTCAGAAACCCTAACACCCTCAGGCATGCTATTGGATTTCACTCCAAATTTTCAACATGCTTTTTGTGACCCCCACCTCATGAACAGTGGCAATATCAGTTTGTTAGCCGAAAGCTGCTTTTGCACAGCGACTACGCCATTTGGCACCACAGGTGTGAAAACACATTTCGAACAGGATGTGAAAAATGACAGCTGTACTGTTCATAGGGAGGTGTAAAAAATGTCAATATTGAAAATCTGCAGTGAAAATATAAAAAAAACTGGTGAAGTCACAAGCTTGCATAGGAACTGTGCAACGCACACCCATAAGGTAATTAGTTTGAGGATTTTTTACAGCAGATTGTCAACACAGGCATTTTGGGACCTCCGCTTATGAACAGTGTCACTGTGGTTTTCTTAATCTGTCCCGAAAAGTGATTTCCCACAGTGACCGTGCATTTCTGCTCTGGAAATGCGACAACACATTTCAGCCATGGTGTGAAAAATAACAGCTATACTGTTCATTAGGAAATGTGGAAAAATGCCAGTGGTGAAAATCTGGACTGAAAATAATACAAATTCATGAACTTATGAGGGTGCGTGGAAACTGCGTAATGCTCACTCATAATGTAGTCATTTTATGGACTTTTGTCACCACATTTTTTACATAGCCATTTTAAGACCTCTGCTCATGAACAGTGTCACTGTGATTTTCTTAATCTGTCTTGAAAATTGATTTCGCACACCAACTGTGCCATTGTGCACTACATGCATGGAAACACATTTTGGCCGAGATGTGAAAAATGACAGCTGTACTGCTCACAAGGAGGTGTGGTAAAATGGCAATGTTGAAAATCTGGAGTGAAAATATTAAAAATGTGCAACTTACAAGCGTGCATAGGAAGCGCACAGCACACGCTGTAAATCAGTCATTTTTGGAATTTTTCCACCAAAGTTTCAACATAGGGTTTTTGGGGCCTACCTTATGAACTGTGACACTGTCATTTCATAATCGGTCCCGAAGGTGGTTCTCATGCAGTGACCGCAAAATCACCTTTCAGGGCTGATTAACGCCATGACAGTGCCAGAATTCATGAGGAGGGGTCCCAAAACCCCATGTTGAAAATGTGGTGCCAAAATTCCAAAAATGCCTGAGATATGCATTAAAGTTGAAAACTCTTTATTCCATTATACAGCTTGCCAGCATTTCTTCAGTTCATAGTCAGCTTTGAAGAGTGCAGACGTGTCCCAGTCTATCAAAGATCGCCGTGATGGCCTCCGGAGGGAAACATGGGGTGAGGTGGGGATGTGGGGAGGTGGATGCGCAGAGGGTTGGCGCGGGTTGGGGGGCAAGACAATCAATGAGGGACTTTTTTTCTTTTCAGGTGTTTCTTTTCTTTTTAGGAGGACAACACAGGACTTGTGCCACACTGGGGTGGGCTCCCAGCATGGCAGCTGGACGATTTTATTGGGGGGCAGTGGAGTCAAGGATGAAGACGCGGGACTTGTGCCATGCTGGGGTGGGCTCCCAGAATTGCAGCTGGATGATTTTTTTGGGGGGGCTGTGGAGCCGATGGGGGATTGGGCACCCCCTTCAGCCATACAGACATGTGCCATGCTGGGGTGGGCTCTCAGCGTGGCAACTGGAAATCTGTTTCTTTTGGGGGGGTTAATTGAGCCAACGGGGGATTGGGCACCAATGAATAAAAAGAAAAGAAAGGAAGAGAAAGCAGAGACGTATACAAGCAGGATTGCCAACAATACGCTAATCAACACTATCTTATCACTGCTCACTGAAGCGGAGCGCTCCCTTTCAACTGTATGGCACTGCATTTTCAACTGCTATCATAGATAGCTGCAGCATTCATTGGTGAACTGTGGCCACGCCTGCAAACACACTGACTGAATTGGAAGACAGGGTGCCACACCTACAAAAACTCGGATGGTGGCATTATGTTTCTTGTACATGTGTGCAAGCAAACATAAAATTGGTTGAATGCCTCAGAGATGACCTACCGGGGGGGGGGGTGAATGGAGTGGAGAAACAGTGATTTAAGCTAAGGAAGAGCATAGTGAAGGCAACAAACCTCTGTGCAAAGGATGTGAGCAAAAACAGGAGGAAAAACAGACTGCTATGGTTGTTAAAGAAGTGGCTAAAAAGGTAAATGTTAAGAGGGTAGCATTCAGGAAATATAAAGAAATGCAGAGGGAGGAAGAAAGGAAGCTGTATCAGGAGACACAGAGGAGGCAGGAACAGCAGTAAGGAGCACAAAGGCGCCAAATGAGGAAAAAAATGTCCGGGGGTAAAGAAAGGGGACAAGACATTTTTTAGGTACATCAGTGAAAAGAGGAAAACTAGGCAGGGATTTTAAGGTTAAGAAAGGAAGAGGGACTGTGCAGAGGAGGATCAAGAAAAGGCTGATGTCCTGAACAAATACTCTTGTTCAGTGTTCACTGAGGAAGGAGAAGAGGGAGGAGCCGCAAACAAAGCAACAAGAGTACTGGAGGGAGGTAGACAGTAGTCCTTTTTCAGAGGAAAGAGTCTTGAAGGGACTTGCAAATTGAAAGTGGGCAAAGCTATGAGGCCAGAGAGGGTACATCCAAGGGTATTGAGGGAGCTCAGGGAAGTACTGGCTGTGCCTCTGACAGTCCTGTTTAGCAGCTCACTGAAAACAGGAGTGGTTCTGGAAGACTGAAGTAGGGCACATGCAATCCAGCTTCACAAAAGCAGTAGCAGGGTGGAGGCTGGCAACTATTGACCAGTCAGCCTGACACTGGTGGTGGGGAAGTTAGTGGAGACACTGCTAAAGGAAAGGATTATGGAATATCTTGAATCCTACAGGTTACAAGACCCGAGGCAGCATGGATTCACATGCAGAGGGGTCATGTCAAATAAATCTGATAGATTTCTTTGACTAGGTGACCAGGGAAATAGATTGGCGTGGAAGTGGACATGGCCTACCTAGATTTACGGCTTTCGACACCATTCCGCATAAGAGGATAATAAGGAAACTGGGCATCTTAGGGTTGGGTCCTAACATGGTAAGCTGGGAAAGAAGTTCATTAGGGATAGGCAACAGAGGGTGGTGGTAAATGTAATTCACTTTAGAGAAGGAAAGATAACCAGTGGGATGCCTCTGAGCTCAGTACTGGGACTGGTTCAGTTCAAAGTCTTTATAAGTAACATTGCAGATGAGCTGGACAGGAAAGTCTGTCTCTCTATGGATGACACCAAAATCTACAATAGGGTGGACACTCCAGGAGGGGTAGAAAGAATTGGCAGAGATGGGAGAAAACTTGAGGAGTGGTCACGGGCATGGCAGTTGGGTTTTAATGTGAAAAATTGCAAAATCATGCACTTAGGGCACAGAGACCCAGAGGTGGAGTAGATAAGAGTTATTGATGATCACCAAACAGGAAAGGGAGCTGGGGGTAATCATATCTGATGACCTAAAGTTGGCCAGGCAGTATAACATCACAGTAGGTAGGGCCAGTGGGATTTTGGGGTGCATAGGGAAGGGCATCCCCAGCAGAAGGAGAGAGTGGTGTTGCCAATACAGATCGATGGTGATATCTAGAGATGCAGTGAATTTAAATTCCGCGGGCGAGTGAACGAGAGTGGGCACTTTGCATTGCCACCTGCTGGCGCGGAGTGGGCAATGCAAAGTGTCACCGCTTGCCATTACCACCACGTTAAGGCAGAAATGGCAATGCGAGGTAAGGTGAAGTCATTGTTTTTAATGGACTTCGCGTTCCTCATTATGATTCTAAGTGATCCATTTGGTGTTTCAGATTTGGCAGCCCCCCCACACACCACATGGCTTACAGTACTGTAAGTCACATGCTCTTTAGCTGGGCAAGAAGAAAGTGAATCATATAAGCAGGCACTTTTACTTTCTCCTGTGCAGACGGAGAGAGAGAGGAGTGTGTTTTGTGACTGCTGATACTTTGAGATCAGAACGAGGAGGAGACTTAAACTTTGATTTAGACCCAACAGCTTTCTTAAAAGCTACATTTTTTTGTCTCTTCTGTCTGTACTCTTTTTTACTTAATTTGTTCTTTCTGTAAATTTTATTTTTCTTACATAGAGGGACATCAATTGCAAATTATGTCCATGCTGGAACTGCTGCTGGATCCCCATGGGATCCCACATTAGTTTTTTTTTCCTCACACCATGTGCCCCCTCACACCTTCTTTGCTGTGTTATAAAATGTATTCCTCCACCATCCCTGAGCCTTGTATGTAATTATGCCCTTTTTTTGTTGTCTTCCGTATGTATTCTGAGCAGTGGAAGTATACTGTGCTAAACTGCATGGGTTCAGTTTTCTTTCCGGTCTGTGTATGTACCGCAGGCGCTGTCCGACTCCCTGACTTAAAAACACTTATTAATGAGTACAACGGTGGGGTGCTGAAGCCAGGAGAGATACTACAAAACAGGCTTACAACATCCAAGTAACTAGTAAAAACATTAATGTTGTGATTCGTAACGTAATCGTAAATCGTGATTTGTGACTGTGATGATAAAGAAATGCAAATGCCTACGGCTGTACTTCCCCGGGCCCCGATGAGGTGTGGCACAAAACTCCCTGACTTAAAAACACTCATTAATGAGTACAATGGTGGGTGGTGAAGCATGGAGAGATACTACAAAACAGGCTTACAATACATCCAAGTAACTAGTAAAAAAATTATTGTGATTCGTGACATGATCGTAAATCGTAATTTGTGACTGCATTTGTGACCGTGATGATGGAGAACGTGATTTGTATCACGAGTGACTCCTGATGATGGTCCTGACTTAAAAACGCATATTAATAAGTGCAATGTTCATGCTGAATTATGCACCACACCTGTCCAGTACTCTGAAAGGAAGCCAAAGAAACAACTGTGACTTAAGTTAGAGATGGAGATTGGGTCCTAAAGAGATGCAAATGTACAGACAGATTAAGATTGTGCTGTGCACTGAAGAGATGCAGATGTACAGGCACAACACCTAACCAGTGCTCACCATCAGAAATTCAAATCTGGAAAAGAATATCTTTGCCGGTTGGGGCGGGTCGCGGGAGGGGGGGCAGTGTACTGTACTGCTGCAGTAAGAGTCACTAGTACGAGTACCATTAAAGATACCACAAAGAAGTTCAAAAAATTACACAGCTGCAGTGGATAGCAGGTTCACATTGCTGAAATTATGTGGCACAATAAAAGATGTCTGATTTGATGACATGCATCACACACATACTCACACACACACTAAGTAATGCGTAGCAAATTGAAAACTTCAGTAATATAACCACATATTTTAAACAAACTAAAATTATGCACTGCTGCACCACAACAATAAGCAAAAAAATGGCAAGAATTATTGAACATATTACTGTGTGTACATTAACGCAGTTATACAAGAAATAACACCAAAACAGAAAGCACTGTCTTTTTCTCCAAGTTAATCTACCTACACCACAGATATGCGACCCCCCAAAGCACACTTCCACCATCTCTCAGTACACAGACTGAATGTTGTACATTAACATTCAAAATACACACACAAAAAATAAATGCTCGATGATAAGAGCACAGGAGGGTTTCCTATAATCGATGAACTAAAGTGTCAGCAAAAAAAATGACTCAAAAAGGCTTTTTTAACAGCTTTTAGAAGGTTTGAATCACAGAGAGCTCTCCGAGCAGATTTTCTCCTACAGCTTCATACACACACTGCCCCAAACTGAGGCTGTGCAGAACAATCTAGAGCCCATGTGACCTGAAATCCCATGAATCACCGCAAAATTCACCTTTGGAGCTTAAAAACTAGGCGAAGTAAGGGTGAAGTACATTGTTTTTAATGTACTTCACCTTAAGAATTAGTGGAGTAGTGGTTTGGGAAGGCGGAGTAACATGAAGTCATTGTTTTCAATGGACTTCCTGTTACTCATTAATAACGCAAAGTACTCCACTTCGTGTTGTGGTGCACTCCGTGAATTCGCTTTCACTCCGCGTTCCACTTCGTGGAGCGATTTGGGGCCACTTCACCCATCTCTAGTGATATCCCACCTGGAGTACTGTGTCCTGTTCTGGGGACTGCATCTTTGGAAGAACATAGATCATAAACAGAGTGGAGGCTGTCCAGAGGAGGACAACTAAAATGGTGCAAGGTCTGCAAAAGAAGCCCTACGAGGAAAGATAATGGATATGTACTCCCTAGAAGAGAGAAGACAGAAGCAGGATATGACTGATACCTATAAATACCTCATGGAGGTAAATAAGGAAGAAGGGGGGGGGGTATTTTTCAGAGAAAAATTGCAAAATCATGGGCTTAGGGCACAGAGACCCAGAGATGGAGTAGAGAAGAGTTATTGATGATCACCAAACAGGAAATGGAGCTGGGGGTAATCATATTTGATGACCTAAAGTTGGCCAGGCAGTATAACATCACTGTTGGTAGGGCCAGTGGGATTTTGGGGATGCATCAGGAAGGATATCCCCACCAGAAGGAGAGAGAGGTAGTGTTGCTATTTATAGATTGATGGTGATATCCCACCTGGAGTACTGTGTCATTCTGGACACCGCATCTTTGGAAGAACATAGAACATGAACAGAGTGAAGGCTGTCCAGAGGAGGACAACTAAAATGGTGCAAGGTCTGCAAAAGAAGCCCAACGAGGAGAGATAATGGATATATACACCCTAGAAGAGAGAAGACAGAAGCAGGATATGACAGAGACCTATAAATGCCTCATGGAGGTAAATAAGGAAGAAGGGGGGTATTTTTCAGAGAAAAAGATACACAAGAACAAGCAGACATGCAATGAAGCTGGAGAGGTTTGAATTCAGGAGAGATGGGAGGGAGTACTTCTTCACGGAAAGAGTGATGGATGCCTGGAACAGTCTTTCAGCAGAGGTGGTGGGGGAGCAAACAGTGATGGGATTCAAGAATGCACAGGATAGGTATAAGGAAATCATAGTTGAAATTAAGGGAAAGGGAGAGGGAGCCAATCAAATAGGGTCTGTTATGATACTATAGGCAGGGAAAAATGGGCAGACTGGGTGGATCAAGCAGTCCTTATCTGCCATCTAATTCTATGTTTCTATTTTTCTGTTTCTATGAGTAGGAGGTAAGAAAAGATAGAGTACAGAGGGAAGTAACAGAGAAATTAAATTGGTGGTTAAAGGGATGGTGTCAGAGGAAAGGGTACAACTTTGTGTAAGAATGAGGTGACTTCTTGGACAGGAGGCTCTTTAAAGGCGATAGCCTCCACCTGACAGGAGATGGGACCAGTGCACTGGCACATAAGTTTGACACTACATTAGACAGTTAAACTGTGGGGACACTGAGGCTAGGGGAACCATGGTAAAGAGAGTGAGGGAAATAACCTAGTTAGTGATTGCCCATACTGGGGCCTAGTAGCAGTAAGGTAGGTAAAAATAAGACTGAGGTGCATTAATTAGCAGTGGAAGACAAAAGAGGGAAGGCTCTTAGGGTCTTCAAGAAATAGGAAAAATAAGATGGTAAGGAGAATGGGAAGGAATGCAGGTGTAGGATCACAATGCAGTTTCCCAGAAGTGTAGGGAGCTGGTTACTACAAGGAGGGGTATTGGGGGAGGAGACAGGAAGATGGATGTAGCCAGGGGGGCTGGTTCAGGTGGTGGGTACCAGGAGATGTCTTGGGCTGAGGAGACAATTGGAGTTGGGTATCCTGTACCTTGCCTCCCTGCCCTGGGAACCCTCTGGACCGAGAGGGCAGGTAGCTGAGGGACTGGCCTCAACCTTTTGTCCTCTTTGGGAAATGCTGTGCAATGCCAGGTTGATGGTGATTAAGACTGCTAGAATTGTGGAGCTTGTTGCATCTGTCAACCTGGTATGTATTACAGAGACCTGGCTGGGGGATACTTCAGGCCCTGTGCTAGAGGCATCCATCCAGGCCAGGTTTACAGTGGTTCAGTGCCCAAGGAAGGAAAGTGGGGGGGGGGGGTCATTTGGTTTAGGTTGGAACTGGGCCTGATGGTTCACCCAGTGGGGGACACCAGTTCTTTTGAGTGCATGACAGTGTGAGGGGGTCCCAGAGTGGAGTTCAGGATTCTCTTGATCTACCGTCCACCTGAGTGAGACTGGAGTTTCCTGCAGGAGATGTCAGTCTTTGTCACTGAGAGGGTGTTGGAGTCACTGGGATAGCTCATTCTTGGTGACTTCAACACCTGGGTGGATGACAAGGCATTGTCTGGGATCAGAGACTTTCTCTTAAATATGGAGGATCTGAGCCTCTCCCTGATGACCATGGCCAGGACCCACTGCTCTGGCTATGTGCTCGACCTGTTGTTCTCCCTGGGGCTCATAATTGACAACATTGAGACTGATACTGTCATTTGGTTGGCTCATTGCACCATCAGGTTCAGCTTCAGAGTCCCCCTAAATGCCCCTTCACCTTTGAAAATGGTCCCGTTCTGCCCTTTGAAAGGCTTACAACCAGAGGGACTGATGGTGTAACTGAACATTTCGTCTGTGCTTGAGGCTTGCGCTGATGGCCCAGGAAATGCCATGATGGCCTATAACAGGGCTGTCATCGATGCCCTGGACCGCCTGATGCTGATCCGTGTACACCTCCTGGTGTCATGTCTTGGCTCACCATGGTTTGATGGGAGTTGAGAATGCTGAAAACCAGAAGGCAAAGGCTGGAGAGGCACTGGAGGAAGACCAGGTCTCTGGAGGACAGGCTGGTTCTGATTGCTCATTATGAGTATCAGAGTGCAGTTATCCGAATAAGGCAGATTTTAGTTCTAGGGTGATTGTAACTGGGAAGAACCAACTAGCTCAGCTCTTTCAGGATGTACACAGGCTACTACATAAAGCCTGTCTGGAATCCATCAGAGCTTTTTCAGCTCACACATGTGAGGAGGTTGCACGGTTCTTCTCAGACAGAGTGTCCTCCATGAGGGCTGGGATTTCTCCAAGCAGAATACCATTCTCCATTAGTACCAGCCTCTGAGTGGGCAGAAGCACTCAGTCTCCCTGGGGACAATTCTGGCCGATGATGATGGTGGAGGTCTGTGATGTAATTTCTGGGTTTAAACCAAGATTCTGCGACCTTAATCCAGGCCTGACATGACTACTAGTTGGGTGCGTCGAGGTTCTGGGTCCAGTTTTTGCCGAGATTGTCAGGAGTTCCTTGTCAGTGTTTTTCTTTCCTCGAGTTTCATAAACAGGCTCTGTTTAAGCCCCTGCTAAGAAAATATCTTTGGACCCCGACGTCTTGGAAAATTACTGGCCTATCTCAAACCTTCCCTTTTTGGGGAAAGTTATTGAAAAGATGGTCGCGGAACAGCCCGAGGGTCACCTCATGGACTTCCAAAATTACGAACCTTTCCAGTCTGGGTTTAAGGCCTTGCACAGCATGAAGGCTGCATTGGTTAGGGTGTTGAATGACCTGCTCAGGGTGAGGGATAGAGGAGAGTGAACAATTTTTGTTCTTCTCGCTCTCTCCTCAACATTTAACACTGTGGACCATGGAGTGTTGTTGGACAGGCTGAGGGAGTATGTAGGACTTACCGACAAGGTCACCAGCTGGTTTGAGTCCTTTCTCTGGAACAGATCTCAGAGGATAGTACTGGGGAATTATTCCTCAGACCCAAAGGATCTGCCCTGTGGAGTTCCCCAAGGCTATATCCTCTCCCCATGTTGTTCGCAGTGTACGTGCTGCTCCAGGTGAGGTTATAAGTTGGTATGAGCTGAGTTTTCATTGCTATGCTGATGATACTCAGCTCTACCTGTCCTTTGCACCCGGGAAATCTGATGTGGTCAACATGCTAAACTAGTGCTTGGCCGAGATCCGGGTTTGGATGTCATCGAACTGGCTGGGACTTAAACTGGAGAAGACTTAGGTGCTGGTGGTTGAGCCGGGTTGAAGGGGAGGAATGGGGACTTCTGGGGATAGGTTGGACTTTTTACTGGCCTGGCCAAACAGGAGGCCTCCCCAAAGGTGAAGAATTTGGGTGTTGTTTTGGACAATGAGCTGACAATTGATTCTCAGGTGTTGGCTGTTGTCCAGACCAGGTTTTACCACCTCCAGAGCATCGCCAGAATTAAGTCCCTTATTCCTCCTGATGACCTGGCCACGCTGGTACATGCTTTCATCACCTCGAGGCTTGACTGCAGACCAGTGTCCTGGCTGTTGACTGGACACTCGAGGTTCAGTCACATTGCACTGATGCTGTGTGAACTGCATTGGCTGCCAGTGTGCTGGCACATCACCTTTAAAGTTGGTCTTTTGACCTACAAGGCTCTACATGGGTTGAGTCCGGGCTACTAGAAGGAGCTCCTACATCCCTACACCTGTCTCACTCTCTCAGATTGGTGGGAGAGGCCTTCCTAGAGGTCCCCAGGGCTAGGTTAAAATCTTCTGGGGAACGGGCGTTTGAAGAGGCGGCCCCAGTACTCTGGAATTCATTGCCAGGGTACCTCTGGGAGGCACCATCCGTAGAGTTCTTTAAAAAACACCTGAAGACCTTCCTGTTTGAGCAGGCCTTTGGGGCCTGAGGAATTTGTTTTGGGACCATTGGACAGCTTGGGAATCAGTCCGTTTTTAGATTTTTAATGGGTTTGTGTATTTTTTATGTATTGTGTGTTGACTGTCCCTTATTGCTGTTCTTGTACTGTATTTCTGTGTAGTCTGTTGTAAGGGCACCCTGAGCTTACTGGAAAGGGTGCCCAAAATAAATAATCTTTACTACTACTACTACAAAAAAGTAAAAGGATCTGAAGCTAGTTGGAAGGGGGTCTGCTTTAATGCCAGGAGTCTCGGTAATGAAATCAGTGAGCTTTAGGCATTGGTGTCAGACACTGAGGCAGACCTCGTAGCCATCACAAAAACCTGGACCACAGAGAATAATGACTGGGACTTGTTAGTTCCAGGTCACACAATGTTTAGACAGGATAGAAGGAAAGGCAAAGGGAGGTGGCATAGCCCTATATGTTAGGGAGAGCATAGAGGCTGTAGAGGATGGACACATCAGGGGAAGTAAAGGGGAAAAAGAGTCATTGTGGTTTCACCTCACTGCACCCTCAGACAAGAAAATATGAATGGGTGTGATTTATAGACCACCAAGACAAAGAGAAGAAACAGACTGTGAGCTCAAGAAAGATCTGACAAGGGGAATAAAGAAGGAGGAAGTGGTGGTGGTAGGTGATCTGAACCTGCCAAAAGACTGGGACACTCTAGTAGACAGGTGCACCAAAAGCCAGGCATTGTTGGATACATTGCAGGACTGCCTGCTGGTGCAGCTTGTTAAGGAACATACTAGACAGGAAATAATTCTTGATCTGGTGCTCGCCAACTCAGAGATGGTGAGAGGAGTGAGAGTGAGGGAGCCACTGGGGTCCAGTGACCAAAAATCCATTTGGTTCAGGCTGGCCTTTGGGACCAGAATGTTCCTATCAAAAACTAAATTCCTAGATTTCAGAAGAGCTGACTTCAGCTGGATGAAAGAGTTGGTTCCAGACAAATATGACCAGGTTGGATAGCATCAAAGGTGTAGAGGAATGATGGGGTGCTATTAAGGGAACCATTCTCGAGGCAAGAAAGACATACACAAGAATTGTTACAAAACAAAGCAGGTACAAGAGACCAATGTGCTTTGCAGAAAGGGCCAATAAAGCAGCGATGGTCAAGAAAAAGTCTTTGACAAGGTACAGGGAAAAACAAGGGGAGGAAGAATGAGCAGAGTATTAAATAAAAAATAGGAAAGCATAGAGGATGGCAGGGAGGCAAAGACAGACATTGAGCTGCATATTGTAGAGGAGGTCAAGGTTGTGGAAAAAAATTCTTCAGATATAGTAATGATAAAAGGAAGCAGGGAGGGGGTATTTTTTGACTACAGGGGAGAGAGTACTAGAAGAAGATGAACAAAAAGTTAATTCTTAAAGAATACTGCTGCTCTGTCATTGAGGGAAGACAGTGGACCCTTGCCTAAAGTGGCATCAAGGCAGCTGTCAGGAGCATTCCTGAAATGATGCAGCCAGTATTTACCAGAGAAAGAGTCCAGATGTGGATTGAAGTCCTAAAAGCAAATAAAGCCCTAGGGCCAGATGGGATGTACCCAAGGGTGCTCAAGGAATTGACTGCAGAACTGGCTGAAGCCCTATTAAGGCTATTCAATAGCTTAACTCAGACAAGGGTAGTTCTGACAAACTGGAGGGTACCGCACATAGTCCGGCTACACGTTGGGGGGGGGGGGGAACACAACTGAGGAATTACAGACCTGTCATCCTTACCTCTGTAGTGGGTAAACTGATGGAGTCACCAATCAAAGAGGACCTTGAGGACTACCTAGAGAGCAGTGATCTACAAGACAGTAAGCTGCTCAGGTTTGTGGTAGGGTGGTCTTGTCAAACCAACATGGTACTTTTCTTTGACTGGGCAACAAAAGTAGTAGATAAAGGCCACACTGTAGATTTATGCTACTTCGATTTCAGTAAGGCTTTTGACTTGGTGCCACACAGAAGATTGCTGAAGTTGCTGGAGGAACTGAGTACAGCTTGAGATATAGTTAGATGGGCTGGAAACAGACTGAAGGAGAGACGGCAGAATGTGGTGGTAAATAGGGTCAAATTGGCAGAGAGATGGTCATTAGTGGGGTGCCACAAGGACCTGTCCTAGATCCTGTCCTCTTCAATATCCATAAGCAACACTGGAGAGGGCATCCAGGGAAAGTTGTATCACTTTGCAGATGACAAGAAAATCTGTGGTAAAGTAGACAGTGAGAAAGGGATCAGGGAGATGCAAAGAGATCTACAAAGGCTAAATAGGTGGTCTAAGGTTGGCAGTTGAATGCCAAAAAATGTAAGGTTATGCAGCTAGAGGGGAAAAAAGACCCAGGGCAGAGTATTGGATGGAAGGGGTTAAACTGAGCACTACGGCAGAGGAAAGGGACCTGGGAATCATCATTAGTGACTCCCTCAAACAATCAAGTCAGTGTAACAAGGCCTATAGTAAGGCTAATAGGGTGCTAGGGTGTATTGGAAAAGGTATTCACAGCAGGAAAAAGGAGGTACTTCTGCCTCTATATGCAGTAAGTTACTAGTGAGGCTGCATCTGGAATATTGTGCTCAGTTCTGGAGTCTTCGCCTAAGAAAGTACAGGGCAGACTGGAGACGGTGTAATGCTGTGTGGCCAAGATGATTCAGGGCTAACAGAGCAGATCTTATGAAGCTCATCTGAAGGCACTGAACATACATATCATTGGACAGCAGGTGAGAGAGGGGTGGATAGTTTAGAGACTTTCAAGTTCCTGAGAATATAAACATGGTGAATTATGTGGATCTATTTAGCGGGAGCATAAGAGTAAGAACCAGAGGTCATGAGTGGAAACTGGACGGGGATGGGTTAAGAGGGATATGAAGAAGTTATATTTTATGGAAAGGGTGGTGGAGCTGTGGAACAGTCTGCTAGTGGAAGTGGTGGGTGCCGAGGCCATAAATGGTTTCAAGCATAGCTGGGGCAGAATGAGGGGTTTGGTGGATTGCCCAGGTCAGTAAAAGTAGGGAGGGGAGTAGAGGGGGACTGGAAGGGGTTAAACCCCATAGGGCAATATGTCCTGGGGCAGATATGGAACTCCAGGCAGACTAGATGGACCTTTGGTCTTTTTCTGCTGTGATTGTCTATGTTTTAGCATATCTGCTTATAAAATCACTGACACAAAAAATGGTTTTCGCTGCACAGACAAGCACAGGCAGCTGGACAGGAAATTAAGCATACATAGTAAATGGCTTTTCAGTCAAAGTAACATTTTGATAAACAACACAAGTTTCATTTCTGTAACCTAAAGAATCTCTTAATGAAACCCTGTCAATTCTGTAACCTCAAGAATCTCTTAAAGGAACCCTGTCAACCCTGTGGACATCATATTGTTTATACAGTAGCTGAAATAACACATTTTAGGATAGCTTGCTTTCTGTACACTTTGTGGGATATTGCTATTTTTTTTAATTTTAATGAACATAGGAAAATAAGATGGAAGTAATCATGTGGCCCAGCAAGACGTTAGACAGTCCCACACTTTTTTATCTCTTTTAAAAACACATCAAGGCCTCTCTAGAATTCTTCTAAATACTTTTTTTGGTAGTGACTTCCACCTCTCTCTGTAAGTAATAGAGCTTCCCATTGGGCAGACTAGGTGAACCAAACAGTGCTTATCCATTGGCAAATTCTATGCTTCTCCTAGCCTCCTTAAACTATTCCCTTTGCAGTTGTTTGTCAAGACACTATCTGATTTCTTTTTCATAGTAAAACAGAGAAATACGCCATTGGTGCAGTGAAACCAAAACTCGTTTTACTTCAAATCCTTGAGCTCTTACTGCATGCATTCTAAACGTTAGGACCACCCACACACTGACTCCAGAGACACTCATGATGCAGTAGAACAAGTGATAAGGTGCTCTGTCACCTTTCCTCTCACTGCACCATGAGTGGTGACACTGCATGTGCGCGTGTGTGTGTGTAAAACATAGAAACAGAATTTGTTGGCAGAAAAGTATTGCTTGGCCCACTCAATCTCAGTCTGCCCAAGTATTCCCTGACTGTTCTACATCTGCACAATCTATCTGCTCATCAGTGACCCTCCTGTCCCAGTGTCTGTTCTAATATACCCCTATGTTTATTCGATGCATGCTTGAAGCCCCCACTATTTAGCCTCCTCTGCAACTTTGGCTGGCAGTCTGCTCCAGCTGTCAACCACCATTTCAGTGAAGAAACAGTTCCTCACATCTCTCTTAAACTCCACCTCTCAGTGTCATCACATGCTCCTTAGTCCTGATGCTCATCCTCACTTGTAAGAGGCTCCACTCCTACACCCTATTCACTCCTGTTATGTACTTGTAGGTCTCGATCATGTCACCTCTCTCCTCTCTTCCAGGGTATGCATGTTGAGATCCTCATTCTCTCCTCATAGGGCTTCCCTTGAAAACCCTGCATCATTCAAGTTGTCCTTCTTTGGTCCACTTCCATCCTGTCTATGTTGTTTCTAAGATGTGGTCTCCAAAACTGGAAACAGTACTCCTGGTGGGGGTGTACCAGGCAGCAATACAATGGCACCACCACCTCCCACCTCCTGCTGGAGATACCCTTCCCTATCCACCCCAGCATCCCATTAGCCCTGCCTACAATCTTGCCACACTGCACTACCATCTTAAAGTCCTCAGACATAATAACCCCAAGGTCCCTCTCCTGTCTAGTGACTGTCAGTACCTCCCCCCATCCTGTACTCAACACCTGGGTTCCTATGCCCTAGGTGCATGATTTAGCACTTTTTGGCATTGAACTCCAGCTGCCATGTCTTTGACCACTCTTAAAGTTTCTCTAGATCCCTATGCATTTTCTCGACCTCCTCTTGATTGTCTATTATTTTACGGATTTTTTTGATGTCATCTACAAAAAGGAATATGTTCTCCTTCAGCTCTTCTGCAATGTACCCTATGAAGATATTGAAAAGGACTGGTCCCAATATCAAACCCTGTGGTACAACAATGGTCACTCTCCCATCCTTATAGTGAGTGCTGTTAACCACTTAAGCAATAATGCATGACAGGGTGTGTGTTGTGCTGGGATAATGTCACGCCTGGGGTGGTTGGGCAAGAGGCCACAGGCCAAGTGCATCCAATACCCCAGGTGTGATGTTATCCCAGCACAACACACACTCTGGAGTGCATTATTGCTATTATACAATGACTCCTGTATAAAAAAAATTTACTTATAAAATTATTTTTTATTTTTTTCATATTTGTTTCAATGTGTAGGAATATTTAGAAAAAAAGTAGTGCTGTTTGCTTTGCCCACTAGGTGGAGGTCCTATGGTTTGTAACCTTGTCCTCCACTTTTTTTAAATGTTCTATTTCTGTCTATGCAGCTTTGAAACTGCAGATTCAGTTTGGCCTTCTCTGTGAACTGTGGCAAGTCCCCTCCCTGCCATATTTATTTATTTATTGAAATTTGTTGACTGGGTAGGCCCACTGAGACAACAAAGTCCCTTTTTCAGGGGCGACCCAGAATTAATTACAGATAAGAGACACAAGAGCATACAAGAGACAAAAGTAGTACAGTTAATCACATAGGTACATACATAATTAGTATTACAGTACACAAAAGAGAACAGGTAGCATTAGAAACAGGACAAAACCGGTCAAGACTAAGGAGTGTAAGGGGCACCAACAATTCAAATGCAACAGCATTGATTGACTACCAGAAAGTGAGATTTTAGGGCAGTTTTGAATGAGTACAGAGTAGAGGAGTTAGCCACAGCTGCGGGTAGACTGTTCCAGAGTGACGGGGCAGAACTGGCAAAGGACCTGTCACCAGCTCGGGTTCGAGTCCTGGGGACTTCCAGGACAGGGTGGGCAGTAGACCTCAGGTCACGCTTAGCTGATTTGAATAGGAGAAATACATTTAGGCTAGGAGGAGCTGGGAGCTTGGCCATTTTGAAGGTCAGACAGAGTGTAGGGAATGCAAGCCTGGCCTCAATAGATGGCCAGCTCAAAGAGGTGAGAACATTGCAGTGGTGATCACATGGGTGGGCAGAGGCTGCAAAGCGGGCAATTTTATGATAAAGGACTGTGAGTTTGTTTAGATCTGGGTCCCAAAGAGGTTGAAATATAGGAGCACCATAGAGAAGCACTGGGAAAATGGTACCCGTGGTGATAGCCATTCGGGCTTACCTAGAGAGGAATCTGCCAAGTCTGTATAAGAGGCCAATTCTTTGATGGACGATTTTGGTGGTAGCCTCAACGTGTGGGCTCAGGGTTAGCTCCTGATCCAGGTGCACTCCAAGATATTTTGTGGATGTGCATACCTCAAGTGGAGTCCCGCTGGCCGATGAGATCTGTAGGAGGTTTGATCTAATAGCTCCTAACCGTTTGGTACTGAAAAGCATGGCCTTGGATTTATTGAGGTTCAGGACTAGTTTCATGTCCACTAGCCACTTTTTCAACTCTCTGAAGTCCTTGTTGAGGCTCTGGCCTAGTTGAAATAAGTCCTTTGAACTCCTATAGATAATGGCATCATCTGCATACAGTTGGATGTTGGCCCCAGCGCAATGCAGTGGCATGCTATTGATGAAAATAGTAAATAGCAGGGGTCCAAGGATGGAACCTTGGGGGAATCCTTGGTGCGCTGGCTTAATTGCAGAGGTTGTACCCTTCCATTTTACCAGCTGCTTCCTTCCACAGAGGTAATGATGAAACCAGGAGGAGGCAAGTGGATCGAGTCAGAGGTTCTGAAGACAGGTAACAAGGAGATCATGGTTCGTTCACCAAATCGAAGGCTTTTGTAAGATCCAGGAATAGGACACCAGTGGCTAGACCTTGATCCATAGCCCCAAATACATCTGACAACTACTTGACTAGGGCTGTGTCAGTGCCATGGTTTTTCCTGAAACCATGTTGCACCTCTGTAAGCAGATTATGGGTTTCAAGGTAATCAAGAATCTGTCTATGCACCAGTTTTTCTAGTGCTTTCGCAAGCACACTGAGGATGGATATAGATCGGTAGTTTTCAATTTGGCCGTTGTCACCAGCTTTATGAATAGGGATAATGGTGGCCATTTTCCATTTGGTGGGGAACTGCCCGAGGAGGAGGGATTTGTTAAACAGGTTCCTTAGTGGAGCCGCAATAATTGGGGCAGCTATTTTCAGAAATTTAGGCTCCAGATTGTCGAACCCAGGAGTGCCATCCTGTTTGATGGGGTTTAGAAGGGTGAGGACTTCCTTCCACACAACCAGGTGGAAGTGGAAGTTGGGGACGATGTGGGTGGCAAAGGGAAAGAAGTTAGTGTTGCTAGGTGAGGGATCAATGTATCTATCCAGATCAATGAAGAAATTGTTGAAAGCACTGGCTAACTCCATCGGATCAGACATCAGGTTGCCTTCGACTGTGATGCTCTAGGGGGCTTCAGCTGAGCGCCCCTTCAGGAGGCAATTTATTTGAGACCAGAACTTTTTTGGGTTTGCCAGGTTAGAGGTTTGGAGTCATCTAATGTAAGCACTTTTAGCATGTTTAAGCTCTTTCTTACAGCTATTGCGCAGGGTCCTGTATAATAACCAATCAGCGTGAACTCCTGAGCATTTGTACTTGCCCCATGCCTTGTCTCTGACCTTCATTTGTTTTCTTCTATCTTGATACAGCCAGTATGCACATTTGCCACTGACTCTCTGTTGTTTAAGTGGGGCATGTTTATTAAGTACACTTAGGAAGTTATGGGCAAAGCAATCGAGAGCAATATCAATGTTATCAAGATTATTAAGGTCCCCCCAGTGTATCCCTCTCAGATCCCGAAGAAAATCATTGGGAACAAATCTTGACAGGTCCCAGGCTAGTACAATCCTCGGGGGAACATTCGGTGAGTTATTCCTCCAGATGCAAAAGACGGGAGCATGATCGCTGAGAGAGTCAGGCATCAGGCCAGCTGCTCTGCATCTGTCTGGACGGTTAACCAGTATCCAATCTAGAAGAGTATGGTTTCCAGTCTTAGTGTTTGGCCTCATGGGTTCACTAATGACCTGCGTGAGGGATACATCAGATAGTGAGGATTTGCTAACTGCATTGCTTAGCCAGTTTAAGTTAAAGTCACCCATGAGAATAAGTTCCCCCACAGAGTTACTGGCCAACTGCCTGATGAGGAACTCCAGTTCACATTTAGCTGCCTTGGGTGGGTTGTAGGTACATCCAGTGGTTATGGATTTGGTCCCACCCAGGGTGAGCTTAATTAGAAGACACTCAGAATCCCTATTATCCAACAAAGATGGACCGATATTAAGGGCATTAAGGGAGTTCCGTGCATAAATAACCACTCCTCCTCCTTTTCGGTTTATTCTGTCCTTCTGGAAAACAGTGTATTCAGAGATGTCTATCTCATGGGTATGTATGTAGGGTTTGAGCCATGTTTCTGTGACTCTGATGACATCAGGAGAGTAGAGATCAACCCAGGCCTCGAGCTCATGCAATTTGGGTCTTAAACTGCAGATGTTCATTTGCTTTCTTTAAGTACAACGGAGGTAGAACATTTAGTGCCAGTCTTTTTGTGTTTGATCAGCATGATTGCCTGCCACTCCGCTGTCTGGCTGCAATATATGTCTGGTAAGGCAAGCATGTCATCAGTGTGGCTGGTTGCGAGTAGATGTGGAGTGACTTCCGTGATAGCATTTACATTTCTGAGTGGGAGGGACTGCAAGGCACTGAAGTATATCTGGTATAGCTCAGATAATGATGCTGGCTGCTGTGTTCCTGCTCCTTACCCTAGGACAGGTAAAATGTGTTTAAATTATTTTCTTTTGGGGGGGAGGCAGTCAGAAACACGTACCAGGAAGTGAGTGGTTTTGCCAGCGAGCAATGAGCGTGACTGTTTCAAAGCACTTGTGCTACTGCAGCGAGTGAATCAAAATGCCATCTCACGTGATGGTGTTTTTTTATTTAAGATATTTTTTTCTGTTTTTGGGCTATATTGTGTGAGTGAGGAGTAGGAGGTTGTTGGCACTGTATGTGCTTGTGACTGCTAGCAGCTGGTGGTAAGTGAGTTGGGTCACTGAAAGTGCCTGCCCAGTGACAGTATTGAAGCAGGCTGCCAAGCCAGATCAGATGCGTGATGGAGGGATTTCTATTACAATTGCTGTGGTCTTCTGTGTGCTGGGACTAGACCTGTGATGTTGTACTGTGATGACATCACGGGTCCAGTCCCAGTCTGGCCAATCAGAGGCCAGCATTGTTTCTTGCCATTGTATAATACCCTCTTTCTCCTATCTGTTATCCAGTTTCAAACTCAGTTTACCAGTTTGGACCCCACTACTATGCTAGTCAACTTCCTAATCTCCCTCTTGTGCAGCACAGCGTAGAATGCGTTGTTGAAGTCCAGATAGTCAACATCTACTGCCCTTGCCTTGTTAATTTCCCATGTCACCCAATCAAATAAATCTATCATATTCATTTGACATGACCTTCCCTCTGTGAATCTATGCTGCCTGTGGTCCTGCAGACCACTGGAGTTTAGATGATCAACCAGTCTTTCTTTCAGTAGTGTTCCCATTAATATTTCCACCACTTAAGTTAGACTTACTGGCCTATAATTGCTAGCATCCTCCCTGCTGCCGCTCTTATGCAGAGGGACTGCATCAGCCCTTTTCCAGTCATCTGGAACCGCACCATTTTCAAGTGAACTGTTGAACAAGGCTCTAGTGAGGCACTTAGCACTTCCATGAGCTCTTTCATTACACTGGGGAGCATTCCGTCCCATCCAATAGCCTTATCTACCTTCAGGGCTGCAAGTACTTTTAGGACTCTTTCCTCTGAAAATGGATTTGTGTCAGTCTCCTCCTCCTACTATTCTTGCTTCTCCATGGTGATTCATCCTCTCCTCCCTCTACTGTGAAGACTAAGCAGAAGTTCATATTTAAAATTTCTGTTTTTTCTTGGTCCCCTTCTACACAGTCTCCTTCCACCCTTCTAATCCACACTATTCCTCCCCTTGCTTTTCTGTTGTCTCAAGCGTTGGTGGGGGCAAGTTTCATAAGGGATGCTGTTGGAGTTTATTAAGGACTGTAAACAAACATGTTTCTGTATGGTAACACTGATATGGTATGCAGCCAGTGTTTCATTTTTTAAAGGGGAACAGTCAGCTCTAAGAGCACCACATCTAAGTGTGAGGCTGGCCGTAATTTGCTCTTTGTGTGAAAACATATATATATATGTATGTGTGTATATATATATATATATATATATATATATATATATATATATATATAGTGGCGTACCACTATAGTTAGGGTTCAGTTGTCACTTACATACTAAAGTCAAAAGATTGGGCATTAATAACTTTGGACTTGTTCAACGAATTTGCCTGAAGTTTGGTATGTATGGTGGGGCATGGTTGATTGCTTGATTTGCCAAATTTTGTTTTGGCTGCACCTATGGTCTTTACATACAAAAATGCTGAAAAATGCAAAATTATCTGTTTTTGGAGGCAGCTTTTGGGATTTTGAACATGGCCCTGCATGGCTGTTGTGTGGTGTGTCACTCTGTGAGATGGATCATTTGAAAGAGCTTTGATGGCCGAACATGCCGCTTTTTGTTTGGTGAAAAAATATTAAGGCATTCAACAGTTATACTACTTTTAAGTTCCCATTATAAGTCAATGGGAAAATTTATATGTATGTTTTGGGAACAAAGAATGGGGTTCTGGCCATTTGGTCCCGCCTGTCAATCAAACAATTTGCAGCCTTGCAGTTCAAGAATCTTTGTCCCCGAGCATTTTAAAAATACTTTGATTGTGAGGTCAGCCATCTTATTTTCAATTTTCCGATCAGAAAAACACAAATATCTCGGCTAAGGGGTCACTTCTGAAGTAAAACTTGGATGGATTTTACTTAGGGGACTCCGATCTATCGAGCCATGCCTTTGGTTTCATCCAAATCAGTCAAAAAATAGACATTTGTTTGGTGGGTGGCCTTGCTGTTGTCAATGTACTTTTTAGTCATTGGGTGTGTAATGTGACCCGACACTTACAAGATGATTGGGGCCCATGCTTCCACCAACGTGAGCAACTTCCTACTTTTCTATTCTTTCTTAAAAAGTAAGGAAATTCTATGCAAAAAACTTTGCTAATGCCATCAGTTAGGGTTCTTCTACAGTGACAAAAGTGAGGAAATTCACCATTAGGGTACCCACCCACCCCCACCAACAGGCATCGGAATGTGCATTGGGGTCGTTGGCCCTAAATCTCACCCCTTTCTTCTACACTGCACCACCTCAGCTTGTTTACACATGGGATGGGGTGAGAGTTAGGGACAATGACCCCAACGCACACCTCGGTGCCTGTTGGTAGGGGCGGGGTGAGGCTGGGGTTCAATGGGTGAGAACCCTAATGGCGAATTTCCTTTCTTTTGTCACTGACGAAGAACCCTAACTGATGCATTAATGAAGTTTTTTTGCATAGAATATATATATATATATATATGATACATGATGGGCACGAGTGTGATATGGAAAATATTTTCACTCCTCTAGAGTGACCTCTGAATACTTATGAGTAGCGAAGCCACGAGTGAGGTTTCAGAGGTCACTGTACAGGACTGAAAATATTTCCCATATCACACGAGTACACACCATGAATCCTATTTATACAATGGGGGCCTCACTGTTGCAAAAAGGTTTCTGGTGGTGTAATAAATGGCATTTATTTTAACTCTGCTGATGTCATCAGGATTTATTTCACTGCAGTGAAAATAACTTGTTTTATCTCACTGGAATATGTCTTACCCCATTGTATAAATATATATATATAGTGAAGATTGGGCACCCTCTAGTGTGTGGTGCCAATACACTGCAGATGGGGAAGTGGATTGATTAAAAAATGCAGGCTATCAAGGTGACTCTAATACAAAGTATACACATCTTTATTGGAACCCAGAGAAGCAGAAGAGATAAAACAAAATCAGTGCATTGGCTAGGATTTTAACCCAGGCTACCCAGAATTCTTTTCAAATAATAAAATGAGCAATACTCAAATATTGTGCTGTTGTTGTACTCATGCTTCTAGCAGGAAGCAGCCCATGCCCCTTAAAACTTACTATGTTATATGCACTTATTACCGAACTACATGGTCTTAAAGATTAGACCAGCTAGTTAATCAAGCTCCTTAGGTGGTGCACTGGATGTGTCTTGGCTTTACAAGCAAAAGGTCAGGGCTTTGACCTCTAGATGAGTGCACTTCTTTACTGCCTTATCAAGGACACTCAAGAATTATGCAGTCACTATTATCTTGGTTTCACCATACCCTTCCTGTTTTCACTTTCTATACTGTTTATACTAGGACCCCAACGATTGCTTTAAAAAAAAAAATAGCACAAAGGTTAAAGCACTGAGTTATAAACCAAAAGACGTTCTCGTCCTAGTTTGAATCCCACAACCACAAGATTTACATTGCTCCCTGAATCAGCAACTTCATGTGTCAGAGCATCTGATTTTGCCCCATAGTCAGCATGCAAGCCCTGCCTCCAATATCACCCCATGTAAGCTCCGCCACCAGTCTCAATCCATGTAAGCCCCACCTCCAATATCAATCCATGAAAACTCTGCCTCCAGTCTCAACCCATGTAAGCCCTGCCTCTAGTATCACCCAATATAAGCCCTGCCTCCAATTTCACCCAATGTAAGCCCCTCCTCCAATATCACCACATGTAAGCCCCACTTCCAAAATCAACCCATGTAACCCTGCCTCCAATATCACCCCATGTTAGCCATGGGGTGGTATTGGACCCCACCTCATGAAAAATGCTACTGTCTTCTCTTTACTCAATCCAGAATGGGGATTTCATGGTTGCTGCATGGAATCAACTTTCGTGATGCAAAATCACCTTTCAGAACTGATTAACGAAATTACAATCCTAGTTTTCATGAGGGGAGGTCACAAAAAGCCAATGTTGAAAATTTGGTCAAAAAAATTCCCAAAACAGCAGTGTTACAAGCGTGCATTGCACAGTTTCTACGCACGCTCGTACCTTTTCCAATTTTTAATATTTTCACTCCAGATTTTCAACATTGCCATTTCTTCACACCTCCTCATGAACAGTACCACTGTCATTTCTCATATCCTGCTGGAAGAGTACTTTTGCACCTCTGCCTTAGAATGGCACATTCACTGTGCGATCTCAACTTTTAGGATGGATTAACAAAATTACAGTGCCAGTGTTCATGAAGGGATTTCCCAAAATGCTCATGCTGAAAATTTGGTTAAAAAACTCCAAAAAACAACCCGGTTACAAGCACGCGTTGTGCAGTTTCTATGCATGCTCATAACTTTGCCAGTTTTCCATATTTTCCCCCCTGTTTTTTAACATTGCCCTTTTCTGAACCTCCTCATCAACATTATACAGCTGTAATTTTTCACATCCTGCCCAAAACATGATTTTGCATCTGTGGCACAGAATGGTGCATTCATTGTGCAAAATCAACTTTCGGGACAGATTAATGAATGGCAGTGACATTGTTCATGACATGGGGTCCTCAAAATACCATGTTGAAAGTTGGGTGGAAGGAATCCTAAAAATACCCAAGTTACATGCGTCCATTGAATTTTGGCCACTGTGGTGCCTATAACTCAAAAACTATGCGAGATAGAGCTTTTGTCAACTTATCGCATGTAGAGATCTCGCTGTTATGATTACAACGATGTTTGAATTGATCTTGTAGCTGCTACAGTTGCTGAGATATTGGCACAATAGTGGCACAAGGGTTCCTTGTCCTATATGGCTACTGGGCAGCTCCGTACTTGCCTGGGAGTGGGAGTGCAGAGCCCGGAGGGCCCACACTCCCACAGATGCATATAGTTATGCAGAAATGAGCAGCTTGGTGGAAGCGCAGAGTCCACCAACACAGGCTCTTTACTAGTTATATTACACTTTTTCAAAGAATAAGGAAATTCATTACAAAAAAATGTTGTTAATGCATCAGTTAGGGTTAAACTGACAAAAGTGAGGAAATGAGACCACAGCAAAGTGACAGTGCACATTTTTAAAAACACTGACATAGCAACAATAAATATTACCAAAAGGTGCAATACGTGTTCTTAATATTGCACTGGTGAAATAACTGATTGTCAATAACAATTTTCATAGGCTCATAATGCCCCAAATCCAGTAGTCAAACCAGTATGTTTATTATCCCAAAAATATTATTTAGCAAAAATTGTCATCACTTAAAAACTACCCCTCCTGTAGACAACACCAGTGTGACAAGAAATATTAAACATTATTATTTTTGGGACAAAATATGTACACCTTTTGTCAAATATTTGTCCCACTATTCTGACCAATTGTTATAATACAGTTCAAAAGGGTATTTCATATAAGTTCCACCATATCCTTAAAGAGTTACTAATGCCTCAAAGAAAACACATAATACACATAATAATTAGGTACAATTCTGCTTGCATTCCAATTATATTTTATATATTTCCCCTCCCATAATTCATTGCTAAAAAATGTGTACAAATATATTATTGTTGTCCCTTACAGTTCATTTTAACTTCATCTGCCTCTGTAGCTTACTTCCTACTTCAAGTCATAATCCTCTGTTGTGACATCACAATCTGTGTGTGTGAGGTCACAAGCAGTGCTATATGACTTCAGGTAGAGAGAAAGCAGCAGGAATAAATTAACTCTTTAGGAGCAAGGACCATGTTTTCATGTAAATGACCTCACTACTAAATAGTGGGGAGGAGGAATACAGAACTTACTGGAAATAAAAGCTGAACAGCGCCAACATTTATGTTGTGTTAAAGTTCTCCTGAACATGTCACCAGCTCTTTAATGCTTGCATTTTAGATGCACATTTAAATAAACTAAACCTTTAATTAGTGTTTCTGTAAAACAAGTGCCAATTCAACTCTCCCATTTAACCTTGGGGCTTTGTATGCTTTCAGATTAAAGATCCACCTGGCTTCCTTTCTCAGAAACAGGTTTTCCAAATTCTCTCCTCTTAAGCCCAATCAAACCTTTTCCATGCCAAGAAAAGTGAACTCATGTCCACTGCTCTTTTTCAAAATATGGCATGTCAAGGCATTTTCTTCCACCCCTTATTGATTTTATTGATTTGTTCACCTGTTCTGACATTAAATTTATGAGCAGTTTTCCCAACACAAAAACACTTACAATTGCGTTGTGCCAAATAAATGAAACTCTCTGTTGCAGAGGTTATGAAGTTCCTGATCTGAAAAGTTTTATTATTAGTTGCTACCTTAAAGGTTTTGCCAGTGTTAATGTGGGTGCACTGAGTACAATTGCCATATTTGTACGTACCCCATGGTGGATATGGTAGCCAATTTCCTTTGGCATATGGCAATATGCTAAAGTGGGAACCTATATCATACAGGCATGCAAGACAGCCCCCTAGATTTATTTTTAGGGGTTTTAATAATTTATCAGACAGAGTGGTGAGCAGCATTCAACCTCTAGAAAAGGGGATGGGTGCAAAATGGTAGGTGAACAGACACCTGCTGTCTGTGTGTAAATGCTTTACTTTAATAAATAGTTTTTTTAACTTCAATCAGAGCAAGACTGCATTTTGAGTGGCAGTTTCACCGCTGAGATCGATTTGTTGTTTTACTGTGCAGTACATTTACTGTGTGCCATGGTATATCTAGGAGTGGTCCCTGCTTGTTTGAATGCTTCCCTAAGATCCCTGATTCCTTTGTTACCATCTGAGGTTACTATATTATTCAACAGGATCAAGCTAAGAGGGCTAGTGGAGTGGCCATCTACCTCTTCTCAAACATTCAGTTTGAGCTTGTACTCTCCAGCCCAGATATTCAAACTGTGCCAAGCTGTGGTACAAGCTTGGGCGCAGCGCAACTTAGCTGCGCAGGGGTGTGAACTGGATGATATTCAACAGAGCTGCACCATGGCTCAGCAGCTTTGAATATCACACCCTGGCCACCCCCAGTGTGCATGGCACAGTGGCACTGTGCCAGCGCAAGTGGCCAGAGTGGACCATGGGGATGCGCTAGTGCAAGTTCCATTGTGCCACGCACAGCAACCACAATATTCAAAACTTAACATGCAAATGGGGCCATAATGTATGCAAGGTGCACATGGGGCCATGTGCATGTTGTTATGGCACCATTTGCATGCAGGTGCACCAATCCCCAATGACTTGCGCTTGGCGCCCTGCCAGGCAGCAGCCGTCAGGGACTGACGCCCTCTGCAGCCCAATCGCGGGCATCTGTATACAAAAGAAATATTCCCAATATCCCTGGTGGTCCAGTGGATTGCTTTCTGCCCAACCACAGGCATTTGTAAAAAGCAAAGACTTCGTCCAATATCCCTGGTGGTCCAGTGGACTGCTATCTGCCCGATCGCAGGCATCTGCATAAAAGAAAGACAAATCTGTCCAATATCCCTGGTGGTCCAGTGGACTGCTATCTGCCCAATCGCGGGCATCTGTATAAAAGAAAGACAAATCCATCCAATATCCCTGGTGGTCCAGTGGACCGTTATCTGCCCGATCACGGGCATTTGTCAAAAAAAAAAGAATTCCAATATCCCTGGTAGTCTAGTGGTACCCCCCCACCCACCCCCCACTGGACCCACCACCCGCTCCCCGGTCAGCGGGTGCGGCAGCCCCACCGCCTGCCACCCTGCAGCCTGCCGACTGACACCTCGGTGGGGCTGCACACCCATTGGTTCACAGTGTGCCAATGGGCGTGCAGGCCCTACATGCTACATTCAGATATGTGAATGAATCATTCACATATCTGAATTGTAGTATGAGAGCACGCCCATTGGCTCACGCCAGAACCAATGGGCATGCAGCCCCACCGAGGTGTCAGTCGGCCGACCAGCGGGCGGCAAGCGGGTGGGTGCTGCCACCACCGGCTGACCGGGGAGCAAGGTGGGGCCCAGTGGAGGGTGGGGAGTACCACTAGACCACCAGGGATATTGGATGGATTTGTCTTTCTTTCATACAGATGCCCACGATCGGGCAGATAGAGGTCCACTGGACCACCAGGGATATTGGACGAATTCTTCTTTTTCTGTTACATATGCCTGTGATCGGGCTGATACCGGTCTGCTGGACCACCAGGGATGTTGGAATTCATGTTTTTCTTTACAAATGCCCATGATCAGGCATGGGGGGGCGCCGCCAGGTGCAGCCAGAACTCGGGTGGCCACCCACAGGTGACAGCTGCCGTGTTGTGCCCTACAATGCAGCAGCTCACCTGTGGGTGGCCATCAGTTGTTCCTTTGGGGCGTAACTTTGTGCTGGCGCGGGTAAGGGTTGCGCATGCATGGCTCTGCACATCCCGGGCTGAATATCGGGGCTGTGCAGAGTATGCATGGGCATGCCCCCCCACCTGTGTCTGCATACATTACTGATGCGCTCCAGTGCATCGGGATTTGTGCCGCACACTTTTCCCTTTTGAATATTGCGCCGGGATGCAACACTGTTGCACCATGTGCAACCCTTTTGAATATCTGGGCCTCCATCTCTAGCCCCTCTGCCTATGAGATGCTTCTTCTTAAACTCTCCTTCCCCTTCCCTACACCTATATTTATTGCTGGTGTATGTTGCTGCCCTGGTATATCCCCGCCCTTAGTAACTGAGTTACTCACCTCTACCTCCTCCCAAGCCTCCTCTGGTGAGTTGCTTATACTAGGTGATTTTAATTTAATTTGACTCTCCCTCTCTCTTCATAAATTTTCCCCTAATGTGAAGTCCCTCCTTTTAATTCAGCTGATTTCTGTCCCTGCTCAAAATAATTTAAAATCTCAAAATCATTCCCTCTTGGACAGGGTCCTGTCCTCCCATCATCATTGTATTGTGAATGATTTCTAAGTATGTCTGTGCGCTCAATGGTAGTCAGGGGTGCAGTCAAAAGGGTGACTAACCCCAATATCCATGTCAGCAGTTCCAAAAGATATTGCACTCCAAGAAATCAAAATAACGAACTGCTCAGAGAAAAGTGGGGAAAATTGGGAAGGAGAGCCAATTTCACTGTTGGTGACTGGAATCTACTGCGAGAGTCTAAAATAAAAACTTTGAATTCTCAACTGGAACTTTTCTCTGACCATTCTGTTATTTCAATTTCTCTGAGTGTGCCCCTATTGTATTGTGGATGCTAACATTCTCCCTGATCCACTCAGTGACCACAATAAGGTCTACTCTGTGCATAAAATTCACCATCCAAAAGCTTCCTCCTAATTCATTCAGATCTGGTCTTTCCATCTACTGGACTTGATCTGTTAGCCATTGACTATTCTCATATTTCTACAGCTGGAGATTGAAGCCCTCAAATGTTTCACTTCTAAATTTATGTCTATCTGGGATCATCATGCTCCACTTAGAAGAACCAGGGTCTGAGGGTCACACCTCCCATGGATATCAGCTAAGTTACTGGCTTGTCAAAATGTGCATGACCTTGCCTGGAAGTCTTATAAATTCTCTGGCTCCACTTCTGACCTTGCTATTTATTGGTTGCTTTGCAATGATAGGACTAAAGCTACTAGGCTTGGGAAATCCAAATACTTTGCATTCACACTTAATCACCCCTCTAATGAAGGTTATTCATTCACTTTTCTCTTCTTCAACTCAGTCCCCTCCACCTGTTCTCAAGATGAATGATACTACTTTCTTTGATCCTGCTACAGTTGCCTCTTCTTTCAATTTCTTCTTCATCTCTTGCACCTGTTCATTCCTCACCTCCTCATCCTCCTTCTCGTCTCCCTCTCTCTTCTTCTTCTTTTCTCTCTCACTCTGTTCCTCAAAGTCTCCCTCTGTCCCCTCCTTCCTTTTTTCTTTTTTGTCCATTCCCCTTGCTGTTGCTCTTAAGGCCCTTTTGGCTCTTAATTCTCACAAGGGTGGGAGCTCTGATGGTCTTAACCATAGACTACTATTTCTCTCTACTCATGCCATTGCTCTTCCTATTACCTATTTCTTTAACCTCTCATTCTCCTTTTCCTGTATCCCAAAGTCTTGGAATTTTTTTTTTGTTATTCCAAGTTTTATTGGTTTTAAGAAATATACAGATTACAAGTGAGGCATATAACAGGTGAGCATCCTTCAGAAAACACAAACAAAAACAACAACCAGTTTCATTCTTCTCTAATCTCCCCCCTTAACCCCCTTCCCTGAAATGTGCCTTAAATAAAAATGTTAAATAAAACAACAGTGAACCAAAGCCAATAATAAATGAGGAGTTAGTCCTCTGTAGCAACTAATATACTCACTTTAAGCCAAACTCTAGGAAGTTGACTACTGTTATTCTCATTCCCAAAGGGGGTGATCTCTCTTCCCCCTAGTAACATCTGACCTATCTCTTTCCTTTCCACAGTAGCTAAACTCCAGGAACAACTTGTTCTTTCCCAACTTTCCCATTTTCTCAACTCAACCTCCTTCTTCACTCCTTTTCAGTTAGGCTTTAGGAAGTCTCATTCCTCTATCACCTCTCTCCTCCGGCTCATTGATGCTATCCTCTCTGGTATAGATTACGGCCTTTCCACCTTGACTATTTTCATCACCTTAGCCAAAGCTTTCAATATTGTAGCCCAACCGCTTCTTCTGGACAAGTTTAAGACATCTGTCCTTTCAGTTTCATCAGCTAAATGATTCTGCTCTTACCTTGAGGGCAGGTGACAACACTGGCAAGCTGTCTGCATTGGAGATACCCTTTCCCACCCACTGCCTATCATCTCAGGCATCTCCCAAGGGTCTGTCTTATGTCCAGTTCTTTTCTCTATTTTCCTAAATGACCTTCTCAAGGCCTGCTCCTCTGTGTCAATACATATATAAGCAGATGATACAGTTCTTCTTTCCTCTGGCTCCTCTGCCCCTGATCTCATGAATCAACTCCAACTGGACTTTAACAACATCCAGCACTGGTTCCGAGATAATCAGTTATCCCTCAATGCTAAGAAAAAAGTTTCTATGAGTTTTGGTATCAAGCAGAGACTTGCTAGAGTCCTTCCAGTTCCTTTCTTTCATACCCTTAATGGTGCAACAATGGAAGATGTCTCCTCCTTCAAGTACCTCAGGGTCTGGTTAGAGCACCAACTAGATTTTTCTGTTTATGTGGATGCTATTCACAAAAAAGCTTCACCCCAAGCTTAAGGCGCTTTACAGAAATGAGAGACACATTCTGCTTCCTGCTCATAGAGAAATACTCACTAAAATGATTTTACCCATTTTTGACTATGGAGACATTGTTTATAGTGCTGCTCCAAGATCTACTTTAGCTGGACTGGATCTTATTTTTCACTCCTTCTGATGCTTTTTCCTTGATAAACCCATGCATACTCATCACTATATAACATGTATTCTTCCCTCTCCCTACCCTCTCTTGATGCCAGTTGCTTCACCCACTGTGTCTCCTTTATCTCTAAAGTTTAGTTTGGCTCTGTTCCCTCTTATCTAACCGCTCTTCTCTCTCTCCCCCCTTTGTCCTCTTGCTCTCTTCATAATGCTTGCTCTTGTGCTGTTGCTCTCCCTCAATTTAAATCTACTGCTGACCAAGCTGCCTTCTCATTTTGTTTCAACTAAATGTTGGAGTTCCCTACCCCCTTCTCATCACCCTGCTCTTTCTTTTCCTGCTCTTAAAGATCTCCTCCATGAGTTCTCTACTCACTCCTGTAGTTGCTTTTGATTTGGGTTTACTTCTTACCTGTAATTTACCTAATTCACTGTCCTTCAGCCTTGCCTACTTCCCTAGTTTGGTAATTCCCCAATTTCATATTTTGTTAGGTTGATATCCATTTAATTGTTCTTTTGTTTAGCTCCTCGATTTATTGCATGGTACCTTACTTATCAATTTATTGTTAGACATATTTGTCCTGTTTATTTTTGACAAACTAAATCCATTCTGTGTATTTTATATTCTGTAATTTGTATCTGTTAACTTTTCCTCTCTTCCCCTTCCTCTGGGACATGTCTGGAAATGAGCTGTTACCAGCTCAGTGTGTCTTTCCTGGTAAAACCTTTAAAACCAATCACTGAAACAATCAATCAATCAATTAATCAAATCTGGCATTCTGTGCTTGCATCTTAATATGATCATCAATGTACTGGACCAAAGGTTCCGCAAGTGACCAAATACTAGAAGCTATGGGTCATGCTGGTGGGCCCCATAGAGTTTTATGTATCTTTGGAAGGCCATAAATAACAGGCCACACAGAATGTTCCACCATCAAAAAAATCCCAAGTATCTTTTGAAATAACACTCTTCACTAAAGCTTCATATAACAGCATATCTGTTCTAACTTTAAACATCTCAGTTGGATCTCTTGACAAGGGACTATAAAAAATAATGTTTGACAACTGACTTATCATCTCAGCTTCATATTTATGCTTTCCCCAAATAACAATAGAACCCCTCCATGTCTGCAGGTTTAATTATAATATTGTCATTATTATTCAAATCTTGCGTAGCCTTTTCCTCAGCAGCAGTACAATTGGGATATCTAGCTGGTTCCATATTTTCAACAAGATTTTCCAAGTCTTACAGACAGGCTATTTCAGAAAGGTACTACTGCATTAGGTGGGGGGCTAAATGTAAGCTTGAAACTGAATGCTTTCATTTCACCATAAGAAGCTGTTTCCATTGTTATATCCCAACCCACAGATGTTATGTTTTCCCCGAATTCCTGTGTATTTCGGTGTCTTGTATTGCCTTGTGCAAACAATGCCTGAAGAGGAGGCTTTTTTGTGAATTTATGTAGATCTACCACAGTTTCAAAGTAGTCTAAGTTATTGATTGGAATAAAAATAAGCCCCTTTTGTAAAATCTCATATTCAGTCTCAGACAGGTTATAATTAGATATATTTGCTACAATATTATCTCTTAAAGTTTTCCCCCTCCTGCTCTGGTAGTTGTTATTGTATTAGTCATGTTTATTGCCCCATTGTCGATATTCTCTTCTGTTGGTTCTGTCTCCCCCCCCCTTCCCCATTGTGCCCTTCTTGTTCTTCTTTTCAAAAGCAGGAAAATCTCGGGCTGTGTCACAGATTGTGCTGTGGCAATGCAATGGGTTGAGGGTCTTGTATTTGTGCAGCTAAGGCTTCCTGATTGGGGAGAGGTCCTCCTGGCTGGAGTCTAAAAAAAGGGTATTATTATCTGAACCAGAGTAGCTAGTGTAAGTATCTTGAGGTCGATTCAAAGTTGATGAGGGGACAGAAGGTTTCAGTGTTGTCCAATCTGCAAGCACCTCTCTAGGCTGAGGGAGGAGATTGCTCATCTCCAGGCTGAGTAGGCCAGGATTCAGGGGACCTCGTCTCCCACCCAGGGACCACTAGGGCCACCACAGCTGCCTCAGAGGATGACAAGAAAGAAGAGTGGTTGGACCACAGTGGGCTCAAGGAGGGTGAGGGTGGTGGAACAGAGGTGCATCCCTTCAGTTGTACCTCTTCACAATTTGTACACTGTTCTGGCACAGTGTGGTTCCACTATGGAGGCACCCACAGTGGAGACCAAGGAGGATGCTGAGAATGTCCACAAAAGAGACCCACAGGAGGGTGGCATGGGACCTCCACAGGAGAAGAAAACAACTCCTGGTGGGGGACTCCATTGTTAGGAAGGTTGAACTGGGTGGAAGGAGGGGAGAGGGAGGTAAGGTGCCTGCCTGGTGCTATGGCTTGGAGGGACAGGGAGCGAATCCTTAGGATCGCGGGAGCAGCTGCACAGGGAGGGAGCAGGATGTCATTGTCCACCTAGGGATAAATGACCTGGCTGGGAAAGGGATCAGAGCAGTGGAGGTTTCTGGAGTTGAGGAGGGGCCTTAGACAAATAGCATACATGGTAAACTTCTCGGAGATGATGCTTGCCTATGTCATGAGTGAGGCTAGGGTGCTCCACACCATGGGGTTCAATCAGCGGTTGAAAAACTGATGCAGATCTCAGGGTTTTGGCTTCATTGGGGACTGGGGGGTCCACCTGGAGGGATGCAGACCTATACTGGCATGATGATCTGCATCTGTCCAGGAGGGGAAACAGGATCCTAGGTGATAGGTTTAAATGCTTCATTGAAAAGCCATTTAAACTAGCCAAGGGGGGAGGCACTGAAAAGGAGCAGGGGAAATCCTAGCCTCCCCCACATTCATGATAGTTAGTGAGGTAAACAGCAAGATAGAGAAGTCGATAGGGAGAAGGGCAGGGGTAAATGAAGAAAAAGGCAAAGGCAATAAGGACAGAGATGGGGCAAAAAGGGGTAAGGCCATCAAAAAATGGAGGGTAATGAGTACCAATGCCCGTAGTCTAGGTAACAAGCTCCCTGAACTGGTGGCCTTGATGGAAGAGGGATGCCTGGATATTATGGCAGTTACAGAAACATAGTACACAGAGAACCATGACTGGGATGTTAACATACCAGGTACACAATCTACAGGAGGGACAAGGAAGGTAGAAGAGGAGGAGGAGTAGCTCTCTATGTAAGGGAACGGATCAAAGCAATGAAACAAAAGGGTAAACAGATAGGGGAGGAGGCACTGTGGGTCACCCTGGAGACTGGAAATGGCACCACAATCCACACAGGGATTGTATACAGACCCCCGTCTCAGGGGAGGAAATGGACAAGGAAATTACAGAAGTCATCCTCAGGATGGCAGAGAAAGGGGACATATTGTTGATGGGGGACCTAAATATGCCAGATGTTAACTGGAGCACCTTTGCTGCTGCTACATCCAAGAGCAGGGTCATTCTTAATGCTCTACAGGGGGCATGCCTCAGACAGCCAATGTTGGAACCCACTTGGTAGGGAGCAATTTTGGACCTGGTACTCTGAAATGGGGATGGAGAGAGGATCTCAGATCTAGAAGTGGGTAGTCATCTTGGAACAAATGACCACCGAACAGTGTGGTTCACAATAAACTCAGCCACAAAGTCAATTCATACAAAGGTGAGGATACTGGACTTTAGGAGGGCTGACTTTGTCAAAGTTGGAGAGTGCCTCACAAAAGCACTGGCAAACAGGCAAGAAGGAGGGGTGAAGCAACAATGGGGAAACAACAAAACTGCCATCACAGAGACAACAAGTCTTTGTGTGAAGCAAATAAACAAATCAAAATGAAAGAAAAAAACACTATGGTTCTCAAAAGAGGAGGTGGTGGTGAAGGTTAGGGAGAAAAAGATAGCATTCAGGAAGTATAAGGAAACACAGAAGGAGCAGGACATAGAACTGTACCAGTTAAAGCAGAAGGAAGCAGGGAAGGCAGTCAGAATAGCAAAGGCCCAAACTGAGGAAAAGATAGCCAGCTCAGTTAAGAAGGGGGATAAAACCTTTCATAGGTACATTAGGGAGTGAAAAAAGATAAAGGAATGGATAATGAGGCTTAATAAAGGGGAAGGTGGGTGGGCAGAGAGGGACAGTGAAAAAGCAGGGATACTGAATGAATACTTCTGCTCAGTATTCACAAAAGAAGAAGAGCGGGAGGTACCTAATCCAATCAATAGAAGCACTCTTGATAGGGTGATTGATATCAGTCCTTTCACAGAAGAAAGGGTTCTGAAAGAACTCCTAAAACTGAAGGTGGAAAAGCAATGGAGCCTGACGGGATTCACTCCAGAATTCTAAAAGAACTAAGGGGAGAACTAGTGACACCACTGGCCACCCTTTTAAGTAAATCATGGGAGGATGGTGTGGTACCTGAGGACTGGAGAAGGGTGGATGTGATTCCCCTTCACAAATGTGGAAGCAAGACAGGCAGACAACTACAGACCTGTCAGTTTGACCTCAGTGGTAGGGAAAATTATGGAATCACTTCTGAAGGAAAGAACTGTTGAGTACCTAGAGGCCAGTGGGACTCAGGACCCAAGGCAGCATGGATTCATAGTAGGAAGGTCATGTCAGACAAATCTAAACAATTTCTTTGACTGGGTGACTAAAGTAGTAGACTAGGGAGCGGCTATGGACATGGCCTACCTAGACTTTAGCAAGGCATTTGACACAGTCCCACACAAAAGATTAATAAACAAATTAGCCAGCCTGGGAATGGGTCCCAGGGTGGTTACCTGGGTAAAACATTGGCTGGACAACAGGACACAGAGGGTAATAGTAAACTGAGTCCACTCCAAAGAAGAGGGGGTTACTAGTGGGATACTGCAGGGTTTAGTACTGGGTCTGGTCCTTTTTAATGTCTTTATAAGTGACATTGCAGAGGGACTAGAAGGAAAAGTATGCCTCTTTGCAGACAACACAAAGATCTGCAACAGGGTTGATACACAATGGGGTGGAAAGGATGAGAAGGGACTTGGCAGGGTTGGAGGAATTGTCTGAAGTATGGCAACCTAGATTCAATGCAAAGAAGTGCAAAGTAATGCACCTGGGAAACAAAAAACCTGTGAAGATTACACAATGGGGGGGGTGAGGTAATGACAACAGCAAAAATAGAAAGGGACCTGGGGGTGGTCATATCAGATGTCCTAAAGGTTAGCAAGCAATGTCACAAGGCAGTAGGGATGGCTGGGGGATACTGGGATGTATAAAGAGAGGCATCACCAGTAGAAAACAGGAAGTTGTTATCCCTCTGTACAGACAGTTGGTTAGACCCCATCTTTGGAGTACTGTGTGCAGTTCTGGAGACCCCATCTCTGCAAGGACATAAACAGGATAGATGCAGTCCAGATGAGGGCAACTAAAATGGTTCATGGTCTGCAACAGAAGCCATACGAAGAGAAACTAAAGTAGCTTAATTTGTATACCGTTGATGGAAAGAAGGAGGAGGGACATGATAGAAACTTTTAAGTACCCCAAGGGAATCAACAAAGTCCAAGAGGGTAGCATTTTTCAGAAAAAGAGATGTGCAAGAATAAGGGGACACAATTTGAAGATGGGGGGTGGCTCAGGGGCAATGTGAGGAAGTATGTTTTCACAGAGAGGGTGGTGGAAACATGAAACAGCCTTCCTGAGGAGGACGTGGGGTCAAAAATAGTGGGGAAATTCAAGAATGCATGGGACATACATACTGCAAGTCTTGTGGGGGGTAGGAAGAAGAAGGCTGTTGGATAACTAGGCTCTACAGCTTATCCAATAGGTAGGGAAATGAGCAGACTAGGTGGGCTAAGCAGTCCTTAACTGCCATCAAAGTCTATGCTTCTATGTTTAAAATTGATTTATGTGGTATGTCCTCATTTACCCAATTAAATATATGTCCTTCACAATAATCTCTTCTATTTCTTTCAGATTTATTCTCCTTTACCCATCTGGTTTATTCATCACATTTTTTTAAATTGTGGTATAAAAGTTGTTGTCTAAAAATATTGTACTTTTGTTGACACTCAAAAGTTACATCATTTTCCAATAATTCTGCTTTAATATATTGCTAAATCTTCTCAGTGACCCTTTCAATATACCTAATAAGGCTGGCTGATGACTCTAAAAGGATTGATTGCCATCCTGCTAGAAAATCATCTCTTTCTTTTTCAAAGGATGGTTGTTTAATTAACCTCAGGCCCCTCAGTACTCTATTAACACTTACATACTGTATGCTCATAAGGAGGCTATTGGCCAGTATAGGCACCTAGCTTTGAGCACCACTCTTTTCAATTGGATAATTGCAGATTTAATATCTAAAGTAGAGTCTGGAATAGCCTATTTAGTTATAATGGGTAGAGAGGCCCAGCTGCTATTAACAGTTTTAAAAAACAGATTTTCCTCTCCTTCCTTGTAAAAGAGGGAATACACAAATTCATACCTCCAATATATGCTACTACCCCATCACTCTTGCCAGTTACTGCAGTTTCTCACTGCCTTCTCCCCTCATTGCACATTCCGAGTTTTTCATGTGTATTCTGCATAGCATACCATTACAACACCTATGTCTGTTTCTGATCACACTTGTAAATACTTCTGTAATATTTAGTAACTTGTAACTGAATCATGATGTACTACAGTACCTCCTTTCTATATGATTTTGCACCTGTGTCATGCCTGAAAAAGGCATTTATTGCCAGTGCACTCACCCGGTCCACAAAGTTAAATAAATAAACCAGAGAAACTTGGGGAGGAAGGGCATCCCTACTGGAAATATTGACTTGTTGCTCCAACATCTATAATATAATGTCCACAGAAAAAGAAACGGCCTGCCAAGGGCACCAAACCAGTTGTACCCAGAAACAAACAGGCTGTTAAGGCAGCAAAAGTTCTGAGCCAAAAGCAAACGTGGTACTCACAGACTTGCAGAACAGCTCAGCTCCGCGAACACCACTCCACAAATACAACACCAAATGTTGTGTTCACTGCATAAATATTTATTAAACAAATTAATAAAACATTCAGCAGTGAGCTCAGATGCTCCCATAGACAAATGTTTTCGAGCATTCAGTTTCTTTCTTGAGACTGATGTCAGTGTGTTTTGGCATTCCTTAACAAGCATTTGTCAATGCCGAATGTTTGCTTGCTGGCATTGGCAGTGGTAGTGTAGAAGTTACAGAGCTGTGTAATAGGAATGGCAGTGAAGTATTGAACTGAAGCCAACCCACCCACCACCCTGCAGAGAATGACAGGCATTGGGGTGTGCCTTTGGGTCATCAGGCATAACGGCCACGCCATTTCACCACACCCCACCCTGCAGACACTGACAAGTGTCACAGTGTTCCTTGGGGTCTTTGGCCCTTATGCGCACCCCATTCCATTAGGAAATACGGTGAGATGGGTGCGATATAGGAGAATGGGGTGAACTTTGGGGCCGAAGAGTCCAAGGCATACCTCTATGCCTCTCACTGGCTGCAGGGTGTGGAATGATATGAGCATTACAGGCAAGAATTCCAAGTCACACCCCTGATGCCTGTCATTCTCTACAGGGTTGGGCGTTATGGTTGGAAACCCTAATACCTCAGGCATTCGTTGGTATTTTCACTCCAAATGTTCAACATTGTTTTTTTTGAGACCCCACCTCATGAACAGGGGGAATATCAGTTTGTTAGCCGAAAGCTGCTTATGTACAGCGATTACTGCATTTAGCACCACAGGTGCAAAAACATTCCGAACAGGATGTAAAAAATGACAGCTGTACTGTTCATGGGGAGGTGTAAAAAATGGCAATGTTGCAAATCTGCAGTAAAAATATTTAAAAAATGGTGAAGTCATGAGTGTACATAGAAACTGTGCAACGCACACCCGTAATATAATTAGGTTGGGGATTTTTTACAGCAGATTGTCAACTCAGGCATTTTGGTGCCTCCGATCATGAACAGTGTCACTGTGATTTTCTTTATCTGTTCCGAACAATGATTTCCCACAGCGACCACGCATCTCTGCACTGAAAGTGTGAAAACACACTTCGGCCATGTTGTGAAAAATGACAGCTGTACTGTAAATAAGGAAGTGTGGAAAAATGCCACTGGTGAAAATCTGGACCTAAAATATTACAAAGTCATGAACTTACAAGGGTGCGTGGAAAATGAGCAATGCTCACTCGTAACACAGTCATTTTATGGACTTTTGTCACCAAATTTTCAACATAGCCATTTTAAGACCTCTGCTCATGAACAGTGTAACTGTGATTTTCTTAATCTGTCCCAAACATTGCTTTCGCACACCAACAGCACCATTGTGCACTACATGTGCAAAAACACATTTTGGGCGGCATATGAAAAATGGCAGCTGTACTGTTCATAAGGAAGTGTAATAAAATGGCAATGTTGAAAATCTGGAGTGAAAATATTAAATTGCAAACTTGTGAGCATGCATAGGAACTGTGCAACGCACATCGTAAAACAGTCATTTTTAGGAATTTTTTCACCAAATTTTCAACATAGCCATTTTAAGACCTCTGCTCATGAACAGTGTCACTGTGATTTTCTTAATGTGTCCCATACATTGATTTCGCACATCGACTGTGCCATTGTGCGCTACATGGACGGAAACACATTTTGGGCAAGATGTGAAAAATGTCAGCTGTACTGCTCATAAGGAGGTGTGGTAAAATGGCAATGTTGAAAATCTGGAGTGAAAATATTGAAAATTCGCTAACTTACGAGCGTGTGTAGGAACTGCGAAATGCACGCTTGTAAAACAGTCATTTTTAGGAATTTTTTCATCAAATTTTCAACATAGCCATTTTAAGACCTCTGCTCATGAACAGTGTCACTGTGATTTTCTTAATTTGTGCCATACATTGATTTCGCACGCCGACTGTGCCATTGTGCGCTACATGAGCGGAAACACGTTTTGGGTGAGATGTCAAAAATGACAGCTATACTACTCATAAGAAGGTGTGGTAAAATGGCAATGTTGAAAATCTGGAGTGAAAATATTGAAAATTCGCTAACTTACGACGAAAGCGTGAGGAACTGTACAACGCACGCTCATAAAACAGTCATTTTTGGAATTTTTTCACCAAATTTTCAACATAGCCATTTTAAGACCTCTGCTCATGAACAGTGTCACTGTGGTTTTCTTAATTTGTCCCATACATTGGTTTCACACACCGACTGTGCCATTGTGCGCTACATGGGCGGAAACACATTTTGGGTGAGATGTGAAAAATGACAGCTGTACTACTCATAAGAAGGTGTGGTAAAATGGCAATGTTGAAAATCTGGAGTGAAAATATTGAAAATTCGCGAACTTACGAGCGTGCGTAGGAATTGCTCAACGCACGCTCGTAAAACAGTCATTTTTTGGAATTTTTCCACCAAATTTTCAAAATAGACTTCTTGAGAGCCAACCTTATGAACACTGGCAGTGTCATTTCATTAATTGGTCCCGAAAGGTGATTTCGCACAGTGACTGTGAAATCACCCTTCAGGCCCAAATAATGCCATGACAGTGAGAAGGGGTCCCAAAAACCCCATGTTGAAAATTTGGTGCAAAAATTCCAAAAAATGCCTGAGATATGCAACAAAGTTGAAAACCCCCTATCTATCCCATTATACAGCTTACCAGCATTTTCTCAGTTCGTGGTCGGCTTTGAAGAGTGCAGACGTGTTTCGTTCCACCGAAGATGGTCGCGCCGAGGTCCGGAGGTAAGTATGGGGTGAGGGGGTGTGGGAGGCAGGGTGCAGTGGGTGGGTGCAGGTTTTGGGGAGGGGGGCAGGAAGATTGCGTGGGACCATTTTTTCTTTTCAGGTATTTAAAAAAAAAAAAGACGACACGGGACATTTGCCATGCTGGGGTGGGATCCCAGCGCGGCAGAAGGATGGCTGGGGGCGTGGAGCCGACGGAGGATTGAGCACCCCGTCGGCTGTGGCATTGTTGCCATGCTGGGGTGAGCTCCCAGCGTGGCACCTGTACTGGGGGCAGTGAAGCGGCGGAGGATTGGGCACCCGTCGGCTGATACCATTGAGTTGCCATGCTGGGGTGGGCACCAGCGTGGCATTTAGAAGGCTTTGGGGGAGCGCAGCACAGCCAATGGGGGATTGGGCACCCCCGTCGGCTATAGAGTATGTGCGTGGGGGGGAGCACGCAGTATGCGTGTGTGTGTGTGTGTAGGGGGAGCTGCGCATGAGCAGACGATATCTTATCGCTGCTCACTGAAGCGTAGCTCCCCCTTTCAACTGTATGCCACTGCATTTTGGAGCTTGTCATAGACAGCTCCAGCACGCATTGGTGGACAGGGGCCGTGCCTGCCAACACACTGACTGAATTGGAAGAGGGGGTGACACACCTCCGAAAACTCGGATGATGGCACTATGTTTCTTGCACATACGTGCAAGCAAACATAAAAAGCATGTACTTAAAGTGACAGTGCAATACATTACAATGTTCATATGAAAGGGAAAGGGAATATTGTTTAACCAGGAGGAGCACACTAAGCCAAAGCTTGTTTCCAGATGTGACCTGGGAGCACAAAGAAGTTAAATGACTTGTTCAGGCTCACATAGTATATAAAGCAACCATAAGAAATATATACTTAACACAATGTACTATCACAGTACCATCAAACCAATAGAGCACTGACCAATATACTCCTTCATAAAATTACAAAGTCAGATAACAATATGGAAGGAATGGGAAGGGGGAGGAAAACTAGGGGAGGGATGTGAATATAAATGTTAACAATCTCTGGTCAGAGCCACAACAGCTGCTTCTACAATAGTATTGAAATAATTTGGATGCACATGCTCATAAGGCCCCCATCCCACCTTTTAGGTGCCATTCATATGTACTGAGCTATTTGCTGTATTTCTGTTTTTGTAGAATGTTTGGGTAACCAGCTTATGTTCAATATACATAGAAATAGCAGATTCCACCCCCTTCCCCGAGGAGACCGGAGGTCGCAAGGGCCAGTCCCCGTAGCCCTCCCTGCCGCAAGAAAGCCCGAATATCACTGAGGGCCAGTCCCCGAAGCCCTCCCTGGCGCAAGAAAGCCCGAAGCTGAACTAGATTCCACCCCCCTTCCCCAAGGAGACCGGAGGTCTCGAGGGCCAGTCCCCAAAGCCCTCCCTGCCGCAAGAAAGCTCGAAGCTGAACTAAGTAATTTGTACCTCTCTCCTGATAGCAGTCGCGACCGTTTGGGAAAGACTGCTCGGCTACCACCGCATTTGGCGCCTTTTTCCATCAACGGCTGCAAGCGCCCCTTCTGCCGAAAATGCACTGTTAACAGATTCCACCCCCTCCCCCGAGGAGACCGGAGGTCACGAGGGCCTGTCCCTGAAGCCCTCCCTGCCGCAAGAAGGCCTGAAGCTGAACTAGATTCCACCCCCTCCCCCGAAGAGACCGGAGATCACGAGGGCCAGTCCCTGAAGCCCTCCCTACCGCAAGAAAGCCCGAAGCTGAACTAGGTAATTTGTACCTCTCTCCTGATAGCAGTCGCGACTGTTTGGGAAAGACTGCTCGGCTACCACTGCATTTGGCACCTTTTTCCATCAACGGCTGCAAGCGCCGCTTCTGCCGAAAACACACTGTTAACAGGTGCTAGGCTGGAACCGAACTTATTTGCAGTGCCTTATTTTTGCCCTATTGTAAGCACTGTAGTACAAGTAATTTGTGTTAGAAAGTCTCTCTAAGGTAAAATTGTTTTTTTTTTTTCAAAATTTCTGCTTTTCAGAGGTCCAGGCTAAACTGAATTTACACTCTGAGAATGAACTTTCAGGGGATTGTAGTATAAAATTCTAAAAAGTGTATACCTGTGTGCAGACATCCTAGCAAGTGGGAAAGTTTTAAAAGGGTAACCTGTGTGCAGACTTCTGAGCTCTACGTAGCCATTGTCTCCACAGTTTTGTCACATAAGCCTTGAATTGCAATTCAATCAGCTTGCCCTGTCCTCATTTGCTCTTCTTCCCACTCCTGTACCTGCCCACCCCCAATCGTTAATCTGTTTTTGCCCATTACTGTCTATTTAATCCCCCCTGTCTCTCCCTCTCCCGCAGATTCCACCCCCCTCCCCGAGGAGACTGGAGGTCACGAGGGCCAGTCCCCGAAGCCCTCCCTGCCACAAGAAAGCCCAAAGCTGAACTAGGTAATTTGTACCTCTCTCCTGATAGCAGTCGCGACCATTTGGGAAAGACTGCTCGGCTACCACTGCATTTGGCGCCTTTTTCCATCAATGGTTGCGCCTTCTGCCAAAAATGCACTGTTAACTGGTTTCTAACGCCATGCTCGCTCCCTCACCACCCCACCAATCAGCCTTTGATCGGCACTGAACTTATAGCCAAGGGGTGTCACGTGAGGAGGAGAAATAACCTATCTGCTCACTTTTCCAACTGCAGGTTATACAAAGTTAGCACTAGTGGCCACTGCTGCATACCTATCTCTATCTTCATACATAATGTTATCTCTGCTACTAACAGTCCTCCTGGCTTCCAGGATCCTTCAACATGCTCAACAACCCCCTCTAGAGGCACCCAAACCACACTACCTCAACTTTTCCATTAATCACTATTTTACCTATGATGACCTCAGACCCTGTCCCTCCAACATCTCGCACACAAGCCAAACTGATCATGCTGGCTTATACCCACACGCTGTCACCCTAACCCTCACACCCTCACATGCTACACATTGTACCTCAGTGCTCCCCCACCCCCCAAGCTCACAACCCCCCACCACCCTGGCTAACCCCTTAACCATCCCCCATACTTCCCTTGCCCTTCTAGCATGTGTCTTTCCCAGTCTCCCAGTTCCCACCTCCAGCGATAAAAGCCCCACATCCTATCAATCCCAATGTCACTCATCCAAACACTGCAGGTTGGCCCTACTGCAGCACACCCTCCTACTCCTATTAATATCTGGCAATATCCACCCCAACCCAGGACCACCCTGCGCTAAGGCATTTCCAAACCACCCTAGGGGTAATCTACTGCTAGCTACTCTAAATATATGCAGCCTTCCAAAAAAAGGTACCCCTCTCCAAGGCTGGATTGCCCAGCATACACCGCACATCCTTGCCCTCTCGGAGACCTGGCTCTCTGATAGAATACCCAATGATGCTGTCTCCCTCAGTAATTATTCCTTCTTCAGGGCCGATAGGGCCAGAAAGAGAGGCGGTGGCTGTGCAATTTATGTTAAATCCTCACTCCATGCCACTGAAGTTCACACTCCCGTACCGCAATATGGCGCCCAGACACTAACAGTCAAACTCAGCCTGGGTTCCAAAATGCTCCACATCATCTCAGCCTATATTCACCCAAGAAACCAAAAACTCGCCTTTGACGCTATCCTCCACACTATCTCCCACCTACCAAATACTAGTGAAATCATCTTAATGGGTGACTTCAATCTCAACTGGCTATCCCCAGCCTCATCCAGCTTCAAAGACACCGCACTGGCATCCGACCTTGCCCAACTCATCACCTCTCTAAACAGAAGGGACAATAGACCTGGGACCTCCACTCTTTTAGACCTTATTTTCACCAACAGGCCATGGAACCTCTCCCAGGTCACGGTGCTCCCTGATTCTATTAGTCACCACTCCCCGGTGACCTGCTGGTGGTTGGGTAAATTGCCCCCTGCCCCCACAAAAATCTCCATGCAGAGACGGCTAAAAAGAGGAGGCCTGCAGAAACTCAAAGCCCATCTAACTACCAGCAACTGACTCCCCATTTACACCACGCAGTCAGTAGACCTAGCACTCATCCACTTTATAACCACTTTCAACAAGGCCTGTGACTTTTTTGCTCCCCTCACCAAGCAAGTAGTGAAAACCAGAATCACCCCCTGGATCACACCCTCACTACTTAACCTGCTCCAACAGAGGGACAACCTTTGGCATAAGGCTTTTGATTCTCAATGCACACAGGATAGACAGCTATACCGGGAGGCCCGCAATAAATGTACATGGGCCTTACGACAGGCGAAGGCTACTTACTACCAACAAACCCTAACCTCCTCTTGGGAAGATGGTAAAAAATTCTGGAGCAGCATAAAAGAACTCAATGGGAAATCCCGCTCCCCCACCCCTTCCCAACTCACTATAAATGGCAATCTCACCGAGGATCCTTCCACTATTGCAGAAGCCCTTAACTCCGCCTTCTAGGACCTCTCCCATATCCTCCCCCCTAATTTCTTCCACCTTGTTCCCCCCACCTCTCCCTGACACACCGGGTAATTTAGATTCATTACCTTTCAGGATGAGAGTCATCTCCTGCTGCGAGGCAAAACATTACATTTCCAAAGCTATCGCCAATTCCCTGCTACAGCAATGATTCACTTGATCTTAAACTTATTCGGCTGACACTGGATGTCATATTACCCCACCTTACTAAAATTCTCAACCTCTCTCTTTGCCTCGGTCAGTTCCCATCAATCTGGAAGAGAGCCATAATCACTCCCATTCTGAAGAGTGGCGACCCTACTCATACAAGCAACTATAGACCGATCTCAGTGCTTCCCCCTCTCTCCAAAGCTCTGGAAAAAATAGTCTCGGACCAGATAACAGAACACCTAACTAAACACAACCTTCTCTGCCAGGCTCAACACGGTTTCTGGACTGGCCATAGCACAGTCACTGCACTCTCTGAACTCACCTTGTTCATCTATGAGGCCCTAGACCAAAGTTCTATTGCAGGTGCGATCTTTGTGGATCTAACCAAGGCATTTGACACGGTCAGTCATGAACTTCTGCTCTGTGTCCTCCCAAAACTGAATATGGTACCAGAGACAACGGCCTGGTTCAAGGATTATCTCTCCGGCCGGTCACAACAAGTCAGGTTAAATACCACCATCTCCTCATGCAAAGCAGTGTGCTCTGGGGTCCCACAGGGTTCTATTCTCGGCCCTCTTCTTTTCACCCTCTTTTTAAACTCGCTTCCCAAGGCCTGCAGTGGTCATCTGCTTCTCTATGCAGATGATGTAATGCTATATTGGAAACACCCACAACCAAGCACCCTCCAACTTGCCCTTCAGGGTTTTTTCAGAGAGCTAGAGACATGGTTCAATGAGCACCGCCTGATCATCAACTATAAAAAAACTAAATCCATGATCTTTGCGCATCGGCAAAGCCCACACAGTCAGTCAACCCTCCTAATCAAAAACACAAAAGGCACCCCCCTTGAACACGTTACAAATTTCAAATACCTGGGAATCATGCTAGATACCTCCCTCTCCTACCATAGTCACATTCAACATCTCTCCTCAGCTGTCAACGCTAGAGTGGGCATACTCTACAGACTCAAACACTGCTTACCCACACAGGCCATGCATCTAGCTGTCTCCTCATCAATCCTCTCCCTAATTGACTATGGGATAATGATATATGGATCAGCAGAACCCACCGCACAGCGTAGTATTAACACTGCCCTGAATAAAGCATGCTGACTAGTCATTGGCAGTGACAGGCTAACTCATACCTGTGACCTATATGTTTTGGCTGGTTGGTTAAACTTCCAACAAAGACTAAAGTATCACACCTGCATCCTCGCACAAAAAATACATCTCCAGCTTGCCCCTGTTGGCCTTCTTCCCATAATCAGCCCAGCCCCCCTCAGGCATAATACATGGCTTGCAGCAAACTCCTCATTCCAGGTCCCCCACTGTAGAACATCTCTAGGCCAAAGATCTTTCCAGTACCGTGCTCCCCTTTGGCTCAATGTTTTACCTCCCCAGCTCTCTCAGACCCTTAGCATCTCCCTATTCAAAGCAGGCCTCAAAGCGCACCTACTTGAGTCTGCGAACTGTGACTGTGGCTAACCCTGCCAACCTCGTGCGCTCCCTAACCCCCCTTATAACTGACTCAGGATCTCCCTAGACCCTATGAATCTGCATCCTACCCATCTCTAACAAATGATATCCTGAAAGCTGCCTACCACTGCCTCTGGTAAACTAAGCTAAAGCCTGGACTGCACTGCCAGTACTGATTGTGAATACTGACTGTTAACATATGTTTCCCTGAATACTGCTTGAATATGTATGTTTCCTTGTATTTTGTTCTCCCTGCACCCCCTGTAACCGACGTGGAGCCTTTGCAAAAGAGTCTGTGACTCAAAGGACTGTAATTCCAATCTTATGCAATAAATAAATAAATAAAAATAAATAGCTAAGAGTGATGGGCATACTGTTGAAATACAGGGAGGTCAGAAGATCATAAAGTGCAAGTCAATAAAAATTATAGACCAATAAAGTACATGTTGAGGAAAATAGGAAGCATGCCTCTCATCTCGCTTGTTTGTATCAAGCTAATTGCAGCCACATAAAGAACTGTCTGTCAGTATTCCATTTTCTGTATATGTAAAACCTTACTTGTTCACCGTACAATCATAGTAGTGTATAAATATTTCTCCTTATCCGATAAGTATTCCTTTTTTTGTATAAAGCTATAATCTTATAAATATAGTAAAGCATGGCCCGTGGATTCGGGAGCAAGAAAACAGTGTAGTGGGGGGAGGGAAAGAAGGAAGGAAGCAACCACACTGTACTGAATGGAGTGAACACAGAGAGGTTCAACTTCACACATAACTGTGGTGTATTTGCAGTTACATCTTACCAACCCCCCCCCCCCAGGGATCATGATGCTGAACAAAGAGGAAGGTGGTTGGGCAGAGAGCGACAGTGGAAAAGCAGGGATACTGAGCGAATACTTCTGCTCAGTATTCACAGTGGAAAAGCAGGGGGAAATACCCAATCCAGTCAATAGAAGCACTCTGGATAGGAGGTTTATATTAGTCCTTTCACAGAAGAAAGGGTTATGAAAGAACTCTTGAAACTGACGGTGGATAAAGCAATGGGGCCTGATGGGATTCACCCCAGAATTTTAAAAGAACTAAGGGAAGAACTAGTAACACCACTGACTACCCTTTTTAATAAATCATGGGAGGATGGGGTGGTACCAGAGGACTGGAGGAGGATGGATGTGATTCCCCTTCACAAAAGTGGCAGCAAGACAGAGGCAGGAAACTACAGACCTGTCAGTTTGACCTCAGTGGTAGGGAAAATGATGGACTCACTTCTGAAGGAAAGAATTGTTGAGTACCTAGAGGCCAGTGGGGCACAGGACCCAAGGCAGCATGGATTCACAATGGGAAGGTCATGTCAGACAAATCAAATTGATTTCTTTTACTGGGTGACCAAAGCAGCAGACCAGGGAGGAGCTGTGGACATGGCCTACCTAGACTTTAGCAAGGCATTTGACACAGTCCCGCACAAAAGATTAATAAACAAATTAGCCAGCCTGGGAGTGGGTCCTAGGGTGGTTGCCTGGGTAAAACACTGGTTGGACAACAGGACACAGCGGGTAATAGTAAATGGAGTCCACAGTGAAGAAAGAAAGGTTACTAGTGGGGTACCGCAGGGTTCAGTACTGAGGCTAGTCCTTTAAAATGTCTTTATAAGTGACATTGCAGAGGGACTGGAAGGGAAAGTATGTCTCTTTGCAGATGACACAAAGATCTGCAACAGGGTTGATACACAAGGTGGGGTGTAAAGGATGAAAAGGGACTTGGCAAGGTTGGAGGAATGGTCAAATGTATGGCAGCTTAGATTCAATGCAAAGAAGTGCAAAGTAATGCACCTGGGAAACAAAAATCTAGGGGAAGAGTACACAATGGTGGGTGAGATACTGACAACAACAAAAATGGAAAGGGACCTGGGGGTAGTCATATCAGATGACCTAAAGGTGGGCCAGCAATGTGAGAAGGCAGTAAGGAGGGCTGGGGGGATACTGGGATGCATAAGGAGAGGCATAACCAGTAGAAAACAAGAAGTTGTTGGCCCTCTGTACAGACAGTTGGTAAGACCACATCTGGAGTACTGTGTACAGTTCTGGAGACCCCATCTCTGCAAAGACATAGACAGGGTGGAAGCTGTCCAGAGGAGGGCAACCAAAATGATGCAGGATCTGCATCAGAAGACATATGAAGAAAGACTAAAGGAACTAAAGATGTATAGCCTCGAGAAAAGAAGGTAATGTGGGGACATGATAGAAACTTTCAAATACCTCAAGGGAATCAACAAAGTCCAAGAGGGTAGCATCTTTCAGAAAAAGAGATGTGCAAAAACAAGGGGGAACAATTAGAAGATAGAGGGGGGATGGCTCAGAGGTAACGTGAGGAAGTATTTCTTCACAGAGAGGGCTGTGGATACATGGAACAGCCTTCCTGAGGAGGTCATAGAGTCAAAAACAGTGGGGGAATTCAAGAATGCATGGGACAGACATAAGGCAATTCTAGTGGGGGTTAGGAGGAAGTAGGCTGTTAGTTAACTAGGATCTGCAGCTTATCCGTTAAGTAGGGAAATGGGCAGACTAGATGGGCCAAGTGGTCCTTATCTGCCTTCAAATTCTATGTTTCTATGTTTCTATTTGCAGTGACATGCTACCAAATTCCACGCTCAATGTAATTGCACTACATCGGCAAAGTTCTTGCTATGCAGCTATAAACAGCTCTTGCTGTGCAGTCATAAAAATGAGCTAGCAACTCAAATCAGTGCAGTGAGAAATTTTCTCTTCATGTGCATTCCCTGATGACTTATTTTACCTAGATCATAGCTGAGACGGAGGGGGAAAGTCAACAAATTCATAGTTAGGTCTCTACCAACCTGGTTCATTTTGCTCAACAGGAAGGTTTTTTTCCTCTGGCTCAAAGTTTGCATCATCCCTGAATATTCCTGACTAAACAAGGATCACTCTTACATGCATTAAAGTCAAATATCCTAAGGTAGTACACACACAGACCCATACCACAATAGACATCACCTCTGTAACACATAATGTTAATCTCTCTTTTTTGCCTTTTACCTGTTCTTGTATTTTAAGAGAAATATATCACACAGAACTGGTCACATGACATGACTGCTTTTAACAAAATGACACAAGTAGCTGATCACTACAATGCTCTTAACATTACTACAACAATACAAAACAAGCATTTGTCATTGCCGAATGTTGATTGTGTTGGTCTGTTGAGCTCGCTCACTGGCCTTACTCGCTCAGTCTGTTTCTCCCAGTGCTGTAGGCTGCTCTTTTGTACTGGGCTCCTGCCTGTGCTGGCAGCTTTTTCTGCCCACTAAGAAATCCACAGCTGTCCCAATAGAGCTCCGTTGAGGTGGCTCACTTCCCCCCTCTCTCACTCTCTCATTCTGTTTCTCCTGACGCTGTAGGCTGCCCTTTTGTACTGGGCTCCTGCCTCTGTCAGTGGCTTTTTCTGTCCACGAAGAAATATGCAGCAGTCCTGACACAGGTCTTTCGAGCCTGCTCACTCCCCCTTTCTCACTCACTTGTTATGTTTCTGCTGGCACTGCAGGCTGGCCTTTTGAACTGGGCTCCTGCCTGCATTGCCACCTTTTTCTGCCAACAAAGAAATCTGCAGCAGTCACGATAGAGCTCCGTTGAGCTCGCTCACTCCCCTTGTCTCACTCACTCATTGTGTTTCTCCCGGCGCTGCAGGCTGCCCTTTTGTACTGGGCTCCTGCCTGCATTGGCACCTTTTTCTGCCCACAAAGAAATCTGCAGCCGTCCTGACAGAGCTCCGTTGAGGTTGCTCAGTCCCCCTGTCTCACTCATTCTGTTTCTCGTAGCACTGCAGGCTGCCCTTTTGTACTGGGCTCCTGCCTCTGTTGGCACCTTTTTATGCCCACAAAGAAATCTGCATCAGTTCTGACAAAGTTCAGTTGAGCTCGATCATTCCCCTTCTCTCACTCGCTCATTTCGTTTCCGCCAGCGCTGCAGTCTGCCCTTTTCTACTGGGCTTCTGCCTGCATTGCTGCCTTCTTCTGCCAACAAAGAAATTTGCAGCAGTTACAATAGAGCTCCATTGAGTTCGCTCACTCCCCCCCTCTCTCAGTCACTCATTCTGTTTTTCCCACCACTGCAGGCTGCCTTTTGTACTGGCCCCTTCATGCATTGCTGCCCTTTTCTGCCCACAAACAAATCTGCAGCAGTCCCAACAGAGCTCCGTTGAGCTCACTCACTCCCCCTCCCTTACTCGGTCATTCTGTGTCTTCCACCACTGCAGGCTGCCCTTTTGTACTGGGCTCCTGCTTGCGTTGGTGGCTTTTTCTGGCCACAAAGAAATCTGAAGCAGTCCCGACACAGCTCCATTGAGCTCACTTACTCCCCCTCTCTCACTCACTCATTCCGTTTCTGCCGGTGCTACAAGCTGGCCTTTTGTACTGGGCTCCTGCCTGCGTTGACACCTTTTTCTGTCCACAAAGAAATCTGAAGCAATCACAATAGAACTCCATTGAGCTTGCTCACTACCGCTCTGTCACTCACTCATTCTGTTTCTCTTGGTGCTGCAGGCTGCACTTTTATACGGGGCTCCTGGCTGTGTTGGCACCTTTGTGTGTCCACAAAGAAATCCGCAGCTGTCCTGACAGAGCTCCATTGAGGTCGCTCAGTCTCCCTCTCTTACAAGCTCATTCTGTTTGTCCTGGCACTGCAAACTGCCCTTTTGTACGGGGCTCCTGCCTGCATTGGTGCCTTTTTCTGCCCATAAAGAAATCCACAGCAGTCCTGATAGAGCTCCGTTGAGCTCACTCAGTCCCCCTGTCTCATTCACTCGTACTGTTTCTCCCAGCGCTGCAGGCTGGCCTTTTGTACTGGGCTCCTGCCTGCATTGATGCCTTTTTCTGCCCACAGAGAAATCCGCAGCAGTCCTGTCAGTGCTCCGGTAAGTTTGCTCACACCCCCTCCCTCACTTGCTCTCATGTTCTCTTTCTCCTAGTGCTGCAGGCTGCCCTTTTGTACTGATCTCTTGTGTTGGGGCCTTTTTCTGCTTACAAACAAATCCGCAGTAGTCCCGACAGAGCTCAGTTGAACTCAGTCACTCCTCCCTCTCACTCGTTCGATCTTAATCTGTCCCAAACACTGATTTCCCACAGCAACCATGCTATTCTCCGGCAGGAGTGCAAAAACATGTTTTAGCCAGAATGTGAGAAATGACAGCTGTACTGTTCATAAGGAGATGTGAAAAAATGCCACTGTTGAAAATGTGGAGTGAAAATATTATAAATTTGCGAAGTTACAAGGATGTGTGGAAACAGTTCAATGCACGCTTGTAACACAGTCATGTTATGGAGTTTTGTCACCAAATTTTCAACATAGGGATTTTAGGGCTTCTGCTCATGAATAGTGCCACAGTCATTTTCTTAATCTGTCCCGAACAGTGATTTCCCACAGTGACCGCTCTATTCTGTGAAGGAAGTGCGAAAACACATTTCGGCCAGGATGAGAAAAATGACACCTCTACTGTTCATAAGTAGGTGTGGGAAAATGGTAATGTTGAAAATCAGAGTGAAAATATTACAAATTCGAGAAGTTATGAGCGTGCGTGCAAACTGCGCAACCCACGCTCATAACACAGTCATTTTATGGAGTATCATCGCCAAATTTTCAATATAGGCATTTTAGGACCTCTACCCATGAACACTGTCACTGTCATTTTCTTAATCTGTCCTGAACACTAATTTCCCACAGCGACCGCGCTGTTCTACGCCGGAAGTGCAAAAACACATTTCTGCCAGGATGTGAACAATGACCGCTGTACTGTTCACAAGGAGGTGTGAAAAATGCCAATGTTGAAAATCTGGCATGAAAATATTGCAAATTCATGAAGTTACGAGCGTGCGTAGCAACTGCACAACGCACGCTCATAAAACAGTCATTTTTTGGATTTTTTCCACCAAATTTTCACCATAGGTTTTTTGAGAGCCCACTTCATAAACACTGGCACTGTCATTTTGTTATCAGTCCCAAAAGGTGATTCTGTGCAGTGACTGCAAAATCACCTTTGGGCCGATTAACACCATGACAGTTCCAGAATTCATGAGGAGGGTTCCAAAAACCCCATGTTGAAAATGTGGTGCCAGAATTCCAAAAAATGACTGAGATATGCATTAAAGTTTGGAAAAACCCATTTATTCCATTATACAGCTTACCGGCATTTCCTCAGTTTGCGGTCGGCTTTGAAGAGTGCAGACATGTTCCCAGTCCACCGAAGATCATCGCGCCGAGCTCTGGAGGTAGGTATGGGATGGGGGGTGTGGGGAGGCAGGGTGCATAGTGGGTGGGTGCGCATTGGGTGAGGGGGACAGGGAGAACTTCGAGGGACAGTTTCCTTTTTTACAGGTGACAAAAAAAAGACATCACAGGACCGCTTTTTATTTTGTTAGGCATGTGGCACGCTGGGGTGGCCCCAGCATGCCACCGGAGTCTTCCTTTGGGGGGGAAAGCTGTAGTCGACAGGGATTGGGCACCCCCCATTGGCACACAATAAAAAGGGTGGGGGTGACATTATGCCAATGGGGATTGGGCTCCCTGTCGGCAGAGAATATAAGTGGAGGGGTTACATAATGCTAACGGGGAGTGGGCTCCCCCATCGGCAACATAAACATTGGACCACTGAAGCCGACAGGAATTGGGGCCCCTGTCAGCAACAAACATGGTGGGAATTATATTGTTTGTGAACATAGCGGCAACTGCAGCCATGTTCACAAACAATATCAGTATGTGAAGATCCCACCCTGCAATGGGGGTTCACTCCCTCATTGCAGCGAATGGCTTACGCTGCAATGACGAGGCGGCCCCTGATTGCAGCGGCTGATTTTTTACAAGTTGGTGGCACGCTGGCTGTACTAGTGTCAGCAGCAGTGTGCCACTGCATTGGATGATGCTGGACAAGCCTTTAAAGGCTGAGGGGGCATTGGCCACAACAGTGCCACACCTGCACAACCTGCTTGTGGAGAAAGATGCTGCAATATGTTTCTTGTGCATGCGCGTAATCAACATAAAAAATGAAATAACCCTTAATGTTCAAAGCAGTAAATATATTCACTGCTTTACCACAGTCAAATCTATCTTTCCCATAGTTTGTTTCACAAGACTGAATGTTTTAAAACACTTTGTGTTGAGCAGGGGTCAATTGCTAATCAGACATAGCTGCAAACAAAGCCAGTCCTGCTGCGTCCAAGCAAAGCTGGAAAATTCAAACAGCACATGAAACCCAGCTCTGACCAACCAGCGGTAAAGTGGTAAAAAAAAAAAGGACATACTTGTCCAGTAAGAAAATATTTATCAATGTATTTAAACAATATAAAAAAGTGCAGCTTACATCAGTGGATGTAGCAGCAAGCTCTCCAACCCCTGCCTTTGATGTTTCAAGCCCATGTGTGCTTTTTCAAAGAAATATTCAGTTATAAAGCTACTGTCTGTTGAGGTCCCATCCACTAATAGGAGACTAAGATCAGTAACCATACACGTTGGAAGTTAAGTTGTAAAACCATTGTGCTGCAACGTAAAGTGCATAAACCCATATTTACTCCCAGTACCAAATATTGAAAACAAGAGGCCATGGGCCAGATATTCAAAACTTTGCTCCGGGGCTAAATTAGCACTGCCCTTCGGGCAAAGTTAGCCTGGAGCACAAAGCAAGCTATATTCAAAAGGAATAGCCCAGGGCAAACAGCCTCTGAATATAGCATGGGAATGAAGCCAGGCAAACTGGGCTGGGATTGCAGGGCAAACATAGCCCTATAATAAGACAGCTCTGAATATAGCAACCAGCAAGGGCAGGCCACAACAGCAATAAGGTGCACAGTGACGTGAAGGTAGGTAGAGGCGACCTATGTGGCTAATGTGTGTTCCAGCAAATGCCTGTACCCAGTACAGCTGCAGGGAGCAGCCTATGGGAAAGTACAGTGTGCAAAACAGTATAATATTCCCTGAACCGTTTGCGTTGAGCTAACCTGTTTGTGTGGGATTAGCGTGGAGCTGAGCTGTTTGCCCTGTGCAAACATGTTTTCACAGTGCTAAACTTTGCTATATTCAAAAGTGACATGCAAATGAGCATACGTAGGTAGTCTCTGGGCAAACAGCCACATTAGCATCCCATTATGCCCTGATTTGCATTCAGTTTGCCCAGTGTTACTGCAGGGTCCCACAGCTCCACCTGTAGGTCAGTCTGGAAGTACAGGGGCTGGCCAGGTCTGACTGCAGCTCTACCTGAAGGTCAGTCAGGCAGTGCATGATGATAGCTGCAGGTTACATGTGAACAGTACAGCATAGCATAGCATATCGTACCCCAGGTGACAACACAGCATAGGCACCACTGGTGGTAGTGCTGCATGCAACCGTCACACTGTAGGTCATGCTACAGTGCACAGCAGATACTACTGTAGCAAGGAGGCCGGTAGTGTGAGGGACACAGCAATGCCTATGGTATGCAGGGCAGTGATGACCACTGCACTGTACACAGTGACAGGATCAGCTTGCAGGTGATTACTGACAGTGGACAGTACTGTTACGCTGTTGTGTGATCCACAGATGCTGCACCTGTGGCAAGGGATGCTCACAGTGACATAGACATGGCTGGCTGTGTGTGCTGAGGCATCTGTACAGTTGTGCGGTATGTGGCTGGGGGGGCACATAAGCTCTGACAGGCACACAGGGGGTGGGGTATTCCCACTACTGGTCCATGTGCACTGCCTGATGTGTCCCAGCCTTGTGGCCACACCTGTGCTGTGGTGACGTCTGGCCACCCATACACCCTCCCCTCAATGGCCACCATGCCCACAGTGCTGCATGTGTATGCTAGCATCTGTTGGTCACCACAGATGTATGGTCTGCAGGTATGTCCCCTGTGGGCCAGATCACCCCTTACTGCCTGTGCTTGGCTGGGACTGGTGGCAGCTATTGGCATCATGGTGGTGTCATCAGTAAGCAGCATGTGTCCTCCATGTCTGGCATTTTCTAAGTGTCATAATCATATGTTAGGGTCTCGCAGCCGTGCAAAAGCCATGCAAACACCGCACAAAGCAACATTGTCACACAAAGCTGTTTGCCCAGGGTTAAGACCAGCTTTTCCTGGGTGGTAATATGTACCACACTAAGGGTCGCACTAAGTCACACTAAACACCTTAGTGCGGCACTAATCGCTGAATATCTCATAGCGCCTGTATTCATATTCACTTTGCCCCTTGCATATAATTATGGTTTGCCCAGTGCTAATGTGGTTTGCACGTGCTATTTGGCCTTTTGAATATGGCTGACCCACATTAATCCCTCGCTAAACCCATGCAAACAGTTTGAACACCGCGCAAAGCTTTGAATAGCTGGGCCCATTTGTACAAACAGTAGACATTAACTTTTTAAGGGAGGAGATGCTGCAGTATATTCTCGCACAATAACAATGTGAATGCACTACCCCATCCCTACCTTCATGTAGCTATAGAGTAACTTTTTAATATTTTATAAGGGCTGATCATAATAATTACAAAATATGTCCATCGTCCCTGTACTTCTGAAGTTCGGCTAATAGGTAGGTCAAAACCTTCAGCCATCACTACCTCTGTGTGCAGTAACCATTAACAGAAGGACTTTTACCTAGAAGAACAATGTATGACACACAAGACAGAAATGCAACATAAAAACAAGAACTGTAAGGTTTTTGCAAGAAGGGAATAGGCTTTTTAATTAAATACTGTAATCATCCATTGTGCACTATTTACAGTATGTGTCTGTCTGTCTGTCTATCGATCTATCTTATTTTTAAATCAGTTCGGGGCGAAGCCTGCAAAAAGGTTCACATACCATGCTGCATTTTTACCAGATAGTGATTGGCATCTGGCAATATTGTTTTTGATATTGTGCATACATGAACGTATTCGTAGTTTATATTATGCACTGTTTGTATGTGTAAATGTGGGAATTTTTCTCTAATGATAGTGGAAGTACAATATTGTAGTCAAATTCTGCTCATCTCTATGGGGCAATTGGTTGCATCAGCTAACTGCTAAGTTATCAAAGTGAAACACAGACCCAAGACTGTAATGAAGAATGCTTGCAATAAAATGATTTAACCCAAATATATCATGTATATGTCTGTATAATTGAACTGAAAAATAACTTCATAAGATCCCCATAAAATATAAATATTCCATATGAAATAGTATCATATAGCAGGTTTATTCTGTTAAGTTTACAGCAGTTTGGGCTCGTGCACAGTATTAATGTTGTTTATGTATTAGTGCAGGATAGCCTCACAGGATTCACCATGAACTTTATTCGGTAAACTTTGGAAGTGAGAGGGTTTCTTTAACACACTCAAGCTCGTTCAATGAAAGTGCTATAATGCGCCTATGTTTTTTTCTCAAATGCTGCATACTGTATAGAACACCTGTTTTTAATGTATTGAAGCATTTTGCAGAATTCCTTGAGCATACTGATAGGGAACATAGATCATGTTTTAAAAACATGAGTATGACAATAAAATCCATGACTAGAGTCACTGCTTCAAGACTTGCTAAAACCTGTTTTAAAGTTTATTTTTTTCTAGAAAATAGACTTCAAATATTTAAATGGTAATCATCTCTAGTGGGTCAAGTCCCCACAGATAAAATAAGTAATTTCATATAACATGCAATTAATCTGTATAATATGTTCATAATATAGTCATACACTGGAGAGGAAAAATAACTGGAAAAACCCATCACTTTTGATTTAGAAAGGACATTTCTGTCAGGGGGCAAAGGTACATTTTTAGCACCTACAGACTAGTTTTATGGGGGTACATTTAACGCAACAACAACAAACCTGTCTCAAATTTCTGGAAGTGAGTTTTATGAGCAGTTTCACTCCAAGAACTGAGTTCCAGCACCCTTTCCACTAGTGTGTGTGTGTGTGTGTGTGTGTGTGTTTGTGTGTGTGTGTTTCTTCTCCTAAACACCTTAGGACACAGGACTTAAACAATCCATTATATTAGATATGATGGTTATTGCTCAGCTGTTTCTCAATTGAAGGACAGGTAGCATTTCTACTAAGAGCCAGATGCACAGCTACAATACTAGATCTCTAATCTCTCAACTATGAAATTTTTTGAAAGCTAGAGTAAGAAGCTTAAAGCACATCATCCACTCTCTCATTGATGCTTGTGTATCAGTCGGCATCACAGCAGCTGATGAAATCAACAAGTTTAGAGATGAAGAACAGTCTGTATCTGAGGACTTATCTGAGTAGCAGCTGTATATATATGAGATCAGAGAACGGACAATTTAGTCTGGAGTGGAGTTTGGATGCGATCTCTGCCGGCAAATTATATGAGATGTACAACTGTCCTTTATGCATACTGACATACTGTTTAAATGAAAGATGAAACCACTGCTGTGCATTGTTTTCCAGTGTGGATTTGTTTCATGTCATGTCTAGTGATGCAGTGGATTTAAATTTTACCCGAGGAGTGCCAGTGAAGTGGGCAAATTGGCATTGCAGAGCCCTTCACAAAATTTTACTGCAGAAGTCAGAATTTCCCCGAGGTAAAATTTCACCTTCCGCGGGCAAAATTTCACCTTCCACAGCGAAATTTTGCCTTCCCTCCATGGGCAAAATTTCACCAGTTAGACAGTCTTTATACTGGGTATAATACAATAAGTAGATCCCTGGTGGCTAGTGGTCCCTCCCCCCACCTGTCCCACATGTAATTGTAATTCAATAATTAAATTATCCATGGTGACTAATGGTCCCTTCTCTCCATCTGGTAATAACCCACTGCCACAGAAATGTATGGTAACCTCCCCCACCCGCATACCTCAGTATCTCTTCCTTTAGTCCATTCACTCCTTGCTATCCTGTCAAAAAAAAAAATCTCTGGTGGTCTAGTGTTTTTTTTAATTTTAAACTCCTTCCAAAATCCGATCCCTCCCCAGTTCCCAATCTCATTCCCTGGTGATCCAATGCCCCACTCCACCCAGCCTCACCAGTAGCCAGACGTCCCCGCCACAACCCCGCTCCCACCCCCATCCTAAATACTAGCACATCAGTGGCAGACCAGCACAACCCTCCTTTCTTCTCCATGGCCAGCCCACCGACTCAGCTGTCAATGAATGAGCTTCATTGACAGCTCAGTCTGTGGGCTGGCCATGGAGGAGAGAAGATGCCTGTGCCAATCTGCTGCTGCCATGCCAGGATTTAGGATGGGGGTGGGAGCAGGGTTGTGGTGGCTGGCAGGGATATCTAGCTGCTGGGGAGGCTGGGTGGCGGAGCACTGGATCACCAGGGAATGAGACTGGGAACTGGAACTGGGGAGGGATAGGATTTGGGAGGGGTTTAAAATGATAAAAAAAAAAAACACTAGACCATCAGAGATTTTTTTTTTTTAACAGGGTAATAAGGAGTGAGTGGACTAAAGGAAGAGATACGGAGGGATGTGGGTGGGGTGGTTACGTACATTTCTGTGGTGGGTGGGGGGTGGCTTATTACCGGGTGGATGGGAGGGACCACTAGCCACCATGGATAATTTAATTTAATAAATTACCATTACATGTGGGACAGGTGGGGGGAGGGACCGCTAGCCACCAGGGATCTACTGTGCTTATTTTAACTTATACAGTACCCTCCTAAGATGAAATTTCACCCATGGATGGAAGGCAAAATTTTGCTGTTTCGCCAGGTGAAATTTTACCACTCCTCCAGGAGAAATGTTGCATTCCACTATGTGAAATGGGTGGAATTTCATGGATTGCTCTGCGAAGCAAATTCTGCCCACGTCGCCTACCACTAGTCATGTCTGATCGAGACTGACTGCTCAGCCACTGGTGATCCAGCTCACACATTTAATTTTTATTACACTTTTCATATGATATGGTTTAAATATTCCACATAAAGACATTGACAGACAGCAGCCAAAACATGTCCTTTGCCCCACCCCCCCATGTCCAATCCCAACACAAAGCAATCTGGTATTAAGACTATTTATTGCCAATATTAAATGTGTTGCCCTCCTGTCCTCCCTGTGGAAAAAGTAGCTATTTCATATCATACAAACAAAATAAACAAAATAAGCAACTGTTGTTAAAGAGTTTGTCACATACATGTATGTCAGTCTGAAATATGGACATGTCCATGCATTGTTTATTATGACGACTTTGAACTTGTGTCTCATATAGAACTGAACATTTATAATTTTCTTTGCTTTAATCACACAGGTACAAAACTGTCATTTCAATAAACACTGGAGTCAATATTGGAATGGCTACCTCATAGACATAGTGATACTTTCTTGCTTGCAATAAACACACTTCGTATGGATGGGATGAGAGTGACTGGGAGAAAGCATAAGCAGTGGAAACAGGAGACAAACATGTTTCTTTGTTTAGTTTAGTGCTACTTTCTATGGTGCCTGTGTTTCATAAGTTGGGAGAGGAAGACAGAATAGAAAGTGTTACAAATTGACTTTTATTACCTGTGACAGTGGTATTTTAGAATGCTGAACCTCTTCAAAGTGTTGTGCAGGGCAACATTTGGTTCATATGACCTGTTTAAAAAGCAGCAGGAGATTTCTAATTAAACATCTGAATGTAATGATTGGCATCTTAACTAGGATGCAACAACAGATACTACCAACCTCCCAGACCTGTAAGCGTACCAACATCTTGCCAGCTATAGGTCAGTTCAAAGTTGTTTACTGCATATAACATTTGTTTGACATCCAGAGATATAATCCATTCAGTGAACATGCATCCCTCTTTGATTCAATAATGTTTAGTGTGTTGGATATATTTCTTAAAAACACATTCTCCTTCAGCTTTACATATATCCCCTCCCCCCCGCAAAAAAAAAAAACAAAAAACTTTCAGCCAGTGGCACATATAATTCACCATAAAAGTAGCTCTTTGAACTGTGTGTTTTTTTTAAATAGAGATATTTTAAATAGCTAGGAATTCAATTAGATGTCTATTGCTTACTAATATTGAAGCTTAAAAGTACATACATGCCAAAGTAATATTCTTTGTTTTTCAGTTTCTGTTGGTCAAAACCCACGTTCAGTTTATTGGTCTCAAAAATAATTCATCAGTTCTTCATAATTTATTATCATTGCCTTATTTTTTTTTGTGTATGTTATTTCTTTTATGCTCCTCCCTGGTGCTACCCCATCCTCCCACTCCTCTGGAGCTCCAAGGCAGCCACCACCCTTCTGACCCCTGCCACCATCCACCAACCCCTAAAGCAGCCTTACTTGGGTAGCCCAGCATATCCCTATGCTGGGTGGGTCCCTCTCCTTTGAGGGGGAAGTGCCTTATGGCAGACAGTGCATCCCAGGGCTGTGAGGTTGGTCTGGGCTGAATCTGGGGTTTTGTGGCAGCAGGTAGCTGGAGTTCATCATCTGGCAGGACGGGGAGTAATTTTCTCATTTTCTGCCCCACCCAATGCTGTCCTCACCCTTGCGTGAGCGAAGGCAATCCTGGGGTGTGGACATGCAGGGGACATGTTGAGGATCTCGGCCCCACAAGCATGTCACCTATCTGCCCGCAGGTGCCTAGGTGAGTTCCCCCCCCCCAGGGAGGTACGCGCCCAATGGACGCTTCTGAACCCCCTCACTGCTGGTCTCCATTCATGGTACCAGGGCTGGGGGATTGAACCCGGGTCACCAGCGTGCCGAGTGAACCCCATCACTTGGCCCCACAGAGCTGGCTTCATTTTCTTATTTAAAGACAACTCACCACACAAGTGTATTCTGGTTCTATTTTAAGTTGTGGTTGGTCTCAAAGCAAATAATTGTCAAGCAGCCATCAGTAACCTCTTTACAGAAAAGTGATTATTTTAAAGTGCATATATTGTAATCTGTCTTTAAATAAAATTATTAAAAGGCAAGGTTTAACTGCTGAATAATCCTAACTCATATATGTCTTTTGTTCAGTGCAAACTGGTGTACTGTGCAAAGTAGAGGAAAGTGCTGAGTGCAAGGTGATGTTGCGAGAAACACCAATTGAGAATGTGCAACTGTATAATTTTCACTCTGTGGAGAATTTTCTAGAATTCCACTTTAGAAAGATGTATAATTAGCCAGCTGAAACAAAAGCACACTCTGAGAATAGTAAGAAGGAAAAAAGTCCCCCCGAGCTCCTTAATAGAACACTTTTTTCTTGCAAAACACATTAGAACTCCCGTTTCAACCACAAGGCTCTGGACTTGCCAATCTCCATCCAGAAATGAGAAGGGGAAGGGGGAGAAGCTGCTGTCATAATCTCGCCAAACATCTGATAGTACAAAACAACTCCTTCCTTTTACTATTTATCTGGACATACTTAACTTTCTCGGTCAAAGAAAAGATGGGGGGGGGGGTGCTCTCAGAAATTCCACCAAACCATTTCAATTTAAAATGAAACTCCTTCCTCTTTTATGAATTTGTTACTTTTACATAAAAACAGCGAGTACAAATCTGATTGTTCACTGAGAAATTAGTAAATGATTGAAATGAAAGAGTTGTTTGAGCTTCACTATCAAACCACCAGACGGGTGCAAGCTTGTAACACAGCTTCAATTTTGTAGCTGTTTGCACAATTTTTGGACCTTCACTGGCACTTTTTACTTCATGGAGATCAATACCATGCTCAGATAAGTGTCAACATATATGATAAAAAATTGTGAATGACTTGGAAGTTTTTATAGAAGTTACAATTGAAGCTGCTACAAACTTGCACCAGTCTGATTGGTGGTTTAATAGTGAAACTCAAACAACTCTTTCATTTCAATCATTTACTAATTTCTCAGTGAACAATTGATTTTTACTCACTGTTTTTATATCAAAGTAACAAATACATGAAAAAGAAAGGAATTCCATTTTAAACTGAAGTGATTTGGTGGAATTTCTGGGAGCAATTTCTTCCCCCCAATATCTTTTAATTGACAGAGAAAGTTAAGAGACCCTGGGCCCGATTCCAAGACAGTTATGCCAGGCATAAATGCAATATGCCAGTCCTGACAGTGCAAATCGCAAGTTACGCCAGTGAACTGTGACACGTGTGATTCCAAAAGAACACTTACGCTGCAACCTGCAACTGCTACGACAAATGCAAATTACAATGCTGTTACACCACAGAAAGCCTACACCACTGTGTAATGTGGCTTATGACATGTGTAATACACCAGCACCACGGAACTACTATTCCAGAACAGGTGACATAATGAACCACCTCAGAGGATGGTAACGTAAGTTAGATCAAGGAAAAGCTGTCCTAACCAGAGCACAGGCCATAGACCCCCCACAAAGCCAGACTGCAGCATATTCCCAACCAGTAGGCCTCGAATGTGGAACTAATGGACAAACTGTGGAACACCCAAGCAAACATGCTCTAGGAAACCCAGGACACAGTGATATAGGTAGCAGCATAGCCAGACAGGCCAATAGTAAGTGTAATACATACCTGGTGCAACATGTACCATAGCATGTAGCACAATAGCCAGACACAACATGTGGGACAAGGCATTGTAATGTGGAACAGAGAAGTGATGGGACATGCCGTAAGGAACAGTGCCATGTAATGCAGGCCAGTCGAGAGGTATGCACTGCTGACAGTATTGATGAGTTGCGACATATGTACTGCTACACCGCTATTGTGAGCTATGCCATGTCTTGCGGGCATAACTTGTGACATGCGTAATTCTGCATTTTCCATTGTATCTGGTGATTCTCTTGGAATATGGTGCAGCTTGCATGTCGTAGGGTTTTTGGAATAACTTTACACACTGGCGTACTTTGCACCCTGCTCTCCTCACTGTCTTGGAATCGGGCCAAGTATGTCCACATAAATAGTGAAAGGAAGGAGTTGTTTTGTACTATTTGGCAAGGTTATGGGAGCAGCTTCTCTTCCCCTCCCTTCTTATCTCTGCATGGAGACATGAAAGTCCAGAAACAGGACAGCGGAAATAGAAATTGACAAGTCCGGAACCTTATGGTTGAAACAGGAGTTCTAATGTGTTTTGCAAAAAAACTGTTTGATATTAAGGAACTTTGTAGGAATAAAGAAAAACCTTTTTTCCTTCCAACTGTTCTCAGTGTGTGCTGTTGTTTCAGCTAGTTAATTATAAATCTTTCTAAAGTGGAATTCAAGCAAATTCTCCACGGCGTGAAAATTATACAGTTGCACATTCTCAATAGGTGTTTCTCACAACATCACCTTGCACTCATCACTTTCCTCTTTGCACAGTATGCCAGTTTGCACTGAACAAAAGACATATATGAGTTAGGATTATTCAGCAATTAAACCTCGCCTTTTAATAATTTTATTTATTGAGCGACTTAGCACTGTTTGCAATATAAACACTTTAAATTAAATACTTTTCTGTCAAGAGGTTATTGATGGCTGCTTGATAATTATTTGCTTTGAGACCAACCACAATTTAAAATGCAACCATGATACAGTTGTGTGGTGAATTTTCTTTAAATAAAGAAATTATAACATATTTTGAAAGACGTCTGAATTCTTCTTGAGACTCATAAACTAAACATGGGTTTTGACAATAGAAACTGAAAAACAAAGGATATAAGCTTGGTACATATGTATATTTAAACGTCAATATTAGTAAGCAACAGACATCATATTGAATTCCTTGGTATGTAAAACACCTCTGTTTAAAGGACAAACAGTTCAATAGATATTTAATTGAATTTATTTCTATTTAAAATACCTCTATCTATAGGAACAGACAGTTTAAATAGTTACTTTTGTGATGAATTATACTTGCCACTGGCTGAAAGTTTTTTGGGGATATGTGCAATGTTAAAGGAGAACATGTTTTTAAGAAATAAATCTAACACATTAAACATTATGGAATCAAAGTGGGAAACGTACTTAGTTTTCACTGAATGGATTATATCTCTGTATGTCAAACAAATGTTATGTGAAGTAAAAAAACTATGAACTTACTGATAACTGGCAAGGTGCTGGTATTTGGTATATTGGTTAATGGGCTACCTGAAGGGCAGAAAGCAGCGTACCTGCTTCAACAAGGCCCTCTCGGAGCCTAGGGCGGTGACCATGGGAGTCCCCCAGGGTTCGGTGCTAGGCCCCCTCCCATTCTCACTCTTCATTAACAAACTTCCCCTGGCGATCTCTCATTGTCAAGCCACCCTATATGCGGATGACTTGGTGATAGTGGCCCATTCTCATAATGTCTCTGCCCTAAACCAGAGCCTGTCTGAAGATTTCAACAAAGTCTTGGCCTGGGTTACTAGCCACAAACTGGTGTTGAACCTAAAAAAAACACAGGCCATGCTCTTTGGTTCCACGGCCAAGATCAAAGCCTCATCAGCCTTGCTCAACATAACTAGTGAGGGTGGACACTCGCTGACAACAGTGAGCTCAATCAAATATCTTAGGCCACTCTTGACCCCCAACTTGACATGGGGAGTCATATCTCAACATCTGTAGAACTACAAATTGCAAGCTTGACTTGGCCTACAGGGCCAAATACAACCTAACCCCTGGGGCTAGACTTGCCCTTGTGAGAAGAGTGCTTCTTCCCTCCCTCAGCTATGGACTTCACTTATTTGCTCGATCCCCCCAAACTCATCTTGCCAGGTGGAACACGGCATATAATAATATCTGTCGGTTTGCACTAGCTGTTGCCAAACTCACCCATCGCTGTGAGCTCTACGACAAACTCTGCTGGCTTCCCCCAGCTGAATACCTGGACTTTGGTGTTGGAAGTTTCACCTGGAAAGTGCTTACTACCGGCATTCTGCTGGGACTGGCGGAACTTGTCCCTAAAATGGACCTCACGCCCTACCACCTCAGGTCCCAGACTGCTGGGTTTCTCAAAGTCCCCCCCACCCGCACTCTTGTGGGGGACCGTGACTTTGCTGCATATGTGCCCAGACTCTGGAACTCTGTCCCTGATCATGTCCGGTCGGCCCCCTCCCATGGGATCTTTCGCACCTCACTGCAGTCTCATCTAAAACAATCAGTGGTGTGTGACTGTCCCAAGCCCCCTTAGTGAAATGAATCTAACTGAATACTGCTGCCTCAAATGTCAATCTATGTACCCTTCATACGTTGTGTAATTGTTGATTGTGCATCTTCTTTTCCCCACTTGTTATTATTTCCTGTAGTATGCTGTTCCTCCTAAGTTGCCTTGTATGTATTCTTCATGTTGTGCTCTCCCGGGTCGTTCCTGAAAATAGGCATATTACTTGTCTAGTGTACTTACCCAGTAAACAAAAGCTAAATAAATAAATTTGTACAGGTTTGAGAGGTTGGTAGTACCTGTTTTTGCATCCTGTGAACAAATCCGTCAGTCACATTTGCACTTGCTAGTTATACCCGGGAGCTAGGAGACTTTCATTTTTTATGTTGCTTGTACGCAGCGCAAGAAACATATTAGGACAGCTTGCTCAGAAGCAGGTTGTGGAGGTGTGGCACTGCTGTGGCCATTGCCCCCACAGCCTGCAAAGGCTTGTCCCACTTCCCCAATGCCATTGCACACTGCTGGTGACAGTAGTTTGGAACCTTGCCACGAACTTGTAACAATTTCACTGCTGCAATCGGGGGTCACCTCGTCATTGCAGTGTCAGCCATCCACTGCAATGAGGGAGCAACCCGTCATTGCAGGGCGGAACTTCCAAACCCTGATATTGTTTGAGAACATGGTGGCGGCCTGCCGCTGTGTTCACAAACAATATAACCCCCCCCACCGTGTTTATGTGCCTACGGGGGCCCTAATCCCCATCGGTGTTGGTGCCCCAATGTTGATTTTGCAGATGTGGGAGCTCACTCCCCATCTGCATTCTGTAAGCAACCCTCCACATTTATCGCCTGCCGACAGGGTGCCCAGTCCCGCCAGCATTATCTAAGCCCCCTTTGTTATATAAGCAATGGGGGTGCCCAATCCCATCTGCTACTGCTGGCCCCCAAAGAAAGAGTCCTTTGGCATGCTGGGAGCCCACCTCAGCATGCCACATTGCCCTGTAATGTACAAAACGGTCCCGTGACATCTTTTTTTTTTTTTAACCTAAAAAACAGGAAACGGTCCCCCAGTGGTCTCCCTGGGCCCCCAGCCACAACCCGCACCCACCCACTGCACACTCTGCCTCCCCACACCCCCCATCACCCCATACTTACCTCCGGAACTCGGTGCGATGATCTTCGGTGGACCAGGAACACGTCTGCACTCTTCAAAGCCGACTGCAAACTGAGGAAATGCTGGTAAGCTGTATAATGGAATAAATAGGTTTTTTTCCAATTGTAATGCATATCTCAGTCATTTTTTGGAATTTTGGCACCACATTTTCAACATGTGGTTTTTGGGACCCCTCCTCATGAATTTTTGAACTGTCATGGCGTTAATCGGCCCCGAAAGGTGATTTCACGGTCACTGCGCAGAATCACCTTCAGGGGCTGATTACTGAAATGACAGTGCCACTGTTCATGAGGTGGGCTCTCAAAAAGCCTATGTTGCAAATTTGGTGGAAAAAATCAAAAAAATGACAGTTTTACAAGTGTGTGCTGCGCAGTTTGCATGCACGCTCGTAACTTCAGGAAATTATAATATTTTCAGTCCAGATTTCCAACATTGCCATTTTCCCACAACTACTTATGAACAGACAGCTGTCATTTTTCCCATCCTGGCCGAAATGTGTTTTTGCACTTCTGGCGCAGAACAGAACAGTTGCTGTGGGAAATCACTGTCCGGGACAGATTAAGAAAATGACAGTGATACTGTTCATGAGCAGAGGTCCTAAAATGCCTATGTTGAAAATTTGGTGATGATAGCCCATCGAATGACTCTGTTACAAGTGTGCGTTGCACACTTTCCATGCACCCTTGTAACTTCGCAAATTTGTAATATTGTCACGCCAGATTTTCAACCGTGGCATTTTTTCACACCCCCTTATGAGCAGTACAGCTGTCATTTTTCACATCCTGACCGAAATGTGTTTTCACAGCTCTGGCGCAGAATAACACGGTTGCTGTGGGAAATCACTGTTCGGGACAGATTAAGAAAATTACAGTGGCACTGTTCATGAGCGGAGGTCCTAAAATGCCTGTGTTGAAAATTTGGTGACGAAACTCCATAACATGACTGTGTTACAAGCATGCATTGAAGTGTTTCCACTCACTCTTGTAACTTCGCAATTTTGTAATATTTTCACGTCACATTTTCAACAGTGGCATTTTTCCACACCTCCTTTTGAACAGTACAGCTGCCATTTTTCACATCATGGCTAAAATATGTTTTTGCACTTCTGCCAGAGAATAGCACGGTTGCTGTGTTGAATCACTGTTTGGGACAAATTAAGATCGAACGAGTGAGACGGGGGAGTGACCGAGCTCAACTGAGCTCTGTCAGGACTGCAGCGGATTTGTTTGTGGGCAGAAAAAGGGCTGAATGCAAAAGCCCAGTACAAAAGGGCAGCCTGCAGCACTGGGAGAAACAGAACGAGAGAGTGAGTGACTGAGGTGGAGTGAACAAACTCACCGGAGCGCTGTCAGGACTGCTGCGGATTTCTTTGTGGGCAGAAAAAGGCATCAATGGAGGCAGGGGCCCAGTACAAAAGGCCAGCCTGCAGCGCCAGGACAAACAGAATGAGCACATGAGAGAGGGAGACTAAGCGACCTCAACGGAGCTCTGTCGGGACAGCTGCGGATTTCTTTGTAGTCAGACAAAGGTGCCAATGCAGCCAAGAGCCCCGTACACAAGCGCAGCCTGCAGTGCCAAGAGAAACAGAATGAGTGAGTGAAAGAGCAGTAGTGAGCAAGCTCAACAGAGCTCTGTTGTGACTGCTTTGGATTTCTTTGTGGGCAGAAAATATGGCAATGCAGGCAGGAGACCAGTGCAAAAGGCCAGCTTGCAGTGCCGGCCAAAACGGAATGAGTGAGTGAGAGAGTCAATGGAGCTGTGTTAAGGACTGCTTCAGATTTCTTTCTGGCCAGAATAAGCTGCCAGTGCAGGCAGGAGCCCAGTACAAAAGGGCAGCGTGCAGCAGCAGGAGACACAGAACGAGCTAGTAAGGGAGGGGGAGGGATTGAGTGAGCTCAACAGAGCTCTGTTGGGACTGCTACAGATTTGTTTGTGGGCAGAAAAGGGCAGCAATGTATGCAGGGGCCCAGTACAAAAGGACAGCCTGCAGTGGTGGGAAAACCAGAATGAGCGAGTGAGAGAGGGGGAGTGAGCCAGCTCAACGGAGCTCTATTGTAAGTGCTGCAAATTTCTTTGTTGGTAGAAGAAGGCGGCAATGCAGGCAGGAGCCCAATAGAAAAGGGCAGCCTGCAGCGTTGGAAGAAACGGAATGAGCGAGTGAGAGAAGTGAAGTCAGCAGGCTCAACAGACCTGTGTCAGGACTGCTGCAGATTTCTTTGTGGGCAGAAAAAGCCACCAACAGAGGCAGGAGCCCTGTACAAAAGGGCAGCCTGCAGCGCTGGGAGAAACAGAATGAGCACGTGAGAGAGGGGGAGTGAGCCACCTCAACAAAGCTCTGTCAGGACAGCTGCGGATTTCTTAGTGGGCAGAACATGGTGCCAATGCAGGCAGAAGCCCAGTACAAAAGAGTAGCCTGCAGCATTGGGAGAAACAGACTGAGAGAGTGACAGAGGGGCAGTGAGTGAGCTCAACACACCAACGCAATCAACATTCTGCATTGACAAATGCTTGTTTACTACTGGCATCATAACCAGTCTGTGATCATCATTATTTAAATTAACACCAAAGCTGAGACAAAAATGCTCCATTCCAGGCCATGCTTTACATTTCAAGTGTCCCACATTACAATATTTATTTCCATACCCATAGTCTATGAGGGTTTCTTGGGGCTTTGCAGCTGGGTAATCTTGTAAGCCATGCAGTATGCAGATACCATCGGAATCAGCAAAGGAGTTTTATATTTGAACTTCACTTTGTGTGAGTTATTTCACACTTATCTGATATTGTGAGTTATTAAACATTTTACTGGAAAGCACTTCATTAGACTAATAGGGTTTTCTCCACATTACTGGAAAAGCACATTACAGTACCACTGTGTCGCCTACTTCAGACCTGCAAAACAGCCGGGTGTACTTGGCTTATGTATCATGACTGAAGTCAAATGACAATTTACAACTGATAATCTGTGCAACTGGCAATGGATGTGCATGTGTGTGCTGAATGCATTTTATAGCTCAAGCAGTAATTTTCTCATAGTATGCTATAACCAAACAGTATGCAACATCCCTAAACTGCAACACATATATATTGCACTTCTTTGTCCTATGACATCTTACTCTGCCTTTTCTACCTTTTGCTGGACTTTTTTATAATGCCTTGTGTCCTGGCTTCCAGGGATGGCAGCAGCTGCTAACCCTGCCTCAGGCATTTATTTATTTATTAGCGTTTGTTTACCACGTAAGCACACTAGGCAAGGAATGCCTATTTTCAGGTGCAACCCAGGAGATTACAAGGGTAAGTTTTACAAACAGTGTGACGATATTACAATGAAGTGACATACAGGCAGAGAACAGTGTGAACAAATAAACATGTGGATTATGAACAGATAAGTATATGCATTAAGGTAAGGACAATCAAACAGCAAAGGGTAATTACTTGTAGACACAGACTCGACTTTGAGCAGGTACAGCCGGATCAGACTGAAACAGGAAGGGAGCTGGATCGGGACTGATGCAGCATGTGGGACTGCATATCAATGGAGCAATTCTTCATGAGGTATCATGTGTCATTTGTTGCAGATCCAGGTTTGACTCCACATAGGTGATACTTGATCATATCATAATGGAGAAAGATTTTCATTGAAATTGGATCAGTAAAGGGAATGAGCAGATAAGTTGGGGAAGCCATTTATAAGGTATCAGCTGTTCAGCAAGCTAGTCATCCTGGAGTTTTGGTGCATTCAGTGTGCAATATGTACTAGTGTCGCCAATGTCTCTGTGTGCCTATGGATGACTGGGAGAGAGAGAGAGATGTGGATAGGAGAGGGACAAATGAAAGAGTAAAAAGACAGGTTTATTGTTTCAGTTTCACTGCCACTTCTGATGATGTCATTATTTTCTTGGGGGGGAGCATGTAGAGGAATGTTATTGTTGTAGAAAGGATTTTATTACCAGCTGAACATTTTTACCTAGCCCTATATTCCAAAGATCTTAGACGCACTTCCAGTTCTTTTAAAAAAGTGGGCTCATTTCAGTCGGTAAAGGCTTCAAAAATGTGGGCATGACACATGAGAAAAGTGCATTAAAACTGAATTTTAAATAAACTTAAAAATGTGGAAAAAAGTTAAACTAGCATTTGTTAAGCTGTATTATCCTTTTGCTGTTTCCCAAAGGACTACTATTGTAGTCAGTATTAGCAGTCTGATGGTGCAGTCCAAGAGATATTAGATTATTTATTGGGCTTGAAAATAAAATGTTCTGCAGCCTTATAAATACTTTTGCAGTTTCAGTCTGCCATTGAAACACTAACGCAGGCATCACCACTGGGAATAGCCCATTAGATAGCAATTTACATTTACTTACTTAGAAATGTGGTACTAGTTAACTGGCATTGGCATAAATGAAATAGATTACATTTAGTTCAAATTCCAAAAGACTATGGTAGTAGTCAGCGATTGAAGTGTCGGTGCCAATGGAGAAATCTTCATACAGTTGTCAAGTTTTAAAAGTAAAAAGCTCAGCAGCTTTTAAAGAAGAATCCTGCAGACATATTTATCCCCTGTCAGTCTGACATGTTATCTGAGGAGTGAGTGGCAACACAAGATGCTCAGAGGTTACTAGTTAATGCAGTGCTGCTCTGCTTAACTGAAGAACATAGTGCCGTAAGGGGAGAGGGTAGTGGGAGAAGAAAGAAACACATATTATTGAATGGGAGGATGCAAAGAGATTTTTCTGGAAGTTGTGCTTTAATTCCACTCCCTCGTAACAACAAAAGCTGTGCTGCTTTAGGGATTCTGGTCACAGAGCCCTTCTTCTGATAGCAATACATCAGCATAGTCTTATGACACAATGCAGCCGTAAAAATGACACTCAAAATATTGTTGCAAACAAATAGGCTTTAGAGAGGGTATACAAGCCAGTTCATGGATGTGATTTAGATGGAAGTTTCTACAAAGGGAGGCCTTTCAGCAATTTAAAATGAATTTGAATAACCCACCTGGACTTAATGAGCACTTTCAAATAGCCCCACTTTTATGAACATTATTTGATCTTTTGACACACATATTTATCTGAAATATGGCATTTTTATTTTACATATCTTGTTTATATTTATTTGCAACAATATTTCTGGTGTTATTTTTAACATTTATATTCACATTCCTCCTCTTGTTTCACTCCACTCTTTCCTTTTCTTTCCTGTTTGCATCTGTCTGTGTAATTTTCTGAACTGGTATGTTGGTCAATGCTCTGCTGGTTTGATGGCACTGTGATAGTTCACTGTATTACGAATATATATCTTATGGTTGGTTTCTATGTACTTTGTAATTTATTGTACTGTCACTTTAAGTATGTGCTTTGTAAGGAAAGCCAAGTAAGCATTAAGTCACGACAAAGGTGGCATCTAATGGTGGATTAATGCATGGTTGGGAGGGTTGTGGCCTGAGGCTGCAGGCCTAGGGCATACAACAGCCCAACCATGAATTAATCTCATTAGATGCCACCTTTGGAGTGGCTTAATGCATTTGCAACATGCTATATGGCACTATAGGGGTGTAATGTTGCTGTGTGAACTTTTCTGGAAAACATAACACAGATAGGCTGTATCTTTGTGTTCAGTTTTTACTGCACTTTCCAGCAATGTGACAGATGTGCATTTACATACTGATGCGTGCAAAACCTTATGTCACTGAACAGAAGCACAACGGTGCTTTTAACACTTTCTGAGTATTTATTTACAAATATACGTGGGTATTCATTTCATACCGTGCATTGGAGGTCTACAGCTCCGTGATTCTGGCACTGCTCTCTAACTTGCTACTCATTTGCATAGTGCGCTGCATCCCTGTCTTTCCAGTGCTGATACAGGTCATATGTCTTGTGTGCTGCCTGTTACTCAGTGTTGCAGTACTTGTGCTGACCAAAGATGAACGCTCCTCTTAGAGTTCGTAGTTAGCTGTTGGTGCTGCTGCTTTTGTGCTCTGAGGATATTGCTGGTACTTCACTTTGGGGACGGCATTACTGGTGGATTAATGCCATCTCCAAAGTATACCAGCTGATGTCTTTCAGCCAATCCATTATCCTCCTTTCAGCTTCCTTAGCTTTGGCATGTTACAAAACACATTGATGTCAGCCTTGAGAAAGAACCTGAATGCATCAGAACATTTGGCTGTTGAGGGAGGGAGCATCTGAGCTCACTGTGTGGGTTTTATTAATGTGTTTAATAAAAGTTTATTCAGCAAATGCAACAGTTAGTCTGGTTGTATTTGTGGAATGGAGTTTGTGGAGATGAGCTGTTCTGCAAGCCTGTAAGTACATCTTTTGTTTTTGGCCCCAAACATTTGTTGCCTATTTCTTTGTGCAAACATCTGATCTGATAGGGCTTATAAAATCTCTAATGTGCACTGCAAGCTATTGCATCTCCCACTGCTGCAGCCCTTCTCTGATGACAGCTGTGGGGAATCCTGGGATTTCTGTTTTCAGCAAATGGCAGCTTGGAAGACAGCAGAATCAGTGAGATGCAGTCTACTATACTGCAGTAAACAGTAACATAACAAACTCTGGCCAGAGCCAATAGGGCTGCAGCCAAGGAATTTGGAGCAAAACTATGGAAAATTACCAAAGTTACGAACCTGTGATAGCAAAATGTAATGTAGGTGCATAAATTTGTTGTTTTGTAATATTTTTACACCAAACTTTCAACATAGCCTTGTTATGACTCTGCCTCATGAAGAAGGGCACAGCAAATGTTCAACTATTACCCAAAAGGTGATTTGGTGCAGGGACTGTGGAATCAAGTTTCGGGATGCAAAAACACATTTTGGGCAGGAGTTGAAAAATAACAGCTGTCACATCCATGAGGTGCTGTAAACAAATGGCTATATTGAAAATTTGGGGTAAAAATATTAAATATTACAAAATATGCGAGACTGCATTCACAAAATTCAATGTAGTATCATAACTTTGTTGGTTTTAACATTTTTACACCAAATTTTCAACATAGCCTTCTTATGACCCCACCTCATGAACAAGGGCACAGAAAATTTTCAGCTCCTGCCAGAAAGTTAATTTCACACAGGAACCACAAAATCACCTTTCCGGATGTAAATAAAAAACATTTTGGCCAGGATTTGAAAAATAACAGCTGAGGTGAGGTGCTGTAAATATATGGGTATGTTGCAAATTTGATGTAAAAATATTGAAAATTACCAAAGATATGATGCTGCTTTTGCAAAATTCAACATAGGCTCATAACTTTGTTGTTTTTTTATTATTTTTTATGCCAGATTTTCAACATAGCCTTCTTATGATCCCACCTCATGAACAAAGGCAGAGGCATTTTTTAACTCCTGCCCAAAAGGTGATTCAGTGCAGGGACCACAAAATCACCTTTTGGGACAGATTTGCCTAATGTGAGTGCAATTGTGCATGAGGCAGGGTCCAAAAAAGGCATGTTGAAAATGTGGGCCAAAAATAAGCACAAATAGCCAAGTTATGCAACTAAGTTCAAAACCCCATTGAAATACATTGAACTGCATACCTGTTTCTTCAGTTCATGGTCCAGCTTTGAAGAGTGAAGATGTGTCTGTGGTACAGAGAGGATTATAGTGTTGGATCCCAGATGGGTAAGAAAAGGCTTGGGGTAGGGTGTGGGGGGTGGTTGCTGAGTGGGGTGGCCAGGTGGGGGGGTCAGGAATAGCTGCAAAAGACATAAAGAAACAGTTTTCTTTTTACAGGTAACAAAAGAAAAAAATGACCAAGGATTCTTGATTGCGGCACTTGGGGATTGGGCACCCCCAGTGTCACTGTTATGTTTCTGGGGGGGTTGGGGTGGATACTGAGAGGTATGGTTGAGTGGGAGGAATATATGCAGTACGTATATATATACATATTATAGTGGCGCGGTTGCACCACTATAGTTAGGGTTCAGCAGTCACTTACATATTAAAGTCAAAAGTGTTTGCGTTAATAACTTTGGACCCATTCAATGGATTTGCTTGAAATTTGGAATATGCAGTGGGGCATGGTATATCTCTTGATATGCTAAATTTTGTTTTGGTTAGACTTACGGTCTTTGTGTACGAAAACGCTGAAAAATGCAAAATTATCTGTTTTTGGAAGCAGCTTTTGGGATTTTGGACATGGCCCTGTGTGGCCATTGTGTGGTGTGCCACTCTGTGAGATGGCTCGTTTGAAAGAGCTTTGGCGGCTGAACATGTCTGTTTTCATTTGGTGAATAAATATTAAGGCATTCAAAAGTTATGCCACTTTTAAATTCTCATTATAAATCAATGGGAAAATTTATATGTATGTTTTGTGAACAAAGAATGGGGTTCTGGCCATCTCGTCCCACCTGGCAATCAAAGAATTTGCAGCCTCACGGTTCAAGAATCTTTGTCCCCAAGAATTTTCAAAATTCTTTGATAGCGAGGTCTGCCATCTTGTTTTTTAATTTCTGATCGTAAAAACACAAATATCTCTGCACAGGGGTCACTTCTGAAGTAAAACTTGGATAAGTTTTACTCAGGGGGCTCTGATCTATTGAGCCATGCATTTGGTTTCATCTAAATTGGTCAAAAAATAGAGTTATGAGCTTTTAAAATCTTAATTTGCGGCTTGCAAACGATCTTTGACCGTGAGCCTGCAAATTCTTTGATTGTGAGATTCTTTGGTCGTGATCTTACATCGCAACCTACAATCACTAATATCTCAGCTCAGGGGTGGGCTAGGGGCACACATGAGGGTGGATTTTGCTCAGGAGGGTCTGTTCTATCGAGGCATGCCATTGGTTTGCTTCAAATCAGTGAAACATTTGTGTTTCACTATTTTTAATTCTTTGTTCATGAGCCTGCAAATTCTTTGATCATGAGCCTGCAAATTCTTTGATCGTGAGATTCTTTGATCACGATCGTGCATCATGAGCGAGGGACGAGATGGCCCAATTTAAAAATCTATTTTCTCAGCCCAGGGGTATCCTAGGAAGTCAAATGAGAGTGGGTTTTACTCAGGGGGCTATGTTCTGTCGAATCATGACAGTGGTTTACCACAATTTATTCAATTTTTTGATTTATAAATTTTTTTATTCTTTGTTCGTGAGCCTGCAAATTCTTTGATCACGAACCTGCAAATTCTTTGATCGTGAGATTCTTTGATCGCGATCATGCATCGTGAGTGAGGAATGAGATGGCCCAATTTAAAAATCTATTTTCTCAGCCCAGGGGTGTCTTAGGAAGTCAAATGAGGGTGAATTTTACTCAGTGGGCTTCGGTCTGTGGAACCATGGCGGTGGTATATAGCAATTCCATTAATTTTTGATTTATAAGATTTTTAATTCTTTGTTCGTAAGCCTGCAAATTCTTTGATCACGAGCCTGCAAATTTTTTGATTGTGAGATTCTTTGATCGCCATCTTTGATCACGAGGGAAGGACAAGTTGGCCAGATTTTTTATAATGGAATAGATAGGGAACTGTTACCAATCTTTAACATTGAATATCTCAGAAACGGGTTGGTCTTTTTACGTGAAATTTGGAGGGTGTTTATGGCATGTCCTGTAGATGTGAATTATGCTGTTTATATGTTTGAGAACATTTGTTTTGAGGAGATATTGCGTGATGCACTTTACATATTGCAGACAGTGTTTTGCTTGTGGTGGTGACTTGAAATTGATAGGATACCTAGCCTTAGTGTCATGGATATAGTTTTCAGTCATTGTGTGTGTTAAATGTCAACAGGTGTGGAACTGTGCCAGTCTGACAAATGAAAATCTCATACGTTAAAATGTTATATCTCGGACATGGTTTGGTCTTTTCACTTGAAATTTGGAGGGTGTTGATGGCATGTCCTGTGGATGTAAATTACAGTGTTTCTGTGTCAGAAAATATTATTTTGGCAGAGATATGATGTGGTGCAGTTTACGTTCTACGGACAGCGTTTTGCTTGTGGTGGTGGCTTGAATTGATAGGATACCTAACCTTAGTGTCATGGATGTGGTTTTCAGTCATTGTGTGTGTTAAATGTCAACAGGTGCGGGACTGTGCCACTCTGATGAATGAAAATTTCAAATTTTGACATGTCATATCTTGGACACGGTTTGGTCTTTTTACTTAAAATTTGGAGGGTGTTGACGGCATGTCCTGTAGATGTTAATAGATGTGTTTACATGTTGGACAATATATTGTTTGTGGAGATATTGTGTGGCACAGTTTACATTTTGTGTACAGCATTTTCTATTGTTCTACTAGATTAACATTTGTTTGGAGGCTGCCCTTGCTGTTGTGAATGTACTTTTTAGTCATTGGGTGTGTAATGTGGCCTGGCACTTACAAGTTGGTGGGACCCCTCCCACCAACTTGGCGCAACTTTCTAGCTCTTTCTATTCTTTTTAAAAAGTAAGGAAATTCTATGCCAAAAACTTTAATGCATGTTAGCGATTGTTAAGTGAGGGAGACTGATTTTAGGGTTCCCACCTTGCACCCCACCTCCACCCCTGCCCCCACCAACAGGCATTGGGTGCATTGGGGTCATCGGTCTAACTCTCACCCCATCCCATGTGTAAACAAGCTGAGGTGGTGCAGTGTAGGAGAATGGGGTGAGAGTTAGGGCTGATGACCCCAACGCACACCCCAATGCCTGTTGGTGGTGGTGGGGTGCAAGGGGTGGGAATCCTAAAATCAAATTTCCTCACTTTTTTTGCTGTAGAAGAACCCTAACTGATGCATTACCAAAGTTTTTTGCATAGAATATATATATATATTTCTATATATAAACATGGACCAGCACGGGAACACAATTGTAACCCTGGGCACCCCAGTGTCACTGTTATGTTTCTGGAGGGTGGATGGGATGGGGTGGTGGATGCTGAAAGGGAGGGTTGGGTGGGGAGAGAACAAAATACATATATATACAATATTGTGGGACTGGCATGGAATGTGATTGAAACACTGGGGTATTGGGCACCCCCAGTGTTATTGTTATGTTTGTGGAGGGATGGTGGGTGTTGAGATGGAGGGTCTAGTGGGGAGAATACTTATAATAAAAAAATTTAAAAACTTGGAGGTCGCAGTGGAACACAACACACTCCGCTATGTCCAAGATGGCCACCACACACCAGTTCATATGTGCGACTACTAGTGCATGAGCAGTAGAGTGTGTCAGCCATCTTGGACATGGTGGAGTGTGCCATGTTCCGCCATGACCACTGACAGAGAAAAAAAAATAGTGACGTGAAACTGCTAAGGGAGACAACAAGCAGAGTGCTTCACAGACGCGGAGGCAAGTGTGTTGCCAAATGTGTTGTTCGGTCAGAAGGAATGCACTGAATCCTTTTTCTGAAGCAAGAGGTATGCAGGGCTATATCCACTGCAGCCCTAAAAATGGTCTTTCATACATAGTGCAACTTGGATCTGCTGTACACTTGAGTGTGGGGCTTTTAGTGTGAACTGCTCCCCTTTAAGAAAAAGAAAGCAGACTCAAAGCAACCAGCTATATCAGCAAATTCTACCGAAGGGGAGCAAATATAAAATGTGTGTTTCACACTAGGGATGCTATGAGGCCCAAAGTGGGTGTTGACTGCATTCATTTTAAAGACATACTGTAGCAACAGCAAGTCTAAGGAGGTAGAATAAAGAATACTTAGCAGTTTGCAGAATAAACACAGTTAAAAAATGGCACAGTGACAATAAAAAAGTTATACTGATAATTTCCTTAGAGAGCAGCTGATGCCTTACGGAAAACTTTGAAAAACATAACAGTAGGACATAATACAGCTTCTATTTCAGATATATTCCATGAATTTCTCCTCCCCAATTTTTATTACTGAAGAAATTCCCACAAAAACAAGATCTTTATCCCTCAGAGTTCATCTGTGTCTATAGCTTACTCCCTACTTGAAAGCATAATGCTCTGTTGTGACATCACCGTCTTTTGACATGGGAATAACTATGATGTCACAAGCACAGTATTATGACATCAGGTTGGGAAGAAGCAATAGGGGCTGATGAACCCTCAAGGAATAAATGTCCTGTTTTAATTCACATGACCTCAGTAATAAATTATCGGGTAAGAAATACAGAGCTAAAGAGAAATATAAACTGCTCTGTGTCCAAAAATAATGTTTTCTAAGGTTCTTCTTGAGGCAGCAGTGGCTCTTTAAGAAATAAGAATTAGGCAAAGCATCTCTGAAGAGCACAGAGCATTAAAAATGAAGACATCAGATGGTGTATTAAGGTATTTAACATAATTCCCAATACCCTTTAAAGCAGGGTTAGGATTACATTTACAATGTACTGTATGAACTTTGGAAGCTACAGCATGGGGGCCACTGGGGTCCATGTCTGTGGAAGTGACTCCCCTTCCCATTACAAGTCAATGGAAGTGATGCAAGAATCACAGGGGCCCACACAAGATCTACGAGGGGCTGAACCAAGGCATGCCCCGCCAACTGTAATTCTAGCATTGCTTTACAGAAGCTATATTTGCTAGTGGCAAAACAATTCATCACATAGACATGTGTGCACCTCCCAAACCCTCATCCATCTGAACATTTGTCCCCATTTGTAATAACATATTTCTGGCAGAAAGTAACCTCACAGAAAGAGATTTTTAAAAATTGACAGTGGCGACCATCTTTATTGACTAGCGTGATTAATCACAAAAATAATAATAAAAATTGTTTCAAAAATATTTGAGGAAATGAAAAATGAACTGAAGAGCAATCTAAGGATGTCAGAAATGCATTCTGGCTAAAAAAATTTGATTGAATTTATTGCAATTTAACAAATACTGCTGCTTTAAAGGCAAGGCAAGGAATTTAATTTTACATCGTACCCTATCCTCAAGGGCTCAGAGTGCTGTATAAATCAAACAAAAATACGTTATAATAGAACACAACAAACTAATATAAATTAATAAATAACAATAAATTCAATTCCAAAACACTGAGACAGTAGCCTAAATCAGTTCCCCAGTATGAATGCTGATTTGAACAGATGATATTTCAGCCCCTTTTTAAATGCCTCCATTAATGGGGAACTCCTAAGATGACAGGGTAGGGAGTTTTAAATGAGACGGCCATAACAAATGCCCTATTGCCAGATAGCTTAAGATGTGCCCTTAGGATGGTCAAAAAGAACTCCTCAGTGAGCGGAGTGAATGACTGATAGCATACCAGGTTAAGAGGTCTCATAGGAAGCCTGGTCCATTCTATGCAGGACTTTGTAAGTTAACAGCTCAATCTGAAACCTGGTGTGCTGCCTAACTGGAAGCCAGTGCAGCTATCACAGCACAAAGCAATGTAGTCTGAGTATGAAGATTCAGAGATCAGCCTGGCTGTGGCATTCTGCACCAGCTTTAGGTGGTGCACCAACCTGCTTGATAGCCACAGGTAAACAGCATTACAATAGTCAAGCCTCAAAGTTACAAACGCATGTACAAGGGTCACCAGATCTTCTTGCATCTGATTGGGTTTAATTAGACTGATAATTCTAAGTTGAAAAAACCCACTGTGAACCATGGCTTACATGTGCTGCTCAAGCATTAGACTGGAATCCACAGTGACTCCAGATTTCTAACCCCATCTACAGATTTTAACCCTATCTGCAGCTATTAGAATTGTGCCATTTAAAGATCACCATACCATGTCCTAGCTGACAGCCAATCCACAAGGACCCAGTTCAACCACTAACTGCTTTATCTTGGTCTGGTGTAAGCTCAGCCAGCTAGAGGCCATCCAGTCTATGATCTCCTGCAGGCATTGTTCCAGTACTGACACTGAACCCTGCCCATCAGTTCTAAAGACAGTTACAGCTGAGTGTGATTTGCATAGCAGCGAAAGCTCATGCTGTACCATCTAGTGACATATCCCAATGGTACCATGTACATTGTGAATAACATGGGTGACAGAACTGACCCTTAAGAAATCTCACAGCTGACTACAACTGGCCGTGATGAGAAAGTCTCCATCATGACCCTCTGTGATTTACATTAACAAAATTTTCAGCTGGTATGAGCAGAGGTAAAGGGCTAAATAGACAGTTACAAAGTGTGGTGGTGCAAAATGGTGATGCAAAGGCTCCCCATCACCTCAACACATTTTTGACTATACAGCTTGCCAGCAAGCCTGTAAGGTATAGGCTGGGGGAGGGGGAGTCTGCCTTGTGATGGTGTCACTCCTCATAATTTTGCTATTTGCATATTCCAGATGTCAAGTGTGTAGAAAGTGACAGGCACAGAAGCAGGTTCATGGCATAGTGCAAATTGATGCGCACTATCCCACTAACAGAGCCTTGCTGATGGTGCTACTGCTATGGCCCTGCCCTTCACCTGATCACCCACCTGCAGACTGAAGATGTTCTGAATTGCCCTTCCTAGCCCTAACCTTGTAACATTACTTTGGCATCTAGTAGATAACCCAGTCTCCTCTCCTGTGCCAGGTCAGAAGTGCTTTGTGCCTCTCGAACCCTTGACCATGTGAAATTTTGCTACAGTTCACAAGCCAGTACCACCAGGATTCTGGGTGCAGTTCCTTGTGACCCAGGGTGTGGGTGTCAGCAAATTGCTGAGCATAGCTTAATGGTTAATTAGCATGTTTGTACCCACAGTAGCCAGGCTGCCACCATCACTTTTCTTGTGCCATCAAAAGGCCCACTGTGGCAGTGCAGGGGAAAGCCTTCTGACCCTGTTGTGTATACCACAATGGTATTTCATCAAATGAGCCAGTGCAAAAGAGCAAGTGAATAATAATGAATGGCATTTTAACAACATGGTTTTAATAGCTCATGGTGTTTTCAGTGCATTAGGCAGTTATTTCAGTGATGTAGGCAGGGAGTTGTTGAATGATGTAGGCAGTAATGGGTACAGTGGGATCCATGCTGGCAGCGTAGCCTAGAGGTTAGAGTCACTGCTTTAGGGTTCCCTTGCTATGGTTGGCAGACCTGGTTCAAATCTTGTGATACATTATTTTTAATTAATGTTGTGACCTCTTTCGACCTCCTGACTTTGTCCCCCTCCCAGAATTACATCACCGTAGGAGAGGGAACAGTTTATCTGCCCCCCAGCATACTCCCTCTCCCTGTGTAGCATCCCCCCAAAGAATATCCCCTCTCTCGAGATTCTCCCTGTCCTAGACTTGTGCCCCACCTTTTGTTGATGATACGTTTTAAGAGGGTGCAGTGGAGAAGCCCCCCACAAAGGGGGGTCCAGTGAGCAAAGCCCCCTACAGAAAGTCTTTTTCTGCTGCTGACCTGGTGGCTTGGAGAGTTGAGGTACTGGATGCCTTACCCCATGCCACACTGGCAACCCAGGTTCTGGAGCAACCTCAAGCAGTCGGAGAGCTGGCATGGGGGGAGGGAGCAGGATTGAGCAGCCAAAATGAAGCTCTCCTCTCCCAGGGTGGTTATTGCCCCCCACCTCATAGTTCCGCTCCCGCTGGGTGTAAGTCCAGTGGATAATGAAGGTGGGAAGTGGCTGCAGTGTAGCAAGAGGGCACCCTGTGGCATGACGTGCATGTGCCTCTACATGCACATGCACGCCCAGGGCATGGGACAGGGAGAAAACGGTGAAAAAAGCTGATAAAATATATATATATATATATATATATATATATAAACAAAGTCATTTTCAGCACTGTTTTCACTGCTTATGGAGGTCACTGCTATGTGTACTCACTGTTCCTGCACATGCTATTTTTGAGTGACGGTTTTTGTATGTGCTGTTTTTTCATGCTGTTTTGACATGGAATCTACCACAATGGGGTGCCATTTTGAACAGTGGTGCAGGATGTCATTCTGATCACTCTGTGCCATGAAACAGTGACTGAGTATTGGGCCCCCAGAAGATTAATGCAGTCCTGTCCTGACACAAATACTAAAAGTTCCACAGAAATGCACACAAAGGAAAATTCCACAGTGATTGGATCTTCTTAGTGCATTTTATCTGAAAGACTAATGGTTTATGAAAGATGCAAATAATCAGAGAGAAAAACATTGAAAATGGTTGGCATGGGCAATATTGTTGAGCAGTATAGTAAACAACATACAGCAGAACCTAGTGGTTACAACAACCAAGCCTGGAGAGGTGTGACCAGTTTCACACAGTATTTAGCATGCTCCACACTGACCACATATGAGCCCCTTATGGGCCTGCACTCTGTTACAACTGAAGCCAGAAAGCTACCTTCACACAACACAGATAGAGGAAACTGTGGGATCACAGTTTATATGCTATATTAAAATTAAAAGAGTACAGTAGGTACCTGACCTTTGAGGGGGGCATCTCATCATTGGTGGTCAGGGTTTTCACATTCTCAGCGGATGTATGAGATCAGTAACACCATTTAAAATTATGAAATATAGAAAATTGAAATGAAGAAAGAAAGTGAGTAAGAAAACGGAACATGTTAAAATGATTTGCAGTCGCTTCTGAGCAGCATTTGGTGTGTGTGTGTTGGGGGGAGGGGCACTACATTCTGTTGGCTTGTGTTACAACAACCAAATTTAAGAGATCCGGAGCTAGTTCATTAGCAAAATGGCTGGGAACCCACCTGTCATGCCAATAGCTCAGATTCTTAAACTGAGCCTAGAGGATCGAGAGAGGGCTAAGCATTCAGAAGAATTATTTTCCTTTGGGAATTACAAAAGGAACTTTTTTGCTGTTCCTCATCCCCCACCCCACAGTCCAGGGACTGCTCAGAGTGCAGCAGAACTGGAGTGGATAGGGCCATGCCAGAGCAAGGTGTGTGTAATTAGATATGCACTACATGTTAAGGAGGGTTAACAGGGAGAAAGAGATACTCTCTAGAAAGGGAGGAAACCAGGCCAAGATCATATGATGATAGCCCCCTTCCCCACCATGCCATATAGGGATGCCCTGGACTCCTTTCTTCATCCCTAGTCCTGAGTAGCTTGCCTTATTAACTTTACTAAGTTAACTAATGTTATTATTTTATTAGCAATATTAACCTGAGAAGCTTTATGAAGAGCTGGTTGCCCAGCTTCGCACTGTGGGGATGGGGTAGTGAAATGCCATCAGGCACTTTGATGCCAAGAGTCATGCCAAGCCCATTTCTCTGAGCTTGGAGTGGAAGAGATTCAGTGCTGCACAGGTCTATTGTGGGGAATACACCAGGATTCGGGATCTGCAGTGGTGACAGCAGCCTGAACCAAGTTGGCACTGGTTTAATCGGTGGCTAGCAGGTAGAATAGGCTACTGATAAAAGTCCCTTGTAACAGGCCATAAAAGAAAAAAATGGCTAGGTGCAAGAAAGGAGGAGTGTTAAAACAGCATTATGTCACACAGAAGGTGGCTGAGATGTGGAATAGCCACCCAATAATGTACTAGAAGGTTTTCAGAGCAGGAATAGATGGGTTTCTGAGGTAGAATGACATTGAGGGTTACACAGCATGAACAGGGGTAGCATTCTGGCTGATAACCTTGGATGTGTTTGCATGCCCAAACTGGGGTATAGTTACTGCCTTTGAGAAGGAAGGTCAGATGAGGTGGACTTCGTGTTCATTTTTTTATTACATTACAATGTGCCAATGTAAATACAATAATTATAAGCTCCCCACCCAGTTAATGGAACAATATTTGCTAATCTGCAAAAAGTGTTATAATTCCTGACATCCCGAGATTCATCATCAGTAGGTTTTTAATTCCTTTAGGCATTTTTAAACCCATTTTTATGTTGGCACGCTTGTGCAGTCAACATCTTATGGTAGTGCAGCTTTGGAGGCACAGTCGCTGTTGGGTGAATGCAGGGCACGCACCAGTAGGTGCGTCCCTCATTCCCCAATCAGCCTGCATGCCGGCGCCACACCATGCATTCATAATGTGGTGAGCACATCTAAGAAAAGGTCCACTGCAATCTGAGCAAAGCTCATCAGACACAGCGGACCTTCCCTGGACATGCTTGCTGACATTATGAGCATGGCGGCACAGTGGCCGCTAAACTGCTGACTTTGGGGGTGCCCAATCCCCCTGTAGGTTTACCCCACCATTCTGTATGTGGTGATGGGGGACCCCACTCCCCGTTGACATAAATCAGCCCCCATTGTTAAATGCCGAGGGGAGTGACCAATCCCCCTTGGCTCGGCCCCCCTGTTTCATTGTGTACCAATGGGGGAGCCCACTCCCCATCGGCATAAAGAAGCCCCCCCATTGTTAAATGCTGAGGGGGTGCCCAATCCCCCTCAGGTCGGCCCCCTCACTTTCTTTGTGTGCCGATGGGGGTGCCCAATCCCGCATCAGCTACAGACCCCCCTAACATTTAGGTGGCATGCTGGGAGCCCGCCCCAGTGTGCCAAATCCCTTGAAACAAAAAAACTGTCCAGCAATGTTTTTGTTGTTTTTTTGTCACCTGTAAAACAAAAACAGTCCCTCGTAGTCTCCCTGCCCCCCATCTGCACCCACCCTTTGTACACCCTGCCTCCCCACACCCCCCTTGCCCCATACTTACCTCTGGAGTCTGGTGTGATGGTCTTTGGTGGACTGGGAACACGTCTGCACTCTTTAAAGCCGACCGCGAACTGAGGAAATGCCGGTAAGCTGTATAATGGAATAAATAGGGTTTTTTCAACTTTGCTGCATATCTCAGGCATTTTGGGGAATTTTGGCCCCAAATTTTCAACCTGGGGTTTTTAGGACCCCTCCTCATGAATTCTTGCACTATCATGGCATTATTCTGTCCCGAAAGGTAATTTTGCAGTCACTACAGGGAATCACCATTCGGGGCCGAGTAATGAAATGACAGTGCCACTGTTCATGAAGGGGGCTCTCAGAAAGCCTATTTTGCAAATTTGGTGGGAAAAATCCCAAAAATGACTGTTTTATGAGCGCGCGATGAGAAGTTGTTACACACGCCAGAAGTTAGCGAATCCACAATATTTTCATGCCAGATTCTCAACACTGACATTTTACCATAACTTCTTGTGAACAGTACAGCTGTCATTTTTCACATCCTGGCCGAAATGTGTTTTCGCACTTCCAGCACAGAATACCGTAGTTGCTGTTCAAAATCAGTCTTTGGGACACATTACAAAAATGACAGTGACACTGTTTATGAGCAGAGGTCCTAAAATGCCTGTGTTGAAAATTTGGTGACAATACTCCATAAAATGATTGTGTTACAAGCATGCATTGCGCAGTTTGCATGCACGCTCATAAGTTCGCAAACTTATAATATTTTCACTCCAGATTTTCAACAGTGCCATTGTTCTGTACCTCCTAATCAAAAGTACAGCTGTCATTTTTCACATCCTGACCAAAATCTGTTTTCACAGTCCGGCGCAGAATTGCGTGGTCGCTGTGGAAAGCCCGTGTTCGAGACACATTATGAAAATGGCAGTGACACTGTTCATTAGCAAATGTCATAAAATGCCTATGTTGAAAATTTGGGGGCAAAAGTCAATAAAATGAGTGTTTTACGAACGTGCGTTGTGCAGTTTGCACGCACACTCATGACTTTGTGAATTTGTAATAGTTTCACTCCAGCTGTTCATCATTGGCAGTTTTCCATACCTCCTTATGAACAGTGCAGCTGGCTGAAATGTGTTTTCACACATCCGGTGCAGAATTGCACGGTTGCTGTGTGAAATCAGTTTTCGAGACAGTTTGAGGAAATGACGGTGACACTATTCATGAGCAGGGGTCCAAAATACATATGTTGAAAATTCGGTGCCGGAAGTCCATACAATGACTTCGTTGCAAGCGTGCATTGCGAAGTTTCCATGTACCCTTGTAATTTTGTCAATTTGCAATATTTTCATGCCACAGTTTCACCACTGGCATTTGTGCACACCTCCTTATCAACAGTCCAGCTGCCATTTTTCATAGCCTGCCCAAAACACTTTTCTGCAGCTGTGGAGCACAATGGCGTGCTCACTGTGCAAAGTCACCTTTTGGGACACATTAACAAAATCACAGCATTATGCGTCTCTAGCTCCGCCACTGCCAATGCCAGCACGACAACATTCAGCATTGACAAATACTTGTTATTACTAGTTCATGCTATTAATGACACATCAATAAATATTACAGTCACCAAAATCTCTTTTCCCTGAGGTGACTCTTACTGTTTGCACTAGAATCATACTGTAGATCATACCTCACAAGTGACCCACATTACGAAAGGTCATCCCTCATGTTATTCCTCAGATCTGCTCCAGCCAAGAGGGAAAAGGTGCTGACTAGTGCTGTATGGAATTTTCAAATTCAGACAGAATAGAATTCTGTGGAATTTTTGAAAATACTACCTAATTCTGTGGTATTCTGTCACTAGCGGAATTCTGATATTTTGAATGCAAAATGAGTTTTGCCGATTAGTAATTTGCAGTTTATGTAAGCTGCAGACTCTTTTTCCACAGTCCTTTATGTGATCCACAGAAAAGTCTTCTGTGGTTTACATAGAAAGGTTTTTCAGAATTCCATGGAATGCAGAAAGAAAGTCTGAAAGCATTTCAGAAGCTGAATTGCTCATTCCAAACCTATTTTGCCAGTGCATTCTACACAGCTCTAGAACTGTCCCATATAGAGAAGGCACTGCCTCACATTATAAACTCTTGACTTTACTACAGCATTCAAGCCGGTGACTGGCAAAGCCCTCTGCTCACCACCTTGGCTGTCTGCCATTTGACTGTCAGTGAGAGATCACGAGTACTATAGAAACAGCGGTTTCTACACCACTTATAACTGTTCACAGACAGTCGGACAGTGGCAGGCCGAAGTGGTGAGCAGAGGACTATGCTGGTCACTATCTCAAATACTGTTCTACTGCATTGGCAACTGGAGCAAGGGGGGATTGCATAGAGGAGGGTCCTGAGCAAGGGGAGGGAGGGAGGGAGATTGATACCCTTTCTGGGGTGGAGGGTCCACTAAGCCACCAGTAAATAATGAAAACGCTAGCAGGTGGGCAATCAGGGGGAGAGGGGGACAACTAGATCATGAGATATAGTTCACACAATAAAGCTTGGGCAATCAGGGGTGGGGTCCAGTAGACCCCCAGGGTATTGCTGCATCTAGCAGGTCTGGCGATTGGGGGTGACCATGCATGGGAATAAGGGTAGAGTTTTGGCAGCATTAAACAGTGCTACAATGGAGGTTGTCTAGTGCTGCCAAAACAGCTGAATATACCACTGCACCTAGTATGCATGGTGGGCCCCTCATTTGCATAGATGCAATGGTATTTAACCTGTCACTGCACAAGGAAAGGGTTCCTGGGAACTGGAAGAGGGCCAAGGTAGTACCCCTGAATAAGGGGGGAGGAAGGGAAGAGCCAGGTAACTACCACCCGCTTAGCCTAACCTCAGTGGTCGGAAAACTAATGGAGGCGCTTATAAAGGAAAGGCTGATAAAATATCTAGAGGGGAAGGGGCTTCTGAATGACAATCAACATGGATTCACAGGTGGTAGGTCCTGCCAGACCAACCTGATTGAATTCTTTGACAGAGTGATGGAGATATGGGAGTGGGAGGTTGGACGTGGCCTACCTGGACTTCAGGAAGACACTGTCCCCCACAGGAGGCTGATAGTGAAGGTAGATAACTTAGGGGTGGGGAACAAGCTCACAAGCTGGTTAGAACACTGGCTGGAAGGGAGGACACAGAGGATTGTGGTGAATGGGGTGCACTCTAAGGAAGAGAAGGTGATGAGTGGAGTTCCCCAGGGGTCTGTGTTGGGACCCATACTTTTCAACATATACACCGGTACATCACTGAGGGTCTTCGGGGGAAGTGTGTCTATTTGCTGATGACATGAAGATAGCAGCAATAAGGTCAATATGGCAGAAGGGGGGGGTGGAAGATATGAGGGAAACTTGGTTAGGCTGTGGGAGTGGTCAGAAAAGCTACAGTACAGTTCAATATCAAAAAGTGCAAAATTATGCACATAGGGTGAAATAACCCAAAGGAGAAGTACTGGCTTGGGGGGGGGGAGGAGGAGTTGGAGGTAATAGAACAGGAAGAGACCTTTGGATCTCTATTTCAGACAGCCAGAAAGTCCAGACTCAGTGTGATAGGGCTGCAGGAAAGGCACTCAGAATGCTAGCATGTTTTGGGAGGGGATTCACAAGCAGGAGGAGAGACGTGATCCTACCACTTTACAAAACCATGGTCAGGCCACACATGGAATATGGGGTCCAGTTTTGGAGAACATACCTATAAGGGGACAAGGACAGGCTGGAAAGGTTCCAGAGATGAGCAACTAAGATGGTGAGGGGGCTGTAGCGAAAGTCTTATGAGGAGAGGCTGGAAGAGCTGGGCTTGTACACACTGGAGGAGAGGAGGGAGAGGGGGAGACATGGTGGAGGCATTCAAGTATTTGAAGGGCATAAACAAGGTGAGGGTTGTCAGCCTCTTCAGAATGAGTAAGAACAATTCCACTAGAGAGCATGCCTACAAACTGGAGAGGGGGCTGATTCAGAGGGGATATCAGGGGGAGGTTCTTTACCAAGAGGGTGGTAAAGCCATGGAACAGTCTGCCAGAATGGGTGGTGGGGGCGGATACGGCGGACATCTTCAAAAGAGCATGGGATAGGTACATGGGCCTAACGGGCAAGGGGCAGGCTAGTAAAGGGGAGGGGGTGCCTAGTGAGGAGGGTTACAGGCAGACTGGATGGGCCGTGGGATCCTTTTCTGCTTACAGTTTCTATGATTCTGTGATTCTATTTTTTGTACAGACAGGTCAGCATGGTGCACCAGGTACCTTTGAATATGGCTCCCTCCAGTCAGCTGGCACTATTCATGTTTAGCATGGCTCTAACCTGGTTAGTGCTGTGCTAGCCATTTGAATGTGGGAGCCCATATCTGATTTCAAAAGACAAAGGGACAACTTTAGGGTTATTAGGAATGAAAGGATGGTAGGAGACATCAAAGACTCTGGGAGGAAGACTAATTCAGAGTAATACATTGTAGAATATCAAGACAAACATGAGGGACCATTAGTCTTTTTCTGACCTTTTTCTTCTGTGTTGCTATCTCACTGTGTGCTGAAAACAACAACAACATTCTCTCCCCTCCCTCACCTGGTTTGTAAAGAACTTCGGGATACAGTTTGAATTAACAGCACTATAGAAAACCAAATTCATTCTTTCCTTCCTTCCTTCCTTTCTTTTGGTATGTCCTTCTTTCATCCTTTTCAAGAAGATGCATTGCTTAGATTGTTCTGTGCAAGGATATTAGTGAGAAAACCTTTTGCAAATGGAGTGCCATGGGCTTTCGTTAAATAAGACATCAAGCCTCACATACAAGACTACATAAGCAATAAAAGCATTTAGCTGTGTTGCCTCACGATGCTCAAGGACCATTATTTGCTAAACAAAGTGCCGAGTGAGTGCAGCTGTCAATCATGGTTACTCTTCAACTGCTGCATTCTACCTGCACCCCCATTAGCATGTACGGGTGCACTCGCTCCTTTTTATTGGGCGATTATAGTTTCTGCACTTCCAGTGCCACAGTGCCATAGTGACAGGCAGTAGAGATTTGAGAATGATCTGACATCCCTACCTAATTCCCAGGGATCAGCTCCACAGTGCAGCATAGGGCATCCTGCACTCTCAATGCCTGCCGGCATTTTGCAAGACCATGAAATATTCATGTGCTTCTTTTCTTCCTTCTTTCCTCCCCATTTCAGTTTTGATGTGATAATTGCAACACTCCTGTCTAAGCCAATTAAATGTGATTACAGTAACTGGTGGGGGGGCAGTCACTAACGTCTGCAGGAAACAGCATAGGCAAAGGTTGGAAGAAGCTTTGTTTTCAGAGAAAATGCATGAATCTTTTGTTGTTTGTTTTGAGGGGGAGTGGTAGTGATTAACTCCCTCGTGCTGACTGAATTTATTTGCTCTATTCATTAATGAATAAAGGTTCTTATATGCAGCCCCCATAAACTGTCACTTCTTTGCATTCTTCATGTCATTACTCTATGGCACAAACAAATTACAGGCACAATCAAAGAACTGTCTGGAATGTGGAGAAAGTCTTATTTGCAGTTTACTATCCTCCAGCTAACCCCCCCACACCTGTGGTACCAGTGGTGTTCTGACTCCATCTGAACACTCTGTGATTGTGTATCATCAAATCAAATTATAGAAATCAAGGGCACATAAGGCCTGTGAATTTTATATGTGTAAACTGGCTTGGTTTCATTTTCAGAGGGAAGCTCCATGGACCCTATACAGTACCCGCCTTTATCCCAGTCTCATTCCTCACCATACTGTTACCTCCACCCCCAGTTACAGACTCTTTAACTGAAGTTGCCTTGGTGTAACATTGAGGTTAACTCATTTAACTGAATTTGAACCCACAGAACCAAAGTCTCCAAATACTCCAAAATTTCCTCATTACCTGCCTTCCTCCAAGCTCACCTTTATGGGGCCCTCCCCCTTCATTTTTACTGACAGAGCTCTTCTGTACCTGTCTTTATTCCTATCTCACCCTCCTGTGACCCTCCTTTTTTATTCATTGATGAGTCCCTTCCTTAACTGTCTTCCTCCCTGTCTCACCCTGATGTGACCTGGAGTGACATTTAGGGGTAGACATGGGTTGTGGTTGAGACTCCTGTGATTTCTTTGCAACCCCTACAATGGCCAGTTCAACCCTTAAGAACCTATAGAGCAAGGTTTCCCTAGCATATATTGATATAAATTTGGTGGTTAGAGAAGTTTTGCAACCTCTATGATTCTTCTGAAATGGGACTTGACAACTCCTATGATTCTGCTGAAATTACACTACTGTATGTGACCCCCCCCCCCTTTATTTTCATTGACAGCTCCCTTCCCTACCTGCCTTTTCCCCTCCATAACACAGAGAATAAAGTATGGGTCGGGGTGTGTAACAATAAGTTTACACACACCCAACGGGTTAGATGCTACATAAACCCCAAGTGTGAAGTCGGGAGGGGTGATGATCAGCATCTATCCGAGGTGTGTGTAAATCCTCGAGTTTACACACCCCGACTATATTTTTTTATTTTATATAATTGCTGGGTTTCCTTTCACCTCAGCAATTACATAAAATAAAGAGCTTCCAGTGCATCTGCGGTTTAGCTTTGTTTTAGTCCAGTGCCCAGATTTGAATCGGCATATTTTAAAACTGTTTTTTTTTTTTTTTGGTCCAGGTTTCTGAAGTTTCCACTGTACATCGGGAAAAAAATAAAACTCAAGAATTTACCACGGAGTTCTTCTGGTGGTGCTGTTTCAGGAGAGATGGAAGCAGTGAGCAGTCTTGACCAGTCGTGCTGCTGCGTGAGTATGCGCACAGCAAGAGAAACCATGCACATGTTTGCCGTTTTTAAAACTCCTTTATAATGACAAATTATGCCATGGTTTCCCTATGGGAAAAAGAGGAAGCCAGTTAGTATATACAATTTATTTATTTAGCTTGGATAGCTCAGCTGAGATGCAACATTTCATTTCCAGTGGGGTCCTGCTTCTACCCACTTCAGCAGCTGGGTGGACGGGCTGGAGCAGTGGAGAAGGTTAAGTGCCTTGCCCAAGGTCACACAGTGAGTTTTTGGATCTAGTGGGGTTCAACCCTGCTGTCTCCTAATGCATAGTCATAAATGTCCCTATACCTCTAATCTGTCCTGATTTTTTCCCCATTTCTTTTTATTGACAAGTAAAATGTATTTCTATACCATTTGAACATCTAAACAATATAATAAAAATCATGTTTTTGTTATACTGTTAATGCTTCTCAATGAAATTACAATATATTCTGCCCATGAAGAAAATGATCTGATTTTGTGTATAAGCCCCCTCCCCCCAAATGGGGCTTACCTTTTTGGTCCATGCACCATGAAAATGAATAGCTGTCCTAGCCCCATGGCAGGTAGCAGGATCAGGACAGGAAATAAAAAGCAGTCATAGTGGGTTAAAATAATGACAGCAGGTGATGAAACCAAAAGAACTGCAGGTCTTAAAATTACTGGGCGATACCCATCTGTGCCAAACTTCTGACTCCAAAAAGATGCTAGAAAATAGGCCAGAGGTCACAGATCTCCGGCCTGAGAATTGGGCCAGTCATCTGTTTGCAATACTATAGACTCCGCATGCATGCTTTGCATAGCCAAGTGCTGCCATTTCAGAGCTCAGCTAGACTGGGGATTTTTAAACCAATAGGGCATCAGGTTCAGTAAATATAAAAGGAAATAGAAGTTAACAAGCTGGGTTGTTTTGCCAATGTGACAGAGAAATAGGAGCTACGAGATGATGAGCGCTGTGTACCAGGCACTGCAGGCCTGGCAGGCTACAGAAGTCTGGGTTTACAGTAACTGATGCATTTGTGAAGAAACCAACAGTTTTTCTCAAAACTGACAGCTTAAAGGACAAGACTGGAGAGGAGAGGACTGGAGCTGGGTTTTTCCTTCCCCAACTGTGACTTTTCCCTCTGGGGATGAGCTCCTTCAAATATTGATTAACTGAGAGGGCCAATGCCTGCTTCTTGGTCCCTGGACCTTTTGCACCTTCAGCCCCACCTAGCCATGTGAGGGAAGCGAGACCAGTGAGTGAACACCAGACAACTCCAGTATAACTTGCTTTCCAGTCAGAAGCACATCCGACTGTCTTGTCTGTGCCATTGTCAGACACCAGAGGTAGTGAAGCCAAAAAAACATGAGTATCCATTGGGGTTATGGTCTCGCAATAGGGGAAAATACATATTGTGCTAGGACAGTGGGAGCAGCTCTGAGCGGGACTTTGCCATTTTGATAGATCCAGGCTGAAGACCTGTGGAGGCCTTTTTGGCTACCCATTTGTGTGTGGATTACAAATGGGACCCTTTTTCAACAGTTTACAGTTTCATTGTTCAGCAGTTGTTTGTGTTTTAAAGTGTGTGTTTTGACTGCAACAGTTAAAATGTGCCACTGAGGTTCTACCTTGCTAGCAGCAATTGTATCCCCAGTAAGGTACCCACTGCAATTAGAAGGAGAGCGCTCACCCATGGCCTTTTGGGGGATTAAAATCGGGTGCACCATTTGAGGTTTGAAGGACTGCTGGGGGGTGGGGGGGCAGATAGTGTGGAGTAAATTATTGTTGGTGTTACTACATAAAATACAAGGATCTTACTGCTACCCAACTGCCCCCATTTTTCCTACTGTCCCATTGTTCTTAGTGTACCCTCCCCTTTTAAATAAATTACAGTATTTGTTTGAACTACATTTCTTGGTTTTGGTTGTTAATGTTATTACAGTGTCACTTGTTCTGGGAGTGGGACTGTGTAGGCTGGTTATTCACCATTATCTGGAGGGAAAATAGCCTTGTATGTCAGCATCCAGGTACCCACTATTGCTACCTCAGGTGGAGGCACCACACAACCCTTAGTTAGGCCCAAGTACCGAGTGTAGCACAACTTTAGGCAACCCAAACTATTCCCCTCAGAGGGTTGGGAAAAGTGAACCCCGAGGGCACCGAGCGGTCTGCTACATGTGCCCAAACATTTCCTCAGTCCCTATTAAATCTGATACTCAGTTCACCAAAAATTAAAGTTACGGTCCAGATTCCACATCACACTTTTGTTGAGCGGATGCAGGGTGGGTGGTGAGGGTGCTTCTACCATGTTTTGTAGCTGGAAGGTACTAAAGCATGTCAAGGCCATTTGCCTTACTGAAGGTCACACATTGAGTCAAAAGGGCTGTTTACACAGATGCTTTTGCACAGGAGCAACCTGAGTGCTTGGGTTGCTCCAGAGCAAAAGCTGCCATGTGGGCTTGTACTGAATCACAGTAAGTCACTCCCTGCTGCATTCAGTGAAATGCAGCAATCTTGGGGACGCTGGTTGGAGTGAACGTGTAAGCAGCTGAGTGGACCGGCTGTACCGATCACTCCAATCTAACAGGGACAACCCCATAATCCTATAGTGCCTCCCAGGGTCCTCTAGTGCCTCTCTTGTGTTTCATAGCAAGGAAGTGAGGTGCACACAGACCCTTGCCAAGTCCAATATCTTTACTTTTCAGGAGGATGGTAGGGACCAAAGTAATACAGTTGTGCTGGATGAACCCCTATGTCCTCTGCCCTCTGTGGGCTGTTTTTCCTGCAGCTGTCTGCTGCAGACCATCAATAGGTGTCCAAGCAATGAGGAGGAGAAAAGGAACATGCAAAGGATAGTTTTTTATTGGAGTGCACCTTTTTTGTATTACTTTTTAGATACTATCAGCTTAGCTATGAGTGCCTGTTGTGGTCATGCGTACTCTTTTTTGTATTTAGTCAAGTTCAAAGGTACATTCAGTGTGAGTGATTCAGCTGCATGATGTCATTGACAATGTCAGTGATAGGGTTTTCAGGTCATGGTATAGGGTTTCAGATCTACACAAGCCTGGTTTCGGTCCTCAGTGTGGAACATTTATTTTTGTTCTCACTACAATTTCTGCAGTATGTGAGAAATGATTAGATGTTGTTGCTGATATTAGTGATAGAGTTTCAGCAAAGTTTGAAGTTCTATATTGCTAGTAACATGAAAAGTTCCAGCTCAGATTTTCAGATTTGAATGCAACTCGGGAAACATTACTTCAAACTGACAGACTGTTGCATTACTTTATCCACTGTAGCTGTTGTGGGGGGGGTGTCTGCACACAATACTGTATGTTCCTTGCCACAGCCTGCATTTCTTGTCAGCATGATTTAATGCAGCAGCAGAGCTATGAGTGTCAAGCTATAGTGGGCAGGGGATCTGGGTTTGGTCCCCAACATGGGACATGTTCTTTCTTACTCACTTCTGTAGTATGAGAGAAATTGATTGATGTCATTCGTAATGTTAGTGATACAGTTTCAGCAAGATGTGAAGTTCTATATTTTTGATAATTTGAAAATTTCCAGCTGAGACTTTAAGGTCTGAATGCAGCTTGGGAACACAAATTCAGAGTGACTGACTGACTCAATATTAAATCCACAGCAACTCTGTATGTATGTATGTGCGTGTGTGTGGGGGGGGTCTGCACTCAGTGCTGGATATCCTTTGCCACAGCATGCATTGACTGTGACAGAACCATTGAACAGCTGTAGAGCTGCAAGTTACCAAGACGTAGTGTTTAGTGGGCTTAGATTAGATCACCAGTGTGGGTACACTTGTTTGTTCTCACTACAATTTCTGTAGTATGAAGGAAATTGTTAGATTCTCTTGCTGATGTTAGTGATATGGTGTCAACAAAGTTTGAAATTCTGTATTGATGATAACTTGAAAAGTTCCGACTCAGACTTTCAGGTCTGAATGCAACTTGGGAAACATTACTTCCAGTTGCCAGACTGGTACGTTACTAAATCCACTGCAGCTGTTGCAGAGGTGGGTCAGCACTCAATACTGGATGTCATGTGCCATAGCATGCAATTCTCGACAATGTGGTTTAGTGCAGCAATAGAGCTATAGACTACCAAGCAGTTGGTAGGAAATATGTGTTTGATCCCCAGTGTGGGACTTTTTTTCTTTCTTACTCAGTTTCTGTAGTATTAGAGAAATTGTTTGATGTCATTCCTGATGTTAGTGATATAGCTTTAGTAATATATAAAGTTCTGTATTGCTGAGAACATGAAAATTTCCAGCTGAGACTTTGAAGTTTGAATGCAACTTGAGAACATTAAAGAGCAAGGAACTCTGCACTTCAGCATGTACTTTCATAAATAAGATGTTTCATTTGTTACAATTGACTAGAAAATATTTTTTTTTTATTTTTAGTGTTCCCTTCCAAGATGTATAGCTTATCTTGGTAGTTCATCAAAAAATATATATATGGAAAACATTTGAAAACATTTGCCTCTCCCCTGTTAACCTCACAGTGTTTTTGTTTATGACATCATAGTGCTCACCAAGACAACAGACTGTGACCTTACAAACAGCAATTGTGTGGTTAGCAGGGGAGAGTCAGATACATTTTGAAAGACTCAGTGGAATAATTGCTGCATTATGTACAATATTTAGTAGACCAACAGCAGGGGAAAGTAAAAATAAAAATAAGTAGAGAACATTAAGGTTAAAACATGATTGGTGTATATCTCGTGTTTTTATGCCTTTTATTATAATGCAGAGTTGCTCTTTATTTCAAACTGACTGACTGGTTCAGTACTAAATCCACTGCAGCTGTGTGTGTGTGTGTGTGTGTGTGTGTGTGTATGTGTGTGGTCTGCAGTTAGTTAAGCAGTAATGCACAACATGGTGTGGGTTGCTTTGGGAGTTACCCATGCCTGGTATGGTATGTCACAAGGTTGTAGACTGAGTGAGAAAAACCACACCACAAGTGGATAAATCCTACAACAACCCATATACTGGAGTGGATTATTTATTTATTTATTTATTTATTTATTATTTCCGAGTACGACTTTGAACTACAAGCATGTTTGCAAAGGTTCCATGTCAACGGAAATTGTACAGGCATCAAAGCATAGCAGGGGAAAACGGAAACATTACAAACTATCAAACAGGAGAAGAAAGGAAATATGTACAGAGTTTACATCAATTGCAAGTCATTGTTGCATGACAGTGCTTTGTCAATGCCATACATGGATCAGAACAGAGATATACACAGTATTTACACTATTAACAAGCCATTTCAGTCTGTTCTTGTATCGCGCAAGGCCACTGTTGTAATTGTTAACCAGAAGGCTGTATATTGGTAGGGTAAACTCAGTATTCGGTGCTGTTACTAATAGGTGAGGTAACCAGTAGGTGAGACAGGAATGTGAATAGCAGCAAAAAAGCCTTGTCAAGGAAGGGGATAGTGTATGGGGGGGAATGCAGGGGGGTGATCAAGAGGAATCACCCCGATTGTCACCCTGGGCAGTTGCAGTGTCTTGCTGGGTTAAGGAATTTGAGAAGCTCCCTCTTGAACTGTGCAATATTGTTCAGGTTTAGCACATGTACTGGCAGTTGATTTAACCATTTCAGTGCTCAGACAGCAAAGGACCAACAAGCTGAGCTGGTTTTCCTAAGGGGTACTGTGAAGGCCTGTCTGGATGTGCTTCTTATGGTGAGCAGGTTTTTAGAGGGGGTGGAAAAGGGCTTGTAGAGATGGTGGGGTGAGGGCAAGTTTGGACTTTTTCCCCGAGAGACATGCCTGATATCTAATTCTTTCAGCCAGTGGGAGCCAGCCGGTGCCGGCATAAAGGTTGCAGATGTGTGTATCTGTCTGCATCTAACACAACTGGCAGGCCTTGTTCAGTGTTACCTGGATTCTGTGAAGGGCAGTGTAATTGGTTGCCCCATATATCACCAATCCATAGTCGACGATTGGTAACACTGAGCAGGGGGTAGCAACTCGCTTTGCCTCCTTGGTTAGATTTAATGCCTGCATAGAACACATATTCTCCTATTAAGAACCTTTGTAATGTTGTCAATGTGTGTGTGTGTGTGGGGGGGAAAGGGATTCATCAATGACCACACCTAGATACTTGAATGTTTGTACCTGTTCAAGCAGGATTCTGTTATCATTGTTTATTGTATAGGGATATGTCTTTTTTCTCAGTTGAGGACTGGTGAAGAGCATAGTTTTTGTCTTCTTGCAGTTGAGAACAACTTTTGTGTGTGAACCATTTACCTAGCTTGTTAAAGTTCTGTTGCCGTTCATTTGTGATGGAGTCCTGGCAGGTGTGGCTAGAGTAGAGAACTGTGTCATCTGCATACATCAAAACTTTAGAGGTTGGGAAAGATTCCTGTAGCTGGTTTATAAGTAGACTAAACAGAAGGAGACCTAGTATGGAGCCTTTAGCCACACCTACTGTAACAGGCCTGGAGTCTGAGAGCACTCCATTCAGTTTTATGCGCTGTGTTTGGCCTGAAAGGTAGCTATTAAACCAATCTAAGGTGTCAGTTGAGAGACTAGTTTGCTTGAGTTTGTTGAGGAGAAGATTATGGTCCACAAGGTCAAAAGCCTTGGTGAGGTCAACAAAGACAGACCCCACCAAGTGCCCCTTGTCCAGTGCCTCATGTATGTAACTTGTAAATTCGATCAGTGCAGAATTTGTGCTGTGCAATTTATGGAAGCCATGCTGTTAGTGGCATTGCAGGTCATGTTTGTCAAGATATTATACAAGCTGGAAAGAAACAGTTCTCTCAAGGGCTTTGGATAGAGGGGACAGGATGGAGATTGGTGGATAATTTGATACAAGAGTTTTCGTAGGTGTGCCTTCCCCACATCCAATGCCCTGCTCCCTTTTGCAGGTGTGGCTGCACCGCACCAATGAATGTCCGAATTGTCTATGACAGCCGTTCAGATGCAGTGGCGTACAGTTCTGAAGAAAACACCACCACAGTCAGTGGAGGTAACGTGTAGGCAATTTGCATACTGCCGTCAGCAGTATGCAAATTGCCTACACATCAGCACTGCATCTGAACTGTCATAGACAGTACGAACCCCCCCATGAACACCTACGTAGCATGCTGGGAGCCCACCTCAGTGTGCTTGTGCGCTCTCCTCCCCACTCACTGTACGGCTGACGGGGGTGCCCAAGCCACTGTCGGCTCTGCTGCCCTCCCAAACAGACTTCCAAATGCCACACTGGGAGCCCATCGCAGTGTGGCAAAAGTCCGTATGGCAATGGGGGTGCCCAATCCCCTGTCAGCTCCACTGCACCCCCCCAAAAAAAGAAATAACTTCCAGTTGCCACACTGGGAGCCCACCACAGCATGGCAAATGCCCATATGGCTGTCGGGAGTGCCCAATCCCCCATCAGCTCCACTGCCCCCCAAAAAATAAGCTTCCAGCTGCCACACTGGGAGCCCACCCCAGTGTGGCAAAAGTTCTGCATCATCTTCTAACAAAAAAAACACACCTATAAAAAAAGGGTCCCTTGTTGACTGTCTTTCCCCCTTCCCCAACCCGTACCCACCTCCTGTGCACCCACCTTCCCACACCCCCCACCCCATGCTTGCCTCTGGAGCCCAGCACGATGATCTTCGGTGGACTGGGAACATGTCTGCACTCTTCAAAGCCGACTGCGAACTGAAGAAATGCCAGCAACCTGTATAATGGCATACATGGGTTTTTTTCAACTTTGGTGCATATCTCAGCCATTTTGGGGACTTTTTTCACCAAATTTTCAACATGGGTCTCTTGGGGCCCCATCTCCTGAACTCATTCACTGTCATTTTGTTATTCGGTCCCGAAAGGTGATTTTGTGGTTACTGCATGGAACCATCTTTCAGGACTGTGTAATGAAATGACAGTGTCATAGGTCATGAGGTAGCCCCCCAAAAAACCTATGTTGAAGATTTGGTGAAAAAATTCTTAAATGACTATTTTGTAAGTGTGTTATGCAGTTCCTATGAATGCTCATAATCTCATAAATTTTTAATATTTTCACTTCAGATTTTCAACATTGCCATTATACCACACCTCCTTATATATACAGCTGTCATTTTTCACATCTCGCCCCAAAATGTGTTATCATATCATAGTATCACAGTGTGTTACAAGCTCAGGAGATATTACCTTTATGTGAGCTCGCCACCCAAAGGTGGAATTATTTTTATAAGTATTCAAATTTTGATTGCCCATATGCTGGTCTAGCTGGTATTTAAATGTATCCATAGTATTACTTTCAATAATTGATCCTGCAAGCATATTCCATTTGTTAACTATTCGTTGTGTGTACCACTGGCTTCTTTTTTTGTTCTACAATGTGCCCCTCTTAATTTAAGATTATGAGATCTAGTCTGAGTATTATTAAAATTTGTTTCTAGGCCAAGTGTCTCTATGAGGACCGGTTCTTTAATAGCTTTATATGTTAAGCAGAGGTCACCTCTACGTTGACGGTAATTCATGAGTGTAAGTTTAATTCTTGTAATCTTTCCCCATAGGTCATGTTTGACATACCTGTAATTTTTTTTGTCATTTTTCTTTGAACTCCCTCAACAAGTCTCTTACCTGTATAGGGAGCACAAAAAGGTGCACAGTAATCCAAATTTGATCTAACTAGACTAGTGTATAATGGTATAATAACTTTTGGCTGCCTGCTCTTAATTTGCTTAAAAATGCATCCAAGGGTGCAGTCAGATTTTTTAACTTTTGATAATGTGTTGTCATCTAAATAAATTTTATCTACTATTATTTCTAAGTCTGTTTCATTGTCAATTTCTTGTAACATAACTTGATTCAGTGTATATTTGTATTTTAAATTATTGTGACCCAGATGCATTACTTTACACTTGTGTGTGTTAAACAACATTTTATTCATTTTTGCCCATAATTCCAGTGTGGATATCTCTTTCCGGAAGTAAGCAGCTGCCTCAGAGGACTTAACTATACATGCAACCTTGCAGTCATCTGCATACTTAGACATCCAGGTGTTATTTGATGACTGCATTGAGGAAATCAAGATGTTAAACTAAACAGGGCCCAATGCCAAGCCTTGGGGGACCCCATGTGTAACCTCAGCCCATGGAGATGAAAATCCTTTAATGGAAGTGCAATGTCTGCGATTATGATTAACCATGATTCTATCCAGTTTAACTATTGGGGGAATGCTAGATTTTTTCACTTGCTGTGACTGTTGAAAGCTTTAGCAAAATCCAGAAAAATAATGTCTACAGGTAGATTAGCATCCAAAGATGAACTAACATTTTCAAAGAAGTGTTTTCGCACATGTAGCACACAATGGCATGGTCGGTGCATGAAATCAATGTTCGGGACAGATTAAGAAAACCACAGTGACACTGTTCATGAGCAGAGCTCTTAAAATGGCTATGTTGAACATTTGGTGACAAAAGTCCATAAAATGACTGTGTTACGAGCATGCATTGCGCAGTTTCCACACACCCTCATAAGTTCACGAATTTGTAATATTTTCGGTCCAGATTTTCTACACTGGCATTTTTCCACACCTCCTTATGAACAGTATGGCTGTTATTTTCACACCTCAAAATGTATTTTGAGACTCAGGCTTAGAAATGTGTGGTCACTGTGGGAAATCAGTGTTCGGGACAGATTAAGAAAATCACAGTGACACTGTTCATAAGTGGAGGTCCCAAAATGCCTGTGTTGACAATCTGCTGTAAAAAATTCCCAAACTAATTACATTACAGGTGTGCGTTGCGCAGTTTCTATGCATGTTCGTGACTGCACCAGTTTTTTTTATATTTTCACTCCGGATTTTCAACATTGCCATTTTTTACACCTCCTCATAAACAGTATAGCTGTCATTTTTCACATCCTGTTCGAAATGTGTTTTCGCACCTGTGGTGCCAAATGGTGTAGTGGCTGTGCAAAATCAGCTTTCGGCTAACAAATTGATATTGCCAGTGTTCATGAGGTGGGGGGTCACAAAAACACCATGTTGAAAATTTGGAGTGAAAATACCAACAACGCCTGGGGCATTAGGGTTTCCAGCCATAACGCCCCACACTGTAGAGACTGACAGGCATCAGGGGTGTGACTTGGGACTGTTGCCTGAAATGCTCATGCCATTCCACCCCCACCCACACCCTGCAGCCAGTGACAGGCATTGAGGTGCGCCTTGGACTCTTCAGCCCCAAAGTTCACTCCATCTCACCATATTTCCTTATGGAATGGGGTGAGCATAAGGTACAAAGACCCCAAGACACACTGTGACACCTGTCAGAGTCTGCAGGGTAGGGTGTGGTGAAATAGCATGACCTTTATGCCTCATGATCCAAAGGCACACCCCAATGCCTGTCAGTCTCTGCAGGGTGGTGGTGGGGTTGGCTTCAGTTCAATACTTCACTGCCATTCCTATTATAAATCTCTCTAACTCCTACACTACCAATGCCAATGCCAGCAAGCAAACATTCGGCATTGACAAATGCTTGTTATGGACTGGTGTTATGTGTGAGATTTTCCGTGTGCTGGGGAACTGTGAGTAGTGGAGCGAAAGATTAAAGATTTTGGTTAGAGGTTCAGCAACTTCTGGCAGAGCTGCCTCTGTCAGAGCCATATCAAGGCCTTCACTGCCCCCCATAGTTTTGCCTAACACCCTCTTGATAGACTCTTTCCTTGTTTAGGCCCTGAAATACAGTTTAGGTGGGGTAGGTTTGTTGTTAGGGCTAATGTTGGGTTCTGGAGGTGAGTTGGCCTTACTGCCTTGTGGCAGAATTGAGCTGAGGTCTGTAAATGATTGATTAAAGGCATTTGCCATATTTGTGGGGTCCAGGGAGATTTTACCACCTATCCTAATAATTGTCAGAGGGCTTATAGCTTTGTGACCTATAAGTTCATTGCTGGATTCCCAGAATCTTTTACTGTCCCCTAAATGGTTTGTTTGTTGTGCATTGTAATAGAATGCTTTAGCTTGCCTAATTTCCGGTGTACATCAGTTTCATGCAGCTTTATAGTTCTGGATATCAGTGGGGTGCCTGAGGATTTGGCACAGTGCCACATGTTATCCCTTTGTTTCATGATCTCCAGAAATGGAGGGCTAGCCCATTCTGCAGTTTTGCCCCCTACTTTTCTCATTTTAATGAGTGCAAATTTATTAGCAGCTTTTTTGCATTCTATGATAAAATATTGTAGTACCCGGTCAAAATTTGTACAAAGGTCTAGGTAACTCCAGTTTACTACTGCTATGTGTTTCTGTTAGAGGAAATACATTATTGTGATGATACAGTAGGAGAATTATTAAAATAAATTTAGAATAAAAAAACATATTTTAGTAGTTGTTTTAATTTCTTTATATAAATGTTTTTATAGAAATGTTCAACCACAGTAGTTTAAATAGTCTTTTGTCGCTAGGTAGATTATACATGAAGATGTCTGTATCTCCCCCTCCTCAATTTTTTGTAAACAGTATTTTAATTTCTTGGTGGGGCTATTTTGTGGTGCCTTGTGTCCCCTCTGTTGTATATTTTTTTGTTGCATGATATTTTAGGCAGGCTGGTAGATTGAGTGAGCAAACAGTGGTGCTAGGACATACAGTGAGAGAGTGTAAAGGAGTCTCTAGTGGTAGTGTAACTAGAAAAACAGAGGCAGCAACTGAGCTCAATTAGAGCTGTAGTATTTGGCTTTTTGATCAGGATGGTACATTTAAAAAAACATGCTGATTGTGAGTCTGCAGAGTGAGCAAGGATGTGGCTGCAGTTGAGTGGCAGAGAGTTACACAAATGCCCTCAGTCTGATAAATAAAATCACAGACCTGGTGGCCTTGATGGTGAAGGTGGACCCAGACATAGCAACAATTACTGAAACATGATACACTGAAAACCATGACTGTGAGGTAGATGTACCAGGGTATGCTCTGTTAAGGAGGGATTGGGAGGGTCGGGGGTGCCCTTTATGTCAATGAAGGTATTAAAGCAATGATAGTACAGGGTAGGCAGAGGGAGGCTGAGGCACTGTGGGTCACCCTTGAGCCAGGCAATGGCACAGTAATTTGCACAGGAGTGATCTACAGGCCTCCAGCATAGGGGCAGGAGATAGACAGGGCAATAGTGGAAAAAATATACAGGATGGTAGCAAAGGGGGGGGGTACTGCTGCTGGGTGATTTTAATATGCCAGACATGGATTGGACCACCCCAGCAGCTGCCTCAGCCAGGAGCAGAGACATTGTGGAATCCTTGATGTGGGTAGGCAACAGGGAGTTAGTCCTGGAGCCCACCAGAGACAAAGTGATTCTGGACCTTATACTGTCCAATGGGGACAGAATCATGGATGTCCAAGTGGATGGTCACCTAGAGTCCAGTGACCACCAGACTGTGTGGTTTAATAAGTGTTGCAGTTGTGCCACACAAAGGTGAGGGTCATGGATTTTAGGAGGGTGGACTTTGCTAGTATGAGGATAGGTATCAAAGAAGCCCTGGCAAGGAAGGAAGCAAGTGGGGGGTGAAGGGTAGTGGGCACACCTAAAGGGTGCCATACTGGAGGTGACAAATCAGTGCATTAGGCTACAAAACAAGGGTAAGAGAAGGAACAAACCACTATGGTTCTCAAAGGAGGTGACTGAGAAAATAATGGCCAAAAGGGTAGCTTTCAGAAAACACAAGGAGACACAGAAGCAAGGGGATAGGCCAGTGCAGCTAGATAAACAGAAGGAAGCAGGGAAAGCAGTTAGAAGCGCAAAGGTGCAAACCAAGGAAAGATTAGTATGGACAATAAAGAAAGGGGACAAGACATTCTATAGATACATTAGTGAAGGAAAGAAGGCCAGGGCTGGGATTGTAAGGCTCAGAGGGGAGGAAGCGGGGTGTGTGTGGAGAGAGACCTATAAAAATCATCAATATGGAATAAATACTTCTGTTCAGTATTCACTGAAGAGGGGAAGGGACAGGAACCACAGCTGGGCATCAGAAACAATGTAGAGAGAGGTTAACACAAGTCCATTTAAGGAAGGAAGAGTCTAAGAAGAACTCACAAAACTGATGGTGGACAATGCAATGGGACCTGATGGTATACATCCTAGGATATTAAAGGAACTATGGATTGTGCTAGGGGCACCACTGGCAGCCCTGTTTAGTGAGTCACTCAATCCTGAAGTGGTTCCAGAGGACTGGAAGTGGACACATGTAGTCGCTCTTCACAAGAGCGGAAACAGGGAGGAAGCAGGAAACTACAGACTGGTCAGCCTCACATCTGTAGTGGGCAAAATTATGGAGGTGCTGCTTAAGGAGAGGATTGTGGAAAACTTGGAATCCAGCAGAGCACAGAATCTGAGGAAGCATGGATTCACAGCAGGTAAGTCATGTCAAACAAATCTGATAGACTTTTTTGACTGGATGATGAAGGAGGTGGATCGGGGGCTGCGGTGGATATTGCCTACCTTGATTTCAGCAAGGCCTTCGACACCATTCCACACAGAAGACTGGTTAACAAGTTGGGTAGCTTGTGGGTGGGCCACAAAGTGGAAAACTGGGTTATAAATTGGTTAGGTGACAGAAAGCAGAGGGTGGTGGTTAATTGGATTCAATCCAAGGAAAGGGGGTTGACCAGTGGGTTGCCTCAAGGATCAGTCCTGGGGCCAGTCCTTTTTAATGTCTACATTAGTGAAATTGCTGAAGGTCTGAAGGGGAAGGTTTGCCTGTTTGCAGATAACACCATGATCTGCAACAGGGTAGACACTCAGGGGGAGGGGTGGTCGGGGAAATGAGGAGGGACCTAGGAAAGCTGGAAAACTGGTCCAATGAATGGCAATTAAAATTTAATGCAAACAAGTGTAAAATCATGCACCTGGGGCACAGAAACCCTGTGGAGAGTTACAGGATGAGGGGAAAGTTTCTGACAGTTACCAGGAAAGAAAGGGATTTAGGAATAATCATTTCATATGACCTAAAGGTGTCCAAACAGTGTACCAAGGCTGTGGGGAGGGACAGTATTATGTTGAGGTACATAGAAAGGGGTATAACTAGCAGAAGAAGGGTGGTGGTGATGCCACTGTACAAAACAATGGTGAGGCCTCATCTGGAATACCATGTACAGTTCTGGAAGCAACATCTTCATGAGGACATAGACACGGTGTAGACAGTTCAGAGAAGGGCAACAAAGATGGTGCTGGGCATGCACCAGGAGACATACGAGGAAAGATTAAAAGACCTCAATAGGTATACACTGGAAAAGAGTCAGGAATGGGGAGATATGATAGAAACATTCAATTATCTTAATGGCATAAACAAAGTGCAAGTGGGTGACATCTTTCATTATAGGTGGTGTACAAGGATGAGGGGGCATGATATGAGATTGGAGGGAGGCAGGGTAAAGGGGAATGTGAGGAAGATTTTCTTCACAGAAAGGGTGGCAGATGCATGGAATAGCCTACTTCAGGAAGTACTGGGAGCTAGCACCATAGGGGTAGTCAAACATGCCTGCGATAGGCACAAGAGAACTCTAGAGGTGATTAGGAAAGGCTAAAGCCAATGACCAAGTAGGCTGAGTGACCACTGATGCAGGCAGGGAATATGGGCAGACTGGGTGGGCCTAGCGGTCCATATCTGCCGTCAAATACTATGTTACTATGTTACAATGTTATTATAGGTTGGTGTGAATGCTGTTCCAAAAAAGTGTGAATTGTTTAAGAAGTGTCATTATTGTATGCTTAGAAACATATGGAGGGCTTTTTTATGTTGCTTGCGCACATGCGCAAGAAACATGTTGTGGCAGTTTGCTACAGAAGCAGGTTGTGGAGGTGCAGCACTGTTGTGGCCAATACCCCCACTGCCTTTTGAGGCTTGGCCCGCTTTCCCAAATGGGGTGGCAGGCTGCTGCTGACACTAGTTTAGCCAGCGTGCCACCACCTTGAAATGTTTTAGCCACTGCAATCAGGGGCCACCTCATCATTGCAGCATCAGCCATTCCACTGCAATGAAGGAGTGACCTGTCATTGCAGGGCGGTACCTTGCATGCCCCTGACCCATTTTGCTGATGGGGAGCCCAGTCCTCATCGACATAATGTCCCCACACCCAAGTTTTTGCTGTATGCCAAGGGGGTGCCCAATCCCCCTCAGCATCATGCCCCCCTCAGCTTTCTTTGCTGATGGGGTGCCCAATCCCTGTCAGCTTCAGTCCACCCTTTCCAGTTGAATTTGCTGACAGGGGAGCCCACTTCCCATTGGCATAATGTCTCCCCCTCAATTTGTTGTCTGCCGAGGGGGGTGCCCAATCCCCCTCAGCTTTCCTCCTCCACCCAACTGGTATGTGCCGATGGGGGTGCCCAATCCCCCATCGGTTACAGCCCCCACAAAACACTCAGGTGACATGCTGGAAGCCCACCCCAGTGTGCCAAAGTCCCTGAAAATAAAAACAGTCCCGCAATGTTTTATTTTTTTTCCAGCACCTGTAAAATAAGAAAACGGTCTCTCGTAGAGTTCGGTGGCCCCTCCTCCAACCCGCGCCCACCCTCTGCACAACCCACCTCCTCACACCCCCCTCACCCCATACTTACCTCTGGAGCCCAGCGCGACGACTTCGTGGACTGGGAATACGTCTGCACCTTCAAAGCCGACTCACAACCGAAGAAATGCCGGTAAGCTGTATAATGGCATAAGTAGGGTTTTTACAACTTTGGTGTATATCTCGGGAATTTTTGGGAATTTTGGAACCAAATTTTTAACATGGGGTTCTTGGGACCCCTCCTCATGAATTCAGTCAATGTCAATTCATTATTCGGTCCCGAAAGGTGATTTCTCGGTCACTGCGTGGAATCACCTTTTGGAACCAATTAATGAAATGACAGTGCCACTATTCATGAGGTAGACTCTCAAAAGGCCTATGTTGCAAATTTGCAAAAAATAAAAATGACTGTTTACGAAGGTGTTATGCAGTTTCCACCATCACCGTAACTTCATGAATTTTTATATTTTCATGCCAGATTTTCAACACTGGCATTTTTTCTCACCTCCTTATGAACAGTACAGCTGTCATTTTTCACATCCTAGCCAAAATGTGTTTTCGCACTTCTGGCACAGAATTGCGCGGTCGCTGTGGGAAATCAGTGTTTGGGACAGATTAAGAAAATGACAGCAACCATGTTAATGAGCAGAGGTCCTAAAATGTCTATGTTGAAAATTTGGTGATGAAAGCCCATCAAATGACTGTGTTACAAGCATTTGTTGCACTGTTTCCACGCACCCTTGTAACTTCACAGATTTGTAATATTTTCACTCCAGATTTTCAACACTGGCATTTTTTCACATCCTGGCCAAAATATGTTTTTGCATTTCTGGCGCAGAATAGTGTGGTCACTGTGGGAAATCATTGTTTGGAACTGATTAAGATTGAGCGAGTGAGAGAAGGGAGTGAACAAGCTCAATGGAGCTCTGTCTGGACTGCTGTGAATTTCTTTGTGGATAGAAAATGGTGTCAAAACAGGCAGGAGACCAGTACAAAAGGGCAGTCTGCAATGCCAGGAGAAATGGAATGAGCAAGTGAGAGAGGAGAAGTGACCCAACTAAGCGGAGCTCTGTCGGGACAGCTGTGAACTTCTTTGTGGGCAGCAAAAGGCACCAATTCAGGCAGGAACCCAGTACAAAAGGACAGCCTGCAGCACTGGGAGAAACAGAATGAGATGGTGAGAGAGGGGGAGTGAACAAACTCAAAGAAGCTCTGTCGAGACTGTTGCAGATTTCTTTGTGGGCAGAAAAAGGTGCCAATGCAGGCAGGAGCCCTGTACAAAAGGGCAGCCTGCAGATCCGGGAGAAACAGAACAAGTGAGTGAGAGAGGGGTAGTTAGTGAGCTCAACGGAGCTCTGTTGAGACTGCTGCAGATTTCTTTGTGGGCAGAAAAAGGTGCCAACGCAAGCAGAAGCACAGTACAAAAGGGCAGCCTGCAGCATCGTGAGAAATAGAATGAGCGAGTTAGAGAGGGGGAGTGAGCGAGCTCAGTGGAGCTCTGCCGGGACTTTAGAGTTGCCCTCCCTCCCACCCAGGGTCCTCTGTGGTACTATATTACAGCAGGGTCTCTGGAGTGGAGACAAAGCAATGATTTGGATACTTTTAGGATTGCTGTAATAATACTGATTTCGTTTTTCTGTTTATTTCTCTAACTGAGCTAAGTACTGAGCTATACTGTTATGATTGCTGTAATAATACATATTTATTTGTTCTGTTTATTTCTCTAACTGAGCTGAGTAATACTTGGAGTGCAATAGGATTTCTAATTGGGCTAAGTGAAACTATATGAGAGCCAAGAACAAAAAGTATGGTAGCCAAGGGGTGAAAAATGGACATGGAGGCTTTAGGATTGCTACAGTAATACAGTATCTAATGGATGAGATTTGAGACTGAATTAACCCAGTCAGCAAGGGGGCAGTAGAGGGACTAGTGTGGGGGGGCAGGAATTTGAGTAAATGGGGGCCTAATAGTTGTATTTGGGTACAGAACCTGGGAGTAAGAGCCCATAACATAAGATGGGAGCCAAAATGGGGCAGGTGCCACATGTCAATAGGGTGGGCATCTTTGGAAGGGTGGTGGGCTGTACAGGGTGTGGGTCCGCCATGATCCTGGACTGGGCTTGGAGGATGGGGGGATGTATGGTCTGTAGATGACTGGCTAGTTTGAGGGAGGAATTGTGGATGTTATGGAGAAGTCTAAGTGACGGGGCAGATGAGTATGGTAGGCATCCCGGGGGGGGGGATAGGGGATGGCAAAGAGGGATGCAGGAAGAACAACTAGGGAGTGAAACTGACCCCAGTTTTAGAAGCACTAACAGAAAAGACAGGAGAAGGGAGGGGATGCCCGAGGTGAGGTGGGGCCTCCTGATGGGGGGAGGAAGAGGCCACGAGGAGTACCAGGGGAGAGAGCAGAAGGCTGTGGGTAGGGAGGGACCAGGGGTGGCATGGAGAGTAACAAGTAGGAGGGGGGAACTGATAGGGAAAGAGATGTAGGAGGGGTATCGACTAGGAATAGATTTGAACCTCTGCTATGGGAGAGAGAGGGGGAGCAGGAACATACTGAAGGGGGGAGGACAAGCATGGCATGAGAGGGGTGGCAACAGGTAGGGGAAGAGATAGTGGGGATGAAAGTGTAGAAGGGGCTAGTAAGGAAGGAGGGGGTTGTGACTGGAGGAGAGACAGCTACGGGAAGGGGGAAGAATGGGAGGGGCATCACTATCGGGGTAGAAGGGAATGGGGACTCTAAATTGACAACAGCAGGGATAGGAGAGGGGTAGGAATTCAGCAAGGAAGGAGGAGGAGGAGGAGAGGTCGACATGAGAAGCCCAGTAGGAAGTAGTCAGGCTGGGAAGGGGTTCAAGGGGGAATGGAGGAATAAGGCAGAGAAAAGGGGTGAGGTGGAAGTAGGGCGTACAGATGCAGAGGTCACAGAAGTTGCAGCTGGCAGGGGTAAGGGGCAGGAAAGAACAAATACTGGGGTGGTGGAAGGGGCATTAGAAGGTAAAGGGGATAAGGGACGGGGGTACTTGTTCTGGGGGATTCTATACTGAAATGGGTGAGATGGAGTGGAAAGGGAGAAAGACACAGCCGTATTTGGGGTGAAGCTGTCCCCAGGTTGACTGCAGGAGGGGCAGGGCAGGCACTACACAAGTGTACAGTGAGGGGGAGGAAGAAACCTCATTTACTGTTGCATGTGCATAAAAACGATTTGGCAGAGGATACTGTGGAAGTAGTGAAGGGGAGGTTCAAGTAGTTGGGAAGGCAGTGTGAGGGGGTAGGGAAGTTGGTGGCATTCTTGGAGGTACTGCTGGTACCATGTGCAAGTATGGGCAGGAAGGGTAGGCTTGAGGAGTTCAACGAGTGGCTGAGGGATTGGTGCCACACCGAACATTATGGGTTAGTGACTAACTGGGGAAGGGTCTGGGGGGAATAGTGACTTGTACACAGGGGACAGGGTACACTGGAGCAGGAAGGGGAGGGGAGTATTAAAGGCAGCATTACTGCCAGCCCACTGGCACTGAGGGTTGAGGAGCTGAATGCCACACCTCACACCACACTGGCAAACTGGGTGTGGAAGAGCCCAGGCTGCCAGGAGTTGGCAGGGGAGGGATAGGATCGAGCATCTGGAGGACTCCTCTCCTATCCTGGGGTGGGATCCAGGAACCCACTGCTCTGTAGCGGCCCCTGGTGACAACCGGGGACACTACTAGAGCAGTGTAGTAAAGGGAGAAGAGTGTGGCGGACATTGGCACACTGTGCCTAAGTGTCATTGCTCGTCTGCACTCTGCAAAGGGGAAAAAAGTGGAAAATGGGCTACGGTTGGGCAGCATGAGCTTCTGACCCCCACTGACAGTTCTTAGGCATGGTACTTTCACTTCCAAATACCTAAACAGCACATATAAGCAAGCAACATTCGGCATTGACAAATGCTTGTTTTTTTGGGAGGTTGCCATACTTTTATTTTAGCTAGTGTTTTGCAGTTGAAGATGGTGGCTAAACAGGGCTGTAAAAAATGAAAAAAGTAGTAATTTAATGTTTTGTGCTGTGATTAGGTGAGATGGCTAGGACTTTACTTGTGAGCTGTTGTGAGATTTACCAATGGGTAAAGATCCCAGTCGACCAATCAGGTTACAGGATTTGTGGACCCCATTGTATAATGCTGAATATCCTTTGCACATGTATTTCCTCTCACAGAGCCTTTGTACAGAGGTACAGCTACAGGCTACCAAGCAGTAGTGGTTAGGGGGCCTGGGTTTGATCACCAGTGTGAGACATATTTTTCATTCTCACTACAATTTCTGTAGTGTGACAGAATTTGTTAGATGCTCTTGCTGATGTTAGTGTATGAAGTTCTCTATTGCTGATAACTTGAAAGGTTCTAGCTAACACTTTCAGGTTTGAATGCTACTTGGGAAACAGTACTGCAGATTGACAGACTGGTACATTACTAAATCCACTGCAGCGGTTGCCAGGATGTCCTTTGCTACACCATGCATTTATTGTCTATGAGCTTTAGTACAGTGGTAAAGCTACAGACTGTTGAGTAGTAGGTAGGTGGCCTGTGTGTGATCCCTAGCATGGGACTTTTTCATCTTTCTTATTCAGTTTCTGTAGCATGAGAGAACTTGTTTTGAACCAATGTTTGTCATAGAGGTTCAGCAAGATGTTAAGTTCTACATTGCTGAAAACTTGAAAATTTCCATCTGAGACTTGGAGGTTTGAATACATCTTGGGAATATTACTTCAAGCTGACTAACATATTCATTAATAAATCCACTGCAGCTGTGTGTGTGGATGGCTAGGGCTGGGCAAAATTAGCAAATTCCGGTTTTGCAGGAATTTTTTAAAATTCTGTGAATTCTGCAAAATTTGGCAGCATTTTGTGACATTTTTAATAGGTTTTAACATAGTCAGTGTTAGACAGAGATCAGAAATATGGCATGCAAAATGATGCCAAGATTCATGACATTCAAATGAGGGGCATGGAAGTTACAAGGATTAAAAGTCTGGCAATTTATTATTCATGTGACAGTTTCTGAAATATTTCTATGGTTACAACTTAGCCACCTTTGGAGCTAGATAATTGAAAATATATATGCATGCTTTTTTGGAAGAGCTATAGAAACTACTAAATAGCATGGTAATTGGTTGTGTAAATTGAAAGTTATGGGAGTTCAACATTTCACAATTTAATTATTTATTAAATTGTGTGAACATTTTCAAAATATTTCAGTGTTTATGGCTGTACTGCTGTTGTAGGTACATACTAAAGAGTTGGCATGCATACCAAATTAAATATGTCCTGGAATCTTATTAAGCTAGTCAAATGTGGTTTAGTAGGTTAACATTTATTGTGGATACTTCAGAAATTACTAATTGGTGACATTTGCTCAAAAATGTATTAACACATGATAGGTAATTCCATTAGAATTCCACTTGCTGAATTTAACTTTCACAGAGTACTTATCACTACTGAATCACCTTACCTGCACTAGAATTATGGCCCTGCAATACCCCTCCAATACTCCTTTGACAGTGATACCTAACATCATGCTCCATTATGACTAGAGATACCCAGATACTTCTGTTACAATGGCCTGAGTTGAAGCTAATTGTAAGTCTTGGTGTCACTTGGGGCCACTGTTTTCAAATAGTTAAAATATACATTGCTATCTACAGGGCTGTTAAAGGGTCAGCTGGTGGCACTGTACAGAAACAATGCTGCACATGCATGTGCTTCTACAAGTCAGCACCAGGGGCTGAACGGGAGCCAGACTCCATCCTATGCTCTGCCTCTAGCCTCTGGACCCTCTACTCACTTCAGTCTGCTGTTCATGCATTCTACCAATTAGGCAGTTTTGTGACCTGGTATCAAGTGGTAAGTGTGATTTTTAAAAAGTGCTTAGCTGCCATTGTTGGGCTCAGATGCATTTCACCTCAGGACTTCTCAGCTAGCAGCAGGGGTCAAACAGAAGTCAGACAACATCTTGGGCTCTCCCTCCCCCCTGCCACTAGTATCTAGACCCCTGCCACCTCATAAAAAACACAAAAGACAAGCGCATGGCTAACAATGGGTGCCAGCTCAAGAAATACAGGAGAAGACACAAAAACAAGCAGCAACCAGTGGCAGCAAAGAAAAAATTCCAAAATCAAATAAACTGCGTAAATGCAAAGGAGCCCGCAGCCACTTTCCCCAGAGGAAGTGGCCACAGGCTCCTTTGTATTTATGCAGTTTATTTGATTTTGGAATTTTTTCTTTGTTGCCACTGGTTTGCTGCTTGTTTTTGTGTCTTCCCCTGCCACCGCAGCCTGCTATTTGTGCATTTCATCAATGAGACAGCTTTGTGGATGGGTCTCTGGTGGTAAACATGATTTTTGAAAAGTGCTTGGCTACTGTTCCTGTACTTAGACTGCATGTCACCTCAAGACTTCTCAGCCAGCACTGGGGTCAAACTAGACCCAGGCTCCATCTTGTGCTCTCCATCGCTGCCACTAGCCTATGGACCCTCTGCTCACCTCAGCCTGCTGTTCCAGAATTCCGCCAAACAGGTGGTTTTGTGAGTGGGTCTCTGGTGGTAAGCATGATTTAAAAAAAAATGCTTAGTTGCCATTCCTGGACTCAGGTGAATTTTACCTCAGGACTTCTCAGCTAGCAGCAGTAGTAGAGGAGAAATTAAACACCATCTTTGGCTGTCCCCCCCCCCCCCATTAGCCTCTAGACTGTCTGCTTGTCTCAGCCTCCTCTTCTTACATTCTGCCAAATGATTGGCTTCATGGGTGGGTCTCTGGTGGTAAGTGCCCATCTTGGGCTCTCCCTCCCCCTGCCACTAGCCTCTGGACCCTCTGCTTGCTTCAGCCTACTGTTCCTGCATTCAGTCAATCAGGCAACTTTGTGGTCTGGTCTCCGGCTTCCTTTTTTCTAGCTCACTACTAGTGTCCCTCCATGCTGCGGCCCTTCATGCTAAAGGAATGAGTGCAAAGGACATTGAGGAGTCTGCCTGGAGTCAGCCTGAGGTCTGCCATTTTGCTGGTCATGCTGCACCCCATACAAGACTCTTTCTAACATAGCTGCTTTTCTGCTTTGCTACAGGTATCATTGTAATTGACTGTGGGCCTCCTGACTACCATAGTTACTGCATTGTTAATCTCATTCCACTTGATTGTACTGCACCTGCAGAAAAATACCATCCACATTTTGCATTTAGTCTCATATTTAATGTTAAATTCAAAGTTAACACTCTGGATCTTACTTGTGCTAATTTATCTGTTGTACTCTCCCTTGCACTTGTTCAGCTTCTCAGTAATCTGTGGAATACATCTGTGTTGCAGTTCTCACCTGCTTGTTGCTTTCCTATTGTAGTTTGATACAGCCAGACCTACTACCGGGTGTTACCTATTGCTACTTCCGACTTGACTACCACAGCTAACAACTAATCTGCCTGCTATTTGTGCACTGTTTAACTACTGTGAGTACTACTTTCCATTTGCTCTTGCCTCCCTCCTCTTGACCACAGTGTTCCTTGCGCTGCTTTGCCTGCTCTATTTCTCCCATATCTTCCTTCCCTCTCCACTTCCCTCCTCATTCCAACTCTCCTACCCTCCTTCCCCCCTCCATTTGTCCCCCTCTCTTCCTACCCTTCTTTCCCACTACCTATCCACCCTGGTATCCTACCATCCCCTTCTGTCATCTGGAAATTTCTCTACCATACCCTCTTCTCCCCACCACACCCTTCTTCCTGCTGTCCTACCCATTCTAAGGGTATGATGCCCCACTCCATCCTTCTCTTCATTCTCTTGCTTCTCTTATTCTCTGGTGATGTGGAGCCCAACCCTGGTCCCTCCCCTTCCTCCCTCCCTTCCTCTGCTATTGCCAAGGGTATTAGCATCCTCCATCTGAATGTTAGGAGCCTTTTTCCTAAACGTGACCTTCTCCCCATCTGGGCTCAATTACACTCTCCTAGTATCCTCTGTATTCCTCCAGGACTCCCTGACTCTTTACTCTCCCTTCATGAGTGCCATCTTTTCATGCAGAATGGGAGAAAACATGGAGGATGGGTTGCCATCTATGTCTACCACAGCCTCTTGTGTACCATGGCCTTCAGGGAGGTCATACCTTCCTCCCATGAATTTCTCCTAGGCAGACACTCATTCCCTTCCTCTATACCTATGTTCATTAGGGTTGTCTGTGCCTCTCCAAAGATCTCATACTCATCCCTGGCTGACTCTCTTTCCTCCATTTCCTCTCATTCCTCCTCTGGTCAATACATACTCCTTGGGAATTTCAGTATAAATGGGCTCTCCCAATCCTCCAAATCCACCATTCACAGGACTGAGTCTGTTAATTTGTCCCAGGTTAATTCAGAACCACTCAGATCAATCTCCACTCTACCAGCCATACCCTGTTGAACAAGGTTCTAACCTTCCACTCCCACTGGATTGTTGCTGCAGATATTTCCCTGTCCTTGACTATGCAGATGTGATCTATTTCACTACCCCTTCCACTTCCCTCACCAGACTGGATACCCTCTGCAACTCCTTCTGCAGCTTTGCTACATACCCCCACAGACACCATTTTTCACTGTATTCATCCCTATCAATCCCTCCTCTGCCCTCATGTCATCAGGCTTACTGTGCTTCCTACATATCCAAATATTCATTTGGTTCCCTTTCCTCTTACCTTTTCTCTCTGCTCTTCCAACTGTCCCCTCTTCCTGTTCCCTCCATTCTAAGGACCATCTCACTTTTATCACTCCTCATCCCTGCTCGTTGGCTGGGAAATCTGCCTTTTCCTTTTGACTTCTCTCATTCTGGAACCAACTCCCCTCCTGCTTCCAACTCTCCCCATCCCTTGGCTCTCTTAGGCACCAGGTGAAACACCAACCACTCCCCACCTGTTCCTCTTATCTTTCTCCTGACCACCTCCAATCCTAACCCTAGTCTTCCCAGTAAGTAGCTGGTTGGGTCCCTGCAAGTGCCTTGGTCTCACTACCACACCACCATAGTCTTCTCTCTCCATTACGAGATCAGGTAACAATTCACATTTCAGGTCAATTGCATGTTGCTAACAGTGTTCTTGTTCACCATCTATAACTGCCACTTCTGAATGTGCACTTGTTAGTTGGTCTTTTGGAGCAGTACCACACTTCATTCTCTGCACATATATATATTTTTTTATTCTATTTCGTATCTACTTTTATTAAATGTTGGTTCACAGTTTTATATTTACGTATTCTGCTGCTGTTCTTCCTCTGTTCCGCTCCTCTGGGTCACACCTGAAAACAAACTTCAGCTCAGTGTGCCTCTCCTGGTTACCAATTTTTAAATAAATAAAAAATAAATAAATAAATAATTTTCAGTGAGCTCTAATGGTTATCTGGCATACTGCCATAATTCAGGCTAGTGTTTATTGATGCCCATGACTATTTTTCATGGTTCATCACAACATAGTGACCTGACACTTGGCACCAGCATAGGTTTACTATGGTACCTCCTATGAAAGTGATATCATTGCCACTTTACCCAGCCTTTTTCCTTCCTTTACAACGGCACCTGAAGTTTATGATTGAGCAAACTGTATTTACATGGCTTCAACAAAAGTATCACAACATTCCACAATTTCACAAAAGCTCATGAAATTCAACTTTAATTACTGATGTTATTTTGGAATCTTGGGCTGCTTATAATTTGGCCAGCCTTTGGACAAGAAATTAGAGTGTTGACATACACAGCCTCTTTTTTTATATTATGGTTTTTCTCCTGGCCATCAGCTCATCTCTTAGTGATATACTGTGTTCACAGGGATGTACCCTGATCAGGCTGAACCCAGCCATCATTCAGTTGGTTACTAGATTTTTCTCCAACATTATTTTCCCCTATGTCCCCTGGTGGGGTGGTGCCTCTATCAGCATCACACAACCACAGCTTCCCTTGTGGCAGAAGCAAGCTCACTATCCCAGCTGCAGGGATTATTGTGTTGGTGGAACCCATTGTTAGCCCTCCCTGACCAAGATGCACTGTCAAAAAGCAACTGACTCGGCCATGGCCTCCCCCCTAATGTGACTTCCTGGGCTTACTTCCAAACTTGGGTCATCAGCATGGCAGTGTGATGCTCTACTGGTGGGCCATGGGGTGTCCTCAAAGCATAATATTCATGGTCAATAAACATAACACAACTGGTAATATTCCATTCTTTAGTTTCAAAGTTACAGGGGCTTAAAATTCTGCAGCTTACATAATTGTAAAATGTAATTTTTAAATTGCCAAATGTTTGGAAGTTTATAAGTGAGTTCCCAGAAAAGACAAAGCTATGAAACTTGGCACACTTCTGTATATGTCTTAGTACAGTTATTATATCAAATCTGGAACACTTTATAGAAATGCATTTTAAATTAGATGAAAATCATTGAAATCACAGTTCTGATGAAATTTCATATGTTCATGGAAGTTTCATGAAATATGATGGCAGCAAAATTTTAATTTCACCAGAAATTTACTGGCAGATGGTACATTTTGCCCAGCTCTAATGAGGGGGTCTGCACTCAGTGCTGAATGTCTTATGCCACAGCATGCATTTCCTGTCACAGATCTGTTGTATAGTGGTAGAGCTATATGCTACCAAGCAGTTGTTTGTAGAGAGTCTAGATTTGATCCCAGTGTGGTACATTTTTTTCCATTCTCAGTGCAATTTCTGTAGTATGAGAGAAATTGTTAGAGGTAATTGCTGATGTTAGTGATAGAGTTTCAGTAAATTTTAAAGTTATATATTGCTGATAACTTCCAGCTGAGACTTTCACATTTGAATGCAACTTGGGAAGCATTACTTCAAATGACTAGACTGGTGCATTACTAAATTAACTACACTCAGTGCTGGATGTCCTTTGGCACAGCATGTATTCCTTGCCCATGTGCTTTAGGGCAGTGGTAGTGCTACAGACTACTAAGCAGCGGTGGGTAGGGTATCTGGGTTTGATGCCCAGTTTTGAACAGTTTTTTCTTTCTTATTCAGTTTCTGTAATATGAGAAAAATTGTTTGATGTCATTCCTGATGTTAGTGATAGAATTTCAGGAAGATGTGATGTTCTGTATTACAGATAACTTGAACATTTCCAGCTGAGACTTAAAGGTTTGAATGCAACTTGGGAGGATGACTTCAAACTGTCTGATTTTTTCATTACTAAATCCATTGCAACTGTGTGTGTTTGCATGTATATGTGTGTGGGGGGGGGCGGAGGGGCTGCACTCAGTGTTGAATGTCCATTGCCACAATATGCATTTCCTATCACATAGCCTATGTACAGCAGTAGAGCTACAGTCTAACAAGCAGTAGTAGGTGGGGGGCCTAGGTTTGAGCCCCACTGTGGGACTTTTTTTGTTTGTTCTCACTACAATTTCAGTATGAGAGAAATTATTGGATAACCTTGCTGCTTTTAGTAATAGAGTTTCAGTAAAGTTTGTAGTTCTGTATTACTGATAACTTAAAAGTTCCAGCTGAGGCTTTCAAGTTCGAATGGAACTTGGGAAATATTAAATCCAATTGCCAGACTAGTACATTACTAAATCCACTGTAACTGTTGGGTGGGGTGGGAGGGGCTCCACTCAGTAGTGGATGTCATTTGCCACAGCATGCATTATTGTGCTTTAGTGCAGCTGTAGAGCTACAGACTACCAAGTAATAATGGGTAAAGAACCTTGATCCCCAATGTGGGACTTTTTTCTTTTCTTACTCATTTTCTGTAGTATGAGAGAACTTGCTTGCTGTCATTGTTGATGTTAGGGATAGAGTTTCAGTAAACTGTGAAGTTCTATATTGCTGATAACTTGAAAATTTCCAGCTGAAACATTGAGGTTTGAATGCAACCTGGGAACATTATTTGAATTTGACTGACTGGTTCATTACTAAATCCACTGCAGCTGTGTGAGTGTGTGTGTGTGTGTGGGGGGGGGTTGTCTGCACTCAGTGCTAAATGCCCTTTGCCACAGCATGCATTTCCTTTCAAAGAACCTATGCACAATGGTAGAGCTACAGGCTACCAAACAGTGATCCCCAGGATCTTCCTTCCATCCCTCCATGCTGTGGCACCTGGTAGGCACCTCACCTCCCTGTCCTCCCCCTCCTGGGTTCCTAGCTAGATCCCTCTTATGATGGAGTTCCCCACCAGGATTCACTTCCTCCTCTTCTGGGGTTCACTGTTCTCCCCGCTGAGGTCACCTCCTTGGCTACCCTCCACATCCTTTCCTTACACTTCTCTGGGTACCTCTGTTTGGATGTCCCCATTTGCCAATGTGGCATATAAGTTCTTGAATGGAATAGGATCTGGGATGTGCCACTGCCTGACTTCCCTAACCCTGCCTAAGCCCACTGTCATCCAAGTACTCCTCATTCTCGGAATCCTTTGAGGCAGCGGCATTGGACTGGGTGGTCTCTGGATAGGGGTGACGGTACTCCTGACCCAGTTTACTTCTGATCTGAGTCTGGCTGCCTCATCCTGCAGTCCAGAGAGATGCATGCAGATAGGGCAGCACCTCAGCATCCAGAAGGTCTGCCTGAATATGGCTACTCCGCAGCCACTGCATTGCACCACTCCCCACTTTATACTGCACTTATACTGCTATTCCAGTACTTGTCTGTTACTTGAAGCTCTCCTAGTTCCTTTTTTATTAATTTACTGTCCTAAAAATCCTGCCACTGATCCTCAGATACTTTTCTTTAAAAAAGAAAAAAAAAATAGTCAAAACACTTGTGCTGAGGGAGGGCTTCTTCACCCTTATGCCCCTCCTACTCCACAACCCCTACTATCTTGTGTGCTTAGCTCCTATCAATCAGATTTAACAGGGCATATATATGCATATATATATATATATATATATATATATATATATATATATAAGAGTTGGGCAGGGGCAAAATTTATAGCAATTAAAGACAGCAAAGGAAAAGACCACCACTACAAGCACACCAAACTAGATTTTAAATTTTCAACAGCCCAAAAACAATTCTAAGTAAAGACAGCAAAGAAATTATAGTGTCACTAATAGCCCAAAATCTAAGTTTAAAACAAAAAGAGCAATGAATAGTTACTGTAAAGCAATGAAATGAATTTGTTTCCTTCCCCTTCTGGCTTCTTCTGAGAAAACAAAAATCACTTGCTACCTCAACTCTGGCTAAGTCCCATCTCCAGTTATCACATAGCTGAGGTCAGAGGCCAGACAATTAGCACCCCTCACCCAAACTACAGGGCAAGTCGGACAAGCCAAGACTAAATTTGCAGCAATTAAAGACAGCAAAGGAATAGACCACCACTACAAGCACACCAAACTAGATTTTACATTTTCAACAGCCCAAAAACAATTCTAAGTAAAGACAGCAAAGACATTACAGTGTCACTAAAAGCCCACAATCTAAGTTTAAAACAAAAATAGCAATGGACAGTTACTGTAAAGCACTGAAATTAATCTGTTTCCTTCCCCTTCTGGCTTCTGGCTCTGAAGTGCTCCACAATATGTGAAGTGGTCCTCATTTCAGCTCCTACATCAGACAACCCCTCAAACTAGAACTTTAGACAAGTGTCACTTGAAATGAAATGTGTAGGTTCAAGTTTAAAATTCTGCATATTGCTTTGTACTCACTGATTTAGCAATCCTTCATAACCTCACTCTTTCATGTCTCCATTGTCTTGCTGCATTTAAAATCTAATGCACAGTGCCATTCTCAGATTGTACAGCACTTTCTTTCATGCAGGGGTACTCCCAGTGATGTCAGCACCTCACCCATCTTAAAAGACGTGGTGAATGCTTATGAGACACTGACATCATGGAGAGTGCCCCTGCAGGAAATTGACAAGAGCTGGCTGTAGCTAACAATGACTAATACACAGTGGGGACCTGTGTGATCAATGATTTAGCTATACAAGTGCTGTTTGACCTCGGGTAACCTCATGACTTGCATAAACAGCATGAGTATAGATATATCATTCATCACACAAGGTCCCCTCTGCATATTTCATTTATGAAATAGGATAAGACCTTGAGAGATAGTTTTTTTAGCTTTTAAAAAAAAATTATCTGTAAAAATTTGGGGTGTGTGAACTAGTGGTATTGCACGTTTCCCTTTCCCTGTTCCCATAGCTGTTGCCATGGATGTGGTGTCAGGACAAGGAGCTGACACTGCAGTGTAGCAGTTCATTGGTGCTGCAGACATTCTGCAGAAATTACAAACCGGTGCCATGGAAATTCTATGGCAAATGGCAACCCTACTGCAGAACATGGTCTCAAAGTGCCACAGAAAAATTGGGGCCTTGCTTATAGTTTCTGGGATTAAATATTGACACTTAGCTATTAATGGATTGTTTATATTACAAGGCAGTTTGATGATTTATACTGTGTCAAACTTTCAAGACAGCATTTATGACCAGTTTTGTAGTGGTCTCTATTTAGAAATATTACCACCACTGTTAAGCATAAAACTCCCCTTATTCTCCTATATTGCATAGATTAGAGGCCCCATTATTGTAATCAAGTACCATAGTCCAACCTACTAACAGTAAAAATTATTTTGGTAGCTTTTCGTTGTACCCTCTCTATTAATTTTTTCCCTCTGACCAGTTCTGGGGCACACAAGGGTGAACAAAATTCTAGATGTGGTCTTGCAAGACTAGAATAAAGGGGGACCAGGACCGCTGAGCTTCTACTTTTAATACTTTTTAGGATATAGCTCAAAATTTGATTCCCCTTTTTTACAATATTTTGAGTGTGCATATCAAATCTAAAGTTGTGCAAAAAAGTGACCCCAAGGTCTTTTTCATTTTCAGTGATTTGTAAGATGATGTTGTTTAGTTTATAACTGTAACATGGATTGTTTTTCCTGAAATGCATTACCTTACATTTTGGTTCATTAAAGGATAGTTTGTTGTCCCTTGCCCAATTCTCAAGATGAGTAAAGTTATTTTGAATTTCTACAGCTGATGTACAGTATGATTAGTTACAATGCCACCCAATCTGCAATCATCTGCATATTTTCCCATACAGCAATTATTATTAAGAGGAAACATAGAGGATATTAATATGTTGAAAAGAGCGGGACCCAGGACAGAGCCCTGGGGAACTCCACTTGTAACCAAACCCCATGGAGATAAGTGACCCTTTATTTACATTCTGAAAGCAACAATTTGACCCAACTTATGATCAGGGGATGGATATTTAACTGCATCATTTGTTCAATTAATATTCAATGTGATAACTGAGTCAAAAGCTTTTGAAAAGTTGAGAAAGATAACATCTACTGATAACCCATTATCCAATGCTTCACTCACCAGCTCAAAGAAATTAAGAAGGTTTGTTAAACATGATCTGCACTGGACAAACCCATGTTGTGTTATATCAATATGCCCTAATTCTGCTAGATGTGATGTTATTCTTACTTTTAGTCATTTTTCCATTAATTTACAGATTACCACTGTTAAACTTATAGGTCTATACCTTGTTACACTGTTTTTGCTGCCACTTTTGTGTAGTGGAATAACTGTGACCTCACTCCACATTGAAAGAATTGTACCTTCATTAAGTGAGGCATTAAACAAAGTAGCCAATGGTTCTGATATTTGTTATGCCACTTCCCTAATAAATATTGGTGGAATCCCATCCAGGCCTGCAAAACTATTAGATTTAATGGAGCTAATAACATTGAGAACCTATTTTGTATTAAATAGTTTCACAATGTTGTTGTTCTCAGTAGAGATAGTTGGAATAGAATCTTTAGGTCCAAAAACACTAATGAAATATCTATTTAATTCAGTGGCCATTTCCACCTCATCAAGTATCAATCCATTTGAGGATTGCAGGGGGCCAATTGTCAGATTACTCTTTTTATATAGATCCATTATAGTAAAAAAAAATATGTTTATCTTTAACAGAAGTCACAAGCTTTATCTCTATTTGTTTTTTCAGTTTTCTAATAAGGTTTTTTTTTTGTTCACAGATTTTTTTTATTTTGGTGCTTTCCTATTATTATTATATTTAGTCCTGGTGGGATCCCAAAGGTTTATACAGTACATTAATTTTTCATTTATTTTCTGCCACATCTCATTTAAGGTACAATTTGCTAGATCAGTATTCCAATTCCAGTCATTGAGGAAAGCATTACTTTTCTTATAATCTGCTTTGAAGAAATCTTTAATTTGAGTGTGGCCCTGAGCACGAACCTTCTGATTAATATTTATTTCAATACGGATCATGTTATGGTCATTATCAGCCAGAGAATGTGTAACATCTACCTTATTTAATTCTTGCTCCCAGTTTGTGAAGAATAAATGTAAAATATCCTGCTTTCTAGCTGAAACTTTAATTAGTTGCTCCATATTGTATATAGTCATCAGATCAATAAATCTATTATCTAGGTTGGATGATCCCCATCATGATTCCCAATTGTTATTAGAGAGATTAAAATCTCCCATTAGAATATAATCTTACTCAATTTCCATAGTTTCAATGCCATTGATGAACATGTTATTTTCATTACTATCTAAATTAGGTGACATATATCCTAGTCCTATAGTTATGTTGTGTTTGTTAGGAAGTACAACTTTAGCCCATAATAATTAATTTTCTGAGACAGCAACAGATCTGTTGACTACTTTATATGATTTAAATTCATTTGTGACATATAAAGCTATTTCCCTTCCTCTTGAGCTTTTACGATTTTTTAAAACTTTGAATATCCAGTAATTTCAGTGCCCCAGTCACTGTCATTAAGCCAAGTCTCTGTAACTCTGCAAATATCAATTTTATTAAGTGACATAAAGTGCTTAAGTTCATCAATTGTGCTTGAAAGACTGTGTGTATTTACCAATAATATTTGTAATGTATCTTTTTTTTCTTTAAATGTTATGCGGTCCATAATCAGAGAAGGGTTCATGTCTATGGTAGTGCTTGTAGCCTGCGCCAGGTCTATAGTTAAATGGTCGGGCTTTCTGTCTCATTAGCTGTTTTCAGAGATTCCAATAAAATTGGCTGGCATCCCCCCTATGTTCTAGTTGAAATTATTTTGGATAGAGGATGCAATTTGTTTGCCTAAAAGTGTATTATCTTTTCTACTCAGGTGGAGACCATACAAAGAAAAAAGTCTGTTTCTTTCATAAAAGTCTTCCCAATGAGTAATATACCCTATGTATTGCTTTAGACACCATCTACATAACCAGTCTTTCAGCCATTTGATTTTTATAGTCTTATTCAGTTGACTTGGGGATAGGTAAGACCTCTGAGAATACGATTTCTCATCCTAGTTCAATAAGTTTATTTGTCATTGCCAAAATATCTTGTTTTATTTCTATTAAAGGATCCCTCAGAAAATTGTTTGCTCCTGCATGGATTATGACTAAAGGTTTTTCAGCAGATTTTAGGATATTATGTAGCATCAAAGTGATATCTGCTATTTTGAGCTCCTCTAAAGGATGACATAGTTTTGTTTTCTTTATCATTATTACAAACTGTAAACAGGATAATTATTTACATAATCAGAAAAAGCACTTGCTTTTATTTTCAAAGTATTACTGCCTGAGAGTGGTTTGTTGTGTGTGAAGGATTTTGGGAAGGTTTATTTAATCTGTGACATGTCTGTTTAGCACTAAGGTGCCACATGCTCCTGAAACTAGGATCCTGGAAGAGAATCTGTGGGTCTAAAGTAGGGAAAATACACATGGTCTCTGAAGGGGTCTGTGAGGTTTGAATCAGGTTCCTGCACCACCTGTGGGAGAAGACACAATTAGGGTTATGAGGACAGCACTGAAGAGTTCATAACACCTGAGTTCTCCCCAGTACAGCAATCAAAGAGGGTTCTTACCTGGCTACAGACTTAAGGCTGTATTTTACCCTTACTCAGAAAGAGAAGAAGCCCTGGGCCCTCATGGCGAGTGTTCAGTAGTGAAATCAGTGAGCTCTCTAAAAGGACATGAGGACGGTATTTCCTGACCTCCCTGTCATGTATTGCACTTAGTGAAGAGCACTGTGAGGTCAGTGGACCCAGCCCACAGGATTGGGTCTGTGACACCTCCACCCTGCTGATTTTAGTTAGGCAGTACCGGGGAGAAACTCCCAGTGCTGCCAAATATAACAGTGACACTGGGGGTGGGGCCCTAATCCCTCCTTGTCTCTCCCTAGTCATTTATTTTTTTCCTTTTTATTTAAAACCTGTAAAAAGGGAAAAAAATCCATCGATGTCTGTTCCAGCCCCTGCCGCAATCCAACCAGCCCAACCCATGTTATTAGTAAGGCATGGGGGTACCCAATCCCCCATGTCAGCCGCCACTCCCCACCCTACCCCTTTAGTACTGCAGCACCAGGGAGCCCACCCCTAGTGCTGCCAAATATAACAGTGACACTGGGGGGGGTGCCTAATTCCCCAGTGTTGTTACATGTAACAAAGAACAATGTCTCTCACTGTTTTTTATAAAAAATGTTATTTTGTAAACCTGTAAAAAAGAAAAATGTTCATCGATGTCTGTTGCACCATTATTCCACCCACCACCAGACGCTCCCACTCACTACCACCCCCCACAAGCACAGCCCTTACTTATCCACTGGGGGACAGACACTGTACTCCTTTCTCGACCGAAGACACATCTTCACTCCTCAAGGCCCAACTACGAACTGAGGAAATCAGGAATGTGATTCAATGTATTTCAATGTGGTTTTGAACTTAGTAGCATAACTTGGCCATTTTTCAATATTTTTGCCCCACATTTTCAACATACCTTTTCTGGGACACCACCTCATGAACAATGCAAGTGACATTAGGTCCTGAAAGGTGATTTTGTGGTCGCTGCATGAAATCACCTTTTGGGCAGGAGTCAAAAGTTTTTTCCACCATTGTTAATGAGGTGGGGTCATAAGAAGTCTATGCTGAAAATTTGGCATACAAATATTAAAAAAACAACAAAGTAATGAGCCTAGGTTGAACTTTGCAAATGCAGTCTCATAACTTAATTTTCAACATTTTGCCCCCAATTGTTCAAAACAGCCATTTCTTCACAGTGACTCATGAATGTGACAGCTGTCATTTTTCAAATCTTGGCCAAAATGTGTTTTCACATCCCGAAAGGTAATTTTGCAGTCACTGTGCAAAATCACTTTTCAGGCAGGAGTTGAAATTTTTCTCTACTATTGTTCATGAGATGGGGTCATAAGAAGGCAATGTTAAAAATTTGGGGCAAAAATGTTAAAAAACAATAAAGTTATGAGCTTATGTTGGAATTTACAAACACAGGCTTGTAACTTTGGTAATTTTCAATAGTTTGACCCCAAACCTGCATCATAGCCCAGTTCTTCACAGCACCTCATGAATGTGGTTGCTGTCATTTTTCAAACCAAGGACAAAATGTGTTTTCACACCCTGAAATGTGATTTCACAGTCACTGCACAAAAGCACCTTTTGGGCAGGAGTTGAACATTTTCCACACTATTGTTCATGAGGTGGTGTCATAAGAAGGCTATGCTGAAAATGTGGCATAAAAATATTAAAAAACAACATTATGAACCTACGTTGAAGTTTGCAAACACAGGCACATAACTTCGATAATTTTCAATATTATGCCCCTAAATTTTTAACATAACCATTTCTTCACAACACCTCATGAATGCGACAGCTGTCATTTTTCAAATCCTGGCCAAAATGTGTTTTTTTTTATCCCAAAAGGTGATTTCACAGTTGCTGCATGAAATCACCTTTAGATCACCCTGCTTCCATTTGTTGTAGTACATTGAAGATCAAGCCAGTAAAAAAAACCTGGTGATTACTTTGAACATGTGCTTTCATTCCTTCAGATGGTAGCTGGCCAATTTGATAAGATTAGGGTCTCTTTGCTGGTCACAACCCACTTTTAATGTATCATACTTAGTAAGAACTTTAAGTAAATCTTGACTTTTACCAATATTGCCACTCCTCTCCCTTTACTTCAGCTAATATAATACACAGCTGTCACATACACTATGCAAGGAAACATTAGACATTAACAAATGCTTGTATTACATTGTATATCTCATCCAACGAACTTGCCACCATCAAACATAGTTTCTTTCTCATTGTTTGTCTATTATTTTAAACAAATATTGATTTTTATGGTATAAGTTAAACACTTAAGTACAATATAAGTGTTTAATATTAGTAAACACTGAGCTGTTAAACTGTGGATCTCACTAAGCAGTTATTTTGATTAATTTAATCTAAATGTCTGATTATCTGTGATAGCCTTAGGAAAGCCATACTAAATTGAGTTATTAAAAACTCTTTGTGTATCTAGTAATCATACTGCTTGTTTGGTGCTTTCATGCATTTATTTATAGCCATGTTATCATGGATCCCCAAATAATTGTGAGTTAAAGTTTAACCAAAACATGGTGTCCATGTATAGAATGATGTTCTGAGAGATAGACAAGGTGCCACCTGGAGGTAAAGAAACCTTAATATGTGTCTCTTCCACAAACTGGTAGTCATTGGAGTTAACATAATACCAAATGACTAAGTCCTGTTAATTAAGTTAGCAGTCTATAACTGGGTCACATATTGTGTAATTGTCCATCTGTCTTCCCCCATACACACACACGCACACGCACACACACACACACACACACACACACACACACATGCACACACTGTATAACTGCTATCCTGAAAGGTCACATACATCACAAGATGTGTAGGTTGCACATTGCATGGAAATATACATGAACCATTTTCAAACATCAGCCTATTTCATTATTGGCCCCTTTGTCTGATGACCAGCTTAAAATCTATTTAGAGACACATCAGGTTCTTACAGTATCTAAACATGGGTCCTTCTTTGATGTTTCAGGTAGATGATAAAAGTTTTGTACAGGTATGGTTCCTCCCTGTCATGTTAATTCTCAATTACAATTGGACTTTGATCTAGTTCAGGCCTGGCTTTGGGATAATGGATTACTACTGAACACTTCAAAAACAAAGTACAATATCTGAAATATGGCTCTAGTCAAAAAATATAATCTCGGCTTCCTGTCCTTCCTTCAATTTTGGATGAAAAGGGAACAAAGTCACATGCTGAGTATTTCAAATACTTAGGCAACACAATTGATAGTACTTTATATTTTAAGAAACATATAAATGGAATGATTGAAATTGTACATATGAGGCTGGGACAACTTTACTGTATTCAGAATTGTTTATCACCTCATTCTAGGAAACTTCTTGAACTATTATTGTTAACTTCAACAGTAGATTATGGTGTTTCAGTCTACACAACAGCTACTGATGCATTAATTTCCCCAGTAAAGGTTTTGCATAATTTCATTTGCTAAATTGCTTTGTCCACCCCTCCAAAAAAAAAACAACTCCATAATTGCACATTATAAAGTTTTTTGAATTGATTTTCATTTGAAGCAATATATTTGAATTTTTCTTTCTTAACTTTATGGCAATTTCTTAATTCTACTTCATTTATATTTATGAGTTTTGTTACTAGTAACTTAAGTTTGCATACCACCAGGCCAACTCAAGGTAGACAGGGTAGATCCATTTTTATAAAACAACTTTGGGTCAGAAATCATATCTCTATTGAACAATCAAATGTTAGAACTCCCTCCCTCCCTGTCAGTATGCAAAATATACAATCTGAGGCAGTGTTCAAGTCAGTATTATGAGTTTGTTGTTTTGACAAATCAGATTGTACTTGTTCAAGATTGTACTTGTTCTGAATGAGTGCTGCTGACATATAGATGTTTTAATTATTATTTATACTTGAAGTTCTGATGTTGATGTAGCATGTTTTTTTTTAATTTAATATACTTCATTGAATGCATTATAAAAATACACATACAACACCACAACAATAGAACGACAATGAATAAACAACATCAACAACTCACCCCTCACCCCTCCCCATTCCTCATCCCTTCCTCCCCTGGTAGAATGGTACAACTTAAATTAGCTAAATGAAGTATATTGTTACTTATATAAAAGGAAACACAATATCTAAAAGTAAAAAAAAGTGTAAAGCAGGTTAGAAAATTAACACTAGACTGCTATAAATAATGAAAAACTAAATCCAATTGGGAGCCCTACCTGAACCGCTTACACTGTATATAGGGTATGCAATTTACTCCATTCCTTATTAAACGATGAGAGCCAGTTATGTAGATTAGCAATCATCTGTTCAACCTGAATATTAAATAGGAGTTTCTGCAACCGTTTGTGGTATGACAGAGAGGTTGGTTCAAGTCAATGATGGAGTACTAACCTTTCAACTTGATAAAAAGATTAAAGCCATAAAATATCTCCACTCTTTCACCTCTGCCTTGCTATAATCACCCACTATGCAGACATCAGGAGTAAAATCTCCATCTATCCCAAAAAGGGGGTCAGCCCTATTCTTAATTAAAGTCCAAAAAGGGGCTACCTTAGGACATTCCCCAAAAATATGGAACACTGTCCCCTCAGCTTGTCCACACCATGTACATAGGAATGACTGGATTCTATACAATTTCACTAATTTAGTAGGTGTAAACTACAAGTTATTCAATATTTGAAATTGGGTAAACTGTAACTTATCTTAAGATTTACAGTATATGCATATAGATCTTTCCAGATGTTATGCCAACAAAAAGTTTACTGTGGAAGCTAGCAGTCTGGTATACAGAAGTATCATTAAACTCCGGGTAGGCTTTAGAGGATAAAAGGGAGTACAATTTGGAAACTGTATGTGGCTTGAGAAACCAGGAGCCAGATATTCAAAACTTAGCCCTGGGGCAAAATTAGCACTGCACAGCATGCTGGTTTAGCCCGGAAGCATTTGTATCTTATACATTTATGAGTTTTGTTACTAGTAACTTAAGTTTGGGCACCACCAGACCAACTCAAGGTAGACAGGGTAGATCCGTTTTTTATAAAATAACTTTGGGTCAGAGATCATATCTCTACTGAACTATCAAATGTTGGAACTCTCTCCCTGTCAGTATGCAAAATATACAATCTGAGGCAGTGTTCAAGTCAGCATTATGAGTTTATTGTTTTGACAAATCTGATTGTACTTGTTCTGAATGAGTGCTGCTGAAATGTAGTTGTTTTAATTATTATTTGTACTTGAAGTTCTGATGTTGATGTAGCATTTTCTTTTTATTTAACATTCTTGATTGAATGCATTATAAAAATACACATGCAATGCCACAACAATAGAACAATAATGAATAAACAACCCCAACAACGCTACAGTAACAAGGTGGCCAGCAGTGTGAGGGACACAGCAATGCCTATGGTGTGTCAGGCATTGATGGCTGCAGCACTCCACACAGTGGCAGGCCCAGCTGACAGGTGTGTCCTGACAATGGACACTACTGTCATGCTGTAGTGTGACCCACAGATGCTGCTTCACTGGCATGGGATACTCACAGTAACATACACATGACTGGCTGTGTGTGCTTTGGTGTTTGTACAGATGTGTGGTATGTCACCTGGGGGGGCACATACCATCAGACAAGCACATTGGTGTCAGGGTATTCACTACACTGTACCATGTGCACTGCATGGATGGCCCCAGCCTTGTGGCAGCACCCAGTATCTGGTGCAGCCTGGCCAGCTGTACACGCTCCCCTCAACACCCTCCACACCCCTAGTGCTGCATGTGTTTACTGGATTGTGTTGGTGTACCCCAATAGGAGGACTGGATGTGTGCTCTGTATGGACACACTGCCATGGTGTTCACTGGGTACTGGGTAACCCAAGAATGCCTGGCATTGTTGGGACCAATGTGAGATGATGGTGACATAGGAGGTGCTATCTGTGTGCAGTATGTCTCTTCCATGTCTGGTTTCTTTCTATGTTTTTTATCACCTTGTTGTCTGGGTAAGCACACTGGGCCAAGGTCCAGTGTCAGTAACCACCCAGAGCCAGTACATGTGCAGCAGAGATGATACAGGGTACACTAAATACATACCATTAACAACAACACACAATTCACAATGTGCAATATGGTGTCACATTGCAAGCTGTTTCTGCTGCAGGTGCTGTTTCAGCTCAGTTATATCAATGACAGGATGGTTAGCTTCCAGGCAATAGTATTGCAGTGTATTCCACAGTTTGGGTGCCTGGGCATGTGGAGTGGTCTAGAGTGGCTGTCCACCCACACTGCCTCCTCATTGACTGCATACAGCCTTGTCCCTGTTATTGCTGTGTTCATGCCCTCGATCCTTGGTTTACCCAAGGTTAAGACTACCTTTTCATAGGCATTAACTTGCACCGCATGTTGCGCTAATGCACTTTGCATGGTGCTAACCTTTTAAATATACCATTGTGCCTGTATGCATGTCCCTGCCCCTCACTTTGCACTGCACATGCATGATCTTTTAGCATCAACACTAACACATTGCACCGGCACTATTTGGCCCTTTGAATATAGCAGTCCTTCACAAATGTGGTGCAATTCCAGCACACTTGTTTTGTGCCCAGTGCAAAGTTTTGAATACATGGCCCCTGGTCTTGTAATGCTTGCAGAAACTCAGAAAATGTAATATCCCCAAAGGTAGTCTCAAATCGTTTGGTAAACTTTAAAAACTAACTTGTTATCTAACTGAAAAAGTCCCCAAATCTCCTTAGAGGATAGCAGAACACCATTTTGGAGTAAATCACACACCTTGACATTCGCAAATTGTGGTAATCATGTTACCGTAAGGACCCTCCCACCAATTTTGAAATTAGGATTCTGGAAAACAGGCTGAGAAATATCTTGCTGCTGCTTATACCACATGAATGTACAAAATTGCAAGTGAACCCAAACAGAAAGACCAATTATGGAATTATGGAGATAAGTAGGCATATCTTTAGGAGAGATCTACAACAAGACCCATGGAGATAAACCCACCTTGGCTATTTGATCTTTCTAGAAGGCTAACCAAACAGGGGAATAAACAGGAGATCCATCCTCTGGATATGGGCAGTACCACTTTAAATAGTTGTTGGCATGACTAGCCAAATAATATAAGGTAATGTGTGAAAGCCAGAGGCCCCCCAGTTCCTTAGGACTGCCAGTTTGTTGTAATCTCATCTGGAAGTCTTGCCTAAGTAGATCAACTCTGAAATTAGGCTATGCAATTTTTTAAACCATGAATGGGGAAGCCAAATATTAAGCATATTAATGGGATAAAAAATATGGGGTAGAATATTGATTTTGACAATGCTGGTTCTACACTAAAGGGTCAAAGGTAAAGATTTCCATCTCTGCAAATTTTGCTGCAACAGAGATACTAAGTTGTCAAGGTTAAGCTTTTTGGATTGAGATGCACTCCTTGAGAGAACAATATCTAAATATTTACTCTATTTAGGGGACCAAAACAGGCCAAGTTCAAAAATATCCAATTTGAGAACAGCGGAGTTTAGAGGCATAACAGTGGTTTTATCTAAGTTGAAATTATGTTTTGTGTATTTGTATGCATGATTCTGGTCACCCATGAAAATGGACACTCGTGCTCTTGGGGTCTTACCCAGTAAACACATTTTAAATATTAAAAAGAAAGTTAAAAAACACCCACTCTGAATATACATGCATACAACTACTGTAAATGCAGTTGCTCTAGTATATATGTGTGAGTATGGCATTGTAACCCAACATAAGGAGTTTCATACAATAGATTTGTGTAAGCAATACACAGAAGCCATGTTAAACACTAGTTCAGACTCTGAAATGCAGTATGATTTTTGTATTAAATTGTCAAATCACTTTCAACCAACCTTGCCTTTATTACATTTAAAGCAAAACTATAGCACAGAAATTAACAAGCATTTGTCAATGCCGAATGTTGTTGCGCTGGCATTGGCAGTGGTGGAGCTAGAGATGCATAAGAGGAATGGCAGTGAAGTATTGAAGTGGCGCCAACCCCACCCCCACCCTGTAGAGAGTGACAGGCATTGGGGTGTGCCTTTGGGTCATCAGCTATAATGCTCATGTCATTGTACCTCACCCTACCCTGTAGACACTGACAAGTGTCATGGTGTGCTTTTGGGTCTTTGGGCATTATACTTAACCCATTCCATAAGGAAATATGCTGACATGGGTGTAGTAGAGAGTGTGGGTGAAGTTTGTGGCGAACAGTGCAAGACACACCACAATGCCTGTTAGTGGCTGCAGGGTGGGCATGGGGGGTGGAATGGCATGAGCATTACATCCGATGATCCCAAGTCACAGCCCTGACACCTGTCAGTCCATACCGGGTTGGGTGCTACAGTTGGAAACCCTAACACCGTAGGCGTGTAGTGCTGGTTTCACTCCACATTTTCAACATGGGTTGCTTGTCAGGCCACCTCATGAAAAGTGGCACAATCACTTTGTTAGCTGAAACATGGTTTTGCACAGCGGCTGTGCCATTTAGCGACAGAGGGACGAAAACAGTTTTGGGCAGCATGTATAGAATGACAACTGTATTGTTCATGAGGAGGTGAAAAAAATGGCAACGTTGAAAATCTGGAGTGGCAATATGAAATATTGGTGAAGCAATGAACATGCATACAAATTGCACAACAGACGCCCGCAACCCAATTATTTGTGAAAGTTTTTTAGGCACATTTTCAACATAGGTATTTTGGGACCTCCCCTCATGAACAGTGGTGCTGTGATTTTGTTAATGTGTCCCAAAAGGTGATTTCCCACAGCGAGCATGCCATTGTGTGCCACAGTTGTGGAAACAAGTTTTGGGCAGGCTGTGAAAAATGGCAGCTGTACTGTTGATAAAGAGGCATGTACAAATGCCAGTGGTGAAAATCTGGCATGGAAATATTGCAGATTTACAAAGTTACAAGGCTGCATGGGAACTGCGAAACACACGCTTGCAGCACAGTCATTTTATGGACTTTTAGCACCAAATTTTCAACATAGGCATTTTAGGACCTCTGCTCATGAGCAGTGCCATCATCATTTCCTCAAACTGTCCCAAAAACTGGTTTTGCACAGCGACCATGCAATTCTGTACCAGACGTGTGAAAACACATTTCAGCCAGGATGTGTAAAATGACAGCTGTACTGTTCATAAGAAGGTGTGGAAAAATGCTAATTTTGAACATCTGGAGTGAAAATATATTACAAATGCACAAAGTCATGAGCATGCATGCAAACTGCGCAACGCATGCGACCAGTGTCACTGTCATTTTCATAATGCGTCTCTAACATGGACTTTCCACAACGACCACGCTATTCTGCGCCGAAACTGTGAAAACACATTTTGGTCAGGATGTGAAAAATGACAACTGTACTGCTCATAAGGAGGTGCAGAACAATGGCAATGCTGAAAATGTGGAGTGAAAATATTATACATTTGCGAACTTATGAGCGTGCATGCAAACTGTGCAATGCACGCTCGTAACACGGTCATGTTTTGGAGTATAGCCACCAAATTTTCAGCATAGGCATTTTATGACTTCTGCTCATGAACAGTGTAACTGTCATTTTTGGAATTTATCCCAAACACTGATTTCCCACATCAACTGCGCTATTCTGCGCCAGAAGTGCAAAAACACATTTTGGGCAGGATGTGAAAAATTACTGCTGTACAGTTCACAAGAAGGTGTGGAAAAATGCCAATGCTAAACATGTGGTGTGAAAATATTGCCGGTCGGCTAAGTTACAGTATAGCAACTTACGTACTGCCCTTTCGTAAAATGATCATTTTTATTTTTCCACCAAATTTGCCACATAGGCTTTTTGAGAGCCCCCTCATGAACACTGGCACTGTCGTTTTGTTCCTCACTCCTGAAAGGTGATTCTGCGCAGTGACTGCAAAATCACCTTTCGGGACCAAATACCACCATGACAGTGCAAGAATTCATGAGGATGGGTCCCAAAAACCCCATGTTGAAAATTTGAAGACAAAATTCCAAAAAATGGCTGAGATATGCAGCAAAGTTGAAAAACCCCTATTTATTCCATTATGCAGCTTACCGGCATTTCCTCAGTTCGTGGTCAGCTTTGAAGAGTGCAGACGTGTTCCTGGGCCACCGAAGATCATCACGCCAGACTCCACAGGTAAGTATGGGGTGAGGAGGGGAATGTGGGGAGGCAGGATGCGCAGATGGTGGGTGCGGGTTGTGGGAGGGAGACTACGAGGGACCGTTTTTGTGTTACAGGGTAAAAAAACAAAACATCGCTGGACAGTTTTTTTTCCTCAGGGGATTTGGCATGCTGGGGTGGGCTCCCAGCATGCCACCTAACTGTTTGGGGGGGCTGCAGCAGCTGACAGGGGATTGGGCACCCTTGTCGGCACACCACAAAAGGGAGGGTAATTTATGCTGATCGGGATTGGGCACCCCCTTCTGCACACAAGAAAAGCAGGGGGGCAAGAGACAAGGGGGACTGGGCCCCCCTCAGCATGTAACAAATGAGGGGGGTGCCTTATGTCGACGGGGAGTGGGCTCCCCCATCAGCACATACATTGGGGCCAGGGGAAGCTGGCAGGGGGATTGGTCACCACCGAAGTCGGCAGTTGGGTGGCTGCCATGCATAGAATGTGGCCGAGCACATTGAGAATTCCGCTGCATCTGACGAGCTTTGCTCAGATTGCAGCAGACCTTTCCTTAGATGTGCTTATCACATTATGTATGCATGGTGTGGTGCCGGCATGCAGGCTGATTGGGGAATAGGGAATGCACCTACTGATGCATGCCCTGCATTCTCCCAACAGTGACCGCACCTCCAAATCTGCACTACCGCAGAATGTTGGCTGTGCAAGCACGCCAACATAAAAACTGATTCCAATACAAAATGGAAATACTTAAAGCAGCATTATTTGTTAGTTAGCAAAAAAAAAAAAATCATATGTAATTTTAACATTCTTAGATTCATTCTTGATGCATTTTTTAGTTTTGTCAGGTATTTTTAAAACAGCTTTTATAGCTAATTTTCAAACTAATAACTCAGCCAGCACTCATAATTACTAAAAATCTTTTCCACTGAGGTTACCTGCTGAAGTAATTCCTAGATACATAAGGCTCAATTTTCAAAAGCCCGAGAATGCTGCAAGCCGCTGGTGCGCCAATCATACAGCACGCGAGGCTTGCACCATTCTCCTGGTGCCATTCAGGATTTTCACTCCCATGCACCAAACAATGCAAGTTACACCAGCTCCCCCTGGTCTAACTTGTGGCATGCTGCAGACCTTTTTTACGGGGCTTCTGCCGAATATTTGGGGAAGCCGCCGTAAAGGGTAGAGGCAAGGGAAATGTTATTTATATAGCGCCCTATCCAGGGGCTCTGAGCGCATCACAATAAACATCCCCAGAATTTAAAATCAAAACATATTCAAATAAAACTAAAAGCTCTTTCAAGCAAGAATGTCTTTAAAGAGGCTTTAAAGGCCTCAACAGAGTGAAAGTGTCGAAACGGTGCTTGATGTACTAAAATTGGGTGAAGTTGCACCAAAGGAGTTTTGAGCAGCTGCTGTGATGAATGGGGCTGATGCAGGGCTTGATGTAAGCCCTGAGTCAACCTTTGAAAATAGAGCCCATAATGTTGACGTAGAAGTATGGTGGTGCCACATGTTTCTGATGGCAAATGGCACATAACTATAAGAAAATACTATTGTTTTCACTGTGGACAAAGCACAGGAGTGGGAACCTTTAAAAATTTCAAAATCCTGTGTTTCGGTTTAGGAGTTGAAGAAAACAGAAAGGCAAATGGCATTTGGATATTTTTGCTGGAAAAACCTTATTGTTGAATACAACTATACGTGACTAACAAATACTGCTGCTTTAAGGCAGCTTTAGGAAATAACTACCTATAAAAGAGGAGGGATAAGTAACTAAGACATAAAAATAGTTTTTTGTACTTGCTAACTTAAAATTTCACAAGTTACTTTTTGCTAATGTTAATTAGAAGCTAAAATGCAGAACTTTGCCATTTCTTCAATATATACTGTAGGTGTATCAGATTTAGGAAATATGACCCCAGGATCACCAACAAAACAAAGTATTGGCTGAATAAGATGGATGATAACTCCTATCCCATATTTCTGAGATGATCTAAGGGCTCTCATATTTAACATTACAGATACCCATTGATTAGGTATCCTTGATGAGAATGGCACTTGGAAAAGTGTAAAATAGAGAACAATTTAATTGGCTGTAGAATCTGATAATTCAGAGGTTCAAGGTTTTATGTTATGTTTATTAGGTTTAGCAGTTTAGTTTTAACAATTTGGAGATATTGTACAAATAGTTTATTAGCTGTTCGTCTACTATCATTTTAATAGTCTTTCCATGTAGTATATAAGAATTCTCAGACCATCTTTTGCTATTGAACTTTTACGGCAGTAAGATATATGTGAATCCAATGTTCATAACATTTTAAGGCATGCTTAAATAACGTTCATGTCGTTTTATTCGTTACTCTGAATTTCAATAAAAAGATTAACTACAAAAAAATAAAATGCAGATCTTAATATCTGTCAGTTTTTTAAGTCTTTAATAAGTGTAATGAATGACTACTTATCAGAGGAAGTAGAATGTGCATTGCACTGATCACAGTGGACACAGTTAATGTTAACAAGGACATTTTTATTGGAGAATTGCAAAAGAGCTAGACTTCCGATGCCAGAAACTTAATTGCCTTGATAAAGCACACAGTGTAGTACATGAAACATTGGCGGCAAGAGGGGTGCTACTATGGTCACTGTTTTTAACCAAATCAAAATGTTTTCTACATTGACTCAAAGGTTTTTGATATCACAGTTTCTGGCATCAGAAACTCCACTCTTTTGTGGTTCTGTAGTACAATTTCTTCACTTGTGGCTCATCACTACTCTGCTGGTGGCTGCCTTTTGCAGTTTGGATCACTTTTATTGGTGTATCTCTGCATTGTTCACATTACAGTACTAGTAGGCTGTCATTCACAACTTTGTGAATGACCAGTGTGAATGGCAGCTTTCAGTATACATTGCAAGCCCATTGGTTGACACGGTCTGCCAATGGGCTTACAGTAGTACAGCAGCTGTCATTTGCAGATGACTCTGTTGGTGGGCAGCCATGGTGGTTTGCCAGTGGGTTGGGCTGCCTGCCGATGATGGTAACATGCTGGGATGGGGGAGCGGGGTGGAGTGGTGGTGCCTGAGTGGGTGGAGCAGTCCAATGGACCACCAGAGAGCCTTTGGGACTTCCGTCGTTGGTGCAGTCAGGTCAGGGAAGGGAGGTTCTACTTGACTATCTGGGCTTTGCCGCATTTAGTTGCATATTACCAGGGATGCAGGCAGGGAAGGGGGTGCCACTGGACTACCAATGGATTGAACCAGGTTACATTGCTGTGGGAATTTGAGTGGGGGTGGAACTACTGGACCACCAGGGGTACTTTAGGGTTTGCATCTCAAGTTGTCAGTGGGCCAGGGAAGGGTAGGGGAGTTCCACTAGATTACCAGGGATGCCTGGTGATAATAGTGCTGCTATGGGGATATGGGCGGGGGCTGCATGGACTGCCAGGGTAGGTATGCTGCCATGCTGCTATCTGCAGTACTGTAGCCTGCCTGTGGGTGGACAACCACTTAAATCAACTTGTTGTAGGCTTATCTTTTGGAGGTGCATCTCCAGACTTACTCTGGAGATGCATCTCCAAGTAGGGTTGTGAATAGGGCTGCACCCCATGTGCATGGGCATGCCCCCTGCACAACCCCACCAGGTGAGCCATGTAACATTATGGGTGGTATGCGGTGCATCTGTGATACACCGGCACATCCCTGCCTTTCCAGAATCATGCTAGTGCACAAGTCGGGGATGCGCTGGCTCATCTCAGACGCACTGGGCACATCCCTTTTGTGAATCCTGCCCACAGTATGCTAATATACCATGAGGCAGGCACTGGGAGTAATACATTTTAATTTAGGCAAGTGTAGGATGGGGAAAACTGATGCATCAGTTTTAATTTGAATATGCAGAAGCTGGGGGAACAGATTATTTCTGATGGCACACTAGTCCAGATTTTTGCCAGCCTAAAGCTAATTGTAGCTGGTCCAGACTATTTTTTTATGTTGCTTGCTCAAGCAGCATAAAGCAAACATCGTGTAGCTCCTTGAGAGAGAGCAGAGGCTGCATAGATGTGTCAGTGTAGCATCCAATGCAACTCAAGCTACAGGAGACTCTCCACTGACAGCTCAGTGAGGAGCAGGCCGAAAGTGACTGTGTTCATCCTGGCTGATGGGTGGAAAGAAAGGTAGGAACAGTCATTCTGAAATGTGGTGGTTATCAGCAGATTGGAGCAGGGACAGTGGTATTTGTATTGGGAAATAGTGTGCATACTGCGGCAGACTGTACACACTAGGTCAGTGGGGGTGTCAGCAGACAGGAGGGGGATCAAGGATGTTCTGTATGCTGGGTAGAAGAGGGTGTCATCAGATGGATGGGGCATGGCATATGCATAATTATTAAGGAAGGAAGGAATGGAGGGCTTGAGATGAACTTATTCAGAGATACCATACCCTGCACACAAAGGGTAAAGAAAAATAACATTAGTGGATTATCTATAGCCATCAGATGAACGTATAGAAAAGAGTCAGAAACACAGGCCAACACACAGGTAAGAAAAATCCTTTATTTTCAATGTTTTACAGTATCTGTGATTGTTATTCAGGTATTATTTACCTTAAGAATTTATGCCTTTTGCACACATCACCCCTGCCTTGTCCGGATACCCTCTGCAACTGGTCACACCCCACCGTACCTTGATCTCTGCACTTTCTCATGGAGTCTTGGGTTGCCCCTAGGAGGATTAAGGACTCCAGCCATGTGTTGGGTGGTGTACTGAGGAGGCAGAGAACCCCTCCCTTTCCCAGTCATGGCAATTTCCCTATTACACCTCTTGTTATTAATTTGTTAATTTTTGCTCTGTGCTGTCTATACCCAACAACTACACAGCAAATAGCAAGCAAGCAAACATTCAGCATTGACAAATGCTTGTTCTGAATCAGATATAACTCCTCTTCTTCTTGTTTTAATATATGCCATTATCATGTCTGTTAGAAAGAGCAAGGATGCCGAATAAAAGCCCAGCTACTGTATAATAGCTCTTAGGTAAAGTCAAGTTCCAGTGGGTCCTTGCTCCTCAGGTCATGACTTCCTAATGATAGGGCTGGGAAACTGGATGAGCTTCACAGTGCACACATCACTTCACTTTTGCATAAAGCCAAAAACAACATTCCCAAATCTTCTTGTTTTATTTAAAGACCCACATAGTCGCAAAGTTTCACTAACAGGGATTGTTTAGGGAACTGTTTTTTTTTTCTCCTTTTTATCATTTCACTGTCCCTTTCCTGCTTTCAGTTACTAAGTTCAGAAATAAAAAGGTTGTCTGCTTTTTTTCCTGTTTTAAAATCCTTTCATTTCATTTTCTTTTTTTTGCACATCCACTTTGCTGCCACCCAGCTTATGCTAGGCACCATGATAGTCCAACAGGTGAACACAGTCTGTGCCCTGACTTCCCACGAGGTGAACAATCCTTGGGATACTCAGTCCTCCCTGCCCTGGCTGGCTCCAAGTGACCAAAGACCATTGGAAAATTAAGTTTGTTAGAGTAGTTAGCAGTACTGATGGTACTGTAGAGTGATGGGGATGGCTTTTTCTTTTCATTTTAAGAAACCAAACATGTTTTTAATGTATTATTTTCTCCTCCATGCTGTCTACCAGGAAGGTAGCCTGCAATCAGATAGGGATGAACCTTGACATCAGACAGGGATAGACCCTGCTCTATAATAGGACAGTAAATGGGATATACCCTGTTCAGGTTCTATAAGCAAATCTAAGGCTAAGGGTCCTTCCAACCCCTGGATCAATACCTCCCTAATTAATCTTATGAAACAGAAAGATAATCTGTGGCATTGGGCTAAGGCCACTGGGAAACCTAGTGATATGCAGCTTCACAGGGCTGCTAGAAACCGCTGCACCCGAGAAATCAGTAAGGCAAAAAAAGAATATTTCAAAGGTGAGTTTACTAGCACATGGGGACATGGCCACAGTTTCTGGGAAAAACTTAAGGACCTCACCAGCAAGCCCAAAAAAGATTCCCTCTCTCTGCTCCAAGTAAATGGTGTAAACACACAAGACTGCAAACTAATAGCGAATGCATTTTACAGCGCATTTACTGACCTAAGTGGCATACTCCCACCCAATATCTATGAATTTCCTACCTCAGCCCATGTGACTGCTGCTTCTACCCTATGCCAAATACCCCACTTTTCTACTTCAGACATGTAACAGAGTCCGAGGCCAAAAAATACATACAAAGGGTCATTGGAAAGTCCAGATTCAGTGGTGACACTTTGGACTTCAAACTTTTCCACCTCTCTGTTGATCCTGTAATTGCCCCCCTCACCAGGATCCTTAACTTTTCTCTCTCCCTTAAACAATTTCCCAGCCTTTGGAAAGCTCCAATACAGTAGTCATGCCAGTCCACAAAAGTGGGGACAAGACACTAAGCAATAGTTACCATCTTTCCCCCCATCTCCAAAAGCCCTTGAACGCATTGTTGCTGACCAGCTAAAGGAGTGCCTGACCAAATATAACCTACAATTCCCACACCAGCATGGCTTTAGAAAGTCACACAGCACCACCACTGCCCTACTGGCTACACCAATTACATCCTTAAGGCCATGGACGACGACCACTTAGTTGGATCAATCTACATTGATCTAACTAAGGCATTTGATACAGTGAACCTTTCCCTCCTGCTCCACTCCCTTCCCTCAACTCGGGCTTTCTTCAGAGGTTACTTGCTGGTTCAGTAGCTACCTTGATGGACACATCCAGCAAGTCAAGATCAGGTAGTATGGTGCAGTGGTTTAAGGCTCTGAGCTGCAAATCTGGTGACATCCAGCAGACCAGACCTGGGTTTGAATCCCACAGCTTCCACTTGCATATTGTGTGACCCTGAGCAAGTCACTTAACTTCCCTGTGCTCCCAGGTCGCTCCTGTAAAAAAAAACTTTCAGCTTAGTGTGCTACTCCTGGTTAAACAACTGAAAAAAAAAAAAAAGATCTGTGACACACTCTCAGTCTTCCTGTTTGTTCAGGAGTCCCACAGGGCTCTCTCTTTGGCCTTCTTCTCTTTAGCTTGTTCATCAATAATCTCCCCTTTGCCTGTAACAATAACATGGTCCTGTATGTGGACGATGCTGTTTTCTTTTCCCATAGCCCTGATCCCTGCTCACTCACTGCTGACCTTCAATCTAACTTTAAAATGGTGGACATCTGGTTTGAGCAGCACAACCTGCTCAAGAATTACAAAAAGAACAAGGTTATGCTCTTTGCTAACCCCCACCATGCTCACAAAGTGGCCAGTATCGTTATCTGTAGCAACCAAAACCAACCTTTGGAGCAAGTTCAAGCATTTAAATACCTCGGTATTATGCTGGATACTAATCTCTCATATAATCTCCATATTAACCTAATTGCCAAAGTCATTAACACTAGGATCGGGATTTTATATTGGCATCAACATTATATGACCACTGAGTCTCTGAGAATTGCGGTTACCAGCTCAGTCCTTTAACTGGTCAACTATGGCCTTGTTATCTACAGTGCTGCCTCTGACACCTCCCTGAAGTGTGTCTCACTTATGCTGAACAAGTCATGTAGACTGGTCTCTGGATCTGATAAGTGGATCCATTCCTATGAACTCTATGAGAAAACCAGCTGGCTTCCTCTTAAGGAAAGGATCATCTATCACACATGACTACTCACAAAGATCTGTCTTGGCTTACTCCCTCTTTCATTGAGACCTTAATCTTGTCAGCACCCAAAATAAAGTGTACACGGAGCTCCTCCAATCAGTACTACCTTGTACCCTTCACCAGGACCTCCCTTGCCCAGTGGACTTTTGCTTATAGAGCATCCACCCTTCTTAACTGTGTCCCCCCAGATTTAAATGCTGAACCAAAACTAGGCACCTACAAACTTAAACTTTGTCAACACCTACTAGCTAAAAGCCACTGTGACTGCTTTACCTAAACCTGCTTCTTGCCCTGCACGCCTTCAACCCTATCTTGTGCCTCTCCTCCCCCTCCCTCCCTCTGCTTTCTCTTGACTCCTCAACAAGTCATCACTGAGCCTACCAGGTTAAATACCACAAATAGCACCAATAACTCCCTTCTCAATGTCATATTATCTAGTCACCCTCATAAAATTCTCCACTCTGCCATTTTTCATAATGACACAAGCTAGCATGGGATTGTAGTTTGTGTAAGAGCACAACCGAAGGGCCAGCACCAACCCAAATTGGTTACTAACTGGTCATTCCGCAAGTTTAACACTTTGAGTTACCTGTCCGATCTATGTAATCTACATTGGCAAAACCTATACCTACTGTAGCTAAAACCGTCGATGAGGCTGTCACAGTCCTAAACAACAATCTTACTTCCCTGACCAACAAACAATGTCCCGTTCATCAAATCTAGAACACGTAAATCCTCTCATCCTGGGTTTACACCAAACGTTAAAGTTGCTCTTACAAATAGAGATAAACTCTGGTCCCATGCTAGGCAAACCAAGAATCCATCTGAATGGCAATCCTTTAGGGCATCTAGAAACTCCTGTGTTAAATGTATATGTGCTGCCAAGTCAAATTTTTACATCTCCAGGGACGTGGCTTAGCTTTAAACCAAGATGGCAGCATAATTACTCAGCTCCCTGACTGTGGGCTCATATCCTACAACTCCTGCTCTAGGGGAATTTCTTTCACTCTCTAAAGGCGTAAATTTTGAAGAGACACTTACCTGCTACATCGCGTTGTCCTCATTTTCTTCATCTCTGGGAAGAATAGTGTCTGCTGGAGCCCTTCCCTTGATCTACAGCCTGCAGAATTGCATCCTCCTCTCCAACTCCATCTGACCCTGCAAAAATGGAAATGATGTTTAATCAACTGTTGGCACAGATAACCCAAATGACTCTTGCTCTCAATAATAACACTCAAACATTACAGGCTATAGAAACACGACTGTTCCACACAGAGCGGCATCTTAAGGCCCACAACTCTGCCCTGCAGGACTTAACTGGTAAAACTCAGGAACAGGCTCGCCTCATCCACCTCCTTCAAGATAAGGTGGATGACCTAGAAAAACACAACCGACACAACAATTTGCAGTTTCTCGGATTCTCTGAGGAGGCTGAGCAGCAGGACACAATCCGTTTTCTCCAGGACACATTACCACAACTTCTAGGCCTCCCACTTGCAACTGCCCTGCACATCAAGCTGGCCCACCGCATGCTAACCCCGCTGCCTAAACAAGAAGAGTGTTCACACCCAATCCTGGACCGTTTCCTTGATTTCAGACAAAAGGAGCTGGTCTCAGCGGTGGCCAGGGACAAAGGCCCCCTTACCTGGAATGGCAACAACATTCAGATATACCAGGATTATTCTAGGGAACTAAATGAGCAGTTCAAGGCCTACACAGTTTGCTGGAAAATCCTCCATGCTCATCGCATTACGTTCTTTCTTCATTATCTGGCAGCCATGCGGGTGGTTACCAATGGGGCCCCTATCTTTTTTCCACCCCTGACAGTCTCCTGGACTCTTGTGGCAGGATTTCCCCAAAGACTTCCAAAATCCAGAATCCTTTAAAGCCTCTGGTGCACCTACCGATCTCCTGAGCTGCATGGAAGCTTCATCTAGCCCCCCGCTTCCCTCTCCCAAGCCCCAGGTTTACCAGTTTGAAGCCCCTCTTCCTCATCACAGCAAAAGATGCAATTCACAGCATCGACATGAGAAAAGGCAGCACCCAATCACCCGGCAGATGGATGTCATGGCTCCTGTGTTGGAAGAAGGAGCCCTGAGCTAGTACCACTCCCCAAATAAATTTGCCCCTCTGCTGACCCTACTTGATGACATCCCTCAGGAGGAAGATCTCTCGGCCCTCCCAGCACCTACCACTGCAGTAAATTCCTAGGCTGAAATCGCTGCAGCAAATGTTCAGCACACCTCATCAAGGAAACAGGCCCCAGCCCCCCTCAGCCTGCCCCGGCGGCAGGTGTAGGATCGAGAAGTTTCGAGGTGTTCTCCCCTGCCACTGACCACAGAGACACCACCCTGAACAGTCCACAAAGTAAGTGGCTTACTTGTTGTGTTGTACCCCAGCTGGGGTATGGACTGGGACTAGGGCTCTGCCAGTATGCAAGGGTTTCCTTCCCCAATGAGTCTGAGCTGGGAATACAGGTCTGGACCATTTTTCTGGGTCGATTACTCATCCCTGCGATGTCAGACAGGAACTGCTTACCTTAACTTCAGGCCTGCTCACTACAGACTGTTTATTTTCCGGGACTAAAGCTCTTAAATATAGCGATTATTTGTTTGTTTGTTTTTTTGCCACATGGTTCTATGCTCTATTATGTAGAGTAGCAATTTCTTATCTTTTCTTTTTGATACTGTAGAAATGTTAACCAGGGGCTATGGTTGAGCATTGCTTAGTCCCATCTTATTGCTCTTACTTTATGCCTATTTTGTGCCCATATCCAGTTCCTCGAAGGCCAAGTGCTCAATTGTGCTTCACCCCTTTGTTTTGAGGGCAGTTACCCCCCCCCATTCTAGATCCAAGGGCTTCCTGACATCTGTAACTCAGCCTTTGAGTGCCCCCCAGGACTTAGACTGGGGTGCATTTGAGACCCCAAATGGTGCCCTGGTCCTTCCCCCCCTTATACTCTTTGTCCCAGCTTCGGCTCCAGGGGCCATAGCATGGGCCCCACTTTAATGGGGGGAGCCTCCCCACATCATTAGACATGGTACCGGAAACCTCAACTCTAATACAAGTTGGACTTACCCACCCCACAGCCTAATCTGGATATGGGAACTGTACCTGTATTTATCCCCCATTGTTTTACACCCCACAGGGGGGACTGAGTGGTACCAACTGTACCTCGCTCATCTGTGGATAAGTTATAGGCAGTGACCTGCCTGCTATCCCCTTATATCCACCCCACGAGAAGGAGGTGGATGGCCTTGGCAGCCTGCTTGCTAGTCTGACCGCTCCCCCTCCACCTACAGAGTTCGTGCTGACTAAGTTTTTTGTAAATAGTTGGATGTTGTTTCAGACCATTTGCCTGACCAGTTATCATGTTTATTGTGCAGACTGGGTGATTACTAGAGTAGCATTTGTTCTAGGCCCTATATGGTTTTGTTATACTGAGTGGCCAGGTGACCTCCGGGCTGTCTTGTGGGAATGGGCAGTTGGTCCCTCAGCCTCCACCCCTGAATGTTCCATAATGCTGCCTCTTAATTTTCTGTACCTCCGGGGTCATGGGTGACTTTCATGCTTACAACTGGAACGTATGGGGCTTGAACACCCCAGTAAAATGTAAACAGGTATTATCACATTTGAAGAGGCTGAGGGCCACACTGGCCTTCCTATAAGAAACTAAGCTCACAACACAGGATCACCCTAAGCTGGTCAGAGACTGGGTGGGACAGGTTTTCTCCTTGTCCTTCTCTTCTAAAAAGAGAGGGGTTGTTATACTCCTCCATAAGATGTCCATCTGGCCCCCCATACAGGTGCGAACAGACCCACATGGCAGATGGATATTAGCATTGATGAAAACCCCAGAAGACCCTCTACTCTTGGGCTGTATCTATGCCCTGAATGAGGATGATCCCTCCTTCTTTCATACACTAGCTCAGGAGTTAAGTTTTCTTACTCCTTACCCCACTCCTACCATCCTAGGAGGAGATTTTAATCTCTTGCTGGTACCCCAGATGGACTGCAGTGCCCTCACTCCCATGCTGAATCCCAAGGGACGCCAAGCGCTGCAGCATTTGATAGCGGAAGCTGGCCTAACTGACATCTGGAGGACCTTTCACCCGTGGAAGAGAGATTACTCCTTCACCTCATCAGTACACGGATCACACAGCTGGCTGGACTTCTGGCTAGTGTCCATGGATTTATCTTACATGTCAGCAGATTCTGTAATCTTACCTAAAGTGATATCAGACCATGCTCCGGTGCACCTGCACATTTTCTGGGGCTCACCTCCCTCCAAATTGGTCACCTGGAGACTAGAACCCCTGCTCCTCAAAGACCCCGAATTAATACAATGGGTGACTTTGGAGACTGCCTCCTTTTTGAGAGAGAACCCTCCTCAAGACACTTCCCCAGGTGTCACATGGGAGGCCTTTAAAACCACTCTGTGCGGGGCTATAATGGGGTTTGCCTCTAGGTGCTGGAGGAAGTGGGAGCATCTTCTGGTCTCTTTGGAAGCAAAGCTCAACACCTTGGAGGCCCAAGCCAAGCAGACCTCTCACTTGCAACCAGACTCTCCTTTACATAAGGAAATGCTCTCAACTCATATAGAAATTAACAACCTGTCGACCCATAAGGCGGAAGTAACAATATTGAGACTGTGACATCACTACTAGGGGGAGAGCTAGTAAACTTTTGGCCTATCGACTCTGCAAGCAACAGGCTGAATGCTCTATTTCAGTCTTAAGGGACCAGGTGGGCCAAATCCGCGCAGACCCACAGCTTATTAATGACATCATGAAGCGGTTTTACTCTGAGCTTTACTCCTCCACCAGAACCCAGAATGCCGACTCCATAGAGTCCTTCCTGGCCTCTCTCCATCTTTCTGCCCTTCTCCCTGATCAGGTAGCAGACCTAGATCTTCCTATCACATTGGGTGAGGTCATGGCTGTTATTAAGACCCTAAACTCGGGGAAGACCCTTGAAGAGGATAGCTTCCCAGTCGAACTTTGGCAGGTCCTTGCTCCTCAGATCATCCCTCTCCTCTTCCAGGTTTACAAGGAGGCCCTCAGCACTGGCATTTTCCCCCCTACTCTCCGTGAAGCAATTAGCACCTTATTTCCCAAAAAAGGCAAAGACCCTACTCTCCCCTCTAGCGATCGCCCGATATCTTTAATTAACATGGACAGCAAAATCTTTGCCAAGATGCTAGCCACTAGACTTAGCCCACTCCTTCCCTCCCTTATCCACCCGTCGCAGGTAGGCTTTGTGCCTTGGTGTCTTAGTCAGGATCACGTCAGGTCATTGGTCAATATCATCAACTAGGCTAAGGTTTCCCTCACCCCAGCTGCTTCAATTGCAGTCGACTTTGAAAAAGCTTTTGACTCTCTAGAATGGGACTACCTGGAGAAGGTTTTGCACCATTTTGGCTTTGGGGCTGCCTTTCGGAATTGGGTGATGGCGTTATATCAACAGCCTATGGCCAAAATTCTGACCAATGCAGTGATTTCCAACCCATTTCAGCTAGGCAGAGGCACCCGTCAAGGCTGCCCTCTGTCCCCTCTCTTGTTTATTTTAGCTGTTGAGCCACTAGCAGCTGCCATTAGACAACACCCAGACATCCATGGGGTCACCATTGGGACTCATGCATATGCCACACTCATGTATGTGGACGATTTATTGGTCCCAGTAGAAGATGTTACAGTAGCTCTTCCTGCGCTTCTCAACCTGTTAGCAAACTTTGAAAAACTGTCTGGCTTGAGGATGAACAAATCCAAAACTGAACTGCTCCCTCTCAACTCTCAGTGTAATCAGAATAATGTTCTGCCCCGGGGCTTAAATGTGCTCCAAATTCCCTGGTATATCTTGGCATTCATATATCGTCTGATGTATCTAATATCTGGGATCTCAGTATGAACCCAGTACTTGCCGACCTCAGAATGGAACTGAACAGGTGAAAATTGCTCCACCTTACTTTAGCAGGGAAAATCAAGGGCTCTTAAAATGATCTCAGCTCCCAAATTGCTCTATCCTCTCTCTCATATTCCCCTACCCCCCCCCCGCAAAATGACTCTACTCCATAGTCACCGTAGTGGGGAACTTTCTCTGAGACTCCAAAAAACTCCAGTACAGCAGGGGCAAATTACGCTCCCATTGGAGGACTGGGGGATGGGGCCTCCCGTGGTTTGAAGGCTACGTATGGGCATATTCGGTAGCGCAATCTCTAAAATGGTTTTCAGCCCTTTCTCCCAAATCTCAGCAATGGCTCCATATGGAGCATTCTGTTGCATGGGTTAATACCCTTCCTTTGCTAATATACAACCCCCACCTTAATTTCTACAAACCCATCCCACTATCGCACCAGCAGTCCAGATTTGGGCCAAAGTTCATGTCAGGATTAAAGCCAGTTCCATGCTGCTCCTCTACATTCCTTTTTTCAACAACAAACATATAATGGTGGAACATAAGCCTATCAATTGGCCTCATCGGGAGTGCACAGATATGAGATTCTTGGCCGATGTCATGGACAAGAATGGGCTGGGGCTGCAGTCTTATCTTGATTTGGCTAAGGCGAAAGGCCTGGACAAAAGTAACTTCTGGAGGTACCTGCAATTACACAGCTCCTTAGCTGAATTCCTCAAATCGCACCCAGCTAATTTGGCTACCTCTCAAAAGCTATCCACTTGGCTCAAGCTCCCTAGGGGCCAAGGCAGCAAAGTTTACACTGACATACAAGAAAGCATTTCCTTGCAATCCGAAGAATCTAAATGAAAGGCTTGCCTTTAGTTTGGTGGCCAAGCAGCAAGTCACTCCCACTTTCTGAGCTATATAAGCAGTTCCTCTAAGCCTCACGGTGAAGCAATTTTTCTTTGCAGCCAGAGGCTATGTTACTTTGTCCTCTGAGCTTGCTGGGGCCTACCCCTCTGCCTGCTGTTTCTGTGTGTCTCTGCTGGACTTCGGTGTTTGTTTTCCTGCTTCTGGTTTGTCTCTTTCCTCCGACTGTGTGCTTCCCTGTGTTTTTTGTTTCTTGTTTTTGGGCCTTTCCCTGTTTTCTGTTTTGCTGTGTTTTGGTTTAGTCTTTTTGGGGGGGCTTTTATTTTCTAAACTCCTAGCATACTGCTGCTACAGAACTCATACTTCTTACTTTCAGTTACAACTCTCAAATTACTTGCACTGCAACTGCAAACCTACTCAGTGCTCATGCTACTACTTCCAGTTACCTACAATTGCAGCCTCTGCTGTTTACTTTACTTACTATTGTACCCAGTGCTTGTGTTTTTTACACTATGCTCACCACGCTCAAACTACTGCAATGCAACTGCTATTATTCTCTGTGTGTTTCAGCTCAACCATAGCTGCTCCATGTTGCATACTTAATTATTTTCACCTGATACAGTTTACTCTGACCTTAGCTGTGCTGCTCTTTCCTGCTCTGATTCTACCTGAGCTTCATTGCACTGCCTGGCTACACCTGCTTCAAGCATTTGTCTCCAAGTTTCATTACAGTTATAACTCTGAGGTCAGCCAACTAAGCTCCTGCTGAGCCTGTTAATACATCTTGTTATTAAATCTTGCTTAGCTGCCAAAAATCGTCAGAGTGTTTGTCACCTTGATTTGGCTATTCCTGTTTGGCTGGCTTGCCCCCAATTCAGTGCTGTTTAATTGCTATACCATACGTTATGCAGATTTTCCTATCACTACTACTGCTTACTGACCTATCAGGTCCACACTTGCTTATGCAACCATTGCTCATTGCTTACACAAACCATTGCTTCATGCCTACTGCCATCCCTTCAGCTTCAGCCTGGGATTCTGCTGCTCTCAGTCTGCATTTGACCTTGCAAGGTCTCAGCACTCGATGCTCACTACGATCTCAGCACCCCATGCTCGTTCAGCTCACCAGCTTTTCAGCTCTCAGTCAATTTTTGGGGCATACCATCCATTCTATTTTGGTGCAGGGTTCCTGCAGCTGACAGTCTCGCTCTGCTTTAAGTCTGCATCTCAAGCGTGTCCAACTTGGGGCAGGATCCTTCTCACCTGGCCCATAGCTGGGAATGTCCTCGTCCTGGGCTTGGCTTTAGCTGCCTGCTACACGACAGCAGCTCCTGGTGTAGAATTTAAGACTAGCGGTGAAGGGTGGTTATGACGACCTCCTTTGGCTCTAGTGTTCCATTATATAGTGTTTCCCCAGTGAGGCACCTTCACCGCATCCTCCCTATGATTGCCTCTGGTTCACCTGGTTTGATTTAGGGCAGGTAGGCCAGGTGAGTGCCTCAGCAGTTGTTGCTTTCCTCCTGCACCTTGGATGCACATATTGTTGCAGAGTTTTCTTGCAACTTTCCACGGTGTTCCTGCTAGAGGGTTTGAGTGAGAGCCTTCCTCCAAATTGGAATATTTTCCACCTCCCTTTAATTGGGTTTTCCAAATTGCAGCTGCAGAGCCGTCACTAAATAAACTATCCCAAGCCTGGAGGGAAGGTGACCTAGGCCTTGGATCCCCAGAGATTTCCTCCTCACAGGGTTTTTTTTCTCTCCTCTGTTGCCTCAGGTCATAACACTTAGCTTAGTAGTTTTTCTCTAGTTTCTTTAGGTAGGTTCCGTTGTTGGATTGAGGTGGAGGATGTCCTGCCATTCCATCTCTCCTTAGGGGAATCCCCTACTCTCAAAGCAAACCATCGGTATCATGCTACACAGACCTGGGTAGTCATTACAACAACTGAGCATCTCATTGCATTATCAAACTGCCTATACTTCTTTACTACTATGTTACAGTTACTACTCCTATGTCTCAGTTGCTGCTTGCTCATATGCTTCATGTTGCCTCCTTTTTGGGGATGATACTGCATTTCTTTTTTTGGGATTCCTAAGTACCTTTAGCCATGGGAACCATCCCGTTGCACCTCTAGGGGTGGAACCCTCTCTGAGGGTTCCTTGCCTTCGGGGCGGTAATTCCTCTGGAATATAGTGTGAATGGCCAAAACCAAACTAACACAATTGCACAAGCATAACACTATACTGGCTGCATAGGCCAGTGAAACAAAAGTGGGCGAGGGTGCTAAAACTAAAGCTGGATGACACTCAATGGACCCTCTGCTGGAAACTGGCACACCTGAGCTATCCAGATGCATGCAGCAGACTTATACAAAAGAAATTGTTGCACCGTTGGTATAGGACCCCTTAGATACTGTATAAAGCTAAGATTCTGGATAATAATAATCTGTGCTGGAGGTGCCAAGCTCAAACTGGAGACCTGTGTCATATCATCTGGCAATGTTCACTGCTAGCCCCTTTCTGGCAAGCAGTTCATCAGCTGGTGGCCCAGACCCTAAACTAGGCAATTCAGATGGATCCTTTAGCATGGATCCTGGGCCTACCTCCTCATAGAATTCACCTCAAGACCCCACAACTCCGCTGGCTAGCTTTGCTTGGTATCTCAGTTAAACACCTTATCTTGTGTTGGTGGAGGTCAACTGAAGTCCCCTCTCTCTCAGAACTTCATCATGTTGTCACACAGCTGGCTTCACTTCACCGCATATCTCACATTACAAGCAATACAATGACAGCATACATGGCTTGCTGGGCCCCCTTTCTTGCTTATTTAAAACCTAGAACAGGGATAGGATGAACATTATCTGTGGTCACTGTGGTGACTTTTTTACCCTTGTATTCCAGGAGTGAGGGTCCCGGCCATACACTCAGTTTAGTCAACCAAGTAGTATGAACCTAGCTATACATAGCTATCAGTCCCTTAGGGACATTATGTTGGTACCATGCAGATACCCAGTCATGTATTACACTTATTAGTTTGGCATCACTATGGGCAGAGAATTTAGGGGGATGCCCCTATCCCTTACTCCCTTAGTCCTTTGCCTTTTCTTTTTTCTTTCTTTATACATGTATGCTTTACACCAAGAAGCTCTGGACATATTCATGTAATGATCCTTCTCTGTTAATGATGTCTGTTACTTTTGTTGTATGTATGCATAACTAATATCAAATAAAAACTATTAACAGAAAAAACATTTTTTACATTTCCACCCTAGAGCAAGCCAAAGGAAATTCACACAAAATCTGGAGAACCCTAAAATCAGTTGAGGGATGGCAGGCTCCTCCCTCCATTCCAGCCAAAATCCTCGTCCAAGGTAAGACCATCGAAAATAATAGTCAAATCCTAAAAGTGCTAGACTTGCATTTCGCCAGAGGTGGTCTTGCCTTTGATTCATCCCTTTATGCTGAACTTATGAACCACTCCCAGGACAAGACCAACCCTGAGGTTCTCCCTTCATGCTACCCCATTCAGTTGCACCAGGTTTCCTTCAAAGAGGTTGAAGATCTTCTCATTTACTTAGACACCAGGAAAAGTGGGGGCTATGATGTCCTGGAGCCTTCTTTCTTAAAACTTGGCTATTACTATTTACCTGCACTTGTCCTCCTCAGCCACAGTACCAGCCTGCTGGAAATCTGAATACATCCTCCCTTTATTGAAATCTGATGACCCCTGTGATGTAAACAATTATAGGCCCATCTCTATCCTTTCTATCCTCTCCAGAATCTTTGAAAAGCTGATCTACTCTCAACTAAAATGCCACCTTGAAACCTACTCCCTCATTAATCCAGCACAATCCAGGTTCTGATCCAAACACAGTACTATCTCCATCCTCGCCAACGTTTCCAATGACTAGGTTACATCCTTGGACTCTGTAAAGACCACAGGTGCTGTATTCATAGACCTTAGTAAGGTGTTCGACACTGTCTATCATAACCTAGTTGTCAACAACCTTATTAACATCGGAGCCACTCCTTCCACTGCCAGGTGGTTTACCAGCTATCTGTCAGGGAGGGTCCAGAAAGTTAAAGCTGACAGTCTTTTCTCAACCTCCCTCCCAATTTCAAGGGGTGTTCCACAAGGCTCTATCTTGGGTTCTATCCTTTTTTTTCCTCTATATAAACAACCTTGACTATAATATTACCAAATTCAAACTCCACTTTTTCACTGACGACACAGTCCTGTACGCTTCTGGCTCAGCTTTATCCGATGTAATAAATATACTACAAGCTGACTTTGCACAGCTTAAACAGAATCTTGTAAATGTTAAACTCCTTCTCAATGCCAAAAAAAATGAAGACAATGATCTTTACCCTGTGTCTTGCCTAATCGAAGAGTCACAAAGGAATAATCACACTTGGCATTCACACATCAGCACAATTTCTTGCAAGCAAAAGATAATTACACTTCATTTAGCAGCAATGTCATTATCAGCATTAATGATTACACTTTAGCATTCATTCATTAGCAATATTACTATCAGCATTAATATATGCTTCAATTAAGCAAAACATGATACATCACCGATTCTATGCTACATCCAAGCCTTTTCCCAGTAGCTGGGGAGCCCCCTTGTCAGCCTGGCTAGGAGTCTTGAACCGGGAGAAAGTTCCACAGCGATGCGTCCACCCTGCAGATGAGGCTTCCAACCAGACATTGAGAAAGCTACATTTATATCTTATTCTATGCTAAAAATAACCATGCAGCCTTCATAGTGTTGTTTTGCCACATTCTAGAAGCTGGCCCGGGCTCCCAGATGCTGCAAATTCACACCATAAGGACTGCTCAGAATTCCCTACACCTGCTAGGTCACTGTGCTCCAAACACTGGCCGGGTGCCTAGAACACTATGAGCTACGCAGAAGTTTAAACAAAACTACAAAAACAGGTTGCCTGATAATATGCGACCTTCAAGTCAGCAAAATACACTGTCTGAAGCAAAACATAATAATGAGGCTATCTAAAGAGCAAAACACCAAATAAATGAAGCAGCATGTAAAATGGAGTCACACAATACAAAATGGAGTATAAAATGACATACATTACATGAAATAGCATACAAAATGGAGTGACAATAATCAACATATTATACTATCACTACATTCGGTCCTTTGATTATTGTGAATACGATTTGTATGATATTGGTACCATAGCAAAATTACTACTGAATATAACATGATAAGTAACAAGTCCAAATAAGCAAGATAATTGTCACTACAGCAATGATTATGATAGGATGTATCAGAATATTTAACACTTTTGTAGCTGATGGAGACCATCCTGTAAAAATATCCCACCAATAATGAGTAGTCTCTTGTTGAATCTTGGAACTTAAATCAATCATTTTATTTTTAACTATCGTAGTTTGCACCTGACTTTGCACTAATGATTTATTTCTTATTGCCAAATGAGCCTGCATTACATCTGTTTCCTGAATTATCTGTTTAATTTTATTTAATGAGATACTCAATCTTGATTGATCTAAAATATTGGGCTGCCAATACAAAATAAGCTTCTGCTCATTATCAGGGACCTGTGCATTTTACTGTGGTGGATGACATTACAATCCAATGATTACTAGGAATCCATGATTTGAACATGGTCCTCCACACATATTCATTATTACTCATTAAATCACTCTGGGCCTTATTTCTTTGCAGTATAGAATACATATGTCGCATTGTGCATTCTGTCCAATCAATAAATCGGAAATATTTTCTGCTACTCCCATTCCCCATACCTGTGAAGCATTAAATAACTGCAAGAACTCAAAATCATAATTCAAAGTTAATCTTTGGGGTAAGAAAACAGTTGGCATCCATTGAGCTTGTAGTTAATTAAGCTAAATACATCAATTCCTACTGCCTGAAGCCTGTTAGTCAGTGTTTCTATATCAACACTATTTAAAATTCCCATGCCTGCCCTGCTCCACCTAATAGCGTATCATACCAAGCTCTTTTATATTTGCATTTTCTACTAAACATAAACATTATGTTAAAATGGATTACATTTTTCTGATACTGCTGCGCTACTGATGTACATGTGGATGGAACCTTAACTATACTATCATTGCTAATTACAGGATGATTTTCAACACTGTAATGTGATCTGCCCAAGTAGTTCTATTAGTTATTGCCGTAGCATTCATGCAGAATAACGTGTCTATGTCAATCAAAGTAATACTTGCATTGAAAATGTCTGTTTGATTCATGCAGCAATCAAGTCTATGTTGTACAGTCACCATGCAACTATTCGTAAGTTGCAGCATCTAATAGCAGTCTGGTTCTGTAATTTAATCCAATTTGTGTCCTGCATAGGTTGGACATATAATCGTCCTGCCATTGTCTCAACTGGTTTCCAAATGTTCACATCTGGTGAAAAGTAATGTTCACTATAGGACATCCTTGGTTTTCAGGGCAAGTAAAGTTGTCTTGCACCCGTAAAATGGTGGAAGATTTCCAACCCCATTGTACAAGTGGGTCATCAAGCTTCAATATTCTTCCACCTGGGGTAATAGGCTTTACCGAATGGACCGTGAGAGAGAGTGTTATTCCTTTTAGAATCCATTGAAGAGCCTAAAAAATACGCAGACTGATTATTCTCGAAGATAACGTGTTCGCTGGTACATATTCCCATCTCTCTTTCCCTGACCTGATAATTAACACTGTGTTGACTCGTCCGGTGGCTATCACCTCAGCTGGTTCAGGAGGGCCATTTGGGTTTGTAACCCATATTTTGGCACCATTGTTAAAACCTCCTGTAGATCTAAAACCTTTATCCCCCTTGCTGTTAAGAGTGTGGGGGCTTGTCCCTTTATAGGAATAATTAACAATTGAGCCACTCTGGCATACTGTTGAATTAACAGATTTTGTTCTCTACTATTCAACAAAATTACTTTCACTTCTCCTTGGTAATCACAATCAATCACCCCTCCCAAAATTTGTATTCCCTTGAGGGCTAGTTCTGATTTAGGTGCTATCCAATCAAAATGTCTCGTGGAATTTGTATTCCAATACCAGTTTCTATCACTTGAATGTTTCTGCTGTTTATTCTATATTCTTGAAGGGCATGTAAATCAAGTCCAGCAGCTTCTGGGGTTGCCTGCAAGGAGACAGAGCTCCTGGTGTAATTTCCCAATATAACACTGTTTCTGTAGTTGAGTAAGCCTGCACTTGCAAATTAGGAGTTATCATTCGCATTAAGGGGGTCTCAGATTCTCCAGTTGGTCTATTATTTAAAATCTGTAATGCTTCATGCAAATTCTCTTTCCATTTTCGTAGGCTCTCCCCCAATTTCCTAAACTGTTCTTTCAGCAATCCATTCATTCTCTCAATTAACCCTGCTGCCTGTGGGTAATAAGGGATGTGAAATACCCAATGTATGTTATGGGCTTGAGCATAGCTTGTACCATTTTCCCCTAAAATGGGAACCATTGTCACTTGTATCTGCAAGGGTATTCCATAGTACAACATAATTAAGTCAATTGCCTTAATGGTGTTTTCTGTGTAGCTTGTTTACAAGGGTATGCCAATAAATACCCTGAATATGTATCTACAACTGTGCAAGCATATCGACATCCTCCACTAAGGGGTAGAGGTCCAATGTAATCAATCTGCCAAATTTGTCCCGGTAATTTTCCCCTCCCCAATTGTCCTTTCACAATATGAGGGATTGGTCTTTGTTGCCCATGTTGGCATATAGGACACTGAGCAATAACAGTTTTAACCAAATCCAATGTTAGGGGTACACCCCTACTATATGCCCACCTGTAAGTGGCTTTCTCTCCCAAATGTCCACATTTTTGATGTGCCCATTTTGCCAGCCCTGATAACTGCTGACTTTGAGTTTCTTCAATATCCACTGGAAGAATCTTAGCTCTTTCACCTGCAACAGAATTATACCATCGTTCTAGTGTATCTGAAGCACAATGAGCATCAACATGAAATACAGTGGTCTGAGTATTTTGCACCATAGTCCATATTTCCTGCCACAGTTCTTTTCCCCATATTTCTTTCAAATAAATTTTCCACTCATCCTTAGCCCAAGTGGGCAGCCAGGTTGTTAAACCATTGGCTACAGACCATGAATCAGTATAAATATGACATGTACCTGGGTTTTCTTGTCTCAAAGCCTGATATACTGCATACAACTCAGCATATTGACTGCTTTTCCCTTCTCCTGATGTTACCCAAAACTTTTCAGTGTGTGGACAATGAGCTACTGCTTTCCAGTATCTCCTATTTCCCACATATTTGGCTGAGCCGTCTGTAAACCATACATGTGCTGGGTCAGAAATGGGCAGCTCATCAAAAGACTTGCCCCATTTCACAGGTGATTCTTGAATTTCAGGCATTTTTCCCTCAACCTGTTCTCCCTCTAGAGGAATTTCAGCTACCTTCTCATGGAGGGCTGCTATTCCCCCAATTCCTACCTTTGCTCGATCCTGAATATACCATTTCCATTTGATAATGCTAGCTTCCTGAGCATGTCCTATTTTATGAGTTCTAGGGAGCTTTTACCCATTGCATAATGGGTATCTCTGGTCTCAATGCTACCTCATGACCCACTGTCATTTGTTCTGTCTCTATCAGAGCCCAGTAGCATGCTAGTAGTTGTCTCTCAAAAGGTGAGTATCTGCTACCTACCTCTGGGAGTTTCCTATTCCAAAACCTAGTGGCACTTTCTGTCTCCCTTGCTTCTGCCACAAACTCCAGTTTGCATACTCCCAGTTACGGACACATTTAATTCTACCTCCCCTCCTGCAGGGGCCAAGGTCTAAGGCTTGCTGCACTGCTTCCTTAGCCTTATCAAATGCTTTTTGTTGCTCATCCCCCCATTCAAACTCGTATTTCTTTCTGGTCACTTTAATAAGGGGAGCTAGTATTTGCCCTAAATGGGGTATATGCTGTCGCCAAAATCCAAACAAACCCACAAATCTTTGTGTTTCAGTTTTGTCTTGTGGAGTTGAAAAGTCCAGTATTTTCTGTCGTGCCTTGGGCAATATTTCTCTATGCCCCCTGTTCCATTGAATTCCCAAAAATTTTACCGTTTGGGAAGGACCCTGTACCTTGTCTGGATTAATTTCCCATCCTTTCTTCCTCATATGATCAATGGTCTCATCTAGTAACTGCTGTACTTTATCTTGATCAGCCCCCTGGATCAAGATATCATCAATGTAATGAGAAATCTGCATGCCATCTGGCAGCTTCAACTCATCCAGTGTTCTGCCACCATCCGGTGGCAGATGGTGGGCTATGTACATATCCCTGAGGTAATCTAGTGAAAGCATATTGCCTCTCCGCCATGTGAAGGCAAACTGGTCCCAAACTTTTCCTCAATCGGAATAGTAAAGAATGCATTAGCTAAATCAATAACTGCATACCATACCCCTTTGTGCCTTTGTATTTGCTCTATCAGGGTGACGGTGTCTGGAACGGCAGCCGTCAATGAAGGGGTGTACTTGTTCAATTCCCTATAATCTACTGTCATCCGCCATGACCCGTCACTTTTCTTGACCGGCCACACAGGATTGTTCCAAGCTGTTGTTGTGGGTTTAAGCACTCCTGCCTCTAATAGATCTTTAATAGTGGCAGTTATCTCCTCATGCCCTCCTGGTATTCTATACTGTTTCATACAGATAATTTTTGTAGCAGGTGGAATGGCTACTGGAGGCATCTGCACCTTCCCACTACTACTGGTCTTGCTGAAATGTAAGGTTTTACTCCAAATTGATATTGTCCATCAGACAATTGCAACGTCATCCCCTTTAGTATGTCTATTCCTATAATGTATTCCGAATCGAACAATCATTACACAATATTTTCTCCGGGCAGCTGACCTATTTTCAGTTCAAAATGGTCTGCACTGCCTCAATTTGTTTACCTCCTAATCCTGTAATTACCACTCGCTGACCTTTGTGTTTTGCTGGGTTCCCATAAATAATGAGGCCTCCACCCCAGTGTCAATTAAAGCTCAGATGTTTTGGGGTGAGCCACTTTTCCAATTAATTTACTCCTACATGAGGTCTAAAATCCTCCTAGCCCAACTCTTCTACTGGGCTTGGTCTTCATTTCAGTCATATTTTAGGTTTTCAGTTGCTGCAACTCCCAACCGGGTACAAATCACTAGGATACAGATCTGCATATTACTGCTCCGGTCGGGGTGACTCAATGGATCCCTGAGTCGGAGCCCCCCCCACCCCGGGACATACTTTCATCATCAAATTCTGCCGGGGGAGCAGTTGGACTTACAGACTCCCCTGAAGAGACATGTACATCTGTCTTTAACTTTGAATTGATCTGCTTATTTACTCGCTTCTTAGTGTTCAATCCCCTCTTTTTGTACATTTCCCACATATCAGGGGTACTGATCCCATCAATGTTTTCCCTTGCCACCCCATCCTTTAAGAGAGCCAGGAACATATCTCTCCTAGAAACTCGACCCTCAGGATTGGACCGCTGTTTATCCTGTCCTGAAGAATCATATAAACTAGACCCCTTTGGGCCCCAATCTCCCAGTTCCCTAACTGCGTGTTGCTCTATCACTACACCTACTGTTTTCCCCGTCTGATTAATCAACAAAGTCATCATTACTGTCTTATATGCAGGTGGTGCAGTTTTGATAATCTTATTACGATAAGACACTGGCACAACAACACTCATTAAATCAGCATGGTCTTCTGTGGAGACCGCAACTTTCATCATTTCCATTTTAATGTTTTGTATACAGTCCTTTAAGGTAAACCATGGTTTACTATCCTCCGGCCAGTCACTCACCGTCGGATACTTGTGTTTGCAAGCCATAGCCACCACGTCCAGCATCGTGGCATAGCCCTGCCCCTGCATTCGGAGGGTCCGAAACGCCTCCTTCACCACAGGGTCATAGCTTAGTGACAGAAACCTAGGGGCATCAGTTTCATCTAAGCTTACTCCATCCGCCCCTGTGTCATACAACCTCACCAGCCATCTCAACAAACTCTCCTGGGTGTACTGGCCCAGGAGGTCTGATACCTCCTGTTGAGAAAAATCCTCCACTACATCTCGATTCCTAGGATTTCCCTGATCCAACACTTCAGTACGCCTTCTAGACACGGGCTGTGCATGCAATATTGGAACCTTACGTCCCTCAGCCTTTTCTTCTTTATCTGAGGCTGACCTTCCTCATCTGTAGAAAACCAAATATCTCCATCCCATGTTTCAGGATCCCAGTGGGCTCCTGCCCTAGCTATTGCTAGGCTTACCTTTTTCCTACTAACTCTGCCCCTCCTCTTTTTATACTTGTACTGTGCCACTTGGACAGCTGCATTTCCTGCAACTGTCCGATAGGTATCCAATTTATCACTCAGCAGACACAATTTTGACATTGTAACATCACAACTTTACTTTCCAAATCACAAACCTTTCGTTCCAACTCTGCCTTTTCACTAAGAAGTCCCACTACCTTTTCATGCATCTTCCTATAGGCAGACAATAAAATCCACCCCCTGCGCCCCAAGGCAGCACATTCTTTCCCTTTTGCCACAGGCACTCTTTTCATACATGTAACAACATCTGCAGGCTCAGAATCCTTTAAACAGGATTCCCAGTGTTCACTCAACCCTGCACAACATGACCACTCAGTGGCTAAATCAGCATAAGGTTGGTTTTCCCAACCAGGAATTTCCACTTGTGCACATGCAACATTAGACTCTTTTCTTTAAACATTTTTACTTCACCTTAGTGTGTACTTTCCTTTATGAATCCTGCTGACTACGCCAAAATTGTCTTGCCTAATCGAAGAGTCACAAAGGAATAATCACACTTGGCATTCACACATCAGCACAATTTATTGCAAGCAAAAGATAATTACACTTCATTTAGCAGCAATGTCATTATCAGCATTAATGATTACACTTTAGCATTCATTCATTAGCAATATTACTATCAGCATTAATATATACTTCAATTAAGCAAAACATGATACATCACCGATTCTATGCTACATCCAAGCCTTTTCCCAGTAGCTGGGGAGCCCCCTTGTCAGCCTGGCTAGGAGTCTTGAACCGGGAGAAAGTTCCACAGCGATGCGTCCACCCTGCAGATGAGGCTTCCAACCAGGCATTGAGAAAGCTACATTTATATCTTATTCTATGCTAAAAATAACCGTGCAGCCTTCATAGTGTTGTTTTGCCACATTCTAGAAGCTGGCCGGGCTCCCAGATGCTGCAAATTTCACACCATAAGGACTGCTCAGAATTCCCTACACCTGCTAGGTCACTGTGCTCCAAACACTGGCCGGGTGCCTAGAACACTATGAGCTACGTGAAGTTTAAACAAAACTACAAAACAGGTTGCCTGATAATATGCGACCTTCAAGTCAGCAAAATACACTGTCTGAAGCAAAACATAATAATGAGGCTATCTAAAGAGCAAAACACCAATTAAATGAAGCAGCATGTAAAATGGAGTCACACAATACAAAATGGAGTATAAAATGACATACATTACATGAAATAGCATACAAAATGGAGTGACAATAATCAACATATTATACTATCACTACACCCTGAAAAACTCCTTCTCCTCCTCCTCCACCTTTCACCCATCTAATGAGTTTATTTCTATCTCCCTAGGTGAACCTCTCAAGGTTGTCCCCAAATTCAAATATCTGGGCATTTGGCTAGATAATAAACTCACCTTCAACACCCACATTGACTGTCTGATTGGTAAGCTGAAGTCTAGAATTGACTTTTTCCTTAGGAATAGGTCCCTTTTCCCAACTGAGACTAGAATCAGGCTTGTCCAGGCAACATTTCTGTCCTTACTTGACTACGGCAACATAATCTACAATTCCTGCCCCACTGTGTATTTGAACAAGCTGGATGTCCTCTATCACCATGCCCTATGATTTATAAACAATTCCCCCTTTTGTACTCATTACTGCGATCTGTATGCAGCTGTCGGGTGGACCTCGCTCTCCACCAGACGTCTGATCCATTCAGGTATCTGGACACTCAAAATCCTCTTGAACAAACTCCCAGAATATTTGTCCTCCCTTGTTTGCATCTCCTACAGTTGTTATTCCCTTAGGAAGTCTAATCTTATCCTTTTAGAGGTGCCTAGGACTCGTACCTCTTTTTGTAAATGTGCCATCTCTTGTGCCCTTCCTGCTGCCTGGAATCCATTTCAGTCTGTATTCAAATTCTCCGGCCTAGTCTCTAGCACCTCTTTTAAAACCTTAGCTGCAACCAAATCAAAAGAAACATGTTGCTGGTGCTAGTCTTCTTTGACCACTGTCTCACAATCAATATCCCCCCATCCCCTTGCTATTCCTCCTGCATACCCAATGTTTCCTTCCCCCTCCTCATCTTCACCATGCTGGCCCATTCATGCTTTGCTATCTGAACACTGTGTTCTCCCTTTTTCTGGACCTCCATCGACTGTCCTTCTCCTCTCTCTTTCTGTCATTCTTTTCTCTTTTATCTCATTTGATATGTACTCATTTCCATGTCTTTGCATGTTGCTACCCCTTTTTACTACAATGTAGTCGGTATGTTCTATTATCAAGTTGTACATTTGCTACATTTTTTTGTGTGCCTTTTTTTTATATGTATCATATACTTTATCCTTTGAATTTATCTGGTTGTATATAATTTGTCTTGTCTGTATATTTAACTGTTACATGTCCTCAGGACCTCTTTGTGAATGAGCTTGCTCAGTGGAGTTATTGCTGCATTAAACTTCACCTCCTCCCCATTGTCACTCCTCCTGTCATCCCTTGTGTCCACTTGTCCCCATCTCCACTACTCCAGTGCCCCAGTCCTCATCATCATCTCTGTCTCCTCAAGTTCCAAGGAATCCCATTCTTACTTTCTTCTGCTCCTCCTGCACACAGTCACTCCCCCCTGTCATCTCCCTGTGTCCACCTGTCCCCGTCTCCCTACCCTGGCCTCATCACTCTTCACCCTCCCTGTCTCCCCTTGTTCATGGGAATTCCTCTTTCCTCTCCTCTGCCTCCCTCCTCCTCCCCCCCGCCTTCCCTTCTTTTCCACCCCTTTGCCTTGTACTTACATCCAACCCCCTTGCACTTTTTTTCTGACAATGTCTTTCTCTGGCTGATTATTGTGCAGGCAATTTTGGCTAGTCTTTTGTAACTTTGTGATTTTGTAACTGAACCACCAAGCTTGTGCCCTTACTTGTTGTATCTCTCTTTGTTTATGCGGAACCTTTGTAAAAGAACTTCTGGTTCAAAGGTATTGTAATCCTAACTATCATAAATAATTAAATAAATAACTAAATAAGCCATTATTGAGACAGCACAGAGTTTTTTATTTCAGTCTGTCCTGTTCCCCTGACATGGTGCCCACCCAGATCCACTTCTTTACCTGGCCCATCTTGGTGGCTACACAACCAAAACATTTTGACAGAGCTGCATTGGTTGCCTAATGGGTTGGGAATCCCTGCAAGGAGACCAGCATGTCACTTTATCAAAAATGTTCTGTGAGACCGTGCCCTTGGACCCTCCATGAAAATGAAATGAAAGGCTGTAAAAAGAGCCACAAAAGCAGGCAGGCATTTTTATTTGTGTGATAAATAGTAAAGGAATAATGCCAGACAGGGTGGGTGTTATGCTGGGAGAACACCCTGCCTTGGCTGATTGGCTCTGAGGCCGCAGGCCAAGGGTGTTCAACACTCAAGAAGGGATGCTATCCCAGCATACCACCCTACCCTGGAGAGCATTATTCCTATTATACAATGACTCGTTTGTAAAAAAAAAAAAGACATTAAAATATGGGTATTATTTTTGGAGGGGACTTTTTGTACTGCACAGGTATACAGTCATGAAAAATAGTGCTGCTGTATTGTTTGAGAAGTAGATAGATTGTGCTGTGGTTTTTAATTTTTGTTTATTTCAGTTGGATTCTTTCATCCCCCCCCCACACACACCTGTTTTTTACCCTTTGTCATTCCGAACTGCGTGCTCTCCATAGCCTGGTCCCGCTACGTGATCTCAACTATGTGAAGATATTCGAAGCTGGCCAGTTTCTGGAAGCTGTGTGGGTCCCATTTGTACTTTGATGTCCACAGTGATGGCTCGGGTACATGTTATTAATGTGATTCTCCTGATACATTAGGAATGTTGTTTGTATCAGGAGCAGAAAGAAAATAAAGCAGTTTGTTTTTAATAGCTGGTTCTGAAGCACGCATTCAGCTTACTGTGTTTCGGGTGGCCAATGAAAGGTGTAGCCAATGGGATAGTAGTAATGGCTGGCTCAATTTAGATGTCTATGTTTTTTTTTCTTTCTGAAGTGGTCAGAACTGGTATCGAGTGGTGGTCAGTGTGAAGTGCTGATGAGCAGTGTCACTAAAGTTGGCAGGTAACCATGAACAAAGAAATCGATTGCACTGATAGCTTCACTTTCGTAAAATGAATTTTTTTGGGTTTTAACATTTCACGCTGTCCTTAGTGTGCTGGGACTAGAGCCGGGATGTTATGCTGTGATAACATCCCAGTTCCAGTCCCACTCTGACAAATCAGGGAACAGGATTCTCTATTGCCATTATATCATTGTAAGTAATGAAGGGATAGCAAAATGATGACAGCAATAAAAACAAATCCCTAAACAAGTAGGATTAACACCTGAGAAGGAGTCTAGGTATGCTCTGATATACAGATGTCTTGGGTGCATTGTAAGGCACAAGGTATATGCCAATTGCCTTCAGCCACCGGAGATGTCCAAATATCGGCATGCCCAGACACCTCGAATGGTGTTATCCCTCATAAAATTAGCCCTAAATTGATATGTGAATTTTTAAACATTTGTTTAGTTCTGAACTGTCCTGGTGTGCTCTGATAACTGGACTGTCAGATGATGATCTCAGCCAATCAAAATTCTAGGATTCATCACCTATTTTGTAAGCCTTGTTAGTGAAATGTTGGGGTTAATACGTGTGGTTTTAACAGAAAAAATGTAAACACCTGATATTGCAAATGTCCTGTATTTTTTAGCTTTGTGCAAATTGCAACTGCCTAGTGGCTTGTCTATGCTACTACACCTAATGAGATCTTCTTTATCCTTATGCCAGTGTAACCCCCTTGTTCCCAGGGGTTACTAGAATCCCAGTTAGAATTAATGGTAGACAGGGAAGGCAGCTAGTGAAATGCCAGTTAAATGGATTTCACTCTGTCTCCCTCTCTGCTGTCAGTCACAGCTGAGAGCTGGGGAGGTGATGTCATTCAGAACTCTCGCAGCTGCATAAGCCACACTCCAGTAGCTGTGGGTGAGGGTGATAGAATATTTACAGTAGTCTTGTAGTGGAGTTTGTGGAGGAGGCTGCAGAGTGCAGCTGCAGCTCCTCAAGCAGCTTTGAGACAGAGTTGTAGTGTTTCCTGTTAGTTTTAGTTCTCACCCTACTGGATGACAACTTTTCCTGCCTGTGGAAGTGCTGGAAACCTGTGTCAATGGTTTTTCCTCTGCTCCATCCCAGGAGGGATGGAGCAGGACTCTTGGATGCAGGGGCAATCCCCTGATACTGCCTTAGACATTTGAAGCTGCCTTTTGATGACAACTTTCTGTGAGTACATTGTGTTTGTTTGAAGTTTGCCCAGGAGTACCTGCAGTTTTTAAAGGTGGATTCTCTGACAAAGAGATCCTGTCACTTAGCGTTTCTTTAAAGTTGTCTGCCTACATTGGAGTCCAGTATGTGACCATCCATGGGACAGAACCTTTACTTCTGACACCCCTGAAGTGTTTAATAGTATGTTAAGTGTGACATACATTTCAAGACAGCATCTACAGTTTCTACAGTGTGTGAGGTGTATTTACCAGATGAATGGCCAAGTAATTACTAGGAAACAAAAGGTGGGAGACCCCCTATCTGGAGTGACCAGTTTACCTCTCTGGGTTCTGAATGGCACCTGTGTTTTTTATCAATGCATGTGGCCAATGTCTGAAGAAACAGTTTTACCCCAGTGAGTGGGATTTTCTACAATTTACCCCAGTGAATAGGATTTTCTACAGTTTACCCCAGTGAGTGGGATTTTCTGCAGTTTACCCCAGTGAGTGGGATTTTCTTCAGTTACCCCTAGTATGTGGGTCCTACAATGCTGAGCCTCTAGTGCTCTGTGTGGTCTAGTACCACATCTTATCCTATGCAATATGGGAAGTGTCTAAGTACTGGTGGGATGTGCCTAGTCAATGGAAAGTGTCCAAGTACTGGCTGAATGTGCCTAGTTGAGGGAAAGTGTGTTCTTCTGGTGGCAAGTCCACAAATTTCGATAACTGGCCTGTGATAAATGGGAATTCTTGAAGTTCTGTACCCTAAATGTCTGCAGATACCCTGTGTGTAACCCTTGGGGGTCCAGCTCTGCTTTGTGTTGTTCCTTCGTGTGTTGTGGAATAAAGCCACACTCTAGAATCCCAACCTGATATGGACATTCTATGTTATTGCTTCCCGTGTGGAATTACTTTGGGTATCCCTGTCAGAAGTGCAAACCTAGCATAGCCCTGAACAAATGTTTTCTCCTAGGGACCTAGATTGTTGGCCATGCATTGGTCCCACCAGGTGTGTGCCAGGTATTTAGTGCCACACCTGGTTGTGTTCTGCATTGGTCTGGTCCCATCTTGTCTATGGTGGGCAATCAGATACAGTTTTTCTAGTTTTGTTATATCAGCTGTCTGGTTACAAAATTCAGATGTAATCCCCACCCCTCTCTGTTGTTTGTACCCCTAGACTTGCCATTGTGTGGTAAGAGGTGTACCCTTCTAGCTAAATAAGGAGGTCGGTGGGGAGTTACACATAAAGAAGGAGAATTTGCAAAGCTAGCATGTCTTATTTACACTGATGTCTTGCTTCTTCATTTATTGTGTCTCATACTCATTAAATCATATTTAAGTAGCGTTACTGTATGCCGCCTGAACCTCTGAAACTGTGGCTTGACTGCAACTAGACATTATTACATAGAGATGTTGAGCAATAAATTTCGCTGGTGAAATTGCCACAAAATTTGCAATTTCGCTCTGCAAAATATTTAGTGAAATTCTGCTGCAAAATTTCACCGCAGGCCAGTCACCTGCCCAAATTGAAGAATCCCCCCAACCCCACCAAGATTTACATCAATTTCCCCTTCTGCAATGTATAAAAATAAAACAAATGTCCCAACTCCCTGGTATCTAGTGGTGCCACCCCGTGGCAGATCACCAGCACAAATTGAAGACTCCCCCTCCAGAGATTTACATCAAAATTCCTCATCCCCAATGTATAAATCCTTCATCAGTAGATCACATTAGATTATACTCCCCCTGTATAAAACCTTAACCAGGCAACTGGTTGAAATTTGTTCCTCATTTTGGAATCCTTTCCAGTTGTTTATGGGTGAAATTTCACATGTATGTATATGTAAAAATAAAAAAAAGTTCTGACTCCCCGGTGTCTAGTGGACCCCCATCCTGTCACCAGATAGTGCCCCCTACTCTCCACTAGTACCCTGAGTGGGCCACCAAAACAGCCCTCCACTCACCTCCTTGGCCGGCAGCCCGACTGAGAACTTCAGTGGATGAGTGCGTGCTTGTACAAGCATGCACTCACTCACTAAAGTGTTCAGTCAGGCTACCAACTGTGGAGGTTAGTGGAGGGCTAATGCTCAATCAGCCCTCCAGAAGTGAGTAGCGGTGGGGGCTGTATCTGATGACAGTGTTTAAGTCCACTAGGCCTGAAATTGGGACATTTTTTTATTTTACATATACATACACGGTGAAATTTCACCCATAAACAGCTGGAAGGGGTTCCAAATGAAGAACAAATGTCAAACAGGTGCCTGATTAAGGTGTTATACAGGGGCCTATAACTAATGTGATCTACTGATGAAAGAATACATTAAGGGTTTATCATTGGGGACAGGGAATTTGATGTAAATCTTTGCGAGGGGATTCTTCAGTTTGGGCTGGTGATCAGCCAGGGAGGTGGGACCACTAGACACCAGGGATGATATTTTTTTTTACTGCTGTAAATAGTCTTCTTGACTTATACCAAAAATGGCAAAATTTCACTTACAGGTGCCAAATTTCACCGTTTCATGGGTGAAATTTTGTTCTCCGAGGGTGAAATTTTACATTTTGCACCAGCAAAATATTTCACGAAATGCATGGATTTCATAAAATATTCCACTATTATTATAGTACTGTGACATAAAATGCCTTTTTGTCACAGGCCAACCTGGCCTGCCACACTCATCATTGTGAACATTTTTGTCTATTATTATTAATATATACCCCAATGTTAAAATAGAATGAAAAACCAAAATAAGGGTTCAGGGAATGGATAAGGGAAAGTAAAGCAGCAATTCTGAAAGCACAAGTGGCAGCCAAACCCCAAGGACATGGTATGAGTCTTGGCAGCATTTTTCAGAAGAAGAGTAGCCTGAGTCCTGCTGCCACACAGAAATTTCTATTGCCTATGATTTCTGACTGCATTTGATTTACGCTGTGAGTTCAACCCACTACCACTGATGTGATCACCAATGAGATGAGTGTTACTGAACCACCACTACTGTGTTGCTGCTATCCTACACATGCCCAGACAGGATCCTGTGATGCTCTTCAAGTACCACATTTATGTTCTACCAGCAAAAGTAAGTATTATTCTCAGGGATTTTTTGGGGAGAGGGGCTGAGGTAGGTGGGAAAGGCTTAACACACATTGAGCCCTAACGGAAAAAGTAGGTATTCAAGAGGATTTCTTTTTTTCACGGGGGGGGGGGTAGAGCTACATGTGAGAAAGGTTTACTTTCAACTGTACAACCTGCATGTCAGCACATTTGTTCTCCTGTCTCTTATTCTGGCAGGTACACATCACATGGGCGATGACAGATCCTTTTGTTGTGTAGTTTCTGCCCAGATCAGAACTGATGTAGTACATATCCCAACATCATGGAGAAGGCAAACATTGAGACTGCAGGCAGGGCTGTGCCAACAACTGTAAGGGCCCCCTGAAAAATATTTTGTGCGGCCTACCTCCCGACCAATAAACATAATGTAACCATTAGTGCATGTGAAATTCTTATAACGTAAGGGTGGTTTTTTTGTATCAGTCCTGCTGAGCATCCATAGTTTGTCCATGCTGCTCCTTCCCTCTTGCTGGCACCATGATCAAAGAACTGAACAATGTATTTTTTCCCTGCTCCTCCTGGGGACACCTGTAACAAGATTAGATGTTTTGAGTAACTTACTCCATTGCTTCCTACTCTCCCCATGTGAATCTGGAGTTGGAATCTCCTGATGCCACTGCTAACAGCCCAGTTTCAAATGGATAAGCAATTTCCAAAGAGTAAGTTGCAAGTCTGTCTGTGATTAAAGGATTTCTTACTGCTGGCCTTTGAGGCAGCGGGTCCAATGGCAGTGTGGGCCCTATTGCAACTGCAGCTCTTCTGGCCCCGGTCATGGCCCTAACTGCAGAGTACTGAAACAGAACCAAATACAAACCACATTCTCCAAGGAAACCGAGAGAGAACTCAAGAATCTGAGAGAAAGAACTCAAGAAAGAGTGCAACAGGCATCAGGTGGTGGCAAATTGCAACCACCTCCCTTACCTGTGTCGGAAATACAAAACATTTAGAACTTGGCCAAAACAAGAAGGCCTAACTGACCCATCTGTATGCCCAGCAGCAGTCTGCCCTAGGAAACAGGAAGCAGTCTTATTTACATTTCTTTTTTTGTTGATAGAGTTTTTATTAAAAATTTTCCAAGATAGATGATACAAGAGTACAGTTGCATAACATCGGAATTTAAGTCCAAATACAGAACAAGGAACCATTCCACATATTTTAAATTCTTACATGCATTACCATAACGAAGAGGGTTCTCTGGTATGTGAGGTACATGACAGCCGGATGGACCCATACATACGTTTTTTAGTCCATCACATATATGGGCACTCACCAAAGGTCTCAGTATGAAGAGAATTTCCAGTGGTACATGTGGCAGCTTAACTAGATTTAAGATCATGATATAATGCTAACATATGATTAACAGCAGACACTGTATCCAGTACTGCTAATAAATTGTCAAGTTCTATCACCTGATTTCTATTTATGCAGGTATTAAGAACCATTAATTCTGGTAGCTGTCTTGGCACTGTTTCTAATCAATAGTTTCAAACAGTAACATCTTACAACAAACTAAGATACCAAAACTGTGGCAACAAGACCTAGTAGTGATTGAGACCTCAAATCCAAGGGCATGAGGGGGAACAGACAAAGGTCAAAAGAGGGAGATTGTAACCTGGGGAGGAGGGGAAAGGGAGAGAGAGGGAAAGAAAGAGAGATAGAGAGAGAGAATGAGAGAGAGAGAGAGAGAGAGAGAGAGTCTCTTCTATAAATTATCAGGGCAGATGATTCTAGGATGAACAAATGTAAAGTAATTGCATGGGTATTACATATCTCATCCTGGGATCATTATGCACTCATCAGGTTATTTGTTCCAACATTTTCTGATGTCATCTTGTCTTAATGATGCTTGATAACACTGGAAAGACTTCTAAAGTAATCTAATTATCATCAGATTACTCTTGGATGGCTTCTAAAGTAATGTGGGTTGGCCTGGCTGTGCTGGTGCACTGACTTGTGTGCTTGCACAGGGAAAGACTTGTACCTATTTTATGTACAGCATAATGAATCCAATGCAGAAAAGTACCGCAGAATGGAGGCACATTTACCCTTCCCTCACTGACTGTATTTGTGCCTGCCTCTGCTTAACACTGCCTGCACAAAGATATACCCATCGAGTCCTCTCCCTGGACCAACAAAACAGAGCCCAATGCACAGTCACATTGGTGGGTGATGCTATTTGATGCACACAAGGCTCACTATACTGCCACCCAGCAAAACTTCAATGCACAAGTGGGTGCTGGTCTCTGCTGGTGGTGAGGTCTACCCTGTAACAGTGTTGCAGAATACACCTATGCAAATCACCTTTTCAGATATTATTGGTCACACATAGGCTGTATGACCAAGTTATGTTATCCTGATTTTTTTATTGTATGAAACATGCATCCTTTTTGTGAAATATCTAGGAATATTAAGTATTAATCAAATTTAAGTGATAAAAAAAATACATGGTGGACTGCAACAGTTGCTGTTCAACCATGACAGGAGTCCTTGTGACTGGGGGGAGGGGTGAAGGTACCAGAGAATCATTATATACTGCACTGCACCTCCATGCATACCAGCTCCCTTATTCAGTCAGACTCTCCCCACCCCTTTTCCTGTGCTGCAGCACTAGCCTGTGTGCTATTGCAAGGGAAGACTTGTAATCTAAGGGTGTGCAAATACCTTATATCATATTTGGCTGAGTATTCATATTCAGGGGCACACATATTCATAATTCATGCCTTGTTATTTGCTCCTGGTGCAGTTTGTGAGACTTCAAGATCTCCTGAGACTTCCTGTCCAATCAGAGGCCACTTTGGAAGTTCACATAAGGCAGCCCTTGTGACCCATCACTCGCCGAAGCTACAGGCAAGAGAGACAGACATCTGCACTGCCATGAAAGTGCAATCTACTTGTTAAAATTATCCAAAAAGCAGAAATCATGACAGAGTGTGTTCCTTTTCTAAATCTCAAGCTAGACAGAGTAATTTTTTTCATACTTTCATGTGATAATTTTCAGTGTTTCTCAGGAGAACTGCTGGGAGTGTTTATTTTCCTAAATGTGAAAGAAAAAAATTGTACTACTAGGCCTGTTTCTGCTCTGTAAGCAATCCATCACAGGTGCACATTACAAGAAAAACAGATTTTGACAATTTTCATTTGTGCACTTTTCTATGCAAGCAATCCATCACAGGTGCACATAAAAAAACAGATGCTTCTTTTGCACTTTCCTATTAAGTGGTAAATGCCAAGCTAGAGTTTAGAAATAAACAAACTTGGTTGCTTTTTTTCAGACTTTTGTGTTATAAGTTCAGCAGCTTAAAGAAAAGTTTTTTTCTGTTGGGCTTTTTTCTCCCCTTGGTAACATCTGTTGGCACCCCCCACCCCAGCCCCATCACTGACCTTCTTGCAGCCTTACAGTTTATCCACTACAGTTATCCAGGATTACTATGTGGGAGGTGGCCACTGGCCAGCCATGTGTGTCATGCAAGAGCCAGCTGGGGGGGGGCGGATTGTCCTCCAAAGTTCTGTTTTTCTCCCCGTGCTATGTTATAGAAAGATGAGCAGCTACAGTCCGGGGGGGGTAGGAGACATGGACATGAGTGGGCAGGGCGGTAGTACCAGTAAGGTGCTGATCTGGAAGCATAATGTTGTATTATGGTAATAACCTGCATACTGTGTGACCCTGAGCAGAACAAGTCACTTAACCACTCTGTGATGCCGGGACACACCTAGCTTCAGCTCAGTATGCATTTACCGGCCTAAGAGAAGGATGATTTTGACTTAATAAGGACATTGGTATGCATGGCAGCACTGTGCTATGCTCAGCAATTTGTCAGTGCCCTTACTTCTGGTTGTAAGGCACAGTGAACCCTTGCAGGGGTTGCAGCCTTATAAACAAGAACATTCATTCCAGCAATGGAAAGTACCAAGTGATGCATTGATAACAGTAATGGAAGGAAATATGTATATGGAGTGGGTGTTTACTGAATGTCAAGGATGTGGACAACCAGTTTACACAATCAAATGGACCACCAGTAGAGCTAGGCGAAATTAGCCAATTCCGAATTCATGGAATGTTTGTGAAATTCTGTGAAATTACGCAAAATTTCAAATTTTTCAGAATTTTCCAAAATGATTTAATTGGCTATAACTCAATCCATGTTAAAGTTAGAGGTCTGAAAGTTGGCAGCCATATTATCTAGTATGTACCATAAGAGCATGCCAAGTTGCATAATGTGTGGATGAAGGGTGAAGACATTAGAGGGGCTCAAAGTCTGGTAATTTAATATTCATGTGAACATCTCTGAAAATATTTCTGTGCTTGCAACTTGGCCACATTTGGAGCTAGATAACTGGAAATTTAGGTGCATTCTTTCTTGGACTAGTCATAGAAACTCTTGACTAGAGAAGTACTGGTTCTGTAAATTGTAAGTTTTAGCCTTGACCTGCCTCCACAGTCCGACACGACGTCCCAGATTCACTTTCGAACCTGGGTTGTCAGCATGGCAGCATGATGCTCTGATGCTGAACCATGGGGGTTGCCTTAAAGCCTTATATTTGGGGTCAATGAACCTAACACTATTGGTGATATTTCATTCTCTAACTTTAAACTTATACGGGCTTAAAAATTCAGCAGTTTACATAATTGCAAAATGTAATTTAAAAATTTTATAATGTTTAGAAGTTTATAACTCTGTCACCTTTAAAGCTTGAGATTTAAAACTCAGCACATATATGTATGGGCACTGGTAAAGTCAACATACCAAATTTGGTGCAGTCTGGACAAACAGTTTTAGTTTATGTAGTTGGTTAATGTATTTTTAAAATTTCCAACGGTTGAAGGCTTAATCTATCCAGCCTAGTTAATATAGTCTAATAAATACATAGTAATGCATTATATTGTAAATATGAGAATTGAGGGTAGAAATGCAGTGACATTTTATTTCACCAGCAAAATTCTGGCGAAATCGCTAATTTCACCCCGCGAAACCTTTCACATAATTATGGCCTTTCAGCAAAATTTCACTACCCAATTTCACCTTGAATTTTGCCTTGCACTTCTATAAGGCACAATTAGGTGAAATTGGGCCTTTCTCTCTGCTGGTGGTCACATGGTTAAGTCTAAACAGGCAGGAAGTGAGTGGTTCATTTCCTGTGCTACATGTCTCTAGAGGAAGCAGGCAGCATCTAGACTCAGTCAGAGCCCCGTGACTGCAGAGTGCACTTTGATATAAACCACTTAATTTGTGCTATTTTTCTAACTTTTTCTTGTTTGTCATTGTCCTATTTCATATTTTAGTACCTGTAGATTGTGTGTGTGTGTGTGTGTGTGTGTGTGTATATGTGTGTGATCACCCCCGTCTCTCTCTCTCTCTCTCAGATCCTCTATCTCTGTTTCATTTTTGGGGGGGGTTTGAATTGGTGGTGGGCATAATGGAAAAGGGTAGAGGCAGTGGGGTACCTGTATTCCACCTTGACAGATGTCCAGTAAAAATGAAATGCCACAGTGGCAGGAGGTTGTTGGCCCCAGCACCAAGCAGCAAACAACTGTGCTCCCTCCCCAGCAGCAGAAGGTGACTGTGGCCCCTCCACCACAGCAGCAGCAGGAGACAGTACCTCTCCTGGGCATCAGGATGCAACCATGGCCTCCCCACTGCAGCAGCAGCAGGAGACAGTGCCCCCTCCCCAGCACCAGGAGGTGACCATGGCCCCTTCACCGAAGCAGCAGTAGGATACTTTTCCTTTTATTACTCGAGGGAGTGGCAGCTCCACTGCTACTATGCCCACTACTTGAGAGAGAAAAGGACTGCTCACACTCCTCCTCCACTGACCCACCCAGCCCTCCCTCCCTCCTTCCTTCCTCCTGCTCTATTGCACTGCTGTCACTAACATTAAGTTTGACTAAGGAAGTCCCAACAACAGCTCTGGTATCTTTCTGGTGTTGGTGCCAGTGCAATGGGTGGTTGTTTTTCAAGTGGGATTGCTGGACACAGGTGCCTATGTGGCTGACCTTTTTTCCACGACTGACACATGCTTGACACAGCTGACATATCGCTATGGTCTCATTAGCTGCATCAAGCACAAGAAAATCCCAAACTAGGGACTTTGCACCTCTAGATTTGACATAGTACTGGGACTTGGACAGCGGAGCCAAAAATGTGGAAGTTTTTGCTTTCTGGGCCACTTGCATGACTTCCACCATGCTAGGTTTGGGAGAGGGGTTATTGGACTGCTTGTTGTAGGCTTGCTGATAGCCTCACCCTCAGGCTTGACATCTAAATGGGCTACATCATCACCCTTCAGCTTTTTCACTTCTGGCTCCCACAGGGGGTTCAACACTTCATCATCATCTGTACCGAAACATATTATATCCTCCTACTCCTCTTCCTCCTTCTCCCTATCACTGTCTACTTCCATATGAACATACGACATTTGCCAGCAGATAAAGGCCTAGAGGTCTATCAAGTCTGCTCAAATGTGCAGCTAGCACCCCTTATTCTGAAGCTGCCCCTCCCTTCCACCCTTCCCCTTCATTAACCCTCCCCCTTGTCCTGTCCCATCTTCGTTTGAAGCAGTCCACTGTTCTACTGCATACCACTTCTGCAGGTAATGCATTCCACCCAGCCACCACCCTCTCTGTAAAAAAGTGTCTCCTCATCTCCCTCCTGAACCTTCCTCGCTCCAGTCTCATATCATGGCCCCTGGTGGCCCTCCCCTCCCTTACTTTGAACAGTCCCTCTGTACCCGTCTTGTTTATTCCTTTCATGTCTTTAAAGGTTTCAATCATGTCACCCCTGTCTCTCCTTCCGGAGAAACCTTTCCCTTCTCTGGCATCTCCTCATTGTAGGGGGGGAGGTCCTTATCTCCTTCTCCAGGAGAAACAGACTTAAGATGGACAGTATCACCCTCACCACCATCAGCTCCACCTTGAGCATTCACAACAGTCACATTGACACCTTTTTCCACCTCCTCCTGGACCTCTGTGCCTCCACTGGTGTGAATGTCTCCCTTATTCCCAGTATTATCCCCAATAAGCGTGCTAGCTACAGATTTTTTTTAATTTTTTATTTATTGAATCTCAGAATTAAGACTTTTGAGCTGGGGCTCTTTTACAGCGGCTCCTTGTCAACAAGGAATTATAGAGAGGAGGGAGTAACAAGCATGAGTACTTTGGATACAAATAAGCAGGGTGGGTGAGGTACAATAAACCCAGGAGACATTTGACAATAAATCTAGTACATACAATACATAATAATACTGATATTAAATACTAGGGTTAACAATACATAATAATACTGATATTAAGTGCTAGGGTTAAAAAGGTAACCAGAGGTTGGGGGAGGGCAGGTGTACAGGCAGAGAAAGCCAGTTAGAAGCAAACTAGAATAGTGATGAGTTAAGGGGCATAACAGGCCAATAGGTGGAGGAAGAAAAGAAGAAAGAGCAGTTGAGGAGATTTAGACAGGGGATACTAGTGGTGATTTTCGAAGTTATAGTGTAGGCAATGTTGCAGATGACCATAGACTCAGTGGTGAGACAGAATAGCAGCCCAATAGTGTGTTGTCATTAAAATGGCAGGCTAGGTGTAAGCAGAGGGCCACCAGGGTTAAGTACGGCAGTCATAGCTGCTGCGGTTGGCTAGGTGCTGTTGAATAGTTTTTGAAAGGACCAATTTTGGGAGTAGATTGAAGGTGTGTGGGGAGGTTGTTAAACAAGCTAGGTGCTCTGTACATAAATGTTCTTTGTCCTTGAGATGTCCAGCATAAAGGTACATGAAAAGTTAGGTTGGGTGCACTTCTCGTGCAGCGCATGTCAGTGTGGGCCCTGTTGAGGAGCTGCTGGTTAGATGGGGGGGGGGCTAACCCTAAAAAGATATTTTTGGCAGTAAGACAGGTGTGATAGGAGATTGTGCTCTGGAGGTTGAGCCAATTGGACTGTGCGTATAGGTCACATGTATGTGTGTCCCTACTAGCATCAGTAACTAACCTGTATGCTTTGTTAAGAGTAACCACTTAACTGAGTCACAGACTTGAAGCCACTTCTAGCTTTGATTTTGCTGGCACTGGCTGTTACAGCAGCAACAGAGCCCACAGAAGGCATTGATTCAGAAATAGATTTGCTTATTGGAAGTGGAACTGTATTTCTACTTTTTCCAACAGACGTCTTTGAGCCACCTCCCACCCAGTCACCTTTCCCTCAACTGGAACATCTCTTGGCAGGCATATTTATATGCTTGTTCCATTTGCCTTCCTCTGGAAGTATATGATTACATATTTCTATTTCATAAGTTTGAAGAACACCTGCAGCACTATCTGCAAAGGGCAAACAGAAATCAGAACAGGTAGCAGCACTGTAGTCTATACAACTACCTACAACTGTTACTGTAGCCTATTTGAGTGTTAAAACACTGTTTTATTTCTTCCATTACAACAACATGAATTAAGTAACACAGGGTAACAGGAGAACAGAAGTAAGAGATTTTAAATTCCAAACCAACACAGAACACCATCACAACAAGGACGTGCAGTAACTCTGAAAAAATACTTAAGTAGTTCTTAATAAAATGTCAGTTTTTAAATGGAATGGTTATTACACAACTTGATAATAACCGGGTAGGTTTACGCAAACTAAATTGAAAACCAACCACACAGAACACCTCACAGTCACAATATGATCTACTGTCCAGATAAGTGGTGTCTGGACAAGGCAAGTACTGCAATGTGTTAGTACTTACTAAATACAGTTTTGGCTTATAGATACATCAAACGGAAGGGACAACAAGATTTCAAATGAACAAACAAAGTTGCCTCCAACAATCTTGCAGGGACCACCACTCTCTTGAAAACAATGTAGTTTTTTATATAGTACAGGTGAGGTAGTAAACACCAGTGGTGTAGCAGGGAGGAAAGGGTTAATATGGTAAGCAAATTAAACAGAAAAACAGGAACGCTGCAATGCAGAGGCTAGATCACACTATTAATTTCTGTGAGCAATTCAACATTGCAGTGTACCTGGATATGGGCAAGTGTTCAATGTCCACGGATACTTCCAATACAAAAATAAAGCAGGAAAGTGATTAAACAAAGGGAAACAGGAAAAGAACTACTCAGAATGAGTAACTGTTCAGATAAAGTTACCCAAAAAGGGTCAATATGTAAGAAAAATATTACAAATAATTAGCACACCAACAAAAATATTAAGGCTTAAAAGAAATAACAGAAACTCACTCACAACTTGTGAGAAATCTGTCAAATATTAGGAACTAGCCTGCTCTACTTTCACCCACACACATACACACACACGCACACACCCCACATGGCCGACCCTCCCCACTAAACTCCGTCATAGACACACACACAGAGAAAACTGAAAACACTACCTAATTTAACTGAGTATTATCCAAAGATATCAAAACAAAAAAAAATGTTCACTAGTAGCATTAGGAACAAATTTCAATTTTGGGAGCAATTAGCTATCAAAAATAACAAATAAAGAGGTTTTTGAAGGGTTTATTGGCTGTGATGCACCACACTGAACTGCTCTCCAACTCAACAGACAATATACTGTGCAGGAAACAGGCTGCATATGATATTTCAGTTATTTACCTGCAATGCATTGCAAATTTGCAGGTGAAATTGAAAAACATTGGCAAAATTGGCAAAATGTGGTGAAATTTTGTGTTACACAAAATCACTATCCAAGGCAAAATTACGTTTGCCTAAGTAAAACATTTTGCGTAATGCAGTAATTGCGTAAAATATTTCGCTAGGCAACATTTTCCCATTTTGCACAACACTAATTGAGGGTGGGGGGAGGGAGGCGGGTGCCACTAGGCACCAGGGATCTTTAATATAGTAACATAGAAGGGTGAAGGGGTTCCACTGAACACCAATGAAACAATTAAAAAGGCAGGGCAATTCTTTTCCTCAAGCAGAAATCATTTTCCACAAATGATCTGCCATATTCAGAAAAGGAATCCATCTTACTAAACAGGATTGGGGACTTCGGGTTTTTTTTAATCCTTTTTGTGAGCAGATTCCTTTGCTGTGAATCCCTCATGGTCTGAAAGGATGGCATCTCATGAAAAAGGATTGGGGACTTAGTTCTTTTTAATAAATCCTTTTACACGTGAAGATTCCTTTTTCACAAAATCCTTTTTCATCATTGCAAAAAAGGATTTGGCTTGCAAATAAGGATTTTTTTAAATTATTTTTCACTGTAACAAAAGGAATCATGAAAAATTAACTTAGCGAGCTGCGAAAAAGGATTTAAAAAGCTGGCTAAAAATGTTTGGAGCACATGAGAGCAATGAACAAGAACACAGTGAAGCTCATCAGCTCCCGATGAGCAATACACATGTTTGGATGTCTGTAGAAGACATCCTTGGGAGAGTTATGACAGTTTGTTGTGTGACAAAATTAAAAAACAAAATGGCGACTTATAAAAAGGATTTTTTTCTGGTGAAAAACTATTGGCCCCTCAAGGAAAAGTATCCTTTTTCATGAGACCAAAATCCTTTTTTGTTCCAGGAAACTATCCTGGAAAGTGAAATCCCCATTGAAAATAATGGGAACTTAAAAATGCAGTAACATTTGAACAGATGAATATGTTTTTCACCAAACAAATGCAAGCCTGTTCTGTGACCCAAGCTCTTTCTACCATGCAAATTTCACACTAAAATTCCACACCATCTGTGCAGGGTGATCAGAAAAAAAGGCAAAAAAGTGTGAATTTTAAGGTTTGTGCACTATCTGCATCTCAGAATCTGCACATCTGACTGGAACAAAACTTTGCACATAAAGAAATATATCTCCCGAGACAGCGCATGCCACATTTTTTGTGCAAATCTGTTGAATGGTTGCAATGTTATTAAAGTACAATATTTGAGGTTTAACATTAAAGTGCATACTCAACCCTAACTATGGGATGCAGCCACATCCCTAAAATATATGTATGTATTTATAAAATGGCAAGAAAAAAATCTCAAAATTTCATTGACCAAGAGATGTCACCTGACCATCCATTAAATCTCTACAAATGCATGGTCAGGGGCCGAATCTCATCCCCCCCCCCCCAAAACAGCTACTTAGAATCATTTTATAAGTGTATAGTAAGCCCCTCTCTGGTGTGCATGATAAGATTTCAATCCACTTCCAGGGCATAAGGACATTGCCCTTTGGCCTTCTGCCTTAATGCACTCCTGGGATGTGCAATAAAATCCCATAATGCACACACTGTCTTGTCTTATTACTTACATATATATATATGTATATATATATATATATATATATATATATATATATGTATATATATATATATGGATATGCCTAGAAGGGCACTGAAAGTACAGCCAGGGGGCTGTATTCAATTTGTTATTTGGCTGTGTCTTGCAGGGTAACGGAAGACCAGCCATACCCATAAATAACTACATTGCTTCCTCACTGCCTGACCTCTTCTTTTCCCAGAACCTTGATCCTGCTACTCAAATAAATCCTTAGCTATTTTTTATACTGACTGTGAGCAAATCATTAGTAAAGTATAAGAATTTAATTTGTGATGCTGGTCCAGTGATGCTGAGGGATGAGGCGCTGGACACCTTACCTCACGCTACCCTGGCAACCCAAGTTTGGGAATGACTTCGGGTCACTGGGGAGCCATCATGGGGGGAAAGGGTTGGAGCAGGATTGAGCTACCTTAGGCAGCTTGCCCCTCCCAGGGGTGGTTGTCCTCTCCTCCCGTAGTTCCGCTCCCACTGGGTGGAAGTCCAGTGGGAAGCATAGGTGAGGGGGAATGGTGGCAATAATGCCAGAGGTGGGACAGAAGGGACCTTGCTGATGCCCAACATGTGCGTGCACCTCCACGCATGTGCACATGTGTGTCTGCCAGGGTCCTGAGTTAGAGGAAAAAAAGGGAGAAAAATCAACAAAATATATGTAGAAAAATAATTTCATTTGTGGGGAATAGTTATCATTTTTTGCTGGCTTATGGGTAGGAGTGATCCTGTGGGGAAGGGAAGAGGTACTGCATCCCAGGGGGGGTACCATACTTCACAAGGCCCACAATAATCTTTTGTCTGGGTAAAGGTACCATGGAATTTATTTTAATCTTGGCTATGAGCCTCAGCCAGGAGTTTAATGACCCAGACGCCTCAACCTTGTTTAAGACTACAAGGCAGTGGTAGTTACCATCAATATCCACTGTGACCCAGTTACAGGCAGGTAAGGAACAACATACTAAATTTTAAGTGCGAACATACACATCTCCTTTAAGGTCAGGATGAGCATATCTTTTCTTTGTTTTGAACTGTAATTCGAGAACAATTTGAATTCAAACCAGAAAAAATTATGAAGAGTCTAGTTTCCAACACTCTTCTGAACAGATGATTAGCATATAATTTGCATACAATTAACATTCAAATTTATGCTAGACTCATCATTTGCACAAGGAGCCATTCAAAAATGTTTTAAGGGGAGTTTCAGTGCAGCAGCCAGTGTTCCATTTTTTGAACACAGACTGCTTTGCATCCAGAATTTTGTTCGGTTTTGAAGCAAGTCAGTTTGGTGTTAGCCTCCTCACTCTTGGTATGAAAGGAGAGTAAAAAAAAACAGCTTATAAAAACTGTAAAGTAAGATGTGTCTCCAAAACTGTACAACACTTTCCTAAATAATTTGTCATGGGGATAATGACTGCTGAAACACTGGGGAGGTGGGACCCATGGTTTTGAGACCCCTCCCTGCAAACTATTAGAGCAATCTTTTGTGATCTTTATTTTCTGTTGCAAACCTCTATGTTGCAGTATGTGCGAACACATATAAATAACAGGTATTAGAGATTATTTGCATCCAAAAAGGAACTCTGGGTGCAGCCCAGTTCAAGTTTAGATGCATACTTTGTAGAAAATACAGCACTGTATGGAAATAAGATATTTGAAATACAGGACCATCCTGACTCTAAAATTTAGTACAAAAACCAGGCTTGCATCCAAAATGAGTTGTCAAAAACACTACCCCTAGTAACAGCACATTTAGATTTGGGTGCTGCACATTCTGGTAACTTGTTCTACTTTGTAGTCCACAATGGTGGCAGCTGGGCATAAATATACCAACTGCAGAATACCCTGCAATAGCAGGGTAAGATCTTTTTATGCACTGTTCATTCCTCCCATATCTGGCTAGTCAATGGCCTAACCCCAGGAGCTGTCTCATTGGTTACCTGTGGGGTAACAGGGTCCGCTCTGGGTAAGACTGAACCAAGCTAAGGGGGGGTCTTCCCCTTAAGGTCACCCTAGCTGCCACTCATGGTTTGAGTTGCATATTTTTACTAGACTACTATATCAGGTCAATGTAAGCAACTACCAAGGGATGATGCCATCAAATAACACAAAAAATGAGGTGCAACTCAGCATTTGCCAATTTACATAAGGTGTCCCTCAGCCCCTTATAGGTCACGTGCCATTCAATACTGAGCTATGCCCCTGCCCTTGGCCTGGTAGGCAGAGGTGCCTGATGCTGCTTCTCCAACTCCCAATCAGATACACCCTCACCTGACCCCCACCAGGGACTATCAATGTGCTCAGCTAGGGTTTCATCAACATCTTAATCCCAACCTTTTGAGCCATAAGGGGGCAGATGAAAAGTAATGGATATAGCCATCCCTTCCCAAAGACTGAATGCATCCTCTGCAATGGCAGTCTAATCTACCCTTGCCCCTGCCTTGAATCCCAACGCGGCACACAAATCCAGTTCCCCCGAATGGCAAAATAAGGGAGAAATAAGGGATGGCATAATTAAGGTAACCAACCTCTGTATGAAGGAAGGGAGTGAAAGTAGAAGGAAAAGCAGATAATTATGATTCTTTAGGGAAGAGGCCAACGTGGTGAGGGAAAAAAGGGTGGCATTCAAGAGGTATAAGGAAATGCAGAGGGAGGAACACAGGGAGGTATACCAAGTAAAATAGAGGGAAGCAGGGATGGTAGTGAGGGCAACAGAGGCACAGAAACAAGGAAAGGCTAGCCAAAGGCGTAGCTAAAAGAGATACGTCTTTCTTCAGATACATAAGTAGGAAGAGAAAACCAAGGAGTGGAATAGTGGTGATGAGGATCATGATAAAGGGGAACTGCATTGAAGAGGATGAAGAAACAGTAGACATCTTGAACAGGTACTTCTGCTCAGCCTTTTCAGTGGAGGGAGGTGCCAACAGACACCAGACAGAAGAGAAGCAGAAACAAAGGGGGAAGGTGGACATAAGTCAATTTTCAAAGGAAAGAGCCCAAAGGGACTTGCAGCTTTGAAAATGGAGAAGGCTATGGGACTGGCTGGAAACACCCAAGAGTACTACAGGAACTCAGTGGAGTGCTACGTGTCCCTTTGATGGCCCTTTTCAACAGTTTACTGGAAAGAGGCATGGAGGTTCCCAGGGACTGGAGAAGAGCAGATGTGAGCCCTCTCCGTAAAACAGCAGCAGGGAGCAGGTTAGCAACTATAAACTGGTCAGACTCATATCAGTTGTGGGGAGATTAATGGAAACCCTGTTAAAGGAAAGGTTGGTACAGTATTTAGAATCCAATGAGCTGCAAGGCCAGAGGCTGCATAGATTCAAGGGGGAGGGGGTGCATCATGCCAGATGAATCTGATTGGATTTCTTTGACAGGGTGATCAGGGAAATAGATCTGAAGAGGGCAGTGTATGAGGTTATGTGCACTTTGGCAAGGCCTTCAACACTGTTCCACACAGGAGACTGACAAATAAATTGGGCAGCTAGGGATGTGAGACAAAGTGGTGAACACAGTAAGGAACTGGTTAATGGATAGGCAACAGAAGGTGGTGGTTAACGGCACTCACTCTAATGAGGGAAGTGCGACCAAGTGGGTATTGCCGGGCTCAGTTCTAGGACGAGTCCTCTTTAATACCTTCACAAGTAAAATTGCAGAAGAACTGGAGGGAAGGCATACCTTATTTGCAGATGACACCAAAATCTGTGATAAGGTGAATACATAGGAGAGAGTGGAGAGAATGTGTAGGGATATTGGGAAAGTTGAGGTGTGGTTAAGAGCATGGCAGTTGGGGTTCAATGCCAAAAAGTGCAAAATCATGCACTTACAGCATAGAGGTCCTGCAGCTGAATATAGGCTGGAAGGAGGTGCTGACAGTCACTAAGCAAGCTAGGGACTTAGGGGTTATCATATCTGATGACCTCAAAGGGGCAAGGTAGTGTGACCAAGCAGTGAGTAGGGCCAGCAAGATGTTGCGATGTACAGGGAGAGGTATCTGCAGCAGGAGGAGGGAGTTGATGTTGCCACTGGGAGTATGTAAGGCCACTGTATTGCTCACTTATGAGATTCCACCTGGAGTACTGTGTCCAGTTCAGCAGGCCACACCACAGAAAGGACGTAGGCAGGGTGGAGGCAGTCAGGGTAGTGGCTATCCAGAGAAGGGCAACTAAAATGGTACTGGGGTTGCACCAAAAGCCCCATGAAGAGAGACTGCTGGATCTCCACATGTACACCCTGAAGGAGAAGAGAGTGTGAGGGGACATAATAGAGATCTGTGAGTACCTCAAGCGGGTGAACAGCATGCAGGAATGGAGTTTCTTTCAAATGTGAAAAAGGGCACCGAGACCAGAGGGCATGCAATGAAGCAGGGGTTGGGGATTTTGAGAAGGATGTGAGGCAGTACTACTTAACTGAAAAAGTGGTGGACACTTGTAACAGAATGCCAGAGAAAGTGGTGGCAGTGAAAACATTAAGGACTTCAAGCATACATGGGACTGACAGGAGAATACTGGTAAATAGGCAGCAAGGAGGGAGTATCACCAGAGACTAGTTAGGGTCTGTGGAGACAGACTAAGCAGGGATCATCGAGGCAGACTGGGTGGGCCAAGTGGTCCTTTTCTGCCAATACATTCTATGTTTTATGGCAACAAAGCACCTTGCCAATAGGCCCTTGAAGTGGCTAGAGCAAGGTTGAATTAATTTGTACATTTTGTTTGTACGGTTTTGTTGTTTTTATGTCTTTATATTTTTTGCTTCTGAATTTGGGTGCACTGACTAGGCTTACCAAAGACTGTCCCATAAAAATAAACTTGGAAGCATTTTGCTGGCATGATACATTGGTATTCAACATATTTTTCTAATGAAACCTCCCTCCTTACAGATGATCAGAACAAAGTTACCAAGGGATCATTTATAATATCAATCTTCTTACCAGTACATGCCCCCCCCCCCCAACAAACACACAGTTAATACATGGGAGATATCTTCAATGTCAGTTTTCATAGCAGAAATCATAGTTCCTGTCTAGCAGTCTGTGTATTTACAATCCTCTTATCTTTGCAACACACAGGGATGGTAAGATGGTGTGTGCGTAGTTGTGGGATATTGGCCCACCACAGTAGTGAAATTATTCCACAACAGTGTATACCCTGGAGTGTCTTACTGTGATTAAAAAATGGGTCCAAGTTTAACAATAAGTAAAAGACAAGTTTGGGGTTAATTAATAGTTTTTCATTGTCATTTAATAATGTATCCTTACACCATAGAAAAAAATAGTCCTTCTAACATTCTGTACATGGAAAGTATGGATAGCATGGAAAACAAGAATTCCAAATTCTACTCAGTTCCACAGCAAGCACATTCAAAACACACACACACACACACACACACACACACACACATAGACATTTGAATAAATGAAGGCCCACCACTCAACTAAGAAGGCCCTTCTTCATTGAGCATCAGCTTTGATGTGTTCAAATCAGCCCTCTAGAATATAAAACATCCAGTGTTTAAAAACAGTCCCCCTAGAAGTCTGTGGAGCACGGCTCTGCCCTCTCCAGACTATTACATCATGAAACGTGTGAGCCCGTGGGTGATGCTCAATATAAGGAAATGTAAAGGATTGGGCTCTCAGTTTAATGGACCCTAAATATGATCCCTTTCCTCCCTCAATACAGCTATCAGAAAATTCTTATTTTTATGACTGTGGGCGGAGCCTACAGGAGTATTGCATGGACAAAAGGAGTGATGTCATGTTTTCTGTCCGTGGAACTGACTGAGGGTGTAAATAGTCTCCCCCGCCTTACCCTCCTCCAAGAAATGTTTACTGCCCTCAAATAAATATGCTTTCATGTTAGTCAATGGTTGCAGAGTACTATTTTCTTTCTTAAATGGGTGGTACAGGAACTGGAACCTGAGTAGTGGGAGGCAGCATTGTGTTTTGGGGGGAAGCAAGATTCAACCCACCTCCACCAAGAAGCTCCTAAAAATCCAGCCCACCTTTTTTTTTATTCATGAGGGAGGGGCATGAGGTGGATCCTATCATGCTGAAAGAAGAGTCACTAGTTTGGTATCTGGCCAAGGAACAGAACAAATCTGTGCAGTCCCTGCATTTTGTTAAGGACTAGGAAAACAGATAATATTTAATGCATTCAAACTGACTTAAAAACCCTTGGAACAAATGATTATCAGAGTCACCTGGTGTCTCAAAAGGAAAGACTCAGCTTTCAGGTATTTCTTAAACATTTATATACTAAAAACAAAGTTCAACTTTTAGGATCAACAATATTTGTTTACCACATTCTATCTATCTATATATATATATATATATATAGTTTATTTTAGTAATGCATTTAGAAATACATTTTTAATTGTCTTTACAGATAAATCATGCAGGTTCGTGTACTTGATGTATACAGTCTGTGATGAAATGTATTTTACTTTTTTCCTGGCTTATGTGTCCAGAAATAGCTCTATTATTATTAAGAACATCAATAAACCTTTGCATAGCAAGGATAAGTCTGAGTGTAAAAATCATATAGAGCTATGCAAAAAATTCATAGCAGTCGAGAGGTATGATCCCATGTGTTTGTCACTCCCACTTTTTAATCCTCCCACTGATTTTGCACAGAGCACCCCCCTTCAGTAGCCAGTTCCACCCCATCATCACTACTCTTTCTGTGGAAAAATATTTCTGGTATCTCTCTTAAATTGTCCCCCTGCTAGCTTCATGGAGTTACCCCCGGTACATGTGTTACCACCTATTTTGAACAATTCTCCTCTATCTAGTCTCTGTATCCCATGGAGGTATTTGTATGTTACAATCATGTCCCCACTCTTCCTTCTTGCCTTCAGCATGTACATGTTTAAGTCTGCCAAATTCTGTCATAAGTACTTTCCCCTCTCACTGGATCATTTTTGCAACCCTCCTCTGCACGTCCTCCACCTTGACCCTATTGTTCTTCAAATTTCCTTCCTCAGTCTAGGGTCCATATGCAAAGCAGCTGTGGCTGCATCACCACAGATATCTCACTGGACCTGCAGTTCACAAGGGCCACTCACAAAGCAGCTGTATCATCACATGCACTGTGCGAGTCCTAGCAGATTTGTGAGTTGCCTTAGAGGCCACTTGAGAAGCAGCAGCGGCTTCAAAGTGCCATGTTGAGGGAGAACATCCCCTCTCCCAGGCAAGCTCTGCAGATAAAAATAAATGTGATTTTTTTAGCCAGCTCATGGCATATGTCATTTATACAATGACAATGCCTTGCTGGCAAAATTAGTTATTTTGATTGACTTAAAGGGACACTGTCAACTCCTTTAGGCCTCAAAATGTCCCTAGTTTAAAAAACACATGTTATGATTGTTCACATTCTGTATGCACTACTGCTGTAGTTGGTAGTTTGATTCTGATTGTTGTTGCTTTTTTTCTTTTAAAATTTGAAAAACAGGTTGCATGCCCACCATGCTGGTGTTACCACACAAAAACATATTTGTTTACACTTCTTGATCAACTCCACTGCATCTTTCCTGGCCTTGGGAACAGCCAAACACAGTCTAGTCACTAATTATGCATTGGGAGTGGAGGACACTATTGTATGATGAGTGACTGCACTGTTTGTGAGTGTTCCTAATGTTCAGGAAGTGTATAATAAGAATAGATCAAGGATTTGAAGCAAAACATGGTTGTTTATAACTACATTAGGGCTGGTCAAACCTCCTGAAGTTTGACCATGTAAACTTTGACCATCGAACTGCATAAAGTTTGCCAAAGTTCTCTTAATGGCAAACTGGTTTGCGCTGGTTTAACCACTGAAAAATATTAGGAAATGGGATAAAATGACATAACCCAATGCATTGTGCTGATGAAGCACCCAAAGCAGCTGGATGATGCAATGGTCCACCCTGAGGGGTACTGGTTCCAAAAATTGTGTCTGTTCAGTTAATGCCAAACATGGACCGTGATAGTGGTAATAAAGAGGATGTGGGTAATTAGCAATGCTCAAATAGAAAATAAAATGGTTGCAACTGTATTTGTAAGGCCTATGTATGACCTTAAAAAATCAGTACAGAATCTCACAGTGAAGGCTACTGGTTCCAAAAATTGTATGCCTTATTGAGACAGTGACAATCTGAAGAAGACAGTGAAGACAACAGTGCAGCATCTCACAGTGTGGTCTATTGGCTCCAAAAATTGTGTGCCCATTGGGACAGTGCCATACATGGACACGGCTTCCAGTTATGCCATGACGAAGTATTGCATACACTGGTTTCATGGGTAACATTGCCCCAAAAATTATTAATTTGGCTTGTGTAGGCCTGGTAAAAATTGACCTAATACTAATCCGAAGAAGACTGATTGAAGCTACTGGTTCCAAAAAAATTGTGTGCCCATTGGGACAATGCCACACAGTGGCAAATCTTCTGGTTATGCCATGGATAAATGTTATACACACTGGTTTTATGGGCAATGTTGCACTAAAAAATATTTATTTTGTCCGTGTAGGCCTGCCAAAAATTCATGAAACATTGATGTGAAGAAGAGTGAGGGAAGGCAACAGTGCAGCATCCTACGAGCCTTTGTGTGAAGCAAATAAACAAAACAAGACGATGTAAGAAACCACTATGGTTCTCAAAGGAAGTGGCAGTGAAGGTTCAAGAGAAAAAGAAAGCATTCAGGAAGTACAAGGAATCACAGAAGGAGCAGGACAGAGAACTGTATCAATTAAAGCAAAAGGAGGCTGGGAAGGCAGTCAGAGCAGCAAAGGCCCAAACTGAGGAAAAGATAGCCAACTCAGTTAAGAAGGGGATAAAAACTTTTATAGGTACATCAGGGGCAAAGGAAGACCAAGGGAGGGATAGTGAGGCTTAATAAAGGGATGGAGGGTGGGCAGAGGGAGACTGTGAAAAGGCAGAGATACTAAACAAATATTTGTGCTCAGTATTTACAAATGAAGAGGAGGTACATAAAACAAACAGTAGTAACACTCTGGATACAGAAGTTGATACCAGCCCATTTACAGAAGAAATGGTTCTGAAAGAACTCTTAAAACTGAAGGTGGACAAAGCAATGGGGCGGATGGGATTCATCCCAGAATTCTAAAAGAGCTAAGGGTAGAACTAGTGACACCACTGACTACCCTTTTAACAAATCATGGGAGGATGGGGTGGTACCCAAGGACTGGAGGAGGGCAGATGTGATTCCCTTCACAAAAGTGGAGCAAGGCAGAAGCAGGAAACTACAGACCTGTTAGTTTAACCTCAGTGATAGGAAAATGATGGAATCACTTCTGAAGGAAAGAATTGTCAAGTATCTAGAGGCCAGAGGGCACAGAACCCTAGGCAGCATGGATTCACAGTGGGAAGGTCATGCCAGACAAATCTGATAGATTTCTTTGACTGGGTGACCAAAGTAGTAGATCAGGGAGGGGCTGTGGACATGGCCTACCTAGACTTTAGCAAGGCATTGACACAGTCCCACACAAAGATTAATATACAAGTTAGCCAGCCTGGGGTGGGTCCCAAGATGACAGCTTGGGTAAAGAATTGGCTGGAGAATAGGACACAGCGGTAATAGTAAATGGAGTCCACTCAGAAGAAAGGAGGGTTACTAGTGGGGTACCATGAGTTCAGTATTAGGATCGGTCCTCTTCAATGTCTTTATAGCGACATTGCTGGAAGGACTGGAAGGAAAGTATGTCTCTTTGCAGATGACACTAAGATCTGCAACAGAGTTGATGCACAGAGTGGGGTGGAAAGGATGAGAAGGGACTTGGCAAGGTTAGAGGAATGGTCAAATGTATGGCAGCTTAGATTCAATGCTAAGAAATGCAGTGTACGACCTGGGAAACAAAAACCCAGGGAAGAGTACACAATGGGGGTGAGATACTAATAACAACAAAAATGGAAAGGGACCTGGGGGTAGTCATATCAGATGACCTAAAGGTGGGCAAGCAATGTGAGAGGGCAGCAAGGAGGGCTGGGGGGATACTGGGATGCATAGGGAGAGGCATCACCAGTAGAAAACAGGAAGTTATTATCCCTCTGTACAGACAGCTGGTAAGACCCCATCTGGAGTACTGTGTGCAGTTCTGGAGACCCAATCTCCACAAAGACATAGACAGGATGGAAGCTGTCCAGAGGAGGGCAACTAAAATGGTGCAGGGTCTGCACCAGAAGACATATGAAGAGAGACTTAAGGAGCTTAATATGTATAGCCTCGAGGAAAGGAGGGAGAGGGGGGACATGATAGAAACTTTCAAGTACCTCAAGGGAATCAACAAAGTCCAAGAGGGTAGCATCTTTCAAAAAAAGAGGTGTGCAAGAACAAGAGGGCACAATTTGAAGATACGGGGGGCGCTCAGAGGTAATTTAAGGAAGTATTTTTTCACAGAGAGGGTTGTGGATGCATGGAACGGCCTTCCGGAGGAGGTTGTGGAGTCAAAATCAGTGGTGGAATTCAAGCATGCATGGGACAGTCATAAGGCAATTCTTGAGGGTGGGGGTAAGAAGAAGTAGGCTGCTGGTTAACTAGGATCTGCAGCTTATCCAGTAGGTAGGGAAATGGGCAGACTGGGTGGGCCAAGCGGTCCTTATCTGCCGTCAAATTCTATGTTTCTATGTTTACAGTGCATATCTAGGCTACTGGTTCCAAAAAAATAAATAATGGACATAGAAACCCTCCCCATCCACCTCACCATTATCCTCTGTCTTTAGCCCAGTGTGGAAGTGTAGGAGATTCATTATCAATAAACTGTGACAAAAAGGGCTCTGGAAAAAGGGGCATGATAATTTTTTTAATGAATCAGCATCTTTACATTGTGGGTCAAAAGGCATGTTCTACTGCTGATGACAAGATTGCCTGCAGCACTGAAAATCCTCTCTGAGCATGCACTTGCAAGCGGGCAACTGAGGTTTACAAGTGCTACCTGTATTTAAGAGGGCCAAATGGTCTATTTTTTTGGTACTAGTACAATAGAGGCTTATCTCCTTCTGCTAGTGCCATGTTCTCATCCAGATAAGCCTTCCCCATTTTGTTTCCAGGCATCTCAGGCACCACTGTGTCTGAAAGTGACTTGCTGTGCTTTTTCATCAAGCCATAGCCAGACAGTTGTTCTCAGCAGGCAATAATACCCGACAGGGTGGGCAGTATTGGGCAATACCGGACTGCCCAGGGGTGTAATGAGGCCTGATGCCACAGGCAGAGGGCCTTATAGCCCCTGGAAAGTCTGGTATTGCCCATACTGCACATCCTGGGGGGTATTATTGCACTTAGAAAATGGGTTCCTGTGTCAGTTTTAATTAAGAAATAAATTAGTATAGAAAATGACTTTGAAAATAAATCAGAAAGTCAAAAATACATTTTGTTTGATTAAATAGTCCCTCTGTTTATGTATTGCCTCCCCCCACCCCCACTGAGCGATTCTCTTTTTCTCTTATGTTCTCCCTGTCCGTCTGTACTTCAGCACCTTTAAGACAACATGATGGAGTTTCTTTACAAAAAAAAAAAAACAGGTCTCTCTGTTCTTTGTAGAGATTTTTTTTTCAGCAGTCGGGATTTGCGACTGTTAGGCACGTAAGCCCGGTACGAAAAACCTGGAAGTGGAGACCAAGGAGTTGAGGAGACGACGGTGCTGTAAAATACTATTTTAGTTATTTTAAAGTTTTTATTACAGCAGCACTGCAACAGTATTTAAATTTGCGGCGTTAATTGTAGTTTGCAGGTAACAGGTAATTCGCCGGTAGCTCATTTATCTGTTCTGTGGATTAGCATTAGGACAGTGGAGTTGCCGTGTCAGCCAGCTACAGGGAAAATGTAGGTTTAATGTTCTGTTCTGGGACACTGCACTGGAGAGTGTTCTGTTTTTTTTTTTCATTTTTTATTTATGAAACGGAGAACGACCAGGAGCTTGGTCGGTACAGGAGCTCTGGGGGCCAGCATGTCTCACTTAGTGAGGAACAAAAATGGCGGACAGTTGATATTCTGACTATGGTGGTTTTGCCAATCAGAAACAGGGTGGGCTGTATGTTATTTTGGTGGGTTGGCATAGCTGGCACTTTTAACTTACAGGGCTCTCACTGTAAGTTATTGTACCCCATGCCAGCAAATCAGGTTTCTTTATTTTTAAAGTCCATTTTCTAATAGTGGTTTTTCATCAATTGCTGTCTTTCTGGGAGGTGCATCAGCAGCAGTAGTAGCATGCTGACTTAGAGACAAAATGAGTGACTGCTGTTACATTCAGTAGCAGTGGAAACACATTGGGATCTTCCTTCTTTGCTCTCCTCCACCTGGCTTATCAGTGTGATTGTAATAAGGGATGATGAGTGTGTTGTTTTTCTGCTCTATTTGTGTTCCTGATCTTGTTTTGTGCCATACATACAGAGACCAGATGTATAAGCCACCAACTGAGTGCTGTAGGACCGCTACTGTAAAGACGTGCACAGAAATTAATTTCTGAGTGCGTCTTTACAGTAAGCGCTCCTATGGAATTCAGTCGGCAGCTGGCCGTGGAGGTGAGAGGTGGGCTATGCCAGTCACCAACTGGGGATGCGGGGGTGCTGGGTGGACTGGCATAGTTGGGTGGGGGGCCACTAGACTAGGGCTTCCCTGGGTATATACTGCATTTATGGCTGGTGACTCAGGGTCAGGGCATGGGTGGGGGATTGACTGCGCCACCCTGCAGGGCATATCTAGGATGGATTAGGGGGGCAGTTGGTGTGGACAGCACTGTGGGGCAATTAATGTAGGAATCGGGGGCAGTTGGTGTGGCCAGCCATGTGGGTCAATTAATGTAGGAATTGGGGAGCAGGGGGGTGGGCAGCCCTGCGGGGCACACACAGGGGTATGCTGGGCATGGGGGGAGGAAAACAGTCCAATGACTGCTGGACTGCTGACAGGTCTACAGGACCCCTGGGAGGGGTGTTCATAAGTTATACCAGCTAAAAGCTGGTGTAACTTACGTTGCCGGTTCTCCTTCAGGGGTTCATGTAGAATCCCGACATTGGGGACTTTGTTGTTGCCCTTCTGAAATGGGGTGCAACTGCTGCTGTAACCCCCCAGCTCCATGTCTCAGGGGGTTTCTGGTGCAACTGCGGGCATAACAGCTGTTTGGTGCAAGTGGCCTGTGCCATGTCACAGGCCACTTTGTAGAATCGAGCACATCGCAACTGCTGGCATAAGTTGCTACATGCGCCATTCTACTTGGTGCAAGTGCTGTTACACCAGGCATAACTGTACTAGAATCGGGCCTTGGGACTCTAAAATCAAGGCATACAAAGCCTCCCTAGATAATGTGCAATACTGGTGTAAAAAAACTTTCCATACCTTCATTTTAGCTAAAACCAAGATAACATGCTGTGCTATGGTACCTTTCTTAAGTGAAGTGTGGAAGTGTCATTTATGTGCTTCCCATAATGCGATAATTGGAAGAAACCATTCCTTCAACCAAATAACCCATGTCCTGGATGAATTTTGCAAAATCTGTGTGATCGTAACCGACCAAAATAGAGTATGGAAAAAAAGCAATGGATTGACCATTACTAGGCCACCCTTATTAACAGGTAAGTATGTGATCTGTCTCCAAATGGGGTTGAGTCTACTCCCTCAATTCATCTGAAAAAACAGGCTATATATTTTGATTTCCAACTCCACTGGTAGAGGAAAAACATAACAAAGGTGTAAAAAAATGGAGATAGTTAATGTTTTAACCAAACAAACTCTTTTTAGCTTTGAAATTTGCATAGCCTTCCAGAGAGCCACTTCCACTCCTTCTGTAGTTTAGCTGTCCAATTAACCTGGGCCAGGTCCACAGCCCCAAAATGTATCACTAGAATGACCACTTCAGTGTCAATTGGAATTCCAAACAGCTGCATCAAACAAAAACTGGTATACTGTCCCAGACATACTGCCTGACTTTTCCCAATATTAACTTTAGCACCAAATAACTGTGAATAAACATGAATTACAGCCATAACTTCATGACATGATTGCTCATAAATCATCCGCATAGATGGAAATCTTAAGTGATGGGCACTCCCTAGATAGAGTCAAGCCCCTTATCTGTGGTGTAGAATTAATTTTCCTGATCAACACATCAATACAAAAAATATACAATAAAGGGCTCAGGGGGCACCCCTGCCTGACTACCCTAGCAATGCACACCCTCTGACCAGAGTACCAATTTAATAGTACCTGAAAGTTTGCATGTTGGTATAATAATCTAATCCATGCTATAAATTTAGGGGGTATACCTTAGTATGCTAACACTAGATATAAATAATCATGTGGGACACAGTCAAATGCCTTTTGTTGGTCAAGCGAGATTACCAGGCCCTGTACCATGTTAAGCTGGCTTCTTTCAAACACCTCACATAACTGTATGAGATTATCTCTCATGGCCTTCCCTGGTAGGCCACATGTTTGATTAATTGGTATTAGTTTCTGAGCAACACCAGTGAGTTGGTGACGGAGGATATTAGTTAGAAGCTTAAAATCACAATTTAATAAAGATATTGGTCTCTAATTACTTACGTCTAACTTATCACATTTTTTACATAGTAAAATCAAAAAGGCTTGTACCATATTATCCAACACCCTCAACTGATGTAATATATCATTAAAGACTTCTATCAAAAGTGGAGCCACCATGTCACAAAATGCACGTTAGAAACCTGCACCTAGGCCATCCGGGCCAGGAGCTGCCTCTAAGTGCAGTTTATAAATCATACTGGACACTTTCCCTACTGTAATAGGCCTTATTAAAGCAACCTGCTCCTGAGAGGTTAAGCCCTCCAAAGCCTAAGAGCCTAAAAAGTGAGCCAAATGCCCCTCCCTTGCCAGGGGTTCTCCAAACATCTGCCACAAAGTTTCTGTAACTACTTCCAAAATGTCAGACACGGCCATATGAATCACCCCCTGTGAATCTTGGACTACTATAAACTGCTTTTTGGCCACCCTGTTTTAGCAATCCTTATATAGATCAAAGGAAAACTAGGCAGCATGCAGTCCACAAGCCTGCTCTGCCTGCAAGGTCTTAGGCCTAGTATATAAAAAGGACTCCATGTCTTTCTTGATTTGTTGGAGCTGGGCAGTATATAGCTGTTTTTCTGCATGCTGGAAAAACATTAATCTAAAAAGCTCCATCCTTAATTTTAAAAATGAAAATAATCATTCCTCCCTTTCATCTCTCCATGTTTCTGAAAAAGATGCTGAAGGTCGTGTTTTCTCTCCTCCCACCACTCAAGGAGAGAATCGTACAAAACCCCCACCATGGTCCAGGCCCTCAACAGCTCCTCCATCTGAAATTTAAGAACTGGGTCCTGTAAAACGGAGGAATTAAAATGCCAATAACTTGGACCTACCTTTGTAGCTTGAAACCCTCCCACAGTCATTTGTAATTCAAAATTATCTGACGTAGCCGTAGGGTACATCTGTGCCCTTAACACCTTCCAACTCTCAGAAGCAAAGACATAATCAATTCTCGAGGAGAGGGCTCCCCTATGGTAGGTATGACCCCTTCTCCCATGCACACTCCTATATGTGTCCTGCATTTTTGCCACAGACAGCATTTGCCGTAAAACATTGGTATCACAAAACAATTTAGGTGTACCCCCTGTCTTGTTTTGCAACCCCAAAGGGCAATTAAAATCCCCACCCAAAATGACATTCTGTGCTGTATGTAAGTATGGCTGTAACTGCAGAAATAAAGCCACCGTGGTTTGTTTCGTTTGTGGAGCATATATCACTCCCACCCTGAGGAGTTACCATTGACCCTGGATGTCAACAAAAAGTGCCCTCCCTGGGTTGATATCCATGACTCTGGCAATATGCTCTTGACATGTTTTTAAATAATATACCCAACCCAGAACATGAATCTTCCCCAAGAGACCATATGGACGGACCCCAGAGCCATGCTTTCTTTGTCTGATGGATATCTACCATACTTCATAAGCGAGTATCCTGCAATAAAAGTATGTCAGCTTTAGCCTGACTAAGTACTAAAAAGGCAGTACTTCTCCTAACATGATTGCAGATACTATTCACATTTAATGACAGAACATCAGTATTGTCAAATGAGCAAATATCCATAAATGCAGTAAGAGTGGGAATTCATGGGCTCGACGGGGTTTCTTTCTAGTCTTTTTCTTGGCTTTCACCAGTTCTGCAGCATCCACCTCCATATCAGACAAGACTTTTAGGGAGGATGCAACTGATGAGGTTTCAGAATTCCAATTCTCATCCTCGGCTTGATTTTGTAATGCCATGAAAGTGTTCCTTAAATCTACCTCCTTCTGTTTTTGCAATCTTTGATTTTGGGGCATTTCTTGTGGAATGCTGTTTGCCCTTCACAACCTGAAAATTATCTTGTGGTTGGGGGAGGGAGGGGGCATTGCAGCAGCTTATTTATTTATTTATGAAATCAGAATTACAACCCTTTGCTCCTGCATAGTGTGATTCAATGATTCCCCCATCTCTGAGTGTGTGTGTGTGTGCGGGGGAGGGGTGTGTGGACTGACCTTCCACAACTCCTGCAGGATCTGACAAAACTCCTATGGAAGCATTCTGTGTGTCATCTCTCAGTTTGTCGGTAGGAGTCTCATGCTCAGATGATGCAGAGGAAGACTCCTGTGCATGTTTCCCACTATCAAGTTCTGGTGCCTGCTGGCGAGCCACTTCCTCCTTAGCCTGTCTGGATTGGGCCTCGTGCAGCATATCTGCCTGGTCATAAAATTAGCCCTTGTTGTGGATGGCCCAGAGCCATTGCATAAATAAATGCCCCATCTCATCACACAAATTACACTTCATAGGGTTATGACAAACAATACAAGTGTGCCCAGTTTGTAAACAAAAGTTGCACACCACAGTATCACATATGTTACTCAAGTGAGATAGCGACCCAGATTTGTGGCACGTCTTTGGCTGTCCTGGATAGAAACAAAAACCATGGTCTTGATCAATATAAAAACAACTGGGCAGGTGAATCAGGCCATTGTCTGAGGTTCGTAGTCATATCCTGATTTTCCATCCCCCAGTCCATAGGATTTCTGAGTCCAGCATCGGGGTAGGCTGATCTATAACATCTGCCATTTGCTTTTCCCAATAGAGAATGTCAGCAATATGGAAACTTTCATTACGGAATAGAACCATAATATTTTTAACTGTTGGTTTGGTAAGTGGAATAGCCATTAATGGTGTCCATAAATGGTTTTTTTGAGCTGTTGATACTTTTTCCAAAATTTGTCTAGCTGTTGGAAGATATTAAAACTCACGTCAAACTGAATGCCCCCAGATATATGAATCAATGCAAAGATGCCATTGGGTGTAAATTGCATGGAATCGTTGAGCAGTTTCCTCCCAACATAAACCCTATCTGTAGTATCCTCCAGAGCCCCTTTATATTTAATGTGGACTACATTCCATCAGGTGGCAGGCTTCCCCAAATTAGAAAACAAGTCAGATAACTTAAATGGAGCTTTATTTGGCCTTTCAGGGTTCTGCAACACAGAAGAAAAACTTTCAGAGTCTGTGGCAAATTAGTGGATGACATAATGGAAGCAGTATTTCTTGCAAATTATTGCTTTTTCTCAGCAAATCCCGGTTGTCTATCTGTGGGGCCAGCTTCAACCCACTCCATAATGTCTGCCCATGAAGCTGAAGGTGGATTGAGTTGGGAAGAAGCTGTACCAACAGCTGGCTGAATATTTTCCATACTTTGTTTAGTTTTAATGACAGACATCACTTCTACCACCTTGTAATTGGTGTTCTGAGAGAGATGCAAATCAATCTCATGACAAGGAGCGCCACAATACACACAGTGCTCAGCTTCAGGCACAATGGGATGCTTTTCAGAGTGAACAGTTTTACACCCCACAGCCTTGTCAATAACAATAGGCTCGTCAGAAACTTGCAAGGTACAGTCTGCACTGTGGTTTTCACTTACCAGCACTTCTGTCTGAAAAGGCTGCCTTTTCTCCAGTTTTCCAGCTGAAACATCATCCACATCTGTCTTCATAGATTCCCGGCCTGATCATGATCTGTCATCCAGGGTCACCATATCCACAGTAACCACTCACTCTGCAGATGCAGTAGTTGAAGCTGCAATACCCAGCATTGAAATAAAAACTGGCTGCTGCACTGCTGTATAACCAGCCCAACTTCCCAACTTACGGGCAGATTTGTTTAAATTCATAATCATTCGTTCCATAGGGGCATGTCCTGCCACCCAGCCCATTCTATCAGAAGACCACTGCCATCTTGCCAAAAGCAATGTTTGATCTGGAGACCAAGGAATCTGATCACCTCTGTCATCTCTGTCATGTCAGGACTGTGCCACCTCCTCACCGCCACACTGGGATACAATGCTCTGCTGAGGAACTGAACTCATCTACATCCTTTGAAGAGACTTTGGGTCTGCTCTGGGAACCCCTGCAGCCACCTCACCCCCCACCAAGAGCCACAACAGTAAAGCCCTTCTTTCCATCCCATCGAGAGGCACCTGGAAGTTTGTTGTGCCTACCGAACTCTGTCCCAGGCTGGTTCCAACTGTCCAACAAAATCTTCTTTCTGCCTTAGGCCTGCCCCAATGGGCATCTCCATCTCATCAACATCAGGTAAGGTAAGAATTTCTGCAACATACACAAACTCCTCCATATTAGGAATCTCCACTGAACAATGAAAATGATGTCCCGCTTGTCCCTCCTGGGATTCGATCCTCCTCCTGTCAGTGTTACCACCTCCTGCTCCTCCTCCTGGGTCAGCCATCTCATCGACCACTGGCAGCGGTTCCCCCTACTGGAGAGTAGGGAAGTTTTTTTATTAAACTTCAAAATCAAATCATAATTAAAAAACATAAAACATAACTTGTTAAATGCCACATCAAAAATAAATATTTAAGGTTAATAAAAATCATAATAAATCAAATACATTTTTTTTCCAATTGTTTAACCAGGAGAGACACACTAAGCTGAAAGCTTGTTTACAGGTGCAACCTGGGAGCACAGGGAAGTTAAGTGACTTGCGCAGGGCCACACAGTCTGCAAGTTGGGGCTATGGATTCAAACCCAAGTTTCCAGATTTGCAGCTCAGACCCTTAAACCATTGCACTATACTGTCTCTCTAATTTATTCAGACCCCCTTCTTTATGCTTTCTCCCACCCAAAAAAAACATAATATTATACATTTGTACTAACTAAGGCAGTAATTAAGTAGTGGACTATACGGAATTCACAATTTTCATGAAACCAGCAATCATCTGTGTAATCCCTGTTTCTTGACAAGGTAACATGAAATGTACAAAAATCTATTTTTTTTGTCATGTTACCATTCATAAAATAAGAAACAAACAGTTTAACAACTCTTAACAAATCTTATTGTTTCTTCTGCTAGTTTCTTTCTTTGTTTCTTTCTTTGTTTCTTTGTTTCTTTCTTTCTTTCTTTCTTTCTTTCTTTCTATTGAAGTGTCAATTTGCTGCCATTAAACGAGACCTGTCAAAGTGCTGTGTTTAAAAGGTGACTGGTTCCTAATTACAACTCTTCTGCTACCTACATCATTTGTATCTGTTAATCTTGTAATTTGTAGTTAATTAAAACTCTAACTGTGGCCCATGTAGTCATTAATGCCTGATTCACCTGATTCACAATTATTTAATCCCCACCTGCTACTAGCTGAATTAAAACCAGACACTGCACTGCACACTGCTGAGAGCTCTTCGATTTACAACAATGTCTGTGCCAAACAAACCTTCGCCTGCATCTAATACTGGAAATGTGCTTGCTAAGCAGAGGTTGTCACAGGACAAAAAGGATACCTTTCATGTCTCTGGCCCGATCATGTTTTGCTCGACCTGCAATATAGCTGATGACCACAAGCGAAAGGCATCCTGTGACTGACATCTAGAAGCCTCTGTCCACCTGGCAAAAAAAAGAAAGTTGGAAGCTAAAGACTCTGGCTCTGTATAAAAGCAAGTCTCGGTACGTGAACTTTTTAGCACAAAACCGGCTCATCAAGAGACCAGAAAGACAGCTCTTTTTTCATTAGTGGAAGCTGTTACAGCTGCGAACATACCATTGCACAATTACCTCAAGGAGAATCTTAAATCTGTAGGTGTCATTCCTACATCACAGTGGTTAAGAACTACATATCTGCCAAAAGATTTTTCCTCCATATTGCAGACCTTACAAAAAGGGTTTCAGAAGCAGTGTCTGTGTCAAATATTTGCGACGAGACCACAGACATACAGGACAAGTATATTTTAAACATTGTAGCAGTGCCATCAATCCAGTCAATCCATTCTGCTGCTTGTGAAATTAACACTGAAACCAAATTAGAGCCTATATTGCTGAACTGCATAATTTTAAAGGCTACCAATTACAAGACTGTCTCAAGCTGTCTTGAATTGTCTTCAGAAGTTTAATATTTCATAAAGTAATGTTGCTACTTTCGCAACAGATAATGCCATGTATATGAACAAGTGATGGAAGTCCAGTTTAAAGCATGTTTTGCTGAATGGTATACATGTCACCTGCTCTGCACACCTACTGAACTTGCTTGGTGATGCCTGGCATAAAAATTACACTTCAATGCACAAGTTTGTAGTTTGTGTAAAAAAAACATTCACTGCATGTCTGGCATGCAAAGCAAGGTTCAAGCAGTTCCTAGCAGCAAAATGTGTATCCTCTGCATTACCACCGATGCCAGTAATTACACAATGGAATTCCTGGTTTCATGCCATTTTTTATCATTCAGAGCACATAAACGAATATATTGAATTTTTTCAAGATGAAAGCTCTGCTTGTTCAGAAGTTGATAATTTCGCATCAACTCAATCTGTGGTATTTGAAATTAATGAAGTAGCCAAAAGTGACCCCCCTTTGGTGCAGATGTTGCAGAAATATGAAGGTGACGAGATCAAATCTCACCTAGTTTTTGATGATTTGCTGTACTTTGCTACATTTTTAGAAGTTAAAGCAGAATGCACTACATATCCTACAACTAAAAATACAATGTCTGCATGTGCCCTAAAAATTCAAAACTACATGTCTGGGATGGGCAGGCTTCATCAGTCTGCTGCTAAATTCTTTGCTGCTGCCCACATATTCGACCCCACCCACCTTTCTACCATGGCAGCATCCAAGGAGGAGATATGCTCCAGTATCCTGATGTGCGAAGAGAGCCTGCAAGCAAGAGCTGAACTGCGATCTTACATAACAGATGTTCAGTGCAATCAACTCTGCAATGGCGAAAAATATATTGTACCATTCTGGATCTCTTGTGAGGACAGATTTCCAAATTGAAGTAATATTGCTCTGAGTTGTCTGTCCATCCCAGTACACAGTGCTAGTGTGGAGCACTCATTCTCCCGTTATGGGTCCATGCTGACTATTAACAGATGGAGCATCAAGGTAGAGAACTTAAAAGTTTATTCACTGCTGCAGCAGAACTAATTTAGCTGATTTTGCACAGATAAAAACATGTTGTTTCACTGTCTAAATTATGTTTTTAATAACCAAAACTAGTAAAAGCAATTAAAATGTTATTTTTTTACATTTTCAATGACTCATTTGTACATTCATTATTTTCTGAGAAATATTGAATTTTCACCATACAGGCACCATGAAATGTTGTTAAAAAATCGTGAAAATAATACTGCCTTAGTAATAACAGAAAAGTATTAAAGGTAAATCTGCGGCTGAGACAGAGAGAGAGAGAGAGAGAGAGAGAGAGAGAGAGCAGCCAGAGCTTCCTTAAATCAAGGAGGTTCTTTTCTAGACTACACTGAATTACATTATTACTTTTTGAACCTGTGTAAGAAACTAGTATTGATTCTGTTTTTGGGCTTGACTTTTTTTAGTTTAACTTTAATTTGCCAGGGTGGAACTGTAGCTGGGAGATATTTGCAGTCATTTGTGACTAGACCAATTACTTAACTTCTATGAAATAGGTGTCTGAAAGGAAGGAAGGCACTCCCTGGGGTGGAGGGTCAGAGTTGTAGTTGATTGTTTCTGAAGGGCATAGGTAGTTAGTGAGGTAAGCACCAAGACAGAACAGTAGATAGGAGAAGGGAAGGGGTAAATGGAGCCAAAGAAAAAGGCAGTAAGGACAGGGGTGGGGCAAAAAAAAGCCATAAAAAATGGAGGGTAATGAGTACCAATGCCCATAGTCTAGGTAAAAAGCTCCCCAAAATGGTGGCCTTGATGGAAGAGGGATGCCTGGATATTGTGGCAGTCACAGAAATATGGTACACAAAGAACCATGACTGGGATGTCAACATACCAGGGTACACAATCTACAGGAGGGACAGGGAAGGAATAAGAGGAGGAGGAGCAGCTCTGTTTGTAAGGGAAGAGATCAAAGCAATAGAACTAAAGGGTAAACAGGGAGGAGAGGAGGCACTGTGGGTCACCCTGGAGACTGGAAATGGCACCACAATCCACACAGGAGTTGTATCAGACCCCCATCTCAAGGGGAGGAAATGGACAAGGAAATGATAAAAGGCATCCTTAGGATGGCAGAGAAAGGGGAAATATTGCTGATGGGGGACCTGAATATGCCAGATGTTAACTGGAGCACCTTTGCTGCAGCCACATCCAAGAGATGGGCCATTCTCGATGCCCTACAGGGGGCATGCCTCAGACAGCTAATTTTGGAACTCACTCAGGAGGGAGCAGTCTTAGACCTGGTACTCTGAAATGGGGATGGAGAGAGGATCTCTGATCTTAAAGTGGGTAGCCATCTGGGAACAAGTGACCACCAAACAGTGTGGTTCACGATAAACTCAGCTGTAGAGTCAAGCCATACAAAAGTGAAGGTACTGGTCTTCAAGAGGGTTGATTTTGTCAAATGAGAGAGTGCCTCAGAAAAGCACTAGCAAACAGGCAAGAAGGTGGGGTGGAGCAACAATGGGGAAACATCAAAACTGCCATCACAGAGGCATCAAGCCTTTGTGTGAAGCAAATAAACAAATCAAAACAAAAGAAAAAACACTATGGTTCTCAAAAGAAGTGGCAAGGAAGGTTAGGGAAAAAAAGATAGCATTCAGGAAGTATAAAGAAACACAGAAGGAGCAGGATAGAGAACTGTACTAGTTAAAGCAGAAGGAAGTGGGGAGGCAGTCAGAATATCAAAGGCCCAAACTGACGAAAAGATGGTATGGTACCTGAGGACTGGAGGATGGTAGATGTGATTACCCTTCACAAAAGTGGGAGCAAGACAGAGGCAGGAAACTACAGACCTGTCAGTTTGACCTCTGTGGTAGGGAAAATGATGGAATCACTTCTGAAGTAAAGAATTGTTGACTACCTAGAGGCCAGTGGGACACAGGACCCAAGGCAGCATGGATTCACAGCAGGAAGGTAATGTCAGACAAATCTAATTGATTTCTTTGACTGGGCAACCAAAGCAGTAGACCAGGGAGGGGCTGTGGACATGGCCTACCTAGACTTTAGCAGGGCATTTGACACAGTCCTGCACAAAAGATTAATAAACAAATTAGCCAGCCTGGAAGTGGGTCCCAGGGTGTTAGCCTGGGTAAAACACTGGCTGGACAACAGGACACAGTGGGTAATAGTAAATGGAGTCCACAGTGAAGAAAGGGAGGATACTAGTGGGGTACCGCAGGGTTCAGAACTGGGGACAGTCCTTTTTAATGTCTTTATAAGTGACATTGCAGAGGGAATGGAAGGGAAAATATGTCTCTTTGCAGATTACACAAAGATCTGTAACAGGGTTGATACACAAGGTGGGGTTGAAAGTATGAAAAGGGACTTGGGAAGGTTGGAGGAATGGTCAAATGTATGGCAGCTTAGATTCAATGCAAAGAAGTGCAAAGTAATGCACCTGGGAAACAAAAACCCAGGGGAAGAGTACACAATGGGTGGTGAGATACTGACAACAACAAAAATGGAAAGGAACCTGAGGGTAGTCATATCAGATGACCTAAAGGTGGGCCAGCAATGTGAGAAGGCAGTAAGGAGGGCTGGGGAGATATTAGGATGCACAGGGAGAGGCATCACCAGTAGAAAACAGGAAGTTGTTGGCCCTCTGTACAGGCAGTTGGTAAGACCACATCTGGAGTACTGTGTATAGTTCTGGAGACCCCATCTCTGCAAAGACATAGACAGGGTGGAGGCTGCCACGAGGGGGGGCAACCAAAATGGTGCAGGGTCTGCACCAGAAGACATATGAAGAAAGACTAAAGGAGCTTAAGATGTATAGCCTCGAGGAAAGAAGGGAAAGGGAGGACATGATAGAAACTTTCAAATACCTCAAGGGAATCAACAAAGTCCAAGAGGGTAGCATCCTTCAGAAAAAGAGATGTGCAAGAACAAAGGGCATCATTTGAAGATAGAGGGGGGATGGCTCAGAGGTAATGTGAGGAAGTATTTCTTCACAGAGAGGGTTGTAGATGCATGGAACAGCCTTCCTGAGCAGGTTGCAGAGTCAGAAACAGTGGGAAATTCAAAAATGCATGGGACAGACATAAGGCAATTCTAGTGGGGGCCAGGAGGAAGTAGGCTGTTGGTTATCTAGGATCTTCAGCTTATCCGTTAGGTAGGGAAATGGGCAGACTAGTGGGCCAAGCGGTCCTTATCTGCCATCAAATTTTTGTTTCTATGTAATCATCAAATAACTCAAAATAAGTATTGATACATACAGGTCCTAGCACCTCCCCCCTATAGAAAAGTACAGGGATTTTCCACTCAGATACAAATCGTCATATAAACAAAAATCATAATCTAGAAAAGTAAAACATCAATCTGAAACCCACTCATTTTTATGAATATCTGAAAAAAACATTTCTTTACTACATTCCCTACAACATTTCCATTATTCCGAAGTTTTCTTTTGCATACCTGTTATGATGTTTTAACAGTAAGGTTCTTATTGGGACCATTTCTCCTGTAATCCTATGGAATGAAACATAAACAAAACCATAATACAAGAAATCATATAGAAGGAAATGTATTAACTTCATCCCTTCAAGATCAACCTGATTCTTTTAAGAAGAAAGAGGTTATCCTATACATACCCTGCATTGCATTAGGGCTACTTTGAAGAGTCCCAAAGCTTATTCCACTGTGTATATCACATGATCAAATTCCATAAACATCTCTGTTCAAAAAATAAAATCAGAATTTTTAAATACATAGAACCACATTCATATGATCAGTGCTATTATTATATTCTTGACCTTATCTAATTATCTGAGAACCTAACCCTTTTCATAGTATTATTTAACTCTAAGTCACCTACTATGGTGCATATTCTCTACAAATAGTCTTAAGGAACTCCCTGTATTTCTATATTTGACCACTCCATTTAATTTAGCCAATGAAATAAATTCCAGTAATCCCTCCAAAGTCTTGAATCCAGAGAGCATACCTCCTGAGCCTTTATGTCTAATAGTTTTTTTTTGTGAATGATATAAAACCGTTCCAGTGAGGAAAGAAATTGTTGTTGCAATACAAGCCGGCATCTAGCTTGTCAGATCAAATACAATAAAGTGGCTATTAATACTCTGACAGTATTTGCATTATACAATCTCCAGGCAGGTGTTATTTGACCTCTATACAATAGGGGTGGGTTAATTTTCAAAATTAAAATATATTCCATTAGTCAGCTAATTCTATCCAAAATGTTATAATATACAAACTCTCAAAATACAAGTGATCCATAGTTTCTAATAAATTAAAACACATTTCTCTAGGGCAAAATCTATCTCCCATTCCTTTATGTTTTTGATTGCCTTTGACATTCACTCTCTTATGTACTCCTAACCAGACTACATCTTTCATCTATACCAGAATACGAGGATCAATTAATAAGGGGGCTGTAGCTTTTTATTCTGGGATCGATGATTCCTGAAAAGTAATTATGTAACACTATATCTTTTAAACTATTCCAAGGTAGTAGTATTGCCTCAGAAACTGAAATTCTCCAATTTTTAATATGATCAAAGCAGAGTGTCCATATAGAATTTAATTTCCGCACCCTTTGATTCTTGTGGCTAAATGTATTTATGTTCCATTGTTCTAAAATCTCTTCTAGGCAAGGGGTTGTCCAATGCACCCATAGTTTCTTTTCCTTTACTAGTATTGGTCTTATATTTGCATATAAGAATATAGACCAAAAAAATACAATTGGGTATAACATTCTCATCCCACCTCCCTTCATTCATAAATATGTAACATTATGTTGAATAGGATTAAGTCTGCTGCCCAAAAACATGAGAATAAACAGTATAACAAAGCTGGTTCCAAGTTCTTGGGCACAGGGTACACATAACTTAAAAACAAAAAAATAGGAACTAGAAAAGTTTTAATCAAATAAACTCTTTTGCTTACTCATCCACCATCTATTCCAGTTTGTTACCCTTTGTCTTCCTTTATTTATCTGGCACTCCCAATTGTACTCTGATAGGTTACCTGGCCCAAAGAAAACACCCAATACTTTGCAGGGTTTCATTTCCACCTGTATGTTTGCTACTTTTGTATCCAGTGGTATATTTTCTGTACTAGACAAGCATATACTTTTTTGTAAATTAACTTCTGCTCCTACACAGTTTGAAAGGGAATTAAACAGACCACACACTGCATAGAAACATAGACTTTGATGGCAGATAAGGACCGCTTGGCCCACCTCGTCTGCCCATTTCCCTACCTACAGGATAAGTTGCAGATCCTAGTTAACCAACAGCCTATTTCATCCTACTCCCCCACCAAAAATTGCCTTATGTCTGTCCCATGTATTCTTGAATTCTCCCAGAGTTTTAGACCCCAAAACCTCATCAGGAAGGCTATTCCATGCGTCCACCACCCTCTCTGTGAAAAAACACTTCCTCACATTGCCCCTGAACTGCCCCCACCCCCATCTTCAAATTGTGTCCCCTTGTTCTTGCACATCTTTTTTTCTGAAAGATGCTACCCTCTTGGACTTTGTTGAATCCTCCGAGGTACTTAAAAGTTTCTAGCATGTCCCCCCTCTCCCTCCTTTCCTCAAGGGTATACATATTAAGCTCCTTTAGTCTCTCCTCATATGGCTTCTCTTGCAATTAAGCTCCTTTAGTCTCTCCTCATATGGCTTCTCTTGCATCACCCGATAATGCATCTTCCATGGCCAAAACCACATCATCTGCATATGCTAGTGCCTTTAGGGGAGGAAGATTATCATATTGAATGCCTTGAATTGTAGGTGATGCAAAAAGAATTCATATCAAAAGATCTAAACCTAAAATGTAAAGTGTGGGGCTCAGGGGACATCCCTGCTGTACAGCTACGTTTATCTTACACACACTTCCTAACCATTTATTCTCATAAGGCTTTACATAAGCATGTGCATAACATAACTGAATCCATGTAATAAATAACTGATGAAAGCCATAATCAACAAAACAGTTCGAATGAAATTCATAACACACTCTATCAAAAGCTCTGGACTGATCCAGACATAACAAAAATCCTGTTATCAGTCACTTTTTCCCCTGCCTCCATTAATTCTCTCAACAGTGCAAGTATGTCTGAAATTTTCTGACCTGGTATTGAACAAGACTGTGCTGTAGGATTTATAGAGTCTAAAACTATAGCCAACTAGTTTCCCAAAATGTTTGTTAAAATTTTATAATTCATACTTAATAATGTAATCTGTCTCCAGTTACCCAATAATTTTTTGTCTCTCTTTTTATGTTTGCTTGCACATGCGCAAGAAACATTATGTGGCAGCTTAGGAAAGAAGTGGGTTTTTGGAGATGCGGCACTGTGGCGGCCAAAGCTCCACTGTATTTTGGGGCTTTGCCCTCTTTTCCCATTGCAGTGGCATGCTGCTGCTGACTCTAGTTCAGCAAGTGTGTCACCAACTTGAAATGAATTTGCCACTGAAATGAGGGAGTGACCTGTCATTGCAGGGTGGTGCCTTGCCTGGTGTAACATTTCAATGAACATGGCAGCGGCTGTTTCTGTCCATCTCACAGGCTCCATGAAAACTGACAGGGGTGCCCAAACCCCCTGTCAGTATACTGCCCCCTCCCCAGTTAATTTGCCCAACTAACTCACAGTTTCCTTGTGGAATCTGACCTCTTTAGAGTTCTAACAGACTCCATGAACATCTCCATTGAAGAGATATATAAACTGGAATCCCAAATTGAGCTGGAGCATAAAGGAAAAGAGATCTGCAGCAAAACAATGCCCAAGTCTGTCCTGGAGACCTTTGGAGAGTGCGATCAAGGATGGAGTATTGCTAGCGACACTTGCTTTAATTTCAATTTGGGGCTTCACAGGGGGAACTTGGTAATCCCATCTGGCACACCAGAGAAGGGATCGGTTGTAGCCAACAAGTTCCAGACCTCCTCCAGCCCCACAGCATTTTGGACTGAAGAGGGCACTGAGAACATTATGCATGGAAGACCTAAAATAATCAAAACTGAAACAAAACACACACCACCACCAGACAGCAGCAGTCCGAGCTTAGCTGTTCCAAATAAAATGCAAAGCTCTGACAATAAAGACCACTACTTGTATAACTTAGAATGTCCATCACCGTTCAATTTTTTTCATGTCCCAATCCAGCCACTGAACCCAACGTATTTAGCAGCTTGAACACATCAACTTCCTTTTTCAGAAGACTTTGGGTCCTCTCCACTGAGGTATGCCAGTTCTACCTCCCATCATGAGATTGCTGAAATAGCACAGAATCTACCAGGCAAGAGGGAAGGGAGCAGCCTTCAGCAAGAGTACCACTAGAGATGCAACAAATTTAAAATCTGCCAGTGAAGTGAACGCGAAGTGGCCACTTCACATTGGCACTTTGCTATGCGGAGTGCCCCATAAGAAAGGCTCACTTTGCCTTATTATTACTTTGCATCGTCATTCTGCCTTAAACATGAAGTAAGGTGAAATGACAACAATATTGGCAGCATCCCACCCACACAGTCACCAGAATGAATGTGCATCCCCAAAGTGCTACTGTCTTGTGTCCAGAAAACTCCCCAGTGCTGATGAAGTGAAATGAGAGTGTAACAAGAAATGCAAAGTCTCCCAGAATTAATAGAGCACTCAGTCATGAGTGCAGTGGTCAGGTCACACACAGAGTCACCAGAATTAATGTGCATCCCCAAAATGTTATTGTCTTGTATCCAGAAAATTCCCCAGTGCTGATGAAGTGAAATGAGAGCATAACAAGAAATGCAGTCTCCCAGAATTAATGGTGCCATGCAAATGCACAGACAGATTAAGATTGCGCTGCACACTCAAGGGATGCATACAAAAAGGTACAGCAACACCTAACCAGTGCTCACCAGGCACAAATCCAAATCTGCAAAGGAATACATTTTTGCCAGTTGGGGGATTAGTGCACGGCAGTAACAATCCACTACCAGTAAAGATACCACAAAGCAGTATAAAAAAGTCATGCAGGTGCAGTGGATAGCCGGTTCACACTGCTGCAAGTACTCTGTAACACAATAAAAGGTGTCTGATTTAATGGCAGGCATCACACACACACTCAAATAATGCATAGCAAATTGAAAACCTTTAGTAATATAACCAAATGTTTTAAACAGACAAATTATACATTGCTGCACCACAACAATCAGCAAAAAAATTTCAAGAATTACAGAAAACATTACTGTGTGTACATTAACACAGTTATATAAGAAAAATATAACCAAAAGAGAAAGACTGGCTCTTTTTCCCCAGGAAGGGTTCCTACAAAGGATGTACTAAATTTTGAGCAAAAAATATTACTCAAAAAGGCATTTTAAACAGCTTTTAGAGGTTTTGAACTGCAGAGCTCTGAGAGCAAATTGATTTCGGCTACCACTGCACACACACTACCCAGGCCAGAACTGAGGCTGTGCTGAACAATCTAGAGCCCATGTGACCTGAAATCCCATGAATAACTGTAGAATTTCATTTGGAGCTCAATTACAGGGCAAAGTGAGGCAAATTACATTGATTTCAATATACTTCACCTTAAAATTGGTGGAGAAGTGGTTTGGGGAAGGTGGAATAACGCAAAGTCATTGGTTTCAATGGACTTCGCGTACCTCATTATGAAGTGAAGTACTCCACTTCACATTGTGGAGTTCTCCGCGGATTCCATGTTACTCAGTGAATCACTTCACAGAGCAAATTGGGGCCACTTTGGCCACCACTACTTACAGTACCATAACTCACATGCTGTACGGAAAGGAACATGAATGCCTATGGCTGTACTTCCCCAATGAGCTGTAGCATAAAACTCCCCGACTTAAAAATGCTTATTAATGAGTACAATGGTGGAGTGGTGAAGCCTGGAGAGATACTACAAAACATGCTTACAATACATCCAAGTAACTAGTGAAAAAATTAATGCTGTGATTTGTGATGTGATCGTGAATTGTGATTTGTGACTGCATTTGTGACCGTGATGATGAAGAGCATGATTTGTATCATGAGTGACTCATGATGATGGTTCTGACTTAAAAACACATATCAATGAGTACAATTTTCATGCAGAATTATGCACCACACCTGTCCAGTACATAGAAGGGAAGCCAATGAAACAACTGTGACTTAAGTTACAGATGGAGATTGGACCCTAAAGAGATACAAATGCACAGACAGATTAAGATTGCACTGTGCACTGAAGAGATGCAGATGCAAAGGCACAACACCTAACTAGTGCTTACCATCAGAAATTCAAATCTGGAAAAGAATACCTTTGCCGGTTGGGGCAGGCTGCGGGGGGGGGGCAGTGTACTGCAGTCACCCGTACTAGTACCAGTAAAGATACCACAAAGAAGTACACAAATCACACAGCTTCAGTGGATAGCAGGTTCACATTGCTGAAATTTTTATGTGGCACAATAAAAGGTGTCTGATTTGATGACATGTACCACACACATACTCACACACTAAGTAATGCGTAGCAAATTAAAAACTTCAGTAATATAATCACATATTTTAAACAAACTAAAATTATGCACTGCGGCATGACAACAATCAGCAAAAAAATGGCAAGAATTACTGAAAATACTATTGTGTGTACATTAACAGAGTTATACAAGAAACATATCACCAAAACAGAAAGCACTGTCTTTTTCTCCAAGTTAATCTACCTACACCACAGGTACGCCCCTTCCTCAAAGCACACTTCCACTGTCTCTCGGTACACAGACTGAATTAACTTTCAAAATCCACACGAAAACAATAAACGCTCAATGATATGAGCACAGGAGGGTTTCCTATAATTGATGAACTAAAGTTTCAGCAAAAAAAAGGACTCAAAAAGGCTTTTTTAACAGATTTTAGAAGATTTGAATCACTGAGAGCTCTCAGAGCAGATTGTCTCCTACAGCTTCCCACACACACTACCCCAAACTGAGGCTGTGCAGAACAATCTAGAGCCCATGTGACCTGAAATTCCATGAATCACTGCAAAACTTGCCTTTGGAGCTTAAAAACAAGGCGAAGTGAGGCAAAGTACATTGTTTCCAATGTACTTCGCTTTAAGAATTGGTGGAGTAGTGGTTTGGGAAGGTGGAGTAGTGGTTTGGGAAGGTGGAGTAATGCGAAGTCATTGTTTTCAGTTATAACGAAGTACTCCACTTTGCATTGTGGAGCACTCCGCGAATTCACCTTCACTCCGCGAATCACTTCATGGAGTGAATTGGGGCCACTTTGCCTATCTCTAAGTACCACCCATATTGCAAGATTAAAGAGGAAAATGAGGAGACCACTCTGCTGGTCACAGATGCCCACACATCATTCTCAGGGTATCCGGCGCCAGCACAGGAACATGTACCGAGAATGTCAGTTGAAGCACCTATAGATTTTGTTATGTTTAATCCTGAATCTGTTCCACCGAGACACTACAAATCACCCCATAAAGAGTCCAGGCTCTGTGTTGCAATGGGATTCAATGCCATCTACTTCTACTGCCCCTCAAATGTGGTATCAACCAGCAAACTTAAATGGTTACCCGCACCTTGGCTATCAGAACACACTATACAGAGACCATCATCTGTCCCAGAGATATTACCCATACAGCAGCTATATAAGGTAACATTCAAATTTTGTCATGCAACACTGTATATTTCTTATTACTCCTTAGATGTTAGCAATGTAGGCATTCGTTATGGTCTGAAAATATATGTATATGTATATGTATATTTATAGTGGAGCACCAGTTCAGGGGCTGTCCGTCATAAAATAATTGTTATTGTCAACATATTGTAAATAAGATGATGCAGAAATATTTTCAGGGGTACGGTTATGTTTCAAACGTTGTGCTGGAATCAAAAAGTGATTCAGCAATCACTCTGGCATCTGTCTTGTTCAATAAAAGATTAACGGGATACGGAATGCTATTTGTCCGACAAAATATCTTGTTTTGTTTGTTTGCTTCTTTTGTTACTATTTGAATGCACGATTCAAACTACAAGTCTTCAGATGTTGTTTGCCCACATTAGGAAGGGGTACCACAATAGTGATTTTTTTTTTTGTTTTGTGTTTTTTCTTCCTAATAAGAACCAGTAATGGAGGACCATGATGAATTGACCAGAGTCCATTCTGAGAATCTGCACACTGTATTATATAGCTTTGAATTAGTTCTGCTGGAAACTATTTAATAATGGGAGGGTTATTCATTTGTCAGTTATTTAGGGCTTTAAACTAAGAATTGCTGTATCTCATTTCAGAATTGTATACAATTTCAGTTCAATTTCTATTTTAATTGTCAGTTAATGTATAAAACAACATTTATGCTATGTGTGCTTAAAATGGGAGGGGGGTGCGCATATCAACCCAAGCCAACAACAGCTGTTTATGACAGTGTTGAGAATGTTGACTTGTAGTGTACTTTTTAACGTTTTTATTCTATTTTAAATTCCCCCCATCTCCTGACTTGGACAATAACCTTCTTTGCTCATTTTGAGTGTGTTTGATCTCTTTTTTTTCTCATTTGAAATAATAAAATTAGCTTGCCTTTTATATGGCTCCAACTAGGTTTTCGATCATATTCTCAGCTGTTTTTGTACACTTGTTTTCCCAATGGGTCGGGAAGTAGTGTATGCTTCATTCTAATTCATTATAGCAACAAGAAAAGTGATGTTATATAAGGGGCTGAAACTCAGGTCCCAGCCATATTAAAATGAGAGCTCCTTTTATTATTCCAAATGGTAATCTTAGATTGATGGACCATTATTTAGTCTATCAATCTGCAATCACCCGTAAAAAGGCAGAATTCCTGTCCAGGAAGATTGCGGTTGCACAGAATCGACCAGCTCAGTTTTTTCAAACTGTAGACAGACTGTGCAACCCAGCCTGTCTGCAAGTTCAGAAAGCCTTTTTGCAATTACAGTGTGAGGAGCTTGCTCAATTTTTTGCAACTAAGGTGGCTGACATCAGGGCGGATCTGCAACCAGCACTCTCTGGGGGGGGATGCTGTTGAACAGTGTGAGTTCACAGTACCTCAGTTTTCTTGGAGTTCCTTCAGTCGACCTGATTTCATTGATGTCATGAGGATTATCCATAGTGTGCACCTTACATGCTGTAGTTTGGATCCTGGACCGACCTCCCTAATTCTGGGTTGTAGTGATATCATTGGTCCAGTCCTTGTGCGAATAGTCTGGTGCTCCTTGGAGTTGGGTGAGTTCCCTAAATCCCTGAAAGAGGCGGTGGTGACACCACTCTTGAAGAAAGCTACCTTGGACCCAGACTGTTTCACAAACTACAGACCTATCTCTAACCCATCCTTTATCGGGAAGGTGATTGAGAAGGTAGAGGCAGCCCAATTGGAAGACCATTTAACCATACATGACATCTACGAACCCCTCCAGTCCATTTTTTGTAAAAGACATAGCACTGAGACAGCTCTGGTTTGGGTGCTCAATGATCTTCTGAGGGCGAGGGATCAGAAGAGACATTCCATCTTGGTTCTCCTTGATCTCTCGTCAGCCTTTGACACCATGGATCACATGGTGTTGATAGTATGCCTGAGGCATATTTGTGGAATATCGGGAACCATCATTTGATGGTTCACCTCTTTCCTCCCTGGGAGATCACTAAGAGTCATGTCCAGGGTTTTTTCCTTGGGCCCAACGTCTTTGTTGTGTGGGGTGCCTCAGGGTTCAGTGCTGTCTCCCATGCTATTCACAGTGTATATGCTGCCCCTCAGAGACATTGTAAGATGGTATGGGCTGAGGTTTCACTGCTATGCAGATGATACCCAGCTATACCTGTCTTTTGCACCCAACCAGGATGGAGCACTCTCGGTGTTTAACAGCTGTCTAAAAGAAATCCAGGAGTGGATGGATTCTAGTTGGCTGAAGTTGAACTCAGAAAAAACAGAGGTACTGGTTGTGGACCTAGGTCGCTAGATAGAGGGGTTGTCTGTTGGTACACCCTCAGGAATTTTTCTTGGCGGTATCTCACTCCCGACCTCTGAACAGGTGCATAACCTGGGTGTTGTCTTGGATGACAGGCTGACACTGCAGTCACAAGTGTCAGCAGTCATCAAGACTTCCTTTTACCATCTTAGGAATATCGCCAGAGTTAGGCACCTAGTTCCATCTGATGACCTGCCAATGCTGGTCCACGCCTTTGTATCCTTGCATCTGGACTATTGCAGCTCCCTTTACTTTGGACTTTCAGGGGCCGAAATCCACAGCCTGCAGCTAGTGCAGAACATAGTGGCCCGGGTTTTGACTGGTTCCATTAGGTCCTGTCATAGTACCCCAGTGCTGCACGAACTGCACTGGCTGCCTATACAGTGGTGGATCACCTTTAAAGTCAGCTTACTTATTTTCAAAGCCCTTCAGGTCAGGGTCTAGCCTATCTGAAAGAACTTCTGGTTCCTTACTGCTCTGGCCGATCACTCTGCTCGGCCGATGAGAGGTTGCTGGAGATTCCAGGAGTGAATCTTAAATCATTTGGGTGTAGGGCATTTTCTTATGCTGCACCCACTCTTTGGAATTCTCTACCTCGCCAGTTATGGGAGTGCACTTCCGTGGAGGAATTCAAGAGGGGATTGAAAACCCATCTTTGGCAAATGGCCTTTTTAGAAAACTGATTGTTCTGAATTTGATGAATTTATTATTGTTTTTATCTGTGTTTGATATTTGATTTTAATGTTTGATTTGTACTGTTTTAAGCTGTACAGCACTTTGGAAACTGAAAGGCGCTATATAAATAAAACTATTATTATTATTATTAAAAGTGGTAAAGCAGATCCAAAGTGTGGAAAAGGGGTTATAGAAACATAGAAACATAGAAGGGCCCATCCAGTTTGCCCATTTCTTTTTCTACCTTATGAATGTGCCATCAGCCTTTGCTCTGTTAATGGCCTATCTATTCATACTCATCTGTATTGCTCCCTTATGCATATCCCATGCCTATTTGAAGCCCTGCACTGTATTCATATCTACCACTTCCTGAGGTAGACTGTTCCATGCATCCACCACCCTTTCTGTGAAAAATAACTTCCTCACATTACCCCTTAATTGGCCTCCCTCTAATCTCTTGCTGTGTCCTCTTGTCCTGCTATTTTTCTTATATTGAAACATGTTAGACTCTTTCACCTTGTTAGTGCCCTTAAGGTGATTGAATGTTTTGATCATATCACCTCTCTCCCTCCTTTACTCTAGGGTATACATATTGAGCTCCATTAATCTGTCTTCATATGTTTTCTGATGCAGTCCCTGCACCATTTTGGTTGCCCTTGTCTGGACTGCCTCAGTCTGGTTAATGCCCTTGTGAAGATGCAGCCTCCAGAACTGCATGCAGTACTCCAGATGGGGACTAACCAATATCTTGTAAAGAGGGATTATTACCTCCCTCCCTCTCACAACTTGTGATACCTCTACTAATACACCCTAACATCCCCCTAGCCTTACCTACTACTTTAGTGGTCTGCTTGGATGATTTCAAGTTATCTGTGATGATGACGCCCAAGTCTCTTTTTTCCCTTGTGACTGCTAGCAACTCCCCTCCCAGCCTATGGTGGCTTCAGAGTTTCTCTTCCCTATGTGCATGATCTTGCACTTCTTTGCATTAAACCCCAGTTGCCACTCTTCTGACCATTTTGTCAGTTTATCCAGATTTCTTCTCATTCTGCCCAACCCATCTGGATCATCTACTCTGTTGCACATCTTGGTGTCATCTGCAAACAGACAAACCTTACCCTTCAGTCCATCTGCAATGTCACTGATGAAGATATTGAAGAGGACTGGCCCCAGGACTGATCCCTGAGGTACCCCACTTGTGATTTGCACCTCTTTTGACTGTATACCATTTACCACCACTCTCTGTTTTCTGCCCATCAACCAGTTCACCACCCAGTTGACCAACTTCTGACCCACCCCAAGCATACCCAGCTTATTAATCAATCTTCTATGTAGAACAGTTTCGAAAGCTTTGCTGAAGTCAAAGTAGGTGACATCAACTGCTCCCCCCTTGGTCCACCACTCTGGTTACCCAGTCAAAGAAATCTATGAGATTAGTTTGACAGGACCTTCCTGTTGTAAACCCATGCTGTCTTGGATCCTGTGCTCCTATGGATTCCAGGTGTTGCACTATCCTTTCCTTTAGGAGTGCCTCCATAATCTTGCCCACTACTGAGGTAAGACTGACTGGTCTGTAATTCCCTGTCTGTTATTATACAAGTAAAGAGATAGGTGGCCATCTCAAAATAAAAAAGTTCAGGGCAAAAGTTTGTCAGCTAGCATGAACTGCTGCTTACCTAACAAATTCCAGCTAGATATAAGTAAGGAATAATCCACGGTTGAGTGTGCAGCAGTATTGCAGCTGTATTGTAATAACCAAATGTCCTGCATAGGTAGTGAGGCCTGAAGATGGGTTGTGAGGCCTCAAGTGAAGCCAAGGGCCTTCAGTCACCCAGGAAGTGAGGTTATTATAGCATTAACACACACCCTGGAGTGGATTGTTACACTTATTCATAAAACAGTAAAGTGTAATGAAACAGTTTTATGCCATCACCACAGTGTCTTAGTACTAAGTTAGGTGTAGCCATGGTGACATACCTACAACACAGAAAGTTAGCCACCTGAGGCTCTCAGTTTCAGGCATCCATAAGTTTGGGTCAGTTCTTAATAAATTCCATTGAAAAACTACATTGTTGATGTTTCTACATAGTACATCACTTAACTCATCTTCCTAAATGGTATTGTGAAATAGAAGATCAGTAACCCGAAAGGTTTTATTTTAATAATCCAATTTATAATACATTTTCCTTTTTTTCTTTTTTTAATAAGTCCTTTTTATTACCTGTCACAAAGCACTTTCATTTTAAAATAAAAGCAAGGCAGAAAAATAATTTTTATTTACAAATATTTTTTATGATCAAAATTAGGTAATGTGCAGTCTTAATTGCACAATAGTTTCAGACCTGAAACTTGAAATTAGTGTGGAATTAAGATACACGTATAACATAGGTAAGGAATTATTATTATCTGGTAATCACAGTCAAAGTACACTTCCACAGCGTAATGAAGGTACAAATAACCCCTTTCCCTAACAGTGTTTATTAAACTCCGATGTAGAGTGTGTTTTGATAAATGGTTTCATTGGTAAAATAAAATTAAAAACTGAATTTTTATGCATACTTCTGCATATTTACAGTAAACTAGTTAAATGTTTTGCATACGTCTTGCACTCATTGTCCCATTTCTAAAATTGTTTGCTGTCTAAAATGTGATTTCTTCATATTTCTGGTGAACTAATGCAATGCAAGTAAAAACAAATATTTTCTGTGTATAATACATTTGTAAAATGACAGAGATTGCTCAAATCTAGCAGTTGTATTGTGTAGTAATGGTCACTTTACTATTGGATTGGACAAACATGAAAAAAACAGATACAAGTTTTATAATTCAGACTTAAAATCTGTCTGTCTTCTTTACTATACAAATTATTTTAGGAATGAAGTATTATAGCTTTTACAGGACTAAAGAAAGGCATTTGTTTCAATAGCAGCTGTGATTTGTGTTATATACCACCATATACAACAGAAAACATATTACACAATCGTATTCGCCCATTGGCATCTTTAAACATACCATGTGGGTAAATCTAATCACTTCCTGCAAGAGTAACATCAGAACACATTAATTTGCATTAAGGGTGCTACAGAAACTCAAGAGCCCCAAAGAAGCATATAGTAAGATCCATTCAGTAGAAAATAGTATCTCAGTTTCTCAGATTATTAGACTCAAGTTGCTTCAATATTGTATCATCTGGTTGCAAAAAACATACACATTTACAGTATATTGCTGAACTGACACCAGACAGATTGGGCAGTCAGTTCACACTGACAATACTGGAGAAAAGTCTCTTACTTCATAGCAAAATCTATTTGTATTAGCAATAAGGTGCATCATGGGGTGTTATCTCATGGGCTAACTATCCCCCAGGGTGTCTTGGGGCTTGCTAAGAGGGAAGTGCCTCTGAATCCTACACATCTGTGTCTGCCCTGTGATTGATGTGCCACACTCTTGCATAACCCCATTCCATCATTAAAAATAAAGAGCAAAGGAAGAACAGAAATTTAAATGATATTTAAGTAATTTACTCAATCTTCTACTTTCGTATATATAATTTGGGGTGAAGAAGAAGTGGTAGCAAAGAATGTCAAAAAATAGTTTTGACTGGTGTCTGCTATAGACTGGTGTCTGCTATAGTTCACAAAGGGATACCTACAGTGAAGCCCACCAGAATTCTGCAGTAGAGTTACTGCAGTAAATAATGCAGTTTTATCACACTGTGCTTCATCCTGGTGGGCTTTACTGTAGGTATAATTGCTATGCGGTGAGTGGGGGATTCATGATGGAAAATATGATTCTTCCATTGTAAAACATATGTTCCTCTATTAATCTATCCTTTTGCAAAATTGTACTGTTAATGGATCATTAATGCAAGTAAGGACATGTACAGTATATTAGTCTAGATCTTAAATTCAAGACTTTTTAATATTTTCACTCCAGATTTTCAACATTGCCATTTTGTCACACCTCCTTATGAACAGTACAGCTGTCATTTTTCCCATCCTGGCCAAAATTTGTTTTCACACATCGGGTGCATAATGGTGCAGTTGTGTGGGAAATCAATGTTCAGGACAAATTAACAAAATGACAGTGACACTGTTCATGAGCAGAGGCTCCAAAATGCCTATGTTGAAAATTTGGTGATTAAAGACCACAAAATGACTATGTTACAAGCATGCATTGTGCCGGTTCCATACACAATCGTAACTTCGAGAATCGCGACGATCCACAGGCATGCTCCAATGCCTGTCTGTCTCTGCAGAGTGGAGGTGAGGTTGGTGTGAGGTTCAATACTTCACTGCCATTCATATTCTGCATCTGCCTAACTCCTGCACTTCCGATGCTAATACCAGCAAGAAAACATTCAGCATTGACCAATGCTTGTTATATAGAAAGGTTAACAGACCTTCATACATTTTAGGATTAATTCTGAGTTCTGATAAGAAGGCTTGAAAGACATGACATAATTCCTCTGGTATACATTCCCACAGGACTTTATATACGTCCACTGGTAATCCATCTGAACCTGGAGCTACCCCCCTATTTGAGTTGTGCAATAGTACCTCCCAGTTTCTCTGTTGACACTGAAGCTAATGATTTATTGATTTGCTTATCCTTTAGCTGTGGAAGTGCAGCTGCTTGTATTACCTGGTCATAATACTGATTCCGTAAGGCTGGTATTTGTTTATGTACCCCTATCTGATGCTCAGTTTCCTTCATTATTCCCTTATTATCTAACACCACCACACCTTTACCATTCTCTAATTCTATAATATTCTATTTAAGAAGATGAGTATGACAGTCTTCAAATAGGTTTGTTTGATTTTTTGTACCTTGAGTACCAAATTTCTGCTCAGCCTCTAATGACTGATGTCTACCAAACTATATAGTAACCATTTATTTTTTTCACTTCATCAATTTGTGAAGCACAATCAACTCCCTTTTGGGTTTGGTTGGAAAATAAATCATGTAATTTCTTCCTTAGTTGGATGTATTTATCATAATTCCTATGTTCCTTCATTCTGGACACATTTTTGAAATACTCCATTATTCCTAGTTTAGTATCCTCCCACCATTCCATTACATAGATACATAGACACTGTCAGCAGATAAGGACCCGTGGCATTATCCTGCCCATTTGAGCTTGTAAGTTCCGTTTACATTTTTCTAGAAGTCTGTTGCCCCTTACCCCTGACTTCCAGAATTATCTTATGTCTATCCCATGCATTCTTAAATCTCATGATTGTTTCAGTCCCCACCACTTCTTCTGGCAGGGTGTTCCACTTGTCCACCATCCTTTCTGCAAAAAAATTCTTCCTCAAGTTTCCTCTGAATTGCCCTCCCTCCAACTTTATCCAATGCCATCTAGTCCGGGAACATCTTTTTTACTTGAAAATAGTGTATTCCTGCACCCTGTTCCTCCCTGTACGGTACTTGTATGTCTCTGTCATATCCTCTCTCTCCCTCCCTCCTCTCCTCCTGGGAGTACATATTCAAGTCCTTCAGCCTGTCCTCATTGGACTTGTGATGCCATCCCTATACCACCTTTGTTGCCCTCCTCTGAACCTTCTCCACCCTGTCTATGTCCTTACATAGGTAAGGCCTCCAGAACTGGACACTGAACTCCAGGTGGAGCCTCACTAGTGTCTTGTATAGTGGAATTATGACCTCCCTTTTCCTGCTGGTGATAACTCTGCCAGTGCCTATGCATCCCTGCATCTTATTTTCTTTACCTGCTGCCTTGTCACACTATTTTCATATCTTGAGGTCATCATAGATGATAACTCCAAGGTCCCTTTCCTGCTTGGTGCATGCTATTTCCTTACCCCCCAACTGATATGTTGTTCCAGGGTTTCAGTGCCCCATATGCATTATCCTGCACTTCTTTGCATTGAATTTCAACTGCCAAACACTTGACCATTCTTCAAGCTTCTGCAGGTCCCTCCTTATTCTGTTTATACCCTCTGACATGTCCACTCTGTTACAGAGCTTTGTGTCATCAGCGAACAGGGAAATTCTGCCTTCTAGGTCCTGTGCAATGTCACTGATGAACATGTTGAATAGGACCAGTCCCAGCACTGATCCCTGTGATACCCCACTGGTAACTGTTCCCTCTGTGGAGTGACAGCTATTTACCACCACTCTCTGTGTCCTGCCACCCAGCTAGTTACCCAACCAGTGCACTATTGTCCTGCCCATGCCCATTTTCCCCAGTTTGTTCAATAGCCTTCTATGTGACACAGTGTCAAAGACCTTGCTGAAGTCCAGATAGGCCATGTCCACTGCCGTCTCCTGATCAACCTACCTTGTCACCCAGTCAAAAAATTCAACGAGTTTGGTCTGGCATGACCTCCCCCAGTGAAACCATGCTGCCTTGGGTCCTGTAGTCCATTGACAACTAGATGTTATACCAATCTCTCCTTCGGTATTGCTTCCATGATCTTCCCCACTACAGAGGTCAGGCTGATTGGTCTGTAGTTCCCTGCTTCCTCCTTGTTCCCGCTTTTGTATAAGGGGACTGCATCTGCTCTCCTCCAGTCTTTGGGTACATCCCATGTTTCCAATGATTGGCTAAACAGGATTGCCAGAGGTTCAGACACCACCTCTATTAGTTCATTTAGGACTCTGGGGTGCACCCCATCTGGCCCCATTGCTTTACTGACTCTTATTCCTTCCAGTTCCTTTAGGACCGTTTCCCATGTAAAGGGACTTGTGTTCATTTCTGTGCTGTTCCCACCACTTGTACTCCCTTCATGCCCATTACCCTCCTCTTCCTTAGTGAAGACTGAGCAGAAATATCTGTTCAGTATGTCAGCTTTACTGTGTCATCCTCCACACGGCCCCCGTCCTCCCCCTTCAGTCTCACTATCCCTCCCTTTGCTGTTCTTTTTTTACTTATGTACCTGTAAAAAGGTTTGTCTCCTCTATCCACTGATTTTGCGATGCGCTCTACTGTCTGAGCTTTGACTTCCCTTACTGACCTCCCTGCCTCTCTTTGCTTCTCCTGGTACTTCTCCCTATCCTGTTCTGCCTGTGTCTTTTTGTATTGTCGGAATGCAATCTTTTTGGCTTCCACTTTCTCCACTGCCTCCTTAGAAAACCATAATGGCTTCCTCTTTCCTTTTCCCTTGCTAACCTGTTTAATGCACAATTCTGTTGCTCTTGTAATTCTTGTTTCAAATATTGCCCACTGTTCCTCCACCCCGACACCCTCTCCATTCCCATTAGTGCCTCTTTCAAGCATGTCCCCATTTTCCCAAAGTCTGCCCTCTTAAAATCCAGGCTATGTGTTTTTGTGCGGTTTGGTTCTGTTCCTTCTGTGATTTCAAACCACAGTGACCAGTGATCACTGTTCCCCAGGTGTTCCCCCACTGTTACCCCATCACACTGTCCCAGTTTGTGAGCACAAGGCCAGTATTGGCTTCTGCTGAGTTGGTTCTATGACCAGTTGCTTAAGGAAGCCACCTTGAAGGGAGTCCAGGATAAATCTGCTCCTGGTTGATGCTGCTGCTAGGAGATTCCAGTCCACGTCTGAAATACTGAAGTCTCCAACCAGCACCACCTCCCCCTTGTCTGTCATTCTTTCCTACCTGTTTCTTCCTCCTGGGCTGGTGGTCTACAGACCATCCCTGTGTGGATGGCTGTCCCAATTTTCCTTTCCAGCTTAACCCACAGTATCTCTCCCCCATTTTGTTCCTCCTGGATCTCTGTGGCCTTTATGCCATCTTTCACATAAAGGGCCACTCCTCCTCCCTTCCTGCCTGCCCTATCTCTTCTGTATATGTTGTAGCTTGGTGTGACCATCCCCAAGTCATGGTTATCATTACACCAGATCTCTGTGATGGCCACAATGTCTAGGTCTGACAGCACCATGGCAGCATGCAGATCCTCCATCTTGTTGCTAAGGCTCCTGGCATTGGCACACATGGCTTTCCATGATGTGAACTCCCCAGAGTGTTTAGCTGTTCTACTCCAGCCCCCTCTCTGGTTGTCCTTTATCCCTGGTTCTCCCTGCTGTCTGCCCTTCTGTTGAATTTTGCCCTCTTTCTGCCTATCGACCCCTTAGGTGCTTATCTCCATCTTTGACACACTGCTTTGTAGAGATATCACCACCTCCTGTTCACTGGTTCTACTACTAACTGTGGGGGCTGGGCAATCAGGTACCCTCCTTGCTGACCTGTCTCTTGGCTAGTTTAAATGCTTGTCCTTGTAACATTTAAACTTATCATTGAGTGCTTGGATTCCCCTCCAGGATGGATGCAGGCCATCAGGCTTGAACAAGCCCCCATCCCTCCAGGTGGGTCCCCAGTCACCAATGAATCCAAACCCTTTCTCACAGCACCAGTTCTTTAACCATGTATTAAAGTTCCTGGTGCATGTGCCCCTATGCTCTCCCATGCCTATCACAGGTAGTACTTCTGAGAAGGTGACAGATGTAGCTACTTGTTTGAGACCCCTCCCCAATTTCCTAAACTCTTCCTGAACTTCCTTAGGCTTCCTGTTTGCCAGGTCATTACTACCTAGGTGGATAATGACATCCAGCTCACTATTCCATCTTACCTTCCCAGCGATCCCCAGGATCTTCCACCCATCCTTCCAAGCCTTGGCATCTCTTAGGCACTTCACCTCTCTGTCCTCTCCATCATTTGTTCCTAGCTGCATCCCCCATACAATACAGTCCCCCACCAGGATTCACTTCCTCCTCCTCCTCTGGGGTCCACTGCTCTCCCCACTGAGGTCACATCCTCGGTTGACCTCCACATCCTTCCCTTCCACTTCTCTAGGTACCTCTGTTTGGTTGTCCCCATTTGCCAGTGTGGCATATGAGTTCTGGAGTGGAATAGGATTTGGGATGTGCCTCAGCCTGACCATCCTAATCCTGCCCGAGCCCACCATCATCCAAGTTGTCCTCATTCTTGGCATCCTTTGAGGCAATGGCATTGGACTGCATGGTCTCTGGATAGGGAGGAAGGTACTCCTGATCCAGTTTACTTCCAATCTGAGTCTGGCTACCTTGTACCACAGTCCAAAGAGATGCATGCATATAGGGCAGCACCTCAGCATCCAGAAGGTCTGCCTGTGTACTGCTGCCCTGCATCCACTGCATTGCACCACTCCCCACATTATACTGCATTTATACTGCTATTCCAGTAGTTGTCCGTTACTGAAGCTCTCCTTGTAGTACCCTCTTTATCAATTTACTGTCCTGAAAATCCTGTCACCGATCATCAGATACTTCCTTTTAAAGAAGGAAACAACAACAAACAAATGAGTCAAAACACTTGTGAGAAAGGCAGGCTTCCTCCCCCTTATGCACTTCCTACACCACAATAACTGTTATTCCCTGTACTTGGCTCCTGTCAATCAGATTTAACAGGGCATATAATTAGGTGTGAGGGGCTTGGGAGCCAGGGTGGGTGAAAATTTGCAGCAAGTAAAGACAGCAAAGGAAAACAGCACCACTAAAAACATACCAAACTAGTTTTTAAATTTTCAACAGCCCCAAAACAATTCCAAGTAAAGACAGCAAAGGAAGACTGCACCACTGAAAGCAAACAAATCTAGGTTTAAAACAAAAACAGCAATGAGCAGTTACTGCACTGCACTGAAATTAATCTGGATCCTTCCCTTTCTGGCCTCTTCTCATGAATGTACTTGATAGATGGCAAAGATGTTCCTTCACCTACACTTGAACTTCTGAACCTTTGCTTGCAAAGCATGCACACATCCATCCAGTATGCCACCAGAGGAGACTCATACAAAAAAAAGGAACAGATACCCTATCCTGTAGTTCAGATCCTGGATAATTTGCGTATTCTGTAACAAGCTTGCATTCATTCTCCAAATACCACTCCCAGAAGCCCTGTTGGCAGAAGAAGATATATACAAACCTATTAAAGGAAAACTCCATGTTAAAATCAAAAAAAGATATGTAGTATTTTTTTTTCTGTGTTATAACCTCTTCTCAGTGTTTTTTTAACTCTGGCTATGAGAGTTGTTTTTTCTAACTTTCCCTGGCTGTTTTATTGCCCTTGGAGGTTGCCATTATAGTTTATTTTATGGTCTCTTGTCCCAGAAAGTCTTCCCAGTGTGCCCTTTGGTGTGAAGTCTAATTGCCCCTGCAGAAGACCAGTGTCTTGTTACAGGGTCTGTCACAGCTCAGCCACAGAGAGAATACTTCTTCCAGAGAAGACACACTACTAGATTTTGGGTGAGTGTAATCATTATCATTTTTTGATATCTGTACCTTGTCCTGCTATGTTACAACCTAAAAGGTGATGTTCAATTTTTACTGCTTAGTACTGGTACAAAAACTGACAGGGACTGAGAGGAATAGCCAGATGAGTTCAGACACAATCACTGTAAACAGTGATATGAAAAAAACTCACACACACACACACACACACACATATAGCAGGACAAGGTACCAATATCAAAAAATAATGATTACACTCACCCAAAATCTAGCAGTGTGACTTCTCTGTAAGAAGTATTCACTCTGTGGATGAGCTGTGACAGATTCTGTAACAAGTCACTGGCTTCCTGCAGGGGCAATTATACATCACACCAAAGGGCACTCTGGGAAGACTGTCTGGAACAAGATGCCATAAAAGAAACCAGAATGGCAACCTCCAAGGGCAATAAAACAGACAGGGAAAGTTAGAAATAACAACTCTCATAGTCAGAGGAAATAAAAAATACTGGTAAGAGGTTATAACACAGAAAAAAGAATACTACATATCTTTTTTTGATTTTAACATGGAATTTTCCTTTAAAGCATGGTCCGAAGTTTCTATTGGAATAGTTTTCACAAATGATATCGGTAGTAAATGTGATATAAACCAAAAATCTATTCGGGTTGAGAGGTTCCCTTTAAAAAAAGTGTGTGCAGGCTTCTGAACTAAAGTGCTATGGGCATCCTTAAGGCCTGATTGTTTTAACGTAGACTGTAAAAAATTTGTATCACAATAAACTTTGCTTGATTGTGTTTTTTTAGTTGACTTCCATAAACTACTTTTAAAATCACCCCCAAAGGAATTTGTTTACTGGTATATAAATATGCCTGTATGTTTCAATAATTCTATGTGTAATGCTTTCGTCTGTGGGGCCTATAATTTTATTAACGATAATCTACCTTTCCATATACTATATCTAGGATCAATACTCAGCCTGGAGCTAAATCAATCAGTTTCTGTACTTGGATAGCCAAGGTTGCAAAGCAGATCCCCAAACCACTACACTGATCTATAACCATTGACCAAAACGAATCCCCATATAACCATGCATTCTGTACTGCGTCTATATCCTGATTACAATGTAGTTGAGTATCCTGAAGAAAAAAGATATCATATTCTAATTTCTGTAAAACAGAAAAGGTAGTGACTCTCTTAATATTCAACTTTATACTATTTACATTTAGGCTTACCAGCCATAAGTCGGGTAATAAATGATGTTTTTAAGTTAAAGAAAAGGATTTTCTGCTTGACTTTGTGAGTCTCATTGATCTGGTTTGTGGTGGAGAGTTTTATTTCTGAGTGTCTATTAATAATTCCACCTCTGAAGAATGGGCTGAAACATACAAGTCTTCCTCTTCCGTCACCTCGCTCCAACTTTGGAGTACTTCATAGCAGTTCTCCAAAGGTAAAACTTCTGAACCCTTTGTTCCCCCCCTCTTTCCTGGCCATCATGGTTCTAGGCCCTTTAAATACTGTCTGGAACTGTCCAGAAATAGAAGCCACTGATTGATGGATAGCTGGGGGGGGGCATCTATGTTGCTGGGGGAACTTGGGTCTGGAGAACGGAAACTTCTACAGCTGACTCAGCTGACTCCGACACCATGGTTTCTTCTGGTTCTAAAACCATGGTTTCTTCTGGCTCTTCAACCATAGATTTAATTGGTTCTAGAGCTGTGGTGGAATGCCCCAATACTCTGTTCTCAGGCAATGAGGACATAGAAGTAGACTCTCTGACTAGTCCTCCATGGGTGGTCATGAGGTTCGAAAAGACTTCCTTGCCTGTTACATATAGAATTCTTACTCTGCATTATCTGCATTGTCTGGGTCATTGTGTGCAACCCAGAGACAGGAATGAAAGGTGTGCACATCATCTCCACATAGATTACAGATTAGAGGAACAGAACATTCTCTAGCTGAGTGCCCTAGCCACACTCAAAACATTTAATCTGATTACAGTCAGTATTTAGGTGTGACTGGGAACCACACCTGTAACAGGATTTTGGTTGGCTTTGATAAAAAAGTATGCCTCAATCCCAACCCAAGAAGAAACAGTTTGGCAGTTGTGTATACCTTTCTCCGTTTGTTTAAGCTTCATTCTGAACTTCCACCCCTCAGTCCAGAAGCCCATGTCATCCATAATAGGGTTTGGAGACCCCTGTAAATCACATTGTTTTTCTAGCCAGAAAATTACATAATTAACTGACAGCCCCTCATTCCTGAATATGATTTTTATTGTCTTGACAGTTGGCTTTGTTATAGGCATTGCAACAAAAGATTTCCACAAGGGAGAATCTCTAATTGCAAAATATTTGTTCCAAAAATGATCTAATAATGTGGTTGAACAAAAACTTATGTCAAAGTTGTAGTCACCAGGGGTGTGGATAAATGCATAAACTTCTACTGTGATAAAACCTAGAGAATCCTTAATTAACTCTTTTCCCAAATAATACCTGCCAGGAATCTGATTCAGGCCCCCCCCCCCGTATCATAGCCACCCCACAAATCTGCGTTTGGCAGCTTCTACTGGCTGTTGAAACAAACTTGCATAAGTATCTGATTTTCTCTGTGGTGTTTCACCCAAAAGGACAACAGTGTTATTAGCTGTACCTCTTTGAGAGGTACCATTTCCAGACCCTGCTTGAAAAATACCAGTTCAGGCACCAGCATCTTGTGAGACGTTTTCCTCCATACGTAATTCTCCTGAAGATAGATCCTCATCATCATGATGGTGATCCGTTAAACCACTCGGTACCTCCATGATACTCGTTGACCCGATTTGGGCCTTGGCATCTGACGCAGTGTGAATCAGTTGTTCTGGCATTGTAGGGTTTGCCACTGTAGCAGCTGCACTGTCAAGCCATGACTCTTGCTGCTGGTGCATAACATTAGTCTGCTGTGCTGACAAAGATCTTTCTGGGGTACCGGGAATTTGAATGGTTGGGTCCAGAATCCGTTTATTACCTGAAAAAATCCATCCAGCATTATGTAAAGCCTTCTCGGGTGACCATTCCACTGAAGAAGGAATATCCTGGAAATTATCAACTTTATTAATACCCATTGATTTTGCAACTTCATTTGATTCTGGGATCCTGCATGTAAGGACCCTGATGCACTGTCTTCAGTTGTAAGTAAAAATGTCTTTCCCATAACACCTGTAGGACTGATTCCACTTTGTTTTCTCTTTTTTTCCTCTTCAATGCATTGTTTCTCTTGGGCATATACCGATTCAGCTTCTGTCATCATGTCCAGTAGATGCTGTGTTTTTTTCTCCAATTCCAGATGTAAATGACATTCCTCCTCTGAAAAATCCATATTTCCTGAAGACTCTGACTGCTGTTCTATATTTGTAACTATATTTACTCCACTGCATACTTGAGGGGAGTCCATTCTTGTTGCGACCTGCATAAGTTCCATAGAAATGTTAGGCAATTCTTTTTCTACAATTATTTCCACATTGTCTGAATATTCCGTTGGCCCATATGGGGTGGTATCACTGGCTCGCTCCTTCACAGAAGCACTTCTTTCTACATCCATGTCCTGATCCTCACTGGGATCCTTCATTCCTGCAGCAGTGGAACAGCACCCCCTGCAGCAGAATAGGGGAATTTTTTATTGATGAAATAAGTAAATCACAAATACAGTACACTAAAACAGAACATGCTTTATATTACATAAAGCAACAGATATTTGTTGGAGGACCAAAAGGAGTGTGGTTTCTGGCCAGGTAGATACAGGGGTATAAGATGGCAGCTATGGTTACAAAATTGGTACGCCCTCAGTCTGCAAAGGTAGTGCATCACACGGACGATGTTCTTTCAATTTTTCACTCTTTTTATTCTACCTTTTATACTCCAGATACAGCGGTGGTTTCAGAGGAGAATATTCAAACTCTTCTGTCTAAGGTACCTTTCTCTGTGTTGATGAACATACAAACTGCGAAGCTTCTTAGTCCAATAACATTAGCTGAGCTCCAGATGGCTATTAAATCAGACAAGCCATGCAAATGTCCAGGGAGTGATGGTTTCCCCTCTGATTTTCATAAAGTCAAGGCCCTGCAGGTGGGGCTTGCACTGGTTCTTTTCCATGAGTTTCATGGGGTACAAGAGGGACATGACTCTCCTCCTTCCTGGAACCTGGCTACTGTTACTGCAATCCTGAAACTGGTTAAGGACTGTAGTAAACCCAAATCTTGTCACCTGATATCATTATTGAATGCAGATTACAAATTTTTTATGTGTATCATTGCATGTTGTTTAGTAGGCCTTCTCCCATCAATGCTAGACAGAGACTAGACGAGATTTGTATGCAAAAGACAGGCGAATGACAATGACCATTGAACATTTTTATTGTTGTAACATGTTAGTCAGTGTGTTATCCCTCTGGTCCTGGCCAGTTTGGATGCAGAGAAGGCCTTCAATAGAGTTGTGCGGTCTTATTTGTGGTTAGTGTTGCGCCACTTTGGTTTCCTTCAATCTTTCGTTACTATGCTACAGGCTGCCTACAGAGCATCTACTGCTTATGCTAAAGTAAACAATACACTTTCCCATCTGTTTCATGTGGGGAGGGGCACCAGACAAGGCTGCCTATTATCACCTCTTTTATTTGCCCTGTATGTCAAACCCCTTACAGCACACATCCGCAGTTTGTCTTTGATAGAGGTTATCCCTTTGAGGGGCAGGACTATCAGGCAGCCCTTTTCACTGATGACATTCTTTTAATGTTATCTAACCCTACTACCTCTGTTCTGGAAGCTTTTCAAATCTTGCAAGAATTCGAGCTGCTTGCAGGTTTCCGGTTGAATCGATCTAAAACAGCTGTTAGCTTTTTTCTATATGCCTTCACTGGAGATTCGACAGTTCTTGCCTGTTCATTGGAACAGAAATTGTATCACGTATCTTGGTGTCTGGTTAACAAAGTTTCGGGCTCATGTAGACATTCAGAATTACAAACCCCTGATGAAGGTTATTTCAGGGGACTTAGCACGCTGGTCTACTCTCTGACTTTCTTTCATCATATAGAAGTAATCCACATGAATGTTCTTCCCACCCTGCTGTTTATGATTCAAACCTTGCCTGTTATGCCTCCAGCTTTTCTTATCAGAGAATGGCAATGTATGGCTCTATAGCTTTTTTGGCAGGGTAGGCGACCACTGAGATGGGCTCCTATTCTTTATCTTTCAAAAGAAAAAGGAGGTATTGGATTTCCTTGTTTTCAGTGCTATATCGATGTGTTCTTACTACGTATTTTGTGTCACTGGTCCAATCCCAACTATCTTTCTTATTGGAAAGACAGAGTTCACTTTAAATGATCTCTATGACTTGGAGAAAGAGATTTATGCTTCACTGCCCAACTACTTGCCCTTCATTAAATACAGATGTTATAATAGTTAAGTCCTCCAAGTCTGGCATAAGTATAGAAATAAGCATTTGTCAATGCCAAGTGTTGCTTGCTGTCATTAGCAGTGGAAGTGCAGGAGTTAGACAAATGTAGTATAGGAATGGCAGTGAAGTATTGAACTGATGTCAACTCCACACCCTTCCTGCAGAGATGGACAGGCATTGGGGTGTGCCTTTGGGTCATCGCCCATAACGGTCATGACATTTTACCTCAACCTGCCCTGCAGACACTTACAAGTATTGAGGTGTGCTTTGGAGTGTTTGGGATTTACACTCACCCCATTCCATTAGGAAATACAGTGGGATGGGTGCGATATAGGAGAATGGGGTGAACTCTGTGGCCAAAGGGTCCAAGGCACACCTCAATGCCTACCACTGACTGCAGGGTGGGGGTGGAATGGCATGAGCATTACTGTCGACAATCCCAAATCACACCCCTGATGCCTGTCAGTCCCTACAGGGTAGGATGTTATGGTTGAAAACCCTAACACCCTACGCATTTGTTGGTATCTTTACTCCAAGTTTTCAACATGGGCTTTTTGTGAGCCCACCGCATGAACAGTGACACTATCAGTTTGTTAGCCGAAAGGTGATTTTGCACAGTGACCGAGCCATGTGGCACCAAAGGTGCAAAAACACATTTCAAATAGGATGTGAAAAATGACACCTGTACTGTTCATGAAGAGGTGTAAAAAATGGCAATGTTGAAAATCTGGAGTGAAAATATAAAAAAACTGGTGAAGTCACGGGTGTGCATAGAAACTGCTCAACACACAGCCGTAATGTAATTAGTTTGGGGATATTTTACAGCAGATTTTCAACACAGGCATTTTGGGACCTCCGCTCGTGAACAGTGTTACTGTGATTTTCTTAATCTGTCCCGAACACTGATTTCCCACAGCGACCACGCTATTCTGTGCCGGAAGTGTGAAACACATTTTGGCCAGGGTGTGAAAAATGACAGCTGTACTGTTCATAAGGAGGTGTGGAAAAATGCCAATGTTGAAAATCAGAACTGAAAATATTACGAATTTGTGAACTAACAAGGGTGCATGGAAACTGCACAATGCACGCTTGTAACACAGTCATTTTATGGACATTTGTCACCAAATTTTCAACATAGCCAGTTTAAGACCTCTGCTCATGAACAGTGTCACTGTGATTTTCTTACTCTGTCTCGAACATTGATTTCACACACTGACCATGCCACTGTGCGCTACATGTGTGAAAACACATTTTGGGCAAGATGTGAAAAATGACAGCTATACTGTTCATAAGGAGGTGTGGTAAAATGGCCATGTTGAAAATCTGGAGTGAAAATATTATAAATGCACGAAGTTATGAGCATGCATAGGAACTGTGCAAGGCACACTCATAAAACAGTCATTTTTGGTGAATTTTTTCACCAAATTTTCAACATAGGGTTTTTGGGGCCTACCTCATGAAAAGTGTCACTGTGATTTTCTTAATCTGTCCCAAACATTGATTTCACACACCGACTGTGCCATTGTGCACTACAGGTGTGAAAACACATTTCTGGGGAGATGTGAAAAATGACAGCTGTATTGTTCATAAGGAGGTGTGGTAAAATGGCAATGTTGAAAATCTGGAGTGAAAATATTAAAAATGCTCGAAGTTACGAGTGTGCATAGGAACTGCACAATGCACGCTCATAAAACAGTAATTTTTTGGAATTTTTTCACAAACTTTTCAACATAGGGTTATTGGGGATTACCTCATGAACTGTGACACTGTTGTTTTGTTAATCAGTCATGAAAAGTGGTTACATGCAGTGACCACAAAGTCACCTTTCGGGACTGAATAACAAAATGACAGTGACTGACTTCATGAGATGGGGTTCCAAGAACCCCATGTTGAAAATCTGGTGAAAAAAATTCCCCACAATGGCCGAGATAGGCACCAAAGTTGAAAAAACCCTATTTATGCTATTGTACAGCTTACCAGCATTTCTTCAGTTCATGGTCAACTTTGAAGAGTGCAGACATGTTCCTTGTCCACAGAAGATCATTGTGCCAGGCTCCGGAGGTAAGTATGGGATGAGGTGGGGGTGTGGGGAAGTGGAGTATGCAGAGGGTGGGCGTGGGTTGGGGGATGGCAGTAAGAGAATCAATGAGGGACTTTTTTTCTAGTTTTTTTAAAGATGAAGGGGACTTTGACATGCTGGGGTGGGCTCCAGCTTGCACCAGAAGTTGTTGGAGGGCAGTGAAGCCAATGGGATTGGGTACTCATATGGCCAAGGAGGCTTTTGCCATGCCGGGGTGGGCTTCCAGTGTGGCACATGGAAGTTTGTTCGGGGGACAGTGGAGCCAATGGGGATAGGGCACCCCCATTGGCCAAAGAGACTTTTGCCATGCTGGGGTGGGCTCCCAGCATGGCAGATGGAAGTTTGTTTGGGGGCAGTAGAGCCAATGGGGTAACTGAGCACCCCAGTCAGCCATACAGTGTGCCAGGGGCACATGAGTTGAAGGGGGATTGGGCACCCCTTCAGTAAACACCAAATGGGGTGAGGTGCATTATGCTGATGGGGATAGGGCTACCCCATTGGCAAATGAACTGGGGAGGGGGTCATGTCAACAGGGGGATTGGGCACCCCATAGGCTTTTTTTTTTTAATTTATTGAGATGTTTCACCAGGGAGGCACACTGAATGGTGGGCAATGGCTTTCGGTCAGCTTCCTGGGGACTGTGAGAGGCCAACGGAGAAGCAATCACCATGGGGAAACCAAACAATCAGCTGTTTTGGTAGCTTGTAATGCACCAAAACAAATGATTGAGTGGTGATGTGGCAAATTTCTTTACACATTGTGGCATGCTCCTTAACTGCTGACACAATGTGTTTCTTGCACATGTGTGCAAGCAACACAATGAAATGTCCCTTTCTTTCCAAATGCACTTAACAGCTATGGCACGGTATCGGGTTAACCCTCTCACCAAGGCAGATAATTTCCTTCGGAACTGGTCAAGGATGGGACTGTTATTTTATTACCAAATCTTTGATGAACATGGGCTTTGTTCTTTTTCTATACTGTCGATGAGATACGGTCTTCCCCACACGGATTATTATTGATATTTGCAAATATGTTCATACATTCGTTCTCTCCCTACTATCAAACATACTTTGTCCCAACGAACTTCTCCTATTGTTGCTGTGAATTCTTCTGCTTTATAAGGTGTGGACATAGAACATGTTATAGGTTGGCTTCATGCTGATATTCACTGCTCATCGAGATATTCAACGCAGTCTAGCTTTGGTAAGTGGGAAGAGGAGTTAGCGGCAGTAAGTAACTTTGATGAATGTGAAAAGTTTGCTTTATTCACATATACTGTAGCAGTTACCCCATATATGAATGAATTTGACTGGAAGTGTACATCCAGATATTTCAGGACTCTGGCTCAGGTGGCATACTTTGTGGGGCCGCAAACGGGGACATGCTGGAGTAATTGTGGGGAAGCTCTTGCAGATCAGGTCCATATTTTCTGGACTTGCCCTGTGGTACAACAATTCTGGAGGGAAATTAGTTTGGCTTTGGTTCAGCTTTTTGACGGGGATGTTGTTTTGTCTCCCACTTTGGTGCTGTTACATATCCCCTTGGATAACTTGGGCCTTCATCAGGGTCAAGCAAGGTTGCTGATGCTTCTTGTGGTTTGTGCTAAGAAAACTCTTTGAAGCTTTGGTGAACAGCTCAATGCCCGACTTTATTTCAATGGTTTGAGATAGTTAATTTTGTATATAGCTTAGAGAAGTCAGTCTCTAAGCAGTTGGACAGAACTAAGCAATTTGATGAGATGTGGGGCCAATGGTATGCTATCTGCTGCTGGAAAATTCTGCTTTTGTCCCTTAAAAACATTTTTTGGAATTGGGGTATACTTATTTCATGGCTCTGGTGTTGATGTAGATTACTTTTTGTTTGAGCAGGGATGCCTTGGCCTATATAGTTTAATTTACCCTCCTTGCCCTTTTTTCCCTTTACTTTACTGATCAAGGGCATCTGTTTATGGTAGAGATAGTTGGATGTCATCTCATTATGTATTACTAAATGTGTGTATTACTGCTATTGTTGATTAGAACTAATATAGTGTTCTGTGGCTTGCTTATGGTAAGATCTTTGTTTTCTCTAGCTGTTTTAGTGCATATTTGTACATCAAGATGACTTTAAACTGTGTATATTGTATATAGAAGGCACTGCTTGTAAGCTGGTTATTTATTTGTCTTTGTTCTTGACTATGTTAAAATATAATAAAAATTAACTAAAAAAAGAAATGCAATACACTATTCACATGAGTACAACATGATACAACTTATAATGATCTAGTTTACACAATGATGAATAAACAAAATTAAATTGGAAGATAAATATTCAAAAACCATGTACAATGCCTCCAATATTTCTTTGCTCTAATTCATAAACTTTCCTTAAATCTTGTATGACTCGGATAAATATCTATGTCATTGTATATCCCTGCTGTTGTAACAGAAGAGCACACCTTTCTTGCCATAAATAACATTTATGCAAAGAAAAAATTATCTCAATTGCTCGGATGATTTTTATGAAGAGGGGAAGGAAACAATTCTAGGACCAATATTTCATATGTAATTTAGGGATATTTTTTATCACCCCAACATCTAAGAACTAGATTCCAAAATTGCTGTGAAAAAGGACAACATAGAAAAAAATATTCCTGTGTTTCTAACACCACAGGGCAAGTAGGCCTGGGACACATACGTTCTTCCATGGCATAATGTTTATGCGTGTTCCTTACCCCCAATTTGCCGTGGCATGAAAGTCATGTGACATTTCATACTTTCAAGGGGAGTCTTTTGTCAGTAAGTTGAGAGAATATGGTAGAAAGTTGTGTCTCATAATTTGCCAAACTCTGAGGGGTCTTATAAAAATGTGTATTAAGAGCAAGTAGATAAAAGAATCATCTGGAATTTCCAGTCAAACACTGGGGAGTGACCTGCCACTGTCTTAGCTTATCACAAGCAGCAGATAGATAAGGGGGAAGTCTGAACTGTTTTAAATTCCTCGGAAGTGAGAGTGGAGATGTAAACCATATCTGAAAAAGATTATTTAACAGAGTATTCATATGGTTATACCAAAAGGGAATGGGGTTAGATAATAATGGGAGGAAATTGTGATAAAAAAGAGACTATAAAAAAAATAATACAGGATGAACCATGTGTACCCCCCCAAACAATAGTCATGATAGGTATGCATTCTTTTAACGGGATTAAGTCTACGTCCCCAAAATCCATGAAAAAAAAGATTCATTACCCCGGTTTCCATGATTAGGGGTGGGGGAAAGACATGTGCTATGTGCAGAAATATTGGGACTATTAATGTATATAGTAATGATGCCCTCTTTCTTTTGGATATGGTTTTGTTTTTCCAGGAGAAAACTATTTGCTCTGCTTTATATAATGCTGGAGACCAATTTAGGGAAGCATCATCTGAGCTACCGATTTGTATTCCCAGAGTTTTCAATGAGTTTGTCATTACCTTTATTTTTGCAAAGTGTGTGAGGTCACTTCATCTCGATGAGGGAGAAAAGACTATAACTTGACTCTTATCATAGTTTAGTCTGGAACCTGTTACATTTTCAAATTCAGAAATAACCTGAAAAAATGCTTCTTCATTTATTTTTGGGGTGGTGCATATGCAAAGATCATTTGCATGCACACAAACAGGGGTTAAACTGTTGTCTGGAAAAGTTATGTATGGAATGCCTGGATGATTTGAGATTTTTCTAAGAAGTGGATCAATCTGAAAAACATAAAAAGGTGGCTGGACGGACATCCTTGTCACACTTTCTTAACACCATGGAAGGGTACCCCTGGAGAGCCATTGATATAAGGGTTGAAGTATTAAAGAGAGAAATCCATCTTATGAATTTGTCAGGTATATGGTATGCTTGCAAAACTTGAAAAAGATATCTATGGTCCACCTGATCGAATGCCTTTTCCAGGTCTAAAGCCAGGATCAGGCATTTGGGACAGGACTCATCTCGATGTGATGTTATTTCTCTCAGAAAAATCAAGTTGTTAAAAATAGACCTTTTTTTGCACTGCACAAGATTGTACAGAGCTAATCACTGTTTATGCAACTAATGAGAGTCCAGCTAAGAGTACTGATGCTAAGGTTTTATAAACAACATTAAGAATACTTTTAGGTCTCCAATTTTTTAAGTCTCTCTTGTCTCTCAACTTATATAATAAGATTAACCGAGCCAGGGACATAACCCCAAGAAATGTTTGAAGTAAAAATATATGAAAAGGCATTGGATAAAATAGGTCCAAACCACTGGGCAAACTTTAGGAAAAACTCAATAGTTAGACCATCCAGTCCTGGTGAGGATTTTTTCCGCAGCTTACTTAAAGCAGTTAGAATCTTCTTAGGTGTGACAGGAGAAAGTATTGAGGACAGGGTTTCAGGATCAATGTGGGGAATGTCCAAATCCTTTAAATAATAAGGGTCCCAAACTGCAGTGGATGGGATCCCAAAAATTTCATTTAAATATACAGTATCTGAGAAATGTTTTGAATTTGATCTGGGTCAGAATGACATACTTGTATACATGGGTCTAATATTTGATCTATAGTTGTGTGGTGCACTATTCTGACAGCTCTTAAATATATCTAATGAAGGCCTAGATCCCTGAGTATCAAATTGAGCTTCCAGTTTCTAGGATTCAGCCCTATTATATTGGATTTTAAACATTTCAGCCTTTATGGAGTTAATTTCATTCCCTAAATCTATTTTATTTTCGTGTGCTCTTGAAATAGTGAAAAACAAATGTTCCTTCAGTTTTAAATAATGTAGGTATGTAGAATTTTATTTTTTTTTATCACAAATTACTTAAAAAATAATTCAAATTCTGCCTTGGAGTCTATCCACCAATCCATGATGGAATCATCAGTGTCTAAAATAGAATATCTAGCAAAAAGTAATGAAAAAAATTATTCTAACTCAGGTTGAGACAAAAGAGAATTATTTAACTTTCATCTGGTATTATTTTTAAAAGAGGAAGGAAGAGAATGCTTTATAACACATGATAAAGAAACTGCCAGATGGTCAGAAATCTCACATGGAATTGTTTCGGCCTGCAATGCCTGTATATTTTTTGAAAGAAAGAGGTACTGTAGCCTATACAAGGGTACAAAGGGGTCCTTTTGTAAAAGTTTTTGCTCCTTTTTGGTGTACTATAGTTTATCCATCCACCAACCCTGCTGTTGTCAAAATTGACTTCAAATAATTTGTATCTCCAAAAGATTTTGTGGTGTGGCCACCCTGATCTGCCAGTGAGAGTGGACAATTAAAATCACCACCCATTATAACATGTCTGCTAGTGTGCAGGTAGGGTTGTAATAGTTTGAAAAGTTCAGTTCGTAATGCTATGCTTTGAGGGGCATATACACTCAACAGTCTGAAGGACATGTTTCCAAAACAAATATCCAATAAAAGAGCTCTACCTGCACTAATATCCACCACCCTGCATACAGAGAAATGAAAACCTTTCAATAAAATGCCAACCCCACTACGTAAATCAGAACCTTCGGACCAGTAGGAAGGACTTAATGTCCATATTCATTTAACATGAGAAACTTCATGAGTGGTTTTTATCCTAGTGTCCTGGAGAAAAATAATGTTGTTTGGTAAGACCTTTAAAAATTGAAGGTGGTAAGGCACTTCTTGTGTGATTTGATGCTACAGACATTCAATGTCAAAGGAGAAAACCTCTGACTACCTCTCATGGCTTACTGAAAAAAAAGGGAAAAAACATATATCATAAATCATCAGGAAACTTTCTGGTACTTTTTATCATTTTTCCTTTTAACAGTATCTGACTGTGAATCAGAAGAATTATCAATCTTTGAGGACACAGAAGATGAATCCTAATCCTTCCCTTCATCCTCAGTGTCCACCCACTGCCTTCTTTTAGCCAGAGCTTGATACCTGTTTTTAGTAACCACATAATGCTTTTTCGGTGGCACCTGATCCACTTTTCCCTTTTTATGTTGGCTTGCACGCACGCACAAGCACCATGTTGTGGTAGTAGCACATTTCAGAGGTGTGTCAGTGTTGTGGCAAATGCAGGGGATGCTTTAGTGGGTGTGTCCCTCAGCCACCAATCAGTGAACATGCTGGCAAAGACAGAAAATTTCAAAGACAGCCAAAAAGTTGAAAGAAATCTGCTGCTGCAATCAGGTGCAATTTCATCATTGCAGTGGCAGATGACAAGACTCCAGCCATGCGCATTACAGTGCACAGTAATGCTCATGGTCAGAGTTATGAGCAACATGTTTGCTTAGTGTGCCTTTCCTGGTGAAATATTTCAATAAATAATGTAGCCACAGAGTAGCTTTCCACAGTGACTTTCCACAATGGCGGCTCCTACTGCCTGCCACAGAGATCTGTAAAGCTGACATCAGGGGTTCCCAATCCCGTGTTTTCATGTATTTCCCATTTAATGTGGCACACTGGGAGCCCACCCCAGTGTGCTGAAACATAGTGGCTCCTGCTATCCGCCACACACTCCTAAAAGCTGACATCTGGGTGCCCAATCCTTGTGTCAGCATGTATCCCCCTCACCCCCCACCATTAATGTGGCACACTGGGAGACCACCCCAGTGTGCTGAATTTTTTTTTATTTTCTTCCTACACCAGGATGGCCACTCCCAGTGTTGGATGGGCCCCCTTCCCCCAAACCCCTCTACATGATTTGCTGAAATCAGGGTGCCCAATTACTGCTTCAGCATGCCCCCACTATAGGGGCACACTGGGAGCCCACCTCAGTATGCCCACATTAATAAAAAAAAAATTCCTGTAACAGAAGAAAACTGTCTTTCACTGGGTTTTTTTTGTACCTGTAAACGAAACAGTCCATCGTTGTGCCGCCGTCCACCTCCCCCCTTCCCCATCCCAACCCTCCTCTGGGCACTGACCTCCTGTACCTCCTCACCTCATACTTACCTCCAGAGGTTGGGTGATGTCATCTTCTGTGGCCCTCGACACGTCTGCACTCTACAAAGCCAAACCGCAAATTGAAGAATCTAAGGTAAGCCGTATAATGAGAGTCAATGGGGGGGGGTGGAGGGTTCAACTTAGGTTGATATCTTAGCCTTTTTTTTAAATTTTGGCCCCAAATTTTCAATATGGGGTTCTTGGGACCCCATCTCATGAACACTTATATTGTCATTTTGTTTCTCAGTCCCAAAAGGTGATTTCGTGGTCGCTGCATGGAATCACATTTTGGGACAGATTAACAAAACAACAGTGCCACTGTTCATGAGGGGAGGTTCCAAAAAGCCAAAGTTGCAGATTTGGTGAAAAAATTCCAAACAATGACTGCGTTATGAGCATGCATTGCTCAGTTTCTATGCACATTCATAACTTTGCCAGTTTTTAATATTTTCACTCCACATTTTCAACATTGCCAATTTTGCACACCTCCTTATGAACAGTACAGCTGTCATTTTTCACATCCTTTCCAAAACATGATTTCACACATGTTGCACAGAATGGCGCGGTCGCTGTGGGAAATCAGCTTTTAGGACCAATTAACACAATCACAGTGTCTCTGTTCATGATGGGAGTCCCAAAATGCCCATGTTGAAAATCTGTTGGAAAAATTCCAAAACATGATTGAATTACAGGCGTGCGTTGCGTAGCTTCTATGCACGCTCTTAACTTCGCCAGTGTTTCATATTTTCATTCCAGATTGTCAACATTGCCATTTTTTCACACCTCCTCACGAACAGTACAGCTGTCATTTTTCACATCCTGTCTGAAATGTGTTTCCACACCTGTGGCGCAAAATGGTGTGGTTCCTGTGCAAAATCACCTTTCAGGATTGAGTAACAAAATGATAGTGACACTGTTCATGAGGTGGGGTCCCAAAAAGCCCATGTTAAAAGTTTGGAGTGAAAATATCAACTAATGCCTGGAGCATTAGGGTTTCCAACCATAGCACCCCAACCTGTAGAGACTGACAGGCATCGGGGTGTGACTTAGGTTCACTGGCCATAATGCTCATGGCATTCCACTCCCACCCTGCAGCCATTGACAGGCATCGAGGTGTGCCTTGGGGTCTCTGGCCCTAACGTTCACCCCATTCTCCTATACTGCATGCATTTCAGCTTATTTCCTTATGGAATGGGGTGAGCATAAAGACGAAGACCCCAAGGCACACCGCAACACCTGTTGCTGTCTGCAGGTGGGGTGGGTGAGTTGGAATGGCATAAGCATTATGGCCAATGACCCAAGGCACACCCCCAATGCCTTTCAGTCTCTGTGGGGGGGGGATGGGGGTTGGAGTTAGTTCAATATTTCACTGCCGTTCCTATTATGCATCTCTCTAACTCCTGCACTACCAATGCTAATACAAGCAAGCCAACATTCGGCATTGACAAATGCTTGTTTCTTTTTGGGGTAGCCGATGTATAGTGCTGCTGGTCTGCAGAGGGGGTGATGGCATATCAGAAATAGTCCTGTTTTTTTCATGGGAACTATGGGGGAGATGCTGTATTGTAACATTGGGGGGGAGACGTCTTCTATAACCATCCTCTGAGATATTCCTTCCCATGGTGTGGGCGGTGTAGGCTCTATATTACTAGATGGATTTTCAGCAGGAACAGATTGTTTGCTTTGTGCCTTAATCTGATATTGCTCTATTCACTGGACTGGGTCTTGCTAATCATGATGTAACCTGTTATGGGCTGCCCATGGGCAGGATCTATATGATGCCCTTCCTCATCACACATTACATTTAAATGGGTTTGGGCAACCCAAACTCACATGCCCATATTCTAAACAGAGGTTGCATTTAGGTTTATCACAAACTGAGTTGAGGTGTGTACGTGCTTCACACTTGTAGTGGGTTTTATATTGCCCAGGTTAAATGCACAAGCCTCTATCCCTGCCTATATAGAAGCTACCAGGAAGATGAATTATTCCAGAATCTGAATGTTTCAATTGTACCTTTACCTTTCAGTTCCCTGTTCATACAAAATCCTCATCTAAAATTAGGGTTGGGTGCTTCTAATATTGTGCATCTCTGTTGCAGCCAGTACTGCATGTCAACAATATTTATCCCCTCATTCCTAAATATCAAAGATATGGTCTTAATGGTGGGTTTGGGTAGAGGAATGGGAAAAAGTATCTGCCACAAAGGTGTATGTTGTATTTGAGGATATTTGGCCCAAAATATTTCCAGAGTATGACTAATCTTAAAACTTGTGTGGTAAGTGACTTCACCTCTGACACGTATAACAGCAAACAATTCACTGCCATTTATACTCATTGTGTCTTTTAACATTTTATGAAAAACTGTCCTTCTGTCTGGAGTGATCGCAGAGTCCCTGTTAAACTTCAAACAGACAGCATTCCTTCACTCTGCTGGTTCACCCATGTTTTTAAATATGTCCGACATATGTAAGCATCTGGGCTGCTCCGTTTCTGGAGCAGTAAGATTTGGAATTGTTTCTTCTTCTTCTTGTCCTGGGACATGGGCATTGGCGAGAGTCTCTTATGGTGCAGCACCCATATGAAGGGGCCATTCCCTAGCAACCTGAATGTTTTCTGTGGAAGAGCCTGCTGGTAAGTCATCCATTCTTAAAACTTTGTCAATATTTTCCAAAACCATTTCAGATGTTTGCACATTAGATGTGCATTCTTTGATAATATCAATGACCCAAACCAGGCCCGGGGATGTCCAAGTCTGAGAATTTGAATCTTTTTACCACCCTGCAGCACACAAGGTGGCCTCAGGAGACCAAGGTGAATTGTCTTTAGAATTGTTATTGCAGACCTTCTTTAGAGATGACATCTGGACCGGAGCAGTTAAAGGTGCACAGACGACTTCCCTGCCCACTGCCTAGACCATACTGTAAAAGGTTGCTTCAGGACTCAGGGGGAGGAAGAAGTAATTACTGTAGCTTGCAAGCAAGCCTGCAACTTAGGCAAATATATTGTAAAGAGTTTTAAAGTCCCACAAAAATAAATGCAAATGAAGAGTAATTTTTTATGGGTTGCCACTAAGGTGCCAACTACCAGTGGCAAGGCACTGTCAGCTGGTACACAGTTACAACAGTAAAATTAAATTACTGCCCCATTCCCGAGGAAAATGGTTCTCAGACATTAATAGTCATGATTCATTACACTATTGAATTCAGGATGCTTCTGTAATAATAACTTTCAAGATACCTATTTTTTTTTTTTTTTTTTACGTCTGGGACTCTGAACTCTGGTGGATTATAATATATTCTCTCTTGCATTTATTTCTTTGGCAGGTTTAGTGGCTGGATTTCATAGGAATGCAGTTGTAAATGATACTTATCCAATTTTTTGTTTTCAAAATCCAGCCCAGGGTCAGAGTGTATATATTTTTGATTTGGATACTGGGGCACCATAATGAAAACACATTTTTTCTTTGCTCTTCATCCCCAGGCTTGTTTTATTTGTACAGGGGGCCAGGTGCAATGTCCTTCAGTATTCTATGGTTTGAATGAAAAGTTTGTTTTGTACTGTATGTTGTTTATCTGCCTCATTCTGAAAGAGAAGATCATTTGTAGTGGAGGTCTTAGACAAGAATAATTTTCAAGGTTTCAAGGATTTATTATAATGAGGCTTTTCACTGTGGCCAACATGGCAAACTATGGTTTTGGAGGATGTACTCATAAAGCCCCTTTGATTTTATTTTATACAATGTGATGGCTTCATGTATATATTGTATTATAATTAACTGACCGTGGTTATGTTTTGGATGGAGGTGTTGGGGGGGAGTTAGAGGTATGTGTGGATGAGTGGGTCAGATGGAGGCTGCACTCTGGCCAGCACACACGGACCTCACAGTGGGGAGAGGGCTTCAGGTCAGGGATTTAAGGAGGGTAGTTTTCACACTTTTTGCTTTCTTTTTTAGGGATTGTGGTGGGGTGGGCTGCAACAGAGGTTGTTTGGAAGGTAATAAGTAAAATCATGGGGGAGGTTCTTTATGCAGGCCTACAGCATCAAGGAAGTAGGATATAAGACCATTCTTACTCTATTGCTAGAATACAGTTTTGGAAAATGATCTCTTGGAATATAAAAGAGGGAAGGGATAATAATAAGAAATATTGTATTTTAAGACATCTTGCTTGTTTTCATCCACATATTGTTATGTTGCAGGAGACTCATATTCCTACTGAACAGCTTCATAATTGGAGTAAATTATGGGTTGGGCAAATTTATGGGGTGGGACCAAAGGCCGGGAAAAGAGGGGTGGCTTTATTATTTCACAAATCGGTGCCTTTTCAGTTAATTAGGGAATGGGTAGATGGATGATGGAACGGGAGATATATTGTAGTTCACGGTAAATTAGTTAACTTAGAGATGGTTATAGGATCCATTTATGAACCCAACATGGACACTCCATCCTTTTTTCTGTTCCTAGCCACTATCTTGGCATCTGTTCCAGGGGTTCCCTATATTTTAGGTGGGGACTGGAACTGTGTGCATTCGAACGAGGTTGATCATTCTTGCCATAAAAAAGTGGGATTGTCTCCGGCCCAAAAGGCATTAAGAGAATTTGTGCAGGATCGTGGTTTGATAGATCTGTGGAGGATACTCCATGCTGGGGTTCAAGAATATACTTTTTACTCTCCTTCTCATGGAGTCTGTTCCCATATTGATTTTTTTTAACTAGTTCTTTTCTTTTGGTGGGGGATGGGGACACATACACCCCAGAGTTATCTCGGATCACTCCCCAATACAGCTCGATTTAAGTTTGACACAGAGACCCCCGGGCACTGGCACTTGGTCTTTCAATACCAAGTTGTTGACTGATTCTTATCTTGTAGATCACATGAGGAAATTTATTCTTTACTCAATGGAGGAAAATAATTACTCTGTTAAAGCAGTAGATATATTATGGAGCTCTCTTAAAGCATTATGGAGGCTGGCCCAGTGATGCTGAGGACTGAAGCGTTAGACACCTTACCTTGTGCCATGCCAGTGACCCAGGTTCGGAAGTGAACATGGGTCACCGGGGATTGGCAGGAGAGGAGAAGGATTGAGCATCCGATGGACTGCTCTCCTTCTCTGGGGATGGTGATCATCAGCCGTTGGTGCACCACTGGCACCTAGCAGTGGCTGGGGGGCAGTACACTGATGATGCAGAAGGGGAGGATATGGAACAGACACTTGGAGAGTGTATGTGGACTTATGTGCTCTCTCTCCATGGGCGTCTTTGCATGCTTCACCTTCTAAAGGGGAGAAAAGTGGAAAAGGTCCTGGCTGCATGGCATGAAGCTATCCTTCTCAGATGCTGCCACTGAGAAGGCACCTCCCTGGCTGGATCCGTGTTGGGTGGGTTGAGACCTTCCTCACCACCCTGCCATGAAGGGTAAGTCATGTGGGCACAAGGAGGGGTCTGATCCTTGGGGGATGACACTGGGGGGACAGTCAAATAGGGTGAGGGAGTGCCGGCCAGGACAAGGAAGAAATACCAGTATAAAAAAAAAAAAACATTGTGGAGAGGGGGAATTTATATGTTTAGCTACAGTCAGAAAAAAAATTAAATTCCCAAGCAGAAAAGTGGCTGACCCAAATCCAAACTATGGAATCAACAATGTCTAAATCCTCGGATGACTCAATATGGACAGAATTGACATGCTAGGCTGCCTGTTTAAAGGCCACCTATACTGGACAGGGGGAGAAGGCCATAAAATTACTAGCCATGCGATTGAAGGAAAAATGGGCTACACACTGGGTGACAGCTTTAACTGACACACTGACAAATCAAGTGGTCTCTGACCACAAGGAGTTATCGGAAATATAAAAAAAAAATTATCAAGATTTATATATGGCACCAGAGTTAGATTTGGGTTATAGAGAGAAATTTGCCAGCTTTTTCAAGGGAGTAACCTTACCTACTCTTGATGATGCCCAGACAGATGTATTGTGGGGGCCTATTTCAGAAAAAGAAATTATTAAAGGAATAAATATAGTCCCCCCTGACAAGCCACCAGAGCCAGATAGATATGCTCCCCTTTTTCATGAGATTTTTGGTAAAGAGCTGATGCCAGTGTTGGAATTGTTGTTCAATTACCTTTATAATTTAAATATTAGGGAGACAGCCTTGCTGGAGGCCAGGATTGTGGTGCTGCCTAAATTGGGGAGGGACCCCACTGTTCCTGAGAATTGTCAACCTATTTCTCTGTTAAATGTTGATATAAAAATTCTGGCAAGTATTTTGGCATCTAGACTTAACCTTTGCAGGGTGGCGGACTAATATATCAGTCCAAAATTCCTATGCGTTCTATTCCTGTTGGCAGCCTAAGGATTAAAAAGATATGGGACAAATTGAGAGGTCAGGAGCAAGTGGGATTTGTTGCTGGATGTCATTCAAGAGACCACTTTTGGAAGATTTTCCACCTCTTCTCCGCATCTGGAGAGGCTGACACAGATGCAATGTTGGTCTCTCTGGACACAGGGAAGGGTTTCGATAGAGTGGCATGGACCTTTCTCTTTGATCCCCTCTGAATTTATTTAGTGGGTGAAGATTCTGTATATGTGTCCTATAGCTAAGGTTTTGTGTAATGGAGAAATATCTCAACCATTTTTATTATTAAGAGGAACCCATCAGGGATGCCCTTATCATCTATGTTATTTAATCCCTATATAGAACCCTTGGCTAAGAAAATCATTTTATCTCCTGTAGTTAAAGATATTTCTATAAGACCCTTAGAATACAAACTATTGATGTTTGCTGATGAAGTTTTACTTCATATCTCAGATTGGCAAGTTTCTCTTCCCACAGCACTTCAACTAATTTCAGATTTCAGCCAGTTGTCTGGGTATAAACTGAATCTCCCCAAGACAGTGTTTTTTCTCCTTTCTCTCTCTTGTACACAATCAGACATACTGTCACTTGGGCTCTGGTGGGAATCACATTGCTTATCTTACCTGGGGATGAAGCTAACTTGGGACATTGTTCTTTTAAGGAAGTTGAATTTAGACTCTGTAGTTAGACAACTAGAACTGGATCTACAAAGGTGGCAACACTTACCTATTTCATTCTGGGGATGAGCCAATATCCTAAAGATGTTCGCTTTCCCTAAATTGATGTATCCACTGGCTATGTTGAATATACTCCTTCCCAAGTATTGCTTTTTAAAAATTAATTCTATGTGGTTCAAGTTTTTGTGGTTAGGAAAGCCCCCAAGGAGGGCTATCAGTAAACTTTGCAGGCTGAAGGATTTGGGGGTTTGCAAATTCCTCATTGGTTACAATACTATTTTGTAATGCATGGGGCTAAATATTTTCCGTGGACTCAAATGGTAGGGGAATGCCCATATGTGCCTAGCTGGTTACAGATTGAAATCAGTAGAGCTAAAATTTGTCATATAGATCTTTCATCATTGCTATATACCCCTTTCTCTAAATTGCCACAGCAGTTAAAGGAGTCACCAATTGAGCTCATATGAGCTCATGCTCAGTTGTGTCAATTTTTAAAACTACAACATCAAACACATTTGGGACAGCCGCTCTATAATAACTTGAATATATTGATTGATAAGAAGCCAATTCCAGTATCCCGATGGAAAGAACTGGGATTCTCCACATTAGCAGATTTTGTGTCAGATGGAAAACTTGTTACTTTTGCTGAATTCAGAGACAGATTTAACCTCCCAACGCATGACTGTTTGAGCTTTGCGCAAATTAGGCATCATTTATATTCATTCCTAGGTCATACACTTGGGCATTCTGAGGCAAGCCAGTTATTTACAGCTATTTCTAGGTTAGTAGTGCAGAATAGGTTGATTTCTTTAATATATGAAGAACTAAGGAAGCAGACTTGGAAACAATGTGCCCCCATTGCCTTTTACTGGCAACAAGCTTTAAAGTATGATGCTACAGTGTGGGAGACAATATGGGAAAATATGTACAAATATATCAAGCTAGACAGACTACAAATCCTACAATTTAACATCTTACATAACCTTTACCTTACGCTTTACATGTTGTTTAGAATGGGCAACACATCTGACCCATTATGCCACAGGTATCGTCAAGAGGAAGGATCTTTGTTCCATATGGTGTGGGCTTGCCCACAGATTTCCTCATTGTGGCAGTCTATTAAACTTAAATTTGCTACTTGATTTGGTCACTTCTGCTTCTTTAATTTGGTTATTTGTATACTGGGACACTATTCGGCAATTGGAATCTACAAAGAAAAGGCTTATATGGCGCTAATAGCAAGAGTTACCAAACTTATTATAATGAGACATTGGAAAGAAGACAACTCCTTTTGTTTGAAGGAAAGAACCCAGGAAGTACTCAGTGCTTAGATTGCTGAAAGATCCCTGGCTGCCATTAATCATAACCTGTCTATGTTCCAGGCCTTGTGGGACCCTTTCCTTCATTTTGTTACTGGGAGGTGATTTTGAGTTCTTAGAGGTATGTCCCCTTCCCAGAACAAGACTTTTTTTTGTATTTTTTGACAGGTTTACAGGGGATTGAAATTTTGGATTATACTTTTTGCAGATCATCCTACTTTGGGGTGCATATTTTCGATGGTACAATTTTGGCTTGCGGGGGGGAAGGGGGTAGAGTGGTTTCTTTCAGGGTGGGTGAGGGAGGAGAGAAGGGCTTAGTTTAGTAGTTAGACATTTCTTTGTTTTTATTGTTGACTTTTGATAACATTTATTACAGTTACAAACACTTTACTCTGTGAACAAATGTGTTGATGTAAGTCATGTTTTTTGTTTCAAACTCAGAATTTTTAGTAAAGCTTATTAAATTGCAAAAAAAAAGTAAATTACTAAAACACTAACACCCCCAAAAAAAATTCACATTAGGCTTCTGCCAGGGACTTCAGTCATGTTTTTGTATTTGTAATGCCCTGCTAAAAGGCCAGTTCTGAAAAAAAAAATATGGCTACTGCACTTCTCAGATGAAATTATTTATGAAACAAGTCAGTACTGGCAGAATGCCATTTCATGCCCCATCTGTGCACTTCCCAGACCCAAGCACACTCCATCCTCCTCCACTCCCCCAGAGTACAACCTGTCTCCCTTCTCTCATGTAAGGCAAGCCCCTGATCCCAGAGTCCTGCTGCAAGCCTGCAACACTACTGCTCAGCCTGTCTTTTTGGTTTGTTCTCTTCCTTTTCTTCTAAATATATACCCCTTCAGCAGTCCTGCTAATAGGCTGAACTTTTGAAGAGTTTTTTTCAGGTGTTTTGCACAATTTTCTAGCTGATCTAACTAATCAGTCACAGCCCTGCCTGAGCCACCTAACAGATCAACAAGGAGCAGATGAGTGAGCTTCCCTCTGACAGACGTGATTGAGCTGAGTCAAGCAGCTCCAAAATGAAGCTGGAGCCTATGAGTCACAGTCAGTTTTGTTAGTGCTGCGGATCTACTGGGAACCAGCTGAACCCAAGTTCACCAATTCCCACAAAAAGTTCACCACTGTTCGCAAGAATCAAACACCCAAAATAGGAGTTGTTTGATTCTTTGGTAGAACCAAGCTTACAGCCCTAAATTACATTAGCATGCATTTCAGTTCTACTAAGCAAGGAACAACCAGCAACATCAGTGAATTATGAAGAAGGTAAGCAGTCATAAAATTAAGCAATATACCACGACAGGGTGTGGGTGATGTCAGGATTTACCCATGCCTGGTGTGTTGTTCAGTCACGAGGCGCAGTCGAGTGACTAAAAACACACCAGAAGTGGGTAAAGCCTGGCATCACCCACACCCTGGAGAGGTATATTGCTATTATGCAATGTCTCCATTTTTTTAAATGGGAATAAATATAAATGAAAGAGTTTGGGGACAATTTGATTTATTTTGATTGGATTTAGTAAATAGTCCATGGGTAAGCAGGAGATGGCAGAAAGTGTGTGCTTCTGGGTATCACTTTTTAGTAGGTCGTGTAGTAGTGCTGCTGGAAGAAATTTCTTTAATGTGTTTCTTTGTTGTTTATTTATTTATTTTTTTTATTATGACTGATGCCAAAGAAAGAGTGAGATTGTGTGGCAGCTGCAAATATACAGTGGCGACAGAGCGGAGACAGAGTAAGCAGGAGCAGATCATGGAGAGAGAGAGAGAGAGAGCATGACAGTGAGCAGAGATACAGGAAATAAAGGCGTGTTACAGATATCGAGCATTAGAAGTGAGGAAAATTATGCAACAATATATTTCTTTGAACAGCAGCAGTAGTTTGGTACTGTACTGTTCAGATGACTGTTTACAGAACGGAAAGCTGGTAGTGATGTCAGGGACTGGGTTCTGCCTTTGCTAGTTGGGTTAGCGAGGAGGTTGAAGACTGTGGGATTGGATTGATACATAGGGGGGTTTAAGATGCGGTTTGCTGGCAATTGGCACTAGTTCCCGTGGGGTACTATCAGGATTTACACGTTGTAAATCCTGATAGCTAGCTAATCAGAAGATAGGATTTAACTTGCCCATTGTATAATGTGGGATTTTAACTAGAAACAATATGAAGTAAAAAGGGTTGACAGTGTCACTTTAAGTGTTTCTGTTTCATTTGACTGCTCTGGCTTAAATGCAATACAGGCCATTGTGATACCAATAGGCACTGTACAAGCTATTCTCCAATTGGTGAAGAGCTCCTTTTTGACAATTTGAAAGTTGAAATAAATGGTGATTACCCACCTAACATTGAAATAAATGATTTTCTATTCAGGCCTATCAGACGTGAAAATGAATGCATGTAATGGCAAAACTGTATTCTCACAGTCATTGTATCAAAGTAAGTAATAAGCCACAACAGGGTGTACATTGTAGGATTATAGTGTATGGTGAGGGCTTGTTCAGTATGCAGATCCATCCTAGCTGAAATGATGTCGTATCACAGTTCAAAGGTCATGGAATGCAGTTATATCACATTGTGGTACAACATTTCAGCTCATTTTGAAAGGGCACGAGTCACACTGTTCAGTGGAACAGCTGCAGCAACAGAAACGGCAGAATCATCCAGATAGTTGGGGCAGCAGCAACTTCAACAAGCACATGACTTAAAGGAAAACTACACCCTCATATCTTTTAAATGTTATTTGCTTCCATGTCAATAGACAACTCTTTTCATGTAACTGTTAGAGATGTATGAAAATGCTTTAGTCAGTTTTTACAGTTCATACTAGGCCCTGTTGCTGTTCTGGAAGGCTCCATTTCGTGGCTGTTCAAATCTCATTGTCCCTGAGAGCTGCATTAGCATATGAGAACATGATGCACAATCACCCTTTAAACTCCCCAGTATGCCTGTCTGCTTAATTAGTTTTAAAAGAAACAAGCTGCAAAAGGGTGTGAAAAAACACATTTACCTTCAGTGAGCTTTGCAAACTATCTGAGTTATAATGCAGTTTTCTTCCCTTTAAACTTCATTGAGTTTATGAGTTTCCAGAGAGTTTTGCAGGGTATTTGTTCTTTCAGCATATAGATACGTGGTATAAATGGCTGATCTGACATCATGTTCTCATATGCTAATGCAGTTCTCATGGACAATGAGATTTTAACAACCATGAAATGGAGACTCTGAGGGCAATCACAGGGGCTACCATGAGCAGTGAAAACAAACAAAGTGTAACACATATAGCCCTAACAGCTACAGAAAAGGCGTTGTCTGTTGACATGGAAACAAATACAATTTTAATGATATAAGGGTGTAGTTTTCCTTTAAGCTGGATCAGCCAGATATTTTAAGCTATAACTAAAAAAATACACCTGCAGGATCAACCTGATATTTTAAAATAACTCGCATGAAGGAAAGCAATTCCCCCGATTCGGTCCTCTCGCTTAGCGAGAGATACCACTGCCATGTTTTTTTTTAAATCCCACCCACATGAAACTTTCAACCAATAGCAGCCCACATTATACATGTAGGGACATCTGGACCCTAGCAACCACACCACTGACTCTAGCAACCAACGTAGAAAACAGGAATGAAATGCAGCAGAAAAATACTTTTCTGTTCCATAAAACATTTACGGGCACCATACACTATACAACATAGTGGATGGGCAACTCTATGGCCAACCAGTGTGTTGTGCATAGTTGCCCATCCACTATTCTCTATTTGACGCACACTCCAGGGGTGTAGTGAGGCTGGATTCCAAAGACCAAATGTCCTTCTGCCTTTGGGAAGTGCATTAAAATCCTACGACGCACATTATGGAAGTGCTTATTACACTTGTTTGGCTCTAAGTAGTTCTTCTGTGAGGAAAATGAGATTCAGCACCTGACTGAGCATTTATAAAGATTTAATGCATGATCAGGTGATATTGGCCAATGGAATTTCTAGATTGTTTCTTGTCGTTTAAAAAATATATACAACAGGTGCAGGTCTGGATCGGCCAAGATAATACTATTATCTTATGACCACTTGCAAGATAGTACTATCTTGCAAAGCTGGGTATGCCACGATGGTATACTAAGCCAATCAAAGAGCAGCTTTAACAATGCTGATGACATCACAATAGCAATGTGCAGCACAAAAGTAAGTATATGTAAGATGCCTTGTAGACTTAGTTGTTTTCTACTTTGCATGCATTTTGATTGTATTGTATTGGACTGTACTGATTTGCAATGTATTGATTTGTTTTTCATTTTGAGCCATTGATAAAAAGTGCACAGTTTACATTTTGTGCTTTTTCCTTTTTGCAGCCTTTGATTGTTTCTATCACAAAACCACCTAAACACCAGTTGCTGAAATCAAATATGACATGGGTGAGAGTGAGATAGTAGAAAAATCTTCATTTGCCATACTTGACCTCTTCTGACCTCATTCGGGGCTCTGCCACTTCTGAGGTCAGTAGGTCATGTATAACTCATGAAGATCTTTCCACTGTGTCACTCTCACTCATGTCATATCCCATATTTATACAACAAACATGGGTTAAATTTGATCAAGATAGAGCTACAGTACTGTGTTCCTTTGTTACCTTAAGAGGATATACTGAATACCACTGTTTAAACTTGAATATCATTCCTCTTGCTCTCTGATGTAAAATGGATGTTATGTCATGTTTAAATATTCAATAAAATATATTGAATTTCAAAACAAAAAGACAGCACTACTGTCTCACTGGTTACTGTGAAGATAGTAGTGCTGTCTTGCAAGTTGATATGACACAAAGGGATATTGAACCAGAGAGCAGCTTTACCAATGCTGGTGAGCATCACAATAGCCATGCACAGCATTGAAGTCATGTCTGTGAGATGTTTAGCAGGGCACAGTTAACCCTTGCTGTGTCACAGATTGATATATCAGTCCAGACTTCCTCTACGTTCCAATTCTGTTGGCAGTCTAAGGGTTAAAATGTTTCACTTTTTTCCTTCTATATTTTATTTTTTATCATTCATGTCATAAAACCACCTGAACGCCAGTTGTTCAAACCAAATATGACATGGGTGAGAGTGAGACAGTAGAAATACCTTCTCGCGCTATACTTGACCTCTTCTGACCTCATTCATGTCTTCACCACTTGTAAGGTTAGCTGGTCAAGTATAGCTCAGGATGATATTTTTACTATCTCACTCTCACCTATGTCTATCCCATATATACCCCATAGATATACAGAGGAAAAGCTTTTTATTCCCTTTAGAATATTCTGATATTGCTGCCTAGCAATGAGGGGCACAGCCATGAGTGTTAGGCTTGACATACTGGTACAGTTCCAAAGTGGTTAAAAAGCTGATCCCTGAAAGTCCCATTGGATACCCGATTTATATCATGAGACACAGAAGAGTTGCAAAATCATTATGATGCCACCAAGAGGAGAATATCTAGAGCTGCAGGGAGAATAAAATACTATTAATAAGGCTATGTAACCACTTTTATACAATGTAGGTTAGAGTCACACCTTACAGTTAAATGATTTATTTCAGACACTAAAGCATTCTAAATAAAAATAAATAACCTATTTTATTGTTAGGTGGCTCTTCAGCATTTATTTTCACTTTGGGCTTGTCACAAAGGAACCACTTACCAATGGGAGGGAAGCTTCTGCAGTCCTTGATGCTATTGCAGTGACCTCTGCTGGGCTCCGCCCATTCAGAACACTGGCATTAGTGCACCTGGTCATCAGGGCACCAGATCAGGATTTTTCTGACTCTGTTTTTCTGGGGGCTGCACCCCTGCATCCCTCCCAAGTGGTGGGCTGCTCCCCCCCACACCCCACTTTATTATTATTCTAACTCCGAGGGGGGTGAACCTTAGGGATGTGGCACAAATTCCACAATCTGTGCCATGATGTGCCGGAGCTCTAATGGCCAGAAAGGGCTGAGCTGCACTTCAAAACAGAATAGTGAAATTAAACAGAAACAGTTAAATCTTCATAAAAAAGAACTAATGTGAAAGCCTTACAACTTAAAATACACTGTATGAGTTGGACACACAAAGCCTCACTCTGAATATGACATTTATACTCTTTTGTAAAGAGGCAGGACCTCAACAGCCAACTTGTGACTCTGCCACTTGTAAGTTATAGCCATGCCACTAATTCATGAAAATAAATGTCATTAATAACAAGTTGCTTCCATAGCTATATACTAGCAGGTGCACTGTCGCTGCTGTGTATAATGCTCCTAGTCATTTTGGTGCTCCCCCCCCCATTTGGGGGTTCATTCCTTAGCTCTGACCCATCACTTTCTGCCATCATTGCCATATTGACTCCATATACCACAGCCGTCATCATTTGTCTGCCTGTGAAACATTTCCAAAATAAATGACAGGTAATTTTCACTAATCCCCGGACAGTTGCAAAGTGCTGACAGCACCTTCAAACAGATGACAATTTTAATTTCAGACTGTGTCGGGTTTTATTTCATTTTATTATAATCATGTCATAATGGTGCTGCCAAACATTTCCCATCTGGCCCAGCTGGGAGCAATGTGATTTTTATTTCTCTCTGTCTAAGTTTTGACTAATTTAGGCTCACCTCAATGGCCCTAATGCCTTGCTCCTTCATAAGCTGCAGTCCAAAACATGCTAAACCAGCTAGCCCAAACATGCTGGCTATGTGTAGAAGGGGAAGGGGAAAACAGAAATGAGATGCAACTGTCTAGCTTGAGCTCTCGCTCTCTCTCTCTCTCTCTCTCTCTGTCTCTCTCACATGTTTTTTGTAGCCTGTAGTTTTCTGCAATATGCACTTATGACTATTGACGACTTTGACATGAATAGTATTGTCTGTATGGAGATCTTTGAAGTGTTCCCTAGAATCAGATCCCCGGAGGGTGCAGAGCTCAAAGCATGCATATACATACCTCTCAAGTGCTCCACACTGTGATGTGGTAAGTTCTGCATGTCACCCTCGCTCCCCCGAAAAAAGAAATCAGTCTGTTGAGACAAAGGCAAGATGAAACATTTTGCAATGTGCAGCTCAGATGCTGCTGCACATTTTAAAATACTTTGTTTGGCAGAAAAATGCCTGCCTGGAATTTCTAATGACATTAGTTATAAATTCCATACTGATATCCTTGGAGTGTCAGGATAGTAGTTTTATTAGCAAAAAGTGTGATAAAATAGTTTTCAAGAGCATCTGTTACCAAATTTCATGGGTAAATGTTTTGAATATACAGAGGGTTCAGAGAAGATGGACCTTGGAGAACATGGCCTATAAAGACTGACTGGCAGAACTTGGACTGTTTTCCATGGAAAGGGGAAGACTCAGAGGAGAAAGGATTACAGTATTGAAGTACCTAAAGGCCTGTTTCCATAGCTGTCACCAGACACATGCCAGCCTGCTCTGGTGCCACTGAGACCTCCTATGCTGACCAATCCATGTTTAGATGGCCCCTCTCAGCATCGATGCCAGTCATGCAGGAGAGGGGCCATGACTGTGTGGGGGGGTGCAGTTGGTTGTGTGGAGACACCAGCTGGGTGCACCAGTGTGAGCTGTGCAACCTGTCTACGTGGCTGCTTACACCGCTCATTCTGGAATGCGTCCCCAACCTTGCAGCTGTTCCAGGGGAGGAACGAGGACAAACTTACCATGATCAAGTAAGTGTTCATATGGCTGCATTTGCACTGCTGCCATGGTGCAAATGTCACCATGTAAACAGGCCTTGAAAGGGATAACTTAGACAAAGTGCAGCTCTTTAAGTGGCACAAAGATGTATGGTCAGTGTGGTGTACAATGTGACTGAAGGGAGAAAGATTTAAGGGAAATATCAGAAAGAACTACTTCACAGAATGAATAGAGAACACTTGGACTAGGCTAACAGAGCATGTGTTATTAACTGATAATGTAATACCCTTCAAGATCTGACTCAACAATGAGTTGACAGGGTGCTCCCACTGAGCTCGTAGGAGCAAGGAACTCAGTGGACCACTGGTCATCTTACCCCAGCACACTGGGGTGGTTAAGTGACTTGCTGAGTGTTACACGGTATGCAAGTAGAGGCTGTGGGGATCAAACCCAAGTTTGCTGGATGTACCAAACTAATTCACAGCACATTGTTCTAACCTCTAGGCTATACTGCCAGCCTATGTGTGCATGAATATATGCATGAATGTATGTATGTATAGAAACATAAAAACATAGAATTTGTCAGCAGATAAGGACCTCTTGGCCCACCTAGTTTGCCCAGTTTGTCCCTGCTAAACTGTCACCACAGAACCTACCTGATCTCTGACTACTCCCTCCCTCACCCTTTTCTACTAAGATTCCTTTGTGCCTATCCTATGCATGCTTGAAGCCCACCATTGTTTTCACTCCCTCCACTTCCCCGGTACACTGTCCCAGTTGTCCACCGCTGACTTTTATTAAGTTTGCTGTATACTGTACATTTTAAATAGTTATTTATTTATTTATTTCTGTGATTTTATTGTGGTTGATTTATTATTTGTATGTTTTATGTATTGTCGTTATATTGTAATGGCACCGTGTGCCATTGGGGAAGGGTGCCACAAACAAATAAAGACTACTGCTACTGCTCTTTCATTGAAGAAGTACATCCCCACATCCCTCCCAAACATTCCCACCTCCAGCTTCATTGCACGACCTCTTGTTCTGGAGCACATTCTCCTCTGAAAACTACTTCCTTCCTGTGCCTTGATTATCCCTGTGAGGTACTTAAAGGTCTCTATCATGTCCCCCTCTCCCTTCTCTCTTCCAGGTACATATTGAGATCCCTCAGTCTCTCCTCATAGGGCTTTTGATGATACCCCTGCACCATTTTAGTTGCCCTCCTCCAGACAGCCTCTACCCTGTCTGTGTCCATAAAGAGATGCGGCCTCCAGAACTGGACCTAGTACTCCAGGTGGTGTCTTACCATTGATTGATATAGTGGCAACACCACTTCTTGCCTGCTGGTGATTCCCCACCCTATGCACCACAGTATCCTACTGGCCCTGCCTACTACCTTGTCACATTGCCCCTCCACCCTGCGGTCATCAGATATGATAACCTTAAGGTCTCATTCCTGCATTGTGAGCATCAATGTCCCCTTTTTATACACTGACCCTGGGTTTTGGTGCCATAGATGCATGATTTTGCATTTTTTTTTGGTTTTGCATTGAAACCCACCTGCCATACCCTCGACCACTCCTCGAGTTTTCTAAGGCCTCTACTCATTTTCTTCACCCCTTCCAGAGTATCTATCATACTGCAGATTTTAGTGTCATCTGCAAAGAGGTGTACTTTCCCTTCCAGTTCTACTGTAGTACCACCAATGAATACATTGAAAAGCATCAGTCCTAGCACCAAGCCCTGAGGTACTTCACTGGTCACTCTCCCCTCATTAGAGTGAGTGCTATTTACCATCAACTTCTGTTGCCTACCCATTAACCAGTCCCTTACTCAGTTTACCACCTTGGGTTATACCCCTAAACTGCCTAGGGCCACCTTTCTTATAAGCCTCCTGTGTGATATAGTATTGAAGGCCTTGTTGAAGTCTACATAGGCCACATCCACTGTCTCACCTTGCTCTAATTACCTGGTCACCCAACTGAAGAAATCAGTCAGGTTCATCTGACATGACTTCCCGCCCATGAATCCATGCTGTCTCTAGTCTTATAACCCACTGCATTCAAGATACTCCGCTGATATTTCTTTCAATAGTGTTTCTATTAACTTCCCCTTTTGTATCCCTCAGCACCCTTGAGTCTATCCCATCCGGCCCCATAACCTTGCCTGCTTTCAGATGTGGAAGTCCTGTCAAGACTGTTTTCCTCTTTAAACGGAATTGTGTCCAGTCCCTCCCCCCAGTGTTTCTGCTAGTTCTTTGTGGTCTGTCCCCCCTTCCTCCACTGTGAAGACTGAGAACGAGTGCCTGTTCAAGATATAAGTTTTTTCTGATCCTCCTGTGCTCAATCTCCCCTGCCCTTTTTATCCTCACAATCCCTTCCCTTGTCTTCTTCTTTTTGTGTACATATCTGAAGAAAGCCTTGTCCCCCATGCTACCTCTTTGGCTGCCCTTTCATCTGTTTGCACCTTGCATCCCTCATTGCCTTCCTTGCTTTCCTTTGCGTTACCTGGTATGCCTCCCAATCATCTTCCCTCTGCATCATCTTGTTCCTCCAGAATGCCACCCTTTTAGCCTATACCATCACAACCACCTCTCTCGAGAACCATTGTGGTCTCTTTTTCCTCCTGTTTTTGCTCACTTCCTTCACCCATGATTTGTTGCCTTCACTATGCCTTTCCTTAGTTTAATGTAAAGCTAATGATACCTTGCACCTGCATCCATAAACCAGCCATAAAAACACATGGCTACTACTATATTTTAATGGTAAAACATGTGGCTTTATTAATAGAAAAACAATTGATAAAGTTCTATATATATTATCGTTTTTCCACATTTTTCACTACTAAAATATAGTAGTGGCTATGTGATTTTGCAGCTGGTTTATGGATGCAGGTGTGAGGTATCTCTAGTTTTGTATCATTTTGATTAGTTACTGTTTGCACTGCTTAGCTCGGGGTGAAACTTTTTCTTTTGTGTTCTTCCATCCCACCCTGTCAATCCACCCTCCCCCGCTAGGTTGTCTCTGATGCACTCACCCATTGTTTTTTAAATCTTCCCTCTAGAGTGACAGGACTATGTATGTATGTCTGTGTGTATTTCATTTTATTTAAAATTTTCTTGACTGGGAAATTCACACCGAGCCAAGGCTTGTTTCCAGGTGCGAGCTGGGGACAATGGAAAAAACACAGACAAAGGAGATACAGAATCAAAATATACGTCTATAAGTAACAATGTAGGCCATGAAGGTAACAAAGCATATATAACATTGTAATGCACAAACATTCAATTAATACAAAATACATAATAGTAAAATTATGAGCCAAAACAAGGAAAGCTGATACTCTTTTTACTTAACTAGGGTTATGTAAAGGAATAACAGGAGTTCTTACTGTTGCAAGGGTCACAAGATTAGGAGGAGGAGATGAGGTAGAAGGGAAGGAAAGGACAGAGGATGAGGAAGGACAGGTGCAAAGTGGGGCAGGAAGGAGTCAAATAAGTCTTTTAAAGAAAAGGAATGAGGAAGAGTTACGGAATTGGAGGGAGAGTTAATTCCAAAGGAAAGGGAGGCTGTAGGAAAGGACAGACTGGCCAGTGGTAAAGTGGGGGATGTGGGATGGAAAAGGAGTGGGAATCCCAAGAGCACGGAGAGTAAGAGGGAGGAGGAGTAGTAGTGGTAAGGCAAGAGGAGAGGTAAGGAGGCAGCAGCCCAAACCATAATTTGGCAATGAAATATAAGGAGTGGATGTGTCTCCAATGGGAAGGGGCGAGATGGACAGAGCAAAATAAAGGAAGCAGTGTTGAGTATTGGGAGGAGAGTTTGTGGCAAATCTGGAGAAGGAATTTAATATGGTATTGAGTTTAGAGAGGGAGGCAGAGGGGGAAGTGCCGTAGATGATGTCAGCATAGTCTAGGATTGGGAGAATCATTTTAGAGACCAGCTTACGACATATAGGGAGGGAGAGGAAGTCCTTATTTAAATATAGAACACCCAGCTTGGGGTAGAGTTTGGAAGTTAATGTGTCTATATGGGTAGAGAAATGAAGGCGGCTGTCCAACCAGACCCCAAGATATCTGAAGACCTGAACGGTATCAAGACGGGTGTTTTCCTGGAGTGAAGAACACCAGTAAGGAATGGAGTCTGGCTAGCTTTTGTGCAGAGCCAAACATCATAGAGACTCTTTTCTTGGTATTAACTTTTAAGTCATTTCCTTGAAACTAGACCAAGACTTTTCCGAAGTCCTGTTGGAGAGGGACTTGCACATCATTGGAACAGGGCCCAGATACGAAGATAACAGTATCATCTGCATACATATGAATGTGAGAATTAGTGCAAATGGAGGGGAGATCGTTTATGAAAAGTGAGAAAAGAATGGTGTAGAGAATTGACCACTGGGAACACCAGTGAGGATAGGGAGAGGGGGGGAGGAGGAGTTGCCCAGCAGCACTGATTGCTGCCTGTCAATGAGATAGAAGTAGAATCCATTTCTTGGCGGGGGTAGCTAGGCCAACAGAGAAGAGCTTTTGTAGCAATAGTGTATGTAAGACAGAATCAAAGGCCTTAGCAAGGTCAATAAAGATGGCAGCAGTAATATGGCCTTTGTCCATGGCAGAGTGGATGGAGTTAGTGACTTGCATAAGAAAGGAGACAGTGGAATGAAGTTTTCTAAAACCTTACTGGAAAGGGGAGAGTACTGTATATCAGAAGAGGTTAGGAAGTCTGAGAGTCTTGAGTAGACTAGGGATTCCTGGAGTTTGGCAAGTGAGGGAAGAAAGCAGATGGGTCCAAAATTTCCAGGGGATGATGGGTCTCCTTTGTGGAGGTGTATCACATTGGCAATTTTCCAGAGTTTAGGTACAGTGCAGGTAGAGAAGGAGAGACTGAGGAGGTGCACAAGGGGAATGGCTATAGCTGAGGCAGAGAGGTGTAGTAGTTTAGGTTGAAGCCTGTCTGGGCTAGATTTGATAGGATTTAAAGAGTTCAATGCTGGGTAAACTTTCAGTGGGGAGACTGGAAGGAAACAGTAGCAGTCTGTTGAGGAGGAAAGGGGAGGGTGAGAGCAGTGAGTGAGTGAGGGGGTGGTCAGGGAGAGCACAGGTGGTGAAGAATTTGTTAATGATTTAAGCCATGGAGGAGGGGTCTGATATGGGGGAGCCATTTATCCTGAGGGTTGGAGATGGTGGGTGTGCATAAGGGTCAAGGAGGGAATGAACTACATTCCAGAAGGGGGAAAGTGAGTTGAAGTTTAAATGCAGATGCCTTTTAAAGTACTTGGATTTGGTGAGACAAGAGGCCTTGGTGCAAGTGTTCCTGAGGGATTTGTAAAGCTGTAGATTGGATTGAGACTGAGAGGACTTGTAGTGCGCCCAGGCCTGGTCTCAGGATTTGCACATGGAAATGAGTTGGGACAAAATCTAGGGTTGGTGAAACTGCCTGACACAGATTTTTCTAATAGGGGCATGGTAGTCCCAGACCTGAGTAATGGGGGTTAAGAAGTGGTCGACGGCAGAATCAACATCAGTGGAGGAATAGACTAGAGACCAGTCAACTAATGCAAGGTCAGAGAGAAGAGCATTAGTGTTCAGTGTTCAGAGTGAGCAGATGCTGATATATTTGGGGGCACAGTGGGGGAGATGCACTTTTCTTCTGCAGTATGTTGTACAATGGTGGATTAGGGCATCTGGAAGGACGTCAGCAGCAGTGATGAGATGTGGGTGAGATGATAGAATCCAGTCTATGAGAGAGTGGTTTGGGAAGTGAGGGTTATACTGGATGGGTTCAGAGAGCAGCTGGGTGAGGCTGAGGGATTTAGTTCTAAGGAGGGAAGGCTTAGAGGAGGGGGGGAGCCAGTCCCGGTTGAAATCGACCATTAATATAAGCTCACCATCTGTGGCAAGGGAGATGAATGAGGAGGTATATGTTCTGAGTGAGTCTGGGGCAAGTCTTGAGGTGACATAAATAACACTGATATCAATAGGGAGGAAGGAAGGCAGGGATAAGAAGGCAACCAAAAACTCAGTAGAACCAGGGCTGGAATTATGAGATGAAATGAAGGAGGAGATGGAATGGTGGGCATACAGGGCAACACCTCCATTATGCTTTCCACAGTTATGGCAATGGAGTGTGAAGTCAGGAATGGCAGGGGAGGAGTCTGGGATCCTGGTGGATATTGAGGTCTCAGATATATAGAGGAAGTTGAGAGACTGCTGGGACATCCAGACGTATAAAGTGCCCAGCTTAGGGAGGAGGCTCCTGGCATTTATGTGATTTATAATGAAAGATTAACAAAGCTAGGCTTGCACAGTTTAAAGAGGAGATGATTATGAGGTGATCTAATTCTTCTTTACAACCAGTTTAGAAACAAAGACCTCATGTTAGATCTTGGTTTGTTTTTAGAAAATCTGAATATAACACCAGAAATCATGATAAACAGTTATTGTATGAAACAATATAGGACAAATAAAAATGAATCCTTCAATACGAATAGAGTGATAAGATAATTGAATGGTTTGCCACAGTCCACTGTAGATTCATCAGCACTGGATACTTTCAAAAAAACACCTATATATAAAAATGGACACTTGGGATCTAAGTGAATGACCAATGTTAGTGGGAGGGTGCACTAGAAGTGCTGTTGGTGCACATCCACCCTTATCTATCCATGTACCTACAGTAAGTACCTAAGTGATAGATACAGAGTCCTTTAGGAGAGGAGGTGGGAGAGGAAGAGAGGAGGGGACCTGGGTTTAGTTTCACATTGCCAGAAAGAAGCAAGGTGAGAAAGAGAAAAAGGGAGAGTGCAGGATACTTATGCACCTTGGAATAGTGGAGGGAGAAAGAGGGGGGCATAAAAAGGGGGAGAGGCAGAGCTGAGGTTTGAGCAGCATGATATGGAGGCAGTGGGAAGGGAGAAAAGAGGAATCAAGAGGCCATGTGTAGTGAGGCACAGTGAGAGGGCAGTTGGATGAGGGGAGATTGGGTAAGGAAGCAGAGGACAGGCATGGAGAGAAAGGGAAGGAGGAGGAGGAGGAGGAAGGGGAAAGAGAGTGAGGGTGACAAACAGTGGTAGGATGTAGAGGGTAGCAAGAAGCATGGCTGAAGGGTAATAGGAGCAGGTAGGGAAGTTGCCAGGAGCAGCAGAGTGAGTGCTATGCAGATTAGTTGAGATAAGGTGTGATGCAGCAGTGTAGGTGTTGGGGATACTACAGGCAAGTAGATGGGGGGGGAGTGTCATTGAGGCACAGGTCAGGATTCATAGGAAAACCAGAAGCAGTTTCAAAATTCACAAATAGCATTTTATTTTTCTCAATAACAGCAAATTAAAAAATAAAAATTATTCAGTATAACTATTTACAAAGGCAGTACAAACAGAGAAAACTAAGTCCTTCATCTTAGAGTATCTCTTAATTCCAAGTTTCAGTCTCTCACTCTCCTTGCCTCTTTAGCAAAAGCATTGGTACTCTTTTTATAAGTCTTTGTCTGGGAGCTTGTTAAAAGAGCCTGCTTCTGACAGAATGTTCTTGTAAGTTTCATTCCTTGCAGGTGCAGCAAAATAGTACATGGTGTCCCAGAACTGACATCTTTTTGACAACTCTGCAAAGGGTTTAAAAACTGCATCTCAGGTTAACCCCTTGAGTTCCAAATAGCTTTTTGTAATCATTTCAACAGTATAACTATATACAGTTTTAAACAAAGGGATCCCAGTATCACATACAGTTTTACACAGTTACACATACATTTCTTTATAACTGCAGATATGCAAGGGGGAAGAAAAGCCAGAACAACAAGTGAAGGCAGAAAGATAGTGAGAGCTGGAGAATTTATGAAACTGTCAAAGTGATCAGTTCCTAGGACTCACAAGAAAATTTGGTTGCACAACCAGACAGAGAAGAGACAGAAAAGGAGAGAATAGAACAGACCTTTGCATTTAAACTCTTTCTGCATAACAAATGGAGCAGGTCCTTATTCATCCCTGTCACATACCCCCATCTTTAAGAGGGAACCTGTTTTACAAAAGAAGGTTTCCAAAACTTTCTTTTAATTAGCTTATGACTTTTACAGTTCAGTGCATATGCAGCATAGCAAACAGAGAAGTTTCAACTCACATTTTTTCAACATTCAGAATTCTCAATTCCTGTTCCATATCTTGACAGAAAATTAGCATTGACATTCTCTTTCCCAGATTTGTGCATCACTTTAAATTTAAATGACTGCAGTGCCAGGTACTCCCGTGTGATTCTAGAATTGTTATCCTTCATTTAGTTATGCCAATAGAGAGGACTGTGATCTGTTACAAGTAAAAAATCAGCTCCTAGCAAGTAAAACTTAAGGGATTCCATGGCCCACTTTGCCACGAGGCATTCCTTTTCAATGGTGGAGTACCTTTTCTCTCTGTCATGCAATTTCCTACTTATGTATAGAATTGGATGTTCTTTCTCATCTATATGCTGACTCAAGACTGCACCTAGGCCTACCTCTGATGCATCAGTCTGTAACAGAAATTGTTTCTCAAAGTCTGGGCTTCTTTAAACAGGGGCTGAACATAATGCTGCCTTAATTGCCTGAAAGCCTTGTCACACTCTGGGGTCCATTTCACATTATTGGGGAACCATTTCTTTGTGAGTTCAGTGAGGGGAGTAGCTAACTCAGCAAAGCTGGGAATAAATCTCTGATTATAACCAGCCAGCCCTAAAAATGACTTGACATGTTTCTTGGTTTTGGGGATTGGGCTGTTAGTTACAGTTTCTATCCTGGAAACCTCTGGCTTGACTTCTCCATTTCCCAAAACATAGCCCAAATATCTGATTCTTGCATGCCCAGTGCACACTTGGTAGGACTAATTGTCGGACCTGCTTTTTAGGATCGGTTGGATAACTGCTTGTAGGTGTTCCAGGTGGTTTTTCCAGTCTGGACTGCATACCACTATATTATCCAGGTATGCAGCACAATAACCAGTGTGAGGGGATAAAATTACATCCATGTACCATTGGAATGTAGCGGGTGCACCATGTAAACCAAACAGCATGTTGGTGAACTGATAGACTCCAACAGGAGTGGCAAATGCAGTTTTGTATCTGGATTCTTTAGCTAGGGGGATTTACCAGTAACCCTTGGTGAGACTGAGGGTACTGATATAGTTGGCACTCCCCAGTCTGTTCACCAAATCCTCTATTCTGGGCATAGGATAACTGTCAAATTCTGACACGTGATTAAGTTTCCTAAAATCAAGGCAGATTCTTACATCCCTTTCTTTCTTGTTTACAGTCACCATTGGTGATGACCAAGCACTTCTTGGCTCTTCTATGATACCCAATTCTTTCATTTTTTGTATTTTCTTAACCACATCTGCTCTTAACTGCTCTGGTAATCTGTTGTCTTTTGTCTAATAGGGCGAGCATTCCTTGTCACTATTACAGTTCTATGTGATAATAGTGATTGCTGAAAGGCTATCGCTATTACAGCACGTGCATTATCACCAAAAACAAATTCAGCGTTAAGCACTTAAAAGTGACCAAGATAACTGGATGCAGGGGGGCCCCGCACTCCCCTATATAAAGATTCTCAACTCAAGGGGGTGCATTTCAGGGAGAGGGGCACAGCCTGGTTTAAAAAAAATTAAGTCCTGCTGCCACAGGACTTAGCAAAATATTACCCGCCCTAAGTTCTGAAGCCAGGACCTGCTCCATCGGCACCAACCACCCTACCCACCTCACCACATGGTTGGCTCAGCAGAGCAGGCACACTAGAGGGTTACAACCCTCTTCCCTATCCCTCCACCTCCCGTCACTATACATCCCTTCCTGTCACCCACCCTACTCTCACCGTCGCAACTGTAGCCATCCCAGTAGGGTCGCTCATGATGACAGCGCCCTCATATGGGTCACCGTTTTGATGCGCACCCATATGCATTCACTATTATCATGGGATACTGACTATTACCTGCTCGAACTCTTCTGCTCAGCTTGGCACTGTGGTAAAAGTACTGTTAAATGTCTATAGTAAGTTAGAAATTTCTGTGGTTTGTTCTGAGGGTAAGGAAACATTCACCATTAAAGCATCAGCAGCTACAGTTTGTTCCAGTCTGTCATAAGCGATATCAATATCTTCTTTATCAGTTTCTGGTAAATCCAGCAAAACAGCTTTTGGTGTTTTTCCACCCATTTCTTGAGGCAGTTAGCATGTTATATCTTAATAGGATTTTTCCTATCCGTGATCTTAGTCTCATAGTTAACTGTGCCAGTATGCCTAAGCACTTTATAAGGCCCTTGCCACTTCATTAACAGTTTATTTTCTGTAGTGGGTAACAGTAGCAAGACCTTTTCACCTGGCTCAAAAACTTTTTCATTTACCCTGTGGTCATAATACACCTTCTGCTGGTTCTGGGCCTCTTCCTGATTACTATGAGCGATTTCAACATATTTTGCCAGCTTCTTTCTCAGGGCACACATATAAGATATAATAGATTGTTTCTTACGGGGGTTGACTTACCCAAAACTAGACAGTAGAAGATATTTCTACACACAAAGGATTGTACCACTATGGATCTCCCTGCCAAGAGATGTGGTGGAAACAGATACTTTTGGTACTTTCAAAACCAAATTAGATAAACATCTACTAAAATCTATGGGCCCATAATGATCTGTCTTCACGGGAGATGTACCGTAATGGGGATAATAAGCTTTCTGTGCATCTATCATATCCTAGTATGGATCCTAGTATGAATCTTCCCATGTTTCTTCTATTACATCAAGTGGCCCTCTAGCTTGTCTACCATACAGCATTTCAATTGGTGAAAAACCTGTTGATGCCTGTGGCACTTTTATGTAAGCAAAATGGTAAGGTAAGTATTGGTCCCAGTCTTTCCCTTCCCCTTTTACGAACCTTTTTAACATGTGTTTTAGAGTTTGATTAAAATGCTCAACAAGACCATCTGTCTGAGGGTGATAAGAGGAGGTTCTTATGGCAGTGATACCTAGTAGTCACTACAGCTCCTTCAGTAATGCAGCACCAAAATTACAACCCTGATCAGTAATAACCTCTTTAGGTATGCCCACCCTGCTGAAAAGTTTGGCTAGCTTTGCTGCCACTTTTGGGGCTGTGACAGTATGCACTGGAACTGCCTCTGGGTATCGAGAAACATAGTCGTATACTACCAAAATGAATCAATTATCCTTTTTACTTTTGTCTAAGGGGCCAACCACATCCATTGCAGTTCTCTCAAAAGGCACATCTATCAAGGGTAGGGACACCAGGGGCATCTTGTCTTTTTTTAGTCACTGGGACTACTTTCTGACACTCAGCACAAGAACTACAATAGGTAGTACATCTTCATGAATTCCAGGCCAGTAAAATCTGTACAGCAGTCTGGCAAGGGTGTGATCCCTCCCCGAGTGACCAGCCATAGGACTATCATGTGCTATCTGTAACAATTCAGATCTATACTTTTGTGGTATAACCAATTGTTCTATCTGGTTCTGTGTCTGAGGTTTAACCCAAACTCTGTACAGTAGTCCATTACATTTTTTTAAACATAGGTTCACCCTGTTTTGGTTTCACCCCCAGCTGCTTAAAATAACCCTGGAGAGAAACATTGTTAGCTTGTTCTGAAAGAAAATCACAATCAGTGATCAGTTTAGTTTCAGCATTTTCATATGTTAACCCCTTATGTCCATCAATCTTTTGTTGCTGCTGTTTCTTCAGGCGTTGTCTTTCTTTCCTGGACTTCCAGATCTTGGAGCTATGCTCAAACAAATCAAAATCGGTGCAAGGAAAAGAGTCTCCGCCATCTGAGATTTTCTTTACCTGAGCTCTTGTCACCACAGCTGCTGAAACATCAGGATTTAGTCCCTCTTTGATTAACTTAGTAAATCCTGGAAAGTCATTTCCAGTTATCACAGGTACAGGTAACTTAGGTACTACCCCCACTTTCATTTGGTGCCACACACCCTTAATAATCTGTAGCCCCTCCCCTATGCCATCCTGGAGACGGCCACTGCCCCTGCCTTGCAGGCCCGACCAAGGGCAAGGAGTCTGGGTTCCCACAGCTGACCTATGGGGGTCCTTTCCCAAGCGTTAAAATAAAATGGCGGTGCCTCCACCCAGAGTACATTTTTAAGTGGGTCTGATTTTCTGCAGTACAACCCCCTGGGATGTTATACCAACCCACCTCCCCAACAGTTGCCCAAGCATGGACTCTCCAAGTTCGGACCTTCCCACATTCAGTTCAAACATTTACCTTTTCCATTTCATCCAATAAACAGGTTCACTAAAATCCGGCTCTGGATCCATTTTCTGCTGCAAAACAATAACTCCATGGTTTATTTATGGGGAGGGGGGAGAGAGGTTAAGATGGGGTAAGTGGAATAGAGTTCAAGTAAGTATTTTGATTCTGCATTTCCCCAAAATCACATTTCCCTTTCATTCAACCCCAGCTCTCAATCAGTGCAACCATCCATTCTGTCTAACTAGCTAACTGTTGCAGGTGTCCAAACCCAGACCCACAGGTCCCAGTCCATTTAACCCCAAAGTCCTTCACTAGGTACCCAGATTCTAGTTGCAGGACTGAGGTGCAGCTGGTAGCTGGTGTTGGCGTGCTTAGTTGAATTAAACTTTAACATTTTTACATTCCTTTTCTTTTATTTAGAGCTAAACCTTTATCTTGCCATCTAGCCCTTAGTTCTATCTCCTGCCCCAGTGGGCAGACATATTTACAGTCCCCAGGTGCAGGGCAAGTCCTGCAATTTACTCATGGTACTGCAGAATCAGTCCTTTGATGGCACAGTTCACTGAAGTCCTGGGGATTGATGGATCACAGGGAGAACCAGGAACAATGCTTGATACAGGGGGCACAGAGGCTGCAGCTTGCTCTCTCTTACTTTTGCTAGCAGATCTTGCAGCTTGTCCCCTCAGCCCATTACAGGCCCATTGCAGGGCACATGTGCAAGGCCTGCCAACTACAGGGGACCCAGACTGGGAAGTGGCCCCCACAGCCCAGCTCCCTCCAATCAGAGTGTCCTAGCACTCGGGTACAAGACCTGTGACCCCTTGCAGCAGCAGACCCCACTTGATGGGGTTAGCAAGTTCCCCACCCTACCCAGGATGTCAGCAGAAACATTCAGCACATTCTCTTCTGCTTCTCTTTCTTTCTCTTATCTCTCTGCCATGGTGTGTAGCCACAGCAATCCATTTCTCTCTTTTCCTTGCTGTATCTCAGGAGCAGACAACAGGTACTTGGACCAGAAAGGTACCTGTCCATCCTTCTGCTTTCACAGTCTCTTGACTTCAATACAGTCACATTCTCTCTCTGGCTCACACAAATCACCTGCACTCACAGTCCCTTTTCTCACTGTGGAGATACATAGCAATTCTCTAACTGAAGTGGGAGGGGGAGGACATGGACAAGGAAATGATAGGAAGTATCCTTAGAATGGCGGAAAAAGGGGAGATATTGCTGATGGGGGATCTGAATATACCAGATGTTATTTGGAGTACATTTGCAGCAGCCACTTCTAAGAGTGGGGTCATTCTAGATGCCCTACAGGGGGCATGCCTTAGACAACTAGTATTGGAACCTACTCGAGAGGGAGCAATCTTAGATCTGGTACTCTCAAATGGAGATGGCGAGAGGATCACAGCTTTAGAAGTGGGTAGCCATCTGGGAACTAGTGACCATCGAACAGTATGGTTCACAATAAACACAGCAGTAGAATCAAGCCATCCAAAGGCAAAGGTACTGGACTTCAGGGGGGCTGACTTTGCCAAATTGGTGAGTGCCTAAGGAATGCACTAGCAAATGGGCAGGAAGGAGGGGTGGAAGAACAATGGGGAATAATCAAAACAGCCATCACAGAGGCAACAAGCCTTTGTGTGAAGCAAATAAACAAAACAAAATGATGTAAGAAACCACTATGGTTCTCAAAGGAGGTGGCAGAGAAGGTTTGGGAGAAAAAGAAAGCATTCAGGAAGTACAAGGAATCACAGAAGGAGCAGGACAGAGAATTATATCAGTTAAAGCAAAAGGAAGCTGGGAAGGCAGTGGGAGGCTTAATGGGTGGGGGCAGAGGGTGACTGTGAAAAGGCAGAGATACTAAAATACTTTTGCTCAGTATTCACAAATAAAGAGGGGGAGGTACCTAAACCAAACAATAGAAACACTCTGGATACTGACCAGCCCTTTTACAGAAGAAAGGGTTCTGAAAGAACTCTTAAAACTGAAGGTGGACAAATTAATGGGGCCTGATGGGATTCATCCCAGAATTCTAAAAGAACTAAGGGTAGAACTAGTGACACAACTGACTACCCTCTTTAACAAATCATGGGAGGATCGGGTGGTACCTGAGGACTGGAGGAGGACAGATGTGATTCCACTTCACAAAAGTGGGAGCAAGACAGAGGCAGGAAACTACAGATCTGTCAGTTTGACCTCAGTGGTAGGGAAAATGATGGAATCACTTCTGAAGGAAAGAATTGTTGAGTACCTAGAGGCCAGTGGGGCACAGGACCCAAGGAAGCACGGATTCACAGCAGGAAGTTCATGTCAGATGAATCTAATCAATTTATTTGACTGGGTGACCAAAGTAGTAGACCAGGGAGGGGCTGTGGACATGGCCCACCTAGACTTTAGCAAGGCATTTGACACAATCCCACTCAAAAGATTAATAAACAAATTAGCCAGCCTGGGAGTGGGTCCCAGGGTGGTAACCTGGGTAAAACATTGGCTTGACAACAGGACACAGAGGATAATAGTAAATGGAGTCCACAGAGAAGAAAGGGGGGTTACTAGTGGGGTACCGCAGGGTTCAGTACTTGGGCTGGTCCTTTTTAATGTCTTTATAAGTGACATTGCAGATGGACTGGAAGGAAAAGTATGCCTCTTTGCAGATGGCACAAAGATCTGCAACAGGGTTGATACAAAAGGTGGGGTGGAAAGGATGAGAAGGGACTTGGCAAGGTTGGAGGAATGGTCAAATGTATGGCAGCTTAGAGTCAAAGCAAAGAAGTGCAAAGTAATGCACCTGGGAAGCAAAATCCCAGAGGCAGAGTCCACATAGGGGGATGAGATGCTGACAACAACAAAAATGGAAAGGTACCTGGGGGTAGTCATATCAGATGACCTAAAGGTGGGAAAGCAATGTGAGAAGGCAGTAAGGAGGGCTGGGGGGGATACCGGGATGCATAGGTAGATGCATCACCAGTAGAAAACAGGAAGTTGTTGTCCCTCTGTACAGACAGTTGGTAAGACCACATCTGGAGTACTGCATGCAGCTCTGGAGACCCCATCTCTGCAAAGACATAGACAGGGTGGAGGCTGTCCAGAGGAGGGCAACCAAAATGGTGCAGGGTCTGCACCAAAAGACATATGAAGAAAGACTAAAGGAGATTAATATGCATAGCCTCAAGGAAAGGAGGGAGAGGGGGCAAGATAGAAACGTTCAAGTACCTCAAGGGAATCAACAAAGTCCAAGAGGGTAGCATCTTTCAGAAAAAGAGATGTGTAAGAACAAGAGGGCACAATTTGAAGATAGAGGGGGGATGGTTCAGAGGTAATGTGTGGAAGTTTTTCTTCACAGAGAGGGTTATAGATGCATGGAGCAGCCTTCCTGAGGAGGTCGTGGAGTCAAAAACAGTGGGGAATTCAAGAATGCATGAGACAGACAAAAGGCAATTCTATTGGGGGGGGTAGGAGGAAGTAGACTGTTGGTTAACTAGGATCTGCAGCTTATCCATTAGGTAGGGAAATGGCCAGACTAGGTGGGCCAAGCGGTCCTTATCTGCCATCAAATTCTATGTTTCTATGAACCAGAAGGTCAAGGTCCATATCCCATCAGAGCCACTCAGAAGTGGAGCTGGGAGGCAGAGGGAGCACTCGCCCACCTCCAGTGCCCCTTGCTGTGTAATAGTGCCTCAGCTTCCTACTCTTAGGCTGGAGCTGATGGTCCTTCTTGTACATGAAGGGCAGAAAGCACAGTTGCCAGTCAGAGGGAGCTGGAAAATGGTTTTCTATGGTGCCTTACACACAGAGTATATCCCACAGTACTTTTCAAGCCAGGACATGGAGGGGAGAGAATGTTGCTGCCAGTGTCCTGGAGGGCTAGAAAATGGTTTTATTTAGTGTGATACAGGGTGTAGCCGATAATGCTTTTCAATCCAGAACATGGAGGTGAGAAAATGTTGCTCTGAGTTGCTGGGGCCAGGGCAGGAACTGGAAATTCCTTTCATATGATGACTTGCATACAAGTGTATTTCATAGTGCAGCAGGAACTGGAGACAAGTGGTGTTGCACTGCTGAGTTGCTATTCTTATGACAAGACATTAAACTGAGGTCCCATGTAACCACCCTTGGTGACTTTGCAGGTGGAAGCTAAAGACCCCATGGCACTTATAATAAGAACAAGGGATTTCTTGCCCAGTGTCCTGACTAACATTCCCCCAGTCAACAAAACAGAACCAGATAACCCTCCCCTCCCTGCCCATTTCAGAACACATCCAGAAACAAGCAGTCACAGCTCAATGTGCCTTTCCTAGTTAGCTAGTTCCAAAGATCACCACTCACCGTGGAAGAGCCAGCCAAGGATTGCGAGATGGGACTGTGCTACACTCCACCCCCACCGATGGCTGTGTATGGACACTGGATCCCAGCTGAAGCCATTCCCCCAACCAGACAACCAACCAAACTGCAAGTGGCAGTACAGAATTAAATGGAGTGGGATCTTTAAATCCTTCTTTAAAAGCACTTTAAATTGTACTCAAAATCTGACCAGCTCCATTCCAGAGCTGGCCACTAACCAAAGAAGAGCCAGTCAGAGGTCATGAAACAGGATTGTGCTACACTTCCCTTCCCTCCACCAATCACCGTGGATGGCTACCAGGTCCCAGCTGAAGTTGCTTCCCTGACCAGCCAACTAACCAAGCCACAGGAGGTGATACTGAATTGAGTGGAGCAGGATCTTTAAATTCTTGTTTAAAAAAAAGACCACTTTAAACTATACTCAAAGCCTGACCAGCTCCATTCCAGAGATCGCCACATGCCGAGGAACAGCCAGCCTGGGTTACAAGGTGGGATTGTGCTGCACCCCCTTCCCCGACCAATCGCTGCAGATGGCCACTGGATCCCAGCTGAAGCCACTCCCCAACGAACCAAGCAACCAAACCTCATGAGGTGGTATATAATTAAGCAGAGTGGGATCTTTAAATCCTTGTTTGAAAAAATAAAAACACTTTAAACTGTACTCAAAGCCTGATCAACTTCAGTTCGGAGCTCGCCACTCACCAATAAAGAGCGAGCCAGCAGTCATGAGGCAGGATTGTGCTACACCCCTCCTCCCCCCACAGACTGCCATGGGTGGACACTGGCTCCCAGTTCAAGCTGCTTCTCTGACCAGCCAACCAACCAAACCGCAGTAGGCAGGAAGTTGCTCTATAAACTCAGACAGGGCACCACAAGTGGGCCGATGTGCTAAGGGCCATGGAGTAAGGGGCTTCTACCATGGGCATCAGCCATGCTGATGGCTGTTGGCCAGATACTCTGCCCTATAGCCACCAGAGCAATTCTTAAACTTAAATACAAAAACTGACATTTGTCCTCCATCATAGCCCTGCTTATTTGACCTGGGGGTGTTGGGCTCCAACAGGTAAGAATACTGCACAAGCAAATGACTTTTGCTTAACAGTGTTGTTCAGAGCAGAGGTTAATTGGTATCCTATGGCTCCCCCACATATCTGACAGTTGTAAACATTGTTATTAGTCTGCTACTTGTAATCTGCTATCTACTATTCTTCCTCTATCCTTCTAGGGGACTCCAGCAGTACTAACGAGTGCTTGTACTCTTTAGTGCTTCTGGGGCTTAGGCCACCCTATAGCTGCTCTCTGGCTAAAAACAGAATCCACCACTTAGTGTTTTGCTGCTCATATGTTACCTACTCCTCTTAACCATTAGTCTTGGAATGTACACCATGTGATCTATACCACATTACAGTTATTAAAGTTAAAGAGTTTTAATCCATTTCTGATTTGCTGTGCTTAGAATTGCTGTTGCTGCCACAATTGCTTTTTTACACATTTATAAGTTTAATGTATACAACTCAACCCTTCAGTACATCTCCTACCCCCACTGCTCTAGGTCCCCACAACCCCCAGAACAGAGGCACAACTCTGCTGGTTACGAGCTTCCCTTATTGCCCTCACTGCCTTTCTCCTTATCACAACTACAACGCCAGCCTTAAAGTTCACTAATAGTAACCTCCTACCCATACTGAGTTTGCCATGTCCAATGCCCTAGTCAATACTCAGGTGATTATGGCCTGTCTTGGCCTACTTCACCTAAAAACTGGTACCTCATATCCTGTTACCTTAACAAATTTCGATGGTATTTTTCTCTTACAAGAGTGTGCCCAAAAGCCAATGTCCTTGCCCTATTGGCTTTGTCCCTCTTACTGGCTGCCAGTGACATCGAACCAAACCCTGGGCCTACTCAGTCCATGTCTCCTTCTCTGTCACCCCCGGCAAGGGGTAAAAGGTTAAAAATAGCTCACCTCAATGTTAGAAGTCTCCTCCACAGTTTGGACAAACTCAGTGTTTGGGCATGCCACTATCAGCCTGATATACTTTGTGTCTCTGAAACCTGGTTAAAGCACACAACACCCAACAATCTTTGTGGTCTAGCACGATAACTTCATAAGATGTGACAGGGCCTCCTCAAATCAAGGTGGGGGAACAATGATAAACTGCAAGGCACATCTTAATGTCTCTGCCCCAAGTTCCCCCCTCCCTCCACTGGACTGACCTTTGAATTGTGTCACGCCATCATAACCCTAGGTAACACCACAAAACATCTCCTGTTTTGCATTTACCTGCCACCTGCTACTAGCCACCAAGCTCTCCCCCCTCTAATTAGTACAACTGGTCCCCTTGTTAACAACAATAATTCATAATACTTAGTGATTTTAATAGTGGTTGGTTAAAATATAACACTCAGTTGAATTATCCCTAACCAAGCTGCTCCTTGGCCAATTAATCTGTCATCCAAATAGGCTCTCCAAAAATGGGCAATGTACCACCCCTATTGACTGGGTGTTAGTCCCTAATGTTGACAGAGAAATTTGCTCAGGCATTCTTCCAGACTCCTTTAGCGACCATTCTCCAGTCTACTGTATATGGCATGAGAAAGCCCCAAGGTCCCTCCTCATCTGATTCACTTTTGTGATTTTTCTCATTTGGAACCCAGGTTAAAATGAAGTAGCCTGCCTGGACTGGTCTTACCTGTGGGCAACCTCTGACATTGATCAGACTGTCTATCATTTCAACTCTACCTTCTCAAGTCCCCAGGACAAATATGAGTCCCTCACCACCAGGAGGGTCTGCGGTCCAACAACCAAATGACTGGATTGACCTCTACTATCCCTTCTAAAAATGAGACACAAAAGCTGATCTACTTTCAAGGCTATGAATGCCATCTCTGACTGGAATACCTATAGAGATCTTAGAAACAAATGTAAACAGGCCATCTGAAAGAGTAAATGTCGATTTTGTAAAACACAACTTGACTCCTCCTGCAGCAATCCTCACTGGTTCTGGAACTGCATCAAAAAATCCCCGGGCTGGGATGGAACCCTTAATCTCCTGATATTGAGATTGAGGGTGTAAACTGCAACAACCTGTCCACAATCTCAAACACATTTAACAAACACTTCTCGGATCTCACATGCTACATTGGGGTCCCCCCGCCTTGTGAAACCTCTCCCTCTCCCTCTTCTATCAGATCTAGGCAACATTCCTCCTTTCACCTCAAATGAGTAAGTGTCTCTGTGGTGTACAAACTCCTGAGGCTGATCCCTGAATATAAATCTGACAGCTCTGATGGAACTGAGCCCAGACTCCTCAGACTAGCCATCTATGAACTGGCGTCTCCTCTAGCCAGAATCCTAAATCTATCCCTCACCACTAATAATGTACCAACTAGCTGGAAAATGTCAAACATAGTGCCTGTGTTTAAAACAGGCAACAACAAAATCATTAGTAACTACAGATGCATTGCCATTCTACCCATTCTTAGCAAGGTCCTGGAAAAAAATTGTCTCTGTTTAACTTACCTCATCTCTCTACCTACAATCTCCTCTCTCCAGCCCAGCATGGTTTCTGCCAGAACCATAGTACCACCTTTGCACTGCTCACCGTTACTAATAGTGTCTCCAACTCTCTTGACAAAGGGGAGCTAACTGGCTCTGTATTCATGGACTTCACTAAGGCCTTCAGTATGGTTGATCACTCCCTACTATGTGACAAGCTAAATGCCCTGGCATTTCTGACAATGCTTTCCCCTGGTTCAGAAGTTACAGTACCTGACCAACAGACAGCAATGTGTCACGTCCAGATCCTCACTATCCAATCCCCCCTGTCAATATTGGCATCCATCAGGGCTCCATATTTGGACCACTTTTTTTTCCCCTCAATTTCACATTTTTTCACCACGGCTTCACCTACAGTACCCCTCTCCTATATGTTGATGATCTAATCATTTTCATTATTGCCCGGAACTTGGCTGACATCAATAAAATTCTGACAGCTGACCTGAAGACCATTCAAGCTTGTTTCCATGAGAATAGGCTTTTAACCCTTAGGCTGTGGACAGAATTAGAATGTATACGAATTTTGGACTGATATATCAGTCCGCGACACAGCAAGGATTAATAAACCCATCAAAGTCACAAGCAATGCTATTTGGAACTGCTCACCAATTAAAGAATATCCCTACTCTGCTCTCAGTGGTCTGTGAGAATGGCTTCCCACTGGTCACTGTCCCTTCCTTTAATTACTGGGGTATGATACTTGATCCTTCCCTTGATTTCTCTCTCTCCATGTATTATACTTGATCCTTCCCTTGATATCTCTCTCTCTATGTATTATACTTATTTATTTATTTTATTTATTTATTTTGCTTTTGTTAACCAGGTAAGTACACTAGACAAGACAATTTGCCTATTTTCAGGTACAGCCCTGGAGAGTACAGGAAATAACATACTTAGACACTTGGGACAACATGGTACATAATTAGGTGCAGGTTACATATCATGAGACTACAAGGTAAGATTACAAATCACAATAATTAGGAACAGGTTTACATCATAAGACTAACATAAGATTGCACAACACTTGGTTAGGCACAGGTTACCCGCCTTGAGACTACAGGTAAGTTTACACCTAAAAGGCAGAGCATAAATTGTGGAGCAGTACAGAATGCTACATCTTAAGCCGGAAGTTATGTATGGGTGCAAGTGCTATCATGTGTCATGGGTGTTTTTGATACCCACAGGCTGATGCCATTTTAAGATGGCTCCATAGGGAAGAGCGTAGGCTGCCCTGCGAGTGGTCAGCAAGGACCTGTGTTGGGAAGGTGTTCCAGAGTTTAGGGCCACATGCTGCAAAGTTCCTTTCACCCATTTGGGTCCTGGTCACAGGCACCTTGAGTGCAGCTGACCCCTGAGACCTAAGGTGATATGACGAGGATTCAGGATGGCCCAGCAGGCTAGCCACCCCTGGGGTTCCTGTGTTGAGGACCTTGCCAGTGAAGCGGCCAAGTATGAAGCCAATGTGCTTTGCAGGTGAGAACCAGTTTAGCTTATTGTAAAGCTCACAGTGATGAATGAGCCGGGGGGCTGAAAGGGTGAAGCGGCAGATATTATTATAAGCCGTCGACCATTTGGAGAGGTGGGCCTTAGTGGTGCAGGCAAACAACAGGAGCCCATAACACAAAGAGGGGAGAAGCATCCCTCTAGCAAGGGCAACACGCGCTGCTGGTGTGAGGTTGTTTTTATCCCTCTAGGCCAGACCCAGTTTACAGTTGACTGTTTTACATATCCTCTGGATATGAAGGTTGAGGTCAAGCTGTGGGTCCAGCGTTACTCCGAGGTATTTGAAATTGTCCGTGATAGGGATCGGGACATCACCCTTCCCGGTCACACAGAATGGCATACGGGCAGCCTTAATCTTTGCTTGGGACCCCATGAGCATAGCCTGGGTTTTTTTTGGGTTAAGAACAAGCTTGTGGTTCAGGATCCATGCCTGAATGTTTGCTAGGTCTACACTCAGGTGTTGATTTATGACCCCGACCTCATGGAAGTGGGATAGTATAACCAGATTGTCTGCATAGAGAAGTGGTTTACAGTGGGCAATGGTTTTGGGGAGATTATTAATAAAGATGGAGAAGAGCAATGGTCCCAGAACGGAGCCTTGGGGGACCCCCATTGTTACCGAGATGGGACTCGAAAGCTCTTTGCCAAATTTGACCCGCTGCATTCTACCATACAGGTAGTTGTTGAGCCAGCCAAGAGCAGCAGTGGAGAGACCAATCGCTCTAAGCTGAGTCGACAGCATGGCATGGTCGACCAGGTCAAACGCCTTCGAGAGGTCAATGAAGAGGGCCCCCGAGAGTTTACCCTGGTCCATGGCCTCCCTAATCCATGATGTAACAGTAACTAGGGCTGTAGAGGCACCGTGCCCCTTTCTGAACCCATGTTGTACTGGAGTCATTAAGTTATACTCCTGTAAGTACTCTGAGAGTTGCTCTGCAACAACTTTCTCCAGAATTTTGCTAACTGCCGACAGGATGGATATGGGGCGATAGTTCTCTATCAGCTTAGGGTTCTCTTGTTTTAAGATAGGGACTACCCTGGCAACCTTCCATATGTCTGAGACCACTCCTGTTGCCAGGGACAGATTGATAATGTGCACCACCAGTGGCGCCAGCCAGGGTGCACCGGGACTGAGAAGCTTAGGTTCTAAGCCATCTTGTCCAGCACTAGAGTAGGGGGAGAGTACCTCTAGCAGTTTCTGTACCTCTTGAGCCACCACTGCACTGAACCGAAAGGGTGGGTGGGGTGAGGAGGCTGCTGAGGGCTGATTGCCACTACCCCTATCAATATTTGGGAACGACGTGGTGAACTCCGACAGATCCGCAAAGTAATGGTTGAAGGAGTTGGCAATGGTTTCCGAGTTATTACAGCTGGAACCATCAATTATCATGTCAGTGGACTCAGTTCTCTGTGTACCACTAACAACTTGTTTAATGTTCCTCCAGAACCTTCTAGGATCCCTGATCCTTCCCTTGATTTTTCTCTCTATGTATCACCCATCTGTAACACAGCTAATGTTAGGCTCGAACTTGCCTTTCGAGCCAGTCAAAGTCTCTCCCCATCCACCCGCATTGTTGTTGCCCATGGTATCCTATTTCCCAAGCTATCCTATGATCTGCCCATTTTTTCTAATGCCTCAAACTCTATCTTGTGCAATGGGACGTGGCTTTCAATAACAGCTGCCATTTCACCCTTACCTGCAACCAATTCACCCTCCACTGCACCCTGTATTCCAAACTAGGTTGGCTACCTCCTGCTGCTCAACGTGATCTCTCCTTGGGTATAATCATTCACAGTGTAATATAGAATCATGCACCCCTATCTTTTGCTTCCCTGCTGGTGCCTTATAGAAACACCTACCCCCTCAGATCCTCAGACCTCGACCCTCTAGCCACACCTAGGACCAGGACCAAAATTTGGGGAGGCAGCCATCACTGTTGCTACCCCAAAACTATGGAACAGCATACCTGCTATCATTAGACATTGCACTGTTTTCTGTGCTTTCTGAAGTCAATACTGCTCACCATTACTTCAGCTGGCAGTATGCCCCTGTTTCTAACTCCTGCCCACTGTGATCTCTAGCTATCTGTATAAGATATCCCTTGCAGTCGCTCATGCTACAAACCTGTTAAGTTTGTCTGTACCACTGAGTTTTTGATTACGTCCCTTCCCCTATGTTTTCTCAGCTGATTGTCATGTACCATATTGTTTACTCTGTTTTCTCTGATCACTGTGTAGCTTAATTTATTGTCATGCAGAGTGTTGTATTTCTAAGATCATCATGTACAGTACTCCAATGCTGAAGTCATTGTCTTGCACAGTATTATCTTAATGGTTTGTACCCTTCAGGGTCGTGCCTGAAAATGGGCAAATGTTTGTTTAGTGCACCTTACCCAGTAAACAAAAACTAATTTAACTAACTAACTAACACATTATCAATAAATAATAAAACAAAACAAATTAAAAGCATAGGAGACCAAAGCAGTGACTATGCAGCACACCACATCACATTTTTGAACTGCATTGCATGCATGTTAAAATATGAGCATCATAGTTTAATTATACAGTGAACAGCAAGGCTTAAAAAGTGTTCTTAATGTTTGAAGTTTTTGTTTTCCTAGCAGTCATGTAATTATTTGTTTTATTAAATTTTGATGACCGGGTAAGCCTGCTAATACTAAAACATCCCTTTGTCAGGGGTGACCCAGGATTAATTACATGAAACATAGAATAACGCAACAGCATACAATATCAGGCGAGCAGTATAGATGGTTACAATTACAAAAAAGATCACAGGGTTACAAAGTTATAGACACTCACAAAGTGCAAATACAAGAGACAGGTCTCCTGTTACAAAGTAGCAGATTCAACATATAGGTATCAGTCATCTAATACAAATTCTGCTGTGTGTATGATTTTAACAGTACTTGATTGGTTCACATGCTGTGTGGCTGTGAGCACGTACACAGACACTTTTCTCAAGCTATCATGAGAGTCCATACCTCTCAACTGCTCCTCAGTAAGAGGACAATCCTAATTTTGCCACTCTAAACCACTCATTCCATTCTATTCCTCTAAAATGTATAGCACATAGTGATCATTAGCATATATTCAATGTAGTTCAAAATTTTATCAAACGTGTATAACTATGGATGATGACAAGTTATTTGAGCACATGACTCATTTTCATCTACATCCAATCCATGAAAAAATGGTTACAACAATAAATAATACTTGGAACACAGATTTACAGTAAACATCAAATTACACAGATTCACAACAGTACAAAATACTAAATGACTCATCGCATATCTAGTTCGTGCTCTGCTGACCAGCTAAAAAGTGCCCTGAGAGGATGCTAAGGGACTTAGGGTCCCATGTTCAGATAAGATGCGTGGTGCATCCCTGGATGTGCCACCCATCTCCGGACTTACACTGGCAATCAGGGGCATGGTCATATTCAAAGGCCACCAATGCACCCCTTACCCCCAACTGCACTGCCTCGAGCAATATTGTGATGCACCTATGCAAATGAAGGGTCCCCCGTGCATAAGCCACGCATCACAATATTGAGACCCCCCCAAAGCATAACTATGGTCGGCTGCACTGGTATATCGTTACACTTTTGAAACCCTGCTTTAACTATGCATGGGGCAGGTTGGTGCCCTGCGCACAGTCTAAGGCCGGGTACACAGTCCCCCCCTCCCCAGCCCCAATCTCCATAAAAATTAAAAAATATTCCCGATTGCACTGGTAGTCTAGTGTCCGCCCCTCCTTAGCCTTGATCACAGTGATCATAAAAATACAACCCAATCCCTTCCTGGTAGTCTAGTTCCCCACAGCTCCAATCACAGTGATCATAAAATACAATCCGATACCCTTCCCTGGTAGTCCTAGTTCCCCCCCAGCTCCATTCACAGTGATCCTTAAAAATACAATCCGATACCTTCCCTGTTGATCTAATTGCCCCCCTTCCCAGCCCCAATCACAGTGATCATAAAAACTGTTACCAGTCAACCAATGGGTGTGTACTATATACTGTAGAGCGCTCCTGTGCAGTTCAGTCAGTGGCTGGCTGGTGTGGTGTGCAGTGGGTTGTGCCAGTTGCTGGTTCTGGTGGGGTTGGGGGGGAGCGGGTGGTTAGTCACTGGCTTACGGGGTGGGGGACAACTTGACTACCAGGGACATGGGATCAGGGTTTTTATTTTATGAGCACTGTGATTGGGGCTGGGGGGGACACTAGACTACCAGAGAAGGGGATCAGGTTGTATTTTTATGATCACTGTGATCTGGACTCGGTGGTGGATCCAGGAATTGATAGAAGGGGTGCCCCCATGGCCTTGAAAACCAAACCTCTCTGGGGGTTTGTGGGCATGCCCCCCCCCCCCGGAAATGTTGAAAATGTAAGGTGTGAAATGGTGCATTTTGGTGCATTTTAAGCCCAGTTTCAGCAGCAAAGTGTTGATTACCTCCTCAAAAAAATCTCCTAGTTCCCTTTTCATCACAGAGCAGCTACACACAGCAATGGCTGCCTCACAGGAATATACTGATTCTGAGGGAGATAGCTGGTTGATTTGCTAGAATAACCAGGCATGCCCCTCAGTTTCCTTCCCATCCCTGCCGATGCAATTTGTCACTGCACTGTGATGAAGAGAAACTAGGAGATTGGCTTAATTGAAAAGGACATGAACAGAGACAAAACTGAAGGCATTAGTAAATGTAGGTATTCAATTATATCTGGGTCAGATGAAGCAGCAAATATTTCCCTGGTAGGTAGGTTAGAATGGGGAGAGGGTGCATGATCAGAAAATAAATTCCCCAAAAATGATTAAAAACTTAAAGTGTGCCCTTGTAATAAGAGACAGTTTAGAGGTACGGTGAGGCTACCGGCACCTATATGTTAGCTAGCTCTTGATCTTGGCTATCTGTGTGACAACAGCAAGCCCTATTCAAATGACCACTAGCTTCCATAACATACCCATGACCTGTTTTAAAAAAAAAATTAATATTTTATTTTTCTAAAGAAACAAAATGGCACTCAAACCATTTTCTAAGTGCAATAAGGTCCTCCAGGGTGTGCACAGTTGTGGGATACCTACACTTCCAGGTTATGTAAGGCCCTCAGCCAGTGGGGTTCACGCTCACTATGCTCCTGGATGCATGGGTATCCAACAACTCCAAGCACCTTGATGTGTCTTATTGCTTATCTTAAAAACATAGCCATTTTATAAATGTTTTACATGTATCTCTCCATGTAATGTCTCTCCGGGTCGCCCCTGCAAAAGGGAACTTGGGGCTCAGTGGGCCTGCCTGGTCATCAAAATTTAATAAATAAATAAAATAAATAAATAAAAGATGTAAGTTTACAAAGCAATAAGTTATATTTAGTCAGTGGAGTCACATGTTAAGGTAAAGGTGGTATCCATTAGAAACCAGCAACATGGACTTCCAGTTCTGCCTTTAAGGAATGGAGACGTGATTCAGATCAGCTCTTCACCACTAAGTATAATATCCAGACTAATCCACTGCGGGGAGGCCCCCAACCCATCTGAGGAAGATCAGTAACTCAACCAGATACGTCATGCCACCGAAGGAGAGATCTAAGGACACACTGCTGAACTATTTAAAATCGCTGAATAAAGTGGAGCAAAGATACATCAGGGCTGCGAGCCTCTCGAGGCTGGCCTCGCTAGCATCAGGCTCCCATAGTGAAGGGAGCAAGGACGACTCTCAGGAACATTTAACTATCACCTTGAAGAGGTTATTCCATGAGCTGGCAAAAATCAGTACAGCAATAACCCGGCTGGAGAAAGACATTACAACTAACACCAAGGGGTTGCAGGAGGTGACAAAGCGCACAGTGGAATTCGAGGCGGGCCTGAACGACACCTCCGAGATGGTGCAGCACCACAAGTCAGCCATATAATACCTGCTAAAGAGAGAGAGGGAACTTGCTGAAAAAATAGATGAACAGGAGCTCTGGGCTCGCAGGGACAATCTTAGGATCTATGGGCTGCCTGAGGACACTGAATCAGGCTGCATGGAAACCTTCATAAGGGAGCTGTTGGATTTCCCTCTAGATTTCAACTTAAACATTGTCCGGGTACACAGAGCGCTGGCAAAGAAACCCACAGATGCAAAAGTAAAGCCTCGCTCTGTAGTAATGAAATTTATGGATTATAGAGTTAAAACAAAAGTGCTGCAGAAGGCCTGGTCCAAAAAAGCAATAACCTTTGAAGACTGGAGGCTGCACTTCAACCAAGACTTTACACCAATGACACACAAAAAAAAGATGCACTCTTCTAAATATTAAAGAAGTACCTGGTGTCCAAAGATATGAAAATGCATCTGATAGCTCCTGCCCAGTTAAAAATTTTCCTTCTGGATGCCCAGTATTTTTTTGGACACTGAAGAATACTAGAGCAACTCTACAGCAGCTTAGGGTACCACCAAAGATGTACTCGAGGACGGACAAGATCCCAACACAGGAGCACCCAGACTATACCCCTTGTCTACAGTACAATCCGCAGGAAAAAAAAACTGCTGGACCAGGAATAAGTCTGCACAGACTGCCCAGCTGGAACAGGCCCAACCCATGAGTGCTTCCACAGAGGGAAACTGATGGAACAGTTCAGGTACTTACAGAACTCTGACCTTTTGGCTGACGTGAGAAGGTTATCCGACATCCTCTGGTCCCCTTGTGCACACGGTGGAAGATGGTGTTGCTGGATTACAAGGCCTGAGAAAGGAGTGTGAATTGGCAGTTATAGACTCTCCTTTTGTCTGTTTTTTCTGTTTATCGAGCTTGAAATATATGGAAGGGGGATACACTTCTGGGTAATTGAGTGGCAGTAGATCCTACCATAAAATGGGGAAGGGAGGTGATGGGCGAATAATTTTAAAGACTGGCGCGGGGGCTGGAGGGGGGATGGATCCCCCCATGCGTTGCATCATAGGCCTAATGGTTGTATCCCTGCTTGCTTTATTAGGGTCCCAGAAGCATAGATGTGGACCCCCAGAGAGTGAACATGGCATAGATGCCTCTGAGAACTGTGGATCCTGGGATCGAGGTCTTGATGTCCAGATGCATCAAGGGGTGGAACCTTCGAGAGCATCATGGCAGCCTGGACATCAAACCAATTCCTGGGTGAGGAGAAAGCAGGCCTGCAATGAGGATCAGCCTGCCTACTGAGGCTGGGTGACTCAAAAGGCAGGGGGCCAATGAGTATGGGCAGATGGGGGGGAGTACAACCCATAGTATGGTTTACTATGGATAAATGAAGGGGCAGATGTGCCAGGACTGAGGAATCCTTAGAGGGGGCCAGAGCTAAGGTGGAGTGGGTGTGTTCTCCCCTTGGATACTGGCCTGGGAACCATATTGGCTAGGATGAGATTAAAGCCTGGCACGAGAAAGTGCCTCTCAAGTTTATAGGGTCCCCTGACACCCTCCTGAAGCAGTTATGGGAGCATAGTGTGGGGGGTGGGCTTCTTCTCCTGATACCCAACTGACAAAACCAAGGTAAATTTTCAAATTGCCCATGGGCTTCCCGGTGTGGGGGGACAGCCACCACTAATGGAAGGGGGATAGAGGAGATGTAATGGAGGGGTGATTGAAAACACTTAAGTCTCTGAGTGTAAAGATAAGGTGGTAACCCTTAAAAAGAGACCCCAAGTGAGAAGTGAGAGGGATGGGGACTCTAAAGTGCACATTTGGCGCAAGGTCCAAGGCAGATGGACCTCATCCATGTCTCCAATGGTCACCTAAAAAGGGAGATGGGTGCACACACAACCTTGAGGAGTACAAAGTTATAAAAAGTTGTTTGTTTTTTGATAAAAAAGATTTTGGTTCTGTTACATATTACTGCACTGACCTTAGCGGACACATGGGTGGGAAACCTTGGATCCGGTTGCAATGGAAGGAGGGAGAGTAATCACTTATAATGTGAGGGGCCCTCAACAGCCCGATAAAGTGAACAAGATTGCTCAGTGAACTGAAAAAGCTGGGAGCAGAGGTGGCCCTTCTCCAGGAAACCCACTTGACCTCAGAAGAAGTAGCGAAGTTGAAAAGGGGATGGTAGGGACAGGTATATCATTCGGCATACCAGATGCACCCAAACAGGAGAGGAGTTACTGTTCTTATCCACAGGAATTGCCCATTTGAGGTGGAGGAAGTACACTCTGATCCAGAGGGTAGATTTTTGTGTGCAAAGGGTACACGGTGCTCGGTCCCCTGCTCCCTGATAAACATACACGCACCGAACCTAGAAGCGAAGAGAGTGCAATTTTTCTGCTGCACAATAACAAGGTTTGTACTGCCACTGAGGAACATGTTCTTAGTGGGAGGAGACTATAATACGGTTCTCAACCCCCCTTGGACAGGACAGGGTCTCATCATGCAAGTAAGGGTCCAGCGGCCAAATGCATACTGGGGTTAGCTAGGGAACTGGGGTTGGTAGAAGCCTGGCGGTGGTTGCACCCTAAAGTACAGGATTATACCTGTTGGTCGTCTCTGCACCAAGCTTACTCCCAGCTGGACTTCTATCTTGTCTGGACAGAAAGGGTCCATGTACTGGATCAGCCAAGATTCACCCAAGGACAATCTCTGACCATGGGTCAGTAGAATTGACCCTATCCCTAGTACCAAGGCTGAGGTCCTCAGCTTGGAGGTTAAATGTATCCCTCCTAGACAGTGAAGAAGGTAGGGCAGTGGTCAAGGAGTGCCTAGCAGAATACACAGCTACAAACCCCCCAGTGGAATACACAGCAGCAACGTGTTGGGATGGGTGGAAGGCCATTCTCATGGGGAGGATAATCAGCTATGTGGCAAGGGTCAAGAGAGAAAGATTAAAGTTACAAAGGGCCCTAGAGGAATCGATCTTTGATCTGGAAGCAGAGCACAAGATCACTCTGGACCCAGGTGTGAAGCAAGACCTGGAGGTGCAAAGATCCAGATTAAATAAGTTGTTAGATGACAAAATTGAAGGGACTTTAAGATACCTGAAACAGTGGTATTACGAAGCAGGCAACAGAGCAGGGAAACTTCTGGTCTGGCAAATAGGGGCACAAGACAGGGCTGCCCCCTTTCACCCCTTCTTTTTGCCTTATGTAAAACAGTGGGGGAATTCAAGAATGCATGGGACAGACATAAGGCAATTCTAGTGGGGGTAGGAAGAAGTAGGCTGTTGGGTAACTAGGATCTGCAGCTTATCCATTAGGTAGGGAAATGGGCAGACTAGGTGGGCCAAGCGGTTCTTATCTGCCATCAAGTTCTATGTTTCACTGGCCCGGTGGTGCTGAGGGCTGAGGCACTGGACGGCTTACCTCGCGGCATGCCGGTGACCCAGGTTCAGGAACTAGCCCGGTCCGTTGGAGGTCGGCACGGGGGGGGGAAGGCGGAGCTGGATGGAGCTACCAACAGGTAAGCTCTCCTCTCCGGGGAGGTGTAAGGGCTTCCTGCGGCTGATGGCTGCCACCTGGTGGATGCTGTGGACAGCATGGGCCTAGAGGAGCCAGGCACTAGGCCTGGGGGGGGGAGGAAAGGGTCTGTTACCTGGGCCGTGGGACTAATGTATGCCTCCACATGCATGCGTACCCACTCCCGGGGCCCGTGGACATAAAAGAAAGAAAATCACTGGCAGCAGAATGGCGAATGACTCCCTGCAGGCTCCACTCCTGGGCCAGGCGTAAGGTAAGTCCCGGTAATTCAGGGGAATGGGGCTGGGGGGATCGGTCAGATGGGGGCCATCCAGAGTGGCAGCAAAAAAGTATTAAATGTTGAAAAAAACAATTCTATGTTTCTATGTAGGGAGGCTCTGGGAAGACTGGTATTGAAGATCAAGAGTCATAACAGGGCCACAGACTATCAGACAAACCCATCCCAGATAATTAAACACTTTCAGAAATTTTACCAGGAGCTGTACAGTAGGGAAGAGGGAGAACACAAAGTAGAGAAGTTAGAGGCATTTTTTGCCAAGCTGATGATGCTAAAACCTACAGACACCCAGAGAGAAACTTACGGACACCCAGAGAGGAATGTTAGATGCTCATGTAACACAAGAAGAGATAATAGAAGCAATAAAGGGACTTAAGGAGGGTAAATCACCAGGCCCAGATGGACTCCCTGTGGAGTTGTACAAAACCTTCACTGGAGATTTAGTGCCCATACTAGGGAGAATCTGCAGGGCAGTACAGGAGGGGGAAGGAACTCTGCCTTCTTGGCAGTATGGTCAGATCTTGATCATACCCAAAGCAGGCAAAGACCCAACCCTCTGTGGGTCTTATCACCCTATCTCACAGTTAAACGTTGATCACAAAATGTTTACGTCTATAATGGCAGAGAGACTGCAGTGCATGGTGGGTTCCCTAGTCCATCCAGATCAAACAGGATTTATTAGAGGGAGGCTGATATATGACAACATATGTCGGTTGTTAAACCTTATTACCTGGCAGCAGAAGCTCAGAGACTCTACACTAGCAATCTTTATGGATGCTGAAAAGGTGTTTGACTGGGTGAACTAGGGGTTCCTTCATAGGACCCTGGAAGAAGTGGGGATGGGTGAGAAATTTAGGGATGGCATACAGGCCCTATATGCTGCTCCACAGGCAACAGTGAGGGTAAATGGGCTGACATCACCAAGGTTTCACCTACAGAGGGGCACAAGACAGGGCTGCCCCCTTTCACCCCTCCTTTTTGCCTTATGTATTGAGACTCTGGCCCTGGTGGTCAGGAACAATGGAAACATTAAGGGGATCCAGGTAGGGGGCAGGGAACACTAAATATCGCTTTATGCAAATGATATCCTCTTCTTTTTGACCTCCCCGGAAAATTTAGTCCCGGCCTTCCATTGGGACCTGAGGGAATATTGGGAAGCTTCGGGGTACAAGGTCAACCTGGAAAAATCGGAGGCCGTGAAGTTTGGGGGCCCGATACCGGGGGATTGGCTCCACACCCTCCTGTTTTAAAGGGCACACAACAATACGGTAAGGTACCTGGGGTAAGAATTTCCCCAGATAGGAAAGAACTTTTCAAACTGAACTTTCTTCCTTTTTGGAGTGAAGATCAGTCAGACATGACTAGGTGGGAGGTTATGCCCTTGTCGCTGTCAGGGAGAGCAGACATCTTCAAAATGAACATCCTTCCTAGGCTGTTGTTCCTGTTCCACGCACTGCCTATCCACATCCTTCTCTCCTTTTGGAAAATGATGAATACAGCCATCCTGAGGTTTGTCTGGGGGGGCAAAGGATAGTGGCAAGGGTCCTGACACTCCCAAGGGAAAAAGGGGCTTAGTCATGCCAGACCTGAGGGCATACTACCATGCATTGCAGTTATCCCCTGTGGTCACCTGGATTAAGCAGAGTGGGAAATCTGGATGGAGGGAAATTGAGGCAACTCAGATGGGCTCACTACCGTTATGTGCTCTCCCACATGCCACCTTCATGGGGAAATTATGGAAAGAAATACGCAACCCCTGGATAAAGCACACAATGAGAATTATTGCCAAAGCTAGAAAGCTCACAGGCACTCCGAATGATGTGGGTCCGCTCACATCTATTAGGGGGGGAATCCGGGTTTCCTACCGCTCAGACAGACCCCAGATTCTGGAACTGGAATCGTAGGAACCTAGTTACACCTCCCTGATACAGAATGATGTAATTAAAACATTCTCAGACCTCCAGACACAATACCACCTTCCAAGAGCAGACTTCCATAGATTCCTGCAGATAAGGCATTACATGATTTCACAACAGATCATCACTAAAGTTGGAAGGGAGCTCACACAACTAGAGAACTGCCTGTACTGGCTAGTCCAGCTGAAAGAAAACAAGGGGAAAATCACATGTATCTACAAAGTAATCCATGGAGTAGGTGAAGGGTGGCTGGAGAGACTGAGGGTGAGCTGGGAGACAAGACGCGGGAGTAGAGATCCTGATGGTGTATCGGAATAGAGTCTGGGAAAGAGGATGGAAGGTAACAGCATCCCCATGGTGGAGGGAATTTATGTGGAAGTGCTGCACCAGGTTCTTCCACACACCAACAATCACATGCCATTTTGCCACAGGCAGCTCCCCCCTATGTTGGAGGGGCTGTGGCAAATAGGTTCCCACCACCATATCTTTTGGGATTGCCCCAGTCTTTCAGAGTTCTAGGACAAAATCCATACAACACTTAGGGAAATTTGGGATCATGCTCTTCCCTGAGACTTCAGACAGTTGGTCCTTGGTCTAGAGGTGGGAGAGGTATGAGACCCCAGATCATGCAAACTCATCAAGGTGGTGTGTCTGGCTGCCTTGAAAGAAATCACAGTTAACTGGCTTAACTCTAATATACCTTCAGTGGAGGCTTGGAGAGCAAGGGTAGGGAACATTGAGAGGATGGAAGTCCTCACAACCAAATTCAGGTTGCAGTCAGATAAGCACAAAGACCAGTGGGGTGATTGGATAAATAGATCAAGAGAGGTCTGCATGGAGAGTTTGGAGTAAAGGTAATGAAAGGTCGGAACTCGTATGTTCACTTCTGAACCAGAGGGGTTACCAGGAGATGGGGGGACTCCCACATAAGAGCAACTGGATCTCCAAAGATACAAGATCTTTTCAAGGACGGGTGAACCAAAAGGAATCAGTGCAAAGTTTAAATGTATATAGTTTTCTCTAATGTAATCGTAGGCCTTTTAGTTGTATAGAATGTTCAATGTAAAATGCTGAGGTTGTGTTTAAAAAAAAAAATCAAGAGAGAACATACCATAAAAGGAAAGGTCATGAGGGGGTGGACAGTATCTGGAAGTGTATATGGCAATGTATGGCAGAATTAGTTAAACATGTCTCCTGTATAACACACGTCTTGGATGTGCCTGTCTAGAATAAAGGATAAAGAGAAATACATGCTGTAATTATACCAACTGCCATATCTGACTAACGTAATGCTAATGTGTGCCATGACCAGTTGTTCTGAAGACACTGTGTAATGTGATGTGTTATTTCATGTATCACCCTCAATAAAAATGAGTTACAAAAAAAGAGAAAACAGCAACATGTCACACAAAACTATGGATCATTTCTTGGAACCTTTTGCTACTGATAAAGACATTACAATTGCCCTATATTCTTTCAAAAATGGCTGCAGAGGTCTTGTATCTTCAACTTCTGTTGGTTGAGACAGTCACCAGAAAGGACTTGGGTTTAAGTATTCTGCAACTGGAGTCAATACCCATAAAGTGCCCCCAAAGATCCTGAATACCCATGACCTCTCAAGGTTTGTCTCAACTGACTTCCTCAAACAGCAAAGTGAAATATGCTGGAATGGCCTTAACAATCTCATTGATATTGTCCTAATTCTGGATTTCTTCACAAATATCTTCTTAAGTGTGTTCAACAAGCATGCCCCCCTAAAACAGTGTAGGATCAGAGGAAAATACTCACACTGGTTGGTCGAGGACTAAGGACATGATTAAAACTCAGGGACAAGGCATGGGGGCAATTTAAACACTCCGGAGAGCATGCACACTGGTTGAAATACAGGACTCTGAGGAACAGCTGTAAAAATTAGCTAAAAAATGCTAAAAGGCAATATATCAGGTCCCTCCAAACCAACAATCTGTCCGACCCCAAAATATTTGGGCCTAAATCAATAACCTACTTAAGGGATGTTCAGCTGACAAAACCCAGACTATCTTAGTCGATGGCAAACCAATATCAGCACCAGATGAATTAGCCAACACTTTCAATAACTTCATTACCAACCTGGACCAATACGTTGACCCCAGACCAGGAAGTACAAACCCCCTCATTCAGATACTCTCCCTAGTCCTCAATTTCACTTCTGACTAGTTTCTCGGAAAGAAGTTTTCACCCTGCTGCACTCCCTTAAATCGGATGGCTCTCCAGACTATGATAAATTAGTGCCCACATTTCTGAAAATTGCTGTCTCCGTTATTGCTACCCCTCTCCGTAGCCTGATCAACAAATCCCTTCTGCTTGGTAAATTCCACACCAAGTGGAAAACAGCTATGGTGGTAGTCCCCAACCATAAAGGGGGCACCAGAGACCTGTCCAGAAACTATCTTCCAATATACATTCTAAGTGCACTGACTAAAACACTGGAGAAGTTGGTCTATAGCCAGGTCCAAGACTATATGGAACTCCACCACCTACTTTTGGATGTGCAACATGGATTTAGGAAAAACCATGGGACTGACACAGCCCTTGTTAAGTTCACATCGGAAGTTCTTGAGAAACATAGAAACATAGAAGTTGACAGCAGATAAGAACCGCAAGGCCCATCCAGTCTGCCCATTTTTTCTACCTTAAGACTGTGTCGTAGGCCTGTAGTCTGTCAATGACCTATCTATTCATACTCATCTTTATCGCTCCCTTATGCCTGTCCCATACCTGTTTGAAGCCCTGCACTGTATTCATATCCACCACTTCCTGAGGTAGACCGTTCCATGCATCCACCACCCTTTCTATGAAAAAAAACTTTATCACATTCCCCCATAATTGGCCTCCCTCTACTCTCATGCTGTGTCCTCTTGTCCTGATATTTTTCTTATATTGAAACATGTTAGAATTTTTCACCTTGTTAATGCCCTTAAGATGTTTGAATGTTTCGATCATATCACTTCTCTCCCTCCTTTGATCTAGGGTATACATGTTGTTAATCTGTCCTCATATGTTTTCTGATTCAGTCCCTGCTCCATTTTGGTTGCCCTTCTCTTGATTACCTCCATTTTGTTAATGTCCTTGTACAGCTGCGGCCTCCAGTACTGCATGCAGTACTCCAGATGGGGCCTAACCAGTGTCTTGTAAAGAGGGATAATTACCTTCCTGTTATGACTTGTGATACCCCTGTAATACACCCCAACACCCCCTAGCCTTACCTACTGCTTTAGTGGTCTGCTTGGATGGTTTCAGGTCATCTGTGATGATGATGATGTCCAATTCTCTTTCTTCCCTTGTGATTGCCAGCAAATCCCCTCCCAACCAATAGGTGGCTTCAGGGTTTCTCTTCTCTATGTGCATGATCTTGCACTTCTTTGCATTAAACCCCAGTTGCCACTCTTCCGACCATTTTACCAGTTTATCCAGATCTCTTCTCATTCTGCCCACCCCATCTGGATCATCTACTCTGTTGCAGATCTTGGTGTCATCTGCAAACAGACTAACCTTACCCTCCATTTCATCTGCAATGTCACTGATGAAGACATTGAAGAGGACTGGCCCCAGGACTTATCCCTGAGGTACCCCACTTGTGACTTACATCTCTTCTGACTGTATACCGTTTACCACGACTCTCTGTTTTCTGCCCGCCAACCAGCTTGCCACCCAGTTGACCAACGTCTGACCCAGCCCAAGCCTACCCAGCTTATTAATCAATCTTGTATGTGGAACAGTATTGAAAGCTTTGCTGAAGTCAAGGTAGGTGACATCAACTGCTCCCCCTTAGTCCACCACTCTGGTTACCCAGTCAAAGAAATCTATGAGATTAGTTTGACAGGACCTTCCTGTTGTAAACCCATGCTGTCTTGGATCCTATGCTCCTATGGATTCCAGGTGTTGCACTATCCTTTCCTTAAGGAGTGCCTTCATAATCTTGCCCACTACTGAGTTAAGACTGACTGGTCTGTAGTTCTCTGCCTCCTCCCTGCTACCACTCTTATGGAGCGGGATCACATGAGCCCTTCTCCAGTCTTCTGGGACCTCTCCTGTGCTCAGAGACTCACTAAACAATTCTGATAATGGCTCTGCTAGTTCTACCCTTAGCTCCTTTAGTACCCTGGGATGTATGCCATTAGGACCCATTGCCTTGTCCACCCTGAGCTTAGTGAGCTCTTATAGGACCCTTTCTTTTCTGAAGAGACTAGTGCACACACCCCTCCCCCCTGTGTCCTTGGTGCTGAGCTGTGGCCCTGCCCTATATTTACCTCAATAAGTACTGAGCAGAAGTATCTATTTAGGATAGATGCTTTTCTTTGCTCCTCCTCCTCATACTCCCTCTTATCCCCTTTGATCTTAGCAATACCCCATTTGGACTTTCTCTTTTCACTAATGTACCTATAGAAAGTCTTATCACCTTCTTTTACTGTTTGTGCTAGTGTTTCCTCAGTTTGGGCCTTTGCCTGCCTTACTGCCTTCCCTGCTTCCCTTAGGGAAGTTTGGTATGCCTCCCTGTCTTCGTCCCATTGCATTTCCTTATATTTCCTGAAGGCCAGCCTTTTGGCTGTGACCTTTTCTGCTACTGTTCTTGAGAACCAAAGTGGTTTCCTTCTTCTTTTGCTCTTCTGTCTAACACAATGGGATGTTTCTTCAAGTATTGCACCTTTAATGCTTGCCACTTTGCCTGTACCCTCTCACCTGTATTTCTTCTTGCCAGGGCTAGCTTAACTCGGATGGCCATCTTATCAAATTCAGTTCCTCTGAAGTCCCATATTTTTTGCCTTGGAATGGAATGATTTAGTTCTAGTGGCCAAATTGAACCATACCATGTGATGGTCACTGGCCCCCAGGTGACCTTCTACCTGGAGATCTGTGATCCTTTCCCCGTTAGTGAGTACTAGATCTAGAATAGTCCTGTCTCTTGTGGGGTTTTCTACCAGTGGTTTGAAGCCCTCCCCCTGCAGGGAATCCACTATGTGTCTAGTTCTGGCAGATGTTCCTGCTGGTATCGATCAATCTGTATCTGGCATATTGAAGTCTCCCATTATCAGAACCTCCCCTTTAGCAGTCATGTTTTGTATATCTTCTAACAGTAATGTGTCTATGTCCTCCCCCTGGTCTGGAGGCCTGTAGACAACCCCAGTTCGTATGCCAGTCCCATTTCCTGTTTCCAGGGTGACCCACAGTTCTTCTGGCTCCTTATGTGTATTCTGAATTTCTGTAGCTTTGATATTTTCACTGATATAAAGGGTCACTCCACCCCCTCTTTTTGAACCTCGGTCTCTTCTGAACAGTACATAGCCAGGTACTGAAATCTCCCAAGTGTGGTTACTGGTGAATCATGTCTTGCTACTAGCTACTATGTCCAGTTTAGCCTCTATCATTCTTGCCTGCAGGTCTGGGATCTTGTTTCCCAGACTGCGAGCATTTGTGAACATGATTTTCAATTGGCCAGATTTCAGTGTGTTAGTTGTTGGGCAAGGTCTGGCATTTCCCCTGTGCTTCGTATGGGGAGCCAGACTTTTTTTCTTACCTGGTGATGCAAATGAACTACAAACATGCTAAACTCCTGTTTGATCACTAGCTGAGGGTGGAGGGGTGTTCTTTCCATTTGACGTATTGGGTGCTGCACCCCTCTCCCCATTTGCTAGTTTAAATATTCTACAAAGACATCAAACGTCTGCCCCAATGCACTGACTCCCTCCTTAGTCAGATGCAGTCCATCAAATTTAAAGAACTTTTGCTCCCAAAACTGTTGCCAGTTACCTACAAATGTGTTTCCTTCTTCCTGGCACCAGCTCTTGGGCCACATGTTTAGCTCCCCTACCTCCCCTTCTTTGACCTTCTGTCCATCTGCCCCCTCTCCCAGACTGGCAGGATCTCAGCGAAGGAGATGCTGAATGAAATGGATGACAGTTTGTCACCCAGCCTGGTCAGGTGTTCCTTGGTCTCCACAACTGACCGGCTGGCAAGGACATTAGTCCCTATGTGTACTAGGACACTGCTGTTTTCTCCTGCTTCCTGCATGATTTTAGCAATACAGTCAGTGTCTCTCCACGCTGATGTACCTGGAAGACATCTGACCATTAACCCCAGCTAGAGGTAGGTATCAATTCCCCGAATCATGGAGTGTCCTATATTCAGACGTGTTTTGGATTTTCTTTTTGCTTTTTTTGTTTTGGTCCTTGTTTAGGGTGAGTTTTGTTGTGATAGCTCCTGTACTGCAGACTCCTGCTCTGCAGTGTCCTCTGCTCCTTTGTTTGATTTCAGAGATAGAGGCAGATACCTGTTTGTAAGTTTTATATGGTTTGTGGAGGTGATACTGAGTGACTGGGCACTCAATTTGCCCCTCCTAACCACCTGCCAACCTCTCAGACCAACTACCCTCTGTGGTTGTGGTGCTTGTGTTGGATGTTGGGGAAATGGTGGGCAGTTCTTATAATATACAGTATTTCCTCCTGAATATGTGATTTTAGGTGTGCAATCTCTGCCCATGCTGCCTGGAGCTGAGCCCTTTGATTTCCAATGGTCCAGCATGTAGGGCAGTGTCCTAAATCCTGTATAACTTCCCTTTTGAAAAGTGTCACGCAGTACCTGCAGTTAATAATATCCATTCCAGATGAGTTGCTGGGTTTATTACCTGGTCAGAGTAATTAGGAGGAAAATGAGAGCAAAAATGTTATTTTGTGTTTTGTTTGTTTTTGTATAACCTGTTGTAATAAGTTAAATTACTTGTGCCCCTGTAAATGAGGTCACTGTGTGGATACTACCCTTATCCTCCCCTTCCTGCTTTGTTGCAGGAAATGTCACGACTGTGCTACCCTATAAAGGGAGTGTAGCGTGGGGTAGTTGAGGATGGGGGTTGGCGGCTGGGCCCTTCCCATGCCAAAAAGAAGAACCAGGGATGAAAGAAACAAGGTAAGAGCAGAAACAATTAACCAACAACAAATGTAGTAGCCCTGAATGCTTAGCCTAATGAGAGATAAAACTAAAACCTGTAAAGCACCACCTGTAATAATTTCACAGAAGATATACCCTGTAAAAACACTTTTCTCCAGAGAAAAATAAAGCAGAAACAGAAGATATACATTTCAAAAAACTATTTGAATCAGAAGATTGCAGCAGTAATCTGTAAGCACAAACATGTAGGCACACCCTGTAATAATGCAGCAGAAAGTATACCCTGCAACAACAATTTGATTCAGAGAAAAATAAAGTAGTAAAATGTTAGCAATAAACAGTAGCAACCCCTGTGAGTACAAAAGAAAATAACACACAGTAAATCTGCCTAGCTAAAATGAGCCTTACTCTTTTTCCTTGCTCTGATAAGGTTCCTTGCTCTGTTCTTACAAGCAACCTAGAAGGAAAGAGCTCAGGTGAAGCTAGGTGCCTTTGCCCAGCTTCTGTTAGTTTTGTTACCTAACATTTGATAATTGTCTTTTTATGTAACTACCATCATCTTTTCTGCAATTATGTCTCTGTATGTAAACCATTGCATCTGTAACTGAATGTAATATGATGTTGTCTGTATGAATATAATTAACTCCAGATCACCCCTGAAAAAGGGACATTATGTCTCAGTGGGCCTACCCGGTTAACAAATTTCAATAAATAAAAAATAAATAAGTTCTGGGGGATGGCGCTCCAGGATGTGGGTCATTTAAGTTCTCATCTGAAGGATGGCATTGCAGGACTTAGGTTTAAGTTCTTATAAAGCTACATCATGCAATGTCATCCTTCAGATGAGAACTCAAAACAACCAAAAGCCTAAAGTGCCATCCTTCAGAACTTAAACCCAAGTCCTTTCTGGTAGCTGTCACAGGCAATGGAAGTTTAAGATATATAGGGCAATGACAGCACTGGGTTTGTAATGAGTCTAAGTCAAAGGCAAGTTCAATCCCAAGTAAAGTGACACAAAAAAGATATCAGAAACCAACCTTAATCAATGCAATTACTTTTAATATACCTATTTACCAACATTGTTATCCCATGCTCCCCCCATTCTCTGTGCCCCTGGCCATGCCATTCATATAGTTCTTGGCATGGCTCTGTAATAATAAAAACAAAAAACACACTTTTTCCCTCCTGCAGTGAGTGTAATGGAGACCTGCAGGTGAACCCAACATGGCCAGCGTGGAAGCTTAGTGACTGGACTCAAGGATGGGAAAAGCAAGGGCAACACCCAGGACAGGGCAGCTGAGAGGAAATACAATATCTACTTTTAAGTGGGCTCCCACAATTTGAAACCAAACATCCAGCAGTCTTTTTTATGACCTGACAATGATTAAGATAAAAAAAAAACACTAGCATAGGTAAAGAATGGCCAGTACAAGGCAAATCTTGAAATGTTGAAACAGTGTGGAGCTTTATAAACTGTCCAGTTTCATTTACAAATAGTAAGTTTATCGTTGAATGTGACTAGAAAATGTCAAAGGGTAGTTTTCCTTGGCTGTCGCATGCATGCTGGTAATTTTGCAAGGTGTGATTGTCAGGTGCACAGAACACATTTCTTTCAGCTGTGGGACCTGACAACCTAGCAGCTGAGCATCTTACTGGGTGGCAGTAATCTTGTAATCCCAGTCACACTTATAAGCAGCATCATTCTGCAACAGTAACAGGAGATCATGGGGTAACGGCTCACAGAACAGAATGTATAGCCTTAATTCTAGGGGAAGTACTGTGCCTATATGATGTTATGTATATTTATTGCAAAAAAACTAGGTACATTTACAAAAATAGGGTTTTCAAAGTATTCAAAGTAATGCAATCCATAATTATGATTTGTTGAACCCTAACTGCACCCACCCCCATGCTCAGACATGCAAACATTATGGTAACCTAAGGCTCTGCATGTCAGTGCAGGAGGCATCATGCAACTGCTGATGTGTGTCCACTAATTTGGATGCCTTTCAGAAAATGCAGATGCAGTCTGAAAAATATAATATCTTAACTAATATCTTAACTAATATCTTAACTAGAGAACTTTGCAGCACTCCAGGACAGCAGCAGCAAGGGAAATGGCAGTAGGTAGTCCAGGATACAGGCCAGCAGCAGCAGTGCACTAACTAGTATTTGGACCAGGTGGGGGTGAACTGGTAGGCTAGTGATGCAACTGATTTCTGACTGAAGCCTTTGGAGCAGTCCCTTATGCACCACAGAACTGCTAGCATGACAGTGGGAATTAAAAAAAAAAACATTCCTGAGGTCATAATGGTCTGTACTGATTGATTCAGCAGCTTCACTGTCCACACATTGTACATTTGAGACACACATGAGTGGAGTGCTGGACCAATTAGTAATTAAATCAAAATTGTAAATCTCTGGCTCTGTCAGTTCAGAGCTGAGCCCTATTGTCATGGTGCTGACGCCTTTCTAATTTTATAGCATACAGCTGGTACTTGTCTTCTCCCCATCAGTCAGTGACTGACATCATCTCTTTGAATTAGCAGAGGAAGATTAAAGTCATATACCAGACATCTTCAGTTTCCACTTGATTTATCAAAGGGGAAGGTGTGCACTCTTGTGCCATGACATAAATCCGCCACTGGGGCTGGGGAGGGAGGACACTAGACTACCAGGGAAAGGGGATTAGGCACAATTGTATTTTCTTAAGAAGTGAGGTTGGTGAGGGGGGACACTAGACTGCCAGGGTAAGGGGATCGGGCACAATTGTATGTTATTATGGATTGGGTGATCACGTGATGCTCTCGGCACCATAGCAGCTCATCCTGTCAGCTCCTGTCACTCGTCTTATCAATCTGCATTAATCAACTGCTAATCTCTTCAGAACAAGAGCAGTAACCATATAGCCTTATTGCTACCTGTCTACTGTCCTTGGAGTTCCCTTTTTGGATCACCGCAATCAGCATCTACCAGCTGTGATGGAGACAGACATGAGACAGCCCCTCCTTGGCATACTCCACCGGTGACCCCCCCGAGAAGCAGGCCAAGAAATACAAAGCACAAATCTTGCAGCCTACTAAGCAACCTGGGTCCTCTACTTCAGCTATACCATTAACCGAAGACAGATTCCTTCAAGAATTACTACCTTTTAAAGAGACTCTTGCAGATATATCAGCTGAATTAAAGTCTCTCCAATCCAACATGGGGGACTTGGGCCACAGGATCACTGATTCAGAAGCGCGTACTGCTTCCTTAGAGTCCTGGTAGGATAAAACCAATCCTGAATTGCACAAGTTACGGCAACAGCTCACGAAGCTCCTTCTTAAGGCTGAGGACCTCAAGGGCCACACCAGTATAAACAATATATTAATTTTTGGGCTGCCAGAAGCTGAAGGAGGCTCTTCGACAATCATCTTCATACAAAAGCTCCTGAACAAACTTGTGGGCCCCTATCCTTACAATCCTACATATCTCATTGAGAGAGTCCACCACTCCCTCCATCATCAGCCACCAGATATTGCACCTCCCTGGCATATAATAATCAAGTTTCTAAACTATCTGGAGAAGCAGCATGTCCTGATCAAGATGAGAGATCTGCAAGCAATCTCGTGGGAGAGGAAACACCTGCGCTTCACTCAGGATCTCTCACTAGAGACTCGGCAAAAACAGGCTGCATTTCACCCGATTGTAAATAAACTCAACCCACTGTCCCACATCTACTCTTTCTACTTAGTGGTACACCACACCTCTTCTAGGCTGGATTACCAGCCTCTCTCTTCTTCCCAGCCTGTGCAACGGAGGCCTGCTCTCCGATCATGCGGTGGCTTGGTTAATACTCACTCCTGGTACTGATCTACAGCGAGATACCTCATGGAAACTAAATACTCAACTTCTCAAGGATGATCATGTTGTTTCCAGGATATCAACTCTTATTCAGTCATATACCACCTCTAATCAGAATACTGTGCTGAGGGGCGACCATGAATGGTGTGCCTTAAAATGCTTCTTGCAGGGTGAATTTCCACTTAGCCTCCACTCAGAAGCATCATAGAGAATCAGAAGCCCTCTCACTACTTGCCCACATTCATGCCCTTGAGCAATCTCTCTCTCCCACTTCCTACTCAGACTCTTTACAAGCCTTACTGTCCCTTCGGGACAAATATTTTAATCTCTTGCAGGAAAGGGTGGAATATACCATCTTTCTCCTATTGTACTTTGTTTTGCAATCTATGACGTGGAACCTTTGTAAAAGAGCTTGCACTCAAAGGTCTTTTCCAAATCACTAAACAAATAAATAAATAAATAAAATAAAGACCCAATCCAAATATATTGAGCAAAGAGAGAAGGCAGTGTGGTTATTTGCTCTACGTCTGTGGAAGTTGGAGACCTCAAGAGTCATCCCCTCTATCTCTGCCCTGGATGGTTCCATAAAAACACTCCCCAGGGAGATCATACCAGTTTTTGAAAACTTCTACTCTACTCTGTATGGTAGGTGTCCATCCCCACCAACCACTGAGGAAATATCATCCTATTTAGACTCCGTTCCACTTCCTCTCCTCTTGGTTCATCACCAAACCTTTCTTTCCACCCCTATCTCCCTGGCAGAGGTGGAAGCTGCCATCAACAGTTTAATCCTTGATAAAGCACCCTGCCAAGATGGCTTTCCTTTGAACTTCTACAAACTTTTCCTTAAAGACCTGTCCACTCTTCTGCTATGCCTTTATCAATTCATGGTTTCAGCCGAGTCCTTAGACCCCTCCCTCTTAAAAGCCACTATAGTTCTTCTTCTTAAGCCAGATAAACCTCCCTCTCATCCTGCGAGCTACCACCCTATTTCCTTATTAAACTGCAAAATTAAAATCCTAGCCAAAATTCTTGCTAGGAAGAATCAGGACAATGAAGTCATGTTTACTCAGTCCAGAACAAGTTGGTTTTGTTCCTGGGAGGTCTTCTGCTAATCACCTTTGCAAGATATGTCACTTATTTCAAGTAGCCAAAGCTTCTTCTCTTCCTATGGCCCTAATCTCTCTCAACACCGAAAAGGCTTTTGATAGGGTTGATTGGTCCTTTCTATGAATAACCTTACGGAAGATGGGTTCCTCTCTTCATTTCTGCAATGGCTTCAAGTGGTCTACTCCTCCCTATCTGCTAAAATTTACTGCAATGGTGTTCTCTCCTCTTCATTCCCCCTACACACAGGCACCCATCAAGACTGCCCTCTTTCCCCCTTCCTATTTAATTTGTACCTTGAACCACTCATTAGACACCTTAAATCTTCCTCTAACATACGAGGCATATTCATCGATAACTTGACACTCTCTCTCTCTCGGTATATGCAGATGATATTTTACTGCATCTTTCTAACCATTTCCGCTTTTACTGATGCCTTGAAAATGATCGACCACTTTAGCTGTTACTCTGACTACAAAGTGAATCGCAATAAAACTGAAATTTTCCCTCTTAACCATCTTGTTTATAGTCAGGAATTCACTACCTTCAGTATGCGATAGTCTCTCCAGTCCATCAAATATCTTGGAATATTTTTAACTACTGATCCCTCTCTAATGAAGAAACTGAACTTAGAGGACCTACTGGTTGTAATACAGCATGACCTATTAAGATGGAAGGACCTCCCAATCTCACTATGGGGTAGAATTAACATTATTAAAATGAATATTCTCCCTAGACTTTTCTACCCCTTAAATATGCTCAATATCTGGCTTCCTATCTCCTTCTTTAAACGTGTCCATTCCCTTATCACCTCTTTCATTTGGTTAGATAAGTCCCCTAGGCATTCTTACCTTAAACTGGGGCTCCCAAAAGAATCTGGTGGACTTTGATTACTCAACTTCTTATTCTATTACTGGGCCAGCCACCTTTACAAGTGTGATAAATGACTTTACACTCCCCAAGCTGTATCCAAAGATGATTATATTCCCATCTGGTTACAGATAGAATCCCATCTGATTTCTACTCATAATCTCTCTCCTGCTGCTATTCTTTTTTCTCCTTGGAAATCTCTTCTGGTTTCACTGTGTTATTTTCCAATCGGTGTCTCTATTAAAGTCTTCTCACAAATTTGCACCTCTCTGAAAGCGTCTCCCTCTAAAGACTTTTCACAGCCTATCTTTTCTAACCTAAACATCAAGATTGGGGATCGCCCGCTGACTCCAGCTTGGCTTTCTTTTCTTCAAGAACTCAGAGTGTCTGACTTTTACTCCCAGAACTCTCTTCTCACTTCTCTGGAGTTATTAGAAAAATTCCGGTTGGTCCCAACAAGCATCTTCAAAATTTACCAACTGTGACATTTGATACTGCAACAGTTTGGCCCCTTGCTGAAACCCTCTATACTCAGCGACCTCCTTAACAGATCCAAGATCTAGCACTTAATCCCCATGGCATCTCCCATTTATACTTGTGTCTGCTTACCACCTCCCACTCCTCTCTCCCCCACCCCCAGTTGGCAGCAAGGTATGAGAAACTTTGATGCCAGACTTTACCTTCAATTGGTCACGTCTTTTCTACACTTATCTAACTCAAGATCAGTTAAGACTTACCCAATATCATATCTTAAATAATATGTACTATACCCCTGTCAAACTGCCTAAGATGGGTCACCTCCCCTCTTGTATCTGCTCTAGATGTGGCAAAGCGGATAGTTTCCTGTTGCATGTTTTGTGGACCTGTGAGAAGGTATCTCCCCTGTGGGTTCAAATTGAAGAAAAGATCATCCCCCTCCTGGGGCTGAAAATCCTCTTTTCCCCTGATGTATATATTATTGGTGACTACTCCCATATCCTGGTCAGGGAAAGGAGATACCACATGGAGCTCATTTCCTTGGCTGTCAAGAAACTGGTCCTCAGACACTCACTGGATCAATCGCCTGTTTCATATTGTGAATGGCAGCATGAGCTTTCCTTTTCTCTCCAGACCGAGCATCTGATTGCCAGTTCCCTCTATCGCCTGCTGCTTTTTAATAAGAAATAGGGCATATTCTATGCCCTGTATTTGAACTAATTTCCTTCTGAGCTCTCTCTGGTTTCCCACCACATACATATGTAATATATGGTATGTCACTGATGTATTATTTCCTGGGCTATCTTTTTGTTGGGTTGTTATACACATTCCATATGAGGAGGGGGTGGGGGCTGGGAGCTGGGGGAGTTTTGGGGGTTGGGAATACTTGTTAAGTGTTCTGTATCTTTGCTCTGTGGATGGATACTTTGTTCTTTGAAAATAATAAAGCTGACTTAATTTCAAAATATTATTATGGATCGGGGTTGGAGAAGGGAACCACTAGACTACCAGGATTCGGGACCGGGCACAATTGTATTTTATTATGGATTGGGGCTAAAGAGGAGGGGGACACACTAGACTACCATGGCAATTGTAGATTCTTAATTTTATCATGATTGGGGATGGGGGCAGGCCCATGAGTCCACCAGGTGCAGTCATGCAAATAAGCCCATAATAGGCATGCAAATGGCCCCATTGCACCATGCATTCCCAATGTGCTCATTTGCATGTTTGGGCTGAATATCATCCATGGGGGCTGCAGTGCATACAGGTATGTGGCACGCATTCTCCTATGGGCAGTCCTCAGCCCAGCACCTTGGATGTGCTGCGTGGCCCTTGGTGACCCCTACTGTGCTCCATGCATCCAGAGTCTGATATTGAAACAAACTGCATGATCAGTTTGGATCACACAATCTGTTTGAATATGGTGCCAGAGCCAGTCTGCCCATTTTTTTGTGCGGCACATCATTTTGTGCATGCATCCGGCCAGCTCTGAATATGGGGCCCTTAGACATTAACAAAATTTAATAGGCATAGTGTTCTACAATTTTGGACCACTAATGCCAAATGTGCACCTTCGTTTGGTAGTTCCTGTACTGGGAACATTAAATGAAATTTCACCACAGCACTGAAGTCCTTCCTTAGTGGACTGCACAGATGTAAGTTCTGATATATAACCAGGGACTTTGTGCCAGATATATTTCTGGACCAGTATTCAGTGTGTGGGCTTGCCTCCTCACTGCAAGTAAGTGCCATCCAAAGCCTTGGTACAAGACAAACCTGTGGACATTTAAGCTATACAGAATTTATCTTGCCATGCGATTATACATTACATTATAAATCACTAAGGTGATTTCAGCCAATCAGTACCCAGAGCTACTGCACCTCTTATCTGGTATACAGTGTGCTTGCATGTGGGAGTGCTTGGAGGGAGCGCTTCACTTCAGTACCAGGAGGGAGGACAGCACACTAAAATTAAAAAATACAAATTTTTTTATAAATCACTCAAACAAAACCCAAGTGATTTATAATAAGTTAATAGGGCCTCCGAGGGATGTCTCTAATGATATACAAGACTCCACTACTGCAGGGCCAGGTTTACCTTGTCATGGGCTCAATACACAACAGTAACCATGGGCCTCCCTGCCATCCTTGCCCTGATCAACAGTCCTCAAAGGTTGCCCTAAACAACCACTACATTCTAAATGTTATTCATAATTAATAGTCCTGTGTTTAAATAATTTATATATACTGTATTTGCCACTGTATAGGTTGTGCACACATTACCAGAACATCCCTCACCATTTGAACCCTTAAAATTGCTCTGTTTCACATCCGTTCCATATGAAAATGTGCTGCCCACACAGGGAAGGTACTGTTGATTTACTGTTGATTTAGACTTTAAAGCAGATATGCATAATATTCTGACACAGAATTAAACTTTACACATAAATCACTTGTTCTGTAGTGTCTGTGTTCTGAGCTTGTATCCCTGTGTTTGATGTATCCCACATTGTGAGACCTAATGCCCCACATTTACATTTTGAATATTAAAGACCCACATCTCAGTGACGAAAGACTATGATTATTGCTGCACTAATACAAATTCATACTCCACACCCGAACAATTAATTGGTGAAATTGAAGGGAGCAGCTCAGCTTGAGCCCACTCCTCTGCTTTTAATAGCACTCCATAAAGCACAATTCAAAGCCCCTTCAAATTATATCCACTTGTGTTTCACTTGTACGATAGGAACAGCAGAAAACTCTTAAGGTTGATGTATGCTGCCTTTTATGTTAGTGGTATTAATCTTTTAGTTCTTCATGTAAATGTCTAATTTGTTTTCAAACATATTAAATGTTTCACTTTGCACTATGTCTGCAGGCAGGTTGTTCCATATACCTAGAATTCTTTGTGTAATATAATTTTTGTCTATTAGTTTTAAATGTACGTGGTTTCCACTGCTAATTATGCCCCCTTGTGATGATGTTCTATTGGAGTTTAATGTTCACACTGTCCAGTAATTTATTGTTGTATAGATTGTACATGCATAGCAGATCTCCCCTTATTTAACCATTCTATATAGCTTTTATCGTTTAACCCCTTTCTGTTTTCATGATCCTTTTCTATATTCACTCCAGTTGTTGTTCTCTCATATTTAGTCCTCCCCAAAATTGTGACAAATAGCCAATATGTAGTCTGATATAGCTTTGATACAAGAGAATGATTATACTACTACTTTATAAAATGTCTGTTAATGGACTTTACCAAGTAGCTTGATTGTATTAAATATAACATCACAATGAGTTTTTTTAAATCATTCACCCATTTCAATAATTTCATACCTTTTAGCTGCCTTGTTGCCTGATGCCTCATAGTGCTTGCTGGCTGCCTCCATCTCCATCAACATCCTCCTCGACTCTATCAGGCCCTGGTGCACATTGCTAACCTTGGTCTCAGATCCTCTGATTGACCAGCAGATAACTGCTGACTAAAGCCACCCTCCCTCATCCATCAAATGCCAGTTGTGTGGAGTCTCACACATCCAAGGTCAGTCTCACTGCTCATTCTCTGAATGCTTTGTGTGCCCCCCCCCCCCGGTGTCAATTCTGTCTCCAGCGCAGCTCATTGAAGCTGCTGGGCTGTTTGTGCACACACTCGACCTTGAGGTCCTGACCTGCTTCTAGTCTGTGGCTCATTCCTGACTTCATTGACTGTCACCCAGAGCAGTCATTCTGGTTGGCCTCAAGTACTCTGCCACCCAGCCCCAGCTCTGGCTCTGACCCGAAACAATGATAAATGAACAACACTGACACTGACTGACCATAACCAACTGTCCCACAACTCTACAAGACCAGAACAAATGCTGCCAAAATCCCAGGGCATATGCACACAGTAAATGCACTCCAGTTCTGTGCTTAAGTGCACAAAGCAGTTGTGGTCAGGTGGTGAGGTTAATGATCATTGGTTCTGACTTCAGTTGATGTCAGCATCGACTCAGGTCAACTGCTATCCCCTTCTGAGTTTCCACTCCCTCAGAAACATATTGAGGCCAGTTATAGTGCAGGAATAAAATGCCATGGACAAAAAAAGTAAATGCTCCAAATACAGGCACAGAAAACAGTTCCCAAAAGGGCTCCAAGAAAACAGTGACCCTATTACGGGCATACTTTGTGGAACAGTAAATACATACCTGCTCTCCTAAGGTTTGGGCAGACAGAACTGCTCAACTTCTCTTTGTGGTCTTCTCATCCAAACTTCAGTCTTGGAGTCTCTCACACCATAAGAGACATCCCTCAGAGACCCTAATAACTTACATTTAACTTGCTCAACATTGTTTTTGATTCCCTCCATAAGCAATGTCAAAATATTCAAATAAGGGCATTATCATGGTGCTGATCACCTAATGCCTCATTTTAAATGGCATGTCCTGTCCTAACTACAGTATACAAATCTTCTAACTTTGGCTTAGTCTTCTTGATCAGTTCCTGACGACGAACATCCCAGTTCAGTTGTGAGTTGAAACAGACTCCTAATTTATGTTACAACACCATTTCCAAATTTACCAAGTCCTTAGTTTTAACTACGACAGGAGCTTGTTCTTTAGTAAAAATGTTTTACTGGCTCAAAGACCATTACATGGGTCTCTGGGGGGTTTATTAGTAATTTTAGTAAAGTAGCCTTGCACATTATCAAAGGTTACCTGTAGGAGTCTCTCAGCCTCATTCCTCTTCCACCCTCAGAGCATAGCACTGCATCATCTGCATTCATGAATATTCAAAACTAAAAACAAATATGAACAAGCATTTGTCAATGCCAAATGTTGTCTTGCTGGTTTTGGCATTGGTAGTGCAGGCGTTAGAGATACATATAATAGAAGTAGCAGTGAAGTATAGAACTGACATCAACCCCACCCCACCCTGCAGAGAGTGACATGCAATCAGGTGTGCGTTTGGGTTGCTGGCCATAACGCTCATGCTATTTCAACTCACCCTACCCTGCAGAGTCTGACAAGTGTTACATTGTGCCTTGGGGTCATCTGGCCTTATGCTCACCCCATTTCATAAGAAAGTGCATTGAGATGGGTGCAGCATAGGAGAATGGGTTGAACTTTGGGGCTGAAGAGTCCAAGGCGCACCTTGATGCCTGTCAGTGGCTGCAGGGTGGAGGTGGAGGATCAATGGTGTGAGCAGTACAGCAGACAATCCAAAGACACACCCCTGATGCCTGTTAGTCTGTACAGGGTGAGATGTAATGGTTAAAAACTCTAATACCCTGGGCGTGTGCTGGTATTTGCACTTCAAATTTTAAAACATGGCCATTTTGTGACCCCACCTCATGAAAGCATTGGGACCTCTGTTCATGAAAAGTGCCCCTGTGATTTTGTTAATCTGTCTCGAACATTGATTTCCCACAGTGACCATGCCATTCTGCACCACATGAAAATGCCAGCTGTACCATTGATAAGGAGGTGTGAAGAGATGGCAATGTGGGAAATCTGGAGTCAAAATATTAAACATTCTCGAAGTTACAAGCGTGTGTGAAAACTGCACATCGCACGCTCGTAACAGTCATTTAGTGGAATTATTTCACCAAATTTTTAACATAGCCATTTTGGGATCTCTGCTCATGAACAGTGGCACTATGATTATCTTAATCTACCCAAACTTTGATTTCCCACAGCAACCGTGTGATTGTGTGCCAGATGTGTGAAACTAGATTTCAGGCAGGATGTGACAAATGACAGCTGAACTGTTCATAAGAAGGTGTGCAAAAATGACAATGCTGAAAATCTGGAGTGAAAATATTACAAATTCATGAACTTACGATTGTGCATGGACACTGCGCAATGCACGCTTGTAACATAGTCATTTTATGTAATTATTTCACCAAATTTTCAACATAGGCATTTTGGGACCTCTGCTCATGAAGAGTGTTACTGTGATTTTCTTACTCTGTTCTGAACATTGTTTTTCTACGGCGACTGCACCACTGTGCGCCGGATGTGCGAAAACACAGTTCATGTAGGATCTCTGCTTATGAACAGTGGCACTATGTTTATCTTAATCTACCCGAACTTTGATTTCCCACAGCAAACGTGTGATTGTGCACCAGATGTGCAAAACTACATTTCAGGCAGGATGTGACAAATGTCAGCTGTACTGTTTATAAGGAGGTGTGAAAAAATGGCAATGGTGAAAATCTGAAGTACAAATATTAAAAATGATCAAAGTTACAAGTGTGCGTGGAAATTGCACAATGCATGCTTGTAAAATAGTAATTTTACGGACGTTTGTCACCTAATTTTCAACATAAGCACTTTAGGACCTCTGCTCATTAACAGAGTCACTGTGATTTTCCTAATCTGTCCCAAACACTGATTTCACAAAGAGACCACGCTATTCTGTGCCAGAAGTGCGAAAACACATTTCAACCATGATTTGAGAAATGACAAGGGTGCATGAACACTGCACAACACACGCTCACAGCACAGTCATTTAATGGACTTTAGGCACCACATTTTCAACATAGGCATTTTAGGACCTCTGCTCATGCACAGTGGCACTGTGATTATCTTGCTCTGACCCAAACACTGATTTCCCACAGCGAAAACGCTATTCTGTGCCAGAAGTACGAAAACACATTTTGGCCCAGATGTAAAAAATGACAGCTATACTGTTCATAAGGAGGCGTGGAAAAATGCAATGTTGAAAATCTAGAGTGAAAATATTAGAGATTCATGAAGTTATGATTGTGCATGGAAACTGCACAATGCACGCTCATAAAACAGTCATATTTTTGATTTTTTTCACCAAATTTGCAACATAGGCTTTTTGAGAGGTCACCTCATGGACAGTGGAACTATCATTTCATTAATTGGTCCCGAAGGGCGATTCCACACAGTGACTGCAAAATCACCTTTCGGGACCGAATAACGTCATGATAGTAACTGAATTCATGAGGAGGAGTCCCAATAACCCCATGCTGAAAATCTGATGGCAAAATTCCCCAAAATGCCCGAGATTATGCATCAAAGTTGAAAAAAACTATTTATGCCATTATACAGCTTACCAGCATTTCTTCAGTTCGCGGTCAGCTTTGAAGAGTACAAATGTGTTCCTGGTCTGCAGAAGATCATTACGCCGGGCTGGCTCTGGAGGTAAATATGGGGTGAGGGGGTGTAGGGAGGTGGGGCACACAGTGGGTGGGCACAGGTTGGGGGCTGCAGACTATGAGGGACCATTTTCTAATTTATAGGGGAAAAAAACATTGCAGGAAAGTTTTTGGTTTTACAGGTACATTTGACATGCTGGGGTGGGCTCCCAGTGTGTCACCTGTGTGTTTTTTTGGGCGGGCTGGGCTGACGAGGGATTGGCACCCCATTGGCAAATTAAAAAAGAGTGTTTGGGGGGGATGATGCCAACGAGGATTGGGCTCCCTCAGTGGCAAATGAACTGGGGAGGGGGGTGTCACCTGCGTTTTTTTGGGGGGACTGTAGCCGATGGGGATTAAGCACCTCGTTGGCAAATAAAATGTGTGCAGTAGTGCAGTAATAAGATCAGAGGATTACTACAGGCATGATGAGGTGGAGGACCATAATGACTTTGAAATGTTGCCCAGTGCTGGTGAGAGTAGCAGTTTTTGTGATGGTGGTGGTGAATGCAGTATGTCTAGTGCAAGTGATACGTCAACCCCGGTAGGCAAATCTGGAAAAATAACATCATTTCTGGGTTTTTCATCATCACCTGTGCAACCGTCTTCATCAAATGTCCACACTCCACCCCCTGCCAATGCCATTCATCACAGAGCACAACCACTTGTGACCAACAACACACCCCGTGTAAAACATTTAAGTCAGCCCATGTTACAGAGTGTTTTTGTGCATAAGCTGAAGTACCCCCCCAATCATACAGTGTCACATGAACTTAATGCTGCTGTAGCAGAAATGCTGGCAATCGATCTTTTGCCCTTCTTCTTTGTGGAGAATTCTGGGTTCTGGTGGTTTACTGCCTGTGCCTGTCCAAAATGGAAAATCCCTTCCAGGACATACTTTTCTACCCGTGCTGTTCCCGAGTTGTTCCGCACTGTCTCAGACTCAGTAAGACATGCCCTTCAACATTCCTCCTCTCAATTCATCCATTTAAGTATGGATATGTGGACAAGTGGCAAAACAGCAGGGAGTTCATATCTGTGTATAACTGCACATTGGGTGCAGGTGCCGGGGGCTGTTTGTGATGCTGGTAGTGTGAATAATCAGTGCAGGAAAGTTGATTGTCATGGTAGCAATCTTCCGGGAATTTGCCAGCATGCAACAATTGCTAAGCACAGTGTGACCTGTTCACACACTGGTGAGAACATGTTGGGCATGGTACTGACTGAAATTGACAGGTGGCCAAACCCACTGTCCATGAAAGCTGGGTTCATAGCAAGTGACAATGGGTCAAATGTGGTGAAATGCATCGCAAATGGTATTTTTTTTCGTGTTCCATGCATGGCCCACTGTTTAAATCTTGTGGTTCAGGAGTTTTTGCATCACCCTGACATAAAGGAAATGCTGACCATTGCACGACATATCTACTCTCACTTTTCAAGATCTGAAAAGGCCCGTGACCAGCTGCGGCAATTATAGATACAAAACAGCCTGCCTCAGCACCGCTTGAAGCTGGAAGTTGTCACCCAATGGAACTCCACGTTATATATGGCAGAGCGGTTGTATGAACAATACAAAGCCATAGCAGAATATCTTGTTATGCACACTAGCCATGACAGTTCTGGGCCTCCATGTCAATGACAACTAAACAGTGGCACATAATGGACTCTGTAATAACAATTTTGCAGTCACACAGGCAGTAAGTGGCGAGTCTGCCTCCATTAGCCAATCAATTCCACTGATGTGGGTGCTGAGGCAGACATTGGTGAATGTACAGCATAGCCTTGATGTTGCCAGAGACAGTGGTAGCAGTATATTGATGCAACACATGCTGACAGTATTCGACCACAATTGTCACATTGTGAGCATTCAGCGTGGTGACAACTTTGCCATGGCAACAATGCTGGACCCATGATACAAACATTGAATTGCATCAGTACTGGAGGGAGGGCCTAAAGAGGTTAAAAATATCAGTGGTCAACTGGTTTGCTTGGTTAATGGGGCACAGAAGTCACATGCCAAGGTTTGCAAACCTCAGCAACATAATCCAGCTGAAGATGTAGCTGGAGGACCAGCAAGCATATCATGCAAGGGTATGGGGACTGTAGTTCCTGGTGGTCTATCATCCAAAGTGGTTGGCGTCAACCCAGTTTGGAAGGCTTTGTCCCAAGTGGGTATTCGTGAAATCAGTGATTCCTGGGAACAGGCTGAAGCATCAACAATCAGACTTAGTGCAGCACAGAGAATGGTTGAGTCATATTTGTCTGAAAACAGGCATCTGACAATAAGTGAAGATCCTCTTTTGTACTGGAGTAGAAAGGTCAGTGAATGGCCAGAACTGACTGCAGTGCCACTGAAGTACCGCACATGCACACCCTCCAGTGTAAGTGTTAAGAGGGTATTCAGCTCAGCAGGTGCAATAGTCAGGGATCGTCAGACAGACCTGTCTCCTGCAAATGTCAGTTTGCTAGAATTCATTAAAATGAATGAGAGGCACATATCAGCACAGACTGTAACCTCGGTATTCATACCCCGGCCTAGTCATGGTGGTCTTGCTGATGTGGAAATGGAGCATCCTGATGGCACTAGCAGTGGCTGCCTGAAACGGACCACCACTGACTTAGATGATGACACAATGGAGAAAGAATTTCCCAGTGGTCAGACTTCAGACATCAATGACTGTGAGGGCAGTTTTCTTTATGAGGATGATGATGTGGTTAATGTTGGCAGATTTCAACTGCAGTATTTAAAAGACAGTGTGCCCCCCCAACCCGGACCACCACCACCAGGACTGATGTTATCGAAGTCTGCTGCCACCATGAGTCTGTCTGCCCCCATGGACCCCCACCACCACCACCGGGACTAATGTTATCCAACTCTGCTGCCACCATGAGTCTGTCTGCCCACCCTGGACCACCACCTCCGGGACTAATGTTATCCAAGTCTGCTGCCACCATGAGTCTGTCTGCCCAACCCGGTCAACCACCTCTGGGACTAATGTTATCCAAGTCTGCTGCCACCATGAGTCTGTCTGCTCGCTCCGGACCACCACCTCCAGGACCGATGTTATCCAAGTCTGCTGCCACCATAAGTCTGTCTGCCCACCCCGGACCACCACCACCGGCACTGATGTTATCCAAGTCTGCTGCCACCATGAGTCTCTCTGCCCCCCGAACCACCACCACCACCGGGACTGATGTTATCCAAGTCTGCTGTCACAATGAGTCTGTCTGCCCCCCACGGACCACCACCACCACCACCGGGACTGATGTTATCCAACTCTGCTGCCACCATGAGTCTGTCTGCCCCACACGGACCACCAGTCCACCACTGCACCACCACCACTAGCTTCTTAATATTTAAACCATAAAGTGAGTATGAGCACTCATGTTTTTTATGCTGTTTCACTTCCTTTAGTTGTATATTTTGTTTTCTGTAGCTTTTCAGAGCCGCAGTGGCAAAACACAGACAGTACACTTCTTTTGTTTCTTTTACAGGAGAACAAAAACAGGCTCCATCGCTATAACTCGTTGGGAAAGATGCTGTAGCTATACCGTACAGAAAGGAACCAATGTAATGTCCATGTAAAATCCATTCTGGTAAGTATTAAGATTTTATTTCATCCGTTTCATTGTTTTGTAAAGACTGCTGCAAATATTGCACACAATAGGTTGTCTTAGTAGTTGACAAGATATGTCTCTGAAATGTAACTTGACAATAGGGATTGAGATTTGAGAACCAGGGAGGGACACATAACAATGAAGCTGTAACTTTTATGAAGTCATTCATTTTTTTTTTTTAGGAAAATTCGCAATACTTTGTTGTTCTGTCAAAGTGGCCTTATCTAAAAAAGTTTGTCAACATGATCAGGCACACCCCTCCCCCGACCCGAGCTTGGGTACACGTGCAACACACAGAAGTCGTTTCATTCGATGACCATGACCATCATTAACAACCGGGCTTCAGAAGGATGTGAATGAAATCTGTGAAGAAATAAAAAAATAAGAGACCATTACAGACAAAACTGAAAATATGACCCCCCCCCAAAAAAAATACTTACCTTCATGTGCTTGAGAGTTATCCGTTTCCATTTAAGTGCAAAAAATTCTCATTGAGCACTGGAAGGTGCACAGCAACAGTTCGGAGTCACCTGTGTGCTGCAGAACAATAGCATGAGTACAGGTCCATGTCAAGTTCAACCCCCCCCTCATCATCACCTACAAAATACACAACCATATACAGTATCTATCTATCTATCTATCTATCTATCTATATATATATATATATATATATATATATATATATATATATATGTATCTACTCACCAAAGCTGCTATTACTGTACATCCAAAGGGCACCTTTCAATCCAGTTGAGATGATCACTTTTCACTTTTCTGCACGCAAGGAGGAAGCATTGTGGGCCTGCAGAAAAAATTTGGAGACTCTGTGTCACCACTGCGTGCATGACTGAGTGCGCCATTAATTCTGCAGGACTTTGTATGTGCTGAAACAGTCTCTTTTCACTTGTTTCCAATTGTCAATTTTCTGCACACAAGGAGGATGCATTGTGGGCCTGCAGGAAAAATATGGGTACTCTATGCCACTTTTGTGTGTTCTGTGATTGTTGCTGTGAGCTCATAGTCATGATGTCATAGTGACATTTTTGCAGTTAAAGAAGCATTGCAAGAATGTCCTCACAGTTATGAACTGTACTTTTTTATGCTATTTTAAATTGCCACAGCAACCACTACTAATGTGTGAGTCGTCAGTAACTTGAATGATACGATTCTTCCTACAATTTATGTCTGCTTCTCTTACTCCTACTTTTTTTATGTATGAAAACAAAATGAGTACGTCTTCCAATATTGTTCCGACCAGCTTGTATTTATTTGCAGTTGCTTTTCAATAACTATTGTTCCGTGGTGTCATATAAAACACTGACTAATGCACAGCTGTTAGTTAACAACAGAAGTTATATATGATAACTACTTGATGTGATGGAGAAAAGCAGAGGAAAACAATGTCAAAGACCTGGTCACACTCACTGTCAGCAGCACCAATTTAAAAGGAATGCTCCTTTCATTATTTCACGCATGAAATAAGCATTTGTCAATGCCGAATGTTTGCTTGCTGGCATTGGCAGTGGTAGTGTAGAAGTTACAGAGCTGCGTAATAGGAATGGCAGTGAAGTATTGAACTGAAGCCAATCTCACCACTACCCTGCAGAGAGTGACAGGCATTGGGGTGTGCCTTTGGGTCATCAGGCATAACGGCCATGCCATTTCACCACACACCACACTGCAGACACTGAAAAGTGTCACTGTGTTCCTTGGGGTCTTTGGCCCTTATGCGCACCCCATTCCATTAGGAAATACGGTGAGATGGGTGCGATATAGGAGAATGGGGTGAACTTTGTGGCTGAAGAGTCCAAGGCATACCGCGATGCCTCTCACTGGCTGCAGGGTGTGGAATGGTATGAGCATTACAGGCAAGAATCCCAAGTCACACCCCTGATGCCTGTCATTCTCTACAGGGTTGGGCGTTATGGTTGGAAACCTAATACCTCAGGCATTCGTTGGTATTTTCCTCCAAATTTTCAACATGGTTTTTGTGACCCCTCATGAACAGGGGAATATCAGTTTGTTAGCGAGCTGTATACACAGCATCTGACACTTAGCATTACAGGTGCAAAACATTCCGAACAGGATGTAAAAATGACAGCTGTACTGTTCATGGGAGGTGTAAAAATGGCAATGTTGCAAATCTGCAGTAAAAATATTAAAAAAACTGGTGAAGTCACGAGCGTACACAGAAACTGTGCAATGCACACCCGTAATATAACTAGGTTGGGGATTTTTTACAGCAGATTGTCAACTCAGGCATTTTGGAGCCTCCGATCATGAACAGTGTCACTGTGATTTTCTTTATCTGTCCCGAAAAATGATTTCCTGCAGTGACCACGCATCTCTGCACTGAAAGTGTGAAAACACACTTCGGCCATTTTGTGAAAAATGACAGCTGTACTGTTCATAAGGAAGTGTGGAAAAATGCCACTGGTGAAAATCTGGACTGAAAATATTACAAAGTCATGAACTTATGAGGGTGCGTGGAAACTGCGCAATGCCCACTCTTAACACAGTCATTTTATGGACTTTTGTCACCAAAGTTCAACATAGCCATTTTAAGACCTCAGCTCATGATCAGTGTAACTGTGATTTTCGTAATCTGTCCCAAACATTGCTTTCGCACACCAACAGCACCATTGTACGCTACATGTGCGAAAACACATTTTGGGTGACATATGAAAAATGGCAGCTGTACTGTTCATAAGGAAGTGTAATAAAATGGCAATGTTGAAAATCTGGAGTGAAAATATTAAATTCGCAAACTTACGGTATGCATAAGTACTGCTAGCATGCTCATAAAACAGTCATTTTAGGAATTTTTCACCAAATTTTCAACATAGCCATTTTAAGACCTCTGCTCATGAACAGTGTCACTGTGATTTTCTTAATGTGTCCCATACATAGATTTAAGCACATCAACTGCGCCATTGTGCGCTACATGGGCGGAAACACATTTTGGGCAAGATGTGAAAAATGACAGCTATACTGCTCATAAGGAGGTGTGGTAAAATGGCAATGTTGAAAATCTGGAGTGAAAATATTGAAAATTCGCTAACTTACAAGAGTGCGTAGGAACTGCACAATGCACACTCGTAAAACAGTCATTTTTAGGCATTTCTTCACCAAATTTTCAACATAGCCATTTTAAGACCTCTGCTCATGAACAGTGTCACTGTGATTTTCTTAATTTGTCCTGTACATTGATTTTGCACACCGACTGCGCCATTGTGCGCTACATGGGCGGAAACACGTTTTGGGTGAGATGTGAAAAATGATAGCTGTACTGCTCTCAAGAAGGTGTGGTAAAATGGCAATGTTGAAAATCTGGAGTGAAAATATTGAAAATTCACGAACTTACGAGCGTGCGTAGGAACTGTGCAATGCACGCTCGTAAAACAGTCATTTTTGGGGATTTTTCCACCAAGTTTTCAAAATAGGCTTCTTGAGAGCCCACGTTATGAACACTGGCAGTGTCTTTTCATTACTCGGTCCCAAAAGGTGATTTTGCGCAGTGACTGCGAAATCACCCTACGGGCCTAAATAACACCATGACAGTGACAGCATTCATGAGAATGGTCCCAAAAACCCCATGTTGAAAATTTGGTGCAAAAATTCCAAAAAATGCCTGAGATATGCAACAAAGTTGAAAAAACCCTATCTTTCCCATTATACAGCTTACCGGCATTTCCTCAGTTTGTGGTTGGCTTTGAAGAGTACAGACGTATTCCTGGTCCACTGAAGATCATCGCGCCAGACTCTGGAGGTAAGTATGGGGTGAGGGGTGTGAGGAGGCAGGGTGCGCAGTGGGTGGAGTCCGGGTTGCGGGGGCAGGGAGACTGCGTGGGACCGTTTTTTCTTTACAGGTTTTTTAATGATGATGGGGACGTTTGCCATGCTGGGGTGGGCTCCCAGCATGGCACAAGATAGGCTGGTTGGGGCGTGGAGCCGGCGGGGATTGGGCACTCCCGTCCGTACACAGCATCTATTGCCATGCTGGGGTTGGCTCCCCAGCGTGGCACCCTTACCTGGGGGCAGTGGAGCCGACGGGGATTGGGCACCCCGTCGGCTATACCATGAGTTGCCACGCTGGGATGGGCACCCAGCGTGGCATGTGAAAAACTTTGAGGGGAGCGCACAGCCGACGGGGATTGGGCACCCCAGTCGACTATACAGTGTGTATGGTGAGGGGCACGCAGTATGTGTGCTGTGTGTGTGTGTGTGTGTGTGTGTGTGTGTGTGTGTGTGTGTGTGTAGGGGAGCTGCGCGCAAGCAGGCGATATCTGATCGCTGCTCACTGGCGTAGCTCCCCTTCAACTGACGCCACTACATTTTGGAGCTGTCATAGACAGCTCCAGCATCGCATGGAGGACTGGGGCTGCGCCTGCCAACACACTGACTGAATGGGAAGAGGGGGTGACACACCTCCGAAAACTTGGATGATGGCACTATGTTTCTTGTACATGCGTGCAAGCGAACATAAAAAGGTAGTACAGCACACTCAACTACTGCAAATTATCATATCATTCCAGTCAGTCAGGATGTAAGTAAAGGAAGCAGTAACATAGCATTAAAAAATATAGGTCAGAGTTATCAACAGATTGTTGCGCTGCTGCTTTACAGACAGTCACCACATTACATAGTTATGGTGATGCACATAAACTAACATGTGGGGGCATTACTACCACTGGAATATGTCTTGCTCCACAGAGTGCAATATATGTCTGTGAAAACTAACCATAATTTCATTACAATAAGTCACATGACAGAGGAATTAATCTGAAAAGCAACCCACATTTGTGCCACACTTCCTCAGCAATGTTAAGATGTGATGGCAGGGGGAGCGCAGGTGCATGCTCCACTATACTGAATGTCCAGCAGCTATCCCAAGCAATGTTTCCTAATGTAATAAGGTTCACTTTGTGGTGAAATGTGGGATGTTTCCACTACCAAAGCTCTTCTTACTGGTAACGTGACCACACATTTCACATCAAACTGACCATTAACATAAAGAAACATTCGCAAAACTGCACATTCCGATATTCACAGTAAGGAGCGGAGCATGTACACACAATCTCTCTGCCATCATGTACTAATGTTGCTGAGAAGGGAGGCAGAATGTGGGAAGATTTTCAGAATGGGAATACCTCTCTCACATGACTCACTAATGCATTTACACATTGTTTTAAAAAAAAATGACTGCACTATGTGATGCAAGAAAGATTCCCTTGGAAGGGAAAATGTATATGATTTAATAATAACAAACAAAAAACACAACAAAAGTACAACATAGTAGTGGGGTGAGGTCAGGGAGGGTGGGTGTGGGAGGGGCAGAAAACAATATTTGGACTTACTATGACCGTGGGAAGCCATGGTGGTCCAGCAGCAGGTGCAGCTCTGAAATTATTTGCTGCTGCTGTCCTTCCACTCTGGTAACCTGCTGCTCCAAATGAATTAAACACTTGTTGTTTTCCTCCAGTGCTGCCCACATCAGGAGGCGGTCAGACTGGCTAACAGGGACTGTGCCGGGGTCCACTGCAGTGGATAATCCAGGTAGTGGGGCTGGTGGTGGACAGGGTGGTGCTGTTGGCTGTGGTGGCGGTGGTGGTAGAGCACCTGATGTAGCCCTCCTCCTCATGCTGTGGTGGTGACTTCTGTGAGGCACATCTCCCACCCCAGCAGCACCCTAGGCCACTGCCACGGAAGGGTCAGCAGGTAGACACATGGCCCCCCCGAGGCAGCCTGCCACTCTGCCCTGTGGTGATTCATCATGTGGGTGCACTGGCCGCCGGTCCCCAAATTTGTCCCAGGGGGACCACGGCGCACCAGCACACCTCACACATGGCACTGCACCACTATACTGTGTCACCCCACACAGTTAAAAAACTCCCATACTAGGAAGCTGCAGGGAGGGACCAGACACAGTACGCACTTTGCGGCCATGAGTCCCACCACCACCCACTATTGCCAGGGCCACCTCCTGTGGCTGTGGAGGGGGTGCTGCTGGAGCCCCAACAGCTTCTGCTAGTGGTGGTGGTAGAGAAGGTGGAAGAGCAACAGCCACCAGTGCATTGGTGCTGCTGCTGCTGCTCCTGTTGCTTCCGCGGGGGAAGCAACACTGGCCAGGAGTCTGGAGTGGTCCAACATAACATGAACACCTCACCCCCCATGGGTCCACACTCCTCCCCTGCTAATGCTCACACGTGCCAGCAACTCGCCTTCCCTGACTCGAACCTGACCCTCCATCCTCCTGGGTCCATGGGACGACACACACACACGTATACACACACACACACACACAAACAAAACAAAACAAAACTTATACAAAAAATTCACTAACCAAAAACCACTTACACAATACAAACACTAAATAAAATAGCTTTTAAAAAATCTGTTTGAAATAACAGTAACAAGAAATGACTCCGAGAGCCAAGCAAACTCCTCTCCTCTCACAATTCTGATTTCTCCCTGTACAAATGCAAAGGAGAAAGTGAAACTACTTCTCTGACTCACTTCCTTCCTGCCTGGCTAAAACATGTGACTTATAGTACTGCAGGCCATGTGATGTGCCTATTTTCTTCTCACTTCGCCTTACTTCACGTTAAGGCATAATGACAATGCAAAGTGGCATGGCAATGATAAGGTAAAGTGAGCACTTTATGAGGTCCACTTTGCATTGTGCTCTGCGGACGCAAAGTGGTCACTTCGCATCCACTTCGAGGATGGATTTATAATTTGCTGCCTCTCTACTCCTGTGCCACCCTTAAAACAGGCACTTGTGCCTAGTGGGCCTTACCCATTTACCAAAACAATAAAAAGAAAAGTGCAGGTGAGCATGGGTACCAATTTTATTGTGAGTGCCACTGCCAGAGAAAATACCAAGTCAACCAGGTGCAAGAGTTGTCCTTCACTTAGTTTGTGAGATAAACTGCTTGTGTCTGCTCTGTGCAAATCTTTCATCCTTCCCTTGCAAGAATTCTTGTACATCAGTAGAAATGATCAGACCAGCCTGACCATTTGGATCTATTATTCTTCAAACTGGGCACTGACAGAAATATTCTAGCAGCCTCCCTGGCATTCTTCTGTAGTCTTTCCCTCCTCATTAATGAGCTACCTACTATTTGGAAAACTGCATATCTGACCCTCCCCCTCCCCATTTCAATCTGGTGCCATATCTGGCCAGGCTCATAACAAATCTGTCTGTACTGTCCAAATTGATAGAGAATGCGTACATGTACAACACTTCTCTTACCTGGATACAAACAACCTGATAACACCAAACAATCCGCCTTCAGAGCCAAACCCAGCACATCTGCTTTAGTCTAGGTAACTGATGACTTCCTAACTGCGTTTGATTATAAATTTACAATATTAACAGTCTCACCAATGTGTTGCTTTTGCATTTCTTAAATAGTTGGAAAACCATTGATGGAGTTAGCACAAAAGCCCTAAAACTATTGTCTAAAAGTTTTAATGCAGTTTTTATTGCATAGTGACAGAAATGCAGAGGAATTTTAGGTGAGCAGCAAAAACATTTCATGAACATTGCTTTTTGGGCTGGTTAAGTGTTGGAAATAAATCAGTGAGTTGCCAATGCATTGCTAACTTAAAACAAGCATTTGTCAATGCCGAATGTTGATTGCGTTGGTCTGTTGAGCTCGCGCAGTGGGCCTCTGTCAGTGGCTCAGTCTGTTTGTCCCAGTGCTGCAGGCTGCTTTTTTGTACTGGGCTGATGCGTGCATTGGCACCTTGTTCTGCCAAGGAAGGAATACGCAGCTGTCCCGAGAGAGCTCCATTGAGGTGGCTCACTCCCCCTGTGTCACTCACTCATTCTGTGTCTCCTGGCACTGCAGGCTGCCTTTTTGTACTGGGCTTCTACCTGTGTTGGTGACTTTTTCTACCCATGAAGAAATCCACAGCTGTCCCGGCAGAAGTCCATTGAGGTCGCTCAGTCCGCCTGTCTCACTCATTCCGGTTCTCCTGGGGCTGCAGGCTGCCCTTTTGTACTGGGCTCTTGCCTCTGTTGGCACCTTTTTCTGCCCACTAAGAAATCTGCAGCAGTCCCGACAAAGTTCCGTTGAGCTCTCTCACTCCCCTTCTCTCTCTCTCTCGCTCATTCTGTTCTGCAGGCGCTGCAGGCCGCCCTTTTCTACTGGGCTCCTGCCTGCGTAGCTGCCTTCTTATGCCCATAAAAAAATTTGTAGCAGTTACAATACAGCTCTGTTGAGCTCACTCACTCGCTCATTCTGGTTTTCCTACCACTGCAGGCTGCCCTTTTGTACTGGGCCCCTGCATGCATTGCTGCCTTTTTCTGCCCACAAACAAATCTGCAGTAGTCCCAACAAAGCCCCGTTGAGCTCACTGACTCCCCCTCCCTCACTTGCTCATTCTGTGTCTCCTGGCGCTGCAGGCTGCCCTTTTGTACTGGGCTCCTGTCTGCAGTGGCAGCTTTTTCTGGCCAGAAAGAAATCTGAAGCAGTCCTGACACAGCTCCACTGAGCTCACTCACTGCCCATCTGTCACTCTTGCATTCCGTTTTTGCAAGCGCTGCAAGCTGGCCTTTTGTACTGGGCTCCTGTCTGTGTTGCCGCATTTTCTGCCCACAAAGAAATCTGCAGCAGTCACACTACAGCTCGGTTGAGCTCACTCAGTACCTTTCTGTCACTCGTTTGTTCTGTTTGACTTGGCGCCGCAGACTGCACTTTTGTATGGGGCTCCTGGCTGCGTTGGCACCTTTGTCTGTCCACAAAGAAATCCGTAGCTGTCCCGACAGAGCTGCGTTGAGGTCGCTCAGTCTCCCTCTCTCATCGCTCATTCTGTTTGTCCTGGTGCTGCAAGCTGCCCTTTTGTACGGAGTTCCTTCCTGCATTGGCCCCTTTTTCTGCCCACAAAACAATCCCAGCAGTCCTGACAGAGCTCCGTTGAGCTCACTAAGTCCCCTTGTCTCACTCACTCTCACTGTTTGTCCCACCGCTGCAGACTGCCCTTTTGTACTGGGTCCCTGCCTGTATTGATGCCTTTTTCTGCCCACAAAGAAATCTGCAGCAGTCCTAACAGCGCTTTGGTGAGGTCGCACACTCCTCCTCCCTCACTCACTCTCTCGTTCTGTTTCTTCCAGTGCTGCAGGCTGCCCTTTTGTACTGAGCTCTTGTGTTGGGGCCTTTGTCTGCCCACAAACAAATCCACAGCAGTCCCGACAGAGCTCAGTTGAGCTCGGTCACTCCAACCTCTCACTCAGTCAATCTTAATCTGTCCCAAACACTGATTTCCTAGAGTGACCGTGCTATTGTGCGGCAGGAGTGCAAAAACATATTTTAGCCAGGATGTGAAAAATGACAGCTGTAGTGTTCATAAGGAGTTGTGAAAAAATGCCACTGTTGAAAAGGTGGCGTGACAGTATTACAAATTTGCAAAGTTACAAGGGTTGTGGAAACAGTTCAACGCATGCTTGTAACACAGTCATGTTATGGCAGTCCCAACAGAGCTCCGTTGAGCTCGCTCACTCCGCTTCTCTCACTCGTTCATTCTGTTGTGCCGGCACTGCAGGCTGCCCTTTTCTACTGGGCTCCTGCCTGCGTTGGTGCCTTCTTATGCCCACAAAGAACTTTGCAGCAGTTACAGTACAGCCCTGTTGAGCTCACTCACTCATTCTGGTTTTCCTGCCACTGCAGGCTGCCCTTCTGTACTGGGCCCCTGCATGCATTGCTGTCTTTTCCTGCCCACAAATAAATCTGCAGCAGTCCCAACAAAACCCCGTTGAGCTCACTGACTCCCCCACTCGCTCGGTCTGTGTCTCTTGGCACTGCATGCTGCCCTTTTGTACTGGGCTCCTGCCTGCATTGGTGGCTTTTTCTGGCCAGAAGGAAATCTGAAGCAGTCCCGACATAGCTCCACTGAGCTTGCTCACTCCCCCTCTGTCACTCTCGCATTCCGTTTCTGCTGGCACTGCAAGTTGGCCTTTTGTACTGGGCTTCTGCCTTCGTTGCCACATTTTCTGCCCACAAAGAAATCTGAAGCAGTCACACTAGAGCCCTGTTGAGCTCACTCACTATCGCTCTGTCACTCACTCGTTCTGTTTCTCTTGGCGCCGCAGACTGCGCTTTTGGATGGAGTTCCTGGCTGTGTTGGCAACTTTGTCTGTCCACAAAGAAATCTGCAGCTGTCCCGACAGAGCTCTCATCGCTCATTCTGTTTGTCCTGGTGCTGCAAGCTGCCCTTTTATACAGGGCTCCTGCCTGCATTGGCGTCTTTTTCTGTCCACAAAGAAATCCCAGAAGCTCTGACAGAGTTCCGTTGAGCTCACTAAGTCCCCTTGTCTCACTCGCTCATACTGTTTCTCCCACTGCTGCAGGCTGGCCTTTTGTACTGGGCCCCATGCCTGTATCGATGCCTTTTTCTGCCCACAAAGAAATCTACAGCAGTCCTGACAGCACTTCGGTGAGTTTGCTCACTCCCCCTCCCTCACTCGCTCTCTCGTTCTGTTTCTCCCAGTGCTGCAGGCTGCCCTTTTGTTCTGGGCTCTTGTGTTGGGGTGTTTGTCTGCCACAAACAAATCCACAGCAGTCCCGACACAGCTCAGTTGAGCTCGGTCACTCCCCCCTCTCACTCGGTCAATCTTAATCTGTCCCAAATGCTGATTTCCCACAGTGACCATGCTATTGTCCGCAGGAGAGCAAAAACATATTTTAGCCAGGATGTGGAAAATGACAGCTGTAGTGTTCATAAGCAGTTGTGAAAAAATGCCACTGTTGAAAATGTGGTGTGACAGTATTACAAATTTACGAAGTTACAAGGGTGCATGGAAACAGTTCAACGCACGCTTGTAATACAGTCATGCTATGGAGCTTCGACACCAAATTTTCAACATAGGGATTTTAGGACCTCTGCTCAGGAACAGTGCCACTGTCATTTTCTTAATCTGTCCCGAACCCTGACTTCCCTCAGTGACCACGTTATTATGTGCCGGAACTGTGAAAACACATTTCAGTCAGGATGCAAAAAATGAGAGCTGTACTGCTTATAAGGAGGTGTGAAAAAATGGCACTGTTGAAAATGTGGTGTGACAATATTACAAATCTGTGAAGTTACAAGGGTGCATGCAAAGTGCGCAACACACACTTGTAACACAGTCAATTGATGGGCTATCATCACCAAGTTTTCAACATAAACATTTTAGGACCTCTGCTCATGAACACTATCATTGTCATTTTCTTAATCTGGCCCGAGCAGTGATTTCCCACAGCGACCGCTCTATTCTGCACCAGAAGTGCGAAAAAACACATTTCGGCCAGGATGGGAAAAATGACAGCTGTACTGTTCATAAGTAAGTCTGGGAAAATGGCAATGTTGAACATCTGGAGTGAAAATATTAGAAATTCACGAACTTACGAGCATGCGTACCAACTGCGCAACGCACGCTCGTAACACAGTCATTTTATGGAGGATAGTAACCAAATTTTCAACATAGGCATTTTAGGACCTCTACTCATGAACAGTGTCACTGTCATTTTCTTAATCTGTCCTGAACACTGATTTCCCACAGTGACCGTGCTATTCAGCTGTCCCGACAGAGCTCTGTTGAGGTAAATCAGTCTCCCTCTCTCATCGCTCATTCTGTTTGTCCTGGCTCTGCAAGCTGCCCTTTTGTATGGGGCTCCTGCCTACATTGGTGCCTTTTCCTGCCCACAAAGAAATCCCAGCAGTCCTGACAGAGCTCTGTTGAGCTCACTAAGTCCCCTTGTCTCACTCGCTCGAACTGTTTCTTCCACCGCTGCAGGCTGGCCTTTTGTACTGGGCTCCTGCCTGTACTGATGCCTTTTTCTGCCCACAAAGAAATCCGCAGCAGTCCTGACAGCGTTTCAGCTGGTTCGCTCACTCCCACTCCCTCACTCGCTCTCTCGTTCTGTTTCTCCCAGTGCTGCAGGCTGCCCTTTTGTAGTGGGCTCTTGTGTTGGGGCCTTTGTCTGCCACAAACAAATCCACAGCAGTCCTGACAGAGCTCAGTTGAGCTAGGTCACTCCACCCCCCCACTCAGTTGATCTTAATCTGTCCTAAACACTGATTTCCCACAGTGACCGTGCTATTGTCCACAAGAGTGTAAAAACATATTGTAGCCAGGATGTGAAAAATGACAGCTGTAGTGTTCATAAGGTGTTGAAAAAATGCCACTGTTGAAAATGTGGTGTGACAGTATTACAAATTTGCGAAGTTACAAGGGTGCGTGGAAACAGTTCAATGCACGCTTGTAACACAGTCATGTTATGGAGTTTCGTCACCAAATTTTCAACATAGGGATTTTTGGACTTCTGCTCATGAACAGTATCAGTGTCATTTTCTTAATCTGTCCTGAACACTGATTTCCCACGGTGACCATGCTATTCTGCGCTGGAAGTGCGAAAACACATTTTGGCCAGGATGTGAACAATGACAGCTATGCTGATCACAAGGAGGTGTGACAAAATGCCAATGTTGAAAATCTGACATGAAAATATTGTAAATTCGCGAAGTTACGAGCATATGTAGCAACTGTGCAATGCACGCTCGTAAAACAGTCATTTTTTGGATTTTTTCCACCAAATTTATAACATAGGCTTTTTGAGAGCCCACCTCATGAACACAGGCACTGTCGTTTCATTAATCGGCCCTGAAGGGTGATTCCGCACAGTGACCATGAAACCACCTTTTGGGGCCGATTAACACCAGGACAGTTCAAGATTTCATGAGGAGGGGTCCTAAAAACCCCATGTTGAAAATTTGGTGAAAAAATTCCCAAAACTGCCCGCGATATGCACTAAAGTTGAAAAAACCCTATTCATTACATTGTACAGCTTACCGGCATTTCCTCAGTTCGCAGTCGGCTTTGAAGAGTGCAGACGTGTTCCCGGTCCCGAGTCGTCATGCCATGCTCGGAGGTAAGTATGGAAGTGAAGGTGTGGGGAGGCAGAGTGCGCAGTGATTGGGTGCGGGTTGTGGGAGAGGTGAGGGAGACTCACAGTGCCGTTCCTTTCTTTCAGGTACAAGAAAACATTGCGGGGCCTTTCCACATTTCAGGGGATGGGGCACACTGGGGTGAGCTCCCAGCGAGCCACCAGAGTCTTGGGGGACAGCTGTAGCGACGGGGGATTGCACGGCCGGCAAACAACAAAAAGGGGGATTTTTCTGCTGACGGGGAGTAGGCCCCCGTCGGCAAATAAACATTGGGGGGGTACATATTGTTTGTGAATACAGTGGCAAGCCACCACCATGTTCACAAACAATACCACAGATCCTACATCCCGCTATGCAATGACGGATCGCTCCCTCATTGCAGCAGATGGCTGATGCTGCAATGATGAAGGGGCCCCTGATTGCAGCGGCTAATTTGTTTGAAAGTTGTGGCATGCTGGCTGAACTAGTGTCAGCAGCAGCGTGCCATGGCATTGGCAGATGGAGGACAAGCCCTTTGCAGGCTGTGGGGGCATTGGGCACAACAGTGCCATGCCTCCACAACCTGCTTCTGCAGAAACCTGCTGCAACATGTTTCCTGTGCATGCACACAATCAACATAAAAAGGGCAACAATGCTAAACTAACTCACTGGCAGGACAGTTTAATGCAAGGACTAAACTGGGCAGGAGCCCACAGGAACTCAGTTCCACCACCTCTTAAAGCATGGTACAGTATGACATCTCTGCATTGTTTCTCCATTGACTACTATAGGAGTGTTACACCACCTAACAAGCATTTGTCAATGCCGAATGTTTGCTTGCTGGCATTGGCAGTGGTGGTGTAGAAGTTACAGAGCTGCGTAATAGGAATGGCAGTGAAGTATTGAACTGAAGCTAACCCCACCACCACCCTGCAGAGAGTGACAGGCATTGGGGTGTGCCTTTGGGTTGTCAGGCATAGCAGCCACGCCATTTCACCACACCCCACCCTGCAGACACTGACAAGTGTCACTGTGTTCCTTGGGGTCTTTGGCCCTTATGCGCACCCCATTCCATTAGAAAATATGGTGAGATGGGTGCAATATAGGAGAATGGGGTGAACTTTGGGGTCAAAGAGTCCAAGGCATACCTTGATGCCTCTTACTGGCTGCAGGGTGTGGAATGGTATAAGCATTACAGGCAAGAATCCCAAGTCACACCCCTGATGTCTGTCATTCTCTACAGGGTTGGGCGTTATGGTTGGAAACCCTAACACCTCAGGCACTCATTGGTATTTTCACTCCAAATTTTCAGCATGTTTTTTTTGTGACCCCACCTCATGAACAGGGGGAATATCAGTTTGTTAGCCGAGAGCTGCTTATGCACAGCGACTACGGCATTTAGCACCACAGGTGCAAAAACATTCCGAACAGGATGTAAAAAATGACAGCTGTACTGTTCATGGGGAGGTGTAAAAAATGGCAATGTTGCAAATCTGCAGTAAAAATATTTAAAAATGGTAAGTGATGAGCGTACATAAGCGACATGCAACGCACACCCGTAATATAATTAGGTTGGGAATTTTTTACAGCAGATTGTCAACTCAGGCATTTTGGTGCCTCCGATCTTGAACACTGTCATTGTGATTTTCTTTATCTGTCCGGAACAATGATTTCCCACAGCGACCACACATCTCTGCACTGAAAGTGTGAAAACACACTTCGGTCATGTTGTGAAAAATGACAGCTGTACTGTTCATAAGGAAGTGTGGAAAAATGCCACTGGTGAAAATCTGTACTGAAAATATTACAAAGTCATGAACTTATGAGGGTTCGTGGAAACTGCGCAATGCTCACTCGTAACACAGTCATTTTATGGACTTTTGTCACCAAATTTTCAACATAGCCATTTTAAGACCTCGGCTCATGAACAGTGTAACTGTGATTTTCGTAATCTGTCCCAAACATTGCTTTCGCACACCAACAGCACCATTGTGTGTTACATGTGCGAAAACACATTTTGGGTGACATATGAAAAATTGCAGCTGTACTGTTCATAAGGAAGTGTAATAAAATGGCAATGTCGAAAATCTGGAGTGAAAATATTGAAAATTCGCGAACTTACAAGCGTGCATAGGAACTGTACAACGCATGCTCGTAAAACAGTCATTTTTTGGAATTTCACCAAATTTTCAACATAGCCATTTAAGACCTCTGCTCATGAACAGTGTCACTGTGATTTTCTTAATGTGTCCCGTACATTGATTTGCTACCGACTGCGCCATTGTGTGCTACATGGGGGGCTGACGTTTTGAGTGAGATGTGAAAAATGACAGCTGTACTGCTCATAAGAAGGTGTGGTAAAATGGCAATGCTGAAAATCTGGAGTGAAAATATTGAAATTTTGCGAACTTACGGCGTGCGTAGGAACTGCGCAATGCCGCTAAATAAAACAGTCATTTTGGAATTTTTCACAATTTTCAACATAGCCATTTAAGACCTCTGCTCATGAACAGTGTCACTGTGATTTTCTTAATGTGTCCCATACATTGATTTCGCACACTGACTGTGCCATTGTGCACTACATGAGTGGAAACATGTTTTGGGTGAGATGTGAAAAATGACAGCTATACTACTCATAAGAAGGTGTGTAAAATGGCAATGTTGTTGAAAATCTGGAGTGAAAATATTGAAAATTCGCCCGAACTCTGTCTAAACAGGAACTGTACAGCACATGCTTTCATTAAACAGTCATTTGGGAATTTTCCACCAAATTTTCAAAATAGTCTTTTGAGAGCCCACCTTATGAACACTGGCAGTGTCATTTCATTAATCATTCTGGAAAGGTGATTTCATGCAGTGGCTGCGAAATCACCTTTCGAGCCAATAACGCCGTGACAGTGCAAGAATTCATGAGGAGGGGTCCCAAAAACCCCATGTTGAAAAAAAAGTGCCCGAGATATGCAATAAAGTTGAAAAACCCCTATCTTGCCCATTATACAGCATACTGGCATTTCCTCAGTTCACGGTCGGCTTTGAAGAGTGCAAACATGTTCCCGGTCCACTGAAGATCGTCGTGCCATGCTCCGGAGGTAAGTATGGGGTGGGGGTGTGGAGAGGCAGGAGTCGTGGTGGGTGAGTGCGGGTTGTAGGGGGCTGGGAGACTGCGTGGGACCACTTTTGCTTTACAGGTTTTATTTTTTTAAAGATGACAGGACATTTGCCACACTGGGGTGGGCTCAGCGTGCTGAGGGCGACTGGGATGTGAAGCCGATGGGATTGGGCACCGCGCCGGCCATATCATCAGTTGCCAAGCTGAGGTGGGCTCTCAGTGTGGCACCTGGTAGTTTGAGGGGCAGTGGAGCCGATGGGATTGGGCACCCCATTGGCTATACATGACTTGCCACACTGGGGTGGGCACCCAGCGTGGCATTTGGAAGCTGCTAGAGCGCCGGCTTACAGCTGAGGATTGGGCACCCCGTCGGCTATAGAGTGTGTGCGTGGGGGCAGCACAGTATGCGTCTTGCGTGTGTGTGTGTGTGTGTGTGTGTGTGTGTAGGGAGCTGCGCGCAGGCAGGCGATATCTTATCGCTGCTCACTGAAGCGTAGTTCCCCCTTTCAACTGTATGGCACTGCATTTTGGAGCTTGTCATAGACAGCTCCAGCATGCATTGGCTTACAGGGGCCACGCCTGCCAACACACTGACTGAACTGGAGGAGGGGGTGACACACCTCCGAAAACTCGGATGATGGCACTATGTTTCTTGCACATGCGTGCAAGCAAACATAAAAATGATAGCTCCACCACTTAGAAATGAAGATGCGAGAGTTCCTCCACCTAAACATTTCCTGTGTAACTGTTGTATTAATGTGAAATGTACTTTAGCTGTGTGGCTTCATTCTTAGTTTTCTGCAAGACTTTTGCTACAACTGATCATACTAAGAGTTTCTCCACAAACTAATAATCTTTGGAATCAGCCCACATTGCATTACCCTGGTTCTCAAATCACATAAACAATCGCCTGCAGCAGGTAAGAGCAAAGGGTCACACATTCTCTTGTTACACTATCTGCACAGGAGAAGAAATGTGCAAAGTCAAGAAACTATGTTTTGAGAAATTCTTTCTGAACGGTTTCCAACTCTGATTTGACATCTTCTTCACTCGATGAAATAGGTTAATTAATGGTCAGTTGGAAAGGCAAACTGGCCTGAAGCAGGTCTTAGGCTAGTAGAAAATGTGGAAGGAGTCAGCAAAAAGAAGACTGAACCCTCTGAGTGATGTGATGAGGGGATGCAGCCTGTAGTTATAGTTTTTCCAATTCTCTCAGGCCAGTGATAAGACTGGATACCACCGACTGTCTTTTTTTTTTTTACAAGGAACAGCATAATAAGCTGTGATAACTTGTTTTTGGGTGTGTCCTGGGTAGTGGGTTACATAAACCTGTTTTACGGACATTGAAAGGGGAGTGCTGGACTTTTGGATCTCCAGTCTGTGTGGCAAACAAGTTTGTTGTTCATGAGAAGGCCCATGGGGGTAAGCAAGAACATTTAAGTGAGAGCAGTGAGTTTTTTCTGTTTGGAATTTATTTGTTGTTTTTAATTGTTTATTTGTTAAACTTCCAAGTGTTGTATTTCCTCCAGTTTGCTGTACATTTAGGGTAAGCATTTAATATTTGATATTTAATAAAAAATCTGTGTCTACTATATTTTAAGAAACACAGGTAATCCACTTTGGGGGGAGCAAAATCCATAATCCACTCCTGGGAGGACTCTACCAAACTTAAAAGGTAAACCTATATCTAATACATAGCAGGGGGAGAGGTTACCTAGAGCAACTGGGGGGGGCTACTATGTCTAACAGACCTTATACTATGTCAGGAAGCACCGGGCATTGCGACATGTGAGCAGGGGCCTGTTCTATAACTTGAAAGGTAGAGTCCTTAGAGATTTATGACCAGGATGGAGGTAGCATGATAAAGTAAGTGAACCAGACCTCCTTGTCACATCACTCAGATCTCGCACGGGAGTGTGTGTGACACTCTCGAAGTAGTAATTCACTTCATCTTTACAAAGAAGTCAGTCATGGCTCTGTATTGGAACCATTTTTATGTTGATTGCGCACATGCACAAGAAACAAATTGCATCAGCTTTCTCCACAAGCAGGTTGTGGAGGCGTGGCACTGTTGTGCCCAATGCCCCCACAGCCTGCAAAGGCTTGTCCCCTGTCCCCCAATGCCAAGGCACGCTGCTACTGACACTAGTTCAGCCAGCGTGCCACGACTTTCTAAAAAATCAGTTGCTGCAATTGGGGGCCACCTCGTCAGTGCAGTGTCAGCCATCCGCTGCAATGAGGGAATGACCCATCATTGCAGGGCGGGATGTAAGACACCTGATATTGTTTACATGAACATGGCGGCGGCTTGCCGCCCGTATTCTAAATAATATCTACCATGTTTATTTGCCGATGGGGAGCCCTCCCCATTGGCATAATGTAACACCCCACTTTTATTGTCTGCCCGGCCCAGGTGCCCAATCCCGTCGGCGAAGCGAAATCCACCCTTTTGTTGTTTGCCGATGGGGTGCCCTATCCCCATTGGCAGAAAAAATCCCTGTTCTTTTGTTGTTTGCTGATGGGGTGCCCAATCCCTGTCTGCTAGACTGCCCCAAAAAACAGGACTCCGGTGGCACACTGGGAGCCCACCCCAGCATGCTACATGCCCCTTTGGTTGTTTGCAGATGGGGGGGTCCCCAATCCCCCGTCGGCTACAGCTGTCCCCCAAAGCAGGACTCCGGTGGCACACTGGGAGTGCACCCCAGCATGCTACATACCCCTGCAAAGTTGAAAACCGTCCCGCGACGTGTTTTTGGTTTTCTCCCTGAAAAAAAGGAAACGGTCCCTCGAAGTCTCCCTGCATTCCTCCCACAACCTGCGCCCACCTACAGCGCACCCTGCCTCCCCACACCCCCCATCCCATACTTACCTCCGGAGCTCGGCGCGACAATCTTCGGTGGACCGGGAACACATCTGCACTCTTCAAAGCCGACCGTGAACTGAGGAAATGGCGGTAAGCTGCATAATGTAATAGTTTTTTTCAACTTTAGTGCATATCTCGGGCATTTTTGGGAATTTTTGCACCAAATTTTCAACAAGGGGTTTTTGGGGCCCCTCCTCGTGAATTCTTGAGCTGTCATGGCACTAATTGGGCCCAAAAGGTGGTTTCAAGGTCACTTTGCGGAATCACCCTTCAGGGCCGATTAATGAAATGACAGTGCCGGTGTTCATGAGGTGGGCTCTCAAAAAGCCTATGTTGCAAATTTAGTGGGAAAAATCATAAAAATGACTGTTTTACGAGCATGCATTGTGCAGTTGCTACGTATGCTCATAACTTTGTGAATTTACAATATTTTCATGCCAGATTTTTAGCACTGGCATTTTGTCATCCCTCCTTGTGAGTAGTACAGCTGTCATTGTTCACGTCCTGGCTGAAATGTGGTTTCGCACTTCCAGCATAGAATGGTGCGGTCGCTGTGGGAAATCAGTGTTCAGGACAGATTAAGAAAATGCCAGTGACACTGTTCATGAGTAGAGGTCCTAAAATGCCTATGTTAAAAATTTGGTAATGATGCTCTATAAAATGACTGTGTTACGAGCGAGCGTTGCCCAGTTGGCACGTAAGCTCATAACTTTGTGAATTTACAATATTGTCACTCCAGAATTTCGACATTGCCATTTTCCCAGATCTACTTATGAACAGTACAGCTGTCATTTTCCACATCCTGCCCGAACTGTGTTTCCACGCTTCCGGCCCACAATAGCGCAGTCGCTGTGGGGAATCGCTGTTCGGGACAGATTAAGAAAACGACAGTGATACTGTTCATGAGCAGAGGTCCTAAAATACCTATGTTGAAAATATGATGATGATAGCCCATCAATTGACTGTGTCTCAAGTGTGCATTGTGCACTTTCCACGCACCCTTGTAACTTTGCAGATTTGTAATATTGTCACACCAGATTTTCAACAGTGCCATTTTTTCACACCTCCTTATAAGCAGTACAGCTGTCATTTTTCACATCCTGACTGAAATGTGTTTTCACAGTTCCGGTGCAGGATAACGTGGTCACTGTGGGAAATCAGTGTTTGGGACAGATTAAGAAAATTACAGTGGCACTGTCCATGAGCAGAGGTCCTAAAATCCCTATGTTGAAAATTTGGTGATGAAACTGGATAACATGACTGTGTTACAAGCGTGCGTTGAACTTTTTCCACGTACCCTTGAAACTTCGCAACTTTGTAATACTGTCACACCATATTTTCAACAGTGGCATTTTTTCACAACTCCTTATGAACACTACAGCTGTCATTTTTCACATCCTGGCTAAAATATGTTTTTGCATGCCTGCCGGACAATAGTACGGTCACTCTGGGAAATCAGTGTTTGGGACAGATTAAGATCGTCCGAGTGAGAGGGGGGAGTGACTGAGCTCAACTGAGGTCTGTCAGGACTGCTGTGGATTTCTTTGTGGGCAGAAAAAGGTGTCGGTATAGGCAAGGGCCCAGTACAAAAGGCCAGCCTGCAGTGGTGGGAGAAACAGTACGAGCAAGTGAGACAAGGGGACTTAATGAGCTCAATGGAGCTCTAGCAGGACTGCTGGGATTTCTTTGTGGGCAGATAAAGGTGCCAACACAGGCAGGAGCCCCATACAAAAGTGTAGTCTGCCGCCCCAAGAGAAACAGAATGAGCGAGTGACAGAGCGGTAGTCAGCAAGCTCAGCGGAGCTCTAGTGTGACTGCAGCAGATTTGTTTGTGGGCAGAAAATGTGGCAACGCAGGCAGGAGCCCAGTACAAAAGGCCAGCTTGCAGTGCCAGCAGAAACGGAATGTGAGAGTGACAGAGAGGGAGTGAGTGAGCTCAGTGGAGCTGTGTCAGGACTGCTGCAGATTTGTTAGTGGGCAGACAAAGGCCCCAACACAAGAGCCCAGTACAAAAGGGCATCCTGCAGCACTGGGAGAAACAGAACGAGAGAGCGAGTGAGGGAGGGGGAGTGAGCGAACTCACCGAAGCACTGTCAGGACTGCTGCGGATTTCTATGTGGGCAGAAAAAGGCATCAATACAGACAGGGGCCCAGTACAAAAGGCCAGCCTGCAGCGGTGGGAGAAAAAGTACAGTGAGTAGGACAAGGGACTTAGTGAGCTCAGCAGGCTCTATCCAGACTGCTGGGATTTCTTTGTGGGCAGAAAAAGGCGCGCATGCAGACAGGAGCCCCGTACAAAAGGGAAGCTTGCAGTCCCTGGACAAACAGAGTGAGCGATGAGAGATGGAGACTAAGCGACCTCAACAGAGCTCTGTCGGGACAGCTGCAGATTTCTTTGTGGACAGACAAAGGTGCCAACGCAGCCAGGAGCCCCATACAAAAGCACAGTCTGCGGTGCCAAGAGAAACAGAATGAGCGAGTGACAGAGCGGTAGTGAGCGAGCTCAACGGAGCTCTAGTGTCACTGCTGCAGAATTCTTTATGGGCAGAAAATGCGGCAATGCAGGCAGGAGCCCAGTACCAAGGGCCAGCTTGCAGGGCCAGCAGAAACGGAATGCGAGAGTGACAGAGGGGGAGTGAGCGAGCTCAGTGGAGCTGTATCGGGACTGCTTCTGATTTCTTTCTGGCCAGAAAAAGCCACCAATGCAGGCAGGAACCCAGTACAAGGGCAGCCTGCAGTGCCAGGAGACACAGAATGAGCGAGTGAGGGAGGGAGAGTCAGTGAGCTGAACGGGGCTTTGTTGGGACTGCTACAGATTTGTTTGTGGGCAGAAAAAGGCAGCAATGCATGCAGGGGCCCAGTACAAAAGGGCAGCCTGTAGTGGCAGGAAAACCAGAATGAGCGAGTGAGAGAGCTCAACAGAGCTGTATTGTAACTGCTGCAAATTTCTTTGTGGGCATAAGAAGACAGCAACGCAGGCAGGCACTCAGTAGAAGAGGGCAGCCTGCAGTGCCAGCAGAACAGAATGAGAGAGTGAGAGAAGAGGAATGAGTGAGCTCAACGGACCTTTGTCGGGACTGCTGCAGATTTCTTTGTGGGTAGAAAAAGGCACCAACAGAGGCAAGAGCCCAGTACAAAAGGGCAGCCTGCAGAGCCAGGAGAGCCAGAATGAGTGCATGCGACGGGGGGGGCGACCTCAACAGAGCTCTGTAGGGACAGCTGTGGCTTTCTTTGTGGATAGAAAAAGCCACTAACACAGGCAGGAGCCCAGTACAAAAGGGCAGCCTGCAGCACCAAGAGAAACAGATTGAGCGAGTGAGAGAGGGGGAGTGAGCCACTTCAATGGAGCTCTGTCAGGACAGCTGTGGCTTTCTTCCTCAGCAGAACAAGGTGCCAATGCAGGCAGCAGCCCACTACAAAAAAGCAGCCTGCAGCACTGGGACAAACAGACAGCCAGTGACAGAGGGTCACTGAGCGAGCTCAACAGACCAACGCAATCAACATTCGGCATTGACAAATGCTTGTTGTTCATGGCATATATAAATGATCTAGGGGAAGGTATGCCTGATGTCAGTGACACTATTCTTTGCAAAAATGGTCCATCTGTTACCAACAGCAATTAAAAAAGAGTTCATAATCTACTCAGTGGCTCTTCTTAGCAGATCTCTGAGGTGTCAAGATTTAGCACACACTTTGGGAAAATGACTGTTGGCTAACGTTTCTTAGTATTGGAATACACTGCAAGTCATACTGAAAGGAGTAGGGGAGCTAGGCTACTGTTTTCAAAGATTTAGTTGCTCAAAAATTTAGTTGCTAGGCCTGTTTGAACATTTTACCAACAACTGTAAATGTTGGCCATGACTTGCTCACTCTTCGTAAACTGTCGATACTGCTATTGTCACAGCGTTCTCTCCATTTGCAAGTACTGCTGATTAACATTTTCCTGAATGTCAACTTGCTCTCTAAAGCTGCATCCTCATCATTTTGGCACATTGTATTACTTACAGTGCCTTGTCATCATAATGTTGATTAGTATAGCCATGCATCCTTGAAATGCTCATACTGTATTGCTGTCCTGTGAAAGAGACAGGCATGTAGCCCATTTCAAGAAACTGAGCTACCACTCCATAATGCACACACTGTGCAGCAGTGTAGCAGTTCAACATGGCTGCTATGCTCCTTGCTCACTAAGTTCCCCAGTCTTCTGCAGTTCCTGGGCTCAGGGAGCTGACAGTAGCTGCTCTGTTCCACCCCCTGCATCGTCCAGCTACTGCTCTCTTCCAACCCCTGCATCATCTGCTCTACCAGTCATGATGATCAGAAAGAAAATGAAACAGTGTGGCAACAGTCACAAAGATCGAATGTTTAGCCCTTGTTTTCATCTCACCATGGCTTCTGGCCACAGATGCAGGTGCCTGCCAGTCCAAGTTTACAGCAATACTGGGGGACTGGAGGATAAAAACCGTGTTTGGGCATCTACAGGAGGTAGTAGAGGTAAGCCCCAGACTGTGAGGGATTACACACTCCTACTGCCAGACTCTCTGTAATATAATCTGGACTTAATCAGGTCCATCTTGTAAACGAGCTTGCTCAATGATGTTTGCCTGGATAAATAAAGATTTGATTGATTGATTGATTACCAAGTCCACATCCATACTGTCCAAAAGCCCAAATGGCAGTAGTATGAGCATGTATATTAACAATATATATATATAATATATATATATATATACTGTATATGTATACACACAGTTCTAGCTAACACTTGATGCCAACTAATCAGTGCATTTTTACATATTTACACAGTGCCACATTTCTTAGTAGACAATTAATGCTTATCTATCTGCATGAAACAGTCGGTAACATTTTCAAACGCAACAACCCATTACATTCCCCAACACTGAACTGTATCTTTGAATGGTACCTGGGGAAAAATGGGCAAGGCACACACAGTTGGTGCTATAAACTTAAGGGCCACATGAATGGAAAGGTCAGAGGAGCCACTGAGGGTGTCATAAGTGAGCTTGATAATGGGCTTAGGCTCCTGTCCAGACTTGTAAGGTGACACTGTTTCTTCCTCAAGAATACGTTGTGTGCTTGCTTCATCCAGCTCTGTGACAACCACATGAGCATTGTCAGAAATTACAGGAATTACTTTAGTGTCTGGGATCTGTTCCTCAAAATCCAACTCCACATCATTGTCCTTAACTGGATCTTCTAGTTGCTCAATTTCCAATTCTTCTGGCAGAAATATTACTGCTTCTGGGTTCAAGGTGTAAGGAAGTTCATAGTTTTCAGAGTCCTCAGTAGGAGTTGAACTAATAGTTCTTTTGAGATGCATCATTTGCTGAGACTCCAAAATAGAGATCAAAGGGAGATAAACTTCTCTGTCAAACATTAAGTTGAATGAGAACCTTTGAGTGGCATTATTTCAGGTGCAGTTGTAAGCATGTGCCAAGAACTTACCTTTAGGTTCCAGTTTGGCTTCTGAGCTGAGTAAAGATTGCTCAGCATGTCAAGGAGTATTCTGCTAAAGTGTTCAGGCTAAGGGTCCTGCTGAGGGTGATAAAGATTTGCTCTAGACTCCCTGATGCCATAGGCTGCAAGAAACTGTTTTACAAGTCGACTTTCAAAGTCCCTCCCTTGGTCAGAGTGAATTGTTTGAGGGACGGGATGTTGTAATAATTTCTGTATTGCTGTAGTGCATTGACAAGAGGGGTGTTTTTTGATCTTTTGTTGGGTATGCCTGAGCATATTGGGTGTAATGGTCAGTTATCACCAGGATGTTTTCTATCAGGTGCCAATGACAGGCAGTGCATACATACTGTACAAGTGGCTCACTGGTTTTGATACTAACCAAAGGTGCTGTTCTTTTTGGCAAAGTTTTTCACTTGATACATCTGAGACAGATTTTGCAGTGTTTGTCAATCTCTTTTGCTATTTTGGGCCAATGGAAACATGCTCACATGAAGTCTAAAGTGTGATCAAACCCCAAGTAGCTCATGTCATCATGCAGGGATTTGATAATGGCTGTGCAGTACATTCATGACAATACCATCCTTTGCTGAGGGAACTCAAGGTGTGTACTGTCATGACCGGTTCTTATGAACAGTCCATCTTTTTAAGACTGTTCCATTCTCTGAATAAACAAGGGAATATATGGGGTGAATTACTTGTACTTGACTTGCTTCATGTCCCTTCTCCAGGGTGTGTACCACACTTCACGTGATACACAGGTTTCCCTTTGAAATTGTTTGAGTTGAGGCCAGCAAAGTCGACAGGTCCAAATCAGTAAAACTGAGGTAGGCTGTTGGAATAGCATCTAGAGAGACCCCCAGCATATCGATTGCTCTTTGTGGATTTGCAGGAGAGACACAAAGTGTAGTGTCAAATTTCAAGTATGTGGCCTTTAATGCTGAACTTAAAATTAATGTACTGGAGTCTGGCCGATCAGTAGTAGTAAGTAGTAGTAGTAAAACCTTTATTTTTGTACGGGATAGTAGATGATCAATATTCACATCATTAGGACAAAGTCCTATTTTCAGGATGGTCCTGTGATTTAAAATATTGTTTCATAAACAAAATATACACATAACAACATTCCACAAAATGACAAATATGCAGTATAAATATCATCATTACAAAAATCACATAACATCTTATGCCACAACACACAGATAACAAATATTAAATATAATCCTACGGTCCAGTATTGTAAGAACACTCTGGTCAAGTAATTAATTTTATCCATAGCACTCACATTTTGTCTTTAATTCTATTCTTAAAATAGATCAATTAGGGTGTGGATGTCAGAATAATTCATTGGTGTTAATACTGCTTCTACCACTATGGCATTCTAAACTGTAGTTGCAGACAGCTAAAGCTGAGAGCCACTGATGTGTAATTGTGTTCAGTTTGGCTGTTGTATCTACACAAGTCATTGGGTTATTGTCTGGTATCTCTGCAAACTGGGCCCAATACAAGTAATTAAGGAATTTTTCAGTAACAGCCCACTTAATGACCAAGAATTCAAGTTTGTGGACAGGCTAGAGCTTTTCAATGGGTTCAAGCTGTAGCTGGTGAAAACAACTGGACAAAGTCCCTTTGGAAGCTCCTGGTACAGGACAGCTCCTAAACCACTTAAACTGGTGTCTGTGCTCAAAACGTAGGGTTTAGTGGAATCAGCGAATGCCAGCATGGGAGCTCCACTTAGGCATTCGGCTATTTCTCTGAAGTTGACTTCACACATTTCAATCCACTTTTTGCCAAATGATTCATTCACTTTCCAATACTCTATTGGGGGACTGCTCTCCAGGAGTGAACTTTCCTTTTGTTTGTAGGCAGGTACCCCTGGGTGAGGTCATTCTGAGTGAGGACAACAATTGAACAGTCTTTCACAACCTACGTGTAGAATCTACAGAATCCAAAAAATGATTGTAGGGTCTTCAGGTCATGTGGTCTAGGCCAAGTGGTGAGTGCCTCTACTTTGGCCAGGTCAGTCTGTGCCCCGATGGCGGAAACAATATAGCCTACATATTTAAATGATGGCTGAAAAAACTAGCACTTCTCAATGGACATTTTTCAGACTGAACTCCTCCAATCTATTCAACACCTTCATTAGTCATGCTTTGTGCTTTTCTCATGTCCGCCCAAACACTATAATGTCAACCAGGCACAGTAGCACTTCCAGCAGATGCATGTCTCCCATTGCTTTCTCCATTAGTCTCTGAAACATGGCTGGGGCCCTGGATATTTCTTTGGGAATCCTCTCAAACTGGAAGAACCCCAGAGGGCAGATGAAGGCTTTCTTCTTTTTATCTTCCAACACCACAGTGATTTGGTAACAGGCACTAAGCAGGTCTGGCACAGAGAATCGCGTGCTTCCTGTTAAGCTAGCCAGGGCATCTTCAATTCTGGGTACCATGTACAGGTTCGGCACTGTTTTTCTGTTGAAAGTGCAGTAGTCTATGCACATCTGAATGGCTCTGGTCTTCTTCCTAGCCAAGATGGGTGAGGTGTAAAGACTTCAAGACTATTTGATGATCTCTGCCACCAGTAGCTCTTGTGAATGGCACCTGACATCTTCTGTGCCAGCAAGGGAAATCTTTGGGACTTCTCCTGAAAAGGTTGGGCATCTCAAAGACGGATGTGGTGCTCTTCTCCTTTGATGCATCCGATGTCCCAGTCATTCAACAAGGATGCAATCTGGCACTTGGCGAGCTTTTTAATTCGGCTCCGCTGATAGGGTCAGATATGGGTGAGTCTTCAAACTCAAACAGCCCAGTGTCAAATTCAGTGGCAACTTCAGTGTCCATTCAAGTCACAATATTGGCTTGAACAATATTTGCCAGCACTTTGCCGTTCTGCAAGATGATGGGTTTCTCAGTCTCATTCTTCATCCTTACTATTACTCATCTCACTCAAGGGATGGCAGGTGGTAGCATCACTCCTCTCTGGACCATCAGCCCTTCTGGCAAGCTGTAGCTGGTGCATCAATGATGAGAGCAGGTTTGACTTTTGGATGCTTGAACTCAGCAATATTGACCACACAGCACAGGGCACTGGGCACCAGACCACTTCCTTACTGTTGACTTGGTGAATCACTCAAGTGGCCTATTTTTATACCATGGGCTTTGGGATGTCAAGTTTCAGGCTCACTCTCTTTACAGTTGCTTGCAGTGGTGGACTCTGTAGGCACTGTGCTCCTCCTCCCTCGTGGCAGATTTGGGTCAACCTCCCAAACATGTCTGTATTGGTACTGATCAACAAAGGGGTGCCATCCATGGTCTTGTCTTCATAACATATCAATGTTATGGCATCAAGCCTGTATGGCACTCACATGCCCAATCCAGGGAACTCAAATTGCACAATGCAGTAACCATCATGGGGTAGTTGGCATTGCTCAGGCCCATAGGGCAAGTCCTTTTAAAGCCATAAGAGGCAGGTGTTTTAAGTGGCTGTTGAAGATAGAATGGTGAATGATAATAACTTGTGATCCTCTGTCAAGTAAGGCTTTTCATTGTTGTCCATAAATGAGGATTGGAATGTCAGATCTGGAGCCCAATATTCCTGAGGGTAACTCACTCCTTCAGGGAATTTCAGGGACAGTCCATTTTATGGAGCATTGCAATGTCGGAAGTTCAGGTCACTCCTTCATTGAGCTCCGCTGTCATTTACCTGCAGTAGTGGCTGGCTTTCCCACTTCTGGTTCAGAAGCTGTAGATTTGCAGACTGGGTGCAACCTTGGGCTGTGTGTCCTTCTTGCCCACATCTGTAGCAAAACACACTGTTTCAGGGATGAGGTGGGGCTTGAGAACCATGTCAATGGGCAGCAGAAAATCTGGGGGTGCTTCCTTTACGTGGAGCCCTGGACTCGACTCTTGTCTGCTGTTCATATGCTGTGGCCAACGCTTTCACTTGCTCCTCCAGATGCTTTATTTTCATTTCAAGCCCAGTGGCATCCATCTGATCTGCATCATCAGTGACTTGTGGGGTGACAGAGGTGGCTTCCTGTGAACCCATTCAGTGACTCCTTCCATTTTGCCTGTAACTTCTTTTCGCACACCTCTTCCAGAAGCTGTTTCAGGTTGGGTGTTGTGGCATTCTGGTCCTTTAGCTCAAGGAAGAATATGGTCATCTGCGAGTGTATGGCTTCTTTCAGCACTTGCTGGATTCTGGTTCTGTCAGCTTGTTTGGGGTGATTCTGCCAGTCTTGACATTTCATCGGATAACTGTTTCCAACTGGGTTAGGTGATCAGATAATTTCTCTCTCTCTCTCTTTTTCTGTATGGTGGCTTGCAGCTGAAAAAGCAAGTCAGTGCCACTTTCAATAGGTCTACAAGTACTCTTTAACATTGCCAGGTAGTCCTGCAGGGTACAATTTGGCTGATTTGTTTACAAAGACCATATAATGCACAAAGTATTTCCCTGAAGACTCTCCACCACTCTTTTCCATTCCTCCTCTTTGTAGCACTTCAATTCTTGAATCATCTGAGCTGTGGGACTCATCTGGCTGCAGTAGTCATCTTCCCTGTTTGGGATGGGGACAGTACCTGAAAATGTGCATAGTAATCCATAGAAGCTAGTGTCATAATGGGACATAGAAATGGCCGCACATTCATGCACCACACATGCCAGACTGGCAGAAGGCACTAGGGGTGTCACACCTTCTTACTGTAACAGGTCACTCACATCCTTGGCAGTCATTCTTGCTGCACTGAGAAATAAGTGGAATTGCACCTCTAAATCTGTGGGGGCTGGGGGACCCTTGGGTGAAGGATGCAGGGTGTTGCTTTATACAAAAGCTTGAAACTCTTGCACTGTTTTTCCCTACCTGGCCAAAATATTTTGACTTTTTCCATGCAGTTGACTGGCAGCACTGGTTGGGGGAAGGGGAACAGAAAGTAGACTACTCCCCCACCACCATGCAGGTGCCATACCCCCTCAGAATTTTCAGATTTGAGCATGACAGGCAGTTTGATCACATTAGTTTCTGAATCACTCTCAATTAAGGCAGTCATGCTTTGGCTGGCATATTCATATTTCACAAGATATATTTTTAAATTGCACAAACACTACAGAGCATCCAATGACTCCAAAATGATAGCCCATTCTGTACCTTTAGGGATCCCCATGATCAGGACTGTCTTTTTCAAGTTCAGGCACTCCCCTCAGTACCAGTCTTCCAACTCCTAAAGTGCCATGATAACTTGCAAAAATCTGAGGAGGGAGTGGGTGCTAAAAATCTTTTTCACAAAGTCACAGTTTTGTGGGACACACTTGTGGCAGAGAACTCCCACTGGTGCCTCCAATATAGTAAACTGCCTGGGTCCCTCAGAGTTCACCTCTCATCTCCTCCAAGATGTCTGTCCTTCATTCTTCATTCCTGAAAAATGTGTTACACCGGATGCTTTGGCCTAAAGTGGCACGGTGCCTCCACCTGGGGTGGCAATATGAGGTACTTGGAAGCTGACATACAGTACAAGGCTATCACCCCCAGGAAACATAAAATGAAAACCAAGCAAATAGTTTATTTAAAAGGGAGGCTACAGAAAGAACAAGAGCATAAAGTTAAAATGGGAAGCATGGGGTAGCAGTAAATTCTGTATTCTGTGCAGTAAACTACTAATACTTTATGACAGGAATAGAACAGTTCAGCACTTTGCCCCACAGAATCTGCTCACCCCAGCAGTTCTTAAACCCTCAATGCAGGTGCACCTGGCTTAAATCACCCCAAATGTCTTGGGTGAGAGCTCTCTTTTATGTTGCAGTGGGTAGCACAGTGGGATGCTGATGCTGCTAGCAGGGTGGAGCTCGGTGGCATGTCTTAAAAGGTTGCAGATAAAGTACTCTTTAAATATAACCATTGCAGAACACAAACTGTAACCATTTAAACTGATGAATCAAGTTGTAAAAGGGCCCCTCTTTGTAATTCAGAGGATTTTGCTAGTAGCTTGGCAGAAGACACCAGGAGAATGGACTGCTATGTGACTGGACTTCTCTGCTGGGACTAAATAAGTGTAAATCTCAGGTGATTGAAAGGACTGGATAGCTGTGAGGTTTAAATTACTTGTAGAAAGATCTAGTAAGTAGGGGGAGTGGCTTAGCTAAAAGGAACCTACATTTAAAGACTGCCTTAGAAAGATGTTGCTAGTAGCTTGGCAGAAGACACCAGGAGAGAGGACCGCTGTGTGACTGGACTTCTCTGCTGGGACTAAAGAAGTAGAACTTTTGTACTTGGAACTTTAATTTAGGGTAAAAAAAAACTAACAAACAAAACAAATAAAAGTGTGTGTTTTTCTGAGTTAACTGAACTGAATGGTTATCTGAACAGTTATCCAGGAGTAAATCTCAGGTGATTGAAAGGACTTGATAGCTGTGAGGTTTAAATTACTTGTAAAAAGATCTAGTAAGTAGGGGTAGTGGCTTAGCTAAAAGGAAGCTACATTTAAAGACTGCCTTAGAAAGATTTTGCTAGTAGCTTGGCAGAAGACACCAGGAGAAAGGACTGTTGTGTGACTGGACTTCCCTACTGGGACTATATTGCCCTCCTTCCCTTCCCTCCACCCTCCCACCCAAAGCTAGCTCTACTTTTATAGGCACATAATTTGACTGACAACAGAAACTTCCTGTTTGGGAGCAGGAAGTGAGTGATCACACAGCCACCAAAGACCCACCATCCTAGAAGGTCAAAAGTAGCTCTCCGGCCCCCTCTAGCTGCTGGAGGTCTGCCTCTGAGCAAGTAAGGGGTCTACTGAGAAATATAGGATATTCTTGTCTCAGAATAGGACAATCAGGAGCTTAAAGGGCACACAGACAGAAAGTAAGGAGAGAGAGAGAGAGAGAGAGAAAAACAGAGGAAAGAGTAAGGATTGCAAACAGTTAAGGGGCCAGAAATAAGACATGATGGGAGTGGTGCAGTGTAGTGGCTGTGGAGCAGCAGTCTTCCAGGAGACGTTCTGGAGGATGCAGTGTTGTCCCATCTGCAGGCACCTCTCTGGGCTGAGGGAGGAGGTTGCTCATCTCCAGGCTGAGTTGGCCAGGATTTCTGGGACCTCCTCTTACATCCAGGGACCACCAGTGCCACTGCCGTTGCCTCAGAGGTTGCCAAGAAAGAAGAGCGGTTGGACCATAGTGGGCTCAGGGAGGGTGAGGGTGGTAGAACAGAGGTGCATCCCTCCAGCTGTACCTCTCCATAATTCCTATGCCATTCTGGCAGAGTGTGGTTCCTCTATGGAGGCACCTGCAGTGGAGACCAAGGAAGATGCTGGGAACCTCCACAAATGAGACCCACAGGAGGGTGGCAGGTGACCCCACAGGGGAAGGAAACAACTCCTGGTGGGGGACTCCATTGTTAGGAATGTAGAACTGGGAGAGGAAGGGGAGAGGGAGGTAAGGTGCCTTCCTTGGAGGGACAGGGAGCGAATCCTCAGGATTGCCGGAGCAGCTGCACAGGGGAAGGAGCAGGTGTCATTGTCCACCTAGGGACAAATGACCTGGCTAAGAAAGGGATTAGAGAAGTGCAGGAAGAGTTTGTGGAATTGGGGAGGGGCCTTAGACAAGTAGCACGCATGGTAACCTTCTCGGAGGTGCTGCCCATCTATGGCGTAGGAGAGGTTAGGGTGTTCCGCACCATGGGATTTAATCAGTGGTTGAAAAACTGGTGTTGAGCTCAGGGATTTGGCTTCACTGGGGACTGGGGGTCCACATGGAGTGATGCAAGCCTATACTGGCATGATGGGTTGCATCTGTCCAGGAGGGGAACCAGGATCCTAGGTGATAGGTTTAAATGCTTCATTGGCAAGCATTTAAACTAGCCAAGGGGGGAGGCACTGGAAAGAAGCATGGAAATCCTAGCCCCCCCAAAAAAATCACTGTAGTAATCGTGGTAAACACTAACATAGAGGTGTCGAGTAGGCAGAAGGGCAGGGGTAAATGGAGAAAGTGACAAAGGCAAGAAGGACAGGGATGGGGCCAAAAGGAGTAAGGCCATCAGGAAATGGAAGGTAATGAGTACCAATGCCCATAGTCTGGGCAACAAGCTCCCTGAGCTGGTGGTCTTGATGGAAGAGGGATGACTGGATATTGTAGCAGTCACAGAAACATGGTACACAGAGAACCATGACTGGGATGTTAACATACCAGGGTACATAACCTACAGGAGAGACAGGCAGGGGAGAAGGGGGGGGTCGCTCTCTATGTAAAGGAAGGGATAAAAGCAACTGAACAAAAGAGTAAATGGAGGAGAGGAGGCATTGTGGGTCACCTTGAAGACTGGAAAAGGCACCACAATCTGCACAGGGGTTGTGTACAGATCCCCATGTCAGGGGGAGGGAATGGACAAGGATATGATAGAAGGCATTCTTAGAATGGCAGAGAAAGGGAAGATACTGTTGATGGGAGACATGACTATGCCAGATGTTAACTGGAGCACATTTGCTGGAGCCACATTCAAGAGCAGGGCCATTCTTGATGCCCTACAGGTGGCAGGCCTCAGACAGCTAGTTTTGGAACCCACTCATGAGGGAGCAATCTTAGACCTCATACTCTCAAATGGGGGCAGTGAGAGGATCTCAGATCTAGAAGTGGGTTGCCATCTGGGAACAAGTGACCATCAAACAGTGTGGTTAACATTAAACTCAGCTACGGAGTCAAGCCATACAAAAGTGAGGGTACTGGACTTCAGGAGGGCTGACTTTGGCAAGATGGGAGAGTGCCTCAGAAAACCACTAGCAAACAGGCTAGAAGGAGGTGTGGAGCAACAATGGGTAATCATCAAAACTGCCATCACAGAGGCAACAAGCCTTTCTGTGAAGCAAATAAACAAATCAAAATGAAAGAAAAAGCCACTATGGTTCTCAAAAGAGGTGGCTGTGAAAGTCAGGAAGAAAAAGATAGCATGCCGGAAGTATAAGGAAACACAGAAGTAGCAGGACAGAGAACTGTACCAGTTAAAGCAGAAGGAAGCGGGTAAGGCAGTTAGAATAGCAAAGGCCCAAACTGAGGAAAAGATAGCCAACTCGGTTAAGAAGGGGGATAAAACCTTTTATAGGTACATCAGCGAGCGTAGAAAGACAAAGGGAGGGATAGTGAGGCTGACTAGAATGAACAGTGGGTGGGCAGAGGGGGACAGTGAAAAAGCAGGGATACTGAATGAATATTTCTGCTCAGTATTCACAAAAGAGGAGGGGGAAGTGCCTAATCCAATTAACAGAAGCACTCTTGATAGGGGGTCGATCCCAGTCCTGTCACAGAAGAAAGGGTTGTGCAAGAACTCCTAAAACTGAAGGTGGACAAAGCAATGGGGCCTGATGGAATTCACCCCAGAACTCTAAAAGAATTAAAGGGGGAACTAGAGAAACCACTGGCAACTCTTTTTAATAAATCATGGGAGGATGGTGTGGCATCTGAGGACTGGAGGACGGCGGATGTGATTCCCCTTCACAAAAGTGGGACCAAGAGAGAGGCAGGAAACTACAAACCTGTCAGTCTGACCTCTGTGGTAGAGAAAGTGATGGAGTCACTTCTGAAGGAAAGAATAGTTGAGTACCTAGAGGCCAGTGGGGCACAAGACCCAAGACAGCATGGGTTCACAGTGGGAAGGTCATGTCAGACAAATCTAATAGATTTCTTTGACTGGGTGACCAAAGTAGTAGACCAGGGAGGGGCTGTGGACATGGCCTACCTAGACTTTAGCAAGGCATTTGACACAGTCCCACACAAAAGATTAATAGTCAAATTAACCAGCCTGGGAGTGGGTAACAGGGTGGTAGCCTAGGTAAAACATTGGCTGGACAACAGGACACAGAAGGTAATTGTAAATGGAGTCCACTCTGAAGAAAGAGGGGTTACTAGTGGAGAACCACAGAGCTCAGTATTGGCTCCAGTCCTTTTTAATGTCTTCGTAAGTGACATTGCAGAGGGACTGGAAGGAAAAGAATGTCTCTTTGCAGATGACACAAAGATCTGCAATAGGGTTGATACACAAGGAGGCATGGAAAGGATGAGAAGGGACTTGGCAAGGTTGGAGGAATGGTCAGAAGTATGGCAGCTAGGATTCAATGCAAAGAAGTGCAAAATAATGCACCTGGGAAACAAGAAGCCAGGGGAAGAATACACAATGGGGGAGTAGTAACAACAACAAAAAAGGAAAGGTACCTGGGGATAATCATATCAGATGACCTTAAGGTTAGCAAGCAATGTGAGAAGGCAGTAGGGAGGGCTTGGGTTATACTGGGATGCATAGGGAGAGACATCTGCAACAGAAAACAGGAAGTTGTTATCCCTCTGTACAGACAATTGGTGAGACCCCATCTGGAGTACTGTATCCAGTTCTGGAGACCCCATCTCCGCAAGGACATAGACAGGATAGAGGCAGCCCAGAGGAGGGCAACTAAAATGGTGCAGCGTCTGCAAGAGAAGCCATATGAGGAGAGACTAAAGAAGCTTAATATGTATACCCTTGAGGAAAGAAAGGAGAGGGGGACATGACAGAAAGTTTAAGTACCTCAGTGGAATCAACAAAGTCCTAGAGGTAGCATCTTTCAGAAAAGAGACTTTCAAGAACAAGGGACACAATTTAAAGATGGGGGGTGGTTAAGGGCAATGTGAGGAAGTATTATTTCACGGAGGGTAGTGGATGCATGGAACAGCCTTCCTGAAGAGGTTGTGGGGTCTAAAACTGTGGGAGAATTCAAGAATGCATGGGACAGACATAAGGCAATTCTATGGGGGGGTAGGAAGAAATAGGCTGTTGGTTAACTAGGATCTGCGGCCTATCCTGTAGCTAGGGAAATGGGCAGACTAGATGGGCCAAGTGGTCCTTATCTGCTGTCAAAGTCTATGTTTCTATGATGAGTGGCTTGGTAGCCTCCACAGGTTTTCTGCCTGGGCCTCTCACATTGACACAGTCCTGCTCAGGACTTCTCCTTCAGTCCCTGGCAGAGTACACTCTCTCCCCAGTTGCAGGGCCAAAACCTTGGAGGATACCCACAGTTAGATGCCTTAACAACGCCTCTGCATGGGATGGATGGATGCAGTTGCTCCAGACTTGGGCACAGGGTTCCACAGGCTTGCTGGCAGTCTCTCTCCCGTTTCACTTCTGTCTCTTTCATTGACTATCTCTCTGAGGCTTGTGACCTGGAACAAAATAGTGGCATCCTCAAACTGTAGACACTGCAGGAGCTAGTGCCCCAGAAGGGAAAGTATGTGGCTGGCAGAAAAAAACTCAGCTCCAAACTTGCCTTCAATCTATAGTTTTGTTCTGCTGCTTCTCTTCACACACACTTTCACTGGGATCCCAGTGTGACAGGGTCTGCCCCTGCCACTGAGACTTGGGACCTTTTCTACTACTTAACCCTCTGGTTGCAACCACTTTCCTATTTCTCTTTATGCTGTCCCTATTTTTCTGTATGGAGGCAGGCCACCTCCTTACAAAACTCCCCTCTCCCCTTTCTTATCCCTGCTGTTTAAATTTTCTCTTTATTTCCTGGTCCATTGTCTATTCATGTTACCATGAGTTCCTAAGTAAAAGAAACTCTATTACACTAGCAGCACATTATGAATAAAGGCATTTGTAAACTACAGGTACCTGTGATGTAGAGGTAGGCTAAAGGAAAGCCTCTATTGTGTAAATAAATTCCCCTTAAACAGTGTTCCTGCTCAGAAATGCCAAGCTAGCACTTGTATGGAAAACTCCTCTATTTCTTAGAAAAGTGTCTCTGTTAGAGAGACTACACTGGTAGCTCTTGGCTGGACTCTGTGTTTTAAAAAAAACTCCATTTGGTGCTCCTTTTGGTGAAACAAAAGGAATAGCTAAGTTAGCTTGCTTAGCTTCTGTTAATAAAAAGCTGTTTCTGTTTAAGGAAACACAGAGCAGAGCTGCAGCCAGTTGTTTTGCCCCTAAAAATATGTTTGGAGTTTTCAAACCACAGTTGAAGCCAAACTAACTCCTGTGCTGCAAAACACCTGAAAAAGGAAGAACTGGTTACAGGTTTACTGTGTTTTAAACATTTCTGTGTCCTGGTAAACCATGAGGTTTTGTTACTGCAAACCTAAGAAGAACTGAAACACTTAAACAAACAAGGAAGTTAGCAGAATGCTGTTGCTGAGCTGCTCCTTGGAAGCTAAGAGGAGGCCTGCTTGCTAGCAGCTCTACAGCAGAATGAGAGCCACTATAGGGAGTGAGCGGCCCCTAGTGGTCTATATTTAAAGAAGGCAAACTGTCAATCAAATGTTAGGTGACTGTTGTTTGTATCAAATCCTTTATAAAGAGTTTTTATTGTATAAAAAGTTCAAATGAAAGTTTGTATTGATGTATTAAACAAGGTTATGCTATTGAACACTACTTTGAAAGGTTATTCACTGATTTTACCTTGTTCCAAAAGAATACTGGGTCACCTGACCAAGGAGGCGGGTATATAAACCCTACCTCTCCAGGTGGTAAGTTAGATAGGGTCAGCTCTTCCTGACCTAACTGGAGGAAAATCTCAGTCTATGAGTGATGAGAAGTCTTTGGAATTACCATTGATTGTTTATTATTTTGTTTCCTGTATTTATTTTTACTTTCTGGTGCTGTAAATTGTTTATGAAGTAATAAACATCCCACCAAACGAACAGTGGGTCGCACCTAAACTGCTGCTTCTGTGTACGTTATTTGTCTGTCTGCCTGTAGACCCACCCTATAACACCCAGACTCTTTCAGTCTGCCAGAGGTACACAGTCAATCACACTGGCACTCTAGCTGAATGGCTTAGCTCTCTGGGAACAGACCCTTTTATCTGGTATGAAACTTGTCACTTGATTGGTTAGGCCTGTTCCCACACAAATAGTCTGTAGCACAAATCTAGCTCCTGACTGATTGAAATTCGCAGGCAAAGTTTGGTCTGCCCTCTGAACCCTTTCCTATGAAGCTCTGCAGGCTGTGGAGTCATTGGGGCTGCCGCCTTTGTTTACATCTAGTACCCAGCTTTAACAGCTTGCTGCCATTTCATCGTAGGTCCCCCAGTACCGCTATTAGCATGTTCTGGCCCTGCTGACTGTCCCAGGGCCAGGAATATGCTTGGTTGGTTGAGCACTAAGCCCTTTGCTGAGTCGGGAGCTTCAATGTGAGAGATGGCCATTGGAGCTGCTCTCCCCTAATGCACAAGTACACAGTTACTTTCATTTTCTGGCCTCGCTGTCTGCCCCTAGCCTGGAGACATTTCTATTGCAACTAATGATGCAGCTGACCTTGGGTCACAGCTCTGCTTCCTTTCCTAGAGCTGAGATCTGAGAAGGAGGCAAGTGCATGGCCTGTTTCAAGAAATAGAGCTACCACTCTGTAATGCACACACTGAGCATGCACAGCAGCCTGACATGGCCCCACGCTCCTTGCTCACTCTGTTCCCTTGCCTATTGCAGCTCCTGGACTCAGGGAACTGACAGCTACTGCCCTCTTCCTCCCCTGCATTGGGCATGCTACCAGTCCTGATGTCCAAACAGCAAGTGGAGCTGTGCAGTTATGGTGCAAATATCAGATGTGGAGCCCTGGTTGACATCTCACAGACTCATGTGTCCTGCTGGTCCCCACCTACAGCCATCCTGGGGAATCAGAGGGTGAAGACAGTGTATGAGCATCTGGAGGAGGCAGTAGAAGAAAGCCCCCATTTGGGGGGCTTATACTGAATTCCATGGAATGAAAAAAAAATTCTTAAAACCATTTCAGAAGGGTGAAGGCTTTAAAGCTATGAAACTCATGTTCAACTCTGACAGTAACCATTTAATCACAGTGTAACCAAAGCAAATCACTTCCCCACTCAGTGTTTCTGTCTATCCAGCTATAACATTGGGTAAAAACCTGACCCCACTCAGCATGAAATTATCCTGGGAGAATCCTGGTAGAATAAATTGTAGAAAAAGAAAAAAAAGTAGCATACATTTTTCCACTGTCATTTTGAACATACCAAAAACGGTTGATTTTTCATCTAGGCATGGGCAAATACCTTATTTCGAATATTGGGCCTAATATTATATTCAGGTCCCAAAAATGTTAATTTATTTGGTACTTGTGTTTGCTATTCAGGTGGTATTTGTGTTTGTTATTCGAGTGATATAATTAAAAAAATTAAAATAAAACAGCCCCCATCCTCTCCCCAGTCCAAATCCTTAAACAGAACCCCATTCCCCCTCCCTCTGTTAGAATCCCAGTCCCACCCTCCTCATCACCAGCATCCACATCCACAATTTGCTATGTTCAAGTATAATTTCAAATAAAATCTCCCACGAAGGGCAACTGGCACAACCCACCTGCCTCCGTGGCCATCTGGTGTCTAAGCATGCATTTAGGCTCAAACAAATCTAATGTCCCTCCAACCATGGCAGCACCCTGTGGCCACCCTTCACACCCAATTCTTCTTATTGCAAGTGGCTGACTGGCTGTCTGGATGAGAAGAAGGTGACCGACATAACCCTTCCCTCTTCCATGGCCATCCACCTTCTGCTGAATGAACATAGAAACATAGAATTTGACGGCAGATAAGGACCGCTTGGCCCACTTGGTCTGCCCATTTCCCTACCTAACGGATAAGCTGCAGATCCTAGTTAACCAACAGACTACTTCCTCCTACCCCCCACTAGAATTGTTTTATGTCTGTCCCATGCATTCTTGAATTCCCTCACTGTTTTTGACTCTACAACCTCCTCAGGAAGGCTGTTCCATGCATCCACAACCCTCTCTGTGAAGAAATACTTCCTCACATTACCTCTGAGCCATCCCCTCTATCTTCAAATTGTGCTCCCTTGTTTTTGCACATCTCTTTTTCTGAAAGATGCTACTCTCTTGGACTTTTGTTGATTCCCTTGAGGTATCTGAAAGTTTCTATCAAGTCCCCCCTTTCCTCGAGACTATACATCTTTAGTTCCTTTAATCTTTCTTCATATGTCTTCTGATGCAGACCCTGCATCATTTTGGTTGCCCTCCTCTGGACAGTCTCCACCCTGTCTATGTCTTTGCGGAGATGTGGTCTCCAAAACTGTACACGGTACTCCAGATGTGGTCTTACCAACTGTCTGTACAGAGGGCCAACAACTTCCTGTTTTCTACTGGTGATGCATCTTCCTATGCATCCCAGTATCCCCCAGCCCTCCTTACTGCCTTCTCACATTGCTGGCCCACCTTTAGGTTGTCTGATATGATTACCCCCAGGTCCCTTTCCATTTTTGTTGTTGTCAGTATCTCACCCCCATTGTGTACTCTTCCGTTGAGTTTTTGTTTCCCAGGTGCATTACTTTGCACTTCTTTGCATTGAATCTAAGCTGTCATACATTTGACCATTCCTCCAACCTTGCTAAGTCCCTTTTCATCATTTCCACCCCACCTTGTGTATCAACCCTGTTGCAGATCTTTGTGTCATCTGCAAAGAGACATACTTTCCCTTCCAGTCCCTCTGCAATGTCACTTATAAAGACATTAAAAAGGACCGGCCCCAGTACTGAACCCTGAGGTACCCCACTAGTAACCCTCCTTTCTTCACTGTGGACTCCATTTACTATTACCTACTGTGTCCTGTTGTCCAACCAGTGTTTTACCCAGGCTACCACCCTAGGACCCACTCCCAGGCTGGCTAATTTGTTTATTAATCTTTTGTGCAGGACTGTGTCAAATACCTTGCTAAAGTCTAGGTAGGCCATGTCCACAGCCCCTCCCTGGTCTACTGCTTTGGTCACCCAGTCAAAGAAATCAATTAGATTTGTCTGACATGACCTTACCACTGTGAATCCATGCTGCCTTGGGTCCTGTGCCTCACTGGCCTCTAGGTACTCAACAATTCTTTCCTTCAGAAGTGATTCCATCATTTTCCCTACCACTGAGGTCAAACTGACAGGTCTGTAGTTTCCTGCCTCTGTCTTGCTCCCACGTTTGTGAAGGGGAATCGCATCCGCCCTCCTCCAGTCCTCAGGTACCACCCCATCCTCCCATGATTTATTAAAAAGGGTAGTCAGTGGTGTTTCTAGTTCTTCCTTAGTTCTTTTAAAATTCTGGGGTGAATTCCATCAGGCCCCATTGCTTTATCCACCTTCAGTTTTAAGAGTTCTTTCAGAACCCTTTCTTCTGTGAAAGAACTAATATCAACCCCCATTCCAGAGTGCTTCTATTGACCGGATTAGGTATTTCCCCTTGCTTTTCCATTGTGAATACTGAGCAGACATATTCGTTCAGTATCCCTGCTTTTTCACTGTTGCTCTCTGCCCAACCACCTTCCTCTTTGTTCAGCCTCAGTATCCCTGCCTTAGTCTTTCTTTGCTCCCTAATGTACTTATAAAAGGTTTTATCCCCCTTCTTAACCAAGTTGGTTATCTTTTCCTCAGTTTGGGCCTTTGCTATTCTAACTGCCTTACCCGCTTCCTTCTGCTTTAACTGGTACAGTTCTCTGTCCTGCTCCTTCTGTGTTTCCTTATACTTCCTGAATGCTATCTTTTTTTCCTTACCTTCCCCACACTTCTTTTGAGAACCATAGTGTTTTTTTCTTTCATTTTGATTTGTTTATTTGCTTCACACAAAGACTTGTTGCCTCTGAGATGGCGGTTTTGATGTTTCCCCATTGTTGCTCCACCCCACCTTCTTACCTGTTTGCTAGTGCTTTTCTGAGGCATTCTCCCATTTTGACAAAATCAGCCCTCCTGAAGTCCAGTACCTTCACTTTTGTGTGGCTTGACTCTATAGCTAAGTTTATCGTGAATCACACTGTTTGGTGGTCACTTGTTCCCAGATAGCTACCCACTTCAAGATCAGAGATCCTCTCTCCATCCCCATTTGAGAGTACCAGGTCTAAGATTGCTCTCTCCTGAGTGGGTTCCAAAACTAGCTGTCTGAGGCATGCCCCCTGTAGGGCATCGAGAATGGCCCTGCTCTTGGATGTGGCTGCAGCAAAGGTGCTCCAGTCAACATCTGGCATATTCAGGTCCCCCATCAGCAATATCTCCCCTTTCTCTACCATCCCAAGGATGCCTTCTATCATTTCCTTGTCCATTTCCTCACCCTGAGACAGGGATCTGTATATAACCCCCTGTGCAGATTGTGGAGCCATTTCCAGTCTCCAGGGTGACCCACAGTGCCTCCTCTCCTCCCTGTTTACCCTTTAGTTCTGTTGCTTTTATCCCTTTCCTTACATAGAGAGCTACTACTCCTCCTCCTCCTCCTCTTCTTCTCTCCCTGTCCCTCCTGTAGATTGTGTACCCTGGTATGTTGACATCCCAGTCATGGTTCTCTGTGTACCATGTTTCTGACTGCCACAATATCCAGGCATCCCTCTTCCATCAAGGTCACCATTTCAGGAAGCTTTTTACCTAGACTATGGGCATTGGTACTCATTACCCTCCATTTTCTTATGACTTTATTTCTTTTTGCCACATCCCTGCCCTACTGCTTTTGTCTTTTTCTCCATTTACCCCTGCTCTTCTCCCTATCGACTGCTCTATTTGGGTGTTTACCTCACTAATTACCCTGATTTTTTTTGGGTGGGGGCTAGGATTTTCCTTCTCCTCTTCAGTGCCTCCCCCCCTTGGCTAGTTTAAATGCTTGCCACTGAAGCATTTAAACCTATCACCTAGGATTCTGGTTCCCCTCCAGGATAGATGCAGACCATTGTATAGGCCTGCATCCCTCCAGGTGAAAGAGCTTGCACGCTTTTGCGTGCTCTGTATAGTAAAATGAGCTGATCACATGATCAGCTGGTTTTACTACACAGAGGGAACAAAACTGTGTCACACTTTCATTCAGCAGGTTTTTGAGCAATAATATTTTTTCTCACAAAAACATCAATATACCGTATTCATGTTTCTTGTTGTTTTCTTTAATTCCTAAACTAAGAAATGATATTTTAAAGCTTTTTAAAAGTTTCCTTTCCTGTGACATGTCTGTTGTGAAAAAAATAAACATCTTGGTACAGTACTGTACTGGTTGCTATCAGAAATATGTAGTAGCACCATCATAATACAGCAACAGTATAAATCTAGTCAATACATTCAGCAGGAAACTTTAACAGATGAGATTTTTTTTAAATTGTAATTTGCAGCATCTTTAATAATGTGAGTCATAGCTGTTTCAAAAATATATAAGGAAATTAAAAATACACCTTGGATAAATCCAAGAATGTCAGAAATACATTTTTGCTAAATAACTATACAATGAAAATTTTGCCGAATAACAAATATTGCTACTTTTAAAGAGCTCCTTACTATATAGCTAGATTTCTACCTGAATTCTGTGCTGAATGTTGTTCTTGTTGATTTACTATTAATGACATTATTAAAATATGGTTCTATTGATGCTCTTTCTCAATTCTTTCCCCCTCACTACCTCCCCGGCTTTCCCTCCAATAGTTTGCCGTCGGCCGGTTGGATTGTGCATGATGTCATTTGTAGGTTCTGACAGGAGCTGCTGAGTGGTACTTGCTGTGTTCATCTCTATTCACTTAGCGGATCTCCTCATGGTGGTTTTGTTTTACACTGCAATTGTCAGTCAATTATCACTAGTTGAAAACAAGTTAATTACAAACGGTACCCTGACTCATGTTCTGTAATATAGTGATATTCTGAGTTAAAAATGTTTTCTTATATCCCATCTGCATTGTATGGTACTTAGTGAATGGACAAGATACAAACAGCAACTGCCCTGTACATATTTTGAAATGTGTTTCAGGAGGAAGGCTGACACGATTCTCCTTTATCTGGAAAATGTAATGCACAGAGCAGTAGTGACTGTATACTAAAAAATGAGTGGGTACTGTGACGGTGCCAGTCTATGTTGTGTTTGTCATCTGGTGAGTCATGACAGTCGTGTCACGAAATCTTGTAGAGTCCTTGAATTATTTTTGTACCTGACACATACTGTGTCCAAACTTATGGATTACTTTTGTTTGTTTGTTTGTTTATCTATCTATTTCTCCTCTCTGGTCCCGGTCAGCACTCCATCCCAGCCGTTCTCCCATCCCCATACCTTGATGTCAGGCTGAGCTTCCCCTTCTTCCCCCATAGTTTCCCCTCTGTAGCAGGGCAGTGAGAAGCCCCCAACTCGACACACCTTCATACAGGATCCAGATTTCAGGGAAGTGCCTTCTCGGAGTCAGCGCCTGCGGAGGACAGCCACTCATGCCACTTAACCTAGGACCCTTTTTCCTGTTCCGATTGGTCCCCCGGGTGGAGCATGCAATGTCAGCAATGGTGAGGTGTGTGCGCTTTGGCCCACAGCACACCGGCCAGTGGCGCCACCTCTCTCTTCTTACTTGAGAGCTCATGGCGTGCTGCTACCCAGCCTCTGCTAGGTGTCAGGTGAACACTGACCCTGTAGTCCCCCCTCCCTGGGAGAAGAGAGCTGTCCCTCAGACGGTTGATCCTCTACCTCCCCAGCCAACCCCCGGTGGCCTGCTCACACCACGTACATGGGTCGCTGGCATGGCTGGAGGTAAGGCATGGATGCCTCAGCCCTCCATGCCACTGGGCCAGCATATGGATTACATTTAGTGACAAACCTCGACCCTGTTCTCAGAAGAAATAGATCAGCACTCTACATGGATTGTGTATCATTATTACTTTAACTTTTTTCCTGGTCATGCTGCAACCCAGACCTCTCTCACCCTGTATTTGTGGTGAGCTGTGCATGATCACAGTGGCTGAACCATGAAGGAATAATGCAAAAAAAACACCACTTCAGTTACTGTATCAATAAGTAAAAGTAGTGTCACGCACACAGCTCATAACAAATACAGGGTGAGAGAGGTCCATGCCACCACCCCATATGACGACCGATGAGAACCTGTCCCACTGCCCCCATGACCAGGGTTGCAGCATGGCCAGAAAAAAGTTAAGGTAATAATGGTACATGATCCATGCAGAGTTCTGATCTAGTTCTTCTGAGAGCAGGGTCGAGTTTGTCACTAAAAGTAATCCGTAAGTTTGGACACAGTATGTGTCAGGTACAAAAATAATTCAAGGACTCTATAAGATTTCATGACACAACTGTCATGACTCACCAGATGACAAACACAGAATAGACTGATGCCATCACAATACCTGCTCATTTTTATTTTGGCTTGTGGATGCGCAAGCAACATCTTGTGGCAGTAGTGCATTTCAGAGATGTGTCAGTGTTGTCGCCAATGCAGGGAATGCTTTAGTGGGTGCATCCCTCAGCCACCAAATAGTAAGCATGATGCCGATGACAGCAATTTCAAGGAGAGCCACGGATCTGAAAGAAATCTGCCTCTCCAATGAGGTGCAGTTTCCTCATTGGAGCATCAGATGACAAGACTCCATTACGTGCCTTTCCTGGTGAACTATTTCAATAAATATGACAGCTCCTGCCATCCACCACATAATCCCCAGAAAGCCAACTTCGGGGGTGCCCAATCCCAGTGTCACCATGTCCCCCCAGTTTAATTTGTTTGTCAATGGGGGTGCCCAATCCCCGTTGGCATCTTGTATCCCCCGTTCATAATTTGTTTGCCGATGGGGGAGCCCAGTCCCCATCAGCACAATGTCCCTCCCAGTTTAATTTGTTTACTGATGGGGGTGCCCAATCCCCTTTGGCATCATGTCCCCCCTACTTTGTTTGCTGACAGGGGTGCCCAATCCCCATCAGCACAAGTTTCCACCATCCCAAACTTATGTGGCACACTGGGAGCCCACTCCAGTATGCCCCAAAGTGTTTTTTAAGCCTGTAAATAAAGAAAACCTTCCCTGACATCCATGTTTTTTGTCCCTGTAAAAAAGAAAATGGTCCCTCATTGTACCGCTGCCCCTTCCCCAACCCACACCCACTCTCTGTGCACCCCACCTCTCCGCACACCACCTCACCCCATACTTACCTCTGGAGGTCCAGCGCTACGATCTTCAGTGGAGTGGGACAAGTCTGAACTCTTCAAAAGCTGACCGCAAACTGAAGAAATCACGGTAAGCTTTATAATGACATCAATGGGGGGGTTTCAACCTAGGTGGATATCTCAGCCAACTTTTGAAATTTTGGCTCCAGATTTTTAACATGGTGTTCTTGGGACCCCACCTCATGAACTTCTGACTGTCATTTTGTTACTCTGTCCCAAAAGGTGATTTCGCAGTCACTGCACAGAATCACTGTTCATGACTGATTAACAAAATGTCAGTGCCACTGTTCAGGAGGTGGGGTCCCAAAACTCCCATCTTGCAAATTTGGGGAAAAAATTCCAAAAAATGACTGCATTACAAGCGTACATTGCTCAGTTTGCATGCACGCATGTAACTTTGCCAATTTTTAATATTTTCACTCCAGATTTTCAACATTGTCATTTTTTACAGCTTCTTATGAACAGTACAGATGTTTTTTTTTTACAACCTGCCCAAAATGTGTTTTCACACCTGTAGCACACAATTTATTTATTTATTTGAGTTGTGGTGACTGGGTAAGTCCACTGAGACAATACAGTCTTTTTTTCAGGGGTGACCCAAGTATGGATTACATACAGTAACAGTGCAAATTAACAGAGTGGTAAAACATTCGACACATAGAAGAGCAATAAAACAAAGCAATGATTAAATACTTAAGCAAGATTTGTCAGGTAAGAGATAAGTAAAAACAGGGTTAGTTATTGGCACAAGATAATAACTTCAACAAAGCATTAAGTAGCAAAGTGAACTTCAGGGGTATATTAGGAAGGGAGGGAGGATGGGGGACATATTCAGGTGAAGTAAGAACAGGGTGTAGAGGTGGATAATGAGACAGATAACTTAGATTGGAACAAATTAAGAGAGGAGCAAGACAAGATTGTCAGAGAAAGAGAGTTCCAATCTGAGAGAGCAATGAACAAGAAGGATCTCCTGGAGGTGGTCAGACGCAGTTTTGATAAAACAAGAAGGGGAAGTGAGGCGGAGCGACGGGTGCACGGTGCATGCCGGAGGAGTACGAATTCGTTAAGGCAAGGAGGTGTAAAGTCATGGACGAGCTTGAAAATGAGACTCAAGGAGGAGGAGTACCTTAATTTATCAATGTAAGTAAACCAGCATAGCGAGGAGAGGACATCAAAGTGGTGCGAGTAGGCTTTTACCCCCAAGGCAAACCTTCCAATCCTGTGGCATGCCTGAGAGAGGAGGGACATGGAGGCAGAGTTGGTAGAGGAGCAGGGGGGCACAGTAGGTTAAGAGAGGTAGAAGGGAGGAGGAGGCAATTTTCTGGCAGGAGGCAGATGTGAGAAGCAGATGAACACTGTAGAGGAGTCCTAGTTTCTGATTAAAAGATTTGGCAACAATGGAGGCATGGGAGCTGAAGGAGAGCAATGGATCCAAAGTGAATCCCAGATATTTATATGAGTGCACTACCTCCACGGTCTCACCCTTAAGGGTTGAGATGTGAAGGGGTGGGGGTGAAGATTAGGAATAAGACAATGTGAGAAGAGCATTCGCATAGTTTTATTGGCATCAAGGACAAGATGATTGCAAAGGAACCAGCTTTCTAGGGAAGCAAAGTCAAAGGCAAGGTCACGGTTAATAATGTCTGTGTGACGGGAGGAGTGGTATAGTATTGCATCACCTGCATAAAGATGTACAGAGGCACCACCACAAAACTGGGGAAGTTCATTAATGAAGAGTGAGAATAGTATGGGGCCCAGGATGGATCATTGTGGTACCCCATTGGTAACTAAGAGGAGGTTGGAGAGGGAGCCATCCCACTTCACTGTCTGGGATCACCCAGTCAGATAACATTTGACCCAGTGCAGAGCACTGTTGTCCATACCGATAAGAAGAAGCTGGTGGAGAAGGAGATCATGATTCACTAGATCAAATGCCTTAGTGAGATCAACAAAAATGGCGCCTGTTGTGAAGCCTTTGTCCATGGCATGAAATATGTTGGCTGTAACCTTTAACAGGGCGGTAAGAGTACTGTTTCCTTCTAAAGCCATGCTGATAAGGGGAGAGAATGTTGTGAAAGTCAAGGTAGTCCTGGAGGTGGTTATAGACTATGCGTTCTTGGACTTTGTCCAGTGGGCATAAGATAGAGATAGGATGTAGTTGTCTGTAATGGAGTTGGAACCTCCCTTATGCACTGGGACAACTACCGCCACCTTCCATTTATCAGGAATGGAGGTAGAGAGGAAGGACCTGTTAAAGAGGTCACAAATGGGGCATATGAGGGTTGGGGCACCCAATTTGAGAAATTTTGGTTCCAGTATGTCATGTCCTGGGGAGCTATCCAGTTTCAAGTTGGAGAGACGCTGTCGCACCTCTTTGAGTGTGGCTAATTTCAGATGGAACTCAGGGTGTTCCCCTATGGTAGTTGAGGGAGCAGAAATTTGTGAGGTGGATTTATGAAAGAGAGAGGTGTATTTATGAAGGTCGGTAAAGAAATGATTAAAACCAGCAGCAATGGATGCAGAGTCCTCAAGGGTAGAACCATTGGCATAGAAACATAGAAACATAGAATTTGATGGCAGATAAGGACTGCTTGGCCCACCCAGTCTGCCCATTTCCCTACCTACTGGATAAGCTGCAGATCCTAGTTAACCAGCAGCCTACTTCTTCTTACTCCCACCCCCCAGAATTGCCTTATGACTGTCCCATGCATGCTTGAATTCCACCACTGATTTTGACTCTACAACCTCCTCCGGAAGGCCGTTCCATGCATCCACAACCCTCTCTGTGAAAAAATACTTCCTTAAATTACCTCTGAGCCGCCCCTCTCTATCTTCAAATTGTGCCTCTTGTTCTTGCACACCTCTTTTTTTGAAAGATGCTACCCTCTTGGACTTTGTTGATTCCCTTGAGGTACTTGAAAGTTTCTATCATGTCCCCCCTCTCCTCCTTTCCTTGAGGCTATACATATTAAGCTCCTTAAGTCTTTCTTCATATGTCTTCTGGTGCAGACCCTGCACCATTTTAGTTGCCCTCCTCTGGACAGCTTCCATCCTGTCTATGTCTTTACAGAGACTGGGTCTCCAGAACTGCACACAGTACTCCAGATGGGGTCTCACCAGCTGTCTGTACAGAGGGATAATAACTTCCTGTTTTCTACTGGTGATGCCTCTCCCTATGCATCCCAGTATCCCCCCAGTCCTCCTTGCTGCCCTCTCACATTGCTTGCCCACCTTTAGGTCATCTGATATGACTACCCCAGGTCCCTTTCCATTTTTGTTGTTGTTAGTATCTCACCCCCCATTGTGTACTCTTCCCCTGGGTTTTTGTTTCCCAGGTGCATTACCTTGCACTTCTTAGCATTGAATCTAAGCTGCCATACATTTGACCATTCCTCTAACCTTGCCAAGTCCCTTCTCATCCTTTCCACCCCACCCTGTGCAACAACTCTGTTGCAGATCTTAGTGTCATCTGCAAAGAGACATACTTTTCCTTCCAGTCCTTCTGCAATGTCGCTCATAAAGACATTGAAGAGGACCAGTCCTAATACTGAACCCTGCGGTACCCCACTAGTAACCCTCCTTTCTTCTGAGTGGACTCCATTTACTATTACTCTCTGTGTCCTATTCTCCAGCCAATTCTTTACCCAGGCTGTCATCTTGGGACCCACTACCAGGCTGGCTAACTTGTATATTAATTTTTTGTGTGGGACTGTGTCAAATGCCTTGCTAAAGTCTAGGTAGGCCATGTCTACAGCCCCTCCCTGATCTACTACTTTGGTCACTCAGTCAAAGAAATCTATCAGATTTGTCTGGCATGACCTTCCCGCTGTGAATCCATGCTGCCTAGGGTCCTGTGCCCCTCTGGCCCCTAGATACTCGACAATTCTTTCCTTCAGAAGTGATTCCATCATTTTCCCTATCACTGAGGTTAAACTAATAGGTCTGTAGTTTCCTGCTTCTGCCTTGCTCCCACTTTTGTGAAGGGAATCACATCTGCCCTCCTCCAGTCCTCGGTACCACCCCATCCTCCCATGATTTGTTAAAAGGGTAGTCAGTGGTGTCACTAGTTCTACCCTTAGCTCTTTAGAATTCTTGGATGAATCCCATCAGGCCCCATTGCTTTGTCCACTTTCAGTTTTAAGAGTTCTTTCAGAACCCTTTCTTCTGTAAATGGGCTGGTATCAACTTCTGTATCCAGAGTGTTACTACTGTTTGTTTTATATACCTCCCCTCTTCATTTGTAAATACTGAGCAAAAATGTTTGTTTAGTATCTCTGCCTTTTCACAGTCTCCTCTGCCCACCCTCCTCCCTTTATTAAGCCTCACTATCCCTCCCTTGGTCTTCCTTTGCTCCCTGATGTACCTATAAAAGGTTTTATCCCCCTTCTTAACTGAGTTGGCTATCTTTTCCTCGGTTTGGGCCTTTGCTGTTCTGACTGCCTTCCCAGCCTCCTTTTGCTTTAACTGATACAGTTCTCTGTCCTGCTCCTTCTGCGATTCCTTGTGCTTCCTGAATGCTTTCTTTTTCTCTTGAACCTTCACTGCCACTTCCTTTGAGAACCATAGTGGTTTCTTACATCGTCTTGTTTTGTTTATTTGCTTCACACAAAGGCTCGTTACCTCTGTGATGGCAGTTTTTATTATTCCCCATTGTTCTTCCACCCCTCCTTCCTGCCCATTTGCTAGTGCATTCCTTAGGCACTCACCCATTTTGGCAAAGTCAGCCCTCCTAAAGTCCAGTACTTTTGTCTTTGCATGGTTTGACTCTATTGCTGTGTTTATTGTGAACCATACTGTTCGATGGTCGCTAGTTCCCAGATGGCTACCCACTTCTACATCTGTGATCCTCTCTCCATCTCCATTTGAGAGAATCAAGTCTAATATTGCTCCCTCTCAGGTGGGCTCCAGTACTAGTTGTCTAAGGCATGCCCCTGTAGGGCATCTAGAATAACTGCACTCTTCAAGTGGCAGCTGCAACTGCACTCCAGTTAACATCTGGCATATTCAGATCACCCATCAGCAATATCTCCCTTTTCTGCCATTCTAAGTATACTTTCTATCATTTCCTGTCCATTTCCTCCCCTGAGAAGGGTCTGTATACAACCCCTGTGCATATTGTGGTGCCATTGCCTGTCTCCAAATTTACCCACAGTGCTTCTTCTCCTCCCTGTTTACCCTTTTGTTCTGTTGCTTTTATTCCTTCCCTTACGTAAAGAACTACTCCTCCTCTTTTACCCTCCCTGTCCCTCCGTAGACAGTGTATCCTGGTATGTTTATGTCCCAGTCATGGTTTTGTGTGTACCATGTTTCTGTGACTGCCACGATATCCAGATGTTCCTCCTCCATCAAGGCCACTAATTCAGGAAGCTTGTTACCAGACTATGGGCAGTGGTACTCATTGCTCTCCATTTTTGATGGCTTTAACTTCTGTTGCAGCATCCCCACTGACCGTTCTACCTCGGTCTTTTCTCATTTAGTACCCTGTTTTGTAGGGAGAGGCTGGGATTTTCCTGCTGCTTGTCAGTGCCTCCCCCTTTAACTAGTTTAAAAGCTTGCAAATGAAGCATTTAAACCGATCAAAAGACTTGTTCCCTTCCTGGACAGATGCAGACCATCCTGCCAGTATAGGCTGGTGTCCCTCCAGGTGGAACCCCAGTCCCCAATGAAGCCAAACCCCTGTGCTCCACACCATTTTTTCAACCATTCATTAAACTGCATGGTGCCAATTACCCTCGCCTCCCCCATGCCTTTGAGAGGCAGCACCTCTGAGAAGGATACTGTGTGTGCTACTTGTCTTAGGTCCCTCCCCAACTCTGCAATGTCCTCCTGCACTGCTCTAATCTCATGATGAGCCAAGTCATTTGTCCCTAGGTGGACAATTACATCCAGCTCAGAATCCCTTGCAGCTGTTCTCGTGATCCTGAGGATGCGCTTCCTGTCCCTCCAAGCCATGGCACCAGGCAGGCACCTTACTTCAGTTTCCCAGCTCCCCAGTTCTATACCCTAATATGGAGTCCCCACCAGGAGCTGCTTCCTTTCCCTGTGGTGTCCTCTACCTCCTTCCTGTGGGCCTCCCTTGTGACAGTTGTCATCAGTCTTCTCTGTGGGTGCATTCATAGGGGAGCTATGCTCCCCCAGAATGGTGTATGGATTGTGGAGTGGAACAATTGACTGGGTGTGCCTCTGTTCCACCCTCCTCACCCTCCCTGAGCCCACTGTGGTCCAACTGCTGTGCTTTCTTCGCAACCTCTGATGTAGTGGTAGTGGCACTAGTGCTCCCTGGATGGGGGAGGTTCCCTTCCTATTGTCCAGTGTGGCCTGGGGAAAGGTTTCCTTACTACTGTCCAGTGCGGCCTGAAGACGGGCAACTTCCTCCCTCAGGGCAGATAGTTGTCTGCAAATAGGGCAGCATCTCAGCCTCCAGAAAGACTTCCAGAAGACTGCTGCCCCACAGCCATTACATTGCACTACTCTCCACATGTTTATCTAGTTTTTTTGTTTTTTGTATTGTGTGTGTGTGTGTGCATGCGTGTGTGATTTGTTATATAGAAATATATATATATTATACAATGTGTATGCTTATATTGTCAGTGCAGTGTGCTAGAGAGGATATGACAGTGAAATGCACCTTGCACTCGAGGAAATGATGTCAGAACCTCAGGTATAAAGGAACTATTTCCAGCGGTGGGTGGGGTGAGAGGTGGGTGGGGTGAGGGGTGGGAAGGGTTGGGCCTAAACTGTGCCCTCACAAAACAATCAACTAAAAGCTCTCACCCACCGCTGCGATGTGTGCCTTCCTGTCAGCAAGATACCCTACACAACAATTTGACAGAGAAAGTACCCTGCTAATCAAACAGAGAAAAATCTAGACATCCAAGTCAGACACAGGTAAACCTCTCCAGCCCCAAAACAGCCTGGTGGTTTGTTAGCCACAAAGGAAAATCAAATATGCAGTTATTTCAGCCTTTCTGAGGATGCTGACAAGATAAGCAGTTTTAAAAAAAACCTTCCTGAATTAAAAACTAAAACAAACACAAAGCAATACCACTTTAAAAAGTGAGGAAAACTTCTCTCAGATGTAAGCAAGAGAGAGAAAGATTAGTTACAGATATTTAATCCAAAATAGTATACCCCACGCAGCTTCTCAGTTGTTTCCAAGCACACCCTGTACACAACTTGGAAGAAGATGGACTTCTGCCTCAAACAGGATCACACCACTAGTTTATAGTAATTGAACAATGCTGAAATGGTCTAGCTAGACAAATGGCTGTGATGCAGACCTCTGACTTGTGAAGACAATTACCCCACCTCAGGCTATGTCTGGCATCCAATTACAAACTGCAGCTTTTGCTATTTTGAATCACACACCCCACCAAAAGTTGCAAAATATATTGATGCAGATTCTCACAGAATTCTAGTAATCAGTCCAGTTAGCTACAAAGGAAAATCAAATATGCAGAAGATAAGCAGTTTAAAAAACCCTTCCTGAATTAAAACTAAAACAAACACAAAGCAATACCACTTTAAAAGTGAGGAAAACTTCTCTCAGATGTAAGCAAGAGAGAGAAAGAGAGATTAGTTACAGATATTTAATCCAAAATAGTATATCCTACGTAGCTTCTCAGTTGTTTCCAAGCACACCCTGTACACAACTTGGAAGAAGATGGACTGTGATATCACTAGGGATTACCACGGTTTTACCTTTTACTAGTGAATTAATTTGCCTCCAGAATTCCTTGGGATTACTAAGCTGTTCTGCTTGAAGAGATTTGAAATGGAGGCGCCAAGCTTTTTGGAGTGCATTTTTGCAACTGTTACGGAGTTGTCCATAAGTTTGCCAGTTTGGGACAGTTATTTTTGTATGTGTACCAGGCTTTGTCACAAAGTGACATTTGCATCCTGATCTCCTTAGTAATCCATGGGGCCTTGACACCCTTGGATCTGCATTTTTTCAAGGGGGCTTGTTGGTTTATTATCTGTGAAAAGGCGACAATTAGGAAGTCTAGGGTCTGATTTATATCAGTGAGTGTGCTGATGGGGCACCAGTCAGTATTATTAAGAGATCACTGTGGGAAATCAAGTTTCAGGACAGATTAAGAAAATCACAGTGCCACTGCTCATGAGGGGAGGTCCCAAAATGCCTATGTGGAAAATTTGGTAAAACAAATCAAAAAAATGATTGCATTACAGGTGTGCATTGTGCAGTTTCTATGCACGCTCATGACTTCACCAATTTTTCATATTTTTACTCCAGATTTTCAACATTGCCATTTTTTTACACCTTCTCATGAACAGTACAGCTGTCGTTTTTCACATCCTGCCCAAAATGTGTTTTCACACCTGTGGTGCCAAATGGCACAGTTGCTGTGCAAAATTACCTTTTGGCTAACAAATTAATAGTGCCACTGTTTATGAGGTGGGGTCACAAAAAGCCCATGCTGAAAATCTGGAGTGAAAATACCAAAAAACACCTGGGGCATTAGTGTTTCCAATGGTAATGCCCCACCCTGTAGAGAATGACAGGCACCGGGGTGTGTGACTTGGGCTCGTCAGCTGTAATGCTTATGCCATTCCAACCCCCACCCCCACCCTGCAGCCAGTGACAGGTATTGAGGTGTGCCTTGAAGTCTTTGGTCCCAAAGTTCACCCCATTCTCTTATATTGCACCCTTCTCAACGTATTTTCTTATGGAATGGGGTAAGCATAAGGCCCAAAGACCCAAACACACACCACAACACCTGTCAGTGTCTGCAGGGTAGGGTGACGTGAAATGGCATGAACATTATGGCTGAAGACCCAAAGGCACACCCCCAGCACCTGTCAGTCTCTGCAGGGTGGGGGGTTGGCATCACTTCAGCACTTCACTGCCTATTATGCCCTCTAACGCCTGCATTATCAATGCCAGTGCCAGCAAGCCGACATACAGCATTGACAAATGCTTATTTAGTATACAGTCACTACTGCTCCATGTATTACATTTTCCAGATAAAGGAGAATTGTGTCAGTCTTCCCCTTGATATGCAGTTCAAAATATGTACAGGGCAGTTGCTGTTTGTGTCTCATCCATTCATTAAGTACCACACAACGCAGATGGGATACAAAAAAAAACATTTTCAACTGAGAATACCACTATATTACAGAATATGAGTCAGGGTACCTTTTTGTTGCAATTCAGTGGTTTCTAATTAGCGATAACTGACTGACAACTGCAGTGTAAAACAAAACCTATGTGATGGAATCAACTTAATGAATGCAGACAAACACAGCATTTACCACGCAGCAGCTTCTGTCAGAAAACCTAACAAATGACATAATGCACAATCCAACTGGCCAGCAGAAAACAATTGGGAAAACCGAGCAAGCAGTGAAGGGGAAAGAATTAAGATAAGAACATAAATAAAACCATGTTTTAATAATATAATTAATAGTAAACCATCAAGAATGGCATACAGCACACCAGAATTCAGGTAGAGGTCTAGATATGGTCAGGAGCTCTTTAAAGAAAAATATATATTTTTTCTGTATGAGTGTGCTTACCTATAAAAAGCCTTTTGAGCTTAGAAACCCACAGCCAAAAGCATTGCCCTTCTTAAATGAGATAGTTGTACAGTGATCCAAAATTATCTTCTGATGCCTCTGTCAATGTTTGTTCAGCCTCCAGCAGTACTTTGAGTCTAAATAAACAGTGTGTAATCAGAGTCTGCAATCCTACCAGCTATAAACAGAAACTCCATTCTCAGCCTCTAATTAGACCAAGGTTTGCTTCCATAAAATACCCCAAAGAGAACAGAAAAAACAGTTGATGTCATAAACAGGTGCCATAGGCAGAGGAACCTATTGACTTAGTACAGCAACAGACCAGCTAACATAAAATAGATAATAGTTTTTTAAGCCCTCTAATGTACTGAACACACTTGAAATCCTGAGGACTTGGGCCATCTTAAACTCTGGCCCAACCTGTTGCACATTCCCTGAGCATATGTCTTAACTGTCCCTGATTTTCAGGAATGTCTCTAATTTTTGCCTCAAAAAGTTTGTATGTTCCTCCTAAATTTGGCATTTCTCTCACTGAAGAGTAGGGATTGGCAGTATTTATTTATTACTTATTTATTTGAGTTTTGATAACCGGGTAATTCCACTGAGACAATTACAGTCTCTTTTTCAGAGTTGACCCGGGGTTGATAATCTAATAATTACCTATAATATTGCCAGACATTAATGCTACAATCTAGTTTTCATTCAGAAAATGCTTTTCACAATAAACCCTGACACAGTAAACTTCTTGAGCTGATAATATCATTTTGTAAGATGTGTCATTTGTTCCTGATTTTTGAAGCCTTGTCCATGATTTGCAAGGCAGGAGACAGAGGTATACCCTAAAGATGACTGGGGTGGGGAAGAGGGGTGTTGCCCATGAGACTAGCATTGTAGGAAAACCTCCATGAAATTCAAACAAAAACATGGATACTGTTAGAGGTGTGGAAGTACCTTTCCTCAGATACTTGGCAACCTAGTTATTAGGCTAGATATAATTTGGCACAACAAAAACTGAAGGGAACAAGGGAGAAAAACATCTAGCCTCATCCAGGAGGCCTGTGCTAGTCCTGTGGCCACCATTCTTCACCACTCAGAGTCATCTCTAAGGTGTGTAGCAGGCTGGCCCAGAGATTTGAACTGGGCAGCTATTGCCCAGTCTGATCTGCCGGGCCATAAATAATCACGCTGGAGCCTGCCCCACTTAATAATGGCACAATTTGATTTTAATATCATACATAAAAACTCACCCAAATACTTTTCATTCATATTTTTTTAAATATTCATTCAAAGTTTTTTTTTTACATTTCAATTAACTAAGGTTAGGGGAGTAAGTAAGGGACGGTGTAGAAAGTACGCCACATATAACAGAACTCCATATATACTGTAAGTAAGCCTTTTTTGTTCTAGTCTAGGGGTACTAGGCAGATAGTGGAAAACACATGAATAACAATAGACTAGGGGCTGGATATTCAAAAGGGTTGCACCATGCGCAATAGGGTTGCGCCTGCACAAGTCCGAAATTGCGCCATTCTGCGATATTCAACAGGAGGCAGTTACCCCAAGTCATGCTGAGCAACAGCACAATACTAATGAAGGCATGCTCAACTGGAAGGAGGAACCATGCATAAACTGCACAGCCGATAGTCAGCGGGCTGTGCAGAGTTGTAGGCGCAACCCCAACCTGCGCCTGCACAACTTTGAGCCAAAGAAAAGAGGTAAGTCGAGGGCCACCCACAGGTGAGCTGCTGCATTGCTGAGGCGCCAACACAGCAGCTGCCACCTGTGGGTGGCCTCCACTCCCTGTGCCCCACCTGCAGCCCGATCACGGGCATAATAGTAACCTCCCCGTAGCCCGATCGCGCGGGCAGAACAGAACTGAACAACCCCCTACTGGCCCGATCGCGGGCAAAACTGTAGTAACCCCGACTGGACCGATCGAGGGCAAAACAGTAGTAACCCCACCCCCACTAGCCCAATCGCGGGCATAACAGTAGTAACCCTACCCCCACTAGTCCGATCGTGGGCAGAACAGAGTTCAACCCCCAAAGACCAATATCCCTTGTGGTCCAGTGGACTGCAAAGCCGATTGTGGGCATTAGAGTCAACTCCCTCCAGGTCCAAGTACCCTGGTGATCTAGTGGCCCCCACCCCACCCACCCACGGAGCCCCACCACCCTGCTCCCCGTCCAGCCAGCGGGCGGCAGCACCCCACCCACCTGCCACCCCCGCCGCTCACCGACTGACTGCTGGTAGGGCTTGCACACCCATTGGTTCAGAGCAAGAGCTAATGGGTGTGCAGCCCATATCGTACAAGACAGTCCAGATATGTGATGCATACCCCCACAACACGCATCCACCCACTGCACACCCAGCCTCCCCCCACCCCTCCACCCCATACTTACCTCGGAGTCTGGCGTGACAATCTTCAGTGGACTAGGAACACGTCTGCACTCTTTAAAGCCGACCACGAATGGAGGAAATGCCGGTAAGCTGTATAATGGAATAAATAGGGTATTTTCAACTTTGATGCATATCTCAGGCATTTTTTGGAATTTTTGACCCCTCCTCATGAATTATTTCACTGTTATGGCGTTAATCGGCCCTGAAAGGTGATTTCTCTGTCACTGCGCAGAATCACCTTTCAGGACCGATCTTTCAAAACAAAAGTGCAAGGTTCATGGTGGGCTCTCAAAAAGTCTATGTTGCAAATTTGGTGGGAAAAATCCAAAAATTACTGTTTACTGCCGCGCGCCAGTACTTGCTACACGCCTGTATCCTAGTGAATTTACACATTACCCAGATTTTCAACATTTGTATTTTAATGCATCTCCTTATGAACAATGCAGCTGTCATTTTTCACAACCCAGCCAAAACGTGTTTTCGTGGTTCCAGTGCAGAATTGCGCGGTCGCTGTGGGATATCCATGTTCAGGACACAGTACAAAAATCACAGTGACATTGTTCATTAACAAAGGTCCTAAAATGCCTATGTTGAAAATTTGGTGAGAAAGGTCCATAAAATCACTGTGTTACGAGCGTACATTGAGCAGTTTCCACGCACACTTGTAACTTCGCACATTTGCAATATTTGCACTCTGGATTGTCAACACTGCCATTTGTCTGCAGCTCCTTATGAACAGTACAGCTGTCATTTTTCACATCCCAGCCGAAATGTGTTTTTGCACTTCCGGCGAAGAACAGCGTGCTCACTGTGGGAAATCCATGTTCAGGACACATTAGGAAAATCACACTAATGCTGTTCATTAGCAGAGGTCCTAAAATGCCTATGCTGAAAATTTGGTGACAAAAGTCCATAAAATGAATGTGTCACAAGCGTGCGCTGTGCAGTTTCCACGTACACTTGTAACTTTGCACATTTGCAATATTTGCACTCCGGATTGTCAACACTGCCATTTGTCTGCAGCTCCTTATGAACAGTACAGCTGTCATTTTTCATATCCCAGCCGAAATGTGTTTTTGCACTTCCGGCGCAGAACAGGCGCTCGCTGTGGGAAATCTGTGTTCAGGACATATTAGGAAAATCACACTAATGCTGTTCATTAGCAGAGGTCCTAAAATGCCTATGTTGAAAATTTGGTGAGAAAGGTCCATAAAATCACTGTGTTATGAGCGTATGTTGCGCAGTTTCCACGCACACTTGTAACTTCTCACATTTCCAATATTTCCACTCCATATTTTCAACATTGCCATTTTTCTGCACCTCCTTATGAACAGTACAGCTGTCATTTTTCACATCCTGGCCAAAATGTGTTTTCGCACTTCCGGCGCAGAATAGTGCGGTCACTGTGGGAAATCAATGTTCAGGACACATAACAAAAACCACAGTAACACTGTTCATTAGCAGAGGTCCTAAAATGCCCATGTTGAAAATCTGGTGATGAAAGTCCGTAAAATGACTGTGTTATGAGCATACATTGCACAGTTTCCACGCACGCTCAAAACTTTGCACATTTGTAATATATTAAGTCCAGATTTTCAACATTGCCAATTTTCCGCACCTCCTTATGAATAGTACAGCTGTCATTTTTCACATCCTGGTCGAAATGTGTTTTTGCAGTTCTGGCGCAGAATACCGTGGTTGCTGTGGGAAATCAGTGTTCGGGAGGCATTAAGAAAATCACAGTGACACAGTTCAGGAGCACAGGTCATAAGATGCCTATGTTGAAAATCTGGTGACAAAACTCCGTAAAGCGACTGTGTTATGCGCATGTGTTGCGCAGTTTCCACGTATGCTCAGAAGTGCGAGCATTTTAAATATTCCCACTACAGATTTTCAACATTGCCATCTCTTCATACCTCCCCATGGATGGTACAGCTGTCATTCTTCACTTCTTTCCCGATCTGTGTTTTCGTACATGTGGTGCAGAATGGCACTATCGCTGCTGGAAGTCTGTTTTCGGGACACATTGACACAATCACACTGCCACCCTTCATGAGAAGAGGTCCCACATACTTTCCTGAGGTGGGGTCACAAAAAGGCCATGTTGAAAATTTGTACTGTAAATACCAACAAATGCCCAAGGCATTATGGTTTCTAACCATAACATTCTACCCTGTACAGACAGGCAGGCATCGGGGTGTGCCTTTGGATTGCCGACTGTACTGCTCATGCCATCCCACCCCCCCCCAGCCACTGACAGGCATTGAGGTGTACCTTGCACTCTTCAGCCCAAGACTTCACCCCACTCTCCTATGCTGCACCCATTTCACTGTCTGTCCTTATGGAATGGGGTGACTGTAAAGCCAAATACCCTAAAGTACACATCAACATGTGTCAATATCTGCAGAATAGGGTGAGGTGACATGGCTTGACCGTCATGGGCGGCGACCAAAACACTTACCCCAAATCCTGTCCGTCTCCACAGGATGGAGGGTGGCGGTCACGTGAAGTTCAATACTTCACTGCCACTCCTATTCTGCATCTGTCTAACTCCTGCATTTCCAGTGCTAATACCAGCAAGCAAATATTCGGCATTGATAAATACTTGTTTCATCATGAGATTCTTCCCAACAGGTCCCTAGAAGGTTGTTTTCATCTTTTAATCAGTTGCCATAAAGCTGTCATTCCCTTACAGCTACTAGACTGTGTTATTGTTTTACTAATTTGACCTCTCAGCCTGTAGTTAATCTGCTAATCACCTGACAAATGCCTGGCTGGAAACTCCAAGACAGTCCTGAGGCAGAGTTTAACGACAGAGTTTGAGATTTTGGTGAAAACAAAAGTAGAACCTCTACTAATTTATGTCAGAACTCTAGAAAGGACAGGGGTGGAGTCTTCCTAGGGGTTATCAATCCTATAGCTCACCCCATTCTATATACTGCTGAAACACACACCTAATGGGGTGAGCTTTAGGGTTGATAACCCTTAGGAAGACTCCACCCCTGATTTGTTTTAGGGGTGGGGTTGGGGTCTTAGGATTGGAACCCCTAAAACCACATTTCCTTTCTTTTTTTTTGCTTTAGTCAGAACCCCAAATGTTGCATTAATGTTTTTTTTGCATATTATATATATAAAATATATGGATTGTGAAAATAATATGGTTGAAAAGCATACAAAAAATCCTTGTAATACCATCGCTCCTGGAGCGATAATACTACTGTTCCTAAGTGATAACACTATCGTTCAGGTGCCGTAATGGTATCGTTAAGACTTTCGATCGAATAATATTGTCAAAGCCGAACAGCGCATGCAAGTCTATCCCCAACGTTTTACCAAGCGTGCCTCTGACTGGCCACTTGCTCTGTGGACAGGCACAACGAAGTACGAAACATGGCGGCTTGCCTCGCCGCTTATGCAGTGAATGGTCAATAAGTCACAGCAATCCATTTTTCTTCACTTTTGAAAACATTTTTTTGAGCTCCTCTGCTCGCCCGATAGCATTGCCGACAAACAGTTTAAAAAAAGCAGTTGTAAATGAAGTCCACAGCACCAGTCATCCACACAGCACTGGGGAACCCTGCCAGCACTCACATGGAATCACTGACTCCACTGTTTAAACGGAGGTGAGTCAATTCACCTCGCATCCATATATTAAAAAAAATAACTAATAGGTTCTGGCATAACAAGGTAGTAATTCCATTGAGAGGTTCTGGGGACACATGAAACCTCTCGAGCTTCACTCTCGAGGTTCTCAGTGTCCCCAGAACCTCTCGATGGAATTACTATCTTGTAATATACCTGAACCTATTATTCTATTTATATATGCAACACACACACCAGTGGTGAATAAACAGGGTAAATAAATCATGTTTTTTATACACCCCCAGTGGTGAATAAATTGGGTAAATCATGTTATTTTGGATAAATATTTATTTTCACTTAGAACACCATTTACATAACTTAAAACATGGTATTTCCACTTAGAATCTGGAAATGGAGTAACATAGAGAACAATGGGTCAGATAGGGAACTTATAAAGGAAGGAAATGCAATTTTAAGCTATACCAAGGTAAAACACTGGTAAAAACACTACAAATGGTGTGGTACTGTATATATCAAACACATAATGGATTACATTAGAACAACACATTTATCTTCACATGAGTGGTAAGACCATTATAACTACATATACTATCTATTGTTTTGCCATACTCCATAACTTAAGACACAATAAATGTAAACATAGAAACAAAATGTGTCAGCAGATGGGGACCATCGAGACTGCCCATGTATACTACCCCCACCCGAAAATCAGGCTGCTGTGTTGTTTTTCCATGATATCCCATGCCAGCTTGAATTCTCTGACCATCTTTGACACCACAACCTGTGTGGGGAGGCCATTCCAAGCCTCTAACACCCTTTCTGAAAAGAAGAACTTTCCTGTGTTGCTCCTGAACCTGTCATGACTTCTGGTCTGGGTGCAGTCATTTAACTGAAGGAGATCCTGTGTCTGTACCTTGTTGATACCCTTCAGGTATTTAAACATCTTTATCATGTTCCCAATATCCCTTCTTTGTTCTAGAAAATATATGTTGGGCTGTTTTAGCCTTGCTTCATATGACTCGTGATGCAGACCTTGCACCGCCTCTGTTGCCCTTCTTTGTATAGTCTCTAGCCTTTCTATGTCCTTCCTAAGGTGAGGCCTCCAGAACTGGACACAATGGTCCAGGTGAGGCTTCACCACCAGGGACCTGTACAGTGGCATAATCACCTACCTTTTTCTACTGGTTATGCCCCTCCCTATACAACCCAAGATGCTGCTGGCCTTTTGTGCCGCCTTTTCACTTTGCTTGCCAACATTCAGGTCATCTGTGATGATCACCCCAAGATCACATTCGTGTTTTGTAACCACCAGCTGTACCCCACTCAGAAAGTAATTTTTCCCTGGGTTGCATCTTCCTAGGTGCATAACCTTATATTTTTTGGCACTGAACTTCAACTGCCAATTCCCTGACCATTCTTCCAATTTCCTAAGATATGAGTCATCTTTTGAGTCCCTTCAGCTGAGTCCACCCTATTGCAGAGCTTTGTATCATCTGCAGATAGGCACACCTTCCCATTTAGGTTATCAGCTATGTCATTGATTAACTCATTGAAAAGCATCGATCCCAGCACTGAACCCTGTGGAGCACCACTTGTAACTCTACCCTCCTCTGATAGTGTGTCCTTTACCAGTATCTTCTTGGTCCTCCCATTGAGCCAGTGTTGGATCCAGTTTACAATTTTTGGCCCAATGCCTATGTGTTCCTGCTTTTTTATTAGCCTTCTGTGTGGAATGGAGTCAAAAGCCTTGCTGAAGTCTAGGTACACCACTTCTACGGCACCCCCATTGTCCAACGTTTTTGTGACCTAATCAAAGTATTAGATTAGCTTAGTCTGGCAGAACCTTCCTGCCATAAAGCCATGTTGCTTTGGGTTCAGCTGTCCACTATCTTCTAAGAATGTCACTATCCTCTCCTTTAGTAGGGATTCTATCAGCTTTCCTACTACAGAGGTGAGGCTGACTGGGCAATAGTTTCCCCCTTCTTCCCTACTGCCACTTTTGTTTAGGAGTGCTACTGTAGCCCTTTTCTAGTCTTATGGGATCTCTCTGCTTTCCAGGGATTTGTTGAAGAGCTCTGCCAGTGGGGCTGCTAGTTCCTTTCCAAGCTCCTGCAAGTATACTTGGGTGTATTTCATCTGGCCCCATTGCTTTGTTGACCTTCAATTTCTTGAGTTCCTCCAGGACTCTTGCCTCTGTGAAAGGACTTACGTTGGCTCGCTTGAGGTGGTGTGCCTTTCTTCAGAGAGATGGTCCTTTGCTTGCTTCCTCCTGTGTGAAAACTGAGTAGAAGTATTTGTTCAGAACCTTTGCTTTCTCCCCATTGTCTTCTGTTTGATGATCATTGTTCTTAGTCAATCTAACTATTCTCCCTTTGCTCTTTCTTTTCTCTCTCATACTGGTAGAAAGTTTTGTCACCACGTTGGACTTCCTTCGCAATCTTTTCCTCTGTTTGAGCTTTTGCAGTCTGAATTGCCTTCCTGGCCTCTTTAAGAAATTCCCTATATACCTCCTTGTCACTGTCTTTGTTTCCTTTTATCTCCTGAATGCTTTCTTCTTCTCCTTGATTTTGGATGCTAAATTCTTTGTGAACCAAAGTGGTATCCTTTTGCTTTTGGATTCGCTCACTAGCCTAGCACACTGTGATGTGACTAGTGTAATTGCTTCCTTCAGTCTCCTCCAGTGTTCTTCCACTCCCCCTTCTGGACAGCAACCTAGATTCTGTTTCAGACAGTTTTTCATTTTGATGAAGTCCACCTTTCTGAAGTCCAGGACCTTCTGTTTAGAGTGACTGATGTCTTCGGTCATTTTTACTGTGAACCATACAGTCATATGGTCACTTGATCCCAGATGGTCTCCCACCTCTATGTTTGGGACTCTATTATTATTTTTGGTTAGCACAAGGTCCAGAACTGCTTCCTCTCTGGTGAGGGTTTCCACCAGTTGGCTTAGGTCTGCTCCTTGGAGTGCTACTAGGAATTCCTTACTCCTTTCCAAAACAGTCATGTAGGAGCTCCAATCTGCATCTGGTAAACTGAAATCTCCGACCAGTAGTAGCTTACTTTAACTGCCATCTTTTGAATGTTTTCTAGAATGTCTTTGTCTTTTTCTAATTCCTTGTCTTTTTCTAATTCCTGAGATGGGGATCTGTATATCACTTCTAGCTGTATAGGGGCTTTGTTTCTGGTTCCAAGAGTAATTCACAGGGCTTTGGCTTAACTCTAGGTCCCCTGGATTTCTGCAGCCTTGATTCCTTGTTTTACATAGATAGCTACACCTCCCCCTTTTTACCATTCTGGTCCCTTCTGAACAAGCTGTATCCTGGGATGGAAATATCCCAGCTATGGTTCTCATTGAACCATGTTTGTCACAACTACCCAGTCTAGGTCTGATTCTGCCATCATGGCAGTAAGGTCTGGTGTCTTATTTACCAGACTATGGGTGTTGGTGTACATTTTCTTCCAACCCAGGCAATAACAACAAGCATTTGTCAATGCTGAATGTTGGCTTGATGCCATTGGGAGTGCAGGAGTTAGAGATGCAGCATAGGAATGGCAGTCAAGTAGTGAACTGATGCCAACCCAACCCCACCCCGCAGAGAGTGACAGGCATTAGGGTGTCCCTTTGGGTGTTTGGTAGTGCAATGCGGGAAAACATGCTGGGCAGGATGTGAAAAATGACAGCTGCACAGTTCATAAGGAGGTGTAAAACAAGCATTTGTCAATGCCGAATGTTCACTTGCAGGTATTTGCAGTGGTGTTTGGCATGTATGGTGCTTTATCCTAATGCCCTATGCGATTGCTGGTATTTGCACAATAAATTTTCAGCATGACCTTTTTGTTACCCCCATTGTGTGCTACATAAGGGGAAACAAGTTTTGGGCAGGATGTGAAAATTGACAGCTGTACTGCTGATAAGGAAGTGTGGTAAAATGCCAATGTTGAAAATCTGGAGTGGAAATATTGAAAATTCGCAAACCTACGAGTGTGCATGGGAACTGTGCAACGCACGCTCATAAAACAGTCATTTTTAGGAATTTTTTCACCAAATTTTCAACATTGCCATTTTAAAACCTCTGCTAATGAACAGTGTCACTGTGATTTTCTTACTGTGTCCCATACATTGATTTCGCACACCGACTGTGCCATTGTGCACTACATGGGCGAAAAGACGTTTTGGGCAGGATGTGAAAAATGACAGCTGTACTGCTCATAAGGAGGTGTGGTAAAATGGCAATGTGAAAATGTGGAGTGAAAATATTGGAATTCGCAAACTTACGGCGTGCGGAACTGCCTAGCATGCGCTCATAAAACAGTTATTTGTAGGAATTTTTTCGCCAAATTTTCAACATAGCCATTTAAGACCTCTGCTCATGATCAGTGTCACTGTGATTTTCTTAATGTGTCCCATACATTGAGTTCGCGGTCAGCTTTGAAGAGTGCAGATGTGTTCCCGGTCCACGAAAATGCGTCGGCGCGGAGTCGGAGGTAAGTATGGGTGGGGGGGTGTGGGGAGAGCTAGGTGCGCAGTGAGGGTGCGTGTTGTGGGAGGGGGGCTGGAGACGCACTGCAGGACTGTTTTATTTTACAGGTTTACAAAAAAAAAGATGATGTGGGACGTTTTCCACGCTGGGGTGGGCTCTCAGCATGGCAGAAGACGTGTGGGGGGGCCGAGGAGCCGACAGGGGATTGGGCACCCCCATTGGCAAACTATGCGGAGGGGCCGAGGAGCCGACGGGGGATTGGGCACCCCCATCGGCAAAACAAACAAACGTTTGCCATGCTGGGGTGGGCTCATAGCGTGGCAGGAAAGCTTTGGGGAGGTAGCATGATGCGCGTGGGGGAGAGCTCGTGACGGAGGGGATGGCGGCGGCACTCAGTATGGCAGCGGTGTTTTCCTTTGAAGCAGAAGAACACAGCTGTCACTTTCAATCCCTACACCATTGGTGCAGTACCGCCACACCTGCTCAGGAAGCAGTGCACTGGATGGAAGGCACACCTCCAAGTGTGCTACTCTCCCAAAACGTTCCTTGCGCATGCGCGCAAGCAAACGTAAAAATGCCAGTGTTGAAAATGTGGCATACAAATATATGAAATGTGCGGAGTTACAAGGGTGCGTGGGGAATATGCAACGCACGCTTGCAACACTGCCATTTTATGGGCGTTCGGTACCAAATTTTCAACATAGGCATTCTGCTCATGTACAGTGTCACTGTTATTTCCTCAAAGTGTCCCAAGAAGTGATTTTGCACAGCGTCCATGCTATTCTGTGCCGGAAGTGCAAAAACACATTTTGGGCAGGGTATGTGAAATGACAGCTGTACTGTTCATCAAGAGGTGTGGAAAAATGGCAATGGTGAAAATCCAGAGTGAAAATATCATGAATGCACAACGGTACGAGCGTGCGTGCAATCTGCCAACGCACGCTCATAACACAGTCATTTTATGGAGAATCAGCACCACATTTTCAACATAGGCACTTTAGGACCTCTGCTCATGAACTGTGTCACTGTCATTTTCATAATCTGGCCCAAACACTGATTTCCCACAACGACTGCGCCAATGTGCGCTGAAAGTGCGGAAACACATTTCGGGCAGGATGTGGGAAATGACAGCTGTACTGTTCACAGGGAGGTGCACAAAAACGCCAATGCTGAAAATCCAGCATTAAAATATTGGGAATGTGCGAAGTTATGAGCCTACTTAGCAACTGCACAACGCACGCTCGTAAAACAGGCATTTGCTGGATTTTTCCCACCAAATTTGGAACATAGGCTTTTTGAGGGGCCACCTCATGAACACTGGCACTGTCATTTCGTTAATGGGTCCCAAAAGGTGATTTTGCACGCTGACTGTGAAATCACCTTTCGAGGCTGATTAACACCATGACAGTGACAGAATTCATGAGGAGGAGCCCCAAAAACCCCATGTTGAAAATTTGGTGCCAAAATTCCAAGAAATGCCTGAGATATGCAGCAAAGTTGAAAAAACCCTACTCACTCCATTATACAGCTTACCGACATTTCCTTAGTTCGCGGTCAGCTTTGAAGAGTGCAGACGTGTTCCCGGTCCACGGAAGATAGTCATGCCAGACTGCGGAGGTAAGAATGGGGTGGGGGTGAGGGCAGGAAGGTGCGCAGTGGGTGGGTGCGGGTGGGGAGAGTGGGGCATCGAGACTGAGAGGAAGGTTTTCGTTTCACAGGAAAAAAAAGAAAACCATTGCAGGACAGTTTTCCTGTTGCAAGGCATTTGGCACACTGGGGTGGGCTCCGCGTGCCACCTAACTTTTTTTGGGGGTGTCAGTAGCTGATGGGGATTGGGCACCCTCGTTGGCACACAACACAGGCGGTCATGCTGGCCGAGTTGGGCACCCGTTGGCAAACAAAGAAAGCGAGGCCACGAGCTGAGGGGATTAGGGCACCCCCGCCCAGCTCAGCAACTGGGGGAGTGATGCCGACAGAGGCGTGGAGCTCCCCGTCAGTGTACAAAGATGGGGGCTGCGAGCTGAGGGGATTGGGCCCCTCGGCAATCAACATTTGGGGGTTGCCCGATGGGGTGGGCTCCCCGTCAGCACACTAACACAGCAGGGGTGTTACCGACAGGGGGATTGGGCACCCCCGATGTCGGCAGGCCTGAGCCGCTCACCGACCATGCTCTTAATGGTGGCGACCATGGCAAGCAAAGGACCACTGCGTATGATGAGATTTGCTTGGATTGCGGCAGACCTTTGCTTAGATGTGCTCGCCCCATTATACATGCATGGTGTGGCGCCGGCATGCAGGCTGAATGGGGAATGAGGGACGCACCTACTGATGTGTGCCCTGCATTCGCCCAACAGCAGCTGCGCCCCCCCCAAACCCGTACTACCGCAAGATGTTGCTTGCGCAAGCGCGCAAGCCAACATAACAATAGAAATTGTGAATGTAGTATTAACACTACTGTATAAAAGAGTTTATTAAAGGACAAACAGAAGATTGATGTTTTGGGATAAAAGGGAAGGTGAATGGAGCAGGAATGCAAAATCTATTCAATTTCAAATAATATGCTCATTATTAATATGCATGCAAGAAATGTGCTAGGATTCTACCACCTGGAAATCCCAACCTTGCCTTCAGTCTAACATTAACCCTCAACCTCTGGTGCACCAGTAACAGTCCCTCTAAGAGGTCCAACGGTCAATGCAGGCATGCTGGAGATACTGTATGTTGCAGCCTGATGGTTAGCCTTTGCAGCACTGGAAGGAATGAAATTAAATAGTCACTGAATCCAAAAGAAACATAATGTTGCAGTTTATTTACCTTGAAGGACAAAATGTCTCAGATTCCTTGGGGAGGGGGGAGCTTCTCATTTCCCTGGGAACATGTGAAGCTTTCCCAATCCCCTATTTGTTCACCAAGTGCTAGTTGGTTGTGCAACTACTGTCCCCTTCCCACATTTCAGTGAGGTCAGGATGCTTGAAATGGTAGTGCCCATGCCTGGATGGGCTTTCTTTCTTATTACTCTGGTTAAATAAAGTGCTTGATTGATTGATTATTTTAATTAAAGCCATCCTTCCTTGCAGCTACCAGTCATTTGGCTAGACTGTTTCTAGTCACTGCTGCTTACCATGGGGAATGGGAGTGAAGAAGAGCTTACAGGACCTCTTTGATCTTCATGGTTTTGTGTCACATGGCTCCTCAGCCACTTAGCTGCCTTGCTGCTTCTGCCAGTGTGGCAGAAATGGATGGTGTCCTCCAATGTAGTTCCCTGGTCCCACACTGGAATCTGGGGTGTGAGACTGCTGTTTCCAGACAGGTACCTTTGGGTAAGCTCCCATTTAGGGATGGGGGAGAACTACATCCTTTTGCACATTTCTCAGTACAAAAGCCCTACTTAGATGGGAATTTGAGATGGGCACACCCCCAGCGTCTATGGGTATAACATCCCTGATTTCACTCTGATTTTCTTTACATTCTGTTGCCTAATAAACATGGTGCTGTGAAGTTAGGTTGTTTGAATATCCAGTGAAAGAGCCCTTAGTGTTATTTATCTGTCCTACTTCAGAAATAAAGTGTGGTGTTATAACTCTTCCTTATTCTTCTGTAATTTGCATAAACTATCAGAAAAAAGCGCCCCCAAGGGCACTCCAGCAAGCCAAGTACCCATTACATATTCAGTTTATACGGAGAATTATATCCAAGCCCTTGGGGTTACCCTTGCTAAATTACATGAATAAAAAGAAATGTAAAAATTCTGTTTCATGTTCTCAGTTTTAATTTTCATGAAAAAGTGTGCAATCTGAAAAGCTACAAACAAGAGGATTAATAAAATAAATATGCCTGTTTTATTACGTTGTCTCCCTGTGCCAGTATAAGTAAAAGCAAAGGCAATCGACAAAACTAAGCTATTGCTGGGGTCTGTCAGCATTGTGGTTTGCTTTTGGAGGATGCAGCTTCCCCTTTGTTGTGCTTTACATAGCTGCATGAGAATCAGAAAAGCTCTGCAGTTTGCAGAGTGTAGCACAAATTTTGTCAATTTATACTATGCAATTTGCCACAACTGTGTAAATTTAACTATGCAAATGGATACAATTTACCCACTTTGCAGTACATTTTTGCTACAGTTTAGGTCAAGAATTCACTGTAAAGTGCATAGTGTATAATTTGTGTAGTAAAATTTGCGAAGTTCCAGCTAATTTGCATAGTGCACACTACACACGAATAGTATGCAGAGTGTAAAGCATGCAAATTCGTTGAAATCGGTGTATTAAATTTAAATTCACAGCAGATTGAACTATGACTGCACTGGTCTCAGGTGAACCCTCTTTCACCCTCCCTCAACTTCTACCTATATTGCATCCAGGGAGGCAAATGTTCTGAGAGTTTTAATCAAAGGGCTTGATTCTCAAAGAGGGCTGAGATAGGAGAAAGCAGCATCAAACAGCAGCTTGTGCAAAGCCCGGTGTGCAAGGGACTCCACACCAGATTCTGGTACGGGAGGGGTCCCTGAGTCCACACACTTGCTGCAACCTCTCTGGTGTGACAAACACAAGGCACACGGGAGGGGTTTGCCACAGGTTCCATGTATCAAAGGCTAGCTTCCCCATCCCCGATCCCCTGATAAAATAATTCAAGTCCCATCCTGGTGGTCTAGCAGCCTCCTTCTCAACATACAAGGGCAATGATTGTTTGCATATAGAGCACCACTATGGTTTAATGTGTTGCCCAGTGATATCTCTTCCTTACCAAAACTGGGACCATTTAAAGGCATTCTTCATCAGCATCTTACAGCTAACAGTTTCTGTGACTGTTTCAACTGACGTGGTACTACCTCAGCAGTATTGACACATCCTGGTGTACCTACTTCTCCCCCTTTCTCTGTGAATGACCACTTTCACCCTAACCGCTCTGCCCTAATTCCTGCCTCCTTCCCCAATCCTTCTTTCACCTCACCCCTCTCACCATCCACCTTCTTTCCACTGTTTATCTTCATTTAACTGAACTTTTCTTCTCCCAAATATACCTTTACCTATTTGACAAAGCACCTTGGTCTGCCTCCTTTTATAAGGTTATTTTTGATTTCCTACCATTTTATAGTTTTAATTTTAGTAGCAATGTTAATGTCATATTGTCATTTTAAATACTTTCTTGTCAAAATTTTATGTAATACCATCCGTTTTATGTCTGTCACCCTTCCCACTGACGTGGAACCTTTGTAAAAGAGCTGTTATATGCTCAAAGGTATTGTACTCTGAGAATGAATAAATAAATAAATCCCTGATGTTGTCCATTATAAAAAATATATACTAACATACTAATCGCCAGCAGATTAGGCCTTATGGTCTATCGAGTCTGCTCAAACCTCAGATCCCTAGTTGGGTGCCGAGGCCCCCGTGTTCCAGAAACCCATATCATCCATCCCCACTCCCCTGGGCCAGGCCATCAACTGAAACATATGCTTTCTGTGTCTGTCCCACCCTCTCTTGAAGTCCTCCACTGTAGATCTCTGAACCAGCTCATCAGGCAGTGCATTCCAAGGGTCCACCACCCTCTCAGTGAAAAACCTCCTCCTCTTTCCCCTCACCCTTCCACCTTCCAACTTCAAACCATGCCCTATGATGATACCTCCTGCTTTAGTCTAAAGATCCCTCCATGTTTACCCTATTTATTCCTTGAGGTACTTGAAGACCTCAATCATGTCCCCCCGTCTCTCCTCTCCTCCAATGAAAACAGGCAGAGCTCCTCAAGTCTGTCCTCATACGTCAAATCCCCTAGTCCTCATATCATCTTAGTTGCTCTCCTCTGTACCCTCTCCAGGAGCTGTATGTCCCTCTTCAACTGTGGTCTCCAGTACTGTACACAGTACTCAAGGTGTGGTCTAATCAGTCCATTGTACAGCGGCAGAATCACTTCCCTGCTCCTAGAGGTGATCCCCCTTATGATGCATCCCAACATCCTGTTTGTCCTGCTAGCCACTCTCCTGCACTGCTCAGAGTTATTCATACATCCATCCACCATGACCCCTAGGTCTTTTTCCCCTCTTGAGGCCTCCAGCGCCTCCCCTCCCAGGGTGTACCTGTGTTTAGGGTTTCCCCACCCAAGATGTAACACCTTGCACTTCGTGATATTGAAATTTTATTTCCATGTGTGAGTCCAGCTTTCCAGGGTGTCCAGGTCCCATTGCAGGGCCAACCTCCCCTCTTCCCCCTCAACTACTGCTCCCATCTTGGAGTCATCAGCGAAGAGACCCATTTCACACCCTATACCCTCCTTGATGTCTGATATGTATGCATTAAACAGAATTGGACCCAGGACCGAGCCCTGCAGTACCCCACTACTGACCTCTCTAGGGTTCGAGAGCTCCCCACTGACCACTACTCTCTGGGTGCATCCAGCGAGCCAGTTTTCAATCCATCTGACCATCAAAGGGGCCTACTCCCAACCCCGTCAGTTTCTCCACCAGACCATTGTGGGGGACAGAGTCAAACGCCTTGCTGAAGTCCAAGAATAATACATCCACAGGCTTGCCCCTGTCCAGTTCTTATGTTACCCATTTGAAGAACTCCACAAGATTGGTTTGACATGATCTACCTGGCACAGACCCATGTTGCCAACTATCCAGACCTCCCACCTCCTCCAAGTACACCCCCAATCGTTCCTTTAGTATACTCTTCATTAATTTTCCCCCCACCGAGGTCAAACTGATGGGTCTATAGTTACCTGGTACTTCCCTCAACCCCCCTTTATGGATTGGCACCACATGTGCCTCTCGCCAATCCCTAGGTACCCTCCCTATCTCAAGCGACCTGTTGAAGAGCTCCGCCAGGGGTGCAGCCAGTATGTCCGCCAATTCCCATAGTACTCTCAGATGAATGCCATCTGGCCCAGGGGAGATTTATCTTTCTTTAGGGCCTTGAGGTCTAATCACACCCTTTCGGTGGAGATAGCGTCATCCGTTCCCTCCTCCTTACTGGCCTTTTATCCTTATCCTGATGTGACACCCCTGGGGTACCTCTCCCTCCCTCTTGCTCCATTTCTGTTGCTCCCCTGATCCCAGTCACTACTGCTTCTATCCCCATCATGCCTTGCTTTGTAGATATCTCATCCCTCTCCCTAGTGAACACAGAGGTGAAGTACTCATTTAATACCTCTGCCTGGTCCCTCGCCTCTTTCATCCACCCTCCTTCTGATCTCAATCTGCCGAGATGACCCTTAGTTTTTCTCTGCTCCCCAATGTACAAAAAGAACCCCTTTTCCCCTCCATGTAGCCCCTGTGCCAGCCTCTGCTCTTTAATGGACTTTGCCCCCCTCACCATCCGGGTGACTTTTCTAGATGCAAGATGGTACATTTCCTTTTCCCTATCCCCTCTTGTTGTTTTATATTTTTTGTAGGCCACCTTCTTTTCTCTGACTGCTACCTGAACCTCACTGGACCACCAGCATGGTTTATGTGATCTTGCTTCCTTATGTTTCACCTTAGCGCAGGTCCTGACTGCCTCATGAAGTCCCAGTTTTATGACCGCCCATCTCTTTTCCACATTTGTCATTGATGTAATCCCCTTCAAGTGATCCTTGAGAATATTTCCCATGCCCACAAAGTCTGCCCCCCTGAAGTCCACTGCCAGTGTCCTAGATCTCTCTCCCCCCTCCTCCAATGTTTATTTGAAACCAGACAGTATTGTGGTCATTCCCAGTTAGGAGATCCTCTACAACCAGGTCCCTTACCAGATCCCCATCTGCCAGAACCACGTCCAGAACATGCCCCTCCCTTGTGAGCTCCATCACATGCTGTGTTAAGAACACATTCTGGAAGCCGTCCAGCAGCCTCTGCTCCTTGGCCACCCTAGAGGACGTGGTTCCCCAGTTTGTACCTGGCATATTAAGGTCCCCCATCAACCCCATTCCTTCTCCTTTTGGTCCATACTGGGCAATGATGTTGTCCAGCAAACCATCCTCCAGTACATCACCCATCCTGGGGGGTCTATATACTACACCCAGCTTGACCTTACCTCCTGTTGAGGTTCGTAAGGTGACCCATAAGACCTCCACGTTTCCCTCTGCCTCTTCTACCCTAGCAATTTCTATGTCATCTCTAATGAATATAGCCACTCCACCCCCTCTGCCCTCCTTTCTATCCTTCCTAAGCATAGTGTACCCCTGCACATTTAGGTCCCAGTCATGGTTTTTGTTGGCCCATGTTTCCATGACCACCACAAAATCCACCCCCCCCCCCGAACAGCATGGCCTGGAACTCTGGCATCCCTCTTGTGCAGCATTATGCAATGCCATGTCCATTAAGAACAAGACTGTAACTATAATAAAAGCTCCTTCCCTGGTGGTCTAGTGGCCCTGCTCCCCAATTCCTGATGACACCCATTAGAATAACATGTAATAAAGCCTCCTTTCCTGGTGGTCTAGTGGTCCCACACCCCAGCAGGTAGTGCCCACTACCCCACTTCCCCATCCTGAAACAGAGCAAGTGTCTGGCACACCCCTCCCCACACCTCTGTGGCTGGCTGCCAACTTAACTGTCACTGAGCGCATACTATAAAGTGTACGCACTCATTGATTGATTGTCAATCAATGAATGCACACACTATACAGTACGCGTTCAGTTACAGTTCAGTTGGTGGCCAGCTGCAGAAGTGAAAGGAGGGCTGTGCCAATCGCTGGATCTGTTTCAGGATGGGGGAGCGGGGTGGTGGACACTTCATGCAGGGGTGGGGTGCCACTAGACCACCAGGGAAGGGGGCTTTATTAAATGTTATTATAACAGGTGACATCGGGGAGGGGTGCCACTAGACCTCCAGGGAAGAGGGTTTTATGATATATTTTTATAATGGACAACATCGGGATTGGGGAGGGGGGCCTCTAGACCACCAGGGAAGGTTTTTTTTATTATATATTATTATAACGGTCGACATCAGGGAGTGGGGCCACTAGATCACCAGCGAAGGGGGGTTTATTATATATTTTTATAATGGGCAACATCAGGGATTGGGAGAGGGACCACTAGACCATCAGGGCAGGGGATTTCATTAATTATTATTATAAGGATATTGGAGATCAGGGAGGTGAGCCGCTAGATCACCAGGACTATGTACGAGGAGACGGGGGGACCTGGAGGTTTGGGAAAGGAGAGGTGGACAGATGAGAGCAGTGGGGTCAAGGAGATGCCCTGGGGTGAAATGGAGACTGGACAGGGGTCCTCCCTGTCTAGTACCCATACCCAAGGGCTCAGACTATTGCAGGCAGGTGTTGGGATCATCCTTGGATTCTCATCCCTCTTGTGCAGCGTTATGCAATGCCATGTCCATTAAGAACAAGACTGCTGTAGTGGTGGATCTTGTAACCTATGTGGACCTGGCTTGCATCACTGAGACCTGGCTGGATAATAGTGATGGGCCCATTTTGGCATCAACAGTCCTGGCCAGGTTCTCGGTGATACACCACCCGAGGACAGATCGGGGGGTGGGCGGCGCTATCTGTTTTAGATCGGAACTGGGCCTTAGGTAGGTGCAAGTGGGAGCTACCAAATTCTTTGAGTGCATTGTGGGTGTGGGTGCAGGCTAGGGGGTCCTTCTCATATATCGTCCACCCAGTGATGGGAGGGCTTTCCTGCAGGAAGTGGCAGACTTCATCGCTGAGATGGTGTTGCAGTCTCCTATATGGTAGATTCTGGGGGACTTCAATGCCTGCGTCAATGGTGAACTCTCAACCTTTGGACAAAACCTCCTTCAATGATAGAATCGTTGGGCCTGACATGGTAGTTACCACTGCAACCCGCATAAGAGGGCACTCACTGGACTTGGTGTTCCTCCTGGGGATGGAGATCTCAGACATGGAGGTGGATCCTGTCAGATGGTTGGACCATCATGCCCTGAGATTCAGTTTCGTGAAATCCTGAATTAGGTCTGCCCCCAAGGAGATGGTACAGTACTGTTCTTCGAGAGATTTGACTTCAGAAGGCCTAATGATGGTGCTGGACCTATCAGGAATTCCAATTGATAGCAGTGATCCAGGGGATCTAGTTCTTGCCTATAATAAGGCAGTGGTGGAGGCCCTGGATTCCATTGCTTCTGTGCATGTTCACCCATTAACTCTTCGCCTGGGTTCCCTGTGGTATGACGGGGTCCTAAGGGAATTGAAGAGGTTAAGGCAATGATTAGACAGGCATTGGTGGAAAACTCACCTTGAAGAAGACAGGCTTGGATTGTTAGACCATTATAAGGTCTACCAATTGGCAACTTCCTGTAAGAAGGCAGAGTTCCTGTCCAGGGAAATTGCCGCAGCAGGTAATCGACCAGCTCAGCTCTTCCAGACAGTGGACAGACTGTGCAATCCAGCCTGTCTGCAATCCAGTCGAGCATTGTCACAAGAGAAGTGTTATGAGTTTGTGCAGTACTTTACTGATAAGGTTACCACCATCAGGATAGAGATCATTCAGTGCCCTCCTATCAGGCCTTGCAGGGATCAACCGAGTGGTGCAGTCACCCAGATTGTCTGGTCTGCCTTCAGTCAGCTGGTAATCATGGATATAGTGAGGATCATCCAGATTTGCAGATAACTTGCTGTAGTATGGACCAGGTTCCAACTCACCTTCTTGTAGGATGTGTTGAGACCATTGCCTCGATCCTGGCTGGAATAGTCAGGGTATCACTGGAGAGAGGGATCTTTCCTGATCTCCAAAAGGAAGCGGTAGTGTGGCTCCTTCAGAAAAAGTCCTCCCTTGACCCTGACTGTCCAGTGAACTACAGGTCAGTCTCGAGCTTTCCCTTTGTGGGCAAAGTTATTGAGAAAGTGGTCACTCTGCAGCTGGAGGATCATTTATCCACCCGTAATATCTATGATCCTCTCCAGTTGGGTTTCGGGAAATGGTATAGTACGGAGACCACCCTTGTTTGGGTACTGAACAATCTCTTAATGGTGAGGGACCGGGGTACTCGTACCATCTTAGTTCTCCTTGATCTCTCAGTGGCATTTGACACTGTGGACCATGAGGTATTGCTCGAGTGCCTGCTATTTTTCTGTGGACTGAAGGGGGCAGTCCTCAGTTGGTTTTGATAGTTTCTCGAGGGTAGGCTGCAGGGAGTGGTATCGGGGATTAATTCCTCGGCCCCTCACTCCCTGCTCTGAGGGGAGCCACAGGGCTCTGTGCTATCACCCATGATGTTTGCAGTGTATATCCTGCCATTGGGAGACGTAAGATGGTACAGCTTGAGATTTTCACTGTTACGCAGACGATTCTCAGCTGTACATGTCTTTTGTGCCTGAGCAGGAAGGAGATATCATCTCGGTGTTTAACAACTGCCTGACTGAATTACAGGACTGGGTCAGTGCTAGCTGGCTGTGGCTAAACCCTGACTAAACTAAAGTGTTGGTCATGGACCCTGATCAGAGGGCGGCTGGAGCAGCGGTGGGACAGCCCTCTGGGCTTAGGCTTGGCGGAGTCCCACTGACTACCTTGGGTCAGGTGCGTAACATTTGCATAATTTTTGATGAAGGCCTGACCTTGAAATCTCAAATGTCAGCAGTAGTCAAATCCTCTTTTTACTACATGAGGAACATTGCAAGGGTGAAGCACCTGATTCCGTCTGAGGATCTTCCTACTCTGGTTCACACCTCCGTCACCACTCATCTTGACTACTGCAATGCCCTCTGACTAGGGCTACTGGGGGTGGACATCCACCACTTGCAGCTGGTGCAGAACGCGATAGCCAGGTTGTTGACTGGGTCCCCTAGATACAGCCATACAACACCTGTGCTGCACAAACTGTACTGGCTGCCAGTACAGTGGCAGATCACCCTCAAGGTTGCATTATTGACCTATAAAGCCCTACACGACCAGGGACCTCAATATCTGTAAGTTCTCTTGTGACCCTACTGTCCTCCCGCACACTCCGATCCACCAATGAGGGATTGCTAGAGATTTCCATTGTGTGTTTAAAAACACCTGGAGCCTGTTCTTTTGCCTTATGGCTCCTACCCTATGGAATTTTCTACCTCATCGGATATGAGATAGTCTGACCATCCAGGGCTGGCAGTATAGACTAGAGGTTAGAGTAATGAGCTGTGAATGAACTTGATACATCCAGCATACCTGAGCGTGATTCCCACAGCCTCCATTTGCATACTGTGTGATTCTGAGCAAGTCACTTAACCACCTCAGTGCTCTCAGGTCACCCCTGAAAACAGGCATCTGTGCCTAGTGGGCCTTACCTGGTTACCAAAAGAATAAGATAAATAAAATAAAAAATCAACCTTAAAGTCACACCTTTTTCTTCAGGCTTTTCAGGAGATATGATGCTGAATGTAGTAAAATTAAGTGGGAACTGAATATGAGCTGTATTCTATGATGATTTTATGTGTTTGTTGCTGCTGATTTTATTGTGATTTTATGTAATTTGTACAGGTGCCCTAAGCACTGGAAGGGTGCCTAATATAAATAAAAATGATGATGATGATGATGTACATTGTAATGGAGATCGGGGCTTGGGAGGGGGAATTACAGGACATTGTCACAAGGTACTACACACTACCAGGGGGATATATCTGGCTGGTCTAAGGGTACTTAGAAATTCTCCCTCTGGGAGAGTTTTGTGAATCCCACTTTCAGGAATGTGGGAGTCGGCATCTTTTTTTTAAAATTTGCCCTTTTTCCTGGCAGGACCACCGGGGCCATCCGCCCTGGTCACGGCCCCCGGAGACCTCTACCTCCGTCAATTGCTGCTGGGGACCCACAGTCACCCCGGCTTGCCCCGGGTGGGGCCTTGAGCCACCTCCGTGACCCGGAACTGTAACTGGTCGGGTCCCGCGGCGGCAGCGGCAATGTGAGGCTCTCCAGGAGGGCTTCATAGATCGGTGGTCCTGCCGCCTTCTTTTTCCACCAGATTTTCTCCCGGAGGCGGGGCGTGCAATGATGCCAGCGTCCACCAGCCTCCCCCGTCGGCGTCGGTTGCGTGGAACTCCCAGTCTCCACCAGGGTCCCTATCGCACGAGTGCTGCCCGCACCCTCCCCGGAGTAGGAGAGCTGCCATCGGACTCGATCCCTACTCCCCGGCCGGCCCTCCAGCGACCCGGATCCGTTCCGAACCTGGGTCGCCGGCGTCCAAGCGGAAATCCCACCGCTGCGCCGACGGGCCGGCACGGGGAGTCGGCATCTGCCTCAAGCCCCCTAGTGCCATGCCACAGCCCATTTTGTGGCGCTAGGCCGGTGCAAGTCCCCTTTGGCACACGCAGCCTGCTTTTGTGAATAGCTGAGGGCTCATTTTTTGATGCAAGGTGCCAATTGTGCCATTTATGTTTGCCGCAGGCACCTCGTGTCAATCTATGGGCTTTGAGAATCGAGTCCAAATTCTATGAGCAGGACTTCCACTTTGAATCCTACTCCCAGGCAGTACTCAGGGTTCCAGATCTAAATTCCATCATCGTCACTAACTCAATGTGTGCCATATGGCAAGTTACTTGGCTTCCATATGTACCTCCAGCTTTACGCGTGGGTAGTAGGACTCTTAAAGGGGTTTTGTAAGCTTTTATTTTGTAGTATAACTTACGTGTCCAGTAAGCCATTGGCAAAAGCCTTTGTGCCTAATTTAATAATTTTCAGTCCAGTACATAAGGAAGTGGCAGGGATCATATTTTGGCCCCAACCATGTAGCCAGCCAGTCCCTTCCACTTCTCAGTTGATCCAGTCCACCCCTATGCTCAAGCATTCATTTACATGTGCCAAGGAAGAGTGTGGGGGCATGACCCATTAAAATGAATGGGATCAGTACACTTTTATAGACAACAGTGCCCAGTTGAGATTAATCAAGGGCACTGGTCAACTAACATGGCCCATCTGGCCAGCAATGGGGGGGTGAACTCCTTCTAGCTCAAATAAGTATTTCTAAATGTTTCTTAATTTTCAGACCTAAGACCACCAGATGACCCAATGGCAGTATGTCATGCTGCCACTCAAGGGACCTGTTTGGAAGTGAGTTCAGGACACTGTGACAGGAGGCAGGCCAGCTCACAGCAGCTGCCTCTCAACTTTGCTTGGTGGCAAGTTCTGGTGCTACAGAGTCCCTGGCAGTGGGCCAAAGGAATTTGCTTCCTCAGCACGACATTGGTGCATGTAGACAAGGCCACCAGGGAGGCTCTAGCCATGTCAGGGGAAGAGAAGGAATCAGGTAGAAAACTGGTGAGAAAAAAGTCATGGCTGTCTATATGATGGACCTACTGTAGCTCCAAGAACTCCCGTGGTCTTAGTGCCAGCCAATACTTGATCCCAGTCCACATAGCAGATTGATTCAGGTGGGAGGACAGCCCTCCTCCTAGAGTCCCTGCCATGGAGGGTAGAACCAGAGGGACATTGAGATGGATGAGGACCTGAGGACATGGGCTTATAGCCTTAACAGGGTATATCTCAGGGAACAGGGTATATCTCTGATGAGCGTAGTTGGAGAGAAAAAACTCTGTGGGGAAAAAAACGATTTAAACCCAGTAATGAGTCCACATTTATATGTTAATTACATGTTAACTACATGCTAATTACTTATTTGCATTTTGCCACCAAAATTCCACTAGATGGCAGGCAAGTGGAGGAGTGACCTGCTCCCCCCGGATAGAGAGAGGGAGAGGATATCAGTCCATGGAATCATCTCTTCTCCGGCTGGCTCCCAGATGACCCGAGTCCACTTCCGACCCCAGATCACCTGGGTAGCTGATGGTAATTCTACTGTTGTGCTACTTGGCCAGCTCTAGGGAGCTATTTTTGTTTCTTTAAAACCAGTTCAGCCTATCTGTGGTCAGTAGGCCCTCTCAGGGAAATTCTAATTGTGACAGATGATCTTCTTTTGTTGCCCGGCATTGCAAATGTTTTGTTCATCAGTGGAGTTGAGGTTCTACACTATTAGTAAGGGCTTATAGCAGTGCCTGTGGAGTAGACTACAGGTTCTCCAGTCCCAGCCTCTCCTAGGATGAATGACTGTAGGCATGGCCCGAGGGTAGCAAGTACTAGATCAAAACATAACAAGAATTGAATTCATTTTTATTTGAAAATGGTCATATTGACCAGTTGAAGGCCTCCTGCTTTTCTTTGAAAAGAATGGCATTCAGAAAATAAAACAAAAAAAGATACATATATCATGGTGCAAAGTAAACTCAGAGACCATCTAAAGGAAATGATTCCAAACTTGTGGAAAACACCTCACGTTCATGAAGGCAGGCAGCTTTGATCATCTGTCTTTTGTACTGATGGGACTGAGGGGTGCAGGGGGCACAAGCATTTCATCAGTGACATTCCATCTGTGCAGTTCTCGCTATGTGTGTTTTTTTAAAGAGGGAGTACATTACTATACCCATAATGAAACCAGAGCCAACACTTAGATCTGCGCAGCTTTGAAAGACAGAAATGACTGTAAGCTGAAAAAGCTATATTATTCAACTGTCGGTCTGCAAGCTTTCATGCCATACTTACATTGACATCACAGGCATTGAGTCCGATATTATTGTTTCCAAGAATATTTTTTTTCACTTTGCAGAACAAGATGACAATATGCTGAGCCTTGTGTAAGATCACAGATATGCCTGCTGTGATGGTTCGAATCCCACCGTTTCTTGGCAGCTTGGGATTTGAACTCAGTCTATATGTAGGGTGTGAACTATTTATCTTCACTCATAGATACATAGATACATAGACAGTGTCGGCAATAAGGGCCTATGGCCCACCCAGTCTGCCCATTTGAGCTTATAAGTTCAGTTTGTTTTCCTAGAAGTCTGTTTCCCCTTACCCCTGACCTCTAGAATTCCTTTATGTCTATCCCATGCATTCTTAAATCCCGTGATTGTTTCAGCCCCCACCACTTCCTCTGGCAGGGTGTTCCACTTGTCCACCACCCGTTCTGTGAAGAAATTCTTTCTCATGTTTCCTCTGAATTGTCCTCCCTCCAACTTCATCCCATGCCCTCTAGTCCTGGAACATCTTTTTCGCTTAAAAATAGTGTTTTCCTGCACTCTGTTTCTCCCTGTAAGATACTTGTATGTCTCTATTATATCCCCTCTCTCCCTCCTCTCTTCCAGGGAGTACATGTTCAGTTCCTTCAACCTGTCTTCATAGGACTTGTGATGCAATCCATGCACCATCTTTGTTGCCCTCCTCTGAACCTTCTCTACCCTGTCTATGTCCTTATGTAGGTATGGTCTCCAGAACTGTACACTGTACTCCAGGTGGGGCCTCACTAGTGTCTTGTATAGCGGAATTATGACCTCCCTTTTCCTGCTGGTGATGCCCCTGCCTATACATCCCAGCATCCTATTTGCTTTACCTGATGCCTTGTCACACTGTTTCCCTACCTTGAGGTCATCAGAGATGACAACCCCAAGATCCCTTTCCTGCTTGGTGCATGCTATAGCCTCACCCCCAACTGATATATTGTGCCAGGGTTTTTGTGCCCCATATGCATTATCTTGCACTTCTTTGCATTGAATTTCAACTGCCAAACCCTTGACCATTCTTCAAGTTTCTGCAGGTCCCTTCTCATTCTGTCTACACCCTCTGGTGTGTCTACTCTGTTACAGAGCTTTGTGTCATCACTCACCTACCAATCCTGTCCAGCAGAGTTGCCTTCCAAAAGACTTGCAGCCTATGAAATTCATCGGGGAAGAATTCTGAGGAGGCTGCAAAGCACATGGGGGGGGAGTAATGTTTCCCAGGAACTCAAAGTGTATTTGTGTTCAGCATCCCATGAACTTCGTAACTACTCGGGTAGTCAGGTATTAGTTTTTTTCAGTTTTAAAAAGTCTTTTCAGCTTCCCCAGGTGATCAGGTCTAGTACCTGCATCTTCCCCACAGTAGTTATTTCCAACCCTCCTCCGTCTTCTCATCCTGTTAACATTATTTTTTTCCAGAAAGAATCAGCTCCTAGCTGGCCCAGTGGCGCTGAGGGTTGAGGCGCTGGACACCACACCTTGTGTCGCAACAGCGACCCAGGTTAGTGAACTAGCCCGGGTGCTGGGGGTTGGCAGGGAGGGAGCAGGATTGAGCATCTGGAGAACAGCTCTCCTCTTTCTGGGGTGGGATCTGGGGGCTTCCCGGTGCGGTAGTGGCCTCTAGGGGTGACTGGAGGTACTACCAGCGCTGGGACGCATTGGGGCTGCACGCGATGGACGTCCACATCTAGCGTGTTGATGTCATTGCACAATCATGTGTAGGGGTAAAAAAAAAGGAAAAACCTCCTTGGCGTGCTGTATGATGGCCAGCTGTGTGGTGCAGCAGACTCCTTCCCTGGATGCTCCCTCTGATATGGACCCCCCCCGGATCCTGCGGTGGTGGCTGCGTGCCTGCCGTGGCAAAGATTGTTGAGCAGGTACCGAAGGGGTAGAGCTTGGGGTTTGGGTGGTGCAGGGGCTGTGTGGCTGGACTGGACTGGGGAGGAACCATAGGTAACACCTCCCCAGCCACAGAGGAACAAGAAAATATGTAACAAAAAAAAAGGAAAAAAAAAGAAAGAATAAGCTGCTGGCTTGTACCATGCCAAAATGCATAGCATGACTTTAAGAAAAAAACCTTCCCTCCTCTAATGTCCCAGTCCCCCAAATACTGTAGTTTAGAAGGTTCTAACCCAGATCCTGATCCTTCATGTTTTGGGGCAGTATACTTACAATCCAGGCTAGTCAGTTGTCCCTTCCCACAAAGCACAGTCTTGTGCAACCTTTTAGTCATCTGATGAAAAGACAGTAGAGGGCCACAGGGTGTACTACTGGGGGGGGGGAAGGTCAGAGCAATCAGTGTATTTAATGATGCTGATCAAACCCACCCCCTCCTCCCAGTTGCACACCTGATCCTATCTTTTAGTCAGATGACTAAAAGGCTGCAAAGGGATTGGGTGCTTTGTGGAGGGAGCCTGATTAGCTAGGATTGTAAGAATATTAACCCCCTCCCAAAATCAAGGTTCATTGTTTGGGGTAGGGTGGGGGGGGTCACCTTCTAAACTACATTGTTTGGGGGACTATGGAGACTGGGTTAGGGAGAGTCACACTGTCTGCTACTGGCTAACTGCCAGCCATGAGCTGACTTTTTTGCAAAAGAACTTGTTTGGTAGATGGAGGGTGGAAAATGATGGCAGTGAGGCGGGGGTGGCCATAGACTAGCCCTGGCTGCCATGGGAGGGCTAGAATGACCACTTTTATTTTTTATATTGCTCTGAATATTTTCCCCTGAATATGATTGATACTAGTGAAAAATATTCAAGATCCAGCTGAGTACTCAGGAAACCTGATACTGGTAGCATTTGGGGAATTATAGTCGGGCCCTTCGCACCCCTAAGAATGCAGATGTGGGTAACCAGGTTTCCACTAATTAAAATCACTCCTGACTGCTGCTGTTAATGCTCATGATTCAGAATTGTGCTCTGACCCACTAGTTGCTGCCAATTTCATGGTGCAGGTGGATGAATATGATGGGGAAACCACAAGTGCAGCTACTGGTAGATAGCAGGCTATTTCCCACACTGTAAATGCCTTAGGTGATACATCTGTCAGCTCACAATCCCATGTTCAAATGTATGCAGTTGATACAGTGATATTTGCATCAGGTCCCTCCCTAGCCCAGATCGGACCTATCCTCCAAACTGATTTTGAGAACACGTTGCGATGGCTTGATGCCAAACAACTCAAATGCAACACCAAGAAAACGGTTGCTATGGCTTTAGGCTCTGCTCAGAAACTGGCCAAACTGCCTTCCCCTCCCTCCTTCTATGTCCTTGACAGCTATAAAATCCTGGAAGTAGACTACTGCAAATACTTGGGAACCTGGCTTGATCCCAAATTGGACTTCTCCCTATACCTGGAAGCCATTCACAATAAGCTAAGTCCAAAACTAGGCACGCTGTACAGGCACAAGGATATTCTCCCCCCCCTTCACCATCAGGAAGAAAATACTCACCAAGCTTATCCTTCTGGCCATCGATTATGTGGATGTGGTATACAGTTCAGCACAGCAATCCTCCCTTGCCAAGCTTGAACCACTGTTTCATGCCTTCTGTCGATTTGCCTGTAATCTCCCTTACCATACTCATCATGGCCTCCTCTGCCACTCTGTCTCCCTTCCATCACTTGCTAACTGCCATTTTGCACACTGTGCATCCTTCATCAGCAAGTTCTGGTTCAACACCTTCCCCTCCTGCCTCTCCTCCTTAGTAGCCCCAGCCCCCAGTACTGTCTACACTTTGTGCTCCCGCAACCACCGCTCATTTGCCTTGGCCACATCTCACTCACTTGCTGGGAAACAAGCCTTCACCTACTGGCTCCCAGCCCTATGGAGTGCACTACCTCTCACTGTATGCAATCTGCCTACCGCAGTTTCCATCAAAAAAGTACTTTAGGCACCTACCACTCCCTCCTTGTCTTTGTTACCACCCCCCTAGCTGGAACGATTCCTAGTTTCTACTGTACCTCCACTGACTCTTACCCTGAATTTCTTCCTGCCAACTACAGCTCTTATTTTTGTTGTTCCTTAAAATGACTGTGTTGTGTCATACCTTGCAGCTGTATACAATCTAGTATTTGCACTACACATTGTACGCAATCATCTGTACCAATGCATTAAGCTGCATCAGTTGTTAGTCTCACATGTGGATTGTATTTTGTATCATTGATTACTGTCATGTCATAGTTTCTTGTACCTACTGTAACTACTGTATACTGTATATTGTTGTGAAGTCATTCCTGTATCATTGTACACCCTTCTCCTTGCCCCCTGCCCCGGGTTGCATCTGAAAATGAGCCTTGGCTCAGTGTGCCTTTTCTGGTTATCAACTTTTATATAAATAAATTAATTAAATGCTCTCTCAGATTTGGATTGCATCAATTGAGGGTAGTAATGGTGTAAGACTGTGAAGTCATTTTCTGTGCTGTTTGAGAGTGGGGGAGCTGATTTGTTCCCCGATCTAATGGTGGAAAAGTTAAACATAGTGAAGTCATCTTGTGAGCATGAACTGGCTTCAAGAGAGCTCATAATCATTTTAGGCAGAGATGGAGGGAAATAAGCTGAGGGAAAGCTTGGAGCTGCACCAGTAACAACACTTCCTAGCAAACCCATTGTACTGTGGGACAGTGTATAACTTTTAGCCTGGAGGAAGTAATTATTTCCCTCCCACAGCAGAGTTAAACATTGTGTTATAAACTGGCTATTGAGGAGCTCATGGCATCCCTTACTGAACCCATCAACAGCAGTAGTTACTTTGACAATAATTTAAAATCAGTCAGCATAAGGGAGCTGATTGCTACTCACCTCTCTCAGTAAGAGATATGCTTCTATGACAGTAATATATGAAAAGAACTCACTATGGGAGGTTTCATAGATACTTCAGTACTGTGGTTGTGAAGATCTCTTCATGAAGAAGACAGTGTATGCACTATTACAGTACACTCACTCACTCACTCTTAGCTTCTCCCAGAGGGAGGACTATGATAGGATGGCCAGAATTCAAGAACATCATTTAAGGGCTTTGAGGAGTTGTAGTTGAGCTTTCTATGGTTTCCATTAGAACTCTGGTGACTGCACTATACTACAAGCATTCTACAGCATATCATCTTTGCTGATTCAACCAATCAGCACTGAGGATTTGCACATAAGGGAGGCCCTCTAACAAGAGGCTGTCATGTGTAGCATTTGAAAAAGTGAAATTTTCTACTGTCACCATGGGGCTGTTTTTCATATTTTTAACAACTTTTTCATACATTTTTGCTTACTTTTAGTCATGGAAACATAGTTTGATGATTTATATTGTATTTATAAGTGTAGCCCTCCCCCTAGTTTGGAGGCGTATGTTATGAGGCTTTTATCCCCCATAGACAGCCAGGTCATACATGTATGAAGCTTGAGTCCCCTGATTCTGGACTTGTATGTGGGGATCTTAAGGCAGGAAACAGAAAGAGCAGCAGCCTTTTCAGGCCAGGCAGCTCCTTTGAACTTTACACTATGCACCATGATGGGAATCACAGAAACAGAATTTTGGCAGATAAGAACCACTTGGCCCAGCCAGTCTGTCCATTTTTGTCCCTGCCTATACTGTCACCACAGACTCAACCTGTTCTCTGGCTACTTTCCCCACCTCCCCACTTTTTTACCACGATTCCTTTGCACCTTCCCCATGCATGATTGAAGCCCACCAATGTTTTCACCCCCAAGACCTCCACTGGAAGACTGTTCTGGGCATTCACCACTCTTTCAGTGAAGAAGTAGTTCCTCACATCCCTCCTTAATTCCCCCCCAACTTCATTGCATGCCCCATTGTTTTTGTGCACTTTCTCTTCTGAAAAATACTAACCCCCTGTACCTTATTCACCCCCTGTGAGGTACTGTGTTAGTTATCGAAAAGTTTTCTACCTCGAGGTAGCACCGAGGTACCACTGAGGTAATTTGCATTGACTGTAATGTGATCCTGCATCTTTCTGCCTCAGTATACCTAGGTATACCTCAGTACTTCGAAACTTTTCTATGACTACCATTGTACTTAGAGGTCTCTATCATGCCCCCCCTCTCTTTAAGGGTGTCCATATTGAGATCCCTCAGTATCTCCTCATAGGGCTTATGATGCAACCCCTGTCCTTCTCTGGACATCCTCAATCCTGTCTATGTTCTTCCTGAGATGTGGTCTCATGAACTGGACATAGTACTCCAGGTGGAGTCTCACCAGTGATCAATACACCACCGCTCTCCTTCTACTGGCGATTCCCTCCCTATACATCCCAAAATCCTGCTGGCCCTGTCCACTGTCTTGTCACATTGCCCCACCACTTTGAGGTTATCAGATATGATAAAGCCAAGGTCCCTTTCCTGTTTAGTGACAGTCAGTACCTCTTCCCCTATTTTATATATCACCCATGGGTTTCTGTACCTGAGGAGCATGATTTTGCACTTTTTTGCATTGAAACCCAGCTGCCGTACCCTCAACCACTCATCAAGTTTTCTCAAGTCTCTGCTCATTCTTTCCATCCCTTCCAGAGTAGCTACCCTATTGCAGATTTTGGTATCATCTGAAAAGACATACCTTCCCTTCCTGCTCTTTTGCAATGTCACTTATGAATACACTGAAGAGAAATGGTCCAAGTACTGAGCCCTGAAGTACCACACTGGTCACTCTTCCCTCATAAGAGTGAATGCCATTTACTACCACTGCCTGTCACCTATCCATCAAGCAGTTCTGTAACCAGTTTTCCACCTTGTGTGCCACCCCAAATGGCCCAGTTTCCTTAAAAACTTCTATGTGATATGGTGTTGAAGGCATTGCTAAAGTCTAAGTAGGCCATGCCCACTGCCAACCCTGATCTATTTCCCTGGTCACACGGCTGAAGAAATCCATCAGGTTCATCTGATATGACCTGCCCCCACTCCGTCAATCCGTAGCACCTCAGGTCTTATAACCCAATGGATGCAGAATACTCCACTAGCCTTTCTTTTAATAGTGTCTCCATTAATATTCTCCCCATGGACATTCGACTGACCAACCTGTAGTTTCCAGCCTCTTCCCTGCTGCCACTTTTGTGAAGAGGGACTACATCTGCCCTTGCCAAGTAATCCTGAAGTCTCTGGTTCTAGGACTGTTGTGTGGGCTGGGACTGGGAAAGTTCAGCACCATCAGATGCAGCACACCAGTGCTCACCAGCCCCAAGGATTGGCATCATAAAATTCCTAGGAACAAGTGTCTTTGTTTTCTAAAAGTGTGAAGATGTGCTAGCAGTTAACCTTTGGCCTTTCTATATCTATGGGGTGTCAGCTGAGAAAGCCTAGATTTATCTAAACAAAAACAAATTCTACCTCTTTGTTACACCTCCATTCCCATGTCTGATGATAACACTATGTGTCAACACCACACTGGGACTACAGTGACCATGCTATGCCATCTGGTGGTACAGTCTATCAGCATTGGCATTTGTTGTTGCATTCTGTGTTGGATGTGCATATGTTCTCACCAGTCATGTGCTGTAGCCATGTAAGAGGGTTAGAATCTGTGACCACTGTAAATTTCCTCCCGTACAGGTGTGACTGCAACCTCTGCAATGCCCAGACTACTCTGAAGCATTCCTTCTCAGTAGTGAAATATACCACTTCCCTTGGCAGGAGTTTTTGGCTCAAGTAAAGTATAAGGTGCTCTTTCTTCTTTGAATTGACCTGTCTCATTACTGTGCACACCCTAAAGCTCTGAATGCACTGTGAACTTTAGACCATAGTCAGACCATAGTCAGGGCTGGCTAATACGAGAGCCTGGTATAGGGCTGCTTCCACAGACAGAAGGCTTTCTAATAATGTTATGTGTACTGCATCCTCCCTGGCATCTGTTTTCTGGTTTGATTGGTCAAAGGAGTGACAATGGTACTAAAATTAGGTACAAATCTCCTGTAATATCTAGCAGTTCCCAAAAACACTTGTGCCTACCTCTTGGTTATGGGCTTGGGCCATCCTTGTATAGCCTTTACTTTTGTGGATACTCACCAGACGTTTCTTCACCCCACTCAGTGTGCAACGCACAGTCCCCAGCCATGCCCACCTTACAATTTTCAGCTTTGACTATAAGCTTTGCAGCCTGCAGTTTCCCCGAGTATCTTCTTTACCTGTGTCAGATGTTCCTCACAGGTCTGAAAAAATACAGAACATCATCCACATAAGCCATGGCAAAGTCATCTAGCACCAACAACACTTGATCAGTTAGCATTTGAGAGGTAATTAGTGCATTGTTCAGTCCGAAAGGCATGTCCAGAAATTCATACAGACCAAACAGAGTACAAAATGCTGACAGTTCCTTCATTCTAGTGGTAAAGATATCTGCCATAACCCTTAGTCAAGTTAATAGTTGTTAGATACTTTTCTTCCACTTAACTTCTCCAGGATTGTATCAATCTGAGGCAAATAAGCATTGGGCACTGTAACAGCATTAAGATTCTGGACCATCAGTTACCTCCACTGTAGGTAAACTGATGAAGAAACTAGTCAAAGAGGACCCAACAGACTACCTGGAGAGATATGGGCTCCAGGACAGTAAGCAGCATGGGTTTGTGGCAGGGAGATCTTGTCAGAGCAACCTGATAGAATTGTTGACTAGGTAACAAGGGCAGTGGATAAGGGACAAGCAGTAGATATACTTTACTTCAATTTTAGCTAGGCATTTGACTCAGTACTACATGGAAGGTTGCTGAAAAAATTAGAAGATTTGGGAGCACCTAAGGACCAAGTTAGATGGGTGGGAAGTTGGTTGGGAGGGACAGCAGAGGGTGGTGGTAAATAGGGTCAAATCGGAGAAAAAGGAGGTTATGAGTGGGATATCAGTACTGCTGAGGCCAGTCCATTTTAATATGTTCAGTAACAACATGGGAAGAGGAATACAGGGTAAAATGTGTCTCTTTGCAGGTGACACTAAGCTCTGTGCCAGGGCAGACAATGAGGAAGGGCTAAGGGAGTTGTAGACTGATCTGCAAAGGTTCGAGAGGTGATAAATGGTCTGGCTGTTGAAATTCAACTCCAAAAAGTGCAAGGTGAGCTGGCCCGGTGGCGCTGAGGGTTGAGGCGCTGGATGCCACACCTCGTGCCGCACTGGTGACCTGGGTTTGGGAACAACCTTGGGTTGCCAGGGTGCTGGCACGGGGGGAGGGGAGGAGCAGGCTCGAGTGTAGACTCTCCTCTCCCAGGTAAGGGGTGGGGTAAGGGAAAGAGCAAGGGCTGGGGTCACCCACCCATAGTCCTATGATCAACAGTCAATTGAAAGGGAGGGGCATTCCAACCGGCATGCTCGCATATGTCTCCACACGCACACACTACGTCAAGGATGCATGAGTGTAGGGGTCGGGAGAAAACCCACAAAAAAAGTCCCAGAAATTACATAAAAAAAAAAAGTGCAAAGTGATGCACACGTGTAACAAGAACCTAAAACAGAATACTGGATGGGAGAGGTTAAGTATGCCACTACTTGAGAAGAAAGGGACCTGGGTACCATCCTAACTGACTGCCTAAAAGAAACTAGCCAATATCAAAATACCTACAGCAAGGCAACCAGAATGTTTGGCTGTACCAGAAGGGTTTTCATAGCAGGAGGAAAGAGGTAATATTACCTTTCTATAGATCACTGGTTGGACACTATCTGAAATATTGTGCCCAGTTCTGTAGTCCTTACCTGAGGAAAGACAGAGACAGGCAAGAGTCCGTGCATGGTAGAGAAACCAAAATGATCCAGGGCCAAGAAGGCAGATCCTTTGAGGACTTATTCAGCGAACTGAACACATACTCTCTGGTGGCCAGAAGAGAGAGATGGGCAACATGATAGAGATCTTCAGGTTTCAGAAAGGAATAAACTGTGAAGAAATATTTTGCAGGAGTGGTGGGGCAAAAACAAGGGGACCTGTCTGGAAACTGGTGGTGGGGAGACTCAAGAGGATTTAAAGAAAGTTTTACTTTTCTCAGAGAGCAGTTGAGCCATGGAACAGCCTACTGGCAGAGGTAGTAGATGCAAAAACATTAATGGATTTAAGCACGGCTTGGACAGAGTAAAGGGCTAAACTGGTACTCCGGGGTAGCAGTAAGGCAGGGAGCAAAGGGTGAATACCCCTTCTAGACAATAGACCATGGGGTGTTTCTGCCAGCATTGTCTATGTTTTTATGTTTAGTCCACACAAAACTTTGCTGTCTCACTTTTTGTAGGAATAAGCATGACAGAGGAGGCCCAAGGACTGCTAGATTCACGAATGACCAAGAGGGTCAGCATCTCCTTAAGTTCCTCTTCATGTGGCATGTCACACTCTCATGTACTCTATAGGAATGCTGCTTCAGCGGTGCTTGTGTCCACCTGGTATTCTGCAAGTGTGGTGTACACCAGTTTCGCTAAGAACAAGGTGGTGACAGAATGCAGCTTCCCTTATGATTCCTCCTACTCTTCTCTAAAAGGTCTATCAGTGACTCCCGACCCACCTCCCACATCTGCTTGGCTTCAAATCACCATGACTGTCTCAGTCCTGGCATGATAAGGTTCATCAAGCTGACATGAGATATAGCTGATTTCTGCCTTTCTAGTTGAATATTTACTCCCTATTTTGTCCCACCCAGGCCTCCTTTAAATACTCTTCTTGCCCTCCTTTCTCTGACAGTTCCTATCTCGTTGGCTTATTTACCCGGCATTCCAACTGACCTGTTTTTAGGGCAACTAGTGTAAAGTGAGCTAGGTTTGTGCTTACTGCCCTACTATCTAATGTCCACTCTCTACTCTGTTTGCTTATCCACTATCCCTCTCTTTCCACGCTTGCTCCTCTCTAATCGCTTTAGTACCTGGGGTATTGCAACACCTTAACTCCTTACTTCTCCAGTCTACCTACTTACCTTGCTTCTCAAGTATTTCTACCCAATTTTTAGTATCTCAGTCAATCAGTGACCTGACTAGTTATTTGCTTCTTTCTCTGGGTCTAATATTCCAATTTTCTGCCTTTAACAATTTCAGGGTCCAGTGGATAGCACAAGCCTCTGTCCTATCTTGGTCCCTATTTTTCCCTGCAGTACACCAGTTACTCTGACTTAAGCACATATTTCAGGACATCTTATAATGAAACAACACACATTATTATTTGTCCTTGCGTCCACACTGCCACTGCTTCACCTATCACTGTTAACTGTACCCAGAGCTACATCAGCTCTCCCTCACTTCATACGCAATGATTTCTATTTTTCTAACCTCCTATTGGTGCCTGTACCTAACTGTGTCACCACTCCGCTACTATTAAATAGGACATGGATCCTTATGATTGCACATGTCCATACAAATAATTGTTCCCTTTGTTTACATTCCCTATGCCCCTTCCTGCCCAATAAGCTGTGGTATCTACTTCTTCTGGCCATACTGCTCTCTGGCAATGTTCAGTTAAACCCTGGTCCAGTAAACTGCATAACCAATCCCAGTCAAAATACCAAAGGTCTTATACTTGCTCACCATAACATTAGGAGCCTTGAGAAAAACCTTGCTGAACTAGAAGCCTGGACCTCCCTCTACAAGCCTGATATCATTTGCCTTACTGAAACCTGGCTTAAATCGTCCACCCCTGACTCACTGTGCTTCATTCCATCCTGTAATGTCTTGAGACTTGATCAACCACCTCCAAAAGGAGGGGGTGGCACAGCGGTCTATTTTAAAAATCACCTCCAACTCTCTGCCATCCAATCGTCTCCCCTCAATCACTGTGAAGTGCTTCATACCCTTCTCACTCTCGGCACCAAAATATTACATATTGTCTGTGTCTACAACCCCCCCAACCAAGAGTGGCCATAAAGGACTGGAGGAGCTGTTGGATCAAACTGCCCTTCTCTCCAGGAGAAATGAAGTTCTTATCCTTGGGGACCTTAACATAAACTGGCTGGGTAGCTCCCAAGCCACATCCCTGTCCAGTATACAGAGTTTTAACCTGCACCAGCTAATATTAGAACCTACCAGAACTGCCCCTTACTCTAATATGAGCACACTGCTGGATTGGATAATGACTAAACATCCTGAACACATAGTCGTCTCAGGCATACTAGCTGACGCAATCACTGACCATCCCCCTACTTTCTGTATCTGGGACAAAGGGAGGCCAGTACAAACAAAGCCCTGATTCATTACCTTTTGTAATTATGCAAATTTCAACTCCCATGCTTTCCTTCAAGATGTTGCTAGTACTGACTGGTTCTCTCTCCTAGGATTTAGAGCTGCTCAGTCTTCTTTTAATATCTTCCTGTCCCACTTCCTAGCCCTACAGGACAGGCACTTCCACCTTGTAACACGCCGAGTAAAAAACAGACAAACCCAGTGGCTAAAATCTGCCTTGCTTGGTAAGCTACATCAAAGAGATAAATGTTGGCGCCGTTACAAGAGCGCTGGTGTAACAGCTGACCTAAACACTTACTGAGCTCTGCAAAATTCCTGTAAAAAGGATATCAAACAGGCCAAAGGCTCCTACTGCAAAGATCTTTTAATCAACTCTTATGGTGATTCTAAAAAATTCTGGTCCCACATTAAGTTCTTCATTGGCTCGAACTTGTCCTACACCCCTAAAGACATGTCACTCAATGGCATCAACCGTAATAATCCCTGGACTATTGCTAATTTTTTCAATAAGCAATTCTCTGACCTAACAAAATGCACCTCCTGTTTCCCTGTCAAACCAAACCTACATACTCCAACAAATGTTACTCAGCCAAAATTTTTCTTTAAGTCTGTCTCAAGATGTGAGGTACTAAAATTGCTTAACAACTTCTCAGAGCATGTGGCTGCGGGCTCTGACAATCTTGAGGTCAAGCTACTAAAACTAGCTGCACCATTCATAGCTGCTCCCCTAGCTAGGATCATTATAATCTCGTTGTGCCAGAGTCACGTCCCTGACATATGGAAGATGGCTAGGCTAACCCCTGTTTTCAAAAAAGGAGACCCTAAAGACCCATCCAACTATAGACCTATAGCAATCCTGTCTGTTCTTAGAACAATTCTTGAAAAACTCGAAGCCACTCACACCATAGACTTCTCCTGAAATATGACCTTCTAACTCCTGCTCAACATGGCTTCCGAAAGGGACATAGTACCACTACTGCATTACTCAAACTTACATCGGATGTCCTAGTGGCCATGGACTCTGCTTTTCTCACTGGGGCTATTTTCATCGATATGACCAAGGTGCTCAATCTTGTTGACCACTCCATCTTCACTGCCACATTTCGATTGCTAAGTTTTTCACCAAATGTTGTAAACTGGTACGGTAGTTACTTATCCGACAGAACTCAAATTGTAAAATATAACTCTACCCTCTCTGACAAGTCTACTATTAACATTGGAGTACCCCGGGGTCCATACTAGGTCTGTTGCTCTTTTCTATTTTCATAAATAGCATGACCTCTAACCTTACAAAGACTGCCTCCCTGTTGTATGCAGATAACATTGTCCTGTACACTAGTGCAAAAAGCATTGATGACATTAATCAGTGGCTCTCCCATGACTTTCAACTCATCCAACAGTGGCTTGATTGTCACAAACTAGTCATAAATGAGTCAAAGATCCAAGCTATGCTATTTGGATCGAACTGTAAACTCAAACACACCCAACACGGTTTTAAAGTCTCCACCTTAACTGGCACATCCATTGGGGTGGTGAACTATTTTAAATATCTGGGGGTCACTCTGGACCCCTCACTAAATTTCGATATCCATATTCTATGGACCTGCAAGTCAGTCAACACCAAACTTGGTATTGTCTATTGTACCAGCTATGCTTTCACCCCCTCTGCTAGGCTTGCCATAGCCCGTGGGATACTCCTGCCCTCACTTATCTATGGGGTTGCCACCTTTACCTCCGTGTGTAAATCAAGTCTTTGAAAATGGGATGTCACCTACAATAATATCTGTCACTATGCATCTTCCTCTCATTGGCTAAAACACCACTGCCTCCTTTATTCAGACCTTGGATGGCTTCCTCCTCACTTGTCAAGGTCATATGCTTTTGGCTCCATTATTGACAACATTATTAGATCACAAATTCCCAAGCCCCTTGCAGATCTCTTTCAGAATCAGGCATCCTTCTACAACCTACGCTCTGCAGATAATGCCCCTGTTTGTGTCCCTAGACATACTAACTCAAAAGGTGCTAGTGCTTTTGCCTGTCACGCCCCTCAATACTGGAACTCCCTCCCACTAACTATTCGCCAGGCCTTGTTCCATGTCTCTTTCAAGAAGGAACTACGAAACCATCTCATTCTGTCCTGCAAATGCTCCTGTTTCAAACCACCTTAGACCTTTTGACCCTAAACTCTGCACCCCCTTCCTATATTAGATTTGTCCTCCTCAACAATCTGCACTTACCTGCAGCCTGCTTAGTTTACCTCATCTATATTACTGTCTCACACTATCTTCATTTGACTGTATTTCCTTACTCTGTTCTACCCTCCTATTTCTATCTATCCTACTCCTATCCTTCCTCTAAATTCTTTCCCCTCGATAACTATAGTATTACTGATATTGTTGTTTTTCCTCCTTATTCCAAAGTTTGGTCTGTTTTTACAATGTTTTATTTCAATTTTGAAGTGCTATTTTGTCTTTCTTTTCTGCATATTTATGTGACACAATGTTTATATTTTACCTGTGTTATTTTTCCTTCCATGATTGTACAGATTTCATTGACAATTTCTAAAAAACTGCGTGTAATTATATCTTGTGTTTTGTTTCTGTACCCTCCCAAGCCATGTCTGAAAATAGTCATTGTTACGGCTAGCGCACCTACCCGGTAGACAAAAACTAAATAAATAAAAAAAATTATAAACCCCATCGTTGCACATCCTATTAGGAAATTCTGTAACATAGTTCACCTCATTCACCTATTTCACCACTACAAATGGACCCTCCCATGCTGCCTGCAGCTTGCTCTCTCAGACAGGAATCAGCACCATGACCTTATGTCTGACATCATATGTCATATCCCTTGTTGTACAGTCAAATCAGTCTTTTTGCCTCTGCTGTGCAGCTGCCAGGTTATCTTGTGCCAGGCCCATGAACTTCTCTAGCCTCTCTCTGAAGTTTAGAAAATACTCTATCTTGAATTTCCCAGGAGTCGCAAGCTTGCCTCCCATTCGGCCCACACTAAGTCTAGAGGTCCCATCAGCCATCTTGCATACTGGAGTTTAAAGGGTGAGTGCCCTGTGGACTTCTGTAGGACTTCTGTACTGGCAAATAGAAGATGGGGCAAATACTTGGAATGGTACTTCTGATATGGGTAAGGGAACTGAAGTTGCCTTGCTCTTTTTCCCTTGCTGGTCCACTTTCTGACATGTGTCACAAGTGTGACACATGTCAGAGAATGGATGTGTCACAGCTGTGACAGTACTTAGTCACATCCTTACATATAAGTTAAACAAGCTAACATTAGAAAAAACAAAGCAATACATGGACTTTGGCTGAAAGAAATGTTTATTTGACAAAGAGATAAATTACAGCATAAGTTACCTACCTGTAATTGCGACTGGTTTAAGGAATATGATTAAAGTGAATGAGGAATAGCCTGCCATCTGGTGTGCAACGTCCCTGTACTGTTTGCACTTACTCACATTTAATGGACTTTAATATATCTTTATATACAAAGGGCCAGTGAAAGTTTTGTATTAACCTCTGCTTGGTCCATCTCACCCAATGTGTCCCGTAAGTCGAATATCATATGCAGAATTGAGTAGCTCTTTCTCATACTCCTTAGGCACTACCTGTCATTCCTCTGCACCTTCCTGCAGTACCAACTCCTGGTAGAGCAAGGCATTTTCCAAATACACATTTCTCTGCCTCCCACCTTGAGGGTTATTGTCAGCATTGGCTGCCTGTTCCTTTTACTGCCTTAAGGATTCATCCTTCTCTAGGGCATCTTTTAAATTTTTACTTTTTAAACCTTATGGGAAACAATACCCTTCTCTCTGAAGTTTCCCCTGACCAACTCTCATCTGCTACTGAGGTTGGACTGCCAAGTTCTCAACCCCCCTATGTGCTACAGTACACTATGCACCCCAGAAGGTACAGAGCAAACTAACCCACTATCAGCAGTCCATCTCTTCTGCTGTCAGCACCATCTGCCTTCCATCTGATGTTCTGGATCTGGGTGATTGGACACACAGTTTCACTCCTGAATTTTAGGTCATTCTCCAAAAGCATATCCACATTGAGGTCTTCACTAACCCCCACCTTTTCCATCCAATGGCCCCCCTCTCAACTCAAGAAGACTCAACTCTATGTAACTGGCACTGTTGGTCCTACTGCACACTTTACCATGGCAAACTGATCAAGCAGGACCTGTTTAGGTTTAAGTAAATCCTGATGCACTATGAAGAGTGTAGGAACCATGTCTGTCCAAGCTTGTATCAGCTTCCAATTAATTTCAATAGGAAGCATATACTCTGCTGAATTTGGGCCTATTGCCCCCTAACATCATTAACATTTTAAGAGGCTGGGACAGTAGGGTTTTTCACAAAAGCACTCCAGAGGTCAGACCCTCTGCTCCCACAGTGCCCAACCTTGAAGTGCAATATGTGAACAGGAAACAAAGAGGGTAACCATCCTGTCTGTTTTGGGTCCAAGCAACTACCAGTCTTGAGTCCTGGGATCAAATATGAGCCATTTTCCACTAGCATACCCAGGTAACAGGTCCAAATATCACACCTTCTTCAGGGAAAGGAGTGCAATACTTAACCTAGCAGGCACACAACCTGGTTCACAATCCCCCTTCTGACTCAACTGAGACCAGGTATTTTCTTACCTTGCTGCATATGGTGGTACACTATAAGCACCTTAACAGTTCTGTCAGAATTATCAACACTGTTCCCAGCATTCACACTCAAAATGAGAAAAAGGCTCACACAGGATTTCAAGGAAAACAGAGTTTACTAAAATTAAAAATAAATAAAATACAAAACACAGAACATATAACATTAATGGTACAGTCATAAAAATAAATGGACAAGTGTAAACAAGCCACCTTATACTGAGTAACTGATCCTACCCCAGTTTCAGTTGGTAAATAGTGGTGCTGAAATTACTTAAGTTTGGTAGAAGTGCTTCTTAAGAGTCCAGAACACAAGTGTCTCTTGAAAGTCCAAACACAATTATGCCATGTTCCCTCAGCAACTTGACAATATTGGGCGGGGGAGTGTCTCACCCAGCTTGTGAGATCACAGTTCTGTGGTGATGCTGGCTATTAGGTCACTCTCATTCCTGCATTCTGAATTAGTCACATGCCACTGCACACTGCTAAACATTCCAATTAAAAAAATATATATATACTTTTTAATTAGTGAGCCACGAAGCATGAATTATGTCAGGACAGAATATCCCTTTGATCTCTCAGAACAACATCCTGCAAGACACTTCTCTTAGTTATGAGGAGTTTCACAAGTATCTGTCAGAGTTGGCTTACCTCCTGATGTCGTAAAATGCAATATTTTATTACAGGGTTCCTAGTTTCAAAGCAGTGATTGGTTTTACTACCTGTTACATCAGCTAACCCAGGCTTCTGACAGGTAGGTGTCAAAGGGAAATTCTTAATCAGTTTATCCACTGGTCAGGGAAAAGGGCAGATCCTTCTTTTCTCTCTGTTCAAATCCTATGTTCCATGATGCTTTGCTGCTTGGCCTGTTTTCCTAAGCAGAAGTCTAAAACATATATTTATATCAAAATTATATGCACATAACTAGTAAATGGTTATTCCCTTACATTTCTCCCTCCTAGACTGAACTTGGGGGAATCTATTCCTAGGCATGGGATGAGTTCTCCAAATTCAGTTTACTGCTCTGTCGGAATAACCCATCTGCGTTTGCATTTGCGGACCCTGCCCTGTGAGTGACAGTCATGTCGTAACCCTGCAAGGCAAGGATCCATCTTAAAAGGCTACCATTTGTTTTACCCATTTGTGCCAGCCAAACCGGGGGGTTATGATCTGTTTTTACCTCAAAGTGCCGCACGTATAGGTATGGCTCTAATTTCTTTAGTGCCCACACCATTGCAAGGCATTCCCTCTCTATTGTAGAATAAGCCTACTCCCTGGGAAGTAATTTCCTACTGAGGTACATTATTGGGTGATCTTTCCCTTGGTTAGAAGTCTGGCTAAGTACTACCCTAATACCCACATCTGAGGCATCTGTCTGGACTACAAATGGTTTACTCTAGTCTGGACTGGTTAATACAGGAGCACTGTACAGTACCTGTTTTAGCTGTGTAAAGGCTTGTTCACAGGCTAGTTCTCATTTTATCTTTTTAGGCATTCTTTTCTTTAGCAGGCCAGATGGGGAGCTGCCAGGGCACTGTAGTTTGATACAAATTTTCTATAGTACCCTGTGGCCCCTAGAAAACTCCTAACCTGCTTCTGTGTTTCAGGTCTGGGCCATGCCTTGATTGCCTCAATCTTTGCTTGATTAGGACAGAGCTGTCCCTGCCCTACTACATGCCCCAGGTATGCCACCTCAGTCATGGCCACCTGGCACTTTTCAGCTTTTACAGTGAGACCTTCCCTCTGTATCCTGCCCAACACTTCCTTAAGGTGGGACAGGTGTTCTTTCCAGCTGGCACTGAAGATGGCAATATCATCCAGGTATGCCACGGCATACTCTTCAGTACCACGTAACACCCGGTTCACCAACCTTTGGTAGGTGCCAGGGGTGTTCTTCATTCTGAAAGGTATTGCCTTAAACTCAAATAACCCTATCAGAGTAATGAAGGCTGACCTCTCCCTAGCTCTGGCAGTTAACTCCACCTGCCAATATCCTTTCATCAGATCAATAGTGGTAAGGTATGTGGCCTCTCCCATCTTGTTCAGTAGTTTATCCATCCATGGCATTGGGTGGGCATCTGACTCTGTGACTGTGATGAGTCCATGACAGTCCACACAAAAACAGGTAGAGCCATCTGGCTTGGGAACAAGGACTATGGGTGAGGCCCAGGGGCTTTAGGATTTCTGGATTACCCCTAAATCCAGCATTTCCTCCACCTCCCTCCTAATGCCCTTTTGGACAGCCTCAGACACCTGATATGCTGTCCACCATATGGGTGTTTGCATCCCTATCTCTACATCATGTGTCGCTAAGGGGGTTTGTCCAGGCTTGGCATTAAAAAATGGGGCAAAGTCTGCTAAAACCTCCCTTACTTCCAGGATCTGTTCCAGGGTCAACTGAGGTGACATTTTGATTGCCTCCACAGAGGACTCCTGCTTGCTTTCTTTCAGCAAGTCCAGAAGGGGGTCTTCCTCATCTGTCCCCTCCCCAGGACTACACACTGCAAAAACCACATCAGCCCTATTTGTATATGGCTTCATCATGTTGACATGGTACATCCTTTGGGTATGTCTCCTGTCAGGCAGTTCTACAATGTAATTTACATCATTCACGTGTCTGACTACTTTGTATGGTCCTGCCCACTTGACCTGCAGCTTATCTTTCCAGACTGGGACTAGGACCATGACCTCCTGATCCACAGTGTACAAGATAGCTCTGGCTCTGTGGTCATACCATACCTTTTGCTTCTGCTGGGCAGCTATCTGGTTGCTCTGGGCTATTCCCATAAGATCCTTCAGCTATTCACTAAACTTAAGGATATAATCCACTATGGGAGTTCCCTGGGTGGTGTGCTTGCCTTCCCAGTCCTCCCAGATCAAGTCTAGGGGCCCACACACCCTGCATCTATATAAGAGCTCACTTCATTAGGTCCAACATGAAGGAACCTCCTTGATTGTTGATAATCTCTTGTGGGAACCCAATATGGGAGAAAATCCCTAGCAAGGCATCTGCCACTTTGTTTGTCCTCAGCGAGAATAGGGTGACTGCCTCTGGCTACCGGGTAGCATAATCCACCACTGTTATGATAAATCTCTTCCTGGAGGAACTGGGGGTATTCAAATGCCTCACAATATCCATTCCTACCCTCTGGAATGGATCCTTCACTATGGGCAATGGAATTAGGGAAGCTTGGGTTTTACTACCTGCCTTCCCTATTTCTTGGCACCAGTGACAAAACCTGCAATATTCCTTCACCTGCTGTGTGACGTTGGGCCAATAGAAAATCTGGGCCACTCACTGCATAGTGTGCATGATTCACAGATGTCCGGACATGGGGCTATCATGAGCAGTCTTGAGCAACCATTCACAGTACCCCTGGGGAATGACAAGCTGCCTTCCCATCACCCCTCCCTCTGTCCTTATGTCCTGCATATACAGCAGTCCATTCTCCCAATACACTCTATGTCTCCCATCACCTCCCTGTGTCCCATCAGATTCTGCTTAAGCCCTCAGCCTCTCTAAACTAGGGTAATTTTTCCGAGCAGCTGCAAAATCTTTACACATTCCCAAGGCATGAGACAGGTTCCCTTCGGTTCCTAAACTAGGGTCCCTAGCTCTAGCATCAGGGCATTGAGGATCATTGTCGTCCCTAGCCCTCTGACAATTGGCTACCCCTCCCTCCTCAGAGTAACCTTCTGTAGCTGTTCTTTTAACTGCTACCTGGGGAATTTCTACCCCCCTTTCACTATTCTCTATATCAGGAGTCACAGGCTGGGGAACCAGCCTTCCAGTGTTTTCCACAGGGGTATCTTTGGAGTCCAGGGAACCACAATTTGCCTTTGCCGCCTGACTGTGGGTAACTGCACGACACCACCCCTTCTGAAGATTGTTCCTTTTAATCACATCCAGGGCCAGATTTTCTGCCACTGCAACTTTTTGCACAGTCTCTCCTGTCTCACCCCAGTCAAGGAGAACACTAGCAAGTGGCAGAGTTTTCCCCTCCCCAGTGAATCCCCATACTGTAACAAACTGATTTAGGTATAAGCTGTTCAGGCTCAACCAAATCCCCTTTTACCAAAATAAAGGATGCCCCCGTGTCCCTTAACCCATGGGTTTGCACCCCATTCACAGTAATAGGGTGTATGTGCTCCCTCATGTTTGCTGGCATGCTTTCAGGGATGCACAAAAAAAACACCTCTTTCCCAGTACCACTTTGTGCACTCTCTACCTTTTTAGGACACTGTCTTGCAATGTGCCCAGGTTGTTTGCAAAATCAGCAATCATTTCTTTTATCAGGCAAATCTTTTCTTTGTAACCTAGGCCTACCCGCTTTCTGGGGAGGCTATAGCATTTCCACAGAGGAATGGCCATCCACATGTAAGAATGTTTATCACGCTTGTGAGGAGGTCCAGGGTAGGACTATGCAGCTTAGAATATTGTATCAGTATTATTATGCCCCTCTAAGGTTAGAAAAAATGGAGTTCTGTCCTAGGTGCTCCTGCTGGAGATGTGGGGACCCACATGCCAGCTTACTAGATATGCTCTGGAGCTGCCCTCAGACTTCTGTTTTGTGGGGGAAAGTTCATAGAATTTGTGAAAGAGTTACTGAGAAGAAAATTTCTCTTTTACCAGTGACAAGGATTCTGCCTTCTCGTCTGGATTAGAGTGTCTGCCAAAATGTCAGGCTAATTGGGTTTTAGCTGCCTCATTGGCCTTGAAAAGGTTGTTACTCACCAAATGGAAGGAGTCAAATCCACCATCCTGGGAAGAGCGGTACAAATGTCTGGCCATGTTAGCACAAAACTAAAGAATCTGCCACCTGTTAATTAACCAAAATGAAACCTTTAATGCAACCTGGTCTCCATTTCTGAATCTTAATTTTTGAAAGGGGAAAGGATGGAAATTTTATATCACTTTTGGTCATTCCATGTACAGTTAGGCTGATATCTCTTATAGGCTGTTATAGCTATAGAGTTTATTCAATTTGTTATGTAACATTTATACTATCCCATTTGCTTTAGGCTATTTCTGGACTTATTGGGCCAGATATTCAAAACTTTGCCCCGGGGCTAAATTAACATTGCCCGGCGGGCAAACTTAGCCCAGAGCACAAAGCAAGCTATATTCAAAAGGAACAGCTTCTGAATATAGCATGGGAATGAGGCTGTGCAAATCTGGGCTGGGAGTGCAGGGCAAACTTAGCCCTGGAATACGACAGCTCTGAGTATAGCAACCAGGAAGTGCAATCCACAACAGCAACACAGTGCACAGCGACGTAAAGGTAGGTAGAGGTGAACTATGTGGCCAATGTGTGTGCCAGCAAATGTGTGGACCCAGTACAGCTGCAGGCAGCAGAGCATGTGAAAGTACAGTGTTCAAAACTGTATAATATTCCCCAAACTGTTTGCGCAGTGCTAACACGTTTGCACAGGTTTGGTGCAGGGCTAAACCCTTAGCCCAGTGTAAAAACGTTTGGCCGGCACTAAACTTTGCCATATTCAAAAGTGACATGCAAATGAGCCTACTTAGGTAGTCTCTGGGCAAACGTCCAGATTAGCATCTCATTATACCCTGATTTGCATGCAGTTTGCCCAGCGTTACTGCAGGGTACCACAGCACCATCTGTGGGTCAGTCTGGAAGTACAGGGGCTGGCGAGGTCCAACCGCAGCTCCACCTGTAGGTCAGTCTGGCAGTGCATGATGATAGCTGTAGGCTACATGTAAACAGTACAACATAGCACAGAATATTGTTCCCCAGGGGACAACACAGCATAGGCATAGATGGTGGTGGTGCTGCATGCAACTGTTACACTGTAGGTCATGCTACAGTACACAGCAGACACTACAGTAGCAAGGTGGCCAGTAGTGTATGGACACAGCACTGCCTATGGTGTGTAGGGCAGTGCTGATGACTGCACTATACACAGTGAAAGGCCCAACATGTAGGTGTTTACTGACAGTGGATGTTACAGTTATGATGTTGTGTGACCCACAGATGCTGCACCTCTGGCATGGGATGCTCACAGTGACATATACATGTCCGGCTTTGTGTGCTGTGGCAGTTGTACAGCTGTGCAGTATGTGGCAAGGGGGCATATATTATCAGAAAGGCACACTGGTGTTGGGGTATTCCCAATACTGGCCCATGTGCACTGCATGATGTGTCCCAGCCTTGTGGCCACACCTGGTCTGTGGCACAGCCTGGCCACCATTACACTCTCCCCTCAACATCCTCCATGCCCACATTGCTGCATGTGTTAGCTGGTATCTGTTGGTGTCCACAGAAAAGTGGTCCACAGGTGTGTGCTGCATGGCCACACTGCCATGCTGTCCACTGACATCAGGGTCACCATTTACTGCCTGGCATGGCTGGGACCAGTGGAAGATGATGGCATCATTGTGATGCCATCAGTGAGCAGCATGTTTCCTCTATGTCTGGCTTTGTCTATGTGTCATATTTATTTGTTAGGGTTGCACAAAGCCACGCAAAAGCCATGCAAACACCACACAAAGCCAAATGTCGCTCAAAGCTGATTGCCCAGGGTTAAGACTACCTTTTCTTGGGCGGTAATGTGCGCCACGCTAAGTGTCACACTAAGTTGCACAAAACCACTTTGTGCAGCTCTAGTCACTGAATATAGCATTGTGCCTATATTCATGTACACACACCCTCAGATTGCCCCTTGCATACATTATGATTTTGCCTGACGCTAATGCAGTTTGCATGCTCTATTTGGCCTTCTGAATATAACAAACCTGCGCTAATCCCATGCTAAACCTGCACAAACGGGTTGCGCTCAGAGCAAAGGTTTGAATATCTGGCCCATTATCTACTATATATGTTATTGTTCTCTCTGTGATGTATTTTTCTTTGGTCTGTATACTTTTTTTTTCTTTTGGTAAAATCAAAAACAATTTTAATTGCAAAAAAAAAAAAGATGTATTAGCTTTAAGCAGTTCCATTTGTCAGGATATAATATTAGCCATCTGGCCATCAATCAAACCATATTTTACAAAAATGGAGATTCCCTTGGAGACGTCTATATAGCTAACTCAGCAGCCAGTCAATTGACTTTAGCAGCCAGGGCAGATTAATGCTATATATTTTTATATATAAACAATAATACTCAGAAGTTTGTATATGTAAGCAGTAAGACATGATGGGATGTGGGTTGTTGCCTGATAAGAACATGCCCAAGTATGTAATGAGGCATAAGGCACTTGCACTGAGTGCTGTCAGCACCTGGAAAGTGCTCTTATCAGGCAACATCCCACACCCCAAAGTGTTCTCTTGCACTTATAAAATGGGTCCCACAAGTAAATATTAAAACAATAAAAATAAAAAGAGGAACAAACAAGATGCATACATTTAAAAATTTTTTTTTTTTTTAAGTAAATAGTTTCCCTGTTACATGAAAAGTAGTGTAGAACTTCCAGCCCGGTGGCACTGAGTGCTAAGGCGCTGGACACCTTACCTCTCACCACAGCAGTGACCCATGTTTGGGTACAAGCATGGACTGCCAGGGGTCGGCAGGGGAGGAGAAGGATCGAGTGTCCCATGGACTGCTCTCCTTCTCCGGGGGGCATGGCAACACTTGTCGATCACTTGCCCGCTAACGGGGGCTGGGTGGTAGCACACCCATGCTGTAAGACATGAGCGGAGGATACTGCAGATGCCTGGAGGAGCACGTATGGGAGGGTGTGCGCTGCTGCCGCTGGCATCACTGCATGCTGCATCCTCCGAGCAAAGAAAAAGGGAAAAACAGGACTCCTCTGTGGATGCCGATTGTCCCCACCGCAACAGCCAGGGGAGGTGCCTCCCCGAATACTGAATCTGGTCTGGTGGGTTGAGAGGTCTCCCCACCCCCTGCCACAAAGGGTAAGTTGTAGGGGTTTGGGGAGGGGGTCTAATGCCCCGTGCCTGCGTGGGGGGGGGGTCAGAAGGATGGCAGAGGACACTAGGGGAAAAAATGACAAAAAGAAAAAAAAAGTAATGTAGAACTGTAAAACTAGTAGTGTAGATTTGATTGCTTACCAGTAGAGGGTGCCTGTACTGTGTACATTGTACTATAGAACTCCCTTAAGTTATTACTACCCCCCCCCAACGTGTCTTTTTGCACACCCCTCCTACTACTCTCCCACTCCCAGCAACACCAGTATTTTCTGGTGGCTGATGGTGGCTTTCAGTGAGTAAACATGTTACTGAAAGCTTCAGGCTCTGAGTGAGCAAGCATGTCAGAGTGAGTAAACATCTTACCGAAAGACCTTCAGCGTTTGCAATCAAGCTGTTTTGTTTAGAAAATACAAATGGTTCCTAGCTGAACTATTCTTGGTTCAGGAGGACGTTTACTGGCCCTATGTGCACCACTTTTCTGGTTGGGAGGATAAGCAAATGAGCTAGTGGACAGGCCTGCAGGGGACCGGCTCAGACCTGCACTGAGCAACGACTGGCATGGGATCCAAGGATTACAGGCCTGCAAGACAGTTTCACAAAACAAAAATAAAATCAAAGTAAGCTGATGCATTTCAGTATTTTTTACATAAATAATCTGTTTGTTAGTTGTGGTATGGGGGTGGGAAGTGATTCAGAACTGTAAAAAAAAGTTTTTATATGTTAGGGCAAGTAGTGGGTGTTCACTGCTTTTTATAGTACTAACATAGCTACCAGAAAATTGTTTTTAAAAGTTTCAGGGAGGCATGGATATGTGGGATGCACTGCATTCTGGTGTTCAAAAAAGTGTCAGCCACAAGATTGTTCTCCTAGAAGGACACAGGTCCTGACTAATCAAGGTGCAGGATTTTCCATACCTATTTTATAACATTGTCTGTAATATCCTGACACTTTATGTGAACCATGAGGCATGAAGCAAATCCAAGTGCTTTTCACACTAGAATGATGATATAGAAAGATATACCCCTTCCTGGAGTATATTTGGAGTAACAACTGCATTTTGATGTTGTCTGTGAATTCCCTGTAACCTATGATGTAGCACTTATTGCCTATTTTTTGCCTATTGTTGCTATTTTGATGTCATTATCTGCTGTACCATCCCATTTCTCCTCCCTCCAGGACACATCTGGAAACAAGCAATTTGCTCAGTATGTCTTTCTAGTGAAACCTTTAAATAAATAAATACAATCTGGAGTATAAAATGATTCCCAAGTGTTGGGATACTGCTGATCTTGGTTGTTCTTTCTGACCCATATCAATATACTGAGAGAGGATTATGGATAAGGCATTGTTTTAACAAATGAACTTTTAGCATTTCTCCTAGCTTTTTTATAACAATTTTGTTACAGTGAAATCTAAACAAGGTAAGATAGAGTTAAACAGAAAATGCCATTTTGTAAAACTGTTCTCACACAGTACACGGCATATTCTTGGAGCCAGTGGACTGTATTGAATTAGTGGCATTTGGCTCCCTGGTCAGTGGGTAGAGCGGTTTGTGTGAAGTTAACATTTTGTATGTGTGATGGGAAAGGCATGGAGTGATACAATCCATGGGATGCAAAAGCCTTCTGACTTTGATTAGGTTTGTATTACCGTCATCTGGACTGGCGGCCCTATAACTACAGCTTCTGCAGAAAGCAGTGCCCTAAATTAGAACTTCGACTTGGGCAAACATCACTGTTTTTTTTTAAAGGCTAAAAGGAGAGAGATTTTATTTTAAAGGGTAAGATCTGCAGGCTCACCACTCTCTGAGTTGCTGACTCAGTGACCTGGGTTGACAAGAGGTTGCGGCTGTCCTGCCCTGGGATCAACAATGGGTGGGGGTGAGGGGTAATGGGGTGAAACACTTGACTCTTGGGAAGAAAGTTGCATGGACAACTGGCATTCATCTCCTTGCCCCATGCTAACAGATCACCATGGTACTGAATTAGCAGACAATATTGATACTGGCATTGAGAATGGTGAGAAACCTTGGAAAAATAGTTCAACTCACAAAGAAAGAGTTCTGTCTTTGGGTTATCAGAGCAGAGCACACAGATGTTTTGGGTTTTGGTTCTGGTCTACAACCTTTTGATTAGTTCAAGAGTTCTAATCTTCTTTAGAACTCACACTCTTTTGGTTGGGGCTAAATCGGTGGAAGAGGGCATGGCAAGAGGGCATGGGACAAGCATATGGGGCTGAGTATTGGGGGGAGGGCAGGGGCTGGCAGGGAGGGTGAAGTGTAGAGGGAAAAAAAGGGCAGACTAGATGGGCTGGTATGGTCCTTTTCTGCCATCAAGCTTCTATGATTCTATGGGCCCGATTCCAGAAGGCATGGCGCAAGTCACCGAAAATTGTGACTTGTACCAAATGCTGTTGTGCCAGGGTCCCTGCACCTGACTCCAGAACAGCCAGGGTCCCCGGCAGCTACATCCACGATTTGCGGCACCCCAAGCAGTGCACCAACAGGAAGGCATACCTGAACAGGGTGCTGCAAGCCGCAGTAAATGCCCACTGACAGGGAGCAAACCCCCCCCAATCCCCAAACCCCACAGAAGCCAGCATGATGCCCTGCAGGGCTATAGGAACGACACCCCCCACCCCTCAGGCCCTGATCCTTGAGAATTGCCCCACAGGGAAGATCATGCCACCCCATACCCTAGTAGTGCCCCGCAGTGCAAATTATGTCTCCTCCCCCGGGTAGTGCCCCACAGGGCTGATCATGTCCCCCTGGTCCCCACACCCCGATCCTCAAATGCTGGCTCACCAGTAATTGTAAATATTAGCATCCTGGCAGCCCTGGTAGTTTAGTGGCTCCCACCTGGCAATGCCAGTCCACCCCCACCACCCACAAACCCATTCCCAGTTGGCAACTGGCACATCCCACCTCACACCTCCATGGCCAGCCACTGACTGAGCTTCCTCTGACTCTGAGCATGTACTACTGTATACAGTACATGCTCAATGAATGTCTCATTGAGCACGTACTGTATACAGTAGTATGTGCTCAGAGTCAGAGGGAGCTCAGTCGGTGGCTGGCTGTGGAGGTGTGAGGTGGGATGTGCCAGTAGCTGACTGGGAATGGGTGTGGGGGTGGGGATGGACTGGCACTGCTGGGTGGGGGTCCCTAGACTACCAGGGCTATTGGGATGCTAATATTTAAAATTACCAATGAGATGGCATTTGAAGATTGGGGCTTGGGACTGGGACATGATCTGCCCTGCGGGGCACTACTAGGGTATGGGGGAGGAAGACATGATCTGCCCTGCGGGGCAATTCTCGGGGATCAAGGCTTAGGGTTCCAGTAGCCTGCAGAGGGGTTTCCAGGGCATGTGCCAATGGGGGACGGGTAGGGGGGCTTATGTGGGAACATGAGGGTGGCTGGCTATTGGGTGTACATGGCAAAATGGTGCACCTCTGGTGGACATAAAGTACACTTAGACTAGCTAATAGCTGGTCTGACTATACATAGACCAATGTCCTCTGGGGGTTCTCTTAGAATAGCACATGTGCTGTTTCGACAGTCACCCTCCTGGAATAGGGCATAACTGCTGCCATAAACCCCGTTGTGCCATGTCGCAGAAGGTTTATGGTGTAACTTGTGGCGTAGGACCACTTTGGCACAGGCAGCCTGTGACATGTCACAGGCTGCCTTTTGGAATACCGAATGTTGTTACTCATGGGGCAAAATGTGACTTGCACCATTTTTTTGGGCACAAGTCACTTTGCAACATGCGTAGCCATTCTGGAATCAGGCCACATGATTCTATATGTAAAAAGCTGGAAAGAGAGAGACAGAGACAGAGAGAGAGAGAGAGAGAGAGAGAGAGAGAGAGAGAGAGAGAGAGAGACAGAGAGAAAGAGAGAGCGCTTGAGAGGAGAAAAATACCTAAAAAAATACCTGGGGCTGGATTTTTCAGAGCCTATGGAAATCCCTCAGCTGCAGAAAAAAAAACAGCACTTGGGTTGCCACTTGTGGAACCACAGTTTTTCCCACAACTGCAGTTTTCTCAAAAGTGGAGCTAGTTTATGATCGGCTCCACGATATAAAGCCACTTGCGGACAATTTTTCGGTGCAGTTACGGGTAAAAGCTATGCCTGGTGGGACCAGACATAACATTTCCCACAGCTGCGCTGTCTAAAACATGAAATTCCATAAGTGCAGAAGTTTCATCCTGTGGCTGGGGATGCTGGTCGGGACTTGGTCCCCAACCTGTTTGAAAATCCAGCCTCTGCCCTCCAATTATATCAATAATGTTCTGTTTTACAGCATATGCAGAAAAGAAAGAGAAAAACAAAGTCCCCTAAGTCAGCATAAGTGACTCCCTAAAACTATCTAACCAAGGCAATAAGGCCTACAGATATGCAAACAGAATTTGTGGGTGTAATGTGAGGGGGTTCCATAGCAGGTGGAAAGAGGTAATACTAACTCTCTATATATCATTGGAGAAGCCACATCGGGAATACTATGCCCAGTTCTTGAGTCCCTACACAAAGAAAGACAAAAACAGGCTGAAGATGGAGCAGTGTAAGGTAACCAAAGGGATTCTGGGCTAACTGGGAAGATCCTATGAGGCTGCACTTAAGGCTCTGAACATGTACTTGCTGGGGACCAGAAAGGAGAGGGGCGATATGATAGTGACCTTTAACTTCCTGAAAGGAATGAACAGGGTAGACTACAAGAAAAAATTCAGCAGGAGTGGTGAATCAAAAGCACAGGGACATCAGCTGAAGCTGGTGGGAGGGCTAGATTCAAGAGGGATATGAGAACATTTCATTTTACAGACTGGTTGAGCTGTGCAGCAGCCTACCAGCAGAGTTAGTGGGAGCAAGAATCATTAATGGTTTCAAACACAGCTGGGACAGAGTGACAGTCTTAAAAGTTACTCATGGCGAATAGTAGTAGTGCAGGGGGCAAGGGGGGGAGGTCAAAAGCCCCCACTAGACAGTTGATCCTGGAGTAGGCTAGGGTATACCAAGGCAGACTGGATGGAACAGTGGTCTTTGCAGGCATTTTCTCTGTTTCTATGTAAATTCTGCACCACTTTCAAAATGAAAATGCCAGTACTTAAAATTGTTTTGTAGTTTGGCACAGCTGTATATATTGGTTCAGTATATGAGTAGCACATTCTCATATATGCGTCGAACTAGAACATTTTAGAATGTTATTCCCAAAAATTGATTTAGAGTATATGGTTAACCATTGTTCTGTATAAAATCAGCATGTTCCAAATATAGACTAATGTATGGGCAGCCATACACAAGGTCTGTGTTTCCACCAAGAGGTTGCCAGAATGACAGCATGACCTCAAGAGGGAAGCTTGAGATGTCCCTGTTGTCATGACAACCCCAAGGTTGAAACACTGCCTTGGAGTGTATGTTTGCCCATACCTTATCCTGCATAGTGTATGGGCAACCATAAAAACAGCAAAGAACTTTCTCTCTCTCTCTCTCTCTCTCTTTTCCCTCTCCATGACTCATCCAACCGCCCTCTCTGCAGGATGTCCTCACTCCCCGATGCTGCACGCTCGACCATTAGTGCCTCTCTCACCGCTCATTACACTGTGATGTTACTAGTGCAGCAGAACAAAAAGTCATTCTGCTGCAGAGTTACATCACTACTACAGCAGAACCACTTTTTCCAGTGTATGGATTTCCATACCCTATGAACCCTACCCATATACTGAATAGAGAATAGTGGATGGGCAATCATGTACAACCAGCCTGTGCTGCCACAAGGGGTTCTGGTTACATCAGACATTGAAAGCAAAGCTTGAGAGGTCTAATGTAATCAGAACCCCAAGGTAGCAGCACAGGATGGTTGGGAATGAGGTTGCCAGTACTCTATTTTCTATAGCGTATAGTACCCTTCCCCTCAAAAATAACATTAAATTAAATCAACTGCAATTTGAAACCTCCCCCCCCGATCGGAGATGTGTAAGTGCCGAGTGAGTAGCATCAGGAGTTTAGCCAGTACCATTACCTTAGTCGAAGTATGAGGAGGAATCAAAGATTTGAATTTTTTTTTATGCTCCTCGTTTAAGTTTTTATACTCATCACGGACTTTTGAAAACACCACCACTGCCATCATGACAGTTGACTTTCACTTTCAACTGTTTGATGTGCACAAGGCAATGCTGTGAGAAAAAACGCATAGTTCTATATTTCTAAGTCAGCTGGAATGTTGTGCCACAGAAGGGTACAACTGTGTTCCATATTGGTATCAGGCTAAAACCAATTTTTGGAACCTCTTGATGTAATGGAAGGAAGCTGTGCATAACTATGAGGTACAGTGGTCAGGTACAGGCTCCCCTGCAGCAAGACACTAAGTCATAGTTGTCTCCGGACTACTGACAGCATCAGGAAAGTCCAATACTTCATGCATAAGGGCCTTTCATATGCTTTCAAGAGAGACAGTGGATCATTAAAGGAATATCAAGCTCACCCAAGGCTAATTCACTGACACTTGATCACCTGTCTTACACATTTTTCTTAAAGTTTGTAAAAATACTGCTGGTGTGTGGCCAACATCAGAACTAAACAGAACCTGCAAATCATTTGAAGTTATTTCATTTTGTTACACACTTTCTATCTTCATTCGGTGATTTTAAAAGGGGATTCTTGGTCTCATCATTCGGCCAAAGCAGGATTAGTCTGATCACCAATGGCAAGGTGACCCCTCTCATAAGTCAGGTCTCTACTCTTTCAGTTTTACTATGCCAATATGAGATGTGGGTCCCCTGCTTTGTCTATTTGTTATGTGTGGCAACAGTGTTCCAAAATGTTACTCTCAAAAGACCTTTGGAAGATATTTTTTAGGGCCTGAATGGTATAATTAACTGGCTAGACCTACTCCTTTGTTTCTTGATCCCCCAAGGAAGCTGGCCTCACCATTTGAGAACCCCAACCTGTTCCAGGGGATGCTCAAGCAAGTCTGAAAAAGTACTGTATTTAAATTTTGAGTTTTATGTATTTTGTGTGAAGAGATGAAGCCAACTGAAAGAGGATAATAGTAGGTGAATTTGATGTATTTATTTACTAATAGGTGACAAGGGAAAGTGAACGGGCCAAGGCTCATTTCAGGTGTACCCGGGGAAGGGTAGGTAGTGAAAACATTTCAAAAGGTAACTGCAAAACAATCAAGAAATACACAATGAACAATACTGCAAACAAATATGAACAATAAACTAATAATGAGTGGTGGTAATTGATCAATTTGTAGACTGATGGCAGAACAGCCCAAATACAAGGGTTGAGCATAGAAGTGCTAACAGCAATAGCAGGAAGTAGCAAAGTAATCCCAGAGAAGTTGCTTAGGAGCAGGGAAGGAGGGGGAGAGGCAAAGTATGTAGGAAGCTTATTTCATATAGAGAGGAAACAAAGAAAGTAGTCTGACACATGAAGGTACTGGAACAAGGGGTAACAATGGTTCAAGAATGAAAATAGCAGAGTAAGTAGGCTGGCCTGTGTATGTGTGTGTGTGGGGGAGGAGTTACAATAAGCTGAATAATAATATTTGTTTATTTTATTTGTTATTCAGATAGCACCTTTGAGCACAGGAGCTCTTTTTCAAAGGTTCCACTTCAGGATAAGACAAAGAACTGAATGTGAGCCAAGACCTCAAAGGGGTTTCATTTTATTCATGGTATGCTGCGCAAAGTACAGTATGTTATTTTTCTTTGGGGAGGCCTAAGATTATTTCAGTTTTTTGGGGAGGCTCAAAGTCTTTTCCATGGATTTGAGGAGGCCCACTGTGACAAAGTATAAGAACTATTGTTATAGGAACATAGGAGACCCAGACTGAACACTGAAGATTTGGATCAGCATGTCTGAGACTGTTTTTTTTTTTAATGGTAGGTAGAAGCATATTTGATGAGAAGGGTTAGGTGTCAGCTATTGAAGTTGCCTTATACATGGTGCTGGGTTTGGCCATTTGATTCAGTTTGAAGCCACGAGACCAAGGGCTCCTGATATAACTCTGAGATTTACTTTCCTTGTTATCAAAAATAAAGGAGAACTGGCCTGGATGACATGATCGTGAACCATTCATGAATGTTCAAGAATTATGAACGGCCATGAAGCGTGCATCAAATTGTTCGAACATTTAATAGCTCCACTGCATTCATGAACATTCATGATCATAAAGGGTCATAGAGGTCCATGAAATTTCATTCAACTTCTGCACTGAACTTTTATGGATGAGGTCCATCAATATTCTTGGTGACCATAAATATCCTTTTGTTACAAGTAAGTAATCAGCCATGACAGGGTGTGCATTATAGAATTTTATAAAATGAGTAGAACATTCCCTGCATTTTGATTGGCTAAGAGGTGGCATTTGCTGTGTCCTTATCAGGACATATCCTGGCAACTGCTATTACTTATGCAAACTAAAATGCACCACACAGTGAAATCAATGCCTGCCATGTCTCTTCCACTGTGCCTCCACACCCAGCATATCAGTAAACCCTAACAGCTGCACAAGAAGAAAAGTGGTAGCAACACACAGGTTACCGATTCCAAAGTCCACCCTCCTTATTGTTTGACAGTACGTTATAAAATTATAACAATATTTGAGCTTGAATTCATTTGTACCTCTTATTTATATTTACTTCAGACCACTGGTTGTTTGTCTGATCTCAAAATCCACAGCTCCCATTCCTGCACTTCATACCACAAGCAGTAGGAACCAACTGCCATTTCTTTAATAGTCTGTGTCCAGTAGTTCCTCACAATCTGTTGATCTCCACTCCTCCCCCAACATCTCTTCAATGTACAAACAAACAAGAAGTCCTTTTCTCATCTTGTAGAACAATACCGCTACAATCTGAAAAACATGAAGGAGAGAAAATGCTGTCTATGGTGGCTGCAAAGGGACATGGTCATTCCTGATGCAAGGTGGCAAAAGCAGGTAAATGCAAAACAAGCACTCTGTGATTTCATTGACTAGTTAAAAAAGGAACACAAACTAAACCGAAAAAAGTAGAAAACAAAACAGACAGCTTTTGTTTGTGATTGTGTGAGAGTGTATGTGTGTGTGTGTGTAGCTGGAATGCAGGATCATTGGCAGACACCCTCAGTACCAATCATACTTGCCACTGCCTGGCTCCCTGGTGAAGACACACAGAAAAAAAAACAATACAAAAAAAAAAGAGACAAAACTGTTGCTGTGTGTGTGTGTGTGGGGGGGTTGACATGCAGACATCATTTCCCTAAACTATAAAAGTGAGATTAAACATGTTCTGCAGCTCTGCAACAAAAGGGACTACAGTATTTTTTGAAACCTGGGAAAAACCAAACAGAAAGATAAAAATAACATTTTATTTTTTAAAGTGCAGTAGCTTGCTGAGAATCTATATTGAAAATAGTTTACCCATTTTATAAGTGGAACAAGACACTACTGGCTGATAAGAGCACTTCCCAGGTGCTAAAAGCACTCCATGCAAGTGCCTCATGCCTCATTACGCACCTGGGGTGTGTTCTTATCAACCAATAAACCACACCGTGTCTTATTCCTTACTTAATGCACATCCCAAGGGTCAAGTAAGGCATGAGGCCGAAGGGGCTTACTACACTTATAAAATGGCTCCAAGTAGGCTTTTTGGGGAGTAAAATTAGATTTGTGCATTTGTGGAGATTTAATGCACAGTTTGGTGATGTATCTCGGCCAGTAATATTTCTAGATTTTTTCTAATCATTTTGTAATATTGTTTAATTCAGCTGGCAATCCTGCTCTATCCACAAAAAGAGTTTTACCCTAGGTACAAATTTGAGACAGATCCATTCATCCCTCAGTTGTTTTATCAGATGGCCTGCATAATCAACCATGACAATTGAATTCATTTAACAAACTCAACATTTTTTAATGGAACAGGTATTTTTAACATGAATTTTAGAATTAGTAACATACTTTATAGCTACTTTTTTAATGGAATCACTGTTCACCTTCTTTTCATAAATACAATGGCCCAATTGCAATTTATATCAGTACAATATGAAACTCTTTTAAAATGTGAAAAGTTTACATTAATCCTTTTGGGTATCCCTATAGTCAATTGCCTTGTAGAAAATATATATTTCACTCTTAAATTGAACACATTATATTTTTGTGATGCTTTACAACTCTTACAGCTGGAAACAGTGCATTTTGATTTGCAAATGAGTTATGGGCATGTCCATACTAAATTGGTACATTTCCATCACATGCACTTTAACAGTCAGTAACTCTGCAAAGACTGTTTAAATATAGTTCAAAACTGCACTACTGTCTACTACAGAAGTTAGTGGGATAACATAAATAACTTTAGCCACCTAATACTTACAAAAAAAATGTTTTTTTAAAAAACGTACAGATTTGTCCCCTGGTTTTTGCATTGGCTAGGTGGGACATTTCAAGACACCACATATTGTATGCTTTCCTTTTACCTACCAGAATGTTGTGCTGAAAAAATAAGTCTTCCTTTGCATTTTACATAAAGAGCCCTGTAACATCACCATGCGTGTGTGGCTTTATATATTTTTAATTTTTTCCAGAATGAGTTAAAAAGTGACAGTCTCGTATGTAACCTCTGTCCCCCTAGGTTACATACAGAATAGACTGATATAAACATGAAACTGTGTAAGAATCGGGGCACTGGATGCCAGGAACTGAAGAAGGCTCAGTTAGTTTGCTGTTCTGGCTGAAAAAGCATTTCAAAACTGCAGAGATGCTCTGGCTTCCTTTAAAAGTAGAACCAGGCTATCTGTCTCTGTCCCACCCCTATCTACATATGTAACAGCTGTTTATCATGCCTGAGGAGTGTGACTTTTTTTCCACCATGTCATTGGCTTATTTCTAGCCAATCATAATACCAGATTAAGTCCTTTAAACTTTGCTTTGCCTTTGGATCAGTCAATTTTCTTCCCAAACACCAAATGAGAACATTCTTTGTCTCCTACAAACTTGCCGTTACAAACGTGTGACTGTGTTACAAACAGGACTGTGGAAATTGGTCAGAAATGTAAGCAGACATGAATGGTGCTACATAGCAGTGAAATAATGATTTTTTGTACTGTCTGCTATGAATCTGACTGCATTTTGTTGCTGGATTTGAAATGGGAGTATGCTGTGCACAGATTGGCATTCAGTAAGGTCTCTGAGGACAGAGAAGAGGTCAATCATGTTTGTAACAAGGGACAGAGTTAATACATTTGTTCCTGTTACAACATGATTCAGCTACTGGACATAGTTAATTATGTAAATTTATAATGTATTTTACTGGGGTGCATGACTGCTTTTTAAATATATTCATTTATGTTTGAAAATGGCAAGTATTTGACATATTGTGCAAGGTTATCTATTTTGTGGCTTTAATAACTGCCTTCTGTTTGCCAGACATGCTGTGAATTTCATAGTTTTGCAATGTGCTAAACAGGTGTGTAAGGCTGTGTAATTCATTGTGGATGCATGACTTTTGCAGGCTTCCAAACATCTTCTTTCAGTGGTCTTATGGTACTATCCTGATTGTAATAGGGACAGAGGTGGCATGCTAATGTTTGTAACGGGGACCTCATATAAATCTCTGTCCCAGTTACAAACAAGACTTTTGGTGTATCTGTTTTTGGAATTGTGATTATTAAGAGATTTAATTAGATTTTTGTTTGCTTTTAGTGTGCATTTGTTTAGGGGGGTGTAATAAATGATTTTTGTTTTAAAATGGCCTTTCACATGCTTTGGGGAAGGGGGGCTGCCAGCTCATCTGAAAGTAAATTATTTCTGGAATGTTTGCTGTAAAGATTGGGATTAAAATATAAAAATACTGGATACTGTAGTCATTTACTGATGCATTTTAAGTGAGAAAATCATGGAATCCAAAACAGTATTTTCAAAAGTTGTCCTAATAGCCCACAGCCGAGTTCAATCATGTTTGTAACAGGGACCTCAGAAAACCAGCGGTCCCTGTTACAAACGAGACTTCTGGTGGTGTCTTATTTTTTTTAAAACTTTTTATTTATTAGTTTGCATATAAACAGGTGCAAATACATTATACATCTTGGAAATATCATAATTGATACATACAGCAAGGAAATAGGTCATTCCTATGATATACAGGATTACAGTCTCTCCAAGCTAGTCCTATAATTGAGGAGAAAAATCTAAAATAAAACAGATACATTCTGAAAGTCACAGAGTCTGTGTAGCTGTAGACCAAGAGCAGGTGGATATATTAACTAAAATTGTTCCTCAAGTTTTATCTAAGGTACCTTGCTCACAGAGCTTAAGGTTCACCACTATACCGAAAGAAAAATGTAACCCTCCTAAAAGGACTTTCAGACATCAAAGATATGCACAACTTGCATCAAATCCTAAAAGTTAAATATAAACCTCGGGAGAGTACGGCTTAATTCTCTCAATTATCTGCAAATCAATCTTACTTAAGATAATGATGGGGCTCTATGGCCACAGTCTCATTTATAGCTAGTTTACTTAGAGCATCAAAGATATGGCAAATCAGCATTAATTAACTTTTATATTTCTGGGCATTTTACCACATTTTAATAACTGGCAACAACAATCTAGCCCTAACCCAGAGACAAGAGCTTAAAGTCCCTCAATAACGGTAGAAAAATGTCACCAATTAATCCTTTTCAGGTTTCTTCAGAGGACTCATCTTCCGATGGCTGCTCACAAACTTTGGATTGGTGAGTATTTACCCTGATAGCCCACTTTCCAGCATCGATCAGGTCAGTAAACACAAACACTTTATCTTGATGTGCAATGAGGAGTTTAGCTGGGAAAAGAATCACATGAGGTACAGCAAGGTCCCGGAGCTTTCGTCGAACTCCGTCAAATTTTTTATGGTGTTGCCGAGTGGAAAAAGAGAGGTCTGGGAATAAGTGCACTGTGTGGTCTTGTGCACTAAGTGGGCCCAATCTTCTTGCTAGTCCAAGAATAGAGTCCCTGGTGCCCATGCTGCCTGCGACTATCATAAGTACACGCGGTGCCTCTGTTGCTTGCATACTGTGTGGCCTAATTATATAGGCCTTAAGGAAGTGCCAGTCCAAGAAGTCTCCATGGCCCTTAAACTGCTCCTGGATCCATTCTTTAAAGAAGAGCAAAGGATGAACTCCTTCTAGCCCCTCCGGTAAGCCGATCATCCTAATGTTGGTACTCCAAACTTGATTTTCCAACTGTTCGAGTAGGTTATTAAGGTGCTGTACCTCCTTCTGGTGACCTGCATTTAAAGCATTGCATTTAGTCACCTGCTGCTGTAGATCCTTCACTGTATTAGATAACTGCCCTATGGATGTCTCCACCAAGGTAATCTTTCCTGCAAGACCTTCCAATTTTGTATTCATAGCCATTACTGAGAAAATCAGAGATTGCAACTGATGGCCTAGTGTCTGTATGGTTTCCTGTCCTTCACTGCTATTAGTAGGCACCGACTTCGACGAACTTGTCAAAGTACCAGATGCTGTATGGGCATGATCTTTCTTTTTAAGATTGCCCATTCTGATCCTGAATAGCTGAACTACCGATGTAGGTCTTTTTTACTGCTTAAATTGGGTTGTAAAGTATAATAAATCTTATTTTATAGTTTTTATGATGCAGAGCTGCATTTCCTGTGTCTGTCTGGCTCGGACTCCACAGTGCCCCCCGGTGGTGTCTTATTTTTTATTGTTATTATTAAGAGATGTTACATGCTTTTTGGTTTGATTTGAGTGAGCATTTGTTTGGGGGCTGTAACAAAGAATTTTTATTTTAAAATGGCCACTCACATGTTTTGAGGGGCCGGGGCTGCCAGCTCATCCAAAAGTAAATTAGAAATGAAATGTTTGCTGCAACGTTTGAAATTAAAATATAAAAGTATTGGGTGCTGTAGTCATTTACTGATGCAGTCAAAGTGAAAAAAGCCTGGAATCTGTTTTAACATTTTCAAAAGTTGTCCTAACAGCCCACAACCAACTTCAATCATGTTTGTAACATGGATCTCAGGAAACCAGTGGTCCCTGATACAAATGGATGGGACTTCTAGTGGTACCTTATTTTTTAATTGCAATTATTAAGATATTCTACAAGACTTGTTTGTTTTGACTGGGCATTTGTTTTGGGGATACAACAAAGGACTTTTGTTTTAAAATAGTCACCCACATGCTTTGGGGGAGGGGGGCTGCCAGCTAATCCAAAAGTAAATTAGAAATGGAATGTTTCCTGCAAAGTCTGAGATTAAAAACAATAGACATATTGGGTGTTGTAGAAATTTCCTACTAAATTTAAAGTGGACAAATACCAATGACAATATTTTAGAACAAAAAAGTTTTGCAACTAAAGACCCTTGTATGTTATAAAAATAAAGACTGCAGTGGTAACTTGCTCCTTGGAAGCACAATGGCACTAATTAGATTTTCAAAATGGTTCTGGCCAAGGTATGGCTAATAGGGCAGCAGGGAGGGAGATAGTTGCCACCAGGCACCCTTGGAAACTGCTGACAAGATATGGGGAGGGATGGGACTGACCATAAGTCCCATGGTACAGCTGACAGGGCTAGAGAATTTTAGGAGTGTGCCACTAGGACCCTTGAGACTGCTGACAGAGATGGGATTGACCTTACATTCCAGGAGGCAGAAAGGGAGGGCAGTGGGATTGACCTTGGATCCCATGGGACTGCAGATTTGATAGAGCATGCCAACAGGCCTCAGGGACTGGGGATGGGGATAAGACTAACATCACATACCAGGGGGCAGATGGGAAGGAGTGGGACTGACCTTGGGTACCATGAGACTACTGATAGGTCTGGAAAGTTTTAGGAGTGTACCAGCAGATCCCAGGGCTAGGGAGGGGGCTGGGACTAACCTTACATCCCAGGGGGCTGATGGTGAGGGGTGGAACTGACCTTGGGTACCATGGGACTGCTGACAGGGCTGGAGAGTTTTAGGAGTGAACCACCAGGCCACAGGGACTGGGGAGGGGAATGAGACTGACCTCATATACCAGAGGGATGATTTGGAGGAGGGTGGGACTTACCTTGGGCTCCATGGGACAGTGGATTTGTGGATTTGTTGAAGAGTGCCACCAGGCCTCAGGGACTGGGGAGGGGGGTGAGACTGATCTTACATGCCAGGGGGCTGATTTGGAGGAGGGTTGGACTTACCTTGGGCTCCATGGGACAGTGGATTTGTTGAAGTGTGCCACCAGGCCCCAGGGATTGGGGAGGGGGATAGGACTTACCTCATGTGCAAGGGGGCAGATGGGGAGTGGGTGGGACAGACCTTTGGTTCCATGGGACTGTAGATTTGTCAGTGTATGCCATTAGGCCCCTGGGACTGGGGAGGGGACGGTATAGACCTCACATGCCTGGGGCTGATGGGGATGTGGGACTGCCCTTCGTCCAATGTGACTAAGGATTTGCTGGAGTGTGCCACCAGGCCCAAGGGACTGGGGAAGGGGATGGGAGTGACCTCTGTGCCAGGGGGCTGATAGGGATGGGGTGGGACTGACTTTGGGTCACATGGGATTGCTTACAGGGCTGGACAATTTAGGAGTTCACCACCAGACCCTAGGGACTGCGAAGGGGGTGGAACTGAACTCATGTGCCAGGGCAACTGGTGGGGAGGGGATGGGACTGACCTTGGATGCCATGGGACTGCTGACAGGGTTGGAGAGTTTTAGGAGTGTGCCACCAGATCCAAGGGACTAGGGAGGTGAATGGTACTGACCTTACATGCCAGGGGGCTAATGGGGAGGAGGATGGGACTTACTGTGGGTTCTATGGGACTGTGGATTTGTTGGAGTGTGCCACCAGGCCCCAGGGACATGGGAGAGGAATGGATCTGAACTCACATGCTAGGGGTCTAATGAAGAAAAGCTGGGACTGACTTTGGGTTCCATGGGACTGCAGATTTGTTATAGTGTTCCATCAAGCCCGGACACTCACAGAACTGCTAACAGGGCTGGAGAATTTTAGCAATTTGCCACCAGGCCCCAGGGACTGAAGAGATAGACGGGACTGATCTCACATGCCAGAGGGCTGATAGGGAGGGGGTGTTACTGATCTTGGGTCCCGTGGGACTGCTTACAAGCCTGGAGCATTTTTGGAGTCTGCCACAAGGCTCCAGGGGCTGGAGAGGGAAATGGGACTGACCTCACAAACCATGGGGCTGATGAGGAGGAGGGTGGGACTGATCTTTTTTTTTTTATTTAGTTGTTTAACCAGGAGTAGCAGGCTAAGCTGAAAGCTTTTTTACAGGAGTGACCTGAGAGCACACGGAAGTTAAGTGACTTGCTCAGGGTCACACAGTATGCAAGTGGAAGTTGTGGGATTCAAACCCAGGTCTGGTCTGCTGGATGTCACCAGATTTGCAGCTCAGAGCCTTAAACCACTGCGCTATACTGCCTCTTGGGTCACAGGGGGTTACTGACAGGGCTGGAGAATTGTAGAATGGTCTACCAAGCCCCAGGGACTGCTGACATGGATCTGAAGGGGGATGGGAATAGTGCCTTCATTTTGCTTGCAATCCTGTGGGTGTCCGGGCTTGCCTTCCTTTTTTTGCAATTCTGTGGGTGTCCTTGCTTACCTCCACTTTGTTTACAAGCCAGTTGCTGCGGTCATGTGTGCCTCCATTTGATTTGCAAGCCAGTGGGTGTTTGTGCATGCCTCCATTTTGTTTGCAATCCTGTGCTTGTGTCTGTGCCTGCCTACATTTTGTTTGCAATTCAGTGGTTGTGTCCATGTCTGCCTCCATTTTGTTTCCAATCCAGTGGGTTGCACACATTATCATTTGTTCTCATCTGGTAGATTCAGTTATGTCATCATCTGGGGTCTGCGAGGTCCCTGGTCAATCTTTCATGGGATCCTGGTGGGTGTGCAAGTGGTGTACTGCACACAGCAGCTTAACTTGAGTCACAATGGACTGGTGCCAGGGTTCTTATCTGGTGGATTTAGTTACACCATCACCTGGGGTCTGCCAGGTCCCTGATCAATCTTCATGGGGACCTGGTGGGTGTGTAGTTTGTGTACTGCACTCACCTGCTAGATTGAGTCACTGTAGGCAAGCACCCATGTTCTACTCTAATGGATTCAGTTACACTGTCACCAGAGGTGTGCCAGGTCCCTGGTCAATCTGTCATGGGGCGCTGGTGTGTTTGCATGTGGTGTACTGTGCACACCTGGCTTCAGTGAGTCACTGTATGCTGGTGTCCATGCTCATGTTTGGTGTATTCATTTACGCTGTCACATGCGGTCTGCCAGATGTACAGATGTGCATTTGTTGGAGGTATTAGGTCTATGATAAGCAATCTATATAGTGTGTATATTGTGGTGTTATGGTTAGGGTTTTAGTTAATTTTATTTAGTGTGTCTGGTATTTCTAGTTAGTATAGTGAATTTGTTGTATTATGAACTTCCTTTGTTGTGATGGTATGCAACCGTAGAACTTTTATTCTGACTGAGTCATAACTGTAGACATTAAACATAAAGTGGAAAAGAATAAAGGACTCCAATTGCCTGACTTTCTTTTTTCCACAATGTTTTCTGGGACTGCTTAAAGTTTTTGAATTTTTCTCTGTCCCGTTACATAGTTAATGAAACACTTTTTTACAGATTTTTGGAGTTTAATTTTTAAAGTGATCAAAAAAAGTTTTAAATATCTACTCTTTTCCCCAGTTATGTACAAATGCATTTTAATCTGTGACTACCCAAGAAATGTTTGTGAGGGAAAACTTTGAAATTACTTTGCCCCATAATTCTCTACCACGTGTTAGATTGATGATTATCACATTCTTTTGCATGCAAATATTTTGGCGTTGCTTAGTGAATTAACCAAATGAGTTAAAGTACTGCAAATTCATGTAGAGGTTCAAAAAAATTTATACATAACTTTTTTTCTAGTAAACATATTCTCTGTCCCTGTTATCTACCTTACCTGTTTACTGTTTCCAAACATTAGGGACTGTACTTAGAAAACCACAAGTTATATTATCTTCCTGTTGTCCCCTTTAGTAAAGGACATTAAGGGTAAAGTATTGATGGTGAAAGAAGAAAGAAGAATAAAATGACAACATTTATTTTACCACAGTCATGTCCCACATATGTCCTCTATTACTGTGGATAGACCCTCATGCAAATTGATTTGAGTCTTGGTTCATCATGGTTCTTTATAAGTTCAGCAACTTCACAAACTTTGTGGGTAAAGAACAGTTCAGGAACTTGGTTCGTGAACTGAGTTGAAGGACATTTGTTGAACTTTGATGGATTTTGTTAACCTTTCATAAATGGTCATCAAAGTTCTTGAGCTGATAAACTTCGTTTTGCCTGGTTTAGCTTTTAAGGTCTAGGTTGTTAAATTTCTTTTCACCACAGCTACAACCTTACCCCAGCCAGGATGGTGGGTCAGCATCTATCTTATAGCCAACAGTGATATTGCTCCCTTGTTGACCAGCCTAGGCTGGGGGTGGGATGACTGAATACTAGTCAAGCATCAGTCTCCCTTCATGGGAGCTGATCATCTCACAGCTGTGATATACCTGGCCCAAGCCAGCTTCAGGGTTGCATTCTGGGGTTCACTCATGATTTCCCTTGGTCTTCCACATGGCAGCACAAACCACAACAGCATTGCGACTGGACTGACATTTTTCCCTTTTAAAATTCTGATTAGAAAAAGACAGCAACTATTTGCTGACCTGTGGGGAGGGAAGGGGGGCAGGAGCTACTCTGCCACCTAGCTGGAACTGATAGCTAGAATCAGAGTTAAAATAAAGTACTTGTTCTCTGAAATTCCAAGCTTTTGACAGAAACAGTGAAAAACAGACGTGTTAGAGGCAAGCCATGGGGAGAAAGTAAATGACCCACCCTGCAGTCTTAACCTCTTGATAGTCAAAGAAAAACCCACATTTGTCTGTGGTATAATTATAGGATTGCAATCTCCTGAGTCTGCGACAACCACTGATGCCTGGAAGGTTGGTATAGGTCTCTGCTGCTGATTTTATGGAGAATTACAGCCAATGTTTCTCAAGGCTGTCTCAGTTCAGCTAAAGAATGGTAATTGCCCAATCACTTTACAGCAAGTAGTTTTTAATAATAATGACAAATAACTACACTTATTCTGCCACAGGGAACTGGGAGAGAGAGGAAGTGCAGAAGGCAAGAAAATATTAGTTCTGAGTTTCCCCATGGTTCTCTTGTGATGTCAGTTCCACCCTCAAGACTTAACTGTTTAAAGGACACTAGTAGGTTATAGATGATACACCAGGGAAGGATGGATTATAACAGCTAATCTATATCCCCAGCTCCCCGTACTGTGTTATATATTAATTACAATAAAATAATAACTGTCCAACTGGATTAGCCGCAGCTGTGTTAGTTTGACTCAGTTGGTAATACTCTTCCCTCTGGGCCACTAGGCTGAGGAAGGGAACGAGTTTCCATTTAGTTGTAGAAGTTCATTTTATATATAGACGCAATGGCTGAGTGGTGAGCACACTGCCACCTACCAACAAATCTGTGTGCACTGAAAACCTGTTTCAGTCTTGCATTTCCAAACATAGGAAAGTGTGCATCACATAGCCAAATCCTCGCTTCAGGGCTTCTTTATTAAATGTAAAAAAAAAAAAAAGAAAACTCTAGTAATTGTTTTACCTTGGGTGTTTGTTTAGTCTGTCTACTTTTGAAATATTTTTTTAGTGTGCATTTTATACATACTGCATCTCAAAGTGCTTACAAGTCAGTAATAGTTGGATCAGCAAAATGACACATTCTGGGGGACGTGAAATTGAGGGCTGTAGCCAGCCCACTGGTGCAGAGGGTTGAGGTGCTGGATGCCACACCTTGCGCTATACCAGTGACCCAGGTTCGGGAATGACCTCGGGTCACCAGGGTGCCGGCACAGGAGAAGGGGGAGGGTCAGAGTGGGATTGAGCTGCCGTAAGCAGCTCTCCCATCCCGGGGTGTTTGTCCGCTCCCCTCGTAGTTCCACTCCCACTTGGTGGAGGTCCAGTGGGAAGCATAGGTGAGGGGGTGTGGTGGAAAATGCCCGGGGTGAAGTGGAAAGGGCCTAGCCGGTACCCAGTGTGTGTGTGTGCCTCCATGCACGTGCATGTACGTGTCTGCTGTGGTCTTGGGACCGGGGCACAAAAACTTGGAAAAAACACCAGAATTACATATGGGAAAAAAAGAAGTTGAGGGCTATTAAGAAGTGATTCATGGTGCCTGTGGTGTAAATCACAGAGGAGAGCCATCTTGCTTAAGGTTACATAACAAATGAGTGATTGTGGTGTTATTTGGTCCTGGGTCACCATGGTCACAGCTATGCAATCTGAATACTAAGCTACACTGACAATTCCCACACCTGAACTTGGGGCACTGTTTTTTGTTTGTTACAATTTACTTACCCAGGATAGTCCAGCTGAGATGCAACATCATGTTTCCAGTGCTTCTACCCATTTGCCCAGCTGGGTTAATTGAAACATTCAGAGGTTACATGACTTGCCCAAGATCACACAGCAAATATTTGGGGTCTAGTGGTGTTTGAACTTCCCAGGCCATGCTGTTCCTCTAAGCTGCACTAGACTATTGTAGTGTCAAACTTCATATGAGACAAGTGATTGAGGTTCTTCCTTCCATGTTTTCTGGCATGGTGGTGAAAGTTAATGATCTGATGCCATTAACTGGAAAGAGGTGACACCAGTGCCATTGCCATTGTCTGTAAATTGCAAATCCCTTTCCCTGCTGATCTTTATGCAGGCAATCCTTGGCAAATGTTTTCTCTGTTTTATTTTCTTTTATAGCATGGTGCCAGATTCTCAGTCACAATTGCGGGGTTGTAGGGTCCAGCATTAATAAAGGTCCTTCAGCAGTAGGACCCTTCTTAGCACCTACTCTTGCTAGGCAGTACCACAGTGAAACCACTGTAGCATGTGAGCACCCAAGTTGCAAGGACCACAATATGATTAGAATGTCCCTTCCTGCATTCCATTAGCACTGTGGCCCCACCCATCTTTCCAGGCACTCCCAACCGAAAACCAGGTACATGAGTTCACACCCCCATTTAAAATGGTTGCTTTGTATCCATGCTACTGCCTGAGAATCTGAACCACAGTTTTAAGTCTGAAATGTTTATTTATTTATTTAAAACGTTTTACCAGGAAACGCATAATGAGCAAAAGTTCATTTCCAGATGCATCCTGAGGGAGGGGGGAAGGGATAAAGGGAAGGGAAACAAACAGATATAAACATCATATGTGGTATAAACTTACACATGTAGTAATTAAAATTTTACAGAGGGCATAAAATTTGATATACAGTGTACATCAGAAGGTAAGGATATAAAGTCCTCCATGGTGCTGTAGAACATATGGCCTGTTTTATTTTTTTGTCCCCTCCCCCCATTGCTTATCATCCAGTTACCAACTGGTTACTGTCTACCCTGGTCCATCCTGCCCCATCACCCACATTTTCTATGGCTAACCTTTCCTTTGGCGAAGTCCAGAGTGGATTACTCTCCATGGTTGGGCCATCAGGGTCAGGACTTTCTCTGGAGACTGCCCTGGAAGATGAGCAGCCTAGTCAGTGGTACAGGGCCTGATATGGACTGCAGCATCATCCTGCTCAGCTGGGGTTTTCCTCCTTAGTTTCTCACCAGGGCCACAGAGCAGGCAATGTCCCTCCACATGTGTGAGCATCATAAGCATCCAAATGCAAACCCTACCCTGCATGGACACTCTTGCAGAGCTGCTACCCAGCTCCCACCAGGTGGCAGGAAAATAGTGGTGTGACATATCCCCCCCCCCCAGAGAGGAGAGGAGAGCAGTCCATGGGGTGCTCTGTCCTCATTCCTCCTCCCCCTCGGTCAACAACCAAATGAACCAGGTCCACTCACAAAGCTGGATCACCGGCATAGCAGGCAGTAGCTGAAGTGGCATGCTACCAGGCTGGTATTTTTCTTTTTTTTTTTAGATTTTTTTTTTTAGCTGGGAAAGGTTCAGGCGCACTGAGTTGAAGCTCATTTCCAGGTGCACCCTTGGAGCACTGAGACGTTAGATAATTTGTTTAGCCTCACACAGTATGCAGGTGGCAGTTGTGGGATTCAAACCCTGGTTTTCTGGGTCCCCAGGTTCTCAGCAGCATACTCTAACTCCTTTAGTTTTCATTTGATATGGATTAGAAGCTTGGCACGAGTCTGTAGATGGGTTTAAAATTGAGCAGAGGTTTCACAGGGAGCGCGACAGTGAAGGGAAATGGAACACAGAAGATTGGGATGCTTACCTTACGAGAGGTCTAGCGAGCTGGCAATGTAAGCATTTAAAAATCAATGTTTTTTTTTTTTTCCGGTGGTGAGGAGGAATACAGTCAGCTTCGGAGGCTGTATCGGGCTGTCGCTGGCATTTTAGTTTAGCAGTATGGTACGGTTTGGGTTGCGACTGCCGTCTCAGTAACTGGACTATACAATGGCGGCTGGCAAGTTTGGGCTGCAGAATGATCGAGCTGGCACTTTTTTCTCACCAGGTGTTGTTGAGAAATAACAGGCTGGGTGCCAGGCTCTTTCAGCCTATCACAATGCTACTTTTCTTTTAACCATTATCTAAGCCTTAATAAACCCCTTAAGCTTCACTCTTGGGGTTTATGTGGTATCCCACTCCTCGGGGTGTGTAAAATCCTTGTTATAACCACTTACCAATCCATTATTCTCTATATGATTAATGGGCTTCCCTTTTTCCCATTGGGAAACCATGGTCTAATTTGCTATTATAAAGGAGCATTTAGAACGGCAAACACATGCATGGTTTTCCCACACTGCACATGCTCGAACTCCTCGCTTGCTGTGTCCTTCCCAAACAGGAAACCCTACCGCAAATACACCATGGAGAGAGACTGCCATGGACCCTCCACAGAAAGTATTTTTTTTAAATTATTTCAGATGTTCCACACAACTACTGGATGGACCCCCATAACAATATTTAAAATAAAGTGAAAGGTGATCTCGCGCGGTGACGTAATCTGACTGCGCTGTCACAACAGTCTTTTTTTATTTTATATTATTTTATATTATTGCTGAGGTGAAAAAGAGAAGCCCAACAATTATATAAAATAAAATATGGGTCTCGGTGTGTAAACTTGAATTTACACAGACCCTCAGGGTTTGATACTATGCATAAACCCCTTGGGTGTGTGTAAATTCTCTTTACACACCATGTCCCATACTTTATTCTCTATATAATTACACACCTTAGGACTGGGACATGTTAATAGCCACATCACCCAATTAACAAATCAGTTCCTTACACCTAGAAGTGACTTGCCTTCATAAACATGGCTGCCACTTTTACCCAATAAAAACCTTCAACTGGGCCCCAAAAATAAAACTCCTTTGAACTAAAAACAAACACAAATTCATAAAATATTGTTTCCCTGATCACCCTCACCTAACTTAGATGCACACATTAAACCAGTGAAGTACTGATCATAGTTTTCATTGCTTAAAAACAAAGAGACAGGCCATGGGTGCGACAACATCTGGGCTTATCAAGATTGTTAACGATGCCTCCCCCAAATGGTAGATCAGGGGACAGAAGGAATGACCCAATGTTACAATTATGCCTCTTTTGGGATGAGTGAAGTCTATGAGGGGGAGGAATACTAAACACAGTGTTGGCTCCTTGCACTGTGGTAGAAATAAACCCAAAAAAAAAAAAGTGAAGCTCGCAAAAAGTGTTTGAAATGAATGAGGCTGGGGAGAAGTAATCAAGGGACCAGTCCTAGCCAGCTTGGGAGGGGTGGAGTTTTTTTTTTATATTTACAGGGCCTGTATACAAATGAGATGCAATGTGATTTAGTGGTTAGGGCACAGGCTTAGGAACTGTGAGACCACCAGTTCAAATCCGAGCATAGCCAAATACTCTGTGTAACCTTAAGCAAGTCATTTAACCTCTCAGTTCTTCAGTCCACAGCTGTGGGAATTTTGGTGAGGAGCAGGATAGCACTGAACACTAGGTGTTGCATTTCAGCTGTGCTGTCCTAGGCAAATTAGAAAAAAAGAAAAGAATGCCACAGATAATTAACTCGTGTTATATAATCATATTATTCACAGCATTTTGGTAATGATATTCAGGTGATGTATGCACATAGTTTACAGTTAGTTGCCCTTGATTCCAGTCACCTGCAGTTGGGCAAAGCAATATACAACATGCATGTACTGCCTTTTTGGAAAAAACATTTTTGTGTAGGATGGGCAGTATTTCATTTCTTGGCACAGCAAACGTAAAAATAATCTTATGATTGTATCACTGTGTTTTCCCCTTACTGTTCTTCATGCATTTATACATTAAAAAATTCAGCTTTTGGTGTTGCCTCCTGTCCCTACCCTATCTAAACAACACAGTCCCATGCAAATGACTTGACTTGCTACTGACAACCTCAGAATTCTGCCATTTGCACGCTGGCAAATAAGATGCCACCCACACTTGAGGCTTGCCTCGGTCTGGTAAATATATTTTAAAAATCAAACAATTGGCTGTTATTAGGGATATTTAAAATATATTACAATACAAGGAATAGTGGGAAAATAAATATGGCTACTCCATTCTTAATGTATTATCACTAAATAGTTAATGGGCCCCAAACAGGCTGTGTTCCTAGGTGGGTCCTAGCTGACCCACTGTCTGAGCACTTTAACAACCCAGTGGAGATGGGGTAGTACTTAAAGAATGGAGGATGACAGCTGTTGTAATCCCGTGCAGCATCAGAAGTAGGGATGACCCTGGGAACTGCAGATCGAGCAGTTTAAAGTCCATAGTCGAGAACATGCTACAAGCTCTAATATATAGGGAATTTCCTGGAGGTGAACAGACTTCAGGATGTCAAACAGCATGGGCTCAGAGGGGGGATGTTGTGTCAAATGAACCTGATTGACTTCTTTAAATGGGTGACAAAGGTGGTAGACAAGGGGCAGGCAGTGGACATTCTGTACTCTGATTTCAATAAAGCCTTCAACACTGTTTCACATGGATGTCTGGTTAAGAAGCTAGGGATCCAGGGTGGGAAGTAAAATCACAAAGTGAGGGAACAACTGGCTAAGTAACAGAAAACAAAGGGTAATCTGTTCTAAACAGAGAATAGTCAGAGGTAGGTGAGGTAACCAGTGGCATGTAGAAGGGATTGGTCTTGGAACCTGTCCTTTTCAAAAATTTTGTTTGTTATATAGATATATGCTGTAGATACATAGAAATTGACAGAAAAATGTGTGGTTGGTTTGTTCTACAATTTTAACCTGCAACATTGATTGTTTTTCTAAATTAGAAATGTTGGGCATATTTCTTGATGCGAATGATTTAACTACTAACGAAAAGATTTGGCTGCACATTGCTTTAATAACAGCAAGGAAAACTCTTTTGAGATATTGGAAGCAACAATCATCTCCGTCCTTTAATTAATGGTTACAGGAGATGGTAACGAGTAAACTATGAGTGTCTTACCCACATTAGTCACAGCAGAACTGACAAATTTTTTTTCATTATGGGACCTTTTTTGAACTCCAAGTTCTGAAAAAATCTGAGTCATATAGCTTGGTATGTTTTGTTTCTTTAGGAGTGCACCCAATCCCATACTGTATATGTGATTTTAAAATTCTAGTATATGGAAAGCTTGTAGTTGTATATACATTATAATCCATCCACTCATATTTATGATGTACTGTACTTTATTCAGAAGTGTTGACTTATTAACTGCCCTTGTCAATGTTGTATTTACCTTGTATAAAATTATATATTTTTTGTTTCTTTTTTAAATTGCAATAAATTGATAAAGACAGGAAAAAAATGCTCTTGGCCCATCCTTTGTGCCCATCCTTCCTAACTATTCTGCCTTGCCCTGGTGGCGATCCTCCCCTTTTTACTGTCCCCCATTATTCTAACTAAACCCACCAGCCTGTTCCCTCCCTGCTTGAAGCTACAGATTGATTTGATCTGTACCATTTCTTCTGTTAGCTTTTCCATTTATCCACCACCCTTTCCTACAGTGTCAGTTATGGGTATTACCTAAAGTGTCCGTTGTGGGGCTAGAACCCACAACTCTCATGCAGGTGCTTGTATGTCTCATTCATGTCACCCCTTTCCATTCTTTTCTCCAGAGTGTACATGTTTAAGTCCTGCAGCCTCTCCTCATATGTCAAATCCCCAAGGCCATGCACTGTCTTAGTTGCCCTGCACTGTATGGCCTCCACCTTGTTGCAGTTTTTCCTCAGATGTGAACCCCAGTACCTTGCACAGTACCACAGATGTGACCACACCAGTGACCTGTACAAAGGGAGGATCACTTCCTGACTTCTACTGCTTATCCGCTTTCCTCTGCATCCCAGCACTCTGTTTGCTTTGCTCATTGACCTGTTGCAGTGTGCAGATGTTTTTAGGGTCTCTGATATCATCACCCTTAAATTCTTTTCTTCCAGAGTGCTATCCAGCACCACTCATCCCATTTCATATTGCACCCTTGGGATCCTTTTCCAAGTGTACATTAATATACATGTTTAAGCATTAAGTTCAGCTGCCAAATCCTAGACCACCTGTTCAACCTGCCCATATAAAAAACATAGAAATTGTCAGCAGGTAAGGACCGCTAGGCCCATCTAGTCTGCCCATAGGCCCTATACATGTACTGTATGTATAGGGCCAATCCTCCATTAGTTCCCTTTTCTTTTCCTCTGTGTCTATCCTTTCTCAGAATTTGTGTCATCTGTAAAGAGGCTGATCTTATCTTGATACCATCACCTATGATATGGATAAAAATATTGTAGAGGACTGGGCCTAGTGCTGACCCCTTATGTACCCCACTGGCTATTTTCCCTCACCACTGAAATCTCTCCTTTGACTATCACCCTCTGTGTTCTACCTCCCAGCCACCTCTCTACCCAGCTCACCATCTTTTCTTCTACCCCAAGGTCCCTAATTTTTCTGGCTAGTCTCCTGTTGGAGGCACTTAGCCAAAGGCTTTGCTGAAATTGAGGAATACTATATAAATTACCTGCCCCATGTCTACTGCTGTGGTAACCTGGATGAAAAACTCTACCAGGTAAGTCTGGCAAGACTTTCCCCTTGTGAAACATAGAAACACAGAATTTGATAGCAGATAAGGGCATCTTGACCCAGCCAGTCTGCTCATTTGTCTCTACCTATACTGTCACTACAGACAATACTTGATCTCCGGCTCCCCTCCCCTCCCCTCCACACACACACACTTTATAACTGAGATTCCCTTGTGCCTGTCTCATGCATGCTTGAGACCCACAACTGTTTTTGACCCACCACCTCTGCTGGAAAACTGATCCAAGCATCCACCACTCTTTCTGTGAAGGAGACTTCCTTAAATCTACTTTAAATTTCCCACCTCCAGCTTCACTGCATGTCCCCTTGTTCTCGTGCATCTTTTTTTTCTGAAACTACTCCACTCCTGTACCTTGTTCAATCTTGTGAGGTATTTATAGGTCTCAATCATGTCCTCCCTCCTCTCTTCCATGACGTACATATTAAGGTCTTTTAGCCTGTCCTCATTGGGCTCCTTATGCAACCCCTGCACCATTTTAGTTCCCCTCCTCTGGAGAGCGTCCACCCTGTCTATGTTCTTCCTGAGATGTGGTCTCCAGAACAGGGCACAGTATTCCAGGGCAGTCTCACCAGGGATTTATACAGTGGCAACACCACCTCCCTCCTTCAGCTGGTGATACCCCTCCCAATGCACCCCAGCATCTCACTGGCCGTATCTGTTACCCTGTCACACTGTCTCATCACCTTGAGGTTATCGGATATGATTACTCCCTGGCCCTTTCCCTGTTTGGTGACTGTCAATACCGCTCCTACCATTTTGTACTCCACCTCTGGGTTTCTGTGCCCTAGATGCATGATTTTGCACTTGTTTGCATTGCAACCCAGTTGCCATGCCCTTGACCACTCCTCACGCTTTCTCAGGTCTCTGCACATTCTTTCTACTCCCTCTAGAGCAGTGGTGAACAACCTGAAATTACCCAAGGGCCACATGTGTGGCCCTTGAACCACCTTGAGGGCCGCATTAATACACATTAACACACACAACATGGACAGGACCCGGTATCCACTGAATCGCAAACAAAGCTTCAACTGTCTGTCATTTAGCACTACACAGGACCAGCAATACACGAATTGAAAATCTAAATTCTGACCTTCTTTAACTGCTGCCATTTAACTTTCAGCAGTGAAGTGAAAACAAAGCATGTAACTTTCATGAAGTATTCACTTGCCTCATTCCTTTCCAAATGTTCCAAAGTGAACCATTTGCACCTAATTACCAGCATGATTACCACTCAGGAAACTTGTAACATGCATGACTGAACAGCTCAGCACTTCTGCAGCAGACCGATCAACTAGTCCAACTGGGACCTCTCTTTGCAAAGTGCAGCGCAGTACCACTTACTAAACAACCCTCTGGATGAGCGCCACAAAAACAGTGACACTGCCTTATGTTCAGAGTTAAAAATTCTTAATATCTATGGACATGGTCAGGGTAAGAAGTATGCATAAATTTAAAAAAAGCAGAAAGCGGAATGTGGAACTGATTTAAAGGCACAGTAAGCAGTTTTATAAAAAAAAATTTTCTTTCACAGAAATGCTCTCGGGGGCCGCAAATAAACACGTTGGGGGCTGCATTTGGCCGGTGGGTCATAGGTTGCCCACCACTGCTCTAGAGTGTCTACTGCCTTGTAGATTTTGGTGCCATCCGCAAAAAGGCATACTTTCCTTTCTAACTCACCTGAAATGTCAAGTATAATCAACATTTGTATGCTCCTGTTAAAATTCAGGTTTAATATGTATTAAACAATGTTGTATGTAATGTCTGTCTTTCCATTTGGAACAACTATAAATTTCTGTACACAACTTGTCCATGAAACCATTTGCTTATACAGGACATCTTTGTAAAACAGGGCCATATAACCCTAAAAGTTTTCTCCTGTCAAAAATGAAGGTTTTATCTCATCTATCTATCTATCTATCTATCTATCTATCTATCTATCTATCTATCTATATATCTATCTAACTATCTATCTATCTGTCTATGTATAAAGACACTGATGAGGGCTGATCCCAGTACTGAGCCCTGAGGCACTCTACAGGTCACCATCATCATGCCTTCCCTGGAGTAAACTCCATTACCATCACCCTCTGTCACCTCTCCATTTACCAATTTCTTACCCAGTTTAACCCCTTAGGATCCCCTATATTTTGGGTGCCCAGAAAAGGTGTTTCTGGTAACTTTTTTTAAAAAACAAACAGCAGAATCTAGTTAAATGGGTCTCCTTTAGATAAGTTCAGGTGTTTGTTTTTTTAAAAAGAGATCAGTTTTATGTATTTTCAATGTTTATGTGTTTAAAAAGAGGAAAAAAAGGCAGCCATCACAATTGGTATTTTTTCAGCACAAGAGGAAATATATGAAAATAAGCACTTGTGATAGTTTTTGTTTAACCAGTCAAACTTGATGGTTAACTCAAAAATAGTTATAACTCTACCGTGGTATAATATTTTTTCACCAAGCCCTTGAAAGGCACACCCTTGGCACAGGACCCTTCAAACTTGAAAATTTCATTAAAAACAAGCATTTGTCAAGGCCAAATGTTTGCTTGCTGGCATTAGCATTAGAAGTGCCAGAGTTAGACAGATGCAGAATAGGAATGGCAGTGAAGTATTGAACTGATGCCATCCCTACCCCCACCCTGCAGAGATGGACAGGTATTGGGGTGTGCCTTTGGGTTGTTGCTCATAATGCTCACACCATTTCACCTCATCCTACCCTGCAGATACCGACAAGTGTCGAGGTGTGCCTTGGGGTGTTCAGACTTTACACTCACCACACTCCATAAGTAAATATGCTGAAATGGGTCCAGTATAGGAGAATGGGATGAACTTTGGGGCCGAAGAGTCCAAAGCACACCTCGATGCCTGTCACTGGCTGCAGGGTGGGGGTGGGGGTGGAATGGCATCAACATTACTGTCAACAATCCCAAGTCACACCCCTGATGCCTGTCAGTCCCTACAGGGTAGGGCATTATTGTGGGAAACCCTAATGCCCTTGGTGTTTTTTGGTATTTTCACTCCAAGTTTTCAACGTGGGCTTTTTGTGACCCCAACGCATGAACAGTGACACTATCAGTTTGTTAGCCAAAAGATCATTTTGCACAGTGACTGCACCATTTAGTGCCACAGATGCGAAAACACATTTCAGGCAGGATGTGAAAAATGACAGCTGTACTGTTCATGAGGAAGTGTAAAAAAATTGTAATGTTGAAAATCTGGAGTGAAAATAAAAAAAAACTGGTGAAGTCACAAGCTGCATAGAAACTGTGCAATGCACACCCATAATGCAATTATTTTGGGAATTTTTACACCACATTTTCAACATAGGTATTTTGAACCTCCTCTCATAAACAGTGGCATCAGATTTTTATGTTTGCTTGCACGTATGTGCAAGAAACATAGTGCCATCATCGGAGATTTCGGAGGTGTGTCACCTCTTCCAATTCAGTCAGTGTGTTGGCAGGCACGGCCCCTGTAAGCCAATGCATTCTGGAGCTGTCTATGACAAGCTCCAAAATGCAGTGGCATACAGTTCAAAGGGGGAGCTACGCTTGAGTGAGCAGTGATAAGATATCGCTTGCTGATGCGCAGCTCCCCACCCCACACACACACAGACGCCAGCTGGCGCGGCGCCCCCGCACGCACGCCACGCACACACTGAATATCCGACGGGTGCCAATCCCCGCCAGCTGTGCTATGCTCCTCAAAGTTTTGAAAATGCCATGCTGGGTGCCCACCCCAGCGTCAGGTAATGAGATATAGAGCCGACGGGGTGCCCAATCCCCTGTCGGCTCCACTGTCCTAACTCCTCCCAAGACTAAGTGCCACCCTGGGAGCCCACCCCAGCATGGCAATCTATCTTTGGCCGGCGGAGTGCCAAATCCCCGTCAGCTGAACGCCCCAACCATCCTTGGCTCCCAGCGTGGCAAACGTCCCTCATCACTGTTTTTTTACCCTGTAAAGAAAAAATGGTCCCATGGCACGCCTCCCAGCCCCCACAACCTCACACCCACCACTGTGCACTTCGTTTCCCACACCCCTCACCTATACTTACCTCCGGACTCGCACACGACGATCTTCGTGGACGGGAACACGCCTGCACTCTTCAAAGCCGACTGCGAACTGAGGAAATGCCGGTAAGCTGTATAATGGGCTAGATAGGGGGGTTTCACCGTTGTTGCATATCTCAGGCATTTTTGGGAATTTCTGCACCAAATTTTCAACATGGGGTTTTTGGACCCCTTCTCATGACTGATGTCACTGTCATGGCGTTATTCAGGTCCAAGGGTGATTCCGCAGTCACTGCACAGTCACTGTGCAAAATCACTCCTTCGGGCCTGAATAACGCCATGACAGTGACATCATTCATGAGAAGGGTCCCAAAACCCCATGTTGAAAATTCAAAAATGATCGTTTTACTGAAGCGGCGCTATACAGTTCCTACCGCATCAGAAGGTCGCAAATTTTCAATATTTTCACTCCATATTTTCAAGATTGCCATTTTATCACACCTTCTTATGAGTAGTACAGCTGTCATTTTTCACATCTCACCCAAAATGTGTTTCCCCCATGTAGCACACAGTGGCGCAGTCGGTGTGTGAAATCAATGTACGGGACAAATTAAGAAAATCACAGTGACACTGTTCATGAGCAGAGGTCTAAAAATGGCTATGTTGAAAAGTTGGTGAAAAAATTCCTAAAAATGACTGTGTTACGAGCGTGCGTTGCACAGTTCCTATGCATGCTCATAAGTTTGCAAATTTTATATTTTCACTCCAGATTTTCAACATTGCCATTTTATTACACTGCCTTATGAACAGTACAGCTGCAATTTTTCATATGTCGCCCAAAATGTGTTTTCACACATGTAGCGCACAATGGTGCTGTTGGTGTGTGAAAGCAATGTTTAGGACAGATTAAGAAAATCACAGTTACACTGTTCATGAGCAGAGGTCTTAAAATGGCTATGTCGAAAATTTGGTGACAAAAGTCCATAAAATGACTGTGTTACAAGTGAACATTGCCCAGTTTCCCCGCACCCTCGCTAGTTCATGACTTTGTAATATTTTCAGTCCAGATTTTCACCAGTGCCATTTTTCCGCACTTCCTTATGAACAGTACAGCTGTCATTTTTCACAACATGGCTGAAGTGTGTTTCCACACTTTCAGCGCAGAGATGCGTGGTCGCTGTGGGAAATCATTGTTCAGCACAGATAAAGAAAATCACAGTGACACTGTTCATGATCGGAGGCACCAAAATGCCTGAGTTGACAATCTGCTGTAAAAAATCTCCAACCTAATTATATTACAGGTGTGCGTTGCACAGTTTCTATGTACGCTCGTGACTTCACCATTTTTTTTAATATTTTTACTACAGATTTGCAACAATGCCATTTTTTACACCTCCCCATGAACAGTACAGCTGTCATTTTTTATATCCTGTTCGGAATGTTTTTGCACCTGTGGTGCTAAATGCCGTAGTCACTGTGCATTAGCAGCTTTCCGCTAACAAACTGATATTCCCCCTGTTTATGAGGTGGGGTCACAAAAATAACATGTTGAAAATTTGGAGTGAAAATACCAACGAATGCCTGAGGTATTAGGGTTTCCAACCATAACGCCCAACCCAGTAGAGAATGACAGGCAACAGGGTGTGACTTGGGATTCTGCCTGTGATGCTCATACCATTCCACACCCTGCAGTCAGTGAGATGCATCAAGGTATGCCTTGGACTCTTCGGGCCCAAACTTCACCCCATTCTCCTATATCGCACCCATCTCACTATATTTCCTAATGAAATGCGGTGCGCATAAGGGCCAAAGACCCCAAGGAACACCGTGACACTTGTCAGTGTCTGCAGGGTGGGGTGTGGTGAAATGGCGTGGCCGTTATGCCTGACAACCCAAACGCACACCCCAATGCCTGTCACTCTCTGCAGGGTGGTGGTGGGGTTGGCTTCAGTTCAATACTTCACTGCCATTCCTATTACGCAGCTCTGTAACTTCTACACTACCACTGCCAATGCCAGCAAGCAAACATTCGGCATTGACAAATGCTTGTTTAATCTACTCTGAACGTTGATTTTGCACAGCAGCCATGCCCAATGTGTGCCACATGTGCGTAAACATGTTCCAGGCAGGATGTGAAACATGACAGCTGTACTATTCATAAGGCAGTGTGCAAAAATGACAGTGTTGAAAATCTGGTGTAAAAATATAAAAAATTGGCAAAGTTATGAGAGTGCGTAGAAACTGTACAATGCATACTGATAACACAGCCATTTTTTGGAATTTGTTCACTAAAGTTGCAACATGGGCTTTTTGGGACATCTCCTCATGAACACTGTCACTGTGACTTTCTTCATCTGCCCCGAACATTGATTTTTCACAGTGACCTTGCCATTGTGCGCCACATGTGTGAAAACACATTTTGGGCAGGATGTGAAAAATGACAGCTATACCATTCATAAGGAGGTGTGGAAAAATGGCAATGTTGAAAATCTGGAGTGAAAATATTAAAAATTTGCGACGTTACAAGCATGAGTGGGAACTGTGCAATGCATCCTCGTAACACAGACATTTTTTGGAATGGTTTCACCAAATTTGCAACATAGGCTTTTTGGGAGCCCAACTCATGAACAGTGAGACTGTCATTTTGTTAATTAGTCTCTGAAGGTGATTCCGTGCAGTGACCACAAAATCACCTTTTGAGACTGCTTAATGACATAACAGTGACTGAGTTCATGAAGTGGGGTCTCAAGAACCCCATGTTGAAAATTTGGGGCCAAAAGTCACAAAAATGGCCGAGATAGCCACCTAAGTTGAAACCCCCCATTTATGCCATTATACAGCTTACCGGCATTTCTTCAGTTTGTGGTTGGCTTTGAAGAGTGCAGATGTCTTCCCGCTCCACCGAAGATCATTGTGCCAGACTCCGGAAGTAAGTATGGGGTGAGGGGGAGTGTGGGGAACTGGTATGTGCAGAGGGTGGGTGCGGAGACCATTTTGTGTGTTTCAGGTTATAAAAAAATATAAATAAAAAACTACTGCGGACCGTTTTTTGGTTTTTACAAGTGTAAGAGTTTGGAGGGTCATGTTAGCCACACTGTTGTGGGCTCCCAGTATGGCACACAATGGGGGTGGGACAGACGCAGGAAAATGCTGATGCATTGGTGGGGTTAAACATGTCAACAGGGGGATTGGGCACCCCATCGGCAAGCATGTCTGTGTTTGGGGGGGATGATGCCGAGGGGGATTGGGTGCCCCCCTCAGCAGATAAACCACAGCAAAGGGGCACATATGCTGATGGGGATTGGGCTCCCCTATTGGCAAACGAACTGAGGAGGGGGCATGCTGACAGAGGGATTAGGCACCCCCAAAGTTGGCTTGCTGGGGACTGTGAGAGGTGAATGGCGACAGCTGCCACCATGTTTATTGAAATGTTATACCAGGCAAGGCATGCCCTGCAATGAGTGGGCGCTCCCTCATTGCAGCGGCAAAATCATTTCAAGTTGGTGGCACGCTTGATGACTACTGTCATAGCCAGTGTGCTTCTTCATTGGTGACACACAGACAAGCCCCAAAAAGCAGTGGCCACAACACTGCTGCACCACCACAACTTGCTTCTCCAGCAAGCTGCCACAACATGTTTCTTGCACATGCATGCAAGCAAACATAAAAATCCACACCATTTAGGCTATAGGTGAGAGCAAAAAATATGCAATGTTAAGTATATATATTTTTTTTTAATTTTTAGTGCTCCATATCTTGAAAACTGTACAAAATGACATCAAAACACTTTTCACATCTTGAGACTCTGAAAACCTGACTGTGCGTGCCAAATTTTGTGCTATTTTGTTAAACGATGGCAAAGTTATTAAGGTACAAATATTGGGGTTTAATACTGAACAGCCTACTCAGCCCTAACTATAGGGGCACTACTGTACACCCTTGTGATATGTGGTATGCAATGGAAACTAGTGGAATAAATGATTTATCTGTACAAGAGCAGCTTGTCCTCAGGTAACCTCACAAGTGCGAAAGTCACGAATGAGGTGTCTGAGGTCAAACTTATCAAGTGCATATGAATAACATATTCCATGAGTTTTCCACTGCATTTTCCATTTGTGCAATAGGAAGGGAGTTTAAGGAAATGGTTTTTATTTCTTTAATTTGTGTTTATTTTAAATAAAAAGTAGGATTATTTTGTGCAGTGTTATGCATTCTTGCCCAACTACAGATAGTTGCTAGGGTCTGCAACGTCATTGCTAGGGAAGTCACTTCTGCACGTTAAGAGCAGTACTTCTTTTTTTTTTTTTTTACATTCGGTTTCTGGCACTGCTTGGACCCTGGAGAACTCTCTTGGGCATCTGCATATCCTCAGCTCTACCTCTGGGTCTGAAACCCATCAGCCACTGGCACCAGTCCAGCTATCCCCTCGGCTCTGAGCCCTCCCGAGTTGGGGTCACCCTATCCGCCCAGGGTGCTCTATCTTGTAATTCAGGCCAGTCTGGGCTCAGCCCAGGAGCTAGGTGGATCCAGCTGGTGGAGTGTGGTCGAGGGGGGCAGTGCCGTCACCTGTCTCCGGGAGGGGGATTTTTCTTGGCTGCATTACTCCTTCCCCTCCATCCCCCCCAGCCGAGCTTGGTCATGCAATTGTGCCAGGCAAGCCCGTCGCAGCTCCGCCTCCCCTCTAGTGAACCCTGCATGTTTCAGTGCCTCTTGTTGCCACTGGGAGCCACTGCGGTGCTGGGCATGAACCTGGACCCCCCCCAAGAGAGGAGAGAAGAGCAGTCCCCTGGATGCTTGATCCTCTCTCTCCCCCTGCCAACCCCCGGTGGCCCGTGCTCGTTTCTGAACCCAGGTCGCCGGCGTGGTGCGAGTTGTGGCACCCAGTGCCTCAACCCTCAGCACCATTGGGCTGGCTAAGAGCAGAACTTCTGATTGGCTGTTAGTTTGTATGTGGGTGGGATTAAGAATTAAAAAAAATATGGTGTATCTTAGTGAGTGAGACAGTTGCTGCTGTACTGTGCTAGTCTACTTTATAAAAAATAAAATAAGAATGAAGTAAGATATTTTTTATTATCTTGTTGTCCTGCCTTTTTTTGTGCAGCATGTCTGTGGAGGTAACATTGGCTTTCGATTGCAGATGGAGCAAAAGAATTAGTAGGACCGGAAGCATGCCTGCACTGGCCCCTGTAATGCCTGTCTTGGGTGTTTGGCAGTTTGTTTTAAACCCCCTCCCCGCAAATTTCATTTTTTTTGTTTGTGGCATTGGAAATTGTATTAGTTTCTATTTTAATAACTGCTTTACATTTCAAATGGTGCTAAGAGAGTGAGTGCAAGCGCCGTAGCTAGGAGCCGCATGAAAATGAGTGCTGCTGGCAGTGGAAGAGAGGTTACATCTTTGAAGAAATTACAGTCACAGGTCCTGTGGGGGAGAAAGATTAAAATAAAGTTACTGTTTAAAAGGGAATTCTAGAAAGTGACTGAGTGAACTGTATTGTACTGAGGGTGTGTGTGCATGAGGTGTGATGAATCACTGAACCGCATGCCTGGTTAAGAACCTTGAGTATGTAGGTGAAAAAGAAAATAATGTTTTTTCCAGCAGTAGTGAGGAGGAAGGAGAGGGACTTGGAAAAGCATAGATTTTAACTTATCGTTGCGTCTTTGTTCCTACAAAAGTTTATTGGTTGTCCTCATCTGGTGAGCAGCCATGGGGTGGGGGCAGCACTGTGTGAAAGTGAAACTGGGTGCTGGTGGACAAAGATGCACTGCCAGAACTGGGAATGAAATGCAGAGAGGGTGTAATAACTCTAAGGTTCCACAATTTATTTAACTCCAGTGGAACTAACTGACTTAATTACACCCCTTTCTGGGTCCACACCAATTGCATAAATACTGTATATGCATACAACAGGTGTTGGTATACTGTATAAAGATAACTAGTGATATCATTGAGCTAAGTTTCAAGATATCAAGATATCACCTGTTAGGTATCAAGATATCTCCATTTAGATACATCACAATTGCCCAATTGATAACTGACCAATAGCAACAAGACATATATTATCTGCAGGCAGTGAGTGGGTAGTATCTGGCCAGTTGGGCTCTTCCTTTTGCAGTATACCAGCTTTCAGGGACTGTGCCTGCTAGGGTCTGTAATAGGCTTGCTAACTCTGTCCCATTGGTTCCAGTGCCACAGTCAGGAGTGGACTTGTGAGAGGGCATGGCCAGCGACAGAATGGGTGGCATTTTTAACCTGCCATTCCATTCTGCAACATAACATCAACTGCAGGCAGTGAGTGGGGAGTATCAGGACCAGTTGGGTTCTTCCTTTCGAGACATACCAGTGTTCCAGCACTGTACCTGCTAGGGTCTGTATTGGGCTTGTTGAGTACAGGCTCTGTTTCCAATTCTGCCCCTTTTGTTCCGGTGCTCCAATCGGGAGCTGACTTGTGAGTGGGTATGTCCAGCAAAAAAATGGGCAGCATTTGAACCTGCCATTCCATTCTGCAACATAACACCAGCTGCAAGCATTGAGTGGGGAGCGTCAGGGCCAGTTGAGCTCTTCCTTTTGGGAGATACCAGCATACCAGGACTGTGCCTGCTAGGGTCTGCATTGAGCTTGCTGACTGCAGGCTCTGTTCCTACCTCTGCATCTTTGGTTCCGGTGTTTCAGTCAGGAGCAGACTTATGAGTGGGCATGGCCAAAAATAGAACAGATGGTGTTTGAACCTGCTATTCCATTCTGCAACATAACGAGTTGCAGGCAGTGAGTGGGGAGTATCAGGGCCAGTTGGGTTCTTCCTTTTGGGACATACCAGCTTTCCAGCACTGTGCCTGCTAGGGTGGGTCTGTATTGGGCTTGTTGAGTGCAAATTCTGTTCCTACCTCTGCCGCCTTGGTTCCAGTGCTCCAAGCAGGGCCAGATTTGTGACTGGGTGTTGCCCACTTCCCAGTACTTTAGGTCTTCGGCCTAGCAGGCCTCCGCTATGGGTCTGAAGCTAAAGGGCAGAGTCTAAGGGTGACAAACTTGGGGGGGCCGTTGGCAGGACACGCTGCACCCCAAGTGTATAACCCTAAATGTTATGTCTATTTATACAGTATATTGTAATAATATGCAGCTTCCTATAAAGAGTCAATACTAAGCATTAATATATCCAAAAAACACTAAGTATAAAAGTGGGCGATTGGTTTAGAGTTGTAAGGTAGTGTACAAATCGGGGTTGATAATCTGTACTGCAATGTAAAATACTTCACATTATTATTATTATTATTATTATTATGTTTGGTAATGTGATAGATGTGATATATTGATGCTTAAGTGTTGATTTTGAAGTTTTGATTAATAATTGTTAGAGTTTTTTTTTTAAACATTTAAGGACAGTCATTTGTATCAATGGTAAGGTTACAGAAGGGACGGGTGGTAGGAAAAAGGTTAACAAAAATGAATATAGAAGCAACACCTTTTATAGGGTAGCTATATAAGGGGCATAACAATTAACAAAAGGGGAAACAACTAGAATCACCATAGTGTGAGGCTTGACTGGACTATGGGTAGGTAAGATGTGGGGGAATAGGAGCATTTGCAGACATCAGGATACTGGGAATAGGTGGTGTGCTGTAATGTGGGGCTGCAGTGTTCCTGGGGACAGTCTGGGTAAAAGAGTGATGTCCAGTGTGCAGGAACCAAGAACAGTTAATGAGCAATTAATGGTAGAAGTAAAGCAACTCAGATGGAAGCTTGGAAGGAAGGCATGGCATGCACAAGAAGCTGAGCAGGGGAGAGGAAGACAGTTGGATTTTGCTCAGGGAAGAGAGGTTGGAAGATAGGGGATGTGGTTAAATGGGATTACCGAAGCTGCAGTGGTTACACTATCTCAGAGGACTGGGGATCTCAGGGAAGGAATGTGACAAGTAGTAGGGAGGAAAGGTAGGACTGCAGGAGATGAAACATGAGGGAGAACATTCAAAGAGGTTCCCTTAAGGAATAGATTTCACCCACTGTCTGGAAGTGAGAATGAGATAACAGATGGTGAGGAGAGAGGTAGGGTTAAGGCAAAGGGGTTGAGGAAATAGGACAAGAGAAGGAGGAGGTAGATCAATACAAAGTATGACACCATATCATACTGTGTTACCTCAGAGGATGCCATGGAGAGGTGGATTGACTATGGTGGGCTCAGGACGGGTGGAGGTGGTGGGATCTGGAAGACTGGGTGGGAGTTGAGGCACACTCCTTAATCAGTACCATTACAAAATTCCTACACCACTTTGGCAGTGTGGGACTGCCAGGAGGAGGTAATCATGGTAGTTGCCAGGGAAGATGTAAGGGCCGTCCAATAGTGGAGATCCCAAGGAGGGTGGGAGAGGGCCCCATTGGCCTAGGGAGCAGCTTCTGCTGGGGGACTCAACTGTCAGGGAGATAGATTTGGGAATAGGAATGGGGGTGGAGAGGGAGGTTAGATGTCAACCTGGCATCATGGCTCAGAGGGACGGGAAACGTATTCAAAGGATTGCTAGGGCAGCAAGAAGGAAGAGGGAGTTAGATGTCATTGTCCACCTGTGGACAAATGACTTGGCTAGGGACGGGGCCGGAATAGCACAAGAAGATTTTTGGGAACTGGGGAGTGCTCTTAGACAGGTGGCACACTCTATAGCTTTTGATGAGATCCTGCTTGTCTATGGCAGGAAAAATGAGAGAGTTCTCTGCACCAGGACCTTCAACTCATGGCTGAAGGAATTGTGCAAAGAGGAGGGGTTTGGCTACATTGGGGACTGGGGACCCACCTGGCAGGATGGGGGCCTATACAGTGGTAATGTTCTTTATCCACCTGTGAGGGGACAAAGAAGGGACAAAGAAGGTGGGATAGAACAATACAAAGTATCACATCATGTCAGACCGTGTTACCTCAGAGGATGCCATGGAAGAGAAGTGGCTTGACTATGGTGGGCTCAGGAAGGGTGGGGCTTGTGGGTTCTGGAAGACTGGGTAGGATGGGAGGCACATTCCTTAATCATTACCACTACAAAATTCCTACGCCACTCTGGCAGGGTGGGACTGCCAGGAGGAGGCAGTCATGGTAGTTGCCAGGAAAGATGTAAGGGCCCTTGGTAGTGGAGATTCCAAAGAGGTTGGGAGAGAGCCCCATAGACTGGGGATAGAAAGGGGAACCACAGTCCTCAGTGAACAGTTTAAATGTTACTTCAGTGTGCGTTTAAACTAGCTGACAAGGGTGGCAAAAGAAATGCTGTAGACAGAAACTGCTCCCCCCCCCCCACCAACTGAAATGGAGAGGGAGGAGATTCTGAGTGGAGAGAATCCACAGGTTGTAAATCAATAAAGGAAGCAGGGTGATAGTAACAGAGAGAGAGGGGAACATTAAAAAGGTAGGGGGAAGGAGTAGGGAAAACAGAAAAAATGGAGTGAAACAAGCAGAGTGCTAACAAAATCTGGAAGGCCATGTGTGTGAATGCTAGAAGTTTAAGAAATAAGTTTACAGACCTAGAGGCGATCATGGCAGAGGCCAACCTGGATACAGTGGCTATTATCAAGTCATGGTCACTGAAAACCATGATTGGGACATGCCCATACAAGGCTACACTCTGTTCAAGGAAATGGGTGAGAAGGAATGTAGGGGGTGTGGTGCTTTAAGTAAAAGAAAGGGTATCCCATGACTTCAGCATCTCAAAAACAGCGAGCCCAAAATGAGTTAAGGCAAAAGAGCGTGGCCAGAAAGGATGAGTGGCTCAAGCCAGTGATCACTGAAATCGCGACCTATGGCTTTTCCATGTCCCTGAATTGCTTCTCCCTCGGAGTTGGTTAGTTAAGTAAGGATGGTATAGGGAGCTTTGCCTCCTGCAGAAAAGCTCCTTCACATTTTTGTCATCGTTTTGGGGATCACTGACTTGTACCCTTCACCCTTTGTGGCCACACTATTTTGCCTTCGCTCATTTTGGGCTCACTGTTTTTGAATCGCCCAGATCAAATAGAACCAAAGGAAAGCATAAAAGCAACAGAGGTACAGGGAATACATGGGGAGGTTGAGGTACTATGGGTCACCCTGGAAAAGGGGAATGGAGCCAATATTCACACCCATGTGATCTATGGGCATTCAGCAGAGGGAGAGGAGTTAGATAACGTACTAGTAGAAGTCACTGGCAAGATGGCAGAAAAGGGGGACGTGCTGCTGCAGGGGGATTTCAGTCTCCTGAATTTAAACTGAAGAATCCCAGCTGCAGCTCCAAATACAAGCAGGGACCTCCTGGACTCACTGCAAGGGGCATTCCTCAGGCAGCTAGTCAATGAACCCACATGTCATGGGTCAATACTAGACCTAGTACTTACTAATAGGGACAGTGCTACAGATGTGAAGGTGGGAGACCACCTAGGGACCAGTGATCACTGTATGGTGTGGTTCAATATAAGGGTGTATGGTGATACTGTAGGTAGGGAAAAATGGGCTGACTGGGTGACCCAAGTGATCCTTATCTGCCAACAAATTCAATTTTTCTATGTTTATATACCACGTTACCTCGTAGCAATGCTGCTTTGACAACCATAACTTCACACATTCATCAGAGCCATTCTTTTCATAGAAACAAGCAAAAAACTGAAAGAAAAAGAAAATAATTTGTTTACAGCTTTATGAAACTTTCAAGCCCTGATGTATGGTTCCATGTCATAAAGGCAAATCTTGTCCTTCGACTTACATATCGGCGAGTTCACAGCCCCGAAAGCAGAAGTGGCGACTGTGCACAACAGTGGACCAACAATCAGTGAGGGTCCACAACATGGCCAAGCTATAGCAATATATTACTTTTCCTGCACCCCTCCTTTCTAATTATAATCAACTCCAGGAGGGGGCCTGACACTGAAGTACTGGAGACAGGTGGGGAGGGAGCTATAAGGGGGGGAACTCTGTTGATGACAAAACCGGGACAGTGGGTTATAGCCCCCACCAAAAAAAATCTAAGTAATGCAAACACCCTAAAGAATACTATCTCCACCCTGCCCTGAACCCTGAACCTCCCACACTGTAGCCATCCACCCTCACCACCAGACCACACGGCCAGCACGGCAATGCCCTGACAAACTACCTCTCACATACTTGTTCCCTTGACCTTCCTCTTCCATTCGCAGTCTTGTACACTTGCTCTTCGTGTCCTGCATCCTTGCTATCACTGCGCCTCACTATCCTTTCAGGGTAGCTCACATCACAGGTGCCCAAATTAAGTCACTCAATCTGAGTAGCCCATATGATGGAATACCCTGATGTATAAATCAAATATAAGATGAACTAATGCCCTATATCAGAAATATCTTCTTTCATTGTACTTGACCTCTTCTGACCTCACAGGTGGCAAAGTCACTTGTGAGGTAAGAGGTCAAGTACACTGGCATGGTAGCACCACTGTAGTTCATACTAAGGTTTAGAAGAAAGCTAGAGAGCCGTGAGGCCCATGTATGCTTCCTTAAATTAATAGTAACTAAGACAAACTTCAAATGATATTAGTTTATCCAAATGAGATTTTTTTTTTTTATTCTCCTTTTTCTTGGTCGGACCACCGACTACTTCTGCCCTGGTCACGGCCCCTAGAGACCTCCACCGCTGCCTAGTGCTGCCAAGGACCCTCGGTCACCCCCAGCTTACCCCTCGGAGGGCGGGGCTGTGGCCACCTTCGTGGCCACGGAACTGTGACTAGTCGGGGTCCCTACAGCGGCGGCGGTGAATTGAGGACCTCCAGGGAGGGCTTCATACTCTCGGTGGTCCGGCCCGCCTTCCATTTTTCCTGGATTTTTTTTATCCCCAGAGGAGGCGGGGACGTGCAATGATGCCAGCGTCTGCCCCGCCTCCCTCCCCCCCGGTGAATGTCGGCAGCGCGAGGTCTCCCGGCCTCCGCCAGGAGTCCTCAGTGCTCCGAATGTTACCCACACCCTCCCCCCGGAGAAGGAGAGCTGCCCATCAGATGCTCCATCCTTCTTTCCCCGGCCAGCCCTCTGACGATCCGGGTCCGTTCCCGAACCTGGGTCGCCGGCGTCGCAAGCGGAAATCCCACCACTGCACTGATGGGCCAGCCCCAAATGAGATTTAAACAATTGCTTACTATCACTACAAATAATTTCCAAAGGTAAAGCATTCCATGGCTTTATAATTCGTAATGTAAAAAAATATTTCCTAGGCAATAGATTATATTTTTTAAGTTTTAATTGAAGTGGATGACCCCTAAGTTTAAAGATGTTTTCTTTAAATTGCAATCCAAGGTTTGTAAGTAAATATGGATCTTTCATAATGTCAAACATTAAAAGAAGGTCCCCTCTCAGCCTTCTGATATTCAAAGGCATCAGATGTAATGTAATTAGTCTTCATTCATATGAAACCTGTTGTATCCCTTAATAGACTTGGTGTAACGTCTTTGGATGCTTTCAAGTCGAAAGATGTCACTCTTTTTATAAGGACACCACAAAGGGGATGAAAGTCCAAATGTGGCCTAACATATGCTGTATAAAGTGGCATTAATACTTTTCTATCTCTAGATCTAAAATTTCTAAGAATAGACCAAATGACTTTATTAGCTTTTAATATTATCACATTAATCTGAGCGTCAGGTCTAAAGTCATCTGTTACCAATACCCCCAAGTCTTTTTCTGCACATGTAACATTTACAACCTTATTATCTAGGATGTATTGATGTAAAAGGTAAGTGGACCCAAAATGGATAACTTTACACTTATTTTGATTTAACTTCATGCCCCATAGATTAATCCAATTTGAAATGAAGTCTAAATCTGCTTGGTTAGTTAGGGTTGAGTAGACTTTTGTTAAACTCCTAACTTTGCACTTTAATAGCTTTGCCATTGTTCAACAGATTATCACTAACGTTTGCATGCACAGTCTCAGGGCCAATGTCTCTTGACTTGCCACGATTTGTTATGGTCAGAGTTGTGAATTTTGAGATCAGGATAGCGAAAAATGTGCAAAAAATCTATTTTTTGGCTTTTTGTCATCGCTTAGCATCCAAATGGTTTGGAATTTTGCTCTGAAATTGTTAGGGTAGAAAGGGCTTGATCCACAGTTGTGCCTTTCTCTGGTTTGGTGAAAAAATATTAATTCCAGAGTTATAAGAATTTGAAATTTCAGTTCTGAGCATGTTAAAAAGATTCTGCTAAAAAGATTCTGACTCATAGAGGGGTAATCATTTTTGCGAGAACATTTTTTTTTTGTATGACTGCCATCTTGTTTCCATTTTTTCCCAAAAGAACTTTTGAAAAGCCATACAAATGATATCCTGCAGAGACACCAACACATGTATCATGCTAATTGGGCCCCCCTTAGGTGGATTCTGTAGTCAGGTTTTTTAAAAATTACCCAGAAATACGTTTTTAACACATTTTAAAATATTTTTTCATGAGCTACATTTCTTTTTTTGTACGGCCAAACAAAAAATGAATATGGTCATACAAAAAAAGATTCCCTTCAAAAGAAAAAAGAATTTGGACTTTGTGTTTTTTCCCATTCTTTTTTATATGAAGAAATCTTTTTATATGAACTATACAACCTCTCAAGACAAGATCCAGAAAAGAATTTGGACTTAGTTTTTTTCCACATTTTAATCCTTAGCAAGCCATAACTCCATCAATAGTTATGAGATAATCTTTCTGTGTATATATATATATATATATATATATATATATATATACACACATATATATATATATATATATATATACACATATATAGATACAAGATGGGTTCAGTGGAATATACATTTATCTCCACTAGTGAATGGTAAGACTCATAACTTACAGTGGTGAAGCCACAAGTTAGTTATAAAGGTCTTACTACTGGTGTGGAGATAAATGTGTTATTCCACTGAAATCCTTTATGTATTTGATATATACAACACCATTTGTAATGTTTTTAATGGTAGTTTACCTTGTTTTAGCACAAAACTGCCCTTCTTACCATCATAATGTATGACCAGTGCCTATTAACCCCTATTTTCAATCAGTTTATAACCTGATAATCCCATTGTTATGACATCAGTATGCTGTAAACCTTGCTTAACTACGTCATAATGATGGGATTACAGGACAGAATGTCACCACCTGTCAAAATTCTTGGAAAGGAAAGATGATCTGCTGCTTGGACATTCGTTCAAAACTCACACATTCCATTCAGACAGTTACAGACCCGTTGCAGTATAGATCACAATGGCTAATTTCAGCAATTCAGTTACTCAACATTCAAACCAGGAGGCATTCATAGCCAAGCAGGAGAACAAAAGCACATTGAAATTTTTTTTTTTTCACACAGTGGCTTGTTTTTCTACACACTATAAAATACAATGCCTGAGTAACGGTGGTCAATCACAGATATAATCATTTTTCGGGTTTGCCATGACAACTGTAAACCTCTCGAGCTGCACTCTCGAGGTTTACTTGGTTGTCCTGGCAACTGCTTGAGGTGATGACATCATGGTTAACCACTGTTACTCAGGCATTATCCTCTATGTAAACTCTCTATTGGGCCGATTGTTCTCTGTGTTCTATTTCCAGATTCAAAGTGGAAATAACATGTTCTAAGTTAAATAAATTATATTCTAAGTGAAATAAATGGTGTTCCAAGTGAAAATAAATATTTATCCCAAAATAACATGATTTATTTACCCAATTTATTCACCAGTGGTGTGGGATATATCATAATAAAGGTCTTAATGAGTACTACAACACTAACACATAACACTCCCCCACAAAAAATATAGGGGCCTTATAAAAAACATAAAAATTAAAAAATTACAGTTCTCATGGGATAATATTGCAGCTTTAACAAGCTGTAACTCTGTCAATCTTTGGAGTTAATGGCCAATGTATATATCAATAGAAATGTCTTAATGACTAGTATAACACTTAGCCCCTACCAAAAAAAAAAAAAAAAAAAGGAAGTGCATAAATTGCTCTTCTGGATGAATGAAAGCACAGGGCCCTCCAGGCCCTGCATTTTCACACCCATATACACATGTGGATAAATGGGGCATAGAAGCACTGGGCTCAGAGGGCCCTGCACATCTACAATCACACAGATATGTTCATGCAGGCCCAGAAGAGACCTGTGTGAATGGCGATACAATTGTACTATTTCAAAAAGTAAGGAAATTCACTGAAAAAAACTTTGTTAATGCACCAGTTAGGGTTAAACTTACAAAAGTAGGGAAACATGATGCTAGGGTTTCCAACCCTAACACCCATCCCCACCCTGCAAGCAGTAAAAAGAAAACAACTTTATGGTTTTGGCTATATTGAGTCTTGGCAAATCAGGTCTTCCTTGAGGTTATTAACCCTAATGCTCACCCCATTCTCATATAGTCTGCATGTCTGAGCTTATTTGCTGAAGGCATGGGGGAGTGTTAGGGTTGATAACCCCAAGGATGACCTCAGGCCTGATTTGCCAAGTCTCAGGACAGTCAAAACCATAAAGTTGTTTTGTTTTTTGCTGCTTTCAGGGTAGGGGTGGGTGTTATGGTTGGAAACCCTAGCACCACATTTCCCTACATTTGTCAGTTTAACCCTAACTGGTGCATTAATGAAGTTTTTTTCAGTAAAAAAAAATATATATATATACTGTATATATATATATATATATATATATATATATTATGGTAGCACGGTAGTGCTACCATAGTTAGGGTTGAGGAGCCATTTACATCTTAAACCCAAAATGTTGCACCTTAATAACTTTGCAACTGTTCAACGGATTAGTCTGAAATTTGGAATACAGAATCAAGATCCATCCACCCTGGGATCTGCCAAGTTTCGTACCAGTCAGATATACAGCTGCGGAGTTATTAAGCATGATCTGCACGTGTGTTTACGCTTTTCTTGGAATTCTACAGTCGTGCCTACAGGTTGCACGGTTTGCGCAACCAGTCCAAAATCTTCAGGGAACATGTGGCCAGGGTCCCAGATGTGCCTTTTGAAGATTTTATGAAAAAATATTAAACGGTTCAAAAGTTATTCAAAAAACAAGTTCCCATTATAAGTCAATGGGAAAAGTTAACAAAAAGTTTGACAGTGTCGCAAATGCAGTTTTTACTTTCACAAATGGCCCTTTTACTGTCTCAAATCTGCCATTTTGTTTTCAGTTGGTGATCAGAAAAATGCTTGGCATTTAAATTTGGGACCCGCTAGCAACCTAATTCTTTTTGTATTCACCTAGTCGGACCCTTAGGATGCTAGCCATGTCTTTATTTTGGGGTAAAACACCCCAGAAATATGTTTTTCAGATTTCTGGAAAATGTACTTTCGCAAAGTAGTGTCGCACTCATGAAAGTGTCACAAATTTTATGTAAAGCTGTAATCATGGCAGTACTTTTTCACACTGTGGAAAATGACAGCAATTTTTGGCACCCTGCTGCAAAACAACGGTTTGGAGTTTTAGGCTGAAATTTGGAGGGAACGCAGCCAACATCTCACAGATGTGCGTTTCAGTGTTTTGTTGAAAAAATATTACACAGTGGCAATGTTACAGCACTCCAAAGTTGACACTTTTTCCCATAGGATAACATTACAGCGTACGACGCATTGCAGCAATCGTTTGGCACCCTGCTGCAAAATAACGGTTTATCTTTTGGGATGAAATTTGCAGGGAACACAGCCAACATCCCACAGATGTGCCTTTCAGTGGTTTGGTGAAAAAATATTACAGAGAGGCAAAGTTACGGCACTCCAAACTTCTGTTTTTTCCACATTGGATAACATTACGGTGTTCGCCGCGCCTTTCAGGGCCCGTATCTGGGAAACGGTGCAAGATATGGACTTTTTGTCAAAAAAATACTTAGCCCATATAAAGCTAGCTAGGAAAGTGATAATTCATATGACTTTTAAATGTTTTTTCTATGTCGTACGGTTCCTGAGATATAAGCAATTTACTATTCCATGTCCTCATTTTTCTGTTCCGAGAGTCATTATTTTGCATACATTCTTTGTACTCACTGTCTTTCTCTATACAGCTTTTGGGGAAAACCAGCCTGTGCACTTACATACTGTTACCATTACCGTTTCCACTTGCGGTTCCATACCCGTTTCACTTACCGTTCATGTTTACGCCACCATGTGCGTTACCCTTTGCGTTTCCATTTGCAGTTGCGTTTGTGTTGTTTTTAACATTTCTGTCTACAGTACTGTTTCTCTTTCTGCTTCGCTTTGCGTCACCATGAGCATTACGATTTGCGTTTGCGGACACAATGCAGGCCCCGTGCTCCTGCCACCGCATTACATTCACTATTTCTCGATATCATTCTCAAAAAGAAGGAAATTAGAGGCAAAAAACCCCATTTCATGCATCAGTTAGGGTTGTTCCACTGTGACAAAAGTGAGGAAATTCGATGTTAGGGTTGAAACCCCCTTTGCACTCCTCCAGCCCACCCCCCAACTGGAATCAGGGTGGGCATTGGGGTCATCGGTCCTAACTCTCACCCCATTCTTCTATTCCTCAGCTTCTTTCCACATGTGATGGGGTGAGAGTTAGGGCTATATTGAGTCTTGGCAAATCAGGCCTGTGGTTTTCCTTGAGGTTATTAACCTTAATGCTCACCCCATTCTCATGTAGTCTGCATGTCTGAGCTTATTTGCTGAAGGCATGGGGGGAGTGTTAGGGTTGATCACCCCAAGGATGACCTCAGGCCTGATTTGCCAAGACTCAGGACAGTCAAAACCATAATGTTGTTTTGTTTTTGCTGCTTTCAGGGTAGGGGTGGGTGTTATGGTTGGAAACCCTAGCACCACATTTCCCTACATTTGTCAGTTTAACCCTAACTGGTGCATTAGTGAAGCTTGTTTTGCAGTAAAAAACAAAAATATAATATATATATATATATATATATATATATATATATATATATATATATATATATATATATATATATATATATATTTTATGGTAGCACAGTAGTGCTACCATAGTTAGGATGAGGCCATTTACATATAAACCCAAATTTTGCACCTTAATAACTTTCCTGCCTGGCCCCATGGCAGCAGATGGAGCCATGGCCTGCTTGGCCAAACTATAACCCAGGCTCACCGCTAGTTCTGCATTCCTGCCTGCCCCCAAGGTGGCAGATGGAGCTATGACCCACTTAGTCAAACAATAACTCAGACTCCCCACTAGCTCTGCCTTCCTCCCTTCTCCCATGATGGCAGACAGAGCCACGACCTGCTTAGCCAAACAATAACCCAGGTATGGAACTCAAGCAGACCTCTGCAGGGCACTCAGCATTCCTGCTCAGCCTGCAATTTTGAAATTGGCACCAACTCCCTCCCAGAGCACAGTCCCAGGTCTTTACATGATACTACAGGGATTTTATAGCCTCTCTGCAGGTGTCTTTGGCAGGGATTTAATTTTAGATATTTCTGATTGTGTTTTACTAAAGGGACGTATCTAATTTCAGATATTTTGCCCAGACCCTGTTTTACAATGTATTTCTGTATTCATTTGCCTTTCTATTCTATGGAGCTCTGCCTGTGTAAGTAAGAGCTTAACCCACTGAATTTCACTAAGGGCTTAACCCACTGAATTTAACTAAGGGCTTAAGCCACTGCATTTTTGCCTAGCTCAGCCTGTTCTTATCCTAGGGCTTAGAACACTGTACTTTAACAAAGACTAGGGACTTGATGCTAAACTGCCTTTTTAGACTAAGCCCTCAAAATGGCTCTCAGCCTGTAATTTGAGCTATCTCCCCCCCCTCCTCCCACCTGATCTCACCTAACCCCCATACCTCTTATTTTTTCTTCCAGGCTCCCCGCTAGCTCTGCACTCCTGCTCACCCCCATGGTGGCAGATGGAGCCATGACCCACTTGGCCAAACAATAACCCAGGTACAGAACTCAAGGGGACCCCTGCAGTGCACTCAGCGTTCCTGCTCAGCCTGTGATTTTGAAATTGGCGCCAACTCCCTCCCAGAGCACAGTCCCAGGCTTTTATACAATACTGCAGGGATTTTACAGCCTCTCTGAAGGCTCCCTCCGATGCTGTGTGTCAGCTTCCCACCAGCCCCCCACCATTCCCACCCTTGTCCGTCCTTTGCTATATAGTTAGAAACTCCACCCCTTCTCTCATAGCACATGATGATGATTGGCCTAGAAACAATCTCCTTATTTTACCACTTGCAGATTATACTGGGCCACCACTAGAGGACTGCGACCTTTCTGTTTCAGTCAAATCATCAACCTTGTGTTCTCACTACTTGTGGAAATTGATTTTCCCTTTTTCTCCCTCTCCAATCCATGTTTTTCTGTTGTATTTTCTTGAATTGACACACAATCTCTCACCAGGGCCAGCATCCTTGACCTCCCACTTTGCTGACATCTATTATCTCAGGTCTTTGTGATGTATGCCCTTGCCTGCCTACTTTATTCACTATGGACCTTGCATCTCATTATCATTAATCTCCCACTCATGGTGGACCCCTGGGGGTCAGACAACCTCTATGACTATACCTACTCCAATCTTATTGCCACAAGGCATACTAATCTCATTCCCCTCAGATACTTCCCACCGAAATTCCTGAAAATTGCATTTCACATACTCAGATGTTTGCATTACCCACCTAGCAAACCATCTAATAGGATGGGCAGGTTATCCTGCCTCCTCTGGCTCTCAGTACTCCTTATCCTCCATGCAGGAGACATCAGTCTGAATTCTGGGCCTGCTATAGAACAGGCTTTCAGTCCTGCTTACTGGTTCTCCTACAAAGGCCTCAAGGCTGCCCATTTTATTATTCTCAGTCTCCTCCATAATCATGCTAAGCTCACTGCTTGGGTGTCCCACTACAACCCCGATATTCTGTGACTCACATAAACTTGGCTGAAATCTACCACCCCTGACTCAGCGTTCACATTCCCCAACTACAGCCTACTGTGCCGTGATTGTGCTGGTAAAAAACACGGTGGTGTTCTCTTAATGTATTATAAGAGTCACCTTAATGTATCTCTTGTCCCATATGATGTTGCTCCTCTGTCTATGACCTGCGAGTTTCTTCATGGGCTACTCCTCCTAGGAAATTCCAAAATACTCATCATCGCCATTTATAACCCTCCCAGGCATGGTATCAATGGGCTCACCTACCTGCTTGATGATATTAGCCCTAAAACCTCCACAAATGAGGTGCTTATATGCAGTGACCTCACCCTAAATTGGTGTGGTGACAATGTCAAACTATATGAACCTCTGCTGGCAGTTCATGTCCTTACTCAACTCATCAATGTCCCTATGTGCACCCCCCCCTCTGGGGCAGAAGTTTGCTCCTGGACTGGATTCTGACTAATCGGCCTGACAGGATTTCTGTGTCTGGGGGGGTTTCTGACTCTGTATCTGACCACTCTTCCACTTACTGTGTTTGGAGAGTTTCCTCTCCTTGAGTCCCCCACAGAATCCTGCAAGTGAGGGACTTCTCATGCTTTAGCCCTGAACTCTTCCTTCATTACCTTGCTCACACCAATTTGTCCCCAGTTCTCTCTGCTACTGTAGCCTTAGTTGCTCTTGATAACCTCCTTAACATCCTCCCCCATCTACAGGATACACACACCCCTCGTATCAGAAAGAGGGTTAGAGGTGCCATCACCAAGTGGCTACATGGTGACCTGCTGTCTCTCATGAAAGCTAGAGACAAGCAATGGGACAAATTTAAAGCCTCAAATCACTTATCTGATTTTTACGAATACTGCTGGCTCTGCAACAACTGTAAAAAAGCTATATGAATTGCCAAGAGTGAGTACTGCAAGACCGCCCTATTTTCCTTCACCCAGGATCCTTGAAATGTTTGGCGCACCATCAAAACCGTAATTGGTGGCTATAGTAGGTGTGACATTGTGGACATGATTGTTGCTGGCCAAAACTGCAGTAATACTGCTAACATAGCCAATGCCTTCAGAAAACAATTTGCTGATCTCTCAGCTTATACTTCCATGTTTGGCACCAACAATATCCGGCCACCTTCTCCCAATTGTACCTCCCTCCCTACATCCCTGCTCTGTCCCCATTCTATGTAAAATCAGTCACTGCAAGGGACACTCACAAACTTCTCTCTGGGCTTTCTCCTTATATGAGTTCTGGTCATGATGGACTTGAGCCAAAACTCCTAAAAATTGGGGCCCCCTTGCTTGCATTACCCATCTCCCACATTCTTAATCTATCACTCACCACTGGAGTTGTCCCACCTATCTGGAAAGTAGTTATGGTGGTGCCTGTTTTTAAGCAGGCTGATCAGAAATGTACAGAAAACTACCGCCCTATCGCCATCCTGTCTGCTGTCAGCAAATTACTGGAGAAAGTGGTGGAGGTGCAGCTGACAGATCACTTGTCTAAGCATGCCCTACTGTCCCCCAAGCAGCTTGGATTTTGCAAAGGTCATAGTACTGGTACAGCCCTTGCTAATGTGAAATCCGAAATCAGGACCTCAATGGATCAAGGTAAGTTACCAAGGGCTATCTTCGTTGATCTCTTTAAGGCCTTTGATCTAGCTGATCACACTGTACTATGCACAAAGCTACACTCCCTCAGTGTGTCTGGTTCAGCCCTAAGCTGGTTCTCAAACTATCTCTCTGATAGGCTTCAGCTTGCTAAGCATAATAAAGCTCTCTCGGAACCAATTCCTGTGATGGTAGGTGTCCCGCAGGGCTCCATCTTAGGCCCTATCCTATTTTCTCTCGTCATTAATGATATTCCTTTGGTACTCTCCCATATCAACACCACCCTATATGCTGACGACATGATCCTCTTATATAGCTTGGATGATATCAATACTATAAATCATCATCTTCAAGCCAACTTCAATGAACTGCAACACTGGCTTCTGTCAAATAAGTTTGTGCTAAACATAAAGAAAACAACTCATGCTCTTTGGCTCCTCGATCAAACGTAAGTGGTGTTCTGCCTTGTTGAAGGTCTTGAGCCTTCAAGGGGTCCCTGTTGGCATAACAGGCTCCTTCAAATACCTAGGTGTCACCCTTGACCCTCAATTAGACCTCTCCCTCCACATTCAAAATGTGTGCAGGGCAACAAACTCGGCCTTGCTTATAGGGCTTGTGGGTCCCTTACATTAACTGCATGTCTTGCCCTCACCAAGGGAGTATTTCTCCCCTCACTTAACTATGGGCTAACAAACTTTCTCTCACCACTGAAACTAGCCTTGCAAAATGGGATGTGGCTTTCAACAATATTTGCCACTTTGATCTCGCTGCCACTCGACTCAACCATCACTGTGAGCTATATGAGAAGCTTCACTGGTTGTCCCCGAGTAATTATTGTTCATTTGTTCTGGGCTACTTCATAGGCAAAATTGTCCGCAGTGCCTCCCCTCCTGCCCTGTCTCAGCTACTCCTGCCTACACAACCATCATGCCAACTCAGGTCTACTGACACACTGTATCTCCTTGTCCCCAAAACTCATACCGTGTCAGGTGATCACGCCTTCGCTGTCTGCGCCCCCATCTCTGGAACTCCCTTCCCATATCCACCAGATGTACTGTCTCCCATTGCTTGTTTTAGAACTCCCTGTGGTCTCACTTGAAACCTACCTCTGCCTGTAACTGTCCCTAAATTGCCTGGTATCTCTTCTACTACCTTGATGTACTCTACCCATCATCCTGTCCATCAGACCACTAACCCTCTAACCTATGAAAGATCACCCTTGCCCCTTTTTTCTTCCTGACACCAAAGTACTTGCTCTTAAGCATAGGCTCATGCACCATGCCCTGCCCAAATTGCTCTTGTATCCATTTCATGACATGTATACTGTGTTACCTTAATACTCTTGTACACTTACACGGTATGTATATACCCATTTACTGCCTGCCTGATTTTACCACTATTTTAAATGTCTAGTGTTTATTGTTTGCACTGTTTAATGCCTGTACTACACTTCTTTGTTATGCTGTTATCCTGTGTGTAAGTTTTATCTTGTAATCTCCTGGGTCACTCCTGAAAATAGACTTTTCTTGTCTAGTGTGCTTACCCAATTAACAAAAGCTAAATTAATAAATAAATAGTAATATCAGTAACAGCAATATATCATAAATATGTTGTTGCTGCTTTTGCAAAATGGAGATTTTGAAGGTTACTATCATCACAGTGGAATACTGAACCAATCAGAGAACAGCATTCCCATTACTGATGATATCACAATTGCCTAGTGTAGCACTGAAGCCAGCTGCTGAAAGCAATAAAAAAGTTAAATCTTCAAACAACAGATTTTAACGGCATAAACAGTAAACCATTGTTGTATATAAAGAATATATAATGACCTGACTCAAAATATCCCTTGTGAGGGGGCAGAACCTTCATAATTCTCTTGGCTCTACCACTTGTGAGTTATGGTCATGACTCCTTACACTTGAAGATAAACTTACACATTTTGAGTCTGACCATGGCATGTCCCCTATATAGTGTTCATGTATTGAATATACATATGCATTCATATTTCTTATTCCATATTTTTGAACTATAAATGTAAAAAATTCTATGACACTGAAGATCCTTGTTTTCACAAGTACAAATTTTGTCCAGTGTCCCAAAAATCAAAGAAGAAAAACTGAAGTCTGTACCAAAGTGATCTTTTTAAAGTTGTATTTTCTTGCCATCTTTTCCAAATTTGTCTTATAAACCAACATTTCAAGACTCTGGCTTGTCTCTTTTTCAGGGTACGTGGCTATAAAAGCAACACAAAACAGAATTTATGAAAGTTTTACTGTTCTTCAATTAAATTATAAAATGTCAGGATTTGGTATAATGAAGTGGAGCAATACTTTATAAATATTTCTGATTTCTCCTAACAAGTAAAAACTGCATATCAGTGCTGCCCAATATCTCATTGTTTTTTCTCAAACTAAAACCAAATGTAATATAATAAGTTTTCTGTTCTGTACATATTGTCCTAGTAATCTAGTAACAATAGATTAAATTACCTCTTAGTTTAAACCTTTATTTTTCATTAGTTTTATCTTTTTCAACCTGTTTAAACACATTAAATAAAACAAATCACACTATTTCTGTGTTCAGATGTGGCAGCGAATGTAAAACATTGTGATATAATTGTTTCCAGACACATATTTGTGTCTGGTCTGTTTTAGTATTCAACATACATTGGTGCTAAAATCAGGTTCTCACTCTTCTATTTATCAAAAATAAAGATTGACTTGCTTATTTAGTGTTATGTTTCATTTTAAATCAGAACTCATAAATTCATTGCCTCTCACCTCAGAGTGTTTTTTGTTCATATGTCATTACTTAAAGGAAGAAAAACTCATTTAAAATAATAACTTAAAACTCTGAGCATTATCCAATGCTGCAGAAATGCTTTCTATAAGCATTTTTTTTTCAAATATCTTTATGATAACAAACCAGCACTAAAATGCTGCACTTACTTATATGTGAACACTCACTTTTGGCATGTGCCATCTTGATAAGGGGAACTGGCCTCCTTCACCTTCCTCTATTATAGGAGGTGCTTGTGGGTCTGCTCCAGGTAACTGATGACATCAGCTGATGCCGTGCATCGCTGATGTCATTGCATCATCACGGTGAGTGTCTGACACAGGGTGTTGCTTGGAACCTATTGGGAGGCTCTGGTAAGATAATGGAAGCAGTCTGCTGCATAGTCATGCAGCCCAGAAGCTGTTAAATAGTAAACATTTCTTTTTAAAGGGGCAATGTCCCACTTCATGGCAATTATATGTGATGATAAGAATGAAGCCACCAACAGTAATAATCATGTTTGAATTACCCAAAAACATGAAAATATTGGAAAAAGTAGTGAACAAGCAAATCAGGGGTTAACAACTTGTAGATTCAAGTCATGATATAAATTTCTCTAATTGTTTTAGATATTGGTTGCTGAGCTACTGGAAAAAGTTACCTACATAAAATTGATTCACACTTATTTCTTCATTCAGCCCATGCCTTTCAGATAGGGAATTCAATCTATCAATCCATAAGCCCTCTTTTTCAAAAGATGTTTCAAGTTCCCACCTCTGACAGGTTTATACTGACCCTGTCAAATGCAAAAAAATTTTGAGGCAGACACTTGGGGCACGGTTTTTAAAACTTTGCCCAGTTAGTGAAGTGTTTGTGCCCTGATTGCCTGAGGTTTGAGCTGAAGATCAATATTCAAAAGGGGTAGTTGTGCATGCTAAAACGGTTACCACATGCATGATAAAAAAATGCATGCAGGTGGGCAAAGGAAGGGTGGGGACTAGAGATGTGAAGATAAACATTGCCATGAATTCAGCATGAAGTGCCAAAAATTTGCACTTCACAGAATTTGTGGCATTCTGGCAGGACCCTTGAAATTCACGTTGTGCATTTTTTTCAAAGTTTTCAGCAAAATTCAGCATCCTTAACTGCAAAGCGTGAAATTTGTGGGTGAAATTTCATGCTTCCCAGTGAAATTCATGCAATCCATGGTCACAGATTTCACAAAATTGCTCCGCAAATCTTGAAGCTTCTGTAAATTAAATTACAAAGTGAATTTTGTGGACTTTGCACATCTCTAGTGGGGACAGGAATACCAGTGCAGCATGATAGTCAGTGCATTTGCACTGCAAAAAGGGGTTAGTGCAAGCCACTTTCACCAGTGCAATTACCACCAATCAAAAGCCCAACTTACTCCAGGCAACTCTAGTGGCTGCTGGAGCTACTGCAGCCAACAACCAAGTTGGCAGGTGGGAGTCACATCTTTTTCCTGGTGGTCTGGTCCCCCATCCTATGATTGCTAGCCACCTTATGTTAAAAAATTCCCTGGCACCTAGTGGTCCCTCTCAGTCTCCATACTGTATCAGTATGCTGTGGTGTCCAGTGGTCTGTCCCACTCTCTGATCACCATCCCTATTATGTGAATGACACTTATTTTTTATTTATTTATTTATTCATTCATTTTTGGATGAAACACCTTTGAGCCAAAGGTTCTTTTACCTAGGTTCTACATTAAAGACATATGAGGGGGATAGGGTACAGTACAGAAAGGTAGGGTTTAGACAAACATACATGTAGCAAGATTGTACAGTCATAACAAAGTTGTATATGCAACAGCATGAGGGTGAATTTTTTTTTTTACACACATGTGAGTTGCACAAGATTGTACAAAGGTGCAGCCAGAGGCATTGTCAAGCAGGATGCTGTATCTAGGAACAGAGCCTAAATGCACTGGATCACAACAGTGTCAGGAGTGGAAGACAGAGGGGACACCATCAGTGGGTTGATATAGAGCTGGGAGGGTGGACAGGATAGCATGAGAGGGTAGATGGGGTTAAGAGAGAGCAGAGGGGAGGTAGAAGTGAGTGAAGATAGAGGTGGCTGTAAAGGAGGGGTCAGGGGAGGATAGAGGAGGGTGGGAAATGAAAGGAGGCAATATAGCACAGTGGGTTAAGGCTCTGAGCTGCAGATCTGAAGACCTGGGTTTGAATCCCACAGGTGCCTAGGTGCATACTTCCCTAGTGGCTAGTGGTCCCCCCACCCTGCAATCACCAGTCCTTTGCGAAAACTGTAATCCCCTTGTATCAAATGGTCCACCCCACCCTATGATCACCAGTCTTATGTGAATATTGTAATTTCCTGGCATCCAGTGGTACCTCCCTGTCTCATATCCCTGGCCACATATACAGTAGCATACTCCCTGGTGGTCAGTGCCCCCCCCAGTCTCCAATCCCTGGCCCCGTAATAAAAAGCATACTCCATGGTGGCCAGTGGTCTCCCTGGTCCCTGATCCCAGGCCCCATAAAAAATACAACTTGTGTGTGTTTTGCTTTGTCAAATAATAAAAATGTGCATTGACAAAACAAATACAATCTTTCCTAGTGTCCAGTGGTACCCCCACCCACTGATCCCCCCACCATAACAACATCATCCTTTCCTGGTGTCTAGCAGCCCCCCTGCTCCACAGGCACTGATCATCCACCCTGCCACCACCCCCAACTTTAAGCACCAGTGCTGTGGCTCTGATACAGTGACTGATATAGACCTCTTCTCACCTTCTTGGCCAGCTGACATATGAAAAGTCAAAGAGCGCATGTCCTATGTATAGTACAGGGTGCGCATCCTCTGTACTGTACAGGAAGTGCATGGCCTGTGTACTGTACAAAGAGCATGCTCCTTGTGCAGTACACAGGCCATGGGCCCTGTACTATACATAGGATGCACGATCTCTGACTTTTCATACAGCGGCCAGCCAAGGAGGTGAGAGGAGGGCCGTGTATCAGAGCCATGGTACTTGTGATTCAGGTATGGGGATGTTGGCAGGGTGGGTTGTCAGTGCCCAGGGTGTTGGGTAGGGCTGCTAGCTGCCAGGGAAAGATGACATTGTTAAGGAGAAGGAGATGGGTGGGGGTTGTCACAACCCCACTCAGCAGGTCAGCCCTCTGCTCCCAAAGTGCCATCTTCTGAGCATAGTATTGTGAACAGCTAACAGAACAAGGTAACCCTCTTGTCTGTTTTTGTGGGTTCGAGTCACCTTTGTCCCAAGTTCTGGAGGGATTCAAACTGATAACCTCTTGTTTGCGAACCCAATTCTCAGGCTCAGATAATTCTGTCTTTGGGGGACGAGATATCTTTGCCTATAGGCACCTAACCAGGTATAATAAAATGAACCCTTAGAAGTGTATGCAAGACCTAAAGAACTTTTACCTGTTTCCTGGTTTGGTACTACAATTAGCTCATGCACAGTGTCAACTGTAACCATCTAAGCTTCACTTATAAAAAAAGAAGTTTCAAGGCACACCAGGCAGTTTCTGTTTTTAAAATATATATCTTTACTTTAAAATAGGTAAAAATAGGAAAACAGTAAATACAGAACGAGATAGCCCAACACATACAATCTTAGAAACAAGACAGTTTTAAAAGTGCAAAGTCCTACAACCCATACACTCAGACTGGTCTTATCTAATGTATCCTCATTTTCTTAATCTTTCAGTGCTTTGATGTTCTTCTTTCTCAGTCAGAAAATGAATGTCTCTCTGTGACTCTAAGGTCTGCTCAGTATACTTAAAAGCAGTCTTGAGCCTGCCTTCTCTCTGAGGTCACCTAACTCCACCTTGATGTATTAAAATGTATATTTTATAACACAGGATGTTCCTAATAAGATATTTAAAAAAATTAGGTGACATCAGTGAATCTCCTCTCTTCATGTGACTTCCCCAAACCAGTCTGTGATCTGCTTCACACAGACATCAAAGTCTTTTTGATGTAATTAACTGGCTTCCACTGACTATACCCCAAACAAATGCATATTGGACTTCCCAATTTATTCTGGGACCTGCTTCACACAGACATCAAAGTCTCTTTGATGTAATTAACTGGCTTCCTTGGAAGACACCCCAAACACATGCATATTCCTCTTTCTTCATGACACCTAGTGCAAATCAAAGGATTTCCCTGAGGACGTCATACATGGATATTTTAGTTCTTGGCTTCAAAGCAAACTGACAAGCTAATTGCATCCCAGATATCTGTAGTTTAACCTATGTTCTGTCCTTTGAACTTATACAGTGGGAGGGGGTTGATGTGTCATTTCAGCAAGACAGTAGTTTCTCCTAACAGACACTCCCCTACATATCTTATATTGCAGAAAAAATATCATAGTGTAATCAGAACCAGCTGTCCACATGCCACAGGGGGTACCACTACACACCAGGGAATATTGTATTTGTTTTGTCAATACACTTTTTTATCATTTGACAAAGCAAAAGATACACAAGAAGAAATATGTTTTTTTCAAGGAGCCATGGATCAGAGCTGGGGGGGGGACCACTGGCCACCATGGAGTATGTTTTTGATTATGGGGCCAGGGATCAGAGATTGGGGGACCAATGGATGCAATAGAATTCCAGTATTCACATGTGTCTGACAATCAGAGGGTGGTAGTGACCATTGGATGCCAGAGAATTACAGTATTCACATGGTGCTAGTAATCAGAGGGTGGGAGGGACAACTTTATGCCAGGGAATTACAGTATTAACATGGGGCCAGTGATTGAAGGCTTAGGAATGACTGGACATCAGTAAATTACAGTATTCATACAGGGCCAGTGACCGGAGGGTGGGGGAGATCACTAGGCACTAGGGAAGTGTCATTCACATAATGGGGCTGGCAATCAGAGGGTGGGGGGACCTCTAGGCACTAGGGCCATTTTGTTCACATAATGAGGGCTGGTGAATGGAGGCATGGGGACCACAGACCACCAGGTCCTATTATTTGCAACTATGGCACAGCGATTGGAGGGAGGACCATGGACCACCAGGGCATATTATTTGCAACTAGGGGCTGGTGATCGTAAGGTGAGGGAAGGGCTACTGGCCACCATGGATGTATTTTTATTATCAGGATGGGTGCTCAAATTGGGGGTGGGAACAGTCCCAGGGGTGCAAACCTGCTGCTGCTGCCTCCCATGCTGATATGCCCATAATAGGCATGTAAATCGTCCCTTTGTGCCTTGCATGCCCAATGAATTCATTTGTATGGGGACATCTGATTATCATGCTGGAGCTACCAGTGCTATTGGGTCTGGGGGCACTATTCCCTGCACTGCTGGGATCCATGTCGGTGCAGCGCTACTTGACTTAGTGCTGCACAGACATGTCCCTATGTTCAGGCAGATAGTGCTAGTGCACTATTCATCTGAATATAGCATCCTCGGGGTCCTGTGCAATGGGCAAGTCCAGCACAAAATTTGGCACTCCGCTTTGCCCATTTTGAATATCCAGCCCTTGGTGTCTCTTCTTGGTAAAGTATCTAGCTTGGGAGAATTTGGGTCATGATGGGATATTGCACTCTTATATTCACTTATTCTAAGTTTTAGTGGATGGAAAGTTTTGCCAATAAAGCTAAGTCCACAGGTACGTTTAATGCAATATATGGCATGGTCAGAATTACATGACAAAAAGTGATTTATTCTGAATTGCTCATTTCTACTTGTATTAGAAATCTATTTTAGCCTAGTCATGTTTGCACAATGAGTGCAATGCCGACAACTGTAAAAACCTTTGGGTTTCTCATCTAACCACATGGTAGTGGGTGCCAATGGTGTACAGTGTTGTGTTTTTTACTAACATCTGTTTGATGCTGTCCATTTTATGTGCAGTTACCCACAATCTCATCAAATATTTTGTTCTCTAATTAGGTGCTTTGTAGTATGTCCCAGTGCTTGTTAATCACAAGTATTATTGCAAAGAACTGGTCACTATATCTCATTATGTGTATCTTTTAAAAATGTATTTTCTTTCTACCATCATTGCCTTTAGTTCTGCTTCTTCTAATATCTGTTTGTTGCACCCCCCATTTAAAAAGTTCTGTATAACAGCCCTATTATTTTTCTGATACTTTTCTTCATCCCACTGTTAAGTTTGTACCTCAGTAATTGACTATACAGTATGCTGCTGGTCAAATTGGGTGGATGGAAGCTTGAGAAGTTCACTGGTTGCCATAGAAAACTCGAGATGAAGACACATTCTTATCTGTGTATGGGTGCCCATACCTTATCTTTTATAGTCTGTGGGCATCCATGCCCATTTCAGATACTCTGCTTTCTTTCTGTGAACTGGGGGTTTGGAGGAGACACATGAGGACTGGTGGCCATCTCAAATTACTGATTCAATATGCTGCAGCTTTTTCTGTAAGTTTAAGTTTAAATTAAGGAAACAACTTCAAGCTCAATTGGATCGAGGAAAGCAGCTCTTTGGCAGCATTCTAAGTTGTTGTGCTGCAGTAGTGATGTCACTACTGCAACACAACAACATAACGATGTCATTGCTGCAGCACAACAAGCATATTCCAGGCATGGGATTCCATGCATAAGAGGGTTACACCATACAATATACAGAGGATACTGGATGGGCAACTGTGCACAAGCAGTGTGTTTTGCCAAGGGGGGGTCTGATTCCCTCTGACCTCAAGAGCGAAGCTCAAGTGGTCCATGGGAATCAGAACCCCAAGGTGGCAGAACACACTGATTGTGCGTAAAGTTGCTCATCCTGTACTTTTATAGTGCATAATATTACATGAAATGTGCATGTGGCAGTTCTTTTGCTTTCATAACAAAACTGACCTGTGCAGTCTCCAGAGGTTTCAGAATGCTGCTGTACCACAGAAGAGTACAGTCACATTCCATGACATTTGAACCGTGATACAACAGCATTTATAAAGCGATGGAATTATATACAGAACAATGCTCTAATATACACAGCAGGCAAGCCAGATTAATACATGCATTGTTATTATGTATACCTGATAATGTGAACAGGAAACCTCTGAAACAGATTTTTTGCCATGTTAATAAAAACCCTCTGGGCATTGTCTGGTTACTATGTATATTTTTAATACATAACAAAATGGGCAAAAACAGATGTTTATGGATTAACCCAAGTCTGACTGTATATGGTATGATAGTGTAATGGATGGGCAACAGTGAACAGCAATGCTGTGTTCACTTCGAGAGGTTGTCATGACAACCAAGTAAACTTCGAGAGTGAATCTTGAGAGGTTTCGGTTATCAGACAACTTCGAGAAGTGAACTCAGCATTGTTGTTTACTGTTGCCCATCCATTGTCTTTTATAGTGTATGGGCAACAGTAAATCAAGGCCTGACCACCTCTTGAGCATTGAGACGTGTGTTCAAGCTTTGCCCCCAATCAAAGAACAAGACACACTCTGTCCCCAGTCCCCCGATCTCACAGGGTAAATTTTGTTTTTTTATAAATAAATTTACACATGCCTACTGTCTAATAGGGAAATGTTCATCAAGAATGTGCCTTTATTTATCTTCACTAATTCATTGCTGGTCACTTTCAGGTTCATGTCTCACTACCGCTGCCATTTCCCGAAGAGCTGTGCTTAACTTACACACATGCACAAGCATGTTCAATGCTGTTGAATCATTGATGTGATGTACTCAAGATGGAAAAACAGCAAGTTTATGTCACATTGATAGTAGAGTAAGGTTGGCTTTCCACTGAATTTAGCCCATAATAATGTTCTACCATACACTATAATACAATACTGCCTTATATGGAAAAATTCAAATGGTTGTTCATTGGAGCAGCCCCTTACCTTTATTTAGAACAGGCATTGAATGCTAAATTCCACCCAAGTTCTCCTCCACTCCTCCACCTTCCCTCACACACACACAGATTTTTTTTAAATTCACGATGCTTTGGTCGGGGCTCCACCGGCCACCATCAGCACTCACCTGCAATCCCCACAGCTTCGCCCCAGCACCAATGATCCCAGAACACACCTCCACCCCACAAGCACCCTGGCTCCCCCCCAGGCAGGACTGCCAGTTTCCTGATGGAACTGCTACTATGGTAAAGGAGGGCACCCTGGCTTCCCTCGAGGGTGGGACCACCAGGTTTCCAGCGGATTGAGATATGGTAAAAAAGGGGAAAGGGGCCACAGGTCATGGTGCAGGGTCCAGGGGCAGGGAGGATATAATTTTGCCATTGGAGCCCCAAGGACTTTTAGTAGCCCCCAGTGGGAAGAGTAGTGTACAATGACACTGCGACATGGTAGTGCTGGTGTCTGACATGCCTCCTGAAGATCCAGGTGCCAGTTGTAGTGGATCCCCCAGCCTCTGCCAGGGGTCCATTTTATACCAGACACACAATCCCCCTCTCCATGGAGAAGGGGAGCCATCCCTGGATGCTCAATCCTTCTCCAACCCCTCCCCCGGCCAGCACTCTGACTCCTGAGTCCTTTCCTGAACTTGGGGTGCCAGTGCCACAAGTGGACACCTTGTTGCTGCACCGATGGTCTAGCAATACACTCACACAGACATTCTGAGCTGGTAGTGGCATCGACTGCAGCTGAAGAGCTAAAGAGGCTGATTTCCACTGAAATGATTCCAATTTTCTTTTTAAAAAGTCAGAGTACAGCAGGTGATTTTATACCTCTTATTGGATCAACAAAAACATTTTGGTACACATGCATTCAGGCCGAAGGAGCATAAGCATCAGTCATTGGCAGATTTTACGAGAAGCATGCTATAACTGATCTCAGAATAGAGGGAGTGAGTTAAAAGCAAGGGAAATCAATGTATCAGTGGTACTGACAAATGTCAAGCTGCCCTTAACAGAAACAGGACCGCAATGAAATGAGATGTGGCATCACAGCTAGGCTGCCTTGTGTAAATACATTACTTGTAAACTAGAAGCAGATTCCTCTGAAGTCTTTTCATTGTCTTTTCTGACTATAAGTCAGAATGAGGAGATAAGTTTCAGCATCCTGGACCAGTTGCAGATGTCTAGTCTGGGAAAGTGTTGTACAGTGTACACCACTTAAGACAACAAAGGGCTGCACCACTTTTTACACAATATAAGCTCAAGCAAGGGGTGACATTTAGCAATAATAAAAGTAGCCTTAAACTAAAGTCACCACCTGGAATTCCGAAGTCAACAAAACCAGAGTAATACCCAATAGGGCGGGCAGTATTAGGCGATACTTGCCTGCTCAGGGGGTGTAATGAGGCCCAATGCCACAGGCAGAGGGTCTTATAGACCCTCAAAGGGCAGGTATAGCCAAATACTGCCCACTGTGGAGGGTATTATTGTCCTTAGAAAATGTGCATTTTTTTATGAGATATAAAAAAGTAGTTAAAATGAATTAAAAAAAATAAATTTTCTATGTAAAGTAGTCCATCCACTGGTAGAATTACCAGAAGAGGGCACTGCTGTTTTTCAGAGCTTTTGTTTTTTGCTTCTCCTACCCCCTGTAGCATTCTCCTTCCAGGCCCATATACATAACGCAGCATCTGTTGCTTCTCCCAAAACACATTTACATACAGTAGCGTCTGTTGATGAGTCTTTATATTGTGTTCCCAAGCATGGTCAGGAGAATGGTGCTGATTGTAGTGAGTGTGATAGTGGCACTGATTGTACTAAGTGCAGTTAGGAGAGTAGCTAAGTTGCACGGTCAGTGACCGGCAGTTTTAGTGAGCTCTGTCGGGAAAGTGGCTGAAATAATCAGGAGATAGTTGCAGAAAAAGCTTACTTGTTTTTATTAATGCTGATCTGTGACTGTTTTGAGTGGTGAGAGGAGGGCTGGAGCAGGTAAAATGACTAGAATTTGTACAGCGATTGTGAGCTCTCTGATGTGCAGTACTGCCAAATTCCAATCGCATTCAGAAAAATAACAAGAACGTGTTTTGTGTGTAGTGAAGGGGCATAAGTAAAGCATTATGGTTAAGGTTTTGGTGTAAGTTTCTTGAGGGGCTCACATGCTAAGACTGAAAAAAATGGCTGCCATTGAGAGCAGTGATTTCTTTTGTACAGAGGAAGGCTGACACTGACACTTGTTTTCACTCAGTCTCAGTTGACACATGCATGCGCTCCTACATAAGGCTCTCAGCCAATCGGAAGCTAGAATAGTTTTTTAAGCAATTTTCTTCAACCAAATACAACACAGATGGGCAGCTATTAGTGTGTCAGCTTCCTTGCACAGAAACACAGATAATGACGGCAGAAAAAGACAATTCCCTGCAGTTCACTTTGTTATTAACTTTAAGGAACTTGAACGTCTCTATCATGTCTCCCCTCTCCCCTCTGGTCTCCAGTGAGTACATATTTAGTACCTTGAGGCACTCCTCATAGGATCTGCCCTGCTGGCCCTGAATCATTTTTATGTTTGCTTGCACGCATGTGCAAGAAACATAGTGCGACAATCAAAATGCAGTGCCATTACGGTTGAGAGCACCACTTGAGTGAGCAGTGCTCGCCCTCCCCACACACATGCACGCCTGCACGCGTGCGTGCTCATGCGCTACCTCCCCCACGCACAACTGTATGGCTGACAGGGTGCCCAACCCCCGTCAGCTCTACTGTCCCCCCCACAGTTCAGATGGGCCGACGGGGTGCCCAACTCGTCGGCTCTACTGTCCCCCAGAATATCAGGTGCCACACTGGGAGCCCACCCCAGTGTGGCAACAGGTCTATGGCCGCCAGGGTGCCCAATCCCCATCTGCTCCACTGCCCCCCCCAACAGCCTTCCAGTTGCCACGCTGGGAGCCCATCCCAGCATGGCAACGTCCCATAGTCCAAATAAAAAAAAACCTGAAAGAAAAACCTTCCCTTGCTGCTCTCTTCACCCCTCCCACCTGTGCCCATCCACTGTGCACCCTGCCTCCCCACACCCCACTCACCCCATACTTACCTCCAGAGCTTGCACGACGATCTTCAGTGGACCAGGAACACGTCTGCACTCTTCTAAGCTGACCGTGAACTGAGGAAATGCCGGTAAGCTGTATAATGTAATGAATAGGGTTTTTTCAACTTTGCTGCATATCTCAAGCATTTTTTGGAATTTTGGCACCAAATTTTCAGCATGGGGTTTTGGGACCCCTCCTCATGAATTCTGTCACTGTCCTGGCGTTAATCGGGCCCGAAGGGTGATTTTGCGGACATTGCACAAAATCACCTTTCAGGACCGATTAATGAAATGACAGTGCCAGTGTTCATAAGGTGGGCTGTCAAAAAGCCTATGTTGAAAATTTGGTGACAAAATTCCTTAAAATGACTGTTCTACAAGCGTGCGTTGCGCTGTTCCTACGCACGCTCATAGGTTCACGAATTTTCAATATTTTCACTCTGGATTTTCAACATTGTCATTTGACCACACTTACTTATGAGCAGTATAGCTGTCATTTTTCACATCTCACCCAAAATGTGTTTCCGAGCATGTAGCGCACAATGGTGCACTTGGTGTGTGAAATCAATGTTCAGGACAAATTAAGAAAATCATATTGACACTGTTCATGAGCAGAGGTGTTAAAATGGCTATGTTAAATATTTGGTGAAAAAATTCCCAAAAATGACTATTTTACAAGCATGCGTTGTGCTGTTCCTACGCACGCTCGTAAGTTCACTAATTTTCAATATTTTCACTCCAGATTTTCAACATTGCCATTTTACCACACCTCCTTATGAACAGTACAGCTGTCATTTCTCACTTCTCACCCAAAATGTGTTTTTGTGCATGTAGCGCACAATGGTGCAGTCGGTGTGCGAACTCAATGTATGGGACACATTAAGAAAATCAGTCATACTGTTCATGAGCAGAAGTGTTAAAATGGCTATGTTAAAAATTTGGTGAAAAAATTCCCCAAAATGACTGTTTTACGAGCATTTGTTGCGCTGATCCTACGCACGCTCATAAGTTCGCAAATTTTCAATATTTTCACTCCAGATTTTCAACATTTCCATTTAACCACACCTCCTTATGAGCAGTACAGCTGTCATTTTTCACATCTTGCCCAAAACATGTTTCCACCCATGTAGCGCAGAATGGCACAGTCGGTGTGCAAAATCAATGTATGTATCACATTAAGAAAATCACAGTGACACTGTTCATGAGCAGAGGTCTTAAAATTGCTATTTTGAAAATTTGGTGAAAAAATTCCTAAAAATGACTGTGTTATGAGTGAGCATTGCGCAGTTTCCATGCACCCTTGTAAGTTCATGAATTTGTAAAATTTTCAGTCCAGATTTTCACCAGTGGCATTTTTCCACACTTCCTTATGAACAGTACAGCTGTCATTTTTCACAACATGGCTGAAATGTGTTTTCACACTTTCAGCACAGAAATGCGTGGTCGCTGTGGGAAATAATTGTTCGGGACAGATAAAGAAAATCACAGTGACACTGTTCATGACCAGAGGTCCCAAAATGCATGTGTTGACAATCTGCTGTAAACAATTCCCAAACTAATTACATTACGGGTGCACGTTGCACAGTTTCTATGCACGCTTGTGACTTCACCAGTTTTTTTAATATTTCCACTGCAGATTTTCAACACTGCCATTTATTACACCTCCTCATGAACAGTACAGCTGTCATTTTTCACATCCTGTTCAGAATGTGTTTTTGCTCCTGTGGTGACAAATGCCATAGTCAATGTGCAAAAGCAGCTTTTGGCTAACAAACTGATATTGCCACTGTTCATGAGGTGGGGGTCACAAAAAACCCATGTTGAAAATTTGGAGTGAAAATACCAACAAATGCCTGAGGCGTTAGGGTTTCCGACCATAACACCCAACCCTGTAGAGAATGACAGGCATCAGGGCTGTGACTTGGGATTGTCACCTGCACTGCTCATACCATTCCACCCCCAACCACACACCGCAGCCACTGAGAGGCATCGAGGTGTGCATTGGAGTCTTCGGCCCCAAAGTTCACCCCATTCTCCTATACCACACCCATCTCACAATATTTCCTGATGAAATAGGGTGCGCATAAGGGCAAAAGACCCCAAGGCACACCATGACACTTGTGGGTGTCTGCATGGTAGGGTGTGGTGAAATGGCGTGGCCGTTATGCCTGCTGACCCAAAGGCACACCCCAATGCCTGTCACTGTCTGCAGGGTGGTGATGGGGTTGGCTTCAGTTCAATACTTCACTGTCATTCCTATTATGCAGCTCTGTAACTCCTACACTACCAATGCCAATGCCAGCAAGCAAACATTCAGCATTGACAAATGCTTCGTGTTATTCTGTACTGCATTGTCTCAAACCATTCTTATCCACTCTAAGGTGAAGACTCCAGGTGAGGCATCACCAGGGATCCATAGAAAGGAAGTATTACCTCCTTTCTTCTGCTATCAATACCCTTCTCAATACATCCCAGCATCCTGTTAGCCTTGCTATAGGCCTTGTTGCACTGACTTGACATGTTTCAGGTCTTTTAACAGTTGTACTGAGTGAAAACAGGTGAAGTTATCATCATTAACAAGATGATAAGAAAGAAAAAGAAAAGTGTGTAGGATGTATAAATGGTACAGGATGGGAGATACCTTCAAATAATTATGGTTTCTGTAAACATAATACAACCAGAAGCCTCAGCCACAGCAGAAACCATCATGGGTATGCAAATACATGTGTCTGAGAATGTGGGGAGGTAACCTGACTAAGTATGTTTAAATTTGTACTACATTCTGTTTGACAAGTCACTATTCAAATCTCACAGTACCAGCTGTGCTGAGAGCCAACAAGCTGCCCCAAGAAGGAGCCCAGAGACTTAAGGGCCTTTTATATGAGCAGCTCTGCACCATTGTGAGCAGTGCAGACTAATTACAATGTTACCCTTTGTGTAATGTAATGGCGCACCACACTGCCATGGAAGTGAACGTTGCACCTCCACATGTTCCCTGGTTTCCTGGGTACATGGTGTGTTTCGGCTGTTTTGCACCACCAGGTAATCAAACAGCGGCGCTCACATCGATCCCTCCTCCCAATTCCACAGGCAACTCATCGGGCTCTTGACCGACTAGAAACATTGTTAAAACACTGGAAGAGCCATTGGAGCGATGCAAAGCAGATCATGTATAAAACAAAAGTCCAGCGTTGAAGATGGAGTAGAGCAAGATGATTTCAATGGCAACATTACCAGGTAGGCTCTGTGTAAAAGGATCTAATGAGATGCAGTTTCACAGTTAGGCAATCTTGTGTAAATAAACTGAGCAGATACTATTAAAGTCTTTTCTTACTGAAATTCACAAATCGTTGTTGGGAGATATTCTGGGCCAGCTACAGATGTCTGACCTGGACGAGTGCTATATACTCCTTCAGGCATTAGACTGCACAACGTTTTGCACATTTTTAGCTGTAAGCAAAGGGTGAAATCTAGCAATGGTAATAGCAGTCTTTAAATACAGCCAACAGCTAGGAGTCCAGGGTCAACAAATGCCTAATCTTTTCAGAATAGACAGCTACCATACTGGTGCTGCAGCCTTCTGGAAGCAGACACATTTCAAGTCCTGTTATTGTTGTAGTGATTGAAAAGAGGTGAAGTATTTTAAGTGCTGATCAGAGAGAAGAACAATATGTAGTACGCATAAATGGTACAAGAAGGCAGATGTTTTCCAATTTGTATGATTGCTGTAAATAATCTGATTGTTGGCTCATTGATATGTAACATCGTGGCCTGTTCAAATAACTACGATTTTACAAGATAATTCTGTTTGCGTTGTTTTCTAGTCTGCACTTGTGGGGAAAAATGTTTAATTATAATTTTATCACTGAGAAGTGATTTATTTGAGGTAGTAAATTGTATGTTATACTGACGTCACAAATAGCTGTCAGACTTGCATCATCCTAATGCGCAGACAAAGGCAGCATTGGTCACTGATGGCCGGGGATCCTTTTGATTGCACTGTTCTGGTATGTTGTTCCTGATCATCCAGTCTTTGACAAAAAAATACAGTATATGAATTTCATTTCTGGTCTAGCATCACGACAATTTTTCACAAAGACCATGTTTTAGTGGCCACAATGTGTGTGCCTATGTCTTTTGCTGTGGTCTGATTTGTATTGCATTACTAGCAAAACCAACTCAGGGCAGACTCATCTTGTTCACAATTTGTGTAAACACACATACAATTAAAAGCCTTAGACCCTAAGCATCAAAATGTGTGTGTGTGTGTGTGTGTATGTGTGTGTGTGTGTGTGTGTGCGCACTTGTGTACATTCGTGTGAGTGTGGGTGTATGTTTAAGAGGGGTAATCAGACTAAGAATACTCCAGCTGGTAGTACATTGTGTTTGAGAAATCACTACTCAAACCTAACAACCAACTCACATACAGTAAGCGCAACAATAATATTTAAAGTTTGCACAAAAGAGTACACAAGATGAAAACAGGCAAAAGCTTCTGTTACATAGAAACGTAGAATTTGATGGCAGATAAGGACCACTTGGCCCACCCAGTCTGCCCATTTCCCTACCTAATAGATAAGCTGCAGATCCTAGTTAACCAGCAGCCTACTTCTTTCTACCCCCACCCCCTAGAATTGCCTTATGGCTGTCCCATGCATGCTTGAATTCAACCACTGTTTTTGACTCACAACCTCCTCTGGAAGGCTGTTCCATGCATCCACAATCCTGTCTGTGAAAAATACTTCCTTACATTACTCTGAGCAACCACCCTCTATCTTCAAATTGTGTTCCCTTGTTCTTGCACACCTCTTTTTGAAAGATGCTACTACCCTCTTGGACTTTGTTGATCCCTTGTGGTACTTGAAAGTTTCTATCATGTCCCCCTCTCCCTCCTTTCCTCAAGGCTATACATATTAAGCTCCTTGAGTTCTCTTTATATGTCTTCCGTGCAGACCCTGCACCATTTTAGTTGCCTCCTCTGGACAGCTTCCATCTTGTCTATGTCCTTGAGGAGATTGGGTCTCCGGAACTGCATACAGTACTCCAGATGGGGTCTCACCAGCTGTCTGTACAGAGGGATAACAACTTCCTGTTTTCTACTGGTGATGCCTTTCCTATGCATCCCAGTATCCCCCCAGCCCTCCTTACTGCTCTCTCACATTGCTTGCCCTCCTTTAAGTCATCTGATATGACTACCCCCAGGTCCCTTTCCATTTTTGTTGTTGTTAGTATCTCACCCCCATTGTGTACTCTTCCCCTGGGTTTTTGTTTCCCAGGTGCATTACTTGCACTTCTTAGCATTAAATCTAAGCTGCCATACATTTGACCATTCTTCTTCTACTTGCAAGTCCCTTCTCATCCTTTCCACTCCACCTTGTGCATCAACTCTGTTGCAGATCTTTGTGTCATCTGCAAAGAGACATACTTTTCCTTCCAGTCCCTCTGCAATGTCACTTACAAAGACATTGAAGAGGACCGGTCCTAATACTGAACCTCACTGCACCCCACTAGTAACCCCCTTTCAGAGTGGACTCCATTTACTATTACCCTCTGTGTCCTATTCTCCAGCCAATTCTTTACCCAGGCTATCATCTTGGGACCCACTCCCAGGCTGGCTAACTTGTATATTAATCTTTGTGTGGGACTGAGTCAAATGCCTGCTAAAGTCTAGGTAGGCCATGTCCACAGCCCTTCCCTGATCTAGTACTTTGGTCACCCAGTCAAAGAAATCTATTAGATTCGTCTGGCATGACCTTCCTGCTGTGACTCCATGCTGCCTTGGGTCTTGTGCCCCTCTGGCCTCTAGGTACTCGAAAATTATTTCCTTCAGAAGTGATTCCATCATTTTCCCTATCACTGAGGTTAAACTAACAGGTCTGTAGTTTCCTGCTTCTGCCCTGCTCCCACTTTTGTGAAGTTACTGCCTACTGAGTGTATTGGGAGGATTGCAGGAGGTGAATGTTATAACAAAATCTATTTTCTGCATTCAGATGTGCTGTATATGCATATACATAAGGGAGGAAACACTACATTGCAAATACTGCACATCAGTGAGCCTGTATTTACATGGTTATGCATAAGCAAATCATGACCAGTGAAAAACAGTAAAGTATGTAAATTACATTTTTGTGGTGGGTCATGATTAGAAGGCGTTCTTTGAAAAAGCAGCACATTCAACAGGAAACTGAATAGTTCAGTAAACAGATGCTGAACCACTTTTAAAAGTACTTTTTGGAACTCAAATCTTTATAGCAATGTGCAGTCAAAAGCCTAAGGACAGACGTGTCTTTTTAGCTATATTTTGTATTGTTTATACATAGAAACTAGTTTGCCAAATACTTGTCCATGCTGTGAAAACTGATTCTATATAGACCATCAATCTTTTTTTTCTGATCAGTACTTTGCCTCCTATTCACCCCTCTGCCCCATGTCCTGGCTTCTCTGGGACTTGCCAACTTGCTGCAGTGTCCTCTGCCACAGGATCTTGGAAGGGGCCCAGTCTTCGGTGTGGGGCCTATGGGAGGCTGGGCCATCATCTAGCTGCGATCATGGTTTTTCCACCAGATTTTTCACCCGAGGGCTCACCACGTGTAATAATGATTTTTGCATACTCCACCTCCATGGAGATGCCCCCTGGTGTCTGCTAATGGGAACTCTTTCCCTTTACATTCCAACGCACTGCTACCTAAACATTTCCTAGTCACCAGGGCTTCATTCTTAACCTAGCAGAAATGAAGTCGCTACAAATATCCCGTAATTTATTATTATTTAGCCCAGAGCAGCTCTGCAATTTGAAGGTGTCCCATGCAGACTTTCACTTATAACCTCCACATTTGCTGATGCTCTCCAATTCAACCATCTATTGAAACTTCCAATTTCTGATGCTGACAATTCAGTGTTCAGCCAGAAAATAAGGACACAGCAGAACAATTGTCTCCAGCCCGAACATGAGGAAGCAGTGCATCAAAGATAGCAATGCATCAATCATTATGACATCACCATCACAGCTTCTGATAGACTATGAGACGGAGTGGCAGTTCTAAGGCATTTACAACACAAATATGTATCTCATTTCTCATTTGAAAAGACAGGCAAGTGCTTAATTGATAGATACAGTAACATTGATTTTTAGAAAATCTCTCAGAATGATTACAGGAGATTGAGCTTCACTCTCTGAAAACTGACAGGTAGTAGAGCAATAAGCCATACAACAATTGTACAAAACAACAACAAGCGTCAAAATTATAAAACTATAAGTGTACAACAGTCAAATGTAATATTGGCAAGTCATATATGGATATTTAAAAATAATTTTACTGAAACCTATACAATGAATATACTATTGATGCAGCTCCAATGACGATATTAGGAGAAGAAATGTTGCACTCACACCGTACATGTACAGAATGCTTCAGCTGAGCACAGTCTGGCATTTACTGCAACTGCCACATACAATAAATGCCGGGTGGCTCTTCAGCTAATGAAACCACAAAACTAAAATTAAACTGAGGAGACAAACCAACTCGAATCCATATATTACAAAAAAGTAACAGGGGACAATGATTTCTCGGCTATCATTTGCTCTAGAGGTTCACAGATCCCCAGTACCTCTAGATAATATTATAGCCTCATAATACATAGTCCCCTATATAGAATTATATTTGTAGTGTCATATGGCTATCTTTTCATGTATTAATTTTTGTAGTATTATTTACAAAATTTATAAATTTAAATATGTAGTTTTAATTGGTATAAAAAGGATGGGTAGAGCAAAAGCAATACAACAACTGTACAAAATCACTGCAAGAAGCAACATTAGGAAACATGAGTATGCAACAGTAAAACACTGATGGGTAGAGTAAATAACAGTATGACAAGTTTGTAACATAACAACAAGGAGCAAAATTACAAAAACATAACTGTAGAAGATGTAACACCCAGGATTTTTTTTTTAATCGTACTAGTTATGTTGTCTGTAAAGTATTTCAGTTGTGATATGTATGGAAAGAATTGACAATTACCTCATATTGCAGTCCTAGGCCTTTTGTGTGAACATTCCTGGGTTCTCACAGAGGTTGAGTGGGGGACTGTAACAGTTCCTATCCTGTAAAAGTTTTTTTTTTTTATTAAACTTCATAGGGCTGAGTCCCTTTCATAACAAAAAGACATACAAACGTACAAAGAACCAGCAGAATAAATTATCTATCTAGTCTGCTCATATTGCTGCATCCTCAGTTTAAACTATTGCCCTACCCCAATCCACCCTTCCTCTCCTTTCACCCCTCCCTTGATTCTTACTTTCCCCCTAACTCTAACACAGCCACTCTTGAAGCTGTCCACTGACTTTGATGAAACCACCTCTTCTGTAAACATGTTCCAACTCACCACCCTCTCTGCCTTCTTCTCGAACTTCCGCCCCTCCAGTCTGATACTATGTCCTCTTGCGTTTTAGTTTCCACTTAGATTCAAAAGAGAACTTCTTTATCCATCCTAGTTATTCCTTTCAAATACCTGAAGGTCTCAATCATGTCCGCTGTCTCTCTCCCTCCTCTCCTCCAGCAAGAACATGTTTAGAGCTTCCAATCTCTCTTAATATATTCTACCCTTGATCATCTTCATTGCCCTCATTTGGACCATCTCCTGTAGGTTAATGTACTTAATAAGGCATGGGCACCAGTAATGTACAGTGCACTCCAGATGCAGCCTCATCAATGACCTGTACAAGGGCAGTATTACCTCCTCTCACCTGCTGTTGATCCCTTTGGTGATGCAGCCCAACATTTTCTTTGCCTTTGCTGCTGCCTTCCTACTTTGCATGGAGTGCTTCAGGTCACTATTTATCATAATTTCCAGATCTTCTTCTCCTCCAAAGAAGATACTGTGACCCCTCCCAGGCTGTATGTCATCCTGGGGTTCTGGCTCCAATGTGTATAACTTTGCATTTCTTTGCACTGAAGCCAAGCTGCTAAATCCTGTACTACATCTCTAGTTTTTCCAGAGCTTCCTTTAGGTCCTGTATCCTTTTTGCTGTGTCCACCCTCCCACAGAGCTTGTTGTTGTCTGCATATAGGCACATTTTGGCCTTTTTTGGCATCCCCAGTATAATTTGTGAAGACATTAAACAGCATTGGTCCTAGCACTAATCCCTGACGGACCCCACTGGTGATCTTCTTGGTGGTATATAGCTCACCCCCCACCACCACTCTCTGGGTTCTGCCCTTAGCCAGTTTTCCACCCATTTGGTCATCTTCTTCCAAACTCCAAGATCCATCAACTTTCTGATCAAGCTCTTGTGGGCTACAGAGTCAAAGGCTTTGCTGAAGTCCAGGTAAAGGATGCTTACTGCTTGGCCCCTGTCCACTGCTTTGGTGACCAGTCAATGAAGTTGATAGAGTCATTTAACATGACCTCCCTCCCATAAATCCATGTTGCTTCAGATCCTGGAGACCATGCTCATCTAGATACTCTTCAGCTTTTCCTTAAATATGATCTCTATGAGCTTGTACACAATCGAGGTCAGACTGACCAGTCAGTAATTCCTTCAGTCATCTTTGGGACCACTCTTATAAAGGGCCACTGTGTATGTCATTTTTCAGTTCTGCAGTATCATGCCTAACTTTGGTGAACTATTGAACAGGCCAGCCAGTGGATATGCAAGCCACTGTGCCAGTTACCTCAGCACCCTTGGGTGTATGATGTCTGGGCCTGGAGATTTGTCCACCTTCAATGCTAGTAACCCTGTCCTCACCCTATCCATCTTTATTGATACATCTGTGCCCCCTGCCCCCTCCTCCTCTTCTTCTCCCTAGTTGCACTGACCAGTCTTTCTCCCTGGTGAAGAGTGAACAGAAGCACTCATTTTGTACCTCTGCTTTGCCGACATTCTCCTCCACTCTCCCACCCTCCTTCCTTAGCCTGACAATCTGATCTTTCTTGTCCCCTTTCTTGCTAATATAGCAAGGAAAGGCCTTGACTTCTTCCTTAATTCCATCAGCTAGCTGCAGTTCCTTCTAAGTCTTAGACTGCCAAACCACTGTACCTGCTAAGCTAGTTATCTTCATGTAATCCTCTCTGTCTTCCTCCCTCAATCCCTGTCTTTCTTTCTCTCTTTGTTCCCCTGAATTTCTTATAGGCTATACTCTTGTCTTTTACTTCCTAGGTAACCTCTGTACTAAATCATCTGGGTGCTTTGGCCCATGAGTTCTTCCCCTTGAGCCTAATGCACTCCTCTGTAGCATCTATTAGTCCTTCCTTGATAATAGACCACCTTTGGACCAGCCACATATCTGCTTGGATACTTGTTAGCTTGACATGTTTTGAATATAAACAGGACCAAGGTGGATTGAGAAGGTTTCCTGCTGAGTAGCCAGCCTGGATAACAAAAGGGCCAGGCTCCATTCCATCAAACTAGTTTGGACCCATTCTGGAAAAGGGTGGTCTCCAGAGAACAAACGAGCAGATCCAGAATGTATTGTCAGACAGGCATGTGTGATGATGTTGGTATAGTGGGCTGGGTAGCCAAATATATTTTTGTTGTATGTATACCATGAGAAATTCAGTTATGTTTGAAATTTTGAACTAGCAGCATCATGGTTCACATCTGTCTTAACTCACCAGTTCACAGTTGCGTACGTTTCTTCTAGTCTGCTTTGAATCTAAACAGCTTTGGGTTCATTTTTCTTCTGTGTGATCTCTATCTTTTTCCAAAATGCTTATTTTTATCTCTGTAGAAATACTCTATTCCCTGTAGCCTTTAGTGTGTATTGTCCTGTAACATATGTAAATATCATGGAGTATTGCATGTTATTTTTATATACTTCATGCTTTCTGTGACTGAATCATTTCAGGTATAGATAACCAGTGGTAACTTGAAAAGCATATGGTCTGTTTCTGAAGAGACAAGCTACAGTTATCATAACTAAAGCAAAGTGTTCTAAGCAATGACAAAAGGGGTGGATCATTTTCCTTTGAGAAAGAGCACTGTTTTGGAAGAGCAGTGGCTCTAGTGGGATTTAGACCTACAGATATCCGGAGTGGGAGTCATGCTGAGTGGTGGCAGAATACCAAGGCAACCCTTTCAGGCATCTGAAACTGTGAAAAGTGGTATCAGTGTAGACTGAGTTCTGGGGAGAACAAATCTGTGACAATAACTCTACAATAATATAAGACTGATCAGAAGAGCAAAAACAATACAACAGTTGTGTAAAATAACAACAAAGAGCAACACTTGAAAAACATGAGTATGTAATAGAAAGACGCTGCTGGTGGGAACAAAAAAAAAAAAACAACTATCATGCTACCTCACTGAATGCACTCAACAAGTGAAAATCCTAGACACCCACTCAGATTACTGTCCTGTCTCTACTAGGGTGCCCCAAGGATCTATCTTGGGACCTCGCCTTTTTAGTTTATTTCTCAATAACCTCCCTTAATCCTGCCCTGGCCATGTCCTTCTGTACACAGATGACAATGTATTGTTCTCCAGTCAGCCCGACCCTGCAGCACTTGAATTACAAATGCAGAAGAGTTTTTCAGCAGTGGAGACATGGTTCCAAAACCACAGGCTCCTCCTAAATTACAAAAAAACAAAGACCATGCTCTTTGCAAAATCCAGAAACAGGGACAAAACCTATCACTTGCAAATTTGCAACAAACAAGGGGATATAAAATGGACATGGTCAATACTTTCAACTACCTTGGGATTACACTCGATAGCACCCTCTCCTACTCACAACATGTTGACTCTGTTGCCAAAACCGTCAACTGCAGAACTGGCCAGCAGTACAAACATACGCACTGCCTAATGGACAAAGCTCTCAAACTTGCCACGACTAGCTCCATGTTATTGACTATAGACTATGGTCTATGGAGCTGCCACTGATACAGCCCTACACAGAATCAGGTTAGCCCTCAACAAATCTTGTAGACTCATCCTGTAAGCCCACCCCTTAATCCATACCTGCAAGCTGTACTCCTGTACTGGCTGGCTTAACTTAGATAACAAAAACTGCTACCAAGTTTGCCTTCTCACAAAGAAAGCCTCTCTTGGCCTATCCACCCCTGGGGTGCTTGGCTCCTCCTCCTCAACAATGGCATCAGGAATACCCAAAACCTGAACTGTCAGTCTCTAAAAGTGCCCTTTTGCGGAACATCCCAAGGCCAGAGTTCCTTCGAATATAGGGCCCCTCATGGTTAAACTCTTTGAGCACTGACCTCCTGTCCAGTACCAGAATTGGCTACTTCAAATCAAACCTTGGGACCCACAGCTCTAAGTGTGGCTGCGGTTAGTTGCACTCATTTTTCCCACTCCCAGCTCTTACCTCCTCCCTCCCTTCCCCCACCTACCCTTCTGCTGACAAGGCCTCTTTGAGCTGCTTTCTTCCCCCCTACCCCCTCTACTCCACTTCCACTCCTTGCTCTATTTTTCCCTTCACCTTCCCCTTCCCCGGTCCCTCTCTTTCTCCCTCTACTCCCCTCCCTCGTTTTCTTCTCTTTACCCAATACTTTCTTTCCTCCTTCCCTCTCCATTCCGGTTTGTGATTTTTTTTCCTTTGTAAATGAGCATTTAGCTCAAAGGTGTTAATTCCTAGTAGCAATAAATAAATAAATGCAAAATAAAAGCAAGAAGCATAATTTTAACACAAGTACACTACAGTAAAAAACTGATAGGCAGAGCAAAAACAGAGCAACAACTGAAATATTACATAAAAGGAGCAAAACTGCAAAAACAAAAGTATACAATAGAAAAATTGACAGGTAGTGCCACAAAGCAGTATAGCTATTGTACAAAATAACAGCAAAAAATAAAACTAAAAAAATATTATACTGCAGGTGTGGGCAAAACTGGGGAAGTTGTTTTTCTGGTTTTTGTTTTTCCAAAAATCACTCCCAGTTTTGGTTCTGGTTTTGGTTCTGGATTCCAATTACTAGATCATTTTAGTATTTGATGTAACTTTAACACAATAAACCGATCATTTTCTATGTCTGCTTGCTTGTATGCAGAAAGCAAACATGTTGTGTCTACTTGGAGAGTAGGGTTTTATCCCCCTTCTTAACTGAGTTGGCTATCTTTTCCTCAGTTTGGGCCTTTGCTATTCTTGACTTCCCTCCCTGCTTCCTTCTGCCTTAACTGGTACAGCTCTGTGTCCTGCTACTTCTATGTTTTCTTATACTTCCTGAATGCTATCTTTTTCTCCCTAACCTTCCCTGACGCCTCTTTTGAGAACCATGGTGGCTTTTTCCTTCATTTTGATTTGTTTATTTGCTTCAAGCAAAGGCTTGTTGCCTCTGTGATGGCAGTTTTGAAGTTTCCCCATTGTTGCTCCACCCCTCCTTCTAGCCTGTTTGCTAGTGCTTTTCTAAGGCACTCTCCCATCTTGCCAAAGTTAGCCCTCCTGAAGTCCAGTACCCTCACTTTTGTATGGCTTGACTCTGTAGCTGAGTTTATTGTGAACTACCATACACTGTTTGGTGGTCACTTGTTCCCAGATGGCTACCTACTTCTAGATCTGAGATCCTCTCACTGTCCCCATTTGAGAGTACATGGTCTAAGATTGCTCCCTCAAGAGTGGGTTCCAAAACTAGCTGTCTGAGGCATGCCACCTGTAGGGCATAGAGAATGGCCCTGCTCTTGGATGTGGCTGCTGCAAATGTGCTCCAGTTAACATCTGGCATATTCAGGTCTCCCATCAACAGTATCACCCCTTTCTCTGCCATCCCAAGAATGCTTTCTATCATATCCTTGTCCATTCCCTCCCTCTGACATGGGGGTCTGTAAACAACCCCTCTGCGGATTGTGGTGCCATTTCCAGTCTCTAAGGTGACCCACAGTGCCTCTCCTCCTCCCTGTTTACTCTTTTGTTCAGTTGCTTTTATCCCTTCCCTTACATAGAGAGCTACTCCTCTCCCTCCTTGTCTCTCCTGTAGGGTGTGTACCCTGGTATGTTAACATCCCAGTCATGGTTCTCTGTGTACCATGTTTCTGAGACTGCTAAGATATCCAGACATCCCTCTTCCATCAAGGCCACCAGATCAGGGAGCTTGTTGTCCAGACTATGGGCATTGGTACTCATTACCCTCCATTCCCTGATGGCCTTACCCCTTTTTGTCCCATCCCTGTCCTTATTGTCTTTGTCACTTTCTCCATTTACCCCTGCCCTTCTCTCTATCGACATCTCTATCTTGGTGTTTAGCTCATTTACTACCCTTAATTTTTTTGGTGGGGGGCTAGGATTTCCCTGCGCCTTTCCAGTGCCTCCCTCTTGGCTAGTTTAAATATTTGCCAATGAAGCATTTAAACCTATCACCTAGGATCTTGGTTCCCCTCCTGGACAGATGTAGACCATCACGCCAGTGTAGGCCTGCATCACTCCAGGTGGACCCCCAGTCCTCAATGAAGCCAAATCCCTGAGCTCTGCACCAGTTTTTCAACCACTGATTGAATCCCAATGTGGGGAGCACCCTAGCCTCACCTACGCCATAGACAGGCAGCACCTCCGAGAAGGTTACCATGCATGCTACTTGTCTAAGGCCCCTCCACAACTCCACAAACTCTTCCTGCACTGCTCTGATCCCTTTCTTAACCAAGTCATTTGTCCCTAGGTGAACAATGACATCCAGCTCCCTCCCCTGTGCAGCTACTCTGGTGATCCTGAAGAGTCGCTCCCTGTCCCTCCAAGCCATGGCGCCAGGCAGGCACCTACCTCCTCTCCCCTTCCTCCCCCAGTTCTACCTTCCTAACAATGGAGTCCCCCACCAGGAGTTGTTTCCTTCCCTTGTGGGGTCCCATGCCATTCTCCTGTGGGTCTTCTTTGTGGAAGTTCCCAGCATCCTCCTGTTGCAGCTCAAATGCATCTGTTCTTTTGCAGTATTTATCACTTCTTTACATACCCACCTCACAGGAAGCACATTGCAGGTGCTGGGTTGCCTGAATAATTTTAGTCAAGACCAGGGTCATCATATATAACTCTTTTGCAGAAAAATGGTTTACTGTTCATCACAAAGTAGCCAGTTATCTGAAAAGTGTTGCAACAAATCAACAACCTTGTTACTTGACAGGATGTTTGAACTCTAGAGAGCTTTGCAGAAGAAAGGGTATCCGGTTTTCTCTACCATGGGTTTCTTCCAAGACTGGACTGTAATTAACCAGTTTGTTCCCCTCCTGATCTGTAGATATCACATGAACTGAACTTCATTAGAAGATGATCATTCTCCGTATCAGGGATCTCAGATGTCTGTCCCAGCTATGTGCTGTCGCATGCAACCATGTACTCTGAGTGACTTACCACTGTACCAGCTATCCTGATTCTCATTATCTGCAGGTATGACATATTTGTTTTTTAATTATACTTTACACAAAGACATGCCAGTTAATAATCATAATAATTTGTCCACTGGGCTTCCTAGTCATCTTCGGCAAACAGCTTCAGCTATAGACTATAACAGAGTTCACAGAAAGTGACATTATTAATTTCAGCCAACTCTCTGGCCTTCGTCCTGAGTGGCTTCCTCACTATTCCCATCACTACCATGAAATTGGGTTATTCTACATTAAGGCTATAATGAAAAAAAAAAGTTGATCCTCAGGATTCCCTTCTTCTTTTCTTTCTTTTTTTATATTTTCTTGCGCGTGTGCAAGAAACATTTTGCTTTGCTTCAAAGAACGGCATTTCAGAGGTGTGTCATGGACTAGCCAATACAGATCAATCAACATTGGGCTTGTCCCTGACAGACCAATGACCATATAAGCAGGGTATGACAGTGGTTCACAGTTTCATGGGCATAAACTTTGTGTACTTGAAACGAATGAAGCACTCCAATTCAGTCCTTTGATTTACATAAAGCATAAGCCAGCCAGCAAGCAGCTGAGCAGCTTTATTACCTCTACTGTTCTCTGTTGCGCTACCTCACCCAAAAATAAAACACATACCACTGGTATGACACCCCTACATTCACTGGTGGGACACTCAAATGTTCACTCGCTCGTCTGTCTCTCTCTCTCTCTCTCTTTTGACATCTGTGGCTGCTGACTGCTTGCTCTGAACTCCCCCCCCACCCGCCAAGTCTTTTACATTTGCTGCAGTGCAACAGCACTTATTGGCAGCTCCTGCCACCCTGTGCACTCTCCCTCCCTCCCTCTCTCCCCGTCTTGCACTGCTGCCAGAGCAGCTTCACTAAATAGCAGCTTCTTGCTGCTCCTGCTCCAGCCCCTTCCACCCCTGGCTGCCTCTTTAAGCAACATGGGGCATAAACAAGTTGAAAATACTTCTGCCTGAGCTGCGATTTGGGAAGGTGGGAGGAGGCACTTTCCTCCCCTGCCTCCTCCAACTCCCGCTGACTCCCTTTTGCTCCTTTTCTCCCACCCATGTGGAGTAGGCCACAGCCTAAGCTCCATATGGGCTGGGAGTTTACAGTGCCCAAAGGCACTTTCACTTAAATGCAATTGTGCTAGCGAGGCTGGCTGCAACTGCAGCCCAGTGGAATTCTACTGCTGCCACTACCACTTATTAGTGGGATTTTCTGCTGTTGAAAAACATTTTTATGCGTGCTTATCTTTTCATTTTCACATGGACTGGGGCCAGGGGTAATAACTGCTGGTAGCTTTGGGCTGTTGGTGTTTGTCTAGTGGGAAAGCAGTGGCTCTGTAACATGCAACACCTGTGAACACCCTGCATTTGATCTCCCGCAGCAGTAAACCGGTAGGAGCGGGACAGTGGGAAAAGAGATGAAGAAGATACTGGAGATACCTGCCGATTATGTCATGCTGTCATCCCAAATTGCAGGGTTTAAAATTCTTTGTTCTGCCATGCGTGCTGTTCAGGTTGCATCTTCAAGCATTAAATGTTACATTGCAAGAGCTGTTCACTTGTAAACATTTTTTTTCATGTAGTTATTTTACGTTCCGAGGACCGGCTTTCTAACATTTTACTTAAATGCCTCTTAATGTTGTTAAAGGTCCTGTCTGGCTATGGATTCAGCAGCAAGGAGTATGATTACTTTATTTGACTTTTGATAACTGGGTAGGCCCACCGGGACAGCATGTCCCTTTTTCAGGGGTGACCTGGAGTTAATCGCATTCAATGTAAAGACAATAAGAGACATTGCACATTACATTCATAGTGTGTACATTCAGGGAGTAAAACTGAAAAGAAGGCCTTTGTACAAGAGGAAAACACAATGTCACTGGTTAATTACGCAACTTTGATTGGACAGCTGCAGATAAGCAGTTTACATTGGGTTGAGACACCATTTTGCAGGTCACAGAGTCCTATATAAGTTATATACAAAAATACAGAATGCAATGAGTTTAGGCTTCTTTAAGTCATAACTATTGCATAAAGATATCTGTACTTCTGTATGGGTAATTGTAAATTAAATGGTAAAATGTTAATATCTTATAAGTAACCTAGTAGAAACCTAGAATTTGACAGCAGATAAGGACTGCTAGTGTGCCCATTTTTCCCTTCCTACAGTATCACCACAGACCCAAATTGGTCTCTGACTCTTCCTCTCTTATGCCAATCCCATGCATTCTTGAACCACACCACTGTCTTTACCTCCACAACCTCTGGTGAAAGGCTGTTCCAGGAATCTACCACTCTTTCTGTGAAGAAGTACCTCCTCACGTCTGTTCTGAATCTACTCCCCTGCTTCACAGTATGTCCCCTCTTTTTTTTTCTTTCTGAAAAATATAGTCCTTTCCTTCTGTACCTTATCTACCCTCCTGTGAGGTATTTAAAGGTCTTTGTCATATTCTCCTCCTTCTTCTCTTCCAGGGTATGCGTACTGAGGTCCTTTACTCTCTCCTCATAAGGCTTTTGCTAAAGACCCTGCACTGTTTTAGTTGCCCTCCTCTGAACCTCTTCCACTCCATGTCATTCCAGAGGTGTGGTTTCCAGAACTGGACACAGTACTCAAGGTGGGGTATTACCAGCGGTCTCTATACAGGGGGAAACACCACCTCCCTCTTTCTGCAGCTGATCCCACTCCCTATACACTAGCATTCCACTAGCCCTACCAGCTGCCTTGTTGCACTGCCTGCCCACCTTTTGGTTATCCCTGCCATGTATATCATGCAAGAAAACATTCAGAAGTGACAAATGCTTGTTTATACTTAGGGTTGTGCGTGCATATTTACTGAATTATGAAGTCTCTGGAGGTCATCATGTGGTTTTATTGACCCCGGTATTCCCTAGTAACAAACTAGAAGTGTTTTTATTATCATACAGTAACTAACAAATGTAAAGCCATTGTGGTTCCTAATTTTATTCTCTTTGGCCTAAAAGTATACCTTTTTGTTTCACTTATGATTGCTCCTTTCTTCCTGTCTTGTAAGATGTTTTTTTTTCTCATTTTGAGTCATCTTTAGCACTTTTTTTACCTTTTAAATAATTAGAAAGAATGCTCCTTTTAATACAGCCAGCCCCAGGTTTTATTCAGTATTCTTAGATGCTTTTAAACACCTATTGCTTAACATTGCTTTCATTGTGATTAGGGTGAACTAGCATGCAGCAGACACTATGCCATGAGCTTGTGGTTGAATAAGCGGTATGGGTGAAATCTGGACCACCGGAAATGGACTGGACCAAAATGGTAAAAACCAGCCTGGGTGCAACTTATGTGGTCTGGCTGTTCTGGCTGGACCAGTTGGTACAGTTTTTACCATTTTGGTCTGTCCATTTTGGCTGGTCCAAATTTCATCTAGGTTAAAGGTATGAGTGAAATTCAGATTGCCAGACTTGAGCCAGACAAACATGATAAAAAGTCCTGTCTGGGTTAGGCAGTCCTGATTTCACCTATACCTTCACCTAGATGAAATATGGACCAGCTAGAATGAATGGACCAAAATGGTAAAAACCGGAATGAGTGGTCTGGGCCAGAACTGTGGGAATCATGCAAGTTGTGCCTGGTCCAGCTGATCTGGCTGGACCTGCTGACCCAAATTTTACCATTTTAGTTTGGTCATCTGTATTAAAAAACAAATAAGAAATACTGGTGAAAATCTCCAGGTAAAGCCATATAAAAAGGGTGTTCCATTTAATTATTAAAAAAATCTGCTAAAGCAAATTTAAAATGGGAAAGAAGGGGTATTTGAAAAGACAGGAGAACAAGTGTGATCTAAAATGCAACTAGAAAAGTTCTCATGCATTGATACATTTTTGTCAGGGGTCGACTCAGTGGCCTGCTGGCCAAAGATCACCAGTTATTAGATCAGGCCAGATGATTACTTTTGGTACTGGCCCCTATTGGCCTTCACTTCTTTTCAAGTGCTATATTATGTTGCAGGGAAAAAGCTGTCTACACCAACTTCCTGGTTAGGAGGCTTGGAGCAGTTTGTGGCATGTGTAGGAGTTGCCAGCTGACCTATTTGTCATGGACCAGAGCGCAGATTATGAGGTGCATTGTGGGAGTCCCTGCCAGGAGTGCAAGATTACACAGTGGGAGGGGGAGAGGTAGTAACAACAACAAAAATGGAAAGGGACCTGGGGGTAATCATATCAGATGACCTTAAGGTTGGCAAGCAATGTGCGAAGGCAGTAGGGAGGGCTGGGGGGATACTGGGATATATAGGGAGAGGCATCACCAGTAGAAAAGAGGAAGTTGTTATCCCCCTGTACAGACAGTTGGTGAGACCCCATCTGGAGTACTGCGTCCAGTTCTGGAGACCCCATCTCCACAAGGACATAGACGGGATGGAGGCAGTTCAGAGGAGAGCAACTAAAATGGTGCAGGGTCTGCAAGAGAAGCCACTCTGAGGAGAGACTAAAGGGACTTAATATGTATACCCTTGAGGAAAAGAGGGAGAGGGGGGACATGATAGAAATGTTTAAGTACCTCAGTGAAATCAACAAAGTCCAAGAGGGTAGCATCTTTCAGAAAAAGAGATGTGCAAGAACAAGGGGACACAATTTGAAGATGGGGGGATGGCTCAGGGGCAATGTGAGGAAGTATTTTTTCACAGAGAGGGTGGTGAACGCATGGAACAGCCTTCCTGAGGAGGTGTGGGGTCTAAAACTGTGGGAGAATTCAAGAATGCATGGGACATACGGCAATTTGTGTGGGGGGTTGGAAGAAATAGGCTGTTGGTTAAATAGGATCTGCAGCTTATCCTCTAGGTAGGGAAATGGGCAGACTAGGTGGGCCAAGTGGTCCTTATCTGCTGTCAAAGTCTATGTTTCTATGTTATGTAACAAGAGACATTGCAGGGACTGCACACACTTGGATCACATGACTTACAGGTCTGGCACATAGAGTGGGCTAAAGATGGTGGTGGGAAGGGCTAACAAAATCATTATGTTTGATTGACAGCTGTTTCACAATATGCTGCTGCATGTAAATTTTGTAAGTTCAGAGAGATCCATACACGAGCACTCTGGAAATGCAGACATTTTAAAATAAGAACATTTCATCACAGTCTGATTTACAATACTGACACTGAGGCTGTAGTCGATGGAAAAAACAGCAAAATGCAGTTTTAGGTTTGCTTGTGTGCATGTGCAAAGCAAACATGTTGTGTCTACTCCTGTAGTACTGGCTGGAGAGTTGTGGCACTATAGCATCCAATATGGCTGAGCTTGCAGAAGGCATGTCACTCACAGCCCAGTGAGGAGCATGCTGATGGTGACACTGTTTAACCTTGCTAATTGGTAGAAACTTTGTGTAGCTGAAAGAATGCAGCCAAACCTATCACAGTGCGGCTGCAACTTTTCATGTACAAGATGCTGCCCAGCAGTCAGCTACATAACTGACATTATGATTAGTCTGCTTCTCATCCCTCCCACAGCTCTCTTCTGCTCCCAACCCTGCTACCTGCCCTGAGGTTGGGGAGCAACTGTACCATCAGCTGTGAGCGGTGACTCTCCTTTGCTCCAGACCATGCTGCCTGCACTGGGGTCAAGAGCAACTATCCCTTTAGCCACTATCTTCCATGGGGTCAGAAGCAACTGTACCCTCAGCTGCAATCAGCAGCTCTCCTTTCCTGACCTCACTGCCTGCTCTGGGGTCAGGAGTCAACTTTACCATCAGCCATGGCTGATGACTCTCCTTTTCTGACCCTGCTGCCTGCTCTGAGGTTGGGGAGCAACTGTACCATCAACTGTGATCATTGGCTCTCCTCTGCTCCAGACCCCACTGACTGCTCTAGGGTTAGGAGCAACTGTCCCCTCAGCCACGATCTGCCCCAGGAATGAAGAACAACAGTTCCTTCAGCCACAATTGGCAGCTTTCCTCTCCTGACCCCGCTGCCTGCTCTGGGGTTGGGAGCAAATTTATCATCAGCCATGACTGATAACTCTCCTTTCCCAACCCGAATGCCTGCCCTGAGATCAGCGAGCAACTGTACCATCATTCATGACCATTGTCTCTCCTCTACGCTGGACACTGCTGCTTGTTCTGGGGTCTGAGCAACTGTCCTGTGAGCCACAATTGGTGATTCTCCTCTCCCAACCCCACTACCTGTGCTAGGGTGGAGAGCAACTGTGCGGTCAGCTGCTATCTGCCTTGGGGTCAGGAGTAACCGTCCTGTTAGTTATGATTAGCAGCTCTTCTCTCCTGACCCCACTGTCTGCTCTGTGGTCAGGAGCAACATTACCAACAGCTGTGACCAGGAATTCTCCTCTCCCGACTCTACTGTCTGCCCTGGGATCAGGCATAATTGTGTCTTAGTATCAGCTGCAGGTGCTATAGGGACACTGTGCCAACAACAGCAAGGTACCAGTCAGCTGTTAGTAGTACTGCAGATGTTAAGAAAGCAACAACATTATCTGTGAACCTCTTCATTTCCCAGTTGTGACAATTTCACTATTATAACTTGTGTCATAATTTGTTAATTTTATCTTCTGAGCTATCTATGTTCAAAAGCTACACAGAAATCACAAGCAAGCAAGCATTCGGCACTGATAAATGGTTGTTTAGGCAAAGGATGATTCCTTAGTGTAAAATTAATCTAAAGGTTTTACAGAAACCAAACAATAGGTACCCTACATCACTCGGTGCAGGGAATGTGTCGAGCCGAGGAGGCTGTAGGGGAATGCAACCACCAAATGAATACATTGGTGAGCTCTGATTACTTATTCCTGTGCCAAGGAAAGTGTTCACAGTACTCACGTTTTTCAGATATCAGTGTATTTCAGGGGTCAAGTGTTTGGCCAGTAACTGGCTAGTAAGGCTGGGCTATGGGAAGGACTCACTGGCAAAGCCCATCATGCCCCCCACAGGCCAACCAGGTATGATCTCAGTAAAGGAGTTGGTGAAGAGATATTGAAAGTGGCTCTTGCCCCAGAGGGGCAATGGGGGAAGGGCTCAAATAAAATGGCAGTATCAAGTCAGAAAGGTGACTGGCAGAAGGCCAGATTAACTTTTTGGAAAAAGCAAAACTGGGGAATTGGAAGATTTTGTGAGTGGGATAGTCAATGTGAGGTGGGGGAGGTTCAGGAATATAAAAAATACAAAAAACAGCCAAAAAAAAAAAGATCTTAGCACTTCAGTGGGCAATGTACGAATAGGCCTCCATAAGAACTGAACCAACGAAGTTCTAGGTGACTTGTTTTTATCAGAGCTGGTTCTGCACATTTCTGATAAAATAGTTAACATAAATACAATGGTGCAGTCTACAGCAGGTCAAAAGGACTAGCAGCAACACCTAGGGGCCAAGTGCTCACAATACAGCGCAGTGAATAATGAGGTGATGAACACGTGGCGGCAGGACAGACACGAGGGACAAAGTGGGACCAAGTAGATGTTTGATTGAGGAACTGGAGGAGGAGGGGAGGTGAAAGGGGAGCACCTTGCAAGTAATACTGTTGTGATTCACTTCCACTGTCTTTTTACTTCTGTATTTGTCTTTTCACTTTGTGCATCAATGTAATGCTATGTATACGTGTCTTTACCACCATGTACTGTATTTTGTGTTTTTCTGCCCACTGTATATAAGGCATATTTCAATTTTGCAGCCTCTGTGTTCTGTGATATGCTCTGTACTTTTGATCTGCTGCACTACTGTCTGTCCTAAGCAGGACCTCCTGGTAAATGAGCACTGCTTAGTGTAGCTTTTCCTGGCAAAACAAGTACAATGCAGTACAAATACGAAGGAACTCCACAGTCCATTGTTAATCCGCTGAGCATTTCGGTGTCCAGACAGCAGCTAATGTGAGGATTCTAGTTTCCTGTGAAATGAGGACTGACAGCACTTGGTGAACTTAAAGCCCTTGCTTTCAATCAGTGTGTGTGTGGTGTGTGGTGTGTGTGTTTGTCTGTGTGTGTGTATATATACACACATGTGTGCATGTGTGACTGATAGCATTTGGGAGCTTAAAGCCCTTGCTTTCAATCAGTATGTGTGTGTACACATGTGTGCATGTGTGTGTTTCTTTGTGGTTGAGGGTGTGGGGGGAGCACATTCAGTAGCATTGACTAATTACAGTGAAACAGTACAGCCAGTCATTACCCCCAGAAATTTGTGCTCCCAAGGCATCAAGGCAGCAGAGCAAATGTGGTTGTTTCTCACAGTCCTGGTCAGCTACTAGTAAAGATTTTCTAATATTGAAGTATTCAGCTCAGCACAGACCCACTTTTCCTGACTAGATTGTCACTGTCAATCTTTGACATACCTCATATTAGTATGGGGGGGGAGGGGCAGCATGGGATCAGGTGCGCAACGCGACCTGAATTACAGCAAGATGAGCAACATTCTTCAGCACTGGACCCATTCAGATGGAATAATTTTGAAAGGCTTGATAGCTTTCCAATAATTCTGTACTTAATAAACCATTATATATCTTTTTGAAAATGCATTTGTCCCTAGCAGAGCCCTGAGCATCTGCTATATATATATGTAGAAAAAAATAACTCAATCTTTTCATGGCCTCTTGCCATTCCATTATCACACCACCTCCTTGACATGACCTTCCTCTGTCCTGCCTGTTGCAATATCTTACCTAATGAACTGCATATTTTGGCAGTTACGCTTTGTAAATGATGCATCTGGAACAGGTAAGCAGCCATTTCCCCAGTGTACTGCAACTTGGAACTTGTTTTAAAGTTTATATATTCAATAGCTCACAGTATGTTTCTGAAATTATTGGGGGATGGGGTTGCTGGTTTTTCATACATTTTTAGTAGATGCTCAGTAATAACTGAACACTTTATTGAGGACACTGTAATGTAACAGGCTAGGATTTTTGATGGGAAAGTTAACTCATTTTACAAGAATGCATTGTGTATAATGGCAGACCCGTTCCCCACCACACACACACGCATCAACTGCCACTGTAGCTTATGAGAACTGTTTGCTTCAGGTGACATTCTCAGAAGTACCATCATGCATTTTTTTGAAGAGCTCCATTTCCCTTCCTTCTGATATTATAAGACAATGATATTTGTGCTTGGTTTGTACTTAGTTTAAATGCATAGCATGTAACTGTAGGCAATAATGCAAAGACAATGAAAGGATTTTTTTTTTTCAGTTTCCTTTACGCACAGTATGTTTGTTGTACATTGCATCCCAAAGTGTTTTACAAGCCATGAGAGAGAGAGAGAGAGAGAGAAAGAGAGAGATTTGAGGTTAAGCAATGTTCACAAAAGTTATACAGTAAAAGACAGTGGTGGGATTTAAACTTGGGTCCCAGGCTCACAGATCTGCAGACAATCCACATAGCTACTCGGCCTAGCATACAAAATATACATCTTTCTTTCTAAACTACAACCTTGGTAGATTATTCACTCCAGTGTGTGAATCCGCACCTAGTGTCTGATCCACAAAGGGGGCCAGGATACACTTGAATTAAACATATCCTGACTGCAGAAGTTTGTACTCCAGTTCCCATTCACAACTCTTACCCACGGTGCTCCCCTAGTGCAGATCCATGCATGGGGCAGTGGACTGTTCAGGGAAGGGAGTTGTTCCAGACTACTGGTGTCCAGTCAGATGCCTGTGCCGGGCTGCCAGTGGATCCCTGCCTGTGCAAGGAGCAGGAGATGATAGGATATGGCAGTTCTCTGATGACTGTCATATTCCCATTGGAACATAATGCTAATTAAAATTATTGCTGTACGGTGCCTGGACATGCTGCAGTCCACCATGTAGCTCCTGACAGCTGAGGTCTGGTAGAGAGGAGGCCCATCCATCCCCGGGAACAAAGCTGTGGCTGGGCAAAGGGGAAACATAGTTGTTACTGCAGCCCTAATGGCAGTGCAGCCTCTACCTTCTCTGCTGTTACTCTGTACTGAGAAGAAAGATTCTAATATTGGTCACATGTCCACCCTGGTCTTTTCCTGTCTCACTCATGTAGTCATGCATGCAGACTGGCATTGTGTGTGGAGGGGGCCAGCATCCCATGTCATGGGATGGAGTGCACACACCTGCAGAGCAGACCCCCAAAAAAAACACACACACTCACAGGTGCAGAAGGGCTTGCATGCTATTCATAGATCAGGTTTTTTACCACTAAGCTCCTTCTGCAACATTTGTTAAGGACACGTGTCCCCTCTGTGCTTCTGTTCAGTAGTAGTTTGTCCCCCTCAGCATAGAGAGCATGGAATACTGGTTATTTAATAATTGAATTGTAAAAAAAAAAATTACAAAACAACTAGGAAAAATCCTGTAAGCTGATTTGCTAATAGGTGTCCATGACTTTATGGTTACAACTATTACCAGCAGCATAAATCTTATCATAACTCATATCCCTACACCAACATTCAAGAGTAAGGTCTTGCACTCCAGTGACATGCAGAAGTCAAAAATGAAACTGCACACTGCTGGGAACTATTTTTTTTAAACTGTAACTTTACACCTTACATTTTCTGTCATTTAAAAAAAAGATGGTAGCTTTTATTTTGTTTACAGTGTATTACTTGGCACAGAATATTGTTGATGTGCAGATGTTAATGTAATTTTACTCTTGCACCTTCTTGTATTGTCTGCCTAGCTGACCCCAACGGATGCATCTGGAAATGAACTGGTTACCAGCTCAGTATGTCTTTCCTGGTAAAACTTCATAAGTGCAATAACACACACTAGGGTGCCCAACCGTTGGTGGAATATACACAGTGGTGAAAGTGAACAGGAATGCACAGGAACTCAGTTCCTGTACCTTTTTTGAAGCAGGAATAGAGTTCCTGTACTTCTACCCACTGACACTGGAACTGAAATTCTTAAATCAGCAACATAATGACAGTTTCTGGCCCTGTGACCTGAAATCAGGGTTTCCATAAAAACATTTGAGTTGTACAACAGTGCTATTTTGTTAGAAATACTTCAGTATCTCTAACTGAATCTACTAGTGTCCAAACAGATAGATGTGTCTTGGCACAGCTATCCTTCAGACTGAAGATCTTCATTCTGCATTTCATATTTGCCAGTGCTTGAGTTCCTGTACTTCTTGTGTACCACTTGCACCACTGAATATACATATTTCTTCAGGTGTTTAAAACCATAACTTTACCTTGTGTCAAACACCCAGGGATATGCATATATTCCCCAAAGACTGCACAATCTGTTGTGTGTTCTTGTTTATGCAACCTTCTAGCCTAATCCTGATTACCTTAGCTGGCCCCAAGCATCTCATCTCAGTCACACCTGGGGGCTTTGTTTATAAGGGACCCCAGCCAGAGCTAATGCTAGTCAGCACTCAAAAGTAGTAGAAATCTAATTATGCTTTCATCATGGTTCTTTCTCTCAGTGTGCCCTATTGAAGCAGCACACAAGGGTTTATCAGTAGGCAGTGTGGTCTAATGGTTAGTGCACTGGCTTTGGAACCAAGAGATCTCAGCTTCAAACCCTGCAAGAGCCAAATAGTCACTGTGTGACCTAGAACAAGTCATTAAGACTCTCAGTGCTCCCATTCGCTCAGCTGTGAACATGGCTTAACTAATGCCCCATTGAAAATGAGATTTTGCATCTCAGCTGGGCTATACAAATAAGTTGTAAAATAAAAATATAAAAAAAATCACTATGCTAAGCTGAAACACCCAAAATGGCATCATACTGTATGTCTAGAGGTTATCTGCCAGCTAAACTAATCAGAGGATACAGATCAGGGGCTGGATTTTAAAAATGGCAAAAAACATCTGTGGGACCAAGTCATGTGCTGCAGTCTGCCAATGTGGAAAGAGATCTGCACACTGGCATACAGTCGTATTTTCAGCACATGCTCTGACACAGGTGCTAGGCACAACTGCTAAGAATGCTATACACCTGGTGTAACCAGGCATAACGTTTTGAAACAGCTGTACCAAAAGAAGGAAAAAACAGCTGCAACTTCTTATAAGTTATGAAGCCTACCATCAAATGGCTGCTTTTTAGAAAACCTTGCACATGTGGGAAGAAATGCTGTTCCACATGTGAAGATCCACTTGAGCAAATCTTTCTTACACCTGTGCCAGTTTTGGGGTTTTTTGAAAATCTGGTCCCAGAATGGCTAGAAACAACTTGCACTAACCATGCTGCTCCCAGCCCCCTTCCAAGAAACAAAACAAATTTTGTCCTTGGGAGTCACCCCTCCCTCTTGAAATAAAGTCTGTGATTATGTATAACAGGCATGCCGAACAGCTTGTTTAGTCACATATTTCTCATTATGAAAGCTAATGGACCCTGACTCAATGCCTTAACTCCTCTGAAATCATTGCTGTATATGTACTTTATGGCATGAATGTTCTGCTGCAGCCTTTGATGTGGGGTTTCCAGCCCTAAAACCCCGCCTCTACCCCTGAAGCAAATCAGGGGTGGAGTCTTCCTTGGGGTTGTCAACCTTAAAGCTCACCCCACTGCGGTAGCAAGAAAGCTCAGATACGATGGACACATGTGTGTATGTTTCAGGACTGTATAGAATGGGCTGAGCTCTAGGGCTGGCAACCCCACTTTGATGTGCGATGTGTCCTGCGATTGTATCCTCATATTTTGTTGTTGCTTTAGATGCACAATGTGTCCTCTGATTGTATCTGTATATTTTGTGGTTGCCTTTGATGCGCGATGTGTCCTGCGATTGTATCCTTCTATTTTGTTGTTGCCTTTGAAGTGTGAGATGTCCTGCAACTGTATCTGTATATTTTGCTGTTGCCTTAGATGCACAATGTGTCCTCTGATTGAATCTGTATATTTTGTTGTTGCCCTGCATGTGTGATGTGTCCTGTGATTGTATCTGAATATTTTGTTGTATTTGAGGTGCGAAATGTCCTGCGATTGTATCTGCATATTTTGTTGTATTTGATATGCAAAAGATCCTATGATTACATCTGCATATTTTGTTGTTGCCTTCGGCATGCAACGTGTCCTGAAATTGTATGATTTGCGATGTGCCCTGAGATTGTATCTACATATTTTGTTGTTGCCTTAGATGTGCAATGTGTTCTGTGATTGTATGTGTATTTTGTTGTTGTCTTTCATGAGTGATATGTCCTGGGATTGTATCTGTATATTTTGTTGTTGCCTTTGATGTGAAATGTGTCCTGTGATTGTATCTGCATATCTGACACTTGGCTTTGTTGCCCGTGCACCTTTTGGGTATGAGTGATGTGTGCTGAGATTGTATCTGTATATTTTGTTGTTGCCTTAGATGTGAAATGTGTGCTGTGATTGTTTCTGTATACCTGACACCCGGCTTTGTTGCCAATGCAATATCTGGGTATCCCTTGCCTCAATGCTCTTGTGCTGAGGTTCATTTTCTTTACAGGTTGCTTTCTTATTGTGGGCCCACCATGACTGAAACCCATAAAACCACATTAGAGTTGGTTCATTTTCTTCTGAGGTGAGATACAAACAAGGCACACTGAGAAGTCCTGTGTAGGATGCAACACATGTCTGTGTCTTCTGTTCTCAACCTTTGCAGATTGTGAGAGAGGTCCATTGGCACCATGCATTCCCGCTTAAAGCAGAAGCAGCCTAAATCTTCATGTTGATTTGTATATACTGTATATACCATGATGCTTTGAATTTGGGGGGTATGTGTGATTTTAAACTTCTTTGAAACTCTGTGTTTTTGCCAATGCCCTTTTTTGGGTAACCATTCCCTCACTGCTTTTGTGCTGAGGTTCTTTGTCTTTTTAACTTGCTTTGTTGTTTTGGGCCAACTATGACCCAAACCTGTAAGACCACATTAGGGATGGTTTGTTTTCCCTCGTGATGAGGTACAGATGAAACAGATCGACGAGTCCTGTGTAGGATGAAACATGGCTTCTTGTCTTCTGTTCTAATCATTTGCAGATGATGTGAGAGACTCTTTGGCATGATACATTCCTGCTTAAAGCAGAGTCAGCCTAAATTTTCCTGATGATTTCCATATACTGTACTGTATATCCTATGATGCTTTGCATTACGTGGAATGAGTGATTTTTTTATAAAATGTACAAAACAATTCTAGTGTTCTGATGGATACAGAACCACTCCAACCCATGCAATTATTAGCCCATAATTATATGGGTTGTAGTCCTAGTCACCAAGCCAGCCAATTTACATGCCAGCACCCCTACACCTCAGAATGCTCCTCTGACACTGAAACCTCAGTTTGGCTGCCAAGTTGTTCCCATCAGCAAATCCTTTCCTTCTGTGTTTGTATTTCATCCTGCAGCTCACTATTCAATTTCTTCTGCTGCCCTTCCACCACTGCTAAAAGAAAACCAGTGAGTAACACTCAGGAAGCAAGTAGGGGGTTGAAGCCAGGTCACACACTGAACTGCTGCGTAAACACTGAGAGAGAGAGAGAGAGAGAGAGAGAGAGAGAGAGAGAGAGAGAGAGAGAGAGAGAGAGAGAGAGAGAGAGAGAGAGAGAGAGAGAGGCTGGGACTCAGGAGAACATACAAACACCAAAACAACAGCAACTAAATGCTTGGAGAGTGAGGAGGGTGGGGACCTGAGATGGCCATCAGCAATGCCCTAAAATGGGCAAAACCAGTTTTGTATACTTAGGGAGTGAGTGCAGATGTGGGGCAAAGTCAGACAGTAGTGGACTGCTATACATTTTAACCAGGTAAAACACAAACTGCAAAATCCAGAACTGAAATAGATGATTATGTTCATGCTTTTTTACATTTTAGGATTTTCTTACACATTTTATAACTGTGTAACCCCCTTGCAAATGCGGGTTCCCAAAAGTCTTCCAAAAGCTTGCATAATTGCTCAGTGCCTGGAGGTGTTCGGTGTCCAAGCTGTTTAAATGTGATTCCCAGTGAGCGCTTTTAAAGCCTTCAAGTACTGTCTCTTTAAGGGCTGCCTGTTTGCAGTCATAATTAAACTGAAAATGGGGTCTGTGTGTTTCCCTACTCGAGTCCCGCTTGAGCTGCTGACAAGTTGCTCCGTTTCTGCCGTGGCTAAGTGGGCAGAATGAGCACTTTTAAAAGATGTAACTAATTGCTGGGAATTGTTTAAAACGATAATGAAAATGCAGTTTGTTTTAACCTGCTTTCTTGCAGTCTGGACTGTTTCTGTTGTGCCCTCCATTTTGGTCCCAGACTGTTGAATTGGACCCCAACCAATCAGTATGTGAGGACTCTAAGATGGAGCTTGCTTTGGGCCAATCGGGACTGGAACTCTCAGAGCCTGTGGAAATGGTATGGAAGGTGCCTCTGGGCAATGTAGTTTTGGATCTTTGGTGCCTTTTTGCACTTATAGAGGGAGCCCTGCTGTGATTGACAACTGAGCTGACCAACTGAACCTTTTGGATCTAAGTGAAAGACCCTGGGCTGTCTGTTGGGAAGCCAGATCCAAGTTAGAGAGTGAAGAGTTGTTCGAGTGGCATGATAGTTCACACGGGAGGCGCATGTGAGGCCCAAATCTCAGCCTGCTTGCCATTGGCAGAGGAAGAGAAAGAGAGAGAAAAATGTTTTTTTGGACTGAATCCGAAGTTGTGAGGAAAAAGCAAGCTGTTGCTGTTGGGACCAGGCTTACCCTGTAGAAGACCAAAGATTTTGCTGAAAACGATTGGCCTGTTAGGACTTTAGCTACTGTAGTGCTCCCGGATAACTGCAATGTGTTTTGCGATCGGGACCAAGGAGTCACCTTCCTGGTACAGTAAACATTCTTTTACATATAAATGTGCTATGTGCTGGAAGGGGATTGCTATCTGGTTTTCCCATTTGCTACAAACTGTGTGCTAGTGCTGGGAGTTGTTTTCCCAGCAATAATCGGACTGAATCTGAGCTGCCTGTCACAGATAGGCCCAGCCACAAGGGTCTTGCCTCACTACCTTGCTGCACAGAAAGATCCTTTGTCAAGGGGCCAAGCTTCCTCTGGCAATCCAGAGAGTTCATCCATCAGTCCTCCTGTGTTTAGCCTGGGTATCGTGAGTAATTATCAGAGTAGCTCCCTACAACTTTTGTTTAATCAAAGTGTGTCATCTAATTGTTTGTGCTTTTCTTCCTATGAACTGAGCCATCCTGCTCCAGGTTACAAATTGTGTGTGTGCATGTACTTTTTCCATCACAGGGCCCCAACCAGCTGCACCGGACCTGGCCAGCCCCTTTCTCCATCCTAGGTACCCAGAGAGTGTGACTATGTGGGACTCTAAGTGTATGCACAGTACTGTGATTATTAATGTGTTTAGGCTAATTAACCTGATTTTCCCCCTCCTTGTTACACCCTCAATAAATCAGATCTGTTTGTTTCTGCAAATTTACATGGACTGTGGTGTCAGTTTATGCTGAAAGTATTGTATTGTGGCTATTGTACTGCATCTCCTTATTTTACAGGGGATCCCCAGAGTCCAGCTGAAGGAACCAGTCCGGGGGTAAGTGCCAAGTGCAAGTGTATGTGGATTGCATATCTGGGGTATTGGAAAAGTTCCTGTTGTGTACTGTGTGGGCCACTAGTGGGAGACAAGGGGGATCACAGTGTCCCAGAGGTCTGTGACCTGGTTAGACTAGCCACAACCAACCCAGACCTTTGGGTGGAGGCACCCATTTTAGAACTCAGGCCCCTTAACCTGTTAGTAGCCAAGTAGGCAGGGGTAGTAGCCCAAGGGATAGCACCACCTAGGGGTTACAACTGCAATTAGACACTTCAGGGATGTGTGATTATGGGCAATAATCACACTTCTCTCCTGGGTGCTTAGACACTCAGCGCAAGGGCCTTGTTTCTAACAAACAGCCTCAAGAAGCCTGTGATTATTGACCTAGAATCACACACACTGTCATGCATGAAGGCACATGTATTAATTTGAAGCCTGGCTTTGTTGTTATCATCGTTTTTTGGATAACCTTTGGCTCAGTGCTTTTGTGCTGAGGTTCTTTGTCTTTTTAGCTTGCTTTCTTATTTTGGGCCCACCATAACCCAAACCCTTCAAACCACACTAGGGCTGGTTCAATCTTCTTTAAGGATATCTCTTTCATCAGGCCACACCTTTGGAACGATACCCGTGTCAGAGCTAGGACTACATGGAAACTTTCAAGCCAGGGGCTGCCCATGATCACATCATGAGCCAGCATCTCCATAACCATGGGTGGCCTTTCCTTTCCTCAGTGCTTTGCCCGCCATCAATCAGACCTGTCGAGCCCATCATCAGAAACTCTGCTGCAAAAAGCCATGGTTTTATTTATTTTTCTTATACAGAAAATTATAATCACTTTAATAGTGATTTTAGGTGACCTGTATGCTGCTGAAAGAACTGTCAATATTTTTACAGTATTGCAGTTGTGGAGAAAAAATCTACAAGGACGATGCACGTGATGTGTGTGTCTGCTGCTTAGGCCTCTCTCACAACATGAAAAACTGTGATATCTGCTGAATATTCAACTCTACTACTAGATGATGCAAGAAGGAAGCATTGGAGAAATTCTTCTAAAGAAGACCTTAGCAACAACGGAACAGCAGCTACAAGGCAAATCCACATTGCCTAGTCTGTCAACTGAATCACGGTCACCGAAGTCCCAGGAAAAATTCTTCTCTGGGAGCCATAAACATAAACACCAGGACAAGGACAGGCATCCTTGGTAAGATCCTGATCGCTGCTGCTGACAGCCTCTATGTCCCAAACTATGACGCCATCTGCTCCGGTGGCAGTGTCCACCGCCCTGCCAACCATTGACCAGACACCCAGGTCTATTTTGACCAGTATGTCACCATCATTGCCGGAGATCCAACTTCAACTGTCAACTACTGTGGTCATGACCACTACTCAAAGAAGTGTAGATGCACAGGCAGTGCTCCTGTCCTTCTCTGTTATGATACAATGCCTACTGCCAGGCCTACCTCCACTTACAGTAGGCCCGTCGATGGGGACTGCTACTACAACTACCCCATCAATGCCGCACTGCAATATAGTGTGGAATCACCTATCCAGCTGACATCACCGGTGCACTCCTCCATTCCCATCGATGAGAGATACGATGATGAATGTAAATATAATCCTGACCTCATTATGGTGGAGGATGAGAGGATGAGGAAGACTATGCTGAGGATAGCAATATGTGTATGGCACCAGCTCCACAGTCTTCTTTTGCAGTGAGGACTCTGTAATAAATAGCTCCAGGTCACCTCCAGAGGATCCCTCCTTTTTTGCAGTGATGATGCAGCAAATGGAAGCTGCCATGGACTTTACCATGAAGGAGCAGGATTCCACTAAAAAGAACCAGCTGGAGTTTCTGGTGATGCCAGAATCCCCTTCTATTATTGTTCCTCCCCTGTATCCAGAATTGGAGGATGCTCCCTATGTAGTCAGGAATAGGCCAAACACTATACCAGCTATTCTCAGAAAGGCTGATAAAATGTACTTTGCTTCTTCTGGTAAGCCTTTTTAGGCTAATCATCCTGAGACTGATTCAGTGGTGATCACAGCTGCCCATGACAGATCCAGGGCACCTGAGGTCCCTCCCTCCAGATAAGGAATCCAGAAGGCTGGATGTACTGGGCAAACGTACTTATGCCTCTGCCTTTCTTGGTCTTCAAATTGTCAGTTATCAGGCCCATATGATAAATTATCAGAATATCCTATGGAGAAAAGCTAAAGTTGTTGCACAAGGCTTGCCTGATGATAATGCCAAGCAAGAGTTACTCAAAACCCTTGCTTCTTTGGCCAGTGTGGATAGACAATTGATCCGCACAGCATATGATGTTTTAGATGCTTCTGCCAGGGCTGTGGCCTCTGGCATCTGTCTAAGATGCTACTTCTGGCTTATGGTATCAGGCTTTGCCACTGATGTGCAGAAAACAGTTCTAAATACCCCATTTAGGGGCAAGAAACTGTTTGACCATGATGTTAAAGAAGCTTTAAAAATCTTCGTATTGAAGAAGCTTTGAAAAATCTTCAATCTGGCAGGACTCTGAAGTCAGTCAGTTCTCTGTACCACCCCATGCTAGAGGTAGGGGCAGGAGTAATTTTCATCCCTTTGCTGTCAGAGGCAATCATCAGGCCTACAGACAGCAGGGTAGAGGTAGAGGTGCAGGAGCCTTGTCAGTCCCCTCCCAACCCCAGGTGCCCATACAAAAGCACCTAGAAGTAGTGAAGCCAGTGGCACTGCCTCTCCCCACTCAGCATAACTCCTCATATACCTCCCCAACCACCATTACCTCCAGGGGTGGCAGTAAGGGTTCAACTGTCCCTCCATCTGGATCAGTAGAGCGCAGTGACTAGAAATGAATGGGTGTTGGAGATTATAGAGAAGGGTCATGCTCTGGAGCTTCTAGACAACCCTCCAGACTATCCACTAGTTACTACAATATATCCACTAGGACACATAGCCCTGTTGCAGGAGAAAATACAGACCCTGCTCCAAAAACAACCCATTGAACCTGTACCTCTCAGACAGAGGCACAAAGCATTTTATTCCACATACGTCCTAATCCCCAAGTGGACAAGAGATATAAGGCCTCTTTTAGATCTCTGGGACCTCAGCTTCTTCATAGAATACAAGAAGTTTTTGGATGGTCTCTTTACAGGGTCTTCTTCCCCTGCTACAAACAAGGGATTGGAAATGCTCCCTCGGTGTAAAGGATGCCTATCTCCATATCAAAATCAGGAAATATCTGAGGTTCCTGTTCAGGGGGAAAATTACCAGTTCAGAGTGTTGCCCTTTGGCTTGTGTTCTCTGCCATGAGTCATTACCAAGTCCTTAGCAGTAGTGGCAGCAGCCTTTCGCAGGAAAAGCCTGTATGTCTTTCCTTACCTGGACGACTGACTATTAAAAGTGCACTCCAGGGACCAACTACTGCAGACCCCAGCTTGAACCAAACAGATGTTAGATGCTCTCGGGGGTGACAGCCAACATATCAAAGTTTGTACTGACACGCTGTCAATGCCTGCAGTATATAGCAGCAATTTTGGATACGGCCCAGGATTCAGCATTTCTGCCACTGGACAGGGTAGAACAACTGATTTCACAACCACAGCTGGTACATGATAGTCATTATATATCAACAAGGATGTTTCTATGCCTTTTGGGTCTTATGGTGGCAGCCATTGTCACAGTGCCACTAGCCAGGCTACACATGCAAATCCCACAGTGGACTCTGAGTGTCCAGTGGGACCAACTGACAGACAATCTAGACCAAGTGGTTCTAGTAATGTCTCCTTTGTGCAAAGTGCTCAAGTGGTGGATGGAATGCAGCAACCTGCTCAAGGGCATCACATTCTTTATTCCTATCCCACATCATATCCTCACTAAGGATGCCTTGGGATCAAGATGGGGACCCCACCAAGGACTTCTTCAGACACAAGGCAGGTGGAACAAGGTATAGCGCACTTTGCATATAAATGTCCTGGAACTGATACCAGTTCTGTATGGGCCCCAAACATTCCAGGACCACTTGTCCCCAGATCCCCTGTTAATACAAATGGACAATGTCAGTGTGATGTATTGCATCAACAAACAAGGGGAGACTAATTCCGACTTGCTATGCAGGAAAGCAGTGAGACTTTGATACTGGGCTGTGGAACACAGTCTAGAACTATCAGCAGTACATGTTCTAGGTGTCCAAAACATCTTGGCAGACACCCTAAGCAGGTTGCAGTCCATGGTGCATGAGTGGGAACTGCTGACCTCAGTGGCTGACTACCTATTCACAAGATGATGTCATCATGAGTTGGACCTTTTTGCATCCCCACACAATGCAAACCTTCCACATGTTTGCTCACTCAATCCAGAGCCTGGGGTTTTCTGGAGAGACCCTTTGTCCCTTTCCTGGAAAGTAAGATTTCTGTATGTCTTCCTTCCCTTTCCACTCATTCAGAGAGTTCTACTCAAGTTGCAGATGGAGTGGCAACTTTAATACTCATTGCTCCCCTATGATCTCGGCAGATATGGTATCCTCTGTTGCAACAGCTTGCAGTGGAGCCCCCAGGACCTCTGCCCCAGTGCAAGGGTCTACTGTTGCAGTAATAAGGAATGCCAGTCCAGCCAGATCTAAAGTCCATAAGTCTGCATGCATGACTCCTGAAGACATAGCCATAGCTTGCTTTAGGGTATCACAGAAAGTGGCAGATGTTCTGGTGGCTACAAGAAAACTGTCCACCAGACACACCTACTCCATGAATTAGAAGTGGATTGCTTTGTGGGCCACTTCACTGGATCTATTTACCTGTCCAGTCAGTCAAACAGGTTCTAGAATACTTGCTGCTGTCCTTACCAGATTCAGGTCTACAGTATTCCTTAAAGTTCACATGGCTGCTATATCATCTGTCCATGAGCCTGTGGATGGCCATGTGATTGCTCAACTGGAGGTCACCCTTGCGTTCTTGAGAGGCATTTTACACATAAGGCCTCCCATTTGAAATCCAGTCCCAATTTTAGACCTAAATGTTTTCTTGGAAAAGTATACTTTGGGTCTTTTTGAGCCAGCAGTGACTCGTGGCTTATGCTTCTTTCTTGGAAAGTGTTATTTTTAGTTGCAATCATTTCTGCTTGAAGGATTTCAGAGCTGCAGTCTTTAATGTCTGAGCCTTCTTATTTGATTTTCAACAAAGACATGGTGCCTTTGCATACTAATAAGTTTTTACCAAAAGTGGAGTCCGAGTTTACTTTAAATCAGACCCATTCACCTACTAGTGTATTACCCAGAGTATGCCAGTTGAGGGGAAACATTGCTCTATACCTTAGATGTGCATAGAATACTCAGATACTATGCACAGCACACAAAGGACTGCAGAAGGGTCTTGCAGCTTTTTTATTCGATTTTTATTTGTATACGGGTAGGTACACTGGGATACAATCCCTTTACAGGTATGACCAGTGGTCAGTCAAATACATATGTAACCCCTCACCCCTGCCTTTTTGCAAATGACAGGGGGTATGCTGTTGAAGCTGACAGCAGTACCAGGTGGGGGACTGGGTTCGGGGAGGACTAGGTTACTCAGCACAAGGGCTAGGTTTGGCTACTCTGCACAGGGCACCCAAGTAAATCCGAACACAGGAAGCAATAACTGTAATGTCCAATACCAGGAATGGGATTCTGAAGTGTGGCTTTATTCACATCCAAGCAGAACAAAACAAAGCATAGATGGACCCCCACAGGGCTACACTTCTGGTAATGCAGATTAAGAAGAATCAGAACACTTCCTCAACACTTCAGCCTTCAGGCTCTGAACCCATCAGGCACATAGCCCGGACTTGCATGCTGGTTTGGGTACACAGCCCGAACTTGTACACTATTCTGGGATTTCCCTGGCTTGGCTCCCCTGCCAGCCACTCAAACACCTTCCATTTGACATGGAACACATTTTCTGGTGGCTCCCTAAACCACCTAAGAGCCTTTGACTCCATAAGGGAAACTTCTTTTTAATCCGATGTCTGGGTACTTTCCTCAGCACTGGCCAAGTGCCTGAGGGAAAGTAAAAAGGCCACAGAGCAAATCCGTAGAGGTGAATTTGGTTACTACTGATGGGGGTCTCCCACCTCTCACTTCCACAATTCATACCCGGCCATTTCTCTGGACATTAAACATCTCTTTCTGAAAAGCTTGGCAATGTAGATTAAAGGGTAAATGCTTGGCACATTTCCTCTACATGTCTTGGCTTTCCCCTTTGTGCTGGACTTGAACATACTTTTACTTGGCTTAGCCCATTATTCTAGGCCTCCCATTGAGTAAGCAGTCCAATCCCCACTTTACAACAGTTCAGGTGAAACATAGGCCCTATGTCAGAGTGAACTCACCTTTGGTTGCAGGTACCCCACAGGCGATTCTTCACAGATTCTGGTGCTGCAGCACAGCTTGGAATAAAGCAGCTTCTTCCCTAGCCGGAACCAGGAGGGTTGCCCCTGGAATGACAGGCAAACCTCTCCACCACCATCCCCTCAGGGATGGGGCACAGGGACCAGTAACAGCAGTCTCCACCACTTCACGAACAGCTTACTGTGTTCCTCTTTTGGTGGAAACACACACCTCCCCTAACTGTAGCTCTACATCAGAGCTTTAGGCTCAAAGAGCCTGTCCACAGAGTGCTGTGCTCCTCTCTTCAAGACTGCTCAAACACAACTCCCTTCAAAAACTCCCAACATTCTAACCTAACTCCCAACTGCAGATTCCAATGTGGCTCATGCAGCTGCGAAAGTTCTATGGTGATATCATCCCTCAGTCTCAGCTGAGACTGAGGACAGAGTGAGACAGTGTGAAATCCATTTAACTGGAGTTTCACAAGCTGCCTTCCCTGCCTACCACTAGGTCTTACTGGGATTCTAGTAACCCTGGGTAACAGGGGGGTTACACATACAAAACAACATCAGACAGAATTATACTTAATACAAAACATAATTAAATAGGAATACAGATTTCACATCTAAATAAGATCACACACTGGTGTTAATTTAAAAACTCTAATATAATTCAAACTGTTGAGCAAATCCATGTCACAGGGGCCGTAGCTCCATAGCTAATATATATATTCAGTAAATGTCAATCTAGATAACAGCTACACTTAGACAAATTCATAAAATGTGTTTTCAAGGCTGCAATAAATGACCTATAACTACCTGTACCTCTAATATGTACTGGAATATTATTCCATATTATAGGTGCATAGTATGCAAACGATCGCTGTCCTCTTAAAGTGTGCATGAATGGGATTCTTAACAAAGTTGGATTCCCTGATAATCTAGTATGTAATTTAGAACTAGAAATCACAAGTTGTTTTTTTTTATTTTAAAGGCACCCCGTTTGTTGTGTTTTATAAACAAATTTAGACATTACAAACTTATGGTAATATTCAACTGATAACCATCCAAGATTCTCCAGTATAGTACAATGATGTACATTGTTAGATGTTAATAATGCAGATCTTCCTATTTTGTGCAACTGTACCGATTTCTGCCTTATAGTACTGTAAGGAACATTGTCTACCACTATAGAAGCATAGTTCAAAATGGGCAGCAGACATTGATTGACAATTGCCAAACGTTCCTCATCTCTCAAAAGGCTGTGCAACCTATATAATAAAGCAATTTTGGAATGAATTTTACATGTAATAGTACAGTATGTATGTGTGACTCATACGTTAGTGTGGGATTTAAAACTACCCCAAATACTTAAAGCTATTTACTGTACATTTTTGTACAGAACCCCATCTAATGACTCAACTTGTAAACTAGAACCAGTAGCTTTTAACTTAACAGGAGTACCAAATACCATAGTTTTTGTTTTTTGCTTATTTAATAATAATTTATTTATCAACCAATTTTGCATTGCTTTAAGTTCCTTAGTCAGAGTTATATTAAGCTCTGACAATACTCCCCCATGACAAAAGACAACAGCGTCATCTGCATACATAACAACATGTGGCTTCCTTAACAGGTGAAACAACAGAATAAAAAAAAAAGAAAATAAAATTGGCCTCAGTATGGAGCCCTGTGGGACTCCACACTTGACCAAGACCTTATCAGATAAACTACTTACAATCTTTACCATCAGAAACCTATCTGAGAGGTAATTTGATACCCAGAGCAGTACTAATGTCCCCACCCCTATATACTTAAGTCTCTCGACTAGAAGGGAATGGCCCATCAAATTGAATGCCTTGGTCAAGTCCATGAATGCGGCCCCAGTCAGGCACCCCCTCTCCATGCCCTCATGGACCATGCTCATGAACTTGACCATGGCACTCTCAACACCCCTTCCCTTCCTGAAACCATACTGACATTGTTATAATAGACTATGTGTTTCCACATAGTCAGACAATTGCCAAAAACAATCGTTTCCTGTAATTTAGATACAAAGCCAACGGAATTAACCTGCCTTATGGATTGGTATTACATATGAATATTTCCACAAGTCAGGTACTTCTCCCAGACAGAAAGACAAATTTAAAATCAAAGTAACAGGATATGCTAACTCTGCTGAAGCTAAATGTAGCAATTTAGGAGACAGACCATCAAAACGACAGGATTTATCTTTCTTAAGTTGTTTCAGAAGTTTGTACACCTCTGAGTGTGTAACTGCCTTTAAGTAAAATTTCGGATTATCCATACAACCTCCTGTATTATCACCAACTAAACCAGGTTTGTATTGTGCTCTATAATGATCGAAATCTGTAAATAGTGTATTAAATTCATTTGCCACTGTTAAAGGATCTGTTAATATTTCACCGTCCTTATTCATGTGAATCTTTGATTCAAACTGAGGATCAATCATGTTATTAATGGCTTTCCAGAATTTAGCACTGTTTGTCAGTACCGCTGTCTGCTGTTGCCTCAGGTATTGAGCCTTTGCTTTTCTGATCTCAGCCTTACATCTATTCCTTAAACACCTATAATTCTGTAAGTTTACAATTGTTTGATCTTTCCTATATTGTTTCCACAATTTGTCCCATTCCTTCATTAGTTTAAATAGAGATTTTAACCATTTAGATTCTTTACCTCTAACACGTCTTCTGATAAAAGGAGCATGCATGTCCAGCACCCTAGTAAACTCTGTTATAAAGTAATGCAATGCACAGTTGACATCAGGTATTATTTCAAGAAAAGACCAATCTATATTCTGTAGGCTATCCCCGAATCCAGAAGCATCAAAACCTGAAATGTTTCTGAATTGAGAAACCATAGATTTTACTGTGGGTCTATTTGAGTGTTTCCAGAGGCAAAATATGGGATGATGATCACTAAGTGAATCTGAAATTAGACCACACCTTGAAATGTGATTTACTGTCTTTGTAAGAAGCCAATCAAGCACAGTGTGCTTATTTGTTTTTTAAATTCAATCTTGTGGGGATGTTAATTAATTGCTGAAGACCAGTGTGTGACAGAACATCAATTAGCCTAGGTACTCCATTCCCAGACCAATCTGAATTAAATATCCCAACACAATGGTTTCTTCCACAGTGTTAAGGACTAACAACTCAGAGAACTCCTGTAGGCCCTCTGTACTAACTTTTGGGGGTATATACACACAACATATAGTCAATTTCTTAACCATACCAATGGCAATCTGAATAGACAACAGTTCATAGTGCTTAAGAGAACTAGTTACTATATCAATCTTATGTACAGTGTAACTATTCCTAACATAAAATAAGACACCACCCACCCTTCCTGTCAATCTGTCCTTTCTATGAACTGTGTAGCCATAGATGTTAATTTGACTGTAGGTTATTTGGGTATGTAACCATGTTTCACTAATTGCCAGAACATCAGGCTGATAGTTTGTTACCCATGCCTCAACCTCATGAAATTTAGAAATGAAGCTGCGAACATTAAAATGCATAATTTGCATGCCTTTACGAGCAGTAGTAAAATAATCTAAATCTGCTAAATCATTACTCATTGGACTAGGGTTACATTCAGTGTCCCCAGCCCTTAATAGCAAATTAGCCTTTATTATATCCACTACAAGGAATAGCATCCCCAACAACCCCTTAAATGATCTCATTGCAAACCCAATGTTGTAGCCCACATATTTGTAGCACATTCCTATTGAGAGGCTTTGTAACATACTATAATTACTTAACATGTACACATGACTCACCACATTCTCATTGTAAGTATTTGCATACTGATGGTGGATTCCTGCAACATTAACAACATCCATCCCCAAGATGCACAGCACATATAAAGTGTTTCATTTGACCCTGGGAAAGAGGATGCACCAATTTCTAAACAGTGCTTAACCAAATGACAAGCACACTTCATTAGGTTCTGTTACAGGAGTATGGTAAGGAACTTCCTGGTGTGGTTTGTGGTCATTCCACATGAAGCATGGCCACTTTTGCTTGTTTTTGGAATGTTTCTGCAGCAGAAATCTGTGCAGCTGCCACATGGAGTACTGTCCATACCTTCACAAAGCATTACAGTTTGGTCATTGTCTCTCATAGACGAGCTGGGTTTGGCCTAGCTGTGCTGCAAGGCCTACTATCATAAGCATATAGACTCCATCTGCCAGACTGTTAGTTTTTAATACTAGCAAAGAGAAATGGTGCGCTCAGAAGGCAGCTTGTTGGTGCAGACAGAGGCTGCCAACCAGAAATACACACCATACAGAAGGGCTCTGCACTCAAGTAAAAAAAGCACGAAATCCAGTATTTCGTTTATTAGCAAGTTTATTGTGGCAGGATTGCCTACAAAGAGTGCCCTACTTTCCCAGCGCTTCAGTCTCACACAAGGCCTTCCTCAAGGGGCAGGATACATTTTTGGAAGCTGTTAGATAAGTAAAGATGGAGGAAGAATAAGAAGTCATTAGAAAAACATTTTTTATGCAGAAAATTTCAGTAGCTTGTAAACATTAATTACTGTACTATTTCTTTCATTGTCAGGATTTTCCAGGCAATATTATTCTTTCTGCTAAAATCCTTAAACTCCCCTAATAACCTTTTAATGGGTCTGGAGCTTGAGTCCAGTTCTATGGTAACTGATCTTTGACCTAACTGCTGAATGATTAAAAAAATATTTACTGTACATTTTTGATAGAAAGATATGAGTGTGAAAAAGAAGTCTCAGAGAACTATAATCAGAAAATAATACATGTGATGATTTCTTCCTCTCAGATGTATATACCATTATTATTCTGTATGAATTTGTAAAATATTAGCTTCTGTTACTTGCAGCGGGTTAAAATGTAAAATAGTTCACATGTTGGGGGTTGAATGATAGCCTCACTCATTCTGAATAAGGTCATTAATGTCTGATAGTGGAACCATGGAGCTACTTCTCTGAGACAAAAGGCTATGCAGGTTCTCATGGAGAACTCAGAACCAGTGAAAACTGGCTGGGCTCAAAGCATATTTTAACTTGGGTGCACAGGAAAGGGACTGCTATTGCTTTCTCGTCTCTGCATTTGGAAGGTCTTGAATCCCCTACAGAGAAACCTGTGTTCACCAGAGATGGAGCTACTTCTCATCTGCTGTGTAAGCAATAAGGCATGAAGGGGTGTGTGTAAAACATATTTTACAGCACAGCCATGGTCATAGTAAGGCACAAGGCCAAAGATTGAGTGACTTCAGCCACTGGATGTGCTGTAAAATAGGTTTTACACAAATCCCTGAGTGCCTTATTGTGCTTATAAAATTGGCTCCTTCTTTTTTGCTTTGTACTATTGGGAAAAGCATGATTATATGTAGAATAAATAGAATTACTTGTGTGCATTTGTGATGAAATAGTCCTTCAGCCCACTGCAAGTGATGTCATTGATGATGTCATTGTATTATTGCCTACTTTCTTCTTCCTGTTTTTTTTTCTCTGTTCTTCTCCACATTCAAGATATGGAATGTTTATCATGGATTATAATATGGGTATAAAAAATCCAGTAATCTGATTGGCCTAGGAGCTCGGAATCCAATGCTGATATCCCATGATCACAGCACTGGAAGAAGGTCCAATAGCCTCTTCAAAATAAAATCAATAGTATCAGCCATTCCTGGCTGCCATTACAAATGTGGCTGTCACCTTTACTCACTCAAAACCTTCAGTTAGGCCCTAAAAATAAAACTGTTTTAAATTTATGAACATAAGAATTAAATGTTATTTGACCTCATAATACTCTTGTCACACACACATACATAACTTAAAAAATTAAGCACTACAACAATCTGTGTTGTTTAAGTTGTTACAGATAAAACAAAAGGCCTAGTTCCATCTGAGGCCTTCTGTTGTGTGCTAGTGGGAGTAAACATTCTGCCAGCAGAACTGAGCAGAGGTTTGAATTTTTGCATTCTATCTGTAGTGAACATTCCATCTCTTGAATGTTGGCAAGACAGAAAATAAACAAGACAGAGAAAAGGGACGAATATAATAAAGAAGAAGAAAGCTAGTTGAGGGAATGGGTAAAAGGGGATGGGTTGGGGGAAACTAGAGGGTGTAAGAGCTAATTAAAAATACATGAACCTTGCTGTACATAATATTTAAATCTGAGATGGCATGTCAGTGCTGGGATGGCCTGGGACTTTTAAAAAAAGCCATCAAAATGTTTCTTGTTTGATTTTGTGCATTTCTTCAGCCCCTCCCCCCAAAAGAAAACCCCATCTTGAATCCATTTTATAATCACAGTAGGACACTCCAGAGTGTACATTGTGGTGGACTAATAGCACTTCTTGGTTAGTTGAAGCGAAGACACTCGGTGATGCCTCATGACACACCTAAGGTGTGCCACTATCCAAACACAACGCATACCCTGTCATATCTTTTTGTTTAATTGTTTTTTTCTGTTTGTTTGGACAGTCTTCACTCTTGCTAAAAAAAAAAAAAGATTTGAATCACAAAAAATAACCATATGGTTACCACAGCACGAATGATCTCTAAAGGGACACTAAATGGGACTGTCAATGTTAATGTGTTCAATTCTACAAAGTGAAAAATGAGATAAAGGCAGGAGTATAAAAAATATTGGTAAGCTCTCGGTAATAAAATCAGCTATGAAAAAGTAAGTGCAAGCAATATGGAGGGATGGAGTAAAGCTCTTGAAGGGACTATTTTATCTCTATTTTATGTCTAAATTAATTGTAATAAAATTATAACTCCTAATAGGTTTTTTTATGTTTATTGATTAATCATTAAAATCTTCTCAGATGTTTTATAGCCATATTATAATTACAATAAGGCACTCCTGGGTGTGCGTTGTCCCTGAATAACATCACACCTATGGCAGTGGAAGCACTCGGCCTGTGGTCTCATACTTTGACTCACCCTTGGTGTGACATTCAGCAATGATGCACATCCTGTCATGCCTTATTACTTAAATGTTTACCATGGAATACATGGATTCAAAATTCTGCTCAGTTCCACTGGCAGAAGGTTTCTCTCCTAACACATTGTACACACAGACAACAAAGTCTTTTGTTACAGCCAGAGACTCAATTATCTCACTGTCAGGGCAAGAAGAAGAAGTGAGTTCCCTGATGAGCAGCTAAAGATAGAAGGGGGATTTTACACTGTTACCAAAGAAACAGTTGTAGTGAAAACTATAAACAATACTTGTTGTTTCTAATTTGTTTATGTATGTAAGGAGAGTGCGATAATCAGGGAAACAATATTTAATTAATTTGTTTAATTTTTATTTAAGGTAGTTTTATTTTTAGGGCCCTATTGAAGTTTTTTTTTACAGTGTAAAGGTAGCAGCCATGTTTGTGGTGGAAGATCAGTTCTGGCTGTAGGGGACTAACTGAAATACCTGTCTTCCAAATGTCCATTGACCTGGTTTCAGCCTCTTCACTGCTGAGCAATCCTTTTTTAACCACGTGTAAACCATATTTTACACATAAACAAGAGCCAATCAGATTACTGAATTATATCCTGCTATTTTATAAGTGGTCAGTTGAGAACGAAAGCTGAGTGCAAAGATCATTCTAAGACCTGTATGGTAGGAACTTCAATTTTTTACATTTAGCATTATTTCTGGATATACTTCAGACCTATTTATTTTGATTTTCATTGTATGTTCTTTTGTTCCTCATGTGTAGCTTGTGTATCTAGTAAATTCTGTAAATATCAACTGTCTTGTGTTGAATCACGCTGTGACAGTGCAGTTTTTAAAAAGGTACAGGTAATTTATTTCACTGGTGACCTCTGTGTTCCATCTCCGAGAGCACATTCTGGAGTTAAAGTGTGGCTGCTTCTACTACAGGAGCATGCTCAACACTGCCTGAAGTGAATAGGGGTTCTGATGTCAAGAGGCCTGGGTATGTGTGAGTATAATGGCATAAGTGGGACAAGCAGAGAAAACACAAAGGAAGCAGACACTCATGGACTAAGAAAAGTGGGCGCTGGCTCAGTAAAGCTTCAGCAAATAGACACAAAGTAACTGTATTACATAACTTCAGCATTTCAGTGATGCACTAAACATTGTGTCCTGGGAGTGCAGCATATTATGATTGCTTTGGACAAGAAGGGAACAGACCAATGTTAAATTTGCAGTGGGCTGGTGGCAGTACTGGTAAAGTGTGTTAAGCCCATTGACAGCCAGGGGCTCTGTGACAATACACAGCAGGCTGTGGTATGTCATGGAGTATACTCTCGCCTCACATACACTGCACATCACAAGGCAAAGCTGAGCGCTTTCAACCACCCTAGGAATTAATATATTAGAGTTTACAGTGCAAACAAAAACTCGCTCGCACAGGTAGCTACCATGCCTAGTCAAAATTAGAAGCAGCAAACAAGAAAGATTGGCACCGGTGCAGCTGCATAAACATTTTATTGTAGTAAAAATCCTGAAAAACACACAAAGTGTACTTACAACAAACCAGCAGCAGCAATGAGAGACTGCATGTAGACCCCTAACCAGTTTCACCTAGAGTCTTCAGCGGGGGGGGGGGAGTGGCTGAGGGTCCACACACAGTCTCCAGTTGCTGCTGCTGCTGCTTGTTTGTTGTGAGTACACTCTGTGTGTTGTTCAGGATTTTTGCTACAATAAAAATGTTTATGCAGCTTCACCGATGCCAGTCTTTCTTGTTTGCTGATATTATAATTTACAAAATAGGTCAAGAGGGCTGTTGCAAATACTGCTCTCTAATAAGATAAACCAGGTCGCCTGATGTGCCTATATAGTCTCACTGTGCTACAGCTACTATGCCACAATTTAAATATCAGGCCATGTTAGAAGACCAATAATACAATCCAGGGCACCATGAATATTGGAATATGTAGGTACTCATCCAGGATGTGCTGTGTAGCACCTAACCTGTGGCCTCATACCACGGCACACAGCTGAGGAATGCCTACATTTCCTAATGCATACCTTGTCATGTGTCACTTCCCACAGAATGCATTGAAATGCAGTATAATGCAAACTTCAGTGGCTTTCCTGCTAACCATATTGGAAAAATGTCCTACAAGATTGCAGATACAGTACATGCAGGGACAGCGTGTGCACAGTGAGCGGACATAGTCCTTTTATTTTGGGACAGACATCTCCTGAACATTGTGTAAAGTGGTATGGAAATCATTATATGGGTGAGCTGTACATTAACAGGGTTAAAAGGGGCCTGAAACAAGCTGCTGTTGCAGTATACCTATAGGAAAGAGAATAATAACAATTATAATATCTTGGAGGTAGAAGACTTGGTTTGCTGGCCAAGGCACCTAGCTTCACCTGAGCTTTTTCCTTCTAAGACTGCTTGAAAGGCAGAGTAGAGAAACTTACCAGAGCAAGGGAGAAGGATTAAGATTTAGTTTGGCTAAGCTGATTTACTGTGTGGTGGTGTTTTTATTTTTTACTCACAGGGATTGCTACTGTTTGTGCTAACATTTCATTGCTTTATTTTTCTCTGATTCAAATTGTTGTTGCTGGTATACCTTCTTCTGCATTATTATTATCATTATTATGCCTACAGGTGTGTGCTAACAGATTACTCCTGTAATCTTCTGATTCAAATTGTCTTTTGCAAGGTATATCTTCTGTTACTGCTTTATTTTTCTCTGGAGCAAAGTGTTTCTTACAGCGTATATCTTCTCTGAAATTATTACAGGTGGTACTTTACAGGTTTTACAGTTTTATCTAACATTAGGATAAGCTTTCAGGGTTACTGCATTTGTTATTGACTGATTGTTTCTGCTCTTACCTCCTTGTTCTTTCGTCCGTGGTTCTTCTTTTTAGGCAGGGAAGGCGCCACCCACCCCATCCCCAACCACCCCACGCTGCACTCCTTTTATAAGGTACCATAGTTGTGACATTTCTGTGGCAGAGCAGGAAGGGGCGGATCAGTGGAGCCTCCACAAGGTGATCTCATTTACAGGGGCACTAGTAATTTAACTTGTTATAACAAGTTAAACAAAGCACAATTAAACCATTACTTGCATTTTTTTTCCTTTTTTTTCCTTTTAATTACTCTGACTAGGTTACAAACCCAGCAACTTATTTGGAATGGATCTCATTAACTGCAGGTACTGTGGAACAATTTTCAGAAGGACAGTCTTACAGGATTTAGGACACTGTCCTACATGCTGGGCCTTTGGAGATCTTAGGGCTCAGCTCCGGGCAGCATGGGCAGAGATTGCACGCCTCAAATTTCATATTGAAGAGGAAATACATTATAAGAACCACCTGCCATTTCCCAGCATCCAACAGAAAACCTCGACGCAGAGGGTAGTTGGTCCAGGAGGTTGGCAGGTGGTTAGGAGGAGCAAATCAGGTGCCCCATCACTCTCTGCTCTCCAACACATTACCTCCAAAACCATATAAACACTACAACAGGTATCTGCCTCTATCTCTGAAATCAAATAAAGAGGCAGAAGACACTGCAGAGCAGAACACTGCGGCACAGGAGCTTGCACAACAAAACTCACCCAAATCAGGAACCAAAACTAAACAAGCACAAAGGAAATCCAAAAAAATACTGATCATAGGAGACTCCATGATTCGGGGAGTTGATACCCATCTCCAGCCAGGGGTGATGGTCAGATGTCTCCCAGGTACAGCAGCATGGAGAGACACTGACCGCATCACTAAAATTGTTCACAAAGCAGAAGAAAACATTGATGTCCTAGTACACATAGGGACTAATGATCTCGCCAGCCGGTCAGTTGTGGAGACCAAGGAACACCTGACTAGGCTGGGTGACAAACTATCATCTATTTCGTCTCAGCATCTCCTTTCTGAGATTCTGCCAGTCTGGGAGAGGGAGCAGATGGACTGAAGGTCAGAGAAGGGGAGATAGGGAGCTAAACACGTGGCTCAAGGACTGGTGCCAGGAAAAGGACACAGATTTGTAGGAACTGGCAACAGTTCTGGGGCGAAAATCTTTAAATTTGATGGACTGCATCTGACTAAAGAGAGTCAGTGCATTGGGACAGAAGTTTGATGGCTTTGCAGAATATTTAAAACTAGCAAATGGGAGGGTACAGCACCCATACGTCCGAATGGGAAGAACACCCTCCCCCTCAGCTAGTGGTCAAACAGGAATTCAGCATGTTTGCGCTCATTTGCATCACCAGGTAAGAAAAAGGTTTGTCTCCCCACGACGAGACAGGAGTAATGCCAAACTTCACCCAACAACTAACACACCAAAATCTGGCCAATGGAAAATCATGTACACAATGCTCACAGCCTGGGAAATAAGATCCCAGACCTGCAGGCACAATGTCAGAGGCTAAACTGGACATAGTAGCAATTAGTGAGACATGGTCTACCAGTAACCACACTTGGGAGACTTCAGTACCTGGCTATGTATTGTTCAGAAGAGACCGAGTGCAAAAGGGGGGAGGAGGGCCCTGTATGTTAATGAAAATATCAAAGCTACAGAAATTCAGAATACACATAAGGAGCCAGAAGAACTGTGGGTCACCCTGGAAACAGGAAATGGGACAGCCATAAGAACTGGGGTTGTCTACAGGCCCCAGACCAGAGGGAGGACATAGACACATTACTGTTAGAAGATATACAAAACATGACAGCTAAAGGGAGGTTCTGATAATGGGAGACTTCAACATGCCAGATACAGATTGGTCAATACCAGCAGGGAACATCTGCCAGAACTAGACTCATAGTGGATTCCTGCAGGGGAGGGCCTCAAACAACTGGTACAGCAACCCACAAGAGACAGGGCTATCCTAGATCTAGTACTGACTAACAAAGAAGGATCACAGATCTCCAGGTAGAAGGTCACCTGGGGCCAGTGACCATCACATGGTATAGTTCAATTTGGCTACTACATTTAAATCATCCCATTCCAAGGCAAAAATATGGGACTAGAGGAGCTGACTTGATAAGATGGCCAACAGAGTTAAGCTAGCCCTGGCAAAAGAAACACAGGTGAGGGGTACAGGCAAAGCGGTAAGCATTAAGGATGCAATACTTGAAGCAAATCCCATTGTGTTAGACAGAAAAGGAAGTGCAAAGAAGAAGAAAACTACTTTGGTTCTCAAATACAGTAGCAGAAAAGGTCAGAGCCAAAAGGCGGCTTCAGGAAATATAAGGAACACAGCGGGATGAAGATAGGGAGGCATACCAAACTGCCCTAAGGGAAGCAGGTAAGGCAGTAAGGCAGGCAAAGTCCCAAACTGAGGAAACACTAGCACGAACAGTAAAAGAAGGTGACAAGACTTTCTATAAATACATTAGTGAAAGGAGAAAGTCCAGAGGGGGTATTGCTAAGCTTAATGGAGAAAAGGAGCATGTGAGGAGGAGGACCCTGTAAAGGCATCTATCCTAAATAGATACTTTTGCTCAGTATTTACTGAAGAGAAGGTAGGCAGGGCCCACAGCTCAGCATCATGGACACAGGGGGGAGGGAGGTGAGCACTACTCCCTTCACAAAAGAAAGGGTCCTACAACAGCTTGCTAAGCTCAGGGTGGATAAGGCAATGGGACCTGATGGCATACATCCCAGGGTACTTAAGGAGCTAAAGGAGGAACTAGCAGAGCCATTAGCAGAATTGTTTAGTGAGTCTCTGAGCACAGGAGGTCCCAGAAGACTGGAGAAGGGCTCATGTGATCCCGCTCCACAAGAGTGGTAGCAGGGAGGAGGCGGGGAACTACAGACCGGTCAGTCTTACCTCAGTAGTGGGCAAGATTATGGAGGCACTCCTAAGGAAAGGATAGTGCATCACCTGGAATCCATAGGGCACAGGATCCAAGACAGCATGGGTTTACAAAGGAAGGTCCTGTCAAACTAATCTCATAGATTTCTTTGACTGGGTAACCAGAGTGGTGGACCAAGGGGGCAGTTGATGTCGCCTACCTTGACTTCAGCAAAGCCTTTGACACTGTTCCACATAGAAGATTGATAAATAAGCTGGGTAGGCTCGGGTGGGTCAGAAGTTGGTCAACTGGGTGGCAAACTGGTTGATGGGCAGAAAACAGAGAGTGGTGGTAATGGTATACAGGTCAGCAAGAGGGCACCGCTGGTAGACCAGCACCGTTAGGAGTCCCCATCATGTTGCGGGCCAGCGGGCAGCCCCTCACCATGGTAACATATCTTACAATTCTTTTTTCCAGTCTGCTGTCCTGAAATGCTTCCCTTTGCGGGTGGCTGCCCCCGAATCCCGATTCGATTTCCCCGCCGAACCACGCGGTCCACGCCAATGGTGTGACGCCATCTCCTTTACTTCTGGTCTCTGTTTCCCCACGTTCCCCTATTGTGTTACACAAAGGAAAGGTCATAGGTGCACTGGCTGGCTGGGGAACCAATGGCAGGGGCTCTACTTTGTCCGTTCGTTTTTTGCACCTCAACCCACACAGCCCTGATGTTTCAGTCCCCCTTCAGCCTCAAGTCCATGCATGCCATGTGTATAATACGTATAAACTGGTCCCCCTGACACTGTTACAGTGCATAGCCGAGGATGAGCTCAGAGAGCTGGAGAGAATTTGCAAGTACCGTCACAGGCAGCCGCCGGAGACAGACAAGCCAAGGAGAGAGAGAGCGAGACACCGGAGCCAGCCAGCAAACCTTTCAGTTGTGACCTCACCATCACAAGCCGGCAAGCTGCCGCTGATAGACGACCAGAAGCTGCCTACAGCTTTAATTCACTTTTTTAAAGCAGTTCTAAGCAGCAGTGGCTATTCAGTGGACAAGAGCAGCACTGTGCAGACAGTCCGTGCCCGGAGACGAGACCAGATCAGCCGACCACCACCATGGGTTGTAAGAGTGAGACCAGTGCCTTGCCTTCACTTCCTTCTTCTTAATTTAGGTATGTACCATTGGCATTATGTAAAATTTATTAGTCTCCTCTAAAGCTAATTTATGGTCAACCTTCAAATTATATTAAAATTTGGCAAGGTTTTGAGATGCTCCTGTTTTGGCATATATTTTAGAAGTAACTCTCCTGAGTGAGTTAGTCCAACATCCTTTTACTGCTGCTATGTGTGCTGTACTGTGTTAACATTTAACAAGGTTTCCACGTCAGCATGTGTATTTGTTTATCATGCATAGGGTACTGTTTATGTTAAATCTTATTTTGCAACATATGTTCCCCTGTAAGAATTCATTTGTAATCCTGGGCTCCCTCTTGTGTGACACTTTAATTCAACAACTGGGGCTTCAATTTGTTCTGTTTCTCTTGCCCTTGTTGAATTGGGGTTTATCTTTTAGCCTGCCAGTAGGTAGTGCATATGTTTTTATATTTATTTTTTCGCTTCAACTCCTTCAATATAATAGTTGCCTTGAATTCAATGTGACTCCATTCTGATGTGTCTCACAAAAGGTTAATGCCTGTTAACTTCTTATTTAGAGTGCTGGAAGTTTATGGACTGTACAGCAACATAGGACCTGATTCCAGAAGGGCGATGCAGGGCTTGACACTAGCCCTGTGTCTGCCACAATGGGATCCAAAAATGCGTCAACACACCTGGATGCAACCCTGCAAGTTGCAGTTTTTTTATTGGAATTTTTAAATGTTTTTGTTCTGAGCAGACCACCTCTGAAACTGCAACTTTGCAAGTAGATATAACAAAAGCATAGCATCCCCTATTTCTTTGTTTCTATATGCATAACCCTGTTCTACGTCTATCAAAGGTGTGTGGAAATGACATGGGGTTGAAATTGTTGCATGTATAAAAATATACAGATATCCCCCCCAACCCTATTGTTAAGTAATATCGGTTCCAGAGCATGTAACAGTGTCAGAGGCGTCACAGTACTGGTAATTTACTTTTTTTTTGCATTTGTGGAAAAATGAAGCAAGCAGCATGACAAAGTGTTGTATAGTGCAGTGGTTTAAAGCTCTGACCTGCAAACCTTGAGACCTTGGTTCATATCCTGGCCCCAACCTGCATACTGTGTGACCCTGAGAGTGTTACTTAACTTCCTTGTGCTCCCAGGTCACACCTGAAAATAAAGTTTCGGCTTAGTGTGCCTTTCCTGATTAAACAATTTCCCCATCCTGGTTAAACAATCCTTATAACACAAGAGTCTGATCACTTCTAGATCCAGCTTAAAACAACCCATGTTTTTGTTGTGGATTTTACATGTTTAGCTGACTAACATGTACTGGGCAAAACATTATGAATTGGGCATGGGTTACTGAAATACCATGGAACATCCGTAAACTCTTTTCTGCAATAAAGGGAACAAGTAAGATCTGGTAATATGGGACATTTGCCTCAAAGTGGACTGTGGACGATGGACAGTGTCCAAGTTAAATATGTAATTTTAGCACCTAAGCGTGCATTAGTATTTTAATCTTGTCAAATATGGGCTATGTAGAAAGATTCCTGGGGGGGCCCGTCTGTGGGGCCCCAGTCATTGAGTTTGCTGGAGGCCCCCAAAGTCCTAAAACCGGCCCTGATGGTATACAGTCAGAAGAGATGCAAGTCACAAGTGGGGTACCTCAGGGATCAGTCCTGGGGCCAGTCCTCTTCAACATCTTCATTAGTGACCTTGCAGATGGACTAGAGGGTAAGGCTTGTCTGTTTGCAGATGACACCAAGATCTGCAACAGAGTAGATGATCCAGATGGGGTGGGCAGAATGAGAAGAGATCTGGATAAACTAGCAGAATGGTCAGAAGAGTGGCAACTGGGATTTAATGCAAAGAAGTGCAAAATCATGCATATAGGGAAGAGAAACCTGAAGCCACCTATAGGCTGGGAGGAGTTGCTAGCAGTCACAAAGGAAGAAAGAGACTTGGGCATCATCATCACTGATGACCTAAAATCATCCAAGCAGACCTCTAAAGCAGTAGGTAAGGCTAGGGGGTGTTAGGTGTATTAGTAGGGTATCACAAGTCGTAAGAGGGAGGTAATAATCCTCTGTACAAGACACTGGTTAGGCCCCATCTGGAGTACTGCATGCAGTATTGGAGGCCACACCTTCACAAGGACATTAACAAATTGAGGCAGTCCAGAGAAGGGCAACCAAATGGTGCAGGGACTGCATCAGAAGACATATGAGGACAGATTAACGGAGCTCAATATGTATACCCTTGAGCAAAGGAGGGAGAGAGGATATGATCGAGGCATTCAAACACCTTACGGGCATAAACAAGGTGAAAGAGTCTAACATGTTTAAATATAAGAAAAATAGCAGGACAAGAGGACACAGCATGAGATTAGAGGAGGCCGATTAAGGGGAATGTGAGGAATTCTTTTCACAGAAAGGGTGGTGGATGCATGGAATGGCTTACCACAAGAAGTGGTGGCTATGAATACAGTGCAGGGCTTCAAACAGGCATGGGATAGTCATAAGGGAGCAATACAAATGACTATGAATAGATAGGCCACTGACAGAGCAAAGGCCGATAGCACATTTATAAGGTAGAAAAAGAAATGGGCAGACTGGATGGGCCTTGCGGTCCTTATCTGCCGTCAACTTCTATGTTTCTATGTTTCTATAATAATAAATGTGTCTGTCTAGCATTATCAATGATACAGATCACGCTTCCCCCCTTCCTCCCTCCCTTCTGGGCAAGATGTCTGTATAAGCTAAATGAGAATGGTGTTCTGCAGATCTGGGAAGGGATGACTGAGTTAACCAAGTCTCTTTCCTTATTAGGAAATGGTCCCAGTTAGGGCATCTCGCCCAGCCTGGTGGCACCAACAGTGAGAGACATCAGTTTGCCTTGTAACACTGACTTCTTTCGCTGGTTCAGAGAAATCTTGAGAGCTCTGTGGTGGAATCCATCTCAGAACCCTTGGGGGGAACTGGTGTCTTCATGATGCATCATTGTGTCCTGTAATGGGGACTAGGGGCAGCATTGGGGGACATCAGTGGCTGGGAGGCTCCTGTTCTCCTCAGGCCAGATACAACATGCAGAGCCAGGTAGTGCATTGGGGGTTCACATGGAGAAGAATGGTTGGCTGCTGCAAGAAAATGCCTGCAAATGGCATCTATGTCACTTTGGTCTGGTCTGCCCCTGGCTCCTCCATCTCCCTCTTGAACTATAGGTAATCCCTCTGTGACTTCATTTAGGGTGCTCTTGGTTCTACTTCATGGTGGATGATGAGATAAGGGCAGCAGTATGGATCTGGAGTTGGGGTGACTGCCCAGTACACCTGACAGGAGCTGTCCTCTACGGAGCACTTCAGTGATCAGAAGGGGAGGGACCAACTAGGAAAATTCAGTAAATTGACAAGAAAGTTATGGTACCTTGTTTACACTGTATCTCATGTTTTAGCTGGCTAGTGAAAGTTAATTTAACAATGAAATGTGGTTGTTGAATACATTTTCTGATGGTTATAGTTAGAACCTCCAAGGACAAAACCGAGCTGCCCCGAATTTGGGTGGCTCAGTTTTATTTATTTATTTAACAGATTTACCAGGAAATACATACTGAGCCATAAAGCTCATTTCCAGATGTGTCCTGGGGGAAGAGGGGATAAGTACATAACAACAATAAAATGTGCAGCAATATGATAAAGCAATAAGTCACAGCAATGTACAGTAATACACAGTATCGTATTGACATAATTAATAAAATAAATTGATTACATCAGGAGTGTGTGGTAACCATGCACTCACATGCTGTAACGTTAGTAACAGGACAGGGTAGGACATTATCATTAAATCAGGAGGTGCAACAGGGAAGAGCAACTGGAGAGGAATATGAGAAAGGAAAGAGAGGAAGGAGGGAGGGTAGAGAGATAGGAGAGGGGGAAGGGAAGAAAGGAGAGGAAGACAGGTGGAGGGATAGAAGAGAAGGGGGAGATGTAGTAGGGTTTGGAACAACAAGTGTAGAGGTGTGGAGTGGAACAAAGTGATGGGGATAGGATAAGGATAAGGAGAGTGGAGAAGCTAGTGGAGAAGGAGGAAGCAGATGCCAGAAGAGTGGGAATAGTGTTAAGGTAGTAGTGGAAGAGAGTGAGGAGGGGTGGAGATAGAGAGGGAGAGGGTTGGAGGGAGGGAGGAGGATGGTAGTGGTAGGAGGGGGCAGAAAGGAGGGGTTGAGATGGGATGAGAAGATGAGTGTATAGACTGGAATACTTTAGTAGTGAAAAAATAGGAGGTGCATAGAGGTGTAGGAGCATAAGAACAGGTAGTGGATAGGGAAAGAGAAAGGGGAGGCAGGATATTAGGCTATGGGTATTTGCAGGAGGAAGCAAAACCCAAGTTGAAATTTGCTGGTTTGGTTCAGATTAGGCATTGTGTTGTGTGTGTGTGTGTGTGTGTGTGTGTGTGTTTTCCTTCAAGGGATCAACACTTCCCTAGCATGTGATAAGCATTCTCGAGTTACACCCTGGTCACATAGCAAGTTAGCAGTCAACTGAGTGGGGGGGCAGGAGAAAATACAGTGTATCAGCAAAAGAACATGTATCTGAGCAGGCAGAAGGAAAAATGTGCAGGAAAGGGTGCTGGATTCCCCCCAAACCCTCAGCAGTAGCATGGCAACCATTGTGAGGGTGTTTATAATGGAGTAATCATGACTGGGAGAACAAGCATATAGGCAGGCCAGCTGAATGCGAGCTAGTGGGGTCAGGAGAGTCAGAATCCAATACTCACAAAACTATGGCTCTCAGTATGGAGTGAAGATTCCAGAAACACTGTGTGCAGGTTAAAGCATTTATTCAAAAATCTATAAACAAACACACAGCCAGCTTTCATTCCCCTCTATCAGGTCTTGAGAAAGTGCTTTGTATGGGGCGAAAACATCCAAATTGCAAGCCAGAGGGAGATTAAGGAAGCAATAATACCCAACAGGGTGGGCAGTATTGGGCAATAAGGCACTGTACTGGGTTGTAATGAGGCCGACACCACAGGCAGAGGGCCTTATAGCCCCTGGAAGCTCCGGTATTGCCCAATGCTGCCCTTCCTGGATGGTGTTATTGCACTTAGAAAATATAATACATTGGCTGGCCCGCTGGTGCAGCATTAGCTCTACTGCTCATGACACCGACGACCCAAGTTTGGAAATGAGCCTGGGACATCAGAGGGTCAACTGGGGTGAGAAGAACTGAGCATCCTACGGACCGCTCTCTTCCTCTGGGGGGGGGGGAGGTTGCCAGAGTTTTAGCAGCCCCTTATGGCTGCAAGGGGTGTAACAGCCAGGACCATTTTCATCTGGGAGGCATTGCAGAGGTACAGCTTGCTATTCTAATGTCATTGCATGCCATGCCTCCTTGGGGGAAAGCAGAGACTGGAGGCTTGTCTGCCTCACAATAACACTGACCCCCATGTCACTGACCCCTGTCACTGACCAGGCTCTCATTCTTGTCATTTTGTTCAGTCTCTATCGGGGGGGGCCCCCAGTAGACCCATCCCTGGGAGATAAGCCAAGGTCTTCAGGAGTGGGGTAAGTCCTGGGATGTGTAGCCGGGCTGAACCAGTGTGTGTGTGTGTGTGTTTTGTGTGTGTGTGTGTGTGTGTGTGAACCAATGGGGTGGACAGACATAGGAGGAAAAAGCATACTAAATAAAAAAACAAAATGGGCTGCATGTGGCATTTTATGTGACAATTAAAAAAAGTACAAAACAGATTAAAAAACATTGTAAAGGTTTTTGTTTGGTAATGTAGTAACGACACTGGGATATTTACCGGTGTTTATCAGTAGAGGGCACTGCAGTCTTTTACAGTTGCTTCTCTCTAGAGACCTCTCTTCCTACAGGACTGTTTAACTTTTGCCACTGATCCTCCCTCCGTGCTTTGCCTCCTCTTCCCCTCCGACACACAGACACACACACACACACAAATGCACACGCATGCACTCACACACACACACACACACACACACACACACACACACACACACACACTGGCCAAAGCTCCCTTTTTCAGTTTTTATGTGGAATGGGTACAGGAATGACTTTCAGTGCAGTATAGTAATATCGCACTTCAACAATTGTAATACTCTGGCATGCTTGGTGAGGGAGTTATGGGCGGTAGCTCTGTTACCGGTTAGATTTGCAGTTTGTTTTTGTTATGTTGATTGTAAAACATGTTTTATGCTTTTAAATGTGGTGGTCTTTTTTTTCTTGATGTCTGTGGTCTGGAAGTCGGTCACAGAATGGGGAGAGAGTGCAGCAGGCATCACGGATGATTCATGGAGTATGAGCAGGTGAGGGATCATGGCTGAAAGATTTCTGAAGTATGAAAACTTTTTTAAGAAAACAAAAAGGGAAGGAAATATGAAGTTGGGGGACTGCCTTAGAAAAAGAGCACTGTTTTTCTTTATGTTCCCAACTTGGTTTCGGCGAAGCTGTAGTAACACTACGCATGCAACATGTCAGTGCTACAACGTCATACAAAAATTACTCTTTTTTTAAGAAAAAAAGAATGTTAGTGGTTTTAGTTATGGCATGTTGTGTTTTTCACTTGGTGGCTAACAGTACTTGGTGGTGGTGGTGGTCACAGGGGGGGAATTGCTAAGTGAGGGGATTACTCATAAGCCACAGCAAAAGTGTTAGTTGTAAACTGAAAATCAAAGGTGGCACAGTGGTACCAACTTTGGTATTAAGGCAGGCTGGGCAATTATTTTTTTTTATTTCCTGGGTATCTATTGAAAGTTAATGTACCCCTCTGGAATGGGTACCATCCAGTCTGAGCCCAGGAAATAAAAGTCTGTTTATGGATTTTTAAATAAATGCATTAACCTGCACACAGCATTTGTGGAATCTTCAGTATGTACTGAGAGCCGTGGTTTTGTGAATATTGACTTCTACTTTTTTGATTGTTAGTGGTTTGGCACCATTTTTCAGTCCTTAGCCCTGGAAAGCACTGTGTTCAGGAAAGTAAGAAGCTGAAGAAAGGGTCTAGAAAACAATTGACTGTTTCTTTGGCAGGAGCCTGAAAAAAAAACAGTGTCAAACTCAGAAATGAAAACTGGGTGGGGAAGAGTCTAGATTGAAAATAACCGAGAGAAGAAAAATAGTCCAATGAAAGTAAAACAGGGATATTTGGAAGAAACATACATAAGATAAATTAAAACAAGCATTTGTCAATGCCGAATGTTGATTGAGTTGGTCCGTTGAGCTCGCTCACTGCCCCTGTGTCACTCACTTTGTTCTGTTTCTCCAGATGCTGCAGGCTGCTGTTTTGTACTGGGCTCCTGCCTGTGTCGGCATGTTTTTCTGCCCACAAAGTAATCTGCAGGTGTCCTGACAGAGCTCTTTCTGTTTCTGCTGACACTGCAGGCTGCCCTTTTGTACTTGGCTCCTGCCTCTGTTGGTGGCTTTTTCTGCCCACAAAGAAATCTGCAGCAGTCCTGACACAGGTTCGTTGAGCTAGCTAACTCCCCCTCTCTCACTCGCTCATTCCATTTCTGCCAGCGCTGCAGGCTGGCCTTTTTTTTTTTAACTCTCTTTATTGCCCTCGGAGCCGGAACTCTCTCAGGCCTCACCACCGGCCAGTACCGCTCTACCACCCACTGTGAGCCCCGCCATCCTCAAGTATGTTACTGTTTCTCCCCGAGCCCCCTGGGGACATAGGGCCTGAGGAAATCGAAGGGGCAGTGGAAGGGCTCCAGTGTTGAGCGTGTGGTGGCATGGCTCAGGGAGAGCCATCACCTATCCAGACCAGAGGGTTTTTTTCTGTAGTGTTTATGCCCTTGAGGTGGGATGTGTAATGCCGTCCTAGCCCGAGACCTGGGTGCTCCCACCCACATCTGGAAGACAGCCTCCTGACGTCTACCCCTTCACTTGCTAGCAAGCCCATGTGCGTAGCAGTGCCACCGGTCTCCACCGGGGGCCGCTGCTACACCAGGCTACCCCTGGATCCCTCCCTGAGAGAGGAGAGCAGTCCTACTGACGCTCGATCCTCTCTCTTCCCTGCCGACCCCTGGTGGACCAGGCTCATTCCCGAACCCGTGTCACTGGCGTAGTGCGAGGTGTGGCATCCATCGCCTCAACCCTCAACGCCACCTGGCTCAGGCTGGTCTTTTGTACTGGGCTCCTGCCTGCATGGCCACCTTTTTCTGCCCACAAAGAAATCCACAGCAGTGATGATAGAGCTCCGATGAGCTCGCTCACTCTCCCTCTCTCACTCGCTCGTTGTGTTTCTCCCGGTGTTGCAGGCTGCCCTTCTGTACTGGGCTTCTGCCTGTGTAGGCACCTTTTTCTGCCACAAAGAAATCTGCAGGTGTCCTGACAGAGCTCTGTTGTGGATGCTTACTACCCCTGTCTCACTCACTCATTCTGTTTCTCCTGGCACTGCAGGCTGCCATTTTGTAGTGGTCTCCTGCCTCTGTTGGCACCTTTTCTGCCCACAGACAAACCTGCAGCAGTCCCGACAGAGCTCCTTTGAGCTTGCTCACTCCCCCTCTCTCACTCACTTATTCCATTTCTGTCAGTGATGCAAGCTGACCTTGTGTACTGGGCTCCTGCCTGCGTTGCCACCTTCTTCTGGCCACAAAGAAATCTGCAGCAGTCACGATAGAGCTCCGTTGAGCTCGCACACTCACTCCCCCTCTCTCACTTGATTGTTCTGTTTCTCCCTCTGCTGCAGGCTGCCCTTTTGCACTGGGCCCCTGTGTGCATTGCTGCCTTTGTCTGCCCACAAAGAAATCTGCAGCAGTCCCAACAGAGCTCCACTGAGCTCACTTACTCCCCCTCCCTCATTCACTTCTTCTGTGTGTCCCATTGCTGCAGGCTGCCCTTTCATACTGGGTTCCTGCCTGCATTGCCGGCTTTGTCTGCCCACAAAGACATGTTCAGCAGTCCCGACACGGCTCCGTTGAGGTCGCTCACTCCCCCTCTCTCACTTGCTCATTCCATTTCTGCCAGGGCTGCAGGCTGGCCTTTTGTACTGGGCTCCTGCCTGTGTTGCCACCTTTTCCTGCCCACAAAGAAGTCTGCAGCAGTCATGACAGAGCTCCGTTGAGGTTGCTCACTCCCCTGTCTCACTCGCTCATTCTGTTTCTCCTGGTGCTGCAGGCTGCCCTTTTGTACTGGGCTTCTGCCTCTGTTGCCATTTTATTTTGCTCACAAAGAAATCTGCAGCAGTGCCGACAGAGCTCGTTTGGCCTCACTCATTCCCCCTGTCTCACTTGCTTGTTCTGCTTCTACCAGCGCTGCAGGCTGCCTTTTTGTACTGGACTCCTGCCTGTGTTGCCACCCTTTTCTGCCCAGAAAGAAATTTGCAGGAGTCACGATAGAGCTCCATTGAGCTTGCTCACTCACTCCCCCGCTCTCACTCATTCATTCTGTTTCTCTCACCGCTGCAGGCTGTCCTTTTGTAGAGGGCCCTTGCATGCATTGCTGCCTTTTTCTGCCCACAAAGAAATCTGCAGCAGTCCCAACAGAGCTCCGTTGAGCTCCCTCACTCCCTCTCCCTGTCCCTCACTCGCTCATTCTGTGTCTCTCACTGCGGCAGGCTGCCCTTTTGTACTGGGTTTCTGCCTGCGTTGGTGGCTTTTTCTGCCCACGACATCTGCAGCAGAGCTGACACAGCTCTGTTGAGCTCACTCACTCCCCCTCTCTCAGTCACTCATTCCATTTCTGCTGGCGTTGCAGGCTGCTCGTTTGTACAGGGCTTCTGCCTGCGTTGACACATTTTGCTGCCCACAAAGAAATCTGCAGCTGTCCCGACAGAGCTTCGTAGAGCTTGCTCACTCCCCCTCTCTAACTCGCTTATTCCATTTCTGTCAGTGCTGCAAGCTGCCCTTTTGTACTGGGCTCCTGCCTGTGTTGCCACCTTCTTCTGGCCACAAAGAAATCTGCAGCAGTCACGATAGAGCTCCGTTGAGCTTGCATACTCACTCCCCCTCTCTCACTCGATCGTTCTGTTTCTCCCTCTGCTGCAGGCTGCCCTTTTGCACTGGGCCCCTGCATGCATTGCTGCTTTTGTCTGCCCACAAAGAAATCCGCAGCAGTCCCAACAGAGCTCCATTGAGCTCACTTACTCCCCCTCCCTCATTCACTTCTTCTGTGTCTCCTGCTGCTGCAGGCTGCCCTTTTGTACTGGGCTCCTGCCTCTGTTGGCAGCTTTTTCTGCCCACAAAGAAATCTGCAGCAGTCGTGACACAGGTCCATTGAGGTAGCTCACTCCCTCTCTCACTCGCTTGTTCCATTTCTGCTGGTGCTGCAGGCTGACATTTTGTACTGGGCTCTTGCCTCCATTGCCACCTTTTACTGCCCACAAAGAAATCCACAGCAGTCATGATAGAGCTCCATTGAGTTCGCTCACTCCCTCTTTCTCACTCGCTCATTGTGTTTCTCCCGGCGCTGCAGGCTGCCCTTTTATACTGGCTTCTACCTGTGTAGGCGCCTTTTTCTGCCCACAAAGAAATCTGCAGCAGCCCCGACAGAGCTCTGTTGAGCTCGCTCACTCCCCCTCTCTCTCTCACTCATTCTGTTTCTGTCGGCACTGCAGGCTACCCTTTTGTACTGGGCTCCTGCCTGCGTTGCTGCCTTCTTCTGCCCACAAAGAACTCTGCAGCAGCCCCAGAGCTCTGTTGAGCCGCTCACTCCCTCTCTCTCACTCATTCTGTTTCTGTCGGCACTGCAGGCTACCCTTTTGTACTGGGCTCCTGCCTGCGTTGCTGCCTTCTTCTGCCCACAAAGAACTCTGCAGCAGTCATGATATAGAGATCCATTGAGCTCACTCACTCACTCCCCCTCTCTCACTCGTTCATTCTGTTTCTCCCGCTGCTGCAGGCTGCCCTTTTGTACTGGGCCCGTGCGTGCATTGCTGCCTTTTTGTGCTCACAAAGAAATCTGCAGCAGTCCCAAAAAAAGCTCCATTGAGCTCACTCACTCCCCCTCCCTCACTCACTCATTCTGTGTCTCCCGCTGCTGCAGGCTGCCCTTTTGTACTGGGTTCCTGCCTACGTTACCGGCTTTGTCTGCCCACAAAGACATGTGCAGCAGTCTGGACACTGCTCTGTTGATGTCGCTCACTCCCCCTCTTTCACTGGCTCATTCCATTTTTGCTGGAGCTGCAGGCTGGCCTTTTGTACTGAGCTCCTGCCTGCGTTGCCACCTTTTTCTGCCCACAAAGAAATCTGCAGCAGTCATGATAGACCTCCATTGAGCTTGCTCACGCCCCCTCTCTCACTCGCTCATTCTGTTTCTCCCAGCGTTGCAGGCTGCTCTTTTGTACTGTACTCCTACCTGCATTGGCACCTTTTCCTGCCCACAAAGAAATCTGCAGCTGTCCTGACAGAGCTCCGTTGAGGTCGCTCACTCCCCCTGTCTCACTCGCTCATTCTGTTTCTCCTGGTGCAGCAGGCTGCCCTTCTGTACTGGGTTTCTGCCTCTGTTGGCATTTTTTTCTGCCCACAAAGAAATCTGCAGCAGTCATGACAGAGCTCCATTGGCCTCACTCACTCCCTCTGTCTCACTCACTCATTCCATTTCTGCCAGCACTGCAGGCTGCCCTTTTGTACTGGGCTAATGCCTATGTTGCTGCCCTTTTCTGCCCACAAAGAAATCTGCAGCAGTCACGATAGAGCACTGTTGAGCTCTTTCACTCACTCCCCCTCTCTCTCTCGCTCTCTCTCGTTCATTCCGTTTCTCCCGCCACTGCAGGCTGCCTTTTATACTGGGCCCCTGCATGCATTGCTGACTTTTTCTGCCCACAAAGAAATCCGCAGCAGTTCCAACAGAGCTCCGTTGAGCTCACTCACTCCCCTTCCCTCACTTGCTCATTGTGTGTCTCCCGCTGCTGCAGGCTGCCTTTTTGTACTAGGTTCCTGCCTACATTGGCAGCTTTTTCTGCCCACAAAGACATCTGCAGCAGTCCTGACACAGCTCTGTTGAGCTCTCTCACTCCCCCCCTCTCACTCACTCATTCCGTTTCTGCAGGTGCTGCAGGCTGGCCTTTGGTACAGGGCTCCTGCCTGCATTTCTGCCTTTTCCTGGCCACAAAGAAATCCGCAGCAGTCATGATACACCTCCATTGAGCTCGCTGACTCCCTCTCTCTCTAACTCGCTCGTTCTGTTTCTCCCGGCACTGCAGGTTGCCCTTTTGTACTGGGCTCCTGCTTGTGTTGGCACCTTTTCCTGCCCACAAAGAAATTCACAGCTGTCCTGACAGAGCTCCGTTTAGGTTGCTCACTCCCCCTGTCTCACTCGCTTACTCTGTTTCTCCAGGGGCTACAGGCTGCTCATTTGTGCTGGGCTCCTGCCTCTTTTGGCATCTTTTTCTGCCCACAAAAAATTTGTAGCAGTCCCGACAAAGCTCCGTTGGCCTCACTCACTCCCCCGTTCTCACTTGCTCGTTCCGTTTCTGCCGGCGCTGCAGGCTGCCCTTCTGTACTGGGCTCCTGCCTGCATTGCCAACCTTTTCTGCACACAAAGAAATCCGCAGCAGTCATGATAGAGCTCCGTGAGCTCGCTCACTCACTCACTCACTCATTCCGTTTCTCCCACCGCTGCAGGCTGCCCTTTTGTACTCAGCCCCTGCCTGCATTGCTGTCTTTTCCTGCCCACAATGAAATCCACAGCAGTCCCAACAAAGCTCCGTTGAGCTCACTCACTCCCCCTCCCTAACTCATTCATTCTGTTTCCCCCGGCGCTGCAGGCTGCTCTTTTGTACTGGGCTCCTGCCTGTGTTGTTGACTTTTCCTTCCCACAAAGAAATCTGCAGCAGTCCCCACAGAGCTCAGTTGAGCTCTGTCACTCCCCCCACAGTCGCTCGATCCTAATCTGTCCCAAACACTGATTTCCGACATTGACTGCGGTATTGTGCGCCGGAAGCACGGAAACACATTTCGGCCAGGATGTGAAAAATGACAGTTGTACTGTTCATAATGAGGTGTGAACAAATGTCAGTGTTGAAAATCTGGTGTGAAAATATTACTAATTTGCAGACTTACAAGGGTGCGAGGAACCTGCACAACACATGGGATAACATCTAAAAGGACTGTCATGAAAACAGGGAATTTAACCCTTATGACATGTATTTTCTCTTCCTGTATAAAAATAAATAGTTTTACTACTACTACTACTACACATGCTTGTAACACAGTCATTTTATTGAGTTTCATCACAAATTTTCTACATAGGCATTTTAGGGCCTCTGCTAATGAACAGTGTCATTGTCATTTTCATAATGTGTCCCAAACACTGATTTCCCACAGCGACCATGCGATTCTGTGCCGGAACTGTGAAAACACAGTTCGGCCAGGATGTGGAAAATGACAGCTGTACTGTTCATAAGGAGGTCTGAAAAAATGCCAATGTTGAAAATGTGGCGTGAAAACATTGCTAATTTGCAAAGTTATGAGCGTGCGTAGCAACTGCACAATGCACACTCATAAAATAGTCATTTTGTTTTATTTTTCCCACCAAATTTGCAGTATAGGCTTTTTGAGAGCCCACATCATGAACACTGGCACTGTCGTTTCATTAATCGGTTCCAAAAAGGGATCCGTACAGTGACCGTGAAATCACCTTTTGGGGCTGAATAATGACAAGACAGTGCCAGAATTCATGAGGAGGGGTCCCAAAAACCCCATGTTGAAAATTTGGTGCCAAAATTCCCCAAAATGCCTGAGATATGCTTCAAAGTTGAAAAAACCCTATTTATTCCATTATACAGCTTACCGGCAGTTCCTCAGTTCGCGGTCGGCTTTAAAGAGTGCTGACGTGTTCCAGGTCCACCGAAGATCGTCGCACCAGACTCCGGAGGTAAGTATGGGGTGAAGGGGGTGTGGGGAGGCAGGGTACGCAGTGGGTGGGCGCAGGTTGTGGGAGGGGGGCAGGGAGACCGCCAAGGGACTGTTTCCTGTTTTACAGGTTTAAAAAAAAAAGACATTGCAGGACCATTTTTTATTTTACAGGGGCATGTGGCATGCTGGGGTGGGCTCCCAGTTGCCAACGAAGACTTTCTTTGGGGAAGTTGTAGCTGATGGGGATTGGGCACCCCATCGGCACACAACAAAAGGGGGTGTGACATCATGCTGATAGGAATTGGGCATCCTGCTGGCAGACAACAAATGTGGGTTACATAATGCTGACAGGGAGTGGCCCTGTCAGCAACATAAATCTGCGACACTGAAGCTGGCGGGATTGGGGCCCCGTCGCTAAATAAACATGGCCGGGGCACATGCTGCCTAGGATTGGGCACCCCTGGCGGGTTGATATTGTTTAGAACCCAGGCAAGCCACCAGGTTCACAAACAATACCAGTGTTTCACGATCCCCGCCCTGCAATGATGGGTCGCCCTTCATTGCAGCAAAGGCTGACGCTAATGACCAGGAGGCCCTGGATTGCAGTGGCTAAATTTTTGCTGGGTGGGCATGCTGGGCGAACTAGTGTCAGCAGCAGCATGCCACACCATTGGGGAAAGTGGGCCAAGCTTTTAAAGGCTGTGGAGGCATTGGCCACAACAGTGCCGTGCCTCCACAACCTGCTTCTGGAGAAAGCTGCCACAATATGTTTCTTGCACATGCACGCAATCAACATAAAAATGGTCCATGCAAATGAGAACAGTGGAAGATGAAAGAAGGCATTAGACCAAAGAGAAAAGAAATCACCAGAGTGACCAACAAAGCAAAGAAAAAACAAATATCAGACAGAAACACAGAAAAAGACAAATCAAATAGACAGGTAGGACAGGAAAAGAAAAACTGAGAGAGACCATCCCTGATGCTATTGTAACTTACGCACTCCGGGAAAGCCAGCTGAAACAAACAATCTACACATATAGTTTACAGTCCCTGCATTACCAATATCCAGCCCACTGTTTTGTAAAACACTTTGAGATACAGCGTTTATGAAAAGTGCTATAAAATCAAATTACTTTCCTTTTTCTTTGGGTGAGGGTAATGGACAGGAGAGGCAGTATTTTTAAACACATTAGGTAGCACAGAATACTGGAAGGAGACCGGATACGTTATGAGGTGATCTAACAGAGACCTTTAACAGAGGGTTTTTTCCCCATAAATATAGGGGGCTTAGTTAGAGTTACTGAGGGGAGATAGTGCTAGAAGATGGTGTCAAAGGGCTGGGGGATTTGACTTGAATCCAAAATCAAAACCAGAACTAAAACCAGGGGTGATGTGGCAAAACCAAAACCAGAACCTCCCTGGTTTTGCACACGTCTACATATAGTTGAAGTGATTAACTTGATTATGTAATTTTCCTCCATTTCCTTGATGAATCTCCTACATCCTTCATTCATCTGCTGCTCTTTCCTTTCATATCCCTCACAGTAAATCTGTAGCAGGCCAGTCTACTTTCTCTATCCAACTTCCTACACTTTGGAACAGCCTCTCTTTCCCCATCCATCTCTTTTCCTCCTTCCACTCTCTCAAACCATAAAATTCACCAAGAAATTGACTTTATGTGCTCTTCAATAATCATCACTTGAAAATTAGCCAAATCATGAAAAATCACCATTAAGAATTTGAAAATTTTAGTATTTTTGATTATCAGGTCACCATCCAAGAAGGTAATCAAAAATCAGAAACTTACTTGATGATCAGATGATGATAACTGGTAAGTGGAAATTATTGTTTGTGTCAGCCAACCAAAGATCATGATTCATGATCTACCAATTGAACTGGGCACTGACATACCTCACTAAAGAATGCACTTGCAGATAGACTTCTTCCTCCTCTCTTCACGTAACAACAACCCATGTCCTATTCATTCCCTCTGCTGTTTCGTCTGTTGTACTTCTTTTGCCTATGCAGTTGTGTAGTTCGAACTCAATTTACTCTGTAATCTGAATTTTAAGCCTCACTGGTTGTGCCCAAATGTCATACCTGACATTGGCGGTACAATCCTTTAGCTCTCTATCTGGCTACCCCATAATCATTGTACATGTACTCTATTTACATTGTTCTTTTCTCTGAAATTCATTACTTTTACTGTGATTTTACTATATTTGTTTATGCACCTATTGTCACTTTGTTACTGCTGTTTCACTTCCTGTATTATTCACTCCTCTGGGTCACACCTGGAAATGAGCCCTGGGCTCAGTGTGCCTATCCCAATCATTAAATTTTAAATAAAGAAAAATTAAATATGTGATCAGATGATTTACAGAGAACCAAAAAGCCCCAGTCCTAATTATTCTTCAGCACTTTAATATCTTTTGTATTATATCTATCTAAATTACCTTCACTATCTTGTTAGTCTTTTTTAAGTATTTGTGCAAATAGTTGATTGTATTATTTATAGTATATGGTTAGGGCTTATTATGCATGGAAAGCAGCCCTATCAAAAATGTTGTCATACACATACAGAGTTTCACACATTCTAAAAATGTTTTTGTGCATGTTCAGTCATTAACACAGCTGTGTTTCCCCCATGTTCACTCCCACCACTTTCACTTTCTCAGCACTGCTCTGCTCACTCATACACATTGTTCCTCACCCTCACTCTCATTTTTGTCACTTTCAGTTTCTCAGCACTTCTTCACTCATGCACACACACTGTTCCTGGGTGGTAGAAAAAGTAGGGGGGCGGAGCAGCAAGATGGCTGCCATGCTGCTCCGCTCCTTGCTACCTTAAGCTTCTAAGCATCTGAAAACTCTTTGCTATACTTGTTAATTTTTTACCATGAGATTTTGGTGACTGAGGCTTGCCTTATATTTGTTTCTGAACTGTACTGGTGAATTCCTCTTGTGAGTTTCTCTTGTGCCGTTCCAAACAGGAGTCACTGTTTGTTTGGAAATCATGTTGCTGACTGTGCCAGCTCAAAATAGGAGCTACCTTCATTTTCTTATTCAATGGTCATACTCCTTTTAAAACCTCTCAGGTTTATTTGCTTGTATTGTATTTGCACTACAGGGGAGCAGAGTTTTGTTTTTTTGAACTGTAGAATTCCCAGACTACCAGTTTTGCAATAGTGAACTGTTTAATTAGCTATCAACAACTAGGTTTTACTAGGTGTAGTTACACATAAGGGAGCCACATGGCCCACTGTGAATGTCTCCCACAAGCGTGGGAAAATAATTATACCATTCTTTGTTTGTTATAATAGAGCTCGTCTAATTTATTTTAAAATAAATTTGGTGTAGGTATATCGACCAGCTGTTGCGGAAGCATGTTCCAGGCCTTAACAACTCGAAGAGTAAAGAAGTTATTCCTTTTATTGGACTGGGATGTTGGTAGTTTTAATTTTTTGTTATGAGACCTAAGACTGAAATGTGAATTGCAAAATTCTAACCCACATTCTTCCATCTGTTCTTTAGATTTTAATATTTTAAAGAGGAACAGAAGATCTCCTCTTTGTCTACATGCCTGCAAAGAGTGTAGTCCCGTAATATGCAACCTGTCAGAGTATGTTTTTCCTTTGTTACTAGGTGTCATCCCAGTAACTGCTCTCTGCACTCTTTCTAAAGTTGAAATATCCTTTCTTGGTGGTTGGGGACCAAAACTGAGACCCATGGTCCAGAATTGGGTGAATGTAACTTCTATAAGTGGGAAGAGTTATCTGTGCATTTTTGCTTGTAAAAGATCTTCTTACTTTGTGTACCAAATTCATAGCTTTACCAGCTATGGCAAGGCACTGATCCCTTTGTGTTAATTTGTTGTTTACTATTGCACCTAGATCCTGTTCCCTAGTTGAGTTTTTCAGTAATTTTTGGTTTAAGATGTATGTATAATTGGGATTGTTTATACCAAAATGTATAACGGTACATTTATCAACATTGAGTGACATTCCATTAGTAAGTGCCCAATTTTCAGTTAAGGCTAAATCATTTTCTAATGATAAATGATTACTAATATTGCTAATGTCACCACTCAGTTTGGTATCATCTGCAAACTTCTCGAAGTGGTTTTGAATTCCCAGATGCATATCGCTTACAAATATACTGAAAAGAATTGGTCGCAGGATGGACTCCTGAGGCACACCACTCCCTACCAGGCACTCGGCTGAGATACAATTACTGTATGTATTCGTACACATTGAGTTCTGTCTGTAAGCCATGCTCTGATCCAATTAATGATGAATTTGCTAAAACCCAAACCTATTAACTTATCAATTAATTTTGCATGCGGGACTTTGTCAAAGGCCTTGGTGAAATCAAGCAGAAATACTTCTGTTGCTATTCCCGTGTCCAGTTGCTCACTAATCCTATTATAGAATGAGATCAAATTAGTCTGCCAGGATTTGCCTTTCCTAAATTCGTGTTGGCTATTGTCATAAATATCTGTTTGTTTCATAAAGTCCTCAAGATGGTTTTTAATAATTTGTTCAAGTGTTTTGCAACAATGAGATGTAAGACTGATTGGTCTGTAATTTTCAAACTTAGATTTATTCCCTTTTTTAAAGATGGGCCCTACTACTGCATACTTCCAGTCTTTGGGTAGTTCTCCACTTTTTATTGATAGGTTAAATAAAATTGATAGTGGGTATGAGAGTGATTTTGCTGCTTGTCTTAACATATAACTACTGAGACTGTCAGGGCCTGAACTAGATGAAGCATTACATTTTTATGTTTGCTTGCACGCATGTGCAAGAAACATAGTGCCATCAACCGAGTTTTTGGAGGTGTGGCAGCCCTCTTCCAATTCATTCAGTGTGTTTGCAGGCACAGCTGCAGTTCTCCAATGGCTGCTGGAGCTGTCTATGACAGCTCCAAAATGCAGTGGAGTACAGTTGAAAGGGGGAGCTACGCTTCAGTGAGCAGCGATAAGATATCGCCTGCTCATGTCCGCTCCCCCTACACACACACACACACACATGCACACTGCGTGCTCGCCCCTGCCCCACATACACACACGGCTTTTATCCACTGGCATACGTCCTTTATAAACTGGTGTTTAAGGAAACCAAGAGATAAGGCAAAAATCCTTCAGTGACAAATGCCACAGCTCCAGAAAACTAAAAAGTACTGGATATTTTCATTTCTATTACATGTACGCTGCCCTGACACCATGAAGATGAAAACAAAATGCTGGTTCTTTTTGGTTAATTAAACTGTACTAATTGCCTTTACAATTGATTCTCCACCGATAACGCGGCTCTATAATTAAAGCCGATGCCACACTGTGAAGGTTAGTTAGCTGCTCTAATCAGCACACTGCAACCTACACACCAGACATTGTGCCTACCTGTCGGTGCCCACTCAGTACAATAACACGCCACCGCCACTCTTCAGAGTTAGATGCTGCCTGTGAATGACCTCTGACTCTGACCACCCTATGCTAACAGTCAGAGGTCAATCATGGGCTGCGCTTTTGCCAGACCCCACATTATTCTGGGCTGTTAGAATGGAATCGACCATACATACATCTCTGTATGCTGCTGTCATTCCACGAGACAGCCGGATGGTGGTAGAGATATAATTTAAGACTTCTTGGTTTACCTATTTGGAAGAGCAAGGACATCAAAATAAATTCCTAGTGTGTTTGTTGTAATAAAAATACAAAGTAAACAAAGCCATGTAGAGTTACAGTAACAGCACTCTGAAGATGACTACACCAATGCCGACAGGAGACCGCTTCATTTTTTTGTTCACTGTCCCAGTACAGTGGTAACCCACCCACCCAGTGCAGCACTGAACTACACAGTGGACCCACCAAGCCCTGACTGCTTGTAAGGAGTATGGGGTTCTATGTCGGACTGAGATCGATGCCCGATAGACTGATACGACGAGCGCATTACCACGTTCACCAGGTAATCCCACAGCATGTCCTGGTGGCTGACAGCACCAGTAACATGGAGACCCCGTTCTGGTAACCATTCCAGAGGGTTCTCCCAGCCGCCGGGTCCTGCTGTCAACTCAGCGCAGCAAACTAGCGCAGACCGAGAGGCAAGTAATGTGAACACCATTATCAGCAGCACAGCGGGGTGTCTTTCTGGTAGCCCACCAGTTCATTCATTTCTGTCACTCACCTGAGCTCGTCTGTCCAAGCATCCCAGGCAGCTGGCAGACACCCTCGCCTGCACACTGCACCTGGTGTGTTACACGGTCTGAAGGAAACGTAGGGAAAAGAGGCACAGATATCCACGGCAAGGTCCAGTAATTGGTGACAGCTCTTGATGTTAGCATTGTGTCATCGAGACCATGTCAGACTTGAATCCATGTCATTTCGGGTCTTGAACTGTGAACTTTTTTTTAGAGGCAAATAATGTAAAGGACATTAAAAAATAAGAACATAGCCACTGTGATGTGATGTCATCAGACACAGTCCGTAAACTTAGCTTTTGGATAATCTGTCTACAATGACAGCGATTGGTGACAAGTGCCAGTTGTACCTAAGCTTAATAGGAGGTAACATGAAATAATTATTTAAACATGACAAAAAAAAAAAAACCTAGCACATTATACAGTTTAACTCACTTTATTGAATGAGAAATGCTCAGTTCAGGGATAAAACAGTATTGTATTGTAGGCAAAAAAACATCTGGTCCCCAACGAAAGCAGGATGACACTGACAGGGACTGACTGCATGTATACTCACACTCTTGCACTGCTCCCAGCTGTTTGTTTAAACTCAGAAGAGCACGTCACCGTGACCATACAAGACCGAGCGGAGATGACGTCTGATCATGAGCGCGCAGCACAGCTTGTTCACAGAACAGTTTTTTTTTTTGACATCTCTGCCCAAGTTTCTCCAACTGATGAACAAGTACATTTTTGAAAAATGATCGGGGTTCTAGACAACAGACGACTTCTGTGCTCTTTCAGGCAGGAATGGTACTTCTGAGGATGTCATTCAGGAAACAGCAGCAGATCTTAGAAACACATCTTCAAAGGTAAAACCCTGAAAGAAAAAAAAAACATTTTTAATGGAGTCCTGCTTTTTAAGAGAGACTTCAAAGTGCACACAAAGTCCAGCATCTTGGATTACTGACAGGACGTGGACCTGATACCACACCTGTTCTTAAAAGAACATGTATTCAGCATAAAACATTTCAACTTTTACAGCAGCATCCTCCCGCAGAGTGCTTAAAATAACATTTATTCAGCATGAAACATTTCAAATTGTACAGCACCATCCTCCTGCAGAGCACATGCTGCTGTACCATTTTTAAATATTTTATGCTGAATAACTGTTCTTTTAACTGTACCTATGGTATCAGGTCTGAGTCCTGTCAGTTATCCGTGATGCTGTCTGAATTATATCGCCTAAAGGGCAATGAACAATAATGCATATCTCAGTTTAAAAAGGAAAAAAATAATAATTGTTGGACTGTCTGCATGAGTCCCAAGCTATACATGCTGAAAAATAGGGGGTAAAATAAAATAAGCTGGCTAGTACTCCTACCAAGGCATTTTTATATGGCACATTCACTAGCATTTTTATGTTTGCTTGCATGCATATGCAAGAAACATAGTGCCATCATCTGAGTTTTCAGAGGTGTGGCAGCCCTCTTCCAATTCAGTCAGTGTGTTTGCAGGCACGGCCGCAGTTCTCCAATGGCTGCTGGAACTGTCTATGACAGCTTCAAAATGCAGTGGAGTACAGTTGAAAGAGGGAGCTACGCGTCAGTGAGCAGCGATAAGATATCGCCAGCTCATGCGCGCTCCTCCTACACACACACACACGCATACTGCATGCTCGCCCCCGACCCACATACACACACGGCTTTTATCCACCGGCATACATCCTTTATAAACTGGTGTTTAAGGAAACCAAGAGATAAGGCAAAAATCCTTCAGTGACAAATGCCACAGCTCCAGAACACTAAAAAGTACTGGATATTTTCATTTCTATTACATGTACGCTGCCCTGACACCATGAAGATGAAGACAAAACGCTGGTTCTTTTTGGTTAATTAAACCATACTAATTGCCTTTACAATTGATTCTCCACCGATAACGCGGCTCTATAACTAAAGCCGATGCCACACTGTGAAGGTTAATTAGCTGCTCTAATCAGCACACTGCAACCTACACACCAGACATCGTGCCTACCTGTTGGTGCCCACTCAGTACAAAAACACGCCACCGCAACTCTTCGGAGTTAGAGGCCACCTGTGAATGACCTCTGACTCTGACCACCCTATGCTAACAGTCAGAAGTCACTCATGGGCTGCGCTTTCGCCAGCCCCCACATTGTTCTGGGCTGTTAGAATGGAATCGACCATACATACATACATCTCTGTATGCTGCTGTCATTCCACGAGACAGCCGGATGGTGGTAGAGATATAATTTAAGACTTCTTGGTTTACCTATTTGGAAGAGCAAGGACATCAAAATAAATTCCTAGTGTGTTGTAATAAAAACACAAAGTAAACAAAACCATGTAGAGTTACAGTAACAGCACTCTGAAGATGACTACACCAATGCCGACAGGAGACTGCTTCATTTTTTTGTTCACTGTCCCAGTACAGTGGTAACCCACCCACCCAGTGCAGCACTGAACTACACAGTGGACCCACCAAGCCCTGACTGCTTGTAAGGAGTATGGGGTTCTATGTCGGACTGAGAACGATGCCCGATAGACTGATACAACGAGCGCATTACCACGTTCACCAGGTAATCCCACAGCGTGTCCTGGTGGCTGACAGCACCAGTAACATGGAGAACCCGTTCCGGTAACCATTCCAGAGGGTTCTCCCAGCCGCCGGGTCCTGCTGTCAACTCAGCGCAGCAAACTAGCACAGACCGAGAGGGGCAAGTAATGTGCGCACCATTATCAGCAGCACAGCGGGGTGTCTTTCTGGTAGGCCACCAGTTCATTCATTTCTGTCATTCACCTGAGCTCATCTGTCTAAGCATCCCAGGCAGCTGGCAGACACCCTCACCTGCACACAGCACATGGTGTGTTACACGGTCTGAAGGAAACGTACGGAAAAGAGGCACAGATATCCACGGCAAGTTCCAGTAATTGGTGACGGGAGGAGGCAGGTGGTGATTCAGCAACAGCACATTCCTCCTGGATGGTTCAGCGTCGCTGCAGCCTGCGAAAAGAAAGCAGGCTGAGCTGCACAGTGAACTTTACACCTAGGGAGCAGGGCAAAAGTGGCTCTTGGTTTCCTCCACCAGCTGAGAGCAACGTGATTGCCAGCTGGCCACAGTCGTTCGGTTCTGCTTACCGTCGCCTCTCATTGTATACCTGGGCATTCGAGGTGTTCTAGTCCTGGTCCTTCACAGGCAAATGATTTCCACAGGCTTGAACTGAAATTACAGGGGAAAGCAGAGTAATTCGGTGTTTATAGGAAATAATATAATATACAGAATAGGAAAAGTGTCAGGAGTTACAGGAATAGGGTCAGTCTGATCTGGCAGGAGAGGGAGAGGATAGCTTTGACTGGCCAGACTTAATAGATTGACTCGTTTTCACGCTTGGAACTTTACTGTGCTATCAAACGTGTCTTTAACCTTGACGAGTCAGCGACTGAGAGTCTCAAATGTCAGATATGAGCAATTCCCATAGACCATTTGCTGACAGCATGCTTTACTATGCAACTGTAGACAGAACAACACTTCCCTCCAAAACAGTAGTCTGGAATGCAGTGCATTATTTAACTTTCTTGAGCTTGTCAATAACCATATCCTGGCTCAAGATTCAGTGGCTATCAATGACCATTACCTTCAGCAGTAGCACCACTTTGCTTTTACGAACATACAAAAGTGCTAACAGAAACAGGCCATTGCGGTCTGTGTAGTCTGCTCAAGTGGGCAGCACTATCAAATGGATTTACTGGAGCTGCCCCTGACCGCGTCATTTCGTATGAAGAAGGACTCTGTGTGAGTTGAAAGCTTAAGGATTTTATGTAAATTTCTGTTGGTCAAATAAAAGGTATCAAATAACCACATCTTTTTCCACTTATAGTAGTCCCCCCGTTATGTCTCTTCCATGACCCTTCTCTCCCTTCCACCCTGTCCCAAACCACTTTTAAAGCGATCCACAGTGTTCAATGATATTACCTCTTCTGGCAGTTCATTCCACTTGGACATTACTCTGTGAAAAAGTGCTTTCTCATATCCTTTTTGAATCTTCCCCCTGCCAGTTTTAGACTGTGCCCTGTAGTGGGCCCTTCCTCTGAACTTAAAATGCCATCTGCTCTAACACTGTTCATACCTAACTTTAAGGTACTTGAAGGTCTCACAAGATGTCCCATTCTCTCTTCTGTCCTCCGGTGAGTACATATTGAGTTCTTGCAGCCTCTCTTCTTAGGGTTTGTCCCACAAGCCCTGGCTCATCTTTGCTGCCCTGCGCTGCACCCCCTCCAGTGATTTGATGTTCTTTTTTTACATATGAGCACCAGAACTGCACACAGTACTCTTAAGTGCGGTCTCACCAAGGATCTGTACAATGGCAGAATTACTTCCCCTTTCATAGAAACATAGAATTTGACGGCAGATAAGGACCACTTGGCCCACCCAGTCTGCCCATTTCCCTACCTAACGGATAAGCTGCAGATCCTAGTTAATCAGCAGCCTACTTCTTCCTACCCCCCTGTCCTGGAAGTGATTCCTCTAGCAATGCATCCCAGCATCCTGTTGGCTTTGGCTGCTGCTTTTATGGCAATGCACAGAGTGCCTCAGGTCCCCTGCGATTATTACCCTTGGGTCTTTTTCCTCCACAGAACTACTCACTTGTACCCCTCCCAAACAGTAACTGGCCCCTGGGTTCTTGGCTCACAGGTACATGACCTTGCACTTCTTGGCATTGAACCCCACCTGCCAGATACCAGACCATTTCTCGAGCCAGCCAGGTTCACCCTGCGCTCCTGTCCCCTCCTCTGTGTCCACTCTCCCACAGAGCTTAGTGTCCCCATGAATAGGTAGATTTTACCTTTGATACCATCTGCTATGTTACCGATAAAGATATTAAATATCATTGTCCAAACATTGAGCCTGTGGGACCCCACTGGTTACAGGCCTAGACTTTGATAATTTCCCCCTACTAACACCCTCTTGTTTCTGTCTTGTAGCCAGCTCTTAGCCCACACTGCCAGCTTTTCTCTGACTCCCAGATCCTTCAGCTTACTGAGCATTCTCCCATGTGGCACAGAGCAGAAGGCCTTGCTGCATCTATCTAACTCCTGCACTTTCAGTGCTAATACCAGCAAGCAAACATTCGGCATTGACAAATGCTTGTTTTTGTTCAGTATAGACTTCATTAGTTGATATAAGTGGTACAGGATCATCCATTTGATTTATAATTTGTGTAATACAATTCCCTAGTGTAAATGCGAAACTAAAGTAGGCATTACATGAATCAGCTACTGATTGGTCATCTTCTAGCAACACATTGTTATCAATTATAGGCCCAACTACTCTGTTTTTACATCTACAATTAGTGTTGATATAAGAATATAATCATTCATTATCTTTTGAATGTGCTATTAAAAATGTTACTAACATACTAAAATGCCAGCAGAATAGGCCTAATGGTCTTTCGTGTCTGCTCGTTTGGTCAGCCCCCACCCTGGGTGCTGACTTTGCTGTCCCCCTCGCCTTCTCTGGCTTCCCCCTTCCCAGTTCCAGATATTCTTGCTGCATTGGATTTTGCTTCCTGAACCCTTCCCCTGTACCTGTCCCACTCCCTCTTGAACCCCTCCACTGTCTCTGCCTCCACCAGCCCCCTAGGTAGTGCATTCCATGGCTCCACCACCCTCTCAGTGAAGTAGCACCTCCTCCTTTCTCCCCTGAATCTTCCCTCCAGCTTCCACCCATGACCTCTAGTGGCCCCTTCCTCCTTCCTTCAAGCACCCTGACTGTTCCTCCCCATTTACCCTCTTCATGTACCTGAAGACTCTATCATGTCCCCGGTCCCCTCTCTCTTCCAAGTGTACATATTTAGCTCTTCGAGCCTCCTCATAGGTCCTGTCCCCAAGCCCCAAATCATTTTGGTTGCCTCCTCTGGACCCTCTCCAGGAGGTTAATGTCCTCTTTAAGTGTGGCCTCCAAACTGCACGCAGTACTCCAGGTGCGGCTCACCAAGCAGTTATACAGAGGAGCATCACTTCCTCCTTCTGGAGGTGATCCCAGCGATGCATCCCAGCATCCTGTTGGCCTTGGCTGCTGCCCTCCTACAAGTCTCAGAGTTGTTCATCTTGACATCCACCGCCATCCCCAGGTCCCTCTCAGCCATTGAGACTTGTAGTATTTCCCCAGGGTGTACACTTGGCCTGGGTTTCTGGCCCCCAGGTGGAGTACCTTGCATTTCCCTGCATTGAACCTCAGCTTCCACTTTCTAGACCATCTTTCCAGAGCCTTCAGGTCCCCCTGCAGGGCCACCCTCCCCTCCTCCCCATCCACCACCGCCCCCAGTTTCGAGTCATCTGCAAAGAGACTCATCTCACTCCTGATTCCTGTCCTTATGTCAAGTACGTGGCGCTGGAACAGAAGGGCCCAAGACTGATCCCTGTGGGACCCCACTAATGACCTCCTTGGGATGAGACTATCCCACCAACTACGACCCTCTAGGTCCGGTCATGGAGCCAATTGCCTATCCATCTGATCATCTGGTTTCCCACCCCCATTTCTCCTAGCTTATCCTACAGGCCCACGTGAGGAACAGAGTCAAATGCCTTGCTGAAGTCTAGAAAGAGGACATCCACTGGTCTACCCAGGTCCAAGGCACTTGTCACCCAGTCATAGAACTCCACCAGGTTTGTCTGACACATTTTCCCAGGATGAATCCATGCTGTCTATCATCCAGGCACCCTGACTTATCCAGGTCCCCCTAGCCTCTCCTTGACAATGCCCTCCATCACCTTGCCCACCACGCATGTCAGGCTGACAGGCCTGTAGTTCCCTGCCAGCTCCCTTGATCCCCTTGTGGATAGCACTACATGCGCCACCTTCCAGTCTTGGGGCACCCACCCTGTCCCTCAGAGAGATGGTGAAAGCTCTGCCAGGGGTTTCCAGGCATCTGCAAGTTCCTTCAGCACTCTAGGATGTAATTTATCCGGCCCCGGTGCTTTCTCCGCCTTAAGGGAGCTGAGGGCTTCCTCACTCTCTCTGCTGTGATTTCCACTTGGTACCTCTTCTCCCTGCTTAGCCCTCCCCCACCTGCCAGTGATGCCCCTCCCAGACCTGCTGATCGGTAAGGGTCCCCCTCCTCATTATCTCTGTCTCCTCCCATGTATGATGCAGCATCCCCATTTTCCCTGGTGAAAACTGAGGTGAAGTACTCATTTAGTACCTCAGCCTGCTCCCTGGGTCTTGTGCCCATCTCTCCCTGATTTAATCCTGCTAATCTGCCCCTTCACCCTTCGTCTTCCCCAATGTATCTAAAGAACCCTTTTCCGTCTCCTAATTTCCCTGGCCAGGTTCTGCTCCTTCCTTGCCTTAGCCGCCTCACCACTCTAGTGGCCCTTCTAGCCATCAGCTCATACTCCCTCGATCCCTTTCACCCTTGAGCACTTGAATTTTATAGGCTGCTTTCCCGACCACCTCCTGGACCTCCCTGGTCCACCAACAGGGTTTTGGGCCCCACCGCATTGCCTTACTCTTGCACAGGTGCTGGTAGCATCCTGCACCCTCTCCTGATGATTTCCACCTACTATCAGCATCCATGTCTGACACAATCCCATCCAAATGTTCCTTAAGGATCCTTCCCATTTCCTTAAAATCCGCCCCCCTGAAGTCGGTTACTTCCGTCTTTGTGCAGCCTTCTACCCCTCCTAGGTCCAGGCAGAACCAGACCGTGGCATGGTCACTCCCGCCAATGGGTCCCTTACCTCCAGGCCCCCAATCTGGTCACTGTCTGCCAGGACCACATCCAGTACCTGTGCCTTCCTGGTCGGTTCCCTCACCTGCTGAGTTAGGAACGCGTCTTGAAAGACATCCAACAACCTCTGTTCCCTGGTCACAGAGGATGTCATAGTCTCCCAGTCTGTTCCTGGCATGTTTAAGTCCCCTAACACCACCACCTTTCCTCTGCCCAGTCTGCAGTGTCTCCTAACATCTGCCACCAGACTGTCCTCCAGCTCCTCCGCCAGGGCAGGGGGTCTATACAACACTCCTATTTTTAGTCTCTTGCCCCCTCTCTTGTTGTGCTTGCTTTAGCCTGTCTTATTGCCTGTTTCAGGTTTCTTTGATGGTTAAGATATGAAAGCTTGTTCCTTGAAGTTTTATTATTTTTAAATTTGTTGTAGGTCCTTTATTTCTTTTTAATTATGGTTTTAACCCTCTTGATCAACCATGAAGGGATTTTGCCTTTTGGATTATATTTTGTCCTAAGGGGGATAAGTTGCTCCTCAATTTCCTGTACAATATTTTTAAAGGATTCCCAGGCAGTGTGTACTGATGAACCTGCCATAATTCTATCCCAGTCAATGCTGAATAATTTGAGTTAATTAACTCAAAGTCAACTTGTTTATAGTCCCTTAGTTGAGTTTGATTTGATGGTGTATATTTTGTCATTGATAGTAGGGAAGTGATAATATTATGATCACTATTGTGTAGTAGGCTCTCAGTCTGTGTATTGGATATCTGCTATGGAATATTAGTTAATAGTAAGTCAAGAATATTACTATCCCTAGTTGGTTCAGTGATCAATTGGTATAAACCTATTTCAATGCAAGTTTCAACAAATAATCTTTCATAGGCTGTGGTGCCCAAGTTATTGTTCCAATCAATGCCTGGGAAGTTGAAATCACCCATAAGGAGGACATCACCCATATCTGAAATTGGTCTCAGTTGATCTAATAGGGCATTGTTATACTCCAGACTTGCATTAGGCAGACTGTAACAATTCCCAGTAATTAAATGCTTTCTTTTTGGTAGTTGCACTTTAATCCAGATGGATTCTGCGTCAATGTCGCTTAATGGGACAGGGTTAACCAAATGTGATTTGATGGAATTGTCAATATAGAGGCAAATTCCTCCGCCTAGTCTATTACTTCTATCTTTTCTGTATAATGTATAACCAGGTATTTCCACCATCCAATCAGAGTTAGAGTCCCACCAAGTTTCAGAGATACCAGCAAATTTAATGTTATATTGAAGCATGAGTGCCTGTAATTCTACTTTCTTGTGGGTGTTAAGACTCCTGGCATTGGTCGTTAGTATATTGCTTCTTCCAAGCTGTACAGTAGATAATTGTTTAGTATTATTGATACATTCACTACCCACCTCCCCAGAAGTCAGTTTAAATTTTCCTCAACATATTTTGCTATTCTATTACCCAAGATGTTACTTCCCCTTTTACTAAGATGCAGTCCATCCCATGCATATAAATGAGGTATGTCAATAAAGTTCTCACAGTGTGTAATACAACCATAACCTGATTTCATACACCATAAATGTAACCAGTTATTCACTGCTAGCGCATAACCTGTGTAGAACACGGAACCGGGAGTATTTCTGAAAAACATATCCTACAGTTGTGTGCTTTTAAAATCTCACTCAGAACCTGAAATTCCTTTTTAATTTCTTCAGAGCTGTAATTTTATATGTTATTAACTCCAGCATGCAAAATTACTAAAGGATTTTCCCGGCTGTATTTAAGTATTGTGTTCATCATAACTGTTAGGTCTGAGATTTTCGCACCCCTCTAGCTCAAACTTGTTCTGTTGACCTTATCATCATTACATACTATTCTGTTGATGTGTTTTATCATTGAATCCCCAATAATCTGTTTGTCATAGGGGTCAAGCTTCGGGGGAAGTTAAATTAGTAACATTATCATTCTCACAAGATAGTAATGGTGGATCTGATTCTGCATATACAGCATTGCTTGTTATATCATGTTCAGTTATGCTAGCATGGGATGACAGATTTGTGTCAGTTACTACACCTTGTGCCAATCTAGTTTGGGAGGAGTGTTGGTCGGATAATACAGTGGATGGATTAGACTGTGAACTTTCTTCTATGCTTTGATTAACATTACTTGGCTCACTTGTTGTGGCTAATGGGGTATATCTATTGCTAGTTGGAAGATCAAACTCCATTGCTCATCTTCCTTTTTTTGGTGGCTTCTCTGTGGCTATGGTCCACCCTCACCTCACCTCTGGATTCCCCTAAATCTGATTCTCTTGTTCTTCTTTTGCTGGCACCTTGTTCAACTATTTGGCTCATTAAGTTATCATTGGTATTTGAGATACAATGATGTGGATCTGGTACTACATGCCCACCTGTATTTAATGTACTTTCAGCATTATTTTGAGTGTCAATTTGTATAATACGCTCATTGATATTCTGTTGTTCCTGCATGATAACTCCGAGTTTTGTTTTTAAACCTCTAACATCCCCCTCAAGTTTATTAATGTATTTACATTTAGAACAAATAGTCCCAATTTCAAGCTCAGTTTCTGATAAAGTGTACATAAAATATGACAAACACCTATATGCCTAGTCCCCCTCCAAAGTTCTAATCAATTCTGCCATGCCAATTGTATTTAGTGCAATTTCTAGAGAAACAATATGGCACCTTAAAGAGAATTACCCACACTGGGATGATTCCTAGAACTTACTGTGTTTCTGCTATATTCCACAAGGTCTCTACCCACTCAAGCCCATGCTGACACATGCAGACATGTAGTGCGTATCTTAGCATGTGTCTTCATGCACAGCGAATGTGCACTCACTCGCGCTTGCTCGCCTTGCTTGCATGGGGCTCACTCTTAATCCTACAGGACCTGGAAGTCTCCTTGATCACGTGACACTTCGCCTTGGCCTTGTTCTTGATAGAACAAAGAAAACAACCCTTTTAAAACTTCCCAGGCAAGCTGTAATTTTTAAGAGTTAGCACAGATGAGGTCCCCCTTCTTAAACTAATAATACACAGATTTAAAAAAATAAATAAATAAACAGAATCTCCAAATGGCAACAAGCTGGATGTACAAGAAGTTAGGTAGTTCTGGAGGTGGAGAGTGAACTACAAATCCCACAGACAGACTGTATTTATCTTAGCCTAGTAGCTGCAGTTTTAGACAGACTCTTTCCACATAGAGCAGGATCACACTGCCTGTCCATACTATCTCACCAGTAAAGGGTCGCACAGTGTAGGCATGAGTCCAGAGTGATCAGCATTACTTCTGGCTGGGCTGAGTGTGTGGAATGTGTGGTGTTTCCAAACTCACACTTAAAATAGATTTTGGCTCAAGCTGCTGGGACCAGTTAGAGAGAGGACCAAGTTTGGAGGATTTGTAAAGTCCGGTGGTCCGACCTGAGAGGCTGCAGTGCTGAGAGGATTGGAGTTTTGGAGTTTTGACCATCCTGTTCCAGTTTTGAAGGAAAAAAGATACTTGTACTGAAAATACTTAAAGGTGCTTTTTGAGCTAAATAAGATATGCCAACTTTGCCAGGGGCTGGGGTTCTTACATATCAATAAGAAAGAAATTACTGTGCTCAGTGGAGCATTTTCCCTTATCTTTTACCTAGGTATAACTGGCTGGATATGGAGGAAAATCCACCACTGTAAGGAACTTGGAGTGGAATGGAGAAACACAGAGCAATTTAACTGTGGCAGTTACCAGCTATTTATGTTGTCAAGAGTTTTTTCTGAAATTACATTGAATGGCTCTCAATGGCTTGTACAGCTTTGAGCAAACATTTTATGATGAAGAATGTTTTTCGATCCATGTGAGTGACCATTACTGGAGACCATTGCCACAGAGGTTCTATTTAATTAAAATACTTCGAGGTGACTCTATATTTTACAGCATTGTCTCAAATTATTTTTGCTTGCTAGAATAATTGCTGGCTGTGATCTGAGATTTAACAAAAAGGTAAAAACTAAGGTAAACCACATTGATCATTGGATTGTGATGCAGCTATTATTTTATTTTCTCAGTCTTTAGTCTAGTTTAAGTGACCTTGAATTTGAATGAAGAAGCAAGGCACAGCAATGACATTTACAGAGCACGTACTCACAAAAATGTAATCTGTGCCATACAATTTGAAGGACTCCTGTGCTTAAAATGGAGATACAGTACTTGTTTTTTGTGTGTCTTAACTACAAATGCTAGGAAAATGTTGAAAAGTGTTTTAAGTTGCTAGTTCATATTGTTATACTTGTTCTGAAGTCATAGGGCTAGATAATCAGAAATGTGCCAAAGGCCGGTACAGCGCAAGTGAGATGTGCGATGGCAAGTCGGGAGCCATATTCAGAGGATACGCCACCCGATAAGCACCTGTACAAGTCAGCTGAATATGGCATAGTTGCACCACAGCACAACCAGAGATTCAGTAGCCCAAACATGGATGCGCTGAGCAAGCCTGAGCACAAACTCAATGAGCAGGGCAAGAGCTACAGGCAGCAGGGACACAGAGGCAAGGAAATAGAGGGTAATGGACACAGGATGCCCTAGCAGATCCCACCCATGAACACAGATACACAGACCCGGAGGGCACACAGGGCACAAGGGGAAGGTGCACAGACAACCCAAGGCCACTGACCCCAGAACATGACCCTGTTCTAAGGCTACCACCCCAACCATGCCAATGGCAGGGACATGCAACAGACACCCATTAGGCAGGTCCATAGTGTGCCCAGTGCATGGTGCCAGGGATGAGGTAGACACAAAGAGCAGGCAACCAGGGCTGAGGGAGGCAAAGGCCACAGAGTGCTTCACAGCGCACACGGCAATGTGGGGGAGAGCACTGCGGGGCAGCACACAGTGGACATGTGCACCCCCATAAGCAGACATCGGTCCAGGCAGACAGGGGCACAGGACGCATGTGCAGACACCAGCCAAGATGGCACACAGGACCATGCACAAGATAGTGGAAAGGCACATATGCCCAGTGATCTCTGGGGCAATGGCACAGGGGAACAGTGGGGGATGGCAAGTAACATGGCAATGCACAGCAGAACAGGGTAGGAACACAGACATACAGACCCACAGAAACCAGATGGCACCAATGACCGCCTGGCACAGTGGGACTACCCAAGGCACCCTGCAGATGGCCAGGACAAGATGTAGCAACCCACACAACAATTTAGCAGCCCAGCACCTGCACCCCTCCCAATACCAGTCTCAAGTGTCCTACCCATATCCACACAAAACCACGTATGGAGCCCAACACCAGCACCACTGACAGGAGCACAGACCAGCTGTCTGCCACCCTGAAAGTGACAGGTGCCCCCGGACGTGGCCCCAACACCGGCCGGCCATCACCATTGGCACACGCCTATGGGACAACAGTGTAACTGCGGCACAGGATGGGCCACCCCTGTGCCCCAGTACAACCACACTGGACAGTGAAGGGTCCCAGGCACAGCCACCCCACCCCACCATTGGTCCACTGAGTACAGATACAGTCTGGCCAAGCAAGCCCCGCACTGCAGGGGAGGGACCACAGCCACCAGCACAGGCCTGCTTGCCAGCATGCCACCAGCAGCAGCATGGTATGTCACCAGGAATACACACCACAGCTGCAGCCCACAGCCCAGAGATGGTCTGGCCAGCTGTGGGGACATGGGGAGACCGCTCCCACCAGACTGCACATGGACACCCACCTGAGGCAGCCCAACAGCATGCCTGCCATGGCCACCACCTATCCACACCACCCTGCAACCCGCAAGAGCCTGGAAGCAAGACCACACATGGCCCTGTGCCAACAGCACCACCAGTGCCAGCCACTCCAGGTGTGAGGCACAGGCAGGTACCACCCCCATGAGCATGTGAGCACACCAGTGCATAGTGAGGTCCATGTGGCATCAGGCGGAACAGTCTCTGGGAATACAAGGACGCCGTGCAGGGATGACCACCCCCCCAGACATCCACCCCAGTACAGAGCACCACACTGACCACACAGTGACACACCATACATGGCTGACACACAAGCACACACACCATGGCCATGTGAAACAGTGCTGGACACAGCACGGACCCCATGGGAATGCAGCCCATGAAATGACCCACTCCTGAGTAGGCACCATTCACCACAAACACACATCTGCAGCATAGCTCCTCACACCACCTGCAAAGCAGACATGGACATAGGCCTGTAACAAGAGCAAAGCTTTATAGAACCGTGTACAAACAGGGTGATAACAAGGGGCAGGGATGGGGGAAGGGAGAGGAGGATGGGGACAGGGTGCAGGGGCTATACAACAGGATGTGGCACAGCAGAGAAACAGGTGTGGGGAAGGAATAGGGGCTATATACAAGGTGGGGCACTGTAGTTTCCTATCTGTGGCCCCTCACAGACCGCTGCAGCTGCTGTATGGCATGCCTCAATGCCGCGGTCTCCATCATGTGCCTCCTCTGCATCACAAGGATCCATCTCTGTAGCACCGGGATCCAGCCACTATCCCTGACCTGTTGGTGTGCAGCCTGCCTGGCAACCAGCCTGTGATCACCTAGGAAAAGGGACAGAACAGCCAATCAGTGCAATGCCCCACAAACCCAGCCCACCCACAGATTGCTTTGGACTGCAGGGGCACGCACCACTGTGGGATCATGTCTTGCCCACATCTGGTGGCCACACCAGCCATCCACACAGCACACACCACAATGGCACAGCTGAATGGACAGTGTAGCACAGTGTGCCCATGTGTGCATGGGAATGGGAACAAGGCACAGAGCACTGGCACCATCACAGCACACAATGTGGCGGCTGCATGCACATCCCCCAGCTAGTCTGCACAATGCTGTCAGAGCACATGCAATGGTGGCACGGACAATGTTAGGTGCTCCACCACAGTCCTGCAGGCACAGGGACGCAGACACCATGGCCTGAACCAGTACCCACAGCAATACAACTGTGACAAAGAACAGCAATGTAGCCACACCTACCTGGCATGCACCTTCCGGCCATTGCAGCACTCCATGGCCCACCTTGGCCCCTCACCTGTTCAGTGGCCTTTCTGGCCCACCTGCAGTCCTCTGGCCCTGTGGAAAACATGTAGAGAGGGGGTCATGAGTACACAGGCATGCATGGTTAGCTCACCCCCACTGCACAGCCTGCATTGTGCATGGCATGTCCCCAAACATCCTTTGACCCCCCCATGACTGCATGTCAGCAACATGTGCAGCAGCCATACATGACATGCATCAGACAACAGGACTGCATTGCACCCCAGCTGTGGACCATGCCAAGCAGCCCAACAACCACCACTGACGGGCATTGTGGCATGCATGCCCATCGCACATACCTACCTGGCTGTGGCACCACCCCACTCTGTATGCACACCTGCATCCAGTGCAGCTGCTGTGGATCCCCACACCACAGGTCCCCATGCCTGTGGTGCCATTGTTCTGTGCTCAATGCCACCCCTGTGCACCATTCCAGGGCTGTGGCCACCTGCACCCAGATGTCATCCCTGGCCTACTGCAGTGGCACACTGCCATACAGTTGAGCCTCAAAAGGATGCACCACGGCCATAAGTTGACAATCTCAACCTCAGACCAGTTGAGGGCCCCTCCATGTCTGATGCTGTGCCATGGCTGCCAACAGGTCGCAATGGCAGTGTGACTGGTGAGTAGAACAAGCACGTGGATGCAACAGGTGTTGGATGCATGATCGGGAATGGCATGATGCAATTGCACATCATGGTGATGTGTGATGCACATCCATTTCACATTCACAGACATGCACACAATGCATGTGCCTGGTGGGTACGCTGGGTCAGAAGTGTATGGGGTCAGAGGTTGTGACCCCACGCACGACCGCGCATGTGCCCGACATGCACAATGCTACACTACTGCCACATGTGCAATCACACAGCTACATGCATGTTATGCAGGATGTGCAATAGACCTATGCAATGCTGTGCACACATGCGCGCTGTGGGAATGTGCACAGTGCATGCGCCGGACATGCACCACAGGATTGCTCTGGTGCAACCCCATTGCACAAGGTGCAGTTTTGCGATATTCAGTTGCAGCATGCAAATCACCTCATCAGCCAATACGCAGTGTAGTGTAGTGCATTAGCATATCATTACTGTTGCGCAACAGCTCATTTGCATGCAATGCACCATATAAGCACCAGCGGACAGCACAGGCCACACATACTGGTATTGCAACTGCAATAGGTAAGTGGATGCTGCCTCAGGGCATCAGAGACATGCACAAACATTTCAGTGAGTGTCTTACAGGACCCATACTGACAATGACATGACATGCTGTCACTGTCCACAGGTAGCAACATGTTGGGACATGAGGATGAGGAGGGGCATGGGCTTGCATGGAAGAGAAGGCCCAACTTCACAAAAGCTCAGACAAATGCCCTGTTTGAGGCATACCTCAACAGGGAGGAGCTCCTCAGCAGTGCCACTGGCATACCCCAGGAGAGGTCGGTAGGGTGGGATGCGGTGCCGGTGTACATGAACCAGTACAGATGGCACCAGCGTAGTGCACAGGAGTGCAGAAAGAAGATTGGAACCGACAGGAGGAGGATAAAAGAGAAGGTGGTGGCTATACGTACATCCCACTCTGTGACCGGCAGTTGCCTGTCCACCGCGCCCACTCTGTTGGCCACAGAAGAACTGGTGGTGTCCACCTTCTGACATACTGCAGTGGAGGGTATCCCTGGTGGTGCATTCAAGACAGGCAGCAGCCCATCCCTGCACAGTGAGTATGCACCCTACCGACATATCTGGCAGGGGTGGGTATTGCCATGTGGGTGTGCCTGTCACAGTGTAGCCTGCCACCTGGGTGTGCCACTACTGGTGTGCAAGGCCACAGGGTGGCATGTGGCATTGGATGCATGCACACCATGGGGGGAGGCACAGCGGGCCTGGTACTGCAACACTGACACACTGTTCTTGCTTTGCAGCACCATCATGCCTCCATGGAGAGGAGAGAGCGGGGACTGCCTCAGCCATGGCCATGGAGGATGGACCATCCACCTCGACCAGCTTGCATGGCCCGGGCAGGCTGCAGGTGGACGCCGCTGAGCAGCTGAATGTCCTTGCCCTGGTGCCAGATGCTGCTCTGGCTGGGTTCATGCACGATGACAGCCTGAGTGTGCTGTGTGCAGAGACCCAGCTAGGGGATGTGTCTGGCTCTGATGATGACATCACACTGATCCTGGAGAGCATTGGTGATGTGGTGCCTGACACGACCCTGGACACATCGCAGGTGGCATCAGGGCACGGCGCTGTGCCTGTGGCTGCACAGCTGCCACCCATAACCGTCTGTGTGGCGGTGTGTGGCACCACATCTGTGCATGATGGGGATGGTGGTGCTGGTGCAGTATCAGGGCATGGCACTGGCCAGCAGCCAGTTGAGCAGCAGCAGTAGTACCGTGGTTCCACAAGGCAGCACGGCACAGGTTCCCCCGCCGATGCACCTTACATCACTGGACCCATGGTACAGCCCCCTGTGCAGTGTCCACCAGAGCAGGAGGCTAGGCAGTGTGCCGTGTCACCCCCTGTGGCCCAGCACCTTGGACAGGGTGCGCAGGATGTTGAGTGCCTGGCTGAGCATACACGGTTGCTGCGCGAATCTGTGGAGAACCAGGCACTGCTAGCCATGGAGATGGGTGCACTGCATACGGAGGTGCACCAGCTGGTAGAGCAGCAGGACAGGGGCATTGTGCAGATCATGGATGGGCTCCAGCAGTCGCAGGAGGCCACGACCATGTAAATGGACTATATGGCTGGTGTCATTGTGGTGGCAAGGACCACATGACCGGTACCATCGCGGCGGGCCTTGTGTCGTTGGCATCCACTGTGCTCAATGATGTGCAGAGGACTCCCCACAGTGCACTGTCCACCGCACTGTCCTGGCGTCTGGTGACCCCATCACAGTAGACACCGGGATCTGATGTAGGCATCCCAGGCACACCAGGGACTGGCCTGTTTGGCCACCTCTACTCCCCTGCATGGACACACCCACAGTCCCAGACATCAACCCCTGGGGGGATGTCAGACACCCCCCCTTAGATGATGTGCAGCCTGCGTCTGCTGATCAGCCAAGGCACTGCCATCCACATGGCCATGGTGGCTGTAGGACTGCGTGGTCACCTTGATGTGTCTCTTGCCCTGCACCACCATCCATTGCTGCTGGCCCATGTACACGTGGCAGTGTTGGTGCAGCATGCCTATGTTGTTGCACTGGCGTGTTGTGCCGCATGACCCCATGTATGCTGACAGTGCTGCTGGGATGTGTATCATGGGTGTGATGATGGCCGCTCTGTGCAATGCCATCTGTGGCTGTACACCGGTGTCATGCCTCTGATCCATGCCATGGTCCGCAGTTTGTCTGTGTGTGTGTGTGTGTGCATGCGCGTGTACCTGTGCTGTGTCTGTGTGTGTGCGTGTATCTGTCTGCCGGTGCCTCCCCATGCCTGCTGTGTGCCCCATTCCCGGTATGCCTCCCACCTCACACATCCAGGGCTGTATGTGGTGTGCCACTCTGTGTGGCCTGTGCATGTATGTGTGTCTGTGCACTCACCTGCATTCGCCATAGTGCTCCTGTGCGATGGTATCCCTGTGGCACCTTGCCTGCGCAGCCAGTCTTGGGTCCCATCTGCCATGGGGTGGCTGACCACTGCCCTCTGGCCCATTACTGCCATCATCCCCGCTACTGTCACCATCATCTGCCTTGACAGCTATCCCACAGTCAATGGCCATGTTGTGCAGGATTCAGCAGGCCAGGAATAGGCCACAGGCTTTCAGTGGGCTATATTGTAGGGCACCGCCTGACCTGTCTAGGCATCAGAAATGCATTTTCAGCATGTCAAAGACACGATCGATGATACTGCATGTGCTGGCATGTGCCTCACTGTACCTCTCTTCTCCGGGGGATGACAGTTGCTAGTATGGGATGAGTAGCCACGGCATCAGTGGGTATGCAGCATCACCTGTGTGGGAATGGACATGGTTAGCCCTTCGCTGTACCATGCCACATCCTTGTCCCTCTCCCCACTGCTCACTCCACCATGCCCAGCCTGCCTGCCCTCCCTCCCCCCTCGGCTGGGCCATGCTGACCCCAGACCATGCCCTACTCATCCACTAGGTGGCCTGTGGGGATGTCCCCATGTCTGAACCTCTGGCACAGCGCAGAGCTATGCCAGATGAATGCATCATGTGCACTCCTGGGGTGTGTGGTGCAGACATTGATGATGCACCCTGCGGCATCCTACACCATCTGGCAGTTGACAGATGAGTAACCCTTGTGGTTGATGTAGACTGGGCCCTCGGGGCCAGCTGGTATGCGGATGCCCATGTGGGTGCAGTCATTCACCCCAATCATGCCTGGCATGCATGCTACCCTGTGGAAGGCCTGCATGTTTTCTGTATGCTCCGCTGGTGTGCTGGAGAACTGTATGTACACCAACACACGTGGCAGCAGAGCGTTGAGGAACTGTGTGAGGAGGCAGGACATGGCCGACTGGGTGATCCCAATGATATTCCCGGTTGGTCATTGGAAGGTACTCGTGGTGAGCAAGCACATCACTGCAGTCACCTTGGTCTCCACTGACATGGCATGACTCCATCTTGTGGGTGCCTGCATCTCCTCACTGCAGAGCTCACAGAGCTGACTCAGAATTGCCCTATTCAGGCAGTACCAGCCCACTATCTCGGTGTCACTGTTGTTCTCGAACACAATGCAGGCATGGTACCAACTGTGTCAGGCATTAATCCACCGGGCCCTTGTCAGCCACGTTGGTGTTCCTCCTGCTTCCTCACACCCCTCATTACTGCCTCCATTAGGAATGGGGCACTCTCCATCCCTCCATCACTGTGGGTGTCTCCCTGGGTGCCTTTTCCACTCTGTCTATCTGAAAGTCCATCTGTCTGTCTGTCTCTCTCTCTCTCTCTCTCTCTCTCTCCTGTTTCTCAGGGTGTCTCTCTCTCTCTAGCTCGTACTCTCTCCCTCCCTTTCTCTCTTGGCACAGAGTTGCACATCTGCTGTCTGTGTGTTTGAGCCAGGTTTTTAATAGGAACAAGTCCACCTGGGGCATCTTGGATTTACTCCAGACTTGCGCCTTGGGTTCCCGGTTGAATATCCCATTGCGCCGCATATTCATGGGTACGCCCCCTGTACTTGTGCTGCATACATTATACTTTTGCCATGGTGCAGTGAGACTTGTGCTGCACTGCTGCTGTCTCTGACTATCGCTCAGCGGCATAAGTCTGTGGTTGCGCTGGCGCAACTCGGTTGCGCCGTGCACAACTGCTCTGAATATCCGGCCCGCTGTGTATAGTTCAGAATAACAGCATCAGAATAAGCAGCTGGAGTTATTTGGATACATTTTTTATATGATTTTTTTTTCCTAAGGAGAAGATTTTAATCGATGTATATGTTTTTTCCTTGCTGTAAACTACATTCCGAGTTATTTAGATACTGTTTGATAATGCTTGAAAGATATATATGGAGCTATATGATGATACTTCTGTGGCAAATGTGGGGAGGTAATCAGGGAATAATCACAGGAGCTTATTCCAAAATGGCTACTAGTTTCTATAGTAAGAAGATATCATTAGCTTACAGCAGAATGGTATACCAGAGAAATGTCATTGAGCCTATTACCAGATCTATGACTGAGCATGGAGTAAAATGACCCAATACAAAACTATAGATCTAGTCCTTAGACCCTGTATCTGTGGCATATAATACATGATGGTGGAGTGCCTGACCTAGGGGTCGCTTAGGGGGGATATGGCGCAGCATGCACTGTGGGATATCCTTACTGGGAGCCAAGGATAGACCAAAATGGGTAGTATGAGGTGTCAGAGATCAGGTAATGTGGCAATGACATGTTATCCCACATACTGGGCAGAGTAATTTTATGCACTGACTAATGGTTTTTGTTGTAAGGCCAAATTTTCATTGCTTGAATTTGTCACCTGCTGGGCTTGGAGATGTTCCCCTAAATGAGGAATATATTAGTCAGAGCAGAAAACTGCTCTCTGGGAGAACCTGGTAAGACCATTTCCCAAAAAATGCTGCAGTGTACTTTCTGGGGTCCATATCTAAGCCAAGTGATAAAGTAAATTGAAGGAAAGGGATTAAGGAAAGATTTATCTGATCATTTGACTTGTAGAATATAGGACTAATAGGTTAATTCTGATTTACTAATCTCATTTATTGGCTGGACGCCAAGATGAATAAGGATCTGGATTTGCTATTGATGGATTCTTGAGACATTAAGTACTGTTTAATGTGGACCAGTGTATTTCTAATGGATTTTAATGTATTAAAAATTATTAATGTTGACAAACCAATCTCCTGGAATGCATGTACTATGCCACAATTAATCAACTGGGTTTCTGATATGTATCAGTAGATCTGGATGGTTTTTCATGCTGTGTATACCACTGGGTGTACTGGTACTCCCCTTAGGGGAGACTCAGAAGTTCTTATAGCTTGCATCCTTCTTTTGACATGGACTTGTTGTACTGTGATGTTCTGTAGGAGAAGACAGAAGGTTTGATACCTTTTATTGGACCAACAAGTATCTTTTACAAAGATGAAATTATACACAAGCTTTTGGGGCCACACAGTTCCCTTCTTCAGGTGAATAGCAAAACTGAGCAACAAGCAGTATTTATATCCACTGTGAAGCAATTAAAAATCAGGAAGTCTTCCTGATTTTAATTGCTTCACAGTGGATATAAATACTGCTTGTTGCTCAGTTTTGCTATTCACCTGAAGAAGGGAACTGTGTGGCCCCAAAAGCTTGTGTGTTATTCTGTCTTTGTACAAGACACTTGTTGGTCCAATAAAAGGTATCAAATCTTCCATCTTCTCCTGTTTTGCAAGCACCAATACGGCTGAAATCTCTTTTTACAAAACAATGTGATGTTCTGTAAAATTGAAAATTAATAAAAAATGTTCATGATAAAAAAAAAATTATTAATGTTGTACTGTTTTTAACAACTGAGCAACAATAAACTACACTGAACACACTGTTCCCCCTCTTGCTCACTCCCACCACTTTCAGTTTCTTAACACTGCTCCACTCATTTACACTCGTTGTTCCCCCTCATGCTCACTCCCACTGCATTCACTTTCTCACCAGTGCTCAGCTTGAGTACAGCAAAATATCAGAAACCATATATGATAACAAAATTAAATAAGGACAACCATACAAAACTCACCCTGTGTTTCCATCTTGGGGCTGAGATAAAAGCAAGGCCCTCATGAGCTTCACTCACGAGGTCCATATGTGCTGTTATCTCAATCCCTAGATGGAAATGCAGTCTCGTTGTGTGTGGTTGCCCATACGCTATTCCTTATATTTTGTTAGTAGCATTTAGTGGTTGGGTGCACTTTTTTGTAGTTAGAGACTGTGGGGCTGGATTTTCAACCCACATGACTTCAGCGCAATTCAAGATTTTGGGTATAACCTGTTTTCCTCTTTAATGTGCCAAAACATATGTGGAGGTTTTCAAATGTTTTGAATCATCTGTGTAGGGATGGGAGGTTCAGTTTTGACCTGTGTCTCATTCTGACTCTGATCTTTTTCCAAAACATTTTGATCTACTCTGATTTGTTCTGGTCAGCCAAAACAGGCAAATGTTTCCAGACTGAATCAGAACTGAGTCAGAGGCAGATTTGTATTAGGTCAAATGACAGAATTCAGTTTCCTCTATTCCTTCATTGTAAGTCTTTTCTTTTTGTCACTTTATGTTTAAAATAGTTATTTTATGACTTTTCCCAGCAGTTTCTCACTTTTAACAAGAATAAAGCTCCAAAAGCAATTACAATGCATTGACTGGGTCAGAACCACATCACTGGCAGATAAGAACCTGGTTAATACTATGGAGTAGGTCAAATCAGAGTCAAGTCACAAATGACTTTGATTTCTAGAGTCAAGCAGAGGCAGACCATTTGAGGGGGTGGTGGTCCTGATATAATACAGAACCAATCCTTCTATCCCCACATTTGTGACAATTTCTATACTTTGCAGCAAAAAGATTCCTGCACCATTGTTTTGACACATGTATAATTTTATAAAGACAGCTGGTGGCACTTGCAGCAAAAAGTTAGACCACGTTTTATGTAGTCTGTTTGACGCAAGTAGTGCAGTTATGCTAAACTCATGATGCAAGTCATCATGTATGGCCAGATGTCCATTGAAAATTTAGCCCTGTCTTTTTAAACTAAGTATTGTGAAAGTGTACCTCTAGGAGGAACCCTGAAACCCTTGAGAAAGTGGAGGTGCACTGTGTGAAAGGGGAGTTATGACTGTCATGTAAAAGGACTTGCAAGGAATCAACAGGATGGACTCATGGAATGTAAAGACCTATTAATGAAGAATGTGGGCACATGATTTGAGAACATATGGGAAGAAACTGGTAAAGAAACTGGTGAGGAAGAAATTCAGGAGTAACATGAGGAAAGTCTTCTTCGTGGAATGGGAGGTGGACAAACCCTACAAGACTACCCCGTAAGGTGAGTGAGGTCAAGATTGTGTCGGGGTTTAACCACAGGTGGGACGGATATAAAGGAATAGAGTAAGACTAACAGACAGAAGAGGGGAGAGGATAACTGGGGAAGGGAGTGATGAGCAGCCACTTGGGCTACAGGATCTCTAGATGCTGCCTGGCATTATGCTGAGAATGGAGCTAGGCAGGGAAATGATTGGATGAACCCCTGAGACTTTTTCTGCCAACAGTCTGCTGTATTCATCTATGTATATTCTTTTACGCTGCTGCCATGCTCAGACCTGGACTCCCAGGTTTATTATATAAGTTTATAGGGACAGTCAAGATTTCTATTATGGATATGAGTCTCTCCACACAAATGTTCTTAAGGCAGAGAACTCCAAAGTGAAAGTGGTCAACTCTGGTGCCCCAAGAATGCAAGTGATGATGTCTCATATACATGAGAGACAGCGCATCTACCACTATAAACTTACCATAAATCAACTGCAAAATCCTCAGTGCTGACTGGCTGAATCATTGCTGAAGATTTATAATTATTTCCTTCTCTTTACCACTTTACTAATTAGGCCAAGGTCTCCTTCAGTCAATACACAAGCTCCGAACCACATACTTATGGTAGCAGCCACTCGCTAACTTATATACTGTTCCAGATTTACCACTCTGGGGGAGGGATAGCCAGCTGGGAGGAAAGCTGGCCTGAACTTTCATAAAATTGGGGGGGGGGAGATAAGGTAGGGGGCCCAGATTCAAGTGCCATCACTGAGTTTGGAGAGCATTGTGTACCCTCCACCATAGTGCCACAAGTATTGCCTCTTATTTTATACTTCCCCTATGTCCCACCCCAACTTACTGGGGAATGGCTCAAGAGAGGACACTTTCTTTTGGCCAATTTGAAAATGTCTGGGACCTGGTCTTCCACCACCCTCTGACTGTCATACTCTGGCATAGGATTGGACATATAGGACCACTATCATGTGAAATGTAAGGTTACATATCATGCTGATTGCAGGACATTACCCCCTCATGTGGAGCCTTGCATATTGCCCACACAACTCCATCCACTTTGGCTGCTCACCAGGGGGCAGTAATGCAACGGCAGGAACCACACACCCTCCATTAGGCAGGAGACATCTGAGATGGGTGTTCACTACTGACCCTCCTCGTAATGGGCAACAATCGAGGTTTGGGACATTAACCCTGGCCATATCTAGACAAGCCACACAGCTACTTACTATAAGGCCATTGGGCGGCTGCAGAAGTTGTTTTATACTCAGTGGAACCTCCTGGTGAAATACTGTAACAGTTAAATAAGTGTTCCTACCTGAAATCAATGAAATCTTACAATCAAGGTTTTTCTAAAGCTTTGTCAGCCATGCCACCACCCCCATAGAGGGATTTGCATATGGGTTCCCTCAATATTTTGCACTGGGAATGTCTTCCACCACATAAATATCTCATTTCTGTTGCTGTTGCCACCACAAGCTATTTAATGGCTTCAAATGCTATTATTACTTGTCTGTCACGGACGTCAAAGCAGCTTTAATTTTTTATAGACGTTAACCAACATGCCTTCAAAATACACCTCTTTGCTGATTTTATGAGTTTTTTTTTTTCATTAACGTGCTAACACAGCCGCACTTGGCTTCACCAATTTCATTATTTTGCCAACATAAAATTGATAGGGTTTATAGAAAATCTCTCTGCCTCATTAAAAATCAGAAATTATGTATGTTTTTGATTATTTCACTTCTGAGGTTTTACTAACTTGCAGCACTTTTCCTTCTAATAACTGTTCTGCATCAATAAGCATTTCATTCTGTTCCCACAAAAGTTGAAGAATTCACATTCTACTGGGTATTGCTTTATTCCTTGTATGACTCCAGCACCCTGTCACATCAAACCTTAATAGATATTTACTCTCCAAAGCCAGCAGTAATAATCTTGTTTAGGTGTATTCTGGGCTTAGTTTATCACTAAGTGTTATTTTCTGCTATGACTCCTCAGATACAGTATTTATTTAGAAACTGGTTGTAAATTAGGTTACATTTCATACTTGTACATTTCAGAACAAGAAAAAGAGAATACCCATCCCTGCCTGGTTCATTATGTCTTCTTTTAAAGTGCCCCTGACATACCAGAAAGAAATTTACAAAAAAAAAAAAAAACACTATAGTTTGAAGACACGATTTACTATAGATTTTTTCTTTGTTTTTCTGCATTTACTTTCCCTGTTTACTTTATAACTATGGGCATTAACATGAAACTAGAATCACTATTTCTTAGGCCCTGTTTAGCCACAATATAGTACTGTTTTTGAAAACTGTTTTCAAAATCATTTTAGTGCAACCAGTTCAATGTGTCCACACCAGGCAGTAACCATTCTTAATAATGGTTTAGTGTTTCCACACTACTGGCATTAAACTTGTTCCCTTGTAACCATTTCCTATTAAATCCAACAAACAGAACTGCACTTGCCTGTCCATACAGCAGTTGGAGCAATTTTAATTAAACTGCTACAACTTAAACCATTTTTACTCCTGTCCAGACATGACAGTGAAACTGTGCTTGAATTAGAAATGGTTTTAAGACCAAGTATGTAGAAGGGTTTGAAAACATTTTTGTTAAAATGTTTTAAAGGGCAAGTCTCCTCAACCTATTTTCTGTATACCCGTGTAGTTTGTAGGCATTAACAATGAATCCCTCTGTTGCATCCCCCTAATTTCATCCTAATTTAAATATAAATGAGGTTGTTTCACTCTGTTTTGCCCTGGTGTGAACACTTGTTTGTTTTCATTGCAAAAGTCATGACCCCACTCATGCAAGGCATCATGGAAGTTGATGATACATACCTGCACAAGCCAACAGATGTTATACTTTCATTCAGTTCTTTTACATGTCTTGTGAAGTCCTTGTGTTATCTAAAAGCATTTTTTTTCCTAACTCAGATACACTTTAAACTACGAGAAACAGCAGGGCACTTACTATGCTTTGAAAAGTTTCATGGCCAGCACAAGACAAGAACATAGGGACTGCAGAGGACAACAAGAGCACTGACTAATACAGCATAACTACTGCAGGGTTTGGCACTAAAGCATCATAACATTCCAAGATGCTTTACATAAGTTGGGTCATGACCTTTGCAATGGAGTCAAGCAGGTTTTCCTACCAGGGCAGAACAGAGTGAAACAACTTAATTTATATTTAAATTAGGATGAAATTAGGGGACTGCAAAAGAGTAAATCATTGTTCATGCCTGCAAACTGCAGAGACATACAGAAAATAGGCAAGGCCACTTGTTTTTAGTTTTTACTGGAAAACTGGGTAAAATTCTGGAATTTGGACTGTCTGTGCACCAGTAAATCAAATCATTTTGCAGAATCTGGCATATTTTTACCAGATCAGAAAATATACATAGTTTGTATTTTTCTTATAATTGCTTCCTGTAGTATTTCAATATGCCTAATTTAAAACACAGGCCCAGATATTCAAAAGGGTTGCACATGAAAACATGATGTTGCTGTCGCAATCACTGATGCCCTCCCCTGGCACATATCTGCAAGGAAAAGGTGGCACAAACCCCGATGCGCCTGGAGCACATCAGTAATGTATGCAGGCACAGGTGGGGGGCGGCCCATGCATAACCTGCACAGCCCAATATTCAGCCCTGGATGTGCAGAGCCATGCATCATAACCCCTACCTGTGCCAGCACAAAGTTAAGCCCCCCAAAAAAGGAACAACTGATGGCCACTCACAGGCGAGCTGCCACATTGCAGGGCACAACATGGCAGCTGCCACCTGTGGGTGGCCACCCGAGTTCTGGCTGCACCTGGCAGCGCCCCCCATGCCCGATCACGGGCATTTGTAAAAAAAGACTTTATCCTATATCCCTGGTGGTCCAGTGGATCACTATCTGCCCAATCACGGGCATCTGTAAAAATAGAAAACCCCGTCCCATATCCCTGGTGGTCCAGTGGATCACTTTCTGCCCGATCGTAGGCATCTGTATTAATAAAAAGGTCCAATATTCCTGGTGGTCCAGTGGACCACTTTCTGCCCTCTCGTGGGCATCTGTAAACAAAGAAAGGGCCAATATCTCTGGTGGTCTAGTGGTACCCCCTCCCCACCCACCCACTGAGCCCCACCACCTGCTCCCCAGTCAGCCAGTGGGTGGCAGCACCCTACCCACCTGCTGCTCTGCTGCCCACCGACTGGCACCTCGGTAGGGCTGCACGCCCAGTGGTTCATAGCGTGAGCCAATGGGAAAGCATCCCATACCATACTACACATTCCAGATATGTGAATGAATCACATATCTGGAATGTGTAGTACAGTATGGGCTACACGCCCATTGGCTCATGCTGTGAGCCAATGGACATGCAGCCCTACCGAGGTATCAGATGGTGGGCGGCGGGGTGGCAGGCGGTGATGGCCGCCCGCCGCTGACCGGGGGCAGCGGGGTGGTGGGCTCAGTGGGTGGGTGAGGGGTACCACTAGACCGCCAGGATATTGACCTTCTTTGTTTGCAGATGCCCGCGTCAGGCAGAAAGAGGTCCACTGGACCACCAGGATATGGGACGGGTTTTCTATTTTTACAGATGCCCGCAATCGGGTTGCAGGGGGTGTCGGTCCCTGACGGCTGCTGCCTGGCAGGGCGCCAGGCGCAAGTCGTTGGGGATCAGTGCACCTGCATGCAAATGGGGCCATAATAACATGCAAATGGCCCCATGTGCACCTTGCATACATTATGGCCCCATTTGCATGTCAACTTTTGAACATCGCGGGTGCTGTGCATGGTGCAATGGAACCTGCACTAGCGCATCTCCATGCTCCACTCTGGCCACTTGCGCTGGCGCAGTGCCACTGCGCCATGCACACTGGGGGTGGCCAGGGTGCGATATTCAAAGCTGCTGAGCCATGGCACAGCTCCATTGAATATTGCCCAGTTCACACCCCTGCACAGCCAAGTTGAGCTGCGCCCAAGCTTGCGCCACAGCCTGGCACAGTTTGAATATCTGGGCCACTGTATATTAAGCCTTCTTTTATTCTTATTATTTATACACATACTAAAAGAATGAGTAACATACTTGTAAAATTGGGAAATTAGACTTCCAGTCACCAGTACACTTCCTGAAATTTCAAGTCTTGAAAATGGAATTTCATTCCTTTAATCAACGTAAATCAGTGACCTTGTAAAATAGGTCGAGGAGACTTTCCCATTAAGGGGCTTGTATGCTGGATGCAAACAGTGCTAGGAGGAGTTAGAATGTTTTAAGGCACTTAAAACATTTTACAACCCACAGCAAGTACAGGGCTTAGACTTCATCTGCTTTGGTGACTTGTCTACACTTGATATTACAAGCCTCTGCTTGTGACATCATAATCATTTCCACAACAACAGTATGTGACGTTATGTGCAGAGCATTATGATGTCAGGTGAAGAAAAATAGAGCAGATAAAACCTAATGGGCAGTGATCCTTGTTTCAAGTGACTATGCAGATTTAGAGAGAAAAGGAAATGCTATACAGTATATGAAATATATATAATATATATATATATATATATATATATATAAGCTGACATGTCTAAATAAAAATATTTTATTTTCAACATTTTCTCAGCTGTTGTAGGTACATTAATTTTTCATTTTTTTTTTCTCTATAGCTACGTCTCTTCTAGCTGCACTTATCTCTGTAACACTCATTCCCAGTTGAGGGTTATGGTAAGCCAAGTGTCCCCCTGTTCTTTGCTGTTATGGGTTAGCCCAGGCCCAAAATATTCAGCACAGAGATAGGAAGTGGGGGAGGAGGGAGAGATTCAAGAGGCAGTCAGCACTTGGAGTTGGAGGAAGCAGGAGAGTTTTCCTTAAGGGAATTTTCTGGTAGGCTTGCTCACACATTCATACCTCATGATGATCAAAGCTCAGTAGGACCTAAAGCAAAGTGTTGGAGTAGGATGAATGATGAGTCCAGTGGAGTCTCAAGGGGCTAGGCTGTGAAGTGTGTTCTGTAGAAGAGAGAAGGCAGCAGGTGCAAAGAGAGTCCAAAGTGTATGCAGACACTACAGAGACCAGAGTGTGTGCAGGCATGAAGAAAGACGAGGGTGCCTGCAGTCACCAAGAGAGACCTGAGTATGTGGAGAGACCAGTGTGCGTACTGGCACCAAGAGACACCAGAGTGTCTGCAGGCACCAAGAGAGTCTAGGGTGTGTGCAGGCACTGTGAAGATCAGAGTTTATGCAAGTGCTAAGAGAGACTGGAGCTTGTACAGACACCAAGAGAAACCAGAGACCAGAGTCTGTGCAAGCACCAAGAGAAAATGGTGTGTGTGAAGTCACCAAGAGGCACCAGAGTTTCTGCAGGCACCAAGAGATACTGGAGTGTGTGCAGGTGCTAAGACAGACTGGAGCATGTGCAGGTGACAATAGAGAGACCAGAGTGTGTGCAGGTGACAAAATGTACTGGAGTGTGTGCAACTGCCAAGAAAGACTGGAGTGTGTGTAGGTGCCAAGAGAGACCAGATTCTGTGCAGGCATCAAGAGAGATCAGCATGGGTGCAGGTTCCAAGAAAGACCAGAGTGTGTGGGTGCCAATAGAGACATATATTGTGTGCAGGTGCCAAGAGTGACTGAAGTGCATGCAGGCACCAAGAGTGACTGGTGGAGTGTGTGACAGTACCAAGAAAGATTGGCATAGTGTTTGCAGGTGCCAGCATAGAGACTGGAGTGTGTGCAGGCACCAAGAGAGAGAGAGAGAGAGCAACATAGTGTGTGCAGGCACCAAATGAGACTGGGGTGTGTGCAGACACCATGATAGATCAACAGTGTGTGCAGGTACCAGTTGAGACTGGGGTCTATGCAGAATCCATGCAAGATTGACGTAGCATGTGCAGACACCAAGAAAAACTGGAGTGTGCATGCACCATGAGAGACCAGAGTATGTGCAGGTGCAGAAAGAGAACAAAGTGTGCACAGGCACCAAGAGAAACCAGAGAGTGTGCAGGCACCAACATAAACTGGAATGTGTTCTGGCACCAACAGAGACCATAGGAAGTGCAGGTGCTGAGGAAGGAGAGAGATTTCTGCCTGTGGGAAGGAGCCAGATTGTGCACTGGTTATAGCTTGGACCATTTTCAGCCAAGAGCTGGGATACATTGGGGGTAGGTCTTTCAAGACTCATTATAAACAGGGATAGTGCCAGAGGATAGTAAAACAGCCAATGCTGTTTCTAATTTAAGAAGTGTGGGGGAGTTCAGAGACCCAGGTAACTGCAGACACGTGAGTCTTACCTCGATGCTTGGCAAATTGTTTGAGTCAAACATACAAGATGTGATGCTTCAGTGCGTGGATGAGAATGGTCTTTATGCTTGTACATACCATTGTTTCACAAGAGGCAGAACCTGAAAAAACAATCTGATTGCCTTCTTAAACGAGGTAACTCAGGAAGCGAGTAGGGACTGAATGTAGTTCATTTTGACGTTAGCAATGTTTTTGACATTGTACTATTTGTTTGCACAGTATGCACAGTTACTATGTCTTTTTATGCACAGTTACTATGTCTTTTATGGTTATAAGAGTGCATTCTTAAGTTATTTGGGTGAGAGAACTACAAAGTGGATTGAGCACCAGTAAGGGATGCATGATCATGAGGGAGGGGCAAAGCAGTTGTCATAGTGATGCAGTGCTACAGTGAATCCTGCATAGCATCATTATGACAACTATCCTGTCCCTCCCTCACAATTGTATTCCCCTCACTGATGCTCACTCCACTCCTCTGCCCAGATCTAGGTTCAGTTTAGCCTTAAAAGGAAGCACACTGTACTTTATCTTAATGGCCAGTATGCGTGACTTTACCGCTTGGAGGGACACTACCCCAAAAAGCACTACTGCAGCAAATTGGGTGAGAGGGACATGGAGGAAGGGTGTTCCAACTGAGTAGGCTGGAGACTGGTGCCACTAGCACCCTCAGTCGGGGTAAGGAGTCAAGGAGTGGGGTGGCAGAATTAAAAACCAAAATATAACATTTAAAGAATGAAAAGTCGGGGTAAGATGAGGATGAGTTTGATCATAATGCTGATGATGTAGTTTGGTGCCGTAGAGTTAGAGTATGTCAGATGCCAAGCTAATAGCTATTCCATACATCCAGCACAATATTATCACATAGAATACTTTCTGATGAGCAAAAGGAAAAAGAAAAATACTTCAGAAATAAAAAGTTACAACTGACTACTGCTTAAAATTTGTATTATTTTCCTGTCTGCCTGTTTTGGCTCCACTAGCTCTTTAAAGGCGTCCTAGACAGACTGAGGGAGAATAGAGTATCATACAGAATGAGTACAGGTAACATTTCACACACCCTGAGGAAGCATCATATTCATAATGTGACACATCAGGTCTTTGTGCTGCATTCTGATATCAGATTAAACTTTTTGTTGGCCGCTAAACTACCACTTTTGTGAGTACCTTTTACTTTTTGTTGAGTACTAGGTTTATTTTGCTCATTGTCCACATTATTTGGGTGTCAGCACTTGTTCTACACCATGAGCACAGTTTTTTCTTGCTCTGCATTTCAACGGTGATAGGTCACTTTTCAGATTGGGTACAGTCACTGCTGTGCAGCAGGAGGGGTAGACAAAATGGATGTTAAGTCCCTTCAGTCACCACAATACTATACTGCTACTGCATATAGACGTTAGCTGCCCATGCTGCTTTACACCTGATTTTATTCTGTCTGTACAGTACTCGGGTATAACTATAGTTTTTGATGATAAAAATAGACCTCCAAGAAGGGTGAATTGACTTATCTGTGAGGTCGACCTGTCTGTGGGGATTATAATGGTACATTTATGTTTGCGACTATGTAATCTAATTTTGTGTCCAGATCTTGCCACAAGGATAATTCTGTGCCTGATACTGGTCAAAAAACAGATTTTTTCCATCCAATTTGGGCAGCAAAATTAATTTTGTAATTTTACTAAAACTAATAGGGCTAAAAGCAAAGGGGGGGTCAATGTATACATGATGTCCACATATAGATGAGTATATGTAGTAAATAATCCATTGTTTTTGAGAGCACAGTTACTGTAGAAAAGATTATGATGTCATAAACAAAAAATGATGATGTCAGGTGTAGACAAGTAGGGCGAACTGATTAGGTCTAGGAAATCTTGAAAGAATACAATGGAAATTTACTAAAACAATATGGGGACTGAGGGTAAAACATATGACAACAGATTGCAGTTTCTGAATATGCATAGTTTAGAAAACAGAAGACTACAGAGTGATATTTTACTGATGTATGACATCATTAATGACCAATCACTAAAGAACTCCATGGAAATTAAATACAGTGAGGTCATATATAATCTAAGAGATCACAAAAAAAAACAAAGTAAGGGCATGAAATTCAAAACAGGTATACAGAAATGTATCTATACATAAAGAATCATCAGTTTTTTTTCCCTTGCTTTTTTATTTTTATGATCCCCCATCCCAGCTGGTTCTCCCTTCCAGCAGTTCTCCCAGACCCATCACCCTGGCCTTCAGCAGGGCTTACACCTCCCAGAGTCCCCCATGGCTTACCATCCATGACAGGATGGTGATAAGTCCCTCAGCCTGCCAAGACCAGATCCAGATTTCCAGGAGTTGCCTGAGCTGCAGGGTGTGCATGCGCTGATGTCAAGGTATGTGTGCTGACATGCATCATGTCTCTCCCACATCTTCAGCTTGGGTTGCCTTTCCCTGGCTTTTGCTAGGGGCCAGTTGAGCACCAAGTTCTTACCTCTTCACCCGGAGGAAGAGATCTGTACTGCAGATGTTTGGTCCTCATCCCCCCTGGCTAGCACTCTAGTACCTTGGGCTTGCTTCCAAAGCTAGGTCATTGGCATTGCTAGCAGTAGCTAACAACTAGATTTGTTAGTGAGCAAAAACTAAAATCACATTTAAGAAAACCCTGAACATTTTATTGGCTTAACTGAAACTGGGTCCTACCACTGAGAAGTGGGGTGTAGTCTAGATGGCCCACAAGGCCTTATTGCATTGTACTATGTTTATTTATTTTACCAGGAAAGGGATCTATTGAGCAAAGCTCATTTACAAGGAGGTCCTGAGTAAGACAACATAAACAAGGCATTTGAAAAGAAACACATAAGGTACAGTAGGAGAACAGCAAGATACTATGTGTTATAGAAGATACGATAACGATAAGGTACAATAAAGTAACACAAATTTAGAATACTACCCTATAGACAATAGAATTAACAATAATATTAAAGAGCAAGTATTTAGTAAGGATGTACTATATATCTTAAAGAATGAAGGTTTGGAGCATTTAGATGTCTTGGTAATCATTTTGTTTGCGTTTACTTCTTTCTTTAATTCCCTTTCCAAAATGTTACAGTATTTGTATTTTGCCAGCTACTAGCAAAAAAAAGAATCCAGTGGACTTTTTGTATTATGATGTCAGAAAAGTTTTTCTGGCAAGGCTGACAGTATAATTCAAGGGAAAACTGCAAACCCGTTTTTAGATTTTTATAGGGAACTAACACCTTCATCCACCAAAATATTACATATTTAATATAAATATGACTTTTTATAAACTGTGATCTTTTGCTATAATTTAGCAGGTGACATTTTCTTCATAACCAGATTTTACTTGAGAAGGAAAAAAAGAGAAGCCAATTATTGTTTAAAAATCATAAAATCATACAGATAGACCACAGTAGTGCAAATATATAAAAGTCAATTTGTTGATGAAAGAAGTATCTATTTCTTTTGAAAAAGACAGAAAAATGTATTTAGTTTCTCAATGAAATACATTGGGCTCCCAAGCAGCTGGCAGTTTCTGACATCACAATACCAGGATTCCACTGAATTCTTTTTTACTAGCAGTCTGAAAAGCAAAGGTAAAAACCCACTTGCTTCACTGCCCTAACAAATATTTTATTATAAAAAAGGATAAAGTAATTACTAACACATCAAAATACAATAAATAAAATAATCAATTGTCTATTTGTCACAAGTAAACACCTGCTCTTTAACAATCTAACTGCGAACCTGTTTTTATGGTAATGTGCATAGTAATAAGGGAGGCAGTTTAGCGCAGTGGTTTAAGGCTCTGAGCTACAAATCTGGTGACATCCAACAGACCAGACCTGGGTTTGAATCCCACAGCTTCCACTTGCAGACTGTGTGACCCTGAGCAAGTCACTTAACTTCCCTGTGCTCCCAGGTTGCACCTGTAAAAAAGCTTTCAACTTAGTGTGCTAGTTCTGGTTAAACAACTAATAAAAAAATAAATTAATAAATAAGGAGCAATCATTGGTCAATGCCAATGATGCCTGCATGTTTGTGGAATGGAAAGAGCAGAGGGGGCAGTAGGGACGAAGGAGGTCTTGCAAGTAACCCGGGTCCCTGTCCTTGTAGGGTCTTATAGGTCAGCAATGCAACCTTGAAGGTGATCGCACCGGCAGCCAGTGCAGTTCGTGCAGCACAGGTGTGACATGGCTAGACAACCCTGTCAACCTGGCCACAGAATAAGGGGTGCTAGCTGCAGATTCAAGCAGACTTGATAGACCTCTAGGCCTTTATCTGCTGGCAAATTTCGTATGTTCGTATAATGTAAATGTGGTGGGAACATGGGCATGGAGTAGATAAGAGATTGGAAGGGGGCTGAATAATCATTTATGCTGCAAGAGTGTCTGTATCAGTGAGTCTTACTGGTTATTTAGTTATTTGGTCTGGTGAAGGGGGGGAGGTGTGGGATTGCTGAAGAACATGGATTCTATAGGAAAGCCCCCCCCCCCAAAAAAAAGGGGCGGGCAGGATCGCCACCAAGCACAGCTCTAATATGGATGTCCCCTTTCTTGAGAGTGGTGGGCTGGATGGGCACAGAGTGTGGGTCCTACACAGATGCCCCCTTTACCGGTGGGGGGGACTGGATTGCACTGAATGCAGCTCCTATAAGGATGGGCTGGATTGCTGCTGAGCATGGCTCTTGTCATGTTCCTCTCATGGGACCAGGAAGGCCCACCTCAGTGGCGGGCAGATGGTTGGGTCCCTGCTGCTTCTGTGGGGGGAGTAGCATGGACACCATTGGCAACCAGCAGCTGGTTGGGCACTGGCACCTACCTCTGCCCTTTGTCTTGTCTCCTCTGTCCCTGCATGCTGACTCCTCTATGCCCCTTGTGCACCACTCCTGCAACCACTGACCCTACTGAAATGAATATGGTCCATGTATGTATTTAGTTTTTACCAGGTAACTGCATTATACCATTAAATGTCTATTTTCAGGCATGACCTGGGAGGCTACAACAACATATACAGACTACAAACAAATTTATATCAGAATGCATATATTGTAAATGACAATTATCACAGATGAAACACTTAAAGAGCAGCATCCTACTGTTAGTTGTGCTGCCCTCCCCCAGCCCATTTGATAACTTATCCCCACAGACAGCTCCCAATGAAGTGTGGCATTACAAGGCATTCTGTGTTAAAAGTTGTTTTATTCGTAAAATTAAAATCTAGTCCACCCACAAAAAAAGGACTGACTTCCGGTCTGCAAACCATGCTCCCACATCGGCCCACATGCCCTTTTTCATGCTGTCAAAATGAAGGCTGCGTAGTACGTACTAATTCACTTATAATGGGGCCAATATTGTGACATAGTTCTATACTATTTGCTGTCGAGGTTTTCATAAATCAAAGTGATCGATCAACTAATAGGGTCCCTATTAGTCAATCAATGATTTATGAAAATCCAGACCATAAATGGTATGAAACTATGTGACAATATTGGCCCCATTATAACTGAATGGGGCACGCTCATGCAGCCTTCATTTTGTGACATCACAAAACAGGGCTGCGTAGGCTGACATGGGGGCATGGTTTGCTCGGTCCTTTTTCACTGATGGGCTTGATTTAATTTTATGAGTAAAATAACTTTTAATACAGAATAACTTGTTATGCCACACTTCATTGGGAACTGTCTGTAGGGGTAAGTTTTCGAATGGGCTGGAGCAGGCAGCTACTAGGAAGCTGCTCTTTAATCATAATAAATTTAGAGGAACTGAGCTAAGTGCAAAACTAATATAAGATATGGCTCCAAGCATCAAAAACAAGCAGCTGAGATAAAAGATATGATATATACAATACATAACAGTTACAAGGCCTAGTACAACAATGGGCAATTTAATTCAATGTCTTTTCCTGTAATTCATAATTTTCTTTCTTTTTGAATTGTTGTCCTACTTTTTTCTGCAGAGTTCTTTTTCAGCCACACCCTGATGAACCCTATGGGTGTCAACTTTTAAATCCCCTCAAAATGGGTTCTTGCAGTATCTGCCAGTGTTCACAGTAAAAATCTATTTCAGGGAGGGGGAATGTGAAAGTTGACACCACTAGGGTTTGTGAAGGTGGTGTTAAAAAGTTCTTGACAGAAAAAAGGGAAAAATATTATTAAACAAAAATTTTATGACATGAAGACAAAACTACAGTGAGGTGAATGGGCCACGTTGGCCTTTCATTTCAGTGCTTTTTTTCTCTAGGCTAGAACTTTTTAGTTTTTAAATATTTTTATCTACTTTTTTTTCTGTCAAGATCTTCTTTATTTTATTTACTTTTGTTAACCAGGTAAGCACACTAGACAGCCAAGTGCCTATTTTCAGGTGTGACCCAGGAGATTACAAGGTAACAGACAAGAACATCAGGCAATACATAATTACAAACAAGAGTCAGAAACAGTATGGTACAGGCTTGGACAACAGTCATATGCTTTCAGCAGGAGGGTAGAACAGCAGTCAAAATGCAAGATATACAAATAGGATCTGCCATACCCTCAGGTGGATATGGGTAAATAGGCATCACCAGTAATGCATTTCGTGGGTGAGAGCCCAAAACATAGAATAGAATAGAATAGAATAGAATAGAATAGAATAGAATAGAATAGAATAGATGCCCCACCCTGATGAACAGTGTGGGTGTCAAGTTTTAAATCCTCCTGAAATGGGTGTCCATGGCATGCAGTTTGAAAGTTGACACCCATAGGGTTCATCAAGGTAGGGCTAGAAAACAGTATGCAAAAATACTTAAAACAAAAATGACTATACTGCTAACACTATATAAGACACATAGTTACACAGATATTGATGGCAGGAAAAGGTCTATCAGTCCATCCAGTCTACCCACGCTACCTACTATAACTACTGTGCACTGGCCCTAGTGGCTGTCCCACCCATAAATTTCTCCTCCCCTACTGAATAAGCCCATATGCCTGCCCCTTCCCTGCTTTAATCTGCTTATCAAATTGGCCTTTATCACATCATCTGTCAGCTTGTTCCACTTGTCCACCACTCTTTCCATGAAAACAATTTTACAGACTTCCTTTTTGAATTTTGAATGTTTTGAAAGATCCCCCAACCCCCTGTATTTGAGCTGAAGGAGAAACGGTTCTTGGCCTCCACACCATTTGTTCTGTGCAGGTACTTGTATGTCTTTATCATGTCACCCCTTTCCCTTCTATTCACAGTACATGTCCAAGTCCTGCAATCTCCCCTTGTGTGACTTGTCCCCCAGTCCCTGGACCATCTTGATGAAAACCTGGTCTGAGTCGAACTAAAAGGAGCACTCCTTTAATTATTTCAAATGTGAAAAAGAGTGATAAAGAAAACAAAAAAAAATTGTTATGAAGGGAATCATTCAAGTCAGGCGATAAAAGGCAAATGAAAATAGAGTAAAAATGCATAGATCAAAAATGTTGCCACTATCATGAACTGCTTCTTTAAGCTGCCAGACAAACCTCCTGGAATTTTATGGAAACATTAGTCAGGCATTGGATGAGGGAGACTCAGTGGATATTATCTTACTAGATCTGTCAAAGGCATTTGACAAGGTACCACATGGGCAGCTAATTGATTCCTTAACTGAACATGATATTCCAGGAAATATTACCAAATGGATTGTCTATTGGCTAAATGACAGGAAGCAAAGAGTATGCATAAGGGGTAGTTATTCGGACTGGTTCAATGTCACTAGTGGGGTGCCGCAGGGTTCTGTCCTGGGGCCAGCCCTATTTAATGTTTGTATATCATCTATGAAAACTAAGGGAGAAACTTGGATGTCCAAATTTGCTGATGACACAAGATTAGGCCAACCAGTAAATAACGAGGGAGATGCAGAAATACTACAAGAAGCACTACAAGTACTAGAGGACTGGGCTGGGATGTACAAACTTACATTCAACACAGACAAGTGCACAGTGATGCACCTGGGCCACAATAATCCTAAACATAACTATAGTTTAAAGGTTCTATATTAAGAGACGTAACAGATGAAAGGGACCGGGGAGTTAGAATTTCAAATGACCTTGGTTGCAAGATACATTGCAACCAGGTAGTCAAAAAGGCTAGTGGGATCCTAAACTGTATTAAGTGGCATATTAAGAGTAGACATAAAGATGTTCTCATTCCACCCTATACTTCACTGATCAGACCACACATGGAATTCTGTGCACAACTATGAGCACTAGGGGGTAAAACCGAAATAAGAGCACTGGAAGGGGTACAGAAAAGGGTGACAAAATTAATTAGAGGGATACAACACTTGGAATATAGTGAAAGATTGCAGAACTTGGTTATGTTCAGTCTTGAGTAACGCAGGCTCAGAGGGGATATGTGCTTGGTGCACAAAGCCTTTTCTAACCCAGATTTGTGGGATATGTTGAATCTGGATATCAGGGAACAAAGTCACTACACTAGAGCACACCCCTTGCAGATTAAAGGTAATAGGTATTGTAATGACAGAAGGAAATACTGGTTCTCTGTCAGAGTACCAAAAATCTGGAATAGCCTCCCTATTGAGGTAGTGGCCAAGAAAATTACTGAGGAATTTAAGCATAGCTTGGATAAATACTCACTTAATGGAAAAGTAATGGGATACTAAATGGCGAGCAATATGGACTATTAGTCTTCTCTGCTCAGCACAACCTATGAAACCTAGGAAGTATGGACACTTTTCACTCAGCTATATTTGTAACCTCTAAGAAAGTACTGTAGAGTTGTGATTTTCTGTATTTCCGGGCATAACAACTGCATCTCAGAATATGATACCAGGAACAGTTGCAGGACCCTTTGGATGACAACGAAGAATTTAAGAGATTAGAGAAAAGTTCAAGGGAGCTGGGCTGTGCAAAAATAAATTTCTGTGAAATTTCAAAATACTATTTGGCAACTTTCATGGAAATTCCAAATTAGAATGGCAGAATGAATGTATGAATTGCAGATTAATGTATTAAACTGTGGAAAGAAATTCTGCAGAACTGATCAGTCAGTGATCAATTTTGCAGAATTATCTCCATTTGCTTTACTAAAGCATTGATAAAATGAACTTTTACCTGTCAGTTCACTATTCAAATAATTTTACGTTGGGAGTTCCAGTTATTTTTATAATGTTTCTTAAAATGCATACCTGGTATCCCTTGTTAGAGGCATTATACTAGTATAGCTAAAAGGTAAATGCTTTCACTTTCAATTTTGCCACAGCTTAGGCTCTTCTATTTCCTTGTCTGACTTCTGCTAGGACCATAGCTCTTGGGTATGGATTTTCTCTAAGTAAATGTTGTAAATAACTTATCTGTGATTAACATAATAATCCTGAGCTATGGATCCTTCACTACATAATTTTGTTCTGGGCTATACATAATTTCTGGTATCAAAACTGTTTTTTACCATCATGATTACTTAGTAATTCTTGCAGTATGGTTTTGTTTTTATTATTAATCCTTCATGTGATAGGTTCCATGGTCAGAGACTGTTAAGGCTCTCTCCTTCTAAAATGATCTATTTCCCTTCTTTAAAATTAATTATAGATCGAGGGAGCATGCCCGACCAATTGGCATGCTCTTTCCTCTATGCGTGAGACAGTCGTAATCTATGAAAAATGTCTCATGCACAGCTGCCCTGGATATGGACATGTTTGGGTAAGTTTTTTTTTTTTAATTAATATATTATTGATAAGCTTGATCAATAATATAATAATACCACTGCCAGGACCACTCTTACAGTTGTAAGAGTGGTCTCATGTACGTTATTGGGCTATTGGAACTGCTCACCTTTGATTCATGGTTCTCTCACCATAAGAATGCACATGAGATCATGCCTACAACTGCAAAGGTGGTCTTGGCAGCAGTATCAACATGTCTCAAATCCTGTCAGGGCCACTGCTCTCTGGAGTTTGAAACCATCACAGCTACACTTTCTTAACAAGATATTATTGTTGAGTTTATACTACATAATGCTGTTTTAAGATCTTGCCATTTTGCATTGCTTTTATAATTGAGCAAGAGGGATAAAACAAAAAATTCCCCTTGTGATCACGGGAATCAAGCACTCCATTAACCTCATGTGGTTAATGTCCAGGGGAGCATGTTTTCAATGTTATTACTTTATTTTTCCTGGCAAATAGACATGAAATATTTATGAACCTGCAATGGTAGAATCTTGTTGAAATCAATTTTTTGGTTTTAAAATTTCAAGTCTGTAAGCCAGGAAGAAGACAGTAGCAAAATATAAAACATGCTTTCCTGGACATTAACCACATGAGAGTACTGGAGTGCTTGATTCTCATGATCACATACACATTTATTTATTTTATACTGCTTGCTCAATTGTAAAAGAATTGAAAAATGGTAAGACCTGAAAACAGCATTATATAGTATAAACGCAACAACAAATCATATTTCCATAAAGCAGTAAATGTTATTTACAGACTGTAGCTGTGATGGTTTCAAACTCCAGGGATCAGTGGCCCTGGCAGGATTGGAATTAATTTTAAGAAGGGGAAATATATAATTTTAGAGGAAGATAGCCTTAACAGTGTCCAGTCATGTAGCCTATCACATAAAGGGTTAATAGTAAAAAACATATTTCAAGGGGTACTATGTGAACATGACCATAACAGATAGCTTTGATACCAGAAATTATGCATATCCAGACCAAAATTATGCAGTAACGGCTCCACTGGTAAAGATTAGAATGCTAATCATAGATACAGTAAGTTATTTAGAACATTAACTTAAGAAAATCCACACTCGAGGGCCATGGTCCTAGTGGGATTTAGGCAAGGAACTACAGGAGCATAAGCCATGGCAAAATCTGAAATTAAAGCCTTTACCTTGTAGATATAATAGTGTAATCCCTCTAGCAAGGGATACTAGCTTTGTATAGTAAGGGACATTATTAAAATAATCAGAACTCCCAACATAAAATTACTGAACAGTGAACGGATAGTTAAAAGTTAATTTTAGTAACTTGTTAGTAAAGTAAACTGATGAATTGGACTTATAAATATTATAGAAATTTAATAGAAAAAAAGCAGGAGTAACCCAGGTGGGATACAAGCACCTAAATAAAGCAATGGTTCCGACAGGATTTGAATGGTGAACCATATAAGGAGTTCTAACAAAACATAAAATAATTGTGATACAAATGTAAGCACACTTAACCCTCACAACAAGAGAAAAGTGTTAAACAGTGTAGGAAAAAAAGTAAACTAGACAAAACACAGCTAACAGCTTCATGGCTGCAAGCTACATGAAAGTATATTGATTATTATGCTTAACTTTATTTGTGCAGCTAATAAAGGGGAACCTCAAACCAATATAAACCTAGACATGCTAGTGAAGAAATAGCTATTTAAGACTGTATTGCCATTAAGTAAACCTATTAGACACAGACAAAAAAAATTAACCTAAATTAAAAAGGTGGTGCTCTAGTGCACAAAAAAGGGAGGAAGAAGGACAGATGAGGGAGGGAAGGGAAGAATGTGAAAAAAAGGCAAGGGGAAAATATTAGTTCATCAAAAACAACTTATACCAACCAGAAATGGAAATTATTTAACTCCAAAGAATGAAAGTCATCTTCATAGTGAAGACATTTGTAACAACTTTGGATTTTAATGGACAAACTACAAGAAGATCAAAATATAGGTATGAATTGTAGATTAAAGTTTTATACTGCAAAAAGAAATTAGGCAGAACTGATCACTGAACTGCAGAATAATTACGTGTATTGTGGATTGATGTATTAAACTGCAGAATAAAATTCCTCAGAATTGTCATCCCACATTTAATGTATATTATTCTGCAATTCAGCCACAAAACTTCGTGGAATGGGGTAAAAATTCATCAAACACATTCAGAAGATTTAAATTTCACAAAAGTCAGAATTTCAGAAAATGCCAAAAAATTGCAACATTTTGCAAAACTACCATGCATTCAGGATACACAGATTCTGCCCATCTCTAAAGCACAGAGAAAGTGGGAAAGGAGGTTAAACACAAAGAAAGTAAGTGACTTGCTCAGTTTCACAAAGTGAACATGTGTTGGAAGTGATATGGTTCAAACCTGGTTCTCCAGGTTCAAAGCCCTGTACTCTACATACTAGGCTGTGCTGATCTAGTTGTCATCATCACTGTGGCTATTAACACTTGGCACCATGGCAGCTGGCTTTAGCTTTGTCATAGCTAAGGAAACTACATTTGCTGTGTCACAACTCTAGCATAGTGGAAATTACTTTTCAAATTTAAAAGTAGCACTGCAATGAAGAATATATCTTCAAAAAGCTGGTTTCAGCCACAGTTAATGAAAATATTAGCATACTTGTCAAATCTACTTTTCTAGGCACCTCCTATGCTGCGCACTATGACATTTTTATTTTCTTAATATTAACCATTGCCAGCTCTACAATGTGATTTTTAATCCATATGTGGTGGCCATATTTTCTCAGGAGAAAAAATATTAATTAAATAAACAAACAAAAAATGCTCCTATTTTGGAGGAACTAGAAATTTTACCACCAAATAAAACTGGAAAATGCCAGAATTTTTTATATTGAAAAAAGTTATTTATATAAAAGATTTTCTTTTTTGGTTTTATGCTTACACTCATCAAGATCAATAAATGATGAGTTCTGTAAGGATTTTAAACAAATGCTGAAGATGTGTCCCCAAGACTGAAAATATGAAGCTTCCTGTAGTTCACATACAAGCCTGAAGCACAGGGCTTATCACACATATCCAGGATTTCCTTGTAACAAGGTTATATGCCTGTAAAATGAATAACTAACTGTTAAACATGTCTGTAATGAAATTCCAGTTGGAAAGCTTCAAACTCTTGGGGGGAAAAGGCTATGCACATCACAGGGGTGTGCAGCACTCTTACTGAGGCACTGACGGCTCTGAGATTACTCTGTAATCTTATTAGGTTTGCTTGTTTCTTGACCAGATAGGGGTAAAGATTCACATATAAATTCACACCCCCTCCCATCTTTTTCAATTTCAATCAAATTTCCTGTAGAAGAGAACGAGAGAGTGAGAAAGCAGAAGGACAAGTGCTTGAACTTTACTTTACTTTTTCTATTGTAACTAGCACTGTCAGTGGCTCAGTAAGTTGCAAGGCACCTCTGAGTTGAATGATTGAAAGGCTGTGGGTTCTAATCTAGTCCTGCAACAGGAAGTTGGAATAAAACACAATACTGACATGTGCCATTCTTTGAAATAGATGGTCAACCGAGGTTCTTTCTGTCCATGTCTGGTGGCTGTGCAGGTGGAAGGCGAACTGCCCAGCAGTATCCTGGCAAACATTCCCCCATTAATAAAACAGCTTCATACAACCTATCTCACAGGACACACCTGGTAATGAGGTGTCACTGCTCACTGTGCCTTTCCTGCCCAATAATTACAAGTAAAAAAAATTACAGCAAGGATATGCTGAACCAGTTCTAAGAGCAAGCATTGACCAATGTCATATATCTATGTTTGCAAGCTCTAATAGTACATTTGTTATGCTAAGTAGGTGAGGAAGATAGTTAAAGAGACAAAGACCCCCCACCAGCTCAGCTGGCTGCCATTCGAATGAGTGAAAGTGGGCATGGTCATAGTAATCAGATTACTATGAGCATGCTCATATCATTCTTTCAGACAGCGGATGTTCAAGGTGGTGGGAAGTGGTGCGGGCAAAAATGGCGGTGGGCTTCAAGCATACATAGAATAGGTGCAAAAGAATCTTGTTAGGAAAGCAGTTGGGGGGAAGGGAGTTGCCAGAGAACAGGTAGGGTCTTTGGTGACAGTACCACCTGAAACAAAATGTACAGACTTTGTGGGTCCGGAAGTCCTTATCTGCCAACAAATTCTATGTTTCAGTGTCCATGCTATGTAAAGTAGTGGACAGGGCAGCTCATAAGTTTTGGGAGCCCTAGTGAGCTCATGACTTGGGGAATCTCCCTGGTGTCTAGTGCGAACCCCCTCACTCACCCAGTCCCATGTGAAAGTTATGTATTATTAACTCCTATACAGCCTCACGGTTTCTCAGTCTTCAGTGGTAGTTTGTGGACTGCAAGTCCCTAGAAATCTGTTCAGTTCAGCTGCATGCTTTCCAATGAAGCACCACTGTACCCCTTCAGCAGGTACATACTGTGGCAGGCTAAGAACTGTAGTTGGTGGTTAAACTGCACAGATCACCAACAGAACAAATATGCCATCTATTAATGGGGGGAGCGTGTGCAATTGGCATGAGGCCAAAGGCAAGCCCACTCACAGATCTATCTGAGGCAAGAGCCAATAGAACACTTGTGATCAGCAGGAGGTGGATAAAACTCATGACTGACAGCTGCAGTAACATGGCCAACAGGAAGTGAGTTTCCAGCCAACTGCAGCAGCATGGAACTTTTTTTCCCATTTACATTTTGCATGGTCCAAACTTGTTGTGTCAGCCCTCACAATCTGGAAAACAAAAACAGAAAACATGTTTGACACCAACAGTAATGCTGCTCAGCTGCTATGCATTTTAATTAGTGCTATATATTTTATACTCAAAATATATCCTTGCTTCAACACAATATGCTGATGTTTCACAAAATGTTAGAGCTACTTCTGCACACACAAATCATTAAAAAATTGAAAAATTAAACTAACTAGATAGAAGAATTCCTTAGCACTAAACCTATGATAGTTACTAGTCTTTAAGTTATCAATCATTAAAATAAGAAAATTTTATGAGGGTCATTGTGCGCCTCACTACAACAAGATGCACTACCGCTGAGCCATATTGGGGTACCACAGAAAATTCTTTATACATTGTAATTTATTCTCAAGGACCCCTGAGCTGAAAGTTCTATTTTTCAAGACAGGGTCCCTGGTTTTGGTCATATGTTATTTATTTCAGTCTTGGCATTATTTATTTATTTATTTTTCAGAAGATAGTTATTGTCCCCTTCCTACCACCATCTCCAGTATAAACCCAGTTTTCACTCCTGCCCCAGCCACCAGATTGGAGCACTCCCCTAGGCTCTCATTAGAACAATTGCTGCCTGAAAGTCTGCAGGATTTCACACTTTACCTGTCCATAGCACTGCAGATTGTGTACACTCACACTCCTGCTTGCTTGCTCCCAATCTCTGTTTTACACAAGGTCTCTGCTTGCTTCACACCACTTCTCGACTCTCCACAGTCATTCTTCCAAAAATTTATTGGTTGTTGATCCTAGTTTGGAGAGCTCCCCAGACAGCCCCAGTGGGCAGTGGAAGAGTTTTTCAGGACTCCTGCTCCTTAGAAGCCTTTCATATGGTTGCACCCAGCTGCCAAATATGCATATGGGGCTCCTCCTCTCAAATCTACCATATGGCCACATCAGACAGCACAAGTGCTCTTCAGGGCTCCAGTTCATCAGAAGCCCCACATATAGCTGTCTCAGCTGGTGTAAGTTTTGCTCAGGACTCTGACTCCATGGGAGATTCTCATATGGCTCCACCAGGTGGAAAAAGTTGTGTTCAGGGTTCTTGCTGCTCATGAATCCTATACAGTTATGCCAGATGGCAGAAGAGATAATTGGCAGCAAAAGAAGCCAACTCACATAGTAGCTGTAAAAGCTGGAGCTTTGTGATTGGACATCATAACAGGAAGCAGCAGGTAGATGGGGATGCAACTTGCAAGCAGTGTATTTGGGTAAAGAAACATAGCAAAATGTATATCTTGAAGCAATGTCACTGGATGCATATGCGATGGGTGATGACTGAATAAATGCATGCCAAATCAGCAATGAAACGGACAGAAGGAAGATATCTCATTTTGTAGTTCTGTGGATGGTTGAGCCCTGCCAAGCCCACAAGGCCCCAGAGAGCGATTCAGATATCTAGCATTATGTTTGTTTAGCCTTTGGCATGCAAACATAAAAAGAACCACATAGAGCCTGGTGGGTTCTAAAGTTTAGAACTTAGATGAATACAATGTGTCAGCCATGATGAAGCGCAGTAACTTGCAGTAATGTCACAAAATCCTACATGACAAAAGGGCTTACTTGCCAATGACTTACAATGGCCCCAGCAGTAAATTGTAGTATTCTGTGATATTCTGCAACATTTGTGTGCTTCATCCTGGCTTGACACATCTGCACTTTCTCGTAAAAAAACATTTGAATGGTCTGAATGCAAATTGGTAATCAGAATGTAAGTTGCACATCATTATGCAAATTCAAGCATATTATCGTATTGGAAAACAAATTGTAAACAATCACTTTTTACAACCATTTTGAGTTGAAATTAGAACCATTTAGAACTAGAAAAGGCTTGCTCATCCTTACTTATAGACACAGGGGTGATGGGGTAAGAGTCAAAATATAGTGAGCCCCATTCTAAGTCATGTAGGATGGCAGCACAAAATGGGTGGGTGGGGGGTGTTCTGCTACCCGCTGTGCTGTCACTCTTTAGCTCTGTAGACAGATGATCTACTAGGTATGCTTTTTCATCTAGTAGAGGGCACAAACAAGGTTTGCACCTGCTAATGTACTCATTTTTGACTGTGACTGAGTTGCAGCTTGGCACTGCAGCAGCTGCGCGTCATTGTGCTGTGGGACACCTACATCTCCAGTGGACGTACCTGAAATTCTCCCCAGTCCTTACCCTCTTGACTTAATGGTCCATTAAGTATATTGTTCCATAATTCTGTGACCCAATCAAGTGCAAGAGAGTTCAGTGGACCATCCACACCTCATCCAGTGGTATGCACTCTCTAGCTGCATGCCAGAGAACATGTGACTCACTTGCGGCTAGTTGTTCTACAGACAGGAGGGTTGCAGGAGGCTGTAATTGCATGTGTGGGGATCACTGATGAGATGTACTGTATATGAGCCTGCAGGAAATTTACATGACAGCATTGGATGAAATGGTTGACTGTGACCCATTTGTATTGCAAGCCTGATTTATGTTACAAAGACTGTGATTGACTTGGATTGATTTTAGATGTTATTTTAAAGTCTACTGGAATGTAAAAAAATGTACCTGGTCTTTTTTCTCTCTTTGTGATCTAAAATAATACAAGTATACCTTTTAAAATATTTTTTTTTTCTGGTGTATTTTGTATTTCCTGAGTCTAACATGCAGCTTTGTGGAAGACCTCTTTCCTACAGATAACCATAGGACCATAGTGACTACAATGGCAGTGCCCTGAGTTATGGCTCATGTGATGTTCATGTGATTTATTTATTTCATAGAACACGTGCCTCCTTAGCATCTTGAAGGGGGGCCAACATACTGTTAGAGATTTCAGTGCTGTTCCAATCTTTGTATTTCTATGCAGAAAATGGGGACAAGGATGTTCTTCTTCAATTGACTACTTAAGGTAGGTAGCATGAGAATGAGATGTGATGGGGTGCAAGCTATCCCTCCCGCCCAATATCAGATGTTCAGTATTGTGCTTACCTCTCTGGCATTCTTGAATTAATGTTTACTTTTCCTTATTTCTTTAGTTTTTCTTTCTTTTGTCCTTCCTCCCACCCTGACTACTTGCAATACTGCTATTCCTGGATGAAGCCAACAGACACCAGGCAACAACTAGCACAGAGCCACTGCCACTTAATAGGTAAGCAGCCAGCCCCACTGCCATAGTTAACTCACACTCCACATTGCCACTACCTTTAATTGGCAAGGAAGGCACCAGGTGTTAACTCTTTCCCTTTTCTCTGAGGCACTGACATGATATTTGAATTTCCACAGACCAGTTAGGTCAAATTTCATGGTGGCAGATAAAATGCTGCACTGCACATTGCTACGTGATTAAATGCCTTCAGTGTCAGTGTACTTTATTTCTATTTTTCAACTTTTGTTTGTTTCATTCTTCCTTGTTCAGGTTTCATATTATGTATAAATAATCATTAGCTTTGCTTTTCATCTTTCCTATTCATTTATTTGAAAACTGGTGATGGGTAGAGTCACACTGAGTCAAGTCTTGTTTCCGGGTACAACCTGGGGGAAGGGATAACAGGGTGGAGGAACAGGTGCATAGAAGATACACTGAAATTGATAATTAACAAGCTTCATCTTTTCCACTGTCTTTTCTGTTCTTTCCTTCTTTTTCAGCCCCAATAATTTTGTTTACTTATGTTCTTATGCTGCCCTTATTGAATGCATCATTTCCCCTCATTGTTCTAGCCCCTGCCTTAACTATACTTTCTGTTCAAATCCTTTTGTTTTAAACTGTTTTTTAGCATGCCCACCTCTACAAATCTCAGTAATGCAAGTCCCATGGTCTATGTGCCACATTTTACTTCACTTCCAACAAATCATGCTATACAGCAGTCTTGGCTTCATGATTCCTACACCCCACATCATGGCCTCTCTTCTCTACCCCAATTGTGTAATGTGTGCTGGGATTCAGTGTCAGTTTCTCACAGGCTTAATGACAGCAGAATTCTCCCATCTCCCATATCTTCCCTTTCTGGATTGTAAAGTGTTTTGGATACAATGTCCGTTTAGTTCCACCCCCATCCATAATGGTGGCAGCATTTTGTCCACTTCCCCCATCCCCAGCAGTGTAAATCTTTTGAGGATACAGTGTCACCCCTCCCAAGTGCCTTATGACAGCAGCATATACTGCCCCCAGTCATCATTTTAACTTTCATCCCCACACAATCCTTAGAAGCCCCCTCTTGTCACTTGTCACCTGTGATATGGTAGATTCATTAGGCCCTGACAAATCCAGTGCAGCACTTAGATCCCCATTTTCTTGGTATCACTACCAGAACCAATGCCAGTAATCTCGTCCTATTGCACTCGTGCATTTGATTCTGGCAGTGAGACAGAAAGGATAAAAATCTCTTGCACGTACTGGGCACATTCAGGCCTGAAGCACTTACTACAAAAAATGACTGATGACAAGAGGGGTCCTCTAAAGATTGGGTGGGGTGGCTGTCGGGGCTGAAATGGGTGGGGTGGGTTTACAAGTTTTAGCATGCATTGAATCTAACCCTTCTGTTTTATTAGGAAATGCCATATTTTATGACAATACATGGACAATCCTGTAATAACTTTGACCATGAACAACCAAATGGTACCAAAACTATTTCTGAATAAACATCATCTGTTCCTGAAGTATACATTTTAGGAATACAGTGACAATTTGTATATATTTTTCAGAAACTGTTTTTTGCAAGGTAGCAGTTAGAGTAATGTTCTGTAATGACTGGGAACATAAACTCAAAAAGATGCTCAGTGCAAACAGAGTTGTACGGTATCTTTGCATGTGACCTTCACACTTGAGGCTGATACCTTAACACCTCTACAAATTATCCAGACCTCTTTAAAGGGCTTAAAAAATCCACCTTATAATGAGGCTTTGATTACTGGAGATATTTTTTGCAGTTCTAAAGTTTATAAGTGTAGTACAGTCAATTCAACTTGCATCCATTCATTTGTGTGCACATTTTGAAGGTACAGTATACAAACAATTCCAAATTCCCAAGTCATTTTCTATTTAAATTATGTCAAATCCTCAACTCGTATGTATCATTTTTTTGATTGTAGACACAATTTTCATGCTCCCTTACTGATCCCTGGCCAAATGTCTCACCTAAGTATAGGTGTTAATTGGTGGTACTGCAGTCTGGCTAAAAGGGGCATCTTGCTGAGAACAGAACAGCTTACCTCAGTTAAAATGGAGAAGGTCACTCAGAAGGTGATAACAGTTGAACAGAAAATAAACCTGCTGGAAAAATTCAGACTCCCTGGATTTTTAAGAAAAGAGCTGGCCAAAGACTTTGGCATCAGTGTATTCAGTGTGGGTCATATCCTTAAAAAGAAAAAGACTGTGCTCATGGGCTGCTCATCGTGGTTGCAACAGAGACTGAAAATGTCAACAGGAGGGGAAGGATGGCCACATGGAAGAAATGCTTTTGCACTGGTTTACTCTTTTCCTTGATGGTAGAGTCCTGTCAGATCTCATAATGCTGCATACTGTACATGGCAAAAAAATTGAATCAGAATTTGCTTCTTCTGAAGAATGGCTCAGTGATGTGTTGTGTGACATTCTATGTGGTTAACGGCTTAAAAAATGGAACTATTAATCAATGGGACATGCAGGGATAAGCTTTTTTTGACTCTGGATGGTTGCCATCATTGCTGCCTACCAATAAGTGGAGGAGGCAGGTGGAGCCATGAGTGCTAGGGCAGCGGTGTTGACAGCATGCCAGAGTGAATAAAAAGCTAAATGCTGGATGCCGTATGGAATGTACTATTCATACCATGGGCTGCTACTCAAATTGATGTGGCAGAAGAGCCAACATGATAGACAGCTACAAGAAAAGTAACATGGTCTCTGGGGAGAACAACATGTTATTCACTCTAGATATGAAAAACAGGGTGCAATGAAAGTTTTTATTCAGCTGTATTATTTTTCCGTACCATGGCATAAATACAATGTTTAAGTTTATTTTTTTTTCCATTCAGTCTTTATTAAAGTTTGCAGTACAGAGAATGAATCACGAGAAGCATGTAAAGTAACAGAACATGATTAACATTCACATTGAACAGATTCACTCTCTCCCAACCCACCTCTCCCACCCTGCCCTCCCCCCAACTGACGCAGCAGTATGGCATGAAATAACATCATATATTTCTTGGAGCTATATATCACGTTTGTAACAAATACAGGGCTTGTAGAGGGCCCCATATTTTATTAAATTTCATAAGTTTATTGGAAAGACTTGCAATGGTTCTCTCGGTTCTAAGATTTGCAAGGACCTCTTGGAGCCATTCTAAATACGACAGGTTATCAGAATCTTTCCAATGCCTTAGAACCATCTTTTTAACAGACATGGAAATTAGAGCCATATGGAATTTTCTACATCTAACTGTGATAGCAGAAAAATCACCTAGCAAACAAATTTCGGGAGTAAAGAGCTCAGAAAGTCCTAACAATGGGTCAACTTTCTGCTTTATAGTGGACCAGAGGGGGGAAACCCTGGGACACTCCCAAAAAATATGGAGGGAGTCCCCCGGCGACAGCCCACATCTGGTACAGAGCAGAGAAGATAATACACCTATTCTGGCCAATTTTTGTGGAGTGTAATATATGTTGTGTAAAATTTTGAACTGAGTTAATCTAAGTCTATCCTGAGATAGAAATTTATGGCAATTACTCCAAATGAGTGACCAGTCAAATTCCATGTCTGTAAAAAGGGAAGACCAATATGAGATGGGAGCAAAGTTATCAGGAAATTTCCAAGCAAATAAGGTATTGCATATTTTCAAGACTGCATGAGGCGTTCCAGCCAAATCGAGAAGAGGGACCTGGAAATTAAACTGTGCAGGCGAAGGCAGAGAAGTCCCAAATTCCTTCACCATACAGTGCCGTATTTGATATACCTTGAAAATATTAATAACAGGAATCATGAGTGTATGTAAAATCTCCAAAGAGGAACTGTCTGTCCGGAGTAATGAAGCCTCTTAGCAAGAAGGAGTTTATGGAAGGAAGCCAATTAGAAGATAGAGGCTTATTCTCCAGCTTCAAATTGGGATTACCAATTATTGGTTGGTATAGATCCTTGGTATTATCATATTTAAGAAATGCACACAATTGAGAGTGGGACATAATCGAAGCTACAATAGGAGATTTACGCATAGGTAATGGAAGAGATCGCATTTTGGTATATAATAATGCGGCCGGGAGAAAGCTGTACTTCTTAATAGTATCCAACTCCATTCTGAGCCAGATCGGGGTATACAGGGAATGTGCTAATCGGTGCTCTGCTGTCAACCACTGTAGATATTTATTGGCCTGACTGGCCCAATAGTACAAGCCCAAATGCGGACGTTTTAGCCCTCCTTTATCTTTGGGAGCATACAATGTTTAAGTTTAAAAACAGACTTATTCTTCCCTGACCCTGCAAGACACAAAAGTATTGGAAGACAGTCAAGAACAGGCAGTGAGAATCATTTTTGGAAATGGCGCGGATGTACCTATGGTTATGTCATCAGAAGGAATAGTCTGTCTTGTTAAGAGAAGATTGTTAGCCTCTTCAAAGTTTTTTTCAGATTAAAGGGCAAAAACATAAATTGAATCCTTTACTTATTCTCAAAATGGATTAAAGGAGAAGATTAAATACAATCTCTGTTATGAATACAGTCACATGGGTCAATACTGTCATAATGGAGTATGCTGCAGTCTTTGGAATGAAATTAGTATGCACTCATATAGATAGTGCTCATGGGTCACGCACAATAGGGACAACTAACCAGATCCGAAGGACCTGTTAAATTCTGCATAGAAATTCACAATTCAGAGATCACAACAAGTACAGAAGCAACTGGTGGTACCTGGTGCCTCTTCAAGAATCAGAATCAGAATCAGAAGTGCAGACAGAAACAGAAGGATCAGTGACTTTCAAGGATATGGAGACTGATTAGGCAGCTGGAGACCACTCAGCGGTTCCAATTAGGAACCCACAACAGAAGCCTGCAGGAGTTATGGTAGAGGTTGATCTACCCCTTCCCCAACCACAGGAACATACTGACAGTTCAGATACAACAATAAAACAGGATCTTGTATCAGAAGAAATAGAAACAGAGGTATTGCAACCACACCCTCTTCAATTCACTATGGTGACCAGAGGAACAAGCATTTGTCAATGCTGAATGTTGATTGCTTTGGTTTGTTGAGCTCTCTCACTGCCCCTGTGTCACTCACTCATTCCATTTCTCCCAGTGCTGCAGGCTGCTGTTTTGTACTGGGCTCCTGCCTGTGTTGGCATGTTTTTCTGCCCACAAAGAAATCTGCAACTGTCCCGACAGAGCTCTGTTATGGTGGGTCACTCCCCCTCTCTCACTCGCTCATTTTGTTTCTGCTGGCACTGCAGGCTGCCCTTTTGTACTGGGCTCCCACCTCTGTTGGTGGCTTTTTCTGCCCACAAAGAAATCTACAGCAGTCCTGAGACAGGTCCATTAAGGTAGCTCACTCCCCCTCTCTCACTCGCTCGTTCCGTTTCTGCCGGCGCTGCAGGCTGGCCTTCTGTACTGGGCTCCTGCCTGTATTGCCGCCTTTTTCTGCCCACAAAGAAATCTACAGCAGTCATGATAGAGCTCCATTGAGCTCACTCACTCCCCCTCTTTCACTCGCTTGTTCTGTTTCTCCTGGCAGTGCAGGCTGCCCTTTTGTACTTGGCTTCTGCCTGCATTGGCACCTTTTTCTGCCCACAAAGAAATCTGCACCTGTCCCAATTGAGCTCTGTTGTGGTCGTTCAATCCGCCTGTCTCACTCGCACATTTTGTTTCTCCTGGTGCTGCAGGCTGCTATTTTGTAGTGGTCTCCTGCCTCTGTTGGTGCCTTTTTCTGCCCACAAAGAAATCTGCAGCAGTCCTGACAGAGCTCCATTGAGCTCACTCACTGCCCCTCTCTCACTCGTTCATTTTGTTTCTCCCACCACTGCAGGCTGCCCTTTTGTACCAGACCCCTGTGTGCATTGCTGCCTTTTTCTGCCCACAAAGAAATCTGCAGTAGTCCCAACAGAGCTCTATTGAGCTCACTCACACCCCGGTCCTCTCCCTCATTCACTCGTTGTGTGTCTCCCACTGCTGCAGGCTGCCCTTTTGTACTGGGTTCCTGCCTGCACTGCCAACTTTGTCTGCCCACAAAGACATGTGCAGCAGTCCCGACACAGCTCCATTGAGGTCGCTCACCCCCCCTCACTCACTCGTTCCATTTCTACTAGGGTTGCAGGCTGGCCTTTTGTACTGGGCTCCTGCCTGCATTGCCACCTTTTCCTGCCCACAAAGAAATCTGCAGCAGTCATGATAGACCTCCGTTGAGCTCGCTCACTCCCCTTCTCTCACTCGCTTGTTCTGTTTCTCCCAGCGCTGCATGCTGCCCTTTTGTACTGGGCTTCTGCCTGCATTGGCACCTTTTCCTGCCCACAAAGAAATCTGCAGCTATCCTGACAGAGCTCCGCTGAGGTCGGTCACTCCCCCTGTGTCACTCACTCATTCTGTTTCTCCTGGCGCTGCAGGATGCCCTTTTGTACTGGGCTTCTGCCTCTGTTGGCATTTTTTTCTGCCCACAAAGAAATCTGCAGCAGCCCTGACAGAGCTCCATTGGCCTCACTCACTCCCCCATCTCACTCCATCCATTTCTGCCAGTGCTGCAGGCTGCCCTTTTGTACTGGGCTCCTGCCTGCATTGCCACCCTTTTCTACCCACAAAGAACTCTGCAGCAGTCATGATATAGAGATCCATTGAGCTCGCTCACTCACTCCCCCTCTCTCACTTGTTCATTCTGTTTCTCCCACCACTGCAGGCTGCACTTTTGTACTGGGCCCCCTGCGTGCATTGCTGCCTTTTTCTGCCCACAAAGAAATCTACAGTAGTCCCAACAGAGCTCTGTTGAGCTCACTCACTCCCCCTCCCCATTCGCTCATTCTGTGTCTCCTGCTGCTGCAGGCTTCCCTTTTGTACTGGTTTCCTGCCTGTGTTGGCAGCTTTTTCTGCCCACAAAGACATCTACAGCAGTCCCAACACAGCTCTGTTGAGCTCCCTCACTCCCCCTCTCTCACTCGCTCATTCCGTTTCTCCTGGTGCTGCAGGCTGACCTTTTGTACTGGGCTCCTGCCTCTGTCAGCATCTTTTTCTGCCCACAAAGAAATCTACAGCAGTCCTGAAAGAGCTTCGTTGGCCTCACTCACTTCCCCTGTCTCACTCGCTCATTTCATTTCTGCCGGCACTGCAGGCTGCCCTTCTGTACTGGGTTCCTGCCTGCATTGCCACACTTTTCTGCCTACAAAGAAATCCACAGCAGTCATGATACTGCTCTGTTGAGCTCACTCACTCCCCCTGTCTCACTCACTCATTCTGTTTCTCTTACCGCTGCAGGCTGCCCTTTTGTACTCAGCCCCTGCATGCATTGCTGCCTTTTCCTGCCCACAAAGAAATCCACAGCAGTCCCAACAGAGCTCCATTGAACTCACTCACTCCCTCTCTCGCTCGTTCTGTGTCTCCCGGCACTGTAGACTGCCCTTTTGTATTGGGCTCCTGCCTGCTTTGTCACCTTTTCCTTCCCACAAAGAAATCCACAGCAGTCCCAACAGAACTCAGTTGAGCTTGTTCACTTCCCGCCCCAGTAGCTCAATCCTAATCTGTCCCAAACACTGATTTCCAGCACTGACTGCGGTATTGTGCGCCGGAAGCATGGAAACACATTTCGGCCAGGATGTGAAAAATGACAGCTGTACTGTTCATAAGGAGGTACAGAAGAATGGCAATGTTGAAAATCTGGAGTGAAAATATTATTAATTCATGAAGTTATGAGCGTGAGTGCAAACTGTGCAACGCATGCTCGTAACACAGTCATTTTATGGAGTATTGTCACCAAATTTTCAACATCGGCATTTTAGGACCTCTGCTCATGAACAGTGCCACTGTAATTTTCTTAATCTGTCCTGAACACTGATTTCCCACAGTGACCACGCTTATTCTGCGCTGGAAGTGTGAAAACACATTTTGGCCAGGATGCGAAAATGATAGCTGTACTGTTCACAAGGAGGTCTGAAAAAATGCCAATGTTGAAAATCTGGACTGAAAATATTGAAAATTCGCAAAGCTCTGAGTATGCATAGCAACTGCGCAACGCACACTCATAAAACAGTCATTTTTTGGATTTTTGCCACCAAATTTGCAGTATAGGCTTTCTGAGAGCCCGTCTCATGAACACTGGCACTGTCATTTCATTAATTGGTCCCAAAAGGGAATTCCACGCAGTGACCATGAAATCATCTTTCGGGGCTGAATAACATCATGACAGTGCCAGAATTCATGAGGAGGGATTCCAAAAACCCCATGTTGAAAATTTGGTGCCAAAATTCCCCAAAGAATGCCTGAGAGATGCATCAAAGTTGGAAAAACCGTATTTATTCCATTGTACAGCTTACCGGCATTTCCTTAGTTCGCGGTTGGCTTTGAAGAGTGCAGACATGTTCCTGGTCCACCGAAGATCGTCATGCCAGACTCCGGAGGTAGGTATGGGGTGAAGGGGGTGTGGGGAGGCAGGGTGAACAGTGGATGGGCATAAGTTGTGAGAAGGGTCAGGGAGACCACCGAGGGACCGTTTCCATTTTCACAGGTTAAAAAAAAAAAGACATCGCAGAACCGTTTTTTATTTTACAGGCACATGTGGCACTCTGGGGTGGGCTCCCAGCATGCCAACGGAGTCTTTTTTGGGGGGACAGCTGTAGCTAATGGGGGATTGGGCACTCCCATCGCACACAACAAAGGTGGGGGTTTACATTGGCGCCGACTGGGATTAAGTACCCTCGTTGGCACACAACAAAAGGGGGTGTGACAGCAAAGTGGGGGGCTTACACAATGCCGATGGGGAATGGGATTCTGTCGGCAACATGAGTTTAAGTTACTGAAGCCAATGGGGATTGGGGTCCCCATTGGCAAACAAACACAGTGGGGGGGCACATGCTGCCAAGGGGGATTGGGCACCCCCTCAGCAGGGGGAGGGTTAATATTGTTTGTGAACACCACTATGTTCACAAACAATATCAGTGTTTCAAGGTTCTGCCCTGCAATGACGGGTCACTCTCTCATTGCATTGAATGGCTGATGCTGCAATGACAAGGCCCCTGATTGCAGCAGCTAAATTTTTACAAGTTGGTGGCACGCTGGCTGAACTAGTGTCAGCAGCAGTGTGCCATGGCATTGGGGGAAGTGGGCTAAGCCTTTAAAGGCTGTGGGGGCATTGGCCACAACAGTGCCACAGCTCCACAACCTGCTTTTGGAGAAAGCTGCCACAATATGTTTCTTGCGCATGTGTGCAATCAACATAAAAAGGACCTTGAAATTATGTAGCCCTAAGACAAAGTATCCTAAAACTGGAAGATGTGTCTCTGGGCAATAAATCCCAAGCTTTGTCGTCAGGAAATGGGGGGACTCAGACAGGGAGGTGGTCTTGGAGGCCTCTTCCTCTGCATTATCTATGCTATCGTCTCAGAAGACAGCTTCCTCTGAATGGAAGATGAACCTCAGGAATGAAGAGATACCAGAAATAATAAGAAGACACAGTTGTAATCAAAGAAAGGAAATACTTGATTTTTCAGATATTCTAATGATCCACTAAACTTAACATAAACATCTCTACAGGAACCCCCTCTGCATTAGGAATAGCCACAATAGCATTCTAAACAGGAAAAGGCGGACACATGTATTTTCAGTATTGAATGATTCTCCATATGAGATTGTACTTCTCCAAGACACCATACCATAATTAAAACAATACATGGAACTGAACAAACAAAAAGAAGATGTGACTATTCCTTTTGGTCTGTTGGCCAAGACACCTGTGATGGACTAGAGATTCTTTGTATAACTACTTATGTGAGGAGTTTGCCCAGTGGAGGAGTAATTGTGTTTCTGCCCCCACACCTATGATGCAGGTTCAGGTATGGATAAGGTCACTTGGTGGGTTGTCAGGATGACAGAGGATTGAACACCCGACAGCAACTCTCCTCTCTTGGGAGGGGGGACCTCACATCCCATTGCAGAGACTATCACCTGGTGAAAGCTTGGCAGCAGTATATCAGGTTAGCCCAAAGGACAGAAGAGCTGAAGCCTGACTTGCTTGCAGACACATCCCTCCACTCCAAGCTCAGGGAGAAAAAATCAAGGAAATGGGTGGGCTGCTATATGCCAGCAGCCTTGCAGCCTCTTACTTGATCAGTGAGGCTGGCCACCTACCCCACAGTAGTCCTGTATAAGTGGTAAATAACTGTAAGTCTGCAAGAAGGTTGGTGACAGGGTTAGTGGGGTGCTGTCTGGCAGATCCAGGAAATAGGAGCATAAAATAATAATAATAAAAAAAGGTACTGATTTTGCTGACCATAAAGTAGTGGAAATAGAGCCCAGTATAGCTGTTCTATTGGATATAGTAATCCAAGATATGCATTTACACATTATGAATAGATATGCCCCACAAGCAAAATCAGCATGAGTGGCATTGTTTAATGAAATTTGAACCTCTTTTTACACACATCTTGATTGCTTTTGTTCAAAGATGACTTTAATTGTACAGTACCTAATGCAGATAGGGGTTCCAAAACCCCAATAGCAGTTTGAGAGTCTAATTATTTAAACAAAATGATGACACTAGTGGAATTACAGGATGCATATAGGTTACAACACCCTGATGGAGGGCACACTTACATCAGAAGCAATCTTGCCATAAGAATAGACTTTATCTGGATTTCCACACAATTACAACTTACACAAATAAATCTAATTCCCACTGGAATCTCAGGCCATCTTATGGTGGGGGTTCATTCTTATTCTCCTCATAATGACTACCCAAAATCAGGGCCATGGAGACTGAACATAAGCATATTGTTATAGGAGACAGCACAAAGCCATACATGGCCTACTTTCTGCTGCTGCGAGAGTATCAGTCTTAATATGCTATGAATGCACCTTGAAATGGTGGGAATATTCAAAAATTGACTTAGAAGTTGTTTTTGAAGGCTAGCAACATTAAGCAAACAAACCAAATATAGGAAATATTTTTTGCTGAGGAATCAGCTACTGAAACTCTTTGAGAGAGTTAGTCAAGGAGATACCTTTCTGAGTTCTCAAATTAGAAACATCAAAATTAAAATGAATACCCTACAGAACAGTAAGGCTGCTTCCCTTTTACAGAAACAAAAATTTAGAACTCAGTCCCAAACTATGCAAGAAGACCTATATGAGTGTTGTAAAGAAAGAATGAGGTGAAAAAATATGGCTAGCTTCTGGGATGATGGGGGTGGTTCTGACAAACCTAAATGACATTGGGAGATTTTTAGATTTACATCTAAAAAGAACATATGGACTGAAGCTGACTTAGGAAGCTCAACAGACCACTTAAAAGGGGTAAATGTACTATCTTTGGTAGATGATATCCAAAGGACCCTTGCACAACCGGTGTTTTATGAAGAAATTAAATTGGCTGTACAAGCACTACAAAATGATACAGTTCCATGAAGGATGGCTTAGGTGCTGAAATTGATAAAAAATTCAATGACAAAATTACCACTATTTTACAGATTGAATTTTACAATTTAATAGACTCAGGACAAATGTTTTGGTCATTTAAGCTTGCTATGTAAATGTGGCTTTTCAAGAAAGGTGATTGTCTTGAAATTTTAAACTAGGGACCAATATGCATGCTAAACACCGACTCTAAAATCTTGAAAACATTTCTGACTATATAACTAGCGTGTGCAGCATGGCATCTTGTCATCCTGCTACAAATGTATTCCATCCCAGGGAGGAATATACAAGAAAATCTTATTCTTTTAAGGGAACTGTTTGCTACAGCAAACCACCATTCAGCACAAGGGTTTATTTCAGCATTAAATCAACAAAAGGATTTTGAAAAGGTGAATCATGGATACATTTTAGCAGAATTAAAGTACTATTGCATTCCTAGCCCTTTCATATTGTGGATTTTTGTTTTTTTCTAACTATTTTTCTGGCCTCTCCATCTCAGAACTCTCTTGGGCCACTGTACTCACCTACTCACTCTATCACCAGCTGTGTTTCCCTACATCTTCAGTTTCGTTGCAGCTCCCTGGGATGGGAGGAGGCAGCAACCCAGGGAAACCGCAGGGGCAGTGACGGGGAACCAGCATTGGGTGTGTGGCGAGGGCACTCGATGTTGGATGTTCAATGCCACTCAGCCTGTGATGTGAGTGCTCCCACCCACATCTGGAAGGCAGTTGCCGATGTCTACCCCACGCTCGTGAGCCCATGAACGTCGCAGTGCCGCCAGTCTCCACCGGGGGCCGCTTCTGCACTAGGCTTCCCCTGGATCCCTCCCCGAGAGAGGAGAGCAGTCCTATGGATGCTCAATCCTCTCTCTCCCCCCTCTCCCCTGTGGACCCATGGTGGCCCAGGCTCGCTCCCGAACCCGGGTCACCAGCTTGATGCGAGGTGTGGCGTCCAGCGCCTCAATCCTCAGTGCCACTGGGCCGGATTCATATTGTGGATTGAGGTACTATATGCTGGTGCCACAGAAATTATTCTATGATGTTAAAGAGGACAAGGTTTACGAATCCCAGTAAAAAGGGGTGTTAGACAAGGGAGCCCTCTGAGCCCATTTTACATGTATTTACAATTGACCCAGCACTTAGACAACTGGACTGTAATGCTGAGATACAAAGCATTATGGACTATTCTGGTTTATAGACTTTAAAGTGTTTACCATATGCAGACAATCTCTGTTTGTGTATTCTGAATAAAAAATCAGGAGAAAAGGCCCTACAGTTACACTGTGAATATGGGACGGCATCTGGTGCTTCTCTAAATCTTGAAAAAAGTAAAGGAGTCTCAACTGGAGTCCAAGAGGCAATGGTCTTGGATATTGGTATGGTACAGGTATATTTAAATTATCTGCTGAATTTATACAAATTTTGGGAATATATTTTGGGGCAGGTAATCTCATTCACAGAATGAAACTGTCTGTGTGGCACAATTGTTTTTTTATTCTTTGGAAACTGGGTAAGGCCCATTATTTATTTATTAGTTTTTGCTTACCAGGTAAGTACATTAGGCAACAAAACTGCCTATTTTCAAGCATGACCCGGGAGTGTACAACATACAGTAGTCAAAAATACAAGGACAAGTCAGGCATTAGCACCAAAACACCGGACCGCCACGCAGGGTGGACTAACAATGATACAGAGTAAAAACACCCATGTATGGGTGGGAAACAACAAAACATCCAGGACTGCCATGCAGGGTGGACTAATAATGATACAGAGTGAAAACACCCATGTATGGGTTGGTAAACAACAAAACATCCAGGAGATTACATAGAGAGAAGTATAGGTACATAATAAATGTTAGACTTAGGGTGAGCAGAGGAACCCGAAAGGAAGTTAGAGGCAACTGCAGGCATCAGTAGAGCTCAAGTATGAAAAAAGTGCTTTTTTGAAAGAGTGGTGAGATGGGGAATGCTTAATGTCATAAGGAAGTGAGTTCCAGTATTTGGGAGCGAAGTGTGAGAAAGCTTGCTCACCCATTTTTTGTAGAGCAGGGAGGAACGGTGAGCAGGGAAGCAGTCGAAGACCTAAGGGGTCGAGCTGGGGTAATGGGTTGAAGCATAGCTGCAAGTGCGTCAGGATAAGGTGGATGTGATAAGGAATCAATGAGGTTACCCAGAGCGTAGGAGCACATGCCACCAGGAGACAACCAGTTTAATGTGGAGTAGAGATGGCAGTGATGGGTATGCTGGGGAGCAGTCAGAGCAAATCTGCAAATGTTATTGTATGTGGTGTCCCATTTATGCAAATCTACTACTTTGGCCTGAGAGAAGACAGGAAGAGCATATGTCAGCCCCGGAAGTAAGACCCCCTGGGCTACAGAGACACAGGCAGAAGCAGTAAGTGAGTGACAAACCCTATAAGCAGCTCCAATCTTCGAGTTGATGTGTTGACAAATCCGGTTGATATGTGAAGTGAAGTGGAGTTGGGAGTCAAGAGTCACCCCTAAATATTTAAAGGTCATTGTGTTGGTGAGTACAGATCCATCAGGGCATTGGACCTTCAGGTGTTGGGATTCTACACTGACCTTCCTTAGGGATCCAAACAGCATAGCATGGGATTTAGGTAGATTGAGAATTAATTGGTTAGAGGAGAACCAGGCCTGGATCTGACTAGAGGAGGATGATAGGTGGTCATTGATATCACTGATAGATGCAGAAGTGGTATAAAGTAGCAGGTCATCAGCATACAAGATAGACTTACAGTGGGTAGTGGAGGTAGGGATAGAATTGACAAAGATGGAGAATAACAATGGGCCTAGTATTGAAGCCTGAGGAACACCACGGGAGATGGCAGAGGGAGATGATTGGGCTTTGCAGAAGGAGGTAGCTTGAAATCAACAGTCAAGATAGCTTTCGAACCAGGACAAGGTGGGATGGGTAGCTCCAAGGTCCTGAAGTTTATACAGCAGAAGGGGATGGCTCACCAGGTCGAATGCTTTTGTAAGATCAATAAATACAGCCCCGGTGAGTTGTCCATTATCTATGTTAGTCTTAACATCACTGGTAAATAGGGTAAGCACCATTGTGGTGCTGTGTCCAGGCCGAAAACCATGCTGGATAGGAGACAGAAGAGTGAACTTGGTCAGTTGGGAGATGAGCTGGCCATGGATTGATTTTTCAAGCAGTTTGCTTAGGGTAGGTAGTATAGTAATAGGCATGTAATTATTTAGTCTACTAGTATCGCCTTTTTTGAACACAGGAATAATCCTGGCTGATTTCCATATAAGGGGAACTGCTGAGGTGGAGATAGAGAGATTGAATAGTCTAGTTATGGGGGCTGCTAATACAGCTGCCGCCAGTCGAAGGATCCTGGGTTCAAGACCATCAGTACCCGCACTGCCATGAGGAGAGATGGAATTGAGGAGTTTTAAGACTTCAGCTCTAGTGACAGGAATAAGCTTCAGAGGGGTTGATTCCAGAGGGGGATTGCAGGGGGAAGTAGGAGAGCCAAGAGGAGAGGCAGGCATTAGGCACAATGCTTGTTTTCAGGGTGACCCAAGAGCACTGGGAGGTTAAATGACTTGCTTAGGCTTTCACTATATTTAAGTAGAGGTTGTGGAAATCAAACCCAGGTTTGCTGGATGTACCAAACTCATTCACGCCTCATTACTCTAACCTCTAGGCTATACTACCTTCCCAATAAGAATAACTCTAAATCAAAAAATAATTCATATTGCTGTATCAAAATGTTTTTCATTCTGGTATTTTTGTTCCTTAGCTACATATACCCACCCACTAAGGACATGGCATCTAATCTGTTAATTATCTTCTTTAGAATGCTGGGGGGAGGGGCATTTTAAATCCCATAAAGTGGAATAGCCTACTTGGATAGCACAAATGGGGACCTTGGGATAATTAATATCTTGGCCTTCTTTTGTAGCATAGGGCTGGATGAAATTTATCTTCTACCAGTGAAATTCTGGTAAAATTCCAATGTTGCTTCCATGACATTTCACAAAATATCTGTAAAAATGTCCACAATGCTATTCCCCCCATCTTGCCCCCCCCGGCGGTGACCAGAGCAGCCCCCTCCCATTCTCTACCCCCTGAAAAATTGCCTAAAATGATGCGCTCATTCATTAAGAGTTCAATTGGACTGCCAGCCATGGAGGTGATTGGAGGGCTGTGCCGTTGGTCCCCCCAGGGTGGGGGGAGTAGGGTGGTGTGGTGGGGCTCTCTCTGTTGGGGTGGAGGGGTGGGGGTCCACTGGACACCAGGGACTGAAATTAAAATAAATATATTTATATTTTTACATTGTGGTAGACTGACCAGCGATCAATGGGTTGTGTGGGGGCAGGAGGTGATTTTCATTATTTCAACTGTGGCCCGTGATCAATATAGGGGGTTGGGGACACTAGACACCAGGGATTTAATTGAAAAAAAACATTTTTTTTTACATTGTGACCACCTGGGAAATGATCAGCAGTGGTGGTGGTGATGTGGATGTGGCTGGCGATCAGCAGGGTGGGGGGGATTACTAGACACCAGGGATTTACATTTTTTTACATGTGGGCAAAGTTTGTGTGCGAAGTGTGGAATTTCACCTGTAGAGTCCCCTATGATTGCCACCCTTCCATCCCCTGCATCTGTGTTCCCCATCCTTCCTTTCGTACCTTCAGTACTAGCTGCTTCCCCACCTAACTGCTCCCTCTGCACCCTGGAGAACTCATCTACACATCCACAATTTATCCTCATACATGTTTTTCCATCTCTCTCAATCTGCTCCTCCCCTTCTGACTATTTGTGTCTGCTTTCAGATTTCCCTTCCCTCTTTCGTTCCTTTTCTCTCCCTTACCTCATCCTTTACTCCATTTTGCATGCATATTCTTCCCTGCCCATCCTGATTAGTTCCCTCCCCCTCCCCTGTACTCCTGCTCTCAACCCTGGCTCAACCTGACCACCTACCTCACTTCCTACTGACATCTTCCTCTTTCCAGACAGTGGAGCACATCTGTTCAATAAAGGCACCCCTTTAGAAATTCCCACTCCTGATGCTGCTCTCACATTCCCTCCTCTTCCTCTTACCACTTTTCCATTCCTCCACCCCAGGATCCCTAGTTCTCTGAGGAAGAGAGACTCCTGCATATATATATATATATATATATATATATATATATACACCTCTACTTTGAATACATCAACCAATTACATCATACTTTCTTGTATATAATATCAATTCAGTGATTTTCCAAACAAATTTCTGTGTTACCTTCAAAGATAAACCACCAATCTTTCTTAGTCTCCACGAGCTTTGGTATTCAGCCGTAATGGCAAATTGCTGGTTGCAAGGTCCCTCTAGAGCTTCCTCAGAGAAATACACAGCAACAGATGTAATGACATCAAGCTGGCATGTGTGAGCATATGCTGATGCACTAATTCCATCGCACATGCTCAAGGACTCTGTCACTAGATGAAATAGAGTCTGGTCTGGGGAAACTCATACTTAAATGCATCATAAATTAAATGAGCCACTCTCAAAGTTATCTTTATTTAAATATAGACCAACCATGACCTTCAGTAAGTTTTTCAAATCAATAAATCATAGATAACTTACTGAATTCTATAATGTATACTTTCAGAGAAAAAAAGGAAAATAATGGTTCATACAGGTGGGGAGGGGTGGGGGCTGGGGGAAGGGAAAGAAGGAAAAACAAACAGAAGGAAATGGCAAATGACATTAGATAAGGTACACATAATACTCCTTATACAATTTTTTATTACATAATGACTTACATGTTTCCATTACCCATGAAGCTAGTTGCTGTAGCCTGACTCAGGAAGCAGTGTCCATGGATCAGTTGGTGCTAATGGGAAGGAAGGTGTGGTGATGAGGGCAAGGACAGGCAGATGTTAGACAGCAAGATTCTATTGATGGGAGAGTCTATGGTTAGAGGGGTAGAGATGGTGGTAGACAGGGATGGTAAGGGAATGGGGATGGTCAGATGCCAGCCTAGAGCTTAAGCCATCTGTGACTGGAAGATGATATGGAGGATAATGGGGAAGGGGCAGGGAGTGCTGGTACACCTTGGTGCCAATTATCTGATGAAGCAGCTTGAGGAAATGGTAAAGTGGGACTTCCTGAGGCTGGGGGACAAATTGAAAAGGTACTCATCTTCCTCACCCATTTCTGAGGTTCTCCCTGTCTGGAGTGAGGAGAAGGGAAAGGATACAGTAAGGGAGGCTGATGTTTAGGAACTCAAATGATGGCTGAAGAGGTCTTATCAGGAGCAGGGGCACAACATTATAAGGAATTTGGGGGCCTCTGGGACAGAAAGCTCTTCAAAGGTGATGGCCTTCACCTGACAAGACAGTGGACTTCTGCATTAGGGCAGAAATTTGAAGTCTACATTGGCAGACAGTTAAACTAGCTGTGGGGCAGGCTGGGGCTGGGGATACCACTTTTGAAGGAGGTGTAGTGGTGAACCTAATGAGAACTCCACAGGGGATGGGGACAAGGTGTTCAGGAAATAACATAAGGAAGGAACAAGTCTAGGAGACGGGGCAGGGTAGACACACTAGACATGATAAGAAGGCAAAACATAAGGCAGTAAAGAAATTACAGAAGGGTAATGAGGAGGGTGAAGGAGAACCAACAGAGGTGCACACATTTGTTTGGGGGTGGCATGCCTCCATGCTAGGGGTCTGGGTAATAAGATTAGTGCTCCAGGATTTGGTGCCAGACTCTACACTGGATCTACAGCAGTGGTCATTACAGAATTTTAGACCAGTGAGAACAATTGCTGGGAGATAGCAATCCCAGGCTACACCTTATATAGGCTTGATGGATGGATAGGTAGAGGTGGTTGGCTGGCCATCTACATCAGAAGAGGTAATGAGGCAGTACAGGATGCTACCATTTGGGGGAAGGAGAAGGTAGAATCACTGTGGGTTCAGCTCACAGTGTTATCAGACAGGAAGACACACATAGGGTGGCCTACAGGCTCCCAGGGCAGGGTGAAGAGAGAGATAAGGAACTGGGGTGAAGAAAGAGATAAGGAACTGGGTGCTGAAGTAGGGAGGGGGCAGCAAAGGGGGAGGTTGTAATAGTGTGTTATTGAAACCTACCAGATATCAACTGGGACATCCCTGTGGCCAGGAGAGCCAAAAGCCAGGACCTGCTTGATATATTGCAGGGATGCATGATGGCACAACTTGTCAAACAACTCACTGAACAATCTGCCATTGTAGATGAAATACACTCCTACTCAGGAAGAGTAGGCCAAGTATGGGTTGGGGAACCACTGGAGTCCAATGATCACAATCCTGTATGGTTTGATGTGGCCCTGTGTACCAATAAGACCTCATCTAAGGCTGATGATGTAGACTTTAGGAGGTCAGATTTCAACCATATGAGGGAAATAGTGCTGGGCAGATTAGTAGGGGTAGACAGCACCAGAGGAGTAGAAGAAAGATGGGGGTTATAAAAAGGACCATTCTTGAAGCAACAAAAACATGAGTGAGAACACTTAGAAAGATAAATAAATATAAGAGATTAATTTGGTCCTCTGAAAGGATCAGGGATGCAATAAGGGCCAAAAAGGGGGCCTTTAAAAGGTACAAAGACAAACAGAGGGGACAAAGAATGATATGAGTTGGGGTGGGCAAATACCTTATTTTGAATACTTGGCTGAACATTCATATTTAGAGCCTCAAATATTCAGAAAATTAGCATTCATATTTATTATTTATGTACCTGTCGGGGGGGGGGAGTAAAAAAACAGCACTCACCTCCTCCCCAGCCTAATCATGTTAAAAACAATTCCTTCCCCCCCGCAACAAGCCCACTGCCACTCTCCTCCCCCCAGAACCCACAATTGAAGGTTTCATTAAAGATTAACAAAAAATGTCCATGATGGATGAATGGCACAACTTTTTGGCTCCATGGCCAGCTGCTGTCTCCTCTTGCCATTTTTTAATGTAATAAATCATCCTCCCATCCCACACACCAGCAGCAGCACCTAAGTCTCGCCCTCCTCCTCCCTTAGCACCCGCATTTCATAAAATTAACTAAGTCCCCCCTTCCCCCAGTGTGGGAAAGCAATTGACACAACCACCACCCCCTCCATGACCGGATGCTGTCTTCTCTTACTATTTTGTTAAATGTAATAAATCATTCCCTACCCTGACAGCAGCACCTAAGTCTCATGCTCCTCACTCCAGCACCCAAATTTCATAGCTTTAACTAAGTTTCCCCCCTCAGGCACAGGAAGGGACTGCCATAACCCACCAGTGCCCACAGCTGGCCACCTTCTTGTGAATTGTCAAACAGTGTGGTTCACGTTAAACTCAGCTACAGAGTCAAGCCATACAAAAGTGAGGGTACTGGACTTTAGGAGGGCTGACTTTGGCAAGATGGGAGAGTGCCTCAGAAAAGCACTAGCAAACAGGCTAGAAGGAGGTGTGGCGCAACAATGGGGAATTATCAAAATTGCCATCACAGAGGCAACAAGCCTTTGTGTGAAGCAAATAAACAAATCAAATGAAAGAAAAGCCACTATGGTTCTCAGAGAGGTGGCTGTGAAAGTCAAGAAGAAAAGATAGCATTCCAGAAGTATAAGGAAACACAGAAGGAGCAGGACAGAGAGCTGTACCAGTTAAGGCAGAAAGAAGCAGGGAGGGAGTCAGAATAGCAAAGGCCCAAACTGAGGAAAAGATAGCCAACTCAGTTAAGAAGGGGGATAAAACCTTTTATAGGTACATCAGCGAGCGTAGAAAGACAAAGGGAGGGATAGTGAGGCTGAATAGAATAAACGGTGGGTGGGCAGAGGGGGACAGTGAAAAAGCAGGAATACTGAATGAATATTTCTGCTCAGTATTCACAAAAGAGGAGGGGGAAGTGCCTAATCCAATTAACAGAAGCACTCTTGATAGGGGGATCGATCCCAGTCCTTTCACAGAAGAAAGGGTTCTGCAAGAACTCCTAAACTGAAGGTGGACAAAGCAATGGGTCCTGATGGAATTCACCCCAGAATTCTAAAAGAATTAAGGAAGGAACTAGTAAACCACTGGCTACTCTTTTAATAAATCATGGAGGATGGTGTGGTACCCGAGGACTGGAGGAAGGCGGATGTGATTCCCTCACAAAAGTGGGACCAAGACAGAGGCAGGAAACTACAGACCTGTCAGTCTGACCTCTGTGGTAGGGAAAGTGATGGAGTCACTCTGAAGGAAAGAATAGTTGAGTACCTAGAGGTCAGTGGAGCACAGGATCCAAGGCAGCATGGGTTCACAGTGGGAAGTTCATGTCAGACGAATCTAATAGATTTCTTTGACTGGGTGACCAAAGTACTAGACCAGGGAGGGGCTGTGGACATGGCCTACCTAGACTTTAGCAAGGCATTTGACACAGTCCCACACAAAAGATTATTAGTCAAATTAACCAGCCTGGGAGTGGGTTCCAGGGTGGTAGCCTGGGTAAAACATTGGCTGGACAACAGGACACAGAAGGTAATTGTAAATGGAGTCCACTCTGAAGAAAGGGCGTTACTAGTGGGGTACTGCAGGGTTCAGTATTGGGTCCAGTCCTTTTAATGTCTTCATCAGTGGCATTGCAGAGGACAGGAAGGAAAAGTATGCCTTTTGCAGATGACACAAAGATCTGCAACAGGGTTGATACACAAGGAGGCGTGGAAAGGATGAAAAGGACTTGGCAAGGTTGGAGGAATGGTCAGACGATGGCAGCTAGGATTCAATGCAAAAAGTGTAAATAATGCACCTGGGAAACAAGAACCCAGGGAAGAAATACACAATGGTGGGGAGGTAGTAACAACAACAAAACAGGAAAGGGACCTGGGGTAATCATATCAGATGACCTTAAGGTTAGCAAGCAATGTGAGAAGGCAGTAGGGAGGGCCGGGGGTATACTGGGATGTATAGGGAGAGGCATCAGCAGCAGAAAACAGGAAGTTGTTATCCCTCTGTACAGACAGCTGGTGAGACCCCATCTGGAATACTGTGTCCAGTTCTGGAGACCCCATCTCTGCAAGGACATAGACAGGATAGAGGCAGTCCAGAGGAGGGCAACTAAAATGGTGCAGGGTCTGCAAGAGAAGCCGATGAGGAGAGACTAAAGGAGCTTAATATGTATACCTTGAGGAAAGAAGGGAGAGGGGGACATGATAGAAACTTTCAAGTACCTCAAGGGAATCAACAAAGTCCAAGAGGGTAGCATCTTTCAGAAAAGAGACTTGCAAGAACAAGGGGACACAATTTAAAAGATAGAAGGAGGGCGGTTCAGGGGCAATGTGAGGAAGTATTATTTCACAGAGAGGGTAGTGGATGCATGGAACAGCCTTCCTGAGGAAGTTGTGGAGTCTAAAACTGTGGGAGAATTCAAGAATGCATGGGACAGACATAAGGCAATTCTTGTGGGGGGCAGGAAGATATAGGCTGTTGGTTAAATAGGATCTGCGGCCTATCCTGTAGGTAGGGAAATGGGCAGACTAGATGGGCCTAGCGGTCCTTATCTGCGGGCAAAGTCTATGTTTCTATGTTTCTAATGGTGAGCCCACACTTGATAATTGATCAGCTGTTTTACTATGCAAGCAAGCATTGGAGTGTCATTTACAATGCAGCCATCTGTGAAGGAGGGTGGGTTGTGTCTGTCACCTTCCTGTGCCTGCAGGGATGACTTAGTTAATTTTGATCCAGAAGCAAATGATTTGATACCTTTTAATGGACCAACATAGATGTAACAGCAAGAACAAAGTGCTCTAGCTTTTGGACCAACCAGTCCTTCTTCAGAAGCTCATGGCAGTTGTTTAGAAAATACAATACTTATAACAAGTAGATAATGCAGAAAAAAACAGAAAAAAATCCCCATTGGTTTAAAATACTTATTTAAAAAAAAACAGAAAATGATGTCAGAGAAGTTTAACAGTACCATACTGCCTTCAGCCAGGAGGAACTCTGGGTCAAAGGTGCTTGGTGGAACACACACATACAAAGAATCCTGCTGCATATAAATTTAATTGACATAAGATAACACTGCTGAAGCAGATAACTCCTAAATCAAGCTATGAGTGTCACAGTTTGTATAAGGATGTGATTACTGAAAGGCAACCCCCACCCAGATTAAAAACAAACTAAGATTGTTATAGGGCTCATGAAGTTTCAATGTCTGCATTATAGACAAGAATTTACCAGTAAAGTTGTCTTAAAAACATCAGTGCACACTGTGTGATGTGTACTGTAAAACCTAGCTGGACCTGTCACCCAGCTGTACGCTCAAGCTAGATATAAGGCCCAAGAAATTTCAAAAACCTCAGGACTATATAAATGATAATTTAAATATAAATTGACAATGTTAGTGTCAAACAAAAAACTCTAGTTGAGGAACCTCAAGGAATTAAGACTATGTAGCCTGATATGTACTGATGTCAATATACACTGAGAATGTAGCAACTTGATGTACAAGTGTCTAAGGAATCTGAAAAAGAGATAAAAATGTAATTTGTCTCCTCCTCTTCATACAAGCAATACACCCTAACCCACCCCACATCACCATAATGTGGATGGGGGAGATACATAGCTTCAAGGAGATGTTGTGTCTCTCTCTCTCTCTCTCTCTCTCACTCTCACCCCCCTTTTTTCTCTCTCTCTCTATCTCCTCAAATGGTTTCAGTCTTACCACACAGACAGGTTTCAGAGAGTTGCCTCTGGAATTTATTCCTCTGGCGCTCACTCCCTGCCTTGTGGGGTACCGCAGGGTTCCATTTTAGCATCCATGTTGTTTACAGTGTATATGTTGCCATTGGGAGATATCATTAGGCGATACAGTCTGGGTTTTCACTGCTATGCAGATGATACTCAGCTGTATTTTTCCTTTCCGCCCGGCAAGATGGTGCTCTCCGTGCTAGACAACTGCCTTGTTGAAATCAGATTATGGATGAGTTCTAGCTGGCTAAGACTGAATCCTGATAAGACTGAGGTGTTGGTAGTGGACCCAGGTCATCCGCGGTGGTTTTCAGGCTGGCCAACCACCGGGCTTATTGCTCGGTGGTATGTCGCTCACTACCTCTGATCGGGTACGGAACCTGGGCATTATTTTTGACGATGGCTTGACCTTAAAATCTCAGGTATCAGCCGTAGTCAAATCCTCTTTCTATCATATGAGGAATATCGCCCAGGTGAAACACCTGGTCCCACCAGGTGATCTATCAACGTTGGTCCATGCCTTTATCACTACCCATCTTGATTACTGTAATTCCCTCTACCTAGGGCTATCTGGGGTTGATATCCGCTGCCTGCAGCTGGTGCAGAATGCAGCAGCAAGGCTTTTGATGGGGATCTCTAGATCCAGCCATATTATGCCTGTGCTCTGCGAACTGCACTGGCTGCCTGTTAGGTGGTGGATCACCTAAAAGGATGGTTTACTAACCTTTAAAGCCCTACATGATCAGGGACCTAGCTACCTGAAAGATCTCTTGGTACCCTATTGTCCCTTCCGTCCTCTCCGCTCCGCCAACGAGGGATTGCTGGAGATTCCCAGGGTTCAAGTAAAAACATCAGGATCCCGTGTTTTTGCTTTTTCAGCACCAACCCTGTGGAATTCTCTACCTCATTGGTTGAGAGAATGTCCAACCGTCGAGAAATTTAAAATGGAGTTAAAGACGTATTTATTTAGTTTAGCATATCCTAGTTATGGTTACTAATTTATGATTGTTTTAATTTATATGTATATGTGATCTTTTTGTACAGCGCCTTGGTTCTGAAAGGCGCTTTAGAAATAAAGACGATTTGATTTGATTTGATTTGATCTCTCTCTCTCCCTCTCTCACTCTCTCTCCCACAGACACACACACACAGACACAGACACACACACACACACACACACACACACACACACACACACACACACACACACTCTTCTAGTGAACCTTCATTCACTTCAGTCACTGCAATTGTTCCCCAAAGGAATTCAACTTGTCATGAAATCCTAAGTAAAAGGGCTTATGTCTCCTAATACCTACAGAGCAAAAATGTGACACTATTTAACCATACTACTATCTGCATAGTAACATTTCAAAGGATTCTGGATAGAACTACCATGAAATAAACCTGCCACCCTCCCCAGGATAAGGTAACTAGAAGTAAATATAAAGTATGTGTGTAAGACCAGAGGTCTAACATACCTACATATCCACACATTACTACAATATTAGCCTAATGTAAAAAGATCTGTCCAGGACCCCCATGCAAATGAGATCACACACCCCAATATGTACAGAGTAAAAAAAAATTATATGTGACAGTATATGATAACACTCCTGTATGTACAGTAGCAGGCTAGGTAATCTGAACATGGTGCAATGGAATCAATCCCACCCCCAGGCAAAGATAAAAAGTAAGGAGGAATTAATATTAATTATGTGTGTGAAGTAAGAATAGTAACACATTCTAACTCCATATATCTAAATAGAGACCTACCTCAATGTGACAGCAAGCCTCACATCTGTTATATCACATACCTCACAACACATACCCACACACATACATACACACACACACCCACATCCCACACATGCTGAAGTCCTATAATACGTCAGTCTGAAGAAGAAGAGGTCTGTGGATGTTAGTTTCTGTAGTGTCCCATAAAACCAGGATCAACGTTCATCCCATCTGCTACCATATTGAGAAGTAAAATAAGTTTAATCTCAAAAGCTCGTCTCTGTTGTGTGTTTTTGAGATTTCCTTTTAAGACCATTACTGACATATCTCAGAATGAGTTAATAGTTAATTTTGAGAAATTTGGGTGCTGGGGTGAGGAGGGCGGGACTTGGGTACTTCTACTGTAGTGGGGTGATGGAAAGATGATTTATTACTTTAAAAAAATGGCACGAGGTGAAGGTGACTGCCTGTGGAGGCAGGTGGGTTGTGCTGGTGGCCTATTGTGAGAGATTTTTTAAATTTTTAAAGAAAGCATTATTTGTGGGTGCTGGAGGAGAAGAGGATGGGAGTGGACATGTTGGTGCAGAAGGTGGGGGTACTGGGGTTGCTTTTAAAGAGATCTACCAGGCAATCCCTATGCACCTCATATTTTGGTGCCTTACCTGAGCAAAATGCTGCCTATTTGTATTTGCCCTAAATATTTCCTGTCGTTTAGAAGAAAAATGACTACTTCCTGGTCTTGTGAATCTGACCCCACTGTGCTTCCACACTCAGCCACTGTATGATATGAACCCAGGGAAAACACAATGACAAGCTATATTATAGTCTATGCGGGGAAACAATAACAACATTTTTATACATTACAGTGACCATTTGGTGATTAATCAAGGGCACCAGGTGACTAACAAGTGCCTTGTTAGTTGTCTGGTGCCCTTGATTGATCACCAAATGGTCACCATGATGTATAAAGATGTTGTTAAAATTGCCCCCTCATAAACAATCATTAAGCTCATCCCTGCACTCTCTCTGGATTCATGTCATACAGTGACTGAGCATGGGAATGAAGCAGGGACGGATCTACAAGACCGGAATGTAACAGTGACCCGGTGGATGTAAATCTGAGTGATTTTTATTCTAAACTATTGGAAATATTTAGGGCAAATACACATAGGCAGAATTTAGCTCAGGTAAGGCACTGAAATATGTGGTGCAAATCTGTATTCAGTTAACTTGGCGAGTCTCTTTAACATTATTGGGCTGGAGAGGACACTGGAGTTTTTTTTTTTTTAATTATTATTATTTCCTGAATACAAATAAGCACAGAAAGTGTCACTATTCATTAATCATATCCATATAATGAATAGTGTATTATTTGGGGTATACGGAAAAAACTATTCATTACTCAAACACCCTGGGGGATGAGCACCAGAAAAAAACTAAGGAGTCAAGAGGGCAGTTTGAATTGCAAAGGTAGACACAGAACTGCACATTGTGAGGTATATGGTCATGTGGGCAACTGCAGAAGGGCAATTTGCTTTTGAGTGAGTCATTATGAGCACCTAGGAAGAGAAAGAGAGTTGAGAGGGATAGCAAGGGGGACTTCGCGAATGTCATGGAACTGAAATCGTGAGTAGGGGAGGGAGCAATGGTGGGAGGGGAATTATGTTACACAGGATATGGGAGGTAATATGATGCACTCTGCCAAGCAGCTCGGATGGTCTTGGGATTGGAGTGTATGTCTCTGGTGGAGCTGGTGCTTGGTTCAGAGCTCGGCAGAGACGGGTAATATAGTTTATATTTTGCATGGTGTGGAACGTAATTTTTTTTTTGCTGTGGTGTCCTTTTCCTCAATTACCTCTTTGGATGTCTGTGGTCCCCCAGTAGCCCCCTCCCGAGGTTCACATTGTACCCCAGTGTCAGGCCCCCTCTTTGAGTTGATTATATAATTAAAGGGGGAGGTGTGGTGGCTTAGCTCCTGCATAAAAAATTGTGTGATATAGGTAGGGCAAAGTTCTACTTCCCCTTAAAGGAGAACTTCACGAATGGCGAAATTGTGAACTTTGCCTGCAGATTTTGACTGTAAGGCAAACTTTGCAAGAATCCATGGAATTGGAAGTCATATGTTGCTTCAGTGAGCTGTATTGCCATGCATAGGCTAAATTCAGTACAGTGTGAGGAAGAGACAATTGCTGTTAAGTGTGTTCTGTATCTTTGTGCCTAAAAACCTTTGGAAAGCATTTAAAACATGTAGTTTTTCCCAACAAATCACTCCATTATGTGTCTATTGTGCCTTGTGCCTCTAGATCAACAATTACTAGTGGTATTTTTTGTGATTTAGTTAGTTTAAAGTTGTATATTTTTTTTAATTGTGTAGCAAGGCAGTGCTGTGTGTGTGGTGGTTGTGGGGGTTTAAAGAGCAGCAGCATTAGGACAACTTTAACAAAACAGAATATTTAGACACAGTTCAGCTTGTTTTTCACATTAGTTCTGGATTTCTCCTCCCCATTATTTATTACTGAGGCCATTTGCATGGAAACAGGATCTTTGCTCCTGAAAAGTTCATCTATTTCTGTTGCTTTCTCCCTGCCTGACATCATAATGCTCTACTTGTGACATCACAATTGCTCCCATGGCAACAGATTATGATGTCACAACAGAGGACTATGGCATGAAGTAGGGAGTAAGCTAAAGAGGCAAATGAAGTCTAAGGGATATAGAACATGCTTACATGCAACTGTCTCAGTAATGAGTAATGGGGAGGAGAAATCTACTGAATACATATGGGATGCAAGGTAAATTGTACTTAAATATTATGTTTTTCAAAGTTTGCTTTGAGGTGTCAGCAGCTCTTTAACTTCAACAAGTTCCTGCAAAAAAGGCAGGTTAGGCAGCATTTTCAGTCTTAGCAGTACTAGTGCTGCTTTACTCAGTGTTTTGTGTGAATTATTTTCCTGTTTTCTTTGGTTCTCAAATTTTACTTCTGTGGAACAATAAGGTGTATTAAATTATTTTTGTCACTGTAATTTGATTATATTGATTTCATTTTTGTTTGATTGAAGTTAGTGGTTTTTCATGTACAAAGTAACATCATTATGGTTACTGAATTGTCGCATCTTGTGTGTGTCCCCTTAGTCCCCAAAAGGCCTGTTGTGTTGTTTGGGTGAAAAAAAGAGAGAAACTGGTGGCAGTTCGGGTGTTGCTGGAGCTGTTGGTGCAGGAGGATCACTTAAAACAATTAGAAGGCAACTCAGGATCCACAGAAATGGAGCCAAATAAACTACGTATGCAACAAAATAAAGCAAGAAAATGGTTACACATTCAGACACAAGACAAACTCCAGTGTTAGGAGATGATAAAGAGTACTTTTATTCAAACCGGTAGCAATTCCATCCCCACCCCCACACACACAAGGCAAGGTTTCATATCACACTGATGCTTTTTCAAGCCAGACTTAAAAAAGTGTCAGTGTAATGTGAAACATTACCTTGTATATGTGTGTGTATGTTGGGGGCTGTGCTACCCATATGAATAAACATATTTTTATTGTCTCGTAACATTGGAGTTTGTCTTGTGTCTTAACATGTAGCCATTTTCTTCTTTTATTTGATTCAGTAGAAGCTTGAACTTCAACAGAGGGTGCTGCTGCTTCCATAGGGTGTGCCCACTGCCCCAGTGTGACATGGCAACTTTTTTTACATCCTTCATGAACCACTGCTGGTATGAGTGGGCCATCACCCCCAATGGCCTCTTCCCTCTGCTTTTCCTCCCACTCAGCCTGGTGATTTACCATGAGATGGCCTCTGGGCTCGAAAATTCCATGTGCTCCACAGATTCTTGGATATGTTTATTGCATAGATTGCAAGTGTCTCATTAACCCTAATGTTAACCCTAACCTTAGTGTTCCAAAGAATAACACTGCAACTTTAATAAGCGGTAACTCCACCAGTCTTTGGAGTTAAGGGACACTTTATATATTCAAAAAAAGGTCTCAATAAGTACTACAGTAGTAATACATAAGACCCCTGGAAACATATATGAGGTATACACAGCACCCGAAAATTACCTCCCAACTTCAAAATGGTGTCAAATCCACAATTTAAAGAGCTTTCATACTGCCTGAATTTTATTATTATTTTTTTATTATTATTCTTTGTTAACTGAGTCTGAACTGGATTTGTGGTCGGTCTGTCCGTGCTTTGGGGAGCTTGTTTCTGAAACAGTTTCTGCTGTCTGCCTGAAAAAGGTCTCTTTTGATGTTGTGATCTTATATTCTGATTATCTTCCCCTTCTGAAGATGTCTTGCTATCGGAGAAAGCTGGTTTAGGATACCTTCTCTTCCCTTTGAAAAATTACCCAAATTATGCGCTTTCTCGTCCCTATAATCAATTGTGTCTCTTCCATATTTTTTAAGTTTTTTGTTTCTTAAATCTTCTTCAAATTCTTCTAGATCTTTTTGATTCTTTCTAACAATTTATTGAATTAATCTGTAGATAACAAAATGAGTTTATAGTTTATTACTATCCAAGCATAGTCTGTTTCTTTCTCTTGCAGTGGCTTCAATTACTGAGTCCATGAAATCACTCAAACACTTTCTTCTAACAGCATCCCACCACTCCAGCAGTATGGGACAGTGGAATGGTGCTTTAGGCTTGATTAAAACTCCTAAACCATGAGAACTACGTTTGTTTCTAACATATTAAGTAAAAGTGATAATATGCCATTTTAGCTTTAAATCTTTCTCTCTTAATGTCTTAATTTTGGAATGTTAATCAGTCACTTGTTTAACCAAATACTTTTTTTTTTTTTTGAAAGGCTATGCCTGCAGCTCAATGGGTTGCAGCAACTAGCCACTCCCCCTGCCTGAACTATATAAGCCAGTTCCTTCCAGCCTCATTCAGAAGAACTTTTTCTTTGTGGCTGGAGGCTGTTCTCAAACTCTCCCTGGCTCAGTTTCCCCCTCCCCTTTCTGCTGTGTTTGTCTCATGCTTTTCTGTATGCTTAGAGTTCTGCTGGGTTGTGCTGGACCTACTGCCTGGTTTGTGCTTCTCCTGCTTCTAGGTCAGTATTTTGCTTTTGCTTTTGCCTCTGGCTATGGTCTCTGTGCTTCTCTTTGTTGTTCATTTCTGCTTCCTCCAGCCTGTGCTTGCATTGGCTTTGTTTGTTTCTTTTTGGGGTTTTCTAGTTTTTGTATCACTCCTTTGTTTGCATTGTACTATTCAGATGCATTTCTAATCAGGCTTTAATTTCCTTTTTATCATACTTTCAGCAATCCCTCTTTTTATTAGTAATTGTTACCTGTGCTCTCAGTTCCATTTGTTGTCTCCAAGCTGCAGCAGTTCCTATGCATATCTACCTTAATCATTTACACCTGCTCACTAGGTGCTGGCTCCACTTAAGTAGCTATAACTCTTTTTTTTTCATTCCCCTGGTGGCTTCTAGCAGTGCCGTTTCTCTACTACATTTACTCCTCATTCTTACTTTTGTGTTCTTCAGGTTCATATGTTGCTGTATCATAACTTTTACCAAACCATACTGCTACCAAACTCCCAGCACCTACTACTAATTTTCCCTAAGACTTAGGTTAGTGTTAGTCAGTGTTCATTAATTAGTGTCAGTAGAATTTGTGTTAGCATGTGTTTTTTAGTATTAATTAGCATTAGTGTTAGCATGAGTTAGTTAGCATTACTTAATGTTAGTGTTAGAGGTAATGTTACAGTTAACATGTTAGTCTTCATTTTCATTTAGCTTTTAGTGTCTCTTGGCCTGCTGAAATGTAGGCAGTGCCCTCTTGCCCTGCTGAAATGGTAGCCACATGCCTAGGTAGGGGTATGACTCCACTGAAAGTAGGCAGAGATTTGTCTCTGAAGTGGTAGGCAGGTGCCTAGGCAGGGATATGGTTCCACTTAAGTAGGCAGAGGATTCTTGCTGAAATGGTAGGTGGGTGCCTAGGCAGGGATATGGCACCACTAAAAGCAGGCAGAGATTTCTTGTTGAAATGGTAGACAGGTGACTATTTATTTATTTATTTTTATTTGAAAGTTGGTGACTGAGAGAGGTACACTGAGCCATGGCTTGTTTCCAGGTGTAACTCGGGGAAGGAGAATATGTGTACAGATACAAACTGGCTTACAGAACCAGATTAAGCTGTTGGTGGTATTAGTGAATGAGTAGGCAGGGTTATGGCTCTCCTGTAAGTAGACAGAGATTTCTCACTGAAATGGTAGGCGGGTGCCTAGGCACAGATGATGGCTGTGCTGAAATGTAGGCAGTGGCATTGAACCCTGTTGATTCATAGGTGGGAACCTAAGCAGGGCTATGACACCCTGATTTAGGTTCATGTTCATAGAATTAGTTAGTTAGTGTTCATTAGTTCATGTAAGTTAATTGGTATTAGTTAGAGTTAGTGTGAGTTAGTGTTAGTTGGTTTCTGTTAGTCTTAGTGTTAGTTACTGTTACTGCTAGTTTTCCTCCTTACTTAGTTCCCAGTGATCTGCCCGCTGAAATGTAAGCAGAGTCTTCACACTGAAACGGTAGATGGGTGCCTAGGTAGGGAGTGTAGCTAAATGTCCTTCTCTCTCAGTTGTTGGTTTCTTCTTACTTCTGCTCCTGTGCTTGTGTTTGCTTTCATTTTGTTTCCTCTTTGGGGGACTTTTTCTAGTTTTCTAGTGTTCTGTGTTCCCATTGCACAGTTTTTCTACAGTTCTGTGTTCCCATTGCTTTGCTTGTGCTGTTCAATCTCACTAAGAGTATCCCCAGCTTGGAGGGAAGGGGACCTAGGCCTTGATTTCCTTCTTACAGGGTTTTTTCTTCTCGTCCATGCCAGAGGTCATAACAGCTAGATAGTACATATTGTAGACTATTCCTCTTAGTTTACTCAGATTGGTTTCTGCTATTGAATGGGATTGGATGGTGACTCTCCTTCTGTGCCATTCGCCTCTCTCCTTAGGAAGTCATGCCCCTCTGCTTCAGTCAATATCTATCAGCTTGCTGTCAGTCTGTGTCTATTTCCATTTGTCAGTAGTCACTGTCTCTCTATGCTCTCAGCCTTTGTGGGAAACGTTTATTGCTCAGTACTCTTTTTTGGGGGCTCCTTCCTAAGATACCTTTAGTCAATGGAATCCTTCCCATGGCACCTCTAGGAGTGGAACCCTCCTCGAGGGTTCCCTGCCTTTGGTACCCCTACAGGGTGGTAACTTTCAATGGAACAGACAGTGCAAATGGCCAAAGTTATCAACAGTTGCACAAACATAGCGCTACACTAAGTTACATAAGCCCACTGAATTAAATGGCTATCCCTGCAGTTCAATGGGCTGCAGCAACAAGCCACTCCCCCTCTCTGAGCTACATAAGCCAGTTCCTTCCAGTCTCATTCAAAAGCACTTTTTCCTTGCCCCACCATCCTCCCCTTCTCCTCCAGTGGTACACCTCTCTCCCCAGGCTCCTTCCTTAGGTACCTTTAGCCATGAGAATTCTTCCTGTGGCACCTCCAGAGGTGGAACCCTCCTCAAGGGCTCCTTGCCTTCGGTACCCCTACAGGGTGATAATTCCCCATGGAACAGAGAATGGGAATTGCAAAAGTTTTCAACAGTTGCACACACATATCACTACTGCAAGTTGTGTAAGCCCATTGATTATTAGATAGATTTACATCAAAGAGTGTCATCTTAGTGTGGGTGGGTATAAACAGACTATAGTAGACAAGGTAGTACAATTACAATCAAATGTAGGTTATATATATATATATATATATATATATATATTGAGAGAGACAGAGACAGACAAATATTTATTTAAAAATTGGGAACCAGTGGGAACACACTGAGCCAAGGCTCCTTTCCAATTTTGACACAAGGGGGGAATAGTAAAGAAAAGCAGCACAATACATATAAGCAAAACTTTTGAAACAGCACAGAGCATAAATTTATTCAAAACAGAGTAAACATTGAACAGTTGTATGTGCAGAGAGTAAAGTGCAGAGCATCACAGTATGAAGCTCCTAGCAAGTGCAAGTCAAGCTTATTGTGTGGTCACACTCCAAGGTACTTGAAGGACTGAACTGCTTCAAGGGGTGTGCCATCCAGAGTGGTGAAGACAAGGGGAGACAGTGAGTCTGGCCAGTTTCTGTTTGGTACCAAAGATCATAGATACTGTTTTTTTAGTGTTGACTCTGAGTTGGTTGGGCTGGAACCAGTGCAGAATGCTGTTAAACTCTCACTGGAGCAGACCTTCAACAGCTGCAGTGGATGGACCGGAGGTGAAGATGACTGTGCCATCTGCATATGTGTGTATATACGAGATAGCACAGGCAGAAGAGAGGTCATTCAGGAAGACAGAGAGAAGGATGGGACCCAGGATGGAGTCCAGTGGGACCCCAGCTTGGACAGGAAGGGCAGGTGACAGGGCACCTCCAACCTGTACTGTTTGTTGATGGCCCATTAGATAGGAATGGAAACAAGCAACAGTGGACACTGAGAGACCAGCTGAACTCAGCTTGTCAAAGGGTGCCTAAAACACTGAATCAAACATTTTGGCCAGAGCAATGAAAATTGTGGACATAATGTGCCCCTTCTCCATCCCAGAGAAGATAGGATCAGTGACACAGAGCGGGGAGGAGATGGTGGAACATTGTTTCTGGAAACCAGACTGGAAAGGTGAGAAAAAGTTGGAGAATGAAAGGAAATCATGGAGTTTGAATACCTTGTATGGACTCTTTCAGTTTGAATTCTGGTTTTGCTTTGTTTTGTTGTAGTTTTTATTTTGTTTTGGCTTAATAAAATGTATTGAAAATTGCAGAATCTGACACTGACTTTGGAGTCTTCCCTTCCACTTTGTGGCACCCATATTGCCTCCATAGAGGAACCACACTCTGTCAGAATGGCATATGAATTGTGGAGAGGTACAACTGGAGGGATGCACCTCTGTTCTGATGCTGCTGCGATCACCAGTGCAGCCTTCTTTTGGTACTGCTCCTCTCTCTCTCTGTCTCTCTCCTCTTCTGCAGTGCTGCAGCCCTGTCTCACCACTAACAAGGGACCAGAGAAACATTTTACATAACAAATTGGGCCAAACAGAGCCATCACAACAGCCACCAGTTGCGACTCCTGCCTCGTTGATCTGCCAGTTACAGGCTTCAAGACCCATAGGGTTGGTATGCATTCTCATTTCTGAAGGACTGACTGAAGAAGACACACCAGCAGAGCAAACAGACCAGGCTTCAATCCTCCAGGCAAGCCCTTCTTAGGTCACCATTGTTCTCTGTATGATGCTGCATCCTTGGTTCAGTGAAGAAGGGCAGTCCCAATTGCTCTTTCCTTTAAATCAATGGCTCTGGGTTCCAACGCTCAAACCTTGGCCTCGAACAATAACAGCTACTCATAATTTGGAAGATGCCCACACACTGTACACTAACAGTAGTTCCAGCATGTGGCTGCCATGCACTATCATTGCCTGCCTGGGGGGAATTCTGTAAAGCAAACAGCGAGAGAAAGAATAAAAAAAAATGTGCAAGCCTTATCAGCTAGGCTCACAGTAGGGAATGACAGGGGCTCCACTGGGTCACTAGCCCTCCAGGCCCTTCTCTTAAGCATTCCCCTTGGCTGGGACCCAGTTGCCCTCATAACTATCCCTAAGGATCACATTTATGCTTCTGTAGGGCCCCAATTTTGGGGCATAACAGTATCATCTGCATAGCAGTGAAAGTCAACACCATACTATCTGATGGTCTCACCCAACAGCAGCATGTACACAGAAATTAATGGAAGGACATTGATTGAGCTGTTAGGGCACCACAGGAGATCACAGAAGCCCCAGAGATTGCATTCTCCTAGTTGTTTAGGACTCAGACCAGAGCATAACTCTGCTCATGTTTTGGGCTACAGGGAACCCCTGGGTCCAGTTATCACTTAGATTGTTGGGTGTTCTTTGAGGAAGGGTGTCTTTCCATCTGCCCTGAAAAAGGTCATGGTTAGACCTTTCTGAAAAAGCCATCCTTGGACCCTGACACTCGAGTGAAGTACAGGTACATCTCAAATCTTCCCTTTTTGGACAAAGTTATTGAGAAGATGGTGATGGAGCAGTTGTGGATTGTCTGGAGCAATATAACACCTATGAGCCTTTCCAGTCTGGTTTTGAACCATTATAGAATGGACACTGTTCATCAGGGTGACTCATGATCACCTCATGGCAAGGTATGTAAGACTATGTTCTATCTTGGTTCTCTTGGATCTCTGATTGGTATTTTTCACAGATAAATATGGGGTGTTATTGGATCACCTGAGGAATTATGCAGGTCTCACTTGCAGAATTCTGTGCTGGTCTGAGTCCTACACAGCTGGGATAATGCAATCTCTGGGGCTTCTGTGCTTTCTTGTGCTGTCCCTCAAGGCTCAATCAATGCCACTACATTGATTTCTGTGTAAATGCTGCTGTTGGCTGGGACCATCAGACAGTATGGTGTTGACTTTTACTGCTATGCAGACGATACTGTACTGCCTCAAAGTTGGGGCCCTATAGAAGTGTAACTGTGACCGTTAGGGATGGTTAGGATGGTAACTGGGTCCCAGCACAGGGGATCACTTAACAGAAGGGTCTGGAGGCTAGTGACCCAGTCATAGTCATTACCTACTATGAGCCTAGTTGATAAGGCTTGCAATTTGTTTTTTAATTCTTTCTCTCACTGTTTGCTTTACAGAATTTCCCCAGGCAGGCAGTGTGAATGCATGGCAGCCACATTCTGGGACTGCTGTTAGTGCCCAGTGTGCGGGAATCTATAAAATTATGAGTAGCTGTTATTGCTTGAGGCCGAGATTCAAGCAGTGGAACCTCGAGCCATTGAGTTAGAGGAAAGAACCATTGAGACTACCCTTCCTCACTGAGCTGAGGATGGAGCAGCATACAGACAGTAATGGTGACCTAAGAAGGGATTATCTGGAGGGCTGAAGCCTGGTCCATTTGCTCTGCTGGTGTGTCTCCTCCAGTTGGTCCTTCAGAAATGAGAGTGCATACCAGACCTGTGGGTCTTGAACCTGTAACTGGCAGATCAGCAAGCTAGGAGTTGCAGCCGGTGGCTGTGGTGATGGCTCTGTTTGGCCCCATTTGTTATGCAAAATGTTTCGTTGGTCCCTTGTCAGTGGTGAGACATAATTACACCACTACAGAAGAAGAAAGAGAGAGAGGAGCAGTGTCAGAACAAGGCTGCCATGGTAATCCCAGCAGCATCTGGCGGAGAAGACAAGTCCCACTCCAGGACCTCCAGTCATGCCTCTCTCCAGCTGTAATTGAGTCAACAGCCATCAGCCCCTCCTTCTATGGCACTTTCATCCCAGTCGGGGCAGTGAGTCAGTGGTAGCACCAAAAGGACAGATGTAAACCACCAGCATTTTTATTTTATTTAATGAAAAGCATTGGATGGTGCAAGGATGGGCAGGGCCTCTAAGTCACAGAAACTGCCTCAGGACAGAGCAATTGAGTAGGAGCCTCTGCTCTAACTAGCAAGGAGCACTCAAGGGGAGGGAATATAGGTGTCACAAAGTGGAAGGAAAGACCCCCAAATCAGTGTCAGATTCTACAATTTCTATTATGTTTTATCAAGTTCCCCCAAAAACTAAAACAAAACAAAGCAAAACCATAATTCAAACAGAAAGTGTCCATACAAGATACAGTATTTAGATAGGTAATACAACCATCAGTATCACCTGGAGTTCGCCCAATGCCTGGATCCAACACCAGCCCAGAGCTCTGTCTTTACTGCAGCTCTGCCATGAATGAACTGATGAGACTCAGGAGACATCAGCTTTATATACATCTAGGTGTTACATGATTGGCTTAAGATCTGAGGGAGAAAACATACAATTATAGCAGTTCCAAATAAAATGAACAGAGGGGCATTTGAGATTTTAAAACATTAAGGCTCTTTCTAAGGCCTGCAGGTCCACCTGTTCTCAATATAGTGATGTAGCTTTAGGCGTTGTTTAACAGTAAAGGAAAAATGCTGCATCTTAATTATCAGATTTTTTCTGTTAGTGTACATAAAATATTTTTAATTTTCTCTCTAGGTATATAGGTTCAGAACACCTAAGGTGCTGACCCCAAACACCAAGAAGGTCACAAACATGTGAAGAGGGTACAAAATAGGAAGGCGATCACAGACCTGCAAAATGTCATCTCCTCGCAATGGACAGAACAGTGAGCTAAGAAACTCAGCATAATAGAACCAGTGAAAGTTTTTTTTCCTCTCTATTTCTTGTCCTGAAGTAAGCAAGCTGAGCAGTGCTAAGGCAGCAGTTGAGACCTCATGGGTGGGTGGACACTCCCCACCTTAGGACCATCCATAGAGGCAGTTGATAGCTGTTCCAGAGCTGTGGATTTGGACCCAACAGGGCCATAGAAAGACACTGTCCATAATGTGGGACAAATAAAGTCCTTAAAGACAGGTCAGTGGGGTTGAAGACCATTTCTATTTTGCAAATGAACTGCCAGTCCTGTGTTGTACCTAACTGCAAATGAACTGCCAATCGTGTGTGGTTCCCAGTTTGCAAACAAACTAAAATCCTGTGTTGTGTCCATTGTGTAAATGAACTACCAATCCTATCTTGTGCCTGTTTTGCAAATGAACTACCAATCATGTGCTGTGCCCATTTTGCAAATGACATGCCAGTCTGTGTTGTACCCGCTTTGCAAACACACTGCCAATCCTGTGTTGTACCTATTTGTAAAGGAACTGCCAATCCTCTGTTTTGCCCATTTTGTAAATGAACTGCCAGTACTGTATTGTACATATTTTCAAATGAACTGTCAATCTTGTGTTGTGCTCTATTTGGCAAATGAACTATTTAAACATAGGGACATCTTGTTCAAACTAAAGCAACTGTTTAAAAGTGTTGTGCCTGAATGGACTATCTAGCAGTGTGGTAACTTATCTTAAAGACTGTCTTAATTTCAATACCTGACCTTATACCACTCCCAGCTTGATGACTGTTTTTACTGCACAGCAAGCAGATGCTTTCTGTGATGGCTTATGAACTGCTCAGGCTGCTCAGGTGTCAGACCCAGTAAAGACTATCCCTGTCTGTTGACTGGTGACACCCAATATCAATTGGAGTACAATTTGTGGTGGTTGACCAAGCTAGAGCTCGGGGTTAGTCATGTCAAGACATTCCAGTTATTCAGTCAAGCTATGTCCCTACCCTGTTAAAGAAGTGAAGGAAATCTAGGAGTTGTATAGCCTCAATAGTTAAGGACACTGACATGCAGTGGGGTGGGATTTTTTTGTTGCAGAAGCGACAAAAGCAGCCAGACCCAGAAGCAATGAAAGTGGCCAGGCCCAGGAGTGATGAAAGTGACAACATCCAGGAGTGACGACAGCTCAAGATATCCTGATTAAAATTCCTTGTGTGTTCAGAGCAACCCTGTTTGGTGGTCTGTCATGACCTCCCTACTGATGTCCAGAGGGTCTTGTGAAAGAATCCAGTTGTTCTGCATTGCTTTGTGGTCTACCATGACCTAACTACCGATACAAAAAAGTACCTTCAACCTTGCAGTCTGACACAGCCTTTCCCAAACAGTGGCATTCTTCAGTCCAGGGGATGCAATGCATCCTCTGGTGGTCTCCATTTTTTTTTTTTTAAATTGAACATGCTTTATTGATTCAACAAGAACACAGGCAGCATTAAAGTACAGCAAGACAGAAACAAATCCAGTCTGAAAGTACACAGAGTAAGGAATTTGTGAATAACAAAGTAAACACAACTGTATTAACCTGTATATAGTAACAAAAACCTGGGAAACAAAAGGCCAAGGAAAAGGAGAAAGAACAACCGAAAACCTAGAAATACCACCCTTCCCCCAAACTCAAACCCCCCACCCACCACTGGAGGATGTCGGAATATTAAAGAGTCAAAAAGGAAAATCTGGTTGCTAAGATACACAATAATAAAATAGGTACAGATTATAAGGACTAGGCAATTAATATAAAGGAAGGTGAATGTTACTAGAAAGAACCATGAGCCACCGGGATTTATAAAAAGAACCAGAGGATTCAAATGTTTAACAGGACATACAGGGGTTCCCAGATGCTCTGATATTTATGAGACTTATTCATCAGGCTAGCTACAATCTGTTCTGCCTGTTGAGCAAAAAGTATCTCCCTATGCCATTTGGTAACAGAGGGGATGCTTTGATCCAGCCAATGATGTAATATCACTTTCTTTGCACATGCTGAAATAAGAGCTATGTGTACCCATTGATTACCAATTAGTGTATTCCCATAGTCCCCTAGTAAACACACTTCAGGAGAAAAGGAGTCAGACAGCCCTAGAAGGAGGTCCAGTTATGACTGAATAGCTGTCCAGAAGGGGGTAACTTTTCTGCAAGACCAAAGGATGTGAATCAATGTAATGGGTTCCTTATGACATCTAGATCAAGTATTGGAGGGAAGTTTTCCCATGTTATGTAATTTGGCAGGGGTATAATAAAGATTATGAAAACCTGGAATTGGAGAGAGCGATATCTATCCCATTTGATATATTTATATAAGCGTTTCCAAATTTGAGGCCAGTTATCAGGAGAATCAATAGGGGGTAAAGCCTGATCCCAGTAATAAAACAGTTGTCCTTCCAAGTTGGCTAGAAACTCCTGTAGTTGATGGTAATAGTATAAAATGACATGGAAATTAGGGGCGGATAAGGCCATTGAGAGGACCTGCCTCCTATAAGAATTTTCCCCAATGGTCAATACCAAAGTGGTGCAGGAGCATGTGTGTAAGCTGGAAATATTTGAAACACAAAAGGGTGGTCCAATGATATTTTTCCTGGGCTGCTTGGAAAGTAAGAAGTTTCTGTTCCTGTACAGGTCATCCACAGCAAAAGGCCAAAAGGTTTTAGTGAGAACTTGCCACCGATTTTAAAATTGGGGTTTCCTACTATAGGTTGGGAAGAGTCTTTAAATGGATGGATTTTAATCAGGAAACACAACTGTAAGTGAGCTTGTAGTGAGGCCTCAATAGGAGTTACCTGCAATGTAGTCTCCACTTCTGAAAGTAAAGTTATTCTGCCCTTTCTGTAGGCACCTTTCTTCATTCTGGTGCATTTCTTCCCTGGAAATTCTCTTCTTGTATGCACCCCATTATTTGTTGAGTCCATCTGCATGTCATCATCCACAGCTGATTCAATGGTTACCCAGACTACATTTTGAATTATTGTCATAGAGTATAGCAAATAGTTTGAATGTTAGAATTCTTGCTATTGTCCTCACATATAGCAATTTATATAGAGTTTTGGAGCCCTTGCAATTGTCTTAAATTATAGCCTCTTATAGGACTGTCCTTCCAGTTGCTGAATTTCTTTGTTTTGTCATATAACTTGCACCCCTCTCAACAATAAAATCTTCTGATTACATTTGAAGTTTAGCCTGTTTCTCCCATCAAGTCAGTTGAATATCAGATATGAGTGAATGTAGTTGAAACAGTAACCCCATTTAGCTGTAGCACAAGTAGTGTGTGCACCACAGTACTCAGCTATAACTGTCTTGCACCACTGGTGGGGTTCAAGCTGCCTCGATGCTGGGGCAGTGTCTTGCTCAGATCAATGACTGGATGGCTCACACTGGTTATGCCTTAATCAAGAGAAGATGGCAGTCATGATGATCGAGCCAGGTTGGTGAGGCTCTGCGATGACGGGTGGTTTGGAAACACTTTCTTTGGGCGGTGCCCAATTACACAGAGCTGTAGATACAGTAAAGAGCCTTGATGTAATTCTGGATTGCAAGCTGACACTAGAATAGCAGGTGTCAGCAGTGACTGGTCTGACTTTTACCATCTTCATAACATCACCAGGATTAAACCACATCTGGCTCTATGTGACCTGCTGAAGATTGTTCATGCTTTCTTCACCTTGAAGCTTGACAATTGCAATGCTTTATACTTAGGGTTATCTGGAGGTTTGATGTGATGCCAGCAGCTTGTCCAGAATTCTGCAGCCCTGCTGGTTGTGGGAACTTCTCAGAGTGACCCCATCGCACCGGTGCAGCGTGCACTACACTTTCTTCCTGTGCAGTGCTGCATTGCCTTTAAAATATGCTTAGTGATATTTAAGGCCCTACATGATTTGCGACCTGACTACTTAAAATATCTCCTGTTTTCTTGCTTCCTAACCTGCTCTTTCCACTCCTCTGATGCAGGCTTGCTCATTAACCCAATTTCCCATCAGATGCAATCTCCAGATAGGGCTTTTGTTGTGGCAGCTCCCATCCTCTGGAATACACTACCTTGAACACACTACATAGGAATGTCTCCTCTGCCCGCACAGAGGAGTCCTTCACTGGCTCTCTGGAAACATACCAGTTACCTCAACTTTTCCCAGTTAGTTTTAATATGACAGTAAGTGTCATTTATGTATCCTGATGGCATTTTATGATATTCTTCATTGTTGGGTTTTATGATTTTATTTTTGTTATTGAGTTTACATTACCCTGAGCCTATGGGAACTGACACTTTAGAAAAAAATGTGCCTTGCCTTTAAACTGGAGTCAAAATCAAAACCAATAAATTAATATTTTAATTAAAAAAACCAAAAAGGATTATCATTCATGGACATGGAAAAGTATAATCAGATCACAGGCAATCACGGCTTCTGTCTGAAATAATTTAACATTTAATTTGATTCATATATTTTTCTTTCATTTAATATGGATGTATTTCCCACATTTGGTTTCTCCTGATTATGTCTCTCCAGGCATTTGTGCATGTTCATCAACCATGGACAATCTTGTCCATGAATCATGGACAAACTATGGATAGAGTTATCATGGAAAAAGAATAAGTGAAAGGACAAGGATGGCATGGGTGTCTGCAGAAAACCAGATTTGTCCATGAAAAATGAACAACATGAGACTAGAGTAGTCTCTTCCCTCCTATTCACATGCTTGAAAATCAAATAACTAAATAAAAAATGATTTTCAGAATAAGGTTGTCCCTCACCATCCAACATAGCCCTGGCCATTATCCTGCTTCAAAGTGACTGTGTCTGTAAATCAACCATTACCATTACTTGATAAATGTTATTAGGTTTTCCTTATCTAATTAGGTCCACTCTTCTCATTAGGTGATGTATTGCTCCCTTCTCTCTGATCCTGGAGCCAGGCTTCAAGTCAGGAAGCTACTCATTTCTCAGCCTCTGCTAATTGCCCTCATTTCCTCTTTCTTCCTTGCTCTTTCCCTCTCACTCACAATGAAACAGGCATTGGAGGTCTGACCTAACTAATTTACAGTTGCTGACTGATAGTGATACCTGCTTGCCTGCACTGAATGGACACTAAGAAGACAGAGTGGAGGTTCAGAATGAAGCAGCCCTGTTACTGGAAGGACCACTGAGTATATGGTGCACATTGGCCATAAGATGTTGCAACCAGCTGAACAGTGCCTGCTGACAGCAGTCATAACACTGGTCTAAGACAAGCAAAAGGAAATGAATTAATGGTGGGCATTAAAGACTGCTGCAGAGGTCCCAGAAACACTGTCAACATGGTTGGCCTTAGCAGAACACAGTAAGAGGGTGACAGCTTGGTTAGTTAAAAATTAAAGGCAGCCTGACTTTTCTGCTGATGGGTCAGATGGCACTGCACATAAAATGGCTGAAACTCTGTCAGTACTTCTTTCCATGTGTTGGGAAGTAGTGTGCTGTGCAATGAGTGTGCATGTGATATTCATCATCTAATCAAAACATCATGAAAGTGACTGAAGTGTGTACATCTACATGGATGCAAGTGCAAGGGGAGACGTACAAAGACAGATAAGAGTGAGGGAGGTCATGATTGTGTGTGCATGTATGGCCTGGGGGAGGGGTGGGGTTGCTCAACACTTGCCATTTTATTTCGGAGCAGGCCAATATGAGTACTTAAGATGAGCCGTAGAATGCTCTGTATCTGCGGATCAAGCTGAGGCAAGCTTTACTACTTTACTGAGTACTGGATGGGTGAGGTGAGACTTATCGCTAGAGCTGAGGAGCAGGACCTTGAGTTATCATTAGTGATTCCCTCAAACAATCAAGTCAGTGCAGCAGGGCATATAGCAAAGAGAGTAGTAACATAGTAACATACAGTAGTAACATAGTAGTTGATGGCAGATAAGGACTGCTAGTCCCACCTGGTCTGCCAGTATTCCCTGCCTACATCAGCATCCACGGACCCTACTTGGTCATTGGCTTTTGCCTCTCTTCCCCTCTGGATGTAGGATGCTGGGATGTATCGGAAGGGGTATTGATAGAAAAAAGCAAGAGGTAATACTTTCCCCATGTAGATCCTTGTTGAGGCCACACCTGGAGTACTGTGCCCAGTTCTGAAACCCTCACCTCAGGAAGGATAAGTATAGGCTGGAGTTGGTACAGTACAGGGGTAATGAAAATGATTCAGGACCAACAGAGTAGGTCCTATGAGGAGCAGCACAAGGCACTGAACATGTACTCACTGGAGACAAGAAGAAAGAGAGGAGATACGATGAAGACCTTCAAGTTTCTAAAGAGAATTAACAAGGTGAACTGTGGGGAACTATTTAGCTTGAATAGTAGCTCGCTGTCTCATGAACATGAGTGGAAACTGACAGGAGGGAGGCTCAAGAGGGACATGACAAAGTATGATTTTATGGAAAGGGTTGTGGAGTCATGGAACATTCAGCCAAAGTGGTGAGTGCTAAAACTGTTGGTGGTTTCAAGCATAGTTAGGTCAAAATGAAGGGTATGTTGTGGGCTCGGGTTGGCAGAAACTAGATGGATGATGGAAGAAAGGATAGGGGGGAGGGTTAGGACCCTAGAGGGACAGTAAGTACCAAGGCTAGAGTGTGAATTTATGCAGACTTCATGGACCAGTGTTTTTTTTTTTTTCCATCATTGTCTATGTTTCTCTGTTTCTGTGTAAACCTGTCTGGGTTGAGGGGGGTGTCCAGCTAAAATATAGAACAGTTCTGTCCATCCATAATGGTGGCTCCTTCCACGCACGGTCATGAGCATGTTTGCAACCATGCAGGGAAGGTTTGTAAAAACTGTTGTGCATACTTAAATGGGGTCACAGTCCTCAGTGTGCTGCTAAGTGGTTACAGCTACCATAGACACATAGAAATTTAGTATTTTTCAGTGGATAAGGACTGCTTGGCTCACCCAGTCAGCCCATTTTGTCCCTGACTATACTGTCACCTGATCTCTGGATACTTCCCCCTTCCTGCTTTCCTACCAAGATTCCTTGCTGCCTATCCAATGCATTGTTGAAGCTCACCACTGTTTTCATTACAACCATTTCTGCAGTAAGACTGTTCTGGTATACATCACCCTGTCAGTGAAGAAGTACTTCCTCACATCCCTCCCGTAGAGTCTCCATGTGTTCTGTGTACAGTGCAGTAGCAGCACTGCTTTGTGTTTACACACCCTGTTGGCACCAAGCTAACTTTCTTTCAATAGGAATCATCTCACAACTGTGGAATAGCCATAGAACAGATGCAATCAACTTTCCTTTTTGACCTTATAAGCTTCTTCTAACAACGTTATAAAAATACAGTTAATTAAGAATTCTTAAACAGTTTGGATAGTCTCCACATTCATTCAGCTGCTTCATTCATTCCAGGTTGTTAATCACAGACACATGACAGTCCCGCCAGTGATTAACTTTCTTGCCATGCCCATTCAAATCACTTTGGTTTTTAAACATGTTATTGTCTGTCTGCCTCATGGATTAGTTTCAGATGAAAATGACCTCCTTAAGTTTGACTCAAAGTGCTTCAGCCTCTGTCACTCACTGCATTTTTAAAATGAACTCAGATATTGGCAGAAACACTCTGTTATGTTGAAACCTGACTATGGGTTCCACAAATCAACAGTGTCAAAAGTAGTCTAGATATGAAAGGCTTGTCAAACTGGCCTCCAAACCATGGGCAAAACATTACTTATTGCTATTAAAGTCTGAATTACTTGGTGGGGGAAAAAATATTTATTAATGCACTGCGTAAATGTGAGCCAGAATTTATAACTGTGTACTCCAGATGACATTTCTTTTTTAATTTATACTTATGCCCCCCCAAGTCCCTGGCTTGCCCCATTAGCCAGCTCCCCCAAGCTATTATTAGACATTTCTGGGGCTTACCCTGTCTAGCTGCGCCATGGCTTAACATCTCCCCATTGTGGGTCTCCTTCATGGTTAAACTAACTATACTGACTATACCCCTTGAGTTTTCCTAAACCAGCACATGTGGGGATGGGTGCCACAGTCAACAGTGTGGGACCTGTGAATGGAGCTGCTTCATCCCACTGCAGCTGGGGTGATATTCATTGTGTTCTGCACCTCACTCAGCAGAACACTTAGGGCTACAAAGGAGGTGGGATTAAGCATGACAGCACACTGTTTCCGAGCCCTACTGGTGTCCACCCTCCTACTTTGCTACTGCTGCACTACCATCTGCAGTCTCCCAGGTGGAAGCACTGCAGTAGAGACAGGGACCTGCTATCCCCTGAGGAGGAGAGTGTTAACAGGGACACTCTCCTCCTCCCCCCTCCTGGCTGTCCCCCAATGACTCAGGCTTGTCCCTAAACCCGAGCGGCCAGCATCACAAGTAGAAAAAATGTTAACAGTTTTGTCTTGTACTCAGTTCATTGCAATTCTTATTGTGACCCTTGTCTTCTCATGTCACAAAGACTTTGGTCTCAATATGTTCTGAAATCATTAAAGAAACACCCTACAGGCTGTCTGATATCATGGAATAATGGCCCAACTTCTGTTGCATTGTGAGGAATGAGGCACAGCTGAGTGTCTTCAGTCACTTCAAAAGTGGTGTTATCTCAAATAATAACACGCATTCTTGAGTGTATTATTGCTATTATCATATTGATTATAGGAAACATAAAAGACTTGTTAGCAGGAACATTTTCATGGCTCTGATGTCATCATGAGATAGCACCAAAACATGGAATGGTCCTTAGCTCATCAGACTGCAGGAATTTTTCCACCCACTTGAGGATTTCTATTATGCTCTTGTTATAACCTGGACAACAACAGGGATTGTTTCAGCAGTGCTTAACTGGATTTGTATGGATAAAGGCTCTGAGGGAGCACAGCATGCTCAGATGGACTAATGCAGTTGTGAAAGGCAAAGAAAAGATGTCAACTGTGCAGTAACAGTATGGAAAGCCACACTGGACCAAGTTGACCAGGATGTCTAAATGCAGAATGGTCTAGCAGCTAGAACAAAGGACTGGAAACCCAGACACAAAAGTTCAAATCTTGCCATAGCCATTTACACAGTATGCAATACTGAGCCAGTCATTTAACTTCATTTCCACTCATCTCTAAAAGTTGGTAAAAAGTAAGACTCTCACTGATAATGAGATGTTGCATCTCAGCAAGGTTATCCTGGGTTAACAAACTGTAGAAAAAAGACTGGTGATACTTGGTAGAAGCTGCAAAACTGAATCAGCAGAAGTGATAATATTCAATATGCAACAGTTATCCTGCTCATTAAAGGTGGTGATACCTCAGCCCCTAGTAACTACCAGCCTATTTCCTTACTACCTATTACAGCTAACTACAGGAGCATATTGTACTCTCTCTACTTTCCCCCTTTCTTATCTCCTCCTGCTTCTTCTCATCCTACCAGTCTGGGTTTAGGAAATCTCACTCCACTGTCACCTCGCTCCTCAGGCTCACAGACTCCATCCTCGATGGCACGGACAAGGGCTTTATCACCGCAACCATTTTTATCGACCTGGCAAAGGCATTCGATATGGTCTCCCATGCCCTCCTACTTGAAAAGCTCTCCTGGGCTGGGCTCTCTTCCTTGGTCACCAGCTGGTTCCACTCCTACCTGGTCAGCCATTCCCAGGTGGCTAGAATTGGATGTTCCATCTCCCCACCCCTCCCAGTAACCTCTGGGGTCCCTCAAGGCTCAGTCCTTCGACTGCTTCTATTCTTCATATTCCTAAATGACCTGCCTTCTGCCTGCCCTCACACATCTATTCATATGTATGCAGACAATACGGTCATGTATACATCTGGACCATCAACAGCTGATTTTGTGACCAGACTACAGCAGGACTTCAAAGATGTTAAGCTCTGGATCCATGCAAAATATCTTTTTCTCAATGCCAAGAAGTCAGTCTCTTTGACCTTTGGCACAAGGCAGAGACTCTCTAGGCTCCCTCCTACCCCTTCCTTCCATACCCTGGACGGGACTACTCTGGAGGTCTGTACCTCCTTCAGATATCTCAGGGTATGGCTCATCCAGCACCTCGACTTTTCTGTACATGTCGATGTCTTCCACAAAAAGCTCCACCCTATACTGGGTGCCCTCTACCGGAGTCGAGGTTGCATCCTGGTGCCAGCTCGCAGTGCAATTGTACAGAAAATGATTCTCCCTACTTTTGACTATGGAGACGTAGTCTACAGTGCTGCTCCCAAGTCCATCCTAGCCAGTCTGGACCCTCTCTTCCACTCTTTCTACCGCTTCGCAATGGATAGCCCCCCCCCACTCATCACAGTGTGCTCTACTGGGCTCTCTCTTTTCCCTCACTCCATGACCGTTGATTGACCCACTGCACCAAACTCACTGCCAAATACTGGTCCCAGTCCTTGCCACCCTATCTCTCCTCTGTGATGGCTGTCCCTACCTCTCCAGTGCACTCACTTAGGAACTCTGACATTCGCACTTTGGTCATCCCATGGGTGTCCTCCTCTAGTGGTCAAGCATCCTTCAGATACCGGATGCCCAAACTATGGAACTCCCTCCCTCCCTTCAGTCATCAGGCATGTGCCCGAGGATATGCACTTCATCTCCCTCATCAACTTGCATTTCATGTTGTCATGTGCCTGTGGATAATCTGTGACTAAATTAATCAAATGGGTAGAGGGAGTCTACTACAGGGCATACAGCCCCCATGCAGTGATTTTTGACCCTACCGCTTGGTCATATAGTTCCTGTATGTCATGCACTTCTCTTCATTCTACTGGATGCTCTTGATGCTGTTAAACTGCTCTGTATATACTGCTGTCTGTATAACTTATATATCCTGCTAACTCATGTACAAATTTACTCTGTGTTCTTGCTAGTATTGTTTGTACTATTGCCTGATGTATGTACCGTTATCTCTGCCCCCTTCCTCCAGGACGCACCTGGAATAGAGCACTATTGCTCAGTGTGTCTTCCTGGTAAAACTTTTAAATTAATAAATAAATGTACAAAAGTAGGAATCGACGCCATCTAATGACTAAAGCCTTGGACTGTGGAGCAGAAGTCAATGGTTTTAATGATACCACAGTAACAGGACATTAAGTGGTGCTAAGTAAGTCATTGGCCCCTCCCCATGCTTTAGTCCTCCCAAAATATTGTGCGGAAGCAGGGTTCCCACCAAAAAAATCTCAGTTGAGCTATCTTACTCCTCCGTTAAGCCTCTTCTTATGCTCATTTTGTAGGTTGGAGGTTCAGGTTGTCCTTCCTTTATATGAGGATAAAGTGCTTATGTTTGTTGGGTCATCCACACATATGAACCAGTTCTTCTCATATAAAATCCATTAAAGCGATGAACTCTACGTTACACAAATTTGCTTGTAGCCATATTCATCTTTTATTTCTTTAGCAGCTCAATCAAAAGTCAGGTGGGAACGTTTCATGGTCACCCACTTCCTCAGCCCTATGTGGTTTCCTTAAATAGATCATATACTGCAATTAATATGATTTATTCTTAAAAATTATATATTAAATCTACAGAACACTGACCAAGGCTGTCTCTCTGGAATATCAAACTCTCACCTTTTATCACACAAAGTATATACATCTATGTTCTCACACTTACTAATTTACATATAATTATTTCACAATATTAGTATTTTACACCCAGCTTACTCATAAGTATCACCCAGAGTTCCTTATATTATTCTTTACTTTAAAACTAATTATATGCATTTCATAATAGTACTCATATTTCTTTCAACAATCCCACTTATTTTTATAGGGAAATACATTTGCACATCATATTCTCACCTTAATTAACCTTGAAATGTATTTCACCTCATGTTTATTTCCACAGCCACTTCTTATTCTGTATAAGAATAAACCCTTATAAGATTTAATATGCTCCACCATATATCTATATAATCTGGTAAATCAATCATTTAATCAGAACCCAAATAGCTTTTCATCTACCCCTTCATATACCTCATTTTCAGCTGTTTCAGAGTTCCTTATGAAGCCCCTCACTTCAATCCAATTAATTTGCTCTGAAACCAAAGTAGAGCTAGTTTCTCTAAATCATTGTGTCTAACAGCCTTTCAAAGGTTTAATCCACACATTCTTTATCTATATTATATTCAAGCTTTTCTCTGTATGCTCACCTTTTATCCACTTCAGAATGTTTAGCCTCTTTTCCTCTATTTCCCTTTATCTCACTTCCTGACAGTGTTTTAATTACAAATAAAAAAACTCATCTTAAGTTCCTCTCTTTTCTTTTTTCATTTCTTTTAAAAAATTGACTCTCATTCATTGTAGGAATACAGGGAATGTACTTACTGGGGGCTAGAGCATCTGGCGTGGCTTCAGGTGACTTCACAGTTAGTAAAACCGCCATCGCTGCCCTTGCGCAGTTTAAATACCGCCAGATTAAGGTTGGGGGAACCCAACATCATGAATGATGTCACAACCCCATGCCAGCTCACAGTGCTGGCCATCAGTGTGGTTAGAAACCGCTATAAGCAGCTCTTCCCTGTAGTGCTGGGGAAGATTGCAAGGCTGGAATGCAGTGCTACAAGGTGAGCCAGATGGTGGATCGCCCTCTCCTGCCCTGGGCTAAAACCCAGTTATTTTCAATTCTTTTTTTAATGTTCACCTCAAGTATAATTCTTCTCTCCTTATCACTATAACCACGCATATTGTCCTTTTTGTCTCCCTGTATATATCGAAGTTTGTTCTCTCCATTTACAGATGGGGCTATGAATATTCAGTAGGTGGAGGGAATGCGGGGAGATCTAGACTATCCAATTACCCCTATTATTAGGGGCAGTTAATTTTCAAATGTTGATACCTTCCTTAGACAATAGAGAGGGGTGTGTGTGGAGGGAGGGGGGAATGGCTTATTTAGATGTATACAGGGAATATCTCTTACAGACAAAATACCTCTGCCATTATTTCCTCAAAATGCTAACAACCATAATTATATCAAAATAATGCACCCTTTTGTGATATTATTATTAAATTTCAATAAAAGAGGTGCCAATTGCATTCCTCATTCAATCCAAATCAGCTATTCATAGTGTCCAAATTAAAAATCCAGAAGGCCTCTCTCTTGCATAGGACATCATCCCATTTTATGTCCTTCCTTTGAGGTTCGCTAACACACTCAAGTCCCCAGAATCTGAGGCTTGTCACTGAATGTCCCGCTTAGTTAAAATGTCTCACCACAGATAAATTTTCATCTTTGTCTGGATCTTGCTTTTATTTTCACTGATCCTGGCCCTAAGATCCCTTTTCATCTTTCCAATGTAGGTTTCGTCACATGTGCACAGCAGAATGTAGACAACAGGGTCTATAGTGCATGTAATGTGTTGCTTAATACTATATCGTTCATTCGTGAATGGGTGTTCAAAGAAGGTGTTATTCCTGGTGTTTCCACACTGGAAACAGTGGCCACATTAAAAACTTCCATTTTTAAGTGGTCCTAACAACAGTTGCTACAATGTTTTTTCTAATTAGTTGCTTGATGTTTGTAGTAATCTATTCCTTAGTGTTCTATTCTTTTTTGAAGCTACTAAAGGTGGCTCCCTAAACCTGTTGTTCTCCTCATTCCCTATTTGTGCTATATACCAATTTCTCATCAAAATACTTCTTATTCTCTCTGTTAAAAGACTATAATTAATGGAAACGACTATCCTGTCACATGTGGTTTGTTTTCTTCTCCCATTTAATATCTGTTCTCTGTCCATGCTGGCCACTTCCATCCATACCCTGTCTACCATCAGTCTCATGTACCCCCTTTCTACAAATCTGTTGACCATATATCCCGATATCCTGTGGCATTCTCTTTCATCAGTACAGTTACATTTCGCTCTCGTGATCTGTGACTTAGGTATACTCCTTTTTAAATGAGGATCATGATAACTCGTGTGGTGTAAAGTAGTGTTTCTGTCTGTGGGTTTCCTGTAAAGGGTCATGACTATCCCTACATCTGTTTTATAGATTTCCAAATCCAAAAAAGGAATTTTAACATCTCTAGTGGTCATAGTAAATGTTAAGGATTCATTTCTACTCTTTAAATATCTTGAAAATCTGTCCAAATTTTCAGTAAAACGTCTCCAAAATGTTATATTTTGAAAAAAAAAAAGATTACTCCTATCACCTAAGATATGCACTTTCTCGAATTTCCACATGTATAAGTTGGCATAGGATGGGACCATCATACTTCCCATTGCTGTACTCTCACTTGAAATAAAACTTCTTTTCAAAAGTAAAGTAGTTTTTCCTCTAAGACCATCTACGCCAATTGTCTTAGAAACTCACTGGGGGGGTCTGTCTTCCCTTCTATTTAAAGCCCCTACTAAGGCTTCCAGACCTTCAGTATGTCTAATACTGGTATACAACTCTTTAATATCGAAGGTTACCAAAATTGTCTTTCCACTTCCTTTGCTATTCACTAACCTCTCTCATCGAGGCAGTATAGCGCAGTGGTCTAAGGCTCTGAGCTGCAAATTTGGTGACATCCAGCAGACCAGACCTGGGTTTAAATCCCACAGCCTCAAGTAAAAAAGAACTGCTACATTTAGCAGTGGATATGGGCTGGATAGCAGAGGAAGAGGCAACAATGTTAATAAATACTAACCGTAGAGTTCCCATGTTTTATGTACTAACTAAGATCCATACGGACCCGATCACACCACCAGGATGGCCCATTGTGTCAGGACTTAATTCCATATTAGAGCCTCTATCTAAATATGTGAATCATCATGTACAACTGGAAGTTGAGAAGATGGGTATATATATTAAAGGTACAGGACATGTTATTCAATTAATGAGAGAGGTTAGTGAACAGCAAAGGGAGTGGAAAGACAATTTTGGTAACCTTCGATATTAAAGATTTGTATACCAGTATTAGACATACTGAAGGTCTGGAAGCCCTAGTAGGGGCTTTAAATAGAAGTGAAGACAGACCCCCCCCAGTGAGTTTCTATGACAATTGGCGTAGATGGTCTTAGAGAAAAACTACTTTACTTTTGAAAAGAAGTTTTATTTCCAAGTGAGAGACACAGCAATGGGGAGTATGATGGTCCCATCCTATGCCAACTTATACATGTGGAAATTCGAGAAAGTGCATATCCTAGGTGATAGGAGTAATCTTTTTTTTTTTTCAAAATATAACATTTTGGAGATGTTTTACTGAAAATTTGGACAGATTTTCAAGATATTTAAAGAGTAGAAATGAATCTTTAACATTTGCTACGATCACTAGTGATGTTAAAATTTCTTTTTTGGATTTGGAAATCTATAAAACAGATGTAGGGATAGCCACAACCCTTTACAGGAAACCCACAGACAGAAACACTACTTTACACTACACAAGTTCTCATGATCCTCATTTAAAAAGGAGTATACCTAAGTCACAGATCATGAGAGTGAAATGTAACTGTACTGATGAAAGAGAATACCACAGGATATCGGGAGATATGGTCAACAGATTTATAGAAAGTGGGCACATGAGACTGATGGTAGACAGGGCACAGATGGAAGTGGACAGCATGGACAGAGAACAGATATTAAATGGGAGAAGAAAACAAACCACATGTGACAGGATAGTCTTTTCCATTAATTATAGTCTTTTAACAGAGAGGATAAGAAGTATTTTGACGAGAAATTGGCATATAGCACAAATAGGGAATGAAGAAAACAACAGGTTTAGGGAGTCACCTTTAGTAGCTTCAAAAAAGAATAGAACATTAAGGGATAGATTAGTGCATATAGCAAGCAAAGAATTAGAAAAAACATCCCAGCAACTGTTGTTAGGACCACTTAAAAATGGAAGTTTCCAATGTGGCCACTGTATCCAGTGTGGAAACACAAGGAATAAGACCTACTCTGAACACCCATTCACACATGAGAGATATAGTATTAAGCAACACATTACATGCACTATGGACCATGTTGTCTACATTCTGCAATGCCAGTGTGATAAAATCTATGTTGGAAAGATGACAAGGGATCTTAAGACCAGGATCATTGAACATAAAAGCAAGATCTGGAAAAAGGATGAAAATTCATCTGTGGTGGGATATTTTAACCAAGCGGGACATTCAGTGACAAGCCTCAGATTCTGGGGACTTGAGCGTGTTAATGAACTTCAAAGGAAGGATGTAAAATGGGACGATGTCCTACGCAAGAGAGAGGTCTTCTGGATTTTTTATTTGGACAATATGAATATCAGATTTGGATTGAATGAGGAATGTGATTGGCACCTCTTTTACTGAAATTTGACAATAATATCATAAAAGGATGTACTTTTTATTTTGGCGCACTTGCACAGCCAACATCTTGCTACAGTGAGGATTTGGAGTCGTGGTCGCTGTTGGACTAATGCAGGGCCCGCATCATTAGGTGCGTCCCTCATTTCCCAATCAGCCTGCATGCCGGCACCACACCATGCATACTAATGTGGCGAGCACATCTAAAGAAAGGTCCGCTGCAATCTGAGCAAAGCACGTCAGATGCAGTGGACCCTTCCTGCGTGCTTGCCACATTGTCAGCATGGTGGGTGGGTGGCCGCCCAACTGCCAACTTCAGGGGTGCCCAATCCCTCTGCTGGCTTACTCTGGCTGCAAAACATTGCCAACAGGGGAGCCCACTCCCCATTGGCATAAAGCAGTCCCCCCCATTTCTTTTATGCCGAGGGGGGTGCCCAATCCCCCTTGGCTCTTGCTCCCCCCCATTTTCCTTGTGTGCTGATGGGGATGCCCAATCCCCCATAGGCTGCAGGAACCCCCCCAAATAGATAGGTGGCATGCTGGGAACCCACCCTAGTGTGCCAAGTCCCCTGAAAAAAAAACTGTCCTGCGATGTTAGTTTTCCCCCTGTAACATAAAAACAGTCCATTGTAGTCTCCTTAGAGTACCTACCCACCACCTGCACCCACCCACTGTGCACCCTGCCTCCCCACACCACCTCTCACTCCATACTTACCTCCAGAGTCCGTCGCGATGATCTTCGGTGGCCCGGGAACATATCTGCACTCTTCAATGCCGACCGCGAACTGAGGAAATGCCAGTAAGCTGCATAATAGGATAGATAGGGTTTTTTCAACTTTGCTGCATATCTCAGTCATTTCTTGGAATTTTTGCACCAAATTTTCAACATTGGGTTTTTGGTACCACTCCTCATGAATTCTGTTACAGTTATTATGTTAATCAGTCCCAAAAGGTGATTTTGCAGTCACTGCATGGACTCACCTTTCAGGGCCAATTAATGCAAGGACAGTGGCAGTGTTCATGAGGTGGGCAGTCAAAAAGTCTATGTTGCAAATTTGGTGGAAAAAATTCCCAAAATGGGTGTTTTATGAGCATGTGTTGCGCAGTTGCTACGCACACTCATAACTTCGTGAAGTCGCAATATTTTCATGCCAGATTTTCAACATTGTCATTTTTCTACACCTCTTTGTGAACAGTACAGCTGTCATTTTTCACATCCATGGCCGAAATGTGTTTCCGCACTTCCGGTGCACAATACTGCGGTCGCTGTGGGAAATCAGTGTTCAGGCAGATTAAGAAAATGACAGTTACACAGTTCATGAGCAGAGGTCCTACAATGCCTATGCTGAAAATTTGGTGATGATACTCCCTAACATGACTGTGTTACGAGCGCTTGTTGCACAGTTTGCATGCACGCTCGTAAGTACACGAATTTATAATATTTTCACTCCAGATTTTCAACATTGCCATCATTCTGCACCTCCTTATGAACAGTACAGCTGTCATTTTTCACATCCTGACCAAAATGTGTTTTTGCAGTTCCAGCACAGAATAGCGCGGTCGCTGTGGAACATCCATGTCCAAGACACATTATGGAAATGACAGTGACACTGTTCATTAGCAGAGGTCCTAAAATGCCTATGTTGAAAATTTGGGGCCAGCAGTACATACAATTAGTGGTTTACGAGCGTTGGTTGTGCAGTTTGCAAGCATGCTTGTGACGGTGTATTTGTAATATTTTCACTCCACATGTTCAACATTGGCATTTTTCAACACCTCCTTATGAACAGTACTGCTGTCATTTTACATATCCTGTCTGAAATGTGTTTTTGCATGCCCAGCGCAGAGTCGCACGGTCGATGTGCAAAATCAGATTTCGGGGCAGTTTGAAGGAATGACGATGACACTGTTTGTGAGCAGAGGTCCTAAAATGCCTATGTTGAAAATTTGGTGCCGAAAGTCCAGAAAATGACTGTGCTGCAAGCGTACATTGCACAGTTTCCACGCAGCCTTGTAACTTCGTACATTTGCAATATTTTTATGCCACATTTTCACCACTGGCATTTGTGTACACCTCCTTATCAAAAATACAGCTGCCATTTTTCACAGCCTGCCCAAAATGCGTTCCCGCAACTGTGGCACACAATGGCATGCTCACTGTGGGAAATCACCTTTTGGGACACATTAACAAAATCACAATGCCACCGTTCACGAGGGGAGGTCCCAAAATACCTATGTTGAAAATGTGCCTAAAAAACTCCCACAAATAATTGGGTTGCGGACGTCTGCTACGCAGTTTGTATGCATGTTCATTTCTTCACCAATATTTCATATTGCCACTCCAGATTTTCAACGTTGCCATTATTTACGCCTCCTCATGAACAATACAGTTATCATTCTCCACATCCTGCCCAAAACTTTGTTTTCATCCCTCTGCCATCAAATGCCACAGCCACTGTGCAAACCCACCTTTCAGCTAACAAAGTGATTGTGCCACTTTTCATGAGGTGGCCTGACAAGCAGCCCATGTTGAACATGTAGAGTGAAACTTCCACTACATGCCTACAGTGTTAGGGTTTCCAACTGCAGCACCCCACCTGGTACGGACTGACAGGCATCAGGGCTATGACTTGGGATCATCAGATGTAATGCTCATGCCATTCCACCCCCCCATGCCCACCCTGCAGCCACTGACAGGCATCATGGTGTGTCTTGCACTGTTCGGCCACAAACTTCACCCCACACTCCTATACTGCACCCATGTCAGCATATTTCCTTATGGAATGGGGTAAGTATAATGCCCAAAGACCCCAAAGCACACCATGACACTTGTCAGTGTCTACAGGGTAGGGTGAGGTACAATGGTATGAGCATTGTGCCTGATGACCCAAAGGCACACCCCACTGCCTGTCACTCTCTATAAGGTTGGGGTGGGGTTGACACCACTTCAATACTTCACTGCTATTCCTATTATGTGCCTCTAGCTCCACCACTGCCAATGCCAATGCCAGCATGACAACATTCAGCATTGACAAATGCTTGTTGATATAATTATGGTTGTAAGCATTTTGAGGAAACAATGGCAGAGGCATTTTGTCTGTAAGAGATATTCCCTGTATACATCTAAATAACCCATTCCCTCCCTGCAAACCTCTCTACTGGCAAAGGAAGGTATCGACATTTGAAAATTAACTGCCTCTAATAACGGGGGTAATTGGATCCTCTAAATCCTCCCCGTATTCCCTCCGCCTACTGAATATTCATAGTCCCACCTGTAAATGGAGAGAACAAACTTCTTAAATACAGGGAGACAAAAAGGAAAATATGTGTGGTTATGGTGATAAGGAGAGAAGAATTATACTTGAGATGAACATTAAAAAAGGACTGCAAATAATTGGGCTTTAGCCCAGGGTGGGGAGGGCAAACCGCCATCTGGCTCGCCTTGTAGTGCTGCATTCCAGCCCTGCAATCTTCCCCAGCACTACAGGGAAGAGCTGCTTGTAGAGGTTTCTAATTGCACAGATGGCCAACACTGTGAGCTGGCACAGGGTTGTGACATAATTCATAATGTCGAGTTCCCCCCACCATCATCTGACAGTATTTAAACTGTGCAAGGTGAGCGATGGTGACTTTACTAACTGTGAAGTTGCCTGAAGCCACGCCACATGCTCTAGTCCTCAGTAAGTACACCCCCTCTATTCCTACAACAAATGAGAATTCTGCAATTTTTTAAATGAAATGAAAAAAGAAAGGAGAGGATCTTAAGATGAGGTTTTTTATTTGTAGTTAAAATGCTGTCAGAAAGTGAGATAAAGGGAAACAGAGGAAAAGAAGCTAAACACATTGAAGTGGATAAAAGGTTCGCATACAGGGAACAACTTGAATATAATAACAGATAAAGAATTTGTGGAGTAAGCCTTTGAAAGGCTGTTAGACACGATTTAGTGAAACTAGCACTACTTTGGTTTCAGAGTGAATGAATTAGATTGAAGTGAGTGGCTTCATAAGGAACTCTGAAATGGCTGAAAATGAGGTATATGAAGGGGTAAATAAAACGTTATTTGAGTTCTGATGAAATGATTGATTGACCACATTATACAGATATATGGTGGAGCATATTAAATTTTATAATTTTTTATTCTTATACAGAATAAGAAGTGGCTGTGGAAATAAACATGAGGTGAATACAGTTCAAGATTAATTAAGGTGAGAATATGATGTGCAAATTTATTTCCCCTATAAAAATAAGTGGGATCGTTGAAAGAAATATATGAGTACTTTTATGAAATGCATATAATTAGTTTTAAAGTAAAGAATAATATAAGGAACTCTGGGTGATCTTATGAGTAAGCTGGGTGTAAAATATTAATATTGTGAAATTATACATAAATGAGTTAGTATGAGAACATAGATGTATATACTTTTGTGTGATAAAAGGTCAGGGTTTGATATCAAGACAGGGAGCCTTTGTCAGAGTTCTGTAGATTCAATATACATTTTTTAAGAATAAATGATATTAATTGCAGTATTTATGATCTATTTAAGGAAAGCACAAAAGGCTGAGGAAGTGGGTGACCACAAAATGCTCCCACCTGACTTTGGATTTTTCTTATGCTCATGCCACCATCCCCTGCTTCTGCAGCTAGCATCATCCCACTCCTGTTGTCCCTCTGACCCCCAGTCTCTGTGTTCCCCCATCTTTTATCTCTGCACCCTACTCTTTTGTTTCTACAGTACAAGTCACATTAAACTTCCCTCAACTCACTGGTGTAGCATTGTTCAATGAGTTTCCTAATCTGTGCAGTGTTTAAGTCAATGAATTAGTAAAATCTTAGTATTGGTTTGCAATTAGCTGTTAGGACTATAAGCTTTATTTTCAGCTGAGTGCTTTTGAGTTTCATTTCAGAAGGCAGACTAAACAACTCTTAAGGAATGCTGTGATATTTATAAGCAATGCTCTTAAGGAATGCTGTGATATTTATAAACAATGCCTTGAAAATGCATTGCATAAACACTGCAAAACAACTACTGCCATATCACTAAACAGGTACAAGCGAGTTGAATAGGTAGTGAAGAATGGTTGGAAAAGAATTAAAAGCTTCAACAATTCAAGTTGCCACTGCAGTAGAATCACACAAAGAAAATGCTACACCAGTAAGTTAATGGAACAGATTAATATGACATGTACTGTACCTCTTCTGTATCTACTAGTTTTTCAGTTCTCACCCCTTGCTTTTGCTTGGTCTCAGTCCACTCCTCCCTAACCCCTCTTTTTGCCACCCTGTATTTCCTACCTTCCTCTCTCGCTCTCTCTCTCTGTCTCTCTCTCTCGATCTCGATATACATATATATATATATATATATATAAATATTGATAGTAATTGAGGGCTATAGTGTGAGAACCTTGACCCTGAGGGATGTAGCTGAGGACAATGGCCCCTAAGCATGAAGAAAAAGTTACCTATGTGCTGTGGATCTGCAGTGCATAGGCAATCCTACAACAGAATGCCACACACTGGGTGTCCAGCAGATCCCCAGCAGCTTTCACAGAAGGGTTCTGCATCCATTCTGCACTGGATCCCCCAGCCAATTTTGCAGCTGAGTGTATGGCCATTCCAGGGGCATGTGTGGAGGCATGCCTGAACTCTACAACTTTAATGGACTAGTGGAGTGCTGGGCAAAATGGGCACAGGATATGGAAGCAGGCACCCTGCCGTATCCATTGCATGTCCTCCCAGAATACACCTGCCTGATGCAGCAGTATGACAAATCCTCCTACCATGCTACCCAAGCCCTCCGGTAGACAGTGACACTGGAGGTAGCCATTTGGGCCCTTTTCCATCTTTTAAAAGTCAAACATCCTTTGCCAGCCCATCAGTGGAGTGGTAGCACTACTGCTTGTATCATTGATGCCCCAAGGTTTTGAGCTACCTTGGGAGTTGGAGGGTCAGCTGGGGGCAGGCGGATCAGGCATCTGAAGGACAGCTCTCCTTTTCTAGCAAGGGAGAGGAACATTGGCCAGTGTTAGCCATGCCCCTAGCAGTGGCTGAGTGTAGGCACACTGACACTACACAATGGGGGGCAGAGGCAGGGCAGATGTCTGGTGTGCTGCACATGGGAGCATGTGTGGCAGCACCATTGGCATCACTGCATGTCACTTCCTCCATGCCAGGGAAAAAAGTGGAAAATGGCAAGTGGCAGGGCAGGATGACACTGACCCTTCACAGGCTCTACACCCAGGCTGCAGGGATCTCTCCTGGAAACCAGATCCTGACCATCAACAGGAAGGAGCCACCAACCCCCACCATGAGGGGCAAGCTGTGGGGCAGACCAGGATGGAGGTAAGTCCCTGAGATGATGGGTGATGTGGATGGGGGTGGTGGAAGGAGCAGCCCACCCCAGTAGGAGGGGAAAAAAATCCCACACCTTGCCAGAATCCACTGCTCAACATGAAACTGGAGATCCGCTAGGGGACCAGGATGGCCATCTGACTGGATTCCCTCCTATGTCCTCCAAGCCACCCCTGCACAGCAGCATCCTTGGGGGTGGGGCTATAGAGAGAGATGCATGACAGTGGCCAGCATTCATGCACATAGGCCACAGTGCACCTGTCCTGGTGTGCAGAAGTATATGGGCCAGGTATGTACCTCTGGTGCATACCTGGCTCACATTCATGCATAGCCCCAAATATTATTAATGGAAGGAAATAGTTCATCCTGAGGGCTTCACTGTTTTTATACTGTAGCCTGAAAAAACCTCTGGTCAGTATCTGTTTTATAAAACCTTTCCTCTCTTATACCCCCAGCACACCTTAAGATGTCTGCAATCATAAAATCTTCCTAACTTGCAGTTACTTTTAAAACAAATAAACAGCTCCCCTTCTTCACCTGCATCACCAAAATATTCCATTAGTAAAGAGCAGAAACCCTTCTCTTCCCTTTTGATGTTTGCTTGCATGCTTGTGCAAGAAACATAGTGCCACCATACCAGAATTCGTAGGTGTGCCTCCCTACTTCCAATGCACTGCTGCCTTTTTCAGGCAGGGCCCCACCATGCCAATGAATGTAAGAGCTGTCTATGACAGTGTTTGCAAATGCAGTGGTGTACAGTTGAAAGGAAAGCAATGCAGTGTGTAGGCAATTTGCATACTGCGTCAGCAGTATGCAAAGTGCCTACATGTCGACACTGCAGTGAAAGAGCTGTCATAGACAGCTCCTCCCCACCCAAACAAGTAACACCCTGGGAGCCCACCCCAGCATGGTCACGTGCTCCCCCCCACACACACACAGTATGGATGACAGGGGTGCCCAATCCCCCATCGGCTGCGCTGCACTCCCCCAACAGAGTTTTTGGTGCCACACTGGGAGCCCACCCCAGTGTGGCAAAAATCTGTAAGGCCGATGGGGTGCCCAATTCCCCATCGGCTCCACTGCCCCCACAAACAGCCTTCCAGGTGCTGCGCTGGGAGCCCACCCCAGCTTGGCAAATGACCGTCTGCTGCCCCACAACACACTTCCAGGTGCCACACAGGGAGCCCACTCCAGCGTGGCAAACCTCTCTATGGCCAATGAGGGTGCCCAATCCCCCATCAGCTCCACTGCCCCCCCAAAAAACTTCCAGCTGCTACACTGGGAGCCCACCCCAGCATGGCAAATGTCCCGTGTCATCTTCCTAAAAGAAAAAAAAAACATACAAAGGAAATACATTCCCTTGCTGACTGTCTTGACCCCTCCCCACCCCTGCCCACCCCTGCACACCCTGCCTCCCACACCCCTCACCCCATACTTACCTCTGGAGTCTGGCACGACAATCTTGGTGGACCGGGAACACGTCTGCACTCTTGAAAGCTGACCGCAAACTGAGGAAATGCCGATAAGCTGTATAATAGAATAAATAGGGTTTTTTTCAACTTGATACATATCTCAGGCATTTTTGGGAATTTTTTCACCAAATTTTCAACATGGGGTTTTTGGGACCCCACCTCATGAATTCTTGCACTGTCATTTTGTTATTCGTCCGGAAAGGTGATTTCACAGTCACTGCACGAAATCACCTTTTGGGACTGATGTATGAAATGACAGTGTCACAGTTCATGAGTGTGTAGGCCTCAAAAATTCTATGTTGAAAATTTTGGGAAAAATTTCCAAAATTACTGTTTTACGAAGGCAAGGCTATGCATTTCCTATGCATGCTAGTAAGTTTGCCCATTTTTAATATTTGCACTGCAGATTTTCAACATTGCCATTTTACCACACCTCCTTATGAGTAGTACAGCTGTCATTCTTCACATCTCACCCAAAATGTGTGTCCGCACATGTAGCACACAATGGTGCAGTCAGTGTGCGAACTCAACATTTGGGACACATTAAGAAAATCCCAGTGACACTGTTCATGAGCAGAGGTGTTAAAATGGCTATGTTGAGAATTTGGCAAAAAAATTCCCAAAAATGACTGTTTTACGAGTGTACATTGCGCAGTTGCTACGCACGCTGGTGAGTTTGTGAAGTTTTAATATTTGCACTCCAGATTTTCAACATTGCCATTTTACTACACCTCCTTATGATCAGTACAGCTGTAATTTTTCACATCTCCCTGAAAATGTGTTTCCACGCTCGTAGAGCACAACGGTGCAGTCAGTATGAGAAATCAATGTTTGGGACAGATTAAGAAAATTACAGTGACACTGTTCATGAGCAGAGGTTATAAAATGGCTATGTTGAAAACTTGGTGAGAAAAGTCCATAAAATGACTGTGTTATAAGCGAGCATTGCGCTGTTTCCATGCACCCTCGTAAGTTCATGAATTTGTAATATTTTCAGTCCAGATTTTCACCACTGGCATTTTTCCACACTTCCTTATGAACAGTACAGCTGTAATTTTTCACAACATGGCCGAAATGTGTTTTCACACTTTCTGCGCAGAAATGCATGGTCGCTGTGGGAAATCACTGTTTGGAACAGATTAAGAAAATGACAGTGACACTGTTCATGGGCGGAGGTCCCAAAATGCCTGTATTGACAATCTGCTGTAAAAAATCCCCAAAGTAATTACATTAAGGGTGTGTGTTGCACAGCTTCTATGCACACTTGTGACTTCACCAGTTTTTTCACTATTTTCACTGCAGATTTTCAACATTGCCATTTTTTACACCTCCCCATGATCAGTACAGCTGTCATTTTTCACAACCTGTTCAAAATGTGTTTTCACACCTGTGGTGCCAAATGCCATAGTCACTATGCAAAATCAGCTTTCAGCTAACAAACTGATATTACCACTGTTCATAAGGTGGGGGTCACAAAAAACCCATGTTGAAAATTTGGAGTGAAAATACCAACTTATGCCTGAGGCATTAGGGTTTCTGACCATAACGGCCCACCCTGTAGAGACTGACAGGCATCATGGGTGTGACTTGGGATTGTCACCTATAATACTCATACCATTCCACCCCCACCCACACCCTGCAGCCAGTGAGAGGCATCGAGGTGTGCTTTGGCCTCTTCAGCCCCAAAGTTCACCCCATTCTCCTATACTGCACCCAACTCACCGTATTTCCTGATGGAATGGGGAGAGCATAAGGGCCAAAGACCCGAGGCACACCATAACACTTGTTGGTCTATGCAGGGTAGGGTGTGGTGAAATGGCATGGCCATTATGCCTGATGACCCAAAGGCACACCCCACCAATGCCAATGCCAGCAAGCAAACATTTGGCATTGACAAATGCTTGTTTTATAGGTTACTTGTAGCTCTTGCAATGCTGATTTCTCTTCAGTCCTTTGAAGAGTTTTGGAGGGTCCAGGTTGTTCTCTGTTCCCACTCCCTGCCATGGAGGAAGACCTACTCATGTTGTTCTCACCCAGCACCCTCAAAGTGCTGTAATGGGGCTGGGGAGCCAAAAATGAAGTGAACTATAAAGAAAATGGAACCAAGCTGCCAGCAAATTGTTACTGAGCCAAATGTTTTGGCTTGACACCTGACTGCCATGTAGTGATCACAAGGGGCTGGGGAGAAGGAAATGACATTTTTTCTTGTCTTTTACTAAGTCCTTCTTTTTTGCAGCTGGAGTTGCTCACATGCTATGTTCCCTCATCCAAGTTGCAAACAGGACCTGGGATGAGAAGGATAGCGGACTGCTGAAGGAATTGCTTACTTGGCTCAAGAAGTTGTAGGAAGGTTCAGTGAGCAGAAAAATGAAAACGCACTGGCCCGGATATTCAAACTGCACCAGGCTGTGGACAAGCCTGGGTGCAGCTCAACTTGGTTGAACAGGGGTGTGGCCTGTGCAATATTCAACGGAGCTGTGCTTTGGCACAGCTGCTTTGAATATCACACCCTGTCCAACCCCACAGTGCATGGCACAGTGGCACTGCGTCAGCGCAAGTGGCCAGAGTGGAGCATGGAGATGCATTAGCACAAATGCCATTGCGCCATGCACAGCACCTGTAATATTCAAAAGGGGACATGTAAATGGAGCCATAATTTATGCAAGGCGCACATGGGGCCATTTGCATGTCATTATGGCCCCATTTGCATCCCATTAGCATGCAAGTGTACTGATCCCCGACGGCTTGCGCCTGGCGCCCTGCCAGGTAGCAGCCGACGGGGACTGATGCCCCCTGCAGCCCGATCGCAGGCATTTGTCTAAAATACAATCCCCATCTAATATCCATAGAGGTGAGTGAACCGCTATGTGCCCGATCGTGGGCATCAGTATAATACATCCCCCCCATCCAATATCCCTGGTGGTCCAGTGGACCGCACTCAGTCCAATCACGGGCATCTGTAAAACATAAAAAGGTCCTATTACCCTGGTGGCCTAGAGTACCTCCCTCCCCACTCGCCCACTGAGCCCCACCGCCCCACTCCCCCCGGTCAGCCGGTGGGTGGCAACACCCCACCCACCTGCCGGCCCGCCACCCGCCGACTGACAGCTCGGTGGGGCTGTCGCGCTCATTGGTTCACAGCATGAGCCAATGGGCATGCAGCCCATGCTGTACTACTCAGTCCAGATATGTGAATGATTCTTCCGTGCATCTGGACTGTATGCTACCGTATGGGCTGCAGCGCAGCTCATGCTGCTGAGCCAGCGCGTGCAGCCTACTGGCTGTGGTCGGCGGGCAGCGGCGGCAGGCAGGTATGGTGCTGCTGCCCGCCAGCTGACCGGGCGAGCGATGAGGCTCAGTAGGTGAGTGAGGGGGTGCTAGACCACCAGGGTAATAGGACTTTATGTTTACAGATAGCCTGATCAGGCAGAGTGCAGTCCACTGGACCACCAGGGATATTGGTGGAGGGGTGATTTAAAAAAATGCCTGCAATCGGGCAGCGATCGGTCCACTAGACCACCAGGGATATTGGACGGGGGGGTGTATTATACCAATGCCCACGATCGGGCACATAGTGATCCACTGGACCACCAGGGATATTGGAGGGGGGGTTTATTTGCACAGATGCCCATGATGGGGCATCGGGGGTGCTGCCAGATGCAGCAGGAACTCAGGTGGCCACCCACAGGTGGCAGCTGCTGTGTTGCACCCTGTAAGGCGGCAGCTCACATGTGGGTGGCCATCATTTTTTTTTTGGCTTAACTTTGTGCAGGCGCAGGTAGGGGTTGCACATGCATGACTCTGCACATCCCAGGCTGAATATCGGTCTGTGCAAGTTATGCATGGGCACACACCCCCTACCTGTGCCTGCATACATTACTGATGCCCTCCGGTGCATCTGGATTTGTGTGGCGCACTTTTCCCTTTTGAATATCACGCTGGGGTGCATCAGTGGGTTGTGCGTGGTGCAACACTGTTGTGCCATGTGCAACCCTCTTGAATATCTGGGCCACTGTATCAGCAACTCAAAAAGCCACCTGCTACAGAAAAAGTCGAGTGTGAGCATTGCTATGGCAACCTTCGCTCACACTCCACTGTTTTGAAGTCACTGAAGCAATCAACTGTCTTGCTTACAGTCGGTGGCTGTTTTGAAGAAATTTTTTTTTTAGAATAAAATGAAATAATACATTTGCTGTACAGAGGATGGGGGAGAGTGGGAGTATGGGAGCAATGACAGCAAGCTGAGGCTAGTTTTCATGGAGGTGGTCATGGTTGAGGGTGATTGACAGACTGACTGGGCAATAGTTAATAGTTCATAAAAGTATTGCCCAGTCTACTGAACTATTGGCCAGTTTTGGTGGTCAATTGTTGAAAAACCTTAAATGTCATGTGCTGGCTCTGAGTCAATCAGAGATCATGATTTTTTTCAAGGTCGCATATTTCTATATCTATATCTATATCTATATCTATCTATATCTATATCTGTAGATCTATCTATCTATCTATCTATCTATCTATCTATCTATCTATCTATCTATCTATCCATCAATTGCAAAAATCTGCATTAACGCACCAGTTAGGGTTCAGCTTAAAGCAGTAAAAGTAGGCAAATGTGGTGTTAGGGTTTCCAACCCTAACTCCCCACCCTAACCCCCAAGCAGGAAAAGGAAAAACTTTAGGGTGTTGGCTCTCCTGAGTCTTGCAAAATTAGTGCTGGGCTATTCCTTGGGGTTCTCAATCCTAATGCTCACCCTCCACCTGTAGCCTACTGTCTGAAGCACAGGGTACAGCTTCAATCCACTGTCTCATATTGATACACTCTTCAAAAGTACAGAAGTTTGTCTTGTCACATGTTGCCAACAACCTGTTGGCCCTGCATGAAAAAAAAATGTCACATGTGACCTTCCTTATTCAGAGAAGGGGGTCAGCCTTTGGATTGAGAACCCCAAGGAAGAGCCCAGCAATGATTCAGCAAGACTCAGGAGAGCCAAAACCCTAATGTTTTTTTCCTTTTGCTGTTTGAGAGATGGGGTGGGGTGGGGAGTTAGGGTTGGAAACCTTAACAATACATTTCCCTACATTTGTTGCTTTAAGCTGAACCTTAACTGGTGCATTAACACAGTTTTTTTGGCAATGAATTTCCTTTCTTTTTGAGATAGTAGCACTATATCCTCATTGATGGAGGTCCCTTAGGGACCTGCGTGAACACCTCCATCTGGGTGCAGGTGTACGGGTTCCTATGGGTCCAGTACTTCAATGTGTGTATACATACATACATACAGATGCATGGTACCCTTTGGGCCCTGCACCAAATGTGGAATCCATCAGTCTGCAGAAGTGCAGCCCCCTCTGGGCAATGCAACTGTGTGCAGATCCAGATGCAGATGTACAGGGCCCTCCAAGCCATGTGGCAAGTGAGGTGCCTGTGTGGGTGCATAAGCACAGGGCCTTGCAAGCCTTGCAGTTTTGTGTTTCTTCAGATTTAGGCATGCAAATGTCCATGTTACAGGAATTCATGGAGTATTACACATTTACACATGAATTACTTATTTTAGGTGATTTCAATGTTAATTGGACCCCTTTCAGGAATGTTTACAACTTAGTCAGTTGTTGGAGGAACCAACCAGGATAAACTGCAAAAATATACAGAGCTCAACTTTATTAGATCTTATTTTTACTAATCAGCCATCAGTATGCTCTCAGAGTGACGTTTTGCCTGATGCCTTCTCTGACCACCTGGTTACCTTTGTTTTGAGAAAGCACTTAAAGATCATTAAACAAGCCCAAACAGTTACATGGAGAAATTTTAACTATGCTGAATTTATGCTTGACATAGAGAACAAAGCATAGAGCAGACTGGAACTGATACCTACAGCTTCAGAAGCAGGGTTATACTTCCAGGAAGAGTTCTTGAATATCTGTAACATTCATGTTCCAGTACATAAAAGGAGGGTGAGAGCTAATAACTCAGGGTGGTATAATACTACACTTCACAAATTAAAAAAAGGCAGAGATTTATTTTATTTATTGAGTAATCAGAATTACAACCTTTGAGCTAAAAGCTCTTTTACAAAGGATCCTCATCAGATAAGGGGGGGGGGTAAACAAATACATAAGTTGGAGAGACAGAGGTAACCAATAGGCATTGTCAAGAATCAACAAGGAGAACTAGAGTAATTAACATACATCGATAGGGGGAAATAGTAGCAGCAAGTAGGCATTGTTGAAAATTATCAGTTAAGAACACAGGGTAAATCAAAATGGTATAAGCTAAGGCAAAACATAACATATTACTTTGAATGGATACAGAGTGCATGGGCATGCTGCACCCATTGCAGCCCAGATAAGTAGAGTTCAGTAGTTCATATTTGTACAAGCTTGGAAGGTCACTAGGTAGTAACGTTACCAGCCTTGTCAGTATCCAAAAGGTACAAATGTAACATCAACCAGGAGAGTCAGTACAGTCATTAGGAAGAGGTCAAAAAGCTTAAAAATTAGATGAAAAATGGCATACAGCTAAATCAACTGGCACAAATGGGGACTGGAACCTTTACAGACAGGCCAGAAATAAATATACAAATCAGATTAGGCAAACAAAACAAGCATTTTTTAGATCTGAAATGGATAGCCAAGTAATTCAAAATCCCAGACTTTTCTGTAAGAAAGTAACAGACTTCATGGGCAGTGCAAAAGATGAACAATTGAAAGGGATAGAATTAAATGGCCATCTGGTCCCCCTGAATAATACTGTAGTAAATGCATTAAATCATTTTCTTTTCAGAAATAGGTACAAAGATATTACAGACAGACTCCCCTGATTATCACCACAAGCAGGACAAACAGAAATCCCACAATTCAGATAGACCAACCCACTTTAACTTTAAGAATATAAAAGTACAGAGGTGATGGACACTCTACTGAAATTGAATACCAAAAAGGCTACAAAATTAGACAACATACAGACTAAAATGCTAAAGTATGTGGCCCTTGCATTGCACCCCCCTTAACTTATATATTTAATCTTTCCTTGGCAATGGGTGAGTTTCATGAGGGATGGAAACTATCTAAGGTGATACCCATTTTTAAAGGTGGAGTAAGACATGGTATTATTAACTATCACCCTATCTCCCTTTTGCCAATAGTTTCAAAGATTTTTGAGAGTTTCATTGCCTCACAATTACAGAATTTTTTGGAATCAAATAAACTAATGAATACCTACCAATCAGGATTTAGAGCAATTCATAGCCCTAACACAGATCTAATGAAGGTGGTGAGGGATGTACAGCAGAGTCTGGTTGGGAGAATATCTGTGGGTGCATTGTTTGTAGATTTATCAAAAGCCTTCAACACCCTGTACCACGGTGTTCTCCTGTCTAGACTCCACAAGATGGGGGTGAGGAAAGAGGAATTAAAATGGTTTAAAACATAACTGACTGGTAGAAAACAGGTAGTAGAGATAGGACCATATAGATCTACGCCAGTACAGATTGGAACAGAGGTCCCACATGGATCAATATTGGGTCCTCTGCTTTTTAATATGTATATTAATGACTTAAAGTTTAAAGGTCCTACAATAAAATACCATATCTATGTGGACAATACAGTCATTTACACTGAAGGGAAAGAAGTATTTGATATACAAAATAGTCTTCAAGAAACCTTTTATTGCCTGCAGAACTTTTTTGGGGAACATAAATTATGTTTAAATAAAAAAAACTCAGTCTATGTTGTTCTCCTAGACTGATCATACAGAGGGCTCTCTAGTAATCTAGTCTTTACAGGGCACACAAATTCAACAAATAAATAAGTACAAATATTTAGGTATCATCTTGGATAAGAAACTCAATTGGGCACCTCACCTGGAAACTCTACTTCATAAATTAGGTAAGAAGCTGGGCATGATTTATAGGATTAAACACCTTATGTCACAGGAAACAAGACTAAGGATAGTAAATACTATGTTGCTGCCTGTGTTGGATTATAGGGATATTATTTATGCTGAGGCCTCAAAGATGGGACTTAACAAATTTGACATAATAATAAGATGGCTCATCTCATACTTGATGCCCTAAGGAGGAGCCATCATTGTCAGATGTATAAATCTTTAAATTGGATGAGGTTCACTGATAGGAAAGACTGGCATACTTTAATTTATATGTGCAAGGTACAACAAGGAAAACTGTCAGATTACATTTTGGAAAATGTTGAAATTTGGAAGCCCAGAGAAAATTTAAGATCTGCCCAGGGATTAGAATATGAAGTTCCACAATGAAATCTAAAAGTAGGAAAATCATCAGTCCAGTGCCGGGGGACGCTGTTCTGGAATACTATATTAGTTCATCTTAGTTTTGCAAACCAAACTATACATGAACATTTGATTAAAAGGTGGTTTTGTGAAAAATCAATGAAACCACAGCAATGTTGCAATGTGTTTTAAATCTGGACAATGCAAATAAAAACTTAGTGGTGGCTTTATATTGTTATATATAGTCTGTAATTGTAATTTATGACTCTGCAACACTGTCAGTTTTGTTTGCTATCTGTCTATTGTATTTGTATTTTGTGAGACACTTTTTAAAATCTTGTTTTATGAAATATTTACTACAAATGTACATATGGGATTGTCTTGGAAATAAGCTTTTGCTCAAAGGAGTATTGTTACATCTATATTGTTCATAACAACTACGTTGAAAAAAAATTTATGACTGAATGAAATGAATGAATGTGGGTACAAAAACGTAAGTGCAAAATCTTGTTTCATGAGTTCAGCTTCTTTCATGAGATTTTTGTGATTTCCTGAACCAGGATGCCTTCTAATGAAAGAAGAATGTGAAGAAAACTAAGTTTGAAATCTTCTTTCATGAAAGGGAATCCTCTTTTGTGAGGTTTTTGTCAGCTAACACAAGAATATAGCTTCTCATGAAAGAAAAATGTGTAAAAAAATACTAAGTCCAGAATCCTGTTTGGGAGACTTAATTTTTCTTTTGTATAGCCATATTTCTATTCTGTGAGCCTCACAAAAGAAGAAAATTGACTCATGAAGGAAGACACAGTAAGGATTTTTTTGATGTCCCAAAAACACATTTTGGGATCCTTCTTTGAAAAGTTAAGTCCAGAATTTACCTAAACAGGTCCTGTTTAGCTAGATGCATGGGTTTGTGTATCTCCATGGCATCGTTTATATGGGTTTTGATATTCTGGGAAAAAGATTGGAAACTAGATGGCCGACATACGAAAGAAATTTTTTTTCTCATGAAAGAGGAGTTTGGTCTCAGAAAAGAAGAATCCTTTTTTGTATGGCCAAGTTCTTCTTTCAGTGAAACATCTATCCAAAACATCATGCTGACCATGCTCAGAACCAAAATTTCAAATCTTTACAACTTGGGAACAGATTAATATTTTTAAACCAAACTAATGAAAGGCATCATTCTTGGGCAAACCCTCTGCACCCTGAACATTTCCAAATAAAATTCCAAACCATCTGTGCTGTAGGTGATTGCAAAAAAAAAAAAACTGCAGAAAACACAGATTGTTCCTAAAACTACACTATTCAGATCTCAGAATCTGCACATCTGACAGAATAAAACTCACCAAATCAAAGGATCTTGCCCCCTCCCCAGACATGCAAAATTTCATACAATTCCATTAAATGGAGGCAAAGCTGTTAAGGTACAAAGTTAAGGGTGTAACATTACGCAGCCTACTCAATATAAACTATAGTGGCACTACTGTTCCACCGTAATATAAAACGTATTTATTTCAAATGTTTTTCCAGGAAAGACATACTGAGCTGCCAACAGTTTATTTCTGGATGTGTTCTGGGTGAAGGGGAAATGAGAAACAGAAGTACACTAAGAAAAAAAATACAAATACAGTTATATATAGAAACATAGAATTTGCCAGCAGAAAAGGACCACTGGCCCACCCAGTCTGCCCAGAAAAGGAACAGTGCATTGACTGGGAATACAAATAAAATTGATACAAATAGGTAAGTAAGACTTATAAATAACAATAGTACAAAGACACAGAGCCCATGCATGTAAAATACACTACAATACAATAAAAGGCTACAGGATAACATTTGCAATGTGCAAAAGGCAAAACTGAATTTAGGGAGGGGCCAGTGGTTGTGGGAAAGGAGCATGGACAAAGGGACTGCACTAGTGTAGGTGCAGGAAAAAGGTAGAGTGACAGGAGCAGGAGTAGGAGGGTGGAGGACAGAAGTCCTGGGTCCAGAAGAGCAACTGCAGAAGTGAATAGTTAAGGGGATAGGGAGAAGTACCAGGAGAAGCAAAGGGAGGCAGGGAGGTCAGTAAGGAAGCCAACGCTCAGACAGAAGAGCACATTGCAAAATCAGTGGGTAGAGGGGACAAAACCTTTTACAGGTACATAAGTGAAAAAAGAAAGGCAAAGAGAGGGATAGTGAGACTGAAGGGGGAGGATGGGGGCCTTGTGGAGGATGACAACAGTAAAGCTGACATACTGAACAGGTATTTCTGCTCAGTCTTTACTGAGGAAGAGGAGGGTAATGGGTCTGAAGGGAGTACAAGGGGTGGGAATGGTGCAGAAATGGACACAAGTCCCTTTACACAAGAAAGGGTCATGAAGGAAATTGAAATAATAAGGGTTGATCAAGCAATGGGGCCATATGGGGTGCACCCCAGGGTCCTTAAAGAACTAAGAGATGTGGTGGCTGAAGCTCTGGCAATCCTGTTTGGCTGATCACTGGAAACAGGGGAGGTACCCAAAGACTGGAGGACAGCAGATGTAGTCCCCTTATACAAAAAAGTGGGAACAAAGAGGAAGCGGGGAACTACAGACCAGTCAGCCTCACCTCAGTAGTGGTGAAGATCATGGAAGCACTGCTAAAGGAGAGATTGGTGGAACATCTGGTTGTCAATGGACTACAGGACCCAAGGCAGCATGGTTTCACCAGAGGGCGGTCATGTCAGACCAACCTAATTGAATTTTTTGACTGGGTGACTAGGGAGGTGGATCAGGGGAGGGCAATGGACATGGCCTATCTGGACTTCAGCAAGGCCTTTGACACTGTGCCACATAGAAGACTATTACACAAACTGGGGAATATGGGTGTGGGTAGGACAGTAGTGTGGTGGGTAGGTAACTGGCTGGGTGGCAGGGCACAGAGGGTGGTGGTAAATGGCTGTCACTCCACAGAGGGAAGAGTGACCAGTGGGGTACCACAGGGATCAGTGCTGGGACCGGTCCTATTCAACATCTTCATCAGTGACATTGCGAAGGACTTATAAGGCATAATTTCCCTGTTCACTGATGACACAAAGCTCTGTAACAGAGTACACACACCAGAGGGTGTAGACAGAATGAGAAGGGACCTGCAGAAACTTGAAGAATGGTCAGGGGTTTGGCAGCTGAAATTCAATGCAAAGAAGTGCAAGATAATGCATATGGAGCACAAAAACCATGGCACAATATATCAGTTGGGGAGGGAGGATATAGCATGCACCAAGCAGGAAAGGGATCTTGGAGTTATCATCTCCGATGACCTCAAGGTAGGAAAACAGTGTGACAAGACAGCAGGTATAGCAAATAGGATTCTGGAATGCATAGGCAGGAGCATCACCAGCAGGAAAAGGGATATCATAATTCCACTATACAAGACACTAGCGAGGCCCCACCTGGAGTACAGTGTACAGTTCTGGATACCTTACCTACATAAGGACATAGACAGGGTAGAGAAGGTTCAGAGGAGGGCAACAAAGATGGCACATGGATTGCATCACAAGTCCTATGAGGACAGGTTGAAGGACTTGAATATGTACTCCCTGGAGGAGAGGAGGGAGAGAGGGGATATGATAGAGACATACAAGTATCTTACAGGGAGGAATAGGGTGCAGGAATACACTGTTTTTAAGTGAAAAAGATGTTTCAGGACTAGAGGGCATGGGATGAAGTTGGAGGGAGGACAATTCAGAGAAAACATGAGGAAGAATTTCTTCACACAACGGGTGGTGAACAAGTGGAACACCCTGTCAGAGGAAGTGGTGGGGGCTGAAACAATCACAGGATTTAAGAATGCATGGGATAGACATAAAGGAATTCTAATGGTCAGGGGTAAGGGGCAACAGACTTCTAGGAAAACATAAAGTGAACTTGCAAGCTCAAATGGGCAGACTGGATAGGCCGTAGACCCTTCTCTGCCAACACTGTCTAAGTATCTAAGTCACAGAGGAGACAGATGAGTATATGGTGGGAAGGGGCAGAGCAGATGGCAGTGGAAAGAGAACCCCAAAATTTGGTGAACTGGAAGGAGAAGACAGCTTGACCAGCTGGGGATTTCCTTGGGGGGATTGAGAGAGAGCGAGAGACAGAGTTGCAAGTGGGTTACGAAGTGTTAGTGGTGGGGGGAAGTGAAGAGGGAAGTAAGGTAGGAGGGGAAGGAGCCAAACCAGTATTTTGACATAAAGGAAACACAAAGGGTGAGGAGTCTGGCCTCAAGGGAAGGGAAGGAAAGGGAGGAGTACAATGAGCAACAGTGGGTTTGTGGAGGGGGGGGTAGTCCAGGGCAAAGCAACACAAGAAGTGAAAGAGGGGATCCAGTCTGACCAGAATGGACTTGGGAGCAGCACTGTATAATATGTCACCATAGCTGAAGATCATGAGTCTTTCAGATGATCACACTAGTGGTAGAATTAGTCTGATACAATCTACTATATTGCAGTGACCAGTAAGTAAAAAAAAGATGTTTTTGCACACTAAGTGCAAATTGGTAGCAGAAGCATACTTGGCTGTGGGGCTCTTAGTGCTGGCTGTTACCCTTAAATGTTTTCTCCTCCTCATTTTTCCTTCCCAGGTTGGACCTGGAAATGACTCATGGGTCAAAGTGTCTATCCTGGTCACCAAATTTGAAATAAATTAGAAGTAAAGAAATTTGGAAGCATGCCACTAAAAAGCCCCTTCCCCAACGAATAGTAAAAAAAGACAAAAAAAAAAAAACAAACTGAAATTATGCCAGGATTGTATTTGCAGACTGTGGTTAAGAATACCAGAATAAATGCTAGCACAAGGGCTCCAACTGAAAGCTTGGGAAAGCAGCACATAAGTACTGTATTCTGATGGAGTACAGGCAGCCCTGGCCTGAAGTGTTGAGTTGATTAATTTTTCTGTTATAGATTTTGATAGGGGACAAGAAAGTAGCAGGGACCATTGCCAAGCCTGAACTCTGTCTACCTCACTGGAAAAAAGTTAGACTAAAAGTTGAGCATCAAGTCTAACAGAACCTAGTTGTGCCCCTTACTAGTCAACAGGGTAATCATATCAGACCTAGGCATTGTTCTTTTTTTGGCACCAATTACACTTCTGGAATGAAATCAATAGAAAACTCATCACAATGGCATTTTTCCATTTCAAACTGGTGACTGGTTGATACTGGCACAAATTCAATGTCCTTTCAGTTTGCTGTTAGCTATCACATACATTTAAATATTTCATGACTTGTTGAAGGGTATTTCAATTTTTTATGATCTAAATCCATACATGAATATTTTAAAAGTTTACATTTTCTAGATTTGCATAAGGAAGACAAAAATGTTAATATGGACATTAACCTGCATATATTCGAGTGCTGTATGCATATCTATCTATCTATCTATCTCTCTGTGTGACCACAAAACTATCAAAAATAGTAGCTCATCTGTCTTATTTTCAGGAAGCCCCATGCTAATTAATAATAACATTTTCATTCACACAAAAAGGGAAAGCATTAGAAAAATCAGAAAGATAACAGGATACTTTATCATGTCTGCTAAACAGTACTTAGCCTGTAGGAGTCCAAAACAGGTAAACCCTATGATAGGGAGTCTGGAATGGTCCAGTTAGAAGTGTGCCATGTATTAGCTGGAGTTGGATCTGACCACTGTGAGCTCACAAGTAGAGATGTTACAAAGTTTTACTTTGCTGGTGAAGTTCTGTCAAAGTTGTCAAAACTGTCTTCGTGAAAAACTTTCTAAAGTACCCACTTCATCACTTTTCAATTTGTTTTCCTGGCAAAGTGGCACTTTTTCAGGTGCCATCATGAGAAGTCAGGTGAAGTTGCAACTTCCCTGGTGAATTTGCATGACTTAGCTTGAAAAAAGGTGCCACTCCACCCGATGAAAACTTTGCGAAAGTCCACACTTTGCACTTAACAAACTCGGCAAACTTAGTGAATTGTTTCACAAAATGAAGTCTTCCAACTTCACGCGTCTACTCACAAGTGATGGAGCATAGCAGATCCCTGAGTGAGGGAAACCAAATGAAGGCTGATAAATGGTACTCTACTTACTGAACCATTGAATATTTGATTTATACAATATGGCCCTTATAAACACTGGTGATGGATTTCAGGATTTTCAGTTATGAGTTTTGTATTTGGTGACAAGTTAAATAATGGCTTGATGCACATGTCAGCATCAATTTGTGTGAAAGGTGAGACACAAGTTATTTTCTATTGGTCAACAAAGCATGGGGAAATGTCATTGATTGGCAGATGTGAGTGGAGGGTGTAGCTCATTGATCAAAGTGCATATGCATTAATACCTTCAGGCAGTAGATTCCAGAGTAGGAAAATCAAAGTCCGGTAGGACTTTGACCTTGATTACTTTTATCACCCAAGCCCAGGAGAAGGACTGATTGGGAGCCCAGAGAAAAGAGGGCTTTGTAATCATCATGGAGTGGTGTTCAGCAGGGACAATGCCAGGATCATCAATATCATGTCATGGATTCTGCAGGAATTCTTCATGGAGCAGATTCTGATTTGACAGCATCTAACTGCAATTTACCATTGTTTTTTATTTTATGGACTTTTTTGTGTTTTCATCATCCAGTTGCTTCTTCTTCTTTGACAGTGTCTAACTTCATTTGGACTACCAAGTCGTCATTTGTTGGGGGTGGTTGCCTCTTTTTGGGCGGATTTTATCTATTTTTTTCTGAGTGTAGGATATACATAAACATAATGACTGAATGCAACCCTAAAAGTTTATTTTTCTTGATACAAATAATTCTTAAACATATTACAAACAAAATAGAAGTCAGCATTAAGATAAGGCATCTCCACAAATGGTGTTAGAACAAAGAGGCAGACACAGGAATGTTACTGTAAACAAATAGCTTGTTAGTGTATCCAACAGCGGGGTTGTGAATGGCCATTAATGAGGGAGCCGGGACTTTGGCATGTTAAAGTCAAAATGAGACAGCTGTGCTCCTGGTGAATATAGACCTGGTTGTGAAATTTGCAATTGTAGATTGCAATAACAAGCCTAAAGTGATGGTAAATATTGGACAGCCACTGAGAATGATGAGAAAAATTCTTTATGCCACAGAAATTGACAAAGTTTGAGTCTCACCTTTCATCTACCTAGCTAGCTAGCTATCTAGCTATCTATCTATCTAACATTGCTATTAAAGTGATGGTGTACAGGTGAAATAATTCCATTGAGTAGTCAAACATGCTATTAAACCATAAAACTAAAGGCTTAGTGGTCCTATTTTCTTGTTTAACCATGAGACAGAAGTATGTTACAAGCATACTGTAACTTTTCTATCTATTGTTTTTTCATAATTCAGTTGGTTAGTTGAAAATGACTTGATTTTAAGTTTTCATTTTACATGTGTTAGAAACCATCTAGCAGGGCAGGAGTTTAAACTTGTTAAGGAGTGTGGTGTGCCAATTGTTCCTTGTTTAGTGTTTATAGTGTAAAGACTGTGTTCATGGTTGCCATGGCTGCTGATTTTTGTTCATCAACTTTGAGCAGGATAGTAACTTGTTATGCAAATGATGTGCCTGATGGGTGAGTAGAAAAGTACTCACCATAGTATTCTTGTTTCTTCAAAGGGATCACTCATTATGATTAAACTGATGCAGTCAGCCTCCTGTGTTGAACTGCTTGGAGAGATGGAATGCTATGCAAATGATGGAACTCTCAATTGGTCCGTGCCAATTTCAAACTGCTGCCCTAGTAACTGCTGCACTCTGAGTACTTCAGATTCTTACATAGCCTAACTGGGTATCAGATCCACTAGCTAAACCTAATATATTACAAAACAATTTTTGTCCCCTTGGGTCAAAAACATCCCTAAGAGACAAGCCTAAAACTCGAGACCACAAGGAAACCAATTGGTTAAATGGTGAGTCTCTAACTTAGCTCATATACAAAAACCTTAAAGCAGGGATGCAGAACAACTTCCTCTCCTTTATACGAACCCCCCCCCCCTTCTTAAGTTTCTGGTAGGGGAGGCAGGGTGGGTGCTTTAATCATAATGAGTGATTCCTTTGAAGAAACAAGATTACTATGGTGAGTAATTTTTTCTTCTGACTCCAGGAATCATTCATTATGATTAAACTGCTGCAGGCTACCAAGCAGTACCCTTGGAGGTTGGGCAGAGAACCTATTTGGGAAACAGGTTCTGCAGAACTGCTGTACCAAACCTGGCATCACTTCTGGATTGAAGGTCCAAGCTGTAGTGCTTTGTGAAAGTGTACACTGTTTTTCATGTAGCTGCTTTGCAGATTTCTAGTAGTGGAATCTCTCTTGAAGCTGCCACTGAAGCAGCTGTGCCCCTAGTGGAGTGTGCCCTTAGGACCAGGGGCACTTGTTTACCAGCTTTACTTTAACAAAACTGTATACATGCCACTATCCAGTGAGCAATTGTACATTTTGTGCAGCTCTGTCCTTACCCACTTCACCGTAGGTGAGGAAGAGCTGTGTTTTACTTGATCTGTAAGACTTGGTTCTGTCAATATAGTGGCTTAAGTGCCCTTTGACATTAATGGAGTGAAGTTTCCTTTCTGGAGAACTGGAATAATCTGTTAAGAAAGCAGGTAGAGTGACTGACTGATTTAAATGAAAATCAGATACCACTTTGGGAAGGAATTTTATATTGGTCCTGAGGACCACCTTGTCCCTGTGAAATGAGATGTAGTCCTCATCTGTACACAGGGCTTGTAACTCACTGATCCTTCTGGCCGAAGTCATAGCAACCAGAAACATGATTTTCCAAGTGATATACTTCAGATCTGCAGTTGCCATGGGTTTGAATGGTGCATCCATTAGCTTGGCAATGCAGATATTCAGATTCCAAGATGGGACCGGTTCCCTCAGGGGAGGGGTGCAGGAGGTTGAGGCCTTTAAAGTATTTCCTGAAGACTGGATGAGAAGCCATAGACCTCTCTTTACCAACTGACAGGTAAGCTAAGACTGAAGCCAGGTGGACCTTGAGGGTCGAGGGCTTCAGGCCCAATGAGTGTAGATGTGTCATGTAATCCAGGAGAATAGCAAAGTCAGCCCTGGAGGGGTCAGTATCCTTACCTGAACACCATATGGAGAACCTCTTCCACTTAGATGAATATGTTTTTTCTAGTGGAAGGTTTTCTGGAACCACTAAGCACTTTCAGCACCTGTTCTGACAGTTTAAGGTTACCAAATTCTAAGTCCTCAAGAGCCAGGCCCTGAGTCTCAGTGATTTGAGGTTGGGATACAGGATCCTACCCTGAGAGGAGGTCAGCAGGTTGTGCCTCCTGGGCAAGTGAATTGGTGGGGCCACTGACAGGGTCAGCAAAAGTGAGTGCCAGTGTTGCGTCGCCCAATCAGATGCCACCAGTATCATTGTTGCTGGTTGGGACCTCAATTTCAGCAGGGTCCTGAATATCATTGGAAAAGGAGGGAAGGCATACAGAAACTTCCCTGACCAATCCAGGGCCATTGCATCTATGGGAAGTGTACCCCTGAGAGGAGGCCTACAACAGTACATTGGTAACTGGTGAATTTCTACAGGAGCAAAAAGATCCACCTCTGGAGTGCCCCACCTCCTGAAAATTGTACTGTGTATCTGGAGATTCAGACATCACTCATGGTGGTCCTGACTTATCCTGCTGAGGAAATCTGCCAGTACATTGTCCTTCCCTGGAAGGTGTATGGCTGATAGGGATACTTTCATGGAGTATGCCAAGGGACACAGCCTCATTGCTTCTGTGCACAGTGGGGCTGATCTGGTTCTTCTTGTTTGTTGATGCAGTACATAGTTGTGATGTTGTCTGTTCTGACCTGCATCACCTTGTTTTGAAGATGTGGAGCAAATGCCTGTAGTGCCAGGTTCACTGCCATGAGCTCCAGCAGATTTATGTGCAACAGAGACTCTTGGGGAAACCATGTGCCACATGCTGTGTGGTCCAGCATGTGTGCTCCCCAACCTAGAAGGGAGGCATCTGTTGTGAGAACTAGGGAAGGCTGTTTCCTTAGAAAAGGTACACCTACCTGAAGGTTGTGCTCATGCAGCCACCACTGTAGTACCTGTAATAGGCTGTGGGTGACTGGAACCAGTTTAGGCAGTGGGTCTGTCCTTTGTGACCAGTACTGTCTCAGGTGAAACTGGATGTCTTTCATTTGGAATCTGGAACCTAGCACCACTGTGGTGGCAGCTGCCATGTGACCCAGCAGCCTGAGGAATTCTCTTGCTGGTCTGGGTTTTCCTAGTATGAATGACTTTGCAAACTGCAGAATGTTGTCTACCCTGTCCTGGGGCAGAAAAGCTCTGCCTAGGCTGGTGTCACATTCTGCTTCAATGAACTCCAGTATCTGTACTGGAATTTGTTGTGACTTCAGCTCATTTATGAGGAAACCTAAGGACTCTAGAGTAGATTTTGTTAGTGTTAGGGATTGCTCTGCATGTTGCAGAGACTGACCCATTACTAGTCAGTCGTCCAGGTAGGGGTAGACTGTCACCCTCTGTTTTCTCAGAAACTCTACCACTACGGTCAGGCACTTTGTGAAGGCCCATGGTGCTGAAGTTAGGCCAAATGGGAGTGCTGTGAACTGATAATGGCCTGAGGCCAGCCTGAATCTCAGGTACTTTCTGTGAGATGGTCTGATAGGGATGTGGAAGTAAGCATCCCTTAGGTCTAGGAAAGCTAGCCAGTCTCCCTTCTGTAGTGTGGGAATGATTATTGAGAGAGTGACCATTTTAAATTTTGGCATCAGGATGTTTGTTCAGAAGTCTTAGATCCAGGATAGGTCGCCAATCCCCATTCTTCTTCCTGGTGAGGAGGTATCTGGAGTAGAAGCCTTTGCCCCTCTGGTTTAGGAGCACTGGCTCCACTGCTTTGATTGCCAGACGGTGTTTTACCTCTGTTTCCAGTCAGATTCTGCAGATATAACTGGTACAAAGATTCTTATTCTCAGTTTGGAGAATAATTTGAAGCTGAGTGACAGCCCCAGGCTCACTACCTCCAGGACCACTTGTCTGTGGTGATGGTGTGCCAATCCTGGAGGTAGTGAGCCAACCTGCCACCTACTGGTGGTTCTATGATAGGGGACATAACCTGTACAAGCCCATCAGGGATTCTCTGTGGACTGGGCCTGAGTCTGTGGGGAGGGAGAAGCTCTTCTCATAGCTCACCTGCCCCCTCCTCTAAATTAATCTCAAGACTGCTGTTGCAGCTGAGAGGCCTGTGCTTGGAAAAATGGTTTGGGATAGGATCCCCTACTCCTGCCTCCCCTAGTTTGGGCCCTATAGGAGGTAGAAGGCCTATCCTTAGAGTTACTTCTATAGGTAGCTTTGTATTCCTTTATCTTTTTCATGTAGGCCTCTGTTTTGTCACCAAACAATGAGGTTTTTCTCAGATGGGAAATCCATTGCCTTGGCCTGAGTATCCAAGGTCAGTTTGGTGGCTCTGAGTCATGAAAATCTCCTTAGGGGAGACAGCTAAAGCCATTAGTCTGTCTGCAGTGTTATTTGCATCCACCGCCGTGTGGAACTGGTATTTGGTGGCATCCAGTGCAGCTCTTGCTGTATCCTGCAAGTCAACTGCCACTTCACCTGGCACCCTGTTAGCCAGGGCTACAACTGAATTCCAGAATGCCTTCTGGTATTGCACTGCATAAGCCATGTAACTGGCTTGCCTGACTATCAGAAAGGCAGCCATGTACCCCTTCTTTTCCATGGCATCCATTTTCTGAGAATCTTTTTCCAGAGGATGGGTAGCCAAAGGTATCCTGGCCTTGTCACAGGCAACAGCCTGAACCACCCCTTCAGGGTCAGGATGGCTGAATAGGAAACAGGCTATGGTTCTATCCAGCTGATATTTCTTATCAACATTTTTGTCTACTCCAGGTATTGAAGTTGGAGTCTGAAATATTTGCAATGCTGCCTTTTTTAAGGAATTATGCATAGGTAGTAAACAGCACTTTGTGGGAGCTAGCCCCATCAAGTCAAGGAACTCTGCTTTCCTCATATCCTCCTCTGTCTCCTGCTGAGGAAGGTTGAGCATCTCTACCATGTTTTTTACAAAGGCATAGTGGGAGGTATAATCCTCTGGTCCCCTAGGAGGAGATCCAAACTCTTGTTCTGGGGAATCCTCTGGGTCTATCGATTCCCCTTCAAAATCCTCCTTGCCATAAATAGCCTGTGGTTCCAGAGGAGCTGATACTAGCCCAGGAACCAGTGCAGCCGGTATGGGAACTGGGACTGCAGCCTGCAGTGCTTGTAAGATCTGTAAGGCCTTAGGAATGTCCTCAGCTGAGGACATATTGTATTTGTCTGCTGGGAGCTCCTTAGCCTTCTCAGCCGGAGGTGAAACAATATACTTTTCCTTGTATTTTTTCTTAAGTGGGACAGTTTCAGCCCCTGTCTCCACAGTCCTTTTTGACTTATCTTGCTCAGTCTTGTCTGACCCCTTGTCTTTACCTCCATCCTTCTTAGGTGCTGAGGTAGAGGAACTACTTTCACCCAGTAGTAGCAGAAGCAGAGGCCATTTCTTCTAACTTCTTGGCCCTTTTTATCAATGTTTTAGGACAAAATATTTTACAGATATCACAATTGGCAAAAATATGGCTAGTACCCAGACAAAAAACACAGAGGGAATGTCTGCCTGCTTTTGTTATAATCTGCCCACAAGACTCACAATACTTTAAACCAGTTGCTCCTGTGTGTTTTTTAGGTTTGTCAACAGGTTCCTCTGACACTGAGCAGGATGCAGTAAAATCAAATTAAAGATTTTTTATCAGTTCCTTGGAACCGGAGATTTCAAATATAAACAACCACTAATGGTTCCTGAAACCTAGTGCTACTCGGTCCCTGAGAGAAAAAAAGAACCAAAAATTAATATAAAGATAAATACTATAAAGGGGTAAAAGGAACAGACTGCAAAATCACTTTATGTCTTAAACCTCACATAAACCACAGAATCCTCAGTTCCAAGGAACCGCAAGAGAACCATGAACAACATAAAGAATTAATATCAGCTACAAAATTAACTAACTCTAAGGGCAGCAATTTAAAATTAAACTTAAAACATTACTTATCGACCCGTAATGAATTTGAAGAAAGTTGAAGGGGAGCTCTCTGGGATGTTTTCACTAGGCAGGTGGAGTAAAGAATCTGCATCACTTAGAGTGCAGCAGTTACTAGGGCAGCAGTTTGAAATTGGCACGGGCCAATTGAAAGTTCCATTATTTGCATAGCATTCCATCTCTCCAGGTAGTTCAACAGAGGAGGCTGACTGTATCAGTTTAATCATAGTGAGTGATACTTGGGGTTAGAAGAAGTCAAACCAAGATGGAGCCTTTATTTGATTTGTACAAATTTACTATCTCAAAAAGCTTTTGAATTTCTGATTTTCAAAGTGATTGCCCATGTTACAGGATTTGGTTTTTGTCCAAATGTGTTCTGCAGTGAGTCACATTAGTTTCATTGAATTTAAATGTTTCTTTTACTTTTAACAGTGGTTTGTTCTGCAGTAATCAATTTAAAGAGAAGAGAGATGTGATGCAACATTTTTTTTTTTTGGAGTCTTAGTTTTCACCTTTTTATCAGCTGGTGTAGTTCCTGGATTGTGTGTGCTTTAAATTAAGTGCTATGATGACAAGAAAAGCTAGCTTCATTATTAGGTTTGACAATCCCAAGGAACACCCCACAACAATCCCACCAAGACTCTTGAGACCCAAAACCCTAATGCTTTTTCATTAACCTGCTTTGTGCACTTTGCATTCTTCAGCCCTAATGTCTCCATTAATGTAGTTTTTTGGAATGAATATCCCTTCTTTTTGTGATAGTGGAATTGTATTTTTAGCTCTGCTTTACCAAACAACTAACAAGTGAAAAACAACAGAGTCTTAATACTTGTAGTTGTACCTCTACGCCATAACATCCTAGCATAGATTTTTTTACCTGGGTCCTGGGGATTCTGGGACAGGGGCTGGTTGGCTTGAAGGAACATATAGCAATACTTGTAAAGCAGGAATAGCAATGGGGTCACAAATGATCAGCATCTCTTTAGTAACTAACGGGGACAAACAAGATACTCTAAACATAAAACAATACTTATTTGATACACAGTCAGTGTCCTCCAGTTCTGAAGTTGGCATTTTGTTGTGCTGTGTTCATCGTTCCATCACAACTATAGATATAAACTGGAAAATGGGTTAGTATGAATAATAAAAATACTAATTAGCTTTATCAGGTGGGAAAGGATTGTAATTTATTTGGGTGGTTTAAAGTGGGTTGGTTGGGAGAGTACCAAGGAGATGAGAAGAGGATGTGTAACATTACAGCAACCAGGGTCCAGGAATGGATCTGGATCATTTGAGTCACTCGTGGATGCCAGTGTGGGGAATGTGGACAGGATTCAGGATCCCTGGGATCACTCTCCTCTCGTAGGTTCATAGTTGTCTCAGACAAAAAACTAGGCCAAAACCCCTCTAGTTTAGTCCTCTCCCTGCTCAGTGGATTTAAGTCATACTATCAAGCTCCATGTACTTGTTTAGTCTCAGTTTGAGTACAGCAAGGGACTCTCTATCCACAACCTCATATGGTAATCTGTACCATGTCTTTACCACCCTCTGTTTGAACCAATTCTCTCTCATTTTCATCATAAAAAAATCTTTTAGCTGGAAATTATGGCTTTTCAAGTTCAATTCTCTTTCCTTCTTGCTTAACCCAATGCAATTCAAGAAATCCTTATTTATAGTAGTTTTATACACCATTATTGTGTAGTGAATATAGGTCAGCTGTTCCAGCCTGTCTTTGTAACGCATTCTTTCTATATCACATACTAGCCTTGTCACCCTTCTCTGTACAGCCTCCAATCTTTTCACATCCATTCTCCTGTATGGATTCCAGAATTGCACTCCATACTCCAGATGAGGTCTTACTAGTGATCTCAACAGTAGCACCACCACCTTCCTGTTTTTTTTTGGGGGGGTGAAGTTGTCATTCATTAAGTGTCAGTTTCAGTGTAACTGTAGGATAGATAATCATTAACTACATACAGGTACATCAGAGGTAATTACACTACGGTTACATGTTTATCACCTTTTGCACACCCTGCAACACTGACTGGGTGATGGACTGCCAAACTGGCTTAGAGTCAAGAGGTGGAAGTCCCCCCCCCCATTATCTCCATCATGGGGAGAATCTGTGTGTGGGGTCATAAGGTACAAGGTAAGTTCCTAAGATGGGGTGATGGGGTTGGGCAACTGTCAGAAGTAGGAGGCCTGTTGGTGGTGCAGGGCCTGCAGCAACCAGACTTTAATCCAGCCAGCTGCTCTTTTCCCTATTTTTCTTGCCACTCAACTTGTCCCAATGCACTGCCTGGGCCCACCAGGCCTCAACACACATGTCAAGATCTTGTGAGGGAAGGCTCCCATGCCCATCACAGGGTATGCCAAAACATTGCCATGCCTTTCCCCAGGCTGGAGCCAGTGCTGCACACTGCAGCACCTTCCCTCCAGCCTCGACTCATCCAGCTGGACCACTGAGCTTGCACCCGAACTCAGGTTACCAGCACGGGATTGCAGTGTGGTCCCCACAGGGTTAACAGCCAGCACTGCAAACAACTTAACCTCATAACATTTTTTGTGACATTTTGACCCTAAATGTTTAACATAATCTTTTTATGACCCTTCTTCTGAACATGACAGATGTAATTTATAAAATACTGTCTGAAACATCATTTCACACCGTATGTCCAAAAACACATTATGGCAAGGAGATGAGAAGAGGATGTGTGAAAAAAATGGCTATGTTGAAAATTTGGGGTCAACATATTAAAAATTATCAACATTTTGAGTGAGTGTTGAGAAATGTCAATGTACATTCATAACATTTTTTTTAAATATTTTGACCCCAAATTTTCAACATAGTCTTTTTGTGACCCCACCTAATGAATGTGTTAGGTAAACATCAGATCCCACCCAAAAGGTAATTTTGCTGAGTGACTGCAAAATCAACTTTCAGGATGGATTTGAAAAGTGTCACCTACCATGTTCATGAGGTGGGGTCTCCAAAAGTCCAGTTTGAAAATGTTTAGGGGGAAGTTTGACATCAGTCTGTTGGAACGTATCATTAAGGATGATTTAATCTCTGTAGTTTCTAGTTTAGATCAAACTCAGCATGGATTTATTAAAGGTAGATCTTGTATAACAAACTTGTTATGTTTCTATGATAATGTCAGTCAAAACCTGGATGGGGTGTTCCTTATGATGTTATTTTTCTGGATTTTAAGAAGGCTTTTGATTCTGTTCCATATTGGGCTTTGATAAAAAAATTACAGATTTTTAACATCAATCCAATTTATGTTAGATGGATTTCAGATTGGCTGTTAAGTAGAAAGCAGAGAGTTATGATCTGTTCTGGCCCCTTTAATTTTTCAGGTTTTTAAATCTGATTTATCCATTAATACTGATAGTACCATTGTCAAATATGTAGATGATTGTAAAATCTGTAATATTTGTGAAAACGATTATGATGGCATGGTTATTCAGAGAGGCCTAAAGATGCTTGAAATTTGGTCCCAAAAGGGGAATCTCTTTTTTTAATACCTCAAAATGCTGCGTCCTACACTTTGGGAAAAATAACTTAAAACATCAGTATTATCTGTACGACAAGTTGTTAATTAGTAAGGACAGTGAAAAAGATCTTGGTATAACTGTTGATGTTAAGTTGTCTTTTGATTCCCATATTACTAATACCATAAATAAAGCAAATAAGATTTGGTGGGCCATTCGTCATAATATGACTTCAAAAAATCCAGATGTGCTTCTACCTCTGTATTGAGCATAAGTTAGATCTCATCAGGATTTTGGTTCCCAGTTGTGGAGCCCATATAATAACAAGCATTTGTCAATGCTGAACGTTCGCTTACAGGTATTTGCAGTGGTGTTTGGCATGTATGGTGCTATACCCTAATGCCCTGTGCGATTGCTGGTATTTGCACAATAAATTTTCAGCATGACCTTTTTGTTACCCCCATAGTGCGCTACAAAGGCAGAAACTCGTTTTGGGCAGGATGTGAAAAATGACAGCTGTACTGCTCATAAGGAAGTGTGGTAAAATGGCAATGTTGAAAATCTGGAGTGGAAATATTGAAAATTCGCAAATCTACGAGCGTGCGTGGGAACTGTGCAGTGCACACTCTTAAAATAGTCATTGTTAGGAATTTTTTCACCAAATTGTCAACATTGGCATTTTAAAACCTCTGCTAATGAACAGTGTCACTGTGATTGTCTTACTGTGTGCCATACATTGATTTTGCACAGCGACTGCGGCATTGTGCACTACATGGGCAGAAACACATTTTGGGCAGGATGTGAAAAATGACAGCTGTACTGCTCATAAGGAGGTGTGGTAAAATGGCAATGTTGAAAATCTGGAGTGGAAATATTGAAAATTTGCAAACCTACGCGCGTGCGTGGGAACTGTGCAACGCACACTCGTAAAACAGTTATTTGTAGGAATTTTTTCACCAAATTTTCAACATAGCCATTTTAAGATCTCTGCTCATAAACAGTGACACTGTGATTTTCTTAATGTGTCCCATACACTGAGTTCGCACACCGACTGCGCCATTGTGAGCTACATGGGTGGAAACACATTTTGGGCAAGATGTGAAAAATGACAGCTGTACTGCTCATAAGGAGGTGTGGTAAAATGGCAATGTTGAAAATGTGGAGTGAAAATATTGAAAATTCGCAAACTTACGGGCGTGCATAGGAGCTGCGCAATGAACACTCGTAAAACAGTCATTTTTAGGAATTTTTTCACCAAATGTTCAACATAGCCATTTCAAGATCTCTGCTCATAAACAGTGACACTGTGATTTTCTTAATGTGTCCCATACACTGAGTTCGCACACCGACTGCGCCATTGTGAGCTACATGGGTGGAAACACATTTTGGGCAAGATGTGAAAAATGACAGCTGCACTGCTCATAAGGAGGTGTGGTAAAATGGCAATGTTGAAAATGTGGAGTGAAAATATTGAAAATTCGCAAACTTACGAGCGTGCATAGGAGCTGCGCAATGAACACTCGTAAAACAGTCATTTTTAGGAAATTTTTCACCAAATTTTCAACATAGCCATTTTAAGACCTCTGCTCATGAACAGTGTCACTGTGATTTTCTTAATGTGTCCCATACATTGAGTTCGCACACCGACTGCGCCATTGTGTGCTACATGGGCGGAAACATGTTTTGGGCAGGATGTGAAAAATGACAGCTGTACTGCTCATGAGGAGGTGTGGTAAAATGCCAATGTTGAAAATGTGGTGAAAATATTGAAAGTCGCAAACTTCAGACGTGCGTAGGAACTGTGAAACACAGACTCGTAAAACAGTCATTTTAAGAATTTTTCACCAAATTTTCAGCACAGTCATTTTAAGACCTCTGCTCATGATCAGTGTCAGTGTGATTTTCTTAATGTGTCCCATACATTGAGTTCGCACACCGACTGCGCCATTGTGCGCTACATGGGCGGAAACATGTTTTGGGCAGGATGTGAAAAATGACAGCTGTACTGCTCATGAGGAGGTGTGGTAAAATGGCAATGTTGAAAATCTGGAGTGCAAATATTGAAAACTCGCAAACATACGAGCATGCATAGGAACTGCGCAACGCAGACTCATAAAACAGTCATTTTAGAATTTTTCACCAAATTTTCAACACAGTCATTTAAGACCTCTGCTCATGATCAGTGTCACTGTGATTTTCTTAATGTGTCCCATACATTGAGTTTCGCACACCGACTGCGCCATTGTGCGCTACATGGGCGGAAACATGTTTTGGGCAGGATGTGAAAAATGACAGCTGTACTACTCATAAGAAGGTGTGGTAAAATGGCAATGTTGAAAATCTGGAGTAGAAATATTGAAAATTCGCAAACCTACGAGCGTGCGTAGGAACTGTGCAATGCACGCTCGCAAAACAGTAATTTCTAGGAATTTTTTCACCAAATTTTCAACATAGCCATTTTAAGACCTCTGTTAATGAACAGTGTCACCGTGATTTTCTTAATGCATCCCATACATTGATTTTGCACACCGATTGCGCCATTGTGCGCTACATGGGTGGAAACATGTTTTGGGCAGGATGTGAAAGATGACAGCTGTACTGCTCATAAGGTGGTGTGGTAAAATGGCAATGTTGAAAATCTGGAGTGAAAATATTGAAAATTCATGAACTTACGAGCCTGCGTATTAACTGCATAACGCATGCTCGTAAAACAGTCATTTTTTGGAATTTTTGCATCAAATTTTCAACATGGGGTTTTTGGGACCCCTTCTCATGAATGATGTCACTGTCATGGTGTTATTTGGGCCTGAAGGGTGATTTCATGCAGTGACTGCGCAGTGACTGTGAAATCACCCTTTGAACTGAATAACGCGATGAGCAGATGATTCATGAGAAGGGGTCCCAAACCTATGTTGAAATTTGGTGCAAAATGCCAAGAAATGACTGAGATATGCAATAAAGTTGAACCCCCTATCTAGCCCATTATACAGCTTACCAGCATTTCCTCAGTTCACGGTCGGCTTTGAAGAGTGCAGACGTGTTCCCGGTCCACGAAGATCGTCGCACCGAGTTCCGGAGGTAAGTATGGGGTGAGGGGGGTGTGGGGAGGCTGGGTGTGCAGTGGGTGGGTGCGAGAGTTGTGGGAGGGGACTGGGAGACTATGTGGGACCGTTTTTCTTTACAGGTTTTTAAAAAGCGGACTTTGTGGGACGCTTGCCACGCTGGGGTGGGCTCCCAGTGTGCAGAAGATGGCTAGGGTGGCCTGAGCCGACAGGGATTGGGCACCCCAGCGGAACTTCTGCGGGGGCTGAGGGGCCGGCGGGGGATTGGGTACCCGCGTCGGCCAAAACTAAAATGGAAGGTTTGCCACCCTCGGGTGGAAGCTCCCAGCATGGCAGAAGGATGGCTTGGGGGCCGTAGAGCTGGCGAGGATTGGCCACCCTGTCGGCAAACAATGTTTGCCACACTGGGGTGGGCTCCCAGTGTGGCACCAAAGCTTTGGGGGGGTGTGGCATGACACGCGCTGGGGGGAGCGCGTGACTCGAGGGGGGCAGCGTGACAAGGTGCTCAGTATGACAGTGGTGGTTTTCTTTGAAGCAAAGACTACCGCTGTCATACAGAGCTCCCACAACCATTGGTGCAGGACCACCACGCCTGCTCAACAAAGCACTGGATTGAATGGGAGAGGCACACCTCCAAAGTGTGCTACTCTCCCAAAACATTCCTTGAGCATGCACGCAAGTGAACGTAAAAAGGATGTGGCTAGATTGGAGAGAGTACAGAGAAGGTTAACTAAATATCTAGTATCCTCAAAAACAATTTCATATATGGATATATTAGTGAAATTTGATTTAATGTCACTGGAAGAAAGAAGAATGAGAGGTGATTTGTTGCTTTTATGGGATTTGCATAATGATGAATATTTATTTGTTCATAGTGGTCTTGATCATAAACTAACTAAGATTGATACTAGAGGCTATCCACTTCAATTATCTAGAAATAAATATCGTACTAATAAAAGAGCTCACTTCTTTTCACAACGAGTAGTTTCATTGTGGAATAAATTGCCAACTAGTGTTGTAATCAGTGATAATAAATTAACTTTTAAAAGTAGACTTGATGTTCTTGGGAACTTGAATAAGCTCCCAAAAAGTTAATTGTAGGTATGAGGCCATTATAGGCAATTCTAGCTTTTGTGCCTCTTACAGTATCTTAGTATGTATCTTAGTATAAGTTTAAAAAAAGACTAAATTATGATTAAAAGTTCAAAACACATTGTAATACATTAATCATACTTACATTGTTTTTCAGTTCCCCGGCCAGAGTTGAAGAGTAAAGATGCATCTCCAACCCAGACAGGATTATGATGTTGTGCTAAATTTATATGAGTGAGGGTATTGGAGTGAGGGGATAGTGGCTGCTGAGTGGGGGACAGGGCCAGGGTAGGTGGGGGAGGAGATAGCTCCATAACAGATAATTATGGACCTTTATTCATTTATTCTTTATTACAGGTTTTAAAAAAGGAAAAAGACATTGAGGGACTTTTTTTTTATCAGAGATACTGACACTGGAGATTGGGCACCCCACAGCAGGCTAGGTGTTTGGTAATATCAGGGATGAGCACTCTGGTATCACAGACAGTCAGGTTGGGGGAAGGAAGTGGGTCTAAGTCCACAATGGGGATTGGGCACACCAGTGTTGGGATGTCAGAGTGGTAGGCAGGAGGGAATTAAGGGGCAGGAACTGAACCAAGGCGTACCTCACCCTCATATCTCCATGGCCCCGGACAGGCACAGGGTGTGTGGTATGTATGACCGCAAGCACCCACGGGGCACCTATCCATGACTCCATCCCCCGGTGTGCAGGTTTGAGGGGGGATGGGCTGGTGCAGAGGGTGGACCTGGGGAGGTATCCAACTGGATGCCTAACATGGGCCCATAGTGAATTCCTTGCTCCCATGCAGCTGCCATAGTGCAGATGAGCATATCCATGGCAATACACCACAAGAAACAAATGTTAGGGTGCCCACCCAATCTGCTGCCCCAGCCCTCCCCACCAGCCAAGTGGGTAGGGGTAGCACGGAGGGCCGATTCACAGTCCCACCACGATCAGTGGGAAAAGTCCATCGGGGCATGCAGTGGGTACAGCAGGGTCCTGGCTGCCATAACCTGTGCTCCCCATTTCTGACACTCTGCATGGTACTGAATTCCATGGAGCAGAGGCACACCCACAACATGCCCCTTCAACTGCCCCTGGCACAGAGATGCCCAAGGGGCTGTGGAGTCTGATGCGTAAGTGTCTTTCGAGCCCTTTGTGAATGCTGCCAGGGTTCTGTGGGACCCCAGATGAGTGGCATTCACTATTCAGGTTGCCTACAGTCCCCAGATACATGGTGCATAGGCGTATTTTTTTCATGCATAAAGCATACTGTTTGCAATGTCTTGAAAGCCCTGCCTCTGGAACACTAATGCATTCTTAAAAAACAACTGTATTAAAGAATGTGGTTGTAAACATTTAGATATATCTTGAATGTTAATTTTTCTAACCCCACATGCTCAGAAACTGAGCTGTTTTCTTAGATATTTTGAAAACTAGTTTAGGAGGTAAAAAGCACAAAGGCACACACCTTGACTCAAACATTATCAAACCTGAAATTTTCTGGTTTCAAATCCTTCTAGTCTTTATGTCTGCATAGAGAGACCTATTCTGGTGCATAGTGAAATGATAAGTAGAGAGGAAAAGGGGTCTAAGGGCATAACCAGATACAGAATGCATAGCTAGATGTTATGCACTCCACCCAGTGGATGGAACTGAAGCACATCAATGTGAATCAGTGCATCTGTTCCCCACCCACTCTGCACCTCTCTGAACATGTGCTTTCTCTATTTCTTTCTCTGTCTCTCTGTCTCTGTCTCTCTCTCTCTGTCCCTCTGTATCTCTGTGTCACTCTCTCTGTGTGTCTCTCTCTCTCTCTCTCTCTCTCTCACTAGGTCTGTTGTTTGCCCACTCCCACCCCCCTCTGCAGCTCTACATTTAGGTGCTTCCTTTGTCTTTGTGTCACTCTCAGTCTGTTCTCTACCCTTACATTTCTTTCTTCTTCTTCACTAAAGTTCTATCCTGCCACCTACTATCAGATGGCAGTGCTAGGTTTTTATCTGAAGCCATGGAGCAGCTATCACTTTTAACTTCCCCAGCTGGCTCTCATCTCACTCTGTATTTGTACCCCTCGAGACTACCCGCAGGCCCAACAGTTGGGGACATCAAGGTGCCCTCTCCCAGTGCCTCCAACTATCAAGCTGACACTAGGTTGTCCAGTCCCCAGTGTCAGTGTGTACCTGCAATAAAGAAAACTATCCCTCAACATCTTTTTCTTTTTATGTTTACTTGCATGCATGCACAAGAAACATTGCGGCAGCTTGCTTCAGTAGTGAGTTGTGGAGGCACGGCAGTGTTGTTCCCAATGTCAACAGCCCATTTTGGGGCTGGTCTGTGTGGCACCAATAGAAAATTATGCTGTCCATGACAGCAGTACTATAGTTTGCCACAACCTTGAGAGAAATTGACCATTGCAATCAGGGAGTGCCCTGCCATTAAAGAATCAGCTATGTTTGTGGAGCGGTCCTGGCATCAGCAGCCAATTACAGCTGTATTGTCTGGTGCCCATTTCAGAGAAGCATGGCAATGGCTTGTCCGTCGACCTCTCACAGTCCCCATGAAGCCGACGGACAGCCGGCACATCTCCCAGTCCATATTAAAGCTAAAGGGGTGCCCAAACCTCCTGTCAGCATGCCCTCTCCCCAGTTCATTTGCCAACTGGATAGCCCAATCCCTGTCAGCATGATGCACCCCCATTTATTATGTGCTGAAGGGGTGTCCAATCCCCCTTGGCTCATGCTTACCCCCCAAGCACACTGTACAGCCGATGGGGGTGCCCAATCCCCATCAGTTCCACTCACCCCCCAACAAACATTCAGGTAGCATGCTGGGAGCCCACTTCAGTGAGCCAAAAGCATCTTTGTTTGTTTATTGCTGTTAAAAAAGAAAACGGTCCCTCATTAAGTCCCTTGCCCCTTCCCCAACCTGCACAAACCTTCTGTGCACCCCACCTCCCCACACCCCCTCACCCCATACTGACCTCCGAAGCCCTGCGCAATGATCTTTGGTAGACCGGGAATACGTCTGTACTCTTCAAAGCCAACTACAAAGTGAAGAAATGCTGGTAAGCTGTATAATGGCATCATTTTTTTTTCAACTTATGTGGATGTCTTGGTCATTTTTGTGACTCAGTCACTGTAATGGCGTTATTCGATCCTGAAAGGTGATTTCGTGGTCACTGAGTGGAATCACCTTTTGGGACTGAGTAACAAAACAACAGTGCCACTGTTCATGAGGTGGGCTCTCAAAAAGCCTATGTTGCAAATTGGTGAAAAAATTCCAAAAAATGACTGAGTTACGAGCGTGCATTGTGCAGTTTGCATGCACACTCGGAACTTTGCGGATTTGTAATATTTTCACTCCAGATTTTCAACATTGGCATTTTTTCACACCTCCTTTTGAACGGTACAGCTGTCATTTTTTACATCCTGACTGAAATGTGTTTTCGCACTTCCGGTGCAGAATAGCGTAGTCGCTGTGTGAAATCAGTGTTCAGGACAGATTAAGAAAATCACAGTGATACTGTTCATGAGCGGAGGTCCTAAAATGCCTGTGTTGAACATTTGGTGACAAAAATCCATAAAATGACTGTGTTACGAGCATGCATTGCACAGTTTCCACGTACGCTCATAACTTTATAAATTTGTAATATTCCCTCTCAGATTTTCAACATTGCCCATTTTGCACACCTCCTGATGAACAGTACAGCTGTCATTTTTTGCATCCTGCCCAAATAGTGTTTTTGCAACTGTGGCGCAGAATGGTGCGTTCGTTGTGCGAATTCAAGCTTTGGAATAGATTAATGAAATCTCAGTGCCACTGTTCATGAGGGGAGGTCCCAAAAAGCCTATGTTGAAAATTTTGAATGAAAATACCAACAAACGCCAGGGGTGTTAGGGTTTCCAACTGTTAATGCCCCACCCTGTACAGACTGACAGGCATCGAGGGTGTGGCTTGGTGTTCTTGGACATAATGCTCATGCCAATCCACCCCCACCCCACAGCCACTGACCAGCATTGAGGTGTGCCTTGGGATCTTTGGCCCTAACGTTCACCCCATTCTCCTATACTGCTCCCATCTCACCTTATTTCCTAATGGAATGGGGTGAGTGTAAGAGCTGAAGACTCCAAGGCATACCGTGACACCTGTCACTGTCTGCAGGGTGGGGTGAGGTGGAATGGCGTGAGCATTATGGCCAACCCAAAGGCAAACCCCAATGCCTCTCAGTCTCTGCAGGGTAGAGGTGGGGGTTGCATTAATTCACTACTTCACTGCTATTCCTATTATGCATCTCTCTATCTCCTGCACTACCAATGCCAATACCAGCAAGCAAACATTCAACATTGACAAATGCTTGTTTTAACCTAAAATAAAGAATATTGTCCCTCACTGTCTTGCGCAGCCATCCGGTCCCCCACCTCAACCCCCAGTTCAGCACCCTCTATCCCTCACGCCCCATCCTATATTTACCTACCGAGGCCAACACTGCACTCCTCCATGGAGCAGAGCTGCATCTTCACTCTTCAAAGCCAGACTGGGAACTGAGGAAATCAAATAAGTTCAGTTAATATATTTCAATGGGTTTTGGAACTTTTTCTCATAGCTTGGTCATTTTTTATGATTTCTACCCAAATTTTCAACCTGGCCTTTTTAGGACACCTCCTAATGAACTAGGGAGGTGATGCTTTTCAGATCCAGCCCAAAAGATGATTTCACAGTTTCTCTGTGAAATCATCTTTTGAGGTGTAATTTAAAACTTCATCTATGGGTTTCATGAGGTGGGGTCATAAGAACACAATGTTGACATTTTGGGGTCAGAATATTTAAAAACCACAACAGTATTAAGATACATTGACAAATTTCAGCACTCACTCAGAACTTTGGTAATTTTCAATATTTTGACACCAAATTTTCAACATGGTCATTTTTTTCACACCACCTCATGAACATGAAAGTTGTTATTTTTCAAATCCTGATCAAAATGTGTTTTCACAGTTGTGGTGCAAAATGACGTTTTGGCCAGGTTTGGAAATGTTTCACCTTCTGGGTTCATGAGTTGGGGTCATAAGAGTACACTGAAAATTTGGGGTCAAAATGTTAAAAAAGAATAAAGTTATGAAGATTAGTCATAATATTTCAATGCTCATTCATGACTTTGGTAGTTTTCAGCATCTTGACAGCAAATGTTAAAAAGTAATTTTTTCACACTACCTCATGAACATGATGTGTGTTGTTTTTAAAATCCTGGCAAAAATGTGTTTTTGTACTAGTGGCACAAAATAATATTTTGTCCAGGTAGGTGAACATTTTCAAATCCCTGAAAAAACATCATTCTACACCACAGGTGCAAAAACACATTTTCACCAGGATTTGAAAACAACAGCTATCATGTGTATGAGGTGGTGAGAAATAATGGCCACAGTATTTTGAACATTTGGGGAAAAAATTTTAAAATTACCAAAGTCATAAGTGAGTGTAGGAAAATTTCAGTGTATGATCATAACTGTCATTTTTACTGATTTTGACCCCACATTTTCAACATAGCCTTGTTATGACCCCACCTCATGAGCAAGGGTGGAGAAATTTGTCAAATCCTGCCAAAAGGCGATTTCATGAAGTGACCGCAAATATCACTTTTTGGGCCATATTTTCATAATTCTACCTCCATTGGTCATGAGGTGGGTCCCAAAAAGGCCATGCTGAAAATCTGCTGTAAAACTATTCAAAAATGACAAAGTTGTGAATAAAAGTTTAAACCCCATTGAAATACATTAAATTGCAGTTACCTTATTTTCTCATATTGCAGTCACTTGTTCTAGCAGAAAGACTTGCCTTTGACAGGAGAGTGGATAGATGCCATGGGACATGTTCAGGTGAGTGAGGGTGTGTAGGTGGCGTGGGGTGGTGGTTGCTGAGTGGGAGTTTGGGTGGGGCAGGTGGGGAAGTCAGGTCTGCAAGGGATTGTTTTCTTTTTTACAGCTTTAAAAAAATCATCGAGGACGGTTTTCTATATTGCAGTTCACATTTTGGCACAGGGGATTGGGTACCCCAATATCAGGCTACAGTTCCTGGAACAGGGGCAGGTGACCTGGAAGGGAAGGGGGTTCACGAGAAGTGATACTGGATTAAATACTAAAATACACAAATACTTGGAAGGGTGGGTGACCTGAAGGAGAGGGGGGAGAAAGAAGCGGTAGCAGGGGTGGCCATCCCGGTCCTCTTAACACATACTTAAATTAATTAAACAGAATTATTTATTTTTCATCAAACCAGACTGCGCATGTCAAATTTGAGGCTATTTCAGCAAAGAATGTAGACGTTTTTAAGGTAAAAAATGTGGTTTAACATTAAACATGCTACTCAACCCTAACTATAGGTGACTGTGCTGCTGTAATATATTGAGATTGATAGTAGAAAACCATTGTCCCAAGGGTTATGAAATAACTGACAGTGGGTCATAATGCTCAAAGTCAATTATTGCTACTGATGGGCACTTTTCAGCCGAAGGGCATTAGTTTTCTATTTTAAGCTGAGAAATCTGCCCCATATTTAAAGGAACACTGTTAAACCCCTCAGGCCTCAAAGTGACCCTATTTTAAAGAACACATTTTATGACTGTTTCATTCTGCAAAGATTGCTGATGTAACTGTCTGACTGATTTTGATTCCTTTTTCTTTTTAAAAGTAATCAGACTGCTTAATATACTGGTATTACTACACAAAAATGTGTTTGTTTCCATTGCTTGATCAGCTCCCACTGTAGCTTTCCTGGACTAGGAAACACCTCGGCACACTCTAGCCACTCAAGATGCAGTGGGGGGAGAGGAGTATATTGAATCATGAGTGGCTGCACTGACTGGGGATGTTACTAATGTTCTAGAAGTATGCAATAAGAGTAGATCAAGGATTTGCAACAAAACAAGGTTTGTGTATAATTACACCACTACCATGCATTTTAGTTCTACTATGAAATGAAGTAGATAAAATAATCAACTTCTTCAATGAATTTTAGAGATGGTAAGCAATCATAAAATGGGGGATTTAAATTAGAAATAATATGGTACAATAAGGGCTGACAGTGTCCCTTTAATATATTTGTACAGCTTCTTTGTGTGGCTCAAATACAGCTTTTAGTTAACCAGCAGCTGCATACAATGAGCCACACTTCAGCTATTTTCAGTGATTAGCAACAATGTGTAATAAGCTGCTGCACTGTGGCAACTTGTATTAGCAGCAGCATTTCAGAGACAGGTTTCAAGCAGTGATGCAAGCAATGAACACCGTACTGTATATCAGAAAAAATAGAAGCCACAGATAACACTTCTATACTACTAATGTTGTGAGCTGAGATCATTTTTGCAGTGTGGGATAGTGCACTATCTAATTCTATTAACCAGGCTGTCTGGATTAGATACATTTGGACAGTGCACCATTGGATTCTGGTATTTGGGATATCTGGATTAGGTACAATTGGGCAGTGCATCATCTGACTCCTATATCCAGGCTATTTGGATTATGACACATTATGACAGTGCACCATCTTATTCCATTAGCCAGGCTATCTGGATTAGACATATTCAGAAAGTGAACCATCTGGATTTCTTTATCGAGGCAGTCAGAGTCATTGCATTCAGAACATGTACCATCTGACTCCATTATCCAAGCTATCAGGATTGGATTCATTTGGGTATTGACCATCTGATTCCACTGTACAGACTTTATGATTCATATTCTTTCAAACATTGCACCATTTGTTTTCATTGTCAATGCTCTCTGGATAAGATACATTTGGATATTGTACCATCTGATTCCATTATCCAAGCTCTCTGAATCAGATTAATATGGATATTGCACCATCTGATTCCATTATTCAGAGTATCTGTATCAAATAAATTTGGACATTTTGCCTTCTTATTCAGAGTATTTGTATCAGACAAATGTGGATTGTGCACCATCTGATTCCATTACTTAGAGTATAGGGGTCAGATAAATTTGGAGAGTGCACCACCAGATTTTGTTATACAGAGCATTTGGGTCAGCTAAATTTGTACAGTGCACCATCTGATTCCTTTACGCACAGTATCTGGATCAAATACATTTGGACAGTGCCACATCTATTTCTGTTGTGCACAGTATTGTATCTGATAAATTTGGACATTGTGATATCTGATCCCATTATTCAGATTATCTGAATCAGATAAATGTGGACAGTGCGCCTTCTGTTCCATTGCCCAGACATTCTGGATTGGATACATTTGGATAGTGTACCATCTGATTTCATTATTCTGACTCTTTGGATCACATACATTCTGACTGTGCACCATTTGATTCCACTGTCCAGGCTATTTGTATCTGAGCATTTGGACAGTGCACCATCTGACCCCACTATCCAGCCAATCTTGATTGGACAAATTTGGACAGTGCCCAATCTGATTCCATTATCCAGGTAATCTGGATCAGATACAGTCTAATTGTCCACCATCTGATATTGTTATCCAGGCTATTCGGATCTGATACATTTTGATAGTGCACCATCTGATTCAATTATCCTGGCTGTCTAGGTCTAATACATTCAGACAGTCCACCTTCTGATTCTGTTATGCAGGCTGTCTGGATTGTATACCTTTGGACAGCACACTATATGAAACTTTGGATTTCCTGGTGGATTGGATAGCACACAGTATGCACTACCTGTTGGTGCATGGTCAAACTATCATCAATCAGAAATAATTAGAGTGGCAATTCATATACACACACACACACACACACACACACACACACACACACACACACATTTATTTATTTATCAAACTGATGAGAAAAGTCTGTAAAAATGCTGTCTCCTGATTGGACCAACCACACCACATGATTGTGTATTATCCCGCAATGACCACACACCTGCACTTCTTTCTATTTTTCATCCTCCAAAACAATTTTGGCCATTTTATAAGATAGGTAATCCACTACAGTGCATGCGGTCGTACTCTGATATACACATGTGTTGGGTTAATTTAATGCACACAGTCTGCAGCCTCGTGCTTCACAATGCACATCAAGGTGTGCATATATCAGAGCAGGACTGCACACCCTGTAATGAATTATCTGTTACATCTCTCTCTCTCTTTCTATATATATATGTCTCACTAGAAATGCTTGTGAGGCTATTAAATTTAATATAAAATTGATATTTAATTTAAATTTATAAATGTATATTTATTTACTATAAACTGGTCTGGCAGTATATCACATAGGTTAAAGCAACGAGATGTGAATGAGCGTTGCACATCCAGCAGACTTGGGCTTCATACTCCGTGACTCTGAGCAAGTCACTTAACCACCTCAGTGCTCCTGAATCACCCCTGAATACAGGCACTTGTGCCTAGTGGGCCTTACCTGGTTACTGAAGAAAGAAACAAATTGCACTTATCAGTGATATTTTTTCTCTCTCCAGACCAGGAGTAAGAATATTGCAAAAGTCTCACTCTAGATCCACATGCATAAAAATATTCTTACTGTAGGTGCCTATTGATTAAGCTGGCAGTGGATGTAGCACATTTCTATTTTAGAAGTAAACTGTTCACTAACACACTACCTCCCACTCACTGGGTTCATTTCATCACTGACTCACACTTACCACTTTTGTTTTCTGCCCCCTTGTCTTATTCCTGCCAGTTCGGTGACAAAAAGTAACAAGAATTTGTCAATGCTGAATGTTGTTGCATTGGCATTGGCACTGGCAGTGCCAGAGCTAGAGATGCATAATAGGAATGGCAGTGAAGTATTGAAGTGATGCCAACCCCACCCTGTAGAAAGCGAGAGGCATTGGGGTGTGCATTTGGGTCATCAGCTATAATGCTCATGCCATTGTACCTCACCCTACCCTATAGACACTGACAAGTGCTGTGGTGTGCTTTGGGGTCTTTGGGCAATATACTTACCCCATTCCATAAGGAAATACATGGATGTGGGTGCAGTATAGGAGCATGGGGTGAACTTTGTGGATGAACAGTGCAAGGCACACCACGATGCCTGTCAGTGGCTGCAGGGTGAGGGCGGGGGGTGGAATGGCATTAGCATTACATCCAATGATCCCAAGTCACACCCCTGATGCCTGTCAGTCTGTACTGGGTGGGGTGCTACTGTTGGAAACTCTAACGCCATAGGCATGTGGTGTTAGTTTCACTCCACATTTTCAACATGGGCTTCTTGTCAGGCCACCTCATGAAAAGCGGTACAATCACTTTGTTAGCTGAAATGTGGTTTTGCACAGCGGCTGTGGCATTTGGCAACAGAGGGATGAACACATTTTTGGGCAGGATGTGGAGAATGACAACTGTATTGTTCATGAGGAGTTGTAAAAAAATGGCAACGTTGAAAATCTGGAGTGACAATATGAAATATTGGTGAAGCAATGAGCATGCATACAAACTGCGCAACACACATCCGTAACCCAATTATTTTTTGCAGTTTGGTAGCCACATTTGTAACATAGGCATTTTGGGACCTCCCCTTATGAACAGTGGCACTGCAATTTTGTTAATCTGTCCCAAAAGTTGATTTCCCACAAGGACCACGCCATTGTGTGCCACAGGTATGGAAACACATTTTGGGCAGGATGTGAAAAATGACAGCTGTACTGTTCATAAGGAGTTGTGCAAAAATGCCAGTGTTGAAAAACTGGCATGGAAATATTGCAAATTTGCGAAGTTACACGGGTGTGTGGAAACTGCGCAATGCACACTTACAACACAGTCATTTTATGGACTGCCAGCACCAAATTTTCAACATAGGCATTTTAGGACCTCTGCTCATTAACAGTGTCACCATCATTTCCTCAAATTGTCCCAAAATGTGATTTCTCCAGCGACCACACTATTCTGTGCCGGACGTGCAAAAACACATTTCGGGCAGGATATGTAAAATGACAGCTGTACTGTTCATCAGGAGGTGTAGAAAAATGGCAAGTTGGAAAATCTGGAATGAAAATATTACAAATTCATGATGTTATGAGCGTGCGTAGAAACAGCGCAACACATGCTCATAAAACAGCCATTTTTGAGAGTTTTGTCACCAAATTTGCAACATAGGCTTTTTGTGAGCCCCCCTCATTAACAGTGGCACTGCCATGTCATTACTCAGTCCTGAAAGGTGATTCCATGCAGTGACCGCAAAATCACCTTTCGGGACTGAATAACGCCATGACAGTGCCAGAAATCATGAGGAGGGGTCCCAAAAACCCCATGTTGAAAATTTGGTGCCAAAATTCCAAAAAATGCCTGAGATATGCATCAAAGTTGGAAAACCCCTATTTATTCCACTATACAGCTTACCAGCATTTCCTCAGTACGCGGTTGGCTTTAAAGAGTGCAGACGTGTTCCCAGTCCACTGAAGATTGTCACGCCGGACTCCAGAGGTAAGTATGGGGGGGTCTGGGGAGGCAGGGTGCACAGTGGGTGGGCGCGGTTTGTGGGAGCGGGCAAGGAGACCACCAAGGGACCATTTCCTTTTTTTACAGGGAACAAAAAAAAAAAACAATCGCGGGACCGTTTCTGTTTTCACAGGGGCACACTGGGGTGGGCTCCCAGTGTGCCAATGGAGTCTTTTTGTGGGGGGGACAGCTGTTGCTGAGGGGAATTGGGCACCCCACTTGGCATATAACAAATGGGGGGTTCTTTATGCTGATGGGGAGTGGACTCCCCCATCGGTACATAAATTGGGGGCAGGGTAAGCCAACAGGGGGATTGGGCACCCCTGAAGTCAGCAGTTTGGTGGGCAGTGTGCTGCCATGTTTCTGTTGCTGGGGATGCATGTCGGGAGGTCCGCTGCATGTGACGAGCTTTGCTCGCATTGCAGCGGACCTTTCCTTAGATGTGCTTGCCACATTATGTATGCATGGTGTGGTGCCAGCATGCAGGCTGATTATGGAATGAGGGACACACCTACTGATGCATGCCCTGCATTCACCCAAAAGTGACCGCACCTCCAAATCTGCAATACCACAAGATGTTGGCTGTGCAAGCACGCCAACATAAAAATTATTTCTGAAAATCATTTTTTTCAGCTTGCAGCAGTATTGTCTCTTGTACTTCAAAATACCACCTCCCATGTGGTTTCGCCACTTCATATCTTCCATATGGTATGCAAGCAGTCTCCCTCTACAGACCAGCACTTCAGTGCTCCCCATCCCAGCAATCAGCATCACTTAGTCAGCCTTCTTTGATGCAGCACCAGCTTGCATGTCTCTTCACACAGCACCCACTCAGTCATTCCTAATGCACATGCCTTCACGCTCCTCATATGTGGTGATGCTTTGATGCATGCATCAGTGTCAGCTGCATCTGAAAACAGGGCTAAAATAAAAAACACTTAAAAACAAAAATGAAACAAAAAAGACTAAAAACAAATAAGCAACTGAAAGTGTTGCATAAAAAAAATATGTCATGGCCTGATCAGAAATATCACTGATATTTCTTACTCGGGCAGTTTGACATTTGGCATCACTCATGGCTATCTCTCTCTCTCTCTCTCTCTCTCTCTTCTATATATATATATATCTATATCTATATCTATATATCTATATTCTTTGTAAAAACATTGTTAATGCACCAGGTTGAAGCAACAAAAGTAGGGGAATGTGACATTAAGGTTTCCAATCCTAAAACCCCACCTACCAGACAGCAATGGGAAAACCATGACTGTTTCATCTCTCCTCTGTCTTCGCTAATCAGGCATGGGGTGTGTCTTGGGGTAGTCAACCCTAATGCTTGCTCCATTCATCCTTGAAAGAAGCTGAGATGTGTAGAGTATATGAGAATGGGGTGAGCGTTAGGACTGACATCAATCAATCAATCAATCAATCAATCAAATTTATTTTATACTGGAAAAGACATGTAAGCAAAAATGCCCATTTTCACAAATGTTCAATTTTACCTATAGTTAATAAGAAACAAGATAAACAAAGGCATAGTACATGTTATATACAAGTAGTGAAAAGACTTAGTTCAACGTATATACAAGTAGTGAATAGCATTAAAAAGCACTAGCAATATACACAAAGGAACAGGCAACCAGCTATGAGCAAACCATAGAAACCAAATGTAAAATACATACAAGCATACAAGCAGTCATTGATTGAATAAGGTATACAGGAATTTCCAATGTAGACATTGGGAACAGAGAAACAGGGTGTCACACTTGGACAGCTGGTTCTGATCCCTGTATCATTTTTTGTAAATATAAAAAAATGTGTGATGGACTGTCTGGCAGGAGAAAATGCTGGCTTGCTGAAATTGACACATCACCCCCCACCCCAGGGATAATTTCAAAGGATAAGAGGTAGCTTAAACTGCAGATATCTGAAGTGCAATTGTCTTGTTAGTTTGCTTTGAAGGCAGGAACCAAGATATCCATTTTATAATGCCCTCAGGGAAATCCTTTGATGTGCACTAGGTGTCATGAGAAAAGGGACACAGGCCAGTGTTCTGGGTATCCTCCCAGGAAGCCAGCTCATTTCTTCAAAGAGACCTATGATGTCTGGGTATACCAGGTCCCAGACTAAATTAAGGAGTCCAATAAACATTTGCTTGGAATATACAGGGAATTACATCAAAGAGGCTTTGATGTCTTGTGAAGCAGATCAGACTGGTTTGAGGGGAAATCACATGAAAAGAGAAGATTTGTCAATGTCCGATATTGTGTTAAAATATCTTATTAGGACTTCCTGTGTGATAAAATATAAATTTTAAGACACCAAGGTGGAGTTAGGGGACCTCAGAGAGAAGGCCGGCTCATGACTGCTGTTAAAAATACTGAGCAGACCTTACACAGAGACATTCATATTTCTGACTGAGAGAAGGAGGAACATCAAAGAACTGAAAGATTAAGAAGTAAGGAGACCTTAGATAAAACCAGTCTGAGTGTTGTGATTTGTAGGAATCTGCACTTTTAAACCTGTTTGTTTTAAGGCTGTATGTGTTGGTATATTTTAATCTGTAGTTTTACTGTTTTCATATTTTGCCTATTTTAAAGTAAATATATATGTTTTGAAAATGGAAACTGCCTGGTGTGCCTTGAAATTTCATTTTATACAAGTGAAGTTTTGAAGGTTATAGTTGACACTGTGTATGAGATTACTGTGATACCAAACTGGGAAACAGATAGAGTTCTCTCGGTCTTGCATAGAGTTCTAAGGGTTCATTTTGTAATACCTGATTAGGTGCCCATAGGCAAAGATATCTGGCCCCCCTGAAGACAGAATTATCTGAGCATGACAATTGGGTACACTAATAAGAGGTTGTCAGTTTGAATCCCTCTAGAACTTGGGACTAAGGTGACTCCAACCCACAAAACAGACAAGAGGGTTACCTTGTTCTGTTAAACTGTTCACAACTCTATGCTCAGAGGTTGGCACTTTGGGAGTAGAGGGCTGACCTGCTGTGTGGGTTTGTGTCAGATTGATTGGCAGTGGTGGCATATAACATTTGGTGGTATAAGCTTCATTGTTCAAATGTATCAGCTTGAGACCATTCAGCTCACTTGAAAAAAAGAAAGGCAGTGTTTTATTTCAAAAGGAAACAGAACTATATCCCTTGGCTTACAGTAAAGTCCCTACCCATTTTATTTTTTTTTCTTAGTGCCAGTCCGAGTAGCAGTAGTCAGGGTTGAAGATGGCTTCTGACTACAGCAGGCACACTGTAGATTACTTAAAACAGTTGTGCGGGGACAGAAGAGTCCCGTTCAAGGTGACAGCCAAAAAGCAGAACGTCATAGAGGCCCTGATGGTAGCAGATACCCCGAGCAGCGAGTCATGGACCGTGACTGAAAAAGACCAAACCTCAAGTGTGGCAGGGCTAGTGGCCAGTGCTGTGTCCAGGTCCGGTGGGGAGGACAGCAGGGACACTGTTAGAGAAGGGCCACAGCAGCAGAGGATGGTCACCAGTATCCTGAATCCAGAGGTGCTCAGACTGCAAATTGAGTTGCGCTGGATGGAACTGGAGGCAGAGTGAGAATAGAGAGAGGCAGACCATGAGGAACATGAACGCCAGTGAGCTGCAGAGGAGAAGAGAGAGGAGCACCAGTGGCAACATGAACTGGAGAAGATGCGACTCTGGCCAGTGGCACCAGAGCAGTAAGTGGCTTGGGTTTAACTGGGACTGCAGGACTGGGTTACAAATTGAACTCCAAATTAATAGCTGAGTTTAAAGAGGGGGAGGACATGGATGCCTTTTTAAATTCTTTTGAAAAAGTTTGTATTCAGACTAAAATTCCTAGAGAGTCCTGGAGCTTCCAGCTATCCCTGCTACTTACCGGGAAAGCTTGGGATGCATTGGGTCAAATGGACAATGAGGACAGTGATGAGTACAGCAAGTTAAAAGCTGCACTGTTAAAAAAGTTTGAATTAACTGCTGAATCATACAGAGCTAAATTCCGTAAGCTAAGGAGGAGCCCTGATATGAGCTATGAGGCGCTAGCCACAAAACAACGTCAGTTTTTAAAATGGTGGGAAGGAATTGAGGCAAACTTAGTTGATAAAACTGAAAATGTGATTTTATTAGAACAGTTTTATTGGGCATGCACAGCAGAGCTAAAAACCTGGTTAGAGGACCAAGGTCCAAAAACAGTGTAAGAGGCTGCTGAACTCTTAGACTGCTATGCCAAGAGCAGACCTGCTCTGAGAGTGAATGGGGCAGGTGTGGCAGCGCAGAAAGGGAAAAGCGTGCCTTCAGGGCAGCTAAAACCCTCACTGCCTCCACCGAAACCAGTTAGCCCCAGGTTTCAGAAAAAAGATTTCTCTGAGAGAAGGACTGAATGTTGGTTGTTTAAGGAAACTGGGCATATTGTCAGACAGTGTCCCAAAAAGGCGAGCCATAATACACAACCGGGTGCTAGAAAAGAAGTGGGTTGTTTGTGTGTCCCTGAAAGCATGCCAGTGAACATGACAGTACACAGACACCCAGTCATGGTGAATGGTGTACAGATGCAGGGGTTAAGGGACACAGGGGCATCCCTGACATTGGTGAAAGGGGATCTGGTACAGCCTGGTCAGCTTATACCCAATAAATACATCACTGTACAGGACTTTGCGGGTGAAGAGAAAACATTGCCATTGTTCAGTGTTCACCTGGACTGGGGTGAAACAGGGGGAACTGTGCAAAAAGGTGGCTGTAGCCAAAACATTAGCAGTTGATGTGATCCTGGGTAACAATCTCCAGCAGGGGATAGTATGTGCAGTTACCCATAGCCAAGCAGCAAGGGAAAATTGTAGTTCCCTGAACCCCACAGAAACCAGTGTGAAAACTGCTGAGAGGCTGGTTCCCCAGCCTGTGTCTCCAGATGGGGAGACTGATAAAAAGGGGGTAGAAATTTCCCCTGTAGTAAGTAACCACACAGCTATAGAAGGTTACTCTGAAGAGGGAGGGGTAACCCCTTGTCAGAGGGTAGAGACTGACAGTGATCCTGCCCTGATGCTAGTGCTAGGGACCCTAGTTTAGTGACTGAAGGGGACCTGTCTCATGTCTTGGGACTGTGTGAGGGGTTTGCAGCTGCTCAGAGGAGTGAACCTAGTTTAGAGAAGCTGAGGGCTTGGGCAGACTCTGACGGAATACAGGGAGGTGATGACAGATATAAGGTTTATTGGGAAAATGGACTTATGTATACTCAGGCAGTACAGACAGAGGGAGGGGTACTAGGCAGGCAGTTTGTTTTTCCCCAGGGATATTGTGAGCAGTTGCTGAAGGTTGCCCATGATATTCCCTTGTCTGGTCATCTGGGAGTCATGCGCACTATGCAGCGGTTAGCCCAGAATTTCTACTGGCCTAACTGGAACCAGCAGGTGAAGGAGTATTGCAGGTCTTGTCACCGGTGCCAAGAAATAGGGAAGGCAGGCAAGAAAACCCAATATTCCATTGCCCATAGTGGAGGAGCCATTCCAGAGGGTGGGACTGGATATTGTGGGGACTTTAAATACCCCCAGCTCCTCAGGGAAGAGATTCATCCTGACTGTGGTGGATTATGCCACCCGGTACCCAGAGGCAGTTGCCGTATCATCACTGAGGATAGACAAAGTGGCAGATGCCTTACTTGGGATTTTCTCCTGTGTTGGGCTTCTGCAGGAGGTAATCACTGTTCAAGGGGGTTCCTTCATGTCAGACCTGATGAAAAGTTTTAGGGAGAAGTGTGGGGTGGTGCAGAGATGCACGACACCGTATCACCCACAAGCCAATGGACTTGTGGAACGATTCAATGGTACCCTAAAGTCAATGCTTCCGGCGTTTGCTGAACAGCATTGGAGGGACTGGGAGAAATACCCTCCACACCTGTTTGTATACAGGGAGGTGCCCCAAGAGTCAACAGGATTTTCCCCCTTCGAACTCTTATATGGACGCCAGGTACGTGGGCCCCTAGACTTGATCCAGGAGGACTGGGAAGGCAAGCATGCCACCCAGGGAACTCCCATTGTGGATTACATCCTTAGGTTTAGGGAAAGGCTGAAGGAGCTTATGGGGAAAGCCCAGAGAAACCTGGCAGTTGCCCAACAGAAACAAAAAGTATGGTATGACCGCAGAGCCAGAGCTTGCTCATACATGGTCGGTCAGGAAGTCATGGTCCTTATTCCAGTCCAGAAAGACAAGCTGCAGGCTGAGTGGGCAGGACTGTAAAAAGTGGTATAGGAAGGTAAATGAGGTGAACTACATTGTGGAGTTACCTGACCGAAGACAGACAGAAAGGATGTACTATGTCAACATGATGAAGCCATATGCAAATAGGGCTGACATGGTGTTTGCAGTGTGTAGTCATGGGGAGGGGATGGACGAAGGAGACCCACTTCTGGACTTGCTGGAAGAGATTAAATGGGAGTCCTCTGTGGAGGCAGTAAAATTGTCTCCCCAGCTGACCCAGGGCCAGATCCAGAAAGTAAGGGAGGTTTTAGCAGACTTTGCCCCCTTATTTAGTGCCAAGCCTGGACTAACCCCCTTAGCGACACATGATGTGGAGACAGGGACACAGACGCCCATATGGCAGACAGCATATCAGGCATCAGAGGCTGTTCAAAAGGACATTAGGAGGGAAGTGGAGGAGATGCTGGATTTAGGGGTAATCCAGAGATCCCACAGTCCCTGGGCCTCACCCATAGTCTTTGTACTCAAGCCAGATGGCTCCACTCATGTCTGTGTGGACTATTGTGGACTGAATGCAGTCACAAAGTCAGACGCCCACCTGATGCCCCAGACAGATGAACTCCTAGATAAGTTGGGAGGGGCGACCTACCTTACAACCATTGACCTGACAAAGGGGTATAGGCAGGTAGAGTTGATGGACAGAGCTACGGAGAGGTCTACCTTCATCACTCCGATAGGCTTATTTGAGTTCGAAGTAATGCCTTTCCGAATGAAGAACGCCCCAGCCACTTTCCAAAGGTTGGTGAACCAGGTGTTAAATGGTGCTGAGGAGTACACTGTGGCATACCTGGATGACATTGCCATCTTTAGTACCAGCTGGGAGGAACATCTATCCCACCTTAGGGAAGTGCTGGACAGGATACAGAGGACCAGTCTCACTGTCAAAGCCGAGAAGTGCCAGGTGGCCATGGGAGAAGTGACATACCTCAGGCATGTGGTAGGCCAGGGACAGCTCCGTCCTAACCAAATAAAAATAGAGGTAATCCAGCCATGACCCAGACCAGAAACTCAGAAGCAGGTCAGGAGTATTCTCGAGACATCAGGGTACTATAGAAAATTTGTACCCAATTACAGTGCCCTGACTGCTCCCCCTATCTGAGCTGACAAAGAAACGGATGCTCAAGAAAATCACCTGGGGCCCAGCCTGTGAGAAAGCCTTTTCCAAACTAAAGAGGCACTGTGCAGTGCTCCTGTTTTGACAAGCCCTGACAATAGTAAAACCTTTATAGTTCAGACTGAAGCCTCAGACGTTGGGTATTGGGGCAGTACTGAGCCAGACATCCAGCGAAGGGAGGGACCACCCAATAGCCTACCTGAGTAAAAAGTTACTTCCCAGGGAGCAGTCATACTCCACAGTGGAAAAGGAGTGTCTTGCCATAGTGTGGGCCCTAAAGAAATAGGAGCCATACTTGTATGGGCAGCATTTTGTGGTGCAAACTGACCACAACCCCCTAGTTTGGCTGATGCAGATGGGGGAAAAACAATGGTCACTTACTAAGATGGAGTCTTGCTTTGCAAGGATATGATATGACCATTCTACATAGGGCTGGAAAACACAATTAGAACTCAGATGGGTTGTCCAGGATCTATGAGGAGTGAACTGATTTGGAAAGCTCATCCCATGCAGGGGGACAGAGCCCCCAAATTCAGTCTAGGTGGGGAGGAATTGTCACACTTGGACAGCTGGTTCTGATCCCTGTATCATTTTTTGTAAATATAAAAAAATGTGTGATGGACTGTCTGGCAGGAGAAAATGCTGGCTTGCTGAAATTAACACATCAAACCCCACCCCCCCAGGGATAAGTTCAAAGGGTAGGAGGTAGCTTAAACTGCAGATATCTGAGATGCAATTTTTGTGTTAGTTTGCTTTGAAGGCAGGAACCAAGATATTCGGGAAATCCTTTGATGTGCACTAGGTGTTTTGAGAAAAGGGACACAGGCCAGTTTTCTGAGTATCCTCCCAGGAAGCCAGTTCATTTCATCAAAGAGAACTTTGATGTCTGGGTATACCAGGTCCCAGACTAAATTAAGGAATCCAATAAACATTTGCTTGGAATATACAGGGAATTACATCAAAGAGGCTTTGATGTCTTGTGAAGCAGATTAGACTGGTTTCGGGGGAATCACATGAAGAGAGGAGAGCCATCAATGTCCAATATTGTGTTAAAATATCTTATTAGGACTTCCTGTGTGATAAAATGTAAATTTGAAGACACCAAGGTGGAGTTAGGTGACCTCAGAGAGAAGGCCGGCTCAAGACTGCTGTTAAAAATACTGAGCAGACCTTACACAGAGATATTCATATTTCTGACTGAGAAAAGGAGGAACATCAAAGCACTGAAAGATTAAGAAGTAAGGAGACCTTAGATAAAACCAGTCTGAGTGTTATTGATTTGTAGGAATCTGCACTTTTAACCCTGTTTGTTTTCAGGCTGTATGTGTTGGGATATTTTGTTTTGTAATTTTACTGTTTTCCTATTTTACCTATTTTAAAGTAAATATATATATTTTGAAAATGGAAACTGCATGGTGTGCCTTGAAATTTCTTTTTATATAAGTCAAGTTTGGAAGGTTATAGTTGACACTGTGTATGAGCTTATTGTGATACCAAACTGGGAAACAGATAGAGTTCTCTAGGTCTTGCATAGAGTTCAAAGGGTTCATTTTGTAATACCTGATTAAGTGCCCGTAGGCAAAGATATCTGGCCCCCCGAAGACAGAATTATCTGAGCCTGACAATTGGGTACACTAATAAGAGGTTATCAGTTTGAATCTCTCCAGAACTTGGGACTAAGGTGACTCGAACCCACAAAACAGACAAGAGGGTTAACTTGTTCTGTTAAACTGTTCACAATACTACGCTCAGAGGTTGGCACTTTGGGAGTAGAGGGATAACCTGCTGAGTGGGTTTGTGACACAGGGTACAGTAATTATTGGCTGTATTGAGGTAGGATAAGTGATCAGGATCAGGACCCCATGCCTGATTAGTGAAGACACAAGACAGATGAAACAGTATTGGTTTTTACTGTTGCTGTCTACAGCCCAGATGGATTGAAATTTTGTTTCTCGAAATTTTGAGTGATGGTGGGATCTGCACCAAGGGTGTGCCTTTGGATAGTGTAGTGAGAAGACATTTCACCATTGTTTTAATTATAATGATTTTTGTGATAGCTGCAAGACAGGCAGTTAAATAAAACTCATTCAAACTATTAATTGTTAAGGATTTATTGTTCGTGCTCAGTGAAATACTGTTTGTGCTTCTGCCATCTTTTTTTTTTCTTTTAAAAATTGCTTTCTAAAGAAATCCTACAGTACTTGGTTAGGAATGGCCAAGACCTGTATTTAGGTTTTAGTCAGATGCTTTATAACATTATATTATTATTATTTAAAAGTTTTTAGTTAAAGTATGTGTTTTTGGGGTGAGAATCAGATCGCTCGTCACTCACTTTGTTAAGGATCAATCAACCAGAAAATAACCATTCATAGTTCTTTACAGTTTGAACTTTATTGTTCAAATTATACAGACTTCAAACCATAAAGGTCCGTGACAGTTTGAGCTGTCATATCTTTCTGGTGTCTAGTTGCACCCCCTACCCATCGGTTTCCATCCAGTGAAACTGGTAATAAAACCTGCAAATTAATTCTCCCTAAATTTGTGGGTGAGTCCATCTTGCAAACTTAGACAGCAAAGACAAAGTAACACTTACAAAATAGAGCTCAAGCTTTATTTTGAGCACAACAGTTTGATTGACTTTTAAAAACAGATGCTGTAGCAGCATTGCTTTTCACCTGAACTGCAACTGGAGACCACATTCTGGCCAAGATTCACAACATTAAGGAATGTTCTTGGGAAGGGCACTGAATTTTTGTCTTCCAAGACCTTACTCCACAGGTACCTCAGAGAACTGCATACAGGAAGGTGAAACAGTGGTTTATGGCAACACACATTTCCTTTTAGGATGCTCTACCCAGCCTGTCTATTTGTGGAGTCCCCACAAGGTCAGAAACAGTTCACATCAGCAGAACAGGGCACCTCAGAGCTCCCCTCTCTGTTCCTGGCTTGAGGTAATAATGTCACAAGACATTACGCTGCAGCAATATACCATGCTGCCAATACAGCATGATATATTGCAAGCGGCATATGTCTGTGTTTTGCGGGGGGCTCCACCAACCACACCAGGGCTGTGCCCCAAACCCCACAGCTAAAATAACCAACTCTGGGAGAGGGGGGTGTTAACAGTTAAATTTGCACAATGTGCAAAAAATAAAAAAAATCCATGCATCTGGGACCAGGAATCAAAACCTGGTTCACAGACGCACTGCCTCCCTTGCTGCCTGTGACTCATCCCATAGAGCCACGGCAGCTGCTTGTCGCCTCCCTCCCAGCAGGGTTCTTATCCTCTGCCTGGGAAGAGTGAGAGGGTTTACTACCATGCATACACCCTTTCATGGTTTTGCACCCTCTTGCTCTTCCCTACCATGCTATTCCTATTGAGCGGTATTGGCGTGCACTGTACAGCATATGACATAGTGACCTGGTAGGTCTGTTCTTGGAACTTTTTCCAGAACATCTTCACAGATGAGGATCTGCACTCTAAAAGAGCAGTGGTGCATTGGGGGCCACAAAGCTAGTATTGTATATATCCTAAAAGGTTATTTTTGGGAGCATATTGTTGTTATTGATAAAAATATTTTTTTCTCTCTTCAGAGATGAATATAGTACCTGAGATGACAGTGTCACTAATAATAGTTTAGTGTGACTTTATCCAATTTGAACCCATATGTACAGTATATCTGCTTGTTATAATTACTGAGTAGATGGTAGATCGGATCTTGAATTACAAGCATTGATCTTAATGTGGAAGGATGCAAGACATTTTTAAGCATAGATTGGGACATAGTCTTTTGCTAAATGTCATAGATATTATAGCAACATCTCATATGTGGTGACATAAAATACCATGCTGGTATGGTTGTTATTTTGTTATGCATAGCTGTTCTTTACTTGCATTTAAAAGTTTGAGATGTTTTAACATTCTGGTTCTCTGTTACAAGGTCAGCAGTGTATTTTTTCCCTTTTTTCTCTTATCAGGGGATGAATGATTTGAACTTTGCCTGGCCTTGCACAGAGTGTCCTACATGCTCTGCTGCTAAGAGATAACTAAGTTTAATCTGATTATCCTTACCTCTCTGAGATTTATTTAGGGTGTTTCATCCCCCAGTCTCAAAATGTGTATTCCCTGCTACAGTAGTCCAATGGGCCCTCCCCCTTCCCTGTTACTGATCGCCATCCCAAATGTTTGATTTTTTTCTTTTATTTTTTATATTCCCTGGTAGTCCAGTGGTCCCTTCCCCTTCCCCAGTTCTCTGATCGCAATCCATTATGCTGTATTTCTTTTCCCTGGTAGTCCAGTGGTCCCTTCCTCCGATGTCCCATCATCAACACAAGAGTGGTAGCAAGGAGAAGGCAGAGAACTACCGACCAGTCAGTCTTACCTCAGTAGTGGACAAGATTATGGAGGCACTCCTTAAGGAAAGGATAGTGCAACACCTGGAATCCATAGGAGCACAGGATCCAAGACAGCATGGGTTTACAACAGGAAGGTCCTGTCAAACTAATCTCATAGATTTCTTTGACTGGGTAATCAGAGTGGTGGACCAAGGGGGAGCAGTTGATGTCACCTACCTTGATTTCAGCAAAGCTTTTGATAGTGTTCTACATAGAAGATTGATTAATAAGCTGGGTAGGCTTGGGGTGGGTCAGAAGTTGGTCAACTGGGTGGCAAACTGATTGGAGGGCAGAATACAGAGAATGGTTGTAAACAGTATACAGTCAGAAGAGATGCAAGCCACAAGTGAGGTACCTCAGGGATCAGTCCTGGGGCCAGTCCTCTTCAATATCTTCATCAGTGACATTGCAGATGGACTGGATGGTAAGGTTTGTCTGTTTGCAGATGACACCAAGATCTGCAACTGAGTAGATGATACAGATGGGGTGGGCAGAATGAGAAGAGAGCTGAATAAACTGGCAAAATGGTTGGAAGAGTGGCAAATGGGGTTTAATGCAAAGAAGTGCAAGATCATGCACGTAGGGAAGAGAAACCCTAAAGCCACCTATAGGTTGGGAGGGGAGTTGCTGGCAATCATAAGAGAAAAAAGAGACTTGGGCATCATCATCAGAGATGACCTGAAATCATCCAAGCAGACCACTAAAGCAGTAGGTAAGGCTAGAGGGATTTGGGGTGTATTAGTAGGGGTATTGCAAGTCATAACAGGGAGGGAGGTAATAATCCCTCTTTACAAGACACTGGTTAGGCCCCATCTGGAGTACTGTGTGCAGTACTGGAGGCCGCACCTGCACAAGGACATTAACAAAATGGAGGCAGTCCAGAGAAGGGCAGCAAAAATGTTGCAGGGACTGCGTCAGAAAACATATGACGACAGATTAATGGAGCTCTATATGTATACCCTAGAGCAAAGGAGGGAGAGAGGTGATATGATCAAAACATTCAAGCATCTTTAGGGCATTAACAAGGTGAAAGAATCTAACATGTTTCAATATAAGAACAATAGCAGGACAAGAGGACACAGCATGAGATTAGAGAGAGGCCGATTAAGGGGTAACGTGAGGAAGTTCTTTTTCACAGAAAGGATGGTGGATGCATGGAACCGCCTACCTCAGGAAGTGGTGGACATAAATATAGTGTAGGGCTTCAAACAGGCATGGGATAGGCATAAAGGAGCAATACAGATGAGTATGAATAGATAGGCCATTGACAGAGTACTGGTTTATGGCACATTCGTAAGGCAGAAAAAATGGGCATACTGGATGGGCCCTGTGGTGCTTATCTGCCATCAACTTCTATGTTTCTATCTTCCCCATATTCAATCAACATTTCTCTAGTAGTCCAGTGGTCCCTCCCCCATCTCATGGTGTCCGATTGCCTTCCCTGAAGGCAAAAATTATTGCACTGGTAGTTCAGTGGTCCCATCCCCTACCTCGTTTTCTGATCACCATCCCCATGTTAGGATATTTCATTGGTGGTCAAGTGGTCCCTCCACCCTCCCCCATTCCCCAGTCACTCTCCACATGCTGCTTTATGTCCCTGGTGTCTAATGGCACCCCCACCCATGTAGGGGTCTGTCCCGGAAAAAAAGAAAACTGTCCTTTTTTTCTACAAAGAAAAAAAACAGTCCCTCACCAATAATCACCCCCACCCCTACCTCCCACTCATACCCCACCACCCCACACCCCCAAGTACACCCCCACACACCCTCACTCACCTGAACAGTTCCCAGTTCAAGATCCACTCTTTGATCGAAGACATGTCTTGCTGCTGGAACCGGCGACTTCAATATGTGAAACTAAGGTAAATGCTGTTCAATGTATTTCAATGGGGGTTTCAACTTTGGTGTATAACTGCCATTTTTTGACATTTTAATCCCACAATTTCAACATTCCGTTTTGGGGACCCACATCATGAACAATATGACTGTCATTACAAAACTCCCGCTGGAAAGGTGAGTATGCAGTTGCTTTGTGAATTCACCTTTTGGATGGGATTTGGAACTTTTTTCTGCCTTTGTTCATGAGGTGGGGTCATAAGAAGTCTATGTAGAAAATTTGGGTCAAAATATATAAAAATGGTAAAGTTATGACCATTGGTTGTAATTTCGCTACTCACGCTCGTAACTTTGGAAATGTTAAATATTTTGACCCCATATTTTCAACAGAGCCTTCTTATAACCCCACCCTCATGTATCTCACAGCTGCCATTTTTCAAACCTTGACCAAAATGTGTTTTTGCACATGTGACGCAGAATGGCATTGCAGTTGTACAGAATTAATTTTTGATGGGGATTAGAACATTTTCTGTACCGGGTAATAAGATGGCTTTGCTGACAATTTGGTCACTGTTGTCCTATAAATGGAAGTGCAGGGTCTAGAGGGACATGTGCTCTCACAGGCACATAAGGATACAATTATACTACCTAAAAATGTAAGAAAATAAATCGCAAAAACCTTTGTTAATAGAAACATAGAAACATAGAAGTTGTTGGCAGAAGGAGACTGCCAGGTACATCTAGTCTGCCTTGTATTTTATTTATTTCTGTCTCACTAGATGCCCTTAAGGGAGAGGGCCCCTTTGTGTCTATACCATGCATTCTTGAATCCCCCTACTGCGTTAGTCCCCACGACCTCTGGGGGTAAACCATTCCACACATCCACCAACCTCTCTGTGAAGAACTTCCTGATGTTGGTAATGAACCTCCCCCCTTTCAGCCTAAGATTATGCCCCCTAGTTCTATTGCCTTCCTTGAGGTGAAAAAGTTCCTGCACCTGCACCTAGTTCATGGCTTTTATGTATTTGAATGTTTCTATCATGTTTCCTCTCTCCCTTCTCTGCTCCAGGGCATACATGTTCAGTTCACCCAATCTTTCTTCATATGACATCTGGTGCATTCCTTGTATCAGTTTTGTTGCCTTCCTTTGGACTGTCTCTATACATTTGATGTCCTTTTTAAGGTGAGCCTCCAAAACTGGACACTGTATTCCAGGTGTGGTCTGACCAGTGCCCTATACAGTGATAGGATCACCTCCCTCCTCCTGCTCATGATTCCCCTTCCAGTGTATCCCAACATTCCACTGGCTTTGAGTGCCACCTTCTCACACTGTTTTCCAACTTTCAAGTCTTTTGAGATCATGATTCCTAGATGACACTCATGGCTGGAGGGAGCTAGTCTTTCCCGTCCCTTGTAATATGCCTTTTTTGGATTTCTCTTTCCTATGTTCATGACTTTGCACTTTTTGGCATTTAATCTCATGCTGTAGTTATTTAATGCTCTAGTTAGGGTTAGTTAATGCTCTAATTAGGGTTAAAGTGACAAAAATGGGGAAATGGAGCTTTAGGGTTTCCAACCCTAACACCCCACCCCCAACCTGCACACACCAACAGGTATTGGGGGTGTGCTTTGGTGTCATCAACCCTAATGCTCACTCCATTCTCCTAAACTGTACTAACCTCTGCTTATCTACTTATGGAATGGGGTGATTATTAGGGCTGATGACCCAAAGGCACAACCCGACTCCTGTTGGTGTATGCAAGATGGGGGTGGGGTGTTAGGGCTGGAAACCCTAAGGCTACATTTCCCTGCTTTTGTCACTTTAACCCTAACTAGAGCATTAACAAAGTTTTTTGCAATTTATATCTCTATAGAGGTATGCCCACCCGACAGCGACACCATTGCATTGAGCAACGCTGATGCCGACAACATCAACAGTTCACTGTGATGGTGCACCCTAGACCCTAGCACTCTGTCTCCAGGTCTTGCATCCCCTCCCCAAATCAACTCGAACTTGGAGTTGATTATATTTAGTATGGGGGATGCAGGGGGCAGAGGCCCCGATAGAAAAATGGACCTGGTTTCCTTACAGATTTATATCAACCACAACCTGAGGTCAACATAAATCTGTTGCTGTGATGCTGGTCGATAAAATAGTTGTTGAACCATCATCATAGAGCCCTCTATAGATATATAGTATCGCCATTATATTTAGGGTTGAGCATGGGTTTCTATGTTAAAAATCATATTTTGAACTTTAATATCTTCACAACCATTTAATGGATTTGTATGAACATTAGCATGTACAGTCTCCTTGGGAAGGCCTCTTGATGTGGTAAGTTTTGTTCCAGTCAGATGTGTAGATTCTGAGACGTGGATAGTGAAAAAACATAAAAACAATCACTGTTTTTTGCTGATGTTTTGTCACCACCTTGCACCCAGACTGTTTGGAATTTTGGTCTGAAATCTCCAGCGTAGAAAGGGCCTGGCCCACAGAAGTGTCTTATGCTGGTTTGGTGAAAAAATATCAATCCATTCCAAAGTTATTAAATTTTAAAAATTTAGGTTCTGAGCATGCTCAGTCAGCACTTCAAGATATCTTTAAACATTATTATTTATCAACTCATGAATAATAATGAGTTTATTTGCATGCCCACTCTTTTAAATTTAGGGAATCAGGAAAATCATGTGAAAACTATAGGCCATCCCTCTTTGGGAAGCTTGGTCTGTTCAAAATCACTGTTTACAAGAATTGCTTTGGGGTTTCACCTGTTCACATTGCAAGAAGAACAGTTCCTTATGTGCCCCGTGTTTTCAAAAATATCAGTGTAAGCATAGCTCATGAATAATCATGAGGGTTGAGCAGGGATTTCTATATTAACCCTCAAATTTTGCACTTTAATATCTTCGCAACCATTTAACAGATTTGCATGAATGTCTGCATGCATAGTCTCGTGGGGGTAGGCCTCTTAATGTGTCAGATTTTGTTCTGACCAGATGTGCAGATTCTAAGATGCAGAATGTGAAAAAATGTAAACAATTGTTGTTTTTTTTGTCATCTCCTTGGTCTGAAATTTTCAGGGTAGAAAGGGCTTGGTCCATAGATGATCCTTTGGCTAGTTTGAGGAAAATATAAATCCATTCTAAAGTTATTCAATTTTTTAAAAAATGGCTTCTGAGCATACTCAGTATGCACTTGCTGTATGAATTGTTGTTTGCTGCTTATACACTTCCCTCAAACCAGAAAAAGTGATTCTCAGTTGGCAATCTTGTTCCTGACCTGGAAACTGTGGTTCCAACTGGTATCTTTAGTTCTGGTTGCAGAAAATCTGCTCCAGCCCCTGGGTGTAGTAAGACTTAGATGAAGCCCAATGGCTTCAGCCCTTGGCATGAGGTAAGGCATGTGTCAAAGCCAAGTGCCTTACTACTCCCCGAGAGTAGTAAGGCATGAGACACAGCTGACTGCTTTTAGTCCCTGAATATGGGGTAATACATGAGGTGCAGCCAAGTGCCTTACTACACCACAGGGGCATAGCAAGGCATGAGGTGCAGCCAGGTGTTTTCAGTCCCTGAATGCCATTGCGCGATCTCAAAAAGTAAGGAAATTCTTTGCAAAAAACTGCATTACTGCTACATTTAGGGTTACGCCTAAACCAACAAAAGTAGGGAAATGTGATTTTAGGGTCTCCAACCCTAAAACCATGCCACCACCACTGAAGCAAATTAGGGGTTGAGTCTTTCTTGGGGCTGTCAACCCTAAAGGTCACCCCTGTTGTGGTAGCAAGGAAGCTCAGATGTGATGGATACAAGTGTGTGTGTCTCAGGACTATAGAATATGGTGAGATTTATTTATTTATTTAGTTGTTTATTTAAAAGTTTAACCAGAAAAATCATACTAAGCTGAAAACAGCTTGATTCCAGATGAGTCCTGGGGGATAGGGGAGAAAGAGATAATTAACAATTTAATAACAAGGTAAAATAAAATAATATAGTAATACAAACAGAGTCATAAATATTAAAGGCAAAATAGTAAATGAAAGCAACTAGAAAATAAAAAACTTGCAACTATATACAGAAAGAAAACAATAATGGAACAGCAAGAAGGGGACAAAATTAGAGAATAGAAAAAAGAAGGGTCAAAGGCAGTTGCAGGTAGGATGACAAAAGTCAGAAAGAAGAGACTTTAGGGAGGAAGTAGAAGAGGCAGAATGAACAGGAAGGGGAAGGGCAGACCAAAGTTTAGGAAAGCTGTAAGAAAAGGCAGATTGACCAACAATAGATTTTCTAGGACAGACATTTAGAGAATGGAAGGTATTATTGGGAAGAGGGTAGGAAGGAGGGGAAAGAAGGGACCTGAGATAAGAGGGAAGGGTGTCAAACCAGAATTTGGACAAAAAAGAGACACAATGGGAAAGGAGCCTAGCATCAAGAGATGGGAAAGAAAGAGCTGAGTAAAGAGAGCAGTGGTGAGTATGATAGGGGCAATCCAAAGCAAAGTGGCAGACAGAATGAAAAAGGGGGTCCAGTCTAGCAAGGGAAGTTTTAGTGGCACTGCAGTAGATGAAGTCACTGCAGCCAAAGATTGGAAGGATCCTTTTTAGTACAATTTCTCAGTGGGCAGGGAGTGGTATACATGCTTTGTTCCTGTACAAAGCACCAAGCTTAGAGTGAACCTTATGGTTAATTGCATCAATATGCACAGAGAAATCAAGATGCCAGTCAGGCAGACCCCAAGGTACTTAAAGGAAGAGACATTTTCAAGTTTAGCACCATCAAGGGTATTAAATAGGGGAGGCGAAATAAGTTTGGCTAGCCTCTGACAGGTGCCAGAAGTCACAGGGACTGTTTTTTGGCATTAAGAGACAGTTGGTTTACCTTGAACCAGTGCTGAATGTTGTCAAAATCCAGCCATAGTCAGAAGGTAAGGTCACAGGGAGAGGAGCCAGAAACAAAAATAACTGTGTCATCAGCATACATATGAATGGACACAGAGGAGCACACATAGAGTAGACAGTAGGTCGTTTAGGAATATTGAAGAGAGAACAGAACCCAGGAGTGATCTTTAAGGGACACCTGAGCTAATGGGAAAAGAAGGTGAAATGGATTTACCTATCCAGACAGCTTGAGACCTGCCTTTAAGGTAACCCCATTGAAGACTCCACCCCTGATTTGCTTCAAGGGTAGGGACGTGGGTTTAGGGTTGGAAACCGTAAAACAACATTTCCCTACTTTTGTCGGTTTAGGCTAAACCCTAAGTGTTGCATTAATGCAGTTTTTTGAAAAGAATATATATATATATATATATATATATACACATAGTGCCACGGTAGTGGCACATAGTTAGGGTTGCATGGCCACTTCTATGTTAAACCCAAAAGTTTGCACTTGGAGTGTCAAGAGAGGAAGCAGGATGCTTTTAATGCAAAGCTTGAATTTTTACAAAAGGAGGAAAAAACCCAAAAGAAATGGTAACTGAAAATGCTAAGATAACTGAAGTAAATATAAAGAAAATTACCAAACAAGAAAATAGATTCACTGCTTTGTAACCTACCAATGCAGCCCAAATCAAAGAATCTTATAACCTGCGTAGAAAAGCTGAACTACTAGAAAATCAGATAAGATATAAGAAATCCGAGAATTGTTGGACTGCCAAAGAGTTTTGACTCAAAGCTTTTGAGCTGCCTGCAGAGAACCTACCATTCGTAACAGAAACCTACAGAATTTATAAAACCTGAAGGAATTTACCTGATACAGAAATGGGAAAATCAGAAATGAAGACAACTATCCTTATCAGCATTACTTTTGACTCTGATTGAGGTTTCCCGCTTAAGCTATCACAAGTGAAGATGGCTTTAATTTACAAATCAAACAGATTTTTTATATACCCAGATTTTTCTTATCAAACAGAACAGAGATGAAGAAAGTTCTTAAATTACAGGCAAAAAGTCTTGGAGCTTGGTGGAACATTTCAAGTGCTCATACCAGCCAAGGTGCGAAATAACAATAAAGGCAAGACATATATCTTTTTTGAGGTGGATCAGCTCATGGCATTTAATAGGGTTCAGTATGACTCTGAATTGTCTAAGGGAAGAGAATCCCCGACACCATTGGACAAATAATTCTCTGCAATTGCACGAGAGATGGATGAACTGGGTTGAGGGTTAAAAATATTCTGTATTGGAATACAATTCTAGAAATCAGATTTTTTTTATTAGTTCTGCATAATTAAGCAATGCATTAGTAAAATGGGCATTTCTCTTATATGTTTATACTTAATTTACTTATAGATATAAAATGAGTGGGAGTGACTGGAACATATTAATTCATTGGATATAAGGCTTGAATTAATAATAAATAAGTGCATGCTGCTTAATAGGAATTTTGTTTTTTGTTCTGTTTGTATATGCATATATATATCAGTATTATCCCTCCATGAAATGGACTGAAGGCCATCATACGTGCACATTGTTTTAAATATGTAATTTTGAGAAATCATAAATAAAAAGTACAAATAAAAATAGCTTTGCAACTGTTCATCCGATTAGCCTGAAATTTTGCATGTGCCATTTGGTACCCTAGATCCAGTGTTGGGTAAGTTACTTTTTCTATTATGTTTGGAAACTTGTTCCAGGAAGCTTGTGCAGTCACAAGCAAGGATGGAGAAGTACTAGAAAAAGTAATACACCATACAGTTATAGTTACTTATTTCTTTTTATACAAAAACAATACAAAATAATAAATAACTATAACAGATTACATTTATTTGAAAGTAATACGTTAGTTAGTAGTTACTTTCAAATAAATGTAATCAGCTACAGTTATGTATTTATTTTATATAAAAAGACGTAAGTAATTGTAACTGTAAGGTGTATTACTTTTTTCAGTACTTCTCCATCCTTGCTAGTGGCTGCACAGAGATTTCTGGAACAAGTTTCCAAAAGTAATAGAAAGTAATAGAAAAAGTAACTTACCCAACATTGCCTAGATCTCTGGATTTGGCAAGTTTTGTTCTGGTCGGATGTGTGTTTGCGGAGCTGCGGAGTGCCAAAAAGTGTGAAAAATCCTCACTTTTTGGCAAATCCTTTGCTTGGAGCTACAGCCCAAATGGTTTGTGGTTCTGGTCTGACATTTTCAGGATATATGGGGTCTGGGTAACTTTTGAAAGTTTGGTAAAAAAATATTAATCCATTCAAAAGTTATTAATGTTTAAAATTTCCCATTATAACCTATGGGAAAAATATATGTCCATCACGAAAGCACTTTTTACTGCTGCAAATTGGTTTTGTACTTTCATGCTGCCACAATCTTGTTCTTAGTTAGCGATGGCTAAAAACACTGCAATTCAAAAAATACTGCCCCTTGGTAAACAGCAACAGTTGTGTTTATCTAATCTGGGACTGAGGAACACGATCCTGAGATTAGTTTTTCAAAATAATGCCTAGAAATATGTTTTCTCAGTTTTTCTGTTGGAACTTTCACAAATTTGTTGTGAAATTGTGAAAGCTTTCATGAAACATTCACAAATCTTTTGCAAAACATTTGCAAATTTGCAAAAATGCACCCCCCCGGAAAAAAAAAAACTGTTTCTTTGCCACTTCATAGCAAAACAACGGTAAGGACATTTGGGCTGAAATGTGCAGGGTAGGAAGGACTTGCACCACAGATGTGCATTTTGATAGTTTGGTGAAACAATTTACATCAGTTCCATAGTTATAGCATTCTGAGGTTTTGAAATCTGCCATAGGATACATTGTGGCAGCCGCACTTCCTTTCAGCACCTATATCTTGAAAACAGTTGTTGTTTTTTTTCATCCAGCAGAAGGTCCCTTAATTTATGGAAAAGGGTCACTGAGCTCCTAGTCCTCCCCAGTGTCTGTCAAGCTGCTTGGGCTGATGAATATATATTTTAAATTACAGATGGATGTGGATTAATCCAAGAGGTCTGGGGTTAGATGGAGCACTGGCTCCAAACAGCCATTGCAGCATAACATCACCTGAAGTGGAACCCAAACAAAGTTGCATGCCTCAACCACACCTGCATTCTGGCCAAAAAATTGCTACTATGGCTCTCCCCCCCAAGGGTTGCTGCATCCCTAAAACTGGCCTCCCAATCGGTCGCCACCTGAAGCTCAGCCAAGGCCACCTTCCAGGTACCTAGAACCAGGACTTCCCTCACCCAAAGCTCCTTCCATTACAGAGCCTCCTCCTGGTTCAACTCTCCCCCCATATCACAAACATCCCCAAAATAGGCCCCTTCAAAATCACCCTCCAAAACCACCTATCTGACACTCGGAGCTGTAAATGCCCCTGACTGCCTCTAATCTAGAGCCCTGCCTGGCCCTCTGCAACTGACAACATCCTCTGGACTGCCTCCCCCCACCAATCTACCCCCTGTTCCCCTCCCATCTCCCCAGGTAACCCCCCCTAGAATCTCTAGCACGTACCTTGCTACCTATATGTATGACAGATTCAAATGTAGCTAATTGCAAGTTTTTTGTGTACCATTGTAATTTGGAACTGCTTTGTGTTTATTGTACTTCACCTGTATTGTTCTCCACTGTTGTACCTCACTACCAATTATTGTCTACCCTCCCTGTGACGAGGTGCCTCTGTTAATGAGTCATTGACTCAAAGGTTGTAAATCCAAATGATACAAATAGATGAATAAAATACTTAAACCGGTGATCAAGTGAGCCAAGTGTACAATCCTTTTTTTAAATGAGTCAAAGTTATTTAGGTCAACTAATATCTGAGGAAGTTGGTGCCACAATTTGGGAGCTCTTATATTAAATAAATTTGCTCTCTTAATGGTGTTGGCCCATTGTACCACTAGTTGTTTGTTGTGCAACCGAGTTGCAGTACGTCTACTTGTAAATTCAAGTTAACAGTGAGTCATTAATTCTGTTGACTGAAGCATTTTGTAGAGAAAAAGTATATCTCCCCTATGTCTTCTTTTTTTGTAATGAGAAGAGACCAGCTTCATTCAGTCTACTTGAATAATCCTTAGCTGATAGTCTAGGCACCATTTTTAAATGAGTCAAAGTTATTTAGGTCAACTAATATCTGAGGAAGTTGGTGCCACAATTTGGGAGCTCTTATATTAAATAAATTTGCTCTCTTAATGGTGTTGGCCCATTGTACCACTAGTTGTTTGTTGTGCAACCGAGTTGCAGTACGTCTACTTGTAAATTCAAGTTAACAGTGAGTCATTAATTCTGTTGACTGAAGCATTTTGTAGAGAAAAAGTATATCTCCCCTATGTCTTCTTTTTTTGTAATGAGAAGAGACCAGCTTCATTCAGTCTACTTGAATAATCCTTAGCTGATAGTCTAGGCACCATTTTGGTTATGCACCTTTGAATCTGCTCAATACGTGTGATGTCTCCCTTGAGATAAGGATACCAAAAGGGAGACCCATAATCAATATAAGGTCTAATGTAAGCCCTATATAAGGATATCAGGCCTATCTATCTACAGTATTTAAAAGGAACATACAATGGCTTGACTAAAACTATGTAGTGCATCTTGAAGTGTGGGGAGAAAGACCATAACTCATGAGTAGTAGAGTGCTGGGTGAGTTATCAGAATCATGCCCCCTCACAAGTCATGCTTTGCTATATTTTTGAGTTAGGCCATTGAGTATTTGGTTTGTAATTTATAGGTGGGTGTCTTTTCCCATAGGAAGTCAGTGACATCATAAACTACAACAGCATGGTTCTGACATCAGAAAGTCATAATATTATCATTCTGACATCAGATCATTGGTATCATAAGATGTAATGCTCATCAAGATCCATATATTATTAAAAGAAATGAGGCTTGTCATTGCATCTTGGGATTACAGTGACACATTAAACTACATAAGCTTTGCTCTCTGTTATAATGTCATCAGAATCCCTCAGTGGAAGTAATTCCTTGCTACTGATAACAATTTCCTATCTATTATTGTATTTTTAGAACATCAGCTTACTAGTTATAACTTATGAAGCAGCTGTTTCTGTGAAGGTTTAACTGTTTCTCTTTTATTTGTGAAGTAATTGGTACTATGAATGTGGCTTTCTTTGATTGGTTCGGTAGTATGGTGCCATGTACCCATCCAATCCTCAAGGTAGAGGCTGTGGTATACATAATCTTAGAGCTGTGCAGAATGAAGAAATTCTGAATTTGAGAAATTTCAATGAAATTTCATGAAATTATGTGTCATTGTGTAGAATTTCATCAAAATGTCTTGGAACTTTCAAAATGTATTAATGTGGTCATAACTTGGCTGTCTATTGGTCTATTGAGCTAGGCCTCTGAAATTTGACATTCTTACTTTCTGGGAAGAGTACTAGTGGTACGTTGAACATAATATGATTTGGATGGATTGTCTAAAAATTATAGGTGCTCAAAGTCTGTCATTTTATTTTTTGGGGGAAATTTCATGAACTTGTTATCTGCAAATACCTCAGACATCTATTAGGCAAAAGATATGAAATTTGGCATGATCACTTGATGACATGAGTTCTAACAGTGTGCCAAATTACATGACATTAGGATGGATTCTCTCAAAATTATACGTGCTCAATATCTGTCATTTTATTTTTTGTGGGAGATTTCATGAGAATACTTTTCTTCATACACTTCGGCCATCAATTGGGCCAGAGGATCTTAAATTTGACATGATTACTTAAAGATAGGTGTTCTAAAAATGTGCCAAATTTCAAGATATTAGTATGTATCATCTCAAAATTATATGTGCTCAAAGTCTGTCATTTTATTTTGTGCAGGAAATTTCATGAAAACATTTATCTGCATATAACGCGGGCACCTTTGGAGCTACACGTGTAAATTAGCACAAATAACCTTTTCATAATGGTTATAAAATCTTTTAAATATGGAAAGAATTGGATTAGAGAGTTTTAAGTTCCTGGGGTTCGCAGATTTACTATTTAAATATTTACAACATTTTGTGAAAACTCTCAAAAAATGTGAACATTTGTAACTTCTCTACTCTTGCGGCATAGACTTAACAATTGACAAGCATGTCCAATGTCAGTGTATCTTAGTGTATAACACAACTGGATAAATTGGTTTAGCAGTTTAAAATTTACATTGCATACAATATTGGTAACATGTTCTCAAATATTTATGGTAGCATAATGATGAAGCATCCAGCATTCTTTTTGTTGAATTTTTAGCATTCACAGTGTATGTATCACTATTTCATTTGATAAGCTGGGCTGAGCTTTTTGCAGTCCTGCTGTTCCTCTCTGCCCCCCCCAGCATAGCCAGATTGACTTAGTAAAACTACTGATACTACTGATATCCTCTTTGTTCCTTACAGTGACAAACCCTCTTAAAACAAGTCACCTACTCATTTTCCTATCAACCTATCCTGTTGGAATAGCCACAATTCTTCCTTCCTGGTGCCCCAGACATCATCTCCACTACATCTTTTTGAGTACCTCTAAGTCCCAGCCTTGCACATATGTCAGGCTCCCTGGATCATCATTTTACTGAGTGTGATCCTAATTGATCCTGCATTCAGGCTGGAACTGATGACACTCTGTACTTCCTTGCTCCAACTGGGGGAGGGGGTCTGCCACTCATGTGCTACCTAGCTCAGCTGTCCATCTCTTGGTGAAACTATGCCTCTACCTCCTGACCCCAGTTACCCCTTGCACTACCTGCCTATCATACCCCCATCCTTTAATTTGAATCCCCCAAAAAGGCTGAGTGAAATTAGCAAATTCCAATTTCAGGGAATTTTTGGGAAATTCCACTATTTTCACAAAGACTAATGGAATGTGACTTTAAGTACAGATGTTATTTTGCATTTTCTGGCAGCAAGCAATTAATAAAATTGACACATACCATTTCCTTGTAAGGCCTAAGAACCTGCCCAAGTTAATGGAATTCTACTCTCTAGTTTTTTTTTTTTGTTTCAGGGGTTTATAAACTTGCAGTTTACATTCTTGGAAAATGTCATTTTAAAATGCTGTGAAAGTTTGACTACTTTTAATTCAGCCCCATTTAAAGATGTAAGTATGAACTTTGTCAGAAATGACTATGTGGAATAGTAGTTTAGATGTTTCATATCTGGTTAAATTTGGATATGTTGTTTTAAAATTAGAGAGAAATAACTGAAATGTAAATTTTGGCACCATGTTTGGCAGACTATAGCTCAGTCTCACTTTGAATGCTAGAAATATGAAACTGTTTACATTTATAAAGGTAGTGATAACCTGAATACCTGTGAAATGTAACATTTTAATGAATACTATCAAAATTATACAAAATAACAGAAATCTAAATGTTGGCAACCTATAACTCAGCCCCCATTGAATCTAGAGACTTAAAATGTGATGCACATACTCATGTTGTAAATTTCTCTAAATCCTGAAACCATGCAGAAATTTGGATTAGAGATTTTAGAACAAGCATTTGTCAATGCCGAATGTTGATTGCGTTGGTCTGCTGAGCTGGCTCAGTGGACCTCTGTCACTGGCTCAGTCTGTTTGTCCCGGTGCTGCAGACTGCTCTTTTGAACGGGGCTGCTGCCTGCATTTGCACCTTGTTCTACCGAGGAAGAAATCCGCAGCTGTCCCAACAGAGCTCCATTGAGGTGGCTCACTCCTCCTCTCCCCCTCTCTCACTCGCTCATTCTGTTTCTTCTGGTGCTGCAGGCTACGCTTTTGTACTGGGCTCCTGCCTGTGTTGGTGGCTTTTTCTGCCCACAAAGAAATCCACAGCTGTCCTGACACAGCTCCGTCGAGGTCGCTCACTCCCCCTGTCTCACTCACTCCTTCTGGTTCTCCCAGTGCTGCAGGCTGCCCTTTTGTAGTAGGCTGCTGCCTCTCTTGGTGCATTTTTCTGCCCACAAAGAAATCTGCAGCAGTCCCGACAAAGCTCCGTTGAGCTCGCTCACTCCCTTTCTCTCACTCACTCATTCAGTTTCTGCCAGTGCTGCAGGCTGCCCTTGTCTACTGGGCTCCTTCCTGCATTGCTGCCTTCTTATTCCCACAAAGAAACTTGCAGCAGTTACAATACAGCTCCACTGAACTCACTCACTTGCTCATTCTGGTTTTCCTGCCACTGCAGGGTGCCCTTTTGTACTGTGCCCCTGTGTGCATTACTGCCTTTTTCTGCCCACAAACAAATCTGCAGCAATCCCAACAGAGGTCCGTTGAACTCACTGACTCCCCCTCCCTCACTCGCTCATTCTGTGTCTCCTGGTGCTGCAGGCTGCCCTTATGTACTGGGCTCCTGCTTGCATTGGCAGCTTTTTCTGGCCAGAAAGAAATCTGAAGGAGTCCTGACACAGCTCCATTGAGCTCGCTCACACTCCCTCTGTCACTCATGCATTCTGTTTCTGCCGGCGCCGAAAGCTGGCCTTTTGTACTGGGCTCCTGCCTGCGTTGCCGCATTGTCTGTCCACAAAGAAATCTGCAGCAGTCACAATAGAGCTCTGTTGAGCTCGCTCACTACTGCTCTGTCACTCGCTCATTCTGTTTCTCTTGGCACTGCAGACTGCGCTTTTGTATGGGGCTCCTAGCTGTGTTGGCACCTTTGTCTGTCCACAAAGAAATCTGTAGCTGTCCTGACAGAGCTCCATTGAGGTCGCTCAGTCTCCAACTCTCTTATGCTCTCATTCTGTTTGTCCTGGTGCTGCAAGCTGCCCTTTTGTATGGAGCTCCTGCCTGCATTGGTGCCTTTTTCTTCCCACAAAGAAATCCGCAGCAGTCCTGATAGAGCCCCGTTGAGCTCACTAAGTCCCCCTGTCTCATGTGCTCATACCACGTTTCTCCCAGTGCTGCAGGCTGCCTTTTGTACTGGGCCCCGACTCGCATGGCGCTTTGTCTGCCCACAAGAAATCCGCAGCAGTCCTGACAGCACTTCAGTGAGTTTGCTCACTCCCTCTCACTCAGTCGCTCTCTCGTTGTGTTTCTCCCAGCGCTTCAGACTGCCTTTTGTACTGGGCTCTTGTGTTGGGGCCTTTGTCTGCCCACAAACAAATCTGCAGCAGTCCCGACACACCTCAGTTGAGCTTGGTCACTTGCCCCTCTCACTCGTCGATCTTAATCTGTCCCAAACACTGATTTCCCAGAGTGACTGTGCTATTCTCCGGGAGGAGTGCAAAAACATATTTTAGCCAGGATGTGAAAAAATGACAGCTGTAGTGTTCATAAGGAGGTGTGAAAAAATGCCACTGTTGAAAATGTGGCGTGACAATATTACAAATTTGCAAAGTTACAAGGGTGCGTGGAAACAGTTCAATGCACGCTTGTAACACAGTCATATTATGGAGTTTCGTCACCAAATTTTCAACATAGGGATTTTAAGACCTCTGCTCATGAACAGTGCCACTATCATTTTCTGAATCTGTCCTGAACACTGGTTTCCCACAGTGACCATGTTATTCTGCACCAGAACTGTGAAAACACATTTTGGTCAGGATGTGAAAAATTACAGCTGTACTGCTTATATGAGGAGGTGTGAAAAAATGCCACTGTTGAAAATCTGGTGTGACAATACTACAAATCTGCGAAGTTACAAGGGTACGTGGAAAGTGCACAACACACACTTGTAACACTGTCAATTGATGGGCTATCATCACCAAATTTTCAACATAGGCATTTTAGGACCTCTGCTCAAGAACAGTATCATTGTAATTTTCTTAATCTGTCCTGAACAGTGATTTCCCACAGCGACTGCTCTATTCTGCGCCAGAAGTGTGAAAACACATTTCGGCCAGGATGGGGAAAATGACAGCTGTACTGTTCATAAGTAGGTGTGGGAAAATGGCAATGTTGAAAATCTGGAGTGGAAATATAAATTTGCGAAGTTACGAGCGCGCATGCCAACTGAGCAATGCACGCTCATAACACAGTCATTTTATGGAGTATCTTTACCAAATTTTCAACATAAGCATTTTAGGACCTCTACTCATGAAAAGTGTCACTGTCATTTTCTTAATCTGTCCTGAACACTGATTTCTCACAGCGACCGCGCAATTCTGCGTCGGAAGTGCAAAAACACATTTTGGCCAGGATGTGAACAATGACAGCTATACGACTCACAAGGAGGTGTGACAAAATGCCAATGTTGAAAATATTGCAAATTCGCGAAGTTACGAGCATGCATAGCAACTGCGCAATGCACTCTCGTACCAGTTGTTTTTTGGATTTTTCCCACCAAATTTGCAACATAGGCTTTTTGAGAGCCCACCTCATGAACACTGGCACTGCTGCTTTATTAATCAGCCCCGAAGGGTGATTCTGTGCAGTGACCGAGAAACCACCTTTCCGGGCTGATTAATGCCATGACAATTCAAGAATTCATGAGGAGGGGTCCCAAAAACCCCATGTTGAAAATTTTGTGGAAAAAATGCCCAAAAATGCCAGAGATGTGCACTAAAGTTGAAAAAACCCTATTCATTACATTATACAGCTTACCGGCATTTCCTCAGTTCGCGGTCAGCTTTGAAGAGTGCAGACATGTTCCCAGTCCACTGAAGATCATCGCGCTGAGCTCCAGAGGTAAGTATGGGTGTGTGTGTGTGGGGAGGCTGAGTGTGCAGTGGGTGGTTGCAGGTTGTGGGGGGGTGGGGAAACTATGAGGGACCTTTTCCTTTCTTTCAGGTACAACAAAAACAAGAAAACGTTGTGGGACCGTTTTCAACATTACAGGGGCATGTGGCATGCTGCAGTGGGCTCCCAGTGTGCCACCGGAATCTGGCTTTGGGGGGACAGCTGTAGCCGATGGGGGATTGGGCACCTCCGTTGGCAAACAACAAAAGGGAGGGATTTCTTTCTGCCGATGGGAATTGGGCACCCCGTCGGCACACAATTAAATGGGGGGTTACATTATGCCAACGGGGAGTGGGCTCCCCCATCAGCAAATAAACATGGGGGGCTAAATATTGTTTGCCGCCATGTTCACAAACAATATCAGAGATCCTACATCCCACCCTGCAATGATGGGTCGCTCCCTCATTGCAGCGGATGGCTGATGCTGCAGTGATGAAGTGGCCCCTGATTGCAGCGGCTGATTTTTTTTTTTAGAAAGTTGTGGCATGCTGGCTGAACTAGTGTCAGCAGCAGCATGCCATGGCATTGGGGGAAGTGGGACAAGCCTTTGCAGGCTGTGGGGGCATTGGGCACAACAGTGCCATGCCTCCACAACTTGCTTCTGGAGAAAGCTGACGCAACATGTTTCTTGCGCATGCGCGCAATCAACATAATTAGTCTGAAATAACTGAAAGTTACATTTTTTATTAAATGCTTGACAACCCATAACTCCACCATCTTTCAACCTACAATCCTGCAACATGGAACATTATTGCAAGCCATTGCTAACTGTCTACATACCACATTTAGTGTCAATTGGATGTACACTTTTTAAAAATAGAGCAAAATAACTGAAATTTAAAATCTGTCAGAATTCTGCAGAATTTTCATGCAGGTTCTGTAAAATTCCATGGAATCATAACGGTAATTCTGCAGGCATTCCACAGGCAGCATTTTATATTCTGCACAGCTCTAACTAACTGGCAAGATAACATGTTATCTTGTATGTTGGGAGCCTAGATAAAACATTTATCTTGCATAACTGATTTTTACACCTGTTGTTTAACTATGAAATCACGGGCCCCATTAGTTAGGTAAGGGTACTCTGGGGACAGGATGTTTCATTGATCGAAGGGATCCTTTTCACCTTATGGTGAGCCTCGGTATGTTGGGGGGCAGAGGCCCCTGAGATGTGCATTAGCTTATACTTTCTTTTATAGCTTTTTTGTGAACAGTCTTCTCTCGTATGAACATTGAGGTTCCTACCTTTGCAGAAAGAAAGCAATCAGAGACACTTTCTGCTGACCCACTGGAGGTCTCAGCATTCATTAACAGCATACATCCTCAGCCAAGCCTGGCAATCTAAGACTGAACATCCGTCTGCAGTCTGTCTATCTAGCTATCTATCCATTTATCTATCTATCCATTTATATATCTAGCTATCTGGGATTTGCAATGGCCTGACTCACAGTATGTAATTCATTTTCAAGTATGTGGGGACATGACCATAATGCAAGAGTGTGAGAGCCATGAATGAGTTCTGAAAGTCCTGTCCCCTCTCAAGTGATAATAACCTGAGTATTTTGAGTTTTGAGACAACTGCATATTCAATTTACACAACATCATTTTGCTAGTTAAACTTTTCAATCTGCTGTTTATTTCAATATTTAACTGTCTCTCTTTGTGGTCAACTGCTGGCATTCACATATCACTAGACAATTGTGATGTCATCAGCACTGTTAAAGCTGCTCACTGAGTGATTCAGTATTATACCATGATGTTGTGATGATTCTAGCCCAAGATATCAAATATATATAGAATAATACATATAGTGGTGTGTGTAACAAGTATTTTACACACACACATGAGGAGTTGGATGCTACATAAACCCCGAGAGTGAAGATCGGGGGGTTTCTCTAAGTACCCAACACTGAGGGTGTGTGTAAAATTCAAGTTTCACACACCACCCCAAGATTTATTTTTTATAATTACTGTGGGCATGTTTTTTCACCACAGCGATTATGTTCAATATGTGCAGTACTTTAAAGTGCAAAAATTGGAGCACAACTCTGCTGCTTGTCAAAGAAGAATATAATTTACTTGAAAAATGCACATAAATTAGAAGCAACAATCAAAACAGGAAGCAAACAGTGGTACAATATTGCAAAAAAGAAACTGCAAGTACTAAAGAAATGAGAAACTGCTTAAAGTGAAACAGATTAAAAAAAAACTCTCTGTTCCTTAGGAACCACTGGTTACCATGTTGATGCTGCTCATGTGACATGCCCCTCTACATATATGTGCCTGTCAGTGGTACTGGATATGTTAAAACAGGCTGACATTTTATCTTTTTCTTGGTCTGCCTGGTGATTTTCAGAAGAGTGCTGTTATCTGTGAGGCAGTACCTAAGATGAGCTGGTATGTGAATTCCTCACGGTTAAGCTACTGTACCACGAGCCACTGTGTGGCTCATGCTTTTCTCTTAGGGAAAGTGGCACATGTTTGCCATTATAACCAATTAGTTATAATGGCAAATTACAACGTGCTTTCCCTTTGGGAAAAAACGTGACCCAGTTATTATTACAGCAGTAATAGCAATATATTATATACAAAAACAAGCTATGTCTGTCTGTCTGTCTGTCTATCTATCTATCTATCTATCTATCTATCTATCTATCTCTCTATCTATCTATCCATCCATGCTTGAGTCGGTACTAATAAATATATTCATCAATGATACCAGCGATATCAGAGATGGCATAAATACCAATATCTGCTGGTTTGCAGATGACACCAAGCTCTGTGAGAGGGTGGATAGAGCAAAAGGGATAGTAACATAAAGAAGATATCGCCAAGCTAGAGAGGTGGTCTGGAATTTGGCAACTAGGTTTTAATGCAAAAAAGTGTAAGATCACATACACACTAAAGCCAAGAACATGAAGATGAAGTGTACCCTGGGAGGGGTCGTGGTAACCAATTTCAAGGAAGAGAAGGACCCATTTGTTTTTCCATAAGGAATTTCTTTTTTGAAAAAGTGCAAAATAGAAATGTACAAACATTAACAAGTGCAAACAGAGTAGAAAGTGAAGTATTCACAATGGGTACAAACTAGTAATAAGAAAGGAACAATATTGAATGGGAAGAATAAAAACAACATGCAATATTTATCTTAAAGCCTCAATCATACTAATTAAAATTCAGCAGAAATCACACATATAATAATAATAAACAAGGCATCAAGGAACAAAACTAGAATCTGATTCCAATTTATACATAGTAGCCAATGATGCCAAATTTCATCAAAAACTGAAAAGTCATTTAAACAGTTATAAGAACGCTTTTCTAATAAATAAATCTCTAAAGGCCACCCAATACTGCAATGAAGGGGGCTATGGTTTAAGCCCTAATTTGATAATGACTTTTTTATCTCCTATAATTAATATTAAAAGAAGCTTATATTGCCTACTCCTGCTAGAAAAGTATTTAGGGGGGATATTCAAAATTACCAAAGATGGGGACAAAAGCTGAGGGATATCAAACAATAAATCTAATACCTCAGATAACTGATTCCAGAAATCTGTGAGACTTGGACATGTCCAAAAAATATGGGTCTGATCTGCTAAAGCCTCCCTGCAAGCTCACCAACACTCCCCTTGTCCAGCCCCCTTATAACATAGAAACATAGAAATATAGAATTTGATGGCAGGTAAGGACTGCTTGACCCACATAGTCTGTCCATTTCCCTATCTAATGGATAAGCTGCAGATCCTAGTTAGCCAACAGTCAACTTCCTCCTATCCCCCACTAGATTTGTCTTATGTCTGTCCCATGCATTCTTGAATTCCCCCACTGTTTTTGACTGCACTTCCTCCTCAGGAAGGCTGTTCCATGTATCCACAACCCTCTGCATGAAAAAATACTTCCTCACATTACCTCTGAGCCGTCTCCCCTTTATCTTCAAATTGTGCCCCCTTGTTCTTGTACATCTCTTTTTCTGAAAGATGCTACCCTCTTAGACTTTGTTGATTCCCTTGAGGTACTTGAAAGTTTCTGTCATGTCCCCCCTCTCCCTCCTCTCCTCGAGGGTATACATATTAAGCTTCTTTAATCTCTCTTTGTATGTCTTCTGGTGCAGATCCTGCACCATTTTAGTTGCCCTCCTCTGGACAACCTCCATTCTGTCTATGTCCTTGAGGAGATGGGGTCTTCAGAACTGCATGCAGTACTCCAAATGGGGTCTCACCAGCTGTCTGTACAGAGGCATAACAACTTCCTGTTTTCTACTGGTGATGCCTCTCCCTATGCATCTCAGTATCCTGCCAGCCCTCCTTACTGCCTTCTCACATTGCTTGCCCACCTTAAAGTCATCTGATATGACTACGCCCAGGTTCCTTTCCATTTTTGTTGTTGTTAGTATCTCACCTCCCATTGTGTACTATTCCCCTGGGTTTTTGTTTCCCAGGTACATTACTTTGCACTTCTTTGCGTTGAATCTAAGATTTGACCATTCCTCCAATCTTGCCAAGTCCCTTTGCATCATTTCCACCCCACCTTTTGAATTGACCCTGTTACAGATCTGTGTGTCATCTTCAAAGAGACATAATTTTCCTTCCAGTCCCTCTACAATGTCACTTATAAAGACATTAAAGAGGACCGGTCCCAGTACTGAACGCTGCGGTACCCCACTAGTAACCCCCCTTTCTTCAGAGTGTACTCCGTTTACTATTACCTTCTGTGACCTGTTGTCCAGCCAATTTTTACCTAGGCTACTACCTTGGGACCCACTCCAAGGCTGGCTAATGTGTATATTAATCTTTTGTGTGGGACTATGTCAAATGTTGTGCTAAAGTCTAGGTAGGCCATGTCCTCAGCCCCTCCCTGGTCTACTACTTTGGTCACCCAGTCAAAGAAATATATTAGATTCATCTGACATGACCTTCCTGCTGTGAATCCATGCTGCCTTTGGTCCTGTGCCCCACTGGCCTCTAGGTACTCAACAATTCTTTCCTTCAGAAGTGATTCCATCATTTCCCCTACCACTTAGGTCAATCTAACAGGTCTATAGTTTCCTGCCTCTGTCTTGCTCCTACTTTTGTGAAGGGGAATCACATCCACCCTCCTCCCGTCCTCAGGTACCATACCATCCTCCCATGATTTGTTAAAAAGAGTAGTCAGTGGTGTCTCTAGTTCTACCCTTAGTTATTTTAGAATTCTTGGGTGAATCCCATCAGGCCCCATTGCTTTGTCCACTTTCAGTTTTAAGAGTTCTTTCAGAACCCTTTCTTCTGTGAATTGACTGGTATCACACCCCCCCCCATCTAGAGTGTTTCTATTCTTTGATTTAGGTACCCTCTGCTCTTCTTTTGTGAATACTGAGCAGAAGTATTCATTCAGTATCCCTGCTTTTTCACTGTCCCCTCTGCCCACCCTCCCTTCCCTTTATTAAGCCTCACTATCCCTCCCTTGGTCTTTCTTTGCTCCATAATGTACCTATAAAAGGTTGTATCCCCCTTCTTAACTGAGTTGGCTATCTTTTCCTCAGTTTGAGCCTTTGTTATTCTGACTGCCTTCCCCACTTCCTTCTGCTTTAACTGGTGCAATTCTCTGTCCTGCTCCTTCTGTGTTTCCTTACACTTCCTGAATGTCTCTTTTTCACCTAAACCTTCCCCACTACCTCTTTTGAGAACCATAGTGTTTTTTTTTTCCTTCATTTTGCTTTGTTGATTTGCTTCACACAAAAGCGTGTTGCCTCTGTGATGGCTGTTTTGATTTTTCCCCATTGTTCTTCCACCCCTCCTTCTTGCCCATTTACTAGTGCTTTTCTGAGGCACTCTCCCATTTTCCTGAAGGCAGCCCTCCTAAAGACCAATACTATTAGTTTTGTATGGCTTGACTTTATGGCTGTGTTTATCATGAACCACACTGTTTGGTGGTCACTTGTTCCCAGATGGCTACCCACTTCTAAATCTGAGATCCTTTCTCCATCCCCATTTGACAGTACCAGGTCTAAGATTGCTTCCTCCCTTCTGAGTGGGTTCCATCACTAGCTTTCTGAGGCATGCCCCCTGTAGGGCATCAAAAATAACTCTGCTCTTGGATGTGGCTGCAGCAATGGTGTTCCAGTTAACATCTGGCATATTCAGGTCCCCCATCAACAATATCTCCCATTTTTCTGCTCATACTTCACTGATACTACATTAGTTTCAAAGAATCTCATTTGGCATTTCAATGCAAATTCTCAGAAAATAAGGAGCCATGGAAAGCATACAGACTGGAAGGAAACATCTTTTTCTTTTCATAAAAATTACAGGGAAAATGGAAATCTAAGTTCCACACAGTATAGTACTGAAAATGTAGATTCTTCATTTAAATCTTGCAGGGCAGTATATAATCTACCTATAAGTTGCTCCCCCACCTTCATCCTGTTGATGGAGAACAAACTGTGTAAATAAAGCTGTGGGTAAGTCTGGAAGCTATCTAAGAAATGGGGGCAAAGAATAACTATAAGCTCGAAGTTGCAAATAGCAAAAGTAATAGGAAGCAGGCAGGGAATATTCTGCCTGGAGAACTAAAAAAAGATTTAACTGTATTCACATCAAGGAATTGGTACAAATAAACAAAGTCATACTTGGCCGAGTGGTAAGGAAATGTATCCATTACATTTAGTGAAGTAACACGTATACAGGTTACTGCTCCTAAAAAAAAAAGCAAAGTCACCCAAATAAACATTATGCACTTTGTGCCATACCAGAATTGTTATGGCTGTATACTGAAAAATTTGGAAAAAGGAAAATAGTATGTGTGGGTGGGGTGGTGAATAGAAGATTTTACTCACATCATATAGATCATATAGAGAAAATTCAATATCTTGTTTGTTTGTTTATTCGTTTAATGGATAGGCACACTGGAAAACTAGTTCCTTTTACAGGTGCGACCCACATAGAAAACATACATACAAAAATGTACAATAATAAATATCAGACTAAAAAGTCTTCATTACAAAAAACTAAACTTCATATAAAACAATTATAATTAAATTGTAATTCAAAGAACTTTCTTAGTTCATTTACAAATAATTTACCAAGCTTGTTAAGGATAAGCTAAAGATCTATGGAGTATTTGTTGGAATAGAAATTCTTTGAAATATTTAAGGGTTTATTTAACTAAAAACCTGGATCATTTGGAAGTTCTTAATTATGAACCCCTGACTGCAACAATGGTAGCAGATCTCGGCTTTCCAAGGAGCAGGTAATCACTAGATGTCCAAAGGCAAACCAGGCAGGGGTGACAAGCCAAAGCATAAAGATACACATTTGGGAAATCTAACCACCTTTAGCCACAGGTAAATGAAAGAAAATTGAAGCCTGGACTTCTGGCCCTTCAAGAGAAAATGAGAGATGGACTTATTCCAGTCCCAGAAGTAAATAATACTAGGGAATAAAGGAAGAGTCTGAAGAAAAAATAAAATATGCAGTAATGTAGTTTAATGACAGCAACAACCCAGTTTAAAAAGGGAAAGCCAAGAGACAACCAGCAGCCCAGATCTGCTACCACTGTTGCAGTCAGGGGTTCATAATTAAGAACCTCCAAATGATCTGGGTTTTTAGTTAAATAAACCCCTACATATTTCAAAGAATTTCTATCCCAACAAATATTCCATATATCCTTAACTATTAGTAGGGGCTCATACAGTAGTTAAAAGCTAAAACATCAGTCTTATACACATTTAATCAGAAACCTGCTACCTGCTCAAAAGAGGATAGGATCTCACAGGTAGCTAAAAGACATTTAAAGAGCAACTGACACCATCTGGCCAAAAGTGCTACATTGCAGAATTAGAATATGCATACCCCCAGTAAATTTCATACCAAAAACTAGATTTCTAAGATACTTCATTTTAAAGTGATGAGCTATTGTGTAACCTTGATTTCACTACCTGTTCAAAAAAGTCAGTTTCGGTGAACAGCTGCTGGTGATGTCATCTAGGGGATTCACAATCTAGTACTCCCTGTTAGCAAGCTTATAGGACCTGTTTCTCCAAAGTTGTAAAGGTCATGTGCAATGGTTTTCACAAATAAAACAGACAGTACCAGTCAGTAAACATTGTTTTACAAACTATAGGTGTTTCAGGTTTTATAACAAAGCTGACAATATTTTGTTTGGGTGCCTTTTTGTTGTGATCCTTTTTTCCAGGGTTGCTGGATGCTGGGTCATAGCACACTGTTGTGAGATTTGCAGACTGAATAAGTTTCTGATGTGGTAAAAGGCTGAGATAATTCACACTTATCATTCAATTGAGGTGATTTCTAAGAATGTAATTTTAAAACAACTATGCCATCTCCTTGTAAATGAGAGTGGGAGAGGTAATGCTGTTTTGAAACCTTACAAGGAGTTTCTAATTTAGCCAGCACAATTTTTTTCTCCCTGTCAGGCTGTTTTGACCTACATTCAGGCTCATCTATGTTCTACTCTGAATTACAATGATCATTTTACCAGAGCTAACACTTCCACCTCTACTAGGAATTAACACATATAAGGTCCCTATTAAAAAATATTGTAAAGCAGACGCTGGCAAACAACAGTGAAGTTACCAGTATTACAATACTAGCAGCGACACAGATTCCTAACAGGCACCACACAGTAGCACTGCAAATGGCTTCAGCAGCCTGGAGGCATGCTGACTCAGCATCCAGCAACCCTGGTGAAATGGATCACACCAAAATGTCATTAAAAAATACAATTTTGTTAACTTTGTTACAAAACCTGAAACACGTATAGTTTTCATAGCAATGTTTTGTGCATGGTGCTGCCTGTTTTACTTTTGATGACTATTTCACATGATCTTTAAAACTTTGGAGAAACAGGTCCTCTAAGATTGCTGATAGAGAATACTAGACTGTGAGTCCCCTAGATGACATCAGCAGCAGCTTTTCACTGACAAATGCTGTTTTGAACATGTAGTGAAATCAGGGTTGCAAATTGGCTAATAACTTTAAAATGAAGTAATGTAAAAATCTAATTTTTTAGCATGAGATTTACTGAGGATATGCTTATTCGGATTCTGCAATGTAGCACTTTTGGCATCAATGGCTCTTTAATAGACTGAATAACTATCAGTAAAATATCATTTGCAAATAAAGCAATCTTATAATTCCTCCCTTCTAAGTGGAGTCCGGATCCTGAGATGAACCACTAGCTGCACATTTTTGATATTCAATATATAATGCTAATAAAAGCGGGGGAAAAAAGGACACCCCTACCTGGTACAATGCTCCAATACAAAGGATGGTGGAAGAGATGCATGCACTTTAACAAATGCACAAGAATTGCTGTAAAAAGACTGTATTAATGTAAGAAGAGTTGAAGGAAAACTAAATTATTCTGGAGTGTTCCAAAAAAAGGACCATGAAACCCAATCAAAGGCCTGCTCCACATTCAAAATAGCTAGGACCAGTGGTAAAGATCTCTGTCCAGCATAATCCAAAACCAACAATGTTCTGCAAATATTATCAAAGGGTTGCTACTTATGTACAAACCCTGCATAGTCCTGGCCAAGCAAGGACAGGAGAAGGTCCTCCAATCTAGAGGTTCAGATAGAGGTAAAAATCATGTAGTCAAAATTCAAAATCAATATTTGTCTATACAAGGCTGAGGACAATTGATCTTCTTTACCAGGCTTAGGGAGAATCGATATAATAGCGTAGTGCCAAGAAGGTGTAAGAGATTCTCCTGCTTGGATAGAGAGGAAAAACTCGGAATAATAAGGATGCTAAAAGTTCCAGTATGGGAGATGATATGTAAAATTAAGAAGCGAAACCAACTAATCCTGGGCACTTCCCTGTATTAGCACAGGAAATGACTCAGACAATCTTCTCCATCACAATGGGGACAGTTAATCTCGCAACTTGTTCTTCTGCAAGCTTCAGGAGTTTAGCTTGTTGAAAGAAGTTTGCATTTGATGCTGAGAAGGAGCAGAACTGTCCTGAGCCTATAAAGTAGAATAAAAGGCCTGAAAATCCATTGAATATCAGCTTCACAATGAGTACAAAAACTGTTTGTGGATCCTGGAGTTTAGTAATGGTTGTCTGAGCTTTGCATGCTTGAAGGCAACAGCTAAGGTGCTAGTGCCAATGGGTCTTCCCTCATAATACCAATGCCTAAGATAAAAAAATTAAAAATGTTATACTTTTTGATCTAAATGTTGTTGAACCTGTGCTTTGCCAGTTAGTAGTTGTATTTGCGCAGATGTATCCCCTGGCATATAAAAAGACTGGGGCACATGTAAAGTATGATGAAAAATCATGTAGTTTCTGTTTCCTAATTTTAAGTTGATTCTTAGCATATGCAAAAAGAGATCTGCGCAGAACCACCTTCAGGGTGTCCCACAGAATACTAGGTGTTATTATCCCATTATGAAATTCCTGGAGAATCTGTGGAATTTGACTTTGAATAATAGATAGAAGATTTTGATCTCTCATTAAACCAAGATGTAACCACCAGGTGGTCTGTTTTTTTTTTAGTTTACCTAAGGAAAAGAAAGCTGCAACTGGAGTATGATCAGGTAAATGAAGTGGGCCATGATAGACATCATTAAGAGTATCTATATGCTTAACCATAGAAAAAATATAATCAAGCCTAGCAGAGCACACATGACGAGTGGAGTAATGAGTAAATTCATGTTTACTAGAACATAAATGGGGCCACATATCTAGAAAACCAAACTGATGTAATGCTTTATGCATGTATTTTTGTGCTACAGAGAAACAATGAGGTTTCAGGACAGAACTGTCTTGCTCAGGGGATTGTGTCAAATTGAGGTCACCCCCCACCCCAGATCAATTGTCCCTGTAAATGAGTTAATAATGTGTAAAAGAAAAGTTGTAATGTTCCCCGTGTAGTTCCAGGGGGAAGATGCATGTTCACTAAAGTTACTGGGCGATCATACAGGTTTCCAACTACTATAGCATAATGGCTGGAGGTGTCAATCTTGACATGATGGATTTCAAAAGGAAGGTCATGCCTTAAAAAAGTCAAAACACCTCTCCGACAGCCTAATTCTTCAGATGAGAAACAAAAATTTGGGCAAATCCCAGTCTTTTTATAGGAACTTTTTATACTCCTCTGGGGTCAGGTGAGTCTTTTGCAAAAAAATAATATAAGCCTTTTCTCAATGTAGGTATTGTAAAAGATGAAAATGTATGGTTATGAATCCCAATAACATTATAGGAGATTATGTTAGTGAAAGAAGTCATTAGACTGAGCACTAAAAAGGATCAAAAAATGTTCTTTAAAAACAAGTAACAGTGCATGGAATATCCCCCTAAAATAACTATACCATTTATCATAATCTGGTGTATAGCTCAGCTAATAAAAACTAGTGTTTAAACTAGTGTACCCAAATCAAAGTAAATAACAATAAACCAGCCCCAAGAAAAAATGTTCAACAACAGGGTAAAGGTGTATCCTGGACTGAGACAGAAAAAACCAACATCGAAGGAAAATGGGCCTACTTTCAAGGCTGGAAGCATTGGTTCAAACCTTGCTCCTAGGCAATGCCGGATGGTAATTAGGCATCACAGGAAGGTTGTTTGGAGTGAATCCAAGCCCCGATGACTCAGCAAAAACCTGGGTCTGAACAACTGAACAACTGGAGACCTGGGTTTGAATCCCACAGACCCCACTTGCATATACTGTGTGACCCTAAGCAAGTCACTTAACTTCCCTGTGCTCCCAGGTTACACCTGTAAACAAGCTTTCAGCTTAGTGTGTCTCACCTGGTTAAACAATTGGAAAAAAAAAACAAAAACTTTAACCAGCTTTCCCATAAATTTGGTGTGTGCAGGCCCTGATCCCCAAATCCCCCCCCTCCAGAAAATGAACATCAAATAACAACGCTAGATTTGATAACCAAAACATTAGAAACCAATCAAATTCCCAACATGCAAGCCTACATAAGCAATTGTAGCTTATACCCAAGTACAATAACATTAGATGTGCTGGTACAGAAGTGAACTTCCCTTAGACAAGAATACTACAACTAGGAATGGAACAAAAAACTCTCCATTTCTCCCATTAAAAGGGAAATCTCCTAAAAAGAAAATGCAATGACAACAAAAATCATACCAAAAAGAAAACTAAATATTCCTCCAGCACTCCCCAACCAGGGCAACTCGTGCTGCCAGGGTATAATGCCACTTTCTGCCAAACTGATAGTTGAAGTACCCTAAAAATACTTTGCCCAAGGACATAGCATCAAGAGTACCTGGGGTATCGCTACAGTAGCCTGAGAAAGTGTTTAATTTATCTGCAAAGAAACATAGTCTACATTTAGTATATTATATAAAACGAGCCAATAAAAGAGGCCAAAAGCACCTCTTACCAATCCAATAACCTTCCTAAGGCCACAACCCATGCTGCATATTTCAGATCTCACAGAATACAGAATAATGACCACTTTAAAGGCAGAAAAACACTGTACAGAGCCGAATAAAAGAAATATGTAGTAAGGGGAAGTTGGGAAGGTCGAGCCATATTATCTACCTAAGATATTCAGAGTCACTTAAAATCAAATCAAGCAACGGAGGCATAAACAGATTTATCCCTCACTTGATGTCCCCATAACAAAAAAAAAACCTTCCTACAAAGTAATGTCTCTGTAATCAGTTCTGCTTCAGTCTCTCTCCTCAGTACTTTGCTCTTTCATTCATTTATCCTCTGAGTTTGTCCCCCACAAGCACTTTAGCAGTGAATAGAAAACTAAAGAGAGCCAGTGCAGTCCACAACAACTCAGGCCATTCATATCCAAATGAATAACTCACAGCAAGATATAATAACATTAACTGACAACGTAAGCTGGGGGATTTAAAAATCAAATTGGAAATGTAGTGTCCAAGAAAGCACAAATAGGAGGAGAGAACACCTGAAAACTAGGAAGCCTTTTCTCGGTGAATGTCTACAGCAAAGCTTTCATGTCCATTAATGCCTGTTCTGTATGGCACTCCTTACTATGTAGGGAGGATGACTTGGACCACACATTTCTCTGCAGACCCCATTTCACCCAGACATCGCTATGCTCCATAGATTCTTTAGTGAAGTCATATTTTTGAGCTTTTAATTCCTGAGCTGCCTCATCAAGGTTATCAAAAATCCGAGGGCCATCAGGGAAGAAAACCTGCAGTCAGGCTGGATAAGGAGTGGTGATGAACTTAAGTGTATGCTCTTTCAAGAGCCTCACAATTGGGGCATAGGCTCTGTGTTTAGCAAGAAGAACCGGAGAATAGTCATTGACAAAAAAGATAGAATGCCCCTTATAAATAATTTTTCTTTTACACCAGGCTCTAGTTAATAAATTATGTTCACTGGCTTAATTGGGAAAATATACGACAATAGATCTAGCTCTGGAATTTGAGCTGTCCAGCTTTGGAGAAAGGACTCTGTGGGCTTGTTTATTAGCCAGGGGGCATAAATCGGCTATGTCCAAGAGAGAGTGTAAAAAACTTTGCAAAAATTATCCCCATATCTTTACCTTCCTCCCCCTTCAGCACACCATAAATACAAAGATTATTTCACCATAACCAGTTTTCTAAAACATCACACTTGTCTGCAAAGAGCTGTTGATCCTGTAAAAGAAGCACCAGCACCTCTTCCAGCCTGTTGACCTGAAAGTCTGTTTCTGCTGCATGGTGTTCCAGTCCAGTTACTGTAGTGTCAAGAGCTGCAATATTAACCTGTAGCTCAGCATGTAAAGACCAAATTTCTGCTCAAACGTCATGCAGCTCCTCCAGGAAGGTCACATTAGTAGATTGCCCAATAGGGTTGGATCCACCATCCACCATAATGCAATGATTGGACCATAAAGAAATTCTCACAGAACCACCCTTTAACAAATAAAGTCACAACAGTCAATAAACACCTCACCCAGTACAGTGCTTGTGCTAGTAAAAGTAATTTAAGTAGCTTGAAAAGATACCAATTTTTATATGGTTATCTTGGGGAGCAGAGCCGGAGTTTCATATTCAAGGCTGCATATCAGGTGGTGATATCATCAGAAGTCCAAGGACCTGGGGGTTTTGACTACTTGTGACCTGAAGCACTCCTGGCAATGCAAGAAGGCAGCAGCAAAAGTCAACAAAATGTTGGGCTGCATTGCCATAGGGACCAGCAGCAGGTAGAAGGAGGTCATACTGCCATTATAGAGGTTGCTGGTGTAGTTGCACCTAGAGTAAAGTGTGCAGTATTGCATCCCTACCTGAAGAAGATATAAACCTGCTGGAGGCCATACAAAGGAATGCAACTAAGATGGTTAAAGGTCTAGCAGGGCAGAACATATAAGGAGATGCTACAAGCCCTGAACATGTACTCCCTGGAGGAGACAGAAGGGAGAGTAGGGACATGATTGAGACCTTGAGGTATTTTAAAAGCATTAATAGGGTTGACCAGGGGTGTTTCTTCAAGCTTAGTGGGAATAAAAAAAAAAGAGGGGACAATTCCTTAAGCTGGAGGGGGCGGAGGTTCAAGAGTGAGACCTGGATGCATTTATTCATGGAGAGGGTGGTGGCTGGGTGGAATGGCATCCCTAAAGAAGTGGTATTATTACAGACAGTGGAGGGCTTCAAGATGGAATGGGACAGGGTAAAGGGCCAAGGGCAAAGTCAAGGCCAAAAGGGGAAGGGCTGGAAATGAGAGGATATCAGTCTAGGAGTGAGGGTGGATTCCTTAGCTGCCATTTGGGACTCTGCAATATAAGCAGACTCAATAGACCACATGGTCTTATTCTGCTGGCACCTTTGTATGTTCATATCTATCTGTCTGTCTGTCTGTTGGTCAGTCTATTGGATTCCTGGGAAGTAATGCCAAGCTCGAGTGTCAAACTGATTGGCTTTGGACTTAGGTTACAATCCTCAGTCCAACCCCAGAGTTGCTTAACTACTGTTATAAAATGCAGTAAGCCATTTGTTCTCTACTGTTTTTTTTTTTTAATAGAAAAACAACTTACCCTGTGTTATCCCCTACTTGATATAATGACTGGGTAAGTATGTTCCATGTGAATACTGTCTTGTTTTCACATGATTCCCAGCCAATCAGAAGCACTGATTTGCTGGTTCAGTTTTATAACATGGATTATGGGCGACTTTGGTAAGCAATGAATTTGAATCAAATCTAGGTTCAAATTCTAACAAGAAGGTTTATAGTCCAAGGTACTGCCTAATCTGTAAGCTCTTGATTGCTACTTTTTCATCAAGGGAGACATAGAATGTGGACTATTTACACATTGTTTCTGTTTAGGTATTTTTATTCTTCTGGAAAAAAAACACTTTTTTATCCATGAGTAGCACAAATTAAGTTAACTGCAGTCATTAATGCTACTCTTAAAAGTTATAAATAAGGCTGGTTTATATATAAAATAATTCTTATCATAAGTAGCATTTCTGTTTTCATTGTTAGCCTTTACTACACCATGCAAAGTTTTCAAGGTCTTACAAATAAAGGACACGCTTTTTGTTACCACAGCTTCTTTGTATGAAACACAGGACCATTTATAACAGCAGGACTCATGGTAAAAATAATCGCCTTATTTTAGAACTGAAGATGTGGAAACACAAATGTGATGAATCAGCACCTCCCAGCACATACTGTAGCTTTTCTCCTACAAAGTCAGCTGAGGATCTTTCAACACCTGGAGTGTAAATATGATTTACTGTGGTTAACCCTTTGGGTACCGGGTTTATTACATATTATATACCTCTGAATATCAATAATTCAGAGCAACCATGTTACATTTATGTTTTTATTTAATTCTTTCTTTCTTTATGTGTTTCATTTGCATTGCCCATGTAAGCACACTAGACAAGTGAATGCCTATTTTCAGGTACAACCCAGGAGATTACAAAGTGATGAGGCAAGCAAGTTGCAGCAACACATACTATGAAGACAGTAACTAACTGGGCACAAAAATATGACAATTATTAGTACAATATCTAGAGTTGAGGTAAAAAAACACAAAGTGCAAGACTGAGGTCCTGAAAAACAATTGATGGAATACAATAATAGAAGGCCCAGGGTTGAGGTGTTGCATGCCTTTCCTCCTGCTACAATGGTGACTCATGTTTGGGAATGAGCATGGGTTACCAGAGGTCTGTGGGGCTGGACAGGATTGAGGAGGGTGGCCAAGCTGTCTTGGCCTATGACTGCCACTTGATGGAGGCCCAATGGTAATGCAAGTGTCAGTGACTCAAAGGGAGGGAACTGCAGTGACATAGGATAACTGTGCCTCCTTGCACATGTACTGGCACCACAGACATGGGGGAGGGATGAGAAAAATGGAAAAGTCGGGGGGTCTGGGCTTTGGGAAGCTGAGCCCATGTCCTGGTGGTCTGCCTTGCTGCTCTGATTCTGAGGATGATCTGAATAGGTTTGCTACGGGTGAGGAAGGATGGCCTTCTCCCTTCTGCCCCACCATGGGGGGGATTGATGGGGCACATACTTCCAGACAAGAAGAGAGGTAGGGACAGGGCTGATAGTTGCCCAGGTCTGCCAAGGAGGATAAAAACCTTTGTGGAAAGAAAAAAATGGTAGAATAATCAAAGGTACAACAAAAGGTAGAGACAATAATGCACAAAGGCCCAACCAATGCCCTGGAAGCAAGCCTAGGAAATAATATAGTCCACAACAATGATGTGGAAGAAGTACAAGTAATAATGTACAAGTGCATGCTGAGTTATCTTTCAGGTATTGCCTGCATAATTTTAAAAAGAGTTTAATAAAAAGAGAACACTTTTTTAATTATTACCTCCTGCCCATTGCCTTCATTTTCCTTATTCTTCTTCCTGGCAAATTGAGTTGCCACACTGTCAAGCAGTTGCCCTCACAGCTGTCTATGGTACTCCTTGGTTCCATTCCCTCTCCAGGAGCAGCGTGGCTCACCTTTGTGGCACACTTTACCCGCAGACATAGCAGTGTGGGATTCTGGGACTCACATGCAAATGCTAGTCTTGGGTGCCCCTGGACTGGCCAGTTCCTTTTTCTTGATTTTTGTGGGAAAAAAATGTAGTTTTTAAATACAATCAATCAGTCTCTTTCTCTCTCTCTCTCTCTCTCTCTCTCACTCTCTACCTTCTATCTCTATATAAAGAACATATCTGATAGCAAAGTGCTCTATAAAGAAAATGTTACCGTTGAGGGGCTCAACAAACTCATATAAGCCACAAACCTGAAGGTAAAGTGGCCTTTATGAGCTTTATTTATTTATTTATTTATTTAGTTAGTTTTTGTTGACCGGGTAAGTGCACTAGACAAATTCTGCCTATTTTCAGGCACGACCCAGGGGAAGGGGATACAGATGAATGCCAATGGACCTTGAACCAGATGAAGCTGTTGGTGGTATTTTTAGTGAATGAGGGAAATTTGGCCAGGACACCGGGGAAATTCCCCTACTCTTTTCGATAAGTGCCATGGGATCTTTAACATCCACCTGAACTACCACCAATCCAGGCAGAAGGAACCTCGATTTAACGTCTCATCTGAAAGACGGCACCTCAGAAGTGCAGCACCCCTCTCATGCTGCACTACAGTGTCAGTACTGGGATATTAACCCAAGTGTCAGATGTGAGAACTGAACCCACGGCCCTCTGATCTCCCGGCCTCAGAGGCAAGTGTGCTACCTACTGAGCCCCGTAATGGTAATATTTCACAAGTGTACTTTGATATTAGATGTTTTATATACTGTATTACATAAGGATGGAGACAAATGTGATTGTTTAGAATTTTTTTACACTTGTAGTATTTGGGTTGTTAACTTGTTAGACATGTTAATAGTGTAATAATAAGGTGGTTGTTGTTGCACATGTCACTAGGGCTGTAAGATGTATATTTTGTGTCTATACTAATAATAGATTGTGAAGTGCTGCTTATTATGTTATAATAAGCTGGTGTAGATTCATTAATAATGCTTGTTAATTGCTATCAGATATGGGGAAGAATCTGATGTTTGTTTCCTATGGGAAAAGTCACATCATTGCAAGATGGATAGATGGGTGGATAGATAGATAGACAGATAGATAGATAGATAGACAGACAGACAGATGGATGTTACAGAAGATGCACTGTGTGTAGTTTTACAGGGGCATATTTGTAGTTTTAGAGCAGCTCTGTGTGCCAGACTGGCATACTGTAGATGTTGCACAAGTATCTGTAGCCCAATGATACTTTGTTTTTGATAAAAAAATAAGAGTACAGAAAAACCTATTTGGATATTACTTCTCTATTGGCATCAGTTAGGATACAGTATACTGTCCCTCCTACAAACTGCCTTTTCTGTATGCTCACTCCTTTGCTAAATAAGCAAATAATTTGGGGAGAAGCAGAATAGGAGGACTATCTCCAGAAAAATAGGGAGGCAAAGAGGTCCATCAGGGAGGCAAAAGCAGAAACCGAGCTGCACATCATGGAGGGGGTCAAGAATGGAAAAACAGTTTTTTAGATATATTAGTGAAAAGAGGAAAAGAGGGAAATCGCACAGCTAGTTGAGGGGGTAGAGTGATAGAGCAGGATGGGCAAAAGGCAGCCATCCTGAATGACTAGTTTTGCTCAGTATTCACTAAGGAGGAATGCAGGTCCATGCCAGACAGCAGCATAAAAGTGGCCACAAAGTGAGTCCCAGAAATGAGTCGTCTATTTTTTCTAGTGAAAGGGCCCTGAAAGGGCTGGCAGATCTTAAGATATATAAGGTCCTGGGTCCAGATGTGCTGCATTTGATGATGCTTAGGGAATTAGCAGCAGAGCTGGCTGAACCACTGAATGGGCTGTTCAACAGCTCACTCAGGCCTGGGGAAGTTCTAGAGGACTGGAAGATGGAGACACTGTTCCGCTACATAAGCGGGGGGATAAACCAGAGAATTACAGGCCTGTCAGTCTGACCTCTATTGTGGGGAAGCTGATGGGATCTCTGATCAAAGCGGACCTCGTAGACTACCTAGAGAGCAACAGATTCCTGGATCACAAACAACACGGTTCAGTGGCAGGAATGTCTTGTCAGACTAAACTGATAGTTTTCTTTGACTGAGTAACTAAGGAGGTAGGCAAAGGCCATGCAGTGGACCTGTTGTACTTTGACTTCGGTAAGGCCTTTGATTCAGTACTGCATGAGATTGCTTAAGAAAATGGAAGACCTGGGTGTGGCTAAAAGTCCGGTGAACTGGGTGGGTAATTGGCTTGCGGGGGGGCAACAGATGGTGGTGGTCAATTGAGTTAGGTCAGAGGAGAAAGAGGTAATTAGCCAGGTTCCACAAGGATCTGTTCTGGGTCCAGTCCTCTTCAACATGTTCATTAGTGACGCTGATGAAGGAATCCAGGCAGAGGATGAGAAAAAAAATATGTGGGAGGGTGGGCAGTGAAGAGAGAATAAGGGATATGCAGAAGGACTTATAAATCTTGAGGTGTGGTCAGTGGTCTGGTAGTTAAATTTCAATGCTAAAAAGTGCAAGGTAATGCACCCTAGGGAAAAAGAACCCCAAGATGGAGTACTGGGTGGAGGAGAGAGACTTAGCACTAGAGACAAGGAATGGGATATAGGAGTTATCATCAGTAACTTCCTTAAACATACAAAGGAGGAAAAGGGGAAGCTGTTTAATCAGGAATGGCACACTAAGCCAGAGGTTGTTTCCAGGTGTGACCTGGAAACACTAGGAAGTTATGTTACTTGCTCAGGGTTACACAGTATGCAAGTAAATGCTGATGGGATTCAAACCCAGGTCTCCAAGTTTGCAGCTCAGTGCCCTTAACCACTATGCTATTCTGCCTCCAAGTGGTATTAGTCAGTGCATTAAGGCCTATAGCAAGGCTAACAGGATGCTGGGTTGTAGTTGGAGGGTGATTGACAGCAGAAGAGAAGAGGTAATACTTCCACTCTACAGGTCCCTGGTGAGGCCTCACTTGGAGTATCGCACCCAGTTCTGGAATCCTCACCTCAGACAAGACAAGGATAGGTTGGAGACAATGAATCACACAGTGACCAAAATGATTCAGGGACAGCAGGGTAGATCCTATGAGAAGCACCTCAATGCACTGAATGTGTACTCTTTGGAGGTCAGAAGGGAGAGGGGGATATGACTGAGACCTTCAAATTCTTCAAAGGAATTAATAAAATGAACTGTGGGGAATTATTCAGTCTATATACCCACATGTGGTCATGTGGACATGAGCGGAAATTAGCAGGTGGGAGGTTCAGGAGGGACGTGAGGAAGTATTTCTTTACAGAAAGGGTGGTTGAACCTTGGAACAGTCTGTCAACCAAGATGGTGGGAGTGAACACTGTCAGGAAGTCAGGCAGGCCTAGGACAGAATGTAGGCAATAGTGGTTGCCCGGGGTGACAGGTTCAGGGACGAGAATGGAGAAAGGATCAGAGGGTTAGTACCCTGGAGGCACATTAGGTTCCAAGGAGGGTTCCAGGCATTTAGGGAACTTGGACAGACTGGAAGGACCTGTTTTTTTTTCTGCCATTATTGTCTATGTTTCTATGTGTCTAAATCTTCGTCAGTCTGCATTGCACAAGGAACTGCATACCCATGGTGCTGTGTTCCAGGACTGAGGCTTTAGAATATGTGTGTGATTAGGGGTGAAGCACAGAAACCAAACAATTTGGATATTTCTTCTCTTAGCATCTGTTTTTTATGATCACATATACTGCTTCTCTCACAAACTACCTTTCCAGAATGCTCGCTCTGGGTTTACTGAATAAACAAATGATTTGGGGTTTGGACTTGACAGCTAGTTGAGACAATGACTACACTGTGCTGAGGTGTCCTAAACCAGCAATAAGACACGACAATGTATGGGTTATGACCTGATAAGAGCATGCCCTAGGTGTGTTATGAGGCACAAGGCTCTTGCACCAAGTGCTTTTAGCACCTGGGTGTTCTCTTATCGGGCCATAACCCACACCTCAGATTGTCTTAGCGCACTTATAAAATGGGCAACAAATTTCTAGCCAAGAGTCAGTTAAATGTTTAAAGTAGTTTATTTTTTTAAAGCATTTCATTTTTTTGTAATTTTTAGAAGAAAATAGTCCCTTTATGGTAACATCAATTGCAATGAACTGTATAGCTTTTATGAGTAACCTGTACTTTTTAACTAGAATTAGAAAAGTTATGAAATTATAGAACATTTTAAAACCATTTTTAAAAGTATTAGAATGTCTGAAAACTGTTTTGTAAGAGAAATAAGTTAACTTTCAGTTTTTAACTTTCAGTTCATTACCTTATGGAACTGGAACTCCGTTGTTATGATTTCATTTGTTGTAGTTAATGAATTACACTTTTTCCATAGTGCAGTTTTGGATTATAAATGGTGTGTTTCTTGTCTCTTTTGTGAAGGTTTGGAAGACTGTAATGCTTTAGTGCTTTCTTCCCGGTTTCCATCATCGAGATCTCATTTCCCGCAGGATATGCTGGTCATTGAGTAAGTCGTTGCAGGCAGGATGCAAGGGCTGGTGGATGTTGAGCATCTGAATATTTTTCCAGGGTATTTGTTGTTTTGCTTCTTCTTTTTGTTTTAGGGCTAAAATATTACATAGAAACATAGAAACATAGAAGTTGACGGCAGATAAGGACCGCAAGGCCCATCCAGTCTGCCCATTAAATTGCCATATTGCTCCATCATCTTCGATATTCCTGTGTAGTTGCTCAATAAGATTGGAGGCTGCATTCATTTTTGTGTCCTGTCACAGCCATTATTTGATGGGATTCTAAGCCACACTCAGAAAGTAGCCGGACACTATGATTTGTGTATCAGGCAGAGAGTCCAGCTTCTTTGCTAATTTTGGGCATAAGGTTTGAAAAGCACTTTATTCCAAGTGGTCCACATGTGTACCAGATGTCTGTGGACTGGTAATCAGTGGGTTGCTGGTGGCAGGGATGTAAGTAAAAGGCTGGAGGGTCCAGCAGCAGCTTAGAGACACATTTTTTAAATGGTGCTACTGGGCAGAGAGGATTGTCTGAAATGGCATATATGAAGCCCCGATGTTGATGTTTCTGTGGCTCAGCTTTTTTGTGGTTTTTAGTAAACTAATTGAATGTCATTGTTATGAATTCTGTGCCATCATCAGCCTGTTTGAGTTTGAAGTTGTCTGGCTTTAATTGACAGAGACCTTCTCACCCTCAGTGGGCCATACATAACTGGATGTCCAACCAGACTTTCAGTAGGAGCCCCCTTGGTGTGTCTACCAACAGTATCAGAGATGTTTGTAGGATGGCTAGATCAGCTTTGGATATGGCGGCATTGTGTTTCGAGGTATGCTTACCTTCTTGCCGGTACCTTTCACACACTGCTGTGAATATATTTGTGACTGGTTGTAAGTGGGGGTCAATGTGCAGATTTAAGGGTCTGTTTATTGGTGGGCTGTTTATATAGCAGTTTAGCCCAGCTCTACTGGCTAGTAGACTTGCGAGACTGTATTCTGTCCTGTCAGCTTGCCGTACCTCAGCATAAAAGTGTCTCAGCGTTTGGCACAGTTCTGGTACTGTTGTCATTTTAAAGACTCCTGACAGTTGTCTAGCCTGACATCAGTTTTTAAATACTGAGATGGCCCAAACAGTAGTTTTTTGTATGTTGGCTTCATCTTTTTCCTTTTCTAATTTGTCTATGTCTTCTCACGTTAGCTGGGCAAAGTTACTCATCGGCTCTGTTTTCCCCTTTCTCTTTCTAGGTGCTGACTGACTTTTTTCTGTGGCAGCTGCTCTTTCTTCGAGATGGGTAAGTATTTCGTCAATGTTTATTTGAAAAAAATTTCCTGGTATCTCAGACATTTTGGGCGATACTTCAATACCAGTTTTATGATGTGCTACCACTTTTCTGTCTGGAGAGACTTTCTTTGAAGTGCCGTGCTTCTCAGTGCCACTTTGTGGTTGGGCACTTTCTGTCAGGATGACCACTCTACTGTTCACAGTGGCAGAGTTTGACAGTGCAGGCACAGTAATATCGCATCTGTGGTAAAGCAATTGGCTGTTGTGTAGTGCAGTTTGGTATATTATGGGTCTATAAGAACACAGGTCTGGGAGGATCTGGACCAATCAGATAAGTAGAAATGTGTTTCCCATTTTATAAAGAAGATTAAACATGTGTCTATAAATTGGCATTCCCAACTTATACTAGATCATATATGTATCATACATCATAGCAGTGTTGGTGGCTCAGTAGGCAGTACACTTGAATCTGGGGCTGGAAGATCACATGGTAATAGGTTTTAGCCCCACACCAGGTGCTTGGGGTAATACCTATAACTTGCATTGTAGTGCAGTATGAGGGGGGTGCTGCACTGATGAAGTGCCATCCTTCAGATGAGACATTAAACTGAGATCCCTTCTGCCATTCTTTGGTTGCTGTCCAGGTGGAAGTAAAAGATCCCATAGCAATTACTGAAGAAGAGTTGGGGAATTCTGTATTAACAACATATCAGCAAGAAGACAACAAAACATAATCCAGCACTATATACAAGAAAAGGGAAAAAACATGAAAATGATACTAAATCCATAAACTCATTACTTTCTCAATGAGCATTCTTATATAAATATTTATAAGAAAACAATAAAGAATGTACAAAAAAAAAACGAAGAAGAGGGGCAATCTGAATGCAAAATATCATCAATATGTATACCTCTTCTCAGGCTGGCTCCTTGTAAACTATTTCCATATAGTTTTTGACCATAAAGTCATAAAGTGTTGTCTTGGCAGTTGTTGGTACTCTGTTATAGAGATCAGTTCCTTCTCCACCTTTTCTCACAGAACTGGCAAAGGTATTTTCTTTTGTGGAAGTACATATTAGCAGTGAGTATGTGAGACAGACCACTTTAAAACAGCTAAAATAACATAAAGGGTACTGCTGTGGCCTTTAAAATGTAAAGCAGATATATATCTGAGAACCAAGACCTTGTAAGACATGTGTTTCACAAATTGTTCTCCCCATATTCTACTTAACATCTTCCAAAAATTCTTAATGTCAGTGCAGTGGAAAAACAAGTGGGCTATGGATTCTTCCTGGTTTGCACAATCTGATCATAAACACGACCTCTCCAAAACACTCTTGTGTTTTAGATTGCCCTTAACTTGTAACTTGCTATGGTTGGATAGTCAGACAACATCCCACGTGTCCCTAGGGATTCTGGCATCCAACAGTTGTGATTTAATCATCTGGGTTGTAATTTGCAGCGTTATTATGTATACTGGATCTAAAAAGACAAAACCTTGCAAGACTGAAGAAAAAAGTTGTCTCCTAGTGCCCATTCTGATCTGTTGGGGCTGTACTTTCCATCTAGTTATTTTTCTGCAGATATCCAATATGTAGTCAGGGATAGGCTGGTAACTTTCCTAACTACCCTCAATGATCCAGCTGTCCATGATGTCAGATGACTCCCACAGCTACAGACAAATGTGGAAGCAATAATTTAGAATAATCAAAATAACACAGATTAAAGAAAACACACATGCTAAAAAAAAGGCGCTGGATTAAGTACCCAAAGACCACCTTTCTTTACCCTCCCTATAAGTAAGGGCCCTTTTAATGGGGTTTAGGGAAGTACCCCATAGTAATTTTTCTAAAAGCATTCCATGCAGTTTAGCTCCCAAATGTACTGGGGTGGTAAAACATAACTAATAAAAAAGAATATTTGTGTCAAAAAGGTTTTACCATGTATCTTCTTTTTTTCTTAGACATGAAGTGCTGATTCCAAATAGCTACTGATCTTTCTGCCATCTCTAATTTCTCAGTCCAGTTAAGAAGAGTCATGTCTGTCATACCAAATTTGGCTCCAAAAATTTAGATAGGTTCAGGGGTGACCAGAATTCCAGCCACATTATCCAGAATTTATTTTCCATGGTCTCCTAGGGGAAGGGATATGCTATTCAAGATATATAAACCTGACCCTGAAGCTGAGAAAAAATCCTGAAAAGGGGCAAGTGCTGACTCTCTAGCATCACAGCCATGTACCAAGAGGCAAACATCATCTGCATATGCCAGGACCACAGTGGGTATAGGTCTATCATGTTCCTGAATTGGGCGTACTCTACCATCTGCATTTTCAAACACTAAAGTCTGCACAAGGCTGTGGTGTCTTTGAATAAAAATTACCATATGTAGACAAAAAGACTGGGGCATGCACCACCACATATGATGCCAACTCCGTAGTAAAAGGAAAAAAAGTTATTCACATATTAAAAAGCACAAATTGCAATATGCCTGATGTGTTTCAAATCCTTCCTGGACCCTTTCTCAAAGGCCTTGGAGAAAGGGTCCTGGAAGGATTTGAAACATGCCAGGCAAATTGCAATTTGTGCTTTTTAATATGTGAATACATTTTCTTTCTTTTATTATGGAGTTGGCATCATATGTGCTGGTGAATGTCCCTAGTCTTTCTGTCTACATCTACCATCTGCATACAGTTTCCTAAAGATCAGGTCTAAAAAGACATGATACAAAGTTGGGCTTAAGGGACTGCCCTGTCTGACAGCTCTGCAGACCTGGCATATTGCACCAAAACAGCTGTTAATTATAGGGGTAACAGAAGCAGTGTCATATATATACACTGAATCCAGGAACTGAAACCATCTAGAACCCTTTATAATGCAAAAATGTAAACAGGGAACTGTGAAACACAGGCAAAGGCCTTCCTTTGGTCCAAAGATCAAAAGGAAGACATTGACCATACATTTGTTAGCCCTTTCCATAATTTCACGAATTAGCAGTAAATTATCTGAAATATTTCTTTCTGGTAAGAAGCAGGCCTGAGAGGGACCAAGTAATGTTGTGCCAAACTTTTAGTCAGGATTTCCAGGTCAGTATTAAAGCAGAAGTATTTTTTAGACAGCAAAAAAATTTCAACATATCATTCTTGTTAATAAAAAATATATTTTTGACATCTTTAGATTAATCCTTTGTGTGTTTTAAGTTTTCTCATATATTTGTAAAACAGCTTTTTTAGCTTCTTTTGTAATTAATGACTAGTGTCTCTAAAGATGGCCACCACTGGCAATTTTTGAAACTTTCTTCTGTTGAGGATACCTGTTGACTACATGGCAGAATTACTACTGTGGATTTCATTTAGTAAAAATGTATTTCTGACATCTTTAGATTAATCCTTTGTTTATTTTAAGTTTTCTCAGATATTTGTAAACTGCCTTTTTTAGCTTATTTTGTAATTAATGACTTGCATCTCTTAAGACAAGACACTAGCAATTTTTTAAACTCTCTTCTGTTAAGGTTACCTATTGAATGTACATGCTGGATTCACACTGTGGATTTACAAATGTAACCCCCCTACAAATGGGGGTTCCCAAAAAGTCTTCCTTGAGCTTGCCTAAATGCTCACTGCCAGGCTGGTGTCCTGCGTTTTATCAGTTTAAATGTGATTACCAGAGTCTCTATAGCCTCTGTGTACTGTCTATTTAAGAGCTGCCTGATTGCAGCCTAAGTGATCTGAGAGGGAGCTCTGTTGAAAGATGTAACTATTTGCTGAAAATCATTTGGAGTGATAATGATAATGTAGTTTGTCTAACCTGCTTTCTTTGTAGCAAGGACTGTTTTGTTTGTCTCCACTACCTTGGTCCTGGACTGCAAATTGGACCAAACAGTACTGGTGGGACCTAAAATGTAGCCAGACTACAGGAGCTGTCTGAATTCAAAATCTGTAGGGACTGTAGTTTAGAGTTTTTTTGTACCTTTTTCACAACTGAAGGGGGAACTCTTGTTTTGACTGATAGCCAAATCAGCCAACCAAATCTTTTGGATCTTGGGGAAGTCCTGAGTTGCTTGCAGTTTTCAGTTAGTTCTGAGCTGGGAAGTGAAATGAGAGGAGCTGAAGTGATTCTGAGCAGCAATCCTGAGTGGATTCGCATGGGAAAACTGTGAAAGGGCTGAGTTTTTGGCTTGCAGGTCTGCCTGCTGCTACTGAAAGGAGAGAAGAGAATTATTTTGGACTAAATCCAAGTGCGTGTGACTAAAGTAAGCTACTGAAGTGGGCCAGGCTCAACCTGAAGAAGACTGAAGATTTTGCTGAATGTGATCGGCCTGTCAGGAGTTCCAGCTACCCGTAAGCTCTTGGTGTGTGCAGAGACTTTGCGATTATGACCGGGGAGTGCTTTGCCTGGTACAGTAGAATTCCTGTACATGTAAATGTGCTATGAGCTGCTAGTGGGTTGTGAGTTAGTTCCCCACTGTGTGAACTGTGTTCTGCTTGCTGGAAGCTGTATCCAGCCCAAAAATGGACTGCATCCAAATTTGTCTCCATGTGGTCTGGGCCTTGCCAGACTGGCCCAGCCAGATTACCCACTACACAGAGAGGCCACTGATGAGAGACCTGCCTGGGGATCAGCCCCCTGCTCCATGCTTGAACAGGAATGACACATCTGCGACTCGTGTGGGCCCTGCTTCTCCTGGCATTCCAGATCAACCACCTGCAGTCTCAATTTTTGTCCAGCCTGTGTCCAGTCTTGGGTATCATGAGTAAATACCAGGGTAGCTCCCTGCAACAACAGCTTAATCTGAGTGTGTCATCTGATTGTCTTGTTGTTTCATTTCCTTTAGGAACCGAGCCCTCTGGCTCCGGATTACAACTATTGTGTACTGTGCATGTTGTGTTTTCCATCACAGGTCCCCAACCAGCTGCAACCCTGGGCAACGGTCCTGGCTAGACCATCTCTTCTCCACCTGGGTACCCAGAGGTGGACTGTGTGGGGGGACTCAAAGCGCATACATAACTGCTTGACTGATAACCTTTAAGCTAATTAACCTGATTTTGCCCCTACCTTGTTCAAGCCCCCCTGAATAAATAAGATCTAACTTTTTCTGCGTGTAATCTGACTGTGGTTCCAGTTTGTGCTCAAAGTACTGTACTGTTGCTATTTGCTGTGCATAACCTTGTTTTACAGGGGGTCCCCAGGGTCAAGCCAGAGGAACCAGCCCTGGTGGTAAGTGCAAACAGTGTGGGTACTTGTGTGGTGTACCAGGGGTATTGTGAAAGTGATTATTGTACAGTGTTCAGGCCACTAGAGGGGAAAGAGGGGGTTAAAGTGTCCCGGAGGGCTTTGCCCAGGTTAGCTTGACCACTACCAACCCTGACCTCCAGGTGGAGACTCCCGTTTCAGAACTCAGGCCACTTAACTTGCTACTAGCCAAGCAGGCAGGGGGTAGAAGCCCTTGGGATTGAGCCACCTAGGGGTTACATAAGGATGGTGCTAGCCTACATTTCTGATGGTAAACAACACAGACCAATACCAAGATATATAATTTTGTTCATAACAGGCATGGCACAAGAATGAAACATTTTAAAAACTTCAGAACCCCATATCTTAGTTCAGGAATCAATGAGAACAAAACAAAGAATGTGTATTTTGATATTTTGGGCGGAAAAAAATACACATTATTAATGAGAAAACAGTTTGGTGACTAACAAATACAGCTGCTTTAAAAAGGTTTATGGGCCTCCAGTTGCCTTTATCGCTTTTGTCACATTTTTTAAACAGGAAAATTAAAATGCCTTTCTTCGTTAAATTCCCCACATTCCTCTAGACAGCAAATGTCAGTAGTTTTCTGTTAAAATATCAGTAATGCTGTCCTGCAAATATTTGCATTATTCCCCCAGGAGCCCATCTCCCTCTGGGGCAGTTCCAGAGAAAGGAGAGTCAGTTGCCCTCTTTACATCATCATGCTGAATGAGAGTCCGTAAAAGGTCGACAATGTGTTTTTTGGTAATGGGGAATGTCCAAATCTGTGAGGAAATGATCCCAACCTTCTGCTTGTGGAGCACTGTACCCCAAAGTGCCTTTCACATGCTCCAAAACAAAAGACAGACTATCAGCAGGGTTAGTTAGTCTGTTGCCATCCTGACCTGCTCTCAGTCTATAATTCAAGAAGGGATTGGTTTGAGTTTTTTTTCTCCAGAGTTCCAAACTTCTATTCCTATATTAAAGAACTGCTGATGCCTCAAAGAAAACATTGAAAAACATAACATTTCGGTACAATTCCGCTTGCATTCCGTATATATTCAATATACTTCTCCTCCCCATTACTTATCACTGAGAAATTTGCACGGAAACATGCTCTATATCCCTTAGACTTCATCTACCTCTTCTGCTTACACCCTACTTCATGTAATAATCCTCAATCAATCAATCAATCAAATTTTATTTATAATGCGCTTTTCAGCATATCAAAGCGCAAATACAAAACAACATCTTACATAATAAATAATGACATAGAAACAATAAAAAGCAGCAATAAACCAATCTGAAAACTAACTCGAATAAATAACTCTTCAGGGACACCTTAAATGATTCCGTGGACAGGCACTCTCTAATCTGACGAGGTAGAGAATTCCACAGGGTTGGGGCCATGAAAGAAAAAGCTCTGTCCCCAGATGACTGAAGGCGAACCCTGGGAATCTCTAGCAATCCCTTGTCAGCGCAGTGGAGTGGGCGGAGAAGGCGGTAAGATTGAAGGAGATCTTCCAAGTAGCCCGGTCCCTGACTGTGCAGGGTCTTATAGGTCAGCAGCACAACCTTGAAGGTGATTCTCCACCACACTGGCAGCCAGTGCAGTTCGCGCAGCACAGGAGTGATATTGCAAGTTCTCGGCGGCCCAATCAACAATCTGGCTGCAGCGTTCTGCACCAGCTGCCGGCGATGGAGATCCACCCCCGGCAACCCAAGATATAGAGCATTACAGTAATCAAGACATGAGGAAACAAAGGCGTGGACCAACACAGGAAGGTCATCGTGTGGAACAAGGTGTTTTATCTGAGCGGTATTCCTCAGATGGTATCCTCTGTTGTGACATCACAATCTGTTACCATGGGAGTAATTATGATGTCACGAGTAGAGCATTATGACCTCAGGTAGGGAGAAAACAATAGGAATAGATAAACTTTCAGGAGCAAAGATCCCATTTTCATGCAAGTGGCCTCAGTAATAAATAAAGGGGATGAGAAATATGGAACCAATGTGACATATAAGCTGAACTGTGTCTAAATAATATGTTTTGTTAAAGTTGTCCTAATGGTGTCAGCTGCTCCTTAAGCTTGCCATTCTGTTACACTTGAGTTGGGCCATCTTTCTTTTAATTACTTTGAATTTGAGTTGAAAGGTCACCTTTAATGTTTTGGGCTAGGGATAGCAATTTTTGAAACTGGTTATATAATTCCATATGTCTTAGATACTGATGTTTTTATTTATTGTTTTGTTTGTTTGTTTTTTAGTTTCTTAGATTGTTTTTGTAAGAAGGATCATAAATCTGACTTAAAACTTTCCCACCATTCCAACATGGTATGAAACATTTCATAAACTGATTTCTGGACTCATACAAATTATTTTACTTTTAAACATATTTCTGGATTCTGCAGAAGGGATGTGTTCATCCACCATAAACCAGGTCCAGATGGAGATGGGTCAGAGGAAATTCCCACCTCTACTGAGACAAGTTTATAGTCTGTGGTTTCCATAGGAATATGATTTACAGAAGTAACGGGAAATCGGGGGAGAGAAAACAATAACCATTCTTTGATTAAAGGGATCCTTTATAAATAAAAAGTATGTTTTCTTTTGGATTATGGCCAATAGCTGTATCCACAAGATTGTTCTGCATTATGGCTTTCTATAGACAAAACATATCACAAAGTTTTTTTGTTTGTAGCAGTGCCCCTATCATCCTGAGACAAGCCTCAGTTTAAATTGCCTCCCCAAATAACGTCTTTGGTAGTAAAGATGTATGACTGTATCATCCAAAAAATGTCTGCCTTGTGGCTTTTGTTTGGATTCCATAAATGTTTATTAATGTAAATAGGGGGTGGGATATTCAGAAATGTGCCAGAGGCCAGCACAAGACCTGCGCAGCACAATGCCACTGCACCATGGCAGACTGAGCACTATATTCAAAGGCTGTGATAAGAGGCATGTGCCAGTGCAACATGGCTGAATATCATACAGATGCACCATAGTGCAGCCAGGGCTGCACCAGGGAGCAACACAACCTGCACAACAGCACAACCAGGGATGAACAAGGGGCCAAGGTGCATGCAACAGGACATATATGGACCGGCAACATTCACAGCAAGGAGCATGCCACTGGTGTGGAATGTGCCACCACCAGGGTGCCGAGGGTGCCAGGAGTGAGGCACGGCAAGCACACGACACCTAATGTACATGGGATGCAGCAGGCCCCCACCCACATGCACCACAGTGCTGCACGGAGGTAGGGTGGCACAAATGGCCATTGGTGAACAACCACTGGCAATCCCCCCACAGGAAGGCACACGGCAAGCCACCTGGACCACAACTGGCAACACACAGGCAAACAGCACACAATGCACAAGCGACACAACTGGAACAAACAGCCCAAGGCCACCGCAGGGCACAGCCAGACCAATGGGTGAACACCACCAGACCCACCCCTCTGGCCACCCCAGGTGCACCACACAGCCACCATGCACACCAGTGCAGCATGGCTCCAATCGCCAGCTGCAAATCAGATGCAGACACAGATGGTTAACCATAATAAATGTATTATTAACGGAAATAAAACACAACTATATAAATATATACAAGGAACATGGGGACAGGGAACAAGGAATGGGGAAGCTATGTACAAAATGGCTAAGCCAGAGAAGGGAGAGAAGGGGACAGGGGTCATGGCTAGACAAAGGGTCAAGGGAGGGCAAGAGAAGGGGGGACAGGGATGTACAAGGGTCACAGGCCAATGGGCCCTATAGGCAGTCTCACCCCACCGCTGCCTGGCACTGTTGCCTGTGGAAGGACCTCTGCAGCTTCCTTGCCACCGACAGCATGGCAGTGGTAACCTCCAGGATTTGCCTCAGGAGGTGGGTGTTGACAGCAGGCAGATGGACACCTAGGACAAAGGAGGGTAAACAGTAACAGTGTGTGTCCAGAATACCCCAGCCCAACCACTGTGCGCATTGGACAGTGGTGACACACGCCCCTGTGATGGCACCCAGCCATCCACAGTGGGTGTGCCTACATGTGCTGCCAACCCGGCATACCACAGCCATGCAGAACACTGCACACCAACACTACCCATGGTCCATCCACTGCAACTGTGGCAGGCAGGTGACATGGTACAGAGGCAGGATGGCAGTGGCACAGCTGGAAGCCGGATGCGTCTACTGCCCACCTGTGGCAGCCACACAGATTTGCAATAGCCACAGTATGGTGCAACTGACACCGCGGGCAGCACACAGCAGCAATGGCCATGTGCACAGGAGGCCGAGGCCCACCCCCACCCTCGCTGCCCACCCTGCACAACAATATAGCATGTAACTGTGCCTACCTGCACACCGCAGTGCACCATGTGCCAGTCCCGCAGCACTGCCCCTGTGGCCTGCACTCTATGAAGGTTCTTCTGTGGTGGCCCTCTCTGGCCCACCTGCAGCACTAGCCAGATGGGCTGTCCTCTGGTCCTCAGGGCTTAAGATGGAAATGTTGAGAAGAACACATTAGTATCCAGCATCACCATATGCCTCCCCCAGCACAGAGTGGTCCCCAGCCCAGCTCAGCTGCAGTGCGGTGTCACAGCGCACACATGTTGCACCGCCCTGGGCCACAGGGCACGCAGGCCCAGTGCCCCCCCAACATGGTGTGCCACCCTGCTAGACCCACAAAACACTGGATGGTCACAGACACGAGCAATGCACACCTACCTGGCTGTGGCACGGCACCCCTCTGGATGCATGCCTGCAGTGCCTGGAGCCTCTCTGGGTCCCTCCACTGCAGGTCCCCATAGCGGTGGAAACACTGTTCACTGGTGCACTGGACAACAGTGGTCTGCTCCAGCTCATCCACCACCTCCTGCCACACCTCTGTCTGTGGCCTGTCAAGGGGCACCTGGTGAAACAGTCTACCTGTGTGGGGCTCCACCAGGGCCACAAGGTTGACCAGCTTGATCTGGGTCCAATTCAGAGCCCTGGCATTGCTGTGGTGCGGCATTGCAGTAGCACTGTAGGGGAAGTCAAAATGGCACCCGGTAGTGCACAAGCTCCACGTGCTGAGGATGCATGCCTCACATGGAGATGCACTGCCAATGGCAACTGTGCATCCCCGGGGGATGCACGACACATGCCAGGCTGCAGTGGCACATGGTTCAGGGGTTCCTGAGGGGCAAACGGCATGCCTGGGGTCAAGAGTCAGCACGTGCACCATGCTCGACTGCTCTATTGGGACTGCCATGCATGGTGCACAATAGGGGCATGTGAGTGCCACGGGTTACGAGCCAACAGCACCCCCGTGCCATGGGGCTAATGGTGCTCATGCACCATTGGGCTATTAGTGCACATGTGCCATTTGCCCCATGGTGCCAGTGCACCATCAGCCCCATGGCACCCGGGTGCCATAGGCCCTTGAAACCTGAGTGCCACATGCTCCAATAGCAGCCAAGTGCCATATCATGTATTAGCAGTGAGGTATGCTGCGCTGGTGGTCTGGCACTGGCAGCATACGCATACGACGGGCGACGCGACAATGTTGCGCCATGACTTGAGCATGCACAAGTCCATTGCACATGGTGCAAGATCACGATATTCAGCCAGCATATGCAAATCAGCCAATCCATGGTGCATCGGGGGCATTTGCATCTCATTACAGTTGCGCATCCACTCATTTGCATGCTATGCGATATAAAGGCAAAGCGGGACAGCACAGGACATGGACCAGTATTGCATCCTTCAGAGGTAGGTCGCGATGATGAAGGGAACAACAGGACAGTGGAATGGACGTGTGGTGTGGGTTGTAGCAGTCACTGATCACATGTCATTGCCCACAGGACGCATCATGACCGATTGCGAGGATGGTGAGGAGCATGTGCCTGCACAGAAGCATAGGCCAAACTTTACAAGAGGAGAGACGGATGCCCTGTGCGCGAGATGTACCTCTACCGGGAACCTCTGCTGAGTGGTAAGACAGGCACCCCACAGGCCAGAACCACAGCATGGGAGGGGGTGGCGGGGGCTGTGAATCAGCAGGGTAGCCATCAGTGGTCTGTGCAGGAGTGCAAGAAGAAGGTTGGCACTGACAGGCACAGAATTAAGGAAAAGGTGGCAGCCATCCGGGCAACACATGCAGCGATGGGCTGTGGTCTGCCCTACGTGCCACAGCTGACACCGCAGGAGGAGATTGTGGTAGCCACCATGCAGCTTAGTGCTATCAAGGGAGTGCCTGTCAGTGGCTTCCAAACAGGTGGGAGACCATCACTGCATGGTAGGTACAGCAGCATCTGGAGTAGGGTGGCGGTGGAGGGGGGGTCAGCTTTTAAGTGACAGCAGCATTAATGTGACTGTATTTCCTTTCAGCACCAGAGCTCCAGCATGCAGTGGTAGGGGTGATGGTGTCTGCCATGGGGGCAAGCCTGGCCCTGGATGACTGACCTTCCACCTCCACTGGTGTCCGGGAGCCAGATAGGCTGCATCACGAAACCACTGTCTGGCCGGATGTCCGTAGCATGGTGGCAGATGAGGCCCTGGCTGTGTTCCAGTGGGATGCCAGCCATGGCGTTCAATATGTGGAGACACAGATTGGGGTGGGGTCCAACATTGATGATGATGTGACCATCATCCTGGATAGCAGTGTTGCCATTGAGGGGAGGTGCCCATACCACTCACCCTCTCTGGCAGCGCAGGTAGTGTCCTGGTGGCGGTCGTCCATCCACCAGCCACTGCCCCTGGTGTTGCCGTGTGTGCCAGTGGTGCAGTATCAGCCGATGGTGGTGGTGGTGGCGCAGCCGCACAGGTGCTGCACGGTGCACAGCAGCCAGGGGGTGGAAGTGGCAGATGGATGAGGACATTGGGGGGCCAGGTGCAGCGACTGCTGACAATGCGCCGGTGATTGCGCAGTCCCAAGAGGACCCTGCTGTGCAGCGCCCACCTGAGCGGGGGTTGGGCAGTGAGGTCATTCGCCACCTGTGGGTTGGAGCATCACACAGGCACCCCTGGGCACTGACCCCTTGCCCAAGCACACCCGTCTGCTGTGGGCCTCCATGGAGCAACAGGTGCTGCTCGTGGCAAGGGTGCATGCACTCCGCACCGAGATGCACCAGTCTGCAGAGCAGCATGACTGGGGCATTGCACCACTCCTGGCCAACAACAATCGGCTGCAGGAGGACATGACCACAGCCCTGGATCAACTAACCGCTGTGGTCATGGTCGATCTAGCACCTCTGTCCACCATGGTGCATGGCCGGCCGCCACAGACCCCGCAGAGTGCATTCTCTACCCCTGGGACATGGCATCGGGCGACCCCCTCTGTGTCGATGCTGGGTTCTGCTGTAGGCATTCCAGGCACTCCTGGGGCGGGCATGTTCAGAAGCCTGCAGACCCCTGCAAGGGCCTGGTCACAGTCCCATAGTAACATCCCTGGGGGACTGTCATGGACACCCCCTGTGGCCGTCGCACAGCCTGGGTCTGCTGGGTGGCCTCGGCGTGGCCGTCCATGTGTCTGTGGCAGCTGTGCAACAGCGCTGCAGTCCTGATCTGCCCACCTTCATGTCCGCAGTCTGCTGCCACCACCTTGTGTGCACATTGGTGTGGTGTGTGTGTGTGCATATCATGGACGTGGCATCTGTGGTGTGCAATGCATACAGGCCGTCTGTGTACCCGGCCGGCCACTGGCCTGTGTGGCATGTGCATGATGATGCCAGCACAGCACCGACTGCCACTGCATACCGGTGTTCAGCATTTGACACATGCTGGGTGCCAGCATCCGGGTGTGTGCCTGAGGATGCCAGTGTGCATGTGTGTGTGTGCGGGGCTGTGTGGGTGGGGTGTGATGTGCTGTGCTGCATGTTGCCACGGGGTCCTGTTCAATGCCCACCCATGCCCTGCCTCCATCTGTTCCTGTCATAGGGCCTCCCCACACATGCTTCTGCACTGTGCCACAGTTGCTATTCCATGCATGGATGCATGTTCATCTACCTGTGTGCACCATAGTGCTCCTCCCCGATCGTGTCCCAGTGCTGCTGGGCCATCCTGTTCAGCAGGGGTTCCCTTCACCTGGGGGGGCTGCCCACCCCCACATGGCTCAGTGGCCATAACGTCCCCACTGCTGTTCCCCTCTTTGACCTCGACAGCTATCCCATGGTTGGTGGCCATGTTGTGCAGTATACAGCAGGCCAGGAATAGACTGCAAGCCTTTGAGGGACTGTACTGTAGGGCACTGCCAGACTTGGACAGGCTGTGGAACCGTGCCTTCAGCAGCCCAAACACTCACTCAATGATGTTCTGTGTGCTGGTGTATGCCTCATTGTATCTCTCCTCCGCAGGGGTCAATGGGCACCGGTATGGGATGAGCAGTCAGTCCCAGAGTGGGTAGCCACTGTCACCTGTGTGGAGAGAGAGAGAGATGGTTAGCACGGTGGGCTTTGTTGCTGCAACCACCTTTCTTCCCGGCTGCACCATGTGGTGCCCCTACCCTGGCAGCCCCACCCCTTGGCCTGTTGTGCCAGGCTGCTCGTGGTCCCAGCATACTCACCTATTAGGTGGCCAGTGGGGATGTCCCCACTCTCAAACCTGTGGCACAGTGCCGAGCTGTGCCAGACGAAGGCATCCTGTGCTCCTCTAGGGTGTGTGGCACAGACATTGATTATGCGACCCCTGGCATTGCACACCACCTGGCAGTTGACACTGGGGTAGCCCTTTCTGTTGATGTAGGCTACCCCCTCCGGGCCAAGTGGCATGTGGATGCCAACATAGGTGCAGTCGATGACCCCTAGCATGCCAGGCATACGTGCTACCCTGTGGAACTCCTGTATGTTCATTGTATGCCCTGCCTGTGTGCTGGGGAAGTGGATGTATTCTGCAGCATGTGGCAGCAGTGTATTGAGGAACTGTGTGAGGAGACATGATGCGGCCAACTGGGTTATGCCTGTGGTGTCCCCTATTGGTCTCTGGAAGGTGCCCGTGGTGAGCAGGCACATAACAGCTGTGACTTTAGCATCCACTGTCAGGGCGTGGCTCTGTCTAGTGGGTGCCTGCATCTCTTCACCACACAGCTCACAGAGCTGCCTCAGAATTGCCCAGTTCAGGTGATACCAGTCCACAATCTCTGTATCACTGTTCTGTTCGAAGGTGGTGTGGGCATGATAACGCCTGTTCCGGGCGTAACACTGACGGGCTCTTCCACACCTCCTGCCTCCCCACACCCCTCATTACCACCTCCATCTGGAATATGGCACTGGCCATGGCCTCTGCTGTCCTGTCACCCCTGGGTGGCTAACTTCACTGGCCCCAGGCTGTGTGCTGCACCATGTGTGTTTGTGCTTGGTACACACCTGTGTATCCTGACCCTGGCTGGTGGCCAGTGGGCTGTGACCTCCACCTCCCACCTGTCTGGGCACCTGTGTGGCCCCTTCTGAGCCAGGTGTCACAGGCACACTCTCTGGTAGTTGCCTACCCAACTGTCACACACACACACACACACACACTCCCTCACTGCCTCTGTCCCTCTCTTGCACCTCTCCTGCTGTTCTGCCTAGCCACTCTATCTCTATCTCTCCTGCTCCCCTCTGGTACAAGTGACCTTCCCCTGCTTGCTCCCTCTTTTTATAGGCACAAATGTGCACTGCACATTTCCCGTTTGCTTCACGCTTGCGCCATTTGTCCAGTATTGAATATCGCACTGCACCACTTACTCATGTCTATGCCCCCTGCCCTTGCGCATACATGCATTACCATTGTGCATTGGTGCAAGGCCTCTTGCGCTGCACAGTTGCTGCAGCTGAATATCACTCTCGGGCACATTTCGCTGTTGCGCAGGTGCAACCCTTTTGTGCCTTGCGCAACTGCTTAGAATATCCCACCCTATGTGTCTTTGAAATATACACAAGGACTGAAGCAGGGATTAGTAACTAGACCTAAAAATATCAGCCTGCCTTGCTGCTGACACCTGCCCCCCTGCCCTCCCCCCACACTCTTGGCTAGGGCATGCTTTCTCAGTACTTGGCTCTCAAGTGGGATGTTACACAAAACATTTCTATTTAACTTGGGAACTAGGGAGGGCCATGACACTTGGCACCTGCACAATCATGGTAGGGCACCAGTAAAACACAGTAATCCCAAATTAATGTCCTCTCCTTTAGGGTCTAGTAATAAGTTTATTCTACAATATCATTTGTAAATGCTATTTAACTAATCAAATGATTTACCATTTACAAATGCTACATAACTAATCAAATAAAATACATAACTAACCAAATAAAATACATGTTTTAACGTTCACTACTTGGCCCCTATTTTAATCATTTATAGATGCCATCTCCCAAATAATGCCAATAAAAGTCACTGCTCCAGGGACTGCAGTCAGGCAAAGGACAAGTGAGGCATCAGCGGGAGGTAGAGCATGTGACTCCCCCAACCATGACCAGCAGAAGCTGCTGCACTACATCAGGGGTCAGAGGACAGCAAACAGGTTGTCTAGTGCTTGGCTGTCCTCCTCTTGCAACACCAACAGCAGTTTTTATTTTCTTTTGTCTTTCCTCACTGAAGGAGAACCCACTGAAAGCCAACCAACAGAGTGCCACTAAAAAGCACCAAGTCCAAATCTTGAACAAAGGGACTCCACAGTGATAAAAGCCGCTGCTCCAAGGACCACTCTCAGACAAAGGACAAGCAGGGCATCAGCAGAGGTTGGCCTATAGCTATTTTCTCCTGACCACCCCACCCTCCCAGCCAGGAACATCTATTATTTTATGTGCTAAAGTTAATTGAGAGCAGGTGTACCCTAGAGGAGGCATAGAACATCAGAATCAGCAAATTGTATTATTTGATTAGTTAAATAGCATTTTTAAATGATTAAAACAGGGGCCAAGTAGTGAATGTTAAAACATGTATTTTATTTGGTTAGTTATGTGTTTTATTTAATTAGTTAATTAGAGTTTAAAAGGCAAATCAGGGATGTTGAAATAGGGGCCAATTAGTGTATGTTAAAGCAGGGACAGACAAGAGAAATCAAGAGCAGCAAAGTATTTTTTTTTTAATTGTTTAGCTCAGTTAGTAGCTTTTGAAGAACTGCTCGTGCAGGGCAGTTGATAAACAGCAAAGTGCTGGAGCAATTATAAGAGTCACACTGTGTATGCTGAAACAGTGATAGATAAGTAGCCTTTTTTTATGTTGATTGCTCCCATGCGCAAGAAACATATTGCGGCAGGTTGCCAGGAGCAGGTTGTGGAGGAACGGCACTGTTCTTGCCAATGCCCCCACAGCCTTTAAAGGCTTGGCCGCTTTCCCCAATGGTGTGGCACGCTGCTGCTGACACTAGTTCAGCCAGCATGCTACAACCTTGAGAAGTTTTAGCCACTGCAATCAGGGACTGCCTCGTCATTGCAGCGTTATCTGCTGCAGTGAGGGAGTGACCCCTCATTGCAGGGCTCCCTTGCATTCCCCAGCTGTTTGCCGAGGGGGTGCCCAATCCCCCTCAGCATCATGTCCCCTCCCCTGTTTTTTTTTGCTGAGGGGGGTACCTAATCCCCATTGGCATGTTCCCACTCGAAAGTTCTTGTGTGCCGAGGTGGTGCCCAATCCCCTCGGCTCATGAGGCCCCCCCATACCAGTATGTGCCGACGGGGGTGGCCAATCCCCATTGGCATAATGTAACCCTCCCCCACTTTTGTTGTGTGCTGACAGGGGTGCCCAATCCCCTGTCGGCTACAACTGCCCCCCCAAAAAGAGTCCACTGGCATGCTGGGATCCCACCCCAGCATCCCATATCCCCTGAAAAAAAAAACAGTCCCGCGATATTTTTTATTTTTTTCCTTGTGAAAAAAGGGAACGGTCCCTCAACAGTCTCCCTGCCCCCTCCCACAGCCCGCACCCATCCACTGTGCACCCTGCCCCCCCACACTCCCCTCACCCCATATTTACCTCCAGAGTCCAGGGCAATGATCTTCGGTGGACCGGGAACACGTCTGCACTCTTCAAAGCTGACCTCGAACTGAGGAAGTGCCGGTAAGCTGTATAATGGGCTAGATAGGGTTTTTTCAACTTTAATGCATATCTCAGTCATTTTTTGGAATTTTAGCACCAAATTTTCAACATGGGGTTTTTGTGACCCCTAGTCATGAATTCTGCCACTGTCATGGTGTTAATCGGCCCCAAAAGGTGATTTTGCAGTCACTGCATGGAATCACCTTTCAGGACCAAGTAATTAAATGATAGTGCCAGTATTCAGGGGTTGGGCTCTCAAAAAGCCTATGTTGCAAATAGTGGGAAAAATCAAAAAATGACTATATTCTGACGTGCATTGTGCAGTTGCTATGCACGTTTGTAATTTTGTGAATTTGCAATATTTTCATGCCAGATTTTCAACATTGGCATTTTTCCACGCATTCTTGTGAACAGTATAGCTGTCATTTTTCACATGCTGGCTGAAATGTGTTTTCGCACTTCCGGCGCAGAATAGCATGGTTGCTGTGGGAAATCAGTGCTCAGGTCAGATTAAGAAAATGACAATGACACTGTTCGTGAGCAGAGGTCCTAAAATGCCTATGTTGAAAATTTGGTGCCGATACTCCATAAAATGACTGTTTTACGAGAGTGCTTTGTGCAGTTTCCACGCACGCTTGTTCCTTTGCAACTTTGCAATATTTTCACTCCAATTTTCAACATTGCCATTTTTCAACACCTCCTTATGACTAGTACAGCTGTCATTTTTCACATCCTGGACGAAATATGTTTTCGCTCTTCCGGTGCACAATAGCGCATTTGCTGTGGGAAATCAGTGTTCAGGACACATTAAAGGAAAACTACACCCAAAACTTGAAAAAATATATGCTGTGCAGAGTGTTTTAATTTGTATGTGAAGTTCTAGTGTTTCCTTCCCGCTGACTGGTATTAGGAGTTTTTCCTAAATTAGTCTGCTAGCTTTAGGGTAGTTTTACAACCCTTGGAGATCTCCATATCAGATAGGTTTATTGCATTTCTTTGTCCTACAATGCACCTTGTTTCATGTAATGGTGATGTAGCAGAGCCCATAAATCAAGCAGAAAGCATTGCATTACAATCAGTTCACAACAATAGAGATGGCTATAATTTAAAATCTGTAGAATTCAGCTTGGTGGCCACCCTCATCCTAAAGGTTTTACTGTCCTGAAAAACTTTGCTGCTGGTAATTTTTGTGCAGCTTGTAAAGCTTCAAGATATTTAGTTTGTTTGGCATGTGTGTGCTGAATGTTGGGTCTCTCTTACATCACAGTCACGTGAGACAAGATGCACTGTGGGAACAAGAAATACAATTACACTATCAGGTATGAAGATCCCCAGGGGTCGTAAAACTAGTATAAAGATAGCAAGCTAATTTGGGAAAAACTCCTAATACCAGTCAGAGGGAAGGAAACACTAGAACTTCACATACAAATTAAAACACTCTGTACAACATATATTTTTTCAAGTTTTGGGTGTAGTTTTCCTTTAAGAAAATCACACTGACACTGTTCATGAGCAGAGGTGCTAAAATACCTATGTTTAAAATTTTGTGATGATGAAACTCCATAAAATGACTGTGTTACAAGCGTGCATTGTGCAGTTTCCATGCACCCTTGTAACTTCGCAAATTAATAATATTTTCACGCCACATTTTCAACACTGGCATTTTCCCACACCTCCTTATGAACAGTACAGCTGTAATTTTTCACATCCTGGATGAAATGTGTTTTCATGCTTCCGGCACAGAATACCACAGTCTCTGTCGGAAATCAGTGTTTGGGACAGATTAGGATCAAGGGAGTGAGAGGGAGGGGAGTGACTGAGCTCAACTGAGCTCTGTCAGGACTGCTGTAGATTTCTTTGTGGGCAGGAAAAGGCAGCAATGCAGGCAGGAGCCCTGTACAAAAGGGCAGCCTGCAGCGCCAGGAGACACAGAACGAGCAAGTGAGGAAGGCGGAGTGCGTGAGTTCAACAGAGCACTGTTGGGACTACTGCAGATTTCTTTGTGGGCAGAAAAAGGCAGCAATGCACCTAGGGGGCCCAGTACAAAAGGGCAGCTTGCATCAGCGGAAGAAACAGAACAGTGACAGAGAAGGGAAATGAGTGAGCTCAACGGAGCTCTATCGTGACTGCTGTGGATTTCTTTGTGGGCAGAAAAGGGCTGCAATGCATGTAGGAGCCCCGTACAAAAGGGCAGCCTGCAGCACCAACAGAAACTGAATGAGTGCGTGAGAGAGGGGGAGTGAGTGAGGTCAATGGAGCTCTGTCGGGAGTGCTGCAGATTTCTTTGTGGGCAGAAAAAGGTGCCACCAGAGGCAGGAACCCAGTACAAAAGGGCAGCCTGCAGCGCCAGGAGAAACACAATGAGCTAGTGAGAGAGGGGAAGTGAGCGAGCTCAACAGAGTTCTATTGTGACAGATGCGGATTCGTTTCTGGGCAGGAAAAGGTGCAATGCAGGCAGGAGCCCAGTACAAAAGGCCAGCCTGTAGCTCTGACAGAAGCAGAATGAGCGAGTGAGAGAGGGAGAGTGAGCAAGCTCAGCATAGCTGTCGGGACTGCTGCAGATTTCTTTGTGGGCAGAAGAAGGCGGCAATCTACGCAGGAGCCCAGTACAAAAGGGCAGCCTGGAACAGCGGCAGAAATGGGATGAGAAAGTGAGAGTGGGGAATGAGCAAGCTCAACGGAGCTCTGTTGGGACTGCTGCAGATTTCTTTGTGGGCGGAAAGAGGCGCCAACAGAGGCAGGAGCCCACTACAAAAGGGCAGCCTGCAGCACCAAGAAAACAGAATGGGGGAGTGAGTGACCTCAATGGAGCTCTATCGTGACTACTGTGGATTTCTTTGTGGGCAGCAAAAGGTGGCAATGCAGGCAGGAGCCCAGTACAAAAGGCCAGCCTGCAGCGCCAGCAGAAACAGAATGAGCAAGTGAGGGAGGGGGAGTGAGCGAGCTCAACGGAGGTCTATCGTGACTGCTGCAGATTTCTTTGTGGGCAGAAAAAGGTGGCAACACAAGCAGGAGCCCAGTATAAAAGGCCAACCTGCAATGCCTGCAGAAATGGAATGAGCAAGTGACAGAGGGGGAGTGAGAGACCTCAACGGAGCTGTGTCAGGACTGCTGCAGATCTCTTTGTGGGCAGAAGAAGGTGGCAATGCAGACAGGAGCCCAATACAAAAGGGCAGCCTGCAGCACCAGCAGAAACAGAATGAGTGTGTGAAAGAGGGGGAGTGAGCGAGCTCAACCGAGCTCTGTTGGGACTCCTGCAGATTTCTTTGTGGGCGAAAAAAGGCAGCAATGCATGAAGGGGCCCAGTACAAAAGGGCTGCCTGCAGCAGTGGGACAAACAGAACAAGCGAGTGAGAGAGGGGAAGTGAGTGAGCTCAACAGAGCTCTATCATGACTGCTGCAGATTTCTTTGTGGGCAGAAGAAGGCGGCAATGCAGGCAAGAGTCCAGTACAAAAGGGCAGCCTGCAGCGCTGGCAGAAACGGAAGGAGCGAGTGAGAGAGGGGGAGTGAGCGAGCTCAATGGATCTCTGTTGGGACTGCTGCAGATTTCTTTGTGGCCAGAAAAAGGCACCAACAGAGGCAGGAGCCCAGTACAAAAGGGCAGTCTGCAGTGCCAGGGGAAACAGAATGAGCGAGTAAGACAGGGGGAGTGAGAGACCTCAATGGAATTCCTTCATGACTGCTGCAGATTTGTATGTGGGCAGAAAAAGGCTGCAATGCCGGCAGGAGCCCAGTACAAAAGGCCAGCCAGCAGTGCCAGCAGAAATGGAATGAGCGAGTGACAGAGGGGGAGTGAGTGAGTTCATTGGAGCTGTGTTGGGACTGCTGCAGATTTCTTTGTGGGCAGAATAAGCCGCCAATGCAGGCAGGAGCTCAGTACAAAAGGACAGCATGCACCAGTGGGAGACACAGAACGAGCACACGATGGAGGGGGAGTGAGTGAGCTCAACAGACCTTTATCGTGACTGCTGCCGATTTCTTTGTGGGCAGAAAAAGGTGGCAATGCAGGTTGGAGCCCAGTACAAAAGGCCAGCCTGCAGTGCCAGGGAAAACGGAATGAATGAGTGACAGAGGGGGAGTGAGCAAGCTCAACAGACCTGTGTAGGGACTAATGCAGATTTCTTTGTGGGCAGAAATACAAAAGGGCAGCCTGCAGCACCAGCAGAAACAGAATGAGTGTGTGAAAGAGGGGGAGTGAGCGAGCTCAACGGAGCTCTGTCGGGACTGCTGCAGGTTTCTTTGTGAGCAGAAAACAGAGGCACCAACAGAGGCAGGAGCCCAGTACAAAAGGTCACCCTGCAGTGCCAGGAGAAACAGAATGAGCTAGTCAGAGAGGGGGAGTGACCCACCTCAATGGAGCTCTGTCTTGCCAGCAGCAGATTTCTTTGTAGACAGAAAAGGGTGCCAATGCAGGCAGGAGCCCAGTACAAAACAGCAGCCTGCAGCGCCGAGAGAAACAGAAAGAGTGAGTGTCAGAGGGCCAGTGAGTGAGCTCGACGGACCAACGCAATCAACATTCAGTATTGACAAATACTTGTTTGTGCATGTAACACTGGTAAACTGCTCAAGCAGAACAGTGGACTATGGCATGGTTCTTGATCAACTTTAGTAGCCACATTAAGTATATTGAAGCAGTGGCTTATTAGTTCCCTTAATTAACTGTTAGAGTTGTTTTCTAGTGAAAAAAGAGATGTGGCACCCAGCCACACATGCTCAGCAGAGGAGGTGGGTGGAGGAGGGGGCAGGTGGATGGTTTGATATAGCCTAGAGAAAATAGGAGAATTATTTACTGTAATGGATGTGGGGGAGCAGTGTTCTTAAGCATAATGTGGAGAGCGGGGGGCTGCCTGGTGTGCAGGTACCTGGGATAGCTGAGAACAGAGGTAAACTGGTTAAGGTGGAGAGTGGAAGGGGGAGTGGATGGGGGAGCATAAATGGAAAGGGTGGAGATAGGGATGTGAGTGGGAAGGGTTTGGCTGGTGAAGCAAAAATAGAAATGGGGGAATTGGGGCAGCCACTGGTAAGCTAGATGGCATGGGTAGTGGGGAGACAGGGGGAGCCATGGAGATCAGGGATGGTGGACAACCACAGGCCAAGGCAGTATAGTGCAGTAGTTTAAGGCTCTGAGCTGCAAACCTGGAGGCCTGGGTTAGAATCCCACAGTCCCCACTTGCATACTGTGTGACCCTGAGCAAGTCACTTAACTTCCTTGTGCTCCCAGGTCGCACCTGTAATCAAGCTTTCAGCTTAGTGGGTCTCTCCTGGTTAAAACAATAAAACAAATGATGTAGAAAAGGAACACTGGTCGGTTGTAGGGAGAGTTCAAAGGAAGACAGAAAAGCATGTGTGCCGTAACTACAGGGGGACAAGGGAGAGGAAACAGAGAGGCTCCACAGGGGTCAGGTGTACTACGGAAAACAGATTTGAGGCACTGGCAGGTTTAGTGGACCATAAAGAACAAAAGAGGTGAGGGGTTACAAGAAACCTGGTGGGGGGCGTTCATCTGGAGGACAACTTTAGGAAGGCAGATGTGCTTAACAAGCACTTCTGCTCAGTATTCATGGAGGAGGAGAGGGGAAAGGGGCCAGAACTGAAGGACAGAAGCTTGGGGGAGGATTAGTGGACAGCAGCCCCTTCTCGGTAGATAGGGTCCAAAAAGAGCTAAATAACATTAGGGTGGACAGAGTGATGGGACTGGATGGGATGCATCCCAAGGTGTAAAAAGAGCTCAGGGAGGAGCTGGCTGCACTTCTAATGGCGTTATTCAACCTGTCATTGGATACTGGATAGGTACCTAGTGATTGAAGAGATCAGACACGGTTCCACACCACAGGAGTGGGGATAAGGAGGAGGTTGGTAACTACAGGACAGTTAGCCTAAAGTCTGTGGTGGGTAAGATGAGGTTGCTACTGAAAGAGAGAATTATTGGATACCTGGAAGCCTCTGGCCTGTTGCACACTGGGCAGCGTGGTTTCACAAGAGGGAAGTCCTGCCAGACCACCCTCACTGAGTTCTTTGATTGGGTGACCAGGATGGTCTACTAGGGAGGGGCAGTAGACATGGCCTATCTGGATTTCAGGAAGGCCTTTGACACTGTCCTCACAGAAGCTTGCTAAACAAACTAAGCAGCCTTGGGGTGGGTCTAAAGATAGCAACATGGGTTGGACACTGGTTAATTGGCAGAAGACAAAGGGTGCTTGTAAACAGGGTACATTTGGGCATGGGAGGAGTGAAGAGTGGAGTGCCACAGAGCTCAGTGCTGGGACCAGTCCTCTTCAATGCTTTCATCGGTGACATTATGGAAGGGCTGGAGGGGAAGGCAAGCTTATTCGCAGATGATTCCAAGATATGCAATACAGTGGATGAGCCAGGGATGGATAGGATGAGGATAGACCTTAAAAGGTTAGGGGAATTACCTAAAGCTTGGCAATTTGGGTTCAGTTTCAGTGTGAAAAGGGTAAGATTATGCACATAGGAAGTAGAAACCCAGGAGTGACATATGAACTGGAAGAAGTACAGATGGCAGTCATGCAGCAAGAAAGGGCCCTGGGAGTTGTTATTCTGGATTATCTAAAGGTGGCTAGGCAAAGCAAGGTGGCAGGGAGAAAGCTACCCTTTTGCTTAGATGCATAGGGAGGTGCATCACCTGTAGAAAGAGGGAGGTCCTATTGCCCCTTTACAAGACACTGGTGAGGACTCATCTTGAGCACAACATTCAGGTTTGGCGAGCTCATCTAAAGAGGGACGCAGACTGGAGGTGGTGTAAAGGAGGGCTACAAAAATGATGAGGGGTCAGCAGGGATCGTCCTATGAGGAGAGGCTGGGGCAACTAAATATGTATTCCCTGGAGACAAGGAGGGAGATGGGTGACATGATAGAGACCTTCAAATATCTCAAGGGCATAAATAGGGTACAAGGGGGGAGTATTTTCAAAGTAAGAGTTGTCAAAGGATGAGGGGTCATGAGTTGACTGAAAGCTAGACAGTTGTGTTGAGCCCTATTAAAGCAAAAAACATGTTAAAAGACAAAGAACCTCAGCACGCAAGCACTGAGGCAATGGTTACCCCAAAGGGCCTTGGCCGGGAAGTCAAGTTTCAAAGAAATACAAAATCACACATGCTACCATTGCCTCAGTGCTTGTGCGGTGTGGTTCTTTGTCTTTTAACTTGTGTTTTGTTTTAATTGGGTTCAAGACAACATAACCCAGATCGACCATCTTAGGGTAGTTGGTTCATTCCACTGTGGTGTCAAACAGACCAGGCACACTGATGAGTCCTGGTAGGGACAAAACACATGTCTGTGTCTTCTGTTGGCACCCTTTGCAAACTGTGCGAGAGGCCTTTTGGCACCATGCATTTCTGATTAAAATTGAACCAGCATAATATTCTGTGGTGATTTGCATATGCAGCCCATGATGCTTTACATTATGGGAGCAAGTGTGAGTTTGTATTTCTTTGAAACTTGGCTTCCCGGCCAATGCCCTTTGGGGTAACCATTGCCTCAGTACTTGTGCACTGAGGTTCTTTGTCTTTTAACTTGTTTTTTGTTTTAATTGGGTTCACCATAGCATAACCCAGATAGACCATCTTAGGGTAGCTGGTTCATTCCACTGGGATGTCAAACAGACGAGGCACACTGATGAATTCTGGTAGGATGAAACACGTGTCTGTGTCTTCTGTTGGTACCCTTTGCAAAGTGTGTGAGAGGCCTTTCGGCAACATGCATTTCCTCATAAAGATGAACCAGCATAATGTTCTGTGGTGATTTGTATAAAAAATAATATGAAATAAGTGGAACAAAATATAAAATTTCAAGAACCCTTAAAGAATAAAATTGTCATACAGTAAATAGCGAAACAGTAAATTGCATAACAGGCAAATGAACATTAAACAGTAAGAAATGCAACAAAATATGAAGAACAGGTTGAAATGACTGACACTATAGGGAGCATAGCATTGCTGGTGTCAGTGTGGGGTGGAAATCAGGTGAATAGGAGTCCACTCAATATCAGAAGTAACTGCAGGAATGTATAGAGAAATACAAACATACGAAGAAGCCAGCAGAAGAAGGTCATTTGAACTATCAAGTCTGCTTGTATTGCAGGGTCCACAGCTTGATCTACTGTCCCTGCCTTCCCTCCCCACCACTCCTCCCAGCCTCCTTACCCATGATCCTTATCTGCTCCCTATGCCTATCCCAGCCTCTCTTAAAGCTGCCCACTGTCTTCAATGAGATGGCCTCTTCTGGCAGTGCATTCCAAGTGTCCACCACCCTCTCTGTGAAGAAGTGCTTCCTGACCTCCCTCCTAAACCTCCCACCCTCCAGCTTAAGACTGTGCCCCCTCATGTTGTGTTTGACACTTAGCTTAAAGAGACTCTCCTTATCAACCTTATTTATCCCTTTCAAGTACCTGAAGGTCCTAATCATGTCCTCTCTCTACCTCTCTCTACCTCTCTCTCTCTCTCTCTCTCTCCTGTCTTCTGAGGAGTACATGTTCAGTGTTTTCAACCTCACCTTGTATGCATTACCCTGCTGACCCACTATCATCTTTGTAGCCCTCCTCTGGACCTTCTCCAGCAGGTTAATGTCCTTTTTGAGTTGTGAGCACCAGTACTGAACTCCATATTCTAGATGCTGCCTTACCAGTAACCTGTACAAGGGCAGTATAACCTCCTCTCTCCTAATACTGATCCCCCTAGATATGCATCCCAACATCTTTTTTGCTTTTGCTGCTGCTTTCTTGCACTGCGTGGACTGCTTCAGGTCACTAGTGATCATCACTCCCAGGTCCTTCTCCTCCTCTAATGCAGATACTCAGACTCCACCCAGGTAGTTCTCTATCCTGGGATTCTTAGCTCCAATATGCATAACTTTGCATTGCTTGGCATTGAAGCCAAGCTGCCAGATCCTGGATCACCTCCCCAGCTTTTCCAGATCATCCTGTAGGTCCTGTATGCCTTCCACTGTGTCCACTCTCCTGCAGAGATTGTGTCATCCGCAGATAGGCATATTTTGCCCTTAATGCCATCCCCAATGTCATTGAAGAAGACATTGAACAACACCAGCCCCAGCACTGAGCCCTGCAGGACCCATTTGGTTACCTCTCTGGTGTCAGATAACTCTCCCCCCACAACCACCCTCTGAGCTCTGTCCCTCAGCCAGTTTTCCACCCATCTGGTCATCTTTTCCCCAACTGCAAGATCCACCAACTTCCTGATCAATCTTTTGTAGAGCATAGAGTCAAAGGCCTTGCTGAAATCAAGATAGAGGATATCTACCACTTGGCCCCTGTCTACTGTCTTAGTGACACAGTCAAAAAAGTCAATTAGATTCATTTGACATGATCTCCCCCTCATGAACTCATGCTGCCTCATATCCTGGAAACCATGCTCCTCTAAATATCCCACCAAACTTTCCTCTTCATGAGCTTGCCCACAATGGAGGTTAGACTGACTGGTCTGTAATTCCCTGGGTCATCCTTGGGACTGCTTTTGTGGAGGGGCACTACATGTGCTGTTCTCCAATCCTGTGGTACTATGCCTGACTCTAGTGAACTATTGAATAGGTCTGGCAGTGGTCCTGCCAGCTCCTCAGGCAGTAGGCTGGCCCAGTGGCACTGAGGGTTGAGGCACTGGATGCCACACCAGTGATCCAGGTTCTGGAATGAGCCTGGGCTGCCTGGGGTTGGCAGGGGGAGGAGAAGATTGAGCATCTGGAGGACTGCTCTTTTCTCCTGGGGTGGGATCAGGGGGACTCCTCACTCAGTGGTGGCACCTGGCAGAGCCTGGAGGCATTGTCCAGTAGTGAGGAATGAGCAGCTGGGGACTGATGATAGAAGGTTGTCTGTGGGAGATCTCATGCTGACACCATTGCATGCTGTGCCAGGGAGCATAACTCAAGAAAATATCCTGCCTCCTAGTAGGTGAAGGAGGGTATGGGGGCTGACCAATGACACCCAGTGCTGGTCTCTAAGTTCACTCCTCTGACTCTCCTCCCTGCCTGACCGTTCTGCTGAATTATAGCTAGAGCACCAGGAAGGAGTAAGGTGGTCCCACCTTGGGGTACTCAGAGCCAGGGAGTTGAGTGTCTGAGCAAGGGATGGAGAGTCTGGTGTTGAGAGGAGAACAGAGGACTTCAGGTGGGCAGGAACATGGCACAGAGCTGAATGACACTCTGGAGAGAGTCCACTTAGGTCAATGAAATAAACATAGTTTGAAAAAAAAAAAAAAAGCTCTTCAGCCAGTTCCTTTAAAAAAGAAATCATGGAAGAGAGATTTCAGAGTGGGAAAGGAACATAAAACATCTGCCTCAATGGGTCAAAAGAAGGTATGTTATCATAATATATGTTTTGTTACACTTTAAGTGTCCTTTAACTACACTGTAACTGCATGGCAGTTGCAATGTGGTTGCATTCAACAAACATGTAACTACAGTGTAATTACCTTGTTGCATGTAATTATTGAGCAGATGAAAGAGATTTTTGTCATGCTGGTTAATCTTCCCACCAATGCTCACACACTAAAAAGAAACCAGGTAGAGAATCCTAAAGGGACTCTTCCTCCCTCCCCATAAGCATTAGGCATGCTCAATGAGGCTGTGTGACTGTTTATGTTTGTTGCCCCATCTTTCCTTCCCCATCATTCCAGCAACATAGTCTGGAGGAGGACACAGTACCCGACTTCTTCAGTGGGGGCTCAGAGCCAGTCAGAAAGGGTGAACATGATGATTTGGTGGCACCCAGTGGTAAGAGCAGGATCAAAGCAGAAAGGAATATCCTAGTAGTAGGGGACTCAATAATTAGAGGAATGATGGTGTTGGGAGGTAGGGGAAGGGGAAGGTGTTGGTTAAATGGCTTCCAGGTGCAGCAGACATCCAAGACATTGACAGGATAGGAAGGATTGCAAAGGAGGTTTAGAGGGGAGCTTGGAGTGCTGGTACACATGGATACCAACAATTTGGTGAACCAGCCTAGTGAGATGGTGAAGCACTACTTTCAAGGCTGAGGGACAAACTGAAGGCACACTTGGCTTCTCTGGCCTTTTCTGAGGTTCTCTCTGAATGGATTGGGGGGAGGAGAAGGGAAGAGTGAGGAAGAAAAAGACTGAGGCGTTTAACAAATAGCTGAAGGGATGGTGTCAGGAGGAGGGTACCATTTTGTGGGAGTCTGGGGTTGCCTCTGGAACAGGATGTTCTTTATGAGTGATGGCCTTCACCTAACAAAAGAGGGGGCTAGTGCTCTGGGGTAGAAGTTTGGCATTGGTGGGCATTTAAACTAAGGCTGGGGGCCAAAGCTGGGGAACCACAGAGAAAGGAGAACAAAAGGGCAACCTAAAAAGAACTTACTAGAAATGGGGGCTATGTGCACTGAGAATGGAGGCATCCAGACAGGGATCCATAATAAAGTAAGAAAATGAGCCAGTCTGGTGGCACTGAGGGCTGAGGCACTGGACACCACACCTCACACCACGCTGGTGACCCATGATCGGACGTGAGCCCTGGCTGATAGGGGTCGGCAGGGGAGGGATAGGATGGAGCATCTGGAGGACTGCTCTCCTATCTCAGGGAAGGATGCAGGGTCCCACCGCTCTGTAGCAGCCCCTGGTGATGACCCAGGGCACTACTAGAGTGGTGTAGCAAGGGGGGGCAGAGTGCAGCAGATGTCAACTACGTGCCTTGACATCACTGCATGCCGGCACTCCACAAGGAGGAAAACTGAAAATGGGGCTCCAGTCAGGCAGCATGAGCTTCCAACTCCTGCTGCTTGACCCGAATGGTGCCTTCTCATCTGGATCCTGCTCTGGTGGGTTGAACTGGGTAGCTCCTCACCACTCCGCAATGGGGGGTAATCCATGGGGGTAATGAGGAGGTCGACCTGAAGTCAGATGTCAGGGCTAGGGGGGTCAGTCGGGATGTCCACGCTGACCGGAGCTCTGGGAGGCAGGGGGGGAGAAAATATCCCGCAAAAAAATAAAAAAAAAATTAAGTAAGAAAATGAGTCATGGAGCAGGAGCATGAAGAACAGCCGAGCAGCAGGAAATTGAGGAGGGAAAGGGAAGAAAAAGGAGGAGGTGCTAACAAGAAAGGGAAGAGGTATAGACACATGTTGGAAGGCAGTCTGCCTAAATGCCAGGAGCTTAGAGAACAAAATTAGTAAGCTCCAGGCAATGGTGGCCAATGCAGGATTAGATCTTGTGGCCATCCCAGAAACATAGACCACCAGGAAAAATGACTGGAACTTAGCAATACCAGGGTATGCCATGTATAGGAAAAACAGGGGAAATGGAAAAGGTGAAGTAGCCCTTTATGTCAAGGAAGGCATAGAGGAGGGGTCTATCAGGGGAGGGAGGAGACAGAATTGCTGTGGGTGCAGCTTACAACTACATCAGGAAAGAAGCTGCACATGGGTTAATCTACTGACCCCCAGGAGAAAGGGACAATGGAGATGGGGAGCGGGAAGAAATTCAGAAGAGCAACAAAAAGGGAAGGGTAGTGGTGGTGGGGAAGCTTAATCTAGCAAACATAGATTGGAACATTCCAGCAGCTATGAGCACCACAAGTCAGGATACAAATACATGCCAGCCCGCTGGCGCAGCAGTGGGATTTCCACTTGCGATGCGGCCCGGGTTAGGAGCGGACCCGGGTTGTCAGGGCGGCGGGGGAGTAGGATCGAGCCCCACCGAGCAGCTCTCCTACTCCGGGGGGAAGGTGTGGGCAGTGATCGGTGCACTGGGGACCCCTGGCGGAGGCCGGGGTGTGCCCAAGCATCCGACGCTTACGTGTTCCTGGGAGGCGGGGCGGGTGGTGACGTGAGGCGTCAAGGAGCATGGCCCCGCCTCCACAGAAAACCAGAAAAACAGCCGAGCGCCTGCCGCCGTTAATGAAGCCTGCCGCGGCTTCCGATATGTCCCCAGGCTGACCCCGACCTAAAACTACGTGCCCAGGACTCTACCCTGTCAGATGCCCCCCCACCATGGGGGAAGCCACAGAGTATCAGGGGTGGCCGATTTGGGAACAGAAGCCGGTGAGCCATGATCGAACAGATGAGAAGGCGGCAGGCGGCTCGAGGGGGAAAAAAGTAAAGTGAATTAAAAAAAAAAAAGAGGATACAAATACATTGCAGGACTGCCTGATGATGATGTAGCTGGTCAGGGAATCCACAAGACAACCTGCTAGTCTTGATGTGGTGCTCTCCAACTTGGAAATAGTAAGCAAAGTGACAAATGGGAAGCCACTGGGGCCCAGTGATCATGACACAAAATGGTTTGAACTGGCCCTGGGTATCAGTATACCCTCATCAAAGGGTGTGGTTCTGGATTTCAGAAGAGCAGTCTTTGTCTGGATGAGGTAACTAGTTAGCAGTAAGCTAGGGGAGGAGTAGACCAAATTAGAGGGTGAAAGGGGAGATGGGAAGTAGTTGCAAGGGCCATTCTAGAGGCAACTAAGTCATGCCTGATAATGGTTACCAAAAGTAACAGGCACAGGACGCCAATCTGGTTCTCGAGGAAGGTCAGAGAGGCAATAATGGCTAAAGAAAAGGCCTTCATTAGATGCAAGGAGAAATGGGGAGAAGAGGAATGGATTGAATACAAGTTAAATATGATGGACATCAAGAAGGAAATCAGGGATGCAAAATCAGACATGGAACTGCATGTGACACTTGGACAGCTGGTTCTGATCACTGTATCATTTTTTGTAATATAAAAATGTGTTATGGATGGTCTCTCATGAGAAATGTTGAAACAGCATGTGAGTGTCACACACACACACACCACACACACACACACACACACACACACACACACACAGGTCTGAGATACTAGGTGTTACTTGGAAGGCCAGAGGCTAATTACAGACTAGAACAGGCCTTGATCAAGGATCTCCTATTTATCTAAGTTAACTATAGCTGTAGTTGATAAGAGGGAAATCATAAACTTTTATGGCATTTAGGGGAAGAGTGCAGGATTATGTGACACTGGTGCAAAGTCATAAATGTTTTGATATCTGTGTGAGAGAAGATACTGCTTATAGATGAAAGGAAATTTACAGACTTGATTGGGGAAGTCACATGGGGAAAGGAGTTTCTGCTGATGTAACCTTAATTATCTTACCTTCTAATATGATAAAATATCATGGGTGTATGGTTTTCCATAACCAGAGGAGGAGCTAGGTGACCTCACACAAAGAGGTGGGCAAAGCCAGCTTTTAAACAAGTATTCTGTTTTCCTTCAGAGACTTTTATCTACACTCTGACAAAGAAACATCTTTGAGCACTTTAAGCAAGTAGACAGGTAGAGAGAGGCCAAATCTAAGTACTGTAGTAGGAATTGCACTGTTAAAACCTTGTTCTTTTAAAAGATTTATATGTTTTGTGATATATGGTTCTGTATTTTATGGTTTACATACTTTTATCTATTTTAGTAAAAACTCTATTTTTAGAGCCTACCTGGTCTGTCTTTGAATTTCTTTTCTTTAACAAGTGAAGTATATATGGTAAAAGCAGACACTGTGCATAAGCCTGAATGGTGAGACCAAACTGGAAAAAAGGTAAGATTAATCTGAGGTCTTTATTAGAGTTTTTAAGGGTTCATTTCTGTACACCTGGTTAGGTGCCCATAGGCAAAGATATCTGCCCCCCCGAAGACAGAATTATCTGAGCCTGTGCATTGGGTACACTAGCAAGAGGTTCACAGTTTGAATCCTTCCAGAACTGAGACCAAAGGTTGATTCGAACCCAGAAAACAGACTGGAGGGTTACCCTGTTTCTGTTAACTGTTCACAAGACTATGCTCGGAGGTTGGTACTTTAGGAGTAGAGGGTTGACCTGCTGAGTGGGTTTGTGACAGATTGGTTGGCATAGGTGTGGATCATATTTTGGTATTACAAGCTTGTATTGTTCAGTGTGTCAGCTTGAGACCGTCAGCTCACTTGCAAAGAAAGAAAAAGGCAGAGTTTCATTTTAAAAGGAGACAGAAGTATATCACTTGGCGTACAGTCAAGTTCCTACCTGTTTTATGTTTTTTTCCTAAAGTGCAAGTCAGAGTAGCAGTAGTTAGGGAAGATGGCTTCCAACTACAGCAGAAACACTGTAGACTACTTAAAGCAGTTGTGCGGGGACAGAGGAGTCCTGTTCAAGGTTAAAGCCAGCAAATAGCACCTCATAGATGCCCTGATGGTAGCAGATACCCAGAGCAGTGAGTCACAGACTGTGACTGAAAAGAACCAAACCTCGAGTGTGGCTGGGCTAGTGATCAGTGCAGTGTCCAGATCCGATGAGGAGGGCAACAGGGTCACTGTTAGTGAAGGGCCACAGCAGCAGGGGAAGGTCACCAGTATCCTAGATCCAGAAGTACTCAGGCTGCAAATTGAGTTGCGCAGGATGAAGCTGGAGTTCCAGGAGAAGAGAGAATGAGAGAGACAAGAGGCAGAGATGGAACAGCAGGAGGCAGACCTTGAGGAGCGTGAGTGCCTGCGAGCTGCAGAGGAGAAGAAAGAATGAGAATGCTAAGACGCAGACCATGAGGAGTAGGAGTGCCAGAGGCAACACGAACTGGAGAAGCTACGACTCCGACCAGCTGCACCAGAGCAGGTAAGTAGCTTGGGTTTAACTGGAACTACAGGACTGGGTTACAAATTGAATTCCAAATTGATAGCTGAATTTAAAGAGGGGGAGGATATGGATGCCTTTTTAAATTCTTTTGAAAATGTTTTATTCAGGCTAAAATTCCTAGAGAGTCCTGGAGCTTCCAGCTATTCCCGCTACTTACCGGGAAAGCTTGGGATGCATTGGGTCAAATGGACAATGAGGACAGTGATGATTACAGCAAACTTAAAGCTGCACTGTTAAAGAAATTTGAATTAACTGCTGAATCACACAGAGCTAAATGCCGTAAGCTCAGGAGAAACCCTGACATGAGCTATGAGGAGCTAGCCACGAAACAACGTCAGTTTTTAAAATGTTGGTGGGAAGGAATTGAGGCAAACTCTGTTGATAAAATTGAAAATGTGATTTTGTTAGAACAATTTTATTGGGCATGCCCAGCAGGGCTGAAAACCTGGCTGGAGGACTGAGATCCCAAAACAGTGCAAGAGGCTGCTGAACTCTTGGACTGCTATGCCAAGAACAGACCTGCTCTGAGAGCGAATGGGGCAGGCATGGAGGCACAGAAAGGGAAAAGCGTGCCTTCAGGGTAGCTAAAAGCCTCACTGCCTCCACCAAAACCAGTTAGCCCCAGGTTTCAGAGAAAAGATTTCTCTGAAAAGAGAAGTGAATGTTGGTTATGTAATGAAACTGGACATATTGCCAGACAGTGTCCCAAAAGAATGAGCAATAATACGCAGAATGGTACTAGAAAAGAATGGATTGTTTGTGTGTCCCTGGAAGCATGCCAGTGAACATGTGGGAACACATGCACCCAGTCATGGTGAATGGTGTACTGATGCAAGGGTTAAGGGACACAGGGGCATCCTTGACCTTGGTAAAGGGGGATCTAGTAGAGCCTGGTCAGCTTATACCCAATAAATATGTCACTGTACAGGACTTTACTGGTGAGGCGAAAACATTGCTCCTCGCTAGTGTTCTCCTAGACTGCAGTGAAACAGGGGAACTGTGCAACATGTGGTTGTAGCCAAAACTTTAGCAGTGGATGTGATCCTGGGCAACAATCTAAAACAGGGTATGGTATGTGCAGTTACCCATAGCCAAGTGGCAAGGGAAAATTGTAGTTCCCTGAACCCCACAGACGCCATTGTGGAAACCGCTGAGAGGCTGGTTCCCCAGCCTGTGTCTCCAGATGGGGAGACTAATGAAAAGGGGGTAGAAATTTCCCCAGTTGCAAGTAACCACATAGCTACAGAGGGTTACTCCAAAGAGGGAAGGGTGACCCATTGTCAGAGGGTTGGGATTGACAGTGATCCTGAGTACCCTGACACTAGTGCTAGGGACCCTAGACTAATAGCTTGGCAGAAGACACCAAGAGAAAGGACTGCTGTGTGACTGGACTTCTCTGCTGGGACTAAAGTAGAAGAACTTTTGTATTTGACTTTTAATTTAGGGTAAAAAAACTAACATACAAAAAAAAGTGTGTGTTTGGGTTAACTGAACTGAATGGGTATCTGAAGAGTTATCTAGGTGTAAATCTCAGGTGACTGAAAGGACTTAACTGCTGTGAGGTTTAAATTACTTGTAGAAAGATCTGGTAAGTAGGGGGAGTGGCATGAGCTTGAAGGCTACATTTAAGACTGCCTTGAAAGCTTCTGCTAATAGCGGCAGAAGACACCAGGAGAAAGGACTGCTGTGTGACTGAACTTCTCTGCTGGGACTATGTTGCCTCCTTCCTCCCTCCACCGTCCACCCAACTATATTGCCCTCCTTCCTCCCTCCACCCCCACCCAAAGTTAGTTCTATTTTTATAGGCACAGAATTTGGCTGACAACAGGAACTTCCTGTTTAGGGGCAGGAAGTGAGTGATCACAGAACCACCAAGGACCCACCATCCTAGAAGGGCAAGAATATCTCTCCGGCCCCCTCTAGCTGCTGGAGGTCTGCCTCTGAGCAAGTAAGTGGTCTACTGCGAAATATAGGATATTCTTGTCTCAGAACAGGACAATCAGGAGCTTAAAGGGCACACAGGCAGAAAGTAAGGAGAGAAAAAAAAACAACAGAGGAAAGAGTAAGGATTGCAAACAGTTAAGGGGCCAGAAATAAGACATGATTGGAGTGGTGCAGTGCAGTGGCTGTGGAGCAGCAGTCTTCCGGGAGATGTTCTGGAGGATGCAGTGTTGTCTCATCTCTGCAGGCACCTCTCTGGGCTGAGGGAGGAGGTTGCTCATCTCCAGGTTGAGTTGGCCAGGATTTGTGGGACCTCCTCTTCCATCCAGGGACCACCAGTGCCACTGCCGTTGCCTCAGAGGTTGCCAAGAAAGAGGAGTGGTTGGACCACAGTGTGCTCAGGGAGGATGAGGGTGGTGGAACAGAGGCACATCCCTCCCATTGTACCTCTCCACAATTCCTATGCCATTCTGGCAAAGTGTGGCCTCTATGGAGGCACCCACAGTGGAGACCAAGGAGAATGCTGGGAACCTCCACAAAGGAGACCCACAGGAGGGTGGCAGGGGACCCTGCAGGGGAAGGAAACAACTCCTGGTGGGAGACTCCATTGTTAGGAAGGTAGAACTGGGGAGGAAGGGGAGAGGGAGGTAAGGTGCCTGCCTGGCGCCATGGCTTGCAGGGACAGGAAGCGAATCCTCAGGATTGCCGGAGCAGCTGCACAGGTGAGGGAGCTGGATGTCATTGTCCACCTAGGGACAAATGACCTGGCTAAGAAAGGGATTGGAGAAGTGCAGGAAGAGTTTGTGGAATTGGGGAGGGGCCTTAGTCAAGTAGCATGCACAGTAACCTTCTCGGAGGTGCTACCTATCTATGGCATAGGAGAGACTAGGGTGTTCTGCACCATGGGATTCAATCAGTGGTTGAAAAACTGGTGTGGAGCTCAGGGACTTGGCTTCATTGGGGACTGGGGGTCCACCTGGCGTGATGCAAGCCTATACTGGCATGATGGGCTGCATCTGTCCGGGAGGGGAACCAGGATCCTAGGTGATAGGTTTAAATGCTTCATTGGCAAGCTTTTAAACTAGCCAAGGGGGGAGGCACTGGAAAGGAGCAGGAAAATCCTAGCCCCCCCCAAAATAATCACGGTAGTAAGTGCGGCAAACACCAACATAGAGGTGTGGATAGGGAGAAGGGCAGGGGTAAATGAAGAAATGACAAAGGCAAGAAGGACAGGGATGGGGTAAAGGGAGTAAGGCCATCAGGAAATGGAGGTAATGAGTACCAATGCCCGTAGTCTGGGCAACAAGCTCCTGACCTGATGGCCTTAATGGAAGAGGATGCCTGGATATTGTAGCAGTCACAGAAACATGGTACACAGAGAACCATGACTGGGATGTTAACATACCAGGTACATAACCCAGGAGAGACAGGCAGGGAGAAGAGGGAGGAGTAGCTCTCTGTAAAGGAAGGGATAAAAGCAACTGAACAAAAGAGTAAACAGGGAGGAGAGGAGGCATTGTAGGTCACTTGGAGACTGGAAAGGGCACCACAATCCGCACAGGGGTTGTGTACAGACCCCCATGTCAGGGAAGGAATGGACAAGAGATATGATAGAAGGCATTCTTAGAATGGCAGAGAAAGGGGAGATACTGTTGATGGGAGACCTGAATATGCCAGATGTTAACTGGAGCACATTTGCTGCAGCCACATCCAAGAGCAGGGCCATTCTTGATGCCCTACAGGTGGCAGGCATTAGACAGTTAGTTTGGGAACCCACTCATAAGGGAGCAATCTTAGACCTCGTACTCTCAAATGGGGGCAGTGAGAGGATCTCAGATCTAGAAGTGGGTTGCCATCTGGGGACAAGTGACCATCAAACAGTGTGGTTCACGTTAAACTCAGCTACAGAGTCAAGCCACACAAAAGTGAGGGTACTGGATTTTAGGAGGGCTGACTTTGGCAAGATGGGAGAGTGCCTCAGAAAAGCAATAGCAAACAGGCTAGAAGGAGGTGTGGAGCAAAAATGGGAATTATCAAACTGCCATCACTGAGGCAACAAGCCTTTGTGAAGCAAATGAACAAATCAAAATGAAAGAAAAGCCACCATGGTTCTCAAAAGAGGTGGCTGTGAAAGTCAGGAAGAAAAGATAGCGCTCCGGAAGTATAAGGAAACACAGAAGGAGCAGGACAGAGAGCTAAACAGTTAAGGCAGAAGAAAGCAGGAGGAAGCCAGGGATGCAAAAGGCCCAAACTGAAGAAAAGATAGCCAACTCAGTTAAGAAGGGAATAAAACCTTTTATAGGTACATCAGCGGCGTAGAAAGACAAAGGAGGGATAGTGAGCGCTGAATAGAATGAACAGTGGGTGGACAGAGGGGGACAGTGAAAAAGCAGGAATACGAACAAATATTTCTGCTCAGTATTCACAAAAGAGGAGGAGTGCCTAATCCAATTAATAGAAGCACTCTTGATGGGGGTCGATCCCAGTCCTTTCACAGAAGAAAGGGTTCTGCAAGAACTCCTAAACTGAAGGTGGACAAAGCAATGGGTCCTGATGGAATTCACCCAGAATTCTAAAAGAATTAAGGGAGGAACTAGTGAAACCACTGGCTACTCTTTTAATAAATCATGGGAGGATGGTGTGGTACCGAGGACTGGAGGAAGGCGGATGTGATTTCCCTTCACAAAGTGGGTCCAAGACAGAGGCAGGAAACTCAGACCTGTCAGTCTGACCTCTGTGGTAGGGAAAGTGATGGAGTCACTCTGAAGGAAGAATAGTCGAGTACCTAGAGGCCAGTGGAGCACAGGACCCAAGGCAGCATGGGTTCACAGCGGGAAGGTCATGTCAGCCAGATCTAATAGATTTCTTTGACTGGGTGACCAAGTAGTAGACCAGGAGGGGCTGTGGACATGGCCTATCTAGACTTTAGCAAGGCATTTGACACAGTCCAACACAAAAGATTAATCGTCAAATTAACCAGCCAAGGAGTGGGACCCAGGGTGGTAGCCTGGGTAAAATATTGGCTGGACAACAGGACACAGAAGGTAATTGTAAATGGGTCCACTCTGAAGAAAGGAGGGTTACTAGTGGGTACCGAGGGTTCAGTATTGGGTCCAGTCCTTTTAATGTCTTCATCAGTGACATTGCAGAGGACTAGAAGGAAAGTATGCCTTTTGCAGATGACAAAAAATCTGCAACAGGGTTGATACACAAGGAGGCGTGGAAAGGATGAAAAGGGACTTGGCAAGGTTGGAGGAATGGTCAGAAGTATGGCAGCTAGGATTCAATGCAAAGAAGTGCAAAATAATGCACCTGGGAAACAAGAACCCAGGGGAAGAATACACAATGGGTGGGAGGTAGTAATAACAACAAAAAAGGAAAGGACCTGGGGGTAATCATATCAGATGATCTTAAGGTTAGCAAGCATGTGAGAAGGCAGGGAGGGCTGGGGGATAATACTAGATGTATAGGAGAGGCATCAGCAGCAGAAAACAAGAAGTTGTTATCCCTCTGTACAGACAGTTGGTGAGACCCATCTGAGTACTGTGTCCAGTTCTGGAGTCCCATCTCCGCAAGGACATAGACAGGATAGAGGCAGTCCAGAGGAGAACTAAAATGGTGCAGGGTCTGCAAGAGAAGCCGATGAGGAGAGACTAAAGGAGCTTTAATATGTATACCCCTTGAGGAAAGAAGGGAGAGGGGACATGATAGAAACTTTTAAGTACTCAGTGGAATCAACAAAGTCAAGAGGGTAGCATTTTTCAGAAAAGAGACTTGCAAGAACAAGGGACACAATTTAAAGATAGAAAGGGTTCAGGGGCAATGTGAGGAAGTATTATTTCACAGAGAGGGTAGTGGATATGGAACAGCCTTCCTGAGAAGGGGTCTAAAACTGTGGGAGAATTCAAAAATGCATGGGACAGACATAAGGCAATTCTTGTGGTGGTAGGAAGAAATAGGCTTTTGGTTAACTAGGATCTGCGGCCTATCCTGTAGGTAGGGAAATGGGCAGACTAGATGGGCCTAGCGGTCCTTATCTGTCGTCAAAGTCTATGTTTCTATGTTTCTAGATTAGCAACTGAAGGGGACCTATCCTATGCCTTGAGAATGTGTGAGGGGTTTGCAGCTGCTCAGAGAAGTGACCGTAGTTTAGACAAGCTGAGGGCTTGGGCAGTCTCGGATGGCACACAGGGAGGTAATGTAAGACATAAGGTTTATTGGGAAAATGGACTTATGTATACTCAGGCAGTACAGACAAAGAGAGGGGTGCTAGGCAGGTAGCTTGTCATTCCCCAGGGGTATCGTGAGCAGTTGCTCAAGACTGCACATTATATTCCCTTGTGTGGTCATCTGGGAATCACGTACATGATGCAGCAGTTGGCCCAGAATTTCTACTGGCCTAACTTCTCCCAGCAGGTGAAGGAGTATTGCAGGTCTTGTCACCAGTGCCAAGAAATAGGGAAGGCAGGCAAGAAAACTGAAGCCACCCTGATTCCTTTGCCTATAGTACAGGATCCATTCCAGAGGGTGGGAATGGATATTGTAGGGCCTTTAAATATCCCCAGGTCCTCAGGGAAGAGATTCATCCTGACTGTGTTGAATTATGCCATCCAGTACCCAGATGCAGTCGCCCTATCCTCACTGAGGATAGACAAAGTGGCAGATGCCTTACTTGGGATTTTCTCCCGTGTTGGTTTTCCGCAGGAAGTTATCACCGATCAAGGGGGTTCCTTCATGTTGGACCTAATGAAATGTTTATGGGAGAAGTGTGGGGTGGTGCAGAGATGCACGACACCGTATAAGCCACAAGCCAATGGACTTGTGGAATGATTCAATTGTACCCTGAAGTCAATGCTCCAGGCGTTTGCTGAACAGCATGGGAGGGACTGGGAGAAATACTTTCCCCACCTGTTGTTTGCATACAGGGAGGTGCCCCAAGAGTCGACAGAATTTTCCCCCTTCAAACTCTTATATGAGCGCCGGATACGTGGGCCCCTAGACTTGATCCGGGAGGACTGGGAAGGTAAGCATGCCAACCAGGGAACTCCAATTGTGGATTACGTCCTTAGATTTAGGGAAAGGCTAAAGGAGTTTATGGGAACAGCCCAGAGCAACCTAGCAGCTTCCCAATAAAAACAAAAATTGTGGTACGACCGCAGATCCAGAGCTCACTTGTACATGGTGGGTCAGGAAGTCATGGTCCTTATTCCGGTCTGGAAAGACAAGCTGCAGGCTGAGTGGGCAGGACCATACAAAGTGGTTAGGAAGGTAAATGACGTGAACTACATTGTGGAGTTACCTGACCGAAGACAGACAGAAAGGATGTACCATGTCAACATGATGAAGCCATATGCAAATAGGGCTGACATGGTGTTTGTAGTGTGTAGTCCTGGGGAAGGGATGGATGAAGGAGAACCCCTTCTGGACTTGCTGGAAGAAAGTAAGCAGGAGTCCTCTGTGGAGGCAGTTAAATTGTCTCCCCAGCTGACCCCGGACCAGATCCAGAAAGTAAGGGAGGTTTTAGCCGAATTTGCCCCATTGTTTAGAGCCAAGCCTGGACTAACCCTCTTAGCAACTCACGATGTGGAGACAGGGACACAGACACCCATACGGTGAACAGCAGATTGGGTGTCAAAGTCTGTCCAAAAGGACATTAGGAGGGAAGTGGAGGAGATGCTGGATTTAGGGGTAATCCAGAGATCCCACAACCCCTGGGCCTCACCTGTAGTCCTTGTGCCTAAGCCAGATGGCTCTACTCATTTCTGTGTAGACTATCATGGACTGAATGTAATCACGAAGTCAGACACCCACCCGATGCCCAGGACAGACGAACTCCTGGACAAGTTGGGAGGGGCGACCTACCTTACGACCATTGACCTGACCAAGGGGTATTGGCAGGTAGAGTTGACAGACAGAGCTAGGGAGAGGTCAGCCTTCATCACTCAGATAGGCTTATTTGAGTTTAAAGTAATGCCTTTTGGAATGAAGAACGCCCCGGCCACTTTCCAAAGGTTGGTGAACCAGGTGTTAAATGGTGCTGAGGAGTACACCGTGGCATACCTGGATGACATTGCCATCTTTAGTACCAGCTGGGAGGAACACCTATCCCACCTTAGGGAAGTGCTGGGCAGGATACAGACAGCCGGGCTCACTGTGAAAGCCGGGAAGTGCCAGGTGGCCATGGGAGAAGTGGCATACCTTGGGCATGTGGTAGGCCGAGGACAGCTTCATCCTAACCAGATAAAGATAGAGGTAATCCAGGTGTGGCCCAGACCAGAAATGCAGAAGCAGGTCAGAGTTTTCTAGGGACAGAAGGGTACTACAGGAAATTTGTACCCAATTACAGTGCTGCTCCCCTATCTGACCTGACAAAGAAAAGGATGCCAAAGAAAATTACCTGGGACCCAGCCTGTGAGGAAGCCTTTTCCAAACTAAAGGAGGCACTGTGTAGTGCTCCTGTTTTGACAAGTCCTGACTATAGCAAACCCTTTATAGTTCAGACTGACGCTTCAGACGTGGGTATTGAGTCAGTACTGAGACAGACATCCAGCCAAGGGAGGGATCACCCAATAGCCTACCTGAGTAAAAAGTTACTTCCCAGGGAGCAGGCATACTCCATGGTGGAAAAAGAATGTCTTACATTAGTGTGGGCCCTAAATAAATTAGAGCCATACTCATTTGGGCAGCATTTTGTGGTACAGACTGACCACAACTCCCTGGTAAACTTACATTTGTACAGTTAAATGTTAGGAGTATTATCCCAAAGTTTGATATGATTTATGAGTAGATTATAGAATTTAAACCAGATGTTGTAATAATTACTGAATCCTGGTTAAACAAAAAAATACAAGATAAAGAGATTCAGATACCTAGATATCAGACCTGGAGGCATGACTGTGTGAAAAGAAGGGAGGGGTCTTGATATACGGTAATGCAGCATTAGAAATCAACCACTTGAACTGTGTTAGTACACCAGGTATGGAAAGAGTGGTTTTGGAATTAAAAATTGTGCATTGTAGACCATTGTTGCTGGTTGGATGCTACCTTCCCCCAACAGGTGATGATTAACAGCTTCTTGTCCTTCAAGATTTTTTTGTCTCCCTACATAGAGACTCATGAACTTATGGTTGTGGGGGATATGAATATAGATTGGGCTAGGATATCACCCACTAGCAAGCTAATGGACTTTACAACAGCTTTGGGATTATCTCAATTAATTACTGCTACTACAAGATTAAATGCTAGATCCCCTGATTCCTCTACTATCTTGGACCTAATGTTTACTTCTGACCGGGTTAAATATTCAGTATATATGAGGTGTTGCCAGATTCTTTTAGTGACCACCAAATTACCTTTTGTGTTAGGAAAACTGATAAACAACAGTGTATTCCTCAAATTAAATCATATCGTAACTTTAAGAGCTTGGATTATATATCCTTTATGATTGATTTGGAATCCAGAAACTGGAATAGACTGGCCTTGATTCCAGACTTAGATAGTGCTTGGTCATATTTTTGTTGTGAATTCATGTCTGCCTGTGATAATTCTGTACCGATTCAAAGTAGGAAAGTAAAAAAAAAACAATTCCCCTTGGTTCACTGCGAAGTTAAGAGTTTACCGCAAGAAAAGGGATATAGCCTGGAGGTTAGCAAAGAAAAGAAATGAGAGAAGGCTTTGGGAAAAATATTGAGCTGCACGTAATCTATACATTACACAAATAAGGAAAGCAAAATCAAATTTCTATTTGACTAGTCTGGGAACTGAACAGTCTAAAAAACCTAGGGATTTTTGGAATATGGTTAAAAGATTACAAGGTAGTATGATTTCAGAGTTACCTAATGCTTTCCTGGTTAACACTGATTCCATGAAGTTATCAGATGAGTTAGCTGCCATATTGAATGAGATGTTTATTGACATGGGGTCTCCTCAGATTAGTACATATTCCCTCCCTGGTATGGTATGGCAAAAGGGGATCAAAATAAAAAGGTAGAACAGGGATTAGTTTTTAATTTTGAAGATACTACATCTGATCAGGTGTTCAGGGAATTAATGGGTTTGAACATAAATAAGGCTCAAGGCTCAGATGGCATTCCATCTTTTTTGCTTAAAATTGCTGCACCATTGGTAGCTCCAATATTAGCTGACCTTTTTAATTTTTTTTAAGAACTGGTTCTTATCCACTGGCATGGAAGCAGGTGGAAGTGATTCCAGTGTATAAGGGAGGCCAGAAAAATGATATGCGGAACTATAGGCCAATATCATGGCTCTCAGTTACTTCAAAAATGTTTGAAAAAATTGTGGTTTTTCAACTAAAAGGATATCTTGAAAGTAACAACAAGTACAATAAATATCAAACAGGTTTTAGGGCAAAACACAGCACTACCACAGCACTTGTTAACGTTGTGTCGGACATTCAGGTGGCCATGGACAAGGATCTCCTGGTTGGGGCCATATTAATAGATTTATTGAGAGCGTTCAACACTTTAGACCATTTGGTCTTGATCGATAATTTGCGATCTACAGGTCTCAGCCAGGGGGCCCTGGATTGGTTCCATGGCTACCTGACTGGAAGACAGCAGAGGGTTAAATTGAGGAATAACTTTGTGTCCAGCTATCTAGATATTAAAACTGGAATACCACAGGGGTCAGTGATGAGTCCTGTCCTATTTAATATATATACAAATGGTGTTGGACATCTGTTAGATGATGTCCGACACCGTTTGTATGCTGATGATACTATACTGTATTTTGAGGGTAAATCTGTAGGGTATGTACAGGAAAAATTACAAAAATCTCTTAATTTATTGCAGACTTATTTTTGGGAATATGGACTGGTTCTAAACCCTTTAAAGTCACAGGTTATGTTATTTTCGAACAAAAAAGTATCTCTGAATTTAGATATAAAAACATTGGACGGGTGCAGCTTGGCCCTTGTGGACTGTTATGAATACCTGGGAGTTTAGATGGACTCCAATTGTAATTGGGAGGTCTATGTTGATAGCTTGACACAAAGACTAAATAAGAAGCTGGGGGTATTGTATAAGCACAGAAAATGCTTTTCGCCTGAAACCAGATTAAAAATTGTGAACTCAATGATAATTCCACATTTTGATTATGGTGATGTTGTGTATAACGGTGTGGCTAAGGGTACATTGAGTAAGCTAGATGCTGTTTTTAATAGATACGCATATTTTGTCGTAGTTGCTTCTTGGAATACACTCCATTGTATTCTTTATAAAACCTTAACTTGGTTACCTCTAGTGGATCATAGTAAAATTCATGTGCAGGGTTTGATCCATTGCTGTTGCCTTAAAAAGGCTCCAGAACATTTAATAGAGCTTCTTGAGGAGTGGAATGTTAAGGAGGTATTACAATCTGCTGAGGAAATAAGTTTTAGAGTGCCATTTATGAGAACAGCGAGGGGCCAACACTGCTATGTGTATGTAGGCCCAAAATTATGGAATTCATTGCCAGGTTATTTGAGGTCACATACTTATAAAACATCTTGGAATGTATTAAGGTCATGGTTTGAAAAAGTTGCATTGTTACTAAGAAGCTGCTGAATTTAAAACCTTGATCTGTTGTTTAAATTACTGATCTGTATGTATGATTTTTATATATATGTATGTTATATTATTTGTAATTGTCTTTTATAATGAAACTGATATTTTTTATACAGTAGGATCCCATTGTAAATTAACTTTTGCTAAATTGGGTTATCCTGTTTCTGATATCAGAAATAAACTTTTTACTACTACTACTACTGGTTTGGCTGACGCAGATAGGGAAAAACAATGGGAGATTGCTAAGATGGAGTCTTGCTTTGCAAGGGTATGATCTGACGATCGTACATAGAGCTGGAGCCAAAAATCAGAACTCCAATGGGCTGTCTCGGGTATACGAGGAGTGAACTGATTTGGGAAGCTCATCCCATGCAGGGAATAGAGCACCCAAATTCAGTCAAGGTGGGGAGGAATTATGAGACTTGGACAGCTGGTTCTGAGCACTGTATCATTTTGTGTAATATAAAAATGTGTTATGGACTGTCTCTCATGAGAAACACTGAAACAGCATGTGAGTATGACACACACACACACGTACACACACACAGGTTTTAGATACAAAGTGTTACCTGGAAGGCCAGAAGCTAATTACAGAGTAGAACAGGCCTTGATCAAGGATTTCCTATTTATCTAAGTTAATTATAGCTGTAGTTGATAAGAGGGAAATCATAAACTTTTATGGTGTTTAGGGGAAGAGTACAGGCTTATGTGAGACTGGTGCAAAGTCATAAATGCTTTGATGTCTGTGTGAGAGAGGATACTGCTTACAGATGAAAGGAAATTTACAGATTTGATTGGGGAAGTCACATGGGGAAAGGAGTTTTTGCTGATGTAACTTTAATTATCGTACCTTCTAATATGATAAAATATCCTGGGTGTATGGTTTTTCATAACCAGAGAAGGAGCTAGGTGACCTCACACAAAGAGGTGGGCAAAGCCAGCTTTTAAACAAGTATTCTGTTTTCCTTCAGAGACTTTTATCTACACTCCGATAAAGAAACATCTTTGAGCACTTCAAGCAAGTAGACAGGTAGAGAGAGAGAGAGAGACCAAATCTAAGTACTGTAGTAGGAATTGCACTGTTAAAACCTTGTTCTTTTAAAAGATTTGTATGTTTTGTGATATATGGTTCTGTATTTTATGGTTTACATACTTTTATCTATTTTAGTAAAAACTCTATTTTTAGAGCCTGCCTGGTGTGTCTTTGAATTTCTTTTCTTTAACAAGTGAAGTATATATGGTTAAAGCAGACACTGTGCATAAGCTTGAATGGTGATACCAAACTGGAAAAAAGGTAAGATTAATCTGAGATCTGTATTAGAGTTTTTAAGGGTTCATTTCTGTACATCTGGTTAGGTGCCCATAGGCAAAGATATCTGGCTCCCCAAAGACAGAATTATTTGAGCCTGTGCATTGGGTATGCTAGCAAGAGGCTCACAGTTTGAATCCCTCCAGAACTGAGATCAAAGGTTGATTCGAACCCATAAAACAGACTGGAGGGTTACCCTGTTTCTGTTAACTGTTCACAAGACTAGCTTGGAGGTTGGCAGTTTGGGAATAGAGGGCTGACCTGCTGAGTGGGTTTGTGACACTGCATATGGGGGGGTCAAGGGGTGAATTCTTTGGATACACTAGGGAGAAAAGAAAGATGAGTAGGGTAGTTATTAGGCTGACTGAGGGGAGCCGGGTAATAGAAAGGGGTGAGCAGAAGGCAGCCATTCTTCATGACTGCTATTTCTCATTGTTCACAGTGGAGGATAGTGGGCCCTTGCCTGAATGTGGCCTAAAGGCTGCTGCAAGAGAGATCTGAGAAATGAGGCAGGAGGTAACTATGGGAGAAAGGCTCAGAAAAGGATTTGCAGCCCTGAAAATATATACGGCCCCAAGGCCAGATGGGATGTGCCAGAGGGCGTAGAGAACTGAAAATGGAGTTGACTGAACCCCAGGAAGGGCTATTCAATAGCTTGCTACAGTCAGGGGTGGATCCAAAAGATTGGAGAGTAGTGAATGTAGTTCCACTCCACAAGGAAGGAGACAAGGAGCAACTAGAAAACTACAGACTCGTTAATCTTACCTATGTAGCAGATAAACTAATGGAGACACTAATCAAGAAGGACCTAGTGGACTACCTGGAAAAAATGAGCTCCAGGACAGTAAGCAGCATGGGTTTGTGGCAGAGAGGCCTTGTAAGAGCCACCTGACAGTGTTCTTTGACTGGGTAACTAGAGCAGTGGATAAGAGACAAGCAGTGAATTTACACTACTTCTATTTCAGGATGACATTCAACTCTGTGCCATACAGAAGGTTTCTGAAAGAGAGGATCCAAGAGTAGCAAAGAATATAGTTAGATGGTTTGGAAGCTCACTGGGAGGGAGACAGCACAGGGTGGTAGTAAATGGGGTCATGTTGGGGAAAGGGAAGTCACGAGTTTGGTGCCACAGGGTTCAGTCCTGAGGCTGATTCTTTTCAATATGTTTATCGGTGACATACAAGAAGGAATAGGGAAAGATGTGCCTCTTCGCAGATGACACTATGCTCTGTGGCAGGGTAGACAGTGAAGAAGGGGTTAGGGCATTGCAGAGACAATGAAGATGGAATAAGGGAGTTGTAAAAGAACCTACAAAGGTTACAGAGGTGGTCCAAAGTCTGGCAGTTGAAATTAAATGACAAGAAGTGCAAAGTGATGCACATAGGGAACAAAAACTCCAGGATGTTATATGAGATGGAAGGAGTTAAGCTGGACACTACTAGCCAATGTAACAAGGTCTACAGCAAGGCAACCAGAATGTCAGGGTGTATTGAGAGGGGGTTTGACAGCAGGAGGAAAGAGGTGATGCTACCTCTCTATATACCGCTGCTGAGACCAATCTAACGGTTGTAAGAGTGGTCTCTTGTGCATTCATTGAGCAAGAGAACCATGAACCAAAGGTGAGCGATTCAGGTACCCTCAGAATGTAAGTGAGACCACTTTTATATCTATATGAGTGGTCTTGGCAGCGGTATTAATATATTAATGATCAAACTGGATCAATAATATTTAAATTTTTTAAAAACCTTGCCCAAATGTGTCCATTTCCAGGGTACCTGTGTATGACACATTCTTCACAGAATAAGAGTGTCTCATTCACAAAGGAAAGTAGTACTTTGATTGTTCAGGAGCACTCCCTCGATGTCTAATTTATTGCACAGAGAGAGAGTGGTTGAGTCATGGAGCTGTCTATCTCCTGAGGTGATGAGTGCCAGAACCATTAATGGTTTCAGACTTGGTTGGGGCCAACTAAAATGTTTAATAGTTACATAGGGAGAAACAGTAGGGCAGGGGGCAAGGGGTGGTTGTGAGGGTAATAACCTCAACTAGACAACAGGTCCTGGTATAGGATAGGGTAAAAGAAAGCAGACTGGATGGACCATGGTCTTTTTCTGCTGACATTTCTGTTTTGTTTCTATGTAACATGGGCCATTCACAGTACTGCACTGACAGCAGCTCTTCCTGTATCTTGAAGCATTTTTTCTTTCCCAACACCATGGTTCTCCCAACATCTGTTAATCTCAATTCAGCTGTGATTCTCTTCAGTTTCTTAATTTGCCCCATCTTCCCTCCCCTCACCATGTTTCCAGCATTGCCTGCTAGTCTCAATGCTACTGTTCATCTCTTTGTTTCTGGCCCTATCCCATAAATCCCTGTGATGCTGGCAGTGCCAATTATGCTCAGTGCTTCAGTGCTCCTTTTGTTTCTTCCCTAATCTCTTTCTTGTGATACAGACAGTGCTGCTTATATTCAGTGCCACGGTGCAGCTATGTGTCTTCCCCCATCATGATTCCAGATGGCTTGATGTGCAATCTACTCCTTAACAATCCCACTATGAAAACTTGCAAGCAACCTCTGTTGACATTGGCCAGTGCTCATTTCACAACTTGCCCACTTTTTGTGCACCACTCATTTTCTTAGGCTACTGTAACACTCTGTACCTTGTTATTAGTGGGAGTACACTGCTATGCCTGCAGCTGCTGCAGAACACAGCTGCCTGGGTACTTATGGGCCTTCCAAGATTGTTCCATATTTCTGTGGCACTGCAAGACCTGCACTGGCTGCCGGTGAAGTGGTGTATCTCATTTAAGATAGGTTTATTTGCCTACAGAGCCCTACACGGACTGGGCCCAGTCTTACTGGCTGAGCTCCTACACCTGCACATTCCCGTCCACCCACTCCAGTCAGAAGGGAAGGTCCCCCAGGTGGTTCATGGGGGATTGGGCCTTTGAGATAGTGGACCTGACCCTGTGGAGTTTTTTGCCCAGAACCTTGAGGGAGGCCCTCAGTTAAGGCTTTTTAGAGGAGCCTTAAAACCTACATATTTCAACAAGCATTTAGAGATGTCCCATAACACCTTTTTCTCAGTACATTGTAAAGTATTAATGAGTTTTATTGTGTTGTTTTAGATGAAATTTAGGTAGATGTTTATTGTTATTTTATTTGGGCATCATATGTTTCATTGTTTGTGGTTTTATATTGCTATATTGTAAGGGCACTCTGGGCCTCCGGGGAAGGGTGCCATAAATAAATGAAGACTACTACTTCTTAATTACTGTTGGTTTCTACTAAAGCCATACCTCCTTTATTTTCCACAGCCTTTACAGAAAAATAATGACAAAACGTAATTTTTCATAAATATTCACACCTTTTTTCCACGACATTACAGAGAATTAAAAAAAATGTGGAAATACTTGCATGTTTTACAACTTACTGGGAATTCACTTTTCATACATTGCATTTAAACTATTTGCCCATAAAAAAGAAACAGGACTTTCACATAAACTTGGGTCTCAATATCACTTCTTAATTGGGCATGTTGATGAGTCATGATGCCATATTACATGGTGTATTGCTTTCTGAAATAAAACACCAACTGTTACTGTGAACCCATAATGGTCTGTCAGTAAATATTTTATTAATACAGTACTGAGGAAGACCAGAGAGGCTTTCCCAACCAAACAAGATCAGGTAAAGGCAGAGTTATCCCAAACTTTGAAGAACAGATTCAGGACCAAGAGTCTTGTTTGTTTAGTTAAGTTTGATCGGACCATTTGAGGCCTGGCCCACCAATAATGAAAATTGTGTTTATTTTTTGATAAATACTAAATGTACACATTGTGATCATATGAGAGTTAAAAAAAAAAATTGGAAACTCATGTGTCTGCCCCTTCAGTCTATGTGCTCTCAGCCCTCCCTCTAATCACTTCCCAAGAATATTTCTGTCCTTGCAGGGGTCCACAGAGCCAGACCTGACTTTATAGTGGAATCCATTGGGGCTGCTATCCGTTGCAGGTTTGTTAAGTATGGGAAGTTGGCAGCTTGTCAGGGTGAGTGAGCCCAGAACTGTCAGCCTCACCCTACATGCTATGAGGATTTTCCAACTTAGTTCCCCCTAGGACAGCATTGGCAAGGAGCCAATTGTGCAAGTGTATGCACTGGTTCGACCATGCACAGGGCCAACTGACATGCACCTTCTGAAATGTCATCCAACAACTCTGCCACCAGTGGTCACCTTGGTGACACTTTTGTAGTAGAGCCTGCTCTCCTTCCTCCTTCCCTCCCTGCATGCATGCAAGCATGCCCTGAGATGGTCAATCCTCCTCCCCCTGATTAGTACCCAATGACACAGGCTCATTCTCGAATCCAGGTCACTGCATCCTGAGTGGCAGCCATATGACTTTGCTGACTGGTCAGTTGTTTAAAATTTGTTGCTGTTTTTTTTTTACATGAATTAGGGATCTGTTACAGTTCCACTGAAATTTCCAAATTAACTTTAATTCCAATTCTAATAAAGTCTCTAAGTCACCATCAGAATCCTAAATCCTAATGCTTTATGTAAAAAGTCTTGTTTATCTTCAATTGTATTTTGTTTTTGGAGGTTTTTTTCAGATAACCATATCTTGGGGAGAAAAGGATCAGAATACAATGATTCCCATTTGGATTCTGCAAACCAAATATATCTATTATGAATAAACTTTGTGAGCCTCTCTGGTTTTGCATTGCTAAACTTTTCATTTAAACTTAACCGGAAAAAATATTGTACTACATTAAATATTTTTACAAATAATTTGTAGAAATTATCTATACTGTATGTTAAGGCCAGCCCACAGACCCTGTGGTAGTGTGGTGCATTTCCCCATGGGTGACTTGTTTCCGGAGAGAGTCTGGGTTCCTTGCAGTCAGATGGCCCATGGTAAGCAAATGTTTCCAGCAGCAGCATTTCCTGGCCGGTGATGAGCAGTGCCACATTTCGGTGTCACAGTCACCCCTGTGATGGCCAAGAAGCACTATCCCCTCCACAGCGGTGCTGCAGAGGTTGTGTTCTCATGGCACAAGAGGGCAGTAGGAGGGCACGGAGAAAATGGATGTCAAACCCAACCATGGTCATTGGTCTCATGTGAATGTTGGTACTCTGTGGTCCCAGACCATAAACTGAGCTGTGCTATGGTAGTGTGTCTGAGAGGTCTCCAGGGTGCTTGATAGGAGATGATATGGAACTAAAACCTTATATAGAAAAAGAAATCTGTTACACATGTATGGTATTAATGTTTTCTGACTGGAAGAGTGTCACAGAGTAAAAAAGGACATTCACTGCAAAAAAAACAGAAGATCTAAGATTGGGTCCAAATTAACTCTGTTGGGGCCCTAAATGCTCAGTTTACAAAGGCCCCAATTTGCTGGCCCATCGGCACATTGGCAGGGTTGCTGCTCACAAAGCTGGTGAACTGGGTTCACTGATAAGCCCGGGGTCATTGAGGAATGGCCAGATGACAAGGCTCGAGGATCCCAGAGGATGATCTCCTCCCCTGTGTTGAGAGGGCAGTGCGCTCCACTACAATATTGTCACTTGGGTGACTACAGGTGGGAATACAGCTGGAGAGCTCATGGGCAAGTGGGACCTTGGAGTTGTCAGTGCACTAGAATTCTCTGCAGGCATACTTATCATGATGTCTTTGATAGTGACATCCCAGAGGCTTGGGAGGAAACAAGGGAAAAGCCTTGACACAATGGATGATGGCCCTCCATGTACCCGTGCCCTATGCAGCTTGCTGTTGCTCTCCTAATGATGCTTGAATTCTGAGGGGTGTTCCTCCACTCTCCATCCCCTCTTGGTAGGGTACGATGGAGGTGATATAGAGGAGCAAACTGCAGTTAAGGGCAGCAGGGCATGGTGGTCCCTGGAGCATCCTGAGGGTAGGGTTGTGTTGATGAAAAGGGGTTAAAAACAGAAAGTAAAAAAAGGCCCTGATTTATTCTAATCTGACCTGAGGTCTCACACTCATTATTATGTCATACTTTGTTGGGCCACAGTTCGGGGGGGGCAGGATGTCCTCACCTCCAAAGAGGCACTGTACAACTTGGTCTGGGGACACCCTCTTGTCCAATCATCAGATGAGCACACAAATTTCAGTCACAGAAGACTCCTACCATTTATCTGTAAATGTTTCATATTCTTTTATTTTCTCAGGTCACTTCAAAAACAATGCTGGCAACATTTCATAACCTACAGGGCCACTTCGTCCTGGCCAAACAGTCATTTCCTGCTTGTTGAATTCTATCTTTTCTAAGTCCAAAATTGACTTCAATGCATATTTATGTTCAGGGATGCAAAAATAAGCAGTTAACAGCAGACACCCTAGGACAAGCCTTGTCTCTTCAAAAGGCATTCCCTTGAACATAAATACACATCAAATTGAATTTAGGGTTAAGAAAAGATAACTCAACAAGCAGAAGATCATTGTTTGAGCGGGGCAAAGTGGCAGTGTAGGCCACAAAATGATGACAGCATTGCTTTTGAAGTGACATGAGAAAATGAAAGAATATATCAAATATATGACCAAATGGTGTGAGCCCTCTGTGATTAAGCTTGTGTTTATACTTCATTAAGCTAAAATGATTTCCATTTTAATGAGAAGTTAAACCTGTCGTGACTGGACACTAATATTGTTCTAAGATGGGATGGGGCTGGCTGGAAGCTCAGGCTTGACATCAGAGCATATCACTGGCACCATGATAAAGAAGTTCAGTGGTGAGGCAGCACATAAGGGGTTACATTATCATATGTCATGTTTTGTAATTTATGACAAATACTCTACACCACAGGTCGTCTAGCCACATGTCTGGGTCTAAAAATAGATACCATATGGAGACATTGCATGAACAACAATATCTGAGGCATATCTTTTCAGAATTGTGCTTTAGCGCCATTTAACATACCCTTTATCTATTTGCATGGGGTGGTCTTCTTGGCTGTCAAAGGTTGGTAGCATTTGGGGGGGGGTTGTTAACATGTTCTATAATCAGACTTGACTTACGCCATAATTAAATGTTTCAGGGAATATCACTGTTTTATATTTATATTTATGTCAGTGTCAGTGGCTCAGTAGGTAGCACACTCACCTCTGAGGCCGGGAGATCAGAGGGCTGTGGGTTCAGTTCCCACATCTGGCACTTGGGTTAATATCCCAATACTGACACTGTAGTGCAGCATGAGAGGGGTGCTGCACTTCTGAGGTGCCGTCTTTCAGATGAGACATTAAACCGAGGTCCCATCTGCCTGGATTGGTGGTAGTTCAGGTGGATGTTAAAGATCCCATGGCACATATCAAAAAGAGTAGGGGAATTTTTATTACAACTGGAGAGCAAACCATACATACAATAGTGATTACAGCATACAAATCATAATATAAAACAGGAATAAACAGAAATAAGTATTGCAGCATACATCCAAAAGTTAACAGTGATCTAGTAACAAAAAACCACGAATGCCAACTCCCCCCTCAAAAAGTAAGAAAGTACATCAGTAAAATAAATAGATAAGATAGTTTTACTGCACACAAATCATAAGCAAGAGCAGATAATAAACAAAAAATAAGTATTTGCAGCAGATCTTCAGCAGAAAATCTTTAGTATTAGTAGCCCAATAGAGCTGTAATTTACTAAATACCCCCCCCCAAAGAGCAGAGGAATCTAATTTAGAGCAGAACAAGCATCATATGCAAAAACTGTATACATCACCCAAAATCATAACCAAAGGGGGTCCAATTCTCTCTTTAGGTATTTACCCTTGACCCAGACCCAATAGAGGAGCAGGGACATACCACAACTACCCTTACCCTGTATCAAGAGAGGTCATTTTCCTCCACCATAGTTTATATAGTTCAGGATGCACCTTCTCCCTTTCCTGTAGTCTCCAACCAAGTACTGTTTTCCAAATGTTAAAGACAACCTGATACTCAGAGAGTAATTGCTGCCTGAGTGTTAGATTACACCGAGCCTGCCACAGCTGAAAACCAATATGACCCATTAACAGGTGAATTGTGACTACATCATAAATAACCCAGGAGCCCAGAAGGACCCCTTCCACCCAAATCTCCAATGAAGAACCCTGAAAAGGGTTCAGCGGCCACACAGCATGAAAATGGGACCAGAATGAAACAACAGAAGGACAATCCATAAAAAAATGTTGCATTGTTTCAACCACCCCCATACAAGTTTCCTCCCTGGGACAAAACCTCTCTGAGAGTTAATTCTTCGTAAACGAACCATGCACAAGGTACTTTGTGGTGCAAACAGCCAAACAATACTCCTTTTTAACAAAAAGCTGATGCACACACATACCCAATAACATCTAGGATCCATAGCTTCATTTAAATATTCATTTATTTCAGCAGCAACACACCAACTTGATGCGTTTTGGACAACAGGTCCTTTATCAAAAGCTAAAAAACATTAATCACCATTTCATTTTATAACAAGTGACTCATGACGTCATAATGATGAAATATCAAATCATTTGGTTAACTATTTAAATTAATAAAATACCATCACCCTTAAAACAACACAACTATATTAAATTAAAAAGCAATCTCTAAAATTTCAAATGATGTTATATGACTATCATAAATTATTCTCTATTACATAAATTATAAACCATATCTAATATTGCAACATTATCAACATTAACATTATCTACACTCTAAATATGGTTTAATTTCTAAATGTGCATTAATTCCTGGCTTTTTATAAGCTTTAAGTCTCAAAATCCAATCATTTTCTTTCCTTAGAATTTTGTTTCTATAATTACCACCCCTTTGAGAGTTCTTTATGCCTCATGTTACCCTTCACCCCAAATCTTTTGTGAAGACAAAGCCATAAAAAATCCCACATGTGCCTAGGAACTCTCTTACTTACCAATAATTGTAGCTTAGAATGTTGCTCAGAAATAGATACATCATGAAACCAGGGATCTACAAAAAAGAAATCTTGTAATACAGTACAGTAAAATTGTTGACGTGATTGGAGAAGAAGGGATTTCTTAACAACATGCCAGGATTTCAATTTCTGAAACATCGCTTGGAAATGACTAGCTAAGGTACATAGCCTAACCTGATGAGCCATAAAGGAATCAGGATCCCAATGCCTGAGAAGGGGATCTATACTATCAGCCACCTACGGGGACCAGATCTTAACATCCCCTCTAAGCAATGGAACTAAATTATAAAAAATAAAAATGCTATGTAGGAACACTACCGGATTTAACATTCCCAAACCCCCTTCACCAATAGGTAAATAGGTAACACCCCTCCTCACCGGGTTCAATCTACTGCCCCATAAACAAAGAAAAAACACACCATAAAGAGATGATTCCAAAGAAGGGGGAGGCGGAAAAACCGCAGCTATAAACAAAAAATATGGCAACAAAAAAGTCTTAATCAGATAAATTTGTTTAGCTTTGGACATTCGGCCTTTATTCCAGAGCAACATTCTGTTATGAGCCTCCAATAATTGCCTATCCAATTGTACCTTTGGGCATCCATGCCCACAAAATAAACCCCAAGAACCCTCCTATACCCAGGTTCAATAGGCATGTCCCAAATCGGTGCCACATCAGTGGCCCCATACCCTAAAGGCAATATCCCACTTTTAAGTTTAGTGATGGAGGAACCAGACATGTCAGAAAAGGATTGTAACAACAACTGTGCTGCAACAGCAGAAGTCCTTTCTGATAAAACCAGAACTAAATCATCCGCATATGCTATTGAGACTATCTGCGGATCCATACAACCAGCTAACAGCCCAATAATATCTTCCGTTCTATTTAAGGCATGCAAAAGGGGATCCAAGGAGAGCACATAAAGCAAGGGGCTAAGGGGACACCCCTGCCTAACTCCCCTATGCACCTCAATTTCCCTTCCCAACCAGCTGTTTACGCTCAGCAGTAGAGTGATGCCCTTATAACAAGTTTGTAACCAGCCCACAAATTGTAAGGGAAACCCATACCTTCGAAAGGTCTTGCAAAGATAAATATATTCCACCTGGTCAAAAGCTTTGGCCTGATCTAAACAAACCAGATGCCCAAATATTTCTCCAGATGCTCCCTTAGAAACAAGCTCCCTGAGTAGAATCAGTGCATCCTGAACTCTCCTATGAGGTACACCACTAAACTGTGATGGATGTAATAAGGAACGTAAACCCCCCCGTAGTCGAATACATAAGATTTTCATCAGAATCTTATAATCTGTATTTAAAAGAGACAAAGGTCTCCAGTTAGCTAGATCCCCATGATCCCCCTTATATTTATAAAGCAAGAGTAACATACCCTGTAACATGCTCTGAGGAAGAGCCCCAGCCTGCAACCCAGCATTCAATACTTGACACAGGGCAGTACCCAAAACTTTCCACAGGATTTTATAAACTTCATGAGGTAACCCATCAGATCCAGGAGTAATGCCTGACTTTAAAGACCAAATAACAGTTTTTAACTCTTCCATTGTAATGGGCTGTACCAAATGAACCTGCTCATCAGGAGACAAGACAGGGACTGGTCTGCTAACAAACCAATCACAAATAGAAGCTTCTGAAAGCAATCTACTCCTAAAGGAGGCAGAAGCATAAGTATGTATAGTGTCTAAAATGCCATTAGTTGTTGTGACACAGCCACCTTTTGTAGTATTTAAATACAGCATGCCCGAGATTCTTTAACAAGTTTCAGAGCTTCAAAGGGTAAAGTGTCCTTCTTTTTACCACAAACCCCATATTTATGCTTCCTCTCCATATCCTGCAAAACCTGAGACTGTAATCTAGCCAACTCCACTTTCAACCCCTTAATTTGATCCAGGCGGTCAGATCCCAGATGCTGGTGAAAGGTAGACCAAAATTGAAGCCGGCCTCTGAGATAACGAAGTCCATCATGCTGCAACCTCCCATTTAAGCAACCTATAGCTTTAAAGTAGATTCTTACTTCACTTTTGGTATCCTCCCACCAAGTATTTAAATCATCGTATAAGAACAAAACAGACTGCCTTGCCAAAAAAAGGGAATGTAGCCCACCAGCCACACAAGGGATATCTAGCAATACAGTGTTCAATTTCCAAAGACCCAGCCCCCTTTGGACCTCTGGCACATCACATAAAACCAATCTAAGTAGTTTGTGATTTGACGTAGCTACCTCCTGTAAAGATTGTGATTGCACAACAACCCCAGGAGAAAGGAAAAAATAATCAATTCGGGAAGCTCTGGATCCACAAAAATAGGTATTCCCAAACCCAGCAGTGGTAGGCCCAAAGCATCAACCAGGCCAGTATCCACAAGAAGTTACGACAAGCTAGCCACATCACAATACACCTTCTTCCTACTCACAGGAGAAACCAGGGAGGGTAATGAACAGTTAAAGTCCCCACCAAGAATAATTAAAGAAGAGGTGCATAAAAAGGGGTAAAGAGATTTAAAAAGGGACACCCTATCAAATTTAGATTGTGGTGCATAAACATTTATCAACCGTAAATGCAGAGAACCCCACTTAAAATCCAAAACTAAGGCCCTGCCTGCCAGAATTTCTATATGATGAATCACCTTAATGTGAGAGAGAAAAAAACAAATCCCAACCCCACTACACAAATCCCTCCCTAGTGACCAAAAACAATCCCCCCACAACCAACCAGTAGTGGCAGCCTCCAACTCCTCAGTAGAGTGCAAACGAACATCCTGAAGGAAAACACAATCCAAATTTTCATGTAAAAAATGAGAATAAGTGCTCTGACGCTTAACAGGAGATTTAATGCTGTTTGCATTTAAGGTTGCCACTCGAAAGTGAAAGGGAGCCATGAACTGCATTAGGGATAAATTCACTTTACCTTACTAGACGCCCTTGTTATCCTACCACTTTTGCAATCTTGAGGCCTAGGGTCTGAATGACCTTCAGCAGGTTCCTGAGGCTCAGGCAGAGGTGGGGGTGCAGAAGGCTGAACCATTTCTGGGACCACCTCTGGATCCTCCACCAAAACTTCAAAATTATTAGGGTCAGCTATAGAAAGAGTTGAAATAGGTACAGAGGGTTTTTTACCCAACTTAATTTTCCCTTTAACAGACTTCCCTTTCTTTCCACTAACCATAATAAAACCATCACTCGAGGGGCCTAAACCAGATGGCAAAGGAGCAAGGCTAGTAACCCCCCCAATTTCCAGCTCAGACACCTCAGAAGCCCCAACTGCAGATAAATCTATGTTATCAGGAACCAAATCAGGCTCCTCAATCAAGGTTGTCTCAGCCAAGGGGGGAGCAGTCACAAAGGTACTGGGAGCCAGCCTTCCCCCAGCAGAAAGGCCAAGCCATACAGCCACCCAGATAAAATGATCCTGAACCCCAGAATCTGCTTTGGCTGTGTTTTTAGCAGCCAAAGGGCAAGATTCAAAAGTGTGACCCACCTCATCGCAGAGATTACATTTAGATGATTGAAAGCAATGGGCACTAGGGTGACCGGTCTCCCCACAATAACAGCATTTGAGCACTTCACATGAGGTGCTTATGTGAGTCTGAGACCCACACTTAAAACAGACCTGGGTTGACCTGGGTAGAAAAGAAACCCCTTATCTCTACCCAGGAAAAAACAATTGGGAAGATGTAATAAATCAGAATCAGTGGAATGGAGTATCACCCTAAATTTCCAACCCCCATTCCAACAACCCTCAGCATCCAGGATAGGAACAGGATTCCCCTGGATATCATATTTTTTAGACAACCAATTTACAATATCTACAATGTTAACCCCTTCGTTTCTGAACAGGATCGTAATGACCCTAAAGGGCTGTTTTGAAAGAGGCAACACAATAAAGTCTGACCATAAAGGATTAGTCTTCAGATTTAAATAGCGGCTCCAGAATAGTTCCAAAAGTGCAGGGGTACGGAAACTGATATCACAAATAAACTCCCCAGGAACATGTATCAAGCGTAAACTTGAGGGGAAAACCCCATACTACGTTTCAACAGTGTCTTCCCAACATAAAACGTGTCAGGGGTTATCTCTGGGACCCACATAGCGCAAACGGATGGCGTTGTGCTGTTTAGCCAGTTCTAGAGGTTGCCGAAAATGACTAGCTTAGGAAGGCTTATCAATGTGTTCAGGAGCTGGCCCCTTTACTTCAGAGGAAGAAGTCTCATCTTCAGCCACCCCATCCAATAACTCCCCCAAGGGAAGGCCAGGATCAGAAGCAGCCTGAGGGATAGGGGAAGCTGGAGAGCCTGTACCCAAAACAACAGAAGATAGAACTGGTATGGTCACTGTACTTATCTGGACATCCTTCTGAAGAGCCAAAGCTCCCTCATCTGGGTTCCATTTTGCCCCGATATTGGAATCCAGCCTGCCCCTCGCAGCACTCTTTTCGGAGACCAGGCTGCATCCACGAGGTCCCCCCAAGCCTGGGAAGTCAAACTGCCACTCGCAACAGGCCTCTCAGCAGCTGAATGGAGCTTGCTAGGCCCCACTGCCTCAGAAGCACTCGGCGAACCTGTAGATCTCTTCCGCTTCCTGTCATCCTCCATGGCAAGTTTCCGACACTCCTGCGCCAACAGATCACTTACTCGAAGAAGTTCCTCCTCTAAACAACGCTGTTTCTCAGCCAAGCTTAGACCCATTACTGCAGAAGTTTCCAATGGACCGCTGAATCGGGAGATTTGCTGGCCACCTTGCGGGTGCATCCCAGCCACCACTTCAGTGGATCCGTTTGAAGTGGATACAGCATGTACTTTAAGGCTCTGGGCAATCGCAGCCCCTTGCAAAGCTCCTTCCTCCTCCATGGCTGGGAACAGAATGACTGCTTCCCACAGTGACAGGGTCCCCGTACTGACAAGAGTAGGGGAATTTCCCCGGTGTCCTGGCCAAATTTCTCTCATTCATTAAACATGCCACCAACAACTTAATCTGGTTCAAAGGTCAGTTGGCATTCATCTGTATCCCCCTCCCCGGGTCGTGCCTGAAAATAGGCAGGATTTGTCTAGTGCACTTACCTGGTCAACAAAAACGAAATAAAAATAAAATAAATAATATTTTTGTAGAGGCAGTGTGGTCTAGTGGTCAGATAGCCAACATGGGAACCTGAGATCACTGGTTCAAACCCAAATGGAGTCAAATATTTACTGTGTGACCTTGAGGAAGTCATTTAACTGCTCAGCGCTCTAGTCTACCTGGCTGTGGAAATGGGACTGGAAACGAGATGCCACATTTCAGCTGGGCTATACTGGGTAAATAAGTTGCAAAGTTAATGCAAGTAAAATACATCTTTGTTATGTTTTTAATACAGATAATGAACAATTACCAAGTGTTAAAGAAAGAAAAGTAAAGCAATGAACAGGACTCAGAGTTGAGTGGAGGGGAGTTATAAAAATTGTCAATAGTTTTTTTTTAAGTGATGGCAAGTGGCAGTGTGCTAGTTTTCACTTTGCCAACATGGCTACCCAAAACTGCTTTTCTGAAACTTTATGGGAAGTATGGATATCTATGTGCTCTGTGTCCTGGTTACCAGAAGGCTTTCTGGATCAGTCTTTGCCACCACATAAGGAATGGGATTCCAAATTCTTTCAGCGAATTAAGACGCACAAAATTCCACACCCTTTTTATAGTAAGATAGAAGGTAATCAGTACAAACATAAGGATACAAATAATAATACTGTATACAAGAGGAACAGTGCAAAAATAAGAACACAAATGCTAATATACAAGATGGACAGTGCAATACAAAAAGGACACAAACTGCAACAGACAGGATGAGCAGTGCAAACATAAGGACGAAAATTATAACAGACAAGGTGAACAGTGCAAAAATGAGGACACAAACTGCAACAGACTAGATGAACAGTGCAAAACTAAGAACACAGGCTATAACAGACAAAATGAACAGGGCACAAATAAGGACACAAATTCTAATATATGTAACCCCCCCCCGTGGGTCTTACCTTATTTTGCCCTGTGTCTCCCATTCCTCCCGCTTGCCTCCTAGTCCTCCGATCTTCCTCTGTTTTGGCACCGCTGAAGCCCAATTTCTAAACAGTCCTAGTGTTTGTTTTTGCCTGCAGTGGGCTTGTGGAGCAGTTGAGGAGTAGCCTGCTTTTTCCCCATACACTTCACAGCCGACCGGCAGCTCACTTATGCACAGAAGTGCGTTCTGGGTCTTGACCGTGATTTGAACTGAACTCAGCCAGCTAAGTCTCTAGGATCTGGGATCTCTCCGAGGCTCCTGATTGGCTGAATTCACTTGTCTGTCCCAAAAATGAATATTCATCAGGCCCCCTCAACGCCTGATAGGCTCCCTGTTTAGGCACCTAAATTAGGTCCCTGCTTTTCCATCTCAAGTCCTTGGGATAGTCCCATAAGTCTCTGGAAAAGTCCCAAGAGTCCTGGCTGTAGCATTCTAGCTTTCTGATTTGCTTACAGGCTGTAACTATGGCTGCTGTTGTACATGGTCCCCTTGCAGCCCACAGTAGTCCCAACATTAAAGTTCTGGTGTAGCCAGCAAAAACATTTTATTTATTTAATTTCCCACAGTTCAATAGCCCCTTTAGTGCCCTGCAAATTGCTGCCCATCTTAAACATTTGTTTTCAGTCCTGTGCCTGTTGCTGCTGCTGAAATATACAGTCCCCTGGCAGCAGACAGGCAGCTTATTAATATTTCTCAGGCTCTTTATACATATTTATGAGCCCTGAGCACTTACCATTGGTGCTCTCTATTTGCAATGCCCCAAAGGTTCTGTGGCACCTTGCTTAGGTCACCGGTCCCCACTTTAACTTTTTCAGGAGCTGGGACCATTTGGAAGCCAGTCATTTGACCATGATGCAAGCCCTTCCATGGGGGGGGCTCTGGCCCTCTGCTAAAGAAAATGGCATAGTGTGTTCAACTGGAGCCCCTCCATGGGGGGGGGCTCTGTCTCCTGAAAGACAGTGGCTGCAAGAAATAGAAGTCGCTGGCCTAGTGGTTGCCCAAGATTGTCCCCCAGGACTAGCATTTGCCTTTCCCTGTTTTGGGGAAAATGTGGGAGAAACTTGAACTTGTCTTCAGCTGTGAGAGAGCTGCATGAACGTTCTGCCTCAGCAGTGAGGTTGCTGATGAATCTGTTTTAACTTCAGGAAATGAAAAGCTTTCTGAATCATTCTGAGTGAGTAAACTTCTGCTTATGAGTACAAGTTTTGGAGAACTGCTTGGGGCTGAGAAGCCCAGAAAGCCAAGAGTTGCTCAAGTTATGTCTGCACCCGGCATTTGATCAGTGCCTGAGATAGAGTTGATGTCTGTTGCAAGAGTGACCCCGGATGGTCCCGTTTTGTGAAATGCCTAATGTGACTGTTTAAGTGTGCCTAAAGGAATGAAGGGGAAAGTATCCTGAGGTTGGAGCTTTGCCTGGAGTTGCCTGAGAGGACTTTGTAATGTCCAATTGGTGCTGCAAGTGCCAGCATAGCCAAGGGGGACTTTTGATATTGAGTCATGTGCTTTGAGATGTATCTGAGAGAGTAAATTACTGACAAGTAAAGTACTATCCAGGTAAGGAGTCACTCATTGGGCTCCAGTTCTGATTTTGACAGAGCAAGAGATTTTGTCTGAAAGAGACTGTGTGAACTTTGGGTTCTCCCTAGCCATAAGGGAAAGTGCCCATGTTGAGAGACTGTGTTTTGAAAGTTAAAATGACCATGCCTGCCATGCTGGTGCATGGTTGAAGGGACTGTGACCACTTAAAGTACCTAAACTGCTGAATATAAAATGTGCTGAATGCAAGAGACTGTCTTCCAGATTGACCTGGGAGTCAGCCTGGTAGCGTGCCAGCTATGCACTGCCATATGCACTTCCCCCTGAGAAGCATAGCATAGATGTGGGATTCTGAAGCGTGCTGGTCCTGATCTCAGCCTGGTCTGTTCCTGAATGTGACTGCAAGTCCAGAAGAGAAGAAGCAACCATTTTCAAGGCTGAGAGAGATCTTCCCAGTGTCAGTCTTCAACATTCATCACTGGTGGGTGTTAGCTGTGAGCGCAGCACCCCATGAGAAATTTTTATTTCAAGAGGGAGGAGCTGGCACTGGCGGCACTGCCCATGAATCAGACGTACATTGTAGCACTCATGAGCTAGTCAGTAATGGCCGTTGGCTGCTCCTCCACTTCAGTTCTGCTTCTTCCACCATTAGAGACAGCACCTCGCATCCTGCTCTGATCTACTGCATTAGTGGCCTAGTTTAGGATGGCACCACTTCCTCGCGTTCAGGGCTGTTTATATCGATGCCGTAGTTGCCATTCATCTCATCTTTGCCTCAGTTCTGCTGTCAAAGTCACTCGACACTGTTCCTGAATCTCCATAAGGCCTTTCCAATTAGTTTTTTATCTGAGCAGTGTCAAGTCTGTACTATATTTGTGAATTAATTTCTGGCTCACATCATGTCTGGTTCAGGGGACAGAAAACATTCTTTTAAGGCTGACCAGCCTCCCATGCATCAGTGTCCCTGCAACTGGCAGTTTTCCAAGCTGGGCCGGCATGATGTTTGCCTTACCTGCCTTGGACCCAGCATGACATGAATCACTGTGATGCCTGCTTCTTGATGGACTGCTGCATTCTAAAGCACCATGCATTAAAAGTCAGCAGGGCTCTGCCGACTTTCGTGGGGCATCATCACTCTCTTTGGGCCAACTGTAGGTCTCTTTGCCCTTCCTCTGGGTCCCCTCCCGGGTCTTTATGGTCCGGTGAGGAGGAGGCCTCCTCTTCTTCCAGCCTTGCCATGGAAGAGGTCTCTACCGTGGTGCTGGAGGATTGGTCTGGCTCCACTTGGGGCTGGGCAGGGAGCACCCCCCTGGCAGTCACCACTTTGGAGGTGCAGGATCCCCCATTGTTGGGGCCCATGGTCACTGAGTCCAGTGTGGGGCATTTCTCAGTGCCACCCACCAGTGCTGCCCTATATCTCAGAGCCATTCACAACTCCAATGATCGGGATGGCATCATGAGGGGTGCTGGGCTTATCAGAGGTGCCATTTATGGTGCCATAGGTGGGAGAGACAGCAGGGTTGCCAGTTGAGAGGTTTCTGGATCTTCTCCTCCCCTGAGCAGGATGATTGGGAGGCCAGTCCAGACTGGTGACCCAACTCCTCAGAGTCGGTGGGCTCTCTGGGGGCCCAGGACCCTTGCCCTCTGCCTGATGCCCCCTCCTATGGCTCTGGTGACTGTGGCTGGTGCCATCTCCAATGCCAGCAGTGGTGCTGGGGGTGTGGTGTAGGTCAGTGGCCCTGGGGCTGGTGGTGGTGTGGTCTGGGCATTGGGGGAGGGGTCATCTATCATCCCTGGTGCTGTCCCCATCTGGATGCTAGGGCCAGAACTCCCCCCTGTGCCTTTCCTCAGGGAGTCTGTGGAATTTGGAGGTCCTATGGCACAGCGTGCAAGGAAGAGGTCTTTCTCAGAGTTGACAGGGATGAGGGGATAGGGCGAGGAGCTGCCCCACTCCTCTGTAGTCCTTCAGGGCTTGGGGAGGAGAAACAGTGTTGAGCCAAAGTCCTTTCCCTCATCTTCTTCAGGGAATTCTTGTTGGATGGGGTCAGGATCCGCCTTCTGGATTCATGCGGCCCCGGTCCCTGCATAGGGACGCTTCCCCTACAGGGCTAAGTCTGGATTCTTTCAAGTTTCTTCAAAGGCTGGTGACAGAGCAGACCTGTGGTTCCCCTGGTCATCCTGGATCACCTGTTAGGTCCCTAGCCCTAGCAGAGGAGCTCCACTTGCTGTGGTAAGTTCTTCTCTCTTGCCTCTGTGTCCAGCCCCTCTCCTCCCAGGCCATGTGGGTCCTTTTTGTCTTCTGATCTGGGAACAGTTCAGATCCCAGGCTTCAGATTAACCCTGCTATGTTAGGGCCATGGATGAACAGGTCTTTCACCTGTCTCCCCCTACACAGTCAGAGTCTGAATCATCGAGTTCCTCAGCCTCCCCATCTTCTTCCATTGAGGAAGAGGAGACCTCTGTCCATCTGTCCTCCAATGCTGATCAGATACAGTATCAGTGCTTCCTGGTGAGGCTGGTCGAAGACCTGCACACTTCTTATGTTGTTCACTGCAATACTAAGAGTACAACGCAAGCCTTCTTGATCGAATACAATGCAGATCACCTGGTGGTCTTGTCCTGACCTATCCCTTTCCAGAAGGTATCATACAGCGCCTTGCAGCTTCCACCCACCCCAGCTCCAGATCCTTTGGATGACCAGTGTCGGTACTGCACACCCCAGAGATCTCCAGCAACATTGCTGCATCCCCCTGTGGGACTGATGTGACTGGACACCCTTACTGGGCATAGACATTTGATCTGCATCTGGCCCCTGGATCCAAACTCTGCAGAGTTCGACCACCTGGGGCAGAGAGTCTTCTCCTCGGTGAGGATGCTTATGTGCATTGCTTCACATTAGGTTCACCACGCTGCCTATAACAGGCACTTGTGGATGATGCTGGGCCAGACACTGGCATCACTGCCTGATTCAGAGGTAACCAGGCAGGCCACAGCCCTCTCCACGATAGGCCTGAAGTTGGCAAGGCACCAGACAAGGGTGTCTTATGATGCCAATGAGGTCACTTCTTGACATGCAGGGACAGTGATCTGCATTACGAGGACGGCTTGGATTCACCTTTCCTGGTTATCACCCCTGGCCCTGCGTAGGGTGATTGCCTCCATGTTCCTGGGGACCTGCCTTTTCTCCTGCAGGGTGAAACAGGAACTGCAGGGGCACCTTCCTTCCCCCAGGGAACAGGGGACCCCACCTAGCCCTGACCAGTCTCAGGCCTAACTGGTCGTAAAGGGTCTCCTCCTCCTGTGTGCCCCCCATGGGAGGCTTAGGGATATTAGTTCCTCAGAGAAGTGTTGAACCCCCTTCAGGGGGCTTGGTACTCACCCACCAGTGATGAATAATAAAGAATAACACTGAGAAGATATGAAAATTACATACCTACCGTAATTCATGATCTTCCAGTGTATCTGCACCATTCATCACTGAATCCCACCCACCTTCCCCTCAGAAGGTCCCAGTCCCTGGGCAGTCCTCCCCCCTGCTGGCTCTCCTCCCTAGGTTCTTGGGGGGAAGCCCTTCCTCCCATGGCATTAGAACCTTCTTCTCCAAAAAATAAGGGAGGGGGCTCTTTGGAAGAAGAGTCAGTAGGGCTTCTTCTTGGGAAAACTTTGGGGGGACTTCTGGAGGGTTTCTTCCCTTTCTCTTGAGGGAGTCTAAGGAACTGGTCCCCCTCCCTTCGGTGGACTGGTCCATCTGGAGATCTCTGGTTTTGAGGGCAGAGTGGGAGGGGCTGTCAGGACTTTCCCCTTCTTGTACTTTATTTCTTCTTCTACTCCTTAACTCTCCCTCCTCCTCAGGAGGGAGTTGTTGACAGGTAGAGACCACGCCCCCCCAAACCCTGTGGGTTCACCTCTGCAAGCTTTGGCTGGGGGTGGAGGTGTGATCTCTCATCTAGGGGGATTTCTGTCTGATTAACTGGGGGGGAAGGGATACCTTCCCGATTGCCCTTTTAGCATGGAGGATTAGTGCTACTGTATGTACTCAAACTCTATCTTAAAATTGCTGCTTCCTCTGGAGTTATCTATCTTCCCCTGGGCTGTGGTTTGGACTTCAGGTCCTCCACTTCTCCCATTCCCTGCTTTTCCATTTTCTCTTTCTTCTCCTTTCTTCTCTTCTTTCCTATTTTCTCTTGCAGTCCAGGGACTGGGGCCTTATGGCCCAAATCCCCAGAGCCTCCTCCTCTATCCTCTGGCTGACCTATTCCTTTTCCAGTTTATATCTTTTCCTTTTGCTGTCACTCAGGCTCCCTTGCCCTGCCCTCATTTTTTCTCTACTCTATTTCCCTCTGTTTCTCCACTGAGCAGAACTGAGGAGGAGGAGGAGGAGGAGGAGCCAATGGCCATTACTGGCCAGTCCAATAGCTCCGTAATGTATGTTGGCCTTGTGGGCAGCGCTGCCGGTGTCCATTCCTCCCTCTTGAAGAAAATCTCCTGTGAGGTGCTGCACTCACGGCTAAAACCTACTAGTAATGAATGGTGAAGATACACTAGAAGATCAAAAATTACAGTAGGTACATCATTTTCATTTCCACCCTTTAAGCTGCAAGAGCTTGGTAAAAAGGGAGTCAGCCAAAGCTCCTGCCTGTACTTCAGCTACAGCTTCTCTACATCAATGATGACTTCAAAACAATGAGTAAGCAGAGCCATCCTCTGCCACCCTGCAAAAACTGCAAATAGTTAACCCAAGATCTGCTATGTACATCAGGCCAGAGTGTTAAAGTTTATTTTTCAAGATCCACCAAGACTATTAAAGTAATCTAAAGACAGGAGGCTAATCTGCTTTTCTTTTAAGGGCCCCAATCAGCTGCAACACCAGCCAACTCAGCTGGAACTTTATCTGGCCTGCACCTAAAACTTTAGTACTGGGTACCCAGGTTTAATGTGTAGAATTGCAGAGTTCTATAATAGTCTGGGACTGGTACCAGTGTGGGAAATGTGTCAACTGATTATATATCAAGCTAGACAGATAGCAAGAAATATGTCCTGAATACACCAGAGGTCGGTGGTTGGCCACTGTGATTAATGTCTAGATTTAAGAGATGAAAACTACCCATTTTGATTGCAATACTAGGAATGCAATTTAATTTGCCTGATGTTAATTTAAATGCCAATTAATGTAAATATCTAACCTCTGCTTCCAATTCACCCTTCCTAACCCTCACCCTTTGTAAATAAATTGTTTATTTGTTTTTATTAATCTTGCTTCATAAGCATATTATTAGAGTGAATCTTAAATTAAAAAATATTAAAATGTGGGGTTTTGGTTATTGGGTCATGTGTGGAGTACTCTATGGTATTGCTGGTGGGTACAGCATCCCGGGGGTTGTGCCAGGTTTTCTCTAGACCACTTAAAAGTATACTCTGAGTGGACACACTGTGCAATAATGTAATCTGTGGGAAAGAACCAGTTGAAAATCAGGAATGGGAACCCAGGCCCCTCTACCTGGTTAGCGGCTGCCCAGGCAGGCATAGTAGCCAGTTGGGAGGGGACACCAGGGTTATACACACAAGATTAACAGTGCAAACATAAGGACAGAAATTACAACAGACTAGATGAACAGTGCAAAAGTAAGTACACACATTACATCAAACTAGATAAACAGTGCAAAAATAAGGACACACATTGCAACAGACCAGATGAACAGTGAGAAAATAATGTTCTAAGAATGTAACAATAATATACATGCAATATGATTGTATACAAATGCAAAAATAAGGTAAAGGGGTTGTGTGCAAATGCAAAAATAAGGTAAGGTGCAAAAGGCAATCAATAATTATAAAATGGGTAAGAGAAATACTGTACTGTGATTGTTGGAATCCAGTCACATGCAGAGATGTTGCAAAATTAAAATTCACTGGTGAAAGTGCTGCAAAATTGGCAATTTTGCCATGTGAAACATTTTGCAAAATTTCACCGCTCCATGAAATTTTTCACCACGTGTGAAACTGCAAAATTTCACCTGTGGAATACAAAATTTCACTGTGAAATGCATAATTTTGCCTGAAATGGCAAAATTTCACCTCCTTGCAGGTGAAATCTTGCCTTTCCATGGGCAAAAATTTGTGTTCCGCGGGGCAAAATTTTGCACATGCGAAATATTTCACGAAATGTGTAAATTTTGCAAAATATTTCACGTGACAACATTTTGCAGTTTCACACATCTCTAGTCACATGACTGTGCTGTTGTCCCAGCACAACAGCACAGGTCAGAAATGCTTAACTTTTTGAACCTCATTACTTGGTCCTAATGTAAAAACAAAAATCAAGGAAGCAATTTTATAATCACAATAAGACATACCAGGGTGTGCATAATTGAGGGATGACAGTACTTCTCAGGTGCACAAGCCCTCAGCTTCACCTTGGGCTTCCCTCCCCAAGGTGTGCCATTATCCAGTGATAATGCACACCCTGTCATGCCTTATTGCTTAATTGGCAGGATAGTAGGCGCAATATGCAGGGGAAGGGAAGTGGAAACATTGATAGTTTTTTTTTAATTTATTTACCTAGGATAACTCAGCTGAGATACAATGTTTCATTTCCAGCAAGATCTTCTACCAACTTCTACAATGGGGTGGACTGGGTCACTGAAAGTTTAATTGACTTGCCAAAGATCACATAGAGAGCATTTGGCTGTAATGGGGGTTTGAATCTGTTATCTCCCTGTTCCCAAGTGGGTGCTTCAACCACTAGACTTTGCTACCACTTAACTAGTGTAATAGTGGGGATGGGTAGATAAAGAGCTAAACATAGGAGCACACATTTATGGTAAGTTAATGGAGGAGGGCTTTGACGTAGAGGAGGGAAGAGGAGGAATGGAAAGTGTGGGGGGAGGGACATCCACTGGATGTATTGCCATTGACGAAATACAGAAAAATGCATAGGAAGCTATGTATAGCATATAGAATAATACATGGGGAGTTGAGCATTACATGTTTTTTCACATATATGGGTTGTGTGATGCAACTTAAACCCTGAGAGCAAAACTCATGGGGTTTAACTAGACATCACATACCAAGGGTGTTTAAAAACTGAGCGGGAGCAACTACCCATATCTTATTTTATATAACTGTTCATTGCCACACTCCTGCCCCTTACCAGCCACCTCCCCACTGGGTGTATCATGCCCAGCTTGCTGCCCTTATGCTTGCCATCTCGCTTTATCTGACCAGCTCCTGGCATTACTATTTGACATGGATGCCTTTTGCAAGTCACAGCTCATGGTGAGAGCTGTAGGGTGACTTGCACTAGCTATTTATGCAAACTACAAGGTAAAGAAAAGGAGATTTTCACAGGTTACGATAATACATGCAAACCTGCGTATTACAACAGACTGTAGTACTGTACATAGGTTTGCATGAATTATGACAAAGTTTGGTTATTATGGAGTTTGAAAGTGATCACATGCTTTTTGTTAAACTACTCAATGGTAATTATGACATTTTTTTTTTACACACTAGAAGTCTGTGTTGACTTCATAAACTATGTGAGAGAAGCATGAGTTAAAAACCTTTACTTATTTTAGAATTTTTGGCCAGGAAAGGCACACTGAACTGAAGATCATGTCCAGACGTATCCCATGATGCAGGGAGGTTACATGACTTCTTCATAGTTACATGGTATGCATAAGATGGTTGTGGGTTTCAAAATCCTGTCTGTCAGGTTTACAGATTTATAGCTTGGTGCTCAAACCTCTGGGCTATACTGCCCAAGTATGCTATCTTTATTTTTACAATTTTTTCAATGCATCTTTTTTAATGATGTGTTACAAAATAAAATTTACAGACCATGGATATAGAAATCACAGCTGTGTGGTGGTGGTGGTGGGGGATTTGGCAAGGATGTATTTATTATCAAAAACTGGTGACTGGGAAAGGCACTCAAAGCCAAGGCTCACCTCCAGGTACAACCACTAGTAGGGGACTACATGGGGTGACAGGGGACTCAGGGAAGGAGGGATGAGTAGCACAAACATTTACAGAACAAATACAAATGCAGTGAAAAATAAATAGGAAAACCAGATGTTAAACTGGGCAGGATCCCAGAAAAACTCAATTCCCCCACCTCTTACAAAATAAAATACAAGTGTACCTGCACCTCTGTCATCTTTCTCCATTGAATACTAAAAGAGAGTTCCATCTCCTAGAGGTAGCAGTTCTCCCACTTACAAATCGAGAGGTGAGAGTTCCCACACATAAACGTTTACATCAAACATTGAGAAGAACACTATGTATATAGCAAAACAGTGCACTAGGGAAGTAATAGTAAAACAAAGTAAAAATGGTAAAGTAGAAAATTAATGTTGAGTTATGGGGTGAGGAGTGGGAGATAAGAAGGAGAGGATAAAAAAATGGTGGAAGCTACATTTTTAGTACAAAAAAAAATCCCACTATACATGGATATGACGTCACAGCCATGTATAACTGAATATGTGATGTCTTGACTATGCTGAACAGTAATATACAGCTTCTGAAAACTGACTGGAATTCAGCAAACTGGTTTGCATGTAGATAATAATGCATGGACAAACAGTCAGTTGAAGATCGAGTGGATTATAATTGTATCACATACCAAGCGTGTGTAAAAAAAAAAAGTTGTTACTGTTGCCCAGTCTTTATTTTTTATAATTACTCTTAACAAAACCATGATTGGCAGGTAGTAGTTAAACCAGTCAAAAATTTAAATACATTCAGCTGCAGCAGTTGCATTTCACACTCAGTGCTGTGTAACAAAGCAAGGCAATTCCCCATTTCAGAAACTCATGGGTAATGCAGTGTGTGTAACAGAGAATTTCAGGTATGATTTCAGGTTGCAATTGACATTAACTAGTAATTATAGTGCAATTTTGCTAAACTCTGCAACTGAAATCACATGTTGTACAGCTCTCCTTTTTTGTTAACAAACAAATGTCTCTTTCTTTTATGGTGTATAGTGGGACACTGTTCTGTGTGGAAATCTAGTTTACTTCAAGATGATGTTGAGCTTTACTGTGGACATCACTACTGCAGCACAACAACTTGGAATGCTGCTGTGCAGCCCCCCTTTCAAAGCATGGCTACTATCACTTTGGTTTTAATTCCTGGAGTCAGTCATCATCAGGATTCACTGTCCTCATCATGTTCTAGTGGAAGACTGATTTACCTGTGTGACTGTCCCCCCCCCAACAAAAATGTGTTTTCTTGTCAAAAGGAAATTCAGACATGAAACTTGTTTGACGCTGGTTAAAAAAAAGTACAGAAGAGGCATGATGGCTTATCACTAAAATAATTTTTCAAGCTGAATTGATAATTAAATTTTTCAATTAAATGTTTTTTTTTATTTTACCAGGATAACACCATTGAGACCATTCATTTGCAAAGAGGTCCTGTAGGGACAATAGGTACATATCCGAACACTAAAAAATATTTACAATAAGTACAAAAGTACAAAAATGGTAATTGCATACAATTAGATCACAACTCAGGAATGGGGACAATATATATCTAGCCTAGAATTTATGGCACCATGCTACAGGAATGACAACAGAGGCAACAATATTCACATAGATGTGCATTGGGGGAGTGGAGGGAAGCACAGCTGGTGATAGAGAAGAATTGGACAAAGTAAATGCATAAGGATAATGTAGAGTGGAAAAAGAATAGACCATTGGAGAGGGACAAGGCAGGAAGGAAGAAGAAGAACCAGCATTTATAGAGCACTTTTCATACATAGTGTATCACAAAGCACTTTACAAGCAATGCTAGACTGGTAGTGAAGTGACTGAATGTGTACTGGCAGCCATATCACACATCAACACCCACACACAGCCTGGACAATTGCATAAACCAGTTTATGGGAAGAGGAATGTTGGAAAGGACACTGGGAATGTTCCCTACTCTTTGTGATGAGTGCACTGGGTTCTTTTACTTCTACCTGGACACCCACCAGGACAACACCAGGATGGGTAAATGGGAACTTGGTTTAACATCTCATCCAAATACTGCACTTGGATGCCAGTGTTTTAGGTGCAAGTCCAGTCCTGGTGTGTGACGAGAACCCATGACCTTCTGGTCCAAAGGTGGATGTGCTACCAACTGAGCCACGCTGATACACAAGACAGGTGTGAAAGGTGAGCAGAATGGAAGGATTAGTCGAATACAGGGAGATGTATGTACAATAGTGATGACCCAGGGTTAGGGTTCCTTTATGCAGCAAGGGAGGTTATGCATAGCAACTGCATTCATCTTTCAGAGTAGATCTAAGCAGGGACTTAAAGGTACATATCCCAATGGTATGTTTAAGTTTGAATGTCCTTTGGAGAGTGTTACATAGGGTGGGTATAGTATGCTTATAGATGAGGAACCAAACCGGGTTCTTATCCTAGGAATGTCAAATGTTATATATGAGAGATTTCTGAGTGTACACACAGGGAGCACCTTGAAAAGTGTACAGATGTAAGTAGGAAGTTTCATTGTGATTGCTGTATACATCCAGAGGGATGCATTTCACCACCTCCAAGTGCTAAAATGAAGGTCAACCAATCTGAAAATAGAGAGAACAATGATGTGTGTTAAAAGGGGCGTTTTTAATTAATCTTAAGGCTCTATGGTAGAGCATATCTAGGGTGCATAAAGCTTATTTAGGACTATGGCTGTACAGGAAGTCCACATAATCAATTACAGGGAGGAAGGCCGTTTGGACCAATATTAGTTTAGCATCATAGGTAAGCAGATCCTTTATTCGGTAGGAGAGCCCAAGCCTTTGATGTAATTTTTGGCTGTTTCCTCAATGTGCATGACAAAGGAGAGTTTGCAGTCGAGCCAGAAACCTAGGTATTTAAATTTCTCTACTGATTCAAGGGTTTCCCCCAGGATGGTCTTGATGTGGTATTTAGCATTCAAGGGGTTGGATATAGATTCTTTGTTGTGAGGAAAGAGGAGCATAACTTTAGGTTTTTTTTCATTAAGAAGTAACTTCAGATGGAGCAAGTTTTGTTGGAGAAGGTCAAACTCATTCTGCAGTTTGAGGGAGGCGAGTTGAAGGGAAGGCATAGCAACATAAAGCACGGTGTCATCCACAAAGAGGTGGACGCTTGCTGTGCTAATTTTGTAGTCAATGTCTTTAATATATACGGCAAATAACAAGGGTCCCAGGATGGACCCCTGAGAAATTACTCCCTGTAATGTTTTAGGGGTGAGAGGGTGCCATTAGCTTTTATCTGTTGCCACCTACCTGTAAGGTAGCAGGAAAACCATTTCAAGGGAATGTTGTCTAGCCCAAGATTATTTAACATAGCCAATAATAGCTGATGGTCAACCGTATCAAAAGCCTTACTCAAGACTAAAAAAGTGCACAAACATGGTTTTTGGCACCAAGAGATGTTTGCCAGTCATTAGTGACTTTGGCCAAGGCCGATACTGTGCTGTGTTTTGGCCTGAACCCAGATTAAAGAGGGTTCAGTAAGTTTTCAGATTCAAGGTGGGCTCTGAGTTGGGAATTGACTAGTTTTTCAAGTAGCTTGGATAAGACTAGAAGTAATGAAATTGGCCGGTAATTGTTAAGATCACTTGGATCACCAGATTTGAATAGTGGAATGACATGTGCTATTTTCTAAACAAAAGGTAGAGCACCTTGGAAAAGAAACAGGTTGAACAGATGGGTGATAGGTGGGGACATGAAATAGTAGCCTAATTTTAGAAAAAAATGGTTCAAGCTTATCAGCTTCAGCACTTTTTTTCATGTCCAGGGTGATTAAGAGATCCTTGACCAGTTTGAGGGAGACAGGACTGAAGCTGAATTGAGTGGGGGGGGGGGACTTTGGCTGGTGGGCACAAAGTGGCGCCAGTGGTGGGCTGAGGGAGTAAATTATTAGCAGGCGGGGAGTCAAAAGCTAGGCAGGTGGTAGCAAAGTGATTATTTAACTGGTCTAGTATATCATTGCTACTTGTAAAAGTATTAGCCCCTGAGACTATCTTGGCTGGGAGGGACAAGGATGATCTGTGCCCCTCAATTTCCCTTAGGGTCTGCCAAAGGTTGGCTGCATTGTTCTTGGATGAGTCCAATGCTGACTGGAGTATTTAGCCATTTCGGCCCAAATGAGTCTTGTGCAATGGTTCCTCATGGTTCTAAAAGCAGCCCAATCGGGATCAGCTTTAGTCTTATGGGCTTTCTTCCATAGCCAGTCTCTGTGATGTAAAGCAGTTTTTAACATATTTGTAAACCAATGGCAGGTTCTTTTCCTTGTTCTAAGTTTTATCATTGGAGTATGCTTGTTAATCATTTCCAAAACAAGGTTCTGGAACAGGGTACATGCCTCAGATATAGTGGTGGCCAGATAAAAGTCTTGCCATCTGATTGTGCTTAAGTCAGCCAAGAAATCAGAGGTACTAAAATTATGGAAGTGCCTTTTAAATATGAAGTTAGATGGGTGGGTAACTTTGAGGAGGTGCCTCATGCAAGCTATAGCATTATGGTCACTAATATTGTGGAAAATTCTGGTGTATGTTATTTCATGGGGCTTATTAGTGAGGATCAGGTCAAGGAGGGTGCTATGCTCAGGGTTTCTAATGTTGAGATGGATGACATTGCAAATTAGTTGGGTGAGACCATGTTCATCACAGAGGTTTTTTTAGGGGCTCAAAACAGTATGAGTTCTAGTCTAGGTTAAAGTCCCCGAAGAGTATACATTCTGAATCGATTGCTCCTAGAATCCTATGGAGATGTAGAACATATGAACTTACGAAGAAGCCAGCAGAAGAAGGCCATTTGGTCTATCAAGTCTACTCTTGTTGCAGAGTCCACAGCTTGAGCTACTGTCCCTGTCCCCTCTCCCCACTCCTCCCATCCTCCCTACCCATAACCCTTGCCCTTCCCCTATACTTGTCCCAACATCTCTTAAAGCTGCCCACTGTCTTCAGTGAGATTACCTCTTCTGTCAGTGCATTCCAAGTGCCCACTACCCTCTGTGAAGAAGTGCTTCCTGACCTCCCTCCTAAACCTCCCACCCTCCAGCTTAAGACTGTGCCCCCTTGTGTTATGCTTGCCACTCAGCTTAAAGAGACTCCCCTTATCAACCTTATTTATCCCTTTCAAGTACTTGAAGGTCCCTATCATGTCCCCCTCTCTCTCTCTCTCTCACTCTCCTGTCTTCCAGGGAGTACATATTCAGTGCCCTCAACCTCTCCTAGTATGCTTTACCCTGCTGATCAGCTATCATCTTTGTAGCCCTCCTCTGGACCTTCTCCAGCAGGTTGATGTCCTTTTTGAGGTGTGAGCACCGTACTGAACTCCATAATCTAAATGCATCTAGAAGTATCCCAAGACCTCCTGAGGGAGGTTTGTAACAACCTGAGATAAAGATAGACTCATTTGATAAGGAGATTTTCAGTGTAAGACTTTCAAATTCCTTATGTGAGGAAGTAGAGTCAAAAACAGAGACTATGTACTTGTCTAAGATGTAGGTTGCATCCCCTTCCCCATGAAGTCCTGTCTGCCCTAAATACATTGTCGGAAGGGATGTTGATAGCCCAATTTATAGTAGAAACTTTCAACCATGATTCTGAGATCACTAACACATCTGGGGTGGTGTGAAGAACCCAAGCTTCTAACACATCTGGGGTGGTGTGAAGAACCCAAGCTTGTATTATGTCCAATTTTTTTAGTAGGCTACAGGCACTGATGTGGAGGAAGCTGATGCCTTTTAATTGAGATAGGTCCGAGGGGGCTGGAATGGGCATAGGTGGTCCAGGGTTTAGTTCAATGTTGCCAGAGCATAATAGTAGTAGCAGGAAAGGTTTCTTAAGTCAATTAATTAGGAATTTGAAGAGCAGTAAGTGACCCCATTTAGGAGAAAGAGTCCTGGGGGAGAAAGGGTAGGGGGCAGTGTAGTGATGAAAGAGAGCTAATACATAGAATGCCATGTGGACAGGGATACATAGTGTCTCACAGATGCAGGATGGGATCAAAGGAGTTTGAAAAGATTCAGTATGTCCCATGTACTCAGTGCCAGGGGAACAAAGCAGGTGTGATAACATGAGTAAGTTAGGTAGAAGAGGAGGGCAGCAGGTCTGCAGCGAGAGGGAACTGCATAAGTTCTCATCTGGGTGGCTCTCAGGATTGTGTGTGCCATAATGGGGTTTATAGAGTTTAGCAGAATGAAGGAAGAGAAAACAAGGTGATTTAAAAGGGAAGGATACATGATTTGGCAGGATTTATTAGAAAGAAAGAGCAAGCTCAAGAAGTAGTAGCCGTCTAGTGGCTAAATGGTATACAAAACTAATGGCAAAGTAGACACTTAAGAAAAAGAATGGCACTAGTCACGTGACAGTCTATAAGCTCCTGCATAAGTAGGAGAGGCGGGAAGAGGAGCGAGAGAGGTATTAACTGGGATAGACAGAAAAAGTAGTAAGGCTCTTTAAGAACTGTGGGGAAAATGCTGCAGTTCTGATTTGTTAGAAGGATCAGAGGGCCCTGCTTACAGATGCAAAAGTGCATTAAAGAGTGACAGGGCAGGGAGGTGGGTGGTAGGGGGAGCCTTGCAAGCAAGAAAGGGCAGCCCAAGGAGCCGCATGGAGCAAAGTCCAATAGAGCACCACCAAGTGAAGGCGCCAAAGTTCAAAAAGTGTGGCTGAACAAGTCGTACCTGATGCAGAGGTCTTGGATTCGGCTGCACCAGAGAGGATAAGATGGGCGGCGGCTTGCAAGGGAGCTGCACCGCAAGTGGAGCACCAAGTAAGGGTGGAGGGGGTCTGGAGAGAGAAAACAGGAGAAAGGGATTAGTGTAGGAAGATACAGCAGTTGGGGGAAGGAGGAGACAGCAGGGAGGGTCTGAAACAGGATAAAGAAAGCAGCTGGAGACAAAAGACTATGGGACAGGGGTAATCGGTGGGAGGGATTAGCCAGGCAAGGTGAGAGTGAGGAGTATGAGTTGGGGGGGGGATGCTGTGGATGCAAGCCAAGGCCAAGGGAAGGAAAGAAAGGAAAAAATAGAGGGTGAAGTTAGGTAGAGTGGGAGCAGGAAAGGAGAAAGATGGCTTACAGATTAAATACAATTTAGGCTATCCTGATAGTCACGTCAATTGTGGCAAATTAAACATTTCTAAAACATAATATTGCTATAGTTCAGATTATCCTGATAGTTAAATCAAAGAGGTAGATTAATAGAGTTCTAAATCATTAAAATTGCAGTCTAGTTTAAGAAAGCCAGAATAAGCATCTCGAATGTATCTCAAAGAACAGAGAGAGTTCAGAAGCCACAAAATTTGCTAGCGAGAAAGGCAGTCCAGGGAGTCACAAGGAGCAATCCAATAGGAGTGCCACTGAGCAAAGGCACCATAGTTCAAAAAGTGCAGCTGAGCATGTCAGACCTGATGCAGAGGGCTGGGAATTGACTGCGCCAGAGAGGATTAGATGAGCAGCGGCTTACAAGGGAGCTGCACTGCAAATGGAGTGCTAGGTAAGGGAGGAGGGGGTCTGATGCAGAGGGCTGAAAACTGGCTGCACCAGAGAGGATCAGATGGGTGGTGCCTTGCAAGGTAGCCGCACAGCAAGTGGAGCGCCCATTAAGAGTGGAGGGGGTTTGATGCAGATGGCTGGGAATCGGCTACGCCAGAGAGGATCAGACAGGTGGTGGCTTGCAAGGGAGCTTCACCACAAGTGGAGCACCCAGTAAGGGCGGAGCGGGTCTAAGGATAGAAAAACAGGAGAAAGGGATTAATGCGTGGTAGATACAGGAGTTGGGGGTAGGAGGTGATAGCAGGTAAGGTCTGAACAGGATAAATAAAGCAGCTGGAGACAAAAGACTATGGGACAGGGCTAATCAATGGGAGGGATTAGGCATGCAAGACAAGACTTAAAGTGAATAGTATGAGTCGGGGGGGGGGATTGGGGGCCATGGATGCAAGCCAAGGCCAAGGGAAGGAAAGAAAGGAAAAAAGAGAGGAGGGCAAAGTTAGGTAGAGATGGAGCAGGAAAGAAGAAAGAAGGCTTACAGATTAAATACAGTTCAGGATATCCTGATAGTTAAGTCAACTGAGGTAAATTAAACATTTCTAAAACATTAACATTGCTACAGTTCAGATTCTCCTGATAGTTAAATTAAAGAGATAGATTAATATACAGTAGTTCTAAATCATTAAAATTGCTAAAATTTCTGGCCCGTCGGTGCAGCGGTTGGAGTTCCGCTTGAGCCACCGGCGACCTGGGTTCAGGAATGGACCTGGGGCACTGGAGGCTGGCCTGGAGGAGAAGGATTGAGTGTCCGATGACTGCTCGCCTTCTCTGGGGGAGGCGGAGGGAGGATGCGGCTCACTGCTAGCCTCTGACATGGGCCGGGAGTGCAACAGCTCAGCGAGCCCTGCTGAACAAAAGGGGCATGGTAGATATCAGCATGTGCCTTGACGTCTGCGGCACACCACCACCCCTGGGGGAGCAAACCAGAAAACTACTTCTTGGCCGGCCGGATGATGGCCACTGGCTCCTGCCACCATGAGTGACCTGAAGCTCCAAAGCCACCTCAGCAGCTTCCCAGGACCGAACAGGTAGTGTGCTGGTTGTCCTCCCTGGTGCCTTCCCCCACAGAGAAGAGGGTCCAATCCGGTGAAGGGATACACCGGGCTACCCCTGGGATGGCTGTAGTATGAGGTAGGTAGAGGGGGTTGGGGTGAGGGTGTCGGTGGGGTCCATGGCTGGCTGGAAGGAGAGGTGGACCGAGAAGCCTAAGGATGGAGCAAAAAAAAAATTGCTAAAATTGCAGTACAGTCTAAGAAAGCCAGGACAAACTGTATCATGAAGAACGGTGAGAGTTCAGGAGCTGCAAAATTTGTGAATGAGAAAGGCAGTTGAGGGAGCCACACGGAGCAGTTCAATAGGAGCACCACTGAGTGAAGGTGCCAAAGTTCAAAAAGTGTGGCTGAGCAAGTCGTACCTGATGCAGAGGGCTGTGATTCGGCTGCACCAGAGAGGATCAGATGGGCGGCAGCTTGCAAGAAAGCCACACCACAACTGGAGTGCCCTGTAAGGGCGGAGTGTGTCTGATGCAGAGGCCTGGTATTCGGCTATGACAGAGAGGATCAAATGAGCGGCAGCTTGCAAGGGAGCTGCACCACAAGTGAAGTGGTAAGGGCAGAGGTGGTCTGATGCAGAGATCTGGGATTCAGCTGTGCCAGAGAGGATCAGATGGGTGACAGCTTGCAAGGGAGCTGCACAACAAGTGGAGCGCCAGGTAAGGGCGGAGGGGGTCTGATGCAGAGAGCTGGGATCTGACTGCACCAGACAGGATTAGATGGGCAGCAGCTTGCAAGGGAGCCGCACCACAGGTGGAGCACTCGGTAAGAGCGGAGAGGGTCTGATGCAGAGTGCTGGGATTTTGCTGTGCCAGAGAGGATCAGACAGGCGTTGGATTGCAATGGAGCTGCACCGCAAGTGGAGCACCAGGTAAGGGCAGAGGGGATCTGATGCAGAGGGCTGGAATTTGACTGTGCCAGAGAGGATCAGATGGGTGGCAGCTTGCAAGGGAGCTGCACCACAGGTGGAGCACTTCGTAAGAACGGAGAGGGTCTGATGCAGAGGGCTGGGATTTGGCTGCAACAGAGAGGATCAGACAGGTGGTGGCTTGCAAAGGAGTTGCACCGCAAGTGGAGTGACAGGTAAGAGCCGAGGGGTCTGATGCAGAGGGCTGGGATTTGACTGTGCCAGAGAGGATCAGATGGGTGGCAGCTTGCAAGGGAGCCACACTGCAGGTAGAGCACTCAGTAAGGGTGGAGAGGTTCTGATGTAGAGGTCTGGGATTCGGCTGCACCAGAGAGGATCAGACGGGCGGCAGCTTGCAAGGGAGTTACACTGCAAGAGGAGCACCCGGTAAGGGCTAAGGGGGTCTGGGGGAGAGAAAACAGGAGAAAAGGATTAATGTAGGAGGATACAGGAGTTGGGGGGAGGAGGAGACTGCAGGGAGTGTCTGGAACAGAACAAAGGAAGCAGTTGTTGACAAAAGACTATGGGACAGGGGTAATCAGTGGGAGGGATTAGCCAGGCAAGGTGAGAGTTAGAGTGATAAGTGTGAGTCGTGGTGGGGGGTCTTGACATCAGCCAAGTCCAAGGGAAGGAAAGAAAGGGAGAAAAATAGAGGAGGGCGAAATTAGGTAGTGTGGGGGCAGGAAAGGAGAACGAAGGCTTACAGATTGAATGCAATTCAGGCTATCCTGATTGTTACGTCAACTGTGGCAATTTAAACATTTCTAAAACATTAACATTGCTACAGTTCAGATTATCCTGATAGTTAAATCAAAGAGGTAGATTAATACAGTTGTAAGTCATTAAAATTGCTAAAACTGCAATTCACTTAAACGAAGCCAGGACAAGCTATATCATGAAGAACAGAGAGAGCTCAGGAGCTGCAAAATCTGTGAGTGAGAAAGCAGTCGAGGGAGACGCAAGGAGCAGTCCAATAGGAGCACCGCTGAACAAAGGTGAAAAAAGTTAAAGAAGTGCAGCTGAGCAAGTTGTACCAGATGCAGTGGGCTGGGATTTGGCTGCACCAGAGAAGATCAGCTGGGTGGTGGCTTGCAAGGGAGCCACACTGCAAGTGGAGTGCTGGGTAAGGGTGGAGGGTCTGATTCAGAGGGCTGGGATTCAGCTGCGCCAGAGAGAATCAGATGGGTGGTGGCTTGCAAGGAAATCACATTGCAGGTGCAGCGCCTGGTAAGGGTGGAGGGGGTCTGATGCAGAGGGCTGGGATTCTGCTCTGCCAGAGAGGATCAGACATGCGGCAGCTTGCAAGGGAGTCACACTGCAAGTTGAGCACCCAGTAAGGATGGTGGAGGTCTGATGCAGAGGGCTGGGATTTGGCTGTACCAGAGAGGATCGGATATGAGGCAGCTTGCTAGGGAGCAGCACCATAGGTGGAGCACCCTCTAAGGGCGGAGGTGGTCTGGGCTGCCCATACACTATAAAATATTGTGCATGGGTATTCATGCACAGACAAGCTAGTACCTCAGTTGGGAGGTCTCTATGGCAACCAGGAGACCTCCAAAGATTCACTTACAAGGTTCTGGGATGCCATGGAAACATCTCAATGGAAACACATTCTTATTGGATATGGTAGTCCATATGCAGTCCTCTATATTGGTCACACTCCACAAAGCTAGAAGTTGAGCAATATATGTACTGTAGCAGATAGTGTACGTGTTATAAAGAAATACAAGGAACATAATACTGTAGACAGGGCTTTTGTCATTTCACTGAGGTTAACTGTGACATGAAAAAACATGCAAGAAATGATTCACTGGTTTAAGAATGTTACCTTTATTTATTTATTTGTTTGAAAATTGGTAACCGGAAGAGGCACACTGAGGTGAGGCTTGTCTCTCAGGGACAACCCACTGGAGGGGAACTGAAGGAACAGCAGTACAATACACACAATTCAATAAAGTGACATTTGGTAAATAAGTGGTAAAAAAATAAAATTCTTACAGAAAGAAATTAAGTGAAGTCACAGCTCAAAAGAGATGCCAGTTCAAGTGCAAAGTAAGTGGCAAATACACAGTGTGCAGTTACTAACCTGACAACTGGTGAGAGACCTGTAGATGAGCTTATGCGTAACCCTTTGGTAGACGGAACAGCAGTGTGGTGAGGAAGGGCAAACAATAGGCAGGTAGTGGGGACCAAGGTGGGTGTCAAATCAAGAATGTTTGAGGCAGGGCTGAGAAGGTGTCAGAAAGAAGGGTAACAGGAGCAGGTGGGGTGAGGTAGGAGTTTCAGCTAGTGCTTCCGGGAGCCAGTAGAGGAATGGAGGTGGAAGGAGGAGGAGAGGTTCTTCTAGTGTGAGGGAAGTGAATAGGAGAAGGCAGATTGCTCAGCAGAGGAGCAGGGGTGCAGAGTTGAGAATGTGCAATGATCCCTGGAACAGAGGGAACTGGAGACAGGGAAATTAGGAGGGGTAGGAAGGAAGGGGACCAAACCAGTAGTTGGATATGAAGGAAGTACAGTGAGCCTGGCGACATGAGGGCAGAGGGAGGATGGAAAGGGAGGAGTAGAGGAAGCAGTGCTGGGTATGGCGGTGGGGTGTAGAAAAGTGGCAACAGGAGTTACAGAGGGTATCCACAGAGCACCATTTTGGTAACAAGCTCCCTGCAGACCTGCAGAGATAAGTAGTCTTTTTTGAGGTTAAACTTTTTATTCAAGAACATTTTAAGTAATACAACAGTAACTCACAAAACTGATATGCACATAAACCCAGGAACATATCCAAGATATAACAATTAGGGTGTCAGTAGGTACATACATAAAACATAAAGGTACACACATAAGATTAATGTCTAAGTTGGATACAGTGCCTGCATACAAAACAGCGTACAAAATATCTAGCTGCAATGTATAAAGGCACAGATAGTTACAACTAGGTTACAAATCAGTATGCACTAGAATGTCATGCTCCTGGGTGATTCACAGAACAAAAGATAGAAAATACCAAAACTAGAAACTATGTACACACAAACTGGAGTGCCATATAATATGGAAGAAGATCCTTAACAGCCAAGAGGGGTTAGTCTAGAAGGGGGTACGAGGCAGCCATGTAGGAACGGTCTCTAGATGTATCAAAACCTCAGGTGGTTAGAGACAAGAAGAGAGATCATTCAATACCTTGCCGAAGATATAACAGCTTGGGGGAGGGACTTGTGGAGGGGCTTGCTGTAAAGGAGTGGTGATAGGAATAAAAGGGTCCCCAGACAGAGGAGTAGAAATGCAGGGTAAGATTAGCCATGTGTAACATATGATCAAATAAAGCCAGCTAGAAATTCAGAGGTGGACGGAATTTTAGTGGAGCACCAGCCACGTAAGAGGAGACATTTAGCCACTACACTGGCATGAATCATGAAGTCAGTCTGTGATTTGTTAAGGTGTGAAGCCCTCATGGGAAGACCAGTGAGGAATAGTTCAGGTGACGTAGGGACAGGAGCATGAAGTTTACAGGATAACATTCTCTGGATATTAGGCCAATAATCTGCAAGCGCAAGGCAGCCCCACACGAGACGAAAAACATCCCCCCCCAGGTGGTGGCATCTTCAACAGTGATCCTTGAGTAGAAAATGAGCAGCTTTCAAGACAGCAGGGTTACGGTACCAACAATGAAGGATTTTGTTTTGAAGGAGTCTGCTTCTGGGGTCCTTAAGAGGGTGATGCACTGTTTTCAAGCAGTGAAGCCAATCTTCCTCCGTAATAGCACGGCCCACGGATGTTGACCAGTAGGCCCAGGTGGTAGAAGTTAGGTCAGGGAGGCTCTCTCAGATGTGGGAATATATTATACCAGTCTTGCTGGATTTGACAGCAAGCCATATAGATAATGGATGCAAGGGAATGGAGTGGGAAAGGAGCGAAGCTCAGAGAGAACAGGGGCCGGAGCAGTGCAAAGTTGCAAGTACTTCCAAAAACCAGCTCTGGGAAGATTGTATCAGAGTTGAAGACCTTGGAAGGAGTCTAAAGCTACCAAATGAGGGGAAAGCAGTTCCAAGAGGGTCGAGATGCCCTGCCTCTGCTAGTCTACCCAATGAAGAGAAGTCACCCTCCCTCATCTGGATAGGATTGTCCCATATGGGAGAGAGCGCCGGGTGGGCCAGTGAGATTCCTAACCATTTGCTCACCCGCTTCCAGATTTGGAGAGATGAAGTAATAGTGGGGGAAGTGTTTTGGAGACTTGTAGCCTGGATAGAGACACAAAAGAGGAAGAGTCCTGTAACAGACTATATTCTATGGAGGTCCATAATAGAGAGATGTGCATAGAACTTTGAACTATTTAATAATTTGTGCCACCTTGAAGGCCCAGTTATGGCCCTGAAAGCAGGGTAGGTTCCCCCTGCTTCTTCTTCAGTGTGTGTAGTTTATTCTGGCTACATCAGGGCATATACCCCTCCAATACGAATTGTCCAATTAAATTATCGATATGAGAAAACCACTTCAGGGGGATTGGGATTGGTAAATGAGGTGGAATATTTTAGGGGCAGGTATCATTTTAAATGCCTTGATTTTACCCACCATAGATAATTGCAGCAATTTCCAGCAGTCCATCTCAGTTTTAAGCTTGGGGACTAAGGTGCAGAAATTCAGATCACAGACTTTATGCAGATAAAGGGTGATCTTAATGCCCAAGTATGTCAGGGAATCTGACACCTATCTAAGCTGCCATGAAGTGAAAGGCAAGGACATACGTGCATTTCTTAATGGGAGGGGGAATAAGCAGTTTTGGCTGCGGTACAGAGCACCAAGCTTGGGGTGGAGTTTAGCACTGATGGTGTCAATGTGGGCTGAAAAGACAAGCTTACTGTCAAGCCACACACCAAGTTACTTTAAGGACTCCACTGCTTCAAGAGGGGTGCCATCCAGTGTAGTGAAAACTGGGGGTGCCATGAGTCTAGCCAGTTTCTGTTTCTAAATGTCATGGGCACTGTTTTTTGACTGTTAACCTTAACCCTGAGATGGAATCCCAGCCTCGATTCACATCTTTCCTGCTTGTTCTTCTGAAGGGAAGGGATACTAAATGCTAATAGGGATGCTAAAAAAACTTCGTCAGAGGCTTGGACTCTTTTACAGAATAAGGCACTTTCTAACAAGAGATTCTAAAAAGATGCTAGCCCAGGCCACATTTCTCTCAGTATTAGACTATGCAGATTTCCTTTACAGTGGCTGCCCTATTTTCTATCTGAACAAATTGGACACCCTTTACAATAGAGCCTTGAGGTTCATTACAGATTTTCCCTTCAGCACTCACCACTGCTCTCTCTACGCTGCAGTCGGATGGACATCACTCCAATTCAGAAGAAACAGAAATGTCGCATTATGGACATACAGAGCACTATCTAAGATGCTTCCAAACTACATCTCAGACTGCTTCACACAAGTCACAGCAAGTAATTATGCCCTAAGAAGCCATGACTTCATCATGCTTAAAGTGCCTAAATTCAATACCCGGCACTGGAGATCTGCTATCAGCTATGTATTATCTACATTATGGAATATGTTACAGAAGAGCCTGAAATTGAACAACTATATAACAGTTACTTCCTTTAAACATTTATATTCGAGCCTTATCCAAGAAAAATGTAATTGCTTCCACAAGCATTAGAATATTCCCATTCCTATACTTCCCCTCCTCAGGCAGCCAATTCTTGATTTCAATCCACCTCCCAAGAACCTTAACCCCTCAGACTCTGTGCATCCTGCCTTTAACCATCTCCCATCACTCCATGACATACATCATAGCCTTACACCCCTGTCATCTACTCTCCAGTGCAGGCCCCAGCCCCTGCTCAGGCCACATTTATACTATCCTATCAAAACACCTATCACAGTCTATGATCCCCATCATCTAGACATTCTATGACTGCTTCTCCCTTTGTCCATTATGACTTTATGCTTGAACAATGAAATACTGATTGCTGTGATTAGGATGCATACATAGACAGTATTGATGTTGATATGTATATATTAGTTTAGATGGTGTGCATTTGTATATTTATATGTAACTATGTATCTTGCTATGCTTAGGTTGTAGACTTAGACAATGTTGATATTGAAATCTGTACATATGTGTAATGGTATAACTGTATATAACCAAGTAATTGAACCTTGACCTTATCAGGTCCATCTTGCAAATGAGCTGTGCTCAATGATGTTCGCCTGGATAAAGATTTGATTGATTGATTGATTGATTGATTGATACTGTTTGGTTAACATCAAAATTGAAAACACACATAACTTATTTCAATCCTTGGTCACTCTGCCACACCATCAGTTCAGTTCTCCACTTGACTTGGAGTTCCTCTGTACTGCCTGCTTCTTTTTATCATTCTAAATGTAACCCCCCTATGGGGGCTTACGTTAATTGCCCTCATATCTCCCGATTGTCTCCCGATGCCTGTGTGTTCCCCCAATCCTTGTGGTGCTTGCATCACCACCGTAACCCAAGTCCTTATGAGCCCAAGGGCCCCAAACAGCCCCTGTATTTGTTTTTGCCTGTAATGGGCTTTTGGAGCAATTATAGAGACGCCAGTTTCTCCCCCATACACTTCACAGCTGGCAGTGCGCGCATGCGCAGAAACATGCTCCACATTCCAACCACAATTGCGGATAAACAAATGGTTTCCCAGCCCCTGAAACAGGTAGAGTGGGGACTGGTGACCAGAACAAGGGCCAAGAGAGCCTGCTGAATATTTTAAATGAAATTTGCCAATCATATTGTACTCAGGGCTCATTATTATTGAAGAACCCTCTGAATACTAATGAGCTACCTGTCTGCTGCCAGGGGACTGCATATTTCAGCAGCAGTGACAGGCAAAGGACTACAGAAAAGTGTTTTAACTCTGCAGCACTTATCAGGGCACTGAAGGGGATATTAAACTGTGAGGTTGTGATTTAAATAAAATATTTAACCTGGCTGTACCAGAACTCTAATGTTGAAACTTGTATGGACTGCATGGGGGCTGTAAATACTAGCAGCCATGTTTGCAGCCTTTCAGCCAGTCAGAAAGCCAGGATTTCTTACAGAGACACTTGGGACTGTGCCAAAGACTTATGGGACTAAGCCAAGGACTTGTGGGGGGGAAAGCAGGGACTAAATTTTGGTGCCAAAACAGGAAGCCTATCAGACATTGAGGGGGCCTAATGAGTATTCATTTTCAAAAGAGACAAGTGAATCGACCAATCAGGAGCCTCAGAGGGCTCCCAACACCCCAGAGACTTTTCTGCCTGGGTTCAGTTCGGCATGAGACCCTCCACAGGGAGTGAGGTTCTAGTCCCCAGCTAAAGATAATAGGCCTGGTGTATTCAGTGAGAGACCCTCCACAGGGGAAGGGGGCTCTGGCCTCTGCTACGAGTGATGTGGCTGCAAGAAATTGGAGTCACTGGCCCGTGGGTTGCCAGATATTGTCCCCCCCCCCGGGCTAGCATTTGCCTGTCCACATTCTGGAAAATGTTGGAAAGAAACCAGTGCTATCTTCAGCTGTGAGAGAGCTGCAAGAAGTCTGCCTGCAGTTGTGAGAGGGCTGCATGAACGTTTTGCCTCAGCAGTGAAACTGCTGATGAATCTTGTGATTTCAGCTCGGAGAAAGCTGCATCTAATTTCTAAGTGAGTAAACTTCTACCACGTGTACAAGAAACTTGTCTGTCTGCACCCTGCATTTGATTTGCACCAAGGAATGGGTGGACACCTGTCTAAATGACAGTGAAGGGTCCAGTGTTGAAAATGCCTATGTAATTTATTAATGTCCTGGAAGGAATGAAGGGGGAAGTATCTTGAGGTTGGAGCTTTGCCTGGAGTTGCCTGAGAGGGCTTTGTAATGTTCTGTTTGGAGCTGCAAAAAGCCAGCTGGCCAAAGAACTGTTTATTTTGCTTGTGATAAGCATTGAGAAAATTAAGTGAATTGTCTGCAATTCTAGATGTGCTTTGAGAAGCATTTATGAAAGTGAATTACTGACAAGTAATGTGCCTAAATTGGTGGGGAGCCATGTCTTCAGCTCTGCTTGCTTTTGTGATGAGGAGACATGCCTTAAGCTCCTGATTTGCTTGGGAGAAAGAAAGATTTGCCTAATAGACTGTGCCTTCTGAAAAGCCACAGCAGCTATACTAATAGTCTGGCTAGAACAGCCAAGTCAAATAAATGTGCTGAAATGTGTGAAAAAGAAAGATACTGTTCAAGCTGTGGGTCCTCCCTAGCCCTAGGGGAATTCACCCAAGTTTGAAAGACTGTGTGTTGAAAGTCAAAAAGGACCACGTCTGCTACACTGGCAGAATGGTTGAAATGCCTAAAAGGAGTGAAAGTCATTGAATGGTTAACCATGAAAGACAGACTGTTTTACAGATCGGCCTGGGAGTCAGTCTGGTAGTGTGCCAGCTATGCACTGCCATATGTGCTTCCCCCAAGGGGCATATCCTAGATGTGGGGGTCTGAGGTGTGATGGCCTCAGTCCCAGCCTGGTCTATTCCAGAATGTGACTTCAAACTCAGATAGAAGGTGTAACCAAAGATGTTGAAACAGTTCCAGCCAGCAAGCTGCAAGAGCTTGGTAAAGCGGGGTTAGCCAAAGCTCCTGCCTGCACCTCAGCTAAAGCTTCTCTACACCTAATGATGAAATCCAAACCGTGAGTAGATAGAACCACCTCTGCCATCCAAAAAGAAACCGTAAATAGTTAACCCAAGTTCTGCTAAATACAAATGTCTGGCCTAGAATGTTAAAGATTTAAGTTTTGCTTTCCAAGATCAGTCAGAATTTTTTAAAGATAATCAAAAGATAAGATGTTAATCTGATTTTCCTTTAAAAACTTAGTACTGGGTACCCAGTTTAAAGTGTAAAATTGCAGGGTTCTATAATAGTCTGGGAGTGGGACTGGTACCAGTGTGGGAAATGTGTCAACTGATTATATGCAGCTAAATAGATAGCAAGAAATATACCCTGAATACATCAGAAGGTTGATAGGTGGCCACTGTGATTAATATCTAGATTTAAGAAATGCAAAATGATTACTCTGATGCCAATTGCAATGCCAAGAATGCCAATCAATACAAATGTTTAATCTCTATCTCCAATTACCCAATCCTAATCCTCACCCCTCATAAATAAATGTTGGTTAACCATTTTTATGTTGGCATGCTTGCGCAGCCAACATCTTCTGACAGTGGGATTTGGAGTCTTACTGACCAGCTATTGAAGTGAATGCAGGACCGCACCAGTAGGTGTGTCCCTCATTCCCCAGTTAGCCTACATGCGAAGCCACACCAGGCATACTAAGCTGGCAAGCACATCTAAGGAGAGGCCTGCTGCAATCAGAGCAAAGCTAGCCACATGTAGCAGACCCTTCCCTCGTACTTTCGCCAGCTAGTAGCATGGCGGCGCAGTAACGCTTCACACTGCCGACAGTGCCGACTTGGGGTGCCCAATCCCCGGTCAGCTTGCTCTGCCCCGTGAAGTATGTGCCAATGGGGGAGCCCACTCCCCTTCGGCATGATGTCCCGCCCTTTTTCTGTGCTGACGGGGGTGCCCAATGCCCTGTCAGCTACTGTACCCCCCTCAAACAAATGAAATCATCTGTAAAAAAGGAAAACGTCTGTGATGTTTTTTTTTTTTCTTTTTCCGTTCCTGTAAACTCAAAACGGTCCCTCATAGTCTCCCTACCCACCACTCGCACCACCCACTGTGCACCCTGCCTCCCCACACCCCCTCACCCCATACTCACCTCCAGAGTCCGGCGCGATGATCTTCAGTGGACCGGGAACATCTCTGCACTCTTTAAAGCTGACCGCAAACTGAAGAAATGCCAGTAAGCTGTATAATGGAATAAATAGGGTTTTTTCAACTTTGTTTCATATCTTGGGCATTTTTTTGAATTTTTGCACCAAATTTTCAACATGGGGTTTTTGGGACCCCTCCTCGTGAATTCTGTCACAGTTTTGACGTTAATCAATCCTGAAAGGTGATTTCGCAGTCACTGCATGGAATCACCTTTTGGGACTGATTAACTCAAGGACAGTGGCAGTGTTCATGAGGTGGGCTCTCAAAAAGCCTATGTTGTAATTTAGTGGAAAAATCAAAAATGGCTGTTTTACTAAGCGTGCATTGCACAGTTGCTATGCAAGCTCATAACTCAGTGAATTCACAATATTTTCATGCCAGATTTTCAACGTTGTCATTTTTCTACACCTCCTTATGAACAGTACAGCTGTCATTTTTCACATCCTGGCCAAAATGTGTTTCCTCACTTCCAGCGCACAATACCACGGTCACTGTGGGAAACCAGTGTTCAAGCCAGATTACAAAAATGACAGTGATACTGTTCATGAGCAGAGATCCTACAATGCTTATGTTGAAAATTTGGTGACGATACTCCATAAAATGACTGTGTTCTACGACATGCTAATTTGCACTCGACACTGTGAATAATGTTGTGCATTTGTAATATTTTCACTCTGGATTTTCACCATTGGCATTTTTACACACCTCTTGATGAACAGTACAGCTGTCATTTTATATATCCTGCCCAAAATGTGTTTTCGCACGTCCGGTGAAGAATAGCCCGGTCACTGTGCGAAATCACTTTTTGAGACAGCTTGAGGAAATGACAGTGACACTGTACATGAGCAGAGGTGCTAAAATACCTATGTTGAAAATTTGGTACCGAAACTTCATAAAATGCCTGTGTTACAAGTGTCCATTGCGCATTTCCCACGCACCCTTGTAACTTTGCATATTTGCAATACTTACATGCCACATTTTTACCACTGCCATTTTTTTACACCTCTTTATGAACAGTACAGCTGTCATTTTTCACATCCTGCCAAAAATGTTTTTCCACACTGCACTACCAAAGCCAATGTCAGCGCGACAACATTCGGCATTGACAAATGCTTGTTTTTATAAATCTTGTGTCATGAACATATTATTAGAGTGAGCCTTTTAATTCTAAGATGTTTGAAATGTGGGGTTTTGGTTATTGTTCCATGTGTGGGGTGACATTATGGTATTTTGGGTGGGTTCAGCATCCCAGGGGATTGTACCAGGTATTATTCTAGCCCACTTAAAACTAAACTCTGGGAGGAGGCACTGCACAATAATGTTATCTATGGGAAAGAACCAGTTTTAAATCTGAAATAAGAACCCTGGCCCCTCAACCTTGGTTAAGCCTACAAGGCAGGGGTAAGCAGCCCATTGGGACACAACATCCGGGTTACATAAAATTAGCCTGACCCAAGAAAATATCTCCTCTACTCCCTCCCTTATATCTGCTGTGCTGTATCCTTCCCTCTCCCCTGTAATCATCTTTTTCATTTCACCCATGACCACTTTGACATTAACTCACCTTTGAAGAACAACCTTTTCTATTGACCCTATCTATTCCACTCTGATCTCTTCCTACATCCCTCCCCTCGATTCTTATAATTCCAGTTTGTCGTCCACTTCTTAACTCCGGCACTTTCTAGTTCCCTTGTAAAATGGCTACCACCACCCCCAGGGATAATCCCACTGCCTCAGCTACTTTATTGAACAAGTACTTTATTTGTCAATGCAGAATGTTGATTGCGTTGGTCCTCTGAGCTCGCTCACTGCCCCGTGTCACTTGCTCGTTCTGTTTCTCCCCATGCTGCAGGCTGCTGTTTTGTACTGTTCTCCTGTCTGCATTGGCATGTTTTTCTGCCCACAAATCTGCAGCTGTCCCGACAAAGCTCTGTTGAGGTGGGTCACTCCCCCTCTCTCACTCGCTCATTCTGTTTCTGCTAGCGCTGCCGGCTGCCCTTTTGTACTGGGCCCCCACCTCTGTTGGTGGCTTTTTCTGCCCACAAAGAATCTGCAGCATTCCTAACACAGGTCCATTGAGCTACCACACTCCCCCTCTCTCACTCGCTCATTCCGTTTCTGCTGGCACTGCAGGCTGACCTTTTGTACTGGGCTCCTGCCTGCGTTGCCGCCTTTTTCTGCCCACAAAGCAAACTGCAGCAGTCACGATAGAGGTCTGTTGAGCTTGCTCACTCCCCCTCTCTCACTCGCACGTTGTGTTTCTCCTGGTGCTGCAGGCTGCCCTTTTGCACTAGATTTCTGTCTGCATAGGCACCTTTTTCTGCCCACAAAGAAATCTGCAGCTATCCCAAAAGAGCTCCATTGAGGTTGCTCTCTCTGCCTGTCTCACTTGCTCATTCTGTTTCTCCTGGCACTGCAGGCTGCCATTTTGTGGTGGTTTCCTGCCTCTGTTGGCTCCTTTTTATGCCCATAAAGAAATCTGCAGCAGTCCTGACAGAGCTCCGGTGAGCACGCTCACTCCCCCTCTCTCACTCACTCATTCCGTTTCTGTCAGTGCTGCAGGCTGCCCTTTTGTACTGGGCTCCTGCCTGCGTTGCTGCCTTCTTCTGGCCACAAATAAATCTGCAGCAGTCACAATAGAGCTCTGTTGAACTCGCTCACTCACTCCCCTCCTCTCTCACTCATTCATTCTGTTTCTCCTGCCGCTGCAGGCTGCCCTTTTGTACTGGGCCCCCTGCATGCATTTCTGCCTTTTTCTGCCCGCAAAGAAATCTGCAGCAGTCCCAACAGAGCTCCGTTGAGCTCACTCACTCCCCCTCCCTCACTCACTCCTTCTGTGTCTCCCGCTGCTGCAGGCTGCCCTTTTGTATTGGGTTCCTGCCTGCATTTCTGGCTTTATCTGCCCACAAAGAAATCTGCAGCAGTCACGATAGACCTCCGTTGAGCTCGCTCACTCCCCCTCTCTCACTCACTCATTCTGTTTTTCCCAGCCCTGCAAGCTGCCCTTTTGTACTGGGTTCCTGCCTGCATTGGCACCTTTTCTTGCCCACAAAGAAATTTGCAGCTGAACCGACAGAGCTCCATTGAGGCCGCTCACTCCCCCTGTCTCACTTGCTCATTCTGTTTCTCCTGGCGCTGCAGGCTGCCCTTTTGTACTGGGCTTCCGCCTCTGTTGGAATTGTTTTCTGCCCACAAAGAAATCTGCAGCAGTCCCAGTAGAGCTCCATTGGCCTCACTCACTCCCCCTGTCTCACTCACTCATTCCATTTCTCCTGGTGCAGCAGGCTGCCCTTTTGTACTGGGCTCTTGCATGCGTTGCCACCCTTTTCTGCCCACAAAGAAATCTGCATCAGTCATGATAGAGCTCACCCACTCACTCCCTCTCGCTCACTAGTTCAATCTGTTTCTCCCACTGCTGCAGGCTGCCCTTTTGTACTGGGCACCTGCATGCATTGCTGCCTTTCTCTGCCCGCAAAGAAATCCGCAGCAGTCCCAACAGAGCTTCTTTGAGCTCACTCACTCCCCCTCCCTCACTCATTCTGTGTCTCCCACTGCTGCAGGCTGCCTTTTTGTACTGGGCTTCTGCCTCTGTTGGCATCTTTTTCTGCCCATGAAGAAATCTGCAGCAGTCCCGACAGAGATCCGTTGGCCTCACTCACTCCCTCCCCCTGTCTCACTCGCTCATTCTGTTTCTGCCGGCGCTGCAGGCTGCCCTTCTGTACTGGGCTCCTGCCTGTGTTGCCACCTTTTCTGCCCACAAAGAAATCCACAGCTGTCATGATAGAGCTCCACTGAGCTCACTCACTCCCCCTCCCTCATTCGCTCATTCTGTGTCTCCCGGCGCTGCAGGCTGCCCTTTTGTACTGAGCTCCTGCCTGCATTGTCACCTTTTCCTGCCCACAAAGAAATCTGCAGCAGTCCCGACAGAGCTTAGTTGAGCTCAGTGACTCCCAGTCGCTCAATCCTAATTTGTCCCAAACACAGATTTCCGATAGAGACTGTAGTATTCTACGCCGGAAGCGCGGAAACACATTTTGGCCAGGATGTGAAAAATGACAGCTGTAATGTTTATAAGGAGGTATGAACAAATGCCAGTGTTGAAAATCTGGCGTGAAAATATTACTAATTTGCAAACTTACAAGGGTGTGTGGAAACTGCACAACACACGCATGTAACACAGTCATTTTATGGAGTTTCATCACAAAATTTTCAACATGGGCATTTTACAACCTCTGCTCATGAACAGTGTCAGTGTGATTTCCTTAATATGTCCCAAACACTGATTTCCCACAGCGACTGCGCAATTGTGTGCCAGAAGAGCAAAAACACATTTTGGCCAGGATGTGAAAAATGACAGCTGCTCTGTTCATAAGGAGGTGTGGCAAAATGGCAATGCTGAAAATCTGAAATGAAAATATTGCAAAGTTGCGAAGGTACGAGTGTGCGTGGAAACTGCGCAATGCACATTCATAACACACTCATTTTATGGACTTTCATCACCAGATGTTCAACATAGGTATTTTAGGACCTCTGCTAATGAATAGTGTCACTGTCATTTTCATAATGTGTTCGAAACATGGATTTCCCACAGCGACCATGCTATTCTGCACCGGAACTACGAAAACACAATTTGGGCTGGATGTGAAAAATGACAGCTGTACTGTTCATAAGGAGGTGCAGAAGAATGGCAATGTTGAAAATCTGGAGTGAAAATATTATTAATTCGTGAAGTTACGAGCATGTGTGCAAACTGCGCAACACACGCTCGTAATACAATAATTTTATGGAGTATCATCACCAAATTTTCAACATAGGCATTTTAGGACCTCTGTTCATGAACAGTGCCACTGTCATTTTCTTAATCTGTCCTGAACACTGATGTCCTACAGCGACCATGCTATTCTGCACCGGAAGTGCAAAAACACATTTTGGCCAGGATGTGGAAAATGACAGCTATACTGTTCACAAAGAGGTCTGAAAAAATGCCAATGTTGAAAATCTGGCATGAAAATATTTCAAATTTGCAAAGTTACGAGCTTGTGTAGCAATTGCGTAATGCACGCTCATAAAACAGTAATTTTTTTTAATTTTTCCCATCAAATTTGCAGTATAGGCTTTTTGAGAGACCACCTCATGAACACTGGCACTGTTGTTTTGTTAATCGGTCCCAAAAGGGGATTCTACACAGTGACCACGAAATCACCTTTTCGAGCTGAATAATGCCATGATAGTGCCAGAATTCATGAGGAGGGGTCCCAAAAATCCAATGTTGAAAATTTAGTGCCAAAATTCCAAAAAATGCCTGAAATATGTATCAAAGTTGAAAAAAACCTATTTATTCCATTATACAGCTTTCTGATATTTCCTCAGTTCGAGGTTGGCTTTGAAGAGTGCAGACATGTTCCTGGTCCACGGAAGATCGTCACGCTTGACTCAGGAGGTAAGTATGGGGTGAGGGGGCGTGGGGAGGCAGGGTGCGCAGTCAGTGGGCACAGATTGTGGGAGGGGTGCAGGGAGACTGCCGAGGGACTGTTTCCTTTTTTACAGGTTAAAAAAAAGAAGACATTGTGGGACCGTTTTTGATTTTACAGGGCATGTGGCACACTGGGGTGGGATCCCAGTGTGCCAACAGAGTTTTTTTTGGGGGGGCAGCTGTAGCTGATGGGGGATTGGGACCCTCGTTAGCACACAACAAAGGGGGGTATTACACTATGCTGGCCAGGGATTGTGCACCCGTCGGCAACATAAATCTTAGGGCACTGAAGCTGACAGGGATTGGGGCCCCCATCAGCAAACAAACACGATGGGGGGGCACATGCTGCTGAGGGGGATTGGGCACCCCCTCGGCGGGGGGGGTTAATATTGTTTGTGAACATGGCGGCAAGCCACCGCCATGTTCACAAACAATATCAGTATTTCAAGGCTCCGCCCTGCAATGATGGGTCGCTCCCTCATTGCAGCAAATGGTTGATGCTGCAATGACGAGGCAGACCCTGATTGCAGTGGCTAAAATTTTACAAGTTGCTAGCAGGTTGGCTGAACTAGTGTCAGCAACAGCATGCCACAACATTGTGGAAAGCGGGCCAAGCCTTTAAAGGCTGTGGGGGCATTGGCCACAACAGTGCCATGCCTCCACAACCTGCTTCTGGAGAAAGTTGCCACAATATGTTTCTTGCGCATGCATGCAATCAACATAAAAAGGGTTGGTTAAAAATGGGAGAATTGCTAGAGAGTTTGGGCAAAGTGAAGTTTTATTTCAAGTGTGTGGCAGTAATCATTCTGAGGAGGAAAGAGGAGGTACTGCACCAGGGCAAAGGTGTAGTAAACAAATTGGAACTATAAGAGACAATGGGAGGGAGGCAGGAAGTGATCATGGCAGAATAGATACGGACAATGAGCTACTTTTTAAGGACAAGGTGATGTCAGAGTGTTCCTGGGTGAGATGAGAATGAAGAAAGAAGGGGGAAGTGAGGTGTATATATATATATATATATATATATATATATATATATATATATATATATATATATATATATATATAAGAAATAAGGGAGAAAGGGAGGCAGAGGAGATGCTGACCTAAATTCAACTGATTTTAAAATGAGAAATAGAATCAAAGTTTTTTTCCAGGTGTGACCTTGGGGGAAGGGGTTACACAGGGTGGTAGGTATATTATAGAGAGGAAAAATAGTCATTAAAATAAAAGCAGCAACTAAGGTACACAAAGCTCTCTTGTCTGCTTCAACACCTAACCTCCCTCCATTTCCACAGTTTTCTCACTTGTTCCCTGCTTCTCTTCTTCACGTATTTTTCTCTACCCCCTATTTTGCTTCTTGTATGCTGTACCCACATCATAGTGCTTATGTAGTTCTGACTACCCATGTACTGCAGAACTGTACTGCTTTTCTAATATTGTTTTGGACTGGGTGTATTTGGGATTTACTGCAGGACTTTCTTGTACCCGACTTTTGAAATGTTCTCAGTTTATACTCCTGCCCTGTGTTGTGCTGTTGTGTATGCTTACTATTTGCTCTTTATTGTAGGGTACTGTATTACCATGTTGCTTAAAGCAGCAGTATTTGTTAGACTGCAAAAAATATGTCATCATATAATTGTTAGCAAACAAACATGCATTTCTGAAATTCTAAAAGCCAAGCTCACAGGATTTGTAGGTGTTTTTTTCCAGATATTGTTAAAACATCTTTAACAACTAATTTTGTAATTAATGACTAGTCATTAAAGATGGCTGCCACTCACAGTCTTTAAAAATCTCTTCCACAGAGATTACCTGTTGAATGTACATGCCAGACTCATGCTGCAGATATAGAATGGTGCTACCACATGGTTCTGATGGTAAACAGCACAACAGTGTATCAAAATATTAATTTTTTTACATGGTGGACCTGGCACTGAAGTGGGAACTTTTAAAAACTTCAAAATCCCATATCTCAGTTCAGAAGTGAAAAGAAAAATGTGTATCTTGATATCTTTGCCAGATGAACATTGTTGCTGAAAAAAATATATGGTTACTAAAAACATTGCTGCTTTAATCACATTTTTCTCTGCAACCTTCCACCCAGGTCACTTCTGGAAAAAAGCTGTTCGCAGGTCAGTAAACCTATCCTGGTAAAACATTTAATAAAGACAATTACTAAATCACATCTGGTGTGTAATTCAGCCATTCCATTGCACATATGTCAAAACAGAAATAAAATATCAGAAGCAAAAAAATCACACAACATTATACAGTATATAGGTATTCTGATTTTTAATCCTTTTCATTGTTAAGGAAGAAATGGGTGCAAGTATTTAGAAACAAAAATGGAGATCTCAGAAACTGAGAATCTGCTCTATCCAGTTCCCTCAAGCCAGAATTGGGCTTGTTTTAAGTTCAAACCTCTGCTGATAATCCTCAAGGCTGCTGTGGTAAAAATGAGGCGCATGCCAAGAAATTGAAGAAATATGTCTAGACTGGAAACAAAAGGTGGATGAGTTTTCCTGATGATATGTAGTTATTCACTCTGGTATTGGACATAGAACAGAAAGCTGATGTGGGTGGGGTTCAACAAATTGAGTATGTGGTTTGTGAGTTTACTGATGTGAGATAGCGAGTGGTGGTACCAGGAGTTAAGGATGACAATGGCACAGTCAGATAACAGAGGGCTTGTTCTTAGGCATGCAGGGCAATTTAAGTCCAGACTATATTGCCAGCTATGTATCACTATTGGGGTACAGTTTGGGCACAGTAGATGTTTACCAGGGCATGTGTCCCAGCAAGCCCTGTGCTGGAGCCACCCATGAAGACATCCATCCTCTGTCCTCAGTTAAAACTAATTTCTGCAATAGCCAATTATGAGGTAGCCATGAGCTAGGTGTTATACTTAGAACCAGTTGTTCACACCAGAGAAAGGCACAATAGCTCATCTTATCTACACAGCATCTGCTTGCATCCACACCCAGCCTAATGCTGGACTGAAGATAGTCTACAGATGGTCCTGACTGAATTTCAAGCCATTTTGTTCCTAGTCCACTCATCCCCTTCCTTTGACTCTCCCTTCCTCTTTAGGTTTGGCCATAGGCCTAGCCCACCTAAGTTTGAAGCCAGCGGCAGATTCCACACCGATCACTTCTGGCAATGCATTCCACTTCTCTACCACCTTTCCTGTGAAGAACTTCCTTATATCCCTCCATCCATGGCTTCATGTTACCTTGCCCCCACTTCTTGTGAAGAGGGAATTGCTGCCCACCAGAGCTGTATAGAATGCAAAATGTTGCTGGTGTAATTCATGCAGAATTCAATTCTGTTTTCACAATGCTTTTTATAATTTCTTTTTAAATTCTGTGGAATTCTGAGAAGCATTTCTATGTAAACTATGGAATAACATTCCATGGATTATGTAAACTGCAGAGTAATGTCATTCTGATTGCAAAAAAATGAATCTACAGTTTATGTAAACCACAAATTATTAATCCACAAAAAAATTCTACTTTCAAAATGTTGTTGTTCTGGTACTGATGGAATTATATGGAATTAAGTTGGATTTTCTGAAATTCTGCAGAACTCCATTCTATAGGAATTTGAAAATTCTGTACAGTACTACTGTCCTCTTTATTTATCCCCTTTAGGTGTTGAAAGGTCTCCATTGCATCCTACCTCTCTGTCCTGGCCTCTAGTGTACACATACTGAGACTCTTCAACTCTCCTCATACATCTTTGCCTGCTGCCCCTGAATCATCTGTGTTGCCATCTTCCTAACAGCTTCCAAGAGATTCCTGTCCAACTTTGGGTGCGGGCCCCAGGACTGCACACAGTTCTTCAGGTGAGGTCTCACAAAGGATCTGTACATGGGCAGCATCACTTCCTTTTGTCTGCTACCAAACTCCCTCCAAATGCACCCTCAAAACTATTTGCTTTTCCCTTTTTCTGGTATTGGGCATGGGACTTTAGACTGTCACTAATGATTCCTAACTGGCCTCAAGCAACCTTCACACCTCCCTGCCAATTTACTAATATTCCCCTATGTATATCCCATGTATGCTTGAAGCCATCTACTGTTTCAGGCATCCACCACTCATTCATTGAAGTAGTATTTCCTCACATCTTTTGCAAATATCCCCCCATCCAGCTGCATTGCATGTCATGTGGTCCTAGTGCTCTTTTTCATTTGAAGAATACTCCAATCCTGCACCCTGCTCACCCCTGTGAGGTACCTGTAGGTCTCCATCATGTCCCCTCTCATGTCCTCTACTCCTGAGGATACATATTGAGATCCCATAGTCTCTGTCTGTAGGCTTCTGATGCAGCCCCTGTGCTATTTTAGTTGCCTTCATCTGGACTGCCTCCACCTTGCCTAAGTACTTTCTGAGGTGTGGTCTCCAGAACTGGGCACAATACTGCAGGTGGGGTCTCACAAACGAGCAATACAGTGGCACTACCATCTTCCTTCTTATGCTGGAGATACCTCACTCTTTGCATTCCAGCATCCCACTGGTCCTACCTACTGCTGTGTTGCACTGCCCTGCCTCTTTGAGTTCATATAACCCCAAAGTCCCTTTCCTCGTTAGTGACTGTCAGATCCTCCCCCCATCCTATCTACCTAGATTCTGGGTTCCCAAGCCCTAGGTGCATGATTTTTCACTTTCTGGCAGTAAACCCCAACTGCTATGCTCTAGACCACTCCGTGAGTTCCCAAGGTCCATATGCATTCTCTCCATCCCCTCCTGAGTGTCCACCCTATTACAGATTTTGGTGTCTTCTGCAAAAAGGCATACCTTCCCTTCCAGTTCTTCTGCAATGTCACTTACAAAGACACTGAAGAGGACTGGTCCCAGTAAGGAGTCCTGTGGCACCCGACTTAGTACCCTACCCTCATTAGAGTGAGTGCCATTAACCATCACCCTCTGATGCTTATCCAGTTAACCAGTTCCTTACTCAATTCACCACTTTGGATCCCACTCCCAAGTTGCTCAATTTCTTTATCATTCTCCTGTGTGGCACACTGTCAAAAGCCTTACTAAAGTCCAGATAGACCACATCCACTGCTTTTCCTTGATCAAGTAGTCCCCTGGTCACCTAGTTAAAGAAATCAAACAGATTTTTCTGGCATGATCCTCCCCCCACACCCACCCCCCACAAAAATCAAAACTTCTTTTGGAGGATCCTCTAAATGTAAGTGGCCACATAAAATATATAAAGACCACTAACTTTACAGAGGAGTGCCCCTTCTGGATGCCAGAAGTGCAAAACCACTCCTCTGCAGATGTCTTTGCACCCCGCTGTTTGCAGTCTGGTACAGCTGGCCCACTCATAATTCTGACACAGCCTGAGGCAAAAGTGAAGGTAAGTTGTCTGGCACAATAGAGCACAGACTCTGCCTACTTGTCCCCTCCCCCAGTGGCAACATTGGAATGCAGTCCCCAGTTCTAGGAACATAAGGTACTTGGGTCAGAGTTCTCAAATGATACAACTGGGTCCAGGTCAGCTTCCAGTTTTGGTTGCCCCCAGTCCTGTGACCAGAGTGTTGGCTTGTGGTGATGCAAGTGGATGGTAGGAAGGATTTCTGATCCAGATGTTTTATTAAAAATCTTTATGAAGGTGGGCACAGTGAAGGAGCAGTTTCACTTCTGCTCCTCATGCCCATGACCCTGGTTCAGGAACAAACAAGAGTCACTTAGTGGGCTGGCTGGGCAAGAGAAGATCGAGTGCCCAATGGCAGCTCTCTTTCTTTGGGGAGGGGGGACACCAGGTCTCACTGCAGAGACTGCCACCTCGCAGTGGCCGGACAGCAGCACAGCAGGAATGAACAAGGGGCAGGGCTGTAGCGTGACATACTTGGCACATATCTCTGAATGCTAAAGCCCAAAGGGATAAAAATGGAGGAAAAAGATACTGGGCTGCCCACGGCTGGCACTCCCTTATGCTCTCACACAACTGACATGACAGGCACCTACCCATCGAGGTTCTGAGCAAGTGGTGAATAACCGGTAAGTCCATGAGAAGGTCGGTGATGGGCCTGAGGAGGTTCCGTCAGGCTGAGAGGAGGGGGAAAAAACTACTTATGACAAGAAAAAGTCTTTATTTAAGAACTGCACATGCCAGGAAAGCTTCTTTTAGGTGACATACATAGTTTCAAGAGGCTCATGGGGACAGTATATATACACGAATTAAGAGTATCCATGTACAAGGTTACATTTACAAATAGAACAAAGGTACAGTATTTACACTGCTTAGAAGATCAACTAATAAATCGTGGGTATAGTAGTTATATTAGTTTTTCAAAATCAGTACAGCACTGCATCCAGTTGGCAAGGGGACTGCTTCCATGTTTGGCAATATTTCAAAAAAAACTAGCAGACATTTTGCATGTTCCCAAAAATGTTGTTAGGAGTAGGGTAGTTGAATTTATTCCTGGGGTAGTAGTAGTAGTAATTTTATTTGCCAAAGAACCTCTGTGCACAAGCACTGAGGCAATAGTTACCCCAAAGGGCATTTGGCTGGGAAGACAAGTTTCAGTGAAATACAAAAATCACACATGCCCCCACAATGCAAAGCATCATGGCCTGCTTATGCAAATCACCACAGAATATTACGCTGGTTCAACTTTAAGTATAAATGCATGGTGCCAAAAGGCCTTCCACACAGTTTGCAAAGGGTGCCAACAGAAGACATAGACACGTGTTTCATCCTACCAGGACTCATCAATATGCCTTGTCTGTCTGACATCCCAGTGGAATGAACCAGCTACCCTAAGATGGTCTATCTGGGTTATGTTGTGGTGAACCCAATTAAAACAAAAAACAATTTAAAAGACAAAGAACCTCTGTGCACAAGCACTGAGGAAATGGTTACCCCAAAGAGCATTTGGCTGGGAAGCCAAGTTTCAAAGAAGTACAAAATCATACATGCCCCCACAATGCAAAGCATCATGGGCTACATATGCAAATTACCACAGAATATTATGATGGTTCAACTTTAAGCAGAAATGCATGGTGCCAAAAGGCCTTTCACACAGTTTGCAAAGGGTGCCAACAGAAGACATAGACACAAGAAATTTTATTTGTTGCCTAAAAGGGCAGTAGTCTGCTCAATGTATTTGATCATATTTTAATTCATTACATCATTTAAGCCAGTCAAGAGTGGGTATGCATTTCAAAATATTCCAAACATTTATAACCATAAGAGGATGTCTCGTGCTGACAGTTGAGTGACTTCTTAAGCCCAGTGTGTCACAACTGTTCATCTCTGAGGTTTCCTCTCACCCAAAGAACTCAAGATGGTGCCCTTAAAACCTCAAGTGACACAGTAGCTGTACATATAAATATATGGTATAGCACAGTCATTGTATTTTGTACCTAGTAACTTACTATTGTCCTGATAGACATGTCAGTGACACTGACTGCTGCAAAATAGTCACTGTACCCCTTTGTACCAGCCATGACTTCCTGACCCTGTTCTGCTCTGCATAATTATGGTCAAAGCTCCTCCCTGCATGGTTGCTAAACAGATGAGCTGTATGGAACTTCTGAATTCTGCTGCTGATCTAATTCCGCAGAATTCTGTCAGAAGTGTAATTCCGAAAATCTGAAAGCCATTCGCAGCTTTTGATTTGCATTGCTGATTACTAATTCACAGTTTTCATGAAACCATGGATTAGTTTACATAAACTACAGATTAATTTACCCCAAACTAATCAGCTGTTCATGTAAAACCATGGAAAACAAATCCATGGTTTAAAGAGCAACTGACATCATCTGGCCAAAAGTGCTACATTGCAGAATTAAAATAAGCATACCTCCAGTAAATCCCATACCAGAAACTTGATGTCTGTTTTACTTCTTTGTAAAGTTATTAGTCATTTTGTAACCATGATTTCACTACCTGTTCAAAAAAAGTCTGTATCAGTGAAGAGTTGATGAGGATGTCATCTTGGGAACGCACAGTCTTGTGTTCCCTGTCAGCAAGCTTATAGGATCTGTTTCTCCAAAGTTGTTAAGATCATGTGCAATGGTTTTCACAAGTAAAACAGGCAGCACCAGTCAGCAAACTATGTGGGCTGTTTTGCTTTTTACGTGGTCTATGAAAGTTATTTTTCCCGAGTGACTCAATTCAGTACATTTGGAAATTGATCTAAATATGGCTGTTGCATTGTTCCACAGCCAACTGTTGGTCTGCCAAAGGAATTGCAGGAACAACTACCAGAGCTGAATACTCCTGTGCACTTTAATATGCATTTCCCATAATTCACAACAACTAAATCCCAAACAGCAAACACAGCAGACAAATGGAGATGATTCCATAGTTCAGAAACATAAGTCAGCCAAAATGAACACATATTATACAATGTTGTTCACATCTGCATGTAATCAATAATTGAATGACTGTTCACCATTGCACCCACAACATACAAACTGCAGTTAAATATATGCATTGCCCATAATGCATAGCAGCCAAATCCCAAACAGCAAACACAGCAGAAAAACTGAGTTGATTCAACAGTTAGCAAAAGTAAGTCAGTCAAAATGAACACAGTTTCTGAAATGTTCATCACATCAAATGTAATCAGTAATTGAATGACTGTTCACTATTGCACCCACAATACACAAAATGCAGTTAAATATATGCATTTCCCATAATACGCAGGAGACAAATCCCAAACAGCAAACACAGCAGAAAAACAGAGATGATTCCACTCTATCTGTGTCTGTATCTGTGTTTTTGCTGTACTGGATAAGATAAGATGCCCTGTTACAATGTTGTATAAATCATAACTCCCTGCTTCTGAACTTGTCATGTTACAAGCACATTAAATCACTCCAAGATATGGTTCTACTGTGGAATTAACTTTGTTACAAATTCTGAAACTTGTATAGTTTTTAAAGCCATGTTTTATGAATGGTGTTGCTTGCTTTATATGTGAAACCCATTGTACATGATCTTTACACATTTGAAAATACAGGTCCTATAAGCTTACTGACAGGGAATATTAGACTGTGAGTTTCCAAGATGATGATATCATCAGCAGCACTTCACTGATATAGGCTTTTTTTATACAAGTAGTGAAATCAGGGTTACAAAATGGCTAATAACTTTAAAATGAAGTAACAGAATAATCTAGTTTTTGGTATGTGATTTATCGTGAGCATGTTTATTTGGATTCTGTAATGTAATACTTTCGGTCTCAGTGGCTCTTTAAATAAAAATACTTCTGGAAATCAGTGGAATTTATTAAACAATTCCGAAAAGTATTTCAGAAGTGGAAATGCCATGCCTACTGTATTCTACCATTGAAAATAAACATTCCCTTCAGCTCTACTAAACTGTTTTCAACTCTCAGAGCATGGAGGGGGGTGTGTGTGTTGGGGGGGCAGTTAAATTTTTGTCTGCGGATGTTGAAAACTTCCATTGCTCAAAATCTGGAATTCATTTCAGTTCTTGGAGGGCAAAATAATTTGGGGTTCAAAATTCTGGAGTCACACTTGAAATTTATATAAAATATTACTGGTAAAATAAGCTTTTGTTCAGAAAACTCAATTGTTTTTACTTCCATGCCTAAAATATTGGAAGCCACTTAATTTTCTTTTTTCCCTTTTGGAAGTCAAATACTTCCTTCCACTTAATTTTTGAAGTTTTTATCTCTGACCTTATATTTGGATGTTAAGTATTTCCAAAATGGATATACTATGATAAGCTGACACTTGTTTTTTTGAACCCACAGTTGCCCGAGCCCAGAATCCTGAACGCAAAATCCCAACAGTGGGATTTTTTTGTTTTTTTGTGTTTCAGGGGGCTTTGCCCCCAACCCTGGGCAGCAGTGGGCAGGGTAACACATGCCAGGTTATTGTCGTGATCCCTTCCAAAATGGAGTAAAACCTTAATGGTGGCCTTTGCAATGCCTGTCACTGCCTCCTGTAACCCCCCACTGCCTGTGAGACTTCTATAGGCTGGTGACAGGGCAAGGCAAGGCCATTTAATTTTTAAAGAGCCCTATCTCTAAGGTTTGTTGTGCTTTATAAATACAAAATACCAAGAAACATGAACGTATCAGATACATAAAACACAACAAAAGGGGCCACACTGCTGTGACAGAACCCACTGGACTGGCAAGGGACAATTCGCAGATGGTCATGGGACAGTCAGTCTGCTATTTTGTGAGAATTAGAGCAGGGACTTTAAAAGGGGGATGCAGAAACCAGAATTTCTTAAAACATGCTGCTTGCAAAATCGTGTTTATTTATTCATAGCCCAGTGTCCGTATCCCAATGTTTAGCCTTATACTGTATTAAAAAGGCTTCTTCAGGAGTTCACTTAACAGACTCATTTAAAAATATACAAAAAAATAGACATGAAAAGCACAATTATCATTCTTTTCATAAAACACTGTAAAAGAAAGCATTGCCACAATAAATATAGCATGACTCTATTAGTGCGGATAGCAAGATTTTGCAATCTGCAAGTTTGAAATAATTCTGCATTTTGCCCCCCACCTCCAAGTATACCCTGCCTAGCTTTATCAGCATCTGGGGCTTGGCAACATTTGGAAAACATTTTTTGTTTTATACTCTATTTTTTCTCCTTGGCTCAGGGCAGCAGATCCTCTTGCTTGAGCTCCCAGCCCTGTCCCCCACTTGCAGTTTACCCTCTTTCCAGTAACCCCACAGCTTGCCCCCTGTGGTGGGGCAGCGGGGATCCCTCAACTCACCTCACACACAAATCTGGAGATGGAGAAAGTTTACTTCCCATCGCGGAAGCGGCAGCTGCAAGGCTCGGCAGTCATGTAGGCATGCCCAGACCACACTTTTTCCTCCTGTTTTTTCCCCGCGCTAAGGCATGCAATGACGCCACAAGAAGGGAGTGTGCATGCATCTGTGCACATTCCTCCAGGCGTCTGCCTTAGCGCTGCCCTCTTGTTGCATCAGGTGCACCAACCCCCAGCCTCTGCTAGGGGCCAGGCATGCATCGACTGTGTAGTCCCCCCTGGAGAAGGAGTGCTGTTCAACGGATGCTCAATCCTTCTCCTCCCCTGCCGACCTCTGGTGGCCTGTGCTCATTCCCGAACATGGGTCGCCAGCATGGTGTGAAGTAAGGTGTCCAGTGCCTCAGCCCTCAGCACCACCAGGCCCACCTGGAAAACATTTTTAAGCTAAATAAGCTAAATTAGTTTACCATTTCCTGTTGTTTTCCCATTTTGGGAGAGATGGAACAATTCACGTGATGCCACGGTGAAGAAAAAAAAAAAGAGTATGGTGCAGGAGGGGGGCCTCAGGATCACCAAGCATAAGGCTGGTGGGCCTAAAGCCTGAACAATCTCTTGGCTTAGGAGGTTTAGTAGCAAGGTGGGGATCAGTAGGTGGCAAGCAAATTGCCATCTAGCACAGCCCAACTTCATGGAGTAACAGCAGCATGGCACAACACCAATGAGCATATTAGTGAGAGAAAACCCCATTTGGACCCCCTGACATCTGTGCACCCCATTTCCATAGTGATTTAGTCCCCCCCATGATTGAGATCCTTCCTGTAAGGTGCAGGTGGAGGCTGGTGCAACAGGATGATGGTTTTACCCTCATTTTGCCCTGCAACCCATTGTGGCAGAGAATGGAACCCTGCAGGAGTTTTAACTCAGTTTCCGCTTCTTACATGCCTACTGCAGAAAAAAACTATGCTGTGGCATCTATGGATGCTGACGATTTATTTATTTATTAATATAGTTATTCGTTTCAAAAGTTTTACCAGGAAAGACATACTGAACTGGTACCAGGAAAGATGTATTGAGTTTGTATAGCTCATCAGCTCATTTCTCAATGCGTCCTGTTGGTGGGGTGGGGTGGAAAGATCAGAAACAGTAAAACAAAGTGTAATAAGTATAATAAAGTAACAATTGTGCAAAAGGCAAATGCCATGTGCAAAGAAACACAATACATTGTGGTGCATAAGGTTCATAAAATTTAGTGCAAATGTATAGCATAGGGAGAGTAGTGGGTGGAGGGTGGTGGACAGCAACTCATGACACAGGATCAGGAGCAACTGCAGGAGTGTGCTGTGATGTCACACAGGAGGGATTTGAGGGAGTAGAGGGAAGAGGCCAAGTGGATGATTAGGGCAAGAGAGGACCAGAGTTTATGGAAGCGGGAGGGGAAGGCAGCTTGATCTGCAGTAGATTTCATTGGAGGAAGGGAAAGGCAACAAGAGCTTGTGTTGTGAAGGTAGTAACAGGTGGCAAGGGGAAGAGAGGAGAGAGGAAAAGTGTGAAAGAAGGAAGCCAAGCCAGGATTTGGAGATAAAAGAAAACACAATAGGCAAGCCAACTGGCATTGAAGGAGGGGAGGGAGAGGGAGAAATACAGGGGCAAATGTAGGTCCAAAAGTGAAAGTCCGGGGCAAAGGAGAAGAAACAGTGAAAGGGAGGGGGTCCAGTCTGGCAAGGGTGGATTTGGGAGCAGTGCAGTATATGATATCACCATAGTTGAAGAAAGAGAGGATCATGCTTGAGACAATCTCGAGAGGATCTCTCTACAGGCAGGATGTGGGATATTTAGTTTATTCCTGTAAAGCACTCCTAGTTTATAGTAGAGCTTCTGGTTAATAGCATTCACATGCACTGAGAAATCAATGTGATTGTGCAGTGCAACCAAACGCCAAGATATTTACAATTGCTCTTGATTGAATTAGTTTATTAATTACTCCCAATTAATCATACTCTAATTACAAACTTGATCATTTCCATTTTGAACTGCTCAAACTTTTCTGTAGGGGAAGTTCTTTTTGGTTCTGGTGTGGGGAACCTTTTTAAAGAACTGGTTCTTGCCTTGTCTAATGCAAAGAAATAAACCTGGCTATTTTACCTAACCTACTTTTGCTCCTTTCCTCAGCCCTGTATTGAGCCTAATATATTATTTAACAAAATGGAGGGCAATAAGTCTGGTAACCAGCTGAATAATAACAAGATATTTTGCTAACTCAAAGCCATACAATATTTAACTGTCCATTCGGTAGATACCTCAATGTGTCCAACTCTGCAGGATATGCACCATCACATATAATGAAAAAGAAATAAGGCTTGTTCCAAGAATATGCAGTTTCACTTCATGATGTGGGCTGGTAGACTTTGGTGGTGGTGGTGGGGGGGGGGTGTCACTGGGGTTTATTGTGGAGGAATTCCTCTGTCAGCAGTACTTGTAAATGATTATGTTGCAGAAGTCAGCCAGCTGGAGAAAATAAAAAGAGGCAGGTCATAAAGATAGTATTAAACTCTTCTCCGCATTCACCGCTGCTGTAATTAACACAGCCACAGGATCCATTTACATGTTTCTGTAGCGCAACCAGAATCCTTTGGATACAGTGTGTTTTCTCTGTTCTGTTGCAACTCTACTTTCTCATTTTAAACATTTGGCTGTTTCCGATTTGGGCTTGATCACAGTAAAGGGCTATAGTCAATGTCATTCTTTTTCTTAACTTTGTCGAATAACATTTTTGACTTCTATTACTGTAAGTTAATCCTACAACTACCTTAGTAATTGAGCTGCTTTGCCTTATCTTGTCCGGAGTCATAATTAAAAAAGCATTTGTCAATGCCGGATGTTCACCGCTGATATTGGAGGCCTGGGGTAGCGGATGCATTGTGGTGCACTGTGTGGGTTGTGTATTACCAAAGTTAGGAGCCAGCATTTGTAAATTTGAACACAGGCTCATAACTTTGATATGTTTTAATGTTTTTGTCCCAAATTGTCAACATTGCCTTCTTATGACCCCACCACAGGAAGAAGTGCAAAGAACATTTTTCAACTTCTGTTTGAAAGGTGATTTCACAAAAGGAATGCAAAATCACCTTTTGGGATGCAAAAACACATTTTGGCTAGGATTTGAAAAATGATAGCCATCACATTCATGAGATGTTGTAAAAAACTGGCTATGTTGTAAATTTGGTGCAAACATATTGAAAATTGTCATAGTTAGGAGCCTGCATTTAGAAAATGTAATGTAGGCTCACACCTTTGTTGTTGTTTAATATTTTTACTCCAAATTTTCAACATAGGCTTTTAATGACCCTGCCTCATGAACAAGGGCAGTGAAAATTTTCAACTCCTGGACAAAAGGTGATTTTGCGCAGGGAATGCAAAATCACTTTTCGGGTTGCAAAAACACATCTTGGGCAGGATTTAAAAAATGTCAGCTGTCACATTCAAGAGGTGCTATAAAGAAATGGCTATGTTGTAAATCTGGGGTAAAAATATTGAAAATTACCAAAGATACAAGCCTGCATCTGCAAATTTCAATGTAGGCTCATAACTTTGTCGCTCTTTTAACATTTTTACCCCAAATTTTCACCAAAATCTTCTTATGACCCCATCTCATGAACAGTTTATCTATAGCTCGTCGACAGCACTAATGCCCACATCCCCTACAGCAACAGCTACAACGCTGACTATCAGCATTGTAGCTATGGGATGTCAGTGCTCACAATTGGGGGGCTGCACCCCCAAACCTCACCCTTGTGGGGGGCTCTGCCCCTCACATGCCATGCCCCCAGTTTCTAGGATTCTAACTCCAAGTCAGAGTTCGACTGGGGGGGGCAATCACCCAGCGAGGCAGACCCAATCGGGACACTGACCACCACAGCGATGGGCAGATTTTGCCTGATTTCTACCGCTGTGGTGATGTTCGTGGTCGAGGTTTCACTGCAGTGATGGTACACCCTCATGAACAAGGGCAGAGAAAATGTTCATCTCCTGCCTGAAAGGTGATTTCGTGCAGGGACCACAAAATCTTCTTTCAGGACAGATTTGCCTAATGTTGCCGCAATGTTCCATGAGATGGGGTCCCAAAAAAGGCATGTGGAAAATGTGGGACAAAAATATACAAAAATAGCCATGTCATGCCACTAAGTTTAACCCCTCACCCATGGAAATACACTGAACCGCATACCTGTTTCTTCAGTTAGTGGTCCAGGTTTGAAGAGTGAAGAGGTGCCTGCAATCCAAAGAAGATGACTGTACTGGACTCCTGGTGGGTGAGTAAGGGCTGGGGAGAAGGAGTGCTGAGGGTCAGGTGGGTGGACAGTAATGGCTGCAAAAGACATTAATGGATGGTGTTCTTTTCACAGGGTTAAGAAAAAAAGGACAGATAACTCTTGATCGTGACACTGGGGAAATGGGCACCCCCCATGTCAACTGTTATATTTGTTGGGTGGGGTGGTGGGTGCTGTTAGGGAGGGTCAAGAGAAAAAAATATAAAAATATTGCACATAGAGGTGTGACCGGGTATGATTAGGTAGTGAACCAGGGGGTTTCACATACCAGGTTGTGACACTGGGGATTGGCCACCCCCAGTATCACTGTTACATTTGTGGGGGGATGGTGATGAGAAGGATGACCTGATGGGTGGGAGACAGAAAAAAAAAAATTACACACGGAGATGTAACTGTCTATGTGCACGAGCAGTACAGTTTACTCACTGGCAGACATTTCATGCATTCCAGGCTGACTTTGACAGATCAGCTTGGCTTGCTGGTCAGTGCAGATCAAAGGGAATAACTGACCTCTGACTGGATCAGCTATTCCTTTTTAATTTCATGCCATCTCCACCCAGCAAGCCAAAACTCTGTCATAGTAAGCCTCGCTGATGATTGGTGTGACTCTGAGTTGCCCCTAAAACACTGCTTTGCATTGGACGAACAGTGTCACACCTATCAAAAAGCAATACTACTGCAATACTTTTGCTTGCGTCTGAACGCATGGCAAACATAAAAATGGAACTGTCATCTCAGTCCATCTTCCCAGTAATGAATAAATACATACATAAATAATTGAACAAACACAAAACTAAATAGATGAAAAAGATTTTCATGCAATATGACATTTGAAAACAAGCATTTGTCAATGCCAAATTTTGATTGAGCTGGTGTGTTGAGCTCGCTCACTGTCCCGCTGTCACTCGCTCAGTCTGTTTCTCCCGGTGCTGCAGGCTGCTGTTTTATAGTGGGCTCCTGCCTGCAATGGCACCTTGTTCTGCCCACTACAAAATCTTTAGCCGTCCCGACAGAACTGTGCTGAGGTGTCTCACTCCCCATCTCTCACACTCACTCCTTCTGTTTCTCCTGGTGCTGCAGGCTGCCCTTTTGTACTGGGCTCCTGCCTCTGTTGGTGGATTTTTCTGCCCACAAAGAAATCTGCAGCAATCCCAACACAGGTCTGTTGAGCCTGCTGAGTCCCCCTCTCTCACTCATTCCGTTTCTGCCAGCGCTGCAGGCTGCACTTTTATACTGGGCTCCTGCCTGTGTTGGCCCCTTTTTCTGCCCACAAAGAATTCCACAGCTGTCCTGACAGAGCTCCATTGAGGGCGCTCACTTCCCCACATGTCACTCACTCATTCTGTTTCTCCTGGTGCTGCAGCCTGCCCTTTTGGCTCCTTTTTCTGCCCACAAAGAAATCTGCAGCAGTCCTGACAATGCTCCGTTGAGCTCACTCAGTCCCCTTCTCTCACTCGCTCATTCCATTTCTGGTGGAGTTGCAGGCTGCCCTCTTCTATTGGGCTCCTGCCTGCATTGCCATTTGCAGCAGTCCCAACAGAGCTCCGCTGAGCTCACTCACTCCCCCCCTCACTCACTTGCTCATTCTGTGTCTCCTGCCGCTGCAGGCTGCCCTTTTGTACTGGGCTCCTGCCTGCATTGGTGGCTTATTTTGTCCAGAAAGAAATCTGAAGCAGTCCCGACACAGCTCCATTGAGCTTGCTCACTCCCCCTGTCTCACTCACTCATTCCGTTTCTGCCTGCGCTGTAAGCTGGCCTTTTGTGCTGGGCTTCTGCCTGTGTTGCCGCATTTTCTGCCCACAAAGAAATCCACAGGAATCACAATAGAGCTCCGTTGAGCTCACTCACTACTGCTCTGTCACTCACTCGTTCGGTTCCTCTTGGCGCTTCAGGCTGTGCTTGTGTACGGGACTGCTGGCTGCATTGGCACCTTTGTCTGTCCACAAATAAATCTGCAGCTGTACCAACAAAGCTCCATTGAGGTCACTCAGTCTCCCTTTATCACGTGCTCATTCTGTGTGTCCTGGTGCTGCAAGTGGCCCTTTTGTACGGGGCTCCTGGCTGCATTGGCGCCTTTTTCTGCAAACAAAGAAATTCGCAACAGTCCTGATAGAGCTCCATTGAGCTCACTCAGACCCACTGTCTCACTCACTTGTACTGTTTCTCCCACTGCTGCAGGCTGGCCTTTTCTACTGGGCCCCTGCCTGCATTGACACCTTTTTCTGCCCAAAAAGAAATCCGCAGCAGTTCTGACAGCGCTCCGGTGAGTTTGCTCACTCCCCCTCCCTCACTCACTCTCTCGTTCTGTTTCTCCCAGTGCTGCAGGCTGCCCTTTTGTACTGGCCTCTTGCATTGGGGCCTTTTTCTGCCTAAAAACAAATCCACAGCAGTCCCGACAGAGCTCAGTTGAGCTCGGTCACTCCCCCATCTCACTTGCTCAATCTTAATCTGTCCCAAACACTGATTTCCCACAGTGACTGTGCTATTGCCGTCAGGAGTGCAAAAACATATTTTAGCCAGGATGTGAAAAATGACAGCTGTACTGTTCATAAGGAGGTGTGAAAAAATGCCACTGTTGAAAGTGTGGCTTGAAAATATTACAGATTTGCAAAGTTACAAGGGTGTGTGGAAACAGTTGAACGCACGATTGTAACACAGTCATGTTAGGGAGTTTTGACACCAAATTTCCAACTTAGTGATTTTAGGACCTCTGCTCATGAACAGTGCTACTGTCATTTTCTTAATCTGTCCCAAACACTGATTTCGCACAGCGACTGCATTATTCTGTGCCGCAACTGTGAAACCACATTTCATTCAGGATGTGAAAAATGACGGCTGTACTGCTCATAAGGAGGTGTGAAAAATTGGCATTGTTGAAAATGTGGCATGACAATATTACGAATCTGCAAAGTTACAAGGGTGTGTGGAAAGTGTGCAATGCACACTTGTAACACAGTCATTTGATGGGCTATCATCACCAAATTTTCAACATAGGCATTTTAGGACCTCTGCTCATGAACAGTATCACTGTCATTTTATTACTCTGTCCCAGACAGTGATTTCCCACAGCGACTGCTCTATTCTGCGCTGGAACTGCAAAAACACATTTCAGCCAGGATGGGAAAAATGACAGCTGCACTGTTCATAAGTAGGTGTGGGAAAATGGCAATGTTGAAAACCTGGAGTGAAAATATTAAACATTCATGAAGTTACGAGCGTGTGTGCAAACTGCGCAACACATGCTCATAATACAGTCAATTTATGGAGTATTGTTACCAAATTTTCAACATAGCCATTTCAGGGCCTTTATTCATGAATAGTGTCACTGTCATTTTCTTAATCTGTCCTGAGCACTGATTTCCGACAGCAACCGCGCTATTCTGCCCCGGAAGTGTGAAAACACATTTCTGCCAGGATGTGAACAATGACAGCTGTACTGTTCACAAGGAGGTGTGACAAAATGGCAATGTTGAAAATCTGGCATCAAAATATTGCAAATTCACGAAGTTACAAGCGTGCATAACAACTGTGCAGCACACGCTTGTAAAACAGTCATTTTTGGGATTTTACCCACCAAATTTGCAACATAGGCTATTTGAAAGCCCACCTCATGAACACCGGCACTGTCATTTTGTTAATCAGCCCCAAAGGTGATTCCGTGCAGTGATCGTGAAATCGCCTTTCGGGGCCGATTAACAGCATGACAGTTGAAGTATTCATGAGGAGGGGGGTCCAAAAAACCCATGTTGAAAATTTGGTGAAAAAATTCCAAAAAATGCCTGAGATATGCAGCAAAGTTGAAAAAACCCTATTTACTCCATTATACAGCTTACCGGCATTTCCTCAGTTCGCGGTCGACTTTGAAGATTGCAGATGTGTTCCCGGTCCACCGAAGGTTGTCGCTCCAGACTCTGGAAGTAAGTATGGGGTGGGGGGGGTGGAGGAGGCAGGGTGTGTGTAGTGGTTGGGCTCGGTTGTGGGAGGGGGTCTGGGAGACTCAGAGGGACAATTTTTTCTTTACAGGTAAAAAAAAAGACAACATGGGACGGTTTTAACTTCACAAGGGCATTTGGAGTCTCACTTTGAAGGGCCAGCCGATAGGATTGGGCACCCTGTCGGCAAACAACAAAAGGGTGGATTCCTTTCGCCATTGGGGATTGGGCACTGTCGGCAAACAAAAGGGGGGAATTCTTCTGCCAATGGGGACTGGGCACCCGTCAGCAAATAACAAAAGGGGGGATCTTTTCTGCGGATGGGGATTGGGCACCCGCTGGCAGACAATGAAACTAGGATGTTATGCCGACGTGGGAAGTGGGCTCCCCCATCGGCAGATAAACATTGTGGGTGGGGGGGTTATATTGTTTGTGAACAGGGAGGTAACCTGCTGCCATGTTCACAAACAATATCAGGCTTGCTAGATCCACCCTGCAATGATGGGTAACTCCCTCATTGCAACGGATGGCTTACGCTGCAATGATGAGGCAGCCCCTGATTGCAGCAGCTGATTTGTCATAAGGTGGTGTGAACGTTCCAAACTTGTGTCACCAGCAGCCTGCAACAGCATTGGGGGAAGCGGGACAAGCCTTTGCAGGCTGTGGGGGCATTGGCCACAACAGTGCCATGCCTCCACAGCCTGCTTCTCAGCAAGCTGTGCCAATATGTTTCTTGCGCTGTGTGCAATCAACATAAAAACATGTATGAACTAAATTTGTTGTTCCTTGAAAACAGAGTATTTCCCAAACTCACTTGTTTGCATTCAGATTAAATTAAGACAAACGTGAAACAAAGTGCCACAACAGACAAGTATACTGTATTTCAATGTAAAAGAGAAATGCCTTACCCCAAGGAACATCCCCGTCACAACACAAAAAATAAATAATTTTATGCATTTCAGTGAATCTGAATTTTTTATTGGCACTTAGTTATACATGCTTGCTTATAATGTTTCTTTTTGTTTTGTAAATATTTATAATCTTTATTACATTTTCAGGTCATCACAGGGAATACACTTGCAATAAAGAATATTGGTACAGACTGTCTGGAAGTCATCATTTGCAATCTGAGTTACACTATGAGACACTGTGGCTGGTTCTATGTACATAACCACGCACTTTGAGTACAGCATAGGGGTGGTCACTCTGAACTATCAGGAATATTTTACTTCCCTAATACAGTTTGTCTATGTTACTGTGTCCCTACATATTACAGCAATACTGTTGTCTAGGTGTTACTAGGCATCAGATGGTGGCAGCCATCGGGGGTCTGCCTGGCAGGTTGGGCCCTGGTATCTTATTATCTTCAGAGTGTGGTTTGCCCAATCTCATGTGAGGTATCCTATATTGGGCATATCTCTAGCTAAGGGTTTCTCAAGATATCATAGTAGGGTTTTTGCTCGTGGCGTAAAACAGCCAGGAGTTCTAGGGTGAGGAACACACATCTGTATGGTTGTTAAAGGAGTGTGTTATCTTTTCCACCCAATAAATGTAAGTGACTAAGGTTCCCAAGGTCATCACATCTGGGATAATAGGGGTGAGCCAACATTTTGCTTTTGCTCTTTTCAATGCTGAAATGAGAATCGTGAACAGGTAGCATGAGTTGGGGTCTCTAAGGCCTCTATAGTACTGTAGGAAATGGTAAAGTGATGGTGTGAGGGGGACTGGCAAAACAAACACCTCTTGGATGTCGAATTCCAAGGACTGGAAAAAGTGGGGACATGCCTACATCATGTAAGTGTGTGTGGCCGTGGGTTCCCCACAGCCCCTCCAACAGGCCAGCATGTGTGTAAGGAGGTAAAGTGCTGCAATTGTAGGCATATGAAAAAAATCTGGTTAGGTGTTTCCAAGCATATTTTCACCACTGGTGGGAACTAGTGACTTTAGTGGAGGCTAAGCATGTCTTATTCCAGGTGACCACCTCAATAGAAAAGTCCAGTTCTTCTACCTGTTTCACAGCAATGTTCATGGAATCATTACCTGAAGTGACCTGTAAAGCTTGGTAAAGTTGTGAAACCACGTGGAGGAGCACCCCACTTTTGAGAAAATTGATGTAACAATTGATGAGTGCTGGACACATCTCTGGGGTCCAGACTTCCAGTCAGGGACATTAGATAGTGTCTCAGCTGCAAGTATCAGTAATGCCCCATGCCCCAGAGCTGGTATGTGGGGCACTATCCAAGTTGGGCTTACAGGTCAAGGAAGGACTGAAGTGCATTGCCCTGATAAAACTGGTAGATATACCACAGTAAGCATCTTTCCCATGTCCTATAACCATGGTCTAGACAAGGATGGGGGGCTGAAGTCCTCCAGGTGTGAGACAGGACATATCATGGGTAGAAATGGGGTTAGATGCAGTGCTCTCCAAATGGAGAATGACACTTTCACCTGATACCTCAACCAGGTATTTAAGAAATTTGTCTCTGTCGACTGTGTCAGCTGGTGATGCATTGCCTGGAAAAAGTGCTTGGTAAGAAAGAGGGCAACTGACTAAATGGCTGGAAAGTATAAAGCTCATGTGTGCTAACAAACAGTACCCTTGAAGATTAGGTAGAGCTAATCTTCCTCTTTTCTTTGGTAAAAACAGTTGCAGCAATCTTTGAGCTGCCCAAATAATTCTGAATAGTTTTCTGTTCCAATCCCTCAACAAATGTATGGGGAGAGCCAATGGAATGTTTTGAAACAGGTACAACTCCCTAGGCAGTGTGCCCATACTTCTCACCTCTATGTGCCTGGACAGAGATAGAGGTAGTGTGCTCCACTGGTTAAAGTCTTGTGTCATGGACCGAGCAAAGGGAACATAGTTATCCCTGAAAGCTATGACAGGCATATGTGCTACATATATACCCAGGTATTTAAATGTATTGAAGTCCCATCTGACTGGAAAGGCAGTTAGGAGGGCTGAGTAGGGGAGAAGTTGAATCATAGTGTTTCAGTTTTAGATGTCTCAGGCGATAGCCACACACTGCACTATAAGTATTCAGGATATCAAATATCTTTGGGAGAGACATCTTTGGGTCTTGAAGGTGAAGTAGCACATCACCTAAGTATATATTTCAAAATGATGTTATGCTGTACTCCCACCATGACACCATGAAAATAATGTTTCTGAGTGCAAATTATTTTGTTTCTTTGAAATATGTGTGTGTATATATATATATATATATATATATATATGAATTTAAATAGTGATACTAGAGTACACTCCTAGTTTGCACTGGTTTGTGCCCTAGGAAATCCAGATCTGAACAAAATGGAATGGGGGAATAAGCAAACGTATTCCATTTTATGCTAGATAAGTTTCAAAAAGCATCTTGTTTCCGAACCTTGCCAAATAAGAAATTAGTATAGAAATTGCAAGGGTTTCATGTACAGAATGTTTAATATTACCAATTAAATATTTGCAAATAACAAACAATTACCTTATTTGCCTAATTCAATCTCATTTTAGAGGTGGAGGAGGGTATTTCAATTTGAAAAATGTAGAACCTGACTAGTTTGAGAGGGCCAAGTTTTTTATTTTGATCACTTTCTTCCCAGAATATTTTCCTCAGCCCACCCCCAATCACAACCAGAATGGTTTTGGCCACAGCTTCATGGATATTTATTGTGAATGGCCCAGGTTGCCTCTAGTCAGCCGCAAAAGGTGCTGGACAGCTTAGCCATCCCTCTATGGGGAGCAAGTGTAACACTTCTGTGATGGGTTCACTCTCCACTGTTTTTGCTGTAACATTTTATTTCAGAAAGGAAATGTTACCTTAACATATATCAGTAAGGCCAATGCCTTCATGTAATCAGGCAGTGCACAAATACTTAAAACCAATAAAGGGCAAAGGCAAAAATCCACAAGTTACAGATATTGGTGTGTACAGACAGGGACGACATTAAGGTTACATACGTCATATCTGCCAAGTAATATGGATGCAGAGCTCACCAACACCTATCTGTTGCCTCCAATAAGGGGGGGGGGGATGAAGGTATATAGAAATGAGTTTTGTCACTCGCCACTGTTTCATTGAATGAGAGTCTGGCAGTTGTTCCCAATTCTGGCCTCCTACAAGTCATTGTGCCATGCTGCCAAGTCATTGGAGAAACAACCATTCGCTCAAGAACCATAGATCAAAAGCTTCCTTATGATAAGCTAAAGGCACAAGAGGAATTTCCTGCAGGAAATCATGGACTTCATTGCCAAGAAGGTATCAGAGTCATCCAGATGGTTGATCCTAGGCAACTTCGATGCTTGGGTCAATGACAAACTCCGGCAATTTGGTCAACATTTCCTCCAGCAGATGTTATCACTGGGCCTGGCATAGGTGGTTACTACTGCAACTCAGCAACATGGTCATGCCTTGGACATAGTATTCTCACTGGGGCTTTAAGTAAATAATCAGTCAGTTGGTTGGATCATTGTGCCCTGAAGCTCTTGTTTGGGGCCCTCCTGGTTGTTCTCCCCCTGTAGAGGTGGTTCACTGACACTTTTTAAAGGGTCTGTCCCCAGCAGTTCTTCAGGTGGCATTGGACCTCTTGGTTGTGATGGCTACATGTGGGACAGGATTGGAGGAAGTGGAGAAGCCTATAACAGGGCTGTTGCCTCAGCCCTTTGATACGGTCACACCAGTTCATGTATAACCCAGGTCTTCTCATTTAAGATCTCTGTGGTTTGATGAGGAGCATAGGTAGATGAAGGTTTTGGGTTGCAGACTGGAACATTGTTGGCTGAAGTACTGGACAGGTGGGGACAGACTCTTTTTGAGAACTCACAACAGTGAGCATCAGAGGGAAAACTACTGTAAGAAGGCAGCATTTCTGTCCAGGAAGATTGCGTCAGGAAGGAACAAACCGGCTCAGCTCTTCCGGACTGTGGACAGGTTGTTATATCCTGCCCATCTGCAGCTGGTGAAGACATTTTTTAATCTGCTCGATGTGAAGAGTTTGCTCAGTTCTTCTATGACAGGGTATCCTGGATCAGGTCCAGGATAACCCCAACTGGGCTATTGCAGCAGACCAGTGTGAAGCAAATTGTCTTAAGGAGCACACACCCTGTCTGGACCAAGTTTAAGCTGGTTTTGGAGGAGGAGGAGGTGTGTGGGGTGATTTCTGAGCTGCGGCCCTTTTGTTGTGAACTGGACCGGAGTCTGACATGCCTCTAGTGAGTTGTGTTAGTTTCTTGGGTCCAGTGTTTGATGAGATAGTTCAATGCTCCCTTTCAGAGGGGTTCTTTCCAAACACATTGAAGGATACACTGGTGAGACCCATTCTGAAAAAAATCATCTTTGGACTCAGGCTACTTGGCAAATTTTAGATCTGTCTCTAGTCTTCCATTCTTAGGAAAGGTTATTGAGAAGATAATGACTCAGCAGCTTGAGGCCCACTTCACAGCCTTCAACATCTGTGAGTCATTCTAGTCCAGATATAGATCCGGGCATAGTACTGAGACTGCATTGGACAAGGTGCATAATGATCTCACCAGGGCTAGAGATACAGGGGAAAAGTCATTTCTTGTTCTACTCAATCTTTCATCAGCATTTGACACTGTGAAATATAGGCTGTTAGATCACCTCAGGGAGTATTGTGGACTCACTGGTAGGGTCATCTGCTGGTTTGAGTCCTTCCTCAGTGGCAGGACGCAGAGGATTGCGATGGGAAATGCTTCCTCACTCTCAAAGCACCTGCTCTGTGGTGTACCCCAGGGTTCAGTCCTCTCATCTATGTTGTTCACAGTGTACATGCTGCTGGGTAACATCATTAGATGGCATGGCTTGGGTTTTAAAACAGAGAAACATATAATTTGTCAGAAGAAAAGGACCACTTGGCCCACCTGGTCTGCCCAGATGTAAAACTGCAGCTGCTGGAGATGATACCCATCTATTTCTGCCATTTGGACCCGGTACATCTGGTGCAGTCAATGTACTGAATTTATGTCTAGTTGCAGTCCAAGATTGCATGTCCTCTAGATGACTATGGCTCAGTCCAGACAAGACAGAAGTACTAGTGATTGAGCCTGATCGACATCAAGTTATGTGCACAACAGCAAAGACGATCGGCTTGGTACTTGGTTCCTCTAGTCTGGTGGACTCTGCTAAGGCGAAGAATCTGGGTGTCATTCTGGATGAAAGACTGACATTTGAGGCTCAAGTGTCATCTGTAATCCAAAATGGCTTATACCATCTTCGCAACATCACCTGAATTAAAGCCTTGATCCTGCCAGAAGACCTGGCCACACTGGTACATGTCTTTGTCACTTCCAGACTCAACTACTGTAATGCTCTGCATCTGAGGATTAGTGGAGGGTCCTATGATGTTGGCAGCTAGTACAGAATGAGGCAGCCAGGTTACAGATGGGCCCTCAGAGCTCATGTGATGTGGTCCCCCCAATGTGTGACCTGCGCTGGCTGCCAGTGAAGTGGCGAGCCTCCCTTAAGGTTGGTTTATTGATCTAGAAAGCTCTACATGGACTGGGCTGGGTTATCTGAGTGAGCTCTGTCTTCTTACTGCCCAGCCTGTCCTCTGCTCCTCTGAAGGGAGCTTCCTAGTGGTTCCCAGGCCAGGTTCAAGACATTGGGTGACTGCACTGTTGAAGTGGCTGATCTGGCCCCTGTTGAACTTCCTACTCAGATCTCTCGAAGAAGCTTTGTCTGTGGAAGCCTTTAAGAGGATCCTAAAGACCCACTTGTTTAGTCAGGCTTTTGATTTGATTTAGCCCCACTGATCTTAGTTTTAAGGTACCCTGCTGCTAAATTTGCACTTTTATATTTTAAGTTGTCTGTATTCATGATTATGTGTTATATGTTTTATTTTACAACATACGGTACCTAGAGCCTCTAGGATTGGGTGCTAAATAAATAACATTACTACTACACTTGCAGTGTTCAGTCAGAGTCTCCATTTTTCTTTTGCTAACATGTTTACATAAAACACCAATAAAAAAGGTGCTTATTAGCCAGCCCAGTGGTATGGAGGGTTGAGGTGCTGGAAGCCACACCTCCCATCTCCCATTACACTGGTGACCCGGGTTTGGAAGCAGATTCAAGCCACTGGGGGAGGGAAGAGTATTGAGCAGCTGCCTGACTGCTCTCTTTTTTCTAGGGGGAAAGGATATGCCACCTCTGTACTGTTATCACGTAGAGGCATGCTGGTAGGGTAGTGGCTGCGGGCACATAGGGGGCGACTAGCGGTTGACATATGCTGTGTGCATCTACATGCACTCATGTCTGCATTCTTGCATGCCACTGGCCATGGGGGGAAAATGGAGGCCGAAAAACAAGTTGCAAGCAGGATGGTAATGAACCATTCCCGATCTGCACTACCACCCAGGCAAGGCCATGTACAGGATGAGAATATTGGAAGGAGAGAGCATTGTCATTGCCCTCCTGGCTCTGCCCTGGAGGAGAATCTGTGGGGGTACTTGTGGGCGGTAAGTACTGGTGGAAGTGGGTGCCATCCGACAATGGGCGGATCTGAGGGGGGCTGAGTATCAAGAGGAGAAGAGGAGAAACTCCTTGATTTGAAAAATAAAAAAAAAAGGTGCTTATTTCCAACATTGATTACTGATAATTGTACAGTGCTTGAGGGCATGTTCATTCTAAGGTATGACCAGGGGTTGGATAATTTACCACCAGTTAGTAAATCTGATACTGGGGGTCATGAGGTATGAGGTTATACAACATGCCTTATACCCCCAGGAGTAAATTAAAAAGCATTACCCAACCCCTGTAATATAAGCTATTATACTACTACGGAACTAAAATGCTTTTCTTTTTTATTGTTTTTTCATTTACATTTTACCTGTTCTGTTGAACATGAGGGTTCTATGTCATTAACATAACCCTTTAGAGAATGCAAGTCAGCCAGTCAGAAGGCTTTATTTGCAGCCTTTCATTATATCATTTACGTATGAGTGTTAGGCAGAGAACTACAGTGAAAGAGAAAAATCCGTCTGAATGAGGGACAGTATGGTACTATATGAGACAAGTCTCACCATGTAAATTGGAGTAGTGTGATTACCACATAAGACTGAGGAGCTCTGAGCTGTAAAAGAGATTAGGATGTGCATGTGTGATACAGTAATTGTTACTGGTAAAGCAGCAGGGGATCTCACTAATGAGTTACAGGCTTAGCTTGATTCATCTCAGCAGTTCCTTTTGGATGACAGGTTAGGTCTGAACACTGTGGTAGAGGAGTGAGTCAGGAAGAACAGACAGACCATGGAAAAAGGTACTGTCATACAGTACCTCTCAATCTTTTGTAACTGAAATGAGGGACACTGACCCTCATAAAGAGGGGTACATCCTCAAACATGGCGATTACAAGCTCAGAGCACTATGGACACCATTGTATTTACTTACACAAAGCTTATTTTTGATTTAGCATCTTAGAATGTTGTAAATTTTAGCTTTAAAGTTTGAATTTACAGCACATTTTCTGGGTGGGCAGCACCTTTTCCATGAAGGACGGTTGAGGAACAGAGCAATTTTGAGGGGTAAAATGAGGAAAGCCCTGTGTAATCAATGACAGTTAAGAGGCACTGGTACTGAATAAGGAGCAAATAGTATTGTTCTATTTAAGACACAATAAAAAATCTATCTTCTGTTGGATGAGAAAGGTAAACAGTTTTAGAAAGTGTATGTAACCCCCCCTACAAATGGGGTATACTAAAATGTCTTCATGGGCTCCTACATGCCCACTATCAGGATGGTGTTCTGTTTTGCAATAGTTCTATTTGTCTGCATGAGAACGCATTAGTAAGCCTCTGCGCCTCTCTCTTTAAGAGCTTAGCTGATCTGTGTTTGGAAATCAGTCTGGGCTGGGTCTGAGTAATTAAGGCTCTTGACCAGCCAGACAGCATGTTATATTGCCCCATTCTGCAGTCGCTATACGTGCAGATCTCTATTAGGAAATGTGGTTATTTGCTGTTTATCTGTTATAATGATAATGATAGAGGAGTTTGTCTAACCTGCTTTCAATTGCAGCTTGAGCATTTGAGTAGGAGCCACCATTTTGGTTCTGGACTTCCAGTGTTGGACCAATTGAACCTCTGGGGACCTAAAATGGAGACTGTCCCCAGGGGTCTTGTGGGAAAGAATTCTGTAGTTTTTGTAGTTTTAACTGTTGGCGCCTAAACTGGCCTGGAGGAGGAGCCCATACTGTGACTGACAGTTCCCTCAGCCAACAGAACCTTTTGGATTACAAGGGAAATCCCCAGAACTGCCTGAAGCAGTGTCTCAGTTAGTGTTGGAGGCTGAAGAGTGAACATCTTGAGCTGTCGAGCAGCTGCTCCTCTAGGAGCATTGGGGAATTGGCGGGAAGGCTCTACTGGCCTGCCTGCCATGATCTCCAGCCTGAGGAAACTGCCTATCACAAGAGCTGGACTTTTTTGATTGCTGGCTTGGACCTGCAGCTGAGGAAAGAAAGTGTGTTGATACTATTTGCAAGAGGGACCAAAGACTTGCTCCAGAAGTGATCGGCCTGCCTGAATGAGAGATGAAAACTTCGGGTTGAAAGGTTTGAGCAGTGAAGCTGTAATTATTAAATAGACTATATCCAAATTGTGGCTTAGAGAAATAACTGATTTAAGTGTGCTGAATGTGTTTGGTGGGTTGCGATTTGGTTCTCCATGGTGAAATCAGTTATGCCAGCTGGAGGCTTTCCAGCAGAAGATCACAAACTTTTCTCAAGACTGTTCATCCTGCATGGACTTTGCCACCTCAGCCTTAGCCTGCCCACACTCCAGAGATCATCCTGGTAAAAGATCGGCTTGGGGATTCGGCCCCCTGCTCAACACCATCGAACAGGTAGCGACCACCAGGAGGTGAGTCGTGCAGGCCCTGCTTCCCCTGGACCACTGAATCAACACCATGAGGTCTTCATCTCGCCTGTTCAACATCCTGGTCCGGGTTGAGTGAGTACAAACCAGGGTAGCTCCCTGCAACAACAGCTACAAATCATTGTGTGTCATCTGATTGATTTGTTTTGGGTTATAGCTAATGGACTGAGCCATCCGGCTCGGGATTACAAATATTTGGGTTATGCACATGCTAACTGTTTTTCTTCCTAAAGGGCCCCAACAACAGCTGCAATGCCAGCGCTCCAGGCTAGCCTGTACAAGATCTGGGTACCTAAGGTTGCGGGACTATCTACTGGGGATTTTCAGTGCATGCTGAATCAGTCTAAAGTAATTCAGAGGGCCAATCATTTCTCTAACTTCATGCCTTTCCCTTATTTACTTCCCCCAAATAAACCCGATCATCCGTTTTACATTTAATCTGGCTAGTGTGCATATTATTAGTTGGGTCACAGTGAAAGTTTTGTACTGTTGCATTTCTGACCTTATTTTCCAGGGGCTCCAGGGCAGTTACAGCAGATCCAGCCCTGGTGGTAAGTGCAAGGGGTGTGAGCATATTATTACTGTTATTTAGTGGATGTGACTGTTTTATGGTATTACTGTTTAGGCCACTAGAAGGGTTGGTGGGTGGTTATAGTGTCCCAGAGGGCTTTACCAAAGCAGTTAAGCTACCCAAGTACCATTCTTCCAGGTGTAGACACCCATTCACAGAACTCAGGCCCCTCAACCTGCGCTTAGCCACACAGGCAGGGGTTGTAGCCCATAGGATAGTGCCACCTAGGGGTTACTTTTATATTAGTTATAAACAGAAAGTTCAGCAAAGATGTTTGGTTCCCATATCTGCTCTAAAAAAAGGTCATGCTCATATTAAAATTGTAGACCAAGTTTTAAAGGGTTCTATGCCATAAGAGCAAAGTAATAACAGTGCAGACAAAACAGGGTGAATACAAAATAGAGAGCACCAAAAACAGCGATCAACATTACAACTACAACCTAAACCACAAAGTGCTTAACTGAATTTCTGTGGGGTCTTTGCCCTCCTATCTAAAATAATCAACTCCGGGGAGGGGGGTCATCAACTCAGGGAGTGGAAGAAACTCGGTAGGGGGGATATTCTCTGGGGGAGGCAAGTCAGAGAGGGAGAAAAAGTCAGGGGGGCAAAACTTGATATTGCCACTCGGGGTACGTGACAGAACTGGGGGAGCAGGGGGGGAGAGATGAACTCTGTGATGGGGACAAGCAGGAGAGGAAAAAAAAAACACACAAAAAGAGAAATCACCAGCTGGGATCAAACCCAGCTGTATCACACTTTTTAGCTACACACAAGTGGCGACTCTAACCACCATGCTACACTGGGAGAACAGTTTTCAGCTCACATCAACTGCACTACATTCAGCAACTACTCGCTATTTTCCTTTTCCCTAAATTGTCACTCTTTTCTAACCCTCACTATTTTCTCATGCTTGCTATTTTGTGCTGCTCGCTATTTCCTCAGGTGCACAAATTGAGCCACTCAATTTGATTTGTCTATATCACTGGATACCATTTCAAAGCAGTAAGAAATAATACCTTAAAACTCTAGGTTAACCCGTTTTATTAGGTTAAAAAAGAAAACATAGAATTTGATAGCAGATGAGGACTGCTTGGTCCACCCAGTCTGCCCATTTTCCCAAACCTACTGTAATACCGTAGGTAGACCCTACTTGATCTCTGGCTTAGCCCTCCCTTCCCTAATGACTAAGGTTCCCTTATGCCTATCCCATGTGTTCTTGAATCCCGCCACAGCTTTCACCCCCACCATCTCCGCTGGAAGGCTTTTTCAGGCATCCACTACTTTCTTGCTTGCTCTCTTGGTCTTTCTTGCTCTCAGCTTTTTCGGCAGTCTACATCTTCTTCTCAGATAGTTCAGAGCATAGTTCAGAGCGTGGAAGCAGCATCCTTTTCTAAGCCTCCTAATGGCTTTTTTTGTTTGTTTGTTTCTGATCTGACCTCCCTGTGACCCTTTGTTCCCTTCACACCACACTTAATTAGTTGTCCTTTCTTTTTTCTTTTTGTTATTTGCCTGGATCCCATGACTTCAGAGGAGGCCTCGTACCTCCTCCTACTCCGTCTGCCAGGGCAGTCCCTAAGGCATCCCATCCCCAGTTTCATTTATGCACGTAGGGCTAGGGGTGTTACATTTTTTTCCCCTAATTTTCTCCCATCCCCCTGGGATGCCTGCGCATAGGACATACGTTCAGGCTGACGACGTGCTCATGCACGCCGACTGCCATGCACTTAACAGCGTCCCCCTTCCCGAGACTCCAGTAGAGCCGCCGGTGCCCCGAAAGCTGGTCCTCCCACCAGCTTCAGGGGTGTCGGGTGTCAGAAGCACCCCTGGTATCCCACCCCAGAGGGAGGACAGCATCTGCAGGGACGCTCAATCCTCCCTCACCCCACCGACCCCCAGCAACTCGAGTTCGTTCCCAAACCCGGGTCGCCAGCATAGCACAAGGTGTGGCGGCCAGCTCCTCAACCCTCAGCGCCACCGGGCCAGCTATAGCTGCCCTTTCTTAATGTCATGAGCTAAACAAATAAATAGGAAGAAACAACTCTAGTTAAGGACTATAAATATTAATATAAATATTAATCCATTCCTGCCTTCCTATGGTGGGAGAGAGGAGAAGGGAAGAAAAGGAAAATCAATGACAGCATGAGAAGCAAAAAAGGGAGGTACAGGAGAAGGAGCAAGGGAAGGGGAGCATCATTTGACCGCTGGAGGGGTCAGCTACTAGGTACGACAGGAATATTGCTGTGCAACCAGTTTTTTTAAAAGACAGACAAGGCAGGTAAAGGACATGACAGGACAGGACAGAACAGAATAGGCTTTTCATTAATTTTATTTTCCCTCTTAAAATGGGACAAGGTTCTGACCCTGTCATAAACACATAATATACAATACTGTACAGGCCACTGACTCCTCATTGCCCACTAGTGTACTAAAAAGGAGTCTTTCTGAAATAGTGCTCAAAATTAACATTTTATATGCCATGTTGCTCTTATTTGTGGCAGCCATATTACCACTTTGATCAGAGGAGTGGTGCGAAATGTGCAGTTTTTGCACTGTACATTTCCCATGGTGAAAACACTTTCTGGGCCATTAAGAAATTTCATGGAATATGAAAAATGTTGTTCCACGGTAGTCAACAAGATTAAAAGAAAAGCAGTGACAAAAAAAAAATCGGCTTCCGTAATGCAAACAATGCTGCTTCACGAGGTAAAAATATATTTTTCCTTCTTAGGAAAAAAATGGTGAAAGATTTTCCACTTGGATTTTAGACAGGCAAAAGGAGGAAATGTGTCCGCTGTACTAGTGATTACACATGATGAAGGAACCTGTGTGGCCCCAAATGCTTGAGTATTATCCATCTTTGTATAAGGCATATGTGGTCTAATAAATGATATCAAACTATGCAGTGACTGGTGATAAAAGATATTCTTACAATCATAAGAAGCTCTTCAGAAGATTGGGCTCCTTTTTAAATGTTCTTAATGATGGCCCAGTGACAGCATGTTGTGCTGTTGTGCTGTTGTGCTGTATACTGAATTCAGGGCCAAGTACAGGAGGCTGGTGCTCAGGCGACTGGCTGGTCAACAAGGCTCTTCAGCATGGGGAGGGATGAAAGCACAATCTGATGTTGCAGTGATCCCCCATGGAGGGTCAGGAGCATGCTCCCCTGTCTTGAAGACTGTTGAGTGTTCTTAGGCCTTAGTCAGGCTGCACAGCAGCAGGGGATGGTCAGGAGGCATGCTCCCCTGCCTTGGGAACCATTTAATGTTCTCCAGGCCTTGGTCAGGTTGTATAGCACCAGGGAAACATCAGAGGGCATTCTCCCCTGCCTTGGGGACTGCTGCATGTTCTTCAGATCTCCTTCAGGTTACATAGCCCCAGGGAAAGAACTGGGGGTGTACTCCTCTGCTTTAGAGACAGATGAATGTTCTTCAGGCCTCTGTCAGGTTACATAGCCCAGTGGATAGTCTAGGATTATGCTCCTACAACTTGGGGGATGGTTGAATATTCCTCTTACCTCTAAAACTTTAAATAGTCCCAGGCGAGGGTTAGTGGGCATGCTCCTCTGCCTTAGTGAGTGCTGAATGTTCTTCAGGCCTCTGTCAGCATTATCTCCCACCTTTGTGACTGCTAAATGTTCTCCAGGCCTCTGTCAGGTACCATAGCCCCAGAAGAACATTAGGAGGCATGGTCCCCTTCCTTGGGGGACAACTGAATGTTCCCTAGCCCTCTGTTAGTTAACATATCCTCAGGGGAGAGTCAGGAGGGCATGCTGCCCTTCCTTGGGGACTGCTTAATGTTCTTCAGTCCTCTTGTAGGTTACATAGCCTAGAAAAGGGTTAGGGGGCATGCTTCCCTGCCTTTGTCACTGCTTGATGTTCTTCAAATCTCATTTAGGTTACATAACACAGGGGAGGGCCTGGGGGGCATGCTACCCTGCCTTGGGGACTGCTGAAAGTTCTCCAGGTTTCTGTCAGGTTACATAGCACTAGGGAAGGGTTGAGGGCATGCCGCCCTGCCTTGGGGACTGCTGAATTTTCTACAGGCCTCTGTCAGGTTACATAGCAACACAGAACGTTCGGGTGCATGCTCACTTGCTATGGGGACTGTTGAAACTGCTTCAGGCCTCTGATAGGTTATATAGCATCAGGGAGCGGTCAGCAGTCATGCTCCCCTGCCTTGGTGGACTGCTGAAAGTTTTCCAAGCCCCTAGCAGATTACATTGCTCCAGAAGAGAGTCCTAGGCCTGTTCAGAACCTCAAAGAAAGCTGAAAAAGATTGAGTTTATCACATTTATTAACTGCATAATAGCAAAAGTTTTTTAAACAATAAAATTACTGGCTTGCAGCTAGTGGAAAAAGTGCAATAATGCAATCAGTGCAAAAGCATGCAGCACCTGTCATTTTAAAAGTATTTATAGAAAGAAGTGTGCAAATCCCAACAAAATTCCACCAAGCCCACTGCACATCCCCCATTTTCTCCCACATATTTCTCTAACCTGATTCCTTCATATTGGTATTTTTGTATGAATTTATTACCATTGGTTTTCTAGATACATGTGCTCAGTATTAACATTATCCTTTTCTCTCTGGTTTTCTTCACAGACTGGTGTGACAGGGTGACCCCTGTCTTAGGTTTCTCCCTAATAAGTAGGAGGCTGAGGTCTGCCCCCCCTTAAAAAAAAAAAAACTGGAGCAGAAGGCGTGGAAGCCTGAAATAAAGTGCCTTTAAAAGATGTACAAGGTGCAAGCAATGGCATTAAATGCTTCAGAAAGGAAATGCATATAATAAAGTGCATTTAAATATATATAAAGTGCATTATGTGTATTAAGGGCAGTAAAAGATATAAAATGCTGCAATACATAGAAGAACGATGCACATGAGTAAAAAGTATTAAGTGTTTTATATTAAAATTGGGTGCATCTCTAGGACATAGACAATTTCCAGTACATATAAAATACTGGAATAGACCAAATGCATACAAAAGGTGCCTCTTGAGGGTGAGGCTACCATTAGCAGTACACAATGGCCATTTCATGAAGTAAAACCTTATTTGACAGAGTGCACCTTAAAAAGGTAGAATAAAATATATAACAGACAGAGCTACTGGAAGTATTGCTAGTGATCTTTTCCCAGTAACTCGGTAAACCACATTGCCTCTGTTAGTGAACAGTGAAATAGAGGGCGTTTTATGTAGAACATTCATCTGTAGGCCAGAGTTATGTCCTGACAAAAATATGGCAAAGCTGGAACTGCACGTAAATAGTGTGGCCAGTGCTTTAGTTAAAATATAAAGCACAAGGTGCTTGTGTAAAATGAAAAGAAATACATGTTCAGCAATGCACAAGGAACCTTTCAAATTTACCCCAAGGTGAAGCTCTACGTACCAGCTAAAGTTGGTAGTCTGGTAGGCCAGGAAAAGTAGGCCCCAAAGTCCATCTCCTGATTCTGTAAGGGTCCTCTTTAGGGTTGGCAGCCCTCAAGCTGGTTGTATTTATAGTGACTCAAAAATGTGATGTCATTCCTATAGGGAGGGGCTTAGCCTCATAAGGGCTCATTATGAATGTATGTAATGTTTTGAGCCTGAAAAACAAGGCAGTGTGGCTTCATTTGATGTTCCCAGAAAAGCACCATATCCAGTCTGCATGTGAGGGATGTTTGTTGTTACATCTCTTTAAAATAAAATGTGTTATTCTGGTTTGAAGAAAAACAGGTGGATCACCTGACTATGATGTAACCACATAAAATGTATAAATGCCCACCACCAGAGGTTAGTTGTTAGATACAGATCCAGATAGAGTGTCAGTCTGGTACTGAGAGTCTGAGAAAGAAGACCCGAGAAAGACAGTGGGAGCACCCACTAAGTTAAGTACTGCTGGGTGCAGCAGTTATTGCTTGATGCTGAACTTATGCCTATTGTTTCACCTCCTGTGAGTTCTGGAATCATTTTATGACATCAAAATAAAATGATAAATGTCAATCCGGCATTTTTTATGCATTTAAGTTCTTGTGGTCTGCCTGTATTTCTGCTCCTGAACGGCGAACCTATCACAACAGGAGATGTGGTCGAGTGCAGGTACATCTTGCCTTTGCAATATTTAGGTTCTTAAAGGCTCCCTACTCTAGTTAATTTTTTTTCTTTCTGATTCTATACCTGCCCTAATACATTCCCAACGAACATCTTGGATGTTTCTGTGATTAACTTGCAGAGTATTTTTACAGTTTCTTTTTTATAAGATTTTTCTATTTTGTTTGAAATTGATCAATTTGTATTGGTGGTTACACATTTAGTTCTTTTGGTTTATTCTTATGTTGGACCACACATAAATAAGCCTGGCATTTATCTGAACATTTGATTTACATTTATGTCAATGAATGATAATGTCATAATAATGCTACACGCTTTGGGCACATAAGTGTGGTCAGAACCTCAGTTGAGCGCCTGCTGAGGAAGCTCCATTGAGCGAAGCACTGGAATTACTTTCTTACTAAAACAATTTGTTACTGCCAGGGTTCCACCAGGGGAATCCTGCAACCAGCAGCCAGCGAGCTACCTTTGTTATCAAAATTCCCTCATTTACCCAACAACTGCAATTATGGCAGCCTCGTGGCAATTTCTCCTCCTGACTGCACTGTGTATCATACCCCTTACTGGCTTATTATCTGAAAAATTTGAGACTGGGGGTACACCACATCCTCATCCTGAAGACTGCTCGCCCAATCTGACTCTACACATCACATGTTATGCCAAGGCTCCTTGCCAACTGATCCAGGTGGACTACCTTCCTTGAAGAGCAACTATTGCAGGTTTGTCTACGCCTCCTTCCTTATCTCTAATTAATTCAGGTTACTCCCACTGGCGTTATACAGCCAGAGTATTAGTCTCAGTGTCCTTAGGCTTGCATAAATTAAAAAACAAAGCTTGGCACCCCGGTTCCTCCTCCATGCCAAGCCGGAAAAAGCTTCAAGCTCATTGCCTTTCACTTAAATCCCTGAAAAAATTGCTACTTCTCATCTTACTCTGCTCTGGCAATGTCGAGCTTAATCCAGGGCCCATAAATAAACTTACCTCCCTTTCTGAGTCACTATCTCTTAAAGGTATTAGTTTTATGCACATTAACCTGTGCAGCCTGCTGAAAAAATTCACCCTTATCCAGGCTTGGACCGCCCATACAATGCCAGATGTGCTTGTTATCTCAGAATCCTGGCTTCGGCCCTCTACGCCAAATAATGTGATTAATATACCTAACTACCAGAACTTTAGATGTGATAGGCAAGCCAGAGGAGGTGGGGTCGCCATCTACATCAAAGATAGATTTGTGGCATCAACACTTAATTGTAACTCACTGGTAGCAGGATTTGAGTGCCTGGACATAAAAATTGACCTATCCCCATCGTTAGCACTCCGAGTCATAGGATGCTATAGACCACCATCTGCCGGTACTCAGCTCTTGTTCTATCTTACAACTATCTTGGACACTAGCCCTCTGGAAACAATTATCCTCGAGGATCTAAACTACGATTGGCTGTCGGAAGCCAGTCACCCACTTAAATCTTTCTGCAACTCCCTTGGTTTCACCTTACTCAACAAAGAGCCCACCCATATCAACAAAAAGAATACAGCCAAAAATACCCTTCTGGATGTCCTGCTTGTGAATAAACCCCATTCCTTCTCCCACGTTGGAACCTTTGACATGGATATTAGTGACCATTGCCTAATAGCTGGAGTTTGGGCAGCCAACAAAGTGCCAACTACAGCCAAATTCTCCACCAAAAGGTCAACCAGGTCATTCGACCCAAAGGCATGCCTACTTGACCTAAAAAACTCCCCCTTGTGGCAGAGTTTTTGCCTTGCTAAAACAGTGGAAACTGAATATTCTCTACTACATGAAATCATTACCTACGCCATGAATCTACATGCGCCTCTGTCAAAAATACACAAAAAGGCTAGCAAATGCCGTTGGTTCACTCAAGATCTCAAGGCTGCACTACTGTCCAGGGATAAACTCTGGAAAAATGCCCGCAAATCCCAAAACGAGGAAGATTGCCGCCTCTTTAGAACAGCCAGAAATCGCTACACCAAACTGATTAGGGAAGCTAAAGCCTGCTATTACCAAGCAGAACTAGATACTGCAGCCAATTGTCCCTCCAAATTCTGGGTCACAATCAAAGAACTGGTGGGAGCCATGTCACAAAATATCCTCCCTACAAAAATTACCTCTGACAATACAGTAATCAATGACAAAAAAGAGATACTGTAGGCATTCAACACACACTTCGTCACAGCAGGGTTAGCCTTCGATAACTCACCTGCATGTAGCCTGCGCACCCAACTTGGCATGACCCCACCAAATGTTGGCTCCGTTAGTCAACATTTCTCATTCTCATCGGTTTCCCTCAAGGAAGTGGAAGACTTTATTCTCCACCTGGATACTAAGAAAAGTGCCGGAGCAGATGCACTTGAACCATACTTCCTAAAGATAGGCACTGCCAATATGTGGCATGCTATTACTCATTTATTCAACCTGTCCCTAACACAAGGTACTCTCCCTCTATCATGGAAGATCGCACACGTTATCCCGCTATTTAAATCTGGAGACCCTTGAGACCTTAATAACTATAGGCCAATTTCTCTCCTACCCACACTCTCGAAGTTACTGGAAAAAATAGTAAATGGCCAACTAAGATCCTTCATCGACAGAGAAAAATTACTAAATCCCCTTCAATCCGGATTCAGAGCCAACCACAGTACAGTCTCGGCATTAGCTAAAGTAACAAATGACTGGCAACTGGAGTTGGAGCATAAAAATTCAGTATGTGCTGTGTTTCTTGACCACAGCAAAGCATTCGACACAGTTGACCATGACCTGCTCCTCGACTCGCTAAAAACACTAGGATTGGATGCTACTTCTCTAAACTGGTTCTCTGAATGTCTGACAGACAGATACCAGCAGGTGAAAGTGGATGGTGAACTATCTGCCCTAAAACTCTTACAAAGAGGTGTCCCTCAGGGATCCATATTAGGTTCCCTCATCTTCGCAGTGTATATCAACAACATTGATGAGGGAATCAAGGATGCAAGTATTCACTTATTCACGGATGACACAGTGCTGTACCCGAGTCGTCCCACACCAAAAGAAGCTTGTACTGACCTACAAAAAGATTTCAGCCTCCTGCAACTCCAACTAATCAATAAAAAACTCCTATTAAATGCTAAGAAAACTAAAGCCATGTTATTTTCCCCCGAAAACTACACAAGCGCTACTGACTCACTCCCTCCAATAACCACGATGCTGGGAGAGTGCTTAGAGTACGTTCCGAAATTCAGATATCTTGGGGTCTGGATCAACTGTAAACTCTCCTTCACTGACCACCTGGAAGACTTGCTGAAAAAATTAAGTTAAAGACTTGGCCTTTTTTACAGGATTAGAAGACTTCTTACAGCAGACGCAAAGAAACGACTAGTGCAAGCCACGTTCCTGTCCTTAACTGACTACGCAGACTTCATACACAGTAGCTATGCGGCTTCCTATCTTGTAAAATTGGATGCGCTCTACCACAGAGCTATACGCTTCATCATTGACCTCCCCTTCTGTACCCATCATTGCGCACTATATGCCGACACGGGCTGGACCTCACTTCACTATAGGCGCAACTTTAATGCAGCAGTATGGACACTTAGAGCCCTCAGTGGCAAACTCCCTCAATACATCGTTGACTGTCTGTCTCTGATTGTGCCCAGGAATTATTCCCTTAGAAGCTGCTCACAACTCCTGCTAAATATACCCAGGGCACTCACACGAGTCGGGAAAGCTGCCTTTGGATTCGCACTCCCATCAATATGGAATAAAACCCAAAAAATACTTAAGCTGAAAACCCCAGTAAGTACCCTTTTGTTCAAAAGGCTTTACTGTGATGGCATTACGGAAATTTGCAGCTGCTTTGCAGACACTAACTAACCTCCCTCCCTCAAGCGGCGGCCCCAGCTGAAATGTGTGCCTCTGCCTCTAGCATGCCCACCAATAGATCCACAGGATTTATTGGCGAACTCTCATATCTTCTTCTTTGATGCTCTGAACAGCTGCAGCCTGATTCTAGCACATGCTACCGCACTTGGGGATAATTATCGTCTTTCGCCCCAAAAAATATTCGGTCCCACGTCCATCCAACACCTCCCTTTTTCCCAACCTCCAGGACCCTCCCAGCTATGCCCTGCTACTGTATTCCTCCTCTTGCACTTAGTAGAACGGCAGCTTTTCTCCTCCATATGTTGCTGCATTTTGGGGCAAAAATCGCTTAGTCACCTTTCATATGGTCCTCTGCCCTCCCAGTCCCTCACTCTGCTTTAGCAATTGGGTCCTCTTTGCTTGCGCCCCTATTCCCCACCTCTCCCTACATTATGCGCTTGATATCTTCTATCTGGTATGCCTACCCTCTCCCTAACATTTCCCACTGCAAAATGCACAGTTTTGGGGCTTGGATCCAGCACAAGTTCATTATCCATGACTCCCTGTAGTTCTATGTTCAATGTATATTACCTGTAAATGTGCATTTTTACTATAATAGCAGCTATTTTTACTGTTTGTACTATTGTAACTTGTCTTTCTGTATTATTACTGTAGGACCGCAGGTTCACCTTGTAAATGAGCTTGCTCAATTGTGCCCGCCTGGATAAATAAAGATATTGATTGATTGATTGATTGTGTAGTGGTAGGCATATTGCTTGGTTTGGAATGACATCCTTATTAATAAATTGCATTTGGCACTGAATTTGTGGACTACAGATCTTTTCTTTGGCTACTGCCATTTCTACTCACTCCAGTGTGCATACTGTTTTTGAACTGGTGGGGTTCAAAAAAGCCTGTGACAGGCATAAGGCTATCATAGAGATAAGGGAGAAAGAGACTGTGCCATAGATAAAGTACAGTTTGCAGCAAAAAAAAAAATGAATGATAGAAGAAAATGAGCAGACTGGGTGGGTTCAGCGGCCTTTACCTGCTGTCACATTTTCTATGTTTCTATGTTTTCCCTCACTACCTTGGCCACTTCCCTGTAGAAACATAAACATCTGTTTTACCTTCTCCTTTTACTTGCTTCATTCATGCAGAGGTTGGTTACCTTAATTAATTTATGCCCTCCCTTATTTTTCCCCTCTATGCCTCCCCTAATATGAGGCAATTTCTGAGGCAGTCTCCCATTTCTTTTAAATTTGCCCTCCTTAAGTCCTAGATGAACAGGTGGCATAATGGGAAGTACTCCCTCTGCCTATCAGGTCTCCAGTGTACCACAGTTCCTGTCATATGAGCCTTGATACAGCACTTTTGCACCTGTTAAGGTGGACCATACTGTACTATAACTGCACCTTACTGCACTTTGTACTAAGTCTGTAACTCTGTAGTATTCAATAATGTAATTGTTCCTGCACTCTGCCTTGCATCAAAAAACTGTGACTGTGTTGTGCTCAACATTTCTCCTGTATTTTTTCCCCAGGTTGCAGTGTGTGCTTTTCTCGGTTACCAATTTTTAAACAAACAAACAAACAAAAGTCCAGGACTCTGGTTCCTCATGTGGTTTGCTGTCTTAACATTAAATAATATTGTACGGTGATCACTGGTACCTAAGGAACTGCCCACTGTGATATCTGCAATGCCATCCCTGTGTGTAAGCACCAGGTCCAGCACTGCCCCCATCCCTAGTGGGTTCCTTGACTAGCTGCCTGAGAAAACCCCTTGTAGAAAGTCAGTGTTGGTCCAGATCCCTGCCAAAGGTGCAGCTGGAAGGCTCCAATCGACATCTGGTAGACTGAAATCCCCAAACAGCAACATCTCTCCTGTACTTGCCATCCTGACCATGGCTTTTACTAGTGCCTTATTCAACTCCTCTGCCTCCCCTGTATGGATGATTGCTGCAATACCTGTCTCCAGCTGCCAAGTCAGCCATTTACTCCCCCTCTCCCCCTAAAAGTACAGTGTAGTCTGAGTAGCATGTTTCGCTCTAATCTCTCTGACACTAGCTGGCTAAGTTGGCCCTTCTACCTCCTGAGCTCTAGCAGATCTGTTGTATCCTATGACCCCATATGTTTGCTTCCAATTCCTTCACTCTTGCAATAAGATCTCTGTCTTTCCCCTTCTCTGGTTTTTCACTTGTGAACTGCAAAGAAAATTGCTATACCTCTCAAAAATGCCTTCATGGTGTCCCACCAAACAGCCTCAGTCATCAGGGGAGTATTACTTTATCCCTGACAGTCATTTCCCTGACACCCAACATCCCGAAGCCACAATCCCGGCACCCATTTGCCCAACATTTCAATTTTGCGTCTGAAGCGGAGTTTGTAATCCTAAATACTGGGAGGAGTAGGTGGCGAAACTCCTGAAACATAAAAAAAAAAAGCTCTGCCATGGTCAGCTTCGTAACTGTCAGGCAAACAGGTGTCAGGATTTAAGCAATAATGACCGAAGAGCCAGTCATTTCCTTGAAATTAATGACTGGCTGAGGGGGTGACCCGAGGCACATCTGAGGGCCACAGCCACCCAGTCGGTCATTAATCAAAAGGAAATGACCAACTCTGAGGTCATTATTGTGATTATAAGTCTAACCACAATAATGATTTATTTAATTTGTGTTTGAATTATGTTTTTTGTGGTGGTGATTAGTGGAAAGAGCTGAGTGGCAGCCTCATCGGTCACTTCTAAGAGATTTCAAACAGGTGCAGCAGCCAATCAGCAACATTAGTAGCATAATGAATAATTAATTGGACTTATAATGTGGCTTTGGGATGTTGGGTGTCGGGGAAATGACTGTCAGAATAACGTGGTATATCAGTTGTCACTCCACTCTGGTTGTTGTCAAAAAAGTTCCACATGGCCATTAAGATTGACAAACCCAAGGAACACTTACCATTGATCTGTCAAGGTTCAGGAGACCCAAAACAATAATGTTTTTTTTTTCCTTTTGCTGCTTGTGGAGTGGGGAGTTAGGGTTGGAAACCCTAACACTACATTTCCCTACTTTTGTGGCATTAAGCTGAGCCCTAACTGGTGCATTAATGCTGAGTTTTGCAAAGAATGTGTATCTCTCTATATCTCTCTGTATCTCTCTATATCTCTCTATCTCCCTCTGTATCTATATCTCTATCTATCTCTATATATATCTATCTATTTCTCTCTATCTATATCTATCTTTCTCTATATCTATATCTCTCTCTCTATATCTATATCTATATCTATATCTCTATCTATCTATCTCTCTCTCTCTCTATCTCTGTCTATACATATTATGGTAGCACAGTAGTGCTACCATAGTTAGGGTAGAGGAGCCATTTCTATGTTAAACCCCAAAACTTTGCACCTTAATAACTTTGCAACCATTTGACAGATTTGCCTAAAATTTGGAATACATGATCAAGAACCATAGGCCTTGGGATCTACCAAGTTATGTACTGGTTGGATTTATGGCTGTGGAGTTATTAAGCATGATCTGCACATGCATTTACGCTTTTCTGGAATTCGACGGTCGCGCCTACAGGTCGTACGGTTTGCGCGACCGGCCCAAAATCTTCAGGGAACCTGCGGCTGGGGTCTCCGATGTGCATTTAGAAGATTTAGTGAAAAAATATTAAATGGTTCAAAAGTTATTCAAAAAACAATTTCCCATTATAAGTCAATGGGAAAAGTTAACAAAAAGTTTGACAGTGTCGCAAATGCACTTTTTACTGTCGCAAATGGCCCTGTTACTGTCGCAAATCCACCATCTTGTTTTCAGTTAGTGATCAGAAAAATGCTTGGCATTTAAAATTGAGACCCTCTAGCAACCTAATTATTTTTGTATTCACCTAGTCGGGCCCTGAGGATGCTAGCCATGTCTTTATTTTGGGGTAAAACACCCCAGAAATATGTTTTTCAAATTTCTGGAAAAAGTACTTTCGCAAAGTAGTGTCGCACTCACGAAAGTGTCACAAATTTTTTGTGAAAGCTTTCGCACATTGCGACACTACTTTGCGACACTATAACCAAAATAACAGTAATTCTTTGGCACTCCACTGCAAAAGAACGGTTGGGAGTTTTGGGATAAAATTTGGAGGGAATGCAGATGACAGATATGCCTTTCAGTATTGTATTGAAAAAATATTACACGGCGGCAAAGTTACGGCACTCCAAAGTTGATGGTTTTTCCCTTAGGATAACATTACGGCGCCCGACGCATTACAGGAATCCTTTGGCACCCTGCTGCAAAATAACGGTTTAGTCTTTTTCCTGAAATTTGGAGGGAAGACAGCCAACAGCCCACAGATGTGCCTTTCAGTGGTTTGGTGAAAAAATATTACAGGGAGGAAAAGTTATGGCACTCCGAACTTCTCTTTTTTTCCCATAGGATAACATTACGGCATTCGCCGCGCCTTTCCAGGCCAGTATCTCGGAAACAGTGCAAGATACGGACTTTTTGTTGGAAAAAACCTATACTTCTGCTGCTTTACACATGTCATGGGGTGAGAGTTAGGGCTGACGATCCCAATGCGCACTCCAATGCCAGTTGGGGGGGGTGGGTGGGGTCCAAGGGTTTCAACCCTAACACCGAATTTCCTCATTTTTGTCGCTGTGGAACAACCCTAACTAATGCATTAAACGGAGTTTTTGCCTCTAATACATATATATATATATCTATATATCTATATCTATCTATATATATACCTATCTATCTAGCTCTCTCTCTCTCTCTCTCTATGTCTATCTCTCTATCTATATATATATATATATATACATATATATATATATGTATATATATATATATATCTATATCTATATCTATATCTATATCTATATCTATATCTATATCTATATCTATATTATGGTAGAGTAGCACTTTTAAGGTTAAAGGGTGAAACTTTGCACCTTAATTACTTTGCCACCGTTCAATGGATTTGCCTGAAATTTGGCAGGCACGGAGGGGGGGGGGGGACCATAGATCTTGGGATCTGCCAACTTTCGTATCAGTTGGATATATGGCTGCAGAGTTATTAAGTGACATCTGTGTGCGTAATTATGCTTTTTTGAGAATTCTTTGCTCTCGCCTACAGGTTGCACAGTTTGTGCGACTGGTCCAAAAACTTCAGGGAACGTGTGGCCAAGGTCCCTGATGTGCCTATTGAAGATTTCATGAAAAAATATTAAACGGTTCAAACGTTATTCAAAAAACAAGTTCCCATTATAAGCCAATGGGGAAAAATTGACAAAAAGTTCAACACTTTCACAAATGCACTTTTTAGTGTCGCAAATGGCCCCAGTAGTGTCACAAATCCATCATTTTGTTTTCAGTTACTGATCAGAAAAATGCTTGGCATTTAAAATTGGGACCCTCTAGGAACACAATTCTTTTTGTGTTCACCTAGTCGGACCCTCAGTATGCTAGCCATATCTTTATTTTGGGGTTAAACACCCCAGAAATATGTTTTTAAAATTTCTGGAAAAAGTTGTGTCGCAAAGTAGTATTGCAAGCACGACACTTTCGCAAATTTTTGTGAAAAGTGACACTACTTTTCAGGCTATGGCCAAAATGACAGGAATTCTTTGTCACCCTGCTGCAAACAAACAGTTTGGTCTTTTGGGCTGAAATTTGGAGGGAAGGCAGCCAACATCTCACATATGTGCCTTTTGGTGGTTTGGTGAAAAAATATTGCATGGCTGCAAAGTTACAGTACTCCAAAGTTGACATTTTTTCCCCATAGACTAACATGGTGGCGTACGCCGCGCCTTTCAGGGCTCATATCTCGAAAATGATGCTAGATACAGATTTCGTTGTGAGATGCATAGCCCTATGGGCTATGTAATAACAAAAACCTAGCCAGGAAAATCAAGATTTTTGTGAAATTTAAATTTTTTTTTCTACGTCGTGTAGTTGCTGAGATATTAGCAATTAAGTACTTCCAATGCTTGTTTTAAGCTTCGATTCCCATTACAGTGCATACGTTCTTTGCACACACTGTGTTTCTGTATGCACCTGTTTGGCAAAAACAGAGTATGCACTTCCGTTACTGTTACAGTTACTGTTTCCACTTGTGCTTGTGCCTCCATTTGCGTTACCATTCCCGTGTATGCTACCGTGTGCGTTACCCTTTGCGTTGTCATTCGTGCTTGTGTTTTCATTACTATTACCATTTGCATTTCCACTACTGTTTCTGTTTGCGTCACTGTGTGCATTGCCATTTGCATTTCTGGCAGCCCTTTTGTTTGCATTTCCATTTCTCTTTCGTTTTGTGTCTTCTTTGCTGTCACTGTTACCATTTGCATTTGCAATTGCGTTACTGTGACTGTACACATTACAGTTTGCGTTTCCATATGCGCTTGCATTTCCTTTTGCTTCTGTTTCCTTTGCTGTTATTGTTGCTGTTACCATTACCATTTGCGTTTTCAATTGTGGTACTGTGCCCGTGCGCGTTTCGATTTATATTTCAGTACGTGCTTCTGTTTCCATTTCCATTTCTCTTTCCTTTGACATTATTCTTCATGTTAACTTTACCATTTGCTTTTACAATTGCGGTACCGTGCCTGTGTGTGTTACAGTTTGCGTTTACATGTGCGCTTGTTTTTGCATTTCTGTTCCCTTTCGAGTTCTTTTTGCTGTGACACTTAACATTTCCATTTAAAATACCGCTGCCATCACTGTTCGCATTACCAGTTGCATTTTCATATGTGCTTCAATGTCTGTTTGCATCACTGTTTGCTTCACTGTCACTTTGCACTTGCGTTTCTATTAACGTTTCCTTTACCATTTATGTTTGCATTACCATATGCGCACTGTTGGCGCTTCTGTTTACATTGCTGTTCCTGTTACTATGTCACAAGACATCATGTGGCAGGAGTGTAGGGGCCCAAAGGGGCCAGGATCTCACCACAACATCCCATTCACTATTTCTCGTCATCTTTCTCAAGGAAGGAAATTAGAGGAAAAAACTCAGTTTAATGCATTAGTTAGGGTTGTTCCACAGCAACCCCCACTTGTCAGGGGTGCATGTTGGGGTCATCAGTCAACTCTCACCACATTCCTCCTATGCCTCTGCTTCTTTACACATGTGATGGGGTGAGAGTTGGGGCCAGCGTGCGCACCCCAATGCAGACTGGGGTAGGGCTGGGGTCCAAGGGGGGCTTTCAACCCTAACACCAAATTTCTCACTTTTGTTGCTGTAGAACAACCTAACTAGTGCATTACATGGAGTTTTTGCCTCTAATATAAATATAAATATAAATATAAATATAAATATAAATATATATATTTATATTTGCCCCTCAAGCCACTGATGCCTTTTGTCCCTGTCTTCAGACACCAGCAGAGTGGTCACGTCATCAGTGCTGAAAGGGCAGCTGGATCTGTGTAATTTTATTCAGTCCTCCCCCCGAGACAGCACTATTTCTAATTATTCTCCAGCTGTGGGACAGTTTAATATGAGGCCTGCTCCTAACCTGGGAGTACCGACAAGAAACTCCTCACTAGTTTTTGGCCCTTCCTTCATTCCCCTGCCCACCCAATTTAGTATAAAGATCTCTAATTGAGACTGACACTTGGTTCTCAGCAGTCCATGATCCCCTCATATGGCCTACATCTGCCCCCCTCATCCATAACAACTCCATTATTTCCCCCCACCAATCTACCCTTGCTCCCACCTCACTCCTGTTATAAGTTACCACCTTCTTCCTCCGCACTCCTATTCCCCTACTACCTCCTCACCTCCTAACATCATCATTCATTGAACTGCCCCTCTGGGAGTCCCACCCCACCACCACTCATCCTACCCTGTTCTCCCCTCTGTTAATTTCCCCACAGCACCTGACTGTCAACATCCCTCTTAAGATCTTTCTCTCCATACAATTACTATTGATAAAGTCATTTTACTGACTATACAATTAATTGTTTTGAACTTTACAGTTTGTGCCTTACATGATACCCTACATGTAATGATTTTCCCCACTGTGCCTTATGGTTTTTGTGCCCTGACTGTGTAAATCTGACTGTACTCCTATGATGTGGTACCTTTGTACAAGAACCACTGGTTCAAAGGTGTTTCTAATCCTAGAAATAAATAAATAAATAAATATAAAAGTTCTGACGTCTACTGTAGGAGGGGACTTGTGATGTAGGTGTCTGCCCAAGTAGCTATTCTTCAGGGATCTATATTGAGGGATAGTGTATATGGATTATGAGTTAGAATGTAATGTATTTTCTTTTTTCTTTTATTTTTTCTTAAAGTTTATATCAGTGTTTTTTGACTTATAATGCGTTATCAGTGCAATTTATCTAGGACTTAATTAGAGTTATATAAGCCACTGTCTTATTTTCTTAGGTTTAATTCAATCCACTTGTAATTTACTGCCTGGTACTACCTCTAACTTTACTCATGTTGGCTGCAATTTTCTCTTTGATGGCATCTTACCACTGTCTTTTTATTTTTGCTTGTGTTGCTTTTAGTGCTGCTGACAACTAATTACTGTTCTTTTGTTAAGCATTATAGAGCATTATAATCATGTAATGTGATTCTTCGCCTACATCTAGCCACTGTACTCAGAGTTTTATATACACTGTTACCAATGTCTCCACTGCCTTAATGTGCCTTAAATGGCAAAGTTTATGTCTCCACCCCTTTCCCTCTACCTAGCTACTGTAGTGACGCCCTATACTCCCTTCTATTTTCCCTTTTACTGCTTTCTCTTCTCCTACCATAGTTGCTGATAACTGCAGTGCTACCTCTCCTGCTTCTTCTACCTGCTCTCCTCACTATGCTCCTCTTCATCACCACTCTCCCCCTCTTGTTTACCCTGATGTTCATCCCACACACTACCCTTCCTGCCGTACCACCCTTACTCGCCTTTCCCCATCCACTCCCCCATTCTTCCATCTTCTTGTCTCCACCCCTTCCTTCACTACTCTCGACTCCCAGGACCCTCTACCCTTCCTGCTTCTTGCCTCCATTTAGCATCACTTTGCTCTGTGCTACTTACACACAGTCCCCCCAAGTCATCCCCCCACCCCTCTGCCTCAAAGGTGGATATCTATCCTCTCTAATTTCTTCACCGTTTTACTGCTGTTAGCAGCAGGTGATATTGAGCCTAACCCTGGCCCTTTCCTACACTCCCCCTCTGATCTTCCCAAAGGTCTAAATGTGGTCCATCGAAACTTTAGGAGCCTCCTTCCCAAGATCAATCTGCTCCAGCCACTCATGATTAATCTTAACCAAAGTGTGTTAATCGTCGCAGAATCCTGATCCTCCTCCAAGATTCCTGACACAGCCATCTCCATCTCAGGTTACTCCATCATCCAGCATGATCACCGAACCAGGGGTGGGGTGCGTGGCCATATACATTTCCTCATCCATCCAATGCACTGTCATCCTCTCCACCTCCTGTCCCTCTGCCTATGAACTGCTGACCAGGCCACCCTACCTCCTTGATCACTGACATCATTTCAACTCTCTCCACCCACTCCTCTCTAGGTAAACTCCTCATCCTCAGGGATTTTAACATAAATGGATTCTCCAGTTCTCAAACCAAATTCTGGAATGAAATCTCCTCCCTTAACCTTACACAGTTCATCTCTAATCCAACCTGCCTAAACCACAAACCTGGTAAACATACCCTGCTAGACTGGGCTCTTGTGAGATACCTTCACTGGGTAATTGCTTCAGGAATTCTTCCAGATGCACTCATTGACCACCATATGGTCTACTGTGTGAGTAAAATTCACAGCCCCAGAGCCCCACCAAACATTCACCTGTTTCATTCCTTCAGGTCTTTGAATTTGTCCTCCCTCCAAGGGGACTTAGTAGCAACTGACTGGTCTCCTATTTCCACCATCATTTGAATTTACACAGGACCATCTTGAAAACAGGATCTTTTTGGCCCTAACGATGTATATGTAACATCCTCCTGTATAAAAATAAAGATTTCTACTACTACTACTACTGTTTCCTCAGTTGATTCTACCCTCAGTTACTTTAAGACTAGGTTCTTAAATGGATATACTATGTTTCCCCTAAACTCACTATGCCGACGCTAGGCATACTGAGTAAATTGTCCTAACAGCTACAGTCCTGAATCATTCTCATGCCCAGGAGACAAATGTCAGGCATGTTAAAAGAAATAAGTGTTACATGTGGGGGAATTTGCCCCCCGCACCCCCCACACCCCTGTAACTAAAATATCTAACTCCAAGGGGACGCGGACCCTGGAGTAAGTTAAAATTAGTTATGGGGGGTGCAGTGTTTAAAAAGACATGACCTGGACTAGAACCCAGGTCATGCACAGCATGCAGACCAAGCTACCAGTGGTATTCCTCTCCACACCACTGGGGCAACTCAGCCAGTGACCCCATCCAAATGTCCATTCCTCAGCAACAGATGGGGTAGGGTAGCATTCCATCATATCTGCTACCTTATCCTGTTGGGAGCTATTGCATTGGGTTTAGTAGCGTCAGGCTACCGCGTCTCTTGGGCAGAGCTGACCGGGGTACTGCTTGTCAGGCAACCCAGCCTAGGGATAATGTAAGGGTACCTCTTAAATATCTGGGACCTGCATGCCCCCATCAGGAAAACCAGGGACAGAGGCTCCCACTTCTCTTGGGTGTCAGCCGAACTGCTGGCCTGTCAGCGTGCTTGAGACCTAGCATGGAAGACATACAAGGTCTCAGGCACCCATGTGGAATTGCTTAAATATGGGGCACTCTGAAATGCCTGCACTAAAGCTGTCAGACTTGCCAAAGCAGATTATTTTTCATCCACCTTCCAGGATACCATTAACCACCCCTCCAAGTTCTGGAAGGTAGTCCATGCTCTGTTCTCCCCCCACGCCCAGTCCCCTGCCCAGGTCTTAAAGGTAAGAGACAACACTATTTCAGATCCCCCCCCTTTGTGGCTACTGTATTTAACATTTACTTCACCACCTGTGTTTCCTCACTTCTTTCCTCCCTACCCCCCTCTGTTCCCCCACTGTCTACACCCTACACACCCACTTCTTCTACCTCTGAGTCCTCCTTCTTAACTATTTCTCCTGCTGACACCCTGAAGGCTCTTCTAGCCCTTAACTCCCATAAGGGTAAAAGCTCAGATGGGCTTGACCCCTAGCTCCTTCATCTCTTGGCCCCCATCATCGTCTTTCCAGTCACCTCCCTTTTAAACATCTCCTCCCAGGCCTCCATTCCTGATGCCTGGAAGCTTGCCACAGTTGTCCCCCTCCCCAAAAGGAGGTGCTTCTTCAGGCCAAGCAACTACCACTCAATATCTTTGCTCCCAGTCCTTGCCAAACTTCAAGAACAGCTCATACTGGCACAGCTTTCTCTTTTCCATGATTCTTTCTCCTTCTTCACCTCCTTCCAGTCTGGTTCTAATAAGGCCCACTTCACTATGACTTCCCTTCTCTGGCTTACTGCCTCCATTCTCTCTGGCATGGATCAGGGATGCATCACATCTGCCATCTTTGTCAATCTGCCAAAGCATTTGACACTGTTGCCCTCACCCTTCTCTTCAACAAGCTTGCAGCAGCTGGTCTCTCCAAAACTGCTGTTAACTGGTTCCACACCTGTCTTGTGGGTAGGACTCAAGCAGTCAGGATAGGTAGCTCCCTCTCCTCCCTCTCCCCATTAACACTGGAGTTCCTCAACATTCTTAAATGACCTACCTACTGTCTGCTCCTCTGCGCCTATTCACATGTACCCAGATGGTACTGTTCTGTGTGCCTCCAGCACCTCCCCTTCCTAGGGGTGGACAAAAGGTGGTCCATTATTCAGGGAGGAATACTAGTTGCCACAGATGAGTGCATTAGGCTCAGGGGGAAGAAAACAAGGGCCAAAGTGCCCAGCTGGTTCGGTTCTGGGGTTGCCTAGGCAGTAATGGAAAAGAGGTTGGCATATAGAAAATTCAGGAAGACCAAGAGAGAGGTGGATAGGGAAAATTACCTAAAGTTGGCTAGTGAGGCAAGTAAGGAAGTTTGGTGAGCAAAGGCACTGAAGGAGCTGCAGATAGCTGAAGGAATTATGAAGGGGTAGAAGGCTTTCTTTTGATATATAAGTGAGAAAAGAGACAAGAAGGAAGGGATTGTTAGGTCTAAGAAATGGGAGGAGTGGCTGTAGGATAATGAGGGAAAAGCAGAGATACTAAATTAATACTTCTGTTCTGCCTTTGCCAGGGAGAAGGATGGACCAGTGCCTTCAGGAGGGAAAAGAGGAGTGGGGGGGGAACACAGATGCAGTGATAGAGAAGGATATAATAAGAGAGGGGCTGCTGGCATTGAAGGTGGACAAATCACTAGGCCCGGACAGAGTACATCCAAGGTTACTAAAGGAACTGGTTGAGGAGCTGGCAGACCTATTTAATAGATAACTAGAGTCAGGCGTGGTACCACAAGACTGGAGAACAGCACATGTAGTGCCCCTCCAAAAAAGCGGTCCCAAGGATGACCCAGGGAATTACAGACCAGTCAGTCTAACCTCCATTGTGGCCAAGATCATGGAGACCATACTAAAGGAAAGATTGGTGGAATATCTAGAAGAGCATGGTCTCCAGGATGCAAGGCAGCATGTGTTCATGGGGGGGAGGTCGTGTCACATGAATCTGATTGATTTCTTTGACTGTGTCACTAAGACAGTAAACAGGGGCCAAGTGGTAGACATCCTCTATCTTGATTTCAGCAAGGCCTTTGACACTTTGCCCCACAAAAGGTTGATCAGGAAGTTGGTGGATCTCGGGGTTGTGGAAAAGATGTCTAGATGGGTGGAAAACTGGCTGAGGGACAGAACCCAGAGGGTGGTTGTGGGTGGAGAGTTATCTGGCACCTGAGAGGTAACCAGTGGGGTCCCGTAGAGCTCAGTGCTGGGGCCGGTGTTGTTCAGTGTCTTCATCAGTGACATTGGGGATAACATTAAGGGCACAATACACCAATTCACGGATGACACCGAGCTCTACTTGAGAGTGTACACAGCTGAAGGGATACAGGACCTACAGGATGATCTGGAAAGCTGGGGAGGTGGTCCAGGATCTGGCAGCTTGGCTTCCATGCCAAGAAATGCAAAGTTATGCATATTGGAGCCAAAAGTCCCAGGACAGAGTACTACCTGGGTGGAGTCCGAATATCTGCATCAGAGGAGGAGGACCTGGGATTGATGATCACTAGTGACCTGAAGCACTCCATGAAGTGCAAGAAAGCAGCAGCAAAGGCAAAGAAGATGCTGGGATGCATATCTGGGGGGATCAGAAGTAGGATATAAGAGGTTATACTACCCTTGTACAGGTTTCCAGTAAGACCTCATCTAGAGTTTGGGATTCAATACTGGTGTCCACACCTCAAAACGGATATTAACCTGTTGCAAAAGGTCCAGAGGAGGGCTACAAAGATGATAGCAGGTCAGCAGGGTAAGGCATATGAGGAGAGGTTGATGGCACTGAACATGTACTCCCTGGAAGACAGGAGAGAGAGGGGGGACATGATGGGGACCTTCAAGTACTTGAAAGGGATAAAGAAGGTGGATAAGGAGAGTCTCTTTAAGCTGAGTGGCAACCATAACACAAGGGGGCACAGTCTTAAGCTGGAGGGTGGGAGGTTCAGGAGGGAGGTCAGGAAGCACTTCTTCACAGAGACGGTGGTGGACACTTGGAATGCACTGTCAAAAGAGGAGATCTCGTTGAAGACAGGGGTAGCTTTAAGAGAGGCTGGGATAGGCACAGGGGGAAGGTAAGGATCATGGGTAGGGAGGATGGGAGGTGTAGGAAGGGAAGGCAGGGACAGTAGCTCAAGCTGTGTACCCTGCATTATGAGTGGACTAGATAGAACAACTGGTCTTCTTCTACTGGCTTCTTCATATGTTCAAATGTGGTGACCAGCCTTCAGCTGGACTTCAATAAGGTTCAACTCTGGTTTTGCTTTAATCAATTATCCCTCAAAGTCAAGAGGCAGAAACTTACAAGGCTTCCTGCCATCCTTTCTTTCCACACCCTCGAGTGGTCCATATTAGAGGTTGTCACCTCCTTCAAATACCTAGGGCTCTGGCTCAAAAAGCACCTGAACTTTTCTGGTCATGTGGATGCCATCCATAAAAAATTGCATCCCAAACTAGGTGCTCTGTACAGACTTTGTGGTTGCATCCCACTCCTAATCTTTGACTATGGTGAAATAGTCTACAGCACAGCCCCTAAGTTCACCATAACCAGACTAGATACCCTCTTTAACTCCTTTTTTCACTTTGCTCTTGACAGCCTGCCCCTTACGCACCACTGTGACCTTTGTGCTGCTCTATCCTTCCTCTCCTTGGGTCCAGATGACTCGCACACTGTTCCTCCCTAGTCAGAAAGTACTGGCTCAGCTCCATCCCTACCCACCTCTCTGCCCAACTCTCCACCACTCCTTCTACCACCTGCTCTTTCCATAACTCTGGCTTGTGGACCCTTGTCCTCTCAGTCCAATCTTCCAAGATGGGACAGGCTGACTTCTCCTACCGTTTCCTGAAAATTTGGAACTCCCTTCCTTTTGATATCCACTCTGCACTGTCCACTTGTTTGTAATCCTTTCTTCTTCACAATTGCACTTCTTTCCATCCTACAACTGCATCTAATCCCACTTCCTTTCTTCCCTATTCTCTATTCTTGTAGGCCTGGTGACCTGTACTTTCTTTCTTTTTTATTGTTGTCCTCATCACACATTAAGCTGGACATAGCTGTAATTGTAATTGTTCAGATTTTCATCCTTGTATAATGTTTTATTTTGTTCATCTTGTTTTATGTATAAACCAATTGCATTCTCCAGTTCCTCTTCCCCTAGGATGCATCTGGAAATGAGTTATTGCAGCTCTGTATGCCTTTCCTGCTGAAACTTTTCAAATAAATAAATACACATATATATATATATGTATAATAGATAACCCACTCTATGGTGTGTGGTCACGCTCTGATATACGCATGCCTTGGTTTGCATTGTACGCACGAGACCGTAGGCCGAGTGCGTCAACCACCCAAGGCGTGCGTATCCGGTACTGAACTACGCTGACGTCATTTATGGCACAGCTCCTTCCTCCTCCCTTGCAAAACTCGACGTCCTGCTAAACTCCTTCATGCACTTCGCCACTGCCTCCCCCCCACTCACTCATCACTGCCAACTACTCTCAACTCTATCTTTGATGCCACTCTCACATAGGCGGACCACCCACAGCGCCTCACTCATAGCGAAATACTGGTTTGGTTCCTTTCCCCTCTATCTTGCCTCCCGCCTATCTCAAGCCAATCCCTCTGGCTACTCACTTCGCCACAGACATGCACGGCAAGCTGTCTTTTCCTACCGGCTCCCTCTCCTATGGAATAACCTCCCTCCCAACCTCCACCAGGCCCCCTCCCTATCAGCCATCAAACAGCTCCTCAGGCTTCTCCTCCCTCCCACTCCCTGCCGCAGCTGTACACCCAATCCCTCCTTACCCGGTCCTAGTACCACCCTAAATAGCCTCCACAGGTAAAATAATGAATCTCCTCATGCCAGCTCTTACTGCTAAATCACCCCCCCAACCTCTCCCCAAATACTCAATTTTTTTTTTACACGCACTTGAAATCTAAGTCAATAATTGGTCTAGAAATGAATGAAGAATTTCTTTTTTCAACACTGCTGTTCAGTCAAAGATGTGACCTCACCACCAAACTCCATGAAATTGTACTATACTGTATTACTCATCTGTTACTTGATATTTGCTGTATTTGTATTTCTCTGTCTACCACCTTGTACTACTTGTACCCGGGTCGCACCTGGAAATGAGCCTCGGCTCAGCGTGCTTTTCCCGGTCACCAATTTTAAATAAATAAATAAATAAATAAATATCAGAGCGTGACTGCACACCATAGACTGGTTTATCTATCTTGTAAAATGGCAAAATTGTTTTGGAAGGGTGTAAAAGTGCAGGTGTGCAGTCGCGCTCTGATATACGCACTGCCATGTGATGATGATTGTCCACTAGATGAGCTACTTTTTTCCTACCCATTTTATAAATATATATCATACTGCTGTGGTAGTGCCAGTATAGTTAAGAGCTGAGCAAGCACTTGGTGAAAGGAAATACCACCTAGCAATGATAGCAATGTCAGTTAAAAAGTTAGTGCTTAGACATTGGCTAGACACAGATATTCTATCCTATACTGAGTGGCTGCAAGAACTCTTGTTCAATCTCTCAGCAGAGAAGGTGATCGCTAGCATACATAATAAAATGCACAAATTTGAGAAGTATTGAAGTAGGTAACACATGCTGTATTTCCTTTAATAGATGTATTGAATGCTTAACAGTACACCCTGTACAATCGAGCCTACTGATTTCGTCTGATACCATGGGTGGGGGGTGTTGGAAGGGAGGAGGGACCCATTTGGATGTTGGCATTGCATTGTTTGGTCTCATTTACTGTACCTATGCTGTGTTGTAATGTGGCCTTTTAAGGCCGAGTGTACAAAAGAAATAATATATTATGAATTAAAAAAAAAAGTTGAGTAAGCACTTTAATGTTAAACCTCACATTTTGCACCTCAATAACTTTGCCACTGTATGATGGATTTGCCTGAAATTTTGCATACATGGTCTGGTACCATAGATCTTCAGATCTGGCAAGTTGTGTTATGGTCTGAAGTACAGTTACGTAGCTACAGAATGCCAAAAAAAAAAAAGCCAAAAAACTGACTTTTTGCACATTTCTTTGCATGCACCCACAGCCCGTATGATTTGTCCATTTCTTCCAAAATCTTCAGGGAAGATGCAGTCTGGGCCACTGATGTGACTTTGGTGTAAAAGTATTAAACCACTCAAAAGTTATTCAAAAAACAAATTGCCCTTTACAGACAATGGGGAAAAATATATGTGCATCATGAAAGTTTCGCAAATGACCTTTTTACTTTCGTGATTCGGCCATCTTGTTTTCAGTTAGTGAAAGAGAAAAATGCTTGACATTTAAATTTGGGACCCTCCAGGAAAACACTGACTGTTGGGTTTACCTAGTCGGGTCCTGAGGATGTCAGCTCTATCCTTTTTGGTGGGTAAAACCTCTCAGAAATGCCTTTTTAAACATGGGGGAAAAAATTCGTTTGCAATTCACGAGAGAAAGGGATGAAATTACTTTCACAAATGCAACATTTTCATGCTATTTTTTGTGAAACTTTTGTGATTTGCGAAAGTATTTAAAAAAAAACTGCAAATCTTTGCCATCCTCCTGCAACAAAACGATTGGGTCTTTTGGGCTGAAATTTGCAGGGTTGCAAGCCATGGTCACACAGATGTGCTGTTTGGTAGTTTGGTGGCAAAACATTTGAGGGGCCAAAAGTTACAGATTTCTGAAGTTGAGAAATTTCCCATAGGATAACACTGTGGCACCTGTGATGACTTTCGGTGCCTGTATCTCGAAAACGAAGTGCAATACTGAGTTTTTGCAACTAAGCTGCAGAAGCAAGGTTGGAAATAATAGAAGTCACCGGCAGTGAATTTTTTTTCCTACTTACTACGGTTACAGAGATATTGGCAAAAACATGTTCCAAGGGTGCCTTTTCACTGCATTCCAGTGCCTGTATCTCAGAAATGATGTGAGATACAGATTCAGTCAATTCATATTGCATGATGTACTCACTGTCATGATTACACAAGCACTGGAATTCATTTCCTAGCTACTATGGTTGCTGAGATATTAGCAAATTAGTCTTACAAGCGTTTCTTGTCCTGTATGGCTGCTGTATAGCTCCATAGTTATGTATAAGTGGGATCGCAGGGCCCAGAAGGCATGCTCTCCTACAGGTACATACCATTATGCCAAAAAATGGACAATGTAACGGGAGCACAGGGCCAGGAGGGCCCACACTCCCAGTAACACACATCGCTTACATTACACTTTCTCAAAAAGAAGGGAAATTCATTGCAAAGAAACTCAGTTAATGCATCAGTTAGGGTTATTAGTACAGCGACAAAAGTTTGGAAATGTGCTGTTAGGGTTCAAAACCCTAACTCTGCATTGCCCCCCAACCCCCACACACACATGCAAGGCACATGCAAGATTGTAAGACACTATACCACTCCGTCACATCTATAACCACAATAATCACAAGACTGTACATATTTCACATAACACTATTAATGCAATAGGAGTGGGTTCAGAACTCATTGAATAAATCCATTTATCTTCACAGCCATTGAATAAATAAAATGTATCCATATAGTAGCTATGTCACAATTACTCCAGAACTCATTTAGAATGCACAGCCTCAGCAGCAATACTACCCATATTCAAATGCAGATAACTTTAAAATGAAAAAAGATAGCATGGCACTGTGAGAATGAAAGTTGTCGAGCACAAAATTATCTAAAAATGAGTGGTGTTTCATCTACAGATACCTTATAGATTTTTTGATAATTAGCAAAAAAGAGCAGAAAATGCCATTTTTGTTCACTTTTTTGACAAACATATGCAAAAAAAGATAATCAAAAGCAAATGTCTCTACACTGAGAGAAAGTATCCCTATTGAATAAATGAAATATACAATGGTGAGCTATCAGATAATGATTTATCTACACTTGTGCTGTTTGACCTCAGACACCTCGCCACTTGTGAGGTTACCTGAGGTCAAACAGCACTTGTGTAGATAAAATATTTATCTGACAGCTCTCCGTTGTATATCCAATATATAATGAAAAACTAATTGTAGTATCATCAGTTCTAAACTGCCAGCACAGTATGATGACACATTATTGCTAGCATATCTTCTTCATACAGTGAGACTTAGTCTGTACACATTTTCAAAATACTGACTTTTATGTGTCTCTATTCAACAATTGGGTTGCTGCAGGAAACCACATGGGCATCTGGTAGCAGGACAGATAGAGATGACACATACTACTTTTAGGATACTGCTCAAGTATGAAACTAGCACCATCAAATGTTGTTATACAGCTGCGTTACCTGGAAATACTCATTAGCAGTATGTTATTGTTAGCTGTGGATGTTACAGCTGTTGCTTTCACATGTTGCTTGTAAACTATACTACAAGTAGTTACTTTTATTATTACTTCCATTTGTTATTAGGACTGACTCACTCAATCAGAAAAATAAATGAAAACATCCAGTGACTGTTGGTAGGCTTATACTAACTCTCATTTCCAAGAAACTATCTGTGGATAACATACTGTGTGTCACATCACTTTTTCACTATTGAAATATGGGCATCTGCTTAAATCTTGTCATTGCTGTTTGTAACAGAAAAATGCTTACTGTGGGGCATCACCCATGGTTGCCCAGCATGCATGTCTATCCGAAAGGCACTATGATGGAGGCAGAACTCATACAGTTGGTGACCCATGATGATGGATCTGTCTTGCAGTACATTTAGAGAGTTGTACTTTATTTCTGTTACCTGATGCTGGTTAGCTCTGATTGGTTGCGTTGCCTTGGCCCTTCCCCTGCTTGCGTATGTGTGTGTGTGTGTGGGGGGGTGGAGTTAGGATTTTGAACCATAATAGCACATTTCCAAACTTTTATCACTGTACTATTAACCCTAACTGATACATTAATGGTGTTTTTTGCAATGAAAAAAATAAATAAATATATATATACTGTATATATATATATATATATATATATATAGAGAGAGAGAGAGAGAGATGTATATCTAATAGATAGGGAACTGTGTATTACAAGGGTGTAATACCATTGAGAAGTTCTGGGAACATGGGAACCTTGAGAGCAAAGCTCAAGAGGTTCCCATGTCCCTAGAACCTCAAGATGATATTATACCTGGATCCACCAAGCCAGTTCAACAGGAATTTTACTGACATCCCCTACACAAATACACTGACAGCCCTTACAACAGTGTAGCACAAAAACAGCACATCAATACACCTACAAAATACCAGAAAACACCTATAAATGTGGGGAGCTCGGCCACCCATGCCTTCTGTATGTAATATAAACAACTCCACATCACACAGACAGTGAAGAAAAGGCAGTTCCTCTGTCCACATGAACACAAAACCACCAGACAATGGCATAGGACTGTTTGCTAAAGTGTACTTTATTCACACTGTCACAGACACTATGTAACACATACATGACTGAGCTCCCTCTGGTACATGAAGCCATCTACAATGAGAAGCTTATTCCCTTTTGCACTCTGGATATACTCAGGCAGCATCCTTGCACACATACACATGCCCATCCCACACACAGCACCTATATACCTGACTGATCCCCGATTGATCAATATCACCTGTTGACACTTATACCTGTTGTCATGCCATCTGTATCACTCTCAGTACCTTCGCTGTACTGCTGTCGCTATAATTGATTCACTCTGTATCCATCGCTGTCATAATGGTATACCATTACAACGAAGTAAGAAACAGTTGCCAATTTGTTATTTTTGTAATACAGTATATTGATCCTATACAAAAGACTTCACAGCTCTCCCACACCATGGCTTTAAATTCTTTTGCCTCTATCCTCTGACAATGGGTGTCTGACCACTGCACTCAAAACTCATTCACTCCAACCACTCTCTCTCACTCTCCACGTTGCTCCACTTCTGTTCCTTCACAGTCCCTCCAGTCATCAGCTCTGCTAGCCCTACCTGTTAGTTGCCTTCCAGAGCTGCACATTGACGGTAGGATCAACCAGATAATACTTTAATGTTGACAATAAAAAAATACCCCAATCATAGCAGCTCACTCAAACTCTTGGTCCTTCTCCATGACTGCTCCAGTCCCTTGCCCACTACAGCTACTGCCAAGCTTGATTCTCAGAAAAGAAGGATGATGACAGGAAAAGACAGTATCAACCAGATAAACATATGAAATTTATTTAAAAAAAACAAAAAAATTAAAATGATACACACGCCGTTAAGTACAAAGGCTACAAATTACTCTCTCTAAATAAAATAAACCATTTTTTTTTTCAAACTTTTCTGCCCTCCCACACACAAAAAGTGGGCAACCATAAGGCATGCTTTCAACATCATAACTTTGCATTCCTAGCAACCACACTGGACACCATGGAAACACGCCCTACTGTGCATAGACATATAAGACAAAGCACAAAAATAGCTCAGTTTCTGTGTTAATGCTATCATTCAGAGCTCTGAACAATATTATCACTTTCCTAGTGTGTTATTATGGAGAATTTTTTATATGATTTACTATAGTATTATTTTTTATGTATCTATACATGTATGTGTGTGTGTGTGTGTGTGTGTGTATATATATATATATATATATATATAATATATAAAACAACTGGTGTAGTGTGCAGAGTGGCGCTGCCTGCAGGTTCTTGTGAAATGGTTGCTAAGGTAACCCTCTTGAGTTTGCTCTAGAAGGTTACTGCAGCAACCATTTCTCTTAAAACTTTATTTTATGTATTTATTTTTATTTAAAAGATGAGTACAATACAGGAAAGGTTCAATGAGAACAGGTCTCATTTATAGAAAGTCCCACATGATTAAACAATAAATACACAGATTAACCTAGACAACACTAATTGAACAAATGCATATAAAAACTCCCTGCTGCAGCAACCACAACAAAATGAAAACAGTAAATACAAGACTGTCCTAAGCTGTGTCAATTAAAACAATTACCTGTAAAACTGCAGCAGTAATATTTTTTGCTCCCTATAACATGTTATTGCCTGTATAATGTGTGAAGGAGAATATTGCAGTTGCAAACACTGTTATACAAAATAATAGCACCTCTCCTGCTAGTGCCATCATGATGATGCAGTGTTTTTCACTTGCCACAGTCTTGTTACAGGCTCCCTCGACTGTTCATGATGAAGCTGTGGTTCCAGTCTGGAAGTCATCAGCTGTTTTAGAGAAAACAGAAAGCTTAGAGAGAAAAAAACATTTGCAACTACAGTATTCTCCTCCATGTTGTACATAACAGCAGATGGTGGAGAGTACAGAATTGCGCTGACTGAAGGTTCTTGTGAAAAGTCTGCCTAGGTGAGGGTTACTGTGTCTACCATTTCCCCACAACCTGCAACAGCATTATTCTGCACTCCCCACCATCTGGTATCATCTTTATCTGATTTGCCAGGCTACCTGGATACTAAGATGGTGCACTGTCTGATGGTTTACAATCTCATATATACAAGATAACTGACCAAATCATGCTCTAGCCATCCCTAGTTTGGGGATTTTTTATATTGTTCATTCCCGAGTCACCATAGCTGCTCACCTCTGCCAAGATCACCACACAACCCCAATAACCCCCTTTTCTGGTACTTATGTAAGCCCCCACCCCCTGTGTGGTATATGACTTTAAAGAGCATCTGACACATTGAGGAGAACTTTAACAAAGCACAATATTTAGACACAGTTCAGCTTGTATTTCACAATAGTTTTGTAGTCTTTCTCCCCATTATTTAATTATTACTGAGATCATTTGCTTAAAAACAGGATATTTGCACCTGAAGAGTTCATCCATTCCTGTTGCCTTCCCCCATCTGAGTTCATAATGCCCTGCTTGTGACATCAGTTACTACCATAGCAACAGATTGTGATGTCACAAAAGAGCATTATGACTTGAAGTAGGGAGTAAGCTTGAGAGGCAGATAAAATCTATTGGAAATCTAATGAATAAATACCATGTACTCATACAAATTTACTCAGTAATAATTAACAAGGAAGAGAAATATAATATATATGGAATGCAAGCTGAATTGTACCTAATTATTATGTTTTTCAAAGTTTTCTTTATGGCGTCAGTGGCTCTTTAAGAAAACTTGTGTGGCAAAAAATACTTCCTCCCAGCCCTTTTAATTCTGGTGGTGGGGTCCGGGGGGGCATAAACAAAGGCAGAGCACTACTGTAGGAGGAAGGAAGAAGAGAGAGAAAAAAAGGCAAGACTGTTTTTGCCTGTGAATAGCTGAACCAATCAGCAGAGAACCTGGAAAGGCTATAAATAGCTCCAGGAGCCCACTAAAATCTCAGTCCCCAGGGAGAAAAGAGACCAGTAGAGACTGAACTCAGGGCTGAAACCTCAAGTTGTGTTGGCTGGTCGTGATTCCTGCAGGCACTAAGCTATGGTGCTGGTACTGAAGAATCCAAACTGGAACTGTTTGCAAAACAGCCCCAGTGGATTGCTGCAAATTCGGGCTGTGTTTTCCAATTGTTTGCTACAAAAGCTGCCTAAGTCTACCAGAGGGTGGAGAAGATTCCAGAAAATACAGTTGAGAGTCTGGAACATTCCTTTAGCTCAGGGGAACTCACTTTTGGATTTACAAAAGATTTTTTGCCGAACTGCTGTTCAAAGAAATTGTACCCCAGTGTTTCTGCCTGAGACCCCAGACTGGGATTGAGATCTGCATCGAACTGTTCCTGCCAGAGTGACAGAGCTGTGGTTTAACTTTAGCTGAGCAGCTCTTGTTCTGGTTGCTGCCTATCAAGTGTTCCAGAGGGTTCCACCAACGCAATGAGAAGCCAAGGACTTCTTTTTCACCTACACTGTGTCAGCCAAGTACCAGTTTGCCACCGGGGGATTATAAATGGTTATTGTTGTTCCAAGTTGCTTTGCCTTGCATTACTTCATCATCTAGAGCCCAATGAGGACTAACCCACAGCATTGCAGGCCTGCCACCATAGTGGGGTACCCCAAAAGACATTGGGAAAGGTCTGCTACCAGAAGGGTGGGAGCATTGTAGAAAATTACTTTTGGTGTTATTGAGGGTTTACTGATATAAGTATCAGAGGTTGGAAATTGTTGTTTAAGTGCCTAACCTAATCTTATTTTCTTACAGCCAAAGCTGGTAGTCCTACTCCCTCCAGTAATAAATACTAGCTGTGCTTATGGTAATTGCTGTCTCCACGACTGTTTTGGGGTACTGTGTATTGTTGAGAACTGTCTGGAGGGACTTGGGAGGGGGAAATATTGTTCCTGGGGAACAGGGGAATATCATTGGTTATTCCCCCCCCACAAGTCCCCAGGTGGAGGCACCACACCATTGAAAGTTTAGTAGTTATGGTCCTGTCCCACAAGAATTCAGGCCAGCCCCCTTGAGCTACTCTGAGGGTCCTGGAGTCAGCATTCAGGACTGGCCGACAACCTACCCTACATTTATCCATCCTTATGGGATCCACAGGGCATTCTGCCCTATGTTGGATTCTCTTAGGAGGTTTTGCAGGGAATTTCCTCTTGCAAGTCTATCATCTGTGGAGGATAGAGGCCAGTCAGGATGGTGGGGCCTGGGCATGTCAGCTTACTTTGTTATTTCTGTCTCACATAATGCAGCCAGTGAGGGCTCCATGGCCGGTGTACACATGCAATGTATGGCCACAGTCCAATGCCTGCTAGTGTCTTCTCTATCATGAGTTTATCTAGCTGCATTACCTCTTCTGGGCCACCCTGGTGGCGCTATAGCAGCAGAGAAACCTTCCCTCCCTCGCAGAGTAGGAAAGCATTACATGCATAGTATGTTCTCCAAGCAAGATGGCCTCTGGTGTCTCAGGTTAGTTCCTGAACCCACCTTATCAGCATTATGAGGAACGGCCCTGTTGCTGCACCCATTGATTGCAGATGTTTGCTACTATGCAAGCTGTTCAAAACATGATGTATACAATCTGCAGGCAACCCTAACTGTAAAATGGTTTTGTTGTTCAACCTCATTTCAGCTTTGTAATATCTATCTGTATGATCTATCTACAATCTAACTACACTACATTACTATTGTTTAATACTCATCCCTAAGACTTTTGTACATTACTGGTGTGTTACATTGACTGTTTGTTTATTTCCTCAACTGTAAATGAATTTTGAATTAATGTATTTCTACTACTCTGTATTGACTACAATTGTAATTGTTTGTACTCTCCCAAGTCCTGCCTGAAAATAGGCATTTTCTATGTCTAGCGCACTTACCTGTAATCAGAAACAAATAAATAAACCACACTTCCATGAAAGCATCAGTATAGTTAGGGTGGAATAAGATGTTTAATGTTAAACCCCAGTTTTTGTACTTTAATAATCTTGGCAGCATTTGAAGAAATAGTCCAAAATTTGGCATGCAGAGTCTGGTTGGCAGGGTTTCAAGACCTGAAAAGTTTTGTGACGGCATCTTGCACAGTTTACAAGATATAGAACATTGCTTTTTAATGAAATGACATTTTTTTTCTATATTAAGCATAGTTTTTTTTTTCTCTCACTTACTGTACAGCCTAGAAGTTACTGAATTTTTTCACAAAACTTTCTGGGTAAAAGCAGCCTGTGCAGAGGTAGTGCCTTTCGAATGTTTTGTGAAAAAAAGTTATAAGGATGCAATTTTTTTTTTCTGATGTTCAGTAGGGCTTGATAACCCTCTGAATGTAAGTATAAAACATAGGGCTCACGCACTAATGGGGGCCAAGTACACATGGGAGGCATGTACCTCACCTGTGCAGTTCTGCACCCATGGACAGGCATGCTGTGGCTGGCATTCACTATTGCCGGCCACCCATCTGTTGCCCTAGCTCCCTGGCATACAGCAGTATGGGGGTAGATTGAGGGACACAGACTGACATCCAGTTGTATGCCCATCCTGGGTCCTGAAGTGGATCCCCTGCTGCGCCCAAGCAGGGGATCCTGGGAAAGTATGAGACCAATTTATTGTAAACCATCGGTGAGTGCTGAATGACTGCCCCCAGCCCTTCCTGTCAGCCTGGTAGGCTGGGGCAGCAGGGTGGAGGTGATTCCCATTCCACTGCTGCTGGTTGGTGTCATTTGAGGGGGTGTGCACAAGGTATGGCAGGGTCCCCCATGCCATCTCATGCACCCTCCTGTGCCTGATGCTATGAACCCTAGTGAATGGTGCAGAGTGCAGGCACACCCCTGTACATGCCCCCAGACTGCCAGTGGTGCAGAGCTGTGGGATCAGCTGGAGGAGCATGCATGCAAGGGACTCATTCCCCACTGCAAATGTCATCAGAGGTCCACTGGACCCCTGCAGTGTGGCATTCCAACTAAGGGTTGCTTTCGTGCCTAAGATATTCAGCACATAGGCAACCCACATCTTAGTGCATAAAGCCCTTTGATCGTCAGGGATTACCGACTGAAAAATTAGTGCTTTACTAGAGAAAAATATACTGATCATGATGGCCACCATCTTACTATTTTTAACTAAAAAAAACATTGAAAATACTTAAAAATGATGCATTTTCAGAAAAAAATAATAGATGTGAACCTATGTAAACAGGACCTGTTTAACTAGATTCTGGTGTGTTTTTTTTTTTTTAGCCTTCCCTTGAGACAATGTTTCTAGGCATGTAAAAATCCTGGGTGCCCAGCTTAGAAAGAGATGAGTCGTTTACCTGTGTTCTCTGTTTGAGAACAGCAAAACTTTCTTAATTTCTGTAGCCACAACTGGAGTGCTGCTGCCAGCTTGAGTGAGAACAATAATCTCTGGATCTTTCTCTCTCTCTATCTACCTACTTATTTAATAAAAATAAAAGCGGATCAGACTGCTCACCCTTTGTACTGATTGCCTACCCCCTACCCTCCAGGTTGTATGCCCCCCAAACTCATAATTAGTGACACTGGTGTGCCCACCTCCCATACTAACGTACTAAAAGCCAGCAGAATAGACCTGTCGGTCTTTCATGTCTGCTCGGTATTCAGCCTTCAGCGGGCACTTTCCTACCCCCCTTGTCCCCATGAGGGTCAATCTTGGCTTCAGTACCCCCATGCATCTGTCCTACCCCCTCTTGAAGCCATCCACAGTATCTTGCTTGACTAGGCCCCCAGGCAATGTATTCCATGGATCTACCACCCTCTCTGTGAAGTAATGCCTTTTGCGTTCTTCCCTATAGGTTCCCCCCTCCAGTTTCCATTTATGCCCTCTGGTTTTGCCCCTTTGCTTTAGCCTGAACATGTCTTTGGCTCCACCCCTGTTAATCCCCTTCACATATTTGAAAACCTCAATCATGTCCCCCATCTCTCCTCTCCTCCAGTGAGTACAGCCCAAGGGCTTGCAGCCTGTCCTCATAGGTCCTATCTCCCATGCCCTGGATCATCCTGGTTGCCCTCCTCTGGACCCTCTACAACAGTACTATGTCCTTCTTAAGGTGCAGCCTCCAGAACTGCACGCGATACTCAAGGTGCGGCCTAACCAAGGCATTGTACAGAGGTAGGATCACCTCACTCCTCCCGGACGTTATTCCCTGGGTTATGCAGCCCAGTAACTTGTTTGCCTTTGCCTCCATTCTTCTGAAGTTCTCACTGTTGTTCATTTTGGTGTCTACCACCACCCCGAGGTCCCTTTCACTTGAAGTGGCTTGCAGTGGAACCCCTCCCAAGATATGAACATGCCCTGGGTTTCTGACCCCCAGATGCAACACCCTACACTTCTCCGGGTTAAACCTCAGCCCCCACCTCCTTGCCCAGCCCTTCAGGGTGTCCAGATCCATCTGGACTGCCACCCTTGCTTCCTCTCCATCTGCCAATGCTCCCAGCTTAGAGTCGTCCGTGAAGAGGCTCATTCTACTCCTAACTCCTGTCCCTACATTGGAGACATAGGCTTTGAACAGGAGTGGCCCCAGTACCGACCCCTCGGGCACCCCATTGATGACCTTCCTAGGGGAGAAGACCGTTCCTCTCACTACCACCCTCTGTGTTCTATCTGTAAGCCAGTTTCCCATGCCACTGTAAAGTATATCAGATCCAGTAATAATCCTGAAAAAGAGAAAACAGTCTCTTGCTGCCTTTTGTTCTTGTTTTTAAACCTGTAAAAAAGAAATGGTCCATTGCTAAACTGACCTTCAAGACTCCAACCCTGAACCCCCCATTCAGCATCCCTCACACACACCCTCAGTCACCTGAACAAGTCTCTTGATGTAGATCCACTCTCTGATTGAAAACACATCTTGCTGCTGGAACTGGTAACTGCGATATGAGACAATAAGGTAAGTCCAGTTTAATGTACTTCAATGAGTTTTACTCATAACTTTGGCATTTTTCAATATTTGTTCACAGAATTTTCAACATGTTTTTTTGGGGACCCAGCCTCATGAGCAAGGGAGGTGAAATGTTTCAAATTCATCTCAAAAGTTAATTTTGTGGTCACTACACAAAATCACCTTTTGTGTGGGACTTGAAAAGTTTCACATACTGGATTCATGAGGTGGGGTGATAAGAAGCATATGTTGAAAAACTGGTGTAAAAATATGGTAAAATGACCAGGTTATGAGTGAACATTGGAATATTTCAACATTCACTCAACTGTACTAATTATCAATATTTTCCCACCAAACATTTAACATATCCTTTATGGGACCCCATCTCATGAAAAAGGCAGTTGAAATTGTTCGAATATGTGCTGAAAGGTTATTTTGAAGTCATTGCATGGAATTGTGTTTCAAGTGGGATTTGAAAGTTTTTACCTATGGAGTTCATTACATGAGTAGGGTCATAGGAAGACTATATTGAAAATTTGGCATAAAATATGGTAAAATGACCAAATTACAAGAGAACATTTAAATAATTCTTCACAAACGAACCATGCACTAGGTAACTGTGGTGCATACAGCTAAACAATATTTCCTTCTGGTAAAAGCTGATGCACACACACACCCCAATAATATTCAGGATCCAGAGCTTCTTTTAATTATTTATTTCACCAACAGCACACTACACCTGACGCATTTCGGACAATAAGTCTTTCAACATAGCCATTTGTTTACACCACTTCATAAACATGACAAGTGATGTTCTTCAAATCCTGGATGAGATGCGTTTTCACACTTGTGGTGTGAAATTACATTTTGGACAATATTCTATAAATGTGTTATGTCATGTTTATAAGGAGGAGGCATGAAAGGACTATCTTGAAAAAATTGGGGCGAAAATAAAAAAAAAAATTATTCAAAAACAGTGTGTCTAATACCAGCTTTTACCCTAGCAGGTAGTGCTTTGTGATCCCATGCTAATGACCAGAGTTTGGGGTCAAGCTCAGTGACCCAGATGGATGGTCCAAGGCTGGAGGGATGGTACTGTCATGTGACACCACCCGCAATCTGGAAAGGGTAGTTGCAGAGTTGCCCACATGGGCTTAAGTACCATATAGTAAAAACTACTCTTCTCTTTGCATAGAACCCTGCACCTCTGCACCCATGGGTACCAGAGGGCCCTGTGTTTCAGCTGAGAGATGGATTATTTGTCCTTTCCATCTGTGTCTGTGGCCACAGAGGTCCCTGGGCTGCCGCAGTCCAGCAGACAGCCCCATGAATTCTTGACATCCATTGGTGCAAAAAAGTGCAGGGCTCACATGGCCCTGCACTTGTGTAGCAGATGGAGACTACCCTTGCTGCAGGCCACAGAGGGCTCGGCACATCTGCATTTGGTCCTGCAGATCCTGTAGGAACCTGCATGAATGAGGATACAATTTCACTATCTCAAATAGAAAGGAAATTCTGTGCAAAAAATTGTGTTATGTACCAGTTGGGGTTCAAGTTAATGCCACAAAAAGTAAGGAAATGTGGTAGTTAGGATTTCAACCCAAACTCCCCACCCCACCCCCAAAGCGGCAAGAGGAAAAAACCCTAATACCCACCCCTCACCTGAGCAAACAAAGTCAGACATGATCTCTTTTCTTCATGCAGGGCCCTGCATTAAGAAAGCTACAACATATTCTGTTGGCAGCATGTGGTGAGACATGCTTCTCTGCCTTTGAAGAGTGTATCACTATGAGGCACTGGCTTGGTGTGTGCTTTAGACAAGAGACTACATGTTGGGGAGAGGGGTTAGCTTCAAGGATGACAACCCAAAAGAAGATCCCACCACTAATTTTTCATGTCTCCAGAGACCCGAACCCCTAATTGTTTTTCCTTTTGCTGCTTGGGGGGGAGTGGAGATGAGGAGTTAGAGTTGGAAACCCTAATGTCACATTTCCCTACCTTTGTAGTATTAAGTTGAACCCTAACTGGTGCATTAACATAGTTGTTTTTTTTTGCAAAGTGTATATGATATATATGCATTTTTATTATATGTCTATTGCCTACTACTAACTTATTAACTCATCTGCACATTGAGTCACTCAAACTATTTTTTTAAACGGTCACCGTAAACACTTTTTGCATCATATTTTTTCTAGTTGAAAACCTACATTTTGTGATTGTGTGTCTTCTGTAAAATTCATTCATGGAGCTGGTTGCTTTATTTGTTTCCTTTATTAGTAGGACTGAAATGCAAGCTAATGGTATATTTATTCCCAGCCTTGTTTTGTTTGAAATCCTTGATCTACTCTTATTGTATACTTCCTGAACATTAGGAACACTCTCAAATAATCCAGCCACCCATGATGCAATAGTCTTCTCTCACTGCATCATTAGTGGCTAGAGTGTGTTTGGGGGTGTTCCCAGTCCAGGAAATATGCAGAGGGACTTGACTAAGGACTGTAAACAAATACATTTTTGTGTGTAACATCAGTATACTGGACAGTCTGTTTTTCACTTTTAAAATGAAAAAAAAAAAAGAATCAGAATTCACCCCTTCTGCCCAATCAGAATCAAACTTCCAGCTAAATCAGCAATCTCTGCAAAATGTGATCAATTATAAATTGGGAGTTTTAAACTAGGGCACTTTGACTCCCAAGGGCATTGATAGTATCCTTTTAAAGAGCCTCTGACAACATTTTCAAAACTTTGAAAAAAGTAAGATTTATATTCAGCTCCATCTCATTTTCTTTGATACTTCATATATTTTTAGCAATTAATTCCCCATTTCCTTATCACTGAAAACAGTTGCATCAAAACAAGATCCCTGTTCCCTAGACTCTGTCTACTCTAGCTGCTTCTCTACACATGGCATCACAATCTCCTATTTATGACATCATAATTATCTCCACAGCAACATATTTTGATATCATAAACAGATGGCAGGTGTAGGCAGGCATCCAGAGCTCAAAGAACAGAGATGCTATATTGATGAAAATACCACTAGAATAAGGAAATATGGATGAGAATTACAGAGTAAAATATAAAATATAAGCCACAGTTATGTCTGAATATTACATTTTTTCAGAGTTGTCTCAACTGTGTCAGGAGCCCTTTAAGAAGCTGCATTATTTTCAGAATTAAAGTTCTGCCTATTTGGGCTGGCAGTATAGCCTAGAGGTTAGAGGAACAAGGTGTGAATGAGCTTGATACATCCAGTAGACCTGACCTGAGTTTGATTCTCACAACCTCCACCTGCATACTGTGGGACTCTGAGCAAGTCACTTAACTGCCCAGTGCTCCCAGGTCACCCCTGAAAACAGGCACTTGTGCCTAAGGGGTCTTACCCGGTTACCAAAGACTGAAATAAAAATAAATAAATATGCATTTTTATTTCAAATTCATTTTCTCATGACAGTAACTTTTTTATGATCTAGCCCTGTATATTGGCCTCAGTAGGGAACCTGGCAAGTGATCCATGTTTTTTTTTTTGTGTGTGCTTTTTTTCTTTTTTTGTTAATGAAAAGGCACATCTATTTTAATTTAAACAGCAGCCTGGCTCTTCTGGGAATGAGCTGGCTCCTGATATAAGAAACACACCAGATTTCAACATCTCAGTATCTTTAAATGGGCCCAGATTGGTTGGTACTTGTTTCAAATTGTTGGCATTGTACATTGTATTAGGTATAGTTTGTCAGCTGCAGCTGAGCTTTGGAACAGGAATACAATGTTTCATCTCAGCGCACCCTTCACTTTTAAAGAAAGATAATTAAAGCAGTGTCTTAACTAGTAGGGGATAGTTTGTAGGGATAAACCTATTTGCACAGTGGGACCATACCTTTCTCATGTGGTGCAATTTGTGTCCATCCCTTTGGGACTCAGGATTCCCAGTTTTGTTCCCAGTGAGGGCTCTTACTAAGCCTTCCCAAAAGGAAGGGACAGACATAATGTAATAGTGGGGTACTATGCTGGCAATCAAACCAATGACTCATTCATTTAAACTGACCATTAAATAGTGCAGGGCAGACGGGGTGAATTCTGATTCCATTAAACTTTTGTGACATTTTGCAAATTCGGTAAAATGTCACCCTATTCTGTGATACCTTCTTGGTGAACTATGGAATGATACACATGAACCATGGAATGAAAGCTCTGCAGAATTCTAATCAGAAATTTAATACATCAGTCCACAATGCATGCAATTATTCTGCAGTTCAATAGATAACAAATTTGGCAGCTCCACAGAATTCCAATCCATGATTTAATACATCAATCTGTAATATTCATATGCAGTCCATTGTTTTAAGCTGGAATTGTCTGAAAGGTGCCAAAGTGAATGCCAACATTTAGTGAAATCAAAATTCAGACTTTGACAGAAATTCAATTGGTGGAATTTTATTTTCTCACAGCACTACCATTAAGAGGACCTACCTGATGGCCCAGCATTTGAAAGCAAGCACTGGATACTGGTGATTGGGTGGTCAGTGGGTGTAAGGCATTGCCAATGGCAGTGCTTCCCAGCCCTGGGACGGCTGGACCTATGTTCTTAAGCTGCAGGAAACCTAGTGAAGGAACACAAAAACAATTAGCATGGTGCACAGAACAAGATGCACCAAAAGATGCCACCCAGAAATAAACTTCAAATTAACTGTAATGAATGGATGCACACATTGAGGTTGGCAAGTAAAAAAGATTTTTTTCACTACACAAGTTCACAAAACCCCATGTACGTCCACCCTCAAATTGGCTTCATCAGGGAAATGTGCATATCATAGAAATCATCAAATTTATAATGCCACAATTAATTAAAGTGAAAAAAATATATAGCAAGCTCCACATGCAAATATACAAACACCAAATCACTTCATGAGAAACGCTCTTTAAAAACAATGGATGCTAGAATACTTGTGCTGAAACAAACTTAATTAAGCAACCCTTTTCAATTAATTAATTTAGCCACAATATTAAAGAGTTACAATTCCCCTATTCATAACAATCAAGGCTGCTGACTTATGGTGATTAAAGTAATGAAATTCTAATTTCAAGACTTAATCCAGAACAAATGGTTTGATATCTTTTATTGAACCAACAAGGATGTTACAAAAAAACAAATAGCTTTAGCTTTTGGACCAAGTCCTTCTTCAGAAGCCTAATTCATTCATTTATTAAAAGGCTGCAAATCCCTGCTTCAATTTAAAGTCCATACCATCAAAATGGCAAATGATGAGAATCAAAGACCAAATAAAAGCAGGATTATATATATGTAACCCCCCTGTTACCCGGGGTTACTAGAATCCCAGTAAGACCTAGTGGTAGGAAGGGAAGGCAGCTTGTGAAACTCCAGTTAAATGGATTGTACACTGTCTCACTCTGTTCTCAGTCTCAGCTGAGACTGAGGGATGGCATCACCATAGAACTCTCGCAGCTGCATGAGCCACACTGGAGTGCTGCAGTTGGAAATTAGGATAGAATGTTGGGGATTTTGAAGACAGTCTGTGTGCAATCTTGATGAGAGACAGCAGTCTGTGTGCAGGCTCTCAGAGCTTTAAGCTCTGTTTTAGAGCTATTGTTAAGAAGGTGTGTGTTTCCACAGTAAGAGGCACACAGAAACTTATTGCTGAAGTGGTGGAGACTGCTGTCACTGGTCCAAGTGCCCCCTTCCTGAGGGGATGGGGGGAAAAGGTTTGCCTGTCTTCCAGGGGCAACCCTCCTGGTTCCAGCTAAGGGAAGAAGTTGCCTATTTCAAGTTGTGCTGTGGCACCAGAAGATCTGAGAGAGAAATTCCTGTGGCGGGATTGCCTGTGGGGCACCTGCAACCAAAGGGTGAGTTCACTCTGACAGAGGGCCAATGTTTTTTACCTGAACTGTTGGAATGTGGGGATTGGACTACTTAATCTGTAGGAGGTCTAGTGTAATAGACATTGCCGGTTAACTCAAGTAGGCTCAAGTCCAGTGCAAATAGTGAAGTAAACTGGGGATTGGACTGCTTAATCAGTGGGGGGCCTAGAGCAATGGGCTATGCCAAGTAAAAGTATGTTCAAGTCCAACACAAAGGGAAAGCAAGACAAGTAGAGGAAATGTGACATACATTTAGCCTTAATCTACATTGCCAAGCTTTACAGTAGGAGGTGTTTACTGTCCAGAGAAATGGTCAGGTATGAATTGTGGAAGCGAGAGGTGGGAGACCCCCATCAGTAGTAACCAAATTCACCTTTACAGATTTGCTCTGTGGCACCTTTACTTTCTCTCAGGTACTTGGCCAGTGCCTGAGGAAAGTACTCAGATGTGGGATTAAAAGAAAGTTTCCCTGATAGAGCTGAGGTGCTCTTAGGTGGCTTAGGGAGCCACCAGCAATGTTTCCATGACATATGAAAGGTGTCCGTATGGCTGGCTAGGGAGCCGAGCCTGGGAATCCCAGATCAGTGTACAAGTTTGGGCTATGTACTCAAAGCAGCGTGCAAGTCCGAGCTGTGTGCTCGGTGGGTTCAGAGCCTGAAGGCTGAAGTGTTGAAGAAGTGCTCTTGATTCTTTGAATCTGCATTACCAGGAGTGTAGCCCCATGGGGGTCCATCTATGCTTTGTTTCTTCTGTTTGGATGTGAATAAAAACCACATTTTAGAATCCCATTCCTGGTATTGGACATTACAGTTATTACTTCCTGTGTTCAGAGTTACTTGGGTGCCCCTGTGCAGAGTAGCCAAACCTAGCCTTTGTGCTGAGTGACCTATTCCTCCTCGAACCCAGTCCCCACCTGGTACTGCTGTCAGATTTAAACAGCATACCACCTGTCATTTGCAAAATGATGGGGATGGGGGTTATATGTATACATACTATACAGACTGAACCTCCTTTCCTATATTTATTTTCTCACATTCATGCCAGTAGAGTGTGACATAAAAAACAAACTTCTCATATTCAGCATACATAAAATGTGACATACAATAAATTACTATATTTAGAAGAAATCTACACCGACAAAAATAAAACAAACAGTTGATTATACACAATAACAGACAAAAAACAAGTTCTGGGAGCCACTACAACTGTGAATCCATTAACTAGATAAGGGTGTTTCATGGGCTTAAACATAAACAGTTATTTATTTTTAAAAATATCAGATTTATAAACCTTTGAGTCAGATACTCATTTACAAAGGCACCTCATTGAAACTAATACAAAGACAGCACAGTTAACAAGTCAAAAACAATGACTTGGAGAGCAGACAGTTATGACAATCATTCACTGGAGATACATGAGTAGCAGTATATAAATAGATTACATAGTTTAGGCACACAGGCACCACATCAAGAAGACCAAAGCAGTTAAAACAATATACAATAGCTAAAGCAAATAGACATCAGGAGTCAAAGAGAAGCCCAGAGTGTTCGCATGAAGGCTGTTGCATATACACTAACTGAATCAAAGTACAGTACAATGAGAAAGGGCATATTTAAGCAATAAGGCACTCCAGGGTGTGTGTTATCATGTAATAATGTCACTCCTGGAGTGGGTTGAAGCATGAGGTGAAGCCGAGTGCTTCCACCACCACAGGAGTGACATTATTACAAGAGAACACACACCCTGGAGTTCCTTATTGCAATTATACAATGTCTTGTTATATACAGAATAAAAAATACATTTTAAAGGATGTTTTTGTTAGTGTGGAAAAATATTTCTTAAGAGAAAATGCAAGGAATGATCCAAATCCAAAGCTACGGTGAGGTTATTGTGTAATAACATCACTGTTTCAATGGTTCAGCAGCCAATCAGCTTCTTACATTTTTCCTTGCCATTGTATAATTAAAAATAATGCCACCTTCTGTATTACAGTTACCTATATGTTTTGAATTTTATTCTATGCACTGTTACAGCAATCAACTCAACAGAACCAGGCCATCATATACATGAAGGTACTGTACCCTAACTGAAAACATTGCTGAGACAACTGTATGTTGTGACAAGGTGGAAGATAAACACAATGTTGAGACAAGTTTTTGAAGACATTTGATGTGTTTGTTTGTTGTTTTTTTTTAGAGACTGATATACAGTTCACACACAAAATTCATATAATATAAAAGTGCATATGCCCAAATGCCAATGTAAATTATACACATTTCATTACAAGCTGTTCTCTTGAAGGAAGATATTACTATATAAGGCCTAAAAATGGGCATCAGGTAAATGTAAACTGGGGTAGGCATGTTATTGAGGGTATTGCATAGTTTATCTTTTATTGCTGCTCCACTAGATCAGCAATATTTGCACAAGCTATACCCAGTCCTGATTTTACAGCTCTGGCCTGGGTCTGGTGATGTGGGTTTTACCCATACCCCACAGCATGTGGCTTAGTGATATACTGTACAGATGTCTACAAAGTCTAACCCATTGAAGGTTGAAGTTTCAGAAAACCATTATGCTAAAAATATCAAGACTCACTCCCTCCCTCACCCCCCAGTCACAATTAATCCTCTGCCAAAGTCATGCTAAAATACTGGTGCCTCTACATCCATGCCACTAAGCTTTTAATGTCAACATCAGGGTTTTATTTAACTCTAAAAATTGATTAGCGTTTTGTTCATAAAAGTGCTAAAAAAACTTTGTGAAAATGAATAGCTCTTACCTCACTGTGTTTAACAAACACAGCACTTCTAGAAAATCTATATAAATACTTTCCGTACAGTTAGTATCATCCCAAGAAAAATACTGCTAATCAATTATTTAAAACCCTGCAACATGCTTCTTTTTTCTGCTGCTGTGAGTTCCCTCATCTGTGAAGACCCAGTCTGCTTGTGGCAGCCCTCCCAAACCAGATAATTTATTTAAAAACATTTTGTTAAGAAATTTTTGTTTTAGTATATACATGGTCAGGAAAAGTGAATTTGTAAAAGAAACCAAAATCCCCATCTATCAGTTCATTGAATCACAATACAGCATGTTAGGAATTTTTCAGATCCTATGTGTAACCTACAGTAAGTCAAACAGAAATTAGACACACAAATGCCTGGCTATTTGCAAGAGAAGCAAATGTGGTTATTATCATTCAGTTATAAACACCTATAGTCACAAACTGCAAGTTAAGAAAATTCAGTAGAATATTAACCCTAGCTCAGAACTGTCTGCTTGAGAATGAAGTTGGTATATTATTTGGAAAATGGCAAAAAAAGTGTGTCTCTTGCTACAGTATGCAATGTCTTTCAAAGATGGTGGTGTCACATGGATTAATGAGGTGCTGTGAGGTGCCTAAAGGAACTTGTTATGCAGAAAGTTCCAGGAGCAGTCATAAAAACTGGAATAACAGGTTCCAAGGAGTAATTAACTCAAAATGAATGTTAGAAAAAACTACCCCATTCATTCAGAGGTGTCAATGAATGTATTTGTTAACCATGCTGGTTTATCTTCTTGCTTCCCTCATGGTAAAAATGTGAGACTACATTTATGTTATTTTAAATGAAAAATGAGTGATATATTCATCACAGACTGTGTTTACCAAGTATTGTGCCCATTTTAGTATATAAATGTTTAAGAAATACCCGGAAGTTGTCTATTTTCCTTGAAGTTGAATCCTTAAGCTGTAGTTTCTGACATTTCTTAGTGTTTCCTTTTGAGACACCAGGTGACTCTGATAACCATTTGCTCCAAGGGTTTTTAAGTCAGTTTGAAGGCAATTTAAGTATCTTCTGTTCTCTTAGTCCTTAACAAAATGCAGGGACTCCACAGATTTGTTGTTCCTTGGTCCACACCCAAAACTCTAGTGAGTCTTCTTTCAGTATGGTAGATCCACCTCATACCCCTTCCACATGAATAAAAAAAAGGTGGGAGGGACCTTTTGGAGCTTCTTGAGTGGAGGTGGGGTGGACCTTACTTCCCCCAAAAAAACAATGCTGCCTCCCACTACTCAGGTTCCAGTTCTTGTACCACCCATTTAAGAAATAAACTAGTACCCTGCAACCATTGACTAACACGAAAGCGTATTTATTTGAGGGCGGAAAACATTTCTTGGAGGAGGGTAAGACAGAGGAGACTATTTACACCTTCAGTCAGTTCCACGGACAGAAAATATGACATCACTCCTTTTTTACATGCAATACTCCTGTAGGCTCCGCCCACAGTCATAAATGAATAAATATAAATATGAAATCCACAGCAAACATTCCATTTTCCAAAATGGGTTCACAGGAAATGCCTACGGTCAAAAACATCATTTAAGCCTGCAGGTATTAAGGAACCTAACACATAGATCCATTCTGTTTCCTTTCTATCCAGTTTCTTTACTCTCTCCCCCCATCTGATTTGCGTACAATTTCCAATGCTTCAAATTTACCGCCCCCAGTAAAATGGTTGAGATTCTGTCTGCACAATGCATTTTGCAACCCCCCAACTGCAAAAAGCTCTAACATGTTGCTGAATTCTAAATTTTAGAGAGCTCTGTGTTCTAGCTTGATACACCATTTGCAGTCATAATAGGCCACATAAACTACATAAGGCATTTTACATTTGGCATAATGATTGGTAGGAGAAATCTGTTTTGTCTTGGAATGTACAAAGTATGGTCCCAGAGTTGCAAATCTACATACTTGTATATTACAATTAAAACACTTCTAAAGTGTTTTTAGAAGTGTGCTACTATCTATATTGTCAACAAAATGGTTATAGGTCACCAAATCCAATACTTCACCCTCCTCTATATGACATCCTCAGCTTTGTCCCACTCACTGGGCCACTGTGGGGTGAGATGTTAAAATGTCCCACCTATTATAAATAATTTGTTTGATCTTGTTTGACAATCTATTGTAGTCTAAAAAAGGTGATCCTACCTCCATCAGTTGTCTCCTTGTCTTGTTGACAACCCTTTGGAATCAAAAGAGGTTTATGATATTTAATTTTAAGCTTTGTAGTAAGCCCATCTAACTATTTCACAAGAATATTCCCTCTGCTGGAATCTAGTGGACAGCAAACCTCTTTTTTTTTTTTTTTTTACAAAAGTCTCATCTTCCATGCAATTCCTTTGTAATTGGAGGAATTGGCCATAAGAAATTATCTCCACCAGTGACCTGGAATGGGCACTGTCTGCTCTGAGAAGTGTATTCCCTGAAATGGGCTACCTAAATGGTTCTGTTCTCACAGTGTTGTCGGTCCCTACCAACCGTATATCCAAATATTCAATACTTATGGGACCCACAATTGTAGGTACACTGTGGGTTTGATTTTCATCAGGACTGCTGCAACATTTGGTGCAAGGTGCCTGTGCCAAAAGGGATTGATGCAAGTGGCACCTTGTGCCAAATGTTGCAGCAGTCCTGATTTTTCAAATGCAGTCTGTGTCAAAATCATGATGCATTGCTCCAATCCTCCCCACACCACCCTTGTGCCAGAATATGGAGTGCACCAGGCCATGGGAGGCTTGTGCAATGGTGGGAATGCATCATCCCCCTTATTTAGGATTTTAGAAGCCTTGCTGTGGTCACATGAGGTGGATGAGGTTAGACCAGCCAGGAGCTGGCCTAAGGGCCCTGTACCACTGGCTAGAAAGGAGGCAATTTGAGGGGAACCAGCAAGGTTGGGACTGGGGGCAGAGGGACAGTGGGGTGCCATAATGGGTGACAGGGGAATGGCATCAGTGGTTCAGATGTGGAACCTGATGGAGGTGTCATCACCAGTGGGGCAGAACCACTAGGCCTGGCTACATTGAGGTAGGCATGGATGGCCCTTGTCCCAAACCCCCAGGTGGCAACAACCCTGGTACTTGCCCCATAGGTGACACAGTCCCTGACATGCGATGGGCAACATTGGCTGCAGGCTATGAGGTGTAGTAGGTTAACAGGAATGTCCTCTGGACACTGTGACAGTCCACTGTAAAACAACACACCACATGGAGCCAGGCTGATGCCCAGCTACACTGATGTGGACTGTGTTACCTATGGGGCAGGTGCCAGGGCTTTTGTCACCAGGGAGGTGCAGGACTGGGTCCATCCATGTGTACCTTAGTGTACCTGGGCCTAGCACCTCTGTCCAACTGGCCATGGCACCTCTGCCCAGTGACACCTCTGAATTCTGCCACTGCCAGCACCTCCCATCACCCACTGTGGGACTCCCAATGGTCCCTCTTCCTCCAGTCTCTACCTTGCAGGCATCTACTCCCACCCCACCTTCATGGCTGCATCAGGGTTGCTCCAAGCTGGGTGGGGGCTTGACAGGACCCTCTGTCAAACCTCTCTAGTGTGCCAATGGTTTGCCACAACCCTGTGGCTGTGGAAACTCACAGGACTTTGGCGCAGAGACCCCTTTTCTTTTGGAATATGGCACAGGGTCCCTGAAGCACTCAGAGCTTGCCACAGCCATGGATTGGCACATGTGCGCTGATCTAGCAATGATTTGAAAATCAGGCTCTATATGTTCTAATTATTTTCATTTAGCCAATCAATAAATTCAGGAATACTTTCTAAACCCCCACCCCAGATGCATATTATAACATTAATAAACCTATACCAATGAATCATGTGTCTGAAGTAGAGGTTGGTTTGTATGAAGACTGCATTTTCTTCCCACAAAGCAAGGAATACATTTGCATACGATGGGGCAAATTATGCCCCCACTACTGTGCCCCTTAGTTATAAATAAAATCTTTGCTCAAACAAAATAATTATGATGTAACACAAAAGTTTACAAATTCAGTATAAACATCTGCAAGGCCACTCTTGAGTCTGAACCTCCAGCCAAAAAAAATCCTTAAACAGCTCTGATACCATGTTGATTGCAAATGATGGTAAAAAGAAATATAATAGCTATTGTTACCCAGCAAAAATGATCATGCCATTCAGATCTTCAGACTTTTGCATGACATGCATGGTATCACAAATGTGACCTAGTTTTGTGAACCAACATCCTCAGAAAATGACCTACTAATAGTGAAGGACCTTCACTAAGTGAACTAGTACTGGAGACAATGGGCTGGCTAGGAGGGTCCTCCACAGATCTGTGTATCTTGGACGAAGTATACAGCACTGAAACTACTGGATGCTCTGTTTTCAGAAAACTACATTTAGAACCAGTACTATGTCCATTTCCAAAAGCCTGATCAACCATTTAATCCAAAACATTTTTATTTATTTATTTATTTATTTGCTTTTGTTGACCGGGTGGGTACACTAGACATAGGAATGCCTATTTTCAGGTACGACCCAGGAGGATACAAGTGAAGTACAAAACAACAACATCAGTGTGACGCAGCACACATAAACCATACAGTAAAGAGTCAGCCAGGAGAGTAAAGAACATCTCAGACATTAATAAAACTAAATAATACATGGTCAATCAAAGTAGGTAGTCAAAAACATGGATAACAAGATCATTGTGAAGAGATGAGATAAGTGCAACACAGGTTAAGAGATTCATATAAGTCGTTAGCATGAAATAGTGAGCAGTAAAACGCCAGATAGCAAGTCCGAGATACAACAGTATCGGGAGACAAGGAAGGAGTAGAAAAGAAGAGGGTAGTTTTGGGTGTAAAACAGGTAGGGTGGGAGTAGAAAAGGGCATGCAGAGTAGGGGATGGGTTTATGGTGGCTGGAAACAGGTACAGGGACTTACTGTGAGTAGGTGTTGACGGTGGAGCTTCTTAAAGCCAGTATGTATAGGGGCAAGACGAATTGCTTGAGGGATAGTATTCCAATATTTAGGGGCAGCATGGGAGAAAGCTCGAGTACCCATTGTGGTCCTACATCTAGGGATGTACAGAGGTGTCTGGTCAACTGAGCGGAGACCATAGGAGGGGGTTTGAGGATGTAGTAGCAAAGCAGGAGATTGAGGGAGACCTGCTCTTATAGTTCCATCAATTAAGGTGCCATAAGATAGGAGGCAATGGGCCACAGGACTAGGCCATTCTAGGTCCGCATAGAGCAGACAATGATGTTTGAGCCGAGGAGAGGCAGAAGCATAACGGCAAATGTTATTATATGTAGTGTCCCAAGTATGAAGGGAGGTCTTGGTTGCACCTAGATAGATGACAGAGCCATAAGCCAAGGGATGAGAAGAAGGCTTTGTCACGGCAAGCCTAGCTGATGGGGTAAGGCACAGTTAGTACAGTAGGCTCCTCCAATCTTGGCATTGACTGATTTATAAGTTGTAGTGATGTGGAGATCAAAGTCCAAGGATTCATCAAGAAGAATACCAAGGTATCTAAAGGATGTGGTGTTGACTACCAGGGAATTGTCAGAACAGGATATATTGAAATAGTTCCTATTAACTTTTAATTTAGCTGGAGAGACAAAGAGCATTGCCTGAGTTTTCGTTTCATTGAGAACAAGACGGTTTGCAGTAAGCCAGGATTGTTTGTTTTGGAACTCTAGAGATAGAGAGTTATTTAAGTCCAGTACATGGCCAGGTGGGATCAAAAGTCAAAAGCTGATAACATTTAGGATCCTGCAGTTTTCTTTTTTATTTCTTGTATGTATTTTTGAGTGTCCGGAATCACAATCATACCACCCTTAACTGCTTGTTTTATTATATGAGACATGCTCTGAATGTCCTTATGGGCGTTCCTTTCCACTGCCAAAATATTATAAAAAGATTGGGAGACAGAACACTGCACAAGTATTTACAAATCTTTCCTAATAACCTGTTCAAAAACACAGACTGCAGGATGCCTCACTTGGGGATGGAGTTTACTCTTAGGATGAAATGATGCTTGGGCTCTAAGCATTGCATACACCTGTGGCTTATTTTCAATGGAACCTACAGGGGAAGTAATACTTACATCCAAAGAATTGTTATAAGTCTGGCAATTCACTGTCTGACTCTACTAGATTTAGTTTATCTGTTTTGTAGCCCAGTTATAAAAGTACTACATTCTGAATTCACCCATGTGATGAATGGAGTTTCTCTTACCCCCACTTGCCTGGAGCTGCTTTCCTCCAGTTCTAGGATTTCATCAAGCAATTCCCTGCTCGTAGCTGTCTGAGCACCATGGTATTCAAAAACTGACTTCCTGCTACCAGGGGTTCACTGGATGATGTCTTAAAAATGGCTCGTTCTGTGCCATGATCCTTGAACCTCCTGGAGTGAAATAAAAATGCATCTTTTGTATGAGACTCTTCATGCTACTGCTTCAGACACTTTAACACAAAAACAGCATGGCACACAGAATAACATGCTCAGAAAGGCATGACCCATAAATAACTTCAAAATCCTGTAAAGAACAGATGCAGAAACCGAGGCTGTTAAGTAAAAAAAATATTTATTTACCACACAGGTTCACAAAACCCCAAAGTCCTCAAACAGTCTTCGTAGGGGGATGTGCATATAACAGAACTCATCAAATTTATAATACCACCAATTCATTAAAGTGAAAAGAAAAAGTGACAAGCTCCATATGCAAATATACAAACACCAACTCACTTCATAAAAAATGTTCATTAAAAACAGTGGATGCCAGAATACCTGGGCTGAAACAAACTTAATTAAGCAGCCCTTTAAATTAATTAATTCAGCAGGAATTTTAAAAAGTTACAATTTTCCCACTCATAATAATTCAGATTACCCAATTCACCATGACTAGCCATTCAAACAAGTAAAGCAAAGACAAGGGGGAAGCATAAACTCACTATTCAGACTACAATAGATTATCAAATAAGTTACAACAATTATTTATAATAGGTAGGAAATGTTAACATCTGACCCCATGGTGGCCAAGTGGGTGGGGCTGAAGCTGAGGATGTCATATAGAAGAGGGTGAAATAGTGGGAATTTGGTAGCCCTTAGCCATTTTGTTGACAATACAGATAGGAGCACACAACCAAAAACATTTCAGAACTTCCAACTTACCGGGGCATCGCTTGGGTGGACTTACTTGGCCTCGCCTCCACTGTTTGTCCAAAGTATTTTGCAAATCCTCACTGATAAAAGCTCCACCATGTTCTTGAATTCCACATTTTAGAGATCTCTGTGTTCTACCCGCATACACCACATTGCAGTCACACCAGGCCACATAAACTACATAAAGCATTTTACAACTGGCCTAGTAATTGATAGTATAAATCCATTTCATCTCAGGGAGTAGAAGCATGGTCCTGGAGCTGCAGATCTACATATACACAGAGATCTCTAAAATTTAGAATTCAAGAACATGTTAGAGCTTTTTGCAATGGGGATTTGCAAAATACTCTGGGCAAACATTTCAAACAGGCTCACCACAGTTTTACTGGGGGGTTTAAATTTAGAATATTGGAAAATGTGCCCGAAGCAGGTGAGGGGGGCAGAGTAAACAGACTGGATCTGTTTAAATGAGGTTTTCAACCTTAGGCATTTCCTATGTACCCATTTAGATATATGTAAGGTTCGCTCTGTAATTTCATGTTCATATTTATGCATTGTTTTTGTCTGTTACTTAGTATAATAAACTGTTAACCTGCCCGGTGGCGCTGTGGGTTGAGCCAGTCACCTTACCTTATGCCACGCTAGTGACTCGGGTTTGGGAGCAAGCCCGGGGAGCCATGAGCTGGCCGGATAGGAGAGGATTGAGCATCTGGTGGACTGCTCTCCTCTTCTGGGAGGGAAGGGGGTCAAGGTCCCACAATTTGAGTGGTGCACAGTGGAGACTGGGAACATTGCAACTTGGGGACAAGAAACAGGGGATGGCATTAGGTGGCCTTCCTGTGGGCATGGGTGGGGGCACGCATGTCACACACTGCACCGGGGGGGGATGGGAGAACAAGGCGAAATACCCCAGCTGCTGGGTGAGATGTCGGTGGAGCTTCAGTGGCCAAGCCCACATGCCCAGTGCTGGCCCTTACCCCAACTTGACTATCCGTGGTCCCTGCCTCCTCCTGTAGGGCTGGTGGGGGGGAATCCAGCACCTGATTCCTTAGTTGGGGAAGAGTTCAGGTGGGTGGTGGAGGCAAGGCCGAGTAAGTCCACCCAAGAGATGCCCTGGTAAGTTGGAGCAGAAAGAGAGTTGAAATAAAAGTGTAATAAACTGCTTTTTCAGGTGGTTTCTATGTTTGCTGAATGATGGAAGTTTTAGTTTGTATCTCACACTCTACTAGCATAAATGTGAGAAAATGAATATAGGAAAGGAGGTTCAGTCCATACAGTCTGTATATCTATATCTATATCTATATCTATATCTATATCTATATCTATATCTATATCTATATCTATATCCATATCTATCTACTCCTGTTTTTATTTAGTTTTTAATTCTCATCATTTTTACGTTCGCTTGCGCGCATGTGCAAGGAACATCTTGGGAGAATGGGACACTTTGGAGGTGTGTCCCTTCCCCTGCAATCCCCTGCTCCATTGAGCAGGCGTGGCAGTCCTGCACCAGACACCGTGCTGTGTATGGCACGGTGGTCTTCTCTTCCAAAACCAGCGCTGTCATGCAACTGCATCACCGCTACCCCAAATTTTTGCTGCCATGCTGGAAGCCCACCCCAGCATGGCCAACATCACTCGCATCTGCTGATGGGGGTGCCCAATCCCCTGTTGGCTCCAGACCCCCCCAGCCATCCTTCTGCCACGCTGGGAGCCCACCCCAGCATAGCAAACATCCCATGTCGTCTGTTTTTTTTTTAAAACCTGTAAATTAAAAACGGTCCCACAGTGCTTCTCCCAGGCCCCCCACCCACAACCCGCACCCACCCACTGTGCACCCCACCTCCCCACCCCCTCACCCCATAACACCTCCGAGATGGCGCCGATGATCTTCGTGGACCGGGAACACGTCTGCACTCTTCAAAGCCGATCACAACTGAGGAAATGCCGTAAGCTGTATAATGGGCTAGACAGAGGGTTTTCAACTTTGTGCATATCTCAGGCATTTTTGGGAATTTGTGCACCAAATTTTCAATATGGGGTTTTTGGGACCCCTTCTCCATGAATGATGTCACTGTGCATGGCATTATTGGGGCCCGAAGGGTGATTTCGCAGTCACTGTGCAGTCACTGTGTGAAATCACACTTCAGGCCCGAATAATGCCATGACAGTGACATCATTCATGAGAAGGGGTCCCAAAAACCCCATGTTGAAAATTTGGTGCAAAAATTCCAAAAAATGACTGTTTTACGAGCGTGCATTGTGCAGTTCCTATGCAGGCTCATAAATTCACGATTTTTCAATATTTTCACTACAGATTTTCAACATTGCCATTTTACCACACCTTCTTATGAGTAGTACAGCTGTCATTTTTCCCATCTTACCCAAAACGTGTTTCCGCCCATGTAGCGCACAATGGCACAGTCGGTGTGTGAAATCAATGCATGGGACACATTAAGAAAATCACAGTGACACTGTTCATTAGCAGAGGTCTTAAAATGGCTATGTTGAAAATTTGGTGAAAAAATTCCTTAAAATGACTGTTTTACGAGCGTGCGTTGCGCAGTTCCTATGCACGCTCGTAGGTTTGCGAATTTTCAATATTTCTACTCCAGATTTTCAACATTGCCATTTTACCACACCTTCTTGTGAGTAACACAGCTGTCATTTTTCACATCTCACCCAAAACGTGTTTCCGCCCATGTAGCGCACAATGGCACAGTCGGTGTGCGAAATCAATGTATGGGACACATTAAGAAAATTACAGTGACACTGTTCATGAGCAGAGGTCTTAAAATGGCTATGTTGAAAATTTGGTGAAAAAAATTCTAAAATGACGCTGTTTCACGGTGCATTCTGCGCCCAGTTCCCTCACACACACTCGTCGTTTGCAAATTTTCAATATTTTCTACTTCAGATTTTCAACATTGCCATTTACCATACCTCCTTATGAACAGTACAGCTGTCATTTTCACATCCTGCCCAAAACATGTTTCCGCATGTGGCGCATAATGGCGAGGTCAGTGCGAAATCAATGTATGGGACACATTAAGAAATCACAGTGACACTGTTCATGAGCAGAGCTCTTAAAATGGCTATGTTGAAAATTTGGTGAAATAATTCCTAAAATGACTGTTTTACAAGCGTGCATTCAGCAGTTCCTCATACCTTCGTAAGTTCCTTGATTTTTCAATATTTGCACTCAATGACTTCCAGATACCTAAACAGCGCGCCAGAAGCAAGCAACATTCGGCACTGACAAATGCTTGTACTTCTTTGTCACTGATTTTTTTAAGCCATGTCCAAGTGCCAAATACCACTGCAAATACCTGCAAGCGAACGTTCGGCATTGACAAATGCTTGTTCATGTTTATGGTACAGAGTTTAAACTGAAGCAGGGATTTATGTTATGATTCATGTTTAAATTGAAGCAGGGATTTATGTTATGATTTATGTTTAAATTGAAGCAGGGATATATATGTTTTGCAGCCTTTTAATGAATGAGTTCATGCCCCACTCCTCATATATTTGCTTTATTTGTTTAAATGGCAAGTCATAGAGAATGTGGTGTTCTAAATTATTATGAAGGGGAAATAGTAATTTTTAATATTGTTGCTAAATTAATTTAAAGGGCTGCTTAATTAAGATTGTTTCAGGCCAGGTATTGTAGCACCCATTGTTCTGATTGAGCATTTCTTATTAAGTGATTTAGGAGTTGTATATTTGCATGTTGAGCTTGATACATTTTTTCACTTTAATTAATTGGTGGCATTATAAATTTGAGTTCTATGATATGCACATCCCTCTAATGAAGCCTGTTTAAGGGCAAATGTGCATAGGGGTTTTGTGAACCTGTGTGATGTATAAATCTTTTTTACTTGCCAGCCTTGGTGTATGCATCCATTCTTTAAAGTTAATTACACGGAATGAAGGGCAAGAAAACTCCCCCCCCCCAGTAGAATCTGCTGTATGTGATTGAAGCTCCTTTCAAGTAGTTGTACGGCGTGTGGAGAGCATATAGATCCACCACAGTGAAGAAAAGTGGGGAAAAAGGCAGCCACGTTCATGACTACCCTGGACACTCTCAGGCTTACACCAGTACCCCATGCTAGATTGGGCTATATCTGGGAGAGAGGGCTCCCCAGTGACTGCTGAAGAGGAGTAAGATGTGAGGACCTCAGGACAGTGGATACCTGATGATGAGGCTTGGGAATGCCTCATAGGATCCAGATTGATGTGAAGTAGCTAGTCATGAGAATACAGATCTACATGGACAACAAAATTGCTTAAGGAGTTCAGTGGGTCAGTTTTCCATAAGGAGAGGGGATGGGAAAATCTTTCCCAGTTTGAATTGGTACCCTCAAAATATTCTAAATAGACTTTTATGGATAATAATAAAAAAAGAAACAAAAAACATAGAAAAAAAGCAGCTGCTCACCAAGATAAAGGATCAGACAATCAATCCATCAAGGTTATTTATTAAAATATCAGGCTGTGATGCAATTTGAGGCCAGCTACCCCCACACAACTCATCAATGTTTTGCACCACACTTAGTGTTTTGTCAAGACACTACCTTCAGCACTGTCTTGTCACATAAAATAAAATACTGACATATTAAGGCTTACATAGAGGATGCCAAAATTAGGGTAACATCAACATTGCATTGTGTGATCATTCAGATTTTGAGGAACACAACACCCCAGATTGTCCAAGGCTCCATGGAATTTTTCACCCAAACATCGGAATCCCTAAATTTTCATGCATCCACCCTAATAATGCATTAATGTCATTTGTTTGCAATAATAATAATAATAATAATAATAAATTTTATTTATATGGCACCTTATCCAAAGCCAAGGGGCCTAACAATTTAGAAACAAGATCAAGAAACAATACATTATCAGTAAAACAACAATATAACATTCCTCAAAAAGGAGGATCAGTCATTAAATACCTGGTGCCACAAAAACATTTTTAAAGCTTGTTTAAATTCCTCCACAGTTGTGCACTCTTGTAACTGATGGGGTAGAGAATGCCAAAGGGTAGGGGCAGCACACATAAATGCTTTCCGCCCCAATGATTTCAGGCCTAACCTTGGAATCTCTAGCAACCCCTCATCAGCTGAGTGAAGTGATCGTCTAGGGCAATAGGGAATGAGGAGCTCTTTCAGGTAGTTCAGGCCCAGTCCATGTAGGGCTTTAAAAGTCAGCAAATCAACTTTAAAGGTGATCTGCCACTGTACTGACAGCAAGTGCAGTTTGCGCACCACCAGCAAAATATGACATGATCGAGCAGTTGCTGACAAAAGCCAGGCTGCTGCATTCTGCACCAGCTGCAGGCGATGGATTTCCACCCCAGGAAGCCCTAGTTAAAGGGAGTTGCAATAATCTAAGCATGAGGACACAAAGGCGTGGACCAAAATAGGCAGGTCACCAGACGGAACAAGGTGCCTAATACTGGCAATAATCCCAAAATGGTAGAAGAAAGATTTGATGACAGCTGACACCTGTGAATGCAGGGTCAGCCTTTCATCAGAAATTACTCCCAGGTTATGCACCTGTTCAGAGGTCAGGAGTGAAATGCCACTGAGAAAGTCCAGAGGGCGAATCATCCCCCAACCCCCCTATTTGGAGACCTGGGTCCATAACCAGCGCCACAGTTTTATCCGAGTTCAACTTGAGCCAGCTGGAATCCATCTGACCCTGGATTTCTTTCAGACAGTTATTAAAGACTGAAAGAGCTCCATCCTGGTCAGGTGCAAAAGAAAGATAGAGCTGGATATCATCAGCATAGCAATGAAACCTCAGCCCATACCTTCTTACAATGTCTCTGAGGGGAAGCATGTATACCACGAACAACATGGGTGATAGTACTGACCCTTGAGGAACCGCACATGACAGAGAGATGGAGTCTGAGGAAAAGACCCCAGATACCACATTTTTATTTTTATTTCCTTACTTTTTTAAAATGTGGAGTTTTAACTTATTTTTGGACAAAGAGACATCCTGGACCCTTTGAGCCTGGTGCAAAATTCATATTAAGTCCTAACTTGCATAATGCAGGGCCCTTTGTGCCCTGCATGAAGCAGGATGCACTGGGCTCTGTGGGACCAACATGAAACACAAGCTGAGTCCTAATTTACTTTGCACAAGACACACAGGGTCCTTTGGGACCATTGCAAAACACAAACTGAGTCATAACTTGCTTCATGCAGGGCCTGACGGGTGCCTGATCTGCACAAAATGCAATGTCAGTCATAGCTTACCTCACACAGGCCCTTTAGGCCCTGCATCAAGCAGGATGTGCAGGGTCCTTTAGGCCTTGCCTGAAATGCAACATGATTCCAGTGCCCATCAACTGTTCCATTACATAAAGCATTGTGTGTGTGTGTGTGTGTGTGTTTTCTTTATGACTATTTATTTCTATTCATGTAGGACTTAGAAAAATCTTCAGAAACTTTTTCAGTTTTTTTCTAAGCCCAGAAAAGTGCATACAGTGCATGCTATTGGACTTGGACATGGAGGGTTTTTTTTGCTTTTTTTTACATTTTTTTTTTTAACTTTTACTTGTATCGTAGCTATTTTTTTGAATTAGCAGCCCAAATCTTCAAGGTGTACTCACCTATTGACCACATAAGTGAGACCTTGAAAATCTGACCCAAATAGTACTTTTGAAGGTTAACCCTGAAGGTTCTACCCCCTCACAAGTGATTAGATATTGTGTATGTTGAGTCAGACCAGTGTGTGTTCAATTATATAACATCAGTTTACAAATTACTAGTTATAAGTTTAAAATCAGCTGTATACATGACTGTTTCTTTTTTATTTCACTTGCTGGCTTCATTGCTGAACAAGGATATTGTGATATCATCAGCATTGCAAAATCTGTTCTCTGATTGGTTTAAAATTCAATTGTAATGTACCTACATTTTAAGATGATAATTATGACAACACTAACAGCAAGATATCATCATATTGTGTTGTTAATTTGATTATCAGTGAGGATATCTCATGTTATATAGACATTTTATCTTTACAGTTATATACAGTATATTGTTTCATCTTTATTGGTAATATATTTGCAATAAAATAATTAATGTATTTTTTAGTTTACTGTCTGTGCCTTGTTCTTTTGGGCCTCACCTACTTGGTCACTGGTGACATCTCAAATCTTTCTCCCCATAACTTACCCCTCATGGAGAGACCCTCACAGGGCCTATCCCCCTCAAGTGACTAAACCCTGTTCTCCTAAGTAGCCGGCAGTGCAGGTCAAAAGTACCACTGTGGGTCATTCTTGGGGCCATGTGTTTTTTTTTCTTTGTCAGCCTCCCCTTAAAAGAAAACTAAAATAAAATTTTACAAAAAAAAAAATTGTTGTACGAGTGTTTTAATTTGTAGGTGTACTCCTAGTAAGTCCTACTCTTTGTTTGTTGAAAGGATTTCTTTCTAAATTTGTTTGCTGGTTTTATGCCACTGGGGAGATCCATGTTCACATTTTTTTATGGCTCTTGTTCCCATAATGCCTCCTGTTCCATGTGATAGTAATGCTCCCATGACCGATAATACAACAAGAATTGTTTTTTTTATCAAGTTTACAGTAGTAGAACTGTGATTTTAAGTAACTCTCCTTGTCCAGGGAGCTCTAATGAAGGCTGCATTTACAAGTTTCAAATGACGGAGGGATAATTGAGTGGGTTACTCACTAAGGAAACAGCTAGGGTCTTCACCAGTTATAGCATTTATGAGCTTGGGTAATTTGTGTGTCTTTTTTAATGGCTGTGTGCAATTTGATGAAACAAAAGTTTTAAAAACAAACATTCACTTCTGCTGTCTAGACCTAGACAAATATCTAAGAAAACAGAAAGTTTGGATTAGACATAATTATGTAATTGAAGCAAAAAAGTCAGGCTCCTAACAGTAGATTGCTGTTGCAGCAGTTACTCTGTTACTCTCTGTATCAATGGTCCTGGATGCATCACTGACACATGGGACAGGAGGCATTGTATGAACAAGAACAGCCATAGAGAATGCAAACATGGAGATCCACAGGAGCCATAAAACTAGAAAGAAAATTTAGAAAAAACTGTTTTTAGGAAACAAAAGGAAGAACTTACTGTGATGTAGACAGCCAGTTCTGAGTGCTGGATAATATTTTTTTTATATAACATGTATTATGACTGTCTCTGCTGAAAATCAAATGCTGTAGGAATGACCTCTCTCATTCCCCCTCCCCCCCAGATTTTAGCTGACAGATGCAGGCCAAGAGAAAGGCTGACAGTATGTATCACACACTCAGTTTTTTTTAGAGACAATGTGTTAGTGGAAGACTTTTATTAAGGATCCTGTTTCTCTGAGCTAATTACAGAGTTGTTAAGTTCATTTTGTTAAGAGAGAAATCATAAACTAGGTTTATGACATTAAAATAAGGGAAGCTAGGATGTTATATAGAGGTTTAAGGTTGTAAATGACCCTTTGAAGCCTGTGTGACGAGGGTACAGCATGAGATCAAAAGAGGTGTCATTGAAACTTGAGTTATGCTAAGGTTGCAGAATTAATAATTCCTGTATAGCTGTATAGTATAGATTAATAAAATTACATCCTGTGGTCATATAAAAATATATTTTTGTTAGATATTTGAACGGGGGCTGGATGACTTCATCCAAAAGGGGTTGGCCAATACTGCTTGAAAAGATTATCCTCTTTTACTATAGATTGGCATTTGCATCTGAGCACTGAAAACAGGTATTTAGAAAGCTAGACAAAATCTAAATATAGTTGTAGGAACTGCAGTGTTTTAAACCTTGTTTTGTTTAAAGGTATGTATGTCTTGTGTTATGAGAGTTCTGTATTGTATGTTTGACATATTATTATATATTTTAGTAAAAACTCTAATTTTAGAGCAAACCTGGTCTGTCTTTGAATTGCTTTCTTTTGCTAAGAAATATTTATGGTTCAGCAGACATATAGCTTGTATGGTGGTACCAAACTGGAAACAGAAGCATTTTAAATCTGCAGTCTTTATTAAGTTTTAAGGGTTTATCTCTGAATACCTGGTTAGGTGCCCATAGGCAAAGATATCTGGCCCCCTGAAGACAGATATATCGAGCCTGTGCATTGGGTATGCTAGCAAGAGGTTAACAGTTTGAATCCCTCAGAAATGAGACCAAAGGTTGATCCAAACTCACAAAAACAGACAAGAGGGTTACCTTGTCTGTTACACTGTTTGCAAGACTGCGCTCAGAGGTTGGCACTTTAGGAGTAGAGGGCCTGACCTGCTGAGTGAATCTGTGACACTTACTAGGAGTGCATCTATAAATCAAAACACTCTGCATAGCATATTGTTTTGTAAAGTTTGACTTTAGTTCCCCTTTAAGACATTAGCAGCTAGAGCATCATGTGTGCACATGCACATGGATGCATGATATTGCACAGAGCCAGCTGACATTCTCAAGTTGCTCCTGTCTGCAATGTCACCCTTGGTCACACTGGTGGCAGTCAGTGGCCAACTTTCCCTGCCACAATTTAATGAGCTGAGTTTGTGCCCATATCTCAGTGTCCGTCATCCCAAGAAGCTACATAACTTCTACACAGACTGGCCAGCATAAACAATGTTTCAATACTGAATAAGGTATTGAGACATACCATGGTGATCCTTTGTGTTCACCAACTTCCTCATTTAAAGCCTAATAAATCTGGCACCTAATACTTTTGACTCAGAGTCATTATTATTGATTCCCGCTAGTGCTCTTAGCCTTTTACTTTTGTGTACATATCTCTTGATAATCATGGGATTTGTGGTTGTGCATTTGTTTTCCTATATGACCTGCACTGACAGGCCAGTATAATTAATGTTTTTAATACCAAATTAACTACTGAGACTTACGATGGGGCTGGACTAATGGGATTTTTAATTACTTCACCTTTTTTGATCTCTGAGACCCACACTATTCTGATGACATTGTTTTTATAATCAGTAACTAATTATTTCTATTCCCAGACCTTAGTGACTTTGGTTTAAAGTGCTGCAGTATGATGTAAACTTATTCTGACCTAATTACTTTAACTGTGCATCTTTTAATAGAAGGAAAACTGGGCTTTGACTAAAATGACATTAACCATTTTATACTGTCTATTGCCTATTGCTTTTCATTTGACTGATCCTTGTTTTAATTTATATGTTTTCTTCTGATTAATCTGGCAAGAATTTGGTGATACTATTTGTATTTGTCTATATGATAGACACTATGTACAGACAAATTATATTGTGTTACACCTCACTGCTTATAACGGAACACAAGTGAATGGCATTAATGATAAACACAGAGTCCAGTGAACTGGACATCGATTTAATAAAGATTATTTATAACAGCTGCACCTTACATACAACTTTCACTTGAAAACAAAACAAAATACTATAGAGCCGACTCTGTTTTATTTATTTATTTAGAATTTTAGTACACTGGGGACTACATATTTAGGTGACACCCTTAGTTTTTAACAGGGTTTCAGGGTGAGGAGGGCTGCTCTGAATCCAATAAATGGAGGCAGATTCATTGGATTCCAACCCTGTTTTAGGAATTAAAGTTTTTAGAACTGAAGTTTAAAAATCTTAATTTCAAAAATCAAGGTTGGAATCTGTATCAGAATCAAAATCTGATTCCATTTCTGACTAGCATCAGCCTAGGCAATGGGTAGAGCTAGAGGCTAAAAGTTTAGCTACTGTGGTACAGTTGTATGTGTTAGTCAGCTGCTGGATTCAGGATTTCTGATGGACAGTTACATACTGGGCAAAGACTACAATAGGCAGTAGCTGGCTGACTGGAATTGATCAATTGCAAGAAGAAGATACCATAGATGAACCCCCTGATGCAACAGCAGGATCCAGGCACAGTGGCCAACAAGCAAAGCAAGCTTACCAAGTTACAAAACATACATGACAGAAGTCAATGTTTGTTAGCCAGGTGAGAAAAGTTTTGAATGACAGTTGACTGTGGAATTGGCTATTTTGATTCCAGCACTAATAACAATGCAGATGCCATAATGGCATCAGAACAGAACTGGATTAAAAATCCTAATTTTCAATAATCTCATGGATGAGCAACAGAACAGAACTGGTTAATTCTGAACACCTCTAATCCAGGTAGAACAGTCAGAACAGCAAATGTTAATATGGAAATATGCTGTACTACACAGAATTATTTAGGAATTACTCAAAACATCACCAACAACAATAACAACAGAAATCAGAATGAAAAGATTACAACTAGAATAAAAAGTAGAACCTTAAAGATCTTCAGGGTTGCATTACTAAGGGAGGGGCCTTTGGATGCAGTCAGTCCACAGGACAGAAATGTGCATTGATGCCTTTTGAAAATGTACTCAAGATAATCTTACTAAAAAAAAATTATAATGGGAGCTCTCTCTTTTACGATGCATATGATTTTATCAGTCAAGTACTTCCCTTATCGAATGAAGTGCCACTCCTTACAGTGAACTTAAACATAAATCTGAGATTTATGACACCAATTCACATATAGCAGTCTGCTTACAGGTTGACACCACATGTCCAACAGATTTCTGCATCCCTGGTTATACACCTTGTTATAAACCAACAGTGTATAATTGCCTTTGTATCTTCAGAACATTTATTGATTTAGTTGTTTATTATCTGGAAGAACTGCTGAGCAGGACTGTTCATTATTAAGGGTGTGTAAGTCAAAAATAGAAAATAAAAATGCTGGCACAGTGGCATGGAGGGTTTAGTCACTGGATGCCTTACAGCTGCCACACTCATGACCTGGGTTCAGTAATGGACTTGGGTCAATGGGGTTGGCTGGTTATGGGAGGATTAAGAGTCCAGAAGACTGCACCCCTAAGTTAGGGAGGGGGAATCTTGTGTCCAGCTACATGACTGCCACTGGGCGGAGGCTGGGTGGCAGTGCTGAGAGCAGACTCAGGTGGACTGTTAGTAGACACACTGCTTCATTGCAAGCCAGCATCCCTGGGGTGAAAATATGGAGGATGAAAACCCAGGCTGCTCAACTTCCCCTGCTGGGCCCCAGGCAGTAGGCCACCCTCCAGGGAAGATAACTGTAAGGCCACCAAGTGGGTCAATTTGGGGGAGGGGGGGAAGCCGCTGGACCAGGGGTGGTACTGCACCAGAAAATATTGATAAAAGACATTCAAATTTACATTCACAAATATTAGCATTAAATAAAAGTGTCTTAAAGTGATTCTTTTTTCCCATTAAAGTTGTTATCTGAAAATACAAATTTACAACACATAAATACAATTAAATGCAGGTAACGTATACATGCAATAAAATAATGTTCAATTGTTATAAAAGGGTAATCTAAATAAGTTAATGACTACAACCAATGTATTGAGTTATGTAGAATACACATTAAATACAGTATGATATGGTACCATAAAGTGATGCAGAGCTAATTGTTGTCAATTGCATATCCCAGACCTTTTAAACTAGGTCTGTTTTAATTTTTGCAGAAAGGGTAACTACAATTCACATAATAATTCTTGTTTATTCAATAAGAGATGGCTGATTCTTCCATTATTAGTAGTCTTACTCAGGAGGTCAAACCATTCAGAAATAATAGGTACTATGTCAGTTTTCCAGGTCCTCATCAGTAATCTTTTAACCCCTAGGGAGCTTACAAGTACCCACATCTTTTGAGGGTGGTCAATACAGAGGTTGCCAGGAATAATGCCTAACAGTAATAGAGTTGAGTCTTTTGGTGTTTGTATTTTAGTACTCTCCGAGCTTCCAATTTCCAGATGTGGACTGGAGCATCCCAGCAGCAGCATCAACTAGGAGCAGATTTATCCTGGACTCCCTTCAGGGTGCCTTCCTCAAGCAACTGGTCATGGAACCAACTTGGCAGAAGGCAATACTGGACCTTGTGCTCACAAACAGGGACAGTGTGATGGGGGTAACAGTGGGGGAGCACCTGGGGAACAGTGACCACCAGTCATTGTGGTTTGAAATCACAGAAAGAGCAGAACTAAACCACAAAAACCCGTATCCTGGATTTTAGGGGCAGACTTTGAGAAAATGGGCGATACTTGAAAGAGGCATTAAGGAATGCGACAGGAATCAGGGTTGAGGAACAGTGGGCAGTATTTAAAATGGGGATTACAAGAACAACAGAATTATGCATTAAGCAGGTTAGCAAGAGGAAAAGGAAGAGAGACCATTATGGTTTTCCAAAGAGGTAGCAAAGAAAGTGAAAGCTAAAAGATTGCATTCAGGCAATGCAAAAAGACACAGGCAGAAGGGATAGGAGAAGTACCAGGCGAGCAAAGGGAGGCAGGGAGGTCAGTAAGGAAGCCAAAGCTCAGACAGAAGAACACATTGCAAAATCAGTGGGTAGAGGGACAAAACCTTTACAGGTACATAAGTGAAAAAGAAAGACAAAGGGAGGGATAGTGAGACTGAAGGGGAGGATGGGGGCGCGTGAAGGATGACAACAGTAAAGCTGACATATTGAACAGGTATTCTGCTCAGTCTTTACTGAGGAAAAGGAGGGTAATGGGTCTGAAGGGAGTACAAGGGGTGAGAATGGTGCAGAAATGGACACAGTCCCTTTACACCAGAAAAGGGTCCTGAAGGAACTGGAAGTAATAAGGTTGATAAAGCAATGGGGCCAGATGGGTGCACCCCAGGGTCCTTAAAGAACTAAGAGAGTGGTGGCTGAACCTCTGGCTATCCTGTTTAGCCAATCACTGGAAACAGGAGAGTACCCAAAGACTGGAGGACAGCAGATGTAGTCCCCTTATACAAAAGCAGGAACAAAGAGGAAGCAGGAAACTACAGACCAGTCAGCCTCACCTCGGTAGTGGGGAAGATCATGGAAGCACTACTGAAGGAGAGATTGGTGGAACATCTGGTTGTCAATGGACTACAGGACCCAAGGCAGCATGGTTTCACCAGGGGGAGGTCATGTCAGAGCAACCTCGTTGAATTTTTTGACTGAGTGACTAGGGAGGTGGATCAGGGAGGGCAGTGGACATGGCCTATCTGGACTTCAGCAAGGCCTTTGACACTGTGCCACATAGAAGACTATTACACAAACTGGGGAATATGGGTGTGGGCAGGACAGTAGTGTGGTGGGTAGGTAACTGGCTGGGTGGCAGGACACAGAGGGTGGTGGTAAATGGCTGTCACTCCACAGAGGGAAGAGTGACCAGTGGGGTACCAGGGATCAGTGCTGGGACGGTCCTATTCAACATCTTCATCAGTGACATTGCACAGAACCTAGAAGGCAGAATTTCACTGTTCGCTGATGATACAAAGCTCTGTAACAGAGTAGACACACCAGAGTGTAGACAGAATGAGAAGGGACCTGCAGAAACTTGAAGAATAGTCAGGGGTTTGGCAGTTGAAATTCAATGCAAAGAAGTGCAAGATAATGCATATGGGGCACAAAACCCTGGCACAATATATCAGTTGGGGGGTGAGGATATAGCATACCAAGCAGGAAAGGGATCTTGGGGTTATCATCTCTGATGACCTCAAGGTAGGAAACAGTGTGACAAGGCAGCAGGTAAGCAAATAGGATGCTGGGATGTATAGGCAGGGCATCACCAGCAGGAAAGAGGAGGTCATAATTCCGCTGCTTCAAAGATACTAGTGAGGCCCCACCTAGAGTACAGTGTACAGTTCTGGAAACCATACCCTACGTAAGGACATAGACAGGGTAGAGAAGGTTCAGAGGAGGGCAACAAAGATGGTGCATGGATTGCATCACAAGTCCTATGAAGACAGGTTGAAGGAACTGAACATGTACTCCCTGGAGGAGGAGGAGAGAGGGATATGATAAAGACATACAAGTATCTCACAGGGAGGAACAGGGTGCAGGAATACACTATTTTTAAGCGAAAAAGATGTTCCAGGACTAGAGGGCATGGGATGAAGTTGGAGGGAGGACGATTCAGAGGAAACATGAGGAAGAATTTCTTCACAGAATGGGTGGTGGACAAGTGGAACACCCTGCCAGAGGAAGTGGTGGGGGCTGAAACAATCACAGGATTTAAGAATGCATGGGATAGACATAAAGGAATTCTGGAGGTCAGGGGTAAGGGGCAACAGACTTCTAGGAAAACATAAACTGAACGTACAAGCTCAAATGGACAGACTGGGTGGGCCATAGGCCCTTATCTGCCGACACTGTCTATGTATCTATGTAAGTCTAGTACCGTAGTCCAAAGATTTCTAATTCTAGGACATTCCCAAAGCATATATACTAAGTCAACATGTGGAGAATTGCATCTTCAGCATAAGTACGTCCAGATTCAACTCCATGTCTTCTAGTTTTGGGGGGGTACTGTAGTAATGATGTAAGATTTTAAATTGAATTAATTTGCCTTGCACTTCCCTTCTATTTTTGTTTGCATTCTGGCATACCATTCCCCAATGATTGTCATCTATTGAAATCTTAAGTTGTTTCCCATTTAACCTCAGTTGATTCTACAGCAGTAATTATCTCTAGTTAAGTATTTGTAAAGTAGACTATCCCATTTTCTGACAGGTGTACTCTTTTGCAGCTGGTCCCACTGAAGTGAGTTAGGTTGTGATAGGTTTCAGGAGTAAGATTTGTTTTCTTAATTTCTCTCCGAGCTGTAAGTAGAAGCAAAAATAAAAAATGTTGCTAGTTTAAATATCTTCTGAAGTGTTTCAAAGGATGCAAAATTCTAGTTTGATGGTCATGATATTTAGCATCCTTTTAATTCCTAATTTACCCTACCCAATGTTGATAAAGCCTTTAGGTGTATTGATTAGCTTGCTGTTTCAAAGCGGTGCCATTTCCCTGGGGTAATCTAGTTCTTCCTTACATTTGAAAAAAAAGATTTTGAGTGCTTTAACAGAGCTGGTTAGGCATGTGTTGTTTTAAAGAGTGGTTGGAAGTTTAATGAATAGAAAATCTGTCAGGTTCGGTTCATGTAAAATCTTTTCTTTCCAGGTGAAGCCATAAGAGAGTGTTTTCTTCTGTGAATATTTGCTAGATGTAGAAATAATTCTTGTAAGCAGGTATTAAACACCAAAGCTTAGCAACGCACAACAAAAAGTAACTGCAGAGATTATAGGGTGCATGCCAAGTTTATTAAGTGCAATAGTTCAAAAAGACTGTACAGACTAAAGGCCTGATCTACAAAGTCTCCTGAAGGAATATGTAGCTGTACCAAAGTCACGTGTGTTGGCTGGACACTTATCCACAGGGAACGTTATGCCCCATTGGGAAGTGAAGTATAGACACCTTCACACTGCGTGCCAGCACACCACTGTACATGTGCTTCCTGGGTATGCACACTACATGAACATGTAGACACCAATCAACAGCATGAGATGGGTCTTCATACATGCAGATCAAGCCCTTACCCTACTCTGCCAGAGGGGCAGCAGTAGCAATGTTAGGCTGAATACAAATGTGTTCAGCATATAGAGACCTGTATTGGTACACAGTGCACAAGAATCATGCATCCTTGTAACCACATGGGCCCTAACTCATGTTTTGTTGTCAGGAGACCTAATTCTGTGCCAACCAATTCACACCATATGCTGCAATCGGACATTGTACCACACACATACACACAAAATACAGACATTTGTGAAGAAGAAGAAGAACAAAAATATGTATTATTTTTACATGTCAGCAAAACAGATTGTGATGGTGGGCCTACGGATGCTTGCCCTAGGCTTCAGGGCATTTCACACCAGGGCCTGTTCCAAACTGCACAGGGACAATGCTGAGATTGGCCCAGGTGTTGGCCTTAGCAACCAGGAGGCACCACAATATGGGCCACCTCTGGCTGGATAGCAACAGTGCTAATTAAGTTGGTGGTGCCATTTGACAACACTTGTCCACCACTGCTGAGGAGGACTCTTCCCCATCCATTAGTGGTCAATCAGTGTGATCATCCTCATCCAATGAGGATGTCAACAGGGGACCCTTAGGTCATATAACAGATCATCTCACTCCTCCATCTTCTCCCATGCCTCTCTGTCTACTCCTCCTTCTTTCTCTAGTCCTCCCACTCATACTTCCTCCAGGATCTCCCTGTTAAAGAAGAATGGCCCTCATGTACCACATGCTGGTCTATAATGATATATGTATGTGCACATAAGACAAATGGCCAAAAACCCTTATGAGCAATTCTGTACATATGGCCAAAATAATGTGATATAGTACTGTCCTGAGAGGGATAAATCTCCCCCCAGCAATTACCTTCCATGTCCCAGCAGCCATCACCCACATGGTTAAGGGCATTAGAAGTTAATAGGAGGCCAAGTATGGACACTCATCAAGAGGGTTTTATTTTTGGTCTTCTTCATGGTGGTGGTGGTGTGTGGAAAGGAGATAGTGTCCACAGTGACTGCCCACCAAGTCCAACCCATGGGGTCAATTGACTAGGAGCCAGGACAAATAACAACGCCCAAGTTGCTTTAAAGGGGACCCCTCCACAGTCATGCAGGTGACAGTGTTAAGTGAGGGCTGTGACTTGTGTGCATGTTGGACCTCATGAACATCTATGTAAAAATCAGGGATATCACTGCCATTAGCAGTGGCTGTATCTCCAGGTTACTTTATGAATGTAGTCCTTGCAAAGATGCAGTGGGTTTATGAGTTGGAGAGATGATGCCCATAAAGGTGTGCATACATTTACAGATCCAGATTAAACCCTGGAACCTAACTGAGCAGGAAAGCATAGTGTGTTTTAGATTTGACAATACCACCATTAATGAACTATGCATACTCCTCAGACCATACTTATACCACAGGGTCCATTCAGTGCATCACATGAGATGTAACCAGGGAAATCCAGGAATCCATGTCTAGTTTCCTGTGGCAAGTCACAGAGGCACTACTGGCACACATGAAGAACGACATAACATTCACAAATGCAAAGGATGAACAGAAGGCTGTCAAAGCCATGTACTGTGTTATGCTGGCATGCCTAATTTACTAGGTACCATAGACTGTACCCATGTGTCCGTTGTGACACTAGCAGAGTGTGAGGAGATGTAGCGAATAGAAAGACATACCATAACATGATGACAGCAAGGGCATAAGTAACCAATAAATCTGGGTGCTGGCCAAACTGGAAAAAGGGACAACAAAAGAAACTTGCATAACAAAGACTAAAGAATGGCAAATTCATTATCAAATGGACAGACAATACTTTTCCAGTGGTTTTCCAGATTTTGTGGTCTATTGCAGGCAGGAACAGAACTACTGGGAAGTTTGTTGGCCAATGTCAAGAAAATTAATAGTGTCATGACATTTTACAAGGGAACAATGAACGAATGTATATTCATTTTCAAATCATTACATGTCTCTTAAAAACACATGTGGCAGGAAATCCATAATGGGTTCCATTTGGGACAAAATCCCACATTTGAGGGAAGCCCTTTGGATAACCCACTCATGGCTTAGGATTGCCATCCAACATGTCTGATGATAGCTTGTTAGCTTCAGGGATGGCAGATCTGATTAAGGCTTACATGGCAAGTAATAAAGAGCAAGCCACATTACAAATGAGCAAATTTATCAGCCATAAACTTGGGGTAGGTCTGAACATTGCTGTTATTATTAACAGGCCCACATGGGCATGGGTACATGTAACATATGGGCACCAGTGCAAGGGGACTCTGATTCAGGTAGTTTGTGGTTCTGGAAATACAGATCTAAGTATAGATCATGGTAGCATCATGGATTTTTTCCTTTGAAAATAGGGATTTTCACACTGTTGTGTTTTTCACTGAAAATATGTATTTTAGAGGTGAAGATCATATTGAAACATCTTTGCTTGAAAGCACAAATCCATTTCACCAAGCCTTATATATGACTATGTATTAACTTTAAGCCTGTTGTACAGTATATTGTCTGTCTGTCTGTCTATGATACTGAATGAAATTTATGTAGATGCTTAATAAGCTGGTCTCACTATAATAACTGTTATATCAATTTCTGTAATATATTTCTTTTACTGTATTATTCTAGGTATTACAAGCATGACTGAAAACAGTCCCTTGGTCTAGCCCACTCATCTGGCAAAGTACAACTGAACTAAATTCCGTCTCCTGTAAATGGATCCCCTTGTAATCTAGGCACTGCATCTACAGTAAATTGAGCTATCCCAGTATGTATTTTAAATGAATTATTAACTTAAAGGAGAAGTACAGGTTTGCCTAATGTATGTCTCTAGTGCTAAATGATGGTCCAACAGAAGCACTGACCCTGTATACCAATGCAGGTATACCAGAGTGCCCAACAGATAAGATCACAGCCAGCACCGAGGCAGACATTTCATGTGCTGGCTACCAAATGCCAGAGATTGCACTGTATGTAAACACTAAACCCAAGAGATCATGACTTTTGTTTACTCCTTGTGAACCATGTTAAACATATATAAAAACACTGTGGCTAGACTTTGATTAAAAAATTAAAAGCAGAGGGCATGTTTCGTCAGAGCAAAATCTCTGTACATAGAGCCCTGCTTTACAAGAGGCAAACAGACATTACACTACTGCAGGTTTAGCAGTCATGATCAGCATAGTCTCAACATTCAGCTACCAACACATGAAATGGCTGCCTGGGTGCTGACTGCTACCTTATCTGATGGGAGCTACAGTTCGAATACCTGCATTGGTATACAAAACATGGGGCTACAGAGTTACTACTTTTGTTGGGTCCTCTTTAAGCACTACAGTCACACATGATGTAATCCTGAAGTTCTACTTTAATAAATGAATGCAAAATGAAAACACCAAAGCACTGTACCTGTTTACATAGAGGAGCCAATATATGCAACAGAAAGTTCTCAAAGAACAAATAAAAGTTTATTTACTACAATACATCTAACCTGCTGAAACACCCTATCAACCTACATGTGTGGAAAACATGTGCTGTTCTGGCCTCCTCATGACTTTATCTTTTATGAATCTCCAGGCCTCCCCTCACTCAATTTCTACATATATCCCCTTGAATCTCCCAAATGTTGCATCCCTTTTCCTTCTGTATCTTGATAGCCACCAACAGTCTGCAATCCACATTTCAGAAACCTTAGGTTCGCTGTGGTCACTGAGAGGTTGACTCATCATAACCCTTTAATAGCCAAAACCACAGCATCTCTGCCCTCAAAGCCATCCCCCCTCCCTGTGGATATGGCATTCCAACCTGAATGTGTTCATCAAAGTGAGCAACATTTCTGACAGATGAGCAAACCTTCACACTGTGATTTCTCAGTAAAGCAAATGTCATTTCCAATCACATTTGGTATCCAAATTTTTTGCAGGGCCTCATTTTTTTTAAAATAGCTTTGAACTCATTTATTTCCTACAGTCTTACAGAGAAAGCATAGCAGTGAAGTTAAGCATGTATGGGTGGGAGTAGGGATTATGTCCTTCATGGTAAACATTTCTTTTATTGCTAAATGCCCAACTTATTTTATTTTTTATTGAAATTTGTTAACCGGGTAGGTCCACAGAGACAAACAGGGTTCTTTTTTCAGGGGCCACCCAGGATTAATTACATTGAATAAAGGCATCGTTAGCATACAGGAGACAATAGCAGAACAGGCAACAGTACAGGTACATGGTTCTACACTGGTTAGTGTACAAGGTTAAAAACCACAAATCAATTTGAGCAACAGGACATTTCAAAATAAATAACAGGAAAAGAAGAAGAAAGAATTGGTGTAATTCTATCTGCTTAGAGTTGGGCTTTGACTTAGCAGGAGGGGTATTTAGATTGGGAGGTAATCAATAGGAAGCTAGGGCTAAGGGGCAGACAGAGTGGTCAGGCAGATACACAGGAGATAAGAACCCCTGCTTCAAATACAGGTGTACTGATTTACCAGTAGCATGTGGGATTTTAGTGCGGCTTTGAATGTGTTCAAGGTAGAGCAGTTCAACACCACTGAGGGTAGGCTATTCCAGAGGGCCGGGGCAGAGACTGCAAAGGACCTGTCACCAGCATGGGATCTGGACCTAGGAACTTCTAGGGTGAGGTGGGTAGCAGGCCTTAGCTCACGCTTCACCGACTTGAACTGGAGAAGTCCATAGAAACTGGGGGAGGCTGATAATCTGGCAGTTTTGAAAGCGAGGCAGAGAGTAGGGTAGGCGAGTCTTGCCTCAAGTGTTGGCCAGTTCAGTGATGAGAGAACATTACAGTGGTTGTCACGGGGATGAGCAGCAGCTGCAAAGAGGTAAATTTAATGATAGGGGACTCTGAGTTTGGCAAGTTCAGTACCCTGGAGAGGTTGTTTTTGGGGGGCACCATGAAGAAGAACTGGAAGGACGGTTCCAGTGGTGATTGCCAAGTGAGCTTCACAGGAGAGGAACCCACCTAGTCTGTATAGCAGGCCAATGTTTTGATGGAGGATCTTAGTGGTAGCCTCATTGTGCAAGTTTAGGGTTAACGTTCAGTCCAAGTGTACTCCAAAATATTTTATGGATGCACATACCTCAAATTTTGTGCCATTGGATGAGGAGATTTGAAGAAGGTTAGATCTGTCATCTCCCAGGCATTTAGGGCTGAAGAGCATGGCCTTGGATTTATTTAGGTTGAAGACCAGTTTACTGTTCACAACTAGTAGTAGTAAATTCTTTATTGATAGGCTGTAAGCCTTTGCAAATACAAATATACACTTTTCCAGTTCAGAAACCATAAATAAGTATAAAATGTCACCAGGAATAGATAAAAGGCAGAGTACATTATAGTACTGTACATCAGCAGCAGAGAACAACTGCAAAAATGGTTCATGAAGGTACGTTATGCTTAATTTTTCCTTCGATTTGTAACAGCAGCTAAAATCCCCAACTAAGTTGCAGCCATCTAAACCTGAACTTGACCCAGCCCCTCACCTAGCACTTTTCACCATTTTTATGTTTGCTTGCACGCATGTGCAAGAAACATAGTGCCATCATCTGAATTTTTGTAGGTGTCGCACCCTGTCTTCCAATTCAGTCAGTGTGTTTGCAGGTGCGGTCACAGTTCACCAATGAATGCTGCAGCTGTCTATGACAGCAGTTGAAAATACAGTGCCCTACAGTTGAAAGGGAGAGCTCCGCTTCAGTGAGCAGTGATAAGATAGTGCATGCTCATGAGCTCTCCCCCCAACACACACACGCATTGCATGCTCATGTGCTCCCCCCCATGCACACACTGTATGGTCGACGGGGTGCCCAATCACAGTCAGCTCTCCCCCCCAACAGAGTTCCAGGTGCCATGCTGGGAGCCAACCCAAGCGTGGCAACAGTCTGTATGGCTGATGTGGGTACCCAATCCCCCGTCAGCTCCACAGGCCCCCCCAAACAGCCTTCCAGCTGCCACACTGGGAGCCCACCCCAGCATGGCACAAGTCCTGCGTCGTCTAAGAAAAAAAAAAATCTGAAAGAAAAAAACCTTCCCTCACTGACTTTTCCTGAGCCCCCTCCACCCCGCCCACTCTCTGCATACTCTGCCTCCCACACGCCATACTTACCTCCAGAGTCTGGCGCGATGATCATCAGTGGACTGGGAACACGTCTTCACTCTTCAAAGCCAACCGCGAACTGAGGAAATGCCGGTGAGCCGTATAACGGAATAAATAGGGTTTTTTCAACATTGATGCATATCTCAGGCATTTTTGGGAGTTCTTCACCAAATTTTCAACATGGGGTTTTTGGGACCCCACCTCATGAATTCTGTCACTGTCATTTTGTTAATCGGCCCTGAAAGGTGATTTCGGGGTCACTGCATGGAACCACCTTTAGGGACACGTTGTAAATGACAGTGTCTGAACCATGAGGTAGGCCCCTAAAAACCTATGTTAATAATTTGGTGAAAAAATTTCCAAAAATTACTGTTTTACGAGCATGCGTTGCGCTGTTCCTATGCACGCTCATAAGTTTACAAATTTTGAATATTTTCACTCCAGATTTTTAACATTGCCATTTTACCACACCTCCTTACCAGCAGTACAGCTGTCATTTTTCACATCTCGCCCAAAATGTGTTTCTGCGCATGTAGCGTACAATGGCACAGTCGGTGTGCGAAATCAATGTTTGGGACAGATTAAGAAAATCACAGTGACACTGTTCATGAGCAGAGGTGTTAAAATGGCTATGTTAAAAATTTGGTGAAAAAAGTCCATAAAATGACTGTGTTACAAGTGACCATTGCACAGTTTCCACACACCCTCGTAAATTCATGGATTTCTAATATTTCCAGTCCAGATTTTCATCACTGGCATTTTTCCACACTTCCTTATGAACAGTACAGCTGTCATTTTTCACACCATGGCCGAAATGTGTTTTTGCACTTCCAGCGCAGAAATGCGTGGTCGCTGTGGGAAATCACTGTTTGGGACAGACTAAGAAAATCATAGTGACGCTGTTCATGAGCGGAGGTTCCAAAATGCCTGTGTTGACAATCTGCTGTAAAAAACCCCCAAACTAATCGCAGTACGGGTGTGCAGTGCGCAGTTTCTACGCACATCGTGACTTCGTTTTTTTTAATGTTTTCACTGCAGATTTTCAACATTGCCATTTTTGCACCTCCCCATGAACAGTACAGCTGTCATTTTTCACATCCTGTTCGAAATGCGTTTTCACACCTGTGGTGCCAAATGGCGTAGTCGCTGTGCAAAATCAGCTTTCAGCTAACAAACTGATATTGCCACTGTTCATAAGGTGGGGGTCACAAAAAAATTTTTTGAAAATTTGGAGTGAAAATGCTAACGAACACCTGAGGCATTAGGGTTTCCAACCATAACGACCCACACTGTAGAGATTGACAGGCATCAGGGGTGTGACTTAGGATTCTCGCCTGCAATGCTCATACCATTCCTCTCCCTGCAGCCAGTGAGAGGCATCGAGGTATGCCTTGGACTCTTTGGCCCCAAAGTTCACCCCATTCTTCTATACAGCACCCATCTCACCATATTTCCTGATGGAATGGGGTGAGCATAAGGGCCAAAGACCCCAAGGCACACTGTGACACTTGTCGGTGTCTGTAGGGTAGGGTGTGGTGAAATGGCGTGGCCATTATACCTGATGACCCAAAGGCACCTCCAATGCCTGTCAGTCTCTGCAGGGTGGTGGGGGGGGGGTTGGCTTCAGTTCAATACTTCACTGCCATTCCTATTATGCAGCTCTCTAACTCCTACACTACCAATGCCAATGCCAGCAAGCAAACATTTGGCATTGACAAATGCTTGTTATTCATTTTCAATGGATGGACAAAAGCATTTTTGAAAAAGAAAACCTCCCCAGAGCTTCACTAAACCTTAAGTTTCAAACCAAAAATAAATATTTTAGTGAGTTTGAAGGAAAATACAAATAATTGTATATTGGGTAGGTATTATATAAGGAGGGGAATATGTTTTATATTGATTTGCATTATATAATGCAAATCATTACATACCTACTCATTGTCACATGTTTGAAGTACTAGATTAAAAAATAAAAATCTTTTAGAAACAGTTTTTGGGTACAAATTACAACTGGAAAGGTATGTCCACATCCCCATAATTTTCCCTCCTCTTCTGAATCTAATGCCAAGGCGACTCCCTTGCCATTACCTGGTGTATTTATTCCTCAGGGGGTATCCCTCTCTCCTTTAGGCCAGAAGATCAGGGGATGAAGACCCACACTTAGGGGCTGAAGAGCATATATAATGTTGACAATAAAGTGCAGTGCTTAGAGATTGCTGTTATATTGGAAGTTCTATCCTTCAGCTGGGATGTTAAATCAGGCTCCTTTCTGCCATTCCTGGTGCTGTCTTGGAAGAAGTTAACATGTAAACATAGAATCTGTTGGCAGATGAGGACCACTTGGCCCACCCAGTCTGCCCATTTTTTCTCTGCCTATGCTGTTACTGCAGACCCTACCTGATCTCTCGCTATGCCTTCCCCCCGGCCCCCAGTCTTCCTACCAAGATTTCTTTATGCTCATTCCATGCATACTGGAAGCCTACTACTGTTTTTGTCCTCATTACCTCTGTTGGAAGACAGTTCTAGGCATCCACCACTGTTTCAGTGAAGAAGTACTTCCTTATACCCCTCTTAAATTCTCCCCATTCATCTCCATTGCATGTTCCCTTGTTCTCATGCACCTTCATTACTGAAACAAATTCCCCTCCTTTACCTTATTCAGCACTATGAGGCATTTCTAGGTCTCCCACTCTTCCTCTTCTCTTCCAGGGTGTACATATTGAAATCCCCAAGTCTCTTCTCATAGGGATTATGATGCAACCCCTGCACCATTTTAGTTGCCCTCCTCTGGAAAGCCTCAACCCTGGCTATGTTCTTCCCAAGATGTGGTCTCTGGAATTGGACACAGTACTCCTAGTGGGGTCTCACCAATGATCAGTACAGTAGTAACACCACCTCTTTCCTTCTGTTGGTGATACCCCTCAGTATGCATGCCAGCATCTTGCTGGCTCTGCCTACTGCCTTTTTGCACTACATCTCCACCCTGAGGTCATTAGATATGATTATTCCAAGGTCCCTTTTCTGTTTAGTGACTGTCAGTACCTCTTGCCCAGTTCTGTACACTGCCTTTGGGTTTCTGTACCCTAGGTGCATGCATGAGTTTGCACTGTTCTGCATCGAAACCCAGCTGCCATACCCTAACCATTTTTTGAGTACTGTCAGGTCTCTACTCATTCTCTCCACTGCCCCCCGGAATACCTAGCCTATTGCTAATTTTGGTGTCATCTGCAAAGAGGCATACCTCCTTTCCAGATCTTCTGCAGTGTCACAAGACATTGAACAGGATTAGTCTCAAGGTTCTATGTGATTTTAGTGAATGCAAAACAGTGATGGCAAAACAGCAACAGGAAAGGAGCGAGGGAAAAGAAGTGACTGTCAAATAACAGCAATCGCCGAAATGGCGAGTGAATTTCTGCAGGGGAATTCACCCCCTGCATCACCCTTTTTATATAAATATATAAACATCTCTGGGGAGGGGGAGAAAGCTGTAGGTTGCCTTTTCAACGATTGATGTTTTTGCGGGTCACCCTTTTCCCCTCATGATTTTCACACTCGCGATCCTACTCTTGTGGTTTTCATGGGATACTGGTCTCAGTACTGAGCCCTGATGCACTCTGCTGGTCACTCTCCTCTCATTAGAGTGAGTGCCATTTGCTACCACCCTCTGTCACCTGCCCATCAGCCGGATCTGCACCTGGTTAATCACCTTGGTCCTAACCCCCAAACTGACCAGTTTCCTTATAAGCCTCCTATGTGGTATATTGTAGAAAGCTTTGCTAAAGTCTAAGTAGGCCATGTCCAGTGCCCTACTCTGATCTATTTCTCTGATCACCCAGTAGAAGGAGTCAATCAGATTTATTTGATGTGACTCCCCCCGTGAATCTGTACTGCCTGGGGTCTTGTAACCTCCCAGATTCAAGATACTCCATTAGCCTTTCTTTTTAAAGTGTTTCCATTAATTTCCCCACTACTAATGTTAGCTGACTGGCCTATAGTTGCCAGCCTCTTCGCTGGTGACACTTTTATGAAGTGGGGCTACATCTGCTCTCCTCCAGTCCCCTAGAACCACTCCTGTTTCCAGTGAGATGTTGAATAGGGCTGTCAGCAGTGCAACAAGCACCTCCCTCAGTGCCCTTGGGTATACCCTGTCCAGCCCCATAGCCTTATCCACTTTCAGATTCACAAGTCCTCTCAGGACTCTTTCCTTTATGAATGGACTTGTGCTTCTCTCTTTACCCCCCAGTGGTCCTGTCATTTTTATGTGGTCTGTTCCCCTCTCCATCTACTGTGAAGACTGAGCAAAAGTATCTGTTCAGGATATCTGTTTTTTCTTGATCCTCCTCTGCACAGTCTCCCCTTGCTGTTCTTAACCTCACAATCCTTCCCATTGTCTTCCTCCTATTGGTTATGTGGTGAAAAAATTCTTGTCATCATTAATTACTCCTTTAGCTATCCTTTCCTCAGTTTGTGACTTTGTGCCCTTTACTGCCTTCCCTGCTACCCTCTGCTTTTCCTGGTACACCTCCCTATCCACTTCCCGCAGCATCTCCTTATGCCTCCTGAATGCTATCCTTTTAGCATTTACTTTCACAGCCACTTCCGTCAAGAACCATACTGGTAGTGTATCTTTTTCCCTTCTTTCTGCTCACTTCTTTCACATAGAAGTTTGTTGCCCTCACTACATCATCCCTTAATTTGGCCCACTGTTCCTCCACCCCACCGATGCAATCCCCCGCTAGGTCATTTCTAAGGCATTCACTCTTTTTTATTTTTAAATCTGCCCTCCTGTAGTTAAGCACCCTCATCCTCATGTAGTTTATCTCTGCTGCTATCCTTATGTTAAACCACACTATGCGGTGATTGCTGGTCCCCAGGTGGCATTCCACCTTGACGTCTGCAGTACTGTCCCTGTTTGTGATTGGCAGGTCCAGTATGGTATCCTGTCAAGATGGCATGGGTATAACAATGTGGTATAAATCTGTGTGGTCAAAATAGCATCAGTGAAAACAGTTACAGGGAAATTATAGTGCCAACATTTTAGCGCTATACCTGTAGCTGTTTTTACTGATGCCGACAGTTGTAAGTCTGCTGCTGTGTGCTGCCTAACTGTCTTCCCACTGAAGTGTAGCAGTTAGAGACACAAGTTAGGAGACCAGTTGCTATGGCCAGGTGGTCTGGATTTGATTCTGTGTTAGAAGTTTTGTTTGGTTTTTGTTTTTTTCTTTGTGTTTTCATATTGTCATGCCACCCCAAGTTACGTCCCCCGCAGAGTTTTTTTTACAATATTTGCCCCCCCACGACTTCCATCCCTTCTGACTTGCATCCCCTCTGAGTACCTGTATCATATCTGCCCACCTCCTGAGTCTGCCATTCAACCCAACTTCCCCCTCACCTGCAGAGTTGGCATCCTCTAGAGTTTGTTATATTTAGTGTGGGGATGAACTGCTCCGCATTACACTGCCATGAAGGTGTTTGTTCAGACCCAAGTACAAAATACTAGCAAAACAAGGTTTTTTTCAATGTTGAGCCAGTAGAACCCAAAAAGGTACTATAAAAGAATAAAGAACAAATGCTCTATTGTTTCCTGTTCTGAAAGGAACTGATGTTGTAAACATACCCTGTCATAACTGCTTAATGCTTCTGATTACCTCTGATATTTGATCGTTTGTGTCTACATAGTCAAATTATATCCCACATTTTACCTAGTACACGCGTATCATGTGTAACCCTAATATAATTTCTTTTGGGACCTGTTCACTACTTGAAAAAATGGATCATCTAAAAAATAGTTGGAGAGAAATAAAGCAGGTTATTGCTTCCTTGTAAAGGAAATAATCTAGGTTATTGACATTGCCTAAGACAGAAAAAGTTAATTTTTACAAAAGCTGGCAGAGGTGGGGATGTGTAAAATTGTATCTTTCCTTTTTCCCCATAAGGGTATCATACAATCATACCATTCCCCAAAAAAGTCTGATCCAAGACAGATTATTGTCTGTAAAAAATAGGAGCAATATTAGTACACAAACTATACAAAAGAAAAAGAACACTGGATTAACCATACAAAGGCCACCCTCCTTGACTGGCCTGTATGTATAACATCTTTTCATAGGGTTCAACCTACTTCCCCATAATAGATGAAAAAATATACCAAGAATTCTAGTTTGTAACATAAGGGGTGGCGGAAAAATATAGGATATATACAAAAACAGAGAAATAATAAAAGTTTTAATTAAATAAATTATTTTCTTTTTAGTTCTAGGCCATGATATCCATCTGATCACTTTTTGCTCTGCAGTATCTAATTTTGTTTACCAGTTTTCTTACACCATATCTCCATAACCAAAAAAAAGATTCCTAAAAGTTCTGTATCATTTCTGGTTACAGTAATACAGAACCTGCCAAGTCAGACACAAAAACATTACCCAGTGCCAAGGCGTTAATTCTACTTTTATTTATGTTAATACATGTGAAGAGTGTCAAAAGATTTGATCACAGAAATAGCCTTTTCTCCTGAAATCTGGTCATTGAGAAACAAGACCATATGATCTGCATAAGCAGATGCCTTTGCAATATTGTGGCATATGTTTAAAAGCATCACAGTCACGTCTTATGCCTATTCACATAATCTTATCACAAGATCTAAACTAAAGACAAACAATGGTGGACTCAAAGACAGCCCTGATGTACTCTGTGCTTTAACCCACAGGAGTCACCCATCCAACCATTTCCTAGTGGTAAGATTTCTGCCTTATAGTACAATAACTGTATCATTTGAATAAAAGAGTCAGATAATCCATACGCTTTAAGAACCTCCCAAAGATATGTGTCTCACTGACTCAAATGCTCTTTCTTGATCCAAATCAACTACAATACTATCTAATTCTATATGGAGCCCTCTTTCATATGAACTTACAAAGAAGCCAGCAAAATAATGCCATATGGTCTATCCAGTCTGCTAATATTGCAGGGACCCCAGCTTATGCTACTGACTCTGCACCCCCAGTCCTCCCATTCTGTCCATCTGCCCCTACCATGACCCTTACTTTCCCCCTATGCCTATTACAGTCTCTCTCTTAAAGCTGCCCACCTTCTTAATCGAGACCACCTCTTCAGGCAGCACATCCCAACTGGCTGCCACCCTCTCCATAAAGAAGTGCTTCCTAACCTCTCTCTCCTAAACCTCCCCACCCTCAGCTTAAAGCTGTGTCCCCTTGTGTTTCGGTTGCCACTTAGCTTAAAAATATCCTCATTATCTAACCTATTTATCCCTTTCAAGTACCTGAAGGTTTCTATCATGTCCCCTCTCTCCCTTTTCTCCTCCAGGGAATAGATATGAAGAGAGGTTGGGGAACCTGAATATGTTTTGCCCTGCTGATCTGCAGTCATCTTTGTTGCCCTCCTCTATACCATCACCAGCAGACTGATGTTATTTTGAAGGTGTGGGCAACAGTACCCTACCGCATACTCTAGATGTGAGCACACCAGTGTTCTGTACAAGGGCAGTATAACCTCCTCTTGCCCACTGCAAATTCCTCTGGCTATACATCCCAGCATCTTGTTAGCCTTTGCTTCTTGTTTGCACTGTGTAGAGTGCTTCAAGTCACAAGTGATCATCACTCCCCGATTCTTCTTCTCTGTTGCTGTTACCCAGACCCCTCCCAGGTAGTACCGTATCCTTGGATTTCTGGCTCCAATGTTCATAACTTTGCATTTCTTGGCATTGAAGCCAAGCTGTCAAATCTCGGACCACTGCTCAAGCCTTCTCAATCACCCTGCAGGTCCTGTATCCTTTCTATTTCATGGTTGTATAATAAAGTGTGCTGAATATTTATCCAGGGTATTGAGCAGGTTTGTGTTGGGGCTTCAAATGTTGTGCTACCATTGTCAATCTTTTGCAGAGAATTTTTGCCAGTATTTTAAAATCAGAATTGAAGAGAATCAGGGGGCTTCAATTTTTAAGATATGTTTTTCCTTTACAAGAAATGAAATAAAACCTAACTCTCTTGTTCATACTATGGCTATGGTGACCCAAATCTGCTATTGCATTAGAGAACTGTAAACATAGAAGAAATATGGTGGGCAAAATATTTATTAAATTTGCATGGTATTCCATCTGGACCAGGTGTAGTGTTGGAGGACAGGGAGCTAATAGCTTTCTGTTCTTCTATTTCACTAATATCTGCTAGTAAAATATGCTTATCTAATTCCGAGACCTATGGTAGGTCCAAAGAATGGCAAAAATCCCAATGCTGATAATGTGCCTGAAAGTCTGTACCAACTGTCCATTATATATGTAGTAACTGCATTTAACATTTTTGTTTTATCAGATTTTATATTATCATGCAAGTCTTTTACTGCAAAAAATACTCGATGCCTAATTCTATCGGCATGGCTATCATAAGGATTTACATGCAGTTTAGTACCCTGTGTCCTATATTTTTTTAACTAAAAAGAGTGTTTTTGTATGGTCTTGGATGGCTATAGCCTGTAGTTCAAGGGGGTGGTGCAACTGGCCACCCCTTCCCACATTTTTGCCTATTTAAGGACTGCTCTCCTCACTCCACATACAAGCATTTTTCCTTGTAGCTGGAGGCTCTTTCAGTCTGCCTTCTCTCCTGGGGTCTACTAGGGCTTTGCTCCCCCACCTTTGTGCATGCTTAGATTCTGCTTGGTTTGTGCTGGACTCCTGTTTTTCTGTTCTCCTGCTTTTGGTTTGTATTATTCCATGCTTTTGTGTGTGCTGGGTCCCTTCCTGCTCCTGTCCTTGTTGTTGGCTTGTTCATTTCTTTTGGGCTTTCTGGTTTTCTAGTGCCCTGTCTGTATATTGCTACTTGCGCTTCAGGTTGTACTCTGTGTTTCCTTGCCTCAAACTACCTTGTGCCTGTACCACCAGGCTCCTTTTCTCACCTGCTATTGCAGCCCAGTGTTCACTGCATTGTTCTCTGTATGTTTTAATTCAACCTGCTTTCTGCCTAACAAGCCTCAGTCCCTGCTATTGTCATTGTCTGTTTCAGCTCACACTGCAATCTGCTGCCTTGTTCCCCTTAATTGATTGTACCTGTTCTTGGCTATGCTGCCTAGCTAGCAACTTTCCCTGTTTTACTTCTTCACAATTACCTTAGCAACCTAGTCCATGGAATGCAATCCTGCTTCCTGAACTTACATACCAAGCAAATATCGCTACTTTTTTCAGTCCATTGCCTCTCCCTACAGTTTCTAACGTTCATTTAGACACTGCTACCCCTTCAAGTTGTAGTTAATTGCTGCTGAATCCTGCTCAATAACTTTTGCAGCCTTACTGCATTACTCCTCACTTCTATGTTTGTGTTATTCAGGCTCATTTATTGCTACTCCCATCTTTACCAAACATTACTTATACCAAACCCTTAGCAGTTTGTTTCTGATGATAACCTAATTCTGCTTTCTTGGCTGGCACATATTTAATTGATTTCATTAGCTGCTTGGTGTTGCGGTGTCATGTTTGTATCTTGTTTGTTTTTCCTATGGGGGGATACTGAGGAGTCACATCAGGCATCGTGGCTCCAGGCAGTGGGAGCAGCTTTTAACTTCTTATACATTTTATTGGTCACTGGCTTGCCCCAGCCTTCTATTGCTGTACCACACTGCCTTTATGGCATTCTGCAACCAGCTATTCCAGGCAGCTCTCTACCTTAGGACAGCTGGCTCTGCCCAGCCTTCTACCATCCTTTCCCTGTTATTCTGCACCTAATTCACACAGTCATCCCAGCCTTCCTGTCCCTAGCACTACCAGTATTGCTCATATACCAGCAGTCATAGCACTTACATAAACAGCTTGCAAGTCCGTTCATTCCAGGACCTCTCCCCTTTCAATACTGGCATCCTCTTCCAAGTCTGAGAGCATATCATGTTTACTTGCTTTGAACCGCACCTCCTAACATACTGGCTTTGCAGCCTCCTCCTACCTAACTGGCTTCACAGGCTCCTCCTTTCCAGCCATCAGCCCTGGGCTTTGCCAAGCCTTGCCGTTCTCTTCCTCATAATATACTATCCAATTCACTCCCAATTTGGCTTCTAATGGACTTGATTGTCATGCATTCCTATGGCTGTCAACTTATATTTGCCTTACCTAGACCCATGAGAGGGTCCATATTGTTCAGCCTGACCTACGTACAGATCTCATTCAGTCAAGACCCCAGGAGAGGGTCCACAGTGATCAGTCTGACCTATGTATAGGTCTCCCCATGTCTGCTATCATCCATTACATCCTATGTATGGGTCCCATGCTCTTTACCATATGCAGTTCTCATGCTCATTACAACTCACTTTTCCACATTTTGGAGACATGCTGACCATATCCATTACTCAGGACTCAGGGCTAGCCCTGTGGCCAATGGTCTGTCTCTCTCTGCATCCTGAAGTCCACATCTTGATCATGTGAAGCATGGGGAGAGGTTCTTCTCACCTTTCCCATAGTTGCCAAGGTTCTCACTCCAGGTGGACTTTCAGTCATCTGACGTACTGATGGCACCTCTTGATGTAGCATTTAAGACTTCAGCGGTGAAGGGGTGGGACTCTCATGGGAAGGGCCCTTTTAGCTGCCCAAGTGGGTTAGACTGCACCCTTTCATGCTGTTTTCCCTGCCACTGCCTCTGGTTCACCTGGTTTGTCCATAGATCGGTAGGCTGGCTGAGCAGCTAGACGGTCATTACTCTCCTCCTCCTGCCTTGGTCAACTCTCATTGCAGAGCGCACTCGCAACCCTCCACGGCATTCCCGTTAGAGGGATAGAGTAAGAGTGTTCTCCAAAACTGCAATTCCCTTAGATTGGTCTATTAAATTGCAGTAGCAGAACTATCACTAACCAAAACTGTTCCAAAGCCTGGAGGGAAGATGAAATAGGCCTTGGATCACTAGAGGTTTCTTCTTCAAAGGGTGTTTTTCCTCTCATCCATGCCAATGGTCATAATACTAGATAGGTAGGTTTCCCACTTATGTAGGTTTCCACTGTTGGATGGACTCGGGTGGATGTCCCATAATGTTCCTGTCTCCCCCTTTGGCTGTTCTCTCTCTCTCTCTCTCTCTCTCTCCTTAGGAAGCCAAGCCTCCATGCCTTACAGTAAGACCTCCAAATGGGTTATGATTCACCTGTCATTTCATGCCTACTTTACTCAAACAATATGACCAACTGACCTATGCTACCAGCTGAACCCCATTACCAACCAACATACAGGTCTTCATTGACCCATACTACCAACTGAACCTATACTACCAACAAACCTACGTACAGGTCCTCAACCTCGATATGTGTTCACTACCTTGTATGCTTTGCTTGACACTCTTTTTGGGCTTCTTCCTAAGGTACCTTTAGCCAAGGGAATCACTCCTGTGGCACCTCAAGGGGTGGAATCCTCCCCTAGGGTTCCTTGCCTTCATACCCCTACAGGATGGTATATCCCATGGATAGAGGCTAACAGCCAAAGTTTATCCACATTACACAAGCATGAAACCAGTTGCAGAAGCACATGGAATTGGAAGGCTATAGCCTGTAGTTCAAGGGGGCAGTGCAACTGGCCACATCCCCTTTTTGCCTATTTAAGAGCTGCTCTCCTCACTCCACAAACAAGCATTTTTTCTTGCCCCTCCATCCACCCCTCCTCCTCCTCCAGCAGCACACCTCTCTCTCCTGTGGGCTTCTTCCTAAGGTACCTTTAGCCAAGGGAATAACTCCTGTGGCACCTCAAGGGGTGGAAACCAGTAGCAGAAGCACATGGAATTGGAAGGCTATAGCCTGTAGTTCAAGGGGGCAGTGCAACTGGCCATACCCTCTTTTTGCCTATTTAAGGGCTGCTCTCCTCGCTCCACAAACAAGCATTTTTTCTTGCCCCTCCATCCACCCCTCCTCCTCCTCCTCCAGCAGCACACCTCTCTCTCCTGTGGGCTTCTTCCTAAGGTACCTTTAACCAAGGGAATAACTTCTGCGGCACCTCAAGGGGTGGAACCCTCCCCTAGATTTCCTTGCTTTTGTACCCCTACAGAGTGGTATATCCCACAGATAGAGAGGCTAGCACTCAAAGTTTATGTACATTACACAAACATGAAACCAGTTGCACAGGCACATTGAAATATTGGAATTGGTACATCTTTTGTTTAATGTTCCAAATTTTTACAGAAAGATCAGAATCAGAGTATTTTGCTATTGATAATAATTTTAATGACTGTTTTCTCAGACTTAAATGTACTGCAATATACTTAGAAGTTTCAGATGTTTTTGAAGACGACTGTATAAGACCTTTTATACTTTTTCTTGAGTCTTCCTACCATTCCTCTGGGTCATCATACAAACTGAGAATTGATTTCCGTGTAGAAAGCAGTTCAAGAAGTTCAGTAGTGAGTCTCTTATCTGTTAAGAAGGATGGGTTAATTCTCTAAAACCCTGGGCCTACACACTTTTCTGGCCGAGTACCTAAATACCTATAGTTATTTGTATAAGTTTGTGATCTGATATTTCCAAGGGAATTGTATCCACAGTTCTAATATTTAAATGTGAAAAGAAAACCAAAAATCAATCCTAGATGAAACTGAGCCTTTATAGAATGGGGGCCAGATATTCAGAAGGGTTGCACATGGTTCAACACAGTTGTGCCATGTGCAACCCACTGATGCGCGCCAGCGCAATATTCAAAGGGGGATTGAGCCTTGTACAAATCCCAATGCGCCAGAGTGCATCAGTAATGTATGTGGCGCAGGTGGGGGGGGCGTGCCCATGCATACTCCACACATCCCAATATTCAGCCCGGGATGTGCTGAGCCCATACATGTGCAACCCCTACCTGTGCTGCACACAGGCGAGCCAAAAAAAAAAAGGAGCAACAGCTGGCCACCCACAGGTGAGCTACCATATTGCATAGCGCAACACAGCAGCTGCCACCTGTGGGTGGCCAGCTGATCTCCGGCTGCACCTTCCTAGTGGTGCCCCCCAATGCCCGATCGTGGGCATTTGTTATAAAAAATGACACCCCAATCCAACCCTGGTGGTCCAGCAGTACCTACTCCCCACCCGCCAACTGAGCCCCACTGCCCTGCTCCCCCCCCAGCGGCAGGCTGCAGCTCCCCACCCGCTTGTACGGTGAGGCTGTATGCCCATTGGTCCACAGCATGAGCCAATGGGCGTGCCTCCGTGCTATTCTATCCAGATATGTGAATGGATCCATTCTCATATCTGGACACTGTAATGTAATATGAGCTGCCGCCCATTGGCTCACACTGTGGACCAATGGGCACAGCCACTACCTACAGTACAGTGTCAGTCAGCGGGTGGCAGGGCGGCAAGCAGGTGGGAAGCTGCTGCCTGCCACTAACGGGGAGGCGGGGCAGTGGGGCTTAGTGGGCGGGTGGGGAGGGGTACGCTGGACCACCAGGGTTGGATTAGGGTGTCATTTTTATAACAAATGCCCGTGATCAGGCTGCAAACGGTCCACTGGACCACCAGAGATATTGGATGTGTTCTGCACTATACACATGCCCACGTTCAGGCATTGGGGCACTTTGCCACGATGTGCAGGGGGCGTCGGTCCCTGAAGGCTGCTGCCTGGCAGGGCGCCAGGTGCAAGTCACCGGGGATCAGTGCACCTGCATGTAAATGGAGCAATGGAACTTGTGCTAGCGCATCCCCCTACTCCACTCTTCCACTGCGCCATGCGCACTGCGGGTGGACAAGGTGCTATATTCAATGTTGTTGTGCCATGGCACAGCTCCATTGAATATCACCCTGTCAATGCCCTTGTGCAGCCCAGTTGTGCTGCACCCAGGCTTGTGCCACAGCCTGGCACAGTCTGAATATCCAGACCTATATGTTTAGGTGCCCTTTTTAAAACAGCATAAGCATTGGATAGCCATGCCTTCTCATACATTGATCTCAGAAAATTTGTGTCACAAAAAAAATTTCAGTTTTACTACCCAATCTTTGGCTAAAAGGTTGCAATTAAAGGTTCCCATTTAGACCCATTTAGAGGTGTACCAATATAGCAGTATTAATTTAAAATTTCAATCCTGACTGTTTTAGATTGTGGTCCATAGATATTAATCAGGTGTAATGCCATCCTATAAAGGTAAACATCCAGAGTTAGTATTCTCCCCGGGAAAATATCCAGTAACCAGGTTATTTTCACATTAGGGATAGAAAATAAAATAGCTACACCACAACTGGTGTCTTCTCCAATTGACCAAAAGAAAGGTCATAGCCTCCATTCTTTTTCAGCCGTATTAATTTCTTTCAAGGTATGTAATCTAGTGCCTTGCAAAAGAAGTACAGTTCTGTGGAGGTATTGTAAAATTGAAAATGTGGTTAAACTTTTCTTCACATTTTTATAGTATTCACACTGGGCTCTATGCAATATCGTGCAGAATGGCTACAAGCCATGTATCTGTGGTGCATAGTCACTCCATGCCTTCTGCACCCCATGCCAAATTCATCAGTCAAGGCACACAGCCCCTTGGCACCCGATCCCCCGGCCGTGCTGACAGCAATGCACCAGGAGTGGGTGTGAGGTGTGTTGGGGTGTGCCCGCATTTTGCACCATTCACAAAGGTACAGAGTGCTGGGTGTGGGGGGGCACCTTATGTAACACCTCACATAACACCCAGCCATAAGGGATACGTACCCACCCAAGATGCCACTGCCGGTAGTGGCGCTGGTGTGGGAGCACTACGGATCCTCCCCACATGCTGCCCCAGCCCATGGATCAACAAGGAGGGCTGGAGGTTCCCAACCTGGCACCCACCTGCCCCAAGCTGGTGGAGCACTTTGTGCCCTCTACTGTTTTCTGCACCCCACGGGTGCAAGAGATCTGTTCATGGACCTCGTCCATGCATCCCACTGGATGTGTGCCTCATCTGTGGAAATGTCCTCTGTGCATCTACGCAAAAGGGGGGTGGGGATGTGGACAGGTGGCAGCTGGTAGTGAATACCGGTTGGTGCGCACCTGTCCACAGGTGCAGAACTACGCGGGTGGTTAACACACCTCTGGTGTGCATTACCCAACCATTTGTTAATAGGGCCCATTATTAGTACTTAAGGAAATATTCTCTGAAATCCATAAAATGAGGAAAAAGAAGAAAACCCCATACATCATTTTTTCTCCACGAACTTCCAGTTCTACACCTCTTTTTACTTTTGTTTGTAATTTGTTGATCTATCGAGGTGCCATCATTGTCTGAGGAAGAGAATACTGAAGAGGCATCAAAATCTTCCTCAGTGTCTGCCCAATCTTTATTTTGCAAAGCCTTAAAATGATTTGTGAGGGGTACAGGGTCTTTTCGAATCTGTTTTGACTTGGGCTGACTGCCAGATTTCTTGGAACATTTGACCATATGAAAATTTTCCAGAGCTGGAGTCAAAGGGGGGAGGAATCTGGTCCTGGTGACCTGGATTGGATGTTATGGACATTTGAGAATCCCTTTGGTCCTCTGACTGTCCATGTGATCTAGGCCTCTCAGCCCCCAGATGGTTGATGGGGCTACTCCGCAGCAGAGAGTTGGTGTTGCTGCATGGTGGAACCTGGAGCATGATTTACCTGTAACTTATTTGCAGTGTTAGATAACATCTGTGATGTGGTCTGTGTGATCCAGAACCACAGGTTGTAAAGTACCAGGTCCATCCTCTTGTGTACACCTGTTGGCATGTTTTTCCTGCTTTTCCCTTTGTTTACCTTTTTTTTGTGCCATAAAAACATAATGTTCAAGTACTACTTGTTCAGTGGGATCTGGGCTGTTGTGAGATGCCCACAGGCAATTCCAGTAAGTGTGGCCAATGTCATCACAAAGACTACATTTCATTCTGCTTCTACACTGCAAGCTGGAATGATCAACCTCATCACACAGACCACATTTAAGTTGATCACAAGCATTACTTAAATGATTTTTTTGCCCCACAGTGGTAGCATGCCTTCAGCTGACCAGCATAAAAAATTATACCCTGGTCCCTTCTCTGGTCCATTCCCTGAAAAAAATAGTTTGGAGAGAGAGAGAGAGAGACCTCCATTCAATCTGTTTTAATGTGACCCCAGTCCAAATAATTTCAGAGATTAGGATAGGTTCTGGTTAACAAAATATATTGCAGCATTACTTCAACCAGTAAAGGATGTCTGCCACATTCACCTTTCATTATTAACAAGCATTTGTCCAATGCCGAATATTGTCTTGCTGTCATTGGCATTGGTAGTGCAGAAGTTAGAAAGATGCATAATAGGAATGTCAATGAAGTATTGAACTGACTCCAACCCCACCCCCACCCTGCAGAGACTGACAGGCATTGGGGTGTGCCTTGGGGTCATCGGCCAGAACGCTTATGCCATTTTACATCACCCTACCCTACAGACACTGACAAGAGTCATGGTGTGCCTTGGGGTCTTCAGGCATTACACTCACCCCATTCCATAAGGAAATATGATGAGATGGGTGCAGTATAGGAGAATGGGGGAACTTTGGGGCAAAAGAGTCCAAGGCACACCTTGATTCCTGTCAGTGGCTGCAGGCTGGGGGTGGAATGGCATGAGCATTACAACTGAAAATCCCAAGTCACATCCCTGACACCTGTCAGTCTCTACAGGGTGGGGCATTACAGTTGGAAATTCTAATGCCCTAGGCGTTTGTTGGTATTTTCACTCCAAATTTTCAACATGGGCTTTTTGTGACCCCACCTCATGAGGTGGGGTCACAAAAAACCCATGTTGAATATGCCAAATGTTAACCGAAGCACCTTTGCTGCTGCCACACCCAAGAGCAGGGCCATTATCGATGCCCTACAGGGGGTATGCCTCAGACAGCTAGTTTGGAACCCACTTGGAAGGAAGCAATCTTAGACCTGGTACTCAAATGGGGATGGAGAGAGGATCTCCGATCTTGAAGTAGGTAGCCACCTGGGAACAAGCGACCACCAAACAGTGTGGTTCACGATAAACTTAGCTGTAGAGTCAAGCCATACAAAAAGTGAAGGTACTGGACTTCAGGAGGGCTGATTTTGTCAAAATGGGAGATTGCCTCATAAAGGCAAACAGTCAAGAAGGTATGGTGGAGCAACAATGGGGAAACATCAAAACCGCCATCACAGAGCGACAACAAGCCTTTGTGTGAAGCAAATAAACAAATCAAAATGAAAGAAAAAAACACTATGGTTCTCAAAAGAAGTGGTGGGGAAGGTAAGGGAGAAAAATATAGCATTCAGGAAGTATAAGGAAACAGAGGGAACAGGACAGAGAACTGTACCAGTTAAAGCAGAAGGAAGCGGGGAAGGCAGTCAGAATAGCAAAGGCCCAAACCGAGGAAAAGATAGTCAACTCGGTTAAGAAGTGGGATAAAACCTTTTATAGGTACATTAGGAAGCAAAGAAAGACTAAGGCAGGGATACTGAGACTGAATAAAGAGCAAGGTGGTTGGGGCAGAGAGCAACAGTGAAAAAGCAGGGATACTGAATGAATACTTCTGCTCAGTATTCACAATGGAAAAGTAGGGGGAGACACCTAATCCAGTCAATAGAAGCACTCTGGATAGTGGGGTTGATATTAGTCATTTCAAAGAAGAAAGGGTTCTGAAAGAACTCTTAAAACTGAAGATGGATAAAGCAATGGGGCCTGATGGGATTCACCCCAGAATTCTAAAAGAACTAAGGGAAGAACTAGTAACACCACTGACTACCCTTTTTAATAAAATTATGGGAGGATGATGTAGTACCTGAGGACTGGAGGAGGGCAGATGTGATTCCTCTTCACAAAAGTGGGAGCAAGACAGAGGCAGAAAACTACAGACTTGTCAATTTGACCTCAGTGGTAGGGAAAATGATGGAATTACGCCTGAAGGAGAGAATTGTTGAGTACCTAGAGGCCAGTGATGCACAGGAACCAAGGACACATGTATTCACAGCAGGAAGGTCATGTCAGACAAATCTAACTGATTTCTTTGACTAGGTGACCAAAGTAGTAGACCAGGGAGGAGCTGTGGACATGGCCTACGTAGACTTTAGCAAGGCGGCATTTGACACAGTCTCACACAAACAATTAATAAACAAATTAGTCAGCCTGGGAGTGGGTGCCAGGGTGATAGCCTGGGTAAAACACTGGCTGGACAACAGGACACAGTGGGTAATAGTAAATGGAGTCCACAGTGAAGAAAGGGGGGATTACTAGTGGGGTACCACAGGGTTCAGTACTGGGGCCGGTCCTTTTTAATTTTTTTTATAAGTGACACACTGCAGAGGGACTAGAAGGGAAAGTATGTCTCTTTGTAGATGACACAAACATCTGCAACAGGGTTGATATGCAAGGTGGGGTGGAAAGAATGAAAAGGGACTTGGCAAGGTTGTAGGAAGGGTCAAATGTATGACAACTTAGATTCAATGCAAAGAAGTGAAAAGTAATGCACCTGGGAAGCAAAAACCCAGGGGGAGAGTACACAATGGGGGTGAAATACTGACAACAACAAAAATGGAAAGGGTCATGGGTGTAGTCATATCAGATGACCTAAAGGTAGACCAGCAATGTGAGGAGGCAGTAAGGAGGGCTGGGGGATACTGGGATGCATAGGGAGAGGCATCACCAGTAGAAGACAGGAAATTGTTGGCCCTCTGTACAGACAGTTGGTAAGACCACATCTGGAGTACTGTGTACAGTTCTGGAGACCCCATCTCTGCAAAGACATAGACAGGGTGGAGGCTGTCCAGAGGAAGGCAACCAAAATGGTGCAGGGTCTGCACCAGAAGACATATGAAGAAAGACTAAAGGAGCTTCAGATGTATAGCCTCGAGGAAAGGAGGGAGAGGGAGAACATGATAGAAACTTTCAAATACCTCAAGGGAATCAACAAAGTCCAAGAGGGTAGCATCTTTCAGAAAAAGAAATGTGCAAGAACAAGAGGGCACAATTTGAAGATAGAGGGAGGACAGCTCAAAGGTAATGTGAGGAAGTATTTCTTCAGAGAGGGTTGTAGATGCATGGAACGGCCTTCTTGAGGAAGCTGTAGAGTCAAAAACAGTGAGGGAATTCAAGAATACATGGGACAGACATAAGGCAATTCTAGTGCGGGTAGGAACAAGTAGGCTGTTGGTTAACTAGGATCTGCAGCTTATCCATTAGGTAGGTAAATGGGCAGACTAGGTAGGCCTAGGCGGTCCTTATCTGCCATCAAATTCTATGTTTCTATCAGTTCGTTAGCTGAAAGGTGATTTTGCACAGCAACTGTGCCATTGGGTACCACAGGTGGAAAAACACATTTTGAACAGGATGTGAAAAATGACAGCTGTACTGTTTATGAGGAGGTGTAAAACAAAATGGTAATGTTGAAAATCTGGAGTGAAAATATGAAAACTTGGTGAAGTCAAGAGCATGCGTAGAAACTGCACAATGCACACCCAAAACACAATTATTTTGAGGATTTTTTAACCAAATTTTCAACACAGTCATTTTGAGATCTCTGCTCATGAACAGCATCACTGTGATTTTCTTAATCTGTCCCAAACATTCATTTCCCACAGTGACTGCGCCATTGTGCGCCAGATGTGTGAAAACACATTTCAGGAAGGATGTGAAAAGTAACAGCTGTACTGTTCATATGGAGGTGTGAAAAAATGGCAATGTTGAAAATCTGGAGTGAAAATATTAAAAATTCTTGAAGTTACAAGCGTGCGTGGAAACTGCGCAATGCACACAAGTAACAGTAATTTTTTTGAATTTTTTCACCAAATTTTCAACATAGGCATTTTGGGACCTCCACTCATGAGCAGTGTCACTGTGATTTTCTAAATCTGTCCCAAATATCAATTTCCCACAGTGACTGCATCATTGTGTGCCAGATGTACAAAAACACATTTCAGGCAGGATGTGAAAAATGTCATCTGTACTGTTCATAAGGATATGTGAAAAAATGGCAATGTTGAAAATCTGAAGTGAATATATTAAAAATTCTTGAAGTTACCAGTGTGTGTGGAAATTGTGCAATGTACGCTAGTAAAAGTCATTTTCTTGGAATTTTTTCACCAAATTTGCAACACCAGCTTTTTAGGAGCCCACCTCAAGAACAGTGGCACTATTGTTTCATTAAGCGGTCCCGAAAGTGATTCCACTCAGTGACTGCAAAATCACTTTTTGCCACCGAATAATGAGAAGACAGTGACTGATTTCATGAGGTGAGGCCCAAGATCCTCATGTTAAAAATTTGGAGCCAAAAGTAAAAAATGGCGGAGATAGCCATCTAAGTTGAAACCTCCCCCATTGATGCCATCATGCCGCTTACCAGCATTTCTTCAGTTCGTGGTCAGCTTTGAAGAGTGCCGGTGTGTTCCCACTCCACTGAAGGTCATGGTGCTGACCTCCGGAGGTAAGTATTGGGTGGGGGGGGTGGAGGTGGGGTGCACAAAGGGAGGGTGAGGGTTGGGGAAGGGGCGCCTCTGTCAGTGAGGGACTGTTTTCTTTGTTTCAGGTACTAAAAAAATAAAAGGAACAATGCAGATGGTCTTCTTTCTTTACTGGTAAGAAAACAAATTTTGCATACACTGGGGTGGGCTCCCAATGTGCCCATGACTTTGGAGGGGTAATGTTGGCCACACTGGGGTGGGGGGGCAGGAACATGCCTACGTGGTCAGCTTCCTAACACCATGGAGGCACACTGGGGTGGGCTCCCAGTGTGCCACACAATCTTAAAGGGGGCATTAAACATGCCTGACAGGGGGATTGGGCACCCCCAAAGTTGGCTTTCTAGGGATTGTGAAAGTCAGGTGGTGTGAGCCGCCTCCATGTTTATTGAAATGTTTCACCAGGCAAGACACATGGGGAGGCATGTCATCTGTGCCATTGCATGACAAGCTATCTCTGATTGCAGCAGCAAGCTTGTTTCAAGTTGGTGGCACTGCTAAAACTTGGGTCACCACTAGCATGCTCGCTAATTGGCAAATGAGGGATGCACCTTCTAAAGCATGCACTGCCTTTGCCAAAACTTACACACCTCTGCATTTCTCCTACTACCATCTCCTACTGCCACAAAATGTTGCTTGCATGTGCACAAGACAACATAAAAAGAATTGTAATCCTCTCAAAACTTGGTTTTGTGAGTGGATATGCCACAAAAGGTACCTATAAAGTATGGACTCGTGACTTGCAATACTTTTTCCAAAAGTTTCTAGACCAGCTGGAGTTTTAAAACTTATTTCAAAAGATAGTGTCTCAAGCAGTATGATGAGTGTGTATATTTCAAGTGCACAGAACTTCATACTGTCTTTCAGTAAGCAGCATGCTACAAAAACCCTGTCTGGTAGTTCAGAAAGACCACCATGATAATTTAACTGGACTGTGTTACTCCTTTTTGTTGGTTCTGAAGCTTGTTTAATGAAATCTGAAAATAAGGATGCTCCAGGCTTGGAACCCCATTACCTTCCTGTGGCAGAAGCATTCTGGCGTCCCTAAGGGGGAATATTCTCTTGGTCCAAATTAAGCCTATTTATTTCCTTCCCATTAGCTTCTTTGGTTGTAGTCAAATGTCTAGTTTCTTCAGTTCCAGATGGGTTGTTTCTGCATTTGTTCAGTGCAATTCACCCCATTAAGGGACTTTGAGTCTGTATTAGCTTGCATTAAATCCTGTTCATTTTGCCCATTTTTGGTCTCTGTTCTTATAGCAGAAATAGGAGGCTGTAACACATCACTTGCTGAGGTGGTTTTCTTTTGAGCTTTAGCTTTCTGAAGGGCAACCTTTGCTCCTTCCACACACAAGAGGTTGCACACCCCAAAAGGAGTCAAAATGCAGTTCGTTGATGCAAAATCAATAAATTTATTACAGCTGCAGAAAATTGCAGTTAAATCTAGTGCAAAAAAGTAAAGCAGTTGAAAGCTAACAGTACCCCTGCACTTAGACCTGGCGATCTTTCTGAGAGGGTCTTTGGTCCTTCCTCTGTTCTAAGCCTTAGGAGGACAGCTTTCTTTTCCTGAAGTTCTATTTCAAATGTAGTTCTTCAAAAGTGATAAAATCTTCTGTAACATTTTCTGTGTCTCCTGGACTTTCTTTTATCAGTTCTTCTACCAGTTCTGCTCTACCGATAACGACAGTGATGTCCATATTCTCTAGTGCAGTGGTTATCTCCTTGGTACTCCATGTGGAGTGGGAGACAGACTTCTCCACCTAGGCCTCTGGCACCCTGTCCTCTCCTGATGCCATTGCTCTCCAGCAGTAAGCAAACAGCACACCCTGCCTAAGAGTAGGGGATTTTACCAGTGTCTTTGCCAATTTCCCCCATTCACTAAAAATACCACCATTAGCTTAATCTGGTTCAGTTTCAGTTGGTTTCAGTCTGTATTCCCTCCCCCACCTTGGGAGGAGTCTGAAAAGAGGCAGAATTGCCTAGTCCTCCTTTCCCAGTCAACAAAAAGTACATAAATGTTATTTTTATTTATTTGTGGCACAACTCACAGTGAGTCTCATCACAGGTGCAAGTACACAAGTGCAATGAGCAACACCACCTACAGCACTGCAGTGACAGGGCACCGATACTGCCATACTCAGGCACCCTACAGAGGATTTCTATGGCTGAGTAAGGACCCACACCCAGCACCATTCCTGGTGGCAGGCAACCTTCTGCCACCAGATGTCCTACTGACCTTCAGTCAGATATGTTACATGGGATGTTACTGCACAACACATGCTAAGGCCAGCATATGCACAGTAAATGTCCTCAGATCACCCGCTCACTGGGCAGCCCATCCATGGCTCTGCACCAACACCCACACAGTCCAAACATAGTCCCAGCCAGGTAGGATGGGCTACACCACCATGACTTCCTGGAGCTTGACATCATCTGACTCCTTACTGCTCCTTCTGGATGGGCCACATTAAGGCAGTGTTACAGCATTTGGGCAAAAAGGGTTAACTGTCCTCAAAATGAGCCAGCATAGGGGGTCCTCAGAGCCAGAAATGACACAGATAGGGAGACAGCATTTCAGATCTGCACCCTGGGAAACCATGCCTACCATGTAACAGAATCCTTTGAGAACAAGTGGGCCACAGTGCTGGCACCGTAGCCAGGGCCATTATGCCCATAGTTGCAGGGGAATGTCATGTGGCCCTCTATGTAACAACCCATGCAAAGACCACCGAATAGTGCTATGGGCTACCTGTGGAAGAACATACCTGTCCACCAGTACAGTGTGTACCCTGTGTTGGTAGCATGACAACCCTGAATGGGGTCATGCTATCCCAGTGTGAACATGGATCCACTTACCTGGGAGGGTTCCACAGTACTCCACAGAATCATTCAATTATCCCTGTATACCTAGCCTTGCAGCCACAGACTTTCTGACAACCACATCTGTAACTGGGTCCTTCTTGTTGCCACTACAATTGCATCAGCCTGCTGCTGCTCATCTAGCTGTAGTGTCAGCCTTATTGGCCTCCTAGGATGGGTCAGTATGAGGGTAGTAAGGTGGTAGACATCAGCATCCCTTCACTGCACACATAACTGAAACTTTTCCTCCTGGTCCAGTGCTCACCTGTAGTGGCCATGTGATGGTCCACAGCCATCCCATATTGGCCTGGTAGGATATCCTGGCTGCCCTCCACAGACTATGGGACAGGCCAGGTACCAGTAACCTCAATGGATGATAGTGTACAGGGCCACTGCCTACATATGCACCAACATCAACTCTCTGAGCTTCCTCCATCACCACTGCTTCCTGCCAGCTACAGCCCACATAGACGGAAACATCCCTAGGGGTATGTATGCCATGCCCCTTTGTGAGGACACATGCCCAGATGTAAGTGGTGCTGGGAGGAAGCCCCTAACCCCAGTCTGCTTCCCACAGGTACACAGTGGGGAAGTTACATTGCCGGCATGATTCCCAGATAACCCACGGACCACTATGTGTGCAGTGCCTATGATAAAAAGCAGGATGTACCCTCTGTATTTGCTGAATATACTCCTATTGGAGGATGAGCCACAGCAGAGCAGTACCATGGTTGCCTGTACACAGGTTCTTGCCTACAGGCAGCCACTCTAGCCCATATGCACTGCATCCAGTGCATCCACCTAGACCATTCAGCCATTCAGGGTCTGTATGTGCTGATATGGGCCAACACTGCATCCATCACGGGATGGTTATGTGCACTGACCATGGAGCAGTAGCTACGGTGTGGCCTGGCATACTATGCCACTCGCTCAGTTTAGAGGGTGGTGGAAGATGGAATAGGTGTCCCATGCACTGCTAAAAGTGACCAATATCCTTATCTGCCATGTGGCCAGCTACATATCCTTCCCAGCCACAGAGCCAGCCATGCAAGCTACTAAGGTGGAGTTCCATGTACTGCATCAGTTCCCAAAAGTGCTTGGGGGCTATTGACTGCACAAATGTGGCACTACCATTTCTGGCACATAAGGAGGAGGCATATCACCACCACAAAGGCTTCCACAACATCAAAGTGCAAGTGACCTCTGATGCTGATGGTGTCATCACCAATGTGGTCACAAAGTACTCAGGGTCCTGCCATGGTGCTATCATATTTGGCCAGTAATGGATATGGACACTGCTGAAGACCCATGTGGGTCATGTGGGTTGGATGCTCGGTGAATGCATGTGTGACATTCAACAGGTGCCCTCCTACTCCTTGCATACAGTACCTCACTGTGTTCTCCTTCTCCACAGAGGTGACAATGTCCACCCCCCTGAGGTCATACCCACTGGCTCCCTACTGGTCACCATCCATAGAGGCTGAACAGAGGTGAAATAAGACAAACTACAATCAATCAATCGATCAAAATCATTATTTTGCCAGGCGGAACATCATTTAGACAAGCTCATTTACAACATGGAGCTGGAGCAAAACAATTGCCAACAGGGATAAGACATCATAGGTTGAGTGAATGTACATAACAATTACATAGTAACAACATAATAACATATAACCATCGCATGTGACAAGATACTTGCACCAGAACATAGCAATAGGTTCAACAGGAGGTTAGTGCCCTTTAAATACAATTGCATGGCTACAGATATATGGATGTAAGGTAATTAGCTAAAGTTTATACAGTAAACATCATTGGAGGAGTCACAGTGAGCAAGAGTGGCAGTTCCTCTAGTGTCAAAGTGTGAAGAAGATTGAGATGTAAGAGTCCTTTGATAAGTACTGTAGGCATGGCCTGGCAAGTGGGGTGGGAAGGGGAGGGGAGTATAGGGAGTGGGGAGGGAAGGTCAGCCGAGATAGGAGAGGGTTGGACATGATGGCCTGGGGAGGAAGGACTGTTTGAAGGGAGAACATGACAGATGCCTCAGGCAGTGTTTGGGGTTTAAGTCCAGTATTTGAAGCAAAGACGGATCATTATGTTGGGAGCTTGATTTGAACAATGACAGAAGGGAGGACTCAAATGACCTCAGGCAATGGATGAGGTTGAAGTCCAGAATTTAAGGCAGTAACAAATTGTGATGTTAAGACCTTGACTTGAAACAATGACAGACCTCAGAGAAAGTCCTCAGGAACAAGGATTTGAAGAGGGAGAACGTGACGGGGTAGTCAGCCTTAAGGTTTTCTGGATCTTATTCCAGAGTGTAGGAAGAGCAAAGCTTATTGAGGCTCTACCAAAGTGCGTTTTAACTTTAGGGATAGTCAGAGATAAGATGGTAAGACTTCTGAGAGAATAGGCACTAGGGATGCAGGGAGTTAGGCAGCTTGTGAGGTACTGAGGTAATTTATAAGTGATTGCCTTATATGTCCATAGAATAGCATTCTTGGAAGCTAAGGGAGGTCCAGCCTATGGAAGAATAGAGGATGTAGTGGTGCGTATCATAAGGGGCATCTGAAATGAACCCAAGGGCTTTGTGGTATAGAGTATCAAGTCTGGAGAGAGCTGTGCTAATACAATGGCCATATAGGAAGTATGCATAGTCTAGGAGAGACAAGAAGGTAGTTTGGACTAGGAGTTTTCTAGCCTCCTGGGATTGTGAGTGCTTGATCCTGAATAAAATACTGAGCCTTTGATGCAGTTTCTTAGTGAGTTCATCAATGTGATCAATGAAGGACAATTTGTAGTCAATCCAGGCCCCCAAGTGTGATGCTTAGCCAGCTGGTTATGATTGTTGTATATTTGTAATACAAAAATATAGTAGGTGATTGTCTCACATAAGACAGCCTGTGCTTATGGGTACCACACCCACACAGGTTTCAGTGAAGCTACAGGATATATAGACCAGAGAGAACTGATTAAAGATCTCCTGTTTTTTTTTTTTTTGTCTTAATTAGAACTGATCCAGCTGCCAGGATACAGGGCTTGTAAAGTTTTATAATTCTTATAGGAAGAACATTGATACCACCATGGTGCTAAAAGTTGTAAAACCCTTTGATATGCCTTGGGAATAGAAGCCACACAAGATCAAAGAGAAAATGTTTAATTAAGGAGTCATATTTAGGAAGTGTAAGTTTTGCTGATGTCACCTTATTTAATATACCTTGTGATAGGACATCATGTATGTATTTTTTTTTATTCTAAAAGGGAGGAGCTAGATGACTCACCAAGGGGTTGGGGAGATGGGGTTGAAATGTATCCTTGTAACTGGGGAATATGACATATTATTTTGGGACTCCGAGAGAAACTAACTAAGGCACTTAGAGGTAATACATTAGATATAAAATATCTAAATGTATTTTGGTAGGAGTTTGTTCTGTAGCTTTCCTTGTTTTTCTTTTATGTGATTGTGAGCCCTTTGATATATTGTTCTGTTTACATTTTTCATATTTTTATAATCTTTTAGTAAAGAATCTTTTTTCAAGATACTGCCTGGGTGTGTCTTCCAAGTTCTTTTTGCATGTGAGGTATACGTGGTTAAGTTTGCCAGCTGTTCTGAAGGGCTTGATGGTGTTTCTAAACTGGGAAAAGGTAAGAATATACCTAATGTCTCAGAGTTAAAAGGGTTCATTTTGGAGGCCTGACTTGGTGCCCCGGCGAAAGATTGTACCGCACTCCCCAAAGAGGGTACATATCTAAGCCTGTACATTAAGTATGCTAGTATATAGTTAACAGTTTGAATACCCCCAGAACTTGAGACTAAAGGTGATTGGGACCTAAAATAAGACAGGAGGGTTATCCTGTCTGTTACCTGTCCACACTATTGCACTCGGAGGTTGGCACTGTGGGAGCAGAGGGCCTGACCTGCTGAGTGCATTTGTGATACCAGGTATTTGAATTTTTCCATGAACTCCAGGGCTTCTTCCAAAAGGGTGCTTATGTGAGGAACCTTATCTGTTTTTGTTTTTTTTTTTTGAGATGAGGTGCCAGTGGAGAGAATACCATGACCTTAGTTTTTCTGGCATCGAGCAGGAGCTTCAAGTGGAGTAGATTTTTTGAGAGGATGTCGAAATCATTCTGGAGGTCCAAAATGGCTTGATCCGGAGTCGATCTGTCAATGTATAGCACTGTATTATCAGCAAAGTGATAGATCATAGATGACTTTAGGCCAGTGTGAATTTGATCAATATAAATGTCAAAGAAAAGTGGACCAAGACCAAGTATGGATCCTTGGGTCACTTCTAAGAGGTATTTTTTTTTTTAGTGATAGGTCTCCTTCAGCCTTGACCTGCTGCTCTCTGTCCACAAGACAGTTTGCGAACCAACTTAGGGGTCAGGTTGTCCACCCCAACTTTCTTCAGGGTCACCAGGAGTAATTTGTGGTCCACTGTGTCGAAAGCCTTGCTAAGGGCCTGAAACAAGGCGCATATGTATTGTTTGTTATCAAGTGCGGACTGCCAGTCATTTATAACTTTAGCAAGGGCAGTGGAGCTACCATGCATGGGATGGAAACTGGATTGAATTGGGTTTAGTAGATTAAAACTTTCCAGATGAGATTTGAGCTGTTCATTTACTACCTTCTCCAATAGTTTTAACAAGGCCGGGAGCAAGGAGATTGGGCGGTAATTATTTAGGTCACAGAGGTCTCCTTATTTGACTAGAGGGATGACATGTGCCATCTTCCAGACCTTGGGGAGGGAGCCCTGATTGAGAGAGGGCATGTGCAGTGGTGGAGTGAACATTTGGTCTCTTCAAGATGCATTTCCATTGCCTGATCTGAACAGGTGGCACCATTTTTTTACAGTTAAATCTTTGCCTTGATTTTTATCTTACAAAACAGAGGTAAATGCAACAGACATCAGGAGAAGTATCATACCATACAAGCATAAAACTTCATAAATTCTTACTATAGTATACAGTAAGATCATAGATTACAAGAGTGCTAAAAGGACAATATATGGAGAGCACTATACAGCATGCAGTGACATATAGGAACTCCCAGAGCTACAGACAGAGGGATAAGTCCAACCTCAGGGATAGTATCCAGAGTCCTTGGACCAGGATGGGTAGAGGGGAATTGAAGGTGGGGAGGGAGAGAGCATGTCTGACATATGAGCATTTCAGTTATAGATCTACAGAGCTACCCTAAAGCAGGTCCTAATCTGGGTCTGACAGTGCATAATGAGAAAAGGGGCTCATACCTTGTGATAGATTGCAATGTTTTTGCTAGCACAGTATGACATTCTAGCTATATTAAAAATATGTGAACTGCTGATAGCTATTGCCCAAGTTATGGAATGTTTTCTGTCCTTCAACTTTGCAGTATTCACTCATTCTATCTTGTGTGGCCATTTTGGGACAGGTTAAGCAATGGATGGTTCTGATGTCATATAGCACTACTGGTAAGAATGGGTCTTCTGGCTTCTATGCCAACCATGATGCCATCTGAACTGCAGTCCAGACATGACAGTATTGGGGGTCATGCCAAAGAGGTACAGTGGTGGGTGCAGTGGAAGCAAGAGTTGTAGTATGTTCATGCAATACTTATGGATGTCTCACCAGAACTGAACTAGCTTTGTGCAGGACCACAGTATATGCATTAGGTCTTCCCCCCACCTTCCATTTCCAGCAGAGGTGATGTTACATAAGCCCCAGCCTCTTCAGTTGAGCCAGAAGCTGGTACCAGTAATACATTACTTCATTTTGAATGAGCAAACATCTAGTGTTAGGGCAAGCTTTATGAGTCAACCACCACAGTCCATGCCGCCCCTCCTCTAAGATGGAGATGTTGAATGCATCTTCCCATTTCAATTTGGATTTCTCAGTTTGGTCAGATATAGTGTTAATGTCAGTTCTGTAAATCTATCCTGCTGTCCCTCTGTGACTTGCAAGCCAGAGGGTAAAGACCTGGAGGACTGTGGTAAGGATCTGGTTAGGCAGAGTTTGCTGTAAGGTGTCTATAGCACTATGTTCTTGCAAATATCTCCAGAAATCCTCAGGAGGTAAATTGTATCCTTTTGTTTTAGGTTGTCAAATGTGCCCAAGTGAGAATACTGGAGCTGGAATAAGTCGTGTACCCAAGTAATTCCTCTATCCTCCCAGACCTTCCAGTGAATGGTGTGGCCCTCTAGCCAGATTTGGGGGGTTCCTCATATAGGGATAAGGGGAAAAGTTGACAAAGGAGTGTGCAGCTACTGCTCCAAATTTTTCCAAACCTTAACTGAGGGGAGTGGGTAGGAAGTACGTCTTATTTGGATAATTTTCTCTGGGTGAGAGTAAAGAAGTGAGGAGGGTACATCCCATCCAAGAAATTAGACTCTATCCCTAGCCATTGGGGTGGTTCTTACAGAGGGAAGAGAAACCAGTGGAGGGTTTGAGCAATCCTGAAGGCTATATAATAGGCAATGAACAAAGGCTGAGACCAATCTCCTTTCTGCCAGTGTACCCTTTGCTTAATCCTGCTATACCTATGGGCTGTACCTTCCCAGAGCAAATTACCAATCCGCTTGTCCATCTTAGCAAACCGTGTGGCTGGGACATCAACTACCAGGTGTGCCAGGCAGTGCAATAATTTAGGAACTGTAATTGTTTTAATTGCCGAAAGTTTCCTTACCAAGGGAAGGTGGAGAGATTTCCACCGGTCACACTTCTCCTTCAGTTTCTGCAGGAAAATGATACTGTATGCTGTGTGCTATCATTTTGGAAAGGGCCGGGTGGACTCAGATCCCCAAGTATTTGATGCCATTCATTGCCATTTTTAGTTCATAATGGGAAAAAATGACTGAAGTGCAGGTATGAAGCAAAGGCAAAATTTATGTTTTATTCAGGTTAGATTTCAGTAACGAGATGGTGTGGAAATCCTGGAGGAGATCAGGGTCAGAATGCCACTGGGGTGTCCTAAAGGAGAACTGGGCAGCCATCTGCATACAGCAGTGTGTGGGAGTCATGCTTCCCTGTCACTATACCTCCCATGGTAGGGTGCTACTGAATTGCCACCACCAGGGGTTCATTGGCCAGGACAAGTAACATTGGGGAGAGTGGGTAGCCCTGTCAAGTTCCCCTATTCAATGAGAAGGGGTAACAGTAGAGTTAGCAAGAATCTTAGCTAATGAGGATGTATAGAGAGTCCAGATCCACTCCTCATATCCTTGGCTGAAACCCAGGTTATACAGAACAAGAGGATGGTACCTTCACTCCACTGAGTCAAAGGTTTTTTCAGTCAATAGCAACTACTGCAGCTAGAGTGGGGGAGTTTTGGCCTTCACCATGAGCAAGACAAGGGTCATATGGTGGTCCAGGCTCAAGCAGCCCTTCACAAAACCAGCCATGGAGGCATGAATCAGGGCAGAGTGTAATAGTTCAAGACGAGAGGTCAGAACTTTTGCCAAGACCTTAATGACTGCATTCATGAGGGAGATTCATCTGTAGCTCGTGAGGTAAGAGTCATCTTTCCCCTCCTTAGGGAACATTGTAAGTATTGCTCCCCTCATTACTGGGGGGGCTGGCTGTTTGGTGGGCTTTGAAGAACATGTCCCTTAGCCATGGGGAGACTATACCTGGGATAATTTGTTTCAGGTCTATGGGGGATGCTGTCCCCTCCCAGGGCATTGTGGGGCACCAGGCTAGAAATTGCTTATTTGATCTCATAGACCATCAGAGGTGCCTCCAATGAGCACCTTCCAGTGTCAAGGAGGGTAGGTTGAAAGCTCTTATGAAGGCATCACACTTTTCTTTGTCGGGCACTGGGATGTGTATAACTGTTCACAGAGGGAATGCATTATTGTGTTAACTCTCTGTAGATTAATGTGTGGGGTCCCAGTTTGGCACGCTGCCTGCTGCTTCCTCAGTTTTTAGGAGAGTAATTTTCCTGCCTTGTTTCACATCCCAAAAGTTATGATTCAGTCTGGTGATTGCCAATTCCATCTTTCTTGTAGCTAGGATGTTCAGTTGCATCTGAAGGGTGTAGATGTCCTTAAGTAGGGCAGAGTCAAGCTGTGTCTCAGAGGCTGCTTCATGTAGTTTCTCTTTCACCTCCAGGACAGCTTCCAAGCTCTTTTGTTCAGCCTCCCATTTCCTCTGACTATCCACTGCATAAACTGTGATGCAGCCCCACAGGGTTGCCTTAAATGTCTTCCACAGTACTGATTTACTTGTATCCACTGTGTCACTGAGTGAAAAATAGGACATGCCCTCCACCTGGAGCTACTCCTTAAAGTGAGTGTCCTATAAGAGGAGTGGGTTGATCCTGCAGGTGGTCAATTTAGGTGGGCGGCCCTAAAACAGGGCAAACTCCAGGTAATCATGGTCTGATATGTGTAGGGGTGAGATCCTAGAGGAGGATGCCATTTGAGATCTCAATATAGTACATTGTATGACGCATACTGTCCCTTATACACTAAACAGATGTGAAAACTGCATTGTGTGCACATTTAAGTGCTCCTGGGAGGAAGGGGGGGGGCACAGCTAAGGCCATGATTTCCTAGAGATTTCTGCCACTGGTGTTTTCTTTCTCTGCCAAGGGTCTGAATATTGTGAAATGATACTGTCTGGCAAAAATAAGCAGTACTTTTATAAGGCCTTCATGCACTTGCTAACACCGTATATAAAAAGCAGAATTTTCACATATTACAGTATGTGCATTACCACGCATACATCATGCACTGTGCAAGTAAGCATAATTACTAAAATACAGTGCATTATATGCACACACTGTCCCTTACACAAAAGAGATGTTAAAAATGCACCGTGTGCACATTTCATTAAGTGTTACATGGAAGAAGTGGGCCATATCCAAGGCCATGGTTTCCTAAAGATTTCCACCACTGGCATTTTTTCCTCTCCTGATAGTCTGGATGTCGTGAAATGATACTGTCTGGCAAAAATAAGAAGCACTTTTATAAGGCCTTAATGTAAGTGTTGACACTGTATAAGAAAGCTCAGTTTTCACTTACACCATAGTATGTGCAGTACCACACCCACACTGTGCAAGTACTGTAAGCATAACTACTAAAATACAGTGCATTGCATCCTCACACTGTCTGCACAAAACAGATGTTAAAAATGTGTTGTGTGCACATTTCAATAAGTGCTCCCAGGAGAATGGGGACACATGCAATGCCATGGTTTCCCATACATTTCTGCTGCTGGCACACTAGTCCCATGTCTCAAAACAAAGTGTAATGTGTTTGAGGAGCACATCTGTATGGCGCATGTGAAGCAAAGTGCAGCTTGAACGTTTGCAGGGGCTGCTATCAATTCACAAACACCGCACAAAAGCAGACATACATTTTGAGTTTCTTGTGGTATATAAAAGAAACACTAACAAGAAAGAAAGCTTCATTCCCAACCTGTTTTAGGATGATTTGCACTTTATAATAGTCAGCACATCGGTTTTCACCTGGTCACCATGACATCTCAGTTCGGAACAAGGTAGTTGCCACCTTATTCAAATGTTAATAAATGGCATTTGATTCCTGCAACCTCCACTTGCATACCATGCGACTCTGAGCAAGTCTTTTAACCACTCCAGTGTTCAAGGGTCACCCCTGAAAACAGGCATTGTTCCTAGTGGGCCTTACCCCATTACTAAAAGAATAACAAAAAAATGTAAACATGAGGGAAGGGAGCACACAGGCATGCCATGGTCAGAGGCTGTAGGACAAGTAACTGGTTAGATTTCAGCAGGGACAGAGAAATACTGATTAGGTACATATACTACCGCAACAATTTTTAACATAGAATACCTTTCGTGAAAATTTGATGTCCGACCCAAAGTACATCACAGCACAGAGTGAAATGGCAGTAGGGATGGGGAGGGGTGTGCTAAAAGTATGACTAGATAAAGTAGTGTACATGTACCCTCATACACCTATTCACAAAAGTGATGTCAATATTAGAGTTTTTTAAATAATGTCATGCACACAATATCCATTAGCCAGAAAATGGAATGAGGGAAAACTGAAGCTATTAATATGAACATGACAGTTTGAAACATGTGTGATTGCCCCTCTTGGGAAAGTAAATCCCAGAAATGAAAAAAAAAAAAAAACTGCATACAAGTGGCCTTTCCCGAGGGACAAGACCAAATACTGCACCTGTACCCTTAAATGCCGATTGACAAAAGTGATGTGAAAATTATAGTGAATACATAATTTACTGCCCTCAATATCTCAATGCACAAGACTGGCAAAGACTGAAGGTTCAGCCTATTGATATTAGCATCACTTCATTGAACACCCTATGATCCCCCCTTAAGGAAAGGTAAATCCCAGAAAATAATAAAACACAATACATACAGTAGAACAAGTATTTGAAACACAGCTGAAGCAAGACTGCCAATGCCGTTAGGCAACTTTGTGGTGGTGTTCTTAGGCCCACAGTAGTGGGTGTTCATTGCTACCACTCAGTACAAGTGGGTGATGAAAGAAACAAGAGTGAGTACAGTACAATATATGTAATATACTGCTACTGTATTATGCAGTGAGTATCATTACAGGATGCTGAAGGGATAACTGTGGTCCTGAGGGAGGTGCCAAGTGGAGGGAGGGCAGTCGACAGTGGACACCAGTGGCCGGTCCTGCCAAATGGCACACCATTGCCACCAGCACTGTCCCTCAAAGGGGATCACTACGTTTACCCATATGACAGGGAGTGGTATGTTGTGGAGCACCAAGTGGAGTACCAACAATAATAATACATTATGGACCCAATTTTCAAAAAGTGACACAGGGCTTGTGTCAAGCTGTTTGTAAAACCCTTTTCTTGGTGCAGCTGTGCCAAAAACCTTTGCCACAACTGTTCCTGATTTTAGTAGGTCAGGCACAGTTATGGCACTTTACCTGATTTATGGCAGCTTGCACCAAATATCTGGTGCAAGACCCATGAAATGGATACATGGGATTGCCACAAGCTAGACAAGAAAAAGGTGGTCTAACTTGTGACAATTGGCGCATGGGATAGAAAATCGCAGGCAACAGACGATCGCGCTTCCTTTAACTGTTGAAAAGCCGCCGGCTCAGTCACTGCTACTCTGTGCAGTCGGAAGCTTTTTTTCCAACTAAATACTTACAAATAAGCATAAAGAAGAGAGTTTCTCAGTTACTGAACCCGGGGCTCCTCGTACAAAACATTTGGCAATGTGCCAGTCGTCAGTGTGCATAGCGCTCGGCCACGCTACAATTGCAGGTAAAGTGAAAGTGCTCAGAGTGGCAGGATCAACCAGATAAGAATAAAAAAAAAATCACTTTTCACCACAATAATAGCAGGATCAACCAGATATTTTGGTAATTTAAATTGACAGGATCAACCAAATATTTAAAAACCCTATGTAATCTGTTATGTTGGGGAGGCATGTGGAGCTCTGTTGGGGGGCATGGCAGGATAAACCAGATAAGACTTTTTAAAACTAACCATAAATAACAGAATCCACCAGATATTTTTAAACATTAAATGACATCTGCTGTTTTGACAGCTTTTCTGTAAGTGGGGTTGTATTGCTAGGGCCATCACCTTTATATCACCCATTCATTGAGAGGGGCATGTGGTGAGTTGTATTGGGGGTGGGGCAAAGCATGCATTGTATAAACAGATATGATCATGGCCTGACTGGAAAAATATCATACTTATCTTCACTGAGGCTAAAGTGATATCGTGATATCACTGCCTTCTCGTGGAAGATAAATATGATATCTTCAGTCAGGCCATGTCATATCTATATATATATATATATATATATATATATATATATATATATATATAAATAAATAAACACAGAGGGCCACATACCTGGAACACTATTCCATTTTCTCTTAGATCAGTTAGAAAAAGTATTCAGCCGGAGGAGATTAATCTTGGTTTTTCCAAGAAACATTGGGAAAAATTACTGAGGATTCTTCCTTATTAAGTAGGTCTTTTACCTTAGTAGTGCTTAGGAATACCATATTACATGTGTCAAAATGTTTACTTGTGATAATATGTGTTGCACAATCTTAGGCATTTGTATTTATTCATGTATAATTATAGTATTTATTATATTACATGTTGTATTGATGATATCTGTATATTTTTGATTTTGCAACTAAACCTAAGATGTATTAAGGGCCTCACTGTAAATGAGCTTGTCTCAGTTGAGTTGTACCTATTCACTGTTTTTCTCAGATAAATAAACATTTCTACTAGTACTGTTACTGCTACTACTACTACTACTACATGACTAGCATAAAGTGCATTTCAGAATTATACTTAAATAAGTACATTTGTTTGAAATAGATCTTAAAGACATGCTGATGTCAAATATGTCCACATCTCATAGTTTGGTTGTCGAGCACAAGTCAGCCTTTGTATAGTGGTTTTTGCTGTTTTTTTTGAAAACTTGAAACAAAGTGTAGAATGTGACACAAGAATATGGACTGGATTTCCAAAGCAGTAAAACCTGCCACATGCCCCCGGTGCACTGACCGTATGGCACATGGTGCTTGTGGCATTCTCCTGTCAGCAATCGGGATTTTCTATCCCTTGCACTGACCACCAGTCCTTAGACCCCATATTTGTGGTCTAGCCTGCACCACTCCCTGGGGCCTCTGACTCGGAGCTTGCACCAGATATGTGGTGCAAGCTGCCGAAAATCATGGAAAGTGCTGCAACTACATCTGGGAATGGAAAATCGAGCATAGTTGCAGCAATGTGGTTAGGTGCACCAGCAGAACCTAAGTCCCGTGGTTCAGGGCAGGACCCAAGCACTGTGCCACGGTTGAAAAAACCAGCCCTATGTGTTTTGATTAGAGGGATGAATAAACATGAACACTGACAATAGTTTCATTTTGATCAAAGTTAGTAGATTAGAATTCTGCCCTTCAGATTTGCTGATGTCATCACACTCATGTTTTTGGTAATGACACGACGATGCCTGGAGTTAGCCACATCTCCGTGTGTCTTCTGAGGTGTATTAAGCTGTGGTATTGAGGGCTGTCTCATTTGCCTGTGAACCTGAAAGCAGAGTGGGAGATGCTGCCAGTTAGAGCCTTGGTAAGCTGTCTAGTTTTAATAGGAGCCATGGATTTGGAAGCGATTGTTGAAAATTGAGTGAGTCCCAGAATGCTTAATTTGAAGTGTTTCTATCTAGGCATATGTTATTCAAGCATTACAAAATATGACCATTTAAAATGCAGATCAAGAAATAGGAGAACATTTTTAAAGTATAAATCAATTTGATTTTGTGGTTTTTGCAATGGTTACAATTTTAAGGACACGTTTTGATCAGTACTTGGTTGTTAATAGTTGCTGTTAAATAACTTTGAGTATTGGGTAACTGAAATGAATTTTTTTTCTAAATAGCATCTGTTTAAATACTTCACCAGATGTGTAGATAATAAGCAGGTCAAAAATTAATTACAGGGAATTGAAGATGCAAACAAATGAACATTACATACTGGTAATAATTAAGAGAGGCAAAACTGGGGCACACATATATTAAAGCGTTCAGTAATTTTGATGCGATTGAGTAAATGTATGAAATATTTATTAAGGGGGTTATATATCAGAAAGTCTTTATAACACTGAAAAGCAAATATGAGAGGAGAGATTTTAATAGTTTATTGTTGGTACATTTTACTTATGGCATTTTTATTTAACAGCTTCAATATTACATTTTGTGAACACCAAACAGGGGACCAAGTACTCTTTCTTATCACTAGTGGCACTTTGATTATAAAGAAAATGGTCTGGCCCTTCAGTTAGACAGCATTACTTAATTAGGTGTTACAAATGGGAATATAATAACTTGATGGATTACATACAACTTTGTTCTATGTTAAGATTATCGAATGATAAGGTTGTTCTCTGGTCAGTGGCTTAATGCCAAAAGTGGTGTACAAGATGTATGATAGTTATTATTCACACTAAACTTTTTTACCTCTCAAGTTTAAATACTTATATTTATTGAATTTTCACAGTGCTACTGCTGTTTCCCTGAGAAAGAGGCTTTGGCCTCAAAACATTGGTACTTTTGATGGCTTAAGTGTGCTTACTGGACATACGAGACCGTTCACTGATAAATACATAATACTATTTAGAATTGGTCAGTGGGCCTACTTCTTCACAGCCTTTCCACTTGCTATAAACAGACACCTCCTGTGTGCATTTTTCATCCACAGGGGCCACTTTGGGATTACTGATTCCTAAACAGCAGGCATGTCCCATAAACAAAATGCATTTTAAACCATCACACAAATGACTCCTACCGTTGGTAATGCATTTCTGCTTACTTTCACCTAAAATTTCTCAATCAGGTTAAGCACAAGTTAGTACTCCATGGGAAAGGTGGTTTTCATGGGGTGATTTCTTGTGATGACTGACAAAAAGCAGACATATCCCACATAGACAGAATGCATTTTCAATCATCACACAAAATGGATCATAACTTTGGCATTTCAGCTTCCTTTCACATTAAATTTCAGATTCGTGTTCCACAAGGTGCCCCTTAAATATTCCTGTAAGCACAAGTTAGTACTCCAAGGGAAAGGTGCTTTTCGGGTGGGGGGGGTGTCATGTGAATAATAGTGTTTAATGGTGACACACCCATTGGAGGAAGAAAATGAAATGCTAGTGCCACCTATGGGATGAGAAAGAGACAGCATATGGGTACTGGCATCTCTGTAGCACAAAAGAGGCACTGCATCCTCAGCGGCTGGAACAAAATACTGGAAAACCGTGTGGCATGTGAAATGGCAGAAAACAACATGACGCTAGGCATAGCAATAGTCTCAAGCTTCATTCCCAGTGCACAACATCAAGGGTAGGCAAATCATTGTGAAAGACACACTGACAAGGTTTTGATAACACACATATAGGCCCTGATACTCAGAGTTGCACCCGGCAATGGCGCATGGGGTGGCGCAGTGCTGCGCTGATGAAACTCAGGGATATATTCAAAAGAGATGAGCAATGGTGCATCTCTTCTGAATATATCAGGTAATGTGCACTGTGCAAATATGTGCTGGTGCATCACCCCCAGACAGGGCTGAATACCAGGAATGGGAACTGCACCAGTGCAACAGAGTTAGGCTGTGCGCAAATTCCTGATATTCAGCCGGCAGTATGCAAATGGAGCCATAATGTATGCAAGGTGCAAATGGGGCCACTAGTGAGGCCCCACCTGGAGTACAGTGTACAGTTCTGGAGACCATACCTACGTAAGGACATAGACAGGGTAGAGAAGGTTCAGAGGAGGGCAACAAAGATGGTGCATGGATTGCATCACAAGTCCTATGAAGACAGGTTGAAGGAACTGAACATGTACTCCCTGGAGGAGAGGAGGGAGAGGGATATGATAGAGACATACAAGTATCTTACAGGGAGAAACAGAGTGCAGGAAAACACTATTTTAAGCGAAAAAGATGTTCCAGGACTAGGGCATGGGATGAAGTTGGAGGGAGGGACGATTCAGAGGAAACATGAAGAATTTCTTCACAGAACGGGTGGTGGACAAGTGGAACACCCTGCCAGAGGAAGTGGTGGGGGATGAAACAATCATGGGATTTAAGAATGCATGGGATAGACATAAAGGAATTCTAGAGGTCAGGGGTAAGGGGAAACAGACTTCTAGGAAAACAAACTGAACTTGCAAGCTCAAATGGGCAGACTGGGTGGGCCATAGGCCCTTATCTGCCAACACTGTCTATGTATCTATGTATTTGCATGAGGGAATTCTACACTGTGGACCAATGGGATTGCAGCCCATACTGTAGCTGTCAGTCAGCGGGCAGCCACAGTGGTGTGTGGGTGGGTATGTTGCTGCTGGCCACTGATGGGGGGGAAGCTGGGTGGGCCAGGGGTCCTGTGTGGGTGGAGGGGTGGGGAGTACCACTGGACCACCAGGGAGGGGGATTTAATGTAGTATCAGCAAACGGGGTTACAGGAGGGTTGGGGGGACCACTACACTGCCATGGCATAACAGTATTGTACATTTACGGGACTTGGAGCATTGGGGGGGTACCACTGGACTACCAGGGATATATGTTCAGTTTATTTTTGGTGAATGGGCTATGGGGCAGGAGGGGGGGTGCCACCAGACTACCAGGGAATAGTTACAGGGTTATTTTACGGTGATCGTCACTATGAGGAGGGAGGGGGTGCCACTAGACTACCAGGGATGATTTGGCATATTATTGTATGATGATCAGGGCTATGGGGAGGGAAGGGGTGCCACTAGACCACCAGTGATGATATGGGTGCTCCTGCACAGTGTACTGGGTGGGCAGGTGGCCATGCACAGCAGGCGGCTGCTATGTTGCGCCTGCAATACAGCAGCTTGCCTGCAAGTGGCCTATTGAGCCATTATTTTCAGGCTCCAACTTTGGGCATCATTGGCGCGGTGCATCCCAGGGTTGGCAAAACGAGGTTACGCGCTTGCACATCCCGGCTGAATATTGGGATGTGCAGCATATGTATGGAATGCCTCAGGATGCACTGCATACATTATCTTTGCACCCTGGTGCATCAGGACTTGCGCTGCGCAAGTCCCTCTGTTGAATATTGTCCCGGGGTACCTTTTTTGGCAACCCCTTTGAATATCTAGCCCATTGCCTTTCAACCAGGTTATACATCTGATCCAGTAGGGCTATTTGTGCTTGTTATACTTGGCTTTGGAATGTATTTGCACTAGAAAATATCTTGTTCTGTTGTGTTATGTTGTATTGGTACTGTGATACAGTAACTTAGAACAGTTTTTATGTAATTACCCTGCTCCATCACCCCAGAACATGACTGACAACAGGACATAGTCTTGCTCAGCCTACCTGTTCCAGTAAACATATTCAAGTAAAGATAATAAAACATCAAATAATGAAATTCTAGTCTAACATTCAGTCATAGCCAGAGATGCATCCCAGTAAAAATAAATATTTAGCTATATCCTGACATATCACATGAAATTATAATATATATGTATATATATGTATATTTATATATAATTATATATATTTATTCTTTGCTATAAATAAAACACTGCATTAATGCACCAGTTAGGGTTCAAGTTAATGCCACAAAAGTAGGGAAATGTGGTGTCAGGGTTTTTAACCCTAACTCCCTCCCAAGCAGCAAAAGGGCAAGACAACACAAGCAACCACAGACAGCCATCATCATATCAGATAGACAACATACACCTGTTTACAGATAACAAAAATATGGTAGCACTGATGTGCTAGCTTTTTGGATTTTTATCTGAGGCTGCAGAAGCACAAGTCCCATGGGTACTTCTGCAGCTACACCTGTATGTGTGTTGTACAGTGTGCATGAGTACCTGTCACTGCAGAAGTTACAGAAACATTCACTCATAACTTGGTCATTTTATATTTTTACCCAGATTTTGAAATTAGTGCTCATATGACCCCATGATATGAACCCAGTAGGTGAAAATGTTCAAATCCTACCCAAAACATGATTTCATGGAGTGAGTGTGATATCACTTTTTGCCCAAGGTTTGAAAACTTTTACCTGCCTTGTTCATGAGGTGGGGTCCCAAAAGACCATGATGAAGGTTTGGTTGAAAAATATTGAACATTAGCAAAGTTATAAGTGAACATTGAAATATGTCAATGTTCGTGCATAATTCGGCCATTTTGCCATGTTTTCCCACCAAATTTTCAATATAGTCTTATTATGACCCCACTGCATGTCATGCATCTCATAGGTGCAAATTTTCAGATCATGCCTGAAATGTGATTTTGTGGAGGGACTGTGAAATCACATTTTGAGACAGATTTGAAACATTTCACCTACCTTGTTCATGAGGTAGAGATCCCAAAAGGGCCATGTTACAAATTTGGTGCAGAAATGTTGAAACATTACAGTTACAAATGAAAGTTCAGAACACATTGAAATACATTAACTGGACTTTGCTAATTTTCTGATATCACAGTCACTGGTTCTAGCAGCAATTTGTATTTTGCATCAGAGAGTGGATCTACATTGTGGGACAGTTTTAGGTGAGTGAGGGTGTGTATAGGGGTGGGGTAGTGGGTGCTGATTGGGGAGTTAGGGTGGTTTGGGTCAAGATGTGGGGGGTCAGATCTGCAAGGGACTGTTTTCTTCTTTGCACGATTCTTAGAAAAGGTTTTAGGGACTTTTATTTTATTTATTCTTTTTTTTTCACAGGGGGAACCTAGCAACACTGTGGAATGGGCACCCCAGTGTCAGGATACTCTTTGTTAGCACTGGAGGCAGGCACCCCAGTGCCACTTCCTATATATTGGGGGAGGGGGAGGTGCTCTGAAGGGGAGAGGAGTATAATTCATTGCTACAAAGGGTGGGCATCGCAGTCTGCCTAATATAGATAGTGTTACACACAGGTTTCTATATAACTAATTCTGGGTCACCCTGACAAAGGGACCTCTTGGACTCAGCAGGCTTACCTGGTAAACAAAATGAAACAAATAAGATAGATAAATATTAATGACTGCACACTCATAAATGTGAATTCTGTTTTCAGATATGAAGTAGTTCATATGTCATTCAAATTATTTTTTCCAAAAAAAATGATAATATGAGCAAGCATGAACACAGAGCTGCTATCAATAGAACAAGATTGGAAAAGGGATGCAGGAATGTGATAAATCACAGTGACTGTTTACATACATGGGGACCAATTCTTGAAGGGCTTGTGCAAGTTGCACCAAATGCGACTTGCACCAAAAGTCATTCCGCCAGGGACCCTGCACCCGATTCTATATTGGGCAGGGTCCCTGCAGCTGAGTCCCGTGACTTGCACTAACCCAAATGGTATGCCAAATGGAGGGCATAACTCAACGGGTTGATGCAGGCCAGTGGCATTCACAGTGTTAGGGCACAAGTGCTCCCCATGCCCCGATCCCTCAGTATTCTAACAAACAAAGACCCGTAGGGCTAGCAGAACCACCCATGCCCCAAACCCTCAATATTCCAAGAAACAAAGCCCTGCTGGGCTAGTGGACCCTCTCCCACAGCCCCAATCCCTCAACCTCAATATCCACTCTGTACTGAAAAAGATAAAAAAAAAAAAAAACACCTTCCCACATCCCCAGTAGCCCATGTAGTCTAGTGGCCACCCACACAGCAGTGCCAAACCACCTCGCTCCCCCCACCCATACCCAGCTGGCAACTGGCACAGCCCACCTCTCACCACCATGGCCAGCCACCGACTGAGCTCTATATGAGTGCGTACTGTAAAGACTATGTGCTCAGCGAATGACAGCAGCTGCCATTCACTGAGCACATATTTACAGTACGCAAACATACAGAGCTCAGTTGGTGGCTGGCCAGGGTGGTGAGAGGTGGGCTGTGCCATTTTCTGACTGGGTACCGGTGGGGAGGAAGTGGGGTGGTTAGGCACTGCTGGATGGGGGCCACTAGACTACCAGGGCTAATGGGGATGTGGGAAGTTGTTTTTTTTTTTATCTTTTTCAGTATGGAGCAGACATTGGGGTTCTGGTATCAGGGCTGGGTGGTTCTGCTAGCCCTGCGATGCTTTGTCTGTTGGAATATTGGGAGAATTGAGGCATGGGGTCACTATTCAAGTGGACTTTGTTGGAATATTGGGAGATCAGGGCGGGGGGGTTCCACTAGTTCTGTGGGGCTTTACTGTTTGTCATATTGGGGAACAGGGCTGGAGGGGCTACATGTACTGGGGATGGGCTGGCAACATATTGCAACCCCTGGTGGATGCAAAGTACACTTACACCAGCTATTAGCTGGTGTAAGTGTACTTTGATGGAAGTCCTCTGTGGGTTGTTGTAGAATCCCAAACTAGATGATGTGGCAGCCGCCCTTGTAGAATAGGGTGCAACTGCTGCCATGAACCCCCTTGCACCATGTTGCAGGGGATTTATGGTGCAAATGGTGGCATGAGTCCACTTTGGCACAAGCAGCCTGCGTCATGTCGCAAGCTGCTCTCCAGAATCTTGCTTATCGCAACTCATGGTGTAAAGTGATATTTGCGTCATTCCTGCTGTTGCAAGTCACTTTGTGCCTTGTGTAACCTGTTGTAGAATCGGGCCCATTGTCTTTATGTTCAGTATAATGTGAATACATATCTGTATTATCAAAACTATAAGATGCCATCTCTACATGATGCAAACTGTCTTATCACCAACAGAAAGTATAGGCTGGTAATATTGCATTCGCAATAGAAATGCAGCCACCACATGCACTATAACATAATAAGATCCATGCCTATTACAAAAGGATAAACAAACTGCAGCATAACAATACATTGCAAAAAGCAATGTACTGCTGATAATACAAATGTAGTGTAAAACTGACTGCAGAAAATAAATTTAGAAATGAAATGCTGGCACCACTTGTACTATTGTAGCGCTACCAGTAAGTATTGATTTACTAGATAGCATCAGCAACCATTCACATTTGTCACCTACATCATTTGACTGTGCATGAACAACTAATGTATTTATTTTTACCTAACAATTCATCTGGGTGCTAGAGAACATGAGTTAGAAGATCTAGCAGTTCAAAAGCTAATTAAGTAGTTAGTGATCACAGGTATGGCCGTGTTTCAAATATGCCACTTGGTAGGTAAACAATCAAGTTGAAACTAAACTGTGTTTTCTTCTCATTTTTTACAATTAAGTTTAACCTAATGTCTACAATCACTAAAACAGATTGTTTTTTTTTTTTTTGCCAGGAAGTTTTCTGACTGTAACTGAAATGGACGGCTCACTGTTGGCACACATGTTGACAGCACATATCCATCTGCAGCTGCAGCAGTGAGGAATGTCCTGCTGTTCTCATTCAGATAACATAGTTCCCTCACTGCTGACTAAAGTTGCCTTTGGGGTGCTCAGAAAACACATTTCTGGGCATAATTTAAAAACAAACATAACACCAGAATCTAGCTCAATGGTCCCCATTTAGCTAGGTAGAGTTTTTTTTTGTTTTGTTTTTTCCTTAAATCACATCATTTTTTGGTATTTTCCACATTTTTCAGTTAAAAAAAAACATCAAGATGGCGGCTGTCATGAACCAAAACATGTTTTGGCTCATGACAACTAAGTGATGCAAACCAAAAAATGCTCTTAAGAACTGAAAAATGTCAGTTTGTATAAGAGATTATCCCAACCCACTACTGAGCATTCTCAGAAAAAGACTTTGGGCAGGATATCCAAACTGCACCCAGAAAGGGTGCAAGTGGCTGCTCTGTGCAACTGATATGCACCGGAGCACAAAAATGATATATTTAAACGAGATGCACAATAGCGCATCTCATCTAAATTTACCAAGATATGTGTGTGGCACAAATGGGGGCTGCCAATGATGCACCCGCACATCCTGCTGCCAGGACCAAATACATGGAATGGGAATGTGCCGTGCACCTTGCAGATGCGCCAGGCGCAAATTCCAGATATTCAGACCGAAACATGCAAATGGAGCCATTTGCCATGCAAGGCACAAATGGGACCATTTGCTTGTCATTATGGCCCCATTTGCATATCTGGGGCAGGGGATGTGCTCGGCAAAATCCACTGAACAATCTGCAACTTCTGTGTTGCACATAAGCATCCCACGGCATACTCTGGTAGTCTAGTGCCCCCCCGGCCAACCTCACTCATAAAATAGAATGAATCCCCCATCCCTGGTTGTCTAGTGGCCCCCTTCCTTCCCAGTGCCATGTATGTATGATAATTCTCAATAACAGCTTGGTAGTCTAGTGGCCCCCCACCCTTCCCTGACCCATGTCCTAATAGAGTGTCCCTGTAACACCCTGGTAGTCCAGTGGTATCCACATCCCTTTCCTGATCAGAATGTAGAATCCCATCCACAGACATCCCTGGTGGTCTAGTGGACCCCTCACCCACTGAGGAACCCCCACTCCCCCTCCCCTCATCCCAGCATGTCCGTAGGGTCGGCGGACAGCAGAACCCACCTGCACACTGCCACGGCTGCCTGCCAACTGAGCTGTCAGTGAATGACAGTGTACAGCACCCCTGCAAGGCCATTGTTAGACACTGTCAACCAATGGGCTTGCAGTGTGTACTGTACACTTTCATTCACAACTTTGTATCATTCACAAAGTTGTGAATTAAAGTATATATAGTACACACCGCAAGCCCAGTAGTTGACAGTGTCTTACAATGGCCTTTCATGGGTACTGTACGCTGTCATTCACTGACAGCTTAGTCGGTGGGTAGCTGTGGCAGTGTGCAGGTGGATTGTGCTGCCCACTGACCTTAGAGACATGTTGGGATGGGGGGAAGCAGGGTAAGGGTTCCTCAGTTGGTGGGGGGTCCACTAAACCACCAAGGATGTCTGAGGATGGGATTCTACATTACAATTGGGGAGGGGAGGGGGTACCACTGGATTACCAGGGTGTTACGGGGACACTCTATTATTCAGACATGGTTCAGGATGGTGGGGGGGCCACTGACTACCAGGGCATTATGGGGAATTATCATACGGACATGGTTTGGGGAAGGGGGGCCACTATACTACCAGGGATGAGGGATTATATTCGATGATTGGGATTGGGTGGGAGACACTAGACTACCAGGGACAGCTGCCCTGTTGCTTGGCATGTGTCCAGGGATGGTAGGTGTAGCCACCCAATGGCTGAACTGCTGTGTTGTGCTGTGTAACACAGCAGTCCACCTGTGGGTGGCTATGACTTAGGCATGTTTTTTCATGCCTATCTTTGCATGGCACAGCTCCGTGATGTGCGGGCAGCTGCCCTGCACATGTCAACGGAATATGGAGATGTGCCTCATATGCAGGGGAACGCCCCCTCAGGATGCACCATATACTTTATCTTTTCGCTGCGGCGCATCTGGAGTTGCGTAGCACATCATCACCTGTTGAATATGGCCCAGGGGTGCATTTTGGGGGTGCACCAGCACAACTCAGTTGCACAGGGCGCATCCACTTTGAATATCTGAGCCTTTAAATCCACAGGATTGAGAACTATTAAAAAAACTTCAAAATCCCATATCTTCTTTCAGGAATGAAAGAAAACAAACAGAAAATGGGGTATCTTGATATGTTTGCCAGACAAACACTATTGCTGAATAAAACTTTATGGTCACTAACAAACAATGTTGCTTGAATGTGAGACCCCAAAAATCCATTTTTCAGTGAATTCAGAAAGTTCTTGGGTTTCACTTAGTGTGCAAACCAAGAATTTCATTTTTCAGTGCGATCTGAAAACTCTTGAGGTCCCACATAATCTGCAGCCTGAGAATTCCATTTTCTGGTGCGCACAAAAAATTATTGGGTCCCACTTAATGTGCGACTTGAGAATTCTGTTTTTTTGGGTACACATGGAAAACTCTTGGGTCTCAGTTAATGTGCAACCAAAGAATTCCGTTTTTCAGTGTCCACTAAAAATTCTTGGGCCCTTCTTGATGTGTGACCCATGTGTGATCTAAGACTTCCATTTTTCGGTGCACATGGAACATTAATTCTCACTTAATGTGCAACCCAAGAATTCTGTTTCTCAGTGCACATAGGAAATTGTTAGGTCCCAATTAATGCGTAACACAAGAATTCCATTTTCTGGTGCACACATAAATTTCTTTGGGTCTCAGTGTGTGACCCCAAATTTCCAACTTTTTGGTGCACATGGAAAATTGTTGGATTCCATTTAAAGGGAAATGTCCACCTAAAAATCGGGTCCCACTTTAGTGTGAGGCAGGGCCCGATTAGCATTTTCACAAACACTTGATTTTTCTTTTTACTTCAGTGACATCATTTATTTCAGATTTGTCTGGGTGGTCATGCCATCTCTCCTGCTGGCATTTTGAATGCAAGAGCCCCTACTGGAGCCCCCACACACCTGGCGGCGGTCCCAAAAATTATGTATGACGTGAGGAGCAGCTGCCGGGGCATGCATAGAGTTACAGTACTATATTGTAGGAGCTATTAATAGCTCTGGTTTGGAATGTACATGTCTTGGTGCTATATGGAGACCAGGTGTAGACAGGCAGTGACTGCCAGTCTATGCCTAATAACTCTGATTATACAGTAACCCTATGCATGCTCCTGCAGCTGCATTTTCACTTCAGACCTTATCAACATGCCCCAAAACAAACAATTCAAGAAACAGGGAAATTATAAAATGTCCATCTCAGAATATTGTTTACTACATTCAGTGCAAGAAATGTCCACAAACAGGCTATGTGGAGGAAACCTCTTCAAACCCGAATTAATACACACAGGCACAACATTAAAATGAAAAATACTGTAAAACCAGTGGGACAACATTCCTCTCAATTTGATCACATCATCTCTGACCTTCTGTCCTACTTTTTAATGTACACTTCAGAAATACACACGAAAGGCAGGCGTATGAGGTCAGACATTTTTTCTTCTCAATACATGTAAGGATAGCATGAATGTGGACCTTAGTTTCATGACCATTACACAGTTTAACTGCAACTGTCTTTTTCTGTGCCTTTATACATTAACATGGTTCTGTATCTGCACTGGCTGCTGGTTAAGTGGCATTGCTCCTTTAAACCTGTTTTGCTGACTTACAATATAAGGACCTACATGGGCTGGGCTCAGGCTACTTGGTAGAGTGCCTCCATCCTCACATACCTGTCTCCTCTCCACTCCACTGAGGGCTTCCTGGTAGTTCCTATGGCGAGGCTGATATCTTCTGGGGACCAGGTGTTTGAAACTGCAGCCCCTATCCTCTGAAATTCCCTGCCTAGGATTTTGAGGGAGGCCCCCTCAGTGGAGGCATTTAAATGGGGTCTGAAAATCTTTCTATTTATGCAGGCATCTGGGGTTTAATCTTTGCTTGATCATCCTTTAATAGGAAATTCACTGTGTATATTTATTAGTCTCCGTTATTTAATTTATTGGGTATTATTTTAAGCTGGGGTTGTCTGTCATCATTGCTGTGATTTTATTTTTTGTAAGGCACCCTGAGCCTCCGGGGGAAGGCGCCATATATAAATAAAGATGATTACTACTATAACTATGTCTATTTATTTGTTTGATTATGGATTGATGATTACGTAATTCCTACTTTTTTGGATTCAAACACACAGAAGTGCTGCTGCTCAGTGCTGAGTGCACACACACACAAACACTCTCTGCTCTCTATTTTCTGGAAGGCAATTAGCATTTGACAATTCAAAGGCCTTCTGCTGCCACATCATATTCCATCCTGGAAGGAACTGATTTACACTCATCTAGGTTTTCAAAGACCGTTTTCTTATCTCTGTTTTCTGTCTCTGTTTTATATCCAATTAGTCTCCTTACGTATCAACAGAACCATCACATCCATGTATAAATTTTTTTTTAACCAATTCTGCTCTACTATATGTACTTAATGAACGTGATTACTTTACATAACTGCAATTTTTCTGTTGAAAAGCTTTGTGCAGTTTGAAAACTTAAACATTCTGAAAATCTCTTCTTTGTACAATAAAAGTTATCAAATCGCCCATTTTGTTATCGGTGTGAATGAGAAATTCTTGGGTCTCAATTAATGGGCAACCCAAGAATTCCATTTTTTGGGTGCATGTGGAAAATGTGTGGATCCCAATTAATGTGCAACCCAAGAATAACATTTTTTGGTGTGCACAGAAAATTCTTGGGTCCCAATAAATGTTCAATACAAAAATTCCATTTTTCATTGCTCATGGAAATTCTTGGGGTCTCACTTAAAATGCAACCCAAGAATTCAGTTTTTCAGTGCAGATGGAAAATTCTTATGTACCATTTATTGTGCATCCCTAGAATTCAAAGTTTTTTAGTGAGCACAGAAAATTGGGCATCACTTAATGTGTGACCAAAGAATTATGTTTTTCAGTGCAAATTGAAAATTCTTGGATCCCACTTAACGTGCGACCTGAGCGTTCCAGATTAAGGTGTGCATGGAAAATTCTTGGGTGTCACTTAATGTGCAGCCCAAGACTATCCAAAAACCTTGGGTGACTAGAAAATATATTTCTGGCCCTAATGTTAAAAATAAAATGAATACCAGAATCTAGCTACACAGTCATTTTTTTTTAAACACTTCATTTTTAGGTATTTTGACAAAACGGTCTTGCAACCCAACATTTTTTGGTTCATATCAGATGGTTATCTTAAAACCCTACAGAGCATGCTCAGAAAAAAAGATTAAATCCTCATAACTCTGGAACCAATTAAAATTTTTTCATAAAACCTTCAAAAGGCACTACCTTGGCATAGGCCACTTGTACCAAGAGTCATACTAAGATATGAGAGCTAGAAGGCTATTAGCCCGTGTTGCTCTGTCTAGGCATAGCAATGTAAACAGTCTCCATTTAAGACAAGGTTATCCAGTTTTGTTTTCAATTTGTTTTTTGGTTTTACTGGCTATTTCTAGTCGTAAGCAATTCCACGGGATTATGACTCATTTTGTGAAGAAATATTTTCTTTTAGTTTTTCTAAAGATTTGTCTTTTTAATTGAAGTGGGTGTTCTCTGCTGGTATGTTTTAAATCCTGTTTAAATTCTAAATTTATTTCTGTTAATAGATATGGATCCTGCACAATATTAAACATCAAGAGCATAACCCCACTAAGTCTGTGCTGTTCCAAAGTCATTAGGTTTAACTTCTGCGATCTCAGTTCATAAGGTAGATGACAGATTTCATATATTGTTTTTGTTGACTTCCTCTGGACTTCTAATTGGTTAATATCTCTGCATTTATAAGGGTACCACACTGGTGATACATAATCCAACTATGGTCATATGTAAGCCCTATATGGGGGAATCTTATCACCTCATCTCTTGATTTTATGTTTCTTTTTATGCTTCATAGTACTTTGTTTGCCCTGGATATAGCTGCAACAGTTTGTGTCCTTGGGTCAAGTTGGCTATCCATAACAATGCCCAGATCCCACTCATTACATGTTGTAATTAAGGTTTCTATGCATAGCATGTAAAAATAAGGAGGATTTCTTTCTACCCATATGCATTATCTTGCATTTTTCTAAACTAAATTTCATTCCCCAAGTTTTTGCCCATGTCATCAATGAGTCTAGATCTTCTTGCAATAGCATACAATCTTTTTCAGTAGTACATCTGCCCCAATTTTTAAACCATCTCCATTTTTTTTAGACCACGATGATATATTATTGTTAAACCTGAAATAAAAATATTAAACATGAAGGGGCTCAACACCAAACCCTGTGGGACTCCATTGGTAACTAATCTGCTGGTTGATTGGTATCGCCTTACAGTATATTTATTTATGTAATTATTTACTCTAGGATTACAAGTACCTTTGTGCTAAAGGCTCTTTTACAAAGGCTCCATGTCAGAGACTGGACAATACAGTAGTACAAACAGTGGCACATAGGCAATGTACAATAAAGCAAATACAGGTGGTACAGAAAAATAGATTAATGTACAGTTAACATACTAACATACTAAAATGCCAGCAGAATAGGCCTAATGGTCTTTGGTGTTTGCTTGTTTGGTCAGCCCCCCCCCCAGGGAGCTGACATTACTGCCCCCCTCACTCTCTCTGGCTTTTTTCTTCCCAGTCCCGGATATTCCTGCTGCACAGGACTTTGCTTCCAGAACCCTCCCCCTGTACCTGTCCCGCACCCTATTGAACCCCTCCAACATCTCTGCCTCCACCGGCCCCCTTGGAAGTGCATTCCATGGCTCCACCACCCTCTCAGTGAAGTAGTACCTCCTCCTTTATCCCCTGAATCTCCCTCCTCCAGCTTCCACCCGTGCCCTCTAGTTGCCCACCATCCTTCACTTGGAGCATCCTGACTGCTCCTCCCCTATTTAATCCCTTCATGTACCTGAAGACCTCTATCATGTCCTCCTGATCCCTTCTCTCTTCCAATGTGTACATATTTAGCTCTTCGAGCCTCTTCCCATAGGTCCTGTCCTCCAGGCCCTAGATCATTTTGGTTGCCCTCCTCTGAACCCTCTCCAGGAGTTCAATGTCCCTCTTTAAGTGTGGCCTCCAAAACTGCACACAGTAATTGAGGTGCGGCCTCACCAAGCAGTTATACAGAGGGAGTATCACTTCCCTCCTTCTGGAGGTGATTCCCCTAGCGATGCATCCCAGCATCCTGTTGGCCTTGGCCACTGCCTTCCTACAAGTCTCCAAGTTGTTCATCTTGACATCCACCACCACCCCCAGGTCCCTCTCAGCCATTGAGATTTGTAGTATTCCCCCCCCAGGGTGTACACTTGGCCTGGGTTTCTGGCTCTCAGGTGCAGTACCTTGCATTTCCCTGCATTGAACCTCAGCTTCCACTTTCTAGACCACCTTTCTAGAGCCTCCAGGTCCTCTTGTAGGGCCCTCCTCCCCATCCACCACCACCCCCTGTTTTGAGTCATCTGCAAAGAGACTCATCTCACTCCTGATACCCTTCCTTATGTCAGAGATATAGGCATTGAACAGGAGGGGCCCAAGGACCGATCCCTGAGGGACCCCACTAATGACCCCCCTTGGGGATGAGACTATCCCACCAACTATGACCCTCTGGGTCCAGTCCTGGAGCCAATTGCCTATCCATCTGATCCCCCAACCCCATTTCTCCCAGCTTATTCAACAGGACCCCATGAGGAACAGAGTCAAATGCCTTGCTGAAGTCAAGATAGAGGATGTCCACTGGTCTACCCAGGTCCAAGGCACTTGTCACCCAGTTATGGAACTCCACAACATTTGTCTGACATGATTTCCCTGAGATGAATCCATGCTGTCCATCATCCAGGCACCCCGACTTTTCCAGGTCCCCTCCTAGCCTCTCCTTGACAATGCCCTCCATCACTTTGCTCACCACCGATGTCAGGCTGACAGGTCTGTAGTTCCCTGCCACCTCCCTTGATTCCCCCTAATGGATAGGCACTATATGCACCACCTTCCAGTCCTGGGGCACCCACCCTGTCCTCAGAGAGATGCTGAAAAGCTCCACCAGGGGTTTCGCCAGGACATCTGCCCTTTCCTTCAGCACTCTGGGATGTAATTTATCTGGCCCCGGTGCTTTCTTTGTCTTAAGGGACCTGACGACTTCCTTTACTCTCTCTGCTGTGATTTCCACCTCCGCTACCTCGCCCCCCTGCTTTGCCTTCCCCCTCCTGCCAGTGATGGCCCCCTTCTCCTTAGACCCACTGATTGGCAAGGGTCCCCCCCTCCTCAGTTTCACCATCTCCTCCCATGTATGATGCAGCCCCCCCATTTTCCTTGGTGAAAACTGAGGTGAAGTACTCATTTAGTACCTCAGCCTGCTCACCCAGGTCTTGTGCCCATCCCTCCCCTGTTTTAATCTTGCTAATTTGCCCCTTCACCCTTCATCTTTCCCCAATATATCTAAAGAACCCCTTGTTCCCTCTCCTAATTTCCCTGGCCAGGTTCTGCTCGTTCCTTGCCTTAGCTGCCCTCACCACCCTAGTGGCCCTTCTGGCCATCAGCTCATACTCTCCTCAATCCCTTTCACTTCTTGAGCCCTTGAAATGCCTATAAGCCACCTTCTTTCCCCTCACCACCTCCTGAAACTTCCTGGTCCACCAGCAGGGTTTACGGGCCCTTCTGCTTTTTCATCTTACTCTTGCACAGGTGCTGGTAGCATTCTGCATCCCCCTTCTGATGATTTCCCACCTACTGTTAGCGTCCATGTGCGGCCCAATCCCATCCAAATGCTTCTTGTGTATCCTTCCCATTTCCTTGAAATCTACCCCCTGAAGTCAGTTACCTCTGTTTTTGTGCAGCCTTCTACCCCTCCTAGGTCCAGGCAGAACCAGACTGTATGTTAATGAAAATATCAAAGCTACAGAAATTCAGAATATACATAAGGAGCCAGAAGAACTGTGGGTCACCCTGGAAACAGGAAATGGGACAGCCATAAGAACTGGGGTTGTCTACAGGCCCCCAGACCAGAGGAGGACATAGACACATTACTGTTAGAAGATATACAAAACATGACAGCTAAAGGGAGGTTCTGATAATGGGAGACTTCAACATGCCGGATACAGATTGGTCAATACCAGCAGGAACATCTGCCAGAACTAGACTCATAGTGGATTCCCTGCAGGGAGGGCCTCAAACAACTGGTACAGCAACCCACAAGAGACAGGGCTATCCTAGATCTAGTACTGACTAACAAAGAAGGGATCACAGATCTCCAGGTAGAAAGGTCACCTGGGGGCCAGTGACCATCACATGGTATGGTTCAATTTGGCTACTACATCTAAATCATCCCATTCAAGGCAAAAATATGGGACTTCAGAGGAGCTGACTTTGATAAGATGGCCAACAGAGTTAAGCTAGCCCTGGCAAAAAGAAACACAGGTGAGGGGTACAGGCAAAGTGGGCAAGCATTAAGGATGCAATACTTGAAGCAACATCCCATTGTGTTAGACAGAAAAGGAAGTGCAAAGAAGAAGGAAACCACTTTGGTTCTCAAATACAAGTAGAGAAAGGTCAGAGCCAAAAGGCTGGCCTTCAGGAAATATAAGGGAACACAGCGGGATGAAGATAGGGAGGCATACCAAACTGCCCTAAGGGAAGAAGGTAAGGCAGTAAGGCAGGCAAAGTCCCAAACTGAGGAAACACTAGCACAAACAGTAAAAGAAGGTGACAAGACTTTCTATAGATACATTAGTGAAAGGAGAAAGTCCAGATGGGGTATTGCTAAGCTTAATGGAGAAAAGGGAGCATGTGAGGAGGAGGACCCTGTAAAGGCATCTATCCTAAATAGATACTTTTGCTCAGTATTTACTGAAGAAGGTAGGGCAGGGCCTGGCTCAGCACTCATGGACACAGGGGAGGGAGGTGAGCACTACTCCCTTCACAAAAGAAAGGGTCCTACAAGAGCTTGCTAAGCTCAGGGTGGATAAGGCAATGGGACCTGATGGAATACATCCCAGGGTACTTAAGGAGCTAAAGGAGGAACTAGCAGAGCCATTAGCAGAATTGTTTAGTGAGTCTCTGAGCACAGGAGAGGTCCCAGAAGACTGGAGAAGGGCTCATGTGATCCCGCTCCACAAGAGTGGTAGCAGGGAGGAGGCGGGGAACTACAGACCGGTCAGTCTTACCTCAGTAGTGGGCAAGATTATGGAGGCAATCCTTAAGGAAAGGATAGTGCAACTCCTGGAATCCATAGGGGCACAGGATCCAAGACAGCATGGGTTTACAAAAGGAAGGTCCTGTCAAACTAATCTCATAGAGTTCTTTGACTGGGTAACCAGAGTGGTGGACCAAGGGGGAGCAGTTGATGTCACCTACCTTGACTTCAGCAAAGCTTTTGACACTGTTCCACATAGAAGATTGATAAATAAGCTGGGTAGGCTCGAGGTGGGTCAGAAGTTGGTCAACTGGGTGGCAAACTGGTTGACTGGCAGAAACAGAGAGTGGTGGTAAATGGTATACAGTCAGAAGAGATGCAAGTCACAAGTGGGGTACCTCAGGGACCAGTCCTGGGGCCAGTCATATTCAACATCTTCATTAGTGACCTTGCAGATGGACTAGAGGGTAAGGCTTGTCTGTTTGCAGATGACACCAAGATCTGCAACAGAGTAGATGAGCCAGATGGGGTGGGCAAAATGAGAAGAGATCTGGATAAACTAGCAGAATGGTCAGAAGAGTGGCAACTGGGATTTAATGCAAAGAAGTGCAAAATCATGCACACATAGGGAAGAGAAACCCTGAAGCCACTTATAGGCTGGGAGGGGAGTTGCTATCAGTCACAAAGGAAGAAAGAGACTTGGGCATCATCATCACTGATGACCTAAAATCATCCAAGCAGACCTCTAAAGCAGTAGGTAAGGCTAGGTGGGTGTTAGGGTGTATTAGTAGGGTATCACAAGTCGTAAGAGAGGTAATAATCCCTCTGTACAAGACATTGGTTAGGCCCCATCTGGAGTACTCGTGCAGTATTGGAGGCCACACCTTCACAAGGACATTAACCAAATTGAGGCAGTCCAGAGAAGGGCAACAAAATGGTGCAGGGACTGCATCAGAAGACATATGAGGACAGATTAACAGAGCTCAATATGTATTCCCTTGAGCAAAGGAGGAGAGAGGTGATATGATCGAGGCATTCAAACACCTTAAGGGCATAAACAAGGTGAAAGAGTCTAACATGTTTAAATATAAGAAAATAGCAGGACAAGAGGACACAGCATGAGATTAGAGGGAGGCGATTAAGGGGAATGTGAGGAAATTCTTTTTCACGGAAAGGTGGTGGATGCATGGAATGGCTTACCACAAGTGGTGGCTATGAATACAGTGCAGGCTTCAAACAGGCATGGGATAGGCATAAGGGAGCAATACAAATGACTATGAATAGATAGGTCACTGACAGAGCAAAGGCCGATGGCACATTTATAAGGTAGAAAAAGAAATGGGCAGACTGGATGGGCCTTACGGTCCTTATCTGCCGTCAACTTCTATGTTTCTAGACTGTGGCATGGTCGCTCCCCACCAACTGGTCCCTTACCTCCAGGCCCCCAATCTGGTCACTGTCTGCCAGGACCACATCCAGTATCCGCACCTCCCTGGTCAGTTCCCCCACCTGCTGAGTTAGGAATGTGTCCTGAAAAACATCCAACAACCTCTGTTACCTGGCCACTGAGGATGTCATAAACTCTCAGTCCATTTCTGGCATGTTTAAGTCCCCCAACACCACCACCCTTTCCCTGCCCAATCTGCAGTGTCTCCCAACATCTGCCACCAGACTCTCCTCCAGCTCCTCCGTCAGTGCAGAGGGTCTATACACAACTCCTATTTTTACTCTCTTGCCCCCCTTGTTATCAAGGTGACACAAATCACCTCCATAATTCCCTCCGCCTCCTCCACTCATCCTATGCCAATGCCATGTTTGACTATTATTGCTACCCCTCCTCCCCTTCCCTTCCCCGTCCTTCCTGAACATGGTGTAACCCCAAAAGGTTCAGGTCCCAGTTGTGCCCTGCGGTGGTCCAGGTCTCAGTGACTTCTGTCACATCCACCTGTCCCTCAGTTAGCACTGCCTGGAGCTCAGGCATTTTATTGCCCAAGCTCCGGGTATTTAGCAGGACTACCTTCCACCCTTTCCATATACTTCCATTTCCCCTGCTTGCATTCCCATGGGGATTCCATCTTCCCCCAGTCAGCATCTTACCAGTCGGCCTTTTCCCACATTCCTCCAGCTCCCCAAGGGGGTGGAGACAGAGTCTCTCCTTTATTGGACCCCCCCTCGACAGCCTTTTCTCCCATCCCTCCCCTCTCCCCTTCACAAGTTTAAACCCCACCTTTCACCATCAAAACCCTCTATTTTCAACTTAAGGATTTCTCTCCCCTCCAAACCGAGATGGAGCCTATCTCTAGCATACAGCCCCTTATCCTCCCAGATGTCCCCCCAATCCCCCATCAACCCATACCCTCTGGCCCCACACCACTCCCTGAGCACTGGTTTATCTCTCTTATCTTCCTCTTGTGTTCCCCACTAGCCCTTGGCACTGGCAGCATTTCCAAGAAGGAAATCATGCATCCGATGTCATGACAGACCCTGGCAAGCTCCCTGAACCTTGCCTGTATTTCTAGCTCACAATTTCCCTCAATGTCATTGGTACCCAGGTGGATCAGTATGTCCAGGGAACCTCCACAATCCTTTGCCAGCTGATATACCTCATGCTTGGCCCTGTGCACTGTTAGTCCAAGGGAGCATTTTGTTCTAACTGGGCAGGCCTCCCCCTTCCTGTCCCATTTGATATCCCAATCATGGAATCACCCAACAGGAGCACTCTGACCACCCCTTCTTCTCCATTCCCCCTTCCATGTGCATCAGCCTTTCTACTGACCCCTCCCCCAGATGGCTCCTTGCTTCTCCCCCTATCTGGGTGCCCCCTTCCGCCCCCTCCTTATTTACCCTGGCCACCCCTTCCCCTTCAAAAATATGCCTCTCCTCCTCCTCCAGAGTATCCTTTTTTATCCTATCCCCCCGTCACTGCTCACAGCTGATCCCCCCAATCTGCTAAACTTTCCTGGCTCATCCTCCCTTCCTTCCCATCTCCATTCAGCCCCATCTTGCCTGTCGTGCTCCCCTGGCATAAACCTTCAGCTGCCTTTACTGTATCCTCCTTATATTTCTGGTCCCTCTCCTTGCTCTTTCCTCCCAACTGGTCCTTCTCCTTGTGCTTTCATCCCTCTACCCCCTCCTGCTCCGACCCACCCCTCCCCCATTTTCCTGCGTTCCAAGTTCCCCCCTGTTCTTCCTGCTATCTGGCCCCTGCCTCCTGTTCCCCACTCCCTTTCCATCTCTAACCACCCCTGTCATAGCTACATCACCCCCCTTATCCTCAAGCAGAAGAAGAACTGAAGCGGTTACTGAGCTTAAGGTCTGATCCAACTCTCTCTCTTGCTTCCTTCTGTCCAGCCCCAGTCACCTGCCTACTTCCCTGAGAATGTCCTCCCTTTGGCCCCCCACTGTGAGGGTCCCCAGATACCTTCCTGCTTCCTTGGTAGTGTCCTCCTTTTGGGCCCTCTCTGTCAGGGTCCTATGCGACCCCAGAGTACTCTCTTGCACTCCTTCCCCCTATGCTTCTGCCCCTAGTGCTTGGTGCAACCCCGCTGGAGAGCCCCTGCCCTATTCCCCAACCATGTCCCCCTCCCTCAAGCTGTCTCCTAATCCCCTCAACCTCCTCCCTAAGCTGTGCCAGCTGGTAGCATACTGGGCAACCACCGAACTTCCAAGCCCAGTCCAGTATCATGGCCGCCCCACACCCTGTGCATCCCACCACTCTCCCAAAGATGCTAGCCCTAATGACATGTGGGCTCATCCCCCTCCAAGTAGGATTCCTTGGATGAACCACCAGGTTCCCCCACTAGTTCTGGATACACCCCTACCCATTAATCCTATAAACAGTCCAACAGTATAATATTATAATTATAACAATATAAATATCTTGGTATAACCTTTGACCCTGCACTTTCATTCCATGGACATATATCTGCCCTAAATTCTGTTGCCAACTCACAGCTAGGCATTCTTTACCGGCACAAGAAATGCCTCCCCTCCTGATGCCCTCCGCCTGGCTGTCACCTCCTCTGTCATGTCTCTCATTGACTATGGCCTTCTGGTCTATGGCTCAGCAGATCAGACTGCCCTCAACAAGGTTCGCCTCACAGTTAATAAGGCCTGCAGACCTATCACTGGTGCTCCCAGACTCACTCACACATGTGAGCTGTACACCCTGGCTACCCTACTCAACCTGGAAGAGCGACTCATGTATCAGACATGCCAGCTCACCTTTAAAGCCCTGCGTGGCCTATCCCCCATAGGCCTATCCAACTCCATTCGCCGTACTGCACCGACCCTGATCACGCGCAGCTCGTCAAGAGCTACCCTAGTTATTCCAAGAGCCAGGACCTCTCAAGGTCAGAGGGCATTCCCCCCTACCGTGCGCCCCACTGGTATAACTCCCTCCCTGCCAGTGTCTCAAACTCACTAACCTTAGCTTGCTTTAAGCCCAGGCTCAGAAACTTCCTGCTTAGCTCTCGCAAATGCAACTGCCGCTAGCCTAGTGTAAAAAAAAAAATATATACTCTGTTTGACAATGCTCACTGAGCGGCTCCCCCCCCTTCCTTTCCCTACTAATTCCTCCTCCCCTATCTCCCTCCCTTCTACTCCCACCAACTCTCCCCCGACCATAAGTTTTGCACCTTTTGTTAACTTTTGCTTAGTTGGAGATTGTATTCTATTGTAACAAAATTGTAATTGAACTGTAACTTTTTTTGTTTGTAAGTACTGTGTCCCTTGTACTACTGTTCTGATGTCCTCTTTGTGACGAGGTACCTTTGTAAATGAGCCTCTGGCTCAAAGGTTTCTAAACTGATGTTTAACTAAATAAATAAATAAATAAACAGTAAACAGGTACCCCCATTACTAGGTGCAGTACTACACAGTAAACTTAAAGGGGAAGTGTACTACTCCCCAAGCTCCTCTCTCCCAGCCCTTAAATCCAACCCAGAGTGGCTAGAACTACATGAGCTGCACCTGAAGCCTTTTCCTCCAATTGAAGGGCAGGTGTTCCCCTATAAAGGAGCCAAGATCTGGGGATGGAGGAGTGGGGGAGGGTGGGATTAGGGCCTACACCTAACTCTCACGAGATTGTATCAGCCCAGTGTCTGCCCCTCACTGCACCTCCAAGCACTACCAACTAAGAAAATCTTTCTAGTCTCCTTACTCTGCCAGCATCCAGCTAGAAGCTTCTTCCCCCTCCCCCTCTAACTGAAGACTGACTGAGCTGGGAGTCCCACCTTGCTTTCAAACAGCTCTAATCCCTGTAATATGATGCCTGCACTTACAGGCCAGCTAGCAGCTTTTAGACACACACAAACACCAAATAGTCTGCTAGAAACACACAGAAAACCAGCTAGAAAAATCTTTCAAGTCTACTTACTCTTCCAGCCTCCAGCTAGAAGCTTCTTCCCCCTCCCCCTCTAACTGAAGAGGGGGAAGGGGAATAGGGCATAGTAATATTTCATAAAGCTTGTCAAGGGTAGTTGTCAACATGAGCTGAAGTATAGGGAAAAGGGGTGGGGTGGATTGAAGGTGGATGGGATAGTAAAGGGGGTGGGAGTGGACCAAGGAGAGTGGTGTAGGGAGGGACACCTCAGATAGGACTGTATAACTGAAGTAGAGGGGCCAGGTTAGAAATGACAGTCACAGGTGCTAGAGGCAGAGAGGTGGGATCAGAGCTTTGTTTTAAATAGACCTAGCTTGGGAGTCATGGAGATCTCAGTACAAAGTCTATTCCACCAGTATGGGGCCCTGTAAGTGAATGAACATTGGCCAAAGAAGGTTTTGTGGTGTGTAACTTGCAGGTGATGAAACCCCAAGCCTCTTGTGTGGTGGGGATTACTGCTAGGGCAGAGTAGAGATAGAACCCCAGGGGGAGCCAGGCCCATGGTGATCTTCTTAGCCATGGTGCAGGTTAGATATTTTATGCAATTTGGTAGTTGTAGTCAACCTGATTGAGTGTAGAGGTCACAAGTGTGGTTAGGCAGTGGGACCCAGTAATCAGATCACAAACTTTGTTGAGTGAGGTGGAGATATGTCAGAGAGCTGTAGGAGTGGCTGATCCATAAACGATAATGCCATAGTCTATGATGGAGAGGATAGAGTTATGAACTGCAATGTTCAAGGCAGCGGGAGTTAGGCTGGACCTGTGCCTGTAGAGAAGGCCAGACATATTTTGGTGGCCTTAGCAACATTATCTATGTGCGATACATATGACAGGTTACAGTCAAGGGTGATCTCTGAGTATTTGAAAGTTGGAACCTGTTTAAGGGTAGTCCCATGTTGGTTTGAAATAAACAGAGGGGTGGCCTTTGTTTGCTGTGGGAGTTGCAGAAAAGCATAGTCTTGTTTTTTTTGTAGTTAAGGATAAGCCTCTGTGCTTTGAACCATTTTTCCACTGATGAGAATCCAAGTTGGAGATTTTGAAGGGAGTGCTGGTCCTTGTGGGAAAAGAGAATTATGGCATCATCTGCATAGAGAATGATTTGTTCAGGGCAGGATTTAGGGAGGTTACTCAGGAAAAGGGATAAAAGAAGAGGTCCCAGAATGGATCCTGGGGAACTCCCGAGCAGACTGGCAAAGTGTTGAAGAGAGTACCAGCAATCTTTACATGTTGTGATCTGTTTAACAAGTAGCTTTGGAACCATGCCATAGAGTCAGGGGAGAGCCCTGTAGTTAAAAGCTGGTTAAGCAGCAGGTAGTGGTGGACTGTATCAAAAGCCTTTGTTAAAATCGATAAAGACTGCACCAGTAAGATGGCCATTGTCTAGGGAGCCGTGGATGGCTGCGGTAAATTCCAAGAGGGCAGATGTGGTGCTATACCCTTTCCTGAAGCCATGTTGATGATATAAGATATTGTGTTTGTCCAGGTAGTCAGTGAATTGGTTGGCAATGATACATTCTAGTGCTTTTGAGATGGGAGGTAGTATGGAGATTGGCCGGTAGTTTCCATAGTGAGTTTTATTGCTGTTCTTGTATACTGGGGTGATGGTGGATTTCCATAAGCCAGGGAACTGGCCAAGGCAGAGGGATAGGTTAAGGATCTTGGTGAGAGGTCTGACAACTTCATCGAGCATGAGGGACAGTAGTTTTAAATCCAGCAAGTCCCCACTATATCTTGTGTTAGCAATGCCATTGCCAATGTACTTGTGAACTTCATGCTGCTTGATGGATTTAAAATAGAAGGGAGGGTGGGTAGTAGAGAGGGGGGTGCTCATTTGGTCTGCAGGGGGGTCAGATTCAGAGGAAAAGAAGTCAGGGGGAGAACAGAGCTGAGATCAGTGAAAGTGGTATTAAAGGTATTAGTGACAGTTGAGGGGTCAAGTGTAATAGGTCCATCAAAACAGAGCATATTAGGGGATGCTTTTTGCTGTTTACCAGTCACTTCCTTGATGTACTAGAAAGCTCTGCCATTACCCCATGTGTTTGTGAGGGTTTCCCTGTAATAGGTGCTTTTGTGTAGTTTAATGGCCTTAGTGCAGTCATTTCATGCTTGCTTGTAGTTCTGGATTGCAGCTGGTGAACCAGAGTCACAGGCCAGGAGCCAGAGGCAGTCCCTTGCTTTAAGCTGTGCTATTAGGTCAGCGGTCAACCAGGGATTGCAGAGGGACTTGATCTTACACTTTCTGATGGGGGTATAGGTGTCGCAGGCTTTTTTGAAGATGGAGATGAAGAAGTCCAAGGCTATATTGACATCATTTGCTTCGACGATAGGTGTCCAGTCCTGGTTTCTGAGATAGGATTTAAGGAGATAGAGGTTCCCACGAGGGAGGGATCTGCAGGTGATGACTGATGGTGGAGGTTTGCCAAATTTGTTGGACCATACACAAGTGATAAGAGAGTGATCACTGATGGAATCCGGTAGGATGGAAATATCAGAGATACGGGCGGGGTGGCTGGAGAGAACCCAGTCGAGTAGAGAGCTGCTACTAGTTCTATAGTTGTGCCTAGTCAGGGAGTCAATGAACTGTTTGAGGTGAACAGATGAGATGGCATCCTTTAGACCCCCAGAATCAGGAGCAAGCCAGCTTATGTTAAAATCACCAAGCATGATTACCTCAGTGTTAGGTGGCAGCATTTTGGTAAATTCCTGGATGGTATTTAGGCCTTTCACTTGGTCTTTGGGGGGAATGTAGACTGAGGCAACAGTGAGTGCTTTGCCATGTGCTCCAAGGATGATATAGATTGGGAGGATCTGTGCCAGGGCGTCAGAGGGTGGGGCAATCAATGAGTGGCCCAGAAGAGAGTCTTTGAGGTATAATGCACAGCTCCCACCTCTTTTGGTCTGCCGGTCCAGCCTGAAGACCTTGTAGACAGGTAGGGCAATTGCAAAGTCAGGAATTTTGGGTGTGAGCCAGGTTTTGACAACTGATATGACATAAGAAGTATGCAGGTTAGCAAAAACTTGAAGGGCATCAAGCTTAGGAATGAGACTGCAGATGTTAATGGTCACAAGGGAGAGAGCTCCTGAATGTTTCTGGTTCTTTGCAGGCCCATCAGTTAGTGGGCCAGGTTAGGGTGAACACTCCCTGAAAGGAGGAGTAGAAACTTCAGAGAGGACACACGTGAGACTCTAAGGGTGAGCTTATGAGACCGCCCAGTGCTGTTATTAACACTTTGATATCTCTCAGAGAGCCAGTTGGCAACTAAGATATAAATTTAAGATTTATTCTTTCTTCTTTTAACTGTTCAATAATGGACCAGCATGTTACCATGTTGAAAGCTTTTGAAAAAAATCTATAAATACCACATCACATGGCATGCCTAAATCAAGTAAATTACTTATCTTTTCATAAAAACAAAACAGGTTGGCCCAGTGGTGCTGAGAGTTGAGGTGCTGGACACCACACCTTGCACTACACCGGCCACCCAGATTCGGGAACGAGCCAGTCCACCTGGGGTCAGCAGGAGATAGAGAAGATTGAGCATCTGCAGGACTGGTCTCCTCTCTCAAGGAGGGATCCAGGGGTAGCCGGTGTGGCAAAGGCCCCCAGTGGAGACGGCGGCACTGCCTCGCAAATGGGCTTGCTAGCAGAGGGTAGTCATTGGTGGTTGTCTTTTCTGGACGTGGTGGAACACCCATGCCTTGGGTTAGGGATGGCATTGCATGTCCCACATCAGGTGGTGTAAACACTACAGAAAACACCCTTCTGGTCCAGATAGGTAACAGCCCCCCCCGAGCCACGCCACCACATGCCCAACACTGGAGCCCTTCCACTGCCCCTTCTATCTCCTCGGGCCTTATGTCCCCGGGGGGCTTGGGGAGAAACAGTAACATCCTTGAGGATGGCAGGGCTCACAGTGAGTGGTACAGCAGTAATGGCCAGTGGTGAGGTCTGAGAGAGTTCCAGCACCGGGGGGCAATAAAGAGAGAGTAAAAGAAAAAATAAAACAAACAACACAGTTTGGTGATACTGATCTATCCAACACAATACCATGTTGCTCCACTTCTACCCTGAATGTTTCAGAAAAAACCTTTTTTGCACCATCTAGGCTGTGCATCAGAGCAAAAATGTTTTAATAAATATAGGTAAAACACTGCTCTTCATTAACAATGGCCATTCATTATCTTGGAAACTGTACTAGCTGCCATCACAACACTTCTCACATCTTGAGAACTTGCTTCCAAGACAAAGCATATAAACTTTTAGGAAATTATATTAAATACTGCCAAATTATTAAAGTTCAAAAATCAGGGTTTAACATTAAATACATTACTCCGCCTTACCTATGCAGATGCTACTGTGTCAGTTATATCTATATCTATATCTCCGAAACACAAAACCGTGTCACCATCAGCCCTAGTTCTTAACCAATTCCATTTGTAAGGAAGCTGAGATGGAACAGTACAGGAGAGTGTGGCGAGAGTTAGGCCCAAGGCACACCCTGATGCTTGTTGGTCTCTGGAGGGTGGGGGTGGGGTGGTAGAGTTGTGTGGGGGGTTAGGGTTTCAACCCCAATGCCTCATTTCCTTACTTTTGCTGCTTCAATCATAATTGATGCATTAACAAAGTTGATTGCAATGAATTTCCTTACTTTTTGATATAGTGTAATTTTTTCCTTATATGTTTATGGGAGTGCAGGGCCCTCTGGGCCCTGTTCTCCCATCAGTCTATAGTGTGTTGTGGTTGCACAAGGCCCTCCATCATGTGGGGCCCTGTGCTCCTATTTAACCAGAAGTGTATACACATTGTAATCAACCCTCATTTCCTCGTGGGAGTGCAGAGCCCTCTGGGCCCTGAACTCTGATCATGCTTCCATCACTCTATAATGGTATCCATTTGTGGCAGTGCAGAGACCCTGTATTCCCACCTATTCATACGTGTTTAGACATTGTCATTAACTGTCATCTCCTTGCTTCATAATGGAGGGCCCTGCACACCCAGTACTGCATAGTAGTATCAATATGTGGGTGTGCAGGACCCTCTGGGCCCTGCGCTACCACCTACCTATAATTATAGAGACGAGGCACACATCTACAGCCATTCTAGGTAACCCTTGTGCTGCAACTAGGGCAGTATCTCAGTAACCATAGTAACATGGAGAAAAAATTCACCACAGTTGTATTCATGGCTAGGCAATCTGCACACATGCTTAGAGCTGTGTTAGTGAAAAATCTGTATCTTGAACAGTTTCCGAGATATATGCATCAAAAGGTACTGAGTATGCCACAATGTTATCCTATGGGAAATTTCCAGACTTCAAAATGTTATAACTAGGGAAGCAATGTAAATTTTATCACAAAACCTGTAAAAAAAAAGTCACATCTGTGGGGCAAGCCCTTTGTACCCTGAAAGTGTCAGGCCTTAATTCCAAACTGTTCTTTTGCAATGAAGTGGCAAAGAAAAAGTAACCTTTAAAAATTCCTTTTCATGAGTTCTCCCTTATCCCTCTGCGCAAGCTGTCAAAACCCCTTTTCATGAACAAATCCCTTTTCATGAGGTAGAGCCATCTGGTCGTCTCCTCACAAAAAGGGATTTTGACAGCTCAGTAAGAGGAATTTTGACAGCTCATGAAAAGGGATTTGGAAAATGAGTCCCTTTTTTGTGAGCTTTCAAAATCCCTTTTCACGAACCAATCCCTTTTTGCGAGATTGGGCCACCTGATCATCCCCTCATGAAAAGGATTTTGACAGCTCATGAAGAGGGATTTTAATAGCCTCAAAAGGGATTTGAAAATGAATCCTTTTTGTGAGCTGTTAAATTCTCTTCATGACCAATTTTTTCATGAGCTGTCAAAATCCTCTTTGTGAGCCAAATCCTTTTGCAAGACTGGGCTATCTGGCCATCCCTCATGAAGAGGGATTCTGAAACCTCACAAAAAGAGATCAGCTCATGAAAAGGGATTTTGGCAGCTTGAGAAAAGGGATCAGAATCGAGTCACGAAAAGGGATTTTGTAATTTAAAAATGAGCATTTTAGGGCAGAAGTAAAGTAAACCAAAGGAGTACTTTTGCAGAGGAATTCCACATAAACAAAATCCATGCATGGATTTCTTCAGAAGACATCAGTGGGGCAAATTATAATGTTTTGTTTTTTCAGGAAAAATGAAAACAAGATTGAGGCTTGCAAAGAAGGATTTTTTTCTCACGAAGAGGGATTTTATAAATCCCTTTTCGTGAGCTGTCAAAATCACTTTTTGTGAGGCCAAATCCCTCTTTGAACCTGTGCAGCTCTCCAAAAGACTGAACTGAGCATACTCAGAACCCAAAATTTCAAAATTGAATAACTTTTGAACGTATTAATATTTTTCCCCAAACCAATGCTGTCTTGTTCATTGGGCCAAGCTCTTTCTACCCTGAGCATTTCAGACCAAAATTACAAATGGTGTGGCCACAGTGTGATTGGGACAAATCTGCAAAAATGAGTGAAAAAAGTGTAAAAAGTCACCTGTTTTCACCAAGTGCAGCATGAAAACTGAAATCCGATCAAAACAAAATGTTGTATGTGAAGAGATCTACCCCCATGGAACAGGACAAACCACATTTTGTGCAAATCTGTTGAATGGTTGCAACGTTTTTAAAGTGCAAAATTTGAGATTTAACATTAAATTGCTACTCAACCCATATATACTGTACACACACACACACACTTTCATTGCAAAAAACATCATTAATGCATCAGTTAGGGTTGTTATTACAGTGACAAAAGTTTGGAAATTTGATGATAGGGTTACCAACCCTACACCCCAACCCCACTCTCTGCACACCAGGCATTGGGGTGTGCCTTGGGATTGTTGGCCACAGCTCTCACCCCATTCCATTTGTAAGGAAGTGAAGTGGTACAATATAGGGTAATGGGGTGAGAGTTATGCCCAATGACTCCAAGGCACACCCTGATGCCTGGTGGTGTGTGAAGAGTGGCGGTGGGGGTGGTAGAGTTGGCAACCCTAACATCGAATTTCCAAACTTTTGTTGCTGAAATGACAACCTTAACTGATGCATTAATTACATTTTTTGCAATTAATTTCCCTTCTTTTTGAGAAAATGTAATATGACTCATATGTGGTTGTGGCCCTGTGTTCCCATCATGCATACATTTTGTAATTGTCTCTGATTTTTGGGACCTCCCATCTATACATAAGTGTACTGATATTTTAATTATATCACATCTCTGTGTGGGAGTGTGGGGGCCTCTGGAAGGGCCCTGCACTCCCACTATTGCATAATGAAGGGGCCCTGCATTCCCATTATTGCATAATGTGATCCAAATGTGGGAGAGCCCATGTACCCAAAACTATAGTGACATAGCACACACCTAGAGCCATTCCAGGTAAGCCTTGTACTGCAAAAGTTGCAATATCTCAGGAACCACAGAAACTTTGGAAAAAATTCCTTCCCAGTTGTATTCATGGTCTGGTCATCCACATGCATTGCTCAGTACACCTAAAGGTGTACTAAGCTATGCTTAGCAAAAAATCCATATCTCAAACTGTTTGAGTTACAGCTGGTGGAAGGCAACACAATCATTACAATGTTATCCTATGGAACAATTCACACTTTTGAAGTGCTGTAACTATGGAACCATTGTCCATTTGTTCACCAAACCAGCAAAGGGCACATCTGTGGGGCAAGGGATTGCTACCTGGCAAATTTCAGTCCCAAAGTCCTAACCATTTTCTTGCTATGAAGTAGCAAAGAAACTGTTTTTTGGAGCAGTTTACCTGCTTTCACTTTCAATTAATATTTTTCCCCCATAGGCTATAATGGGAAACTTTAAAGTTTAATTACTTTTGAATGGATTAATATTTTTTCATCAGACCTTCAAAAGACACATCTGTGAGGCAAAGGCTTTCTACCCTGAAAATTTCAGACTATAACCTAAAGCTGTTTGAGATCGAGGTAGACAAAGAATGTCAAAACACAGATTTTTCTGTTTAATCAACACTCTGTATCTCAGATCACAAAACAACGGATTCCAACACAATTTTTACAGTCAAGAGACCTACCCCTAGACATTATACATGCCAAATTTCATGCAAATCTGTTGAACAGTTCCAAAGTTATTAACGTTCAAAAATTCAGATTTAACATACCGTAGAAGTTACCTTTCACCCTAACTATACTTATGTATGTATGTATGTATGTAATAATATATATGGGAAAAAACTCTGTTTAATGCATTAGTTAGAGTTGTTCCACAGTGACAAAAGTGAAGAAATTCGTGTTAGGATTGAAAGCCCCCCTTGCACCCCCCATCCTGCCCCCCCAACTGGCATTGGGGTGTGCACTGGGGCCATCGGTCCTAACTCTTACCACATCACATGTGTAAACAAGCTGAGTTATAGGAGAATGGGGTGAGTTAGGACCGTCAACCCCAACACACACCCCGATGCCATTGGGGCGGGATGGGGGTAAGGGAAGCTTTCAACCCTAACACCGAATTTCCTCACTTTTGTCTCTGTGGAACAACCCTAATTGATGCATTAAAAGTGAAGTTTTTTGCCTCTAATTTCCCTTCTTTTTGAGAATAAGGACTATAAATAATGAATAGAATCTGGTGGTGGGAGCGCGGGGCCCACCATGTGATTTTCTGTGACATAGTAATGGTAAAAGCAAAGCAAACACAAGCAGTAATGGTTACACAAATGGTTACACAAACAAATTGTAAAGCATGCGTTGATAGAAACGCAGGGGCAAAGTGACACCAAAGCGAAAAGTGACGCAAAAGAAGATGCAAGCGCATACAGGAGCTCAACTGGTAAAGCAAATGGTCATGGTACCACTGTTGTAAATGCAAATGATAACTGTGACAGCAACAAGAATGTGAAAGTAAATAGAAATGCAAACACAAGCGTGTATGGAAACGCAAACCGTAATGCACACGGTCATGGTACCGCATTCCTAAATGAAAAATAACTGTAACAGCAACAATAACACCAAAAGAAACAGAAACACAAATGCAAGTGAGTATGGAAACACAAACTGTAATGCGCATGGGCACGGAACGCAATTGGAAACGAAAATGGTAACAATAAGAGCAATAATGACACAAAACGAAAGACAAACACAAACAGAAACAGAAGGGCAGCTGCTGGAATGCACACCCTATTTTTCCCCAAAAGCTCCATTGAGAAACACAGTGAAAACAAACAATGTATGCATAATAATGGGGCTCAGAGCAGAAAACTAGCAGTTCTAATACTAAATTGCCAATATCTCAGTAACCGAACAATGCAGAAAAACAAAAATTAAAATTTCACATGATTCATAACTTTTCTGGCTAGGTTTTCACTGAATGCATAGTCCAAAAAAGTATGCATTATTCTGATGAAAATTCCATATCTCACACCGTTTCTGAGATACGAGCCCCGAAAGGCACTGCAGACGCCACCATGTTAGTCTATGGGAAAAAATGTAAACTTTGGAGTACTGTAATTTTGCATCCTTGCAATATTTTTTCATCAAACCACTGAAAGGCACATCTGAATGATATTGGCTGCCTTCCCTCCAAATTTCAGCCCAAAAGACCAAACCGTTCTTTTGCAGCAGAGTGGTAAAGAATTCCTGTCATTTTGCCATAGCCTGGAAAAGTAGTGCCGTAATCTGCGAAAGCTTTGACAAAAATTTGTGAAAGTGTCACAAGTGCGACACTACTTTTCCCAGAAATTTGAAAAATATATTTCTGGGGTGTTTAACCCAAAATAAAGACAAGCCTAGCATCCTCAGGGTCTGACTAGGTGAACACAAAAATAATTGTGTGCCTAGAGGGTCCCAAATTTAAATGCCAAGCATTCCTGTGACCAGTAACTGAAAAAAAAAATGGCTCACTCACGACACTACAGGGGTCATTTGCGACACTAAAAAGTGCATTTGCGACACTGTCGAACTCCTTGTTAACTTTTCTCATTGACTTATAATGGGAAATTGTTTTTTGAATAACCTTTGAATTGTTCAATACTTTTTCATGAAATCTTCAAAAGGCACATCAGGCACCCTGGCTGCAGGTTCTTTGAAGTTCAGTCCAGTCGCGCAAACCGTGCAACCTGTAGGCGCGAGCAAAGAATGCACAAAAAACTGTAAATGCACACACAGATGTTGCTTAATAACTCTGTAGCTGTATATTCAACCAGTATGAAATTTAGCAAATCCCAAGATCTGTGTTTATGCCCTGTGTCTGCCAAATTTCAGGCAAATCCATTGAATGATGGCAAAATTATTAAGGTGCAAAATTTCACCATTTAACATTAAAAAAGGTACTCAAGCCTACCTGTAACTATGGTTTCTCAGTCACACACACACACACACACACACACACACTGATGATGAGGCTGGACCTGGACTGCAAGCAACATCAATGTTTTCAGGTTAGGCTGGCAAGGTTCAGCCACTGCGTTGTGACATGAATCTATTCATCATAAATTAGGTCACCAGAAACATGTCGCCTGCAATGTCCATGGCCTCACATTCCATCGCAACCCAGATACAGTGACAATGGGCAGCAGGGGACAAAAGCTGTTTTTTGTGGGTGGCTTTACCATCACACCCCCGGATACAGGGGGCTTCACCACCGCACTCCCATCTCTAAATATAATCTCCTCCAGGTTCAGGCATGAGTGGACCAGAGGAGAACAGTGGCGATGGCAAAAATGTTGGGAGTGCAGAGCGCTGTGAAATCCAGCATGCCCCTGTCACTGATGACCTTTTCCCATCACCCTAATTGTGGCACCCTATTTGTGTCACCCACATAACAGTATACCTGCTGGCAGAAGAGTTGCATTAATGTACTGCAGAGAGAGAAAGTGTTATATTTGGGAAGGCATCAGAGATGGTAAGAAAATGTTCTAGATGGAAGGGCTTACTGAGCTACAGTACATAACCTGTCATAGGGAGAGGTATGTGAGGAAGAGAGAGAAGCTGAAAGATGAGAAGAATGTGCAGGATGAAGGTTTGTTTTTTTTGCAGTCAGAGAGATAGATTGGGTTTCAAAATTTTCTACAGTCTGAAACCTGTGAGTACACTGGTACTTTATCTAGAAGAGGATGCAAAACCAGTGCAAGTTTTTGGGATGAGTGCTAAACAACGAAAGAAAAAGCAATGTGCACAGATGTAGTTTGTAGGCATAGTTCCCCGTGCCCACTAATACAAAAAACAAGCAAGGGGACACACACACACTCTTTAAGTGGAAAATAGGCACAAAAGTAACAAATTATGAAAAACATTGCCTACCAAGAGATGAAGCAGAAACACAGAACTAGAGGTGGGCGAAGTGGCCAAAATTCACTCCGCGAAGCAATTCATGGAGTAATGTGAAATCTGCAAAGTAATCCGCAACATAAAGTGGAGTACTTTGCGTCATAATAAGGAACGCGAAGTCCAATGGTAACAATGATGTTGCTTTTCTCTGCCTTCCTCCAACCACTTCTAAGCCAATTTTAATGTGAAGTACATAGAAATCAACTTACTTCACTTCATTTCACCTTGTTATTGAGCTACAAGGTGAATTTTGCAGTGATTCATGAGATTGCAGGTCACATGGGCTCTAGATTGTTTTGCACCGCCTCAGTTCTGTGTAGTGTGTATGCAGTGGTAGGTGGATACAGTTTCCTCTCAGAGCTCTGGGATTCAAATCCTCTGTTAAACAAAAAGCCTTTTTGAGCCATTTCTTTTGCTGAAAATTTAGTCTATCGATTGTAGGAAACCCTCCTGTGCTTAGATCATCGAGTGTTTATTGTTTGTGTATGGATTTTCAATGTTAATTTAGAACATTCAGTCTGTGTACTGACAGACACTTGAAGAGTGCTTTGGGGGAGGAGTGTATCTGTGGTGGAGGTAGGTTAATAGTGGGAGAAAAAGGCAGTCTTTCTCTGTTTTGGTTATATTTTTCTTGTATAACTGTGTTAATGTACACAGTAATATTTTTAGTAATTCTTGAATTTTTTTGCTGATTGCTGTGGTGCAGCAGTGTATAATTTCAGTTTGTCTTAAAGATTTGGTTATATTACTGAAGTTTTCAGTTTGCTACGCATTATTGTAGTGTGTGTGAGTGTGTGTGCACGATGCATGTCATCAAATCAGACACATTTTATTGTGCCACCGAGTAATTGTAGCACTGTGAAACTGCTATCCACCTTACCTGCATGATTTTGTACTGCTTTGTTGTATCTATGTTTTGGACTGTTACTGCAGGGCACTGCACCCCCCAACCGGCAAAAGGTATTCTTTTCCAGATTGGATTGTGACTTGTGAGCACTGGTTAAGGTGTTGTGACTTTGCGTCTGCATCTCTTCTTGATTGCTCAGTGCAATCTTAATCTATCTGTGCTTTTGCATCTGTTTAGTGCCCGATCTCCATCTGCAGGCCACAGTTTTTTTTTTGGCTTCACATCCTCCAGCCCAGACGGAATGTTCAGAAATCTAAATTTGTTTAGAATTTTCTTGGGGATCCCCCAAAATGCTTGCAAAGAGACGCGCAAGCAAAGCTGTTTCTGGCCATGGCACCATGGCACTGCTGCAGTAGCAAGATTGTCCATGGGCATGGTAGTACGCAGAAGTACATAGCTGATGTCAGTAAAGGGATTTCTCCATCAATGTTTTTTACAGCGCAATCCATACAGTAGCTTCTTTCAAAGTTGGAGGAGATGATGCTTTCCCAGCTGGTGGCGTTAGTGCAGTTTCTGCTGTCATGAGTATTGCTGCCTCAAGTTCCACTTCTGACCAGTTAACCATTTCAAAAAAATATAGTTGAGTCTAAAGTTGTTACTGATAGTGTAGATGATGTTATGCTCCCCATTAACATCCCCATGGTAGTTGAACAGGATTCTGATCCTGGTAACGATAACTCATAATGTCACATTTCTTCCAGCACTGTTGAGGCCATGCCTTTGCCATCCAATGATTCAAAGTGTGATGCAAAAATACTGGGTGATGATGATGCTGTGGTTGTAAAAAGTTCTCCACATGACAGCATCCAAGCTGAAAATGTGGATGCCGATGATGATGATGATGATGAATATGATAATGATGCCAGTGACCCCTGTTGGGAACTGGAGAAAAAGAAAGTCAAGGTGTCTGTGTCTGGGTCTGTTGGTGTTAAATCCCCTCCTCCTCCTCAAAAAAGTTGTGATTTAGCTGTTCATGTTGATGATAATGATGATGACCCAGTAATAATCATAGGTAGTTGTGGTGGTCAGTTGGAGTTCAAGTGTGTCCAGCCTGAAAAATCATGTAGCACACACCCTATTTCAGGAAAAAAAAAAAAGGCCAATAAGCAGAATCAGGGACATGTTAAAAGTAGGGGATCACAATCTCTTGTTTGGGATTTTTTTGTCTAAGATGCAACTGATGAGTCAGTTGCAATCTGCCAGCTCTTCCATGAGTGTGTAAGCCGAAGTAAAAAGGGGAGTCATCTGGGCATGGGGGGCCAGCATGCACATCTTAACAGGCACATGGCACTGTGGATCTGGCACCATATGGCAGCTAATGCCATAGTGGGGCATTCATCCTCATCATCAACCTTACTGAGCATGTTATCCCCTTCCATGAGTGTAAGACCAAATAGGAATGTCTGCAGTAGCAATGAAACACCAGAGGATTACTACATGCGTGATGAAGGGAAAGATTATGATTCAGAAATCTTGTCAAGTGGTGGTCAGAGTAGCAGTGGTGGTGGTCAATGCAGTATCTAGTGCAAGCTGTACATCAACCCCTGTACGTAAAACAGGGGAAGTAACTTCATTTGTGGACTTGTCACCTGTGTACCCCTCTTCATCACACATTCACACCCCATCCCCGGCCATGCGCAAAGCCAAACCATTTGTCACACCCCATGCAAAAGGTGTAAGTCAGCCCACATTGGAGATTATTTTTGCCCGTAATCTCCTGCCTGGCTGCAGCATGCGACCTACAATGTGTAAGCCATGTGATGTGTGTGGGCTGCCTGTGAATTCTCACTCTGCCTTAAAGCAGAATAAGGTGGAGTACACAACATGAAGTCAATTATAATGCGAAGTGGCAGTTAAAAATGGGCACTGTGTAGCAGAACACTAACGTGAAGTGGCCACTTCCCTACCACTTTACGGGTGGAATTTCTCTTTGCTGCATCTCTACACAGAACCTAAAAAGTGTTTGGGCATCTGTAACAGTCTGGTAGGAAGAGTGACTTGCTTACAATTTAATAATTCTTTGTAATACTCATTGCCATTGTGTCTTATTTTTTTTACGTAGTGGTTGTGCGAGCATCTCCTCTCATTTATGTTCTGAGAAGTTGTTAATGTTAATGTTGCCATGCTTGCTAGAAATGATAAGAAGACAAGCAACAGCATTTTGGACAGATTAGAACATATTGAAAAGGACTTGAGAAAACATACAAGAAGGAGCTGTGGTTTGATGTGGGAAAAGATTAAGGACTAAATGAGGTTTGCTATTGACCTAGGGTTGAAAGAAGAATCAAAGCAAGCATTGTTGAGGAGATAGTATGAGAAAGATTTGAGTCAAGAAGATGTGGGAGCAAAATCAAATCTGGGATCACGGAGGACATCAAGATTTCTGACACAAGAGGCAAAGGACAGTCTGCAGTCAGGGAGAATGATGGAAGTAGTTGAGTTGCAACTATAAGCATTGTTTTGCTGAGAATGAGAATTTCAGCCATGGACACATTTTGGTTGGATGACACCAAGCACTGATTTGTGAGACAGACAGAGAGACAGAGGGAGAGAGGGAGCTATCACACCTGTAAAATGATGTCCACTAACTCCTCCATTTTTGTTAATCAGTATGTTTTTCTATTCTGCTCCCTGGGTCTGCCTGCCGGCACCACCCAGTCCATCACTATCCTTCTCATGAACTTTGTTATCCATCACTTGCACAGAACCTTATTTGGTGAGTGGCCTGTGATGTTGGACATACAAGATTCTGTGGGGGGGGGGGTGCAAGGATGTGGTAGCCTGACCATTTTCCATCTGGTTTTCTCCCCTGATTTGGAGCATAAGGATGTGTGTGCTAGCATGTCATGCTACAGCCCACCCCCCTCAGAGTGTTGTCACACTGCGCTGCCACCCAGCCTCTGCCAGCTGTCAGTATCTGTAGCAGAACTTGTGTCCCTCCTTCAGAGGAAGGAGAGCTGCCATTGGGTGCCTGATCCTTCCTCACACTGCCAGCCCACTGAGCACCCCTTGTCCATTCCCAAAGATGGGTCACCAGCATGAGGGTAAGAAGTGCAAACACTTTCCCACTGGGCCAGCAGTGCCTATAGTATGAGGAACTTTCATGAATAGTTCATGTGCATCCATCCAAGTTCAACAGATGTCCATTGTATGTAAGAAAAAGCAGTACCAAGAGAGCAGTGTGATCTAGATATGAAGAGCTGCAAATAATGTCCTAAAAATGCTGAGTGTTCATAACAGCAAAGAGACCTCTAGTATTGGTTAGTGATATACTGCTGTTTAAAAAAGCCAAAGGAACTCTCTAAACTCCACTTAACTTGTGAGTGCAGTTAGATTATTGTTGCACAGACATTTGGGGCTCATACTGTGCAAAAATAAAATCTCACTGGCAGAATTACCACAACGTTTGTAATTTTGCTTCCGGAAATTTCAGAATGCACTTTGGCAATTTTCATGTAAATTCCCATTTAGAACAGCAGAGCAAATGTATGAATTGTGGATTAATATATTAAACTGCAGAAAGAAATTCTGCACAACTGATCACTGCCATTGATCAGTTCTGCAGAATTTCTTTCTGTAGTTTAATACATTAATCTGAAATTTGTGCATTCATTCCACAGTTAAGTGAGTCACTGAACTGCAGAATGAATGCATTAATTGCTGATTAACATTTTATACTGCAGAAAGAAATTCCACAGAACCTGATCAGTGAACTGCAGAAAGGTTATATGTATTTCTGATTGATGAACTAAACTGAAATGAAATTCCTCAAACTGTCGCTCCACAGTTCCTGTATATTATTTCACAATTCAGCCAAAAAAGTTAATGGAATGGGGAAAAATTCACCAATCACATTTGGAAGAATTAGATTTCACCAACATTGGAATTTTGGAAAATTCTGTGAAATTCGTGAAATTTCCGCAAATTTGGAACTCACAGATTCTACTCGGAGCACAATGCTCACTGCAGGTACTTAAACATGTTATGTTTTAAGTATTTTACATAATGTTTACTTAGAGTACTAAACTTGTATCTATGTTTGTTTTTTGCTTACCATTTATGGTTCACCAGGTGAATAAATTCCTTTTTACAGGTATGACCCAAGAGCGTGCAAAAGGGATAAACAACCAAGTACATAGGACAATAGGAGCCAGTGGACCTGGAGAGCAGTTCAACATCATTACAATTAAAGAGCTGGTGACAAGTTCAGGTGAACTTTAACAAAACATAATATTTAGACACAGTCTAGCTTGTATTTCTTATTAGTTCTGTATTTATCCTCCTCATTATTTATTACTGAGGTCATTTGTATGAAAACTGGATTTTTGCTCCTAAAGAGTTCCGCTGATCCTGCTGCTTTCTCCCTACTTTAAGTCATAGAGCACTGCTTGTGACCTCACAGCAGGGTTTTAAATAATTGATTAGCAGTTTTTTTCCTTGGACAATGCCAACTGTACAGAAAGTATTTATATAGGTTTTCTAGAAGTGTTATGTTTGTTAAACACAGTGAGGCAAGTGCTATGCATTTTCACAATAATTTAGTACTTTTATGAGCAAAACACTAATCAATATTTGGAGTTAAATAAAACCCTGTCACAGTTACTCCCATAGCAACAGATTACGATGTCACAACAGAAGGTTATGACTTGAAGTAGGGAGAAAGCTACAGAGGCAGATGAACTCAAAATAAACTCTAAGGGACAATGATCATCTGTCCATACACATTTCCTTCGTAATAAATTATGGAGAGAAGAAAGATATAAAATATAAATGGAATGCAAGCAGAATTGTACCTAATTATAATTTTTTTAAGTTTTCTTTGAGGCATCGGTAGCTCTTTAACAGATTTAAACATGATAAGCAAGGCATAATACTATTATTTGTAGCAAGAGGATAGGACTCCCACCAGAACATGACAATATTTACATACATATGGCAAATCTCCCAAAGGGAGAGCTTGAATGGCTGAACACAGAAGTGAAGTGAACACATAGTTCAAATATATGACCTCAACTTAAAACATATGTAGATGCACGTTTTCCTGCATCTGCATCTTCTACCTCTCACAAGGACATGTTTTACAACAGATGCACTCCATTGCACTTTCTCAATGAATAATTTTAGATGAATAAATAAGTTAACCTCCCAAAGCCCTAGCTAGGTGGATTTTCTTTTTGTTGAATGGTTGGAGCTGTTGTCTTTGGGACTCAGGGTGCCAGATTTTTTATTTTATTTACTTCTTTCCCTTTTACTAGCCCAAGCCCCATCTGCCCTGTCAGGCTACATTCCAACCTCATCATCACTGGCACCAGAGGTCCCCAATATCCTTATCTCTTACTACTCATAGCAAGTCATCAGGACCCAACCCACCCAAATAATTTGTTGGAGCAGACTGTCATGGGCAGTGCTGGGGGCCCAAGAATGCCTAAGATGTCATTCGGGGGGTTATCTCCTAATTTTCACTACCAATAGGATGCCAAAGCAAGGACTCCTGAGTGCACACATCCACGTGTATGATGCGGTGTGGGGACTGTACCACCAGCTTTGCCACTTGTGGTCACCCAGGTAAGGGACAGTGCAGCAGTTAGTGTGGCCCCCCCTCCCTGGATGGGGAGGATAGCATTGTCTAAGATGCTTTGTCCTCCTCCACCACCAGCCCTTTGATTGCTCAGGTTTATTATGAAACCCAAGTTGCCAGTGTCACAAGCGACAATGCTGCCACCGTGCCATTGATTCCAGGTTTGATTCCCAGTAAGGGCTCAAAGTGTAGCTCTCAGAGAACAGAGGGGAGAGATGTAACAGTGCTAATGAGGATGGGATTTGTTTTCACCCAGAAATGGGGAGACGTACTATATATGCCAAATAGCAGTATATAAGAACCACTGCCATCTGGTTGTGAGCAGCTACAAATAAATTAGAGTCCCATAGTGCTGAGGTACCATAACAGCAACATAGATCTCTTGGGATGTTCACTGAGACTGCAACATATTTAGGCAAAGAAGCACTATGAGGTCTATTCACTATTGTGGGATGGATACACACTATGGTGCCTATGCACCAAGCAGTGCAGGGCATATATGAGAGGCACATACCCTGGCTGCACAGCTCTGCACCCATGATCAGGTGTGTGGAAGCCAGCATTCATGATCACTGACCCCTGCCAGGCACCTTTTTGCAGCTCCATTCCCCTGGTGTGCAGGTGTGTTGGGGGTTCAGATTGGAAGGCACAGCTGGGCATCCATGGGAATGCCCAAACTGGTCCTGTAATAGATCCCCTGCTTCATGTGGACCAGAGGAGTATGGGATGGTGTGGATCTCTATAATTAAAAATGCTGGGTGAATGCACAAATGGCTGGCCCCAGCCCTCCCTGATTGGGTGGCTGGGCAGCATGATTGGGGAGTTCCAATGATCCCACGGCCTGTGAGGGTACTCTGTGGGGGGCACACAAAAGATATGCCAGAGTCCCTGCTGCTGTATCTTACACCCCTTTTGCTCAGCATTCTGAAACTTTGTGATTGGCATGGGGTGTGGGCACACCCCCTTACACTTCTGCAGACCATCCATATGCATGGCTGCGAATAGCCAGGGCATTGAGTAAGGAAGGGGTGAGGACCCCTTCAGTGAAGGCTACTGGGGGTCCATCGGACTCTCTGTGTGTGGCATTCTGACTTGGGGTTACTCGCACAACATGGATACATAACGTGTAGGCAGTTTCATTCTTCCCACATAGCCCCCTCTCATAGTCCAGCTAGGGAGAATGCCATTGTAACTCTGCCTATGTTAAAGCAGCAGTGCAACAAAAACTATTTTTCAAAAATCTATTTTAAGCTACAATAAACAAAAATATTAGTACACCTGTCAAATCTACTTTTCTAGGTACCTTTTATGCTGCACACCATGAAATATAGAAACCCAAAATTTGACAGCAGATAAGAACCCTTTGATCCACCTAGTCTGCCCATTTGTCCTTGCCTGTACGCTCACTGCAAACCCTACATGATCTCTGGCTCGCTCGACTCCATGCTTCCTACTAAGATTCCCTTGTGCCTATCCATATATGCTTGAAGCCCACTATTGTTTTCACCCCCACTATCTCCACTAGAAGACTGTTCCAGGCATCCACCACTGTTTCAGTGAAAGTACTTCCTCACATCTCTCCTACATTTTCCCTATTCCAGCTTCATTAAATGCCCCTTTGTTCTTGTGCACCTTTACTCTGAAAAGATATGCCCAACCCCGTACCCTGTTCAACCCCCATGAGGCATTTCTAGGTCTCTATCGTGTCCACCTTCTCCTTCCTCTCCTCCAGGTGATACATGCTGAGGTCCCTCAGTCTCTTCTTCTCATAGGGCTTCAGATACAGCCTCTTCAACACTTCAGTTGCCTTCCTATGTACAGCCTGCACCCTGTCTATGTCCTTCCTGAGATGTGATTTCCAAAACTGGACACAGTACTCTAAGTGGGGTCTCATCAATGATCTATACAGTGGCAATACCACCTCCTTCTTTCTGCTGGCAATACCCCTTCCTATGCACTCCATCTCACTTGCCCTCCTGACTGCCCTGTTTCACTGCCTCACCACCTTCAAGTCATCAGATATGATTACTTCAAGGTCTCTTTCCAGTTTGGTGACTGTTAATACCCCTTCCCCCATTTTATACTCTGCCTCTGGGTTTCTGTGCCGTCTGTGCATCATTTTACACTTTTTCGTAATGAAATCCAGCAGCCATACCCATCACTACTCCTCAAGTTCTCAGGTCCCTGCACATTCTCTGTATTCCCCTAGAATATCCACACTATTGCAGATTCTAGTGTCACCTGTAAAGAGGCATACCTTCCCTTCCAGCTCATCTGCAGTGTTACTCACAAACACATTAAAGGAAAACACTCATTATTGTAACCCTTCCACCCCTGAAAGCTCTAGCCCCCAATTCAGCTTTTTGCATAGTAAAAAAACATTTTGCTACAGCTTGCTTACTTTATTTTAAATTTTGTAAACTCTGCAATTGCCAAACATGTCGGATGCTGTGTGGTTCCATGTCATGTAATGGTGTGGCACCACACCGCTTGCCCCAATACATTTTAAAGTACAATAAAGTAAGTAAAGTACAGCAAAACATTTTTTTGCTATGCAAGGAAGCTTAATCAGAGGCTAGAGCTTTTGGGGTGGGAGAGTTATGATAAGTATTTTCCTTTAAAGATGACAGGGATGCCCTTTATCACCTCTGCTGTTCGCAGAATACCTTGAACTATTAGTGCAGGCAATTGGGCAGAATATAGACATCACGTGCCTACACATGGGGAACAGGCACCAGAAGATAATTCTTTATGCAGATGACCTGTTGGTCTACCTTACCCACCTTGACATCTCTGTACCACATCTGTGGAACACCCTTAATAAGTTCAGCCATCTAGCTGGTTACAAATTGAATTTAACAAAAAGTGAAGCCCTCTGTATACATTCTCTGTCATCCACCATCTGAAGAGCTTACCCTTTCAGATGGGGTCTCCCTTTGCTGAAAAACTTTATTTATTTAGTTTTTGTTGACCAGATAAGTGCACTAGACAAATTCTGCCTATTTTCAGGCACGACCCAGGGGAGAGGGATACAGATGAATGCCAACAGACCTTGAACCAGATTAAGCTATTGGTGGTAATTTTAGTGCATATAACAAAAGATCCATATTTACTTGTAACCTATAATTACAACCCCCTGTTAAGACAATTTACCAAAGATTTAGAATCCCCTTCCCTTAATCCAAAAGATTGACATGATACAAATGAAATTATACCTATGTTTCTTTACCTGTTCCAGACTCTCCCAATTACCCCTCCATCAACATTTTTTCAGGATCTTAAAAAAAAAAAAGAAAAAACACATTTCCTATGAGGAGCACAATGTCCATGAATTAGATTTTCCTTATTACAACTACCAAAACAGGGGGGGACCGGTGCTGTCACATTTGAAACATCACCACCACGTAGCTCAACTATATATTATTTTTCTTTGGTTACATAAATCCTACTGGGCATACTGGAAGGAGCTGGAGCTTTGAGAAAAAGATCTACATAATTTAAGTATGATCCTTCTGTCAAGCCCTCCTGTTCCCATATCTGAGATGACTAATAATCCTTACATATTTAACAGTAAAAACACTGGAGACGTATGCTAGAGGCTTCTTCAATAAAAAAAAAAAAAAAAAGTAGACTTTATAAAAACGTCTCCTTTCGTTGAGAGAAGAGAAACTGGTTGTTCCTCTGCTAATCTTAATGTTTTAGATGGCTATACAAGGATCAGCCCACTTACCACATATGTTTTCTTACATATATGGCACTTTGCATCAGATGACTCCAGATATGACAATCAATATCAAATGGGTATGGAAGGCAGTCCTTGGTGAACCTCTGAAGGCTGCAGTTTGGGACAGACACCTTAAAGATTTCACACTCCATTACAAGATCTCATGTTTGGAAAGAATTTTCTTGGAAGGTGACTGTTTTTTCATAGTTCCAGCAATTCAGGTGAAATATTGTCCATCTGGCACTGCAGCTTGCTGGAGGATTTGTGACTGCCCAAGAGCAATGCATGGGCACATTTTTTGGATGTACCCCTCATTATTATCTTTTTACATAGATTTCGAAAACAGCTTGACAGAGATTTTTGACACACCCCCAGTTAACAGGGACATTTTTTATGCTTTCCTGTTTTGATTAACTGTGGCCCCCATCCCCCATATGAGGTAATAAATTGTTATATATGCTTACTAGTGGCAAAAAAAGCCATAACAAAAGTTTGGCTTTCTAAACAATCTCCTACACTATTAATGTGACAGGAGATAGTTATTAGTATTTACAGGATGGAAAAAATTACAGACAAATTAATCATCTTCTGGAAAACTTTGAAATCTTATGGAAGAGATGGGTGATATATGTTATGAAATACAGAAGGAATTTTGGGTTCCATGTCATAATAGCAACTATTGAACCGCAACTTCTATTACAGTGAGTGTACATTGCCCAAACCCTAAAATGGTGATATACACTACACCTACCACAAAATAAGCTAAAAACCCACACAAGCTATGTGGTGCATCAATAGCTACTAACTTTCTATGTGGGGGGCTATGCCCCCACAACCCCACTCCCATATTAAATTAACCAACTCCATAGGGGCGCATGTCATGGAGGGGGAGAAACTCCAAGGGGAGAATGTTGTGGGGGGGGCAAACTCAGGAGAACAAGACTACTAAAATAAAAGAAAATTAAACAACCCCCCATAAAACAAACAAAAAAAAAAACTCTACAAACCCATGCAGTCCTGAACCCGGGTCCACAGCCATTACAGGTGAACACTGTAGCCACTGCACCAGACAAGCAGCTCAATACTGTCTCATCCAAAACAGCCCCATAACACACTCTCCCCATCACTCCCCACTGCTTCCTGATTTGCTATCACTGTTCTACTCACTATCTCGCTATTCACAACCCTCTCTCTACTCTTTCACTTTCGCTATCCCCACAGGTGCTCAAACTGAATCGCTCATATTAAGTCACTCAATTTGAGTTGCCCACATAATGGAATAATGGGATTTTGTTCCTTAAAAATGGCAGACACAGAAGAGGGTGGCACACTCCACTACACCTTACTGTTAATATCGTGATGAAAAATCTCAGTGAAAGAACAGAGTAAACCTCTAAGCTTTCCTGTCTTAAAAGCTTAATGTAGGACATATGAACCTGGATCTTTCTAGTTCACTTACTCCTCTCAGAATATACAAAGTTGATATTAGGATGCCTGTCTTTTCACTATGTCAATCTGACATATCAACAGTGTGTACTCTATATCAAAAATACTCTAATATCCATCTTATGAACCACTGTGATGATTTGAACATGTAAGGTACAGCAGGGATTGGATAACCTAATCTCCTGGTTAATTGATTCTTCTGAGTTTTTAACTTTATACTGTATGTGTACATTTTGTGATGTGTATATCATGTACAGGGGACATATGATATTTTCAAATGAAAATAAAGACATTAAAGATGACTGGGCCCAGTACTGAGCAATGAGGTACCCCGTTGATCACCCTCCTTTCTCCCAAGTGAGTTCTGTTTATCACCACCCTGTGTCACCTATCCATTAACCAATTTCTTACCCAGTTAACAACCTTAGGACCCACCCCTAAGCTGCCCAGTTTCCTTATGAGCCTCTTATGTGGTACAACGTTGAAAGGCCTTGCTCAAGTCAAAGTAGGCTACATCCACCACCCTTCCCTGATCTATTTCCCAGGTCACCCAGTCAAAGAAATCTATCAGATTGGTCTGACTTGACCTTCCCCCATGAATTCATGCTGCCTTGGGTCTTGTAACCTGCTGGAATCAAGATAATCCACAATCATTTCCTTTTGCAGTGACTTCACTAACTTTCCAACCATTGATGTCAGACTCACCAGCCTGTAGTTTTCCAACTTCTTCCCTGCTACCAAACTTATGAAATGGAGCCACATCTCCTGTTCTGCAGTCCTTTGGAACCACTCTTGTTTCCACTGAGTTGTTGAATTGGGCTGCCAGAGGTGCAGCCATTACCTCAGTGAGCTTCCTCAACACCCTTGGGTGTACCCTATCTGGCTCCATAACTTTATTGACTTTAAGATTTGCAAGTCCTTTAAGGACCCTCTCCTCTGTAAATGAACTTGTGTCTACTTCCCTCGCCGCAGTGTTCCTGCAACTTTTTTGTGATCCTTCCTCTTCCCCTTCCTCTGTGAAGACTGAACAAAAATATCTGTTCAGGATCACTGCTTTTCCTGATCCTCCTCTGCACAATCCCCCCAACCCCATCTTACCATCACAATCCCACCTCTAGTCTTCTTTTTTTCACTTATGTACATAAAAAAGGTCTTATACCTTTTAGTTTCCCCTTTGTCTATCCTTTTCTAAGTTTGCATCATTGCAGTTTGCCTCATTGCAGTTCTCACCACTTTCCCTGCCTGTCTCTGCTTCTCCTGGTACACCCCCCTGTCCTCTTCCCTTTGAGTCTCTTTGTACCTCCTGAGTACTACCCTGTTAGTCTTTACCTTTTCTGCCACTTCCCTTAAGAACTATGGTGGTCTTTTTTTTTTCTCCTATTTTTGCTCACTTCTTGTGTGTATAGGTTTGTTGCCTTCACTATGCTATTCCTTAACTTGTCCCACTGTTCTTCCACCTCACTCAGGCCATACCCCCGGTCCTCTCTGAGGCATTCACCTGTTTTAAGAAAAATCTCCCTGCTGAAGTCTAGGACCCTAGTTCTTGTGTGGTTTAATTCCGCTGCTGTCCTTATGTTAAATCACACTGTACTGTGATCTCTGGTCAGCAGATGGCCTCCTAACTTGACATTTTTTATTTGTTTTAATTAAACATTTGATAACTGGGAAAGGCACACTGAGCTGAGGCTCATTTCCACGTGCCACATGGGGAGGAAAGGAATGGGAATATAAAAGCAGAAATAAATAATAGATACATGAGATCATATAAACAGTTGTATAATTATTACAAAGGAGTTATTTACATTCAGTTGAATGTATACACAGTTTATAACATACAGTTCTGAGGATTAGATACCAATCGACTAAACATTTGGTGAAAAGCAGGACCTGGGGATGGCTAGGAGCAGGTACAGGTGGGGAGGGGGAGTTGATGAATTTGATGTTTGATGGTGTTGTGAGTGGGTGAGTTTCTTAGGATGGGAGGAAGTTGGTTCCATAAAGAGAGGAGTCTGTATGTGAAGATGGATTTGCCAGTGGATGAGGAAGATTTGGGGAGGGAGAAAGAGCGGGAGTCCCTTGAGTGTAGTGAGTAAGGAGAAATGGCTGCTGGTGTTAGCCTCGCATCCAGGTATGGCGGGGGGAGCAAGTTGAACCAAAATTTGGAAATTAAGGAAATGGAGTGGCTGAAGCGATGAAGGGATGATAGAATAGGGGTGGTATCCCAAGGGAAAAAAAGGAGAGTGCAATTATGGGTTCTGAGGGGGGAGTTTGTGGCAACGTGGCAAAAAGCATAAGGAAAGGAGCTGAACCTGGATAATGAAGAGGAGGGGGCAGTGCCATACACTATGTCAGCATAGCTGAAGATGGGAGTGATCATTTTTGTTAGTAATATGCATGTAAGTGGTAACAGGAGGGAGTCTTGGTTTCTGTATAGTAGTCCAAGCTTAGGGCAGAGCTTCGATGTGATGGCATCAATGTTGTTTGAGAAGTTTAACTGGGGATAAAGCCACGCTCCTAGATATTTGGAGGAAGAGACAGCGTTTAGTGTGGTACTGTCTAGAGAGGTGATAGCAAGAGGACTGGGTATTCTCACAAGTTTTTGGGCAGACCCAAAAGTTGTGGAAACAATTTTGGATAAGTTTATTTTGAGATGGTTTGCACAAAATCAAGATTGCTTGTTGTGATAATCATGTTGTAGTATTGATTGAACGTCATTTTGAACAGGGCCAGATGTGAAAAGGATGTTGTCATCTGCATACATGTGGATGAGAGATCTCAAGCAGACAGAGGGAAGATCGTTAACAAATAGTGAGAACAGAATGGGGGCTAGAATCAACCCTTGGGGGACACTGGCGAGTATATTCAGGAGTATTAAGAACAAAGAACCAGAAGTTATTATGCCCTTGTATACTAGTTTGGTTATGCCGCACCTAGAATACTGCTCACAGTTTAGTTCACCACAAATATCTGTGGGCTCAAGTATTATCAAAAAAGTTTAAAGAAAAGTGTGCAAAAAAATTAAAAATATGAACAGTCTTTAACTATTATGATAGACTAAACAAACTTGGGCTTTAATCTCTGCAATATAGAAGAACTAGAGGAGACCTCTGCCTTGCATATAGAGCCAAAAATGATCCTTTCCTTGGAGAAACTATAGGTATTGTTAATCACACTAAACCAAGCATTTGTCAATGCTGAATATTTGCTTGCTGGTATAGGCATTGGTACGGCAGGAGTTAGAGAGATGCATAATAGTAATGGCAGTGATGTATTGAACTAACGGCAACCCCTACCCTACCCTGCAAAGACTGACAGGCGTTTGGGTGTGCCTTTGGGTCATTGGTCATAACACTCATGCCATTCAACCTCACCCCACCCTGCAGACACCAACAGGTGTCACGGTGTACCTTTGGGTCTTCGGCCCTTGAACTCACCCCATTCCATAAGGAAATAAGCTGAGACAAGTGCAGTATAGGAGAATGGGGTGAATGTTAGGGGCGAGGCCCCAAGGCACCTCGTGTCAGTGGCTGTAGGGTGGAGGTGGGGGTGTAATGATGTGGTCATTATGGCTGATGACCCTAAGACACACACCCTGATGCCTGTCAGTCTGTACAGGGTGGAGTGTCATGGGTGGAAACCTCAATGCCATGGTCATTTTTTGGTATTTCCACTCCAAATTTTCAAAATGGGCTTTTTGGGACCCCATCTCATGAACAGTGGCACTATTACTTCATTACTCAATCCCGAAAGGTGATTTCGCACAGTGAATGCGCACTTATTTGCTAACAGGTACCTAAAAGACATTTGGGGCAGAATGTGAAAAATTACATCTATACCGTTTATGAGGAGGTGTGAAAAAATGGCAATGTTGAAAATCTGGGTGAAAATATGGAAATGTGGTGAAGTTACAAGTATGCATAGAAATTGCTTTAACAGTCATTTTTGGAAATTTTTCACCAAATTTTCCACATGGCCTTTTTGGGACCTCCCCTCATGAACAGTGGCACTGTGATTTCATTAATCTGTCCCAAATGTTGATCTCACACAGCGACTGTGCCATTCTGTGCCACACGTGTGAAAACATTTCAGGCAGGATGCAAAAAATGACAGCTGTACTGTTCATAAGGAGGTGTGAAAAAAATGCCAATGTTGGAAATTTGGAGTGAAAATATTAAAAACTGCGGAAGTCATAAGTGTGCATACAAACTGCACAACACACGCTCATAGCAGTCAGTTTTGTGATTTTTTTTCACCAAACTTGTAACGTGGCCTTTTTGGGACCCCACTTCATGAACAGTGGCAGTGTCATTTCGTTACTCAGTCCCAAAAGGTGATTCTGTGCAGTGACCATGAAATCACCTTTCAGGACTGAGAAATGAAATGACAGTGCCAGTCTTTATGAGGTGGGATCCCAGGAACCCCATGTTGAAAATTTGGGACCAAAACTCCCAAAAATGGCTGCGAGATCAACCCAAGTTGAAACCCCCCACTGATTGTCATTATAGGGCTTACCGTGATGTTCTTCAGTTTGCAGTCAGCTTTTGAAGAGTGCAGACATATTCTCGGTCCACAGAAAATCACAGTGCCGGACCTCCGGAGGCAAGTATGGGTGAGTGGGGGGGGTGAGGTGTGCAGAAGGAGAATTGGGATGGGGTGGCGAGGGAAATGAGGGCCTTTTTTTTTTTTTTTTTTTAACCTACAGAAAAAGACCTCAGGGGCAGTTTTCTTGTTTCACAGGTGAAATAGTATGAAAAATAAATTGCAGCACACTGGGGTGTACTCTCAGTGTCTCAGACTAATGGAGGGAAATCAATGATGACCCAGGGACTGGGCACCCTGAGGTCGGCTGAAACAAAGGGGGCATGAGGGTGCATCAGACACCGTGAGTAGGCATCCTGGTGTTGGAAAAAAAAGATAATTACTTTGGCACACTGGGTTGGACTCCCAGTTTGACAATAGTAGGGGGGAGATGCAGACATGGGGATTGGGCACCCCATTGTCGGAAAAAGATATGTTAAGGCTTTGGGGGGCATGCCGACACAGGGACTAGGCACTGAGATGTCAGCTTGGGAGGGGGTGGCAGGAGTCACCAATTATGCAAAGCCGTGGAGGGGCTTATTTATTTATTTTACCAGGAAAGGCACACTGAGCAAATGAGTTGCTCATAAGTCAAGTCATGCACATTACTGTGCACTGTAATGCACATGTCTGGAGTATGCCTGGTTGTTGGGGAGGGGGAGAAGAGACCTGCCACTGCAATGATGAAGCTGTCTGTGACTGGAGCACAGCGCACCACCTAAGGGGTGTATTGGGATATTTTACACCAGTTTTTGCTAAAATTATGTCCTGTGCACAGTTTTGGGCCATCTCATCCCAACTGAGTTGCTTTGGAGTTAGCGCATGTGCAGTTGCAGAAAGTAAATAAAGACTCCACATGCAGTGCAGTCACTTAGTCATGTGGTGGGGGAACAAGATGGCACTGATGGTGCATGACAACGTGGAGTAGGAGAACAGAGTCTCACGATCCTCACCCACACATTGCCGTATATGACTTGGATGAATGCGCCTCCACTGAGCCATTACTTTAGTTGGCAACCACAAAATCAGAAATATGGTGGTATTAGTGATGGGAGCTCGATGTAGGAGTGAGCTTGCTGCTAGCGTCCACAGCACTAGAGTCCAAAGCCCCACCCCATGGACAAAGGGTCAAAGATCAACCCATCACCACAACTGCTCATTTGCATGCTTCAATACAGACAAGCTGTGGGGCAGCACAGACTAACACAAGATGGTACCATGCAGTGCCCTCCAAGTTGCCTACTGGTGGTCTGAGCTTACAAGAGTGACAGAGTAACCACAGACAGTTAAGTTATTCCCCACGAAAAGCCCAATCAGGCAGCCCAACTTGGGGGGGCGGTGCTGTTAGCATCAGGTAACATCAATGACGGGGGGGGCAACAGAGGGATCCTTTGAATGCTAAATACAACCCTTACTGCTTTACATCAGCACAAGCAACAAGACAAACATAGAAACAAACAACTGGTGTCAAATAAAGACCATCTAACTCATCTAGTCTGCCCATTTTGTCATCCCCACCTACTGCAATACCGCAGATCCTACTTCATCTCTGACATTTAACCTCTTTCCTATTGCTAGGGTTCCCTTTCCCATCCCTGACCTTGTGCCTATACCATGCATTCTTAAATTCCCCTACAGTTTCTGTTCCCCCCACCTCCTGTGAGAGGCTGTTCCATACATCCACAGTGCTTTCTGGCTTTCTATGAAGAAATACTTCCTCGCATTACCCTCTAGCCTCATATAGCCCCTCATATTTGACATGTTTATTTTTTTCTGAAAAATGATACCCTCTTATGCCTTATATTAGGGATCATGCCACGATATACTGGTTTTACAGTATACCACAGTAGCAGAAGTCACGTATTGATATTGTGGGCACATATTGAGGTCGTAGTTTCTCCTTGTATGTTTTGTGATGCAAGCCATGCATCATCTTTGTCACCCTTCTCGGGATAGCCTGTGCCCTCCACCTTGTCTATGTCCTTATGGATGTGTGGTCTCCAGTACTCCACGCAGTACTCCAGGTGAGGTCTTACCAGTGTTTTATACAATGACATCACCACCTCCCGTCTCCTGCTAGTACTGCCTCTGCCTATGCATTCCAGCATGCCACTGGCCCTCCCCCTGCAGCTTTTGCGCACTGCCTTGATATCTCAACATCTGATACAACCCCTAGGTCTCTTTCCTCTTTGGTGAGGGTCAGTATCCCCACCCCCATCCTGTAGCTCTCCTCAGGGTTCCCGCTACCCAGGTGCATTATCTTGCAGCTTTTTGCATTGAACCTCAGTTGCCACACCTCCAACCATGTTTCAAGCTTCTCCAGGTTTCTCTTCATTTTCTGCACTCCTTCTGAAGGTAGTCTGCAAGTCATGGGCATCATTACAATTTCTTCCAGAAAACTCTTTAAATTAGAGAGATGATTTAATTTAGGCACATGCCTTCAAATTTTAAAAGTGGCAGCAGGCACCAAACGGAGGGGACTGAGTGCTGGCATTACATTCTAGTGGACTTTGTAGGACTCTGCACCAGTAGCTGTGACATAAGGTCATGACATCAGTGACAGTGACTTACAATGGAATAGTGTGGGCGATGGCCTTGGGGAGCCATGTTTAAAACTAAGACCCTTCACGCTGCCCCCCCCAAGCTCATGAAGTGCAGTCATAAAGTATACTTCCAACGTAGGAAGAGCTCCTGACTCTACCCGCTAAAATGCTCACATGTCCCATTGGCTGAACACCAGAAATGCAGTGCTGGACCTGAACCCATCACCCATACACACATTTTCTTTTTTTGGACATAAGTATGTGCCTTATATGTAAACGTAACATGCATTATAAATTGAAGGAGAGCTCCCAACCAAACAGAGCACCCCTTTCCTATGCACGAGACACTCTTATTCTGTGAAGAGCACCTCATGCACAGATGCCCTGTAAATGGGAACATTTAGGGAACAGTGTTTTTTAAAAATATTATTGATCGCGCTTGATCCATATGTCCCACAGAACCACTCATTGCTGTATCAGAGTGATTTCACTTGCCTTCAGCTGGAGCCAGAATAGCTCAGTTTTGCTGTTCTTGCAAAAGCTGAATAAGTGCAAAACCACTCTTATACAGCCATGTACAGCAACAAGTGGCTCCAGCCCTCTGGGGGACATATAAACAGATACTCATACAAATACAGGGCTAGGGTAACTGTGGAATGGAATGCTGATGCTTCTATCACCCTGCACCCTCCCCTCTTGATTTTTCAAAGATTTATCAATGTTCCAGGCAGGCAACCACCCCATAGCTCAGTCCAACCAGGACTGCGTGCTAGTGCTCACAACAAACCAAGGGGTTAAGTTGGCCAGGTAGACAGAGGCCCACTGGAACTGCATGAAGGGGAAAACAACAACTTTGGAGTTTGGTACTATACATCATCCACATATGATTCTACAAATTTACCAAATGCACTTCAGTTCAAAATTATAATCTTTTAACAGTAAGCTATGTGTGACTAAAGCGCCTTTTCTACAGTACACTCAGTTCATATTTTTGTCCCACATGGGTGATTATATATATATATATATATATATATAGAGAGAGAGAGAGAGAGAGAGAGAGAGAGAGAGAGAGAAACCCACTGATACAATACTTACTAATTAACTGCATCAATGAGCTATTAAAAAGAAATTGAATCCTGAAGCTTCACCAATGCGGGCACAACAGATATACAAAATTTGTGTATAGTGCAGCAGTAGCAAAGAAGCTGTGTTCACATGTAGCTTACTACAGTGTATGGAAAGCTTTTATGCATGGACTTCCATGCCTGGAATATGCTTGCTGTGCTTCAGTAGTGATAGCATTATGTTGTGCTGTAGTAGTGATGTCACTACTGCAGCTTAACGACCAACAACAATGACCAAGAATGTTACCACACAGATGATATCCAGTCAAGCTAGAAGGTTTATTTTGTAAGCTTGAACTTAATGGAAAAAGCTGCCTGCAATACATTAATTCAATAATTTGTGGCCACCACCAACACTCAAGTGCCACCCCCACAACCCCTAGTTCTCTGACAAGAAGCAGAGTGTCAGAATATGCATGGTACATGACCTTACACTATAAAACAAAGTACAGACATCCACACACAAGCCTGTGTCTTCATCTCGAGTTGTCTATAGCAACCAGTGAACCTCTTGAGTAGTTTGTTCGAGGTTCCTAGTGGTTGCCGTATAAACCTCTTAATGCAGACACAGCTTTATTGTGTATGGCTGCCCATACATTATCCTCTGTTTGTTTAGAGATCAGAGTGTAACAATAACTGTTACAGGCTCCCCTTCTCCTTCCATTCCAGTGCAAGCACAGTTACACAAAAGTTCACACCATGCCCTGCCTATTCTTACCATTAACTTTTGCATAATAAGACTATTTTCTATGACTACCCTACTCTCTGCCTGACTTGAGCAAAGATGAGTATTTAATGAAAGGAAATAACTATGAAAAAATCATCCTGTCATGTCCTGACTGGCACTTGAGTATTGCTGGCTGATCACGCAGCACCTTTAGTTTTGTTCCCGTTCCAGGTAAGGATGCCAATGCATCAGTTCTGGTTTAAAGCAGTAGTGCATGAATTCAGAGAAAATTCTGACCTAGTCCTATACTTATTAATACTATTTTAGATTGACCCTTATTCCCATCTTGTATGATACTCTTCTTTCTCTATTTGACTCTGATTGCTTTACTACTTTTTTCACAATTGAAATAATAAAGTGCTTCTTTGCTGATGAACATGAAGAATAACTTTAATTTGTGGTCACTACCAGTATGTGACATGAGAAGGCGTTTTCAACCACCTGCCAGCTCCTTTAAAGATGGCTCAGACGACCAGGTTTGCATCAGTATCTGCAGCCATTTTTGAACACCTAATGTCCCATAATGTCAGGGAGCTCTGTCTGCTGTATTATCGTTCCATTTTAGTCACAACAGAAGAGATTTTAAACAACCGATGTACAAAAACAGCTGGGAATACTGATGAAAACCTAGTCAGTCATTAGAAAAAAAAAAACAAACTCCTTTTCAGATTGTGAAAAAAGTACTAATAATGCAAGTTCATACAAGTCAGTAGATAAGGGAAGGTAACCTAAAACAGAATAAAAACACATCGCCTAGGTGAAATTTTTCAACACATTCACACAGTGCTGCTTTAAGGACACTGCCTTCAGACAGTTGGTGGTGGAAACAAACAAGCTGCTGGGAGTCCTTTGTTACAGAATATGAATAATTTACTGCTGCCTCCATCATGGGCCACGTACAAGATTGCTTACTGCCACACAGATGCATATCATGCAGTTTGAGTCTATCCCTTCACTTGAATAATCACTTCCATTTAAGTTACAGTATATACCAGAGTTCGTTCACATAGCGTCATGATGATAAAAAGAAATAAAGTGCCAAGAATAGTCTAGAAAAGGCCACACACACACACACGCAAAAATAATGGGTTTGTTTGCTAGAAACAGTACCGAAATATGTGTGAATGGTGGCTCAGCAATTCCCTCTCATACCTCTACCTCCTTCCACATAGGCAACATAGATAGGAACATTGCATGTCCCAGATGAAGCCGCACTACTACTATGGAGGTTGATGCTGACAGTAGGCAGATAGCCCAAACACTTACAGCCACTCCAAGAAATCAGCACTCAGTAAAAGAAAGCTCCAGCCATGGCTGCAACTTTCTTTTACCGGGTGCAGATTTCTTGGAGTGTTAGATAGGGACATTCAGACTCTCAGTTCCACCCTGATCCAATACCACCTGATGCATTCCCCAATGATGATCCCTTCCCATTCCCTGTGTGCACTGGCACCTTACCTGGCTAATGCTGGGTCTTTCAGGATGGCTCTCTTGATTTGGGGGGAGAATATTCCTTCACCCTTACTACCACCCATCAATGTGCTGTCACTCACTCTCTGCTGGTCTGGGTTCTTCTGGTCTTCTCTGCTGGAGACAGCGCTGATGTGTCTATGCTGCTGACCTACTGGTAAGGGATGCTGCCTGTGCCCAACTGGCCTTGTCTGACTCTTGGTGGGCTGCTTGAGATGAATAAGGCAGAATCTCTCTCCTCTATTCTGCATCTGACCTGGCAACCTCCTCTCTTCTCTTCTACCTGCCTATGACTGTCTCAGACCAGACACCATCAATCTCCCTAGCTAGGCCTGCTGCCTGAACTTACTCATGGCCCTCTCTTTAGTCTAGACAAGGCCTGCTGCTACTCCTCTCCCTAGACTAACTGTTCTCCTCCAGGCCTGCTCTGCCTGGCTGCTGGTGGATGCTGGGCCTGGTGTGGTGCTGCTTCTTTTTAATTAAGTTGCTGCCCTAGGCTTGAAGGTGTGGTACTGTCTGCCACCAGGGTAGAAGATTATGTAGTAGTAGTAGTAGTAATAGTAGTAGTAATAAAAGGTTTATTTTTATACATGTAGAAATAGTTTACATCATTGGGTCATAGACCCGTTTCAAGATGGACCTGTTATGTTTAGGTTTAAAAAAGTAACATAGGTTTACACAAACAATTCCATATTACAACATACATTATAAAAAACATCCAACAGACATATTTTTAAGTTAAACCCACATATAAAACAGCACAGTATACATTCAAGTTAAATTATATTATATTATAATGGTGCTGGTTCTGGAGCCTGGTGGTCTAGTCTGCTGCTGCCCTTCCCTGTTGAGCTCCCTGCCATGCTCCTTCTCACACCATGCCCCCCCCACACACACACATACACTCCCCAAAGACCTTTCCCTTCCCTCCCTAGGCTGTTCTACCATCGGTCTGGCCTGGATGACTCCCTGCTCGGCTGCTCCATGACCGTCACCTGAGCGCCCTGCTACCCTCTGCTTTACACTGCCTACTGCAGCCCAAGTCAGGTTCTCCAGCCTCTCCCTCTGCCACTCAACTAGCCTGCCCCTCCTGGTGCCACTGCTGTCCCTGTCTCTCTGTCTCTCTGTCTCTCTCTGTCTCTCTCTCTCTCTGTCTCTCTCTCTGTCTCTCTCTCTCTCTCTGTCTGTGTCTCTCTCTGTCTCTGTCTCTCTCTCTCTCTCTCTCTCTCTCTGTCTCTCTGTATCTCTCTGTCTCTCTGTCTCTCTCTGTCTCTCTCTCTTTCTGTCTCTCTCTATCTCTCTCTCTCTGTCTCTCTCTCTCTCTCTCTCTTTCTCTCTGTCTCTCTCTCTGTGTCTCTGTGTGTCTCTGTCTCCCCCCTCCCACCTGGGTCCATGGTTGTTCTGGCTACTGCTTCTTGGAGGAACAGGGAAGTGATCCGCCACACTGCTACACACCACCTTCAGCCCTCATCTTGGCCCAGACTCCTCCTGGCTTCTTTTCCTGCTAACCCGGATGAATCACCACTCGCAACCACTGCTACTGGTCTGCTGCTCCTCTGTGCTGCCGCTGGACAGTGGATCATGCATTACCACTGTGCTCTGTTATTCCACATGGTCCAGACACCTACTCATGCTGTGCGCCTCTGCCTACTTGCCTTGCTGATCCTCTATGCTCATCTGAAGCTTTGATTGGAGGCACATGCGCAGATGGAGATAGCTGCTAAATTTGAAAAATTCGTCCACTGACTGTCTGACCACCAATGATTGGGAGTGAGAGGCCGCCCGCTGCACCCATGTGGTAGATAGCCCAAAACGGCACCAATTAAAAAAAATGCAAAATACAGAGCCTGCAGCCTGGGGGGGGGACTCCAGTCACACAGGGGGCATGCTGGCAGGTCACAATACTTGCACATTGCTCAACCATCAAGAAAGACCCATGGGAGGGAAAAATTTAACATGTCTCAATCTTGTAGCTCAGAAGTATTTTCTTTACACTGGTGGCACACTATCATAACATTCCTAAACAGTCAGTCAGTCAGTCGTCAGACTCCTTCCCCCACCCCATTTATTAGTTTATAGTTTGCTTCTGCTTCCCCATGATTGCAAATCGCTTCACAGTTAAAAAAAAATATATATACAGCATATGCATTGCACATAAAGCAACAAGCTGCAACAGAAAAGCCCAGGCTCAGACGCTTCATAGGCCTAAACAGTTTATTTCATTCCCCAACTTTCAGGTCTTCACATCCCCTCTCCCTCCATTCCACAGAAATTCAGACCCTTTTGTGCAGCACTTACTTTATTTGCTCAGTAGCAGGCAACCCAGTCTCCAGCCAGTGTGCACAACGGGCTGCATTACCCACCACCACTGACTGAACCAGCATCCTTTCCTCCCAATCAGTCCCGACTCAGAGGTTGACTCCAATTCCTGGCACCTGTTCCCGATGATTTTTGGCCACTGCCCATAAATTCCACTCTTTCATCTCTGAATGACCATGATGGTCCACAACAGGTCCTGGCAAGGTAACAACTTGCAGCAGCTTCTCACCTGTAGTCCCTTGTTGTGGTGGACCAATGGATGAACCAAGCACCGACACCCAAGCAGCTCCAGTCGAGTCACAGCAGCAAGGCAGATGGCTGGCTCCTCTTCCACTCTCTCGATCGATGATATCCCAGCTGCCCAGTGTCCCTTGAGCGAGTCACGCATGCGCACAAAGGCTCCTCATCTGCTATGGATTTTGGGACAATTGGTGTGCTGTATCAATTTCAAATGGGACACAGGATTTTTGCCTTAAATACAGGACATCCCATAAAATATGGGACTGTTGACTGCCGCCCGGCCCGCTGATGCCACACCCAGGCCGGGCCGGCTGCCATGGTGGGTCACACGCAAAAGTGCAGATCAGTAAAAAAATAAAACATTATGCCACAAAAGATACCATTTGCCGCAACAAACAGGGACCGCCCTGGCATCGCAGTGTCAGCTTCTCATCTGCATGCAAAATATTCAGAACAGAGCAAAAAGCTGACGCTGCAATGATAGGTGATCCCGGATTGCGGCAACCAAATCATTTCAAGTTGGTGGCACACCTGCAAACTGGTGTCACCACCAGCATGTGTTTGCAGTGGTGACACACAACCAAGCCCACTAAAGCAGTGACGGCATTGGCCGCAACAGTGCCGCACCTTCATGACCCGCTTCTCTCCTAAGTTGCCACAACATGTTTCTTGCGCATGCGCACAAGCAAAATAGAAAAACCACCAGATCACATAATTGCCAGCTGAAAGGAGGATAATAAAAGAACAAAAAAAAGGATTAAATGGTTCTCAAAGATTAATAACAAAATGGAACACCTTACCTCATGATGTAATAGACAGTGAGACTATTACTACGTTTAAAAAACGTTTGGATACATTTAAGGGTATAAAAAATATGAATTCCACCTGTAATTATAGGGTGGCAAGTTCAAAATGAGTGCAAGCTTAATTAACTTGATACAAACTATGAAACTATTGGGGGGAGGAGAGAGTTTTCAATCCTGACCGTCTGAATCCTATTTTCAAGGTACGATCTGAACCACTGAACAGCAAGGGGGTGAGTCTGACTACCTTGTTTGTCAAGGAGCAGGGGGTGGGAAATAGAATTGAAGGTCTTAGCCAACTCAACAAAAATTGCAGCAGTTAGGTGGCCTTGGCCAACAGAGGATTGGATATGTCCAGTGACATGGAGGAGGGAGGATACAGTGGAGTGGTGCTTTCTGAACCCTGATTGATATGGGGAGTGGTAATTTGAGGGTGTGAGAAAGTTGGTCAGTCAGAAACATTGTCTCTGTTATTAAACACCATGCCCAATATTGCCCCATTATTAGTGGACTCCTTGACTAGCTGCATAAGAAATGCCCCCTGCAAGAAATCTAAGATGTACAGTACCTGCTTCTGGCTGAACCATGGCTGGAAGACTCCAATCTGCATCTGGCAGATTGAAGACCCCCTCCAACAGCACCTCCCCTTTTTCTGCCATTGTGCTAAAAGCTTCACACAGTGCCTTATCTATTTCCTCCTCCTGTGTTGTGGGTCAGTAGGTCATGCCACTTTAAATAGTGGCTGTGGATTCTGTCTCCAGTGACCCACAGTACCTCCAGCCCTTCCATTCCTCCCTAGTTTCGCCACATTTCTCTGACTTTGACACCTTCCCTTTCATAAAGCACCACCGCTTATTCCTTCCTCCCTTCTCTGTTCTTCCTGAACAGTATACAGCCTGGTATGGCCATGTAACAGTCATCTTTATCTGTGCCCCATGACTCAGTAATGGTCACAGTATCCAGGCCTGTCCCCATCATGATGGCTTTTTGGTCTGGAATTTAACTTTCAAGATTCCTTGCATTTGCACACATGCCTTTCCACACCTTGATGCCTTGTTTCCACTCCATGTAACCCCCCCTTTTCCTGTCTTTTTGCAACCCTTGTTCCCATCCCCTTTGTCATCTACCACACTGCTGTTTCTTTATCCTCCTCCCTGAGGGATTCTCCTCCCCTCGGGTCATGCCTTCTTCCTGCTTCCGTCTATTGGGGGGGGGAGTTTATACCTACCTTTTTTCCCCCTCCACCACCTCCCTCAGCTAGTTTAGATGTTCAAAGTAGCATTTAAACTGTCCAACTAGGACTGTGGTTCTCCTCTCAGACGGAAGCAGGCCGTCACCTCTGTATTGGCCTATATCCTTCCAGATTGGTTCACAGACCCCAGTGTAGCTGAACCCCTCATCTCTACATCATTCATTCAACTACAAGTTGAAACTCCTGGAGCAGAGAACCCTATCCTCCTCCCGGTCACAGACATGCAGCACCTCAGCAAAAGCCACTGTGCATGCTACCTGCCAAGACCCCTCCCCCAGTTTCCTGAAATCTCCTTTCACACTTCCAGCCCTGTCTCTATGTAAGTCATTCATCCCCAGCTGGACAATGACAGCCAGCTCCCCCTTCTGCCCCCTGTCCCACCACACTAATGATCCTTATGATCCATTGTCCATCCCTCTGAGGCATAGTGCCAGGTAGGCAGCTTACCTCCCTTTTTCCCCTCCCTTCCTCTTTCCATATCTATCCCTTTAACAACTGAGCAACCCACTAGAAGTCACTTCCTCTTCTGCTGGGGTTCTCTGCCTCCCACCTTTTGGGCATTTCCTACAGAGGAAGCCCACATCCTCCCTGGCCACTACCACTGGAGCATCCACTCTGCAGTCCTATCCTGCCAGAGTGGCAAATTAATTTTCTAGTGGCACAGGCTGAAAAATTCACCACTGGCCTGCCACCAACACCCTCCCCGAGCCCTTCACAATCCAGCAAACCCTCCTTCTTTAAGCATCCTCTGGAGCAATGGTGGGAGACTCAGTAGCCCTTGGGTGCAGGAAAAGGTCATTTAGATCCTAACCAGTTTGGCCTGGTGATCACCAACCTCCTTCAGTACTAAGGTACATGCAGATAGGGCAGCACCTTAGTCTTCACAAGGTCTCCCAGAAAACTGCAGCTCTGGGGCACATGACGGACTGGGAAACCTAATGGTCTCTTAAGTGAGAGCTCTGCTCTGTCATTTTCAAAATCCATGTATAACTGTGTGCAAGATGCCTCAATATTGATTACTCTGGGCTTTTCTAGTGGCTGAGCACCTACCTTACTGATTCCAGCTGGTATTTTACTCCTCCATTGCCCAGATTCTCAGCAGATCACCAGCACTCTGACACAACAGATAGGCCTGAACCAGGTGGGATGGAAGCCTCAGAGCTGAACATTTCCATAGGACTGGCTGATCTCCACAAGATCTAAAGAATGATGCAAGCTCTCACTCAAGATATCCTGCCAATTAAGTCTTTCATTTGGCAAGTAGAAGAACATCTGGAGGCAGCAGAATGTCACATCACTGACATGGTACTCTATTTTTATTTATTTTTATTTATTTAGTTTTTGTTAACCAGGTAGGTGCACTAGCCATAAAATGACTATTTTCAGGCATGACCCGGGAGAGTACAACAAAAGGAGAACAGTTGAACAACAACAATATGGGTACAATAATACAAACAGAGGAACAGTACAGCAGTGCTACAAAAATGCAATGGGTAGAAACAACAAAATATAATGGCAAGCATTATACAGATGAATGGCAGTAAGATACTGTATATAATAAGTGCAGAAACCATGGACCCAACCTGTGGAGTGAAAGGATTAATAAGATAGTAAGGTTATATAGAGAGAAATGTGAAGAATGTTCAAACATAACAAGAAAGACTGACAGAAGGAAGGTCAGGGGTGGTAATTGACAAAACAACAGTGGATGGTCAGCAACAAGGTTCGAGAAGGAAGAGAGCTAGTAGTCAAGAAGTTATTTACAAAGAGAAGGAAAAATATGGGGAGGGGAAGAGGAGACTGTCTTGGAGCTGGATTAGAGAAGGGGTGACATTATTGGTAAGTCTCAGGAGCTTCAGGTTGGGTCAAAGCATGTACAAGCATCAGCTAAGGATAGATAACAACAATATTCACTTTTAAATCCAAAGTGAGACTGAGACAGCCGGAGGTTGAGTGGAAGAGCATTCCATAGCCTGGGAGCAGAGAATTGGAAGGCCCCTGTGCCTTTAGTCATCCAACATCTCGGAACATAGAGCAAGGATGGGAGGATGGTTGAGGGACCAGCAACACTGCCAGCTGGGATTTTTTTTTCCCGGATGATCGAGACCATTAGTGATCCAAGGTAGTATTGTCTACTGGCATAGGGCCAGAGCCAATTCAGATCCTTATAAAGAAGACAGTAATGTTTGAGTCGAGGCGACGAAGAGGTAAATCAGCATATATTGTTATAAGTTATGTCCCATTTTAGTAGGGAGGTTTTATGGGCAGAAGTAAGAATAGAGGCACCATAAGTAAGGGTTGGGAGCAGAATACCTTGGGCAATTCCTAATTTGGCCGAGGGTATAAGCATGTAGCTCGTTTTGTAAGCTACTCCTAGTTTCAAGTTTATAGCTTTGCACGAGGACTGAATGTGAAGATTAAAATCCAGGGACTGGTCCAGCAGGATCCCAAGGTACTTAAAGGAAGTAACATTTTCAAGTGGAAATCCTCCTGGGTGAAGAACCTCCAGCAAACTAGAACAGGTCTTAATCTTCGGTGCAGAACCTAGGAGCATGGCTTTCATTTTCTTTTCATTCAGTACAAGCTTACGGTCTAGTAGCCAGTCTAAGACCTTATTGAAGCCTGAAGTAAGTGATGTGTTTATGCAGGCAATACTAGAAGAACTAGTGTAGATGATCAGGTCATCAGTGTAGAGAATAGCTGAGGAGGATTCCAGGACCTCAGCTGCATTGCTGAAAAAAATTGAGAAAAGAAGGGGTCCAAGGATAGAGCCCTGGAGGACCCCAAGGTTGATAGTAGACCTGTTGGACAGGGAGGAGTTAAATTTGACAGCTTGCGACCTGTTTGACAGGTAGCTACAGAACCAGTCCACAATAGGGGTAGAGAAATGGAATTTATGGAGAGTGAAGAGAAGCAGGGGATGGTCTACAAGTTCGAAGCCTTAATGAGGTCAATGAAGATGGCATCTGTGAGTTTTCCAGAGTCCATGTTGGACAGAATATCAGTAGTTAGTTGAAGAAGAGCCGTGGTGGTGCTATGACCTTTTCTGAAACCACGCTGGGTGTCTGAGAGGAGATTGTAGCGTGTAAGGTAGTCAGTGGTCTGTGATGCAACTATTTTCTCTAGGATCTTGTTAAGGACAGAGAGAATTGCTATAGGTCTGTAATTAGCCATGTCCTTTGGGTCACCTTTTTTAAAGACAGGCATTACTCTTGCAGATTTTCATAGGTCCGGCACAGTGCTATGGATAAGGGATAAAGTGTAGATTTTGGCAGTCAGAGAGGCAATGAGTGGAGCAGCCAGCTTAAGAAGACGAGGTTCCAGTGAGTCAGAACCAGAGCTGGTATTGGCAGATATGGATCTCAGTAATTTCAGAACTTCCACTCTTGATATAGCCTTGAAATAGAGTGGTGGCGCTGGAGGAGCATCATACCATAGGGCAGTATGGTTGTCTGATGGTAGTGTGGTAGGTAGATTGGAGTGCGATCCACTAGGTTGTAAAGCCAAGGCATAGTATGACAGGTCAGAGAAAAGATTGTTAAAACTGTTTGAGATGGTCCTAGGGTCATTACAAAGTGCACCATTTATGATCATTTCATCTGGAGTGACCGACTGCGAGGTTCCGAGAAATGATTTGACATGGGCCCAGAATTTCCTCGGGTTGCAGGCTGAGCTTTGTAGAAGGTCCTTGCAGTATTTGCTTTTAGCAGCTCTAACTTGTCTCTTACATCTGTTCCTTAGTTCACGATAGACAATAAGATCTGACTGTAGGCCAGTTTGTTTGCAGCGAATCCAAAGCTTGTCCCTCTGGCGCAGATTAGCAAGGAGGTCTTTAAGCAGCCACCTCATCCATTTTCCTCTGACCCTCCTAGTAGTCTTGGGGGCATGTTTATATTGAATGGTAAGAAATTCATTTATGAATATCTGTAGAGCAACCGCAGGGTTTTAAATAATTGATTAGCAGTTTTTTTCCTGGGACAATACTAACTGTACAGAAAGTATTTATATAGGATTTCTAGAAGTGTTATGTTTGTTAAACACAATGAGGCAAGTGCTATGCATTTTTACAATGTTTTAGCACTTTTATGAGCAAAACGCTAATCAATTTTTAGAGTTAAATAAAACTCTGAACCTCCACATCCTTTGTTTGATAGATACCTGCCCACTAAATATTGGAGCCATCATAGAGAAATGCATCCTGGTCAATATGAGCTAGATTTGTAAATGTGATTAGTCCTGATGGAGGAGATGGAGGCGCAACCATAGATAGGATGCAAAAAGTGGGTGAGTGGTTTGTTAGTGCATCTGCAAGGATTTCTGCTTTTGACACATGTTCCATATGGTTAACCATCACCCAGTCTAAGAGTGTACCCATTTGATGGGATGACGTGGCTCTAGTTGCTTCAGAGATCAAATGGTGAAAATTATAACTAAGCGTGAGTGATTGCAAGGATATTTGAGCTGACCCTAACCAACTGAGGTTAAGAACACCTAGGATGGCAGCCTCATTATGATTTACAGTCTGGGAGGTGATGTCAAGGAGTTCTTGAAGACCTACTATGCCCCCAGCAGGTGGATTACAGGCACAGATAATATGAAGCTTCTTCTCCCCCAATACAATAGCTGCCTGTATGAATTCGCACACTGCGGGAGAGGCAGATGCCGGGAAAATAGAGATGTTAAGGTGGTTTTTGAAGAATAGGGCAACTCCACCTCCACGCTTAGATGAGGATCTATCCCGACGGAACAGGGAATAGTTAGGCAAGCAGCATATGTCATCAGGTATTCCGGGTTTTAGCCAAGTTTCTGTGAGACAGAGTACATCAGGATTGTAGAGTTTCACCAGGCCTCGAGTTCTGCATGGTGACAGGTAAGACTTCTGATATTGATATGGGCAATTAATAATCCTTTCTTGGACATACCAGATAACTCATTTGGGGAAAAGAAACAGGTAGGTAGACCTGGATTTAGTTTGATGTCCCCAGATAGCAGGATAATGATCATGGCTAGGAACCAAAGCCTTGCACAGTGGCAGGTTAGGGCGAAAGCACATCTCCATGGCAGCTTCCTCCTGGCATGTAGAGGGTAATAGATGCTGCCTCTAACAAGGAGGATAGGGTTAGGTTGCAGATCAGGCTTGGTCTCTGCATTCAAGTTATAGAAACTATAGTTCCAGTAAGCCTCTGAGGAGTCTTTTGCCATTTGGTTACATGGAAGAGCCCATGAGGCAGTGTCCAGGCTGAGTAAAAGGACAAATGACAAGAGTGCCCATAGCAGACTATACTTAGCCATAGTGTTACTATTTGACTTGGGTAGGAAGGCTAGTGGTATACTGAGACAGAGGATAAGCTCTTAGGGCTAAAGAGATAGTGTGTGTAAAATTAAGACTGCCAATGGTGACAGTGTTCCACCATTTTAACCCTTGGCCGAAATTAGAGATAAAGCAAAAACAATGAAGTGTTTTCTGCTAGCGTAGCAATTATTTAGAAGAAGTGGATCAGAGAAGCAGAAAGTAAAGCCTCACAAAGGTTAATTAGGAAAGCAGACCAGCTGGAGGCTCTACTAGTGGTAAAGATTACAGTGAGGAAATGAAGACCTATTCAAGATATGTTAGATGGCACCCCTAGTGGCAGAATTTTATAAGGAACCAGTGGGAGACTAGACAGATAGCAGTGGTGTTCGGCAAAAAGTCAATGCAAAGCAGAGGGTGCCGAAGCCCAGAGACTGATAATCCGACAGAGAAAAGGCAGGGTCAAACAGTGGCCGAGCAGAGACCAGCAGACCAATTAGAGGAGGGTGGCAGCAGGTGACCACCTATCAAACCCGCACAGTGCTAGCCCAAACACTTAACCAGATTTGAAGGTGTCCTGTTCGTCAGGAGGATGGAGGTACGGGCAGCTGGCAGGATTAGCCGCGCCGCTCACTGGGAGCACGATCAGGCACAGAGGATCTAGTTTAAGATATTAAATGTAGGTTAAGATAGGATGTTATTAGCTAGGGCAGAAGGTACCAAGGCAACTTGAAAATTACTCGGGGGTAGCAAGACAGGAAGCCCAGGTATGGAACTGCACAGTAGATAGCAGAGCAGGCACTAAGCAAAGCTGATAGGCAAGCAGATGGTGAAAATAGGAAGATGTCTTTAAAGGGAAGACAGGACAAGTGTTAGGCCTAATAGCTGCACTCTGTATCTTTAAGAGATGTTGCAATATTAGTGAGAGGGGAGGATGAACATTGCTAGGGGTGGTGCCAAGGGGGGAAGGAGAGTATTTAATAAAGGCTGGAGGTGGGGGATGGGAGGGTAGGTGTAAACATTCAAGCAGCAAGGAGACAGAAGGACAGAAGGTGAAAGAGAAATTGAATTATTTGCAGGACAAAACTTACAACTGTGACCCAAATGGAATCTGGTCTAAACAGAAAAAACTGTATCACTTTAAACTTAGTTCATGATCCAGGGTAGCTTACCACTGGACCTTAAAACAAAGAGAGCTGTAATATTTTACAATCTACAAACCTGCAGCCTAAATGAACTTGCACTTCAAACTACCCTTGGAGTGCAAAATTGCTGTAAACAGGCTTAGGTTCACGTTTAAGTTAGGATTTACAAGACAATTTGGAGAGACTTAACAAGTACCACAATCAGAATATAACATTAGCTTAAGGTCCAGAGGAAACTGCAGTAGCAAAGAATTAAAGAACTGCAGCAGCCAGTCAGCAGGCAGAGTCAATGGTTCTGGAGAGTTCAGTTTCTACAGTGTAGCTTCAGTCTGGTGATCGGCAGGCAGTACAGCGAGGAAGGCAGCCGGCGGACAGAAAGGGTCCATACGTCTACTTGAAGCAGCAGAGGCACCCTTGTCAAGGGTGAAGCTTTGGTCTCGTGATCAGCGAGCATTACAGTGAGGAAGGCAGCTGGCGGAACAGAAGGGGTCCACCCGGCTGCTTGAAGCAGCAGAGGCACCTGTGTCAAGGGTGAAGCCACTATGAATGTGGAGTCTGATGTAGTGACCCAGCAGGAAAGATTGGCTACCTCAAAAAACAGGTTCAGCTTCTTTCAGCTAAAATTGATGATTTGGAGAACAGAGGTCATCGCAATAATCTCAGGGATTATTGGAGTGCTAGACAGTGTGGAAGGTTCCAACATGTGTTAATTTTTACAGATTTTCATACCAAAGCTCCTGACTTCTACTGGACGACTCGCTAGAGATCAAGTGTGCATATAGGTCTCTAGGTTCTTGACCAGATTGGGGAGTTTCCCATCGCCCTATTGTGGCCTATTTTCTACGTTTTTCAGCCAGGGAGCAAATTTTGTGCTTCACTAATGAACAGAATCCTCTGAAATGGAGCAGGCATACGGTGTATTTCTTCCAAGATTTTTCAAAATGTACTTGCAACCTGCCGAAAAGAGTTTGCACCAATCCACCAGGAGCTCTCCAAATGCCAGATACAGTATAACATGAAGTATCCCACCACACTTCCAGTTTTCTGGTAAGGCTGATGGCTCAAATGTAATTCTCCTGCTGATGCTCAGTGCTTCTTGAAGGATACTCGCAGGGAAACTCCCCACCAGCACAGCAAAACTCAGAAAGGGTGCAGTTCTGTAAATGTTAAAGGCACTTCCCCAGCCATATCTACTCAGCTAACAAAACTGCCAGCCCTACAGTTGGAAGCACACCTTCTGCAACTGCATCCTCTGTGCCAGCCTGATGGTGACAGCCTGGCACCTACCAAAATCTAAACAGCAATGAGATCGGGGCCAGGCCAGGTCCAAGACCTGCACCCCCTTCTCCTCTTACAGTTGCAGTGATAGCAAGAGCAGAAGCCCCCAACCTCCAGGCTTGTCTGTAGATTGTGAGCCCTCATGATGGTCTGTTGACCTCACATAAAAACATCCCTGGATTGCCCTCGCAGTGGACCAAACAGCTTCTACATCTGCTCCGATGGACTGGGACGACAATGTGGATCCGGAGCAGGTCTACTCAACTCCTCTGGAGAAGAAGAGGTTATTCTCTGGCCATCATGGTCACAAGCTACAGAGACATCTCCAAGCTCATCTCTAGCGGCAACAGCTAACTACTGGCCAATCCTTGCTGCTGCACCTACCTCAGATGGCCGAGTCTATTTTTCAGACTTTCTTATGGACCTAGTATTTCTCATTCAGACTTGGTAATGTTTTGCATCTGATGAGCCTTGCTGCAGAATCATGGTAGGGTGGGTGACACTTTCTAGGATTTTGCTGCTCAGCAGACACAACACTTACTGGTAGTGTGGGAGGAGGGGGGCTGATCTCTAGCATTTGGTGCTCTCTACCTACCTCATTTTCCCGTGCCCTCCTTCCTTGAAAGGCACACTTCTCTAATTCAAGTGCTGTAAGGACCAACAGGCTTGTCTTTGGTTCTCTCCATTGCCAGACTTCACCCGGCCATCTCCTCCAGTGTATTACATTATCTAACTTAATCAATGGAGGTATGGTGCATCTGAAGTGCAACTGGTGTAGAACTCCCTTTATGGCTCACGGGCTTTCCAAAGACTAGTGGGTCACCTGTGTTATTACCTCACTGTTTCTCTTCTCCCTTTCCTCCTCCATGCTGTTCTGTCTTTCCCCTCATAATGTTAATTTGTACTTCATAACTGCACCCCCACCCCCCACCCCCATATACCTGATGTTCCACCTCTGGCCCTCCCCTTGGTTATCCTAGAATACTTTGTCCTCTTGTTGTCCATATTTCACTCCATGTTGGAGACTTTGTCCATGGGTGTGACTGCCTGACTATTATTGCCTGTGCCCGAATGCATTTGGGAGGAGCTTATCTTTTCCCTATCCTCCACCTTCTTTCTCCTTAACATTCTTCTTCCCTCTGTGATTGCTATCCCTTTCCCTCTCTATTTTACATTGCATCTCTAATTTTGCTGAAGTACCCTACTACCATGTTCGTTCATTATCATCAGGGACCCTGCCCCTCGTTCCTCTCTTTCTCATTGTTTCAGTGCTACTCTTACATAGTGGCTTCCAGAGGGAAAATGAAGTAATGCACCCCCTTTTGTGGTAGGATGGTATTAGCATGAGGTGTTTGCTACATATATCATGGCGGGAACCTCTCTGGTCTTTGTCATGTAGCACACATACTACTGGGATGGTGATCCCAATGCTGGTGGGAGAGAAGGAGGACCTAGATGTTTTTTATCCACCAGTTTACTGTGCCCTCCTCTTCCCGCTTCTACCAAGAAAGCTTTCATGTATAACTCAGCTGTACATGCTGTTATGAGTCCCCCTTTGGGTTTTTTCATTCTGGTATAACTCAGCTTCTAGGGAAGCATTTTGTCATTGTTGTTTTTTTCTGTGACTAACTTGTTCATTTGTTATTTTACTATCTACATTAGTTGGTTAATTACCTCCTTGGTACTACTGTTTCCACTGGCATGTTTTTCACTTGCACTATAACCCAGCATTTGATATCTCATGTCTGCAGTGTCCATTTTATTAATGATTTTTTCGATCTCTCCCAAGAGGGTACTTACCCTTTATGGTGCCAATGGATGTCAGACACTCTCACGTCATCATCCAAGCCTTCACAGGGTAAGGTCATAAAGAGTCTTGGCACACCCTTGAACTAGCTCGAGGTAGTGTAGCACCATGGGTGATTGAAAAACAGTGACCTGGAATGTTCAGGGCATCAACCATCCAATTAAGAGTAAGAAAATTCTAAATTACTTAGGGTTAAATGATGTAATATCACCCTACTACAACAAACTCATCTTCTTAAGCCAGAATCTGATAAGTTATATAGGGGGTGGGTTGGTCAGGGCTACTACAGTCATTACATATCCAAAAAGCGGTGTTGCCATATTACTCAAAAAGGGAGCCCGTTTCAAGTTGAGCACATTGTCCCAGACAAGGAGGGAAGATGGCTTTTGCTACCTGGTAACCTGCAAAATGAACCAGTTATCCTGGGCAGTATATACGCCCCTAATAGGGATGACCCAAACTTCTTTACATGGCTGGCACAACATCTGTCTGACTTATGTTCCTCTATGACAGTGCTTATACTCGGAGAAAATTTCAGTTTGGTACAAGACCCCCTTTTGGCTAGGTCCTCCCAGGACTGTGGCACCCCATCTCACTCCCATGCACAGCAGGCCTTGCAACATCTTTGTGCCGAGTTTAATTTGGTAGATTGTTGGATGGTATATCATCCCATGGCAAAAGTCTACACTTACAGATCATCCAGATTTCAAATGTTTGCGGGCTGGACTTTTTATTATGTAGCTGAGTTATCCTTTCTGATGTTTTAGGCTCCTCAATCCAGCCTATTTTACTCTCAGATCATGCCCCAGTTTCCATTGTTTGGACACCCTAGCTTATTATAGCCAAGTCACCCTGATGGCATTTTAATCCAGCCATACTCTGCTCAGTAGACTTCAAGGGCTGGTTGCAAAAAGAAGTCACATTCTACTTTGAAACAAATGTATTCTCTCCCTGATGTTTCCCAATCCACAATATGGGAGGTCTTTAAGGCCTTCTTTAGAGGCAGACTTATCTCCTACACCTCTAAAGAAAACAAAAATAGGAAGGGGAAATTGTGGCACTCACTGCGCAACTTAAACTAGAAGAGGCTTTATATCAACAATCACAGAGACAGGAATAGGAGATCAGACAAGTGCTTGATATTCAGTACAAGTTATCCTTAGGAGGCAGTATAGCACAGTGGTTTAAGACTCTAAGCTGCAAATCTAGAGACCTGGGTTTGAATCCCACAGCCCCTGCTTGCATACTGTGTGACCCTGAGCAAGTCATTTAACTTCCTTGTGATCCCAGGTTGCACCTGTAAACAAGCTTTCAGCTTAGTGCATCTCTCCAGGTAAAACAAAGGGTAAAAAAAAAAAGTTGAATACTATATACACCATCAACAAGCCATTTGGGTGCAATTGTTCTTGAAACAATTCTACCGGCTCAAGTGTAGGCAAGCAGAGATGCAGATACCATTTATTAAACTTCCAGATAGAGGACTTGCTACAACCCCTACACAGATCAGTGCAGCCTTCAGGGACTACTGTTCTAACCTCTACAGTAGCAGTAGTACCCCAACCAAAAGTCGGTTATGCTGATTTCTTTAAAAACCTGTCCTTGATCCAATTACCCCCCCACCCCCCAAATCACAGAGACATTAGAGGAGGGGATCACCATGGCCAAAATAATGGCAGTGATTCATAGCCCAGCCTCAGGGAAAGCCCAAGGACCCGACAGCCTGAGCTCAGAATTTTATCAGGCCTTCAAACCCCTACTCACCCCCAGATTGTATGACCTTTATTGCCATGCCAAAACTATAGACTGATCCACATTACAAGTGGCTGCTGTCAGTCTCCTGCCAAAACCCAACAAAAACCCATCCATTTGTTCCAGTTATAGGCCTATATCTTTACTCAATGTTGACTCCAAAATCCTGGCGCTCCACCTGGAGAAGGTCCTGCCTCTTCTAATACATAAATTGCAAGCTGGGTTTATGAAGGGTTGGCAGGGGCAGTGATACTCTTTGGGTGGCGAGTCTTGTTCACATCACTAGTCATGGTCCTAATATGGCAGCCCTGGCTGCTATTGATGCAGACAAGGTGTTCAATTCCATAGAATGGGACTGCTTATACTGCGTGCTATGGCAGGTAGTCAGAGGACCCCATTTTGAGTCTTGGATCCAAATTCTCTCTTCATCACCCAAAGCAAGGGTTCTGGGTAATGGTGTACTGTCCGACTCTTTTCCTTTATTTTGTGGCACCAGACAGGGGTGCCACCTTAGCCCCCTACCTTTTTTTGTTAGCCATAGAGTCTCTTAATGTAGCCCTTAGACAGCACCCTGCTATTTTTGGGATCACAGTAGGGGACAGGTCCTATACAACCTTATCATATGCCGATGATCTTCTTCTCATGCTGTCATGAGTTGAGATCTCTCTCCCCCCAACACATGGGATCTTTTTGATTCTTTTGGAGCCATCTCCGGGCTCTGGGTAAACTGGAATAAAACCAAATTATTGCTTCTTTGTAAGAGAGATCCTAGTTTGCTACTCTAGACCATAGAAGGGTTGCCTGGGCACCAGACACTATCTGCTATCTAGGTATGCTGGTCTCCAGTTGTCTGCAGGATATGTGTTAGAAAAACTTAACCAGACTACTTGATTCCCTAAAAGCAGACATCAGTAGACTGAGTAAACTTGTGTTTAATATTACCTGAAAAGATTGCAGCAATCAAACTCCTGGTCATTCCCAGGCTCCTTTTCTGTATCAGTAATTTGCCAATACTCATCTACCCTAAAAACTTGGCATAAGGTGGACATAGTGTTTTCCAATTTCCTTTGGGAGGGCAAATGCCCCAGATTTAGCAAGCTGACTCACCAGACACCGGCGAGATAGGGTGGTGTTGGAATATGCCCTGGCCATGGGCCTACCATGCTAGCCATAGAGTTAAACAAGCCCTCTGCTGACTTGACCCAGTGAACCCCTCTGCACCATCATGGGTGGAGTTGGAGCAAGCCCTCCCAGGACCGTGTCCACTGGTGACAGCCCTCCAGGATCCTTTTCCAAAAACCTGCCACATCACCCTACCAATTATCTTTACTTAACAGGCCTGGGCTTGCATAACAAAACTGATGCACTATAAATCCCTTCATTCTGGCCTATATGAATGACTATGGAATAACCCATGGCTCCAAATAGCAACAATTTCCAATACAATGGACCTCCTGCGTAACTAGAGGGCTATAAACAGTAGGCCATTTAATACAGTAGATGCATGATCAGGCCCTCTCAAATCTTTCAATCAACTCCAGACTGAGTATGCTCTCCCCAATCATGCTCTATAGAGATATTTTCAAATCAGGCATGCACTCCACCTGTAGGTCACCAAGGAGCATACCCGTTCACAAAATGTCTTGACTGCTGAAATAGCAAGATGGTTAGCACAACAGAAAGGCCACAATGGGAAAATTTACAAAACAATTCAGGCTTGCTTCCTGCCTAACTGGGACACCAATAGATTGAAATGGGCTTCTGAATTGCAGGAACCTTTGGACCCAGACACCTGGAAACACTGCTGATTTGAAGCACATCTGGCTACTCCTGACCCTAAACTCCAATTACTTCAAAAGAAAATCTTAAGTAGATGGTATCAGACCCCAGACAAACTTGTCCATGTGGGTCTCACCCTCCCCAATGAGTGCTGACAATGCTAGACTACCCCCAGAACCCTATTACATATTCTTTGGGGATGCCCCCACTTTTGGGCTTGGTAGCTTTCACTCATAGAAGATCTGGAGCATGATCTAGTGATCCCCTCACCCTGCTCTTCATGGTTATGGATTCTTGGAGATTCTGGATTACTCTCCCTGGAAGGGTTTCATCACATATCCCTTCTATTTTCCGCAGTGCTAGAAGCTAAGTGCCAGATTCTGCTACAAAGGATGAAACCTGACTGTCCAACAGTTATTCAGTGGCTTCAGGCTGTCTCCACTGCTGCCTCATAATTTCAAGTTCTACATTAGTGCCAGGGTACTCTCCTGAAATGTTATCACTCATGGGCACCCTGATTAGGTAAAATTGGGGTCATGGACTAATATCGTTACAGTCCCGGACAAATTCCCCACTACTTTGAAAGGAATCTGATGATTTCTTTCCCCCTTTACTATACACCTTAGATCCACCTTTCCCCTTGAGGTCTCTAACTTATTGCAAATTAGGTGTCATCTCCAGGTCACTTGCCACTTTGATGGTGGTATGACTAAGGATCTTTTCTGGCTGCCCGTCGACATGCCCACTTTTCCATTATGGCCCCTTAGGATCTGTCAGGTCCTGGTAGACATGTAGTTGTTTTTTCATATCTTCTGACATTAAACAGTGCTTTGTATTTCAGCCCCAGGCAATTACTGTCCATGTGGACACAGTTTAGGCTGCACTGTTATGATGTCTAATGTTTACTCCTTTGTATTAATGGATGTCAGTTTATATACTTACCATGAAATGTTTTCCTTCTGTGCTTTTATATCGTTTGTAAACTATGTTCATAATAGATCTTGTCTCTTGATGAGCTGTATGTACATACTTTGCACATGTTCTTGCTGATGTTGTTCTGTTGATTACTGCTTTGTATACTGTGTTGAAATGTTCTTATTGGAAAACTTCAATACTAATATTCTTATTAAAAAAATACAGCTCTGCACCCATTACACAGCATCACTCCTATAATTTCCTTTATATTTCACTCTGTACATGCCTACCCTCTATTACCTTCTTCCTGTTGCTTTAGACCTTTTCTGCCTACATCTTCTACTGGTAATTACTTTGTCACACTATTCTAGATACGGTGTTTCTTGTTCCCTCTTTTTGATTTCTTCATGCACGCTAGCGCAGATGAACTCGCTGAAATGAGAGTTGTTATACAGGGGTGTGAGGGGGGTACATCCAGTGGAGAACTCAGTTCCAAGGGGCAGGTCAGTGGCAGGCGAATCAGTAGGCAGGCTGGCAATGACTCACTTTCTATTTTTGGGGCGGAGTTGGCAAACTTTTCAAAGGACAGAGGCGAACCAATAGTGGAATGACTCGGTCCTTTGATGTGTAAAGACCTGCATTACATTGACTTCCTGATTGCGCATTCACACTGCCGTAGCACTTACAGTGTGAATGCACTGAGCCTACCCATTGCTCCTATCCTCCCTGCATTCCTGTTTGAGCCCCCTGCCAGAAAATCACTCCCTCCCCACTTCCTTCCACTGCTGCTATCCTCCCCAAACCCTTGTTCTGTTCTAGGCCACACACACACACACACAGAGCAAATCCCTCCCTCTCCCTCCCACTGCTGCTGTCCTCCTCGCACCCTCCATTCCCCGTCCCCACACTCCCAGGGTCCAGAAATGTTCACATCCTTTCCTATAAAAAAAAACAAACAAGAAAACCATCTCTAATGTCTTTATTTCTTTAAACCTGAGGGGGAAAAAAAAGTTCCATCGTTGTCTCCACTTCCCCCTCCCCGACCCTTCCACTGTGCACTCACCTTCCTCCCCCCTTACCCATACTTGCCTCCGGAGGTCGGGAGCAATGATCTTCTGTGGACCAGGAAATGTCTGCACTCTTCAAAGCCAACTGGCAAAGTGAAGATTTCAAGGTAAGCCGTATAATAGGAAACAGTGGGGGGGTAGGAGGGGTTCCAACTTAGGTTGATATCTCAGCCATTTTTTGAGATTTTTGCAGCAAATTTTCAACATGGAGTTCTTGGGATCCCATCTCCTGATCACTGTCACTGTCATTTCGTCACTTGGTCCTGAAGGGTGATTTCGTGGTCACTGTGCGGAATCACCTTTTGGGACTGATCAATGAAACAACAGTGCAACTGGTCATGAGTTGGGGTCCCAAAACCCCATGTTGCAAATTTGGTGAAAAAAGTTCAAAAAATAACTGTTATGAGTGTACTTTGGGCAGTTTCTATGCACACTCCTAACCTCACCAGTTTTTAATATTTTTACTCCAGATTTTCAACACTGCCATTATTTCACACACCCTTATGAACAGTATAGCAGTCGTTTTTCATATCTGGCCTGAAACACATTTTTGTACCTGTGGCGCAGAATGGAATGTTGGCTCTGCAAAATCACATTTTTGGATGAGTGAATGAAATTATGTAAGACCCCCACCCCCATCATTTTGCAAACAATGGGTGGTATGCTGTTTAAATCTGCCAGCAGTACGAGGTGGGGACTGAGTTCGGGGAGGAATAGGTCACTCAGCACAAAGGCTAGGTTTGGCTACTCTGCACTGGGGCACTCAAGTAACTCCGAACACAGGAAGCAATAACTGTAATGTCCAATACCAGGAATGGGATTCTTAAGTGTGGTTTTATTCACATTCAAGCAGAACAACGAAGCATATATGGACCCCCATGGGGCTACACTCCTGGTAATGCAGATTAAGAGAATCAAGAACACTTCCTCAACACTTTTAGCCCTCAGGCTCTGAACCCACTAGGCACACAGCCCAGACTTGCATGCTGCTTTGGGTACACAGCCAGAACTTATACACTGTTCTGGGTTTTCCCTGGCTCGGCTCCCTTGCTGGCCACTCGGACACCTTCCATATGTCATGGAAACTTTTTCTGGTGGCTCCCTAAACCACCTAAGAGCACCTCAGCTCTATCAGGGAAACTTCCTTTTAATCCCACGTCTGGGTACTTTCCTCAGGCACTGGCCAAGTACCTGAGAGAAAGTAAAGTTGCCACAGAGCAAATCTGTAGAGGTGAATTTGGTTACTACTGATGGGGGTCTCACCTCTGGCTTCCACAATTCATACCCGGCCATTTCTCTGGACAGTAAACATCTCATACTGTAAAGCTTGGCAGTGTAGATTAAGGCTAAATGTATGTCACATTTCCTCTACTTGTCTTGCTTTCCCTTTGTGCTGGACTTGAACATACTTTTACTTGGTATAGCCAATTGCACTAGGCCCCCCACTGATTAAGCAGTCCAATCCCCACTTTACTTCACTCTTTGTGCTGGACTTGAACCTACTTGAGTTAACCGGCAATGTCTATTACACTAGACCGCCTACAGATTAAATAGTCCAATCCCCACATTCCAACAGTTCAGGTGAAAAACATAGGCCCTATGCCAGAGCAAACTCACCCTTTGGTTGCAGGTGCCCCATAGGCAATTCCTCCACAGGAATTTCTCTCTCAGAGCTTCTGGTGCTGCAGCACAACTTGATATAGGCAGCTTCTTCCCTTAGCCGGAACCAGGAGGGTTGCCCCTGGACGACAGGCAAATCTCCCCCCTCCATCCTTTCAGGGATGGGGCACATGGACCAGTAACAGTGGTCTCCACCACTTCAACAATCAGCTTACTGTGTTCCTCTTTTGGTGGAAACACACACCTCCCTTACAGTAGCTCTAAAACAGAGCTTAAGGCTCTGAGAGCCTGCACGCAGACTGCTGTGCTGCTGTATCTCACCAAGACTGCACACAGACTCTGTTCAAACTCCCCAACATTCTATCCTAACTTCCAACTGCAGCATTCCAGTGTGGCTCATGCAGCTGCAAGAGTTCTATGGTGATGTCATCCCTCAGTCTCAGCTGAGACTGAGAACAGAGTGAGACAGTGTGAAATCCATTTAACTGGAGTTTCACAAGCTGCCTTTCCTGCCTACCACTAGGTCTTACTGGGATTCTAGTAACCCTGGGTAACAGGGGGATTACAATTACACTGGCACTTTTTATGAGGTGGGGTCATAAGAATGCTACATTGAAAATTTGGTGTGAAAATATTAACAGCAAAGTTATGAGCATGCATTTAAATTAACAAATGCAGGCTCGTACCTTTGGTACTTTCCAATATTTTGACCACAAATTTTCCTCATAGCCATGTCTTCACTGCACCTCACAAATGTGACAGCTGCCATTTTCCAGATCCTGGGCAATATGTTTTTTTGCATCCCGAAAGGTGATTTCACAGCCACTGCATGAAAGTATCTTTTAGACAGGAGTTGAAATTGTACTCTTCCTTTCTTCATGAGGTGGCATAATAAGATGGCTATGTTGAACATGCGGGGTTAAAATATTAAAAAACAATGAAGTTATGAACCTGTGTTGAAATTTCCCAACATTGGCTCTCCCCAAAATGGCACCAGTGCACATGACGCACTTTTGGCATTGACAAATGCTTGTTTCCTTTGTTTTATCTCTTGCTTGTTTTTAAATTTCACTGCTTGTACCCTTCTACCTTCCTTCTACTTAACTTCCGCCTTGCCTTTCCTTAACAGTTTCATACTCCTGCCCACCGTAGGTTGTTTCCTCTTTTCCCACATAACAGGTACCTAACTGTTGGTAAAGGCTGTTACCTCCCTGCTGTTACCCCTTACCCCTCCTCCAAGATTTTCTCCACAGGCAGTAGCATGTAAACAGGCACTTTACCTTACCTTATTGGACTGACAGAGTTTCCTGCATACCTGCTGAAGCCTCAGATGCCAATCACTTCAGCAGTTCAACTCCTGCTCTCTTCTCCTCATGCTCTGGGACATGAGCATGATTTGACATGCTGAAAGGGTGTCCTTTTAAAAGTGATCTTTTAAGAAGGCTAGGGAAGTCTGAATGTAGACAACTGCTTCACTTCCGCCTAAGCCACAACCCTCAATTAACAGTTACCCTCGCACATCTAACTGCAAGGATGCTTGTCAGCTGCCTTCCCCCATCTCAGACTAGCACAATGGTAACTACTGTGTTTTTTATACCCTCACTGAATGTCCCAATTAACCTTGCTGTCCCTACACTTCTAATAAAGTATCTGTCTATTTATCTTTTAGCAAGGAACATTCTAACAGAAGGAGTCTAACTGCCTCAGTCAGCTGTCTCCTTGCTGTGATAGCAAGAGCAAAGTTGCTCTGAGAGCCAGAGCTAGCTACAGGGAAGTCTAAATGCAGACAACTGCTTCACTTCTGCCTAAGCCACATACCTCAGTTAACAACCATTCTCATCCAGCTCACTTCAAGGATGATTGTTAGCTGCTTTCCCCCAACTCAGACTAGCACATTGATAACTACTATGGTTTTGCACCCTGATTGAAGGTCCCAATTTACATGGAGACCCTACACTTCTAATAAAGTATCTGTCCACTTAACCCTTAGTTAGAAATGTTCTAACTGCCTCAGTCAGCTGCCTAATTGCTCCAATAGTAAGAGCAAACTCCTTGCTCTGACAGCAAGAGCTAACTACAACCATGAGGTTTTTTTTCCAATTCTAATCCTTCTCAGGTCTACAATGTTGTTTCTTTTTTTTTATATATTATTTATTTATACTACCTAGAGGGACTCGGTCTGCAGCTCTCCATTCTCCATTCCCTGCCTTACTTCCCCTACAATCCCCCATGGGTTTCCCCCTGGTGACAGGGCAGAGGTGAAGAGGTGCCGGCTTTCCCCTACCCCTGAGTGAAATCCAGATACTCATGGAGCCAGGACAGGAGGGTCATTACAGAGACTGGCAGCTCCATTTCCATCATTTTTTCTCCACCCCCCACTGATGGTGTACGTTGGCAGCTTGCTTCCCAACTCACATCTCCTCAAGTCACTGCCAGAGGGAGATCGATGAGCAGGACGGCAATCCCTCCCTCCCTGAGAGAGGACAGCAGTCCTCTGGATGCTCAATACTGTCTCTCCCCCGCTGACTCCCAGCGTCCGGGCTCATTCCTGAACCTGGGTCACCAGCATGGGGTGAGGTGTGGCATCCAGTGTCTGAACCTTCAGCACCACTGGGCCAGCTACAATGGTATTTCTAAGCCAAATGTGGCAGCCATTATTTCTTCCTTAAGAAGAAACTGATATATATAATATATAATACTCAAACGTTGCTGAACTAGAACATTTTACCATCCAGTAAAACTGCAAGATATTTGGTTTTGCCTAGTTTCATTGCACTGCTGGTTTAGGTAAACAGGCAAAACAAAACAATGCTCTTGAACTCAACTCAATTTGGGCTGGCAGTATACCTTACATGTAAGAATAATGAGCTGTGAATGCGCCTGGTACATTCAGCAGATCTGGGTTTGATTCCCACAACCTCCACATATATTGTGTGCCTCTAAGCAATTCACTTAAACATCCCTGTACTCCCCGATCACCCCTGAAAACAGGCTTTTGTACCTAGCTGGCTTTACCCAGTTACAAAAAGAATTAAAAAATCATGTTTGGAAGGCTGGCTGGGGATAGAAGGATTGAGCATCCTGGGGACTGCTCTCCTTCTCTGGGGGGTAGGTGGTAGAGCGTTTCGTGCATTCTGGACCTCTGGTGGAGGCTGGGGATACCTCCACTGCCATCGACACATGCAAAAGGGTGGCGGGTCAGACACTGGTGTCATTGCAAGTCCCTGCCCCCAGGGTCCTTCAGCATGCAAAAAAATCCCAGCCTTACATGATGCCTCTGCCTCTGTGGCTGCTCCCACCTTGATTAATGTCCACGAGGGGGTCGGTCATGATCTCATGGCCCTGCCCTGGGGGGCAAGCCAGGGCTCCAAGACTGTATACCTTGGAGAGGGGGCACCTGCCTGGCAGCCCCACCCAGGGTGATAAACCTGGGCATGGGGGGGCGGCAAGCAGAGCATGGAGCTGAGAGCTCTGGTATGGGAGTGAGGAGAAATGGAACAAAAAAAATCATGTTTATTACGCCAAAAGTCATAAAGCTGTTGAACCTTTAATGGATTGTGATGAACCAAGACAAATACAGATATGCCTAACTAATTTAGATATCCAATCTGAACACACAGTTTCCCACGTTGTGATATGAATAAACACACAAATGTGAATTACCATACTTAAGAAGTTGAAAACACACCCTCTACATTGAAATTAACAGAGAAGACAAAAAAGATCACAATTGACATTAACCACATGGTGAAAAAATATTGGTATATAATGACATAAATAGCCCTCAAGCCATTCTATAACTTAATAAGGCCTCTGAGGGGTGTCTCTTATGGTATTATAGATCAAGGGGCTACTCCTGACCAAGAGCATTCCTTTCCTGTGTGCATGAGTCCCCCTTATTCTGTGAAGTGTGTCTCATGCACAGTTGCCCTGGAAAAGGGTATGTTTGGATAAGGTTTTTAAAACAAAGAACATCTTAATGATCAAGCTCAATTGATAATATATTAATACTGCCATCAAGACCACTCTTACTGTTGTAAGAGTGGCTTCACATTTTTAGAGCATCAGAAAGGCTCACCTTCGGTTCGTAGTTCTCATACCCTAAGAATGCATGTGATGCTACTCTTACAACAGTAAGAGCAGTCTCGGTGACAGTGTTAACATATGTAAGAGACACCGGGCATGTAGGTTTGGGCAAGAGGAGGAAGTGAAGCTGAATGGTTCTCTCTGTCCAAACCTCACACGAAGTGTTTCTAACACCATAAGAAACACCCCTTGAAGATACTATTAGCTTACTATAAGTCCTTCAGTTTTAGCTGGAGTGATTTATAGTAGGTTTAGAGCCTTCTTTTTTAAATTTACATGTGCCCCCACCCCCGTGGTGCTGAAGTGGAGTGCTGTCCCCAACACTCCTGCACAAGAGCACACCTTACACAGAATAAGAGGTACAGTGGCTCTGTGTGTTAATTAGCTAAAATCACCTTAGTAATTTATAATAGTTAACAAATGATAGTGAATAGTGATTCCATTTGAAAAAAAATGTCAATAATGATAACAATAATGATTAATTCAAAATGTATGGCAGTCTTATTGTCAAAAACGTTTGCCAAGGAGACTGAGGAGAGAAGAGCCTCGGTTATTAGTGAGGCAAAGGTTACTAGCAACGTAAGAGCAGCATTTTAATTTGTTTAGCTTTATTTCTTAATTACATAATGACAAGAAAGAATCCTGGACTATGATTGGTCAGTCATGGGATGGACCCGTGACATTATCCCAGTACAACATCACGGGTCCAGTCTCAGTACTGTGAACCTCCTGACTGCATTTTCTTTTGCACCTTTTGCACCTTTTATACCTTTTACATCTTCTCTTAAGAAACAAAAATATTGTTCCACACTAGCAAAAACTTTCTTTAAAATTATTTTTTTTAATTCTGTATAAGAACGAGCCATTGTATAATAGTAATAATACCCTCCAGGGTCTGTGTCATGGTGGAATAACGTCATGCCTCAAGTATTGGACGCACTTGACCTGTGGCATCGTGCTCAACCACCTGAGGAGTGACGTTATCCCAGCAAGACACACACCCTGTTGGGCATTATTGCTTAATTTAAGGCTGGTCTACTTTGTGAAGCATGTACAAAATAAATAAGACCATAGCTGGCTTGTCAGCACAGCAGTAGTGCTACCGCTTATGACACCGATGACCTGGGTTTAAAAGGTGAACCTGAGTTATTGGAGGGTTGGCTGGGGGGGAGGAGGAGGATCGAGCATCCACTGGAATGCTCTCCTCCCTTGGGAGGGAGGGCTGCTGCACCCAGAATAGTATTAACTCCTGGAGAAAGCTGGGGGGTTGGGCAACCAAGGGACAGCATTTTTCCATGGTGGAGGAGACGCATCTGCCAACATTCTGCATGACAAACATGCAGATATATCTGGGCAGCTTTGCACATCTGCTCTCCTGGGACACGAAAAGTTTTGAAAACATGGCCTGCAAGCATGATGGAGCTGACCACCCACAGACCTTGCACCTGGCTGTATGGCACACCTCTGGTTTGGGGATCCATTTCACAGCCCCAGAGGGGGTCACCCCCACAACAGAGGATAAGCTGTGAGGAAGATTGGAGTTGGACGATAAGTCCATACGGGGCCAGGGTGATGGGGCTGGAGGGGTCAGTCCCTAATGGTGGGCTGGTGTAGAGGAGACTAAAAAACAGCAGAAACTGCAAAATAAATAAATAACATCAAATAGCTGCGCATTCGAGCAGAACTGATAGACCTCTAGGCCTTTATCTGCCGGCAAATTTCGTATGTTCGTATGTTCGTAAATAGTGAAAGAAAACCTCAGGCAATTTTCAAGTATATAGCCTCCTCCCCATCTGGGATTACCTTACTTCCCCATTATCCTTCAGCACTCACCAAGTAACTGTCAGTATTTAGCCTAACCCCATCTAGGTATACCTTACTTCCTTATTATCCAACAGTTCACCCCAATTAATTGCCATAATTTTGCATACTACCTATCAGAACCCAAGCTGTCTGTACTGGTGACACCATATACTGTACCCTCCACTCCCTGTCTGCTCTGGCACCCACCAAGGATCTGTCCTTGGCCCTCTTCTAGTCTCCATTTTCTTAAATGACCTTCCCCTCACCTGCTCCACTGCATCTATTCACATGTATGCAGATGACATGGTACTCATTACCTCTATTTCCTCCATCCCTGACCTCATGGCCCCTCTCCAACTGGCCTTCAACAATATCCACTACTGGTTTCTGGCCAGTCATCTGTTCTGCAATGATTTTTGGTACTAGGTAGAGACTTATTAGGGCCCCCCCTTCCAAGTCCCTGATGGTGTTGTCCTTGAGAATGCTTCCTCCTTTGAATGACTCAGGGTCTGGCTAGATTGTCACCTTGATTTCTCTGCTCATGTGAATGCCATCCACCAGAAGTTGCATACTAAACAAGGGACACTCTACAGGAACAAATCAAGCATCCTTCTTCCTGCCTGTGGAGAAATTGTCTCAAAGATGATTCTACCAATCGATTATGGCGACATTGTCTATAGTGCTGTTCCAAAGTTAACCCTTCTCAGGCTGTATCCCCTCTTTCATGCCTTCTGCCATGTTGTCCTAGACTCACCCTAGAACCCCTCACTGTTCCCTGTGTTCCTCCTTATCTTTGCCCTTCTTTGATGCCAGACACCTTGCCTATTGTGTCACCTTAATCTCCAAATTCTGGATTGGCTCCCTCCCTTCCTGCTTACCTATTCTCACTCCTCTCTTCCCCTCCTTCCACCTCCTACTCCCTTCACAACTGTGGCCCCCTGGCTCCCTTACCCTCCCCCCTGTCAAATCCTCTGCTGGCAAAGCTGCTTTCTCCTTCTTAATATGTATAGCCTCGAGGAAAGGAGGGAGAGGGGGGACATGATAGAAACTTTCAAGTACCTTAAGGGAATCAACAAAGTCCAAGAGGGTAGCATCTTTCAAAAAAAGAGGTGTGCAAGAACAAGGGGGCACAATTTGAAGATAGAGGGGGGGCTGCTCAGAGGTAATTTAAGGAAGTATTTTTTCACAGAGAGGGTTGTGGATGCATGGAACGGCCTTCCGGAGGAGGCTGTGGAGTCAAAAACAGTGGTGGAATTCAAGCATGCATGGGACAGTCATAAGGCAATTCTAGGGGATGGGGGTAGGAAGAAGTAGGCTGCTGGTTAACTAGGATCTGCAGTTTATCCATTAGGTAGGGAAATGGGCCGACTGGGTGGGCCAAGCGGTCCTTATCTGCCATCAAATTCTGTGTTTCTATGTTACTTCCCCAAACTCTTGAGTCCATACCTCCTTCAGTTTGCAATGACCCTTTGTCCCTTCCACTAAAATCCCTTTTCCTCAAACTCTCTACTAACTCTTGCAGTTGACTCTGATTGATAGTTCAGAATGCATCTACCTACCCACATAGTACACTATCCCTACCTCTGCCCTAATTCAAGGCTCTCATATACCCTGTGTACTTTGTCCCTGCTTTTCTGCATGTCTCTCCCCCCTCATTTTGCTCCCAGATGCACTTTAATGAAATGCTGCTATTTAGATGCTGTTTTGTGCAACCTGAGCACTGTATTAACTCTTAATTGTTCAACGTGTATCTTTTAATTTTATTTTTTTGCAGCAGAATTTGTATCTTTTTTAATTTTGTGGTGTAATTGAGGTAAATTATTACTGCACTCTCCTTGTCTGCTTCCCCCAGGATACACTTGAAAGTGAACTATTACAATCCAGCGTGTTTTTCCTGGTGAAAATTTTGAAATAAATCAATAAATAAATACCGGTATACCAAAATTAACTCCTTTTGGTATATTTTAAATATTTTACAGGGAATGTATACTGTATAGTATATATGACTCATGTATGAATAATGTATGGAAACTAAATTTACAATGTAAAAAAAGCTGCAAGGTTGTTTCTTATATAGTTTATATATTGCACCTAAAGATTTCATATGTAAGTTGTCTATTTTTCTATCCTTTTATATATTTGGAATACCAAAACAGGGGTCAATTTTTGTATATGTCAACTACATTTTATCCATTCAAGGAAAATATTACTTTCTTTTACTGTGTGAAAAAATTGAAAAAAAAAACAAAACAAGCAAACAAAAAAAAAACCACCAACAACAGGGAACTTAAAAATAATAATTTTTTTTTTCCTGTTGTGCCCCATCACTTTTATTTGGTTATACTTTTCATTGCCAATCTTCAATCCCAGAGGATGGTGAATCACAAAGAATGTAGCAGAGATGAAAATACTGAGACTTTTTTAAATAGTTTTTTGTCTTTTTCTGCAGCTAATAGTATGTTCCTGTCCTTACATAGCAACCCATCAGTCACTCTGCTCTTGCACTGTTAAACAGTAGATGAGATACTGGAAGATGAGGGGAAATTGTCAAGTTCAAACATGCAACTCAAACCAAATCTTTCCAAAAATGTTTTCCTGGATACCTTCTCTAACATAACAATAAGCACTTTATTTTATGTAGTGTTGTTCATAGTCTGTATAATAAAAAAGCTTATTCATTGACGTGCATTGCATAATCAGTCACTCAACAGATAAAATCCCTGATATTTTGCCACATTGATATATACAATAGATAAAAGATGTATTGAAAAATTGTTTCCCTGAAGCAAATAATTAAATCACACCCTGAATTAAATCACACTGTATGCAGACAAGGCTGTAAATTCTTTACTTGCTCCAATTATCTAACACTTTTCCCAGCAGGTTATAAATCTCATTTAAAAGCACATTTCTTTGATCTCACTTTCAAATAATTTTAACTTTCATTTTTGTTATGTTAACTGTCTTTTCTGCAACTGTTTAGTTTTCTGAAGTGCTTTGAGATAACATTTTAGGTTTGCAAGGTGCTATCTATTCAGACGGTATTGTATTATAATAACTGGGTTAGGCTTGTTCCCAAAGGAAAACCATGGCATAATTTGCTGTTATAAAAGAGCGTTTATAACGGCAAACATGAGCATGGTTTCCCTTGCTATGTGCATGCCCAACCTATAGCTCTTCCGGGTTTTCATCGCTCGTCACCAGATTTCTTCGTTGGTTGAAACCGCACCACCACCACTATCTCTAGGCAGTAAGTAACTATTTAAAAAAAACTTCCTAACAAAATAAAGGGGACAACAAAACAAGAAAAAGTAAACTGCTGCTAAGCAACCTAGGACTCGACTAAACATCATCCAGACCGCAGCCGCATTTGACCATTTATTTTATGTAATTGGCTGTGGCGAAAAAGCCTAACCCAGCAATTATATAAAATAAAATATGGGGTGGTGTGTGTAAACTCGAATTTTACACACACCCTCAGGGTTGGATGCCTGGATAAACCCCTTGAGCTTCGCTCTCAGGGTTTATATGACATCCAACCCCTCAGGTGTGTGTAAAATCTCGTTACACACACCACCCCATACTTTATTCTCTATACAATATGTACGAAAGAAAAAGCAAGATTTTATATTAGCAGTTTATTTATTCAGGATAAACCAGATGAAAAGACAAGCTGGCACGGGGGTGAATCTTTTCAGACTGGATTTTTAGGTGGCAAGTGTAGCTGCTTACATCATCTTTTGCAGTCACATGTGCTGTTTTGTGCAGATTTGAAAGATTATTGTTACTCTCAGTGTGCTCAGCTCAGCTGTGGAATGGTCTGAGTAGTGACATAGTGACGGGGCCTGCAGAATGTAGTACAGTTCCCCCTCCCCCATACACACAGAAGGAATTGCACTGTAATTGTGCTTTGCATTGTTTTTTTTTGTTTTACAACACATGCATATGCCTGAAAGAGATTTACATTAATCAAAAAAATTGGAAATTATTTGTCCTCAACTTTTACACATCCTACATACTGCACTTCTTGTGAACTGGCTGTCTGTTATGCTGCTTTTCGGATATGTTGCTTCAGACCATAATGGGTGTCTCGTTAATTGGTATGTAGTGGACAACAGAATATAATGTTGACATAAGTGCATTGTATGCACCACTGTTTTGGCCTTAGTGTGGGCTGGCAGTGATCAAGCACTCTTGTTGTACTACATGGCACTTTCTGGGCTGTTGCTCAAGAAACCAGTTGATACTACCATAGCCTTCCCATCCCGGAAATATGATGGATGAAATGTAAGAGATGAGCTCATATAGGAAAAAAAAGGCTAGTTTACAAATATTTATTTGTAACCATTCACTACCATTGACATTTTGATTAAATACTGGTAGTGTGTTGGCTGTTGAAAAGTACAGGATTTTCACTTATGTAATGTTTCTCATGCCTTGTATCTCAAAATGCTTTACAGGGAATTTATTTATACATGATAGCCAAGCTGAGATGCCACATCTCTTTGTCAGTGAGTCCTTCTACTTGGGACTACATGGAGAGTTTCAGTACATTGGGACTGAGGTATGAATAGTGGTGCATCCTTCAGAATGTTGAGCCCATTGACATTTCCTACACAACTTCCCAGTACACACAGACAAGATGATTTGCATACCCATGATGCTTTACATAGAATGCTTTAGAATGCATGCATATGTCTTGAAGGGATTTACAAAAGTCAAACGAACTGGACATTATCTGTCTTCTGTTATTATTTATGTATCCTACACACTGCTGTTGTTTCAAGTTGCCTCTATATTATGCTGCAGTTCAAGCATGTTACTTCCAACTATAATGGGTGTCTCATCATTGGTCAATAGTGGACAACTGCCTGGTTTGCTGAAGAAGTCTTAGCATCTTGTGTGTATGCATCATTGCCTTGTTTGTTTGGTGGTTAATAGTGCAAGTTTGTTGATCTTTATGGTACTTTGCTGGTCTGTTGCTGAGGAAACATGTGGACATTCCCTTGGGTCCTCCAATAAAAATAGATGTAGTGGAGGGAAAAGTAAGAGTTGAAGTCATTGAGGAAAATAAGAAGTCAAAGCTAGAAATTTGGGCTAGGGACTTCACATTACCATTAGTACTTTAATTATATAAAGGACAGTAGAAAAATATAGGATTTTCACTTAAGTAGTGCTTTTTATTTTGGCTTGTATGCATGCACAAGCAACATTTTGCAGTAGTAGTACTGTACTAGCACTTTTAAAGGAGTGTCAGGGTTTTGGCAAATCCAAGGGATGCTTTAGCCAGTGTGTCCCTCAGCCACCAACCAGTGAGCATGCTGCCGATGACAGCAGTTTCAGAGAGTGCCACCAACTTGAAAGAAATCCACCGCTGCAATGAGAGATGGGCTAGTCATTGCAGCAGCAGATCTGACATGCCTCCATTTTGTGCCATTCCAGGTGAAACATTTCAATAAACATGGTGGCAGCTCTTGCCGTCCACCTCTCACAATCCCTAGAAAGCTGACTTTGGGGGTGCCCAGTCCCCTTGTTAGCATGCCCCCTTCCCAGTTCAATTTGTTTGCTGATGGGGTGCTCAATCCCTGTCAGCATAATGCCCCCCAAGTTTTATTTGTCTGCTGATGGGGGTGCCCAATCCCCCTTGGAATCAGGCCCCCCCAACACAGAAACACTTACTTTGCCAATGGGGTACCCAATCCCCATTGGCTCCAGTCACCCCCCTATAAAAACACAGGTAACACACTTGGAGCCCACCCCATTGTGCCCCCAATGTGCCCAAATGTCTTAGTGTCTCCTGTAAAAACCAAAACCTTCTCCCAAAGTTTTTTTCCCTGCAAAACAAGAAAACGGTCCCTCGTTGTCCGTGGCACCCCTCTCCCAACCCTCACTCACTCCCTGCGCTCCCCACTTGCCCACACCCCCCTCACCCCATACTTACCTATGGAGGTTGGTGCGGTAATCTTTGGTGGAGTGGGAACAAGTCTGCACTCTTCAAAGCCGTTGAGAACTGAAGAAATGCCAGTAAGCTGTATAATGGCATAAATGGGGGTGGGGGGTGTTCAACTTAGGTGTAAAACTTGGCCATTTTTTCAACTTTTGGCTCCAAATTTCAACATGGGGTTCTTGGGGCCCCACCTCATGAAATCAGTCACTGTCATTTCATTATTTGGTCCCAAAAGGTGATTTCATGGTCACTGCGTGGAATCACATTTTGGGATTGATTAAAAAACTGACAGTGCCACTGTTCATGAGGTGGGCTCCCAAAAAGCCTATGTTGCAAATTTAGTGAAAAAATTTCAAAAAATGACTGTGTTACAAGTGTGCATTGCACAGTTTCCATGCACGCTCATAACTTCAAGAATTTTTAATATTTTCACTCCAGATTTTCAACATTGCCATTTTTTCACACCTCCTTATGAACAGTACAGCTGTCATTTTTCACATCCTGCCTGAAATGTTTTTTCACACATGTGGTGCACAATGGTGCGATTTCTGTGCGATAAAAATGTTCTGGACAGATTAAGAAAATCACAGTGACACTGTTCATGAGTGGAGGTTCCAAAATATCTATTTTGAAAATTTGGTGAAAACATTTCAAAAAATGACTGTCATGAATGTGCATTACACAATTTCCACGCACGCTCGTAACTTCGAGAATTTTTAATGTTTTCACTCCAGATTTTCAGCATTGCCATTTTTGCACATTTCCTTATAAACAATACAGTTGTCATTTTTCACAACCTCCCTGATCATGTTTTCACACCTGTGGCCCACAATGGGCAAAGTCGCTGTGCAAGATCAACTTTTGGGACAAAACAGTGCCACTGTTCATGAGGAGAGGTCCCAAAATGACCATGTTGAAAATTTGCTAAAACAAAATCCCCCAAATGACCACATTACGGACGTGCTTTGTGCAGTATCTATGTACACTCATAAGTTTGCAACTTTTTCATATTTTCTTTCCAGATTGTCAACATTGTCATTTTTTACACCTCCTCATGAGTAGTACAGTTGTCATTTTTTGCATCCTGTCTGAAATGTGTTTCTGCACCTCTGGCTCCTAATGGCACAGTTGCTGTGTGAAATACCTTTCAAGACTGAGTAACGAAATGATAGTACCACTGTTAATGAGGTGGGATCCCAAAAAGCCACTGTTGAAAATTTGGAGTGAAAATACCAACAAACACCGGGGGTGTTAAGGTTTCCAACCATACACCCACCCTGTAGAGACTGACAGGCATCAGGGACATAACTTGGGTTCATTAGCTATAATGTTTGCAGAATTCTGCCCCCACCACCCACCCTACAGCCACTGACAGGCATTCTGGCGTGCCTTGGGTTATGTCACCCTAACGTTCACCCCATTCTCCTATATTGCACCCACCTCAGCTTATTTCCTTATGGAATGGGGTGAGCATAAAGGCCGAAGACCTCAATGCACACCCCGACACCTGTCGCTTTCTGCAGGGTGGGATGAGGTGGAATGGCATCAGCATTATGGCTGACCCAAAGTCACACTCCCAATGCCTTTTGGTCTCTGGAGGGAGGGGTGTTGGCTTTACTTCAATACTTCACTGCCATTCCTATTTTGCATTTCTAACTCCTGCACTACCAATACCAATGCCAGCAAGCCAACATTCAGCATTGACAAATGCTTGTTATACACTGTATCCCAAAGCACTTTACAAGCTATTTATTTACATGTGAGCTGAGAGGACACAACTCATTTTCAGTGGGGTCCTGCTTTTATTTGAGACAGCTTGATTCCTCTCAGGTCAATTGGTACTTTGATTTTAGTTGCTATTGCTTCCTGTTCTATAAAAGCAGTATCTTTCCCCATCAGCATCTTCGTGCTTATTGTTTGTTAATTTGGTGCTGTGGACTGTTTTTGTTTCACCCCTAGAAGCCCTTCTTGATAGCAGCAATTGTCTCTGGCATCATAAACTGTGTTTCTCAGCCAGTGCTTTTTTGGCATCAACTAATCTTTGTTGGGCAGTGTGCAGCTACTTCCAGCAGTTCCAAAGTTGTGAACCTTCCAGGGGTGTTTGTGTAGAAGGCCTTAACCAGCCTGAGAGCACTGCCTCCCCAACAGCAGTCCTCAGTGTCAGGGCAGCGTAGCCATGGTGTTGATGGTTCAGGAGTGGTGACTCCCTGTCAGTGGTCTTTTGTCTCATCTAGGTTGTTAAGGTGATTATTGGGAGCTGTGTCCCTTCCAAGGGTGTGTGTGTGTGTGTGTGTGTGTGTGTGTGTGTGTGTGTGTGTGTGTGTGTGTGTGTGTGTGTGTGTGTGTGTGTGTGTGTGTAGGAGGCCTTAACCAGCCTAGAAAAAGTTTCTCACAATTGGAAGTCCCCAGTGTCAGGACAGGGTAGTGGTGATGTTGCTGGTTCAGGAGTGGTGAATTCTGGTCAGTGGTCCTTTGTCTTAGCTGGGCAGAGGAGATGGTAAAGAGATAGTTATTGAGAGTGGTTGTCATTCAAGGGTTTTGTGTGTAGGAGTTCTTAATCAGCCTGGGAGCAGTGTCTCCCTAACAGCAGTCCCCTTTGTCAGGACAGAATACTGGTGGCATTGCTAGTTTAGGGGTGGCATCCCTGTCAGCAGATCTTTGTCTCATCTGGGAAGTGGAGCTGGCTTTTGGATATTGTGGCCCTCCAACCATGGATCTTCTCCTTTTCAGAAGTGAAAGGCTAAAAGGCTGGTTTAATCTAGGAATAGTGACTCCCTAGTAGTGGATCTTCCCATTTGTGGATCAACATACTAACATACTAAAATGCCAGCACAGTAGGCCTAATGGTCTTTCGTGTCTGCTCGTTTGGTCAGCCCTCACCCTGGGAGATGACTTTGCTTTCCCCCCACCCTCTCAGGATTCTCCATTTCTAGTCCAGGGTATTTCCCTTGCATTGGACTTTGCCTGCACAACCCTTCCCCTGTACCTGACCTGGTGATATGTGACAAGGGTGACTGCAGGACGGCGCCCCGCAGAAGGGCACAAAACCAAAAGGGCGACTGAAAAACAGTATGTTATTTAATGTGGAAGCATCACCCCCGTGCCCCCCCACACACCCCTTACTTAGGATTCTTACTCTGGAGGGGGGCGCAACTTGGGAAAGAGGAAATCCCAGGTCGCTCACATTGTTGGCGCCGATGTGCTGTCTCCCTTATGACCAGTCACCAGCATACAGTCACCCACATCACAGGCTACCCCTGTCCCAGCTCTTCTTGAACCCTTCCACAGTCTCTGCCCCCACTAGTCTCCCAGGCAGCAAGTTCTATGGTTCTATCACCATGTCAGTGAAGTAGCACCACTTCCTTTCTCCCCCCTGAGTCCCCCCATTCAGTTTCCACCCATGCCCTCTACTTGTCCCCCTCCTTCCTTCAGAGCACCCTGACTGAGCCTCCCCATGTTATCCCCTTCCAATCTGTACATATTTAGTTCCTTGAGCCTCTCCCCATAGGTCCTTTCCCCCAAGCCCCAGATCATTTTGGTTGCCCTCCTCTGGACCCTTTCCAGGAGGGCAATGTCCCTTTTTTTTGCAATTCAAACTTTGTTATGAGTTTTACAGTAAAGAGAATAGATCCACAACATACATGGAATAGGCAATTTGTACCATGAAAATAAAAATCTACCCTGCCCACTACCCTTCCCCTCCCACTCCCAGTACCCACTCACTCTAAGCACCCAGCAAAGAGCAAGATATTAGTGCGTAAATAAGTAGAGGATGGAATACCAATGCCAAGAGGTTACAATGTTTAATGAGTTTGCAGGGGGCCCCATATTCTATTAAACTTTTTAGACCTGTTATGAAGGCTGGCAATGGTCCTTTCAGTTCTAATATTTGCCAAGAGCTCCTGCAACCATTCAGTGTAAGAAATTTCTAAACTATCTTTCCAGTGCCTTAGGACCACTTTTTTAGCAGACATCGAAATCAAAGCTATATGGTATTTTCTGTTGTGTAGTGGAACAGAAGAAAAGTCTCCCAGCAGACATATTTTGGTAGCACATGAGGTGGGCGTCTGAATCACGGCTCCATCTGAAATGGCAACGTGATGTGGGCAAAAGCCCGAAAGACGAGGGGGCAGGGAGGGCGACCGGATGTGGTGGGCAACCCTAGCAACAGGATGTCACTATATGTCCACATGCATGGGGGGAGCGAGCACGACGAGTGTGGACTGGGAGGGATTGGAAGGGATGGAGGGGGTGGTGCTGTGGTCAGCTGCTGAGCTGCACCATGGCATCAGGGTTGGTCTCCACTTGCTCTGCGTGGGGTTCCAGGTTTGAGTCTGGGTCCGGGCGCTACTGCATTTTTGTTGCACCCAGCCCAAAACTTGTATTTGTTTGCTTTTGCACCCCACCGACATGCACCCCCCCGAGCTGAGAATCTTTAAGTAGGGGGTGAGTGGGGCGAAACCCCCCATGTGGGGGGTGGGGGCACAGCCTCCCCACAGAAAACAAAGCATTTAAATCCCTGGTGCCATTCTTCCATGCGACGAGGAAGTTAGGGTGGTGAAATTGTTTTTTCCGCCCTGATGTCATGATAATGCGAGTCGCCGTTTGGCACTCGCCATTATCACATAGAACCCATATTTCAGCTGAAAATAAGTTGGACAGACCTAAGGGATCTGCCCTTTGATTGATCATGGCCCATAATGGGGCCACTTTTGGGCAAGACCAGAAAATATGAAGCAGGTTACCCTCCTCTTGCATACATCGAGCACAAGCAGGGGAAGCTGCAATACCCATTTTAGGTAATTTTTGAGGGGAATAATAAAGGTTATGCATAATTTGGAATTGCATAACCCAGAGCCTGTCTTGAGAAAGAAACTTGTGACAACTTTTCCATAGGACAGGCCAGTTTATGGCCTTATCCGAGAATAGGGAGGACCAGAAAGCTATGGAGCTAAAGCTGTCCAGACAAATCCAATTATAAAGAATTCCATATATTTTGGATACTGCTTGTGGGAAACCTGCTAAGGCGCCTAACTCTGCCTGGGAGGAGAACTTCGAGGGCTGCGGGGGAGTGACCCCTATGACCTTAGTCAGAAGATGGCGTAATTGAAAAACTTTGAATATCTTGGCCTTAGGTATGTTTGATTTATTCAAAATTTCGGGAGAAGAGAGCCATGTGCCGTCTTCTTTAACAAAGTATGAGAGCTGGCAATCTCCTAACTGTGGGAGCCATCCAGCAGGAAGAGATTTACCCTCTATCTTGATGTTAGGATTACCCCTCAAGGTTTGAGCTATGTCCTCGGAGCGATTATATTTTAAAAAGGAACATAATTGGGAGTGGACTGTCATAGAGGTTGCAATCAGAGAAAGCTGTAGTTGTGTATGCAGGGAGCTTAGTTTCATGTATAAAAGTGTTGGTGGGGAAACCCCATGCTCTTTTATTAGGGCTAGTTCTATTTTGAGCCAAACTGGAAAGAAGGGGAGAGGAGACTGAGGATCTCTTACAGTCATCCATCTAAGATATTTACTGGCATGACTTGCCCAGTAATAAAGACCAATATGTGGTAATCTCAGTCCCCCCTTCGCTTTAGGAGCAGCCAGCTTATGAGATGCCATTCTTGTTTTTTACTGGCCCATATGAAGTCTGTGATGATACTGTGGACCTTCCTAAACCATGCCAAGGGAAGCCAGATGTTCAGGAGTTGAGAGGATAAAAGAAACGAGGAAAAACGTTTATCTCAATCAGACTAATTTTTCCCCAAAGTGATATTGGGAGAAGGGACCTTCATTTCAAATCTTGACTGACCGTGTGAACAAGGGAATCTAAATTTAGTTGTTGGAGGTGGGCTGAGTTCCTCGTGAGTTCTATTCCTAAATATCTCAGAGTCAGATATCCAGGACAGTCCTGATGCAGAAATTGTATATTTTTGAACTCTATGATTAAGAGGGAAAACCACTGGTTTTTCAATATTTAACTTGTAATTAGATACCTTACTGAATTCCTCAATAATCTCCAGCATGGAACATGCCCCTTTTCTCCACTCCTCTTTAATATATATTTAGAGCCCCTCAAAGGTAGATTGATAGATTCCCAAGAGGTCTAAGGCATCACTCTCCAAGGTCAAATAGTCAAAATCTCAGCCTATGCCAATGATCTTCTTCTTCAACTATCTCAGCCAGCGTAATCCATCCCATTGTTTGCTTTTGCAACCCACATGGGGGGTTTCACCCCACGCACTCCCCTACTTAAAGATTCTCAACTCCGTTGGGGGTGCATGTCAGGGGGGTGCAAAAGCAAACAATGGGAAGGATTATGCTGGCTGAGATAGTTGAAGAAGAAGATCATTGGCATAGGCTGAGATTTTGACTACTTGACCTTGGAGAGTGATGCCTTGGACCTCTTGGGAATCTGTGAATCTATGTATAAGGGGCTCTAAATATATATTAAAGAGGAGTGGAGACAGGGGGCAACCTGCCTTGTGCCAGAACAGAAAGGAAACAACTCAGATATTACTCTATTGCTAGATATCGGGCAGTTGGGGATTTGTAAAGGGAACTTGTCCACTTTTGAAACTTTGGAGGGAAACCAAATGCTTTTAAAGTATGCAATAAATAGTACCAGTTAACCCTGTCAAAAGCCTTCTCGGCATCCAGGGAGACCAAAACCACTGGAAATGTGGTGTCCTTGGAGATCGAGAAGACATGAGCCAGAGTACGTAGATGATCCACTGAGGACCTTTCCTTCATAAAGCCCACCTGCTCCTGTCCTATGAGATCTGGTAGAACCTTACTCACATGATCAGCTAAAAGTTTCGACAACATTTTAATATCCTGATTGAGAAGTGAAATTGGTCTGTAGCTTGACACTAATTCTGGGGGCTTGTCAGGTTTAGGGAGGAGGACAATCAGAACCACAAACAGGGATTTGTCTGAGTCAGCACAACAAAGGATATACTGAAAGACTGGCAAGAGTGCAGGGATCAATTGTTTTGCCAATACTTTGTAAAAATTAGGGGAAAAACCATCTGGCCCAGGGATCTTCTCTGTGGGAAGATCCTTGATGACTCTCAAATTCAGCCTGAGAAATAGCAGCTGTCAGAGAGATGTGTTGTAGTTCTGAGAGAGAAGGTAGGTGAGACTTAGATAGATAATTATCCAGATATTGCTCTGTTGGGATTTACCATGGGACCATATAATTGTGTACAATAGTGACTGAACTCTGCAACAATTTCAGCTGGAGAAGTCTTTAAAGAATCATCCTCTGGAGAACAGATAGAAGCAATTAATTTAGAGGAGTCTTGCTGTTTGACTCTTAAAGCAAGCGAACAACCTGCTTTTTTCCCCTTGGTCCATATATGAAGCTTTACTTTTCAAGATTGCATACTCTGCCTTCTCTCTTAGAAGATCTAGGTAGAAATCTTTCAATTTCACCAAGTCCAGTGTATACTGTTCTGAGGACTGAGGTGTAAGCTTAGATTCTAGGTCCCGAATTTGAGAGAGAAGAGTCAATAGCTGGTTATCATGCTTTTTCCCTCCGCTGGGAGGCCAAACCAATCAATATCCCTCTTAAATAGGCTTTCAAAGCACACTATTCCATATCTGGTTTACTTGTGGACTTGCCATTAACAGAGATAAAGTGTGTGATTTGGTCCAAAATATATGAAACTACCCCTGGATCCTTTAACAATTGGTTGTTGAGTTTCCATCGCCCCCTTTTTTGGGAAGAAATGAAAATAAGATTTGGCAACTGACCAGAGAATGATCCAAGGGGGGACCTGGGAAAATGGAAGAGTCTAACACCCCAGAAATAAGGGATTGGGAAATGAGCAAGTAATCAATACATGAAGAAGTCCCATGCACCTGGGAGGTAAATGTATGCTTTCTATCAGAAGATTGGAGGACTCTCCAAATGTCACAAAGGCCTACCTGGTCTATTAAGTCCCATAGTGTTCTTTGAGCAGAGGAGAGACCCCTACAAGAATTTCCTGACCAATCCATAGCAGGGTCAGTGGTTAAGTTCAGATCACAACCAATGATTATCAGGATAGACAGGAAGGGGACTAATGTATTGAGTAATTGCATAAAGAATCCGGGGTGTCAGCATTTGTACTGTACACACTGCCCAATAGGATTTCTGATGTATGTAGCCTGCCTTGGACAAGGAAGAACCTTCCTGTGGATCACAAATGGTTTGGAGCAGGGAAAACGGAACAGACCTATTTATTAGAATCATCACCCCGCAACTCTGAGTGTTCCGCTCAGCAGAGAAGACTTGTCCTATCTGCTGCTAACCCCTTCTGAGTTACATAAATGGGACTCCTGTATAAACATAATATCAGCTTTCATGAGATTCAGATGCTTTAATATTTTGCACTGTTTAATCTTTTGTCTGGCCCCTTTCACATTGCATGTAATCATTCTAAGATTCCTAGTCATACATCCCTATTGTATCAAGAGGTGTGACCTCTGACTCATTGGAGAACTGACATGGCTTTTGTACCTCTACATTTGTTGTCTCTGTGGTACCCACCTCCCCCCATAAATCCTGTCCATACAACTAAGTCCCTACACCTAGCACTCAAAAATGAAATCCTAGAATAGCAAAATCCCCACCCTCCCTCTCCCAGTCCCCACCCCATCTGCTATGGCCTATGATAAACAATTCACCAATCCCAGACCCCTCCTCTCCAACCGCCCAAACCTTAATAATACCAATATAACACTACAGTAAACTACTAATGACAGTAGAAACATAGAATTTGATGGCAGATAAGGACCACTGGGCCCACCTAATCTGCCCATTTTTCCACGTAATGGATAAGCTACAGATCCTAGTTAACCAACATCCTACTTTCTCCTACCCCCACTAGGACTGCCTTATGTCTGCCAATGCATTCTTGAATTCCTCCACTGTTCTTGACTCCACAACCTCCTCAGGAAGGCTGTTCCATGCATCCATAACCCTCCATAAAAAAATACTTCCTCACATTACCTCTGAGCTGTCCCCCTATCTTCAGATTGTGTCCCCTTGTTCTTGCACATCTCTTTTTCTGAAAGATACTACCCTCTTGGACTTTGCTGATTCCCTTGAGGTACTTGAAAGTTTCTATCATGTCCCCACTCTCCCTTCTTTCCTTGAGGGTATACATATTAAGCTCCTTTACATACATAGAGGTGTCAATAGGGAGAAGGGCAGGGGTAAATGGAGAAAGTGACAAAGGCAAGAAGGACAGGGATGGGGCAAAAAGGAGTAAGGCTATCAGGAAATGGAGGGTAATGAGTACCAATGCCTGTAGTCTGGGCAACAAGCTCTCTGAGCTGGTGGCCTTGATGGAAGAGGGATGCCTGGATATCGTAGCAGTCACAGAAACATGGTAGACAGAGAACCATGACTGGGATGTTAACATACCAGGGTACATAACCTAGAGGAGAGACAGGCAGGGGAGAAGAGGGGTAGCTCTCTATGTCAAGGAAGGGATAAAAGCAACTGAACAAAAGAGTAAACAGGGAGAAGAGGAGGCACTGTGGGTCACCTTGGAGACTGGAAAGGGCACCACAATCCACACAGGGGTTGTATACAGACTCCCATGTCAGGGGGAGGGAATGGACAAGGATATGATAGAAGGCATTCTTAGAATGGCAGAAAAAGGGGAGATACTGTTGATCAGAGACCTAAATATGCCAGATGTTAACTGGAGCACATTTGCTGCAGCCACATCCAAGAGCAGGGCCATTCTTGATGCCCTACAGGTGGCAGACCTCATACAGCTAGTTTCGGAACCCACTCATGAGGGAGCAATCTTAGACCTCATACTCTCAAATGGGGGCAGTGAGAGGATCTCAGATCTAGAAGTGGGTTGCCATCTGGGAACAAGTGACATCAAACAGTGTGGTTCATGTTAAACTCAGATACAGAGTCAAGCCATACAAAAGTGAGGGTACTGGACTTCAGGAGGGCTGACTTTGGCAAGATGGGAGAGTGCCTCAGAAAAACACTAGCAAACAGGCTAGGAGGAGGTGTGGAGCAACAATGGGAATCATCAAAACTGCCATCACACAGGTAACAAGCCTTTGTGTGAAGCAAATAAACAAATCAAAATGAAAGAAAAGCCACTATGGTTCTCAAAAAGGGTGGCTGTGAAAGTCAGGAAGAAAAGATAGCATTCCAGAAGTATAAGGAAGCACAGAAGGAGCAGGACAGAGCTTTACCAGTTAAAAGGCCAGAAGAGGAAGCAGGGAGGGGAAGTCAGAATAGCAAAGGCCAAACTGAGGAAAAGATAGCCAACTTGGTTAAGAAGGGATAAAACCTTTTATAGGTACATCACGGTGTAGAAAGATAAAGGGAGGGATAGTGAGGCTGAATAGAATGAGCGGTGGATGGGCAGAGGGGACAGTGAAAAAGCAGGGATACTGAACAAATATTTCTGCTCAGTATTCACAAAAAGGAGGGAAGTGCCTAATCCAATTAACAGAAGCACTCTTGATAGGGGGTTGATCCCAGTCCTTTCACAGAAGAAAGGGTTCTGCAAGAACTCCTAAAACTGAAGGTGGACAAAGCAATGGGGCCTGATGGAATTCACCCCAGAATTCTCAAAGAATTAAGGGAGGAACTAGTGAAACCACTGGCTACTCTTTTTATAAATCATGGGAGGATGGTGTGGTACCCAAGGACTGGAGGAAGGCGGATGTGATTCCCTTCACAGAGTGGGACCAAGACAGAGGCAGGGAACTACAGACCTGTCAGTCTGACCTCTGTGGTAGGGAAAATGATGGAGTCACTTCTGAAGGAAAGAATTGTTGAGTACCTAGAGGCCAGTGGGGCACAGGACCCAAGGCAGCATGGGTTCACAGTGGGAAGGTCATGTCAGACGAATCTAATAGATTTCTTTGACTGGGTGACCAAAGTAGTAGACCAGGGAGGGGCTGGTGACATGGCCTACCTAGACTTTAGCAAGGCATTTGGCACAGTCCCACACAAAAGATTAATAGTCAAATTAACCAGCCTGGGAGTGGGTCCCAGGGTGGTAGCCTGGGTAAAACACTGGCTGGACAACAGGACACAGAAGGTAATTGTAAATGGAGTCCACTCTGAAGAAAGAGGGGTTACTAGTGGGTACCGTGAGGGTTCAGTATTGGGTTCAGTCCTTTTAATGTCTTCATAAGTGACATTGCAGAGGGACTGGAAGGAAAAGTATGCCTCTTGCAGATGACACAAAGATCTGCAACAGGGTTGATACACAAGGAGGCGTGGAAAGGATGAGAAGGGACTGGCAAGGTTGGAGGAATGGTCAGAAGTATGGCAGCTAGGATTCAATGCAAATAAGTACAAAATGCACCTGGAAACAAGAACCAGGGAAGAATACACAATGGGGAGGTAGTAACAACAACAAAAGGAAAGGGACCTGGGGTAATCATATCAGATGACCTTAAGGTTTGCAAGCAATGTGAGAAGGCAGTAGGGAGGGCAGGGGATACTGGGATGCATAGGGAGTGGCATCAGCAGCAGAAAACAGAAGTTGTTATCCTCTGTACAGACAGTTGGTGAGACCCATCTGAGTACTGCATCCAGTTCTGGAGACCCCATCTCTGCAAGGACATAGACAGGATAGAGGCAGTCCAGAGGAGGGCAACTAAAATGGTGCAGGGTCTGCAAGAGAAGCCGATGAGGAGAGACTAAATGAGCTTATTATATATACCCTTGAGGAAAGAAGGAGAGGGGGACATGATAGAAACTTTTAAGTACCTCAGTGGAATCAACAAAGTCCAAGAGAGTAGCATCTTTCAGAAAAGAGACGTGCAAGAACAAGGGGACACAATTTAAAGATAGGGAGGGGTTGGTCTAGGGGCAATGTGAGGAAGTATTATTTCACAGAGAGGGTAGTGGATGCATGGAACAGCCTTCCTGAGGAGGTTGTGGGGTCTAAAACTGTGGGAGAATTCAAGAATGTATGGGACAGACATAAGGCAATTCTTGTGGGAGGTAGGAAGAAATAGGCTGTTGGTTAACTAGGATCTCCGGCCTATCCTGTAGGTAGGGAAATGGGCAGACTAGATGGGCCAAGCGGTCCTTATCTGCTGTCAAAGTCTATGTTTCTATGTTTCTTTAGTCTCTCTTCATATGTCTTCTGATGCAGACCCTGCACCATTTTGGTTACCCTCCTCTGGACAGTCTCCGCTCTGTCTATATCTTTGCGGAGATGGGGTCTCCAGAACTGCACACAGTACTCCAGATGGGGTCTCGCCAACTGTCTGTACAGAGGGATAACAACTTCCTGTTTTCTACTGTTGATGCCTTTCCCTATGCATCCCAGTATCTGCCCAGCCTTCCTTACTGCCTTCTCACATTGCTTGCCCACCTTTAGGTCATCTGATATAATTACCCTCAGGTCCCTTTCCATTTTATTGTTGTCAGTATCTCACCCCATTGTGTACTCTTCCCCTGGGTTTTTGTTTCCCAGGTGCATTACCTTGCACTCCTTTGTGTTGAATCTAAGCTGCCATACATTTGACCATTCCTCCAACCTTGCCAAGTCCCTTCTCATCCTTTCCACTCCGTCTTGTGTATCAACCCTGTTGCAGATCTTTGTGTCGTCTGCAAAGAGACATAATTTTCCTTCCAGTTCCTCTGCTTATGTCACTTATAAAGACATTAAAAAGGACCAGTCCTAGTATTGAACCCTGCGGTACCCGCAGTAACCCTACTTTTTCACTGTTGACCCGCTTACTACTACCCTTTGCAACCTGTCGTCTAGCCAATTTTTTATCCAGGCTACCACCTTGGGACCCATTCCAAGGCTGGCTAACTTGTTTATTAATCTTTTGTGTGGGACTGTATCAAATGCCTTTCTAAAATCTAGGTAGGCTGTGTCCACTGCCCCTCCCTGATCTACTACTTTGGTCACCCAGTCAAAGAAATCTATTAGATTCATCTGACATGACCTTCCCACTGTGAATCCATGTTGCCTAGGGACCTGTGCCCCACTGGCCTCTAGGTACTTAACAATTCTTTCTTTCAGAAGTGATTCCATCATTTTCCCTACCACTGAGGTCAAACTAACTGGTCTATACTTTCCTGCCTCTGCTCTGCTCCCACTTTTGTGAAGAGGAAACACATCCGCCCTCCTCCAGTCCTCAGGTACCACCCCATCCTCCCATGATTTGTTAAAGAGAGTAGTCAGCTGTGTCACTAGTTCTACCCTTAGTTCTTTTAGAATTCTTTGGTGAATTCCATCAGGCCCCATTGCTTTGTCCACTTTCAATTTTACTAGTTCTTTCAGAACCCTTTCTTCTGTAAATGGACTGGTATCGAACCCCATTTCCAGAGTGTTTCTCTTGTTTGGTTTAGGCACCTCCCCTCTCATCTGTTGTGAATACTGAGCAGAAATATTCATTCAGTATCCCTGCTTTTTACTGTCACCCTCTGCGCACATTCTCTCCCCTTTATTAAGCCTCAGTATCCCTCCCTTGGTCTTTCTTCACTCCCTAATGTACATATAAAAGGTCTTATCCCCCTTCTTAACAGAGTTGGCTATCTTTTCCTTGGTCTGGGTCTCTGCTATTCTGACTGCCTTCCCTGCCTCTTTCTGCTTTAGCTGATAACGTTGTCTGCCCTACTCCTTCTGTGTTTCATTATGTTTCCTGAATGCTATATTTTTCTCCTTAACCTTTCCTGCCACCTCTTTTGAGAACTACAGTGTTTTTTTCCTTCATTGTGTTTTGTTGATTTGCTTCACACAAAGGCTTGTTGCCTCTGCGATGGCTGTCTTGATTACTCCCCATTGTTCCTCCACCCCTCCTTCTTGCCTGTTTGCTAGTGCTTTTCTGAGGTGTACTCTCATTTTCCCAAAGTCAGCCCTCCTAAAGTCCAATACTCTTGCTTTTGTATGGCTTGACTCTATGGTTGTGTTTATCGTGAACCACACTGTGTGGTGGTCACTTGTTCCCAGATGGCTGCCCACTTCTAAATCCGAGATTATTTCTCCATCCCTGTTTGAGAGTACCAGGTCTAAGATTGCTCCCTCCCGAGTGGGTTCCAATACTAGCTGTCTGTGGCATGCCCCTTGTAGGGCATCAAGAATGACCCTGCTCTTGGATGTGCCTGCAGCAAAGGTGATCCAGTTAACATCTGGCATATTCAGGTCCCCCATCAACAATATCTCCCCTGTTTCTGCCATTCTAAGGATGCCTTCTATCATTTCCTTGTCCATTCCCTCCCCCTGAGATGGGGGTCTGTATACAACCCCCATGCGGCTTGTGGTGCCATTTCCTGTCTCCAGGGTAACCCAGAGTGCCTCATCTGCTCCTTGTTTACTCTTTAGTTCTGTTGCTTTGATCCCTTCTCTTACATAGAGAGCTACTCCTCCTCTTTTACCCTCCCTGTCCCTCCTGTAGATTATGTATCCTGATATGTTGACATCCCAGTCATGGTTCTCTGTGTCCCATGTTTCTGTGACTTCCACAATATCCAGGCATCCCTCTTCCATCAAGGCCACTAGTTCAGGGAGCTTGTTACACAGACTATTTGCATTGGTACTCATTGCCCTCCAATTTTTGATGGCCTTACCCTATTTAGCCCCATCCCTGTCCTTACTGCTTTTGCCTTTTTTTGCATTTGTCTCTGTCCTGCTCCCTAATGACTTCTCTTCCTTGGTGTTTACCTTACTAATTACTGTGTTTTGTGGGGAGAGGCTGTGATTTCTCTGCTCCTTTTCAGTGCCTCCCCCTTTGGCTAGTTTAAATGCTTGCCAATGAAGCATTTAAGCCTATCACCTAGGATCCTGGTCCCCCCTGGACAAATGCAGACCATCGTGCCAGTATAGGCCTGAATCCCTCCAGGTAGCTCCCAACTCCCAAATAAAGCAAAAACCCTGAGCTCCACACCAGTTTTTCAACCATTCATTGAATTCCATGGTGTGGAGTACCCTGGCATCACCCTTGCCATAGACAGGTAGCACCTCCAAGAAGGTTACCATATGCGCTACTTGTCTAAGGCCCCTCCCCAAATCTACAAACTCTTCTTGCACTGTTTTGATCCCATTCCTAGCCAGGTCATTTGTCCCTAGGTGGACAATGACATCCAGCTCCCTCCCTCATGCAGCTGCTCCCACAATCCTGAGGATTCACTTCCTGTCCCTCCAAGCCATGGTGCCAGGCAGGCACCTTACCTCCCTCTCACCTTCCTCCCTCAATTCTACCCCCCCATTGATTGAGTCCCCCACCAGGAGTTGTTTCCTTCCCCTGTGGCATCCCGTGCCACCCTCCTGTGAGTCTTCTTTATGGAGGTGACTAGCATCCTCCTTGGTCTCCACTCCAGGTGCCTCCATAGAGGAACCACTATCCACCAGAACAGCATATGAACTGTGAAGAGGTACAGCTGGAGAAATGCACATCTGTTCCACCACTGTCTCTCTCCCTGAGCCCACCTTGGTCCAGCCACTCATCTTTCTTGGCAACCAGTGGCAGTGGCCTTGGTGATCCCTGGGTGGTGGAAGAGGTTTCACGAATCCTAGCCAAGTCAGCCTGGAGATGGGCAATCTCCTCCATCAGACCAGAGAGATGCCTGCAAATAGGGTAGCATCGCAGCCTCCAGAATGTCTCCCAGAACACTGCCACCCCACAGCCATTGCACTGCACCACTCCCATCATGTCTTATTTTGTGTCTCCTCTCCTGTTTCTCTGTATGCTTACTCTCACCTCTCCTTACAACTCTCACCCTTCCTGTTCTGGGACAACAGCTTCCTGTATTCTTCAGTAGTCTCCTTCTTTCTTGCTCAGAGTCAGATCACCAGCAGCTAGGAGGTAAGAAAGAGCTACTTTTTTCCTTCAGGGTTGACAAAGCTAATGTTTCTCTATGACCCTGTCCTTCCTACTGCCAAACAGGAAGTTCCTGTTGTCAATCAAATCCAGTGGCTATAAAAGTAGAACTGGCTTAGGGTGGGAGTGTGGAGGGGTGGGATGGAGAGCAATTAGTAAGAAAAATGGTAGCTTTTTTAGTTAGCTGCTTTCTGCTCTACAAGCAAGAATTCTGTCTTCCAAAAACTAGCAGCAGGAAGCTGTAATTGCAGTCACCAGCTTTTCTACTGCCTAAGCCACACCCCCAATTAACCTCTCTCCCCTCCTACTGATTTAGCAAAGTAAGTTGTTACATTACCTTTCCCAACACAGAAACACACACTGACTTTCTTTCTTTTTTTATTTTTTATAACCCTAAATGAGACCCCCTCTACTTCTAATAAAGTATCTGTTTGTGTAATCCCGACAGGCACTGACTCCTGCTGAGAGAGAAGTGTTAAATTAGTAAGTAAAATGGTAGCTTTTTTAGTTAGCTGCTTTCTGCTCAACAAGCAAGATTTTTGTCTTCCAAAAGCTAGCAGCAGTACACATGTAAACCCTTAACAAGAAAGCAGGATTATATCCTAATGTACTAGTAAATCTAAACAAGTATAGCACAGCATATCAGGTATGTTCAGACATCTATAGGTATTGTAATGCCAAAGAAAATTCATAAAATCATAAGTAGCTGACTCGGCTCTAAAAGGCAATGATGGAGATCTGGACCCACTGCTTATTAGATTATAGGGAAGAAACATTATTCCTAAAAAAGCTAAAAATCGCTAATGACCACATTGTGTATAAAGGTCCAGGTTAATGTCCATTATTAAACTGGCAAGTTCTTATAAGAAAAAGTTCCATCTTGTTCCAGGAAGAAAGGAAGTGAATAGTTAACAAAAGTGGCAGTCCAAGTACAAAATTAAAGTAATCTTCTCAGTAACCTCTTTAAAAAGGGAATGAGAATAATGTACATAATTGCTGCACAAGAATCTGTCTTTGGCTCCCTCTTGCGGCAAAGAGCGCTATGCACAACACTCGAGGTGAGTGCAGATACTGCACAAACGTGTGAGCACTAGTTAGCCTGGCATTTCTCTGTGGAGAAGTTAAAGTGTGTCCTGGGTCCTTGCGTAGTGATAGGAAAATGATCTGAAGGCCTGGCCCTCCACCAAGAGAGGCAATCTGGAGCAATTACTATGGCAAGCAAACTTCTAGCCAAGTAAATCCAAAACAGATTTCTCGGTTGCTACAGTCTATGGGGATAGTAACTACCACTGCAGGCAAAAAATACCACCCTTTGATGTCATGCACTAAAGACTGATACCCTGAACTCAGTATCGTGGCTTTCAGGGATCATGGAAAAGATCTGGGAGTGCTGCTTTGAGACTAGCAGTCACTGCGTCCACCTCCTTGTAAATTAACCAGGAGCCAGAAAGTAGAACTTGGAGCTGGGCAGGGTACCCATTCTAAAGTTGAGCCAGGCCACAACTAGCTTGGTGACCAACTGGTGAAATGAGGCCCTCCTTTGCTGAACAGAAAGCGGGAGGTCTTGAGCAACCCTTATTTGCACTCCTTCCCATTTTAGTGCTTGGACATCATGCACCTTTGACAAGACGTGCTACCATTCAAGGTAGTTTAAAAATCTGAAGATAAAGGTGCGTGGTTGGGTGCCTTGTGCTGGAGTCGGGTGTAAGGCATGATGTGCCCTCTCAATTATGTACTAGGTGCTGAAAGGAGATGGGCCTGCTACCTTCTCCACAAAGTTCTGGGCAAAGCTAATTGGATCAAGACCCTCCTCTTTTTCTGGTAATCAGCGTTATTACAGCAGCTGCAGCCCTCCAAGTCTTCAACCTTGCTTTCAAGTTTGGAGATCTGCTGACGGGCTTCCACCAGGTCGGGTTCCATTTTAGCTTGCTTGTGCTCTATGGAGTGAATGCAAGCCTCATTGTCTGATGTTTGGGTAGTGATGTTCTCCAGAGCTTGGTTGAAGGATTTGAGTTCCCCTGTGATCAGCCTCAATTCTTCCTTGAAGGGCTTGAATTCTTTGAGGAATTAGGCCACTGTAAGGGGTTCTTGATTTGGGCTTGAGGAGGTCGTACCCTGGACATTTGCAGCAGAGGAGGCCTTAGACTTTTTAGTGGCCTTCTCAGGAGTAGAAGGCAGATTGTGTTTTGGCATTGCCTTCTTCATTTCAACCTCCATTAACTCCAATGGAAAGTCAGAACAGGTTTTAAGAATATGCTGTCTCAGTGTAGATCTGCAGTACCACGTAGAAATATGCTTTAAATGTAAAATAGATGGTTGGGTGGCTGGAGCTATTGGAGGAAGCTGCTAGTTGGTGCTTTGCATCATGTGACTCCCTGAAATGTCCCTTTTTAAGTGCAGCCCCAAAACTGCACATAGTACTCGAGGTGCAGCCTAACCAAGCAGTTACACAGAGGGAGTATCACTTCTCTCCTTCTGGAGGTAATCCCCCTAGTGATGCATCCCAGCATCCTGTTGTAGTAGGATGGTTTGATCTGGTATTGGTTATTCATGCAGCAGAATTCCCAACGGTAGTTTGTGATAGTCTGGGAGTATTGTGTCTTACTGATGACTGTCCTTTTCCAGTGATGGTGCATTTAACAGTGGAGCTCTAGTTTTTCCTTTTCTGCAGTAAGAGCCTAGTGTAAGGCTGGAAAGGCTTCAATGCATCTATCCTGGACAAGACATTTGGGGCCCCATACACAGTGGTGATGGGGGGGGCACAAACTCAGGCTGCAAGCAAGTACCCCAATTGCACTGCCACCATTTTCTACTATGCAGAAACCTGAGATGAGCCAGGCACTCTCCTCCCCCAACCCCATGACTAAGTGCAATTACTTACCAATTAAAAGTAGACACAAAGGGAATTTGCACTAGTTAACAGTCTGGAATGAGATTCACATGGAGGCCTATGCATGGCATAGCACTGTTCAAATGATGTTATGCCATGCAAAGAACTCATGGACACTAGTACTGCTTCCAGAGGTGTCCCTATGAATCTAATCATCACATTGCTTTTAGGCTCATGTGTTGGCATGATGGATAGCTGATCTCTGGGTCAACTTGACTCTGCTCTGTCAGTCCAGTGGTTTCATTCACACACCGAAAGATATTTTATCTCCTTAGGGTCCAATGGTACCTCAATCCCTAATCCTTGTGCATGGTGTTGTTCATCTGTTGAATTAGTCCTGGGATCAATTCTGCGCCCCCCCGCCCAATTGTAACTCTAGCATGCTTTCTGAGGAGCTCACCACCTATAGTACCTTAATATTTCTACAGGCATGGGATGTCATAAAACCCTGCATTTTGTGTTTGTGTTCATTTTATTTTACCAGGAAAGCTCCACGAGCAGTGGTAATTTGCAAGGAGGTCCTGTGTATTATTTGAATGGTGACTCCTGCTTTTCTCCACACAGTCCCAATGTGTTTAATGACCATGCAGAGAAGGTGTGCAACATTAGTTGTCCATAGCACAATGTGGTGCAAGACAAAGTAAATTATTAAATGGTCACTGCAATCACTAAGCAACATTCTCTTGTGGCTATGTGTGGGTACCTCAGTACTCTGGCTAATTAATATTTGAATTCGTTTGAACTACAGTATTTGTTGTTACCCTCACCAGAACTCTGAAACCACATTGAACAATAAAGCTTTATGCCCCATTGCTAACCTAGTATTTGCCTTTTTGGGTGTCTTTTTAATTGTGATATTCTGTGCAAATGCTATATTGAAGCATCAATCAGGGTTGAAGATTAATGCTGCAAGAGTAAGTAAATGTGACATTAGAATAAGAAAAAAATATTCCCTGAGCCTTGGTGAATCTGTTGGATGGTGTTTTCAGGCTTTAAACAACCGTATAATGTAGCCTTGGATTGCAGTAGCTTCAGCACCCTCTTTCACAGTACAGCTCCCTCCCACACATACACACGCACACAAACAAACAAACACACACACACACACACACACAAACTTAGAGAGAAGGTGCTGATTAAGTTAGGGCAACACTTGACACTGCTTTGTACAATTGATCAAAGACCATGAAACAATTTCCCACAGATACATTAAGCCTCGGAGAGCACTTTTTACCCTAACGTCAAATTTCTTTTATGTTGTTAAGCTTCATACTAACTGATGCTTTAATGTAAATTTTCTGCAATGGATTTCCTCTGTTTTTCACCCTACCATGTTTACACCAATTACGTTTTAACGTTATTGTTTTCAAATTATTTTTGTTTTGCTTTTCCCTATTATTGGTCTATTAAACATTGTAAATAATGCATTACTTATTTCATTGAGTCATTCAAAATGTATCTGATATCTGACTCTCACCTGTTAACCACACAACTACTGTCTGTGACATCACAGCCTGCTGTGATGGTGTGCACTATGATATCATAAACAAAGGCACTGTGAGATTAACAGATGAGAGGCAGATGTTTTTTAAACATACTTTTTGGATAGAATACTGTGATGTGCTCAAACCTTGAAAAAGAACATTGAAAATGAAACAGTGTATTCCCTAGTAAATTGTAATAGCTCAAATATTGTAAATAAGGATATGCTAAACTGCAGAGTTGCTCTTTAAGCTTCAACCCTAACTGATGCTTTCGTGTAGTTTTTTGTCGATGAATTTCCTTTCTTTTTTAGATAAACCTAGTTTCTGTAAGGCTACTTCATATACAGATAGCATCATAAATGTACCCATACCACCTGACAAAGTCATCTATGTGTTCTGCTATCAGTAAGCTTCTTGAGAAAGTTGCGATGGGGCAATTCAAGGATTATATTCAGTCTCATGAGCTACTGTCTCTCTCGGAGCATGACTTTTGAAAAGGGCACAGTGCAGCCTCAGCCCTGGTCACTGTCACTTCTGGGATAAGGGCTGCTAAGGACCAGGGCAGACTGTCTGGGACGATCTTTATTGATCTCTCTAAGGCCTTTGACCTAGTTGATCATGCACTACTTTGTGCTCAGCTTAGGTCCTTGGGCCTGTCCCCTCCAGTGCTCAGTTGGTTCTCCAATTACCTTCAGGGCATGCAGCAACTTATCAAATATAGTAAGGTGCTCTCGGACATCACCGCAATGTCCTCAGGGG